>LR990225.1:12500-10012500 GCA_905147385.1 Limenitis camilla | reverse complement strand
GACTAAAGACCAAAGATATCTCGTGAATACAAAATAGATGTGCTTTTCAATTTTCATTGTCCGTGCTTAAGGAAGTTGGTAACAATGGCAGAGGAAACGGAAGTACGGGCTCATGGCCTCTACTATAGTATCTGCTTATGTGGCACACGGACTAATTGACACCGAAAATTTAGGGAATCTAATAACTGAGAATGAAAATCATATTTGTATTACGCATTAATAGCTATCGTCCCTGCAAACTAAATTATTTATGTCGGAAAACCTGATGACCTCAATATTTAATCATTTATGAATTCTTTACATGGTATGTCTATGAGAGAAGTGTAATTTCGAAGATTCCTTATTATGCAAACTAAGCTACGGTTTTAAGACACTATAAGAGTTATGATAAAGCAAAATTACCAAATTTGAAGCTGAAAATCGTGACGTATGATACAATAAATAATTAAGACTGGAAATAATTTTAATCACAAACTATACAAACTACAATCTTCTTACTAATATTACAAATGTGAAAGTTTGTATGTTTGGATATTTGGATGTTTGTTACCTAATCACGCAAAAACGGCTGAACGGATTTCAATGAAATTTTATACACAGATACTTTACAACCTGGATTAACATATAGGCTACGTTTTATTACGAAAAAAATATATTTTTTTTTATATATTGAAAATGAAATGTTTTTGATAAATCTAAGTAACGTCTTAAGTATCTATGTCATAAAAAATCAAGAAGATAATAACATATTTTTTACATTAAATAGCCAGACAAACCAATAGTTGATAAAAATATATAAGAATGGAATATAAAACATAAAATTCGAAAATCCTAGTTGTTATAATTACTTTTGAACATTGTTAAAAATTTTAGGTTTAATATAAAGTCTATGCAACCTCAGACCACACAAGACAGACACGATCAAACGGACCTTCGTACAAACCCTATAAATCTCTCCAATTATAGTCCTCAGCTGTACTGTCATAAATTCGAGTATCATAAACTCCTTCGGTATACTGCTATAAAATTATAACTACATAAAATATACATATATTTAATAGCAACAACAGTAGCAACTGGCTGATATCTGTTCAGAAATATTAAAAATGTTGCTTACATATTTAATTTGTGTTTCTTTACATTGTTCACTTTTATGTGTCAATCAATCAATCAAAAATGACTTTGAACTTGAAGAAATCCTATATGTGACATGTTTTGGTAAATAACTACGTATTAGTTTAATTACGTCTAAATCTTTAGCTTAAATACTTTAATAAATCTTGTTAGTAATATCTTTAAGAGTTTTTACAAAGATTGATTCATGTAGAGTAAACCAAGAGCAGACAAGTTGTTAATTAATAAATGAACTGCATGATGCGGAAGTCATGGCTTGCTCGTGATTGTGATAAATAAACCGCAGTGATTCGCGCAGAACAATGGTTTCGGGTTATCGCACTGCAGTACCATTTCGGTGAAGGTCCCTAGAGTCGAGGCCACAGCTAGTTTTTCATCTCATTTTTTAAGATTATTTCGGAATGTTATTTCGGAGCACAACTACTATTAACAGCATTAGTGACATTCGTTTGTAATAAAAAAAGAGGTTTTCATAATTTCGCGGGCAATAAAGTACCTACATCTATTTCTATATTAATAGCGTTAGGACCTAGATGACAGACGCAGACATAGGGATTAGGGCCACGTCAAACCTTATTTGTCGTAAGGCAGTCACGTAGTTTGTACAAGTTTGGGCAGATGGCGTTATTTTTTTTAGTATTTAAAAAATAGATTAATTTTAAAAAATAAAATTAAATGTTTATGAGTTATCTAAGGACACCGATTTTGGGTAAAGAAAATTATTTTAAAATAAGTTTTAAAATCAAGTTTTAAAATCATTTTCTTTACCCAAAATCGATCAAATCGGTTCAAGATTTTAAACGTGAAAACATAACAGAAAAAAAACATACATACAGAGATTCGTTAAGTAGGATGATATTAACACTAAATTTCTACGTAATACGCTCAGAATATGTAAAAATTAAAAATAAACAATATAAAAAGTTTAAAACAATATATTAAGTTTAAAGTTTTAAACAATATAAAGGAGCTAATATAATCGTTATGTTCTTAATAAACTTTCAAAGTCAAAAGTTTTTACATTTAAATGGTGACGCTATTTTCGTTTCGTTAATGTAAAGGTGACCTGTTAACTAAGAGCTTGATACATATGAACGAACAAAATAAAAGTTTCACTTAATTTATGAATAATCAATATGTAATTGTGTGCTGTTTGCAAATCATGAATATTAATTTTCATTAAAACAAATTATATCAATTTGCTTATCTCATAATATGTTATGTTAGTCTTTCTCATTAGAAACACAAAGATAAAGAGTACTCGTACTTATATGTTTACAAATCTTTTAAAAAAGGGTCAGTTAACAAAGTTATTACTTTGTTTTATCGTATTGCACAATTTTTTAGCACTTGGCACTTTTTAACTACATTTTCTTGAACATAAAAAGTTGCTTGAAAAAAGCTGAGGAGCCATTATGTTAACCCTAGCGTGAAGTGTATAAAATTTTAAAGTTATGACTTGTGTGTGTTCGCCGAGCGGCCACCGCGAGCGCGTCCACTGGCTGAAGAAGATCGCCCAATGCGATCGAAACTGTAGTACCAATCTACCACAATAATACGTGAGTGTTACCGTTTTGCATAGTTTTAAAAATGACTAATTACCACGTTAGTTTCTATAATAAAAAGTTATGACTTGTAATTTAAGCGATAACTATGTGAGCATTTACAAACTGCCGAGACTTTGGACCACGGGAAAACTTTAGATTTAGTTTGATAATAGAAAAAATAATATTTAAGCCAATACTATGGTTATTGTTTTCCGGTATAAATCCGAGCATGTAATAAATTACAAGTAATTACTTGAAATTAATTGGATCTCGTTTATGTTATACGGCTATTCATTAATCATAACTATATTAAAGCTTCGAAGCGAATACTGCATGACGAATCGAACCATGCAAGCATTTTAATAATAAAACTTAGGAACTAAAGAAAATCGGTATAAAATTGCAATAATCATCGATCGAACAGCCAGCGCCATCACTATCTAGTACTGTTCTAGGAGCACGAGACGTATTAAGCGCGCACACATAGACGGCGACGCGGGCGCATGAATGCGTGCGCACGTTCACTTCACGCACACACGCCAACTTGACATAGAAAAACGAACATTAACTCACACTATTGCGGAATTACAGCCTCTTACGTGAAGAACGTAAGCGAGTGCGGAACTCAAGATGGCTGACATTGGCAATGGTCGTTGACCCAGCGCGCGCAGCCTTCAAAGCTTAGATCTGACATTAGAGAGGTTGTTATTTTCCGTCAGCATTCTACATTTTTTCTCTTTATATTGGTACCTCAATAGTCTGAAATTTATTACAATTAAGGTACTAGTGGCTAAAATTTAGATTTGATAACTTTATTTCTAACATGATACATAATATATAATTGTGTATATACTTTCCACAACACATATGTAACAATATTGTAGATGTCGGTATATAAATTAAGATAAGCTTAAATATAGTTTGTAGGTATGTTCAATTAATTAGCATATTATATATTATGTTTCCTGTCTGAAACGGTAATCTCCGCACGCTATATGATGTCATATTAAATCTAGCTAAAATGTAAATGAAGATAATAAAGTAGAAATTTAGAATCTTTCAGATTATATGAGAGTAACTTAAGGACAGGAAATACGATACAATTAAAGCAACATTGGCGCCAACTGGCGGTGGCGAGCGGTGGCAGCGAACGCGGCGACCGCGGAATGTAGCTCAAGTTAACGGTGCGCGCCGCAAAAAACTCAAGTTCACTATCGCGGAAGATTGCGCGCGCTCGCGGTTACGTTGTCTCCGTCTCTGTTATTATGATTCCGTGTTACCAACTATTATATAAGATTTTTATGTTTATTTTTTATGAATTTGTAAACTGCTAGAAAATTTCAGCTATGTACTTGACGGTGAAAAAAGAAATAAAAATATAATTATAATTTTTTAATAACTTAAATTTATAAGTTTTCCCATGATAAAACTTGTTGTGTATTTTTTATAAATTTAATGACCGGCCAGCGGAAATCGGACGCGTTCATTGAGGTTTCCAAACTACCGGCAGAGCTAGTCATACTTTGTGGGTTTATTATTGTAATTTCATTATTAGCACTATAGTCACGTCAAGTTTTAATTAACAGACATACATTCAAAATATTATAAACTAATATCATTGACTACCCAATGTGAACAAAAAAAAACCATTAATAGCATGTTCCTTAATTAAAGTTTACTTCAAAATTAAATTATCCTTTCAATGTTTATCTTATCAATATTTAATTTATTACCATACTTATAAAATATTCAGCGCAATTTGCTCTAAAAATTACGACTACAGTTATTATGTGAGAAGGCCATTGTGTTAGATCAGCGTTCATATTATCGTGGGTAAAATAGTAGTCTTAAAATGTTAATTACATGACTTGTATGTGTTCTTATATTCGTGCGAACATAGCCTATGTAAGTAGCTCAAGCGCATAATTACGATTTCCGTGTAATCAATGTGAACTTGCCGTAATATTTTAAGTAATAAAAACAAGCGCGATTGTAATTACTTTTTTAGGTTTAGGTTTTTTTTTTTAGGTTTAAGACATTTATTTCTCCAAAAGAATAAAATTCACTTACAACAGAGAAATACAAAATACTAATTAGTACTAATTGTTTATGAACTACGTGGATACATTATATGCGGGTAGTACAAAAAGTAAATTTCTACCGACAACAAATTGTAAACATTGGTTATTAAGGTGCTTATTAAGTATGACTAATAGTAGTTGCTATTGGACAGTTGCTATAAAAATTTTATTTATTGTATAGAATATGAAATTATATTTATTAAGTACCTTAATAACTTACAAATGATTAGTTATTTTATTTTGTTTAGAATAAATTTCAGTTTATCTTAACACAGTTTATATAATTATATAATATAATGACGAGTGTTTTAAAACATATGATGTAGATATATATGTTTTAATGATAATTGTGTGGGCTTTCGAGCTGTATATATATATATATTATTTCATTTATACGTGTATGTTTATAAACATGAGAAATCCTTTAAAATGTGATTCTTTAAACATTTTTTGAAAGTTGGAAAAGATTTTGTTTCCTTTATTGCATTTGGCAACTTATTGTAAAGTTGAGCCCCTTCGTTTATAATGCTCGTTCTGCCATAGTTTGTTCGAGAAGTGCTAAGTATGATGTGATTCGCCTGTCTGGTAGTCATTTTCTGATAGTGGTGTCGCTTTGAAAATTTTATTTGTGTTTGTAAAGCACCATTTATTATTTTTCTAATTAAGATACATACTTTAAATCTGTACATTTGTGATATTGACATTATTTTTGTTTCTTTGTATACTTTTACTGTAGGTGTTCGGTAATTATAATTAAAAAGTTGTTTCATAATTTTGTTTTGTGCTCTTTGTAGTTTATTTAAATTTGTTTTTGTTGCAGCTCCCCATACTTCTATTACTTAATGTTGGACAGTAAAAAAATAAGATAAGCCGATATCTTCGCTGAGGTAAAATGTAGGATTTTATGTAAGAAACCACAAAAAAAGTTGAAAAGATTTGTTAAAACCCAATATAAAATATAATTAGTGCAAGAAGAAGAATTAATTCCGATTAGTACGAATAACTTATTATAATTAATATAAGTATAGATGTATTGAAAACCTGTATTTTTAAAGATTATTAAATTATGTTATAAATGTTTATTAGCATATATTTTTGTTATGTTCCTATATGATATTGAGACTTAAATTAATACTACCTGGTTATAATAGTAGACATAGTTATCTCACATACTTATTTAAGAAATAATAGAGATATTTTTTAAATTACTGTCATTTAAATAAATTGCTACTTCTCATCCTACACCTGTCATGAACTTTTTGCCAAAAAACAATACCAAAGAGATTCATTATTGACGCCATTAATTCTGAACTTAAGTTATGTAGTTTAATCCTTTTCCTTGGATTAAAAACGAAAGTATTGTCTATGGTTATGATAATAGAGGCTAATACTCTGTGTTTGTTACTTTTAAATGGGCCATAACAAGGTCGAGAATGCAGCTGATCGGGGATGTGTTACTAAGGCCATAATTTTCGTTGTTAGTATCGAATATTGATTTTCTTTGTTTTGGAACCAAGAGCAGAGCAGACAATAGACCGTTGCGTAATCTATTAATATCATATCCGTTAAAAAAGTTGTTATTACTATTGTTGTAAATTATGAATATGATCCTATCTTCTCCATTGTTTATCCTATCTGTGACTTGTTTTTGTAATAAAGATTGCAAGTAAAAATTGTCTTAAATCTAAGCTAGTCTTAATATGATTTATTTTTTAGACTTTTGCACCTTGTGCTATCAAATCTTTTTCTTGTAATACATAAAAAATACAGGTGTGGATTATAATGATTCAATTTGATGATTTATGTCTTTTTAAATGACATATACTAAGAAATTAGCTGGAGAAATTGTAAAACCATGATTCGAACGTCAAAATGGAATTATAGAGTAGAATATTTGCCGACTCCTCTTCGTTTCGTTGAGGAAATGGATGAAAGCTAAGTAAAAAACGTAGTGCGTCACTAAAAGGAACTATTTTTCTTTTGAAACATGTTTGTAGCTTTAGTAATTTTAGCTATGGGTCGCTAAGTTAAGTATATCAGATTCTTTATTATATATCAATAAAATAATATTTCATTTATACTATTTAAGTGGTATGGCAAAAAGATATTCATCTATTATTTCTAGTTAAAATGAAATATAAAATCCACAGAAATAATTAATTTATTAATTTAGGCAATTTCTACGGAATTCTTTTAGAAAAATCATTAGTATGCAAATTTCTCAAGCAAAAGAATTAAACGGGCTCGATGCTCGAAACCTTACCATTTTGGTTTTAAAAGATAAATATATTTTATATGAAGAAAAATTCAGGAATATTTTTTATAAATTATAGTATTGTGGTATTACAGTTATAAGAAGAAATATTTAGTTCCAAGATTAGGTTAAATTGTTAGATTATGATAAAGCTTGTTATAAAAAATGTACTACAATTAAATAATGCACCCCTAATTTTTTATTTGAAAGTATTTCCAGGATAATTAATAACCTGGGTTATTTATTAAGTAACTGGCCTATTAATAGTTAAATTAAAAAGTCATGTAACCTATGTTAGGTTGTTATGTGAAAAAAAGGAGAAATCAACAATTACACTGTCTCATTTACAATATTAGGGTATGGTTAACAATTGAATTAGGAAAATATGAAAAAAATGATTCCTAAATTCGTTAGGAATCTATGGGAAGTCCATCTGGAGGCTGCATAGGAAACGTTTCCTTTGTATCACCGCACCTGCGGCGCTCTCCCACGCTTGTGAACTACTTGCACAGTACTTACTATGAATTACTATAATGTAACTCAATATTATATTGCAAAATGAGCTTTATATAAGAGCTATAAAGTGCAATACCACGATAGTCTTTCATTTATTATCTTCTTCGTGTACTAGTCATGTTTTATGTACAGTCAATAAACAGTACAATCTGCGCAATCTATTATCATCTATCTGTGTAGGATATTAAGTTTCATTATAGTTATAAAGTTTTATTGATTATGTTTTAACTTACTGTCTATCACAGTAATATTATTATTATTATTTAATTACTCCACATTATTGTCTTTGTAATATTATAGTTATCTTAAACTTATTGTTATTTATTTTTAAAGTTTATTACAATAATAGCCGACCCATGCTACTTTGTTCGTGTGATGCTCCGCTCCTATTAGTCTAACGTGATATATGACATATAGCTTTTCGAAGCTATCTAACACTAAAATATTTTTTCAATACAAACCAGTAATTCCTGAGATTAACGCATTCAACCAAACAAGTAAACAATCAAACAAACTTAACCTTACTAGTACAGATTAAAAAAAATAATTCTATAAACACACTTATTTAAAAAAAGTAAAGTATTAATTGATTACATGTTAACATAATTTTAACACATTGTTCATCCATTGCAAATCATTCACATACAAGGAATATAATTCATGCTTTCACTTCTAAAAAAACGATTCCCATGGGTTTTTTACCTCTGATTAAATAGAAAAAATCCCTTTCGATTTCCGTCCAGAGGCGCCATCTGCTTCTATCCTTGTCATGTGTTAGATTGTTTGAGATTTCACCGGAAGTCCCGAGGGACCAAGTGAAGGTGATTTAAAAAATTCATTTCATTATACACTTTTTATATTTAAATTGGTTCGTTAAGGTTTTAAAATTGTAGTTATTATTATTATTTATAAGCAACGCATATGATTGTAAATATTGAATGATCATATTATTATAGTATTTTTATTTTATAACGATCTCCAAAATGTATCTCCAAATCTTTTTAAAGTTTTACGTATTAGAATCTTTTAAAACAAACGCACCATTGTAGTATGATAAGATCAATAGTCATTATCATTGTAACTTTACTATATATAACATAAAAAATTTAGATTTTACAAAAGTAAGTAACAGTTTTATATGTAGTATTGTATGACAAGATACTTATTTTTTATCATTTGCGTATACAGGTAGTTTTGTTTGAAACATGCCGCCTGTGTTTAACTTTCTATTGGAACCACTGTGATCTTTTGTGTTAAAACGGAGATAAGAAATAGATTAACCTAAAAAGAAATTTTATACTTAGTCCAAACAAATGGACATTTCATATTGAAAAAAACTGTATGTTCTTTATCCTTTTACCTAACAATTGTGTAATGGGATAGGTTTAATATGCAATATATAAATATAACATTCATATTATTAAACTGCATAAAAGTAAGGTATTTTTTAACTTTTAAAAATGCCAAAATCTATTGAGTATAACAGGTATCAATCACCGGATGCAACATTGAATTATGTGAAAAAGTTGAAATTTTAAACTATTTCCGAAACCTATAATGGGACTTGTTTGTTCCTTTTTTATTTAAGGTAAAATTGATAGACCTATGGTGACCACGATGAAAGAGACAGACGGAATTTATTTTCTATTATTGAGAATGTTTTAACCCATTTCTGTACTGTAAAACGTACCTATGCAATTTAGTCAGAAAACCAACTACAGTAGATAATAAAGTTAACTTACGTGGACGTCAAGAAAATTGACCTTAACCAAGACGCTATAATACTAACTACCATGTCCACTACGCGAAAACACCAAAGAGTCTGCCTCTAATCTATCTAAAGGTTATATATTATCTATACATGAAATAATATAAAAGAAACTACTCGTGAACACGAATTTATCAACGGTGTTGCTAACTCTTATTATTTAGCCTTATTATCCTTACGCAGGAACCCAAGTAGCGCCTGTGTATTAAAAATACTCTCCACTAGTTAGATACGATGTTTTACATTATTACAAATTACCTAACAAGTCTAAGTTTCATATAGGTAATGTATAGCGCGCCCGATCGCTCGCCGAGATAGGGGCGGTTGACAATTATAAATCTGTCATGATAGGACATGAAATTTTTTACTTGGCCTCCGAATGAAACGATTCAAATATAATTAGGAAGGTATCCCGAATTAAATCAAAATTGTGAACAGTGTATCTGATCTAAAGAGTTAGAAAAAAGGCACTTCGACTAGAATCACATCTGCTGTAGTTCCCACGGAAAGGATTGAACATTATGTGCGTCCTTATTTTGTTTCGCATACTAGTTAGTAGCAGAAAACCTTGATTTTTATTCATTTATTTATTATTATATAAGATGTAAGGATCAATTCTTATGGTCAGCAACCAGAGATCCTTGTTAAACTTCATCTAAACAAAGGCTATATTTTTTTAAATTTACTTATTATGTCCATAGAATTTTATTTAGAATATAAAATTAAGACTAACCAAATATTATTAACCTTTCAGAATTTAGTTAGTAATTTAAAAATCCATGAATCGAGAAAATAACGTAGCTCATACAAAAAGACTTCAACGCTATTCAATTAAGTGAACGGAAAAAGTTCATGAATCACTTTAGGAATCTAATAAAATGAATTAAGTATTCAAATTAAGTTTAGTTTATGGTTGTCAACTAAAATAAAGTGGTTTTTCAAAGATATAATTTATTTAATAATCATGTTTTATAATAATACTTTTTTAATATTTTATTTTCTTGAATTATTAAAAATTAGCGACACGCCCCGGATTCCCAAACTTTTTCGTACTAATGAATCACTGTCTATTTATGAAAACTGCATTAAAATCCGTTGGATAGTTAAAAGATCTAAGAGTACAGACAACAGGAATTGACTTTATTTTCTCTAGGCTTTCTTTGCTAGGCCAAAATATGTATAACAACATTTTTTTATTCTTGACATGCTATTTAAGTGATATCTAGCCTATATTTAAAGTAAGACTTACAGCATATAACTTAAAACCAATTTTACATAGAAATTATTTGCGAGATGCACATACGTACATACAATAAAACATACAGATATTTTGAAACAGATTCTTTTCCTCAGCTTCTATTGATGTTAATAAAGCCTACATTAAGATTTCTTAAATATAAACAAATATTCAACAAGTAACATTGTCATTATTTGTGTAGAAGTTAATTATATTAAAGAAAGTCTGAATCCTAATATTTATTATAAAAATATAACAACTTGTACACATCTGCCTCTCAATTCTTAAGTTACACCGGATGGACGAAATGTGCTAAAATTTCCTTTATTGCACTACATCATTATGTTTTGACGGTCAGCGTTTAGGAAACTAATGTGGTAGTAAACTTAAGGCATATGAAATAACATAGTGATGGCTAATTTGCGCCATTTGGCTGACTTTTGGAAGGTCAGATTTCGCCACAGGCTAAACAGACAGACGGTAATTTCTTTATGACACTACTTAATTTCTGAATTTTATGCCAAAATTCAGTCTTGCTTGCGAGAATGGTTGTGTAGAAAGATGTAGACTCTCCTAATAAATAGAAATTACATACGAGTATTCAAATACATATATCTGTAATATTAAGTTATACAACAATTGTCTGAAACAGCAGATATTTAAGGAATCTTAATGTTTTAGTTAAAGGTTTTGTTTGTCTGGCTTTATTTCCGTAAGTAATTTGACATGGTTTTCACAGATGTTGATGCATGAAGTTTAAAATAAAGACTATTTTATTTAAATTCTATATCACTATCTATTAAAACACGTTTACTAGCGACGCAAGGGCGAGACAATTAGTTTTTTTATCACTAAAACTGTTTTGATTAAATCACTATTAGTAAGTAAAACATGAGGACTTAAATTAAAAAAATAGCTTAATATAATTACTTGTACTTCTTTATTTTTTGTGTTCACGAGTTGTTCCATGTGTTCCAACCCATTAAGTAATGTGCAGACGCATGACTGGTGGAATTGTATTATTTCTGTAACCGCAAGCGCAGATTGCATACATTTTGCATGATTGTTAGCTTCCCAGTGTTCATCCTAAGGGAACACATAAACAAGAACTAATAATAATATAAAGTATATGTACATAAGTAATAAGCGTAGCGAATCGGCTTCAGCGGAAAATTTTAAAGAAACATAGAGGCAAAAAACGCTGTGACGATATTTGTACTAGATTCATATTTGTTTTTCGTAACAGGATTATTCGCCGATCTTATCCTTTGCTATAATGTTAATGTAAAATATAGATTAGAGAATGTCATCTACATGGAACTGATATTGCACAGTAACAAATATAATCTTCGGCAGGAGAGCTACGTTTGACAATTGGCTGAAATCTATTAGAGCAGAGGTTATAATATATAGTCTTGTAATAAAATAAAAAGTACTACCCTCGAATATAAAGTTATAAAACGGTGTTGCTAACTGAAAAACCTAAAATTCTTTAATTTTTCAACGGTTTTATGAAACTGTATTTTTAGGAGCAATTATGAGTATTCATTAAAAATATAGATCAATAACCGATAAAATTAGGATTTTATGTCTAAAATATATCTTGACTTGCCAATTCACTACACTTAGCCTTTCGTTCGACAACAAATGATAACCAAGGTTCCTTCCTTTTATTATTTTATTTGAATAACGCAAACATTTTTTTTGCAACAGATGAATTCTGCATATGCGCAATTCTTATGTCACGGATCTAGCGAATTCTAATTCTTCATTGTGACTATTCGCAGATTTCGCAACTGATAGAAACACATTGCGTTATAACTTTGCATACACTCGCCTATGCACAAGGTGTGTAATGAAAAGGTTTTCTTGCACTTTGACTATCAATCATAATATTGTATTGTCATAATATGATCAATGCGTCTCTGTCAGCAGATGAGAATGATTTAATAAGTACAGGTAAAAGTGCAATGTGCATACTTATCAAAGTCATTGCAAAGTTACGTTTATTGTAAGACTGTTTACTTATTAATAGCATTCAATGTGAAATATATGTTAACTACACAACACTATTCGCCTAGCAAATATTTGTGAATAGATATGTGAAATTTGAATTAAAGAAGATCCCGTGGAAAATAACTGAATCAGAAATTGCACAAACAGATTTGGAGTATTTCAAATTCAAATTTATTTATTTGCAAGGATATGTTTTTTTGTTTTTTACAATGTTCTACTCTGATAGAGTGTGCAAAAATATTTATAATAATCATTATAATATCCAATTCTTTAGTAATGAATAATGATATATTTATACAATGTCTAAGGTATTAGTTATTTAATGTCAAATTTGGAGATAATGTCAGATTTGCACAAACAGATTTGGAGTATTTCAAATTCAAATTTACTTATTTGCAAGGATATGTTTTTTACAATGTTCTACTCTGATAAAGTGTGCAAAAATGTTTATAATAATCATTATAATATCCAATTCTTTAGTAATTAATTATGATATATTTATACAATGTCAAAAGTATTAGTTAATTAATGTAAAACTTATATATAATTTTAGAAATGTCAAATTAATTTAATATGCATGTCATATCCATTAGAATTCAGATCTCATATAATAAAGTTTCGTTTACATCGTAATATAATTTTCCTAGGAGTAACTTGAATAATTTATTTTTAAATAATTGAAGTGGTAGTGGTATAATTGAAGTGGTAGTGATGTCATCAGGCAGCTTAATATATATTAAGATTGATATGCAATATACATTTTTGATATGGTACATATAATTTATTGGGATATCTAGTCGTTCTCGGTATCATGATAAAATTTTTTGTAAAGTCATAAAAAAGACAAAGGTTTTATCAAGTTAGTTGCATAGGGTATTGATATGTGCCTTCCAATTACAGTACATGTCTATCGTGATAACCCAAAAATATGGTAGATTATTCAATGTCAATTCCATTATTTTCCTAATGTATGTCAACTTTCTGAATATTATAGTTAATAGTTTTAGATTGAATAGCTTTTGTCTTTTTACCCGTTTTGATTTTTTTGAACAACAACTCTAGCGCCTAAACTACTGAACCAATTTTAATGAATAAGGTGTCAATAGCTTTGTAACAATGATGCGGGTGACATAAGCCATATACATTTTATAATTTTCCTTATGATAGAATTTAAGCCTCAGATTTTCACCTCGAAAAAAATTAAAGTGAGACAATCATCAGGTGTTTGGTATCAAAAGAAAGGTCTTGGCAGGCACATTACAAATAAATAAATATGTATATCTTACATATAAAATTATATATTTATATATATATATGTCGGGAAAAGAGATGGAAGGAGGGAGATGGGGAATATTGGGGAACACTAAAAGGGGGTGATGGTATTGAATGGAATATTGGGTAAACGCAACGTAGATACTTCTACTGAACCGATAAATTATCAAATTATCTCTAACAATTACGAGAGAAACCTAAGCAGTGCCTTGGACTTGTGACCAAGGTGTAGGCTTAAGGAATTCCTTTAAGTGATCACGACACTCGCCTCCACTGCTAGGCTCTCTGTTTAAACCCAAGGTTAAACGCACATAAACCGAATCTAATACAAGGCTAACCTAACCTAAGGCTAACCTAACCTAACATTGTGTTTACTTAACCACGTGGCAATTACATTGTAAGGACTTACGTGACCTTAGTTGGACAGCACTTCCACACTACACTGCACTTGACACTATCACTATCACTTGCACTACTTAGATGATGTTCACTTCTTGAGAGACCGCGCACGACTAAGACTTCAGTTAGACTGTCGATCGCATATAAAGGGTCGAGGGTGGAGACTGTCAAAACAACGGAAGTGACTACTACCCTACTCCAACGCCATAGACAACGATAACGATTCGATAAATCGATAATCTTTTACTATGCTCCGACATATATATGTCGGAAACTATTAAAAATTATATAGATGGATGGCCTATCTCAAAAGCTATACGGGCAGGATATAACTAAACATTACGTTCTTGTACTATTCTGACAGGTACTATTATGACAGGAACCCAAGCAGTGCCTTGGACTTGTGACCAAGGTGTAGGCTTAAGGATATCCTTTATATGATCATAACACTCACCTCCACTGCTTAGTTTCACTGTTTAATCTTAAGATTAGACAAACATTAACCTAACCTAACACAGGGCTAACCTAACCTAAACCTAACTCACACCTCCGACATATATATATCATAATGTTTTAGTCAAAATATTTGTTTAAAAAATTAGGATTTTATGTCTAAAATATATCTTGACTTGCCAATTCACTACACTTAGCCTTTCGTTCGACAACAAACGACGCGTGGTCCAGTCGTTTCAGTTATTTACTCGTTTAAACAAATAAAAACATTACGTTACAATATGAGATTTTAAAACGGAGAACTATTAAATAAAAAAAATAAACTTTAATAAACTATCACCCGATTACGTAAAAAAAAGTAGACGAAACGAGAAAATAATCCAGAAACCTAGAAATCCATAGGTATAAAAATGGTCTTGGTAGAACCGTGGTCTATTGGGAAAACGCAACGTAGATTCTGCTACTGAACCGATAAATAAACATTATGATCTCCTACAATTAAGTGAGGAACCTAAGCGGTGCCTTGGACTTGTGACCAAGGTGTAGGCTAAAAGGATCCTTTCATTTAATTGAAACCCTCGCCTCCACTGCCCAGGCTCTCGTATGCAACATATTCAATGTTCTGATAAATTTATAGGTACACGTAATAAAATATTCTCATATGCATTTTCAACAAAAATTTCGATATTTTCTTACTACTCCTATTTTTTAATCGTATCTGCTAATTTCAGCTCTAATGTTTAAATAAACAGACGATAACAATCAATTTAATTTGTGTCTCAAGGATTTTGTTTAGTTATATCTTGAAACACTACTCAGTGTCTTTAAATTATATTTGCTTCTATGTTGTTTTGTTTGATGTTGTTTGCAAATAACACTTCACTAGAAATAAAAATATTATTTAATTAATAAATAAGTTAAAAAAGTAGACATCCTTCAAATTCGATATATATGCAATAACAATCCATTCTAAATTAGCAACACGATTGAAAACAAATATATGAGCATGTTTATTGTACAAAACAATAAAAAAATATGAGTAACAACTATGCAGTAGTATAAGAGCTAAAGTTAACAGTTATTTAACACAAAATGACAAAATTTATGAACAATTAAATAATAATAAATTTAATATTTCTTCCCTAGAGATACAAAATATTTTGTTAATATACTTTACACACTATGAAATAACGTAAGTGACCATATTATAATATTAGATAGCTTTATAACAATAATTATGATGCTGGACAACCTTTTCTGTTTGGGCTTTTTTACTTATTGATTTGCTAAGGAACGATGAGCTTTAGCTACCTGTAAATAAAATCAATCTTGCAGGTTCTTTTGTACATCACGAGTGGATTCCATAATGACATTGCGAGGTTGAGGACCGATGGAATATTTGCATAGCCTTAATTACTGCTCAAACACAACTTGGATCTCATTGCGAAATGTTTGACGTCTCGGTTGCTATGTTTGACGAAGTAAGTATCCCTTCTCGTGTTATTCATAAGGATCATGTATTTAACTATGGTCCGGGAGCTCTAGCAAGCTAAATCTGCGTTAAAGTATAAAGTCTAATTAAACATCTACAGTACGCCTTACGGAACCAAAAAGAACATTGCTATAGTATCAAATAGAATATATACATAAGAACTTTATACTTAAAAAACAATGTTATAAAAAAAATGTTTTATATCTTCTACAAACGTTGAAGTGTGCTAAGCTGGGTTTATTAATAACCTAATCCTAATAATTCCCTCATATGCTTGACACTTGACAAAATTGATTCATCAAATTATATATGATTAATAAAATACATTTATGAAAATTCACTTTAAGTAGTACATCTAGAAAACAACAATATTTATAACTATGCAGTTATCTTTAAAAATTAGCAATAACTTAAAGCCAATATAAATAAGTACACACCCACAGAATTGTGTCACACTTATTCATTCTGCAGTCTATATTTTAAATTTTATATACCAGTATATAATATACGCTATTTATTTACAACTTCTTAAAAACAGTTTCCTATCCAAGATATACAAGAGAGGATAAGATGTTAATATTTCAATATTCACCTTAAAATTTATATAAAATATTTACAAATTATACACCTAAAACTTCTTCATGAATCTCTCTGTCTATTAGTGTTTTATATTTTTAGAAAGAATACTAGCATATGGATCACATACTGCTATATCCTTCATCCCTCCAGCTAAGCTAAATGCTTGTAAAACCCACGACATATCGATCGTGAATCAATGCCTGAAACGCTGAGCTACTAACGCTTCATATATGAATGTTGATGAGAAAATATATGAATGTAATCTTAATAATTAATCAATAAATAAAACTTATTGTATGATGTATACTAACATTTTTAACTCTATAACAAGAAACTATACCTACATTTACTATACAGAATATATATACAAAATTTACAATATATATTATTACTAATATACAGGGTAGGGAATAGGGACCCATCAATACTCAAAACATATCATATTTGAGATATTACTGTGTAAAATTTTTCAGGCGCCTCCTAATAAATTACTTTTCGTAGGAACTATAATTTTTATTTATCCATATTATTCTATCGTAAGCAGCTAAAGGTGAACGGACTGTCTTGTCCTCTAAGAATTATAGATACCTCATAGAGGCCATTCGCTAAAATCATCTCCGTTTCGCTGTTTACTTGACTTCTTTGCACTATCCTAATAAGTTAGAAAAACATACTACGTATATTATTAAAATATATTTATCTTATATTTGTGTTATTTTGATACATTTTGTTTTATTTTCAAACGGAACTATGTGTAACTTAAAGGGACTTTCATAACGATTAGAATGTTTCATGTATGTCGACGAAACTAGAATAATGTGATTAAAGTTTGATTATTGTTCATACATATTTAAAAATTTAAGGCGTTGATAATGCTGTGAAAAGTGTACAAATCCTCTAAAGTTTTGTATTAATAAATAAAATAAAGTATTTCCACTAATTCCCCTTTACTTTTAGTTCATACATTTACTCGAGTTAACAATAAATGTTTATTAGAAAGTATTTTACAAAATAAATTTTTCTAATAGTTTTCTTCTAAACCTGCTACTTATTCTTATTTATTAATATCTTAATACAACATATAAGTACTAAATATATTTCATATTTGATTTTTTGAAAAAGCTTCTTACTAGAAAAAATATAACATTTTTTATTTTATATTATTTCTAATACTTAATATGAAATTATAATAAGTCAAAAATCTCATAAAGCAGGTTGTCAAGATAATAATTCAGACTAATAAAAATTTAGACGTAAATTGTGCGCCTAAAATGTAAATTTTAACTATTTAAATATTTAAGAATGAATAATTTTACTTAAATAGTAAAAAAAATATTAGTGTTAAATTAGTATTAAACACGACAAAGTTTCGAATTCTAAGTGAATTTCTGGTACCCAAAGGTAAATTAAACGAAATACATACTTATATAGAATAAATATTAAAAAAAACTATACCACAATTCTAAATGCGAGTTTACTAGTTATACTAGTTTGTTGATTTGTTTTGAAGCTGTAATAGAGTGAGAAATTGATGAGATTTTTTGTATAGAAATAGTTTAAGGACTTGAAAGGAATATGTATATGCTAGTTCCCGTTGGATAGTAATTAAATATGTTTATTAAGTTTGAAGCGCCTGAATTTTAAATGTAACAAATTATTGAAAATAAATGCAAATTCTTTAATTTTTTTAAAGATACTAGTGATCCGGCTAACGTTGTTTTGCCATATAAATTTAAAAAAATTGAGGTGGGGTACTTAGGGGTATAAAAAATAGATGTTGTTAGATTCTCAGCCCTAATGTATAAATTGATAAAAATTAAGGATCCACTAACTCTATTTTCATGGATTTTGTATGATGATTCAGTAAATGATGCCATATTAAAATGAGTAGTTTTATATAGATGATGAGTAAAGAGGAAAGGCCAGTGCAGCCTGGCGAGTCTGGGCTTCCGAGTCATGGCTGACCCACTGCCGGAGTATTGACCTCCGCTCGCTCTGTCACTTTTAATATTTGCGTGCGTTTCAAACCTTCGCCGAACTCAACGTGAGAGTTTTTTAAGTAACCACATGAAGTTGTTCTGTTTTTACATCAGATACTAGCTTATTACCTACGGTTTTTGAGTTATTGTTATATTCTATCCTTTTCTTTATGTCCAAATTCTGGATTCAGTCTTTCATATATTTTTTTCCTTTTATACTACTTTCGAAGTTAAATTCCAAAAAACTCACCTTCCGTTCAGTCTTATGTCAATGTTTACGGTACCCCGGGTGTATTGGTTGTACGTTTAATTCAGTCACTCAGACAGTCAGTCATTCTCATTAAAAATGTAGTTATAAATATTAATTAAAAATATATATCACTAGCTGCGCCCTGCGTTTTCACCGGTATATTTTGGATAATTCACACTTTATCATTATAAATTATAGCCTATGTGTTATTCTGATGTGTAAGCTATATTATTGTACAGTTTCATCAAAATCCATTCAGTAGTTTTTGCGTGAAAGAGTAACAAATATCCATACATCCATAAATTCTTACAAATTTTCGCGCTTATAATATTAGTAGGATGAAATCAGGTAAATTATCCCTAATTTTCGTTTTAAAGGTTTCAATTCCTCAAATAAAAACTTATTTACTTCTTGGCTATCTCCGTACCTTATAATTCAAAAATGCCACACACAAGACACTTTCATTGGTTTTTGTTCCTTATATGTTATCACTGTTAGTCGTAAGTAACTCCGTTTGCCTATAAATATAAGCATTTCAAAAAATTTGTCAAATAATATAATTCATAACCTATCGCCAGATAGAAAGAATACTTTGAACAGGAATTGTTGCAGTAATTTGATGAAGTTTAGTTGTAATTTAAAGAAGATAAAGAATTATAATTATTTTATTTTATAACAAAGTAATCATTTTAAAAACAATCAAAAACTGATTTACAACTTTCCAAGAATTTAACCGAGCGTAATGAAACCTCAATTTGATTAACAATGGTTATAAAAAAATATTCCAAGTAGAGGGCCATGACTGTCCCACATTTTAGATTATTGACCTTACTATAAGAACTTTGAGTCGTAGTTCTATGAGTAATTCTAGCAAAATCGTCATCTTATTAAATTACATATAATTTATGTATTAAACATTCATTAATTTTAATGAAATATCTTACACCATAATAAGAGACTTGCAGTTTACATTTTGTATTATATTGGTTCATAAAAGATGACTGTGCATTTATAGCTCTTAACTTAAAAGTAACTTAATATAAAGTCCACTTTGCTACAAAAATTCTTTTTCTTTTACCATAAATGCAAAGTTTCGAAATATACTCGAACTAGTTTCGAAAATCCAACTTTTTGGCATGAAATAAAAAAAATATTATGATTAAAAATTCCTTTCTTTATAAGGTCCCTTAACCTAGACAGTTAATTAGGTTATTGTTAAAGACCTTGTATTTAATAGGAAAACATTGGGATTTTCACAGATTTTTTGACTCTGATTCTCTCGAAAAACGTTAATTTGTCAACTACTCATCATAATAAATTACTAAGTAAATAACATTTGAAGTAATTTGTCTTCATGTGGTATCTAAAGCATCTGAGGGAATATTTTAAAAAAAATTACATATTAATTATACCCATTTAAGTTATTTTTTTTATGTGTCCTGTTAAAACAAAGTCATATTTCAATACCTAACAATATATATATATTTATATATAAATTGTATGTCCTCACAGGACAGTGTTATTATTTTGTCAAATCTAATGTGTACAATTTATGATGAAATGTTACACGTTATTTTTTAAAAGACAAAGTCTGTGGTTTTTAAAACTTTACAGCGTCGTTACAAAACAATACAACATATAGCAAGATAAACAAAACAAAAGTGTAAGTAAAACAAAAATTCACATCATGATACCGTTTCTATACGTAATATAAGTGTGTCGTTACTACGAGTATAACATAGTTCAAACAACTGGATAGTGGCTCGTCACGTCCAGTTTGACTAGGCTTCATGAATTTAGCACATTCGACTGTCGTGATACTCAGTTCAGACCTCCAGTAACTTTACTTTTCTATTAGACTGTCATATATTCGTTTTTCTAATAAGTAACTTCTAATTTCTCTATTTTCTCAAGTTACATTTCCCCATTTATATATATTATAATATTTAATATCATATTATTATTTTTTCAACTCATTTTAACAATATTTTAATAAACTTAAAAACTAGGTGTTAAAGGTGGTACAAATTTTCCTATTTAAGTTAAAATATTGCTATATGCGTATATCTTATACTATACTAATATATAAAGCTGAAGAGTTTGTTTGTTGAACGCGCTAATCTCAGCAACTACTGGTCCGATTTGAAAAATTATTTCAGTGTTAGATAGCCCATTTATCGAGGAAGGACATAGGTTATATCGCGCTAAGACCAATAAGAGCCGAGCGGACCAATGAGAGATTAATTATACATAGGCTAATCGATCTGCCTGCGAAAAGTCTTCTTTTCTGACATATTTTGATTTAAATGAAATATTGATTGATTTTAAAATATCCACAATAGAAATATGTTTTGACTGTTTAGACATCAGTCGGGAAAAATATTTTATAATAGTTGTAAATAGGAAAATAAACTAAGTACCGACTATAAGAAAATTAAATCGTTTTTAATTTTCACTTATACTATATTTAGGCGTATATTACTTAAGTTTAAATAACATACAAAAGAATTTAAGAGACAGATACAACAACGTGTAAATAGAACAAGTTTCTTTCTCCAAATGACTTGGCGATGGTTGATAAACGGCTTGGCATTTGCCACTAGCAGCTATGTCGCATTACTTGTTCCCTCCACAGGAAAGCAGGATGTGAACCGGTCGTAATAAAAACTATCCAGATATGAACTGATGTGCACAAATACTGGGAAATACATACGTATTGTAGCCAAATAAATATTTATTCTTCCATATGATATGTATAAAAATAGAAATTATAAACTCACATTCAAATTTATTGGGCTAGGACTGTGAAAATTGCGTGTGGGTTTGCCTGACACTATTCGAAGGATTTTTGGAAATTTACCTCCTAAGGCGAGAGGGCGAATAATAGTTTGTATGAAAATCCGTTATTTTTAAATAGAATATTACTATCCTAATCCTATAGAAGAAGTATTTTATAATACTTTTAAATTGATTTAATTAATTACATATGTATGTCTGCAAGTAAAAAGTACACAGAATTATTATATGTTTCCTTATAGATTTCAATTTAGTTTTATATCTTTTATATGTAAAAATGAATCCCTATTTCCCTTGGTCACGCCATCACAGTAAACGGCTGGACCGATTTCGTTAATTCTTTTTTTCTTTCGTTTGTTATTGTCAGGAGGAAGTTCTTATGAAAGAAAAAAAAAAGTTGGGCGAAAAATTAGAAAATTTAAGAAAACCTAACGACCATATTAACTTTTCTAATGTAAGCTTTTGACAGCCAATTCGACTTCAATATTCATAGTTAAGACAAAACAACGTCTGTGTCGGGTCAGCTAGTAAAATATAAAAATATTATAAGACAAAGACTAAGGCCTACATTAAGTTTAACGGTGGAAGGTAGTTGTTCTTTATTATACAAACTATCTAATTTATAGTGTAAGTTCAAATAACCCATCTAAAGAAAATTTCGAGTTTTTATATAATTATAAGTAGACTTGGTCAATTTAAAAGTTTGCCTTCAACGGATACACTAAACCAAATTGGTATATTGTAAGTGCAATATCCATATCTCAGTATAAAGGGAGTTTTTATTGTAAGGGCTCAGAACACGACCTACGATACAATTGTTTCTCCTTTACGAGGGAATTATTTTACAACAATTGTCAGTATTTCTAGATGTTATCTCTGTATTGTAAGTAATGTGGTTCAATATATTTCACTGTACAATGTGCCTACATCGTAGATATCGGGTAGATAAAGGAATTTATTTTTAGACATGTCCATATTATGCCTTTTGAGTATGCTGTATTTTTTTCGCCTCTTTTATCTTTCTGCAAAAATGACTATATAAAGGGAAGATTCGGATGACTTGGGACAAACATTTTACAAAGCTATTATGGATCTAGAATTATTTAAAGCTAACATTGGTAGTCTATTGTACAAGTAGATTTTGTGGCATAAAGATTTTTCTAGTAGTGGGAAATCTGGGTGGAAATTTTCATGGAAATTCTCAAAAAGAGTGAAGATTTCCCTTACCACCTCACACACACTAATAAGTCTTAATTTATTTATTTTGCAGCACATTTTATATTGTTAAAAATATTACAAGTTAATAAGATTATGTTAAAAAGATTGTAAAATGTTATGTACACCAACATTTTTAGATTAATGTAAAAGGTTTTTTTCTTAGTCGGTTTTTAGATAAATTCTGCATAAAAAAGTGAGAAAATATCCTCGAAAACTCTTTCAGAACTTACATTAAACCTCCAAAACAAAAGGAGTTATCAAGTATCACTCCTTTCCCATACATACCTATTTTATATTATCACTTTTTTTTAAGAGACTAGATTAATTGAATATTAATATTTAAGAGATCACCTATTATTTGTTAAGTGATAATATTAATTTACTTGATGAAAGATAATGTTATATTTTATATAACGCATTTCCTAATATTGTTTTCAAATTTTGTCTATAATTTATTACTGGAACAATTGTAAAAATCAACGGTTTACTCTTCTCTAGAGAGTAGTGATTTGAAGTAAATAACAAATAAATTATAGTGTCGGCAAGATAGAATGACAAAGCTTTATAATATTTTATTATGCTGCATTACACAAGCCACGGCAATCATTCTCCTCCGTAAATTGCGGCCAAGTGCGCTCCACGCGTCTTGCTAGGAGGTCAAAGATTAAAATGCATGTAAAGCTTAATTACATTATCACTTTTATTTATAACGTATTAATTATATGTACTATATTTTCTTTATAGTAAGTACTCATACTCTGCACAATATATTTTAAGTTAGTATAAAAAATAAAATCAGTCTTCGATACGTTCTTTTAGTTTTATTTATATTAAATTATTATACTTGCTTCTGTTCTGATATGAATCATAATAAATACCTAATTGAAAATTTTAATTAATCTTTAATAAACTATTGAATCTAAAAATTTATTTATTCGTCTAAACAAAGAAAGAGAGATTAATTAAATAATTATGATCTATCTGAACTATATTTGTTAATCGAATATAATAATTGAATATTTTATTAACGAATATGATGATAGAAACATTGTTTGCAGTATAGTATGCATCCAATAATCTTTTTAACTAAATCCATGTTCACTGAGAATTGAATTCATTTCATTAGTAAATCTCTCCAAAATGGAAGATACAACACTAATATAATAAATCTGTTTACCGTAAAATACTGAATGCAGATGAACCCAGCCGTAAATAACAAAGTTAATTACAAGAGTATTCTTCACTTAAAAATAGCTGAATGAATTTGAATGAAAAATATATTTCCCTTTATTACGAATAAATCACAGCTTATATGGGTTAGAATGGTATTCATCACACGAAAATAATTTGTTCGATAGGTGATTGAGGATCATAAAAAAAGGTTATCCTTTAGGGATAAAGAATTAGGTAAACAAAACTAAATTCTATACAGCTGGTTTTATAAATATAAAATATGCATCTAGGAGACTTGTCATCTTACGTATAAATACATACAAAATACATTGATCGCTACTCTTTGCAAAAAATGAAGTGTCGGCTGTGAGGCCAGTGTGGCAGCGGTGGGGTTGGTGGAGAGCGCACTATACACTGCACAGTCACGGTCAAGGTCTGAATTAGCGATACCAACATTTGATTATACTTGTTGCATATTTGCTTTCCTAATATACGGTTCGTATTTATATATGTTGTGTAACGTGATCGCTAATTTCCATATCCAATATACACTACTTCATATTCACAAGATTTATAAATTGCTTTATCATACCATTTTAAGTTTGTAACAGAAAATACAAAAACTTATTATATTTAATTAATAGTTGTGCTTTTAAGACCTTGTTTTTTCCTAAAGAAGGTCCACGGTAACGGTTCTAGAATGATTAAGAATGAATTTTGTATTTTATTTGTCTCATAAGATGTTTTAAGCTCTTTCTTTTCCTTTAGTGTAGAATTTCTTTATTTATAAGTTGCGTTGCGTATAAAAGGGTTGACAGTCAGACAGTCTTGTTTCGTTTCGTTTCGTTGAAGTTACAATTCTTAAATTTAATTAAAATTAAATGAGTAATTTTCGTTATGATGACTTGTTATTCCGTTCTTATGCCAACCATATATTCCAAACAAATATCTCTAACAGAGTGGCAGGATATACTTTAATGATTTCTAGGCTATTTGGAGAATACATTATATTGACGTAAACAAATTACTATATTTATATTTTATACATCTGTTATGTTCAATAATACTAGTTCTTACCATTTCTGTCACAAACACCATCTGCTAGATACACTACTAGCTTTGCATGTTGATTTTTCCAATACCGATTTAATAAACCTGAATTGTTTTTATCTTACATTACTTTTAATACAGTCCTAGCCTTAAAATCGTTAAAGCCAGATGTTCACAAAGTATTGCCTTTACTGCGACTTGAGAAAACTAAAGTATTAAATTTTAAAAATAATATATGTATTGAGTAAATATATTATGAACTGTTTATGTTGTAATTAATGAAACAAAACAAATAAAAATTACATCACATAAAAACACGTCTCAAACATTTAGCTGTATATCTGGTCACAGGACAGACAGTTATTTCTGGATGACAGTTGTTTAATTTATCTATATATGTATTAAGAAATCATAACGATTACTTTGCTATAATACGCGGAGAACACGTGAATTTGTATAGTATGACTTGGACCCGAGGTGCCAACTGTACAAGCTAGTAGGAAGGACCAAGGAACACCGCACAAATTCACAACACAATATTCAACGTACGTTTCGCTCCGACACCGAGCATCCTCAGAAGATGTAGACTACAACAGCCAGTGGTAAGATCTTGTTGAACATGAATATCCGCAATGTACGACTGAATGATGTAACGACTGAATCAATTCAATATGTAATTAGGATTAACAAAATGTTTGGCTTGCTATGTTAAAACAGCCAGGCAGCTATGTATATATGTATGTACGTGATATGATAAGTATTTAAATATGAAACTTAATCAACTTGTTGATCTTTCGAAGTACTAATTTTTAATTCAAATTAATATGTTTTTATCTATACATGGTGGGATGTTATGTGTTTACCGTGTGTATCTATGTATGTCTGTCTGCAGCAACGTAGTGTCCAAGATAATGGACCTATTTCGATGAAGTTTTATTTGTTTGTAAGGTAAATTCATCGAGATGGTTCTTAGGTATAATTTGTGAAGATCTGGGTCAGCTGTTTAAAGACTATCAGCTCATTTCTAAATTGTGAGCTCCTTGACAATATTAATACTTATATCGATGAAGTACATTTATACATCTATATATATTTATATATATATATATATATATATATATATATATATATATATATATATATATTTTGCGCAGTTTTTTTTTATATTTTGTTTTCAACATTACAAAAAGACTGACTTATACATGTTATTATCAACTAGTCGACCCACGCAACTTTGTCCGCGTGTAGCTCCGCTCTTATTGATCATAGCGTGATGATATATAGCCTCTAGCCTTCCTCGATAAATGGACTATCTAACACTGAAAGAATTTTTCAAATCGGACTAGTAGATCCTAGGATTAGCGCGTTCCAGCAAACAAACAAACTCTTCAGATTTACTGAGGTAGGGCACAGAAGGAAATTTCCTGCTCAAATTTGGAGCAGCCCGACTGGGGTAGTACCTCGACCTTACAGAAGATCACAGCTAAATAACACTACTCTAAAGCAGTGTTGTGTTCCTGTTGGTAAGTAAGGTGACCAGAGCTCCTGGGGGGAATTGGGGATAGGGTCGGCAACGCGCTTGCGATGCTTCTGGTGTTGCAGACGTCTATAAGCTACGGTAATCGCTTACCATCAGGTGAGCCGTACGCTTGTTTGCCGACCTCGTTACATAAAAAAAAATATTACTATAGATTCTTCGATATCGATGTTGTTAGGGTTTCGATTCTTGGTGACTATATTTACTTAGAGTTTCTGTCAGGAGATTTTAAATATTTAATATAATAGTTAATAATTATCCATCAACATTTTACCCAGTAACAAAAATTAATCTTATAAATACTTATAAAATATAGTTAATAATGTTAACAGCTTTGTTTTCCCAGGATGCTTTTCTTTTTCATTAAGCTGTGTTTTCCAGTTTATATTAAAATCAGAATATTATTGCTACCATCTGATTAAAATGTCTATAAATATTCAGGTGTTAACGGTTATAATAAATGAATAAATTGTCATTGAAAAACCTTGCTTGAACCGTGGTGGGTTTGTAATTTGTATTAATGATTTATGTATGTGTTTTGTATTATCGGGACTTATTTTATACGTACTATCCATATACAGAATATAAAGGACGTTGCTCTTGAAGAAAACTATTTATTTTCTGCTAATGAAGGTTGCAAGACCATTATACCATGCAACAGTAATGGTAGTTTAACGTTATTTCGTAAGACGTTAAATATTAATTATAAATAGAGTTCTGTGAATAATTGAATAAAATAACCTTGTCCTTAAAAAGATACACAAGTTATAGGTGAATTAATAATTTCAACAAATATCCGAAAAAAGCTCCGATTTTTTAATTATCTTACTTTCATAGATAAACCGCAAACGTAGCTGAAAATGTCGAAACTACTTTCCACTTTTCAACTTGAGTTGAATAATCTCATAAACATATATTAATTATTACTTGGAAACAACAACAACAAACATATATAATTAATCGATGTATTCGTATCAATAAATCTTGAATATATTTTTTTCATTGGCCTGGCATTGGCACAGAAAAATACCGTTAATTACAACATGTTTTCCACATAATTATTATTACACGTACACATAATATACCCATACGTATACTGTAACTATTCGAATATTATTAAAAGTGTTTGAAAGTGTTTACAATAGTATAATATACATAAATATACATTTTCAATTTCAAAACTTAAAGTGGTAAACAATGGAGAAAAACAGGTTTTTAATTGCCTATCCATGATACATTGTATTTATAATTGAATGTCGAAAACTTACCTTCAAACTTAAACACTAAAACTTCGTATGATTGAACGAAGGAAAATAGACCAATCCGTTGTTTATAGACTGTTCACAATGACTGGGTGCTGGGTGGTTAAAAAACTATATATATATAATTTTTTAACCATATATATATAAAGGTCTTTTTAAACAATGTGATAAGAATAGTTATTAATTTACTATACTCTACAAAGACCATCTCGTAAAGTTCGAGTAACTGAGTGCTTCGTTTTGTGATAGAGGTATTTTCTAAGACTGACTCGCAATTAGTATGCGAATTAAATTGCCACGTATTTTTACGTGTCCGCTAATTTTAATTTTCAAAACTGCAACTCAGTTTCACTTAAAATTTTGAATGCTACACAATTCTCGAGTAACAAAGCTTCGTAATTTTTTTTTTTAATAATAGATGAGGTGCAAACGAGCAGATGGTCTACCTGATAGTAAGTGGCAACCATCGCCCATGGACATCGGAAAAACAAGAAACACTCTCGTTTTGTCAATGCGAAGATAGAGTGGGAAGGGGGAATGAAGAAGAAAAATGATGCGGATTCAGCGGACCCTAGGCAAGACCCCAGAGTCCACTAGACCCACAGCATTAATGGGATGGGAGAGGGAGGGGGTAAGTCTGGCCCACATGCGGCTCAACCGGAATGCGTCTATGACACTTGGCGATCGGATTCGCATGCTGGTGGTCGCAAGCCAGTCGGGACACAGATCCCCTACCACCAAGGGGGTGCTGGGTTACTCGGCTCTTACGAGATGCTCCCCCAGCGGCAGAGGGGAATAGTATTCTAACCCGTCCCCTCACGGGTGATATCCGTATAAGCGAGGCTTTAAACATATTGCCATTTCATTTTGTCATACAGGTTACGGTTAATTGTTAGTTTTACGTTCCTGACAAACATAGAAAATACGTCATAATACATTTTATGTTTAATATTACACGCAATAAATACAGAAATTTAAATAGCTATCATTTTGAAAAACCCTCACCATATTGTTTAAAAAATATCATATCCGACATAATATTGATTAACACAGTATTGTAATCCATTGTATATGAACGCAGAAACAAGCGCTAGGCCAAGGCCGAGTGACATAACGCATTACGTGTCGCCCGTTAGCTGCGACGCGGCTCGGCGGCACGGCACCGCTACTTGCGGAGTTGCGGCAGATACTCCTACTTGTCAACATTGCTTTCTTTATAGAACACGTAATTACGTACATCTACTATGTAACATAAGGTTAAATAATAAGCATTAATCGTACAAACTAAATAAACTTATATTTGCGCGCGATGATTTCTTGTAATTCGATGTAGATTTTTATATATGTGGTTAGATTTATTGGGGAGAAAATTTAGCATATGCAATAGATTTACGTACCTATATTTATTTACATTCTAAAATAGTTTAAAATGTTTATTGTTCCTATATCTTTGGTTACACCATGTAGCCGCTTTGGAGTTAAATTACAAAAAAAACTCATTTTATTCAGTCACAAAAAGAAACTAATGCACAAATATCATATTTATAGCTTCAGTAGTTTAAGCTATTCGTTAATAAGTGATGTAGAAGATAACAAAGATCTCTCAAATATTTTTTTAATAGCCACCCTGTGGCATCAACTTAGTTACTTTGCTTTTGATAAAATATAAACGACATATTAAGTATATAATATATTATGCCGTGAATAAAATTATTCCTTTCTTAAGTCTCTTAATGTTAAATTATTTACACTAGTCCTTAAATTATAATTGTAAAGTTTGTATCGTTTTATTAGACATTATATAAACGTGATTTGACTATAAAAATTAAATAAATGTATCAAGTAATCTGTTTGCTTTCTATAGTATGTACTTAATTACCGTGATGATTAGTAATGATAGCGACTTACGTTAACCACCCTACGTAATAGCAGAGGCAGTCTCATGTCGCACGGGATGTCGGCCAACGGTACCACCAATCAGAGATTACGTGGAAACTAGCGTTGCCATTCTACATTCCAAAACAGAGAGACGTGTGACGAATATGTGCAGCCATTACGCTTTTGATTGCCTACAAGCCTGGAACTTGTTTAATGAAATACCACCATTTCAGTTGATTCAAGTTTTTATGCTTCTATAACGGTGAAGTTACATCAGTATAACTTATCAACGTGTAAACCTTTAATAGTTATATATCTAGACTTCATTTAATTTATTATAATAAAAATAAAGGAATAACTGACTGACATATCAAAGCACAGCCAACCAACTGCCTTCTTTTCTTTTTTACTTTGATGGTAGGTAGAGATTGCGAAGGCTTCCATACTTTTCTCTACATTGATTCACAATTGACCGGAGGGGCTTGTTCTTCCTCGGGGATATCTCTCCTTCTTTCATTTAACATTTCTGTGATGGGAGTTACTTTAAAATATTTACAGATTTAGTCTAGATACGACACTCCTCTAGCTAAACCCATTTTTTTTATTTCTGCTGTATGTATAATCTGTTCAAAAAGTTAAAAAAAAAACATGTTACAGAATTATAATATTTTCCCACAGTATAATTTTGACCTCCTTGTAACCTTGAAACATAAGTAACGACCTCATAGATATATTAAATTGCTCGTTATATGTAGTGTAGGTTTCATGACTAATGGCCCTGGTATTGCGGCTTATATCTCGTTGTTGAAGGCTAAGGCTTTGTTCAATTAACACAGTACAATTTTGGCCCGATATTGAATAAGATTGCCTCGGGCTTTGTGTGTAAACAATGATTTAAATAAGTATATCTTCTTGACAAACGCGTGCTGTATGACCTCCGAATGTCAAAAGATATTCAGCTTCAATGAAACGAAACACATCTGTATGAATAAGCGGCACATAATGTAATCATTTCCTTTTCAAAATTTACAGGTTTTATATAGTTTGTACTTGATTACCTAAATATAATAATAATTATGTAAACTACTTAATGGTTATTGTTAAATATAGTGAACTTCTTTAATATATAAACAAAATAAAACAAAAATTCTAAATTGAGATAGCATCAAAAAGGATGTAATAAACATACCATATTTTAAATAAAAGAAGATAAGATGAAACAAATACATAAAATTAATTAAGTTTGAAAGTTGTTCATCATGTTTGGAATTTTCCAGAATGATCGAGAAAAAAAGAATTTTACTAACATGTAAAATTGAATGTTTGTGTTTGAAATGTCTCAAATAAATTGTGACTTTTTATTAGTATAGAATCAAAATTCAGTCTACTCCTTACATTGTCATATCTTTAGTTAGAATTCTATTTAATATTCGCATCGGCTACTTCAGGGTTAGTGGGGTCTAACATAAACATCGGAGAGTGGCGTAACTGTTATGTCTTATTTTGCTCAAGGAAACCAGTTATACAAGAATGGAGAAATGCATCCTCATCCAGTATAACTAGTTGAAGTGTGCTATTACTTTGCTGCGGATATTTTATATGCTTTTATTTATGTCCAGTTACTTTGATGTTTTAAACAAAATCAACTTTATATACACATTTTAAATATTTACTTTAAAAAAGTAGGGTTAATTGAAATACAATCTATTTTAAATTCAATAAAATTAATGAATATATGGTTTAAATTTCATAAGTTATTTCTTACACTTACATGATTATGCTGTACCCCAAAATCATTTACTACTAATTTAAATGTTAGTGATATGAGTAAAGTTATTGTGTTTAGAATGCATAAATTCGTATGTGGAATAATGCTATCAAACTACTATACTTTCGAAATAAGTTTTGAACCCACCTTACACTTAAAGATTGAAAGTTCCATATCAAACAGTAATTAACAATTTTCGGTAGATTGTACATTTGTCTTAAATATAAGTGACCTGATCGAATATTTGTAAGACGCGCTTGCACGCTTAATTGGTATCACGTTTCATATAAAACTGAATTTAAATTTGTGTACGACAGCGCGATAAATTAATATTGTATTTAACCACATAAATTATAGTACTTTTATACTGATAAATAAAACAATTCAATGAAATTATTCAAGTTTCCTCTTCTTGAAGGCGGCCAGTTTTTTTTTGTAAATTTTTCTACTCATATAAATTAATAATGGCAACTTTCTGGACTTTCTAGGCTTAAATTTAAAACTCTCTCTCTTTTTTTCCTATATCCCCACAACACAGTGCTTCGCCATGCCTCCCTGTCATTGAAATCGGTCCGGTTTGTTATTGTATCAGTTTCAGTAATCAGTTGGGTTTTCAGGTATGCAAGAGGTTAACCTACAGTACTCTAGTCTATTGGTGGGGCTGCCACCTCAGATCTAATAGTCTTGCTCGGTTTTCTTCAGGTATTCTCCATAGTGATTGGAATTCTGTTTTAAGGCGCTGAATGTTCGCCTTGTGCCCTGCATCCGTAGAAACTGCAAATCTTTGGCGCGGTTGCAGTAGGTCCCAGGGTGGACGACAGGGACGTAGATGACGCGGACTGACTGAAGTCTGCTAGCATTGCGTAACGCCACACATAGGTAGCAAATGGATTTTTTCCTGGTATTTTTAGGTGATCTAACCTCACCAAGCTAGGATTCCCTCCAGCACCTTACTTCAGCTTCCCACCCCAAATTTAAAAACAAAATACAAGATATTTTTCTAATTGATTATACTGTGCGTGACCTCATTTCTCAACATACTGCATCTCTTTATAAAGGGGCTTAATCATTACCGATCCTTATTTGTAAGTTGGCTGTGTCCTTCTCGATTCAGTCACGATCTCTCGTTGAATCGATATTTGGCAGCAAGTACAGTTAGTTATCGATTCGACATTGCTCGTCCTGGCATTCGTGGGCACCACAGCATTGCACGTGATTTGAATTTATTGTAGTGGTCGTGAGAAACGACAGAATGTAATGTGTTTAATGCAAATTTAGTAATAGTAAGAGCTTTAAAAAATCTTTAAGTATTATTGAAGACCATCCTATCTTCGTTATAGTATATCCCCTTAGTCCATCTCTATTATAAGTACTCGTGTCATCAGCGGTGACTAATTGAGGTCATATTTTTATTTATAGTGTACATAAAAATACTATAATAATTAAATCTATGTATGTAATCTGTTCTCATTTGTGTAAAAAATAGTTTGTATTTAAATTTTAGAATTAAAAACAATTATTAAGAAAAGTATTTTAATTATTAACTTTATTTCACGTTTAAGTGACGCTTAATTGACGTAAGACTGCGATTTAATCTAAAACCGCAAGTGTCCCCGATAAAAGATCTGCTTAACATTAAGAAAGATTAGCTAGGCCCTCGGCCTGGAAACCCATAGGCATACATTAATGCTGAGCGCAGCCAACAACCGCCACAAGGTTCCTCCACACGTGCCCCACCACGGGTGACATCTGCTCATGCGCACAAACGTGATGCAAGCCTACATAAATACACTTAACATTATATCGACCCATTTATATTCAAACCATCGTGACCCCTTTAGCTCTACCTATACATATAAAACCTTAAAACATCTCAGAATTTTCCAGAGGCATTCGTTTGTTTAACAAAGGTGTAACAAGGACAACATTTAGCATATTTTTGTAACACAAATCTTCACTGGTGGAAATGTACCCAAAAATATCATTTGAATATTTGTAATTCAAAAATCACTATAAGCTACTATGTATGTATTTAAGAAAAACACGACGAAAAACAAAAATATGCCTACTTTTTTATTTTTTTGACATAATTTTGAATTTTGTAATATCTTTTAACTTGGTTTATTTTAATTGATTTTAAAATGTTTATACAGATTTGTCTGACTAAATCGTACTTTGAAAATAGTCCAGAAATTAAAATATAGTTTCGAAACCATATTTTAATTTCTAGACTTGAAGGATGCGGAATCGTTGAATATAATTGAAAATGTATTGAACCCGACGCTTGTCCACAATATTTACGAGAATTTTCGTGAATCAAAGCTTGTATTTACAACTCATGTTGAAATAACCATAAATTGCAACTGCTTCGGTTATTCTGTATAAAATGGCAAAAACAAGAGATGAATAACTTTGTCAATATGTCGCGGTCGTTTGGAATTCATATGAAAATAATTTTTTTAAATATTTTACTTAATATACTAGTATATTATTTAGTAAATTTTCTAGAGTTAATTCAATGGTTACTTATAGATTGTAAGAATATCTTTCGTTTTAATGTTTGAAGGCGGCTCTACATTTGTATCCACAATGGCCATTCCAGTCTACAAGTGCTTACAAAGGTTCACACAAGGGTTTTACAACCTTATTTGTCAAAGGTCTTTCTTGTAAGGAACGTTTAAAATAAAAAAATTAAAGCTGACTTTCATTTTAACTGCACTTTCGTTTTCTGAGTAGAATATATCATTTATTATTGAACTATTTATGACTGCTAGAACAAAAGTTACGCATTTCGTTTACTCAATTGTTGATACAATAATGCACACCATTCCATTATTTTCACAAGTATTATAAAGGATGCGAAACCGTTTACCGTGTCGAATCAGTATCTGTAGAAAGTAAAATGTTTGGTTTTTCAAAGAGAAGTTTTAGGAAATACCTGGAATGGGAATTTATTTCTCTATTTTTGTAAACAGTAGTTGAGATATCGCTCATAAAGTATTTTGTGTAATCTATACTGAACTGATTAAATGATGTTAAAGTTTTATTTGTCGGTATCCAAAAGAGTAAGATTTATGAAAAATTCAAGATTAAAAAAAAATATTACTTGTGTATGTATGTATGTATATAATGAAACCAACAGTTTTTAAACTGTTTTATAACTTAACGTAAACTTTAAACGGGCAATTCTTATATATATATAATATTTACGTATTTCCCAAACAGTTGTAACGATTTATATCAAAGTTCTATATTTAGATGAGGTTTAGCGTTTTAAGTTTACTTAAAAAAAAAAATTAATAATCATATATTGTTATATCATATATACAGGCCGTAAAATTATGGAACTCTTTACCACAAAGTATAAGACTATCAAAATATCTTCCGATTTTCAAAAATTCTGTAAAAGACTTTTATCTACTCTTGGACAGACACTGATGACATGAAATTTATTATTATTTATTAATGTATTTAAATTTTAATATCTAAGATATTTATATATTAGTATATGATTAGAGATATTTATAAATATATATAATATATATTTTATATATTTATATGGTTCATGTATTAGGTTGTAATTATTTATATGTAGTTTATGGTTACATACACCTAATTCCCCATTCAATAAAATGTTTCTTAACCTATAAGTTGTCTGGAAGAAATGGTAATATGTAAGCCATAAGGCCGCCTCTTTTTCTGCCACATTTTACTGTTTTGTATTACATAGTTGTATTATTTCTTACTTAGTTGTTATAGTTTTATATATCTGGCGTGCAATAAAAGTATTAAATAAATAAATATTGTTTACTAGAATTTCTTAGTCTAGTAGTCTTAGACACATTATAAAATTTTGTTTGATTTTATAATACTGAGATGATTACATATAACAAAGACATAACGTCTGCAGAGAAAGTACCCAAAACAAATACATATTATTGACTTCGTAGGCGAGGGGCCCTACCCTATATAATGGACCTGCAGCCGGTAAGCTCCAGAATTTCTGTCACATAACAAGTAGAGACCAATATTTTCAAGTCTATATCTACACATACACACTGTTAGTGTTAAGGATTCTCAGGAGATTCCTTGACAAACTGGCTAATGAATCTTGATAATAATTTAAAGATTTAATGTATATACATAATACTAATTATGTGTTTCCTTCTGAAGTTGTCGCATGAATCATTTACAATATCAAGAACTAAAAATATTTGTTTATTGCGAAATATTTAAATTATTAGCAAAATTTTTGCTTGACGCAAACAAACCTATTATAAGTCAAACTCAAACTTGTTTATTTGAATTGTATTTTTTTTGCAAATATTTCTGAACGCATACTGATGTCAGATCGTCAGTATTACTTAAGTACGATTAATAACCTAATTGTAGGTACTCTATATTATGACGGCTTATGTCAAGTATTTTTACCGTATTCAGTGTAAAGGGATAACATGAATTTATTATTTTGAATTTAGAAATATTAAATTAATTATTGTTATCAATCAATCTATGGTTTAAAAAAAAATAAGCAATCAAAACTTTTATAACATTCTGCAACTTCCTACTGCCAAAATACAAAAAATAAATAAATAAAATAAAAAGAAAAATACAATATACTACAATACACTATTGTTGTGATATACTACTTAAAATATTATTAATCAAATTATTGGATTGAAAAAAGATAATTAAACAATGTTCTGTTTTTTTTGATGAATTATAAATAGATTAACATGGTTACGAATGGATACTACTTAGATATTTTATTTTATTGCTTAAGTGCAGTTGTTTCATAATAATTTTAACACACCTTATGATAAAATTAAATACCATGAAGAGCGTATGTGTTTAAAAATTTAATAAAAATTTGCGCTCACCAAGTGATGATATGTTTTTTTTTTTATTTATTAGTAATTCATAATTAATTTAATCCAGAGAGACTAATACAAGACTATCGTATTTTCGGATTAATGTTATCAAAATTCAATTGCAAGCAAAAAATAAGCGCACCTTTTTTCTTAGATACGTCTTCTTTTTCTATTATTATTACTATTACTAAAAAAGTTCTAAGTTAGTCCTTTTAATGACATCTATTGTAATAATAATTTTTGTAATTTAAGATGTTAATTAAAAGGATTTTAAAAACTTTTTGATAAAATCAAGTCGAAATAAATATTATCATTGTATTGAAAATATGAGATAACTAAGTAGATTCGTTTTGAAATCGTCGTTCGAAGTGGAATCTTTTGACGTTTTAATGTGCGGCTTTAATCTAGAGCTATCCTAGGGTTTATCTAACTTTACCTTTAAAAACTTAAACTGTAACAATAATTATTATATTGTTATTGGCTACATTGTCATGAAAATAAATTACTGAATTTTCTAAAGCTGATAATTTATTATAGTCTTGATACTAAGTTACGTGAGGAACAACGTTCTCGTATCAACTTATTTTTGTTACTATATTTAAACTATAATATGTCTCCTTGGTTCGATTATATAGAAAATTAAGACGACAACTAAGTACCTAAATGTTTTATTATTTCAGAGGTTACTTTTATTTACATCTTGAACATGTTTATTAATAGTAGACTTAAATTTTGTGGATCCCATTACTATTTTAACAACTGCGATTCGTAAATTTGCACGTTTAAACATACATGTAATATAATATACATATATAATTTGATCTTATTTTAGCCTTATTTTATTATAAACGTAAACATAGCTTGTTTTGGCCGTATTTATTCATAATAGATGTCTATCACAGATCACAACTACACGTCTATTGACTATGTTTAAGTTTATTATGTCCATTACTGATGTGTCTATGAATGATTATATAAATCGAAAAATCCTACGTCGAATAAAACCGAAATCAAGATTAAAAAGAATTTTCAACATATTTAAGGTTGTCCTTAGGTTCTACAGAAATGTCACAAATACACTTTTTTTTATTTTACTAAAGTATTCGTAATTAGTGTCTTTCCTGTATATTTATTACTTGTCAAAAACATAACAAAGTGGCTTAGCAATATTTCCTATCAAGTTATTTCGAATCAAGTCAAATTCTAAGACTCTAATAAACTTAAGAAAAGAAAAGATGTAAAATCTCAATTGTGTTATGCTCACAGATCCAAGATATGTTGCATATATTTTGTAAGGATTAGGTTAACTTTGCTTTTCTAAGTCTTACATACTTTAAAGAAAGGGATAAAATTAACTTAATATAAGGAAAACTTGGTATAAAAACAGAGGTATCCGAGGCGTAGAAGAAGAAATTCCGACGCACGTAAGTTGGCCAAAGTGAAATGACCGCTGCTGACCATTTCGGCAGTTGCGTCATTTCTCGTTCGAGCTTTGAATTCGAATCAAAAATTAAATATTACTTAGTTATGTTATGCATTCAAAAAGTTAAACTATTTTATAATTTTAACATCAAAGAATTTTTCGTTAGTGGAAATGATACATAATTTGTTAAATCGTAGACAACTGAAAAACTTTGAAAACATAAAAGGATAACAGGTAACACATATAAATTTTTTTTTCGACTGTAGCGTACCGTATTTAGTTATTCAGTATACTTAACAATTGTACTTTTATAAAAGTAACAGAATTGTCTCACGGGTAAAATAACAAATTCAATTAAAAAATATATATGTCGTATTTTTTTAGTCTAGCTATTATTAACATATTAATCATTATTTAAAAAAATATATTGATAAAATTATTGTAATTAGTTATATATGCCGGAGATTTAAAAGTTTCAGTGTGATATTGTTTTATTTCTTGTGCTGCTATGTTCTCTATATATTTTATGGTGTGTTACATATTCAGTTATGATTGTAATTTACAAGTTATAATATTATGGTAGTTTAAAGTACTTTATTAAAATTAATTTAGTTCAAATTATAACGATATATGACCACAAGAAGTGTGACACACATTTTAACTTTTTTATTACTCGGAAATCCTAATTAAACTATTTCCTCTTAACGCAATTTTAATAATAGTGTTTAAAGATAAATTCTTCTATTATTATAATACAAAGCTTTTAAAATAATTTTAGTTCTTTGCTACTAAATAGTTAACAAAGCGTACCTGATGTTTTCACATAACGATGATACATTATGTAGAACAGAATAAGTCTAATGTTTTATTATATTACTTAAGTATACAAAAGTTATTAGTATAGCAATAATGAAAAGAATGAGAAATGGAAATACGTTCTATATACGAAAACCGTGTTTCAACCATCGCGTCCAAGTTCAACAAACAGTCGTGGAAGGATGGAGCGACCCACTTGAGGTTCCCCGACCTCTACAGCCTAGCAGCTTAGCTCTTTTTGCTCTTTCACGCGTATGCTCGACATAAACCTTCTCTCTCCCTCCCGGAATATTTTCGCACGCATATTGGGAAAATGGCGGCGTACAAGCGGAAAACATTTGACGAGATGACATCGTTTGTGTTTGTCACATATACTTACCTAATAATAATAAAAACATACATTTTACAAATTAAGTATATTGTCATATTTTTTGGTAAAAGTTTATAACTAGTTTAAGTCTAAAGATTAGTTTTTTCTTCTATTTGAACTATGTGTTGTACTGTAATCCATTTGCTCAAATAAAAAATATTTTTACTTTATTTCGCTCCAAACTGAAAAAAGCAAGGAAAGGAAGAAACCATTGCCTTGCTTTTTTTTTTACTTTGTTTATCCCGCGTGCTTTTCTTTCCCTGAATCAATATATTAATCTTGATAAATTTGACGACGAGTCTTGATAAGTACCTAATTATTGCAAAAATATTTAACTCTGCGCTAGTTCAAAAAAAAGATTATATACTTGTAATCATTGACACTAGCTTTTTAAATATTTGCATTGTAAAAAAATTATCGTTAAGTCTGATAAACTAATTGTTCCTATTGGTTAATTTAAAAAATACCACCACTGACTTAACCAGACAGAGCTTCGTCAAGGTAATTTATATATGTATATCCTAAATCCTTTATTCACGTTTTTCATTATTTAAGTATAAAATGAAATCAAAATATAACAAATAAGAATTATGAATATGTAAAATAAATAACTGTATTCCTTGTGATTTTCTTGACTTATTTGGCGTACTATAGAACTGTAAAACTATATAAATCTTGGCTATTTTACTAATGGGTAGGTGCGTTAGGTCAGATTTATTAAGTAGGTGTAGATTATTGAAACACGTCATTGTAATGCTTTAAAATAATTATTTTCCTAATTTAGTAAAGTTTATGAGTGATTGAATAAAATGGCAATGATATTGTATCTTTTAAAATCTTTCGGTTAGCTGTTTGTTTGTGGAAATCGTGGGGAGTCCATAAATACCCTCACATGCAGGAAACAGTTAAATCTTAATGAAAGATTATTTTTACTTTAGATTATTAGATTACATTAAATTTATGCAAAAATATAACGCCAAAACACGTTCGTTATTTTGCCAGATATTAAAAACTTGTTTTAATAAAATTATTACTATCTAAAAAATCTAATAGAATTATTAATCATCGATCAACAAAGATGATATTTGAGATTAAAAATTAAAAAAACGAATACAAGCCAAAACAATCATTTTTACATTGTTTTCCTATCTGTCTGTTATCTACATATAACATAAAATTTTCTTCAGAAATAACTTAACTAACTTTAGTGACACCTATCATTTTTTCTTCGAAGAAAGTTTCTTGAAGGACATGCCTATATGCATAGTAGTTATATCTGACATATTTTTTTACAAGATATTTAAGAAAACCTAATATAGGTGTAAAAATGTTAGCTTAGCCTATTAAATATGTTAGCTGAACGATGCTAGGACGGCAGGTGATAGTATTAAATAAAGTTATGGATTTTATAATTACTGTATTTTTGATATTATACATTCTTGATGATATCCTATAAATGTAACTGATAAACATTCAATTACTATATTTATACATATTTCGTATTATGTACTTAAAACAAGGGATATCATTTTATTAACATCGTATCTCGGTTTTATTTTTTTTTCCTACAATCATTTAAATTTAAAATATTATCTTGAAGTCTTAAAAGCGATTAAGTTTTGGTTCGAGTAACGGTCTTACCTACATCAGAGATCGAAATGGTTATATAATAAAAGCGAATGTGACAACAAAGGAGCATGACACAATGCAACGGTAATCGCGGCAAGCATCGAAGATCCGAAAGAGCATAACTTTACCATATAAAGAAGGACACGAGCTGAATTTCATTTTCTAAAACTCGATTACACGAGGTGACGCAAGGCGGGCTGGAGGTCGGCTAACGGCGACAGAAGTCTCGAAAACGAAAGGAGTTCGAAACTGAAATTGAAGGGAGCGATCCCGTTATCCTGCCGGACTATTGAGATGGAAAGCTCCCGTTAACAGCCGTCATGAGAACATGCAACAATGACTCATGGATGGATGCCGCAGCTCCCATGCTAGTTGGCGCTCACGCTCTCGCTCGAAGTAACTTCTATTATAAATAATGATTGTGTGATGTTTTAAGTAAGATAACAATGTGTCCTAAAGTTCATTTTTCAATATCTACAAAAATGTATTTCTCCTACTCCTACTACTCCTTCTAAAAATAATAAACCGTAATAATCAAAGATTAGTAGTATAGTCTATATATGTGTATATAGTATATACGTAGCAGTCATCGTATATATACATATATATATATATATATGTCGGAGATGTGAGTTAGGTTTACGTTAGCCTTGTGTTAGGTTAGGTCAATGTTACTCTAATCTTAGGATTTAACAGTGAAACTAAACAGTGGAGGTAAGTGTCTCAATCGAATAAAGGAATTCCTTACGCCTACACTTTGGTCACAAGTCCAAGGCACTGCTTGTTTGTTGTCTGTATTGCGTCCGTAGCTTTTATTATAGGCCATCCGTTGTGCACATACAATGCTTATAAATGATTGTACATTCCTTTTTAGTATTCCGACATCAGAAATGGGATAGACCTTCACTTCACATGGGGTCTATCAGCATTCTCGTTATTAGGCGTTGAAAGATTTTTAGAAAATGTAAACCCGCGCATTTAAAAAAATGATTGTATATCATGTACCAGTTACCAAATAAAGTTGAAGTTAATTGTGATCATGATTATTAAAATGGATTTTGGTTTCTTGAGTGATAGAATCTATCGTTCGTATTGAAATTTGTAGTAGTCCATGTGATGGATATGCGTGAGAGTTGTGATCCAAGAGGTGGATGCGCGTGTGATGGTAATTGCGATTACCGGTCGGCTGTCAGAGCCGTGGTGATGGAGGGTATCACTCAAGGATTTGTAGAAGTAGTTAGTGTGTAGCTTTTGAAAGTTGGAATAAATAGTTGGCTTTAGCCGATATATATATAAAATTACGTAAATAATATTTTAATTACAATATTTTTTCAAGTACTAGATCATATCCATTACGAGTCCATTACAACTTAAAAAGTCTTAGTTTTAAATTTTCCTTAATAACATTAAACACAATATAAATTTCAACTAACAACGCACATGAGGTTGAAATTTTCGTTAATGTCATTTTGTCATATTATTTTATAAATATGTAGAAGTACCTACTGTGGTTAGCTATTAAATATTTTCAACCACTTCTCACCTTTATAAGCAAGCAGCTCAGTTTACGGGCTTTGACTTCTCAATCGATTTAAACCACTTCGTGCTGAACGAATCCAAGATAGTTATATACAGTATACAAACACTGTCTGTCTTAAAAGTTTTTGAAACTGCCTAAATAATCACATTTAACATCTTTTAATTTTAACTAACGATTTACTAAGTTCTAATCATTTTTTTCTTTTATGTATTTATAGTGAAACTAATAAAATATAGATAGGAGATGAACTTATATGTCAGTGGAATGAGGTCATAAGTGTATGAAGATGAAGAGTTTTGAAATAAGCCATGTTGAATGATTAGTGACAACAGCATCGAATACTAATTAAAACTGATATGTTTTAGTAACTTTAAAAAATATAAAATATTATTTATTATATAATGAAGTGAAATATTGTTAACATTTCACTTATTAAGTAACATAACAAATCCTATCGTTTAATGCGCCTGACCATTTTATGTCTACATTTTTATACATCTGCAACATTGATAATAATTAAATTAAAATTGTTTTAATATTTCAAAGTTAAAAAATAGTTCATTCCACAACTGTATTTAAAAAATACTATGAAAGTAAACATTTATAAAAAAATTTATGACTAAATTCAACTAGTTAATCAACTAAACACGTAGTGACATTATTACAGACTTCTAATAAAATATATAAACTATTGCATACACATATTAGATATTCCAATAAAAACATTGTAAATTAATATAATTCTGCATTTACAACTTTATAAATATGTAATGTTCAATAACTATAAAGATTTAATAATACAAAATAGTGAAGTATCTTCATTTATACAAAAAATTAAATAATTGTGTTTTTAACAATTAAAAATTCTCAGTACTTTTCAAATTCTCAGTTTTCTCTATATTATATTAAATTCTCTATAGGTCTATATATATTATTACGTGAAGCAAAAACATTGTACCTACCATTTTTACGAAAATTGCGCGGAGAAGTATGAAATTTCCCACACTTATAATTTATATGGAGAAGGAGTGCAAAACGCTAATATTTAAAAAAAAAATGCATATAATTAATTATGATCGAATTTCGACCACTACTCTTGGGTAGTTCGCGAACGATCTAGTTCAAAAGAGTGCTCCTTTAGGTGAACTATACGAACTAGTTCGTCGATTATCTCGCTCTTAGTTTTTTTTAATTCTTATATTTTTTTAAATTGAATTAATTACTTTTAAGGATGCTTATGTTTCATCCATACGTCAAGTATGTACTTGTTTTCTATACAAATAAATGTGTAATAAAAAAAAAGTGGATTATTTCTAATAAAAAATTGATATATACTTATATATTTAAATGGTGATAGAAATATCTAAATATTGTTCATAAATATCGATATATCTAAGATCGATGTTTCACTTTTGAGAATATCGATGTTTTTTTCCTTTATTTATTATTTTTAATAAATTATTTAAAAAAAAGAACTTACGAACTAAAAGAGAACTGGTTCGCCTTTGGATTGCAAACTAAAAAGAACGCTCTCATTGGTGACCGATTAGGCCCAAGACTTAAAAAAAACGATTTTGTTCGTTCGTTCGAACTGAAAGAACTAACGACCTAAAAGGAGCGCTTTTTTTAGTGACCGATTAGGCCCAGGACTATCGACCACTGGACGACTACTAATTATATTAATGTTCAAAGTTTGTAATTTTACGCCATCTATGATACATCTTTCGTACTATGTGCGAACATATTTGGTGCGTAGTTTAACATTCATTCACCATGTAATAATTTCTAATGGAGTCTCCAAGATGGCAATAGTAATACGAAATTTTACTTTCCACAATAAACTAAACAGATATTATTAAAAAAATATCACCTTCAGATAAATCGCAATATTTGATTAAAGTAGACGCCATTTTAAATTCTTTCTTTAGTTATTTCGCGAATCATCCAAGGACTTCTTTATTAACTAAAATTATATATATGGCAGCCATTTCTTTCTGATAACTGAAATTAAAGTAAGAAATTAAAAGAGCGCCAATTTTTATTTCTAATTTATAAAAACCCACATAAGTCATTTCATTTAACTATCATTACATCATTATAACTTGTCGATCCGGGCTGTCTTCGCAATTTACCACTTAATTCTTAGATTTATTAAAAAAATCATTTATTTCTCAATATATTGTTGCTAAATAAAAATATTCAGGCGCTTACGAAAGTAAACATATTTTATCATTATCCCACAGCAAATCTGAATTTTTCCGTGATAAAATTTAGCCTATATGTTAATCCTGGTTAAAACGTACGTATATGTGTGTCAAATTTCTATAATCCAAACATTCAAACATCCAAACATCACATAGTGTTAGATAATAAAAAGTTTATTGGAAAAAAACACAAATTTTTACATTGGGTATCTTAAATATAAACTAATTTATAAAATTAAAACATTTTAAAATATATTCTATATATAAGTATACTATATACAATAAGTATTATCACAAATAAAAGATATTACTGAAAATCTGTGACTTCCCCAATGGGTAGGTACTCTTCTCAGGTTATGTTGCGACATGATGTCACAACGCTGATTTTCAGAGGAGACCCATGTTGACGTATGTACGGTTGTGGCAGCTATGCGACAATAGACTTATTAAATACATAATATAACAGTGTACATAGTCATAAAGTTGTAAGTGGTATTATTTCTAAAAAAGAGTGCATTATATATACAAACTATATAATTATTTATATACATATATCCTTTTAATATTTATTTATAATAAATTTATTTAAAATATTAAAAAGCCTTAAAATATTTTTAAAGTAAACAAATAAAATATATATTGTCGTGTCGTGTTAAATAGATTTTAGTTTATTATATTTAGTACCTATAACTAATAAACGTTAGAATGTTGATTAGGGATATGAATACAAGTGCAATGAATATAGATTTAATAATATATATCAATTTCTCTTTTAATATATCATTCTTGTTTAGAAGATAGAATAGATAGGATTTTTAAATTTCCATAATTTTAACTCGTATTATGATAGTTTTTCTCATTCTTAATGTATAATTATAGCTATTTGTCAGTTCCGTGAATAAAAAAAATAACTCGTAGTTTTCCATAAAGTTATAGAAACATAAATATTGAATAAATAATGCGTGGCCAGCTACCGGTTTTCCTTGCAAACTTGAACTCTTCGCGTTCACGCAGCTACACGAGTTATCATAATATCTGCATAGATGATAATATTCTCTAATAAGATCATTTGCACAGTAATATGTGATAATATTTAAATATTTTATGACCCAATAATACTTACTGCCAATACTTACTTGGTTACGGGTACTGTATATAAGTAAAGGTGCTTTACTCCATACACGAATTATCTGAATTTGTAAAATTGAATAAATTGGTGATGAGCAAACTAATCAAGCAGTTGTAATCAAATAGAATTTTGATAATATATATTTTTTTTATGTTGCATAATTTAATATCTTTTTATGCAACTGCTTATAATTATTTTTGCATTGACCATCCCTGTGCATTAAATAGCTAACCAAGGTTTTAAGTTATAACCAAATATTTTTATGTGTATGTCGGAGGTGTGAGTTAGGTTTAGGTTAGGTTAGCCTTAGGTTAGGTTAATGTTAGTCTAATCTTAGGATTAAACAGTGAAGCTAAGCAGTGGAGGTGAGTGTCTCGATCGAATAAAGGAATTCCTTAAGCCTACACCTTGGTCACAAGTCCAAGGCACTGCTTAGGTTCCTGTCATAATAGTAAGTGAAAGTAATGTTTAGTTATATCCTGACCGTGTTGCGCCCGTATAGCTTTTGAGATAGGCCATCCATTCCATTCCTTCTTTTAATTAGTTTCCGACATCAGAAGTGGGATAGACCTTCGCTTCACATGGGGTCTATCAGCATTCTCGTTATTAGATTATGACGTTGAAAGATTTTTAGAAAATGTAAACCCGTGCGATTAAAAAAAAATGATTGTAGGTCATGTACCAGTTACCAAATTAAATTGAAGTTAATGGTGATCATGATTAGTAAAATGGATTTTGGTTTCTTGAGTGATAGAATCTATCGACCGTATTGAAATTTGTTGCAGTCCATGTGATGGATGTGCGTGAGAGTTGCGATCCACGAGGTGGATGCGCGTGTGATGGTAGTTGCGATTACCGGTTGGCTGTGAGAGTCGTGGTGATGGAGGGTATCACTCAAGGATTTGTAGAAGTGTGTTGCTTTTGAAAATTGGAATAAACAGTTCTGGTACATGGCTCTACTTGATGATGTTGTTTTTGTGTAGTAGAAAATTGCCATTATCTTAATTTGATAGTAGTCCGGTCAAAAACACAGTGTTTGTTTCGCCAGAATTAGTACCTTGATAGGAATCGGTGCGAATTAATGACTAGACAGTATAACGTGTGTGTTCGGTACGTTGAAGATACAACTTGCTTTAAATCATGATTAATCGTTAAATTAGCGTTTAGCCAGTTCAGCGGTTTGATGTAAATGATATTATTTCGATTGTGATACTGCGACAATAGTTTCCTTAATGCCGTTCGGTGTAGAGTTGTAGACCGTGATTAGTTAATTGTCCAGTTCAGTTAGTACATTTACCGAATTTATTTGTGCAAATTTGTGTTGAGTAGACTAATGTCAGGAAGGACGAGCGGATGTTCTTGTGATATTCCGGTTTAGAAATTCAGTATCGCCCGAGGACTGTCGCGCGTCAGAATGGCCGTGTCGGAGGTGTGAGTTAGGTTTAGGTTAGGTTAGCCTTAGGTTAGGTTAATGTTAGTCTAATCTTAGGATTAAACAGTGAAGCTAAGCAGTGGAGGTGAGTGTCTCGATCGAATAAAGGAATTCCTTAAGCCTACACCTTGGTCACAAGTCCAAGGCACTGCTTAGGTTCCTGTCATAATAGTAAGTGAAAGTAATGTTTAGTTATATCCTGACCGTGTTGCGCCCGTATAGCTTTTGAGATAGGCCATCCATTCCATTCCTTCTTTTAATTAGTTTCCGACATGTATATTACAAATTATTTGAAAAATATCATTTATATAAAACAATCCTTAGGTTCTAGAGAGATCCATTATTTACTACTATTATATGTAATATGTATTTTAATTCAAAGATAACTGATTCATCAATGCACAACCAAAACAACATAAACTAGTAAAGCAATTTGAAATAGTGGTGTGACAATAATTATAGGTTTAGCATAAAAATAAATAAACAACTTATTCAAATTTGCCTAATGCCTAATAAAAAAAAAATGGACTATGTCACAGCGAAGCAAGTCGTAGTAGTATTATATATGAGATTTTCAACTTTATATATGAGATCAAAGGTACAGAAGATTTGTTGTGAAAATCGTGATACACGTAGGACAGGGTATTTGCATTTCGTCTCAGTATTTCCGTAGGGCTAATCTATACAGTCACAAGTCTTATTTTCAATGCACTGATAATAAATTCCATTTCACATATTTGATAGCAAGGCGTCGTTGTTTTTCGAGACGCAACAAATACAATTTTTGCGTTTCGTGATGGCCGCTCGTTAAGGTCGTCGTACACAAATCCCAAGTTGAAGGATAGCCCCGGTGGAATTCTTTTGCATTTTGATAATGACAAATTGTTGAATTTAATTTGTTCCAAATCTGGTTCTATCTTATACAGTTTAATGTAAACAGCTTCCAGAACTAAATTACAAAATTTTATGTTTTGTGTCGTCACACCTCCTCTACGATATTCTATCCGGTATGGATTCGGATATGATACAAGTCTGGTTTCACTCACATATGAAGCTGTTTTTCGCAAAGGGCTCGAGAAATACTTTGATATTTCTATAAATCTTTCAACTTCTAATTTAAGGGCATAATTATTTTGGAAATCTTGGGATTCCTCCAATAAGTTAGACTGTATTTCCTCCTGAAGAGCTGGTAAGTTTGGGTATTTATTGTTCTTTTCGTCATCTTCTGTCGATGATTCGATGTATTTCTTAGGCAGAGAAATAGGACAAGCGTTTTTATATTTTGTATTTACATTTCGCTTCATTTTAATAATTTTCTTCTGAAATTTTATTACCATGAATTATGCGATTAAAATTTTAAACCGTCACTTAAAATTTTAAAAATTTGTTTGACAGTTTGAAATTGTGTGAAAAATAATTTTTTAAAACTTATGTACGAGTAGATAGATATAGATAAACATTGTGCAGCCTATTTGATTTTTATAGTTTTATAGCTACTAAAAAGTTTTAAGATCAAAATTTTAAATTTAAAATTATTATTATTAATATAAATGATTCTAGTTTATGTTATGAAAAAAAATACCAGTTTGAATTGTACTATATTGAAACTAACTCCCTTTAAAAATTGCTCAATGAAACTTATATTTATGTCTGATTCATATTTTAAGTATTAATTACGTTGATGTTTGTTTGCATACTGATATATTTTTAAAATTTTCCAATTAACCTGTTGGAAATGTTTGTAGACTTGTAAATTTTTTATTGACTTTACGTCACAACAGTTTTTTTATATTTAAGTCGCTATAAATAACTTAAACCTATTAAGTTTCGGTGAATATGCCTACACATATTAGAAACGCGTAACTCTTGTAACTTTTAAATATATACTAGACAGTAGACTACTATTATTATTTATTGGTCCGGTTTAGTATTATGACGTGCTGTGAGTTTTTTATTATGAAGGCTCAATTTAGCGGTTTGGGTCTGGTTCGGTTAATGCCTTAAGAATTGCTACATAATTTGGCACAGTGTCTAGAATGTTCGCTGTTATTTCATTTCCTGGAAATTAATCGAGTTGTAACAAAATAACAAACAAAAGTTCCTCAACACACAAAAAAGATTTTATCTCATTTGTCTGATCTAAATATGCACGTCATATTTCCAAACTTAGGTATAGTCAATTGCGAAAATAGCTTACACTCTCTAACATAAAACTTATTAAACGCACTAGGCTTTATTGTTTCTTTGCAATACTTATATTTAGGTTGGTACAACTTTTAATCGTCGTCACTGATATGTTACTGTTTTCTTAATTTGTCTATTTTCGTTTATTTTTTTACTTTTGTTGTCATCAAAAAACGTAACTTATATGACACTTTATATTATTTAAAAGTTTCAGTTCAAGATTCAACGATAAACGATAACAAGCTTCTCGTTTTTATGTTGTTGTTTTAGTAAATCGCAAAAATATATTTGAACTAACTGACCCATCAAAGGTTTTTTGCCACCGTGGGCTACCGTTACTTAGGTGTATAAAAAAATAGATGTTGACCGATTCTGAGACCGACCCAACATGTACACAAAATTTCATAAAACTCGATCGAGCCGTTTCGGAGGAGTATCGTAACTAACATTGTGACACGAGAATTTTATATATAAGATAACGTAAACAAGTTTAGCTAAAATTAAAAATTTAAATGGAATTTTATTTTTGCTGAATTAAACAATAATTTAAGAGATTTTACTAAGCCTAATACATATATTATAAAGTTCGAGAACGATAACAGGCCTAATAATTCAGCATAAAGAGTCAAAATCAAATTCAAGCATTGAAATCTGCTGGCATTAAAAATACACACTTCGCTTTTGTATTAATAATATTATAATTCCCGTGCATTTAAATTGTTATATATTTTTAATTATAATGTTTATATCACTCCATAAGTTTATATATATATAAAAAAGTCGGTTGGCAAGGGAAAAAATCTTCGGACTTGAAATTAAGCTCAGAAATGGGGAGATAAGAAAATAAAAAGACATTAGAGTATTTGTCAAATTTCATTGTTACTATGTTCGTTTTAAAAGAATTATCCTATTTAAAGATTTTTCACAGAGAATAAACAGTTCCAGATATTACATACAAACTTACAAACTTTATCTCTTTGTAGTATTAGTACCTATAAATATATTGAAATATTCCAAAGCTATTTGGAGATATCGTAACGGAAACGTACCGGTTAATTATATGACTTCAACTTAAGTTTTTATGTTTCCATGATAAATAATAATAGGTGTGTTACATTGTGTATAAACAGATTTACAATAGAGTTTATTTAGAAATGTATAACGTATTACCACAAATACATATTTATTACTAACGTATGTAGAATTGCGTGAAATGTAAAATAATTTAACTATAAATATGCAATGTCTAATTTTCAGTGGCACTTCAGTGGCACTTCAAAAAAAGGTGGAGCCTCTCAGTTAATCATTGGAGGCCATGCTTCCAAAAACCAATTTTCGGAGGTCACCTGTGTTACAGTTCGCCTACGACAGCTCGTGTTTGTGCAGTTTTATATATTCACATATAAATATGTCATAGAATATACGTACATATATATATACATACACATACATATATACATACATAGATACATAAATACATACATATATTAATTAGTTTAATCAATACATTAGGCAATACAGTTTTGACAGGAACTTCATAAACATTGCTTGTGCTTATTGATTGGTTATTTTTATGGGTCTATATCCGTAGCCACATAGTTAAACCCATTGCTGGATTCTTCACTCACTGGTAAGTTCAAAAAGAATATTTTTTTCTTTTATATATTATGTTAATTATGTATTATACATACCTATATCAAATGATAAGTTTTAATCGAAAGTTTCCCACGGATTTCAAGTTCTTAAAGGGCGGTGGCAAGTTGTTCCAGCAGTGGGTGGCGGCATATCGGAAGCTGCCTTCAAAAGCAACAGATCGGTGAGGCTGCATAAGAAGAAGATGTGGTGATTTTAGTCAATAAATTCACTATATGTTACCTACATAGTAAAATTTGGGTACAAAACTCGCCGATGGAGATATTGAGAAAATTAGGAGGAAAAAAAAACAAAAAATGAATCGCGTAATCTTAAATATACATATTTATAAGAAAATAACAATAACCTTAAACATTATCTATACTATTATATAAATAGGAAAGATTTGATTGTTTGTATGTTTGTTTGTATGTTTGTATGTTTCTTTGTTTGTTGCGAATAGGCTCGAAAAGTACTGAACCGATTTTGAAAATTCTTTCACCGATAGGAAGCTACATCCTTTCCGGGTAACATAGGTTATGTGGTGTTGCCAAAAATACTCTAATTAAAAAGATATGGCCATTTAAGTGCCATAAGGTGGTCATTTTGTAAATTGAAGAGCTTCTCAGGAACTACAAATCCGATTTAAAAAATTTTTTCACTGTTAGAAAACTACAGTATTCGCGAGGGACAAATGTGATTTAGTGTTGCCATATACATTATTTAAATAATAGAATATGGCCATTTTGTTGTTTCTAATCCGATTTTAAAAATTCTTTCACTGAGAGAAAACTACACCATTCGTGAGGGACAAAGTTGATTTAGTGTTGCCATATACATTATTTAAATAATAGAATATGGCCATTTTAGTGTTTCTAATCCGATTTTAAAAATTCTTTCACTGAGAGAAAACTACACCATTCGTGAGGGACAAAGGTGATTTAGTGTTGCCATATACATTATTTAAATAATAGAATATGGCCATTTTGTTGTTTCTAATCCGATTTTAAAAATTCTTTCACTGAGAGAAAACTACACCATTCGTGAGGGACAAAGGTGATTTAGTGTTGCCATATACATTATTTAAATAATAGAACATGGCCATTTTGTTGCTTCTGATCCGATTTTTAAAATTCTTTCACTGAGAGAAGTCTATAGTATTTCCGTCTCTCTTTCTCTTATAATACTATCATTGTCTCTCATCCTCTCTCTTTTTTCTCACTTTAATTTTTATTTTTATCTGTTCAGAATGATTAGCCTCTTTTCACTTTCTTTCTTTCGATAATTTCTCTCTTTCTCTATCCCTCTCTTTCTCTCTCCTTTACCCATTCAATTTTAGTTCTGTTCTGTCCTCCCTCTTTTATCATCTGTCGCTTTTCTTTAATTTTGTTTCTATTATTTTTCTTTTTATAACTTTTTCTTACTGTCTCTAATTTTTCAAATAATGAAAAACTACACAATTACAGAATGACAATTTATGGACATCAATTATAATATTGCTTTAAATACCCGGAGCGAAGCGAGGGCAGCCCTCTAGTATAGAATATAAGTAGTACTCATATAAAGCAAAGCTCTTATAACGTGTATTTATGTTTTATTATACATTTTAATTTTTAAGATATTTCTCCATATGTTTATGAGTAACTCGTACACAAACTTTCAGTCCCTATTGAAAAATGTCTATGTCATTTTTAAGCTCTATCTCTGTACCAAATTTTATCAAAATCGGTCCAACAGTTCTTGAGTTTTATATGTATAGATGTAACCTAGGTTATATCACGCAGATACATTGACAACATTACAACAGATTGTGTATCTAAAATACTATTTAAATTCATTTATAACCTGTATTATATTCTTGAACATGCCAACCTTGGACTTGGCATGTTCTAGAATATATTTTTATAACGGGCTATGCAAGTATTATCTTTCTAATCCCCTCTCTCTATGGGGTCACTGCGATAACTTCAGTAATATTTTTTTATAAAATTACAAAACCTAAAAAAAAGTAAGCCAACTCTCTAAACGGAGAAAATACGAATATTTCAAAACTAGAACTGGTATGATTTTTGAAATTACCGAAAATCATATAATTATGTAAATAAAGTCAAAGTCAAAGTCAAAGTCAAAATTTTTTATTCAATGTTGGAATTTACATTCTCTTATTGAACGTCGGAATCTACCACCCTTTCGGAAACGACCTAACCCAGACCTGAGAAGAATGGGCGCAAGAAACTCAGCGGGACTGTTTCTTTTGGATATTTTTTATCTTTGATTTTTTAAACGCCAATTTTTATAACAAGTATATTTATACATTGAGAAAGCCTGGAGCGAACGCATCATTCCCAAGGCGTGACATCTTCCAAAAAATCTTTAATGTTATAATAGCCTTTGTCACACAAACGTTTTTTAACTAACTTTTTAAATTTTCCTATAGAACAATTTTGAACGTTTTCTGGGATCCTGTTGTAAAAGCATACACATCGCCCAACAAAAGAATTACTAATTCTACTCAATCGAGTAGTAGGAGTAACAAGTTTGTGTTTGTTCCTAGTATTGATGTCATGCAAGTCACTATTTCTAATAAAATCATTAATATTTTTACGCACATACATAACATTTTCAAAAATATATTGTGAAGCAACAGTCAATATATTAATTTCTTTGAATTTATCTCTTAAAGATATTTTAGGGCCGAGACCATAGATTGCGCGAATAGCCCTCTTCTGCAGTATGAAAATCGTGTTTATGTCGGCTGCGTTACCCCAAAGTAGAATGCCGTAAGACATTATACTATGGAAGTAGCTAAAGTAAACTAAACGAGCCGTGTCTATATAAGTTAATTGGCGTATTTTTTTAACCGCGTATGCTGCAGAGCTGAGTCTATTGGCCAACCTCTCAATATGGGGGCCCCATTGCAATTTAGAGTCGACAGTGATGCCCAAAAATACGGTAGATTCCACCGGTTCCAACTCCTCTCCATTTATAAATACACCACTCTCTATTTTCTTAACATTGGGTGTCGTAAATTTTATATATTTAGTTTTCTTACTGTTTAACATTAGATTATTAGCACTGAACCAATGTACAATATCAGAGAGAGCATTGTTTACATCGTCATATTCAGTTTGATAGCGTTTCACTTTAAATATTAGTGAAGTGTCATCAGCAAACAATACTATCTTGTTCTTTTTTTCTACAAGGTTTGGCAGGTCGTTTATATAAATGAGGAAGAGAAATGGTCCAAGAATAGAACCCTGGGGGACCCCCATATCCAGACGAGCCCCAGGAGATCTCTTGCCATTCAGGTCAACCCTTTGAAACCTATTGTTTAGATAGGAGTTCATAAGGTCGAGCGCAGTTCCTTTGATGCCATAGTGGCGCAGCTTTCTGACCAGAGTCGCATGTTGTACACAATCGAAGGCCTTAGATAAGTCACAGAATATTCCAAGTGCATTCTGTGATTCCTCCCAGGCCTCGAAGATATTCTTAATTAATTCGACACCGGCATCCGTTGTTGAACAACCCTTAGTAAAACCAAATTGTTTCACATGGAGAAGTCTCTGTGAATTAAAATGAATCAACATTTGGTTTAAAATTAGTTTTTCAAAAATTTTACTAAGCGTTGGCAATACTGAGATGGGTCGAAAATTATTTGGATCAGTTATACATCCAGATTTAAATATAGGCGTTACTTTACTATGCTTCATCAGGTCAGGAAACACGCCACGTTTAATACAAGTATTGAAAATAGTAGCTAGATACGGTGCAATGGCATCAATTATGGAGTTAATTATTTTAACAGAAATACCCCAAATATCAGCTGTTTTCTTCATATCTAGGGTTTTAAATGTTTTAATTATATCTTTACAGTTGACAGTACTAAATTCGAACAGTACATCACATTTTTTAACATTTTCTAGCAATAATGATTCAGCAACGCTGGCAGATGAAATGAGAGAACAAGTTGTTGAGATTGGAATGTCAGAGAAATATTTTTCAAACGTGGATGCAACTTCCTGATCAGTTTTGATATTAATGTTATTATAAATGAGATTATACTTGAAGTTACGATCTCTGACTCTTCCAGTTTCCCAATTGATAATATTCCATGTCATTTTTATTTTGTTTTGTGCATTATAAATTTTTTGTTTAATATGTAACGACTTTGCCATGGAACACACTTTTTTAAATAACTTTGAATATGCTTTAACAAAGGCTATAAAGGACTCTGAATGGTTGTATGATCTCTCATTATAAAGTTGATATAGTTTTTCTCTACTTCGATGAATACCAACAGTTGCCCAATCATTAAATGACAAGAGACCACCCGGATTGACTGTCTTGGTAGTGAATATAGCAGTAAACTCTGATTTTATTAATTTAAATAGTGTGTTACATAACATATCAGGGTTATTGTTGTCAAAATTTAAGTATGTGAGTTTTGCTATAATACTACCTTTAAATTTCTCCATACGTTTGGAGTTCGTAGGAACAAACACAATCTTTTTATTTTTATTTCCTTTTTTTAACTCACAGTTAAAGGAGATTAATTGCCCAAAATGATCCGAACTCAACTTTTTAATAATTGAATATGAATTGGGTTTAAAGTTGGTAAATATATTATCAATACATGTTGCTGAGGTTGCAGTTACTCTAGTTGGCTCTAAAAATATATTTACTAGGTTATATGAATTTAACAGGGATCTGAATCTAACACTTGTGGTGGAGTTTTCTAATAGATTAATGTTAAAATCACCACATATTATAATATATTTTTTAGACTCAGATAATTTTAATAGTATTTCTTCTAACACATTTTCAAATAATTCATATAACGCTCCAGGGGGACTGTATATGCTCACAACAATGAAGCGCTCAAGTTCTGCACAGGCTATCTCAATAGTACGTTCTACAGAGAGGCTCACAATGTCTTTGCGTTCTTTAAATTTAAAAAATTTACTTAAAATTATTAAGGAGCCCCCACGTAACGATTTTTCTCTGCAGAACGCACTTGCTACCTGGTGACCACTGAAATTAAATATGAGTTCATAATTACGAAGCCAATGCTCTGTAATACATAAAAAATGAATGTTTTCACATCTCATAAATAATTCCAGTTCTAATTCTTTACCTAAAAGTCCTTGTAAGTTTTGGTGCACCAGGTTTACAATTTTATTATTATTATTAAGATTATAACAATTTTTATTTTTATTAATGTCTAGGTTTAATATGCTAGAGTAATTCTCTGTTGTCTTATTATGTAAAATTAATTGGAACGGTTTCCAAGTTATTAAATGTCAAATTATTGATCTGCTCAATAGGAGTTATAGTTTTTGGGTTATTTACCTGCTCAAAAGAAGCAATGGTAGTCAAGTCACAATTTGACTGCTCAATAGAAGCAGTGTTAGAGGTAGCCAACATATTGGCTGAGTTAAAAAGTATATAATAAGATAGCAATTTTGCTACCTGTCTTTTTCTAAAGTTAGATAGATGTAGCCTATCACAAGTAAGTAATTGATATTTGTTAGATATTATATTATTTAAGTCAATAATGTGACATTTATTATTTACATTATCATTGTTATTTGGTGTTAGAGTCACATAATTGCAATTATAATAGTGTGTTAACAAACTATTTAATTTATATCTATTTTGATTTTCCTGTGGCAAGTCTGCTATATACGGTAAAGTAAACATGATTAGTTTATTAAATAAGTATACAACTTAATGTAAATCCTTCAAGGACAAGCCCTGAAAGTATTTTTCATGGAAGTCATCCTAACTTCAGAAATCTCAGAACCGCATCTTGTTCAAATTAAACAAACCAACGATTCGAAACAGAATAAAAATAGAACTTCTAATCTAGCGTATGCACATATACAGATTGAAATCTTTAATACATGAAGATTCTTATAACAAACAAATTTAGAAATCAGTTTCTGTTTTGATACTCTTAACTGACTTTAATGTTATACTTTACATACAGAGCTACAGTAATAATAATAATAACTGTCAAGTTAGCGTATTTATCCGGTTTGGTTTATTCCACTCTTATAAACATAAAGAAATATGCACATTAAAAAAGCTGCTATGACAAACAATATCCCCCACGTCACAAAAGAAGCTATAAATAATTAAAGTTAAAACAATTCCATAATTTAAAGAAGCTAATACGAAACTAATATGTTATCCAAATAAAAGCTGCCAAAGTTATAATTAAAATAGTAAATACCCATTTCAATCAGAAATGTAACAATTGTGCAATCATCGAAACTAGTATGTTAATAATCTCCATTAGAGGGTTAATATTCTACAAAAATACTTCAAACTGCGATATGTATTTCTTATAAAGTTTTGGAAATCCTTTTCTTTAGTTAAAGTTCAATCTTTGAAAAGTGTGTATTGTGAAATATTATTGTTGATACATGCCCCCATTTTTATTCAATCCATATTAGTTTATATGTAATTATTTATTACATTTTTATTTTATTATGTACGACATTTAAAAAATATAACCTTTCGAATGTCTGCACATGAAAATATTTAATAAAACTTGATACATCTTAAGTCTATACAATAGTAATAGAAGTCAAAACAATATATTTTTTTTAATTTGTGCGCCCGTGCTTCATCACTGCAGGTCTAACCTATTGGCTTTCTTATTTAAATTAATCGGTAGTCAGGAGAAAAGTTTTTGCCATTTAAGTCTTTTAGCTCATCGAAAATAGAGCGGATCGACTATTATAAAGATGATCTGTCCAATCCATTTGAATTGTTATTTATTTAGATAGTACCTAATTATTCTTTCTGCGAACTTTAGATTGCGTATCGGAAAAAAACTATGATACTCTACGCGTTTATTATTTTAGTTTTCTTTGTTTTTTTGTTTGTTTTTTCTAGAAATACTTTGTCAGTTGTAATTAGATTTTGAATAATTTAATTTGATTTGATCTCTTTTGGAATATGTTAACTTATTGAATACATGCACTAGATGTCACACTCGAGGTTTATCTGCTCACGCGTACAAAACTCCTTTTTTAAATTTTATGACAGAAAAGGAATACTTGAGCAGATGATCTAATTGATGCAAAGTGTCTTATGTTTTGTTGACGCGTTGCCATATTAATAATTAAGTAAGAGGAGTTAAGAAAAGGTTTTTGCGAACTCAAAGCCTGCTCAAATGGAAAGAGGAAGTCTAGTCACAAGTCATAGACACTTGGCGGTCTAATTCGCATATTCAAGCCTTTCTAGGAAAAATTTTATCTCTTCGATTACTATTTTCATTCAAGAATTGATATTTGGTCACTTGGCATTTTCAGCAACATGTAGTCGACACGATATATCGTCTCATCCACGGAATAAGCAATTACATCGAGGCTTGCACAAAAAATATGTAGGGATTGACGAGGCCTTTGAACTCGAAATTTGGAAACAAACTTGAGTTTTTTTACAAACAATAAATAACAAGTTTGGGAACCTCGGGTTCTTATGGTACTTAACCCACCCAGTAACCGTCATCGAAATCGATCAAATTAATGATAAAAACTAAAAGAGTGACAGGTCATAGATTTTGCACTGGACGATTGGCATCTGACCTCAACAATTCAGGGGCGAACCAGTGACCACGCAAGGTAATATCTATTAAAAGTATTCACTAATAGGTCACTTCGTAAATATTTTGTTTACTCGTCGATCCGCGTGTCTTCGTTCACGTATAAGCATAAGTTCAATTAAGTATATGTGTACAAAAACTTACAGCTTCAGCTTTATTGTATCTAGGCTTACTACCTACGGGACCCTGTTTTTTGGGATAAAAAGTATCCTATTTGTTAATCTAAGTTCTAAAATATTCATGTAGCAAATTTCATTCAAATCGGTTGAGGTGTTTTAACATTAACAAACACGGTAATTCTTCATTACATACTTTTATAATATGTATAAGAAAATAAATAAACTTTATTACTTTGTAATAGTAGTAGTTTTTATTGGAAAAATAAACCCACAGCAACATAGGTTTATTTAGAGTATAGTTCCGTTACCGTTTCCAAATGTATTAAACTTGACATCTATTTCAATCTCTTTTAAAAGGAATAATGACGTGATGGTATCAAGTTGAAGTTACTATCAAATACTCAAGTGTCTAGTCCCTTAGAGCTACAAAAAAATCTAACTTCTAAGCCAACATAATGAAAAGATACAACCTTCTATATACTAGCGCTTCTATAAGACTAGATATCTAACAACTTCTAAAATATTTAAACGACTTCAAGAAAAGGAGGTTCTTTACAATTATTTTAGTGTTTTTTTAACGGTTTGGTGCATTTTTCAAAATGTAACTTCGGTTAATGAGGAGTCTACACACAGGCCAAGTGCGGCTTGGCAGCCTTCACACACCTTTCAGAACATGGAGAACTCTCAGGAGTGCAAGTTTGCTTACGATGTTTTACTTCACCGTCATAGCAACTGATATTAAAACACACATAACTTAGAACAGTCAGAGGTTTGTGCCCAGGATAGAACTCGGACCTACCAAGTAGACATCAACGTCTCGACCACTGGACCATCACTGCTTATCTTACTTAATATTATAAACGCGAAAGTTTATAAGAATGTATGGATGTTTGTTTGTTACTCTTTCACTCTAAACTTACTGCATGGATTTTAATGAAATTTTTCAATAATATAGCTTATTCATCAGAATAACAGGCTATAATTTATAATTATATAAATCCAAAATATAGCGGGTGAAACAGCGGGGTGCAGCTAGTATGTTATAAAATTGTAATATAAAAATATTCTAGTTAACGGTTTGGTACGAAACCATACAAATGAATTTGATTATTTGTAAAGCAAAAATGAAAACTGAAAAAAATATCAATTAATATTTTAATTTTATAATATACGTCCATTATTATAGTTTGTCCGGTTTAGTTTGTATGTGGACAGTCAGTGTGGTAGATTTCGATGACTACCACATTTGATAAAATAAATACCTTTATAGAAACCTTTTCCTGACATAGTAACAATTATAAACCCAAAAAATTAATGATTATGTATGTATATAGTCAATTATTTATTATGTGGTAATGCGCTTGTGCTAAATAAACATAAATATAATTTCAGATGGCAATTGATTTTTATTTTTATATACAATGATAATAATTTATTGATTATATAGCTCCATATATACATAGGTTATTAATCCAAAGGTCATTTTAAAATTAGAACTCAATTTATTTTACATAAATTTCAGTATATTTTCGGTATTTTTATACGGATTTTATACGTTATATGTATACCTAAATTACAATACAATACAATACGTGCTGTCAGTGTCGTATTAGTGACGTCATGAGCGTGTATATAGACGGTAGCGCGACAGTTCTGTAAATAGTAAGAACTCAGACGCGCTTAGCGTCCATCCAAGAGCTCAAAGTTATAACTTGTTGATCAGTGACGGCCCTATCGACCCGAGCATCAGGTAGGAGCCATAAAATATTACTACAGTTATTGATAGTTTAATTTCAAATTTATATAAATTAATGGTGTGAATATTTTGTCAATTAAAATTATTTTTATTCTTTTATTACAAATATAAAATCCAGTCAACTTTTTAATGTTTTATTAGTTTGTGATACTAATTTTTGGTGGTCAGCTAAGCTGCAAATAAAATTTAGGTAAATTGAAGCCAGATTAATATACAATATTTATTAATAATAATATAACGTTATTAATATTATTTGTATATTCCTACCACAAAAATAAATTATAAATTACTTAAAATTATAATTACTTATATAATATTTTATTTTTATATTCGTAATGTATAAATATCTATTTTTATGCATTTTTTATTTTTAAATTTATTTTTATTTATTGTTAGATACATTTCCGATTTTACAAAAATAACATAACTCTTACTACAAACTATTATAATAATAGCAAGTCATACGTTTTTTGACATGAAACTATGAATAATGCGTTATTGTAAACTTAAATCAAATGTGTGTAATAAGGAACAAATTAAACCCGAAATCAATATAATCGTTTTCTAAATATATGCAAGTACAAAATGTGTCTAATATTTAGATAATATGTATTTTATTTCATGTTTCATGTAATCTTTAAGTTATTGATATGCTAAGAAAACTGCCAATAGCTTTTTGTTCTGTGTTTTCAATGTTATCATATTTTAAAAATTTATTTTTTATAAATTAGTTATTAATGCAAGTAACCTTCTAGGTGAACCAAAATAATCTAGATATTAAGCAATTTTCGCTTAAAATGATTACTCTAAAGTTATAACGTAAAGATAATGTCACTTGAAATGATATCGCGATCACGTACACGTAGTTATAACACTTTGAAAAGACGTGATGGTAGTTTTAGATCTTCATATGAATGTCCAATCTTAATAAAAAATATAATAATAATAGTGAAACATTTACTATACTACTAGAGGTAGTAGAGTTTTACAACTAATTCTTTCTCCTATCCATTTTTTATGTTAAGGTTTCTGATTATTACTTACTAGGTAGCTAGATGGCTAGTTAGCAAGATTTACTTATGTCCTCTACCAAGCCCTAGTATATCCCTATACCAAAAATCACTATGCCAGTAGGTTTCGCTAGGTCCCTTTTTCCGCGATAAGTCATATCCTATGTCCTTTCCTAAGCTATACATAATAATATTCCCCTCTGCCGCTGGGAGAGCATCTCGTAAGAGCCGAGTAACCCAGCACCCCCTTGGTGGTAGGGGATCTGTTCCCCGACTGGCTTGCGAACACCAGCATGCGAACACCAGCATGCGAATCCGATCGCTAAGTGCCATAGACGCGTTCCGGTTGAGCCGCATGTGGGCCAGACTTACCCCCTCGCTCTCCCATCCCATTAATGCTGTGGGTCTAGTAGACTCTGGGCTCTTGCCTAGGGTCCGCTGAATCCGCATCATTTTTCTTCTTCATTCCCCCTTCCCACTCTATCTTCGGGGATGCAACGCATCGACTAAACGAGAAAGTGTTTCTTGTTTTTCCGATGTCCATGGGCGATGGTTGCCACTTACCATCAGATGGACCATCTGCTCGTTTGCGCCTTATATATTATAAAAAAAAAAATATTAATAGTCTATGAAATATTGATGAAAAACGAAATGTATTTTTTTCTTCATCTTTAATTATTTATAACTTATCCCTAATGAAACGCTTTTAGCACATTTTTCTAGGCGTCATTCCGGATCCAACGAGCTACCACACATAATTTTTAGAGTGATATCTCTATTTTAGACCATTTTCAACTTGTCAACTAGACTAATAAAAATTATTATTTTATTATATTTTTGTTCAAAATTCGACACCGTTTGTACTTTACAAATAAATACATTCAATCAACATGTTCTTAAATATATTCAAGATAAAAAAAATAATATCTAAAATTATAATCTAAACGTTTAATTAAACCTGTTAACGATTAACCAGAACGGGTTCAACAAATGCATAATAAGTTTGCAACGTCTTAAAAATTTTCCATAGTAAATTTTGGTTCATAAAAAAACAACAACAGGATGCTGCTCGCATCCTTGATCTATTTTCCTATCCTTACTCCTATCCTTACGCGCCCTTGATCTATTTTTTTGTCTATGAAAATTCCATGTTATATAACTTTGATTAATTGACTATAAACTAAAAAACTAAAAAGCCTATTGATATACATATATATATGTTATATAGTTTGGTTACTCATTTAAATTGTAGACGTTATTATTTAACTTTAAACGTAATATATTACAATTGTTATAGGTAATTGCTATAATACATATTAATTATGAATTCATTAAATATTTATTATTGCGCATGTTCCTCGTGTGACATTGTTAAAATAGTTTATTTTAATCATCACTTTGACACGTTATATAAATACGATACTTTTGAAGTTAATCTAACATTAAATTTTTTACAAATTAATTTTTTTTTACAAAATGAATATGAAGCTTTTAATAGCAATTTAATATCTTCTTCGCAATTTATTTTTATTTGATTTACCTTTTAATAAATTTATTACTTTCTTAATGTAATTAAAAAATATTCGAGTTTTACTAATTGTTTATATAAATAAATAGTTTAGAAAAACTTAAATTGTGCGAACACAGTTAACTTACAGCCATGAAATTAATATATTCATAGCAATAATTCTGTGTATATATAAAATCAGATGTTGGAAAAATCCATTAATTATAAAACAAATATATTTATAACGTGACTTATAGGCGAATCGTGACCTTTATGATTCATTGTTTATCAATTATAATATAAGAAAAATATCTTGCATAATTAATAACTTGAAAAATCACCTTTTAGTTATTTATTGTTGACTTGACTAATTTTTTACAATCATGAAATAACTATACTTAGATCAATCGCGCTTATGATAATAGGTATATACCTATAGCTTAGTTCTAATTGTACTATTATATTATGTAGAAAATTCAATTACGTATTATATTTTAATGTCAATAAAGTTCAAATAGTTTTACATAATAATTAAAAGTCCGCGCTAAATGCTAATTGCTTACATGTACCTACTATATAATTGGTACGATGACTATTATAATTTAAGTTAATATCACGTTAAAGCCCACTTTTTGTGTACCTAACTTATAAATACATGGTACTACACTGGTGATAAAAACACATACCTATATTTATTTTTATTGAATTCTTATTTCAATAATATATCTATTTATAGTTTTTATTTATTATTATCGAATCTTAAAAATTAAGACTAATTTGCTACTGCTGCTGTTGATAGCTAATTGTTGGATAATGTCAAGTACATTGGAATAAAGTACATGTAATCGTAAGTGTAAGTTAGGCTTAGGTTAGCCTTATGTTAGTTATGCTTTTTTTTTTGTTTAAATCTGCTGTTCAAACAGCGAATCTGGGCAGTGAAGGTGAGTGATGCAATTGCTTGAAGAATGTCCTTTGACCTACTCACTTGGTCACAAGGCCTAGGTATTTATTAGGTAGGCTAGGTATTAGGAGTTTTAAGGCTAGGTATTAGTGATTTTTCTAGGCTAGGTATTAGTAATTTTTAGTTAGTAGTGAAGTAGCTTTGTGCATCTAGAATGCGTATAACCAATTGTACATTCGAATCTCTCTTTTAGTATTACCTACCCTCGCTTAGTTTTCTGCGACATACTCTCATGTTCTGTAAAACTGTACGAAGTATTAGTCCTTCAGAATCTTTCTTACTTAAAAGTTATATATATATTAAATATAGCATTAATAAAAAATAAGAGCTAAAATTGTATTTCAAATTGCACATTTAGATTGAACGATAAAATTAAATAGGAGTTGTATATTTAAAGTAGTATAGTTTATGATTAACAGGAATAAATCAACATGAGCTATACGGCGGCTGAGAACGCGATCGGGAGCAGCACTTGGGCAGCCACCAACCTGTTCTATGTGCTGCTGGTGCCAGCAGTTATCCTATGGTACACATACTGGCGTATGTCTAGAAGACACTTCTACGAGCTTGCAGACAAACTTTCTGGACCCAAGGGATTGCCGCTTATTGGAAACGCTTTGGAATTTACCGGCGGATCAGATGGTAGGTCAAAAATTTAAATCCGCAAAGATCAGTGAAAAATTTTGATCCCTATTTCATATTTATAGTCTTAAGAGATGAAATTTTAATAAATAGTTTTGTCCCAAACTTCAAGTCAATAAGAATAAAAACATTTTCTGGAACCTGAAATTTTGTACTTCAGTAATCTCGGCCGTAGGTTGATGAGTCAAACGGCGTGTTTAATAGATTAAGATACTTATTAATCTTTATTAACTAAAACAAGAATAAGCTCAACAGTAAAAACGTTAAATTTAAAACGTTTATATTGTTAATATATGTTCAGTTAATTACAAAGTAACTTTTGACTTCAGTCTGCAACTTTATAATTAATTAGTGCAACCAATCTGTTAACACTGTTCGAACAAATTTGATATAAATACTAGTCTCTATCTATATTTTATAATGCATTTACATTACTCAAACGTTAAGTAATATTAGTAATTCTTTGAAGGTGTGTGTGTAGCGTGAGGGTTGAAGCATGCAAAGTCTAGCATAAGAATTATAATAATATGCTGTATATGTATATAATATCAAAAAATCTAGTTTTATACTATGAGATAAGTTGACCCACACCTTTGCTACTTGATATCTTCCAATATTTACTATTTGCGTATATAAAGGTATATTCAGAATTTACACTAACTTTCTTAACTTAGAGCCAAATGTTAGTAACCAAATATATAAACGATATTGAATTTTTAAACAAATGTTGCATAATACTTCCCATAGTTTTTCTCCGTAATTCGGTTCGGTTCGAGTTTAAATGTAATCATTAACAAATATTTTTGAAACATGTTCTTTGATGCCATTTATAACTCGTACCTTAGTAATTTATAAAGCATAGGGTCCAGTTCAGTGACCTTTGATGGCGCTCTTTTAAATAATCTCATATGGGTTTTAAAACCTTAAGAACATTTAATTATAATTATGTTATAAATTTTGATTGTACTTCTTTAACTTTTTTTTAAGTTATATTAGACGATGGGTCGACATTATTTTATTTGTAAAGATAACTTATAGGTCAAAAAGTAGAATATGATTTATCACGGAAAAATTTATTATATTTACAGGTTAATATGTTTATGCAGTCTTCCGACTATGCGATAACTATTTAAGCTTAGAAATATATTCAAAATTAACATAATGTATTAAAACTTTGATTAAGATATGTTTTATATAGTATTCGTTAATCAATAAAAAATAGCACAAGAGCAGTAATTATTATAATAAAGAAAAGAAAAGTTTATAGATAAGAAAATCTATAAAATAAGGGAAAACTTTCGAGTACTGAAATTTTTAGTGTATATTTTTTATTGGATACGTTATATATTTTCTATTTTAATGAGATGAAATTGAATTTTTGAACAGAGATATTCAAAAAAATAGTTGCAAGGAGTAAAGAGTTCGATGACGAGAGTGCTGTAAGGATCTGGATTGGTCCCAGGCTCCTCGTGTTTTTGTACGACCCTCGAGATGTAGAGCTCATCCTCAGCAGTCATGTGCACATTGACAAGGCTGAAGACTACAGATTCTTCAAACCCTGGCTGGGAGATGGCTTACTTATAAGTACCGGTAAGTCTCTAATTCAAATCTGAGAGATTTGGAATTTTTTTTAGAGAATTGTTTTCATTCACTTTCTCAACCTACTTATATTATTTTTTTTGGAAAATAAATTCTATATTTCTCATAGTTAAAAAATAATAATAAAATAATATCAGTATACTAAAATAGACACACGATATTACAAGCTATCTAGTTACCTATACTCGTACACGTTTTAGAGTGTAAAAAATAATTTAAAAGTTCACTTACGAAACTATATGAAAACACTCATAAATAGTTTAGTAGCTAGTAAAGATAGCCAACACTCTAAGATATTACAGTAGATCTGTTGAATACTAATAAGATAGAACAAGAATTTGAAGGTTATATTCCCCATTGGACATTCATTATTGTAATTTAAGGTCAAAAATGGCGTTCACACAGAAAACTGATTGCTCCTACTTTCCATTTGAATGTATTGAAAAGCTTTATTGACCTTTTCAACGCCAACTCCAGAGCCGTTGTTGACAAACTGAAGAAAGAAGCTGGAGAGTTTGATTGCCATGATTACATGAGCGAATGTACCGTTGAAATCCTTCTTGGTAAGTAGACAATATATTTATTTTACTAAAATGTTCTTATGTATTTAGCATATTTGCGCACTGTTATTAGAATAAAGAACGTACATTAAACAATTCATTTTATTGTTATCAAATTCAAAAAAATCACTGAGATAAAAAACACTCTTTTCTTATAGTGCATATTTAGAGTATCATAGAAAAATCACTATTTTTGCAACCTACAAATCCAACTTTTGTTCTTTGCGTCGATAGATTTCAGTTTACATGTACGAAAGGTTTTTAATATACAATATAAAAATAAATATTTCGCTGATACTTTAAAATAATTTAAACACACTTATAAACTTATTTCACGATAGTAAAAATAGAATTTATTAACTGTATATAGATATGAGCTTCGTGAATCCAAAATCTTTGGATAATAGAATCCAAATTGTTTGTTTATGCAAATTCCAAACTGGGAGTCTATTTTTTGTATAATTTTAGCTCTAATTATGTCTAAACTAATAACAATCTCGATATAAAAAAAGAAAATTAGTTTAACTAAATCACCGTTTGATATCTATAGGTATAGGTAAATGATAACCCTGTAAAGCCTTATAAATCTAGAAATCATTGACGCCTTCGGATATTTCATATTAGACTTCCTATGTTTATATAAATACGGTTAGAACTTGGAAATAAGTGGACCATTTGCAATAAAGACAAGGCTAGGTCAAACTACCTTGCTGTTACTTCATTACAGATTATACGATACTGAACAGGAAATAATTGATATAAATATTTCAACTAAGACAAAATAAATCATCTATTACTTAATTGTTGCAGTTTTTTCCCATTTTCGTTAACAGGAAACGTTTTTACATGGTATTAACTGCAGTATATTACAAAAAATTATGCATTTTCAAATGTATTTTAAATTCCTTTGACATTATAGATTTTATTAACAATGTAAATACGACTCAAAATATACAATATTTCCTAATACACATTCATAATTCTAGTGATTATATTATGTTGTATCGACGTGATCGACGATAATTGGAATCAGTTATAAATATAAACTAAATTGCGGAATTTAAATCTAGAAATAATATAAGAATTACTCTAGAATTTAATTTAATCATTAAAGAAAATTGTTTTAAAGTCAGAATAGTAGATCTTATAGCATCTTCCTGCTTACCACTAGGATGTTATTTTATAATGGCATAGTGTATGTAGGTACATATGATTGAGGAAAATGTATCATTTGAATAATATTTGACAGGGCATATCGATCTTATTCTCAAGGATAGCCCACGAAATGGCTCAGATGTAAAATATAATTTGTGTATCAAGTCACGTAGTAGAGTTAACAACACTGACCGCCTTGCCTCACGCGGATGATCGTTCTTGAAACTTTACGCCATCACATCGTATAGCATTTAGCAAAACAAGGCAAAATTACTGGTCTACAGTTTCCTAGTAGTGCACCTTGTAATATCACAATACTTATCCTCATCCGCTCTATATTAGAAGGTTTCTTAGTATATGTAAAGCATTCGCTTGCAAATAATATTTACTTAAAATTTAAAAAAATACTTACACGCATATTATTAATGTTATAAACTTGGCTAATTTTATTGGATATTTGTTAATCTTTGGTATAAACTATAAAAAATCTTGAGCTATAGTAAAATATTTCGCTCATGTATTCTGCAAGTTACGCCAAATTTTTCTATAATGTAAAAGAATATATATTTATTAACTTGACCTATTTTGCTATCGCCCTTTAAAATGAGTATAATAATAGTATCTAGTAGCACGTTTAAATGATTCATGATGACATAAGGAAAAGTGCGTAGTGGCATTAAGTGTCAAGTTTACCGACCCCCCGCAAACACACGTAATGCTAATGGGCGATAATCGCCATCTTGAGCCTGAACCACTAATATACGGCCAATGGTTACGAAAACTACAACAAAACTATCTACTTTAAGACAATTTCTTTGTAGTCAAAAAGGTTTTCGATATTATCTAGAGATTCAAAACTAAATCCGACCTAAAACGTCTTTATGACTATTACGCTCAGATTGTAACTTACATCTAGTGTGAATTTAATCTGAAGAGTAAATCTAAATAAAAAAAAGTACAAAATTGCATAAAAAGCAGCAGGATATTAAAAGTATTTACAAAATCGTAAAATGATCAATAATTATAAACTTGTTTTACTAATATCATAAAAAAATATTTAAAAATTAATGGTGGTTTAAACATTATGAAATAAAAATTATATAAAATAAAATTAATATGTAAAAGATTTATACCTGAAACAAAAAGAAAACTAAAGAACTCAAATAGCACCGAATTTATTAACATTTTTCTCTACTGCTGTTAGAAGGAAAATTAATTTTAATAAATTGTGCAACAATAATTACAACATGCATTTTTATTTGTCAAATTAAATACAAGATTTCGTTATATAGTTTTTTACCCGTATCCATATTATATAGATATCCATATTCATATAATAAAGTTTTTATATCCGACACGATATCCTGTGGACATATAATTAATACTTTCAATTTCGATTAACCAGTAAAACTTTTCATTTTTATATTTTTCTTAACATACACCCATTATGTAGTTAGTATTAGATTAAATATTGTACTTCGCATTTTTTAGTTTCTTATCTAACATAAACCGAATGTAGGTAAAAAAACTGAACGAACTAAAAAAAAATTGATCTGAAAATGTATATTATAGAAACGGCAATGGGTGTCAGCAAGACCACTCAAGATCAAAGCGGCTTTGAATATGCTATGGCCGTAATGAAGATGTGTGACATCCTGCATTTAAGACACACCAAGATCTGGCTGAGACCTGACTTGTTGTTTAATTTCACTCAATATTCCAAATTGCAGAAAGGTCTTCTTGACGTCATCCACGGCTTAACTAAAAAGGTAAATTTTTATTCGAAAATCATTAAACAGTAATAATTGCTTTTGAAATTTTTAGGTATATTAATAAGCAGTATTTTATTAATATTTTACTGAAAACTTATTTTAGGTTATTGTCAGGAAGAAGGAAGAATTTAAATCTGGTAAAAAGCCAGTAACAGTTGAAGTCTCTGAATCTAACAAAGATGTTCCAACTAAGGTTACATCAGTCGAAGGTCTTTCTTTTGGCCAGTCTTCTGGACTTAAGGATGATTTGGATGTTGACGATGATGTTGGACAAAAAAAACGTCTGGCTTTTCTCGACTTGCTTCTCGAGAGTGCTCAAAGCGGAGTTGTAATATCAGATGAGGAGATCAAGGAACAAGTGGATACTATTATGTTTGAGGTAAGTTAAATTTTACTCTTACACTAGTTGGTGTATTTGTAATTTGTAGATAATTTAAATTGATATTTTGATTCTATCAGGGGCATGACACAACCGCTGCTGGTAGCAGTTTCTTCTTGTCGTTAATGGGAATTCATCAAGATATACAAGATAAGGTTGTTGAAGAAATAGATCAAATATTTGGTGACTCTGATCGTCCTGCCACTTTCCAAGATACATTGGAAATGAAATATTTGGAAAGATGCCTTATGGAAACTCTTAGAATGTTCCCTCCTGTGCCAATTATTGCCCGTCATCTCAAGCAAGATATCACATTGCGTAAGTTAATTTATTATGTATTTAAGTACTTACCGAGTAGAATGAATAAGAATGTTGTTTTGATTGTTATAACTCTTAAAGATCCAGACACAGCAACAACGTAAAACAAAATGTATATAAAAAAAGGTACGCGACTTTAATATAATTTCGTTTTTTCTTTATATATTTTAGCTTCTAGCGGTAAGAAAGTTCCAGCTGGTACAACGATTGTAATTGCTACCTACAAGTTACATCGTCGTCCTGACGTTTACCCTGACCCTGAAAAGTTCAACCCTGACAACTTCCTTCCTGAACGTTCTGCCAATCGGCACTACTACGCTTTCGTACCTTTCTCTGCTGGACCAAGGAGTTGTGTTGGTAAGAATATTGTTGTGTTGGACACAATAACTATAATATAGAATGCCAAAAGTGAAGCTTACTATATGATTACGATCATACTGAAGGGCATTTTACTACACAAAAACCACCCTCGTATCATTTTAGCATACTAAATATGATGCCTTTCTAGTGTTAGTATTCTTTACTTCTCTTACAGTCATTTGTTTTTACTTTCTCAGTGAGCGAATTTACAAAAATTTTTTCGTACCTACAATGCCTAAGTAATCCATTTGTAAAATATTTGCAGCAGCTGTACAATGGACGTTACAAGTCAAATAATTTCCTAGGAGGTAGATAGATAAAAGACAATAAAAAACTTTACAAGATAATTATTAGTTAGATCTTTATATCCTCTGTTCTCTTATTCATGACGTCGTAAGATTTATATTCTAAAAATCCATTTTTACTTTTATCACCATAGGTCGCAAATATGCCATGTTGAAGTTGAAGATCATCCTTTCAACCATCCTTAGGAACTTCCGAGTCTACTCCGATCTTAAGGAATCAGATTTTAAACTACAGGCTGACATTATACTGAAGCGCGCTGAAGGCTTCAAAGTACGTCTAGAACCCCGCAAGAGGACAGCCAAAGTTTTTTGATAATAAAAAATAATATTAATATAATTAATCTCTAACTGTTTGCATATTCTTACAGTATTTAGTGTTAATATCATGTGATACCAGTACTGAATAAATTATACTTAATGTAGTTTATAAGAAAGTTGTTTTATCAAGGGTGGTTGAACTCATTTCATGGGATCTAAGGAAGTTCAAGCAAGGGCTATTTTTTATGATTTAAGTAATTATATTTTGTAAATAGTCTTTTAAAGTCATGTGTGTAAATTATGAGAATCATAATAAAGCAATAAATAAAAAAATAATTTATTTTATTCATTTTATAAATAAAATTGTCACAAGTAACTGCTTCGAAGCTTCGTTATATCTTCAACGGTATTCATTCTTCCTAAAATACTTGTAGCATCGTTTTCAGAATGCTCTGGTTTCATTTTTTTCATTTCTAATTGAGTTCTTTAAACAGCAAAGTAAACATATATTATCTTTTTACTAGAAATAATTACATTAATAAAATGTCGTGTTTTTTTTTATTTATTAGTTTACCTATTTAAATAAAAATCTTTTGCGTGTCTATTAGTGACCTTGTAACTAATATTATTCACAGAAATACTATAAAGAGGAGAAATCTATTTACGTAAGTCAACGTATAGTAGATAATCTCTGGAATTATTAAAAATTACTTCAATGATAGTATTTTTTTTTGCGAAATCGTTTTAACTTAAGAATAAAGTACTGATAAAACAATATGTCGATTAAGTCAGCAGTCCCACATATTATTTGTGATTAAAACTTTTTAATTTTAATGTAATAGATATTTAAAGAAATAAATATTTATTAATTTATTATTAATATTATAGCTGACTAGGCAAATTCTGAGACCCACCAAATATACTTGACAAATATATGTTTATAGTATATATAAGATATAACATGAAATCTAACAGGTACTCATAGAATATGATCTCAAACGAATATTTGTTCTTCTCTCATGGAAATTTTAAATTATTTACCTTAGAAAATTAACGTTTTACACATTAGGTAATAATTCTAATTGATTTTCCGTATACCTGGGTCAATAAATTAAAATCATCTCAATATCATTGAAATCAACAAAACAATCTCAAATAAAACAGACAATAAAACAGTCAATAATAATTATCATTATAATCGAAAGTGATCCATCAATTTAACAGAAAGTCAAACCGACAGACAAATAACTGTTTGATGGATATGTTACTGGATATTTTAAACATTGTGTCAATCTTGCATATACATGCTCGTAGTACTTGAAGGAACCGTCACTTGGCAACCTTAAAAAAATATTTAATAATATAGATTAACATACCGTAGCACATCAAGGGGTGTTCTATTATGTATTGGACACAGACACGGTACAAATTGATGGTGTTGTCTTGTCAACCACCACCCTGAATGGGATAATTTCCATTCTATAGTTTTGATTTTAGCTACTGAACATTTTCCAGCTTCTCTTATCAAATTAAAATAAGCAGCCATTAGCTCTTGACCTTTAAAATATAACAAATTATTTTAACTGAAATGAAAACTCAGAGCTAATTAGGAATTAAACGAAAAACAAAACTTCGTAATGAAACAAATTATTTTTTGCTTTACGTCATATAAAGTGGTGCTTTGTAATGTTATATTGTTAATAGTGCTATTAATCAATGGAAAGTTTATTTTAAAACATAGAAATTTTTATGAGACATTGTGTCTAGTTTTTTTGTAATGGTCGAAGAGTTAAAATACATATATTTTCCTTTGCTAAAACTAACCAAGTCATTAGAAAATAAGTACTTCGAAATCATAAACTAGGTTACAAGTGTTTGATAGACGGTGGACCAGATATGTTAAATATTTGTTTCATTCACATAAATTAGTAATAAACTTGATTAAATTTTGTCCATAAATACTTTTTAAGATGAATAAGGCATATTACATTACATAACATACATATTTAATAACTGATTAGAATCAATGTCAATGTCAACACAAACAACCGATATCGAATCATTATTCCAAATCACAATCAAAAAGAAGGACGAATGAGTTGTAAAAGAATAAAAAAATAGAGGATACTAAGGAACTGGCATCATTAGACAAGTATGCTCTTTTAACGATATTCAATATGTATATTTTTATTATGAAATAGATTTACCAGCTGATATGGCCATCATAAGTCTTGATTGTTCTGCTTCTTCTTGATAAACCTCGATGGTATCAATCTTATAAATAACATCCAATGCACTTCTATCTTCATGTTTTTTTACCACAACTTCAGATGGCTGTAAAATCATAATAAAAAATCTTTAAGCTATATGTAAAAACAAAGAAATTTTAATACGTTTCAATTCAAAAACTTCCACCTTCAATGACAATAAAAATACTATGCATCCGTAGTAATAATATTTACCTACATAAATAACCTAAATCGTAGTTTTTTTTAAACTTTGAGCTTCCGTCTCTACTGTCATCAATGACCGGCACGAATAATTCAATTAAAATATATTATGATATATAAGTTGCAGAAATTTTATAAAGTATGGTTCTGAAAAGTTGCTGTATATAAATGCAGGTACCATATTTTGCCAATTCAATCCCATAAAACACTGGAAAGCTTCCCTCAAGTGCTGCGTACCCAACTCAGGTTTCTCTCTTCTCAAATGTAATTCTCCTAACAGATGTAGAGCTCTTCCAAGATGCCTCCGAAGGCCGTGGTCCATAGCAAGCGCCCCCATTTCAGTTAAAAGTTTTGATGCTGTTTCATGTTCCCCGAGTCTAAAGTGAGTATAAATATTATTGAAATTATGTATCAAACATTAAAAATAAGAATTTCCGATACTACACATTTTTTTGAGAAATTCGCCGTGTTATTCTTAATATTTTCCCGTCAAACTAAATTTATTCATTAAGTCATACCACAGCGCTAATTGATTGGAAATATTCTTTGGGAATGACACAATATTCACTTTTCCGAGAAAATATTGAAGTTCTCAATGGCAAAATTTTTGAAACGGATTCTGATGTGGTATCGGAGTTTAAACCAATGTATAGCAAAACATTTGAGTAACTTGAAGTAAATTTAATATATGAAAGTAACTTCTAAATTTATTCTACGTGAATAATGATTAAATTCATACACTTTTCTCGTTTCTTTTTTTTTTTATTAATGATTCCTCCACCGCAAGGTTGCCTGGAAGAGATCGCTCTGAGCGATAAGGCCGCCTATTGTACATATATTTCTTTTGTGGTGTAATTTTTTGGCTTACTTTTGTAATATTTGGTGTACAATAAAGTATATTTATTATTATTTTTTTATTTCTCTACTATTCCTACAATTTACATTTTTAAATATATCTAAAAAATACCAAAATACATTTAAAAATATAAAAAATAGAGGCCAACCGGCAGCGGGAACACGGTCCAAGCTACCGACAGTCAGGGCCCCAGAGAGAGGAACTTCCGCACGATACGTGCCGTGTCCAGTAGTACCGCTTTCTGCATCAGGCCCTTGACCCATCCATCCAACGCGAGCCTCTTAAGATGTTGATCGAGGCTCTTGGCTATTAGGCCATTGGCCGTCACGACAATCGGCACAACGACTGCTGAGTCCACATCCCACATGTCGACAATCTCATGAGCTAAATCAAGATATTTCATTTGTTTATCTTTCTCAGCTTTCACGAGATTCCCGTCATGCGGGATGGTGACGTCAACAACCATTGTGCAGCGCTCCGATCGATCTATCACCACTATATCAGGCTTATTGGCAATAATAGTCCTGTCAGTGATGATAGGTCGATCCCAGTACAACGTGACACGACCATTTTCGAGAACTGGGTCGGGCGCATACCTATAGTACGGCACCTCAGACTCCACAAGGCCGTATCGAAGAGCAAGTTGTTGGTGGATAATCTTGGCCACTTGGTTGTGTCTGTGCAAATACTCGCCGTTAGCAAGACGAGGACAACCGGAAATAATATGTCTGAGTGATTCGCCCGAACTGTGACATGCCCGACATATGTCCACCGTGCCATCCCTCACAATATACCTCCGGTAGTTTCTCGTCATGATAACTTCGTCCATAATTGCACAGACAAAACCTTCGGTTTCCCCAAATAGGTTACCGAACCGTAGCCAAGATACGGATGCTTTAAAGTCGACCTCGTCCCCGTGAAGGGCACGGTAGAAGCGTCCGTGTAACTCCTTGCTCTTCCATACCTCCTTGCGGTTGTCGGTGCTAAGTACTATAGGTTTGCGCCAGTTCTCTTTTGCCAAGGAGAGCAGGGTCAGTCCCTTGTCCATTGCAACCACATCCCGATGCATTCCCACGTCGGTTTGGAGGAAATACTCCCTGAGATTGCACACCTCCCGGTTATGGAAAGTCTTAGCATTCAAAAAGCCTCGACCCCCACATTTCCGAGGGATGTACAATCTCATTACCGAAGATCGAGGGTGATGCATTGGTAAGCAATGCACGAACTTTTCTATCCAAGTCGTCTAGTTCTTTCTGAGTCCACTTGAGTATGCCGAAGGAGTACATGAGAATTGGCATGACCCAACCATTGTAGGCGCGCACCTTATTCCCTCCTGACAAAAGACTTTTCAATACTTTTCTCAGGCGGGCAAGAAAGCGTTCCCGCACTGATTGTTTCATGTCAATCTCCATAATCCCTAACGCCTCCGACATACCCAAGTACTTGTAGGTCTCGTCAGCAGAGAGTGATCTAAGGTTTACGGAATCCGACAATTGGATCCCCTCGGATTCCTCAATCTTCCCTCGCTTCACATGCATGACCGCACACTTATCCACTCCAAATTCCATTCTAATAGAGTTACTAAAAGTTTTGGTTATTTTTAGTAACTCGATTAGTTGTAACTTGGTAGGAACGAACAGTTTTAGATCATCCATGTAAAGCAAGTGAGATATTACCTGACCACCTCTCCGCAAACGATAACCCAACCCTGAATTCTCCAGCAATGTACTAAGAGGGTTCAGGGCTAGGCAAAACCACAATGGGCTCAAACTATCGCCTTGGAATATACCCCGCTTAATCCTTATTGGTTCATTATTTCCCTGGATTGGTCGACACCCTGGATAACGAAGGACCGTCCGCCATTGCCTCATGCACGATCCCAAGAAAGCGCAAAGAGTTGCGTCCACTTTATACAACTCCAGCACCCTCATGAGCCACCCATGCGGCACGGAGTCATAGGCTTTCTTATAGTCTATCCAGCATGTCGACAAATCCTTTCGAGAACGACGAACCTGTTGGCTGATGGTCATGTCAATGAGGAGTAGCTCCTTAGTACCACGTGACCTATTCCTACATCCATTCTGAGAAACAGACATAATAGCATTTTTGGATATATGGCTATCAATCTTATCTCTCAAAATGGATGTAAGAAGTTTATAGACCGTCGGTAAACATGTAATCGGTCTATAATTTTTTGGTTCTGTGGTACTGCCTGATTTGTGGAGCAAGTGGGTGATTCCGGTGGTAAGGAACTGTGGCAGCGACCCCGACTCAAGAGCCGACTGAAACTGAGATGCCAGGCAAGCATGCGAGCTGCGCAGCCACTTTAGCCAGAAGTTGTGCAGTCCATCTGGTCCCGGTGATTTCCAGTTAGGGACAGATCGTACTGCATCGGCTACGTCTTTGCAAGTGATGGATATATGTTCCATCGCTTGCAAAGGCTCACGCGCTTGCCTGATTTCTCGCATCCAGTCACCCTCAGTGTGATCAACAGAAACCGACCAGATGCTGCGCCAGAATTTATTGGTATCATCATCATCCGGTCGGTGAATGTCGTCCACATTCTGATCGGGACGCTCCCAAGTTCTATACACCCACTTTTGATCTTTCTGGAACATGCGATTCTGGGAATAGCGGTCCACCCGACGCCTGTACCGACGAATACGGTTCGCCCATGCATAAATTTTTTGCTTCAGGGTGTCTATGCGCTCCGTAACACAGGCCATATACTCTGGTGGACAAATTTCAGTCCCCGAGAACGCCCGCCTTACGAAGCGCATAACTCTTGGCCGAGTGTTGCCTTCTCTGAAGCTGTACAGTTTACCGATGAGCACCCTAGTCTCATCAATGCGTCGCTCAATCCTGCTCTGCCAAGCTGCTACGTCAGGTTTCGGTCGTGTAGTCTCAGTGTTTACTAGCTTTACATGAGCTACACGACAGACCGCCACAGCTGCGCAGAACAGAATTGAGTGCGTATCTTTAAGATCTTCACTACTTTCAAAATACATTGGTAGCAGTGAATCCAGGGTGCACACCAGCGCTCTGTTTTTTTTATGCATAGGCAAACGTGGTAATCGTGGTATTATTTCGTCTGAAGTATACCTATATTCCCGAATCGCATCCTCCAGTGCACTCCTCAATAACTCGTCGTACTTCTTACCTGCAGTAATAGTCGTGTCATCCTCCTCTTCATCACGTTGGTTAGGACTAGGTGGTGATGGCCCTGGTAGCGTAGCTTGTATCGAAGAAGGAATGACACGGCTATCATGCACTTCTGAGCGTATCCGTTCAAGTACGGTATCATTTAGCCTGTGATTACGTAATATGATCCGCACCTGATCGGACAGTCGTTGGGCCGAGACGTTGATAGATGGTTCAAGTTTCTGAAACAAAGAGAGCATCCGGTCACGATACGCAGTGAGGTTAGTTCCCCCCTCTGTAGACCCATAATATGCGCGCATGACGTTCTCATTTATACATTGAGTCCATTTCATGCGCTGCACATAACCATCGATAGCGGGAACCTGTCTCGATGCCGGTTGGCCTCTAGGTCCCAAGCTCCTCGGTGGCCGGCCTCTCCCCGGCCGACGTACAGGTGACGGCGACGTTGGCGGAGAGAAGTACTCGTCAGATGAACTCGACACAACTGCTACCATTTCTTCTGTGTGTTCCGGTACTTGCGAGGTGGAGTTATCTGACGAGCCCGGGGATGTTGAGCTGCGCACATTTTTCGCTCTGGCTCTGGTCAACATGATATTTAATATTGTTGGAGATGCATATCTATATCTTGTATTTCGTTGTTGTTATTTTTATTTTATATTTTTGACATTGTCACTCGTCTTGAATTGTTTTGTTGGTTTTCAATTTCATTTATATGCATTATTAATTTGTATTGAAATTATTATTATTACTACTCGTAATTAATTATCAGAAGCGCAAAAAGCTCGGTCTGGTGTCTAAAACCCTGTTGTTATCTTTTTATATGTTAAAATGAGTAAATTTGAATATTTTTAATAAATATTATATTATATGTAGAATTACTACATAATAGGTTGGGTAAAAAGTTTCTTCGCATTTTTTAAGAAAATTCAAAACATTTTTTAATATAGTTTATTTACATTTAACTAAAGTATGTAGGTACAATTTTGTTCGATAACTTTTTGCCATCTTGTAGGTAGGGATATGATCCCATTGCTATAGAAATTTTGGGGCTTCTGATCAAAAAACCGCAACAAGTAGTTTTGGCAGTCCTCTCGTGATGTTAACCTGACACTGCCTAAAGAATTTTGAAGAGACCGAAACAGATGGAAATCTGAAGGTGCAAGATCAGGACTATACGGCGGATGCATTAACACCTCCCAGCCAAACTCTTTTAATTTTTGTTGAATGGCTAAAGATGTGTGAGGTCTAGCGTTATATCATACCCGTGAGGGGAAGGGTTAGAATACTATTCCCCTCTGCCGCTGAGAGAGCATCTCGTAAGAGCCGAGTAACCCAGCACCCCCTTGGTGGTAGGGGATCTGTTCCCCGACTGGCTTGTGACCACCAGCATGCGAATCCGATCGCCAAGTGTCATAGACGCGTTCCGGTTGAGCCGCATGTGGGCCAGACTTACCCCCTCCCTCTCCCATCCCATTAATGCTGTGGGTCTAGTGGATTCTGGGCTCTTGCCTAGGGTCCGCTGAATCCGAATCATTTTTCTTCTTCATTCCCCCTTCTCACTCTATCTTCGGGGATGCAACGCATCGACAAAACGAGAGAGTGTTTCTCATTTTTCCGATGTCCATGGGCGATGGTTACCAGTTACCATCAGGTGAACCATCTGCTCGTTTGCACCTTATCTATTATAAAAAAAAACCTGATGAAAAACTACACCCCTTCTGTTGATTAGTTCCGGCCGCTTTCTATGAGCTTTAATCAGTTGTTCGCAGTAGAGTTCAGAATCGATGGTCCTGCCTGGTTGTAACAGCTCATAATGAATAATGCCCTTCCAATCCCACCACACACAGCATCACCTTGTTGCGAGTTAACCCGGGTTTCGCCACAGTCTGTGAAGCCCGACCGGCCTTTGACCACGACCTTTTTCGCACGTTCTTGTCGTACGTGATCCACTTTTCATCACCAGTTATCAGCTTCTTCAAAAATGGTTCGGTTTCATTTCTTCGTAATAAAGAATCACAAATGAGTACGCGGTTCATTAGGTTTCTTTCAGTGAGCTCGTGAGGTACCCAAATATCAAGCTTTTTGTGTACCCAGTTTTTTTCAAATGCGCCAAAACTGTTTTGTGGTCAATTCTCAGTTCTCTAGCTACGTCGTAACTACTGATATGCCGATCTTGCTCCACTTTTTCAAGAATGGCATCCATTTTATCCGTTATTACGGCCCTTTTGGGCGACCAGAGCGAGGTGCATCTTTGACATCAAAATTTCCGGATTGAAAACGCTTAAACCAAATTTGTACTACTCTCACAGACACTGCACTAGGTCCATAAACATCGCAAATTATTTTCGCGGCTTGCGTTGCATTTTACCATTTTTGTAGTAAAATTTTAAAATGTATCGAATTTCTTCATTAGATTCACTTATCTTCACAGTACTAAAAACCAATAAAAATCACACATTTACCTAATTTGAATTTTTAATTATCTTTTTTAAGAATTACACTTTTAATGATACCAAAACCAGCCAGATACAAATAGTATAGCAAAAGAGATTTTATTACAAGTTCATACATACTATAAGGGGAAAAGACTTTTTCCCCAACCTATTATACAATGTTATATTTCAATTTAATTCACCGTCAAGATTTAATTCACAAGTATATACAAGTATTCACAACATTTTCATTCTAAATTATTTTTATTGGTGTCACTTGACCGTCATTCTATATATACAGGTCTAATAAAATAGTATATTATATTATAATTACTACACAAGAAATAAACATGCAAGTTATTTACTGATATAGGTATATAATAAAAATATAATTAGCAGGTTATGAAACAAAATATAATCCATCCAATAAAAATTAAACTTCATAATAATCTGTAGAGATCTCTTAGTGATATCAACTTTTTATTTCTCTTAAGAAAAACTCTTAAACTTTTTAAACCTTTTTTTTTATTTAATTATAAAAGCAAACTAAATATTTGTTTGAAAAATTGAAAAGTGATGGGTATATTATACCCATATTTTGTTTTATTCCGATATATTATAAAAGCTAGTTCTACATTACGCTATGTATTAGTAGCTTAAAAATGATTTATATGATTAAATTATTTTAGTTAGTATCTGTGGAAGCAATCTATTCAATAACTTTACCCGGATCAATATACATCACGCTTGATATTCATCAGTTCTCTGTTTAGACTTACTTAGAAAGCGATATAACTATAGTAGATTTGCAAATTAATTAAAAAAAAGTATGTTAAGCCCTGAACTTTGCTTGTTTGTTTTGAGTATGTCATTATTACTAACCTTTGCATGACAGCAGCTAAATGCATCGTGGTCTCACAAAGACCCTCAATGTTGTTACTTTCTTCATAAATATTGAATGCTTTTAGAAACGTCTTGTGAGCGTTGTTCAGATTGTTCATCATTAACTGACTTATTCCAATTTCTGTTATCGCTTCGGCCGTTTTTGGTACATCGTTAGCTTTAACAAAATATATTCTTATTAATATTATAAGTGTGAAAGTTTGTATGTTTGTTACACAAAGTCGCAAAAACAGCTGAACAAATTTCAACTAGATTGAATTGGCACACCGATACATTATAATTTGGATTAGCAAAAATATATAATTTTTTTTTGATATATCTAAGTTCGACTAGTTCGCTTGATGTTAAAATAAATTGGGAGTCGTAAATTTTTATGTTCAGGTGTTACTTTATGCACATTTTCTCAGATAAACTTTAAATATCATATATATAAGTAAAAATCAATTGCCAAAATATGTAGATTTATTATTTTTCGTTATGTTTGTATGAAAAGAAATATTTGGAAAATCGACTAAGTCCGAAATGATGGTACGCGTTGGATGGTATATTTGTATGAAAATCGAAATAAAATAATATATATTAGGCCTATTTTAGCTATCTGGACAAAAAAACACAGGAAATAGTTAAACTCATGTTATAAAAAAAAAATAACAATATTTTTTACATCCTTATTTATTTTTAGTACGGTAATGGTTTTAGTACACTTTATTATTAAATATTTGTTAATTTCTTAATAATCGGATGTATTAAACAAATTAAAGTTGTCCAATTCTTGAAACTTTGAAAACTAAATTATAAAATAATGAAAATTTGAATTTAACCGACTCAACGATTTTTTTAGGAATAACTTTAGACTCAAAACTTCAGTGGAACTCCCATTTATCATCTTTGGCGGGAAGACTCAGCTCCGCAGCTTACGCAGTAAGAAAAGTAAGGCAATTAACTGATATTCAACTGAGGTAGGGCACAGCAGGAAATTTCCTGCTCAAATTTGGAGCAGCCCGACTGGGGTAGTACCTCGACCTTACAGAAGATCACAGCTAAATAACACTACTCTAAAGCAGTGTTGTGTTCCTGTTGGTGAGTAAGGTGACCAGAGCTCCTGGGGGGAATTGGGGATAGGGTCGGCAACGCGCTTGCGATGCTTCTGGTGTTGCAGACGTCTATAAGCTACGGTAATCGCTTACCATCAGGTGAGCCGTACGCTTGTTTGCCGACCTAGTTACATAAAAAAAAAAAAAATATTGAAACAGCCAGACTCGTTTATTTTAGTTACTTTCACAGTATAATGTTTACAGCAATGTAAAACTCGAATAAAAAAGTGTTTAGTAAATAAAGCTTATTACTCTGTACAAGATTATTTGAATGATGACAAAGCTTGGATTCCAAATTACGTTGATGCTCAGCTGAATGATTATACCTTTGTAAAACAGACTGATGTAAACAATGGCATTTTGAAAAGAGCAACTGTTGAGTTTCTTGCCAGTTCTTCTCATCAGGAAACTGCTTTTCGAACTGGCGGTAGCTTCAGACAAACTGACTGACTGACCAATTTTGACGTCTCAAAAGTACTTTTTAAAATAAAGTCTATTTGAATAAAATATTTAGAGTTTGAGTTTGAGTTCGATAAAACCAGAAGTATGCATTACAACATATATTAAAAAAAGTGCAAATTGATGCGTAGAGAGAAAGAAATTAATTTATGTTATCAATTTATTTTGTGAGAGTTCAGACTTTAGTTGTAAGATAACGAATAAATATATACCATCATTTGCTCTCCTCTCCGCTAGTCGTGAAAGTCTTTCTGATTTAGCAGGGTCAGTGTTTCGAGACAATCGAGCTTTGCTTAACAGAACTCTATGCAATTGTAGAGCAGTTGCAGAAAATACTGTAACTGGAGGAACTTCGTTATTTTCATTGGCAGGTTCGTACAGAAGCCAATCCTTGAAAGATAACTTTTTCAATTCTTACACATTATATATTTGCAATTAAACAAGCTTTCTATATTGTGAATAAATTAGGTTGTTTAAATATTTTTATTAACCCTCGGTATACCTGCTAAGGTCTGTATGATCGACATGACCCATTATAGTGATAAAATAAATAAGGTAAAATTGTAAATAATAGAATTAACTTTAAAAATAATAAATATGTTAATAAATCTAGGATATTATTGTAGTAAAATTAAATGGAATCTAGCCTGGAAACCCGCAGCATAATGTGTAAAAATATTAGCAAATAGCAACCAACTCTATTTTCTATTTAACAATGTATTTTTCTGTTAGTAAAGTAAAAATATATTCTTGTGTTGTTGAACTTAAATTAAAAACTAAACTTTGAATTATATGTTTTTTTTTCTACGTTCGAGCACGTTACCTGCATGAACGTAGGTATAACGTCTAAAAATAATACAAAAAAATTAAAGTTAATTATTTGGTATAAGAATAAACACAAACTTTATACGAGTGCAATAACCTGTCGAGAAAAACATCCAATTGTTTAGTGTTTTCAATTAATTTAAAACCATTGTTCAATAAAAGTAATGTGTGCCGCTACAATACCTTTCCTATCGCACTATCCCTTACTTCCGTAAGAATCACAAACGGTTCTTCTGGGTCTGCATTCGGAACTGAAAATAATAATTACATAACTAAGTAATATACAATGTTAATAAAAAAAGGACTAGAATATCCCCCTGGTGTTATATTGCAATCCCCACTTATTTGATTTGTGTTTATCAGTTGGCCAACATTCAAGAAAGTAAATGTACTACCAACATCAAGTAAGAATACTATCAATATTAAAAAATGCAATTAATTAATTAATGCAATAACTACTTGAAAAGATATAAAGGACTACACACTTGTAATGAGAAATGGAAGATAGTTCCTGTGACGACTTCAAATGACTTGAAATCCCAAAACCCTACTGATTTAAAGATGAAAATAAATAACATATTTAATAATAATATTGGACAGCAGACATAGCATAATATTGAATTATCATAAGAAACAAAATTTTCCGTTAATTTGACCTTAACATTCTGCTCGTAAGTTCAAATAACGATCAAAGTCACTGACTTTTTTAGTCATAGAATATTTCGCGTGGCTGTATTATTTAATCCAGCATGAAAACGATTGTGCTTTAAAAGAGATAAAATTTAATTAAGTTTACTGCTCTGACGTTCGTAAAAATTAATACATTATAAGATTATTTATTTATAATAATTTATTAAAAATAAATTACAATATGTATTACTGTAAGAAAATCTCAATAAAACTTACATTTGTCGAGTAAAAAACTGGCATAGTGATATTTACAACAGCCTTTCTGTCGTCCACCGTCTATTAAATATTGACTTGACACGGCAATGGATGCTAGAAAAAACTTTTCAGCTAGCCACAGAATTCCTTTTCCCTTACTAGCATAGTGTAACGCAAGGCCTAATAACTCTAAGCATTCTTCCTTTGTATTCGCTGAAAATACAAAATAATTATGAACTTTTTTACGCTTTGGATAGCTAATTGACAGGTGATTTAAGTTCAAATATCCATCAAGTATCCATTTAAAAGATTAGCAATAAAAATAATATTATTTGAATTATTTTTTGCGTTACTATAGACGATTTGTGATGTTATATAACCCGTTGGGTAACTATAATAATTAATAACTCATATGTCATAAATAATCAAACCTATTTATTACGAACATTCAAGATTATTTTATTTAAAGCTGTCTAAAAATAAGTATATAACCTTTATCACGATGTTTTTCTGCCCGTATCAGACCTGCACTTATATGTTCTAAGTATTCTTCATTCTTTCTAAGATCAATAACAATGCCTATGTCGTCCTGAGCTATTAATTGTATGTTGTCATATATTAAATCTTGCAGGTAATCTGATGATTCAAAATAGCCGCTTTCCCTCAGTTCAAAAATAAGACATTGGTGTAAAGGAAGTTTTCGTCTAAAACATAATTATAATATTAAACATACTAGGCCACCTATTTAAAGAAATAGAAAAAAAAAATTGAACAAAGCGAAGATAAATAAATTTAGTAAAGAATATTTTAATCTATTTATTTGACATAACATTTTAATCTCACAGCATTCAGGAAATAAGTAATTTTATGTAGACGTTCTTGTTAATGAAGTTAAGGTTATATCTACCTTCGGATTCCTTTTGCATCTAATGCATCTAAACTAAACAAGGCCCTATTTCTCAGATTTTCTAGACTGTTCTTTGTCATACAAGCCATGAGCTTTGGTATTTGCCTCCTTTTAGGGAATGTTTGCGATTCCATTTTTTCTTGCTAATATATAAATACAAATATATTTTCTTTTTATAATCAAAACTGACACTAAACAAGGTTTTTATATGGCTTTGAATGTGCTTATGCACAAAACATTCTGTCAGTGTCATGTATAATCAAAAAAACACGGGGGAGATTGAATACCTTAATAATATTTGATATGAATAAAATAATTAATTTGATGTGTGCGTCAAAATTTAACGTCATTACGTCTTTTTTTAAAAAATCTCGCAGTTAAAATATTTACTAGCACAGGTAGGGAGAATTTTTGTTAAAACTTTATAGGTACAGTTAAACTGAGATTTTTTTTAGTTCCGGAGACTTTTGATTATGTTTAGTTAAATAAAAATATTTAACTAAACTTAAGCAAAAGTCTCAGATTCGTAAGATTGCTAAAATATTTAGGTTTATTAATTGTAAGTATTATTTCAATTTTGTATTTTTGTTGTGTTTTATTTATAATGTTTATTTTTATAAATTGTTGGCAACAGTAAAACCTAACTTGATCAAAATCAAGAAGTGTATATGTAATGTTACTTTTATTCCCGAGGAATCCCTTTTGGCACAGACTTACTCTTCTATTAGCAAAAGAGATAGCACCAAATATAACGGTGAAGTCTACGAGACATTAAATCTCTTGCTTAACTGTCCTATTTGTACAATAATATTTATTCTATTAAGAGTACCTAACAGTATGTTTGTTTTTTATAGCTCCTGATCTTCATCGAAATCGCAATACGATATACTTATAATTTTTAATGAGCAAAAAATTTAGATGACGTATGATTTCTATAATTGTAGGTAATACTACAATAAAAACAAACGCACAATGAAACGGATAAAAAGAACCTACGTCAGTCAAGTATGGTCGATTAATAAGAGTTATTGCTGTTTTTTATCAAAAACCAAACAAAAAATTTAAAAAATAAACAAACAAGCACGAATGAATATGATGTATTTTCGTACTGTAAATGTCGAAGTTTTTTAATATGAAATTTATTTTCCATAGCTTTATAATGATTAATAAACATTCTGTATGTGGAATTAGCATTATTGTTAGCATGAAATGCGGTACGGTCCAATCTACTGAACAAAGAATCATTGACAAATCAAGAAAGCAAACAAATTATCATTATTTCGCCATTGACAAATTGAATGTCGATGCACTGGGAGAAAACATAAACGTTATCCTTATTGATTACTTACTTCGCAAGGCCGCAAACATGATAATAAATTTTAACAAATCTATCGACTAAGGTTATCAAAATACATTATTCACAAGTAATATTTATAACTTATTTTTTATATGTACCCGTGAGTGAACGGGTTACAAGAAAATTCCTCTCTGCCGCTGGTAGCTCACTTCATATAATGGTATCCCCACTATTGGCGACAGTGGCAACTCATCACCAAATTATGGACTTTCAGCTCAGTTGCGCCATAAACAAAGTTAATAATATAGACGCTATATATATATGGTGGTATTTTGAATGGTAATAATTCAAATATTTTTTAATAAAATCAACTGTATTTTTTGTAAAATCTTCGTTTTACTAGAAAACTGATTAAATTAATCTTCTGAAATTGTATCCTTTATTATTCACTAGTATCATCTGCTTGTAGTTTTATTCAAAACAGAATTTTTTAAACCTATTTGCAGCAAACAATTAAGTGTTTTCTGTTTATATAATAGTATAGGTTAAAAACAACGTATTGGTTATGTAACAGAGTCCAGTGTACCACCAACTTTACTCTTCTATACGTAGAATGAATTCTCACTGCGCCATCGTGGCGCCCACTGCTCGCTTTTAATTTACGTACTTGCTCTACGTAAACTTCAAGGGATTTACTTGATCATCATACATTTCATCAATGTAATTTTATTGAATAAATTTATAAGATAAATCATCTATTTTTTCGATGCATGTTACAAATTTTGTATTTATCATTAACATACAAGAAAAAAAAAACTCCTAAAAATTTAACTATGGATTTTCTATCACTTTGTTTGATTGCACAAAACTATTTATTTAGCGCGTTCTACTTATGGGTCGATAATTATTTATAGTATATTGTATGTATTTTATTGGGTAAGCTTTACTTTGATTCATTTAACTATTTAATGCCGACCCAACATTCTTAATTGTCCTAACTTTGACTATCATCAATTAACATGCTAATTAAAATTCGAATTTTTTTTTTTTAAAGATTACTAGCAGTATGGATCACATGCTACTAGTATTCCCTTTACCCCTCCTAGTAAGCTAATAAATAGCTTGTGTCAGGAATGGGCCACGCCAGTAGTCCAATGTCCGGGATTTGAACCCACGACTTGTTGATCGTGAATCCAACGCCCGAGCCACTGAGCTACTGACGCTTCAACAAATTAGTTTGCAAAGTGAGCTAAGGATTCGTATAGTAATATCTAACTTAATGTCTCCCTTTAACTTAAATTTAAAAAAATATGAATTGTCCACTAACCATAAACTTTTTGTTTTATTTTTTAATCTTTGATATAATTAAATGTCTAAAATGCAAGATCGTAAATTATACTGCACCAAATAACATTATGCAAATGCGACAGATCTATTCTTTACTAGGAAATATTCCTGGCCTTTAAATACTGATTTTCATAACATTATCTTATTTTGAAGACATTAAATTGTAATGTTATTCAGAATCAACAAAATAGAAATATCAGCATTTTAACAAAAGTGATACCTTGAAAAGATATTAGGAATAACGATACATATTTAAATTCATAAAATCATAAAAGCCGGTATAAACGCAAGAAGAAAAGATTTTTTTTTCAGAAATAGTATATCAAAAACGCAGCAAAAATCGTTGGTTATTATCACATCAGTTCCAAATGCACATACTAAAAAGTCAAAAACTGTAACCCAAAAATAAATCGAGTTGAACGGCCACGCAGCTTGACATGCACTTATGTCGAATTTCCAAGTTTTTATTTTGATAAGACACCTGTCTCAAATTAGATATGAGCTGAGTCTTAAAACGACTGACCAGATCGTCACAGATACATAAGAAATACCTGGAATTCAAACTTAACTTATGAAACCCTGTCGTTTTGGCTGAAGTCAAAAGAATTGAAACGAGTTCATTTTTAGACTGAAGTGGTGAATCCTAAAAATACAAAAAAAAACATATTAATAATACTGATACGTGTATTATGATATACTTAATCATAACATATTACGTGTAGTTACTCACATATTTCCAGATTGACTCGATAGATTCATGTTTATATTATATATCTAGAGACCAACTCATCTCGTCAAAAACATAAAAGTGAGGGCAGCCAAATTAAGTACAAACAGCATTAAATTTATTTGCTACTAGCGGGCTGCCCTCGCTTCGCTCCGGGTATTTAAAGCAATATTATAATTGATATCCTTAAATTTTCACTGTGCAATTGTGTAGTTTTTCATTATTTGAAAAAAGAGAGAGAGCAAGAAAAAGTTATAAAAAGAAAATAATAGAAACAAAAAAAAAAGAAAAGCGACAGATGATAAAAGAGGGAGGACAGAGCAAAAATAAAATTGAATAGGTAAAGGAGAGAGAGAAAGAGAGAGAGAAAATCGAAAGAAAGGAAGTGAAAAAAGGCTAATCATTCGGAACACAGATAAAAATAAAAATTAAAGAGAAAAAAAGAGAGAGGATGAGAGACAATGATAGTATATAAGAGGAAGATAGACGGAAATACTATAGACTTCTTTTAGTGAAAGAATTTTTAAAATCTGATCAGTAGCAGTAAAATGGCCATATTCTATTAATTAAAAAATGTATATGACAACACTAAATCACCTTTGTCCTAACGAATGGTGTAGTTTTCTATCAGTGAACGAATTTTTAAAATCTGATCAGTAGCAGCAAAATGGTCATATTCTATTTATTAAAAAACGTATATGGCCACACTAAATCACCCTTTTCCTTCACGAATTGTGTAATTTTCTAACAGTGAAAGAATTTTTAAAATCGGATTAGAAACAACAAAGTGGCCAAATTCTATTAATTAAAAAATGTATATGGCAACACTAGATCACCTATGTCTCTTACGAATAGTGTAGTTTTCTATTAGTGAAAGAATTTTTAAAATCGGATTAGAAACAACAAAGTGGCCATATTCTATTAATTAAAAAATGTATATGGCAACACTAGATCACCTTTGTCCCTTACGAATAGTGTAGTTTTCTATTAGTGAAAGAATTTTTAAAATCGGATTAGAAACAACAAAGTGGCCATATTCTATTAATTAAAAAATGTATATGGCAACACTAGATCACCTTTGTCCCTTACGAATAGTGTAGTTTTCTATTAGTGAAAGAATTTTTAAAATCGGATTAGAAACAACAAAGTGGCCATATTCTATTAATTAAAAAATGTATATGGCAACACTAGATCACCTTTGTCCCTCACGAATAGTGTAGTTTTCTATCAGTGAAAGAATATTTAAAATCAGATTAGTAGTTCCTGAGAAACCCTTCAATTTACAAAATGACCAGGTTATGGCACTTAAATGGCCATATCTTTTTAATTAGAGTATTACTGGCAACACCACATAGCCTATGTTACCCGGAAAGGATGTAGCTTCCTATCGGTGAAAGAATTTTCAAAATCGATTCAGTACTTTTCGAGCCTATTCGCAACAAACAAACATACAAACAATCAAATCTTTCCTCTTTATATAATAGTATAGATATAGATAAAGTAATTGAAATCATAATTAATGCCAAGTTACATAAGAAAAGCCTTTAGAAGCCTATAGAATAGTATTTGGAACAATTTAAAAATTAGTTTATTAATGTTGCTTTATAGGACCTGCAATGTCGCGAGTTTATAAGTCGAAGCTTAAAAACTTTGTTATTAAACTTGGGTGATAGTCTACAGCATGTCTAGATAATTATTACCTTTTTGTTAATACTCTTAAGATGACGTTACTCATGTTTTATTAATATGTGAAAAGAAATATAGATTTCAATTATGATAAGAGATCTTCAAACTTTATGAGATACCTAATTTAAATTTAGTATATTGTAAAAGGATGCTGCAATATCGCCTTAATAATAATGCTATAAGAGCCTAAAAACTTAGCTCTTCCCATCAAACATCGTTAGTAAAATTTTGTGTAAACTTATTATTCCGACAGTTATCTTAAGGCTGCTAAGTAGAGTAATAATTTGTATAGGTTATATTATGCATTGTGCATATAAAGATAAGATATGAACAATGATTGATGATGATTTTATTTCTGAATTTTAGTTATAAAAAGACTATATATGTATCTACATTGTACCGATACCGCACAAAAACAGCCATAGTCGTCACTAGGCGAGCTCCGTTTGACAACTAGCACAAGTCTATCGAAACAGTGGTTTTATTTATATACAGTCTTGAATAACATAAAAAGTACTACCCCCGAATATAGAGTATCAACGGTGTGGCTAACTTATTTACTATTGTATTTATATATTAATTAAGAGAAATTACGATATTTCGGAATTAAAAAAAAGTAGCTTATTATACACGCGATTCCGACACGAAAGCTTATCAGTGCCTCATAATTCGGCATCGTGACTAACATTATTTTCAGGAGGCACTAAATGATATTTTTTCTTCAATTATGTTATGAAAATAGAAAATTTACTTAAAGGTTAAGATTTAATATAAAAAAAAATATATATTTAACCAATATTTGAAACTATAGCGAAAAATCGCTTGTATAATAATCTTCTTAATTTTACGGGCTTACATCAGATCTATGAAGGTTTATCAGAAAAAAATGATTCTGCCATACACTGTTTACTTTAAAGCCATTTGTTTATAAAGTCAAAATAATTATTCAATATATAAATACTAAATTAGACGTATAGAATTTTTTTCTCTAATAATTATCTTGAAAAACTTATAATAATTATAACCGAAAGCATTATTTAGCAAACTAGTAACCTATTCGGCAATTTTAACTCTCTCTACTTTATTATTTGACGTAGCGAACCGAGGATTCCGTACAATTTCAATAAAAGGACAATCACTAGTAAGTTTAGCCGGTCAAAATATAATCTAAAGTAGTATTGGGGGGCATTTACTCCTGACAGTAGTTATGCATGTTTCAATAATATTTAATTACTTAAAAAAAAGAATATTAGCAAACATGATAAAACATTTTTAACAAAAAAAAATTACCGACTTCAAACTCTGAAAATTGCAATAAATAAAGTAATTATACTTAAATAATTTTAAAGTCGGTGAACAGATGATAATAATATACATATAGCATAATATAGAACTTCCTTCTTGTTTTGAAGCCGATAAAAATATTTTACAAGTTGTCATTTAACAAGATGTCATGTCGTCAACAATCGTTGTTAGGATATTCGCCGAAATAGCTTTAGATTCATTTCACATGATACAACAACAAAAATGTCAAGTAAAATCGATGTTTGCGATTTTACTAACAATCGAAGACCTTATAGGTACATATACACATACTTCGGTACAGATTTAAACCCTGATGAACGTTAAACTTTGAAGAAGACTTTCAAAATTTGAGTAACTGGAAGCGGCGCCTTACTATAAACATTATTGACCAGTCCTAATAATAAAAAAATTAATTAAGGGAATTTATATTTTACGAAATAAAGTTTTTAAACACATTTTTGTATAAAAAAATATTCTTTCATTCTAGGAATAAATTTATTTAAAAATTCATAGACTTGAATACTAGATATTAATTTGAACTTGGTATCTTCACGTTTTTCTGAGAAAAAGGGTTTTGCGTGGCAGTCAAATAAGTTTATTTTCTAGTGATGTAGAATTAGTTTCATGGGGTTTGGTGTTCGGATCTATAATAAGATTCCACAGCCCATATTAGACTTGCCACTTCAACAATTTAAAACTCGTATCAAGAAAACATTAATAAATAAAGCATACTATAATGTACAGGATTACTTAAATAAATAAATAAATAACAATCCCTTCAATGGTTAAAGTTTATCGCACTGAGACAGACGGGGGCTTATTTTATAACGAGCAACCCGCTCTGGGCTCACTTCGGAGTGTTTAAAGTAAAATTATGATCCATATTCTAAAAATATTACCCACGGGCAGCTTCCCGTCAATAAAAAAATAAAGGGAGGCGGTTAGACACTAAGAGGGGAGTAGTGTTTCTATGAGTCGAAGAATTTTTTTAAACTAATTAGCAGTTCCGGAGATTAACCTATCTACTTACAAAATATCCATTTTATAGCGTTTAAATGGCCATATCTTTTTAGTTATAACATTTAAAGTCATCCCACAATGCCTGTTACTTAGATGCACTTTTCGATCGGTGAAAGAATCATTAAAATTGATTCAGTAGTTTTTAAGTTTATTCCCTACAAACACACAAAAAGTCTCATCTTTTCTCTTTATAATATTAAAGTAGTAGTAGCATAAAATTCACAAATACCTGTAAGTAAAATGTTATAAGTTGTAAATAAACGAGAGAGCATTGTTACGGACTCACTTTAGAACAAAATCTAGAACAACGTAATTAAAATTTACCACTACAGCTTTACCAACAAACAAAACTCTCAGTTTTTATTTTTTTCTCAAAAGGACATAAAGAACACTTTGTAGTCAAGCACAAGTAAACACTGTTTATCGTAAATTCCAGTTTAGCCCAGAAATATATTATTACGGAGCACGAGTATACGTACCATCTTGCTATGCAGTATATAAGTACAAATCGGCGGTTGTTTACTATTTCATACTTTTACGTGAATTTAATCTTTTTATCAGAATACGGTTATGAACATATTATGTGAATTGGCTAAAATATAAAGAATAGTGTAAAAAAATCCGCCTTATAATAACATACAATTTTTGCATTTAAATATATTGCTTTCATTAGTGATCAGGCGCATAAACATTTTATATAATAAACAGAATATCTGCCCTTCAATTGTTGTTTGGATTCAAATTCTACACAGTTATTTTAAGTTTATAAATTTTTAGTAACATAATTACATAATTAAGAAGCATGATACATTTTTTTAAATAGTGTGATTTCTTTCTGCATGTAATAGTACCTACTGTTACTATTTCTATTAACATTTTCCTGTGATAATATTAACCCTCAATAATACTTTCTTGAAAATATTTAGTAAAAAGGCCAGGGTTACGCTTTATAAACACCCTTAGCCAACTGACATCACATTCTACCCTAACAACAGGCTTTTCTACAGTAAAGAAACCAAATAAAAATCATTTTTCTATATTATGTTGGGACCTAAAGTCTGTGGCGAAAATTGTTAGTGTCATATGTGTCTGTTTTTTTTTTTCAACTTTTAATGCACTTACATACTAATTAAAATGTATTTCATTCAAGCTATTTTACGCATACTAACTTAATCTATAGTACGCAAGTGATTATCGCTACAATAGTCAAAACGATAGGGTTTATAAATGATCAAGCCAGTAGAATACTTTTTTAAATAAATCAATAGGTACTACTCACGAACATGAAGTTATCAACTATATCTGCAAAAAAAAAAGGTTACAAATAAATTAGGTCACACATTTCGTTGGTCACTACAATTACAATTCACAGCACACATTATTCCATCGGCCACGAGTTTCAGTGAAAAAGATTAATAGTTCCCTGTCACGAGATCGGTGGTGTAAGACATGCTCGTCTGTAATAGATGTTAGCTCAAGGAAATAGATATTAATTATCTTTGTAGCTCTACTCGTAATTAATACTAATATAACATATTGTTATACTTTATTTTTGCCAAATATACTTTGTTGAAAAAAAATAATATGAAATTCTGATGTGACTGTAATACATTATATTCTGTTTCTTTTGATTGTATTAATATCTGTTTATTAATACTATTTTTAAATTAAATATTAACGTAATGCTGAATTGAAATTAAACTTCAAGTCCTCAAGGATGATTGGATAAAAAATTTATAATTTTAAGGGTCTGTTAAAACAGACAGTTGTAAACAACTTCCTGAAAAAGTTCCTATTAGACTATGCGGTGAACGCGTGATTAAAATAAAATAAAAAATTAATATGTCAATATGATTGTGGAAGAGAATGCGAATACCATTAACATTATAATGTAAACACAAGATTATTTTAGACTTTTATAGCAAACCCCTTTTACTATATATAGTCATAATTACATTACATTAATCTTATTTGAATAATACAATTATCAATCTTTAAACTTCATCCCATTAACACTATAGAGAAGCGAGTATCGCTTGCATAATAAATTCATAAATGACTTACAAATTTTATGGTTCCAGTAATAAATGTAATAATATTAGCAATGTAAGCATAAATATTTAAAAAATACCAAATATTTTTTTCACTCATAATATCTATGATTAGTTCGTGAGATAATTTATTTCTCGTTGAAGGTAAAGTCACGCACATATTTAACTACATATAAATTATAGCATAATTAATTCTGGAACAAATTGATTGCTTTTACATAAAAAATCTTTAAATTCATTTATATGCAAGAATCTACATGCAATTTTTCATTTAAATTTCCCGAATTGTTTTACATAATCAACTCCCTTCTATCACAAAGAAATTTTTGTTATACTTATTCGGCATAAAAAGTAGTCTTTGTTAATTAAGTTACTAAGTAGGTATCATAATAATAGGGGTTAAAGTATGAAATTGCCGTCTTATTGCAATAGGTACTTCGAATTGACATAGAATCTTCATGCGATTTATCTTCATCATGAGATTATTACGTGAAACTTTTTTTCACATGGTACCTATGTAGTTCTTCTGTTAAAAATGTGCAACAGTCGCTAATCGACTTTCAGTTGTTTTTTTTATTTAGCTGAGACAAGAAAGATGGATACTTCGAGTATTCGAGTAATTTTTGAATACGAGTTCCGACGCGGAACTAACGCGGCAGAAGCAGCTCGCAATATCAATGTTGTGTTTGTAGAGAGGACTGCTAATGAACGCACCGTGCGATTTTGGTTTAAACGCATTCGTGATGGAAACTTTAATTTGAACAACGAACCACTTGGAAGACCGCCCACACGGGTGAATAACAATGAATTGAAAGAGATAGTGGAATCCGATCCGAGCCAAACTACCCAGGAATTAACGGCATGGTTTAACGTTACCTTACCAATAATATTGACTCATTTGCGTCAAATCAATAAAATTAAAAAAATATGAAAAATGGGTTCCTCATGATTTGACTGATCTGCAGAAAGAAACGCGTGTTGAAACTTGTGTTGCCTTGTTTAATCGATTTAGAAACCATTCGTCACCCTCCGTATTCGCCAGACCTAGCTTCAACGGACTACTATTTTTTTCGTGATTTGGACATTTGATTTGATAATAAGTTATTATTTTCAGGAGACAGTACATAATGCTTTCACACATCACAGTTCGACAGTTAGTCGAATCTAGATCACCAGAGTTCTATATCAAATGACCTTCCTATTAGATGGCAGCAAAAGTGTAAATATTTTGATTAAATAAATATGTTAAATTAAAAAAACCAAATTTCAATTTTTTGTGCAAATCGGCAATTTCATACTTTAACCCCTAATATGTACATATTGATGTCGAATCGTTTTAGCCGTTTTTAAGAAACTGAATAACAAACATTATTATATAAACACATATTGTATAATATTTGTGGGATAAAACTTTTAAACAGCACAATAAAATTCAACTATAACTATTTTAAGTAATAACTAATGGTATCGAAAATTCATTGGCATAAGTCTGTATTTACATTTTCATACTCCAATATAGCTTTGTTTATTCTATCCCGATGTAGAGCAGGGATTTACCAGGACTTTATCTTTAATACGTTTAGTATCTGAAATCCGGTTACATAAATGGTGATTTACCACGAAGTCATGATAAAAATGTTATTTTCGAATATAACGTCTGCTAAATATTACACTAGCTGTAGCTTTTATCAGCTTCAAAATGAAACCGGTACTTATTTCTTAATTAAGGTGTATGTATTTTAATGTTCAGACATAATTTGTTTATAGATTGATCTAGATTATTCTTTTTTGTTTGAAAAGGGATGCCTCAAGGGATGTCCCATTTTAATCTTATTGACGTTAGACATTGAACTTCAAAGATACGCAAGGGAACCAAAATCGTGTTTGTTTTTTAATATTGTCATGTTAAAATTAGAGCAGTATTTTCCAAAGAGTTTCACCAACTGTGAGATAAAAACAGATATACACCCAATACACAATTGCATAATGTCCAGGTAGCACTTTTCAAGTGGTTTTCGTTCTGTTTAATTTCTTATTTTTTCATAGTATTACAAATTATATAAAAAGTTAAATGCATGCAGAACAGGACTCTCGACTAGTGAACACATACAAGTTACCCTCAAGTGAACCTCTAAATATTTTTTTTTATTTCGGTAATTTCTAAACTGAGACTATATTATAAATAAAATCTTTAATATTATATAGATTCTAAATATAGACTCCTATTGTTCCTTCGCCCATATGAAGTAGGGTTGAGTATTCCACATATGCCATGTTTGGCAAAATTGGAGGTATTTAATCAACCGGTTATAGTTTGTCCTAGAAACGCATGGTTCTAAGGTAAAAGAAATGCAAATAAAACAAATTATGATTAATCAGCTATGTCGATATTCTCAAAGATGGTTGCATTATGTAAGACCATTATCGTAACTTAGGGATAATGGGTGTGCCATATCTATCTTCATGACCTACTAAGTGACGCGAGCGCCTTGTGGGATGCGGTAATTCTGATTTAACTACGGTAATACAACCCAACCGCTACAATTTGTTGATCTGACTTCAGTCTGTCTTATCCACAAAAGATATATTTCGAAGTATTGTAAGTAACTCTTAGAAATTTTCATAAAAGTATAAGTGCAATAGAGAGTATGAGAGTTTGCTTTTCAGAATTATAATATAGGTATAATTTACCACTCGAAACCCATTATCATTTTCCAAATATTTCTGTATAAAAATGTTCAGGCGCTTTCTTTGTATTGTTAGACATATTTTGTTATACCGCAAGAACCATAATATTTTTCTGAACACGAAGTGGCCGTAAACTGTCTCTATAAAAATATCGATAAGTTACAGTATAAAATAAGAACGAACCAACAACACGTTGTCGCTTTTATAATGTTAGCACGAATTATCAAAAACAAAAAACTAGATTACAAGCCCCTATAAGGACGTTGATTATAGAGAACCCTGTAATAAATTACGAGGCTTTTACCACTTTGTTTACTTTCTTGAATAAATAAACTTTTATCGCTGTCTCTGATAGCTGGCGTAGACAATAATTAAGGAAGTATAAAATAGAACAGCGAAAAGAGCTAATACGTACCATGTGCAAAGCTCTATGTCAACAAACTTTTTTAATATCGACGTTAAGTATGTATTGTACCATCTGGTAATAAAGTTTCTGACAATTCTAATGAAAACATAAAACAACATCAAAACAAATCAGTCATGACAATGTTAATTGCTCAATTTATGTATCATGTTTGTGTCTAATGAAGTATTATTATTATTATTAATTTATTTTATGTTATAATGAGAACTCGAACTAGACAGCAAAAAATATTATTTTAATTATTTGTCACGTGTATGTGGCTGATTTAAAATGAACCACATGCGCTCTTAGATACAGATAAAACAAAGAATTTTTGGAAAATTAACAATGTATTTAATAATTATAAACTTTCTGTGATTCTGATATAATATACTCTGTAGTTATTTAACGGTTCATTAATTTAATCAATAGTTTTCAAATAAAATTTTCTGGACATTGATTTAATTTTCTGGTTACAATTATTTATTAATGTTTAGCAATATTTTACGTTAGATGAGTAATTAAGCTTTGTGTGCTCTAAAGGTTTCCAATTACACTTTAGTGTTACGTATACGCATGATATACGAGTATGGCAATTTAGTCACACCCCGCCTAATTACAGATACACACACCCGCCAACATTTCTCTGATTATGTTTTGATTTCCTTTATCTGAAATGTATTTTTCTATAGAAGAATATAGGAAAAACAATTATTTGGGAAGCATTGTATTTTTATACTAAACATCAGACCATTAAAGGATATGACATAAGGACAGATGGCTCTGTAATAGCAAACAAGGGCAATGGTAAATTCTTATCATTATTTTTTGCCAAAATATTCTCGAAAAACTCTCCGAAACAAAGAATACTTTTACATCAAACTTATTTTTTTCACATAACATAATAATAACGGAACTAGTCTTCATTTATAATATACTTAAATAGCATTTATTTAAAGATATGTTGTTTTCTCTAAATCAGCTATTAACTTGTGCACTTACATACATATAGCTATGTAGATTCTACGTCCGTGTACCGTAAGCTATTATTAATGACAGGCCACGTCGATACGCTACGTTTACATCGAAGTCATTTTCCAAACTGTTTACAGTTTACAGTGCTCCTCTTTCAAGATAGCTCAAGAGCTGTAAATCTTCAAATTTACTTGCTCGTACAATGATCGTTGAAATGTTTATTTTATTATTGTCTGTGTCTCCCCGCTCCCGCCTGTAATACTTCTTCAAGAATTCTTGGAATTTGGCACACAGTAAACTGCCGCATGGTTCTGCATTAATTGTTACTATTATTAAATTTTTAACTATTGTTTTCAAATCCATATGATCTAAAACTCAAATTAGTTAATAAAACAAGCATTTTCAAGTGAACAACAATATAATAATATATTAAATACATTGTGTTTTACGCGTGTTTAGTAACATTTTATTCGCTTTTATATTGAGTCTTCAGTATTGCAAAATAAGACCAAGAAGTACTTAGTATCTGAAATAAATGCACACAAGTAATTACCTATCACTAGTAGTCGAAATTCGATCATAATTAATTTTGATTACTTTAAAATTTATACATAAGAATATATGTACGTTTATGTGTCATTGTCATTGATTTAATGTATTTTTTATGTATACTTAAAAATTTCATACTCCGAGTGCAATTTTCGTAAAAAGGTGTACAAAGTTTTTGCTTTACGTATTAATTATATGGATTAGCAATTATTGGTGTAATTGTGTATTTATGGATATACCTACTGTCTCTCTAAAGTTTATGTTGTTCTGATTTCTATATAAACCTAAAGTAATCCAATCAATTTATTGGTGCATTGCTCTGCACTCATATTAGCTTTTCAAGCAATAAACAATAACTTCCGTTGCTAATAATCGATAATGAAGGTAAAATTAGTAATTTCAAATACATTATTTAGAATTAAATAAATCATAGTTGACCATAATATTGGTACAAAAACTGCATTTATATATTAAAAGTAATCACAATTATTCTTTATTTTGCATGAAATAAAAAAGACATAATTTTAAAGAGTTTGCAAAAGTTGGTGTACCAAAGCATACGGAAATTCCTGTAGTTTTCAACCCTTAAAATTATAAGATCGTTTTAAATAAATTATAAAAATTATATTACAATAAATTTAAAATTGTTATAGTTTGTGGAAAGAACTTCACGCATATAATTAAGAAAGCATTTTTTGTGAATTCGTTTCCAAAAGACACAAGTTTGTTTTATAAAGTAGTGAGGGACCTTCACTTACTTTGGTAAAAGTTATAAAATTAACGTCGGAAAATCCGAAGGCGGTCAGCTTACATGGTTTCCGAGCTCTGTAAAAAAATTATTAACAAACGATAATAATAAATATTTAGAGTAAAACAATATAATATGTATTCAAATTGAAAGTAATTTTACCACCTGACAGCGATTATAAATAAATCTTTGACAATCGATGGATCTGCTCTGTACCATTGGCAATTGTAAACAGCGTCACCTATTTTAGAACTCTAAAAATAAAATTTAAGAATAAAAGTTAGTCTGTTAACTGACTATCATTATTTTTTAACACACTTACGTATAAAATAATCATGTCTCCATAGTAACAGAGGAAATAATTTTGCACCAAACCCAACAAAAGAAATTGCAAGAAAGGCAGAATTAAAGTTGAATCTTCAATAACCTGTAAAACATATAACAATAAGATAATAATTTCTTGAATTTTGTACAGAATAATCTACAACATTCAATAAATTTGAGACAAAAAATTTCATAGCAAATTAAAAAACATCTTACCAGCGTTGTTTAGAGTGCTGCCAAACAAGATTCTGACGAATGATGGAAGAATGAATGACGGTGATTAGTATTTTCTGTCAGGTAGACTATCTGAACATTTACCTTCCTTATTAAATATTAAAAAATATAAAAATTCATAATAGCTTACCATTACGTTGAATCCCGTGAAGCATATTAATAGTGAACTAGTGACGACGTTGAACAGAGTCGTTTTTGAGTATATTATCTCCATCAATTCAACACATCTAGATAATATGAAAATATATTGATGTGATTATTTTAAATGAATTATTCTAAACATGTTCTTTAAAAGTAACGAAAGTATTATTTGACTTGTAAATCACTGAAATAACTTACCGTATCAATTTTCTATGACTGTCAATAATTTTTGTTAATGCCTCTTTGAAGTCCTCATTTACTAAATATACCCGTAACCTATGTTCATACGGTATAATTATTTCTATGTCCTTTTTCAGTATACGAAATAAATAAATAATAAATGTAGAGCAAGCATAGCAAAAGTAATAAGGTCCCAATACAGTCAAGACTGCAACTATAGCTAAAACGACATATTTGTATTAATTCATTTTTATTTATTTTAAATTACTGATTTATATTCACAATGCGTATTTCTTAAATACTGACCTGACCACATTAAAGCTACGTAAGCAATTGGAAAATAACGTATATCTGTTGTATCAAAAGGGTAAGATATCAAAAACGGCTGCTTTAATTTAATTTCCCCTGTATTATAGTACTGCATAGCTGTATAAACAAGAGGACTTATTCCAAATCCTGAGATACCTATCACTTTTATAATCGTGAGACTATTAAGTGCAGTACGGAAAACTTTCATTTGCCTTTTGAGAAACATACCGTTGTCATTACTTTGTTTTTCAGTAGATAGAAGCAGGAGAACGCGTATAGATGCTATCAATTCACAGACTGTGGAACTATACCTAAAGAATGATAGTGACTGTACAACACCAAAAACAATCAGACCCATACAAGGAACCAAATTAGTTAGTTCAACGAAACTCTTTCCAGAACTGTTTTTTACGAACCAAACAATCTCACCACCGACATCAAAAATGAGCAGCATTATATTTGCTGCTAGGAACCATCTAAGACGCAATCGCTCCCATGACGATCTATTAATATCGCGATCATCGATTTGCATACCAATAGGCTTTAAGTAAAATTGCACTTTTCGCAATGCCTGGTTAAATAACAATATTTCCTTTATCGTCATTTTTAACGTAAGATCGACAACGTTAAGAATATATACGTCTAAATGTACCAACAAACAGTTATTATCTAAAAACTTAATCGTTTCACAATTTATGGGGTATTAGGAAAATGAAGTATAATTCAAACTAATTACTTAATTTCGGAGTTATTGGAAAAATAATTCTGTAATTATTAATAATGGTTTTGTATTTTGTAATAATTATACGGTATCATCCATTACCTCAGAATATAAAATTTATACAGACATAAAATCACTGTTTTAACTAATCGTTACTACCATAAAGCGTCCCATTAATTGTAGTATTTTATAACCGTAAATCGTATTTAAAAAACATAATGAAATAATGTTATCATTTTTAACACGCAATGTCATATTTAAATGTCTTACGATTGACGCAAGAAACTATCATTGAAATCGCCATAAGTAGTTGTAAAAATCTAATATTAACAACCAATTTAAAACGGAAATTAAAAAAAGAATTTATAATAGTGACCTTCTTTATCTAATTTGTTAACTTTATTATACCCTTAATATTGTCATCCAAGTTTATGCAGTAAGAGAAGTTATTAAGAAACATGTGTTTTATAGTGAGTAAAACTCTCATGAAATATTTATTTTAGAAATAAAATAATATACGTTGAAGATATTACCATTATAAAATTTTATATATTACCGAGTAATTTTAAACAATACATGTTTTTAATACTCATTTATTATGAATGATTTAGATATGAATTACTTTACTAGAGACATTTAGTCTTGCTGTATTGATCGTCGGTATAATGTCGCTTTAGGGAAAAGTAATATCACTATATCCCTTACAATATAAATAGAGAACCGCTAAACACACACAAGGCTAAATATCGTTAAAATTACAAGAGTTACTTATTTTGATGATTTTAAATAGATACATCAATTTAAACCTTCGAGTGCTGAAAAACGCGTTGTTACTTAAAGATTGAATGTATAAACTCATTGGTTGGAACTCAGTTACAAAATGCTCAAGGTTTCTATTTACGTTAAAATTAACGTAGTAATAAATTAAACTTCCGTAGTATTTGTAGTTCAGTACGTGAGCCACTTCCCTTCCACTTTATCTTTGTTGTAATAGTATAAACAACATGTAGTGTTTACAATACAATTTAAGACGTATCAAGCTTTTATGTTTTTTCACCTGCTTTACCAGCCGATTACCAGCTTTAAATTTATTTCGCTCCTACAAAAGGTTATTTTATATGTATCGATCTAACGCAAATAACTTGCGTGGGAATTTAATATAGATATAAAACTAGTAAAATCTTCATGGTAGTGACGCAGAAGGACTCAAATCTAACATTGTTACATATTACGTGTTCATAATATTTATGGAACATATCAGATGTCTATAATGGTTTCACAGTCCAGCGGCTGTAAGGATTTTATGATAGAAGCTGTCAGAATGGTAGTTGGTAATCTTCTATCTTCTTCTATATATAAAAATGACTCCCTATTTCCCTTGGTCGAGGCATCACGCGTGAATCGGTCCAGCCAGGACCGATTTGGCTAATTATTTTTTTGTTGTGTTTGTTATTGTCAGGAGAAAAGAAAAAACGAAGAATGTTCAGCCGAAAATTAAAAAATTTAAGGAAACTTAACGACCATATACCTAAACTTTTTCTAGTTAAAATAGGACAACGCTACGATCACAGAAATATTTTTTGATCGAAGGGAGAATGTCTGTCAAGTCAGTTATTTCCTGGATATTTTAAATGTTACACCTGTGTTACACATTACTAACATTTGAAATATTTATAGATATGTCGTAAGTACGATTCTTTAAAGGAGCTGTAATAGCAAGTAAATCAAATATTCAGTCATCAGTTCCATCAACCAGCTTGAAGCTTTATAAGTAATCCTAAAAAGTATTACGGTAAATGAGTAAGATACAGCATTTTTAGAAATAAAATGAGAGCACAATTTCTCGTCTCAGTTGAAACAAAGAAAATGGACAAGCTGGGTTTCATAGAAATATAACGAAATAAGTTATTTTTATGCCGGTAAAAATAAGACATTTTGTTTATTTAGTTGCCAATTCTCTACTGACTGACACCCAACACTCGATTCGTCACGAAGAGAACGTTGATCTCAGATTTTTTTTAACAGCCATCGTTAAGAAGTTTTTTTGTTTTGTTCATGTATTTGTGCCTAAGTATGAGTAGACATTCATTGTATTAAATATGAAATAATATAAGGATATGTACTATTTTTCATTTGGTTTCATAAGTTCTTACTTATTTTTTTAACCTAAAAAGGAATGTAAATAATCCAATTTATTACCTAAAATGTTCAGTTTAACATTGCTAATTTATAAATTCAGAACTGCGTTTATATTTTGTATTTGCTTTCAGTTTCAACGATTTATGGCTAAGCTACAGAAGCAATTTCAACGAGCTCCCAACTCACGCCTCGTAGGTACCTTTATCAAACACATTAATTTAGCAGAATATTTGAATAGAAATACTACAAACGGTTTTGTTTCTCGCCACTTAAAGTATCGCAACCGGTGCGGTGTTTACACTATAAATTATTGATATTGCATAAACATTGGTATATATTTTATAGCTCTATAAAATATAAGGACGGAGTACGAATGTGGCACCCCGCAATCCGCATCATACCGCGAAATAGAATGCAATCTACTTATTGAGTCGTTAATAAATTTTGTATTTTAGTATACAAATAGTATCTACAAGTAGTTCTAAAATAACGTCTTTCCTATTTGTTTATATATAAAGCTGATATAATCTGTATTGTTTCTTTATAGTATTAAGAGATACATAGAAATAGTAAAAAAGATACTGGTATTTTAAAACAGAATTCTGTGAACTATATTGAGGTACTAAATTATTTAAGAAATTTTGTCCAATGTCATTAATACTAAAGCGAATTGAGACCCAATGGGATGGTATTCACTATTCATATTAGATTGTTTTTTAAAATGAATTATTACAGATCTTTTATGATAATATAATTAATATAAAGTATCTGTCTTTATAAAGAATTGTAGGTATTTTAATAAATATAAACAGCATAAGTATAAAAAGCAAATCATTTATTCAGCATTTATAGCAGACTTCCTAGTACATACTTCAAACAATCATTTTTATTACAATACTGTCACTTCATGGTAATGTCTTTTCAAACATTTAAAAAATAAATATTTTTTACAAATATTTCAGTAAAACTAAATATAAAAGGCAAGTAACTTTAAATGTTTATATCAAAGAGTCGTAGGATCTCTTTTTAATTAATTTTACTTAGTATTTACCACTGCTACTGATACACTTAAAAATTTAATTTAAATGCCAGTTGTTTTAATTTCATATTGATATGCCACCTTTTAAAAGGCATTATTATATTAATTAGGATCTTTGTATCTCTCTGTAGAAAAGACCCTTAAAAAATTCAATGTTACTATTAAATAAACTTCAAATACAAAACTTAAATAATATTTTGTAATAATGAATTGGGGCAGTGCGATTTAATATCGTTATAAACAATTAACTCAAATATCGGTAACTAAAATTTATTAAATTACAATCTAGCAACTAAATTATATTAATTATACCTTAAATTGTACCTTAAGACTAAAGAATCTGTAACGAATAAACTTAATTTAATGTAACAAAACTTCTTTCCACTATTACTACCTTTCTGATAAGCGATCTTAACGTCAATTTGTCACGCGGATTACAGAATTTCATAATAAATCCAAAAATATATAATAAATAATTTATTATATTCATGTGTTTTAGTAAATTTGGTATACTATATATTTTCACGTTTAGATTATTGATGAGTACTGATTTTAAAAAACTTTACAATTCAAAATTTAGAAAGTTCACAGATTGATTTACAGATACAAAATGTATCTTAATTAAGTTAAATTAGCCATAAATTCAACTAATACAAGAGATAAAGAAAAGAACAATATATTTTCATAATTACGACTTTCGCTTTACTGAAAATTGTTATTATAAATCACAACGCCAGGGGCCCTATCTCTTATCAGATCACTCTTTATTTTAAATATTAATTTTAAAAAGCATAATTTTGAATTGTGCACAGTTAGCGGCATGACTTAATTAGGCACTAGTTGTATCTTACATAATAGAAAAATGTATATTTTGCTATGAATATACTTGTGAACTTGTGTATACTTGGGTTTAAGTTTTGCTAATATTGCCGGCATTGTTTGGGTAACATTTTTAAAATCATAAATATTTTTAACTTTAACTAAGTTTACAATTGTAAGTTAATAATGCATTTTTCGTGTATATTTAAAGTTTTATTTCATGTGCATCCGTATACATTAACTATACAAAAAAGTCTAGAAATTCTGACACATCTCAATCATGTTTGTTTACAAAATAAGATAAGTAGGTATTCTAGTTACTTCCTATGAATAATAATAAGATTACCAGAAAGCGTATCTCAATCACTGTTGAATATGTAACGTTTATTAGAATTGATTGTATTATATATTAGTTCAGAGAAGACTGACGGAGAAACAATAATATTTGACTCATCCTAAAACTTCTTCATAAATAGATTTTCAAGTACAAATTCATATTCAGTTTGTGTGCTAAAGAGTTTTGACAGCGAGAAACAAATGTTCGCGTTTGTTTATTTATTTCATTGTAAAAAAGCTATCAAACATCTTTATGGCCCAAATTTACCCGTGGTTTATAAGTTGTTAATTCAAAACTATTACATCACCATTGCATCATCGCAAAAATGTGCTTGTTAACGATTTTCAATATATTCTGTATGACTAGTGAAATGTGAAGCGGCTTTAATATTTAAACCTTTTGAAAACATGTCTGGTTTAAATTAGACTGATGATTCGTATATAACAATTTGGACTATCGGTGGTTTGGGTTGACTCGTTACAGGACTTGTTATGTCTCTGATGACTGCTTCGACTGCTGCCTCCAACTCCAGCTGTCGCTTTTCTCCACTCAGTCCACTTAGCCTCGGCATTGTGATCTATAAGAAATTAAAAAATAAGAAATATTGAATATTCTAAATATTTACAAAGATTAATCATTATGTAGGATAAATACGCCATATTTAAAGGAAAAATTTAAGCTTCCGAAATGAAAATTAAAGTATTTGGCAAAAGTTTTCAAGTGTGCTGCCAAATTCCTGCAAAAGCAAAAGATAAAAATTTATGATCGTCCCCGTCAATGACGCACATCGACCCTTACCTCTACGCTTTATTGCCATCCAGGTCGCATACGACCGTAAATCGGTTTTTTATAAAGCCCAATTAGTTTCTAATTAAGTAATTCACAAATAACATTAAAACGACAGTAGAGTTGAGAATGAGAGAGGTTTTCTATACTAATTTTCTTCAAATTCTAGAACTTAATTATGAATACCTTTAAATAATCAATTAATTATCACTGAATTTTAATAGACAAAAGTCTCTTTATATAAAAACACTATTGTCTAAACAAAGGCTCTGAGTGTTATACTGAATATTATTATCCTAGCAACGATAACTAGGTCATTCAGTTTACAAAAAGATTTACAGCTAAAATACTCACGCCATTATAATGACAAAACGTGTTATTTTATTTTTTATAATAGAAATAGTTAATAGACTAATCTTTACTTAGATCATTAGGTAGCAAATTGTAATACATATTGTTAGTTATGATTTAAGCAACATTTCAATTGCATTTGACTTTCTAACGAAAAGGTGATCCAAAATAAATACACAGTAACTTACTAGTATAATTCTTAGGAGTAATATTTTAGTCAACAAATAATACTTAAAAACGATGTTTTGAATCTACTAAAATTGGGAAAATATGATACTTATTGCTGTGACCAAATAACCAACAATCAAAGAAAGAAATTTCCTTTATTTGCACAACTCGAATTCGATATATAACTTTAGATACTCTTTACTTAATTAGATAAAAACTATGTAATTAATGTTGGACAAACTTGTATCACGTCCCTAACTTACTTAATTAGACCGAATTGTCAGAAATCCCGCCTTATACCTAAGCATTATGAGTGTAACTAGAGCTCATTCTGATAACGACCGCATTTAAACATTGAGGAGTAACCAAAAACGATGCGGTTTCAGTACCAGATATTTATATCAAAGCGCTATCTTTGTATCGACGGCTTTATAATCTATTGCAGCAATATTCATTTAACATTGACACGCAATACGAATTGATCGCATCGAAGGTCAGAACACTGACGCACTTTTATAACTGTTATTTTTTACAACCACCAGATCGGAAACTTATAAAAATATCCCATAACATTCGTCTTTTAGCTCGTACTTTTAGAATTTTTCTCGTTACTCTCGCGGATGCTACTCTGATCGATTCGCATCACTGTGGAATAAAATTTGAATTTAGATATAAAAAGACCGGCCGTTTTACTAGCCATTACTGAGCTATTCTACGTATTTTATAGGCTACTAAAACTAAAAGGGTGGCTATTGCGACATTGAAGCACTTGACGACCTGATTCTTCGTCTATGCAATTAGATTAAAAAACTTACTCAAGCTAATTGTGCTTATTAGATATAAATTTATTATAATAATGTGTTATTTACATGAATCATATAATGTAGGTATGTAGGAAAAACGACAACTTTGAATATAATTTGCAAGCATTTTATAAATAACATACAAATTTTCATACAAACATTGAACTAAAACGAAACGTATTTTCCTTTTTAATATTTAATAGATTTAAAGTTATCGTTCATCGTATGAATCTTAATTAACTATGAGTAATAACAGGATTTTATATAAAATGGCATCTAGCTACTTGCAAGCGCAATGCAATAGCCGATCATCAAAGGCACTAATTTCCTTTCGTACGTACAAATCTCCGATATTGATCTCAGAGTCGGCCATCAAAGGCAAGTCTGTTCAGTTGTTTACGACGAAGACGGATGTCTGTCGGCACACGCTTCATGCTGATTAATCGAGATTGCTTCGAACCCGACAAATCATCACTTCAAAATTACTTCTGAATACTTGATAAACGCAAGATGAGAGATAAGAATATTTAATGTACTTTATATTTATATTACACCACAGTAGCGCATACCTCGCAGCTTTAATTGCATCACAGTAAATTTATCATCTTCAATTTTCATACAAACTTCCATCCTATTTTTCACCAATTTAGGAGTAAAATAAATTTCCAAAAATCAATTCTTAGTGGTCTCTAAATGTTTAAAGAATTCCATTTACAAACTTTCATCCCTTGATCCCAGTGTTGATAATCAGTAAGTTTCTTACTTTATAAGATTCTTACAGTTTTTATAATATATTTTATAATATTAAGAAGTCCAAGTTGAGAAACAACGGAGTCATTAACAACTACAAGGTCAAGGCTTAGCCACTAATCTCGTACAAAGCATAATTTACTTACGACAGTTAGGACCTTTCTGAGATCGTTATGTAGAGCAGACACGTCGACTCCGCGCCCGGCGTCGCCAAGTCTTCGCAATGTGTCTGCCAAGGGACCTGACAGAGCACGCAGTTGTTGCCAAGACCTGGCATATTGCCTACGAACTAGCTCGATAATGGTTGACGTCAATGCCAACCCTATTAAAATGTAAAATGTACATAACAACATGTACTTAGGCCTTTCTGAAAAAGAAAATATACAGTACAGACAGTGTATCGGTTGTTACATAAGCAAATCATATACGCATGCGCTAGTCGCAGCCAATTCGAATTTAGATTAAATTCTCGTAAGATTGTTAATTTATGTAATGGAGATAACTTAAAGTTATTGGATAAAGTTTTAATTTTAAAACAAAATAGTTTCTCAAAACTATCAATATATTCGAATAAAATGACGAACATTCTTACTCGGTACTAGATCACCAAATCCAATAGTCGTCATTGTAATAAAACAAAAATAGAATCCGTCGTAGAAAGTCCAGTCGTCTTCCCACATTTTAAACAATCCAGCACCCGCTGACAAATAGACGAATAAGAAGCAGACGGCCCAAAATGCATACAATGACCTCTGGCCCGCCGGATTAGTTTCAGACAGACTACACCACTCTAGATATAACAAACAATTACTGAAAATAAATACAAAAAGATTTCTTTCGTATTATTTAGTGGTAATTTATGTTCCGCACACGTAAACGCAAACCGCACATAAATCGTTGCCTGAATAAACTTACTTGGCATCGCCGGTAATTGCTTGGCTACAAGAGACACACACGTAGCAAACACTCTGCCGAGGTCAGCGATTACTGTTAGTGTCAGAGGGATCCCAATCAATGCATATGCGATACAAAATACTCTTCCCCAGAACGTTTCTGGGACTATATTGCCGTATCCTGGAACAATTCAGTAAGTACTTATAATTTAAAAAACTGAGTGATTATAAAAACGATTCTATAAGCTGTTGTCTGTCTTTCTTGGTCATAATAAAATAACATTTTTGTAATTTTATAAAGTACAAATGTGAGTTTGTTTCCTCTTTCCTTCAAAGACAAAACAATAGATTAACTTTATTTTTTTTCATAGCGATGGCTTACGGTCTTGTGGAATAACATAAGTTAGTTTTATACTAGAAAAGGTCATAATTCCTGCAGGATAATAATATTATGTTTTATTAAATCTGAGGCTGATAATTTTTAAATGGAGTTATTTAATACATTTTTGTCAACCCTAAGCACACGTTTAATGGAAATAGCACTCGAGCAAAGCTGAGGCGGGTTCGTAGTATTTTAGTCGTACTAATATGCGGTATGCTTACATGTTCGTACACACCTATTGTGGTGAGCACAGTCGAAGAAAAGAATACTGCTTGTAATACGCTCCATTTTTCTTCAACTGGAGGAAAATTTCTTTCAATATCTAAAGCTATGCCATTACCTGACGCATCTTCTAAAATCTGCAAAAAATCTAAATGATTAAATTGTCTGTAAAATTGTACGAGTGTAGGTATTTCTTATAATTATAATTACTTTTAATTATTTTAATGCAAATTAGTTAAAAGTACTAATATAATTTACAACACACTTTTATTCTTTAGAAAAAAGTGTAGCGAAGTTAAATAATATTACGTTATATAAAGGCATTGGGAATTTTTTACAAAGAAGACGCAATTTGAATTACAAAGTTTTAAACTCTTAGGACTTCTCGTATTTTACGAATTTCGCTGATACCTTCTGCTAATAGAATTTTAAAGAACATCATGCTTGTCATTAAAAATTTACGGAAACAGGAAATATAAACCTGTGTTTGTAATGTCTTATCCGAATCCGTAAAATAATAAAATGTGCTATTTGCTTTGCAATGTAACAGTTTTGTTTAATAGTAAAAATTTCCGGTTAGCGACTGCATATGGAACTTTATAACAATAATACACTATTTGTTTGTGCAGTAATGTAAAAATAACATATCTACAGTCAGCAAGTGTGGTAAAAATGTAATAATATCATTTTCTACATTATTTTTAACGGTTTTGTTTCAAGAATTTATTTTAGGTACACGAGTAAGTTACAAGCAAGGCAATCGATTAACGAGCTCGCCGCGACACAACGACGCGACGAGATCACATAATATTGTAAATAAAATTGCCTACATGTAAAGCTTCATTTTAATTTGAAATTTTATTGTTAACAAGTACGAGGTCTTAATGGATGGCGATTATATATAAAGCACTCAAAGGTTAAAGTTTAAAATAACATTTTATTAATTTGCAATAATTTCATTATGAATTAACGAACCCAACTTTACGTTCGTTATTGCAACATTCAGCTGGAATTTAAATATCAGAAACAGTATCTATTCGTTAGTACTCAAAATAATAAAAAAATACCTTCTCATATATAGCCAACTGATCGCTTAGAACTTTTTCCAAACTAACGTCCTCTGTTCCATTCGTATTGTATTCAGCCACTACCCGTATGAGATTCCATCTTTCTGTTAGTAAGCGATTTCTTAGATACTCTTGCTTTGCCATCTCTGCTGGATATTCGAGGGCTCTAAATACCTTAATAAAAAATAAATGGGAGTTATAAAATTGTTTTGTGAGGTCAAATGATTATTAGATGTACAAGGTTTTTTGCTGTTTCATGTTCATAAAAATATATTATTACGATTGAAGATGGCTTTACTTCTATCTTCAAAAGTGGTTTTCTACTTTTCACAAGCTGTTTCTTAGCATGACACTACATTCAAACAACAAAGTAGGTATATTATAAGTTTCTCATAACACAAAGTAGAGTGCAAAACAAACATGACTAACGTTTATGGGCCTCTTCTTTTAGGTGTGATGTTTCATGTGCGCCACTTCGACATTTCACTTGGTTAAAAATACGAAAACACTTCAAAGAACCGGCTTGGTTAAATTAAATAAATTATGTACATTTATAGCAACATATAAATGTGAAAATAAAACTGTATCTGTCGTTGTATCCGTCTGTTACAGTTTACGGTCGCAACACTGAATCGATATTAATGGAATTTATTATTTGTTTCAACAACCACAGAGAAGAACATAGCTACTATTTCACTATCATTTTGAATTACTGTTATAACTCTTAACATGGTTACAAATACAAAGGAATACGTATAGCAAGATTTTAATCGCAATAGACTTTCAGGAAAAAGTAAGCATATTTATTTGCTTCATATTTGATCATAACAATTTACACCGATATTTTTAAACTTAAAAATTTTCAAATAGTTTTTCATATAAACACTCGTCTCCTTTTTTTAACTTCACTTCACCTATGTCTGGGAAATTAAAAGTGGTACTATCACCAATATTTTTGCAAATAGGTATAAATGGTGGTACAACTTTTTGATGTAGTATCTGATGCCAATTAATTTCACTAAACCAGAGATGATTTTTAATATCATATACGCCAGCTTTTAGTGAACCATAGCGTTTGGAGGGATCCACATCCAAAAGATGTTTTAACAAAGATTTACACGCAGGAGTCATATAATCAGGTACTTTGTAAATACCAGCAAGTATTTTTTCATAAAGTTTCATTGTATCCGAATGATAAAAAGGTGGAAAACCTGAAATCATTTCGTAGACAAGAACTCCAACTGACCACCAATCAACACTATATGTGTATCCTTTTGATAAGATAATTTCCGGAGCTATATATTCAGGTGTACCACATATTGTCCAAGTTGTAGTTTTTAACTGCTTGCCAAATCCGAAGTCGCCTAGTTTTATATATCCAGATTCATTTATTAATACATTTTCCGGTTTTACGTCTCTGTGAACTATACAACAATGATGCAAGTATTCTATTGCTAAAACCATTTGAGCCGTATAAAATTGAGCTAACGGCTCCGAAAGATTTCCCATTTTTCTAATTAAAGTAAAAAGTTCACCGCCAGCTTCAAAAGGTACAATTAGATAAATATATAAGTTATCCTTGCAACAAAAGTCTAAAGATATTAAAAAGGGAAAGGTAATGCTTTGAAGAATTTTTTTCTCTACATATAACTGCTTAATATTTTTCTTTTTTACAACTTGTATTTTCTCTACTGCTTTCATCGCGTGATACTGAAAAGTACCTTTATCTCTCACAAGAAATACTGTACCAAAGGAACCAATGCCCACAATTTTCACTAGATCGAATTCTTTAACAGATTTTTCATACTTAATAGGGTTGATATAATTTTTTGCAAAGTCTTGTTTTAATACATCTAAATACCGTTTATGACTTATTTGTAGTTCGTAGGAATAATGTACTGTTTTTTCGTCTCTTCTATCAAATATCATTATTTTGATTTTTGGAACTATTCAGTATTATATAAAATTTTGTTAAAATCTTTCATTTTATCTTTAAAAAACGATCATTTTGAACATCTTTCCATGAATTTTCTTTACAAAATAAATATCAACATGACAAAGTTGGCAAAACATAGACATTAGAAGGTTCAGTTTTCCATAGAGTAATGAACAAATCTTGATTATGAGAAAGAAATACTAATTTAGTTTTTATATAATAAGTAATTTAAGAAATGTTAAAAATGTTCTTATAAACATTAATGAACTGTATCTTTTCTATTCCAGGGAATTCCATTTATTTCTAAAAGCATAGGCGTTGCTTGCTTTGCCTGTTATATTGAAAAAAAAATCAATATTGCAAGCAACGCCTGTGGTTGAATTGTAAAGAATCAAAAACAGCATGTTTCTAGCAAAATCAAACGTAATTAAATATCTAAATTAAATAACATAAATATTGAGCCTAAGCTGAATAAATAATAATATATCTTCTTATACAAAAAAAAAACAAATGTTATTTAAATAATAACTATATCTTTATTATAAATAGACAAAAACGTAACGTGTATATGTATATATAAATAAGAAATATAGCATTCATACCTATAGCCTAACCAGACGAATAACTTGAAAATTTGTGGAACTCGCCACAGGGTAATTTGTCCTTAATTTTGTCTTTTTAAGGATTTAGGTATTCTAACAAGAAAATTTACAATATAGTACAATAATCTAAGATTCCAAAACTTGTGTTCATACTATATTAAAAATCAGCAAACTCATTTTCATACAGACATTTCGAGCTTTTTTTAAGTTTAATTTGTTCTACGTCTGGAAAATTTCCGGTATCACCAGGTGAATGGCATATAGGAATAAAAGGTGGTTTTATTCTTTGATGTAATATAGATTGCCAACAGATTTCACTAAACCATGGATGAGATTTAATATCATACACGCCACTCTTAAGAGATCCTAGACGTTTCGTCGGATCTACTTGTAATAAATTCTTAATTAATTGTTTGCAATCATAATATAGTGAATCCGGACATTTGAAATGGCCTTCCAGAATTTTTTCGTACAATTTACTCGGCTCTGAGGAAAAGAAAGGTGGATACCCCGATCCCATTTCAAATATTAATACCCCAAGGGCCCACCAATCCACAGCAAATGAATAACCTCTCGACAATATTACTTCTGGCGCTAAATATTCAGGAGTACCGCAGAGTGTCCATGTTTTTTTCTTAATTATCTTACAAAATCCAAAATCACAAAGCTTTACATATCCACTGGAATCAAGCAGAATATTCTCAGGTTTAAGGTCTCTGTGAACGATATTACAATGATGCAAATACTCCAACGCTAATACTACTTGACTAGCGTAAAACTTTGAAAGATGATCTGCAAAGTTACCATATTTTTGGATATATGTAAATAATTCGCCACCAACTACGTATGATAAGATGAAGTAAAGATATACATTGTCCTTAAACGCTTCATCCAAAGCTACGACAAATGGGAACTGAACTGCCTGAAGTATCTTCTTTTCCAATATTAAATGTTTTACATGTTTTCGGTCGACAACCACCTTTTTTGTAACTACTTTCATAGCGTGATAGGTGAAAGTGCTTTTATCTCGCACCAAAAATACTTCCCCATATGCACCATTCCCAATAGCTTTAATAGTATCATATTCGGCTGAAGATTTTTCAGACATTGGTGGATCCTCGTATCTCTTTATAAACTCACATTTAAGCATATCCAAATAACGACGATGATCCTGATGATTTTGTCGTGTGTATGTCGGTCTAGACATACTCATTTTATTAAAAATACATATTCTATAAAAGGTTTTACAAAAAAAATCATATAAATAAATGACATTTTAATTCATCTTTGTTTTGACACAGATTACATTATTGTCAGGCACATCTATAGATGGATAATTTTCAAAAATGTTAGGCAATGTTTCTATTCAAAAAATCCTTGTAAAAAATACCTACCATCCCCTTAACCTTGAAGATATGGCTGTTACCAATATGTATATAGAGGTCAAATAATACAAATCTTTATTCGAAAATATTTTTCTTTTGTTTGTATCTTTTATTTTATTTATACCTGACACTGGCAGAATGTATTGCGTATATCGGATTTATTAAAGAAAATTTTATTAGAATAAAAAAAAGTATTATTTGCAATGTCATTAATTAAAATGTTATTGAATAAATGAAAATATAATACACATTTAACCAAAAAAATATTATATTAACTCAAACTGATATCCCAAAAGAAAATTGATGCAATGGCTGATGATGGCAAAATAAACATAAGCTTTCCTAACCAAGGAGGAGGATATTCGATAGCACGACAGGAACAATATAATTTATATCTTAAAAAATTACATAAAGATTTTATTGAGGTTTGGAATGAAAAGTCTGAAGATAACGCAGTACTAGGAGATTTCGAGCAACAAAAAGTCATAGGCACTGGTGCATTTGGAGTAGTGTTTTTATCGAAACATCTTGCTACAGGTAAATATTATGCCATGAAAATGTTGGAGAAGGAGAAAATTATTAAATTGAAGCAGGTCGAACATAGCTATTACGAAAAGAAAATTCTTTGTGGTCTTAATTTTCCTTTCTGTATTTATATGAAATATTTTTTTAAAGATAACGTTTATCTTTATTATGTACTACCATACGTGCCAGGGGGAGAAATGTTTACGCACTTACGAAAAATGGGGAAATTCGAAGAAACATCCTCGAAGTTTTACGGTGCCCAAGTAATCCTTGCGTTAGAATACTTGCATGCCTGTGAGTTGGTTTATCGTGATTTAAAACCGGAGAATATTCTCATAGATCGAACTGGTTACATAAAATTAACTGACTTCGGATTCTGTAAATTGATTCGTGGCAGAACTTGGACTCTTTGTGGTACTCCCGAGTATTTAGCACCCGAAATTATTTTAAGTAAGGGATACGGCATGTCTGTCGATTGGTGGTCATTGGGGATATTGTTGTACGAAATGAGCGCCGGTCACCCTCCCTTCTATGCATCCGACCCAATGAGAATCTATGAGAAGATCGTCTCGGGAAAATATCGCTGTCCTAATCACTTTTCTGCAGAACTAAAGGATTTAGTAACAAGCATCCTCCAAGTAGATATCACGAGGCGTTTAGGAAATCTTAAAAACGGTGTATTAGATTATAAAAATCACAAATGGTTTCGTGAAATTGATTGGGACAGTCTACTTAATGGTCGTCTTCCACCACCCTTTATACCAAAGATACGGTCACCCGGCGATTCATCCTATTTTGAACCTTATGATGAAGAGAAAATAAAAGAAAGCCCCGTTTGTCTATTTGAAGAAGAGTTCGAAGACTTTTAATTATTTTTCTTTTGAGTACTGAATGTACCGTTCATAAGTCTATAATAATTTAGTGATTTAGTCGAAGTGTCAGTATTATTTAATTTTAAGTTTGAAGTAAAATTAGGTACATTTTTCTCATTCTTTATTGTTATGTTGTTCCCTAAGATATAATATCTTTATAAGTAAAAAGCTCGCTCGCACTATTTATTTTCTTATTTTCCGTTTATACTTTTAGTTCCTTTTATATCAAATTAATTAATGCTATTAAATAGTTAATACTTACCAAACCACCTCCAGCTGTATATAGTGTGAGAGCAACATATAGACCCAAATGTGAGAGAGCAGCTCTAGGGATGAATTTTTCCCATTTTGAAACTGGTGGAGGAGAACCCATTAGGGTCTCCGTTTCCCAATTCACAGTCTTAACACCCTTACACATCTTTATGGATATTTTATTGCTTCTTTGAATCAATGAGTAGACACAATTACGATTGATTCTTTTTATTGATACTCATTTTTCATCCTGAAATATTTATTATTCCTAAACATGAGAAAATCTATTAAAAAAAACAATAACATGCAATTGTATTTCTCTGCTATGAAGAATAAATATTTTTATTGTACTCGTAAGTACGTTCCAACTAAAAGCAACTACCGCTTAAAAAGCACAACGATATTCAGTTACCAACGGATTTAAGTGGCATGCACTTAGTAATATATACTTTAAATAGAAGCAGAGCACGTTATACACATATTTTTTACGGTCGATATTCACGAAACCGATTATTTGTCATAAGTATATATCTAGTTTTTTTAATTGAAATCCTGATAGTTCCTTCTATGTAACGAATATTTTTTTATTAAGCATTAGCCTTTGCTTACACACTTAAGTTATTGGCAAACGTTATTGTTATGTATTATCACGAAAATGTATTTCACTCATATTCTATCTATGAGTTTTATCACTGTAACCAGAACGACAAAGCTAGCCAATTGCCACTTGTCAGGACCGATATTAAAATTTCATTAAAATAAAGCCTGCATTGCGTACAGTTACATAAGTTCTATAACAAATACTAGGACTTCTTTAAGATATCTAGAAAAACTATTTTTTTTCGATTTATTCCCTAAACTATTAAAAACTAGTCAAATGAATTTAATTTGCTAATATGTATCTATAAACATTTTTACAAGTTTCCTTTTCAAAAAAAATGTAATGAAATAATATCGACTGAAAGAATTATGTAATTATAAGTGAAGTACCACTAACTTTATATCACACTTTCATAAAAAAAAACTAATCTTCAATTATCACAGCACTAAGTCACGAAGTTACTTTCGTAAAATGAACACAATACGGGATCCGGGAACATCCATTCCCGACTACGGTCTGCAAACAACTGAATCTCTAAAGTAATTTTGCCGCAACCAACCAAGAGTATGATAAGCTTTCAGGCATCAGAAACGCTTAAAGCTATGAATTTTACTTTAACAAAATAATATATTTATTTAAAAGAGGCTTATAAGTTTGTCTGTCCTCGCAATTTTGCTTAAAGATTACACTAGATAAAACGCATTTTGACTGTAACTTGTAAATGTCTGAATATTGTGGAAAGAAATTTTGATCTTTGAAAATGTCTTCTTACTTTAATAATCAATAACTTGAATCTATTTTGAGACTCATTGAGACGATAAATATGGTACCAGATAGACATACAAATAAAGAGTCAAAACCTAACATATTGAAACAAGCACAGATCACAACTACCTAGATACAAGTATTCTTTTTGTTTTTATTATAACACGATTTCTGTCACTTGTCATGTTAGTAGGTATGTATATCCGGCAAAATTTGCGAACCATGTTTCAACTACTTCCTGGTGTCTGTGTAAGGTAAATTTAGGTTAGGTTATTTATTTATTTTATTAACAACAGCTATATAACATTAAACTTTTATTAACTAATAATACTAACAATTGTATGCCAATATAGGACTACACAGTTGGAAAAAAAGATAAACATTAACAAAGTTAGATATATAAATACAATCAAATATTCTGGTACTCTTGAGCTGATCTGAAGCCAGGGGATTGGATAGAATTATAATATGTATTCTAATAATGACCTGGATTTAGTAGTAGGAAATTATATGAATCACAAATCAGCACGCTGGCTTCTTGTACGTGCTTGCGGCAAATGCACTTAATACACGCGATATAATATAATAAACGCAGCTCATTAACTTTGCTATATATATGGGTAAGGCGCCTTAATATTTTAGATTTTCATCGTCACCCTATAATAGCCCACTGCTGAGCCGGGTGACCTCCTCAGAATAAGAAGGGATTAGGTCATAGTCCACCACGTTGGCCGAATACGGATTGGCAGACTTCACACACCTTTAAGAACATGGAGAACTCTCAGGAGTGCAGATTTTTTCACGATATTTTCTTTCATCGTTAGAGCAAGTTATATTTATTTGCTTAAAACACTGCTTTATAATGAAGACGGACCATAATATTTTTAAATTTTGAAAAATATTCAATACCTTAAAAAATTAATCAATGTTTCGTATTAGCTTTTCACGTCGCGCACGCAACCTAAAAATATCGCGCAGAGACCCCTTTTCAGCGCTAATAAAGAGTTCCGGGAATAGGGAGATTTTTATTGAAAATTTCTGTGAAATATTTGCAAAAAATGAAATGTCTTTTTTTCATCTTTTATCGTGGATAACTTTTGCAATTTTTTATGTGCAAATACACGCTTTCAGCACATTTTTCTGGGCGTCATTCCGGATCCAATGAGCTATCCATATAATTTTAAGAGCAGTATCTCTATTTTACCATCTTCAAATAGTCGACTAGACAGTTATAGACACCCCTGACGTTAAAAGTTACTTCCATGTACTAACATTCTATACGTTACATTTTTATTAATATGTAAGTATGTATTGATTACCCTTCTTGAATTTATAATTTAGCTTTTTCACTTAAAAACCTCAATTTTCCCTCAGCGATTCAAGGGCGGATTTTAAGTTTTAGTATAATTTTTTTACAATTTTCAATATATAAATTTTAACGACGTAGCTATTATATATATTAAATTTAATATCAACTTTTTCTACTGTCTAATATGAGTATAGAAACCTGATCTGTAAAAATGTAACATATCTACTATCCTCCAAAAAGACAACATTGAGTTGCCTAAAAAAATATACGGCTAGTTTGATGTTTACGTTAAATACAAAACAAGCTTGATCAAACTATAATCTTTAAAACTCGTATAACTGCTTACGTTAATTTCGTAATGAGCAATAATAATAGTCCATTGCTCATTAAAACAATTATGCAGAGTATGTATTTAAAAAAACATGTTACAAACAATTCTTAGCTGAGGAAATCGATTGATTTTATTAGCATATCTAGACAAAGATATTTATCTACATTGAAATGACTAGAAACTCGCCCGGTTTCGTATGGATTTCATCCTTAAAAGTTTTTATAGTTTCCTTACAATAAAGTTATCTTTTTCTTTAAAAATGCTTGAAAAGACCGTTTGAAAACATATTTTTAATAAACACACAAATTAATGTCATTAACTTTATTCAGCAGAATCTTTAGTAAAGTATAACGTCTACACTTATCATAGTAGGAATATAAAAGTAAATTTCTTTAAGGGTACAAGACTTAGCACTTCTCGGGTTCTCATAAGCTTTATCCATTTGACTCTTTCAGCAATTTTTCTTTTCTTCTTATTTCTGACACATCCTAGAACTCAATTACGAGTACTCGCCTTAATAAGCCAACATATTTTGTTCCTAAAACAAGTTTCTTTAAGACTTTGTATAGATTATCAACCTCAGATAAGTGTTAAAACATTTATAACCTATGGATGGCTAATATATCCGACAGACATTTAAAAAATACCCTACCTTCTCATCTAAGTATAATCTCTCTTCCAATTTATCTGATTATCATCATCATCTCGGCCCGCCAATGGCCCTCTGCTGAGCCGAGTCTCCTCCTCAGAATGAGGAGGGTATACCACGCTGGCCCAGTGCATGTTGGCAGACTTCACACACCTTTGAAAACTTTAGGGAACTCTTAGGAGTGGTTTCCTCACGATGTTTTCCTTCACCGTTAAAGCAAGTGATATTTAATTACTTAAAACACACATAACTCAGAATCAGACTTGAACACACAGAGTAAGACTTGAAGCCTCTACCACTGGGCCATCACTGCTTTTTGCAGTCTGACAAATGATTTCATACAGTGATCGTTATATCATGTCGATAATAACTTGACGAGAAAATTTATTTTTATTTATTGTTTGATGAGAAAATTTATTATATATGTCGGAGCATAGTAAAAGATTATCGATTAATCGAATCGTTATCGTTGTCTATGGCGTTGGAGTAGTCACGTAAGTCCTTACAATGTAATTGCCACGTGGTTAAGTAAACATAATGTTAGGTTAGGTTAGCCTTAGGTTAGGTTAGCCTTGTATTAGATTCGATTTATGTGCGTTTAACCTTGGGTTTAAACAGAGAGCCTGAGCAGTGGAGGCGAGTTCTGTGATCACTTAAAGGATATCCTTAAGCCTACACCTTGGTCACAAGTCAAAGGCACTGCTTAGGTTTCTCTCGTAATTGTTAGAGATCATCTATCTATCTATCTATTTGATCATCTATCGGTTCAATAGGAGTATCTACGTTGCGTTTACCCAATATTCCATTCAATACCATCACCCCCTTTTAGTGTTCCCCAATATTCCTCATCTTCCTGCTTCCATCTCCTTCCACATCGTTTTAAAATCCCCGACATCAGAAGTGGGATCACAAGCCCAATAGTTCACGTTTACGGTTTTTTGCGTATCATCTTGACGGTTATCTTAGTGTCAATGCTAGAGAAATAGTTTTTGAAAAAGTTAAAGTGGGTAGTACAAAATAAAAATTCAGAAATAGCTAATATCACATTACATAGTTGCGAAGGTAGTTTACAATCTTAAAATCGTGATTATTATTTGAAGTAGGTAGACTTTCGCTTTACATGAGGCACATCAGCCCTTACGGTAGTAAATTATGGTGTTGACAGTTTTTACGCATTGTTTGGAAATTACTGATCATATTAACGTTTTATTAGTGCGACAGAGAGCTTTTACGCTTTGTCGGAAAGATGTACTGGAAGCGTTGTCGCTTTGTTGTTATTGAGCCGTTGTAAGGTGGCGTTGTAAGCCCCGCACGGTTGGGGCTGAAAGCTGTTACGCTTTGCTACGAATTTGAGATGTTTTCTGTAAAGAGTGTTGAGAGCTCTTTGTTTCTTTGTGTGTTAATGATTGAAATTCTTATGTCTAGTGGAAAATAGTGCTGAAAGCTGTCACACTTTAAGTTATTGGTCTATGAAACTAGTGTTACGTGTTACCTATTTTGAAACTGTGTAAAGGCAACGCGAGAACGCGTTGATTATCAGAATGGCCGTGTCGGAGCATAGTAAAAGATTATCGATTAATCGAATCGTTATCGTTGTCTATGGCGTTGGAGTAGTCACTTCCGTTGTTTTGACAGTATCTACCCTCGACCCTTTATATGCGATCGACATTCTAACTGAAGTCTTAGTCGTGCGCGGTCTCTCAAGAAGTGAACATCATCTAAGTAGTGCTGGTGATAGTGATAGTGTCAAGTGCAGTGTAGTGTGGAAGTGCTGTCCAACTAAGGTCACGTAAGTCCTTACAATGTAATTGCCACGTGGTTAAGTAAACATAATGTTAGGTTAGGTTAGCCTTAGGTTAGGTTAGCCTTAGGTTAGGTTAGCCTTAGGTTAGGTTAGCCTTAGGTTAGGTTAGCCTTAGGTTAGGTTAGCCTTGTATTAGATTCGGTTTATGTGCGTTTAACCTTGGGTTTAAACAGAGAGCCTGAGCAGTGGAGGCGAGTGTCGTGATCACTTAAAGGATATCCTTAAGCCTACACCTTGGTCAGAAGTCCAAGGCACTGCTTAGGTTTCTCTCGTAATTGTTAGAGATCATATTTGATCATCTATCGGTTCAATAGGAGTATCTACGTTGCGTTTACCCAATATTCCATTCAATATCATCACCCCCTTTTAGTGTTCCCCAATATACCCCATCTTCCTGCTTCCATCTCCTTCCACATCGTTTTAAAATCCCCGACATATATATGGTATACCTACTAGCAGTAGAGTTTCCAAAAAAATCTAAATCACTATTAATATTAATAAAATACAAAACATTTTTATTTTTATATATGTTTATAGAGATGTAGGGAGTAATCTATATTATCACGAGAGGCATATAAAAAATTAATCAGTTAAAACTTGTCCTACGGGTTTAACAACATATTTTAAAATATTGGCTTCATTATAATAGATACATATTAACCATGTCAATTATAACTAACTATTAATTAATGTCAGGATAACATGTAATATATCATTTTCGAGATACAAAATTAAAGAATATAAAATCTATACTAAAATCAAATTAATTTTGATCAATTAAACATAATCCACGTATAAAAACATTATATAACATCATTTATTCACATATATTATTAAAAATAAATAATTAATTTTTCATTAATTAGAGACCCAACCCAGCTTCGCACGGTTATCAGCTTAAAAGGTATTGGGCAGTGTTTTCGATAAAAGCTCCCAAATAGATTTTTCCTACACTCAAAAACTATCGTCATATTTCAAACAATTTACACAAAACCCTAACAAATAATACACCTAAACCTTCCTCATAAATCACTCTATCTATTGGTAAAAATCGCATGAAAATCCACTCAGTAGTTTATCTCGAATAGAGGGACAAACAGAAGCGTTGTGTGATTGGATGTCAATACATTTTGCAATAAGAATATGATTTTTTGTGAAACAAGTCTGATAAATAAATTGTAGTTTTAATTATTTATTTGTTACCTAATCGACAGTTCACAGAACAATCATACGAAATTTCAGATTCATCGTATTAATAGGGAAAAAGCTTTCTTAAAAAAATCCTAAAATTTTCAGTTCAACCTACCCACCACCAAAACGTTCAAAATATTCTGTGATCGTGATGATCAATGTAAATCTTAGATTTTATCAGAGCCGTAAAATTTTGGTTAAAAAAAAATTTTAACTTAAAAACACCTGGAATTTAGTACTCTAAATGCTCGTTCTGTCGCAGAAGTCATCCTTGCGATTGCTCAGTAGAACACACAATTGCAGACTTCAGGGTTTTATTAAATATTATAATATACAGTGTTATATATATATATATACTTCTGAATTCTGAATACCTACTTCTGAATACCAATTAACTCATTCACTAAAACAGACACTTCTGTAGCGTTGTTCTATAGAAGTGTAGATTCTATAATATTGTGTGGAAAATACCCTTCTATCAAACTATAAAAAGAATTAAAAGTAGCCTATGTATTAATCCAGTATCTGAATGTAATATTTAATTTAAATCTATCTAGTAAATCAAATTTAGGAACACTATTAATAATTATTTGATCGGATAATAGAGGTCAGTTCCAGTTTGACGAGTAAATCCAGAACATTGTCATCATAGAGTAAGTGGTAATAGTATGACTGCTTTTAGGTTTTCTTAATTGAAGATCAATGTTTTCTTACTACTAAAGATCAAAGTCAAACAAGAAATATACAGTAAATAAAATATTTTTCAGGTTCATAACAATCTCATTGAAGTTTATATTAAAACATACCTACATTAAAAACATAAGTAATAAAAGAGATAACTTGAATTTCCCCGTGAAAGGGAAAGAGTAAAAACTACTTAGAACTTTAACCTATTTGTTACAAAACTAACTTAACATATAAATTTAATATATTATATTAACACGGTAATTTACTAACTTAACATATAAATTTAATATATTATATTAACACGGTAATTTATCTATATCTATAATACTAATATGATAGCAACAAATTATGGCCCGAAAAGGTTGTTGACATCACCATTTTTTGTTTCCCGTCCGTTTTGATTTATGAACAGGTATATCTTTTAATTATGTTCTAAGTTAAATACAAAATCTCGTTATACACCAACCTTCACTTTTTGCTAGTATAAAGTTATACAATTAAAAAGGATAAGACGCAAAAATTTAATTACCAATAAAACATTTTTAACAAAAAATTGAACCGACTTCAAACTCTAAAAAATGCACTTAAAAGTAAGAAATAATTAACTTATTTATTAACCTCTCGTTATTAAGACAATAATATACAATAATTGATATTTTTGTAGTCGGTGCCAGCCAGGTGAACAGACGTGTAGTGAGATAGAATAGTAATAAGTATATCTATTGAACGAACCTGTAACGAAATAGTGTGTACGATTGTACTATTATAATACTACTTTCTGCACTATTGCTGGCACCGACTACTAAACTACTACTAAATAGAATAGGAAATTTCCAATTCGGTTCATAAAAGACGGAGTTCTGAGGTAACAAACATAAAAAAAAATACAACCGAATTGATTACCTCCGTTTTTTTGAAGTCTGTCGAAAAGATAATGCAAGATTTATAAAATAAATATGCTTTTGGTTCATATGTACTTATAGTTTAGTAAGAAGACACCTTAGAGTTGAGACAATCAATGTAAATCTATTGTTCTTTCTCTACTAATTTTAAAAGTATTAAATAAACAAAATTTTAAAGAAACGAATGTTATTGAACTTTATTTTAATACAATAACAGAAAAATTGACATATCGATGTGTAGTGTTTTTAAACGCCCATATTTTTTTAAACTTACGACCCAGGCCATTATTTCAACAAATGCTATTTTTATAGATAAGCAAAATGAAAAGAAAGTGTTATTGAACTTCAATTTATTGTATGCATTTTAGTACAATAAAATATAAATAGAGACATAGCAACATGAAAAATGGCGAAGTATTTATAAGACATTAAATATATATGGGTATACCTATCTATTATCTACTTATAGGTATGTTTGTTATTTGTATGCGGATAAAGAGTCGTAAAATATATAATAAAAATGTATGATTAATTATTATATTGAAAAAGTGTTTTATTTCTCTACCAAAAGAATCTAGCCTCTTCAAAATTCCAGTAGAGCCGATCTAGAAGCACTGACGCAAAAGCGTCTTGCTTTAGACTAAAGAGAACTCATTGAAAATCAAGCCACAGTATTATAAAACGGTCTTATTTAAATAAAATACAAACACTGTGTACTATTATCAATAGGTATTTGCAACCTTAATTTGAGGTTTAAAGATCGAACAACTTCGGAAGAAGAATTTAAAGTACAGGAAAAAGCTATACCTAACTATTAGCAGCTCTTAATCCATAATTGTTTTAAAATATAAATCTTGTTAAAATATTCACCAGGAAAATCAATAAAAAATGTATCTGTATCTTGGCAAGGTGCGCAACAAGTCATCAACTCTCAAGACCATAAATATGGAGAACAATCCTTGCTCAGGCGCAGTAGGTGCTCGACTCTTGTCAAAACTGATCCTGGTATTTACAATTTTTCAAATTACAATGAAATACCTAATAGCATTCGTGCTTTTCATAGGAATACATCAGATAAAGGCTGAAGAATTTTTACGTGAGTTTTAAATTTTTTCTATTAAAACTAAGCTATTTTTTTTTTTGTATGATCACAAATCCTACTCAAGGTGAGTAGGAATACAATGGTGGATTGTGAACTCTACGAGTACACCCATATAAAGTTTTTATATAATTATACCTACTGTATATTTACGTCGTTATTTACATATTTTATAGAGAATATTTGTCATATTGATTTTATTTAAAATAGAACTTGTAATTTAACGAGAACTTGACGAACATTACATAAGTACTTATTCTTGTAATTTAGTTTGTAGTTTTTTAAAGTAAGTAAAGAATTAAATTTGCATTAAAAATAAAATATGAATCAAATAGTATCATGATTGGAATTTTTGTCTGTCTATTGGATTGACTAAGCACAATAATCGTAAAAAGTTCAGCTTTGTAATTTTCTTGTTCTTCTTCTTGTTTTATCATAATCAGTTGACTTATTTAAATTATTTGAACTTAATTATCAAGCCATAATCAAGCCATGTCTTCTGCAGTGTATTTAAACTTAAAATAATTTTTAAATGGTTGTAAAAGGACAAAGTATATAAGGTTCGAAACAAAGGTAGAATATTTTAATAAGTTACATACAACGCATAAAACAATAATTATTTTCCATTTTTATACGTTGCTTTAAAAAAAGCACTGTTATGGATGTCGTAAAATAATGTTTTGTAAGTTAGAGGATGCTTCTGCTAGAAAAAAAAATCCTAAAACGTTCAAGAGCAGTGACAATCAATGTTTAGATATTTTTTATCAAAACATAAAAATGATTCGTTTTCCCACTTCCACGTCCAAAAATTATTTTACAAACTGAAAAACAATTATTCCATTTGTGTTAATTTAAAAAATACAGACCAACAATAAAAAACTTTTTTAATAATTTTAACTAATGTATTGATTCCGAAAATTATCACCCACCAATTTTTCACATTTGAATATTAGGTAGGTTTTCACAATATTTTTTTGTTTACCTGTGTAATTTATAATCAATATAATATTGCGATGAAATGATTTAATACTACAATACCAAAAGTATATTTTTTCGAAAAAAACCCCTAATATTCGCATTATCTAGCGATTATTTAAGCTCTAACTGTAAACAGCTCAAAGTTCTAAGTTTATGGAGTGGTTAGCTTTCAGGTTTATTTTTGGTTTAATTGTTTTTAAATGTTTATAAGAATAATATATTTGCTTGATTATATAACTGATAAGTGCAAGAGCGGCTAGACTGGAACTAATTAACATTTTTATAATATCATCAAAGGTTCCTGTTGAATATTAAAGAGTTTCTTAATCAAATGATCATATATTATAAAAATCTGGTTTTAAAATGTCCCTAATAGTTTTATTTACTAAGTTCATATTAAAAAATCTATCGCGTCTTTAAAAATCAATTATATATTTCGATTACTTCTGCCGGTTTTGACAAAATTTGTTTTATTTGTTCATGCTATCTTTTAAAAAGATGGACTGCAATCGTTTCAGTGAAGTAAAACAGAGTAGCATGACATCAGAGATGTGCAAAATAGTTTATAAAAAGTATTCAAATACTAAATGCAAATACTCTTTGAATTTTTTATTTTAAATATAAAATACAAAATAGTATTTCATTTTGTATTTAAAATACTTAATGCAAAATACATATTTCCAAAATACTCTATTCAAATAAAATACTTTTATAGGTTTATACGAATGACAATACATCCATACAACTTTTCATCCGTAGGTTTGACAGACAGACAGAGTTACTTTCACACTTATAATATTACTAGTAAGAGTAAATGTGCTTATTTCGTAGTAATAGAGATGTTTGTTTAATGGATATTGTAAAGTTACGAGTAATGACACATAGAATCAATGGAAATAAACAGACAAAGAATACGTAAACATTTTCTAAGAATATCAGTCTGTCTGTAACCGTCGAGTTCCCATAAATTAACGCTACTTCATAGCTCTTTATTGTAGTAAAACAATAACAATACACTAATTATGTAAATAATGCCTTAATATAAGGTTTAATAAGTCATTTCAATCGATTATTATTAGTTATGTTTATCTATCAATCAAGTATAATCAAGACTAATAGATTCAATCATCATATTTCTTGATTTTTTTTTATCAGTGGGCACGGGAGTGTCTCTTCCAAGTTGAGCAAAGCATATAAAGTACAAATCGTAACGTCTTTTTTGAAATCTACTCACATTATTTTTAACGCCATTTAAACTCGAGGCAAAAAGTTAAAAATCTACATGCAACTGAAAGAGATGACGGGCTTTTCAGTAAAGACAAAAAGGACTAGCAACATCACAATTTTCGATATAGGCTGGTATTTTCTACAAAAAATTGCGAGCACAAGGTACAGGTTTGTTGACGTGAAAATCGTCAAAGTGAAATTAAAGTAGTTATATGAAGTGATGAAATGAGATGTAATTTCTTTTGAGTATTTCTGTATTATACAATATAACTATAAGATGTTTATTAGGTACCTACAAGAATAAATGAGATCCTAATTAAAAATAAACTGTAAAAGAAGCCAACTTTCACAAAGATGTCTGTTTACCGTAAAAAGTAGTCATCTTCATCATCACAACCCATTGATGGCCCACTGCTGAGCTGGGTCTCCTCCTCAGAAAGAGGAAGGGGTTAGGCCATAGTCTAATAGGCTGGCCCAAAGCGAGTTGGCAGGCTTCACACACCTTCGAGAATTTTTTTTAGGGAACTCTCAGGAGTGCAGGTTTCACGATGTTTTCCTTCACCGTTAAAGCAAGTGATATTTAATTGCTTAAAACACACATAACTCGGAAAAGTCAAAGATGTGTGCCCAGGATCGAACCCGGACCTCCCGACTAAGACACTGATATCTTAACCATTGGGCTATCACTGCTTTTGTAATTAAAAAAAAAACTGTAATAAAAAGTAGTGAAATTATGTAAAACCAAGTTAGTTGTTTTATTTACTATTTAGAGAATCAGAGAGCATCCCATCATTTTGTTTACTATTTTCAACTATTTTGATCGCATTATTTAAATCAATCATCATCAATTTGATTCGATTTTCATTAAATCTTAAAACATTGGATACTTAGCGAGAGTTGGCTTTTTTTACAATTTATGTTTTTATTGTTTTTTTGATTAGCTTTCTAGGATCATGAAATTTAAGAGTAAACAAGAATAAGATTATATACCTTATTTATCAAAGTTTCAATATTTATTTAAATTATAGTCATGTTTTTGCAGTTTTATTTTGTTGCAGCAAAATGTCTAAAGATTTTTTATTTTATCGCTTGACGTTTTATAGTAAATAAATTTTTACACATATATTCTTATAAGTTTATATAAAACGTCATAATGATAACAGCTTCTTACTATATCTTATCTAATAATCAAATTAAAGAATTATATCTCATATCTTAAGTACCTAGCTTTATAGCAACATTGTATTAATTACCTAGATAATCTTTGACGAATTATTTATCAAATGATTTCAGCAGATATTCACAAAATATATCGTTCTATAAAGAATAATATAGGCCTAAAATATATTTAAATTGTAGGTATGCATAAGCATACAATCCTAAACTCCTTCATTTTCTGTTAAAATTAAACATAACACATTAACAAGTAAATAGAACAATTTAAAGATACGATAGAGTGCGAGACAAAAAGTAATAAGAAACTGCCGCAATCCTGCTTTAAGGAAAAAACCTAACAATAAAATTCTTGTACCTCATTCTTGTAATTCGTAGTAAATAAATTTAAATTTTACGTATGTACCTAAATATTTTAAAATTTTAATTTTAAATACACATATCTATTTTAAACATTTTGTGTTTAAGATTTATTTCAAGTGTACAATAAAACCATCATTTACGATAGGTACATATTTAACAAACTTTGTGTTGCAGCTGACTACATTCACCCGTGCACATATACCGATACCAATTTTGGAACATGTATAAAGAAACAGATACAAGAATGTCTTCCACATTTTACTAAAGGTATTCCTGAACTCGGTGTTCCCGCTACTGATCCTGCGGCATTGGAAGACATCGTCATAGACGGAAATGGATTAAAATTAGAATTCACCAAGGCTCAAATGATCGGGCTTAAAAATAGTAAAGTTTCTGATTTAAAGTGAGTCACATACTTTTTTCATAATTCAACCTTAACTACATTTTTTATGACATTATGGCAATCATTTTTTTAAGGCAAGCGAACAGACGGTCCACCTGATGGTAAATGGCCACCGTCGCCCATGGACATTGACAATACTAGAGAGAGTATCTTGTACTGCCGATGCGTTGCCACCTTGAATTCACATACTGGTGGTCTTACGAGATGGTCTCCCAGCGACAGAGAGGAATTGTATCTCTAAGCCCTCACGGGTAAAAACTATTATACTTTACGTGAAAGCCGTGTAAATATTTTTTTAACTGTTGAAGCTAAAAGCTGATTAAATATTGATTTATTCCTGGATATAATAAAAAAAACTAAAGGAAAAGCGACAGATCATTTAGTTGTATATTGATTTATATAGCTAAGATCTGCCGTTTTTATAATGAAAGGAAGGAAAACATATTACATTTATAAAATCTAAACAATAAATTTAAATAATATAACCTATAAACACATAAACTGATAAACATCACGATTGTCGATCTTATTATTCTCTATATAGGCACTGATAGAAAAAACAATAAACACACTATAGTTGAATCATTCAAGATGTGATTCAAAAAACCACATTGTATGCAGATCACTTTACTTTGCGATTCAAATAATAGATGTAAATGATAAAAGTATTTACTAAAATGAATGTAATATTATTGAATAATTATAGGATTAATCTTGGCGAAAAAGAGGAGATTTTTACACTCAGCATTTTAGCAAATTTAAGCCTTACTGCCAAATACAATGTTGACGGACAGATTCTGATACTGCCCGTTAAAGGAGAAGGAGACGCTAACATTGAATGCTGTAAGTAAAGATAAGACCCTGACTAAGATTCAATCGTAATTGACCGGTTATTGGAATTATTTATCCATACAAAAAAATACACTTGGAGTGTCTGTTTGTAATATTAAAATAAAAGCTTTGAACTAAGTGCATATGGATGTATACACGGTACATATATCAAAACAACATTTTTTACAATTTTTATCTGTCTGTTTGTTCCGGCTAATCTCTGAAATGACTGTACCGATTTGAAATTTGTATAAAATATAAAATAGTATATGAAAAATAACTAAATCCGAGGGGATGAAATGAATTAAAAGGTTTAATCGAATTTTTAATCCCGTTACGTTTAACTGTCAGTCATGGTAAGAAAAAGTGGGACATAAAAACACATAGGACACTATTATGACGCGAGGGATATTTTTTTATTTTTCTCTATATAGATATTAATTTGGTTAAACACATCAATGCTCTGAAGCAAATCGTAAATTTTAAAAACCTTTAATATTGCATAGTCTTATATTCATATTCATTATACACAGGTATGTAAGCATTAGTTAACAGACTAGACTGTGTGGCATCTCCGTATTTCCTGTTTAATTACAGTATGAGCCGCATACTTATGGGTATTATGGATAAATTACTGTGCAAAAAAGGAAATTTATAGCTAGAACATATTTTTCATCCTTTACCTTCATTTATAAGTCTCCGGACAACCCTACGAGAAAGACGAATAGAGACTACCTATAATCAACCTTCCTCGTGTTTTCAGAATAACTTTACAAATAATCTCTTTCCATATCGAGTAAGATAGATTTATTGCAAAGATGAAAAAAAATGGTTTTTTTCCAACATTGATTAACATAAATACTAAATAAATGATGTACACATAATATATTTATAGGTGATACCATCTTATTTTTTACATTTTATACACGATTTAGGTACAATGAATCGTGAAGGATATAACTCAGAGTCGTTATTGATCAACAACTAATAATTACTAGCAATAAATACTAAATTTACATTTATGATGATACTATAAATTAATACGGTAGTAACTATTATATTACGTATATTTATAAAAGGTTTTAGTAGCTTAATTCTTATATATAAAATTCTCGTGTCAGTCACATGTTAGTTACCATACTCCTCCGAAACGGCTCGACCGATTTTTATAAAATTTTATATGCATATTCAGTAGGTCTGAGGATCGGCTACTATCTATTTTTCATCCCCCTAAGGATGGCCCACCGCAAATTTTTAAAATATATATGGCAAGCAACGTTTGTCGGCTCAGCTAGTTATAGTATAAAAATAAATACCTATTTATCATTTGAAACGAAGATATTTTTTTTCAATGACCACTGTGAAAAAGTTAAAGTCTTACAACCCAATATTTGTTCAAATCTCTTTGGGCTCAGAATTTATTTTAATGAACTATTTAATCTTTCCTTAAATATTTTTAGATGGAATTGAAGTAACCATTTCCAGTAAATTTACCCACATTAAAAGCAAAAAAGGAGAACATTTAAAGCTGATGTCACCCAACTACAAATATGACATAAAATCCACCACATTTGATTTTAAGAATTTATTCAACGGCAACAAACAATTAGGTAATTGTATATATTATTTAAATTAAAGTAACAGTTATATAAAAATTGCTTATTCCTGTGCTTTCAAAATATCGTTCTTGTAATGCAACTGCGACATAATCATATACCTATTGTTCATTACTATATTTTAAATAACAATACTATTGTATTGTAATTATATTCTATCTACAATATAATATTTACTAATATTTAAATTATCCATTTTAGCGGACACAACACTGCATTTTATAAACGAAAACTGGAAAGAACTCATGGACGACCTCGCTCCACCAGTAATAAAGCAAATTGTAGTAACGATCGTTAAAAATATTAATAAATTCTTACACAGTGTACCAATTAACAGAATCATCAAAGAATACAAACAAAGCTCTTAAACACGATGACGGATTTTCAAGCCGTAATGTGATCTCCAAGAGGACTTTTACCTAAAATTACACCTATAGTCAAAGTTATTGCAATCAAAGTTGTATTTACTTTAAAAAACTGATTATTATCTAGAATACGTTTTATCTCGATAAGTCTCCTCAATCTGCACTGATAATAATGTTTAGCGAAAACTGATTGAAACTTCTAGAATATTGGTCTGCGTCATAGTTATGTATATTACAAAGTCTTTATAAAATATATATTTTTTGCGATATATACCTATAAGTTTTTTATTACACCATAACTAGTTTAATAAGTCAAAATTTTACTTTGCTGGTATACGAGTATATTGAAACCGAAATTTTCAAAACAATAAATAAACCCTTTCCAACTTATAGAAAACTCTCAACTTTCAAAGATCAAACTCTTAAATTGAATAAAGCGTTGAATATATATTTATCACCTAACTTTTGTCTAAAACAATAACTTTTATAGCCATATCTTTTTAACCTTGATCGTTCCAAAGAGATAATTATGATAAAAAGCGTTGACACGTGTAGTTATTTTATCTATTCATTGAAAATTAATAAAACTGAATTAAAATTAGTTGATTTATTTAAATTATAACACAATATTGATTAAAATATATATTCACGATATATAGTTAGTATGTTGGGTACTAAGGCAAGGATAATAATTATTATAGGTAAAATAAATGTAATGGAGTAAATTACATAATTCTAAATTTCATCAGGACTTTTAGAATCTCAACTCTCAAATTTAAAGAACTATTGAGTACACAAATAATTGTTTTTAAAGCACAGACCTATGATCTTAAATTTCAAGAAAATAAATCATTCTTATTTTTGAAGAGAAATGATAACTCTTTAACATGAAAAAGTTACAAGATGGTCTGATGGGATTTAATACTAGAAAAGCTATTTTTAATACCCTCAAAACTTATTCATACACCTTATACTACTTTGAGCAAAATATTCAACTACAAAAATTATTGTATTAATGTTTTATTATAAACAATTTAGAATAACGATTATTTAGAAACACTATCAATTAAAGGAACACGCTCATAATCACTTTCGGGTACCTTTTTTACAGAAACTTCAATTTGGTGTGTATAAGAAGTGACTTGTTCTAATTGTACCTTACACCAAACTAATGAATCACCAAACTAGTCAGCCCTGCCCCGAAATTATAAATACTATAAACGGGCAATACTAAAAACCATCACATATTGATAAAGCTTTTACTAGAATATAATATTTTATATATTCAGAAATATTGCCAATTAAAACTTAGATATAAATATGAAATTTACCAAAAAAAATTAACGTATTTATTTAAACTTTAACATGATCATTAAAAATGAAAAAAAAAATGTTATTTCTATTAATTTTATTATACAAAAAGGCCAATATGACCAGTACGACGCTTTCCTGTGGTTAATAAATAAAAATTAAGCAAACTCCGAAACATGTTTAGTTAAACTTTAAGATCTTTGGATTTAAGTCTCAAAACTGCTACCACTACTTATACTTCCTAAAGTATTGCGTGTTTGTAAAGAATATTGATCAGAAACTACAGTATTGTTACTTGATTTTCTAAAAAAATACATTATCCATCCTTTTTTGTAAGTCAGGTAACCAACAAGAACTACTACAACAGCACTAAGCCCTACCGACATACCGATAATACCAGCTCGTAATTGTGGAACTTGCGCTTCTGAAAACAATGAATTCAATTTAATCTAAGAAAATTAACAGCCAAACAACAGCCAACAAAAATTAAATGCCTCTTCTTTATTTCTTTTTGGCGACATAAACTGAAATTCTGTTTTATCTTACTTACCATCAATAGACACTCTGATGGTATCTCTAGATTCCAGTACTTCGCCATCGACTTCTGCAGCACAAGTCCACTCTCCCAAATCTTCTTCTCTTACCGATATAATACTTAAAGAACAATCTCCTACATTTAAATTCCGCTCTGGAGTAAAGTAATATCGATTAAGTATGGGGCTGTAATAAAAAAAATATATAAAAATACACTGCTCTATAAAAATAAAATATATTTTAAAATTAACTAACTTACTCGTCTTCGGTTACGGTTGGATCTATACTCATGCCAACAAAGTTAGGCGACAGGAACCGACAATAGTTCAATGTGCGTCTTCCACTAGCAGTGTGACAGTACAACGTTGCATTAGAACCGATTGTCACTGAAACTTCCTTCTCATGTGCCGCCAACGCTCCAGTTACTCTAACATAGACTTCGTCTGTCATTTCTATGCCTAAAGTATCCCTGCGACCCATATGACATGTCCATTTGCCACCGTCTTCAGCAAAACCGTATTTGAAAGTGATGGCACAGTCACCTACTTCAAGGCTTTCACCAGTGTACCTATAATAAAATAAAAGTGCTAATAAACGCTTAAAATTAAGCCATAACTGTCTCATCATCACGACCCGCTGTGCCGAGTCTCCTCCTCAGAATGAGGAGGGTATAGGCCATAGTCCACCACGCTAGCCCAGTGCATGTTGGCAGACTTCACACACCTTTGAGAACTTTAGCGAACTCTCAGGAGTGCAGGTTTCCTCACAATGTTTTCCTTCACCGTTAAAGCAAGTGATATTTAATTAATTACTTAAAATAAACATTTAACTCAAAAGTCAGAGGTGCGTGCCTAGGATCGAACTCGGACCTCCCAAGTAAGATGTGAAGTCTCAACCTCTGGGCCATCACTGGTTTGGTAATCTCATAACTGTCTGTATATTGATAAATAAAGAAGTATTTCAGAAATACTATTGAAGATTAAATATTTGAAAGATTGAAATACATCTACAATTTGTATATAAATATGGAAGAGCAAAAGTCAAAAATTTCTACTCAGAAAAGTACGAACGGAAAGAGATTCAAAGCATTATTTACCAAAACAATTGTTCATCATCAGCTTGTTGCACAGGAGTGAATTGAGATCCATTTGGATGTTGGAACCAGCAATAGGATAAAGACGCTTGAGCATTACACGATATAGTAAATTCCGAGTCTTCTTGAACAAATATTGTTCTTAATTCTGCAGTTCTTACATCCCTTAGCTGTCGTCCTATAAATTTAATGTATATTGGTGTTTTGTAGTATAATTCCATTGCTATTTAAATTTAATGTTGCTAACATTAATCTTTAAAGTGGCATACAATATAATGACCATTTTATGAGGTATAGATAAATTAAAATGAATGTTTTTTGTATACACTGTAGAAGCTTCCTGTCCAATAAAGGTATAATAAAGATTTCCTTACCTCTGTTCTGTGTTACACTAATCAAAGCTTGCATGGTTGGTTGTTGCTGAATTACAGTACCCACAAACATTTGTACTCCAACGGAACAACGCCAGGTTCCATAATCCTGGGAACTTGGTGATTCTATTGTCATCCCACATTGTTTGCGTGCAAAACCTTCACCATAGTAACTGAAAATAATATATAGTAATCGCTTCACGAATATTTTAAAACCAAAAAATTAATTGCAAACAGTCATCCATCATAATAACAAAAATATTAAAATTATTAAATGCTTCCTAAATAATTAAGAAGTAATTTTAATTAAGTTTGTATTCAAGCGAAATCAATAAATTGTAATAGTAAAAAGAATATTAGTCTAATTCATTTTGTAAATTGATTGTGCCCTAATAAACTAAAATCTAAAAAAAAATCACCTATGGGTACCGTCGCTCAGTCCATCAATAACGTTGTAACCATAAGAATAAGAAGTCCTTTGAAATCGGCAAAATGTAATATTTTTATTGGTATTTAAAATATTGCAGTAAAGATGCAGTTTATTTTCCGAATCATGAACAAATCCTACATCAAGACGTTCGGCTGAAATTTAAAATCTCAAATAATCACTTGTATAAAATACAGAATGATTGTTGTTTAAAATATCCCATAACTCACTTTATTTTGTTTGATTCCTAAAAGGTACTTACTTTGAACAGTAATATGTCGGTCAGTTCTGAGTTCTGCCACACTTCCTGGTACACCTAAGAAAATTTGCCATTCCCCTTGAACTGCTCTCGTAGTTCTATCCAAAGTCACGCTACATCTTCCAGGAACCAAAGAACTTTCAGAAAATGGTTTAGCTACTACGCAGTAAGCATTGTCCATAGATGACAAGTCTACCGTAGCTTGTGTTTCTCCGTCTTGAAGAGATATAGGTGGTGCTAAGTATGAAGAAGCAGGTTCTGAAAGAAGAATATTATGTGTAAACTAAATGCTTGAGTTAGAAGTAAATTATCAAACCAAAGAACCTTGTGATAGTTCATTTTAAAGTAGAACCAGTCGATTATAGCCGCTTTAAATTTAACATAAAATTATCACCTTTACAAGTTAAATCGTATTACTAATATTGTCGATGTAACTTATAAAGATCTAATTTTTTCTTTACCTAAAACATGCATTGCAATCCATCCTGTGACTGATGAACTTCCTCTAGACGATGTCAAGCGCCATCTACCTACATCTTCAAACGTAACATTTCGTACTCTTAGACCGCAATCGTCTCCCCATTTTTGGTACCTTAAAATTAATTAATAGTTTAAAACTCGAAATTTGCAAAGTTTGAACGTAAGTCAAAACGTCTGTAATTATATAATAATATTTATATAAAGGCACAAAGAAAGTTACACATAGTCAAACCAAACGTAATGATCACACAAAAAAAACTTACTTATTACTGGGCGGAGACTCAATATTAAATTGCACCCCGGATGGAGCAATCACTGTACAAGTATCGAAATTGTCCAAAGGTTTAAGAAGTTTCATTAAACATTCATTCCCTCTTGCTACATGAATTTCCGCTGGCCATCCTAGCCCCTGATGTGCCACAAGTGGATTTTCAAAACTTATTTCAAAAACAGAAACCTGACTATTTCCAATGTGAATTAATCCTGTAACAGAATTTAACATTTAAGAAACAAGCACATTTTAAACGAAATTAATAAGCAAAAATACTTACCAAGAATAAAAAAGAAAAATAAAAAATTAAAATCCATTTTTTTATCCAGGCACTATGTGAGGCTACCTACTGGATGCCGCGAAAACCACAGAATACTATGCAAATCAATTTAATATTAATTTAAATTTTATAATTTATTTCTTAACTAATTATCGATATAAATCAATAAGTACCTACTTGTCATTAACCTCTCTTAATGCAATTGATAAAAATGATCTTATTGATACACATAGCTGTATCTATTGATATATCTTTTGATACAGCTATGTATATTATAATATATATAGCATATATAGCAACTAAACACAGATATATTGGATTAATTACTTTTACGATAATAGTGATTATAGAAATAAGCAGTATTAGACTATGATAAGGACTTTCATGATCAAGGTCGTTCGTATGGTTCCTACTCAAAACTTTTGTGTCTCTCAGCATTTAACTTACTTAAAAGCTTTAAGAATACTAATCATTAGCAATAAGTTCTCTGTAGTATTCTTTTAAAAGGAACGAAATATTAAATAATATAAAAAACGTTCGGCTGTTTATAATTTTTAATAGTAGTATTTAAATAGTATAAAAAATGGATTTTATTTGTATTAATTTACTGTCATAAAATCAGTATAAATAATTCATAAAAAATTCGTTAGCATAATAAAAACTGTCAAAAAATTGATGACCGAATTAACATAACATTAATTTGTAATAATAGGTTCAGGAAAAAGTTTCTTCGCATTTTTTAAGAAAATTCAAAACATTTTTTAATATAGTTTATTTACATTTAACTAAAGTATGTAGGTACTATGTTGTTCGATAACTTTTTGCCATCTTGTAGGTAGGGATGATCCCATTGCTATAGAAATTTTGGGGCTTCTGATCAAAAAACCGCGACAAGTAGTTTTGGCAGTCCTCTCGTGATGTTAACCTGACACTGCCTAAAGAATTCTGAACAGACCGAAATAGGTGGAAATCTGAAGGTGCAAGGTCAGGACTATACGGCGGATGCATTAACACCTCCCAGCCAAACTCTCTTAATTTTTGCTGAGTGGCTAAAGATGTGTGAGGTCTAGCGTTATTATGATGAAAAACCACACCCCTTCTGTTGATTAATTCTGGCCGCTTTCTCTCCACTTCTTGCTTTAATCTCATCAGTTGTTCGCAGTAGAGTTCAAAATCGATGGTCCTGCCTGGTGGTAACAGCTCATAATGAATAATGCCCTTCCAATCCCAATACACACACATTAACACCTTGTTGAGAGTTAACCCGGGTTTCGCCACAGTTGAAGTTCGGTGTCATTACGTCGTAATAAAGATTCACAAATGAGTACGCGGTTCATTAGGTTTCTTTCAGTGAGCTCGTGAGGTACCTAAATATCGAGCTTTTTTGTGTACCAAGTTTTTTTCAAATGCGCGAAAACTGTTTTGTGGTCAATTCCCAGTTCTTCCGCTACGTCGTAACTACTGATATGCCGATCTTGCTCCACTTTTTCAAAAATGGCATCCATTTTATCCGTAATAGGGCGACCAGATCGAGGTGCATCTTTGACATCAAAATTTCCGGATTGAAAACGCTTAAACCAAACTTGTGCTACTCTCACAGAAACTGCACTAGGTCCATAAACATCGCAAATTTTTTTCGCGGCTTGCTTTGCATTTTTACCATTTTTGTAGTAAAATTTTAAAATGTATCGAATTTCTTCATTAGATTCACTTATCTTCACAGTACTAAAAACCAATAAAAATCACACATTTACCTAATTTGAATTTTGAATTATCTTCTTTAAAAATTACACTTTTAATGATACCAAAACCAGCCAGATACAAATAGTAGAGATTTTATTACAAGTTCATACATACTATAATGCGAAAAGACTTTTACCCCAACCTATTATTATATAACTGAATATTAATTGATGATATAAAATAATAGATTTATCTAAACTTAGCAGTTAGCCGGTTTTTTGAAAATTGATAGTAGTAAGTAATAGTTGCAGTGATTCATAACACATTATCATAATTTACATATTTTCTTCAAATTTAATAATTATATATTCTTTATTGCACAGAGAAAAAAATACAATTATGCAATTACCATTTGTTGGCAAAGAGCGGGCTTACTCTATAAGAGATCTCTTCCAGCCAACCTATGAAAATGAGAGATAATTATCCTGTTATTATTTTAAAATACAGCTACCTACTACTGAAATATTCAAAATATTTCTATAAAAAAGGTGATTTATAATTTTGACAATTGTTTTTTAAAAAAAAGTTTAAGAATTTAATTTTTTCTTTTTTAAACAAAAATAGAATATTAAATAAAAACACATTATCCATTAATTAGCATTTATGAATAACATCTACAATAAATGTTGCTTATAATACATTTGAGATCACGAGATTTTTTATTTATTTGTCGAATTTACGATTAGTTTATCAAGTACTTTTTGTTTCACAGGTAATATCGGTAACACATCATCAGCCTCTTTCATGAGAAATGTAGGAATCTGTAAAAAAAAGTTGATCTGAACTATTAATTGTTAAAGGTATAGACTATGTATATTGTACGTGACAAGTTTTACTGTATCACAGCTTTAATTCTATTCCAATATATTTTTATATTTTAAGCATCAAAACCTTAAACGTTAATTATATTTTAGAAAGAAAATATGTATGAGTTATAGACAATTTAGTCTCTAAGTGTTTGGCCTCTTCCCATATGATTTCTAGGATATACTCTTATCTGTTTCTTTTTGTTAATCTTGTTTAACTTAAAACTTGTATTTCACTTCTTTGACATGATAAGTACTTGGTTCTTAGCAAAGGATTTTCTTCAATTACAACTTTTGTTAATTAAACAAAAAGAAAGAAATTTTTACCAAAAATCAGAGTTTTTTGATTGGAACTCTACCGAAAATTCAAATATGATTACTTTATTGATTCATTTGTTCAAATTAAAAATCAAATAATGTGCTAAAATAACCGTTTTGTTTTTTTAATTTCAGACAAACAAATCATGAGGCACTGGCCTAATTTTCAAAAATTTGTTTAGTACAATTAGCAGAATATTCTTTGAAGCTTAATTATATATACAAATGTTAAAAAGGTGGTAATATGTTAAAGTTTACTTAAATATGATCTTTAAGGAAAGTGAAGTTTTTTTGGTTTCAAAAAGTTTAAGAGATAAAAGAAAAGGGAAAAGAGAAATAAGGTTGGTGCCTAAATTAACGAAATTAAATCTATCATGAATAGAGCATATTTTCTTGTTAACCAATATATGAGAAGATATATAGTAGGTGTATTTTCTGAAGTTTTTGTTTATTTACTTACATGCAAATCCTGTGCCTTAGCCTCTTTAGTAGTGAATTCTCTTAAGACATAATCAGTATTAAGCATGTGAAACATTCTGGTTTCATGTGATCTCACCAAAACATCATCAATTCTTAAGAAATATCTTAACAACACATACCAATATGATGGCATCACTCTCTGAAATACACAAATTACATTCAATAACTGATTGATAAAAGTCACTTTCTTGTATTTCAATATCCACTAACAATCGGGTGGTTTATCTACTCGCATGTGGCTTTTCTGTCATTAAAAAAAACTTTCTAAACACTTACAATTTTTACAGATAGCTTAGAAATTCCATGATCATGTAGCTCATCTTCAAACAGTGTTAGATCATGATAAAACAGGATTTGTTCTTTACGTTTAAGCACTTCAAGATCTATGGTTTCATCAGTTGGTACCACTATAATGTTTTCAGATAAAGTTCCTTTATAATCTGTTGAGAATGTCCAATCAAATGTTTTCTTTGGCTTTTCTGCATCTGGTCTTCACACAAACAGAAATATTAAAATGTGTGTCAAACATAATTCTCTAATCTGATGACAGTTATGTAAATATTTGACTGATTTTTACTTTAGTTTGCAAATGTCTAAAAGTTTCTCTCATCTTAAGCTTAGTTTTATTTTATTAAGGCTTTTTATATATTTTTTTTATGTAATAATATAAATAAGCTTCTATATTAAATTATTCATATCAAAAATATTGTCTAACCGTGATTCTTGCCAAGCTTCAGCGCAAGCTACTTCGATTGCATCCATATTGCTTGATACTCGGCGTAAAGCATCCAATGGACTAAAATGGATTCTAGCACCACTTTTGTGAGCCAAAACAAGAATATTCTTAGGAAATACCATGTCTGGAAAATGTGGTATTCTTAATTCCTTACAGTATCTAAGAAAATAATTTTAATTGATATAATGTTATGAAACACATAATATTTTGAATATGTTAAGTAATAAAAACTTTTTAACTATTTTAAATAGTTTGTCCTTAAATTCCCAGTAGGTCATAAATTCAGATGTTAATTTGTACAAACTGTCTCCAGTTGTTTTAGTACTGATATGAACCCTCTCATACTAGAAGCATTTTAACTTACTATTAGAGTTAACAATAATAAAACTTGTAGTTTTTTTAAAGGGAATTCTACTATTTTCTATAATAATTTTGTACTGCAGTAAACAGTCTCTAAATGTGAATATAATGAAGGTATTTTCTAATTATTTAAATATTAATATTTGTTTTTATATATTATAGTAGATGGAACTATGTAGGCACTATTTGATGGGGGCACTATTCTTTTTGAAAAAAGGTTTTTATTCTTAAAAAAATTTAAGAGTGCATTTACAACGTAAATATGCGTGAAATGCGTGAAGAGAAAAAAAACGTCATTATTATCAACAAAGCTGTAAATCGAGGTAAAACAACAAGGTATTTTTGTGCCTGCTGTGATAAAGATTTTTTTTACAAAGGCTGGTGATGATTGAGCACGGGCACAACATGGTCTAGAGACGCCAGTTTGGTACAATAGTTTTTTTACAAATCAGTTTACTTCACGCCGAGAACGGACATCTTTTGTTGTAGAAAATTGAAAAAAAGAACTTACATACAAAACTGGCAGTACTGATCATCATCCCTCTCACATACAACTTTAGTAGAACACACGCTCGGCAGGATGCAACTAATATCATAGGATATATGCCATGAGCCAAATTCTATGGACTGTGAATTTGTTGTATAGCGCCCAGAATCAATACTGTTATCCTTCGAAAACAAAAAAACAAGTGTTTTATACGAATGCATTCGATACATTATAAAGTCAGATATATAAACAACTTTTTACCTTCACTCCAAACATTATCAGATTCGTATATATATTCCGAAATTATAAGTTTATTGGAAACTGAGATTAATATTAAAGCGATGTAATAATTACTAAGTATTTATACTTGTAAACAGTCTTGGCTCACTTATTGACTTGATGGTTGATGATTAAAACAGTTCTTTTACTTGCAATGTTTTTAATCTTGCATTAATTTTTTACAGTAACCTATTCTTATTTATAATGGCTTTGATAGTTCATACCAGTGTTGCTAGAACTTTACATTTACAATGATAAATCTTCTTTGACTAAATAAACTTTATTGCTTTAAGCTCAAAGCAAAAATAATACAATATACATAAATTCACAAAGGGTGTTGATTAAAAGTTAAAACACATTAATTTTTTAATTTTTAGTACTTCCGAACAAAAATTATATATAGGCTTCCGAATCTACTGTTTAAGTATAGGCTTGGGTAAAAAATATCGATATGTCAAAATAACGATATTTTATTTAAAAATAATCGATATATATCGTCGATATTTTAAATTTAAAAAATTCGATAATTGATATTTATTTCGAAGTATCAAATTCGATATTTTTTAAGAGCTCAGTACATATAAAAAACTACAGAATCATTCCTCTTTTCTATCTCTTAGTAGCTCCACTATCGTCGCCTGTATTTATTCGCAGACTGCACCAAACTCCGATCACATATCCTAAAATATAATCTCGGTAAAATATTGAACAATTTTTTATATGTATCGATATATTTTAAAAGTATCGATACGATATGTATCGATATATTTTTTCGTTTGCCCATCCCTATTTATGTGGAAACAGATATAAAGTAATCTTGAAATTTAAATTTCGGCTTAAAAAAATATCCGATTAATTTTAAATCTAGGTGTTCGATACCTATTGCTTATTTCGGCTACTGCTTAAGCGTCAAAAAAGTTGCCAGCATTTATGAAAATTATTTACAATAGTAACTTTTTTCAGCTTAAAAATACTCATATAATGAATAAAAACTATTGAAGGGTGGGACGTGGAGTTACAAAATTATTATTTTTCAGGAATTTTGAATATAAATCGCTTTATGCACCTTTTCAGTTCTGTGTGATTGAAAAATATTTATCCCATGAGGTCCACCGCTAAGTGTTTTTCCACGCTTCCCTACGAGCGGTGCTCGACTTACACGTCTGATTGTGGCGGGCAATAAATGGCGTACAATAAATCTTGCCCTAAATAATAGTAATTAACAATAAAGTTTGACCTTAAAATTAGACATTTAGTGGCCCACTCCTGACACACAAGCATTTTAGCTTACTAGAAGGGGTAAACTAGTAGTATGTGATCCATACATCTTTAAAAAAAAAATATTGAAATAAATTTTAACCTAATATGTTTATTTAACCTAAGCTGCTAAAACACTAACGGTAGAAATAAATAACAATCGAGTGTTGAAGTGACATACATGCAGATATTTCACACTTGTTTTAAAAATTTTGGCACCAATAACTAAAAAATATTTATTTTTTGCACTATTTTGTTTTTCAAAGATACAAGCTGTCGCCTATCAGTTTTGCTATAGCTAAGAATTGCTATCGATATTTCATACGTACTTCACTATTGCATTTAGCACTAAATGTCGAAGTTTTTACTGTACTAATCAATATGGCCGACTTTTACCGGTCAGTTTGTCTGTTTTGATTATTTAAAAAAATTAACAGAAATTGTTAGATTTGCTATTTGATTGTCCTTTTATCGTAAAACAATTTTGATCCATTATTGTGTGTATTAATAATTATGGAAGCACTTATACCAGTTATTAATAAGTTACAAGACGTCTTCAACACTGTTGGAGCTGATGCCATCCAATTACCTCAAATAATTGTTCTAGGAACTCAGGTTATTATTTTTACGTATTTCAATATAATTTTAATTTTGAAAATAAATGTGAGGGGTCACACATTATTATTTTTGTGTAGGAAATAGATGATGGTTATGTAAAGATGTCACTGCAATGCTTTGTCCCCATTCTATTCTGATGGACTGTCAATGACCATATCTAGATTTATACGTATAAAAGTACTTCCATGTATAGACTGTAAAGGCTAAACTTAATGACCTAATGAGTACTGAATCGTTTAATTTTTACCATCCATAAAATACGGTTTTTTTCCCGTCAGCACAAGTACATAAATAAATTACAAATAAGTAATTAATTTATGTGAACATTTAATTTTTTACCTCAAACATGACCCCAGTATTTTAGTATCCACAACTAAAATCACAAATAAAGATTTCACTTGAGAATGTGTAAGCTAATTACAGTGAGGACGAAAAGTAAAGGTCTATAATAAATAACAATCATTACCTTCCATTTGGTAGATGGGGTACTAGTATAGGTAAAAAAAATGATTAAACAATAGTGATTAGCAAATTACTTCTCGCCTAATAATTTTAATGACATTTTGGAAAACTAGATAATTTTGTGGTCCAAAGACTTCTTTCGGGACACAACAGGACAGGTGATCATTCAATGTGCCTCCTTTAAAACAAGATTGTAAAGTATGGTCACATTATACATAGCTTAAAAACTTGTTTCAGTTGTTCATATTTTATTACTAAATATCTTTACTTAAATATCTATCCTAATACCCATAAAATTATGGAATTAGTTTCCTAATGCAAGATAAACTTTTCACTTATATTTTCTGAATACTAGAATCATCCGTCTTCAGATTTGTATATTGGAGATGTTGGAAAACAACAAGTTTACAAAAAACAATAACTTTATATTGTTATGTTTGATTGAACTTTTCAATAATTAGTTTCATCTACTAATAAAAATTGAGTAACTAAATTTGACTTGGTTGTTTTAAAAAAATCATTTCTTTCATTGTAGAGTTCTGGCAAGAGTTCTGTTATAGAGAGCCTTGTTGGACGTTCTTTTCTACCTCGGGGACCAGGTATTGTGACACGTCGCCCACTAATTCTACAATTGGTGTACAGTCCTAAGGACAGCAAGGAACATCGTTCAGCAGAAGAAGGTATTGCACATCCATCATATTATAATAATAAAAGGCTTTTTTATCTTAGAAATACAAAACATGTAAACAAAATCATTTTATGATTATCAACATTGCTTGTTTGCCTTTCATCTCCATTAACAAGTGCCACATTTCGACTTAACTACCACCAGAAATAACTTTAAATGTATACCTTTTTCTTCAATTTCCTGTTATGCCAACTTTTTCCTTTCATTGGATATCAACATATTTAAAAAAAATATACTTCTCTCAACACCATGACAAAGCAATTCCTACAATTACTTCAAAGTTTTGGTTACACAATATTTTATCAACAATTTAATGATTGGGTAGATAACAGGTGATAGAAGATAATATCAAACAAGAAAATTTTGTTTTTATATATATCTATATATTTCTTTTAATAGTAACATTTTAAAATATATGAGATTCTGCTATTATCTCTTAAACACTGCTTCAAACAACAAATTATAGATTACAGGTTTAACATATTGCAGGAGGTCCACTTAATAAAATTTGGGATCTAAATGTGCCAATAATATATTCTAAGAACCTCTAATATAAACATATATACATATATAGAAGATATGAGTCATACATAAACACCATTAATACAGTCATTATATCAATAGGCCATGATTCACACAGTTATTATTAATGTTTACCTTTTTTTAACATATAGTCTTTGTTACACTTATTTCCCAGTGGATACCCTTCTCAATGTTATATTACATCAACAACTTAGAATTTTCTCAGCCTATTGTTTTCAAATATTCCTATAATAATTTAATATTGCAAAAATCATAATTTTTAATTACTTTAGAACTGAATATCATGTACAGAAATATCTATTTCCATTCACATATGTATTAAATTAGTATATTAACAATAAAATCATATAATATGTATAAAACATATCAATCCAAAGGTATCTTTATTAATTTTTTTAGAGTTTATGTATTATATGAACATATAAGTATATTAATATAATTACTTCAGTATATAGAAACCAGGAAATGGGAAATAAGTCATGGAATCCTATATCTCAACTGTCCCAAACAGTATTTTCCAAAGGTTTGTATTTATGAGGACATTTAATAATATTCTGCCCATTACCCTAAACAATATTAATAATAATAACATTTAAAACCACAAATTGTATAGCAATTTGTTTACATGTAATATAATATGTTAAGTATAATTAGTTTATTGTTATAGGAACAGTAAGTTTAGAGGAATGGGGGAAGTTTCTGCATACAAAAGACAAAATCTATTCAGATTTCGAAGAAATAAGAAAAGAGATAGAGCAGGAGACAGATCGCAAAGCTGGCAACAACAAAGGAATATGTCCGGAGGCTATCAATTTGAAAATTTATTCTACAAGGGTTGTCAATTTGACTCTTGTAGATTTGCCTGGTATTACCAAGGTACCATTGATTGATGAAATAGTTTTTTTAATGTTTATAAAAAAATTTTGATATATTAAAAACTTTAAATTACTTATAACATCTTAACCAATTACTGGCTCAGTAGTTAAGGCATCATTAAACTAGTCCAATTGATAGACTTCACACATTTTAAGGACATTATGGACAATATGAACTTTTAAGAGTTCTTTCCAATCCTTTCCTTTACTATGAACCAACCAACCAATATGTATTCATTCAATACATTAATCCGAAAAGTTGCATTCTTGAACTTCCTAAGTGAAATACTGACGTTTTCATCACTCGCCTAGTCCATCACTGATTACTAGACAGAATAAGCATCATTCACCCAGTGGCTTGGATATAACATGCACAGTAGAAAACTTATGGGTTTAATTTTAGGTACCCATAGGTGACCAACCAGAGGACATAGAAAATCAGATTGGGAATCTTATAATAAAGTATATTTCTAACCCAAATTCTATAATACTTGCGGTGACTGCTGCAAACACTGACATGGCGACTAGTGAAGCTATTAAAATGGCCAAAGAAGTGGACCCTGATGGCAGAAGAACTTTGGCTGTGGTTACCAAACTTGATCTAATGGATGCAGGTGACTATTTACCACTTTCTATAATAAATGTAATATTAACTATTTTTGTAGTATTGTGTGTTACTTCAGTTGCAAGCTACAAAATATAATAACTATGTAAATATTAAAATATTGGATTACTTTTCTTTAAAAATTCTTCAACATTCTGTATTAATAAAACTCCTAAATACTTAAAGAAAAATATGATTAATAAAATATATATATATAGTATTATATTTATTAATGTAGTATTTTTGTATGTACATATGTGTAGATGTAGTAGATGAGGCAATTGCTGTTTGTTATGCACTACCTTTCACAATTCTACTTCTTACAACAAGGTTGCATGTAAGAGATCACTATTAGTGATAAGGCCGCCTGTGCATCTCACATCGGTGTGCAATAAATAAAGCATTTATTACATTACATAAACATAACATGTTTCAAATTAATCATAATGATAAAAGATATACAAAAGATGTTTCTTACTTTATGTTACAAATAGCTATTTACAAAGAATGTAATATTTCAGGAACTGATGCTATCGACATTCTGTGTGGGCGTGTGATTCCGGTGAAGTTGGGAATCATTGGCGTCGTAAACAGGTCGCAGCAAGATATTATTGATAAAAAGACTATTACGGTTAGTTTACATGTTCATTACCGATATGATAGAATAATGTTTTTTTATTAAATTTAAAAAAAAGGATCTCAATTTGAATGCATATATTTTTCATCATAGTTGTAATGTAGTAGTAGTAATAATGTTCATTATAGACGGAATCTTTTCTTTTTTGGTAATGTGAGACATTTAGTTCAATATTAACTTCCATTAGTCTTGCTGTCTTAAACTTAATGTGTGCTATTGTAATTCAGATTTTAGAATTATTAGATTATAACAATTGAATTGGAGTAGTTTTTTGGATTAGTGTTTTGGTCAATATTTGCCTCTGAATACTATTTTAGTAGTTTCACTTAGAAGTATACCAAGATGAATATAGAACGATTCCTAACAAGAAAATGCTCTTAACATAAAAGAGGCAATATCTCTTTGCATGTTGAAATCAAATCCAGTCTTCACTAGTATCAATTGCTTAACTGTGAATAAGTCTGTTACGTGTTAAACAGCAGACACAGAATATAAATTATATAAATAATTTTAAACTCGCTCCATTAAAAGAGAGTTAGAAAAATAGTATTTCCAATCTAAAAGTCTAATCTAGTATCTAAAATCATCCAGTCTGTCCCTATGTATGCTTAGATCTTTAAAACTAGCAACGGATTTTGATGCGGTTTTTTTTAATAGATAGAGTGATTCAAGATGAAGGTTTGTATGTATAATATAGTAGAGACACGCTGATAATTTTAGAGGTTTCTAATGTGATGTAAATAAGCACATTTTTTTGCGCTTACATTGCAAACGCTGGTTGAACCCTACGAGATATATCAAAATAATGTACTACAGTATTGTACTTCTTAAAAAGGTCTACAAAAAAGTCTGGGATGTTATATATCTCTTAGGGGTAACCCACAATAACCATTTTTTATCCTTTACTTATTAAGAGAAATACTAGCTTATTTACGAAGCGATTTAAAAAAAAATACAGCATTAATCCTAATCCAATTAGGTACCTTAAATACATTGTGCATTAAATATAGATTTAAAATGCAGGGAGGGACATAGCGGATGCGCGGAGCATGCCTATGAAAACGTTTGTATTGCCTAATGACAAAAAGCTGTGAACGTTGTATATAAAGACATTCTGTAGTATATTTAGTATCAGCATTGCACCCGTGCGAAGTCGGGGCGGCTCGCTAATTTATATATAGTCGAGACTCGACTGAAATCTAGTAGTTTAATAAGTACATATAAATATGTTTTTTACTAGGATGCGCTTAAAGATGAAGCGACTTATCTCCAAAGGAAGTACCCAACCATAGCGACGCGTAACGGCACTCCATACTTAGCTAAGACTCTAAACAGACTTCTGATGCACCATATACGGGATTGCTTGCCGGAACTCAAGGTAATTAGTATTTACATCGTATAACGGTAATTTTGTTTAATGCTACATTTATGAACTGACCTCGATTTCATCTAGGTCAATATCTCAACTATCAAGTTATATATTCGCACATTGTTTATTTATTTTTTTTTAAATTTTTAAATAACTATATTTTATAAACCCAATATGCTAGTAGTAATAAGTATCTCCTTATCTTAATTCATTGCTAAAACATTTTTTCGAAACCGTTTTGGTAACTGTCTGCACTGGAGGTTTTTTAATTTACTTAAATTACTAAGATTATTACAAACAATCCTTAGTTTTGTTTTACTGAATAAAATCTACAATCTGTAAATCAGAATATTAAAAAACATAATAATATAAAACTAAAATATTAAAGATGATGACGACACCGCGACCCTAAACTGAGGAATCTAGATTGTTTTAAAACTATGGGATGAAAATATATAAATATATACTACCAAAAATAATAAATGACCTCCTTAAGGACATGGAGTATAATTTTCTAACCAACAAAAAATACTCAAGTAAAAGAAAAATATTTCTCACCAAATTATAAACTTTTTATAATAGTTATAGTGATATATTATGTACCGATATATATTTTATTTATTACATATATATCTGATAAATTAAAAATATAATGTATTTAGTGGAACTCACTAGCTGCTCACAGAAACCTCAAGGGCTTCTGCGGCTCTTAATAATTATTAAATATTGTAATTAGAATATTAAGCATACAAATAAATTAATAAAAAAATTTGCAATGTAAGGAGGCGCTAATGCATATTATAATAATTTCTGTGTAAATCTATTTGCATAATATAAAGAGACTTGTTCTTAGGAACAAGGGCAGTGGTAACTAGATCAATGCTCAGCAATTTATTTCCTTATTGAGTACAATGAATTTATTTATATTGCCTTGGTCATTATTATAAGTACAATTATTATGTTTAGTCTGGTCATTTTTAATATTGTTTATCTTACTCTTCATGTTTATGAAAGGACATTAACATAAAAAAAATATAAAATATACTCAAAGCTATTCAACTTTTTATCAATTGGACTTTGTTATAAATAGATTTAAATAGATTATATTTGATGCAAATGTTTCCAGGTCCGCGTCAACGTAATGATATCACAATTCCAAACATTACTCAATTCTTATGGGGAAGATGTATCGGACAAGTCACAAACTCTCTTACAAATAATCACAAAGTTCGCAAGCGCATACTGTTCAACCATAGAAGGTACCGCTAGGAATATTGAGACAACAGAGCTGTGTGGTGGTGCCAGAATATGTTATATATTCCATGAAACATTTGGACGTACTTTGGACTCTATACATCCATTAGTCGGTTAGTATTTTATAACAACGTTTTATTAACTTAAAACATTTTAAAATGACAACAACTCTTTTATACCATCCGGTTTTTTTTTCTTGCTAATCTGCATCCAGTTATCCACTATAAGCAGATATGAGGCAAGTGCATTCTCCAGCGAGGACGGCAACTCTTTGTATATATGCCTTGAAATTCATTAGAGTATGTCTTTTCTCTTGCGGCGCTTTTGATAACTGTGCTTGACTAAACTCGGTGCAAGTATGTTCGAGTGGTTTTCCAGCCATTTTTAGTATTTTACAGTTGAGGCCTGGATTTCCTCTTATACAGTGGGCAAATTTACTTGTTCATGGATTTCAGAGTTTATTATGAACCACGGAACTGAAATTAAATGATATTATAAATGAAATTATTTTATTGTATATTTTATAATTATATATATATTTTGTATATTTATCAGCAGCAGTACAACTATGAAAATAGATTTAAAAACATGCTTTTGTAGGTATTACAAAGACTTACATTTTTTATAAGGTAATATAATATGTAGTTGTAAAAAAACGGTAATATGATTCTCAAGAGACTTTCAAACCTACGGAACCGTAACAGTATGATCATATAACAGCTGGTCTTAATTTCATGCTTATAATATTACAGATATCAGTACCTTTTTTGCCTATCCAAAGTATATGAAGTATTTTTTATGTTTTAAAATTCCTGCTTCGCTTTGTTTCAGTGCTTAATAAGAAAAGGTTTTTATTACAAATTTCTTAACATCTAATATTAGTCATATATAATTTGTTACAATAATTTAAATAAGGCAAAAGACAAACTTGTCCAATATATTCTTTAAGATGTTGCTGGTACTTGGCCTCACCCTGAGCACCATGGCAATCAGTCAATATACCGCAAACCTGAATGTTGTATTATATTGGACCCTGAGGGCATTGTATGATTTTCTAGTATATTTTTGCCACAAACTGTATGTAAAAAGATGTACAATAAGATCTAAATAGAGTAAATTTGGCATCAGTAATTTTTTGTAATATATTAAACAGTGGTATAGCAGAAGTCACTATGAGGGCCTTTATTGGGAAGCATAGGGCGAGAGCTACGCATCACACGCGATTGGTCAAAATAGTAAACGTCACGGATAGAACTGCCAATACAGGCACGCTGTACGCTCACAATGTGCAACTTTCTCCCACTATTTTAGCTCGGACCGAAAGTTAGCTGCCGACTACTATACTTTGGGTTACTTGTCTTTCAGGTTTAACACGCATGGATATATTGACGGCGATAAGAAACGCGACAGGTCCGCGTCCAGCGTTATTCGTACCCGAAGTATCATTTGAGTTGCTTGTGAAGAGACAAATTAGAAGACTAGAAGATCCTTCACAGCGTTGTGTCGAACTGGTAAATATATACTATCCTGACGTTATTATTATAAGAGAAATAAGGTAGATGAAAAGATATAATAAAATAGTCCCCTAAAATCCATCAATTCTTCTTAAAGAGGTAATTTACATGCTTACTTATTTACATATTATTGACATGTCTTGTTATTATTGATATTAGTCAATTTAAACTGTAGTAAAAATTTGAAGAATTGTATTGATGTTTAGTAGAAACAAAAAATGATTTTTTTTTTCATTAAAAGGTCTTAGAGGTCCGGGTATCGCCCATTTTAAACTAAAATAACATAGATTTTTTTATAGGTGTTTATATGAGGTTATAAAACTATTATTACTATTGTGCAGGTCCACGAAGAAATGCAGCGTATTGTGCAGCACTGCGGCACAGAGGTCCAGCAGGAAATGCAGCGCTTCCCGCGCCTACACCAGCGTATCGTGGACGTTGTCACGCAGCTGCTGCGCACAAGACTACCGGCTACTAACTCTATGGTTAGTACCACTATTTAATATATAATATTTCATATAAGTTCACATAAAAACTGTAAGTCTTACTATGGAAATAAATATGGCGTAGTTACAACAATAAAATATATAGATTTGATTAGCGACATGTGTAGAATGTTATGTGACAAAACAGAAAAGATAAGTAATATTGTAAATTCCCTTTAATGAAATGTACATCAGTGGAAACTTTACTGGCCTTTGTGTTTACTAGTTGTAAGAATAATTTTGTAAAATACTGTGCTGTTTGTTTTCCTAAATAAAAAAATCCTAGAACTTACTAGATTCACTGTCACAAAGAATTTCTACAAAATCGGTTCAGCTAATTTGATGGACGTTTAGTTGAACAACACATTCATAATAATTATGTATATAATGGTTTCATGAACAAGACCAATTTAAATTTAAACTTAGCTGTAACCGTAAAATAACGAAATCATTACTATTCACAATATGTTTTACATAAAAGTAAAAGTGATCTGGTTGTCTCTAATTTGAAGACTCTTATATGGTTATCTACTTGCGGTTAAATAATCGCAAGTTTCCCTGCCAGAAGTGGTTAAATAAACCCCAGTGATGTGATAGAATTTAGACTAATATAAGTACATTCATTTAAGTTTATTTTATGATTTTTCCTTTCAGGTGGAAAACTTAGTAGCAATAGAGCTAGCATACATTAACACCAAACACCCCGACTTCCACCGCGAAGCCGCGCTCGTGTCCGGTCTGCTCAAGAGCACTGATGGGTTGGTGGAGGAGCACAGCCCCATGTTCCGGCAGAAGGGCCCCAGACCTGCTTCATCATCGGTAGTCACTATTGTTAAAGTATATATTTATTTTTATTTTTAGCTTGCAGTGTATCTATATACTAACAGATGTTAATTGTGGGTGGGTAATTGGGTTAATAATTGTTATCCACATAGTGGTAAAACCTTTTTTGAACTATAGTACAATTATTTTATTGTTGTTTGCTTGGTGTGTTATAACTAATAAAGAATATATTAGACAAGTCAAGTTTCAAGACTTGATTAGTTTGAATTTTATTTTATAGAATTACAATCTTGGCACGCAAATATATGAGTTTTGAATGAATAGCTTTTGGGTGCAGAGATTTCTTGTAGCTCAGAAGCGTTTTCTTCATTATGTTATATTGATTTGTGATTAAATATAAATTCAATCTTTAAATCAAAAGTTCACGGACTTAAGTGACCTGTAGACCAATTTCGCTTACATAGACCAACTGCAATTTTTTTTCGAGTTTGGGGGGCGATGTATACCACTTGGAAAATCATCACTTTAAGAGGTTAGGAGTAGTCAGACATGAAAAAATGAGAATTTCCAGTAATTTTTTTTTGTCATTAAATAATTTTATTTTATAAAATTAATAATATGGTATCATTACACAATGTTTTGACTTGAAGTCACGAAAATTTGAAAAAAACATCTATAATTTCAAAAGTTATAGCTGTTTGTGTTGACCCAGTTCCAACAGAAGGTCCTTGCGGTGACCACTATAAGTCCTTGGAGATTAATTTAAAATCAATCGGACAAAAAAATAGTTTTGTAAATAGATAATCTTGGGCGTGATCGAAGGATTTTTATTTTTTTCAATAATTAACAAAAAGGCGGACTTAGGAAATATTTTTTCTAGATTTTCGGGAAATAATCAACAATTAATTGTTTATAAAAATTTAATTTAAAACAAAAGAAAAATATAATTTAGTTACTAAACAAAAAAATATTTAGTTACTTTCAGTGATGTATTGAAAAATAAAAAGTAGTTATTTAAAATGTAACTGAAGTTATTATAAATTAATTATTTACAGACACAAAAAAATATATTATACTAATAATACCTGTTCTAAAAAAATGTATTAATGATTTTTTTTATCAAAAGTGTAACCCTCCTGTATTGAGACATATGTACTGTATAACTACCAAATACACAAATTTCAGTAATTATTACTGATTTCTTGTAGCAATTGCTTCATCAAATGGGTGAAAGAGGGTCCATGATGGTACTTTTGGCTAAAGTACTGGATTCCTACCAGGTAAATGAATGAAACATTAGTGCTCCATGTAAACTATTCATAACATTATTCATACTTATTAATATGTATCATAGTGTTTTCATGGCTTTGCAAAAAATGGGCTCTCTTTCAACCACTTTGTTGCTGAAAATGCAGTATATACAAACACAAAGAAAATCATTATTTTAAATTAAAACTATTCATAAGGGAAAGGTAGTGGTAGGTTATTTAAGAAGAATAAAAATTAATATAATTGTAGTTGTCCATTTCTAGTAGACGAATTGTTTAAAATATTCTGTGACCTTTGATTGCTTTTACATGTTTAAATTTTGTAAACAATAGCAGTAAATTTAAATAATATATTGCAGTTTCAGTGACATTTCACTACATTATGTTTTATATTAAATATGTAATGTAAACAAATTAACTGGGGGGTTCGGTATTCACTTATTGCATATAAGTATGGGTTCACCATTCTTATTAGCACGAATAAACATTGTGTTTAACATGTTATTAGCCTAATAATTAGCGCATGCGTGTGCAGTATGGGAGTAGAGCTATTTCAATATTGATGTAACATTGCAGCACGTACCAGCCATCACAGACGGACACGACCGGTCTCCGCCGCAGCCCCATCACGAATCTCCTTCAACCCCCCAGGTATTTTACTTCTTATTGGGCGTTGGTCTTAATATGGTATAAATGGGGGATTGGATTATTTTCCTCTTACGATATGCTCGTCATAGTGCCAGAGGGTAGAAGGGGGGTTGTATATTAATGCTAAACTTGTCTTTATTTCATGAATGTTTTTTTTACTAGCCGGACCGCCTCGGCTTCCCGGGTGGAAATTACTACGTGTATTTAGATTTAATTTTACATTCTAATTTTCAACATATTTTGATCTATTTATATATAGATATTAGTAATTCCTAAAGACTTAAACAGTCACACACCATCTATATTACCTTTATACCCTTTTTTTAATGTTAGAAATGCATTTACCCCTTAAAGGGGTTATGTGGGACTCCCAGCGATAAGCGCTGGACTGCCGCATTAAAACCCACCACTGTCCATGCCGTATGGTAGGCGCCGCAGGAACGCGATAGCATACTACTGCGGACGCCTCGGCACATCCTTCCGTCTTCGGGTACAAGTCCCCGCATTTCAAATCTGCCCATGGGCTCGCTTTACCAAACACTTAACCGAGAGGGGATGCCAGGAAACGTCTACTGAAACACCTAGCCCCCGGAGGAGTCAGAAGCGGCCCATACCCCTCGAAATCAGGTCGCTCGTAACTCATGTCTGCAAACAGAGGAGTACCCGGAGTGACCCGTACCTCCGGCCACCGGATGCCCCTGGATTTAACTGCCGTCTGCGATGCCCAGGGTACGAACGTTGGAATTTAAGGCCCGCGACCGTCACGCCGGCGCTCCGCGACCTTCGCGCCCAACCTTGGCGCAAACCTCTGCGCCGGACGCTCGACAGCTCCCCCCATCCCGGATTACGCTACTACACTCGCGCTTACGCGCCCCGCCACGACGCTTTCACGTCCCTCAGCATAAGATATGTCCAACTGCCCCCCGATCATGGAGCACGGTTGCGCCACTGAGTGGCTACCCCAAGAACGGAGGCGCAGCGGGACACACTGAACTCTTCGCTGCAACACAGCCATCTTCTACTGCGCCTACGCGCCCCTCATCTGCGGACATTGGCGTCCGGATAGTACTACGTCTTTCCTAAGTCTATCTCTGTACCAAATTGCATAAACGCGTAACAGAAAGATAGAGTTACTTATAATTAAAAAAAATTATAATTAAAAAAATAACCCATTTTAGATTTTGATGTAACTGTAGGGCTCTTCTTGAGGGTCCCATAAAACAATTTAAGCAAATTAAGTTTATGCAAACGCTAGTTTTCGAACGAAACGTCGAACTTTGAAAAAAAACTTTATTTTTAATTTTGGTTCTACGTTTTTTCTTTTAATATATCTATTCGCGTGAGTTGGCATTTGAAGGTGAAAGACTGCCAGTTATAGTGTAATCATAAAAAATGGGCGCTGTCAGTATCTTTATTTACTACCAGCGTGCTAAAGATACGTACTTTCTACTCATTTTTTGTAAAATTTAATCGATAAATAATCGATTAAATTTTTTTCTGGCATCTTAGTTGCTTAGGGCAAATTCTTTTTTAATTTTATGTTATTCGTTTATTTATCGTATGTTATTTTGTATTTTATTACAGATGAACGGAAGCCCAGAAAACAGAGTTATGACTCCACAGAAACCAGTCAACTTGTTACCCGAAGTGCCCAGTCAGACTTCTAGAAAGCTCTCTGACAGGGAGCAGCATGATTGCGATGTTATTGGTAAGGAATATTTTAAATGTTAATAACTACTAATCAGTTATAGGGAAAAAATTATTTAAACTTTAACAGATTAACAATAAAATACTTAATTTTTTTTGCTGTGTAGCTTCTTTTCTGGAAGTGAGTATTATGGCTCTTCTTCATGACGAGTATATTCGTAAAATACAATTAACTGATTAAAGTTATTTATAAACATTTTGGAAAGCGTTAATCCCTTACTCAATAAGTCATTTTTTTAATTTTTTTTTAAAATTGAATTATTTTAGTTTTTTTTTAGTGCTGATTAATACCTCATGTATTGTCCAGTCATAATATATTTATATATGTAAACATTTGCGCGTAGTGTTTTTCAATAACATTTTACCGTCATTGATGTAATTAATAAACAATGAACCATTTCAATAGAATGGCTAAACAATTGATTTACGTTAGCTGGTGTTCATTTACATATTACATTTAATATTCGCAAGTCATTCCTATTAACAGAATAATTAATTTCGAAACATTTCCATTGCTTTTTTTACGATATTCTTAATCAAACGTAAATGATATTCTTAGATTACATTCTTCTTCTTCTTGATTAGTTTATGATATTCTTAATCAAATGTAATTAAAAAAAAAAGGGTACTAAAATATAAAATCTATATACAGGATGGATTTTTGAGACGGGTCAGTAAGGGCAGGTACCTTAACCGTTATAGTTACAGGAAAACGTTTCTAGGAGACCATCCATACCTTTTTGAAATATTCTGAACTGCATTCACAGATTTTTGAAAAAATTTACGGCCCGCGAAAAAACTGCAAAATCCAAAAAAATATTTTTTTATGTCTATCGGTCCTACTCCGTATGGGGATCAAAAGACTCTATGGGACCATTTAAGATTTGAGTACTAGAAATGTCAGAAATCACCAAAAACATTTTCCATACATTTTGGACTGAAAAACAATAAATCAACTCGTCATATTTTTATTGCTAAACAATCCTATTTCTTACTGTGATTAAAAGATTCTTTTAGGCCAACTGAAATTTAAGTACAAAAACTACGGCACAACACAACATGTCACACCAACTTCAAAATAGGTGATCTCCGATATAAATTGCTCAAAATGACCGCCGTTTTCTACGTAATTTCATTCGTTTTTGTACTGTGCAAGTAGATTCGGGTAACAAGCTGACTGATTGATATATCAACGCAGGGCCTAAACTCTAAGGGATAGAAACTTGAAATTTTGCACAGGGGTACCCTTTAAAACGTAAGGGAGCTCTAAGAAAGGATTTTTTAAAAATTCACCCCCTAAAAGGGTGCAAAGTTAGTATGAAGCTTTGCCGTTTTTGAAGTTATTCAAATGAAATATCAGCATGAAGGTTCCTCATTGAAAGTCATGAAAAAAGTGTAAAATATTTTTTCGAAAATCATCCCTTAAGGGGAGTGCAAAGTTAGTATGACTACCTCATAAAATTATTAAATATATCTACAGACTCTACTATAGATCAATATCGTAAACGAAGTTGAGGGTAAAAGCTACTTAATTAATAAAGGATGACGATCTTTGTTTGAAACACACATCACTCCCCGTACAACATATATTTTGTTTATGTTAGCAAGTTCATATAGATTTATAAAAATTCTAGCAAACTTCCTATAGAATTTATTAATAAAATAAGAATAAAAATATTATTAAATATTAATATTTAATAATTGCCGATAATATGATCAAAAATATGTATTTTTATTTGATCTCGAAGTACCAATAACAATTTACATATCGATCGATGTAGAAATTCAGTATAAAAAAAAAACAAACTATAATTATGGTTTTGATTTAAATAATTTTTTTTAGGTTTTAAAAATTGTGTTGTTTTGTTTTATGTTGAAATATGTAGAATGTATTCATTAAGCTAACATGACAAAGTTATAAAAAAAATTGAATAATAATTGATCGGTATTATGATGCTAGGTGGACGGAGCGACCACACGACAAACCAAAATTGTAATAAGACAATAGAAGGCATCAGCATGATGCACTTGAACCAAATGGGTGATTTAGTTGGTGAGGAATAAACTATAGTGGCGATGCGCAATAACGCTTACTTCGATACTCATTCCTTCACTGTAGGGTTTCCGACCACCTTTCATCTGTGCTAACTTGCTTGCCTTACGCTTGTCGCTTATATTTAAACGAATTAAACCACTTTATTTACTGTTTAACTAATCGAAATTAACAAATATCTTAAATTTATAAAGAGTTATAAAAATTACACAAAACTGGCAACGAATGAATGAATGAAACGGCTGCTCTTTTATCTTTTAGCATTTATTCTAAAAAGTTTGTTGATAAAAGGCCATCCCTTGTTTATCTATATATATAAAAGGAGAAGCTGACTGACTTAATGACTGACATATCAACACAGGGCCTAAACTACAAAGAAAGGATTTTTGAAAATTCACCCTCTAAGGGTGTAAAACGGGGGGCAAAGTTAGTATGAAGCTGCCGTTTTTTGAAGTTATTCAAATGAAATTCAGTATGAAGGTTCATCATTGAAAGTCATGAAATATGTGTCAAATATTTTTTAGAAAATCATCTCTTAAGGGGATAAAAGGGGGTTGCAAAGTTAGTATGACTACCTCATTATCACAAACGAAGTTGCGGATAAAAGCTAGTAGATGATAAATTAATCAATGTTTGTATTTTCTCCTCTATGCAATTAAGTAAGTTTCTAATTTCTTAGTTGATAATATATATAATAAAAAGATGTAAACGGTACTAATAGTAATATGAAACAAAATGGTGGTAAGTCAAGAACACTGAAAAGAGAGTCTAGCTTACCTAAAAATTATTTGGGAGTAATTTTTAGAATTCTTCATTTTTTATTCAAGACAAGTTGACTCTTGCGACTTCGTCCGCGTGATGCTCAGCTCCTATTGGTCTTAGCGTGATGATATATAGCCTATAGCCTTCCTCGATAAATGGGCTATCTAACACTGAAAGAATTTATATATATATTTATGTATAGATTTAGTATAGGAATTTTTTCAAGTAATAAAACTTAATAATTAGGTTTAAAAATGAAAAATAGGTTTCTATCAAAAAAGTTAGTGACGTGAACCCATTTCGGGTTTGTGGTGGTTAAAAAGGTCATGAAATTTTAAATCCATTATGCTGTAACTGTTTTCATAGTAACCGAGCACAAAGTAACCATGATGCGAGCGAAACCGCAAGAGAAGTGCTAGTTATTAATATGCAGTTTTTGTTATGATATTGTAAACAATAAAACACCTAAAACAACAAAGGAGCTGGACTTTGTTTGTACTTTGTACTATAATTAATGAAATACGTATACCTATAAATTTATTTTGAAATTTGTATTTTAAATACTTATAACTTCAAAATACGATTTCACAAAATACATTTAGTGACCTCATTGATGGTTAAATTCATTGAAATCAAATGTATTATTAGGATCTGAAAAAATGGAGCGTCGCTGTAATCGGTACAGCCAAAATTAGTAGGCAACACCGAACGTCAATTTTCATTTTGTTTCGCGGTATTTTGTTGTTTGATTCCGTTATTTTCACCCATATATTGTGAAATAAACTAGAATTGCTTGTAAAAAATAAATTTTGTTTTTGGGACCCTAAAGTTATTTGGTATTTTAAATACGTGCGATTAAGTATTTTGTAATTTGTATTTTAATTAAAGCAATATATGCATTTTGCCCACCACTGACTAATATCATAAAGAGGTGGTAAAGTTTGTGAGGTTGTAGGGGGTAATCAACCCAATTTTGAAAATTCTTTTACTAATAGAAAGCTACATTATTTGTGAGTGACACAGTCTATATATTAACCCGAAAAATGAAAAGACTTTCGTGGTAGTCGGATTTGCAATGTAAATCGGAGTAAAAAAAACACTAACAAAAATGCTTCTTAGAGATTGTGTGTGTGAGTGAACAGTTTGAATCCACCTCCGCGAAGCGATGTGCGAAGCTGGTCTAATTTTCTATTAACTCTATTACTTGATCTGTTTACCTTTTAAGGCTTGTAATATTGGCTTTATACTTGAATATAAATAGAGTGGTATGTTTCTGTATTAACTATAGATAACTCCCAAATAAGACTCAACATAAAGTATATAGAATAGTTTAGCATTTAATCTGGCTTTTCGGAAATCTACTCAAATGAAAAACTTTCTTGTTATTTTATTCTTAGTTATTTCAGGGATGTTATGGATATTAAATATCGAATCTGGATACGGATAAAGGAATAATATTATATCGGTTTCGAATACGGTTAGGAAATTATTTCGGATTATCCGTTAGTTTCGATTACGGTTATTAGATTTTGAAAGTATAATACAAATATTTTTGACTTTGCGGAATGTAAATTTACTTAATTAAATAAAATCCAAATTACATTAGACTTAATACGCGATTTGCTGAAATATAAACAATTATTAATAACTTATACAAATTATTAGTCATTTTCCTCTAAGTGCACACAAGTAAGTTTTTAAATGTAAAATGTAACGTAATCTCACAATAACTGACTAGTAATGAACAATTAATAATAAACAATGCAAGAAAGACGCGTGGCTAGTAGGCTATTTGTTGGCTGGCTTCAACTCAAAAAAACTTTTCATAACATGCATCATTTAGACTTCGTTCCTATCCGAAAGTATCCGAAATTGTTATATCGGATTCGGTTACGATTACGGAGCTCTATAACATCCCTGTTTATTAATTTACTTTAATTACGTGAGGAGAGCGAATGACGTGTACATATGGCAATTTGGCCAAGAGTTATTCTTACATATAGCAATATGGAGGAAATAATAAATAAAAATGGTATCTAATGGGAGTTATCCATGCATGTATCTATTTCTCGCCACTATGTTCACCTCAACACATTTTACACAAATATTTTGCCTGTTAGTTGTTTATTTTTAAGTTATTTAAACAGATTAAATTATTATTTCTAATTGTTGTAATATTGTGTATATCGTTTATTTGGCATTGAAAACTTCCAAGCCTTTTAGTGATAGGGGTTGTATTATTCAATTAAACTATACTATAACTATAAAGCAGTAAATATTTATAATTTCGGAAAATTATTTAATTGTAAAAAATAATGGGGTGTGTACATATGGGGGTATATGTTAGAAATGTTATATGCGCCCTAAAGTATATTATTTATATTATTTCAGAGCGATTAATTAAATCGTACTTCTACATTGTAAGGAAATCCATAAAAGACTCAGTGCCCAAGGCTGTGATGCACTTTCTCGTGAACTACGTGAAGGACAACTTGCAGTCGGAACTGGTGACGCACCTGTACAAGTCCGACCAGGCTGAGAGCTTGCTCAACGAGTCTGAACACATCGCTCAGAGGAGGAAGGAGGCCGCTGATATGCTTAAGGTATTCATTTAAAATAATCATCCCGAACATTTCTAGTCACAGTTTTTAAAAAACAGATTCTAAACTTGGAAGAATTCGGATTGTTTTTTATTTAATTAATTAAAAAGTTTGTTTGTTTTATAAAGCTTTCAAATGTTGTCATTAATATTTTAATTATTTTTTTATTGTATTACTAGCTGACCCGACAGACGTTGTCTTGTCTTAACTATGAATATTGCATTCGAATTGGCTGTCAAAAGCTTACATTAGAAAAGTTAATATGGTCGTTAAGTTTTTTAAAATTTTCTAGTGTTCCGCGCTTTTTAAATTTTTTATTCAATAAGAACCTGATAATAACAAACACAACAAAAAAAGAATTAACGAAATCGGTCCAGCCGTTTAGGCGTGATGCCGTGACCAAGGGAAATAGGAATTCATTTTTATATATACAGTTTAAAGCATTTTTAAACGTTTTCGGGAATTTTATAATAACTTATTTTTTTATCTTTTTAGTTCAGTCAATATACATTTGTATAAGCATATGAACGTAACGAGCTAAATTTTTTATTAATTATTATAAAAAAAAACTGAATTTAACCCTTTTTTTCAAGATGGCGGAAAATCCACCAGGAAATTTTAGAATAACAATAAACTGATAGAAATACTGACATCAACAACGTGAAAATTTGCATTTCTTTTTCTTTGCAGTTTCTTTGACACTGTAGATGAATAGTTAAGATTTTTTTTTAAATAGAACTATGTGTGGTGTAAAGTAGATGAAACTTTTAAACTTCATTATGTTTAACTCATAATGAATTAAAATCTTTGTACATTTTGACATCAGTATCTATTAATTTGTATACACGTATAACGCTTACACACTTTCTATTTGTTTTCAGGCATTACAACGCGCCGGTCAGATTATTAGCGAGATCCGCGAGACACACATGTGGTGATGGTCAGCCGAAGAAGACTCTAGTCTATGAAGTAGTGAAATTGAGCTCAGAGCTCTGTATATACTATAACCTAGCGCCTAGGTGAATTATGTAGGCATTTTTACTTATTTAAACATTCACAAACATTTGCTTTCAACTTTAACAGGGAGGCTATTTATTGAAAACATTTCACGCCCAATTTCCCTTTCGAGAATTAACCTCCTTCAATGTCACGACAATCCTGTATAAATGAATTTATTTAAAAAAAACCTTAAAATTTGAAAGCAAATGTTTGATATATTGAACTTTTAAATTGAGCTTCACGCTTAAAAACGCGTCTTTCATGTTTTCCATTATTTGTTTATTGATATATAATAATAATAAAATGGCTGTTAATGTGAGGCACGTAATATTAAATATATTCAAGCAATAAGTCATTAATGTCTTTATATAGCGTGCGAATTTGTGTAAACTGCACAGCTTGTCTCAGTTACCATATTAGATGCACTGGTTACGTTCCGTTACACCATTTCATTTTTCATGAATTATTTTTTTTTTATTATAAATTTTGCCTTGTCCAGGTTTGCTCTGGAAATAGTTTAGTCCATTTCAATACACTAAATATAACTGCAAAATATTATTTAAAAAATATTATGTTAATGTTACGCCTTATTTTTAATAGTAGATATCTGTTATTTTTTTTACAAATTCCTTTAAATATTTTTTGTAATAATAATAAAATTCAATTTTAATTGTTTTGTGTAGATAACTTAAAAAATTCAATTAATATGAATTAGTAAATTGTGTGGTAACCCATGATACGTGAATGTCAATATGAATTATTATCGTGTAATGGAACGTCAGTAGTCTCAGTGATATTAATTGTAACTCCTGCAATATCCTCTGGTATTGAGTATTAGGAAGTTTGTGGTCGTTACTCATTTGATTGAGTTTTAATGTAAATGTAGATTTGTTTACAGGGCTATCGGTAGTTTTAACTATATCTATTTGGCATTTTACAATTCAAAGTTCCTTGGTATTGATTTCGCATGCATCAAAGTGATTAGAAATATACTTTATTATCGCAAAGATGTCTAAGTATTATGTAAGTTTTTAGTTACTTAAACTTTCGTAATACTTGAGTAGACTCTTAACTTAGTAGTGAGTATTCCTGTTAGATATTTATTGTTATAGTCAGAAGTGTGATGTGTTATGTACCGAACGAAACCAATTGAATGTTAAACAATGTATTAAGTCTGTTAAAAATTATAGAATATTGTGATGTAAATGTTGTTTTATTGAGTTTATTTACCCCGTCTTTGAAAGTTAGGTTACAGAAATAAAAACAATACATTTTGTTACGTTTTATTATATAAAATTAATGCATAGGATTTTGTGACATCTACAATACATTAAAATAATTACGTAGATACAACAGAAACTGATTTTCAAAGTTATTAGGCTGCGTTTCCACCAGAGAAGTGCGAGGCTGAGTAACGAAGCTATGAAACGATGTGAGCGTTTACCACTAGAGATGTGCAAGGTAGCTGAGCGGTACGATTATGCTCTTTATAGGTGCGAGCGAACTCGCGTCTATCCCTCACACCGCTTAGCCTAGCACTTAGTCGCTGATGGAATGGAGAAAGATTCAAAAAGTATTTCCTAGCTTGCTTTACGTGCTAAAAACTCCGCGTTACTGTGTCGAATACGTGTGAAATGAAGTGATTCTATTGGTTTAAAATACATTTCTCACACACATTCCTCGGTTGCTTCGTATGTAAAAAAACCACGCTCCATGTGTCAGATGAAACGATTCGCTGGTGAAAACGCAGCTTTAGACAATAGTCGCGTACATTGCAAACCTTATTTTTAATTACACAGCCGATTTATAAAAAGGATTAATTGGAATTTCACATTATTACACATTCACAACAATTACTTATATACTATTGTCATGGCATTGTATGGCAAGGAATCCTAATTTAACAGAACTACAATTTCAAACATGAGATTCATTACTTGAAAGAGAGTAAAAGAGTATTATTTAGTATAAACAGTTATGTTTTTAAATGAATACTTAATTATTAGCATTCATCCATTAATAATTTGGATAAAATAAACTTTAAAAATGATTTTGTACAAAATAATTCCAATTAAACATAAAATTTAAAACATCACACTAAAACATACAATTCTTTTGGAATAATCTCATCGTTAAAAGATCCACTATGTGTTCATTGGGGACACCAGTTGATAAGATATTTAAACCCTAAGATCTATATTGTCAAAATTGGGGCAGCTTATATTTATCTAATATTACCGATACGTTTTATGCTTTGTAATTATTATTAAAATGTATATCCAAATATTGAGTAGAAAAAATACGCGATTTATATTAATTTGTACTTATGGGATGGATTTCTACCATTTTTGGAAGCTACTAATCTCATCTAAAGCGACATTTATCAAGTTTATATAACTCACACATAAATTTAAACCCAACCGCATATTAACAAGATTGTATAAAACAGATCGTTATCTTCAAATCTAAACTAAAAAGATTTGTTTTACATCCGAGAATCTAGAATAATCTATCCAGATCATATCATTGCTGCAAGAGGCAAGTCACGACCAAATGCTAGACTATATCTAGTAATACACTTGTATATTAAGTCTGTTTATATAATACTTATAGTAGGGGGAGCCCAAGAGGATTTTTTGGATCTACTGGAGCACGTCTGATTTGTGTAAGGTAGGTTTTATAGATAGACAGCGTATATTTGATTTGGGTGTGGCGGACGATCGCATCATCACTACACTGCGTTCCGACGTCATGATCACAGATAATCACAAAACAACGCACCCATGTCATTTTATGTATGTATCACTTAATACACTACCCTTCTAGATGTCCACCCCCTCCACTCAAGTGAACATACCATCAAATCAGTGAAAAGTCGGACCATCTTGTATATTTTCATAGAATTGTTTTTTTTTTACAATTTTGAAAAGCCATAGATGTTTTTCGGAACAATAAAATGGGAAACGTTATATTACCTTTTGTTCTTACTATGATCTAACATGTTATATTATGACCTTAAGACGCTCGAGTAAATCCCTATTTAGCATCATGGCCTCCCGTATTAAACTACTTGTGTAATATTACTAATAGTAGTTTGTGTAAATTTCAGTTAATTTTTAACATGCAATTATTTTTATTTAACTGAACAGTTCTTCGTGTCGCTAAGAATTAAATACATGAGTATATTTATTAAAACTGAAGCGTGTTTCTAGCCTTATCTATGTTATGTATGTGCACGTTAGACCGCGGTGACACGCGGAAATGACCGCTAGGACTTCTTCTCGGTATCCAGCAACATGTCATTTGTACAGATCTTCTCCAGCTGCTTCACATAATACGTGTTAAAGTTTAATCTGAAAATAAAAATTTCGCATTTTAATTTATATGTGTATCAACATTAATTACATAAAGCAGGATGGCTATAGACTAAACTCTCAATTTTCTCGCAAATATTATTTATGACAGAGAATGGGAAACAAGCAGACACTTCTTGGTGAGATTGAAATTTTTAAAGATGGTGATAGTAACTTTTTAATTCCCAAGTCCAAGTTTCTAAAGATAACCATTTTTTTTTAAATAAATTAAATTTAGATTCATTTTGATAACACTAAAAAATTAAAATTATATAAGCTACCTCCATTTTTATGAGGGAGGCTTCCAAAGTTAGCAATGGGCACTGTGCAGTTAAGATTCTCAAAGATAAGCGGGTATTATTTTACTTTAATGAATTTGACAAATAACTTTTGTGCTACTATTTAGTTTTACCACAACAATAGTAGAGTAAACCAATTAATGTTTCCCTGTGATAGAAAAAAACATATCAAACTTCTGTCACCTACAGGTGATGCTGGAAATTCATCATCATCACGACCCTTCAATGGCCCACTGCTGAGCCGGGTCTCCTCCTAAGAATGAGGAGAGTATTAGGCCACAGTCCACCACGCTGGCCCAGTGCGGGTTGGCAGACTTCACACACCTTTGAGAACTTTTAGGGAACTCTCAGGAGTGCAGGATTCCTCACGATGTTTTCCTTCACCGTTAAAGCAAATGATATTTAATTGCTTAAAACACACATAACTCAGAGTCAGAGGTGTTTGCCCAGGATCGAACCCCGGACCTCCCGAGTAAGACTTAAAGTCTCAACCACTGGGCCATCACTGCTGGGATGGCTTAAGGATTTTGGAATAGAGATAGACAAGAGCTAGAAAAGTGCAAAGGCTAATTATTTTTTTAGTTATAGATAAGTTGCAAACGAGCAGTTGGTCTACCTAATGGTAAGCGGCCAGCATCGCCCATGGACATCGGCAAAACACGAGTGTATCCTCGAAGATAGAGTGGGGTGGGGGAGTGAAGAAAAAAATGCTGCGGTTACAGCGGACCCTGAAGCGGAGCAAGAGCCCAGAGTCCACTAGATCCGCAGCATGAATGGGATGGGAGAGGGAGTGGGTAAGTCTGGCCACATGCGCCTCGATCGGAACACGTCTATGATACTTGGCGGTCGGATTCGCATGGTGTTCACATGCCAGTCGGGGAACAGATCCCCCACCACCAAAGAAGTTTTTGTCCTGTAAAATGCAACTCTCAAGTCTTGTGATGTTTTGAATAAGTAAATAAAAAATGATCTACTTGGGAATATAAAAATACATCATAAACATTTCTGAGTACCTGAAGTACCTACATATTCTACGCAGACAAAGTCACGGCACTAATGATAAATATATGTTGTAAACGACCTAGGAAATTAGAAAGAACATACATAAGAGGAATAAGTGTTCTATACAAGTTAGGAGCCATCTATTACTTTATTTTTTCTCTCTTCCCTTTGGTCTGATGTCACATATTTCAAAATTTCATATCTACAAAATTATCAAATTAAAATAGCGATACTGTTGTAAATAAAATATTCAAATTTTTCGTTTACTTACAAGTTTAAATATTTTATATTTGTCCCCATAATATTTCATCCTTTATAACAGTACCCTTAAATCTTTAAAATCTGATCATGGTAACTGTAGATAGCGTTTAACCTTCCTATACTCGCGCGTTGGATTCTCAGACCAAAATACTAATTAATTTCGTTGTTTTCTCAAAAAATATCAACCCTGCGGCTTTGCGGTTTTTCGGAGTTCACTAGAACCGCCGCATTAATGGGATGAGAAGGGGAGGGGTAAGTCTGGCCCACATGTATAACATTATTTTAGATCCTTTTTAATTTATTTTCAGACTTTTTTGTTACCACAATGAACGAAGACAGAATAAGAGCGCTGTTAGAATGTGAAGAATCCGAATCAAATTATGAAGATAGAGGTTTCTACCAAATAAAGTTAAAGACTGTTTCTAATAAAGTTAATGTAGTAATATTTTTTTCACTTTTTTTATTCAATTATAACCACTTCTTAGAAAAAAAAATATTACTTAATAAGTATATAATTACAAGTATACATACGAGACTAACTTTCGATCTGAGACACCGTGCGCGAGTATACGAAGGTTAATTAGGTAGTAGGTTTTATTGCTTTAATTTAATAATAAACCGAACGGCTCAGAAATTCAAACTGCCACTAAACTCGGAGTTCAGCCGCAGTTTGACCAGTACTGAAAATAGTACGATCAGTGTAGGCGAGAGTTTACGTCCGGTGGAGGAGCTCTAAAGCTTTTGCTGTATTTAATAGGTCTGCTTTTGACCTAAATTGTGTTTTACTTTTGATATTGCAATGTAGACATAACTTGCGAGATTTGTGATGAGTAGGAAAGAGGACCCCTCCTCTTATATTGAAAAACGTTACAAGGCGTTATAATATTGAATGGAATATTGGCTAAACGCAACGTAGATACTGCTAATGAACCGATAAATAATCAAACATTATGATCTCTTACAACTACGACAGGGACCTAAGCAGTGCCTTGGACTTATGACCAAGGTGTAGGCTACTAATACTTACCTAGCGGATATATTGAGAAGTTTATTGGTATTATTGTCGCGAGCCATCCTCTCGATGATAGCGAGTACGGAGAGCAGCGCCGCGGAGAACCTCAGCCCGTAGCGAGCCACGGAGCGCGAGAATGTGTCCGCCGATCCGTCCTCTGCTGTTCCGCAATTTGCAGTCTGTAAGTTATATTATACAAATAAATATAGATAACAACTAATGAAATATGTTTTTACTACCCTGAAATATGTTGCCTACTTTAATTCTTGAAACCCGGGCAAGACGTTTGAAGCCCCCGGACTCTGGACCTTGGAAGGACAACAACAATGAAAAAAAAAGACAGCGATATTTTTTTCCAGATATTAATAAGCGCTTTAATGCATTTACAGATTTGTAATTAAATAAAGAGTAAAGAAATTAAAAATAGTCATAATAGTTAGTTCAAATGAAATTGAGGATTCATAATAAGTTTTCTATGCGAGAAGCTGTTGTTGCAATTTGTTGATAGATTTTTTAAACAATCATTTCAGTTCATAGTACATTTCATGAGAAATTCATAAAATTATGGTTTCAAAACTAAATTAAGTTTACGCTCATAGAAATAAATATAAAAGGAAACGTAAAAAAATTGACTTACCGTATAACTCTAAAACAGAAAAGTCATGAAAAAAGCAAAAGTAACGTTTGTCAGGATTTAGATTTATCACAAATACTACATGGAAGCGTTATATACATTTTAATTACAATAATTAATGCGTGAACATGGCCATTTATACAGAAAAATGCTTTATGTATTTTAAGATTCTTGATCGAGAGGTCTATGCAACACCATCCCAATTCTGACGTTAACCAAGTCCAAATATAGCAATTTAGAGGTTAGTGCTTCTCGCCGTATCAAATCGCGGCGGAAGTGCATAGAACAGAGTCTTCTTTTCTTTTGAGTTTAAGTTAATTTCGAATTTAGCGACATTATAAGTCCCATGTGAACAAACTTAATTAAACAAAAACCCTAACCACTGAGCTACTGTTGCTACGAAGGAAAGACTATCAAAAGCATTGGTTACTATCTGTGCCCGCGACTTCGTCCGTGTGGAATAGTTTCTTTCCCTATTTTTATTTTATACCCTTGTGGGTAAAACTTTTACAAACTTTCAATGTCATATTTATTTATATTGAATCAACAGCCTAAAAATAAGTTTCAAGCTTCTAGCTCTAAAAATGACGATATTTCCATACAACTTTACATCCTCCCCTTTCAACCCCTTAAACCCTTTTTTCGCAATAAAAAGTAGCCTATGTCCTTTTACAGGCTCTATACGGATATGTATAAAAAAATACTTAAATCGGTACAGTAGTTTTGTCGTGAAAGAGCGATAGATAGATAGAGTTACTTTCGCATTTATAATACATATTAGTAAGGATTTATAAATAAGGAAATATTATATATTTTTTTTAATTTAGTAAGCAAAAACATCCAGAACACTATAATAGACTAGCTACCCGCTCTCGAAGGTCATCTGGAACACTATATCTGGTGCTCAGTCATCATACACACAAAAAATGTATAAAAAATTGATTATAATAGCAATGTCATGCAAATATACAAAAGAATTATATACATATATCACATGAAAATAACCGTAATTTATAATTCTAGTAGTCAGATTAAGTGATTTAATATGTTTTTTTTAAATTTATAAATTAACAATGCTCAGTAACTAAATAAAATTTGCCATAGTGCTATAAGTTAGTGCAATAAGTGGTAAGTGACTGTGGAAACACTCTGTAATTATTTACTAGCAACCCACCCGGCTTCGCACGGTTGTAGAGCATGCCTACATGAATACTGTTTAATATGATACTATACAACACTTATAATTTGAGTAGCATCCTGTTATTTGATGTTAGTAGGATTGATATAACTACCATTCTTCTTTCTTGAATGCTGGACAACTGATAAACACTAATCAAAGAAGTGGGGGTTGCAAAATAAATACGGCGTCACGATAGAATAATGATGATTAAATCGCGAGGATTTTAGCAGTAACTCCGAAGGTCTGAGTCTAAAGTATACCCCTCAGGAGGATATTCTAGTGGAGTCGTCATACTATTAGTCTGCGTATAGACCTACAATTTTTTTTCTTTTTAATTAACAATACATAGTTTTATTTGCCACAATCATCGTCATATTTCAACCAATTTATAGAAAACCTTAACAAATTATGCACCTGAACCTTTCTTATGAATCTTTCTGTCTATTGGTGGAAACTGCTTGAAAGTCCGTTCAGTAGTTGTTGAGTTTATCGCGAACAGTTTTACAATATGTAGTGATAGTGTTAAGGCTCATGTTCACAACACTATGATCCGTGATACGATGCGGTGATTTAGTTACAAGTGCGCAAGTGATATCTAATACCGGTACCTCGCCGTAGTCATTATTGTCATATGCAGGTCCGAGCATACTGTTTAGTTCAGCGTCCACGAAGTACTTGTGCATCTCCTTTGCCAATTTACGTGTTTTGGTTGCGTTAAATAAGACAAAGTAAATTAATAATAAAAACATAGAAAGAAATAAGTGCGAAAGGCTAATTTGAAGCACTATTAGGGCACTATACACCATATTTTTTTATATATTTTAAACATGCAGGACTACAGAACTACCACTTATAAGTTACTTAATAAGTTTTATAAAGAACCATCCAAAAATTACGTCACACACCTTCAACGAAGTATGACATAATGTGACAAGAGCTAGGAGTCATTAGAATTGTGACGTCACATTAAAAATCTAAATTATTAAAGCGTGAAACACATTTGTAAATAAAATATAATTTATAGAGGTGATTCTAAAATATGGACGTCACACCAGAAGAGCGGGAATCTTACAAATGACAAGGTGATTCAAAAAATCAGGAAACTCGTGTGACATAACTTTTGAATGGCTGCTCCCACTAATGCAATCAAAAGCTTTTTATTTTACGCTTATATGTGAAAATATCTTAACAATTAATACAGTATAGTGTTATGTAAATATTTTTTAGGAAATTAGTCATAATTGCCTCAAATCTCTCAATTGCCAAATATCTTATATTAATGATAATATATTATATACATTAAAAATTACCGGATGACTAACTTATTGATTGAATGCTTAGAGTTTAGAGTTACTGATAGTCTGTATATACCTTTATGAAATTGCAGAACTGGACACACACTAGACACAGTGTAGTGACGGCTTTCAGCAACTGAGGGCTGGTCAACATACAGTCACCCAGGCAGGACTCGAGGAAATCGTTGTGTCGATCGAGCACTTCATCTACATTGTTTACCTGAAGTGTTAAAGTTACAATTATAGATATTTGTATATATAGATCTCATAGGCTCATTTTCTTTTATTTAATTTCACGTGCGTTGTCTGTTTGTCTGTAATTGAATCTTACATAATATCCATTTTCTGGTTTTCGATTGAGCTGAATTTTGCATGCATATTTAAAACGGGGGACCATGCAATTATGATATTTATTCTGATGATGGTGTGAGCTCTGTAATAAAACGACGCAATCCTATTGAATTTTGTTTTTTTTATTTACAATAAGAATATTTACTTAAAAATAAGTTTTGTTGAACCAACTGAAAAACACAACTACATCTGAAATAAATCAAGTTCCGTAAGTAAAGTAAGTAATTAAAAGTTTTAAGTTTAACATAGACATATTTTAAAAATACAGAACTAAACAAAAAATAATAAACAAAAAGCATGATTCATTTTAAAAGAATGTAGTTAATGGGGTATACGCGCAGTAACGATAAGAAACCCTCTTATGGAGAAACTCTGACTGACAAATCCTAGCAATATTGAAATTATCTACATTCATGCTACCCCTAAACAAAATGTTTTGATAACAACGAGTAGTATATTGAGCTGTGACTAATGTAGCCTTGTGACGTAGATTTAGATGAAAAAGAAACGCCTACAAGGCGCTCCGCCCACAGCAAAAACCAAAAACTATAACTAAACAAGAAAAGCGAATTGTAGCATAAGAAATGATGTTCGTGTTTGAGACAGCATAAAGAAGGCATAATTAATGAAACATTTAGTTTCCAGCAATGGCCAGACACGGTCAATGATTTGTAAGTTCAAACAGTTTTATCGCACAGTAGTGTAGCGTAGAGCAATATGAGCGGTAATTGAATTTGCCAGTAGCGCAGGATCAGCGAATTTCGCCTCCCACTCGGCTGCGCGCGCGACGCCTCACTCCGCCACCGAGCCCCACGAGCACGGCCGCGCACCAGCTATGCGCACCAACAGACAAAGCCAGTGAACAAGTGTAGTGACAGTGTTCTTTTGACTACATATTGTGCTATCGTTGATTTATCTTCATTATTCAGGTGGGTTACTGAGCAGTTAAGTGGAGATGTAAGTTAATCGCAATTTAAAATCGCGGACATGTTTTTATGATATCTCTGTACAAAGGGCCATAATTTAAAACTTTCATTTTATAATATTTCATATTAGTATAAGAAATTGTTTAAATTAAATTTGAATCGACCATTTGACAATCCAATATCTGTGCTCTGAAGATATGTTACGCTTTGTTAAAACGCATATTTAATCATATTTTTATTTAACAAATATCATTTGATGTTTATTATTATTTTCGTTAGCAAAATAAACTGATTTTTAAAAATAAAAGAGTACAAAAATATATTTTTTAAGTTTTCAATAAGTACGTTGTTATTTGTTGTGATTGTAAAGCAGCGAATTTGCAAAACATCCTACAAAAGGTGGATTTCGTAAGTAATAAGTAATAAAGGTTACATAATTGGGCAATTTAAAACATATGTGGGTGTAGACATTGAACTGGGATCTTATATTTGTTGACTAAAGCCCTCGAACAAGGTCACTGAAGGTGACGTCATGATATTTATGATGATACAGGACATACGGGTCGACGGATAGATCTCGCGGGAAATATTATAGTAATTGATAAAGTGGGCTAACTTGAGTTCACAGTGTTATTTTAACACTACTGCATATCCAGTGCTAAATAGTGCAGTAGATAAATGCATTTTGTCTGGGATACTATGCGCTTACAAAACTGGTTAGCCTTAGCCTAGGTTTGCTAACTGTAAGAAGATTGATTTACTCCGGTGTGGTGTGTGTTTGCACTTGTGGTTTCTACATGTAAGTACATTACATAAATTATAGAAAGATAAGCTCAAGATACCTATTACTGATAATACTTGTATATTACTACTCATATAGACTGTCGATGTAATCAAAAGAGTATCTTACACAAGAACTTTCAATATTTAGTAAAGCTAGTAAAAACTACGTTGTTCTAATCTTTATAAAGTATGACTTACAAGTAAACTAGAATTTGCATCATCGTTAGATCACGTAGTTAAAAGTGCTTATTGCTAAGTATTAAATAACTCGGTATTCTTGACTAAGTGATAAACATTTACGGATATTGCGTTTAAGTCCTGTGCATAATTACAATATCAAGTAATTGTGCAATCTAAAATTTTTGTGATTTAATTTTTTTATTGCGTATTGGACAAATAAAGCTGTTGATTAGCAGGAACTTAGTTACAGATATGAATTATAAAGTTATATAAACGTTATGAGTCTATTAGAATTTTTTAAAGCGCTGTTTAAATGTCATGTTTAAAAGACCATAGCACTTATATAATTCAAGTAGTTCAATTATATTCTAACAAGATGAATGATCGACGATGGTGACCTTTAAAATAAAAGATTTATTAGGCTCGGAAAATCGATTTAAACAGGTCACTATTTTCCCACACCTCAGCTTATTAACTTAGCGGAGTACATACTTGTTTAGCAGTTTAATTTGTATATTATGCGTGGACATCAATTACTTATTCAGTATGGCGTATCAAAGAGATTCTGCATTCCGTTAAGCCTACAATAGTAATTTGGATTTTAAATATCTCATAAGTCTTGCCTATTAATGAATAAGTAGCTTAAATACATAACAAAGAATATCTAAAGGAAAATTATTTTAAACATATTGTTGTTTTTGACACCACTGTTTTGGCATTGGTTATGTCTAATATAATAATTATTGTTATTGTTTTCATTGTGACCACAAGTGTCCAAGGGCATAATAACATTGATGCAATCGTTTACGATGACTACATTTCGCCCACCGGGCACCACACCAAATAGGGATCGGAGAATAAAGTGCTGCGCTCTCATTTTCCACATGAATACATTATTCACTTCCGTCACAAAAATCAATCGGCGTATGCCCGTATATACACAGTACAGTTTGGCTACCAGTCTGTTATCACTTTGTATGACAAAAGCGCTAGTAAGTATTAGACATTTCCTTATAAGTATCGCTCTATTTGGATGTGTCAATTTAACTTATCAAATACGGATAGTCACAGCTAAAGTAACGGCAAATATCGCGCCAACCCATCCCCGTGAATACATTTCATTCTTTAAAAAACTCATTACCGAAAAGCGGCACTCCGAGCAAAACTAAAAACAATACAAAACATACGAAGCGAGTAAATTCGTCGGACGTCCGTCGTGCGTAACGACAGATGGAAAGTATTTGGTGCTGCTTTTAGGTTTAAATGTAGCAATGATCTCTAAAAACTGTTAATCAGAAAACGGGTAAGAGCTCGCGCATCATTGCTTCGAAATAGAAACTCAAAATTGATTGATTTGCCCGCACTTCGATGTATCGTAAACGATTAGCCTTTACATACATTTTTATGGCCCATTAAGCAGTTTGATACAGGCGCTTAGCAAATGTACAGGCGTCGCAGTCGCTGGCATCAAATTCAAAAATAAGCAACTACATATGATGTTACTGTCGAGAAAATATTGACATTTCAAGCAAATAATGGTTATAGCGTACCACTTTCTACAAAACATTATTCAAAGGGAACTACAAAAACTTTCGAAGAAAGATAATTTAAAAAGCAAGGAAATGTAGTTAGATAATGCAAACTCATTTTAGGGCAAAGTAAATTAAGCTCAATGTTGACAAAAAGCGTCGTGGCAGTTAGTGGAACACGAGTTTAAATTGAACTACCGTGTGCGGAACGGAAGGCTTTTACTGATTAGTTGGTCAAGTGCCGGATGTGTGGCAACCATAACTAATTCCCAACAGATTTTTACCATATACTCATATCTATACATGACCTTATAACCTTTAACTCACGTATCGTTATAGTTTCTTAGGACGATATTTGCGATAATTCTAGTCTTGCTCACGATTTCGATGGAAAGGAAAATAAACCAGCTTGATATCAAAGCATAGTATCCATAGCTCATGTTTGTATTTATTTTAAACACCGAGCTTGTTTCTGCTTCTCAATTTTCATGTAAACATCATTGACACTATTGTAGGAAAGCGAACATGTAAATGTTATGTGATTTTGTTTGATATTACCTTAAATCTTCGCTGCCTCTATCTGTTCGAACTATCTAATTTAGGGCAACACTCATAATTATTCATAAATGTTGGTCGTTTAAAGTTGCTTAACAGCGCATAACATTTGAGGATATAATAATAATCATAACTCACAAACTTAATTTTTAACTATAATAATATTATATTTCGTTGCAGTATAAAATGAAATCGCTTCCGCTGTCTGTTCGCTTAGATTTATTAAACTACTCAACGGATTATAATGCGGTTTTCACCAATAGATAGAGTGATTCAAGAGGAAGGTTCACATGTATAATACAACCATATTATAGAAGAGAAACCGTGCGAAGCCGGGGCGGGTCGCTAGTATCTTATTTATGTCTTGTGTTGCATTTATTTTTTTTTCAACAAATACTGAAGTGATTAATATTCTGCACAATCTTTTTCCATATACAGAAAGTTGTTCGCCCACATCGATAACATTACTATGTAAGATTTATACTTAAAATCCTGTTAGCCTATCGGGTTTCTATTCAAATCCTATGAACATACGATCGAAAAGTGGATTCAAAACCTTTACAGTTTAGGCACATGTTACACATAAAATATATTTATTGCATCTAATAAATATTATGTATTCATTAAAGTAAAAAAAAATGTATATCAATATGTATAAAAAAAGCATCGTGACCGATCCATAAAATTGCAATGATATCTAAATAAACATCTTTTAGCAAAAAAAATCTCTTAGATAAAATACGCGTAGTCTAATTGATAATAATAATCGCTTATGCTAATTGATTTGCATATATAAATAACCAAATTATAGAGAACCAGAATTCTATTGCTAATATTAACGTTTTAACATATGAATCAAACACGCTGACACTTAAAATAAACATACGTTAACAAAAGCAATGGGATTCGATGAAAGATAGAGAGGATTGTGCCTGAAGTGACTAGTGTTTATATAATACTTGCTGACCCAGCAAACGTTGTATTGCCACCGTGGGCCACCCTCATCACTTAGGGGTATAAAAAATAGATGTTGACCGATTCTCAGACCTACTGAATATGCATATAAAATTTCATAAAAATCGGTCAAGCCGTTTCGGAGGAGTATGGTAACTAACACTGTGACACGAGAATTTTATACATAATATATTATGCTTATAGGGAAACTGAAATATGTGCAAGTAATATATTTACAAATGCATTATTACACATGATTTCGAATACTTTAATAGACATAAATCTGTAAGTTATCATAGAAGATATTTCAGAAAAGCAAATACGAGCGGTCTTTAAAACACGAATAGAAAGCCAAGAAAGTATTTTTTTGGAATTTTGTTTGTTAATATGTCTTGTATAGTTTTAATTGCTCTTTGAACCTACTTCTGAAGTGAGAGCAGACAAAGTCGAGAGCAAGTACTAACGAAAAATAAAGATGAAGATATGTAAATGACTGCAACCAAAGGTAGAGAAATACCTTGACCCAAAATCTAAAAATAGGTATGAAGATATATTCCTTCTGCTAAAAAGAATAAAAATAATACATAGAAACTTCCAATTCTTTTAACCTTAAAAGCGAACTAAATTTATTTTTCAAACCAATCATTACTATTATAATTATGACTACAAACAAAGGGCCCAATTGTAATCTAAAAGTCACGCCTATAGAATTGTTGCCAAAGTACCAGTAAGGAGGTATGGCTGCGGATCAAAATGTCAAGGATTATATTGAAGTGACCTGCACGAATCAATACCATGTGAATTTATTATCGATCCATTAAGAACGAAATTTTAAATTATCTTAGACTTGTGATTCGTAATACATGATCAATATAACCATTTATACAAAGAAGCTGGTTGACTGAAGTATCAAAGGACATCTGAAACTACTGAGACTGGAAACATTTTTAGACAGTAGTTCCTTTTTGTAATGTAGAGACTAACAAACAAGCGATTTTACGAAAGTTACTAGTAGTAGATTTTACGAACGGTAGTGGAAAACCTTTGTATGGTAGTCAGATTAATCTTCTTAATCTTTAAAACATTCGAAATAAAACTCAAATTCTTTCTATTAAAATAGATAAAACCCTTATAATTAGCATTTGTCGCAATTTTAACTCACAAATACGAAAAAAGGGATAATTATGTTCAATGATTATGACATTTTAATGCAATATGAAATTTTCACGTGTACGTAGAGCGTAACTAGTAGTCTAGTCAACAAGTTCAAAAACCTGTTAAATAGAAATAAAGCTCCTAAAAATATGTGCAATAACTCATTCATTTCATTCATTCGGAATGACGTCTAGAAAAATGTTTTTAAGGGTTTATAGGCACATAAAAAATTGCGATTGTTATTAACAAAAAAAGATTTAAAAAAAAGGTATTTAGTTTTTCGTTAATAATTTCGAAAGTAATGATATTTAAGGAATTTTGTCCTGATCCTGATCCTGAAAGAGGAGGAAATTTCCAATAAAAAAGTCCGTACTCCCGGAACTCTATCTCTATTATTTATAAATTTTTTTTAACGCTGAAAATAGAGTTCCGCGAGGTCGTTACGGCATAGGCGTGCCGTCTAAAAAGCCGGTATATCACCTAAAATAATTTTTTTCTCATATTAAATAACAATATAAAAATTTGAATGAACTATGGTGTAATCTAGACACTTGAACGAAAAAACCTCGGTGAAAAAAAAATTCCTTTCCGAATCGAATGAGCTAACGCACATATTTTTAGGAGCTTTATTTCTATTTAACACGTTTTTGAACTTGTTGACTAGACTATATGGGCAGAATAAAGACTTTATTTAAATCAAATGACAAGTAGAAAGTTATGTCCAGACTAGGGGGCTTAGTACCCGTGAAGGGACAGATTAAAATACAATTCCCCTATGCCGCTGAGAGAGCATTTCGTAAGAGACGAACAACCCAGCAACCCTTGGTGGTAGGGGATCTGTTCCTCGGCTAGCTTGCGACCACCAGCATACGAACCCGACCGTCAAGTGTCATTGACGCGTTACGGTCGCGCCGTATGTAGGCCAGATCTATCCCTTCCCTCTCCCATCGCCCTACCCTAGCGTTTTTGTATTCTCTCCATTTTCTCAGTTTGTCTTCGAGATGGCAACGGATCGGCAAAACTAGAGAGTATCTCTTGTTTAGTCTATGTCCTTGGGGGACGGTGGACACTTCCCATTAAGTGGACCATTTGCTCGTTTGTCCCTTATCCATCTTCATAAAAAATCTAGGGGGTATCATCTCTAAAGTTTTACGAATTACTTATATCTCGAAAACATTGCCTATAACATAATCCAGAGCCGTTGTAAAAGTCAAATAGTTTTAAACAAACGTACAATACAGTTATATTGTTGTTCCGAACATGTGCAGTATCTCTGTACTGTTCCAATGACCGAGCAACGTAATAATGTAAATAAATATTCGCTTCTTTGAACATTAAATTTGGGGCCTTACTGCTCAAATATACTTTAAACGATAAAACTAAGATAAATGGCACTTATGCATTTATAATTGCGAATGATTTTTAGCGTGAGTAATGAGGAGTTTTGATATGGTTCAGGATTTTTGAAAATTTAACTCCTATGCTATGGAGGAAGAAACTTTGTTTGAAAATCCGTCATATTTTAAAACAGTATAGTTTAGCCGTGTTATGGTATCGATTCAAATGCAACTATAATTTCTAGAGCAAAGCCGCTGGTAATGCGTAAATGAAAATAAAACAAATTCATCTCATGAGTCAAATAACCTTTTATCAAAAATTCTAAATTTTACAAGGCTTAAAAATATTTTAATCCTTTTTACATAAATTTTAAAACAGTTTTGTCATAGTAATAAGTAAAATCCAAATTCAAGGCAAGGTTTAGTCACGGTGTATTATTCATGAATAAGCTCAAGACAAATATTTCTCTTAATAATCCGATCGCCTCGCTATGGCAAATGGAATTGCCGCACGTTAATTTACAGTCACGCGATATAACTAAAAATCTACATAGCATACTTTCTAGCAATGTTTTTATAACACTTCATTAAAAATATTTTTAAAAAAATCCATCGTAAGTTATCAATAATATATCATTTATATATTTAGCCTTATCGGAATATAACGAGCATATTTATAAATATTGTGAGCCTAACCGGTGCGTAAAGTTTTGTAATTCTCAAAAAATAATACTCATCGTGATTAATTGCTATCTTGAACAATGATCAATATTGACTGCCTTCATTAGTACCTCGCAATTGAATTATACTGCAATAAAATTGCATACAAATAAGGGGCAGTAATAGGCAGTGTTAGATGTATTATAGCTATAAACTCAAAAAGTATAAGGCTCACTTTCTGTAAGCATAGGAAATAAAAGCTTAGTTTCTCAATTAAGTAGTAACATAATGGGTAGTGCAAATTGGAGCAATTACCTGATGCTAGTAAGCGGACGGCGCGTGCTCTACGAGAATAGCATTAATTTTATGGCATATGGAGAAATTTGGAATAATTGCACCTTTATAGTACTTGATGACTGTAGGCACAAATAGCTCATTACGAACTATGATGCCTGTAAATACGTGATACATTGACGCATTGAACAACGCATTTTGTTCAACTTATAATCAATAAATAATAATTAAATACAGCTTAGTTTATAAGTACTCAAGCTCTCCCAGAATTTTACGCTTACATATACAAAAACCGGTATATTGTTATTCTAAAGATTAACATGCAGTTAACAGCTCAACCTTTTGCTAATCATTGTGGATTCACACGAGGGCTTACTCTTCCATTTAGCAATTTCAAACAAATTGATAGATACAATGTTTGAGATTAGAACCCTTTAAATAGATTTTCAACGTAACTGTTTCCCATGAAAGAGTTTGGACATGTGTCCAATGGATAATTGAATCTAATTGTTCAATTGTAGCAATTACTGGTTTCGATTAATTGCATTTAAAATGTTTAATACTTTAATGTTTTTAATCTTTAGGTTAGTTAAGAAAATTGGTCAGCAGGACAAGTAATAAAATCGGCTTTTCTCTTTACAGATGTCAGTGGCGTATAAGACATGACGCAAGACAGTTACGAGATGAATACCAATCGCTTGTCACGGGGCGGTTCTCTATTCGGTAGCGACCCTCAAGTGCAACTCCGAACAGCGCTTCGTACAAATGACTATGCTACGTTCAAGAAATTAGTGAGCTACGGCGCTGTTGATCTTGAACATGTTTACCAATACCCCGACTATAAATCTTGTCTCGAACTTGCAGTATCGGAACCTAACAAACTACAGTTCGTGAAGCTCTTATTGCAACATGAGGTGCAAGTTAACAAAGTCAACGAAACTCATGGAGCAGCTCCAATACATTTCGCTATAGAAAATGGAAACGTTGATGCATTAAATTTACTTCTAGAGGATGACAGAATACAAATGAATATTAAATGTAATGGAAATACAGCATTATTAATGGCAATAAAAAAGATACAAGATTTAGACGACGACCGCGAAAACGGTTTACGTATCTGTGAAGACATGATAGAGGCACTTCTAAAAGCAGGATGTGATGTTAATTCTCCAGACTTAAGAGGTGTAACACCGATATATTTTGCGGCAAAACAAGGTCTTGAAAGAGTTGTAAACTATATTTTAGAGTACTCAAAAGATCCAATTGACTTGGATACCTACAAAGATATACGAGGCAGGACTGCTAGGTACTATTTGCAAGAAGCTTTTCCGCATTTATTACCTAAATTCGATTCATTCACAGAAACTAAGGACAACATTGATGTGGATAAACTATTTGCATATTTAAGTAGGCACGAGGAAGATAACTTTACAAGAGACTTTTCGAAACTTGTTAAAAGAAACGACCATCGACCAGTATTAGCAGCTAATAATGGGATGAACACGATGTTACAATTTGCGGTTGAAAAAGGCTTGGAAAAGGTTGTCCTATTACTACTTAATTCCGGAGCAGATCCGAATGCAACATGTTCAGGTAATACTAATCGTCCCATAGCCATAGCATGTCGCAATGGATATTGTAAAATACTTAAGATGTTTATTGATAACGAATCAACTTTATTTGATTCGAACAGCGAGTCTCTTATACAAATAACGGTGAAAGGAATGCGTGTTGCATTACAAAGTCCGAAAGTAGATTTTAAAGGCTGTTTAGATTTACTGCTGAGACATCCCAAACTCAATATCAATATTAATCACCAAGACATTAAAGATAATACAGCGCTACATTATGCCGCTAGAAATGGGGACAGTGAAACCGTTTTAGAATTACTTAGAAAGGGGGCCTGTATTGGATTACACAATAAATTCAATGAACCACCATTAGCAGATATAAATGCCAAGACCCTTGAGACGTACTTAGATGAATGTGTTACATCAAACAGTGAGCGACCCAGTGATGATGATTATGAGATTCGTATAAAATACAGTTTTCTTGTGTATCCCAATAATTCTTTGGAAAATGAACTGTGTAAGGTACCTTTGATGGAGAATTCTAATAATAACAATAGCAGCACTTTAAAGGAATATGATGCTGTCTTGGCTCCTGAAACAGAAGCATTATTGTACATGACAAGAAATGAAGAATTACGCCCACTTCTCAAGCATCCAGTAATAACTAGTTTCTTGTATTTAAAATGGCAAAGAATAAGCAGTCTCTTTTACGCAAATATAACTTTTTATTCGTTACTGTGGTTGTGTCTTGTCTTATACATAATTCTAGGTTATGGTGTAGAAACACAACAATCAAAATCAATCGAAGGTTTAAATGTCGTGACACATATTGGAGCTATCACTGGATTGATACTTTTGATAATTAGAGAATTATTTCAGTTATTGGTATCACCGACAAAATACTTGCAAAGCATTGAAAACTGGATGGAAATTGCATTAATATTTGTAACTGCGTGGATTGTCTGTTATGATTCAGCGCAAGAATCAACAAAACAACAGTTGTCTGCAGTTGCTATTTTATTATCGTCAGCTGAACTTGTTTTGCTTATTGGCCAATTTCCTACCCTATCAACAAACATAGTTATGTTAAAAACCGTTTCATGGAATTTCTTTAAATTTTTGCTTTGGTATTGCATTTTAATTATAGCATTTGCATTAAGTTTCTACACATTATTTAGAAAAGACTCTGAAGATCAGGATCAAAAACCACCCAACCCTAATAATACTGGCCAAGAGGAAGAAGAGGAGGAAGACTTCTTTTTAGATCCGGGAAGGTCACTTTTCAAAACAATTGTTATGTTAACAGGAGAATTCGATGCCGGATCTATCAAATTCAGTACATTCCCAGTCACGAGCCATATTATATTTATTGTTTTTGTTTTTATGATACCTATTGTGCTATTTAATTTGCTTAATGGTTTAGCCGTTAGTGATACCCAAGAGATAAGAGCAGACGCAGAATTAGTGGGTCATATATCTCGTATAAAGCTCATATCATATTTTGAAAGTGTACTTATTGGCAAAGTATATACGAAACCACTGAAATGTTGGTCATGGTTACCACCATCCTTTCAGAATTTAAACATAATAAAACCACAGATGCTTTGCATTAAACCTTTTGCGAGAAGGATTAGTTTGTTCCCCTTCTTTTTGCCCAAATATCGTATTACCGTTAAGCCTAATCAAGACAACCGAGTAGTTATACCTCATTCGGAACCTCTTGGTAAATTTGGTGAGGATTACGAAGATATTGAAAGCGGAAAATGTTGCTTTGAGCAATGTCAAGCCTACAGGTTAGATAGAAAAATTGTCAAGAGTGCTAAACTTGTTGTCAACAAAAAGACATTTGTATCAGAATTTGACGAAATTAAGAGCAAACTTGCTGAATATGAAACTAAAATTGTAAGTCTTGAAAACGTTTTGAAAAAATTCTTACAAAAAATGGAGGCACATTAATGGTTAGTGATAAGATTATATTTTTATCTTATACTTACTAGCTAACTTAGATTTAAGGATCATAGTTTTTCATATCTTTTTTTTATTTAAACATTGTACTATAATTTTATTTAAAACTTGATTTTGTGACATCTTTTTTTTTTTACAAAATGCAATGTATCAAATTTTTTAAAAACGAAATTTTATATGTATATATAAAGAATTATCCTATAATATTTGCTTTTGATTATGTTCCAGTTTTGTTAAAGTAAGTTTGATTAAAAGTTTTGTACCAACATTATTTGTACAGAAAACATATATAATTTCGGGCGACTTCTAAATCTGCGATATTTATTATTAAAGGATCAAAAATGAAATCGGAGTTTCTTTAGAAATCAAATTCCAAAATTAGAAAACGTTATTATAATTGTTTTACAAATATTTGCATAATATGCTCAACTGAATGATTTTGTAAAGGGCTTAATAATAATTAAAAGTAATAAATAATAAGCATACAACATATCTATACTATTATATAAAGAGGAAAGATTTGATTGTTTGTACTGAACTGTTACTGAACCGATTTTAAAAATTCTTTCACCGATAGGAAGTTACATCCTTTCCGGTTAACATAGGCTATGTGGCGTTGCCATAAATACTCTAATTAAAAAGATATGGCCATTTAAGTGCCATAAGGTGGTCATTTTGTAAATTGAAGAGTCTCAGGAACTACAAATCCGATTTAAAAAAAACTTTTCACTGATAGAAAACTACACTATTCGTAAGGGACATAGGTGATTTAGTGTTGCCATATACATTTTTTAATTAATAGAATATGGCCACTTTGTTGTTTCTAGTCTGATTTTAAAAATTCTTTCACTGATAGAAAACTACACTATTCGTGAGTGACAAAAGTGATTTATTGTTGCCATATACATTTTTTAATTAATAGAATATGGCAACTTTGTTGTTTCTAATCCGATTTTAAAAATTCTTTCACTGATAGAAAACTACACTATTCGTAAGGGATATAGGTGATTTAGTGTTGCCATATAAATTTTTTAATTAATAGAATATGGCCACTTTGTTGTTTCTAATCCGATTTTAAAAATTCTTTCACTGATAGAAAACTGCACTATTCGTAAGGGACATAGGTGATTTACTGTTGCCATATACATTTTTTAATTAATAGAACATGGCCATTTTGTTGCTACTGATCTTTAACTGAGAGAAGTCTATAGTATTTTCGTCTCTCTCTTATAATACTATCATTAACCCTCTTTCTCTCTCTCCTTTACTTATTCAATTTTATCTTTGCTCTGTCCTCCCTCTTTTATCATCTGTCGCTTTTCTTTTATTTTTGTTTTTATTATTTTTGTTTTTATAACTTTTTCTTACTCTCTCTCATTTTTTAAATAATTAAAAACTACAAAATTACACAGTGACAATTTAAGAACATCAATTATCATATTGCTTTAAATACTCGGAGCGAAGCGAGGGCAGCCCGCTAGTTTAAAATAATTTAGAAGGGTAATTTTATAGTAAACCATAGGCCATCTGTAATTCAATCGACGGCAAATTGCTGGTGAGCATTTTTAGTGAGATTGGGCAAAGAGTTGATAGAGGATTATCCATAACTGATTCAAAGTAAATTTTCTAGAGATAAAATGTATTGAATTTTTTAATAAATAATTTAACAACAACAAATATACTTTATTGTACATCAAACATACATACAAAAAAATTGGCCAAAGAAATAATAAAGAGCGATCTCTTCTAGGAAACTAAGATGCTAGGATATGAATCCACAGAAATATTGTAGGTTATACTTGATTAGGGTATACTTGCTTAAAAAAAAATTAAAAATATTTTGACGGTTTTTGCTTGGGCGATATAAAATAGATTAGACGAAGCGAAAGTGAACGTTTATCAAATAATAGATAAAAGTTCCTTTTGTGTTAATCTTAATAGAGCCTCGCTATAGTTGACTTAGGTCATTATTCGTATGTCACAAGATTAGGCCCAGTTTTACCAGTTTCTAATCTGACACATAACGCATTTGTACATATGCCAAATTTGATGTTTAATTGACTCAAATAAGAATTGGCTAAAAAAGGAACACTAACCTTCTCTAAGCTCTGTATTAGTTGGCACCAAGAGGGTTCGATGACCTCCACGCACATGTAGTACTGGAGATGTTGGACGCAGCTGAGCATCCTCTGCCTTAGAGCGAAGGCTTCCGCGTATAGACGAGCCTCCGCAAATTTCTTCACTACTTTGTTGTACAGCCACACCCTGGTTAAATATTTACAAATTAAGTAATCACTATCTCGATATGACAAACATTTTTGCTACCCAAATCACTCTTATAAGAGATACATTATCAAAAATAATTAACCATCATTTTATTTTATCTCCCATTTTGTTTATACTTCACCTAATCTTAGAGCAAGTTATAATCAATACAAACAAGTCTAACGGTATAATATTAATTTATTCGTCATAACTTTTTTGACAACCCAAGAACACAGTCAACAATGTTTTATGTCGAATATAACTTAACCTAGGAAGTAATATTTTTTGTTTGGTAATAAGATTGTAAACTTAAATAGTTAATGAATAGAGAATAAATAAAGTATCTAATAACGATTTTTTTTTAATGTTAAAAAAATTCAGTTAAAAACTAGAATGTTTTAAACGCTCAGAAAACAAATATATTATATCAATCAGACTTTTTTATACATACTTGACTTTTAATAAAAAGGGGAAGCAGTCTTTTTAACTGCTTTTCTGAAACAACCGCATAACTTTCGAATTTAATTTACGTTTTTGATATCAGATATGTACAAAAAAAAACATAGAAATTGCAACAGATAAAGGATATAATAATTTTAATGAATTTACCTGCAAAGTAGCCTCTCCACATGCTTACAAAAGAATAAATGTCTGAATATCATCTGATAGCATGCAATAGCTTTATGGTTTAATATCAGTGAGACAGGCCATTTCACTTCCATTCCGAACGAGAATGTTTCTATTCCAGTGAGTGGTGGACTATCTTTGTTCTGTTTATATTCTGAAAAGTAATATTAATATAAATATCAGACTACACTTTCTTATAAAACATGTCAGTGTTAAAACCATAGACAGGTAAAGTAGAGCATTAGAGCATGGTATTCCCAACCTAGATGACGTAGCTTTGATGCATATCTACTTAAAATATCAAAAAATATTTAGACAATCGCTTTTCTTTTAAATAATATTCTAGGGAATCGATTTTTGAACCAAAAATTTTAGTTTAAAAAAAATTGAAGTTCGTTCGGTTTTTAATATTGAACATATTTATTAGCCATTAGTATACTTATAAAATTGTGTTTTTAATTACAAACCTTTTTCGTTTTCCGTTTCAATTGTCAAAATCTTACACATTTGGAATTGCAAATCATCAGGTAATAACTCTATCCTCATATCTTCGTTATAAGGATCGTGACTTGCCGCTGACAACCTACAATATGGTCGAAATTTAATTCTATATAATATATAATTATTCACATTTGTTAAGAGGGGGGCAAGCTCAAACATGACTCGAAAGCTACATCCGCCCTTGATGGCATATGTAATAATGTAAAGTTTTTGGTAGAATAGGTAAATTAAATTGAGTTTAAACAAAAGATATGAAATAATTCAACTAACAGTCTTCACATTTCCGATACAATACCGAAATATTTAATAGCAGATTATTTAAAAAAGAATTAAGGCACAACCCAGTTAAAAAATTAATAATTATTATCTACGATTTATTGTTATTATCAAAATAAATGGTATGATTAAAATATAGTAATTACCTTAAACATAATCCAAGTAAAGATTCTAACTTAGATGGTATAATATCATCAATCTTTTTAGACAGTTCCTGTTCGGTCGCATCCATGAATTGCACAATGAAGTCTCCTTGACTCATCAAGAAGTAATTTTTGACAGATTTTAACCGACCCATTAAATCATACTCTTTCAATAATAATTCAAGCAAGGATTTACTTGCAAATGCATACGCTTTTTGTATTATAGCACCATAGTTTTGCTCCCGCATTGAATATTTAAGCTCTTCTGGATTAGATTTTGTGATTGATTTTCCTGTAAGTGCACAAAAACTTTTAAACAATTGTTGTCCAATATTTAGAATAACTAATCAATCTTCATTCTAATAATAGTTACATAAGAAATGACAGTTAAAGTGTATATCCGGGTTTCCACGGAAAATTTGATCAGTTACATTTTTAAAAAAACAGTCAAAGAAATTATTTAGTTATTTTTTTAATCAGCTTTTGATCATCATTTCAAAACAAAAGTTTTTATTTCTCAAAAAATCAATGTTTATTATATTTCAATTTTAACTATACTACGCAAAAAAAACGAAAAATAAGACAATTTTTAAAATCTCGAAAACACCTTGAGATAAGATTTAGGTGATTTATTTTTATTACTTGTTAAATTGAACCCCCAAGTAAAAGACCTAAGGGCACATTGCCTATCGAAACCCGGTTATACCCATTGTAGTGATTTATAATCTATAGATTTTAAATATTATTAATTTAAAGAAAGTAAATATTTTTATTATTCTACTTAAACCCTTGAAAAAATATTATAATAAATGGCTAAAACCACATTATCGTATATTTTAACCTACCACACTGACTGATAACATTTAAGTATTTGCCAGTTCTTAATATGTTGTCTGTAAATTTGTCCAAAAATGTTGGCACTCTATCTTTCTGTATACTGTAACGTTTCTCCCAATAGTCTGCTGAATAATCCACTGGTAATTCTTCTTTGTTTATAAGCTCGTTGTCTTCTATTAAGAATTCCTAAAACATAGTGACATTTTTTAAAATAATTATATCGATCCACTTGTCGTCCACGTGTCCTTGCTTAGCTGGACGAAAACATTTTAAAATAGATTTTTTTTTTTATGTGTGTGTGAAAACCACATCCAATTTCGAGCAGTAGTTTTTTTTGTGAAGTGCGTACAAACATACATTACAAACAGACGGATAAAAATAAAATAAAAATGATCGTTTTGGCTTCTATTGACGTTATAAAGCTCTTCACTTTAAGGTTTCTTAAATATGTTCTATACACAGACATTCAATAAGTTAAATTTTTATTATATGTATAAATAACTAGCACGGATAGGAATACTGGAGATTTGTAACCTAAGTTTATTTATACCTGAAAAGGGTCAACAATGGTACCCTTATGTATCCATTGGTCCAAAATGTTTAAATATGGTCGACAAGACCGTTCTGTAAGGTATAAAGAAATCTCCTCCGCACGCGCGTCGCCTTTTGACGTGCACGTTTTCTCGTGAAGTGCTGTCAACACTGCTCCACCTCTTAATTCACTCTAAAAAATTGTTTTGTTCCAGTTACTATGAGTTTTGTAAATTTTTAACAAGCATGATGAGTGATTTTGATAAATTATTCTATTATGGTGAATAGTTGTTGCTAAAAAATACATAATTTCTGCAGAAATTAAGTCTTAGTATATTACATAGGTTATTCAATGAATGACTTCTATACACAGTATAGAAGGTCATTGTCTATATATATATATATATATATATATATAAAACATAGTCAGAGTTGTTCGAACACTTATAACTCGAGAATGGCTGGACCTATTTTCATTGATTTTACATTTGTTGTATTTGTCTCCGTCCCGAATAACAGAATAACGAATAAAAACATTGGAAATTTGATGGCAAAATAAAATAAAAGAAAAAATATTTTCCCATACAAAATGTTGATGGGTTTCATAACTGTCAAATACTTAATATTCATTCCATCGATATGGTAAACTCATCCCTCAAATTAATCAACGTATTTAATGAAAGTTATCAAATCGACAATATATATCTACAACATTCGGATAATGGAGTGTTTTAGATTTAAAAATGTAAAATAATGTGAGTAATGAAAAAGAATAGACATGTATATATTGGTTATCAAAAGTTCAGCTAATCTGTAACATGACTTTCAGTCAGGTCAGCTGGTATAATACAAGTATATTTTTTTTTTATAAATGATTGATGAATATACAATGGATATTAGAATCCATTTACGTGAAAATGTAAATTTAGGTGTCCATGTTTACTGTTATCTTGCCTATTTCAGTTATAATATTAAACATTAATTTTTCTAAAGTTCTGTGTTTGTCTTTTGTCATTTGATTTTAAGTTTTTGTTAATACACTATATTATGTTGTCTAAGTTGATAGATACATAAATAACATTAATTGCATACAATTTGGAGATATTTATAACAGTTTGCAACAATTATCTAGACAAAAGAATGAAGACCTCTTTAAAATGTGTTACAATACTAAATTTTTTAATTACCTTTCCGATACTAGTGATAATAGTTGCTAAAACTTGCATAGTATGCATAGTTGGTAATATAAAACACCAAAGCTTCTGTAATGTGAGGTTTGCACTCATGTGTTCTGTCTCTAGTTGTGCTATTAATGTCTGAAACATATGAATAGAAAAAACATCTCAATACAGACGGATCATCTATTTACAATTACACCATACAAATTTCATTATTTTTTGACCCGCCTTATCGTATGATACTCATATTTTGTAATATTATATTTAGTAATAATTAAATTGTGTTAACCGTTGATAAATGTGATAAAATTATTTTTAAAGTTTATAGTATTTATTACTTAAATTTTTTATTTTAATACTTTAAATTATGACATGTGGCGATTAAGGTATAGTAGCATACATATAAAAAAAATAAAGTACTTACATAGTAATCCTTTAATAAAGTTTCAATGGCTGCAACCAATGCATGTAAAACTTGACCCGACCACATGTTGCACTGTTCTATAAACCTTCTCACAATTGAATAATTTGAAGCCAGAGGAAGCATTGGTTCAACCATCTGTCTGAGAGCATCATCTAAATCCTCAGTGATTATAAATTTTCTGGGGTCATATGTGTCTTTTACTGGTTGATGAACTATAAAATTACCAGGAATTCCAGAAAATAGGTATAATAATTCATCTATGATTATGTTCTCTTGTGAGGCCATTGGAATACCAGCTGAAAATTAAATTATGTATTTTTTTAAGAAGTTAATTCCTCAAGAAAGCTAAATATCTGGGTTAATAAAAATTGCAGTTTTTAACCTGCACCAAAATCCTTGAAAAACATTTTTCTAGAGGTGATTCCGAATCGAATGAGCCATCGCTCATATTTTTAGGATCTTTATCTCTATTTTTCACGTTTTTGAACTTGTTGACTAGACTAAGTTAAGAGGGTTCACAGCATTTAGTGGGATCGTAATCAGCAGCATGTGGGCACATATAAATGGTTACAAATCCCTAATATCTCAACAAAACTTAACATACTCAAACAAACTAATTTTTTATTTAATTTTAGAGCAAGTGGACCAGATCTACTCCCCTCCCTCTTCCATACCATTAATGCTGTGGTTCCATTGAACACCAGTTCATGCTCAGGGTCCACTGAACTACAGTATTCTTCTTTTCGCTCCTAACTCTATGTTTGAGGCGGCAATGCATTGTCAAAACAAGAGATACTCTCTAGTTTAGCTGATGTCAGACATTTAATAGATTCAGAGCAGGTACAATGATTCTCTTTTTTATATTATTACTTACATAAAGATGCTATTATAGGCAATGGTTCCTTAGGAAAGTCCCAAGACACATTAGGATGGTCTTTTTGCCAGTTTGGCAGATCTAAACTGTTGTACCAATTTGGCCGCACTTTAGATTCTTTCTCTTCAAAAGATTTCATGACTAGTTTCTTACTTTCGTCTACTGCTTTTAATAATTTATCCTTAATCTGAAATATATTTCATAATATACAAGTTTCTCTTATATAAAAATAAAATTTATAATTTCAATACATCTTTAATTAATAATTAAAATAATAATAAAAAATATCATAGTTTAAACTAGTTAAAATATATTCAGTGATTTTACACAGAATGCCTTAGGATATAAAATAGAGCTCAAAATATTGTATTTAAGGACATGAATGAATTAACATATAACCATTTTTATATGAATCTAATTTTTAAATATGAGCTATTCACGTATTAATATATATTGAGTTAACTCATTAAATTTTTTGTAATTCAAATTTACCTGCGGTAGGTCTTCTTTGGTAATCTGATGTTTGTTGTCGCCAAGAACGGGTTTAGGAGCCACTTTTGGTTTGTATATTCTAGATCTTTTTTCATCACATAATAATTTATAAAACAGGAAAATAATATCAGATAAGTTTTCGGTACTGCAAAACAAAATAACAAGACTATTAGATTTGGTGTGGTGTATTAATTGTGTATTGTAACTTAGCCTTCATTTTTATGTCCATGTTACATTATTATTTTTACTGTACATTCATATCAAACTTATTATTTATTAAAACAGATTAATTAGTTAACACATGGCAAAGTGGAAATTATTAATAAGAAGATTATACAAAATAAATTAAATATAATTGAAGACACAGATGTGTGAAGGTTCAGGGTAAGGATGTCAACTCCCAGACATCAATCATCTCTATCCATAGAGGAAATTAGTTTTCAAAATATTTCTATGATATATAAAAAACAAAAAATAAATAAAGATGATATTACTTGATGGACTCATCAATGCACAATGGAAACTAATAGAACCAGAAAAACAAAGATTGGGCAGTAGTGTCTTTTAGAAATTAAACCCCATTAGAAAGTTATTATGATGGCAAAGATTGTATGGAAAAAAGTCTTGTTATAATTTACTTTAAAAAAAAAACATAGTAAAAACTTATTTCAAACGTTTTGAATTTGAAAGTTGCTTGTCTCAATAAAGACAAGAAAATAATGTGTTTCTTCAGAAAAGCTAGTATTAAGTATTATGTTAAGATGAAAAGATTTGTGCCTTACGTTAGTGAGTTTTATGTGTTATTTTTTGCGAGAAAATAATACATTTTATTACTCACTTGCGGCTTTTTAGATCCTCATATTTCTTCAAAAATACTTTTCCATTAGAAGCTTTTAGCGCCAATCTCTGAACGTATTCATTCACTTGTTTGGACGAGAAACTACTGTTACCATAATTAGGATCATTCTGAATGTAGTCTAATACCATATCTGTTTCTAAATTACATCTGGAATTGGAATAATTGAGGGTATAAAGTTAATGTAATTATTTATAGGTAACGAACATAAGTACGTCAGAAAATTACCCTAACGCATCTAGAAGCTCCTTGATAATGCCTTGCATCTTTTTCTTGGGTAATATCCAATTTTGAAACATGAATTAAACAATTTTATACAAACATCATAAAATGCTGCAGTTGTTACCTATTTGACAAATTGATAGGTATTTGAAAATTTAAATTTGACGTTGACATCAAGTTGACATAAGACTTCACAAGGTTATAGAGATAAGCATCAACTAGATGGCGCTACCATAGCAAGAGTGACGCGTAGAAGAAATTGCTAGAAGTTATTAGGTACTAATCATCTTGAAATAAGTAAAATATATTTTTTTCTACATCAATACGTAAGTATTAAAAATCATCCGAACGTATATTTATTATTTTAATTAACCTTTATATAATTATATATTTAGTTGTCATAACAGTTTGTTGAAATTCTGATAGATGGCACTGTATATGTGACAAATTACTTCAGTGTATTTTATTTTAAAATTAAATTTTTAATTTGTTAATTGATTTTCATAAAGAACAAAAGTCGCACATAACAAGATTATTCCAGGTTATCATAGTCTAATGATATTTACAAATACACCGACAGTAGACAACTTAAATTTTGCCAATAAAAAAAGGGAGAGTAATTTTGTGTCTCACCGTTAACTGTTGCTAGGCAAACAGATAATACTTAAATAAAACCTGATAGAAAAAATAACTCAAATAATTTCGAGGGTTTTTATAAAAAAAATTCTTGCTATATCATCCTAATTCATGACACCAGGTTAAAAATGAACCTGGCCAAGTGCAAGTCGGACTAGCGCACAAAGGGTTCCGTACCAATATTTGGCAAAATAACTTGTTTAATTTTTAAATTAATATGGGTACAACTAAATATTCTGTGAATATTTCAAGTGTCTACCTGTTGCCGTTATTAATAAAGAGCAAAAACAGTATTAAAATCACGTTTGTTGTATGGGATCCCACTTAAACATTTATTTTATTCTGTTTTTAGTATTTGTTGTTATAGGGGCAACAGAAATACATTATGTGTGAAAATTCACGAACCGAGCGACAACGACACGAACGACATGAACGAGCCACGAACACGGTCGGTCAATGCTCAATTTTATTTTTGCCGCGTTACGTTCGACCCAGGTAACTGCATTCCCATCACCGACTGAGTTATCGCACACGCTTAGTAATAGGTTGCCTGTTTTAACCTGTGGATACGAAACCCTAAACAATAACTTTTTGAAGCGTCTGAACAATAACTTTTTGAAGCTCAGTGGTCGAGGCGCTGGATTCACGAACGATAGGTCATGGGCTCAAATCCCAGTCATTGCTAAAATGCTTGTGTTCGGAGTGGACCACGTCAGAATACTGACGTGGCACACTCCGAGCACAAGCATTTTAGCTTACTTGCAGGGATTAAGGAATACTAGTAGTATCCATTGTCCTAGTATTCTTTAAATAAAACTAAAGGTTCAGTTCAGCATTTCACAAGTTATGATTTAAATAACCAACGTTTTATTTAAATTTTATCCCCGTTATTTTCCACATCAATCATACTTATCATCTTTTAAATTAATTATCAATTCATCCATTACGTCGTCGTTAGTAAGATCGTGTTTGCAGTTTTTATTTTGATTGGGTATGGGAATTTTTTTAAATCTAGTGTAGGTGTTTGTTTTAAGCGCCAGTGACCGCACGTCAGTGTCGCTCTCTGTCAAGGAATTTACATACTAACTGGAATGCGCACGTGCACTCAAAAAACGTTCCGAAGAGTACACCCACTATAGAGGATAGCATCTCTTTCTGACCATGCCTCAAGAAATAGAGAAAAATTAAATATTGTGTTACTAATAACATCAACTTCTGTCTATTTGAGTGCATAAAATTATTTGTATGGCACATTGTCGCACACTCTTCAAACCTCCGCACCGTACCATGAACAATAAAGAAACCAGGGACGGTTTAAGGTTTTAGTAGGAGGGATTTTTTTTAAAATCTTTATTTTAAAAAAATCCAAAAAATAGTTTAAATAATAAACACCTAACCAAACTTTCTATCTTTCTTTTTCTTCTTTCTTTCTTTCTAACCTAACCTAACCAACCAAGCAAAATTTCAAACAAGTCAAAATATATATAAATTATATAATTTTTCAAACTCAAAAATCTGAATAAAAACACTGATTTTTTAAGGCTCTTTAATAAAAAAATTTTTAAAACTTCAGTTTCGATCTTTATTAGTTCAAAAATTGATACAATTTTTATAAACGATAATAACTGCTTTAGTTTTAAACTGTAGCGCAGTTACTAACTCCATTGGTACAGAAGCCAGTGACAGATTTTCATGATCAAGTTTCGCTTGGGAGGGCCAAGCGAAAATTCGTGAAATGCATAACAGGTTAATATCGTCATTACTCGTAGTTCGACTTCGACTCCGTTCATTCACTTACGAAACTCCTGTTTTTAAAAAGCTACTTAAATGGTAACTGTGATTTTGCTATACAAAAATTAAAATGTCACATGGTCAAGCAGCCAGCTGACGTATATTCCACCACGTTATGGTCAGCTGACTTTACCTTTCCTTCAAGATACTAGGTAAACTATAATCCGGCAAATTTTCAAATGGGAAGAAATGACTGAATTTTTTTCTACATGTTTGGAAGGCTGCCACTGCTCGCCCCACCCACGGAATCGCAGCTGACGGTCACGAGTAATCATAATATATTTTCCTTATGCAGTATACGAATTTTCACTTGAGAGGAAATGATTGACCGAATTTGAATATGGCTCCCGTACCGCATCTAGTGTCATTCAGTTACAATCTACATAAACGAGTACAATTAAATCCATGTTACAAAAAAGTATGACAAATTAGTAATAAATTATATGTAAAAGTTTATAGTTATGAACAAAAAAACCAATAAGGGATTTTTTAAATTATATCCTTTGAACAATTAATAAAAAAACACAAGATCATCACAATACAAAGAAAAAAATTGAGAAATTAAAAAAAACGTTTAAACCGCCCAGTTTGGCATGGAACGCCGGATATATATTTTGATTGTCTTTTTAGATATTTAGGAGATTTTCCAAAAGTAAGTAATGTAAACTTCTTCAAAAAAAGAAGGTGGGCCTTTCTGTTAAATCAACGTTGCGTCTGTTTTTTTTCTGTAAACTGACTACACTATAAAATCGTAGAATAATGTAATAAATAATAAAGCTCACAAATCTACTACTACGTAAAAATATGAAATAAAAGGCGGCAAGTGACAATAAAATGTTGTGTCAACTTATAACAATCGTCCCGGTTTTTTACCATTGTCGGTACTTTGACAAACGTTCGGCAGCCATTGGTGCGGAAACTAAAAGGTTCTGTTTTGATTGTTCGATACGAATACTAAAGATATGGAATCTACAAGTCTTCAAACTTATTGAACAAACAATATTTGAGAACAATACATTAATACGATATATGGATAAATAGTACGTAGAGCCAATAGTCACCTGACCTGAAATATGAACATGTGTTATTTTTGTGTAATTCTTCACAGTTCAAATTACACCCCACTTTCTTTACTATTCGAAAACGTAGCCAAAATCAAAACTAAAATATTTTAACTCTACAAAATAATTTTCTAAACGAAATACTACTAAAATATACCTGACTTTAAAGACCCAATGAAAAAGAACGTGGCTTTGATATCAGTGTCTGTGATGTTGGGTTGGGTTCACGGGATCGGCCATTCTTTGCTTTAAGATTTATGTGAATTATATGGCAGGTCTATAAATGCCGCACTTTTATTAGCCGCGAGACATTTACTGATTAATAAAGTGGACGGAGATGCGGAAGAAGCTAACGATATGGCTTCCTAGAATACCAGCCGATATTAGGTGGATCTTATTTTTGATTTTATTTATAAAGTTATTTTATTCATAAGGATATGTTTTACAGAGAATTGTTTATTTTATAATATGATGATTCAAAGTGCGTTAAACCCTTAGTCCCCACCGAGGCATCCGCATCGCCGCATGCCGACTCGTGCGTTTCGACATCCAATCTGAATTACAATGTACGGAATTTACAGACTTCAACCGGTCCCTCTGTGTCCGTATCCGAGCGGAATAAGAAACAGTCTTACTGTTAACTCTATTGTTCGGGAACATACTCTAAACAATGTATTTTTGCCCAATATGGAGGCGCGATTATGTCAACGGGTGTGTTCTGTTTTTAAATAATGACCAATGTCGCTTATCAAGAATTGTACAGGGCATCAGTATGTATTGTGCATTTTAAGAGGGCTTTTATGTAAAGAGATGGGTGAGTAATTTTTTAAGTGCCTAAATTGAGGCCCTATCTGTTTTGTTTACTAATTGACTGTATAAAATCAAATAACACCTTATATATTTAGTTAAGTTCTAATACATACACGAGCAATTCGAACTAAATTAAGTTGTCATATGTTTTGATAGTTTATGTTTTTTTATAGTAGATGATAGAAACATAAACTCAATGCAGCTTTACGAAACTTGTTCAGATCGATGACGCAATAGTCTAATTATTTCCGCATCGGTACGACTGACACTATTTAATACGTCTGTAGGACCAGCTGGGGATTGCGTCAGCGGAAAGGTTGCGGCACTTGTGGTTACATCAAGTGTTGCTTACGCCTCCCTCAGTTACCCAATACGGATGGAGATAAGCTTGCGGCAATCCTAAGTTCCCGTATTGTGATGTAGGAAGTCGTGGAAGCGCCCTATGCTTCCGTCATTGTAACGTTTGTGGCCTCATTATTATAAACATTCACCAACTATTATCTAATATTTCTCTATACATAAGGCGATTTCAACATAAAACAATTAAAATTATTTGACATTTTTTCAAAGTTACTACATCAATTGGAATTACTTATAAGATGTGATTAAAAAAAACTACTTGGCAATAAAGCTTGACAAAATTTATATCCATAATAAGCACATTTTAATTCAAATTTTACAAACCAAAAATATGTATTAGTGCAGAACTCAGAAATTCTAATTATACCTTTTCTGCAGAATATACGAGTAATGATGGTATCTAAAAGTATTTTATGAAAAGGATTGCTAAAAAACATATCTGTAATAATTCATATTTGATTATAAAATTCATAGATTTCATCACTACATAGTATAAAACAAAGTCGCTTTCTCTGTCCCTATATCCCTATGTATGCTTAAATCTTTAAAACTACGCAACGGATTTTGATGCGGTTTTAGTATTGTACACCTTAAAAATGTCTACAAAAAAGTCCGCGATGGTATATTTCTACCTCTTAGGGATAACCCACAATAACCATTTATTATCCTTTACTTTTTACAAAAAATAAATTTTAAACAATACAGCATTAATCCTTATCCAATTAGGTACCTTAAATACATTGTGCATTTAATATAGATCAATATAGCTCTTTACAGCATGGAATTTAAACGAATATTTTTGAAGATATTACAGATTCAAAATGCAGGGACATAACGGTTACGGCTAAATACACATGTTAAATTGCACCCGGGCGAAGCAGGACGGGTCGACTAGTGTATAATAATAAGGAATTCAAAGAGCAGTGTCTAATAGTATTTCCATGGACACTACGATTTCCGGTGAATTCGTGGAAATGGTCATTTTCGCGGTACATATTATGTGGTAACCGGTACAAGGCGCACGTGGTGGGAGGAGGGGAGAGAGGGTCAGAGTCGCTGACCGCGAGTGTTGGCTTGCATAAGGACCCAGGAGCCGTCGCGTCGTCGTCAGCTTGTCTTTGTATTCTAGTAAGGTCGTGGACGCCCAACTAGCGAGAATGGCACAACTATTGACGTACTCGTAGATACTCTTCGGGTGGGTACCTGTTAACAATTGTAATTTTTTCTGCCATTAGTATACTAATAAGCACTGGCTACGTGATAACTTTGAAAGAGTTATACACGCATACGAATATAATGTAATGAGCTACCAAATTATTAATATTATATAAATTACAATTATTATATAAATTCAATTATTATATAAATAATAACAGATAAAGTCGCTGTTGCTCATTTTTACTTCTCTATACATACATAATATAATATAATAAAAAATGTAACTACTTGAATGTTTATTAAATTTTCTGTGATGGGATATTACACCGGGGCTAGGGCGGGTCAACTAGCATATTTCTCTGTTTTCAGATCAAAATGATCTACAGAAACAAAGTAATATAGTCGTTAGAATAAAACAATGATTACAACAAAAGAAGAAAAAAGCATGAAAAATTATTCATTACAATTTAATAGGTGGGGGTACATCTAAATTCGTGCATTAAACAACTATGTCCGTTTCATGGTAGTGTTCCTCTGATCATATCTGATATAATCATAGTAGTTATACATGGGTGCGACTACGGCTCTACCTTGACCATTTTTATACCGATACATTTCTAGGTTTCTATCTGATTATTTTCTTGATTCGTCCTTTTCAGACCACATTTATAGTTTTATAGTTTTTTAAACTTTATTTTTTTTTATTGTGAAAACTCTTTATACTGCCCCTATCATCCAAACTGCAATACTGATACATACATAATGACATTTATTCATGTGTAAAGTAGTAACATAGTTATAGCTATTTTTAAACAAATACATGAGTTAAATAAAATTAGAATATGTATATTTGTTACAAGCAGCACCATTATGCAATGACAGTTTCAATCTCCAGTAATTTGCGAAATAGGCGGAACAGTACTTATCTTTTACGATTACGTTTTGATAGAGTTGCAATAGATCCATAGGAACAGGAAGTGTAATTTATGCAAGCGCTGCTAAATCGCTATCATTGCAATTAGGGTTTCAGTAAAGAGATGATGTCTGCCACGATTGCAGCTACAAAGTTACAAAATCTGTATGCGACTGCAGCTCGCTTCCTGCTGGCCGCGTTCCCGGTCGCGGCTGTTATGGTAATTTAATTGTATAATTTGAATTGATGTTGGCAACTGTAATCGGACACAAATCAGAATAAACCCGGAAAAACCATATGACCAATCCAATTACTACTATCTTACCATAGGTCAGAGGTCTCAGTCTTGAGTCGGTGACGTATAGTTACAAGATTTCTGCATGATATTTCCATGTACGAGTGTTTACTAAAATTTACATCAACTTTTAGCATAACGTAGTTTTCGTTTAAATATGTAAATATTTATCAGCTTTATATGTCATCAATGTCGATGATTTAATACCAATGAATCTTTGCATACAATTATAGTTTTAATTATTAAAACATTGGACTTAAAAATTAATAAGATCTTTATATAATATAAAATATACGATGTTAAATAATGTGAAGCAGTTTTCAAAATTGTAATGTAAATATTCGGTAAGATAAAAATTAAATTTAGTACGAAGTATAATTCCAAACAACAACAGTGCGAACACAAATCTGATATCCTTATGTTGTAAGCTGGTTTTCCCCGTATATTTAATAATTATAATATAAATCCTACGGGTACGACAGGGGCGATGACATCGTGCGATGTTCCAAATGTGAATAATAACTATGTGGAGGACGACCTACTCGTAACACTATCAAGTACATACAGATCCTTGTTTGTCTATAGAATACCAATGATGACCACTGAATTACGACGAGCTTTTATTTCTATATTAACTATTTTACCATCTTTTCCTTCTCATGGAAATACATATTTTTCTTAGTCACAATTAAAAAGAAAAAACAAATAAATCTCAATAGCGTGGTCAAACGTGATTGTAGAAAAACATAATGGACAGTTCTCCCATTCCTACTATAAGGTGCAAATAATCTTAATGAATTTTTAATATTTTCGAGTGTTCAAGAATTTTAATCAAATTATCCAATATTCCAATAAAAAATTTAAGCAAAATAAAGCGACTACGCGCGACGTCACAACCTCTGACGTCGTTGTACTGAGCAGCTTTTCATAAAAGCTTTCATAACCTGATGTTGCACCATTTTGTCATTGCATGATCATTTAATTGACAAAGCTTATTATGACATTAAAGAATTTCTAAAATAATACGTTTCCGTCTTAAGTATTTTTCATTATTATTATATTTTTTTTAAATTTGTGATTAGTATTATGAAAATGTAGATAAATTCTGTAAATGTTGCACGCCTCACGGCTGAATATAGCTATTCAAATTGTTTTTATCTATCACCTATGTAACCTATATTCGCAATAAATAAATTGATTTAATTTGATTTGAACCCCCCTGTGGTGTGGATATAAATATATAGCTGTAGAAGATTAATTTCTACAGCTATATATATATTTTTTTTATTAGTCATGTTAACAATGGATTAGTTAAGGTTGAGTGAACTTTTTCATATGGATTACTTATTATTAATTCTTTGTATTAGTCATACCTACTAGTAAAATTAAATAAAGGATCTATTATTATATTTAAATTAACTCATTGTCTTATCGCTATGAAAAGTAAATAATTATATCAACTATACTTTATAGGACTCAATTTGACAGAAACACAATAGATCGTTAAACTTTGGATTAAAATTATATTTTAATTTTTAATCTAGCCGTTGGATTCTCGATCGATAGGATGTGGGTTCAAATCCCGCAGTCATTGGACAATTGACGTGGCCAGTCCCAGTCCCAGTCATTGGACTTGGATAGGTTAAGAATACTAGTGGTAAACAATCTAGTAGTCTTTTTAAAAAATCTACATACTGATAAAGAAACCCTTTAAACTTTATAGTTTGTGATTAATGTTTAATACAAGATGTCGCCTCTTTGCATAATCAAACCAAATCATTTCTTTGCCAGAATGTTGTACGTGTGATGTTATTGTCAAAAGAAGTGACCAAACATTCAAATAAATTAATAGTGTGCAAATTTCAAATTAAGTTAATAAAAATAAAAGAATGTCAAATAATGAGGTACTGTTAAAGCTTAAAGAAAATTAGTAGGTAATTTAAAAATTATGGCAAATATTTGTTTTCATGCTGGTTTATTACGTCACAAATATTTCATAGGCAGTATTAAAGTAAACTAAAGTTTGCGCCATAGTAAGTAAAAACACGTAATTTGGTTACCAAAACGATAGTTAAACCAAAACTTTTTATAGATTTTCTTATATCTTGCTCCTTACAACCTCGGCCGCTTCAGCTCGTATGTGATATCCAGTCCTATTTTATTACATTTACCAAGGACAGTAGTAAATAATTAATATCAAATGCCAAAAGTAATGAATGAATTTAAACTTTTTACATTTACCAAATCACGACGCAATTTTTTTTAAAGATTAGTAACAGATATATATCCCTCCTATATATAACTAAGCTAAAATGATTGTGTTAGGAGTGGGCCCCGTTAGTAGTTCAATGACTGGGATTTGAACCCACGACCTATCGTTCATGAATCCAATGCCTAAATCACTGAGGCTCTGACGCTTCAGGTATATTAATAGTGATAGATAATCATTATTAATTTTCATTTAATCACACTTACCATCCTACTATCCTACTTCCTACTTATATTATAAACGCGAAAGTTTGTAAGAATGTATGGATGTCTGGATGTCTGGATGTATGTTTGTTACTCTTTCATGCAAAAACTACTGAATGGATTTTAATGAAACTTTATAATAATATAGCTTACACATCAGAATAACATATAGGCTATAATTTATAATGATATAGTGTGAATTATCCAAAATATAGCGGGTGAAACCGCGGGGCGCCGACAGTGTAACATATTATTGTAAGGGATCGAGAAAGAAAACTAAAAGTAATTTCTTTTAGATTTACATATAAGTTCTGAGTATTGAGTGTTTTGTTGAGCGCCGATCTAGTGTTTTGTTTGCAACTAGACTTAAGTAACTTACTTGTTAAAAAGCTCAAGTAGCTCTATCGATATATCTCTAGTGGGTAATTGTATGAAAATAAAAAGGTCTAAATGACACAAAAGTAAATGTAAGTAGCAACTTACGATGCGGTCATGTTATGCATCAGTGTACTTAGAATACAAATGATGGTATTTGGCGGTCAAAGCAGTCGGAGCACCAAAGTTAATTTATTACCTAAGCATACCTGTATACTGTACAGTGTACAGTGAGCTGCGATGTATCACGTATGTATGAGAAAATCGGTTTATGGAATTGATACTTGGAATGCTATTATAATTGCTTCCGGTCACATAATTTCGAGGAAACTTCGATAACAAAATTTGGATAAGTACATTTAGAAATTTGAGTACATATTAAGAATTAAAAGTAGCCATGTTTACCCGTAGGGAACGGTTTAGAATACAATTCCCTTCTGCCGCTGGGAGAGCATCTCGTAAGAGGCGAGTAACCCAGCACCCCCATTGGTATTCCCCGATTGGCTGCCGACCACCACCATACGAATCCGATCGCCGAGTGTCTCTGACGTGTGCCAGTCGAGCAGCATGTGGGTAAGATCTACCCTCTCCCATTCCTACTGATGCGGTTCCAATGAACACCGGGTTCTGGCTCCACGGAATAACACATAGGCTATAATTTATAAAGATATCGTGTGAATTATCTAAAATACAGCAGGTGAAACCGCGGGGCGCAGCTAGTCTGACATATTCCGGTCGCGCTGTATGTATACTAGACATCCTTTCAATAATCGCATTAATACAGCGATTCCGGCGGCTTTGGATCTGTTTTCATGTTAATTACGTTTTTCAAGTATTGTTTATACTAAAAACCACTATTAATTGTTTTGTTTGTTTTACACTGATAACTAAGTTTCAAACATATTTGTAAATAGTAAAACTGTGGGCGGAAATATACTTTTAAATAAATCTAAATTTGACATTAAGAAGTCAGACTCAAAATACGTGTTGCCCTTTGTTATTTAAGAACTAAATTATTTTCATTGGGCGAAAAGTTTATTAGGGTTTCCAATGAAAAATAACTATTATTTACTCAAGTTACGTAAGTGATTTTAGTGTCAGGTGATGTGATGACTTTCTTGATTTGGTTTTTGTACAGGTACTATCACTACCTTATTACCTACCTATAATACTCGAATACAAAATAATTCATTAAACGATGAATTTTGAATATTCATAACCATATTTATGTCAAAAATTTTAAAATTATAATTAGGTTCACGAATCCTGACTCCTAATAAGAAAACAATACGTGATAATATCACCAGGTCAGTCTTTTGTCTTTTTATAGACATCTATATTTGAGTAGGTTGTACTAATATATTACTAAGTATTCCGCTCGTCACGAGATGGCGCCAGCTGTTCGTATTTTAGTCGTTACAAACTAAATACTTTTTCCATTATCTTACTACATAATATCAAATTGTTATGGCATCATGTAATTATTTATGTATTTGTTTAACCAAGCATTTATTATATAATATGAAACTTATAGATGATATATGACAAATGCAATTTTATTTTAATAAATTAACAACAATATATAATCAGATATAATAAAAATGTATTTACTTCCTAAGTCAGTACTACTGTATGACTATGGAGCCGGATCTTCGTCTTTTTTATTAATATGGCTAAATCTAAAAATCTATAAGGATTTATTCACTTAGCTCCGATTCAACTTTCAAGTAGAGAGCACTGGTCTGCGGGTACATTGTGCGTTTAATGCACTTCATTTATAGGCATGCCATGTTGACTTTTTATTTTGTTATTGAGACATTATTGGATGTATGGAATTACCCTTCCTCATTATGTATACGTATTATATTGATATCAACCTTTTCTGCTTACTATTTTGGTTTTTATCAAATATAATTTATACACATGTTTTGGGTACACATCGCCCATGGACATCGGAAAAACAAGAAACACTCGTTTTGTCGATGCCTTGCATTCCCGAAGATAGAGTGGGAAGGGAGAATGAAGAAGAAAAATGATGCGGATTCAGCGGACCCTAGGCGAGAGCCCAGAGTCCACTAGACAGCATTAATGGGATGGGAAAGGGAGGGGGTAAATCTGGGCCACATGCGGCTCAACCGGAACGCGTCTATGATACTTGGCGATCGGATTCGCATGATGGTGGTCGAAGGTAGTCGGGGAACAGATCCCCTACCACCAAGGGAGTGCTGGGTTACTCGGCTCTTACGAGATGCTCTCCCAGCGGTAGAGGGGAATAGTATTCTAACCCGTCCCCTCACGGGTGAAACATAATGTAAAACATTTTTAATTTTCAAATAATACATGCATATATTTATTTCCGTTTTAAAATTTTAAATATAAAAAGTATTGCAAATTTTTTTAGGCGTGTTAGTAACACCGTTTATAAATTTAGTATTCGTGGATAGATCATTTTATTTTATTTCACGTACATATACCGACGTGTAGACAATATATAACCTTTAGTGCGGTAGATTAGACTTAGTCTCTCTGATGGTGTTTCCGCGTAGTGTACATGGAATTAAGTATTGCATTGTCGTGGTTAAGATCACCATTCTTGAGGTTCACGTGTGTTTGCTTTGTTATCTATTGTAGTAAGCAAGGTCGAATGGTGGAGGTGAGAGTTAATATATTATGAAAGTGCTCTTTAAATCTGCTCCTGGATCTCAAGCCCTAGGCACTGCTCGTCTTCATCTAAATTGGACGTGTCTACTCGTTGCTGTACAGTAGTGAGTGTCATTCTTCTCTCATTCTATGAAAGGCGGGTTTTAATTATGCCGAATATTTAATCATATCATGTAGGAAGTAAAAATAAATAAGCAAAATATCTACTTCATGAATTGTTTTGTTAAAAGCTGTAAAAAACTATGTAGTATATACGTACTATGTAATGTTACTAAGCAGTCTTATTTAACGTAGACGTAACAACAAAAAATGCAAATAAGAAACAGTTAATTAAATCGCTCATCCACGTCTTTGATTGTACAATAAAAAGTATACATTTAATGTAATCATGTGGTGTTGGCAATTATTTAGCCCCGTCACAAGGGGGTAAGAGGAGTTAAGGAGTTGCCACCCACTTCCTCGTACGTCTACATAGCGTTGCGGAAAATGTCAAGGCCGCGTCCGCTCACTTCCTTTGCAACCGACAGCGATTGTGATTATCGTCTTACATATAATAAATATGAGGAATAAATTTAACTATTGCGGAAAATGGAATGGAATTTACCGCTGACAGCGTTTGCTCTATGAGATAATCTATGTTCCTATAAAATCTTATAATGTTTTGTTTAGTGGCGTTCTGAGAAAGGCGTTTGTTTATAAGCCACATACTTATCAACGTAATGAGTCAGGTCAGCTTTTTTACTTCATTACTCGTTTTATTTTACACACATACTTTACGTTTTTATATAAGTTATGAATATGTATAATGTATAGCAGCAAAAACTTAACGCCGCCGGGGAGGAAATGTAAATTTTTGCAATCTATTATTATGTATAAGTATACAAAATTTCTTATAAGTACATGTTAAGTAATTTCCTAAGTGTTTTCCTGAATGATAAGAGATTGTCAAGGTTGATGATTAATTACTTCAGCAGCGAGTAAATCTTGAGTTGCACGGAAATCACTTTTTAAGTATTTTGGAATAGTGAAACTATAGTCAATTTTAATTTTTTTAATTGTTCTAAATACCTTGATAAATATTTCAGGTGATGTATTTGAAACATACTCGTATTAATCTTAGTGGCATACCTTACTTAGTAGCATAAGGTATGCCACTTTGTTCTTATATCAAAGTCAAAATTTTTTATTCACTGTTGGAATTTACATTCTCTTATTGAACGTCGGAATCTACCACCCTTTCGGAAACGACCTAACCCAGACCTGAGAAAAATGGGCGCAAGAAACTCAGCGGGACTGTTTCTTTTGGATATTTAACTTTTTTATCTTTGAATTTTTTTAAACGCCAATTTTTATAACAAATATATCTATAAATTGAGAAAGCCTGGAGAGAACGCACCATTCCCAAGGCGTGACATCTTACAAAAAATCTTTAATGTTATAATAGCCTTTGTCACACAACGTTTTTTAACTAACTTTTTAAATTTTCGATAGAACAATTTTGAACGTTTTCTGGGATCCTGTTGTAAAAGCATACACATCGCCCAACAAAAGAATTATAATTCTACTCAATCGAGTAGTAGGAATAACAAGTTTGTGCTTGTTCCTAATATTCATGTCATGCAAGTCACTATTTCTAATAAATCATTAATATTTTTACGTACATACATAACATTTTCAAAAATATATTGTGAAGCAACAGTCAATATATTAATTTCTTTGAATTTGTCTCTTAAAGATATTTTAGGGCCGAGACCATAGATTGCGCGAATAGCCCTCTTCTGCAGTACGAAAATCGTGTTTATGTCGGTTGCGTTACCCCAAAGTAGAATGCCGTAAGACATTATACTATGGAAGTAGCTAAAATAAACTAGACGAGCCGTGTCTATATCAGTTAATTGGCGTATTTTCTTAACCGCGTATGCTGCAGAGCTGAGTCTATTGGCCAATCTCTCAATATGGGGGTCCCATTGCAATTTAGAATCGACAGTGATGCCCAAAAATGCGGTAGATTCCACTGGTTCCAACTCCTCTCCATTTATAAATACACCAGTGTCTATTTTCTTAACATTTGGTGTCGTAAATTTTAAATACTTAGTTTTCTTACTATTTAACATTAGATTATTAGCACTGAACCAATGTACAATATCAGAGAGAGCATTGTTTACATCGTCATATTCTGTTTGATAGCGTTTGACTTTAAATATTAATGAAGTGTCATCAGCAAACAATACTATCTTGTTCTTTTTTTCTACAAGGTTTGGCAGGTCGTTTATATAAATGAGGAAGAGAAATGGTCTAAGAATAGAACCCTGGGGGACCCCCGTATCCAGACGAGCCCCAGGAGATCTCTTGCCATTCACGTCAACCCTTTGAACCCTATTGTTTAGATAGCAGTTCATAAGGTCGAGCGCAATTCCTTTGATGCCATAGTGGCGTAGCTTACTGACCAGAGTCGCATGTTGTACACAATCGAAGGCCTTAGATAAGTCACAGAATATTCCAAGTGCATTCTGTGATTCCTCCCAGGCCTCGAAGATATTCTTAATTAATTCGACACCAGCATCCGTCGTTGAACAACCCTTAGTAAAACCAAATTGTTTCACATGGAGAAGTCTCTGTGAATTAAAATGACTTAACATTTGGTTTAAAATTAGTTTTTCAAAAATTTTGCTAAGCGTTGGCAATACTGAGATGGGTCGAAAATTATTTGGGTCAGTTATACATCCAGATTTAAATATAGGCGTTACTTTACTATGCTTCATTAGGTCAGGAAATACACCACGTTTAACGCAATTATTGAAAATAGTAGCTAGATATGGTGCAATGGCATCAATAATGGAGTTAATTATTTTAACAGAAATACCCCAAATATCAGCTGTTTTCTTCATATCTAGTGTTTTAAATGTTTTAATTATATCCTTACTGTTGACAGTAGTAAATTCAAACAATACATCACATTTTTTTACATTTTCTAGCAATAATGATTCAGCAACGCTGGCAGATGAAATGAGAGAACAAGTTGTTGAGATTGGAATGTCAGAGAAATATTTTTCAAACATGGATGCAACTTCCTGATCAATTTTGATATTAATGTTATTATAAATGAGATTATACTTAAATCTCTGATTATAAAGTTGATATAGTTTTTGTCTACTTCGATGAATACCAACAGTTGCCCAATCATTAAATGACAAGAGACCACCCGAATTGACTGTCTTGGTAGTGAATATAGCAGTAAACTCTGATTTTATTAATTTAAATAGTGTGTTATAATATAACATATCAGGGTTATTGTTGTCAAAATTTAAGTATGTGAGTTTTGCTATAATACTACCTTTAAATTTCTCCATACGTCTTGAGTTTGTAGGAACAAACACAATCTTTTTATTTTTATTTTCTTTTTTTAACTCACAGTTAAAAGAGACTAATTGCCCAAAATGGTCCGAACTCAACTTTTTAATAATTGAATATGAATTGGGTTTAAAGTTGGTAAATATATTATCAATACATGTTGCTGAGGTTGCAGTTACTCTAGTTGGCTCTAAAAATATATTTACTAGGTTATATGAATTTAACAGGGATCTGAATCTAACACTTGTGGTGGCGTTTTCTAATAGATTAATGTTAAAATCACCACATACTATAATATATTTTTTAGACTCAGATAATTTTAATAATATTTCTTCTAACACATTTTCAAATATAACACTCCAGGGGGACTGTATATGCTCACAACAATGAAGCGCTCAAGTTCTGCACAGGCTATCTCAATAGTACGTTCTACAGAGAGGCTCACAATGTCTTTGCGTTCTTTAAATTTAAAAAGTCTACTTATAATTATTAAGGAGCCCCCACGTAACGATTTTTCTCTGCAGAACGCACTTGCTACCTGGTGACCACTGAAATTAAATATGAGTTCATAATTACGAAGCCAATGCTCTGTAATACATAAAAAATGAATGTTTTCACATCTCATAAATAATTCCAGTTCTAATTCTTTACCTAAAATATCTTTGTCTATATATATGTATAACTACATTGGTGTCAAATTACATTTTACATCTAAGTAGGTATATATATATGATGAAACTTGTAAATACATACATATTACGTTTCAAATTTTCAAATTTATTATAATCTCCTTAATAAAATATTAAGTAAATTCCATAAAACATTAAGACACCAAAAAAGTTCGTAAATACTAAGTGTTTAGTATCATTAAAAATATTTGTCATTATTGCTAACAGCTAATTTATTTAATATTTTATTTTCGGATTAATATCGAAAATATTTAGAATTTATTTAACCAGCAAGAAGAGAAAATTGTCAATCTATTGCCTAGTTTATTCCCATCAAGGATTTCCGTTTTAGCATGATCGACGTGGCATTAGTCAAAATAACTTTGCGTTACCTAATCATTCAGCATCCGCATAATTCATTTTAATAATACCCATTGGCTCGATTGCCGTAGTAAAACTAAGGCAGCCTAACAAGTAATTTTAAAGAGCGAATATTTACTTCAGTAGTGCAAGTGGCAGTATAAGCATTATCCTGTATTATTCTATCTTTCCTTCCTTATTAAGGATCACGTGAGATATTCAGTTTATAATTAAGTTTTATGAAATTTTAGGTGGAAGTAATGGAGCCGATAAAGATAAGCTGTGAGAGTTATAATTATGTACAAGGGGCTTTATAAAACTGAGTGTGGGTCGCTAGGCCTAGGCGCTGCTCAGTTTCTTATTTAAAGTACATAATTATTCCTTACAAACCAACCTACCAAAATATCAAAACTACTTTATGTATGTACCTATAGTGACTACAGAGTTCTTTCAATTCCTCAAGGATCCCATTATCAAAACTGGGATTTGAAAAAAAATGGGACCAATCTGTAAGCATGTCCTATCAAATAAAAAAAGAAATTTTCAAATCGATTCATAAACGGCAGAGTTCTGAGGTAACAAACACTTAAAAAAATACAAAGGATTTAATCACATCCTTTTTGTAGATTATTTTGAAGTCGGTTGAAAATATAGACTAGTGAAAAATTTTGTGTCATGTAAAATGTTTAAGAAATAAACAGCTACAGAAGATGATACAGAGATATACACTTATTTTGTACGCAATGTCCTAACTATATATGTAATACATGTTTCACGTGAGACGGTGTTTAGGTCGCAGAAGGGATGGCGTAACTGCACCCAATGGAGCACGGTTCCTGAACCTTTCTTATGGTGGGCACTGATTTGAGAAAACAAAAACTGTAGAGATGTTTCACATATAATAACTAAATGATAATAGAAAGCAATTTAATATCACTAGCTTGAACGGTGAAGGAAAACATCGTGAGGAAACCTGTACGCCTGAAGGTTCACCATAATATTCTCAAAGGTGTGAGAAGTCTGGCAACCCTCACTTGGCCAGTGTGGTGGACTATGGCCCAACCTTACCCCTTCTCATTCTGCAAAGTACATCCTGAGGAGATAGAGCCGACACCCTGAGAGTATAAGGTCTTTCAGAAGCGATCTCGCTGAACTATTTTTTCGATAAATCATGATAATATGCAAGACAAATGACTATGTAGTAATCGTCTCAAGATATTTCTCTACCCCCTTGTACCAACGTTTTCATAGTCATTGAAGCGTTAAATGCGCCCAAACGCCCACACGTTCCCACCGAAGGGCGCGCCGTGCTGTCACCGAAGCCCTACACATATACAACGCGCTCTAATTAAGTAATTAGCTGAGTAATAAATCAAAACAAAGTACAAGAGAAATACCATTTTAGAGCAATAACAAAGTGAGTTATTTAGAAGTTGTCCGGTGACTCTAACCACCGAACTTTTTAAAATGACAATAAAAAAAAGGTAAAAATATTTAGGATTTATTTAGAATACTAGATAAAATTAAACTAACTAGCATAAAAAAATTTACATATAGTATTTCATATTATAAAATTTACCTCTAGTAACGTACGTAAATCGGGTTTTTTTGTTTGATTTTTGTTAGTTTGTTGCGAATAGGCTTTTAAACTTCTGAACCTATTGTCAGTGCCATAAAATAGACAAAATGTCAAAGAATAAGTTAATGTTTTTGGAATTGTAAATCCAATTTTAAAAAATTCTTTCACTGATATTGTCGCATGAAGTGTACTTTTTGAAATTTATAAGACAGTTTGTTAGTACTGATCGGATTTTGACAATTGTTTCAATGTTAGTATTTCTAACATTGAAACTAAATTTACGGGCGAAATAGTTCATGCAGTGTTGCTATACATTTTCTGCCTATTTAATTATTTTTTAGTGATCCGATTTTAAAAATTCTTTCACAAATAGAAATCTACAGTATTTCTGTCTTTCTCTTTTATTTTTACCTTTTTTTTTCTTATATTTTTCGTCTCTACTCTAAAGCTACACAATTATCGAGTCACTATTTAAGGATATAGTTATATAATTTTGCTTTAAATAACCGAAGTGAAGCGAGGGCGGGTCGCTTGATTAGTATTATTTAATGTTTATAGAAGTATTTATACAAAAATAGCCAACTTTAATAATTTAAAACGTCCTAAGTAAAACTTAAGAATTGTTAGTTTTGCTATTATTTTTCTAATACCTTTTCTTTTGTGTTAATATCAATTTTTTTTAAATAAATACATCTGGAAATGACAACAAACTTAAACTTGCAGCAATAAAATTGTAAAAACTGCATTCACCATAATATCAGTAATTTTTACTACAAACATAGAGATTAAAAGACCGTCAAACAAAAATTCTACAAATAATTATTTTGGCGTTGTGAAGTATATATACACGAGCGGGTACCTACATCCAGTTAAAATATCACCCATTTTGGATTTTATTAAATTTTTGGATATAGACGCATAATTACATCTCTTGATTAGATGCATCATTGCCTGTAGTCTACATCTGCCTTGCGTTTTCAAGAGCTCGGTCATACCTCAGTTGTATCTATTGCGTGTAAATAACTAATATGCCTCATGATCACATCAGGTTACGCAGCGAGAGTGCATTCTCAGCTATCTAATGACAATGAGCATCCTCGCTTTCCAAGTTCAATGACAATGAAAGTGTTGTATGCGTGAAAACTCGCGCAGTAATAAGAACAATATAGCGAGATTGATTACAATAGCGCTTTGTGTAACTATTGAAATGATTACATGTTGCGTGCATTCAGGCGGATAATAATGTTTGTTTTATTTTTAAATATTAGTATTAATTAGCAATTGGTTAACTTAAAATATTATAGTGACATACTTTGATTTTTATTATTATCTTAACTGAAATTTATTTAGTACAACAAATAAATCTATAATAATATTATAACAGTGCAAAATTTTATCGACAACCAGTCTGAATATCCTTTTCTATTATCACAAAAATTACCAACCTGATTTAGTCCGGGGACTAAAAAATGAGAAGTACAGAAAAATATTAAAATATGTCCTACTTTCTAAGGGGACGTCTAGCTAAATCTTTCTAAATCTCACTTAGGGGAAGGCGGGTCGTAGCAAATATCACGTAATTTTTTTCTAGCAGAAAAAGGTGTAAATATTGCGTGAAAAATTGTTTCTAAACTTTTTTTTAATATTTATTATTTTATGATTGTGATTTTAAATTACGATATTATTCATAAATACTAACGTCTTTGCTATATCTTCAATAAAATGAATAGAACAAGTTGTGTTTTGGTTTTCTTTTTTCAATAATCCAACTCGTGAATCTCGCGTGAGATTAGCAAGGGAGTTGAGGAAAATATACCGAAATCTCATCAAGTGGGGCAAGGAGGGGGGCTCCAAAAAATCTCAAAATGCCTCAACTAATTAATGGACGCCCCCTTATACATATTTCACTTAATTTTTTACACACAAACTTTGTCATGACTATTACCTATTAACACAACAATAAAAGAAAGTGCCAAATAGGTTCGGAATAGATAGATTCAGGAATTGTGTTTATTTATTTAGATTAAGTAACATATATTAGTTGATATACTGGTCTTAATTATGTCGATGTTAGGCGGTTGGTGCGCGGTCGGCGTGACGCGCTGCTGCGCTGCGGCGCACGCTTCACTGCCAAGGCCGTGCTTTCTCCCGATACGCTGTTATGTCCACTTATATAACTATTGATCCGATGTAGCTACGATAATTACTTGTCAACCGCAATACAAAGCGGCATACGTTTTCATTGCTTCAACAATACTCAGCACATAAACACTTGAGCACGTCTTTGTTAAAAACCAATAAGCTTATCTCCACTTCCTTGTTTTACCGTAAAACAGGTAATGAAGTAATTTTTCAAAGATACCGTTATAATCTTTCTAAGAATTTGGATATGAGTTTTGTATCTACATTATTTAAGCAGCAAAGCGATAAATCAGGTAGCCAACTCGCTCGCCTTCCAAATACCATTAAATATGCTGTTACATTCGTTCATTTGAATATTAGTCAGTACAAAAAGCTATTTTTAGTAATTTATGAAACCTTTAAGGGTTTCCGTTACCGTTTGAAGGAAGTTGGCTAGTTGATCTTGACCTAAACTCCAATGCTTCGATGTCAACTAGTTGTTTCCGTATTGCTTAGCTTATTAATTATTATTATGGATTGTGTATTGTGGTATTAATTAAATAACTGGTCAGAAAGCCATTATATTATGCTAATGTTCATATTTTGAATAGAAATATACTAAAAGGAAAAATGTTTTTATTTCCTTTGATATTTTTATAAATAAAGTATGTATTATAATATTCATTGCTAAGAACATATTGATTATACAGATAAACATCACGAGCTAGATATAAAGTTATATATTAGTCAGCTAGATAGGATTTCCTAAAGCCCGTATTTTCCTATTGTGACCCTGATAGTGACACAGTGACTCACTCAAGCAACATTACTGTTACTTTTACTGAAAAGTCAAAGTCAAAATTTTTAATTTAATATTGGAATTTACATTCTCTTATTGAACGTCGGAATGTACCACCCTTTCGGAAAAGACCTAACCCAGACCTGAGAAGAATGGGCGCAAGAAACTCAGCGGGACTATTTCTTTTAAATATTTTACTTTTTATCTCTGATTTTTTTAATGCCAATTTTTATAACAAATATATTTTATAAATTGAGAAAGCCTGGAGCGAACGCATCATTCCCAAGGCGTGACATCTTCCAAAAAATCTTTAATGTTATAATAGCCTTTGTCACACAAACGTTTTTTAGCTAACTTTTTAATAAATATAAATTATTTCATTTTGATGATGACGTTATTATCATATCTTACTAATTGCTAACGCTGGTATTATAATGGTTATGTTAAAGTTAAAAGTTACTACAAACATGTATATTAAATTAATTTCTAATTCCAATCTAATATCGGTTTAAAGAAACTTTATTCTCATTTCGACAAAGTCATTTACATGAGAACTTAGGTTGCTATACTTACGTTATACAGTTGAACAGCAAAAATATATATATACAGAAAAATCATTAAATGTATCAATACAGTCTAGTTGATTTATAACAGAGATTATACAGATTAGACTTAAAATTGCTAAATTTCTCAAAATGTTTTATTTGTTTAGGTAAATTATTATAAAGTATTGTTCCCTCAAAAGTTATAGTTTTTTGTCCAGATTTTATGAATTAGAATATTATGAACTTAACATCGCATTATTATGACTAATTGCCTTCTAATATTTTTGTAGTAAATCTGGAAATAATATATAATATAACAGCTACTCCTATCTATTCTAGCACATATTATTTCCTCAGTGACAATATTAAGAATCGAGTAAAGTAATGAATTCTAGGATCTGATCAATCTTCATCGGTTAACGCTATCTTACATAATAATCAGGAAATGATTGGATAGTGCTTTTGAATAACAATGTATTTAATTTTAGTATTATATTGTATTAAACTAAGTTTTTAATATTTTGGAGCATTACTTGGTTACATTAGAATTTTGAAGGTTAATTACATTTTAGAACCCGTATAGGCCACGGCGATGAATTAAAAACAAAGGAATCTATTTAGAATTTTATTTAATAATATCTAAATAGGAAGTAAACAATTCCTTTACCTATAGAGTAGGTACGCAATATACTACATATTGCAGAAGTGACGCAAGTCACCGCAAAACTCAGAAGTAGGCGTGAGGCCTAAGTAGGCGTAGGTACATTAACATTTAACTTCCGTGTCACTTTTGTTACGGATCTCACGGGACATAGTTGAGCAAGTTATCAATGCGACCGAAATAAAAGTAGCACATTCTCACTTATCTCATCTTCGCTTAGAATTGCTAATCCAAAGTAAATTTAAGCTAGTTGTTGGTATTAAAGATGAACAGATACCTATATAGAAACGTAAAATATTAACTTAAGAAATTTGCCACTACGACAATTACCCGTCAATATATTCTTAAGCTTCTTAAATGCTTAATTATATAAAATGTGGATCTAGGACATTAAATAAGCATATATTATTCAAAATAAAAAAATACTTCTCAAGAGAAATACAATATACATTTTTTGAGCAATATCGCTAACTCCTAATCATAGTATCACTATACTGTAGAGTCGATTTTTTTCCTCGTTTGAACTTTATTCTTCATCTGAAATCGTTTTAAATTTTATACGATAGTGTATATTATATTTTCGGCTAAGTATAATATACTATAGGATAGAAGCTGTAAAGAAACAATCTTTGTTTGGTGTCTTCAAGACGCTAACACACGACTCTACTTATCAATAAGTAATAGATCCTCGGCATTGACTGTGTTTGTGCTGTTCTATTCATTCACAAAACATGTATTATATGCATCGATGAGTTTAAGAAGCTCATATGATCTATAATATAAAAAAGCTGCATAATGCGTAAGCAAGCCGGACACCCACGTCGCAAATTCTTGCCCATTATCGTTTCCATCCCACGGGCTCACGTATCGAACGGGAGTCAGCACTGGGCGGTGCCAGAGTGAGGGAATCACTTTTTGTAAGGAGACATTTTTCCCAGCTGATCGCATGAATTGATTTGTGGCCATTGAAGTTTCTTTACACATTAAATTATGTAACTTACACGTATGCAACATAATAAGGCTTCTTTATGTACGAAATACGACCATATCTTGTTAAAATAAGGTTTTGTAACAAAATTTCTTTTAATATCCCATTAAAACTAACATCAAACACTTCTATTAGATTGTTAAAAATGAATGAAGAGTACTTACAAATTTTATGATAATTAGCATACCGCGAAAATTAAGAAAAAGCGTTAGCTTAACAATTTTATTAACGATGTTAAGAAGCTTCGAGTTACGCAGCGCTGTGGTGTATATTCATAATAAAAAAGAAAAAATAATGCTGTGTTTATTGTTTATGGACCACCGGGCAGCGATAGGTGTAACACACATCTCCCCCGCGAAGCTGAGCGATGTCTGTTCGACACCTACATTAGTACTTTGTTAAATATTATTTTTAAAAACCCTAATGAGAAGACAACCACATGTGCTACCACCTGACCTTACTGAGCTTTCCCACGCTGAGAATATCTAAACCCTTGAAACAAAAACGTGAGCGCGTTCGCTTCCTTAACTTAAACTGTAAAAGTTTAGCCATAACGTGTTATTCTTTTGAACTGACTACGGGGTTTGTTTTCGGGAGCAAATGTCTCGAACGCATCGAGGCTTAAACATTTTTTCTGTTTACATAAATGATCTGGTGATTGTTTTTTAATTTATTTCGTCGTTCAGCGGCGTCATGTGGTTCCAATCAGTGCCCGACGAGGCTTTTAAGTTTTTCAATCAATATTTTGTAATTTAGTGGCAAAGATTTTTTATTCTCGTAAGTATAGTAATGAACGTTAACTTGTAAATTTAACGTTTTGTTTCATATACAAAATTTGATCTTTTAATGTTCTGAATTGGTTTTTAAATAAATACTCACACAATAAATACAACTTATAAGCTCTTTACTTATTTTTTTACTTTAAATATAGTGTAGGAAATTAGTTTACATAGATGCTAGATAACAAGGTTGAGCATTGGTGGCGGCAGAATAGTGTTTAAGATAAAAGGATCCCTCACACTTTTGCCATGGTCACTTATACCATGCATTGCTTGGCTTTCTGTCTAAAGTATATGTTACTGTGCAATATAGCTCATTCATAGTTAGTAATATGTACTTAATATTGATATCCCAGATAATAATAAGTTCCATTCACTTGTAGCCCATTCATTGTATTATTTGTTTCAAACCTTCGAAGGGTGGAAATAATAATGCAACGTGAATGTGCGTCAATTGCAAAGTCAATGAGGCGTCATAGCTGTGGACATCCCGCAGCGCACCATTGTTCGCACATCTGTCGGGCTACCTCAACACAATTCACTGTACTTCATTTCTCTATCCACTAATTTTGCTATATTTTATGAACGAACTAAGCTTCCATAAATTCATAGCTGCTTCATAAATAAATCTCCATATTCCCCGTATATATAGTCCCTGAATGATATAATTTTTAACATTCAGAGCTTAAAGAAACTTATGTTCAAGATAGAATATACGTCAAATTAACAAAATATATTAAAACCATTAATGAAATGTGTATTCTTTGCTTTCTGTTAACCTGCAAACCTAGCCTAACTATAACTACACGTTTAGTGCTTGCGCTATGACGTCAAGGAAAATCCCTTTTCAACCGTCTTCTATAAGTTATAAAGATTCTGAAGTATATCGAATCCGAAATGAAGTATGTCAACAATACTACATTATAATAGTATTTACTTTGAAATGATAGTTTAGGCTCTACTCTACAAAAGAATGTTAGTAACACCGTTTCTAAAGTAGTGTTAACGGGTAGGTAATTTTATACTGCGTCAAGTATACCGACGTGTAGACAATATATAACCTTTAGTGCGATAGATTAGACTCAAGTCTCTTTGGTGTTAGTATTATAGTGTCGTGGTTAAGGTTATGCTTCTTGAGGTTCACTTTAGGCAGTGAAGGAGAGCGTTGTAATTATATAAAAGGCCTTTAACCCTTCACCTTGGTCGCAAGTCCAAGGCTCTGTCCGGTTTTCCGTCTAGATTGTTATTATCATATACTTAGCAAGAATATGACTTAAATAATTCGTTAGTAAAAAACATAAGTAAGACGACACGTATGTTCTTATCTACGAAAAGAGTATTTCATCTCAATCAAGATATTACGCTTTGAAGCATATAATAGATATGAGCAAAATAGGATAAGGAAGCGACTGGTAAAGGCTATGACGTCATGCTCAGAATAAACTCCGTTCCGAGAACCGAAACGTTGTGTCAGTGCACTTGTCTTGATAGATTGCGCCGACGCACGACGCACGTGTGTGCTAACTTTGTATGTGTTATGTAAAATTAATTAAAACTAGGACATAATTACAAATATTGACATTTATAGATAAACTGATTATATAATACTGTAATAAGACATAGCCTTTTATGATACGGTTACAGTAGAGTCGTCATTTTTAATGTTATCTTTGTTATTAAAGACCTGCTAGTTTGCTTAACGATACAAGATTCATGGTAAACTATTATTGATAACAAAATTCAAAAATCAGGGGATTTACACAATATCCTATTTCACAGGCTTTTTTATTGTGGTTAAGTTCAGTAATTAGAAGTCCTATATAGGATATCTATATTAATACATATATAAAGTTGAAGAGTTTGTTTGTGTGTTTCTTTGAACGCGCTAATCTCAGGGACTACTAGTCTGATTTGAAAAGTGAAAGAATGTTAGATAGCCCATTTATCATGGAAGGCTATAATTATGATGTCATCACGCTAAGAATAATAGAATCGGATGATCACGGGCACAAAGTCGCAAGGGTCGCCTAGTTATTACATAATATTCTTAAATTGCATCAATAACTTACCTTTTGAATATATTTACCATAAATTAAGTTAATCATATTCAGAATGACTAATTTTTTGGTGAACTAAATCTCAATGAAGTGGTTTAGAATCTTAAAATCTAGAATCTAGGTGAGTCATCCACCGTTCTTTGAAAAAATCAAATATAAGCAAATTGAATATTTCGAATTCGGCCTTCGGTAAGATAGATATCACCTTTTTGATAACCATACAAAAATTTTATTGCTACTGAATAGTTGAATATATTATATTTTGTTTATTAATTATACGAATGTACCTTTTATAACCAATTAATCTAGTAAATAAGTATGCCTCTAAATGTAGTTTGATAGCCTCAACGCTACTTTAATGATGTTTATAATCTTAAAATCTCGAATAAACCGTCGAGTGTCTGCCAGCGGAACACCTTGGTTCAGTCAAGACGTTATGAAGTAATATATTTTAATAACACGATCTCTCCCGCGGTCACATAAACTTATGGATTAATTACCCTACGTTGTTAAGAGGTTTTACTGTTCGCATAAAATTATAAATTGAAGTACCAATGTAAGTGTTCCATCATATACATCAAAAATAATTATTATAGATTTGTAAAAGAGCAAAAATTACAGACATTATGCAGCCGACACCTAACCAAAAAATATTTTTCTCTTATCGGTGTTCCTTCTAAGACAGCGAATGACTTATTTTGTTAAAATACTGTTTTGAAGAATTAGATGATAGCGCGGGGGCGGAAGAACGCCAGATTATTCTGTCAACCGCACAGCTCCGCCATATCCGTACCGGGATATCCGTATCGGGATATCCGTATCCACTGGCTTTGAAACTTTGACAAAATTTCTTGAATCAGAAATGAGAAAAGACCAACTGTCTGTTTATTTAAAGCTAGAATAGTACTCCTTTTATTGTATAAGAGGGTACAAGGTAGGATTGTAACACTGAAATGGCATGCTAACGTAACATCGGCTGTAATATACCAGTGTATGAAACGGTAAGTAGAATTTCAATGCGATTACTTAAGCCCAGATCGGCATAAGTTACAACAGATCCTCTGTGTTTGGAGTTGATTTAGCGTAAAAACATTTCGAACATGCCTCCGTTTCGCTTAATGTTTTTCGTATTAAAGAATCCTTTATTATCTGTACGGTATTTGATACTTCATCGGCAGCTGGCGCCTGTAGCTTCCGAGGAATGGGTGCAGATTAGATTGCAGTCTTGCAATCCGATATTTTGTTGTCGGAGGCGATATTCAAGTATTTATCAGATTTGCGATGTCTCGTGCGCATGTCATCTTCATCTGTAATTTGATGCGAGCACAACCTTTTGTGGTAGCAGAACAATGGTAGCAGCATGCGCTAAGTGTTTCGATAGAGAGATAAATAAAGTGTCATCTGTAGACGTTGAATGCTGGAGGTTTTTTTTAGTGTCTATGACAACTTATTAAACCACTGACCGTACAAAATCTGAATTGATATAGGTTCCTATTCTATCCATTAGGCTAGATTATCGTAATATAGCGGGGTTCTCGGAGTTGTTGACACGCGCCCTACATGCATAATGCTGGGTGTTACAGAGTATTACGTGTGCGGCCGTTATGCAAGGCGCGCGGAACCGGCATAAACGCAAGCCACCACTGCTGCGCCGTGCGTGAGAAACCGCGCAACATTTGCATCATCAATACCCAACTTCGCCAACCATATTTTTGCAAAGGGGCAATACTAACTATTTTATTCGATACTAACACTATATATCACGACTCATTAAATTGAAAAGGAAAACTAAAATATAACCAAAATGATAGGATGCAGAAGCTTAAATATCTTTTATATAAAAATTAAAAAGAATTAAATTACCAAATAATACAAAACAATAATAATAATAGAAAATTGCTCAGAATAGAACTCAAGGATACATCCAACAAGTTCAACGCAACACAACAAAAAAATAATATAATTGAAAGATGTCGCCTATGTTGAACAAACATGTGCGACGCAGTTCCTTAAAAAACGTTATGCTCTGAAAAAATGTAGAAAAAAGGCACTCAAACGCTGAAGCTCGCTCGTCTGACAGGAAATATGATATTTTATTTTAGCCGTGGGATCAAACCGAGTCGATAATTTGTGTCCCGAAAAGAACATAACAGACGACGATGAAAAGAAATTGTTACAGTAATCTTTTAGAAATTCCTTTCATAAAGTACAATAAACGTATACTACTAATGTCAATGTGGACTTTATATAAAAATTCATAAACCAGAGCACTAATTACGTAAACGAATTAAACATTAATAATATTTAGGTACAACTATTAAGTTCCGATTGGTTGAAATAGTATTACTAGGAATCGATACCAATCAGCATCAATCTGCAGCCGGAAGCCATACAGAAATGATTGTCTGTCGCTTTACGACCCACTACCGCCATTGTTTGCTAAATGATTTACATATAGCTCAGACATTTTATAAAATGTATTTTTCATACCTTACACTATATATTCTACACATATAATAAAATCGTAGAATTGTTGTAACTGAAATGCTTTATTACTAAATATTTGTACACATTATGATACTTAATTTAACACATAATTCTACGTTGTTTATGATCTCGTCAAACTATATGGATCTTTACAAACATTATTACAAAATTAATAATTATGTAAAGGACAATGATCTATATTTAGTATATCATCATAGTAAATATGATTTTTTGGTGAAAGTTCAAAATTGTAAAAAAAATTCTAAATGTAAAACTGTAATAATTTTTATAAAAAAGTAATCAAAAGTAGGTAAAGTTAAAAAGTCAAAACTTCCCTATATTGGTATTCTAAAAATTAAAAAAGTAAGGTTTAGTTTCTTACAGGAAGTCAAGGCCGATACTGATAAAAAAATTAATAAAGTAGTAAATAGGTAATATGTAAATTTGCTTCATTGTAATCTTATTATATTCGTAATTAATTTAGGAATTTTATACTGCCAGGGAAAGATGTTAAGTTTTACAAAGACATATCAGTAATCAGGTAAACAAATTCATTACTCTTAATTATAATAACTGTTATAATTAAAACAACTGTAACTATAGATTCGGTTTTGGGCCAAAAAATAAAAACAATAATAGTCTGCTTCAAAAAGTATTACAATTCTGAAGTTTTCCGGCAATAGTGGGGAAAAATCAGGATCAATTACCTCTATATAATATACTAGAGGGCTGCCCTCGCTTCGCTCCGGGTATTTAAAGTAATATTATAATTGATGTCCTTAAATTGTCATTCTGTAATTGTGTAGTTTTTAATTATTTGAAAAATTAGAGAAAGTAAGAAAAAGTTATAAAAATGATAAAAGAGGGAGGACAGAGCAGAACTAAAATTCAAATTCAAAGAAAGAAAGTGAAAAGAGGCTAATCATTCTGAAAAGATAAAAATTAAAATTAAAGTGAGAAAAAAGAGAGAGGATGAGATACAATGATAGTATTATATGAGAAAGAGAGACGGAAATACTATAGACTACTATCAGTGAAAGAATTTTTAAAATCGGATCAGTAGCAACAAAATGGCCATGTTCTATTAATTAAAAAATGTATATGGCAACACTAAATCACCTTTGGCACTCACGAATTGTGTAGTTTTCTAACAGTGAAAGAATTTTTAAAATCGGATCAGTAGCAACAAAATGGCCATGTTCTATTAATTAAAAAATGTATATGGCAACACTAAATCACCTTTGGCACTCACGAATAGTGTAGTTTTCTAACAGTGAAAGAATTTTTAAAATCAGATTGTAAACAACAAAGGGGCCATATTCTATTATTTAAAAAATGTATATGGCAACACTAAATCACCTTTGTCACTCACGAATAGTGTAGTTTCCTAACAGTGAAAAATTTTTTTAAATCGGATTAGTAGTTCCTGAGAAACTCTTCAATTTACAAAATGGCCACCTTATGGCACTTAAATGGCCATATCTTTTTATTTAGAGTATTTATGGCAACACCACATAACCTATGTTACCCGGAAAGGATGTAGCTTCCTATCGGTGAAAGAATTTTCAAAATCGGTTCAGTACTTTTCGAGCCTATTCGCAACAAACAAACAAACATACAAACAATCAAATCTTTCCTCTTTATATAATAGTATAGATATAGATATAGATTGAGAGAATTGATACTTTGGGTCAGTACTGTAGGACTATCGTAGTTAAGTATCCTTTACATAGTAGCTCTATATGCTATGCTAGTATGGTAGGACGGTGTCGTTGAGCCTATAAATTCGTTTGGAGTGTAAACAAGCGTAAATATCGCGCCGCACTCGTAAAATCTATTTCTCGCGCCATTGCAGCACGTACTATTCAGATTTTTTTATTAGAGCTATAAAAGCTATAAATTTATTCATTAAATGTATCATTTTTTGCACAAAGATGTACAATGTTTACGTATATTTTAAATTATTGTTTTCATTAATAATAAAGTTCACACACACTTCGGAAATAGTTAAAAATCGTGTTAAAATTACAACACAATATCATTCTTTACACATTATTCTATTTTCTCAGGTATGTAACAAAGATCAAATATTGCTTAACAGAAAATTGTTATATAATTAATGGTGTAACTTGTTACGTAATTGACTTAGTAAATATATATATAATCAGGATGTAATAAAACTTATAAGTGATTACGATAAAAATCGTACTGTTTCTTAAACCGAAAGTATTTTTATCCCTACCATTGTATACTAGACATGAGGACATATTTCGTTTTTGTATCATCATCAGGTGCACCGTTTCTACTGATTTGAGGACAAAGACAAGCCGATGCGTCACCGACGAGATTATTAAGCCTAATTTTACACATATGCGCCACACAAAGCAAAAGGGAATTGTGATCCATCTTGATTACTATTCCCAGCGACGGTTACTCCACATAGTCAGTATTATTCTTGAGACATGACGTAACTTAATATATAAAATTTAAGGATGAGACGCAAAAACGTTTAGAATGTCACAAAAAGTATTCGGTAAAAAACTTTAAAGAGCTATAGAACCGGACTAATAGGTTGTCTTATTATTTGATATTTTAGGCTAAAAACTAATAAGGTTTTATTATGCTTTATCTTATCGCATTACCCGCGGCTTCGCTCGCGTAGTTACACATTTTCATAGAAACATTCATCCCGTTTTCCACCATCTCTACTACTCTCATTTCACTTAAAGTATCAAAGAAACCCACATATAAACTTTCACAGTCTTACCCTCAAGAAATTGTATTATGTGTTGATATGTCAGTGAATTAATGATAGGAATAATATTTTCTAATTGTTATAGGAGATTGATAGACAGTGAAGTTTACCTTATTAGTATCATCGGCGGTTGAAGTAAAACTATTATACTTTAATTGGTTAAATTTTCGTTTTGGACGATGCTTTTTGTAGAAATTTTTATATTTTTTTATCAAAATTCATATTTCTAAAATACATAATATAACAAACTTTACAATAAAAAGGAAAAATATGCTTAATTATTAGCCAGGAATAGTAATAACATACGTAATTGAATATAATTGAGAGACCGCTTCTTTTTATCCATGTTCGTCAGTACAAGGTGCAATGTATTTTAAAAACTTGACATGTATAGGTATTGCAAAGTACCCTACAACGTGATCTCTTAAATGAGCAGCTGCTAATTGTAAGGCTATACATGCAGACGGCACTGGAGCATAGTCTTTAGGAGTAGCCTTTATAAAGAAATCTGCAGACAGACCAGGTGCAAGTAAAAATCTGGTACGCGGATAGCAACACCAACTTGCACCGAGACGACCTCTTTCATCCCAAAACCCGTAGCAATGGATATAAATTGACCGCAAAGATGAATTCCACACTCTAAAATTAACAACATTATAATTTATTCCAAAAAAGATAAAAATACAGTAATAAAAAATTAAATTGTCTAGAGGTTGAAATGTCATTTTATTCATAAACTAAAGATTTTCATATATATCGTGTTATAATTTTATATAATTGTGCTATTAAAATGATCATTCTCTTTCTTTATGATCAAGGGACTAGTCTTAACAACTCTATGTTATGCATATATTTTTAAAAGGAAAAGATGTTGTAGAGTCTACCTTTCCTCATCGAGTTTCCTAACAAAATAGTTTATACGTACCTAATACAGTAAAAAAATACAAAAATTACTGGGGTTGCTATCTATAATTATTAAAAAAATCTGTAAATGAAAATGATTTTATTTGAAAATACTCGTAGGAGTAATAAATATCCAAAGTACACACAATATATAACTATTTATAAGTTTTAAATTTAGATAGTGGTAAACTTTCAGTATTTTATAACCTTTATCTGTTTTCAAAGAGATTTTTTTTTTAATTTAGGTTATTTATATCTAAACATAAGGTAAGATTTATATATATATATAAATGTCATTAGGAAAACCGATGAGGGAAGCTCGACCTTATTTCGGATTAAGTACTATGAGTAATATTTCATACCTCAAACTGTGAATTACAATATTTTCATTAATATCAAAACTGAGTACGTTCGGAGACCACACAATTTCTAGAGGATAAAGAGGTTTAAATTTCCTTGTATCTTGGGTATTAATCCGTTTTTCTGATTTGAGATGTTTTTGATGTTCTTTATGGACTTCTAAATTTTCTAAAACAACCTATAAAACTAAAATATTTTTATCTACTACTTTAATCGTGTTAAAATATAGTTAATACATTTTCTATAACTATTATTTTATTTATTGGCTGCAAGACTAAAATAAAAAAAACCTACATTTAAGCGGAACAACAAGGAAAATAATATTGAAAATTTTACACATCGAATATCGAATTAGGAAAAACCAAAAGGATAAAGAAAAATGAATAACAATATGCTAAGTCATTGTTGAAACTTAAATGTTATACCTGCACAGGATTTACTCTTTCTCGTAAATTGTTTGATATCATGGGCGGTAATGTGTTTATAACTTCGTTACACTCGGTTATCTCTATTGTGGACGTCATGATTTAAATGTAACCTAATAAATTTACAATAAACTATAAAATAATCTAAATAAGTCTAAATAAAAAATTTAAATAAATTTGACATATTGAAACATGTTGCCAATAAAACAAAACCTTTTTACACTCATGTGTATTTTTACACAGATTCAAAACAAGTCGACAGGTTGTTATAGATAGGTATAGGTTACTTTTAGATTTTTGTACAAGGAAATCTTTGGAAACTCATTCTTTAGTTTATATATTAAATTTAGTTTTGGCAGGCGACTGAAGAAAAAATTATATTCGTACAGATATTTTCCTCAATGGTGGGCTTTTAGAAAAACATATGTCATCGAAGCCTGTACGAATGGCTTGGTTGTTGTTGCTTAATGCAGAAGAAAATTCCGTATTTGATGATAGATAGTCTTTTCAATGTCGTATTATCATTTTACAAGTATTTACGACTTCCCGCTGGGTGCTCTTAGAATTCACAAATCCATACAAATAAATAAAATTGCAGTGTCTGTTTGTAATATTAAAATAACCGCTTTTTACTAAATGCATATGGATGTATACACGGTACATATACCAAAACAACATTTTTTATCTGTCTGTTTGTTCCGGCTAATCTCTGAAATGAATGGACTGATTTTGACGGGACTTTCACTGGCAGATAGCAGATGTAACAAAGAGTAACTTAGGCTATTTAACATGCTACGACCTATAGGAGCGGAGCAACACGCGAACGAAGTCGCGCAGGTCGGCTAGTAATTCATAAGGTATAAATAAATGTCTGGTTATAACTTATACTAAACTAGCGCTGAACTTGACTTCTAAGAGGAGCGTTTGAATACGTTTTTAATTATTTCCATCTTTTTGTTGTTGGACTGGAGTTATGCGGTTTTTTTAACATATTATTTACCATATTATTTTACTTTAAAATCTAGGGCCAACGATGAAATTGCCTGGGTTATTATACAAGTCGTAGTTGGTTGGGCGTAGCGAGCAACGATAGCAGCAGCGGATCTCCGGGTCGTGCGTCCGGAAGCGCGCAAGACTTCCGCTCCCGCGGGAGTCGCCGTCACGCTTCACGCAGCACGTTGACCGATTGCTTAAGTTATACATAATACAAAAGAATGTTTATTCTATAATATGTGTTATTGAGTGATATAGAAATCGTTACAATATTGTATTTAAGTTTCAAGGTGCTGCACTGCGCCGTTTACATGGTATGTATTAAATACAGTATTTCATCGTATACCTACTATGTTTTAATATATTCTGTTTATTTTAACATTGCTAATAAGCGGTGTAAAAATAATGAAATACTTTATTGCTATCCCGCAGGAACTATGAATTTGAAATTTGGATTTGCAAAATATCTTATTTTATGATTTATCGTTATTTTAAAGGATAAACATTTGAGAATTAGTAATTAATATGTTATCGTAGCGCAATACTAAAATAGATAACTTATTGCTTATTAATAATTTTAATTTATATTAAAGACATCAATGTATTCATATTTTTTATAAATTACTTGAGATCCCTTTGAGGGAGTCACTGTTTATAAAACCTAGAAGTCACTGAAATCTTTGGGTAGGTAGGTACGTAATTACATCAAATTAAAGGAACTATTTGGTCGACGTTGACTTGTAGACTAAACAATGAGATCAGCTGGGCCAATAGAGCTTTTGAACGACATTAGTTTGGGCCGTCACGTCAGGCGCCTATAACTATGGATCATAATATTTAAACTGGTACACAACGCAAACGTATAATGCTATTTTATATTCGAGGACGTCGACGATGTAAATGTGATGTTGTTATTCACACGTTTGATTTCTGAGGTCTATTGTTTTCATAGTTTACTATTTCAACGCTTTTTATTATTAGTTTAACTTGTAACATTGTAAATGAACATGCAAATACTTCTAAATTCTAAATGATATGAACACTATCAGTATAATACTCCTCTCTCCCTTTGGTCTCCACGTTTGGGTGAGGGGTTAACAAAAAAGTAAATTTAATATTTATTAGTAGTAAGAGTCGTAACAAGAAGATAAAAGATATATTATACTCAACAAACCATTTATTAGTGAATAATAGGCCCAAACCAGTAATAGCTTTTTAAAACACTAAGGAAAAAAGAATTTTTATTTAAACCAAGAAATTTACATTGCTATTAAGCTTCATCTTATAATTATTATAGAATTTATATCAATGTTACATCGTATAATCAATATGGATTTGTTGATAGTTACTATAAAATGGGAGAAACTCGGTCTCACCAATGTGAATACGAAAAGCTAACTAAAGCTTCCTTCGCACTCTAGCATATAGAACAGGATTGAATTTGCGCGCCTGAGGGACTGACCAAGTCTTAAAGGTTAGAACGCCAAGAACGGAGAGTTGGGTTGAGTTGATAAACAAATAATAAAAATAAATAAAATTAAACCCTCGGAAACATGGTCCAGCTTATCGTGGCATGTCCATGATATGGTGTGAAACAGAAAATAAGAAAAAAGCTGGTTACTTTGTAGGGCTTGACTTATTATGGTAGGGAGTGGGTATAAGCCCGCAGGGTACTTCGCGTGACAGGCTCATCATAACGGCCTCCCTCGTAGCAGGAACCCGGAACAGGGTATGTAGGTAGTACACACACAAAAAAAGGAATTTGCATCACGGAGGGAACAAGCATCCACTATATGCAAACACCTCCTGTGGAGGTTTTTGGTATGCCAGACTTGTTAGGGCATTAAGGATTTCAAGCCTGGTATCGTGATAGAAGCATGCTCGCACGCAGCATGGCTCGTATCACGGCAGCAATAAAATGGAGATAATATTAGATGCTCCTGGGCATCTCTCCAGTAACACAAAAAGAAGTCGTCTACGCAAAAGACATGGAGAAAAAAAAAAGAAAAAAAAATTAACTACGATTTAACTTTAAAATGCAAGAAGATAATCCATAAAAATAAATAAATTTTGAGTGTCTGTTATTAATATTAAAATAACTACTTTTTACTAAGTGCATATACACGATACATATACCAAAACCACATTTTTTTTTTTTACAATTTTTGTCTGTCTGTTAGTTCCGACTAATCTCTTAAATGGCTGGAATGATTTTGACGGGATTTGGCAGATAGCTGATTTAACAAGGAGTAACTTAAGCTATTTAACATCTCGCTACAACCCATCGGAGTGGAGCAACACGCGAATGAAGTCCCGCAGGTCGGCTATATAATACAATAAATTAAAAAAAGTAATACTTATTAATATTGTAATTGTAAGTTTGTAAAGCGGCCTAACATATTTTAATGAAATTTAAACAGCCATAAGAACACGCTTCTCAGTTTTGAAGTCCACACAGACTCGCGATTAGGTATAGAAGTATTTTTTGTCATTACATTTTTAAACTGTTGTATATTAATAGTGTTCATAATCACGTTTCACTTTCACACAAGTAGTCGTTTTAAAATCCCACCGTTTCCTTAGAAAGTAACACGAAGAAATAAAATTTGATTTATTTAATGAACTTGCATTCGATCGGCGATTCAAAACAGCGAATTGTGTAAGAAAGTGAACAAGAAGTACCGGGCGCAGGAGACGAGGTGAAGTAACGGATGAGTGTCCGTGGGAACGGCCGCCACTTCCGCTCCGCTTGCGATCGCGCCTCGACACTCTCAGCTATTTCCTTTACGTAGGGTGACCATCTTATACTTATACTTCTTGACTTACTCACTTGACTTATGCTATGAATCTCCATTCCGATTGGTCTTGTGCTGGGTGCTTAATCTCACTCCATGTTTTCCCTATTTTTTTCGCTTCGTCTATCACAGTACGTCGCCAGGTTTGTTTGGGACGGCCACGCTTACGTTTGCCTTGGGTATCCAGTCCATTGCCTGTTTAGGTATGTGTTCCGAACCTCTTCGGAGTGCGTGACCTATTCATGTCCACTTGCGACGTTTGATCCGTTGGTCGACGGGGATTTCGCGGTAACTTTAAGATCTTCTTTGGCCAGTATATACCCAGAATGTGGCGAAGGAAACGGTTTACAAAAACGTGGAGTTGGTGAGTGATGGGCCTGGTCACCTTCCATGTTTCGTACCCGCACTAAAGTACGTACTTAACGTTTGTTTGTATTCATTATGCCATATTCATTAGAATATACTCGTGATTATCTATCACGTCGGTGTATTTATCAGACTACTATTCAGTGTATTCCTTCCTTCCTATCATCTACAACGAGTATTATAAAAACTAAATTTTAAGTGTTTTTAAATTTGTTGAAAATTTATGTATTTTTGACGTCAGAAAATTATGTATTTTATGTATATACCGTAATCTACATTACTTAAACACTCAGAATGCATTTGTTGCGTGATAAAAGAATCATTATTTAACTATCAATTTATCATTAACACGACTCACCAGAAATAACACCTACGTGTGAAATTATTCATTTTCCTGTTTGTGTGCGATATGTTCCGAACGTAATTTGATATTTAAATGTTGTCTATTTTTGTCACTGTAGATAAGAGTGTATTATAAGTTTTTTTCTAATATTTTATAAATGTTATGATAAAATATTATTATAACAACTGGTCAACCCGCCATAGCTTCGCTGAGCTAAAATATTTTTAAATAACAATAACTTTTCCTGACATCCGATTGATTGAAATAAATCGTATAACTTAGACCTGCAATGTATACTGCTTGTGTAACTCCAACAAAGTTTAAGTGTTATAAGGAGCCCTCCAATTAAGTTTATTAAATAATATCTTCCATGAGAATCTACAGTCACGATTATTCGAAAGAGTGCTGTTCCGAGGTGGTCCCATTTGAACCTAGTCAGGATTTGATGGTGGAATCCGGAGAAATCGAGGGAAACCCTCTAATTTTAAAGGCACTTACAATATTTTTTATATATTTTTATCTTGGTATAATAATATGTATAGATTATATTTTCTTTATTTAATTTACACAGTTTACAGAATAAACAAACTTATTAATAAATATGTATAGTTCCTGGGTTTTTTTATATCCGAGAAGTAATATGATAAAAATTATGTAAAATGTCACGTCCTATTGATAAATAGCTATTGACTGACCTTTTAAACTTAATCACACGACGCCGGATCTTCCTTGAAAAGGACAAGGACGAAAATCATCAGAAAAATATGTCTGCTTTTTATAACATGCCTTAACTTGCCAAATTTGTTTTTATGTGAATCACGTCTTATATTGCACGTCCTTATATTTGTAAAATAAATCACTGTACCTACATGTATTACGAAAGACTAGTAAACCTATTTTTATATGGAGAAAAGTGGTAAAAATTTAAATAAGCCAATTAAATTTTATTTATTTTAATATGGTAGTATAAACTAAATTATTTGGTCACTCTACATTTTCTAACGAAGCGTCTCAATGTTGCGTAGTAGAGCCATTTTGCAATGTCTCTACTTCACTTCACATTGATACGCAGTATTTTTCTCTGTGATTATAACATGTAATATTGCGTCTCGCAATAATAATAAATTTGCACTTTTGATATTGTGGGGATGAAAAATTTTATGTCGTGAGCGTGAAACTCTTGAAGGATTTAATTACGCAATGACTTGGTCTATTATATTAAGAAAAAAATATATAATACTAGCTGACCCTGCAAACGTTGTTTTGCCACCGTGGGCCATCTTTATCCCTTTGACTGATTCTCAGACCTACCCGATATGCACACAAAATTTCATAAAAATCGGTCGAGCCATTTCGGAGGAGTATGGTAACTAACATTGTGACACGAAAATTTTATATATAAGATTTCATGAGAAAATCGTCCTAATTTCATATCTTACTATAATATAGTTTAATGAACAAACAGATAATCTACTGATTTTAATCATTGTTATTGTTTATAATAAATGCTGCTTCATATTTACTGTCCATTATTATCCATTTTATCTCCATAGTTCGGGAAATAATTCTTGAAGCATGTAGCATGCTTTATTTGTACATGATTTTATGACTGAATGAAGCACGGCTTATTCTCTAGAATATTGTCACGTCGAAGTATTTATCGAAAATAAGTTATGTCGCCATATTACAATGAAAATCACATTCAAGAAATTTTCTAGAGTACTTTAACCAAACGTTTTTCCTACGAAAGTGCAACAGTTGTGCACCTTTTGCAACTATTAAGTAATCCAAAGCAATCCTTCCAAAATCATAAGTAACAGAATATATGCATTTTGAAGAATGGAAAGGTTAATTTTATAATTTGATGTTTCAGTAATATTATAAACCACAAGCCCCTGGCTTGGCCCTAATATATATCGATATTTTATATGACAGCATAGGTCGGGTGAGTTTTTTCGTAATCGTTGGAGTTGGACAAAATAACGATCACCAAAATTAAATGATTTGTTTATACGTCAATAAAATGGTAGATCATATCATAGTGTGTATGTATGATGTGTCAAGAAATAACTACAGTAGCTTTTGGTCTAACCCAACTCTTGAAAATGTATGTTATATTAATGGCATAACATAAGGTACTACCAGTATTAAAATAAGCATAAATGTTAACTGCGCATGGCATCAATTTATGCAAAAGACCTTCGAGTGTGCAATAAGTGGTTTAACTAAGACATCACTGAGTTGAGACTTGTCAGGTCAGATCAAGTCGAGAACTAGGTTCGTTAATAGCGTTTTATGAAGCCGACTGGCAAGAGTCCGTTGACCGTAAGTCCAACACGGTCTTGCTGTTATCGGCCGGAAGCCGGTCGACGGAAACGCGCAATCTCAACCAATTGGATCGGCGAGTCACGCCGAGCGCTCATGCCGAGAACTCAGGACCCAAGCTTTCCTAACACAAACTATAAGAATCTATATACAGCATACTAATAATAATAATTGTAAAAATTACCAGAACCATTGTTAGTAATGAAATTATTATTTAAACGAATGAAAGTGGTCTATATCGAATTGGTTCTACGTAAAAGAATATAGCATTGGAGATCGATGAGAGATAAAAGAATCGGCTTGTAGGTATAATACGGCAAGTAAAAGCTATGATATAATTTTTTTGTCTTTCAAATATGAGGAAAAGGATCTTTCAGCAAGCATAACTAAATAAAACTACCGGTAAGTTTCCAAATAAATTTGGAGACCTCTGGTCTAAACGCACAACCTTAATATAATACTGGCGTTGTTCAAATCACTTTTGACTAGGCTCTATCTTTAAAAAACGTTTTGCTATTATAACTCTTTTTAATTCTATTTTTTAGATTCCGAACCTCAAAATGAAAAAAAGAACTTTTTCAGCATGACTTAGTCGTTTGTCTAGTCTAGCAGTTACAAGATACAGTTGTTTGTGTCGTTATTCTTAATCCGATATGGTACTTCTGGTTGGTCTTAAATCGTGTAATTTGGCATAAAGCAACGTCCATAAAGACCGACTCGCTCTTGGCTGATTTTTTGCCCAGTATAACAAAATAAATCATAGTTTGTAAAGATTATTATTAAGTAGTTTGTATTAGATTTTTTAAAATAAATTTATCTGTGTTTGGTAGTTGAGACTGTTTGAAACGCTGCACGCTGCGGAGAAATAGAACAAATTTTCATAACATGTGTAATTTTTTTAAATTTAATGTTTGAAGTAATTAATACGTGGGAATTAAAGTTATTGAAATAAAACGATAAAAGTTTCATATTTTCACTTTTTCCTATCATTAAAGCGGAAATAGATACAAAAATAAACATGTTTTGATAGTGTTATCGCTAATTTGCAAGTTCCCTCAAATATTAATTAGTATTCATTATAATGTTGTTTCACGCCTTAAGTAAATAAACCGAAAGTCCATTTGAAAGGAGGAAGCTTAAAGGGAAACTAAAATAGCAAAGGCTACTGAATCGATTGTAAGCCTAAATACGGCAAAAAATGAGACATAAGAAGTTAATTGAGTGGAAATTGTAACGGTTTATTTTTCATTCTTGTAACTTTATCATATACAGGTATACTACAATCATTTGTTTTGCTTTGTTATTGAAAAGGTTTTTACAGTTTATAAAATCAAATAAACGAATAAAATATGCGTTTATTGTAACATTAGTAAAGCTCACTTTTCTTTAAAAAATCCTTAATATTAAATAGATAAACAGTAGAACGGTTCTGATAACATATTTCGACTGAGTTGAGATATATGGTCTCGAATTGTATATAAAAATCGTTTTTTTTTTATCCATATTATTTATTTGGATAGTAATCAATCGAAGACCTGGTTAGTAATATAAATTATGATTTGTATATTCACTGCACATCTTCGCATAATGCTTAAATAATATTATTATATTATAAAAGTAAAAAGATTGTGTTATTCATATGACATTGACCTCTAGAGCGGTCACAAAATCGCGTATATACATATGTAATATTAAAAATAGCTCACTCGTCTACATATGATGAATACTAAATGGCTAATAAAATTTTATATAATAATCACCAAGTAAGTAGTAGGAAAAAATAACGGAATTGGTGGATGAACAGAGTAGAAGAAAAAAAATTCTATTGCAGAAAATCATTGGGTGTAGCTACGGGTTGGGTTACGTTCAGTGACATTCTGAAGACTCTGATTCCCATAAATTAACGACAATCACTTGAATTTATGTTATTAAAATGGAAGCTTAACATTATACATAATATTTATAATTGTTTGTCACCAGAAATTCTCCAGAAGTCCTACGAATAATGAAACAAGCTAACAATTATTTATTACGTTATGATATTTACAGCTACTAAGTATAATTGTTTCCTTGCTTCTTCAATCTTTCTTAGAAAACAATTATTTTATAGTACATAGAATATTAAAAGTTTTCTCCTAATTAGTTAAAAGAAAAGTTTTTTTTATGGTAGATAAGGTGCAAACAAGCAGATGGACCACTTATAGTAAGTGGACATCGACAAGACAAGAGATACCCTCTTGTTGTGTCGATGCGTTGCATCCTCGAAGATAGAGTGGGTAGGGGAGTGAAGAAGAAAAAATGCTGCGATCTCAACGGACCCTGAACTAGATGCCAGAGTCCACTAGATCCACAGCATTAATGGGATGGGAGTGGGAGGGGGTAAGTCTGGCCCACATGCGGCTCGACCGGAACGCGTCTATGACACTTGGCGGTCGGATTCGCATGCTGGTGGTCGCAAGCCCGTCGGGGAACAGATCCTCTACCACCAAGGGGGTGCTGGGTTACTCGGCTCTTTCGAGATGCTCTCCCAGCGACAGAGGGGAATAGTATTCTATCCCGTCCCCTCACGGGGAAAAAGTTTTATCATAAATTAAAATAATACATATACTTCCCTGTCCCACTATTTAAATTCGGTATACCTGAGTCAAAATGTAATAATTCATTCGTCTGTCAGATTTAAGTCTAATTTAATTTCTGCACCAAAGAAAACAGAAGCTTTGGTAAAACTCGAAAACCTTTAATGTCAAAGCATATTTAATAGTAAGTTAAATTAAAAATAATCGTTGTGCCATATGGGACTACTAGTAATAATTATGAATTTTTTGTGTTGTGATGTTCGTTATACGAAACGTTTGTTGTATATACTGGTCAAACAAGCCTAGACGAGTGTTCCGCGTGACCTTCACAAATGTCCGTCAATAAAAAGCTGTCGTCGTCCTCCGAATAATGAACACAAGCGAGACGACGAATGGTAAAAATAACGTGTCCGGAAAGTCCAGAGCCATCTCGTTTTCGGAATAACACTTGTAAAACCGGTCGCACTGGACATGACCAAATAAGAACATGTTTCCTTCCTCGTATTGTACTAACTGTGCGCTGTATAGTCTACACCTTTAAAACGTATTTACATTTTATGCTCTTTACAAATACCTGTAGGCTTTTTGTTATTCTTTACAATCATATTTTTTATTTCAGCGTTTAACTACATTTTTGCAACGGTTGTATTTCCTGTTCCGCCTTTCCAAATCCTGTTCAAACTAGGCAAAACCAATGTTTTTCTTCAAACGATATTGCTTCAAATGACGATGAATGCTATTATATATTTTGGATAATTTTATAGAATGGAAAATCCGTTATAAAATATAATCTTAAAATAGTACTCCTATTTAAAGATTATATTTTTAAACAGGATTATATCTTATTGTCTCGTAGACCATTTTCCATATATTTGTTTTTAAGTAGAGCTTATCCAATATTTAATTAATGCAAATTAAAATATTTACAACAAATACTCATATATATATTTAGTAGAATTTCACAGACCCTCTCTTCGTCACTCAAATGGAACTCTTGTAAATCACTTTGGGAATCGGTGCTATAGATAACAATCTAAAAACCTGTGTGAATTCCGGTTCTATATCATCTTTTTTTATTATAATATAATCACATCTTGTTTTTAATATTTCCACTGTAACTCTTTCTTATATTTCCTTGACATTTAGTGTAACTATAACTAGACATATTTGTATAAGCAACTTTTACATAAACGAGCTTTTCTTTATTTATCAGAATTTTGGTAAACAGGAGACGGAAGCTGTATATAACAAACATGTAAAACCGATCGGATTTATCGATTCGCGAAAAGCAATATGGCGTTGGTATATTTATCTACCCACCTTCCTGGCGCCGAACTTCCGGCGGAAACGGGCGTCGTCTCCGGTCTAACCCTTACCATGTTTCCGGTTTCCGACTTCCTTTGAAGTCAGATTTTCCTACTTTATTAACATTTTCAGTATGCTCGACTTATTCTTAAGGGTTAGAATGTACATTGTATTAGAATATTTATTTATATGAATATTAAATTTCTTGTTTAAGTGAGCAGAATAATCCTGAGGATCCGCTAGAATTCTACATTATTCCTGAATGAAACTGACTATGAGGTATGCAAAATTTATAACAGTACAAGTTCATAAATTAATTAAGTAACAAAAACAAAGGCTTTATATATAATTAAAGAAGTTTTAAATAACAACTTCTCTGAAGTCCAATTCAATGAAATAAGCTTATATTTTAAGTTAGACCTGAGATATAATTACAAAAACTGTATCCAAATTCGAATGGTAGTTAAAAAAAATTTTGTTTTTTAATAAGGCCACTACGTACAGACATTCGATAACTTATATTTTTGTTTTCCTTGTGCCAATCAGTCGATTCTATGAAAAATAGAGTATTTAATAATTACTGAAGAACTGTTAATCTCCTTCATCCGCGAACTTTTTGTTTTAAAACTTATCAAATCAAATCAAATAATTTATTTGCATGAATATAGTTACATGGCGTGTCAAAATATAAATATCAGATCACATATTCTGCCGTTTAAACAGCGTACAAATATTAATTAGGTCAACAAAGAAAAAAAAGTATTTACCTGAGGGTTACACGTTGTGTTTAAAATATTATAGTTATCATCTTTATTTTACAATAGAAAAGATGAAATTTTGGAAAATGATGAAAATTTGTAATATATTTTTTTAATTTTTCGATACTGCAATAATCGACAATCATTTTCATTGTACAAAATTATCTTACTTTATTAAATATCTTTACATTTCACTAATAATAATAATAATTTTTCGACCTCTACTACTAAGATTTATATTATATGTGTGTGACAATTAATTAAGTAAGTATTCATATTTAATACTAAATATATTATATACTATAATATGAACATATAGTAGTTATAAATACAATTATGTAAAGCATTAAACGCTGTTGTAAACGCTTCCTGCGCTGCGTTCCAATTTGCAGCACGCTCCGCCTATTTTCTTGACAGATCAACACATCCTGCACCAATTTCGCCATACCTTCGCAATACCCTTCGTGTGAATTTTATCATTAATTACTATTTACATAACAAAAAATATCATTTGGATGTCAAGAAGTGAAGAATACACACAAAAAAATTGACAAAAAGTACAAAATCAAATAAAATTACGAAAACAATCAGTTTAAGCACATCTCGCCTGACCTAGTTTTTAGTTTATTATACAGCGTATGAAACAGATTGGGTCAGCGGCGACGGCGGCGCCTAAGCGCCTACGCAACTTATGTCATACGCACACGTAACGTACGTGCCATGTGAGCCTGAGCCCTCTCAACGGTAAGCAATACAGCTAACATACAATTACTTAACATAGTAGGGCTTCGTTTCAATCGGTTACATGGGAGGAATTACATCAGTAAGCTGTCACTGAAATAGAGACTTAATGTAGTAGGTAATAGAAGCAGGTAGTCAGAAACTACAAATAAAATAAAATAGAAATATCCTGAATTAATTAGTCCTCCTACTTAACTTTACTGAGTAATACTTTACATTCAGTAAAGTAATAAAATATTACTTCCTAGTTACCATGATATTTAAAGTTTTTTTTTTACACCATTAAAACCTTAATCGCTCTATCTGTTGGTAAGTTGTAGAGGAATGTCATCTTTCATGTCCTGATAGATCGGCAAGGCGCACGGTGCGGTGCGGCGGGTTGCACAGGTGCTCTCAGCCTATTTATACGCAGACATCAGTATGCAGGCGAGCTGCCAATTACAGTGGAGACCTACTTTCTTACCTTCGAACTTTTACTTCCTGCGGGCCAGGCAAGGCGGCCGGTCGGGCGGTCGCACCACGCAACGAATTACGAAAGTGGCGCGAAATGCTCGACGGCCGACATTCGCACGCTTGCGCCACCGTAAGGAAGTGCTGAGTGCCGTTGCAGGGGATTACGTAGCCGTTACTTCGCCGCTTGCGCCTTCTCCTTTTTGGTTGCTATATCCAGAAAATTTGTACGATACAAAGTTTGCGAAACAAGTAGAGCAAGACACACAATTATTGCTTCCCGATTACTTATACATGTGAAATCCAAGCAAAACTTCACTTTACATATAAATAATTTGTCGAAAATAAACATACTGAAGCCAAACAAAACCAATAATGGAAAAGCTTATACATATTACGTTGGAATTTTTGCCATTCGATTACATTTAGCCCGTTGATGACCTCAGGTAAAAGCGTCCCAAAAAAAAACCAAAACAAGTTAGAAGTAGGTATGTATATCCTAAGCTTAATACAAGTAGGTTTTGTGGTATTAATTATTATCCTGGTAACATTAACGACAAAACAAATGTCATTTGTAAATAAAACTGTTACAGGAAAAGGTTATAATAGAGGATGTTATGAGGTAAGTGAATAATTAATATATGTATATATACTAAAGGGACACTGGTACCCGTAAAGTCGTAATAGTGATATATTCAATGAAACAATGTAGTATGTATTCCTACTTTACATTCAGAAATATTACTCATTTCCAAGCCTTGTCGGAAGTCTAGTTACCTAAGTCTAGATTAACCAGCGCTTACTTACGAAATAGATAGGAATACAAAACAGGTACTAAACTTTACATTTCCTTTACATTAAAATAGCTAATCTCAATATTAAGTAATCAATACATACAAATAAATAAAATTGGAGTGTCTGTTTGTAATATTAAAATAACCGCTTTTTTACTAAGGGCATATGGATGTATACACGGTACATATACCAAAACAATTTTTTTTACAAATTTTGTCTGTCTGTCTGTTTGTTCCGGATAATCCCTGAAATAGCTGAACCGATTTTGATGGGACTATCACTGGCAGAAAGCTGATATAACAAGGAGTAACTTAGGCTACTTTTATTTTAGAAACAAATACTACGCGGACGAAGTCGTAGGTAACAGCTAGTAATATATAAAGGTGTTACTAAAACGTAATCGCTAGCAATATAAAAGAAACATTCTTACATTGCATGTCTCGCTAATTATTGCCGTTACATAAGCGTTCAGAAAACCTGGAAAACTGCAAAAAGTTCTAGGCCGGGAAAATTCACATGAGTGTTCCGTTAATCGAGTTCATTCGTTCACTATAATATAACCTCATCTTCTAACACGTAATATGTGCAACGGTGCGCACCCGATCTCGCACGACCGGTCCCGAAAGTGGGTCATCTCTTTTTGTTCCACCACATATTCCGTAATAAGAAAGAGAGGGTGAGGGTACTTGCACAGTTCACATAGTTATTGCAACTTGTATTATGCTTTATGTAAATCAGTTCATTGATTACACAAAACGAAGACTATTAATTAAGAATAATTACTGCTATTGCCCTATTGCGAAAATGAGTTGATAACTACTATTACAACGATGTGTATTAGGCGTTATCTTTTATGATACTGGTACTTACATGTATGTTATTCCATAATATTGAGATTTGTGGGAGGAAAATACGAGATTGATAAATATCAGGAAATATTTCCTACCAATGCTTCGAGTTTTATGTAAATTAGAATCTTACTACCTGGTTAATAAGTATAAAAATATAAAGCTAAATTTGTTTCTGAAAAGAATTGTTTGTGCTGTTGTTTTTAAACGTACTATAAATATGTGAACTGTGTAACTATTGTATCTTGTTGAAAGGTGTTCAACATTGTAATATTATCACTTTGAGTTCGTCAGTATTTCAGTACTCGGTAGGACATTCAATAGCAAGATCAGACGGGCGAATCTCGCGAGTCGCCAAGATGGCGGCACGCGGAAGTGTGTGCGACTTCCGCGTCGCCCTGCGCTCGCGCTCGTGCGCGGCACTGATCGTGACTACTATATATGCATTATTAACTCTTACACATTATAAAACCTACACTACGACTACTCTTAATATAAAATAAATGCCACCTCCACTTAACATAACCCGCGATTGGAGTTAATTACTGTTGTATTTGACTACTTTATGTTTGACGAACGTTCTAAATGATAATCGAAACATCAAACCGTTAATTAACCCTAATGGCCCAAAAAAATTAAGATGCGATTTCAAGATATCTAAATACATGGAAATCGTACTTGAATTGAAGCAACTAATTTTTTTTACATAACTGCATTTGTTCTCAATTTTTAAGAGTTTTGTGCAATTTTCTTAGATTTAAAACGGCTTACGGTCTAAATAAACTTTGTATTAGTATTCAGCGGATCGAAAAACATGAAAATTATGCTTGGTTTAGTTCAACAAAGTTTTTTATATCACCAAAACTGCCAATTTTTCGTTTTATTTTTTAAGTTTTCGCGATATTTTGAGGGTATAGGTCAAACTGACCTTGAATTCGGAATCAGTGGTCGTAGTACGTACCCTTAGGTCGGTCCGGTCAAATACACTTTCCACTTTTTTTGTGTGCCTGTGAATCAAAGTTATAGATCGTCCGTTACCTACGGATTAAATCAGACGTTATCGACATATTTTGATAACTTGACCAGTGGAAGATCTTACACTTTCGAGTAATTTAAAAAATTGTATACTTCGTACCGCATACAAATAAACTCATTTTCTTTCCAAAGGAAGGAAGGTAGTTTTGATCGAAAGCTTTAATCCCGAGGGTAAGAAAAACCTTTTTGTGCATGCTTTAGTTTTATGGAAACGAGACATCTATGCTTGCAATATAAAATGTAATAATTAAATATTTTATTTACTAGATAACCTACCTAAAAAAATGAAATTATTCTTCTTTTTACTTATACTTCTTTATCAGTTATAGTGGTTCAAGTTATTTCATAGTATTTATTTTATTTCTATATAAACTGTACATGAATCTGCAATAATAAACCACTTTCTTTGTATTAAGAACTTTTTACTTTGCCTAGTACTTAAATGAAATAATCACGCTAACTAAAAGTACTCACAGTATAAGGGTAGCGTAGCGAAAATATAAAACATTTTCCTTTGGAGTACATACTTACACACGATAAATATATCTAAATTGCAATTTTAATGAACAGGCAGACAGTGATGAAAGCATACAAGATTGGCTGACATCAATGTTTATGATTATCATACACTGGCACACAGAGATAGAATTGTGTTTAATAGATTTTGTGATATACTCAATGTATCCATTAAGTACCAGTCCATCAGAGCAGGCGGGCTCTTTAGGGGTGACAAAAATTAAGGTTGTTTCTGATAATATAAATTCTTTTACCTACCTATGTTAGAAATATAACATATTTAATTACTCTCTAACTGTTGCAAGACGTAGTTGATGGTTCAACGCATTTTCGCAATAAGAAGCTTTTTCTTAATCCATTCTGCACAGCAATACGAATAATATACGTATAATATAATAACAGGACGGTGCCTGGAGCTTAAAATCCAGATGTAGGTTTACAAGGCCTTTTATCATTAATCTAAATTGCTCGACGATGTCTAAATAAGATAATAACCAAATAACTACACTGCTTAAGACAATGTTCACTGTATGAAATCTCTTGTTAATCGACTATAATTTGTCAAGGTAGAACAAACAACTGCCAATCAAAGGCTATTGAAATTAGTTAGCAAGTAAAAGTATCTGCTATTATGTTGTCGATTACACACATAAGACAGTTATATTATAATTTTGTAATAATGAAGATTGTGTCCGAGTCCCCCAGAGCTACAACCCTACAAACGGGTCGCGACGCGCCCGGACATTCCGCCCACAATTACTAGCAATTGCGCCAATTGAACACACCGCCACCCTTCCGCTTTTCAGCTATCGTCATCATACACTAACATCTGTCGTTCGCTACGATCATCACAATTACTGTCGGGTTTATTTTCTCTATTTATACTTTTGATTAATATTACGTCATTGTTGGATTAAGCTATGTTCTACTTTTAAATTATATGTATATTCGTCTAACTATTGCTATTTTTTATTAACGCGCTTTTTGTATTTGAGATCACTGTTACACTGGTCAACTTGAGGTACTACTTGTATTTATACCCCTTGATATGAAAGTAGGTTCGAATAAGTCTGCATTTTATGAAACAATTTATAGTTTTGGAAAATTGACTCTTGGAAAAAAAAATTTAAATATTTATTTCTATATTACTCTACAAAAAGACCTTACGATAGTGAAATAAAACTAAAATGTCATAAAATAATATTTTGTTTACATTGAAACCTTTCTTCTAATACATTGATATCATATTTTTTTTCTATAGTTCCCCAGATAATTACGAAATCTATCCAGATGTGTAAAGAAAAAGCTCCTAAGATCATAAAAACTAGAGCCAATCCAGAACCTTCATTAATTTATCCGTAATCTATGTACTTGGAAATCAAATAATCCGTAAAGGCAACAATATTTTTTTTGTTAATCTGTGTTACCACGGATGGTTAGATTTTGATATGGTAGTCTGTTTTAATACTATATTTCTGTGTATATCATTCATCTCAATATTGATATTTTTGGCTAAATTTTACTGCTACAAACACTATTGTTTTATTTTAGAAATACCCTACTGGCTCGATAACCTGTAAACAGTCCTGATGGATCAGGTCCAGTTTGACAAGTGATTTTATAGACTTGACCTTGACTAAAGTATTTACGAGTTAATATTACCATAGAAGGATCTAATGAGTAGTGAACATACAGTGGTTTAGTTGTAAGACCAATCATTTGGTGGATAACAAACAAACAAACACTTGTATTTCGATGGGCTATCTCTCTCAAATAATTAAGCTCATCTAGCACGCGCTCGCTCACACACAAACACAGATGTACGAGTATATGATTTCTTTTCGCAATTGAAGCAATTGGCTGCGGTCACCGTTTCGTCACCCTTCCGCTTTGAAAATGTCGACTCCTATATAACTCTTATAATATGACCGATCATTTTATTATTAGGAATTCTAGAAACAATTTAAAGGATGTCATTTAGTTATTTAATTCATCAATTCTAGAGCTTAACTATACTTACCTAAAAATATGCTTGTCATTATTACCTACCTCATTTATATAATAAACAAAATTATCATAATTGTTATTTGTGATTTTAGCCATATTTAGGTAAGTGATCTGCGTATTTCCCATCCTTTACATCGATATCTGGATAATTTGTTAATACCTTTATTTATTATTGATATAATTATTGATAAAATTAGTCTCATTTTATTTTTTTTATACTAGGTTTTAGATCTCATGTAACAGGTGGAGCCAAATATTTATCAGACTTATCGGTATATTCAGCGAAGTAAGGAGACTAACGTCAAGGTCTTAAACTTATCGATAATAATACAACAAACTGTAGTATATTGTGTGCATTAAATATGCACTTATATCTTTTGCTGCATATTATATACATTAATTGAAATATGATACAAAGTTGTAATGATTTTTGGTAATTTATTAATTATAAGTTAAATGAAGTATAATTTTATGCCAATTATGTTACATTTGCACCACACGTTTAAATACGAAATCCCCGTATTAGTATTTATCATCACGAAATAATTTATCACGTCTACAAATACCTCTATCTTAACTATTTGCGTATAAGTAATTATCGTATATTATCTGGTGGCACTGTAGTGCCCCGCCAAGACGAGCAAGCGTAGAGCAAGGGCACTACTGCCTTTTCTCGATGCGTTTTGTCGTTTTTTTTAAACCCTCATAACTTAGGTTTGGATTATACTAGATCTAAAAATAAAACTATACTTTAGTTTTTATTGATTTCTAAAAAACCCCGATTTCGTCACTGACTCAGTGATGATCATCAAAATTCTTAGGGTACTTCCTGAAGTCCTAGTTAAGCTGAAATTCGAAAATGTACGCTAATACATAAACAACATCAAAATTCTAAAACTTTCGAATTTTACCCCCCCAAACCTCTTAAACTAGGGGATTAAAGTTTATATATATACGAGCGAGCTGCCCTCGCTTCGCTCCGGGTATTTAAAGCAATATTATAACTGATGTCCTCAATTTGTGTTTCTGTAATTGTGTAGTTTTTCATTATTTGAAAAGAGAGAGAGAGAAAAAGTTATAAAAAGAAAAGAAAGAAAAAGAAAAGAAAAGCGACAGATAATATAAGAGAGAGCAAAAATAAGATTGAGTAGATAAAGGAGAGAGAGAGAATATCGAAAGAAAGAAACCGAACAGAGACTGACCATTGAAAAGAGATAAAGATAAATATTAAAGAGAGAAAAAAGAGAGAGGATGAGAGAGAATATATATAAGTATATAAAAGGAAGAGAGACGGAAATACTATAGACTTCCTCAGTAAAAGAATTTTTAAATTCGGATCAGTAGTAACAAAACGGCCATGTTCTATTAATTAAAAAAATGTATATGGCAACATTAAATCACCTTTGTCACTTACGAAAAGTATAGTTTTCTATCAGCGAAAGAATTGGCCATTTCACTACCGCCTTATATATTTATATGTATATTAAATTTATTACTGTTTATTACTTTTCTGTTATACAACAGTTCTTATAGTAACAAAAAGACCAAGCCACATAGGTATATTGAGTGACGTATACAGTTTGTGAATACTTGTAAAGGTAAGAAGATCTGATAAATTTTTGACAGGTCGCGTCTTGGCTACATTTTACATTATAATGTTTTTGGTGGGATATCAATCATTTGCAGATAACAATTTGCGAAAATCTAAACGTGTAAAAATCATAATCTTAAAAGTAATAAGGAACTTTAATATTTTCTGTTGATATTCGAGTAGCTATGTGACGTCAAACACTTTACAATTTCCGGGACAGCTGGTCGCGTGTGTGATAACGCTTATCAACGCTGACAGCGGCCTGGATGATCGACATATCGTCCTCTTGGTGGAAGTGCCACACAATTATTAAAGTATACAAACAATATGGTACAGAGTACTATTTATTTGTTATTATTATAAGGCATTATATTATACGCGAGCTGCTATTACTTACGTTAATTTATATAGCGATATTATGAAAGAGCAACCTGTACACATCGTGTATATGTTTCATGTTTGTTTTCTTAGATTGTAACAGAATAATCTTAGGTTATTTTGTTACACAAAGTTCAATACTCTAATAACTTCTATTTATTGTCACTGCGCAAACATTGTTTGCAATAAGATTGATGAATATCGATAGGAAAAAATCTGTAGATTTATAAACTCCTCGTATAAGCATTCTTTTACAACATCTGATAATTTTTGTATGCATTTAAAAATATATTGCAGATATTTTTTTTTGTAAAAGTCCGAATAAAGTAGGTGGAATGATATTCAATTCCAATTATTCTCACCATGGAATCATCCAACACCAAAGCTGAATTAGTACTGATCTACACTGTAGACTACAGATTAAATTAGATTAGAACATGGCAGTATATAAATCATAACGAAATCTGCATCCGACGATCTGTTTTGGTATTCAAAGTTGCTTAAAAATAGCACGATAGCATAATCAGTTTTTATTCTAATTAACAACTTAGAAATCACATTGTTTTCCTCTCAGGGCAGCAGAGAGCGACAGTGGAATCGCGTGCAGCAGACGACGCCCCCAGATTTCTACGTTCAACGCGCGTGACCAATTTTATAAGAACAAGCAAATTATATCTTTAGTTTAAAGATATCGGACTTAAGATAATGGACTATTTCCGTTTACGTACTCAGGATGTCGCTAATCTACCACCGAATACCGAAGATAAATTTTATCGGTGAAACCGCTATATTTTACTTATGCTTGTTTTATTGATATAGTTTTATTATTTTAAATTACCTTAATGATATCTAAAACGTATTGAAATGTCTAATTTTGATATAAATGAACTTTACATAACTATATATTATGAAAGAAAATCCCACGCCCCGCATCTCTCTGTTCACTAGAAATTAAAAAACTGAACATTTTCATGCAATGCATACATTTAAAAAAGCTCATCAAAAACGGACCAGGTACTCAGGAGCTGCTATACTATACAGACACACAGAGACACATAATATTAAACTTACTACAAGACACAAGATTAACTCGATCAGATTAGATTTTAAACAGCAAAATTCGCAGCAGAATCGGTCTGATCGTTTAGGAGCTTCGATGTCAAAGATCAACTGACGAATATTACCTTTAAAATCACTTATAGTTAAAGTTCATTTTAAGACCCAAACACAGCTAGTTTACGTTGTTTCATGCCTGTGTTCCTGTAACAGCCTTCTGTCTTCATCATGAACTATTGGAAAAAAAAGCTGTGGTCTTCTGCATCAGTTCCACTTCATCAAGTGATAAATTCTGAAAGGCTTCTGGAAATGTCAAAATTACTATATGTTTGTCTATAAGTTTTGATGAGTGTCCTCAAAGATCACATCAAAGAAAGAAATGGGACCAATCTGTAAGCGTACCGCATATAAAAATAAATTTTCAATTTGGTTCATAAACGACAGCGTTCTGAGGTAATAAAAATACAAACAAATTGACAACCTCCTTTTAGTTAACTTACTTGATTATAATATTTATTTGGATCATGCTCTTTTTTAGAGTTCCGTACCTTAAAGGCCGTCTGTCTTTCTGTCAAGACCCTTTTTCTCAAGATCGCGTGGAAGTATCAAGTTGAAATTAATATCAAATACTCAAACCTGCGGTCCGTTACGGCTGCCAAAAAATAAAACTTTTGAGTCTACGCATTGAGAAGATATGACCGTTAATGTGGTCACTCATATAATTATAAGGTACTTCCCAATGACCTAGCGTCGTGAAATTTAACATGAAGTAAGCTTATAGCACAAATAAAGGATAAAATTAAAAAACTGTAAATTTTTTCCTACTTCGCTAATATATAATACTAATTAACTTTTTTGACTGTCACGCAAGACCCTTTTTTTCAGAAAAACGTGAAGATATCAAGTTCAATTTTATACAAAGTATTCCAATCTCTAGTTCCTCAAATATGTAAAAATATCAAATTGCTAAGTCAATTTAATGAAAACCCGCAGCCGCTTTTATCTCATGTATTATAATTTTGATTTTCGAGATAAATCAAAATTCCCAGGCTTCGTCTTTTGACCTAGGAACACGATTTTTGGCAAGAAGCAAGGTCTTATAGCACTAGTATTGGGAAAAATCCTAATTTATGGTTACATCATTAAAAAAATGAAATTTTATAGATTTTGGTTATTACGCATTATTTGAAGAATACGTGAAGTTATCAAGTTGAAATTAATATTAAACATGTAAGTCTATAGTATCTTAAAGCTGTGAAAAAATCAAACTTCTAACTGTAAGCATTCAATAAATGTAGCCATTTATTCTTACGTGCTAACAAGTAGTTTTTCTATAGGGCATTCCACATGCGGACATGAGACAAAATCGATGTTTGCGATTTTAGTAATATTCGAATATGTTATATAATATATCTCCCCTCGATACAGATACAAAATCTGTTTAATGTTTAAACTCTAATTTTCTGATATTGTAATTTGAAAACTTTAAATATATTTATTCCAAGAAAGAAAGAAATAATTTGAATTACACTGAACAATACTAATTTTGATAATATTTTAACCCGCACACGAATATCAAAATTTGATAGTGTTTGTCCCTTTATTGCAATTGTACGGAACCATCAGAGCGCGAGTTCCACACTCGCACTTGGCCGAATTATTTTTTGGTTTGGTGGTTTTGGTTCCACTTTTAGTAAATATATTATTTAGAGATATTCGATACAATTTTATTAAAAAGAAACATTAATGCTTTATTAGACATGTATGATAGTTTGACAATTTAATACAGTAGTAGTTGTGGTTAATCATGAAAATTTTCGTTTCGATTCTGTTTCGAAACCGGTGACAATGAACCCAATGGATTACAAGCCCACACTATACTTAGCAGCTATAGTCCATTATATAGAAAATGTAAACACTCCGGAACATCCTTGTTTACACACCAATCAAGAAAATTTTAGTGTTCGATTTCACCAGGCCAAAATGAAGACACACATACAATGGACATATTTGAAATTATTGAACGGATTTTGACGAACAAAGATCCTTATTTTATTTTACAGGATTTTGCAGACTTACGATTTCAATAAATTACTATTTAGTTATTCTCATTTAAAGGTTATTGAAAGGTCTTATCTTTCCTTCCGTCCGGATGAAATTGTAGGAAACAGGTACTTTAATATTAAGTTTAATCATAAGTCGACCAAATCAAATTATAATGTTATATTTTAAATGATGTCTCTCCATTTATTAAAATAGCAAAAAAGTGTACAAATAATATTATGGATTTTTTTCTTATCAGCTATAACGACAACGCAAATTATATAAAATGTGCAATAATTTTAATGTTTACACAGATGATATCTGCCCATGCCTGGAGGGATATCGTAAAACAATAACACATCCATATACAACATACAAGGAATAGCTAAATCACAGTGGTCTATAAGCATGAAATATTGCTTCCTTACTTTAAAAATAATACAAAAGTTTATACATATTCATATTTGGACGTATCCGGAAATATATAATTCATTAATGTTTCAAAAATACACATAAACCATTAACCGACACTACAGTCGGATTTTAATAATAATTTATAAATAACAAAATATGCCATGAAGAATAAACACTGTCTATTATCACTTAGTGTTATATAACATTGAGGTACAAAAAATGGTGTATAATTAAAACTTGTCGCCGTATCTTCTACATTAATTGCATCCGGAAAAACTCGTTTTCATTAATAAGGCCCAGTTTGTATCCTGTCTCTAAGGAAGCTGCGCCTCGCTGCGACTAACAAAATGGCTGATAATAATGGAATGGTTGCGAAGTGCTGTTAATTGTGTGAACCTCAGTCCTCGACGTCCGGCTACGATTCCATTCATTCTTGATCGACTCGCAGTTTTTCTCATATTACGTGATACAATCGCGTATCGAGGATAATCGAATTTTATCTCCTTGTAGTTTTCCTCATTTATAATGTAACTGGTTTTTAATGTAAATAAGCTTTTTATTCAGTTAACAAAGTAACTAAATCAACACTAATCAAGAGATTTATAAGATTAAATATGATTTATGTTGTAATCACTACTAATTTCGTCATAGAATGTAAGAGGAATGATACCCATTACTGTACAGCAATATACATATGCAATTTAGATGGAGCCGAGCAGTGCTTGGGGCTTGAGACCCAGGAGCAGGTTTAAAGAGCTCTCATAATATATTAACTCTCACCTCCATCACTCGACCTCGCTTACTATAATTGATAATAAAGTAAACTTACGTGGACCTCAAGGACTTCATGTACACTGCGCGACAACACCAGAGACCGACTCTAATCTGTCTCATAAAGGTTATATATTGTCTACATGCGGTATACTTGACATAGTATAAAAGGAACTAACTACCCGCGAATTCATACTAATTTATTAACGGTGTTAGTAACAGTTACTGTACATATCAGTTATAATTTTTTTTGTTTAACAATAATTTTTGCGTGAAGGAAGCTAAGATTGATATGAATGATAAACTTAAATAATTAGCATCTAATTTTTTTTTTCAATTTAATCAGCAAATTCATTAATGTTAAATTATAACTAAGAAAGAAAGAATAAATTGAACTCCTGTTCTAAGTATATGTTCTAACTATACTGTAAATTTAAAGTAATTCACATTGTTATCTGTAAAAAATATTGTTTGACGTTACACAAGCCCCTTCGCTAGAAAGTCGAGACCTTGGCATAGGCCTTGTGCGTGGAAACAGCTAACAAGTGACGATACGGAAACGTTCGACGGCTTTGTTTCAGTGGACCGCCCGCCCGCGCCCGCGCCCGCGCCTCCGCGGTGTTGCGTTGGCGGCGGCGGGGACCGGGGGAGGGGGAGGAAGATACACCGAGGAAACGGATGCGAACAACGTAGATATTTTTAAACATTACTCATGCATACCATCTATCATCTTACAATATATTGGATTTTAAATAAATTAATATTTAATGCGACTGTTTGACAAGACGAAATATTCCTTTCCAATTGTAAAGAATAAAATATATTTTTAAATAGAGTAAGTAATCGATTTTATTACGTAACGATTTATATCCGATTGTCCGACGGAATTTCCCAATTTCCCATCGCTAAATTCTTAGGAAGTATCTTTTTACTCATTTTCGACTTCACTGAGGAATGGAATATCTTATATGTAAAATATTATATAAAAAATTATTTTTAAATATAAGATATTCCATTTTCAGAGTTTATTACCAAACTCCTCCGAAACATCTATTTTTTATACCCCCAAGGCCCTCCCCAATTTTTAAAAAATTATATGGCAAAATAATGTTTGTCGGGTGAACTAGTGTGACCATAAAATTGTAAACACCGTTTGATTATAAATAATATTCGCGATATTGTAAACTGTCGAAAGATTGGAAGCCACTTACGGTTACAATTTAACGCATTAATTTTCTTTAGATTATATTCTATCGAAGTGAAACCGTCAAATTGTCAATCAGGATGAATTTACCGTAGAGTTACAAAACTACTAAAGTGGGCATAATGAAAATAGTAAAAAAATAGAATGGACAATAATATTGTCTTCAGTACTTCTGTGACGTCTCCGGTACTATTAGAAGGTTAGGTACAGCGGACTGTGTTGTCGCACTATACTGAGGGTGGGGGCTCTCTTCCGCCTCAGCTCTTTCTCCGCTTTCTATATAGTACACTCTGAAGGTTGGTTTAACTGGTGTAGAGTATGGTGGCGCAAAAAATGGGTTGTGAGAAGTGACTGACAGTCAAATAAAACATTTTTTGTTTCATTCCTAACTCTGTGGACACAGAACACCTACTGTAAAATAAATAGACTTGTAGAACGTAAAATAAGATGTATATTATATTGCAAAACTTTTTCTTTACTTACTTTAAATACTTTTTTTATTGGCTATGTTTGTGTAATATTTATTTTGTTGCTTACCTGAATAAATACTTTTACTTAAAAAAAATACTAACTGTAAGACCGACCAATCAGGGATAGCCTTTGGACATCAGTATCTTACGGTTCACAATCTTTCGATACTTTAGAATCCCTCAAGATAGATTATAATCTAACGATATTGATAAAGTTACGGTGACAGATACTGCTCAAACGAACTATGGTCCCTAATTTATTCCTTACATGATAAATTTAATGACTAAAAAATCTTTTCAAGCATCTCAGTTTCATCAAATATTGAGCTTCCTGGCAAAAAATTATGTACAGGTATGTAATCAATACATATCAATAATTACTTCAAGACTTCTAAATCATCTGATATTAATATTAATATATTCTCGATGATTCAATACAGCATGACAAGTTGCCGACAATCGCGAAAATGGAATGCACGTGCAAACAAACAAGTTGGGATTACAAAATAACAATTTATTATGAAACCATGATTGCTGTAACTGAGTTAATCTTTATTTATTTACAAATTCCTTCCTCAGTATCAACAATGGTGGCTGGATTCCGCGAACTCATCTCATAAGAACGAAGATTTGTAATAATATGTACTATTACCTTGATTGTATTTAGAATTTGCTGACTCGCCGTTACTTCACTTAGGGTTTAAGATGATATAGATCACAATTGCAATGTAACTCAATTTCAGTTCCAATTTTTATTTTTGCAAATATCTACTGTAATGTAAAAATAATTATCGTGACTAAACCATTTAATACCTAAATGTATATCAATTTTAAAATTTATAAATAAATTTTTGAAGTTTAAAATCTGTAAGTAATTTTCGTTTCGTATTGTTTTTAATTTTTCAGCATTTATTTTTTTTACACAGGAAATATTACAGAAACGAGCGTCTATTATTTTAATATTTTAAAATAATGAGTAAGTCAAAAGTATTAAAATCTAATAACTTCATATTCATATTAACAAATATTATTTTATACTAGCTTTTACCCGCTACTTCGTTTGCGATATTGAGATATGTAGTTATATTAGACTACAGTAGATAGTCTGTAGAGATATTTAATAATTTTATGAGGCAGTCATACTAACTTTGACCCCTCCTTTTACCCCTTTAAGGGATGAATTTCGAAAAAATATTTTATACGTGTTTCATGACTTTCAATGAAGAACCTTCATACTGAATTTCATTTGAATAACTTCAAAAACAGCAAAGTTTCATACTAACTTTGCACCCTCATTCTGCCCCCTTAGGGGGTGATTTTTTACAAATCCTTTCTTAGTCCTCCCCTACGTTATAAAAGGAATCCCTGTGCAAAATTTCAAGATCCTTACCTTTATATTTTAGGCCCTACGTTGATATGTCAGTCAGCTTTTCCTTTTATATATAGATTATTATAATTTTTAAGATCTAAATCTGGCTACGTAGACTAATGAATTAATTAATGCTAAATGATATAAGTAGTAAGTACTCTTTCACTTGTATTATTAAATTATTATAGTAATGAAACCTTCATATTATAGCCAGAGTATATATTTCATGTAGCTGTGAAGTATCAAGTTAAGTTATCACAGTGGAGTAATTCACTATATAGTAGTTTATCCTGGAGACAGCCCTCGTGTTATATTACAGTGACCACAGCGCAACAAAAACAAAGAGACTGTCCTCAATCGTGCGTGTCCTGCCTTCGACTACCAGGGCTGACAAAATTACAATATTTATTTTTACAAGCTTTTATTTAACTAGTGTTTCTTGTATATATACTATTGTCAAATCTTTCAACTGAAATTTCCAATCCTCAAGTGCTTCAAATAAAATTTTGCATACACGCTTAGCTAAGTCATTTTTCAATCCAATATGACGGACAAGCCAAAATGGATGGCTTATTGTTTTTTGTGCAATTATGAGTATCGAATCAATAGAGGGTTTGCTAGGAATAATAAAAAAATAAAGTGACTCAAATATAGCAGCTGAAACTTGGCATACATGTATTTGTAGGAACTAGAATTGTATTTTGTTATCAAAAGAAGTTTATTGTATTTAAATCTGTTAAAAATTTCTTAATTTTATATGTCAACAATACACAGCACAGCATAATATTCATTACAGTCTTTTTTACCTTTAATTGAAAGTGATTAATCTTTAAATTCATCTTCAAGTATGAAAAAATATTTAATTTATTAGTAGAAGTAGGAACTGATGTATGTATAATAAAGCCTTTTATTAACATTCTATAAATATTTCATGTCAATACGCGGTCGACTGTGCTGCAAGTTTCCATATTTTAATACTACTTTTAAATGTAAAATATAAAACGTTTATATTACTAGCTGGTATATGTCTTTTTAATGTCAGGTAATAAAGGGACACACTCATTAAAATACTGATATCACACAATAGTAGCTTACAACATGTTTGTTTTAACTAGTTACCTTCCCAATTTTAAATGAGACCTACTGTAATACAATTGTGAAAACTGTATCCAATTTAATGCTTTTATTTTAAAGCCTAAACAAGGCTACTACTGGCATTACAAAGACCCCTTACATTAAGTTTTCCTAAATATGCATCTTCATTGTATAAACAGTGGATAAGTTTATTATATGTAGAGATTTTATCCTTCTTCAAACTTTATTTTTTCCCAATCTGAAGAAACCGTGGCTTGTGAAGCCATACCACAAAATATTTGCAAATAATTGATTAGGATATTCTCCGATTATTATATCATAAGTATCCTAAAGATACATTCTATAGTTTTGTCTTGTAGGAACTAACAATTTTATAATGACGTTAGTGTAAAAATGAGAAATTACGTATATCTTAGTACACGACTGTAGTTTTCCTTATAGTATGTTGAGATATATATTTTTGATTTTGTTATTATTAACTGAAGTTTTTTCTTCAAAATTCATAGCAAACGATTACGCTTGAATAGTCGTATTATATTTAAGTTAACAGCGACCAGCTAAGGTGTAAGAGAATTTAGGCTGGACACAGAAATCTGTCGAATATATTATTTATCATATAAATTAATTTTGTAAGTTTCAACCCTGCCCTTAACCCGTTGCGTGGAGGTACGCGGGGTAGGGGCAGGAAGCCGCAGGACATCCGACACGTACAGGAAGCGAAACCAGTTCCAGAGCCTTTGTCCCTCAACCTCTCCATCCCGCTCCAGTCCGACCACATTCCTGTAACCTCTGCGCGAGCGCACTGCACTCTTACGATGATCACTACAAATGACAAATGAAGCGAGAGAAACATTAGTACTTCTAGACGATATTTTAGAAAGTAATTAACCCGTTTTAAACAATATTTTATTTTGTAGAAGTTATATAGATTTATTACGTCTGTAATTTTGTCAAACATAAAGATCTTCTAAAGTCCATTTAGGCATCCTTTCATGCACTATCCAATAGCTATAATATAATTTTGCACTATACAAAGTCATCAAATTCCCAAGAGTATCTAAAAAATAAAAGCCCGATTTATATGTATATGTAATTTCTTGACACTTTTACATATTTCTTTAAAAACTTCTATAGGGAAAAAAATATTTACATAATCATATATGTATAGGAAATCCAAAAAATGTATGTATGTAAATATGTTAATTCTGTAACACAAAGCAAAAGCCCAAACGGTAAAAAATAGTTATAAAAAAACTTTTCATACATGACAAATAACACACTATTAAAATCTTAATTATCATCACGTTACGTCGCCGCCAAATCTTATCGACTATGATCGTTTGAAACCAACACACGTATCCGATACATGTAAACATACTCGGAAGTAGTTACCTTATCGATATTCAATATGAAGTTTGTAAGTTATAATATTTGGCCAAATGATACTTCCACCTATATATTTTATATTCTGTTCATGGTTTGTCCGGAATCTCTATATATAGAAGAATAGATGACAATATGACAACTAATATTGTCACAGTAATTCACACGATTTATTTTATGCTAATATATGACGCCATAAGTCTAACGAGTTCGTAATGTCAATAGTTTCCTGCTCTCGATTTAATATACCTGAGGCGCCGTTGTCCTTAATCTATTTATAAGTAAACAAATCTGTCCGTTACTCGTATTGCATTTTTATTAAACTCTAAATGAATACAATTTATGTATCGGAAAATAGAATTACTCACGCGGAGATTTACGCAACTAGTGCCACAAACAACGGCTCAGACAAAATTACGAGTTTTTAAATACGTTCTGAGGTGATTTTCTCTATAAATAAAACAGATACCGTCGTCAAATATATGATTAACTCAGTCGATGTCTGCACGAAGCGGAAAAACGTCGGCACCCAAAATAACCGCTGAATATTTCCGACTCGGAGCCCGCTTGAGTCGTGGAAATGATGTCTAAAGACGGTCGGCGCGCGCGCAACTTCCGGAACGCGATAAACATGGCGGTGGTAAGCCAACATGGCGAAGTTTCCGGCCGCGCTGATTCATATATGATGGCGGTTGATTCTGGCTTGCTCACAGCATTTCTGTTTTGTGATTCAGCTTTTTACGCAACATGTAGTGTCCACAAATCGAAACGTTTTGTAATTTTCCGTCTGGCAATAACTCAAGGTTCTGTTATTTATCTGAAATATTAGAGTCGTCTAAACGTTACTAAAATATTCTTTTCAGAATATTTTAATGCACATAAAGAATATCATTCAATTTCCTATGAATTTAATTTTAGATAAGGGTATTTTGCAAAACTGAAAAAAATACAAGTTATATATATTTAATACTAAAGTTACAACTACTAATAACTGTTAGATTCAATTTTTAAGCAAAACCAATGTCATAAAATGAAAGACACACGATACTCATTACTGTACGGAAATACGTATGTATGCACATGCAAATTATACGGAGTTGAGCAGTGCTTGGGGCTTGAGAGCCAGGAGCAGGTTTAAAGAGCTCTTTTATAATATATTAACTCTCACCTCCACGACTCAACCTAGCTAACGATAATAGATAATAAAGAAACTTACGTGGACCTTAACCACGACACTATAATACTAACTTCAATGTACCCTGTGAGAAAACACCAGAGAGACCTACTCTAATCTATAGCATTTTTATTGTCTACACGTCGGTATACTTGACATAATATAAAATGACCCGCTAATACTACTTTATAAACAGTGTTGCTAACATGATGATATAGAAAAATAGAAACGTGTTTAATTATTATTAACATTATTCCATTTATAAAAGAAGTTAGACAGATTCGAAAATTTTAATTACCCATTAGATCATCAAGGTATGTATATCAAGTTGGAGTAATTTTATCTAGATTTTTAAACAAAAACAACACCTGCCTAAATGTTAGCGTAATTAATCTATACCAAAGTATAGTAAGTTTTTTCTTAAAAAACTCGTGTAAAGGCATCTTGATATCGACTAACAACCAGATCAATATATTTTTAGCCGAAATAGCTTTTATTATCACGTGTATAATCTACGTGGATGACGTGGGAAAGGCGGGGCAAAGAAAGTTTAGAAATACCTGGAATAAAACTCGGGATGTTTTTGTATTATAACTATACATTACTCACGTTGCCAAGGATGTGTATCCAAAATAAACATGTTCGAAAAGATTCATAAGAATGTATCGAAAATAAATACCTAGATATTCTTAGACACTAGAGATACAGTGTTCCTATTTATAAAATTAATTCAAAATGTAGCCTCAATGGATGCCAATTGATCTACATAAACATGGTAAGTAATATAAAGAAATAAAAGATAAACGAAACTAGAATTCGTGTCTGAATTAAAGCTATTTATATATTTTATCAATTACACAATTAACTAGTCCACCATTGCGACTTCGTGCCCGTGATTATCCACTCCTATTGATCTCAGCGTGATGATATATTGCCAATAGCCATCTTCGATAAATGGGCTATCTAACACTGAAAGATTTAAAAAAATACTAGCAGTATGGATCACATACTACTAGTATTCCCTCTACCCTCAAAGTAAGCTAAAATGCATGTGTTAGGAGTGGGCCGCGTCCAATGACTGGGATTTTAACCCATGACTTATCGATCGTGAATCCAACGCCTCAACCACTGAGCTACTGTGACTAAGTATATTAAGATTCTAAGAATATTTAAACCGAACCATATATATTTACATTAAAATTAAAATAGTAACACTTACTACAGACAGGAGTTTGTTACAAACAAAAGCTGATTTAGTTTAGTAGATATTATACAAAACCATGAAACAATATCTTTCTATGCCTCTTCTTTATATATAAATATACCAATTTCCTCCATTCTCGTAATTTTCTTAAAAACTGGTATAAAGTTAATTGAAGTATTAATTATATTGATAACGAAGTCTCTCATGATATGATAAAACAAGCGTCTCAACAATTTGCGTTTTATGTCTTAAAGACATTATGTCGAGACAGTCGTATGCATAAGTAATCATCATTTGGCAGTAGATAAATGTTAATAGTGAGGCGAAGGTAGCATCAAGGTTGTCGCACCGGCCATGGCAGTGAACTTGCTTTCTTTGCCCCGCCGCGCCGCTGCCTGCGCTGCGCCCCCACCACCTAACCGTCGACCGTTTCATTATGCCCATTTAAATAACAAGCCTCACGACACTTCTAATCCACTGTCGAAATAGATATTTTGATTTGATGATCATGATCAATAAGTTGACAACCTAGAATGGCATTCTTAAGTCGTGACAGAACATTTTATAATTGGGTTAACATTTTATATTTGGGAAACATGGGTTTCGTCGATAAGTAGAATTGGGTATCAAGTGCAATTTACATTATCATATATCCATTATCATATATAGGTAAATAGTACCTGTAGGTCCTGGCTACTACAGCTGCTATTGTAGAGCATAAATCCTATATAAATAATGTATCTAATAACTAAAGCTAAAGTATCTGACGATGTCGAATTAGAATTGATGTTATTAATAACTAGCTGTGCCCGCGACTTCGTCCGCGTGGAATAGTCTTAACTTTCATCACCTATTCTTTTTTAGTTATTTTACACCCTTGAAGGTAAAACTTTACAAATTTTGAATGTCATGTTTATTTAGAAAAATTTAGAAGCTTGAAACATAAAAAAGAAAAGCTTCTAAATGACTATACTTCCAAACAAATTTTTCATCCCCCTTTTCAGCCCCTTACAACACTTTTTTCGCATAAAAAAGTAGCCTATGTTCTTTCTCAGGCTCTAAACTATCTATATATGAAATTGCATTTGTCGGTTCAGTAGTTTTGGCGTGAAAGCGCAACGGACAGACAGACAGAGTTACTTTCGCAATTTATAATATTATTATAAGGACAAAATTCAATGATTGGAAAAATAGGATTTTACATAGATAATACAAAAAGCTCCAAAAACTGGTAAAGTTGAACTCTAAAAACATTCTTAACTACTTCTTATTAGAGGTATGTGAGAGTATATATTCTCATCAGGTATTTAAGAAAAAATTGAACACCATAAATCACATAATATATAATAAAAAAAGATTTATGTTAGAAATTTTTATCAGATGTAGCATAAAAATCTATATTATCAAAAATATAGTATGTTTTCGTCCTTCACTCAGTTATTTACACAATTAATCTACTTATTTTTTTAAGGCAAGATTTATTTTATTACTATAAGCTTCCCCTGATTTTAATGTGATAAATGTCATGTAAATTGTCAATTTATTAGTTACTTAATTATCTGATATATAAAATATGTGCATAGATTTATTTAATAAATATTTGATAAGGATATTATACTAGTTACTTTTAGTAAGTAATAGATAATTTATAATACAAAATATTAACCACATTTAGGTTACTGTGTTTTATAAAATATGTACCTAGCTACGTTTATTGGTGTTATATAGACCCTTCACATTAAGCTTCCTAAACATAAACGACATTTTTTGAAATGTATAAAAAACCTAACACGACAAAGTAAAGCGCACTGTTCGTAGAAATAATCGGTCATTAATTCAGAAATGCCGGTCGACAGCTTTGAGGGCCTTTAATCGTCCGCAATCCCACTTCCGCGTAGCTCATCCCGCTACGACCTAGGCCTCCCGTTATCAGCGAGCCCGTTACGTGACGCGCGTGACCCGGATCCGACACGACGTACGCAGAAAAACGCTAACTGTCGCATTCGCATACTTATACATTACAGAAGGGTAAAACGAGGAAAAGGTACGGTACATCATTTATAAAGTATGAGATTCTGATTCGTTGCCGCGGGTTTGTTGTTGTATCGAACAAGCATGCAAAACATAGCTAAGGCCTAAATACTATTTCATGAATATATATATATATATATATTAACCAACCGTCAACTTTATTTCTCTATAGTTCTCTATAGTAGAAGTGAAAACTGTAACTTTATGTAAATTGTAACAGGATAATGTATTATACGGCGTATGTAATTAAAAGTACAAGTAGAGTGCAAATCAACCCGCTATGGAACGGTGACACTTATCTAGCGAGTGGAAGACGAGCAGCATTCCGTGAAGTCGCGGTCACACAGCTCAGGAATGGTATCTGGGTGAGTGGAACGTATAATTACTAACTTAGGACCTAAAAGTCAATAATTGCATACAACATACAGATAAAAAAAATAGGAAAGGTAAATGCACTGCTTGTGGGTAATGTAATTTGAAGTAGATTGTAAGAAAAATAGATAAAAATGTAATTTAACTATAACTACCTCAAAACAGAATATCCCATAAAAGTAATTTAAAACGGAAGTAAATCATGTGGCACCTTTTACCACCTAAACTACTTAATAGTTTTCCGTCACTAGATTCCACAGCATAATCGCATTATAATTTATATTTTTTTGATATATAAAAGTATTATACCTTTATCAGTGTCAGAGCAAGTAATAAATAATAATCGCTCTCGAAGAGATAATAACATCTATAAAATATATAATATACATAGTTCGTAAATTCCCATATCGTAACAACTTAAGGAAATTGAAACGGAAGAGATAATGTTATATCTTTAAGTATTTTAAATTAATTACTTAGTAATTAATAAAAATACGAGATAATATGCGACTTTATGCGAATTATTTGATTATGGATTATTGAAATAGATATATTCACGTCAACAAGAATCAAGGTAAGTACAAATATTTTAATTTATTTTTAATTTTATCAAAAATAAACTTAAATAACTCTTGACTTTTCTTAACACAAGATTAATATTATATAATACCTAAGCTACAATTTTCGAAATATTATTAATTAACATAAAAGTGATTTTATACATATTTCAAATACTTACATTATCTGTGCCTAGACCTATTCAACTTTTTTCAGCAGTCTAGGAAAACTTTGAACAAGGTATTATTTTATAAGATTTGCAATAATTGCAAAAGTAATACACAATTTTATGAAAAAAGAAATAACCCCAAAACTAAACCCAGTTTTTATTATTTAAAAAAATAATAGATTTTCCTGAAGAACACTTTTGACTCCTGGTATAATATTTATAATTGGGTGGATGAGGAAGGCGGAGGACATTGTTTGGTGAAGCATTCTCGAAAAGGTCTATGTCCAGCAGTGGTCCCATACAGGCTGATGGATGGATGGATGGTAAAAGTACGGCAGAAAATTAGTAGGTACTAGGTCTTCACAATTCACGCCTAAATATATTAAATATTAATGAACCCCCCTTGACTTTGCACAGGTGACTACTAGACTTACCGCTCCGTTTATCCCAACTATTGTATAAATGAGAAAGGAACTCTTTCTGACTGTTACGATTTCACGTTAAACGCCGGGATATTCGACTAGTATTTATATTATACATATAATAACTGATTGATTCTAATTAGTAGTAATTGTAAAAATGCTGATTGTAACAGGCCAGGACTAAGATATATTAAACGACTTATTTTGTTATGTCCTATTATATATTATGACCTATTCTCAGACCTAACCCGATATGCAAAAAAAATCATAAAAATCAGTCGAGCCGTTTCGGAGGGGTTTGATAACAAATACCGCACACGAGAATTTCATATATAAGATGTAAATGTACGATATTGGTATTTCTACCTTACCCTTCATCAGATTAATTTCGGAACAGACCGAGTTGCCATCAAGCGTCGCGGCGTCGGCTCGAGGCATGTTGTCGCGCCAGGAAGTGCGCCCACGCTTTGATATCGGTTGTTCCACAGTCCACATGGCTATTTGGCAGACTTTTACATACCGACGTGTCTCGCGCTCTCTTTTTGTTTGTATTTGTTTGCGACGATTACATCTGTTTGTATTTCGACATCAGCACACTTGAAAAAACATCTTAAATATAATATTTCATTAAAAAACAAGTGTTTATAAGTTGTGAATGAAAAAAGAAACTAAAATATTAATCTAGTATCCCATAACCAGACCTAACTCGATGGGGTTACGAGGTTTGTAATTTGTTTAACGGATTTAAATTAGATATTCGACATTAGGCCTATTCGGCAATTTTTTTCATAGAATACCGAATAGTAAATCACGATAAGAAAGAATGCATCCGAAAATAGCTGTTGTATACACTGCTATTGGGAGATGATAAATAAATCTTAAGTGTAAATTCTACTATATTAAGATATTGTTTTGCGTTTGTTGACCACCACTTATAAGGGTCTGCTGTCCTATCAACAAACAAAAGCGCCCACGAGGCATTGTACATGTACTTTATTTAAATACACGCGAAAGATTCAAGTTGTCGCCGAATATTAGGCGTTTCGGCTAAGAGACTCATCGAATATTCGTTATACGGCCAAATCACTATTCGTAACACCTAGTTTAAATAGCATACCAAGTTTCAGCTCAATCAGAAACTTGGTCTAACTTTTTTATAGATAGACACCGCAGGTGCAACTAAATAATCCTACTAATATTATAAACGCGAAAGTTTGTAAGAATGTATGGATGTCTGGATATATGTTTGTTCCTCTTTCACGCAAAATCTACTGAATGGATTTTGATGAAACTTTACAATAATATAGCTTACACATCAGAATAACACATATACGGCTATAATTTATAATGATATAATGTGAATTATCTAAATTATAGCGGGTGAAACCGCGGGGCGCTGTTAGTAGCATATAAAAGTAAGAATAATGTTTTAAAATTTTGTACCCTAATATGGTTTTAGTTACATTTCAACCTTTAGATGACGAAAGTTAGCAAAACTCAAAACATTACATACAACTATTTTAAATTCCTACAATGGTTTATAATGGCACTATTATATAACTATAAAATTAAACATTTAAATTAACCCCGACAGCAACTTTCATTTAATAGTAGTTTTAAACTTTTTAAAGTATAATAGAAACACTACTCAAAATGCTGTACTTTTTTTGTGGCTAAGGAGTTGGATAGCAGACTACTTAATGTAAACATCTAGAAGTCTAGAAGATAATCTAAAAAAGTATTCTCATTAACCTGTACACGAAATGTGCCGTAAGTGGCTGAGGAGTTGCGTTACTGCGGACCTTAATGTTGCCAGGTTCTAAAACTACCACTAAAGTTATATTAAGTACATTAAATTTGAAATCAAATGAACTTGTTAAAATTGATAAGATCTCTGTCTCGAGTTAGAGATGAGTTGATACTCTTTAAAGGGCTGACCAGAACTTGGAAAATTATAGCTATGAACCATTTCGATTAAATCAGCTTTCAAACAAAAAAATAACCGCATCAAAATCGGTCCATTATCTTAGGTGCTACGATGTCACAGGCAGACATACAGATACACAGATATATAAGTTAAACTTATAACACCGCGTCCTTATAGCGTCGGGGGTTATTTTAAGTTAAAAAATTAAAAATATCGTTTAAGTATATCTTAGAGCGCGTTAAGTTGTATTCTGGTCAACAAAAAGTATGCATATATTTGAATTTAATTTTGCTAACAGGAAATACCGAGACGGTCCAACACGTAGACAATCAAATGAACAAAAAAGACAAAAGATGCCATGAGTAAATAAATATTTAAACGTACGAAATGAAACTGAGGTTTGGAATTTTTCTTGCTTCATCCTTAACAAGGAAATCGTTAATTCACAGGTTGAAAAAAAATGCACAAAAAACAATATTAAGCGCAAAATACCACTTACTTAACTTAAGTAAAGAAACATATATTTGTAATAAAATAGCAATATTATACATGCAGAGCAGGTAACAATAAACTTGCATGTCATTCAAATTTAAAGTAAATCCCAAGGAGTCCATAAAAATAGATAATTGTTGAAGTCAATCTTGTCAGACAGCATGGAGCGCGAACCTGTAAAGGGAACGTGACAATGACTCCGGTCAGCCAAGGAAATTCTTAATTGGAGCCTCAACCTTGACAAAGAAGCGGAAATATAAAACTTCTGCAATGGACCCCCGCAGTGTGAGGCGCTTTACCTGACTCTTGCCCTGCCATTGTGTCCTGATTCAAAAGAAGGTATTTACTTTTGATATTCTGTGAGAAATTGCGCAAGGACGAACTTTATACCTTTATTGTGCCATGAACCATCATTATCAAATGATCTATCAAAATTTACGGGTATGTGATCTTTGTAGACTTAAGAAGCAATATTACCCTTTTATATATTAAAGAACACAGGTAATAACAGAAAAGGTAGCAAGTAGTTATGTTTGAGATACTGAAATCATTGTTCAGTTGTGAACAAATATTACTAACAGTTTTGCAAATAAAGAATTTCTTTTTATTTCGAAATTTCGTCGAAGTGTGATATTTTTACAAACTACACTGAACTTAACCAATACATCAAAATCTACTATAAAATAACTTAATTTTAAATACATAATAATGGTCTATGTTGTGTTATCAGTTCGCACAATCTCACTAGCGCCAGTCTTGTGTTGACGATGAATAATCTACAATATTTTGAGCTTACACCTCTTTGTTATTGCGAAGGTGCAAACTCTACGTGGACGTCCGGATTCGTCGAACTATACTGTCCACTAGCCGCTCTATAACTCACAGACGAGTGTCAAACGAATCCGAAGAAATTTCTTAGAAGGGACTGAGCGGCTCTTTAGACCCTTGCTTTTTTGTACCCTTAGAGATAATAAATGAAGCACTTGAAAAAAGGAATCCGACCTGTTCATGAGATAACGATCAGGAATTATTTTTATGGAAATGTTCTCCGGAATTATAGCGATCAGAAATCCTTTGGGATGAGGTGAAGCGAGCAGACAATACGTCGGCAAATGTAGGACCATAAAGATACGTATTCAGCGCTTATCTAATTAAAAATGTACACTTAAAGTTATTTATTTATTTTAAACTTTTCTCTAGTAAAACTAACATAGTGGAAAATCATATAACATTAACATAGAAAATTAATTTATAGTATTGTAACTTAGTATTTTATTATTTCAGTCTTATTTTCAGTTAACCTCTAATTATATATGTGGGTATAAATAATATATTCCTTAATAGTAAAAATAGTGTTTTCTTCCTTGTTAGAAATCTTTTATACTAATAAACTATACATGTATTGTAAGTATATATTATAATGTAATTGTTGTAAAAGTAATGAAAAAGGCAGGACAATGTTTAGTTATTCTAAAGAGTATTTTAAACCTTCTTAAGAATTTAAATTCACATAAAAGTAGCGCCGGCGCACGGTCTAAATCACAATGTACGTAAAAGCTTTAAGATACCATTTCATAGACAAGTCTTTGTGTTTAGGAAATAATAAACACGACTAGTATTAGTTATTTATTTTCTCCTTTAAAGGGCATTGACTGAACTAAGAGAAAATTATCAGAAACAAACATTTTCTTTGATTTAAGAGTTTAAAATAGAAAAATAATTATTTCCATTTCTCTTGTAATGTATATTATGGACATATCAAGCCTGCGAACATCTAGTAGTAGATTAAAGCGAAGATATATAAAAATATTCCTCTTATATATATTTCGTATTTTCATTATTGAAAGTGATAAATTAATGGATAGTGACATGCTGTTTCACATAACGTTGGCTTGACAGAAACTTGCTCCATGTTGCCTTTTCTGATTTTAACCAGTGAACACAATGATTGAAGCGAAACTTTGTAGTGATGGTGTGCAGTATATCTAAATATAAATATAAAAAAATTATTAATTATTAAATTTTAACTATCAATATACCAAAACGAAAAACTAATATGAATGAATTTTAACTCATAATATTGGAAAGATTATGTTTTCTCCACTAATTTCAGCCTGAGAAAAACTGAAGCCGAAGAAAACTCTCAGTATAATAAAAGGAATTTTATTTATTGCATGCATAAAATTGAATGATAATTTACAAAATATTTCAGAACATTGTTCATATAAACAACCTAGCTTTGTTATGGCAAAAGTAAAAACCTTCAACGAATACACCTCGAGCTCTAAAAACCAGTCTCATAGGTAACAAAGCACAATGGCCACCTCGCGTCGAGCTGGATCTGTAAAGGAACCACTGTTTACCACTTCGTTTCCCATTCAATCTATTGTTCGGAAGTGAAGAACTGCTCCACACTGGATATATAATGTTTCCCTTTGTGCGAAAGTTAATATTTTAGCCCGAATGAAATTCTCTCCATTATACCCCACAAATATTACCTGCGTTCAATAGAATAAGTGTGCGGATTGCACACTTATTATGAGAAGAGCTTTATAAATTGTCGAAAAGATCACTGTGCCCACGGTTCTGTTCAAAGTATTCGCTAGCGAAATTTTATAAGTGGGCTGGCCGTTGTAATTGATCAATACACAAAAACTGCTGTTCCTCAAACAACCATATTCCTTGGAACTGATCCATCAAATAATGCAGTAAGAGAAACCATCAATATTAACAAACAATATATTTATTAATGGTATGGATTCAAATAAAACTTTTTTTAAGGATATGTGAGTATAACCATTATTTTTGAGACATATAGACAACGAATATTTTAATATCAGGTATAAGTTCTAAGATGTTACTCGTATGTATAGTCGTAGCCATCTTGATTGATCTTAATTTTGTAATGCCATAATTGAGGTTTAAACCAAAGAACAATGGCTATATATAATAGTTATACATACATACTAGGCAGCCAGGCGCACCGTGTAATGACATACAAAGTGGATGGATTGAGTCGTCGTCGACCTTGAGTGACGCTAGAGCGTTTTCCTACTTCACTTCCTGCTCGATGCCGTCTTGTCTTGAATATGCCAATACTTAGGAATACTTTACATTGCGACTGCACATTATTTTAACAATCGCTATCAATAAATAAAATATAGTTTTATTAACATAAAATAACATTTCTATAACTAGAACTTATAAAAGCATCTTCATACAAAGATGTGTAGAGCGTTGTACAATATGTACAATGTAAGTAATATATGTAACTCGGAGAAAATAAGGAGGAGAAGGGGAGGAGGTATATTGAATAACACTACAAGAAGGGGTGTGATATTGAATGGACTATTGGATAAACGCAAGATACTGCTACTGAATATATAAATAACCATCGATATCTATCTCTTACAATTACGAAAGGAACCCAATAGTAAATTGGACTTGTGACCCAGGTGTAGGTTTGTAAGGCCTTATAAGCCTGCTTAGTTTCACTGTTTAAAACTAAGATTAAGCAAAGTGAAACCTAACTTACGCGCCGACATATATTTTTATATATAATATACAAACTCCAAGGATTGTAACTAAATAGTATATTAAACGTTTTTTTCGTAAATTGTTAGTATATCAAGATATAACAAAGATGAGTCTAATTAGCTGTAAATTGAAACAATTACCTAAATAAAAAAAATTAATTAATTTTTATCTTATCGGTCACTCTTAAGGTAAGATACACACGAAGATACATACATGTTAAAAATAAAAATCATGTGTTCCTAGCTCAGTATTACAGCTCCTTATACAATGAGGAACGCGACAAAAACCGCGGAACTTGTCACGCAATTTGTCATTATTCTTGTGTACTAATGCCAAATATTAAACGCAAGGTGAAGAGTATCACCGTCTATTTTAAATTGCCTATATTTTAATTCCTAGTCCGAGAACTTGAATATGTAGATTTTGAATGTTTGTTCTTCTACTGTTAGCAACATTGTTTATAAAGTAGTAGTAGCGGGTAGATCATTTTATATTATTTCAAGTATACCAACATGAAGACATTATATAACCTTTAGTGCGATAGATTAGTCTCAGTCTTTCTTGTGTTTTCGCGCAGTGAACATGGAAGTTAGTGTTATAGTGTCGTGATAAAGGTTACCCTTCTCGTGGCCCACGTAAGTTTACCTTATTATCTATTGTCGTTAGCGAGGTCGAGTGGTGGAGGTGAGAGTTAATATTTTATGAAAGAGCTTTAAAGAGCTCTTTCATAATAACCTGCTCCTGGGTCTCAAGCCCCAGGCACTGCTCGCCTCAGTCTAAATTGTATGTGTATACGTATTGCTGTACAGTAATGTGTATGATTTCTCTCCATATCTATAGCACTACATAGTATAAAACAAATTCGCTTCCCGATGTCTGTCTGTCCCTATGTATGCATAAATCTTTAAAACTAACGGATTTCGCTAGTTTAAAACTCGAACTGTTTATCTATTTAAACAGATAAAGGAGACGAAATAAGTATACGGAATCCTCAGTAGGTAACTTCACTACAACTTATCCGCAAACTATTTTTGTCGAGAGATATCTATGCACAAAAAGGTCATCAAGCATGACTTTCAATATTCTTGCATTAAGAGTAGGTATAGAATATTTTTCTATTCATACGTAAATTATACTGTCATGGATTTTTTTTTAAATTATTTGTTTGATTTAAGCCGTGTTTTTTTGTGTGTAAATAATCTTCAACTACTGCAACAATATATACTTAGAAATAAAATATAGTAATTTACAAGGTATCTTTAGAAAGGTAAAAAAAGGTAATAAATATTTGAAACTATTGACATCATCAGATTGATATTAACTTTTATTTATAGGTGATTTTTTGTGACGTAAATAAAAAAAAGCACAACCCGTTGCTTTTTCGTTCACTCCGGCACGAGTGCCGGCAGAAGTAAAAACTTGAAATTTAACATTATGCATATTTGAATATTGTGGAATGGTTAGGGAATAATTTCGCACGAATTGCTTTCTTTATCAGCATAAAAGTACTATCATTTATGTGGTTAAATACAATATTCATCTATTGCGTTATCGTGAACAAATTTAAATTCAGTTCTGTATGAAACGTGATACGAATTAAGCGTGCGAGCGCCGTCTTACGAATTTTCGATTAGGTCACGGGTCCTGACGCGGATTTAATATTTTTTACCCATTCCAAAAATAAAGAAGTTTTCATTTCAAAAATATTTATTTATAATTTATTTAATATGCTCATAATAAAATTCATACTCAATTTGCTCATAATAAAATTCTAACTAAAGTTCATAGATAATATAAGTTTTAAAAACAACGTCATGTGGAACGCGTATGGAAACACCTAAAGCCAGCAAAGGTTCAAAAATAATATGGTGTAATCTCAGTAATGGCCGCGTTTATCTTCCATTTCTCGGTTAGACTCTTGTTTAACCCGAATGCATTTGCTTTGTGTCGACTCTCATATCTTTTCTGAAATAATGTATACTTCCTGAGCATAAGCCACGATACAATGTCTACTGGCAACATTGAGGTGGCACTGGCGGGCAGGAACAATGTGTCAACGTCGGTGCACGAACAGACAATGTTCGCATCGCTCCGCGCCCTCGCAATCTTCCTAATGAGTGAACCCTTTCACACTTAGGACAAAGCTGGGGTTTCACGGGTGATGTGACTTGTATTCATCATGTCACTCTGGACATAATGTTTTTTACCCTTTGCGAAAGCAGTTGTTACATTTTAAGTAATTACAAAACTTCGTAAATAAGTATCTATGTATTCAAACTTTACATCTCATTTTAAGTTTACGGAAAATGAAAGTGTGAAAGCTCAGTTAAAGTTTAGATATGTAACAAAGAATGGAAAGCCAATATATTTTTATATAATATCATAAGTAATGATCATTTCCTTTATGTGCAACTGTCAAAACAACTTTTAATAAAACTAGCGATAAGTGTGGGGTAGGCCCAAACCAGATAAATGCATCGACATGATTGATACCATTATTATTACACCGCGAGGAAAAATCCAGTAATACAAACTCAACACTTAGTAATATGTAAAACTGTTGCTGTAGTTGTTTGTGAACTGCTGTCTATAGTCACAATGAGAAATACTATTATAATTTAATGTACGTATAAAGTAATGTAACTCGGAGAAATACGAAGGAGGGAGAGGAGGTAAAATGAAAACACTACGGGGGGATGTGATATTGAATGGACTATTGGGTAAACGCCACGTAGATACTGCTACTGAACCGATAAATAACTAATCATTATAATCTCTTACAATTACGACAGCGACCTAAGCAGTGCCTTGTACTTGTAACCGAGGTGTAGGTTAAAGGGATCCATCTCTTCAAGCGATTGCAACATTCGCCTTCAATGCCCAGGTTCTCTGTTTAGGTTAACCTAAGCCTAAGAAAATATAATATACCAATTGATAACAATCAGTTTATACATATGTATTACTAAATTTATAAGAAAAATAATTAAAAAATTTATATTCTTACTGAATGACAAATATAACACGTTAATATTACCGCAATATATGTGACGTAGTTTATTGTGGTATCAGAAACATACATACATACTTATAGTCTAGTGCCTTAAACTTTAAAATTACCTAAGAAAGAATTTCACTCACTTATGAATCTAGTAAAAACAAAGTCAATAGATACTAACCGGAAATAACATTTTTAAAGTAATAAAATCATGACATAGTACAGTCATCCGTTTTACGCCATCCTAGAGTTAATTGGTTGCCCAAATCGCCCTTAATACACATTTAATTGCTTTGCGTGTTACCAATTCACAAAATGTCTCTTATAGACTTTAAAAAAAGAAATGATGTCTCAAATAATTTAAATCTTTTATGATATAATAAATAATCAAAATAAATTACAATATTAATTCTCCACCTTGCTAACTCAACAGCCCGTACCTAGCAACATAAATATTTTTTGTACATTTATTTAGTACATTATCTCTCGATATTACGTTTATCAAATCCTTCTTATCTTAACCAACATCATAATAAATAAGGAGTATTATGTTATCATGTTATTCTTGTAACTAAATGTTAATTATTCTATAGTATACGAAGCGGGACATTAAAGGTTTCCTAACAAGATACCAAACATTTTTGCCAAACATAAATATTATTCTATTAGTTATTCTATTATTTAGGTATATTTATTTTCACGTACAAAAATTAATTTCAATAAGTCAGGTAAGTAAGTATATATAATAAACCACCATCCAGATATCTAATACACTGGTTGAAATTATAATATTGATATAGTTATTGAAATAAGATACTACATGTTAGTCTTATTTCAAACTAAAAGTCTATTCTAAGTAAGGTCCAAGATGTATTTTACTACACAACTAGTGTTGAAATGGATAGTGGTATGGCCAGATATCCGGCAATCGAATATTCATCTATATTCAATATAGGCGCATAGTATAAAAGTAGTAGCGATCTTCAAGATCAAGAAAAAATAAATCCCATTGCTAAGGAGATTGACTTTTTCTTTTTGACATCTTGAATCGATCGCAATCACGACCCGCATATTTGGTGGTCAGTTAATTTGAATCAGTACTCGCAGATGTCAAGGTTTGCTAGAATTTATCTTTCAGCACCTGGCAGTAGCGTTTACAGCGAAATCCTTTTTTAGAAGCTGGTCTGGTATACGAAGCCAAGCGGAGTCGTTTCTTACCAAAAATGCAGAATATTTAGTATTCATTTACCACTTCTTAATTTTGAGTACTAAACTAATTAACAAATCAAACATTTTGGAAACGCGATAATAAAAATAAACGGTCTCCATAACTTATCGTGGTATGATTTGCCTTGTGCCCTAAAAATTTTTTTTTTTAATTTTTATATCCGGAATCCGGCCGGATATTCAATTGCATCCGGTATCCGGCTGGAAAGTGATAACAAGGCCGGATACCGGATAGTTACCGGATATGCGTTTCATCTCAAATACGAAAGTATTATCTGTAAAACTACTAAAGAATACTTTTACAGAGGCGTTTTTAATACAATATAATAATCAGATAAAAATTGAAATGTAATGCTGAAGTATCTACCTGTTCGGTTGTTCGATTTAGAAATAAAAGGTTTTACCCCTTTCGATCAAGGCGTGGCGAGGTTAGAAATGATTTTACACCTGTGTAACGTACAATGAAGGGTTGATATATCTTCTAGTGCCATTCAATAACCCAAAAGACCGGTGAAACCGTTGCATTCTTTCCTTCGCTTTTTTAACATAAGCACATCGTATGAACAAAATAAACAACACATAATATTTCATGTCATTTATGATTGTATTTAGTATACAAATAATATTCATTTATTTTATATATAAAATTTAACATTTCCCTAAGTAATTATAATAAATACTAGCTGATCATTCCTCACTTCGCGAAAGTGTATTGGTTTTAATAAATCGTTTTAGCATTTCACACCTTTTAAACCTTCCTCGGACTTCTACAAATGTTTTAACTTTCAAAACATGGATTAGCCGAGTTTTAGCGAGACTAACAAAAGTCAGTTCATTTTTACTAGTAGTCGAAATTCGACCACACAATGAACAAAAGAGTAGGTAATTAGGTAAATACGAGTGTGTCTTAAAAACATGTTAGTGTGTATAATACTGCACTCCTTCTCTATATGAACTGTGGAAAATTTCATACTCCTCCGTCCGCACAATTTTCGTAAAAAAGGGTACAAAGTTTTTGCTTCACATATACTGATATATAAAGCTGAAGAGTTTGTTTGCTTGATCGCGCTAATCTCAGGAACTACTGGTCTGTTCCATAGCCCATTTATCGAGGAAGTTTACAAGCTATATATCATCACGCTAAGACCAAAATGAGCGGAGCATCATGCGGACGAAGTCGCGCGGGTCGGCTAGTATAGATATATAAGAAAAGATTATAGTTTATCATGGCAGGTTGACACAAATAAGATATAATATTTACTAATAGATAGGCATATCTGTGTGACGACTATGACTATACAAAGTGGTAGTATACATTAGTATGCATTTTCATTAGACTAGGTTTTGAAGCGTACTGATAGCTGATAGGTACAAAATCCATACAAGTGCAAAATGCATCTGTATCCGATCCAGAACAAACATGCGTAACTGCAATAATTACATTACACAAGCGCTGACGTCGGCTCTTACGATGGCTATACTTGACCAGTTATTATAGCACAGCAACAATACATAAACAAATACACTAATATGTAAGCAATAATTACAACATAAAACCAACAACTGCTTACACTTTTATCAAAAAAGATTACGATTACTCTTCAAGTCTTCAGCAATCAATACTGTGTAATATTTTGTAATCTATTCATAAAATGCAAGCAACAAATTAATGATTAGTAAAACAATTATTCTAAGAAATAAATAGTTTATATAAATAGTTTATAACATTAGATTTGTTTATTTAAGTAGCATTGATAAATACCAATATCCAGGGTCTTTAATCCTTATCCTTAGGTACTAATAATATAAATGCGAAAATAACTCTGTTTCTGTCTGTCGCGCTTTCACGCCAAAACTACTGAACCGATTTAAACGAAATTTGGTATACAGATAGTCTAGTCTCAGAAAGGACATAAGCTACTTTTAATGCGAAAAAAGAGTTGTAAGAGGTAGAAAGCGGGGATGAAAAGTCGTATGGAAGTGTCGTCATTTTTAGAGCTAGAAGCTTGAAACTTATTTTTTAAATATATAAATAAATATGACATTCAAATTTTGTATCTTTTACCCTCAAGGGTGTAAAATAACAATAGGGAATAGGGTATGAAAGTTTTTATGGAAATATGTAATGTTTATGTGAATGTTTTTATACTTATGTGTCATATTTGTAAAATTATTAGCCTCAATTATTAAAAATGCTATTCAAAGACACTATTCCACGCGAAGTCGCCGGCACAGCTAGTATAACCTAGTTCTTAAATCGACATGTGTATCAGATTTACAAGTAATCCCTAACCCTTCGTTTTGTAAAAATCAATTAATGACGTTTGTGTCTAATCCACACTCGCGACAGATGTGGACGACAGGAGGGCAATGAAATTTCATAGATCACCCTCCCAGAGTGCTGTTGGACCCTTCCAAATTGTGCAAACTGCCAGCTTTGAGTCGCATCTGTCCACTTGCTTCCTACGAGTGTAGAGAAGGAAGTTATACATACATTTACTTTTATCGACATCGAACCAAAAAAAATTAAATTAGTAGTGTTATTAAAATCTATTTCACACTTAATATTGGGTACAATTTGGGTATTATTTAAGTCAATTATAATAAAGAGCCGATCAAAGTACAGTCACTTCCTGAAATCGGCCATTTTGCAAACAACAGCGGAACTGGCATTGTTTCATACCAAGAACAGTATGTGTTTGATACGAGTACGTTACACTTACAACGGTTTTATGCTTCCTGTTACCAATGCAAATGTAAACATGAGCTGAAAGATTCCAGTAATAGATAAATAATAAATTCACTTTTTTCAATTTTACCTTAATTAGCCAAAATAAACAAGACTAAGTCTATTTTATATTATCTTATGTTTACAATACCTTTCTGTTAGCAGTCCGTAACATTATCGATAATATAAACAAAAACAAAACATTCCTACTCAACTAATAATGTAATCGGACGCTGCACTATGTCCCTCGCTGAGATAAGTCGCCCTAACATTCAAACAAGTGGCTCACCCACACCGACGCATAATCAGGAAGTACAATGGAGATTAAAAAGACTCGACGCACACACGGCGTTAATGTAATAATATTCGTAGAGGTAGATGAATATAAATAATAAAATCTACGCACACAGAGGCAGAATTTAAATAAAGCGTCTCGCGCATTGTACCAGGAAGTAGCAACTCGGTTACACACACATAGAAACAGCAATGTAGAGTACGCTGTGGCGCTGGCGCACACTCGTGTGGCAACTACGCGTGGGAGCGCTCGCACATGGCCCGATTGGGACATACCAAGCGAGCCCCTTGACGATACACTTTTTACGACGCGCATATAATATGTCAAACACTACATAGTAGGGATAGGGAATAGAGAAAAAAATAACTTGCAAATTATTCAGCCCACAAAAAAGTATTTTTAATTTAGGTTGTTTGTGGTTTCTTATCCATATATATATAATATATAAATCTGACGAGTTTGTTTGTTTGAACGCGTTAATCTCAGGAACTCTTAGGTCCGATTTGAAAAATTCTTTCAGTGTTAGATACCCCATTTATCGAGGAAGGCTATATATCATCACGTTATGCCTAATAAGAGCGTAGCATCACGCGGAAGAAGTCTTAAGGGTTGGCTAGTGTAATAATGAAAATTAAATAACACATGCCATACCAATAATTAATTCATTTTAAGATTAATATTGATTCCTCAAATGAAAACATTCTTACATCAACTTTTAACATAAATGTAATATAAATAAAGCATACGATTGGATTACAAAATTTCTTTTTCAATGACAATGTACTTTTGCTTATATATCTATATCTATACTATTATATAAAGAGGAAAGATTTGATTGTTTGTATGTTTGTTTGTTGCGAATAGGCTCGAAAAGTACTGAACCGATTTCGAAAATTCTTTCACCGATGGGAAGCTACATCCTTTCCGGGTAACATAGGCTATTTAATGTTGCCATAAATACTCTAATTTAAAAGATATGGTCATTTAAGTGACATAAGATGGTCATTTGTAAATTGAAGAGTTTCTCAGGAACTACAAATCCGATTTAAAAAAATTTTTCACTGATAGAAAACTACACAATTCGTTAGGGACAAAGGTGATTTAGCGTTGCCATATACATTTTTTAATTAATAGGATATGGCCATTTTGTTAGTACTGATCAGATTTTAAAAATTCTTTCACTGAGAGGTCTATAGTATTTCCGTCTCTCTTTCTCTTATAATACTATCATTGTCTCTCATACTCTCTTTTTTCTCTCTTTAATTTTTATATTTTTCTGTTCAGAATAATTAGCCCCTTTTCTCACTCTCTCTTTTTTTCAAATAATAAAAAACTACACAATTGCACAGTGACAATTTAAGGACATCAATTATAATATTGCTTTAAATACCCGGAGCGAAGCGAGGGCAGCCAACTAGTTTTTTATAAGCACCTTCAACCGATAAAAATGTTCTAATACGATGAATAACCATGACCCCTCCGCTCTCCCAGTGCGTTTACTAACAATTTTTTTGATCATGTTTGATCCCAAATCAACGAAGGGGTCGCTTTGTCATGTGACACTCGAGCTAAGAGAATCGGCTGGGGGTCGCTTTCTGATATCAGTAATAATAAAATTGTCTATTCTATTTATAATTTATTATAAATATTATACTAAAATCATAACTGATGTAAGATTATAACTATAAAATATGATTATATATTTTAGTTATAATCTATAAAATATGACTATAAAATTTGATTATCCTCGTACCTAGGTTTAGTCATTAGAAGACAGGTCTCTCCACAAAGACGGGTTTAGTGAAAAATCTTTGACTGTGGGAAAATAAATATAGAGTGAACCACAACATTAATCTACTTAAACTACGAGTACGTAGTTCTTAATCATAATTTCGACACCGCGACAACGTAGTATTGCTTACTGTTCACAGGCAGAAAGTGGCGCAATTTTTCGGTGTGACATCGTTGCCTAGTTTTGAGTGGCGGTAAATTATGTAACGCAAAACAACAGCTGAATCGGGGTCGCGGTCTGCTACCTACTAGCAACCATTCGGAAGTGCGTCTGAGTAGTGAGCCGTCTCGTTGCCAAATATTTAATAACTTATCTTTATGGTTAGTACATATTATTTATCTGTGACAAATAACCGCATCTTTAATGCATTATTATTTTAATCTTATTTCATATATAGAAAGACAAGGCTGTACGGTGTATTCCTTTGCTTTTTCCATTAACGAATAAAAACAGACGAAAAAAAAACAAATCGATAGCAATCAGAGTTGTCAAATTTTTAGATAAATTAATTTTTCAAAAGTTAGTTCATATTATTTATTTGTGAAAATCAAATCAATTGATTATTTTAACACATCACAGTATTAACGTACTTAGTTTAATTAGGTAATCATTAATATAGATAAGTGTTGAAACCGGCGCGATTCAGGTCAGCACACAGGAAGTGCCGCCATTTCCATACGATTGCAATTTCAAATGTCGGAGCTTCCGGTCTAGACTACCGCAAGTTTATGTAGATTCCTTGTTTTTATATTTCATTGGATTGATTATTTTTCTATTAAGTTTGAATTAAATTTTCACGTAAGATGTTTGAAAATGAAGTAACGTAGTAACTTTATTACAGTTTATCGTGATAATTACATCTACTATGTAAATCACCCTCACTAATATAATGTATTACAGTAAATATTAGAAAAACAAGTGGTAAGTTAATAAGATAAAATGAAACGAACTAAGTGTCCTTATTTCCTTGGTCTATTCTTTTTCCGCAACGCGAACATTACAGGAAGTTAAACAGAGATTCGTTCTGACCCTCCTAGTTCCGGCACCCGCAGGCTCCCTTCAATTTCCTTCTCCCTCCCTTATCTATATCCGCCTCAACCATATCTTTTTCATTTCCTATGTTACTAAATTACATTAATTTGAGTACAAATCAATAACGTCTCATAACATTTTACTCCTAACATAAATTATTTTTTTAAATATCTAGGTCATAACTTTTCTATCTAATTGAAGAATTCTAAAGTTAAGGATAGCTTCAAATCACTGAGTAAAAAAATTCATTACGATAATATAAGATGTAACAGTTAAACAATTTGGTAAATGGACGCAATACGCACATATAAAATAAACATAGCACTAGCGCCGGTAACCAAGCATAAATGCTAACGCAATGAACTTATTTCGGGCATTTCCGCATGTGTTGGGATTCGGCCCCAAACGACCAACCGCTCGGCACATTCCAACGCCACCTCCTACAAAACGATCATTATTATATTATACATCAAAAAAATACATCTCATAAATTCCATTTAATTTATCAACTTTAATTTATCAACCTAACTAATATTATAAATACGAAAGTAACTCTGTCTGTCGCGCTTTCACGCCAAAACTAATGAACCGATTTAAATAAAATTTGGTGTACAGTATACTCTAAAGCCTGAGAAAGGACATAGACTTCTCTTTAATGTGAAAATAGGGTTGTAAGGGATTGAAAAAGGGATGAAAAGTTGTATGGAAGTATCGTCATTTTTAGCGCTAGAAGCCTGAAACTTATTTTTTAGGCTGTTGATTCGATATAAATAAATATGACATTTAAAGTTTGTAAAATAATTAGCATAATTAAAAATGCTACCCAAAGATACTATTCCACGCGGAAGAAGTCGTAGGCACAGCTAGTTATGAATGATTTTGCCCCAATAGGAAATCTATATAAATAAAAATCAATTTCCATCTGGTAATTGATAGGGCAAGGTGAGTTTGAAAGAAAATTTATGGAAAATCTACAGGGAAAATCGATAGTTCTACAATACCGGGGATCCACTAGAAAGATATAATATAAAATTTTAATCTTTTATTGTAATTATTATTTTCTTGATGTAGCCTATTTCTTTCATTTCCTCCTACTTTCTTGCCGCGCAATTTAATAATAAAGCATAAATAATAGTATCTTTTAATTGAGTGAATTTAAAAGCTTTAATTACTTTTCGCTGTATTGGTTTATTTTTTAATAAATTTAAATTGGTTGCTGTATAATTGCTAAAGAAAAAGGGATGTAAACAAACAACGAAAAAAAAATAAGATTGAACAACTTAAATGTTTTAGCATAATTGAATAGATTGATAGATGAAATTTCTAAATCGACGTGAAAAAATTAAAAGACAGCTATATGAACATACCTACTTATAGTTAATATTTGAGCCCTCAAGATATATAATATGAATGATACATATATACGTATATTGTTAAAGGATGAGGTAGTCACTACGAAATATCAATGCAACATAAAAAGTTTGACAAAGAAAGTATCGGCAAAATCCGCGGTCACGGTCACGATGAGAGCACAACGGCCACACATCATAATGTTTTATTCTCCAAATTACTCCACATGAAGCTACTCGCCGAATAACATGCCATGTCTATTTCTGTTATGCTCAACATTAACGTCGTAAGTGTAAAAGAGAGGTTAAACAGGGCATTCGGCGGGTGAAGGGAGCAACAGGTAAAGATTCCGAGGCCACTTCCGCCTTGGCTGCCGAATATTTCTGTACGAACCGGTAGTGGGAAGACAGCCAGGGTAATCTAAGAATAATCTTAAATGTAACTATAAGATATACAAAAAAAATATAGTTTAATAATACTTAAGAGATAATGCAAATATGATAAAAGCAAACAAAATGTTAAATTTCTGGTACCTCTGTAAAGAAACAATCCCAACATTAGGAAAATGAGATTATAATTACTATACTCATGACGAATTATTTAATCTATTAGAAGTACAGGTGAGTATTAAAATCCACCTTAAAAACCGGTTCACGTTCATATTATTATCATCTCATTTCGTACTAGGAAATTCAAAGCAATATCACAGTGCAAACGTTTCCTGTAAGATTTAAAGTTTGAATAAGTATCGACGATATCACTGGTTATAATAATTATATCATAAAAATACTTAGGGCTAAAATCTCCTAATGATGCTACAAAATTACGAAAATACTGATCGAAGGAAGTGGTTACTTATCTCCATCTGAATATTATGTAATGAACGCGGAAAATCCTAATACAGAAATATCTTTGTATAAGCAAGGTATGGAGAAGTGTGTCGTTGCTTAGATAGGTACTTTGCAAACAAGGAAATATTACAATATTATTAAAAACTGACACGCTGACGTAATCCTGCCACACAACTAGCACTTCCGCATGCCCTAGGTATACAGTTCCATGTACTAAAAGCAATACGAGTAAGAGTACGGTGTAAGCCACTTTTGATTGGGTTATTATAGTCACCCACTCTTCAACTTAACGTTCGTCGAAACTTAGGCGGTACACTATACAGATTTAAAAAATGGGACTCTATTCTCAAACGAGTTCCCGAAGTTTTATCTCGTTCTCCGCTATATGAAGCGAAGCGGAGTGAGGGAGGAGGGGGCGGCGGACGCGTGTCCGTCCGCCCGCGCCGCCATCGCATCGGCAGTCCGCGTCAGAGAGTTGTCCACGACGCTTGTCTGCGAGCTCGATCCCTCAGATACGCTGCTGGTTTACGGCGTGCCGTAACACGACACGTTTGGAGGGACCGCCGCTGCTACGCGTGTGCCTGGTGCTCTGTGAACATTGGAATTTTGTGCTTCTAGTGTTGTGAAAATGTATACGTGCTGATTTTAAAAGTTATCGTCTTCACCTAAAGGATTTTCGACAACATAGCCAGTTCCGGATCAGCTCAGCCGGTGAGTAGCGGTGCTTATCGCGAGCGGCAAGCCGCGCTATCTCGAACTCACGCATTTCCGACCCCGCCCGATAAGACCACCGATGACTACAAATACCGTCACAGAATCCGGTTACTAAATTAAACCTGTATATAATTCGTATTTAAATATCCGCAACACATCTTACGCCAAATGAATTATTTACCATCAAATTAGCGATCGCGATAAAAATAATACGTCTAATGCATATTTTTTTAATCCCAAATCCCTGATTTGATGACCATGTATAATCACGGCCACGCACGTGCACTCTTTTATTTGCTGACAGTAGGTCGTCCCCCTAATATTATACGACATAATGTACACTTCCCCTAGCAGTATTATTAAAAACCTACGTAACATGCAGGTGACAACCCTAATATTAACAATATAGTTTATTATAATATTTGTTATAAGTTATTTTCATGATACTTTCCACAACTTTTAGAACGTATTTTTATTCCCTAAATTTTAAATTAAAAAATCGAATTAAATTAGTACAAATCAATTAATTACTATTTTATGCATTTATATTTATTACCATATCAAATTAAACGTCAACAATTTTTTTCTTTACACTTATTTTTAGGAATTATTTTAGGATATTTTCTTAATAAATTGGTCTGTAAAGCAGCAGGAAATGTGAATTTTCTAATGGGAAATAGTCAATTTGTTATAGTATAATTTACTTGCCTATTAAATAAAAAATACTATCATGTAAATATAATATGCTGGCATTAACAGCTGTTTATCACTTTTAAAACTAAATTATAAATGTTGTAATTTAGTTTACGTAATCTTTGACAAAACGATAAGAGATAAAAATGTATGAGTTACAAGCCCTGGCTTGTACACAATATCTAATAGCGCCACCTGTTGCCGAGAGGACGTAAACACATCACAACTTTAATAATATCAGTTATGCGATTACAAATTTATTGTAAATAGGTATCTTTCTAAATACGATATTTTTATCCTTACAGAATATCGTCATGAAAGTTGTTAGTCTTCAACTGCCGTCTGGGCCCAGTATGGAGCGGTTACCACTACCGTTTAGTCCAACAGAACTTCTATGGCGATATCCATTACCATGGGCGCCACCCCCACCTTCACCTCTTGGTGATACCAAAGCTCAACTACCAGCTGGTTTACCTCCAGAACCGAGATTATGGACGCGTGAAGACGTAGCAGTTTTCTTGAAATGGTGTGAAAGAGAATTTGACCTGCCTAACTTCGATATGGATCTCTTTCAAATGAATGGTAAGAATCGTTTTAAACGTATTTACATTAGTGGGGTTCTAAAAGAAGAAAATACAAGGTATTCCTTTATTTGCAGGTAAAGCTCTATGCCTTCTAACGAAAACTGATTTAGGAGAACGGTGCCCTGGTGCCGGAGACGTCTTACATAATGTACTACAAATGTTAGTGAGGGATGCGGCTTTACTTGGAAGAGTACCTAGCTCGCCAGTGACGCCGACTGCACGAGCGGCCCCGTACCCACCTTCACCACATTCACATCCACCTACTCCTACGTGGGCAGTGGACGGATTTCATCACTTTCACAGCGCCGCAGCCGCAGCAGCAGCACAACCAAACTCAGTCACTTTAAGTCCAGCACCTTCAGTCGATAGTTCTGGAAGTCCTCAAAGAGGAGAAGCTATGACCTACGCTCCAGCTTATGCGCAAGCTGTTCCCGTATCTGCACAAGCAGTTAGTTCCGGAAGCAATCATTCTGATTCAGACGAGGAAACACAGTTTTCCGCACCTAGGTCACCAAAGGAAACAGTTTTGCCTAACTCAAATCCGCAAACACATGTGGCAACTCAACATTCACATTACCGTCCTCAACACAGAGAATTCTTTCCTAACGATATGCCGGAATCTAATACAAGTAAGTACTTTAGACTATTCTGATACATTAATAAATATACATATGTTATTTTTATACTGATCTGTTAATTTTCTTTTAAGATGGAAGACTTTTGTGGGACTTTCTGCAACAGCTATTAAATGATCCTACACAAAGATACACAAACTATATCGCGTGGAAAAATAGAGAAACAGGAGTATTCAAAATTGTTGACCCTGCTGGACTCGCCAAGCTTTGGGGTATTCAAAAGAACCATCTGTCGATGAACTACGACAAGATGTCTCGTGCTTTACGATATTATTACCGCGTCAACATACTCCGAAAAGTGCAGGGTGAAAGGCATTGTTATCAGTAAGTATTCTAAAGCAAAACTCATAATTTCAATAAACATTGATTTTTAGAAATTAATAAAAATACTTATTTTGTTTTTTAATTTTACAGATTTTTAAGGAATCCGACAGAACTAAAGAATATAAAAAATATTTCTTTGTTACGGCAACAAATGAGTCCAACGCGTGTACCACAACAAGCTGCAGTGAAAACAGAAATGAAAGAAGAACGTTGCGAGGATGATAACGTGGACGAAGACATGCCTACTGACTTAAGCATGACAGCATCGGAGCCCTGGCGGAAGCGAGCGCGGTCCGATCCCGCCCCATCGCCCCACGATAAACATCGCATCAGTGCACTCATTGGAGATAGCATGATGCTTAAACGAGAAGCAGAATATAACACCGACCACTATGCCCTCAATTTAAAAAGTGAAAAATGTGAACAATGATTTATAAAGAAATTTAAAAAAACTATTATTGTGATGTGCTTTAAATTTGAATTGTGCAAACTCCAGATACTATATGAGCAGTTTAATTCTTCTCAGATTATCAGTCTTCCTTCTAAATTAAAATTATCTAAACTGCGATGCCAGTTTTTATAAAGATAAATAAGGTGAAAATGATCTCAAATGAGATCACATCACTTAGTAAATATGGTTTTTGGAGTTAAACAGGGTATGGACCTAATATGATGCCTTTGTGCCAAGTGATTTTTATCTAATAGTGTCAATTATATATAAGTAGTTAGAAAAAAGGGACAAGAGTTTATTTGTGTTAAAGTCATAGAGACTATTTAAATATTTTGTGCAATGGACAATTTGTGACTGGTGACTGAAACTTCAGTTCACAACAATGTACATTAAAAAAATAGTTGCCAAAATCGACAAGTGCACTGCGGGATTGCGCGGTTTGCGCATAAATTGCATTTTGTTTAGTTAGTTACTTGTACGTTTATATATTTTTTAAATAGCTAAAAGTTTAAGAGTTAAAAAAATATCACATGAAATATTATCGTCTTCCATTAATTTTTTTTTTTACAAACATTTCGATTGTAGCATGTGAAATATAAAAAAGCTACCACATTGTGTGTAATAAAATTGGCAACTTTTATAACTAAGATATTCAATGTATAAGAAACAGTTTTACAATGTTTTGTATAATATAAAAGACAATAATGTAATTAAGTTACCTAAACAATGCCTTGAAATCAATTTAAAAATTCCACTGTGATAAAAAGTTTGAAGTGGTAGTCTTGTAGAATATGCTAGGGGCTCTTTCTCGATGATTTCCAGCTACAATTTTCTGTGATCTCTTTTAACAATATAGGTAAATAATGTCATAGAGTAAAATTATCAAGTTTGTAAATATTATTAAGGTTTAGGTTTTAAGTGAACCAAAAGAGTGTATGTATGATTTGTCAAACAAAAAGTGGAGCTTTATCAAAGTACCTAGGTAACAGTAAGAAATATTACAACTGAGTTTGTATTTTTACAATACTTTCTATGTGGCATCTGCCAGGATTTCCAACTATACACAATATATAAATATAACCTAAAATATTGTGTCAGATTATAACTTAAAATAAATGAGAGTAATGTTATTGTATTATACTGAATTATTTTACCCAAATTTCAACAGCCGTCGGCCATTTTAATAAAAAAATATTAATAATCAAAATACTCTTTAAGAACGCAAATAGTTCTCAAATTCTAAAGAAATTTAATTTCATTCCAAGCTTGATTTGAATACTCTACATTCATATATGAATATTATCCACAATCCATACAAATAAAAAAAATTGGAGTGCCTGTTTGTAATAATATTAAAATAACCGCTTTTTACTAAGTGCGTATGGAAGTATTCACAGTACATATACTAAAACAACATTTTTTTACAATTTTTGTGTCTACCGGCTAATCTCTGAAATGGCTGGACCGATTTTGACGGGACTTTCACCGGAAGGTAGCTGATGTAACAAGGAGTAACTAAGGCTATTTAACATCTAGCTACGACCCATAGGAGCGGAGCAACATGCGAATAAAGTCGCACGGGTCGGCTAATATTATATTAAAAGGAAAAAATTTTATTGTTTGTATGTTTGCTTGTTGCTTGAAAACTACTGAAATAGGCTTGAAAACTACTAAACCGATTTTGAAAATTTGTTTACAATAAAGTAACCTTTCCGGGTAACACAGGCTATATGGTGTTGCCAAAAATATTCTATTACTTAAATTGGAATTTTACGAATATTAAAAATACAGATATTAAGATGTGTGAATGTTTGTTTCAACACAAAAAAAGCTTAATAGATTTTAATATTTATCACAGTCATTACCACTTGGATTAAAACATTTGACTAATTTTAATCCTCCTAAAAAACTAAAGGTCCTATGAGATAAAAAAGAATAATTCACACTAAATTATATGTATTTTAATGAAGTATGAAATGAATAGACATAGTTCATTTAACCCACAACACTATTGATCTATCTATACTATGTGGTATAGAAGTACCAGTTCAGTAATCTAATAAATTGAATAGACATAGTTAATTTAACACACAACACTATTGAACTATTTATACTGTGGTATAGAAGTGCCAGTTCAGTAATCTAATAAAATGTATGTGATTCTACACACTGTGTGTGTAGAATTTTTTGCAGACAAGTTTGTGGGCAGATACTAATAAGTCATAAATTATTTCAGAAACAAATTGGTTGTAATTTTATTGAATTTTCAAAATTACATTTACAGTTTTTCTTACATACCTATATCTATTTACTTATACAAGAATACAATTTAACAAAAATATCAACAAGATAAAACTAAGCCTCTTGAGGTTGGCTCTGAAAAAATATTATATCATCTGCAATAACAGTAGATGCAGTCCTTACTTGTCCATCATCTAGTTTTACTTCTCCATATGATAATTTACCAGTGACATAAACTCGCTGACCCTTTTTGAGATATTTATAGACAGTGTCTCGAAGCCCTGGTCGAAAAACACTAACTCTGTGCCAATCAGTTCTTTGTAATATATCACCAGATTCATACTTATAACTAAAGTGAGTTGCAAGTGGAAAATTTACGACTGGGTGTTCCTGCGATCCACGCTTTTGAGGATCAGCTCCCACTCTTCCCAAGAGTGTTACTTGATTAATTGCTATAAAGATTTAAGTGCTTACATATCATACGTAAAGTTCTAAAAGATTTCATAAATAAAATATTAAATGAACTTACTTTTTTCAGTGTTCTGGTTTTCAAAACATGCCTTAGTAGTATGAACATTCTGAGTAAGTAATGAGCGCTGAGCTCGAGTTGCCATCTAAAAGATAAAACCTTGTTATTTTCGTCAAATTCATTTAAAATAACATATAAGCGATTCATATAAAGGTTTAAGCAAGAGTTAACATTTTCAGCCGGCTTTCAGATAAAGGTTATACTTACCCTTAAAAGGATCTGCATTGTAATAGATGTAATCAAAAAAAAATTTCAATAATACTCATGAATGACGTTTATATTTTGTAGTTTTTTATGTAAAATAACCTGAATAACAACTTGCAATCGTATATGCCTGAAAATGTAAAAAAACTCGGAAACTTGAAAGCGAAAGTCGAAACAATAAATCCAAAGATTATAAATGTATTTAAAACAGATACACAATGTTTACACATTATTGAATAACTATATTAATATCAGATTTGATCTGTTCCTTAAAAAATCTCCTCGTATAGTGTAGAATACAAAAAATTATTATTTTTTTCCAATCGGATGGTGTATCAATCCATACAAACAATCAATACAAATATGCGTGTGTACCTACGCTTCGACTGAATAATCTAAACTGGATAAATGATCAAACACTCAGACAGCACTTATGATAAACGATCGAGTCAATTTCGATAAAACTATATGATATGTTCAGTATTCAAATATTAACACGTGTTTGTAAAACAATTTTAAATAAATTATTTTATTAACTTCTTATTGTTTAGTAAAATTATGCATATAGTTTAGAATGAAAACGGCGACACAATTATGTTTCCGTTGCAAAAATCAGATTTATCCGTCTAATCATCATTATCATTAAGCAAGTCAGTCCAGACAAAGAGTGGAAACAACGGATTTCTACAACAAGCTAGATTTCTTTAATAAACAATAAAGTCCTAATAAACCTAGGTACACAACAAATAAAATAGTGAGTGGCTAGAATAAACATTTTTGTCATTGCCATACTTAGGAGCAATTGTACCAACATGAACGTAAATTAAAAATGCGTCGATCCTGAGGTCGTCTCGTTCGTTCGTTGACAGCTGCTGTTTGCTATGTATATAAATAGCTATATAACTATATAGATTTTCTATTCATCAACCATCATATAAAACCAATCCAGAAGAAGTTGTTGCCTGTGAAGGATGCCTTCAGCTGCGAATGCAAAGTCCGAGAAACCAGCTTCTTCGGAAGCTGCGGATAACACACCAGTGAAACAGATTATGACCATTTTAGAACACAAAATTCGCAACTTGGAGAAAAGAAAGGTAAGTTTAGTAAAGATGCTTGCGGCATCAACAAACATTATTATTATCTGTTACTTCTGTTTGTAGATACATTGAGCAGAAGGAACTGAAATGTAAGATGATAATTTTAAAGAAAGCAATAGCACGCAATACCCTTGCCGTTATATATTGTATGTAAATAATGGTGCGGTATTCTATTGACGCCATTTTTACACATGTGCTCTAATAATTCTATAGCAAATCTGACGCCCAAATTTCGTGTGAAATTAAACTTCTTGAAAGATTATTATTTCCAATATTTGTATGGATACTGCTAGCTAATATTATTTAATTGCGGTCGAAAGACGTTAGTTTTATAGTTTCATGTTACATTGTGCTAGGATAGCCACAGTTCACTTTTGAATGCTAATACTACTATTTATATTTAAATGTGGATAATAAGATTATTTTGTTATTAGATATTTGGTAATATTAATTATTAAAAATATTTTTAATGAATACATATAATATACATAAAATTGAAAATTATGGCTTTTGACTAAAACATTCTTCTATTATAATAATTTATAGTTCATAAATCTGATTGTAGCCAGATAGATAGCAAATTAGAAAATTTTATAGAATTCTCATTTTTATTTACAGAGCAAGCTAACATCATACCGAGACTTACAAAAGGCTGGTAAGGAGCTGAATAGGGAGCAAAAAGTTGCTGTAGCCAAGTATGATGAAGTTGTCCAAACTTTAGAGTTTGCTCGGGATCTCTCAAAGCAGGTGACTTCAATAGCAACAACTGCAGAGCGTGAAGCTAAGAAGCAAGCTAAGAAGGTAATTAATTACAAATCTTATGTACTAAAAGCTGAAAGTAATCAACATATCATAAATGATTTGAATTAATTAAAAGGGCCAATAATATTAGGCATCACTTCAGTTCATTTATTAGTTGTACAGAATAATAATATAAATAGATATCTTGATTTGAAAAAAATTATTGCTTTCTTGAATGAGAAACATTTAATAAAAAGTAAAGTATGCTCATATTATAGTCATATATTTGGTGATTTACATTCTCATAATTATTGTGAGTCATTTTTAGCTGATTGTATTCAAACTGAATGTTAAATACACATAGGAAGCTTTGTTTAGATTTAATTGGTTTATAATTAAAAGATGAAGGTATCGAGCCACACCCTTCACAACAAAACTTTATGTCATGAACTATTCAAAAGATGGGATGTTATAAAATATATTTGATGATATTGTTGGACTACACTAGACAATCCACGCGACTTTGTCTGTGATGGTCCATTCCTATTGTTTGTATTATTATATACCCTTCTACAAGAAATAAGCAAGAAATAAGCACATTTAACCAAACAGAATTTCAGCTTCATAATATTACTATAGATATATACATTGTTAGCTTACTGGAGCTTCTGAACAATGTATACAAAAGTCATAAGAATGTCTCATTTTAAGAATACATATATGAATGTTTGTGGTGAATCCCTATCAAACATACTATACAAATTAGTTACCAGTTCAGAAATGTAACGTGGGTAAATTATCTAAGAGATTTTTTTTTCAATTCACAATTCTTCAAACTATTACATAGCCAAATCAATCGGGATTTATTTTAACTGATTATCACAAGCTCTATTTTCCTTTTTAATTAATTTTACTCTTGCTTTTTAAGAGATGTAAGATTCTTCAATTTACAAGATTTTTTCGATGGATCTCTTGACACCTGATCCTAAAAAGCAAAGAAATAAAATAGATATTAGTAAAATAGATTGATAGAGTCATAAATATTAATTTCAGGATGCCTGGGTTCGTTACACAGCTGAGACCAATAAGATTCGCGAAGTGCTACTTATCCTGGACTGTCTTATGCAAATGGGAAATGGTGAAGCCCGAGAGGATTTTCTGAATGGAACTAATGGTGCTGTTAAATTAACAGAGGAGGACTTGAAAATATTAGATGACTTGTTAGTATCACTATTCAATTTTATGCATATGAAAGTATGAGTCTCAAATAATTGGATTGCATTTCTGATGCAAGCCCACTCCTAGTACAAGCATTTAGTTTAGTTCAAAGGGTTAATAATCTATTTTTTTTATAAGTTTAATCATGTAAATAAATATAACATATTTACAATAGATAACATAGGATATAGAAGTGACAATGAATAAAGTGTAATAGTAACCTGTGTTGGATGATTTCTATGAAAAGTCATTAGTTATATATAGTTTTTAAAATTTTGTTACAATGCAAACTGTACTGCTTAATTCCAGATACCCAGAAGTCACACCAAAACATGAAGTCAATGAAGAGGGACAGGCAGCTTTTCACACTTACACAATTAAAGCAGCCGAGCATTTATATGCTATCATTGATGGTAAACCAAAAGAAATCTTAGGAACCACATACGCTCACATAAAAGAAATTGTTAATGCAGTGCACAATTCTGGGTATTTTGATAAATCAACCGAAATAATTGCACCAGTGGAACCTGAGGAATGTCAAACTGTGAAGGAAGAAGTGGAACAGAGTCCCGAAGTTGAGGAAATAGAGCCAAGCGCTCCAGTATTTGTTCCACAAGTTGCAATGCAAGCACCACCTGCACCCCCTGCTCCCGGCGTCTTGCCAGCGCCGGGATATGCGATGCGACCCTTACCACCTATTACCTTGCAAGAAGTTGAACACGCATATTTCTCTCAGCAGTATCCTCAACAGAGACCAATCTCTGAAGTCATTGGATCACAAAACTTTTTCTTCCTCCAGGAATCTGAGATTGACAGTCCTGTTGGAACTCCACAACCTCCCATTCTCAATCAGGCTTCCCCACCGGGACCCATCCCTTCCCAAACTTTTACAAATCAACATTATGTCCAAATCCCAGGCAACCGAATACCTGAACCAGGGTCTATTCCGATGCCACCTCAACCACATTTCCCGCCTCACCCGGACCACGCCTTCCAAGGGGTGCCTCTCTCGGCCGTGCCTATGCCGCACCCACAAATCCCGCACATCACACAACCTCCCCCGCAGCCCCTTCAGCATATCCCTCAACCGGTTCACGTGGAGCAACCACAGCCACAAATTGAAGAACAAAAGGCTGTAACTCCCGTCGAGGACAGAAACGAGGAGGATAGTGGCGAAGGCAGGAGTCCCGAGCGCGACGACGAACGTAAGCAGGGTCAGGGCGACGGACAAAATAGGTTCAGGCGGTACCGCGGTGGCGGACGGGGAGCTTCGAACGGCTTTCGTGGCCGAGGCTCCTATCAAAATAGGCAGAATAGCGACGGTTACCACTCCAGACACGGCAACGACTACCAGAGCAGGCCGAAGGACGGGTATCAAAACCGACAATATGATGGCTACCAAAACCGACACGTAAGAAGTGGCAACGACGCATACTACAGCAACGGCGACGCTGGGGAAGCTCACCAGAATGAGAACGGTGGACGCGACCGCTACAACGACAACTCGCAGGGCTACCAGGGTGGATTCAAAAGCCGCGGCAGAGGAGGCGCGCGCGGGACCCGCGGGGCGCCTCGCGCTCCCCGCCCGCACCAGTACGCTCGCAAACCGGATAATGTCGAATAGTCTACACCTTTATATGTAACGGACTAAATCATTCGTGAAAGGCAAATTTCACCGGCAACAACGCGCTGTGGTAACAACAAAACAAGAGATTATGGTATAAAAAAAAAATAAAAAAACAATAAAAAAAAAGTAAAATAATAAAACTTGAAACTGAATAAAAAATAAGTTACTTGAATTTAGATGTATGATATATGCGATTACTGTAAGTTACATTAATTCTAGATTCTTGTATAGATTCGGTCAGTCGCGTGGCTCGCCTGACTCGTGTCGCGCCGGTACCTCGTGCGTGCCTCGTCCTCGTGATATAAGTACAGGAGAATGCACACAATGACAAATCGCCCTCTCCGAGATACTTTCCAAACTCCATATAGTTTTATATGTTTTAAATAAGGTTAAACTCCATATTTCTTTTGTTCATTGATAAATATGTAATAATCTATATGTATACATCCTTATTGACTTCAGAAATAGTGAACTGATTTTACATTGATTATTTTATATATATTTGTGGGCATCAAGTTTTTTTGTGTATGTATTTATATCAGCGCTTAATTAACGAAAATGAAGCTCGTACAAATTTTGTAAAACATGTGAAATATGATTGTTAATCGTTTTCCAGCTTCCTCTATTATTTTACATTTTTCTCAATAGAGGCTGTGTGCAAGGAAATTAAACTATTCTATCATTTAAATTTGTTTTATTTTCAATACAGGTAAACATTGTCATTTGTTACAAAGGAATTGCGCTTATGCTTCTCATTAAGCCAGATCTACATAAAATCTTAATTATGTACAGATATTATCTACACTATTATATAAAGAAGAAAGATTTGATTGTGTGTAGTTTTTTATGTTGGTTTGTTGCAATAGGCTCGAAAACTACCAAACTGATTGTGAGAATTCTTTCACCGATAGAAAGCTACATCCTTCTTCAAACATAGGCTATGTGGTGTAGCCATAAATATTCTAATCAAAAAGATATGGCCTATGTACACTGAAGGTTTTCTGTGGAACACAGATCACAACTACACAATAGATATTGAACATTTTGTTCCGTGTCAAGTGTGGAAATTTGCTAAGGAAGGTGAAGGTCGCGCGGGGAAGGATTGATACGATATGATTGGTCACTTCAAAAATCATTCGAATAACGTACTTGCTGTAGTGATGGACAGGGTCGTTTAATATTTATGCTGATATCGATAATTTTGATAATTAAAAAGTTCGTAAAATTGCTGGATGAGTTTCCACACCATTTTATAGTATAAGAACTCATTTTCGTATCATTAAAAAATAATTTGTCTGTAAGAAAAGCTAACGAGGACGTCCGCACAGATCTGTTGACTGGTCGATAGGTGTAGTTGTAATCTGTGCTCAGGAACTCCAGGTTCGATTTTAGTAATTCTATTGCCGCGATAAAGCTACACTATATCAATTTGACAGAGATATCATAACGTTGCCATAGATATCATAATAATGAAAACAATGTGGCCAAGAAAGAGCTGGCAAGAAGAGATTAAATGGCCTTTTTGAATAAAGGAAGTAATCTTAGGAATTACTGATCCGATTTTCTTTCACTGCTAGAAAGCAGCACCATTCCTCAGTCACCTAGGTGTTGCCATATATTTTTTTAATAAATAGAATATAGCAACTTCGTCTACTGATCCAATTTCTGTATTTTCTCTTTTTATTGCCTTTTCTCACTCTTTAAAATAATGAAAAGCTACACAATGACTAATAATATTGCTTCGAACACTCGAAGCGAAGCGAGGGCAGGTCGTCATAAATAATCATCATCTCAGCCACAGGACGTCCACTGCTGGACATATGCCTCCCCCAGAGATTTCCAGTACGACATATCACCTGCATCCAGCGGCTCCCAGGTCCTGACCAGGTCGTCTGTCCATCTTGTGGGAGGCCTTCCAACGCTTCGGCGTCCTGTCCGTGGTCGCCACTCGAGAACCTTTCTGCCCCAACGGCAATCGGTTCTACGGGCTATGTGCCCAGCCCACTGCCACTTTAACTTACTAATCCGCTGGGCTATATCGGTGACTTTGGTTCTTCAACGGATCTCCTAATTTCTGATTCTATCACATAGAGAAACACCCAACATAGCCCTCTCCATAGCACGTTGAGCGACGCGGAGCTGGCGCACAAGGCCTTGAGTGAGAGACCACGTCTCAGATCCGTACGTCATCACTGGTGACACACACTGCTCGAAAACTTTCGTCTTCAAGCACTGAGGTATTTCCGACGTAAGAGGTATTTACCCGTGAGGGGACGGGTTAGAATACTAAGTATTCCCCTCTGCCGCTGGGAGAGCATCTCGTAAGAGCCGAGTAACCCAGCACCTCCTTGGTGGTAGGGGATCTGTTCCCCGACTGGCTTGCGACCACCAGCATGCGAATCCGATCGCCAAGTGTCATAGACGCGTTCCGGTTGAGCCGCATGTGGGCCTAACTTACCCCTTCCCTTTCCCATCCCATTAATGCTGTGAGTCTAGTGGACTCTGGGCCTAGATCATTTTTCTTCTTCATTCCCCCTTCCCTAACTATATATAACTCTCGAATACAACTTATAGACATGGCTCAGGAGTGAAATGGGTCTGTAGTTCTTTAGAAGGGTTTTGTCACCCTTTTTGAAAAACAGAACCACTACACTCCTGTTGTGGCGTTTTGCCCTCAAACAAGGCGGAAGAAAACAACCTCTGGAGCATTCTGAGGATCGGCTTACCGAAAAGCGGCAGATTTCAGATTTTTTTTGTATCTTCGATCAAAGATGGATCTCTTAAGATATAATTTTAAATTGATTCCATATCATAGTCTGAAAATTAAAAAAATGCCAATCCATTGTAGATTTTGTTGTAACTTTGATACCTACTCTTCTTTAGGGTCCCAAAGAACAAAATGGAAAATTTTTTTTACAAGGATTAGGAAATAAATAAAAAGATTATTTTGATAAAATTGCCATTTATTACGTCATTATATTAATAAAATGTCAAAACGAGTCCGAGTCCTGGTTAATTAGATCAAAATAAATATAGACTTCTTTTTAATTTATCCGACAGAATCTGTTATGAACAACTGTAGAGTATGAATGCGCATGCGTAATATCACTACTTCATTAAACCTATACAACCCAATGCAATTATACAAAATATTCTCTAGTGTACTTATTTAAAAAGATACAAATATAATATCGCCATTTTTGTTCATTTATAAATTAGCTCAATTGAAACTTAAAACTAAACATCACTTTTCATTCAATATTACTTTGAAACATTCAAAAGGCCGCTTTAGGAATGTGTATAATATATTTACTTTTTCAACTGTAAAGTCTTATTTTACTGTACAAATAGTATAAGTTTAAGGCGTCCCCGTACACCTCCATTATCCACCTCCAAGATGCAAAACAAATTGATCTTTATCCAAATGAGGTCCCGTACGAGTCTGAACTATAAATACAGTTTATAACCCTAAAAAAAACAAAACGTTCTATACCAATATTTCTTTTCTACGACGCTAAAAGGCTAACTGACTAAGCAATAGCTGAAAAGCCATATTTACATTACGTCTTTTGTATTTAAAAAAGCAATTTAGATTTCCCTCGAAAACGCTGAGTGTCATGGAGTCTTAAATGACGTCACGGTCTGTGAAGTAACCTGCTCCTTTGTATGAAACAGTCAAAAACCGATCGATGTTCGCTGTCACGTGACTTAATAATCATTTTTTTTTCGAATTTATTTTCTAAAAATATATCTTTAAGTTTTATAAGAAATAGACTGGATTTTTCTTATCTACGTCTCTTCATTGATAATTAAAAACTATAAACCACGCAATTTGTTATTAGTGTACACAAGCCATTTATAGATCATCGGATTTCCGCGGATTATAACGTTTTGATTCCTTTTAAATAATGAGTTTCCGCAAAGTAACGCCTGATTCAATTCAATATTCAAACTTTGTAAGACAAAGTCTGTTCTCTAGTACAAAATGTATGGCTCAGCTATTCGGGCGCTAGGCGTTGGGGACAATGACGTCACAGCGAAGATTTTCCGGCCGCCTCTCTCTAAATAAAATTATATATGAATAAAATTGTCAATTGATAGTGATTTTCATGATGTAAAAAGCATATTTATTTTAGTACAATAAGGTTTATCGTGGAACTAGTTTTATTAAGTAATGCCACATAATTACAGGACCTCATTATAATGAAAAGAATGTGTAGTTGGGGGGTACGGGGTGCCTTAGATCGCTTCTCGTGTAAAATAACATGGTAATGAGAATGTTTATATGTAGTAGAGTATTTAATTCAAAGTCGAGACGACCAGTTAATGAATGAGTCTTAGACAGCACGTAATTACAAACGAACTTTTTGGCAAGCAATCAAATACGAGAGCAGTTTAAACAAATTAACATTGAATTGTATACATGTGATTAGTTTACTATAAAATATTTCGGAGGTTCTTAACTAGAAAAGTAAATTATTACTCATTGTTCTCGACCGGGCATTGCACGTTATGACAATTTATCTAATATTATTTACATAAAAATATTTATGGGATTTTCTAACAATATCTTTTATTACATACTTCAAAATACGTATTTTACAAAGGCCCTTGTTAATACAGACGAGACACTCGACCTTTGAACGTCTTCATTCATAACTCCCTTCAATTTAACCCCAATTACTTCACAGATTATTAATATATTTCCGATTCGAGTTACTTCGCTTTCAAAGACTGCTCTGGTCTTGTACTGTCAAATAGATTTTAACGTTTCAGTTATTAAAATATAGATTTAGAATTATATTAATAAAAACTGTGCAGTCCGTATCCCTCTAAACATAACAATGTTCTAATTTCTAAAATACAAAATAAATGAGAAAATCACAAACCATACAGAAACCCGTCGGCACTATTGGGATACTATTTTTGCGTTAAAGAAAGGCAAAAATGGCACCATTCTTAACGATACACTGATACTAAGTAACAGCCAATAAAAATTCGACGATCATGTTGAATTATAGATAATTAAAAACTAATAATAAAATAATACGTGATGATCATTTCCTGATTATTATTGTTGATTCTTCCACATAACTTCCAATATCCGGAGCCAGTCGTGACTTTCTTATGACTATACCTTGACCTTCCACATACAGATAGTTATTTTAGTTTATTTTCCATATCTACAGAACCTATTACAAAAATTGTAACGATTTCAGAGTATGTCAAACAGTACTAGTAAATTCAGTTTTTGTTCATGTTATAGTTGTGGAAGAGCATAATACTTCTACATCATTGCTCCTTCTGATGTGGGTTAACAAAAATACTGGTCATTTTATCTCTAATTTGTTTAAAAAAATTATGACACATCAGCTAACCTCATCGAAACTCTCAACTGGCTTCCGTTCGTTAAACAAAATTAAATGCTTAAATATAAGGCGTAATAAAAATGTAAAAAAATTACATACATACAGCACATATTTCACAGGTATAAAAGTAAGGTAAAGTCCTCATTTGTACACTGGTCGTTAAATCAACTGGCGCGACATGGCGTGCCGCATCTTGCGCTCCCAGGACTCCGCCTCGGCCCACGAGTGTCGAACGTCGCGGAATAACTGCAAACAGTTACACGTCACATCTCAGATACAGTGATTTTATTAGTAACAGTTTTATCTAATTACCCGATTTTACCCAACAGCAAATTATCCAACATATTAACAAAAACATTCTTTGATTTGCTAAATAGCTTATCATAAATTGTTAAGGGTTACTAAATTGATAACAAATTATTCAAAATAAAGACTATTTTTCCAATGTCTAATCTGAAATATGAATGGCAAGACAATTACCCCAATTTATCCGGGAATGTAAATTACCCGCACAATGGCGACACTGCTAAGATATAAAACACACTCATGTGTATATTTATTCTGATAATCTGGAAAATTATAGAGAAACGGGAACCAAACGTGATGGAGGAAAAGTTGCCAGTGGTCTTTGAAAAAATTGTTCCCAAAACAATTCTCAGTGTACTTCAGAGATTGAAGAGTCTTTAATTTAGGCATTTCTTTAGAGGGCAAAAATTTTTTTAATTTTTTTTTTTAGATATTTTTTACCACCCTAAGTGTATTTCTAAAATCCGTTTTTTCAGGAAATTTATAGTTTTTGAGATATGATTTTTTCAAAATTCAGTAAACACCACAACCCACATGCCATTTCATTTTAATAAATAGAAAGAACAGAAGTTCTAATAAACGTACTTCTTTATAATAATACTAGTCGACTACCGTGACTTCGTCTACGTTAAAGTATATGTTAAATTAAGAATATATGTACATAAATAAAAATAAAGGAGAGAAAGACTCTCGAAAGAAAAAAACCGAACAGAGACTGACCATTCTGAACAGAGATAAAGATAAATATTAAAGAGAGAAAAAAGAACCAGGATGGGAGAAAATGATAGTATATAAGAGGAAGAGAGACGGAAATACTGTAGACTTCCTCAGTGAAAGAATTTTTAAAATCGGATCAGTAGTAACAAAACGGCCGTTCTATTAATTAAAAAAGTGTTTTTGGCAACACTGAATCACCTTTGTCACTCACGAAAAGTATAGTTTTCTATTAGCGAAAGAATTTTAAAAATCGGGTTAGTTACGACAAAATGGCCAAATTCGTTTAACTAAAAAATGTATATGGCAACACTGAATCACCTTTGTCACTCACGAAAAGTATAGTTTTCTATTAGCGAAAGAATTTTAAAAATCGGGTTAGTTACGACAAAATGGCCAAATTCGTTTAACTAAAAAATGTATATGGCAACACTGAATCACCTTTGGCTCTCACGAAAAGTAGTTTTCTATTAGCGAAAGAATTTTTAAAATCGGGTTAGTTACGAAAAAATGGCCAAATTCGTTTAACTAAAAATGTATATGGCAACACTGAATCACCTTTGTCACTCACGAAAAGTATAGTTTTCTATTAGCGAAAGAATTTTTAAAATCGGGTTAGTTACGACCAAATGGCCAAATTCGTGAATTAAAAAATGTATATGGCAACACTGAATCACCTTTGTCACTCACTAAAAGTATAGTTTTCTATTAGCGAAAGAATGTTTAAAATCGGATTAGTAGTTCCTGAGAAGCTCTTCAATTTACAAAATGGCCACCTTATGGCACTTAAATGGCCATATCTTTTTAATTAGAGTATTTATGTATTCCTCTTTATATAATAGTATAGATAAAGAAGTACCTTAATTTATTTTGCGATTCATATCTTATATAGCTAGCATCGCACTTATAAGTAATTTCCAAATTGTTTTCAAGTTATAGACAAAGAAGGACGGAGCCTGTGTTAAAATACACAAGCAAAGGCTCGTTAGTTACCTGAGACAACCACACCTCATCTGCTAATAGTTCATTAAGGATAACGGTAGTGTCTTTGCCAGGGTTATGCATTCTCTTCTCTGTCACTCTTTTACTGCACTCTGCATACATTAGATACTTCTGATGTGATATTCTTGAAAACAGTTGCACCCGACCGCAACACGTCGTACACACAAGGAATTCCTGAACAAATAAATTATATTTGATTAAACATAATTTAACATAACTAGTAATGTTTTAGTCAAATGAAGGGTTTTTATTCGCTACTACGCAAAATCATTTGCACTTTTAGAAATAAGAGGTTTAATTAGTGAATAGTAGTGAGAAGATAATATTAGTAACATTTTCTAATGTTCTAGAAATTGTTGTGCCACCGTCATACCTTCTCATATGCTAATCTCGCATCAGGCTGCACTGGCTCCAATGTAGCTGGGTTGTAAGGCTGTCCGTAGAGCAGTAACCTCGCTGCAGCAGCGCGGGAGCACGCGCGACACACGCCCGACCCGGCGGCGACGCTGAGCCCGGGCCACGTGGCTACGGCGGAGTCCAGGGCGCGCGCCCCCCCGCCCGTGCCGCCGGAGGACACTCGAGCTCGCATCGATTCCGTCACCTCATCAACAGTCTTCACATTTGATAGGAAATATTCATCTGGAACGTTTTATTGTAGTTATTTTTACAACTTTCTACCTAACTTCGATTTCAATGCTCTAATATCTCTTATATAATATTAGAGCATTGCTCATCAGCTCAGCTCATCTTACTTAAATTTTGAATTAACAACAATACAACAAATAACAGGAGTCAAGGATCTCTTGTAAGAGTTAAAACTGTAATCCCTTAACCTTAGTGGATCTACCTAACTATTAAATGGTTTATTCTTTATTTTTTACATACCTTGCTCTTGAAATATTTCCGTCAAAAAATTTGGATCCAACGCGTGGGATATCAATGTTTGTATATAAACTTCAAAATTTTCTTGATACATTTGAGTCTCTAACATTCTCTTTTCTATAAAATTACAGTCGTCGAGAGGTAATTCACTTCTTACTAATTCTACTATTGTTTCTAAATGTGATTGAGAACGAACTTTCACTGGTACTTGCGTGTACAGTTTCTTATTATCAGGATTCCATGCTGCATACTGAAAAATTAATAAATACCACATTAAATAATAACACTAATTTTGTTCTCATTATAATTGTATGTTTATATCGGGAAATATATACTTAACATCTGTTACCTATACCTTAGAATTTTGTATAAATGTGGTTCAACGTTAAAAACCATAGTAGTATGGTTTAATAGAAGGGAAGAAAGACAAGGAGCAGCTTCACTCAACCATCTTACGACATATTTTTTAGGAAAAACTCGATTGTGTGTTCATACGCATCCAAATCAGGGAAAAATCCTATTAGTTAGTTCCAATATTCTCCCAACTTTATTAGCATGAATAAAACGAAAAACTTCGTACAAATAGAAGTCGACAGTAAATAATATCCATCAGAAAAGCAACCTAACATTGATACTCTTAACTCTTTTTCCAAGTATGTAACTGGTTCTCGGCAAACACACGCCAAGCAACAATAGGTGTTATAACTCGTCTGTACAACCAGTGAATAGCAATTTTGTGCTAAAATCGGTAAAGTACTAAGTACGATTAGGAAATTCACTTCTAACTCTTAAAAAAATTATTCGTCAATTTGTTTCAACTTATTTACGACTAACGCGCGTCTTCTTTCGTGCGTTGCTCCGCTCCTATGGGTTGTAACGAGATGTTAAATAGCCTAAGTTATTTGGTGTTACATCAGCTACTTGCCAGTAAATGTCCCGTCAAAATCAGGTCCAGCCATTTCAGAGATTAGCCAGAATAAACAGTCAAAAATTGCAAAATGTTTTTGTAAATGTACTGTGCGTACATCTATATTCATTTAGTAAAAAACGGTTATTTTAATATTACAAACAGACACTCGCAACATTTTTTTTCAGAGCGCTGCGTAGATGATAAGACGTGCGTGCGAAATGCGCGACAAAATTTTGCAATATAAGCAAATATGTAAAATAAGCGTAGCGAGTAATTAGTTACATTTATAAAAAATCTCAGTGAGAAAAGTTTATTTCAAACCAGTTTAATAAGTTTATTTATAGAAGATTGTTTCAAACTATTATATCTAGTTTTTTATAAACTACCAATAATAAACATGTAACTGATATAACCGCCTTACCGTCGATATATTTCGGTATAATACTTTTCCGTTTTCCTCAAAAGGTTCATACTTTTGTAATAACGCTTTCCCATCCACTCTCCATATAGCTGGCCACATCTCATTCAGTTCACTTTTTATTGCAACAAACTCCCCCGACTAAAAAATAGACCAAGCTTTATATTATAGATTATTGACTAATATTATTCTACTTACAAATACGAATTTCCAGTGGCTTTAGGAGATATGAGGTAAAAAATGTTTAGTTTAACTGAAATCATAGTAATCTTCGTTGTATACCTATAATCTATATATCTTTTTTACCTGATACCTTCTAAAAATACCTACTCTCGGGCAATAAGTTTTTATCATACATTTAATATTGGTCTACGTTAACGAACAATATTTTTATACCTGATAAGGCATCTCTTCTAAAGGTCTATTGTTATCTATATGAGCAGTGTTAGGTAACTGCTGATGGGACTTAATGTGATGCAGTTTCCTGTTCGCATTCCCATCGTCTGCAGAGCCGTAAGCACCGTAACCCAGACCAGTCGCGAGCGCACCAACTACAACATTAAAATAATCTGTAATAGTTCATTTCGCTAAGTCAATAGTTAATTGATTTACAAGTACATTACCTTTTTTATACGTCACACCCAATACGCTAAATTTTTAAGAAAATTCTATTATGGAACTAAATTGGAGGTAGGAATGGTCAGGAATAAGGATGGCTGAAAGATCTATCACCATCATGATAACATGTACATAACACTTTTATAAAAATATAAAAATTACATATCTGCTAGGGTTTCATTATAATCATCATCATACAAAAAATATAAATATGAACATGTTATTATGTATATGGCGACGTGAGGGGTGCTACCAGGAATAATTACAAACTAAAATTATTTAACACATATCAGTAATATACTCGCGTTTATTTTATGTCTTCTCCTATTATACAAAAGTATTTACATAAAATATTGAGAATTGTGCATAAACAAATAACAATTAAATAGAAATACAAAAACTTATATTCAGGACATGGCCTCCTAATACATTACTCGCACTAACTTATACTTGTCAATGTATTATTATGCAATTCATCATCTCCTTATAATATAAAATCACTTTCCGCTAACATCAAAATATACGAATACACTATCGTAAGTACCGACTAAATTCAATACTGTCAATACAATACAACGTTAGGTATGTACAACGGACACCACTGGTATCGATCCCATAAAAAAATATACCACAATTTTGGAATTATTAATGGTAGCACCCCTTTAATAGCGAGTATGACAAGAGTCACAAATGTACAATTTACAATAACATGGCACTAATAATGTGTCATCAACAATAAACTCGGTGAAATCTTGTTACAGGCTAACCCTAAAGAATCGAACTCTACTAACTTTGTTACATCACATTTTCGTCACAAAAATTATTTACAGTGAATAATAATAGATTTCATCTAATAAAATTTACATATCACAGTTAAAATGTAACAAGTTTTCACTACCGCCTCGGGGGCCGGCTCGCTCCTGTCATACAAGCTTCAGGGCTAGCTCTTCACCATCGCGCTCTACTTCTTAAGTGAAAATCTAACAAATTGAACGCACCTTCCTCGGGCTGGTGTTGGTAATAGTATTGCTGCTGCGGCGCCTGCAGCGCGGCCACGGGCGGCGGCACGGGTGCTCGTGGCTTCTTGGGCGCGGCCGGCAGTGGAGCCACGGCAGCCGCGGGAGGCTTGCTCATGGGCGCCGCGGCTGCCGTGCGACCCTTCTTGCCCTTGTCGTTGAGCGGCGTGCTGGGCACGTTGAGCACGGGCTTGTTGAGCCGGCGCGCCTCCTCCTCGTCGTACGGCTCCTCCGTGCCATCGTACTTGCGCTTCCGCTCTTTGTTGAGATTATAGTAGCGCGGGTCCTCTAGCTCCGCACCCTTCGCGCCGAGGAGGTTCGCCGGCACGCCGTGCAGCTGCCCAGCGCCCAAAAGGCCCGCCGCGGAGCTCATGGCGGGGTTGCTCAACGACATGCCAGAATTCAGGGCATTACTGGTCGCCATCGCGCCGTTGGCGCTGGCGCTCTGCTGGTTCGAGTTTGCCTCGCATCCCTTGTTGTGCTCGTTAGGAGTGTATGCTTTATTGCTAGAGGTACTGTTCGTGTTTGTTCTCGACCAGGTCGATTTTCTAGCGCCTCTGCCGGCCGGCGGAGGAGACGTATCTCTTTCTCCTTGTAAAAATTTCAAATAAGAAGCCATGAAACCCGAACCGGGACCCGTAACAGGGACATTAAATTTTTTTTCCATTATTTTTGAAGTAGCGTCTTGTGAAGGGCTGTTAATGTTCTGCTGCTGGGCAGAGGGTGCTACCGTTGATGCAGTATTTGCTCGTTGTTCTGCAAGGAAACCAAGTTCTTCTTCTATATTAGGTACTACCACCTTAGGCTGTTCCTCCTCACGTGTTTCTGGTGTGGAAAAAGATGACGAGGAAGCCGAAGGTGGTGTCTCGCTAAACGAAGATAATGGTGTTAACTCCACAGAGGATTGAAAATCTGGATGAGGACCTAGATGAAAAGGTGGGAAATATGTTAGAGCATGTCCATGTTGCATAGCTAATGCTTGATGTTGGTTAGCAAAATTTGTCGCATGTAAAGGAGCTTGAGATCCAAAGGCAGATGTGCCTGGAAACATTTTAGGAGGAGGGGGTGGGAGATTCCATCTCTCAAAATCAAAATAACCATTTTGTTGTTGGTTACTGGTTGAACTGTGTGCTGGAGGTGGGATTCTATTAGCCAAATAGTCAGCCATAACAGCATTTGAAATTTCATTCATATTATTATGAGGTGCCTTTTCAGTGCTTTTGCGCCTACTCACAGATTTAGATGCTGCAGGTACAGTTGATACTGTAGCCTGAGTTTTAGAAGCTTTAGTCTCTTGTACTTGACAACTCTGTTGTAAGGTCTGTAAGTTTTTAACTATACTCATTGGATCACCTCTACAGCTAGAAAGGTCTTGCAAAGCCACATTATTGCCATCAATATAATTATGTTGGTGTTTTTCAGGCAGAGTTAATGATCTATCTGTAGAACTTTGAGACTGAGGTGTGGACTTTTCACTATGAGTATTGTTTTCTGATAAACCATTATTGTAATTACTAGAACTGTTACTATTACTGTTATTACCATTACTACTAAATTTTCTGCTAGGTTGTCTTTCACTATCCCAGCAGCTTTGACTTGAATTTTGATTACGTTCATACCTATTTTCACTGTAAGATTTACTTTGTTCAATACCTAAAGCTCTAGTTATTACTGATGGGTAGGCCACTTGACTATTTTGGGAGGGAGGTCTAGAAATAGACGCATCTAATGGGGATCTAGGGGCAGCACTGTTTATTTTACTATAATGATCAGCATGCTGTTGTGGAGAATTAATAGAATTCATGGGACTATGATACATTGGATAAGCAGGACTAGAGCCATGTCCTATTGGGGAAGTCTGAGGCGCTGCTTGCAATGGACTCTGCCTTCTCGCCACAACAACACTACAATCTGGACCATTTTGAGAACTACTACTTGAATAACCAGTATCAGTACTTGAACTACTTTTTGCTCGTACATGATATTCTGATTCTACATTGTTACCACTTTGATAATGACGGAAACTTGAACTCTGAGAAGATGAATACTGAGAATTACCTATTCTAGTAGACTTTGATGAAGTGCCACTACTGCCACTGTAGTTCAATCTACCTGGGGCATCCATAATTGAATAGCTTATAGGTGAAGATTGAGGTTGGACTTTTTCACTTGTTTCACAAGTTTTTCTTTGTTCACTACCTAGTTCTGGGTAAATTTTACTTTGTGCTTTTGTTTGTATCTGTGGAGGCTTTAATGTAGGAGAAACAAAACCACTACCATTGGCAGTTGATGTTCGAGAGTTTTTCTCACTGTTGGAAGTTTTAGGCGATTGGGAGTTATATATTGAGGAAGAGGAGCGTGACGAGGTGGAGGAGGAAGAACGGTAATCTTTGCTGGGAGTTGTGGTAGATGAGGTAACTGTTGGAGTTGACACAATACAAGATTGTTGAGAGTGAGCAGCGTTACTTGCAGAACTTGAATAAGACTTACTTCCAGCATAATCCTGCTGTGATGACAGTTGACCACTTTTCGAACCACTGGAACTGTATGAATTATCAGTTTGATTGCCAAAAGTTGAAGGAGATGGAAAAAATGTTGAAGAAGTTGATGATGTTGGTTGTTTAGATGCTGTTGCAGGTGAGCCTGACCTATTTGTTTGTTTACCGGCACTTGAAATTTGAGAATTTAAATGATTATTAAGAGTTTGTGCAGCTGCAAAGTGAGCATTAAAATTTTCATATGTTGCTGATGCTTTAGTAGTTGCTGGACTTGGTGATGAGGGCACAACACTTTCATGAGGTAGGATTCCAAAAGGACTGGGAAGTTGATTATTTCCTTGCCAATTAATCCCAGATGCACTACCAGGTGTTGAGGGTTGATCAAAAAATGATGATCCTTGCGCAGCTAATGTTTGATGTGAATAATTTTCTCTCAGAGATGATATTTCAGTTTCCACAGAAGATTGTTTTGATGCAACAGCTGCCTGAGCTTGTGCAATCACTTGACGATGTTGAGCTTGAAGAGATGAACTATAATGTGCAGGTTTTGGGTTTGCATGGTGAAACAAAGGTGAGAATACTGCATCATATCCCACCGCAGGTGGGGAAAGAAATCCTCCAGGGTTAAAGGGAGAAGCAGTAGATGATCCCAATTGTCCAGCTAATGATGCGGTAGTGTGGGCTGCTTGGAGGAGCAACTGGCTGGTTGTAGAAGGCACAGACTGACCGCCTAGCCCAGTACCTCCACTTGCTAGGTGGTGATGAAAATCCCCACTTGCAGCACCAGCTTGTACCCCTGCTAGCCGATTGTACGAAGCATATGCTGACCATGGTCCTACTGGATCCATTACCACCTCCGTGTTGCTTTGTTATGTGTTAATTTAGGTACGTTATCAATAAAAGTCCACACTTTCATCCATAGTTTGTTACACATACAATATGTACTTTATGTATTTACTACCACTAAATTGGAGCACTTGAAGTCACATTACATTTTCTTAATAATTTTTCGTGATATGCAGATATTTCTCCTGAAAGAGAAGAAAAAAAATATTACTATAAAAAAAACAGTTATTTGGGAATATAAGTCTTATTGGAGGGATCGTCTGTTATTGTTAGATAGTTCATTAACAAATAACAATAATTAGATACAGTTTTGTCGGAATTTTGAAACAAAAATGACTTTTGTTCCAAACATATAATGAAATAAACATAATGCGCCGCTCGAACATGTAGCGTCAATGTGTTGGAACAATACAGCGAGGTTTACACTCAAATCTGTTTACAGGAGAAGCATTGTAGGAAAAGAACATACCATTGCATTAATTTGGAATAATCATTTATCAATGTGGTTTCAGAGGACGCTCACACAACAGATAACATCATAAATATGGCCTCGACTTTTGGAGTGCTCGTTGCGACGGGTTTTGTCTATTGTGAAATTAACGACCACTTATAAAACGTATTATTATATCACACACTGCCGATCACGGATAGATATACACTTTACAATAAATATTGCTTTCTTTGTTTGGTGTTCTTGTTGTTTCAAAAAAGCGAATACTTTATTTACAAGTAGAAATAAGACAACGTTTCGCCTTTCACATTAATCGCCGCCATCTTACTTGTCGAATGTCGAAGTCGAGCAAGAGACGAGAGACCGCACAACAAGCGACACAGCGCCATCTATAAAATCATGTTATTTTTTAAAAATAGCATCTGTCTACCAATTTTTTACTGACTCAAATATGTGAAACTAATCTTTTTTATTAAATAAAAATATTAAATCAATATTAATATTAAACAAAAAAAAATATAAAGTAATATAATTAGCCTATACGTATTTAAAAAAATTCATATTTAAAATAATTTAAAAAAAAATTTGCTTACTATGCAGTATCAATCGAATAATTATTCATCATTTTTATTTTAAGAGCGTATGTACTATGTTGGAAATGTTATAAATATCGATTAGGTATCGATAAATGTTAAAAAGTTTTGGCGCCTCTCCAAAGCCACTAATTTTGGCCCATAAACAAAACAAAAAAAAAATGTACATTTTCGTTCCTAATATAAAAACGACCTTTTCGACCTTGTTTGTATATGTTATTATCCTCAAATATGTATATGAAATGTATACTACTATATTGAAGTGTCGAAAAATTTAATTTTACTTAAAAATATTGTTTTATTGAGAATCGATATTGTTTCGCACCACTATGATTAGAAGTTCAAGTCGGATTCGTTAAATAACATCGATAATAAAAAAGTATATTATCTAAAAAATCGATATTACTAAGCATCGAGAACAAGGAATCGTTCAAGATTAAGCCTGATTAACCCAAAGACTTGTGTAAACTTCAGATAATTATTTCCTTGGTTAAAATAATAATAAAATATTTAATTTTGGAAAATATAAAGATAAAACAAAATTCAAATGGTTGAGTTTCCTACTAAAGAAAATCATAATTTAAGCTCGTTTTAGATCATCCTGAGTATTTTTTTATGGTACATAAGGTGCAAACGAGCAGATGGTCCACCTGGTGGTAAGTGGCCACCATCGCCCATGGATGGAGGTTGCATCCTCGAAGATAGATTGGGGAGGGGGAGAGGTTTCAGCGGATCTGCATCCGCAGCATTAATGGGATGTGAGAGGGAGGGGGTAAGTCTGAGTATAGACGCATTATACAATAATTTTAAAATGTCCTAATTTTAAAGGCAGCTTTCGACTACACCTCATTAACGACATGACAATAATTTTAAGGCTCATTTTTCGGTTTCGGGAGCAGTTTTATGACGTTGATAATACTATATTTAACTTAATAGAATTAAAATATAGACCCAAACTAATATACCCGTGAAAAAAGATTGAGAAACACATTATTTTTTAGGTTTACGTATTTGGCAAGTATTGTAAGCCTCTGAGGTCATATCACCTATAGAGGAAATTGTCGCAACAGAGCGTTTGTGCTGCTTGTAGATGGTTTATGTACAGCAGTTTGTTCTGCTGTTTGAATCCGTCTTATGTTAGTGCTGTAGGCATATTTTTTTAGCCTCAGTCATTATTTTATAAAAAAACTAAAGTCGACGCGAGCGGCGAAAATAACAGCACGCCAATGAATGTATACATTCTAGGTGTATACGCACCGCGTCGATTAGGTGAGGTGACGTCACACGCGGGCCTGACGCATGAAACGAAATTATTGGTACAGGCACGACTTTAAAGTCCCATAACTTTTTCATTTGAAGAGATATTTTAATGATTCTTTCAAATTTTGTCTCATTACACTTTAATTTTTACAATTAATATATAACAAAAATTGAAAACTTCTCCATTCTTTAAATGCGCGAAAACATAGTATTTTAACATAGCGCGGGTAAAGTATCGGTACACTCAGTAGCAGTGATTTGTGCGAGTATAGATAGTTCAATCAAAAAAAGGTGGATGGCGCGCCTACTGTGTTAAATAATATGCGAGCTTTGCGACGTCGCTGATTGAACTATCTTCTACTTACGAATAAGTATTAAGTAAAAGTATTGATACCTACACACTGAAAACAAAAATCCTAAGGCTGCGTGCGTTTCCACCAGAAATGAGTGAGGATCTGTTTGTTAAGAGCCAATAAAATGAAAACGGAATGATGCTGAGAGAGATGATGGAATAGGATATAAGTAAAAAACAAATATATTTGTTCACATTTATTATGTTTACGATAGCTTAATTTTGTCAACTATATCTTTGGTACAGATAAATAGGTATTCTTCAATTAAGGAAGACTTTAACATAACTATAACAGAATCAGAATACAATTTTAAGAGCAAAGTTAAGAAAAATATGTACATTACTTAAATACATTTTAGTTTTAATTTTGATAATGAAGTATTTATTTCAAATATTGAAAAAAAAAAACTTTTTTTTTGTATAAAAGATTATTATAATTAAATACTTTCGTCATCGACGGAAAGATTGTATGAGAAATACATAACTTCCTAAGAAAAGTAATGTAACACACTGTGGAGTATGAGGAGATAATATTTTGTCACCGAGAGAGGTTAATGGGATGAGAAGTTTAAGTATGTTATTCATATGTTAAATACATCTCTCTTCTTTAAGCAGTATATTTTTATGAAAAAATAAAAAAAAAATTCTTCCCCATTCCTTTTTTTGCTTACATCTCTGAGGCGGCATTACGCTTTTTAATTCTGGTGATTTGTTCTAATTATGAAATACTTTGAAAGTACAAATTTTTAAAAGAAAAACTGAAAGAGCGGTTGCTTGCATTGATATTTTTGATAAATTATGCGCGGCTAAACATTGCGGTCCTAGGTTTATCCTAAGATCTTAATTTTGCTTAAAAGATGTAACATTAAGGATTTTGGAACGAAGTTCCTTATGGGGCGTTGCGGACGTTAAAAAAAGCGCAAGATTTTTACTGAAGCAGATATCTTCAACCAATCGAGCTAAAATTTTGTATACAAGTTCAATTTGAAAATGCATGGCTAACTTTGTGAAGTCATTCAAAATCCAACATGGCTGCATATCCAAGGGACTATTTCTTAATGAACTTCAACAATATGGGTATCAAATGAAAGGGCTTGCTAACAATAATTCGAAAAATAAACTGACGTCATTCTAAATACAACATGGCGGCATATCCAAGATGGCGGACTAGTTATTTTTAATGCACTTCTACAATATGCAATATTGCTAAGAATAATTCGAGAAATAAAGCGACGTCAGTCTAAATCCAATATGGTGGACTATTTTTTTATAATACTATATACATACATTGGTCCGGTAGGTGATAGTCAAGTGACTTCATACAGTCAACATTTTTAAAATTAGTGTAAATGTTTTAGGTCTTCCTTATTAAGGATCACGTTATGTTTATTTGAACGTCTTATGCCCCAATTAGAGGTGTGTCATACTCGTCAATCTACGTACTAAGTCTTACAAGTACGAGTACTTGTAAATACGCGTTCCAAAGACTAGCTCCAGGAGTATGAGTATCTGCGTCTGCGTGAAAGCACTTATTAGATACTACGGAAGTATGGAGGGTTGAAGCTAACTATAAGTAGATATGAGTATATTTAAAACGTCGATTTTTTTGAAATCGCAGTCTATACTCTGTACACGGTTCGAATATAATATAATAGTTTTCGAAAATCTATTCATATAACAAAATTCTAACTGAGTCGACCCTGTACAATAAATATTTTTTGGAAAATTATTTAAATAGTCATGATTATCGAAAGAGAGGCCAAATCTATAGTTTTTAAAATCTTTGTCTACCTGTCTGTCTGTCTGCCTGTAATCGCATCACGAGATCCCACTGTATAGATTTTGATGAAATTTCAATTTTAACAAAATTGAAATTTGAAAATAATTTTTTTCTACTAATCGAAACTTTATACTAATCAAAATAAGATAGAATTTCGTCTGATAGACCACACACACAAACAAACCGAGAGTACGCGGAGTATGAGTTATTTCATTTAAAAAACAACCTTAACACTAGTATTTTACAGTCGAGAGCTGTTATTCTCACTTCATTCACACACACTAACGTCGAGCGCGTCTCGCAACGAGTACGAGGCAACTCACACATGCTTACATCGAGTGTGAACTCGGTGAAGACGTATACTCGCATATTTCTCAGGATTAGGTAATATTAATATATTCGTCTGGCAATAATATAAAATTGTAACTAATACTTCATTAATACTTTTATTTATCTCAGGTGTGTAATATTACTTGTAATAGGTTTTATAACTAAGTCTTTATTATTGGAACTGGTATAGTAATATAATCTGTGTACAATGAATACGAACGATATTATCCGACTTATTTTGAATGGTTATCACAGAGATTATGTGAATATGAAATATAAGCATATCAGAATTTGTCAGAGTACTTATTCACAGATCTTTCAAAATACTCGGCATACTTCAATACTTGTAAATACTTCAAGACGCGTTTGGACGCTAATCAGAGACTTGGAACAGAGACGTCTTCGCTAAAATCTAGTTTTAAAACCTGTTCCAGTATATACGCCACACCTCTAGCCCCAATCTTACAAGTGATTTCACACAGCGAACATTATCTAAAATAGTGCATGTGTAATATAGGTCTTCCTTATAATAATAAGGAACTTCGTTCCTATCTGTTTTTTTTAATTCAGAAGAAAAACTAGCAAAGTATTAAATATTTAAAAAGCTTTTATGACTTTCATTCTAATGTTGCCATTGCAATTTTTAAGATTTTTACAATGCATAACGTAATTAATTTATTTTTCTAATTTGGCACTAAATTAACTTATTTGAAGGACAAAAACATAGACGGCATCTACACAACGCACCTGTTTACAACCGTGCTGGACGGCTTACAAAGAAATATATATATTTTATATATGATACTACGCTTACAATAAAGTGAAAATTGAAGAGGCTATGAGCATTAAACAAAATAAGTTAAGATAAAAGCTCTATTTAGCTAATCATCTAAAAGGCAGCTAACATGCAGCTTCAAATAAGTCTAAATGTCAATGCTTCTCTACAACTTCGTCGTAACTACACATCAAAAAGTATATAACAAAAATCGTTATTTTTGCCCATTAGTTACTCAATAAGCGTTACCATTTTGAAATTCAAAAATTAAACACATCAGATCAGAAATAAAGGGCTTAAAAACTATTAAGCTATGGCATTTAATAATTAATTTTATTATTTATGTACTCCCATACTTTAAGTCTCTCTATAAAAGTCTATAAAAGATTCTGAAACAGTTAGCTTATTGCCAACATTAAAATACCCAATGTCCTAATAACCATTATATCATCCAAACGGATCATATAATGTTGTACTGAATTTCATAATAACACTCAAATTCCTTCTGCGCAAATGAAATTCAAAAAAAGAACATCTTCATGAATTTCAAAAAAAGAACGGCCATTCACGCGCGTTTTACTATCTTGCGTCGAAATCATCAAAATCGAAAAAATATGTTCGAATCCCCGCCATTTTTCTTTGATATTTTGAATGTTTTGTTTACAAAAAAAAATGAGCGATTACTTTCCAACATTAACGAACTTATTGAAGTGAATTTTAATTGCACTATACAACATGTTCATTACAACTACAATAAATGATTCCTTCATCAATACTTAGTTTATTTATATATACTCAGTAATGAATGTTAGGTTACTAGGAGTGCAGTGCAGCAGTAAGCTAACTGTTTCAGAATCTTTTATAGAGGATTTAATTATGGGTGTAAATAAAGTCTTGTTTGCAACTATTGATAATTACGTATTAAAACACTCATGTGATAAATCCACATTCGTATTTTAATACCCCTTATTATACAACAGTTGCACAAATAACTATTATCATACTTAACAACACCATGGCGGGTAAAAGTTGTAAACATTTTTTATGAAAGTTAATTGCATTCTTAGTTCTTTTACAATTTTATACATAAACATTACAATTATGTTGATATATTAGATTAAATCTCGTTTATTTTACAGAAAATCATAAAACATACATGTAATTTTTATGTGACAATCGTTTTAATATATAAATTGTGATATATATTAAAACAATTGTGATATATATAAAAAAAACGACTGATTGAATGATTCATCTAAAATATGGTATTCCGTTAAACTGACATCAATATTAAATTAAATAATTTCAAAACTAGATTAAAAATCAAATGAACCATATATCTGCTTAAAATCAAGTTTCTATAGCATTAAAAAATATTTCTTATCACAGACACAGATAATATAAAAAAAAAGGATCTCCAATGTATAAAATTAGATAGATAAAGTTAAATAAAAAATGTAGCAACTATATATGAATTCCGGTAAAAATGATTTTTTAAAAATTACTATATAATGTCTAAATAAATATAAACAGTAGTCAAATTCAAGTTGTTAATGTTATCAACATTTTTAGTTTTATTTCATTTATCTTTCATCATTTTTTAAAACATATTATATGTTCAATGCTTTTTTCTTAAGAACTAAGCTTTTATGTGGATGTGATTATATTTTAATCTAATAAGACAGAAGACACATGCAATGCAATGCAATCCTACAGAAATAGTTGTAGCCTAGTGGCAGGCTGGTATTCTTCATAAAGAAGTCCTAGTTTATAACACTGCCTACTTCTTTCTTAACACAATCACTTAGGGAGGTTATGGTTATTCATAATTCAAGTAACAAGTAATTATTATTAAAAAGAGTAAAAACAAAATATATATCTTATCTATTATGGAGGTTAATCTAGCGTATATTTGGAAATTCTTATAAATGGCAGTTATGAGCGTCAGTATCATAATGAAGTTTTCAAATGGAAAGAAATTTTAAATATATAAACCTATTTTATTTATTATGAGATTTAAAACTAAAATTATTAAAAAAAACTATCATAAGAATTATTAAAAATTATTAAAAAGATGTGCGCGTCACATAAATCTTTGGATTCAATTGGCAAGTAAAAAACTTAACAAAAATAATTACAAATCTAGGTAAAAAGACCCTGAAAATAAAAATAATTTCTATAGTACTTTAACTAATCCTATGAGTATTCTCTTCCGCTTATACACTACGTATATATCTTTCTCTTGCGATCCCAAAAATATTAAATAAATGATTCCTCTGTCACTAATATATAGAACCACAAATATATTCTAAATTTGATATAGGAAAATATCATGTACGAAAGGAATTAAATGCCTTGAGTAAGAGAATTTTCTAGAACTATGTCGAATTCATCCAACGGTTCGAGTATTTGTCTGAGGAATGTAAGTAGACCGCGCTTGCGCAGGAAGCTTTGCTCTTCAAACATCTCGGCGGTCACACGGGTTTGCGACATCGGCACCAACATCCTATGAAGCCAATGTTCCCTAAAAAATATCCATAGTTTTATTCTCTATGTAATATTATTTTCCTTTTTTGCTCATTTATTAATTGTGCTATGGCATCCTAAAAATTCATTTTATTATTTATTATACTTAACAATTGCGGGTAAAAGTCGTAAAATTTTTTTTATGAAAGTTAATTGCATTCTTAGTTCTTTCACAATTTTATACATAAACCAGTGAACGTAAACATTACAATTGTTGACATGTAAGCTCTCGTTTATGTTATAGACAGTTCCTTCTCTATATGTAATATTAAATATTATTTTGCATTTTTTTGCTGATTAGAATTTACGTATTATATAGTTTACAACGAAAATCTGAACAACGAAAATCTGAACAAAGAAAAAAAGATATTCGTTCTCAAATGAGTTTTTATACAACTGCATCGTTAATAATTTAAAAATAATGAACACAACATTAGAAATAATATAAATTTATGTATCCACAAGTTAAATTTTACACATTTATAAAAAAATAAAAAAAAGTAAAACCAGCTAGAGGACATGGGAAGTAGTTGTTATACGTACCGTAAACTAAGACATATGAAAAGTTGGAACTTTCCATCTTTGCCCAAAGATCGTCCCACTGATCCGATCTCGTCCATCAAATGGCAGTAACACCTCCATATAGCTCTGTGTTCTTGGTCCTGGCGGCAGTTGTACGCGACTCCACAGCCTTTGTTCGTTTGTGTTTCATCGCAGAGACTCATCTTAAATTCGTCTTTTACTCTTGCTGGAATTATACGTAGAATAACGGATAGTTAGTGTAATAAAATCACTTCACACATCAAGACATCACTTTACACATTTTCGGACTATACTTATTTTACCTATGATAAACATCAGACTTACCAAAATAGTCCCAAATAAAAAGATTTTTTCCAAATAACCTGGTTGATTTGAAGCCGCATAGAAAAGCTTGCTCCAAACATTTCACCAATCCATTTTCACCGCACAGTAAAACGCTTAAGGAATTGGCGTCTTTTTCACGTTTCGACTGGTAATGCCATTTTACTATAGCATTTACACAGTCCCCTAAAAATAAGGTAATTAAGACAAGAAATCACGAAGCGCAACATCACAGAAGAATTTTATATGATAATTAAATCACAAAGAGGAATCTGACTCACAAGTTTTTGTCATCAACATCTTAAATTTAGTAAATCAAAAATGTCTTAGCACTACATTGTTCAATACTCACTAAAGGCCATGTAAATGTTTTAACGGATTTATAACTCGTTTTTTGGGAAATAAAGTCTCTAACACGGAAAAAATTATATCAATCGCCAATTTGAAAAACTTGAAGTATGAAATAGTACTGTCTTCTATATTTTTCAACGCAATGCAAACCTTGCAGGTTTAGGCCATATTGGTGTATATAACTTAACGGGGACTATGAGCATATAAAAAGAAAAAGTATTTTACCCATCAATATGAAGTTAAAGGATCTCACCAATCATATGCTGTATAGTCGATGTAGATAAATGAGTAGTGGGAGAAAGTGCTTGTGATGGCGTTCTAGGGGTTCGTTCTCGAGTCCGTGCTGCAACTACCACACGCTCCGTTGAACCATCGTCTACTCCTGTCCCAAGCCAACGGTTGCAGGGAAACCTGGTATTATATATGTTTTATTACTAAAATGAATACTGTCATTCCTCATTCAAAGCTGAAAAATGATTTGAGTAGCTGTTTCTTATTCTCTAAAAAAAATTCATTATATATAAAGACTATTAAACTCACGTATAGGTGTGACCAGTTACTTCATTTCGTACATAGACTTGATCGAGAAGCCATCTTGGCGATAAACCGGAGTTGTCGTGGCCAATACGTAATGTTGATAGAACACCCAAATTTTTATGCTGTAATTAGTAGTTTAAATCTAAGGCTCGATTTATTATACGTTTGTGCAGATAATAAGGATATTTAATTAATGGGTTAATAAATATAATTATGAGAAATTATATATTTTTAAAACAAGTTTATGTAAAGGACTAAAAAGTTGACCATCTAGGACTCATTACACAATACTTCTCAAAAGAAATAAAAGGTCCAAGCTTGATGGGGTTTTATCACAAAATTATGTGTGATAATAATATTGTTACGATTACGTATACGATTAACATGTGCATGCAAAATGTCAACACAATCAGAAACCGGAAAATGGATCATATTTAACTTGAAAAAATTGATATTAATCAAGACACTTCAGGTGTCATAAGTTGTAATAATATATAGTAGGTTTTATATAACTAATGACTTACGTGAAACACAAATTCATTAGTATTTCTTGGTATAGGTATTTTTGGTGTAGATTCACCGTTAGCACCGGATATAGAAAGCCAACAATTTGCAGTTGTTTGACTAGCTTTACGCGATGGCACAATCAGCACTCGATATGGCAATTCTGTTAAAGACAAATGTTGCTGTGTAAGGTACAAAATGATTACAAGTTTAGTTTTATTTAAGATGATTTGTTAATTTTAAAGAAAAAGATATGAGAAGCATACTATTAAAAACAAATAATCTTAGACTAAAATGAACAATTTGTAGCTTACTACGTCACAGAAGCTAGATTATTAGAAAAAAATATAGTTACTTAAGTTTTTTTAGATTACAAATGTTAATATGTAGTATGCTGACATTACTTACTAGTAGTAGGATAAGTATTAGTAAAGCAATGATAATCCACAGCGTTTAACGTCAATAGATGATACAAAAATTGTTCTCTTTCCTCCTCACATCTTAGAAAAGCCGTTCTTTTGTATTGAGATCGCAGTAAAGTAGTATCTGAGAGCAATTCCCTCAAGTGTTTTGAGAGTAATTTCTTCTCAAGTGATAGACGAACCCAAGCTCGAGCGTATCCAATTTCGGTTTTTATATCTGTCATTGCCTGAACATTTCTAAAATAAGTAATAAAAACAGAATTAAGTTTGTTACGACGTAATGTTATTAATATTAAAAAATAATCATTACTATGTTTAGACCTATTTAGATAAGCGATTATATATTAAAATTTCAACGAAAAAGTTTGTCATAATACGTTAGTTTATATTTAACAACCACTACTGTCCTATGGCCACATTACAGCGAAATTAACGAACTGTTAGAATGTTTTTCTAACAGTTCGTGTGATTGTGAAGGAGAAATATTGCCTCTTGGCGTAATATTCTGACTATTAATGATATATTATTATGTTTACTACCTCATATCAAAAGTAAGATTTTCTGGTAAGGGACGTAACGGGTTTGGAGGTTGGGATGATTTCCTTTCCAATGTGCCGGAGTTACTTAGACGGTCACGTGAGCTATCCCGAGATCCTCCTCTTGAACTGTCGCGCGATCTATTCACACTGGTACTTTGCTGGGCTTCCACTTCCGCTCCAACCGATGATAAATCTAGAATTTTATTGAAAATATCGCTTTAATGAAAAAAAGCATCACCAAGCTATTAAACTATACCTTTTCAGTGGTATACACCTATGCATTAAACCTTCATAATTCTTATATTATATTTAGAAACGATCTAAGGTAATCCTATTATTATATATATTATACTTACAATCGAGCCGTTTGCGTAAAACGCACCAAGCCAAGGCTGCATGATTTAAACATTAAAAATATATAAAAAATTATGTACATTACGAATTTAGACAAACACCTAAAAGTTAAATTTACACAACAACTAACATAAAAGTTAAATTTAAAACTTTTTCTGTAAAAAGTACAGTGCTATCAACATTAATATGTAATGAATAATAACTTTTTCTTTGTTGCTAATTTTTCTTTTCAAGATAAATAATTGAATAAACCAGTAAAAATACAATCGAGCTATTAGTTTGATAGCCCTAAAATAATGAAACATACCAGGAGTTAAATAGTTGGGATCAATTGGCTTAGTCGAGTTACTGCACTGTTCCAATTCTTGATAGTTCGTCAGATGCATCCATAAAGCAGATTTCCCCATCTTATGTTGTAGTCCATGTGACCACAGTCTTTCCAACAGATCGCAAAGTGATGCAATCATTGTACTTTCTTCCACACCTGTTATGGAGACTTCGCATCCTAAACCTAAGTCACTCTCTTCGGTGCCCATTTTCTCAAGTAACATTCGTTTTGTTTTACTTTTGCATTCCTGGATAAATGTGTTTAACTCAATCAGGGAAAGGAATAAAGTTTAATATTGAATTTAAATTGTTACATTTGAAAAACAGACTCATTTAGAATGGCAATTTAGAAAAGAGCAACTTTTGAGTTTTTTGCCGGCTTTTCTCAACCAATAACTGCTTTCCGAAGTTTCATTCCTCAAGTGCTTTTGTCAAAAAATTGAGTTTCACTTTGAACTTAGATAATAACTATCATTCGTACCTTTAAAAGTTTTTCCACAAAAGTCCTATTATTTTGTGCTATAGCCGCTGGAGTGACTTCAGTAGACAGCCTCCTACCGATATCTCCCAGTAATAATTCCGGCGGGCAATCTTTGACCTGCCACTTCGCATTCTTAATACGCTTCAAACTATTAGTTCTGTAACATAAAAGTATTATTTCAGGCGATTAAAATTTACTCACTTCAAACATAAGCGAATCAAGCTTAAAGCATTTTACTTTTACATTACATAACTAATTTCTTTGTTAAGTAATTCAATGAATGATTGTGTGTTATTTTCTCATTTTACTGTGTACTTGTTGTTAACAAATTTACTAGTATGGTGATTTGTTACAAATTTACAATTATCTTAATTTCTTTGTTTTATATGATTGTGTGTAATGTATTGCGATGCAAGCAAAAAAGAATTCAACATCTTATTTCTTCATATAATTTATTAGTCTACAATACTACACATAATATTTTTTTTTAAATTAACAGATATTTTATTTTAGTACTAATTAATGAACTATTATGCAGAATAAAAGTAATTGCCATTTGATACGATAAAGAAAAAAATATCTAAGAAACATTAAATAATTATCATTATTATTATCGTTACATACATTTAGCCAATACGTCAAGTTTAAGACATGCCATGCGATGTTAACAGGCCATGCGTTAATTCTTTATCAAAAGATACAAAAAAGCCACACCTAGATATCTAGAATGTTTAATTCTATTACAGGACATCTAAATAATATGTTAAGCTCGGCCAAAAAATAGAAAACAAGTAAAAGTAGGTATTTAATAAGGTTTAATTTTTTTGGGCGGGCTTTTTTTATTCTACATAAAAACTTAAATAAAACCTGAGCTGCTGTTACAATAATGAGCAATTAATATATTCATTGTACGGATTACATGCAACAATGCCTAAAATATTATATAAAAATATATTGCATTCAGTCAACATTTTTCAACCATGCAATAATCACAATATTTGGAAGCAACGTTGAAACAATTTAATTGTTAAATTCCACCAATTCATACCCAATTTAAGGTTTTTAACATTTAAATTGTCATTATGACTCGCTTAGGTTTAAAATAAAAAAAAAATTGAACTTAATAACCTTAACTATAATTGACATAATAAATCATTTTCTAACCTATTATTAAATTCATGTACATTCTCGTAAAAGCTTTTGAGCATTACAATTTAAAAAAAAATTACTAGCAGTATGGATCACATACTACTAGTATTTCCATAACCCCTCCAACTAAGCTAAATTGTGTTAGGAGTGGGCCACATCAGTAGTCCAATACTGGTATTCGGATTCGAACCCACGACTTATCGTTCGTGCATCCAACGCCTCGACCACTGAACTACTGACGCTTAGTTTTTTTTTAAATATTTTAAACTTTAGAATCTTATATAAAACAAAGAATAATGATAGAAATTAAATATATATTTATTTGTTTATAACACAACTAAAATTCGAATAAAATATTAACATTTGCAATGGTTATACCATCTTAAATAATAAATTTAAAAAAAACAATAATAAATAAAAATAAATGCTTTTAGCACACTTAAAAGTAACACAAACACAGTTCTGATAATGCGAGATTCATTATTGTAATATCATATATTACTTTAGTAAGTATATACTAAATTAAACAAAAATATTATGCTAAATCTAATAAAGCACATAATATTATTGAGATATGAGTATTACATAAAAGTTGTACTAAAGGGCAAGGGACACTCAAATTATCTTCCATAATGAATCAAATACTGATGATATTGTGATAGTGGCCTATACATTAATGAGTTTGTAAATGCATTACTAATTTCCAATTGCGATACACAGAAAATGTACTATGGTTCGTGTTAAGGCCAGATGACCAGAAAAGTATTGTTTTAAAGTCTTGTACTCATTGTATTGGGTCAGCGTCAAAGCATATGTAGAAAAAAATCGAAAAATAATTTTAATGAGGCATCTTTTAACAAAAAAAAGGATGGACGCGTTTTAAAAAAATTTGAAAAACTACATTATAAATTAAATTCTGTGAATACTTTAAAAGCCATACAAATGTTTTAAATGACCATTTTGATCTTACTATTTGATGTATATTGAAAAAAAAAACTCAATATCATGCAAACTGTAGTGGAGATCCAATAACTTTAAATCAGAAAGGATAACAGTGCATAAATCATGACTTATCAATGAAATATTTGGAAAATAATATAAGTACCATGCAGTCTTAAAAGCTAACATAGATTTCACACGCTACTCAATTTTTGTATCTACTAATATTGCTATATGTAACAAGGTTTACTAAACAAAAAATGATTAAACACACAACATGCTATCAACCAAATATTTCTTTTTCACAAAATAAATAGAGTTCTATTAGCTGCCGTATCAGTAGCTGTTAAATTATCACATGTTTTTATATTCCCAATTCATATAATGTAATATAACTTTGATAAAATGAAAAAAATATTGAATTTATTTATTAATTTAACGTCCAGATTATTCCGTTAGAGTGGCTTCTGTAATAGAATAATCTCTTATCTTATTATTCTCTTTGCCTCTATTAATTCAAGATATATTTTTCGAGCTTTACTTCTAGTATCTATCTAGGCACACGATTAACACAAGTATATTTGTTCCTATAAACAAGGTCCCAAATATTGTTATAGTAAAAAAATGTCTTAAAACGAACTCGAGTTGTTGGTGTGTCAGTAGCTTAGTAGTGTAAAATACCAATGCAATTTGTGTACCTGGCAATATCTAAGCAAAACACGATTACTTATTTACTACATTGAATAAATAATTACGTCTACATATATTGTGAATAAGATTTATAGATCTACCCGTCATTAAGGGTTTTAAAATAAACTCTACATAGTATAATATGTATTGAAACGAAACCAGTTTTAATGAATCATTTAATTTTATAATGTCTGTTTTGACATAATTTATAAAGATAACTTTAAAAGGTTTCATTTTAATACAAAATGCAACAATCACATGTTTTTGCTACTGCGACGAGTCACACCTGCGATCAGACGGCGTAGGAGGTGTTAACGCATTTGCATCGAGCCTCGCAGGAAAGGCTCTGTAATACGCTGCGCGGTGCGGCAATCTTTCCCCAGGAGCTCCTACTTCTACCTCACAACTCCAGGGCCCTACAATGCTCCCCGAACCTCCCGCCCACACGCTGTATCCCCTCGTTGCGAGTCCCCCTTCGCCTAATCGCCCCCTGAAAAAATACCCCTCTCATTCCACATTACACAGTTTCTAATCTACAACCTCCTCATTGAAAATAGGGTTTAAGTAAAATTATAATAATGTTATCAAAAATAGAGTTTGTAGATTTTAATTTCCCAGTAAAAAAAAAATATTTTAGTTATTTTAAAGCTTTGAAAAACGGTGACACTCACGTATTGTTACGGCAATTAAGTACTATAGTTTCAACCGCATTCGACGGTCTTCCTCAGCTAGAGGAAGCGCGCGTTGACGGCTCGGCGAACCAGTGTTTGCTATTTTACAAAGCTTTAAAATCACTAATTACCACGTAAGTGTCCATAAAAAAATCTTTTGGTTATTGTTTTAAAAAAGATATATATTATCACAATTAAAATAACAAATTCAAACAATTTTAATTTCTAATATAATCATACATCATGGATTTTTAAAATTGAAAGATGATAGAATTGCTTATTAACTAAAAGGAATGCGTTTTTAAGAAAACTTGTTAGTCAAGACTCTGAAAATTACTAAAGAATTATTCTTTAGATAGTTGTCATTATACAATTGGTTATAGACTTATTAGATTACTTTTAATTTATAATAATAAATCAACTAAACTGAATGCTGAATGGAGTAAGCCCCCCTGATTAAGAATTGGATGCTATTTTATATTTTGGCTTTAATGTCATAAAGATATAATGAAACAATTTTGTAGAAAATAGAACGAAAGGAAAGACCAAGTCTGTTTTATGCATAAATCCTTCGCAATCCTTGCCCGAAATGTTTCGCATCGCAACGACAGCTCGTAGCCGTAAATTGCCATTATTAGTAAATCATATTTTTTAACCATTAGTAATACAAACTTGTCAATCACCACATACAGTGCACACAAACATGCAAAATATTCCAAAACTTACCTCACAGTTCGTATTCTATGCTCAAAGACTTGTAGATTCGCGTCATATTCTCCCCAGTTAGCCATTATCTTATTATCAATAAGAGTAGCGAACATTTGCGTTTCAAGAAAACGTGATAAAAATGGTCTATGACGTTGCGGTTGATCTGATAAAAACGACGCTTTGTCGAAATTTACCATCGATTCACGAGATGAAAGCCACGAATCACGATCCTGAAATCATTTTGATGTTCTCAGTACATGAGTCACTTTCAGTCGCACGATTTATATTCTTGTATAAATTGTTTAATTTAAAATAGATCCACAAAGTCTAAACCTTAAACTATATATTGACAGAAAAGTTACGTTATATACCATTTCATAAAAAAAATAACAAAAACTAATGATCACATTACTAATATATGACTTTATATAACAATTACCTGGTCTGGCATAATGACAAAATTTTCATACATCAAGAACATGTGTACGAATCTATTGAGGAACGTTTCTCTGATGGCAATATTGAAGCGAACATCTTCATTGTACTGATCTTCATCATTTAGTATTTTCTTCTTGGTGGTCGGCATAACTGTGTCTGCGTCTACATCATCTATATTTACTCCTGTAGAATAATGCATTGTATACTTGTCTTACCAGTTTTAAAAAAACGCGAGCTTTTCTGCGACCGCACACAAACAACTACAGCAAGTTTTAGATTGTAAAACTCTTATTATAAAAGCGAATACATCTTAAAGCATCCAGGAAAAAAATCCAACAGCATCGATGGGTGGTAATAAACATTTTTAATCAATCTCCATCTATCTGAATATATTTTTAATTCGTCTTAGTTATTTCTTACCAGTTGGAGACAGCGCGATCTTACTAATATTATAAATGTTAAAGTTTATATATTTGTTACTCAATAACATAAAAATAAAATTTGGCTCACAGATACTTTATAACTCGGATTAATATATAGGCTATTTTTGAATCCGTAAAATATTATAGTTCCTGCAGGATAATAATAAAATATGCTTATTAAATGCCTGAAATTTTTTATAGAGCAATATATTGAAAAAATATTTTTAATCTTAGTAATCATGTTAAATTGTATATGTGTAAAGCCGGAGCAGGGCAGATTATATTTACCTGTGCGTTTAACAATATCTACGATACGTTGAAGTGCGTCTAGTCGACGAGGTGCGCGTCGTGGTGAACCTGGTGGGGATGAGTTTAAAGGCCTACTTTCGTCCCACTCCAGTACATCATGGAATGAGTGTTTACGTCGGAGACCACCTGTTAAAAGTTAATTTTTGTATCCTTCTGACCACTCTAGAAGCGTGTATGGCATGTATTTTTTGGCTTTCAATGCTTTTTGATTATTTCTTGTTAGGGGAACTTTATAAATAATAGATAAGTAATGATACAATGTTCAATATACCATGATAACCAAATAAAAATTCCAACAATTTTTAAATTTGTGTGTAAAAAGTACATAAATTTGAGAAATGCTAATAAAACTTACATTTCGTGTATAAAATATATATTCATAATAAGTTTTAATTTACCTGACGGTAATGTGCAGCTGCTACTCATGCCATCATTCATATGTTTGTAAGATGTTCCATTTAATGGTGCTCCAAGTTTTGTTGGTTCAGTTTCAGGCCTTTGAATCTACAAAAGAAACAGTCATTATTTATTTAATTTTATTAAGTTTATGAAAATTATTCTTAATGTTTTAATTAAATTAGAGACATTCTCTGACAGCCAAAGCAATTGAAATTCATAGAATGAAAAATTAAAAAAAATACAAAATATAAATTCCAGTAATAAACCTGATGCTTATCTAAAACGTGATTCAATTCTTCAATAAAAGGTGTCCTGTGAGGAAAGACTGGAAGTTCTTCAGGTAATTGTATGTCTGGCTTGTCTATATCTACTAAACATAAAGCTGCCTCAGATCCAAGTGCAATATTTCGTGGACCATTGCTTCCTATAGTAATGACTGCACTATCAGCATGGAGACCTAAAAATTATTATTATAATCACAAACTACAGTACCTTGCTACAAACACTGAAAATTCTGTCTTGAATTTTTTTTTCACATTCTTTTGTGTTTATATTGTATAATATGATAAATAATTTTAGTTTATACTATGTACTAATAAGTATAATTACCCATAACAAATGGCACCGGGGCATCCAGAAAGTGGTATAAAGGTGATGGCAGTATCGGAACATAAACATGCGCCCACGAGAATGGTAGAAGAAGTGATACTATGCATTCTGCTACTAACATTAACTTGTTGAAATCTGGAAATGAAACACAATATTATTTTAATCAATATAAAAAAAGATGACTAGCAGTATGGATAATCAAATACTACTAGTATTCCTTTACCCCTCCAAATAAGCTAAATGCATGTGTTAGGAGTGGAAATTATCTATACAACAAATTAATTGAATTATCTGTACAACATTTATTAAATTAGGAATAAGACAAATTTTCCTTTTATAAGAAGAATTACTCAAGTAGAACCAAGAAATGAAGAAAACTTATTTAAAAATGATTAAAGACTTGCAGGTCATGTTCAAAAATGATAACAAATCAAATTAACAGAAAAATAACCAAAGAATAATTATTAGTGCCCAGGATTCTAAATTATTACAGTTCTTGGACAAGAGAATATTTTATACCTAAGCTGCTAAATTCAGTTCCTTTAAATATAAGAAATGATGTCACTGAAAAATTTACATTTAAGAAAGAGTTAAAAAGTTTTTACATTAATAATAAACAAATAAATGAATAACGATAGTAAAATACTAATATTAGAAATAAGTTACTTAAGTTTAAATATATTACTCTGTACCTAACTTTTTTATATAAATATTAATTAACTGTGTTTATAATATTTAAGTATATACATTTTCTATAAAGAATTTAAGAGAAAAATGCCACCAACAAACTGCTTTTTATGTTAGAAATTTAAGTTATTGGAAACTGTAAATAATAAATAAAATAAATTTATACACACCACTAGATCTTAAAAGCACCTGATGTTCTAACAGCACACAGGTAAATAACTGGACTACACAATCCACTCCTAGGTGGAAAAACATCAATCTTAGAGGATAATCTAAAAGAGGTAACTCATCGGGCGCATTTGGCATTCTTATCACCTGAAAAAAAGATATTTTTTTTATAAGTAATTTAGTTGACAACAACCATACTAAAATTTCTAAGAGTGCTTCTTAGAAAGCTTGGGTTTTGAATTAATACATGATACACATAAAATAAAATTTAAAGCACTTTAGAAATGAAATCGACACATCTAGATCTAATTAATCATAGATCTTGTCTGGGCATATAATAAAAAACATAACTTTTTTAAGAATGCTGCACCACTGTATTCATAACAAAATATATTAAGAACAATTAGATTCATCAGGATCTAGATATGTATCATGTAATAATTAAACAATCTTTAACTGAAATTTCACTTTTACCTGACCATTTAATTTTACAATCTTTTATTCTATAAAAATTTGACCTTATTTCATTAAAAAGAATTAGCTATGTAATACAAAATAAAATATTTTTGAAAGGCTAATTTAAAGTTTTATTTCATATGTTTAATAATGATCATACTAACAACTGGTATTGGATCCAAATGTGGTTCTGACGGTGGTACATATAGGCGTAAAGCTTGTCCTGGCAATGGCACTGGAACTTCATACAACAGATTGTAGACATAGGATTCAGGGCTGAGTCCTGGTCCTGGTTGTCTAGGTAATGATCTAGAAGTTATACAAATATTTATTATTGCTGATAGTGAGCAGACCGTATACATTTTCATAAAATCAACTTCTAAACATTTTACATTTGTAAGAGCAGTCTGCATGTAGATTTCTTTAAGTATAGATAAATAGAGCTGTCCTTCGTAAAAATTCTTAAAAAACCATACAAATTCAGAAAAGATGTTAACTGGCAGTTCTTTTATTAATCAATCCAATGTTAAAAGGAATACATACCTAAATAAATTCTCTAAGAATAACTGTGCTACCCTAACATAAGGGTATTGGCATATAAGTGCTATACTTTTGGCTACATAGAGTTTATCTTTGGTTATATCATAATATGTGAGAGCTGCTCCAGTGTGTGGTGCCAGTTTAAAGGACCTAGGTAAAGATCTAGAACTTTCTTTACCAGAACTCTTTCTATGGCCTGGAGGTGTTTGCCCACTAGACAATTCAGTAATATACATAGCCTGAAAAATAAATGCTTATTAAAACAGATATTATATAAAATACAATCTTTTCTAATTTAGTATATCTTAAATTATAAAACTTACAAACATTAATTCAATTTTTGTTGTTAAATTTTTCTTTAAAATTTAATCTCACAATTTTAATCTAAGCTCTAGTTCTATGAGAAAAAAGATAACTATTATCATAGTTAATATTCAATATATGATAAAGGTTTCAAAGATTTTTTACTTCTTCAATTAAAAAAATGTTATCCCACTCACCTGCAATGTGTGCATGGCACTACATATATTTCTGTTTCTAACTTCTTCATAGAAAATAAGGCTGAATCCATAATATCTAGAAGCATTTTCTCTTGTCACAACAAAACTATGAAACTTTGGTTCTAATGAATGTTTTTGAGTTTTGAATTGGAGACCAGCTGGTAGGCATAGCTGAAAAGAATCATTTATTATTACAAAGGAAATTAATAATAAATGTAATGAAAAGTCAATTTAAGCTTACCATACACACAGCATGTTCATCAAATTGATTGCTATGAACATTATCTGGATAGTGTGCTAAAACTTTTCCTTTATAAGAACGATCAAGTGGAGATATATGAAGATTGTCACCTAAAAATAATTGTCATAAATTTACGAAAATCCATATCAACATATGTAAAGTGCAACGTTTCAGATAAATTACCGCTAAGTCTATCTGGTTCTAATCCTGAATCAAAGTCGAGCCCACAAATAACAAAATAATCAGCAAATCGACAACCTACAGAGAGGTCGGAGACAGACATGTTCATATCGACCCGTTATTTATTATTAGAGACACAACACTTTCTCTTCCAGATACAATTTGTCAGACTTCGCCACACCATTGTTTATTCGTCTATAATTTAGAAGTGAAAGCATAGTGTAGAATGAATCCCGTGACTGTCGATCAATAGTTGTGTTAAGTAAATAAAAATGATGCCAATTATGTAAACATAATGTCGATATTATCAAAACCCATATTTCACTGAGATTTGATATTAGATCGCAGAGTACATTAAAATTTTGCTTCAGACAAAGATTAAAGATTTAGAGAACTGTCAGTATGTCACTGTCAAGGTGACTACAGATGACTATGATAGGATCATAGAGATATAGAGGTTAATGGTTATAATGATACAGATGGTAAATGTCCTATCCTTGCCGCATGCCGAAAATTTCGTGTCCAAATTATAAAAACTGTTATCATTTCAATAATTCTAAAACACATATTCTTATAAAAACACACACAAAACAAAAATTAAGCTTAAAAAATACATAATTTCGTTTAATGATTGATTACTTATTTTGAATTTACCTATTTTTTAATTTTATTATGTATTTTCTTTTATTTATGTATGTAGTTTATATATTTTTTTCTATTATATACCTTTAATTTTTTTAAATAAAATATATATTTTATACGGTTACACTGCCTTTTATCACACTGCCACATTACGGATTCGAGCCGTCGTCTTTGCCCGAGTCATCGGCCCGTGAGTACCGGCCTTCTTGAGATTTGATACATTTATTTTACTTTACATACAATATGTAATTTTTTCGGAATCTAATACATTTTTTTAATTATCTTTCCATCGACAAATAATACATCAATGCAGGCAGAACAATAACCTTTTTTAATGGAAAAATTTACAAAATCTATACCTTTTGCTTTGTAGCCTAGTTTCAACTTAAGTTCATCATAATTATAATTATTTTGTTAAAAAATCTATGCTATTTATTTTAACATAGAACCAAAGAGAATCAATTTTATCCGAAATTCAAAGACTAAAGAAGAACTGTTTATCTTTGTTTGCTTTGCAAATGTCCATGAATGTCAATATTAATGTCAATTGAATTGTCAATTTTGTCAGTTGATAGGGAGTGTACATTCGGTTTTTAAATAAAAGAGATTAGATTACAGAATAATTTAGTTTTAGCTTTAATACCTTTTTTAGCAGAATTCGACCGTTCGATTTAGATTTTTTTGTATTATAACATAGTTCTTTTTATGTGATAAATTTTATTTATTGGGCAAAATAACAGTGCTAAAGGTAATTATAAATTTAGAAAAAAATATTTTTTATTTTAGTTACGCCGCTAATTTATGTATTAAGTTCAATTCTTATTAACCTATTAAAATATTATTCAATTAAATACCTAAAACATATTCATATTGTCCTAATGTTCATATAAATTTTCTTACTTTACTAGATTAAATAATATTCTTATGCTATACTTGTTACAGAATGTTGAGAGGAAGTATACAACACTTATTACACTGTACTTTTTTTATATCTTTTATATTTCTATTCCTGGTGTTTGCTGGTGCTATAAACCTTGATGACAAAGAGAAACCCTATGTTGACCCTTGGGAAACCTATGGTCTCTATGGAGCCCTTATTTTATATACTTTAAGGCTTCTGACACTGCTTACAATACCTCAAGTACTATGTAATTTTGGGGGCCTGATTTTCTTTAATGCATTCCCTGGGAAAGTCAAATTAAAAGGATCTCCATTGCTTGCACCATTTATTTGTATTAGAGTTGTGACAAGGGGTGATTTTCCTAAACTTGTGAGAGACAATGTGTCAAGAAATATGAATATGTGCATAGATGTTGGGATGGAAAATTTTATGATCGAAGTAGTTACAGACAAAGCTATTAATTTACCTAAACACAGAAGAGTAAGAGAGGTTGTAGTTCCTTCTGAATATAAGACAAAGACCGGTGCACTGTTTAAATCTAGAGCCTTGCAATACTGTTTGGAAGATGATGTTAATATATTGGCAGAGACTGACTGGATTGTACATTTAGATGAAGAAACTCTGTTGACAGAGAATTCAGTTCGTGGAATATTAAATTTTGTATTAGATGGTCAGCATCAGTTTGGTCAAGGTTTGATTACTTATGCTAATGAGCATATTGTTAATTGGCTCACAACACTAGCTGATAGCTTCCGTGTAGCTGATGACATGGGGAAGCTAAGGTTCCAATTCTATTTGTTTCACAAGCCCCTGTTCAGTTGGAAGGGGTCCTATGTAGTGACTCAAGTAAGTTTTATAGTAATTGTTCTATTCTAAACAAATTTATTAATAACGAATATTACAGTTTCATTCATATGGCTATATTTATTTAATAAAATTATTATATAATTATTTTAGGTATGTGCAGAGAAGAAAGTTTCATTTGATAACGGACTTGATGGATCTGTGGCCGAAGACTGTTACTTTGCTATGAAAGCTTACACGGAGGGATACACATTTAATTTTGTTGAAGGGGAAATGTGGGAAAAATCTCCTTTTACACTATGGGATTTTATGCAGCAAAGGAAAAGATGGATTCAAGGTATTTTATTAGTTGTACATTCAGAAGAAATACCATTCATGAACAAGATTTTTCTGGCAATATCCTGCTATTCATGGGTGACACTGCCATTATCCACAAGTAATATTTTGTTAGCAGCAATCTGTCCCATACCATGTCCTCACTTTTTAGATTTAGTATGTGGTTTTATAGGTGCAGTTAATATTTATATGTACATATTTGGTGTTATAAAATCATTTCCAATTTATAGATTTGGACCACTTAAATTCTTTTTATTTGTTGGGGGAGCTTTAGCTACCATCCCGTTTAATATAGTCATAGAAAATATTGCTGTAATATGGGGTGTTTTAGGCAAGAAGCACAAATTTTATATTGTGAACAAAGAAGTTAAGATACCAGTAACTGTATGATTTATTACTATAATATGCACAAATTACTTAAGGCCTGTTATTTAGGCTTCAGTATTAAGCTAGGCAGTATACTTCAGTATATTGAGTTGGAAAGCGAATGCTTACATAAATATCAAGAGATTGTTTTAAAACATGAACAAGTGATTAGTCACCTATGCTTTGTTACCAAAGACTTATACTATGTATTAAGATAGTATCTTAAAAAATTGCAATTTTGAAGACAAACTTTGAAGTGTTATTTATTTTTTAACTTTGTATTTTTTTAAGCTCGCAAGTGCTTTTATTTTGTTGAAGATAATTTTTTGCATTAAAGTTTTTGTAGAAAGAATGTTGTGAGGTACTGATATTGTTTAATGTGTGGTTTTTATCTAGTATTTTTTGATTTTAAGTAGCTATTCTAAATATTTATTATATATGTATGTTTTAATAACAATATGTTGTTACAAACCAGCACAAATAATTCTGTGGTATTAATAACAATAGTTTAGTAAAAAACATTTATAGAAGTAATGTTAGGATAGCTGAAAAGCTGAATGAACATTATTTATTATTTAGATACAAATTACAAAGAGGTACACAGTATTAGTAGAATAAAATTAAAAACATGTCTATAATTTTTTTTGTACTTAGTTATAACATGAACACATTGCATAATTTTTTTGTATACTCATAATTATTTATTACTGGAATGTAATGTTTATTAAATTGATGAACACTAAGACCGTGTTCCAATATGCACTGCAGCACTGTAGAGTGTGACGTCGCTTCGGTACTCTGGGAAACCCTTCCTATACTTAGCTTAGCTATACTGGGTCACTGTTTAAAATGGAACAGCAAACCAGTATACAGTCGTCTATCATGTCATTCATGTTTTTGTCGCTTTTTCAATTTAAAATTTAATTATTTGCATAATAAAAGTATTTATTCTTTTTATCAAGACATAAATATTGTTATCAATTTACTACTTATCAATTAAATTTCATTTAAAAAAATTTGATGTTAATAACAACCAGTTTCTTTAATAACATTATAATTTTTAATTTTTTATAAGGCCCGGTTTCATTAGATAACAATTTAAATAATTATTTATTATCAATAGTTCAAGCATCAAGCAGTTAAAAAATTAAAATTCTTGACCCTGTTGATCATGTGATCAAAACACTGGGAGCACTGTATCTCGGCAGCTCCAGTGGTTACAGTACAAAAATGGCGTCTATCGATGACGTAATGGATATCCATATGATACTGCACCAGTATACTAACAGTTATAACGGAACACATTTCTGACCACTGAGAGCACTGTGTATATCGGTACACGGCCTTAATCAAAGGATATGGGAATACAGTATATATGCTGAAATATTAGTTTAACATTAAAATCCATCCATGTATAAGTGGCTGAGATTATCTGTTTATATGTTTTATACATATTTTCAATGTACTTGTCCATATGTATGTTTATTTAGTGACGGTTGATTTGCAATAATTCTTACAAGGAAATGGAAATAGATAAGAATGATTAAATAAACTCACCTTTATTGCTTAGGAGTTTGATGACTTGCATAATATTAGTTACATGATTAGTTATTGTAACGAATATCTGAATAATAATAACATAGTGTATAATGTATATACTAAGTATACAAATTGTGGTAAATGTTAAATATTATAAAAATGTATGTTAAAGCATTTTGCTTCTGATCTCAAGTGAAGAAAAAATATATAGGTATTTTGTATCCACAACGTGAAATGATGTTCAAAATTAAATATAAGTAGTTAAATATAAAATATTAATTGGTATTTAAAAACTTTTTTCCTTATAAATTGATTGTGTTTTAAAATTTGATGTTGTCTGTGTAGATTATAAATGATTATGATTATAATATTCGGTATTTCAACCACATTTAGCTAGTCATAAATTTAATTAAAATAGTTGTAGCTTAATTGTAATGTTGTATATTCTGGATCTATTTCTATGATAATCTTATTGATAAATGTGTGTTTGAGTTCTAAAATTTCGTAAGCTAAATGGGAGGTTAATTTGGGTACATTGTTCTCAATTGGTGCCTTCTTTAATGTGCTACGATAATTACTGCCAATATAATGACACGTCCTCAGTTATTTGATGTTAGGATGGGCCTCTCTTTACAATTTATATTTCCTTTATGAATACCGTAACTATTATAACCATTACAACCTGAGATCTAAGAATCATCATGGCTTCACTTTGTCCTTAATGAGATTATGAACTAATACCATTAATTATCAGCTTCTTTAGAAGTTAAAGCAATTTAAAATAGACGCTCGACTTAGCTCGCGTGTTGCTCCGCTCCTATGGGTTGTAGCAAGATGTTAAATAGCCTAAGTTAGTCCTTGTCACGTCAGATATCTGCCAGTGAAAGTCCCGTCAAAATCGGCCCAGCCATTTAAGAGATTAGCCGGTAAAAACAGACAGGCAGAAATTGTAAAAATTGTTGTTATGGTATATGTACCGTGTATCATCCAAATACACTTAGTAAAAAGCGGTTATTTTAATATTACAAACAGATACTCCAATTTCAATTATTTGTATGGATTAAATATTTTTTTTTACGATTTCGTTTATTCCAAGAATCATAAGTTTTTAAAATAAACGTAATCGTAAAGATTAATAGACATTTCCATGATTAAAGGTAATATAAAAATGTTTATTGGATAAACCTAATTCATAGATAGTCTAGGTAATCCGTGGTCGGCACTCATCGGCAATACAAACACTTTTCCATTGATGATTAACATTATCTAGGTTACTATGGACCATTTACAAGAAATAATAACATCCTTTTTATCTAAATCTATATGTTGGTGTTTGAAAAATACTAATTAGGTATATGTGTGCATGTTTTAAATGAAAAAAATTTGGCACCTAAGTTACTACTTATTAAATAAATATGATTGCAAATTGTATAATTTGTTTTATTCTAAACTACCCATAATTATAAAATAAATTTCAGTAGGTATTGAGATTTTGCTTACATTTAATAAAATGCTTTCCAGTCGGTAATTTAAAGTTTATCATGGTATGATCCATAGGCGTAGCGACGATTTTTTTCTAGAGGGGGCTTAATTTTTACCTCTACTGTAGTAGGTCGTACGTAATTATACAATAGAAGTGGCTTCCCCCTTTGCTATGTCCATAACATCAACAAATTTCGAGTAAGTATACCCACCGATTGACAGGTTTATTTCAAATTAGATGTGCCCGCGACTTCGCATGGAATAGTATTTTTTCTTTTTGTTATTTTACACCTTTAAGAGTAAAACTTTTACAAACTTGAATGTCATATTTATTTATATCGAATCAACAGCCTAAAAAATGAGTTTCAAGCTTCTAGCTCTAAAAATGACGATACGCCCATACAACTTTCACCCCCAAGGACATAGGGTACTTTTAAAAGGTTAAAAGTACCCTGTGTCCTTGTCCTTTCTTAGGCTCTAGACTATCTGTATACTAAATTTCATTTAAATCGGTTCAGTAGTTTTGGTGTAAAAGAGCGACAGACAGACAGTCACTTTAGCATTTATAATATTAGTAAGAATTAGCTGACCCGGTCTTCATACCGTCATATTATTATGAGATTAAAAAATCTTCTTTTTCAAATTTTCTTTTAACGTTGTCCCGATAATACTGAACACAAAAAAAGAATTATCCAATTTGGTGCAGATCGTCGAAAATTATGCGCGTACAAACATTTCGGCGATTCATTTTTATTTATATAGATATTATATTTTCTCGTACCTGTACGGTTTTTTCCACTGCTAAATTCATAAACCCAACATAATGTGGTTTTCCTTATGTACTTACTATCGCCTCGCATATCAGTATTACGAGTACGAAGTGATAGTACGAAAAGGAGTACGAAGTGATACTTATAAATATTAATACCTGATTTTCTTTCATAAAATGTAAATATAAAACCACTTCGCGAGATCGACCTTTGGCGTTAGCCAGTGGTGTAACTATACCGTTTGAGGCCCCTGACTCCACCAACATTAAGAAACTTAACCTTTGTAGTTTACATTGTTGTTGTTAACATTACATTGTAGTTTAATTTTATAATAAACTAGTCGACCCTTGCGACCCCGCTCCGGCTTCGCACGGTTACATTTTCTACCATAAAATGCATGCATTATACATTTAAACTTTTCTCTTAAATCAGTCTATCTATTAAAAAAACCACATCAAAATCCGTTGCGTAGTTTTAAAGATCAAAGCATATTTACCTACATATGGACATAAGGATAGCTGGAAGCAACTTTGTTTTATACTATGTGGTGATGCATTTGGCTACATTATAATGTTGGTAAGTATTAGGTACACTAATTGTGTTGAATTTGGACTGTCTGGACACAAAATTAAAATTATAACGAGCTGAGATATAAACATTTTGATTTATCTAGAGTTGGCCTTAGCCAAGGCGACGACCAAACAACAAGAAAACTAATATTTTATGTATCCAAATATATCTAATCGATATCTAAACTTTGTACGTCTCTCCAGGGCAACGACGAAAATACCAGATCAACGCTCCTTTTCTCTATACTTACCTACTCCTAAAGCCGCTATTGGATTTTTAATTTTATTTTAACAACATTTTTGTAACTACAGACACAAATATTAGCATTGTTTTCAAACCTTTGTGGTTTTTTTTTATGTAAATGGTAATAATTTTGTGATTATCTGTGTTATTTTAATATTGAATTGAATCAGGCGTTACTTTGCGGAAATTCATGGTTTAAAAGGAATAAAAATGTTACCTTGCTATAAACCGCGGCAATCTGAACTACCAAACTCGTATGGTACAACCTAGAAGAGCACCCTGTCCACACAAAAAAGTGAGACGCGCGAACCCGAACTAAGACACACCACACAAGTAGGTAGCTTGACGATCTAACAACCACACTCGTACGGCACAATCCGGAAGAGCACACCGTTGACAGAAAAGTGTAACGCGCGAACCCGAACCAGTACACACCACACAAGTAGATCGCGATCGACAATCGACGTACGTTTCGCTCCGTAACCGAAGCATCTTCAGGACGTGTTGACTCTACAAGCGTCACTTGCTAAGTTATTTTAATAGTAAAAAAATTAAAAACAAAATTATCCTTGTATGCAATATAAAAATAAACATATAATGGTATGACGATTCCCCCAAGGATAATTTCTCTGGCTTGTGTAGGAGTACAGTAGGACTATGGCCATATATGGAAACGAATGATGCTGCGGTAAATAGTGGTATGGATAAAGTTATGGCGCCTATTCGACAATGTTTTATCCATTGAAAAATGGGCAGACAGGCTCGCCGACTTGTCCCCGTGAAAAATCGCTTATAAGTTAACTAGAGAGTGTTACCATGGTAATAAACTGACATTACTGAGTAGAGATGAAACGGTATTTCTTGAAACCTTTGTTACATTTTATTTATATTTCTTAAGTCTGTATTGACTACTGTATTTATATTTTGTTTTCAACAATAAAAAATCAAAATACTTATACAAGTTAAGATCGATCCTTCTAAATTGATGTCACGTAGGTATCGATACTTGACTGTATTAAATTAGAATTTTAGTTGGAGGTCATTTAATTATTGTTTAAGACTAGTTGACCCGTGCAACGTCGATGTGATGATATATGGCCTATAGCCTTCCTCGATAAATGGGGTATATAACACTGAAAGAATTTTTCAAATCGAACCAGTAGTTCCGGAGATTAGCGCGTTCAATCTAACAAACAGACAAACAAACTCTTCAGCTTTATATATTAGTAGGTATAAGAGTCGCACCAGAACACAATGATTTTTAAGTGCTTATGATTTACCTACCTATATTAAATTTTAAACAAACTGAGAGTTGCAAACCTTACTAAAGAGAATACAAAATACTAATTTGGCTTTCGATGGATTTTTATAGTACCTACCTAACATCAAAATAAGTTATACTTTTATTAATCTAATAATATATGTGTTAAAATTGAATTGAATTAAATACTAGGTTCGAAAATTACACACCTAATAAGTGTCGAGGTCGTCGGCAGGTCCCCATGTTATTATTTATTATTTTCCTTATTGTAACCATGATGAACCTACGATTTTTGGCCTGTAACGAATGACTGTTATGAGTGTGAGAGAGCGTAAATGTGTAGTACTAGCTGCGCCCCGCGGTTTCACCCGCTATATTTTGGGTTAGGTTAGGTTAGGTTAGGTTAGCACACTACATTATTATAAATTATAGCCTATATGTTATTCTGATGTGTAACCTATCCTATCAAAATCCATTCAGTAGTTTTTGCGTGAAAGAGTAACAAACATACATCCATATATCCGTACATTCTTACAAATTAGTATGATAGTAGGATTTATTTATATACCTACTTTTAATTTCATATCCCCATTAGCGCATATATTAAAAGAGCAAAAAAAAGGAATTCTGTCTAGGCTCGTCTACATTAATGTGGTTGGCTATTTTGAACCAACTTTTTTTATAGAATCATGTCAAATATTTTCGGTCTGAAAGCTTCCTAGCGCATTTTCTGCCCTGGCGACCTCGCACATATTATGAACGGCGCGTCCCTGACTTTCGTTTAACAAGCATGATAAGATTAACTGTTAAAATATTGTATTTATGAATGTGATAACACCGTATCCGGTACAGTATAGGTGTACCTAATGATCTAAGCGAATTAAATATAGTTTAGGTAAACGGGATTAATAATATATGAAAACGTATAATACATAATCATATTGACAGTGGAATGAGTTAGCCAGATCTACCCCTCCCTCTCCCATCCCATTACTGCTGCGGTTCCAATGAATACTTGGTTCGGGGTCCATTGAAACTGCAGCATTCTTCTCTTCGCTCCCCCTCCTCACTCTATCTTCGAGGCGGCAACTCATCCACCACACAAGAGATACCCTCTAGTTTTGCCGATGTCCATGGGCGACGGTGGCCACTTTCCATCAGCTGGACCGTTTGCTCGTTTGTCCCTTATCTATCATAAATAAAAAAAATGCTGTATTTTTTTTATTACGCTTTATGTAAGTACCTCAACCACAATCTTAAAATACTCTCGTCAGATCTATTAGCTGTTTGTATTGCAGTATATTGACGGCTAGACATAATAGAAAGCAAGTATCTACGCCAGTTTTTACTCAAAAGTAAAGGATTTTTCCATTTCTTAAAGGAAAAGGAAATTGTGGGAAATCAGGAGATAAAAAATTGGTTTTGGATGAAGTTAGGGGATTTTTTCATTACTTAAAGTATAACCAGGGAAAAAAATAACTTGACATTTTATATAATATTATCTATGCCCTAAAATTCGCAAAGCACACAAGCAAATATATATTAAGTATTTTATAAAATATACAGTATATATAATGTAACGACTAATTTACAGTTTTCTCCTTAGATATTTGTGCGATACGACTTTACTGCTAAATTTCAATATTCTAGATCAACAGGACCTTACAATTCTGTGAGTAACAACATTTATGACGATATCTTTTCATTGAGACGTTTGATTTTTTGAGAGCTCCAATGGGCTACAGTCAGGTATTTGATATTAATTTCAACATAATACTTTCATGCGTGTCTGAGAAAAAGGTTCTTGACAGACAGACCAACGGACAACGAAGTAAACCTTAAGATACGAAATCCTAATAACGCTTTGATTTTTTTCATTGTCGGAAAAAAATCTTTGCTACGCTATTGTAAAAGTAAAAGGGCATCAGAAACCCGACGCGGCGCCTATCCCACTCACAAACAGTCGGGTCATTCCCTCTTAAGGAGATAAAAAAAGTTCATTAACTGAGCTGATCTCGTTGCGCAAAAATGTCGTAATGCATACTTAATCCGATAAACCTAAAAAATTTGATGAATATGCCACAAGGACAGTTTTATCAATTTGTTTAAAAAATGATTTTACTCAAATCAAATCATCTCAAGATTAAGATAATCCTTTTTATGATAAAGTGACTTGAGAGATTTTATCATAGCGCTTTTCTACTAGTGTCGATGCAATCATATGGATGATTTTCGATTGATAATAGTTTAAAAAGAGCTCTAATAACATTAATATTATGTAGCTACTACAGTAAAAATATTTAAAATAATTTATTAATAAGATAATTTATTTACCCGTGAGGGAACGGGCTAGAATAGGCGGCAACGCATCGACAAAACAAGAGATACCCTCTAGTTTTGTCGATGTCCATGGGCGGCGGTGGCCACTTTCCATCAGGTGGACCGTCTGCTCGTTTGTCCCTTATCTATCATAAAAAAAAAGAAATTTTATATGTTTAATCATAGCATAAGTTCCGATCAAATATATACACGTTTTTTAGATTCCACGAATAAATTTATAGTATTGAGCTGAATATTATGATATTATTTTAATCATTTAGTAGTCACTATGTAAAGTATCGATCAAAATATGTAGAAGCTTTTAAAATTAAAAATAATTAAATGAATAAAATTAAATGAATTCTAATAACATCACAGAAAATAATTGTCTATAAGAATTAACAAACGGATTTTTCTCTAGTTTATATACTTAAAACTAAACACTAAGCCATTACGGTAAGTGCAGGTAGTATCGAGGCTAATCTATTAAAAACTTTCTGGACAATGAAGCAATGGTTTAGATGGATTGAAAAGCTTATTTTATTTGCTTTACGTCTCGCAAGGGAGTTATGGAACAATCTTTCGAAGGCAAAATACCTCTTCGATGTCCTCCGCAGTGAGGCTATTCCGTGTAGTTGGATTTTACTATGCTCATTTTAATATCGGTGATTTTACACGATCGTTTTAGTAGAAGATTAAAATCAAGTAAATAGGTACCTAAAAATAATAAGGTAAATTGCTATTATGAAACAGTCATGCTTAAATATAATATTTATATGGCAGTTTCCTTTGAGTAAAACTCAACTTTCTTCAATATTTAAGATCTTCCAGGTATTGAATAGTCATAATGGTCGCCGCTATGTGTATGTAAATATAATCATTTATTTGTTTGCATATATAAGTTGCAACTCGTAGTCATTTTTAAAATAGGACTGAATATTTAAATGACAAATCTGCGTGTATAACTGTATGTATTTACTTGAATTATCTTCAAGAGAAAAAAGAAAATAAAGTCTATATAAAATAAATTCAGTGCCATTCTTCTATTGTACCTTTGATGCGCTATAACAAATTTAAATAGTAATATTATTCTTATGTTTGAAATTTAACACAGAAATAAAAAAATATTAAAAAAATTATTTATAATATTAATAGGGATTTCCAAATAGTATGCTTCTTTTAGTTTTTTGTTTTTACTATCTCTGAAAAATGTTTTTTAAAATGTTCAACCCATAAATTAAAAATATGATTTTTCAACAAGATTACTAGTTCATAATGCGAGGGAAATATACTGATCAAAACACCATCAACAACAGCCTCTTTTGCTAAATGGTCGACTTGCTCATTACCTGCCAACCCCACATGAGAAGGAATCCACTGTAAAATAACTCTTTTATTCAATGCTTCCAAATCAGCAATAGCCCTCAATATACTAACTATATATAGTATATACTAACTATATATAGTATATACTAACGGGACTAGTCGAAAAGTCGAGGTACACCGAGCAACATGTTGAAGAGCACTTTTAGAAACCGTTAAACTTACAAAATTATTGATGTCTTTAAAACTACATATATAATTTAATGCTTCATATCTCTCTCAATGCTCTCTATCACAAATAGCTCGACATACATAGTAGAAATGTTAGATACAATTTTAAATTTAAGTCTGAAAAATGTTAATTCATAAGTGTTTAAGTGGTTAAAAATAGATCGGTAGAGTCTAATAGATAAAATTCCAGGTATTAAAAACGAGATTTTTCAATCAAATTTAATTTTTTTTAAAGTAGATCTAGATAAAACCTAAAGTTATTGGGTAACTGAGTTAGCTTTATTTTTCTTTTTAGCAGCCTCTGTGGACTAGTAGCGTGACCGCGCATTTGTTTGCCGGACGTGATCCCCGCTTGTGATTGTCTGACAATAGACATGATCCACACTATAATATGTAAAAGAAATCTCTCCAGAGCCTATGCTCTCTCCGACCGTGTCTGGCAATGCTATCTAGTGGGTTTTCAAGGATAAAAACACAATCACAATTCCAGCACATAGGACTATTCTGTCAATACAGATTGACCGCCTTGGCCGAGTGGAATCGGCTGGTCACTATTACCTTGTTCAGTTTCCTAAATATTAATGTACAGTACTTTCTGGTCAGCAAACGTATGTAACGTCAAATTATATATTTATCGTCAGTCATTAAATTATTACTACAAATTCCGCAGTCAATGTTCTAACAGGAAATTTTTAATATAATATTAGTAGGTAGATTTAATATAATTGACAGTATAGACATCGCGTTATAGGAAAACATATTCTAAATTAACAACGCATATTATGTTTGAAGTAAATAAATTAAAGGTCTAAAAATATTCAAAGAAGTGAGTGAAACAAGTTATTCTTTAAAGGGATTATGCGGAAGCCTTAAACGTGCGTTCGTGACCTGAGTGTCGTCGATATAGCGCATGCTTCATGTTGTCCATAAGTTAACTTCACTTAATTTAATAAAATAGCTTGTAGTAGGTAAAAGTAATCTTTTACCAAGGGCAAGTGATGGCAGTATTCGGTACCGCCACGGGGAGATTCGGACGAGTGTAGTGACTGGTGACAAAGCAAAGTTATTTGAGATGAGTGATGCTGAATGTAACGGTGTTGACAGTGACCAGAATGAAGACGAAGGGTATGCTTACTTGTGGATGATTTATAATTTTCTATCTTAACACATTTCAATTGCTATAAGTTCTCAATAGCAATAGTAACTCAATAATAGTAGTTATTTTGAAGAAAATAGATTCCATCACATAAATGATAAGAAGTATGATTATCTTATATAGGTGTCTTAAGAACACTTATACTTCAATTAAAGTATAAACATGCGAGCTAAATAAACATAAAATTCTATTACTACTAGGTCAAACATTTTCTTAATAGGATATTTTGATATTACTGTCCATTTCATTCAAATTGTGTGAATATTCATTCTAATGTGAAATATATATTTTCATACTTCTACCTTAAACATAGATGACGGCTAGTATCCAAATTCCTATCAAATAGTAAGAACATTCACGAAATATGATTTGAATATTGAAATGGCGCGTAAAATACAATAGTAAATTTAAATTGGATCTTTTCTATTTGTAGATTGGCCATTGACCCAAAACTGGGATATCGAGTTCGTTTTCCCACTGACGTCATACGAGAAACGTGAGTTACGCACCAGTCTAGTCCTCAGGCGTCACGGTGCCTCTTAATAGTGTTGCTAGGTGTAAAGAAAGACGAAAGAAGTTCACAATTTTGAGGTTTACCACCATTTTAATTTAGAAGTAATCGTAAACTTAAAATAGGCATGATAATTTATAAATTATAACTTTGAACGAGGTGAAATAAGAATTTATTAAAAAATAATGGTCTATAGCTCTAATATTTTTTTGATATAAATTTCTTTTTTAACTAAACCTGGCAACATTACTCGTGACGTCACTAAATGTATCTGTCTTAAGACTAAATTGGCACGATGTCGATGTAACTGCATGCAATACAAAGCTCTGCTTTAGCTTATTTATGATTCGTATGTTTTATCATCTTTTTCTTTATAGATGTGATTTTGCGCTCATGTTGCAATCTATTTTATTTATAAACAAAAAAAATACCATGTAACAAAGTCTACCATAATCTTACTCTTAAATAAAAATAGAATGCAGGGGGCGTTAAATTGTTCCAACAATACTTTCTTACAGAGAATTTAAATTTATAGAGCATCGTAGAATACACATATATACTCCTACACGCCTATAAAACAACTGCTTATTACCTCATTGCTTTCCTGTTACTGCGTCATTTCTTATATTAATTCATTAAATGTAAATAAAAGTACTTTTCATTGCCGTGTTCCGAAAATAAGATTACGGAGCAATAAAACTGTAAGACTTCTATTCCTTACGCTAACATTGTAACAATGCTATATAGAAGCGATCTTAGTAAAACGTTTAACACGGAAATTCAACTACAAATTCAATAAATATTATACTTATTTGTCATACATTTATGTAAAATTAGTCTTAAGTTTAATTACTACTAAAATAAAATTAAATGCAGAACTTGCACACAACTCAAAAAATGCCCTATCCCTGCATGTCCTCTAGTTGTAGAATTTGAAATAACTCTTCGCTATGTTGTCCAGGCTAAGAGATTATTCAGTCAGCACCAAAATTGTCTTATATCGATTTCGAAAAGGCATAAATATATATGGAAATAATACTCAATTCTCAAGTATAATAATTGTTATGAGAGAAAATTCTTGTGCCCGTTTTTCTCAGGTCTAGGTTAGGTCGTTTCCTATTTGGTAGTAGATTTACTGTTCAATAAGAAACTTGTATAGGGGACTACATAGTATATAACAAAGTCGCTTCCCGTCTGTCTGTCCCTATGTATGCTTAGATGCTTAAAACTATACTTAAAACTATACGGTTTTAATAGATTGAGCGATTCAAGAGGTAGGTTTATATGTATAATACATGCATATTATAGTAGAAAAAGTAACCGTGCAAAGCCGGAGCGAGTTGCTAGTTCGAAATAAAAAAAATCTCTAAAATTTTTTTGACAAATTATTAAAACAGCAAAGAAAAGCACACACATCTCTACATGTTCTCACGTCGTAATTCTGCCAAAATTCTTTATTTGTCTGCGTTGTTTCCTATTCGAGTGAAGTTTGTATAGATAAGTAGATCCTAGGCAATGTTAAGGTGATCGTTAACTCTTTATAGTCGAACGTTTATGTCTTTTGCAACAGTGACAGCGTTTATTGCCCATTCCACATGAGTGACAGCATGTACTCGTAGAATTGAACTAAGAACTTACATTTAGACTAAAGTTTATACCTGATTTAGTAAGCAAACATATAGTCCGAACCTGTCGCACTAAAAATCAATATCCATAAAGAAAAAACATAACATTTTTTATATCTTTCACAAAGTACTTAATTTCTAATACGTGGGATGGTTTTTCAAAGTGATGCATATTTACCATTCTGTTCATTTAATTTAATTACTTATCACTTAGATAACATATAATATAAATAATTTATAAATTCATTACATGTTAGTAACACAAGTAGGTAGGTACAAATTATAGGTATTGAATTAGGTTAGACGATAAACAATACTTATTATTTATATTTTCTAAGACTTGAAATGATTTCTTAAAATAAAAGACCTTTTTTTTTCTTTTCAGGTAAGATGAAATTTCAGGAATGTGTTATCAAAGAAATACAGATAAGAAGATATATTTTTTAGCACATTATGATTTCACAATATTAAAATAGGATTTGTCTATGAAGTAAGCATATAGGCGAGTTCAGTTTCAGTGCATTACACTTAAATCAGATCAACGATAGTGTAATCAGATAGGTAATCAGAAATTATTGACAACTATGACGACACAATTACACTAATTTATGTCACGTGTACAATCTGCATACTTATGCGCTTACATAAAAATATGTGGTATGGTATCAGAAAAATAATAAAAAGTGAAAAAAAAATACAATTGGCGTCGTTTGATACCATTCTGTGGCCCAAATTTTCTATCATAAGTAATACTAGGTGTTTTTGATTAATTATTCAAATGTAATCAATATTGCCTTGTGATATGGTTGTCAAGCACGTTACATTTCTTTAATCTATCCTCGTTTCTATATCATATAGTATGTGTAAATTTAGAGTATTTTTTTTAATATTACCGTAAGATCACATTTGAAAAATCAGCAGGAGCTAATATAATAAATTGCCCGAAGCCCAATTTATTATATTGAATCTGACGGGTGGCTCATTTCTTATTCAATACACAAACATACATTATTTTCATTTACGTGTGTATAAGTGTAGTATTTGAATTAAGATTTAAAATATAGTTAGATAAAAATGTTATTAATAACATCAAATTATTACGTGATACAAAAGTTATATTTAATTAACTATTAAATTCAATATTATAAAAAATAGTTTTCTCACACAGTGTAATGAACTATGAATAAATTGAAATGTAAATTGTATCTTAATAATATGGTACAACGTGTAATCGCTGTACATTATTATAATGGAAGTATATACCAATAAATATTAATATCCCCAGACATCAATTCATGAATAAGCCGGCACGCGTCTTATCAAAGTTCTTGAAGTAAACAATAATCTCGAGACAATCTTGTAATGAGAATCCCAGTGAATCATATTGCGGATGTATAGCTTTAGCGATAAATATTTTAGTTTTAAAATATCGCAATATTTAACTTATCTATGTAGTATAATTCCATTAGATAGTATATAATATTAGTTACTTTTTTGTTTTCAATTATCTATCGAATTTAACGTAAGGTTTATTGTAATAATTTTACGGGCGATTTTTACAGTTTGAACTTTCAATATTGCTGTAATTTTATTTCTATATAGAAGAAACTTAAATAGAAGCAAGCTTGAAAATAAATTAAGCTGTTATTTCAAGGCCAAAAAAAATTTACAGGGAAATATTTAGGTTGTGTAATGAGTGTTTAAGTACATATATATCAGAAAAGTAGTAATTCGGAATCAAATTTATAGCACCCACACGAAAAAGTGTACAAAATATGATAAGGGTTAACCCTAGCTCTTGAGTTGACATTGCTTCGTGAAATATTTATAAGTAGTAGTTTGCAGGAAATCGACTTTTATGTTTGAGTTGTATTTTAAGTTGGGATTAATTTGTTTAATTTTATTGATTTTTTGTATAATATATATTGAGCACACTAATTTACATAAATGATGACGTTGTACAAACCATAGGTTGTTTTTGCTTCCTGTGTGTAGAGCTAAATTTAAACAAAATAAATAAAATTGTTTTTTTGAAATGTTTATACGTGATTACTATGTAAATTAAATTTAATGGGTTTCAATTGTCAATTAAATTTTTACATTATCTCTCTTGTGTATAGGAAAATATTTTCTGTAAAAATTTTAACGAACACCCAAATTAACAAAATTACGGCCAGTCGCAATATCCAGATACTGATATTATTTCATTCTTAATAACGATGATTAATAACATCATTATAATTTGTAAATTTTATTGCTCAATTAATATGTTATTGCCAGTCAATAGTGTATTAAAATCTTTTTCTATTTTTTAAGTACATAGTTACTTTTTTAATAACTTCGTCGATCAAATCATACCAATTTTATTAACGTGTTAAAATTTAGCAATTCAGTTAATAAAAATAACTTCTGATGGAATTATAAAATAAATAAACATAAAATCTACTCTCTTTCGGAATACAATTAGAATAACTAAGTGGAATGGAAATTATTAATTTTAATTTGTAATAAGCTTTAATTTATGGATGATTTTTTTTTTGCGAAGATGCTACGAATTATATCGTAATATAGGTTGTTTAATTTTATAATATCCATGATATATACGAAATGTATAACACAGGTATTAATTTATGTTTGCTATCTGTATGAATGTACGAGAAGTCGTCGTTTCCATTGCATGATAATGCAAAAATCATAGCTGAAGATAATTTTATCCAAATATCTTTATACACATTGTTAATACTACGCCTACTTGTTGAAGGGAGGTAATTTAGTTTGCGACGTTATAAAAAGTTTCTCTCGCAACTTCGGTGACAGTGATTAAGCAGACAACTGTGGTAACTGAAGCTTTGCAAGACCAAATACCGTTGAAACTGGGCACAATTTTAAGAATTTTGAAGGCAGTGGTAGGTGAGGGGTGAAGCGAAGGGGCGCGGCCGCCCGCCCAAAGCTCGCGCCAGTCGGCTGTAGCCTCGTGGGCGATCTGCCAGACTCGGATCGTACGGAAAGCTTTACGCAAAACATCGCATCGCGGGTGGCGCGTTCGGTTTCGGTTACAATTTTTTTGAATTTTAGAATTTGTTAAAACCTTTCTACAGGTTTCTAGGTTGCGTTAGTCGCGTGAGTGAGTGAGACTTTGTGGAGTTGCTTATTTATTAACACCATGTGTGGCGGTGACCACGCGGCCACCGCCGCTGGTTGATCAGTGGCAAATACACATATCGTCATCTCTTGTACTGGTAAGTATTTTTATATATTTTAACTTAAAAGACACAAAAAGTTACTTTTTTTTTATCATCGTAAGAATCAAGTTGTAAGTAGTATGTCAATTTACTGCCACTATTTTAAAATATTTTCAAATAAACGAAATATAAAGTGTCCGAAGGGCATGATTTTATTTAAGCATTATTTTTTAATTATATTAGTTGTGTTTTTATTATTCTAAATTCAATAAAGGTTAAACTATTCTATAATTGAAATAAAAACGTTAGAACTTGAAATTTTACATCTGGACGATGTACACTTTCAGTCTGAAGATTTTTTAATACTAAAATTTACAATTGATTGTTTTAAATATTCTTATTAAATCTCGTTATTTTCCTTTTAGTATTCTTTAACGTATTTTAATACCGTCTTAAGGAATAAACAATAAAATAAATCGTCGGGAATGGTGTTTTTTTGTGAAATTAAGTAATGATTGAACTTGAAACTTTATTACAATCTTAATAAATCTACGAATAAAATAAAAAACCCATGCGCTCGAAGGATTTCTAATAGTAGCTACTTATTTTGTGCGAACATTTCGATTAGCTAATGGTTAAAAAATTCGACTATTTAAGATAAGCTCTATTCAGAATATCAGATGGAGGTCTTAATAAAAAGAGTACTATTTACTAAATGTATAGAGGAAAAGTTTTTGTGCCCCCCTTTAGTTTTTGTGCTTTAATCAAATTACTGCAAGAGTATAAGTTTTTTTTTATATTTTTCTATTTTGTACTCTATTTATAATTGTTTTAAATCTTTGGTGCTAACTTGAAATTATCTATATCTGAATCATTTGTCCTTAAATTATTAGCGTAACAGACAACGAAATTTTATTAAGTGTAAAAAATATGTATTCAATATATATCTTTGTAACGATTTTGAAACATCAAACTTATAAACGTCTCTGAACATGTTTCTAGTAGTCTAGTGTAGGAATTTTCTTCACAATTTTGGCACCCATTTGGGAGATTTTAGCTAAGGATCAAGTCTCTCATAAAAAAAGTGTACCAAGTCTCTCATGTTAATATGTACCCATAAACATTTAGATTAGTGAGTAAGTACAATAGCTTAGTAAATGACATAAAATTAACTTATTTATTTAATTTATAAATAATTTAAAGCTTATTGTTGTATATTTCTTCGGATTACCATTTAAAGAATAAATAAAAAAGATTTATCTATAAAAAGAGTCAAGTTGTTAAATAATTTGTTGCGCATAATAAGTTGTTTCATTTTTATGAGGGCGATAGAATACAATGTCAAACGAGTTTACTTTCCCTATACGACAAACTTAAATATTGCATATCAAAGACAATTATCATGGATCTTCACTTGATTCTGCATTATTACCATAGACCCAGACCAGACTTGCCCCTCTCTCTCCCATCCCATAATTTCTGATGCTCAGAGGACTTCGGGGTATTCCGCAGGGTCAGTTGAAACAGTAGCATTGTTCTCTTCATTCTCCTTCCTCACTGTATCTTCGCGGTGGCAAGGCATCGGCAAAACAAGAGTTACTCTCTTGTATTGCCGATCTCCATGGGCCACGGTGACCGCTTACTTATTCAGTTATAAACTTTTTGTATGTTTTTCCAATTACATTTACCTTTCATTTTTTCACACAACATAATTAATGTTTAGAAACCACATTTTTTGGACTTCCTGGCTTTGAGAAAAAAACGTAAAAGTCCATATGTTAAAATTTAAATCACTTGTCTATAACATATAAGAATATGCATATTAAGATATTTTCAACATTCATATCTGCGATAGATATAGAGCTATCTGATTGTGGTTATGTTTCTTAAATATAATCGATGATCATTATAGTAATAGATGTGACTTATTGTGTAATGCGATTTATAGAAAGGATAAGAAACTGGTAACTAATAAAGACAGTGAAGGAAAATGTGATTTAAAAGTTTTTGTTAATGATAATATGAAAACTATAATAAATGATCACCAAAATAATAAAATAGATCATATGTTGATTATCTTAGTATTGAATTGAATCAGGCGTTACTTTGCGGAAATTCATGGTTTAAAAGGAATAAAAATGTTACCTTGCTATAAACCGCGGCAATCTGAACTACCAAACTCGTATGGTACAACCTAGAAGAGCACCCTGTCCACACAAAAGTGAGACGCGCGAACCCGAACTAAGACACACCACACAAGTAGGTAGCTTGACGATCTAACAACCACACTCGTACGGCACAATCCGGAAGAGCACACCGTTGACAGAAAAGTGTAACGCGCGAACCCGAACCAGTACACACCACACAAGTAGATCGCGATCGACAATCGACGTACGTTTCGCTCCGTAACCGAAGCATCTTCAGGACGTGTTGACTCTACAAGCGTCACTTGCTTAGCAAGTGACGCTTGTAGAGTCAACACACTACCTACTTGTGTGGTGTGTCTTAGTTCGGGTTCGCGCGTCTCACTTTTGTGTGGACAGGGTGCTCTTCTAGGTTGTACCATACGAGTTTGGTAGTTCAGATTGCCGCGGTTTATAGCAAGGTAACATTTTTATTCCTTTTATATCTTAGTATTTTCAAAATAGCTGCGCCCCTATAACATTATTCGCCTAATTTGATTTATGTTTGATTGATGTTTTTATCGCCAAATGCTGGGAAAAGTTGTTAATATATTTTTTTCAAATTCAGATAATATTTCTTGGCTTTCGCTATATTTTCTATACTAGCCGACCCGCGCGACTTCGTACCCGTGATGCTCCACTCCTATTGGTGTTTAGCGTGATGATATATAGTCTATAGCCTTCTTCGATAAATGGGTTATCCAACACTGAAAGAATTTTTTAAATCGGACCAGTGGATCCTGAGTTAGCGCGTTGAAGCAAACAAACTCTTCAGCTTCATTTATTAGTATAGATTATATAACTATTTATATTAATAAATGTTTCTTAAATATTTATCCCACGATTTCTCTTTTTAGAAAATAGTGTTAGAAAATATGCTTGATTTTATTTACATAATTTGAATTCAATACCGCATTTCATTTATTTGGATTTGAATTAATCCTTCCACAAATTTTTATATTCGAAAGGGTTTATAGGTAAGGGTATCGTTTACGTGCCTATATTTAACACTGATATAGCCTCATTTGTCGAATTATATTTAAGCATCGAAATATATTAATTATGCTATATCCAATATGATAACGGTACTTTATCTAATAACTAGTCAACCTGCACGGCTTCGCACGGGTGCAATATACTACAAGGTTTAACAAAAATCATTTTAATTTTCAATATATTGCTATACTAGCTGTGTCCCGCGGTTTCACCCGCTATATTTTGGATTATTCACACTATATCATTATAAATTATAGCCTATGTGTTATTTTGATGTGTAAGCTATATTATTGTAAAGTTTCATCAAAATCCATTTAGTAGTTTTTGCGTGAAAGAGTAACAAACATCCATACATCTATAAATTCTTACAAACTTTCGCGTTTATAATATTACTAGCATAAAAACATTAATGCGTTCAATAATCATATTTTATTATTCTCGCAGGAACTATGCAGTTTTCTGTAATAAAAAGTAGTCTGTGTATTAATCCAGGTTAAATTATATTAAACAAAAATACCTGTATGCCAAATTTCATTGAAATCATTTGAGCCGTTTTTGTGTGATTGAATAACAACCGGACAAAATAGAGTCTAGTAAATCAATCAAATATTAGTAAGATTTTTATCAGGCGTGAATATAAGACCTTGAGAAATATTTATAATATTATTATATATTTAGGTACCAGAAGTGCTAATCAAATATAAAAACAATTATCAGGTATAATAAGTACATGGAACGGACTCACAGTATCGAAAAACAACCACCGCTCCGGTCGACGACTGAGCAGCTAATCAGCCGGTATGCGACTGAGTGCCTGTTTATTATAGGCAGTGGTGGGGATCGAAACCGTCAATCACTAGTTCTGACTTATAATCGATTCTGTCCTGACTAATAATCGATGCTATCAATTCAGTAATGCTTATATTGACGTTGTCGTAGGGTAGTCTCCTAACTCGGCCATTCCTGACCCTACGTCGTCCCCGACGTAGTTGAGTTATTGTGCAGTTGCTTGATCGCTTGCTGCTACATGGGCATCTCGATTAGGGCCCAACTCGTCAACTTTGTTCCGCAGCTGTATTGATGAAGATTCTGCAGTCAGTAGAATCACACCCACCATCTTCATCGTCCTGTTAACGCACCAACTTCTTGACTTCTTGTAATTGAATATCCTGTGAACAGAACAGTCAGAAGGCATCCCTTCTGTCTGTAAGGACCAAGCGTCCACCACATTGATCATACGTCATTTAGAGCCAAGCGCCCTGGACCAAGCGTCCACCACATTGACCATACGTCATTTAGAGCCAAGCGCCCTGGACCAAGCGTCCATCACATTGACCATACGTCATTTAGAGCCAAGCGCCCTGGACCAAGCGTCCACCACATTGACCATACGTCATTTAGAGCCAAGCGCTCTTCACAAAATCTTTCAAGGCCACGCACCCTTCAAGATCATTTCTAAGGCCAAGCGCCTCTTGAGACCAATCGTCTATAGAAACTATGTGTTTATTGGACCATGCGTCCAATATCCACATACACAAAATGTATCCAATGGGACCAAGTATCCAATTGAACTTAGCAAACAAACAGCCGCCTCATACAATCTTGCACAACAACAATCATTCTTCATACATTCAAGGCCCTCGTACAAACATAATCTTACACAAAAGAGATAACAGCACTTTGATTTCATAGATATGCACACATCCTACATAGATATGCACTCATCCTCTTACATAGATATGCACTCATCCTCTTACATAGATATGCACTCATCCTCTTACATAGATATGCATACATCCTCTTACATAGACATGCACACATCCTACATAGATATGCACTCATCCTCTTACATAGATATGCACTCATCCTCTTACATAGATATGCACTCATCCTCTTACGTAGATATGCACTCATCCTCTTACATAGATATGCACTCATCCTCTTACATAGATATGTACACATCCTCTTACATAGATATGCACACATCCTCTTACATAGATATGCACACATTCTCTTACATAGATATGCACGGATCCTCTTACATAGATATGTACACATCCTCTTACATAGATATGCACTCATCCTCTTACATAGATATGCATACATCCTCTTACATAGATATGCACACATCTTACAAAAGTCTCTCTCAAACTCATACTTAAACTTGAACTTCACACGTTGGAAACGAGAATTGGGACAGGGCCCGCTTTTACACCGCCTGATACGTATTCAAGGAATACGTCTGCCGGGACAGAGCCCGTTACGCGTTCACACAACACGTCTGCCGGGACAGCGCCTGTTACGCGTTCACACAACACGTCTGCCGGGACAGAGCCCGTTAGGACCACAGCAACTCCCTGCTGCTGCCCGATCCACCGAGGGATTCCACGCGCTTGCCCGGATGGATCACTGCATCACGCCTTCCGGCTACCCGGAACACCACGTGACTTCATACGCTCGGCCGGACCACCGCCCTGCAGCTGCTCGGACCACCGCGCGACTTTACACGCCTTCCCGAACCACTGCATGACGCCACACGCCTTCCCGAACCACTGCATGACGCCCTGTGCCTGTTCGGAGCACTGCGCCACCACGCGTTGAGGGTACACGTTTGCCGAAATCAGCTACACCAGGGTACCAGCTTTGAAGAGGCACACCCGCGCCGGGTCACATCGGCAACACGTCCCAAGCAACCAGGCAAACACTTGCCTTACACTGACACACTTGTCGATTGAGCTACTATAACACAAACACACATTAAAAGGTTCAGTTAAAACTTACTTTTAAACGGCCTAGCTCAGAGGTCGCTCAATGTTGTTTCAATCATCGCGCCCTTACGATATTGAATTTCAAAATTGAAATCCTGCAGATAAATCCACCAACGTACAACTCTTAGTAGAAGGTTCTTTTTACGTACAGTATCTATCAAGGCATTGCAATAATGTTATATTAAAAGTTACACCAATCAAATAATGACGAAAATATTACATTGCCTGGAAGACCGGCAACGTTTCTAACTGACGTGACCTTACTAAAGTAAGCTACCACCCGCTTACCACTCTTACAAACTTGATCAAAATTGACTTAAGGTTAGGCCAACGTAAACCTAACCTACCTCAAGGCTAACCCAACGTAAGGCTAACTTTCACTTCCAACATTAGACAATTAAAGAAACCTAAACCGAACTACAAATAAAAAGAAGGAACTATTGGGCAAAGTGGCGACCTAAAACGCAATAGTCATGTTACCAAACCGACGGGCAGAGAAATAGTAGTCCGTTCCAACGCTCCGTGTCGGGCGTCCACTCACCACGCCAGAGCGCCATGTGCTCTGCAGCTGCCCGAAGGACAGTACACGTAGGACCTTATAAGGGGTCCCCCGCATGCCAGAATCGAACTTCTCCGTGCCATGCGAGTGGTTCACGAACTGTCGAGCACTGAACGCCCCTCGACACTCCACGAACGGCACTAGCGCCAGCTTCGGTGCGCACACGCCTCCAAAGCACTCATGGTACACGTGGAACCCTGCCAACCTGCGGGTGGCAGCGCCCGGGGCGTGCAGCAGCGCCGAGCACAGCCTCTCCACGACCGCGACAGCACTCCCGTCGACTTCAACTCGTGCAGCTGCTCCGGCGTGCAACGCAAGCTGTAGATTTGTTGTTCGTCGCACACACGATTGATTTGTTCCAAGCTGAAGTTCGTCAATACCGACGTCAGGATCTGTGGCAGGCACAGGCGCCGCTCACCGCTCACGCTGAAGCAGGAGATCGGTTCACCCTCCAATGCCGTTTCACCGCGCTCACTGAGCACCAAGTCCGCGGCCAGCAGGATGGCGGTGATGGTGCGGAGTCCCCACGCGCTCTGTGTCTCCGTCGCCCCTCCCAGGCCATGCAGGCTGCGCGGTGCGCTCGCCTGGTACGTCCTTAACTGACTTATCCCTTTTGTCATATGCATCTGTATCAACAGAAAAAGAAAAACACGAAAGGATCTACTTTGAAAGCTCGTTTAGTAATCATAGCTATCGGAAATAGCCACTGTAAACGAAGAATCCTACGTATAACCTGGAGCGGGACTCGTCAGAGACCTACGAGGACTTACACGAGGTATGGCATTGCGTGTGCGAATCGGTTCACACATAAGTATGCCATAGACCAACCTTCATAACACTGTTTACACAATATCTGCCAAAACTTGCTTAACTTTTTTGGATTCGGCTGAGTCTATTAGGGCCTGAACTTTCTCATGGCTCGGCCTAACCTGACCTCCACTAATTGTACGGCTCAAGTATTCTATTATGAGAACAACACAGCTTAGTTTATAAATTAAAATGTAATGTATAAATTAATAAAATAATATCCATTGTTCTACGTTCTAATATGATTTTTTTACACTTGAGGGTACTTTATTATAAAGTTGCTGGAGAAACCAGTCATCGTCAGGGCATCAAGCACTTTACGTAGTAGATCTAAACCGAATTATCAGGCCAAAACAATAAAAATAAACTAAATCTTTTATTTGATGTTTCAAATTGGTTACCACCGTCTTTATTTGTAAATCTGTAATACCTCGCGAAAGTATTGCAACTTTCAGCTCGTCAGACAAGTCCTTTACAATTTTAGACGCAAAAGAAACGATTTTCCAAAGAGGTACACTCGCGGCGATAAGAACTTTCACTGTGTCTACGTGATAAAGGAGTAGGATCTCTCCTTCCGGAATGACTATGATCACGCGTTCTACTTCTTTTTTTACGTTCGTGATCTATCATGAGGCGGCCGCGAAAGTTAGGCAATATCGCAAGGATTCACCACGACGGCTACCCTCAGCGAGACGTTGTCTCTACTAATCTCTCACGCGAAACACGTCGCATCTTGGCGAAAATTAACGGTTGTTTACGTTTTAAAGGCTAATTGTGGGCGAAATTCTATCCCACTTCTGAATTTAGGTACCAGAAGTGCTAATCAAATATAAAAACAATTATCAGGTATAATAAGTACATGGAACGGACTCACAGTATCGAAAAACAACCACCGCTCCGGTCGACGACTGAGCAGCTAATCAGCCGGTATGCGACTGAGTGCCTGTTTATTATAGGCAGTGGTGGGGTTCGAAACCGTCAATCACTAGTTCTGACTTATAATCGATTCTGTCCTGACTAATAATCGATGCTATCAATTCAGTAATGCTTATATTGACGTTGTCGTAGGGTAGTCTCCTAACTATATAATAATATTATGATGAAATCTTTGCCCATTAAGGCTGATAAACTTCTGACACAATAAATTCAATTTACTCTTAATAATTCGTCATTTGAGGTAGAGGCTTTTTTATGGTAGATAAGGTGGAAACGAGCAGATGGTCCACATGATGGTAAGTGATGATGCCCATGGACATTAGGCGTTGCATCCACAAAGATAGAATTGGGAGGGAAACTAAAGAAAAAATACTGCGGTTTCAGCGGACCCTGAGCAAGTGCCCTGAGTCCACGATATCCGTAGCATTAATGGGATGGGAGAGGGAGGGGTAGGTCTGGCCCACATGCGGCTCGACCGGAACGCGTCAATGGAACTTGGTGGTCGGATTTGCATGCTGGTGGTCGCAAGCCAGTCGGGGAACAGATCCCACCAAGGGATCCCTCCCAGCGGCAGAGGGAAATAATATTCTAACGGGTCCCCTCACGGGTAATAATATTTACAAAATGTAAATAGTATATTTATATCTTTTATCGCCAGTTAATATAGTTTCTAGAACGCTGTCTATTGTTTTACTTTGTTTCCTAGTCCATTGACAAGCAAATCATTGACGTAGCATTCAAGAGCCAATTCTAAAGTGAATAGCTTACCTGCCCTACATGTCGCTATGTGTCTATCCACGTAAAATATAGGTAATACAAAATACAATGACTGATATAATAATGGTTCGTCTGTTTTCATGCTACGTTTCTTATTTTACTTTCATTCTCGTCAATGTAATCTACACTATTCGAATAATAGAAGGTTCTGACTTATTTCATCTCGGTTTAGATACTTAAATTTTTTTATGTGTAATATTTTACTCTCTAACAAAAAAACCATAGCTACTATATATACGCAAAAGTGTGATTTGTGGTTCTTTGGTATGTCCTGCTTTCACTATGTAATGGAGTGACGCGACGGTTCCTCGAGATTTTCTATATAGATAGCTATAGCATAGGCTATAAAAGTAACCTATAAAAGTATTCTGCAAAAATTGTTAATTTCTGTGGGATAATAATAATATATGATATTTTACGGTTTAGAAGCGCCTGATTATTTTTACATAAAAATGAGTAAAATAAATTGAAAATTTGAAGGGTTACATTTGTTATGTTTTTCGTTAATAAATAATATGTATAGCGTGCGAAGTCGAGGCCGGACTTTATTCAATATTATATAATTTGTCGGAGTGTAAATTAGAGTAGGATAATTAAAAAAAAAATTACTTCCGTCATGTCATTGCAACACTCAACTATTTTTAATAGTCTCTGATTGGCTAGTTTTTATCTATTAATTTTACTTCTACCCCACCTGCGGAAGGGTATGCGGACTACTGTTAATTCATGAATACAGTACAACAGTATACATATATAATGTTATTTAATTTTTCTTTAGTTATTTTCGGAGTATAAACAAATTTTACTTTTATCACTATATTTTTCACAGTAAACAGATATGACATTACATTTGACTTTGATTTTTAAAATATTCACGTGATCACTGAGTGAACCTAAGCAGTGGAGGGGAGTATTTTACTGAATGAAAGGATCTTTTAAAACTACCCTTGGTCACATATCGAAGGCACTGCTTGGGTTCTTGTCAGAATTGCGCCCGTAGCTTTCGATTTAGGTCATCCGTTGTGCATCTAGAATACCGATAGTCCATTCCAATCCCCTTTCAGTGATTTAATACGCCCACCGTTTACCTCATATATGTATGTTATATTTTGTATTCAACGATTTCAAATTTGCATACCATGATATCGAGTACTTACCTAAAACCTAATATTTTGGAAGAATACATTATTTTTTTACCATTTTTCATTTACCTTTTATTAAGCCTAATTAATTAGTGAGAAATAAGTGACAAGTAAAATGCAGGACATTAAACAAATTAGGTCTCTTGGACTCAATGTATTGAATGAAATTCAATTCCGGAATCAGATCGTCGACAAAAAAAATCAAGTTGGATTTAAAAAAGCTCAGAGTGCTATATAATTATAAAAATTTCTGTTCGGTTTTTTTATTTTTTTTATACTTGTCTTAACCTGACAATAACAAAAATGAAATTATTTGGTGCAGTCATTCGGAACTTCGAAAGTTATGCGAGTGCGTACCTTTCATCTATTCATTTTTATTTATATAAAGATTAATAGATAAGTTATTTAATTTTTCTAAATATATTATTTTACTGCAATATAATATAGCTAACTAATCGACTAAAATATAGTACGATATACATACTACAATACCGGCGGCAACCCTACTTCCAAGGGAAACGAATAAGATATTTACTGCACAGTATTTTTTTGATTGATTGCTTTCACATATTTTCTGTTATTATTAATTTGTGCTAATAATAGATAACGATTTTTCTGGTAAAGATATTCAATTCCAGCCAATATCTACAATGATATGATAAAATGCAATTGTACACGCTTTGCTATCCGGTTCAAAGGTGTAAATCGAAAAGCAATAACTTCTTGTGCACTCGTTTCTTTGAGTTGCATGTGAGAGATTTTATTAATCGTTTTTGAAAAAGAAATAGCTTAACATTTTGCAAAAAAATATGCTTATACCAGTAGCAGATACTGAAATAGTTAAGTGACTAATTTTTTCTGCGTTTACCTGAGTGTTGAAGTTATTATGGTTTAAGTTGACCTAGCACCCGCTTAAGTTTCAGGATTTATGAGGATGTTGGTTTAAGTTTAAATTATAGTATCATTATGTTTTTTTATATATTTTAGCAAAGCTGTAAATGTCTTATTAAAATCTTATGATTTATGGTAGTTCTAACTTTAAAAGTTACATTACAGCGTCATAACAAAAGTGTGATGTCAATTTCATGGTGACAGAGTAGTTCACCGGTCCCGATTTAAGTCTGCACATTGAGGAAATTGCAAACATCAAAAGAAAGTAGCGGTACATATCATCTCCTAGTTCAGGTGATAGCTACTTATTTACATTGTTTGGTATAGACACTAGAAAAAAAGAGTTTGAAACCCACTTTTTAATCCGAGTGTTATTTGCGATTATGGTAGAGAATTTGTGAAACCAAGAGTCACTTCACTCTGGCAATTAGTCACGATCGATTTAAATTTGCGTTTATTTTTATTGACATGTAACATTATAAATAAGGCACATAAACGCACATCACTTTACGTATTACTTTGTACTTAATGAATTAGTAAAGTTAGGATTTTTTTCGTAAAATTTTATCTTTAGATAAACTATTTTTCTCACATTTGAATCGAGTTGCATGAAATTTGGTACACGGATACTTTTTAACCTGGATTATGAATACCGGGAAAAATCACAGTTCCTGTGAAACCTGTGGGAAAACCGTTCAAGTTTTTAAAACAGCTGAAGAGCTATGAAGTACACATGGAACTACTAGGAGTCGAATCAATACAAAAAATACTTTTGTCTCTTAGAAAAAGTTGTCATGAGATGGGATATTTGTACATGAAAAACTTATACATTAAATAAATATTGTACAATATATAGTTTGGAACTCGAATCTTAATTTTATCCCGGGGTAAGTGTGATTGGGTGGGTTCGTTTAAGCGAGTTAGTTTGCGTATGAAGTAATGAACACATATGTATGAATAAATGATGATGAAATGATTCGGGGTGAGTGTCAGTGGATGTGTAAGATTGCAGGTTAAGCATGGCTCAGTGAGGAAATAAAAGTAAGTGGGAAATTGCGAGCGTGAGAGGGCTGCTAAATGGGCGAGTAAAAAATTAATTACTGGGAGAAGAAAGGAGCCTGTGAATGAGTGAGCTACGAGTCAGCTCGTCACACGTCACACACGCTTTTAACACATTTTTCTAGACGTCATTCCGGATTCAATAAGCTATCACACATAATTTTAAGAGAAGTATCTCTATTTTAGATCATTTTCAACTTGTCGACTAGGCTATAAAGCTTGGCTTAGATATGGGATTTATTTATTTTATTTGAATAGGATGTCAAAAAAAGATTACGCCTTCTTTAAAGATATTTAACAATCTAGATAATAAAATTAAATGCATTTAAAGTATATAATATAATAAAATGAAAACCCTAGATTGTTATTCAATATGTTACAAAGGTATTCTTTATTCAATTATTATTTTAAAATTCTTTCTTATCTTAAGGTGAAAGGTTGAATCTTTTATAAAGAAATGTTATATTAAGTATATTTAGCTACGTTATTGTGCTAACAAACAACAGAGTTTAAAGAAGAATTAAAACCTAGACATTTAATACTGTTGTTTTACACATTTAATACTGTTGTTCTAGACATTTAATCAATTTTATCTAGATTTTTACGAAACACACTGTAACATTATTTTTTTTTAGCTCAGTCTATAGTCGGGTAAAAAGAATTTTGGTTATCGGTAACAACGCCATACGTGGTCTTTTAAAGCGAATCTAATATTTCTGTCAGCAATCCAGATAGAACGCGATGTAGATTGCTTATTATTTAATCTGATAGTACGTATGTGATCAGAGCTTGATTGCCGCATTCCATTTTGACTATTTGCTCTACCTGAAGCCATTAGCAAATAGAGGATAAAGTCTTTATGTCGCTTTGTATGTACATATACGGATTAACATGGCTGGAATCCGATTGCCTGGTTTAACCTCTTTTCTGAATTGCACTAATAATTTTAATAACAGCATGTTGATGTTAATTCTTAATCCACACACTATTTAAAGAGAAAAATAACATTGTTTGTTTATTTGTATGTTCGTTTGTTGCAAATTTGTTCAAGAACTACTGACGAAAGTAACCTACATCTCTTTCGTATAACATAGGCTTTGTGGTGATGTCATAAACATTATAATTGAAAGATAGGGTCCTTTAAGTGCCATAAAGTGGCCATATTTTAAGTTGAAGGTTTTCTCTGGAAGTATTAAACGGATTTTGATATTTCTTTTACCAATAGAAATCTACACTATGTCAGAGTGATAAAGTTTATGCAGTATTGTCATAAATATTGTAATTAAAACGATGGGGTTACTATTAAAGTGTAGACAGTTGGATATTATACGTCCATTTTGTATAAAGGAACTAATCTCAGGAAGTACGATCCGTATTTTAATAAAATTTTCACTGATAGAAAGCTATACTAGCCATGAGTGTCAAAGGTCATATATATGTCGGAGGTGTGAGTTAGGTTTAGGTTAGGTTAGCCTTGTGTTAGGTTAGGTTAATGTTAGTCTAATCTTAGGATTAAACAGTGAAACTAAGCAGTGGAGGTGAGTGTCTCGATCGAATAAAGGAATTCCTTAAGCCTACACCTTGGTCACAAGTCCAAGGCACTGCTTAGGTTCCTGTCATAATAGTTCTTGTCATAATAGTAAGTGATAGTAATGTTTAGTTATATCCTGACCGTGTTGCGCCCGTATAGCTTTTGAGATAGGCCATCCATTCCATTCCTTCTTTTAATTAGTTTCCGACATATATATTGTAACAATTAGGATACGCCCCTTTTGGTTATCAATCTTAGTTTTATTTCAGCGTAATACATAAAAATTCAGATCGGTATTCCCATCTCTCTTTAATAACCCGAAGCGAAGCGAGGGCTGGTTGCTTGTTCCTACACAAATATCAATAATTATATGAGTAGACAACGGGTGAAAAGCCTAATTCAGTTACTTTATTATTTCTATTTTGCACCAGTTCTTATATTTTTAGTTTGATACGTCTGTTTCGAGTTTATTATACAATAACCTCTGTTTTGGGTTTCAATTCATTTAATGTGCCTCCCACAGAGATTTAACGGTATTTACGTTACGATGTTACGACCCACTACGATGTCTTTCTAAAGGTAATATGTCATTGATATTACGTGTGATCTGATTGAATGTAGTCGTTATATAAAACGTGAATATTATAATCTTTACCTATTCAAAGGCGAATATGCCGGCGATTTCAATATTTGATATACATTTTATCTCGATATTTCTATCTATTTTTGATAAAACGGTGTGTGAGCTTTTAGAATTTTTCTTAATTAATTTAAATTTTAGTTTTTTTTGATAAGATACTTTTTTGGGATAAATTATATTTCAAATAAATATTATAATATTCTTTTTTCATTCACACATAATAGTCTTTACTTTAGCCACTTGACGTGAACATGAGAACGCTTTTGGATTTCTCTTCAAGCGGTCATGTTACACTGTTTTTATTTTAGTGTCTGAATCCTAATCAGACACTAAACTGCTTTTATGGTAAAACGTTAGTCTTTTTTATTATTATTATTATTATAGAATTGTAATAAGAAGATTGTAATAAGGCATGTTAATAAACTAAACTATATTCTCGAAATATATTTTTCTTAAATAAAGATATTAAATCTTATATATAAAATTCTCGTGTCACAATGTTAGTTACCATACTCCTTCGAAACGGCTCGACCGATTTTTATGAAATTTTATATGCATATTCAGTAGGTCTGAGAATCGGCTACTATCTATTTTTCATACCCCTAAGTGATAAGGGTGGCCCGCCCCGAATTTATTTGGCAAAACAACGTTTGCCTGGTCAGCTAGTATCTCTAAAAAATTTAAAATGATCCCCGAAAATATGCTTTAAATATATATATATTTTGAATTAGGTACGTTGTTGTTTGGCTTTTTCGATTTTCGTAAGTTTCGTTTCAGATATATTCATAAGCATAAAATAATCTTTAAAATATTTAATTTATATAATTACATACACCGTCAAACTATTAATATCTATAAATATTAACATATTATTATCTCACTAAAGGAACCATGACCATAAAACATCCATTACATGAAATATTCCTTAAAGAATTAAATTTATAAATAGAAACCTGAAACATTACGAGGGAATTGCTCAGTAACGATCATAAATTTTCAGTTGTTTGTTTTCTGAGAATAATTTAATGAGTAGAATATGTGCGCTCGTTGGCAAAATTTAATGTAAATATAATTAAGTTGAAAATTTACTTGACGAAAAATTTTATACACATGTTTCAGAGATTGTTACACGCGCTTGTCACTTAATAAACATTTAGATGGAATATTCAGTTTTGTTAACGATCTTTCTAACACCACTGTTGCTAACTTTTTAATGACTTGTTGTCTCTATCAGTGGCTTAATAGGTATTTGGCAGATGTAGCAGCATAATATTAAACATTTAGTTCCACTAAAAAGTCTCGTTATATGGTGCCATATGATGGAAGAGATATGATACCCATTACTGTACAGCAATACGTATACACATGCAATTTATACGGAGCCGAGCAGTGCCTGGGGCTTGAGACTCAGGAGCAGGTTTAAAGAGCTCTTTCATAATATATAACTCTCACCTCCACCACTTGACCTTGCTATCGACAATAGATAATAAAGTAAACTTACGTCGACCTCGAGAAGCGTAACCTAAAACACGACACTATAACACTAACTTCCATGTTCACTGCACGAAAACACCAGAAAGTCTGAGACTTACCTGTCGCACTAAAGGTTATATATTGTCTTCACGTCGGTATATTTGATATAATATAAAATGATCTACCCGCTACTACTACTTTATAAACAGTGTTGCTAACAATGTACTTTTTATTTTTTTAAATGTTTAGACATTTTAAACTAATTTATACATAAAATTCAGTATATTTGAATACAGTATATGTTTGAAAATAATATTATATTACCTACATTACAAACAGTGGATGGTGAGGGTTGTGATCATATAGTGAAGTTCCTTTGAGGAATTTCTGCATCTTTATCACAAGAACAATGCTAGCAGTCATGGTGAATCTAAAGTCTATCCATGTTTACGTGTTATTGTGAAGTATAGCTTCTATACAGTTAATCATATATATTGTCCTAACTTAATAATATATTTTAATATTATAAATGCGAAAGTAACTCTGTTTGTATGTCTGTTACTCAATCACGCCTAAACCGCCGAACCGATTTTGATGAAATTTGATACAGAGATATACTAGAGCTAGAGGAAAGGACATAGGCTATTTTTTATAGCGAAAAAAGCGACTCAGCCACCTGGAAAACAAGCTGTGATTTTTCGTTCACTGCTAATTAGCCATCTAGCTATAAAGCTACCTAAATAGGGGATGTAAATTGTAAGAGATTATACCTTTATCTTAGAACAAACTTAGCCCTACGTGGACGAAGTCACGCGAGTCGACTAGCATTTCATAATTTGCATTTAATGTTGTTAACGATTTGATATATTGTACAAATGTATTTGATATATTGTATAAATGTTGTTTCGACGATAGACCGTAGTGTAAGTAGGTAAGAAGGTAGCCTGACGTCAGTGTTGCTTTATGATTCAATCCGACATTAAACTGAGATCGCCCAGCTGAGTGCAGCCGCTCTAAAAATAATATTTTAACAATTTCACCTTTGTATTAACGGAGCGCCATCTTAGTTACACCAACATGGCACGCAGGAGATTGATACGAATACGGTCAATACGCCAACAAATAGATGTTTACTTTATTCCAAGCTTAAAATAAAATAAATTTTATAATATTAATAACGTTTTCTCAATACGGATTAAAATAGTGGTGTATACGTCAAGTTTTATTTAACGTTAACTCATCAACCTAGTAAGATCATATAAAGACACAAACGTTATTAGATAATCTTAGTCAAGGTAATAATGTATAGGAGTATTCTAGAGAACAATAACACGAGCAGGTTATAAAGATATGCTGGTAAGATCGAACAAACAAAAAGATTTAGAAACAATCCTTTTACGCATTTAGTAAAATAAGAAATGCTTTTCTAAACATTTTTTTTATATGATACATAAGGGTCAAACGAGCAGACGGTCCACCTGATGGAAAGTGGCTACTGTAGCCCATGGACGTCGACAAAACTAGAGTGTCGATGCGTTGACGCCTCGACGATAGTGTGAGGGGGAGCAAAGTGAAGACTGCTGCGGTTTCAATGGACCCCGAGCAAGAACCCGGTGTTGATTAGAACCGCAGCAGTAATGGGATGGGAGAGGGAGGGGTAGATCTGGCCCACATGCGGCTCGGCCGGAACGCGTCAGAGACACTCGGCAGTCGGATTCGCATGCTAGTGGTCCCAGCGGCAGAGGGGAATTGAATTCTAACCCGTCCCCTCACGGGTGAAAATTATATTTTAGTCTTAATATATTAGCCTAGCTACTAGCTAACCTAGCCTCTATCGCTATTTACATCCATTGTTCTTATTACATCCTTTTTACAACGTAGATAAGAAGATGTGTAAGAAAATAATTTTACAATTTTTCTTGGAATCAGGTCATCATCTATTATCAGTTATACAAAGTTAGCTACAGATAACATACGAATTTATATTCTTTGACAGATAAAACAAAATTAGTTTCTAGTGTTGTATAGAATATTTTACGATACTATTTAGATTTTAGAGTATAAATTATATTATTGAAATCATTAAAGATGGATAGTTGGGTTCGAGAGACAAGAAAATATAGTTAAACAAATTTGATGAGAGTGATTTTTAATGATTTACATATACGTAATATAAATAAAGAAAATAATAATATCATATTAAACCTAACCATTTTAACACAACAGTAGGTACCTAAGTCTCTTGAGAGCTTCTAATGTTCATTTCAAAAGAAACCGTTAAAGTGAGTTCATTATAAATTGAATAAAGGATTTCTAATTAGAAAAGGCATATTAAAGAAGCCAGCAAGGCAATCTTTATTTAATTTTTAATTCCCACCTGTGTGAGCTTGAAATAACTCGGTTAATTATTATTTTTCGTCAGTTGGCTAGGTTCAAAGCTTGCGTAGGTATCTTATAAATATTTTATTTTCGTTAATTAGATAGAAAGTGAATTTTTCGTTTTTGCCGTCAAATAAATAATTTTTACCTTTTCTATTAAATAATAAGCCGGTAATACCGATAAATTATTGATCATTGTAATTATTCAATTTATTAATCGTTACTCTGACTTGAATGAAGAGTTTCATTACGTACTTAATATTAGTTTCGAAAATTGCACTTTCTAAGCCCCGGCCTAGTCAGAAATGATGCTCAGGCCGTTTGGAAATATTCTATGATTTCATCCCGAAGTTCAATACGTTTCCACACGGACCTAAGTGCTCCCAGGGGAAAGTCCTGTTCCTCATCCTCAGCTTGCCTTTATTGGCTGGTTGGAATGAACACTGACGAGGAACAGATCCCCTACCTCTGGTTGGCCTTAACCGGCCGATCAGAGTGGACCCGCGAGAACTTTACGATCTAAGGGTATCGTGTGTCGCGTAAGTGGTTATTCGGCACGTGAGATTCCCCACGGGAGGGACCTTTCACGGGGCCCCATTGATGAGATGGCGAGTCTCCGACTACCCATTTTTCAATGTGTAAAAACAATGTGGGGTAGACGCCATATTTCATCCATAGTTACCGAGTCCACTATCACCCTAATCCATAGCCCAGCATTATTAGTTTCCATATATTGTCATAGTCCTACACAAGCTGGGGATTGTCCTTGGGTGCATTCTCATAGTACATACAGGGATAATCACCGGTTTGTGTCACATCTTATATTAAAATAAATTTTCTAAGGGGCCTCTACGCGTTGGCTACGGCTTCACGCACGCCTTCTAAAGGTCCGTGTCACCGGACACACACGGTGTTGACCCGTAGATAATTGGAAAAGATTATTAGTAAGTATAAATTCGTTAACCTCCGGGAACCTAGTTAGGTTCCCGGAGGCGCAACAAGAATCTTTCCCACACTGGCATCTTGTGTCGTATTCCTAGTTTGATAGATTAAAATATATTGTTTGTTATACCATAACTTAACTTTATTACAACAATTTAATTAGAGGTTTAATTATCAATACATAAAATATCTGCTAAAACTGTGAATCTGAACATTAAAATAAAGCTTTGTTCTTATAAAGCAAAAACTGCCCAAAAACATATTGAAGTTATAGTTTTATGTTTTTACAATTGAAATTTCAAAAACTAGGTAGTTCAAAAGTCCGCAGGTAATTTCGATTTCGTAATGAAGTTTTTTAATTAAACCTATTAAAGATGGATCGTTTTTTAAATGTCGTTTATTTAACATTTAAAATAAATTATTTTGATTTATTTTACGCAAGCATGATTGCATGTATTATTGAATAATGTGTTTATTAAAATATGATATCAAAATAATTATGATTGATTAATGTAGTTTGTAAGTATTCTCGCAAAAATTATATTTTACTGCACATTTCCAAATGACCGATTACATTTTCTAAAACAAAAAAAAAACTGTGGTGCTATTTTGCCATTTTTTACGATCCGCGTTACTGAAATTGACAAAGTAACTCTGAAGTAAAGTTAGCAACATCGTTTTTAACTTTATATTCGGGGGAAAGTACTTTCCAATTTTATTCCAAGACTATATATAAACCTCTGCTCTGACAGATTTGAGCCAGTTGTCAAACGGAGCTCGCCTAGTGAAGATTTTGGCTGTTATTGTGCGATATCGCTTCCATGTACATGACAGTAATAGATTTCATTGTTTTAATAATTTAAGTAAATACTTTTATATTAGGTGAACAAGAAATACATGTCCAACTTTTGGTTTTATATTTTATTTTCTGTACTATCGTTTATTTGTATTTATTTGCACAGCCGCCATAATAACACAAATTCTAAACGTTGTTTCGAAAAATATGTCTCTTTAATGCTATGTGTTACTATTGGATAGTAAACATATTATTATTAGAAGAAATTAAACGTGTCTATAGATTTATTTTACAAATACTTACTACAGTTTGTCGAGTCATTTCATGTAGTAAATATTGACTATAATAGTATAAACATTGAGGATCAAATGGGTCTAACTTTATTATTTAGTTCAATGTTCAGTAGCGGGGTGTTTGTATTGTATCATTTGGCAAAACTTGGTTTCATGTTTAAAGACCATGTTATTTTTTAACTTTTGTTTGTTATTGTGCAGTATAACTCATACATAGTTAATTCTCAAACATTATACTATACGATTTCATGAATATGAGAATCCAAAAACTATTCATTAGTTCTCGTAACTTAATAGTATCCAACTGCGAATCGATCTTGAAATTCTAACAAGTTACCTTGTTGGTGCAGAGTTTTGTTGATTGTACTTAAACTTACTCGAACTTTAAGCTGTAATGGGTTTTAAATTTCTAAAATCTAATCTATTTACTATTTATAAGCTTAACATGAGCCAGGAAGCCGAGTAATGCCTAGGGCTTGTGACCCAGATGCAGGTTCTCCGCCCACTGTTTGACCTCACATACGTGAATCGTGATCTTCAATAAGGACTACATTTAATTATAAAAGTTAATATTAACTAACATTATGTTTAATGTTTGGTACATTAGAGATGATGATATTTATCTCAGCCAGTATTTTTCTTAACATTTTCTGAGCTCACAATGAAATAATTAAATAACATTGTCGTTTATTATGCGTATCTTCAGCAATGGGAAAATGTATTTAATACATTGCTGCCATAATAATTATCCTCGAAACATTATGTAAGTATAACTTCTTCAGAAAATACCTTTTCTTTTATATGAGACAGGATTACTTTGGTATTGTTTATCTCACACTAATCGTTCGCCCGCGGTATCAAGAGAAAATGTCGCTGTTCTAGTTAATATAATTCTGCACATATATTATCTTTGTAATAAAAATTATACTGTTTGGCTTGCTGAATTTTTAGAGCTACAATATAATATCTTCTTGATATTAACATGATTAAATAAGCCTCACATATATCTAAAACTAAGGGCGTGGTAAGGAACTCACGAATTTTCCGATCGACAAAAGTTTCTATCTTGTTTTCATGCAATTATTAGCTGCCTAACATTTAACTTGACTAAATAACGGGCAAACTTAAATGATCCTATATAATATAATGACTTGGCATTACACTATTCTACTTAATGAAATAAAATATAATAAAATCACTAGTTACCCATCTATGTCGAGTGATGCAATCCTATGTCATGATGGAAGTGTCAACTCAACCCAGTGTTTGTTATCGAACTCCTCCGAAACGGCTTGACCGATTTTTATAAAATTTATTTGTGTACATTTGATGGGTCTTACAACAAGTCGTATGTACTTTTTTTAACCCTTCAAACAATTTATATGTCAAAACACTGTTTGAAGGGTCAGCTATTATGTATATAAAACTTTGTGTTAGCATAAAGCTCGTATAAAGGCGGTTTCCCATTTCGAATTTTCGAATAGCAGCGTTTGGACGGACCTTATTAAAATGTATAAGCATGTAATGAATAACTCCAGGCACGAGTGACGAGATAGACTATGTTTATATTATAACTGACTAGTTTCGGCGGTGAAATTAGTATCCGGCTACCAGAGACTGGCTGCTCATTTCTAGTGGTCTTAATTTGATTTGAATTAAGCCAACGTTTATGTTGATATTTTTATCAAGCCAAGCGGTAAAAGCTCATAATGAACGATGCCCTTTCAATCCCACCGGCATCACCTTTTTCAGAGTTAATTCGGGTATCGCTATAGTCTATGGAGCTTGACTGCCATTTTACCATGACATTTTGCTAGTGGCAAGCCAGCCGGGAAAAGAACCCATATCACCAATGTGGTGCCTGGGTTACTTAACTCTTATGAGATGCTCTCCCAGCGGTAACGGGCAATTGTATCCTAACTCGTTCGTCGCGGGCATGACTATTGGGTATGGTTATTGAATTTTTATAATGCAGATTTAAGAAATGAAAACTACTGCAAGTATAGCTATGTGTAATCTTACTAATATTATAAATGTGAAAGTATAAGAAAACAATTAAAAGCATGAGGAACTTTATCCCTGACGGCAATCCGCCGACCGGACCTACTCGTTTTTTTGTTTCATATATTTCATAAGACTGTGCTACCTAAAAAAAAAGAAATTAAATGAAGTTATATATATCCAAATATCATTATGATGATAAAACATTGAGCAATCGAAAAGCATTACGCAAAACACCCTTACTTTTATAACAAATAGTATCAGAGTTTTCTGTCGTTAGAGTTCAGAAATGTCCCGCCCCCGCCTCAAATCGAGGACCGAAGTAATGAGTCGGCAAACACGGCCCGATACAAACGAGTAAACGACTTGTTTACCTTCCTTTTCCAGGTCCTTGTATCGTACGCCGTACTACCGCGCCTCTGCGTCGTGGTACGGCGTATAGGCATTGCAACCTAATGTATATAGTAGATACGTTTATATGAATATTATTATATATATATACATGATGTTACTGTTAAATTCCGTGTATTGTAAAATAGGTTTACCATAGAAGGTTATGTAAGATTAATACTTAATAACTCTCCCATTGTGACGTGGCAACTTTACTTGACGATTGTAGGTTTTCTCAAAAAAACGGAAAAAGCTTAAAATCATAAAAATCCTAGAAAGAAAGGTATGGAATAGGTTTGTGAAGTTAGGGCGTGTAGAATTAGAAGTTTAGATCTACATGAGAACTGATAACTTTTTGTCAGTGCCAGGTCGGAAACTTCTGAATTGATTGATTGATTGATTGATCTAAAAAAACTTGAATTTTAGATTGGTTTTGGGATCTGATTGAAAAAAAGACGTCTTTTTAAATTTTAATTTCACTTCATTATTATTATTCCTGATTGGCAATATAAGGAAATGTATTGTAATTTCACTATAAACATCCGAAGTGAAGGCGAGTATATATATGCGGCATAAACAAAACTTAAAATTAATTATAATTAAGTACATCACTCAAAACTTGCCGCAATTGTTCGTAATTTAAGTTAAGTTTGTAAAACTAAAGTAGTGCAGAAATAATAATAAAGAACAACTGTACGAGAGGTCGTATTTTCTTTAAAATTTATTGTATTCATTACTGTTAGAGGGAGCATGGGTAAATGAGTCTCTCACACCTTATGTAATGCGTTCTGGGGTCCAGAATGAGTTAAGGTGTGAGTGTTGAATTCTGAAAAGGCATGGAGTTAGTTAAAGCTGGCTTTTTTATACAAAAACTTTTATACGTATTACTACTAGCAGGTAACAGAAAATTAACATAATAATTTAAATGCAGCCTAGTAAAAGTTATTAAGTATTTAACACCCTGTCAAAGCTCAAAGGAAAAGTGACCTCCGCGGTCCTTTCTGACTTCAAACGAGCGCAGTATTGAAAAAACATCACCAACACACGAGCGCTCTGCTCTGCACAGCGCAAAAACTCTGTCGGCTTTTAACCTGAGCAATAATTTTATACTGTTATGCTAGCTCAACATTTGAATTCTATTTTTACTGTACATTGTGACGGCAAGGCCCTTACATAACACTACACTCGTATACACTGCTTGAACTCAGCAATCACCACCTAATTTTTAACTGAATTAAATAATACAATTAATGACTTACGTGATTCTCTATAAGCGATATGCTTTATAATTATTTCACTGACGCTAGAATGTTGGGATAGAACTCAAAACTTGACTCCCTTGTATTTTCCTTTAAAAATAAACCATTGGAAGCTTCCACAATTAACAGTGTTGCTAACATTTAATTCTTTTTTTCATTTTTTTATTTTCATGATTTACTAGACTACCCACTGTGACACCTACATCTCACATATAGTATAAATTTCAAAACCAAAATAAGCGTATGTGGTCCAGTTTTCGAGTTTTAGCGAGACAAACGAACGATAATTCGTTTTTCCAAAACGCATTATATTAATCACAATTAAAAACTTACAGTACCTTATTCAAAAGATAACTCATGTTAGTTACAATTTGCCAACTGGTTTGGTTTTAAAAGTGTTTTGATTTTAAAAGAGGCACAGCTGTCATACTTCGCAGGAAATTATATCGTGATTCGTGAATAACATTCTATTGAGCAAGCCCTGATACCGTGGTTCTGTGTATAAATTAAATTCTATTGATGTTTTTATCTTTAATACTTTTCAAAATTATAGCCAGTGTAGAATATTTCAGTCTGTTTGCACTGATATCATAGAAAGTAAACAATTATTGACGAATTTATTCATATCACAGTAGTTTAATACAAGTACAATAATTAAACATTCAAAATAATATACTCTGATTGGAAATTACATCAACGAAATATTTTCTGATGGTGTTTTATTAATGTTTCATTTAATTAATTTGGATTTTCATTTCAGTTATTTGCTTTCAATACGTGGCTTTCGGGCCATAAAGAAACGTCCCCTACATTTCTTTGTCGAAAAAATCAATATATTTACTCGTTAGCAGTGCATGTAGTCACGATAGTCCATGGAAGGTAGTTCTTTTACTGTTTGTAATTACAATTTATATTTTAAAAAATTTTAACATTTTGTTTATATTTTGACAGATATTTTGCTACTGATAAAATTTATAATACTCATACATATTGCTAGCAACATAGTTGATAGCGTTTGATTGGTCCAGTAATTTCTATTGGTTTATTTTAAAAGCATCTTTACCTATAAGACAAATCAGCTTTATCACTACAGATTTATGTAAGTTTAACAAAGACATTTTATTGAACAGTGAATATGAAAATAAGAATAATGAAGTAAGCGTAGCTAAGATAATATGATAAGAAATGAGGCTATTTTATACCATCCTTAGAAATAGTCCAAATCATAAGTGGATGCAGCTTTCATAGTTCTATCCTTTTAGGCAGTGGCGAAGCGCGAGTCTCGTAGCAAATTGCTGTGGTCCTTGTATTGCTTTGAGTTGTAATTCATTTATCTGCTGCTCCACAGTGACAATAAAAAAACAGCTTTATATGATACACCGATATGCTGGCCAAGGCTTTGATAGCTAATTCGCACTGGTTGCAGGTCAACATAAAAAAGTCAACTACTTTATTCGTATGAAAGATTTCAAGCGGGTGGGAGCGATATTAAAGAAAAATAAATATTAATAATGAATACATAAATATAAAGTATTATATCCAACGTTTAATATTAAATTTAAGCTTTTAATTCTAAAAAAAGCAGGGAACCTGTGAGAGGGAGTTATTTATACAAAAATAAGGTCAACGGATTTAAATGATATTTCGCACACTGATTATTTATAAGTTTAAATAATAATATTTATTCTGGACAAGTTAGTAGTAGTCCATTGAAATGTTACATGAGCTTTGCATTTATTAGAGGACGCAATTTTATTTTTGGGACAAGTGTGGGGGTTCAATCGAAGCTTAACCTCAAGTTTGTGGGGTCGCCACCCTTGTCCCCCGGCCGCCATCTTAGAAAAAGGGGTGGAAACATCTTTTTCGCGATATCTCGAAAACTATGCGTCTTACAAAAAATACGTAAAGACATAATTTGTAGCAAATTGTTTTGCCTACAAATACGTTTATATAATTTTTTGCCCTAAATTTAAAATTAAAGAAGTTATAAGCAAAAAAGTGAGAAAATTTTTATAAAAATTTTCTTTTTTGCTCTATAATTTTTTTTTAATACATTTTACAAAAAACCTCACAAACAACCTTACCTCAGGCCAATCTTATAGATGATCTTTTGAGGAAAATTTTTATCTGTAATTTTTTTTTTATTTCATTCATTTAAAATGCTATTACAGCGCTCCGAAGTTGACCGGGTTCGTCAATGCTCATGAGAATCCGGTCAAAACGAAATGTAACTTATGTTTGATTTTTGTTTTATTGTAAATATATTCTTAAAAATGTTTTGTTAAATCCGTACAACTTCACTTATTCATTGTTAAATTTTTTCACCGCCACCTATGTGGTAGGCGCGTGGTTTTTTTTGCGCGTCGCGCGAGAAGTTTGCGCGTACGAAATCGTGGTAAGACGCTAGTTGATTAGTTATGACGATCTCAATTTTTTGTATGTTTAAAACAGCTATAACTAAAGAGTTTTTTTTGTCTAAATGTTTACGTTATATAAGTGTTTGTGACCCTCTAGTTAATATTATAGATAACATTAATTGCCTAATGTGATTTTATTTATCTTATTAAAGTCTGTATAGCCATTTTCAAAAGAAAAACTTGAAAATAGAAGCTTACTTAATTCATTTACAATATTTTTGTAAACAAAGTCTATAAACAGGATTTTATAATATTAATAATATATAAATATCATAGTATTATAAACCAGATTTCATTTCAGCCATTAGTAACTTCTTGCTTAGAAATAAAAGGAAATGAGAAAAACTTCAAAATCAATTATTTAACTTGTAAGGCTGAGTACTTCCCAAAGTATGTAATTAAAACTTCCCCTCCTGACTGTTTATCCTTAGTGACAGGATCGATGTAAGGGGTACTTTCAAATATAATAATAACAACTTTATTTGGAGATAGTAGATAGACAAGATTTCATACAAATATTAAAAATTTTAATATAAATTCTATAAACAAAAAAATAATGTAGGTTTTGGGCGTGGGTCGGATGAAGAGTGACGGCCATTGTGAATTGACCATTTAATAAGGCAAGTCTGCACTATACCTACTATAATGCTTCCACTTGTAGTACTTTGAAAGATGTTCACTCCATGAAATCATAATATGTCAGATTGCCTCATATTTTCAGCTTTTCTCACTCTTTTCTCTCTCTCTTTCATTTGTATCTTTGCTCTCTTCTTCTAACTCTTTTATTATTTATTTCTTTTCTCACTCTCTCTCTCTCTCTTCCTCTTTCTCTCTTTTTTAAAATAGCTTTATTTTTGGTAATTTAAGGCATCAGTTATAATATTGCTTCAAATACCCGGAGCGCGCAGATCGCTCGTAAATTATATACATACTTATTGAGCCAGCTTACGTTGTTTTACTATATAAAATATTTTTGGGAGAGGGTCAGGGAAAATTTCATAAAAATCGATCAAGCCGTAGGAGTTCGATTATATATTATAAGATAAATATCATTGGAGTGCTGTCACATATTAATACGTGAAGCAAAAAAACTATGTACCCCTTTGTCGAAGGAGTATAAAATTTTCCACACTTATAGTTTATATGGAGAAGGAGTGCAGAATGCTAATGTTATTTTAAAATATGCATAAAAATACATTAAATCAATAAAAAAAATATATAATATTTTGTTTAGTGTTAAAGGAATTTAAATTAATTATGGTCTAATTTCCAACCACTACTCAACCACCAATAAATATTAATCTCAAGGTATCTTAGTGCGGGTGTCAAAGCACTTCTATTATTCTATATTGGGGTCCTAATAATAAACAGATGTAAAAGTTATATGTAAAACATTATGTATATTTTTTGTGAAATAAATTATTAAATTATTATTAAAAAAAAAAATCTCATGTCGCTATAGAGATAAAGATAAGTACTTAGTGTAAGTATGTAACACTTTATATTAAGACAAAGAAAAGTAACATAAACATTGTATATATAAACTTTCAAAATGTATTTACCTTTTGTCGCAAACGATAAAAGTACATTAGTTATTTAACGTACTGAATATAAAATACAATCAGCAAAGTTGTCTTTCTCATTTAAGATTAATATGGTGGAATTTATTGTCTGTCTTAGACTCTAATTCCATAAGGCTGAATTTGAAATTCTTGTCAATTATAATGGAGTTAATCAGTTATGTTATTTATCAATGATTTAAGATCCATTATGTAATCGTGAAGCTAAAGTAATTATTAAAAATTGGTTGCTAGGACTAGATTATGAACAAACTGAACTGTTGTTGCTATAATATTACAACATATATATAACAACACACACACACACACTCTCACACATACACACTACACACACACTCACACATACACACTACACACATACACACTACACACACACACATACACTTTGTAACTTTTTTATGTGAATAAAGATTATTATTATTATGTATGTCTTTTCCAATCACGGGTCAACAATGACCCGAACCTTTGAAAGGTGTGCGCGAAGCCGTAGCCAACACGTAGAGGCCCTTTAGACAATTTAATTTAATATGAGATGTGACACAAACCGGCGATTATCCCTGTATGCACTATGAGAATGCACCCGATCATTGGTCCCTGCCGAAGGGAACCTCACATGCCAACTAACCACTTACGTGACACATATACCCTTAGAACATAAGTTCTCGCGGCTCCACTCTGATCGGCCGGTTAAGGCAAGCCAGAGGTAGGGGATCTGTTCCTCGTCAGTGTTCACTCCAACCAGCCAGTAAAGGCAAGTTAAGGATGAGGAACAGGACCTTCCCCTGGGAGCGCTCAGGTCCGTGTGGTCGCTACTCCCCAACAGCTCGCCTCAAGCTGCCCTGCGGCATTATTATTATTATTATTTTTTTTTTTATATTTTTCGAATTTTTGTTAATTAAAATCATAGTCGCGAGCTTTTGGCCAAACGAAAATGAAGTATTTGTGTGATAGGAATATTTATATTATAATGATAAATATAAAGTGATATATATAATATTTATTATATAATACGGAATAAAAATTTCCGTACAATTCGGCATGTGTTAAGGATGACGGCTTTTTGCATGAGTATGAATGTAAGTGGGTGAATTTGTAAGATTTTTAGGTTTGTTTTTAAAGAATTAGGTATAATTCCGGTAGATGATATTATTATTGGGACCGTTCGAACTGTATGAACTCGCCACTGTGTTTTAATTTCTATCGCTAGGTCTTTATATTTAGTGAGCTTTTCTGTATATGTTGCCTGAAGATTGTGAGTATTAGGGATAGATATATCAATTAGGTAAACGATTTTATTGATTTTATCATACAATGTTATGTCTGGTCTATTGCAATGAATGGTTTTATCAGTAATTATAGAACGATCCCAATACATTTTACAGTTTGCTGCATCTAATATGACTTCGGGATTATATTTATAATAAGCAATTTTTTCTTTAATAAATCCATACTTGAATGCAAGATACTGATGAATTATAGCAGCGACTTGGTCATGACGATGCTTGTAGTCCGTTTGCGCTATAGCCTTACATGCTCCCGTGATATGTTGTATTGTTTCCGATGCGCTACGGCAATGTCTGCATATGTCTGAATTACTGTTATGTATAATGTGTTTTCTATAATTATTAGTATCTATAACCTGATCTTGAATGGCCATCATAAATGCCTCAGTTTCAGGGAACAATTCGCCACGCCTTAACCATGCGTTCGACGCAATTTTGTCGACATTTGGATTTATAAGATCGTGATGATGTCGTCCATGAAGCGATTTTTGTGACCATTCTTCAATTTTTTCTTGTGGTTTTTTTATTTTCTGATTAATTTGTAAATTGTAATTATTTAGATTAAGTGGTGTAAACTTTTTGTCTGATTCTACTATTGCCATATGTAATCGAGATATATTCGCTTTGTCATGAAAAAAATGTCTTAATTTGGTAATGAGGCCGTTGTGGAGATTTTGGATATCTATAATACCTCTTCCTCCATCAAATCGAGGAAGTGTCATTCTCTGCAAGCATGTTCTAGGATGGTGTTTCCTATATTTTGATAGGTGGGTATTTATGATTTGTTGTAAACTTTTAAGTTCTGTCTGAGACCAGTTTATGATTCCAAATGAATAGGTTAATATAGGTATGGCGAAAGAATTTATAGCTTTAATGGTGTTACGTGAATTAAGGTAAGTGTTAAATATTTTATGTAATCTAGATTTGAATTTTTGCTGTAATTTGACTTTTGTTTCTTTTTGGTGAATTTGTCTACTCTGTGCATACCCTAAATACTTATATCCAATTATATTATCTACCGGCTCAATAATTTCATCGTTTTTCATGCAATATGAGTTTTTTTCTAAAATACCTCCGCGAACCGACTGAATTTTACATTTCTCTATTCCAAATTCCATCTTAATATTCATAGAAAAATCCTGAGTTATGTCTGCCAAGTAATTTATTTCTTCTAAGCTACCTCCATAGAGTTTGATGTCATCCATATAAAGCAAATGATTAATTGTGTAACTACTATTATTATGTTTAATTTTGAATCCTTTATTTGAATTATTAAGTAAACTGGATAACGGATTCAAAGCTAGACAAAACCAAAGGGGGCTTAAAGAATCACCCTGAAAAATACCTCTCTTAACTTTAATTGATTCTGTTTCAATTGTATCAGAATTATTGTATAGCCTTAAATTTGTTGACCAGTTGGCCATTGCCTGTTTCAAAAAACCAATTATAACTGGATGTATTTTATAACTTTGTAATATGTATAATAGCCAAGAGTGTGGTACTGAGTCATAGGCTTTTTTATAATCGATGTACATTGTATATATATTTCTTTTTTTATTTAAAGCTTGTTTTGAAGTAACTGCATCAATTATAAGTTGTTCTTTACACCCTTGACTATTTTTACGACATCCTTTCTGTTGTTCTGTTAATATATTGTTTTGCTCCACATGATTGTAAATTAATTGACTTATACATCCAGTTACAATTTTGTAGATATTCTGTAAACAAGTTATCGGTCTATATTTGGCTGGATTTTTTGTATCTTTCAAATCTTTGGGGAGCATATACGTTATTCCTTCCATAATATATGGTGGGATTGTTTGAGGGGACTTTATAAAATTATTTATATGTTTAAGAAGTATATAATCAAATTTTTTATACCAATAATTGTGAATATTGTCTGACCCAGTTGCTTTCCAGTTATTTGTTTTTGTTATTACTGCTTTTAAAGAATCTATACTAATCTCTTCAAATACCATCTCTTTTATATTAACGTGTAACTTTTTCTCCTCTTCTAACCACTCGCCTTCTTTATGTTGTACTGGTTTTGACCATATATCTTTCCAGAATTTAAGTAAATCTTCTGATGTCGGGTTCTCAGTAACTGTTTTATCATCATTGTTTTGTGTCATTTTCCTATAAAAACTTTTTTCAGAGTGAACAAACTGATTATTCTGAACTTTTCTTAATGTAGTAATTTTATAACGCCGTAGGCGGTTAGACAGTGCATTTAGTTTTTGCTTCAATATATCTAAGAAATGTGATAATTCTGTATTTTCATTTTCATGTTTAGTATGAATTTTATATTGTGCTTTTATTTTATCAATGTGTTTTTGTAATCTATTACTATTATTTCCCTTAATATATTCTGTCATTCTACCAATTTTGACTCTTAAATCATCTATCCTACCCTGCAAATTTTTTTCCCACCCAGTTGTTTTATTCTTATGGACTCGCGAAATCCGTTCAGTTGCAATTTTTGATCCATTAATTATAGCAGCTGTATATGCTGCACAATATAGTATAGTTTGCACAATGTTGTAATCAGAATCAAGTGTTATGTGTTTAGGTAAGATTTTATTATTTATATGCTCAACAATCAAAGCTAATTTTTTGGATGATTTTTGCTTCGGTATACTAGGCCTTTTAGTAGCATCACTATTCGTAAATTCTGTTAGGATTTGTAAAAACTTTTCCTCGTGATCTGTAATCTGTGTAATTCCTTGTGGCAAACTAGAGCAATTTGGTTGGGATGGTTGAGACGGTAAGTCTGTTTGTTGTATATTATGTTGATCGTCTGTACTATTTTTAGTGTACATAAATTGGGTTGAGGTCTCTGTATCTCTTATTGGTGTGGATCTTTCTTCATTTATATTATTTTCATCAAGATCCCTTCTAACATTATCTTGTATTTATTGTAATCTATGTACATCAATCATTTTATTACGCTGTATAACTCTAAGTTGATCTGAAATCCTCTGTTCAGAGACTTGATTTAATTCAGGGTGCTCTAACAAAACTGCTCGATGCAAAAGTTTTCTATAGGCTGTTGTATTAGTTCCTAAATGTGTAATTCTATAATACTGTTTCATTATTGTCTTGTTAATATTGTTTGTCCATTTTCTTCTCTTAGTTTTATTTTGTGCATCTACTATTTCATTATTCTGTTCTGACTGTGTAATTAATGTTTGGTTTTTGTTCTCCTCTAACTGCTTTTCAACATCGTTTCTAATTTCTTTAATTTCGTCCTCATTTAAGAGATTTCTTCTAAAAATTGCTCTTCTTTGGTCTCCTAACCTTTGCTTTGTCGCTATCATTTCTGGATATTTGTTCGTGAAAAATGTGTAAGATAGTTTGTGGTATTCTTTTCAAGGTTTGTAATGATAAAATACGTACGTAAAATAAAAATATTCATTTCTTTAGACCATTTTTTATGAGTACGTACTTTGGTGATGTCATTTACGGGTACAGTGTTAGAAGCTTTTGCTTCCTGTACAACATTAAATGACATTGGTGATGTAGTGGATGATTGGGACAGATGTGGAAAAGGCCGATATGACGAGCAGGATGATTGATATGCGCTATGGGTTGATGATGTTGGTGATAAATGCATAGTTGGTGATGCTGGTGATTGGCTGACTGTAAAATTTTCTTCTACTGAATTCCGCCTACTCAGCTCCACGTCGCCGATGGTTCGCATGCTGTAACACCCAGCATCGGCTCCAGGTGTTCCCCGACGACCTCCGGGTAGCGGCATTTCGGCTGTAATAGATTCTTCGATGGAGACCCGCCTGTTCAATCTCGCATCGCCAACGGGTCGCATGCTGGAACATCCAGCGTTGGCTCCGGATGCGCCCCGGCGACCCCCGGGCAGCGGCCTCAAGTTATACCTCTTATTTACGTTCTCCATTGTAAGAAAAAATGTGATCAGGACCGTTAGTTAGGGCATGGTAGGCTAAGATGTTAGCGCCTTTTTACGTTTACGATAACGACATGTGTTTAAGATCTTATTACACGTATCCAGTACCTAACGCCCGCAAGCCCCCCCCACCACGTCAAGGTGGCCCCATGGGGGGGTTATTATTATTATTATTATTATATCCATTACTGGTTGAATACTTAGAATTTAGCGCTATTTTGCCATACCATTATAAACCCAATTTTATAGATGATAGAAACTTCTCGACGGTTTGTCAAATAAAATTGGCTTAAACTGCAGACTCTTCGAATCCTTACCATGTAACCTTAACTTGTCAAACTTCCTGGCCTTTATTTGGACTTCCAAATAAGTCTGATCGACTTATTAGTACACTTCTCAGAAGGTATCTTGTATCCCTCGTTACGGTACTCTTAATTTTGCTGAAAACGTTCAGAGAGTATTAACAAAAAGCACGACGCACCAAGGTGGAAAAAGCGCCGTGAAGCTTTCAGAGGGCGTCAGAATGAAAATATAATATAATTCGATTAAAAAAAGTTGGTCAAAAGAGCGCGTTGAGCAAAGGTTAACAAGATTTAAAAAAAAGTAATTCTAGACAGGGGCGCAATGCAAAAACTACTGAAGGGGGCCAATCACTTTATTGTATGTGACAGAATTCCTATTTTTTTTGGCCTTCAAGTATAGGCGCTCTAAGTATTTGGCAAGACGGCACCGAAGATGTTTGGCGAGTCTCTGGTCCTTTTTACACCATATTTTCTTTTTTTCTTTTTTTTTATAGGTATAAGGGCAGTATACTTGAAAATAACATCATTTATTTTATTTAACAAAACAATAACAGAACTTTTTTCTCAAGGTAGAAAAACATTATTATGAATTAATGTGATTACTTACATAAAAACTAAATTGTAACTTACGAAAATAATATTGTTAATATTGGAAAGAGAAAAAAATATATATTTTACTCCTACTATTACTAATTAATTTTAAAACTGAAACGGTGTAGAAGCCTTTAGAACGTAGGTTGTTGTAAGCTTATTAAAGAACATGACGGGTATAATCTCTTCTTCAATTAAGGAATCTATTTCAAATTGATCAAATTTTATTTCAGTTTACACGTGTTTGCTTTCGGTAATATTAAAGTATTAAATTTTTAATTGGATAACGGTAATTTCTGTTAGGTTAATTCATAATAATCTTTATTTAGTGTGTGTTGTACTTATTATTGTGATGATTGAAGTATTAATTAGTAATCATATTTTCTTGTATTAAATGTGTATAATTTAGAGTGAAAAGCAGGACAAAAATAAAATCCTTTTCTCTTTGCCACTTTGTTTTTACATACATGGTCACTTTGATTTTGTTTTTATAGGCTCTTGCGACCTAAAATAACGCATGTCACTGAAAAATAAATTTAGTCCTAAAAACATTCATTTGATATTTAATGTTTTATTCATGTGCATTTTCGGTAGCACAATATAACACCGTTCTATAAATCTTTTTGTCAAAGAATCACAATATGCGACAAAAATCTTAATTAATAATTAAAAATAAAACATTTGGACGTACTTGTAGTATTCGTAACACATACAGATTAACAAAAAATAAACTATTTTGAGATATGATTCCTTGTTTATTCGTATCGTAAGAATAAAATCAACTAATGTGGCCACTTTTTCTAATAATATTAAATCTTTATTTGTCCCTAAAAATAACTATAGGTATACAAAAGTGGTTAAGAGTTTTGATCGAATTAGTTAGTCATAATTACATTGAATCCTTTAATTTCCTGTTATCAAAGGTACTTTTAAATGATACTGATAGTTAAAAGTACTTTTGACTGGTTAAGAATTGACTCTACATCCCCATAGAAGCGCCCACCATCCCACGCTTCAATATCCGATGGGCGGGGTTTACGTAGCGGTGGAAGTAGCAGTAGCAGAGGCAAGGTCGCAACTACGCGAGCGCACGCGCTAATGATAACGTAGTGACGCGTTCCATATGCTCTGGCGTTGATGCTAACTCGAGCCATGATTTATGGGTTCCGTACATCTAACATATCTTCGTTTAGTTCTATTTTTATTTATATTGTTTTTGTGTGCAATACCAGACGTTTGCACGTAATGCTGACGCGAGAGAATGCTATCCTTAAGAAATACTGCTCGCGTCGATGTTTCCTTGAGTTTATTTGTAGTTCTTAGTAATTTATTGCTTTCACAGTCTTCTTAGCAAAAACATTTTATTGTAATGCTCATGCTCCATGGATCGTCTTTAGGCAGGTGTTATTTTCACCTTAAAAAATCCCTCGCATTGTTGCTCAAAAAAGAAAATTACATAGGGACGTCAGAAAAAAATATTACGACCTAGAGTAGATAGATATATGAGTCATAATAAAAATATATTTGCTTTAATCTGACATATTTTAGTTTAATTTTAAACGTTCTTTAAAATATATAAACGATATAAATAGTAAATTTAAAACCTTAAAAAATAAAGATACCTAAATAGATAAGAATAAAAAAAAGTAATTAGGCTAGTTAACAAGTTTAAATAAAAGGAAATTTTCAATCCCATAATAATGTAAATTACAAAAATAACAATGTTACTCTATATATTTACTAAAGATCATTTCTTACTAACACCATGTAATAATAACGATTATGTTTAGGCTTACTTGAAACTATTTAATTATTATTAGAATTACATGTTTAAGCTGGCGAATTTCATAGTCTGTTTTTGTAATGAATAGCTTAAGAAATATACGACAATTGTCGATGTTTTCGTTTCTTTATTAATGACTAGAGAGCCGCATTCGTTTAACTTTGGTATGGTATTAAAATGTTATTTAATTTAAGGAAACAATACAAAAGAAATTATTGACGAAATAATTTGAATAACCTGTAAAATAGTATTCACTTCTTATCCGACTCACTACTACTATACGCAAAAATGAATAATGAAACGACCCTTTCATGATCTTTAATCTGTGAGATTCTGGAAGAGAAAGCAGAAAGTCAAAGGTTATGCGAACCACTCCATACGTATTTATTTATTAGTCTGATGTCTGTCATCATTATGGTATATTTTAGTGGTTTTAAATAAAAATATTCGATATTAATAAGTAAATAATTTTTCCGTTAACTTTTTTTTTTATTTATTACTATCAATAATATACATTTTACAATAATAAATTTAAAGAAGACACAACAAAAAACCACGCAGGTTTATCCTGAGTGCCTATTTCATCTACAATTATATATAAAAATATGCTTTATATATTTTCTATATAATATTTTTTTAGTTTTTTCTTTAAATTTGTTTTGCTTATACTACATCTTACATTGTTATTTAAGTTATTTATTAAGTGAGGAATCATGTATAAACTGGTGCGCTTTCCGTATTTATTATTAGCTGATATAGTTTCTAATTTATTCTGAGTAACCCTACGTGTTTCTATTTTGTCAGAGACAATATTCTGTATCTTTAAATTAAAAAAGTTTTCTTTTAAAATTTGATAGTTAATTTTCTCATATACTGGAATTACTTTACAATATTTAAAGATAATATTTTTGTCATATCTCGCTTCAAGTCTTACATTTGAAGGAATAATGTTATTTAATATTCTAATTTGTAATTTGTATATATACTGCAAATGTGTTTTATCAGTTCGACCATAACTACTCAGACCGTATGTGATAATCGAGTCGGCAAGTGCATTATAAAGCATAAGTTTTGTTTTATATGTCAATTTTTTACCTATAATACACAAATTAGCTAAGAATGCTCTGAGTTTACCACATACTGATTGTATATGTTCGTGCCAATTAAATTTATTGTCAATAATTAAGCCTAAGTATTTATGTGATGAAACTAAATCAATAGATGGACATTTACAGTTACTTATTGGATTATGCAAGCATTTATGAACATGAGAAAGAAGACTATTTTTTAATTCATTTTTAGTTGTTAGGTTTGGTGAGTGAATATGAATCATCTTTGTTTTATTGGGGTTTAATATGTATATAAGTACGTTTAATACGATTAATACTACAATATTGACAACGTTTGATTGGCTATCCGTAATGGTAATTACTATTGGTTTATTATAGAAATACCCAAATAAGCTTAACAACATATAATCCCTCTCCCGATAGGTCAAACTGTGACGAGTAATTTCGAAAAGTGAATATTGACTATCGTACTAAAGTGGAGTTGTAATAAAGTGGAGTGGGGTTTTATTTTTATCAGATAATGTTAATTGTTAACTATATTAACAAAAAAAAAGGTCAATCAGTAGATGCTAGTAGTGTACGAAAAGTGGAACATCACAAGTATTGTATTATTATACGTGTGTGTTACTGTGCTATAATAGCTAACATATAGTTTATATATATAAAATAGATGGCAGATTAAATGCCACTAAAGGATTTGTTCAACAAATTGCACGAAGTTCGCATTCGAGTTTCTAACTGCTCGAGAATCAGACCCATACTTCAGGGAATTACGTAGAATTTAAAGTCCAACATACGATATCAGGTTCGGAATAATTTTACGCGTATTGTTGAAATTTTAGATATTTGTATTTCTAGAGTTTTAAAATGCATTAGAAAATTGGAAGTTCCTTTTCAAGTTTATTAAAATTATTTTGCCATATGGTATGATTTTAATGTTTGAATTATGTCAGCGCGTAAGCTAGTCTTAGGATAACCTAACCTTAGGTTCAAACGGTGAAACTAAGCAGTGGAGGTGAGTGTTGAAATACTGATAAAAGGCCTTGCAAACCTATACCTTATATTTTACTATAGTTTAAATTGCATTCGGCGGTCTTCATCAGATAGTGGACTCGTCAGTAGTTCTGTATTATTGTTATATTTTGAAAATCGATAAAATGTCTCATTAGGGGTTAAAGTATGAAATTGCCGATTTAACCTGAAAAATTTAAATTAAAATCGCACGGTTTAAACCAAAATCGCATGGTGCGTTCTAATGAACCCCCACTGCCGTCCACTCTCTAAACGCAACATTGATATTCCAAGCTGTTTCTGCCACGTTAGTCCCCGTCGGAACTCGTATTCACAACTCACTCCAATCTCTTGTCTAAGTTGAATAAAAAAACAACTGAAAGTCGATAATCAAATGTTGCACATTTTTAAAATGAAGAACTACATAGGTACCATGTGAAAAAAGTTTCACTTAAAATTCTCAAACCATGAAGGTTCTATGTCAAATCGAAGTACCTATAACAATAAATCGACAATTTCATACTTTAACCCCTATTATTTACAACATACTAGACAGAATTCTTGTCATAACTTTATACTCTATTTCTTGTATCAACTACAAAAGCAAGCCCAACAATAACTAAAATAACAAGAAATTGTGCAGAGATATTTTGAGAACACATTGGGTTCGTAGTTTGTTATCCTGCTATAATAAATTCAACTCTATTCACTCAAACAACTTTGTCAGTATTGTTTGCTAACATAGGTATGTGTACATATACGTAAAGATCAAAAATGCCCATTTGCATTATTGATATCGATCGAATATCAGAGGATATTTTTGGGCGCCGTTTATTTACATTGTCTGTGTTATGTAACGATAATATTAAATTGAATGTCAATTTATTTAGTAGCTAATTCCAATTACAAAATACAGTAGCAGTAGTTGTTTCCCTTACGCCTATTATCATTTTCATTTAATATTAATATCGCAGATATCAACTCTATGCCCTTGAGAGTAGCTACTATTTGATTAAGCTAATTTATGGCAGAATAACTTATTTATATGAATAAGCCAACCTAGTAAATCAGTGATTGTTTGAAGTTATTTTGCCATTTAAATTCGTGTGTAGATATTTATTATATTACTTTTTTTTGTCCTATTGATTACTTTAAAAGTCTATTTATAATAAACATTTTATCATCTGATAATTTTCTTTCATAATAATAACCTTTATTTAGAGTTAAGAATGGTGAATCTGATGAAAGTGAATGGGCAATTGGGCATTACTTTTTATATAAGGCATTAAACCTAAAAATTCAAATCTATAAAAGTGAATGGATTATTCGATTCAATGATTTGATTATTTTGATTATAATGAATAAAATGATCGAAATTTCAAACTCTATTTATTTTCATTAAAATAATCTTGTTAAGCTGTTTCTTCTTGTTTGTGGAACAAAAACGTAAAATAAATCTTTTATGATTATTTATGAGATAATAAAATGTTTCAAAGTTGCTGTTAATAATATTAACTAATTACTAACTTTTAGATGGAAAATATATCACAGTCTTTTTTTAAATCAACTCAGAATCATCAAGATTCAAAATATAAATTAATTTATATAAATTCACTATGAGAGAAAAATAACTTCGTTACATAAATGACGTAAATGTGACTCAGAGTATAAATTATTCAGTCTTTGATTTACATTGACGTTCAAACGTTTAACTTTTCTCGGAAGTGGCGCCAATTTTCCTTTAACTTATCGTACAAATATTTGAATATACGCACATAAGTACGATTAATACGGGTATATCTATGTCAGATTAAATTACCAATTTTTTACCAGTTTGAGAGCCTTGATCTACGTTGAAGACCCAAAAAATGTCCAAAGGAGCCAGACCATTCTGAGCATCTGGTAGGAACTATCACATAATAGCCAATTTTAATGACTTAAAATAAGAATTATTTTACAATTTATACTTTAACGAAGTTCTGGCTGTATCCCAAGCAGTTTGTTAGTGCATTGATTGCTCACAATCATGTTGTTTGATCCACGGAAGTTTTTGACTACATAGGACAAATATCTTTATTTCTAGCGACAACTAAGTATGTCAAATTGACATTATCCGTACAGTTATTATAATTTAAATGTCACATCAAAAACATTTGCAATGCAATCAAGTTACTTCTAACCACAATATACTAGTCTATCAAACGAAGATTTATGATAATATCCGAAGACGAAGATATATACCGCGTTTTTTATGTTTGATCCTAGTTCGGTACTGTTTTATACTATTATATTAGCGTTACCGGAATAACCAGAAGTGAAACTAAATTAATAATAAGCGGCTTAATTAAAAATAACAATAGACCGAAGTAGATTGTTTTATAGATCACATATGGAGAGCGGCATCTGAAACACGTAGCTAAACAATAGCGTAACACAAAGGCATACCGCCCGAACCAATATTTGCTCTAATATTATTATGATAAAGATTGCAACAACACATGCTTTTCTATGAAAGTTCTATAAATGTTTACCGATATGAGTGTATTCAATATGTACCTTGGATATCAAAATTTAAATCCAACTAATATTATAAACGCGAAAGTTTGTAAGAATTTATGGATGTATGTTTTTACTCTTTCACGCAAAAACTACTAAATGGATTTTGATGAAACCTTACAATAATATAGGTTACACATCAGAATAACACATAGGCTATAATTTATAATGATACAGTGTGAATTATCCAAAATATAGCGGGTGAAACCGTGGGACGCAGCTAGTTCCTTAGAAATGTTTTTTCTCCTGTATGTTATTTATAATACATATTGCGAGCAATTCTTCTAAAGGTAAATTCTAAAATAATGACTACAAACTGGCCGTGTACTTATTAACAAGGACTATTCCGAGTAACTTAGCTTTTCATAACAAAATCTATTAGATCTACATAAATACATAAAATTATACAGTTTTCATAAGATCCCTTTGAATGCTTAGATTGACTCATAAATAAACGAAGTAGTACGTATTAGGTAATATACACATTCTGGTTACGACTTTGGTGTTTTACACTCAAGGTCCAGAGTTCGACCCCTTGTAACTCTTCATGTAGGTCTTTTCGGAGTTGTGTGTTTTAAGTAATTAACACTTGCTTTTAGCTTTGATGGTGATGTAAAACATTGTGAGGAGACCTGCAAGATTGGATGATACACACTTTATAGTTGCCTGTTATGAATATGAAAATCTATATATGTATATAAAACCAGCTGACCCGGCAAACGTTGTTTTGTCATATTAATTAACTTCTGGACTGATATCCCTAGGTGATAAGTATTGTCCCTTTATCATCTCTCGGGCTATCATTGCTTGACATCGTATGTATATTTCGACTCAACATTTAGGGGACAGTCATGATTGCTAATGTCAAATGTGAAATGCAACAGCCATTAAAAATATGAATCAGAATCACAAGATTACCTGTCAAATAAATTATAATACAAATTTACGGAATCATGACGAGCACGTTTTATATAACAAAAACAAATTTAAAAATAACACAATAGAAATGATAATTTCGTGACCCAGTTCTAATCCTTCGAATATACTTAACCCTTCGCGCGTCGCGTGGGGTGTTTCAAAGCCTAGCTTTTACGAAATTGCAAATTACTTATATTTAAAATGTTACCACTAATCCGTTACTCTGGGTAACATCCAATAAAGAGTGTGTGTGTTGTTAAATATAGGGGGATCCCATTCGACGACTGGTGTGAGTAAAAAATTGATAACATTTTTTCATTATTTATATCTGTGAAGTTTATATTTTTATTGTTTTAAATTAAATTTAATACTATGAATATGAATCAAAGACTACGTGAACGAATTTTGGGATCGTTGGAAAAGGTAATTATTGGTGATCAAGGAGACAAAGAAAAAAATGTTCATTTTAATGGAGAATAGATGACAGTACTCAGAAAAAAAAGCTTTCACACAAAATAACTTTTTGTAATAAAACTAAAAAAGGTGTTAGTGTATCTATAAAACTAAATAAGGGTTTCTCGCTGTTGCGCAACTACAGGCAGTTGCGGCTGCTTTCCTGGATGTTTGTGCAATAAATGGTTATTTTATAATAGGTATGGATAAAAATAACATTTTCAACTAATTTTTAGGAAATGGTCCATAATTTGTTATTTTTTTTAAAGTAGGAATACTTTGAAATGTAAAAATTACTATTATTTATGTTAATTTCCAACCGACTTCAAAAAAAGGACTTTTGCCGAAACCTTTAACCGAATTGAAAATTTCTTTTCGTGTTTGGTAGGATATACATATTGGTCCCATTTTTTTCAAAATCCAGTTCTGATGATAGAATCCTTGCGGAATTGACAGGACTACTCAAAAATTATAGGCACATCTATACTATTATATAAAGAGGAAAGATTTTTGATTGTTTGTTTGTTTGTTTGTGTTTTTGTGTGTTTGTGTGTTTTTTTTTTTTAAAAGATTACTAGCAGTATGGATCACATACTACTAGTATTCCCTTTACCCCTCCTAGTAAGCTAATAAATAGCTTGTGTCAGGAGTGGGCCACGCCAGTAGTCCAATGTCCGGGATTTGAACCCACGACTTGTTGATCGTGAATCCAACGCCCGAACCACTGAGCTACTGACGCTTCAAATGTTTGATGTATGTAATTTGTATGTTTGTTGCGAATAGGCTCGAAAAGTACTGAACCGATTTTGAAAATTCTTTCACCGATAGAAAGCTACATCCTTTCCGGGTAACATAGGCTATGTGTTGTTACCATAAATTCTCCAATTAAAAAGATATGGCCATTTAAGTGCCATAAGGTGGTCATTTTGTAAATTGAAGAGCTTCTCAGGAACTACAAATCCGATTTAAAAATTTTTTTCACTGTTAGAAAACTACAGTATTCGCGAGTGACAAAAGTGATTTAGTGTTGCCATATACATTATTTAAACAATAGAATATGGCCATTTTGTTGTTTCTAATCCGATTTTAAAAATTCTTTTACTAGAGAAAACTACACTATTCGTGAGTGACAAAGGTGATTTAGTGTTGCCATATACATTATTTAAATAATAGAATATGGCCATTTTGTTGTTTCTAATCCGATTTTTAAAATTCTTTCATTGAGAGAAAACTACACCATTCGTGAGGGACAAAGGTGATTTAGTGTTGCCATATACATTATTTAAATAATAGAATATGGCCATTTTGTTGTTTCTAATCCGATTTTAAAAATTCTTTCACTGATAGAAGTCTATAGTATTTTCGTCTCTCTTTCTCTTATAATACTATCATTGTCTCTCATCCTCTCTCTTTTTTATCACTTTAATTTTTATTGTTATCTGTTCAGAATGATTAGCCTCTTTTCACTTTCTTTCTTTCGATAATTTCTCTCTCTCTTTCTCTCTCTTTCTCTCTCTCCTTTACCCATTCAATTTTAGTTCTGCTCTGTCCTCCCTCTTTTATCATCTGTCGCTTTTCTTTAATTTTGTTTCTATTTTTTTTCCTAGTTTTTAGTTGTTTAAGAAGTCCAAGGGACTGTTAAGGTTCCTCTCGTAATTGTAAGAGATAATATTTGATTATTCAGTGGCAGTGGTAAACGCAACGTAGGTAACGTTGCGTTTACCAAATAGTCCATTCAATATCATCACCCCCTGTTCAATGTACCCCCTCCTTCCTCCTCTTTTTCATTATAAAATCTTCGATATATACAATAATTGTTATTTTTGTAGTCGTTGTCAGCAATTGTGCTATTAAACTATCAGCACGATTTCTACATAATATTTCGTTACAGGTTCGTTCAATAAATATACCTATTACTATTCTATCTCACTACACGTCTGTTCATCTGGATGATATGTATATTTATAACATATCCTATTGTTAGTAAAATCGCAAACATCGTAATTTTTGTCGTCCGTATCATGTGAAATGTATCGACAGCTATATTGGGCGTCTATTCCAGCAACGGCTGTTGACGATATAAAATGTTGTTAAATGACAACTTGATAAATATTTTAAGAGAGTTCAAAAAAAGAAGGACTTTCTATATTCGGCTGTACGTTATATTTTAAAATACCTTCACCGACTACAAAATTATTTAAGTTAAATTATTTATTACTTTTAGTGCATTTTTCATAGTTTGAAATCGGTAAAATATTATTGTTAATTTTTTCTTGTGTTTTTAAATTCATTTAATAAGTAATTATAAATATGTATGACAAAATAAGAAAACACTATATAAGATCTCCGCTTACGTATATCTTCACATATTTCTCAATATAAATATTTTTTTCAATACTTTAAAGTTGTCAAGGGAGGGTACAACATAAAAACATACATAGAAAATAAGTTAAATAAATAACAAAAAGATAAGTTAAACAGTAATTTAATTCATTAAAGCTAACATGATATTTAATGTTTTTCATCCTGCAAGAAATTTGAGTTATATAAAAAACATGAAAGCTTTATCCTGTAATTAAATTGCCGCATTGCTCAGATTTGACAATTACAAGTCTATGAATTTAAAATCTAAATGAAAATATTTTTCATCGTTGTAGTTTATACGTGTAGCTTAAAATGAAGATGTTTTGGGAACGCCAATAATTTTTTTATGAGTTTATTTCTTATTAGCTGCGCCACACGGTTTCACCCGCTATATTTCGGATAATTCACTCTATATCATTATAAATTATAGCCTATGTGTTATTCTGATGTGTAAGCTGTATTCTTGTAGTTTCATCAAAATCCATTCAGTAGTTTTTGCTTGAAAGAGTAACATCTGTTCCATACATCCATACATTCTGGCAAACTTTCGCATTTATAAAATTAGTTGGATATTGCGTTGTCGCCATGAGATTGAGTAAGGAAGGGAAGTGACGAGAAGGATGCTACGGTTTCAATGGACCCCTAAGAAAGAATCTAGATTCCACAGGAACCACAACAGTAACGGAATATGAGGAGTGGGAAATTTGCTGCTCATGCGATACGAGCGGAACGCATCAAAGTCCTACCACAGCAGTAACGGAGTAGGAGAGGGAGTGGGAAATTTGCTACTCATGTTATACGAACGGAACACATCATATTAAAATATTTATTTTTCTTTTTTGTTGAGGCAGTGGAATGCTTTACCCCGATGCACAGACCATCTCCTAAGTCCGCCACATCAAGTCGGAAGTGCATTATTACATGTACCCAGAATATCGATATAAATTGTTACTAAGTAGTCACTATACATGTTTGACATAAAATTTGAATCAGATCAATAAGAGACAAACCAACAACAAGAACGAGCCGAACTCGTAAACCTGTTTGCGTCTTACAATTCTAAGGAAAAACATGCTATCTGACATTTACTTTACAAGTTAATTCTTAAATAATAAATTGTACATATAGAATAGGCTTGGAAAAAAAGTAAAGTTTAATTTTCAGATAAAACTACGGTTAACTCGTATAATAGAAATCATTATTTCGAGTAATCTATTAATACTAAAAGAAAGAAGATATATTGTATTAATTATTGATGTATACTTTTGAAATTGTTTAGTCTTTAAAAGTTATAGTGGAAGAAACTAATTCATGTGAACCTTGAAAACATTACAATAAGAGAGATGTCTTGGGCCGACTAGACACAAAGTCGATTGTAAATACAAGCTACACGGGAGCTCAATTGCATCATAACACTTAAAAGACTACAATAATACTATATTTAAGGCGGCGCGCGCGGCGAGGGATGTTGCTTGCGCGGCCGGCAGAGAGAGTCGAACTATTTAGAACTACATTTGTGTTATTGTGTGAAACGTCTAACGGGCATGCCCAAAGAAGATTAGAAAGAAGATAAGAAATCATCAAAAACTTGTGAGTACTGTGTGTCTTTATTACCTAATTGACAATAGATAACCCTTAATTTAAAGAAGCTGAAATCGGGCCCAGCCAGCTTCCACGTGTGTGGGGTTTTGTACGCCCAAATATACAATCTAGGAGGAAGTGTGAGCCGTGCCTGGGGCTTGCGGCCCAAGAACAGGATTATAAGGGGTTTCTACTATGCATAGATGCTCTCCTTAACTTCGTGACCCTAATATTTAACACTTCTTCAGAAAAACAGCGATTAAACAAATCATTTAAATACAAAGCAAAATATCTTTAAATACACTTTGAAGTCAGACGAGATTCGAGAATAACTGAAACTTCTTGCGTAGAAATTTACAATTTTTTTTACAATACAAATTGCCCACTCATCCCTCCAAGATAAAGACCAAATGTGGGGTGGTAGGCCTGTGATGTCAAGTTAATGTTTATATAATTTAATAAAGTTAATTTATAGAGGCCAAATAATCAGCTGACTAGTCGGACAAGCCGATCACGGTTTCAGGAGTGCTCTTTCAGAAATTTCCGTCACACTTCGTTTACAGTTGATTCGCGTGCAAATCGCACCTGCCGCCGTCGGAATATGTTTACTTCGCATAATTTCTTGAGTTTTACTGTTGCATGAGTCAGAGCGGTGTTTTTGCGTAAAATTATTGTTGTTCGTCGATAATTATCATCTATTATTTGAGAAACACATAAATCTATTGCCTGTTGAAGCTGCGGAAAAGCAAAGCAAACTCTAAATCAAGTTAATAAAAACATACAACCATCTACAGCGTATATGTCGGCTTGGGTTAATCTAACCCTAGGTTTGAACAGAGAACCTGGGTAGTGGAGGCGAGTGTTGTAATTGCTTCAAGGATATCCTTAAGCCTACAACTTGGTCACAAGTTCCTCTCGTAGTTGTAAGATATCATAATGTTTGATTATTTACCGGTTCAGCAGCAGTATCGAAGTTGCGTTTACCCAATAGTCCATTCAACATCACACCCCCGTAGCAGTGTTTTTCGTAACTTGCTACGCCGATGACAGTCTCATCACAGTGGTACAAAGGACATTTGGTCTGGAAGAGGCTCTTAATAAATCGGAGGCGATGTCTATTCACAGACCGAGGAGAGGCCCTCCTGAAGGGGCGAATCACATTCGTGTGGTAGTCACATTCATCAGCGTCGGTTCTTTGTTGAAATACTTCTCAACAGTCGATGGACCTTCGCGGAACACTTCCGCCAAAACTTGTGTAGGACTAAGGGGAGAATTACCATCTCATCTCCCCTAGAGTAGAGTCCGTTAGCGAACAAGAGCAGGTAGGTCGCGGTGCACTTCGATACCCTGGCCTGCCATTTTAGGCGCTGAGTAAGACCCCGGATGGTTTAGTGAATTGGGCTACCTCCTACAGAAGTATTTTTGGACTCTCCTCCAGAGGCAGTCATAGCGACCCCGCATAACCTTCCTAAGTCCCCGCTTGGTATCTCTAAGCAGATTTCTCCGGGGCGACAAAAAAAGTCCCATAAAATATTTCAGCTTTTATAAGATGTCAGGATGTACCATAAAAATTGTGTTTATCATCAGTGAGTCGGTGACAAAACACTATTGTCATTTTATTCCAAGAATTTTGTTTATCTGCTATAATCCAAACCTAAGTTAGGATGGTTAAAAAATGTCGAAGTGCTTTGAGAAACAAAGCAATGCCCTTGAGGTTCGCTTGGATTGGCGCCGAATAATCGGCGCTGTTTATCGACTTGTCGCCCACTAAGAAAAAGGCCGGATAGAGTTTAAAGATTTTTCGGTACATCGCTAATAACCAACCTTTCGGCAGTCGTGCAAATTAAGTGCTTTGCCATAGCATGTTCATCAAAGTTCTAAAATTTCAACTTATCTGATTGTTTATATTTATTAGATAAATCGTAATTTATAGTACTTGGAGTTAGAGTATCATGTTCTGGTAAAATTAAAGTTCTAATAATGATTTTTAACAATACTCATACATAGCGTGTTAGACAGTAATGAGTTTGGACGCAATTACGGATGATTGGCATTTCATATTCTGGAACTATGGTAGCAGTACAATCACTCTCTCATATTTTATTCGTTTTCATTTACTATTCAGCGCCTGAGCAGACTACCTTTTTAATTTTTATAACAACTGTCATCATTGTAGAAACATATGAAACGAATTATTAATGATTTTCAGTACTGTGTATTTTACTAAAAAGCTGTACTGTATTTTTGCTTTGTCAGTACAAGATAGTAAATCAAGTTTCAAAGTATTGTGCCTATGACGTTTGAAAGGAATTTCCGTCGATACCTTAAGGGAAATTTCGATATACAATTTAAGTTTTATATTATGTTTTTTTTATGCACAAACAACAAAATTTGAACAAAAGGGGGACTTAACACAAAAGTGCTATCTCTTCATCTCGGCAACCTTAGGGGTTATATAGGTACAGTATTTAGTAAAACTGTAACATGGAAAGTGCGATTTTATATCATTATTATAGTCATTGCTTTTCAATATTTGAAGACTGCTAAACCATAAATAATTAAAAAATTACGGTTTTCATATTAACTCTCTTGTCCATTTCTAGCCCCGGTTGCGCTTGATGGTGGCGTCCCTCTCTTACAAATACAATATAATCAGTTCTAGTCTCTAAAGCGAAGAGAAATAAATGTAGATTAGGTTCTTAGCAATAGGGACGAAAAAACGAAAATTTCATAAAAAAATTGGGTTTAGTAACCCGTATTACCCTGCCAGTTTGAGTTACGAAGTTATGATTATACACCGGCGCAATGGACACTTTTTTCATGAGAGCATTCAATTCGGAAGAAATACTATCATTGACCAAAATTATACAATGCTTCTGACCTGTAAAATTTTGAAGAAAAAAAATCAAAGTTTACCTGTATTTTAAACTGGAAATCATTGTACGCATTGGTCTACGCTTAATTTTATTATTATTATAATAAATAATAATAAAATTAAGCGTAAAATTTTCAGGGAATGCTAATTATGTATTTATATTTGTAGTTTTGTGGGAAAATTTCGATATGTGAGTGAAAGAAAAAAAATACTTCAAAAAAGCACTCTGACAGGGAGGGCGAAAAACGCAACGTTAACTTTAACTGAACCGATAAATAACTTTAACTAAGCATTATGATCTCTTACTATTATGTACAGGAACCCAAGCAATGCCTTGAACTTGTGATCAAGATGAAGATTTAAGGAATTCCTTCATTCAATTGAAACACTCAGGCTCAGACTCTCTGGTTAAACCTAATGGTACTGGAGCCAGATTCAAATTAGGTCAATCATTGCCTCTCGAGTGAAAATTTGTATACTGCATAAGGAATATATATTATGATTACTCGTGACTGTCAGCTGTGATTCCGTGGGTGGGGCGAGCAGTGGCAGTCTTCCAAACATGTAGAAAAAATATTTTTTTTTCAGTCATTTACACCTGTTTGAAAATTTATCGGATTATAGTTTACCTAGTATATTGAAGGAAAAATAAAATCAGCTGACCATGTTTTTCTGCATTTTTATTTGTGTAAAAATTTAAATCATTTAGTTTTACTTTTATATTACACAAACCGGTTGCCCGATGGGATTACCCGTCACATCTCAAGAAATAACAACTTCCACGTTTCTTACTTCAAAAATAACGTACTTCGCGTATAAAATATCCTCACATCCTTAACCCCTCGGGACAAACTTTGATGAATGATAATGAATATGTTATTGATGAAATTGTATATACAAATTTATAAAACACTACATATATTTGTTCGTAGGTGCATTTACTTAGGCAGTCATGTGTTAGGGTCGAAACACCACCTCCAGTCTCACAATCAACTGTACATGATTGTAATATTAAAAAGTGCAGTTATTTATGAAACTTCAGTATTTTAATTAATAAATTTTGCCTTTTAAGGTGTAAAAGGAAAAAAGGAAACACCTATAGGATCATTGCCATTTTTATCAAACAATGCAAATATGTTGTCTATAAATAATGTATTTGTTTGAATCTACATGATCACAATATAATCAAAATGTAAAAATAACTTATTTTTGTATATTTATTTATTATGAAAAAGAAAAGTTATTTATTAAGATTAACCAGTTATGATTACAACTACTAGAACTCTTAACCCCTCCAAGTAAGCTAAAATGCTTGTGTTAGTAGTTAGGAGTGGGCTACGTCATTAGTACAATGACTTTTTTGCTAAATTGTAAAATGTACTTTCAATTAAGCATTATCTTGTGCATGCTGCGAATTGCGATAGCTGTTTATTTCTCAATGGCATAAATAATTTTTTAGAGAAGGTTTTTAACTCTGTTTATTATTAAACTTAATTTCAAATGTTTCGAGAAACTCCTGTCGCCTACATCATAAAGCGAGGTTGTTACTCTGCTTCGCAATCATGATCGGCTTCTTAAGAAACTAGGATGGGTTTCATTATAATTTTTTACCAGCCTAAGCGGCATATTAAAACAACGAAATTGTTAACTACTGATGGTCACTCTATTGAGTCCTCTTGGACTCATCCGCCTCCCACCGATATCGAAGTTCTCGTCGATGCTCATAAGACCGAATGCTTAACAGACAGTTATGAAAGAAAACGCTCCAGTCAACTCTCTACTGAGCCCTATAACCATGATTCCTGTGTAACCGTCAGTTAAATTAAATTAAAGGTGTAGATATCTTTGTGAGTACAAAAATCTACTTTAGATTGCGTTAACTTTGAACTTTGATGTTTCTACAACTCCTAATCCTCCTAACAATTGGTGACAAGAGAAAAAAGATCTTTGGACATAAGCCAACCCTCTATAAGTTTGTGTATCCGCATATCTCCATGTCCTTGTGCTCCTTATCCGTACCGAAAATTAGGTTTGATCAGAATTGAATGCCATATAGATTATAAGCTTCAAATTGAATGTTTGAACCCGGTGTCTGCAAACACCATTCTCAATCATATCTTTAACCGAAATTCGCAGCCGAATCTCCACATATTGTAAAGGCCGTAAGGGTAACTACCAACACAGCATAATTTGGTAAGGCGTTTTATTAATTTGCTTGAGAATTCGCAAAAAGTTGTAACGATGAGTATAACAATGTATTATAAAAATTGAAACTTATATTAGTTTGATTTTTAGTGATTTAGTATGTTGTGACGCTTAATGACGTAATGGTTCTCGTAAACTCAGAATAATATGAATGTAAGATAGTATATTTTACGGATATCTGGATAATTCGGTTTTCCTGATATCCGAATTACAAGCCCTAGTTTTGCGCATTATTTCATATTCATATTAAGGATTTTTTGCGAATACTTTGCCATTCCGAATTCCCCATAGCAAAAATGTGAACCTGATGGATCATTTGAAATGCTGCTCAGACAATATAGCCAAAAAGTTATCTCACATCAGGCAATCGGGAAACGTTTGGAAACTACATTTGTCAGTATACAAAGGCAATCTTCAAAAATGCGTGCATTATTATGTAATAATAAAAAATGTATTTTTAGCCTTACTATTTGAAAAAATGTAATAATTCATGTTCCGATCCAGTACAAAGTCTCTTTGTATTAAATTTCAGTCAGTTCTATTCGGGCGTTAAGACATGATTGATCATGCAAACATCGAATTTTTCATATTTTTTGTATTGAGTATCAAAAAATAATACATTTTCGTGTAGAATTCAAATATATTTAGTATCTATTGAGTTATATCTAAAATAATTTTTTCTATTGTGTCAATAAAAGATATAACTAAAAAAAATGTTACGTAAGAGTTTATTAGCAGAATAAATAGACTAGAAATGTCTGTAAATTCATATTACTTTTTATACCATAATGCATGCATTCAAATCGATTTGAAGATAATATTTCAGTAAAATCACTAGGAAAACCAGTAAATCCGTAAAAAACAATTGATATAATTAATCCATTGTCCATTATACATGTAACCCCAATAGTATTTTGCGTAGCATATTAATTGGAACACAATTTACTGAAACACATTTTTGTACAACCCATCTCAAATAAATAGGTACTAAAACAAATGGTTTATGTTTTACCTCAAATAAGAGGATTACGTTGAAATTAACGCAGGAAACCGTCTCCAAAATAACATCACCAACTACGCTTTGTAACGTAATATAAAGAAATGCCAGACGTGTAAGCTCTTATTAGTTACAAGCTTATATTATTGCTCTCATTTCGCGCAGAAAATTTAATTTAATATGAAAGTTATTTTTATTATACTCGTTCATATGCATACAAAGTACATTAAAGCAAAGAGAACTTGTAGTTTTATTAAATTAAATAAAACTAATGCTTTTGATAAATTTAGTATAAATATGACTGGTTATTATAATTTATACTTGTCATATTATTTTAACTCATTATATATTATATAACGAAAAAGTAATTTTGTCGTGAGAAATCGAGAAGAAATTTTAATCATTTGATCGAAAAATTACTTAGGTGGTGATTGAATCAATTAGTAAGTGAGGGTGAAAGTGAACGAATGAGTTTGTAAGCTTTACTTTGGAAGTGTCAAATAAATAAATATTGAAGCGAATACGAAAAGAGAAAATATGTAACCGAATACGAACTAATAATTTTTAATTTGTTATGTCTGCGTGTTTTATTTTTTAACCCCCGATGCTACAACGACGGGGTGTTATAATTTAACATGTGTGTTTGTGTATCTGCATTTCTGTCTGAAGTATCGTAGCGCTCAAGATCATGGAACGATCCTGTTGGTTTTATTTTTTAGAAAGGTAATTTAATCGAGATGGTTTTTAGCTATCATTTCTGGATAACTTGTTATCCGTTTTAAGACTATCAGCTCATTTCTAACTTGAGAGCTGCGTGACAATATTAATGTATTGACAATTATAACAATATTGTAACCATGGTAACACACTGACATTGCTTACACTGAATAGATCAATTGTTCTAAATCGATGTCGTGTGGGTATAAATACTTGGTGACTGTATTAAATTAGAATTTCAGTCGGGGGTAATCTAATTTTTAATTCATTTAATAGTTATTTCATCACTCATCTTTTGCGCCTTATCTAGCATAAAAAAATCTCTGAAATTACTAGCAGATTTTAATGACTATTGAGAAGTATAGTTGGATGAGTATAGCGAGATAGAGGAAATAGCTTAGCTTGGAACAAAGATTATTACCTATTTTAATCATTCGGATATTAAGAAAATCAATTAACGCGGTTAGGTTGGTTTTATATAAAAAAAGTATAGTATAAAAATTTGATAATCCAATCTCCATACTACAGTACCTATATTCACGGACTAAACTAATTTCGATATACTCGTATCTGTATATAGGAGTAGATTGAACGCTGGGGACAGTTATTGGTTATTCAGATTATCGGGCCTTCAATACGTGGCCGCTATTTAAAACGTGTTAGATAATGGAGCGGCCAAACTGATTCTAATGAAATTTAGTATAATATGCTATGATTTTAACCCAACAAATAAAGCTTCTTTGTTACTGGAACGATGTTACTTATTGAAAAGTGTAGCTAAACCTTTCTCTTGAATCACTCTGCCTATTGTGAAAACCGCATTCAAATCCGTTGCGTAGTTTTATAAGATTTAAGCATACAGAGAGCGATAAAAAACTTTGTAGAGATAAAGAAGATGCTTTATTTCTTATATCCTTTATCATAAAGCAGCAGAAACAAACGCCTCCTACGTCCTATATCAAATTGTAGCTACAATCGTTATCTCTCCTACGAGTACGTTCGTTGGTTACGAAATTCCCAAAAGAATTCTTAGCGTGAAATCCTGACGAATAGCTGGTTTATCTCAGGAGAATACCATTGTAAGTTTTCTGAAGACGTTATACCGTTTGATGGGCATTACACTTAATATGAAAGGACTTGAAACTAGTATAAAGCTAAAATTGTTACATATTACTTCTTACTATTGAGCGTATGGGAGCGTACCATTTAAGATATGATAATAAATTGAAATTTAGGCGGAGCCGAGCAGTGCCTGGGGGCTTGAGACCCAGGAGCAGGTTTTAAGCCGTCTCCAACTATGCACGAACTCTCACCTCCACCGCTCGACTTCGGTACCGAATATTAAATTAATAATAAAGTATATTACTCATGTGCTCCAAGATAACGGAGACCTAACACCACGACACCAAATAATACTTTACTATTAGTCTCATTACTTTAATATGTACTGTGCGCCACCAGTTGGCAAACTGGCTGGCTTATTTTTGTTTTATGACTAGAGAAAATAGAAGCTAGTTTAAGCATACTAGATATTAATATCTACGTCCAAATTTTTTAAAAAGAAATATAACCTTAGAGGAATTCAGGAAAAAATACTGTACAAATTTATTTTTAATTCCAAGATTATGGATCGAGAATGAAAGAATGAGAACTCCCAACACGTGTAATATTAAGCTTACAGGAAGTTCTTTACAGTAATAAAAATAATGAAATATGGAAATAAAATAAAGCCTTTTATTTATTTACTTCCAATTTATTTCTCAGTAATATGACGTATTTGTTACTTCTGTATTACTTTTCTTTGATTCGGCGAACAGTTATATTATTTTTAAAAAAAATATTAGAATCTAAACAACTTAGATAATATACTAACATAAATCAACAAAACTTTCTTTTTACTATTTTATATTCATATGTAGGTAAATGTAGAAATTACGGGAATGAATAAAAGATAGAGTAGAAGAAGTAATTTGAAATAATAGGTTGGGGAACTTCGCATTTTTTAAGAAAATTCAAAACATTTTTTAATATAGTTTATTTACATTTACCTAAAGTATGTAGGTACCATTTTGTTCGATAACTTTTTGCCATGTTGTAGGTAGGGACATGATCCCATTGCTATAGAAATTTTGGGGCTCCTGATCAAAAAACCGCGACAAGTAGTTTTGGCAGTCATCTCGTGATGTTAAACTGACACTGCCTAAAGAATTCTGAAGAGACCGAAATAGGTGAAAATCTGAAGGTGCAAGGTCAGGACTATACGGCGGATGCATTAACACCGCCCAGCCACACTTTCTTAATTTTTGCTGAGTGGCTTGTGTTGATTAATTCCAGCTGCTTTCTCTCAACTTCTTGCTTTAATCTCATCAGTTGTTCGCAGTAGAGTTCAGAATCGATGGTCCTGCCTGGTGGTAACAGCTCATTAGGAATAATGCCCTTCCAATCCCACCACTCACACAGCATCACCTTGTTGCTAGTTAACCCGGGTTTCGCCACAGGCTGTGAAGCCTGACCGGCCTTCTTCATCCTCCTTCTTGTCGTACGTGATCCACTTTTCATCACCAGTTATCAGCTTCTTCAAAAATGGTTCGGTTTCATTTCGTCGTAATAGAGAATCACAAATAAGTACTCTGCTCATTAGGTTTCTTTCAATGAGCTCGTGAGGTACCCAAATATCGAGCTTTTTTGTGTACCCAGTTTTTTTCAAATGCGACAAAACTGTTTTGTGGTCAATTCCCAGTTCTTCAGCTACGTCGTAACTACTGATATGCCGATCTTGCTCCACTTTATCAAAAATGGCATCCATTTTATCCGTAATAGGGCGACCAGAGCGAGGTGCATCTTTGAATCAAAATTTCCGGATTGAAAACGCTTATACCAAATTTATGTTACTCTCACAGATACTGCACTAGGTCCATAAACATCGCAAATTTTTTTCGCGGCTTGCGTTGCATTTTTACTCAAACTCAAAATATTTTATTCAAATAGACTTTTTGCAAAGTACTTTTGACACGTCAAAAATTGGTCAGTCAGTTTGTCTGAAGCTACCACCAGTTCGGAAAGCAGTTTCCCGATGAGAAGGACTGGCAAGAAACTCAACAGTTGCTTTTTTCAAAATGCCATTGTTTACATCAGTCTGTTTTACAAAGGTATAATCATTCAGCTGAGCATCAACGTCATTTTGAATCCAAGCTTTGTCATCATTCAAATAATCTTAAATTGCTGAAGGGGCAAGTCTAATATAATCTTACAGATATATCCCATAAATCTCTAGTTTTTTTTTAAGAGTTTTAAATGTCGTAATTATATCTACTGGTGAAACATACTTGAAATTGAAACTATTGTTACAACCCAAGTGATTCCTTTTTAACAATTCAATAGCATCAATGGGAGAAGATTTAAGGCTAGATGTTATTTTAACAGGAATTTCTGTAAAATATTTTTCAAAAGCATTTGCCACTTCTTTGCCAGAATTTATCATTACATTGTCAATTTTCAACTTTACTTGTTCATTAATATTTACAGATTTTCCAGTAATACTATTAATAGCATCCCATGTAGCTCCTATTTATCGTCCGAGTTCATTATTTTATTTCTAATAAGTATTGCTTATGCCTGGATACAAACAATTCTAAAAGTCTTTGAAATTTTTTTAACATATTGTAAAAACTTTGTATCATGATTAAACTGCTTCTCCCCGTATAGTTCATAAAGTTTTTCTCTACTTCTAAATATGCCTACAGTTGCCCAATCACTAAATTTAAGTTTCAAGTGTTTAAAGAAGGTTTTTTCTTTAAAGCTATTATTAAACTGAGATAAAATCAAATGAAACAGTCTATTATACAGTTCATCTGGATTCTTTAAGTTTGTGTCCAATCACTTATTTTTTGTAGTAAAATTTTAAAATGTATCGAATTTCTTCATTAGATTCACTCATCTTCACAGTACGAAAAATAAATAAAAATCACACTCTTTCCTAATTTGAATTTGGAATTTGAATTTTCTTTAAAATGTAAACTTTTAATGATACCAAAACCAGCCAGATACAAATAGTATAGCCAAAGAGATTTTATTACAAGTTCATACATACTATAATGCGAAAAGACTTTTTCCCCAACCTATTTTTGTCAATTTTTGAATTTTACTGTCTGTCGGAATACAAATCATCAGTATTATTAAGTACTAGCGGCCCATCCCGGCTTCGCACGGGTGGAATATTTAGTTTAAAACATTTTGGCTCTCCCGCATTTCGGTGCCCCTCTACCTCGGCGTTACTCGCTACCACTCGCTGCACTTCGAGTATCACCGAGATAGAACTACACTGGCCAGTCGCGTCGGCGTGTATTTTTTGTTTATATTGATATTTTTAATTTCGTAATATCTTTTGAATGGAAGGTCCGATTTTAATAATTCAAAATAGCAGTACAGTAATTTACAGCATAACAGCATAACAGTAATTTACAGGTATTGAAACAGTCTTGAATATGAAATAATTTATTTGGATAAGGATTAATACAAAGGTATGGAAAACATGGTCTGATTTTGATAGGCAATTTTATCAACTTTTAAAATATAAAAAAGTAGTTATAGTAACATAACTATAATAGTTGGACATATGGTCTCGCGGAGTTTTTTGTAGATATTGATACGTTCTATAATATTCTAGAACATTTTTTTGTTCTATCATCAATACTTTTCGCAGCGCATGCGATAAAAGCTATTTTTTTTGCACCCTGGGTTGGTTTTAGTGAGATTTTCTGGGGATCTCTAATTTTTTCTTGTAATAAATATAGCCTATGTTACTCAGGGATAATGTAGCTTTCTAATGGTGAAAGAAATTTTCAAATCGGTCTAGTAGTTTTTATGTTTATTCGTTACATACAAAAATACAAATCTTACTTCTTTATAATATTAGTATAGATATAGATTAGTATAGATATAGATATAGATTTACATTTTTAATATTAAAAAGCGCGACAGCGATGAAAATATAGTATTAGTAGTAGACAGGAACACCGTTGATAACTTTATATTCGCGGGTAGTTCTTTCTATTTAATTTCAAGCCTGTATATTACCTCTGTTCCGGTATATTTGAGCCTTTTGTCAAACGGAGCTCGCCTGGTGACCATTATGGTGTGGTGCCGTAATACTAGAGTTTGGAGTAAGTGTTTAATATTGGTTTCTGGTATTCCGTTTTCAGTGGATATTATTATTGTCTTGTGCGTGTTACTGTGCGGTATAGGTTCCATGTGGATGGCAAATTGACTAAGTATAATATAGTAAGATACTATATATTATAGTACGGCAACCCTACTATCTTTTCCCCCTTTCTAATTTGGAATTGATATTTTTAACAAAAAAAATCGAGAGAAAACCTAATTAGATTATTATATACTAAAAGAAAGTTTTTATACCCACAATATTGAATCTTAAACTAATAACAAATGAAATTTGACCTCACGTAGCCGAAGTTATCTAATCACATGTTTCATTGAATCCTATTTACTATTCACAGCAGGTAATTTCGTTTTGACTTGGTTTGGGTAATTACTTTGGTATTATAAGACAGTTTACAGTATGTGTCTTGTGTGTAATTGTGTATTAAGGTCAGAGACATATTTAAATTAAAAAAATATAGATTTAAATGAATTCTAGTCTATACTACGAATTAAGTCTCAAATTAATAAATTCTTCTGATTTCGTGAATATTTATTTACGTATCTTGTTTGAAACAATTATATTTATCAAGAGTGAAGTATCAGCTTTCTGCGTCTTTATTTATAATATATTCATAATCGTAATAGGCTTTAAGGAGAAAATTGAAGTAGCATGACACGTTTGCTTCATTTTTTAATATGTATTCATATTGTATACTGGTAAAATTCCTTTCAACAATGTTTCTTCAGTACATACCTATAAACAGGGTCATTAAATAGTAAGTTAATTATTTCATGTCATGCATAAAATAGCATTTACCTACCATACAACATTAGCGGCATATTAACACGCAAGTTCCATTATAATTAATTATTAAGTATATTAGTACAAATTAAATGAGGAAGTATACTTTATAATAATTTATTATGTATTCATCAAGAAAGCCGAAAGGCGTGTGTATTAAGCGTGGTCAATCTAAAAAAGTAATATTTTTCTTTTTTACTTTGTTTATTAAAACTAATTAATATATAATTGAAAGATACCTAGATAATAGATTCTGTAATAAAAGACTTATTTTAATTTACTCTCTTCAAACGTTGTTTGTTTTAAATACTTACCACACTTTACCCGTCTCGTTGTTTTTCAACCCATGCTGGAATACAACTCTGTCCTCTTTAGTAATTCTTTAAATCGAACCATGCCATGCCATGCATACCAGACGTCTCCGCTCCCTTTATTGCAGTGGTTTTCTAGGTAGGAGATAGCTACGCAGCGTTCTTCTTTTTACTCCATCTCCTCATTCAAATTTTAAGGCAGCAACGCATCAATAAAACGATATAACACAAGAGCATACGAAGAGATCGGGTAGACTCTTTTATCCCATTTCAAACATAAAATATTATATTAAAACTAGCTGACCCGGCAAACGTTGTTTTGCCATATAAATTTGGGGTGGGCCATCCTTATCACTTAGGGGGACGAAAAGTAGATAATAGCCGATTCTCAGACCTACTGAATATGCATATAAAATTTCATTGTGACACGAGAATTTTATATATAAGATTATTCTGTAGAGTAGGAGGTTTACATAGACTTATTCATAGGATGTTTTTAATCAGCTCAAATAGGAGTAGTTACATCCGGGATAATTACCGGTATGATCACTTTGGCTCCGGCGGCGTCGTCTAGTAAAGCTGTTTCATTTCAGTTTTAAAATTTCACCACAGCATGCCTTTAATCGTTTATGTATACAGTTGCATATACTATTAAAAATTAGAAAAGATTAGTAGGCTATAAACTTTATATGGTTATGTTTGGTAAAGAAAAATAGGGAACAAAACTTTTATATCTGAACACGTTTCTTAATAAAATAATAAAGCGCGTTTCGTTATGTAGTCGTTCTTATTCCGCCTTAACATTCACCTTGACTTTTTTATGTGCAATATTCAGGTAAATTCTTGCAGAGAAATAAAAAAGTTATTCATCAAATAAATCCACGCGTGCGCGACTTTTGGACCCCTTAGTTCCCCATTCATCATAATATTATTATTATTGAACATAAAATAGATCGCAGTTCCATGATGGCAAGAAAAATTGTTTACTTGGTGAACATTTTATTACTGCCAGGATTGTGGTGATTTATACAGGGCCTATTTATTGCACGAATACCACGCAACACTAGTTGCGCTATATTTAAATGAATATTTTAAGATAGAGGCAGTGATTTGTGATACGGTATCATTTAATTTTTGATTATTTGTGTGGTTAATTTCTTATAATACTTGTGTACTATTTATGCTAATTATATGTATATTATGGCTACTTGTATAAATATATGCTAAATAATAATAATTGTGTAAATAGAATTGGCGGATACATGTTCAGTCAATGACAGATGTATCTTGGATCCGCTCTTGTCTAACACGTAATGTCTACTTCTTGTATACTTAGTAGGTAACATTTATGTCCTTTTAGTTTACTTCGTCTATTATAATATTCTGAATTTAAATATTCTATTTTGTGTAATAGAGGTGTTGAGCGTGGCGAGCGGAGCGGGCGGCGGGGCGGGCCCGCGAGATGAGCGGCGCAGCTGCCCGCCCCGCCTGCCATGCAGCGACTGCGCACCACCTTCAAGCGATCCCGCACTCCGACGCCGCAAGACATGAAGACGCAGAGCAGCCTCGAAGTGCCCAAGCAGGTAACTATCACTATTTAACTCTAGACAGCTGATATTTTCAAAATAAAACTGTTCGAATATAAAATAAAAACTAACTGTTCGACATTAGGCAAGTTGACTCATGTTAATATATATAAAAAAATATTTATTTCTTGTAATGTTTCCTACAAGAGTCATAAAATTATTTTTATTAATACATAAAACTAGAGGATTGTTGAAAAAAAAAATTTTAAAATATATTTTTTAATCTATATTTTCATAGGGCGATAACCCTATTCTCCATGATTGTAACGTCATACAATTTGTAAACAATTAAATGTCATACACATTTCACTTGTATTCGTACTATTTATTATCTCTAAATCTCTTTAAAGCTAATTGAAAAGTTACTGTCTCCTTCGCTCTTTTAATAAAATCAATCATGGACGTAAGATTTCTAAAAGCTAAAAGTACAAATTTGCCGAGAATCGATACATTGATGGTTGATAAATGAGGATTGTCTATGAAAGACACATCTATGAAAGTCATTTGAAAAAATATCATAATAATAGACATAGTTAGAATAGTTTATTACACGCTTTATATTAGCTTCACTTGTATGTCAGTATGTCAGTATGTAACTCTCCGTGGGTAATTTGCGCGCCTGCGGCCTTCCTTGGTTCTGGTAGCCGTTTCTCAAGCGTGATTTTTTTTAGTTTAAAAAAAAATCACGCTTTTATAAATAAATCAAACTAAAAAGTAAAAAATAAATAACAGTTTAAAAAAACTAAAAACACGCTTTTTATTATAGAAAACCAAACTAAAAAATAGAAAATAAATTTTAATAAATTTAAAATAAGAATAGTGTTAAAAATTTCAATAAATATAAATTAATAATAGTGTAAATAAAAAAAATGTATTTTATTTAAAAAAAAGCGTGGGGTGCTTTTTTAAGATATTATCAAAATGATAATCACTCTCCTCATATCTGTCAATAAAATATTTATAACTATTGACACCATGCACCCCACGCGTTTTCTTAAAATTAAAGTTTTGTGTTTTCTAAATGCAAAAAAATACAATATATTTTTTATGGTATACTTGATTAAATATCTAAAATTGAAGAAATACTTAAAAAAAGATTTAACTACCATTTTCTAAGATTGAATTTTATATATAAAGTTTGATGATTTTCTTTGCTATTACATATTATATTATTAGAAGGTAAAATAAAATAATTACATTGAAAAAAGTACTTTTTTAAAGACTTTGAGCATTTTTGTACGAGTTGAACAAAAGTCTAATCATCTTACTTCGCGAATCAGTTTGGCATCTGTAGAGTTGTACCTCTGAGCTATATCATATGTTACCCTTGTGCTAACCACGAGTCCTTGATGCATCCACATGAGAACCCTGAGATACCGATGGGATGCCTTGTGGAATCGAAAGTAGACACCACAGATTCTAAATGATAGACCGATGCCCTAGATGTATCTTTGAGTACTGTTCTTACAACAATAATCCTTTCAAAATAAGCAACATGGGTTGCTTACGTAAAAACTGACGAAATACACCGGTGGTACCTTTTCAATTCCTGATCGCGTTAAGTGAATAACGAAAAATAATAATCTCGGTTTTCAATAATTTTATTTGTTATTGTTCGGTGACGGTCAGTCAGGCCGAGCGAAAGCAAAATTAAAGATTTGTTTAAGTTGCCAAACCGAGTATAGCTCGAACCCTACTTGCTAGTCAGTATTATTTATCTACTCTTGTCCTTCATATTTTGTCGCTACTTTGAGCTAAATGTTAAATCAAATCGTGGTGATACATCTTTTATAAACTACCCTCCTCTACCTTTCTACTTTGGATGGATTAATTGAACTGACTTGACTTTCTACTACTACCCTCCAAATTAATTTGCAAAACGAGAATCGTTAAAGGCCTAGAAGTATTGTAGAAGTATTTACCAGCATATTTTTTATAGTTAAATGTAATGTGGGCGGGGCCGATGCAGAGCACGCATCACATTGCAGAATGGCCGTGTCGGGGTATATATAGTTGGGGTAGGATAGTGGTGAACATCGTGCCGGGCTGTAGTTAGGGTAGGATGGTAGTAAAGAGGACTTGTTGTTAGTCCTTACATTGTATTTAGATGTATTAACACAACCTTAGGTTAGGTGTAGGTTAGTTTAGCCTTAGGTTGGGTTAGGTCAGCCTTATGTTAACCTAACCTAAGACAAACAGTGAGACCGGGCAGTGGAGGCGAGTGTCGTAATTACATAAAGTAGCTCCTTAAGCCTACACTTTGGTTACAAGTCCAAAGCACTGCTTGGGTGCCTGTTCAGAAACTACGGAATCGTAAGGTTCGGTTCATTAATTCATCCAAATCGTCTCTCTGTTCTGATACATATAATATTTAAAGGTAAGCTACCTATGCTATGCTTATAACAAGCTAGGTTAGTAATAGCATAGTTGCATTATTAAATACAAAATGAAGGTTCCCTGAAACTACCGTTTGTCAGTAATAAGGCTACAGTATTAAAAGCTTTTCGTTGTTATTAGACATGAAAATTCATATTTCAATGTATATTATGAAAAAGGTAAAGTAATCAAGTGAAATTAATACGGAACAGCGAGGTCTGTGAAAGTCAACGAAATCAAAAGATACAGCCATTTGTACACGGTATTATAGGTCGTAACTCGTAAATTGAAAGTTACGAACTTTGTGTTCGGTGTGTGAAGTCGACTCATGTATAGCTGGCTTCATTTACCCTTTAAACAACTTTTATTTTGTAATGGTATGTCATGCCAATTTTTAACCCTACAGGTAAACATTTAACTATCCTACAACTTATGCAAATATATACACATCTTATTTGTGCTTTTTGATTAAGGTCTGTTTTTACATAAATATATTTTTTATATAATTTTGTTAACCGCTAAGCTAACACGTGGTATAAAATCTAGTACTTAATAAGCAAATAAATATTGTAAATACGTTTCACGGATTAATTATTCAACAAAAGTTATTGGTAATTTGATTTATTTTTTATTGTAGAAATACACGTGTAATTCAAATCAAAATGATTCTGACAACATCAGTCAGAGAAGTCTACTGAAAAGATCTTTTAAATTAAGGCTTAACATTAGGGATTTAACAACATAAACAATTTATCTATCAGACTAATAAATAAGTAATAATCGGTGCTAGATATTTAAAGGAAAGACAGACAGAAAATAACTTTGTTGTATTGATATAATAGATATTTTAATTGTTCATACGTAAAAATTAACATACCTAAATACTGTCTACAAAAAAGAAAATCATCACGTAAAATAAAATTTTGTACTAGTTTGTAAATAAGACTATTAAAAGCTAGCGAATATTATTTTTCTTTATAAGAGGAAACTTCAATGGAAGTAGTTTAGCGAGCCCGCAAGAGTTCTTATAAAAACGCTTCTTGACCTTGCTCTTTTTGACCTGCTGATAAAGAACTTGACCATTTATATTAGTATTAAACACAAAGTTTATATTCGGTTGGTTTATGTAATAATAGTTACAGGTTAATTATTATTATAGTATAGCAATTTCACACCACACATTAAGTACTAATTGTTCTTCAATTTTTTTTAAAATAAAACTTTAAAATATTCGTCGGGATATTACTTGTTTAATAATATGCAATATGTATAAACATGCATTTGATTAGTACCCGAGCTAATCTGGGGCTTGCGGCCGGGGTGTAGAGCTACTTTAGGTTAACAATCCTCTCTTACGAGTCCAGACTTGAATAAAAATGTACATTAACATAATCGTTAAGGCTTCATAACATTACACTACGCTACGCACTACTTTAATGTATTATTTATTACAAAGAAAAAAATAAACACAATAATAATAACAGTTTGTTTGGCAAGGCAGGCTCTAAAAGGGATTTATTTAAGCCAACTTACGATGGTTAAAGATACTGTCTTTTATCGGGCGGCAATAGAGCAAAATGAACCAAGATACTGAGACAATGTTATTGTTGTTCATTTACTTAATATTTTCAGTCAGAGAAACAGACTTTTAGAAATCAATTCGGTCCTATGTAATCTATGGTTCGATTCTATGTTAAAGTTTTATTGCTCTCTTTTTAAAAGCAATGTAATAATAGAATTATAATATTTTTAAATTTAGGTCCGGTCGGCGTCGTTCGATGAAATACAACTTGAAGCGGCTCGCGGAGCAGGCGCAAGCGCATTACTGTCAGTACCGCAGCAAGGCGCGCGCAGCCGCTCCTTCGACTCCGCCGGATCTGACGACTCGGGCACTTACTTAGAGGTAAGCAAATTCATACTTTAATAAGTAAAATTGGAGTGTCTGTTTGTAATATTTGAAATAACCACTTTATACTAAGTGCATATGGATGTATACACGGTACATATACCAGAACAACATTATTATTATTATTTTTTTACAATTTTTGTCTGTCTGTCTGTTTGTACCGGGTAATTTCTGAAGTGGCTGGACCGATTTGGACGGGACTTTCATTGGCAGATAGCTGACGTAACAAATAGTAACTTAGGCTATTTAACATCTCGCTACGACTCATAGGAGCGGAGCAACACGCGAACGAAATCGCGCTGGTCCGCTAGTAAAATTTTATAAGACATTTTCAGATGTAATATTTTTAACAAAAAATGTTCATATTTTAGGCTATTACTATTTAGTTATGATTTTCTTTTAAGTTATAAATTTCAAAAATCAAATACAAGTAAAACTGACCATCATCGTTATATTGAGATTATGCCATTATTTTTCGAGAATTAAGCTAAATATTGTTATTTTTAAATGATACTTAATTATTTACGTAAAAACCATTGCATGAATTTGAGACTGACATAAATAATTATGAGAGTGAGTTGGTGAAAATACATACATTTTTGTATTTTTTTCTAATGTTATATGAAGCAATTAACTCACAATTGTATTTTATATGTGTTGTTAAAAGGAAGAGTTTTACCCAATACCCTGCAATTTTGTTTGATTTTGTAGAGGTAGCTTGTGAGTGGAGGAGGGTGTCTACGAATGAGAGTGTGTGTGTGAATTAGTGACCGAACGAGTGAGAAATCGATCGTAAGTTGACGAGTGGCGGGCCACCAAATAAATGAATGAAGGAAGGAGTTAGTGTATGTATGGATAAATTTACATACTTAACAATTTTTCATTAAAAAAACTAATTTACCTCAGCGAAACGAGGGCGGGTAGGTCAATCGGTAGTCAATAAGGTGAAGGTATAGGTATATGATTTGTTCGTACCTATGTAAATTATACCGCCTAAATTAACTATCAACTTCAACAATAGAACTCTCAAACAATAGAACTTTTTACCGAAGTTGTTTCGTTCATTTAAATGTTTGAAAAGTTGTAATAAAACACCACAACGAAGTTTTAAGTTTTGATTATTATGCTTTTGACGATATTTATTAAATTTGTTTCATTTTGTTCCGAAGAATTAAAATAAAAATAAAATAATAACTATCAATGTAATTATTGATCTTTATTGTTATTCAGGGCTGAGCAATCAACATACATATTTTTTTCCAGGTACCACGTCTTTGGTCTCGACGCCGATCTGGAAAAGGAACACCTCCACCATGCGTTCATTGTCGTCACATGGAAACTTGGTTAGCGCGGCGTAGTGAAGAACGTTCAACACCTGAAAGGCTACCTGCATCTTCGTCCGCTGAGGATGATGACGATGAAGATGACGAAAGTGATGGAGAACCGCAAAGAGTTTTACTTGCCCCAGTGCCCATATATAAAACGTTACTACCACCACCGCCACAGTCACCCCCGCCTTCACCGGGTGCGCCCTCATTTGAACTACAGCCACCGGTTGATGAACCCCCTATATTGCCACAAAGACGGCGATCAATTTCTAGACAAGAAGCGTTCTTCGTTGAACCTACCGGTAGCTCACTAGAGAACGTTCGTGCATCAGAACAAGCTAACAGTGCTTTGGATACTTTAGTCCATGATATTTATTTAGCCGTACCTGAGTTGAAACGCGACCGTGCTGCATCTGTTGATTCATGCTTTTCCAAAGTTTCTGGGGGAGCTAGGGCAGAAGAAATAAGTGAAGGTGGTGATTGTTTAACTGTACCGGGGACGAGTCTTCGTTCAAGATCGGTAGATATAGTTCTACCTACAGCCGAACAGTCACGTTACAAAGCGCTTTCGTTAACTTCGTCTCAAGTTCCACCCCAAATTAATTATCAGGTGCCCGAAGACGAGTCGATTCCCGTGGTTTTACAAACTCTTGATAGCAGGTCAGTAAATTCACTTTATAAATATCGAGCAAATAAAAAGTATTATTTTTACGTTTGTATTTTCTTTCTTCTATTTATTTTATTACTTTAGTTATGTTTATTATGTTTTTTCAATATGAGAAAACTAATTGTAGCTTCCATTCTAGTTTACGTCTTTTAGTAATTTTTATATTTGAGTTTATAGTGAATAGGATAAGAAGATATATGTTTTCAAAAAGTATTACCGTAATTTATGTACAAAGAATATAATGAAAAATAATAGAGCAGTCTAAATCTTACCATATTAGTTTTAAGATTGATGGAAGTTGCTATGAAAATATGGTCATCTGTGAAAAATATAAATGCTGTCAAAACGGCCTGTACGTTGGTAGGTATTTGTGAATTATGATATAATAATATATCACTTGTTCTAGATGTAAATATTTAATAAAAAATATTTATGCTTTATCAATACATTTTGACTTAAGCGCCTGTTTAATATTTAAAAGCAATAATACCAATTTTCTCGAATAAAACTTTCTGCTAGTCATTTTATTTTCTCTAGCCGTTTTACTTTTCCTGTCTGAGCGAATCTTTAAAAATTCGCCTCAATCCAATAATAAAACCCATTTGTAGATTCTGGTAGATATTTTTTACAAACTTAGATAGATATAGATGTTTTATAAAAAGCTGTTTATTGTACTTTATCTAAAGAAAAGAAATATTTTTTCCTAGAAAATGTTAGTATTTTAAAATTCAAACGAAGCTCAAAAATCATGCAAATGGTTTCCGGTTTAAGATTATATATCTTTTTCTTTGACAGAAGTCAAATCAATGTGTTGTCTGATATACAAGAGAGACAAGAGTGTATGTCAATAAAAGCTTTATGTTGAAGATTAATAAAAGAAACGACACGAAATGAAATTACTTTGCTTGTCTTTTACATTTATTTAATATCTATTCTATTTTAATGAAATCTTGACTTAGTAATATTTATTTTCATTACAAAAAGAAACCTCTTTAAAAGTTTTAAGTAATTTATAAAATTCATTTTGTTAAAACTATCGTTTGGATACTTATCGATTATTTAAATAAAATTATACATGATGATATATATGAACTTGTAATAATAATACTCAATTTATAGGTTCCTATAAATAATATAAATATACATATTATAAATGTATGTCGGAAACTAAAAAAGGATATACAATCATTCAATAAGTATCGTACCTATTTGCACAATAGATGGCTTATAATATAAGCTACTGGGGCAATACGGCCAGGATATAAATAAACGTTACAATCTCGCAATATTCTGTCAGGAACCCAAGCAGTGCCTTGGACTTGCGACCAAGGTGTAGGCTTAAGGAGCTCCTTTAAGTGATCACGACACTCGTCTCCACTCCCCAGGTTCTCTGTTTAAACCTAAGGTTAAACTCACATAAACCTAACCTAACACAAGGCTAACTTACACTCCCGATATGTACATTGCACATATGAAAATGTATTAATTCTTTAAATTAATTATTGTTGGCTTATTCGCAAGTGATAAACCATATACAATTTCTATATGTTGCGAAAAATATGAAAAAAATTCAAGTTTTCAGGTTTAAAGTACCTAGTATTTTGTTGGTATCCACTTCAAAGTATAGTATTGTACAAAAGCGGAATTCACTGATATCTGAAAATTTTCTTGTATTTCTTTGTATTCTACTATTGATCCCAAAATAAATAAATCCTTGTCATAAATATTTGTTCGATTCCAAGATAAGGCAATTTATCAAATTTATAACTAACTAGTCAACGACCCCAGCTTCGCACTCGTGCAATTTGCTACATTTACTGTTAGATTTTAGTTAGTAATAAATCCCGCAGAAACTATTAATTTTTGCGGGACAAAATTTAACCTATGTATTAATGCAGATAAGAAAGTAGGTATCTATGTGCCAAATATCATTCAAATCCATTCAGCCGATTTTGCGGAATTGAGTAACAAACATTCAAACTTTTTTCACATCTTAATAATATTAGTAAAATTTTATAAGGTAAAATATATATATCTATATAAACTAAAAAAAGGGAAGGATATACAATCATTCAATAAGCATCGTATGTGCACAACGGATAGCCTACTAAGCTACGGGCACAATACGGTCAGGATATAACTAAACGTTACGATCTCTTAATATTCTGTCAGGAACTATTATAACAGGAACCCAGTGCCTTGGACTTGTGACCATGTGTAGGCTTAAAGACGTCTTTTAATAGAACTTCAACACTCATCTCCACTGCTTAGTTTCACTGTTTAAACTTAAGATTAGACTAACATAAACCTAACCTAACACACCTCCGACATATATATAATTAATAATATTATTCTAAATAACTTATGACGACGTAACCAGCCATCATTTTCGGCATTAGAATAATGTAAAAGTGGATACAAAATACTGAAACCAGTCTTATAATAGCATTTTAGGTTTAACCGTATTTTTCCGTAAATTTTGAATTATGCAAGTTCTTAATTATTTTTAAACATGAAGGTAATATAAGTACTGAAGTCTCATTTCTTATTATGCCGTCATTGTTACACAATGTAAATATATTAAATAGGATTTACAGCAAAATTCTCTAAGGAGTTGAGTTCACCGTTATTTTGTCTAAAATTAGAGAGATAATCAGCAACAAGGGTTGGCCAAACACAAGTAATTGAAGTGGGGGTAAAGGACGATCCATTGTTTATGTATGGGTTAACAGAGGTTTACGTTTAAAATTTACATGTTTTTGAGTAAGGCTACGTATATACTTGAGTTAGAGAATCTATCGTTAGATTCAGATCGAAAATATTAAAATATCGGTAAGTGTCTGAAATATAAATAAAAATCAATTTAATTTAAATAAATAAAATAAAATAAAAATCAATCTGTATTTACTCTACCTCAGAGAATAATTACTACGTCGTATTGAAGATTGAACTAACGTTATTAAAAAAAAACAATTATTTTCCTAAAACCTAAAACTCTTCGTGTGTACTAGGGCGATAAAGTTAGTACATGACTTCAAATTATATTATCAATATTGTTGACTATGACTCGTAGATCTAACAAAAATTACTAGATTATTATTTAAAAAGTAATAAAAGTTAATGGTTTCAATTCATTTATATTTTATAAGAAAATTGAAAATTTATGAGTAAATAAAACTGTACAACGTTTAGCTGGTGAGCCTATTCATTTTAAATGAAGGTAAATTGAAAAATAAAATACCCGTATCATTGCTGTTACTGCTGTACTTCTGGGATATAAGCATACTGTAGGTAATTTAATTAGTCAATGCGCAGTAAGCAGAAAGTAATTAGGATAGCAGAGCGTCAAGAATTTTAATCGAGGTATTTAAATTGGTGGTAAAAAATTCGTTGATAAATTTCTCAACTTCAGACATTTTTGTGGAATTTAATTTCTAACTTTTCGGTCGCAGCTAACTTTGAATATTTTAATTTACCTAACTTAAAAGATCTGAACCAAAAAAGACAGAAAAAATCAATAATATAACGTGTGCAATCTGATGATTACCCTAGCTTGCATCTTGAAAAGCAATTACTAATTATATTCATTAGTAGTCCTCACTAGCCAGTGCTCTCAGACTACTACTCTGGTTTGGTGATTAATTTTTCCGGAGATGCTGCCGAGCTATTAATTAAAGCTCAGCCGCGACGATATCGTTAATGAGAGTATCGTGTTTGGGACGACTTTAGGTGAATTTAACAAGATTATAAATCGCCATTCGGTATTCCGCTCTCATTCGCTATCTCTTATATTTTATTCCACGTTTCATTTTACTTCATTTTTCTCAATGGTATTTGTGGAATCTTCCGCTGCCTCTTAAATTTTGGACACGTCAAAGCTCATAATGATAATGACAGGATCGCCCACATTGTACGTCAATGAAATGTCTCTATTAAAGACAAGTTAATGACAGCTCTGAATGCTGCTACGAGTGACGTACTGTAATGTATTTAATTTACTGCCATATTAAACCTTGCCAATAAATACAGTATTAATAAATAAGGTAGATAACCTTATGTAAAGCACTTTAGAAAAATGTCCTTTTCTTGTTTAACAAAAAATTGAGGGATCCGGATCGATATTCCTTACGCCTTTACATTAACGCTTCTTTACTATAATTCGAAAATTCTAAAAGGATATTTTAAAAAAATTGATATAATTGTATTTATGAATATTGTTAATATTTATAAATAAAATATACTTTTACTACAAAATTGTAATAAATAAAACACAAAAATTATTCCATGATATTATTAATTACTGAAAAGCAATTGTATTTAATATCCGAATATAACGTCAGATTTTTTGTATGTACGACAGAAAAGTGCTTGACTACGATCACACGGTCTTATGGTGAGTGATGTAGTCTAAGATGTATCGCATTTTAAGAACCGAACGTTTCGACACTCGAGGGTGTTACGCGTTTTTATTACGTGACGATTTCTACCAGGCAACTCCTATTGCAAGCCTTGTTAATGAACTTCGTTCTAATAAAATTTAAAATGCATAAATAAATTATTGTTTTCATCGCTGTAAGAGTAGGGTTAGAGCCAACAACAGTTATTTTGTTCCGTGTTTATCTTCAATAGTTTTTATTGTGATTAAAATAGCTCATCGTCCCAAAGTGGTCGATCACGCGCTTACTACTGTTTATAAATAGTTTATCACTTGGCAGATGTTTTGGCGGATCCCGGCACTTCTCGTCGAGCAAATGTCGCGTGCTTCTTTACTTGGCACCATGACGCTTATTTTTGGGCGTAGACCTGTTACAGTCAATCATTAGTTGCTTTAAAGTTTACATACGAGAACACTAAAAAGACTTTAAATATCCAATAAATCTGAAAATAAATAAGTGACTAGTATCAAGCTCACTTGTTCTTGTTACTTGTGTTTTTTGGAAATCTATACACAATTAACACATGTTCTCGAAAAATAAACATGATTCAAATAGCTGTACCTACTGTTTTATCCAATTTCTTATTATAGAAGTAGTTAAAAACTGTATACCTTCAATTTATTCAATAATACTTGCTGAATTCAAAGATTCCCTTACGAAATGATATCTTGGTAATTTTACAATATTATAGTAAACGACATGACATAGAAGAAGTTAAGCAACATTCTTCTATTACAACCCACTGAGGCACTAACGATAGTAGAACTGTACTAACTAAACATGCTTAAGCTAAAACACCTTTCCGACTTCCCTGTAAACTTTCTAAAAGTGTTCTTTCATAATAACCTTAATTAGAAATAAAAACTAGACAGATTGATATCAATTCAGCCGTTTTTGTGTGATTGAGTAACAAACATCCAAACATAGAAATCTTCATATTTATAACATTAGTAGGAAGTAAGATAATATTGTTATAACATAATATTATATAACTAACTTACTTGTTCATACTGAAACAATACATGGTAAAGTTTTGCGGTATGTGAATTATTCCAGCAAACGCATGATTTGCTTATGATCCGCTTCAGTGAGTTCGTGAGTTTCATAATAAGGCTAACAAAACTGAATACTACTAATTTTTAATTTTAAAACTGGGTTAGAATAATACACAACTGAACAGAAACATTTTGTAGGTATAAAAGTCCACTCAAATTTAATTTAAAAATATATTCGTCTAGACAAGTATAAAAACTTATTCGAATTCGAAGGGAAGGGAAGGGATTCGAAGTGTATAAAAAAATATTATTTTGAAATCACCAGTAGACACTGATAGAAGATAGATTTTAACTAAACTATACTTTAACTAACTATATATAAAATAATACAAAATATTAATAGATAATTATAGTTAGAATATGAGATAGATTATTTTTTATAAATTAAAGTTTTAAATTAATATTACGTTCTTGAGATTTTAAAACTGTCATTTTCTCATTTGCTAGTTGATTTAGGATCTAAACATCGAAACATGAAACTCTTCAGAGTTCAGAATATGATGTTAACGTCATGGTTTGAATTATAAACAATAATAAACATTATATAGTTACGAGCAAGAGATATAATCACCAAACATTTTACTTATCGAATGTTTACAAACAAGATATTTAACAAAACATTATGTGCAGTCTTAATAGCATCAACAAAAGCCAAAACCATAGTTTTTAATTTTTATCCGACTATGGCGAAGCAAAAAAGAAGGGTAATGATTTTTGCAAACTGTATGTATGTATGTTCGTATGTCCAATCGTTTCAGTTATTTACTAGTTTAAGTAAATAGTAAACTAACATTACGTTAGAATTTATAAAGTTAATCCTGATCGGGAAACAAATTAAGTTTAATACTATAACCCGACTACGTAAATAAAATGGGGTCTAAAAAAGGACTTAACAAGAAAAATTATAAGGAATTTACACAAAGTTCAATCCAATTGACACACATACACGTCACAAAAATATGACGTCACTATATGCTATAAATATCAGTACAATTTTAAGCAAAATAGTAATTATAGTAAGTATTTTTTGTAAACGTATTAGATGCAGATTAATGCAGGTCCTTATAACCGTCAATCATGGCGCATTCCGTAATAGTTTGGAACTTGGAAGCATTTCTATTTCGGCGCTTACGCCGCGTCGACGCGCACCACGGTCGCAGCGCAGCCGGCGCACGCGCTTATTCGCTCGGGCCCCCGATTCTTTAGTCGAGGTGTTGTTGTCACATATTAACAAGTTACGGGCACTTAACATATGATAACACAATATTTAATTGCGACAAATGGTTTGACCAGTGTAGTGAATTGTGATCGGGATTATATCACAACAGGGATGCATGGCGAGAAATTCAGGCTGTGATCATCATCTCTGCTTTAGTTTGGCTTGTTGTTAGGTTATAATATGTATAAAAGTCATCAAAGTCACGTGCAGTACAGTGAGTACCGACTGTATATAACAAATCACGATTATTGAAACACTTCTCAGTATAAATACATTGTACTATACCATAATTTAGGTACAGTGTATATTTAAATAGATTCCAATGTGAAGGTCACGCCATGTTGGCTCGACCAATGTCAATTGAATGTCCCCGATCTCACCAAAAACTTCCCGGCTTTGATGAAATAAATTATTGTACATTTTTGTTTTAAATAAAATATTTGTTAAATTTGTAAATACGTTCTAAAATACTTTTCTTAAATAAATATCTTTACTAGTTTTAACTTTATTCTTTATAGATCTTGTTATAAATTTAAATACCTACCTATAACTAGTTCTGAAGGTAGACAAGTTCAATGGCCATTTACGTAATATTATGGATCAGATGAACTTAAAGAAGAATTAATACTATAAATATATATTTTTCTAAATTAATAAAAAAATAAAGTGCTATAGTTACTATCTCATTTATGGAATAGTGCCGGTGATATCGTTGAATAATAGAGTACTCATAAACGGCCTAGTGTTCGGTTTGCCGCTAATGTGTGCGCAAGATACCGCAATGTTTGCTTTGTGATTAGTGATAATAATGATGACGGAAATCTGCGCGCGCACAACATCCACACAGAAACCGGCCTACAAGCCACGTGCTTTTATGTTGCGACTCACGATTCATAGACAATTGACTTCGCTGTGACAAATAGTAGTGATTATATTTAATGAGGACATAGTAATCACAGTTAACCTGGTTAATGGTGATAGCTGTGCAATTGCGTGAAGTATACAGAGAATACGTTGCATCGCTGCAGCGATATGTTGTTGCATGGTAGCGGGAATACAAGAGGGCCTGAACAACGGAGGCACTCAGATCTCTTAGGAGTTCTATGCTGGCGTGGGGTACAGGGCGTGGAGGCGCGGGTGGCTCCCGCTGCGCGCCCTCCTCCCTGCCGATACCCATACCCATTGAGGAACACACCAGCGAGGAGGACAGCGAACAAGACTCTCAAGGCGCGTTGCTCGCGGGCGCCGTCGCTCGAGCCAGAAGACGACACGCCATAAAAATTAAGAGGAAGTCCAAGATAGTCTTCAGAGCTGTAAGGTATTGAATTATTATTCTTTACCTATCGTTTTTTGCCTATTTAGATATTTATTTTAATTTAAATCAGAAATCCATTTATGAAGGTAGTTTTAGTGCACGGTAAAGCTAGTCGAACGTTATTGTTAGACAATTTGGGTCAATCAATGAATAGCCGTATCCGGTATAAATATACGGGTAAGGTATCACAAATCGGGGACAACGTATGTTTGAACTCTGTCTTTTATGGAAACAACATTGGAAGTGGTTTTGTAGGAAATATAAGACAATGATTTTGCTACTTAATACTAGTACAAGTTTAATTTAAAATTGGTCATCTTTAATTAGTTAGTTTTTGATACCAAAATTTACATAGCTAATAACTATATTGTCCGTAACAAATAAGTAATAGGTACATAACATGACATACTTAATGAAATATTTTCCGTAATTATATGTATTACACATATTATTTTCCATTGGTTTCTTTTATAGTATTCTAACTATTTTATGTGCCTAATGCCACACGCCATGTGCCACATATACTTATATAAACTTAATAAGTAATTCTTTAATCTTTTTGTTACACATTATGTTCCATTGAAAAATAATTCAAGAAAACTGCCGGTATTCTTTTGTAGGAATAAAAAACGCACATAATAAATTTTATACATGAAATGATGTTTGGGGAAAATCTATCCAAACAGTTCATTTTGGTAACACGTTACTGCCTACATGCGTTTTAAAACAAAAATAAGATTTATATAGTTCAGCCGATGCAAAGTTATGGTCTTAGCAACGAACAGCATTTATTTTTTTATTCGGGTTCGACACATCAAAAACAAATAACCCTTACGTATATAAGATCGCTTTGGTGTCTTTTTCTCTATGCGCCAAGACCCTTTTACTCAGGAAAATACTCAGTTCGAAACCTATGAATAATCAAACTAATAAATGACGGATGCCATCAAAAGATACGGCCATATATAGCGTTACTTGCAAGGCGTAGTCCCTATCTATTATGGTGTTTATATATCCCTATCTATTATTCTATTGGTATACTGACCATGACAATTGTCAGTCTAAAAAATTCAGAACCCCTGGATGTGCGAGTCCGGCTCGCACTTGCATGTTTTATAATAGACTAGCGGCTCGCACCGGCTTCGCACGGTTACCTTGTCTACTATAATATACATGTATTATACATATAAACCTTCCTATTAAATCACTCTATATATTAAAAAAAAACGGATCAAAATCCGTTGCGTAGTTTTAAAGATCTAAGCATACATCAAGGGACAGATAGATGGAAAACGACTTTGTTTTATGCTTCTTTCTGTTCGGGATGTACTATAAATCTGCTGCAGAAGGTTCAAATGTAATTTGTTAAAAATTTCCAAAAGTTAGTTAAAATATGACGATTATTGTTGAAAATCGCGAAGTTGGGACTAGGAACGCTGTGAGTAGGTACCTATTTAATTCCAGGCGGAGAGTGTCGCTGGTATCAGCTTGTATGTAATATTTTCATACGCAGTTAAAACAGTATTTCGTTTGTTAAGTACAATAGAAGAACACAAATTTGAATGAGAATGTTAGTACCTTAAATTGCGTTAATGTATTTCGCGCGTAAGAATGGCATACAAGAGCAGTTAGCATTCCCGACACGTGCCCGCAACAGGTAGAGCGTGCAATTCAACGCTCCAGACCGTACATCCGATTATTCATTGTTATCTTTGCGATATTTGCATAGAATATTTATTATAAAATGTGGAAAATCGAACACTTCTACTTTCGTTTAATATTCTGCCTCAACGTTTTCTTTTAAGACTATTTTCCATTTTAGTTTTAGTTATTTAAGTTCATAGCCAAATTATTCCCTGTTTACGTAAAATCATAAAATCTTGGGTCTTTCATAAATGGTTATCTTTTTACAAGCTTTTAATTATATATAGTAAAATTTATGGCGTCGCCAGGGTGTCGTTCAGAAATATGCTATTGGATCATCAAAAGTATAGTCATCAAAAAATAGGTTTTTTGTAACCTTTCAACTTTTAAGATAAGTTCCATTATTTATCCAATAATAGAAAAGTAGCTATCCAATAATGTTCTCAGCCTAGCCAACCTAAAAATAGTTGAATATCGATTTTTTAAAGTATCTTATGTCTATTTGATACCAAAATGCCCGATTATAAATAGTTATATTTGCGAAAATTTACCATTACCTTTGTGAACATTTCAAACTCAAATGTGTTTGAAAGTTGAAAATCCTGTGTTTGTTCTACATGTCTAATAGCCGACCCGCTCTCGCTTCGCTGAGGTTTATTCAAACTGTTCACTCACTCACACACCCATTCATTTATTCATTCATACTGTACCCGCAACTATGAATCATATATCTCTGGTCGTTAGCACACCATAATATCTTAAAGGATAAAGAATTAGAATGAGACTAGTTCTAATATATATATCTTAATAAGTATTGTAACAAAACGGGGAGGGAACGATAAAATAATACGAAAACGTCTACTTTATTTCTTTGTTCACACGCAATTTACCAGTATTATTGATTCCTTGTCCATTACTGTGGTTATTACTATACGTTGCTCAGGAATATTAAAGGTAACTAAATTTTATATCATTACACCTTTTTTCCTAAGATAATATTTCAGTTTTTAAGCGTAATGAAAAACTAAGTATGTATTTTAACTAGTTTGCAAGTTACTAATGTAAAAATCTATTACTATTTTTTTATTAAAAATCAATGAGAGGGACGACTATAATATATTCACATTGACCTAAACAACAAAAAGCTTTTTTAGGGAAAACAATAAACGTTCAATAATTGTATTCCAATTTACCAAAGTAGGGAACAATGTAGCTGTAAGTTAATTAATTAATTAATCACTGGAATTGTAATGGGTTTCGGGCGGAATAATTTATTTAAATGTAAAATGAGGCTTCGGAATACATTATTTTATATTTTTAAATCAAATCTCAAGGTTTAAATTAATAAGAGAGCGCCTTCTTCCTTCTTTTTCCTTTACATTTTATTATCCAAAGTTTTTTAGCTTGCTTCATTTTGCTGGCAACACTGTTATAATAAGTTTTAATTAGCCAGTATACATACATATTATGAGAACCAATAACTTATAAACTATGACACTTTGCAGTTTTCTGTGTTTAAGTTAAGCTAAGATGCTTTCAATAAAAGTGTTACATGAGAGCTACTTTCACTATGCTAGTATCTTAATAATATTCTTAATAATATAAGATGTATTTCAGAATATAGGTCTTTGATCCTTGAAAGTGGCCCATTTTCGTAAACATAATTAATACCAGGCCAGCCAGGTGAACAGACGTCTAGTGAGATAGATTAGTGATAGGTATATCTAATGAATAAACCTGTAATACTTTGTATACTATTACATACTATATATTGCTGGCACCGACTACAAAATTAACAATTATTGTATATTATTGTCCTAACAAAAGGAGTTTTATTAACCATAAATAACGGAATTATTTCTCTCTTTTTAGTGTAATTTTTAGTGTTTGATATCATTAAAATTTTTGGCAAAAATGTTTTATACCTTGTTTTTTAGTAAATATCTTATAAATTCTGTAACTAATTTATCGCTCATCCTCTAATTCACTCTCTCTCCCTCTACTTGTTCACTTGACCATCTACGCACCCATGCACATTTACAAAGTGATTCACTCAATGACGAACAAAAATCTGATAAAATGCTTTGGCTTATTTGTAATGGAGTGCTAACACCACTAATATACATAACATATCGTATTACAAACCGAAGCATGTATCCGTCTGAGGCAACTATCCGGCTTATACCCTATATCAGGAGAAGCGATTATAAGTTATAATTTATAACCATCAAGCGAAAACTGTTTAATATTTGCACATTGCCTTTATTAATAAATCTGAGCGTTATGAATAATTTAGTGCAATTAATACACATTTGTTACATTTGAAACTAAAACCATGTACTTATACAATAGTTAAGACATTTAAACTTCCAAAGCTTGATTGAATGTGAAAGACAGATTATTTCATTGCACAATACATTTACAAATACTTTCCGAAAGTTGTGTTATTTCAACTACTTACGCAAGATATCTATCGAAAGACTTAATTTGGGCGATTTAGTAACTTCGGATTATTTATTTGATTTTTGCTTTGGTTTACCTATATGCGTGGTTAATATACTTCCGCAGGAAATTCGTTTGAAAATAACTTCCGTTATGTCAAGCCGGACATTTATCAAAATGCCTTTGAATATACCGACGAGATTGATATGATTATAACAAGTATTAACAATATAATACTTGTTATACTGCGTAGTAACATTGGAAAGACAATAATTACATGCAGTTTTGATAGCATCCCAGCAGTGTCTGAGGCTTTGTATCCTAGGAGCAGATTTTATAAAGAATTATTTTTTGTTGTAAAGGAACTTACTCTCACTTCATGAGGTAGGGTAATAAAATCATAAAATATTTACGTTATAAAATAGGGACTTTCGTGATCCTCAAAGAGGGTCACTATGATAAGTCAATATTGACTTTATGAAATAATTCGTCAACCAGTCGCTGAACTTTCGGGGCAGTGCTTAAATAAGTTATTGAGTCAGTAGAGTATTTTTAAAATAAACCAATAAGAAATTCTCGCCAATCAAACTTAACAGCTACTTAGTGTTGCCAGCATTATATCACAAGCAATATTTTTGTAAACAATCTTGAAATGCTACAAGCAAAGATAAATGTGACTTAATAGTGGTTTTTTTAGGGTAGATAAGGTGCAAACGAGCAGATGGTCCATCTGATGGTAAGTGGCCACCGTCTCCCATGGACATCGGCAAAACAAGAGACTACTCTCTTGTTTTGTCGATGAGTTGCATCATCGAAGATAGAGTGGGGACGGGGAGTAAAGTGCTGAGGTTTCAGCGGACCCTGAGCAAGAACTCAGAGTCTACTAGATCTGCAGCATTAATAGGATGTGAGAGGAAGGGGGTTAAGTTCGGCCCACATGTGCCTCGACATGAACGCGTCCATGACACTTGGCGGTCGGATTCGCATGCTGGTGGTCGCAAGCCAGTCGGGTAACAGATCCCCTACCACCAAGGGGGTGCTGGGTTACTCGCCTCTTACGAGAAGCTCTCCCAGCGGCAGAGGGGAATAGTATTCTAACCCGTCCTCTCACGGGTTAAATAAAATCATAACCTTGAACAAAAACTTGTTCATATTTACACATATGTTGTTTATAATATATATGCGACTGGCATTAATTATGCGAATGGATCTGAAGTGAACTTTAATCAAAGCGAATAGCGGTGGTCCTCTTGTATACGTCATTCAACGTTATTGGAAATTAAATTGTACCGCCAATCAAGTGCGCGGGCTATTGAGCTACGGTTATTCAAATTTTGGTGTATGATGAACTCACTTACCTGTGTCCATAGTGCCCATATTTGTCAAATAAACCTTTATGCGCATAAAAGAGTAATTAACTTATTAAATAATATCTTACATTTATGTAATCGTGATATAATGATTTAAAACGTACATTTACTTCACTATTGGTTAATGCGTTTTTGATAGTAAAATTCTGTTCATTTAAAGTCTAAATAATAATGACACATTTGCGATTATTATTTTTGTTCGTTTGTTATTTAGTAACAAGCAATTTATTTAGCATTCTGGTGATAATAGACCACTAATCAAGTGTTTTAAATTTATGTATTAGAAATATTTGTATATTGGTATTTTATTCTTTTTAATAAATTGTTTTTCACTTTAACAAACACAAACGACTACGTAAGTGATTAAGTTTACCTGGCTTCAAAAGAGATTGATAGCTGAATGGGGAATGCATGGACAAATGTTAGAATACAGAAAAGACCATGAAAAATTAGACACGATTATAATCCATAACTACGAGTTACAAGCAGAAATAGATTGTCTGCAAATTTTTTAAGAGTTAAGAATAATTTTGCGCAATTACTGCGCTTTTGTATCAATTTGAAACATTAATTAAAAATAGTTACAACCGTATTTCAATAGACACCTGAAACGTATTCCTTTAATTAAAGATTTTTATGATGCAAAAAAGGAAGTCAAAGAACAAGCAGTCACCTGATGGCCATGGTCACCCATATATTTGTCGAGGATTTTTAACAGAGACAAGAAAAGACTAACAGAGGGGATGGTATTATGGTACTTCTACTGAACCGATAAATAATCTAATATGATCTCTAACAATTATGAGTGAAACCTGAGCAGTGCCTTGGACTCGTGACCAAGGTGTAGACTTAAGGACGACCTTTAAGTGAACACGACACTCGCCTCCACTGCTACGCTCTCTGTTTAAATCTAAGGTTAAACGCACATAAACCCAACCCAACACAAGACGTGGCAACTAGATTGTAAGGTACCCACGCGACCTCGATCGGACAGCACCCCCAGCACCAACACTGCAATGCACAACACCAACACCATTCAGAGACTACCTCACTTCTTGAGAGACCGCGCACGACTAAGACTTCAGTCAGACAGTCGATGGCATATAAAGGGTCGAGGGTCAAGACTGTCAAAACAACGGAAGTGACTACTACCCAACTCCAACGCCATATAGATACCGATGACGATTCGATTATTCGATAGTCTTTTACTATATACCGACATATTAAATTTAGTTTACTTCACCTCTTTTACATGTTTGACTAATAGATATTTTTTATGACTCATAACAATAGCTCAGTTTAATAGACTCTAGATACATTAAATAAAAGGTTTTTATGTATTTGTATCCCGCGTCCTACTTGACGTATCATAGATAGTCATTTGACCTGATTTGACAGTGTGACGATTTTTATGATCAATAAATTTTATATTGGTACTTTTCGGCACGTGACATGAATGGCCACAAATAAGCGAACGTTGTTATTTGACCTTAGCAGATGGCTATTGGATCTCGTTATACGATTGATGAATTAGTTTTTATTAAAGTACCCATCCTTTATATCTCACTTGAAATTATTGCGTACCTTTACTTATAGAGTACATTTTAAAATCTTAATTTATACAGGGAAAAAATATTAAAGTTTGAAGTAGTAGCGCGATTACGCTTAACCGGGTTTTTAATTTTCGTTTAAGCGGTTATAAATCAGAATTAAGATTAGTATATTTTTATATTCGATGCAGTCCACATTTTATATTTTAAATTTATTTTAAAATAGAAATTTCTTAGTGTTTTCTGAGTAAATCAATGCGCAAGAGGCAAATTAATATTATATTATGACAAAACATCTACTCCGAAAGTTGAATGAAAAAGTCAATAAATAATAAATCTTATAAAATATATTTAGGTATATGTTATAAAATAATTTTTATATATACGAAAATGGGGATCGCTTGTTCTGGATAAATATTATATCACGTACAGTAATATATTATTCGTAGAATTTATTACGCGTTTAATTTCCACAATAATGAGACAACTATATATTGTCTTTATTTTAATTACTCCTTTGTGTATGAATAACAATCACATAAATTAAAAAAAACCGCGTTAATTTATTATGTTATTGAAAATATAACAAAATAATTTAATATGTTTTATTTAAATTCTTCAAATCTTCGAACATTTATACCTCATCTTCGATTTAACTTTTTTTACTTCGATTTAACGTTTTGACATGACAGACTTGTAGTTGTAGGTATTTACGTGTGGGATATGTATGCCAGATAAATACACAGACATGAATTATAATTATTATTATTATGTCGCGCTCTGTCTTTAAAGTATAACCCGTCGTAACATTATTTTTTTATAATATCTTAAATCCTTTTTTCGTTATAGTTTGTTATTCTTTGGAAGTAATCCAAATCTTCCTGTCAATCAGATATACAACAACATCTATTCCCTCCCGTAAATTAAGAGGTACTTCGCATTCTTGTCTACCCTTCCGAACGTGAGGACGTGCCTGAACTACAACTATAGAACAATGTCAGCAAATGATCTACCTAATATTGTAGAAATATTTTGCGTGGAAAGTATTTTATCTTTGTACGATCTAAGATGATCAATGTATAGATTTACCTGCGTACAAAAATTGGAAAAAAAAAACGAAGATAATCCCCCGACATTATCAGACACACACACCAATGCCGCAGCTACATGGTACTGGTGTAGAGTTTCAGCATTAATTGTTAAATTGTTATCGATTGCAATGCCTTACTGTAACCATAGATAAAGTATGAATTTCACTGCTACTGTGATATTAAAAATTTTCAATTTAACTGAAACTAGTTAAAATAGTGCTTTAATATGTGTAGTACCATTCCGGCTTCGCACGGATGCAATTTACAACGTATACTCAGATCTATCAAGAAAAATATTTTAAAATTATCATCCCACAGGAACTGAATTTTTCCAAGATAAAAAGTAACTTACCTATAATATTTTAATCCAGGTTGTAAATTATCTGTGTGCCAAATTTTATTGAAATCCGTTCAGCTGTTTTTGAGTGATTGAATAGGTAACAAACATGTAAACAAACAAAATTTCATATTTACAATCTTAGTAAGATAACAAAAATATTTTAACGAGCGAGTGAGACTTCTAGATTGTTTTGTAAATAGGAATAAACGATGAAGAAACGGTTGATTAGGGTTTACCTGTTGTGTTCAAATCCAATAACCTTAGCTAATTATAGCTTGATAGGTATTTTTTCGACGAGTCTTATTAAATATTAGTATAGATTTATATTCGCCCTAGTCAGTAAATTTCTTGACTGCTTTTTATAGGTAACTGGTGAGGTCGATAAATTGTAATATGAAACAATATCTTTTGTATTAATAAATAATAATCAAGCACCCTAAACAAACCAAACAAAATTGTCATAAAAATTGTGTATTATAAATCTCTGTGGAGTCTAACTTTTGATACAATACCTAATGATATATAAAGTTTGTGATAGGTTTTTATTTACTACTTATTTATAGAATTAGGAGTAGTTTCATTGAAATTTAGATATTTAAAAGGTTAGTTTTATTTGTATACGAATTACATATTTATAAAATTTATGGAGCATTTTTATCTTAAGTTAATAACAAAGGGACTTTAAATTATAAATCTTAAGAAATGTAAGCCCTCAATTCATCTGGTAGACAATTTTTAAAAAGGCTTTGGTGCCGGTTTTACCTGGAAATTATTTGACTGGTTGTCCAAGTGGCGCGTGCCCAAAAAATAAATTTAGATTTTTATACAATTTTGGTAATTTATACTACTACTAGTTGTGAAGTTTTGTGTTATTGCTGGACAATATTTTAAGGCGTTTGAAATTAAATAGATTTAAGTTATATGTATATTTAAATTATATAAATTTATGTTATTTATTTATAATTTAATTAAAAAATAGTTATTTTTTTAATAAATAAAGTTATTGCTATAAATATAGAGAGAAATATGATACCCATGACTGCACAGCAATACGTTTAATTTAGTTTAATTTAGACTGAGGCGAGCGATGCCTGGGGCTTGAGACCCAGGAGCAGGTTTAAAGAGCTCTTTCATAATATATTAACTCTCACCTCCACCACTCGACCTCGCTAACGACAATAGATAATAAAGTAAACTTACATGGACCTCGAGAAGGGTAACCTTAATTACGACACTATAACACTAACTTCCATGTTCACTGCACGAAAACACCAGAGAGACTGAGACTAATCTATCGCACTAAAGGTTATATATTGTTTTCACGTCAGTATACTTGAAATAATATAAAATGATCTACCCGCTACTATTACTTTATAAACAGTGTTGCTAACATTATAACTTGTGTTTTTATATACATGACTAGGGGCCCGTCCCGGCTTCGCACGGGTGGATAATTTTTTTTTAACATTTTGGCTCCCGCATTCTGTCGCTCCTCTATCGCCGCGTTACTCGCTGCGCTGCGAGGCACTCCACACCGCGTCCGCGACCCGTCAGGGATTATTTTTTATGTATCTTGATATTTTTATTTCGTAATATCTTTTGACTGGAATGTCCGATTTTAATAATTCAAAAAGTATTTTACAGGTATTGAAACAGTCTTGAATACGAAATAATTTATTTGGATAAGGATTAATACAAAGTTATAGAAAACATGGTCTGATTTTGATTGGCATTTTTATCAACTTTTAAAATGTAAAAAAGTAGTTATAGTGACATAACATAACTATAATAGTTGGACATATTGTCTCACGGAGTTTTTTGTAGATATTGATACGTTCTATAATATTGTAGAACATTTCTTTGTTCTATCATCAATACTTTTTGCAGCGCATGCGATGAAAGATATTTTATGGCTAATTTTTTTGCACCTTGGGTTGGTTTTAGTGAGACTCCTGAGGATCTCTCATTTTTTCTTTTAATAAATATAGCCTATGTTACTCAGGGATAATGTAGCTTTCTAATGGTGAAAGAATTTTTGAAATCGGTCCAGTAGTTTTTATGTTTATTCGTTACATACAAAAATACAAAAATACAAATCTTACTTCTTTATAATATTAGTATAGATAACATTTCACTAAATTCTCATTTTTACTAGTCGACACGCCCTAGCTTAGCTAGTTCAAATACATTGTTTTTAAATGATATACGAATAACTTTCTGATTTGATGCCTGAAAACTTATTTAAGTTAAGCAAAACCTAAATTTTAAATTAAAAAATCAATTTCGCGCAGCAGATTTACATGATGCGCATGGAAACGTATAACATACAGACATTAAGTAATGCGTTTATTATAGGTATGGAATAATAAGCATTGATAATAATCAGTAAATTTGCTGCACTTCTTAACTTAAACTTGCAATTTACGCTTTTTAAGTTTAAATATAAAAAAAAATATTTTGATACCTCTTATAAGAATATAGAATAGGAAATTAATGGATTATAATATTAAATCAGGAAGCTTAAGAATCTCATAAGCCTTTAAGATACTAGAATAACAGTTATTGGATGTATTTTCGTCTTAAAATTTTGACTAAGGTTATACAACACGCTGAGCGGAATTTGATCTCCCAGGTATTTATATTGCTCCTAGAAACCATTTAAAATGTTATTAACGAAATACCGTTTAACGTTTGATTAACAATTGTCAGTCTTATTTGTTTCGCATAAATTAATAACTATAACAAGACTGTTTATTTCTGTTTAAATTTAATTTTCTCTTCAACGTAGCTATTCAGACGGACATTTAAAAACAAAATAACTTTGAAGTGCATACCTAAGATTTTGCTTCAATTTAAGCTCCAGTTATATAATTAATTGTCTGTCTACGTTATATAGATTAATCGACCCGTTCCGGCTCCAGTAAATAAGGATTTAAAATGCCCCTATTCTTTCAAGTAGGTACATATAACATTAACAATGAATACAAACATACCAACATTATCTCTATTATGATTCATGACAATATTATAGTAGTAGAGATAACCAGTAAATAAATGATATAGGTTATCATATATCTACAAATAACCTTTATCGTTCCCAGGAGGAAATAAAATGCTTTTCAAATTTAAATTGTTAGATTAAATATTAATTCCATTATTCAACTCCTTTCTGATGAACATACATGAAATCGTATTAATTAGTTAATTTCGAATAAGGTTAAGATTTCCATAGTTTGCCTCTAAATTAATTTTACTTATAATTCATGAATGGAAAATTGAATGAAAAGTTTCATTACATACTCGACATTACCCAAGTCAGTACGAAATAATATTGCCAGCTGGAAACTTATCATATCCGGGACAATTGAAGTAAAACATAATCCAGGATAGTTCTGGGATAATATAATAAAAAAGAAAACTGGCCAAGTGCGAGTCGCACTCGCACACCAAGTCTTCAGAGATTCAATTGAGAGACCTTTTGCCATTGATATACCTAGTTGTCACCATTCGTCGACATATTAGCGATAAAAAAGGTCATCTATGAATAAAAAACTATATTGCCTATTGCGGAGTCTCTTGTGTTGTATATAATAATTATTAGATACTACTAGATTTTCGGAATACGGGACAATAAGGTCTAATTAGTAGTCAATATTTAAATTTCCGGAATTATCCGGCATTTCCCGGCCATCTGGCAACCGTAATGCGAAAAATAGTTCAAAATTTTATTTTGCACTCGGCTGTAGTCACAAACTTAATCTGGTTTCAAGGTTAATGTGTACAAACAGATATTCGATAATATGAGAAAAACATGTTGATGAAAATACTATTCTCTTTACGCCTCATTTATCTGCAACATTTATAATTTTTGGGGATAAAATTTGTATAATAATTTATTTCATGATTAATAAGTAAATGGTATGCAGTTATTTTACATTTATAAAGACCTAGATCATTTCATCATACTTATCCATCCTTTGCTGAGGAATTAATAGTTTTCACTTAAAAAAATATATATATTTTCTACAGACAACGCAAGACGGACAAACGTTTAATTCATATTTGTAATACTAATATTTATCAACAATAGAATCCAAATGTAGATTTATTTTTTGTAATTGTATTTATAAGTACCAAACGACAACAATAAGCTTAAAATGATGAATGAACCTTATTTTTCTCATACAATAAATGTTGTTTACCGTCTTGAGTGTAAATTAGGTACCTTCGAGTTTTATTTATTTAGACGGCATTGTAGCTTGAAGTCTCTCCTGCAATAAAATAAATGTTACCCGAGAAAACCGCTCTTTTCATTTCATTTTATATCTTGTGTGCTATCGCGAAATTACTCCCGTCGTCAGATCCCGTAACATTGATGGATGGCTAAACGAAAATTTAATGTTCTTTTAGGGGCGGATTAATACCTAAGTGAGTGTTAACGATAATTTTACCTTTTCAGTCACTAAAAGAAAATATATAATTTTTCCTTTATTGCCTCTTTATTTTTTGTTATTTCTTGTAAAAATTAAATTATAAGCTTGACGCCGAGAAGAATATAAAGATTTTTATTGCTTAGCTTGTCAGTAAGCTAGTTTCTAGAAGAGCTGAACTCGAATAATGAATTCTTCTATTCCAAGGATAAGAAAAGCAAGTGAGTACTCGATACTAGAAGGTTTTCCTCTACTTATTATCTATATAGGAGCTATACCTATTGTAATTGTACAGTGTACACGTAAAAAACAACAATATGCATACTGAGCAAATAATTATTATTAATTTCTTACATAATTCATTCAAATGTTACGGGAGCCAGATTAAAATTCGGTCAATCATTTCCTCTCGAGTGAAAATTCATATACTGCATAAGGAATATTTATTATGAAGACTCGTGACCATCAGCTGCGATGGGTGGGGCGAGCAGTGGCAGCCTCTCAAACATATAGAAAAAAAAATGTTTATACCCATTTCCTCCCAATTGAAAATTGGCCGAAAAATTCGGAATTCGGACACGAGTAATCATAATAATAACCCCTTATTAATTTCACGAATTTTCGCTTTGGGAGAGACTTGGTCATGAAAATCTGTCACTGGCTCCCGTACCAATAGTGGAGTCCCGACATCACGATATGAACTTACTATCACTTCTAACCCGGACCCAAGAAAGTTCGTTTCGAAAGTAATTTCGATTATGTAATAAAAGTTTAATTTAAGGAAATAAAAACAGATATTTTTTCAACGAATAACTTAATAACATTGCTATATGGTAAATTTTTCAAGAATTTATGTATTTTGCATACAGTTTATTACATACATGATAGATAGGAGTATGAATTCTTTAAAGTATCGGACAGAAATTTCACTTTTATATTTGGTGTATTTCTCTTGTTTAAAAAAGGAACCATAAAAGTTTGCGCGTAAGTAATTCGCACCCTTATAATTTATGTCTGTTCAGGAATAATTTATGAAAGCGTTTATTTTTTTACTAGAACCTTCACTTTTGTTAGGCGGACTTTGTAAATGTTTTATTTTACGTCACGCACATCTTGAGCATAATAAAACGTAATTAAAACTTTATTAAGACTTATATGCTGCTGGAGATATTCATACAATTGAAATAACTTACAATTATTTATACTCGTAAATACTACTTAATAGTTATGAAAGTAGATGTGAATAAAATATTATATATACACACATAGTTCTTATTATGTGTATATAAATTAGCATCTTAGTTATACAAACTATTATATTTACTATTTTTGTTTCTCCATACTTATCCCAAAATAATGAGGGAAAAAGTTTTTTTTATCGACAATATAAAGTTTTATGGAAGTCACTATAAAGAATTTTAATTAACTGACTTCTCATTCACAGGCTCATCAGTTTGGATATAATACAAAGCTTCTAAAGATAAAAGGACTTCAAAGGGTTATCTTATCATACTTTAAAGACCTTAAAGATGTCGATATACTTGTTCACTTCAAAAGTTAAAGAATATTTCGATGTGGATTATAACCCTTTCATCTTGTAGCGCTTAAATCCTTTTTGTAGCAAAATCTTAAAAGGTCTTTAAACTGATTTAAGTTTTCTTTACATTGTAAGAGCAATTATAATTTATTGTTTTAATAATAAGGAAAATACATAACTACGAAATTTAGTTTTACAAATGCAAGGTCTCAAAATACACGCGTTAGGAATATTTGAACATACGGAACATAAATAAGGCCTTGTCTGACATCATAACACTAATATGCTGACGGGAGTATCATGGGTACTTATGAAGCCGCAATACGTAATTGTGATTACTGGCAACATTTCCGCGAGGGTACTGTGCGGAGAAACAAGGATGATGCAATGTGATAATATGTTAAAATATTTATAAAGGTGTAGGTGATTTATTTGCGCACTATGATGTCAACGAGAGCGATGCGATTGAAGGTACCAAATCTTCAATCGCACTACCAAATTACTTTTAAAACATCAGGTTATATTGGGATTATAGATGATGCGAATTCCGTAAATAATACTGAGACGAAATAAGTTTCATTTCATGCTCACCTAAGTATATAAGTCCTAGTATTTCTTTATTATAAGAATATTATTATTATAAGAATATTATTATTATAAGAATATTATTATTATAAAAATATTATGTTTTATTCAACTTTGCTTGTTTTTACGAGTGAAAGAAATGTGTAGATTGTTTTGTATATATAACAGTGAAAGAGAGAAAGAGAGACCCTATACGGCAAGCTGCTACTATTATTAGTGCATAACGCGTCTATTTATAAAATGTAATTAAATATATCTGGTATTATTCATTTTGTGAACATCGGTTAGTACAACCGATTTCGATTTGGTTACATTTCAATGCGGAAAAATGATTGAAACTTTTTGTATCGCCATCATGAAGTTTAACCGTTTTCATAGTTACTTAAATTCTGAAAATTAACTTAACTTTTCAAAAATAGCTTTGTTAGATGTTTTGTTTAAGTAATGAATAGGACAACCGGTAACCCTGCAATGCAGTAAAAGTTGGTCTCAAAATACTCATATTTACAAAATATTTACATTACCTAGACTAGTTTTAAAAGCACGTTGCTTCATGCTCAACATGTATATACTATTTTAGTTTTAAACTTTAGTTTTAAAAAAATATTATTTCTTTTTTTAGAACTATAGAGATTTCTTTCCAACTACGATAAAAATGTCACACACCCGCCATATTTAAACTTCGCGACTACTAGAGATATCTTTATGTCAATTACCTCGTACAATAGACTACTAATGACGCTAGTTATAAAAATAATAAGTAAAATTACCGTCCCTAGGGGGAGCTAGGGGGAGTTAGTAATGCTTTCCTCGACATATTATAGAATATTTTTGGCTTTATAACAATTTTATTTAATTTTACGTTTGGTTACGTATTATAGTTTTTAGAGTATCGAGCCAAAAATCTCATATTTTCGTATCTAATTTTTAGTAGAAATTATATATTTACATGCAATCCATTGTTAGTAAGCTTTAAAAAAAAGAAAAGTTGGCACTCTCAGCTTCGTATAAAAGTCATACGCCATAAATACATACCTTTATTATCTCTATCTATACTAGAAACATTCTAATGGTGTCCGCAAACGTAAACGGATTTTACCTGAAGAGACACCAAGAGAAGGAGAGCAGTTTGACACAAGCGCCTAATTTTGTAAGGTCAGCTTACTAGTTAAGTTAGAGTTTAGAACGCGCATCGAATTCTGTAAAGTCGGTAAATCAGTTAATCATTTTAATTTTAGGAGTTTAATTTCAATTGTGTAAGTTTAATTAAAGTTATGTTTTTTATAACGCCCCTGAATGTTGACTAGTTGGATAACAAAAATTATTTTTTGCGTCGGTTATCATTCTACATTATATTATGATTGACACTAACAACTAACATATTTATGTTTACTAATAGTCGCCCAGTGGTCGAAATTCGACCATAATTAATTTTAATATTAGAATTCTGCACTCCTTCTCTATATAAACTACTAGGGGCCGGTCCCGGCTTCGCACGGGTGGATAATTTTTTTTTAACATTTTGGCTCCCGCATTCTGTCGCTCCCTCTATCGCCGCGTTACTCGCTGCGCTGCGAGGCACTTCACACCGCGCCGGCGGCCCGTCTGGGATTATTTTTTATTTATATTGATATTTTTATTTCGTAATATCTTTTGACTGGAATGTCCGATTTCAATAATTCAAAAAGTAATTAACAGGTCTTGAAACAGTCTTCATTACAAAATAATTTATTTGGATAAGAATTAATACAAAGTTATGGAAAACATGGTCTGATTTTGATAGACATTTTTATCAACTTTTAAGATGTAAAAAAGTAGTTATAGTGACTTAACTACAATAGTTGGACATATGGTCTCGCGGAGTTTTTTGTAGATACGTTCTATAATATTATAAAACATTTTTTTGTTCTATCATCAATACTTTTCGCAGCGCATGCGATGAAAGATATTTTATGGCTAATTTTTTTGCACCTTGTGTTGGTTTTAGTGAGAATTTCTGGGGATCTCTCATTTTTTCTTGTAATAAATATAGCCTATGTTACTCAGGGATAATGTAGCTTTCTAATGGTGAAAGAATTTTTGAAATCGGTCCAGTAGTTTTTATGTTTATTCGTTACATACAAAAATACAAAAATACAAATCTTTCCTCTTTATAATATTAGTATAGATATAGGCTTCGCTCCGGGTATTTAGAGCAATATTATAATTGATGTCATTAAATTGTCACTATGTAATTGTGTAGTTTTTCATTTGAAAAAGAGAGAAAGTAAGAAAAAGTTATAAAAAAAATAATAGAAAGAAAACGAAAAGCAACATATAATAAAAGAGGGAGGACAGAGCAAAAATAATATTATTGTAAAAATAAAAATAATATTGAATAAAATAGCCATATTCTATTAATTAAAAAATGTATATGGCAACACTAAACCACCTTTGTCACTCACGAAAAGTGTAGTTTTCTCAAAGTGAAACAATTTTTTAAATCAGATTAGTAACAACAAAATGGCTATATTCAATTATTTAAGAAATGTATATGGCAACATTAAATCACCTTTGTCCCTCACGAATAGTGTAGTTTTCTTTCAGTGAAAGAATTTTTAAAACCGAATTAGTAACAACAAAATGGTCATATTCAATTATTTAAGAAATGTATATGGCAACATTAAATCACCTTTGTCCCTCACGAATAGTGTAGTTTTCTTTCAGTGAAAGAATTTTTAAAACCGAATTAGTAACAACAAAATAGCCATATTGTTTGTATGTTTGTTTGTTGCGAATAGGCTCTAAAAGTACTGAACAGATTTTGAAAATTCTTTCACCGATAGGAAGCTACATCTTTTCCAGGTAACATAGGCTATGTGGTGTTGTCATAAATACTCTAATTGAAAAGATATGGCCACTCAAGTGCCATAAGGTGACCATTTTGTAAATTGAAGAGTTTCTCAGGAACTACAATTCCGATATAAAAAATTCTTTCACTGATAGAAAACTACACTATTCGTGAAAGTTAAAGTGGTTTAGTGTTGCTATATACATTTTTTAATTAATAGACTATGGTTATTTTGTTGTTACTAATCCGATTTTTAAAATTCTTTTACTGGTAGAAAACTACACTATTTGTGAGTGATAAAAGTGATTTAGTGTTGCCATATACATTTTTTAAATAATAGAATATGGTCATTTTGTTGTTACTAATCAGATTTTTAAAATTCTTTCACTGATAGAAAACTACACTATTCGTCAGTGATAAAAGTGATTTAGTGTTGCCATATACATTTTTTAATTAATAGAATATAGCCATTTTGTTGCTACTGATCCGATTTAAAAAATTCTTTCACTGATAGAAAACTACACTATTCGTCAGTGATAAAAGTGATTTAGTGTTGCCATATACATTTTTTAAATAATAGAATATGGTCATTTTGTTGTTACTAATCAGATTTTTAAAATTCTTTCACTGATAGAAAACTACACTATTCGTCAGTGATAAAAGTGATTTAGTGTTGCCATATACATTTTTTAATTAATAGAATATAGCCATTTTGTTGCTACTGATCCGATTTTAAAAATTCTTTCATTGAGAGAAGTCTATAGTATTTCCATCTCTCTTCCTCTTATAATACTATTCTTATTTTTATTTGTGCAGTATGATCAGTCTCTTTTCACTTTCTTTCTTTCGGTTATCTGTCTCTCTCTCTCTCCTTTACCTATTCAATTTCATTTTTGCTCTGTCCTCCCTCTCTTAGCATCTGTCGCTTTTCTTTTATTTTTGTTTCTATTATTTTTCTTTTTATAACTTTTTCTTACTCTCGCTCTTTTTTCAAATAATGAAAAACTACACAAGTACAGAGTGACAATTTAAGGACATCAATTATAATATTGTTTTAAATACCCGGAGCGAAGCGAGGGCAGGCCTCTAGTAGTCCATGTGTTATTCCGATGTATAAGCTATATTATTGTAAAGTTTCATGAAAATACATTCAGTAGTTTTTGCGTGAAAGAGTAACAAACATACATTCACGCATCCATACATTCTTATAAACTTTCGCGTAAATAATATTATTAGGATAGGATAGTCCAGATAATAATAAGATAACAAATACATACATTACGTTTACAGATTTCCAGTTTTCGACATTAGTAGGTACTTCTAAAATTATTAAAATTAATATTCTTAAATTCATCAGCATTCTCAAACATTAATTTTAACTTTAACCAGCTTAAAAAATCATTAAAATTTTATATCATGAAACACAAATCACAGAACATTTCAAAACTGCATAGCAATTAGTCTATTCGTTACGGCCGTGGGTCAACAAATAACTATTTTAGGTACGTAGAAAATGATCGATATACACATGTTTGTGGTCCAGGTTAAAACCTCGACTAGAACATTTGTTTTAAACACGTTTATATTAAAAATAACGTAAAAATTGTGCAGCCGTGTTACAGTTTCAGACTTTTTATAGACTTTTAGTACTTAACTAGTTGACCCGTCCGGCTTCGCCCGGGTGCAATTTAACACGTGTATTTAGCCGTAACCGCTATGTACCTGCATTTTGAATCTGTAATATCTTCAAAAATATTAGTTTACATTTAATGCTGTAAAGGGCCATATTGATCTATATTAAACGCACAATGTATTTAAGGTACCTAATTGGATAAGGATTAATGCTGTATTGTTTAAAATCGCTTCGTAAATAAACCTTTTTTTTTATAAAGTAAAGGACATTAATGGTTATTGTGGGTTATCCCTAAGAGGTAGACATATACCATCGCGGACTTTTTTGTAGCCTTTTTTAAGGTGAACAATACTGTAGTACATTATTTTGATATATCTCGAAGGATTCAGCCAGCGTTTGCAATGTAAGCGCAAAAAAATGTGTTTATTTACGACATCACATTAGAAACCTCTACAATTATCAGTGTTTCTCTACTATATTATATATGTATTATACATATAAACCTTCATCTTGAATCACTCTATCTATTTAAAAAAACCGCATCAAAATTCGTTGCGTAGTTTTAAAGATTTAAGCATACGTAGGGATATAGGGACAGAGAAAGCGACTTTGTTTTATACTAATAAGTGTTTTATACTAATAGTAATAAGTGATTAATTTTCACGTGTTATCTAAAACATAACTTCTTACTGTCAACTCAGGTCCTTACCTTACGCGATATAGTAATAATCATATCTGTCATATTGTCGGTGTATTTATCGGGTCACCGGTTACCAACATGAAATGGAAATCAATCCATACACAGCAACAGTACATATTATATAACTAGCCGCCCTTCGCGACTTCTATCGCGTGTTGCTCCGAGATGTTAAATAGCCTAAGTTACTCCTTGTTACACCAGCTATCTGCCAGTGAAAGTCCCGTCAAAATCGGTCCAACCATTTCAGAGATTAGCCGGAACAAACAGACAGATAGACAAAAATAGTAAAAAAAAAAAAAATGTTGTTTTGGTATATATACCGTGTATACATCTATATGCATTTAGTAAAAAGCGGTTATTTTAATATTACAAACAGACACTCCAATTTTATTTACTTGTATGGATGTTTGCAATATAACAAAAATATATAAAAGAAATTTATCTATTACGTCTTCTTATGAGAAGTACCCTTGATAGTTCAGGTCAAATCTTGCAACTGAATTTGTAGCCAGTTGTCAGAATGAGCTGAAATTTTACATACACGTTTGGGTTGGTTGGATGACAATGAATGGTTTCATAAGTGACATCATTCTAAGTCCAATATGGCGGACTCTCAATACCGACGAACTAATTATTTTTATGCACGATTTAGATATCAAATAACAGGTTTCTCTAATCAGACAAAGAAGATTTTTTAAAGGTTTTTGTTTATCAATATTTATTCTAAATTTTAAATGAGCTCATAATGTCAGTCACTGAACGCCTCTTAATATTAACAATGACAATCATCTCATCTCTTATAATATATTTTTTATTGAAATTGAGATTTTGGTGTATTCATATATAGCGCTCCATTCACGTCAGGAATCCATTAGTTCGTGCGTAGACAATATCTACGCTTTTGTAAAGACGATATTTAACACCTACGCTATACTGTATATAAATCTATATTTAGATGTAGATAAAGATTTATATACAGTATCTATATTAGTGTAGACTTAAGTATATCCTTAATTCGATCGAAACACTCACCTCCATTACTCGGGCTCTCTGTTTAAACCTAACGTAACACAAGACGTGGCAACTACATTGTAAGGTACTCACGTGACCTTCTCGAACAGCACTCCCAGCACTAACACAATACTGCACTTAACACTTCACTAGCACTATCCAGAGTCTACCTCACTCCTTGAGAGACCGCGCAAGACTCCAGACAGACTGTCGAAGACATATAAAGGGTCAAGACTGTCAAAACAACGGTAGTGACTACTACCCTACCCCAACGCCATAGATGGCGATAACGATTCTCTTTTCGATAATCGTTTATTCGTTCCCAACCGATATATATACATCTCAATTTCAGTGAGTATATTTCATTGAGTGTAATACTCACTGAGTATTAGAATATCAGCAGTCTTGTCAGTTTTCGGAAAAATATTTGAAACGGTACTCAATAGTTCCTATATATAGTCTGGTGAGCGATTGTCAACATGGTTTTAGAAACAAGCGATCTACTGCCACCAATCTTATGAGTCTTGTTGAATATGAGAGAATAATGAATGAGATGATAGTAGACTGCGGGTAGATGTGACCTTAATATGGCATTCGATCGGATAGATAATGATGTACTTTAAAAAAAATTGCTTTAATTGGATTGAATCCATTCTTTATTTCTTTGCTACTTATTTCAATAATAGAAAACAATATCTTCAGTTTTGTAGATTTAAATCAGAACCATATTATACCAGATCAGGAATTAGTCAGGGTTCCACGTTAGGACCTGATTATGATAAACGATCTGCCTGATGTTGTTACTAAGGCCAAATGTTTAATGTTTGCTGATGACCTTAAACTATTTCTCGGTATGACTTATGATAGAGATTGAATTGATCCTCAAGAATGTATCGAAATTATAGCGAAATGGAGTGTGCAAAATAAGAGTTCAATATCAATCAAAATCTAACATATAGAAACTATATGTAAAAAGGCATCTAGAATGTTAGGTTTTATAATAAGAGTGACAAACAATTTTAAAGGTCATGTACCATCGAAAATGCTGTATGAAGCATATGTAAGAAGTATTTTGGAGTTTAATTCAATAATATGGGATCCTATAGAAATAAAATATAGTGAAATAATTGAAGTTATTTATATAAAAAAATGTGTGCATATTATTCTTACCTGTATCCTTCCTTATTTGTTTGTGGCATGACTGATGTTTTAACATTAAGATTGAGACGGAAATTAGTTATAATGACCTACTTGTTCTTAATTTTAAATAATTTCATAGACTGTCCTTTAATGCATGAAAGAATCAGATTTTTTGTACCTATAGGTTATTTATATAAGCGACATAAGCGCAGAACATGCAGGTCGCATAAGAGGGTTACAACTTATTCGCTGAGCCTAAGTTTTACGTACACGTCATGCAAATAATATTCCCACGGCGAGTGCTGTGGGACTATTTAATGACATATTCACACAAAATCAAATATCAGAATTAGATTTATTTAAAATAATTTTTAGTTTAGATAAGCTTTATTGATTCCTTATTTAAGTAAGGGTTAAATTTTAGGTCTACTTAACCTGTAACGAATTGCCTTGTCTGTAATGTTACTTATTGAATAAATAAATAAATAAATTTAAACATGTCAAGTGTCAATCATAAATTAAGTTCAGCTAATCTGTAACACGACATTCATTGACTGTTAGGCGAAACGAAAATCGCTAGCTAGGGTTCGAGTTAGCTAGTTGTATAATATTACAGAGTATCCGATCTGTATAATATACGATAAGGTCTGTCATAGAATAAGAGAAGAATGATACACACTTTACTGGACATCAATACGTATGCACATGCAATTTAGACGGAGTCGAGCAGTGGGCTTGAGGCCCAGGAGCGCTTTCATAATATATAAACTCTCACCTCCACCACTCAACCTCGCTTACTATAATAGATAATATGTCAAACTTACGTGGACCTCAAGGAGGATGACCTTAACCTCGACATTATAATACTTACTCTCATGTACACTTCGGGAAAACACCAGATAGACTGACATTAATTTATCGCACTAACAGGTGCCTACACGTGGGTATACTTAAAATAAAATAAAAGAAACTATCGCGAATGTTAATTTATTAACCGTGTTTGTCATTGGCGTAATTTGTTTAACGAAGGCAGTTAATAAACATTTTTCTATTTTCTACTCTTCGATACTCTTCAATATTTTCACGATTATGCCATTGCACGATGCATAATCCGTCAATTAGAGTTAGGCGAATATCCCATTGTGCGATGGGAGCGAGAGGGATGTTTGTTTTTGTTTATCTTGTCTTGTTCTTGTTGTCTATGATGACTTGTCGCTATGTTTAGAAAAGAAAAGTAAGATTTCTACAGAAATTAACATAGAAATACTATCGTCTAATTAGCTCAAGTTATTTCTCTATGTCTTGTTTATTTTCTCGTGACTTATCAATTAAGTTCAGGTTCAGAATTTAAAAGCTTTTTTAAATATTGTTTTTATAAACCGGTTACTAGTGTTATAAACCGGTAAGTTTCCGGACCCCGACACAGTTTTACTTCCCTACCGTAAAAGATTCAACGTTTTTTTAAATTATCATCTTTATATTTCTAATTTCTTATTTATTATATTTTAAATTAAATAGATACATTGTTACATAAATAAACCTGCAGTATTATAAAAGTTATCTAATTTTTAACCCGTATAGCTTATATTATAGGCCATCCATTGTGAACATGCGATGCTTATTATAAATGATTGTATATTATATATATATATATATATATACACTTACACAATAAACTTATATATATTTATATATTTAATTGATGTTATATTGTTTAATATTTTATAATGATAATTGATATGTTTGGTTTTATGTATTGATTATTCTTTTTGCAACTCAAATGTCAGTTGCTCCAAAATAACACATTTCCACTCGTTAAAATTTAATCTTTAAAATTCGCAAACCCCGATTAGGACCAAATTTTTGCAGACCTTATAATATGTTCGCTATAAAACAACGCTTATATTGAAATAAAAAAATTTCTATTATCAAGCAAGTGAAGGTAACTGGCATCGACGTACCCGCTTATACCCGACATCCGAGTAGTTAGTCCAGGCAAAGAATAGGCAACCCAACGGCTGCACATTCTATACGTTTGATTCTTTAAGTCAAGGTAAAAATTGTCTTATTATCTTGATGTTGCAACATTTAATTAAAAATATTTTTTTAAAAAATAATTAAAAATTGTCTGTCCAGGATTTTTTTAGGCAACCCTGTTAGCAACACTGGTTATAAAGTAGTAGTAGCGGGTATATCATTTTATATTATTTCGAGTATACCGACGTGGAGACTTTATATAACCTTTAGTGCGATAGATTAGTCTCAGTCTTTCTCGTGTTTTCGTGCAGTGAACATGGAAGTTAGTGTTATAGTGTCGTGATTAAGGTTACCCTTCTCGAGGTCCACGTAAGTTTACTTTATTATCTATTATCATTAGCGAGGTCGAGTGGTGGAGGTAAGAGTTAATATATTATGAAAGAGCTCTTTAAACCTGCTCCTGGGTCTCAAGCCCCAGGCACCGCTCGCCTCAGTCTAAATTGCATGTGTATACGTATTGCTGTACAGTAATGGGTATCATATTTCTCTCCATGTCAGTAGGAACCCATTCTTGACATATTTTCTAATATACTAAATTTGTTATAAAATATGTTTTATTCTATTATCAGCTCGGTGAAGGTCGTTTTAGATTCGGATCTTCTACTATTGGTGGTATATCCTAGACATGTCAACTTTAGATAGTCGAGGGTAATTTATATTATTGATCTAATGGTTATCATCTTTAATCGTCTCTCCTCCTTAGTTGACTTTTTAATGTTAGCGTAGTCTTAATTAGCTGGTGTCGAATATTTCCGTTTGGTTCTGGTCTGTTCACAGTTTCATACCCTTCACTATACATACAAAACCTTGTTTTAAGACTAAAATGGTTAAAACTACATTTGTGATCAAGTTTGTAGGTTGCACAGTGCATTCAAGAATAACCTTAAAAGGTTACAGTTCTGATTCACCTTCAGTTATTTTTTACAGACTTCGGGGTTAAATATTGACTCTTATATCGTTATTACAACAGCTACTTATACTTAGAGCTTTACAACAAATTTTAAGTATCTGAAAATTTCATTTTCCTTGTCTATTTGTCGTATATTTTCGAAATAAATTTTTATTTTACCCTATGGACAACTGTCAAATGGTCTTTATTTTGGGGTCGTTATATTTTCATTACCTCTTTCAATATGCATTAAAATGTGTCAACGAAAACAATTAAATTTATGCGCATTTAAACAGTTGCAAGTAGGTGAATAATTCATCGGTGTTTGAGTGGGGGCCTTTCTAGCCTGTTATTTTTTCATTACACTCTACAACGTCAATATTTAAACGAAAACATTATCGAACACTACTCTAAGTTGAGAACATTTCGTTAACAATGAACCAAATTTTCTACTTTACTAGTTATCAAAACTTTTGCGGCTTAACAACAAAATTATTGGGCGGGAAAATAGTTTATGATTCTTAAAATGGAGGAAAATGGCTCGACAAAATAATAGATACCTTTGTATATTCTAACTTTTACGTACTTATTTACGTAAACTGATTATAAAATAAGATTATGATCTTCTAAATTGATGTGATTAAAGTCTTCTAAGTTGTTTAATAGGGATTTAAATTCTTCCGGCAGCAATACTAGTACTAAAGATTAAGGTAAGAACTTATTGAACGATATGATTAAAAAGACTATAATGTGTTTGTGAATTGTACAATGCACTAGTACACAATAACCAAAACAAAATGAATAGCAATCAAGATACCGGTGATGCGGTTAGTATGTTCTGTGATGTGCATCACGACTCACGAGCACGTGGTGACGCGCCACTAACTCGTCGTGTCGGGACCGCAGACTCCGCAGTCCTCGGCTCCTCGGCCACTGTGGAGTGCGGAGTACTTCGCGTTCGCCGCTAACCGCTTAGTCACGCCGCGCCGTACGCGCAATACACCGCACCTGTCATGGCGTTATAACAATAACGTGCTACTGTCACATACACGATAATATTTGTAATATTCATGTGATAATGGGATTCCTTGGTGTATCGTTCTCGGTGTTTAAAAAGTGTCCCAACTTAAAACTCAAAAGGAATTACAACTCGCGCCGCAGGTATGTAAGATACGTCCCAGTGCGCCGGCATTAATGAAGTATGAGATAAGTTCCTTATCAAATAATCAGTTTAACCACGTGGACCTCTTATCTTTAATGTAAGATTAGTGGATATCATTGTATTGTGGACTTAGGTTTTTAACCAGTAGATATTTTGTGTACCTAATAAATAATTAAATAAAAATGATTAAGTCACAATGTCATGAATAATAATAGAAATTAAGATTGAATCATTAGCTTGTAATAGGTCATTTTTATTTTGTCCTGTAGTAATGATTTGATGCTAGTGTATTGCTAATTTAAATATAAATAATACATATATTACATAAATTTTGCATAAGCATTAATAACTTAGTCGTATTATAATTAGGTATAAGCTCTTTGAAGCTGAAAGGATTCATATTCCAATTAGAGAGCATAGGTACTACGTGATTCAAGCTTTTGATAATAGGCAATTAAAATTATTATATAAAAAAGCATGACTGCAGATTTAATAAATTGCTTGATAGTGGATAATCATATCTAGGAAAAGACTGTAAATAAATATTTGGAGCAAATAAGGAAAATAAACCAAAAGTAAATCGTCAAATCAACGACTTAATAACTCCTATTGAGTAAATTTCAAATGCAAATATATTTGTCAAAGAACATAGCACTACGTGACATTGGTGGTAAATGGCTTTTTCGTGGTAAATGAAACGTCATTATAAAATGTTTATGCTGTAATAATTTGCTGATTTTTAGTTCCTATGTACAGTTGAGTGAGTTATTTTCCATGTATTTACAAAACATTCATATTTTATCAATAAGGAAAAATTAAAGTTACCTATTTGCATAGATTAATTGTCAATTAATAAGTAATAAGTTTTGTTGTTATGAAAATTATATTTACCGGTTTTGAATGTCAATCATAATGCATTATTTAAAACCTGTATCTAAAAGTATTTATAAATTCCTATGCCTACTATGGCAATTAAAACAAAACTTGATTCACATTCCTTTACTTGTCTAAATGGAATTCTTTTAAACTTTTATTATATGTTTACTATGTTTTCCGACGTTATTGAATAAAGTAACTAACTTGATAGCGCAGGTTAATCTAATTACAACTCAACCGAGAACTGCAGTTTAGTTTTAGTTCTATATTTTATGTAAAAAATATTTTAAAAATGTTAACAAAATAAGGTTTTATTTATTATAATTTTATTTTTAAATCTGTTACTTACATCGGTAACAAGGGCATCGCCGCCGGATAGGTACAGGACAGTAGTAGCTGCATTTTTAACATATTGTAAAGTGGTGGTTAAGACTTTGACGTCTTTCTCGGAAGGTCCGAATTCGACCCCTAGCAACAGGCACACACCTCTGACTTTTCCAAGTAATGTAAAGGAAAAAAATAGTGAGAAAACCTGCACTCCTGAGAATTCGCTATAGTTCTCAAGTGGACTAAACTGGCCTATCACCCTCCTTACTTTGCGTAGGAGACTCGCCTTATCAGTGGACCATCCATGGTTTATGATGATTTTCATTTTAGTGATTAAGCAATGAATATTACGAAATATCGGTTAGCGCTTTAAATTTTATTATACGTTAAAAGTGATAAAGCTTTATTTTTCCTAAAAATCTTAGGAATTACTGTAGTCTTAGCTTTTATAGAAACATATGAAAAAGGTTGAGAAAAATTAAATTACATCCAGGTTTGTTATTTTCTGTTGTAACGTTACCTCTGCACTTACCCACCGGAACGATGGCCCTGTGACAACGGTCACGGTTCACTTATTGTGTCGTTATGCAAATATTATGAACTTTAATGTCATTGTAATAAGGCTCATATTGTTGCAATCATCTCAAGGACCCTATAATAGACTTACTACTCGCTACGTTCTTGAACTGTTTTGGGTTTTGTCACACTTCAAATATAATTTATAAGTTCTAAAAATTGAATTTATTATTAATAGGTTCTATGCACCATAATTCTCGTAAATTCTACTATAGAATGCAAAGAACAAACTAATGAATTAGTCATTATTATGACATTAAATTTATTCCGGATATAATGTAGAATAACAGCAAAAAATACGGTGAGCTCGATTTGTTTGATTGTATTCGCTAAAAGATGAGGATAAACCGGTCTAAAGGAGCGTAATCGGGCAGAACAATATTTACTAGAAGATTACAAGGACAACATAATGTATGTGCATAGCATTCCCTGTAACAAGCTTTATTTTTATTGAATTAGGTGAATAAGCAGATCATATTTACTATGAATATTTAGAACTTATTTATCAATGAGATTAGAATGCAAAGTATGCCGCATGCTGTCACGCCGCATGTAAATACGATTTCCTTCAGAATTGGGAAGTTTTAAGGGCAAATTAGAATTCATCAATAGGAATTTTAATTTAGAATTCCGTAAAAGATAGATGCTGGATGACTTTAATAAAGTAAAATGTTTATGAATTTAGATGACTGCTCGTTTGTAATAATTATTATTGTGTAGGATGCGGAGTCTGGAACTGATTTATAAAATTAGTAAGGGTGAACAATTAAATATTTCACAATCGTGTGATATAAAAAATGCTAAACCACATTTCTACGAACTGAGTCGGATAAACCCAAGCTACTCATGAAATAACAAGCACGATCAGCACAAATAAGGGGCTATTCATTAATTACGTAAGACGATTTAGGGGGAAGTTCTTACGTAAGATTACAAATGCTCAAAGTTAAAATTATACTTTGAAAAAGCGCGGCAACATTCATTTTTTCCTTTAGATTCTTACGTAATAAATATCAAACAGGGGGGAGGGGGTCGGCCTATTCTTATTTTTTCTTATAGCAGAGGGGGGAAGGGGTCAAAAACTAGCGAAAATAGTCTTACGTAATAAATGAATGGCCCCTAAGGAAAGATCCAAAAATTCGATCAAGTTTTAAAAATGTTGCGGATTCGTATTACGGAACCTTTATATAGCGTGGCTGACTCTCGGTTAACCGGTTTTAGCTTATAATATCATAAATAGCAACATACCTGTTTAATACTAACAATAAGTACAAATAAACCTAAGTAAACACTTGTTGTATACAACCGATCAATTGTTATTTCAAGGTGACTTGCTTGGCAATCAGTAAATTCTATAGAATACTCGTCAGATATTAATTACTTACGATGACTATCCGTGTAATATTAACTAATTGTTAAGTTTTTTTTAATTGATTGTGACCATAATGGTGTCAATAGGTTATTAATTTATAATATACTATCAATATATTAACTAGCGACTCTTTAACTGAACTAATTGATGAATTTTGGGATAGAAATAGATAAATTCTAATAGATAAGGTTATATATATTTCTATCCCAAAAGCTACTGTTTATGGAGAAAATAAAACGTATGCAGATTAAATCGTAAGTTGGAGATGTTAGATATTAATATCGAAAATCAACTGATTTTATAGGAAAATATTTTTATTTTTACTTATTTAGGAACATATTATCTTCTCTCTTATCTTACTAGAAGTACAAATTCTTTAGCTAAGATCTTTTTTTTTTAAATTCACTAACTGCATAAAGATAGCCAATAAATTAGTATTTTAATTTGAACAATTTAACATAACTAACTGTACAAACTAGTGAACTTCTGTAGTTGAAACGACAACGAATAGTCAGACATAGTTTATACAGTTAGACTCGTAAACGAGACTAGACAAGAGTGCAATGAGTACGGAGGATCTTAACAAACAGTAATTACCCTTTTTACGATTTCATTAATCTAATTGCCACTTGAATAACACTTCAATATTTGATGAATATGTAAAGTTAGACTCATTTGTTTCTCAACCTTGATATTTTCACTCATGTTAAACTCAAAAGTAATAAGCGTTGAAATTGTAGCAAACAAACAACTTTCCGTTAGCATTCTTGACGTTTTCCGGTAAAACATACTTGATTGTAGGACTAAAAGTTGAACATATCCAACGAACCGGTATCGTAGGTAGAAACTATACAAAGAAAAGCTGGCATCGTTATTTTTAAATCTGACGTTTGCATGTGTCAATTTAAGTCTGTGAGATAAAGAAACCAGCTAAGTGCCGTGAGTCGGAATCACGCACGAAAGGCTCCGTACCAATATTTGAAAAAAAAAACTATTTTTGAAGTCATAATTACTTAGGTATATTTACATTTAAAAATTTGTATGAGAGCGCTCTTAATTTTTTTTATTTTAATTAAATTATTTATTTATTTATACATAATTAAATATTCTGCCGTTATTAGTATCCAGCAAAAAACGGCATTAAAATCACTTTTGTTGTATGGGAGCCCCCCTTAAATATTTATTTTATTCAGTTTTTAGTATTTACTGTTATAGGGGTAACAGAAATACACCATTTGTCAGAATTTCAACTGTTTAGTTATCACGATTCATGAGATACAGCGTGGTGACAGACAGACGGACGGACGGACAGAGGAGTCTTAGTAATAGGGTCCCGTTTTTACCCTTTGGGTACGGAGCCCTAAAAAACGGTGCTCACATTCTTTAGGGAATATCCATGTTATGTCGATTTTCAGCTTCAATTGGATTCGAGAGTTCTATGTATCATCAGCCCTTTAGCGAAAGAAATTAATGGTAACTTTCAACGCGATTTGTCCGTTTTGTAAATAATTATTATTTTTCAAATTGGCACTGTAATTTATTAAAAATCATACTTAATATACAAAAGGTCACCCATACCGCAATCGGAAGTCCGGAAATTGGATACATATATATTTGCCGGAAAATTTACTGATATTGAAACTGATAAGACATGTAGTAAACTGCTTTATTTATGAGACCAATAATATTAATTACTAGCGACCCATCCCGGCTTCGCGCGGGTGAAATATTATTTTTAAAAATATATTGGCCCTCCCGCATTTCGGTGCCCCCTCTCTTGCCGCTTTACTCGCTGCGCTGCGTCGCTATACTGGCCCGTCGCGTCGTCGTGTATTTTTTGTTTATATTGATATTTTTAATTTCATAATATCTTTTGAATGGAAAGTCCGATTTTAATAATTCAAAAAGTAATTTACAGGTATTGAAATAGTCTTGAATACGAAATAAGTTATTTGGATAAGGATTAATACAAAGTTATAGAAAACATGGTCTGATTTTGATAGGCATTTTTATCAACTTTTAAAATATAAAAAAGTAGTTATAGTGACGTAACTATAATAGTTGGACATGGTCATGGTTGGACATTGGATATGGTCTCGCGGACTTTTATGTAGATATTGATACGTTCTATAATATTGTACAACATTTTTTTGTTCTATCATCAATACTTTTTGCAGCGCATGCGATGAAAGATATTTTATGGCAAATTTTTTGGCACCTTGGGTTGGTTTTCGTGAGATTTCCTAAGGATCTCTAATTTTTTCTTGTAATAAATATAGCCTATGTTACTCAGGGATAATGTAGCTTCCTAATGGTGAAAGAATTTTTGAAATCGGTCAAGTAGTTTTTATGTTTATTCGTTACATACAAAAATACAAAAATACAAATCTTACTTCTTTATAATATTAGTATAGATTAATTTATATGTTTTGTACAGCAATACAAATGATTGCTATGTGTATGTATTTATCAAATACTCAAATATTTATCTTCTATATATATACATATAATAAAAATGTGCCGAAAGTTAAATTGAAGATAATAAATAAAACTTAATGTGAGAGGTCTTTATAACACTAATAGAAGAAAAAACAATCATTTTTAGAATTTGTGTTTGTCTGTCTGTCAGTAAGTTTGTAAGCGGTTCACGCTAAAACTGCTGAACTGATTTGAAAAATATTTGGCATACAGATGATTTATAACCTAGATTAAAAAATAATTAACATTTATCCCGGGAAAAACACAGTTCCTGTGGGATAAAAGTTTGGTTATAACTATCTAATTGGATTTGAATTGAATTTATAACTTTGTACGCGAATAATTTGTAACCTTAGTAGACAAATCTTTTTTTTTGGAAGAAACAGTTTCTATGGGATATCTTACATATAATAAAATAGTAAATTATCCCCTACTGACACTTTAAATTAATATGATCGAATCGATACCCACACGACAAAGATTTAGAAGAATCAATATTAACTTGTATAAATCGAACTTTATAAAAACAAACAAATATTGATAAAATGCAAAAAAAAAAATTATAGTTAAAATATATACTGTTACGTACTTTAAAAAGCTTTATACTAGATTCTATTCGATACTTGATATCGAAAAAATGTATCGACAAAAACCGTTTATCTCTACTCAGTCAAAGAAAAGTCATAATGTTACCATGGTTACCAGACCAGGGATTATAATAGTCAATATATTGGTATTGTCACGCAAGTAAGAAATGATCTGATAGTCTTTAAACAGCTCACCATATCCATAATATATCATAGCCAAGAACCATATCGATTAAATTACCTTTGAAACGACTACATTTTCATGAGAATCGGTCCATTATGTTGAGCGCTACGATGGTTCATCAGACAGATACACGTTAAACTTATAGACAGACACCTGTCCTTGCAGCTTCAGGAGTTTTTAACTTAAGGTGATAATTATTTGCAACACCAATAAATCCCAAAAGAATTATTTTTAGAATTTTTGTTTGCTTGTATATTTTAAAAACTGCACGAAATTTGAAACAAAGTCTTTAAGCTTATCTTAGTTTCATTTAAATCGGTTGTAAGAAAAGTTTTTATCATTTGAACATGTGCCCCAGCGAGTCTAGGACGGGTCGACTAGTTATACATTAAATTCTTTTATCATAAACGCTTTAAGCGTTTTGGTCTTTGTGTACTTTTGGGGTCACCTGGATAGTTATAATTAATTACTAGCTAAGTTTGTGGTTTCTTTGTTTATTCATGTTAACTTTTTTTTAATTTGTCTTTACAATAACGCATGCATTTTACTCATATATATTCAGCGTAGCAGCTACGGCTTATGATTTTTAAATTAACTATCGTAATATTGAATCGGATAATTAAAGGAAGTTTATAGAAATAATTAAACTGTATGTAATCAAGTATTTAAGCTAAAATATATAATAGGAAAAATTTTAGTTCAATGATAATTATGCAAGGTATATTATTAACACAATAAAGCCATATTCAGATAAACAGTATTAATTGGGCTTAATGTTTTCTATACCCCACCAGTCTTCAAGAGCTTCCTAAGGATTTTCCTTTTAGAAGCTTATGAAATTATACGCGAAAAATTAAATATGCAAGTTTAGCGTGATTACTGCGCATTTTCTAATTAACCGTACGTACGTTGCGTCCGATTCTCGTATTTTTTATTTAATTTAAATTAAACAACTTTAATGATTTTATTTTTAATATGGGGCTTGTTTAAAATTAGTTCTGTTAGACCAACGTTAAAGAATATAATCTGAAAAAATTCTAAATACTGTAGGTATAAGGAAAGTGCTATTAAGAAAATCCAGTAATCTATCACATCTAGTGATTTTGGGACCACCACGGTTTTGGGAGACATCACTGGAGTTGCGGATTGTTAAATATGTCGTACGGAATAAACTATATGTTCAGAAATTGGTTTTTGGTTTTTATCGCAGAAATAATGTAAAGGATTGGAACGTCGCAGATGTGCGAGACAAGGGTTAAAAATAAAGATTGTCTTCAAAGTCTTCAGTGTAAAATATTGTTTTTTCCTTACTTTTAATCTCACAAAATAAAATAAAGGAATCATTTAGCATGGTTTTCATATATATCTATGTAAGTGGCTTCCTTTAAAGTGGTTATAATAATTATATGTATGTCCCCCTTATAGGCTTAGATTAACCTGACCTTAGGTTTAAACAGAGAACCTGGGAAGTGGACGCGAGTGTTTCAATTGAATAGAAGGCGTCTTTAAACCTTGGTAACAAGTCCACGGCACTGTTTAGGTTTCTCTCACAATTGCAACAGATCATATTTGATTATTTATTGTTTCAGCAGCAGAATGTACGTTGCGTTTACCCAATGGTCCATTGAATATCACACCCCCCTTGTAGCGTTTTTCAATATACTGCCACTCCTCCTCCCTTCTCTTTCTCTTATCTCCGACATATATAAGCTATGGAGGTTAATGAAATTGAATAGGTATTTGATATTTTAAAATGTTATTTAGAGTAAGATTATTAATCAATTGATTTCAAAATTGGGTGATTGGATAACAAGTAATTTTTTATTAGTTGTTACTAAAACAAAAAAGTTAATCATATAAGAGTACTTCTATAAATGAAGCAAGCTATGGGGTCTATAGAGTTCCCATGAAAACCTTTCTGCTCCATCGAAAATTAGCTCCATGTATTTATATATTATAGATTTTTAATTGTCTGTCTGGCTGTCTGAATGCGCATCACGCAAAAACTACTGCAGGAAATTGGATATAGTTTTCACAAAAAAGGTTGGTTTTACAACTTTTTTGCTGGAGGCCTAACTTAAATTACCCTGCATTTAAATTGTATTAAAAAAAAAGATATTATCATTTTAAAATATTAGCCCAGCGAAAGAAAAGCACCCGCTTTTCTATGTGTTTATTTTTGATTTTTAATATTCCGAAAGGAGGTTTATCAAAAATCTTTGAATGCGATAAGTACCTAAATACCTACTTACTAAAAAAAGTTTTACAGCAAAAATTTCCCAGTAAATTACCTATTCATTCGAAATTTTCACTTAATTCAAAAGTTGAGTCTATCATAAAACCTTGAAAATTGAATACAACAATATAAAAAATAAAGTTAAAAGAACTATGGCCCGACTGCGTAAAAAAAATGTTCTGAAAAGGACGAAACAAGAAAATAATTCAGAGAGAAATCCAGAAATGCATAGGTACAAAATGGTCAATTTAGAATCGTAGTCGCACCCATGTATACCTACCATGTGTTTCATGGAGGTGTTACTCTAATCATAATAGTAGGTAGGTATACAGTGGGTGCGACCACAAGACTAGAAATAGAATCTAAGGTTTAAATTCCGTGGTAAAAAAATCAAAAAATATATATAGCCTATGTCACCCGCGCCAATCTATTGACACCTCATTCATTAAAATTGGTTCAGTAGTTTAGGCGATACGGTGGAACATACATACATACATAGATTGCAAAAATCATTACCCTTCCTTTTGGCTAAGCTGTAGTCAGGTAAAAATATTTTCATATAAAAAGGTATACACAGTGCTTTGCTAACATTCAAAAGCTTTATAATGCATGCATATATCAATAGCAAAGTTTGTCAACTTCATTGCTATTAAAATGAATGTAGAATGGTAACTTCTGCACTAAATGTGACCTGCTTCAAAATGAGCATCTTAATATGTAAATAGGACTTGTAAAACTACCCTAATATTAGAATATGAGAAGACCCGAACTATACCGTAGCTAGAAACTTTTGAGCATCATGAAAATTAATAGTAGTTCAGAAAATTAATAGCTGTAACTAAAATTGCATGTTCATAGAATCGCATTTTCATGTGAAAGTAACAAGAAAACGGTCAGAGCTTCAACAAAGCGATGAACATCTACACCATGAGATAACAAATTGTGTATATAAATCGAGATTTAATATCGATCCAAACTTTACTATTTTTAATTATGTGTTTATTTGAACGTGACGTCTTTATTTGGACGTGTCTTTACGTCGATATTGTCTTAAACGTAATTTTGATAAAAGAAATTTCAATTTAATGCTAAGTAATAAACTTAAAATGCTTGATACTATTCTTACATAAAAATATATAATTGCTTTATTAAAATGATTATTAACAGCTTTAGACAGAAGCACTCGTATTAAAGATTTTTGCGCTTCGGTAGGGCTGAATCGCTTACTACCAAGTCCTTTATTTTCAGTATTTCAGATACTTGCATAACTATAGTATCTGTTTTAATTTTCGTAATATCATATAATAACATGTAAAATATAATAAACATTAAATAACTACAGCATCTAATATGGTCAAGAAGCAGGATATACTCGGATACTCGGTAGCTCGTATCCAAGTATCACGGAACATTAGGTCCGCAGTAAATACATGGCTTATACCGTCATTAGACGAGATTTCTGTGCTAAGCCACTACTAACGGTTAGATGAAGCGGGAAATGTGGATTATAAAGTTTCTTGTTAAGTTCACAACTATTGTGATCATTTTTTTTATCACAACTTATCGCACTTTGCGGATTACTTTGTGACTTGTGAGAGGATTAAGACTTCGGTCGCAAATAAATGAAAATTTTACTATCAAGATCAACTTGTATCTACTATTATAAGATTTTTTGGTATATATTTAATGATTCAAAAAAGATAATGATGCATAAAAAGGTCAGAACAGAAGTTTTATTTAAGTCAAGAGCACAACAAGGTAAACAAAACGTTAATTAAGAATCGTAGGCACAACCTGAGGCGCAATTTCAGACTTGTAAGACATATCACACCGGCTGCACCTCCAGCTGTTCGTGCTTGGCACCAGCTGCTCGCTGCTCACGCACTCCAGGTGAAACTGAGAGGCACAGCAACTGCATTTGATACAGGCACAGCCTTCCATAGTCCTTTTACAATGTGCGCAATCCATTTTCTAAAAAAAGATTATAAAGTGTAAATAAAATAAACGCGACGAACTTTCAATAAACCTTTGTACTATACATACATTTAATTCAAAAAGAACAGTGTTATTTGTTATTTTCAATACTTTTGAATTTTTTATGAAATTTTTACGTGACTATTTTGACGATGGCAAATAAACGAATGTGAATAAAATAGAAAATAGAATGTTTTACTCTCGCCAATTTTTTATTGAAAAGATTTCGGCCTGAAATATTTTAGTGTTTTGTTAAAAGTATTTATGGATTATTTATTTAATAACTTGCAATATTCGTGCGTACGTTGTCTAACAAAATTTGCAAGCTATTTTTCAGTTACGGGCTAATATCCGATTAATTTATGTCATATTTATATAATTACTGAGATAATTCAATATTATAATATTATATATATCATAGATCCGATGATTAAGCCAAAAAATTGGGATTGGTACGTCCTGGTGACAAATGGAAAGCAGATTTTTTTATTATCATGAGTATCAAATTTAATATTAATATTATAAACCTCTGGAACTGTACCAAATCACATCAGACAAGCTAAAACTCTCAACACCTTCAAAATTTAAATTATTTGTCGATTTAAGCTGATGTACCATAAATTTATTTTTGAAAATAATAATAATAATAAATTTATTACCTCCATAATATGTACATACATTTTTGCTTAGGTACTTATTTTAATTTTAAATTATAATCTATTTAGTTTTAATGTATCCATTTTGGTATATGTAATAATAATTATATTATGTAAAGTATTTTGTTGTTAAGTTCTCTTTTTTAAACGTCATTTACTTGTGTTTTACATATATTTATTTGTTTTAAGTAGTCCATTTAAGCAGCAATAATCATTCTTTTTTTTTCAGTACACCTAGTAACTATATTTTTTTATTTCTTACCATACAACTTAACCTTGCCTAGAAAAGATCGCTGTAAACAATAAGGCTTCTATTGTACGATTTTGTGTTGTAATTTGTGTTCTCAACTACTACTTGATGTAAAATAAATATTATTTATTATTAAACGTACACGTTCATACGACATGTGCTAATATAAAATGATTTGTAATAATTTATTAACTATAATATCCGGAAAGTAAATAGACTAAATAAATAATTTCGTATGATTTTGTGACCATATAACTTGACGCCTATTTGATAAAAGAGCATCTAATGCGTAGAACAGGCACTACATTCAAGACTTAAATAGATATAAATTGTAAAGATATTGTCGTATACAATAACAATAGACTATTATGAATATTCAATGGTGGTTGGTGGCTTTGGAAGATATCAAGTAACAAAAGTGTGGGTCGACTGACGTCATAGTATGAAACCTGTTTTTTTATATCATATAAGGGATGTCACTAAAATTGACATTCTCCATTGCCACCCTTTGTATGGTTTCAACCTAATGGGGTCTTCCAAGTTCATAACATTTTTCCTTTCTGGAAATATAATATTTTCGCAATACTTAATCTATGGTTTATTTGACAGAATAAATGAAGTGAAAATGACATAAATTCAAAATAAAAGATCGATGTCAAAAAATTGTAAAATTATTAAAAATCATTTATGCAATAAACGAGCTTTTCTAAAACTGGCTTGAACAGTGTGGCGTATTTTGCATAAACCCTATTTTGAGAAGTGAGTTCGGTCTAAAAGAATTATAAGGTTGGTAAAAGTTTCAGGTTATTAAAATTATTTGACAAAGTTAATACACGGTATTTAAAATAATTCTTAAGTTCTTACAAGCTAAGAGAGAAGAATCAGAATATTTTAGTTCAAAGTTGAAGGCTAATTTCGCCCACAAGTACCCTAATATAAATAATACAATAATAGTTGTGACAAGCTGGAACTGAATCATATTAAGTGGGTGCAAATTGTAATGTTTTTGTTTAATCTCTCAAAACAGTGTCAGAAGACTAAGAAATTTTAGTTCAGTTTGTCTTAGGTCGACAAGTCGGTGGCTTGCTACGTTCGCTTACTTTTAGTTTCAATGACTCACACATTCAGTTTCAATTTGGTTACATTACTAAACATTTGACACTAACATTGAACTGATTTAAGGATACAAATTAAAAATTGCAGCTAAAACTCTCCATCTCTCTCGATACGCTTTTTAAATAAGTTTTATTTCTGTATAGTAATAATGGACAAAAGCTTTATTGTACTTGACCTTTAGTCTCGTCATTATGGATTATAGTGTAAAAATTTACATTCCTATTTTTTTCTAAATTCACCTTGAACTTTATACGTAAAATAAATTTTTGTTCATATGATATTTTGCGTCAAAAAATGTTTTGGTATAATTTTATCGGTACTTTCCATTTTCATAAACTCTTATGTTTTCATTAGTTATTTAACAAAAACATTGTGCAGTTGTTTTTGATATTTCACCATACGCAACACTGGCAGAATATTTTGTGTAAAAGTACATTTAAAGCCATGATTTAAATTAAAAAATCTATATGCGTAATCATCTTTCATCCTGACATTTAACGACAGTAAATAACTGTTAAAAAGTTAAACTGTTATTTTTATATTTTCTCTGATTATTGACAATAATATAACTAATAAAGTGTTTTATAATTGTCTATAGACGTACAAGCGAAAGTGCAAGCGGCGGCGCACGAGTGCTGCGGTCGACGCCTGACTGGAGCGACGCAGCCGTGAGCGGCGAGCATCTTTGGGCGCCCACGTCGGTGTCTGGAGACTGCTGTTATGTAGGCGAGACTGAATGTCAGGTACGTTTGCCTATAATTCAAAGAATTAATCAATATTGGCGTAGAGATTTGACGTTCTCCTCGCCCACTGTTACCATTAAGGTTATATTTAGTTATTAGTCTACTGCGGTCCTCTGTTTATGTGGCTTCTTTAGAAAGAGCATGTTATAAACGCGAATTGAGACTAAAGAAATATATTAATAGTTATTTTTCGTATATAGCTTAGCAAACCCTTTCATTTCATTCCCATAAAGAGAAGTGCACAAAAAGTAACAAGTTCACCACCATCACCACCACTTTAGCTATTTTGGATACAGAATGATATTACTTAGCTTACCATGCATTATCATCCATCTAAACAAAATTTTAGATAAATAAAATAAGCAAGAAAAACCAAATATCCTATTTATAAACATAAAAATAGCGACTAATAAAAATGATTATTACAAGTACAACATGGAACTAGACGTAAACATAAATACTATAGCGTTTACCCATTAAAGTATAAGAATAATTAGGTATACCTATTTGTAGAATACAATAAGTAAGCTAAAATTTAGTTACACGCTTATGCTAAGAGAAAATCTTATACATTGTAACAACACTAAAGTAACCATTATTCGTATAATTTTTAACAACCTATGTTAGGTCCCTATCATATTTAAACAGAAAATGTCATACGCAAAAGTAAAGTTTTATAAAAACAACGAATTTGTAACATTCATTTTTATCTAAACATCAAAGTCCCTTATTCTTAATGCTGTATAAAAATGACAAAAAGAGTTGCTTCTTGCGTCGTAATAAAAATATTGCAGTGCTTCATTCTGCAACATGGAACTCATTACTGGAGTAGGCACTCGCAGCAACGAGAGATAGGGATTTTCTTCATACATTTTTATTGTGGGACTTCGCATATGTTTCCGTGTCTACAGAATAATGGACTAACAGTTGTTAGTTAGTTTGTCAAAATAAACACTTGTCGTGATATTTGTAATTTCTCAAAACGAAAATATATAAAAAATTACAATATTATTAATGTAACCTCTGCACTTATTTTAGACATTTTATGCTCAAACATTTAAATTAAATAAAAAGAGAATTAAATATTTTTATTAACAGTAGTGCAAAATTCCGTGGAGTTTTATTATAAAAATTTTGTATATGACCTTTACATAAATTCAATACATGTTTAGCATTTATTGTGATAAAAAACAAACACTCGCTTTTTACTTCCTTTGCTCTTTGTAAGCGGATACCTTTACTCAAATGGGATACCCGTTTGTCGAACATGTATATTTACTTTTTGTTCAATCTATTTGCTAACAAGGCTCAATGAAAAGGTAACCTTAGCCGAAGGTTTTTATTTTCCCCTCTTACGTTCTTTTCCCATACAATCTTTTATTTCGATTACGTTAAGTTTGAATAAAATGGCTATGTATACTTTTTTATTGAGGACTAAAAGCATATCAAAGCTTCAACAAGCAAAGCTTTTTTTTGAAACTGTAATGTATCTACATAATTATTAAATAAATTAGTATAAATTATTAACAATCCATTTGTATAATATTTAAAATTTAGAGTTATAATAAAAGTCGATATTTGACTACTACCACACACTTAAGATTTGTGATAGACTTTCAAGTAACAGACAGGGTAAGAAATTATAATTTGGTGGGTAACCAGCTATTATCAAGTTTCCTATCTATTGTGTGTTTGTGGTCGTTAGTTGAATGTAAGATTAATGAGCTATTTCTGCCATTAACGCCGCAATGACCTGTCACTGTCGATACAACAAAAGACTGCCTCTGGGTGCGCAACGACAATCATTTACTAATTGCGGTTGCCTGCTCTATTTACGTATTAAATAAATATTTTTACTGAAGGATTTTCGTATTTTTGCACTTGTTAGTTTTTTTTTCACAAAAGAACAACGCGAACCTTCGTAAAATCAGCTCTAAGGTACGTTCTTAACGGTAGAAGGTCAAGAGTTAAGTGCTACACAGGCCCTTCCTTCAATCGTTAAATGTGGTTAATTAATAACGCTCTAGGATGAAAAACAGAAATCAAGATACTCGTTGTCTTGTCAATGAGTACATTGATGTATAGTATAACAAAATATATGAGTATTTAATATTTCTATGTCGCCTTTATCATTGTACTAACTGATTTATTGATAGATCTTGGAAAATTTGGCATACGTAAAATATAAGATAATATTGGTAGTTTAGCAAAAGTATATTTATTTGTAGAAACAAAATTAAATTTTGAAAAATTATCATACCAATATGATATTCTAAAGCGCTTAAAGTAAGGCCACAGTTCAAGTTGTGATCTGTAAGTCACACCATACCCTTTGTATGTTGCACGCCGATGTCGCGGTAAATCAATTTAATTATTTTATTTAATTATTTTATTATACAATATAATTTAAAATATTTACATTTTTCTTTAAGATTATCGTAACTTGTTTTAATGAAAGTTCATAAATACAAAGAATGATTAATATTTATTGGTAGTGTAAATCTAAATCTATATACGATATAATTATGTACTTAATACCTATTTCACATTTATTTCAAGATTTGCCAAAAAATAATTCCGTAATTATCTCTTACATTGTAACAACAGATTTTGCTTGCGCGTAATGTAAATCTTAGCACTTTCGCAGTGCCCTCATAAATATCATTTAAGTACACTCGTAACGAATTCTTTTCTCATTGTCTTACTTTGCACGGTGATAATACAGCTCTTCTCTGTGACTCTTTCTAACTTCGAATGACCTATTAACAGGTCATAATTACCTTTCGTATCTTGTTAGGCCTCAAAGTTAACTGGAATTGTACTGGAATGAGGATTGTAATTTCCATGTAGGTATTTGTTTTTAGTCTTCCATAAATAAAGAGAAAAGGTAAAACAAACAAAAGTTTATTTAGAGCTTCTCAGTATTGCTAGACATTGTCAGTAGGAATTTCTGCTAACTTAAAATATCCTATTTCATATTCTAGTTTAATAAAAAACTTGAATTATTTTATCCGTGTACTGTTTCTTGAGATAAAGATACCAATAATGAATATTGAATTGAATAAGGAGTCACTTTGCGAAAAATTATTACCACATTAAATCACTGTTTTAGTACTGAGCTATGTTTGTTAATGTTTATTAAATAATAAACATATTTAATTTCCCATTTATACACGACAAGTAAATTGACTTCAAGCTCGTTTGTGTTACATTGTGTATTTAAACATTTAGATTAAATTGATGTGTATAATACACAGCCAAGAAACATCTCGCAAATATTGCCTCTCAAACTATAAACATTACAAATGGTCTTCTCTTTTATTAGTAAGTTATCTCCTGTTCTGTTATGTAACCAAGAAATTAATGACTTAGGTATGTGGTAACGTCATACGACTAATAATCCTAAAATGTGACGTAGTAATTCAGTAGCATTTGAGTGTGTAATAGATATCGTAGTCCTATCAAGATTGTCTCGTAGCCCGAAGCCTGATATTAATTGAAATCCACCATAATGCCGTATATATGCGAGTTACTGAATTTACAGTATTAAACGACTGTCTTTTGATCCTTGCGACAATTGATACGATATGCAATGACGATTAATTACCACGACAAAAGTGTTAGCTGAAATACAATGAAAATTCTCGTATTGGCAGTTACAATTACAATTCCAAGAGTTATTGTTCTGTACTGAGGCCACAGTTAGACCCACTCTATTAGTAACATAGTGCGGGTCTAACTGTGGGCCATTAGCTAAAGTCAAAGTCAAATTACCGTACAAACTTACTTAAAAGTCATTAACGTAACAAGTCACGAATCCAAGAGATACTGTTTACTATTGTGCTGCGATTATTATCTAAATAGCGTCAAGGCACCTTTATAGCTCAGATATTAAACGGTTGTCTATTACAATTAGCTTGATTGAAACATAAAATTTAACAGTAATCTGATTTCAGAGTGAACTAAAAAATATAAATATTTAAAAGTTTCTCAACTCTTCTAAGTTTGCTAGCGATTGTAGAGAAAAGTTGTGGAATATTTAGAGGCTATTCATTTATTACGTAAGACTATTTTCGCTAGTTTTTGATCCCCTTCCCCCCTATTATAAGAAAAAATAAGAATAGGCCGACCCCCTCCCCCCTGTTTAATATTTATTACGTAAGGACTGTCGAGACTCCCTCCCAGTTCTTACCCCCTAGTCCCACTTGTAAGAAAAAAATAAGACATGGTCGACCCCCCCATCCCTAAATCGTTCTACGTAATTAATGAATGGCCCCTTACATAAATTTAAAGTACATACCTTCATAAATAGTAATATATTTTTAAAATACAAATTAAGCATCACTCAAATATGTACGAGTCAAACTCCCTTATGTATTATTTTCACAATACATACTATTATTTGGACATTTTACAAAACATGATAATAAGTTTCCATATAACTTAGGTAGGAACGTAATTACTTATTTTCTAAAATCGGTTTAATAAATTAATTTTTTATCATGAAAAGGTAGAGTAAACGCTGAAGGCGTTTAACACATTAATGTATTCAGGTCTGATGGAGGAAATTTTTCTACTCGAGTTGTCTTCAATTTAATAATAGACACTAATTCAATAACCGGCATTCTACTCTTTTGATTTATAACTTAATACACGCTTTGATAAGTAAAAAAAATATAATATTAAAATATATTTCGATATAGAACTCTTAGAAAAATACTTATATTTCCATAAGGCAACTTTCGGAAAACAATAACATATACTGTTTCGGGGAAAACTCTTTACATTATTTCATACAAATATATATGTTTCTTTTAAATGTCATTCAGTATAGATTCACAACCATCATTAAGCAAGATATTTTTATGGAACTTTTGTTTACTTAAAAATATATCCTTATGTATGTAGTTTAAGTTCGATTTCGGAAAAATAGGTATAATAATACATAAAGCTTATAAATTAACCCGAGAGGCTTGGCCGGTCCGATATACTTTGAAGCAGCTTTGTGCATCTTCAGTCTACTATTGTCTTATGGCTAGACAGCGCTTTCGCACTAGATATCTACATTTTGATTTGAATGAATATGTGCATTTAAATGAAACTTTTTCTACAGAAACACGGGGCACGAATGAAATGTTCAGCGTGTAAAATCGTAGCACACACAGCATGCATCGATATTCTCATAGACCGAGTGCAGTTCACCTGCAAGCCTACATTCCGAGACGTCGGAGTCCGCCAGTACAGGGAACAAACCCATACTCACCACCACTGGGTCCATCGAAGATCTGAAAAGGGCAAGTGCAAGGCATGCGGAAAGGTAAAGCTTAACCTAATATTAACTTTGAACTTTTCACCTGCAATGTGTTTGTAACAAATGGTGAATGTTTTAGAAATTTGCACGTTGTGTTTTGTGTTTATTTACTTTGTTGATCAAATATTTATCACATTTTGTGTTAATTTGAACGCTAAATATATTTTAGGGATTTTGAACGCTCCTTGCCTTAGAAGTTGACTGGTATACATAGTATCGTAACAAAAAACGCTATTTATCTCCTCTAGGAAATTTCTGTTCCGTTCAGCGTAGTTCGGATATTATTGTCAAGTAAGACATAACTTATTTTTAATGACAAATTTCAAGTGAATTTTTTTAATGACTATTTTCATTCATACGCAAGATACATTGTCTAATATAAAAAGAAAATCGCTTAGAGGGGACATAACTCATCAGGTCATGAAGATTTACAAATAATATCAAATTACATTTCAAGAAGTGTGTAAAACTTAGTTCTCGCCTGGGGTCTCGTACACGTTTTTATATACTAATAAACGAATCCAAGAGACACTGTTTGCTATTGTGCTGCGATTATTATTTAAATAGCGTCAAGGCACCTTTATAGCTCAGATATTAAACGGTTGTCCATTACAATTACCTTGATTGAAACATAAAATTTAACAGAAATGTGATTTTAGAGTGAAATATTCGTAGTATTATAGAATATACCAGCATCTTTAAAAAATATCAGTAAAAATATAAATATAAACGTTTCTCAACTCTTGTAAGTTTGATAGCGATTGTAGAGAAAAGTTGTGGAATATTTACATAATTTTAAAAGGCATACCTTCAGAAATAGCAATAAGTATTTTAAGGAAACAACTTTTTATTATTTTTAAAATACAAATTAAGATCACTCAAATATGTACGAGTCCCACACCCTAAATAGTGTGTTTTTTGAACATTTTACAAAACCATGATAATAAGTTTTCTGTTCTCCATATAAATTAAAAATACCAAGAAATCGAAAAAACCAAAAATACCAAAAAATTAAAATACTAAGTAAGATTTCTATATAACAAAGATGAAAAAAGAAATTCTAGAATTCCAACTTATTTCTAATAAAATTATTCTCTTCAATCGCGTAAGTAATGAGAGATACGTGAAATTCTACTTGACTAATAAATATGGTAAACACGAAAAGCGATGTAAATGTCGAGCGCTATTCACGGCGCCTGCCAGGCTGCCACCCTCAAAAGATAACTCCATCAGTAATTACTTGTGACGTACGCAAATGTAATCATGTAAAATCAATAACGCATTTTATACAAAGCGTTTCTCAATATATAATCATTTCTAGGCAAACGTTGATCTACCTATAAGTTTTCTAGCTTAAGTAACTTCGTGCGTAGATTTCTCACGATTTAAATTCATAAACGATTTGATAATTTAATTCTATTAAATTACCACAATAAAAATATTTTTAAAAGTTCTCAAATTTTAAATTAGAAGAATATATGCATTATGCATATGTTAATTTAATAGATTATACCACCAAGCATAAATTAAACCAGACGTTAATTAAATTATCTAAAGTTTTGGTACCAAAAAGCAAATTAATATAAAATTTATTTATCATTCAGGCAGATTAATAAACATTGCCGATGTTTTGCCGTTAATTACTTATAAATAACTTTATCCATTCGTTAAACATTAGTTTCTATGTGGATAATTATTCTATTAAACATTTATAACTATGTTCATAAAACAGCCAAGTTTCTGATCTTTATTCATAAAGCGTCTAGAAACTTCATTTTCTTGTACAATGTCATGCAGTAAGCCTAACACGACCAAACCTAATTTAATTCTTTTACTCTATTGTATTGGGACTTCGCTCTTTATTATTCAAATATTTAAAAAATCCTTTATTTAAAGCATATAATTGAATAGCTAAAAAGAAATAAAGTAAGAATATTTTTGTATAGCTGAATATTCATTTATTTAGCTTTCTTTACATTGGTAAGTGTGAATTTAATAAATATTTACAAGGCTCTTTGAAGGACTAAAATAATATTTTGCTAATCTGTAATCCTTCTTTGTTGTAAAATAGTTGTTTTCAATTGTATAGTTCAGTGAAGCGGTACGCTTTGTGGTCAGTTTACTCCATCCTGTGATTTCTAAGTTTAGAGGTTAAATTTGGGTCTACGCTTATATTGTTTTGATTACACTTATAGTAAATCAATATAAGTACTCTTTTATTATGTATAGTTGATTTTCACGAAGTTACATGCATAAACACTAATCAATTTCCTCACATTATCTATTCATTCAAAAACTTCTTCTAACTGACTTACAAGTTACAAGCAATAAAGATCTTAAGCCTTAGGCCTTTGGACTTAACTTTTGCCGGGAGCGCTTGGGTAGGTACATCCGGGGTAGGAAAATAAACAAAGAATTGTAGTCTCATAAAAAATTATATTTAAACAAAGCGGCAAAACTTTGTTCGTGATAAAATGTTTTTCTAACGTTAAATGTGTACTTAGAGGTATGTAATAAAACGTTTATTAAGTCACGCCGCGCCTGTGTGGGTATTAACTGTCGAGTGGGAATGATTTGCATTTGCCTTGCATGAGACACGAAAAACACCATGTTCCGGTCCCTTGACGCGAATTTTTAACCATCATTTTTAATGATATGTTAGCATAATATAACTTACGAGCCGCGTATTGCAAACGAAAAAATTTGGTTTCAATGTTTCAATATTTTTATTTGCCTTATTTAGTTGAAAGTTAATTTGCAAACGTAGAATCTTATTTTTTATGTTTGTACAAAAACATGCTCAGTTTCATGATTGTTGTGTAATTTTTAAAACAATAACAGACGATACGTAAAATGATAAAAGAAGAATTTAAAACACTGTTTGACTAATAGTTAACTTTTGTAGAGTTAACATCTCCTGAAGAAACGTGCATCGAGTAAAACATCTTATCTACGTAGTTTTAGCGGATAATTGCAAAATAGTCTTTTAATATGGTTTTCTGAAAAATAAAATCTGCTTCTATCGAAACCTAAAATTATTTTATCTAATTCTATCGTCTATTATTGTTCGCTTTATTTTCTTTTTATTTAATCGTAGTATTTATGTTGCATGTGTGTTGCATGATTGTTTTGTTGACACAGTCATTCCGGCGCAGTTGCTGCTACTGGTGCATAAAGCCACAAAGATCTGTAGACAAATCTGTTGAATTACACGATGAAATACTTAATAGTGTGCGTATTTACAATGCTATGTCGCTAACGATAGAAGCTTATTTTAAATTATTATTACTAATATTGCTTTTATATAAATGAAATATTTCACTGAGTACCTTGTTACATAAAAACCTCAATATGTTACCTTAATTTATTTTTTATTTACAGTCCCTGCAAGCAAAATTATCTTTTAGTTCAAAAGAAATTGTGGCATTGAGCTGTTCGTGGTGTAAAGACGCTTATCATAACAAAGACAGTTGTTTTAATCTTCAGAGGATAGGGGAGGAATGTTCTTTAGGTATGTTTTAGTTCGTAATGAAATAGTTAAAATGAGATAATATTTAAAAATGATATATATTATACATACAGCCATTCAACACATTATTTCCTCTAGGTATTCAATCTAATATCATCGTACCACCTTCGTGGATTGTAAAACTACCTAAAAGAGGAAGCTTTAAGTCTTCATTAAGAAAATCTCCGAAAAAAAAGAATACGGCGAAGAAGAAAGGCAAAGACTCTAAAGGCGAACAAAAAACGTTTGTAATTAAACCAATTCCGACGGCGACTGTGAAACCGGTGCTGGTCTTTATTAATCCAAAGAGTGGAGGCAATCAAGGAGTTAGATTATTGCAGAAATTCCAGTGGTTACTAAATCCACGTCAAGTTTTTGATCTTACACAAGGCGGGCCAGGACCAGGGTAACTATTTTTTCTTATAAATTTTATTTGTTAAATAAATAACTCTAAAGCGAAAGTTACAACACTTCAACTGATATCAATATAAAATGTACAAGAATATATTATAGAATCGTATAAACGACTGAAAATTTTGTATTTGTATCTAAATCTGGATTAGCTTTAAAGCTTAGTAAACTTCTAACTATGACAGCCGAGGATATTCGAGATCTCTCTAGATTGTACCAATATTTTAGAATATATAGTAATGTAAATATCTAGTAATCGTATAGTATACGATGATCATATATTTTTAAGACTAAAAGTTTAAAATTATAAGTAGATAATATACTTACGTAGGCGATTTAACAGTAAAAGCTCCAAGACGCGGATCTATTTCTTTGAATACGTTTCTTCATTATATAAGGTTTATTTAATTTGCTATTGAACATTGACATTTGACCGGTGTGACTTTGTTCGCTTGGAAGTATATCTTAAATGAAGTATAGGTGTACAAACTTACCCTTCTATCCCACGGGAATGGTACTTTTTTTTTCAGAATAAAAAGTACCCTATGTAATAATTAATCTTCTTAAGTATACGTGTACCAAAGAATCATGGCAGAATTTGTACTAAAAAATATGAGAAATTGAAATAACTTTAGAACTGCTTTTTGAGGCCTAAATAATAGGTTCAAACATTCAGAATATTTTTAGGACATGGGAATCAATAAAAGTGAAAATTTTAAAACAATTGACTATTAAAACTATTGACTATTATGAACGAAACAGATTGCTATAAATGTCATTTGTCATTATATGTGTTTTACTGAACTGTCAGAGCTTAATTTTACGATAATAAATGGATTAATACGATAATTTATATTGCTGTACGATAATTTTATTTTATTATTAATATTTGTCTTACATTTACCTATATTTCGTAAAGCTTTTATGTCCTTATTATTTATTTTTTACAAAATCAAAGATGATAAATAAAACTTGTCAAATAACAGTTTGAGTATTGACTTATGGACAGATGCAAGTGTCACTTTGACAGTTGACGTTTTTATTTTTTTTAAATACTAAATATGGCATGAGAAAATGTCAGAAGTCCATTATTTTTACCTTAGAATATTTTATGTTTGCCATCTGATAAATATATATTATTCATATTACCAGGATCCCTAGAGTATAATCTAAGCAATGGAAATAATCGCTCTCAAAATTTTCCGTACAAATCAATGTATGAAACTTGCCATGATTCTTTCATTAATATCGGTTCAGCCGTTATAACGTGATATGTAAATCAAGTTATAACGGCACAAGAACACGGCAATTCTCCGATTTTAATAAATGTGTTGGCCCAGTGGTTGAGACTTCAATATCTTACTCGGGAGTTCCGAGTTCGGTCCTGGGCACACACCTCAAACTTTTCTGAGTTATGTGTGTTTTAAGAAATTAAATATCATTTGCTTTAACGGTGAAGGAAAACATCGTGAGGAAACCTGCACTCCTAAGAGTTCTCCATGTTCCCATAGGTGTGCGAAGTCTGCCAACCCGCATGGGCCAGCGTGGTGAACTATGGTCTAATATGAGACCCGGCTCAGCAGTGGGCTATTGACGGGTCGTGATGATGACAATGATGAATAAATATAGAGAGCTTACGAAAATTTTATTAAGTGAAAAATTGTTTGTGTTTCTTTCAAGTAGACACGTGTAAAGTCTTTATTTTTAATATTTGATAACTTTGTAGGAAATGTACAGCAATCAATATTTATATAAAGCTCCAAGTGACGATTAAATCGGTTTTACGTATATTCAAGCGGATTATTTAAAAGGAGTTAGATATAGAGTTTTGGTACGATACGACAATGCCAATTCAAAGCGAATGCGACTTAACTGTGCTTTGATCGTTTCAAAGGCTTTTTAAGTCTGAGCCAAGTGGCTGTTCTCACACTTGATGTAAAATGAAGTACAGTAAAGCTGATCCTAAAAAAGAATTCTTATTTTTCACCTATATTATAATATAAAAAAGACATATTTTCCTCGTTATATGAATTTTCATGGTAGTACTAAGTACTGACGTCATGCTTAATTTATTACTGTAGTGCAGCGCGGCGTTTACAAAGCAGTTTAAGTTTTCTCACATGGCTTTCCTAAGTTTCTTAAGTGAAAATATTTCGTAAATTGAAACTTTGTCCCAAAATTCATAGTCGTATTTTAAAGATAATGAAATTTCGCAATTTGGATATAAAACTCACGTATTATATTATTTAAATTTAGTTAAGTTGAGTACGATCGATGATTAATTTTACATATCTACGGTTCGTAAGAAGTTTTTTTTTTATAAAAAGTGTGGTAAAGATTTATCCATAAAACATGCATAGAAATGAATACGGGAATGAAACAAAGAAAGGAAATGAAAAAAACATCGAATCTGATCCGAATGTCGAAGTTGAAATTGGCTCGGCTTTAAATCTGTTTGTATCTCAGGTTGGAGATGTTTCGGAAGGTGCCTAATCTGAGGGTGTTGGCGTGCGGAGGCGACGGTACCGTCGGGTGGGTGTTGAGCGTACTCGACAGGATCGGTTCCAGGCCCGCTGTTGGAGTGCTCCCCTTAGGAACTGGGAATGATCTTGCAAGAGCACTCGGTTGGGGAGGGGTAAGTTACTGTATCTTATGGATGAATCAAAATCTACCGTACCGATTTAATGATATTACACTGATGTGCACTTAATCAAAGATTCCCAAATCTAATTAACCTATAAACCACTTGTCTTGTAGTGCGATTGTTGATTGCATATTTTATTGCGCATCATCATTAGTACAACTTTGTTAACAATAAACTCAATTCTATCGACTAACCAAAAAGAAACTCTACAGTAGTTAGAACCCTGTTTATATAACACAAACTAGCATAAGCAGAAATCGCTCTCAACCCTATCAAAGCCGTATACTCCAAATCATAATCTATCCTAGCTATGACATTAAGATGCTTATACCACTCTCGGGTTATGTTCTGTCAAGATGATATGATTGTTTATGATTGCTAACTAAGTCATGGTTTTCTAAACATCTACTCTCTGTTTGCGACACCTACAATATCACAAAATTCTATGTCTTAATGTATTTTAGGATACGGTCAAATACAAATCTTAATATAAAATGAATCTTGAATTTTATTTTTCTAGCAATTATAAAATTAAATATTCAACTAGTTAATTTAACGAATCCCTAAATGAAATATTGAATATTATTTTCCTTTTTATTCCTATAATAATATAAAATATTTATTTATAAGCTAAAAAAGTTTATTTAAATACCAATACCTGGTTTTGCACAGTTTAACGAATAGAACTAAAAACATTTAAACTTTAAACACGTAATGAAACTTACAAACCATATCATTAATCAAAACTAGTCTACGAGTTGCAAAAGAACTTTAAAAAAAGTAAAGAACTGTTAAAGTTCTTTGTACAGCAAAGTTAAATTGAGCGTTTAACTAGTTTTCTGTTTTTAGTATTATCATTCTAGGTAAAGGAGTGCCTCTATAAACGTAAGATTTCTTTAGATCCAATGAATTTTCTTTAAATGTACCTACAATTTCTTCTTCAAACTTAGATAACAAAATTATACTGCAGTGGCTCGAGGCATTTCATTTCATGGTTTACGTAGAACAAAACTATTTAAATATGGTAATATTATTTCATCTCTATAGTCTTAGTTTTAAAGCATAATCAAAATCTAGGAAAACAAATTATTTCATTAAAGCAAAGTAAATAATGCTTTGAACGAATTGAAAAGTTTTATATCATAAAATAAGATCTAGCTTTGCTTTCCGAGAGTTCCTAGGAATTTATAATTTAGTTATCTTTTCTCCTTTATAATAAAGTTTATATTAAAATTCTGAAATTATAAGTATGTAAGATATAAGATACACCCAGCCATGCCCGGGTGCGTTTTCCACTCGCAACAAACACTTAGCCCCCTAACATTGTGACACGAGATTTTTATATAATAGATAATCATATTAAATATAATATTACTATGTAATAATCGTCAGGTGCTTCCAGTTCGATACGATAGACATATTTTCTTATTATCCCGTAGGAACCTTGAATTTTCCCGAAATAATGCTTATGTTACTTTTGTGTCCATAAGCTATGTCGGTCTGTTACATTATATATAATACTAGTATCGGTTACATTTTTAATTTTAATCAAAACAGCTATTGCTTGATGCTAAAGATAATACCGATTTATATAAAATATTGATGTCTATAAATTATTACAATAATCCTAAAAAACGAAACGCGATAAATACGAGTAAATACCCAAACCTTAATACATTTTATGTAAATGTTATAAATAAAGTTATATTTTTCTCCCACTCATTAATTGTGACTTAAATAGTGACTTTATTATTTAAGGTTTTAGTTTGAAATTAAATTATAAATTTTACAATTTTAATTTTATAATATTACAATTGTTTAAGGGGTATGAAGACGAACCAATATCCAAGATCCTAGCACACATAGGTGAAAGCGACACGGTGTTGCTAGATCGATGGCAGTTAAAAGTGGAACCTAACGAAGCGGCTTCGGGAGAAGATACGAGCAATGCGAAACCGGAACTACCACTTAACGTCGTGAACAATTACTTCTCGTTTGGCGTAGATGCGCATATTGCTCTTGAATTTCACGAGGCAAGAGGTAAGATTAAACAACAAGCAACTTTTTACATTGCTAATTAATCGCTTATATTCTTAAACTGACAATGTTTATTGGTCAGTAAATAATATAATCTGCCCATCTTCGATCGTCGAATCAAAAAAGAAACTCGATATAGACCAATGACAGAAAAGATATCAACCACGAATACTGCAAACTGTATCATTTTCTATCGACGTTGTTGGGTTACGTATTTGTTGTGCCAATAGAATTAAAAATTATATAGAATAGAGGTCAACCTATTCCCTATATAAGCTTTTAAGGAAAGAAAAGTAATTTCTGTTGCAGTTAAAACAATTCTAAATAATTTTCTTAGTTTAATTAGATATTTTGTTCGTAAATAAATGTAATTTCGGTAAATTAATCGATGCTATGCGTTCGATCTTAACTATCTGAAAAATGGTGGGTACCATAGTAGAAATTCTATAACGATTTTGCTCACTTTTATTTTCAAACTTAAAAAACGTTTAAAGTAGAATGATAGCAAAATAATTAAAAATCCTGGAAATTATTCAAATTCAAGGAAAGGTTTCTCTGTGAGGTTTTGTATTATCTATTACAATTTTGCTACAGTTAAGGAATACTAGTACTAGATCCATATTGCTAGTAAATCTTTTTATATTATTTAATATATTGTAAATACGTTAAATGATTGTGATACAATGTATATATGTATTATCTCCCTATTTAATTTGGTAAGTTTTTATATACGGTTTATTTGTTATTGTTAATTTTTGACATTCTACATTTAATAATCTACAGTTAATAATCTCACAATTAAATTTATAGAGTAAATCTTTTATTATATTACAGTATATATCCGTCATTCAATCATCTAATGAACAAAAAAAATAAATTTATAATTGTTAAGTTAAACGAAAAATTAATGCGTTTTTTTATTTCATTTTTGTTACTAAAAAATATAACATTTCACTATAAATTTTATTAACATTAAACCCATCTTACGGCATAAGTTAGGACTTCAATATCAAGATTTTTTAAATGCTGAGTAAGATTCTTTAAATATTTTATAACTTTGCAAATATAATAAATAATTTATTACATCTGATCCTGGATGTAACAAAGAGAAAATGTGATTGAATTAAATAATGCACGATATTAATTCGTTGAATTCATCTAAAGCGAATGGCAAACCAAATAATACTAACAGCGCAATGTCATTTTCTACAAATGTTTTTAAAATAACCTTTTAGTTAAGAAGCTTTTAAATATTATAATTAAATGTTATTGTGTTAAAGTAAGCAGTGATAGCCCAGTGGTTAAGATGTTGATGACTCACTCAGGAGGTTCGGGTTCGATCTCCTACACAGGCACACACCTCTGACTTTTCTAAGTTACGTGTGTTTTAAGCAATTAAATATCACTTGCTTTAACGGTGAAAGAAAACATTGTGAGGAAAGGTGTGTGAAGTCTGGTAACCCGCACTTGGCCAGCGTGGTGGTCTGTGGCCTAAACCCATACCCATAAACATTCTGAGAAGGAGATCCGGCTCAGCAGTGAGCCATTAAAGGGTGACGATGATGATTATTTTACAATTTTGTATTTAATAAAATACGAGGTTGCAGAATTGCTACTTTGTAGTAATTTATTGTATTAAAAAGTTAAAATATATATAAAGCATACCGTTAAATTAACGAAATATTAAGAATTTTAAGTCAAAATATCTATATAGATATTTAGTCTTAAGATTGTTAAACTTCCAACCAATTTATTTGTGAAATGTCAGCTTGTAACAATCGCTTTAACGGTCACAACCACTTGTTGAGTTGAGAAAACTAATTCAAGGAAAGGTCTTTCATTTTGACTTAATTTCTGTTATTATTACATGAATGTGCAAAATGAAATAAAAAATTACTTAAAGCGTGTATTTTCCGAATTAAATAGGATCTTTAGATCAAAGAATACGTTTGTATCTAGATACGAGGATAATGATAATCTCGATAAAATAAAAACATAAAATCAGCCAAATGGCATTTAGTAATTCGAGTAAATGAAATCACGATTTAGTAAAATTTGTTGAACTTTTAGTCTAGTCAACAAGTGTCTTTTAGGTCGAAACTTTTTCTAACTCTCCGAAAAATATGATTGGTGTCACTCGATTCGGGATGGCATGTAGATAGTTTTTGAGAATACTGAAGGGCCGCTAACAAAAATTGTAAAAGTTATAAACAATGAAGTGAGAGAAGGGGGTTTGGTTTTTCGCAAATATCTCAATAACTATTTGAGATTTTTCAAATTGAAAAAAACATTCAAAATAGAAGGAGGAGGAAGGAAGAGCCAGAATAGTCCCCTGTACTCAACCATATCACCCAAGCGATTAAAGATCAACATTTTAAATGGCAATTATTACAATATTGAAGACTTAACTTCTGCAAACATAATATATTTTTAGTAACAGTAGCTTCTCTCGATCATCACTTTTTTTCAGTGAAGCTGTTTCTAAAATAAATAAATACTTGTGGTACTCTCCTCAACATTTCAGAAAAACCTACTTTTTATTAGTATTTTTTATGAGTACTTTCGATCGACTTCATAAAGAAGGAGGCTTACTATTTGTCGTAATCTTTTTTATGTTTTTTGTTTAAAAACATTACTAGCAGTATGGATCACATACTACTAGTATTCCTTCAAGCAAGCTAAAATGCTTGTGATAGGTTGTTGTGGGCCACGTCTGTAGTCGAACGACTACAGAACGACTGGGATTGACTATGACTTATCGATCGTGAATCCGACGACTGAACCACTGAGCTACTGACGCCTGAAGCGATTTAGATTTTTTTTGTTTCAAAGAGTACCTATACTTCCTAGGTGGTCCCATTTAAATTTTATCGAAATCGGTCAAGCGTTTTTTGAATAATCAACAAAAATCTAAATTATGGTCTTGAAAAATTAATAGCAATTACATTTATATTAATATTTTTATATTAAATGTTGCCCTTAGAATATTGCTGTATATTTTTTTAATGAAATTTGTTTGTATAAAAAAAATATTTAGAATTTATGAATATCATTACTATAGAATTATCTTGTTGCTACAAATCTATACTTAATATAATGATAAAGCTGAAGAGTTTGTTTGTTTGTTTGCTTGAACGCGCTAATCTCAGGAACTAATGGTCCGATTTGAAAAATTCTTTCAGTGTTAGATAGACCATTCATCGAGGAAGGCTATAAGGCTATATATCATCACGCTAAGGAGCGTGATCATGGGCACATCGCAAGGGTCGGCTAGTAATTTTATGCTATCTTTTCAATGAATTAAGTACTAGACATAATAGAAAAGGACACTAACTTCTGGCAACACAGGCACATAACCTAGCACAGAATTAGAAAGAAAAAAAATATTTTGCCTGTGTAACTACTGTTAAATATCAATATTTACTACAATATATTTAATTTTTTTTACTTTAGAGGCACATCCAGAAAAGTTCAACTCACGTATAAGAAATAAGTTGTTCTATGGAACTGCGGGTGGAAAGGACTTGATGCAGAGGAAATGGAAAGGTCTTGCCGAGTTCGTAACCATGGAGTGTGACGGGAAAGACTTCACTCCCGTACTTCGTGAACATAAAGTCCATGCTATTGTTTTCTTAAACATTCCAAGGTAAGTGTGAAATTTTGTGCAACGATTTCAGTATTCATTTATTTACGTCCATATGCCTCAGTATTCAATAGCACCAAGATTGTTTCTTTGCGGAAAGAAAGACGATTTTGCAATTATTAGCTAACTACGTAAATCTGTAAGATTCGCAGCCCATTAAGATTAATTCTACGCACGTTTTTCCCCGAGTTCGAGCATCCTCAGGAGACATAAACTCTATTAAAGTCGATTGCAGAATTGTTGCTTGTCTCACTTTCGCCCAATAATTTGCCATTTACTGGATGGATAGTATTATTTTTTATACTCTATGCGGTATTGTAAGCCGTGTCTTTGATTTTTTACTCTGTATTGTTGTTTTCTACCTTGATCTTTGTTATGAGTTTTACAGTTGATTAAACATAAATAAAAAATTAAAAAAAATAGAGTTGAAAAGTCTTAAAGTTGGTCTTGAAAATAGAGTTGGAGTAAGAGTAAAAAAATAAATACTGCGGTACTCCACTGGAACCGCTGCATCAATGGGATGAGAGAGGGGGGTAGTCTGACCAGTCAGGGAAAAGATCCCCAAACACCAAGGGGGTGCTGGGTTACTCGTCTTTTACAAGATAATCACAAAAGGTGCTATGGTGCATGACTGAAATTTTTAACCATTATTAAAATTATCGCTTCCAAGAGGATAATTAACGCTTAAAAATTTAATAACCAAATCATTATTGATTTATAAAAATTATGTGTCATAAATTTTATTTATACCTGTAGCTACGGGGGTGGAACTCACCCTTGGAATAAGTCGATGGGTGCTTCCGAACCTTCGACAGAGGACGGCCTAATTGAAGTTGTAGGATTAACCACTTATCAATTGGTAAGTTAACTTTATATTACATTACATTGACATTTATTAAGCGTTAAATTTTAATGGGAAATAAGTGTTTTATTAGCCAAACTTTATTAGCCAAACCCATGATAAGAGCGGGCTTACTGCTGCGGAAAATTTGCACATTTTTTTCGTAGTATACACGTATTTTTTAAGATGCCACTGATGCCTCCTGATCATATAAAAAAAATGTTATTTTAACTACTTTTTTTATGGTGGATAAGGCGCAAACGAGCAGATGGTCCACCTGAAGGTAAGTGGCCACCATCGCCCATGGACATTGTCAAAACAAAAGAATTCTCTTGTTTTGTCGATGCGTTGCATTCTCGAAGATAGAGTGGGGTGGGGGAGTGAAGAAAAAACTGCTGCGGTTTCAGCGGACCCTGAGCAAGAGCTCACTAGATCCGCAGCATTAATAGGATGGGAGACGGAGGAGATAAGTCTGGTCCACATGCGGCTCGACCGGGACGCGTCTATAACACTTGGTCGACGGATTCTCATGCTGGTGGTCGCAAGCCAGTCGGGGAACAGGTCCCCTACCACCAAGGGTCCCCTTGGTTTACTCGGCTCTTAAGAGATGCTCTACCAGCGGGGAGAGGGGAATAGTATTCTAACCCGTCCCCACAAGGGTATACCTGTTCCTGAATACCTAAAACTATAGGTAGTTAAAATGGTAACTGATGTAGTTCTATGAATTGGATATTTTGCAGCCTTTACTACAAGCGGGTGGTCACGGAACATGCATAACTCAATGCAAAACAGCAAAAATCGTAACCACTAAAGTAATTCCAATGCAAGTAGACGGTGAAGCTTGCAGACTAGCACCTTCCGTCATCACGCTATGCGTCTTGAACCAAGCCATTATGCTGGCTAAAAAGAAACCTGGAAGAGTCTTGGCACCGTGAGTGATTTTACATTTCCATTATGTTACCTGGCAATAGTACTTTAATTTAATATTTTTACTCTCTTTACTCTTTGATGCTTTACTCTTTAATGCGAATAGACAGCTCACGTACTAAAATCTATGTCAACGGACAAATTTAGATCTTGACAGCATTAAGAATGAAAAATTTATTAACAAGCTCAAAGTCCAATTTGATCAAAGCTACTTTGTCAAAACTATCATCATGTCAACGTGGCTTTAGTAGCAATTTGTCGCTAAAAATTTCAACATCACTCACATGTCGTTCACTAATAGAAAAGAGCTTTCGTAAATAAAGGTTAAAAATAACCACGCGCTGTTTGAAAATTTATTTAGTTATACAATCTATTTTATAAAATACTAGTCAACTCGCCCTAGCTTTGCACTGGCACAATTTACCGTATATACTTAGATTTATCAAAAAAATATTTTTCATCAATTTCAATATATTGTTATCACGCAGGAACGCTAAATGTTATGTTATAAATTATCTGTGTGCCAAATTTCAATAAAATCCGTTCGGCCGTTTTTGTGTAATTGAGTAACAAAGATCTAAACATCAAAATATCCAAACATACAAAGTTTCACATTTATTGTATTGGCAAGATTGTTTTCTTTATAAATTTTCCAAGTCACTATTACCATTGAAGTAAATTACCAGTTTCCCACTAGTGTTACATCATTCTGATGTACTACGCGTAGATACTAAAGTCATGTGCGTAACAGACATGTGCTTTTTTAAAGTTTTAATATTTTAATTACAATTTCTGTGCAAGAGATCATATTTTCTTATTATGAATGTGTGTACTTGAGAGAATAAGTAAATCTGTTTGTAATAACAGATTAGGTGGGTGAGTGAGTTAACGCATGAGTGACCGCGCACTATGAAATTCTGGACCAAGTTGTAAAGTTTTCGCAAATGAAGTCATGGGTAAACGATAGTGTTACACATAACCTATCCATTTTAGGAAATGTACACGTTTCCTAGATATTGTGTACAGTGACAAATTTTATACATTTCCGATCTAAGCATACATGATTAAAACGAATAACATCAATAAAGCGACGTAAGTTTATAAACAATTTATTTTTAGACAAACAACGCTGGACAAACTCTCCCTCACCGTGAATCTCATAACAATGGCTGACTACGAGCGTCATCATTATGACAAGGAGTTGTTAGCTAAGACAGGTAAATACGCATTTATCATTTGACACTTCCTTAGTGACGATTTCATTCATTCAGTTATCATAAGACTTGGAGCTTATCCTGAATTGTATATCAACTTTCATTGCTACAAGATATAATCCTTTTTTAATTAAAATATTGGCTATATTTATTTACATATTGTCAATGCTTTGATAATAATAAAATGTATCTGATAATACAAAATAATGCAAAAGCTTTTTTTTTGTCAAACTATGAAGCTAGTTTCGACGTGAACTAAAAACGAACATTAATAGCTTCCATTCCGAGAGTTAAATAAGTCATTTGTACTCGATACGAACCAAATTTTTTGTATAACCTAAAATTCAAATAAAAAATCTGAAAAACCCTTTGCTCAATATTTTTCTCTCAAATTAAAAGATTAAAGAAAGAAGAAACTTACACTGTCCCGACGCAACGAGTTTCAATTAGCCAATTACGAATATTACAAAACTATTGAATCAAGTAAATGTGAACGCCTGATAATCTTTATTAGCTCACTATATTATGTTATCTTAAAGTATTGTCAGATTACTAATAATAGTGAAATAAAATACAATTTGATCTTAAGCCCCCTCTGCAGAAGATAGATATATCATAAATCTTACCTACTAATGACGCTCGACAATCCTTGGCGTGTTATTATAAAATTCTAATATGGTCTCACTATGGTCAGAGAGAAGATAACTGTCGGCTGTAAAGATATAGACGTAACGACTAACAGCACTTGCATATCCTGTAATAATATCCTGAGAGCACGACAAAATTATTATTATTCTAAAATCCGTATACAAAATAAACCTGAAACTTATAGGATGAAAGGTAAAGTCACGAGTCAACACTCAAGGAAAGTACGTGTGAAAATATGACGCAAAATAAACATAATTTATAAAGAAGCTTTACTAAGTTACCGAAAATTTCTCATATATTTTATCGCCTTTTTTCGGCTGAACCTTGTTGTTACCCAATCTAACATTTTTTCGCACATGCGACATGGAAGATTTCCGAATAAAGTAATAATATTGATAATAATAAATATACCTTTTTACTACGAAGCAAAGGTATCATCGTTAGTAACGATCGTTATTGCTTTCTTAGAATTTTTATTTTAATGATATTCATTATTATAAATTAAAATTAGGGAATCAATTAAATATTTTCTATTTACGACTTTATCTGATCGAAATAAACTAATTACTTAATTTGATATTATAATTTTTTTATCAAATTTTGATTTTCCATTATGTTTTGACTATACAGTTGGATTTTTGAGACTGTTCAGTAAGGGCAGCTACCTTAACCGTTATAGTTACAGGAAAACGTTTCTAGGAGACCATCCATAACTTTTTAAGATATTCTGAACTGCATTCACAGATTTTTGAGAAAATGTACGGTTAGCGAAAAACGTGCTAAAATCCAAAAGAAAAATTTCTAGTTCGATCTTATAGAATGGAATCTAGTTTTGCTTTATGAAACTGGGTAAAAGTCATTTATTTAGTGAAAACTCTTCTAACCGCATAGGAAGCAGTTTTCTTTATATAAAAGCTTCTTGTTACAACGAATACGCCTGTAACTTATTGCATGCTAAATTGATATACATACATCGACGTCCCCACCATATGAAAATTGCCGAAATCACAAAGTGTACAGGAAAAATAAAACTATCAAAAAGAAACATATGTTGGGATATATATTGAGAGATCGTGGATTCGAATCCCCTAGAGAAAAAAAAGGCAGTAAACATTTTTGTTTGTTGGTTTATCGCCCCTTCAGACTTACAAAGTAATTAAATAGAGAATACAACTGTGGCCTGTCCCTGTGCATACACTTATGCATTATTACCGTGTTGGTTTGGCCGCTGTCGCCTTTACCGGTGGCCGATATAAAGTAGAAGATGTCTTCCACGTTATAACATAATGTGTCCGGAACGAAGAATACAACAGTATAATATATTAAGTTAAGAAAATATGTTTTGGCCCCTTTTTATTTTTGTATAACTACAAAGCGTAATGTTACTTTACTGTAAAAATGTTCTATTAATTTTTTGTACAACTTTAAAGCGTAAAGTTACTTTACTGTAAAAATGTTTTGTTGCATTTTTGTACAACTACAAAGCGTAAAGTTACTTTTCTGTAAAAATGTTTTGTTGCATTTTTGTACAACTACAAAGCGTAAAGTTACTTTACTGTAAAAATGTTTTGTTGCATTTTTGTACAACTACAAAGCGTAATGTTACTTTACTGTAAAAATGTTCTATTAATTTTTTGTACAACTTTAAAGCGTAAAGTTACTTTACTGTAAAAATGTTTTGTTGCATTTTTGTACAACTACAAAGCGTAAAGTTACTTTACTGTAAAAATGTTTTGTTGCATTTTTGTACAACTACAAAGCGTAAAGTTACTTTACTGTAAAAATGTTTTGTTGCATTTTTGTACAACTACAAAGCGTAAAGTTACTTTACTGTAAAAATGTTTTGTTGCATTTTTGTACAACTACAAAGCGTAAAGTTACTTTACTGTAAAAATATTTTGTTGCATTTTTGTACAACTACAAAGCGTAATGTTACTTTACTGTAAAAATGTTCTATGAAATTTTTGTACAAGTACAAAGCGTAAAGCTACTTTACTGTATAAATATTTTATTAGATTTTTGTGCAAGTCCATACACGATTAGAAGTTATTAAAAAATAGTCGATGGAATCGAACAAAATGCAACTTGTATGGATATAGATGTAATACAGTTTAACTCATTACCGAATAAAGCTGGGGTTAAAATTCGTCATCAATCAAATGCCATTCATTTTATTCGTTTGAAATATTAACTACTTGAAATAATATATTATTGCTTTACCTTACTTACCAAATAAAGCCATTAATCAATTGTAGAATTTTTGAATCATACTGATTTACAGGAATAAACTGGATTTTTCGGTTTCTTTTTCGAATTAAATTTAAAATCTTATCCTCTAAATATTCTAATTTGTATATATTCTAATTTATGTATCTTACATCGTATTTGTATTGATTGCAATGCTGAAACTTAGTAATAAATTAATTCGAAATATATAATAATACTTTTACTATTTATATTCCAACCAGTTAGAAGTAATTTTTACTTATGGTCTAGTAGTAAAAAGTAGTTTTGACTAAGAGTCTCAGTCAAAACTACTTTTACCTGTTTTTTCAGACAAAAGCACCACTGACCATAAAAGAGTTTCGACTGTAATATAAAAAAGAAAAAGATTGTCTATCTTATTTGTTTGATTGTCTATATAATATTTTACAATTTTATAATTAAAATAATATAAGGATCATTAAAAAGTTTGCTTGTTTCAGCTGAAAGGATCGGAACTTTGGAAGTAAATCCTGCTGCCGACTTGGAACAAATGCGTGGTCTCCTTCAGAACATGATCAAAGAATCTCAAACATACTCAAATCTCGTAGACTGGTGGTTCGTTGATTGTAAGTACCTAATTATTTGTTTTGATTTATTATTATATTTTCTGGAAGAGTATATAATTTTAATAAAATACTCAGAAAGAAGTTAATCAGATTTCGGTGTTTGAAATTTTTAAATCTTGTTTTTAAAAGTTAATATGGTATCTTTAAATTTTTTTGAGAATTATCTTACAAGATCTGTCCGGTCCTGGGACCTCAATAATTAATTTTAATTATCATAATATCATTATTATCTTTTATGTCTTATGTATACTGTATTTCTATTTCTTATACTTACGTATATTTTATTATACGTAAATATATTTAACTTTCATGGATTAAAAAAAAACTTTTTTAAGAATTCATTACGTAGTTACCCTTATATGAAAAGGTTTGTTAACATGGATTTTTGCTCGATATGTTTCGGGAAACTTTTTTTGTGGTCACTATGTCTTTATTTCTGTGAAATTCAGTAAAGAAATGATTTTCCCGTACTTCCCAGTCCTACCATTATGTTTTTTGCATATTGCTTTTATATTCGTGGACATTGAAAAAGAATATAAAATTTCAGCGGTGACTGCGGAGCGCTTTTTCCGAATCGACAAAGCTCAAGAGAATCTCCACTATCCGACGGATATCGGCCATGATAACATTTACATTCTCGATGCAGCGCCATTAACTCCAGACACAGAATCGACTGCCCATCCCGAGACCACTGCTACGGCGTCTTTAGATAGGACAGGACCGTCCGTATCTTTAGATACTACGACGGGACTATCCGTCTCTTTGGATATATCCCAAAGTGTAGACACTCCTAGCGCAGGTGTTTCTTTGGATGTACCAGAATCTCATGCCAGGTAAATCTATATAAATAAAATAACAACTGACTGACATATGCACACACAGTCTAAATTAATGGAGTTTCTTTGACACTGTTAATATTTAACTCCTAAGATAATGAAAAATGACTGACCTTCCGTCTTCCCGGTTATGTTTGGAAACTAGTAGTAATAGCATACTCACTGAATCTATATACGATACGTTACCTATAATTATTTTTTTCATGTAAATTCATGTTCCATAAATAAAATTAATGAAGCTCTTTTTATTAAGTCAAATACTTTGTTAACAATATTTGTCATGTTAATTTTATCAGGAAATTACAAATTGGCTTGATATATCGAATTATGCCTAATTACCAAGCGTTTACGAGCGTGACCTGTATGATTCTGCTTACGACTTGTTCACACGAAAAAATAATTTTAATGTATGTCGACACCCAAAAAATAATTTCAAATAACACACACAGTAATAATTTAAACCAAAGTCTGATTCGAGATAAACACATGAACAAAGCATTAATTGATTTTTTCGAGTTTTGAATTTTTTAATTGAGAATATCATAATCACCGATGCAATTTCTACTACGTTGAACAACTACTTCAATGTTAAACTACCAAACATTCTTTTACATTTATAATATCAGTACTGAGTGCATTTATAGTTTGCATGAAGGGCGTCGCCAAGTCCCCCCCCCCCTTCCTCTTGAGAAAAAAATTTAGCCGAAAATTTGGATAAATTCAAAAATCACGAAAAATTCAGCATACAAAAATGTCAAGGACATGTAAAAATGAATAAAGCCCGTTAATGAATAGTGGGATTTATTCATTATTACTTCCCACTAATGAATACTGGGATTTATTCATTTTACTTTTCCCACCCTCGGGATTATAAAAATAAATAAAGGAAGATAATATTTCTTTCATTAACATTTTTTTCGTCTGTATTGATAAGAGGCAAATGACCCATAATGTGACGATTTATTTAATTAAGTGTTGTCGCTCGAAAGAAGCTCTTACGTAGTCAATAATTACATGAATTCATCACCGATTTGTCATGCGGATACACAATTAGCCAGAGATAAGACTACGGCCATGATTCGATCACAAGACATAGGGCACGTCAAATCAATTATTTATACTTATCGTACTCGTTTTATTTTAAGATTTAAAAAAATACATACTGTGCAGGCTAAAAAAAGGCACAAGTTTTTAAATGTAATCAAAAAAGAGAAAAAGGATATTAATATTATGTCTTCAGCGGTAAACGGGTGTTATTTTATTGTCTCCAAAATAGGTTACGTCTAAACTGTAAAATAATCTACACTTGCGATATAGACATTCCGATAAATAGTTATTTTATTATGTTAAATCATTAATTGCCCTATATCAAATATATCGTGGCATCCGTGCATTCATAATTTCAATAAGGGAACAAAATTCTCATCTCAAATCTTTAACTTTTCCATCAAACAGTGAATCTGGATTCGGGAGCCCCGCACGAACATCAGAAGAATTACTCACTCCTCAAACGCCGCCTTCGGGGATGCATCCTGGATCTAAAATATCCCTCCTTCCCTCCAAAACCTCACCTCAGCCATCAAAAATCTCCATTCAGGATAATTCTCCTCCTCTATGCACTAGTCCTCCTGTGGCTAAAGATCAACTACCTAATAGGGATTCTATTGCAAGGTTTAAAACGTAAGTGGGACATCTCATTTTTACTTGAAATACTAAAGTTCGTGACCAGAAAAATAACAAACTTAAGTAACCTAAAAAAATCATATTGGCAATGTTTTTAGAATAGTATGATAGATTTTATTAGTAGTATTAGGTACTTAAAAATATTATTAACTTCTTATCATAAGTCAATAATACGACTTAGCCGTATCTTCTTAGCTTAATTATGAAAATAATTAAAAAAACGATTGATAATAATTAATATAATCACTTAAATTGCTGCAGTTTTTTATATTTCTAGTCAGACACTACTTACATACAATAATCTCACAAAATCTTTCCTATCTTCTAGGCTCGAACGCAAAACGAGGACTGTATATTTAATACATTTATAAATATTTAGCTAACATAAAAGTTGCTCTCTAGTTTTGAATCACAAAACATAAGCTACATTTATAATTTATGATAAGGATCATAAAGCGTGACGTCACTTAGATCATACCGTAACATTGGCATGAATTATTTAGTCCACAGAACACCGAATCGGAATCCATTAAATATTAATTGTCTCCATTTTTTCTATAGCTTTAATGGGAGTGTATATGTTATGGATAGCTACGATCTGCTATTATGTAAAGTTAGGCACTGCATAAACACGTAGCAGAATGTATCCAAAGTTAGCTACAGTTTAGTTTTAGCGGCACGTAGCTATTGAAGCTCCGAGCACACCTTTCTTAAACTTTAATCCGCACTCTCTCTTCTCTCTTCTATTGCATGCAGCGTTCACGAAAAACTGTTTGGATTTGAACAAGAAGTGTTTGGCTGTAGGTGAGATGTATTTCTGTAGTTGTCTTGTCTGTATTACTTTAGTCTTAGACGATTTGTAAAAATCTTGTTATTCACGAGTCACGGAGCAACGTTTATCAATGTCGTTATACAAAAGAGCAGGCTTTTCAACTTAAATGGTGTTTCAGAAACTTATTGGAGAAAACAACGGATGCTCTCCTTAAAGCGGCTAAAGTCGGTGACTTGAAAATGGTACGCGTAAACAATAACCCTTTCTTCTCTTATTCAAATCCTTTATTATCCGATTAAAGAATTTAACAGAATTCTCTAAGTTTATATTGAATACAAATTGTCAACAAAAATTACGAATTAGAATTACGTCTGTCTCTTTTACAACTGTGTTTTTTGTGTTCAATTGAAGTCAAATGAGATATTTACTTTTTGAAGTTGCACTCATGAAAGTTTTTATAATAACATATCATTTGCAGATCAAAGATCTACACTCAGCCGGATACTCTCTCCTATCCATCGACGCAACCGGACAGACCGCCTTGCACATAGCCGCTAGATATGGGAATAAAGAGATCGTCAAATACCTGATAGCGTGCGCCCCCACAGCGATACTGAATATGAGGGATAATGAACGTGGCCAGACTGCCTTGCATAAAGCTGCAGCGTACAAGAGAAGAGCAATATGTTGTATGCTAGTTGCTGGAGGCGCTTCTCTGTCCCGACAAGATTCTAATGGACTTACGCCGAGACATCTTGCGTTGAGAGCGGATGACCACGATCTAGCGGCCTATTTAGAAAGTAAGTCATTTTAATTTATGGTAACGTCTTTATTAGGTAATAATAGTATGTGCTGCACATAAAAATCACGTTATATGGTTGTCTTTGTCGGGTGCTTCTGGCTTATGTTAAAATGGAGCATCACAAAAAAAGGAAAAGACTTGGTATTAAATTTGAAATTGAAGTCCAATATGAATAAAAATATAAAATTTAAATAGAGAGAGACATGATACCTATTACTGTACAGCAATACGTAATAGACATACAATTTAGACTGAGGCGAGCAGTACCTGGGGCTTAAGACCCAGTAGTAGGCTTAAAGAGTTATTTCGTAATATATTAACTCTCACCTCCACCACTCGACCTCGCTAACGACAATAGATAATAAACTAAACTTACGTGAACCTCGAGAAGAGTAACCTTAATCACGACACTATAACACTAACTTCCATGTTCACTGCACGAAAACACCAGAGAGACTGAGACTAATCTATCGCACTAAAGGTTATATATTGTCTTCACGTCGGTACATGACATAATATAAAATGATCTACATCTTATAAACACACAGTGTTGCTAACACTAATTCATTAATTTTTCGGTTTCAGGCCAAGAGCACTTCCAACTAGTGTCAGAAGACCTTGAAACGGCTGTGTGAATGTAATTCTAGTAATTAATATATATGTAGAAAGTATAGATTGAAAAGGATGATTTTATGTCATACAACAAAGTTTAGAGCATACCGTCAGGTTAACAACCTATTGTATTACTGAGTTGGGACAAATTAACAAAAGTATGGACTCTCACAGCGTTTGTAAAAATTTAAAATGACATTTTAAAATTAATACGTACTCAAACTTCATACTAATATTATTAAATATTACTTCAAAAAGATCTTGATTGATTATATTATATAATTACACATAAAAAGTCAGTAAAAGTATTTAATTATATTTAATATGCAATCACCATAATTATTACATAATAATAAATTTAATAATTAAAAATAAATTTAATAAGTACACAATATCAAATTTATTACGAATATACTTTGGATCTGATGAATAATTATTTATTTACACTAGCCATGCAATAATTTACTATACTACATACTTTATTTATTTCAAAAATAAAGCAAAATATATTTGCACTTTTATGCATCGATCAACATAGCATCATATATTTAAATTGTATAAAGTAAAATTTAAACTTAAGACAGTGAATAGAGCTTCGCTTTACTATTGGTGGGATAACATGATTTTGTTTTTTTTTAAGCTAACTCTTCAAAACAGAAAACTCGTATTTTTCATCAGAGCTTCGACCTATTCCTTGTTTTACGAGGAAATTATACTATATTAACACCTAATTACTGTTAAAATAATTTATAATGTAACAAATACTCTTGTATTTACATTTTCGAAGTTCTAACGCTAAATTCGAAATTCGTAGGCAGCTCTCGAAAAGTTTTTGAATATTAATTATTATTAAATAGCGTGGGGTTGTATATAATGCATGTAAATATTTTAAACGAACTTACACGAATATATTTAAACTTGATATTTCTCTCTTAATAATTAGGTATTGTACTTTAAGCGGGCCTTATTACTTAGATATACGAATTTTGTGTTTTACAATAATTGTATAATAGTCCCACTTGGCAATAATAATGCCTATTTAGATTCGTATCGTGTATTTAGTTGGTCTCCAAATGCTAATCATCATTTTGATTTTGATTTTACACTTGCGTTGTAGCGTTGCAAATATAAATCAATAATAATATCTAACGAACTTTAACTAAAAATACTACTTTTCCCTATATTAGTTAGTCAAAATTCATGTTAGCTAGTGTAATTCAATAGTATGTAATAAGAATATTCATTAATGTAATATATGTATATGTCACCGTGAAATTGTCAACACCGTTAGATTACAATCTATCTCGCTATATTGTGAACTGTCGATAGATTGTAAATCATAAAATACAGCTGTCCGAAGGCGGCTGATTGGTCGGTTTTTCAGTATGCTGTTCTGTGTCCACAGAGTTAGGAATGAAACACAGGTCAAATAAAATAAATGCACTTCAAGAATTGTGATATAAATTATGTATTTATTAACTTTGAAAATCTGCCATAGAGTTACAAAAATATTACAGTAGGCCTAATGAAAATAGTGAAAAAATTAGAATGGAATAAAAGAATTCATTATTCATCACAAACTTCACGCAATACTTGTCTGTCCTACCCCTAGAGTAAATATAATAAATGGAAGCGCAGAGAGAGGGGAGCTCCCGCCCGCTGTAACAGAGTACGAAAATACGCGCGAGCTGTAGAGGCTGAAGCTGACCAAAAAGCCGAGGCGGAAGCCAGTGTATGTTTTCGTATTCCATTATGCAAGGGTAAAGGGGATAACCTTCCTAAAGGGTCGAAGACGTCATAGAAGTCCTTAAGACAATATTTTGTCCATTCTAATTTTTGCCTATTTTTATTATGCCAACTGTAATAGTTTTGTAACTCTATGGTAAATTTATCCTGATTCACGATTTGACCGTTTTATTTCGATACTATTATATTATATTATATTATATATATATTATAAATCTACCGAAAATTAATTCTTTAAATCGTAAGCAGTTCGTTTCGGTTCATGACAGTCCACAATGTCGCGAGATAGATTGTAATCAAACGGTGACCACAATTTTAAGGTGACATATACATAACACAAAGACTGGTATTGTCAATGCTTTGCAGGTACTTTATTTTTTGCTTATTTTAAAACTTTTATTTACCAGTTTCACCCAACCCATCTACACTGCTCATTCGGCCCCTACGAGTAACGTCATTACTATGTTTGTTAATATAATGACTGTTGCTATTACCTCTACTTATAAATTAGATGTACCTAATAGTTTTAGTGTTTAACGAATTTACTCGTATTCGCTACTAAGCGATCAATGAAAGACAAAGCTGTGAGAATTTTGATGTAATGTAAGTAACTTCATTTATATCGTAAGCATTTGTGCATTATAATGTCGTCTATGTAGACTTTATGTCGTTATTAGAGATATATAACTTATACTTAACATTCATATGGTCCAGTACATATTAATATACATTTATTGCTTTATCTGACAACGTTGACTTACATCTATTTACTTTTAATCTTAAGGTTACACGTAAGTACATATTTAATTTCACAATTATCGAATTATGAGACGGATTATATTATTATTAAATAAATTATTATCTGAAATATTCATTCTCTAGGAAATGCAAAATATTAATCCATAGTTTTAAAAAATAAATCTTATGAACTAGTAATTGCTCTTAAGGCATAAACCTACCTATTTTCCTATTTCTACATGAATTAAATAAATACTACATAGCATAGTTAATAGGTGCAGTACATTAACATGTTAGTGATACTTTCCTACTAGATATAATACTAGTGTGTGTAAATAATATATTGGAGGCCTTCATCATGTGTCAGATTTAAGGAGTTGCCTACTTTAAAAATAAATTATTAGTGCTACTACTTCTCGACCAAACTTTAACTTTTATGAAACTTAAAATAATATCACTATTTTATAATAAACTGTATAATAATTAAAACTTTAAAGACGAAAGTCATTATTATAATACATTTTTTTATTATAGTATCAATTCTTCAGTAAGAAATTTTTGCCAGAAGATCCAAAATTGCACTCAAAAATCTATTATGCTTAGTAAAAATAATGTTTGAAATAGATCTCTAAGTCTACCAATATAACACAGAAAAGGAAAATCATTATCATTTTTTTTTTAAATTATGTTCTTCTAACCTTTATTTTTAAGAGTTGCAAGAACAGACATTTTGTTTTGAGTTGCAAGACAAAAGTAAAGGGACATATATAAATTATACATGCCTAAATGCAGTGCCGGCGTTAATCATTTAGGTGCCATGGGCAAGAGGTGTTACTGACGCCTCTCTTAATACAAGATGACGACGAAAAAACATAAGATCGTACAGGAATAATAAGGCCTGGTGTTCCTGGCTGTTGTGTAGTTGGCTTTTTATCAATACCTAATTTTACAATTACACGTTATATTTCTTATATTCTATTATTGTCAACAAGCAGTAGGTACTTCCAGGCACGCGTCAAGCAACTTCATCGCCGGTGTGCCAAATACTTGCAAAAAAAAAAGGGAATCCTTATGAGCGCGTCTATTTGAAGAGAAAAAAAAGTTCGAATTCTTATGATTCTGTCTAGGCTCACCTACATTAATGTGGTTATTTGCGCCCTTTGAACCAACTTTTTTTTATCGAATCATTTCATATTATATTTTCGGTCTGGCGCCCCCCAGGAGGCTACCTAGCGCCTTTTCTGCCATGGCGCCGCCGTACCCAGGGGCTCATGTGTACTTCATGCAAATTCTTCTCCTCTGACTTATCTGATACTGGTCAAAGTGAGCAAATATAAACGTAAATTATAATATGTAAATCTTACTATACTTACATTAAAGAATAAAAAAGCATTCGATATCAATAATGGAACTGGATTTCTAATTTAATATATAATTCGACTTTAGATATTTGTGTAACTTCCTAATGAATGACCACGAACACAAAGCGATATTAATAAATGAAGGTTACTATTGTATTAATATAAACTGTTCTTGCGAATCTTAAAAGCATTGTTAAGTACTAAAAAAATTGAGTTTTATGTTATTTTCATCACATCATGAGTATAAAGAGTATTTCGTAGAGTATGTGTGAAACTGATAATTATACCTATATAAAGCAATTGCTTTATGTATGTACATAAGTTATTGCTTGTGTGTGTTATTGCAATCAAAGTCCACTTAGCATTCCATTAACATCAATTTTGAAATATGTTTTAAGTGTTGAATAATTTATAAATATTATTTTATAAGTTCTTGTGCATTTTTATGTTTTACGTACGCAGAAACAGTACTGGTCTACTGTAAAAATAAAACAAATCTAGTTAGGTATTAATATTTTTATGAATACTCATTATTACTAAATTCCGATTAATAGTACAATTAACATAATACGGCAAGAGATTAGAGAAGAGAAGCATATTTAATGTTGAGTAAAATGTGATTCGTTAAAGATTTAGAACCTTATTCGTGTTATTTATTTGTTATTTAGTTTATTATAGCCAAATCTTAATATTGTTGTAACTTGTTCAACGAGGATGAAAACTTCTACTTAATTAAAAAAGTATTCACGTCTAATTATATTAAAGTAAATTAAATTATGTGCTTGAGTTAAACTCTTTAACTAAATCTTTTACCTGCATTTACTCATGGTTAGCCAATTATGATGTGAATATTTTCAGTAGATTTTTACATTAATATTTTATGCGTATCCATCACCAAGTCATTTTTTCGCATTAGGTAATTACGAACTTTTATAAAATATTATAAAGCGTTTAATAAAATAATCTAATAGTGTCTTGAGAGCACTTATTTCTTTGTAACATACTTATTTTTGCACTTGATAAAATCACTATTTTAAATAAACTTATTTGATGAAATACACTTCGAACAATAAATTAATTATAAATTGTAATTGAGTTTTATTTATTTATTTTAAGTTTACTTCAGCCTTATTAACGCAGAAATAAGAAATGGCAATGAAAGTCAATAATAATTGTCCGACATACAAACAGTCACACACCAGCCATAGTATCAAGGGTATATTCTTTTTTTAGGGTTCCGCACCCAAAGGGCAAAAACGGGACCCTATTACTAAGACTCCGCTGTCCATCCGTCTGTCTGTCACCATGCTGTATCTCACGAATCGTGATAACTAGACAGTTGAAATTTTCTCAATAGATATATTTCTATTGTCCCTACAGAATAAATAAATATTGGGGGCTCCCATACAACATCGATATAATTAACGGAAATAGATAGACGCTTGAAATATTTACAGAATATTTAAAGTTGGATATTAATTTTAAAAATAAATAACTTAATTAAAATCACAACCAAAAGTATGTCGTACTACGTCATATTTTTTAAGACATAAATTCTTAAATTTACCTTTTTTACCTTATGAATGAGGGAGACGAATAGATTGTTTTGTATATAAGAGTAAGATATTATTATAATTTATGTTAAAACTTTTAGATTTTTCGAACAGTTTTATTAGCGAATTGGTATGCAGTGTATAGTTATTTGCCATATTAATGCAGTGATGATAGTATAATGCAGTGATGATAGTAATCCAAGCGCCTTTACAGTACAATCTTACTCTTTAGTTGTAAACCAATTAATAAAGGTGCCCATACAATATACATAATTGTTAAATCGATCGTTTGCAAATAGTTAACGGTTTGATTTAATAGTTAACGAGTTGATTAGTTAATGAGTTTAAAATAAAGGATTGAAAAAATAAAACATGAGCAATCGTCTTGAATAAAATTTTTATATATATATATATTGAAATTGGAACTTAGAAGTTATGACGTAGAGAAAAAGATTAAAACTTTAACAAGGAGGTTCTATATTAATTTTTGTGTGGTATTTCAATACGCCCCCTCAAATATTAATTACTAAATTAAACAAATAATAACATTACATAACTTCTAAGTATCTTCTGGGAAAACTTTGTTCCAAGATTTGTTGCTAGGGATTAGGAAAACCCAGTAAAACCTCATCAAACCAGAAAAATATTACAAAATTAAGAAACAATTAAAAACATTTTTCTTTTCAAATAACTTAAAAAAACATGTTATACATATGAATTCAAATTTTGTTGTGTTCAAAGTGTTTGATTTATAGCTTTCGACTCTTTAAAATCTCTTTTCCGAGATATTAATGCAGGTCTCTTTTCAATATGTAATACCTTTACATTTGTCTCTAATTTTAACCTCATGATCCAAAAGTCTTGTTTTTACATATGGCAAGGTAATATTTTCTTCTTTTAAGGTTTCAATAGCAGTTACAACACCGTCATAAGTGGCCGGTAAAGTCTAGAACAAATGTTACCTACCTACCTTATCAATTTCCTCTAATTTTGCTCCAGCTGCTAGTATTTCCGAAATCACGTCATCAAATACTGAAAAATGTTTTACCAAAGGTACATCACCTCGTAGTTTGAGTGCTAATAATTTTTTTCGTAAAGCCAATTGTGTGGCAATACTCTTACGCTTCAAACTATCGAATATTTCCTTCGCTGAACTTTCTTCCTTAGCGAAACCTAAATAAGAATCAGTTAATTAGTTAACTATTACGCTTTTGGCAATTCGATCTTGTCTTTTCCACTCATCGTCTTCATCAACATCTTGAAACACTGGCTCTTCATCAACAACGTTTAGTACATCCATCTCATTTAACAAGGCACGAACTCTAAATTTCCAGATAGAATATTTTTCTCCATTGAATGGGTTAATATTTGGCTTCAATTTCAAATTTTCCATTTTCATATTATTAAAATTTGCACACTGGGCCCATAACCAATTGGAAATAAAAGATTGAAAAAATAAAACATGAGCAATCGTCTTGAATAAAATTTTTATATATATATTGAAATTGGAACTTAGAAGTTATGACGTAGAGAAAAAGATTAAAACTTTAACAAGGAGGTTCTATATTAATTTTTGTGTGGTAATCATTTCAATAGTCACAACGTGCTCTAAGAAATCATAAAAGATTACGGATCATAATGCGTCGCTAAAATATAGTACAAATACTAGGCCTTGCCACGAGTTATATGAATTGAGTGAGAGTGCAGACTTACGTGCCAGTTAAGAGTGAGCAGCGCAAAAGTCAATTATTGCCAAGCACCAAACCGTTTGGTACTCGGCACTCGATTTTATGCCTATGTAAACGAATTCAATTTGAACCTCAGTCTCGAAGCGTCATATCATTATGATTTCGCGGGTGAAGCTTTTGAAGGTCTTCATGTTGTCCAGGGATACGTCTAAGATCACTCGCCATCTTCGCCATCTTTCACCCTGCAAGAAACTTGGCTTTACTTAGACTCGCCCTAGACTTAAATGCGTGCGGCCAATTCTCTTACATACAACGTAGGAACACCTCCAAGCTTTCCATCACGGTTTGGTTCCATCAACCAAAGAGAAGTCCTCTCGAACGCATCGTGGACTTTAGAAAGAACAACGTGGACACCAGTGTCAAATCATAACAAGCCAATCAATAAATTTTGTTATCTGTCCAATTATAAGATCGCTCTACAACACTAATAACAAACATTATGATTAAAAAGTCACGCAACACTTGTTTAAATTTTTTGGGTAAGTTTCTTAATATAAGAGGACGGTGGACCCCATCTGATGAATTTGCTGATGAATTTGCTAGGAGCCCCGAACGGTGTAGTTACGCCGCTGGCCTCTGACATGGCATATATGCTACTATCCTTTTACTTAATTCGGTATGCAAGACCAAAGGAAAGGAAAGGAATAGTAACAGCTGCATCCCCTGAAGCTATGGCTCAGACTGTTTTTATTTAGTTGCTTAAGCACGATTCGCCGATATTCATTTATTTTATATTCAAACCTGTTAACCTGCTACGATGTTATGTTTTTTAAAAGAATTTTAAAATTCATAAGTCCTTTAAAGCAATGATCGAAAAGCAATTCTTAAATCAGACTAGAATTTTGCTTTAGTTTCTTATTATTATTATTTAATTTTGATTAGTTAATGAACTTTTTTCTAAGCCAGAGCCGGTTTAAAAATATCACCGCCACGCTTAAATGGAAATCTATGTTCACCGACAGAGACTAAAATTTGAAAAGTAATTGTTTTGTCCTATTAGTGCTATAAAGACCCCTTACATATCCCACTCTTATTATACGTATAATTAAATAATTTACAGAGATAACGCACATATCAACAATGGCGTGCAATCCACGCCTCCTCTACGTGGGGAGGTAATCATGTGCTGTCAATTTAATTATTTAGACCCTAATCAGATTGTAACGTAACAATAGAAACATACATACCGCCTTCGTAAGGAATTTTATTTAACAATTTTTGGGAGTTCTGTTTCTACTACTCTTGCTCCTACTTCCTGCAAAAATTAAATAGACTGGACAAACCAAACAGAGATATTTTGCTGCTGTAAGCAATAATACACATTACTGTACAGCTATACCTACATAATATAATATAATCACACGACACCTTCTTTCTTTCTTTTGCCCTTTAGTAGAGGCACATATAGCAGTAGTTTATATGAACTGTACAGCGCAGTAACACCCAAAAAATAATGTTCACTATACATAGTATAAAAAAAATCGCTTCCTTTAAAACTGCCTAACGGATTTTGATGCGTTTTTTAATAGATAAAGTGATTCAAGAGGAAAGTTTATATTATTTATAAAACATGCATAATATTGTAGAGAATCACTGACAATTTTGGATGATGTGATGATGTTAATAAACACATTTTTTTTGTGCTTACATTGCACGTTTGCAAACTGGCTGAATCCTACGAAATAGATCAAAATAATGTACTACAGTATTGTCCGCGATGGTATATGCCTATATCTTAGGGATAACCCACAATAACCATTTTTTATCCTTCTCCTTCTCGTCTACTTTTTACGAGAAATAATGGCTTATTTACGAAGCGATTTTAAGCAATACAGCATTAAGTCCTATCCAATTAAGTACCTTATACATCTGTAGTATATTTAGTATCAGCGTTGACCTGTGCGACACGGGGGCGGATCGCTAGTATCGTATATATCTTAGACAGGTAGCCGAGAAGCGTCTGCAACAGTGTTTCAAAAACATATGAACCTAAATAAAAACAAAATAACAGATTCTCTTTATCCCAGAATATGCATAATGTCTGTGGGATACTAATAAAATATTGCTTTGGCTATGGCGATTTTAATATGGCGATTCATTTTATCACTGTGTTTTGTTAATTCGAATTACAGAGTTTACCCTTTCAAAACCGAGGCGGCTGAGCTTCTGACTAAATAGAACTGAAACTATTAAAATCAAACACGAAATAAGTTAATTAATAAATATGTCGGGAAAATTGTGATGAAGGTAAAACTAATAATTTATTCAGTGAAACTCTACATAAGTTTTGTGAGACCAACAAGCATTGAATTTAGTCGTAGATACCACATAGACTAAGGGTTCCGCCAAGTTACCATTATTCAGTTAATGGAACCCGACCTCTGTCATATATTATTGTTACAGTTTTCGTATAATATCCACAATAGTTTTCACCCCTGTCCTAAAGTTTTTGACGTGTTAAGATGATACAGCAAAGTTCTACAACAAAAGTTAGTGTGACGAAAGAATTGTGAGAAACATTTCAGTTGTTATTTATAACCCCTTACTTTGCATACTTGTAAAGTAGTAACTTGCATAAATAGTTTTATTTTAGTTGTAGTTTTATTTATTCATTCTTTTCCCAACAATATTTGAACTAATATTTAATTAGATAATAATTACACATTTTAATTTACTACGCTTTTCGTTGATAAGTTGATTCGTTGAATGATTGAGACGTTATATTAATTTTGATAAGGCTATTTCAGTCGTAAATTAAGATTTCGAAAAAATCCATACAAATAAATAAAATTGGAGTGTCTGCTTGTAATATTAAAATAACCGCTTTTTACTAAGTGCATATGGATGTATACACGGTACATATATCAAAACAACATTTTTTACTATTTTTATCTGTCTGTCTGTTTGTTCCGGCTAATCTCTGAAATGGCTGGACCGATTTTAACGTGACTTTCACTGGTATATAGCTGGTGTAACAAGGAGTAACTTAGGCTCTTTAACATCTCGCTACGACCCATAGGAGCGGAGCAACACGCGAACGAAGTCACGCAGGTCGGCTAGTTATACATAAAAGTGAGAATTAAGTTCTACCATAATTTTCTCAAGTTAATGAAGCTGATGTGTTTCATTTTAAGTTTTGAAATAAATTGAATCAGAATTTTCTAACTAAAGATAATTAAATTTATATAATAGATAATTGCCTGTTGATAATTCTGACTAAATTGTCTCCATGAGTAACCGTTAAATTGTTTCATAACAATGTGTGATAATCGCGCAGAACACATTTCCTTTTTCCACATTTCCATGATTGATTATTGTCATGTGGACTGTAGTTAATAAGTTTTGTTTGTTATGTTTGGTCTTAATGATTTAAGAATATTTTCGTTACGGTGTTTATTACAGGAGCTTAAAAGACGAATCGAATTAATTTCTTTTACTTACTCGAATCAATACAAATTATAATAAAATCGGCCAAGTGCGAGTCGAACTCGCGCCGAAAGGTTCGGTACCAAAATTTGGCATAAAAATCATTTTCGTTGTATGGGAGCCCCCTTAAATATTTATTTTATACTGTTATTATAGGGGCAACAGAAATACATCATTTGAGAAAACTTCAACTGTCGAGGTACAGCCTGGTAACAGACAGATGGACGGACGGACAGCGGAGTATCAGTAATTAGTTCCCGTTTTTAACCTTTGGGTACGGACTCTTAAAAATTAATATACATTTGTACATTGTACATGCGTGAACATTTTATCATAATCCTTTAACATAATAATCTCTCTCGCAAATTTTTAATCACTTTATCAGTATTAGTTAACGATGATTTTTTTTTAATTTATATCAAAAGATAAGGATTTCATATAAATACCATATTGTAAGTGTTATCGCTAGTGTGTTTTAAGTAAATTGGCCTCGGTTGTAGCAGCAGGCCTATCATAAAGTGCAACGATGTTCCGTTTGATCTTAGCGATCACCGCAGTAACGCTGGTCGTTGCAGCGATTCCTTCCAGGTTACCCAAACCGATAGACGTAGCACACTTACTAGGCGAGGAAGAGTTCGAGGACTACCTTGACGCCTGGCTGGAGATTGAACAACGCACATGGGCTAATACAACCTCATCTGATCAGTCTACTACACGAAATGGTATTTTTCTATGTAAAACGTAAATTATGAAATGCTAAGCAATAGCATAGACTCTTTTCTAAAAGCATTAAGTTCAGTTCAGTAAGTTTCAGTTATGTGTATCCGATCAGTACTTTATTGTAATAACTTCAAAAATATTCGATTTTTATAACAGTCAGGAAACAGTTACGCACATTTTTTTGTTAACTTTAATTATGTTATCGAAAGGGATTTGACATTTTATACTTAAAGTACTATATTGAGACGTGATCTTACAATGTTTATTAAAGAGAAATCTCAAGCGAGAAGTACTCTTTTCTTTAATGTAGCTTATGTCAGAAGGGAATAAATTCCCATATATCTCGTTTCTAACCTTTTTTTCTTCGTCTAGCATGCTCTATCCGAATTAATGGAGACCTCGGACAGCCTCAACCAGTCTTCATTAATAGAGCAACGAACACCTATTTGCAACCTTCTGGAAACTCTGGTAACATTCGTCTCAACGCAAACCAAGAAGTCATAGTATCATGCCCAGGAACCAACAGAGTCATTCAGCATCCCAACGCCTTGTCACGTGTCCAAACTGCCGTAAGAATATTTTTATTCAGAACAATTTTGCATGTCGATATTAATACTCGTCTATTGTCGTATCATCTTTTGATTATTTTATCTAGAGGCAGTGACTGAAGAAGGCCATTTAATAAACCTATTGGTTTATAATAAACCTATTGGTACTTAGAGGCCAAACAATAGTAATTAGATTGGGCACTGATTTGCAATAAATTATTTTTTGTATAATATTTTTTAAAAATATTTAAATAATTAATTCATCTTATTAATTTGTAGACTGCTAGATGTTCAAGAAACGCACTCGTAACGGGACCGGGTTGGCTAAATGGAGAAAGAGCTTTTGGACAGTTAACTTGTTCTGGCCACGCCTTCTATGATACGCGTGCCACGGGTGCTAGATGTGTTAACAACAATATTATTATTGAGTAAGCTATTTCATTATTAGTCTAATAATTTAAAAATAATAACCATTTTATTAAAACTAAATATTTAACTTTCACAGGTCTGGCTTTGTCGTTAACAATGTATTCCATCCTCTATACTGGTCTTGCTTTAACACCGCCCGATTGGAAGTTTTGTATGTTATGTACTATCAAAACCCAACAAACCAGATCCATCAAACCGGAGTTGATCGTCCCAGCTGGATAGGTATGATAAAGAGTCACTCTCTTGTATTGCCGGTGTCCATGGGCGACGGTCGCCACTTACCATCGGGAAGGCTGTCTGCTCGTTTGCCCCTTAATTGTCATTAAAAAAATCTAAAATTTAAAGCACCCTAATACTTAACCTAAGCTAATTATACATATTATTAAAAATATCTGTTTATTATATGACCTGCTGGCAATTGGTCATTGTCGCCCATGGATATATTTATAATATTCTTTCAGCTAGTACCTGGTTCCCTGGTGTAGCCATCAATAATGTTTATACACAAAACCACCAAAGAAACGTACTAACAGCTCTAGTGGGAAGTAGTTTGGCTAACACCTACCTTACTAACAATCAGTTTTTGGCTCGCGGTCACCTTGCTGCTAAGAGTGATTATGTCTTTGCTTCTGGGCAACGAGCTACTTTCATTTTTGTAAATGCCGCTCCACAGTGGCAACCTTTCAACGCTGGTAATTGGAACTTGCTTGAACAGGTAAAAACTAACATTCATATACCATTAAGTACTTGTAAAAGAATTTCGACGAAAATCTGCGACACACTCAATAGAGATATTTTGTGAAACATAAATGCGAATTGATTCACCCTATGCTCATCTCTATTTTTCTGTATAAATACCATTTTTATAACACAATCATTAAAAGTACCCACTACATATGATAATACCATTACCAGCATGGTTTGAATTTTTATGCTAAAAAATATTTTTTTTTCAAAGAAAATAGGAAACCGAAAGTAATTATATAATTCGTCTTACCTTATTCATTACCTTTGGAAGACTCCCACATAAAAATGGTACATCGAGAAAGATTTAGATTTGTTATAATATTACAAACAGACACTCCAATTTTATTTATTTTCTTAGTTGATATTCAATATTATCTCGAGGATGAAGCACAGGTATAATTTAAACATGTTTTTTATAGAACCTCCGCAGACGCATTGGAGCAGCTGGATATAATACAGTTATTTACACTGGTACTTTTGGTGTCACCCAACTGCGTGACTCAAGAGGTCGCTTTGTCGATTATTACCTTGAAAGTAACAATAGAGTACCAGTTCCTCAATACTTTTATAAGGTAAGTGAATTATATTATTTGACTATTATAGGTACAATTTATTATTTTTCTCAAACTATTCATTAGTTGTTTTTAACATAGGTTCGTGACTGTTTCTGTGACAAAAAGCTTATTTTGAATTGTCTCCTTTCAGGTCGTGTACGATTCATCTAGACGTCGTGGTACTGCGTTTGTCAGTATTAACAACCCTTACTACACTTTGGCGGAAGCTCGAGGATTACAGTTTTGTACCGACAGATGCCGCAATAACGCCAATTTCAACTTCATCGGGTGGCAACCTGACAGAGTTGATATCGGGTACAGTTTCTGCTGTAACCTAGCTGACTTCAGGAGACGCATTGCCCACATTCCAAATTTCGATGTTTCTGGTGGTCTCCTATTTTAAGCGAAAGTAAATGCTGGTAGCAAATAATAAATAAAACTTAAGAACATTTAAATTTTATTTCAATCCCAAAATTTATTATCTTATACAGAAACTTACAAAGTTAACAAATAAGGTTAACAAGTTATATTAATTTCTATTAAACCTAGTCGACCCGTCCTAACTTTAGTGGCCTAAAACATTTTTACATGACAATAAATTTTTTCTGACATCCGATTTAAATAAAACAATGATTTTATGTTACAATTGCAGCAATACACCTGTCAAAAACCGTATCCAATTTTATGTAACAGTTTACGTGATACCCGTATAAACATACCCTAGACGAAAAAAGAAAAAAATTTAAAGTATCGTTTTGACTTCTATTGACGCTTTAGAGATTAAGATTAAATATTCATAAATTAAAATTCAATAAATTGGTTTTATTGTATGTATAATGTGATATATATACGTCCCGTAACGGAACAGTCCCGTTGTCCCTTAAAAAAGCTTCCCTATTAAAATTACCTGTCCCTATTCCATAGTATTTTTTTAGAAAATACTAGGGATACCACAAAACTTCTACCAAATGGAAGAAATTTCTTTCTTTCGTGAGCCTATCGTCGTCACAATGTATGCCTTATATAAATGTAGAAAAGTGAAAATAAAGTAATATAAATCTTCAAAATAAATGTATTCTCTCTTCTTTACATTAAAATCGTCTTAAAAATAGCGTCTTCTATTATTGCGTCTTTCTTTCTTTTTTCAAACATCATCTAATTTTTAGCCATTCAATAACATAACACCTACAACCTCTATCATGCGTCCTTCCGTTCTATGAAATCTAAATACTTTATATAATGTTAATTATGATGTTGGCAACACTTATAATTTGAGTAGCATCCTGTGACTTGATGTTGGTACGACCGATATGAGTAGCATCCTGTTATTTGAATTTTGGCTAACCGATAAACACAAATCAAGGAAGTGGGTATTGCAAAATACGCCGTCACGACAGAATAATCATTGATTACATCGCGAGTTTTCCTAGCCGTAACGCTGAAGCTCTAAGTCTAAAGTATAACCAGCAGAAGAATATTCTAGTCATGCCGTCACACTGTTAGTCCTCATAAAAACTTCTCTTCTCTTTTATTAATTAACAATAAATAACAATAATTTATAATTCCCTATACCACATAAATGTGTATAAATAAAGAGATATTGTTTTGTTTCATTTGTTGTTTTACCCGTGGCTGTCTGAAAGACATGTCCCGTTGTCCATGTCCTGTTTTAAATGAATATTGTACAGTATGTTCGTAGATACGAAAACGAAATCGAAGGTCACAAACTTACATTCTGGTATTTATTTTCCTATTCATGACAACATTAACAAATATAAAATATCCCATGGCCATGTCCCATAGGCATGGAGACATAAACATTTTGTCATAGTCACTTTAAGCTCAATAACTTATTTACCGCGCTATCTCCTCCGTGTTTCTTATCATTATACGTGACACTGGCAGAATATTTTGTGCATAAGCAAATTCAAAGCCAAATTAGAAAAAAATACCTATCAATACATATTGAATATGTTATTTATTATATTTTATTAACCTCAGATTAATTATCTAGTCACTTATAAGTGTAGTAAACAATTGTATAAGTTTTGTTTGACTCTTGTAAATACGATACGTTTTCACAGAAGACGGCAGATGATTTTTAAATTTATTTTCATTACATTATTTTTGTACTTTTAGATGTCTATGTAGACATTTTAAGTTTAATTAAATTACGAAGCTTAAGTAAAACTTGTGTGCTGGTATTTTGACGATGGCTGAAGAACTGAGACCTGTAAATGAGGATGATTTGAGAGAGCTAAAGCAGAGGATGAAACTAATCGCTGATGCAGACCCAGCTCAGTATCATAACGAATATTCGTTGAAAAGATATCTTAGAGCTTTCAAAACTGTGGATAATGCTTTTCAGGTAATTAATTACTTAAAAATTAAATCATACTAATGAAATAAAGTGAGTGTGTTTGTTGGTTTGCTTAATTTTGAAGTTGTACCAGTGCGACGTAACGAGATTTTCCATAGGCATAGCTTATGAAACAAACTCAAAACTCAAAATTGTTTATTTAAATTCAAATGTTTTACAAAGTACTTTTTAGTTATCAAAATAAATAAAAACTGCAACTACCAGTACAGAATGCAGTTATCTATTAACTATAATAGTAGTAAACATTCCCTCTTTTTTAAAATGTATGTTTTGAGTAAATGGCACTTTCTGTAAGCCTGGGTAGTCTGTGAAATGTAAACAGTAGGAGAGGACATGCCAAGTCCACAATAGTGTATTTTATAGTACATTAGATAGATATTACATATTATTTTTACTCCTACATTGTACAAATGACTGGCTTAATCCCTGTTTTAATATCACAGGCAATTTTAAAAACAAATAAATGGAGAATAGAATATGGAGTAGCCAGTCTGCAAGAAAATAAAGAGTTAATAGAGAAATATGGCAGTAAGGCAAGAGTGCTTCGGCACAGAGATATAACTGGAAGACCAATTGTGTACATACCTGCCAAAAATCATAGTTCCAGTGACAGGAATATTGATGAGCTTACTAAATTTATTGTTTACTGTTTGGTAAGTAAAATAAGATTTATTTAATCTGTAGAATCAAATTAATCTTCATCACTACATAGTATAAAACAAAGTCGCTTCCCACTGTCTGTCCCTATCTATGCTTAGACCTTTAAAACTATGCAACGGATTTTGATGCAGTTTTTTTAATAGAGTAATACAAGAGAATGGTTTATATGTATAATACATGCATATTATAGTAGGGAAACCATGCAAAGCTAGAGTGGGTAGTTAGTTTACTGATAAATCTTTTCCATATTTTATACACTATAACACATTTTGTAGATAAGTTTTATACATTAATGAGATTTTATTATTTTTTCATATGTAATCTAATATTATTAAGTTTTTATTCTCAGTAATCTACTTAGAAAACATCTATATTTACCAAGAATAAAAATACCTAGTTCAGTTTTGTAGGTTCATACATTAAATTATCTATAATTTTTATAGACACTTTTTTTTGGTTGATAAAAGTTTTATGTAATATGGTTTGTGCAGTGTTGTAGTCTACAACTATAAAGTAAATCTACACACACGAGTCTGACTCATGTGAATTGCAACTATCAATCTTTATTTATTGCACTAGCTTGCTTCCATTTTCCTTTAAAGTTTTTTGAATTATTGTTATCTCTCTTTTAAAACTCAAAACTCTCTAATGTTCGTTTCATTTTGGGTAAGATATCAAGGTCTAGATACTAATAATTATTTTGTTTGGTATATAATATATTTTAACAGGTTTAACATATTTGTGTAATTAATTTAAATACTGAAAGTAAGCCAGTGATATTTTTATGTGTTGTTTATTAAAATGTATAAATTTTGTGTACAGGAGGATGCAAGTAAAAAATGTTTCGAAGAGGTAGTAGACAACTTGTGCATTGTTTTTGACCTTAACAACTTTACATTGTCATGTATGGACTACCAAGTGCTCAAGAACTTGATATGGCTTCTCAGCAGACATTACCCTGAAAGACTTGGGGTTTGCCTTATTATTAATGCTCCAACTTTCTTCTCAGGCTGTTGGGCAGTTATCAAAGGATGGTAAGTATGATACTAATGCTAACCACTACTACTGGATCTTAGATCCTTGTGATTCACAGTATTTTATTTTTTTTACTGTTAAATTATTTGATTAAAAAAAAAACAGTTTTGGCTTTTAAGGGTAGAATATTGTTATTGAGAAATTATTGCGATGCCATACAATTTTTATGGTTTATTATATTTAAAAAAAACTTGAACAATTATTATTAGAAAGAAAAAGAGTTGGTTATCAAGTAATTTAACAAAAGGAAAAACAGGTTTTATCTACATATTAATATATGTTCTTTTCACATTTTTTTCTATACTTGAAGGCGGAAACATCATTAGAGTTCTATTTCACTGTATTAATATAAGCATCTACATACATCTTAGATTTTATTTGAAAGAAAAATGTTATTTAAAAAAAATGTCACTTATGTAAACTACCCAGGAGGGGACGGGTTAGAATACTATTCCCCTCTGCCGCTGGGAGAGCATCTCGTAAGAGCCGAGCAACCCAGCAGTCCCTGATGGTAGGGGATCTGTTTTCCGACTGGCTTGCGACCACCAGCATGCGAATTCGACCGCCAGGTGTCATAAACGCGTTCCGGTCGAGCCGCATGTGGACCAGACTTACCTCCTCCCTCTCCCTTCCCATTAATGCTGCGGATCTAGTGGACTTGCTCAGGGTCCGCTGAAACCGCAGCATTTTTTCTCTTCACTCCCCCTCCCCACTCTTATCTTCGAGGATGCATCACATCCGCAAAACAAGAGAATATCTCTTGTTTTACTGATGTTCATGGATGATGGTGCTCACTTATGGTGATGTTGATCGTTTGTACCTTACCTGCTATAAAGAAAAAAAAAATTTAGTATATATATCTGTTTTGTTTTTTTTAACTGAAAATGTTTACCACATTAAGATTTAATTATTTTTCTTAGGCTTGATGAGAATACCGCTGGAAAGGTAACCTTCGTCAATTCAGAAATGGATCTATGCCGATACTTGATACCAGACATCTTACCCACCGACATGTAACTTAGCTACAACTAACATAGTTAACAAGTCCACCTACAAATAAGTACATTAAGTTTTATAATTTAAGTATATTGTTTCTGTTAATCTATTTTTATTTATACCATCCAATTTGACATGAGATAAAATGTAAACAAAGAATCATTGATAGTTTTTTTGATGTTATATGACGATTCCAGTTTGAATATAATTTAAGAATTTAATATGTAGTGTCGGTTGTCCTTTTAGTCTTTCAAATTTGTAATCTTAGGAAGAGGGTCTATCTGTAAGCGAAATAAAGTAAAATGAGATGTTTACACGCCTAATTTGCAGAATTTAAGGTCTTTTTATATGTAAACTATCATTTGTGTATACTTATTTATTTAGTTCAACACAAATATACGTTTCATTCGAAGAGCAATTGGCACATTATCGTATTTTCGTTGTTTAATAGTAATTGCCATAAATAACATTTGAATTCTTGTTAAACAAGACAGAGTTTTTATGATTTGCTTACATTTTGTTTCACGCCAATCTCGACGCGGAAAATATTTCATAACAACTATTTATTTGAATGTATCTTGCCGTATTATTATAACAATATGCTTGTCTTAATGACGTTATTTAATTTATAGTAGAAACTAAAAAAACTAATACTTTCCTGCATTTAAAAAATGTGACGTTTTCTTCTATTACATTCCGTAAAAGATTAAAAAAGAGAACGAAATAAGGAGAAAGTTATAATAATATTGCCATAAAAATATTACTATTTTTTTTTAAATACTGCCGAGTCAAATCATTTTCATATATATATCTTAATAAAACTAACTACCATTAAGTTTAACTAATAAAGCTTTATTTAATTTTATTTATTTAAGTATTTTAGAGGACAATTTCAAACATTCTGTACGATAATATAGCTACCGGCACATAAGTATAGGTTTGACCTTGAATGCGCAGAAGTTACTATACACACACGATTGGTTTTTATGCGTAGTTTCAATTCCCGCGCGTCTGCAATTATTCAAAATAGTAAAAGTCCCGGATGGAACTGTTAATACAGGCACGCAGCACGTTCACAATGCGCGACTTTCCCCCACTATTTTATCTCAGACCTAAAATTAACTGCCGCCTACTATACTGGTAATACCAAAAATATTAAATCTGAGACTAGTTTTAGTCCTGCCTACCTCTATTATGTTATGTAATTAGTACTTAATATGTTAATAACAAAAATAGGGGCCTAAATACTTGATTAGATAAAAGCATTTAAATTACATTAATGTGTCAATTGTTTATTTCTTTAAGACAAATTGGAGTTATTACAAATTGTAAAAAAATTTGTTGTGGGCAGTACCAGATTAATCTAGAAGTAAGACCACACATTCAAAATCGACCAACATAGAATTTGCTACACTGGCCCTGAGTTTCCTTAATCTGACACTGCCAGCATGTGACGTCATTATATCTACTAATAAAGGTGAAACTATCAGTGCCATAACAAATCACAATTTAAAAGGTTAAATATTTTTTTCATACAATCTATTGGTTTCTTTATGCTCAAAAAAATTTTTTTTTCAAAAGTATTTCAGCTTTGAATTTTTCTTTCTGGATCGGTGGAATATAATATAAAATTAAACAAAGTCAGTTGGTGCTATCACCAAAGTATATCGCAGTATCAAGCAATGATAACATACATCTCAGAAGATATGTCTGTCATTCTAAAGATAATATCTACATACGAGTTTATGATAATACTATCATTGTTTAATATTGCTACTTATAAAAAACATTTATGATTGTACTTATGTACAAAACTAAAAATAATAAAATTATTTCAAGTTATATTTTGTTTCATTTAATGTTCATAGTTTTAGGGAATATAAAATAAAACACCATATATTTTTCTATATATATACTTACAAAATAGTGTATACAAACCAATTGCTGTACAAATTTCATAGCAAATAATTTTAAAATAAAAATTTAAAAATTTGCATTAGCAGATCTGTTGTACTCTTATAGTTGTATGACTGACTTCGACACGATAAAGTGATCGTTATTAATGAATTATTAGCAGTATTCATAAGATAGGATAGTACCTAAAATTATTAATTACAAAGCATCACAAATTACTGTAAATAAATATATGATAATAATGAATTATATTTTACAAGCGATAAGAAAATATTTTTATTGAAAATTATAATAACATTACTCAGTCGCAAATACTTAAAATTATATCTACATAAATTCAGTATCGAGTTCTACACAAATAATTGGCACATTTGTATGTCGCCATTATGTGATGGATCACAATTCCAACATAGACGTAGCTGGAAAGGCAATTATTAATATATCGATATTCCCTTATATCAATATTTTGTCAATATCGGTGTCGAAAAAGGGCCTAGTTCTAAATATTATAAATATGAAACAAAAACATTGGATTTAATAATGTTTATGAATATATTTAGTGTAATATAGTTTAGTCTTCATTTCGGCTACGTCTATGATAAGATAAGCTTTTCGTTGTGGAGTAAACCGCGACCCAACACATACATTTACAATATTCTATCACAATCATCTCATTGCCTTATTGGGACGGTATTTACTTATCCACGCCGAAATAAGCGATAACCTTACAACCCAACGAGCAAATGTACTTATATTTTACGTGAAAAGTCTACATCAAAACGTTTAATAATAACATTGTTATTAATCTTAGAAAAATTACGTTTATGATGTCAACTTACACAGCTTTGATTGATGACAACAAAATCACTTTTTAATTTCTATCTCTTAAGGCTGCATTTCCACCAGATATGTGCGAGGTTGCGTAGCAAGGGATGTGTTTATTAAGAACCAATAGAATCGCTTCAATTTGACACAACGTGGCTCTATATATGATGGAAACGCAGCCTTAAGGGATTAGGAGTAGTCAGAGACATGAAAAAATGAGAATTAGTAATTTTTTCTTCCATTAAATCATCTTATTTTATATAAAATTAATAACATGTCATCATTACACATTGTTTTTTTCATTCAGCTATAACTTTTGAAATTATAATTTTTTTTTCAAATTTTCGTGGCTTCAAGTCAAAACCTTGTGTAATGATACCATGATATTGATTTTATAAAATAAAATGATTTAATGGCAAAAAATATTACTGAAAATTGACATTTTTTTATGTCTCTGACTACTCCTTGAAACGTGTTTTTCACGTTAAAACCAACGATCATTTCCCATCATACAACCCAAGCTTTACTATAAAGTACAAAAACTCGATGGTTTGTCAGGTTTTAAAAAAGGACTACTAATGATATGCAATACATTGAGAAATAATGACATGTTTAATTAATGGGCAGTGAGTATTACTAGATTCTTCACTATTGTTACAACCGACTGCTTGACTAACACGCGCTACAGACAATAGCATTTCTAGTTTTGTCTTCTAAGTATGACTAGGTTTTAAATCACGAATAATTTTGATAAACACACGTTTGGTATTTTACTAAGAAACAGATACAATATTCGAGCTATACGGACAAATTGAATGAAGCTAAAAAAGCTACTCATTTACACTTTTAATAATAAAATAAAATATATTTATTAAATTTTCAAGTATATAAGCAAAGTATAGTCTAACTATAATGGATTCAAAAATGACGAAGTTTCATCCCTTTCTTCACCAGTCAGTTATTTTAAATATCTTATTTAATTTTCATAGAAAAATTTCATGAAAATCACAATTATACGCCGCATAATTAAAAACAGGATCCACATGTATTTAGATTTTATGCCAAAAATATCAGTCAACCTACTTTAAGTAGTTCAATATTTAACTTCTTATACAGTAAAAGCTAGCTTATATTTTAAATAATTAATTTTTTTTGAAAGATTAAAAACAGTATACTTCCCAAAAATTTTATAAGCCTTTTTTTGGTCTAAATATAGTATTTGAAATGTAAATAAATTGAAAACTCATAATGAAAAAACCTATTTTTTTTGTTTTTGACATACGGTTGATTTCCCGCAAGTTAGTAAAATTATCGAAAAATTCCATGTAGACTTACGTCGAAATCATTCACAAAAGAAAAGATTTGAAAAAAATACTTGTGGTTTTTGAAATGATTTAATTACTTCACCTTATATCAGAGAGATCAATAAATTAAAAAATTAAACGAATCAATGAGTTTAAGCAAAGCTTTTCATGTTTATAGAAAAAACAATTTTCAAATTATGTTCAGATTTTTAAATCGAATTTAAATAATTACCTAAGACTTACTTAAAATGCAGATACTGTTAAGCTTAACTGACCTTGGTTTTTTTACTAGTATATTGAGTATTTACTGTTTGTCCGGCAGTGAAAGTGAAACCTCAACCTACTAAATACTACATTTTTTATCTACCAATAAGCAAAGCTAGAATAGAAAACTTGTATGTAACTTGAATTTTGTTAAAACATACTAGATTGTTGCAATCTTTTATCATATCAGATAACCCTCAAATTGGAATGAAAGTTCGGACCCCCCCTACTGATCCCGCATGTTATTCATATTATTCCGTTATGTTAATAGGAAACTAAGTATCTTATGTATTTTTAAATTATTATAAAATTGGAAATTTCAATAGTAATCACAGGCTTATTGATTATATATATACAAATGCAGTAGTCGGGGGTTACATAATATGATGGAATGTCAATTTATATTTTTCAAAATAATTACACTAAACCAATTTATTACAATATACAAGCTAATCAACACTTGGGTCTGTCTAAAATTTAGTAAATACATTTTTAATTGAAAAAAATTATCGATATGTCAATTAAAATTATTACGCCCATGTAAAGTGTGGGTTCAAAACTTATTTTACAAATATGTAATTTCCAAAATAAAAGACGCATTTAAACACTATTATTCGCTTGACTATTCACTCTAACTCACTTTATTTGTCAATTACTAGTGATCTATACACAGCTGGCTACTTTATTGCTATACGAACTCAAGTAACATCTTAAAAAGCTTAACCTTCTAATAACTGCGTTGCTGCTTACATTATTTTACTGATGGATTTTTAATTTTATGGGAGCTACACTTTATTTTGTGCGATATATATTGTATAATACTGTTAATAAATAGAACAGACAAAATTACACGCTTCCAAATATTTTTTAACACAAATTATTTGGCAATAATAAAAGTTAATTCATTAAGCATTATGAATACAAATTTACTGTAATAAGGCGCATTTACAAGACTTGGCACGTTTATAGCAATTTAGTTTAATGTTATCACGACTGCAAGAAAAAATTAAAAAAAATGTGTGGGCGACATAATCGCCATTTAAATTGGAAATCTAGTCTTAAAATTGGAATGATAGCTGTATGCTGAAACATTTTTTGTTGCCCCAAATAGCTCTGTCAATAACACATTACGAGTATGTTCATGAAAGTTCTGGATTGGCTCTAGTGTTTCTGATTCTAGCTTATAATAAGTTTATCTTGCGTAAAACACATACTTTACCAAATTTGTGTGGACATTAAATATATGCATTTTTAATTAAAAAAAATGATAAACTTGATTTCCTTTGCACATTGTTGCTTTTTGTAAAGTTATACGAAAATAAAGATTAAAAAAACTAGAGCCAATTTTCCAACATCATTAATAGTTTTATATATATAGGGCAACAAAATCACTGTTGGTCAATGTGTGGCAGATAGCAAAGTGTAACCCATGTCTCATACGGGTGAAGTTGCGTGAACTCGACGTGCGCGGGGGAGGGTGGCCGTGGCGGTAGGTGCGGTGGAGGGTGCAGGGGAGGAGGAGGGCGGTGGTCGTAGTAGCAGCAACAGCAGGCGCAGTCAATCGGCCAGAACGCTCTGGGCCACGCCCGCGAGCTCTTCCTTCAGCAACCGGAATGACGGTCGCTCTTCGGGCGCATGTCGCCAACATGCTTTCATTACCTGCAACATTAAAAAAACGATTTAGTGCACAATTAGGATATGGATTCAAGATCTAGAGGTCTCATAAAACTGTCCTCGTCCATTTGATTGCATGTATTTATATATTACGAAATAATTAGAACTATAATATTGTCTTTAAACGAATAATTTGACGTTTTTACTAGCCCAACAAAACGTAAATTAAACTGCCACCCATATGATGAAATGTCCCGAATATTTTTTCATATTGCACGTGTTTCTACTTCTATTTTTGATTAAAGGTTTTTATGAATCCGTAGACGATATACCATTTAATTACATCTTTCAGCACACTCATTTTTATTGTTACATGTTATACATGATCACACTCACTTAAACTGGAGCCCAATACTGATTATAATCGAACGTATGATTAATTCAATCTAATCTAGCATAATATACCACTACTATGCTCATTACAGACTTACATTATAAATTTCATTTAAACATCCTTTGGGTTTTTCGAGCACTTGCCCTCTCTGGACCATTTCTACTACTTCAGAATTCTTCATTCGGCCGTAAGGTGCTTTACCACACGTAAATACTTCCCACATTAAAACACCTATAATGGCAAAACATCAAGTTAGTAAAAAGTTTATTTGTTAAGCAATTATTTATTGATTTATTATTAAAGAAACAAGGACTTCAAAATGTTTACTAAAGTTGTTACATACCAAAAGCCCATACATCAGATTTAGATGAAAATCTTGTATAATTGAGTACTTCGGGAGGTGCCCATTTTATTGGAAACTTTGTACCGCCAGAACTAGTATATTGGTCATCTAATACATATCGCGCCAGACCGAAATCTGCTACCTAAAACCATATTAAAAGAATAAAAATGAGTTAAATAATTAAATGCCATAATTGTTTTTAGAAATAATATACTAGAAACGCCTAATTTTTCTATTTACTCACTAGTTCCGAGTCTTATTATTAATTATACCAATACTCAACTTATAACATACCTTGACTACATTTTCATCTCCAACTAAACAATTTCTTGCTGCTAAATCTCGATGGATATAGTTATGCCTTTCTAAATAAGCCATTCCTTTACAAACCTGGAATAATATTAATACACTTAATACTTTAAAGTTTGAACTTTTTAGTACAAATGGACATATGAAAATAATTTCTCTTGGAGAGTTCTTTATATTCGCAAACACATTGTTGTGTTTGCCATTGCCATTTTTGGTCAAACTGATGGGAATTTATTCGAGCATTCTGGGATCCAAAAAGGCTACTGAAATTATCACACTCTTTGAGAGCCCCTTCTTAGTACCTTACAACAGTCGAATCTTTGCATGAGTACTTAGCTGATTCGCAAGGTACTTGTAAATTAAATAATTATAAGTTTTTTAGTCTGTATCTCGATCATATATCGGTTGCTCTACGACGAAGAGAAGCGGGGCATTCCAAGAACTTACCCTGCTAAACTCAATAAGTAATAACTTGTAACATGTTTTTTGCATTAACATTACATCTAAGTCTTCTTTAAAACTCAATTCAATTTTAATATACCTTTGAAATTCCACTCTTAACAAGTTTGTGTAATATAATAATAATAATAACATGTCGGGTACACAAAGAATTTTTTATCATAAAATAAAGTTAATTGGAATAAAAGTAATGTTGTAATATAGTACCTCGTCTTGTACTCGTCAAGAATCCATCATGGGGAGGTATAACACAAATAATAAATAAGTGTTACCTGTATACACATATCTAGCAACACAGCCGGTCCCAGTTGGTCTGGTGCAGTGCGCCGTAGGTAGTTGAAGAGCGAGCCGTGCCGCATGTACTCCGTCACTATGTAGATAGGCCGGTGCTTGGAGCAAACTCCGTATAGTTGTACCAGGTTTTGGTGTTGCAGTTTACTGAAAATTAAAAATCAGTGTGAAAGAGTAAAAATATATATGCAAACCAAATTGTTATTAACGTTTAATGATTTGTATTACTATCTATCTCTCTATCGAGATTACTCTGTTACAATAATATACTGATAACACTAATTACAGTAAATTAACTTTTATATTTTTTGTTCAGTATTCTTGGTAACCCTTCCAGATAAGCAAATGCAGTTGCAAAGGGTTGCGATCAAAACTACTACCCTTAATCATGAAACTGATACCCTACTTATTAGGTCTACTGCCGCTTTACAAGCCAGTATCACCAACATATACCAGTGGCATAATGTCACAAATTATATAGTACCTACTTCATATGTAATTTTTTTTTTTTTTAAGATTACTAGCAGTATGGATCACATACTACTAGTATTCCGTTTACCCCTCCTAGTAAGCTAATAAATAGCTTGTGTCAGGAGTGGGCCACGCTAGTAGTCCAATGTCCGAGATTCGAACCCACGACTTATTGATCGTGAATCCAACGCCCGCACCACTGAGCTACTGACGCTTCGATTCGCTTTGTACTTGATCCAACAAGTTCAGCAATAAAAAAACTAAATATGTCGAATAAGCTATCGGCGTTAACTTTAGAAAACCAGCAGTAAGAATAATGCTGGATTCAAATTAAAAAAAAAATTCGAAAAGATTTCTTGATCCGAATTTTATTATTAAATTGTTAAAGTGGCAAGTCTAATATAGGCTGTGGAATCTTATTATAGACAGTAACACCGAGCCCCATGAAACAATTACTCACTTTGTGGAGACGAAAGGCGTCCCATGTTTATTTCTGTTTCTAGTATTAACATTATGTTTGTCACTGTGTTTTGAATACGAATCGATATTCTGGTAAATGAATATAATATTACAATATATGTATTTAAATATTTAGGGATATTTAGGACACAAAAACTTTAGGGAGTTCACAAGAATAAGCCGCTAATCGGAGGGGCACATAGGAAAATTTGTTGAAAACGGTATACATATAAAGTAAAGGTACACTTACGTCATAACCTTAGCTTCGTCTATAAAGTCGTCCTCAGACATAGTGCCCTCCTTCATCATCTTGACTGCGGTATCCATGCGGCCTCGCCATCGTCCACGTCGCACTACGCCGAATTGACCCGCACCTAATTCCTCCAGCAGTACTAAATCACCTGGATCTATTTCCCACTTATCTATAACAAACAACGAAAATGTCACTTTGTAGATCATGTTGAATGAGACAATGAGCAGATCACGTTTATCACAAGCAAGAAAATTTATCTTATGCTACTAATGTATAATAACCCCGTGGCGATATCTACTCAGAAATATTAAATAGAAATTGATAGAATTACATCGAAATAAAGATCAACCACCAAATAGCGCTATACATTTTTCATAAGCGAATAAACAATGGTCGTTTATAGAACTTTACAATGTTAATCTTTACGTATGATACTTATGGTCACAGCAAACTCCTTTTTTTGAAAATCTTTTATGTGGATCTTCCACATGCCAAATAATTTACGGACAATTTAACCATGGTTTTTCTATTTATTTTTATTAAGCAATATACAACAATGCTAATCTTTTGATTAGATAACTATCATTGAAAACCCCTAATCATAGGAATGACATCACATTGCTTTCGTACCACATGGAAAAAATATTTGATGCTTTAAACGTAGTTAATTAGGACAACCTATAGGTTCTTACCATGTGACAGACCAGCGGTGGGCGGCGCAGGCCTATCGCAGGGCGTGGCCTTCAGCCTCGAACATAATCCACCGCTGTTGTGTTTGTGGTAGTTGATTAGCTCCGGTATACTCGAGCAGCAATGCTTATCCGAAAGATAAAACTCGCCATGAGAATTCTGTTTTATATGATAATGCTTAGTCTGTGGATGGTTTCTGGAAAACATAATATTTTGATAATATACTTTCTTTGTAAGATTCCATTTAAGTTGGGAAATTTAAATTTTAAATAAGTTTTGAGACTTATTTTTAAGATTTTTTGGGACTACTAGAAAATTAGTAATATGTTTTTCTGGCTATTCCATACCTATCTTTTTAGAATATAATTTTTGACTTTTTTTTATAGTACCTAAATTTTATAAATTTTACTTTATATCGTTATAACTATATGTTTATAATATTCTACTTTCCAGACGTCCTGGACTTAACGCTACAATATTCTCCTAAGCCAGGACGGGAGGATGGTTAAATAATAAATAGGCAAAAAATAATAGATCACAAATGGTACTTACACTTTGGTATATAAAGAGAGTGTGTACATTCCCTTTGTAGAGGAGTTGCGGACCACAAAGCAACCCTCTTTGTCTTCTTGCTTGAGTAATGATTCAGCGCGCTGTCGAGACATCTCGCCTACGTACCATCTGCAAACGATGTCACTCGGTCACAAGGAAAACTTATCATTAAATCATTTCATCTCATTATCATGGCTTTTTATGTTTTTAACTTGCAAAGCTTATGAATTTTACAGCTGAATTTTAAAATTATTCTCAACCGATTGAAATGAAATTTTACATACACTTGTAGATTCGATGATAATAGATATTTAGGTAGACCGCACAAGATGGTGGACTGTTTATTTTTTATATAATATATCTTATAATACAGGGACCAAATGAAAGGCTTGCCTGACAAAAAATGGGAAAAGGCATCGTCCAATTTAAGCTAACGTATTTTATTATCTCTGTAACTCGACTAATACTCCAGTTAACAATAAAATATCAGTTAATAAAATTTATTTTAGCATATCGTCCTTATATTCAGTCGTAGTCGTAGTATATTTATTTATAACTTACTCATATTTTTGTAACCCTATTGTTTCCTTTTCCTTAACATAATTACTTGGAATGTATCCGACTGACCTGAAAAAACAGATTTAAATCAATGAAAAGTATAATACTTTAAAATTCTTTATAATTAAGAATGAGCCATTTATTTTCTTAGATATACGGATATTTATTATTTATATTATTTTAAAACCTATACAATACGTAAAAAATCAATAGTAAATTACAATTCTATTAACAAATTCTTTAAAGAGATTTATTTACGTACCCATTTTCATCTTTTACTTTCCACCAATGTTCCTGTGAATCATCTATTACCTCGTACTCGGCACCCTGAAAAAAAATATCAAATACACTTGATACCTTTGACCTTAATATTTAACCATAAATCACAATTATAGATTATAAACTATGTTGCTAACTAAGCAATTGTATTTTGTTTTTGTTTCCCGATATAGTTTAGAATTCTATTTCCATCTGTAGATATTAAAACGACTCAAGGGAGTCAAAAATTCAAAAAAATAGGTGTACTATCTGTAGATGTATTAAAATATAATTCAGTAATAAATAATATATATTTATAATATACCTTTTCCAATGAAAGATCGCCGGTTTCGATAGCTTTGAAAGGATATAAAGCTACCACAACCTTCGTCCTTTGCTTCTCCTGAAATTAATTTAATGTAAGTGATTATTATCTTTTAGATCAAAAAAAGGCCTTTTTTTGTCCTTAACTTAGCCCTTGATGTCGTGTAACAAATTAAATATAAACTAGTACTAATAAAATAACAATATTTTTCTCATTAGTCTAATAGAAAATATTATTTATTATATTATATCAGCAATTATAATAAAAAGATAATAATAATGATTATGTACCTGTAAATGAATCTACTTGTTTAACTTAGTATTGCAGAGTATTTATCTAGATTAATGTAGATACCATTGTGTATTTTTATTAAAGTTTTAAGATATTGTGTGTCATAATAACAATAGGTTTTCCTTACAAAGAAACTTATTAATATTTTTTTAAATCTAACAATATGATCAGAAACGAAGTTAAATTACATTACATTTTTTGTTGATAAATCTATTTGGTGTTGTTATATTTAGTTTCAGTTAGAATGACATAACACAAATTAAAGCTCCATATTAGGGTCCATACGAAATTTGAAAAGGATGACAAAATACAATTAATAAATGAGTTGTATTATTTTTTATTCGAGATATTTTACAAAATATAACTTACCTTTGGCTTAGCCGAGGGTGTTCCTGGGGGTACACCGCCTCCCCCGGGCATTGTGACCGCCGCTGTGACCGCTGTCAAAAATAAACTATTTTAAATACTTATATAAACTATGTACTTTTAAAAAATGAATGAAGAGAACACTTCTGTTTGTATATATATATATGTACCCGCGAGTGAAAAATGTTTAATATTTATTAAAGCCCATTATTTTCCTTTATTAACTGGAATGATATAAGGATAATAACAAAGATCAAAGAAACATATAAACATATTTGTATATCGTTAGTCACTGGTTTGAAAAACTTAAGTAGTAATTTTCTCTTAATTTTAAGTCCATACCAGGACTCTGGCAACCCACAGAATTTAAATTACATTATGATAAATCATTCTAAAATGTTATTATTCAAAATGTTGCGGAGTTAATACATAATTCAATTTCCTGTCAGCATTCTAATGTTAAAAGGAAGCCTTATTGCTTCATATCCTGAATATATTAACGAAACTTAGAAGAGATATATTTACGGATATTTATGCATTTTTATGTAGGCTATATAGTTGCGCATTTATATCCGTTACGTCCCAAATAATGTTAATAATTTATTTTATATAATGTAATTCGGCGAATGAATTATGAGGAGAGGGGGCATGTTGAAAAACACTCCAAGGGTGATGATATTGAATAGACTATCGGGCAAACGCAACGTAGATACTGTTACAGAACCAATAAACAATCAAACATTATTTTCATAATGATCTCTAACAACCTAAAGACTTAAGGACTTGTGACCAAGGTGTAGGCTTAAAGACGTCTTTTATTCAAATGAAACACTCGCCTCCACTACCGAAGTTCTCTGTTTAAACCTAAGGTTATGTTAACACACATTTTAAATAATAAATCTTCATAAAGTTTATTTTTATTTATAAGGCTAGAAATTTGACCAAGTTAAGACAAAAATTGATTTTAACCTAAACTAATTTATTATACTTTTCCTGAATATTCGTCTTTATTATTTGTAACAGTATTAAAAAAACGTATACATAATACGTTCGCGTGACAGTATCCATATTCAAAGCAATTTTATAGTTACTAGTTATGTAACTATAAAATTGCTTATGGCACATCATTTTTAGTAATGAAATTGTAATTAATAATCTGCAAAAAACTATAAAAATTCGTTAATTACTAAGAATCACTTTATTATATAGAAATGAAAGTAATGAAAATATAAAGATAAGAATGTAAAAGAATATTTAAAAGTATTGTAGTCAATAGTTTTAAAAGGAGTTAAGCGGTACTGGGTTTAATTCAAGTACCCATCAAACAAATACTAAGAGAAAGTAGAATTAAACCATTAACGTTTACTAATCGTATTATATACACCTTTCATTGAACTAATTTTTAGAAATAATTGAAGTCTTATCTGGAAGTCCCACAAAATATTTAATAATCTAGGTGAGAGGTTTATTTTCAGAAATTAAAGGTTACTAAACGTCAATCACTGTTAAGATCTTACATATCAGAAACATGATAAAGCTTGTAGAACGCAGTGCACTGTCGCGAAACAAGAGGGCTCCCTTTTTTTAACATAATATATATGTCAAAATTTGAACACCATACCACAAATAACACATTAACGAAATCCGAATTACTGTGGTTTACACAAACGCATTACATTACACCTGACCAAGACAAGAAAGTGAGTGCAACGAGTGAACGCAAACGCAACCGGTGGCTGCGAGGCCACAAAAAAAGGTCATCTAAACGTATCGTACCCTCTAAGGCTGGAAGAAAGGACGACAGCGAAAGACATGGTATTTTTGACTTCTTCTTAGTAACCATCGGTTCGTTTTCGGGCTTAGTTTGTAACATGGGAAAAGTAAAACGGCCGGACGTCCGCGCGCGACACCTCCAATAGCCGACTGCCTTCGGCGTGTCAATGTACCGTATCGAAGCCCGAAGCTAAAGCGAGATACACAACACATACTCGTACTGTCCCTCGATTAACTTGACTTGTCAATTTTTTGCGGTCAATAATTATAGGTGTTTCGGAGAACTTTTAGTTAATGGGTCATTAAATATATTTGTATAACAAAAACTAAATTACAAGTAATAATGTTTTAATTAATTGTAAATTCTCAATCCTCTCAAGGAACGCGCAGTTAACTAAAACTTAGGAATCGACTAGTAATTTCATTTTAATTCAAAATATAACAATATAAAGGTATACCACCCACCAGGGTAAACGTGGATTTATGAGACGAGTGAGTGAGAGCAGAAAAGATGGCCTACATTCACCATCCACAGCTAGTGCTATAGAATAAACACGTTTTCTCGCTCATACTTATAAATATTATCTTTTGCGAGAGGAACAAAAAATTACTTCAATGACAACAACTCTATCAGATGCAAATATAAATAGCAATATATTGCAGGTTTATTTATATTCTACTATAGTTGTTCGTATTTTCTCGGCCAAACCATTAGAAGACTTAATAAATTTAAGTCTTATAATATTTCTCCTATAATTCAGTAATTCTAATGATTTTAAAAATGATTATTCAATTTGATAAAATAACGTATGTAAACTGCAAGGTATAGATTAAGAAGCGGGAGTACCGCTCATTTCACTTTCAAATATGAAAGTGAAGGATGAAAAATGGGATCGTATGTCAATCAGGTTTTGTGTCGAGTGCTACTTACACGTGATGAGTAACCGCGTGGTTTACTTTTCTTGTAGTTATTACACATACTTTGCAGACTTAAAAAAGCTAACTTGATGAAACTAAAGCATTGGTGACGAGAGTTCAATTCTGTCTGTTAATAACTTTCTAAAGTACTGCTAAATAAGCTCTTTTAAACCAAACTCAAAAATAGAGCTCATTAATACGCAGAAATGTTGTCGACATTTTGAAGCAAATTCCTACACGACCTATATTTATTTTTAAAAAATCATTTTTCAATTTAATAATTCCACGTTGACTTTCACCTAAAAATAGATCGGGTAAACCTAACTGTGTAGTTTTGTGTTAATTCCATAGGACAAGAGTATTTGGCGTGTAACTAAACTATGCAGTTTTTTTGTGAATCCACTGGACAAAAATATTAGATGTATAAACTAAACCTAAACTCTTCGCAGTTTTGTGTTGTTCGTTGACGAAAATATTAGACGACTGACAAGTATGCATTTTTGTATTTAATTAATTTAACGAAAATATTGAACGTGTAGCTTGTATGCAGTTTCATGTTGAATCAGTTTAAATGATTAAAACAGGTAAATTAAGTTACATATTGAGTTCAAAAAAATGACTAAATTGGATAAAATAATTACCATTATCGAATGGATGTTTGTTTAGAATTTGGAAATTTTGAAAAATTAAATTAATACAGTATTTATTACACATATTTGACCGCTAAAACCACTAGAGTACTACAAGATCATTCGAAGCGTTATTACCGTAAGGGTACTTTCAGCAACTCTCTAGAACACCACATTGTACTAACAAATACTTACCGGAAGCTTTGAATTCTTGCTTACGTGAGAAGGCTAGTTTCTGCCCAATGATTTCACCCAAACGGGACATAACTAGAGGAAAAATAAATAATTTCAAGTCCTATGGTTTCCAGGTGTGTTTTGTGTAATTTCAGGTAATTGAGTTGCGTATGAGTTAATTTTATTTATATTGGTTATTTATAAGTTTTGACTTAGGTCGATAAGTTTATTTGTTTAATACATTGATTTTTTTATTATTTTTCAATTACTAGTTAAGATTTTGTAAATGCCATCGAAATATTTGTTAATTTTAAGAGACATTCACATTATTAGTGATTTTAAACTGCGATACTTAAATAAATATATTATTATCACCAAGCTATAATTGTCACATCATAAAGGTAAACATTTGACACTACGAGTACCATAAAAGTTAAATACCTATGTAACATACATGTACGTAAGACAAGGTATTGTGGGGTGTAGAATTAAAAAATAAATAAAACAATACTTTTATATTGGGTATAATATTAAACCTATTAGATAACATAAATGAAAAACATATTCAAACAACAAACAACATTTTACACTACCTTTTACAAAAATAAATCAATTGATTTATAACAAATTAGCAAATGACTTTTAATGGTATACTCACGTAAACTGGTTTCGTTAGTTCTAGGGTCTTGTAGTATGAGCTCTAGGTCGGGCTCTGGCAAGGGCCAAACGGAGGCGAGGGCGCAGCCCGGCGCGGTGCGTCGCTCGGCGTCGCAGCAGACCCAGCGCCGCGCGGACCAAACCGCCGGGTGGTAGCGAGCGCGACGTGTGTTCGATATGCACACTGTATAAAACAATTTAATAATAATAGTCTTAAATTAAAATACATTTAAATATGAATATAAATAATAGAATTCTGATGGTTATGGTAGAACCACCTGCCAAACACAACTGCTCAAAACTTTGAAAGCGTCTTGCAGGGGGTTAAAACCACACTTCGAAAGACGTTAATTCTAATGGAATCCCGTATATAATATCAAACTGAGGTTTTATGCCAAAAATTTTATGTGCCATAGTTAACCTATATAACCACTCCATAATATTCAATTGTTTTTACTTTATACTTTAACTTAAATCTGACTGGCCAGGACTCGCAGAGTACGTATAATTACATGTTCATTTTAATTTTTAAAAATAAAAATAGTTAAAATAAATAATGTGAACATTTTCCAAAACATTAATGTCTACAAAGAACATTCCACAACATTTTTATTAGTTGGTAGACAAAAGATAATTATTTGCATATCATTCTAGTTACTATATATACTTAATCCTATAATTCAATAATATGAAGTTTCTTTAACTAAAGGTTGTCTAAAAGAAATGGCTAAATTATCTAATAATAATCCACTAACATTTGCGATAATGTCGAGTAATAAAATTAACTTATTTAATTATAATGTAGTACAAAAAATACCTGATTTGTGTTTGATTTATAAGAACCCAGATAGACTATACAATAATTTATTAAGTATGATTTTAAGTGAATAAATAACACATTTAAAATTAAAACTTTATTAAAAAATTAAAACTGAAATATAGTGACTGGGCTACTTTAGATATATTTAGAAGTAGAAATAAATTTTATGAATTATATGGTATGAGGCAATATAATCAAGATCCAGTATTTGTAGAACGCGTTAGATATTATTCTAAGATTTTCAAAAGTGTTTGCATCCGGGCAAAGGTAATTTATATTTGAAATAAAATCCTTAACTCTGAGGATAAAATAAAAGCTATCTGGAATATAATTAATAGCATAACTGGAAAATCTAAAATAGGAAATGAACCAAGTAAATTAAATGTTAATAATATATTAGTTAATTCGGAAGAATATACCTATTAAAGCAACATCTGCATTAAAATCATCACCCACAGATGCTATTTCTCTGCTAAAAAATAAACTACCAGGCTGTGCTAATTACTTTGAATTATAAATAAGTGAATATTAAAATATAAACTTACAAGGGCTGTTGCATTTGTTGTACATGTCAATACACTGGTTGTTGGTGCGCTCAAGCGACAACTGCGGTCTATTGCACGCAATGTTAGTTGTTACCAAACCGCAGTGTAATGACTGATAGGACATGGTGACATATTCGAAAGGGTTTAATGAAATCAAATTATATATCAAATTGCACTAGCATATATTATGACGATTTTACCGAAAGTGTTTACAAAGAAATATGAGAAATCTCTTCTCTTCTTTTTCGTATACAAGTTTACCGACACAACAAGCATTTTTTCTAGTGAACTAAAAACGGCATATTAATAAAAAATATCGTGACAACGCGACATGATGACACTTTTGAGCTGATTTGATGATGGAGCTATGAATGTAGGGAATAGGTAGTCAGGGACTGACTATTAATAAATGGTAGGACTATCGACAACAATGTTTTAAATTTTATATTTTTATCTAATTTATATTTTCGAAAGGGTCAAAGACGAAGTAGTGGAGAATTAGCGATAACAATGAATCGGCTTTGCTAAGTTATCTCATTCGTGCCTTGGAAAATCTTGAGATAGATACATAATTATGTATATGGTAAAAAATACTTTTTTTCTAATATTCACGTTGATGTTTATGGTAACAACTAGCATCGTTTTGACAGATAAGACGTCTCTAAGTTAAAACGTTTCATTTTAATCGAAAATAGCAACAAGTACCCAGTGGATTATGCGCCAAGTTTATATAGATTTTATATAGTAACACTATATTGTTTGTTATATTTTTCTCCCTTATCTTTTCATTTTGAGAATAACTCGCCAATCAAAGCCATATTACGTGTACGCAGTAAATCGATTTTTTTTTTAAAAAGTGGTTCTAAAACTTATTAACAATATGATGATACATTAGTTGTTTGATATACTATAAAGTCACAGGTCTTTGGAAATTCTCCGACTGAAAAATGGAAACAGATTTGAAAAATGAAAACAACGTCTAACTACGTCCTTAATTAGCCAACAAAAAAATCAATATTTTAATTTCCATTTTGCTACGAAAGTCAGATAAACACGCAAATCATTAAAAGTTGTGATTGCCTTTTAATAATTCGCTGACATAAAAAAATTAAATCCTCTTTTTCGAAATTTGAAAAATGATATAGATTTATTTTAATAATTACATTTTAGCCTAAATTTCAAGTCAATAGATTCAAAGTCACTATAATTAGAATGTCTCCGTACTCTATCCATACTAATCCATACAAATAAATTTTAAGATAAAAAATTGTAAAAACATTTTTTACAATTTTTGTGTCTGTCTGTTTGTTCCGGCTAATCTCTGAAATGGCTGGACCGATTTGGAAAGGACTTTCATTACAAGAAGTAACTTAGGCTATTTAACATCACGACGCATAGGAGCGGAGCAACACGCGAACGAATTCGCGCGGGTCCGCTAGTGTATAATAGGTTTACTTTTGAATTTAATTCTGTAAGCATGTATATCTGATTTTTATTTGTATTTTTTTTCTTATATAATTTTACATTTTCACAGTTCTCATTTGGTTTGTTACTGTTTTGGACTCACTTTTAGTATTATTAAGTCCTAGCTGCGCCCCGCGGTTTCACCCGCTCGCTATATTTTGGATAGTTCACACTATATCATTATAAATTATAGCCTATGTGTTATTCTGATGCATAAGCTATATTATTGTAAAGTTTCATCAAAATCCATTTAGTAGTTTTTGCGTGAAAAAGTAACAAACATACATCCATACATTCTTACAAACTTTCGCGTTTATAATATTAGTACGATTGATACTTAAGCATGTAGTGTTTTCTTTCAAATTATTTTATATACTCTTTGCATGTAATATTAACAAATCATGTACTTAAAATTAAGCAACTATGTAAAATCGCTGGTACACCCAATAAATAAATAAATAGAGATTTTTTAGTCCCTCATATTATGATCTTTACTGTCTCGTTTAGTAAGTATCTATGTCGCAAAAGGAAACTACTGCCCTAATTTCATGTTTGTAGTTACAGTAGCTGGCTGAGCGGTAATGAGTCATTCAAGAGGGTCTTTTATATATAAATATAAAAAATATATATAAGAATAATATTAACAATAGATTGAAAAAAATGAACTACTTTCATATCAACATACCAGTTCTGATTTGGTGAATCCAACTCAATCTTTCGCTGTTCTCCCGCGACACCAGATACAAGGTGTAGTCTGTGCTTTGTTCCGTGTAGCCCACCTGTGCACAATCTGTATTATTACGAATAGTAAGATTTTTCATTTTAAATACAGCAGAACTCAAAATTATTTCAATCTATCGATATACATTTAATTCCTTGTAAACTGCTCTAAAAAAGCAGCAATAGCTCAATGGTTAAGCCATTGATGTCTACTCAGGAGGTCCGAGCACACACCTATAAATTTTCTGAGTTATGTGTGTTTTAAGCATTAAATATCACTTGCTTCCGGTGACCGGTGAAGGAAGTCATCGTGAGGAAACCTGCACTCCTAGGCGTTCTCCATGTTCTCAAAGATGTGTGAAGTCTGCCAATCCGCATTTGGCCAGTGTGGTGGACTATGGCCTAATCCCTCCCCATTCTGAGGAGGAGACCCGGCTCAGCAGTGGGCCATTAATGGTTTGTAATGGTGATGATGAAACTGCTCTAACAATTTATATGTATTACTTTTGTTGGAACAGTTTAGCCTTCTTTCAAGGGTAAAAAAAAAACTATTTTTAATTCAATCACCATAATAAATTACAATAATAATGACGGAGAATTAATTACTTGTATTTTTCTTTTTAAAACCATGTAAATAAATATAATTCTTATAACTTCTTTGATATCTGGCTCATGAAACACAAAAATAGTAGACATTTAAATACAAAGGAATTCCACGTTAAAATAACGAGCCGAGTCCCCAAGTACTGTTACATAGACATAGGGTTGCTTTTATAACGTATTCTAAATCTTGCGACTTTTCGAAATATGTTCTATTATCAAGAAAAATTTAAATAAGCGATTTCGTGTTATTAAATTATATTTGAAATATACATATAGGATACAAAATCATTCAATTAAAAAAAATTACTGAACAAATTAAAACTTCTAAATCAATTAGTTGAAAATTGAAATTCCCATATAAAATTACGATTTAATCAACTAATAATATATTTTTATCATAAAACTAGTTGACCCGTCCTAACTTCAAAGGGTTAAAAAAAATTTAAATGCCCGTAACTGTTTTCTTACAATTTAAATAAAATAAAAACTGTAAAAACCACCGTATCCAATTTTATACAGTAACATTTGCGTAAAAATTATAAAAAGTTATTAAATATCTTCTAGGTACAGAGATTGGTGAGTTAGAATTTTATTATATATAAGACCTTTCTGTTTAATAGAATCCGACGTTGTGGCAACCCTACAGAGACATGATATAACTGCGTACTCCGGAAATGACATAAAACAAAAAGAATACGTAGTGACGGGCAGCTGAGTGTGAGTCAGTGTATTAATGCGTTACCTGGAAGGGGTACCTATAGGCAGGACTCTTCTCGCTGTCGTCCAATATTTGCTTACTGAGCTCTCCTAGCTGTGCCTGCTCCACAGTATGAATAGCATCTGTTGGTATTCGTCCGCGCTCTTTACGCTTCTGAAACAAACATGTTACTTTTCAAAAAGAAAACTGTCCGTTTTGTGTGATTCATCGTTGCTTTCAAGTCACTCGTAAAGTAACCGTTACATTTTTACTATTATTTTTATAAGAAGTTATTAAGTGAACGTATGTAAAACATAAGGGTTTACAGTGAGAGCCAATGACTTAAGAACCAGTTTCTCAATTCCGTTCGTCACTTAACACATGGGACAACGCCAACATGATTTTGTAATATAATGTAATATATACTGTTATTTTAAATACGAAAGTGACTCGGTATATCTATCTCTTCAAGTATGACGGTTTTATAGTTGAACTTTTAAATCGATTTACAAAAATGTTGTGTACAAATTTCACTTAAAAACAATGAAAGCTATTGTAAAAAATTATCTATCTCTGAAGTGATGAAAGTAGCTGATTTTACAATTTTTATTCTCTCGACGCGGAGCTATGTCTTTTCCGTTTTTAGGGTTCTTTACTATCTCATAAGTATGATTTTAGTGCCGTTTATTGGTGATATTAATAACGGTAAGACGCTTGAAATATTCACAGAATATTTAGTTGTATATTCACTTTAAAATAAATAATTAAATTAAAATAAATATTAAAAGGGGGAGGGCTCCCATACAAAAAACGTGATTTTAATGCCGTTTTTTGCTCGATATTGATAATATATAGTTGTATATTAATTTAAAAAATAAACAAGTTATTTTGCCAAATATTGGTACGAAACCCTTCGTGCGCGAGTCCGATTCGCGCTTGGTTGTTTTTTTAAGTTTTTCTAATAGTGCTGGTCAGTCAAGTAATACTGAACAGTACTACAGTAAGAGAAAATAAATATAAAAAGCGTGTACGTTTCGGGACGCTCGACAGAAGTGATAACTTCAACTGATGTTGAACTATTTAATATTGAAATTGTTTAACTTGAGAAAAGCTTAGCTTACTACTTAAATGTTATGTATGTCGGAGGTGTGAGGTGTGCTAGGTTTAGGTTACCCTTGTGTTAGGTTAGGTTAATGTTAGTCTGTAAAATAAAAATATTGTAAATAAAAGACCAGACCAGACATTTATACATGGCATTAGATAGAGCTAACAAAAAATATAGCAATTCTTCTATTTAATATTTGCGATATATCTACATTTCTTATAGAATTTCGCGGAATTTATTAAAGGATACATTACCATAAGTAACAAAAAAAGTAATATTTTTTGTAGGTAATTTAGTCGTCGGTAGCTTAGATCTTCTACTATGAGAGATCCAGCTTTATTAGATTATTGATTCATTCGCACTCAGTCTAGTTAAAAGGGACATATTATCTCCTCTCCCTCATAAGTTATAGTACATAACTCACGCACACTTCTGTAATTCACATAATTATGCAACACAATATGCATGTGCATTTTTATCGGTCGACGCAGAGGGGCTTATCGCCTTGCAGTTGTGCCTCTATACCGGTTAGTAGCAAAAATTTTCATATAGTACAGTTAATTTTGAATTTCCATCTAGTTAAAGATATCAAACACATTACTCTTAAAAGCTAAGATCACCGTAGATCATAATATTTTGGAGTATAACATACAGCTTATACAGTAACATATATGTAAAAAAGTTCTATGTATTATACTAGTCCGACTCATATTGGTAAATCTTAAGCTAAACCTAGGATTAATCAATAAATTGGTTTTTACAGAATACGTAACATATAAATAGAAGTTTGGCCTCAATATTGATATCAGCACAGCAATGATAATAAATGAATCTCTTGCCACACCTCAACAGGTAATCAAGCTTAACAGAATTTCCTATTGGGACGACGATCGCATCAATCACAGGAAGCTGCTCGGGATTCCGATTTCCACGCGATAAAGCTTCAGCAGTGGAAATTGATGACCAAAAAAACTAGATCCAATTATAAAGAAATACATCACAAATGAAAATTAGTTAGTATTTTTATATAACACAAAATACCAAAGGAACTGAAATGTAATTAATACCATTAGAATTTCAGTAAATGTGTAATCTTTATTTCAAGTTATTATATTTTCTACGAAGCTTTTACTTTATGAGATTGATATATGAGATTTCTGTTCACTCGATTGTGAAGACTATTGTATTATAACTTAACGAGTCAAATTTCTAGCAAGAACAATAGTTGAGAGTGGGTTAAAATTCCTCCGTTCATTGTGAGATACTCGATTTATATAAGAAAAATATAAAACATTAATAATGAAATGAAACAATCTTTCACCAAAAGCGAAAATTACAAAAGCCGGCAGACGCTATACCGCAAAAAAGGGAAATCACCATATAGTGGTTTTCCTTGATAAGAATAGCTGTAGCTGTCGCTAAGTAGAGAACCTTTTACAAACAATTAGTGTGTCGCGGAGGGCTCTTCGTTTAACCGCTCACTGAGGGACTGCACATAGGTACTTTGAATGAGGGTTGTGCGCCCTTTATTATTCCAAGTGATCGTGAAAGTGTCAAACAATATACGAGAATTAAATTATATTCGAGAATAAATAAATGAAATAAATAAATGAAATAAATAAATGAAACTTTGTTCATTATTGAGTTCTGTTTACAACGTAAGCCTAATATTCGTAGATAGATAATTTTATAAATACTATATTTTCATTAGAAAACGAATATTTATATTAAAATATAATTATAGTAAGAGAAAGTATTCCAAAAGTAAGCAATAAACGAGTTTCTGTTTGAATATTGCTACAAAAGTTTTTAAAAAATACAAATAACTGCTTTTGTAGTACAAAATAACATGAGAAAAATAAAGACTCAAGAGCATTATTTAATTTAATAAAAATATATTATCGACTTACTTTAATTCAAAATAAATGTACTGATTTTTTATTCCTGAAATACTTTATTTTTACCAGTAGAATAATTATAGTTTTCAAAAAAAGGTGACACCCTTGAGTGTATAAAACTACCGTAAAGAATTGTCACATTACAGAGCAAAATATAGTGAATATGTTAATTGAAATGAATAGTTTATTCTTATAATAGTGACAGGAATCGACATAATAGCACGTAATGAGCATCAAATAGCAGTGATATGTGCCACGAAGTGCCTACACTCCGATGTCTGAATAAGGATGAAAGCAATTAACTAATAGCTTTGAATCGTCGATATATTACACACTTATCAACAACGATCTTAAATAAGAAATGAGAAATATTCACAATCAAAAATCATTTAAACTTAAAATACTAGAGCCATTTTTGGATTATCAATGAGAGATTTTGGGTGGGTTCATTGACTATATGGATGTTTCAATGATGTCATTAAATTATTGTTTTACGTGTAATAACGTTCTTATAAGTGTGGAATATGTATGGACGTAGAAAAAAAATTAAAATATCGTTACCGATTAGCACAAGAGGGGAACGGGCGAGAGGCTGGCGGTGTTGGTGCGGCGGCGGCGCGGCGGTGCAGGACTGCCGGGTGCCGGGTGCCGCTCCGAGCGGGAGACACGCCCTAATCGCGCATGCGTTTACTAGCCCTCCTTCCAAATATTTAAAACACTCTAGGGCCCCAAGACGCATCTCAAAATTACTGTTTCATCTATATTACATTTTTGATAATAAGAGGTCAAGGACTAGAAAACTATCTGAATAATTTTAGTTGTTTTGCTATTTTTATATGCTGATTGCAATATCTATACTATTATATAAAGAGGAAAGATTTGATTATTTGTATGTTTGTTTGTTGCGAATAGGCTCGAAAAGTACTGTACCGATTTTGAAAATTCTTTCACCTATAGAAAGCTACATCCTTTTCGAGTAACATAGGCTATGTGGTGTTGCCATAAATATTCTAATTAAAAAGATACTGGTCATTTTGTAAATTGAAGTGTTTCTCAAGAACTACTAATCCGATTTTAATTTTTTTCACTGATAGATACTGATAGAAAACTACACTTTTCGTGAGTGACATAGGTGATGTAGTGTTGCCATATATAATGAAATCAAAAACTCTCACACACATCTATATATCTATATATTTGTAACTCAAGAACTGTAGGACAGATTTTCATGAAATGTGGTACAAAAAATAGACTAGAGGTTGGAAATTGACATATGCTACCTTTTATCCCGAATAAAGGTTTGAAGAGGTTGTTGTTTCTGGGGTGTACTAACGCTACCCATAAAATTGGGCTTGTTGAAACAATTTAAAAAAGCTTTACATAAGCGTTATATATAACGTGCTCCATTCCTCGATCTCGCGTCTTTATATTAACTAACTCACTTTACTTTTAAAACTCTTTTAATTATCTACACTAATAATATAAAGAGGAAAGATTTGTATTTTTGTATGTAATGAATAAACTTAAAAACTACTGGACCGATTTCAAAAATTCTTTTGCCGTTAGAAAGCTACATTATCCCTGAGTAACATAGGCTATATTTATTACTAGAAAAAATTAGAGATCCTCAGAAATTCTTACTTAAACCAATCCAAAGTGTAAGAAAATTAACCATAATTTCATCGCATGCGCTACGGAAAGTATTGGTGGCAGAACAAAAAAATGTTCTACAATATTATAGAACGTATCAATATATACAAAATTGAATATTATTGTTATGTCTACAATATATAAAACATTCAAAAGATAATACGAAATTCAAAATTTCAATATAAACAAAAAATACACACCGACGGGCCGGTGTAGTTCAACGCAGTGCAGCGAGCAACGCGGCGAGAGATGGAGCACCGAAATGCAGGAGAGATGTGCGCATCTAACCACGCAGTAGACGGAAGCTTTTTTATAGTAAGTATTATAAAAGTTTTTTTCACAACTACCTCTTTAAACTTTTCTGAACTATGAGACGGACCGCTAAGATTAATAAAGATCGTTTTATTTCTTTTACTTTCTTGGAGTAACGTAAAGAGTATTTTAAATTGAAATGAAATTATTTGAGTTTAATGAAACGAGTCTCCAATGGACTATTTTAAATTGAAATGAAATCATTTGAGTCTAGTAAAGCGAGAGTCTCCATTGAGACTTTACAACAAACGTGAATCACAAGTAAATCGTACAAACGCTGGGCGCAATAAAATCAATCCCCAATTTTAAATACTAAGGGACGTAGCACTGGTGAGAGTCCTTTCTTCTTTCCTTTGTTAAATAATCGGCTAAGGCAGGTCTTTATTACTTAATAAAAATATGGATATTGTTGTCAATGGCTAATAGATAGGATTATTCTTATTATGAGTCCAAAAGTAGCTTAAATAAACCATATTTACATGCAACATACCTCAAAAATTCCTTCTGCTATTCCTTTTTGCAGCATAGAAAATATGAAGAAAATTATTTATTAGTATTCATTAACTTTTCACAAAGAATATGCATGGCAGTGAAAACTTTAATTATTGAACCTCTTCTGAGATACTTGTTATCCAATATAATATTTTTAAAATATATTCTCTTACATAAAGTAGCAATTACCAATATATAAACGTCTTACAACGTTTAAACAATCATAAACTTACAATTTAAAAAAATCTTACAATATGGTCCTTTACATCTTTAGAATAGTTACTTTGTTAGTATAGTGGACTCATCTTTTTTTTAAATATTTTTTTCGGTAATAGTAACAATCCTTATTATATTTCTGAAATCCGTTTTTTCATACACGAAAAACACTTGTTTAAATATTTTGTTTAGGTACAATGTTTTATGTATTTTTAAACTCAATTTTCCAAAAAATTTAATTTTTCAATAAGTGAAATCAGTTTATGTGACAACTGAATTAATAAAATTAAATTAAGGTCCAATCTCTTTGGTCTGTTTTATTGGAATACAAAACCATTCTATGCATTATAATTAATAGTAGAGAAAATCAGTACTGAAGTTAGGAAAGATTTTAGCTCGTTAAATCTAAAATAATAAATCTATACAAATAAAAATCAATCACCTCTATGTATGTACATGCATAACTTTAGAACAACTGCATCAAATTAAGTAATTCTTTTATTGTTGTGTTGTTTATTATCAGAACAAGGTTTATATAAAAGAAAAAGTGAGTGAGACGGTCAGTGAGATGGTGGTGGCCACAGCAACGCCTCAATAAAGGGTGCTAGTTAGGTCAGCTAGTTTATAATTTTAATGAATTGTATATTTGTTAGTCTTGCTATAACTTGAGAATGGCTGGACCGATTTGCCCAATTTTAGATTTAAAGTATTTGTAGAAGTCCGAGGAAAGTTTAAAAAATGAGAAATGCTAAAACTATTATAACAAAGCATGGACAAGTCAGCTACTAATAATTAGAAAATAATTTAATCATGTTTGTGATTAAATAAAATTTAATCACAGTACATTGTTAAAATCATTAAAAATTAAAACAACTGAAAATTTCTTCTAACAAGTGGGGGTTGGGTTACTTGTCTTTTAAGTTAATTTTGACAATCTTACTTAAATTATTTTTGGACTTAAGAATAACTAGCCCAGATTTAACATCTAATTATTTAGTCAATAGGTCAATTTAGTTCAAAAAATATCTCTAAATTATTACTAATGTAAAAGACTAAAATTTTACATAAAATAAAAAGTGAAATTCCATAAAAGTTGAATAGACTAAAACTGGCAATCTAGATTACATAATACTACAATTAAACTGTGAGAAGTGTTTTAGTGAAAACTAGCATCTAATTATTTTAGGTAACGATAGTAATTAAATGTACCTAGCAATATTTTAAATATTTAGAAAAATTCAGATAATCAATGAATAATAATTAAATCAATAATTGTTTTCCATTTTTTTAATAAGCAATCGCTTTATAAGTTAAAAATTCTTGTAACACTTTAAGTCACATGGAAAACCAAAAAACAAAAACTGCAACCAATAAAATTCTAGTCCATAGACCCCTTTTTTCATCTTACTTATCATATTTCTTTCATGTGGACCATCCACTGTAAATTGTCATTGATATAGAAAACTTTAGAGATCACTGTTAGAATCTACAAACACTTAATTTTTTACCTAGAGCCACACAAAAGGAAAAAAAATTAATCATATCAATCTTACCTGTCCATCAGAATCATAATATATGAGAGCTTTTTTTGTTAGTATGAACCATCTTTCTTTATAATTCACTGGTGTAAATATCTTCTTATTCTGTGACCGCTTCACCATAAATGCTTCACAAATTACCTCATCTTCTTCAGTACTAGCCATTGTTCTCAATTATTTATTTTTATGAATAAGTGTTATTTATTAATTTGTTTTACATTTTGGAGTATTGTATCTGAAATCAATAGTCATAAAGTACTTTTGATTTTTATATTGAATTTCCTGTTATAAATAATTCTCAGAAAATTTAAAATAAAATCACCTTGTTTTAAAATTGGAATATGACAAAAATTTAATTAACAAATTTTAAAATGTTATAAATGCTTGAATAATTAATTATGAGCCGGCTATAAACTACTGTAAACCTATAATTGTATCTTATAAGTACAACACCTAGACACGTTATAAATACTTAAAATTCAATTGTATAATTATAAAACTACTAAAGTCAAATATTTGGTTGCCGTACCTATCACCTAAAAGCGTCTATTAGCGAAAAGTAACAAACAGAAATTACCTACTTTATTTATATCTCAAAGGCTCACTTCCATAATGAATCAACTCAATTTCGAGCCTTTTATGACTTATGTAAATCTGAATTAACTGATTTTAGACACAACATTACTTTATAAGTCCTACAATGTAGTCTTTAAACTTTTTTAAAGATAGTCACAATAGTTAACTTAAATACCACAATACCAAAACTTTTTAAAATAATTAAATCACAAATATGCTTAAGTAGAAAACTTTCTGCCAATGTCGTGTGTACTGAGATAAATACAATGGAGACTGGGCGGTAGTCAGAAAGTTATGCTATCAAATATAGATATAATAACAATAGATGATACTAGATTTCCAATAAGCGGACGAATAAATTAAATAATTGTCCGGATAATTCTTTAGAATAGCGGCGGGCGCTAGATTTTTTGAGCGGATTTTTTTTCAGACCTTTCGCTCTTATGTAACATAGGTAGTGCGTTATGCGTAGCATCTCTATGTAGTCTGTGCGCGTGAGACACAAGTTTTCGAGACGAGACAAGATGAAATAGAATTAATTTAAATAAATAATTTATATGAATTATTAAAATTATATTATTGCTCAGTAATACATAATTTTGTTAAGGTTTTCATAATTAATTGTAAAAAATGTTGTGTTAATGTAAATAATCATCTCTCATTTTAAAACACGTTGCTATCACAAAAATCTATTGAAAATTCTGAAAATGATAAATATATAAGATTTTTTGCAATACAAAGGTAAGGCTTTAGTTGCCCATTCAATTTATTACATTTTAGTAAAATCGTGTATTTTTTTAAAGTTTGCAAAGATATTGTTTGAAGACATTTTATGTTTTGAAACAAAACTAACATGAAGAGTTAACGTCTGTTAACTAGAACATTAACAGAACAGTACGGCGAACAAACTTTTTTAAGCAAAATATATTTTTAAAGAAAAAAATATCTTTTAATTAATTATTTAATATAAAAGTAATAATAAACTACTAAACATTAAGACGTTAATCAATCGAATTGATTTCATCGATAACTCAAGCTCTAATATCTAAATTGCCAGCATCCCGGTTTAATTGGTCCTCAGATCAATTACTAAAATTGATCTTCAAAAATGTCATTTTAAAAATATTTATAAACGCTTTTTAGTCACTATGTTCAAATCACTTCTGAAAAACTAACAAACCTCTATTAAACCACTTTCAAAAAAAATACTGAATTCGATTAATATACATCACTTTTTAGTTTTTACTACAGGTACTTTTGAAGAATAATTATTACTTACATATTTATACGAGAAAATCTTGGTAGAAATGCAAAAATAATCGTGAATCGAATCAACTCAATAGTTCGAATCAACATTGAATCTCATTCGAATCAAGTTTTTACCGTCATTATTCCAACCAAATGTAATTCGAGTCCATCACTAAGGTATATAGGTAATCTGTGGTTTTGTAAATTGTAACAGAGTACAGACTTTAAACTTTTATATATTATCTTTGGTACAGACTTCAGTTTTCTCTCGTTTAATTTGTTTGGCTAATATATATTAAATATTTCACAAATCAGTGATGTTGTATTTGGTAGTAGTGTGGTATTTAGTAGTCTGATAGTATCTGAAATGTGTTATTAATTTTTAGCTAAGTAACGTAACTTTGTCCTGTGGTCTGTGTAAACAAGATAAATAATGTCTTCAGAAACTACTCAAGTCAGTTCTCTGCCGTTACCTCCTTTGCAGTATATTAATTTCTACACTGATGAAAATGTACGAAGAAATAGAACTCCATTGCCGCCGAGACCTATACATGATTCGTATCAAATGTTTGGACACACCTTCAACGCTGATGATACAATAATAAGATCCCTAGAGAGCCAGGTAAGAGATTATATACACTTAATTTTTAATTTGTTATTTTTTTTTAATTTATCTTGGAAAACGCAGCCTGGACATTTTTAAATCTATTTTTTTTACATTATTATTTCATTACAGGGTTTCCGTCGTCTATATCCAATGCACTTTGAAAGAAGAAGAGAATTGAAAAAATTAAATCACTCTTTATTAGCAAACTTTTTGGATCTCTTAGACTTGTTGGTGCACTGCCCTGATTCCCCAAAAAGAGCAGAAAAAGTTGAAGATCTTAGTTTGCTATTTATTCACATTCATCATCTTTTAAATGAGTTTAGGCCTCACCAGGCAAGAGAAACACTGAGAGTAATGATGGAATTACAAAAACGGCAAAGAGTAGAAACGGCAATGAGGTATTCTTCTTGCTTACTAAAGTTTATATTTACAGAATATAAATTATTATTCTTTCAAAATGTCATGGTTTGTTTTTAGTTTTAAAATAAGTTGTGATTGCCATATTCACTTTAGAAGTATTATTATAATCACTTAATATTTTTTTAATATAAACTAGTCCTTATAAATATTAAAATTAAAAAATATATTAACATAAATTAAAAAATATTTAATTGGAACATTAGTTATGAGTTGCTTGATCTGAAATGAATAGTTATTATTATGTTTGTCTTTTCCAATCATGGGTCAACAGTGATCCAAGCCTTTGGAAGCTGTGCATGGAGCCATAGCCAACATGTACAATGTAATTTAATATGAGATGTGAGACTAACCCTGGCTTGTGTAGGATTATGGAATTATCCAGTAACTAATAATGCTGGGCTGTAGATTAGGGTGATAGTGGACACAGTAACTAATGCTATGGATAAACTATGACACCCACTCGACAATGTTTTTATACATTGAAAAATGGGTACACGGAGACTCACCAACTCATCAATGAACCCCATGAAAGGTTTATTGTACATTGCAACTAGATGAGGTAAATGCAACAGAGCTCAAGTTGCCCTGCGGATGACTGACTACTGGGTGATGGGGTCATCATTTTATTATTACATATTAGTCTTGGGGGTTTTAAAATAGACTTCACATTACTTATGTTAAAAAAGAGCTTCTAACTTATAAGAAGATTAATATGAAATAGTTTATTTAAATTCTAATAAGTATGATTAAAATTTTAGCTCTATTTTTTTTATTTTAATCAAGATTTTATTATTTTTCAGATTCCAAAAGCATTTAGATAAAGTCCAAGATATTTTACAAAACGCATTACAAAATTTACCAGACCAGAATGATATGGAGGCTAATTTCAAAGTGCCTGCTGAGATCCTTGAGCAGATGGACTCCAGTCTTGGTGATAGTGCTAATCAAGACCATTGTTATGAACTCGATAGAATTATGTGTAACATTGTTGATAATATGAGATAAAGATTTAAAATGTTTTTAAAAACAAATAAATAATTGTATTTCAAATTGTTTTTGAATATTTGCTAATAACTGCGGCCTGCAACAGTTTAATTTGACTCTATTTAAAATAGATTTTTTTTGTGTACAGAAACATGATTTTTTAATTTTTCAGCTTATTAACTTCTTAATCATAAAATAGTATAACATTTCACGTTTTACCATTTTGTACAGTGGGAATTAAGTAATTTTCAATATATTTTTTTCCGTTGACAAGTCTGTCAATGTATTTATTTTTAAAACATATTTTTCCTCTTTTCTTTTGAGTTTTTACACCTATCATCATTTATGTTCCTCTACTAATTTCTAAACTTTTGGTTTAGTTTTTAAAGAATGCTGCTATAACTTCTAATTAAGTTTTTATAGTAAAATCTGTCCTGTAAAAGAAGTCATAGAAAATTGCTTTTGCTTGTCCTTAAGAGCGGTGATAAATTGATAAAAGTAATAGTTAAGTATAATCTTTGCCAAGATTGGATTTTTAAAGATATGAATTTAAATTAATTTAGTTTTATAATTTTTTTTTTGTCCCTAAATAGACACCTGATTTTATGCTTTTGCAAGCAGCTGTACTGTTAAGTTTTTGAAGCTCTTATACAAAAAAATGGAGTACAATTATTCGTCACAAATTCTAAAATGGGCGTAACTTACTAATCAATCAATCAACTCCTATCTTTGTTCACTTGTCACTGGCTATTTATTTATTTAGGAAGATTTAAAAGTCGATATTGTAGACAGACATAATTATTATTGCTCTTAAAAATCTTAGTTTGTTCAAAGATTTCTTTGTCTTCATACAGTGAAGGTCCCAAAAAAAGGACCCTTTTCCTGGAAGGAAGGCCTAAAAGCCCAAGTCTGTTGCTGAATACTACATAATATAATAATAATTATGGTCATTTACTGTTAGATAAAAAAAAAACCTCATATATAGAAGATCATTTATTATATAAAGGGAGCTCTTGAAATTTAATCCAGTCGTAGGTCTTTCATAATTAAGATTTGATAAAATCTGAAAAAAAAACCAAGTGCAGCCAGTCATCTCTGTCCCGGTTTTCTGTGTCCAAATATCTTAATTTATTAAATTGAATAAACACTACGTACCATTATCTTCAGTCCAAATCGTCCAAACAATTTCTTCAAATGATGAAGAATTTTTTAACACTATAGTAATATTAGATTAAATACTTACAATATGTGCAGATGTCAACAACTGTTCCTATTGAATGTCTAACTGGATTTCTCCAACCTATTTAGGGCAACTACTTACCAACTACTTGCTGTAGCTAGACATTAATTAAAACTATACCTTAGATTGTATGTCCAATTGAGATGAATGTGGATTATTGAATCTATGACGTCCTGGTAATGTCAAATTATTTCTTTTTACTGGAACAACTGAAAGAAAACCCATTGCACGAAGAATAAACTCAACCCGCACAGTTCCAGCCAATCAAAAAAACTAAATCGAGAATAGTAATCTAATATCAGTGACTTTTTAATTTTTTATCCATTAGAAAAGCTTTTTTATAATTTAATTTGGCGGTTTTAGACATTGGAGATGTTTTGTAAAAATCATTAAAAGGTGGACAAAATGTCACTGAGTCATAGTACGACAAACTAGTAGCGTTTCCTGGAAGAGGCGGTATTCCAAAAGTCCCGTCTACTGAACCCCCTACCCCTCCCAGAATTAGAACCTGAGAATCTTCCAGAGTTATTTGTTCTCGTATTACTTAATCTGGAGCTGTATTTGCCAGATGGTGGTGTGTACATTTTGAGATTTCTATCACCACTACGAGACCGTTTTTCAGGTGACTTTCGTTGACCATTATCAAATGTTATCGGTCGGTGTCGTTTTGAACCTGATGATTGCTTCGACTCTTTGTCTTCGGTGTCATTGGATTCTGAGACCTAAAAACGATTAGTGTGTTATAATTACACATCCTCCATATCACAGAATTAAACATCTGTTACAAATTTCATAATCTGTGAATTGATGAGTCAGTCAACCAACTTCTTTTTATAGATAAAAAAATACATCTATAAGGAAAACAAACAATAGAATAATAGATATACAATATATACCTGTTTTTCAGTCTTTTTAGACTGGAATGACAGATGCACTTTGCTCTTGAAGCTGGGTGGTGTGCGGAATATGTCTCTTATTAATGTGTTAATATTAGATGTTGTTTTCAATGCTGCTATCTTTAATTTATTTTCCTCTGTATTTGCATCTTCACCTTTCTTATCCTGGAGAAAATTTTAATGATATAGAATTTTTTAATGTAAACTTCTATGATGAATTCATCATCATCACAACCCATTGATAGCCCACTGCTGAGCCGGGTCTCCCCATCAGAGTGAGGAAGGGGTAGGCCATAGTCTATCACACTAGCCCGGAGTGCGGATTTGTAGACTTCACACACCTTTGAGAACTTTAGGTAATTCACAGGAGTGCAGGTTTCCTCACGATGTTTTCCTTTATCGTTAAAGCAAGTGATTTAATTTCTTAAAACACATAACTCAAAAAAGTCAGAGAGCCCAGGATCAAACTCGGACTTCCTGATTAAGAGATCAATGTCTTAACCACTATGCTATCACAGCTATGATGAATTACTACAATTTTTAATAATTTGAATATTCTCTTTTGTTAAGAGAATATTCAATCCATCAAACACAATTACTTAAAAAAATATCATACCTGTGTAACTTCTTTGAGTTTTTTTATGTATCCCTGCGTAAGTCTCGCAGTGTATTGAAGCCTGAGACGTAATGACTTTAGCCTGGCTGCATCAGCACCCAGAGCTTCTGGTGCCTTTCTGCATAATGAATGAAGGGCAAATAGAGCACATTCAACATGAGAAAACTGTAAGGATGGTGGAATCTTTGTGTCTTCAGGTTTGCTTTCCTTCTCCTCTGTAGAGTTCTCTTCAATAGGTGCCTCTGGTATATAGTTCTGCAAAATTTATGAAATTTTTCAAATGTTTTTAATGTAACATAATTTTTTGCAAACCACTGTAAACCATCAAACTAATTTTTTTTATAATATTGTATTTACCATTAGCACATCATAAACAATTTTGATTTTTTCTTCTACATTTTCAAGTTCTCCACAATGTTCTGTAATTTCAGCGAATGTCTTCAAAAGTTCCAGTTTTAAATCAGTCCCTCCCCCTGCAGTAGCAATATCATTCCATCTTATAAGGACATGGTCACAGAAGATATTTACAAATTGTGATGAATCCACTTGGGCCTATGACAAAAAGATCATATTATGGTATTTAGATGACTTAGCTTTCACTGATTAGCCTATATCACTTGTGAATTAAGTCTTATTGTTTCTATATTATAATTGTCCCTTCTGTTCTTGAACTGATCAATTGTAACTCATTCCAAATGTGTAGTACCCAGTTAGATAGAAAGTGCTTCAGTTGATGTGATTGTCCTCTAAGACTAGGATTATAGTTTTATATGAATAAAGTCTCAATGTTTGGTTTTTATGACAGTTAAGGGACAAATGAGCAGACGGTCCACCTGATGGTAAGTGGCCTTCGTCGCCGATGGACATGGCACATACAAGAGTGTCTCTTGTACTGCCGATGCCTTGCCTTGAATACTACGGTTTCAGCGGACTCTGAGGATGAACCCTGAGTCCAATGAAACCGCATTATTAATGAGATGTGAGAGGGAAGATATAGGTCTGGTCCACATGCAGCTCGACCGGAACGCGTCAAAGACACTTGATGGTCGGATTCGCATGCTGGTGGTCGCAAGCCAATAGGGGAACAGTTCCCCTACCATCAAGAGGTGCTGGGTTACTCGCGTCTTACGAGATGCTCTCCCAGTAGCAGAAGGGAATTGTATTCCAACCTGTCCCCTCATCACTACTATTATTATTTTGTGTGTTTCAGTTTCAGTAGCAGTTTTAAATACTAACTAGCTTCTTTTTCTTTTATTATTATTAGTCTTTCTTTTCATTTTGTTAAATATAATAAACTTCCTCATGGTAAATGTTGTTTGTTTTTCCCTTAGTAAATTAAGTCAATATCAAAATTCAAGCAATTTTGGGTGTGAAGGATGAACAGAAAGCCTTGTTGAATATATTGTGTAAATGTTTTTGAGTTTAAACAGACCCTATCAGCCTAACAGGTTCTCAACTCTCTCATAGATGCAAACTTTTATTGCAGATGCCTCTCTATTTAATTTCCGGATGCTAGATCAGACATATAAGATAATCAAGTTTTTATTCATTACATTTATTTTATACTATAAAAATAAATTACCGTAAACAAAGGCAAAGCATATTGAGTGCATTGTATAAGTCTGTCAACATATTCAGGATCTTCAGGATGCCAGTCATCAGGTGTAAATGCAAGGGCTGCAAGCAATTGTGCCAGTTCTTTCTTTCCTGCTGGAGTCTTCCCAAGTTTTGACCAAGTCAATAGATCCATTATGTGTTCAAATTCTTCAGCAACGGAATCCTAAAGATTAAGATAACTTTTAAATTTGAGATAATTGGGCAATAATTTTTATCTAATTTTAAATAATTAATATGTATTGTTAAAGTCTTTTAATAAAGATAAAAAAAAAAGTATATTGATTGGTAGTTATTGTTTTGAAAAATATATCAAACATTCTCTTCTACCTGTAAAATTTTCTTTCCTTCAGCAATAATTAGATCCTCTGCCTCCTTGTCAATAATTTCCCGTCCTAAAAATTTAACTTTTGTTGCCAAAAATTTGATACATCTTTCTCTTACTACTTCATTAGGGATTTCACTATCTGTGCTTTGGTGAATTTGAGAGAATAGACCTTTCAGAGTACCTTTCGGATCATTTTTCAAAATAGAAAGTAAAGAATTTGTTACAATATTAATTTCTGTAACATCTTCCGATTGTAGAAGTTGTGCAAGAATGTCAGCAATCCTGGTTGTGTGCTCCTTGTTGGTTTTGCACATTAATGGTAAATCTTTAATAGCTTGTTTACGAATCTAAAAAATGTAGAAGCCTTTATTAACTTACTTATATTTAATTCAGGTTGATATTAGAGAAAATTTAAACAACAAAATAAATGCAATGTAATAATGTATTAATCTCATCCAAGATATGGGTCCCATGTGGTGGTGTATATTACTTTTAGGGTCTTATACACATTAAATCATGACTTAATACATTATTAGGACGACGTGGGAGAATATAGTAATTAAATTTATAACTATACATATGTATGGAAAAATAATTACCGCTACATCATCATCCTCGCAAAGATCAAATTGAGCTTCAATAGCTTGATCCGATAATGTTGGAAAGCTATTGAAAAATTTTGCAATAAACTGTGATGCTAAACGTTTTTCTTTATCTGTTCCTTTCACTGCAGCAAGGATTTCCAAATATTCTTTTTCATGCTGTGAAATTTTAAAATTTCTTTTTAAGTTGTAGTTTTAGTATTGTTATTAAGAAAACTTACACAGGCCAAAAATTAAAAACTTTATTAATATTTTTACTAATACTTATGCTATTAGATGTGCTAATTTCAAAACTAATAATACAAAAGTTGTATCACCACTAATTTCTCAATTTATGCATAATATAACTTTTGATGAAACCATTTATGAAAGCTAAAAGTGCTCAAAAAATTTGCTTATTATCAGAAGCTCAACTACGAAAAAGAGAGAAATTTCGCAGGGTTTGTTGATAAATTTACCAATATCATAAGAGAAGTCCAAATTCTTGTTAAAAGGGTAAAAGTTGTTCTTGTTAAAGGATGACAAAAAAACTATACCAAATACCATTTTAATAAGCTAATAAAATTTTGATTAAAAAACTTAACAGGCTTTGTTGTTGGTTTGTGTAATTAGTAGAAAGAGATTTTCAATATACATTAATACGGATTTAGGTTACCTTAGATATGTCATCCTTAGCATCCGCAAGAATCCCGTAGTTTTGATACAACTTCTCTATGTTATCAGAAGACATGATGAAGAGACAATTTTAATACTTCACTTAACAATAATACCAATATTTATTAAACAATCCTACAATTATTAAAAAACGATGCAACGACCAAACTACGATGGGCGACGCCGAGTATTCATGTCACAGATTACTTACAGCAAAGAACACACAGTTACATACTACTATGTAGTCTGTGGTTACATACTAGGTAGCAAGATTCATATACCATAGACTATTATAATTTATATATAGAAATTAGGGATGCCACCCCATGGGATCGATTTTTCGTACAAAAAGAAAACGATCTTTTTAAAGGACTGAATCGGTCCAGCGATATTTCACCCTAAACAATCGGCATTCGTATTTTTCTGTAATTTTTCTAAAAATCACCAATTTTATGAAATGAGTAGGCGACAAAGGCCCTTTTTTTGCTCTTTTCAGCGCAAAAATCGCTTTAACTCGATCTAAATTAACGATGATGATCTTTTTTTGCTTTTAAACTTAGGAGACACAATATTTACATACTAAATGCAAAGTTGAGATAATCCAAAAATGGTTTTTAGAGGAATCGATATTTTTGTGAATTGATACGAATCGATTTAAAAATCGATCTTTTCTAATAAATAAGAAATATGTAGACCCAATATAGCTTGATCGAATCACTCGTAGTTCAAATTCAAATTCAAAATTATTTATTTGGAAACTTTAGATTAATACAAATTTCTTTAAACGATAATAACTGCTTTAGTTTCAAACTGTAGCGCAGTTATTAACGCCCTCCATCTAGCGTCGTTCAGTTACAATTTACATAAACGAGTACAATTAAATTCATGTTACAAAAAAATATGTCAAATTAGTAATAAATAATATGAAAATTTTCTATTTATAATTCATTCGTAATAGTCAATAAATTAATAATTTATGGAGATGCAAATATGTAAATAATAATAATAAAACGTAGTTAATAAACAATAATTAAAAGAATAATGATACACTAATTTGAAATGATTACTATCTAATTTACTTAAAATTAAATAATGTGTGGAAAGGGATAAAAGTAGTGCGCAACTGAAACCCATCATCATCAAACCTAAAGAAGACGAATATGGACAATTGCACAAACCATAAACTATAGATAGGACACGGCCATACAAACAGCCGGCCTGTAGAGATAGAACAATCAAATGCGAAAACCAAACAAACGGCATGTTAGATATTAGAGCTTTCGTTATCGATAATCATATCGATAGTTTACCGTTTACCTTTCATATCAATATTATATTAAATTAAACACTAAAAAAACTATTTTTCAATTCAAAATTTACTTTGCTTACAAAAGTTTGTTCGTCGTATTAAAATGAATATGAAGAAAATAAAATATTTATAATGTAATCTACATGTTAGTTTTGGTTCATATTTTAAAAAATTCTTCAATTAATATATTTTTAAATCTTAAAAAAATACATTTTTTTAATAAAATATCAGAACTTAAATCAGCAACTAAAACTTAACTAAAAGCTCGTCTTTCTATTATCTATACTAATATTATAAAGAAGTAAGATTTGTATTTTTGTATGTAACGAATAAACATAAAAACTACTGGACCGATTTCAAAATTTCTTTCACCATTAGAAAGCTACATTATCCCTGAGTAACATAGGCTATATTTATTACAAGAAAAAATTAGAGATCCCCAGAAAATCTCACTAAAACCAACCCAAGGTGCAAAAAAAATAGCCATAAAATATCTTTCATCGCATGCGCTGCGAAAAGTATTGATGATAGAACAAAAAAATGTTCTAGAATATTATAGAACGTATCAATATCTACAAAAAACTCCGCGAGACCATATGTCCAACTATTATAGTTATGTCACTATAACTACTTTATTATATTTTAAAAGTTGATAAAAATGCCTATCAAAATCAGACCATGTTTTCCATACCTTTGTATTAATCTTTATCCAAATAAATTATTTCATATTCAAGACTGTTTCAATACCTGTAAATTACTTTTTGAATTATTAAAATCGGACCTTCCATTCAAAAGATATTACGAAATTAAAAATATCAATATAAACAAAAAATACACGCCGACGCGACTGGCCAGTGTAGTTCTATCTCGGTGATACTCGAAGTGCAGCGAGTGGTAGCGAGTAACGCCGAGGTAGAGGTGCACCGAAATGCGGGAGAGCCAAAATGTTTTAAACTAAATATTCCACCCGTGCGAAGCCGGGATGGGCCCCTAGTAAAAAATAAATAGATAGAACTAGATATTTATCTTAACACTAGCTGCGCCCCGCAGTTTCACCCGCTGTATTTTGGATAATTCACACTATATCATTATAAATTATAGCCTATGTGTTATTCTGATGTACAAGCTATATTATTGTAAAGTTTCGTCAAAATCCATTTAGTAGTTTTTGCGTGAAAGAGTAACAAACATACATCCAAACGTACGGAACGGGAAAAATGTACGAATCATACAAACTTTCGCGTTTATATTATTAGTAGGATAATATAGGCGAGAACTGTTTACAATATTTTATAGAATCACACATATACTAGAATCTTGTCCCGAAGAGTTTGGTCATCATAAACCTAGGGTCAAAAAATTACTTCAATCAAATGTCACAATCTGGCAAAACAATTTAATCCATACAAATAAATAAAATTGGAGTGTCTGTTGTCTGTGTAGTATAAAAATAACCGCTTATGGATGTAAACTACATGGTACATATACAAAAACATTTTTACAATTTTGTCTGTCTGTTTGTTCCGGCTCTCTGAAATGATGGGACCGATTTTGACGGGACTTTCACTGGCGTATAGCAGATTTACGACGAGTATAGGAGCGGATCGGCTAGTATTTAATAAAAGTTGCCTTTTTGTTTTCTTTCGGTAAAAAGATTTAATTTATTAAAAGAAAAAAGGTTTTATTTCATTGAACATGTAGTTATATTTATAGCTTGGAAAAAAAGATTGTGGATTATACTATGTCTTGACACTGTTTGATACTTGAAATTTTTACCATTATTATAATATAGGATTCGGATGTAGTACCTAATAGTTACTTGAGATTATTCATTTTTCTTATTTATTGTTACTTATAAACCTATTGTCGAAATCAGATATTATTCATTATTGCGAAAACCTGATGCCTGTTCTTTTGTAAACATTGTCTGTCTCAGACAAAATTTGTCCCTCTTCAGAGTTTAGACTCGGTCAGACATCGCAAGAAAACTTGATATATTATTGCTTTACCAGTACTACGAATAGTTTTATTCATTTAAACAGCTCAATAATGCTACGATCGTCCAGAATTTTAGAAAATCTATGATAACAAACTTGGATAAGCGCACTGTTGACACATAATGTAACAAGTACATTAGTGTTTCCACATGTATAAATTTTTAGTTCCAAATTAACAAAAACTGATTATAAACATTTGTCTCAACTTCTCCAGTTATAAAATAAACGACAATAATCAAGAAAAGCTTAAGGTATTCACTTAACTTCATCTCAACTACATAATGATGTCTATAATGCACCAGCTCGCTTACATCCGACTCCAATGCATGTCTTCCATGCCGACATGACACTCGACGAGCGTGTGCAACGCCGTGTCCACTCCCTACCGACCTGGGGAAATACGGTAAATCACTAAAAATCTACGGATCATCTTATTAGGATAGCGTTTTTCACCACACGCATTTTTCTCACTCACTGATGATAACTCCGTTGTGCGCTTCCCGGCCTCCACCTCCGCTTGGATGTGTCTAAACACATAAGCCCATGGAGAATCACCACTGCCTCAACTCACATCGTGCAGGAAACTTGGCTTTACATAGACATGCACCAATCACTTAAATGCCGCGCCTATTTCCCTATCAGACAAAGAGAGGACAGATCCTAGTCGTCCATCACGGTCTAGTACCACCATCCGACCACCATGGACTTGAGAAAGAACAACGTGAACAAACTGGACACGAGTGTCAAATCATGACAAACCCAGGAATTTCACGATGTGTCTGTAATTCATTAACTGCAATTTGTCAGTAGTATTTTTTTTATAGCGATTAAGGGGCAATCGAGGAGACGGCCCATCTAAAGGTAAGTAGCCACCGTCACCCATGGACATCGGCAATACAAGAGAGTGACTCTTGTTTTGCCGATGCGTTGCCACCTCGAATATAAAGTGAGGAAGGGGAATGAAGAGGAGAATGCTGCAGTTTCAGTGCACCCTGTACGAGAACAGAGAGTTCACTAGAACCAGCAACAACCAGTTAATGCTGCAACAAAGCAGCATTAACGGGATGGGAGTGGGACGGGTATTTCTGGCCCAGATACAGCTCGACTGGAACGCGTCACAGACACTTGGCGGTCGGATTCGCATGCTGGAGGTCGCAAGCCAGTCGGAAAACAGTTCCCCTACCACCAAGGGGTGCTGGGTAACCGCCTCTTACGAGATGCTCTCCCAGCGGCAGAGGGGAATTGTATTCTAACCCGTCCCCTCACGGGGACATCAGTCACAGAATACAAAAATAGTATTAAGAAAAAAAATGGAAGTATCGTTTTTTTTGACAAAATATAATTGTTCAATAATAGTTTTTTTCTCTACTAGAATAATATTTTTTTTTCAGGTGGTCACTTATGTTTTAATCTTTTGGCCGTTTTTTAGGGTTCCGTACCTTAAAAGGAAAAAAGGACCTCTTAAAGGATCACTTCGTTCGTTCTTCGTTTTCTCAGGATCGTGTGCAGGTATCAAGTTGAAATTAGTATCAAATACTCAAGCCTGCGTTGAAAAGATACGAGCGTTAATGTGGTCACTCACACAATTACTTCCCGATGACCCAGTATCGTAAAATTGAGCATGAAGCAAGGTCTCATAGCATAAGTAAATGATAAAATTAAAAACTGCAATTTGTTTTTCATCACTAGATAATTATCTTTTTTGACTGTCACGAAAGACTCTTTTTCTCAGATAATCGTGAAGATATCAAGTTGAAATTTATATGGAATTCAAGTCTCTAGTCCCTCGGATATGTAAAAAATATCCGCTTTTATCTCATGTATTGTATTTTTGATAGACAAGAATCAAAATTTACAGGCTTTATCTTTTGACTTAGGAACGTGTTTGGCACTGGTACCTATGGCGAAATCCCGAAAAATGGCAAATCAAATCGAAATTATTTATTTCAATTAGACTTTTTTAAAAGTACTTTTGAAACGTCAAAAAAGTGTCGGTCAGTTAGTTTGTCTGAAGTTACCACCAGCTCGGAAAGCAATTTTCTGTAGAGAAGAGCCGGCCAGAAACTCAACAGTCGCTCTTTTCAAAAAGACATGTTCACATAGTCTGTTATACAAATCATTTAACTTGAGTCATTCAACGTCACTTAGATTCCAAGCATTCTCATCATTTAAGTAATACTGTACATTATAGTATGCTTTATATATTGACTTCTCCGAGATCCGAGTTTTAAATTGTTGAAGTGGCAAGTCTAATATAGGCTGTGGAATCTTATTATAGATGCGAACTCCAAGCTATTACTGACTTTGTGGAGACGAAAGTAAGGCGTTACAAGTTTATTTCTGTTAATTTTTGTTATATCACGAAAAAAATGATCAAACTCAAACTCAAAATATGTTATTCAAATAGACTTTTTACAAAGTATTTTTGACACATCAAAATTGGTCAGTCAGTCAGTTTGTCTGAAGCTGACACCAGTTCGGAAAGCAGTTTCCTGATGAGAAGAACTGGCAAGAAACTCAACAGTTGCTCTTTTCAAAATGCCATTGTTTACATCAGTCTGTTTCACAAAGGTAAAATCATTTAACTGAGCATCAACGTCATTTTGAATCCAAACTTTGTCATCATTCAAGTAATCTTGTACAGAGTAGTGAGCCTTGTTTACTAAACAATTTTTTATTTGAGTTTTAAATTGCTGAAGTGGCAAATCTAATATAGTCTGTGGAATCTTATTATAGATGCGAACACCAAGCCCGATGAAACAATTACTCACTTTGTGGAGATGATAGTATGGCGTTACAAGTTTATTTTTATTTCTGGTATTTATACTGTGTGTGTCACTATGTTTGGAAAATAACGTAATATTCTGCCTAACGTATAATATATTACAATAAATGTATTGTAACGGCACCGTAAGAATACCTATTTTATTAAAAACATCTCGAAGGGAATCTCTAGTTCTTAGATTGTAAATGGCACGAACTGCTCTTTTTTGAAGGATAAAAATGGATACTATGTCCGCGGCCCTGCCCCACAACAAAATACCGTAGGACATTATACTGTGAAAATAAGTAAAATAAACAAGTCTGGCTGTATCAATATCAGTTATATATTATAAAGTAAGGGAAGCTGAGTCTTCCCGCCAAAGATGATAAATGGGAGTTCCACTGAAGTTTTGAGTCTAAAGTTATTACCAAAAGATTGTTGAGTCAAATAAATTCAATATTTCATTATTTAATAAAAGGGTGAATTGCTGTTTTTTAACATTCGGTAAAGCGAACTCCACACATTTAGTCTTTTTTGCGTTTAGTACTAAATTATTAATCGTAAACCATTGAAGAACCTGCGACAGTGCACTATTTACATCGTCGTAAATGTATTGGTTTCTCTTAACTTTAAATATAAGAGAAGTGTCATCAGGAAAAAGTACAATGTCGCATAAATTCCTCACGTAGTACCTATGGCAGATTATTAATATAAATCAAAAATAAAAATGGACCCAATGTGGAACCTTGTGGAACACCCATTTTTAAGACGGATTCAGAAGATTTTTTACCACTTATAGCAATATTCTGGATCCTCTGAGTAAGGTAAGAACCAATTAGATCAAGTCCTTTATCACTTATACCATAATAATTGAGTTTTTTTAAAAGCGTTTCATGTTCAACACAATCAAAGGCCTTGGACAAATCACACACAACTGCTGCATCCGTTGTTGACCTACCTTTAGTAAATACATACATTGTACATAGTATATTATAATCATATATATATTAAATTAGGAAACGATCCTGTATCAATACACTTGTTGAAAATAAGAGCTAGATGTGAAGCAATATTATAAATAATTTTAAGTAATCTTACAGATATATCCCATAAATCACCAGTTTTTTAAATTTAAGAGTTTTAAATGTTTTAATTGCTGGTATTTATTATGATTGGTGAAACATACCTACTTGAAATTGAAACTATTGTTACAACCCTAAGTGAATACTTTTTAACAATGCAATAGCATCGATGGGAGAAGATTTAAGGCTAGAAGTTACTTTAACCGGAATTTCTGTAAAAAAATTTCAAAAGCGTTTGCCAGCTCTTTTACAGAATTTAGATATTTACATTTATTCGTTATTTACATTATTTTTATATTACATTATTTTCATTATTTACATTACATTGTCAATTTTCAATTTAATTTATTCATTAATATTTTCAGATCTTTCAGTAATACTAGGATACTGATATTTATGTTGTGACGCATTACTTAAAGAATACTGAAGTGAAGCTATCAAGTTGAAGTTAATATTAAATACTAGCTGTACCCCGCGGTTTCACCCGCTATGATTTGGCTCACTCTACATAATTATAAATTGTAGCCTATGTGTTATTCTGATATGGAATAATATGGCTTTATAGTAAAGTTTTATCAAAATCCATTCAGTAGTTATCTCTTAAAAAACATATAGCTGCAAGTTACATTAGCGAATTAATTACCTATAGGTACTAAAATATTAATTGCAGGCAATTGCGGCTAATTTTTGAGGCAACTCATCCCTAATCCACTGTATAATTTCTAAACATTCGTTTAAAATTTGTTTTTTTTTTGTTTTTTTTTCAGTTTTTAGTTGTATCAAAAAAACAGATACCTGCACCTGAAACAGAATCGAGCACTGGGATCCTGTACTAATAATACACTACTGCAATTTGATTATACCGGGATTATCAGTGTAAATTACATTTAGGTAGGTACATACTCGTTTTTTGCATTTAGGTAGGTAAGTACTAAGTATCTAACATTTTAAGGGCATACTAGCATTACTAATCGTGGATAGGTATAGCAAATCTTAGCATTAACATAGTAGGCTTACTTATGTAAATAAGCTAGATACCTAGGTTAATAGAAATATAGGGGCGAGTCCCGTAAGCCCGGATAATCCTTATAGCCGGACAGTATAAGAAACATTTTATAATTTTTCGCAATTAGAAAGCTTCACCTGACTAAACTACAGGGGTGGGGGGGTCCCGAAATGTCGTGCAAAATTTTGATGCTGGGATAAGATTGTTCGATGTAATATTTTGGGTACCTACCTACTGTATTTAAGATATGTAATGGTCTTGAAAATTATTGTTACGCTATGACGCTAATTCATGCGATTTTTTGTGATTAATTGGGAACCCAAATTGGGAATGAGAATTTTAATTATTTGTAATGGACTTATTAATAGACTATTTTTGTTTGAACGTGCTTCCCAAAGCCAAATTGGTTTCTGATGAAGGCTTGGGTAATAAAATGAATGTACGAAAAGCTACAAAACAATTTTAATTTGTATCATGTGTAGCTAGGTATCTACCTATTCATTGTAATTCCGATGAAGGCCAATTTCGTATTTTACCTATTTTAACCAAAAGGCTCGTTCATTACTTAAGAAGTTGAGATTTTGTCATTATAAATACCTAACTCTGAACCTAAAGTTTCATTATAGTTTAAAAAAAGAAAGAACATGTTGTTGTTCTTGTTTCAAACATGAATATAAAGTTATTGTTAATTTTTGTATTACCTAAATTAAGAATAAATAAACTTAAAAGTGCTAATGTTGAATAAATCTTAAAAATAGGAAACTGGTTTTCAATTCGTACACTACTGTTACTAATTGCGTCATTGCTTTTACAACTATCCCTAATTACGGGGTAAGTTGTAACACTCGCCTTCTTTTTTTTCTAAGCAATTTTTACAAGAATTAATTACAGATTTAATCAAAATTTTATTTTAAATCGATAGCTAAATAGCTCATTGTAACTCATTGAAATAGGTACTACCTACTGCTGCATTTTCTAAATACCTAACGCGTAAGCAGCTTACTCGTTATAGAAGCTTACTGTAAGCTTCTATAACCAAGAAACAAAATAATGTAACAAGTAGACCCCCCCTCCCCTCCCCGCCCCCTACCTACTTAAATACTAAATAAAAAATGTCAGATTCGATCGCCGAGTTTCCTATCACTTATGCATTCAGTGCACTTATTCATATATAGGGTTAGAATATAAACGAGCCGACACATTACAAACAATATACCTACATACCTGCTGAGTTACCTATGTACTGGCACCGAGGTGAAAAATATAGGTTTTCACGGAACGATCCTCCGAGTCCCTGTCTTTGCACAACTAAATCGATAAATTATCAACTCAAATCAAAAAAATATCTTTATAAGATAATATAATTTAATAATTCCTCTTAATAGAAGATCCAAACAATAAGAGAAAAAATATTTTAGTCATGTTTAGCCTATGTTCATTACGACGGTGTCCATTATTTTTGTTTTAATTAGGCAAATTAAATGATAGTATGGGGCGCGGCGGGCGAATTGATGAGGGGCGGGTTCGAACAGACTGCCTCCTATTGGTCACAAAACATCCGCCCTCCGCCCCTCTCGCAACCCGCACCGCGGTGCTCGCCCGAGCGCCGCGAGCCGGCCTCGCCGCCTCGCCTCACCTCAGTCGAGTAAGATCCCGCGTGGTGTATTGCACGTATTTTATCCAGCCGGTACACGGTAGTGTTGTGACAGCGTGTGTATGTGCGATGCTCGGACGGTGATCGAAGCATGGTGAATTACGTCAACCCGCTCGCCATGTACCAGGGCAAGGGCGGTCAGTACGGAGCAGGGGGATGGTATGGCTGGCAGCACCAAAATTTCGAGGAGCAGCAATGGTGTGCATGGAACGGTGCGCCGACTGGAGAATGGCCGTCTGATTCACACCATTTCAAAAGAGAACCAGGCGAAAGAGATATAGCAGAAATGCCGTCGCCGGCTCGAGGAGATTTAGCCAGTCCAGGAGAAGGATCACCTGGATCGAGGCCGTCTCAGCCGCCGGCGCCTCCACGCTCCCCGTACGAATGGATGAAAAAACCTAGCTACCAGTCACAGCCCAATCCAGGTTTTTATTCTCATCTACCTTATTTATTACGTTTTATCGATTAGATTGTATTTATCAACACATCGTTGTTTGGGTTATATTATAATTTTATTCGTTACAATAAAAATAGTGTGTAGGGATTGTTTTAAAAAAAATTTAGAGCTGAAAGTTATAGGATTATATTATCCATTTTAATGCGTATATTTTTAGGATCCTTTAGAAAATAGCTTATAGTGATCATAGTATTTTTATTATTCTTTCTTACAAGAGCGTGCAACAGTAGCAAATAGAAAACTGTGTAAGGATTTTGCTCATACTTCTCTATAATAATAATGTAATAAATTAGTACACATCGGAAAAGGTGCATTAAGTATAATACGAAATTTACGGAACTGTTATTGAAATAGTATTGTTTTTTGTGTCAAATTTTTGCCTTTAATTTTATAACATACATAAAATATATATATATAGCTACTAGCTATTATTTCTACCTTCGCTTGATGTGTACTTATATGTCATATTATTATTACCTTTTTTTACCGTTGCCATTGTTATTTTTTGACATATCCAGTCTATTACTGAAAATACAATTAAAATCTGATCAATAATTTTAGTAAGTCACATTAAACATTCATGATATCCTATCCTACTAATATTATAAACGCCAAAGTTTGTAACAATGTATAGATGTGTGGCTGAATGTTTGTTACTCTTTTATGCTAAAACTACTGAATAGATTTTGTTGAAACTTTACAATAATACAGCTTACGCATCAAAATAACACAGGCTATAATTTATAATGATATAGTGAGAATTATACAAAATATAGCGGATGAAACCGCGGGGCGCAGCTAGTAATTTATAATATTAGTTGAGATTAAGTTTTAGCGTTTCTCGCCTTTTTAACCTTAAATATACAAAACAGCAAAATAGGTTCAGCCGTGTTTTAGCGAGACTAACAAAGGTCAATTAATTTTTATATACCTATAAGATTATTAGATGATTTCCTTCTAAAATAATAGTAATAATATGAAGAATCTATATATACGTGAACCAAAAACCTTGTACCCCTTGTTACTAAAACTGCGTGGACGTAGGAGTATGAAACTCACACTTAGTTTATAAAGAGAATGCATACAAACACATGTTTTTGATACACACACGCATATATAGGACCACTAGTTATCCTTACTAATATTATAAGTTCGAAAGAAACTCTTTCTGTCGCTCTTTCACGCCAAAATAAAATAGTAGTAAACTATTTAAATGAAATGTTGTATACAGATAGTCTAGAGCCTGATAAAGGACATAGGGTATCTACTTTTTAATGCGAAAAAAGGGTTGTAAGGAGTTGAAAGGGGGTGGAAGAAAAGTTGTATGGAATTATCGCCATTTTTAGAGCTAGAAGCTTGAAACTAATTTTTTAGGCTGTTGATTCGATATAAATAAATATGACAATCAAAGTGTGTAAAAGTTTTACCCTCAACAGTGGAAAATAACGATGGTAAAATATTGTCACTATTCCAGGCGGATGAAGTTGCGGGCACAGCTAGTAGGTAATAAAGGATGAAATCGGGTAATGTTTCATAAAAAATGCTTTATTTGTATAATAAGTATATTGAAAAATATTTTAAATTTTGCATTTAGCTGAAGCCTGAGGTAGGTATACAACATAACATACGATTTTAGGTAACGTTTTAAATTACTGATTGTACTTAATTGTTATTTTTTAAAAATTTCATGCCCAATAGACGACAGGTAAACTGATTAATTACAATCATAAAATTTGACAAGACGCAAAGTAGGTTTTAACTGTAAAACATTAAAGTTTATAAACAGGGTTTATAAGGTTTTTTGGTAATGGACTTAAGACACGCATAAGCTACTTTGATTTTTTATACCGTTCCAAATAAAACTTTTAAACACATTATTTACAGCAACATAGTAAAAAAAATCGTAGTCCATCTATAAAATATACTTAACTATTCATTGAGGCTAACCTTTAATTTCTTAAAAAAAGTTATAATCATCATCATCACCACAACCCGTTAATCGCCCACTGTTGAGCCGGGTTTCCTCAGAATAAGTGGGTGTTAGGCTTTAGTCCACCTCGCTGGCCCAGTGCGGTTGGACAGACTTCACATACCTTTTAGGGAACTCTCAGGAGCGGTTTCCGCACGATGTTTTCCTTCACCGTTAAAGCAAGTGATATTTAATTGCTTAAAAAGTCCCGGGTAAGACATTCGAGTCTTAACCACTAGATCACTACTTTTTTTTGCAACATGTAATTGTAGTCCAACTATAAAATATAACTATTTATTAAGGGTAAACTTTAATTGACTTAAATAAACCTCAAATGTTGTTTTATATTAAAAGTAATATTAAGGAATGTTAATAATATATAAACTTTGCACCTAAATACTTTTCTTTATTAGGTAGGTACATACTGGTTGATTAATGTAATGGAAATATCTAACGTAAGTTACCTACCAATTACAGCTAAGGCATCAGTCCCTTACATTAGTATAATATTATAAATGCGATAGTAATTCTGTCTGTCCGTCTATTACGTTTTCACACTTAAACCAATGAACTTGGGAGAACTATGGGGGATCGTCATAATATACCTATATGGGAACAGTATACTTGATGCCTCCTTTTGTTTTTGAGGTTTAATGAAAGAGTTTTCAAGAATATTTTCTTTCTATTTTATGGAAAATTTATTTAGGAACTTAGGAGACTTAAAAATCTTGAAAATTTTTAACATAAGGTAATCTAAAAATATTGTAGTTAACTAGCAAAAATCGTAAGTTATTATAATATGTGTTCAATATTCTAGGAGACTTTATCCAGAAGGAAAATATGAACAAACAACAGACTAAAAACCAGCCATGATGTTACCAGTATATTTAGTACCTATTTTGTACTTTTCAATCTCTATTTATATCACACTCGTAACGGTAAAAAAAAACTTATAATATACGTCCAATATAATAATGTTTTTAGGATGATGTTGAAACTCCTTCGATTCTGTAGTGCCTCGGGGATGTTTACCCAATCGCGTACAGGTGGTTTCCAAGCTATCACCAGGAAAAAGGTGGCTTCGCTTGTGACAAGGATTCGGGGGAGTAGAAATAGCATCCTGAAAACCGTGGCTGGCTCTTGGGTCCTAGAGCCACTGTGCTGAGGCATCTCATGCGGAATCATTGTCTACTCACTAAAGCACGCCTGGTTTGCATTGTATTTGTATTTGTTACTAACTACTTTGTTACTAGAGTATGTTATAGAATTTAAAATGTGTACTAACAAAAATGGTTCCTTTGTTGTTCCTAATATTGTATTTTATTTATATTGTATTTTTAAATATATTATTATATTTTTAAATACATAAATCACGATTAAAAAACTTACAAGAGTTTTCTCCATCCATGATAAAAACATCTCGCATCTGCCATATTTAAACTCAACTCAACTACGAGAGATGTCTTGATGACACAAAATCTATTTGTACAATACCAATGTTGCTAGTTTTAAATAAGTTGGTAAAATGACTGTACCAAGCAGGTATCCCTCACTTTATATACCTATGGCAATACTAGCTGTGCCTGCAATATTATCCGCGTGGAATAGTGTTTCTCACTGTTGTTATTTTACACACTTGAGGTAAAACTTTAAATGTCATATTTATTTATTCAAAACAGCCTAAAAAATAAGTTTCAAGCTTCCAGTTCTAAAAATGACGATACTTCCATACTTTTCATTCCCCCCTTTCAACCCTTTACAACCATTTTTTGCATTAAAAAGTAGCCTATGTCCTTTCTCAGGCTCTAGACTATTTATATACCAAATTTCATTTAAATCGGTTCAGTAATTTGGCGTGAAAGCGAGACAGACGGACAGACTGTGAGTTATTTTCACATTTATAATATTGTAAAATATTAGTGGTAAATTGCACCCATGCGAAAACGGAGCTGGTCGTAATCGATCAGTACTAACTAGTGTTAGTAATAACATTTATTCTTTATTGGAATGTTATTTATAATAATATATCTTTACATACCTATAGTATACCGTATACACTATACCTTGGAATAGGTACCTTATTCATTATTTATTTTTTCATGACATTCTTGCCATTTTATTCGTGTAACTTTTATGTAGACAATGTAAGTGCTCTTAATGTATGTTGCTGTTTTCTTGTATAAGTCGCTAACTCATTTACGTTCATACATTTTACTCATGCAACTTTTGTGTTGAAAGTTCCACACTAAATCTTAGTAAAACCCATAGTGAAGTAATCAACTATTGTAAATGAACCCTGTAAGTACTTATTTGTAGTTATAGTATACAATAGTAGCATTCAAATTTCAATAGAGAAATTGATTAGATTATTGTAACTATTCGAAAATAACATTAAATAACTATTCATTCAAAGCCACGACCGAGAAAGACTTAGTTCAAACAGTGAAAATTAAACTATAAACCGCTATATGTATCAAAAGCTCAGAATGTCAACTGCTGAACAAACTGTTCAATGGGTTTAGCACAAAGGTCGTCAAGAACAACAACTGACGAGAAGGAATGACTGTTCCATACAAGAGGGCTAGGAGTTGAACTCGAACCAGCCACTAGAATCAAATCCACTAAAGCTAAATTTGAATCTGTTCATGGTCAAAGTATGGAGTATACTTTGACCATGAACAGTCCTACTAGCGATGAAACATAAGCCTCAGAAAAGCTTAGTTGCATTTACTAGACCATATTATTTTGTTATTATGCTTTCAATAAAATCACTCTTTGTACAAAAGATTAAATTTATAATCAGTAAATTCAATACAAAATTAACAAATAGGTATAATTGAGTTTATTATAGTTTCAACCGATTTGAGCAAGGTCACATGATCAGATTCGATGAGCTTTGCGAATCAAATTGCAATTGTTTCGGTCTTTGTATGAATGATGGTCAGACTCTCTTTGTTATAAGATTGTTAGCTTGGGTAATTCCAAGTAGCTTTGTTTGTTTTATTAGACCTTTTATAAGAGTACAGAGGCTTTATATTTTAAATTTCTTACAGAATTCGGTATATCACAAAGACAAAAGCTATCTATTAGGATCATAAAATACATTTGCAGTCTTTAACTAGCTTCAGCAGAGTCGATAACGCCTTGATATGGTAGACTGTAAATTTGCTAATAAGTATCTACCGCAGTAGCCCTGATTTACTTCCCGCAAGGACACATGGATACTAAATTGTGGAATTGTCCGCTACTTTCCTCTAGACGCCCAGCATATGTTTATTGTTTTCACAGGCATTTCCATAATATAAGGCTTTTTGTTTATTTAGCAGTGAGATGCGGTGATATCTGGGTTTTTTGTTTACTGCCATATATTGTAATAGATAGTATTGGAATAGAGATGCTGGATCAGGAGTAGAAATATTCTTAATATAAATTCTCATTTAGGTACCTATATAAATGCTAGAGAGAGAGATAGATAATTTTTCATGTATTAAAGGCAAAAATTATTTTGAGCTTTATACATTATACTAGCGATGTCCGTAAAATTTTCCCGTTCATTAGTTTTTTTAACATAATTCTCATTTGGTGCCATTTAATTGATTTGGTAGGTAGCTGTAAGGGAAATTTCTGTTTATTTACGCTGAACGGCTTACCACATAAATTATTTTTTATTAACATTACTTTTTAGCGTGCTTTAGGAATAGCTACATACCTACATGCATAGGTGCAATAACATACCGGGACGAAAATCTAAGGGCTAAGGAAAATCTAAATTTATCTTCCTCGTTATTTGTTACTAGCTGCGTCCCGCGGTTTCACCTACTATATTTTTAACATTATCATTATAAATTATAGCCTTAATTAATTATGTTATTCTGATGTGTAGCTTACATATTATTGTAAAGTTTCATCAAATTCCATTAAGTAGTTTTTGCGTGAAAAAGTAACAAACATACATCCAGACATCCATTCTTACAAACTTTCGCGTTTATGATATTAGTAGGATTACCTTTATTAGACAAATCTAACCGACTTCAAACTCTGAAAAATGTAAAAAATAATTACACTTAATTTATTTTGAAGTCGGTGAACATATATTGTACAAAAATATATACAGCCAAATATAGAATCTCCTTTAGGTTCATTTTTAACCAAACGAACGACAGAAATGTCAATGTTTCCGATTTTACTAACATTCGAATTATGTAGGTATAATACATATTCGAATTATAGTTACCTATACATATACCTACCTGCCCTCGATACAAATACAACTTATTTTTATGTCCGCTTTGTGTAGAATGCCATATAGAAAAACTACTTGTGATCACTTCAGTATAAATGGCTATATTTATTGATTTCTTACACTTTGAAGTTTAATTTTTTCACAGCTTCACGAGACTATAGATTTACATGTGTAGTATTAATTTTAATTTGATAACTTCACGTACCTATTCCTCAAATAATGCGTCAAAACCTAAATATATAAAAGATCATTATTTTCGTGATGTAACTACAAATTTTAGTTTTTGAATTTTCCCCCATACTAGTGCTATAAGATCTTGCTTCTTGCCAAAAATTATGTTCCTAGGTCAAAAGACAAAGCCTGCGAATTATGATTCATGTGAGAAATGAACACACATGAGATATCAGCGACTGTATCTATTAATTACATTGATTTAGAAGTTTAATTTTTTTACAGCTCCGAGAGACTAGAGACTTGAATATTTTATACCAATTTCAACTTGATACCTTAATTTTCTAATGATATAGAAAGGAATTTACAATTTTTATTTTTTTTTTGTTTTACTTGTGCTATGGAGACATTGCTTAATTCTAAATTTCATGATTCTGTCATCGGAAAGTACCGGTTAACGGTCACATCTTTTCAATGCGTGGACATAGAAGATTAATGTTTTTGACAACCGTACGGGGCGGCAGGCTTAAAGTATTTGATATTAATTTCAATTTGATACCTTCAAACGTTCCTGAGAAAAAGGGACTTTACTTTTTCTTGACAGACAGACGGATAACGAAGGGATCCTATAAGGATTCCTTTTTTTCCTTTTAAGGAACGCTAAAAATTTCGTAAAGCAAAATAAACACAATTACAGAAATGGAAGATAGCAATCCCGGTAAAGTGTTTAAAATATCCCGATGGAATAATTGTCATGCACCACAATTATCATTGGGCATAACATTATTTAGAAGTTATTTTGCGCTTACTGGAACGTTCTGTGTTAACGCGAGCCAAGGGAGCGAGTGCATGGTGAGAGCAATTAATCCCGGGATCCTGGGGCCCGAGTTAGCGGGGCTGCTCCCGGCGACAATCATTGCCAATGGTGCCCTCGGGAACTAAAGTTAAATCTTTGCCAACTCGCTCCAGCTCCGTTCTAGTTGTACTTACTTAGCTTTGTCTTTATGCATTGCTCTACAATTGCATGTGCTTCTTTTAACACCAAGTAAAATAAATTTCAATTGTTATTGAAATCTAGAATTAATTATTAGATATTAGATTGGTATTAAGGACGTTTTATACGCGTATAGGTACTAGTTAATTAATGAAAACCACTCAGAAGAAATTTTAATTATTTAAAACTTTTTATTACCGATTTTCAGATTTTAATTTCTATATTTATAGATAAACAATATAAAATAAAGTCTGCCTGTGTATCGTCGTAATTCCTAAAAACAACAGGATTTGGAAGTTTTTAATACCAGAAATAACGATAGTAATAGTTACTACAAATTGTACCAAGAAATTTGGTACAATTTGTAGTATTTTGTACAAGATGGTCAATTATAAATTAGTATTGAATTACTGATATTACTAAGTTAAAACTGAGAGACCGTAAGTCATTAAATGCTCTTTTAAACACAGAACAGTAACTAATTACATCAAATGAGAGATGTGATCATGAGATCCGATCAATGATGAGATCCTTCCTATACTGTTAAACTAGCTTCTACCCGCAACTTCGTTTGCGATATTGAGGTAGCTTACAGTAGATTGTCTGTAGACATATTTAATAATTTTATGCGGTAGTCATACTAACTTTGCACCCCCTTTCACTCCCATAAGGGATGATTTTCGAAAAAATATTTAACCCCTGTTTCATGACTTCGAATGAAGAATCTTCGTACTGAATTTCATTTGAATAACTTCAAAAACGGAAAAGTTTTATACTAACTCTGCACCCCCGTTTTACCTTTAAGTGCTCCTTTAAGTTATAAAAGAAACCCCTGTACAAAATTTCAAGTTTCTAACCCTTATAGATTAGCCCCTGCGTTGATATGTCAGTCAGTCCAGCTTCTCCTTTTATATATATATAAGATAGATAGATGAATGAAATCATGTAATTTCTAGCCGACCCTTGCGACTTCTTCCACGTGATGCTCCGCTCCTATTGGTCTTAGCGTGATGATATATAGCCTATAGCCTACCTTGATAAATGGGCTATCTAACACTGAAAGAATTTTTCAAATCAGACCAGTAATTCCTGATATTAGCGCGTTCAAGCAAAAACAAACTCTTCAGCTTTATATATTAGTATAGATAAATAATTTTTGCGACGTAATAGATGTAAATTCTACGTTGATAACAGAACTATTCTCCAGTAAGCTATCCTGATGCTTAGTAAAAGGTATATTGTTTTTATCAACTTTTAGTTTAGATTCAGCCGACAGCACTTCGGTAATATCAGGTACATCAATACAAATAAATAAAATTGTAGTGTTTGTTTGTAATGTTAAAATAACCGCTTCTTACTGTGCATATGTATGTATACACGGTACACATACCAAAACTGCATTTTTTTACAATTTTTGTCTGCCTGTTTGTTCCGGCTAATCTCTGAAATGGTTATACCGATTTTGATGGGACTTTCACTGGCAGATAGCTGATGTAACAAGGAGTAACTTAGGCTATATAAAATCTAGATACGACCCATAGGAGCGGAGTAACACGCGAACGAAGTCGCGCGGGTCGGCTAGTATTACATAAATATTGTATTGTCAAGCATACTTAGCATTGATTGACATTACTGCGTCTGAGTAATATGTAGTTTCGAGTAAAAGCTTTTATCTATGTCGGAACGTAATGTATATTATCTCTCACATCAATATTTCTACTATGCAGTTCTAGTTTTCAATGTCTTTGTTAAACATGGCGCGTTATGTTATCAATAGCAGTGTCATGTTTACTTGTAGCCGTATATGTATTTATATTAACTCTAACCACAGAAAATACTCAGCCGCCATTGTATACAAAAACCTTTCTATCTCTATTTATCTTTTGTTGTTTGCACAAACGCGGGAACGTTCATAGAAATTATTCTCTATTTCGTCAATATTCATTCACCAATTACACCAGTGGACACGCTCAACAGGATATCATGTCGATTATTTACTTGACTTGTTGTTTCTTTAGAAATTTTTAGAGTGTTGAAATCTTTCTTTTACATCTCTATGGACGAAATGCAACCCCGCTGAGAGTTTGGCAGCTCCCAAAACAGTAGGAAGCGATTATTGTTTGTTATTGTTTGATCTCGTAGCTCAATGACGCTTTAACACGTGTTATTATCGTTGTACGTCACAGTCACATCACAACTGTCTCCAGATTGCAAACTTGGAAATTAATTATCCACGACGAGCTGCCATCAATCTTTTAAAACGATTGGTTTGCTGAATTAATAATCCATTTAAACAGGTTTTGGATTGATTAGATGAATGATTAATTACTTTAATTACATGGATAGTTTTGAGAATAATGACGTTTTGTATATAAATATTGGTAAGACTATTTATAAATCATAGGTACTCTGTTTTACAAAACCTATTTTGTTTTAGAAATAAAAAACATCCCTGTAATTAATTTAACTATATAGTTATATAGGAGCATTATTTAGGCGTTAACGATCGTTTCGGCTCCGTGGAGTTGGGTTGGAGCCCTAAATGGACGTAAAGCAGTACATAAAGTTAGCAGACTGCCGCTTTACGACCCGCCCTCTTTCCGAACCCTTCGGATCAGGCCGTACCTCCCTCGGGAATATTTAGAAATTCGAATAGACATCGTCACCTGCAATCACATCCCAGAGATTTGGTTCAGGATCAACATCACTTTAAAACTTATCACGGTAGTCGTCTCCATCGTGTTTATCGGCGTGATAGTTGATATCGGCCGCGCCTCGTCCATCAAAATCGCATTACAAGCGCTTACAAGAAGGTAACCGAGCGATAGGAGCTCTGTAATATCAACACATTCAAAGACGCCGCTATCATGAGTTACTCGCGATTATCACGCATTAAGCATTAATGTAAGCGGGATTTCGGCAGGCCGACAAAGCGTTCAGCGTAACCGATAACTTGTCGGGTAATTGTTTCCCTTTTACAAATCGCGTTCAACACCGTGTTCGACAAGCAATCGCTACACGTGTAATCTAGGGATCAGATATGTGTATGATCGATGTTCATTATTTACCAATATTGGGGTTCATAGTTTTCAGTGCTTGGATTATATTCGTGTTATCGTAAATAACTTAATTTTAAAAAGGATTTGGTTTCTGTTATGTTAGTGCGGAATATGAGAGAATATGATCGTACCAATATATGAATAATTTTACTTCTATATAAATTTTTAAAATTCTTATTGGAGATACAGTCAGGAATATTAATGTGTTTTTCAGAATTGTTTGCAAATTGTAAATAAGTTAAGCTTGAATACGGACCAGAAAATCTAATACCCATAGATATCCTACTTGTCCTAAACAATATGGAAGTTAGACTACTTTTCCTAAGACTACTGAGACTACTGGTCTTCTTTAGTTTTTTCTTTGACCCTAAAATTTGTATTATGTTGGTTATAATGAATACAATCGTAGATGTCTATATGTTACAATGCGCTCCGAGCCGGTTTATCTGTAGGTTTATTTGTCTATGATAGCAGCTAACTAAAAGTGCTATCCGCCCTCGTCCGCTTCGCCCGCCCGCGCTGTTTGCCAGCCACAAACATCTATTTTTTCTTAAAACCCACCATGATAATGTCACTTGCTTGCTATGATTCCACGTTATTTCTTTAATGGATTCAAACCGCACTGGGCTAGATGTGTAGGTATGTATTTATTGTGTCGAGTATATACCTAATTATCTCATAATCGAAATCATGTAGGTAAGTACATGCCTAATAGATATTAGATTTTATTTTTTAATATAGTAGAACTTATATTACTTTATACTCCAATATAATTTACAAACATACTTTATAGAAACATCTGGTTATAATCGTACGAAACTAAAAGAACAATACAAATATTATAGTTGTTATCTGTGTAAGATTACAAAAGCACACCGCAATGTGTGAGGGCAGATGATACAAGGTGCCCGACCGGCCACTGTTTACCACGAAAATTAACGACTCCTATCAAACACTGCATCGCCTATAGATAGAGCATATTTGTTTACCTTACTAGTTCTCCATTGTTTGCTTCCCTAACAGGAAATTTATTTAAGTTATAATTTTCTGTCATTCGAAGACTCCAAAGAGTTTATCTACATACATCTTTAAACATAATATTGTTACAATTTTATGTCACCAAGTTGACTTGACTCTACTTACGGACGGGAAACTACTTACCTTAATTTGACGAAGTATAATTCAATATCTAAATATTTTCTACAGAAAAAGATTTAATCATATCTGTTTATTTGCTCCAATAACATTTTATAAGACATTATAAAATGACGTTGATTACGACTTGAGTTGATTACATGTAGGTAGTAATAGGCCAAGTTCAATTCTGATGAGGTTTACAACAAATAAACAATACTTAATCAAATTATAATTAAATAAGAATGGCAAATTGATAATGAATTTATTACTTTATTACAATTATAGTGTTTTGCCGTTACGTAATATTTTGACATAATTCGAGTCTCATTCTCTCATGTGACAAACATAATTTATGAAGTCTCTAATACCAAGATAAGGGATATTTACACACTCTGAGTATACAAGCAGACGCCTCTACTCTGTCTTAGTGTTAAGTCAACAGATCTACGTATCTTAGTAATTTTACTGTTGAGAAATCTACGGTGGAGATAAAACATGTAAATAAAAATTACCATTTTTGACGGAATAATGAAAATATCCTAAATATTTCCTCTTTTTAATCACATCAAATACGTATATCTTGTTCTTAGCTGGATTAAGAAATGGATAACGATGTTAAAGGAATTGTGTTTGTTGATTTATTTAATCCACTCATGATATCACTTACAATTTTAGGTGTTGATAATATTTGTAGATTTCGCATTTACTGATTTTGTACAAATTTACTTTTATACCTAATCTTTTAGGGGCTTACTTATTAAAATTCTTTAATCAGTGTTTTGTCTCTTTCTTTCTAATACAAATACAATTGACATAGAAAGGAATAGATCTTAATTAGACATTGATTATGTTAATCATGTTCGTAAGGGCGTAAACATTCATAAACACACTGATAAGAATACCAACATAATATTAAAGATTGCGAGTGAACCAAACGTCTGCTTTTTAAGATTAATTCCGGCCTAATTTATATGACTACTGGTTCAGAATCAGAATAATTACATCCAAGTCTAAAGTATGACTGAGTCTCCACCTTTCGCGCGCATCAAAATGGCTCCCAATCCGCCTTCGCCGTAGTATGCACATACTTTTGGTTCTCTAATATTTTTAGAGATCCCGACTATTCTTAATACCTTCGTAGTAGGTTTTAATTAATTTGTACCCCATCACATGCCAGATGGCTCTGTATCAACAAAATGCTTTAGGTTCCGAGGAGTAGCACTGGCTTTTTTCCTTACTCATTCTCTGTACATGCTGCATATTTATGGAATCAACTGCCTAAGATTATCCAGAATAGTTCCTCTGTTGATATATTTAATTTATTACCTGTATGAATAAATAAACGTAAGCATATTTGTATATATTTTCATATATTATGTATATATTTATGTATGTAAAGTATTGTATTTAACCTAAGTTTTTTTCATAATACCCTGTCTACACAATGTCCGTTACTTAACTCTTTCACACAATCATAGGTTAGTTGGAAGAAATCTCTTCTGGGGATAGGTGCGTCTTTGCTTACAAAGTATCATATTTTGAGTGCAAAAGATATTATCTATCATCCAATTTAAGATCTCAAGTGGCAACCTCCTGACTGCACCGCATCCTCTCGAGCTGACAATATCTGACATGCCTATCAGACCTTATAATTTTGTTATTGCTTACTTAGGTATCTACCGTAAATAAAATAGCCTTAGCAAGGGTTTGAGAGTTTTAAACATAAAGTTCATACTTTATAGGTACTGACCATTTCTGTTCAATATAAAAAGACATCAAATATCTCGTCCAGTCGCGAGCGAAAGGAATCACTTCACAATTACTCACTCACTCGATATTATTTTGTGTCACAATAACTCTCGCCGCCATGCCATACTGTCATATTATTACGTAAATATAATACTTTTTACTTAACAACAAAACAATGAGAATACGCAAAAATTTCTAAAGAATTAAGAATTTCAGACACCAGAAAAATATTATCCGTACCAAGTACAAAGTATTTTTAATGCTCTGAATAAAAAACTTCTCTTGGTTAATAACTAGAGATGCCACAAATATTTGGCAACTATTCGGTATTCGGCTACTTTTTTCACTATTCGGTATTCGGCCGAATATTGGGGACAATTCGGCCGAATACCGAATAGTTCATCTCGATAAAAACGAATGCATAATATTACTCACAAATGTTTTTATTTTATCATATTAATTTATATAACACTTAAAATCTACCAGTAGTAAGTTATCATGAATGAAAACTATTTATTTAGAATTTGTTGATAGCAAAACTTTCACCATAAATTTTGAGGTTATTGGAAAAAAGTGTGAATAAAAAAGTTGTAGATTAGAATTATAACCTACAACTTTGCTATTTAAATTTTTCCATTGGAGGACTTGTAGTTTTTTCGGAAATTGAGTAAAAACCGTTTTTTACCCTTAAGGGGGTTCTCCATTTCTACTTCCCTATTTTGTTATATTCTCTTTCTTTTTCATGTCTATACCAACTATATTTATTATCAAATAAATTGTCGAATTTTACGAAACGCGGAGATGAATAGATGTAAATCCATGGATTGGGTCGGTCGGTCGGATCGTAGGTACAAGGAAAAGTAGTGGTCGAAATTCGACCATAATTTTTTTAAATTGCTTTAATAATAAACAAAAGAGTATATAATTATACGTGTGTGTGTTAAATACGTGGTGAGTGTGTGTAATATTTTTTTTAATTAATTGTAAAGTATTTATATGCATAATTTAAAAAAAAATATTAGCATTCTGCACTCCTTCCCCATTCTCCTCCGTCTGAGCAATGTTGTATAAAATGATTTTAAGTATCAAAGAAGAGACAAATATGAATTATAAAATGTCCAGTGCAATAATTTATTATGACTAATAATTCTGGTCAATAATTACAATAAATTCATTAATGTTTTAGTAACATGTTTTCTAACAGCCACTAACTCATTAATTAGTTTTCATGTACAACAGGTAGGATCAGGTTATTGGGATTTCAATTCGACGTACCTACCGGTATGATCGTCGCAATTTCGCTAGATGTAATAACTGCTATGAATGTCGTTTAAAAGATACACGAGTGTCTTATGTGCCTACTTAGTTAGGTTAGGTTAGGTTCTATAACATTGAATCTATTTTAATGCCCTACGTTATAAATAGACCATATGTATTTCGTAATGGAGATACACGAATGGCATCAACAGAATTATTCCATAAAGACCTTATTATAAACCTCCTATCTCGGTCCGATTAATATTGTCTTCTTCCTGGATCGGATATAATATATGTCGGCCCATAAGTAAGTCTTAGGTTAACTAACCTTAGGTTTGAACAAAAGGCCTGGGCAGTGGAGGCGAGTATTGTTATTATTTAAAGGATTTCCTTAAGCCTGGTCACAAGTCCAAGGGACTGCTAAAGTTCCTCTCATAATTGTAGGTTCAGTAGCAGCATCTACGTTGGGTTCACACAATAGTTCATCAATATCATCACCTCTTGTAGTGTTATTCAATATTCCTCTCTGTTCCTCCTTCTCATCATTAATCTCCGAGTTATATAATATAGTTTAGTAACATAATATATTATATTTTCTAAAATTTTAAATGTGTCAACTTATTCAATTCTTGTAGTATATTCATAACGTCTAAGTCCTGTAGTTAAAAACTTTATTTGAGGTTTATTTCTGTTTTAGTTTTTATTATCTTTAAAGTAGGGTAGGGCAGGTACTTGTTTTTTTTCATATATTAATATTTTCTTTCACCTACTCGTAAGTGGTACTACGACTACTAACCGAGATATAAAAGAACCTAGAAATCGTTTCTTTCCTTGTACCGTACCTACTTTCTGCAATATTACTTCTTTAGATCGTGTGTCGTAATACTTCGGTGAATCCAAAATATTGTTGAGAGCTTTAGTTAAAATAATTATCTAGTGGAAAGGTGGTCGCGCCGTGTGGTCCCTTTATAATCCCATAGCTAAGCTCGCGAGCGCGGTGCTTTCATATTTAGCCGCTTGGATTAGTGTTATCGAGACTGAAGCATAATTTCCCCTCTTATATTACCGGTTATACCGTCTTCTAAACTATACATGTAAGATTTTTTAATTTATCTGTATATTTACTTCATCTACGTGGTTAGTTACTTGTAAAAAAGAAATTATATACTAAGAACAGTCATCACGAAAATTGTACTAGACTTTACTACAGCTTCGGTTGACTTAAATGTCTTGATTGTTGGCATTTATTTACTTCTATCTGTTACTTAATTACAATATTTTGAGAACACTAAATTAAGCTTCTGGTATCCGCCACTTACGCATCGTTCTCCGAATTTTAGACAGTAAGTAAAAATAAAATGAATTATTATAGAAGTCTCATATAGTTACATATAATATACACTTCTAAGGCGACCCTAACACTGTTGCTTTGATAAATGATTGTTAAATTATTTAGTAGTTATTTAAAAGTCGATATCACTGCCTACCTATAAATTATGTATGTATCGGTCTATTTTCGAAAAAAAAAAGTTTCAAATACGTAACTATGTAGGTAATATTATGGATGTGTCTACTCATTATGACGTTTGTAAATACTCAAGATAAAATACATCAGGGGCCTTAGACAAGTTGACTATCTATAATTGTTAACGCATATAGAAAACATAAAAAATGTATGGGAATGACATATGTCAACGATATATCACGTGATCAAATTAAAATGACATATGTAGAATAAGCGTTTGCACTTAATGGGTGCGTTCCACTAAACACTCACGAGTACGCTGACCACGCTCACGACCACGGTTTTTATCGTTGCAGTTATTCGCGAGCGTTATGATCGTTAATACAAGTGAAATGGGTTGTTGAGAGTTTTGAGCGTTAACGAAAATAATTCAAATGGTGAGTTATAAAACAATAGTTTCAAGAGTTTAAGGTTATTATTATTTGTAAGTAAAGAGTAAACTTCAATAATTAATAGTTAAATTAATTTATATACATATTTTTTATTGATTGATATTGATTTTTTTAACATTTTTAATTAAATTTACATAAATATATTTACCTGAGGCGGGACTCTGAGCATCCGCTGCAAAAAAATCACATCCACTAATAAATCTCTATCAGTATCAAATAAAGTTATTTACATGTTAGTTTTTTGGGCGTTGTGGACGCTTAGTGGAAAGCACCAAATATGACATGGCTTGTCAACACTTATCGCTTGAAATTGTAGAAAGAGAATAGAAACATAACGTTTGCAACTTGGCTAGGCCCCCAGATCTACCCATGACTTTTGAAAATGTATTAATTGAAAAATAATGATTTCCATGTTTTGAATGATCATTAAAAAAATATCGTTTTAAACATAATGTTAGAAAAATAAATAAGTTAAAATTCTTAAATTAAAGGTATTTGGAAAAATAAAAAATGCAGCAGGAAATGAAAATTAAATGAAACTAGTGGTCGCCCAGTTGTCACAATCCGACCATAGTTCAATTAAATTTTAAGTTTGACCTTTATTAATATTTTATTATTTAATTTCACTACTTTGTATTCACTGATTTCGCCAAGTTTTAATCTTATAGTCGGGTTTGTTCGAACACATAACTCTAGAACGTCGGGACCGATTTTCATGATTGTATAATTTGTTTTATTTGTCTCCGTCCCGAATAGCAGAATAACTATTGCTATTTGATGAAAAAATAAAATAAAAGAGAAAACATTTTTCCTGAGTTTCGTAACTGTCAACATTTCAAACATGTCAACTGAAAATCATAAATTAAGTTCAGCTAATCTGTAACACTATATTCATTGACTGTTAAGCTTATTATTAACTAGCGACCCGCCTAGACATCGCACTTAATGCTTGTGATATACATCTTCTCTGTCTATCTGTGAAAAGGCACATTAAAATCCATTTTGTAATTTTAAAGATCTAAGCGTAACAGACAGCGTCAAAAGACTTTGTTTTATACTATGTTAATAAGACGTAATTTAGTAGACAAAGGGTAAAAACGGGATTCTATTACTAAGACTCCGCTGTCGGGTTATCTAACACCAGGTTGTATCTCATGATCCATGATAGCTAGACAGTTGAAATTTTCACAAATGATGTATTTCGGTGCGCTTTTAATAACAAATACTAAAAACATAATAAAATAAATATTTAATTGGGGCTCCCGTACAACAAACGTGAAAATCACAACCAAAAATGGGTCGTACTACCTCAAAATCAAGTTATTTTGCCAAATAGGTACGGAACCTTTCGTGCGCGAGTTTTTAAAATAGGTATTTCGATATTGAGCTATGCAGAAATAAATATATCTTATGTATAGGTATAACATGATTGAACAAAGATACTTATTGAAATTTGTCTATTACTGCAGGGAAAACGCGTACGAAAGATAAGTACCGGGTGGTGTACAGCGATCATCAGCGGCTGGAGTTAGAAAAGGAATTCCATTACAGTCGGTACATCACCATACGACGGAAGGCTGAATTGGCAGTTAGCCTTGGACTCTCTGAAAGACAGGTAAGCATTACAATTTTACAGCTATGCTGGGCGAAAATGTTATTGAACTGACATCTGATTTAAATCAAATAAAGCTTTGGTTTTTAGTTAAATGTGCAAAAAGCCAACAGTGAAACCTTTTTCGTGCAAAATACAACCAAGCATAATAGTTTATATTCCATTAATTAAAAAACCTAATCCCATACGCTATTTTTCGGTGAGTAGGTACATTATGTCCCACGGAAATAAGATTTTTATATTGCATACAAAGTATTATATTTTTTAATCTAGATTATAAAGTATCTATAGGTATGCCAAATTTCATTGAAATGGGATCAACTGTTTTAGGGCAGTTCTGATTTTTGGTTCCTTCACTGAGAATTTTTAAATACATCGATGAGCTACAATTTTTTTAATTAGTTTTTGTAACACTAATAGAATCTAAAACCGTTATATTAAGAATTTTTGTTAAAATTTTTAATTTAAAACGGATGTTAGGAAAATGTTATTGTCATTTACCCAATCTCGTATGGTCTTATGACTAATTTCAAAAACTTATGATACACATTACATATTATACAGATTAAGATAACTATTCTTTTCAAATAGGTACTTAATCTGTATAATTTAAATTATTTAAAAAAATATTTTATCATCATCATAACAACCATCATTCAATTAAATTTATCTGTTCCTAGGTAAAAATTTGGTTTCAAAATCGTCGCGCAAAAGAGCGAAAACAGGTCAAGAAACGTGAAGAAGTGGTTATGAAGGAAAAAGGCGACCACGCGTCACTACAACACGCGCAGTTGCATCACGCGACGATGTTACATCACCAACAAATGATGAATGGTATGATGCATCATCACCACTATCACCAAGGTGTCCTTCAAGGCGTCCCCGAACCCTTAGTGCCGGGGGTCCCGCCGGTGCCACTGCTGTGACCTCAACAAGACTACTGTGCTAACAGTGACACGTTTAGTGAAACCCAGTGATTAATTAACATAAACCTTGTGTGCTTTGCATTGAATTTTAATGTCAACGGACTTGTGATAAACTGTGCAATATTCTTACGAGAATATTTCGTGTGAATTGACGAATCATTTATTTTTATTATAACATAATATTTATATTAAAGTTCCGAGGTATCAATTCATTGTAAGTAATAGTGTGCTTAGAATCATTTTTGATGAATTTATAACATGAAATTGATACCAGACGTGCGTTTGTTGTAGGTACTTTTATTATATTAGGTAATAGTCAAAAACATCGAACTCCTATAGGAGAACACATTGGGCTCTAGGCTTTTTCATTAATGACTATCTTGAAATATTATTATAATTAGTAGCCTTACGTTGTGTCTTAATGGGACAAGTCTCGATCCAAGTCGTGAAAGTTCTTCATTGCCTTTTTAGTGCTATTACTTAACTCATAGGTGCCTATTAAATCGTACCCTTCGTAGGACAAACTCACATTTGAAAAACAAATTTTGTAATTTCTTCTAGCTCTTTAGCAGTTCTGTAGGTTTCAGGAATTGTTGGCTTTCAGAAGTGAAGTTGCGTTACGGAAGTTACGAAATGGGTCATGCCTTCAGGCCAACCTGGCCTATTACTGCTAGTTAGTACTAGGAATTATCTTAATGATTTATTCACTGTAAATATAGATAACTATATTTTTATATTATAATACTTAAGTATTATTAAATTGTATTTTGTTAATATTTCTCAACGTTTCTTTTGCCGTTTATGAGATTACTTCACCTTTGAGTTTTGTTTCCATAATTTCTTGAAAATAAACGTCACGTTGTTTGCTTAAAAATTGGTCTGTTTAAAATGATCGGCATCAACGTACATAAATTACATTAACTGAAATAAATGTATTTAAGAATCTCATTTAACTTTAATACGTAAACCGTATCCATATAGATTTTATGGTACATTTATTGCATCGGTAGCGTTGAGAAATAAGTAAATATATTTTTTTTACTTTGAATGAGATTATTTCTAGTTTTAATGGTTGAATTCTGTACATAAACTTAGCTGTAATTGCTTAACTAGACTTAAATTTATCTCGGTTTAGATGACTTTAATTATTAAAACAATCCTTTATTGATTAATTATTATGATGATTAAAAGGAGCGTGTGGTAATCGCCTCACAGTTTGAGATTTAATATTTAGTAATACAACTTTCTTTTCATGATGTTGTTAAAATAATGTAAAATATTATTTATTGACCGCTATTTGATGATATATAAATTATTACGTTTTGACATAAATACGATATTGTGGTGCTAGTTGTATTTCTATCGGGTCTAATCAATACATACACATAAAGTATAGAATAAAGCTGTTAATGAATATTCGGGTAATGTTTGTATTCGTGTTTGTTGTTTGTGTTAATAATTTGGAATTGTTTGTAAACACCGTGTTATTAGTATTTCGCACCACCACGAAACATTTCATAAATTGAATAAATTCATGTTAATCGATTATTCGTCTTGTTCTTTTAATCCTCCTTCAATTTCTTCAGTACGTAGGTAATAAAATATTGCAATGAGATTACATAACTTCGTACGGTTTAAATTTGCGTAAATTAATATTAAATTATTACTGTCTTTTATGGTTGCTTACTTAATTAAATCAGTCAGTAATTATTATTTTTATGGAATTTCAAAATCTGTGCCTTATCTTTTATGGTTTTTATGGACATTTTTGGAGATGTAAATCAGAGATCCCTTTTAGATTTCGAATTGTTAGTCTTTGTAAATCTACTTAGGGAACGACCCGTACGAGTCTTTAAAATACCACGCTTGGTCACAAAGGTGGGGGAGGGGGTCTTAGGTTTTCATCACGTAGTCAATATCTTGTAGGGAAATTTTCAAGCAATTCAATGAGAGTTCGTTTCGATATTATATTCATTGTACGTGAGGCAAATGTTTTTTTTAACTTTTTGTCGGCAAAATAAGATTTAAAAGTATATTTATAAATTATTACATGAAAACTAGGGGGAAGGGTTTTTTGGCATATTATACTACATGTAGTTATGTAGAGAGGGGGGAGAGGGGTACAAAAATTGTAAATAAATAAATGGGTTACGTAGTATGGGTACGTTCCCTTACCTACTTACGCTCAATACACACTTATAGTTGATGCCTGTTTAATAGAGAGACTTAAAACATATTCTGATAATAATAAAACTATTTAGACAGTTAAAAATCAAAATGGTGTTTTCTATCGTAAAAATATGTAGTAGTATGTCGTCTGAACTAGACCTTAAATAGTAGGAAGTGAGTAACGAAGGAATGTTGCTAAGTGTTCAGTAAACTGATGCTTATTGAGTGCATTTTGAGGATTGCTTCAAAAGCGCCGCTTTGCTCTACCAAGCTTCAAAGCGAGGCGTATGATTTTTTTTATAACTTAAGATTATAGAGATATTTTTGATTACACATTTATTAATGTGTAATCAAAAATAAATTCTCATAAAAATATTATTATTGTATTTAACTACTTAATTACTAAGAAGGTACTAGTTTTATAAATGCAAGTATATGGTATAGTTTTAAAGTAAATTAAAATATAAAATAAGTAAATTAGGGGATAGATCAGAAGCTTCCATAAACAATCGATATTTGATTTTGATTATTTTGGTTGAGCCCATGATATCATGATTCTGTGACAGAGATAAATAGATATAAATTAGGTTGCTAACATAACCCTCCATTTAAAAACAATAAAGTAACGTTAACAGAGTACCTATTAACTTCCATATTCTACCTGAATATTTTCAGGCTAGGTATTTGGAAAACCTACCTATTATTATTTTGTACTAGTCTAGGTAATTTTTTTGTACTTATATTAATAAACATCCGTTATTATCATTAGAATAAACTAGGTGACTTTAATTTTATTTCCTAATTTTAATAAAAATTAATATTTTCCGTTTCACTTATTGTTTTCACGTCCAGGATAAGTTAATATTTTTCCACACACCTACGGATTATATAAATAGCTAAGAAAGAACAATACGGACTTATTTTTTCTAGGAAAGCGCTTATTAGTGTAAGCAGTGATAGCTCAGTTGTTAAGACTTGAATGTCTTACTCGGGAGGTCCTAATTCAATCGTGGGCACTCACTAACTTTTCTGAGTTTATGTGTTTGAAGCAATTAAATATCACTTGCTTTAACGGCGAAGGAAAACATCGTAAGGAAACCTGCACTTCTGAGAGTTCTCCTTGTTCTCAAAGGTGTGTGAAGTCTGCCAACCCGCACTGGCCAGCGTGGTGGACTATGGCTTAGCCCCCTCCTCATTCTGAGGAAAAGACCCGGCTCAGCAAGGGTTCATGATGATGACTTTTACTACTTTTGGTAGGTTCAGATAAGTAAGTAAAGATTTGAAAATTTAATTAGGTAGGTAGGAAAGAAATGAAAATTAAAACCTGAGCATGAGTCATACGATTAAAGTGTACAACAATGCATCACAGAACAAATATCCGGTAAATTCTTGTCTCAAATACCTACTCTTTATACACTTTGTTTGTAGTCCTGACTAATTTCGACTCTCATGAATTAATAACAGGGTTACTGTAAGGTATTATTGATATTGTCTGCCAGTTAGGCGTGACGTGTTAACGACCTGTAAGATTGCTGTCAAAGAACAAACAAGAGAGCCCAAACACGTGGGTCGTGTTTGCAGAGAACTGGGCCGCGTAGCCGTGTGTCCAACAGGGAACTCGGAGGTGGTCGTGAGTTGTAAAGTGCCGAAGTTACCTAACTATAAATCCTACGCACTGAATTTAATAATCCGATATAAAAGTATCATACATTCTCTTGCTTGAAAATTTCATTGAAAATGAATTCTCTTGGTTGAAAAACAATTCTTACTGTCAATAAAAGAATAAAAACTTTATTTAAGAACATTTTACATTTCAAATTAATAACATATAGTGTTGTCAACTTTAAAATCTACGAGCCAGTTCTTCTCTCGGAGCTCGGATAACTCAACAGGTTTTTAAATCTCCCATTTGCGAAATTGGAGTCTTAAAATGAACGGAACTCGCTTCATCCTGTTTTTTTTATTTAGGTTAAGTACAATGTGAAATGGTTGTAGGTAGGTACATGGTTCGGATAGCGTTAGGTATGTGACGTCATCCTAAATCCAATATGGCAGACGGCCCAAGTTAGCGTTAGGTTAGGTTAGTTCACGCTTATTACATAAGCTGGGTCCCGCGGTTTCACCCGTTATATTTTGGATAATTCACACTATATCATTTTAAATTATAGCCTATGTGTTATTCTGATGTATAAGCTATATTATTGTAAAGTTTCATCAAAATCCATTTAGTAGTTTTTGCGTGAAAGAGTAACAAAAATACATCCATACATTCTTACAAACTTTCGCGTTTATAATATTAGTAGGATAGTAGGATATGGGTTTTGAATGAAAAGGTTTGCTGCAAGGAATACGAAACATAAAATGAGTTTAGTTAGAATTCAATATGACGAAGTATCTAAGAATGTGGACTAGTTATTTCAGCTATTTGCTGGTAGCCAATTAAGCTGAATCTTGGCATACCCTTGGGACTTACTGTAGTGATTAGAATTGCCCGATGGTTATCATAAGTAGTAACTAGTAAAAGGTTGTTTTTAAATATTGAAAGTATGTAAATTATTTTTTCAACTATCTTAAATTTAAAGTTGCATTACGTAGTCGTTTTTTATTTCGAAAATGGAATTTTCTCGTCTTAATCATTAATACATTTTTAGATTCTTTACAAGGTCTTTTTATATAGGTAGATTGATATTTTATAATGTTGCCAGTGCCGTTATTGAAAATGGCCGGTACCTCTAGACCCACGACATCGTGAATCATTTGACAGTAAGGCTGTAATATAAATGTGATGTCATCCGTATATTTATTGATTTAAATATTTTAAATTTAACATAAAATGCTGTTACAATAATCATCATCATCATCACGACCCTCCAATGGCCCACTGCTGAGCCGGGTCTCCTCCTCAGAATGAAGAGGGTATTAGGCCACAGTCCACCACGCTGGCCCAGTGCGGGTTGGCAGACTTCACACACCTTTGAGAACTTTTAGGGAACTCTCAGGAGTGCAGGTTTCCTCACGATGTTTGCCTTCACCTTTAAAGCAAGTGATATTTAATTGTTACAATAATAAACAATAATAATTATTGTAAATCGAAAGTATAATTTAATATTTAGGTTTAATTAAAGAAAGCATTACAAACAAAACATATTTTTGTTAAACATTATTATTATTATAACAAGTTATAAATTTTAAACTGATAGAAGTGTAATTAAAAGGAAGAAGATGTAATTTTGATTTGTGAGTAATACCTACCTATCTTTTACTTTATTTAGCTACCTATTTACCTACTAGATAACCTATCGCAAGCATAATATGTCTCGTTGTCTATTATTTTATAAAATTTAAGGAAAAACCAAAGTACATATAATCAAATTAAAGTAAATATGTATGTATTATAGCTATCATGACGGCATAGTCATGTATTTACAAAAATAAACGTACCTAATAGCTAAACTACGGATCAAGTAATAGGTAAATTTAATTTTTGAGAATAAAAACATTAAGCGATGGCGATTCTGATGTATTTTATTTTAATATAGTAGAAATAATATCGTTCGCACCGATAAATCAATAACAATAATAAAAAAAACCGATAATGAAGCGGCTTTTCTCAACCTCGAGTTTAAAACTTCTTCCCTCTCGAGTGAGAAAAAGCATTTTTTTTTGTACCTATACGGTACGAAATCTACTACATTAATTCAGCTAGCATGGTATAATACGGTAATTTTGACTTTTTAATAAAAAACTAAAATTTAATTATTTGTCGTCATCAAAATGAACCGTTACTTTATTTTTCCTAATAATGTGTAAATAGTCAAAAATTTTAGCCTTTAAATCGAGATGATGAATTATAGATAGAGTTTAGCGGGGGCAGGTAGGGGCATAGGTGTAAATTGGGAAATCGAAATATCTCATAAACGACACACCGCACACAAACACATTAAATTTCAAAAAAAAGTGAGTTCAAGAACTTATCACGTAGGTCACCTCTATTTGCGATCTTGTTGATCGAGCGACGAAGAGGAGCTTTACTTTGACAAAAAAGTAAAAAAACTCTTTTCCAAACTAGGTAACTTTCATAAATTTAGTATGTTTTTAATATTAGGTTGGGGAAAAAGTTCCTTAATTTCCATTTTTTAAGAAGAATTCTGAAGAGACCGAAACAGGTGGTAATCTGAAGGTGCAAGGTCAGGACTAAATGGCGGATGCATTAACACCTCCCAGCCAAACTCTTTATTTTTGCTGAGTGGCTAAAGATGTGTGAGGTCTAGCGTTATCATGATGAAAAACGACACTCCTTTTTTCGCTTTCTCTCAAATTCTTGCTTTAATCACATCAGTTGTTCGCAGTAGAGTTCAGAATCGATGGTCCTACATGGTGGTAGCAGCTCATAATGAATAATGCCCTTCCAATCCCACCACACACACAGCATCGCCTTGTTGCGAGTTAACCCGGGTTTCGCCACAGTCTGTGAAGCCTGACCGGCCTTTGACCACGACCTTTTTCGAACGTTCTTGTCGTACGGAATCCACTTTTCATCACCAGTTATCAGCTGCTTCAAAAATGGGTCGGTTTCATTAAGTCGTAACAAAGAATCACAAATGAGTACACGGTTCATTAGGTTTCTTTCAGTGAGCTCGTGAGGTACCCAAGTATCGAGCATTTTTGTGTACCCAGTTTTTTTCAAATGCGCCAAAACTGTTTTATGGTCAATTCCCAGTTCTTCAGCTACGTCGTAACTGATATGCCGATCTTACTCCACTTTTTCAAAAATGGCATCCATTTTATCCGTAATAGGCCGACCAGAGCGAGGTACATCTTTGACATCAAAATTTCCGGATTGAAAACGCTTAAACCAAATTTGTGCTACTCTCACAGACACTGCACTAGGTCCTTAAACATCGCAAATTATTTTCGCAGCTTGGGTTACATTTTTACTTTTTTTGTATTAAAATTTTAAAATGTACCGAATTTCTTCATTAGATTCACTCATCTTCACAGTACAAAAAAACAAATAAAAATCACACATTTTCCTAATTTTAATTTGGAATTATCTTCTTTAAAATGTAAACTTTTAATGATACCAAAACCAGCCAAATACAAATAGTATAGACAAAGAGATTTTATTACAAATTCATACAAACTATAATGCGAAAAGACTTTTTCCCCAACCTATTATTAAAAATATTTATTTGGTAAATATTAATCAGTAAATCAATTTGTTTCGGCTAGGGGTAGTTGAGCTTGAGCAACAAATTCGATTTAGAAGGAAAGTAATAGATGTTTTTAAATTTTGTATTATAAAAAAAAGAATTTCAAGAAGTTCTTGGTCTCCTAAGCTTTTAAATGATGATAATGAACTAAAGAGTGTAAATCTCACCGTCACAGAATTCGGTGTGAAGCATTGACAAGATATATGAAGAAATTAGAATCTGAAAATCTCGTCCCACCACCAGTATCGCTTAATGTTCAGAATGTCAAGTTTTTTCAATATATCAATTCACAACAAAAACATGTATGTACTTTGTAATGTGTTATTTTTATTTCATATCAAATAAACATGGAAACCGTGGTTTAGCTGGTATTTCTCACTGCTCAATATGCGTCATATTCTTGTTCAACTTGCCTAACCTATCCAGCTCTTAAATGTGACTGATTAGGGACATTTTTGAAAAGAAATACATTACCTACTTGTCATAGCTAGCCGGGCGGGGCTATTTTCTTAAAACTAGATCAACAAATAGTTAATTTAAAAAAAACATAATTTACCTAAAATGTTTTGATCTACCTAAATACCTAAATTTTTATAACATACAGTCCAAGATCTTTCAGTCCCATTTCCATATAAACATATCAACGCAAGATAATTAGGTGTTATCGTGTGGATTCTATTTAACTAGGCGGGTTTAATCCTCTTGAATTGATATCTTGATAAAGTCTGGATAATCGGCGAACATGAAAGAGGTTAAATGAATTTTTAATCCTCCTTACCCTTCGTCACAGCTGTATATGCGCTACGTAGTCGCAAGTCGTAGATATGGAAATGATAATGAAACATACCGCGTGCCGCCCGTCTTTATATAAAGTACAAATTTTATTGAGTATGTATATTATATTAGATAACATTTGCACTTGACTGCTCTTTCATAATAATATTCATCTTTGTATCTATCCTTTGAAATAACTTGCCAACGGTAGTTTAGTTGTTTTCGTTTCCAAAATGTAGTGTCAAAGTTAACAGGCAACATTTTTGTAAATCATGTTTAAATGAAACTTAATTTATTTTACTAAATTAACAATGTTTGTTACATTGATGTGTGTTGCGACTAATAGCACCGTTATTTTAGAAAACGTAATTTAAACAATCACTGCAGAATTGTGATCACAATACTTAAAAATGCGCCCAAGCATGTCGGTTTTCAATTTTTTTTGAAAAAATGTCTATTATCGCTTAACTAAGTGACATGGAATTTTTTTCTTATTTTTTCCAGAACTGGTATGACATGGCCTCTTACCCGGTACCATATTATCGTTGAGTTTTGTGTCACCATGTAGAATGTATGCTATTTACCTAAAGAGAAAAACATTTATCATCACTTGTAACAAATTAATGACGTTTTAGCTTAGAATTCTATTTTAACCTACTTATGATTATGATAGTACCAAAAATTTTTATTTAATTCATAAAACGTGGTTCTAAAAACAATATTTTAATTTGCTATTTTAGAGCTGATCTAATGATGGACTAGGACAAACTACAGCGTTTAGAACTTTTTTTTTCTTATTTATTGCTTTGATTCAACTTATTTTAATATTATTTCGCAATTATAGAATCCGGAGTATTTTTATACTGTTAAATGTATGCTATAGATGTGAACCGCTATTTGATACGAAGTCACATCTAAAGTTTTCCTGCTAACTTATCAAATCAATTATTTACGGCGCAATAATAGTGTTAGATAAATATTTACAATCATCTAATGAAGCTAAAATATAAACAGCTTTTTATGTACAGAGAATCAGGAACATTGTATTTATATTTTAATTATTTACATTATTAATATCTCGTCGATCTTCAAATTCTTTTATATTTTTGCGTACGTACTCGTTAAATTTTACGAAAGAATCAATTGCGAGTTGCTTCTTAAGTAAGTCTTTTATAATGAATGCGAAATTTTCACATAGAATAATGTGGTCTAATCAGTCTTATATAAGATGTTCCGTAGTTTGTGCTGTGGTCCAGGCATCGCAGGGACATTGTAAAGAACTTCATATAGCCTTATGAAGAAATTCAGAAACCTAATGGTAGTTACGTATAGTACCTACCTACTTTTAATTACTTAAAGTAGGTCGCCAAAATTACTTACGATCAAATCAATTATTTATGGTCAAATTTCGAAAAAATATTTTCCGAATCAATTACCTAACTTCATTTTTTGTGTTTCACGGCTTAAATGTTTCTTTAAGGGTTTATTAGCTCATAAAAAATTGCGATTGTTATTAACAAAATAAAATTTAAAAAAAGGTAATCAGTTTTTAGTTAATAATTTCGAAAATAATGATATTTAAGGAATTTTGAAAAAAGATCCTGAAAGGAGAGGAAATTTCCAATAAAAAAAGTCCGTACTCACGGAACTCTATTTATATTATTTATAATTTTTTTCTAACGCTGAAAACAAGCTCCGCGAGGTCGTTACGGCATAGGTGCGCCGTCTAAAAAGCCGGTTTATCACCTAAAATAATTTTTTTATCATATTAAATAACAATATAAAAATTTGAATGAATTATGGTTTAATCTAGACACTTGAAAGATAAAAAACCTCGGTGAAAAAATTTTTTTTGTTAATTTAAAAAAATTATAATTAACAAAATAATAAACTTTAATACATTTTTTTTGCATTACTTTATTAAGTACCTAAATGCGAAGAGATCCACGAAGCGAAAAATTTATATAGACCAATTATTTAAACTTTTATGCCGTAATTTATAAAAACAGAGATTGGAAAAAAATTAGTTAATTAACAATGGTGTAACTTTTTGAAAAATCGACATATAATTTTTTTTTTTTTCTACATTCCTTAAATATCATTATTTTCGAAATTATTAACGAAAAACTAAATGCCTTTTCAATCGCAATATTTTATTAGCTAATAAATCCTTAAAAAATATTTTTCTAGACGTCATTCCGAATCGAATGAGCCATCGTACATATTTTAGGAGCTTTATTTCTGTTTAACACGTTTTTGAACTTGTTGACTAGACTATTAATGCTACACTGGTAAGTAGGTATTTATGGTACTTAGGAAAATTGTAATTATTTATCTCCTTCCCTTTTTATTCTTGTGTGTAATTTATGTTTAGCAGTATGTATTTTATTATCTATCTTTTAAATAGTTATATTGATAACAGAAACATTTATATGTACCTAACTACGTAGTGAGTCAAGATACGTTATTATCTATATAGAAGACAGATTTAAGTAACTTTTGGTAAAAATTTTGAAAAAATTAAGTAATGTTTAACATTTATTTCTGTTCTATGGTATTAAGATATTATCATTCGCTTATTATACTTACAAAACTAATACTTACTTATAGAGTTGTACTGACCAGTGATGTTATCATCAGACCCAACACGAAATCCTGAAAATAATGTTCACGGCCTAAATCATGGCATTTTAGGCAGCTTAATATATCAAACCATCAGATTATAGTGACATTTAACAATAAATTATAGTTATGAAGCATAGTGATATGAAAATAGTGTTAGAATTTTTTTATGTAACTGTGTTAAAAAATACTTTCCTTTAAATCATTTTATACACAGAATCGACGAAAGCATTTATCTTCTAAGTTATTTAATTTTTTAATGGCAGCAAATCTAGATAAGATTATGAGAGGGAATTCCTTATTTACTTAAATTTACTATAGGTTTGTTTATAAAACCTTGATGTAATATTCGTTGTAGCACTTTTAGCTAAAAGGAGAATGACTGGACTGTTCTTTTAAATCCAGTATCAACTTTTTAACTACGTACTTATACGTATAAACCCACGAAAAGAATTGTACAAAAAGGTTAAGTTTAGGTTTAGGTTAGAAATGAATGTGGAAATTATCTCATATAGCACAAAAGCTGCAATGGTATGGAACCCTCCGAAATTAAAATATATAAGTGTCAGTCGTTAGGTTCAAATCCCGGACATTGGACTACTGACATGGCCCACTCCTAACACAAGCATTTTAGCTTACTTGGAGGAGTTAAGAATTCTAGTAGTTTGCAATTTAAACTGCTAGTAATCTTATTAAAAAAAGTAGTCTCTTGAAGTTGTGAAAAAAGTAAACTTCGATACGTTATAAAAAGATACAGCTGTTTATACATAGGATTCAAAATTTTATAGAAGTTTCGCATTGACCTAGAAAAATGAATTTTAGTATAAAGCAAGGTATTATCGCACAAATAACGTAAAAATATGATAATTGTAAATTTACTGTAGTTTGGTAAATAGCGTTCGAACTATGTTGATGTATTGGCACTACAGTTTCCCGTCGGCAAAGTTAAGTTGTGATAATTAATTTTTTAAACAGAGTTTGTGCTACTATACTACGAGTATCTACTTTTTCCCAATCAAGACGTTTCATGTTATGTCATTCACGTTGAATCCTAGGGTTTCTTTACATTATTACATAAAATATCTTAGATTTATATTTTTTTAAATCGAAGCCTAAACAGAGAATGCCTTATTGGCGTATTATACTCCAATAAGGATAATTTTTGGTTGAAAATTGGGAGTTTGTTGAATAATTGAAACAAAATCATATTGTGCGTAAGTAAACTTTTAATTATCTTTGTAGGTAGGAACTATAGACGGTAGCAAATTATTTATTAAAAATGTATGAGGTACCTACTAGTTAATATAAGCTTTTGACGTATTTTTAAATAATAGAATATAAATTATAAAATTTATATTCTATTATTTTTTATCAGATCGGTACCGTTTTGATGTGGCCCCAGCAGGTTGTGTTTAAATATCAAACCTAAGGCATGTTTAGTGATGGGATTTGACGTGAGTCAAGATTTATGTTTATGGCACTTCTAATTTATAGTATGCTATAAAGTACGTCCAAAGCCCTCGATATGCGAGTAAGAGTACGCCGAGGATGTGTATTTTATCTAAATTCTGATTTTGTTTAATTTAAATATAAAGCTATTATTTTAATTTTCTAATTGCCGCACCAGATTCTTTAAGCGTGAAAAGTAAAAACGTGTAAATAGTTTTGAGTTTAAAATTAATGTATTTTATCTTATTTCGGTAATCATAGAATTTTTTAATTAAAAAGCATTTAAAAAAACATATTTTGTTAAACAATAATCGTATTGTAGGTACCTACTGCGTAGCTCGCTATTTCTTACTTTATCGGTAATGTTTTACTCTAATAATACATAATCAGTGTAAACCGAAATCATTTTAACTGTTAATGTGCCGTATTGTCTTAGATAATATGGACCTAAATACAAATAACAAAAGACAACGGATCCTTTAGGATGGGCGGCAACACATGGGGCGGTTGAGGTAGGCGCAAACTTAGCACGTGATCATTTTGCGAAGAGGTGAAAAAAGTCGGTGAAACTCAAAGCCAAAATTCTTGAAAAGCGTTCATGTCAAAATATATACAAATGCTGACCGTAATGGGCCAAACAATAAAAAAATAGATATCTTATTTAAGCTTTAACAATAAGCGCAGTGCATTTCGTGCGGGGCTGCCTCGTACAATAGTTGGTTTTATGGCGTAATAAAGCCAGCGTCTTTGTCCACGACTCGGTCAATAAACGTGCCTTGAAGTTCCCCTCTCACCGAAATGCCAACTGATCTTCTGAAATGTTCCACTGAGAACTTTAGATAGGTGGCGCAGGCGGTTTATAATCCTGCTTAATTTATTGCTCTACATTTTTTATATTTTATGTTTTATCGACTTTGGCCAATAGGTAATCTACCACAGAATTAGGTATTAAAAAATTATTATGTTATCTACAGATACAATGATCCTATCCGGAAATTACGTTGATGACTTTATACTTATAAGCGATTAACGTTTCAATCAGTTATTTGGACATTTGTGCATTCATAGGGAGTAGCTACCTATATAAGGAATCACTACATAGTATAAAACAAAGTCGCTTCCTTCTGTCTATTTGTCTGTCTATCTCTCCCTACGTATGCTTAGATTTTTTTAAATACGCAACGGATTATAATTCAAGAGGAAGGTTTATTTTGTATAATACATGCATATTATAGTAGAGAAAGTAACCGTGCGAAGCCGGAGCGGGTCGCTAGTCATCAATAAAGATAGAACAGCAATCAAGAAACAAAAGTTACGATATCTTAACGTACAGGACAGCTTTCTTTTTTGTTGTTGTGAGCGGAATTTACAAAATAGCACATATTATTTCGTTGATGCAAAAGCTGTTAATGAAGTGTAAAAAAAGTGAATGACACCTAAGAAAAGTTTTGAGGAAGAAAAGGTTAGAGGATTCTATTAAAAAAATTACAAATATTTTATATATGTCGGAAATTACAATTGTGAAGAGGGGATAGTTAGAATATACAATCTTTTATAAGCATCGTATGTGCACAATAGATGGCCTTTCTTGAAAACTACGGGCGTAATACGATTGGGATATAACTATTTACTACGATTTCGTACTATTCTGACAGGAAGTTAGGAACCCAAGCAGTGCCTTGGACTTGCGAAGCGCTCATTATATTTTAATAAAAAATTAAACACAAATAGTATGCAACCTGAACTAAGTACTAACACACCTTTTCCTTTACTTCGAAACAAAACAGAGCGCCCGTGAGATGGTTAGAATTTATTCTTGCAAAAACATCTGATAAGATATGACTGACACTTAATAACCGTGAAATTTGAATTAACCCATAGAATATTCTTATTAACCCCCGAATTTTATGTAGTCGGCGCTATATTATATTACTCCAAAAAAGGACAACATCGTTTAATTATGAAAACGTTAAATTACTTATTTAAATATTAGTTACGTGAAACTCAATGTAGTAAACATATAAAGCTATGGTTTGAATACGGGATACGTTAAGTTTATCTTATTTTATAAATTATTTATGACATTTTTGAAAAGGAATAGATTACCTACCCGTCCGTATGCATAGTAAGCAATTCGGACTTTTCGTTATGAAGCTATAATCCATCAAAATTTCCTCAATTAGCCCTTGCCTACCCCAAAAGCATTAAAATACATTTTCATTTATAAACTACATGCCTAAATTAAAAAAAAAGTATTTAGTAGGTAAATGATGTAAGAAATGTCTCTCGAGAAAATTAATAATTCTATTGACATAGCCTTGAGTTGTAAAGCAGACTTAACTTAAGTAAAAATAAATAATAGGTATTATATTAGCATGCTTCAATTCAATTGTATTTGTGTAATGAGATCTACTCTTCAGAATAAACTATAGGTACCTATTTGTTACATATTTTCTCTAAAATTCCCCAAGACAGGCAGGACGGTAAAACCTTAGTCCTAAGAAGGTAAATAACAATCGAAAACAAAACAAAATACGTTCAAAGAACACCGCCTTCGTTGTAATCCTTTGGGAATCCGTTATTACTGAAGCAGACGTAATTGTATTACATAAAAAGAATTTGAATAACAATGAGTGTTATTTAACGTAAATAATCCCATTAGTTGGTAAAGTTTGCTTTAAAAAAATATTGTAATACTTATTTTAACATTTTTAAATTAGTTAAGTATCCAGTTATTTAGGTTCTTTATTAGATTGTTCATATTCAAGTACTCTTACGCACTAAGCTGTTATGTACATATTTAAATAGGTAATTATAACAAACGATTAAAATTTATTGTTTTTTTTTTAAACGCTCAAGTGAAATCTAAAATCTGAAAAAAATATTATAGCCCTTCTATAATATTTTTTTATTATACATTGTCAAAGGTAGTAAAAAAATGGCCATTATGAAGTTTCAGTAGGTTCTCCTCATGGGATGTTTTTTACTCCCAACCCGACGCGTTCAAAATTTATAGTAAGGGAGCTCAAGAGGAATTTTTTGGGTATATTCGAACGCGTCTGATTAAGGTAAGGTAGGTTAATTACTAGATAGAAAGAGTGTACTTTAAAAATCTGACGATTTGGGCGTGACGGACGATCTCGCATCATCACCACACCGCTTTCCAACGTCATGACATCATTTGACACCTTCTGAATATCTGACGGCCCTTGAATACATTTTTTCTACCTTTCTAGATGGACACCTACACCACTCAAGTCTGTAGATGAACATACCGTCATATCAGTGATAAGTCAGACCATCTTAACAATTAATATCTGATCATCTGGCTAATTATATTCATGTAATTTTTTTTTCCAATTTTTGAAAAGCTATAGTTGTTTTTCGGAACATTAAAAAACGAAATGTTATATAACCTTTTATTCTTAGTATCATCTAATCTACAAAATGTTATATGTCTCTAAGAGGCTCGAGTAAATCCCCATTTAACATCAAGGCCTCACCACCACTGTTCGTAATAGGCAATTGTTAAATGTAAGCATACTTACTTATAGCTTAAAAACGTAACGGAAATATTTGATGTTGTTACTTACATAGGTACTTGTCTAAAATTTCAGAGTTCTTTGAAGGTTAACTTATATGACGAAACTTTTTTCGAGAGGTTTCTATAGGACATTTATTAAATGAGTAGCACAGATCACAACTAAGACTAAGTAAGTATAAGTATTATAGGTAAGTCAAATAATGAAGACAAAATTTAAATGTTTTGAGTTTAAATAAACCTGTAAGGTATAATTTTCTATCGTTGTGTCTGTATGTTCTTTTTTTACGCGTCTTAGCGCGTTCTAATTTTTTTTTTTTCAATTTTTTTTTAAGTTTAAAGATTCTAAATCAATGCAACGCAGTCGAAAATATTTATCACCTCTTAAATTCTTAATTGGAGACTTCCCGTTGACCTAGACACATGAGGAAGATATATTAGCATAAATCAAGGTCTCTCAATAAAAGCTATATTATGGAAAAGGTAATTTAATTGTGATGCAAACAAAAAATAATAATAAGAAATAACATGTTTCAGTTAAATGTAAGGTGAGTACGAAACCCTTTGTATCTAAGTTTGTCTTAACCAGTTTTGAAATTTAATAATACCTAATGTCGCGTGAGTGATAGAATAGCGGTCCCTTAAATTTTTAATTGACTATAGAAAATCTCTAAATAAATAGTTTTAATAGATATTCGATTTCAAATCACGTGACATTCTTTCTCTGACAACTTTGTGAAGTTCAAGCTTTTACTTTGAATGTAACTGTATTTTGAAAAAATAATAGGTACGTGACACAAAAGGGCGTAATTCATTAAAACATATTTAATTGTAGCTATACGTATTTGATATTAATTATAAATCAATGGCTATATTCAATGTTGAAAAAAGTAATTTATATTATCGACAAGAGCTGAAGTTAAGACATTCAAAACATGTTTTAGATTAGGAATCTAAAAACCATCGATATATTCAAATTCAGTTTCATTTATTTGCAAGGATATGGTCTATTTCATTGTTGTTATATTAATCGTATGTTCTAACATATCATACTCTAAGAGAGTGTGCAAAGTTTTTACTATATAAATATATATATAGAGCATAATAATTATTATAAGAATGATAATATATTTATAGAATGTCAAATGTAGTAGTCAAATAATGTCAGTTATATATTATTTTAAAAATGTCAAATGAATTTAACACGCATGCCATCTTAATTATATTTCAAGTTCAATATATATATGTCGGAAACTAAAAATATATTTCAATTCACATTCCATATAACAAATAGTCAAAAATTATATTACATCGTATTAAAATTTTCCAAAAGTAATTAAAACAGTTTGTTTTTAAATAATTGAAGTGCTAATTCTTTAATGTCATCAGGCAGCTTATTATATATTAAGATTGACATGCAATATAATTTTTTTTAATTATGATAATCTTTCTTTCTTTAATTATGATAATCTACTGGATTGCCCCAGAAAATTAAAGGTATATGTATGAAATTATAGGTTATACTACTCTCAATGCTAAAAACATGTTTCTTTCTGTTTTCTTCTTACGAATCTACAGATTGTTGTCAGATGCTATAGTGATAAAATATTACTGTTAGACTATATTTTGGAAAGTAGTAGTTAAGGAAGGCGCACTTTCTGTATCTTTGCAAGTTGTAGCCATATAATAACATAACTTTAATACCGTAAATGCATATAAGCATTCATTATTGGCTACTCAAGAAAGGAAACGATTTAAATTTTAATAACAACAGCGATTATGCACCATAAAAAGTAATAAATGTGTCGTTAGCGGGGCTCCCTTACAGTAGGTAATTTGCGACGACCTGGCTCTCTGCAGGTCTATATTGTATAACCATAATATTTATAAATTTATATATAAATAGGTAACAGAATTCATTTTCTATTTTAATTTCTTGTAAAATTATCATTATCAGATTAAATTAGATAAGTATTATCCATCATCATATCCGTACAATAAAATTAGATTCCTTATTCATAAGATGTAGGTAGGTATCTTCATTTTAATCAAGCATCATACTTATCTTCAGGGCCTTAATATACCTATATATATAATTAAATTTTCAGACGTTTTAAAAATGTTACATTAAAGCTTCCTTACGTTTTAGGTATATAAATAAGAAAGTCAATCCAGTGACTTTTTCATTAGATTATTTCTAAAATTCGAGCTGCTAAACTTAAATTATTATATAATATAAATTAAGTAATATATTTACGTTCCACTTATTATCACAAACATGCCCATGTGGTAATATATAATATAGAGGGCATTATTAGCGGGCTCGGGACAATCAAACAATGTGATAGCGGATTCGGCGGCGCGTTTCATGTGCGCCTTTGTCCAATGTAATCCGCCGCCCATACCTTTCAACCGCTTGTATCATATATGTAGGTATACCTAATATTATCAGTTTCATTTAAATACTTTTTAAATATTATGTAATTCCAACTTTTACCTGAACCACCAATTTTACACCCAACCATGGACGTTGAGGCCGTCATGATGACTAGGGGGTACTCTTGTTTTTATATACACTATAGGTTCTTACTATTTATAAATGAAATGATGCATTTACATTAATAAACAATTTTTTATTAATAAACAATATTTAAGTAAATATAATAACTCAATAAAAAACGTAAGTATTTTCTTTTTCGATAAGGGGCTTAAAGTGCACTCCTTTGCACTCTTCTGCCAGAGCTAAAGCACTCAGACTTCAAAGGGATCTTCCGTTGATGAAAACTCTAACAACGGTTTTGGATGGATCTTGTCCACATCGCAATTTAGACGGAGCCGAGCTGTGAATGGAACTTGGAGTCTCAGGCCAAGGAGCACGTTTAAAGAGCACTTTCATAATAATTATATTAACTCTCATCTCCATCATTCGATCTCGCCAACTACAATAGATAATAAAATAAACTTACGTGGACCTCAAGAAGTGAGACCTTAATTAACCACACACTATAATACTAACTTTCATGTGCTCTACACGACAACACCAGAGAGACTGACATTGATCTATCGCATTAAAAGTTATAATATTTTGTCTACACGTCGGTATATTTGCCATAATATAAAACGACCTACCCGCTAATACTAATTTATAAACGGTGTTACTAACATTTTCAACCTATATTAATCCAAAGATTTCGGTTTGAGATTGATCATTAATTCCGGCTATAAACCAATCATCAGTCACTAAGTCTTGTTTTTAAATCGAATTGTCCTGATTTTTCCACATCAAATCCTAGTTTTTTGAAATTGTGGTCGGCAACCCATCCAAGCCCGAAGAATAAACAACTGGAACAATAACTTTACCAGATCAAAACGTCTAAACATACCTAGTTAAATGTTTGCTTTAGAAGTAAAAAATACAATAAAGTAAGGTAAGCATTTTAAAGTCAAATAAAAATGAAGATGTATAAATTCAACTAGTGTTAATTACTTTATAGTCTGCACGACTTAATACCGATTTGATTTACCGAACATTTCATCAAACAATTTACTTCACGTATATAATTTTATGGCGTAGGTATGTTGGCGCCAATTAATGGTGGTCGCATTCAATTAAAAGTTTATGACTACATAATTAGCATTACTTTATTAACTATTGAAAGATATAAAACCGAAAGCGATTTATTAATGTCAAGGTGGATTTTTGTTTACCGAATAGACAACCACAACAATATCGAGTCGCTAAACATCTGTAATATCTGGCCATTCACCAATTTCACGGTAATCTTCTTCAAATCTTTCCCAATAGATCATGACATAGACAATTATCTAGAGAATATTGTAAATGTGTATATAGTGCGTAAGGTAGTTCATAAAACCAGACGACGCCGTTTTGTTTCCGAGCAGCATTTTTATTGTGCACTATATAAATTTATGGAATCATCATCGAGTTGTATGGACTCCTCTATTCGTTTGCAGCGGGTCCATAACCATTACGGTATTTAGATAAAAGTTCATAAAACCTTGTTTGCACGGTTATATTTAAGGTCACGATCATTCGTTATGACGATGACGATGATACGAATTAAAAACGTTTAAATGATTACACTCTTTTCCTTATGTTTGGTATTATATCAACTATGTCAATATCCTTACGCTTACATGGGCATTTAATTTGATTTTATACTTTAACTAGTTGACCCGGCAAACGTTGCTTTGTAAATTTAAAAAAAATTGGGTGGGTCACCCTTATATATATATATATAGTATGAAAAATAGATGTTGACCGATTTTTAGAACTACCCGATATCCACACAAAATTTCATAAAAGTCTCGTTTCAGAGGAGTTTGGTAACAAAGCTGACTGGTTACGAGATTTAAAGAATGTAGATACCAGTGTAGATTTAACAATTAGGTAGTTCCTATATAGTTTTAGTATTACTTACTTAAGATATAAGTACCTATTAAGTATCGGGTAAGAAATAAAATAATTTACTGTAACTTTAAAATCATAATATGCATATCACAACAGATTTAAAAAATAAATATTTTAGAATAATAAAACTTCTCAACGCGCGGCAGCTGTAAATATAAGGCATGTGTATGGTATATAGTATTATATAATATGGTGATGCGCGCGAGAGCTCGTTATTTTCTGGTCAATTGCCGCTTTACTGCGCCCGCGCATCCTCACATCCAATTACTGCCCAGCCGCCAACGCTATAAAATATCTTTCTATCCATAAAACGTCGTAAATGTATACAGCTTTAAATAATTTTCAACTCTAAGTTTCGGTACATAAAGTTTTATCTATAATAGAGCTTATTATGTCAGTAGGTCACAGTTTCGCTGTGAATGCAAATTATACTTAGGTAAAACGTGTTTGTTGTCCATCGTGAGTTTTATTTTTTTCAATTATATCGGATCGGTTAGCTGGAAATGCATTCAAGGAAACCGGAGTTGGGTTAGTGATGTTTAATAGGTTTAGATTAAACGTTAAAAGGCGGACCGTAGTTTAACAATAAGGGCTCTATTTAATTGTACTCGTCTGATAAAGACTAATTCTTGACTCAGGCATTATAAATACTAGTATAAAAAATGTATAGCTCTCAAGGCTTATACTTACTTTAGATTACTCGGGGTGAAATATATATGATTTTGACGTTGGCACAACTGGTGCAATTTTTCCTGTGTTTTTATTTCATAATGGAAAAGGCAAAGGTATTACACCGTACAGCCAACGTAGTTCCTTGTGGTACCTAATAGATATCCTTGTGTTCATAACTCAAATTAGAAAAGTATTGTCCTTTCATAATTCAGTCATAGTATTATTTGAAAGCACCCATGGACGTGTAATCTCCGGAAAAGGTGAGCTTTCTAAGAACACAAAACAAACCTTAGGACTTCCTGCTCCTCATCCTCTCTATTTCCATACTTTCCCCCCACTCCCACTCATTTTACCCAATTCTGGTATTCAATCTATATAAAATATAAATTTATTTTAATAATTTAAATTTATTTTATAGAGACGTCTCCAAAAAGCCCTGCTCGGAGACTCCCGCGCTCTGCTGACGTTTTTCTGATGCAATTTGTGCCAACTTCAAAAATGCTACTGAGATCGATGTTGCCAATATCATAACTAACAATAGATAGAAATGCATCTAAAAATTATAGAGTATCTAGCGCCGGATTCTAAGGTGTGGACGCCCTCAGGAAGGGAAGGAAAGAGAAGGGAAGGAGTGAAGAGTACCTATGCTCGTCTTTCAATAATTTATTGTGAAACAAATAAAGTGTTTTCAGCAAGCATATGAAATTGGTGATAAGCTTTAAATGATAGCCTTTTAAGCCTATCATACTATTGCTACCTTGCAATTCGTTTCCGAATGCTCTTTTGTCGCTTGAAATCCGTGATCTACAGGTACACATAAACAATGTAGAAATACTTTTAGAAAGAGAAATGATTGTTAAACAAATAAAAACTTCTTGTAAATCAAAATTTTTTTATAAATCTAGATGACCCGCCTTCGCTTCTCTGAGGTGTATTCAAATCGTTCACTCACTCACACACCCACTTGTTTTATTCTATATTATGCTTAGTATGTCACTGACTTTTAGTGGACACCATCATCTCACTATCTTCTGTCTCACTCACTTTTTCTTTTATGAAAACCTTAATCTGACAATAGCTAACACATCACAAAGAGAATCATTCAATTTACTGCAGTCGTTCTGAAGTTATGCGCTTACCTACATAGTACATAGAGATGATTCATTTTTATTTACATAGATAAGTAGGTAATTATTGAATTAAAAGAAAATGAGTAGGTACTCAAGTTTTGGTTTCATCATTTAAAAAAAATATTATTAAGGTTTTTTGGCACCCCTCTCTTATCGTTGTCGAGGTCCCTGACAGTTCTTGCCTTGTAAAAGTTTTCTTTGACATAAGCTAAGCAACTGTATAAACCGCATTCAATTTCATGTTGTAGATTTGTCTTACGAGTGTACATACATTCTGATAGAGAAATAAGCAAACAAATATTTATTCTGTTTTCTATTACTATTGCAATGACGTCTCTTATTAAGTCTGTACGTCGAAGTACGGACTTCAGCCACTTGCAATACAATAATACAAAATAATTAAATAAGACACCAATCCGGATAAATTAAAACGGAACACAAAGTAAACAAAAACAAAACCATATAGACTCACTTAAATCGATTTACTTTACTGTACAGTGTACCTACATAAATGAAAATACCATAGATGATAGAGTGCCCATATATACGAATATAATAGTGAAACAGTTATATTTACTAAACATGATTGTAAATGATCCCTATATTGAGAGAATTGTTTCAAAACTTTCGATCCTTTTCGCCGATATCTCAAGTTAATGAGATAATAAACAATTAGTTTTGCAAGCGCAATTATCTTGAATGCCGACAAAGGGCTCGAAAGGCTTTGATGTCGCCGCTGGCAGCATCCGCTTTCTCCGTGTACTGTGTAGATAATTCCGGACATGACGTGGCCTTGCCGAGAGCTTTTCACGATTACGTGATACATTCCGGCTTTTGGAAAAAAGCTCCCATCTATTTGCGTAAAGTCCTGGGAATGATTCATAAAAAACAAATGGACATTAGTTCACAAAAGCTGTTAAAGAAGAGATAAAGTTGGATGTGAGTATACTAAGGTGTTTAAATGTTATAAGTACCTAGGTAACTTTTTAATGTAATAAAAATACATAAAAAGATTCTAAGGCCTAAAATAAGGCTATCTGCGTTGTAACTTTCATGTAGGTATGTATATGTATAGTTTGACTTCATACTGGAACAGATATATAAAAACTTTTAAAAGTTATTACTGGCTTAGGTATATTCTTTTACATATTCCTGTCAACAGACTGTTTTTTATGACTTGCTTACAGCTGAATTCATTAAATTTACGACCCGCTATCTCGCAGGGAACTTTAATGCGATTTAATAGTGATGCATTTTCGATTATTTTCCCGGACAAAATGAGGGAGAGGAAAGTGGGGAAGAAGGGCGGGAGCGGCGTTCGTAGCGGGCCAATAAAGGCGCGCAGTAAATCCACGTAATTTAGAGCGGTCGTAAATTAAAGTTCCGCTATAAACGTGGCCTGGCCGCGTACCTGCCGCGCCCGCCTCCGCGCCCGCTCCGCCACCCGCTACCCGCGCCTCTGCCTCGGAGCTGACGACCGCGTCACGCAGTCACGCTACTAGCGCGCATAAATCAAATGCCGCCTAGCTGCTAGCACTCGCTTTATAAACTGAAAACAATAAACTTAAAAAATTCTTCCTACAAAACTAATTTAAATATTTTTATGAATGAAAATTAATGATGAATAAATCAGAATATAGGTATATAGCCAGCCATGTAGTTGCCTTACCACCTTTGCATATTTCAGAAAGATAGGGTCTATTTTTACTTGCGAAAACTATGTGTCTCTTTAATAACCGTTAGAAATAAATACGTCTGGCAGTAATAGTAGTAGGTAATAATTAACATGCCTAGTAGCAACAGTAGGCAACCTATGCCATCTATGTATTAACATTTTCTAATTCAGAATCCTATATATCCTATTTTTATTTAGAGTGAAAAGGGTTTAGGCAATGAAACTTCAAACATCTATGGTATAGACATAGGTGAGGCATGCAGGCCTTATTATGTTTTCCGTCACCGTTAAAGCAAGTGATATTTAATTAAGGTAGGGCGGGCTATGTTTAACAAATTTTCACTTGTTCGATTATGTTTCCACAACGAAAATATGAATAGAGAGAACTATGCATACCGGCAGCTAGGTTGAGAAAGGCTATATTGATATACCCATTATTGAGAATTAAGATATTCCAGCTAAAACACGGCTTGCATGTTTTTTAGATATTCGATAAAATTACAAGGTCATAATAATTTTTTATTTTTAATCTGTTATAGTTTCATATCTCTGTTTTACCGTTTTTTCCAAAAATGGAAAATGCTGAAAATTAGAAAAGTATGTTTTTCTCGAAAACTTCTGAATCGATCAACTTAAATTTTAAATGTTTTGGTGGCTGATAGCTGCATCTATGCCCAACTAGACCCACTCTACTGTCTACCCTACTTATAAAACAATATCCTACTATAAAAAAAAAATTGAACTCCCATGATGTCTTAGCTACTCGTATCTCACACTTGATAGTTAAACCGTTTATAAATAAGTATTCGCGGGTAGTTCCTTTTATTTTATTTCAAGTATACCGACGTGTAGACAATATATAACCTTTAGTTCGATAGGTTAGACTCAGTCTCTGGTGTTTTCGCGCAGTGTACCTGGAAGTTAGTATTATACTCGTAGTGCCGTGGTTACGGTCGATCTTCTTGAGGTCCACGTAAGTTTACTTTATTATCTATTGTAGTTGGCAAGGTCCAGTGGTGGAAGTGAGAGTTAATTTATTATGAAAGAGCTCGAATCCTGCTCTTCGGTCTCAAGTCCCATTCACTGCTCGACTTCGTCTAAATTGTATGTTATTATTATATTATCTTAGGTGTTACTTCGCAGTTTAGCTCCCATAATCTTAACATTCATGATTAAGCATTCTAAAATTAGTTTGAAAATAACATGCCTCAGTATGATTATGATACGAACTTGCTCTATAATATCATGTTATCAGTATGTACTTATATCAACCTACTGGCGATAAGTGATTGGTTTTCGTGGTCCAAAATTACGATAAAATTTATGATAAAAGTACTTTTAAGTACTTTTTGTTGAAATTAATAACAAATACTGAAGCCTCTGGTCTCTTGCATCTAGCAAAAAATCAAACTTCAAAGTTTACGCATTGAAAAGATATGACTGTTAATGTGGTCGCAAATTTTAGGATTCTTGCCGATGACTTAGAATCATGAAATTAATAAATATTTAAAAAACATAAAATTGAAAAACTATTAATTTCAAACTACATCAATAGTAAATAAACTTTTTTTGACTGCCACGCAAGAATAAGAATAATTTTGATTATCGACAAGAATCAAAATTACCAGGCTTGATTCTTAGACTTACGAACATGATTTTTGGCAAGAAGCAAGGTCTTATAGCACTAGAATGGGGAAAAATCCGAAAAATGGCAATTTGCTTACGATAAACAAATCATCACATCACGAAGTTGATGGTCTTTTATATATTTAGGTTTTGACGCATTATTTGAAGAATACGTGAAGTTAACATTAAAGATGTAAGTACTCTATAGTCTCTTGAAGGTGTGAAAAAATCAAACTTCTAAGTAATCAATAAATATGGCCATTTATACTGAAGTGATAACAAGTAGTTATTCTATAGGGCATTCCGCATATGTGGACGTGAAAAAAGTCGTTTTTTGCGATTTTAATAATATTCGAATATAGATGTAGGTAAATATAATATCAAAGTTTTTGAAAATATCTTGTAAAGAAAAACGTAGTACCGAGTATCGAGTCATTTGTTGAAGGTTTCGCTAAGACAGTTTTTATATTAGATTATTGTTGTGTTTAAATTAGATTGTGTTTGTTATCTAATTTTTATGTCTATATATGTCGGAGAATAGTAAAAGATTATCGAATAATAGAATCGTCATCACTATCTATGGCGTTGGAGTAGGGTGGTAGTCACTTCCGTCGGTTTGACAGTCTCGACTTGTTATTTGCCATCGACAGTCTGACTGAAGTCTTAGCCTTGCGCGGTCTCTCAAGGACTGAAGTAGTCTCTAGATAGTGCCAGTGAGTGTTAGTGCTGAGAGAGCTGTCCGATTACGGTCCCATGAGTACCATACAATCTAGTTGCCACGTCTTGTGTTAGGTTAGGTTTATGTGAGATTAACCTTAGATTCAAACGGAGAGCCTGAGCAGTGAAGGTGAGTGTTATGATCATTTAAAGGATATCCTTAAGCCTACACCTTGGTCACAAGTCCAAGGCACTGCTTGGATTTCTCTCGTAATTGTTAGAGACTATATTTGATTATTTATCGATTCAGTAGCAGTATCTACGTTGCGTTTACCCAATATTCCATTTAATATCATCACCCCTGTTATTGTTTTCCTATATGGGGAATATTCCTCCTTCCTTTTTTTCATCATAAAATCCCCGACTTATATACTGCTGCTTCATATGTTGTTCAAAACGATTGATACATGTTTAAATTTCATAAGTAGGTATTTAATAGACTCATGATTTTCATCTTACAAAGTTGCAACACATTGATTTATTTTTGAATATTATGTAGGTATTTTGTGATCAATTTATTACATGATGTTCATATTTTTTCTTCTAGCTGAGAAGTATCTAGGAAGAATATTTACCGTACTACTTCAAAACTTAAAATAAAAAAAAGTAACGAACAAGGACGAAAAAAATGCGATAATAAAAACAAGCACAAAATGAAAAATGATAAGATAAAATTGACCATTGAAACAAGTTCAGATTACGAAAACATAATTTCGTTTTTGTACAAAGATTTTATCGATATACAAAATTAAATATTTGAAAGAGAGATAAAATATAAATAAATATACAAATATAAAATAACTATAAATTAATACTAAAATATGATTATCATTTTCTTCTTTCTACCTCCATAAAAGTCGCTTCCTACTGTTTGTACACTTAGATGATTTAAACTAAGCAACGGATTTTAATTTGATTTTATAAGTATAGAGAGAGAGTGATTTAAGGGGAGGGTTTATCTGTAATACATGCATATTATAACTAGCAGTGATAGCCTAGTTAAGACTTTGACGTTTTACACGGGAGGTCCGAGTTTGATCACATGCAACAGACACACAAACCGACTTTTCCAAATTAAGTGTTTTAAGCAATTAGGTATCACATGTTATAACGGTGAAGGAAAACATCGTGATGAAACCTGCACTCCTGAGAGTAAAGTTTTTTGTCGGTGTGTGAAGTCTATTACTGGCCTGGCTCCGCTCCGGCTCTGAGTTTGAGGGGGAGACTTGACTTAGAAGCAGATGATGATGATTAGGTATAGCTAGAGAAAGCCGTGCGAAGCCGACGGGTTTTTTTTAACTCATGATATGAATTAGGGTAAAAGCCGGATAGTTGCCCCGCTCTTCAAAAAAGTATCTATATAAATATGATTGATTAAATATATAAATATTATTATTTATCGTAAACAAATAAGAATAGAGCAATGTGATCTTAAATTGCCCCAACCAAGTACTAAATATTGGGATAATTATAGATGACAATAGAACACCGTCTACTCGCAGACTGATCCCCAAGCTAACATGTGTTTTACATTTTTATAAAAGACAATCCCCAATTACCTACATTACAGCAAACAACTCACCCTTGAGAGAAGCCATGGTTTTTAACTTTCCACTACATCTCTACTTTCATCATCTTTTCAAGGTTTACAAGTTACAGTCACTAAATTAATTCGGAAATCTGTCGTTAAAGGATTTATGGTTGCATAATTGCCCCTGGAGCAACTATCCGCAATAATCATTGAGGCGACTATCCTTTTTGATACGGATACTTTCCTTATCAATTTGTAAAATTAATAAAAATTATTTAACAATATAACGTAAGAAATGGTGTACTTTAGGCTCTAATACATACACAAAAATACAATTTTGACTGAAACCGCACTTACCAATATAATGTCTGTCTGTCAAGAAGAGAGAGAGAAGATTTTTGGTCATACTTACAAAATGCTTTGGCCTATTCTAACGACTTACATCAACCTGAGTTCTGCAGGGGGAGCACTTCCAATTGTAATGGAGTGCTAACGCCACTAACATACGTAATACAAACCGTGGCGTGGCGTATTACAAACCGAAGCATGTATCCGTCTGGGGCAACTATCATGTTTACCTATATCAAACTATTGACAATAGTATAAACGGATATTAGTTCTTCTCCCTAAAATTTTAGTTATTTGTCCATTACTAGAGCTACGGCTATACATATTTTTTTTTCATTTGACGCTTAGATAAACAAGGCACATTGTATGTAGTCGGTACTAAAATATATCTTGACAAGTATTTTGAATTAAGTTTACATGACAAAAGTTTCGAATATATTTCCATCAATAAAAAAGAGAGTGACATTTGGAATCAGTTATCTCTTTATATAGATGTTGAGTTATAAAATCCTTCTAACGCGTGATGCAGAGTGATTTACTACGCGATTGGTTCACAATATAGAGTTTACTTTAGACAATCTTAGAACTACACACAATACTTGGAATAATTTATTTACACACGTAAACTAAACTTAACCCCTTATTTTTTTGTTGGCTTTAGGTTAGATAAAAGAGATAATGTGTTCCTTTATGAGTAAAATCGTAAAACGGAATAGAATTACGGGCTACGGCATGATGGGGTTGATTTGTTTGTGTGCCGTAAAGGGTAAACTTTAGGGATGTGCAAATACCTATATCTAAATTCATTATGATTTAACATTAACGTATTGATTAAGTAGAACTATTATTGTCTAAACCACACAAAAATATATTACTAAGGGGTGTTCATGACATTTAAATAAAATATTCTAATTATAATACATAGGAAAACATTATAGGTAATAAAATAGCTAGGTAAAATTTTGTTAAATCTAATCCATACAAATAAATAAAATTGGAGTATCTGTTTGTAATATTATATTGACCGGTTTTTGTCAAGTGCATATGGATGTATACACGGTACATATACCAAAACAATATTTTTTTTTTACTAATTTTGTCTGTCTGTCTGTTTGTTCCGACTAATCTCTGAAATGGCTGGACCTATTTTGACGAGACATTGACTGGCAAATAGTTGATGTAACAAGGAGTAACTAAGGCTATTTAACATCTCGCTACGACCTATAGAAGCGGAGAAACACGCGAACGAAGTCGTGTGGGTCGCCTAATCAAGTATAAGATATAAAACCTAACATTGGATAGGTCATGTCTGTAACATATGTTTTGTGTCATAGTGCAACCACGTATCAAGAAATGTACCTAATTATAGGCAAGTACTTAGGTAATCATGACGCAAAATTATTGACGTTACGAAATCAATATAAGTATTGGTTTAAAATTCTAAGACAAATTAAATTTTAGTCTTATATTTTTTTTTAAACTTTGTTACATTACAACATAATATAGTTAAACCCTTTTAAAAATAATTACCTACTTTTACTTACGGGTTGTACTTATACGCAGACTGCAACAAGCCATTGCTTGTTCACTAGAATTTATTCCTGAATAGTCTAGTCGAAAAGTTGAAAATGATCTAAAATAGAAATATGCTCTTAAAATTATGTGTGATAGCTCATTAGATCCGGAATGCCGCCTGGAAAAATGTGCCAAAAGCGTGTATTAGCTCATAAAAAAATGCAAAAGTTATAAACAATTAAAGAAAAAAAAGGCATTTCGTATTTCGCCAATATTTCAAGAAAAGATTTTTAAAGAAGAGTAAATTTCAAATAAAAATCTGCCTGCTCCTGGAACTTTATATAATAATTTTTGTACTTGAACAATATTACTTGGAATTTTCAGTATAAAATTATAAATAACTAGCGACCCGCTGCGGCTTCCCACGGTTACTTTCTCTATGCATGTATATATGTAGTATACATATAAACATACATCTTGAATCACTCTATCTATTAAAAAAAACTTGTGAGCTTTTCGTTGGCACAATTGCAAAAATTCAGTTGTGAAAAGTACGTATATATGCAATAGTAATGTAGAGCTTATTACTAAGCTTTAACTTTTAAAATTTTATCAGCAGGATTAGCATAAACACTATTACAAAATAATTGAATAAGTACATAATATTATCCAATTTAAAGCTTAAAAGTAAACTTCAAAAATATTTTATCAAATGGTTTGGTATGCATCAATTAAGATTAATAATTTATCTTCGGTGTTTTAGCACCTCATTAAAAAAGATATAAGAAAGGAAGGAATGAATTATTTATGTGTAAAAACCCAGAAAGGTCATGCATCAAAGAGCCGTCAAAACGTACAACGCCTTTCGATATCTCAAAAGGAAACATTAGGTAAAAAATATCGATGGATAAGAGGCAGGTAGAAGGCGCGGGCGCGGGCGGTGGGCGACGGTGGCTCTGCACGCGATACAGAACTTCGAACCTTTTGTTATCTGTGCGCGCCGAGCGCCGAGCGACGAGCCTGGCCCCGCCCTGGCACACCACCGCACTTCCAACATGGCGGCACGACGCGACGCGCCGACGGCGTATAGGTACACTATACACCTAATGAAAACCACTTTTAATTAATTCACAGCAATCATTCCTCGTGCATGCCGCCGCTTTTATGTTTATTGTTTCCATATCATTTTAAAGCTCCACATTTGATTTCTCCAGAGTGTCACTGTCGTGTTTTGTATGCTAAATTGTTTATATAAATAGTGCGTTGTTTCGTCATTATTAAGTCGAACACGCCTTTTAGCTTAATGTGATTGTAGCCCAGGCCAGCAATAAACATAACGTGAATAATTTTAATGATAATTACTCGTTTATGAGATTTAATAGGAACATTAATATAAACAATTACACTAATTATAAATTGTACAAGTTATGATGTGCAGTAGTGGAACCAATGTTGGATATGGAATAAATAATGCACAAAGAAAAATAAAACTTATCGAATGAGGATCAGTATCTGTTTTTACATAATTGTCAATACTTTAGCATAAACATAACTTATCGAGATCTCTAAATTTAATTCCTTATTAATATGATCTATGTTCTACAAAATTACCTACGTGAAAAACAAGGTCTTCGTGTCACTGAAAATTGTTTTAGCAGTTTTCAATAAAAAAATGTTTTATTTTATTTAGACTAGGTACGATAACGAAATAATTCGGCTAAGTGCGAGTGTAGAACTCGCGCTCTGAGGATTCCGTACAATTTCAATAAAGGGACAAACACTATCAAATTTTCATTTTCTTGTGCGGGTTAAAATATTATCAAAAGTAATATTTAGGGGCGTTTACTCCAGACATTAGTAACTAATGCGTGTTTCAGATGACAGGCAAAATCTGCTTGAAATCTGAAAATGATTAGAGCAGTGATGGCCCAATGGTTGAGACTTCAAGTATTACTCGGGAGGTCGAGGTTCGATCCTGGGCACACACCTCTGACTCTGAGTTATGTGTGTTTTTAGCAATTAAATATCACTTGCTTTAACGGTGAAGGAAAACATCGTGAGGAAACCTGCACTCCTGAGAGTTCCCGAAAAAGTTCTCAAAGGTGTGTGAAGTCTGCCAACCCGCACTGGGTCAGCGAGGTGGACTATGGCCTAATTCCTCATTCTGAGGGGGTGACCCGGCTCAGCAGTGGGCCATTGAGGGGTCGTGATGTTTCAGATGACATATTTATAATTATTTACAAAAAAGAATATAAGAAAATATGATAAAACAGTTTTAGCAAAAAATGCAATAAAAATAATTTCACTAAAATAATTTTAAAGTCGGTGAACACATATTAATTAACTATTTATTGGGGTCAATTAAAATATTTTACAAGTTGTCATTTGACAAAATGTCATATCGTCAACAGGATTTAAAAATTTTATTAATTAATTAATAGAATTTATGTTTTACCAAATAATCTTGGTAAAATACAAATTCTTGGAATAAATATAGGTAAGTATTTAAAGTTTTTAAATTTCGATATCAGAAAATTAAACTCGTTAACTAGAGTTTAAACAGTAAAAATATTTTGTACAACATATTCGAATATTACTTAAATCGCATACCTACCTACATCGATTTTTTTCATGTCACTTAAGAATAAATGGCCATATTTATTGATTGCTTATACTTAGAAGTTTGATTTTTTCACAATTTTGAGACACTATAGACTTACATGTTTAATATTAATTTAATCTTGATAACTTCACGTATTCTTCAAATAATACGCCAAAACCTAAATCTATAAAAGATCATTTTCTTCGTGATGTAACAAGAAATTGCCATTATTAGGATTTTTCCCCATACTATTGCTATAAGACCTTGTTTCTTGTTTAAAATCACGTTCCTAGGTCCAGGACGAAAGGACGAAGCCTGCGAAGAAGTTAGATCTTCTTACATATCCGAGACACTAGAGACGTAAATATTTGAAAAAAAATTTCAACTTCTTCTTCTCTCAACTTCTGAGAAGGGTATTGCGTGGCGATCAAAAAAATTTAATTTTCTAGTAATGTAGATAAAAATTACCGTTTTATAATTTTATCCTCTACTTGTCCTATGAGACCTTACTTCATGCTAAATTTCATGACCTTGGGAAGTAGGTACCTTATAATTATATGAGTGATCACATTAACGGTCATATCTTTTTAATGCGTGGACTTAGAAGTTTGATTTTTTGAAAGAAAGGTATCACAGGCTTAGTATTTGATATTAATTTCAACTCGATTCCTCCACGCGATCCTGAGACAATGGTCTCGACAGACAGACAGGTGGACAACGAAGTGGTCATATAAGTTTTCCTATTTTTCCTTTAAGGTACGGAAGCCGATAATTGAAAACAGAGTGGTACATATTAAGACAACATTAAAAAGAACAATATATAATATGCTTCTCAATTACAATCGTATCATCACTTAGGTAATATTTTATACAAGGACGATACTAGAAAACTATATAAATGTAATACAACGGGCACAACTCCTCAAAGACATGAGATCATTCCAAGAAGTCTGTGAAGTTGCCAAGAAACTTCTGCGCTTCTGGAAGGAGCTGGGCACTCCTTCCTGCACGCACAATGGACCGAACTACAGTCTAAGTGCGGAAACAGAAGCCCACATACAATACAATACCTATTGATTCTATAAAATATCTTTACGTCATCAACATAAACACTCAGTAGTATTTATTTGTTCTATAAGATCATTTATAAAACTTAAAAACAAAAGTGGGCCTAGATTTGAGCCTTGTGGGACGCCAGAAGTGGCTAAAATGGTATAGACTCAAAACAGTAACATAAAGTGCTACTAGCTGAGATCGATTCAGTATATACGAGGTAAGCCAACGATGATGACTACTATCTCTATCTCTAAAGAGAGAAGAATAGTATGGTTGACGCGGTCAAAAACCTTAGAAAAATCTAGATAGATAGAATCGACTTGTGTTCATTTATTAAAAGACTCACATAAATATGAACTATATTCTAAAAGATGCCGTCAAGACCAGCCTGTTTTGTAACATTAATCGATTTTAAGCGTTTTAAAATAGTTAGTAGGATCAACTATACATGTTTTAACTGTTTATTTATTATTGTTGTTTTTAAAATAGAATGTATGTAATAAAGGACAAACCTGCAGACGGTCCACGTGATGGAAAGTGTTCACTGTAGTACATGGACATCGGCATAACAACTAGAGAGTATCTCTTGTTGCGTTGCCGCCTCAAAGATAGAATGAGAAGGGGGAGCGATGAGAAGAAATTAAGAAGAATAAGTAAAGAGTAAGAAGAATTGTTTCAGAGGACCCTGAGCAAGCACACGGTGTTCGATGGAACCGCAGCATTAATGGGATGGGATAGGGAGGGGGTAGAACTGACCCACACGTAGCTCGACCGGAACGCGTCTCAGACACTTCGCGGTACAATTCACATGCGGGGGGTCCCAAGTCAATCTGGGAACAGATACCCTACCACCAATGGGGGTGCTGGAATACTCGGATCTTACGATGTACACAATAGATCCAATATTGGATAATTATAACTCGCTATTTGAATTATTTTTGTTATCGCTCAAAACGCTCAATAACATATTCCACTTGGGTTAACGATCGTAGCGCTCGCAAATAAGTGCAACGGGAAAAATCGTCGTCGTGAGTGTGGTCATCGTACTCGTGAGTGCTTAGTGGACCCATTAAGAGAGAATGCTCATTCTACATCCGTCATTTTAATTTGATCACGTGATATATCGTTGACATATGTCATTCCCATACATTTTTAGGTTTTCTATATGCGTTGACAATTGTAGAAAGTCAACTTGGCTAAGGCCCCAGGTTATAAAGTAGCAGTAGGGTATATATAGGTGTGCCAAACTTTATTGAAATCCGTTCAACCGTTTTTATGTGACTGAGTAACATACATCCAAACATACAAACTTTCACATTTATAATATTAGTAAGACTTTGGACGCTATGATATCACAGACAGACATACCGATAACATGACAAACACAGATATTTAGATAGACACATGTTGAACTTCTAGGTCTGTCGTATTTGTGTCGGTGGTGGAACTCTAAAAAATATTAATACCTAGTCTACCTGCCCCGGCTTCGCGCGGCTGCAATTTACCACATTTACTTAGACATTTATTCAGGCGTTCATTAACAAAATTTTACACAAGAGAGGGAATTTAAAGCAATATTATAATTGATGTCCTTAAATTGTCACTCTGTAATTGTGCAGCTTTCTTCTTTCGAATTTTTAGAATCGTATCAGTAGCAATAAAATGCCCATATTATATTAAGTAAAAAATATATATGTATGTATGTGGCAACACTATATCCCATATGTCGCTTAGGAATAGTGTAGCTTTCTGTCATAAAAGAATTTTAAAAATCGGATAAGTAGTTCAAAAAAAAACCTTTACTTTGCAAAATGGACAAGATATGGCCATACTTCAATGTCCATTTATGGCAACACCATAGAGAATACTTTTTTGAAAAGTATCACTAACCGAATTTTCTCAGAAAATAACTTTCGTTCTTTTGAATTGTCGGAATAAAATAAAAAAAAAATTAAAATCATTAATTTCTATTAAACAGACTTCTCTACTCGCTTCTGGTAACACGTAGGACCACCTCATATTATTCCTCTCCTCCAAGAAAGTAGGTAAAGTCCGGTTGCTAGCTGCAAATGCTGCATCTTGTATGTCTTTTATCGTCCAGTTTTGAAGTCGAGAGCATTTTAATATTTTGAAATTACCACATTGTGTTACTCAGAAATTGCATCACTTATTTCTAAGTTTTTTTTGATCACTCTAACGACAGATTGACTTTTAGGTAATGGAGGGCGGGGTAATTATGTTGTCGAAATAACCCCAATTTATTTTTCATAGACTGTAATTAGGGGTTCTAAACATCTCAATATATTTTATTAATCTTTAAATTCTTTGTATGTTAGGTTAACATACAAAGTGTAACATTATTAATTTTAATAAAACACACCCACTATCAATTAACAAACCTTAAACAATTGAGTATACACGAAAGAATGACACCCATTCGGTTGACACCAAAGAATGAAAATATAATAATAACATTATTTACTGTTTAGATTTCTGTATTACGACCCATCCGTGGCCTACTGCTGAGCCGGGTCTCCTTCTCAGAATGAGGAGGGTATTAGGCCATAGTCCACCACGCTGGCCCAGTGCTGGTTGGCAGACTTCACACACCTTTGAGAACATGAAGGAACTCTCAGGAGTGCAGCAGTTACGATGTTTTCCTTCATCGTTAAAGCAAGTGATATTTAATTTCTTAAAACACACATAACTCAGAAAAGTCAGAGGTGTGCCCAGGATCGAACTCGGACCTCCTAAGTAAGACATTGAAGTCTCAACCACTGGGCCATCACTATTCACTGTTTACAACGGATTTAATATTAGAAGGTAATTCCCATTTAACGGTTTAATTTTATCACTGTATTATTTCTTAGATACTATTTTTTAGAGACTTATACTTAGTTGGTCAAATTCCGAATAATAAAAATATTAAGAAACTCTGACTCCTCGAGGGAAGACTACAAAAATAAAGCCCGCGACTTTTTCTGCGTGGGATAGTGTCTTTGGGTAGCTAACTAGGCTAATTATTTTACAAACTTTAAATGTCATATTTATTTATATCGAATCAATAGTCTAAAATTTCAAGCGATGATACTTCCATACAACTTTTCATCCTCCCCCCCACTTTCAACTCTTTTTTTGCTTTAAAATATTGCCTATGTCTTTTCAGACTTAGGTAGAGACGGAGTTAGGTACTTTCGCATTTTTGATATTAGTTAAGAAGTTGGGATAAATTACTACAGTTTTTTCGCTGACCGAACATTTTCTCAAAAATCTGTGAATGCAGTTCAGAATATCTTAAAAAATAATGGATGGTTTCCTAGGAACGTTTTCTTATAACTATAACGCTTAAGATACCTTCCCTTACTAACCCGTCTCAAAAATCCATCCTATATATGTCGGAGGCATGAGTTATGTTTAGGTTAGCCTTGTGTTAGGTTAGGTTAATTGTTAGTCTAATCTTAGGATTAAACAGTGAAACTAAGCAGTGGAAGTAAGTGTCTCTATCGAATAAAGGAATTCCTTAAGCCTACACCGTGGTTACAAGTCCAAGGCACTGCATGGGTTCCTGCCAGAATATTAAAAGATCGTAATGTTTAGTCCTGACCGTATTGCGCCCGTACCTTATATTATAGGCCATCCATAGTGCACATGTTTATTGAAAGATTCTATATCTTTTTTAGTATCCGACAAATTATATATCAAATTTAACGACTCACAGTTTGTGACTTAGGAGACTCAACATAAACATATATCTTACCTCATTGCACGCTATTTACTTAATGATACTTTTTCATCTGGATTAAGACGTAAGATCTTTAATTATGATGGGTAGGAACAGTGTTGTTCCCCAAATTTTTGATCTTCTCAGCACTCAATTTTGAGGTTTTCGTTTCGCGTACAAACTCGCAGGCAGATGATAATTTTACTTAAAAATTGCTAACCAACTTTCATAACTTTTATTAAGTGTAAGGTTACGTTCCAAGTTAAATTGTTTCAAATAAAACAAGAGTATCATATTTCTAGACATTAAATCGGTTTTGCATTCATATTGCGTGGCTCCCCCGCCATTTGCGGCTGGTCCCCGAGGCGCCGTTAGCGACATCTCGCGACGTGATTTATCCACGTTTACACAACTGACACATAAATGTCGCTTTTGTTTCTCTTTATTGGCTGATTTAGGGGTGAAGGAATTATTTTGTTTTACGGTATACTCATAGGTTTTTATAGGAATTTTGATCTGTTAGCAACACTGTTTTTAAAGTAGTATTAGCGGGTAGGTCATTTTATATTATGTCGAGTATACCGACGTGTAGAAATATATAACCTTTAGTGCGATATATTAGAGTTAATCTCCGGTGTTGTCGCGCAGTGTACACGGAAGTTAGTTCTAGTGTCGTGGACACTATAATACTAAATTCTACGAAGAGTCTTGACGTAATAGTAGGTAAGTAGTTTCGAAAAAGTTTAAGCACAAATTAAACGTTTTCATATCTGGTGACTTCGATTTTGTCGACTATTGTTGGTTCGATGTCTATAGGTAGGTACTTAGATATAATAAAATCGTAGACATACCTTTTCTGACACCCTGTCGGTGTCAGAAACAGACAGATTTGAATGAAATTTTTACACGGATACTTTACAGGCTTGATAAGAGCAAATAAGGTACTTTTTATCCCGGAAAAATGTATATTGTTATGGTATTATTCATACAAGAGTTCAAGAGATGTAAGTAAAATTCTCAACTAAAATAGTGTGAACTTGATTGAGCATTAACCGCTTATTAGATGCGAATGAATTTGGTACACATAAAGTTTATAACTTTAATCTGAACATAGAATTATGTATTTATTTCCGGTTCTTGCCGGATATTTTTTATCCCATAGGAACAAGAGTTCCTATATTGTTAATCTTAAACGAAGAATTAAACATCACCCCTTAATGGCCCGTTGCTAAGCTGGGTCTCCTCCACAGAATGAGGAGGGAGTAGTCAGTGGGCCATAATCTACCACGCTGACCAAGTGCGGGTTGGCAGATTTCATACACTGACAAGAATATGGAGAACTTTAATAACTTTTCCTTCACTGTTAAAGCAAGTGATATTCAATTTCTTAAAACACACATAACTCAGAGGTCTATGTCCAGTATCGAACTCGGACCTCCCCCGAGTAGACATCTTATCCATTAGGCCATCAATGCTTTTTTGGCAAACATTGGTATAGTTTCTAACATGAATCGATACATAGGATAAGTACCTACCTTTATCTTATAGCAAATGTAGCTCTACGTGGATCTGTCACCCAGCACGATTAGTATTTTAAAGTGTATATATCTATATATAATATATATATATATGTCGGCACGTAATTGAGGGTAAGTAAGACGAATCTTAGGTTTAAACAGAGAACCTGGGCCGTGGAAATAAGTGTTCACATATGTGGTAAGAAGCTCCTTAAACCTAAAACTTGGTCATATGTCCAAGGCACTGCTTAGGTTCCAGTAGTAATTGTAAAAGATCGTAGTGTTTAGTTATGTATGGGTTCAGTAGCAGTATCTACGTTGCTTTTACCCAATAGTCCATTCAATATCACTTAATGTTTTCAATATACCCTTCTCTCCTTCTATTTTATTCAAGTTATACTTATGTATTTGACGATAATTAAAGTAAAAGGTCAGTACGTTATATATATTGAAATATTTATATTTCTTTTTTTGTTAAAATTTTAATCACAAAGGAGACGATACGAGAAAGTGACGAGGAGGTACGAGAAAGTGTAACTTGCTCAGTGTTCTCATTGTTCTGAATCCTACATTTAATTATATTGATATTGAAGAGCAGGTTTAAAGAGCTCTTTCATAATATATTAACTCTCACTTCCACTACTCGATATCGCTAACGACAATAGATAATAAAGTAAACTTACTTGGACCTCCAGAAGGGTGACCTTAACCACGACACTATAACCATAACTTCCATGTACACTGCGCGAAAACACCAGAGAGTCTGAGACTAATCTATCGAGCTAAAATTTATATATTGTCTTTACGTCGGTATACTTGACATAATATAAAATGATCTATCCGCTACTAATACTTTATAAACAGTGTTGCTAACAAAATGACTTTTAACTTTTTCACCCCACGAATGTGAGTTAGAAGTTGTTTTAAAAAAAATAAAAACGCAGAAAAGATTGCAAAGAAAAATAAGAAAATTCGAGTAGATAAAAAAAGAAAACAATTCGAATAGAAATGAGTAACAAGTCGAAAGCAGCCTCCAAAACTAAAAAACAAAATGCTAGCTATCCATACCCTCTTACCTAGGATATGGTCCAACATATAGCTGACCCGGCACACGTTGTTTTGCCATACAAATTTGGGGTGGGCCATCCTTATCACTTAGAGGGATGAAAAATAGATAATAGCCGATTCTCTGACCTACTGAATATGCATATAAAATTTCATAAAAATCGGTCGAGCTGTTTCGGAGGAGTATGGTAACTAACATTGTGACACGTGAATTTTATATATTAGGTTGGGGAAAAAGTCTTTTCGCATTTTTTAAGAAAATTCTAAACATTGCGTCTTGTAGGTAGGGACGTGATCCCATTGCTATAGAAATTTTGGAGGCTTCTGGTCAAAAAACCGCGACAAGTAATTTTGGCAGTCCTCTCGTGATGTTAACTTGACACTGCCTAAAGAATTCTGAAGAGACCGAAGTGGAAATCTGAAGGTGCAAGGTCAGGACTATACGGCGGATGCATTAACACCTCCCAGCCAAACTCTCTTAATTTTTGCTGAGTGGCTAAAGATGTGTGAGGTCTAGCGTTATCATCATGAAAAACCACACCCCTTCTGTTGATTAATTCCAGCTGCTTTCTCTCAACTTCTTGCTTTAATCTCATCAGTTGTTCGCAGTAGAGTTCAGAATCGATGGTCCTGCCTGGTGGTAACAGCTCATAATGAATAATGCCCTTTCAATCCCACCACACACACAGCCTCACCTTGTTGCAGGTTAACCCGGGTTACGCCACAGTCTGTGAAGCCTGACCGGCCCTTGACCACGACCTTTTTCGCACGTTCGCACGTTTACGTGATCCATTTTTCATCACCAGTTATCAGCTTCTTCAAAATTGGTTCGGTTTCATAACGTCGTAATAAAGAATCACAAATGAGTACACGGTTCATTAGGTTTCTTTCAGTGAGCTCGTGAGGTACCCAAATATCTAGCTCTTTTGTGTACCCAGTTTTTTTGAAATGCGCCAAAACAGTTTTGTGGTCAATTCCCAGTTCTTCAGCTACGTCGTAACTGCTGATATGCCGATCTTGCTCAACTTTTTCAAAATTAGCATCCATTTTATCCGTAATAGGGCGACCAGAGCGAGATGCATCTTTGACATCAAAATTTCCGGATTGAAAACGCTTAAACTACTCTCACAGACACTGCACTAGGTCCATAAACATTGTAAATTTTTTTCGCGGCTTGCGTTGCATTTTTTTGTAGTAAAATTTTAAAATGTATTGAATTTCTTCATTAGATTCACTCATCTTCACAGTACGAAAAACAAATAAAAATCACAAATTTTCCTAATTTGAATTTGGAATTATCTTCTTTAAAATGTAAACTTTTAATGGTACCAAAACCAGCCAGATACAAATAGTACCTATAGCCAAAGAGATTTTATTACAAGTTCATACATACTATAATGCGAAAAGACATTTTCCCCAACCTATTATAAGAAGATTATGACTAAATCTTCTTTTCCTGATATTGTGCTATTAATAGATGACTCTGATTACTTCTCTTTATTTAAGAACAAATACAATTATGAGTAGGTACATAAGTCTTCGATTTACAACGTTTCGTACCTAAACATCCCCGTCTTGTCCCACCTCTCCTACATAGGTATACAATATTCCGATTTTTTTAACCCATAATAAATCTTCTAAGTTAAATAGCTTTAAGTGTTCAAGAATAAATCATTTCTCAAGGCCTTTTCACCGTCCACTCACTCGTCTGTATTGCTGAACCTCTTCACCTAACATTTAGGTAAGTAATGATATCAATGACTTAATTGATCCTCAATAAGTGATAATCGTCAAACAAATATTAAACCAACTCATAAAAACCAAGCAAACATTCAACAGTGTTGCTAGCTATTAGAATATTCAAAAATTTAGGGCATGTTCCTCGTTTCTTGATTGTACAGTTTCATGAAATTGTATAACAATCAGTATCTGGTATATTAACACACAATGAAAATATTGTTAATCATAGCAAAGATAAAATTTAACAAATACCCATAGATTTAGATTTTTAAAGTGTTGGATTAGGGTAAGTCCGGGGGAGATGGCAGTAGTTTTTTTAAATAGCCATAAAAATTAAATTAGTGGTATATTTTCCATTGTATTTATTTGAGACCAGTCTTTAATTTTTGAACGCAGAAAAATTAGAAGTTGAATACATTTCGAAAACTTCAATTGCCCATCTCTCCTGAGGTGTTCGTTGGAGATGGTCAGGTAAGTTGGGGTGGGGTATGATGGCCAGCACATTATTTATTTCTAATTTAATCTTTAAGAAAATAAAAAGTAGGTATTTTCTTTTCTTTTAATTTGGCCACACTGAGAGTACATGTTGTAAAACCTATTCAGTTTTCATATACCTAATCCTTTCCCATCAAAAACAAACTTACTTAGGGGCCATTCATTTATTACGTAAGATTATTTTCGCTGCTTTTGACCCCCTCTTATAAGAAAAAAATAAGAATAGGCAGACTCCCTTCCACCCTGTTTAATTTTTATTACGTATGAATTTTATTGCGTATGAATAATTAAAAATACAAGCTACCACGCATTGACTTCGCTCATTCAAGAATTGTCTCTTCGTTGAGGTTGGAAAAGATAAGAATTTCCAAATTCTTTTATATTAATAAACTCGTTAATCGTTATAAATAAAACTAACGTTTGTATAGTTGCTCTATATGCGTTCCAGAACTATTTAACTAATTAGTTATAATAAAACTAGTACTTCTGGACATCGTAATGAATCTTGTCGCGGTGTTTGTTACCAAACTCCTCCGCAACGGCTCGACCGATTTTTATGAAATTTTGTGTGTAATAGGTCGTAGAATCGATCAACATCTATTTTTTGTACCCCTAAATGGCAAGGGTGGCCCATTACAATTTTTTAAAATTTATATGGAAAAACAACGTTTGTCGAGTCGGCTAGTAATATTATAGATGTGAAAGTTGGGATGTTTAGAAAATTGAATGTTTGTTACTCCATCCCATAAAAACGGTTCAACCTATTTTGATGTGGCACACCGATGCTCTAATTACCTGGATTAACATAGGTGCTTTTTTTTTTCGGGAAAATTTAGTTTCTGTGGGAAAATATTACAATTTTTAATGAACTTTGACTTTTTTATTATATTATATACCTACCTATATAATTAGGTAGTAAAGGTTTTTTTGTTAATCCAAGCCACACCTGTTAAATTGAATCTGTGCGAAGTGGGGGCAGGTTGACTAATTAAACAACAAAACTTTTGATCATTTAGTGAAGCTTATAGCTATAGTCAGGTAACTTATATATATAAATGTCTGTAAAAAACTACCTTTTACATACAAATCTTACCTAGGTACTTCATTATAATATAATACGTACCTATTTGTATTTCATAAAAGATTGTTTTTTACTCTATTACACACATACATTGGTTGGCTGGAAGAGATCTCTTATAGGGATAAGTCCGCCTTTGCTTAAGTACAATGTATTGTAACATTTTCTCTGTACTTATTTATGTGCAATATATAATTACGTATAGATATTCTGTAATCTTATCTAAGAGTTGGGAAATTTCAAAATTTTAAACAAAAGTCATGCAATCGTAATTATTAGAGTAAGTCCGGGGGAGATGGCTGTACGGGAGAGATTTTCAGTTTTTTTTTTTGGAGTTGGCAGTAGTTTATGCTTATTTCTCTTCTGTCAGTAGGGAGAGGTCAGTATTAGTACCAACGCGCAAAGTAATAGTGAAAATAAAACAAAAAGTAAGTACTTAAAAATGTATTCATTTGTTATGGAAAGTGCAATAATTTTTCATTGACTTCATGGTAATTTTTTTTTAATGAAAACATGTGCTTATTATGTTTTACTAAGTATGACGCGTATTGTTGATGTGTTTCCTTATAAGCTCAAAATTTTAATCTACAGTTCCTTGTTTATTTTGATATTAATGTGGCCATCTCTCCCAGTCGGTTTAGGAGGGATGGCACTTGTGATCAGGTAAAGAGAATATATACCTACATGTTTTTATTCGCTCAATTTAATGTTCTATTATTTAACTCTAATTGTCGAATGACTACAACAGATAAGCACGCGACACATAGTAATTGGACTGAAGAATCACAGAATTCCGGCTGGTATTAAATGTGTCAAAAAAAGGCAATAATAAGTACACTTCATTTAAAACTTACGAAATTTCACTTATGAATTTTATTGCGTATGAATTTAGATTCTTACGTAATAAATATTAAACAGGGTGGGATGGATTTAGATTTAGGGAAAAAATTAATACCTACATGTTTGTCTTTTTTTTCAGTGACAATATTTAGAAATGTTTGATAAACTGGTTTTAATCATTAATCTTTTACTATATAAGATTTTTAGTCCAGGGGCTCAAAACCCATTCGATCCGAGCGAAACTCGGCACTCGTGCTGTTGCTCGCGCTTTTTAAAAGTATAATTTTTAGTAAGCAAAAATAAGACTTGGTCGACCCCCTAAATCGTCTTACGTATTAAATGAATGGCCCCTTACTCCATTTCAATATTTTAAGTGAAATTTCGTAAGTTTTAAATGAAGTGTACTTATTATTGCCTTTTTTTGACACATTTAATACCAGCCGGAATTCTGTGATTCTTCAGTCCAATTACTATGTGTCGCGTGCTTATCTGTTGTAGTCATTCGACAATTAGAGTTAAATAATAGAACATTAAATTGAGCGAATAAAAACATGTAGGTATATATTCTCTTTACCTGATCACAAGTGCCATCCCTCCTAAACCGACTGGGAGAGATGGCCACATTAATATCAAAATAAACAAGGAACTGTAGATTAAAATTTTGAGCTTATAAGGAAACACATCAACAATACGCGTCATACTTAGTAAAACATAATAAGCACATGTTTTCATTAAAAAAAAATTACCATGAAGTCAATGAAAAATTATTGCACTTTCCATAACAAATGAATACATTTTTAAGTACTTACTTTTTGTTTTATTTTCACTATTACTTTGCGCGTTGGTACTAATACTGACCTCTCCCTACTGACAGAAGAGAAATAAGCATAAACTACTGCCAACTCCAAAAAAAAAAACTGAAAATCTCTCCCGTACAGCCATCTCCCCCGGACTTACTCTAATAATTACGATTGCATGACTTTTGTTTAAAATTTTGAAATTTCCCAACTCTTAGATAAGATTACAGAATATCTATACGTAATTATATATTGCACATAAATAAGTACAGAGAAAATGTTACAATACATTGTACTTAAGCAAAGGCGGACTTATCCCTATAAGAGATCTCTTCCAGCCAACCAATGTATGTGTGTAATAGAGTAAAAAACAATCTTTTATGAAATACAAATAGGTACGTATTATATTATAATGAAGTACCTAGGTAAGATTTGTATGTAAAAGGTAGTTTTTTACAGACATTTATATATATAAGTTACCTGACTATAGCTATAAGCTTCACTAAATGATCAAAAGTTTTGTTGTTTAATTAGTCAACCTGCCCCCACTTCGCACAGATTCAATTTAACAGGTGTGGCTTGGATTAACAAAAAAACCTTTACTACCTAATTATATAGGTAGGTATATAATATAATAAAAAAGTCAAAGTTCATTAAAAATTGTAATATTTTCCCACAGAAACTAAATTTTCCCGAAAAAAAAAAGCACCTATGTTAATCCAGGTAATTAGAGCATCGGTGTGCCACATCAAAATAGGTTGAACCGTTTTTATGGGATGGAGTAACAAACATTCAATTTTCTAAACATCCCAACTTTCACATCTATAATATTACTAGCCGACTCGACAAACGTTGTTTTTCCATATAAATTTTAAAAAATTGTAATGGGCCACCCTTGCCATTTAGGGGTACAAAAAATAGATGTTGATCGATTCTACGACCTATTACACACAAAATTTCATAAAAATCGGTCGAGCCGTTGCGGAGGAGTTTGGTAACAAACACCGCGACAAGATTCATTACGATGTCCAGAAGTACTAGTTTTATTATAACTAATTAGTTAAATAGTTCTGGAACGCATATAGAGCAACTATACAAACGTTAGTTTTATTTATAACGATTAACGAGTTTATTAATATAAAAGAATTTGGAAATTCTTATCTTTTCCAACCTCAACGAAGAGACAATTCTTGAATGAGCGAAGTCAATGCGTGGTAGCTTGTATTTTTAATTATTATTAGGTACAATAACAATTTATAAATAGCTCAGTAAACATGTAATGAGTTCCAATCTTAATTTGAACTAATGACCTCGGCCGATAATATTGATTACTTAACGCTTTATGTTAGTCTCAGTTTGCTTTTTGGAACGTAACTACAATAACATGGAAAGCTTAAGTGTTTCACAGGTAAATAGTCTGGAAAATGATAAATTTGAGATAGTTTTTGGAAATGTGATAGAACTATGCACAGCAGCGGCGAGTTATGTGAAGAAAATGCGTCCGTTCAATGATGTGGCTGACCTTTGTGCTGCATTTCACAAATATTTGGACGAAATTAGTGTAGAAGGTGGGTTAATTATAATTGTTAATAAATACATGTACGATATTTAAAATATTTAGACTTTAGTGTGTTAATGAAGAGTAGAAACAAATAGGTTGTAGTAGAAGATAACAAGCAAAACCTAGTCTTGATGGAGAGCTTATCATTATGAGTTTAAACTTTACAGAAACACTAAAGTTAACATAGATAACTTGAGAATTACTAGATTTTAATTTAGAGATTGGGAAAGAGGTAAGTACCTACAGGAAAAAAAACTATAATGTTCTCTAATTGGGGAGATTCATGACTGAATTTGTCATCAAATCGGCAAGTAAAACTATTTCAAAAATTCTTATATAATGGTAATTTATCTAAATCAAAGAATTTCGATGAACAGCAAAGAAGTAGTAGGTGTTCGGAGACAATAATTTTGTGACAATAAATCACTTTAAATTTTAGTACCGTCACAATAAATCAATGCTATTTTTTTAAAAAAACAAAGGTTATTAAAATATTTTTACAGAAAAAGTAGAGATCCTGAAGTTACATCCAGATTTAGCAGGTCGACTTGCAGCCCAGGGAGAACTTACAAAAGAGTCAGCTAGTGAACAGCGCAGCGCGGGCTTAGACGAGCTTACTGCCGAACAGAAAGCTCTTATAGATTCTAGTAACAAAAGGTATGTAATATTACTGAAAGGTTTCATAACAAATCATATACTTCATAATATTTATTAACTAATTGTGATTTTACGTCAGAGACAGAAATATGAATTCACTATTCAGAAACTAAAAAATAAGCAACTAATTACCATAAATTATTATAAATAATTTGTTGAATAAGCAAACCTGAAAGCTTAATTCGGGGTATATATATTAGTAACTTCATTTAATTGGATATTATGAATACTTAGTTTAAACGAGTGCACTAGTTATTATTTTACTGGTAGAACGAAGTCTATACTAGATGGCGCTTTTCAAGCCTTACTAGTGTCCTCCTAACTCGGGTCTGGCTAATTTCAAATTTAAAAAAATCAGTATACCTCTATTTTAACGTTAATAGCTGCGCCCCACGGTTTCACCCGCTATATTTTGGATAATTCACACTATATCATTATAAATTATAGCCTATGTGTTATTCTAATGTATAAGCTATATTATAGTAAAGTTTCATCAAAATCCATTCAGTAGTTTTTGCGTGAAAGAGTAACAAACATCCATACATTCTTACAAACTTTTGCGTTTATAATATTAGTAGGATAGGATGTATCGTTGTAAGTGTTTAATGGAAATAATACGTAATGTATCGACCAACATTAATCTTATATATAAAAATGTATTGATATTCGTTGGTCTCGCTAAAACTTTCATCTCATCTCGCTTTTGAAATATTTGTGGGAGAGCCCAGGAAGAATTTAAATAGTGAAAAATGCTATAAATATTTTGATAAAATTTTTACCTGTAGTCTAATACCTTCGCGAAGCGAGGATTGGTGATAACCCGACATTAAAATACCTCTACTAGCATTATAGGTTAATTTTAATATTAGATCTTAGCGACCTCTGTGTTAAAAATGTTACTTACTAGAACACCATAATAAACTCCTACTCGTTCAGTCATTGTTCACAAGATGTCGCCGAAGTACAAAAAGCAAATACCTTCTTTTATAAAACTAGTAGTTCGGTAAAAAAACATATATATTCCAGCGGGATGGGATATCTAGATACATACATACGCATGCGTTATTTTGCTATAATCTATCTGTTAAATGTGTGCTGTAGTTTATCGCCCTACTAAGGTGTAATTTACTGGGAAAGTTGGATAACACACTTAATATTTCCTGAATTTTTCATTTCCCTCTTCCAGTCGTTAGTACAAAATTAAACTTATTGAAGGTAGTCATAACATCCTAAATATATTTTCTATTTTAAATTGTGTACTTATATTTTTTCAGATACAAAGAGAAGTTTGGTTTTCCCTTCATAATATGTGCACGAGAAAATAAAGTAGAATCAATTATTCAAGGACTAAAACAAAGGTACAAAAATACAAGAGAACAAGAAATTGACAACGGCATCAAGGAAGTAAAAAAAATATGCAAGCTGCGTATACTTGGTATTGTAAAAAAATAAATGAAAGAATTACAAAATCCTTTAATTTTAGTAAATGAAACCATATTTTATATATTTTAAAGTAGACCTAAAGACTTTTCAACCACTGCATGAGGTTGTCCACAAACTTCTTGAAATTCAGACGTATTCAGGATATCTTCGAATCCAATATCTAAATATCTGCCAGTGAATACATCATGTTGTAGGTTTGAACTTGGTAGAAAAGGAAGATGTCCAACCTGTAATAAAGTGTACTTATAGGATTAAAATGCCCAGAACAGAAATAAGACTATTTTATTTTTGCAAATACTATCAAACTGGTAAGAGATACAGTCTCATCTAAATTTCACAACTGTATCATGTAACATGAGATGTTCTGAAGATGCCTCAGTGTTGGAGTGAATTCACACTATGTTTTTTATATATCTCGGACAAAAATTATAAGAAGAGAGAGTGGGGAAGAGGGTGTATATTGAAAAACAAGGGAGGTGTGATATTGAATGGACTATTGGGTAAACGCAACGTACATACTGCTATTGAACCGATAAATAACTAAAAATTACGATCTTTAACAGTTACAATAGGAATCCAAGCAGTGCCTTTGGTCTTGTAACCAAGGTGTAGGCTTAAGGAATTCCTATAGTTAATTACAACAGTCACCTCTACTTGTCTAACTTGTAGTCTTAGTGTAGTGTTAGTGAGTCCCACTTGCAGTTTTCTTCAATATCCTCCTCCTTCTCATCATTAAATGTTTAGATATATATATTTACTAGCTGTGTCCCGCGGTTTCACCCGCTATATTTTGGATAATTCACACTATATCATTATAAATTATAGCCTTTGTGTTATTCTGATGTGTAAGCTGTATTATTGTAAAGTTTCAACAAAATCCATTCAGTAGTTTTTGCGTGAAAGAGAACAAACAACCCTACATCCAGACATCCATACATTCTTACAAACTTTCACGTCTAAATATTAGTAGGATAATATGCCGTCTTAATAACTTTATTACCTGTTTGGAAAATTTTCTTTCCATTGAAAGCTTCATTGGAGCATGTATGCCTTGAATGTTACGTAGCATAGCCATTGTCATCTTCTCTTCATTCAGATGAAACTGAAAATTAAAAAATATATTTTTAGCCTTTTAATACACATAACCAAGAACAGAGAAATTAGATCCAAATTCAATGGAATTTAGAATACAATTATTTGAAATTTGAAGTATATAACTAAAAGTTGCAAATGTTTTTCTGAAGCATTTTTGGCCAAATTGAACATGATTGAATGATGATGATTAATGAAATTTATTATTTTTAACTACTGGTTAAAATTATGTAACTAGAACAACTATAATAGTATTTATGTGAATATTTCAAATAAACCAAAAAATAACATGTGATATTAGTATAATATAAAATATACCATATGTATATACAAAATTCTCATATCACAGTGTTAGTAATCAAACTCCTCCGAAAAGGCTTGACTGTATTTTGCGATTTTTTTGTGTATATTTGGCATGTATGAGAATAGGTTGTAAACTATTTTTTATACCCCTAAGTGATAAGGCTGGCCCACACCAAAAACTTTTAATTTATCTGGAAAAACCATGTTTGCCGGGTGATCTACTCTTATATATTTAAAAATGAATTGTTGATAGTCTCACTAAATCTCCAGAACAGCTGGACTATGTCCCAATTAAAGTAATTATTTAATTTTATCTTAGCAAGTTGTTTGATGATGATTATTATTTTAATATCTAAGTGTATGCTTTGTAGAGCCTTAGTCTGCCAAATTATATTTAGAAAATTTATACTTACATTTTGTTCCGATGCTTGCAAAGGATGTGACTTGCTTAAGTTGTTTTTTGTGGCAGAAAGTCCAGCAACCATTGGATTTGGTATCCCAAAAGGGCCTTCTTCGACTTTGTTACCAGCATATTCAGGTTTAACTTTTAAAGATGGAAGTCCAAAACTCTGTAATATAATAATGAAACTTTAAAATATAAAATAACTTTTGAACCTATGGTTGTATAACCAATCACTTTGATGATACATACTATGGAGCTTCCTAATCATAACCAAAACAATTGGGAATGTTACCAAATCTGATAATGTTTTGAATACTTCAGGATTGGGGTGAAGTCTATAATTTAGATTTTTATCCTATGCATTATTTTTAATATTTTTGTTGAGTCATACACAATCACCATTTTATTTTAACATTTTTCATAGATAACAGGTGGATAGTTTGAAACAAATTTTGATTTTGTTTGTGACAAAGATAAAACTAAAAAAAAAACAAGTTGAATAATACATAGAAGTTAAATAATAATTGGTAGGGGAAAAAGTCTATTTGCATTATAGTATGTATGAACTTGTAATAAAATCTGTTTGGCAATAATATTTGGCTGGTTTTGGTATCATTAAGATACCAAAACCAGCCAGATACAAATAGTTTAAATTTTAAAGAAGATAATTCCAAATTAAAATTCGGAAAATGTGTGATTTATTTGTTTTTCGCACTGTGAAGATGAGTGAATGTAATGAAGAAATCTGATACATTTTAAAATTTTACTACATAAAAGGTAAAAATGCAATGCAAGCCGCGAAAAAAGTTTGAGATGTTTATGGACCTAGTGCAGTGTCTGTGAGAGTAGCGCAAATTTGGTTTAAGCATTTTCAATCCGGACATTTTGTTGTCAAAGATGCACCTTGCTCTGGTTGCCCTATTATGGATAAAATGGATGCCATTTTTGAAAAAGTGGATCACATATGCAAAAAAGGTCATGGTCAAAGGCTGGTCAGGCTTCACAGACTGTGGCGAAATGTGATGCTGTGTGTTATGGGATTGGAAGGAAGATTATTCATTATGAGCTGTTACCACCAGGAAGGACCATCGATTCTAAAGTCTACTGTGAACAACTGATGAGATTAAAGCAATAAGTTGAGAGAAAGCGGCCGGAATTAATCAACAGAAGTGGTGTGGTTTTCATCATGATAACGCTAGACCTCACACATTTTTAGCCACTCAGCAAAAATTAAGAGAGTTTGGGTGGGAGGTGTTAATGCATCTGCCATATAGTCTGAAGGACCTTCAGACTATATGGCAGAGAGGACTGCTAAAACTACTTGTCGTGGTTTTTTGATTAGAAGCTCTAAAATTTCTATAGCAATAGGCTCATGTCCCAACCTACAAGTAGGCAAAAAGTTATCGAACAAAATGGTACCTACATACTTTAGTTAAATATAAATAAACTATATTAAAAAATGTTTTGAATTTTCTTAAAAAATACGAAGAAACTTTTCCCCCAACCTATTATATAGACATTATGATAAAGTATAACATATTTGTTGAGTCAGACTATTATTGATTTCTTTCTAACACAAAATAGTTTATTTCAAATAGACTTTTGATAAAGTACATTTGACAAAGTACTTTTGACACCTCAAAATAATTCAGTCAGTCAGTTTATCTGAAGCAATCCTGATGAAAAGAACTGGCAAGAAACCCAACAATCACTCTTTTCAAAATGCCATTGTTTACATCAGTTTGTTTTACAACATTTAGCAGAGCGTCAACATCATTTTGATTCCTTTGTTTTAATTTCTGAGCAGCAGCATCATTGCTAATATTTACAGCAGATATTACACATAAGGCATCCACTACAGGTCTATTGAAGTTAAGTCTATACAAAGTGTATTTATATTAAAATCTCTATGCATTTATGAACTCAAAAGCAACTAAACCGATTTTCATTCGGTTTTCACCAATAGACAGAGTAATTAAAGAGGAAGGTTGAGGTGTATAATTCATTATAGTCTTGTGTCAATTGATTGAAATATGGCGAAACTAGTTGAAATCGGCAGAAAGAGCTTTTTAACTTATAAAAAACAAATGGGTGAGAGAACGATCACAACAAACCTCAGCAAAGCCAGAGCGTGTACACAATTTAAAAACGTAAAATAAAACGCCGTGACCAGTACTAAGTAAATTGAGCTGTGCATATAAATGCACCGTTGTGTTTTTCTTACCATTGTGAATTTATCAATAAAACTCCAAATGTATCTTCAACAAAGAAATTGTTTAATATTAGATTATTGTTTTCTACTTTTTATCCAATTTGCTACCGCAAAAAGCACAAGTCACAACTTGAGGTTTTTAAATTTTATGTCACTAATCACTATTAGGGATGGCCGATGATCATCGATTTTCGATGAACATCGATGTTAAAATATAAAATATCGATGTTTTAACATCGATTTTGCATTAAATAAATCATCGTAATATTGATATCAGCAGAGACATATATTCGGAATTTGGACGCGAACACGTCATAATCGACCGACATCTATAAACGCTTCCACACACAGTAAGTATTTATCGAATTCTGAACGCTACCAAACTACGAAAAAAACCTTCGTCTTGTTCTACCTTTATTGCGACATCAACGTTATCTGAGCGATTATTTTCGAAGCCTGGTTCAACTCTATATCAACAGCGCAACCGGTTGAAGGATTCTGCGCTTTCAAAATTATTATTTTATACTCACAGTGTAATTTTACACTCTGTTGACAAAAAGTATTGGAACTTATAATATATTTCTACGCACTAATGTTTGAATTTTTTAATAATTTCTTTTATTCTTGTTTTAATTAAAAATGTCGTGTGATATTATGGTTGTTTTATTTATTGATGACGATGTGTGAAAAAAATCGATGTCAACATCGATATTTTTCTAACATCGGGCATCACTACTCACTATTTAGTAATTGTCAAATGTCAATATTTTTCAAATCATGTCCACAGCTACAGATTCAACACATTAAATCCACAGACTAAGTACAAACACATTGGATTAACGATGGATCTGATATCGATACATTGGATCATTAGATTTTTATATGACCTATTTATCATAGTAGAATATTGAAATTCTATGTTTCCCGTGATGATAAAAACTATATCAGTTTTAAAAAAAAATCGTTTTAAGACAGACATATAGATACACATGTTAAAGCTCCTACCTGAAAGAGAGATTTACATTTCTCGGAGGAGATCCAGACCAGTCCCCTACATTACGATCACAGACCGACAACCGACTAAAACTCCCTCCTTTTTACACAAAGTCATACAACGACTCTTTTACTATGCAACTATTAATTTATGGAATGACTTACCGCAAAATATTTGTCATTCAGATTCACTGAATATTTTTAAGTGTCGATTAAAAAACTACTACTTAACATTAATATAGTTATATATGTAAAGTATTGTATGTAGATATAGTACGTAATATATGTATGTATGTATAAATAAATATATATCTGATATTTAGTCATTTTTATTGATATTATTATAAATGGTATAATATTTATTATAAATTATTTTACAACACTTTTTGCACTGCCCAGTACCAATCTCAAAAGTCCAAACAGCAAAGGTTGTCTGGTAGAGATTGCTTATAGCGATAAGACCGCCTTTGCACACATTCTTGTGTACACATTAGTATTTATTTATATTTTAGTTCATAAGCCTGTTTATTGTATATTTGATAGTGTGCAATAAAGTGTTTTCATTCATTCATTCATTAAACTTATGAAACTTAAATTTAGATTAAAAATATTTAAGTAGATGAATTCCCCACGGATATGAAAATAAATAACAGTAGTTAAGTAATTTAATCAAAAAGCAAGAGATTTAAAAAAAATCTAGAATTGAATCTAGCAAATTCAAAAAAAACTAAAAGTTAATAGAGTTCTAAACTAAAAATTTGAACATCTCGCACGCGTGAAGCGTCTTTAGTAGACTATGAAACAGGACAAGTCGTAATTTATTCAAACGATGTTTTGCAATAATTAATGCACTTCTTAAAGCTTCAATTCGAGAGCATTATACCAACGGTGAACGTCTACTTAATTAATAATATTAATTGTCGCCAAAACTTGTTTCATAAAATGCTGCAACACCCCTCCGCCTCGACTGTAATGACCGACTTAGCACCTTTGTATCATAATGTACTATTTCAACTCACTTGCTCGTATAGTGGTGTTTGATTCACTGTTTTTGTGAACGTAAACAGCTCCATAACACACGCGAACTTTTTTACTTTACGTTACAGCATTAGTGCGGTAATGGTTTTATATAAACGATCCGCATGACTTTGTCTGCTTGATGTTCCGGATTTTTTTATTAGATTTTTTTTGTACTCCTATATACGTATGTTTGTTGATGTGGTTGTTTTTTTATATGTATATATATTTCAACTCATGACGGCGCAAGGCACGTCTATTATTTATGTAAATACAAAGAGAAGGCTGTGCGTCATGGTGGATTGAGCTCTCGATACGTATGTTTGTTAATATAGTTTATGTATGTATAGATAGTTCAATGCATGACGGCGCCTGGCGCGTCTGCTATATGTAAATATAATAAGCAGGCCTTGCGTCGTAGTGGATTGAACTATCTGTACGTATGTTTATTTATAAAGTTTTTATCTATGTAGGTATAGATTGTTCAATCCATGACGGCACCGACGCGTCTACTATATGAGAAAATAATAAGTGGACCGTGCGTCGTCGTTGACTGAACTATCTACACGTATGTTTGTTTATATAGATATTATATGTATGCATAGATTGTCCAATCTATGATGTCGCTAACGCGTCGACTATATGAGAAAATAATAAATAGACCGTGCGTCGTCGTGGATTGAACTGTTTACATGTATGTTTGTTTATATAGTTATTTTATGTATGTATAGGTTGTTTAATCCATGACTACGCGGACGCGCTTACTATATGAGAAAATAATAAGTTGACCGTGCGTTGTCGTGGATTGAACTATCTACAGGTATGTTTGTTTAAATAGTTATTATATGTATGTATAGATTGTTTAATCCATGACGGCGCCGACGCGTCTACTATATAAGAAAACAATAAGTGGGATGCGCGTCGTCGTTGACTGAACTATCTACACGTATGTTTGTTTATATAGATATTATATGTATGCATAGATTGTCCAATCTATGATGTCGCTAACGCGTCGACTATATGAGAAAATAATAAATAGACCGTGCGTCGTCGTGGATTGAACTGTTTACATGTATGTTTGTTTATATAGTTATTTTATGTATGTATAGGTTGTTTAATCCATGACTACGCGGACGCGCTTACTATATGAGAAAATAATAAGTTGACCGTGCGTTGTCGTGGATTGAACTATCTACAGGTATGTTTGTTTAAATAGTTATTATATGTATGTATAGATTGTTTAATCCATGACGGCGCCGACGCGTCTACTATATAAGAAAACAATAAGTGGGATGCGCGTCGTCGTTGACTGAACTATCTACACGTATGTTTGTTTATACTTATAGTTAGTTTGACTGCATGACATAATAATAAGCGGCCCGTGCGATGCAGTGGTATGGACTATCTATACATTATGTTTGTTCATATGGTTGTTTCTTTATATGTAAGTTTATATATTTTAGCAAATCACCGATGTTTTTTCCTCGCAAATGTGTTGAATAACGTCCTATGCATCCTCGTGTGCTTTGGCCATTTCTCTCTGTTCTTGGCTCCGTTACGCCCTCGCCTCGCAACTTAGCACACTTTTATCATAATGTACTATTATGGTACATTCTTTTTAAATTATGTTATGTATCATGCTTATCAAGGTGTTTTAGACGGACTATAGTTATAGGTTTTGTCCTTAGAAAATAAAACTTATTTTAGCTGCTATATGAACTCTATAATTCAACATGACATTAATTATCATATGTCATATAATTATTAAAAAAAAGACTATTTACATATTTACGTTTATAATTATTGCATACACTTTAGTAGGTAGATTACCACTTTATTATAATGGCCACACGAGGTGCAAAGAAAGAAATGGTATATTTTTAATTTTATAGTTCTATGTTCACTTTAGAAATTTGTTCGGTGTTATGTTGTAATTCTGTATTAATTTGAAGGATATGGATATACTTATTTTGTTTTTCTTTATCTAACAAACTTAACTAAATACAATGTAAGGAGTTACTCGTAATCCTTGGTCGGAGATAAAAAAATGACTATACTTCCACCAGCAGAGTTTTAGATAATGTTCACTCAAACAGATACACTTCGCATAGTCCAGGTACAGGGAATATAAAGGGAGAAGATAGTGGCACTATCGGTGGGGTCGTTTCGGGGTGTTTGAAGTAAAATAAAAATATCCTTACATTATCTATTACTAGCTTTCCATTATATAATCCTATTGCCAAATCATTCTAATTATTATAATAATGGCGACTCTACACGATTTATGTTAGTCTGGTATAATGTAGCTTTCTATCAGTGTTAGAATTATTAAAATTGGTTCAATAGTGTTTGAGCATATTTACAAAAAATAAATATTAAAAAAAACATCATCTTTATATGTATAATAGTGTAGATGTAGGTTTATTAATTGTGAAACTTATTTTTGAGGATCCCGAGGAGTTAATGAGGAGGAAGTTTAGAGCGAAATGCTTGTTCCGTGCATTAGGGAGACTAGTTTTGGCAAACGCCTATTGGCTTATTGAGGGTGTGGATCATTACGAAGGTTTGGATGATGTTAGGCGAAGGGTTGAACAAGCAGTTCGAGGAAAAAAGAAGAAACAACTGTTGGGTATAAATGTAAATCTAATTTTTAATATTTTATCATAGTCATTTAACTTTTAATATTTATTGTCTTTAACATAAAGATTAGTAATCCTGTGTAAAATTACTATTTTACACAGGAATATTGTTATTAAAAATGCTATAAGTAACGTGTTATTGTTTTATTATTGCTTTATCAATAGGACAAGGCGTTACTCAATAAGCATGCAGAAGAGAGAACAGATCAAGAAAAAAAGTATATTTTCCGTATCATCGGTGGATTAAAATGTTTTAAGCGATATCCAAATGTAAGCATAAATAAATATATTAACTTTATATTGAAACTGCTTTGCTCTGCCTTTGAGCTTTTCGTAAAAATTGAAATAATTTTAAATTTGTTCATAAACTAATAATAAACAAGATTTGTTTTATCTTATTCACTTATCTTACTAATAATATTAATGTTAAAGATTGTATGTTCATTAGTTTATTACTCAACCACACAATCATGGTTGGACAGATTTCAATGAAATTTGGCCAGCAGAGGCATATCCTTTAAAAATTCATTCAATTCAATTCCCGAGGGATGATACTGTCTATACTGTAGAATGTCTTACTTGGGAGGTTTGAGTTCGATTCTGGCCACACTCCTCTGACTTATGTGTGTTTTAAGCATTTAAATATCACTTGCTCTAACGGTAAAGGAAAACATTGTGAGGAAACCTGCACTCCTGAAAGTTCCCTAAAGTTCTCAAATGTGTGTGAAGTACCATCAACACTCTTTCTCTTTCTCTCTATCTCTCAGCCAATCTGTGTAGACTATGGCCTAACCCTGCTGAGCCAGCAGTGGGCTATTAATGATACTCAAATTTGTTTTTTAAACGCGCCTGATTATTTTTTAAAGCAATATATTGAAAATGAAAAAGTTTTTTTAAAGTACCTAATCTGCGGTTTTTAGGAGAATTTATTCTCTCATATTAAAAACAATAAATATTTTTATTAGCATGTGAAAAAGAAGTTAGCAGCAGTGACGTATTACAAGTACTACAATCCAGGACGTATCATAGTTCGTCAACACCATGAGGCCCATGCGCTATATTTCATAATAAACGGTGATGTCACCGTCAGTCAGATGGTTTTCGACGAACTGTTACAGCAATACGTGTCTGTGGATGTCGGGGTCATGCATCCTGGAGATATGTTTGGAGAAGTTTCTTTGTTACATAATATACCTAGAACTGCTACTTGTACAACGAATGGTTAGAAATTGAATCCTTAAAATACTCGTAGTTAGATTTACTAGGCTCCTATTATAGTAGTAGATACGAGTATGTCATCTAAACGTAACATAACTGTGTGCGTGCATAAACGCATCGCTCAAAAACTACTGCATGAAATTAGACATGGAGTTGATAATTTTATTGCTATAAGTCTAATTTAAAATATAGCCTAGAGAAGTTTGAGTGAGTCGACTTAAATGACACATTTCTGTTAAAATTTTGCTATGTCATAATTGACTGTTAAACGACGTTTTTCAATATATTTGCGAGGAAAAAAACTGATGAGTGTGTTACTAGACCTTTCAGACATACATAGAAACAACCTTATAAACAAACATACGTTTAGATAGTTAAATCTACGACGATGCGTGGTCCACTTATTAGCTTTTCATATAGAAGACGCGTCGATGCCGTGATGGATTGAAAAATCTGTTCATACATATAATAACTATATAAACAAACATACGTGTAGATAGTCCAATTCACGACGACGTGCAGTCAACTTATTATTTTCAAATCTAGTAGACGCGTCAGCGCCGTCATGGATTTAGGTTTTTATACCTACATAGACATAACTATATAAATAAATATACGTATCGATAGTTCAATCCATCACGACGCACAGCCCGCTTATTATATTTACATATAGCAGACGCGCAAAGAAATAACCATATGAACAAACATACGTATATAGGAGTACAAAAATCTGCCAAAAATGCGGAGCATCACGCAGACAAAATCGCGCGTATCGTTTATGTAAATCCACTACCGCACTAGTGCTGTATTGAAAAGTAAAAAAGCACGGTAGCATAATATCTATAGCATAATATCCTTGGGTTGAATTTGCAAAACTTAATTTAGTTTTTATTAATAAGTAGATACAAATGTAGGGCAGATATGAGAAATCGACTTATATGGCCGCTTTGCTACTGATCCCCTCATTTTGGATTTTGAGGTTCTAACTTCACAAGAAAAGACAGAATAACTTTATTAGTACTACCGAGTATGACTTTTTGTAAGGGTACATCTATCATTGAGGTCACAAATGTTTAGTTAAGCTAATGAATTTAATCAGGTGTACCTAATTGGGTCATGACCAGCAAAGTAATATAAAATATGGCGTTTTAATTGATCAATTCAAATTTCTCCATTATAATATCAGTATGCGAGCCAAAATTTTGGATTTTCAAACTTTAAGCTAATTCGTGAAATAAATAAATATTGCTGACGTATCTACCATAGAGATCCGCATCCCACATGTCAGGAGTAGTGGGAGCTCCTTCCCCGCATTGCTGTTAGAAAATACATAAACAAAATCGTAATTCTTAAGTTATTACTCTTTCGTTTCGTAATTACTCGTACCAGTACGGTCGTAATATTGTAATAGTTTTTATTTTCAATTAAGTTAGCTTAGCAGCTTAGTAGTATGAAGCTTAGTAGTACGACTCTCAAACCATAGACACTTAGACTCCCAACACCTAAATCGTTAGCACATTGTACAGAAAATTAAGGTTTTTCTCTATTTTTATTATGGTATCCTTATGGTAAATACTTCCTTCCTCCTTTCGAACAAAAAAAAAATTAAAACAAGATTGTTCCCCATTGACGAAAAAATGATAAAATATTCTTATGGAATATGCAGTTGAAACTTCCGTAATTAATTTGAGGCTAAAAATATTATGATAAAATTTTAAGCTATCAGTAGTAACTTGTCTCTATTAGTCATAGTACAGGTTTACTACTTAATGGAATGATTACATCACAATAAACAACGAGTATCAATGTTCGACTAAACATGTATCATGGTAACCGTAGTAGTAAAACTATTTAGAGCTTTGTTTACGTTATTTTATGTTATATACGAACTATTGCCCATTAGATCACTGTGAACTATTGGTACTAATGAAGGAGGACTTCAAGAATGTTCTCCAAGCTTCTATTCAGAAGCAATGGGACGAAGTTCGTCGAGCGATGTCAGCTTTCACCTACTTTGATGGACTTGATGAGGTAACACTTTGTTTTTTGTATAAACAGTTATTAAAGTTTTTGAAGAAATTGGGAAATACCATCTATTTTTCTTATTTACTAAAACTTTATATTGGTAAAATAGTTCAGGAACGTACCCATACATCGTGACCCATTTTGAGAAGGGAGGGAGATCTTTAAAATGCCACGCTTGTTCACAGGGGTGGGGAAGGGGGTCTTAGGTTTTAGGATGTTAATGCAAAGGCTCATCATATTGATTATTTAGGTATGGAAAATAAGCTTCTGAAAGATATACAAAGAAACACTACTACTCTTTACATCAGTAGTAAATTCTAAGTAGTAAACTGTTAGATTGGCATATTTCTACAGATTAAAAATTTGTAAGTATAAGTATATTATATACAAAAAATCATTGTAGGTAGCACGTCGTGAAGGTTGTATAGTTGCCAAGATGAAATCGTACGAAGCAAATGAAACACTTCTTGGTGACGGCGTGGGTGTGGCTAACTTTGTCTATTTCATCTTATCTGGTCGATGTCAAATGATTGAGTCTCTACAAGTGATGGTGACTACTCGACTCGGCAAAAACTATTACGCTCTGTATGATCCTTATGTATGTACCTATCTAATATTTTATTAATATACATCATACAATTATGTTTGTCGTCACTTAGCATAGAATCTGATAGGCCAAACGATCATTGACCTAATTTTAATTGGTCACCGTCGCGTTCTGATTAGAGATGGCAGAATATCGGTCTATTCGGTCATTTCTTTCATTATTCGAATAGTAAATCACGATAAAAAGAATCTACTAGTGGTGAATTATGATGAATGAAAACAATTTTTTTTGCATTTGTTGATAGAAAACGATTGCGCTTTTCCTCATATATTATACCTGCTTTCGATAACAGCCGCACACTACTACCGGGAGATGATAAATAAATCTCAGTAAATTCTGCTTGATTAAGAAAGTGTTTTGCGTTTGCTGACCACCACTTATAAGGGTCTGCTGTCCTATCAACAAATAAATCACCCACAACGCATCGTCATTACACTTTCTTTAGTAAAACACACGCAAAAGATTCTAAGTGTTACCGAATATTCAGCGTTTGGGCCAAGAGACTCGCCGAATATTCGTTATTCGGCTAAATCACTATTCGTGGCATCAGTTCTTTTTAGATGTGAATTTATAGTGATAAAAACTTATGAGTAGGTATAAAAATTACATCGCCATCTTAAGTAAGAATTCTGACGACATAACCTTAGTAATTGCAGTAAATAACCTAATTTTATTATCATCTTTGCATCTCATTAATAATAGTAATAATAAAGGTGCCAAAAGAAGAAAGCGAACAGGATTTTGATACGAAATATTTTGGAGCATATAAAAATTTAAACAAGCAGCAGGAACCCGAAAGTACAGCAGCAGATCAGGATCGATCGCAGAGCAAAGATTCAAGTTCAAGAAGAGTATCGGATAAGAGCAGTAAAATACATAGTGCTTTACGAAAGGATACTACAAGTGGTATGAAGGAAGATGATGACCACAGGCATTCAACTGATAGTAAAGGAAGCGTTGATTTTAAGCTACCGGATGATTCAAAATCCAAAGATCTATTACGCCCTTCTTTCCACAAAGAACGGGAATCAGTTAGGTACTGAGAAAAAAACAAATTAATTACCTAGTTATAATTTCATGAGCTTAAAAGCAGCTGAATTAAAGTTTTCCATACTTCCAAACTTTGCAAAACAAGTATGTGATTTATTAAATAGTTAGTTATAGAGGCCCAAAAATTAACACCAACTGAATCTGTAACTGTAAGTCATGAAGGAGAAGTAACAGGCACTAAAGTATAAGGACGTTTAGGAACGTGGGTTCGTGCTATAAATATAATTTATTAAAAAATAAACTTTTTGGGACCTAAACCTTGGGCACAAAATATCCTGCATTAACCACTTATTACAATTATTATTTATTACAGACTGAGTATTATTCCTGAAGTAACCGGTACCACTAAAGACTGTGGTAAGACGATGCCGAAGCAAAACCTTCGGACGTATTTTATGCAGGTCAAGTAAACATTTTTTAAACTTAAATATTAATTTATTATTATACTTAAGTTATTTAATTGTTTATATTTAAATCAACCGTTCGCTATTAGTGAATTAAAATTATTCAAATGAATATTATTACAAGTTTGAAAAGCTTACCTGTTTACTTTGACGGATATCTTTTTTTCGATCCGCAAAATTAAAAAAAAAGTATAATCTGTTCATCAGATGCAAATATTGAATCTAAAATGCTTCTTTTATAAAATTATTACGAGGCTAATTTTTGTTAACAGGTTTGCCAACTAAATCCGGGATCTAGTTTCGGCTTTGGAGAAAACATGCGCGATCGTCGCATTGTCGCATTAACGCCTGTTAATTGCATGCTTTTACCTAAAATTTGGCTTTTGCAACGTAATACCGCTAATATTTGGTCGAGAATACAACATTATTTAGAAAAGAAGGTGAATATCTTTAAGAAGTTAATTCTTTAGGAATGGTCGTTAGTAATGATTGATATTAGTTAATCGCTGAGAGTTCAAACGTGTGTATAGTTTCTTATACGAACGATATTTTGTTCTACTTCTGGAAATACCTACTACATAAGTAGATCAGAATTAGTTTCAGAAAATTTGCCATGTTATTTTTGTCTTATAGACATTACGTCATAATCCTTACTATTATAAATGCGAAAATAACTCTCTGTCTGTACTGAAATCGCGCTTCAAATGAAATTTGGTGTCTAATAGACTAGAGCCTGAGAAATGACATATGCTACATTTTAAATGCGAAAAAAAGGTTGTAAGGGGTTGAAAGGTAGGGATGAAAAATTGTATGGGAGAATCGTTATTTTCAGAGCTAGAAGTTTGAAACTTATTTTTTAGGCTGTTGGTTCGATATAAATAAATATGACATTCAAAGTTTGTAAAAGTTTTACCCACAAGGGTGTAAAATAACAATAGGGAATATGTTAAGACACTATTCCACGCGGATTAAGTCGCGGGCAGAGTTAGTAGATATAGATAGTTCCATAATGGCGCATGTTGGGCCTACTATAATATATCAAAATTATACGTGAGCCGTGCGACGTCGTGGATTTAACTATCAATACTCAGTTATTACACTGTTTGTAAAATGTAAATTTCGAAATAATTAAAAGATTCCTAGCTGCCACGGCAAACGTTGTTTTGCCATATAAATTTGGGGTGGGCCACCCTTATCACTTAGGGGGATGAAAAATAGATAGTAGCCAATTCTCAGACCTACTGAATATGCATATAAAATTTCATAGAAATCGGTCAAGCCGTTTCGGAGTAGTATGGTAACTAACATTGTGACACGGGAATTTTATATATAAGATTGAGTTCCTTTCCTAAACAATGGGTTTCAGACATAGGTACGACTTCATCATCTATGTTTTTTATGATATAATCATTTGTCATTATGAATTAATTATTTTAAAAGTAATATAATGGAGTGTGAAATTTAATTAAATAGGTATTTGTTGCTCGAAACTTATATCGATTATGTAATTAAACTTACATTTATGACTGTAGACAAACATATTCGTTATTACTGCCCCTAACATATGTACGTGTACAGATTCATAGAATGTTCTTAATTATAACAATTTTTTGTTCATAGATACCAAACAAGAAACAGTTATTCAAGGAATTTGTATCGGCACGAAGATGGCAAGAGTATAGAGATCAACTAGTAGAAGATGTACTTTCTCGCTCCAACACTGTTAACTGGACTTCAGTGCACGATGTTCCGTATTCCATTCGTATGGAAGAAATGCTTGATATTTAAAATTTTATCATTATTATACGATATAATACCGATATTTGCATTTTAATTTTCAGCTTCTCAAAAATAAAAATTAGATTACATGTAAATTAATTGTCTATTAAGATTTTTGGTCGTGGATGTATATCTATAAACATCTCTATTCCATTTTTTGATCTCCAGCATTTATTCCTGTGATGCCAGATCCAGACCATATCCAGACTATAAATATCTAATAAAATATGCGTTAAAGATTCATTGCATAAGATATACAAGTTACGCTTTCTTGATTAGATTGTCATCTTATGCTAATCATATTAAAATACTTTATTTTTTAGTGTGTTTTCTCTTAATTAATTACTATTCGCTTCTATAAATATTTCATAATAGTTAATATAAATTAAGTCTATAACTATTTTAAGTTTTGTAAATTCCTTTACAAGTTTTTCGTGTAGGTAGGCGTACCTAACTAGTATGTACTTATATGGTTGAAAGTTTTAAAACTTGTTGTTTAAAGATAATAACAATAATTACTCATCTTCTATACATAGTATAAAATGAACTGATTCAAGAGGAAGATGTATTGATGGATGCATTTTTTAAGAAAATTCTAAACATTTTTTAATATATAATAGTTTATTTACATTTCACTAAAGTATGTAGGTGCCATTTTGTTCGATAACTTTTTGCCATCTTGTAGGGACATGATCCCATTGTTATAGAAATTTCAATTCTTCTGATTCAAAGGGCTTCTGATGAAAAAACCGCAACAAGTAGTTTTGACTGTCCTCTCGTGATATTAACCTGACACTGCCTAAAGAATTCTGAAGAGACCAAAACAGGTGCAAATCTGAAGGTGCAAGGTCAGGACTATACGGCGGATGCATTAACACCTCTCAGCCAAACTCTTAATTTTTGCTGAATGGCTAAAGATGTGTGAGGTCTAGCGTTATCATTATGAAAAACCACACCCCTTCTGTTGATTAATTCCGGCCGCTTTCTCTCAACTTCTTGCTTTAATCTCATCAGTTATTCGCAGTAGAGTTAAGAATCGATGGTCCTGCCTGGTAACAGCTCATAATGAATAATGACCTTCCAATGCCACCACGCACACAGCATCACCTTGTTGCGAGTTAACCCGGGTTTCGTCACAGTCTGTGAAGCCTGACCGGTCTTTGACCACGACCTTTTTCGCACGTTCTTGTCGTACGTGATCCAGTCCAGTTTCATCACCAGTTATCAGCTTCTTCAAAAATGGTTCGGTTTCATTACGTCGTAATAAAGAATCACAAATGAGTACACGGTTCATTAGATTTCTTTCAGTGAGGTACCCAAATATCGAGTTTTTTTGTGTACCCAGTTTTTTTTCAAATGCGCCAAAACTGTTTTGTGGTCAATTCCCAGTTCTTCAGCTACGTCGTAACTACTGACATGCCGATCTTGCAGCACTTTTTCAAATATGGCATCCATTTTATCCGTAATAGGGCGACTAGAGCGAGGTGAATCTTTGACACCAAAACTTCCGGATTAAAAACGCTTAAACCAAATTTATGCTACTCTCACAGACACTGCACTAGGTCCATAAACATCGCAAAATTTTTTCGCGGCTTGCGTTTCATTTTTACCTATTTTGTAGTAAAATTTTAAAATGTATCGAATTTCTTTATTAGATTCACTTAACTTCACAGTACGAAAAACAAATAATTTTTTTTTAATTTGGAATTATCTTCTTTAAAATTTAAACTTTTAATGATACCAAAACCAGCCAGATACAAGTAGTATAGCCAAAGAGATTTTATTATAAGTTCATACATACTATAATGCGAAAAGACTTTTTCCCCAACCTATTATAATGCGTGCATATAATAGAAGAGAAACTGTGCAAAGCCGGGACGGTCGCTAGTATTATACTAATTACCGCGAATCGTGAACGAATTGTCACAGTGTGTTTATATGTACATAGATTCGTGCAATTACATAATATTAAGTTTCATTTTCGTAGCCATCCTCACGCTTCTTTCATAACTCAATTTAATTTATCTATATCTATACTAATATATAAAGCTGAAGAGTTTGTTTGAATGAACGCGCTACTCTCAGAAACTACTACTAGTCCAATTTGAAAAAAAAACAGTGCTAGATTACCCATTTATCGAGGAAGGGTATAGACTATATATCATCATGCTAAGACCAATAGGAGCGGATGATCGCGGGCACGAAGTTGCAAGGTTCGGCTAGTTATATAATATCGGAATCGTAAATTAGGTTAAACTAGCCTTATGTAAGCCAACACTAAGTTTGGACGGAGAACCTATGCTGTGAAGGTGAGTGTTCACATATGTGGCAAGGACGTCCCTAAATCTACAGACTTGGTCACAAGTCTAAGGCACTGCTTGGGTTCCTGTCAGAATAGTACGAGATAGATAGGCCATCCATTGTGCATCTGGAATGTGTGTACATTCAAATATCCCTTTTAGTATTATAATTCCCACCCCTCCCTCATATATAATAATGTCTTGATGAATCGGCTTGACCGATATTTATAATTTTTTTGTGTATATTTGGTATTTCTGAAAATAGGTCGTAGGCCATTTTTTATGCCTTTCCAGAAATTAATTTATATGGTAATACAAACAGACCTATAAAATCGTTTACCTTTCAAGTTTATCTTTTATTAATTGCTGTTTATTTGGTTACCTTGCGTTTATGACACACAACCAACATTGAAGTCTTCTCCCCCTTTTATGGTAATGTTATTTAAGACCTGACTGGATTATTGTCTTCCTATAGTTGTATTAAATAGGTACTGGGCGGGGGCGGAGACCTCGTCATACACTGGTTTGCAAATTGCGTAGTCAAGGTTGACTTATTATATTTCTTTCACACAAAACGTATAAAAATATGCTTCTAAGTACTGCATATGTATGTATTATAAATAATTTTTGTAACCTAAATTGCATATTTATTTATTTATTAAGAGAGACGCGCGACTTTATTTAAGTAGGTCTTAAGATGACATAATGAACGTTAGTTGTGTGACTAAATTATAAAAAAGTCAAAAATAGAGTCGTGGGTAATAATTACCTTAATTTTGTCTTTCGTATAGAGTAAGAGTAAAAAACTTGTTAAAATCAGTGTTTAAAACAGTTTAAATTAGGACCGTGATTTTAATCACCGTGTATTTTATCAAATTTTATGCTTTTTGCTTCCTGGAGTTGACATTTTATGTCACAGAATTAATAATGAAATGAAACATCAGAAAGAAAGGCACTCCTATTTGTAGAATTCATAAGTAAAGACTACGCAACGGATTTTGATGCGCTTTTTTTAATAGATAGAGTAATTCAAGAGGATATAGATATAATACATGCATATAATAGTAGTGAAAGGAACCGCGCGAAGCCGGAAGCGGCTACTTTAAATATAAAATAATATAAATATTGGGGATTCTCCTATTTAAAATGAACATTAGTTAGAACATACAGGATGAATGTAAAGCGTTTAGTGCGGATAAGAGATACGCACGCAACATAAAATAAATGTTTATCCATTGATTGAATTTGAGAATACCTTGTCTAGAAATGAATTAATATCAAATCATATTAATTTCAAATCAAATAGTAGGTCTATTTAATTTTTTTTGAAATTATTGGCTTAAACTAAAAAGAACAAAAAAATATGTTTTTTTTCTAACCCTGTTTACTAGTATTATGGTACAAGCTAGATACTTTATGTCGATTAAATTTTATACCAAATTTAATCGACATAAAAAAATAAAGATTAAAAACTATAACCCGACTACGTAAAAAAGTGGTTCGAAAAGGACGAAACAAGAAAATAATTCAGATAATAAGATAGTTTTTTAAACTATATTTTTTACCTGCGCCATTATTACGAATCTATTGACACCTCATTCATGAAAATTGGTTCAGTAGTTTAGGCACTAGAGTGGAACATACACACGTAGACTGCCAAAATCATAACCCTTCCTTTTGGCTTCGCCGTAGTCGGGTAATAAATAGAAAAGATTGGACATATACGTCACTTAATATATTACAAACTAACATTTGCATTAATTTGTTATATTTATTTTTCCGTAATCATTACTATTTAATTTATTTTGATAAATACAATAACAACTAAATTATAGTTATGTAAAACTTAAATAATAATTAATCTAGGATTAGAATGTATCTAGTTTGCATATAGAAAGTTTACTGCGAAAATGAGTATTTTGCAGGAAGGAATGAAAACACGCGATGACGACATTATGGCGTCGCGTAACCAAGGTGACCGGTTTTGGCGGGAGCGCCCACGCGACTTCGCCATTCAGCCTCTGAGGACTTGAGCGAAGCGCAAAAATATTGCCGAGCATTCGACCGCAGTGCACCGCGACGAACCGAGCGCGATACTTATTTCGACGACAGCCTTTGCTGATCGAGTATATTTCATTTAATAACCCTAACATTAGTTACATTGTAAATACAAACCCAACTCTGTCACATTACGATTAGTATTAGTTGCGAGAGGATAAAGTACGAAAAAACTCACTTCTTTAATAAGGTAAGTTTATAATAAGAACCTAATTAATATAGAAAAAATAAATAAATAGATACAGTTAAAATAATCTACATATTTCTAGAAACAGAAGTTGATAGTATTACTATTTACGTTATATTCTTTTTTAATCGAATTTATATAAATAGTAAATTGAAATTGTTATTGATCTTAAACCATAAAGGATATGTTTTGATGTTCCCCAGTCAGTCGTAGGTTTGGTTAGTGCAAACAAATTGTATCCTGTAAGATACGGTTAAGCGGTTTAAAAGATCAACGATGATTTAGCTGTTACATTCCTGGTAATTAACATCATTATTCAGAAGCCTCTGTCAAGTATTAATGCTAATAAACACTTATAGAGATAGAGATACTTATACTCACTTATAAATATTTTGTGTTATATAAGGCTCTTAGATGCTATTTCAAAATTAGTTTCTTTAAATTTTAAGTTAATTAGACATTGATAAGCAAATATATAAGAATAAAAACTTCTTGCATGTTCTATGTATTAATCTGAAGATAACTGATAAGATCATAATCATACTAATAAGTTATGAACCTTCTGGAAATTTCTTTCATCAAACTACGCTTTATTAGATATTTAGTCAATTGGTTAATATTTCAGGAGATTGCTGGTATGACCTGACCTTTTAAGTTATTCAGCAGTTCTAACGATTTCCAAGATTTTTTACCTTGTCTTAATATTATTAAATAGACGACGACGCGTCTTCGATTCACTGAGGTTATTATAATTGCCACCCTCACAAAGGACATAAATTATTATAAATAAGGACTTCTTAGATATGCTTTTGTTAACATATCTCACAAGGAATAAGAGCATTTTTGATAAAAGCACCCAGGAAGCCTCGTTTTTTGACGTTTTCAACAATTATTAACACCTTTCAACCAGTTCTTTCAAAACATTAACAAATTATACATATATCTAAACCTTCCTCATGAAATGCGCATGATGAAATAATTCTAGAGTTTATAGCGAATAATAATAATAGAATATGAAAAGTAATATCAAAAATAATCTAATGTTGGATAAAATTAACGTTGATAAAAAGAATTTTCATGATAAAATCCTGAAAAGGTAATTCAGTACCAGTTCGTACAAGTCGGTGTCATCGTGAAAAATGAATAAAATTCTATTTGGGCCATTCGTTTATTCGTTCCAAAACATTTGCGAATATATTCGGCTTCAGTTCGGTTTTATATCAAGGCGTAGTACCGCAAACATGAAAATATATATAATTTTATATGTGTTTTAAAAATGACATGTTGTTTTAAAATTAAACTTATTATTCTTACCGATAACCTGTTATATGGTCAATTTGTTATTGCAAGTGGCGTCATCGGCAGATCGACCTTCCAAAGTCAATTCGATTGAACAAGGTATCTGTTAGAATGAACGCGAACAGCAATCTATCAATTAATATGAACGGCTTATTTCAGCCAAACTACATACATAAATAAAAAAAACTGAGCGTGTGTGCGAGTGGAAACAAAACTTAATAAACAGGGATATCTATATCCCGTAAAAGTTAGAATTGAATTTCCCACTGCCGCTGGGAGAGCATCTCGTAAGAGGCGAGTAACCTAGGACCCCATTGGTGGTAGGGATCTGTTCCCCGACTGGCTCGCGACCATCAACATGCGAATCCAACCGCCAAGTGTCATTGACGCGTTCCGGTCGAGAAGCATGTTGGCCAGACTTACCCCTCCCCTTCCCATCCCATTAATGCTGTAGTTCTAGTGCTCTGGCTTTTCGTTCAGCATTCTACTCTTCATTCCTTTTCCTCGCTGTATCTTCAATGTGGCAACGTATCGGCAATACTAGAGTTTAAGTATCTCTCGTATAGATGTCCATGGACGACGGTGGTAACTTACAATCAAGTGGGCCGTATGCTCGTTTGCACCTTACCTGCCATTAAAAAAAACATAAATTAAATTAAAAATGTTGTAGGTTTCGCATGGAATAAAGCTCAACGTTAAAAAATCTTGTGGCATTTGTGGCTAAATGCATGCATTACTGAAGGAGTGAGTAACGAGAGAGTAAATTCGAATGGGTAAGTGAATGAAGTGCAGTGGATGTGTGAATATCGATTTAATGAACAGGTGGGTGAGTGTGTGAATGAGCGTAAAAATATTAAGCAATTTATCTGTGCGTGATCCAAGTATCGGATCTAGTATGCGATAGTATATCGGGGTCAGCTTTGAACAAGGTAAATCGCTCTTTCAGGTAAGGAAGGCGGAAATTAAAAAATAGAGTAAAGAATGCAGAATTTACATTAATCAGAGACAAAGCGAGCAAGAATAGATATCTGTTAAAAATTGTTGATACAAACTTTTTAAATTACTCTAACACCTAAATGCGAAATAATTAACAAACGAAAGATAGAAAACAAGCTTTTTTTGTTTAATAATTCAAAGGTAAAGCTAAATAATCTATTGATAAAAGTATCTTCAAATAAAAGGTTTACCTACGACCAGAAATGCCTATAGTGTAAGAACAATAGATCATTTCCGACATATACTGACAGTGGGCGAACATGAAGGCGATCATATATCATGTGGGTAGATGTAACCGGTTTGTCACTTGTCGTTTAAGGATATTGATTGATTAATTTTCTCGTATATTTACGACATATACGCCAATGTATCAAGTAAAATTTCTATGTATTTTTCCACACTTTTTCCCTTGAATAGGTATGATAGCTGATCTTGAAAACTATTTAACATATATCAACAAAAATAAAGTCCAAATTTATAGTTAAAAAATATACCAATCGAATTTAGAATTTAGAACCTCCTCCTTTTAGAAGTGGGTTAAAAATGAATAAAGTTCAATTACACAAAATAACCTTTACTAAATAGTGACGTCATTTCCTTGATTTTTGTTTAAGCTTTCATGGCTGTTGCAGTGTTTTGTAGTTTTGTTTTATCAAAAATATCATCAACCTCGCTTCTTATACAAATAAATGCGTATTTTATAAATCATGTAGGTATACTAATTTATTACTTAAATATAGTTTTAGTAAGTAAGTTTACTGTCATTCTATTGCGACTAAAAAAATATTTTTGTTTAATCAAGTGTTCGATACACTCATGCAGATTAAAATAGAACGATGATGTTATTTTTGTGTGCTACCTAAACCTTATCATGTTTTGCAAAATTAGTGTTGCCATATATGTACTATGGTTATTGGTTACTGTAAAAGTTCTACCAGACCATATAAAATAGACAACTTCTTTCGACGATTTTGTAAGTTTCTATTGCTAAATAAAAATATCTATGACTATTTAAGGATAGCAGGAAAACTATTGGTAATGCGGATGTTGCCTATATAGATTTAATTTTAACTATGTTAATGAATGAAGCGATTATTGGTTCCTACAAACACATCCCTTGTCACATATCCTTGCTCATCTCTGGTTGATACGTAGCCTTATGGTACGTTTAAATATATTTAAAAAAAAAAGGTTTTATATATTTTTTAATTAGTGTGACATCGTTAAGTCCCTGTCAAATACATTTTGAGAATGACAAATTACATGCAACAAATTATTTTATTATTCAAAGCTTTTACATATTTAAATTTTAGATTAAATTTACATTTTTGTTGTGTTTTGCGTTACTTTAATTATGAATAATAGTTTATTTTAATAAATATTTTATAAACCTAATAGTATAGACTATAATTATGAATGTAACAAAATCTTTGAAGTCAACAACAAGTACTGGAAGATCGGTAAAAAAATATTTCATTTTTGTCCGAAAACTCTAGGGAATCAACACTACGTCAGAGTATAAAATCTGAAAAATTCTATGAAAGGATTACTATGGCTTGTAACTATTGGCTATTATGAATATCCAGTTATCTATTTAGAGTTCAACTAGTATCTTAATTATGTTGTCTTGCTAGATTCCAGAACTTTGAAACCGTATAATAAAGACTTGGAACAATTAAAGTGTCTAGCATTGAAGGAGGTGAATTATAACGAAATCTGTATTTAAAACTATTAGAAAAATCAGATTTTATATTGGGATATCAGTTATACTAAAATATTGTCTGATATCGTCCAAAACCACAAACACTAGATATTCTAGCCAATTGTTACTAAATACTTCTGGTTATGTCCTTCTATACGTAATAACTTACTCGTATGTCTGGTTCGAAACCCTGGTTTTGGGACTATTATACTTTTTCCTTAATATTACTTTTTCATCATAATTTTTTTAGGTATTAACACGTCGCAGGACAGGGGCCACACTAACACGTACAGAGTCAACTGTTTCCAAGAGGTCCTATCCCTGTGACGCTCCGATGGGCGTTCGTCAGAATCCTTGGACACCCACTAAAAGACGCGGCCCTATTGCTGCTGAAGCTGCTAGTCCTGGGCCTGCTGTTGTGTCATTGCCTTCTTTAATTGGTAAATTTTTCAATTTTATTATTATGAAATCTGATTTATTTTTACCGACTTCATAAAAAGATGGAATTTTTCAACTCAATTGTAATCATGGAAGTTAATGCTCAACTTCTTCTTTAATGTGGTAAGGTAAAGTAATTTTCGAAAGTGAAGAAAGGCAACTCCTAATACATAATTAAATATGAAATGATTGAGATATTGGGTGAAAATCCAACTGGTCAATTAGTGATCATATCACCACCTTATGAGATATGTGCAGAAAAAAAGGAAACGATTACAAAAACATTTTGGTGTTATATAAAACAGACTAGGTAGAAAAAGATCTTAATCTAAAAGGTTACAATTGAACCAAAATATTAAAAGAAATACGTTTAAACATCTTTCAAATTTACATACACACATTTAGTTATTTTTTTGTCAACAGTTTCTTGTATTTTGATACTAATTGTAAATCATAAAGTAATTTAGACTGAAACTTTAAGAAAGTTTAAGATGAATCTAGGAGTGTAAATAGAGCCTGTAATAGTGGTATATAATTGACTACGGTTGCTATTTTATAGATAATCTCGTTTATAATGTTATAGGTTTTAGAGAATGACCCCCAGTAAGGTAACCTGTTCAGTATGGCGTCATCGCCTTAATACGTATTGCCAAATTTTGTACCCACGTATTTTTTGTCATTTACGATTGTATATTTAACTAGATCAAAGTGTTGTATTATCATAGAGAAAATTGTTTTGGTAAACAATAGGTATATTTTTATTGCATTTGATCCTGTAAACTAAATAATGTTTAGACATGTTTCATATATATTTGTTAAGTGGTAAAGTATACTGAAAAGTAATTTTTAGTACAATATTACAAGCTATATTTATTTACAACAAAAAGTGTTTCAATGACGTGGAATGTGTAGATTAGAATTCATTATTCAACCTAGATTTTATGAAACGATTGGTTATAGGTCTAAAATATAAAAATAATCTGATAATTTAATTAACAGTAACCGTTTTATATATAAGAATAAGAACAAGTGAGTTTTGGATATATACCTTTCATCTTTAAATTTAATAATTTGCTAGCGACTCGTTTGTTACTTTACTATTAAACTGACTAGAAAACCTAAATGAGCGAAAAACTTGTTCTGTTAATTTGACTAGTACATTACTACGCTAAAATAATCTTACAATTTTCAAGATATTTATGATTCCAAGAGCGAAACAACTAAAAAAAAAAAGAAATTTTTTCATCCTAATTTTTTCCGCATTGTAATCTAAATTATTCTATTATAAAATCGTAGAATTGCTGCGTTTGTGTAAAACATACACAGATACGTTGATTAACATAACACTTTTTATCTCGGAACAAGCACCGAAACCGTAGGATAGGAGTATAAACTATAAATGGTAGACTAGTCGACCCGCGCGACTTCGACCACGTGATGCTCTGCTCATGTTGGTCTTAGCGTGATGATAAATAGCCTATAGCTTTTCCCGATAAATGGACTATCTAACACTGAAAGTTTTTTTCTAAGCGGACCAGTAGTTCCTGAGATTAGCGCGTTCAAGCAAACAAAAACTTTCAGCTTTATATAATAATAATAATAAATATACTTTATTGTATCCCAAATATTACAAAAGTAAGCCAAAAAATTATACCACAGAAGAAATATTTGTACAATAGGCGGCCTTATCGCTCAGAGAGATCTCTTCCAGGCAACCTTGCGGTGGAGGAGTCATTTATTAATAAAACGGTAGGCGCACTCATTAAAAATAATAAGCAAATCAAACACTTCAACTTAAATATACATTCATAAACAGGTATATATATTTATACATACACTACATGCTTAAATACAATATAACTACACACATACATATATTTATTAGATAAATAACGTTACAATGATAACTTTACCAAAAAAAAATTATATAGATTTTAACATTTACTTCTACGCGGATGAAGCCACGCGGATCGACTAGTTATAAAATATAGTCAAACTAGGTAATTTCTTTTGTATAGTACAGTTTTGGTGGTATTGTTCGGAGAGCTCGGCGCTGACATCATCCGGAGGTTGAGTTTATCACTAACACACCGGCCTTGCCCGTGTTCATACACAACGTGACATCACTTTAATGTTCACCAATACACTGTATTCATGTATTCATATACAAAACGAGTTTTTATTTACACACTTAAATCAAATTTTGCTTACCATCCTATATTCGTTTAGATTCAATCATCGCTTCTCGGTTGCGTAATAGTTTTTTTTGTATTTTAATTGGAAAAGTTGAAATTAACTTTATTTGGTGGTTATCTAAAGAATTTGTGTCAACAAAACATTGACTGTGAATAAGGTGAGTGTTGTTTATTTGTTAAATGTTAAAGATACCAACAGAAAACTCATTTACTTAGTGAAGACTAAGTTTATTTAAAATGTAATTAATAGTATTCCTATAGATGTATTTTAAGGATACTTTATAACCTCTGTTTAGATTGATCTGAGGCAGTTTCACAAGTGATTTCATAGAGTAAATATCGTCTAAAGTAGTACAAGTAGTGTAGTTTAGGTCGGAAGCGCTAGGTCTCCCTTATTAAGGACGTTAAGCAGCGACTATTTATTCAAATTGTAAGGTCTTGTAAATCATAAATTTTTTTCTGTTGTTTAGGCAAACCACCACCAGAGTCTCGTAAGCCTCGTGCTCCAGCTTTTACTTTTGGTCAGAAGTTAGACCCTGCTGGTAAAGATAAGGCCGGCCCTGGACCCGCTTCTTATAACACAGAAGGCATGACAGCTAAAGGTGAGGCATGTCTATTTTTATCATGCTCTTCTCTATTGAAGGTACAGACAACAACACAAATGTTATTCTTAATATTAGATATGTGAAATAATTAATACGATTATTTATCACTATGGGATTATTACAATATAGAAAATCATCACATTAAAATTTAGTTAAATTATTGTTTATTATTGATTGATTGGTAATCTTTAAATTTCAGTCTCGTTTTCCTGGTCATAGTAGATGAACCAGTAATGGATGCGGAAGATTTTGTGGGTTGTCGTTTAATTGAGATTAATTTTATTCATTCAGATATGTATTTTGTTGCTTAGTCGTTGTTTATTATTTTTTCAAAAAAATTGAATGATTCCTATGACAGGAAGCAATCCAAAACTTTTCATTTTTGTGTCAACCTCATTAAAGTTCAGTAATTCAGATTAAAAAAAAATTATCGTTTTGTGTTCTATAGGTACTTGTGCGAAAACGGTAAATTACTTTTATTAGTACTAGCTGCGCCCCGCGGTTTCACCCGCTATATTTTGGATAATTCACACTATATCATTATAAATTTAAGCCTATGTGTTATTCTGATGTATAAGCTGTATTATTGTAAAGTTTCATCAAAATCCATTCAGTAGTTTTTGCGTGAAAGAGTAACAAACATACATCCATACATTCTTACAAACTCGCGATTATAATATTAGTAGGATAGGAGCTTTTTCGTGTGTTTTTTAAACTCATTTTAACAAAAAAATTGTCCTTTACATAATAAGAACAAAGTCCTAAAAATAATAGGAACCTCTTCATATTATGTTGTTCATAACTGGTTCGAAAAATCATACTTTAGATATGTTAATTATATTGATTATTTTTAAACATCATAAACAGAAAATTTTCCAAAATCGAGGTATTTACCGAAATTATAAATAGATATTTACCTAAATATTTCTATTCATAACTGTAAATATTTCTGATTATTGTTGAACATAAATTGTGCATGATAGTCTAGTAACAATAGGAGATACTGCATCTTAATGGTACCTAATCGATTAGTTCAATACAATTGCCTTCTTCGATAAGTAATCTATCTTCATTTAATCTAATAGTTCCACCCACGGAGTCACAAATTGCTAAAATGCAATATACAAGAGTATCTGGGAAAATTACTGATTGATACTTGTACTTTAAGCCTACTTGTCTTATATTACCATTATTATAGTCCGTCTCACAAACACCCACCAGGATAGCATCATATTTGCATGTTTCACAACTGGTACCTACTAGTTTTGTACAAACAGAATGTTTTCGTATATACGCGAATTTGCATTTCTGCGCCTACTGTTTGTTTTTGCATTAATATTAAATACAAAATTATAATGTAAAAGAATATTTACCATTTTCCACAGTAGTGTGTTTATTTTGTAAAATATTAAATAATAATGTATTTTTTTTGTGAACTCTAAGCCATGATTCAACAGTTTAAACTGTCATCGATTCGAATAGAGGACAAAACTCCATTACTTTATTTATTCTGATGAACGCAAAAGCTATTTTCTAATATAAATATTACGCTGAATTAAAAGGTTCATTTTTATCAGCAGTATACTTAACTTGTTATCTTTATGCTATGTTAAATAAAAGAGTGGACGTTTTCAGTGGATTTTAATCACCCCTTTTTAAGCAATTAAATATCACTTGCTATAACGGTGAAGAAAAACATCGTGAGGAAACCTGCACTCCTGAGAGTTCCCTAAAGTTCTCAAAGGTGTGTGAAGTCTGCCAACCCGCACTGGGCCAGCGTGGTGGACTATGGCCTAATGCCTTCCTTATTCTGAGGAGGAGACCCGGCTCATCAGTGGGCCATTGATGGGTCGTAATAAATGAATAGTCACCCCTGACAAAAGAAACATTTTGATTAAAGAGACAAAAGAATATTTAATAACATTCGTTTAGGATTTCTTTAGTATTTAAAGATGTGTGTATTCAACTTGTAAAAAATCTCCAATCAACGTTCACAAGTTTTTTTTACTCTTTAACTTTTCCTTAGAATTAAATGGCAAACGATAAGTTAAATTTTGTAGACCAGTTAGTCGAATAGTGTCACATGTTTTAAAGTAGGTCAAACTTTCTTGATTGCAGTATGATTTACATAAACAATGTCGTCTGCATCGCTTACATTTTCTCCATTTTCCTAGAACTGGTTAAAGCTACTATCTAAAGCTCATTTGAATTTAAATGAAATGAAGTACGTTTTTCATGATTCAGCAGCCTTGACACAAAAATATTTTGTTATTATTCATAATAATTTACCCTGAAAATATGACCTAACAATTTCTATAATTAAATATGATGTCTTTGAACATTTTAAAAATAATTTACGTAAGGTAAAATTAATTTATTTAATATGTGGTTAACAACTTTAAAATCACAGTTTTTTTGGGTGTTTATACAGTAGACCAAATACTCAAAAAGTAAAAAGATTTACTTTTAATTGTAATCCTATTTATATTTTTTGTTTGTAAGAAATATTCTGCAATATAATTATTTCTTTTTGGTTGATATCCATTTTGAGTTATATTTCTATTGTAGAACGGAGGAGGTATGACTCTGCAAAGCATTTCTACGGTTTAGATTGTAGAAACATTCTCTTATCCTCAATTTTGAAATATCACCTATTTTGAAATATACTTTCATTATTTCTGAATACAAATTATTCGGATTATCATATTATATGTTCTAGTCTCAGTTAATTTTGAAAGAAATGATGTAAGTAGGTGAAGGAGCTACAAGAAGCTTGTACGTTTTGTTAATAATTTTGGACTCTCAAAAATATGATTATATTTCGTGGTAAGGTTGGCAACTCCGCTGGCATTGGCATTGAATGTTCACAATATTGTGTGATTGCATTTATTCGTTGTCGCCAAATAAGTCCGTATATATGAAGGTGATCGGAGCGGTGAGTCAACAACTGTGTGGGTGCCTTGGGACCATGAATGGTTTGTTTGATCTGGTTCATTCGAATGCAATTCAGTCTTTAATACACCTCCTCTAGTGCTCTTCGTGCATTCATCTTCTCTGCACTATAAGAAATCCTCTTGTGATACACTATAGTGACTATAGTGATTTTATTTCAAAGTGAGTGAAAATTTATGGGCGTAGTGTACGTAACTGTATAATACGAAGGTACATAAACTTGTTTAATTCTTTATCTAGTCATCTTTTTTCTCGCTTACTTGATATAAAGTAGATTATGTTCCTACTCTTTTTACACAGTTGTAGAATACTGTTTTATTGCATGCAAAGGAGCAGGCGGTATACTTGACGATATATTGTCATCGTGAGGAAAATTTAACTGTGTGTAGGCGATTTACTTAATTTATATACTACTCCAAGTTGTCTCTAATGTTGACTCAAATACGATAATTACAAATTTTTTACAAATATAATTATTTTTATTTGTAAAATATTTGTAATCCTACTAATGATGGGATTTCCTTAGGCTGTATTATTATTAATAGATTTTCTATTTAAAATAATTATAAAATCTACCTACCTATTTGTATTTGCATTTTTGTATACCTAAGGATATTGTAATCAAATTAAAATTGTGATATCCATTGACATTGTTCACAACAAAATATTGATGATACGGATAATATTAAGTTAGACGTTACTTTAGGGATGAATTAATTTATTGAATATTTCTTACATGGGTACGATGTGTTGTGCTATTGATGTACCTATAAATATCATATGAATGATGTCAAATCTACTATCGCGATTGCATTTAACCTTGCAGTCTATCATTACTTTATAACTTTTAAAATACTGTACACAAATTGTCATTGATTTACCATATGGACATACATATATCAGGACGAGCCGTGGGTCCTGCGGCCTCCTTACACGGACGATGGCCCCCACCTCGAGTCACTCCTACTCCAGCACCTTGCGATTATGAACCTAGCAAAGCTGCTCGAGCAGTGTTAGACCATGCTCCTGCTTTCTCGATAGGTCTCCGCGTGAATCTACCTCAACCAGGGAGTAAAACACCAGGTGGAAACGTTGTTTTTCAATCGTTTTTGTCTTAGCTATTTCGTAATGCAACTTTATTCAAACATCATTCTTGTTGTATGTATCATGTCTTATTTGCGCTTGTTCCCATTTCAGTAAATCATTGTTTTGATGTTTTTGCTGGACATGTGTATGTGACTGAAAGTTAAATGTTGTCGTAAATTGTTTCTTCATTTTTGATATTCATAAATCATCAAACCACATCATCTACAACACTAGCAGCTGGTATAAGCTTAATATTACTTCGTTGTTATCAATCGTTACATTTGTTTCACTCATTCCGTTTAGTTTTTATCTTTGCCATTTTTTTCAACTATTCAGTCAGTTCTATTTATATCTAACATGTTGTATTGTGCTTTTGTCATTTATTTCATCGTTTTTAGTTCGACTTGTTATTTTTGTATGAAATCACTTCACAAACTTGCATAAGGCTTTAATGGTTAAACGTACTTCTTATATGATACATAACTCATTAAATGTGTCCATGTGTCTTTTACTTGTACTTTATGAGGCTTGAGAGTTGAGAAATACTCATTATCTAAAGTATACACCTAGTTAGAAGTATATTTAAGTCTGTAATAACCTAAGTTGTTTTAATGCACTGTACAATGCTATTTTGTTATTAGTTTTAAATTTTAGAACCTATACCATATAAGATTTTTCTATACATTATTTTTAAGAGTGGCGATTATTACCTAAATTTCATCGTAATAATAAATTAGCAGTAATATAATTAAAACAAGTTATTTCCTTGACAATTTCAGCGCCAAACGTATATTCTATGCCACCGGTACTCGGTGAGGCACGCGAAGGCAGCAAGCGAGCAGCACCGGCTTTCAGTATAACCGGTCGAGGTAAAACGATAGAAAGTAAAACACCTATGCCTGGTCCTGGGACATACACTACAGACAAAGCAGCCACTGTTATTACCAAAAGACCACCGGCTTATACTATGGCACCCCGAAGGGAACTAAAACATCCTTCTGCAGCAGTACCGGGACCGGGTGTTTACTGTCCTGAAAAAGTAAGTTTATTTATTTCTAATTGTTATCTATTCATTATTAATTTTAATTCATCGAATGACATTTGTTATTTACAAAATATGGGAAAAGGGCATTATTATTATGATTTCATTATTCATTCATTACTTAACCCAATTGAACAAAATGTTTTGATGGCCTCCATGATAGTCATTAAAATGCCTTAGTATTTGCATGTTTAAAACAGGATTAACATATTATTTCTGTGAAATTACTTGCATATACAGTTAGCTAGGTTGTTACATATCATGTCATAAGTAAAACCACTAAGTCTCAAAAAAAAATTATAATTAATCCACTATTAGAATTTTTTAAAACTATCATCACTGTTGCAAAAAAAATAGAAAACTTTTAAGTAGACAAGTAAACGGCAAAAGTGAGAGTGCCTCCTATTCTCTTTATTGCAGATGTCCCTGGACGTCTGCTCGTTTGTCCCTTAACAGTCATTAAAAAAATTTGAAAATTAAAAATAGTTTTCTATTCTTTTTGGACATTCTATAACATTGTTAATTAATCATATTTAATCTGTAGGACACTAAATCACTATTACTAACAGGTTTGCGTGAACTTACCATGGGCGCCGGCGCATACATTCGGGATCCGACATTCCCAGTTCATCGGTCAATCTGTTGTATATCCAGCGCCTGAAGAAATGACCGCTACTTAAACCCATGTCTGTAACGCTTTTTTGTGCTTTCCGTTCATTGCATTATATTAACATTTTTTCTTATACTGTAAAAACTAACTACTAAACTTCAACTGATTACAACTATGTTTTCTTTTAAAGTATCATACAGTTTAATTTCATTTTTAAAAAAAATTAGGTTTAGTAGTTCGATTTGAAGTAAATTGAAAACTGTACGCTAAATACTACTATAATGTTTTCAATTTCAGGCTAATACAGTACTGCGGGAAAATTCTCCGAAGTATAGTTTTTCAACTAAAACTAAGATAGAAAAAATTGAACAAGTGCCCGCGCCTAACGCATATAATCCTGAAAAGGCAGATAGGCTCCTGAGAGAGAAATCACCAGCTTTTTCTTTTAGAACAAAAACTGAAATTGCTAAACTTCATCACGCTCCTGCACCTAATATTTATTCTCCTGAAAAGTCTTTGCATGCTTTGAAAAATGGACCAAAATATACACTAGCAGGAAAAGGTTCTGCTGAAAAACATGAACAGACACCGGCACCTAACTCCTATAATCCACAAAAAGCTGACAAATTACTTCATGAAAGTTCACCCTCTTATACACTTAAATCTAAAGACGTTCATGTAAAAATTGAGGAAACTCCGGGACCTAATGTATATTCCCCAGAAAGGTCTATGCATATGTTAAATGGTGGACCAAAATTTACTATGAAAGGAAAAGGCTCTGAACTTAAAAGGGAAGAATCTCCTGCTCCTAACAGTTACAACCCGGAAAAAGCTGATAAAGTTCTACATGAAAGCACACCGATGTATACGTTTAGAATAAAAGAACAAAGTGTGCTAAGAAGTGAATCACCAGCACCAAATGTTTACTGTCCCGAAAAATCTATGCATTTACTTGATAGTGCTCCCAAATTCACTATAAGTGGTAAGGGACCTTCGGGAAAAATTCCAGATACACCTGGTCCCAACGTATATAATCCCGATAAAGCTGATAAATTATTACACGAGTCCTCACCATCTTACACGTTCAGATCGAAAAGTCAAGTGCTCAAAACGGATTACGTTCCTGCAGCTAATGTGTATTCACCTGAGAAATCTATGCATATGCTAGACAGCGCCCCTAAATTTACAATTGCAGGAAAAGGTGCATCTGCAAAATTTGAAAATGTCCCTGCTCCGAATGCATATTTTCCCGATAAGGCGGATAAAATGCTTCATGACTCAGCCCCCGCTTATACTTTTAGACCTAAAGTAGGTACTGAAAAACCTAATGATACACCTGCGCCAAATATTTATGATCCACGATTATTAGATGGAACTCCAAAATTTAGTTTATATGGAAAAGGCTTAGATAGTAAGCCTAGCGATACTCCCGCGCCAAATTTTTACGATCCACGGCTGTTGGATGGAACTCCAAAATTTAGTTTGTATGGAAAAGGCCCAGATACCAAACTTAACGATAATCCTGCACCTAATATCTACGATCCTCGTTTAATAGATGGAACTCCAAAGTACACTATTTCAGGTAAAATAAATACAGAAAAACCATCAGATGTACCTGCTCCTAACGCTTATGATCCGCACTTGCCTGAAAATTCTCTAAAATATTCATTATATGGCAAGGGAAAATATGAAAAACCTTCAGATACACCTGGTCCTACTAGTTACGACCCTCATTTACCATCAAACTCTCCAAGATATACCATCTCTGGTAAAGGTCTTAATGACAAAATTCCAGAAGTTCCCGCACCTAATGCTTACGACCCAAACTTACCTGATAATACTCCTAAATTCACCATGTCAGGGAAAGGTCCGTCTCCAAAAATAATAGATACTCCTGGACCAACATCTTATAATCCTAACTTACCGCACAATAGCCCTCAGTTCACTATCAGTGGAAAGGGTTCACCAGAGAAAATAACAAATAACCCAGGACCTAACGCTTACTCTCCAGAGAAAGCGGATAAAGTATTGCACGAAAGTTCACCAGCTTATACATTCCGTCCTAAAATGAATGATGAAAAAATAATAAACACACCTGGACCAAATTATTATAATCCGGATATGGCGGATAAAGTTATATTTGAAAAGCGTCCTGTCTATACTTTTTCGTCTAGAGCAAAGGATGGAAAAGTAACTGAATCTCCGGCGCCTAATTCTTATAACCCAGAGAGAGCAGATAAACTATTATCGGACAATAACCCCAGATACTCATTTAGATTAAAAACAAATCCTTTCAAACCGGATTATGTTCCAGCGCCAAATAACTATAGCCCAGATAAAGCTGATAAAGTTTTGTTGAAAAGTTCTCCACAGTACACTTTCAGGATTAAACCCGAAGTGTCGAAATATGTGGATACTCCGGGTAAGAATAGTAACTAAGTTTTTGACTTCATATTAATTAGTGTGTTAAATATAATATGTTAACTTATTCAATTTAATTTTACTTCTAAGTTAATTTTTTTTGTTTATTGCAGCGCCTAACTCTTACACGATACCTAATTTAACTAAAACGCCATTATACACTATTTCGGGTAGACACAAGGAACCTATCGACGAACGTCTTAAAGTACCAGCTCCAGGAACATATAATCCTGAAAAAGGATACAAATTTGTTCTAACTTATTCACCTGAATATACTTTTGGTGTGAAGATTCATACAGACAAATATATTAATACGCCAGGTATATTACTCTATTTAAATTTTTAAAGTATTTCACGTTATTTTTTCCAATCATTCAATCACTTTTTGCCTCCTATACTTTCTCATGGCCAAAATCGTGCCTTTCCCTTTGATTTTTTAAATAAATACATTCTATGTTAAATAAATTGACATGTTTATAAAATACTTATTTTAAAAGGCTCTACACTAAAGCTATGTTATGTATAAATATTCTTATTAACCATTTCAGCTCCTAACAGTTACCGTGTGCCATCTGTGTTAGAGTCACCGGTGTATACTATTTCGGGGCGACACAAGTTGCCGCGGGACGAGCGTGAACGGGTTCCCGCACCTGGTACCTACTCACCCGAAAAGGTATAATATATTTTATTCGATGGGTATATATCTATTATATTAGCTAACAAATATAATCGATTAGTACTGATACAAATGCAATGATTGTCAAAGGCGGATCTAGTAAGAAGGTACATGAAGTAAAATTGATTTTAATGACCAAAAAAGTATTCTGTTCATTAGATAAAATATATTCTCCATAGTGACTATGGAGCTAGTAGAGTGAAATCGCCTTTGAGTATATATCTTTATTATTTAAAACTGTGTGTAAATTTACCTTCTTGATAGTAATTTGAGTTTTTTTGTAATTCTAGGTTCAGTTGAATAAGTCACCACAGATAACGTTTGGCATAAAACATTCTCCACTCTTAGGGCAGTTGAAACAAATTGAACCACATCGGCCTCAATTTACCCAAGTTACTCAAAGTGTCACTAAAAAGACTATTCATGTGACTCATAATGACCCGAATGAGAACGGAAACAATAACGATTTGTTAGAATCCAATAATGGACGCGTATCCGTAGAATCAGTTGATTCAAACGTAAGTTCTCATCGAACAAATTTAACGCAAGTAAGAGCACAAAACGAAATAAGAAGCACAACTGCCACACCAGAACCAGTAAGAGAGACGTTAACACAAGAAATAGTGTGGGTTCCAGAACAGCCGCGACGAGGGTCGTATACGATTGATAGATCAGACGGGAACAATTTTACAGAACGATATGAACAAAGTGAAATAATCCCGACTAATAACGGAGCTATCCGCATATCTGGTAACGGAGAGAGAAGCGCTCACTTCAGTGAAGCAAGGAATAGCGAAGTTATCCAAAAAGACGGGTTCACACAAAATATTGATACAAAAGTAAATAATGCTAACGCTAGCGAACGAAACGTTAAAGCCACTGACGAAGTGTATGTCGATACTGATGTTCAAAATTTGCCAAATGGCGGGACATCTACTACAACTACGAAAACTACATTTAGAAAGGTTGGGACATCTGCTAAAAATGCTAATTCTACTACGACTGTAGTTCGAACCAATACAGCTGTGACCTCGCGAGATGTCGGTGTCAAATAATTTCAGTTTTTATTTTTACTTTTTAATATTTTTAAGTACCTCCTTCTCTGGAATCGCCCTAACTACTAACTAAAATAGTGAAAAATAAAAATAGCTAATGAAACTAAATTAAAATAACAATTCATTGAGAATTGAATCTCAGTACGTTTTGAATGATCTAGTTGTTTATTAACAATAAATAATACTACGAAATCATTCAGTTTTAATATAAAAATCTTAGTTATAATTGATTTATATTATTTATTGTAACTTATGCTTCCATGCCTATTTATTTAAAATAAATATTTTATACATAAAATATTATAAAGCATATTTAAAATCAATAAAATTCGAAATTAAGCATTTTTAAATATAGCTTGTTATTTCACCCTGTTGTTGTTAGAATCTCAACATTAATTATTAACTGCACTGTAAATGTAACCTGTTATTTTAATAAACTCTTTATTTTTACCGATTGTTTATTATTTTATGACAGTCAACTGAATGATTGAGATAATGGTTTTATTATGTAAGTTGCTCATATAGTATTATAGTTTAAACTAGCGCATAACCCTGGACTACGTCCGTATAGTTCTATTATGGTTTGGTTTCCATGTCTAGTCTATCATAGTGGAATCAAAGATGAAGAATTTTTACACAAAACTTTCTTTTATCTTATCTTAGGAGATAAATTTCCAAAAATCCTTTCATGCTACTTATAGTGAATACATGCAAATAGTCACGAATCTAGCTCAGTTTGTCCGTGGTTTTGTATGTCAATAAATCAGTTTAAATGATAGTAACTTTTTTGTGTAACGTCTAAAATATACAATTAATTATTCAATAATTTTTTATACGCAATAATTTAAAAGATAAAAGCAGGACTGGACTGTTTTTATCGTTAAAATATATTTATGTGACGGATGTTTGCTTGATAAATTGAACGGAGTTTTGTTTGAAACGGAAATTTAGCATGAACATTGGATAAGTGGGCAGTGAACCACATTGTTGCGCCCACGCGCTGAGACCATTGTCATGAGTTTCTACTAAGAGATAAAGAAAAAAAAAACCATGTAAATAAAAATCAATTGCTGAATGTTACTTAATAACTGCTGCACCTATTTGGATAATCCATTTTTGTTGTGCTTGTAATTGGCAGCTCAAAGTTTGTATGAAAGAAAAGTTTTGGGAAAGCTAGTGAAAAAGTCGACAATTTGGATTATATCTTTGAATAAAGATCTCATTAAATGTTGGGTTAAGTTACATATAATTATGTTCCAAAACAAACATCGACAGATCGCTAGTTTTTATATTGTTCATCTATACTATTATATAAAGAGGAAAGATTTGATTGTTGTATGTTTGTTTGTTTGTTGCGAATAGGCTCTAAAAGTACTGAACCGATTTTGAAAATTCTTTCGCCAATAGGAAGCTACTTCCTTTCCGGGTAACATAGGCTATGTGGTGTTGCCATAAATACTCTAATTAAAAAGATATGGCCATTTAAGTGCCATAGGGTGGCCATTTTGTAAATTGAAGAGTTTCTCAGGAACTACAAATCCGATTTAAAAAATTTTTTTACTGATAGAAAACTACACTATTCGTGAGGGACAAAAGTGATTTAGTGTTGCCATATACATTTTTTAATTAATAGAATATGGTAATTTTGTTGTTACTAATCCGATTTTTAAAATTCTTTTACTGATAGAAAACTACACTATTCGTGAGGGACAAAAGTGATTTAGTGTTGCCATATACATTTTTTAATTAATAGAATATGGTAATTTTGTTGTTACTAATCCGATTTTTAAAATTCTTTTACTGATAGAAAACTACACTATTCGTGAGGGACAAAAGTGATTTAGTGTTGCCATATACATTTTTTAATTAATAGTATATGGTCATTTTGTTGTTACTAATCCGATTTTTAAAATTCTGTCACTGATAGAAAACTACACTATTCGTGAGGGACAAAGGTGATTTAGTGTTGCCATATACATTTTTTAATTAATAGTATATGGTCATTTGTTGTTACTAATCCAATTTTTAAAATTCTTTCATTGAGAGAAGTCTATAGTATTTCCATCTCTCTTCCTTTATAATACTATCATTGTCTCTCAGGCTCTCTCTTTTTTCTGTCTTTAATTCTTATTTTTATTTGTTCAGTATGATCAGTCTCTTTCCACTTTCTTACTTTTGATTATCTCTCTCGCTCTTTCTCTCTCTCCTTTACCTATTCAATTTTATTTTTGCTCTGTCCTCCCTCTCTTAGCATCTGTCGCTTTTCTTTTATATTTGTTTCAATTATTTTTTTTGTATAACTTTTTCTTACTCTCGCTCTCTTTTTTCAAACAGTGAAAAACTACACAATTACAGAGTGACAATTTAAGGACATCAAATATAATATTGTTTTAAATACCCGGAGCGAAGCGAGGGCAGCCCTCTAGTTGTTAATAATGACAAAAGAGGTATTTTAATAACATTAATTAATGCTTATTGAAGTATTTGTTATTTATTTCTCCGCTTGCCCTTGAGGTGGATTTAAATATATTTTTTTAAAAGATTAGTTCAGTATGGATCACATACTACTAGTATTCCTTAACCCCTCCAACTAAGCTAAATGCATGTGTTAGGAGTGTGCCACGTTAATAGTCCAACGACTGGGATTTGAACCCGCGAATTGATCGTGAATCTAACGCCGGAACCACGAACTACTGACGCTTAAATGGGTTGCTATATTCAAGACAGTTAATTATAACGGTTCTTCTACAGGATTTTATATATTTTATTAATATTTTTTACTTACGTCTGGCTAATCTTAGTTCTCGAATTGTAATGTTACTTTATGGTAAGAATGAGTTCAGGTTAATGTAATGTTATTTTATTGTTTACGAGGAATAAAAATAAAGTAAACAACAATAACGTGTGACCTTTAACCTTATTAAATAATGGAGTATAAAATTGCTAACAGCTGCTTTGTTATTTGTTTCGCTTTTACATTATTTTCGTGAAAGCTTCTCTGTTAGCTTAAAAGTTGAATATTGATGATTTATTATTGCAGTATTAAATAATAACTATCTATTATTATTTATATTTATTCATTATTTCTGACCTACTTAAGTAAGTACAGTATCCAAAACTATATTTTTTTTTCTTTTTTTTTGCGAAATATGTACCTAAACATAGGGTGTTAAATATTCTTATCGAAGAACATAAAGATGGGGTATACTTCCGAAAGGACGTTTTGGATAAAATGTGTTTTAATTTTACTTGTTTATTAAATAAACGTCATCATCACTAATTCTCTTGCTGAATCTGAAACTTTTTCCGAAATACCTCACTGTAATTCAAACTTTTTTCTCATTATCGCATTCTCACAACTACAAACAAGTTCTATATGTAAATAAAACTAAATAAAAAATATCAGTCTTTTCTTAGCATACATAATTTATAGGAAACTGTAAAATCACTATTTATTAAAATAAATATAAAATACATAAAATAATTATTTTCTATAGTAAATGTCACTGTATTTGATCTTCAGAATAAAATTTGCAGATATAAGAAATTTCTCAAAAATCGAAAAATCAGAGGTAAGTCCTATTCGTATTTACATAGGACTATAGTTTCAGTCGCATTCGGAGATATTCTTCAATCGGTTAATGAAAAATGTTCAACCACTTTACTGATATTTGCTAACACTATGTACCTGTTCCTGGAATGTCAGTGAAACATCTGACCGATCTGTATAGTATTAGCGAGTAACAGCAAAATAGTCTTTTAAATTCTATTTTTTTGATATATTTTCCGCATTGCAACTTCTGCTGCTATCAAATCTGTTTATTTTGTTATTTAATATAAAGTAATAGGCAAAAAGCGTGTGTAATTTTATAGAAGAGTAAAAATGTATATTATAGCAACTAGCATGTCGTCAACACCCAGCTTATACGATTGACGTAATACTCGCGCCACCCATATAATGAAGATTGGTTCCATAAGTATGTGCTGTTGTGTTGTGACGACATTTCAAACTCAATAAATCGTTCATTTTTATGATGCTCTTTTTAGAAAAAGGGTCTGTCTGTCTATCTAGCTAAACTTTTGGGTACGTAAACGGAGAAGATAACTGGAAATTCAATAATTAAATGTATGTACATAGAAGATTTACCACATAGCATAAGGTTATCAAAGTCTTTACACATTTTCAAGAAATCCCTTAAACACTTTTATCTTCTGTCGGAAAATCGATGATGACAGTTAAGTTATTTATGTATGTATCTGATCTTTAAGTATATTTAATTTGTTTATTTGTATTGATTTTTATTAGTGTATTATAAGTATTTATGATATCTATAATATATATATATATATATATATATATATATATATATGCAGTTATGTCTATGTATTAGAATTTAGATATTTGTATGTAGTTTATGGTTGCACAACCCTATACCCTTCTCTAGTAAAATTTTCCTAATCTTGTCTGGAAGAAATGGCTATTTAGCCATAAGACCGCCTATTGTTTAGCCACTATTTTAGTTGTAAGATTATTATTATTATTTTTTCCTGTAGCTTGTGGTGTGCAATAAAGAGTAAATAATAAATAAGATATAGAAAAAGTTAATGTTGTTACGAGCTTGAGTTCGGTATTGGAAGAAATTGATAGATGCTTCGTTGGTAAACGATTTATTTAAAATGTTTTAAAAGTACACCTAAATCTTTACAAAAATAACCCTACACTACGCTCTCCCACTATTCACACGTCTCCAGTATTTACAGTTCTTATTTCTAATCTGTACAGATCTCTTCGAACTCACTTCTTCAGTGTAATAGACTGACTGCAATCGTCCGTACGATCCTTTATATAGGTTTTCATATAGAAACTTATCGCAACATGATTCGAGCAATTTAAAAAAAAGTTCTAGAGTCATACCCATCTCATTCGAACACATAAATTTGCCTTATGCCGTCCTTTTCCCACATGTCAATCATCAAAGGCTCGCGAATTTTCCTGGAAACGACATCTTGCTGTCCCTCTCGAGTCATCTTGCCGTCTTATTCTATTTCGACATTTTCCAGCAAATCCGAACTCTTTTGGTCTAGGCATGCGAATTGTTTTGATGTCGATTCGGAACAATATCTTTATAACTTTATATTACTCACTCAAAATCTAGACTTTGTTTCATTAAAATCGAAAGTCTGAAGCCCAGAGAAGATAAGGTGAATCGACTAGTATTATCTAAATTCCGATTCTTTCTTTCTTATATAATATTTTATGTTGATTCGATCGCGTTATTTTTTACTACTTTCCAATATTACACTATAGACTATAATATATCTGGTACAAATTGATACAACCGTAAACTTTTATGTTATCTGAGTGTATGGCGTTATAGTAGACCTATTTTACTATCTCCCATAAATCGCCCACTGGGAGTTAGAACAAGATCGTTAAATTAATATAATAGACGTATAAACTGTGTAGATCTATTATTTTTATAGACACAAACATAAATCAGTTTCATTTACAAATGTTTATAAATCTCCTTGGAACACATTTGTTATGCGCAGTTCATAGTCAGTTTTTCGGCGAATTAAAAAAAAAAGGTCAATATAGAGATTAAATTTGTGGATAACACAAACTATACGCCGAATATCAAATATTCTATGGAGTTTCTAGCCGAATAAGACAAAAGATTCCGTGTTATTGAAAAACTGGTTTTGACTATTTACTGTTTGTTTATTTAAACTACCTTATTTCAGTTTCTTTTCTTAGAAACTGGGATTGTGGGACTGAACTACTGCCTGACGATGCAACAAAAATGATGTTTCAAAATAACATTCTAAATTAACTGAATAATTGTCGATTCTCTCCACAAAGTACATAAAGACTTTAGTATATTCAACATTTTTCACGCGGAAAAGTCAATAAATACGTTAACTGAGGTCTTTTGACATTTTAAAAGGAACACGCGACAGTTCAAGGCTCTTGACCGTCTACTATGCCCAACGTTCCAATTGTAATTTAGGGTGTGCCTTCACATGCATACTTATTACAACATAAGATTTATTTAAAGCTTTTAAATTGAATGTTTAAAGTTAAATAGTCGTACGTTTCACCTTTAACGTCCTCCTTATTGCAATCGATAATCGATCCTAAACAAAAAATATATTTATTTTTGTCCCGTCATCAAAATTTATTGAGCACTTCTCGTACAAGGTTTCATATCACAAGAAAAGTGAAATTACAAAACTTCTTAGTCATTATAAATCTCGATGATGCAAAAGTCTTGTTAGTCTTATACTCGTATTATTAAACATGTTTATAGAAGAGTCCAAAGAAATTCCTTCTCTATAAAATCCTATCAAAATTACTATCCATGTCTTATAGATTAGGTTAAAAAATATTGTTTTCATGTTTAAGTTATTAACTAATACTTAAAGTCTTGTTCCTTTATATTGAAGACATTTTGTTTATTATAGTTTATTTTAAAGGTATAAAGCTCTAACTATTAATGTGAATTATTTTCTCAAACAGTCCTTAAAGAATAAAGTCAAAAACCACAAAAAACTGCGAAAGCCAAAGCTCGCATTAACGTCTTTGTTGTTATGATTTCTTAAATTTTCACGATTGTTATACATTTGAATATTATTGTATAAAATGGTTTCTATCGTGTTAAGGTTTTTTATTTGATTTCCAATCGTTTCGAATACTTTTCAGTGTTCGTGTAAACCCAAGTCTGTTATTTTAAGTATCTATGAAAGCATCTATTAAATAACTTTAACCGCTAATATTTATATTAGTCATCTTTATTTTATCTTATTAAAAGGTTTGAGATATATAGTACACGTCGAATGATTTTTTTTATTTTCTAAAATATTTTATTTCATAGAAAACTGCTTGTGTATAGCCATTAATGATGTCAACATTTCCCTATACTTTGAAACCACAAGCGATTCTAATTTGTAAATTATATACAAAGAAAGACGATGACAGTGTTTCTTGAAATTCAATCATCCAATCGACTTTAGTGCGGTCTCTCTACTTAAATAAAAAAGTAAACAAGACTATTATTTAAAAAAATAAAAAGTAAGTCACCTAAACTCGATAGGAAATGTTGATTTATTATAAGGTTTCCATGGCCACCTTCATACTCTGTCTTCAGAACAGCTCCATGCTATAACCGGAATTGGATAAAAATCTTGCAAGATGAATTATGAGATTTACGTGAAATAAAAAACGTCAATTTTGGTATAAAGTTTCAGTCTTTATCTATAAGTATAAGTATATAAAAGGAGAAGCTGACTGACATATCTAATCAGGTCCTAAACTATAAGGGTTAGAAACTTGAAATTTTGCACAGGGGTTCCTTTTATAACGTAGAGGAGCACTAAGAAAGGATTTTTAAAAACTCACCCCTTAAGAGGGTAAAAGGGGTATGCAAAGTTAGTATGACTACTTCTTAAAATTATTAAATATGTCTACAGAGATGTAGGCTAATATAACTTCAATATCGCAAACGAAGTTGTGGGTAAAAGCTAGTGTTTTATAATTGCATATCATATTTGGCAGTAATCTTGGGTCTCCCAATTTGAAGATTTTTGTTTAGATTATTCGACGTATAAAAGCCTTGTCTGGATATTTGAATCGTTTAAAAAATATTGTGTTACTTCAAAAAAATAAAAAATAAAACAATTTTTTTTTATTTGAAAAGGATATTTATTTAGAAAAAGGAAACAAATAACGTGTTATAGTCTATGTTGTTAGTCTATAGTATATAATAGTCTTTGTAGTGAGAGCCTTAAATCAATTTGTGAAATTAACACCAAATGGCAACACTATATATCGCATTTAATTGCTATAATGCTGTTGTCTAAGTAGATTAAAATAACAGGAATCGTTATAGGTATGGCACACAGCTCAGTATAGACTATACGTAAACCTTGTTCTTTACTTGTCAAAAAAGCTACTTCGTCGTGCACGAAATCGAAGTATTCATTACACTAACAAAATATAATCAAATAAATATTCCTAGAGCCCTGGTGAGTTTTAGTTTTTATTTGAACATTGCCATAGGTATTAACAATTACATTGTATCTCCATAGGTGTATCTAGTGGTGGTGACTTTGGAAGATAGGTACCTAATTTGCGTGACAGACAGTTTGCGTGGTTCATAATCCTCTGCCAAAATAAGAATTCTAAAATTTTGAAAATTATCCGCTTGGTCGGCCTTTAAGTGGACTTAGGCGTGGTGAATGCAAAGTTAGATAGTTCCAATGAACTCAAACTGCAAAACCATTAAAGGGAAAAAATATGCCGGCTTGCCCATAGCGGGCGTATTCGAAAGAAAATTAATTTTTACGTAACGCGAATATGTCTAAGCTATGTTAAGTACATATATTTCGCCAAACAATTACTTTCAATGTTTTAATTTACTTTAGAATTGAATAATTCAAAAGTTCTTCCTTATAAATAACTAGCAGCCTGTCCCGGCTTCGTACGGGTGGACAATGTTTTTTAAACATTTTTCGCCGCGTTGCTCGCTGCGCTGCATGGAGCCACCGTAATATCTTTTGAATGGAATGTCCATGTTTCTTGTATACTAAATAATTTATTTGGATAAAAATTAATACAAACGTATGGATAACATGGTCCAATTTTGCTAGGCATTTCAATCAACTTTTGAAATGTAAAAAAGTAGTTATAGTAACATAACTACAATAGTAGTAGTAGTACATATTATGGTCTGGCGTTCTATAATATTGTAAAACATTTTTTTGTTTTATCATCAACACTTTCCGCAGCGTATGCGTATGGTTTGTTTTAGTAAGAATTTCTGAGGATATCTAATTTTTTCTAGTAATATATATAGCCTATGTTACTCAGGGATAATGTAGCTTTCTAACGGCTAAAAGAATATTTGAAAACGGTCCAGTAGTTTTTAAGTTTATTCGTTACATACAAAAATACAAATCTTTCCTCTTTATAATATTAGTATAGATATAGATAATAAATCCCATACTCAATAACTTTAAAAATGAGTGTGACAAAAGTAACATTTTTAAGTAATTTATTTCTGTTTCTGCAATATTGTTATTTGCTTGTTGTATGGACTGTATCGTTATCAGTTATAACACAAACAGACTTGACTAAACAAATAATGAAATAGGACATGTATTATACTCTTTTGTTAACAAAAACAGCATAGTTACACCAAAACAATTACATATCCCAACCATTATCACTTATCGTTATCATTATCACAATTCAAACATACATCCCGAGATAGGACGTTGTGAGATGCGGTATCAACTTGTCTACACGCTGTATTTATTTTTGATTGCACTATCTGGTGATAATAAAATTCCTATAGTATCTAAACAAAAATCAATGAAATATTGAATTCTTTTGATTTTGACGTTAGATAAAATATATGTTTTTTTATGTACGAAATAACACTTCTACTTAAATTTGACGTCTTACTCAGGAAGTCCGAGGTAGCTCCTGGGCACACACCTCTAACTTTTCAGACTATAGCCTAATACCTTCCTCACTCTGAGGACCAGACCCGACTCAGTGGCCGCCCACGGGCTATGACGATGGAGTGGTAAGCTCTCATTCTCTACTTGATACAAAAAAATATAACTTGATATCATTTCGCCAACTATCGAACCTCATCGAGTAAGAAAAGAAATTTCATAGTACTATACTTCGCACTGGAGTTAGAACATTTGTTTATGAATTTAGTTTATCCATTGAAAATTTTCGCTTAAAATAAACAGATATTTCCTTATGTCGGTAAGTCAGTGGTGAGTAGTTAGTAAAAGTATACATTTTATTTCGTAGAAATAATATGAATCAATTAAGTATGAAATGTTTAATGGTATCAATTTATTACTATTATTTTTTATGCTCAATTGCAATATGGTACAAAGTAATTTCTATGTAAAATTACAGCTGAAGGTTTCATAATGATTTGAGCCAATTAAAAAAAATGGAAGAAAATAGAAAATAGGTAGTAACAAGCGTAACTTTTAATATTACTTATATTACCATTTTTCTTTGAATAACCTTTATAAATTGCTAACACTAATACATTTAAGTAAATTTTAATTTATTTGCTCTACATTTCAGTCGCCATGAGCCTGGCTGTTTATAATATTATTCTCTTGGGCAACGTAAATTCATTACGCTTGCAATTTAATTACGCTGCAAAATGTTTTACGTGCCGTTAAAGTTACGAACGCTTTGCAAGCGTAAAAACAGTAAATATTAATTACTATAAAGCTCTATCTGTTTTTTGCTAGTTCTACTTATTTGTTATTCTAGGGCTCGTAATAAGTTCAGTTCTGGACTTTTACATTTATACTTTCGTATATTTATTATTAAACTCCCGACTCCTGCAACTTTATCCATGTGATGCTTTGCTTGTATTTAGATTGATCGTATCGTGGTGTTATATGGCCTTTATAATCATGGAAATAACATGGACAAATCTTTATTTTCTAATAACAAAACATATTTATTTTTAAATATAACAAAGAGTCCGTATGGCCAGCATTCATATTTCAAGATATAAGAGGAAGGCTCCTCTGTAAATGAGCTATTCAAAACTAAAAGGATTTTTCTATTCGAACTATTAGTTCCTGAGATTTGCGCGTTCATCCAAACAAACTCTTTAGCTTTATAATATGTGCATAATTAATATGCTCAATCACTCATTTTCTTATACATATTCTCCCTCTAAAAGTTTAAGGAAACTAGTCCTTTCCTTCCTGATGTCTGGACTACAAATATATACGCAGCCTGCGGCTTCGCACGACTAAACTAATTTGTTTGACTGGCTTTATTTTTCCTATACTAATGAAATTCTGTTCAATATAATATATTAGGTAAAAGTTTTTTCGCATTTTTTAAGAAAATTCAAAACATTTTTTAATATGGTTTGTTTACATTTAACTAAAGTATGTAGGTGCCATTTTGTTCGATAACTTTTTATCATCTTGTAGGTACGGACATGGTCCCATTGATATAGACATTTTAGGGCTTCTGATAAAAAAACCGCGACAAGTAGTTTTGGCAGTCCTCTCGTGATGTTAATCTGACACTGCTTAAAGAATTCTGAAGAGACCGAAACAGGTGGAAATCTGAAGGTGCAAGGTCAGTACTATACGGCGGATGCATTAACACCTCCCAGCCAAACTCTCTTAATTTTTGCTGAGTGGCCAAAGATGTGTGAGGTCTAGCGTTATCATGACGAAAAATCACACCCCTTCAGTTGATTTATTCCGGCCGCTTTCTCTCAACTTCTTGCTTTAATCTCATCAGTTGTTCGCAGTAAAGTTCAGAATCGATGGTCCTGCCTGGTGGTAACAGCTTATAATTAATAATGCCCTTCCAATCCCACCACACACACAGCATCACCTGTTTGTTGTTGCGAGTTAACCCGGGCTTCGCCACAGTCTATGAAGCCTGAGCGGCCTTTGACCACGACCTTTTTCGCACGTTCTTGACGTACGTGATCCACTTTTCATCACCAGTTATCAGCTTCTTCAAAAATGGTTCGGTTTCATTACTTCGTAATAAAGAATCATAAATGAGTACACGGTTCATTAGATTTCTTTCAGTGAGCTCGTGAGGTACCGAAATATCGAGCTTTTTTGTGTATCCAGTTTTTTCCAAATGCGCCAAAACTGTTTTGTGGTCAATTCCCAGTTCTTCAGCTACGTCGTAACTACTGACATGCCGATCTTGCTCCACTTTTTCAAAAATGGCATCCATTTTATCCGTAATAGGGCGACCAGAGCGAGGTGCATCTTTGACATCAAAATTTCCGGATTGAAAACGCTTAAACAAAATTTGTGCTACTCTAACAGACACTGCACTAGGTCCATAAACGTCGCAAATTTTTTTTGCGGTTTGCGTTGCATTTTTACCTTTTTTGTAGTAAAATTATAAAATGTACCGAATTTTTTCCTTAGATTCACTCATCTTCACAGTACGAAAAACAAATAAAAATCACACATTTTCCTAATTTGAATTTGGAATTATCTTCTTTAAAGTTTAAACTTTTAATGATACCAAAACCAGCCAGATACAAATAGTATAGCCAAAGAGATTTTATTACAAGTTCATACATACTATAATGCGAAAAGACTTTTTTCCCAATCTATTATATATAGTTAGGTAATTAAATACTTTGACTTTGTTTGTACATTTTTCATTTTATCTCATCATAAGAATCTGAAGATCTGAACGAATAGTTGAAGTCAGTCAGTCGTTCAATAGTTTTGAGCTTTTTATCGAATTATTTTTATGTGTATATTTATTTTCTGTAGCAACTATATACTTGTGAGCTATGATATATTACCAACAATAAATAGTAGACAGTACTAGCTTAATTGAGACTATCTAAGTTAGTATATGTAACTAAAAACGCAGGATACAAGAACTAGTTTCGTCTAAATTGGCCTTACCTATTTTACGTCGGCCATGTAGGTCATTACACTATTATCTATATTGCCAAGCGCACGGAATACTTTGTTTTCTCGACTATTCAGTAACGTGATGAGATTCTATTTTTGGTTTGTCATTTATAAGCAACCAACAGGTGCACACTATTGCATATTCCAACACTTTGAGGATTAGACTGTGCTGAAATATTTATTATTTATATGAAACAGATTGTTTATATTCAAAACTTTTAGGTCGCTTTAATACTTTATTGAGAAATGAAGTAAATAACAATGATTGTTGTATCTAAAATGTTTGGACTTCAAGATTCCTACCGTGATACAAATATACATATAGTAATGTGTAAAAACTTCTAACTTAGTAATAAAGTTCATTCACGTGATCCTTTATTATTGATGCTTATAGATTCACACTCTATTAATATTAAATTAACTTTATTACTCTTCCACTTACACTACATTAGACAATATTCACTTTACGAAATCACACCTTTTTAAGCCACTTTCTAGTATCCGATTGAGCTAATATTTATAATACATAATTAAGCGTTGTCAATATATTGACAACACAATATTTTGATATTGTTAAGCTGATCTGTTGATGCACGGACTGGATCTACGATATATGAAAAAATCGTGAGGTTAACATAGTGTATTATTTTATAAAACGTGTAAAAGTGACAGATATTAAAAATTGTTCAAACACTTACTAGTATTATTTCGAAAAAATGATACTGCCCACTTTACGTCATGCGATATTGTTCAAAGACATCTTACTTTGGCGGAATAATATTTAAAAAATCGCGATTTTACTTGAAAATGATTTTGTTTTACTCCCCCTCCCCTGCTTTGCATGGCTTGACACGTGTAACTACTTAGATTTAACAAATTTTTTTATAAATTGCTATATAAAATATTCAGGCGTTCAATAACTATTTTAATTATATCCCGCAACAACTACGAATTTTTCCGGGATAAAAAGTAACATAAAAGAATTTGTCTCACAAGTTTCATAGAAATCTTCAAACTTTCACATTTATAATATTAGTAAGATATGGTATTGAAATTTGAGGTGATAGAAAAAATATCGTTCGCACCGAGTGTGAAATGGATCTTTTTACTTAATGAAGTTTTCGACATTCAGCTTTATTTTTAGCATTCTAAGTTCCTCCTTCGAGTAAAAAACATCGTTTATTTGCACTTGGCATGAAATACTATTATCAAATAGTTACGTAAAATTATTTCTCTTCGTAATATCATAATTACTTCAGCTTTACTTTGTTTATGCTTGTAGATTATTAACCTTGACAAAGGGGTGAGTTTTAACGACGCTTTTGTCCTTTGTATACAATTTGAATCATATTTTATATAGCTTTGAAATGTTATTTGATTGCATCCACGAAACAATAAAATAGTAATTTTTCAGAATATTTACGTACCTTCAGTAAAATCAAGTTTCTTAACGGATCCGGATAACAAGGATGTTTTTTTGGAACTTTTCACTAAAATAATTCATTTATACATTTTCTATATTCTATTTGAATGAACAAACTTTCGTAAATATCCAATGATAGAAAAACACGTCATTTTTAAATAAATAATATTTAAAAAAACTCAATTTTGTAATTATAAATCATTTCGTTATTTTTACAGTAATAGGTACTTTTATTTACTTTTTGCTACCAGAACTTTTCTGTTTCGACATAATCTTATATATAAAATTCTCGTGTCATAATGTTAGTAACCATACTCCCAGGGGCGTAGTCAGTATTTGGGGGGGGGCCCAGGAGGGGCCGGCTGGAGAATAAAACTGCTGTTTTGAAAAGCAAAAGTTTGTGTGTTTGTGACGTTTTTGGGGATAATCTCTGGATCTACTGAACCGATTTTAAAAATTATTTCCCCAATAGAAAGCCACATTATTTGTGAGTGTCATTATTTCATCCCCATATTCCTACGGGAACGGGAACAGCGGGGGTGAAACCGCGCGGGACTGCTAGTAATAAATAAACACGTAATAGACAAAATATGAATGCTTTGCTTTAATCACAAATAAATCTTTTATCGCGATTCGCGGCCTCTTTGTACTTCTCGTCCGTAAACATGTATCAACCATTTGCCGTCGACGCTTTTATTTCTTATTATTTTTTATAAATATTAACTTAAATTATTTGAATTTAAATATTTTGGATCGCTATTTCTAGGAGGGGGCACCAGGCTTTCTGGGGTGGGGGGCGTGCCCACCCCGGCCCCCCCCTAGCTACGCCAATGCATACTCCTCCAAAACGGATTGACCGATTTTTATGAAATTTTATATGCATATTTAGGAGGGGTGAGAATCGGCTACTATCTATTTTTCATCCCTCTAAGTGATAAGGGTGGCCCACTCCAAATTTTATTTTTAGGCCACCCTTTTCAGGGTGGCCCACTCCAAATTTATATGGCAAAACAACGTTTGCCGGGTCAGCTGGTAATAAGTATATTTAATATGTGTAAAAAGTTTTGAAATTAAAGTGAACAGAAAAAGATTATGTTATCTACTTGAAAACTGTTTGCTGTTTGATTTTACGAAAATGATAAAAAGTGCATTTTTCTGCAATTTTTTTAAAAGTGCTTTCGTTATTTTGTAATTTAAGGACCGGACCGTCTAAACAAATTGCGTATAAAATATTGAGCTCAAAGTTGACTTTAACTAGGAATTACGTTTAATGCGTTATTTGGTTACGAATGGTATAGTATGATAGTGAATATTTTGTCTCTTTTCATTGTACGGTGCACGATATGTGTTATCTTATTCCGTGGCGCATAGAAGCACGCGGGCGCGCTAACTGTTCTCGTGTGTGTACGAGTTGTAGTTGGTGTGGTACAGTACTACATTCCGTGGGAGTAGACGCCGCGAGTGCCCGCGTTGCCGCCTGCGTCACGTCGCCGCGCTCTGCAACACTTGTAACTTTATTGTGAACCAACTCTTCACACTTCTGCATGCTGTACCACCTGAAACTTAAATCGAGTGTTTCTAAACTTTCAAGATGTGAAAACGAATATGGCAATATAATACTGCGCATATGGAGAAACAGTGACTCAGTGTTCTAAGTTTTTAAGTGTTTCTACTGACCGTGATTTAGAAAATTTTAGTTTAGTGCCCAGATTATTTGAAAGACTAAAAATACCCAGTATTTGAAATCGTTTGAATGGGTATACAAGATTTCGTACGTCCTCTACGTATATTTTAAATTCTTATTTCTATATTAAGAAAAACACCAAAATGAGTAATATCTGGCGCTGGCAATTGTTAGCAGCTGTGATTGGAATTATAACAAGTATAAACGTAGTTGACGGAACGAGTGACCCAGGTTTGAAATCTAACTTTGATATAGGTATAAGTTTTGTGGATTAACGTTTCATATAACGCTAAAAATGCTATAACGTAGTTAACTAGTTACTACTCTGTGATAATAATTATTAAGTAATTCTTGATGCACCTTGTTCCATTATCAGTGTAGATAACAAGGCCATTTCAAATGCTTTATTCAGTTACAAAAATTGTAAATTTTTATTTTATAATTTAATGCAATATTTAGAGTTGCACATAACTCACTGTAAGTAATTGACATTCTTACACAAACAAAACATAACTTATAAACAAAATATAACTTACAGAGAATACAATTATTTGAAGTTTATAATGGAGTATTTTATACAATAGGTGTAAACATTCATTCAGCTGTCCATTATAATGAAAACAGAATAAGACCACCGTAACTTTTAGTGAATAATAAAATTACGCATTGATGAAAAATATAACGATGAATGTCCATTAGCGTTGGGCTGTGGGAGTAATGATAAAACATTATAAATTGTTATACTTTTAGATAATAGAGAGCTTTCAAATTCCATGGACTTTTAGCTTTTTGTTAAGTAAGTAACAAATCCTTTCACTATCATCATTTGATCTTTAATAATTTCAATAGCTAAACTTTCAAAAGATTTATACAATTGAAACGGTTTTGACTACACTGATAACTAAAAATGACAACTAAATAACAACTGTAATCTGCCGCCTACTTCTTTTAGCCAAAAATTAAAACCCAATCTCTTACAAATATTTATTAATGCTTTATAATTTACAAATGTAACTGTATAAGATTGGGATGTAAGCGATTGCTGCCGATTAGCTAATGGGAAACGATCTGGAGAGCTTTGTAAGTATTAAATGCTATGCCTTCGTTAGTGCTAACAAATCGTGCACAGATAAGAAATGCTGAATGTATGAACTGTAACTAATATTTTCAATTGAAACCATGCACCCAATCTCAACGGTATAAAATCCCACTCATATTATCAAAACTTTAAATTTGATTATCATACAAATTACTGATACTGATGTTTAACTTGGGCTACATGTCCTAAAATTAAATTTTAGTTATATAAAAGTTGTAGGTCAATAAATATATTGGAGAAGATGAAATATTTCGTACGATTATATATTTTTAATGGTTTCCCGTACTTCTACTAGCGTTAAGTGTTTAAAATATATTGAATGAAGTTGACTCATATAGCTCGTAAGCGTCTGAGACTGAACAGATTTTTCTCTTTAATAGTTTCACGGTAAAGGAACAGATTTTTCTCTTTAATAGTTTCACGGTAAAGGCTTCTCTGTGACGCCATGTAGGTAATGACTCACAGTATTCCGCGATTATTAGAATCTGTAAATATATATCTATCTGAGTCATTATTGATCTTACGGTTAATAATAATAAACTATGATAAATAAATTAATGATAAATATAGAGAACTGAATACCTAGTAGCAAATGGCTTTTCCTTGATATTCAATATATTAATCATATTTCAAAAATACTTATAACGTACATTAATATTTTCCTGTAAATATAAAATGGTACAAGAGGTAAAGAGGGCTATTAAGTAAAATTAAAGTTCTAATAAATATGTAATAAGTACAGAAGAGTTTTTATTGTTAGTAGAAGTCGATTTTAGCCAATCATAATTTATTAGATCTACGAGTAAACATTCTCATCTGCTATCGGTATGCAGAATTGCCTGTTTGTGCCCACTCAGTTTGCACTGCGATGGCCATCAGATATTGCTCGGCAACAATTCCAGACGGTATCAAAAACCTAAAGGCTAAAACTAGTTTCAAAACTAATTTTGTGACAGATTCTATCTTTCTGCAATGTCTGATGTTTGGTCTAAATGAGTCATGAGATATTTGGTCTTAACATAAATGAAACAGAAACCGACGGCTGTTGGCTTACAAATGATAAATAGGTACTAAATTTGGGTCACGATGTTTTAATATTTATATAAGTAAATGTCATTGAGACAAGAAAAATCATTGTCATTAAATAAATGTCCCAGAGGTGTTCACATGATTTGAAACACAATGAATTGGTGAAATCAAATACGCACTCTTGATCGTTTTAATTTGAGGTCCACGAGAAATTATGGACTTCCATTGACATAATCGCATAGACATACAGAGATTTTCATCAGTGGTATTGAGACATATCTGATGCGACGACATCTGCGTTTTTGTAGACATATTATTACGTCTGAATGTGGAAAGCAAAACATATTTTATTGTGAACTGAGTATGCTCGGCCGACAGCTTCTTCGATACAAAGTTGTTTGAAAGGGTCACATAATGAAGTGTAACTAGAAATATTATATTCTTAAGAATAAGATAAAATTCAGATTTATGGACTTCCAAAAATAAACCTAAAGCAAAGTATGGTTTGTATTTATAATCGATTTTTATATGGCGATTCATTTCTGTATCAACGAACATTGTTAATGCATTTAAAAAATGGGCATGAGTAATTATAGTCTTTTATTTTTGTAACTTCGTACCTATTCCTATTAATTTTCCTTTAATTTTTCCATGCTAAAAATACGAAATGTAATCAGAAAAAAGTTCCATGAATAACAATATCTCTAAATGCAACAATTGATATTAGATCGATAAAGATATTGTCGTCATGAAATGATAGTCCGTTGTGATTTTTTTTAGTATGTTTTACTGTTATATTCATAACAATTCCGTTTAAATTTGTACCAAACGATTGTTCTTACTTAAAACACGAAGTATTAAAATTACCAGCGCAAATAACTCTACTACGCATATTTAAAGGCGTCGTAAATCGTAATGTATTTTTCGACAAGTTGTTTAAATTAAATACGTACGAGACGATTGGTCTGTTTTTGCTACATAAGTAGTGTCTAAACTGTGACCGGTGACCGCTTCAAGGTTGTAGTTAAAATTTGTGCGGATTTTTAAACGCAAAAGGTTTCTTATACTTAATTTGCTCTAATGCTCATTTAGGACATTTTTTTCTGAAATGATAAATTTCTCTGAAATTTAGTATGATACCGTAACAAAGATATTCTTCATGTTTAATTTTATCACATTTAATAAATTTTGTATGTAATTTGAACAACTCAGAAGATAAACATTAGTACCTATATTTGAATGTTGAATGCTACTAGTAATCAGAAAATTTAAATAAAAACTAGTTTGATTGAAAGTTGTTTAATAAAAACTGAGTTGCATAAAAACTGTTACCAACCGAATTTTGTTATGACTGGCAATGATGTAAAAAATCCTAATGTTTAAGAAACATGACTACGCTTATTACACACATGCTACACATGTTTATCCAATTAATTGATTAAGATATAAATATGTATGTACGTAAGGAGGATGGTATTAGTTGATTTGTTTGTCCTAAAATACAAAATGGACAAAAGTAGTAGAATATAATAGTAAAATAAAATTCTTGATAATGAGAATTAGATTTCCAGAAAAGATACGTGTATGATTGTAAAAAGAATTTTGCGTTATAGGAAAAAGTATAGGTATATCTTTTTCTTTCAATGGGTTATTTTTAGCATTCAGTATATACTTATACATTGATTTAAAAATAATTGCTATTCTTAAGTTACATTAAGCGATAGAAAAATAGAAGCTAAAGAATTTGAGTAAATAAGTTTCATAATAAAAACAAACAAACAACAGAAACAAAAAATAAATTTGATTAATATTTTTTTTATTTGGTATCGAAATATTAATTTTAAAATTTATTTCATAATTAATATTCGAAGGTCAAGTCATAGCCGGTTTTCCACGGGATATCCTTAGGGCTTAAAAATAATTTAAATAAGCGCCAATAAATAAATAAGCGCCAATTTTTTTTTCAATAACTAAAATAAATTGTTTCATAAAGATTTGCCCTATTTTTAGAACTAAATGATTTATTATTATTAGATGTCAAATCTAATCGAATCGAAAAAGCCCTAATGGCACATATCCCGTGGAAACCCGGTTGTACAATTACTCTGAAAGGGCAATTGACATTAGATTAAAGTAGGTACAGAATAAGTCCTAGAATGTTATATTTTGTTTGATAGATTGTAACAAAGATAAACTAGATTAAATAAAACTATATAAACATTCTTTTCTTGTAATGTCAGCTCAAAAGGAAGTATCTCATTCCGCAATAATTTTAGTTACAGGATGTATGATATCTTAACAGGCACATCCGGTCCAATGTATAGTGCACAAGCATTATGTAGTAAAATATACAAATAACATGATATACTTATCAAACGTCGAAATATATTATGGTTAATATAATTAGCTAATGATGAAAAATTACAATGTAAATTAAGTAATAGCAATATGGGTAGTTTTATTTTTGCTTTGCGAACGATATCAATTATTGTTTATGGTTAACAGATCAGATCATTATTAGAAAGTGTATTAATAGTTCAATACCTACCGGCATTTACATTTGATCGAAATATTCGATTTTTGTTAAGTTTGATCATTGCACAGCACATTGTATGTACAAAGTAAACAATACATATTTTATCTCACTTATAATTGACATTAACATGAATATGCTTGACATTCAGTAAGACCATAGATAAATCATTTTTGACTTTTTAGTTTCTTGCAATACAGACACACCTACCATAGACAGTTTAACACTAACAGCTCTTCAGTTGTATATTATACATAATGATGCTATAAATGGCTCAAAATTGACAACGCGTTTAAACGTTGTCTTAATTTGATAACTGCTATTAAAGGAGCTTTTCACTTATAACGCTTTTTGTTATATAAGTATATTACCCATAGTCGTTGAGCAAACCGTAGCAATATAAGTGTTTATACAACACAACTCGTTCACCAACAACTACCATTTTTACTATTATTCAACAAAACATTGAATGTACTCTGTCAGAGTCCAGAAATCGTGCGCGATACTTCTTATGAACATCTACTTTCACACTCGTTGACAGTGAAAAGTACACTTACGTTGTATTTATCAAACGCAAAAATTGTTTAAACGAAAGTATACACAAGACAACAATGACGTTAGCTTGGGTCTGGCCAACGAAAGGATTTCGTTTAAAAGTTTAAATCATTCATAGTTATAAATGTGTGTCGTAAAGTGATAGAGTCATGTTAATTTTAATAAATTTATTTTAAAGGCACATTATATAAAAATACACTTAAACGACAACATACTTATATAATTCGTTACTTATATCTCAGTACCTTTTGAATGATATTATTTAAATTGGTACAAGTTTTGATTATTGCGTACTAGTATTAAACGTAGCAACATAAATAGAAAACAATAGCAAGCAAAAGCGCAATAGATTAACTATTAATTATATCAAGAAAAGCCACGGGTTCCTAATCAGTTAATTGATTCCCTTTGATAAGGTCAATTGTTTTATCAGCTAGTGACGATGTAGCGCTTCAGTCACCATCCTACTGGTAGGATTAATTTTCCGAATGCTGACCACGCCTTTGTCACACCCTGAACACTAACTAATTAATAGTGTTTTCAATATATACCCAATTACCCGCTGACAAGTCTCAGCTTACATCTACTATTAGCATATATTGCGTTCACGTTTTCAAAACAGAAGCCCAAAGGCGTGGGGATTGAGACCCACCTATACTGCGTTTACCCTTTATACTGCGCATTGACGCTCACCTTCAATCTATGGATAGAAACCTACGACGTAGAAACTTTTCTTTCTCGAAGTATCCCAGGAAGTATAAATTATTTTTAATCTCGCGCTTGATGTCAATCAGTACACTATTTATAATTAATAATCAAGCCATAATCTTCAATTTACATAAATTATAAAATTTATCATGTCCAAGATGTTGAATAGGTGCTTCCATAGATGTTAACCAAAATATTTATTTTAATTTTAAATGAGATCGTCATTCCGAGAGTAACCTTCGTTATATGTTTGAAGTATTTATTGGGTTTTTATTGGGATATTCAAATTGTCTGCCTTTTAACTGTAACTTTATTTAGTACTTGACACGCCTAAACTTATCAACAGGTCAATGGCAACACTCACCGTTTTATACTTAATTTAATGTGCTAGACTAAAAGTGAATACATTATTAATTATTCTCCGATGATCTAGTCCTACATCAAAATAACAGTGTAGAAAAGTTCAGCAAAATGTCGTATAATCATAATAACCTTTTCACATGATAGAGTCGCCTTCGATCCAGTATCCCAACTATTGGCACAATGTAACACTAAACTAACTAGTCAAGGTTGCTAATGTTTGTCTTCCCTACACGATTAACTACTCAGTATAGATGACATAAGTACGTTGATAAATTACCTGCGAAATTTTTTCCATGAACTCCTCATTTTCTATCTTTACAAATGTAGGCGCGGTTGCATTATTAAATGACAACAAGTTATTACCAGTTATGTGTTTATAGACTAACTTGTACTACCTACTTCGTTCGTGCAGATTTAAATTTTATGATAAAATGGTTATATCTATTAGAATTTCCACATTAAAACTGGTTCATTATGAATTAAGCTTGGTACGAGCATTCACAGAATAGACTTAAAATCCGAGCAGTGCCTGGTACCAGTGATCAAAGTGCAGTTTAAAAGTTTTTATGCATTACAATAACACTTGTCTTTAATGCTCGACCTTATTATCTAACTAAAATATGTTATTTGGCCTCCCATTATTAGATATATCGCGTCGTCATAGCATATTAATTACACAAGCAGATGGGTATTTTGAAAGGAACCAATAGTGTTGCTATTTACAAACTGGCACTTAATTGATAGTGCGTTAGTAAATTTTTTAAGGAATTATCGAAGATGATGCAACACAAACTGAATGATATACATATGTGTAGACTATGACTACAAATATTAGATATGCTTGATTTCAAAGGACATAAAATTAAACTTTTGATTTCAGATAAAGATATTCTTGGCCCACTAATAATTCCAAATAAAAGTGAGATAACTTTAAAGCAAGGCCAAAACTTTACATTAAGATGTAAATCAAACTTTCCAATTAAAATAGAACAACAAGAAATTCCGGAAGAAATCGTAGTACCCATTACTAAAGTATCAAGAAACTCATCGAATACGGATGAGGAATATGAGTACACATTTGAGTTAGATCTATATAATGTAAACCAATTTACTGTCGGATACTATGCGTGTTTTGATTCTAATTCGAATGGCAGCGACATATTTAAAAACATGTTGGAAGAACCCACTGATACGGAATACATTTCGTATATTTACATATATGTCGACGGTGAGGTCAATGTTACATGTGTTAATATTGTTTAATAGGATGGCTGACCTCATTCATTTATCTTTGTTAAAATTTTAGATACGGGTATCTTATTTGCACCTATGAGAGAGGTTGTAATAGTACAAAACAAAGATTCTATAGTGATTGAATGTAAACCAACGACACCAGATGTAAACGTTACTCTAGTCGGGGTATGTATAGTAACACTTCGATCATATAAAATATTTTAAAATAGAAAATAATAACGAAATTAATTAATTAATTGCTTTGTTGAACATTAGCCATTAAAAAGCAAAATAAATTGCTTGTAGATTTTATGCATGATTCGCAGTACCTAAACTAAGTATGTATTTAACAAGTGTTAGAGATAAGTTAAATGCGATGAATATTCACTGTTTTATAAATTTACTTTTCGGATATAGATAAATAAAATTTGAAGATACATGCATGGAAGTATTGTCCTTTTCACAAAGTGCTTAACAATGAAACTAATGCTTGATGCTGAAAGCCAAAGCTACTAAGGCATGAAATCCCTTTAAACTGTTTAATTCTTTAATAGATTTTATATCCCCGTTCTTAATATCCAGGAATTTGCAGACAGTGAATACCAACCGTATAGTTTTAGTCCAAAAATTGGATTTGCAATTCATAACGATGCCCTATTGGATAATCTACTATCCTATTTCACTTGTACTTTTATGAGCCGAGGCATACAGGAACAGAAAGACGTTATTGTAAATAAACGTAGGTGATTAGACGATGTTAGAATTTACCTTAACGTATCACCTGCATTCATTACAAAAAAAATATATTTATATATTTTAGATGGGTACGTTAAAATGATTTTGTGATGAATGCAGCTTGCAATGTTTTTCACTTTTATTTAATAAGAATATAAGTGCGCGTAATAAAGCAATAAAATTAACATGATATAAAATTGAAAAACATGATATACTTTTTTTATTACTAACAACAAATTATTTATTTGGTAATACGATGATAGCAGCCGAATAACAAGACAATAAAGCATTTAAAATACTCCCCAAAGATTGGATTTTTAGCGAGAAAGGGTAGCTCGTATGTTTTCCAATGCTATGGACAACGAGGAAATGAAACAAAATGGAAAAGAAATATAACTTGTAAGTAGATAGTGGTGCTATCTTGATGTCACATAACGAAGTAGAGTGGTGTGATGGTTTCACTCAGATTTGAACTAATTTAATTCTGAACGTTGGTCGGCTTGCTGCTTGTAACTCTTCTTCCTTTATTTGGTGTGTTGCTCTGCGTGGTCTCTGTGCACAATCATGAAAACGTGTTTTACTAACTTACTAATCCAACTAAACCTTTTTTTATTTTGTAGACTGTATTGTTATTATATTATTTTATTTATTGGTTTATTAATAACTATCAAATCTCATATCTACGCGTCTCGCACTGGTTTTATACTGAAATAGATTTAAGAATAACAACGAGTAGGTATTAGGTACAACGCACGAGGATAAATTACATTATAACTAAGTTATTCCATTCATAATCATATTGTTTATCTTGCTCGGTATTGATCACGCATTCTGCGTTGCAAAAATATGATATGACTTGAAATTCATGATTGCTAAAATTATTTTTTTGAATTTAAAGTATTAAGTGCTAGTACCTACTCATTTTCAATTATATATTTTTATTAATAATAAATTAATGTAATGCCATCGTTGTCTCAGTGCGGACGTGGCTATATTTTAGGTTAAAGTGATTTTCTGGAATGGGTTCCGCACGTAGTATATAATAGACATAAATCAGTTCGATATCTACACGAAATTTTAAAATTTATTTAGGTACTTCTGTTTATTATAGATAGAGTTTGATATAAAATGGGATTTAACAGTATGTACGGAACCTTTGATTTTTTTATATATAATTATTATATTGAAATGTTATGTTGTGTTTTAAACTTGTTATTTATAAAATACTGCACGAAGTTAATGATTTAAAATGTGAATGATGTCAGTGTTTCCTGTTATACTTGGAAAAACAAAATAACAAACAACCTATAAGGAATTTTATACTTAGGTATATATATTAAAGCTTAGATTAAATACAACTGAAATAATAAATCATTATATTTATCAGTTGTTACAATATTTCATTTTAGATTTGAATCTCTCTAGTTGTGGTTATTAAATTTATTTTTGGCATACTTGAAACTTCTTGAATGTCTTCATTTTATCAAGTCCAGTACCATAATTGTTATAGTTACTACCTGTAGCCTTATATACTATAATCAGGAAAAGATACCGAATATAGGAAAAGAGCACCAAACCTTATAAAAATAGAAACTTTGATCAATATTAATCACCGTCAATGGTAATAACACAGTTTTGCCCATTTTAAATTAATAAAATTTATGTATCTTTGAAAATTAAATCTCTTACTAAAAGTATTCAATATCGTCTGCCAAAAAATTGATTGTTTCGTAGGAATTTTTTATAAATATATATAGCTAAATAACTAAGTAATACCTAATTTATTTGAACGATATAAGTTTCTGGGGAATTCACGCGATAATTAATTTGCAAACGAGTTCAAAGCGAAGCGGGAGCATAGTTCGTCGGTTCGCAGAGAGTTCGCAACGAACCTACAGCGAGCACGGCAATATTTCATAATCAATATTTTCAATTTGGTTTTGTAAAATGAAAGAAAAATAATTATTAATACAAATAGGCGGAAAATTTTTATTGATAAACTAAAAGACAAAATTAATTTAAAAAATTTCAAGTTCTGTTTCAGAGAAATATGTTTTTATTTTAGGGTTTTTTATTAAAAGCTTTGGGAGAAAGTTTAATTAAACGCCAGCTTCCAGTGTGGCCGTAGCATAAAACACACTATTGATTTGATGAGATCGTATAGGAATCGTGTGCGCTGTATGCTCGCAGCGAATTTATAGCGGCAGTCTGTGCTCTTACTTTGCTGTGAGCAGGCTTGCAGTCGCTACGTTAGTGTGACAACAGCCTTATTCATTAACGTAGTAGGTTGTTAAATAAATATTTTTACATTGATTACTTGAAATATTAAAAGCCGTAACGAACATACTTTCGAGACATCAATATTTTATGTAGAGAAAAGAAAAATGTTATGTGGAGTTATTTTAGTAGGATACTTTAGTAGGAGGTCGATAATGGGGATCTCCATATTTGGTTTAATATTAAATTATATTAGGCTTTGAATTTTGCTGCTCAATTACGGCTTTCGGTTGTAAAACTCGTTTTAACAGCCCTTTGGAAAATATAAACTGATAAATATTGAAATACCAAATTTTTGGTGTTTTTATATCTAAAATATCAAATATATTGGAATGTTTAAAGTGAAATTGTTCGAGAATTTTCAAGTGCATGATTAATGAAACATAAGGATAAAAAGTCTCCATATACAAAATATTTGATTAGAATCTATTTTAATTTCACGTTTCAGATGAAAAACAAAATAACCGTAATAATCACGTGGAGTATTTTGTAAATATTACACTTATCTTATCTGTTTAGTTCTCCTTAAACTTGACATTTATTAGTTATGTAATAGTGATAAATAATATTGAATAATATCATGAATCTGTAAAGATAAAATGGAATAAATTAATTTATTTTTAGATAGACCCGGCAATGCACTAGACCCGAATATTGAGAATCAATTTGAAGATTTTCTAGAAGGTGAAACATTTTCTCTCAATTGCACAATTACGTATCAGCCTAATTCACCAGTAAGCCTATCTTGGAAACCAGTCTTAAAGGTATTTTTTAAAATAATCATTTAATCATTGATGTAAACGTCATCACACAAATAGTATAAATTATTTAACAAAACAAATTTGTAGACAATCCGAAATGTCGGATTTATTGACTTCGGCATTAAATTTAAATATGCCTTTGTAACGATACAAAATCCCTAAACTCTAGTTGTAGTCTAGTAGTTAACATTATATTTGAATAATATTATGATGTGTTTTTATAACCCTGTTCGATCCGTAAAGATATTATATATTTTTGTAGAGCTTAACAGCACATGCAAAGCCATAATTAAATTTAAAAAAATACTATTGGTCACTGGTGCTGCAAGATTGTTTGTCACGGAGATAGTATTTGGAGAAAAATTGTCACAAACATAATTTTATAATAAGATTTAAACATAGTTTTAACATATTGTGATGAATATTTCATGTTTGTCAATTTATTTGGTGATTTAAATATGTCTCTTTCGATCGGTTCAGGATCGCGTTTCGGAACATACAAATGAAAACAGTACTATAGGAAAACTTCTTTATCGTAGTATAACTATAGTAAACGCCACTGAAGACGATGCCCGAGTATATACTTGTATTTCTAAGTCCACCAATCGACATGCTGAAAAGACTGCTAAAAAAGTTTACCGAGGTATGTATATTGTTATTATAGTTTTCGGATGTTGTCGCCGTATCCTTTTATTTTGATTAAACCATTCTTGTTGAATTATTAGTAACTCCTTAGGAAATTTCTAGAATATGTTAAAATTAACTTCCAAGTTATATTTATAAATAATTTACTCATGTTTGACTTAGCCAATTTAACTAAATTTTAATGTTTTAGAGCTCCTAGGGAATAGCTATTACCTGCCTATCTAGTTTAAGATGAATAATGGTATAGATTGTATCTTGGAAAACATTCGCAGCAAATTGTGCTTTTTAAAACCCGTTTTTTGATGTGTTTTATTATTAACCCTTATTGGCACTAATTTTTCGGCCATGTTCTTTAAATATATAACATTGATTTGAATCACATGGCTTAGCTGTTTGTAATTGATATTCAAGGTCAAGAATTTTAATGTATATTTTATTATTCTACTTCAGAAACTGTTATGAATCGAGATTAAATAGTATAAAACTTTTTTATGAATTCAAATTTTATTATATACTGTTAATTTGAGTAGCATCCTGTTATTTATGATGTTGGGATATTGATATGAGTACAATTTCACTTTCTTGAATGTTGGACATCAATCCAATCCCTACGATTGTAAAATAAATACGCCGTTACGGCGGAATAACTATATGATTGCGTTTAAGTCTAAAATATAACCCCAGAAGGATATTCTAGTCAAGTCATCATACTGTTGGTCTGCGTATACACTATTTTTTATTTACCAGTACCTATAATTTTAATCTAGAATAAACGTTTGTACAATAAAATAGAGTAGCTATCACTTCTAAAGATATATAATTATTTTAGGAAAGACTGGGTACTTGAAGGTGTCTACTGATCGACGAAACAACACGGTAGAATCAGTAGAAAATAAAAATATTAAATTGAAGTTTTATATAGAAAGTTATCCAAAGGCGGATTATAAAATGTAAGTATATTTGTAAAAATAACTTCTAACTCGTATCTATGTATATATATTGTGGGAAATATTCTCTAGTTTAATTTTATTTATATGCGTTTTCATCTCAAAATGATTCGAAAAGACGATATTCCCAATAACTGCTAATGAGCGGCTAAATACATGGTGGCCAAGTTGTGATTCGGAAAGAGCATGTGAAATCTATAAAATTATCTGTTTTTGGTAACTATTTTTCAATCAAAAGACTGTACTAAATATTAGTGTCAGATTTTCTATTAATTTTTTTTTTATTTTAGCTACAAAAATGAAGAATTATTACCGAATGATACAAGTAAATATTCTATAACCCTTCAGGGTATTAGTGTTTTGTTAATAATCAATAATCTAACTGTATATGATACTGCGAACTATACACTGACACTTTCAAACAAATATTACAATAAATCCAAAACATTTGTTTTGTATGTAAAAGGTAAGAATCGTTAAATAGTATCTCAAATTTTTTTTTAATTCAATTTTCATAGTGGTGAAATACTTATTCCGTTTGTTTTTCAGCTAAACCAATTTTAAGACCATCTTCTCCAGACATTGATAGATTTTATCCATTGGGTTCTAAAACAGATTTCCAATGTAAAGCAGTAGGATTTCCCTTACCTAATATATATTGGTATTTCTCGGATGAAAATGAAAAGCGGATTCTGGTAATAGTTTAGAATTGAGGAGATTATTAAATCTAAATAATAGTTTTCTACATAAAATATTATATTTACCTAGAAAGCAAATATTAACGTCGTCTAATATTTTAAATTTTTGATAGTACCTTTTATTTATTTTACAGGAAAATATAAATATTTCAAAAGATTCATTAATCCAAGTATCGTCGACATTAAGTATAGTGGCTTATGTTTCGGGAAATATTACATGTGTAGCGAACAATTCTTTTGACAAAACACCACAAAAATATTCACGAAGATTTTTAGTAAGTGAAGTAGCTGATGGATTCGGTATCGACAAAAATGATGAAAATCTCTGGTTTTTCGAGGGTCAGCAAGTAGTCGAAAAATGTTATGCTTCGATATATAAATATACAGATGTAAAATGGTTTAAAGGGGAAGATGTTCTGAATGGTATGTTATGACAAAATATGTGCAAGGTGTTGTACACTTATGAATATGTAATAAAATAATGCTTTTTTCTGTGTTTTGTAGCTTCAATTCAGAATACTACTTTCTCAATTGTGTCCGTTTTAAACATATCAGAAATATCAGTAGATGATTCAGGCGAATATACGTGTGTAGGATATACATTTGAAAATATGACTACCAGCGATTCGGTAACTTTTGAAGTTTCAGGTAAGTTCTTTTAGTACTTATACACAATAGTATGCAAATTGTTGTAATGGTGTAGATGTTTAATTTAATACAATATGATGACTTCAGCGAGGACACAGAGCATCGTGACAGTTCCTGATAAAGATGTGGAAGAAGAAATAAAACCTTATCAGAAAGTAACACGTAGTTGTCGAGCTGAAGCAGTTCCACCACCAGTAATAACGTGGTTTAAGGTAAGAGATTAATTAAAAGTAAATAATGAAACTATTCATCCCGGATATACGAATCAGATTTTCCCGGATTTTCAATCGGGGCAGATACTTCTTGGGGCGTCCATCTCTACAAATATATAGTCAGTGCCGTTTCCTGAGAAGAACACCAAAAAAAAAAATTACTTTAATTCACAAATATATAATCAGTGAAGGTGTGAATCCCTGAGGTGAAGAAAAAGTACGGACATTGATTTCTTATGTTATTTGTAATTGTAAAGTAGTCTCTTCGCTCAATGCGCGCAATTAATAACATTGCGTACTCTGGGTTTATTAATAAACAACGCAAGATATGAGCACAACTCCATAAGGAAATACATTTAAAAAAAGAAAAGACGAATTTAAATGCTATTACCTTTTTACAGGCACTACGTAGATCTGTAAGATGTGAGTAGCAAGTAAGGGACTACGACCGAATTATAGCAAAATATTCCTTTTTATTCTTCTTATATATACAAAGAAAATATAAAGTCAATCTAGAACATTTGATAACTAAATAATCTGAAATTAAGGCTTGTTTTTTAGGATGGAGAAATGTTGCCCAAGGAAAACATAACTTATGAATTAGCAGATATACACGGCACTGCTGTTGTTGCTACAATAGATGTAGTTCTTATCGATGAACATAAAAGCTTGTATGAATGTTTAGTTGAAAGCGGTGGGGTCACTATGAAAAGGTCTTACAACTTTATAGCAATTGGTACGTATACTGATTAAGCTTGATATGAGGTAACGTAATTATTGCAATCCTTGCCATAATACTAAAATATTAGTCAGACAGTATGTGATAGAATATCTCTTTTTGGTAAAATTATTTGTACTAGCTGAAACGTCACTTGTGTAGTTATAAAATATATTTAATTACACATAAAGAAAATCTTTACTGACTGTGAAATATGAAGTTAACCCAACTCCGAAATTGATTTTCTGTTCAATAATGTTTACTCTGTTGCAGATAACCGTAAATCTGAAATATATTATATTTACGTAATCGCGGTGATATTGTTTTTCCTCGTAATAGTAGTTGCTTATCTGCTATGGAAAATGCGCAAAGACCGAAAATTCAAAAGGGAATTGCTTAAGGCTGGATTACTGTACTTCAAAAAAGGAGTCCCAAAATCTATTAATCCAGAACTCGGTATTGACGAACAAGCGGAATTATTACCATATGATGAAAGGTTCGAGTTTCCAATTGAAAAACTTAAAATAGGTAACTATACGGTTCCTTTTAATTTTTAACTCGTATTATGAAATAATCTGATTTCTATTTCTTATAAGCGTCTAAGAAAATCTTTGGATTTCTAGATTAATAAATACTTTTTATCCCGGAAAATTTTGATGTATATTCCTGCGGGATAGTAATGAAACGTATTATCGTAAGCGTCTGAATATTTTTATTCAGCAAATGTTTTTTGCTAAACCTAGACGTGGTAAGTTGCATCTGTGCGGAGCCTGGGTGGCTCGACTAGTAATATAATAAGATAAATACTATATTTTCTTGAGACAATAATACGCAGAAAAATTTGTGATAGGTGAAGTTATTGTAAAATAAAACATCCTTGTATAATAATTAAAAAGTCTGGAATAATATTTTTTGATAATAAAGTCTTGAATTAATGAGGAATTCTTAGAATTTTTTTAAAAAGGTCCCTCTTTACGTGACTTTAGGCACGCAGCTAGGTGCAGGCGCGTTTGGGGTGGTTTATAAAGCAGAAGCTCGTGGAATTATTAATGCTGAAGAAACAACTCCGGTGGCTGTCAAAATGGTTAAGAAAACCGCTGACAATATGTACATCAAAGCTTTAGCTTCCGAGCTCAAGATAATGGTTCATCTTGGGAAACACGTTAATATTGTCAATTTGTTGGGGGCGTGTACTAAAAATGTCGGAAAACGTAAGTTTAAATTGTGATTTTTATACTTATTTTGATATTGTCTGCAATGTCACAATATTATTGCGTCATCATCATCACGACCCGTCAATGGCCCACTGTTGAGCCGGGTCTCTTCATCAGGAAGAGGAGGGGATTAGGCCATAGTCCACCAAGCTGGCCCAGTGCGGGTTGGCAGACTTCACACACCTTTGAGAACATGGAGAACTCTCAGGAGTGCAGGTTTCCTCATGATGTTTTCCTTCACCGTTAAAGTGAATACTAATAACGTAAAAAGTGATATTTAATTTCTTAAAACACTCAACTCAGTCAGAAGTGTGACCAGGATCAAACTCGGACCTCCCGAGTTGAAGTCTCAACTATTGGGCCATCACACCTCTTATTTTTTTGTAATCTAATAATTCCTCGTGTACTTAAATATCCAACTGATCTCAACTCAAACTTAATTTTTTTTATTTCAATTAGATTTTCTACAAAGTACATTTAGATATGTCAAAATAGGTCAGTCAGTCAGTTTGTCTGAAACTAAGAAGAAACTCAATAGTCGTTCTTTTCAAAACGCCTTTGTTAACACTGATCTGATTTAAAAAAGTAAAGTAATTCAGCTGATTATCAACGTCACTTGGATCTTTTACAGTTTTGTTTGGAAGTTTTGTTTGTAATTTGTATCACTAGGAACTAAGATAATCTTGCGGCGCGTGTTATAAATACATTTCCCTTGTTTTTTGTTAGAATAAGCCTTTTTAAGAAGAGTGGAAGAAAAAATTTACAATAAAGAGCTTTATACTCATGGTTTTCTACTTCATTTCCCTGTTTGTTTTTCAAAGAAATATTAAATTATTTTTTATTATGAAAAAATTGGCCTTTTTTTTGGTTATGATTATCAGAGCATAAACTTCTGAGATTAAATTTGCCTTTTGTACGAGGAAATATCAATTAGTTTCCGAGAAAAAGTGATATGTAATTTACACTAGAACCAAACATAGCACATGTTTCAGCTTAATACTTGATTAATTAGAGTCGGTAATGTTTTTATTGAGTTGTATACTTTAAGGCCGCCCTTGTTTACAATTCGGTGTGTGGAGGTGGTATTGAAAGCAAATTTTGCTTGGTTTATAGATGACAATTTGTAAATAATATTGTAATATATAATATTGCGCAATATCTTTTAATTTATTTTAAAATTACACAGCACAAGCATAGTTGCAGTCAAAACTTCGTTGTTAGAAGTGTTATTTGTACGAAAATATTCAGCGAATGGCTCGTTTTAATATTAGTTAAGTATTCTTGAACGCTTAAGTTCAAGGATCTTTGAAGGTATTTAGTATTATAACACAATAGAAGTATTATGTAAAAAGCAAGAAATAATTAATAACATTAATATGAAATATAATAAAATGATATTCGTAATCGAAATATTATTTTTATACATTAGTTGATAATTTATTAGTATGAATAATGTTAGGTATCTTGTTCGCTAAATCTGGGAGGCTGCGATGTTACAAAGAGAAGGTGTTTTTGACGTACAGGCTTAATATAGGTGGGCCCACATTAATCAGCTTTGTTACCTAAGATTAATGTAGATAGATTTAACGAAACTCAACATCGATCGATAACTATATAGGTGACTAAAATACGAAGCGATTCCTAGTAATATACGTGTTATTTGATTAAGGTAATTCCTTATTCTGCTGAATAATAAAATAAACTGATAACTGTACCATAAAGGTATTCAACATAGGCAAAATTACGTACCTATATGTAGCGAGGAATATGATATCATCATCGTGTTTATCACACTAAGACTGCACCGTAACAATAATAGATCTAAATTAAGAATAATCGACTTTGAAGTTTTCCATGTGTTGCCTTTTGCAATTCCTTATAATAACGTCTGTTCTAATTTTCTCACAGTTTTCAATCGATTGCGTTTTTGTTTATTTTTCAGGTGAATTGAGTGTGATTGTAGAGTACTGTAAGTTCGGTAACATACATAACTACTTGCAAAAACATCGAGAGGTATTTATCGACCAGCTAACTGATAACAAGGAGAAAAATCTAGGAAAAGTGAACAGAGGCTTTGAAAGTACTACTGGTAGTAGTGGGTTAGTATTCAAATTCTATAGATCTAAAATATAGTTATTATATTTATTTATTATTTGTTATAATAAAATAAAATTATTTGCACTGCTTTTCAGTTAATAATTTTTTTATAACCTTGCTGTAATTCTATGGTTAATACAATCATCATTTTATGCAAGTTCAATAACATTGAAAATTAATATTCTGTATTACTGTATTGGTATTATGCTATATACCTACTTGTATTTCACCAAGTTTCCTTATTATATGTATGATGTATGATTGTATCCTACTTTTTACTATAAGTTAATATTTTAAAATGTATTAAAGTTCGACATCTCATGTGTAATGTGATGTGACTCCGATTTTTTTTTCTGTACAAAATACTATAAAAACAATACTCGAAGACAGGACAGATCACTATGTATGATGTAAAGATTCTTTAACTGCCAAGGAGTGCCTATAAGAGATTGCTGTTAGCAATAAGACCGCCTTTGCATACCTTCTTCTCCTTTTTTAATTTGTATCTATGTTGTTTTATTTTATTCTATATATGTAGTTTGTAAATGTATTGTTTTGTCTTAGGAACCGCGTGTAATATTTAGTAGACGTTATATCTGCGAGCAACGAGCTTGCACACCTGTCGCTGGATCGTTTTAAATTGTTATTGTTTCGTTCTAAAATTATCTGATACATGCAGAAGATATACTTACCGATACATACGTCTGGAATCTGGATGCATTATCGTTGATTTTCCAAGCAGTAATTCTAGAAAACCAAACAAGTGTAATACGATCAGAGTCATTTTGCATCAATTACATTCAGATTTTCCGTCCTCATTATTATTGTTAAACAATCCAAAGATTATTATTGCACAAAAATACCATACAAAATTTAAATTATAAATTTTACGAACAATTTTACATGTTAATTCATAATAATCAACGAATTATTTTGTTTTACCAGTAACGATATATTTTTTTTAATTTCCTAGTTTTGAATAAATTAAAAGTATATACATAAATAATAGATTAATATAGATATATAATATTTTGTCCTTGTGTCTATTTCAGAATGCATTCGGACTATTTTGGTTCGAACCACACCCAAGAGACTGACCACACATTTGTGAATACCGCGAATACAAACAGATCTGTGAGGAAAGGTAAATATTGTATTCATATTAATTAATCGTAAATTATATGGAACATTAACGTCATATTAACATCACGTGTTTTTGAACATCCTTCTTTATTATTTACTAACTAATAGTATGGTCAACGTTGAGTCTATTTTAAGTAATTGTCGTATCGCTGTCATATTATATATTATTTGGTTTTAAAACTGATTTGATGATGGAATTAGGAGGTGGATAATGAAATTTTGACGAAACAAAACCAAAGCAATCTACGATTTAAGGATTAATTATTGACTATTTATAATATATTATAGTAAAGACAAGCTAACCAATAACCACTTACTACATAATACTATAATTAAGTACAGAGATGTGCAAAATAGTTTATAAAAAATATTCAAATACTAAATGCAAAGTAGTTTTTCATTTTGTATTTAAAATACTAAATACAAAATACATATTTTCAAAATACTTTATTGAAATAAAATAGTTTTATGGGCTTAAGAGAATTTGGCTTTATTACTAAGTTTTTTTGACACAATCACATTCTTTTTCACGTTATATAGTATCAATTATATACTTGGAATCAGGTAATTAATGGACAACCCCCTAATTAAACCGATAACTTATAATTATGTCAAAGCAATAGTGAAAATGTATATAAACACTGATTTTCCAATTTGATTGTTCCTTGTTCATAACTGGTTCCATTACTTTTTTTGTACATACGAAAAACAGATTACTGTGTTGTGAAACGAAATCACCGTAGAAGCTGATGCAAAATGTATTTTGCATTTTGAAAATACAAAATATGTCTTAAATGGTATTTCGAATAAAATACATAATGGTTTTAAAACAAAAGTATTTAAATACAAAATGAAAATAGATATTTTGTATTTTGAAATTCAAATACTAGTAGGTATTTGAAAAATGTCATATCTCTGATTAAGTAGTAGTAATAATATAAGTCAATTTAATTATTTTTTACCAGTTACTTGTTTATTACACAAGCTTGAGAGTTACGAGATTATTTTGAACTTTTTCAACTAAACATTAGCCATGTTTTAATTCATACAAATTTCTTTTCGCCTTTATTAAGCTGTTTGATAATTTTGAGTATGTTATGTATCCTGAAATACGTATGCAGGATAAATGCTTAAGTGATAGTCATAATTTAATCATGAAAGGTAAACACTTGGTAATAGAAAACTAAATATAATAGATATACTTATTCACAACGAAACTGCTTTAAAAATCACTTTATGGATTTATTCGTCATCTGGTATATTAAAAAATAACCCTGTTTAAACTATAGGTACTTGGTATACCTTCTTATATTTTCCCTGCTGTTTATCTTTTCAATATTCTAACACATTTCTTGATTAGTTGCTTCATAAATTAATATTTACATATTGATTAAACGATTTATTTCCTACATGCATACAGATGTTATTAATCAGCCAGTGGAGTTTGCTCGAGGTAAATATCTGTTCTTGGTGTTGTTATTATTAGATATTCCTTGTAACAATGTTTAGTGTTCTCATTGAATTCGTTTGGTCTGTATGAATTCAAGATTTTAAATTATCTATGAAAAATAATTATTAAATATTTCTTCAACATGCGTTACAATCATTCGGAAATCTGACCACATTTTTAGAAACATTCCAAATACGGACCTTTAAATCGAATTCGAACAGCAAGTACACATTAGTCTTGGGCCTTTTTTTTGTTTTCGCAGAGAGTATGCGTAAATGCATTCCATTTACGCATACCCGACCAGCCCTGTGGGGGCTAGTCAGGTTATGTGGGACTCGCAAGCAAAGAGGCCGTCCTACCCACTAAACCTCCGCGGTTACCCTCTCCATCATATTGAGACGCTGCAGGATCGCTTACGCATTCTACTGCAGACGTCTCGATGGTCGACCCACACTATAGCGGGCCTGCCTAGCCTATTCGGGTTTGTCCCGAGTAACGGGGACCCCCTCGGTACCCCTGCATCGTGCGAGAGAAGAAGGTGGGCGTAACGACGCCACCTTCTCCCTGGTTGACTTCTACGCTCCGCGGCCTACTTCAGCGAGATCACAGACTCACAGATGGGCCTAGTCAGTCACCCAAAAGAGCGCTCTTTTTAGTTCGCTCTTTTAGTTCGTTTGTTCTTAAAATATTAAATTAAAGCAAAAAAAATAAAGTTTAAAAAACTATAACCCGACTACGTAAAAAAGTGGTTAAAAAGGATGAAACAAGAAAATAATTCAGACAGAAACCGAGTAATGGATAGGTATAAAAATGGTCAAGGTAGAACCGTGGTCGCACCCATGTATACCTACTATGTCAGTTTCATGGAGATGTTCCTCTAATCATATAAATAATCAGTATATAACAGCAACGACAGGACCGCACGAACTATACGACCGCATTTTAAACATATATGTTGACATAAAAATAACATATGTGTATACATATTTGTAATGTACTCGCCAAGACTTTTCTTTTGATACCAAACACGTGATAATGAGCTCAGTTTAATTTTTTTCGAGGTCAAAGTATGAGGTATAAATTCTGTCATTAAAAAAATCATAAAGTGTTTATAGCCCATGTCACCCGCGCCATTATTACGAATCTATTGACACCACATTCATGAAAAATAGGCGCTAGAGTGGAACATACATAGACTGCCAAAATCATAACCCTTTCTTTTGGCTTCGCTGTAGTCGGGTAAAAAAAAAATGTAGTTAGCAATACAATGGCGAACTAGTCCGCCCTTGTAGTTCGTTTTTTAAATAATTCAGCAAGAATAATAAATAAAGGAAAAAAATATCGATATTCTCAAAAATGAAACATCGATGTTAGAAATATCGATGTTTATGAACAATATGTTGAATATCTATCACCATTTAAATATATAAGTATATATCGTTTTTTTTTATTAGAAGTTAACCACTATTATTTATTTATTACACAATTATTTTTATAGAAAACATGTAGTCAAGTATGGATGAAACATAAGCACCCCTAGAAGTAAATAATTCGATATAAAAAATATATGAACAAAAAGAACTAAGGGCGAGATCGTCGACGAACTAGTTCGTATAGTTCACCTAAAGGAGCGCTCTTTTGAACTAGGTCGTTCGCGAACTACCCAAGACTAATCGAAATAACTGCTTGTGTGTGGAATTAGTATAAAAGACGTCGGTAAAGGCAACGAAAATTTTATGTGCATCCAGTATTAAAGAAATAGATTTATGATTTCTTTTCTTTTTATAATCAGGACGATATGTCTCGTAGAGCTAAGGACTATTGAATTTCATCTATAAATAAATTTGTATTGAAGCGCTCAATCTCTCTTTTGGTAAATATTTGTCCATCCTGCGCGAAAGTGCGCGTACGAACGTACGATATATGTAATAACGGCACTGACGCCCGCATAACGCGAGTTCGAACGAAAATCTGACTCGACAAAGGCTGTCGAGCGCTTGAAGAAAAGCACGGGCTTGAATGTGTACGCATAGACCTCTTTGTTCTATAAACGCGTCTTGCCAATGCGTGCGCTTCAAAACGCCTAATGTGAACTTAGTTTAAGAGTCATAATATCTTGTTATGGTTTATATTCTATACGTAGATTAACAGTATAATGACTTGTTCACTAGAATATTACTACCGAGAGTCGTGGCGGCGTATTTTTTGGTTACTTTCATCTTTTCGTTGACACCACCGAATAATTCAGTGTATGTAAACTTCTAAAGTCAAATGCTACTGAGATTAATGCTGCCAATATCATAAGAGTTTATCAGTTGTGGCACTTTGTAATGCAAAATGCTCGAAGATCAATGTGGCCAACATCATAACTAACGTTATTAATGCGTCCCGCGATTTTATATAAACGAGTCAGCGCTTATTTTGATTTTGATTAGAATAACTAGGTGGATCAATAAAACAATTATCAAAAAGTAAATAAAAAACAGTTGATTTGATTAAATAATGTTTTCACTTTAGTCAATTTACACAGGTATAAATAAAGTCTCATTAAAAACTTATATGGTATCTATATAATATTTAGGCATATAGTAAAAGGATAATCCAGATTTATTCACAATCCGTTTAAAAAAAATCCGGATTTTTATAAAAGAACGGTAATGGTAATAAATTAATAGGTTGGGGAAAAAGTCTTTTCGCATTATAGTATGTATGAACTTGTAATAAAATCTCTTTGGCTATACTATTTGTATCTGGTTGGTTTTGGTATTATTAAAAGTTTACATTTTAAAGAAGATAATTCCAAATTCAAATTAGGAAAATGTGTGATTTTTATTTGGTTTTCGTACTGTGAAGATAAGTGAATCTAATGAAGAAATTCGATACTTACATTTAAAAATTTTACTACAATTAAAAAGGTAAAAATGCAACGCAAGCCGCGAAAAAAAATTGCGATGTTTATGGACCTAGTGCAGTGTCTGTGAGAGTAGTTTAAGCGTTTTCAATCCGGAAATTTTGATGTCAAAGAAGATAAAGCTGATAACTGGTGATGAAAAGTGGATCACGTACCACAAGAACGTGCGTAAAAGGTTGTGGTCAAAGGCCGGTCAGGCTTCACAGACTGTGGCGGAACCTGGATTAACTCGCAACAAGGTGATGCTGTGTGTGTGGTCGGATTGGAAGGGCATTATTAATTATGAGCTGTTACCACCAGGCAGGACCATCGATTCTGAACTCTACTGCGAACAACTGATGAGATTAAAGCAAGAAGTTGAGAGAGAGCGGCCGGAATTAATCAACAGAAGGGGTGTGGTTTTTCATCATGATAACGCTAGACCTCACACATCTTTAGCCACTCAGCGAAAATTAAGAGAGTTTGGCTGAGAGGTGTTAATGCATCCGCCGTATATTCCTGACCTTGCACTTTCAGATTTCCACCTGTTTCGGTCTCTTCAGAATTCTTTAGGCAGTGTCAGGTTAACATCACGACAGGACTGCCAAAACCACTTGTCGCGGTTTTTTGATCAGAACCCCCAAAATTTCTATAGTAATAGGATCATGTCCCTACCTACAAGATGGAAAAAAGTTATCGAACAAAATGGTACCTATATACTTTAGTTAAATGTATATAAACTATATTAAAAAATGTTTTGATTTTTTTTTTAAAATGCGAAGAAACTTTTTCCCCAACCTAATAATAATTAAACACATATTGGCATAACATTATTACTCAATACTGCTTTGACACGATAAAAGAGTGGCTTTTATGGCAATTTGAACGTTATTTTAATCATGGCAATACTAATCATAACAAACTTGGATGATGTTACTCGATCAAAGTTGACGTGAATCACGATTTGACGAAGTCTGAGACGAATTGATAATTCTGTTTTATATATATATACTGTGTGTGTCGCATTAATTTATATTTTATATTTCATTATTAGATTCTCCTATAACCTAAACCTAACTAAAACCAATAATAAAATGATGTTATTTATTTTTAGCATCAGAAACTGGTTATATTCAACCAGAATGGCGAACAAATTACGAAAGCGATTACATCGATGGCCGTAACCCCCGACCACTCACGTCTAGAGATCTCTTAGCTTGGGCCTTCCAAATTGCAAGAGGCATGGAATATCTTGCAAATAAAAAGGTAAATAAAAACTTATTATATTGCACCCGGTAAAAATCGATATTTTTTACTATTTGATATTGTGATACATAAAGAAAAAAATTAACATGTTTTAAATGTTTTCCCATCAAATTAAATGCGGAGCGCCGTGGGGTTGTTAGTATCATTTAGCCAACTATGGCGCTATATAATATCGAGTGTCGTAACAAACTGACATTAAGAAGCGTAGTAGAGCACCAAAAGTTTATATTTTAGTGTAAATAAAGATACAAAACTTATTTTAGTTGGTTATATGTACTAATAGATGGATTGGATGTATTGGTTTTAGAAAATGTTAACTTTGGAAACTCTATTCCAGGTACTACACGGTGATTTGGCAGCCAGGAATGTTTTGCTAGCAGAGGACAATATTGTCAAAATTTGCGACTTTGGTTTGGCAAGGAGTATATATAAAAATGACGAATACCAGAAGCAAGAAAATGTAGGTATTATTTACATAATCAGTTTTATTTGACAAAAACCCATTTACCGGTTTGTCGTCCATTGTAGTCTGTTCAGTTCCATGATGTTATTAAACATATCCATAATAGCATTAAGGAGATGATTATTATACATTGAAATATAGTTAACATATACACATTAATTTTGACTTTACATTATTTTGAGGGTTGTTTTGGATTATTTAAAAAAAAATCAACCAGAGATGTAACAATTCTATTCAGTTGTAATTTTTAATTATATCTATTAGTTATCAAAATCGGATATGTAGGTGATATTTGTATAAATTAAATATTAATCTTCTTCCCAACATTTTCCCTATACTTTCTGTGGAAACTGGGAAGATGATACTAAAAGAAATTTGCTATTGTTACAGAGTCCTCTACCTGTGAAATGGTTGGCCATAGAATGTATGACGGACAGAATATTTTCAACGCAATCTGATGTATGGTCATTTGGAATAGTTTTATGGGAATTGTTTACGCTCGCGAAAACTCCTTATCCGAATGTCAGTCCGTCGTGTCTAGTGCAATGGCTAAGTGATGGGTAAGTTAAAAAAAAGCTTAGATAAATATATTTAAACGTAACCTCTGATTTTCAATTAGATAGCTAAAGTATCTAACTGCTTCGTGCTTTAGAATGTGTGATTCCTCGTTCGTCGTTGTTATGAGAATTTTCGATTTAATTTAAATCATTGGATAAAATAAAAATAAATAAATTTAATACAAATGTACATTCATCATGACTATAATATTGTTTGTAAAAAGAGATCATTAATAAAATGTACAACCGAAAATGGCAACGTTAGCATGCTACCCTTGTATGGATAGTATCAATTTGTTTTAATTATTTCTTTATTATATTATATTGACTTAAATCATTAACTTAAATCCAACTCTCAATGTATATTTGGATATTTAATTTAAATACATCATCACAATAATTATTTCGTTCTACTTATGCCATTCATTTATATAAATTCAACAAATACTTATTCTATTTATCAGTTACAAGACTTTTTCATGTTATGACAAAATGGAAAGTAAATAGTTTAAAAAGGAACTTGAAAAAGCGCGGAACATTTAACCATAACATTGAGTATGAGCTGAATAGCGAAGGTATTTTCATTATAAGAGAACCATATTTTTCGTATCGTAGTTCTACAATAGAAATAATAATATTATTATTAAAATTTTTACATAGACATCGCCTGGACAAGCCGCAATACGCAGACGACAGATTATACGATGTGATGTTGCGGTGCTGGCAGCAGAAGCCCACGGCGAGACCTAACTTCGGTCAGTTGCAGGAAACCCTTGGATCTTTCCTTGAAGATAATGTTCGCAATGTATGTACAGTATATTTATATTTGTAATTTAAATTAGTCAGATAAATATGAGTGAATATAAAAATAGTTTGAAAAATTATAAAGAACAAGCTTCACACTCAGGTTGCACATATGATTTTTAAAGCCTCGGATGCTTTTAGGGACTTTTCTTCAACATCTTCATGTCATTGTGTCCCATAAGTTCCCCGCGACATTTCACAACGCATATACCCCTCGGGACATGTTGCTTGTTGCCGTTCCGAAAACAAAAACACGTTTTACGTTGTCATACAATCGTAAATCACTCAGAAGATCAATTTTTCTTTCTTTTTATGGTTTAGTTTGAAGTGTGCAATAGAAAATTCAACTACTATTCAACACGACCTTCTCAAGTCCAATGTTTTGCAAAATGTCGTTGCACTTATTTATATGAATGTTAGGGTCATGTAATTTGTTTTATTTTACCACAAGACGCATTCAATTTCAGTTGTGTTCGCTTTCATTAAATCACGAACGATGAGGTTAAAACCATGTGTGGTTAACCATGATGAGACCTCAGCATTGTTTACGTTATAGTATTCATATTCTAAACTATATTACGCAAAAGACCTGATAAACAATACTTTCATATAATCTAAAATATTATGCTATGACCATGTTTATTTTTCTGTATTGTTTATAATATTAAAAAAAACTGAATACTACAACAATAATTTTTGCCGTTAAATATACTTAATAATTTATTTATCTGAATAGCACTACGTGGATCTGAATTCAGCGTACATGGATTTGAACATGAAAACCCAAACCGAAGAAGATTATTTAGCAAGAATGTGCGCTCCCGATTATAATAACATGGTGACGCCAAGTCCTCATCACTATGTCAACGAAACTAGAAGCTTCTTCCCACCCACTCCTAACCAGCTACAACACGGTATGTATTCATTATTCATGTATTTTAATAGGTCTTTAAATATTTGGTAATCTTAGATACAAATGATTTAAAGGAAAACATCGATTGCTCTATCTAAAAGACTAAAATACTAAATAAAAGACTAAAATATTTTCTGTATTTTTTATTTTAAATACAAAATAGTTTTTCATTTTGTATTTAAAATATATATCTCCAAAATACTTTATTTAAATAAAATAGTTTTATGGGTTTAAAAGAATTTGCCTTTATTTTATTACTAAGTTTTTTTGACACAATCTCGATTTTTTTTCATGTAACATATTATAAAGTACATTATATCACGTTATTAATGGACGCCTCCCTAATTAAACAGAATTAGGGGCTCGGTGAACTTATGATTATGTCAAAGCAATTATGAAAATATAATAAACACTGATATTAGGGCTGTTTCTACAATTTTTATGTTCCACGTCTATCATTAGTTCTACTAATATATTTGTACTTACAAAAAACAAAGATGTTGTCAAACGAAAGCACTATAGATGTTGGTTAAAAGATATCATCGGATTTTAGAGCTATTGCTAGCTGACACGGCAAACGTTGTTTTGCCATATAAATTTGGGGTAGGCCACCCTTATTACTTAGGTGGTTGAAAAATAGATAGTAGCCGATTCTCAGACCTACTGAATATGCATATAAAATTTCATAAAAATCGGTCGAACCGTTTCGGAGGAGTATGGTAACTAACATTGGGATACGAGAATTTTATATAATAGAGAAGAGAGATATTAATTGTCATCCGTATCAAGGTATTTTTGGACGAACTATTAAATATTAAATTAACGAACATCTATTACCCATCAGTTCAATGAGAATAGTTTATCACATTCATTTATTGATGACAAAATTTATTGTTGTAAAAAAGTATTTTGTATTTTTCCAAATACAAAATTTGTCTTAAAAGTCTCATCTCTACTAATACTATATTGTTGTGTGTAAATAAGAATTCTAAAGTTTTTAATCACACAATGCGATAACACATCTAAATAATAGTACAGTGTTTATTCGTTAAAAAAGCGTTCAAGCTATCATAGGGCGCGAATTTTATTTTATCGATTAAATTAAATAAATGAGTATTTTATAATCCATTCATCCTATTACATAAATGTTTGTTTTGGTTTTTGCTTTTTTTCTGTCATCACGTCCAGCTTAGACAATTCTAAAGGAAAATTAATGATAAAGGATTTAATATTTCTAAAAACAAGGATCTAAAACAGGACAGCCTGAAGTATTTAGGTTTGTGTAGGAAACCTGTTATCATATTATTAGTATTAGGTGGTATAATACACACCTATGTTTTACTTTACGTCATTATAAAATATAAGGCAGAAACAATAAAAAATAATGTAATATGTATTTTACTATCTTAAATTATATATAAATAAACACTAATTTAAATCCAATCACTTTAATGTGCCTACATCTTAGTACGATAATTGTGCAAATATATTTATTCCGTAAGGGACGAATGTATCATAGGTTTCTAATATCAATTTACTAATAATATCTCATATTTGCGATCATATTTTCTATTGAAAGGATTTTACTTGGCATTTTATCATATACACATATTTTCCTTTTGTCAGACACAACAGAAAATACGCAATTCTGATCACGCGAACAGATTCTGTACGGTAATAAAAGATAATATAATAAAACAGCATGTTCGCTGTTACTAACCAAAAAAATAATTGTATATTATTGAGTAACTTATAGAAATAGAATTTACTCGTAGCTAATATGTCGTTCTTGTAAATTTGTGTAAACCCTTCTTTTTCTGGGTATAAATGTCGTACAGTATTATGTTGTTTTCTTATTTGCATGTGTGTTTGTTATATATCAACAGATCTATAATTTAATTTTGTAATTTTTTAGATGATGAAGGATACTTACAAATGAGTCCGATGAATCAATCTATATTTAGCCCCCGAGCACAATGTACAAAATTTGATTTCGATGCAAGAAGATTGAGTCCGATTCGAAAGTCTGACGCTTGCCATGGTCCTGGTGAATCAACACCAATGTTAACCCTGAACAACTTGCCAGTAAGAAGCAACTCGGAGTCTGATCAAGAGGGCAGTGTTTCACCATACCTAAAAATGTGTCCAAGAATCGAAGAAGAAATAGACGAAGTATTCGAAAAACAACAGAACTTCAAAAACACGCAGAACAATCAGAATACTGCCGTAACAAATCCAACATATATAACATTCGAGTCGGATCTGGAAAAGAAACCTCAGAACATTTCCAATAATTATATCAACGTCAACGTGCCCAACGGTCTAGTCAAATAGATTATCTTTTCTCTCACATTAACCTCTATTCACCATTACTTATTGGCTACTTAGATCTATCTATGCTTGTCTGTGCCGAATTATTGTTTGAGTGGTCATTATGCATTTATTAATTAAGCTTTTTGTCTAAAAATGTAGTTTTTCAAATGATAGGTTAATTAAAATTAAAATTATACGCAGCTATTCAAAATTTGGCATTATGCTACATTTTAGACATTTTTTTATAGAAGCAGGGGCGTTACGGATATCTGGCGGGATAATAGTTTCGGATAGAAGTGTATCTAAGTATTTATAAACTACCTATTTTATCTTTATATAATAAACATACTATTGCTATTGGTTTTCATTGCCTTGATTAAAATCTATTATTGTAACTAAAAGAAATGAATTAACCGAATTTCTCACTTATAGTATTCATATGCACAACGCCCCGGCTAAAAAGTCACAAAAATGAATTAAAGTTTTACATATTGCATAATATTTTAAATATAAATAGTAATTAATATTATTTCCAAACAGGACGAGCCATAGTTACACATATTCACTTTTTCAAACTTGATCTCTTCGAATTTAATTAAATTTATAGTTTAATGGTAGAAATCTCGTTAATGCTTAATACTTGTTGCTTTTTTTAGTACTTCCTTCTAGATGTCTTTAAATCTTCATTTCTTTTAAAAAATAATGATCTATATTTATTATTAATTTTGGAAGTAAGATCGGAAAGCGGAATGTTTACCAATGATGTGATATTTTGTTATAGGTCGACTCGAGTCCATTCAAGAAGGAATAATATTTTTATTATTAATTACATAATAATATATTTTTCATTAATTCCAAAATCACGTTATTTTACCAATAATAATGTTCTTCTTGAACAGACTCGATATGAAAATATTTTACTCGTAGATTTATATATGTTTAGTTTAAGTAATATAGAAAGTATTTTCTTAAAAGCCCACCATTAAACCCCTTTGTAAATATTATTGTTAATATATGCTGCATTTCTTTTAAACATCATTCCTCTGACTGTCACTGGAGTTTAATTAATAATGAAATTGAAAAATATATTCTTTATGCAAAAAGGATGTAACCTACATTCTAATATTTTGAAAAATAAAAATTGTTATACGAAAAAAAGTGGATTTAAAAAAAGATATAGGTACTATATTTTTATCTACAGAATGAACAGGGTTTTAAAAACATTATAGGTCATAGCAAAGTTATTTTTTATAATTAATATATTTTTCGTGTTTTGTGGGTTAGATTCTTATTGCTTATAAATGTTCTAATAATATATTAAAATATATCACAACTTGTTATTCAAGTCTACGTTATGTTTTATCGTGCATCTGTTTGTTACAAACTAAAGAAATATTGTTTTTCAATGTTATTTAAAAGTTATAGTCGTTGTAGATTATCTATGGATATATCAATGTATTTTTGTATGTGCGTCTTAGAGCATATTTTTAGATATCAATGTGCGAATATAAAATGTGCTTCGTGTTTCAGATATATAAAAAATATGTTTATTTGTATTTGACTCCACTGAATTTGTTTAAGTAGATGCCATAAACATTATTTTAGGAAATCAATAAAAAGATATTATGGATTTGTGAGTATTTATTTTAACCTTTTTGATGTTAAGAAATATAGAGATTAAATAGAAGTAAGACTTTTGGAAAAGAAGGTGAGAGGGAAGGGTGGTTTGTGGTATGATCTTTATTGAAAAGGATTAAAATACCATGCCAGTAAAAATATAAATTGATCCTAAATAATAAATCAACCTCGTATTGCATAATTTATTATTTCAAATGTATCTAAAGTTACATACTTAGGTAAAAAAAATCTTTCTTGACAAAATGGCGGCAAAACTCGTAGTGCACTGTAAAGTGTCATTCCATGCCAAATCGTCAAATTTTTGGGATAATTGCGGAATTAGTTGGTTTATTTAGAGTAAAAAAAAAAAACTGTTGGACTTTGAGAAAATGACGGTTTTTTCGAAAAAAACCAAATTATTTCATACATCTGGGGTTCTGAAATTTTTTTCATATTTTTTAAAAACTAAATTTGAAAACAAAAATTTAAAAAAAAATTCCCTAACGGTCAATTTTTGAAAAAGTTCTAGCATTTTCAAAAAAAGAAAAAAAATTCTGAAAAATGTCTTTCATACAGTCGGGGGTTAGAAAAAGATAGAAAATTTTTAGCGAAATCGAAGGGGGTCAGGTAAAAAATTTGTCGATTTGGCATGGCCCGTATATACATAATATGTTTACTACACATGCACCATGTGTATTCGAGTGTTACAGACTCACAAAATGGCGTTAAGATATTACTTATCCAATCAAATAACAAGTAATATTCTATGCCTAATATTTATCTAGATAAAGATACTTTAATCATAAAAACTATTTTTCCTTATATTCCTACCCCAAGACTAGTGTTTTTGCAGTTAGCATTGTGGAGCTGATGGCCGCTTAGTAAATAATAAAAAAACTTCTAGCTACAGTAGAGAAACTATTTATTGTATGACTTTTGTAGAACATCGCTGTAGATCGACAACACGGCTAATTGAAAATACCTCGCACTATCGCTAGGACAACACTTTCTATTACTTCAGCGCCCTGGAAATAAATTAAATATTATTGTTGGCTTACGTAAAAGGTATAAACGAAAACTTTAAGGGATACTTGTTCCTAAGTACTTAATGTTAAAAATTTGGAGTAATATACATATGATTCTTCGCCATGCACATTTTAAAGTATTTTTTTAAAATGAACACAGTTTGTGGTATTTTTTAAAATGCAACTCAACTTTTTAGAGGGAGTTTTGGATGAAATTATTCTATAATTAACACATAAATGGAAAAATAAAATTACTTACGTCTTTAAAAGCTTCTACAACTCCAAGAGGCACGTCAACGATCATTCTACCGAAACTAGCTAATGCCTAAAAATAGATATTTTATTGTATACTAGTCGATTTGTATTAACTAAAATTCTAAATTCTTTTAAGATAAACTCACGCCACTAGGTCTTGATTCTCTAGGTTGTTGATACAGAGCATCGGTATCGTTGTCCACACATAATACAACAACAAATAAACACAATAATATAAACAGTGTGTAGTTGAGGCTGGCCATGTTGACTATGTACTAGCTCTCTCTTGTTTGCTCTTTTAAGTCAATAGTTCGCATGGACTCTATGACGGTAGTAAGAACGTCTTTGTACCATCACTCATTACAAAAGCGTAACTAATTTGCAAAAAAATTACAATTAGTGTTGAGAATTTAACTTATCAAATTGTAATGCTTTTGGTAGGTTTAATAAATAAAATATCTTAATAAATAATAACTTTTATTTTAAATATAAAATTGCTTATTTAACATATTTCCCTGTGTTGCTTTTTCTATCCGAAAAGGTCGAGGAAAGCTTTGGATATCTGAAAAAAGATTGATTTTTATAAAATATAAATTTTATTTCCGTGCTAAGTTATACTAATTGTGTAGTTTGGAAGTTTCAAGTAGTAAGGTAAAAAATTTTATCGACTTGCTATTTATTGTTAGTACTTTTTAACCCCCGACACTATAACAAAGAGGTGGTATAGGTTACGTGTGTATTTCTGTATCTGTATGTCTGTCTGTGGCATAGTAACGCCCAAGATAATGAACCGATTCTGTTGGTGTTTTATTTGTTTGTAAGGTAATTAATTAGAGATGGGTATTAGCTATAATTTGTCAAGAACTGGTAAGCTGTTCGAAAACTATCAGCTCGTTTCTAACTACAAGTTAATATAGATTATATTATAAACCGATTCTTGAATTAAATTATAGTTTCAGTATATAAAAATTAAAATTTAATTATAAAATTTATTTAGTCGAAAATAGTTACTAATACTTAAGCAACGAATAATACACATTAAAACATTATTTTGCTTCATTTCTAAATAAATGAATACTCACATCACGACACGACGAAAGGAATCCTGTAGGTATATCGACTACTGCGTCATATAAGTCGTGGCTGAACTGAAAAACAAGATATTTTTTACTCAAAGAACTTTATATTTTTTTATCTGTCTACTTTGCTTGTTGGTAAAAGCATATCTGAAATTACTGAACCGATTTTTAAGCCGCTTTTACTATCATCGATGATAATATTATAAAGCTGAAAATATTGGATAGCTTCGATAGCATTTATCGAGGAAGGCTATTGGCCATATCAGCACTAATAGAAGCGGTGCATCACATGGACGAAATCTTAAGGGTCGGCTATTATCAAGTACAAGTTTAGACATTCATCAAATATATTATGAAGAGATTGGTGAATTTAAATATTAATAATATTTTCTGTAATTTCTCATACAATGCTAGTCACAGCAACAAGAAATTTTTGGGTATCTAGGTATCGATGATTTTTGTATCTTCAATTACTAGATATACTTTTCCATAAACATAGGTTTTTTAATAATCTGTTATTGGTTCCAAGTCGATTTTTGGTGCGTCTATTATACGGTATTATTTCTCACTTTATTCCTATCTTTAATAATTTTTAAAATACACATTATTTTAAACAACTTACACTACTTTCCGTGGTTGTTGTGGTTGAGGAAGGTGAGGTTGAAGTAGAAGCAGCTGGTGTCGTCGCGTTCTTATCTTGGCACATGACCAGCATCGCCAACGTGATAAAAACAAACATACACAGATGAATACGAGCCATGATTCTTTAAGATATAACTACGGATTGCTACAACAATCTTTTTCTTATATACTTGTTCTTGATTACCGGAACCATTGTATTGTAGCTTCTGTATGACTTCGTGACGCATATTGGCATAAAAATATTTTATTTTTACCTGTTAATTGTTACAATTGTATACTTTTGAATGTATGTTACACAATATTGAGTTATATCTTATTATAATAAATTAGCGACCCGCCCCAGCTTCACTTGCTTGATCTACTATAGTATGTTAAGTATGTATTAAACAGGAAGCTTCTTCTTGAGTCACTGTCTATTGGTGAAAATCGCATTAAATCCGTTGCGTAGTTTAAAAGATCTATCGTGCAGCGGGAAGTAACTTTGTTACATCTATATCTATACTTCTATACTAATATTATAAAGAGGAAAGATTTGTATTTTTGTATTTTTGTATTTTTGTATGTAACGAATAAACATAAAAACTACTGGACCGATTTCAAAAATTCTTTCACCATTAGAAAGCTACATTATCCCTGAGTAACATAGGCTATATTTATTACAAGAAAAAATTAGAGATCCTTAGGAAATCTCACGAAAACCAACCCAAGGTGCCAAAAAATTAGCCATAAAATATCTTTCATCGCATGCGCTGCAAAAAGTATTGATGATAGAACAAAAAAATGTTCTACAATATTATAGAACGTATCAATATCTACAAAAAAGTCCGCGAAACCATATGTCCAACTACTATAGTTACGTCACTATAACTACTTTTTTACATTTAAAAAGTTGATAAAAATGCCTATCAAAATCAGACCATGTTTTCTATAACTTTGTATTAATCCTTATCCAAATAAATTATTTCGTATTCAAGACTATTTCAATACCTGTAAATTACTTTTTAAATTATTAAAATCGGACTTTCCATTCAAAAGATATTACGAAATTAAAAATATCAATATAAACAAAAAATACACGACGACGCGACGGGCCAGTATAGCGACGCAGCGCAGCGAGTAACGCGGCACGAGAGGGGGCACCGAAATGCGGGAGGGCCAATATATTTTTAAAAATAATATTCCACCCGCGCGAAGCCGGGATGGGCCGCTAGTACTAAGTAAAGATATAGGTGGAAAATTGAGTATTAAAACACTACCCACCATATTCATTGACCATGTTATGTATAAATAATAATAAATAAATAAAATATTTACCCGTGAGGGGATGTATTACGAGTAGAGTACTTTTCCCCTCTGCCGCTGGGAGAGCATCTCGTAAGAGCCGAGTAATCCAGAACCCTTGGTGGTAGGGGATCTGTTCTGCGACTGGCTTGCGACCACCAGCATGCGAATCATAGACGCGTTCCGGTCGAGCCGCATGTGGGCCAGACTTACTCCCTCCCTCTTCCATAGCATTAATGCTGCGGATGTAGTAGACTCTGGGCACTTGCTCAGGGTCCGCTGAAACCGCAGCATTTTTTTTTCTTCACTCCCCCTCCCCACTCAATCTTCGAGGATGTAACGCATTAGTAAAACAAGATATCTCTAGCTTTGCCGATGTCTATGCGCGATGGTGGCCATTTACCATCAGATGGACCATTTGCACCTTATTTACTATAAAAAAAATATATTTAATCCTAAAACAAGTACATTTTTTTTAGCATAATGTAAAATATTTTTCAGCTGCAATGCTAAACCTCCTCAGAAAGCGAACAAATGGCTAACTTCTAAAGTCTAGCTATATCTAAATGTAAGTTACGAAATTTATTAAAATAATTTTTAAATGTTATTATATTTATACATTTAATTATTGGATCATAGGTATTTGCAATCATTTTAAGCTTCATAACTTTCTAAAAATTTCGAAAAAGTATTCCGTGGGACTTAACGATCTCAGAATATAAAAGATCGTATCATCCAAATGATAAAACTATGTATTTTGATAGTGTTTCATTTTTCTAAAGTTTTCATCCTCAAGAATTGTTTCTTCATACTAGTCTATTTTTTTTAGCTTAATATACAAGATAATTATTATCATTTTGGCACATTTACTGTTCTGTATTTAACTATAGTTTAATATTTGCCACTTTTATCGCAACGGTGTTAGTGTATGACACGTATTTTTAACCGTCGACGCTATACGGTTGTTAGAAATTTAAGGTGTGTATCTATAAGTCTGACTGTAGCATCGTAGCGTCCAAGATAATGGACCGATTGTGATGAAGTTGTATTTGTTTGAAAGGTAGTTCTCGAGATGGTCCTAGCTATAATTTTTGAAGATCTGGTCAGTCGTTTAAAGACTATCACCTCATTTCTAACTTGAGAGCTGCGTAACAATATTAATATATTAACAATTATAACAATCTTGTAACCATGGTAACACACTGACATTGCTTACACTCAGTATAGATGGAACGGTATTTCTCGATACCTTCCTTTCGATATCAAGTATCGTATAGAATCGAGTATTAAATTATTTTAAAGTTCGTAACAGTAGGTATATATTATATCTACATATTATTTGATTTTTTGCATTTTTATATTTTGTTTTCAACAATGCAAAAATCGTCTTATACAAGTTAATATCGATTCTTCTAAATCGATATTGTATGGTATCGCTACTTAATGACCGTATTGAATGAGAGTTTAAGTGCGGTAATTCATTTTTAATTAGATAGGTATTATAAAATATTGTTGAATTCCTTATTTTTAAAAGTAAATAACAAAATACAGGATAATAACTTAAATTTAAATTGACTAAGATACGGAGTAAATTACCATGTAGATTGTTAATGAGATGTTAATTTACTTTGAGCCATGCGACAAACATTTATTGTTCGTTTAAGCAAAAATATGATTTTTGAAAAGGACACGAGAAGGTCTAATATAAGTAATGAATGTTTAGAGTTGTTAGCAAATAGGTCGTGCTTTGTCGGTTAATTCTAAAAACTTCACAGTTAAATTAAGAGTGGCAGGTTCGTTCAAAGTCACCTAGATATTTGCTTTTGTCTTTATAGAATTTAGGCGAAAAATAAGTATGTATCTTACGTAAAGTGGCTTTACATTAAAACAACATGATTTATTAGAGACGTATAATGAAATAGAATCGAAGTTCAATAACTAGTAATCTGAACAATCGATTTGAAACTTTGCACTCAGGGAAGTCTATAATATTCCCGTCTCTTTTTCTCTCACTTTTTTTCCTCTTCATTTTTATGTTAATCTCTGTTCACTACGTCTCTTTTCACTTTTAAGAAAGTATATTTATATGTCTTCTAATCTATCATTTTTAGCGTTGCTCTGTCCTTCTCGCTCTTTTACTATCCGTCTCTTTTTTATCACCTTTTCTTCTCTCTTTTGTTCATCTGAAGCGAAGCAAGGGCAGATCGCTCGTAATTAAATCATTGCATATGTGTTAAGGAAATCAAATTAAAATGTTATTTCATTTCAATTTAAATAAATACAAAATAAAGCAATATTTGCATATCTCTAGCACAAAACAGCTTCTAGGATCCGGGTATACAAACATGTAGAGAAAATCTTCTTACTTGTCTAAGAAAGTAATTTCTTTAAGAGGATGCAGACGCGGTGGATATATGGGGATTTGCATTTTTAGAAAATTGATATATTTTGTTTAAATATTTTGCATTTTGTTTTAAAAACTAACAAATCCGTTTATCTTAATTCTGTCTATCGAAAGTAGATATTAGATAAGCTAGATGCTAGAGATAATAATAGAGAATAAATATTGGACTAACTTAGAATGACAGAAAGGTAAAATTTTAAGTGTATTTTTTTTATTTGTCTAAAATTCCTATAAATTACATTTTAAAATATATAAAAAACCATTGGTTTTATGTTTATATTTCTTTTATATTTTTTTATTGACCTTTCTTCAATATTACTGGTTTTTCAAAAATAAATGTAAGTTTTGACGGAAGTTAAATAATTTTTGATGTAAAAATAACCAAAGGCAATCGCAACCTCTTTGAAGAAATAATGTGTTGTAATGCCTTCTTAATTTCCTTGATAACCCAACCAACTACATACATTTCATTTTAAATTTTTCGATAAGTGTAGGTACTTACTTGAACTTACAAAATTCCTTAATAAAAACTGGTACAATTATACGCAAAATTTTGGGGACACGATAGTTTTTATTCATGTCAATGTAATAATAATATAATGGGTTGGGAAAAAGTCTTTTTGCATTATAGTATTTATGAACTTGTAATAAAATCTCTTTGGCTATACTATTTGTATCTGGCTGGTTTTGGTATCATTCAAAGTTTAAATTTTAAAGAAGATAATTCCAAATTCAAATTAGGATTTTTATTTGATTTTCGTACTGTGAAGATGAGTGATTCTAATGAAGAAATTTGATACATTTTAAAATTTTACTACAAAAAAGGTAAAAATGCAACGCAAGCCGCGAAAAAAAATTGCGATGTTTATGGACCTAGTGCAGTGTCTGTGAGAGTAGCACAAATTTGGTTTAAGCGTTTTCAATCCGGAAATTTTGATGTCAAAGATGCACCACGCTCTAGTCGCCCTATTACGGATAAAATGGATGCCATTTTAGCTGAAGAACTGGGAATTGACCACAAAACAAATTGGGTACACAAAAAAGCTCGATATTTGGTACCTCACGAGTTCACTGAAAGAAACTTAATGAACCGTGTACTCATTTGTGATTCTTTATTACGACGTAATGAAACTGAACCATTTTTGAAGAAGCTGAAAACTGGTGATGAAAAGTGGATCACGTACGACAAGTACGTGCAAAAAGGGTCGTGGTCAATGGCCGGTCAGGCTTCACAGACTGTGGCGAAACCCGGGTTAACTCGCAACAAGGTGATGCTGTGTGTGTGATGGGATTGGAAGGGCATTATTATATACTTTATTCTACTAATTATATTTTTTTGTCGCTTTTATGGAACGTCTTCAGCCTCATAAATACATTTTTTTAATTAGATTTATTTTAAAATATTTAAATGTGTTATATAAAGCCGCATGTGAATATATATGAACGCGCGTGATTATGGCTAGTTCCTTGTCCATTATTATTGGAATTACTACTATAAAATATTAAACATATCCTGAATATAAAATCGTTTGGAAAAAAATTGTTTACAATTACTGTACTGCATGTTTACAATTACTGCATGTGGCTAGGATAGCTAATTAGGCTTTTTTATAAGGCCTTATTGAATTCACATAAGAGTTAACATGCATGTAATACATATTATAACATAATTGTCTTCGTAGAAGTGATGGGAAATGGCGGTGTATACCGATATACAGTTTTTACTAGTTGGGTAGCAGATGACCATATTCTATATTTGTGAAAATTGTTGTGTCTAAAATTTGAATTAAAGAAAAGAATTTGAATTACTGGCCATTCAGTATTGTGTACTATACAATTCAATTGTACGATAAACTTGATGCTTTTTATGAAGTTAATCATTTACAAGTGCATTGAAAGTAACAAGCTACTTTTAAAATATTCTTTGAGAATGTGCCAGTGCCAGTATGATCGTCGTTGACAGTCAAACTTGGAAAGGTGACAAGATCTCACTAACACCGAATACATTTGTACCCAGAATCATAAGTGGGCACGAGTATGAGGATATGCAGCCAATTTTAATATTATAAGCTATGGTTTATTTATTATATTAAGCGATATCTAGTGGTAATTGCGCATAACTTAAGAAATGGCACTAAATTGGATAATTCTTTTTTTTATGTTCGTTATTGTGAGGACAAGATTTATAAAAAATTTACATCAATGGTCTTTAATGATGTCAGCTCACACTGTGGCATTTTTTTTTGCGAAAAATCTTTTAGAACAGTCGTAAATTAAGACAGCTGTTTTAATAATAAAAAAATGTTATAGTGTCGCAAGATTTGTATGTTATTATATAACAAAACATTAAGTTTTATTGAGTTTGATAGCAAGACCATAGAGATAGAAGCCGCAGGCTCTAATTATGAAAAAAACACAACAAACATTTCAAGATTTAAGTCAGGGGGCACGTTCGTCAGCTCGCGAACAGCAACCAGGATGTTTGGGAAATTCTATTCCTTATCCTTTCACGTAGAAAATTAAACGTCTCACGGTAATATCCGCAACTCGTAGCGTTGGTTTTGGCAGTTGATCTATTGTTTGCCGCATTTGTGACTTTCGTTTGGTGAGCACATTCATTATTTTGGTAAAACAATTTGTATTTTAATTATTTTGTAAAATAAATATTATATAAATAATTTTTTTTAATAGTGCCTACCAATTTTATGACACTAATATTTGTCGTATCGAAATTAAACACTGTAACTATATGTAGTTTAGAAGATTATAATTTGATGCCATGAAGCTTATCTGATGATAGAACCTGGTAGTGAACAGTGAAATTAAGTCTTCGATAATAGGATTGCTTTTGATGCTTTAGGCAACATCGAAGGTTAGCGTCGAAGGTTGCAAGTGTGATGACATAGTCAAGAGATGGATTTTCTTAACTCTTTCGTGAGTACTAGAGTTAATCTTTTTTTGTGTGTTGAAGGAATAATATATATAATAATATATAATTGCACTATAGGAAATAATATAAGCTTTTAGCGCCGTATTTTCACTTACATAAATAATGCTGTAAGACTCCATATAATATTCTGTAAAGAATTATATATAATAATAGGATTTCAACATCATCCTCACAACCCATTTATGGCCCACTGCTGAGCCGGGTCTCTTCCTCAGAAAGAGGAGGGGGTTAGGCCAAATTCAACAAAACTGGCCCAGTGCGGGTTGACAGACTTCACACACCTTTGAAATCTTTAGGGAACTTTCAGGAGCGCAGGTTTCCTCACAATGTTTTGCTTCACCGTTAAAGCAAGTGATATTTAATTGTTTAAAACACACATAACTCATAAAAGTCAGAGGTGTGTGCCTGTGTGGGGGATCGAACCCTGACCTCCCGAGTAAGACACCGATGGATTAACCTCTGGGCTATCACTGCTATAGTAGTAATAATGGGATTTAAAAATCATTAACACCTTTGTCTTATCAAAATAAACTATTTCGAGTTTAAGTTTGGTTTGTAGTATATCGCTAAAAGTTAAAGTTCAGCAAGCAGTAAATTGTAGTTAAGTGTGGCAGCATATACTGGTAGTTGTGTAACTTCGGATCGAGTAACGAAGAACGATAAGTTGGTCCCTTGTCTATTGGAAATTAATTAATATGGTGAAGTGGCGCTTATAATTGTTCTCAAATAAGGTATTTAATGAAAAGTGCTGCTATGTATGAGCTGCATCATAAGTATGATACCGCCAATACGTATATACGCGAATAACTTCAGAATGATTGCACCAAATTAAAAAAAAAGAAGTTTTTGTTGTGTTTGATATTGATAGGATAAGGTTTATATTTATTGAATGAGTTTGTGTGTGAGTAAATAAGTGAACGATTTGAATATACCTCAGCGATGTGAAGGCATCCGGGTAATAAAGATGTGACAAAGTGTTATATAACTTATTTTGTTTATTTTAACACGTTTTTTATTGAGGAAGTGATTGTGAAAAGTCTATCCTTATATTTATATCTTATGTTAACAAAATCCTTTTTGTTTTAAAGTGTAAAATTGGAAATGTTTGACGGTATAAAGTTTATTCGCAAAATTTACCATTATTTTGAAGATTTCTCGTGATTAAAGTAATTACTTAGTCTACATAATATTAGATAGCCATGTCGAGCTGTGATGGCGAAGCTATATTTTCACAGTCTAAGAAGTTTTGTAAACTGCACACTGCACTTGGGTCGTAAGCCCCAAGCAAAGCTCGGTTTCTCGTTTTTTTGAAATTTGTACTTGTTTTTTTGATAGCTTATGACTACATATTTATAAAATTAAAACGCTTATCTGGCTACAAAATTATGCGTTTTTTACTGCTACAAATTGGAAGCATTTTGTTGACACATTTTTGAATATAGTTTGTGCATTTTTTTAAAACACTTTTAGTGTTTAAATATTCAAAATGTATTCTATTTTACAATATTTTTTAGAAATAGTTTAGGCTAAAACGAAATTAGAAAATCAAATCTTTTTAACGGATTGTCTTTGACGCATTCCGGTCGAGCCGCATGTGGGGCAGTTTAACCCCGTACCGTTAATGCTGCGGTTCCAATGAATACCGGGTTCTTGCTCAGGGTCCACTACAGCATTCTTTTTTCGGAGTGCTTTTCATCACTTTTCGTCTGCTCGGTTGTCCCTCATCTATCACAAAAATAATCTCTTTACTAAAAGTTTTCTCTATTAAAATAAAACAGTAACAATAGCGAAAATATTGGCTCAATCAGTTTGGATCGAAGAACGACGAGGGATAAATTGCGATTTAATCGTACACTAATTAATTTTGCAAAGCCATGCCCTGACACTAAAATTCAATGTCCAAATAAAACTGGTAATGAAAAACAATGTCGTTTAACAGCTCATTTATTTGAAGTGATACGTTTTTACTTATAAACAAGATGAATAAATGATAATAAAGTATTTTATTAGATGATTAAACGTTCAACAAATTCCAAGTTTATCAGTACATTTTCATTTCTTTAATTATATTTATATATTTAATGTATAAATTAATAGTGTTGTAATTAAATATCATCTAATTCATATGTCACCGTCAAATTATAATCTATTTCGCGTTATTGTAAACTGTCGAAAGATTGTAAATCGAAAAAAATTGCTTACAATTTGACGCATTATTTTTCGGTAGATTTTATTCTATCGAAGTTAAACCGTCATATTGTGAAACAGGATGAATTTTCCATAGAGATACAGTAGGCATGATGAAAACATTTGAAAAATTAGAATGGACAAAAATATGGTCTTCAAGATTTCTGTGACATTACGTAACATATATATTAAACTCTATGTTATTTATTCTGTTTGTAAAGTTTAAAGTTTTTTTTAACATTAATAGGTTTAAAAATTGGGTTCACTTTGTAAACCACACAAATAGCTATTTAGATTTAAAATTTATTAATAAACAGTAATATTCTACATCAAAATAATTATTTATCTTTGATATTCCAAAGATAGGTGTTATAATAATATAAACTATTTAACACATTCGTTTTAAATTAAATTTGGCTTTAGCTAAGATCTTACTAATATCATAAAAGTTTGTTTGTTTGAATGTTTATTATAATCTAATTCAGACAAAGATCGCTTATAATTTGATGCATGCATGGACCTATTGAAGTTTTCGTGAATAAAGTCGATGCAGATGCTATTTATTTAACAATTTATTGAAAATCGATGGTAAATAGTAAGCATGAAAACGATATTAAAATGTAGGAGTGCATATTAAAAATGAAACCCTCTATTTGTTTTGATTGCTCAAGTTGCGCTTGGGTCGTGATGCACTGCGCAGACTGTATTTGCATAAATGCGAACATTAAACGCCGCTTCGCAAATAAAAATCAATATGGAGCTTATGTATTACAGAATCCAACTTATATTATCATAATATTAAACGTAGCATGGCTAAATAATAGCTAAAAGTAAAGACTAATAAAATTTATACGTATAAAAATGTAATTGGAATTGATATCACCGATGGAAGCCCAAACAAATAATTTTTAAACTTTTGTTTGTCCGTCTGTTTTTTTCGTATATTTGTACGCGTGTCTCACAAAAACTACTACACGAAATTGAATAAAGTCCTCACAGTTTTATTGATTTAAATTGGTTGTAACGTTATTGCAATCTAATCGTTTGTTTTAAAATCTTTAATTGGGTCACAAGACCCACGTCCAAAGTGCAAGTTTAACGTGTTACAGTGCAGTATATATTTTTTTTAGTCTCTAAGTACATAAACTATCTAAATGATGATGATGATAATAAAAAATAATCTTTAAATAGTGAAAGTATTTTTTTCTTTAGTTGAATTTAATAAATGGTAATCCAGATCTATAATACTTTATGTAAATTATTCTAAAAGATATTTAAACTTTATGGTGTTTATCTAAAATGTATACTATAAAAGCAAACGCTTGAAATTAGCTTCTGCAAATTTATAGAATGCTCCTTTGGAAGTATTCCAAATAGCATTTCTCTTGCCGATCTTTACTGTCTACCTCGTTTACCGCCATTATTATATTCTTAAAATACGGTATAACTCTCATAAATATCATAGTAATATTTTCACTCACTTTATCTCATAAATTAAATGCAATTTGATTGAGATTGATACAGTCAGTTATTATTTTATAAAATTCTTAATGATGATTAATATTTAAAAAAATATTGAAATACAAGTTTTAACTACTTAACAATCTCTACAAAATAAAAGTTTTAACTACTTAACGAAAAGAAACGAAACGAGACGAGACGAAACAAAACTAAACAAAACGATCCTTGAACAGAAACTTAGTAGGAGCGAAGCTATGATGGTAAATGCTGGTATTAAATTAATTAAGATTTATAAATGGTATTTTACAGTAACATACATTTTTATAACCATCCTAAGTATCTGTCTGTATTCTTTCAGTTATATCGCAGATACACTCAATAACGAGAAAGCCACACTTTATCATGCTCACTGAGATATGGAGGTGAACGAAAGCGTCACCGTTGAAACAACTGCTCTGTATCAACACTCGATATTTATTACACTGCAACACACATCCTACTTTTATTTATTTTAAGATGTTCTGGGTTTTTCTAATAGATTGAGCAATTACATATTTTACTACAATTCAGACGCAAAACAGAGATACTTTATACGATAACGATAACATCTGACGGATTAACTGTAAAGCCGTTTAATTTTAATTAAAATGACATGTAACTTTGTACTGTTTAGACATCTAATCTTCTTTCCTCGAGAAAATTCCTCGGTATTCGGTTTGATCGGTATATTTAATGAAGTAAATCTGTCTTATAAATGCTAAAATTATTGATACAGTAATATTTGTATTTCAGTTTTAAAAAAATTAAGTAATTCAGTTTAGAAATTTTATCCTACAATAAGAATACCTACAAATTTTATTTATTAAAAAAACTTAGGTATATTAGGTCAAACATAAGGGCATTATATTTTCATAAATATTGTTATTTATATAAAACAGACATTCGCTCTTTTTCCGACAGCTTTATTAATTGGCGAAATTATTATCGAAATAAATTATTTTTGGAAAAAAATTGTAGTATTAAACAAATTTTGAATGTAAAAGATATAAAGGCAAGACAAATATTTAAGACAAATTATATAATTTAAGATATAGTTAACTAGAGATCGTTGTACACTGTGCATTGTGCAATGATCACGTGTCTTTACTCTTTAGTGCTCGGGTATTTAGTGCAGGAAATTGAACTCCTCCGAACAGCGGAAAACTGTTAAGGATCGCTAACATTACTAGAAATCAAGTAGCTACTGATTGTTCACGTACCATTTTACTTAGATATTCTTAACATCCACCCATTTTAGTTCTAGATTTCTTTCCTCTTGATAATTTGTTTAAAAAGTCTATAATATTTGCAAAGGCTTAGGTGCTTTCCTTTAAAAGGACATACAGAACAGTGAGAGGTAAAACATACTTATAACATGCATTTTGAGCAGGAAGTAGCAGAGTCTGGGCTTTGATACACAGGTTTAAGGTGCCTTTTCAAAATATTATTAAAGATACTAGCCGACCCGCGCGACTTCGTTCGCGTGTTGCTCCGCTCCTATGAGTCGTAGCGATATGTTAAATAGCCTAAGTTACTCCTTGTTACATCAGCTATCTGCCAGTGAAAGTGCCGTCAAAATCGGTCGAGCCATTTCAGAGAGTAGCGGGAACAAACAAACAGACGGACATAATTATAAAAAATGTTGTTTCGGTATATATACCGTGTATACATCTATGTGCACTTAGTATAAAACGGCTGTTTTAATATTACAAACAGACACTCCAATTTTATTTATTTGTATGGATTTTGAAAAGGCGCCTTACTTAAATAATATATGTAACGTTTCACGTGATCTTCAATAAATGTTATACTTAACTACATTCATAGTTCACTCTTTGAAATCATTCATCAAAATAATGTTGAAAAAAAAAACTAAAATGAAGAGCAGAAGTTGTCAAATCTGTAGGTATATTTAAAATGAACCAATAGGAATGATAATCAAACACTATCAACAGTAAAATAACAAAATGTATCTTTAAAAATCAATCATATATTAAAATTCGTTATAAATTTTATATGCGAAGATAAACTGGTACAGACACCTCATTTATCAACTTTATATTAATAATAAAATGAGTTTGATGCATACGAGCTACATATCGCTCTTTAATCATTTATTGTTGGTATTTCGTATTTTTCGATATATTTGGAAATATAACTGATACTTAAACTTTTATTAAAATATTCGGAAACTATTACACTCACACACAAATGTTTGTGTTAAAATTAGAAAATTAAATGAAATAAATTTATTAAGCTTAATATTAAGCAGAAGTTTCGATCGCGCGGAGACTAATATTAATGAATATTAATATGCGGTACTGAGATTTATATTTATAGGCCAAATCTGTATTTGTATTTATAGATTTGGCCTTGTGGAATACAAACAGGTTTAAAGACATTCTGAACTCACATTCCACTACTCAATTTGCATGCAACATTAGAATTAACAAAATAACATGAGCAAGACCTTAGCACGTGACTCAAGTACACAAATTGCAATAATTTACGTCTACAGTGTGAAATTAATTGATAAACTGTCTCAGATCAGGACTAAAGTTATAATATATTGTCTAGACAGTGGGCATACTCGTAATATTTAGGCAATAGGAACTACTTGCCAATGAAAACTTATCAAGAGTTGATAAAGCTTTAGATATACATTAAATATTGTTAAGTAGAGAAAAATGTCTGATATACACACATAATATTATAGAAATATACCAAATATTAGTTGAGACATAAGAACATGTAGAAGTTACCTGAAACTTTTAGCTTAATAGTAAACTTTAAAAAACTTAAGAAGTTGCAGTAATAACTTAAAAATGATAAATTATTATTTTTAAAACGTTTTAAGTCTTATTTATTTTGGGAGTTGTAAACAGTATGATGTTAAATGTATGTTCAATACAGATTCCGTAAAAGCTCGTCGTGAGGGCGAAAAGCGGTCATTCCATTAGCGACACACCGACACAGGACTCACGTGTTGCTATTTACACGCAAACCTCGTTATCACGCTAGCGCTTTTACTCGCTCTAATGAAAAGAAAGATTTACAGGTTACGAAAATCGCAAAATATTGTTGAACATCAGACAATTTAAACAATAATCTTAAGGTAAATGTGAAATATTATCTGCATTAAAAATCGCTCTACATTAAAGTTAAAAAAAGTCTCCACTTTTTAACTGTTCACTAACACACCCATAATTCACCCACCCAACAACCAACACTTCACACATTTATGCACAGTCATTTACACACTTTCCAAAACATCTATACATGTGACAATCTCCATTTAAATTTGCGTGCCGCCTTGAATAATTTCATCCAATCCCAGATAAGCAATGCTCTTTTTCGGGATAAAAAGTATCCTGTGTATCCTATCGATTGATATTCGAATCAAGCTTATATAACATCCGTGTACCATTTTTCTAAAATTTTATTTACGCAAAGTTTACTGGATGGAAAACTTTTTTCCAATTTAATTTCACAAAAAAAAATCAATTAAACCAATGATTCTTAAAGTGGAAGAAGTCCAAGTCTTTGATGAGGGGGGACCGTGAAAGGAAAATGAATTGGGTGTCGATGACGATTAAAAGAGAAGTCTACGGCCTTTTTGTGCTCGATTAAATGGTCAAATAAGTTTGGATACTTCTGATTTGATCCAAAAAAAAATAAATCCAAAGAAATATAAGCCAATTTCTTAAAATATTTTAATTGACTATACAAAATATAAAAGAATAAGTAACTCGGAGAAAATGATGAAGATAATATACCCCATCTTGAATTATATTGAATAGACTATTGGGCAAATAAAACGTAGATAGTAGATACTGCTACTGAACCGATAAATAACCAAACATTATAATGTCTTACAACTACAACAGGAATCTAAAACAGTCAGTACCTTGGACTTGTGACCGAGGAGTAGGTTTAAGGGCTGGCCCTGCATTCAATTGAAACATCACGTCCACTGCCCAGGCTCTCTGTCTAAACCTAAGGTTAGGTTAACTTAAGCCTAACCCACGCCCCGACAAATAAATAAAAAAAATTGAGAGCATTTTATAGCAATTTTAAAACGTAGCCTGTAAATAAGTTTTTCAGTTTGTTTACCTTTTGCCTCAGTAAAGTAAAAGAGCATTGTTTTAGCTTAGTAAAGTTAATTTATTTGATGTATGAAGAAGAAAACTATTTAACAATGCCTCGCAACGGCTTTGAAGTTGACAAAGTTTACGGTCAGGTGGGAATACTAAGAAAACTAACAGATCCTTTTGATAAAGCAATTTATTTAGTTTATAATCTACTTGGAGCTAACTTAATAATTGTTACGGCTTCAAAATGGATAAAGATATTTAGAATTTATAGATTTTCTAGTTGACCCGTCCCGGCTTCGCCCGGTTATTTCTTAAGTTTTTTTTTTTTAAGATTCCTAGCAGTATGGATCACATACTACTAGTATTCCCTTTACCCCTCCTAGTAAGCTAACTACTAACGAACCCACGACCTATCGACCGTGAATCCAACGCCCGAACCACTGAGCTACTGACGCTTTCAAATTTATAATATTAGTTAGGATCAGGATTATGGTTAGCAGTATTCTGGTTAAACAAGACCATCAGATATCATACAGATAATATTTTATATTGATTTCGTATTAAAATATATTTATAGTTTTGGCGAATATCTGAACCTTTATTTGGATAGATTGGAGGCAGTCATCAAGAGATTTTACATAGTAAAATTTGTTTAAATTAGTGCAAGTAGAGTTGTATAAGAGATGAGAGTAAAGACATCCTTAAACCTGCATTTGGGTTGCAAACGCAAAGCATTATCCTATTACAATACCTACCAAAAATAAGCAATAAATATGAAGAGAAATCCTACCATGTAGTCTAGATTTCATCAGAGGCAGTCGGCCGTTACACATTGATTGATGTGTAGTCGACAGTAGCGGCGATTGGGAACAATACAAGTAGAGAACTGACTACATCAGTATAGGTATTACGTATCTAAATAAGCAGCTAATTTACTTGTATAATTTGATTTTATGATAAACAAATACTTTGATATAAGTCCAAGGGGTTCCGCAGAAACAAAGAAATATTTCATTAAAATCGGATCTTAAAAGTAGAATCTATTTTTGAGATCCGATTTAAATGAAATAGAGTCTTTATATTCTGCCCTTAGTCAAGCGCATTTTAAGTAATGAACAAAAAATGTAAATACTGAAAACAGGTTAGTATCAAATACTAAACAGGCGAAAAATTAATCTACAAAACTTAAATGAACGCAATTATTAATTTATTCCGTAGTTTCTTATAAAAAGTTATGCCAAAACTTTATTATTATATTTAAATGATTAATTAAATAAAGTTTAGACTGATTGAAAATGAATAAGTCTATTTTAAATGATAAATAACAAACTTGTTTTTCATTCACATTTCAGGTGAGATAGCAAAAGACATGATTTCTTATTTCGTTATTAATGTTTTAAATACTAAATTATTTTTGTTATCAGAATATTATTGAGTGCTTAATCTGTGTAAATACATTATAAACTATCAGGCGTGAAATATTATATTTCAAATTCCCATTACTGACCTTATTTAACTTCAAGAATAAAACTTAAAATTGAATAAAATTAAAAACTGTTGTTTATAATTGACTGACTTATTTACATTATTAGTTCACATCTCAAAGGGATTATTTATCTTCATAAGGTTTCGGATAAAATATACAGTACGTATATTATTATCCTTATATATGTTAATTGCTTGAAATTGCTAACAAAGTTTAGGGTCAGGTGTAAATTCTGAGGAAACTATTAAATTGACAAGTCATTTTGTGTACGCATGACCTGACAATTTCATAACTTATTTACAACTCAACTAATTAAATTCACGCATCGTTTGTTTGTGCGTTTTAATTTATACTAGTTTATATCGTTTTAATATACCTCAAAAATGGGGCTGTGTTTTCAATAAAAGCTTCCAGGCGTCTTGACTTTTTCGGACATTTTTCAACACTTATCGTCATATTTCAACTAATTTATACAAAATTATTTGTATTTATAAATATAATTATACACCTATACTTTCTTTATGTATTACTCTGTTTATTGATGAAAGCCGCATGAAAATTTATTTAGTAATTTTTGAGTTTATCGCGAACAGGTAGACAGATAGTGATGTAGTAATTTGTATTGCTATTGCTGAGAAAAATAAGTGGCAATTAAGCAATTAAACCAGTCTAATATTTTATAAGTGTAATAATTGTATATAAATATGTAATATGTATAGAAGTGTAAGCCTAGTTAAGATGGGTTGCCGGCCGGTGAAATGTATAAAAAATGAGTATTATATTTATTATTCATTTAATGATTTTCTGATTTATGACTGAGTTTGTAAAGATCAAATGTGTAAAATAAAGAGTAAAATGGCTCCTGTGAAGTAGTAAAGGTAAATCGCTAAGGTATTTGAACGAATGAGGCCAGTATTTCCTGGTAATTGGAGCTGTCGTCCGGACAAATGTACCGTCCAGTGCGCCGGACAGTCACTTAGAACGCTACTACGAATATACCAGACCTACAAATGCTTGTATATGCTAAAAATGCACTACAATTCTGTATTATCTATACATATAATAGAAATTTGAGTTTTTAAACATAGCAGAAATCGATGAAAACCCCATTTGAGAGGTCTTTATAACACCAATAGAATAATTTAGCCTTACTTTTACTTAAATCGTATGTCGATGTCAATTATTTAGGCTCTATGACGATTCTAGGATATAAATTTTCAAAATGGAACGGTTTGCCTAGATCTTTACGTAAATAACTGATTCAGATAGTTTGATAGTATATGATTGTGAGGGAACTAAAGATATAGAATGCTCTAAAGACCTTTTAATATATTTACAAGATGTGCTCGTTAAAAATTTAGCTAAGGTCATTGTAACGTCTATTCTATAAAGTGGGCCAAAGTGAAAGGTTAAAATACCTAAGTCGCCAAATTACGAGAAAATAGTATTTAATGTTACTGAAATGAATATGTAAGCAATATGACAAAGGATGGTTTATTTCTCATAGTCTCAAACAATATAAATTAGGTTATATTAGAAAAAGTGGAAAATGGTTATCATTTTTAAAACATCCATACGTTGTATGGTTATGACATCATACTTAAATAAAATTTAAGATAGCTAAGGGAATCTTAAACTACTCGTATATTAAGAGTTTCGTCCCCAGATGCAGTTTTGCGTATCTTTTACATAACGGTTTTTTAAGTTTTAGATACTAAGGACATTAACTATTATAACTATCTCATTAATTTATCATCAGTTCTCAGATTTCAGTTAAAAATTAAAGAAAAAGTCTTTTTTTTCCAGGATCTTATAGATTTAGGAGCTCTCAATTTTTTTTCTTAGAAGCTTAAATTTTAGCTTCAAGTCTTTCATTTCGTCAATCGATTCTTCATTTAGTTAATCGATTTAGAAGTTTCTGAGATAAAATATTTTTTGATTTTCAGCTTTTTCCGATTTTCGAAAGAAAAAATACATACAGATCACAGAATTCCAGGATCAATGAATCTCAATAGTACCAACTTTCCCTGAAAAGATGAACCAGATATCCTTCGGAAGCCGATTGACTATGCTTATTCTCCTGCAGCATTTCTATGTGAATGTTTCGGGCATGTTTGGATTTTATAATTGAATCTTTTATCAAAAATAATACTATACCTCTAATAATAAGGTTTTTGTTACACAATATGTGTTTAGATAGCTATTTTATCATAAAAACTAATGAGGTAATCAGTCATTTTTAAAGCTTAATAATCGGCAAAAGTCACATTTAAGTACTTGGCAAATATTTATGAAAATAGCTTATTCAATCAATCATAATATTATTTCTAATAAACAAGCTGTGCCTCTAGATGTGTATGTAAAATAAAATCTGGCTTAACACTACCAAGTAATTGAAGATGGCGCTGCATGCACTCTATACTCATATTACCATGCAGATTTTAACTTTTTGCCTACAAATGATGATGCAGTGCAAACCCCATTTGCATAAAAACATGCTTTATCCACAGCTCTAACAAAAAATCAATAGCTGTTGGGCTTATCTTTAGCGCAGACTACTCTACTATCAGTTACTGCTTTTATGTACATTCGGTATTGAGTGCATGAAACTTTATTACGGAGAGAACATAAAAAACACTTTTAAAAGCGTAGAGCGGCTCGTACAATATCTATATGTATGCTTATTATATCCTAATAATATAAATACGAAAGTGTGTCCTTTTTCGCGATATAATATTAAATTATGAACTTATTAATTAACATACTACTATAATAGTACTGAGATAATACAAGAATATTATAATCGAAACAGAAACGTCTGGTTGTTTTTATTCAGCAAACAGTCGATCCATCCCGGCATCGCCCGGGTGCAACGTGTATTAAGGGTTAATTTCATATTTTAATTGCTATATCACTTATTGTTATATTTTAGTGAATTTTTAACACCAACGTAATTTATATATCACTAATAGCTGGTGCTCGCGACTTCGTCTAATAATGTTTTACACATAAATTGGCTAATACATAAAGTATATGCTGTTGCGGGCTTTTTTGTAGAACTATTTAAAATAAACATTTCCATCTTACATTATATACTCTGACGCGTAGCAGCAGCAGCATCGCACTTCAGAATAGCTCGCAGATGACAGAAATTTTCCCTACTTACTTGACCCTTATATTTTGAAAAATTCACACTATATCTTTACAATCATTACATCAAACATCCATACATAGGTACATACAAACTTTCGCGTTTATAATATTAGTAAGGATAAGGATATATTAAAAAGTAAATATAATAAGATATTTTCAAATAAATAATTTATTTTTAAATTGAATGCTTATATCGACATTCCGTTTTTCAACAGTAAATTTGTTAAATAAGAAATTAATGATTTCTTTTCATTAGAATTATTTTTGATCCTTTAGAATCTTTCTTTTTTATACGTTATCTCCTTCTTAATCACATATCGAATTACGATATGAGCTATCTTATAAATAGAGTATACTATAAGAATTATATGCTTCAAAAATTAATAAGTGTTATTTTTGATATATAAAATATAAAAATTGCCGATAAATTTCGCATCGGACAGGTTTTGCTGAGGTACGACATATCCCAAGACCTAGGAAGGTACAGGTGTGTCCGGAAGACATTTATAGTTAAAGTGATAATAGAAAATATAGAGTTTAATTTTTGTAATAAATCTATTAAAATGTAAAGCTAAAAGACCAGAACCAGACTAGGAAAGAAAAATGAAAGATTTTCTATGCCTAATGTTCTCTTCATGACATATTGACTTAGTGAGCATGATGTATATTGTCCTTTCGTCTTACCTTTATCGTAGCTGAATCAAATATCGTTATAAGAATAACTGAACGTAAAAGTAAGTGAAAATATTAATAACTAGTTGCGGCACGCGGTTTCACCCACTATATTTTGGATAATTCACACTATATTATATCATTATATTATAGCCTATATATTATTACAAAATACATTCAGTAGTTTTTGCGTGAAAGAATACAAACATGCATCCATACATTCTTACAAATATTCGCGTTTTTAATATAAGTAGGATCTAAACTGTCTAAATTATCCAAAAGTATCCAAAAGTGTGTTTTCGTATCCGCATCGTTGTCGTGACGCCGTACCGAAATCGTAACGTATAAAATACTTATCCACGACCTTTCATATAATATATGCACCTGGGTTTCCAATCACGTGAAACATCTTGTTGTTGGAATTTCGCTTGCTTTATTTGAAAGAACCACGAAATTCTTATTGCTTTTAGATTTATAAAATCTTTTTTATATTTAGCAGTAATGTTAATTATATTAACCCATACAAAAACGGATCAATCAAATCTATTTGATAATGAGAGAAACCACTTTGTTTCCCCATTTGTCCTAATCGATTTTGACGAAGATCTCTGAAGTAAAAAATAATATACTAATAAAATTCTCATAATCAGCATAGCTTTTTCAACAAAATCATTTCAGTATTTTATTGTAATAATTAAAGCCATTATTAATGGAGTCTGCCATCTAGTTAAAATTTTAAATAAGTTGGTATCTGATAAACAGAATATTAGAAGCCCAGCTTGTTGCGTTGACCTAATTTTAAAGACCTAATTTTGTTCAATCAATAACTTTGGTATTGTAATGGGATGTGTTTTTAGTTTTCATATCATATATGGAGAAAAATAAATAATTTTAAAATATAATTATGATTTTTGTAAGAACATGAGTTTTTGATTATAAACCAGCGTATGTACTTTAGAATAGTATTATTGTTTTGACACTGTTAGTTTTTAAATTATTAATTTTTAGTTGTTAAATAGTGTAACACATATATTTCTGTTGATTGTTATTATGGATTGTGACGTCACTTAAAGCAAGCTTAAACGGTTTTTTATTAATTTTGATTTATATTACGATGTAAGGCATTGTATAAAATAATAAATAAATACAAACATTATGTATCAGAAAAATGACAAATAATTAAAGTAAATTTTCGCTTAGACGACCTAGAAGCTACAGTGACAATAATAAATGACGAAAATGTTTCGACTAAATATTATTCTAATTAAATATTCTAAATTAAACAGTATAGAAATGAACAAAGAGCTCGTTTAAAAGACCTCATCTACATTTCATCGCGGAGGCTGTGGATTAACGCCGCGACAACGTATTTGATTACTATTCATAACTGTCTCTTGAAGCCTTTGTCAATGTTTATAAAACCTTACAAATGATTTACAGGAGAGAACATTTTTTTCATTTCTTGTCCACTGAACTATAATTATTGTAATATACAAGCATTTTCCAGCGAATTCGTCCGCAGAAAATTCTGAATAGGGTTCATTCATCACTCACTCACGCAACAACCTCATTTTTGATTACTCTTCTATTATCACAATTATTAAATAGATACTACTATTCCTATTTCAGAGATAAAAAGTATCCTGCGCAATATCCGTTGCGGTTTTTTGTGTAAATCTTCTATCCCACAAGACTGTTATTCTCGGGATAAGAACTAGCCTATGTATAAAAAGCCACTATTATAGAATTGTGAGTATACATTAATATTACAATTATAAATCCTAATGTGTGTTTGTTGTATTGTTGGTCTTTCACTCTGTAATAGATACATGTATACATGTGAGTGCTTTTTATTTAATTAATATGCACAGTTTTGTAGAGTGGTAATGTAAATAGGTATGTAATAATAATGCCATAGTTATGCTCAAATATCAAATATTGATATCGAATAAGAAAGTTCATTCAATTAAATTGGCTGTTAATGAGCAAATAACTTAATTCTGCAAGGAAATGTTCGTTCTCTTAATGTTAAGTTTGATTCTTCATTACATCAAGTATATAAAGTAGTGCAAGAGCTACAACAGATAACAAGGTTTACGCGTAAATCAACACGTGTGCCGCTAATGGAGCGACCCCTTTGTCCTCTCCCCTCACGGTCCACGGTCACATGAGCTTTTACCGCTCTTCAATTTCGCTTTGATGAAAATAGTTATTCATTATTATATCCCAATATATAATCACGTAAGTGTTAGGTTTTATTAAAATATTAATACTTTAAAATATCTATATTAAATACTAGTCGACCTGTGCGACTTTCTTCGCGTGTAGCTCCGCTCCTATTAGTCTTAGCGTGATGATATATAGCCTATAGCCTTCCTCGATAAATGAGCTATTTAACACTGAAAGAATTTTTCAAATCGGACTAGTAGTTTCTGAGATTAGCGCATTCAAACAAACAAACTCTTCAGCTTTAAATATTAGTATAAGATATAAGATAATTAGAATAATTTGATCAAGTAAGCGTTAATTAAGTTATTTAAAGGTTTTAAATATTTTTTAAATATTAACTTGGCAACACAGGCCTACACCTGTCATTACAGTGGGAAAAAATGAGGGGGGGGGGGGGGGGTATTTTGTATTATAAAAAGGATGACTTTTACGCAATAACTTTTAGTTGTTTTCGGAACTCGTGTGACTTCAGTGTTGTGTGCTTAAAAATAGTTTGGTGAATATTTATAGTGTAATTGCTTTTTGCTGAAGAAGTGTTAAATATTAGAGTCAGGAGTCAGGTCGAGCGGTGACGGAGAGTGTTGATGCATTATAGAAAGGCCTTTTAATCCTAAATCTAACGTGTACCTTTTAAAAATAACTCTGCACAACTGTGTCTGTTCTTATGTAATACTTTCTTGGTTATATCGATGTAGATGAACTTTCTTACATTACATGTATGAAGTTTATCCATTTCATCCATTTGTTATTAGAAAGGGATGAATATAATAACCGTACTTATATCATTGATGCCAGTTTATAAACTTGCACTCGCTCACTCCTATATTCAAAGTGCTTTTTACGTCTCACTCGTAAGGATAAGCAGTGTTAAAAAATGATTTTTATCTTTTCACAGTAGCAGTATTATTCTAAATTGTTTTAGAAAGTGACGTCACAGTGTGATGTGTGAGTGTGACCGATAGAATTTTGTTAATATATTTATAAACATCTTGGATCCCAAGCTAATCTCTCTTCAACTATGACTATTGTTATCGGAACCGTGAGATAGGCTTGGTTTAGATTAGTGTTAGGTTAGCCTTATGTAAACCTAACCCTAAACTTGGACAAAAAACCTGGGCAGTGGCGAGTGTTGCAAATTTTTTTTATGATAGTACGAGATCGTAATTTTTAGTTATATCCTTACCATATTGCCCATGTAGCTTTCAAGATAGGCCATTCATTGTGCACATACGATGCTTATAAAAGATTGTATATTCTCTACAACTACCTCCCTTCGCAGTCTAAATTTCTTCGACATACAGATATATTTTATGAAGAGATGAATCACGAGAACAAATAATTGAAATAAGTAAAGAGTCTTCATTAGAGAATGGAGAGATTGATTCCTCTATTCGTTTCTTAACAGGTAGTTAGTTATAGGTACAGGTCATACAACAAAATCCAAAATTAATATATGTATTCAGTAATTCTTTACTGAATGTAGATTGCAGTATTCTAACTTATTTAAAATTTGGTAATTTTAGATTAACGAGTACATAATAATTAATCAATCGTCACTGCATATGAAAGCACAGTTTCACTTCAGAAGCGATTTGCAGCCCGAAGAGGGAACTACCAAACTTCATTATTTAATACAAAAGATGATTAATGAGCTTTCTTACAGCATTCACCTTCTCGCTTAGATTAGAACAACCAATTATTGCAGTATTTTAACTTTTTTCAGCTTTAAAACTTTCAAAATATGGTATAATTAGCGTAACGGACGAAGATTAACGATTTGATTTAAAGTCGGGTCAGTTACACCACCTATAATTCAACAATGGCTCCACCGATTTTGATGAAATTTTATATAAAGATACAAGAGATTGGGAAATGATATAAGCTACCTTTTATTGCGAAAAAAGGTATTTAAAAAAGATGAAAGTTTGTGTGGGAGTTTGACATATGTATATAAACGACACGTAATAAATATCACCTAGGCGAAGCCTGGTCGACTAATTTATAATATATGTTTATAACGAGAATTCTTTAAAGATACATCGATGGATTTATATTTTACAAAATATATGAATCTTTTATTGAAATGTCTAATTTGTTCTGATGCCGTGCTTTTAGTTATATTATAAAATCTTTAATTCCACTAGGTGCAACATTTTTATAGTAAAAGTAGTAAGTAAGGTATGTACGGTGTTTTCTTTTTTTTCCAAATTGAACATGAAATTTTGTTTTACCTCCCAACTGCAAGGGCGATTTTAAATTAGTGATTTTTCTTGTTAAATGTTTGCCAATCACTTTCCAGTTTAATGAGTGATTTTGTATAGTGAATAATTTAAGTTAAAGGTTAGGTTAGGTTATTGTTTGGATTCACAGTTATTTTCGTAAGCGTTCCTGTGGTGCCTCTACAACGAAGGTAAGCTACCGTTGGTTTTAGTGGGTATGCCTTGAACTGTTGCGTGCCTTCTAAAAGCGGCATCAAGGAGAGCCTCACATAACCTAGGTACGCATAAGGTCCATTCCCTACGAAAATAGTTTATATATAAAATTAAAGAATTTGGAGGTCTTTAAATTGATTTGGAGGAGCAATTGCTCGTATTCCTAATTAAAGTATCCTTTACTAGTTATTGTGCAATTTGCACATATTGCAATTCATATAATAATTTACCACTTTTGCAGGACTTATGAATTCTATGCAAAGTCATAAAATTCATTTTATGAAATAGATATTATTCAAACTGCATTCGCTGGCTCATCAATATCAAGGTTTAGAGGCAACTGGCGAGTATCCAGAGAAATATTTAAACGTGACTTATCTTTACCTACATATCTACTTTTCCCACCTTTATTCTCTTTTTCGTGTAACTGAAATTGAAAGAATTAGTTTGCTTTATTGTTATGGGAAAAAATTCGATATATTATTATCGGTCCAATATCAATTTCCATAATATAAAAGGAGAATACTCATTATTTTCATATAGCAAAATTTAAAAACATGAAATTACCGAGGTCCAGGTTTAAGGACCATTATCCTCATTAAGGACTACACTTTACATATTCGTCACTAATTTCTAACTACTTGCCAATCAAAATATGTAAACTCCTTATTACTCAGTTAATTTACTAAAATCTATAACAGTATAAAAATTAAAAGGAAATTATGCGTTATTAGTGGACTCTATATTTTAAGTAGTATCTAAAACAGGTTCAGTTTTTTTCAAGAGATTTTAGTAAAATACGAATACAAAATCCTTAAAAAGTACCCTTGCAATAATAATTGAGTTCTAGCTATAAATTTTTTAGTCTAAGACAAAGGTTTCGGTAGCTAACAACGTTATTTGAATAAACAAAGGTAGTTTAATAGCTAGATAAAATCAAATTGGATGATGCAGTGAACAGGCCATGAAACATTAATCAACTTGTGATATTGTCTCGCCTACATTGCTTTTAAATTCATTTTTCAAAGTACAAATTAAAGATTTAATAAAAACCTTTTTATTAGTTTATTATTTAACTAGTCGACTTGACCTGGCTTTAACAAAAATCATTTTAATTTTTTACATTTAGCTATATAAAAATATTTAGTTTAATAAACATATATTATTAGAAATACAAGTATTTTTTATTAACCCCAGACGCTACAACGACGGAGTGTTATAAGTTAAACACGAGTATCTGTGTATCTTTAACTCTGTATGTGGATCGTGGGGTCCCAGATAACGCACCGATTGTGATGAAGTTTTATTTGTTTGAAAGGTAAATTTAATCGAGATGATTCTTAGCTACAATTTGTGACAATCTAGTCAGCCGTTTTAAGACTTTTTTATATTAAATAATACAAGTGTCCCGAATGTGACGGAGTCTTTTTTGTATTTTGTGTTTTTTGCTTACTTCCGTGCTCTCTCATATTTGTTTTTGCTTATTTTGTGTCATCCTTTCTCGTTGTTTGCATTCGTTTCCTTTCACACGTTTTCCATATTTGCCTGCCTATGTATAATTATATCTGTATTATCATTAATACGAAAAATATACCCTTCTAATTATTTCTAGCCCTGTTCCTTTTTATTATTATTATTTTTTCAGCTATTTGTGTACTGAATTTTATGGATCTATCGCTAATTTTGTCCTGTTTTTTAAATTTGTTTAATGTTTTTTCTTCAATCTTTGTATTTTCAATCTTTGTAATGGAGTATCGTTTCCTCTGTCATGTCGTCACAATCGCAGATAGGGTCACTCTTACATTTAAAACGGTGTAGGTACTCACCGAATTCTCCATAGCCCGTCAGGACTTGTGTCATAACTGGAGTTGGCAAGTATAGGAGCCCTTAGCCGTTTGAAGACCGTCCGGTCATTTCTAACTTAAGAGCTGCGTGACAATATTAATATATTGACATTATATAACAATCTTGTAACCATGGTCACACACTAACATTGCTTACACTGAGACACTTGTAGTTAACTTTGTTTTTTTTTTGCATTTTATGAGTATTTGTTAATTCTGTATTGTCTGCTGTTTTTGTACTTTGTTTTCAACAATACAAACTGTTTTCGATAATTTAATATCGATTCTTGTAAATCGTTGTCGTGTGGGTGTCGGCTCTTGGGGATTTTATTGAATTAGTTCGAAGCGGGCCAATTAAAATTTTTAATTTAAAATTTTTCTTTACCTGTCTGTCCGTATGTTGTCAAATCAGATACGGTTTTCAGAGTTATATAGCTGCAGGTTTATTTGTTTCATTTTAATGATGAAAGAGAAGTTATTGTCATTTAAAAATGTCATAACCCAGCAAAACTAGAGCGAATAAGAACGTAAATAGATAGGTACAACATACGAATATGTGCCCGATATTATTTTAGCACACGATTTCCATAAATGCTAATATTTCTAAAATGTTCTCTGTTGGTGAAAGTTCGATGTTTCTGTGCAAGATATTTTCAGCTCGTTCATTTTGTTGACTTATCGGAAATATTCTAGATATCAGTGGATATAACTTATTTAAAATTAGATAAAGACATTATCAGTATTTCAAAAACTTATTAGGTTTGTTTTTATAATCAAGATTTTAAAATTCTCTTTATTTGTAAAATAATTTATTACTGAAAATTTTAAAATTTTCAATTAAGCCGATCCACTGGGCCGTGTTAATTTTAGAAAATCTAGGAAGAAGTCAATACAATATTATATTCGCCATTGATATATAAATAAAATATCAAGGATAACATTAGTTTTTTGCTGATGTAATGTAAAATATAATATGATACGAATATAATATATTATATGTATACCTATATGAACAACAGGACTTATATCAATTAAGTATTCGAATCAAGGCAATCTATAAATAAAATAAAGGCAGTCTATATATAAACATATAAATAACCCATAGTCACACAATTTATAAGTCAATAACTGCTGCACTCATTCTAAAGAATTTTGGTACAAAGATAGACTAGAGCATGACAAATAACGTAGGTTACTTTTATCCAGAAGATAGGTTATAAGAGGTTTAAACAGGGGATGAAAGTTTGTATATACATACAAATAGAGAAATATTTTGAAAATAAAAATGTAAAATTAAACAAATACACGTGATAAACTTCACCTAAGCAAAGCCGGGGCAGGTCGACTAGTTACTAATAAAAGGTTATCAAGTACTTAGGTGAAATAAATTCAGACATTACAAAGTCATAATTATTAAAGTCTGTAAACTTAATTACGAAGACTAATTTGATTAAATGTTAATATCCTAATATGAAGTAATCTTGATAATTACAACATACGACGTCTAGTATCTGTGGTTTGTAGAGTCGTTTGTCACAAGTAATGTTGCTTTGTGAATTCAAATACTTGCTACTGATATACGATGTATATTTGCCCCTTGTTAAACATTTCGGTATAACTCACTGACTCACTACACTAGAATGAGTAGTGTTTGTAAATTTAATTAATAGTACTATGTTTTAGTTAATTAACACGCTCGTGGAAATGCTTTGTAAATGTCGATACTTCATAACATATAATATTTTAACCTATATAGAGTAGAATTTATTACTGGTATATCACACCAGTGCTCCTTTCATGATATTGCTTACAAAGTACTAATATTACTACTACTTATTAGACACTTTATCTAAGTTTATATAATTTTGATAATAGGTATTAATTTATGTTACTTGAAATATTTTGTTCTTTTAAAGTTAAAAGGATTAAGATTTTTGCATTATGGAAAAATGAAACAAGGGCCCTTAGAAAGTCTCTACGTACTACGGCTAAAATGTAATATAAATAATTGTATATTATATTTTCATAGAAATATCAAATATTTTATTTCATTAAATATTATACCAATAGTTCATAATAACCTGCTTAAGTGAACACTAAAAGCAACGCTAATTAATGTAGTTACAAGTTGCATAGGGCTCTACAGTAGATACTTTATTTAATATGTTATTATGTCAAAATTATAAACATAAATAATATAAAAGTAATTCTAAAATATAATTAAAAACAACTGAAATATTAGGTTCTAAGAAAGTACAAAGGTAAAAAAGGAATTACTGTAAGATATACTTATAATTAAAAAATTGCTTGGACATCTATAATTCACCTGCTCACTTTAAAAACTATGAGTGCCAAACTTTAAATTTATTGAGCTCTTTTTGCATGAGCAATAAATAAAAAAAACTATATTATTCCTGCACTTTCTCTTCAAACTTGAGTGACTTCACTCTAAATCCAATATGGCGAACTAGTTACTTCAACCGCTTCCTTCCTTTTTATACGATAAAATTTCTTTCTTCATATATAAGAAAAACTTGTTTTTAATTTCTTAATTATTTACTTCTAATAGTAGATAGATATAGTAAAGCAAAACCGTGTTATTAAGCTGGTGTATAAACTTGTAAAGCGCTAGGAGTCACTGGTCAGTGGTCAGTATATTGCGGATTTGCAACTAGTGAAGCAATTGATGTTAGATTTGGTCAGTTTGCAAGTCGTTACAGTTGCTCCGTGCTAAAGGATTTATGCAAGAGCGGCGACGCGAGAAGCCCGCGGCGACTTGCAGTTGTGCAGTGTTGCCAGTATTGCCTCGTTGTGACCGACCGCATTGCTGCCGACACTGCCTTTGATTAATGCAGTGCTACGAATCCACGCCACCGATAAACTATCGAATACATGCCTCATCACTTACTGTACACTACAACTATACAAAGACAAATGATTTCCCCTTAACCTATTGTAAACAATTTAATGTTATGATGATTGAAATTAAAATATTTCCATATTAATATCACAATTATGTAATGTTTTTGGAATTCAATTTTATGAAACTAAACATCTATTTAAAACATCTAATTCTGCTAATTTGTAGTGTATAATAGTATGTATAAATGCTCAATATAATAAGTGTGTATTGCACCTATAAGAGACCTAGATTTTTAGAGTATAGATTCATATAAATATTCGAATTCGATTTATATTAGACTAAAAAGCCCTATATATTGTTATTTAAATAGTAAGTTTTAAAGAACATGATGTATGAAGGATACATAGTTGGCCTACGAACAGAACATATCATCATAACTAAAATTACTTATTTATTTAAAAGCTTAAGAATCAATTTTAGTAACTGACGGACATCCAGGATTTCACACACATTCTAAGAAGTATTAATAATAATTTCCTCTAAACTAGACTCCATTTAAATCTAAGATTTTGTAAATATCCCCTTCCATTGTACTCATACCACGAACTACTACTTATAGGTTACATTGTGCTGTAGCTCAGTATAAAGGGATGCCCTAAACCGACACTTGCATCACAAGTTCCATGCACTATTTGGGATAATATCTGTCAACTAAAAATTACTTTAACATCAGGTAACAGTTGCTGTAGAGCGAAACATTACTTTATCACGGCAGAAAGCAAGCACTACATAATTTATTTAAACTATGAAAGCACCTTGTTGTTTGTGACTGCTATGATTTTAATTTATAAAATAAATATTTGGTATCTCATTTAATTAATTTCAAGATAGCTGAATCTTTTTCATTAAAAATTCGAATCTCAAATGGTACTTCACTGGAGTTATAATTAAAAATGTTTTCATTTTTACAAAAATATTTCTGTATATTTTTCAGATCGAGTACAAAAGTAAGAAAATAATAACGTTATAATTTAGAGCTTCTAATATGATAATTTTAATAAAAAAAACTAACTTGTTTGATATTACATTTTTTAAATTAGCTACTTATTATTAAGATGATTTTCTTAATCACAACTTTAACAATCCCTCTTAACTAAACTATGTCGATCTATGTCTTAACTAAACTATGTCGATCTATATCAAATCTCCTAAAATTTTGTCAATTTATACGTACTACAAATGAAGGTCAGATTCGATAATTCTAATACTGTTCCGAATGCATTGTATCGCAAAAGGACATCAAATTCCGTTTTCATGATGACTAGCGTCTAAAACATTATTATATATCCAAAAGGATTTTTTAAACTTTCCAGCTTGAAATAGACTACATTTGTTTGATTTGATTATCTTATTATTTATCTATTTTGTAAAGCGATTTCCATCGGTCAAAGTAATGGCAACACCACGGCAAGTGCTACGAAGCACTCCATAAATTAATGTCGGCCTAATCACGCGACTCATTTCGCACGAAGCGTGTCTGTTCGCGATGTCTGGGCTTGACATTTGCTGGGATCAGCGATTATTCACGTCATTACTGTATAACTACCGTAGTTATTGTTATCTGTTCATCACTAGATAGTTAATAGTAAGCTCACCTCCATAAAATAATTTAATTTTGTTCAATAAATAACAAGATGATAATCTTTAAATAGTATAAAACAAAGTCATTTTCCGCTGTCTGGTACCTATGCTTAGATCTTTTAACGGCAACGGATTTTAATGCGTTTTTCACCGATAGACAGAGTGATTAAAGAGAAAGGTTTATATATATACCTGATACATGCATATAAACAGTAGAGAAATCGTGCGCATTATTTGGGAATAAAAATTAAAATGAACCGCTAAATATATTGCGACGATTCAAACTCAAAATTCAAACACCTGGGCTAATTTTGATAATTTTTTTTCAACAATTTATTTTAATCTCAGAAAAGTTGACACTAAAGAGAAAAATCTCATATTAAATATTCACTAACCATTTACGTTTTTAAACATCCAGATAGACATTATCGAATCAATGCCTTTTTCAATAAGCTTTAATGAAGACATTGAAAAAGATGAATTAAAAAAGAGCTAGCCTGTAGTAGCGATTAGTAGGCACCGTGGGATAAAAGTTAAAGCTATGAAACAAGCAGAATAAAATTTTTATTATGAAACGAGTTAAAGTACCTACTAGTTTAAAAATTTAACGTGCGATCTTAACTTTCTTTTTATTGAGATGAATCTAGAACTTAAGTTCAATAAGGAATAATAAATGCTCAAATCAGTACAAAGTGTGATCAAGTTGAATTCATTAAAATAGACATTTATTTAGAATACAATGTGAAACAGAAAATTTAACAAATCCATTACGACCTTTATGGGTTTGTCATAAAGTTACCAATACTTCAATCACTGTAAGAAGTATTGTTTTGTCTAAAAAATATTTATATAAAGTATAAAGTTTGTTCATTCTATATAAAGTATGTTCATATCCTATTTTTTTAACGAAATTGTACAAGTCGGCATTTGTGTTTAACTTGAGTACTACACCTACGGCGTTTAGGGTGTAAAAACCATGTATTAGTATAGTGTTCTACGTAACAGGAAAAAAAATCTGGGAAATTGCGTCCATACCTCCGTGAATATCCGTATCGATAGCGCTTGGTGGCATTTGCCAGACTTTTCGATAGATAAGGAGGCTGGTGATTTTAAGTTCTGCAATTCTAGGCCTCGTCAAAATTTATATGAGGTACAAAATCAAGGGTCAATGGAGTCAGATGTTATGCATCCAGACGATGAAGATCTTTATTCTTTTCAAAGAAGTTCGATAAAAAAATGGAGGTCAATAAAATAGGGAATAAATATGCTTTTCCACGTTTTTCATGGCTTAGTTCCAGAATAAATGTAACGTCAGTATCTGTGATCGCTGACTGAGTGCTACCAACGCCGAGGCTGCGGAACAGGTGTGACCATAGTGAACTTATTGCAGTTCTCTAATTGTTCAACATATTAATTATAAAAGAGAGAGATATGTAAGTTTTTAAATAAATAAAAAATCTTTTAAAATAATTACACATTAGGTCATAAATTGGTCTCATTAAAGCCTTTCAACTTAATATAAGTATAGACTAGATAATTATATCATATTTGTTACTTGTCTTTAAGTGAAAGATAAACTGTTAGTTTCATGACTATTCAATCTACATTGTAATTGACTGGCTATTTTAAAATGTATTTATTATTTTATTGGGCTATATAGCTAGTTATATTTCCATAATATACCTTATAGATGCGCCGAATCGATGCTGAGGCAAAATCGATTTATCCCTGTACCGAAAAAGGGTAGAAAACCTTCCTTCTCTATGGGAACGTAACTATTATGTACCAACCATAGTGATCATTCAAACGGTGGCGACATTTAACATTTTTTGGACAGACAGACACAGATTTTTATATAAATTGAATAATCATATATTATGAAACTTAGAAATAATAATATTTGTAATGGTGCTTACTACATTTTCATGAAGTAACAAATGAGTGTGATCGGATTTGCTTCGCATCATCTCCTTCACACTACATAACGATTTGGTAAATTAGTTCATCTGGATTTGCAAAGCAACCGTGTGTGTTTCGAATTGTATCATCCTTGCTCTAAAATTGGACATTGGTTTGTGCCTTTGAGAGCAACTAAATGCCAATAAATTTCGTCAGGCTTAGAGACTCACACCTATGCCTTTAGTCTCAGCAGCTAGTTAGTAGCTAGTGGCCTAGAAAGAGAGTAGTTTAATTTATCAACGATTTTTGTGAAAAGGAATAGAGAATGTATCTCGGTGTATAATTAATTAATTCTCTGTTAAAGTAAATCGTCTTATTACTAGATTTTTTTAAGATTTAAAACAATATAATGTACAATATTGTATTGCAATTGTAGTATAAGACAACTAAAACATCGTGTAGCAAAAATATTATATAAAGACACAACACAATAAGTCATGTAGAGGAACAACAAAGTTACAACTTTGTAGGAATATGCAGGTAATTCAACTGTATAAAAACTACAGTTTTCCAATATTAGTGAAGTAAGTTTTAAAGTGAACAACAAAGAAGATGCAATAGGTAGGAGTCTCCGGGGAACAAACTAGATGTTGTAATCACGTATTTAACTGCGGTATACTGCAGGTTAACTTTGTGAACGAGAAAGTATGTTAAGAATTTTAACTATTCGAGTTGAAGATATATTTTGAGATATATAATATTTAAAATAATACCTACTAGCTCTGGTATCTTCACACTTACCTTATAGCAGTACTTTTGACATCCCTTGCCTGGAATTTGCTCGGCAACATATTCCGAATAAGTTTGACAAGTGATTTTATACAGTAAATATTGTTCAAAGTAGTCCAAATAATCTAGCTTCGTATGGAGTTGCTGAGACTTTTCAGGATCCTGTAACTGGAAACAAGGTTGAACTATGCATGGCGATTGTTAATAAGAAAAAAACTTTGTAAATCTTCAACTGTCACTATTCCCAGGCATTACTCGGCTGCCTGTCTAAAGTGTATTTAGATAACTACTAAATTATAAATATAATTTTATACATTACGCAAGCGTCAATAAATGTATAAAACACGCTAAAAAATTACTTAAAATGAAGACATTTTTACCTTGATGTTGGTTAAAATAGAGTTAGCAAAGTTGCTAAAATATGGTCATTTTAATGAATTCTATACACATACCGACAGCACACAGTTAATGAATAGTAATCAAACAAGCTCGACGCCATTAATATCACAGCGTCGCACGATGAAATTTAAATTAGGTATTTTTAGTCTTTTTTGGAGCGTTTCGTTTGTAAAAATATTGTTTTAACACGCCTATATTAACTTGGCTTGTAGCAAACTCAAAATTATAATTAAATCTAGAAGTAAGATCTAATGGTGAAACAGAAGGTGCATAGGGGACCAGAAGGAGTCTTCTAGGAACTAGGAGAAAGATAGTTTTGCTGTTACTGAAATTTTCTCTATTAGCTATTGAAGATAGTGATAAAGTGGTAGATATAAGAACTCTTCAGTGATACTAGTTTTGGTTTGTTTGCTGACTCTTGAATATCGACTATCGCGATCACGTGAGTTATGGCAATGTAACGACAGTCCTCATAACTGCACCTGTATAGTAAGCCCCAGGTATTGCTTTCTGCCTTAATTGATATCGTCCTTCACCTGTTAATGTGCAGTATTTATCAAGTATACTTAATTTAAGAAACAAACAACTTCCTCACCTATATAATTTTTTTTACCTATTTAGATAAATATAAATGTTTGTTGATTGTAGATAATAAAAAAAATCTACCTTAAAAAGTCATTTGTAAGAAAAAGCCAATTGTATGGCAACACACGGCTTAGCGAAATCTGATAAAGATTTTCATTAGATTGCCAGCCAAAATGACTTTTCCTGAGAATTGTGTGATGAGGCGGTTTTATTAGGATACCGTACTCTAAGGGTTCTTATTGTTACTGTTATTCTGTGTATTTAGTTCTAATAAAGCTTTATTTATAGATTATATACATTTTATTATTTTTCTCGATTTTTACATGTCAATCTAATAAATTATGTGTCACAATTTTATATATGAGTATGTCCCGCTGTCACGGTCAAATTGCTAAACCGATTTTAATAAAATATGGTATATATATTGTATAACCGCTGAAATGTTTTAAGGTGGTAACAAAGATGATCCCTATTTTTAAGTTTTCTATTTCAGGAAAAATCATCAAGAACCAGAATCCTGGGCTCTTTTAAGACTTATTTTCATCAGCTTTAAAAAAGTGGATTTCATATTCACTATTATATTTACAATTCGACCATAATTAATATAAATTACTTTAACAATAAACAAAAGAGTATATATGCGTGTGTGTGTCAAATACATGGTAGTGTGTGCAATGATTTTTATTGATTTATTTTTATGCATAATTAAAAAAATATTAGCATTCTGCACTCCTTTTCTATATAAATAATTTATAAGTGTGGGAAATTTCATTCTCCTCCGTCCGCGCAATTACTGTAAAACATTTTTGCTTCACGTATTAATATATAGATTTTATTACGAAGTGTAGCCTTAAATAAGTGTAACATTGCATGGTACTAAAAATGTTTTCATTTGCATAGTCAATTTGGCACACTTCCTGCGGTACTAACTAGATATGCAAGAGATAGCTTGGACTGGGAAGTATGCGTTAAACTTTAACTTCATTTTCCCCTACTTACGAGTATACCTAAATAATTACAAATAAATACAAACTGTTTCACTATGGAAAATCATTTCAGGTCTAAAAACCATTTTAATATTTTTCCGGTTTGAAGATAAATAAAAATATCTGTCTAAATTTGTGCTCCTTCATCAGATCAGTTCTAGAATCCTAATATGCTTTTACGGTGCTTACATAAGCATGACTGATGAATAATTTTCACTGACAACTAATACATATATACAAATATTGTAAGTTAAAAAAAAGCCCGTCATAACATAAACACACGACAACTAGTCGATCCGCCATACATTTTTATTTTTTTCGGACTTAGATGAAATATAGGTAGATTTTAAAATAGACCTGCGCAGCAAAGCAAATTTGAAAACCGTATCCAATTTCATGTAGTAGTTTTTGGGTGATGCGCGGATTAACATAGAATAGACAACTTTTTTAACTTCTATTGGTGTTATAAATTCCCCTCACATTTTTTTAATATCTACCAAACTTGTTTATGAAAAACTTAAGAACTACTGAATACTTAAAAATAAGCTTTGGAGGGGTTAAAACAGGGGAAGATCGATAGAAATATAGAAAAATATGCTGCCAATTAAAAGCCAGGGCGGGCTGACTAGTTTGTAACTATTGAAGTCGAATGAGATGGTGTAGCGTAATATCTGTGTGCACATTGTGTATGTTACAATTTATCTCAGCGAAGGGCAGGTCGGTTTATAGTAGTAATAAAATAAGAAAATAATTTTGTTCCTAATTCATTACAGAAACGCCAAATAACATTAGCTTAAAGAAATAATGATTATTTAAGCCCCAAGCGGAGTTCACGAACGCGCAAGACAATAGATCAACTGCCAAAACCAACGCTACGAGTTGCGGATATTACCGTGAGACGTTTAATTTTCTACGTGAAAGGATAAGGCGGGTAGATTCTCTCGAGCATCCTGATTCCTGGGCTGAAGCTTCAAATTGTGTTACGCTTGTCTTAAATAGCGAAGCGACCAACGCGATTGTTACTTGATTACCAACTAAGTTGAATATTCAGATTATATTTAACTAGTACGGTCGCCTTTACTCGCAGATGTAAACGAGAATATTTATTGTTAGAAACATTTTATCTAGGCTGAGCTGCTTATAACCTATATTCTGATACATAACACATATCATACAATTTTTTTGACCACACTTTTACATACATATTCGAAAGCACGAGTTACATTATTTCTAAATTTTGTAACAATTGCATGATAAGTAAACAAGTAAGAGTATTAAGTTAATTTTGTCATCGCAGTGAAAGTGTAATAAAATGTAGTCAAGATCACATGCGTCATTAACTCTATTATCTAGTCGCAGGTGCAACTCTGCTATTTATCAAAAGTTTACAATATTTCCCATTATATTATTTAGTGTAAAAAGTAAAAAATAGAATTATTTCAATAAATAGTTCCTCATTCAACTATATAAACTATACGTATGAAACATTCAACATCAACAAGTAACCATTTCCTTTAGACAATTATTTGTAAAAAGTTTATTTAGTGTTATAATTATCTTTGTATATCTAAATTTATCGCAAATAATATTTTGCAAAAGATGTAAAATTACATGTAACCCAAATCCCGTTTAGTAGTTTTGAATGTATCGCGTTCAGACAGACACGCCGGGAAATTTAGTTTGTAATTATAAGTATATTCTTAAGGATATCCAGCAAGTAAAATTATAATTTAATTAATAGCTAATCTGTCAACAGACACAAAATTTGTTACACCGTAAACGAGGGCTTTGTCAGATTACAAATGTAAATGGAATAGAACCTAATTGAAGTTTAATATTTTATTCATTAGCAGTCGGCCTACCTGCTTACCTGCTACTGCGAATGTAACAACAAACAAATTTATATTTTACGAACTAAACTTGGATGAAAAATGTACATTTGTATTATATAGTAGTGTACAATACTTTTTTATATCTTAAAAATCAATAAGGCAGCATTTTTGGTGAAAGCTCCCAGGCGGCTTCAAAACTGAATTATGGTTAACTAGCTGCGCGGTTTCACCCGCTATATTTTGAATAATTCACACTATATCATTATTAAATATAAGCCTATGTGTTATTCTGATATGTAAGCTATATTACTGTAAAGTTTCATCAAAATCCATTCGGTAGTTTTTGCGTGAAAAAGTAACAAACATACATCCAAACATCCATACATTCTTACAAACTTTCGCGTTTTTAATATAAGTGGGATAACCTGAATTTACCATGCCATTAATTAATAAATATTAAATTAGATTTACTAATTGAAATAAACAAAATCATTTAATTTTCAATATATTGTTGCTAAACAAAAATATTCAGGCACTTACGAACGTAAACATATTTTATAGTTATCCTGTAGGATTTCTGATTTATTCCGGGGTAAAAAGTTGCCTATGTGTTAATCCATATTATAAAGTATCTTTGTGCCAAATTTCATTGATTTTGATTGAGTAACAAACATCCAAACATCTAAACATACAAACTTTCACATTTGTAATATTAGTAAAAAAAGATAGTAATATAATGGTCATATTATAATGTCATCTAGTTTTTTTGTTTAGGCGTTTTTAAGTTATATTCGGTTAGTAGTCTTTAAAGGTTACTTAGTACGGATTTTACAATAACTTTAGAAATTGTAACAACTAGTTCACCTATCTAGGCTGATATATTAAGTACCTACAGGAAATTGAACTTCTTGAAAGCGGAAAATGGTCGAGGATCGCTGACTTTATTAGAATTGTGAACTTACAATATTTTATTAAAAATATCCGAACTCTTCTAAACATAATGTAATTATGTAAAATAAAGCTTTTACTTTTTAAAGATATGTGGTATTCACATCAAAAAGACATTTATTTATCATTAAGCATATTTTTACATTCAATACAACAATACAAATTTTGAAACTTATATTAAATGTTAAACTAAACATCTGGTATAAAATTCATTTAGATTTTCATCATAAAAACTTTTCGTTCTTATGGTATCTGAACAATGTTGGGTCTAACAGACTAGACACACAAAGATCAACTTATTCGCCTGATTTAGATTTCAGTGACTTTTCTGAATACGAAAACAAAGAGGATGTGGAAGAATTACTCAGGATATTTATAATATGCTATTTAAAAAAAATGGTTATAAACAATTTTTACGGTAGAGATTGTACTGAGTTTAGCTTTCCTGGACGTGATGTCCATTTAGATAGTCCAAGATTTAGTTGCTTAATATTTATTTTCTATATATGAGTCATTTAAGAAGTTTTTTATTATTAATATTACATTGTAAAAGTTAGGAGAAAAAAATTACACTTTTATATAAAAAACACAAATAATTAAATGACTGAGTTTCCATTTTCTGCTCTATATGGTTTACGATGTAACTTTTATATACGCGGTTCACGAAAGGTTTAAAGAATTCTAATTTTTTATCATTTTTTTTTGGATAGATAAGGGACAAACGAGCAGTCGGTCCACCTGATAGGAAGTGGCCGCCGTCGCCCAGGGACGACGCGTTGCCGCCTTGAAGATAGAATGAGAAGGCGGTGTGAGGAGAAGAATGCTGCGTTTTCAGTGGACCCTGAGAAAGAACCTGGTTTTTACTGGAACTGCAGCATTAATGGGATTGGAGAGAGAGGAGGTAGATCTGGCCCACATGCGTATACTTAAGTGTTAAATCAGTGGGTAGAATGTTGATTTATTAATTTTCTTCTAGACTAGAAATCTAATTTAAATATAAAAAATAGTCAATTAAATATTTACACAAGTTTAGTTAAAAACACAATATGTGCTTTTGCCAGTTACTTAATATTCAAATTTTCATCCTTTTCCATCCGCGGAGAACAATTAGCCCTCAGGCAAGGTCACGCTAATTTGAATTTCCGGAGATACAAACATAATACAAAAAGTAAAAATTTAAAATAGCATAAAATTTGTATACAAATTCCAACCTTACACAAAAATCAAGGAATAATAATAATGAACAATTATTATAAATATAAAAAATATGTTTTGTAGAAAAGTAAGCAAGTTACACAGACCTAGGTAGCTGTGGCTAGTTGGGAGGAAATTGAGTTTTTTTTTATTATATCTTATTATTCGAAAATTATTTCCTAATCTTTTTATATAAATACTACTCTACTAATACTAATATTTTAGGTAATTACAATTAGTAAACAATTCGATATAGTGGTAACTGACCAATATTAATACTTTTTTTAGTTAATGGAATAGAGTTAAGATCTACTGATGGAGCTCCGGATCAGAATCTAAATTATTTTCTAAATAAAAAAACTATTAGATAGCTTTCAGCTTTTTGGACCACTTTAACCTAAGAAGTATAATGTTTTAGGTTTAAAGAAAGTGTATGAGAATTGAGTAATAAGAAATTTATATTAATTGTACAATATATACTCAATTGATGGCGTTATGGGTAATTACAGTACTCAGTAATGCTATTTATACGGGAAACCGAGTAGCGGCTACTAGGGCTTGAGACCCAGAAGAACTGTACCACGTGTAATTACTCTCCGTAGACCGACTACCCAAGACTTATCTAATTTAACCTCTTTATTTAATTAAAACAAGTGAAAATGACTTTCGTAATACTCAAACGTAACCCTGTTTGAGGATTTCTAAAATAACTTAATATTTATTCTATAGAACTACTCGACAAACTGCCGTGGAATTTTATCTATTAGAACGTTGCTTATAAACTTATAAACATCCAGCTGTTGAAGTGTTTTTAAATAAACCAACGGAAATTATCTAATATTAATCCAGGGTTTACAGGAACTATTTCAATAACTTCTGAGTGCTAACTATGTGGTAACAAAAGGAAGCATAATTAATTAGAAACTTAGAAGTAATGCGGTGAACTGTAAAGTGGCGCAACTTGCTTGGATTCTTGTGTTGCCGTCTTGTAAAAATTCTTCGGAAGTAGCTTCGGTTAACTTTATTTTGTAATGTTTTTGAAAATGTAATTCTGAACTAAAATATGTGGTGAAGCTGAAATAATGGGTTATGGGTATTCGAATAAAAATAACTTTCAATAAAAGGCACACATATTTAATAACATGGATGAATAAATAGGATACTTTTTTTCCTAAATAACACAGTTCTTGTTAAAAGGGAATTACTGACACAAATTGATGAACGGATAGACACTTTATAACCTGGATTTAAGTAGGATAGTTTTTATTTCCGAATGCTGCACAGTTCTTGTGAGATGCATAATATTTTCTTTAAATTCCAGTACGTGTGAGAATTAATGAATGAATGTATAAGAGAATTTTCAGTCACCTAGATCTAATTTTGAATTATCTGCTGAAAATTCGCAGGCGGATATTAGTTTTTTATACATAATACTAAGAATATAGAATACAGATACTGTGAAAAAAAAATGAATCGAACGATATAAAAGACTTGAGCTAGGTGTTTTATTAATCTCATAACTTTTTGTTTTGATAAATTTCATAATCATGTCTAGTTACTAATACAGGTGTTAAGAAACAAAATTGTCCAATAAGGTAGTAAAAAAACCATGCACAATAAAGTAGTAATAAAACATGGACACGAAATAATCCAAATGGATAGCAAAAAACATATATTATGGTGATACGAGTAAATTAACGAAAAATCGGCTAAAATTGGTACGTGACGTGAGATAATGTGACGCCATGCCTTGATTGATTAGTGATTATAGCATGGCTGTTTTTGAGTGAACACAAAACAATAATATATAAATGATGGATTTCTTTAAAAATATATGTACGTGAAAGTAGATATTAAGGTACAGTATTAATTCTTTTTATTTAGTAAACTAACCTATTAAGTTTATAAATGAATGTGAGGTTGTGCGGGTGTAGATAAGTTAAGCACGACATCGGGATGACGTGAACACAACGCTACGTGCGACATGTTTGCGGTGAGTGAACGGCCACATCTGCCACCTTTGCCACATGCCACTGCCACATATCTTTGCTTACGTACACACTATGGACTATTTACATCACGTCACTGACAACTTGGACAAAAGTGCTTGACTTAAATTGATCCTCCTTTAAAAAGGGAGAAATGTGTTTGTTGATAACCAATGGAATCACTACACACTCTAAACGAGTATAAGTGATATGATAAGTCGCTCATCTCTGGTGGATAAACAGCCTATCTCCAATACAGCACAATACTATCTATGGCTATTGTGTTTTAATAGTGTCGTTACATGACAAACGACCTTGAATATTATTGAATTGGCAGAGCTAAGTTATGACATTGTGACGTCACCAATTTATAGGCGCGAAATTAAAATTTTATGTAGTAGGTAAGCTAGTACATAATAGTACATGCGTGTTACAATAATATATATTATTAATCTCATATAAACATTCTTATAACTTTTTACGATGTAATTACCTAGTTCTTATACAACTTATCAGCTAAATTCTACTGTAAGAATCACGTATCTTTAGCAGAGTATTTAGTGCCGGAAATTGAGCGTCAGCTGGTACAAGCTTGGTTCTCTAGTATAGTACAGCTCTTTGTTATACTTCTAGAGAATTTCCAGACACTTAGATTCCGTAAGCCATCGATGAGTCCACTTAGTAATTTGTTGTTCTTTATTAAGTTTCTACGTCATATTTTTTAAATCCGGTGATATAACAACACATTTATTCACTTTCTTGTTAAAATTGAGTTATGAAAACTGAGGAAAATGATTATGAAAAACCGACACAACAAACACACCTGTGTTCATGTGGTTTAAAACCGATTGTAGGTATTATGCAAGGAATTACGGTCTTCACAACGTTAACAGTATTTCGTGAAAGTTAATAATACCATGTAAACAGGAAGCTGAGCAGTGCCCGGGGATTTCGACCTGTTCTCTATCAACACTTAAGATCTAAATAAAGTCATAAAGTTAACGATTAACACACCTTCGTTTCACCTGGTTACTGAAAAATTAATATAATAACTAAGTAACTAAGGTTTAAGTTGTGCATATAGCAGAACTGTAAACTTAACCAAAATAGTGCCAATTTTAATAAATTAAGTAATCAAATATCACTGTAGTTTTTGAACAAGAACCCAGGCAGTGCCTTAGACTTGTGATCAAGGTGTATGCTTAAGGAGCTCCTTTAAATGATCACGACACTGTGAACATCCCACTGTTATTCTAAGGTTAGGTTAACATAAGGCTAACCTAACCTAAGGTTAACCTAACCTAAACCTAACCTTGTGTTGACATATCTAAAAACAATATAGCGACTCACAATAAATAAGACGTAAGAATTCGCACAATCCTTAGTCCGAGAGGTTCAATATCCGTGATAAAGCGACACACTATTTGTTACACTTCAAATCCAGGTGATGTTCACTCAATGAGACTTGTCGAGTGAGTAAAGTGTACTGCGTCAGTCGGGGAATATAAGGGAAATAGACAATGTTAGCAATGCCTTTCCACTAGTGGGGAGAAGTAAATCAAAAAATAGGAAATATGGCGCTGGCGTTCCTATAATTCGATAATCGATTACTCGTTTGAAGCTATCAAAAATCGCGGAATAAAGTGCCGTAGATGTCGCTCGTATTCCGATTATTCGATAATCGTTTACCCGCTATCTAAAGTCGTAGAATATAAAATGACGCGATGGAAGTGACAACAAGACGTCTTTTTTATAATACTACCCTAACTATAGCCCGACACGGCCTTCATTATTTTCTTACCCCAACTATACCCCGACATTATTATATGTACGTAATATATTTTTCATGCCAATGATTTAATATTACAATATAATACTTGGTTAAGTGCAAATGTGTTGTCGGCCAGTCCATTAGCAATTTAGCACCCATGTGTTACTGTATGCGGAAACTTAGTTATCCTTTGAACAGGAAGAAAAAGCGATCCATTTTATACGTGCTTCATAGTCCATGCGTGTACTGTTATTTTGTGTTCTATATTTTCTGGATAGATATATAATTATCCATTTGAATCTATCGTTTATTATATTTTTTTTATCTACCGTGTAATCTGTATAGAACAAAAACCAACTGTTAAGAGTATGGGAGCTATACTGCACAGTAATGATAGGATAACAGGCAATTAAGACGGAGTCGGGCAGTGCTTGGGGCATAAGACCTAGGAAAAGGTTTAGAGCTCTTTCATAATACATCTCTCTTACCTCCACCACTCGACCTCGCCAACTACAATAGATAATAAATTAAACTTACGTGGACCTAAAGAAGGGTGGTCTTAAACAAGACACTAATACTAAATTCCATGTACACACAAAATAAATACAATAAAACCCGTTGTGAGTTTTAATAATTGTATTTTTATATTTCATTTAAAAACTCTGTAATATACGTATTAGATAGATCAAGTATGCGACGCAAATATACTTCACAATTTTATTAGTAAAGATTTAATAAAACAGGTTCAATAATACGGGCTAGAGTCTGTCGTGCCATTCAAGACGTTGAACTGATTATATTATACCGTTCCCGATCAAATTGCTAATCTGTGTCAACATGGTTTATACCAGCTTTGTGTTTCAGTACAATATCGCTTAAATACTTATTAAATACACAGATGAATAATCATTACCAGCTTTTGCTGTCTACTTTATATAATTATTTGCAGTTTAAAAAGATTTTGTGCCTAATGGGATATATCACAATATTACCAAAACATTTTCATATAAAATGTAGCCAAGACAAGACCATATACCTGGCACTGTCAAAAAGTAATCAGATCTCATATAGGGCCAAGCTTCTAACTCTTACACGCCCTACCTCTACAAACTCTAATTTCACAAACTTTACACCTTACTTAAAGTATGTTTCTACTAGACCTGGCATTATATAAACCCAAGTAATCTACACTATTATATAAAGAGGAAAGATTTGATTGTTTGTATGTTGCGAATAGGCTCAAAAACTACTAAACCGATTTTGAGAATTCTTTCACCGATAGGTAGCTACATCCTTTCCGGGTAACATAGGGTATGTGGTGTTGCCATAAATATTCTAATTAAAAAGATATGGCAATTTAAGTGACATAAGGTGGCCATTTTGTAAATTGAAGAGTTTCTCAGGAACTACAAATCCGATTTAAAAAATTTTTTTACTGATAGATAACTACACTATTCGTGAGTGACAAAAGTGATTTAGTGTTGCCATATACATATTTTAATTAATAGATTATGGCCATTTTGTTTGTACTAATCCGATTTTAAAAATTCTTTTACTGAGAGAAAACTACACTATTCGTGAGTCACATAAGTGATTTAGTGTTGCCATATACATATTTTAATTAATAGATTATGGCCATTTTGTTTGTACTAATCCGATTTTAAAAATTCTTTCACTGAGAGAAAACTACACTATTCGTGAGTGACAAAAGTGATTTAGTGTTGCCATATACATATTTTAATTAATAGATTATGGCCATTTTGTTTGTACTAATCCGATTTTAAAAATTCTTTCACTGAGAGAAAACTACACTATTCGTGAGTGACAAAGGTGATTTAGTGTTGCCATATATACCTACATTTATTAAAATATACATTTTTTAATTTAAAAATCCTTTCACTGAGACAAGTCTCTAGTATTTCCGTCACTCTCTACCTCTTATATACTATCATTCTCTCTCATCCTCTCTCTTTTTTCTCTCTTTAATTTTTATCTTTATCTGTTCAGAATGATCAGTCTCTTTTCACTTTCTTTCTTTCGATTATCTTTCTCTTTATCTCTGTCCTTTACCTATTCAATTTTATTTTTGCTCTGTCCTCTTTTAGTATCTGTGGATTTTATTTTCGTTTTCTTTCTATTATTTTTCTTTTTATAACTTTTTCTTACCCTCGCTCTCTTTTTTCAAATAACGAATAACAGAGTACAATTTAAGGACATTAATTATAATATTGCTTTAAATACCCGGAGCGAAGCGAGGGCAGGCCGCTCGTGAATTATAAAAAAAGACGAAGTACTTTGAGAAAAGGTAGTTAATACTGCTTAGCTCGTCTTGGCAGATATTTGGATTGTTAGATGTTTTTTACTCAATCAAACAAAAACGTCTCAATGAAATTCAATTTTGGCTCACAGATATTTTATTACCTGAATTAACACATAAGCTAGTTTTTATTTGTAGTTCTTGTGGAATAATTATAAAATATGATTTTTGAACGCCGGAGTATTTTTATATATAGAGAAATGTTGTTGTTAAATCGTGCGAAGCCGGGTTGGGTCAACTAGTACTTTAATAGATAGACGTTTATTTGCTGCAAACTTTATCCCGATAAATTAGCGGCTGTTAGCCGAGCTATTAAGCCTAATCCTTATTGAGTGTCACGTTATTTAATTTGCTTGCATCTTAGCAGCGAAGTCGAGCAGTCGAGGCAAGCGTTGTAAAAGAGGACTGTAAACCTACACCAGGGTCACAAGCCTCCCGGCGTTGCGTATTGCGGTAATGGTTTCATTTTTCAATCAATTTTGTTGTTGATATTTTTATTTTGTTTTTGTACGTGTTACGAGTCCATCCCTGTGTATTACAAAGCGACGAGGCAGTCTTGCGAAATACCTCTACGGGCTTCAACAAAATAACTCGTAATTTACGCAAATTTCCATATGTGGTTTACAACAAGCAGTATTTATATAAACTATTAACTTAATTTTATTTATCAGGACAAAATATAAATGTAATTGGCTTTATCAATGACTGTATACATGTACTTAGCATGAAATGAAATGGAGCATTTTATTTTTGATCCTGTGGTCTAAATTATTAAAATAATAACAGCCTGCGATTTCATCAAGTGTAATTTTCATGATTGAATGAAAAAGCAGCAGATGAAACATGATTTTTCACTGCTACTTTTGAAATATTTTATGCCTAATAGAAATTGATGGAAAAATAAGCAAGTGTATGTCATCGAAAAATAATAAGAAGTGTAAATTAATAAAATAACTAGTCAGGCTTATAGTACGACTAAGGAACTTAAGTTATACTTAAAAATTTTCGCAAATAAATAATAAATTATCATAGGACTACCTACGTAGGTGTAATAAAAATAAATAAGTAGTAGGAATGGACAGTAGCTATTATTATATATTTAGCTAAAATATTATTTATTACCAGAATATTATCAAAGAGGCTTACAATAATGGAGTCTATTAATGCTGATATAATATTCGAAATATGTATGTTGAAAGTGTAAGTTAGCTTAGGTTTAATCAGCGAACCTTTACTAATGTTGGTGTTACAATTGTGTTGAAGATGTCTTTAAACCTACACACTTGGTCACAAGTTCAAGGCAGTGTTTTGGTTCCTGTCAGAATAGTAAGAGATCGTATTGTTTATTTATCTCCTGACCGTATCGCGCCGATAGCTTTTGAGATATGCCTGCTATTGTGCACATACGATGCTCATAAAAGATTATTATATTCTAATTATCATCTCTTCAGTCTAATTTCCGACTTTCCGATATTTGTAAAAAATATTTTTACTTATTCAAACAATTCGACAAATTCGCGCAATAAGAGTCAGTTGTGCCTTTTCAAAGAATAATCAATTTAAATTTATAATAATATTCCTATTCACATTAAAAATTTACCAATGACGAAATTGAAGAAAAAAAATACTTGACATGTTAATTAATAAAATGTACTATAGTGATAAAATTGACAAATAAATTTAACTTTTTAAGCTTTTGTTCAATTTGCAATTTTGGACGATGAAGAGATCAGAGTGCGGACTAGTAACTTTTAAGCACGGAGAGGAATAGAAAAAAAGTAGAACTAAATGATGACTTTACTCCTAATCTGATATTTAATAATTGATTAATACTTCCACGTTATTGGCTAAGCATGCAGCCATTATCCAAATATAAAACACATATGTATGTACACCATGCTTAATTAATAATTATTACATTCCATTCCATTCAAGATCCAATAATAAATTTTCCATGAAAGTTGATAAAATAATAATAATGATAAAATAATATTATATTATGCTTGGAGAAAAGTTATTTTCATATAAAAATATTTTTGTCGAATACCTCTACAATCAAGGGCAAGTTTTAGAGGGCGTTAAAAAACATTCAGTTAATTATAAACATTCCAAAGTTTATAATTAACTTACTATTATCTTACAGTAACACGTATATAGTTATCAAGTTCTTTTGTATTTCATAAATTAATTTATCTGTATAGATGGATTCAATTAAAACATTTGTCTTGTAGGTAATTCTAAACAGATGAAAAATAAGTCTCATTATAGAATTCAGCTCGTCTAATTTAACTAGAGAGTCGACGTCTCTCGTGGGAAATTACGCGCGTTGTGCGTAAGTATCTAATACTTTCAAAACTTTTGAGACAACTTATATATTTATGTTTTAAAACGCGCTTCCTTGGAATTTATCTGTTTATTGCTTAAATTAATAACGATTCCAAGAGTTATTAAAATAGTCGATATAATCGGCTTAGCCTAGGTACAATTTACCACGGCAATAAAAGCTTTAATTTTCAATATATTGCTATATAAAATTTTTAAGGCGTGCAATAAATATTTAGTTATTATTCCGCAGGAAATGTGATAAGTAAAAAGTAGTCTATGTATTAAACCCAGATTTTATAATAATTTAATTGAAATTCAATCATGAAGACTTTCTACGGGAATATAGTGCAGTAGTTTCCCATTGCTTTCTGCACCAGACATTTTAGAATACACGAGGCAAGCAACAGTACGAGAGGTATGGCGACGAATTAAACGGGCACTACTCCTGTCATGACGACCACGACCACTCTGCCAAGAGTGTGACGACAGAGAAGAAGAAGAATTGAAATTCGTTCAGGTGTTTTAGCGTGAGTAAGTTTACTTTTTATTTAGAAATCTGTCTTCAATTTAAAAAATTCTGCTTTCCTTTTTTACACTCATCAATTTGGTTTCATCAAAAAACTGTTCTCTTATTTTAGAATTTAGTCTTAAATTTAGGATTGAACATAAAATGTATGTATGAAATAAAATGTGATTATCACATTATAAAATACAAAGCTTGTCTGCTTAGTAGTTTCAGCTCACAGTAGACGACAAGTACGATTTAATAATATAAAGCAAGTTCTGATGTCCACAAACTTAGGGGTAAGTTTCAAAGACAGTCCCTTGAGTCTCCTTTATGCAAACTAGGGTAATTCCTTTGGTAGAAGTCACACAAGACCTTTGCCAATATCGCATTGGGTTTCTTAACACATCGTCAACACTTGTGTCAATATATGTTTAATGAATATTTAAAGACAACTTGGAAATAGCGTTTTATTAACACATTTTTAACATATTAACTATGCAATCAAATCTTGCAAGTTAATTTTAAACTACTTTTAACTGTTGTTTATGCGGAGTTTCGATGATAATACTACAATTTGGGCTCTTAAGAGCTAATATTGGAACTATTCAATTGTTACTAGGATTAAGTATGGATTATACATATATACATACATGCAGACCTACAGTATCATGGCTTGATGAAAAGAATGTTATTTCCCAGGGTTAATGAAATGTAGCCATAATGTAACTAATTAAAACTCTCGCATCATAGGATTCGATTTCATGATTTTTATATATTGCATATAGATATTTAAATTATTAATTATGTAACTGAAAGTTAATAGTGAAGTTATTTTATTGCTACTAGAATACCAAGTTGGTTCGATGATTTCATTCACTATATTATAACTAATTTTAGATGGCATAAATTTTCCGCTTGGAATTTATAAAATTTATATTTTTAAAATGTACTTTTACAATTAAAATACTTACCTGTTTAAACTGAAGCAAGAGTTACTATTTTGTTTTAGAAATGTTATTGTAAAATATTATGTTAATAAATTTATTGAAAAAACAACAACCATGTCATTATATTACAGAAAAATAACAACGTAGTCTAAAAAATCTGCAGAAAATATTCGTCCTGAAATCCAAATCATTAAATATATGGCAAACAATGTGAACCATAATAAAGTTGAAAAGAAGCAGGCAGAATGTGATGAAAAGGGCGGAAATTGAGGGGCAAATGTGAAAAGTTTCAAATACACACGAGTCTGAAACCCGGTTGAGAATATTGTCACTTCGTAATGGCGTTTGAAACCAATACCACTTTAATGTGGTTTATGTACTTGTTTACAGTTACAGGATCGGTTGGGATTTCGTAACAAAATCAAATGATATTATAATTAATTAATGGTTGTTTAACTTGTAATAATAGTTTTTCCTATGAATTATAGACGCAATATTTACCTATTTTATTATTTTAAAAACCAATTTAACCGATTTTGGAATTTTTGTCTGTGTGTGTAAATGACTAGACTTTACTGTAGATGTAATAATAGCTATTTGTTTTTGCTTAAAATTAATGATAGTATGATTTTTTTATTATTGCCACTGATTGATAACAGCTACGGATCTGTTGTCTTTTTCGATTAACATATCGCCAAAATTCTTTTAAAATTTCAATCAGTAAAACAATTATTAAAATACTAGTCGACCCGCCCCAGTTTTGCACGGGTGCAATTTATATCACATGTACTTAGATTTTAAAAAATTTAATTTTTTATCCAGTACAGGAACTATGAATTCTTGCAGGATAAAAAGCCTATGTGTTAATCTAGGCTATAAACTATCTGGGTACCAAATTTCACTGAAATCCGTTCTGTTGTTTTTAAGTGATTGGGTAACGAACATCAGTACGTACTAACTTTCACATTTATAATATTAAGTGAGATATGAGCGGTTTTATAATATATATATAAGTTGAGGCGATTGTATTAGAATTTATTAAAAACGTATGTTCAGATAAACTGATAGATATGCGATGAAATTGTAGAGGGCTTTGTTCAAATCTTATATTACAAAATAAACCACAGATTACTACGAATTTCAGCGGAAATGTGTGAAAGCGAATAGGTATAAAAGAATACATTACGAACGTCAAGCTTTATGCCTTCCTTTGAAATAGCATGACATATTTCACAAAAGATATGAATAATATTCATTTTATTCCGTATTATATCTTTAGTAAAACAAAATCTCTTCTCGTAGAGAAAATGGAAATAAATCTATGCGTGATATAATAAAATTGGAGAGTCGATTTCTCTACGAATAGTGTGTGGTACTCGTATAGAATTTTCACAAATGGTATTTTTGTTTTACGTCCTACAAAAATACAACCGATAACATGCAATATATTTATAAAGATAATATAATATATACAGGATTTTATTGTAGGTCTAATCTAATCTATCTAGAAGAAGACATTCCATCTCTCACATTATTGATAACTCATCTTTATATTAATAGCTACACATCAAATAAAAAAGTAATGATTTATGGTTTACAGCTTTCGGTAATTTTTCTCTACTGGTACAGACAGCGAAATAACCGAGACTATGTATAGTCTTAGTTATTTCGCAGGCTTTTACTATTTCACTTTATGTGCACAGTTAGGGACCTATTGTTTCCAGTAAAATATTCGTTCAACCATCACGTAAACTATATTAGCAAAGTTACCTTTTACTTTTAAACATATTTATGTTAACGAAATTTATGGATCTCAGGTGTTATAGATAACTTTGAACCCATTTAGGTAATATATAAAATAATAAAACAATAAAATGAATTTAGAGTTAGAATAATATAATTTCTTATCGTAAGTTTTTGTAAATGGCTTTCATCTCAAACGTGAAATTATAGGTTAAGTTGGAATTATTTTTAACTTCGACAGAGACAATTCTATTTTGCTGTACCTGCCAGCATCGGAAATTGATTAATTTTAGTTAACCAATTTACTATTGCCATTTAAGAAATTTATAGTTCCTTGATAGTGACTTCTCATCCAACTTCCAATCATTAATCATTAATTTGTTTCAAGTTTCCTTTAAAAAAATGTAAAATTACCAACAGCTAAAAATAAAAAAATATATATATGAAGGATCGCAAATTATATGACGAAAATAAATGTATGGAATTTATATATACTTTACAAGTTAGCAACTTCGTAAATCTTAGCTCAGCTGATAAATTACTGAAATGACAAGGATTCGGAAATTGGTAGAAAGTTGTTCAAAGACAAATCTCCAAGGTGGGTGTAACTTTAAAACTAATCTTTCAGGATGCCTTCGTACACGAGTTTCGTTTTAAATTAGTTTGTCATGGACGTTTGCAAACAAAATGAGACAGAGATGGTAATTTAATGTACCTCGCTGTCACTGGACACGATCTTGCTCGGACTTTCAAAGCTGAGGGCAGCCACGGATTCTCTATTATGCAAATTCAGTGTAATTTTCTACGGTGCTGTCCAGACTTTGTAACTCGAATACTGCCGTATCTGTGTTTATATCTATATATTTATACTACACTACAGAAATTTTGGTGAAAGTAAAATTATTATGTATGTATTATATAGAATTTAAAAAAGGGTACAAACATTTTTTAAATTTAATTAAGTAGCAACACTTTTAATATCTTTGTTTTTGGAGTAGTCCCTTTTTCAAGTATACACAGTGTTTATCTGAGGAAGTCTATTAGGTGATTACATATTGTAAACATTGTCTAAAGTAGTGCAAATAGGGTAATTTTATGTTGTGCTATGCTTCATCAGGTGTCTACGCCACAACACGCAAACCCCACTACTCATAATTGTTGTTTTTTACAGGTGTATTGATGTAGGTGACATTTAAAATTTAGGCTATATTTCATTTATACAGAGAAATAAAGTTATTGTAATTTAAAAATGTTTTATCAGAAAGCTAGAATAAGTGTTATATTTAGGTTAGATAGTGGAATAAAATATTTGTAACATTAAATCATAATTGAATGTGGGTCATCAAAACAAGAGGGAAAACTTGCGCTCGTAAAGTCGGACACAATACGAAAACCTAGCAGATACTAATCCGTAGATGAGTCGACACTTTCGAGAAACATCTGCGGCCTCGATAACAGTGACAACGAGCGAAACAAAAACGGAATGAGAAAGGTTTGGCAAGTTGTGATAAAGCAAGTCTGCATTGTACTGGTACTCGGCTATGCCTATGTAAACAACGACCAAGTAAAATGAGGTTTTGAGTAAAATATAGAGTCGCAAAAGTTTATAAGAAACTAGATTATCTATAATTACAGAAATAATCCTTTCGTTCCTTGAACATTTATCTACTGAATTTTAACCGATAATAACATGCAATACAGCATAGATATTTTTTTAATGAGATATAATAAATTCAGGAATGTTTGTAATTATTTAGTTGAAAGAAAAATTCTATTTTCTATGACTGATGATTTTTTAAATTATTTTTAAGTCATCCTATATTTATGACCAAAATTCCCGTTTATTATATTTAGTTATCAGTATCGACAATCAACTACACGTATATTTTTAATAATTAGTCAATATAAATGAGAAAAATACTAAATGTTAATCTATGCTATATATAATAAATCTGAAAACAACATTTTCCAGTTAACCTAAATAGAGATTAGCTTGCTGTTTTATATTTAATGGTCAGTTTACCATAGCGATATGGTTACTGAGCAAGTAATTAAAATTTTAGCTCAAACCTTCCTAGTTTCATATTAAGAGGGAGAATAAGCGCCATTATATAAACTTTTAATGAAGGCTGCAGCGCAACAAGCATTGCTACGATTCGTGCGGTTTTCCCCTTCCCCATGTTTATTGTTACGACAAAATCTATATATAAAATAATATTGAGACAATAATACTATTCCCTACTAATAACTGATATTATAAGTGTGAAAGTTTGTATGTTTGGATACTGAATCGATTTCAATGAAGTTTGACATATAAATACTTTGTAACCTGAATTAACATATAGGATACTGTTTACTGTAAGCGTCTGCTATTTTGATATATCATTGTACCCCCTTGGTTTATTCTCACGGATCTATCCGTTGTTACATTAGCTGATCAGCTTACCAAACAACCAGAAGATAGAGTAAAGAGTAAACTAATATGAATGTTATAAGAGTTATATGATGATAAAACTATATGATTTGAACATTCAGATACTACGTGAACCAGCAGTTTTGAAAAACCAATCGTTAGCAACACCGTTTGTAAAGTACTATCGGTGGGTAGATCATTTTAAACGATGTCTAGTATACAGACGTGTAGACAATATATAAATGTATATAGAAGTAAGTGTTATAGTGTTGTGGTTAAGGTCACCTTTCTTGACGTCCACGTAAGTTTACTTTAATATCTATTGTCGTTAATGAGGTCGAGTGGTGGAGGTCAGAGTTAATATATTATGAAAGAGCTCTTTAAACTGCTCCAGGGTCTCAAGCCCCAAGCTACTGCTCGGCTTCCGTCTAGATTACATGTTGATTTATGATATAGTCGTTTAAGTTTTACTTAGCACAATTCCTTAGGAATTCTGTTCAGTACCCTTTCAAGTATTACATAAGCAGTTTTTTTTTGCAATTATCTGCGAAAGTAAGCAATGCCCTAACTGCTCCCTCCGTGCTTACAAAAACATTGATTTATGCATTTGTCTCGTTTCGTTGTGTGTCTTTACTTTTTCATCACTTATGTAATTACCATGCAGACATCCCCATCCCCCCTCCACCTCAAAGTGAAAACTTTTACAACTAATCTATTTCTCTGAATTGTAACGTTTATAAAAAATATTTATAAATTAAATAACTTAGTATTTGCACCTTGCAAACGAGTAGTTGGTCCACGTGATGGTAAGTTCCACCATCGTCCATGCACAAACCCACTTGTTTTGCCGATGTGTTATATCCTCGAAGGTACAGTGGGCCTCTCCACTCTATCAACCCATATCAGTGAAGAAAAATGCTACGACTTCATCCGACCCTGAGCAATAGCACAGAGTCCAACAGATCCGCAGCATTATAATATATAGGATGGGAGAGGGAGCGGGTAAGTCTGGCCCACATGCAGCTCGACCGGAACTCATCTAATGACTCTTGGCGGTCGGATTCTCATGCTGGTAGTCGCAAGCCAGTCGGGGAACAGATCCCCTACCACCAATGGGTACTGGGTTACTCGCCTCTTGCGAGATGCTCTCCCAGCAGCAGAGGGGAACAGTATTCTTACACGTCCCCTCACATGAAAAAAACGTAACGTATGTTCGATTAATTTTTTACTTATAACATATCATAATTCTTATCATTTTATTCCGGTAATTCTTGATAAATTCAGGTGCCTTATTTTTTCTTCCACACAATAGGGTCGAAGGCTTAGAGCTATCAATTTCACTTATCTATACAATTATTTAAGTACCATCATAATGTGGACTTCGAGCCGAACCTTTGTATGCAATAGAAACGTTAAAGCGTGTAATTTAAGATAAGCGTGTAATAATGGTTTAAATCCTATCAAGACCTTCAAATAGGTTGTATGATATTCGCTTAGTAATATTAATTTTATCTATATTATGTTTGTCTTTCATTAAATATATTTCTATCATTTTAGTAGGATATCGTTATGTTATTCTTTATAATAAATTAAATTGCCAAATAAGCGCATTTTCTTGAAACGGCACCATCTACTTCGATAATTCTTTTTGTTGTGTTAGTCACACATATATTAGTGAATATGGTATATAAGATACATTACTAAAATGCGAAGTAAATTTTAATTCTTCAGTTAAAATACTAAATACGTTAAAAACCCTAGAAAATACTGAATAAATAAATAAAAAGTAAGAAGCATTCAGGTAAACAATAAAAGACATATTACACATTCATGAGAAAGTCTTGCTATATAATGTAATATACATCTTTTTTATTTTACGTTTTATAAATATTCACTACTTCTCTATTTATAATTTTAATATACAGATTTAACAAATTGAGTTGCATTGTAATTTTATATTATGTATGTCGGAAACAAATTGAAAGAAGGAATGGAATGGATGGCCTATTATAAAAGCTATACAGGCGCAACACGGTCAGGATATAACCAAACAAACAGTGCCTTGGACTTGTGACCAAGATGTAGGGTTAAGGGATCCCTTTAAGTAATTACGACACTCACCTCCACTGCTTAGTTTCACTGTTTAAGCCTAAGATTAGACTAACATAAACCTAACCTAAGGCTAACCTACACTTCCGACATTTACATTGTTATCGTGCACAGCGTACGATGTCATTATTGGTTGTTATTTCTTATTCTCTTAGAAATCGGTTGATAAAGATGTAATGAATTATATTAAACATCGCAGATTTTACTACTCGAACTTTTTATTGTCGTTTAAAAAAGCAGTCTAATTTTTTGTGAAAATTTTATGATTGTCTACATTGTTTCAATTTACTTCTGCGTATGATTTTTTTAGTGCACGTTTAAAGCTAATCCGTTATTTCAGGGTCAGATCAATTAATGCATAAGATAATTTACTAATTATCAGTACTTATTTATTTTTCTTAAGATATATAAATATAAGGAAAATTATAATAAGGAAAAATATGTTAAAATCTAAATTCTGGCTTTTTTATCGTTTATCAGTGTTGGATTAGAAACGGATCGTTATATAAATGAGGCATATTATAGATCAATCTTTTGACCGATTTCTCACTAATCCATAGAGATTTAAAGTAATAATATCAGATTTTTGTTGGATTAATAAGTTTAAATCCGATTTGTTTTAACACCAACACATTTTTGTTATCTATATAATTGTTAGAATCATACGTCACTCAATTTTTTAATTAGATATTTTTTTAATGGCTGTTAAAAGGCGATTTTTTTTACAGTTGTTTAGAAAAATATGTTTATTGGAATCTTTTCTATCCATGGATTCAATATTTTTATAAGGCCAAATTTGCTCAATAAAAGTGGTAGTCTAAGCTGTTCTTTCACTCTATTAATATTGTTCAATTTAATTAATTATGTTTACATTTACTAAAAATGTATTTACACCGATGAATTACATATGAAAGTATCATATATAACACTATGCTAGACGATATAATGTTTCCTCGATATTACTTATATTAGGATGGAGCTAGAATAAGTGTAGATTTTAACAGAAGGAGAAAGATAAACATACTCTTTATCTACGCTAGCGCATTTCGGGGATATTTTAGAATACTTATTTATAGCTTATGGCTGTTTACTTTTTCTTCCCAAAAGAATTTCTCCTTATCTCTACTCTCTACGTACCCTCTAATAATAAGAATCAGAATATAAGTAAATCGATCAATTTATTTATTTCCTTATGCAGTTTTCAAAATTTAAGAATAAATAACTAAAAGATGCTATAGTAGTTAGTTAGGAAATTTATCTATAGGTGAATGTTTCCGTATTGTTTTTGGTATTCAATAAAAAGAATGTGTTCCTATTACATAACAATTTCTTCTAAATAAATCTAAGCGACATATTATGGGATATAGATAGAAAGATAGATAGATAGATAAATCCTTTAATGCACACAAAAATTTACAATTTACAGTGATAAAAACTTATATTTAACAATGATTTACACTAACAGTGATTTCTTACAGGCAACCTGAAGTGTAGGGAGACTGAATAAACCAATACATCGTAGTAGTGCATAAAAGATAAACAATTTTTATAATACATTGTATATTATAAAATATGTTCCAGCATATACACTATATTAATACTTAATATATATTTTATATAAAATAATACCATTACATCCTATAATTGATAGATAAATAAATATATAATAAATAATAAAATACATACAATAAATACTATAGTAACCGAGATTTCTTTAGCTAAATTGTGACATGTTACATCAAAAAGTTAACACTTTTTTTGATGAATAAACACTAGAAATTAAATGAATATAAATATATGGTGTATAATAAATAAATGATGTCTATATCTTTTCATTTGAAAGATCATTACATGAACCGTACCTACATCTTCCGTTTCGATGATGAATGTTCAGTTCATAATTCACTGGCTACTCGGTCATGCATCAACGACTATGAGATAAGGCGGTGCGGACAAGAGGATACGTATATTATAAAACCCTTTACACATATTATATTCAGTGTTGCCAATATTTTAATAGTCACTTTATTTTCTAAATGGACCTAAATTGAAGTTGACTTAAAAACAATGTAAGTTCACATAACAAATTAATGATAATTCATGCGTAATAAAAAATTAAAAATCTCTGCCTACTCGAAACTCGAAAAAGCTATTCACTCTTCTCTCCTCCTCTCCTATATAAAAAATAATTCAAAGTTTAAAAATATTCCTTTAACAACTTTTTAGTTGCTTTACATGAATCAGAATAAAAAATTTTATATTATTAGGTATGTGGAGTTTGTTTAACAATGTAAGTTTTATTTAACAATAAATAATGCCATTTAAACTTGTAAAGTCGTAATTACTACACTTTTTGCGGACCATAATAATGTTCCAGGGCCACTCTTGCACATTTCTGGGTAAGTCTCATACAAGGTTTTTTCAAAATTATGAGTATAAAAAGATAATAATTCCGTTCGCGCTTTGCTGACGTGAAAAACAGGATTTTTTTATCAAAATCGTTTTAGAGTTTCTCACTTTTTTAACCTTCATTGCAAAATTAGCAAAATTTGTTCGATTGTTCTCGGGTTTTAGCGAAAGTAACAAACGTTAACTCACGTTTATGTATAAAAATTTTATACTTTAATTAAATCACAACTAGTATTAGATGACCCATCCTCATTTCGCCAAGTTATATAAGAATAAAGAAATAAAGAAAATAAAGTTTTATCACAAACGAATGAGTGATTTATCAAAGTACAGAGGACAAACTCACAGACATTTTTTATATTGATATAAATATAGGCATTAAAATCTGCGAAGTTTTCGCGTAGACTGTAGACAGAGCAAGCGAATTGGTCGGCAGTAATTTAAGATTATCTTTGGAGCTAATGGCGGCAGTTAGAATGACTATCCGGTGCGCACTGGACGGGACATTTGTCCGCGCGACAGCTCCAATTACCGGGAAATACCGGACTCATTCGTTGAAATACCTAAACGATTTACCTTCACTGCTCGACTTGAACAATTAGCTACCTAACTATCGATGCCAATGAATTAGTGCACTGTTGCAAGGCTACAATGTAATGATATATCCCAATTGAAATGTAAACTGTAAAAGAAGTCAGCTTTCGCAATGAAACTCTTGACTGTAAAAAGTGGTGAGATCTAATGTAAAAATAAGTCATCTATGGATGCACCCCACTTGCCTGGATCAATATTAAATGTATTGCAATAACAATAACAAGCTTCAGATTATACTTTACAGTAAATATCTTAATAAGTATATGAGATTTGAAATCAACATATATATTTGTAAATTGAATCATAGCACTTTTTGTCACTTTTTGTGACGTAATTCCTATGTAAATATTACATTTTTCCAGTTAACATAGCCCATTGCAGTATCTTATACTTTATACAATATTTCGAATTACGTATAATGGTTTACTATTGATTAGTCTTATATATTACACTAAAGGGTCTAATGATGGAGCCAAGGGGTATTGTGGGATAGTGAAATTCCTCAGTTGTTTTAAACAACATACCTATTATTTAAATGCCAAAGACCTAATTAAAATATCTTGCTTAGATTATCGGAGTAAGTTACTTAAATAAGTAATCAAGTACAATTTGTATTCCATATTTAAAAATAAACACTCGCGTATTTAGGCAGGAGAATATTATACACAACGTAAAGAATAGATAAGCATTGGTAAGTTACATATCACAGTAAAATGTTAAAAGAAAAAAAACTGCAAATATAACAGTAATCTTCTATTCAATAAAAAGGGTCGTCATTGCTATCGAAAATGTCCGCGTCAAATTTCTTGTGAGATGAGGGTCAAGATAGCGAATGTAACAAATGTACTATGTCTCACCTCAACCGCTTTTAATGGACGCATTTGTGCTTTATTTTGTAAGATAAAGATATCAATAGGTACTTTCGTTGTTAGCTATTAATATATATTGAAAATATATTGAATATTAGTCCACCAGCCAATTCACCACCCATTTTACTTAATTTAATATATTTTAAAATACTGTCATCAATTTTGGGTAAAAAGTATTTAATTTTAATTTACTATAATTGAATAATAAAAATGTAAAACCATAAATTTTATAATTTTGGACATGTCCGCCATGTCAACTCTAACAAATCTTAACTTGGACTAGATCCACATTGAGCTTAAAAAGGAATAAAAATTAGATACAATGAATTAAGTAAGTAAATTTTCATGAAAAATTAAAATTACTTATGAAGCTGTAAAAAGTATTTTTCAATTTTACACCATAGTTCCCTTATTAAGAAAGTTTGCAGCCTTCTATAGTTCCAGCGCGCCACAAAAGAAAGGCATAAAAAGTTAAAATTAATTAAAAGATGCTTTCCAAATACCAACTGTTATGAAATACGTATTATTATGCAGACTTTTTTATTGAAGTAAGTTGGATAGAAGTTATGTTAGTTATCTCAAAAATATTTTGAATTATGTAAACTGGTGCGTGTTTCTCCCCAAACTTGGCTGACACACTTTCGTATTATTTAAGCTCATCATTGTATAAATACTAACTGTAAGTATTGAACATAAAAATAAAGTTTGAAGTTAGTGAGATTTGAAGAGTTGAAAATTGTTGATTAGAGCACGAAATCGTTTAACTTTAAAATAAGAAGTTATAAACAACTTTGCTTGTTAAATAAGAGATGCGAAATGGTTAATTATATTACTTTAAATTTCAAAATAATTTATTAAATTTATATTCCTTTTAGCAGTACTTTTGATTGGCAAGTAGCTCCTTGATATATTTCAAAATAAGTAGAATATTAACAATAACATAGTAGCGCAAATGTAGATCTTGTTCTTCTTGAAGATTACATAAGTCATTTTTCATCGTTTAGTTTTGTTAGACACAGGAGTTGAAGAGGTGATTATATTATTACAACTCCTCGAATCTGCATTTGGGTAACAATCCCCAGGCGCTGCACAGCTTCTTGTCAAAAGTGCATTATAAAAAATATTCCTAGATTATTAATATTATTTAATTTTGTAACTTAAAATAATTTACCTATAACATTTTTATTACATTCATCAGAATAATAATTTACAATTTTAATCTTGGAAATATTCCAATACAATATTGGTTTTTGGATTCGATGACGGGAATTATCGGTAACATAAACTATGCGATTTTCGAAGAATTTTCGCTGCATCTGACTGTGCTTTGCGAGACTAAATGAGCTTATTACCCATACCATAGTCCTAAATCACCCGCTCAGCGTTTCGATTGCAGACAAAAGCTTGATATACTATTATATTTAATGTAAGAACATTGTTATCGGTCCACACTTCACGTCACATGCGTCTATTATCGACAGGAAATTGTGAAAATGAACAGAAAACGGTACAGGAATTTAGTTAATTAGGAAAAAGGGTTCTTTGATTCTTGACGCTTTTGAATGTACTATGTAGGTTATGTACAAAAAACCCTTATATTGTTATTAATTTCTGTGATTGAAAATCTGACTCAAAATGTGTACATATGTTTTAAAAGAAAGCCAAGTACATTAATGATAACCCAGAAATGAAACGGGTTATAATACAGCTCCCTCTGCCACCGGTAAAGCATCTTTTAGCAGGCGAGTAAGCCCCTACTCCACACCGTTTAGTGGTTGTCGACCTGGTGATCATCAGCATGCAAATTCAAGAGCTAAGAGTATTTGTCACGCCTTTGTCCAATCGCGCAGAGCGTGGACCAGACTTAAACCTGGCCTCTTCGAAGTACTGTGGATTCAGACAACCTATCATTACAGACCTAATACGCTAATAATACCTAAAATGTCAATAAAACAAGGCCTCAATCTAAGAGGTAATTTTATCGATTGCTGATGTCCATGGCATAGGTGGATCGACCGCTCATTTGTGCCTTATTTCATAAAAAGGTGTAAATTAATCCAAAATTCTAGAGACATTGTAAAATAACACTAAATTGTATTGCGAACTTGGCTAGCACGCTACCACGTTGATATTGTAACGATAAAAAAATGGCATTAACGGTATCTTGCCAGAGGCCTTTAGCGTCTTTCTTTGCGAAATATAATAAGCTAAAATGTAAATGTTTTAAAAAAATATGTCTAATTAGGTTAACTTTCTATAAGATACGTCTAATTTTGTTGTTTTATGATAATTACTGTTCTAGAAATATATTTCTGATCGTAAAAAAATATTCAATTCTTAATGTTGTTCAGGATTAATTTTATTAACAGTTAAATAATTTGTTGAATAAATAGCAAAAAAAAAATATTTTTATTTAATGTATCTACCTACAATATTTGGCGTGAGCGATCTATATTTTTACTCGATCTGTTCTTAGCCTAATAGTTGATCACTATTAACTGTATAATGTTATTAATGAATATTCATGGTCATATGATGAGCCTAATTACTACTTTCTAACTGATAATTGTTATTAAAAACATAAAAGGCGCTACTCGGTCTGAAGCAAAATAGTAACCTAGTTGATTCAAGGTAAATACCTTCTGACCTGGTATTCTCTCGTACCCGAACTGTTTATTAACCACTTGATACTCTCTGTTAACTCGTCTCAGAAAATCATAAAAGCTACGAGTGAAAAGCGGAACAACATTAATTGTTAAAGTTAGTATTTTCGTTTTATAGACTACGTTCTATATACATATACTATTTATATATTACGTATTAAAATAATATCTATTAAATTTCAAATATATCAAATGTCAAAATAATATGAGATATACTAATTAGTCATGATAATGATAAAACAGCTAAATACATTACGTATAAACAAACATTATCATAAGGAAAAACGAGTAAATAAAACAGATTTTTTCTTTATCAATATTATGTTGGACCGACCTTGTATATTTACAGAATGTCAGTTAAATGACGTGAATTGAAAATAATACACGTTTTTAAAAGAATACTTTAAAGAATCTTATCTTAGATACCTATATGAAATATAATTTTCACTACAAAAATTTTTTATTTTAAATCATAGTTCATATCATATCAGTCATGTGAAGTATGAACTATGACTTAGGTAAAACGTATTGATGGCATCGCTATGAATAGCTTTTGAATGGCAGGTATTCTTATAGATTTATTTATGGAAGGATCACAGCTAAATAATATTTAGAATATCTGTGATCTGAGGCATTCTCTCGAGTAATTTTATACATTAAACATAAAGTGGTTAGTGCGTAATTAATGTTACAATTGTGTGAAAACCTTTGTAAAGTTGCACTTAGCCTCTAAAGTCACAAGCACCAGATGCTCTTCAACATTGTATAATACGTATTGCGATATAGTTATACGTATATTCCTTTACATTATGGGTATGAATTTTTATCTTTACTGTCACTTTAATTAAAACAATAGGTACTTTTGTAACGAAACGCAAAACGAGTACCTAAAACGTTTTATAGTGAAAATCATGTCCGAAATATCTAAGCTAAGTTGTTTAGTTTGAACTACACTTTAGAATAGGACGTGCCCACAGAACTGCGAGTTCGCAGCCTAACTTTCCTCGTTATGTCCAGACAGACATGTTTTAAGATTTGCAGGCTTTGAGTGCATGCGGGACACAATGGTCTCTTACTTATCTTATGTACAGACGTCCATTTAGACCAGTTATTCCCAAAGTGGTCTATAATTGGCTCCAAATGTCGGCATCATTTTATTTCACAAACGAACAATGGCGATCGGGTCAGATATATATGGCACCTAAAACCACTGGGTTTTCGACGTTGGTTTCATAATCGTAAGGTGCTTGAATCCCAGACTATTCCTAACACAAGCATTTAAATTAATTGGTGGGGTTTTTATTATTAGAAGTTTGTAACTCGAATTGTTAGTAATCATTTTAAGGGCATAAAACAAGGTCTACGGCCTTTTCTAATTACGGTTTGTAATTCAGTCAGGATAATTATAGGACTTTGTAATAATGTCATTGTCTCTATCACTGTCTCTGATCCATCCCTGATTCTTTGGTCTTCGAAATTATAAAATATGAGAATCCAATTCTACGAGAAACATCTCAAGTTTGAGAACCTCTGATTTAGACTTTTTGTTGGGATTCCGAGCGCTGATCGCGGGGACAGGGGGCACGTACACTCACTTTCCGAAACGCGCCTAGAATTCAATATCTTTACTCAGACAAATATATAATGCCCTTTGTAATACTATTTACGAAACGTCTACAACTCTACATAATAAATTGTTAAAATAATATTACCTACATTTTAAGATATTGAAGCGTATTGTGTTTTGTGCTCTTATTTATTTAAGTTTAACTGAGTAACGTTTGGTACGATTTTAAATATTGTCTAAACAGTTTTGCTCCAAACCAGTGCATTACAACCACAGGTTACAAACAAATACCTGTGCATAACAACCCGACATGCGAAAAAAAGGTACTTTGTATAATTTTAACAACCACCAATCACCGCCACTAACACTTATCAGTCTGTTATAACATTGCTAAGATTAATTTAGCGTCGTCAAGCTTAATTTAGCCTCCATGATAAGATGCTTTAATACATATATGTATAATCCATAATACATATCAGAATTTTTAGCATACATTTTTACGATTATTAAAATGTGTCACTAATTTTGTTATAAAAAATAATATAATTAAAACAGGGTAACTCGTGAAGCGTGGACACCGACGCGACGGGAATTTACATAATAGGGTATCCGTGGTTACCTCGGGTTTTCAAAGCGAGGCTGTGTGTCTATGTGGCCGTGTGGCTGTGTCGTGCAGTAAAGCAACCTGAATTAAACTAATACTTTGTTTTGTAAGAACGTCCACGCTAATCTAATTTAAAAGGGAATACTCATTTTCATAATATTTACTCAGAATTTTTTAAGGTTTTACTTATGCTGTTCCTTAACAATTATCTATTTTTAATGTAATGTTCCTGAGTTAAAAAATAGTTTTCTTTATAAAATATTCTAATAAATATGCACAGTAAATATTGTCTAAACTAGTAAAAGTAGTGTAGTATAACGTCGCTAGTCATGTAAGCTATTAATATTATACATTTTTTTATTCTAATATTAGGAAGCGAGGTCGTGTAATAGATAGTACATATATTATAGATAGTAGAATATTTGTAACCTATAATAAACGGTTTTCTGTAAAATATCTGAACGCGTGATTCAGCAAAATTAAAAACTAGAATGCAGCAGTTTCCGTAATTGGGTAACCGCTGCGCATCATTAGGTAATTGCAGTTGTGGCTCGAAGCGCATCTCGTACTTCGAGGAGATAATCTCACATTCGTAGTGTCTTCAAATAATATTACGTTTCTGATAATTTACTAAATGTTTAGAAAGTTCTACAATCTATAATAACAATATACAATCTATAATCTTTTTAAATAAACTTCACTTGTAAGCAAATCTCTGGAGTTTGGAAGTGAATTTTATTCTTATTGTCGTACCAAAATTAAACGTTGGTATCTTGGAGCTGATCTGTTGATGGATAGATGAAAAGTTTACCTTTTTTCAGTGGATTCTTATGAATTTCTCGAGATTTTAATCAAAGGATTCATGTTGATGAGTTAAATAACGACTTATACCTGTCGAAGGTCAATTGAGCCTGCCGGCTTGTTCCGGTTCCGGCCGGACCAATTTTAACGGGACTTTCACTGGCAGATAGCTGATGTAACAAGGAGTAACTTAGGCAATATAACATCTCGCTACGACCCAGAGGAACGGAGCAACACGCGAACGAAGTCACGCGGGTCGGCTAGTCTTATATAATATTACACATTACACTGGTAATTATAGAGTTAATATTTGGAACTGATCATTTGTAATTCATGTTCAAAACAAATACAATTTATAATAATACCTATGACTTCTAGAATTCTAAAATATAAGATTATTATTTACCTCGAAAAACCCGCCCAGTTCCAACTCCAGATACTGGAGACGACTAAGCTTGCCAAAATATATATAGGCGACGACGCCAAGTCTTTCCTGAAAAACTTTAAGTATTTTCAAAAGATTCCCTTATCGATTTATAGCCATTACTCAACAATAAAAAGTGCCATGGGTTAACGGACGGATTGATATAATAAAATAATACGTTTTATATGATAACACCTCGAATTAAATATTATGGAACATAATCCGATCATCAAGTTAATTAAGTACATATATTAAATATTGTAGAAGCTATTACCACTCCGATTCTTTTTCAGGATATGGAGTATACTATTTTATAAGTAGAAATTTAATAGGTTCTCACAATTGTTAGCAACACTGTTTATAAAGTAGTAGTATCGGGTAGATCATTTTATATTATTTCAAGTATACCGACGGGAAGACAATATATAACCTTCAGTTCGATAGTTTAGTCTCAGTCTCTCTGGTGTTTTCGTGCAGTAAACATGGTAGTGTTATAGTGTCGTGATTAAGGTTACCCTTCTCGAGGTCCATGTAAGTTTACAATCTATTGTCGTTAGCGAGGTCGAGTGGTAGAGGTGAGAGTTAATATATTATGAAAGAGCTCTTTAAACCTGCTCCTGGGTCTCAAGCCCCAGGCACCGCTCGCCTCAGTTTAAATTGCATGTGTATACGTATTGCTGTACAGTAATGGGTACCACATTTCTCTCTATGTCTATAGCACAATATGTACTTAACATTAATGAAATCAAATATTTCATATTGCAATAATTCAAGTATTTGCCAATCCATTTACGAACAGTTAGTTGCATGCGCTAATAGCGATAAAGTGCACTAAATCAATTAGTATTACCATCGGAGAATAGTTCTGGTTGAGCAAAAATAATAAATCTCTGTGGAACAAAACCTATAATATTACGATTTTATTTTTTTATAACAAAAATTAGACAAATCTATAGAAATTTACCTGAAAATAATTAAGAAGTCAATCCATGCATAGATACTCTACTAATGCAATGTATGCAACTAAAGAAGTAATCTTTGTACGAGTAGTCTAGTCCAAGATTTCACGCTAGATACAGTTCATTCCAGTACACGTTCATATTACTACTTGTGTAATTCAGCCATGGTTTTGATCACTGGATTGGCATGCTACTGGAATATAGCATTCCAATCCAGTGGTATCCAACTAAGGGTTTATATATTATTACTACAGTAGCATATCAGCACTGATTTTGAAGGCTGGACTTGAATGCTTCTTGTAGTATTATCATATCATATTTCTATCACAGAACTGGAATATTATTAAAATAATAATTAGAATCGGACATCAATCTTTTCCTTCAGGAGCATTCCAGCTCTGATTTCATCCTGGAACATTGTAAGCATCTACTATAATAACGAAACCGACTACTTATCTATTTTTATTTAAAGATAAATAAAAAACACAATTAGTATGTATATATCTTCTCAACAAGATAAACGTAAGGAAGTGCTTATCACTTAATTTTTAAGGAAAAACGATAATGTTTAGATAATAACGATTGAAATTATTTAGATAATAATTTAGTATTTCAGGATTACAATTTTATTTTTATTTAAATAGATTTAACTTATAAATAGTTTATTGATTGAAACTTTTATAATTTCAATATGCGTTTTTCGTCTATCTTGGGGAGATCACATAATATTGGATAATGTACCTAGATTTAAATTTTCCAGAACAATATTTATTGACAAAATTGGGTAACTCAATAATAAGTAGTCTATAGAAACAATTTAAATTAATTTAACATTGTTATATGTAACAATACGGATGTTTCAGTTTACACGACGCATAAGTGTGAGCAAACGATCAGAGTGGGTGAACAAACACGGGCTTAACTGCACTCCTAGAGTAGATTCCCTTTTAATTAAGCAATTTCTAGACGCTTTGCTACAAGCGGGTACCAAACTACATTAAAATTGATATAATATACTCTGAGCTTCCTACTTCTAATGACAGAAGAGAGACAATCCTGTTCTCGTTAGTAATTTAAGCTCTAGCATGTAAATTAGGTATTGTTGAAATATTTGAAGATTACCATCTCATGTTTAAATTACTTAATGTACTTAAAATTTATTGGTAAATAAACATACGTCGCTTGTACGAACTATGCGACTAAAAATTTCAAAAGTTACTTGAACTTCGCTTACGGTGACAAGGCGTCAATCAAAATTATAGTTCTGACTTCGTAATATTTGCAGCCCTTTCCGACATATCTTAGTCACTCTATGGTATCCGAGCGACTCTTTCTCGCTCGATTTCTCCTTCTCCTTCTACTACACTTTTCCCGACCGCTTATTAGTAGGTACAAATTCTAACGGTTACATATTTCAAAGGATAACGTAACCCCTTAGCCACTCGTCCTTTTTGTCACCCGAGCATTTAATTAGTAAATGCTCGTATCTAGTGTAAATGTACATGTGAAGTAATGACGCACTCATACATTATTGCGTCAATAGCCTGGAGGGACACAATGTTTGACCCACACTGGTCCCGTACCGTAAGCTATTTAGTTTCTATTTCATTCTATTAATATGTAATTTCATTTAATTTCAATATCATAACATTTCAGTTAAACATAATAAACAATTTTTAAACTAATTAAATAATTATTAATCTAAAATCGCTAATCTACGCTATTTTAACTAAAGAGTAAAATTGAGAAGGAAAAAAGGAGTAGTGAAAATACGGAAGAAGAATGTGTGACGATTCCAAAACGTAATACGCAAGTCAGTTATGTCGTGAAAAGAATAAATTTATCTTTAGTCAGTAAAAGAATAAGAAGATATTTTATTCTGATCTTTGAACGCGTTATCTTACTTTCTTACCAACATTATAAATGTGAAAGTTTGTGTAAAACAGGTGAAGGAATTTCCATGAAATTTGGCACACAGATACTTTATAATCTGTATGTTTTATCCCGGATATCAATTTTTATTCATACTTGTTTGTTTGTTGCAAATAGGCTCGAAAAGTACTGAACAGATTTTGAAAATTGAGAGATTTTGAACCGATGGGAAGCTACATCCTTTCTAGGTAACATAGGCTATGTGGTGTTGCCATAAATACTTTGATTAAAAAGATATGGCCATTTAAGTGCCATAACGTAGCCATTTTGTAAATTGAAGAGTTTTTCAGGAACTACAAATCCGATTTAAAAAAATTTTTCACTGATAGAAAACTAAACAATTCGTGAGTGACAAAAAAGAATTAGTGTTGCCATATACATTTTTTTATTAATAGAATATGACCATTTTGTTGTTACTAATCTAATTTTAAAAATTCTTTCACTGATAGAAAACTAAACAATTCGTGAGTGACAAAAAAGAATTAGTGTTGCCATATACATTTTTTAATTAATAGAATATCGCCATTTTTTTGCTACATATAATTTAAAAAATTCTTTCACTGAGAGAAGTCTATAGTATTTCCGTCTCTCTTCCTCTTATAATACTATCATTCCCTCTCATCCTCTCTCTTTTTTCTCTCTTTAATTTTTATTTTTATCTGTTCAGAATGATTAGTCTCTTTTCACTTTCTTTCTTTCGATTATATCTCTCTCTTTCTTTCTTTCCTTTACCTATTCAATTTTATTTTTGCTCTGTTCTCCCTCTTCTATTATCTGTCACTTTCCTTTTATTTTTGTTTATATCATTTTTCTTTTTATAACTTTTAAATCTCTCTGTTTTTTTAAATAATGAAATACTACACAATTACAGAGTGACAATTTAAGGACATCAATTATAATATTTTTTTAAATACCTGGAGCGAAGCGAGGGCAGGCCGCTAGTAATAAAATATGTTTATTGAACGCCTGAATTTTTATAATACAACTAGCTGACCCGACAGACTTTGTCCTGTCTTATCTACGCTATGATATAAAGAGGAAAGATTTGATTGTTTGTATGTTTGTGATGGCCCAGTAAGCAGTGATGGCCCAGTGGTTGAGACTTCAAGTCTTACTCGGGAGGTCAGAGTTCGATCCTGGACACACACCTCTGACTTTGAGTTATATGTGTTTTAAGCAATTAAATATCGCTTGCTTTAACGGTAAAGGAAAACATCGTGAGGAAACTGCACTCCTGAGAGTTCCCTAAAAGTTCTCAAAGGTGTGTGAAGTTTGCCAACTCGCACTGGGCCAGCGAGGTGGACTATGGCCTAATACCCTCCTCATTCCTCATTCTGAGGAGAAGACCGGCTAAGCAGTGGGCCATTGACGGGTCGTGATGATGATGATGTTTGTATGTTTGTTTGTTGCGAATAGGCTCGAAAAGTACTAAACCGATTTTGAAAATTCTTTCACCGATAGAAAACTACATCCTTTTCGAGTAACAAAGGCTATGTGGTGTTTCCATAAATATTTTAATTAAAAAGATATGGCCATTTAAGTGCCATAACCTGGTAATTTTTTAAATTGAAGGATTTCTCAGGAACTACTAATCCGATATTAATTTTTTTTTTTTTTACAGATACGCTTTTCGCGAGTGACAAATGTGATTTAGTGTTGCCATATATATTTTTTAATTTATAGAATATGGCCATTTTGTTGTTATTAATTTGATTTCAAAAATTCTTTGACTGATTGAAAACTATACTTTTCATGAGTGATAAATGTGATGTAGTGTTGCCATATACTGTAACCTCTCCTACCCTTCGGGTGGGAGGTTAACAAAAAAAAATGTAAATTAAATTCAATTGTTTAATGACAATACGTTCAGAAGATTCCACAGTTACAATTGTTAGAAAAAGAAACAACTCTTTACTACATAAAGTTTTATTAGCAAGAAATGAATCGAAAAGCTACCTAAAGCTTCCTTCGCATTCTAGTATAGTTTACAGGATTTGATTTGCGCGCCTGAGGGACTGACCGTAGGACTTACAGTGGTAAAATTGAAGGGTTGAGTTGAATTAACAGACATAAGAAAAAAACAACCGGTTACTTGCTCACGGTCATCCACGCCTGACGGCGCGCATGCCAGAGTCCGCGGGCTTCTCACGGAGCCGGGCGACTCGGAGAGGCAGCATCAGCCTCCTAATCTCCTTCATAATGGAACCCGGAGCAGGGTATGCAGGGAGTAAAAAAAAAGAAAAGAATCCTAGGAACTTGTCCTTCGGGAAACAAGGGTCTTCCGGACGCAACTCCACGCACCAACAACACAATCCCCTCCGGATACAAACATCCGGATACAGACGAACCTCCGGATACGGAGTACCCTAGGTACACACGCCCCCTAGGTACACACGCCCCCTAGGTACACCTCCTGTGGAGGTTTTTAGTATGTCAGGCTTGTTAGGGCATTAAGGATTCCAAGCCTGGCATGATGATCAAAGGCATGCTCGCACGCAGCATGGCTCGCGTCACGGCAGCAAAAAAAGAAAATAATATTAGGTGCTCCTGGCACCTCTCCAGGAATCACAAGGAACAGTCGCCTACCCAAACGACATGGAGAAAAAGAAAGAAATGAAGTACGACAACTTGACGGAAAAGAAATAAAATATTGCCAGCTCCCTACGAGAGACAATTAAAAATCGAATAATGAAATATAGGTCCGTGTACCATTATATCAATAATAATTTAATTGTTAAAGTTCCAAAAATTATAATTTATTTAATATTGGTTAATATTAATTTTGAAATTGTTTATTTGAAAATAAAAAAAAGAAATCATATAATATTACTAAACAAACGAATCGATTTATACGTGCTAGATCACGCGTTCGAAACTAGATGGCGCTCACGCTCAGTGTCGACGGTTCACCATAGATGGCAGTAGTATGCACTATTTAAACAAATTTAAAGTAATATTTTTGTATATTTGAAGAAGATTGTATTAAAAATAATAAGAATAGGGTGTAGCGAATTTTACACGCTACAGTGCCCCTCCCATCAGAAAGAATTTACGGTAGTAAATTCGTCGGGTGCCCTCACCCGTCCACTCACTACACCAAAGTAAAACAACTTAACAACATCTAATCCTAAACTAAACAACACCAAAAGAAACCTTAAATAAAAGTAAGAACATCCTGAAACAATAAAATAAACCTTAGAAATACATAAACCTCGTTTACGGCGGTATTTAAAACAAAGTGTCTTTAATTCAACCACTGGAGTAAAAGTATCAACCGTGACAAGCAATAGGTAGTAACCTACCACGGGAGATATAGAACCCTTTGCGGTTAAAATAAAAACCAAATCCACATCTTTATATAAGGTAGCATAACTAACACGGTAAATATTTGTATCTAAATAGGGTCTGAGATCATTATTATAACGATCTGTTACAGGCGAACAAATTAATGTAGGGCAATTGGAATCAGTCCGAGATTCCAGTCCCAAAGCGGTAAAAGGGGTAAGTTTCTGTTTAGCAGAAACTGCACCATGGGTAACATGGTGTATAACTGCTACGCCATTGTAAACATGGGGCAGCTTAAGGGTAGAATCCTGGGTAACAGGATTATCATCGTGGGTATCACGATGTGAAGTAGGTAATTCCTGGGTAACAGGAATATTGTCATGGGTAACACGACGAGAGGTAGGTAAGATAGGTAATTCCTGGGTAACAGGAATATTATCGTGGGTAACACGATGGGTACTAGGTAAAATAAATAAGTCCTGGGTAACAGGAGTAACATTGCGGGTAACACAATGTGAAGTAGGTAATTCCTGGGTAACAGAAATATTGTCATGGGTAACACGACGAGAGGTAGATAAAGTAGGTAAATTAGGTAATTCCTGGATGACAGGGGTAACATCGTGGGTAACACGACGTGGAGTAGGTAAGTTAGGTAATTCCTGGGTAACAGGAATGACATCGTGGGTTTCACGACGAGAAATAGGTAATTCCTGGGTAACAGGAATAACATTACGTATGCCCTGGGTAGGGAAAACACGAACACGATTTTTATTCGTTTCGCGGACCAAAGAGGAGTTATAATTCGAAACGTGACTTGAGCTTGTACAAGAGATAGCCGGATCCTCACTCATAGGTAACGAGGTAGGACGAATATGACTATCAATAGAGTCGGAGAGTTCTAGCTCTTTCCTTCTGTGGTCCGCTCTGGCAAGTTTTTTGTACCAGAACTCGAACCTGGCCTATTGGTCTGGCTTTGGTTGCATTGAGGACAACTCGTCGCCGTGAAATTCTTCTCACCACAACGATAACAAACCAAGGAAGGCTTCTCCCGACAATTTTTTAAAGTGTGTCCGCTGTTACGACAGCGTACACAGAACTCTTGACGTTTCTTTGTAGATAACTTAGAAACCACATTACACGGCTTCTGCACTCCTTTATATACTAAATCTGGGGCAATTAAATTTGAGTTAAATCGAGGGGGTTCGGTAAATGAATCCGCTCGTTGCTTAGCGTACTCCAACAAAAGACACCTGGACTTTAATTCTGACCAAGAATGAATATCCACAAAAGCTAATTGAGAAGAAAAATGAGGGCGTAAATTATATCGAACAATACGTAGCTGTTCCTCTTCCTTTAAAGGAACCCGTAACCTACTAAAGTAATTTCTCATTACACTTAAATAACTAATTATAGACTCATCACGACCTTGGGTTCGGTCTCGGATCTCACCCAGCAACCGTTGGTCATAATCCACTGGCAAATAATCATCTAATAGGTATTCCTTAAGTTCCGACCAAGAATGTACCGAATCACGAATACTACGATACCAAAACAATGCCTCTTCCGTAAATAATTCCGCTGCTCCTTCAAACAACCTCTGGTGAGACACTCCTCGTGACAAACACAATTCCTCCAACCGCTGAACAAAAGAAAGCACGCAAGAGCGACCGTTGTACTTTATACCGAGCGTGTGAACTCCCTTACTTCGATCACAACACGCGCTGACACTAGGTTCCGGTGGACTCTCTGCTTCGATGGACAAGGAATGTACTGAGTTCTTCAAGCTCCTTTGGTAACTCACGAAAACGGAATCAGACTTGTCTAATATTTTATCCAATTGTGATTGTAGATCGGTATGCAAAGTAATATCATCAGGTTCGACCGGCTTCAACCTTCCTAACCGATGAAATAAATGATTACCTAAAGTATGAATACGATTTAAACTTTTTAAACGCAATTGCTTTTCGGACATAAGTCCGGACAACTCAACTAACTTACAGGAAATTAATTTTAATTCGACAGCAATGTCACCCTCATAGACATCGATATCATCACTAGGATATTCTTTAGCTAAGGATTTAATTTGGGAACGCAAGCCAACAACGGTATTCGCAGGCTTGGCTTCTCTTATTAAGACTTCGTATATCAACTCATCTTTATGTAAAAGGTTAAAATTAATTGGTCGTTCCTCCATTGTTAATTAATTAAATAAAGCAAATATAAAAAAAAATAAATGGTCAGTAGCCCAGGATAGCAAATACGGAGCACAATGTAGAAATAACAAACTGTTTAGAGTGAAGCTCTAAGGTAGGTATAATACAAAACAATAAAAAAATAGTAAACAATTAAAATGCCCTAGATCATTGGTACATACGTAACATATAAGTAAGAATAATACATACTGTCAGTGTATTAAACTAAACAGTTAAATATAACGGTAGGTACAAAGTAGTACGAGTAAAATACAAGTACAAGTAAAAAATAATGTAGGTAAACCAAGTAACACATAAACGGCTTAAAAAAATACATTCTTAACCAGGTAGTAAGTAGTATGTCAACTCAACTCAACAATCAGTCCAACAGTAATTAACTGAGAAAACTCGATTAAAAAGAACTAACAACGTCCGCGCAGCAAATTTAATCCTGGCAGGGTCGCCATTGTAACCTCTCCTACCCTTCGGGTGGGAGGTTAACAAAAAAAAATGTAAATTAAATTCAATTGTTTAATGACAATACGTTCAGAAGATTCCACAGTTACAATTGTTAGAAAAAGAAACAACTCTTTACTACATAAAGTTTTATTAGCAAGAAATGAATCGAAAAGCTACCTAAAGCTTCCTTCGCATTCTAGTATAGTTTACAGGATTTGATTTGCGCGCCTGAGGGACTGACCGTAGGACTTACAGTGGTAAAATTGAAGGGTTGAGTTGAATTAACAGACATAAGAAAAAAACAACCGGTTACTTGCTCACGGTCATCCACGCCTGACGGCGCGCATGCCAGAGTCCGCGGGCTTCTCACGGAGCCGGGCGACTCGGAGAGGCAGCATCAGCCTCCTAATCTCCTTCATAATGGAACCCGGAGCAGGGTATGCAGGGAGTAAAAAAAAAGAAAAGAATCCTAGGAACTTGTCCTTCGGGAAACAAGGGTCTTCCGGACGCAACTCCACGCACCAACAACACAATCCCCTCCGGATACAAACATCCGGATACAGACGAACCTCCGGATACGGAGTACCCTAGGTACACACGCCCCCTAGGTACACACGCCCCCTAGGTACACCTCCTGTGGAGGTTTTTAGTATGTCAGGCTTGTTAGGGCATTAAGGATTCCAAGCCTGGCATGATGATCAAAGGCATGCTCGCACGCAGCATGGCTCGCGTCACGGCAGCAAAAAAAGAAAATAATATTAGGTGCTCCTGGCACCTCTCCAGGAATCACAAGGAACAGTCGCCTACCCAAACGACATGGAGAAAAAGAAAGAAATGAAGTACGACAACTTGACGGAAAAGAAATAAAATATTGCCAGCTCCCTACGAGAGACAATTAAAAATCGAATAATGAAATATAGGTCCGTGTACCATTATATCAATAATAATTTAATTGTTAAAGTTCCAAAAATTATAATTTATTTAATATTGGTTAATATTAATTTTGAAATTGTTTATTTGAAAATAAAAAAAAGAAATCATATAATATTACTAAACAAACGAATCGATTTATACGTGCTAGATCACGCGTTCGAAACTAGATGGCGCTCACGCTCAGTGTCGACGGTTCACCATAGATGGCAGTAGTATGCACTATTTAAACAAATTTAAAGTAATATTTTTGTATATTTGAAGAAGATTGTATTAAAAATAATAAGAATAGGGTGTAGCGAATTTTACACGCTACAATACATTTTTTAATTAATAGAATATGGCCATTGTGTTGTTACTAATTTGATTTTAAAAATTCTTTCACTGATTGAAGTGAGTGATAAATGTGATGTAGTGTTGCCATATTAGCGTCAGTACCTCAGTGGTTCAGGCGTTAGATTCACGATCGATAAGTCGTGGGTTCAAATCCCGGACATTGGGCTACTGGCACAAGCATTTTAGCTTACTAGCAGGGGTAAAGGGAATACTAATAGTATGAGCTCCATACTGCTAGTAATCTTTAAAAAAAAACACTAAGTACACGTGATAAACTGAACCCGTGCGAAGCCGGGGTGAGTCGACTAGAAATACATAAATATATACTTGATGCTGATAACATTTGTCTATTTTAATTTAACGAAGTCACGTATACTGCAGGTTATAAACAACTTTATAGTTTGCATTAACAGCAAGCTCGACAATGCTCTACAAATTAAAGCTTTTTACTGGCATTTTCAAATCATTTCTTCCTGTAAAAAACATGAGTAGTATTGTAACAACAAAAAACGTCGTCCCTTTCCGACTTCATTACAAGATGCCGCAAAACAGTTCCTGAACCTTTCTCATTTTGTTTTTGTTTCGTTTGATGTCTCTGTTGTCATGTCGCATGTTTTACTTAAAAATGACAGACACCGGATTATTATAATACGATATTAAAAATGTTTGGTAGAAGTCACGCAATAGTAAAATTTGGGCGGTTATCAATATTTTATTAAGCTTTGATATGAAAGGTGAAAAACAGGAAATTTGATTAAGATTTATTGTAAATAAAATTTAAAGACTTTTAATTTAGATATTACCTGATGGTTCTGTGATAAGAATTTTATTTGAAATTAAATAGACATGAGTGCGTAGATAATCTGAAGACGCTAATTGTAAGGCGTTAATATAACAAGTGACCTACTCGTAAGTAGAGAATCGTTAGATTTGTGGAAAGAACTTTCTTCTTTTCACGACTTTAGATTCGGTAATGAAGAAGAGATGCCTATGGAAGATACATTATTGTGATAGAACATGAGACTTTGTTTATCCTAGTGCTATTTGAGAATGTTAGTTATACAATTAGAGTTGATAGTTAATTAGACTTTCTTGAGGAGGTAATGACATTATTTTATTTTTCATCAGTATGATTTCAAATAGAATTCGACGGCAATTGCAAGTTTTGGCCTACTTTATTATAAATATGGTTTCTAGGAGGAGATTTACAATGTTGATGAAGCATTGCTGTGGTAAGAAATATTGTGCATGACGTATTAAGTTACGTAATGTAAACATGCATTAGTTGGAGCATGAATATCATCGTGCATACTGAATTTTATTTCTGTAAGCGTCATACTCTTCTCACCGCATCACTGGAGCTTAGAAAAGCACAGACATAATGTTAAACCTGCAGAATAGAATCGAATATATTTAGATAGATAACACTAGCCCCTCAAATATGAGGTACATTTGATTGAGATTTGAGAGACAGGACCCATATTAATGACAACGTATTTGGCGCAGTGATAGCATACCTTCTAAACCAATGGTCACAAATTGAAGCCCCCGATCGTTCACATACTCTATCTGTATATACTTATATCAGTATCCTATATCTACATAACAAAGTGGCAAGAACTTTAACGATCCCCTGGTCACCAATGACAATCCGCAATAAAAATAACTTGAAAACATACACTTAAATAAATGAATAAAAATATTGTAAATTAAAAATTTTTTTTTTTCAATAACTACTTAATAGACAAATTATTAAATAAATTTTGCACAAACTACTATACAAAATACTAAAAACCTACTAATTGTTTTCCTATGAATGTCACATTAATATACAAAAATACTAAGCAATATGCTCCTATTAAATAAGAATATCATGTTCATGACTTCTTGTTATCATCAACTTATTGAAGGTTATAAAATATTAGACTGGAAGATAAGACGGGAAAGATGGCTTGGGGAAATATTTTACAAGAATAACAAGGTCGTAAGAAATAAACACGATTAGAGGATTTTTTAAATTATTTAAGGATGTAAGATTGTCAAAAAATATATAAATATTTGTAATTTGAGAGTAGATAGATGTTTCACATATTGCAAGAACGATGAAAATAACAAAATTTTGAAATTTTAACACGGTAATTTAGTCAACTGACATGAGTAGTTTGTTCTTTTATTTTAAAACTTGGCAATATCGCTTGCAGTCTCGAGAAAACAGCATTTTAAATTATCGGCTACACTGTAATAATGATATTTGTTTAATGGCTTGATTGCATTTCTAAAACTGTTTCACAAAATTATAAATTTGCTTTTTGAGACAGAGTTAGGGATAGGATTGCCATAAAATGTTCCAAAATATGTTCACGGCTATAAAATTATTAAACAAGTTGGAATGTGATTATGACTTTAAGTTGCTACTTTAGTGCACAGGTATCTCGTCTATATGTTTATAATATTGTCTAAATGAGAGCAATATCCCACAGTAACACGCAAAAAACAATATTAATACGCTCAGTGGCTTAAGTTTGTTAGAACAAAGAACGAATACCCGCAAATACTAAGTTATAAACGGTGTTGCTAACTAAAATATTTTACTTTATTATCTGTTTTGAACCTACATTATTGTACATTCAACAGATCAAATCGTTCGTACAAAAGTTCAATAGCCTTATTCGAAATTTCATTTTGCATGCATGTACATATAATCCTTCCTCTTGAATCACTCTTTCTATTGCTATAAACCACATAAAAATCCTTTGCATAGTTAGAATATCTAATCATACAGACAGCGGGAAGCGACTTTGTGTTATCTTATATATAAAATTCTCGTGTCACAATGTTAGTTACCATACTGCTCCGAAACGGCTTGACCGATTTTTATGAAATTTTATATGCATATTCTTTACTCTATTTTTCATTCCCCTAAGTGATAAGGGCGGCCCACCCCAAATTTATATGGCAAAACAGCGTTTGACTGGTCAGCTAGTAATATATTATGTAAAGATGAAATGTTTAACATACGAAAATGCTGGTATTTGAAAATTAGGGGGCCTGTATTCATCAGTGTTGTTAAAATGTTTTGATGTCATTGAAAAAGCGAGGAGCGGTGCTCAGGTAGGCATTAACGGGGGGCGGCTCCACTCGAGTTACAAAGTCTGGACAGCGCTGGAGAAAATTACGCGGAAATTTACATAATAGAGAATCCGTGGCTACCCTCGGCCTTTGAAACTCAGAGGGAGATAGTGTCCAGTGACAGCGCCTAACATGAAATTAACATGAGTTTGTTTTCGGAGTGAACGAAGTGACTAGAATTTAGATAAAATTTGAGGTACCTGAATTACTTAAGGCTACTTTGAAAGTCACATGTATCGAAAATTCCGCTGTCCTTGTTGAAAAGTTCTACTGTGAAGCGATTCGATACTTTAATTATTAGATGTTTTTTAAGTTAATGGATGTAAGTTATCCTTTCTTGGTATTAGATTGTGCTGAAATCGGTACTATACTTAAATCGGGACGGTAAATATAATAATGCTATTTTATGATATCCAAAACGAAATGGATGACAGAGCTGGAGTATTCAGATACTAGAATTTGGTTAGTTTCAAGTTTCATAATAATGAGTTGTTAATAGCTTTAGATTGGAGAGTTCTTCCTTTTGATTTTATAAAAATGCACTACTGACTCTTCTGTTCCAACTGACTAAAGCCAGGTTTACAAGAAATATAGAGTTACGCTTATTTGAGATGAAGTAAATCGTTAATCTTCTTACTTAGCTTAGGTCACAAGCCCTAGATACTACACAGCTTCTTGATATTGTTATCTTTTACGTGCAAAGTCGGTTATTTATCTACATTTGATAAATTTTAGATACACACATATTTTGTTAAATATTTAAGCATTATGACTTCATACTATGAACCCATATAGCGTAACCATATTCTTGCCATTACTAGTTACTGTTCTCGGTGTTTGATGTCTTTAGTTTGCCAAGCCGCTTAGTCAGAGTTCAATAGTTAATATACCCTACGTAGAAAGCTTTCGTCTTTATTAGTATGTGACTAACTACTTACATTGCCTATTCCTAAAATTACAGCAGATTATATTGTAAGCGGTGTGAGCTCATTAATCTATTTAACAAAGATGAGGATATATCGACAGAACATTAATTAAATTATAAGACGTAGTTGCTATTTCTAAGTTTCGTCGAAGATGGTTATCTCCAATATTATGTTTAAAGCGTAAATTAATAACTTTCACTGTAATTACGCTACATCTTAGTCCATCATTAGTTTAACTAACACTGTCAAATTCATGTAATCAGTATGGTTTAATAACCAGTAGACAAAAATTATCGATAGACATGATGCTGAAGACTGATTATTCTCTTCAGAGGAAAAAAACTTCACTAACTATTTATATTTTTTCCATAGGTCTTGTAATTTTGCCGCAAAACGAGATAAACCGTTTTTTACCCTTAAGAGGGGGTTTCCTCATTTTTCTACTTCCCTACCTCGGATCGCCCATAAATTATTTTTTCTTTCATTTTTTTTATATTTTCTTCCGTTTTCGTTTTCTTCGTATTCGGCGCTTCGGCCAAGAGACTCGCCGAATATTCGTTATTCGGTATTCGATTCTAAATCACTATTCGTGGGATCTCTACTTTCGAACAGTTGTCCAAAGGTATTTAACAATAACGATAGGTTAAAGAATTTCGTAAGCAGTAATATGGAGTGGTGGAATCTCTACGTTACTTATTTTTCATATTGTTGTTACGTCTGGAATATTTATTCATATAATTAAGAAACCTACAATACAGTATTCGTGGTAGATGACAGGTATCTAAATGTGTTGATTTTAAAATTGCTTTTCATTTACCGTTTAGTTTGTATTTATTCCGTTTTGCTCAACACCGACTGTTTGTGTTTGTTTTAGTGTCTACAGTTTCTTTGGGATAAATATCCTAGACAATAAATTACTAATCATACTATTAATTAAAAATTATTTTTTATTTCAATAACTACGATCTACAACATTGTAATTACTGTATTATCAGAATCAACAATATTGATTTGTTTGAATGTTGTGTCCAATAATAATAAAATGCACAATCTATAACTTTTCCGAATTCAGTAGTCTCCTGAGTGATCACATTTAATGGAGCTCGAATTACATCTGGGCTCTCGAAGCGTAAAATGAAACGATCATTTTTATTAAATAATTTATAGCTGCACCTCGTAGTGTTTTGTCATCGGTAGCTCTGGAACTCTATTAAAAACGATCATTTTATATTACGAAAAGAATTCCAACTAATGACAAAGATTAAACAGTGATGAATTTCGTACTACAACTTTAACATGAAATCAGTAACCAATTTTCGGAAATATTTAATATTTTTCACTTATCCAAAGTGAAAAACCTGATTATTATGAGTAATTCCAAAAAAAAAACTCCTACCCTCGACGTATTTATCTCTTATTTTGAAAAAAGATTTAACCAAAGATTGAAAATATTTTTTTTAGAATTTTTAGAAATTAATAGTAAACGTAGTTTTTAATTTGTTTTTAATAATTAAAGTAATCTGTTTTGATGCATATTTAAGTAAATTAGCAAATCATTTTATTAAATGATACATTTCTTTACTCTCGTTCTTTTATATTCATAACTAAAAAGCAAAGGATGCAAAAATTAAGAGAAAAATTAAATCATTTTAAATTGAAAAATATTGTGCCTGTGCTCTTAAGAGGTTATTACAATAGACTACATCTTTAGATTGACTTACTCTTGAAATTAATTTCATTTGTCATGGTTATCTATTATATTAGTGATTATACAATCATAATATTTTACTATAGTGTATATAGTTGAGGGAAATAATTATGTAAGACGTTATTCATTATAATACGGGTAGAAAAACTATCCACCACTGCGTCAAATGTAAAATTGACTGTTATTTTAATAAAATAGAAAATATTTATATTATACTAGCTGACCCGGCAAACGTTGTTTTGCCATATAAATTTGGGGTGAAAAATAGATAGTATCCGATTCTCAGACCCAGAATAATAAATTTGATTCAGTTTCAAATCAACTGAAAACATTTTCCAAAGAAAATACAAAAATTTGAAAATGTCAAAGTAATTTAAACTAAAAACCTCTCTACGTTTATTAAAGCTTCAAAACAAGAAAACTGGTGTTTGGTAGATGTGTTTGTTTCTATGTCAGCTCTTTATTGTGACCTGGAAAAAGCCATCATCGTGATTGACCCATTACGTATATGAGCATCGGTACCCAATGTTGGTTTCTGTAAAAAGACGTACATATTAAACCTTTTATGCTATAAAATATACAAATTTTAATATTAAATAAAACTTTTTTTAAGTATTCTGATTTAATTTTAATAAATGGCTAACCTTTGAAATGCAAAAAATGTATCATTAATTATTTTTTACTATAGTGAATGGGGTTTTAAATAAAATTAATAGAACTAGGTGGCAACACTGTGCATGACGTCTTCACGCGCGAACAGTTGTCGTCAATGGCAACATTTTAAAGACAGTAGTGTATTTTTACACGCTTTATATTAGCTTCACTTGTATGTCAGTATGTCAGTATGTAACTCTCCGTGGGTAATTTGCGCGCCTGCGGCCTTCCTTGGTTCTGATAACCGTTTCTCAAGTGTGATTTTTTTTAGTTTAAAAAAAAAACTAAAAAAAAATCACGCTTTTATAAATAAATCAAACTAAAAAGTAAAAAATAAATAATAGTTTAAAAAAACTGTGTTTTTAGTTTTTTTATTTACACTATTATTAATTTATATTTATTGAAATTTTTAACACTATTCTTATTTTAAATTTATTAAAAATTATTTTCTATTTTTTAGTTTGGTTTTCTATAATAAAAAGCGTGTTTTTAGTTTTTTTAAACTATTATTTATTCAGGTTCCTATAACATGACGGCAGGTTCTTATAGAATCAAATTCTTTATACGACTTTTTACTTTTGTTTAAGTGACATAAGAAAATAATAGCTTACTATCATTATTACCGTACTTTATAAATTCGTTACAACTATAGCATTTGAATTAAAAATTGCTTTACAAATCCTAAAAATACTAAAAAATAAATATTTGTCAGGAACTTTGCAAACTGTAATTAAATCTGAAATAAAAATGCAGCGCAGAGGATGTCGTTTTCACTGAGAACTCCAGGAGGACGGTTTAATAAGAGGCAGTCTATTCATCGAGATACTTCATGAAAACTGGAAATGTTACATTAAATACGAAATAATAATTTCTGCAACAAGTTTTCGTATTTCTTAAAGGGGTCACGACCTGGTTGCATCTGCTGAGATTAAAAGATTTCCCATGCTAAGCAACCTTTATTAAACTCCACTGGTTGGAAGCACAACATAAAATAATTTTGGAAAAAAACGTAACTTCACTATCATACCTTCTGGCAGTGCTATTTTGTAATATTTTACATTAAAAATAAATATCTTTGTAAAATTATTTTAAGAAAGATATTTTTATTTCCTCCTTTTATTTATTGCATTCTTCAATTTGAAATTACAATTTGTAGGTACTAAACAAGAAAATCTTTATATGAACTAGTAAGTACATAGTAAATATATATCTCTAGAGTTTCTTTGTAATCGTTAGAGGGAAGTTATTTAACTCAAATTCAAATTTATTTATTTGCACGAAACATGGGTTTGGTAGATTATAAAAAACTATAACCCGACTACGTAAAAAAGTGGTCTGAGAAGGACGAAACAAGAAAATAATTCAGATAGAAACCCAGAAATACATAGGTATAAAAATGGTCAAGGTCGCACTCATGTATACCTACTATGATTATAGCAACACCACCATGAAACAAAAAAAAAACAAAGATCAAATATGCTACCTTTTTGCTCTTCACCTAGAGAGGTCATATTAAATTATTACATTGAGAATAATTTTTTTTTCGAAAATAATCGCTATACCTACGCCGCCTGGCGTTCGACTAGTGCTCGGCACCCCGAAGACCGCGCCTTCCGTGTGTAATGCACACCCTGCACTATAAGTAAAGCAGCCCCTGGGTATAGCTTATAGGTTTTTATCAATTAAATCTAATAAAGCTGAAATGAAAGCAGTCAAGCTAAAGGCTGTCATTATCGTATGCGAGTATACTCGTAGTATGTACATTATTAATCATAATAATAGCGTACTCCTCAGCGGGTGGCTTAATTTAATTAATTAAGCGGTACTAAATATTGTAGGCGTACTAACCGAGAGCGATGAAATGTTAACAATGTTATTGTTCTACTGGATTATATCCTACAGTCGGGATGGCTCTGATATTAATTTGAATGTTTATGCGAAATCCGCAGATGAGGTCTTCGAAACGATGTATTCATTTGCGAGATAAGTCGTGTGTTGAATAAGAATGAACATGGTTTCATCGGAGTACAATTTACTTGTGTTTCTCACTTAATTATGATTGTTATTATTACTCAATTTTGAAAACGAAGTCTAAAGTTTTTATGAGTAGCTTTTTGCTGGTAATGCTATTTCTAGCAGCAAGTTTGACTGCGCAGTCAAACTTCCCTATTATAATTAAAATGTTCTACGTGACTACTCGTCAAACTGCAGTAGTTTGATATTTTTTTTATTTTTCAAATAATCCAATAATTTATAAGATATCTAAGATTTTTATATTATTATCAACTTAGTATTCATTTAAAATCTCAGTTTAAGCAAAGCAGTAACAAAAAGGCTCAAAGCACCAAATTATTGGCATTCAAGTCCATCCCTTTGTGTTCGTATTTTGTATGCAACGTTAACCAGTCGAGCAGGGTATGAATGAGGTTCGAATGCTGTCATATTTACTGCATAATGGCACAATGGATATGGAGAATATATTCGGTTAAATACAATATTATTAAATATCTGGTATAGTATTAACTATTTAGTGATATTAACTATTTGTATGATTTATATCATTTTAAATACAAAAATGACAAATCAATTAATATTGAAATATTTTTTTCTATTATGAAGATTTAATATTATGGCAAACCCCCTTGACCAACATCTAATACTGAACATGACCCTTTGTGGCTAGTTCCTTTTATATTATAACAAATATACTGACGTGTAGGACTATGTATAACCGTTTTCGTCTAGTGTACATGGAAGTCATTATTATTGAGTCGCGTTGGTCACCCTTCTTAACGTCCACGTATGTTAGCTTTATTATCTATTGTATTTAGTTTTCGGGCAGTGGAGGGGAGCGTTGTTAAAACGATAAGGCATTTAAAATTACACCATGGTAGCAATTCCAAGGCGATTCCCGGCTTTCTGTCTAAATTGCATGTGATTACTTTTTGCTGTACAGAAAAGGTTATCATTCCTTTCTTATTTAATGACAGAGGCAAAAGGATATTCTTATCCGTTTGAGTCACTTCGCGACTGTCTTTGTGAGAACTTATTCGTAATGCCACGACAAATTTTAAATACTGTTCGAATAAAATGATCATATTTAGAAAATTAAACTTATAAAGTGAACTGTTACTGTATCATTTTAAGCCTAATTCTCAGAAACATTTTATTTATAAATATATAAAAATCTAGTTATAACAAATGAAACTATGTATTTATCCTTGTATGAAGATTCGACGTCAAAACTATTATTATAGGTCAATGAAACAAACTACATAATTTTGGCGCACAAAGTTGAAGATATTTTGGTTGAAAATTAATATTTTGAATTTCTGTAGAAGAAAAGACGCAGTAATGGTAAGAATTCTGAAATGCTGCAAATTGTCTCCATTCAAGCCCACTGCTTTGTAAGGTTTTAACGAATATTTTGTATTCAAAGTGATCTACTGAACTGGTATAAAGTTTTCTGTATATTTAGTGCTCCATAATGGGAACGGAGAAAAATTACTGAACTTTCAAAACGCCTATAGGCGAAGTTGACACTTATTTATAATAGATGCGTTATACACTATTCTATGCACTGCATAATGGTAATAAAAAAACCTTCTTTAGCCAAAGTCATTTGAAAAAGATAATTATATACTAGCAACAGCTACACCACCGACGCTGCTCCATTATCATTTGCTCTTACTCACTCTTATATACAAAAAAATCTACACGATTCTCTCCTTCATAAAGGAAGCATTATTATAATAAAGAATTACTTACATATGATATTAAATTTTAGTAAAATTTTATAGTGTAATGAATAGCCGTAACACTGGCTAGTGTGTGCAGTGCGACTGTTTGAATGTCGGGCAATTACCTTCCTTTTTGATTTCATTATAATGTGCACATAACTTTTAAATTAATATAACATAATTTTAAAAAAGTCGATATTTTGTTAAGTTATTTCTTTAAGGTAAGTAATTATTTAGTTAAAAAAACCAAAAGTTTACTAAAATAAATTCAAAGGTTTAATGCGTATTATTTATGATATTAGTTTGTTGCCGCCATTAGGGAAGAACGATTAATCTCAAAGGGAAGTACCAAACAAATGTTATAAGGGATTGGTAAGGATACTTACTGTGGCCTTAGAATATAAATATTAGAAGATACGAAATCTACATATTACTTATATTGAAAGATTTTATTGATTATTTGTTGCGAAAAGACTCAAAAATTACTGAACTAATTTTTATAAATATTTTGATTTAATTATATTATTTTCATTGAAATACGCTTGTTTTAGATATTGTAGAAATACTATGTATAAAAATTACAACCAGTAATAAATTAAATCATAGTATGTATTATGTAAAATATAGTAATAATATGGATTTTAGACCTTGGGTCTTGCGATCCAGATGCCAGTCTACTTAGCTCATTTGACCCCAACATACAAGAAAACTAAGTAATAAAGCTAACCACTCACATAATCCTTTTAACTTCACTATGATAGTCAACTTATAGTAATTTGATACATTATTCATCAAAATGCCGACTTCATCAGACTTATAAGTCGAGTCCGTTGTATATCAGTACCTAGTAGTAATATTATATATGTCGAAGCAAAATAAGGGAATCAATGTATAAGCCCAAGGTTAGGCTAACACAAACCTAATCTTGCACAAGGCTAACCCAACTTAATGTTGTGGCAATTAGTTACCACGTGGCAATGACATTGTAATCGGAGAGCACTCCCAACATTAACACAACACTGCACTGCACGACACTTCCACTAACACTATCCAGAGACTGTAGTCTCTAGAGAGTCCGACTGTCGACCGTATACATAGAGAAAGAGTACCTTACTCCAGCGCCATATATAGCGACGACGCGACAATTCGATTATTCGATAATCGTTTACTATTTTCCGACATATATACCATTTCTAAAAATCTGTTGTTCATATCAAAGGTTGCACATAACGATGGATCGCATGGTACATTTGATACAATAAAACTTAATAGACCGAGAACCTCACAATCCGTTGACGAGATTATCCTAGATACCGACTATGGCTTTTATGATTGGTTTAGAAAAAAAAATTAAGTTTAAAAAACTATAACCTGACTACGTAAAAAAGTGGTCTTAAAAGGACGAAACAAGAAAATAAATCAGTTTTCTATCTGAGTTAATTTCTTATTTCGTCGTTTTTAGACTACTTTTTTACGTAGTCGGGTTATAGTTTTTAAACTTTTATTTTTTTATTTAAACTACTCCACGGATTTTAATACAGTAAAAATATATTGAGGAAGGTTTACATGTTTATATATTACAGAAAATCAAAAAATATTTTTTTTGCGCTTAAATCGAAAACCAATAATTTTTGAAGTCAAAAACGAGAATATAACAAATCCTGGAAAAGGAAGAGAATATAATAAAATAGGGAAGTGGAAATGGGGAGCCCCCCTTAAGGGTAAAAAACGGTTTATCTCGATTTCCGGCAAAACTACAAGTTGTAGGTAATAAAAACATCTACAACTTTATTATTTACACTTTTTTACATAACCTCAAAATTTATGTGAAAAATCAAATAACCAAGTTTTTGGATTTTTATTTTTATCTTCTACAAAATATTTTTTTTTTTTTTCAAGAAATGTGGTGAAACGTTTGCTATCAACAAATTCTAAATAAATTGGTTTCATTCATGATAACTTACTACAGGTAGATTTTAAGTATTACTTAAATTAATATGATGAAATAAAAATATTTGTGAGTAATATTATGCATTCATTTTTATCAAGATTAACTATTCGGTATTCGGCCGAACAGTCCCCAATATTCGGCCGAATACCGAATAGTAAAAAAAATGGCCGGAAAGGCCGAATACCGAATAGTTGTCGAATATACCTGTACCTTCCTATAATACCAATATTTAATAGTAGTATAGTAATATTACAATTGCTTAAGCTTATAATACAATATTGTCATAAACGTCAGTTCTACTCCGTAATGAACAAAGCGTAAACAGACATCGTTACTAAAATTTCAAATTAAGCGTCTTCTCGCGTTTCAAGTTTCAGAAACATATTCATCATGTTCAACAATAGTGGCATAACTTTAATAGGCGTAATATGAGTAATGGGTAGAGGAGTTGTTGGATAAACAAGTAAGGCAGTGTCAAGCGTGTGTATTCCGTATGCAAGGTGCGAGTCTCATTACCATCCAGCCGCAGGGCTCCGCCACGTTGCGCCGCCTCGTCTCAATTATGACTAACTTCGTTGCTCATGTTATGCTATGCTTTGCAACTCACTACACACTTTTATTACAATATCACTAAATATTATAAAAGTAATTCTCACGCCGTGTCTGTCTGTCTGTTCCCTATAAATTACTGAACTGATTTTCATGCGATTTTCGCCAATGAAAAAATGATTCATCATCATCATTAGATGATCATTAGATTTAGGTTTATAATAATTTGTAAGGTTTTATGTAAATTGGATAATATTACATAATGAACAGTGGGATTAATGTAGACATTAAAAGCTACTCTACCCGCGTGAAACCGGGGCAGATCGCTAGTTTCGTTTCGTATAAATAAATAATTGATCAGATATTTACCATACATCAGCGCTTAAATATCGATTGTAATTTTCAATTAGCCTCTTAAGCTCTTTTTAGGAATGTTAACGTTTATTATTAGGTAAAAAATTTCGGCTCTAAAGGAAAACTAATATTTTAAATAGTAATTTCAAATACTGTTAAAGTTTAGCGAAATTGTTAAATAAGTCAGTTATTGCCTAATTTATAATTATCTCTAACATGGAAGCTAATTAATGAATTGTTGTATAATTGTGTCAAAGGATCCTAATAATTCTACATCTTAATCACAAATCCACGACAATGCTTAGGTTCCTGTAATTCTTGTAAGATAGTGACAATTAATTATATTTTTTTGTATAGTGTGACCATCTAGATTTATAGTACGTAGTAGTACGTACGCACGCACTTGTAGGATGTATTTTTTAAATTGTTTATTGAATACGCCATAAAATTTTTGGCTACTTAACATAAAGTATATTTTTTGGGTTTTGTTATTTATGTTTTATATAGCCCACTAAAGCTATTGATAAAAAAAATTCAACTTGCCTAAAAGATGTTTTATGGGATTATTTTTTTGAAAGTATAGTATATTGCGCTGTAGCAAAATAAACGCAAGACCTCTGCCAGACCAACCATACCAGATGCAACCATAGTAATACCGTTGTTTTTTTTATTATATTAACGTGGGCTAAACACCTCTAAATTCGTCGCCTGCTCTCAGACTAAATGAATGTACACATTTAGGATTAATATATATTTTTAACAATAGACGATCATTATAGAACAGCTTGAGTCAAAGTTAGTCACGCTATTAAGTGGTAATTTTTAAAAAAAATCCATAAGTTTTAGCAGTTAATGATTATAAAAAAAACTCCGCCCCAAAGGATCTGAGGAAGTCTAACAAATGTTTTGATTAAGTTGATATTTCGAGGATCATGTAAGTTCTTACCTTAACTTTACTTTAGTACTTAGTTTAGTTACATATTAAGTAGCGAGGACGAGCTCTAGAGCCGTAGAAGTTTAAGAAACTATAAACATAACCTAAAAGAGATAAAATACCAAGGTGATTTTAGAAAGGAAAAAAGGTGAAAAGTCTATATAATTTGTATAAATTTAGGATAGGTCTCATCATATTATACCGGTATAAATCTACGAGCTTAATGTCATTAAAACCAAAGCGGCGAAAGGTCGACCACTAAATATTCATTTTCTTCATTTCCTATCTATACTGAAATCTTATACATAAAATTCTCGTGTCACAATTGTTAGCAACACTGTTTATAAAGTAGTAGTAGCGGGTAGATCATTTTATATTATTTCAAGTATACCGACGTGAAGACAATATATAACCTTTAGTGCGGTAGATTAGTCTCAGTCTCTCTGGTGTTTTCGTGCAGTGAACATGGAAGTTAGTGTTATAGTGTCGTGATTAAGATTACCCTTCTCGAGGTTCACGTAAGTTTACTTTATTATCTATTGTCGTTAGCGAGGTCGAGTGGTGGAGGTGAGAGTTTATATATTATGAAAGAGCTCTTTAAAAATGCTCCTGGGTCTCAACCGCTCGCCTCAGTCTAAATTGCATGTGTATACGTATTGCTGTACAGTGATGGGTATCCTATCTCTCTTATTTATGACACAATGTTAGTTACCATACTCCTGCGAAACGTTTGACCGATTTTTACGAAATTTTGTGTGCATATCGGGTAGGTCTGAGAATCGGTCAACATCTATTTTTCATACCCCTAAGTGATAAGGGTGGCCCACGGTGGCAAAACAACGTTTGCTGTGTCAGCTAGTATTATGTATAAAACAGGATTTAACAGTTTGTTTGTTGCCATTGTTAGCAATAACAAGTTGCAATTGAGTTAGCTATCAGTTTGAGCATGTGCTTATGCTGACCTCGTTGGAAACTTGAAATGATTCGATTAAAATTTCCGTATATAATACAACATGGCACATTTGCTTCGGTGTTTGCTCTCATTTGAATTGGTTGAACTTTTTATTATTATTACGTTAAAAATGGTGTAGAAACTCATACAAATGATATAGGTACCTACTTACAAACAAAGATATAGGCGATCATTTGAACTTTATATTGTGTGTTACTTGGTTTATGACATAAAATCTTGATAAGTTACATGAGTTAGTAATTGTAATAAAATTACGAAATTTTTCTATAGCCTAACTATACCTGTAACTTAATGATATGACCTTTTTCTTATGTCTGGTGTCACAATTATTATATTATAGAATTAATATTTATTTAACCATTGATGAGAAATTCTAATATAATATACAAATTACTCTTACCTACTTTTACACACTAAATTTTGCCGTATCTAATTTATTAATAATTCATATAATTATAGCCATTTATTGAGACAGAAGTCAGTTAGAGTACCTACCTACTGCTTACGTTCCCACATTGGAACTCGAGTTGATTCCATTAAAACTTGGACAACAAAGCCGCAAACAGCTCTCCTGCTATAAATCCTACATTTGATTTAAATCACATTCTCATATTATAAATAACTCTGTAAATAAAGATATGATTAGGACATATTTAAACTGACGCGCGGCCTCGGCGTCGAGGTGGTAATAATTTCATACTAACTGACTGACCAACTTGTTAGACGTGTCAAAACTATTTCTAGATACTATTTTTAGTTTGATTTATACTTAAGCTATAATAGAGTTACGTGCAAACGAATAACTGTCAGCGGTTAGCATCACTTAATCACTCGTTTTTGGCACTGATGACCAAATTCTTATCGAAAGTCGGTAGCAATGTTTATCTTTTTGTCTCTATATTTTCACTACCTATATAAGTTAATACTAAAAATATGATGAAGTGAGGTTGTGCGAAATTCAACGAAATTTCAATGCCTTCCTCACATAGTTTTTGTAAATGAGTTTTAACAAATAGAGATACTATTTGATTGTAGATGAAAAATATAATATGAGAAATATGATATAATAATCATTTGTATTCTTTAATAGTTCGTACGTAAAAATATTCAGAATTTTTGTGAAAACATGCGCAAAAGAAAATAAAAAAGCCATTGGAAAATGTTTAAGCATCAACATCTATAGGTACGATTATTAGAAATATAAAGACTCTGTTATGGGATATATAACACTTTACGCTACGACCAATAAGATTGTTGCATCAAACGGACAAAGTCGCGCGAGTAGGATAGTACTCGTATATGAGCGTTGTATTTATCTGATTAGTACAAAATAATGAACATAAATATGTTAATAATTAGCAGGGTAACTCTGAAAGTTGGTCGGAGTTGAGACTTCAAATAAATTAATGAGTGTTACGAACTTGCGACGTGAGCCAGCCGTGAGCCGACTTGATCAGTTTGACGGAGACCGGAACGAAGTAAAGCTTCGGCTTTAAGAAATTTTCTGTTAATTGTAGATGACCTAAAAACTACCTCAATTTTTTTACCTTCTTCTGTGTACATTTTGTAGATAAATACTTTGATTTATAGATGAAAAATCTATTGAAAATAACCAGGACTTATTACATTTAATAATTCAGTTAAAATAGATAGAAAGGCATGAATATAATATCTGCTCATCCCCTCTAGATCACCTGTATATACATTAGTGACTTTAGCGGTGGGAGAAGAGGACAGCCGCCCATGGTGCCGGGGGCGCCAAGACGAGGCGCCAGGGCATCAGACGCAGCGAAAAACCAAAAAACACAACAATATTTTTAGTATGTATAATAAATTAATTAAGCATTTTACAAATATAATGAAAATCACAAACTTACTTTTAGAAAGTAACGTATAGCATTGTATTATTAGCTGGTATATGAAGAATGAATTCAAGGAAATAATCTTACTATTTTGCCATTATAGTGCTTAAATAACATATCTACACCATTTTCAACCGACTTCAAAAAAACGGAGGTTATCAATTTGATTGTATTTTTTTTTATGTTTGTTATATAAACATCTTGATGATGACAACTCGAATTGAATTTATGATTGAATTTATACGATTTTTTATAAAATTAGGTAGATTTTAAAAAGTTCCAAATTCTGTTATAAATGGGTAGATTACTTATTTATCCAATCCACGATAATTTTTACTTGCAAAATGCAGTAATTAATAACGATATTATTTCAGTCGGAGTGTTACAAGTTTAACGTGTGTATTTCACATACATATTTTATGGGTAACTGTTGAATATCAAATGTAACAATAAAAATTGATTTTATTCATCATAATAGATTACACAAACGATATATCTACAAAAGTTTCTAGCCAACGACTAGTCTGTAATCAGAACGACGCTGTGTTATCAGTTTGTGTATATGTGTAGTATACATGTCTGTGGCATTTTAGCGCCCAAGAATGGACCGATTGTGATGATTTTATTTAGTTGAAAGGTAATTTAATCCAGATAGTTCTTAGCTATAATTTGTGAAAATCTGGTCAGCTGTTTGAATACTATCAGGTTATTCCTAACTTGAGAGCTATGTGATAAAAACAATATATTGACAATTATTGACACCGCTTACAATGAGTAGACGTGAAAAGGTATTTCTCGTTAATAATTTCAGTGTGGGGTTATATAAATTTTTTAATAGTATAAAGAAAATATAAAGAACAGTCAAATCTAAATGCTGCTAATCAAAGCAAAAGCACATCAAATTTCATCACCCCAAAACGTACCTGTAGTGGGCGTAGTGGGTGTAGTGCTTGTCCGTGATTAAGGTAATGTTGTGGCTATTACGGGAATGCAGACACGCTCGGATAATTAGTTATCGATTTCCGACACGTGCACCTCCTATTGGACACATTTATCTTACAGTTCAAATAACTTTATACCGTTTTGATAATTTACAGGCATAAATGGATAATGTATTTAGTACAGTACGTAGTAAAAATTGTTATTTAATAAGACATACCTGTAAGTGAAGTTACATAATGTATTTATTGCGTTTTATTTCAGTTATACGTGAGAAAGGCGCGCAGATTGTTTTCTTTTGTATATGTGAACAAGAGCGGATGATTATCACGAGGCCTCGACAATGTAGCTGTTGCTCTTCATTCATCCCTTTCTTTCAAATTCTGATTTTTCAATTCATGGAATAATTTAAATTTTTTTTCTACTATCTTTCAGAACAATTTTATTACTGCGTTGCGCGATGAGCTCCCAAATTTGCACTTAGATGGGATAACTTCTGATACCTGAAATCACAAATTCAAGTTTTCTTAACTGTTATAATAGTACATATTTACTAAAATAGTATTCAACTTATGTACGTACAGATAAGATTTTTCTGATCAAGTGTAAGTCAGCAAGTTGATGGAACTAAGTTTAGAATTTTCCCAACACGTATTTCTAGGTTAGATTGAATAAGTAAACACACTCGCGAGATTTTCTCAGCTAAAACTAAAGCAAAACTCGGAGTAGAAGCTCAAACTGCTTGCGAAGATGCATTTCCGTAAACTGGGAACAAGTGTGTGTAAAGAAATAATGAGATTTACACTAACTTCACATTAGTGAGAGACTTGTCGAATTGAATTAACTATTAACTGCCATGAACCAGAATTAGAGAGATTGAGCAAGTAGTCTGCAGGATTAATTTTTAATTTTTAAAATAAATTTAGCCATGGGATAATCTCTCTGGTTAAATCTCACTGACAGCACACCCTCGACTCTATTACTTCTATCAGAAGTCTCTTAAGCCCTATTATCAGTCGCTGCTTATTATCTTTACCAAAATAGAGGCATTTGCATCCTAAACTATAAATAATTAGAATCATGTCACACATGCCATAGTTATTTAATAATTTCAGCAATAAACCTGCAATACAAAACTCCGGTCAGCTGCAACTCTGTGTCACCTGCACGTATAAATAATACTGTAACAAACTAATTGCATTTCGCGGTGAACCATCTTTTAATTTTATAATTACGTTGAAAATGTTTTGGTATATTATCATTATCATATTTAAAATTGCTCTGATTTTCAAACACTCTAAAATATCAAAATATAGTTAAATATTTTAGTTCCATCTATACTACCATAATTAGTTTTATACACAAAATTTTAACGTGTGTATTTTAACGTATACTACGAGTCATTACGTTAATGTTAGCAACACTGTTTATAAAGTAGTATTAGCGGGTAGGTCATTTTATATTATGTCAAGTATACCGATGTGAAGACAATATATAACGTTCAGTGCGATAGATTACAGTCAGTCATTCTGGTGTTTTCGTGCAATGAACATGGAAGTTAGTGTTATAGTGTCGTGATTAAGGTTACAGTTCTTGAGGTCCACGTAAGCTTACTTTATTATCTATTGTCGTTAGCGAGGTAGAATGGTGGAGGTGAGAGTTTATATATTATGAAAGAGCTCTTTAAACCTACTTCTAGGTCTCAAGCCCCAGGCACCGCTCGCCTCAGTCTAAATTGCAGGTGTGTACGTATTGCTGTACAGTAATGGGTATCTTTCCTCTCTTATTTTATGACATTAATATATTTAGAATTATATTTTATTAAACTTATAAAGTTAATGGTTTTTACATAAATATTTTACAAATAATTAAAAAAAATGTGAAGCAGTCTAAAGTTGGTTCACTTGACTTTTTCTGAAATAGTTTCTGCTGGTTTGACTGATGCATGCTTTACTGAAAGTTATTTAATTTAAAAGAGAAATATAAACCTCAATAATATCTCCTAGCTACAGATCCTTTTCAAGATATATAAAAGATTTTTTTTGTCACAGGTCTTTTTCGAAAAGATTAAAATGTATAAAATACAGAATATTCAGAGGAAAAATATGGAGAAAGCTGATGATTGAGGGTTTCAGAGACGGGACAAGAGCACAACCAGGATATTTAAGATAGGTGGGAGGTGCTCGAACAAATATCATTCGAAACCTCATCCAATTGGCAATGAGCTGAAAAAAAATCCTAAATGGCGGATTTAAGATGGCGGGCATACAAATTTCATTGGCGTCTATTTCAGAAAGTATACAAGATGGAAGAGTGATTTTCTGGAAAAAGATGATCAGTGTATGAAGGTCTACTTGATGAACAGAAAAAAAAATATAAGATGGCGGAGTTTATTTTTCGATATAAAATATATGGGGAATATTAAAGAGACTAAAATATTGAAACTATGCAAGACTTTGATATGGTTCATAGAAAAACATTCATTTTGACAAATTCATCGAGGATTTCAGAGATGGGTATGGAGCACGGCCAGGTTATTAAAATAGGTGGGCGCTACTCAAATAAAAAATACTAGAAATCTCATCCAATTGGCAGGGAGCTGAATAAAAATTTCCAAATTGTCAGATTCCTTATGGTGGTTTTGTAGAAAATGGTAGACAGTGGTAGAAAGTAGTAGAAAAATGGTAGTCAGTGATTGGCAGTAGTTTACTATTTTACATTCATTAACTTCTACTGTGATGTTTTTTTTACATCTTATGGCTCTGGTATATTTTAAAGAAGGTCTCTCTTTTACATTCCATTGTACTGTGCTCGATAGCATATCAATCTGATATTCGCTTTAGAACATGTAGCCAGTAAACAGTGGACAGCAGACAGAGCTATAGATAGTAGAAAAGTAAGTTACTGCCACCCATGGGACCAAAAAGTCACCGCTCTTACGGCGGCAGTGATGCCAAATAATGGATATTAGTATTATAAACATAAAGTTAAAATAATTTTAACAAATAAAATAATGAGTAGCATTACTTTAATAATTACGTACTTACGTATATTTTTATATATGAATTTGTTTAAAAATATTTTTGTAACGATCAAACTTATTACTTTTTTACATAAAAATCTGCGTGAAATGAAACAATAAAAGAAAAAAAAAAATATTTGTACAAGTATAAATAGTTGACTATAATTTTTATAATATTTTTTCTCAATTATCGATATATAAGATGTTACTATACATTCAAAATATGACCTAGGCAGAAATGGGCCATCTCCTTTTAATTTTTGATTAATAATCATTACATATTAGTATAGATGTTACAAACAGAATTATTTATTCTTGAATATTAGAACATGGGCGTCACTTAATGAGCAACAATATAAGATCATTCGACCGAATGCTGTATCTGATTGGATTAGTATTAAGCGATAGTTACCTACCGAATATGGATTTATTATATTAGACTATTATTTTAATACATCAATTAAGAAATTATGTACCTTATCTTACTAGTGATGGATAATAATTTTGCTAGCATTGATTTAAATACTATAATTGGTTTCAACGGTATACCTGATGGAATTCCGGCTGAAATGCCTTTGAATAACTATAACTTTAATTAAATTACTTTAATTGAATACATTTTGGGGTTCGCATATTGCCCAAGTGTCACATGTCCGTCAGAAATGTTAATAATTATAACTTATTGGTAGATAGGACTACATATTAGGCCGTAGCCAAATAAGGGAACAGACATGACAAGTATATATCATTAGATCAAGAGCAATATACTATTGAACAAGTCTGAATATTGTGTCTAAATGTAACCCGATTTAAAACTAGTGTCGATAACTAATTAATTTGGGAGCAAAACGAGCGAGTGTTGTGATATTTGAAATTAAATAACTGTTTCACATACACGAAATATATAATGCGGCGATACCCAACAGGCTGAATATTTTAAATGATGGGTATCCATTAACACATTTAAAATGAGATTGAAGAACCACTATCTTTCCTAACTTAAAAGTTATTAATTTTAGGTTTATCTTATTTATACCTGTATTTATATAGTATACTAGAGGCCTGCCCTCGCTTCGCTCGGGGTATATAAAACAATATTATAATTGATATGCTTAAATTGTCACTCAATAATTGTGTAGTTTTTCATTATTTGAAAAAAGAGAGAGAGAGTAAGAAAAAGTTATAAAAAGAAAAATAATAGAAACAAAAATAAAAGAAAAGCGACAGATGCTAAGATAGGAAGGACAGAGCAAAAATAAAATTGAATAGGTAAAGGAGAGAGAGAGAGAGAAAGAGAGCGAGAAAGAGCGAGAGAGATAATTGAAAGAAAGAAAGTGAAAAGAGACTGATCATACTGAACTAATAAAAATAAGAATTAAAGAGAGAAAAAAGAGAAATCATTAGAGACAATGATAGCATTATAAGAGGAAGAGAGATGGAAATACCATAGACTTCTCTCAGTAAAAAAATTTTTAAAATCGGATCTGTAGCAACAAAATAGCTATATTCTATTAATTCAAAATGATATGGCAACACTAAATCACCTTTGTCCCTCACGAATAGTGTAGTTTTCTATCAGTGAAAGAATTTAAAAAATCGGATTACTAACAATAAAATGACCATATTCTATTAATTGAAAAATGTATATGACAACACTAAATCACTTTTATCACTCACGAATAGTATAGTTTTCTCTCAGTGAAAGAATTTTTAAAATCGGATCAGTAATAACAAAATGGCCATATTCTATTAATTAAAAAATGTATATGGCAACACTAAATCAATTTTGTGACTCATGAATAATGTAGTTTTTTTTCAGTGAATTTTTTTTTTAAATCAGATGTGTAGTTCCTGAGAAACTCTTCAATTTACAAAATGGCCACCTTATGGCACTTAAATGGCCATATCTTTTTAATTATAGTATTTATGGCAACACCACATAGCCTATGTTACCCGGAAAGGATGTAGCTTCCTATCGGTGAAAGAATTTTCAAAATCGGTTCTGTACTTTTCGAGCCTATTCGCAACAAACAAACATGCAAACATGCAAACATACAAACATACAAACAAACAAACATACAAACAATCAAATCTTTCCTCTTTATATAATAGTATAGATTAATGATACACTATTTTAAGTTGTATATATTTGTTTTAGTTCGTTTCATTTAATTAAATAACTTTTTGTACCTATCTCGCAATTTCCGAATTAAACTAACCCACACTCGAGGGTCACTGGAAGAAATCTCTATAGATAAGTCATCCTTTGTACACAATTTTACTTAGAGACTTGTTTAACATTTATTATGTTACATAAATAAAGAGCAGAGAAGAGTAATGAGAATTATTGTGTAAGATATATATCATATAAATAAAGATGATTGGATCGATTTAACATTTTTAATAGAAGTAGCTGGTTAGTTTTTTTATCCTGAAATCATAAAATTCCATGATCCAGCGATCATAATTAAATGTTTTTCAGGTTGGAATCGCAGGAATCGTTTTACATAAAAATATTTTATAAATAAATACAATTTATTTAAATCTTGAAGAAGATATTTTATACGTTTGTTACCCGTACAATTGTTTCTGAAACTGATGCTACCTTACTCATTGGCGTAGCTATAGGGCGGCAGGGGTGGGCACGGCCCCCCCCCCAGAAAGCCTGGTGCCCGCCCCCTCTCAGAAAAAGCGATCCAAAATATTTAAATTCAAATAATCTATCAATATTACCGATAATATTATCATATATATATTAGTGCTAGTTTAGGCACTATTTTACTGTTTCTTGCTACAAGGCCCGAGCCCTTGGTTCAATTATCGACTAACGCTTTTATTTTTACTTTTATAATTAAAATAGATTGAATGCTAGTATTACTTATTTGAAAGTTCATTACAATAAATAAGCATTCAAAATGCTAGTATTACTTATTTGAAAGTTCATTACAATAAATAAGCATTCAACTTACTTTAATTATATAGGTATAAAGAATAATAACAAATAAAAGCGTCGACGGCAAATAGTTGATATACGTTTACGGATGAGAAGTACAAAGAGTCCGCGAATCCCGATAAAACATTAAATTGTGATTAAAGCAAAGCATTCATATTTTGTCTATTACGTATTTATTTATTACTAGCAGACCCGCGCGGTTTCACCCGCGTTATTCCCGTTCCCGTGGGAATATGGGGATAAAATATAGCCTATGACACTCACAAATAATGTGGCTTTCTATTGGTGAAAGAATTTTCAAAATCGGTTCAATAGATCCAGAGATTATCCCCAAAAACGTCACAAACACACAAACTTTTTCTCTGTATAACATTAGTATAGATGTTAAAACTCCAACGAGAACGAAGAAGTTTTTATAATTTTATTATTTAGAAGAATAATTTTACTGACATTGTCATGAGAAATAAAAAGAAATAAAAAACCTATGACAAATAAGTCATAAGAAAAATAAATTGCTATGACGTAGAATCATAAGATAATAAATAAATATAATTAAATATTGCTCCTCATTTGCCGTTTTTGCACAATAGATATAGTACAGATTATGGAAATTTTATTAAAAATAACATGACTGTGAATAACAGCAGTTTTCTTCTCCATTCGGCCCCTCCTAGATAGCACTCTCTAGAAAATAAATAAATAAAAACACTAAGACCGAGGGTAACCTTAATTCGAAGCAAAGCCAGTTTGGATCACGAAGTTAATTTTATTTCGCCATTGGCTAAGTTTCTGAGGAAGCATCGTTATCACAAAGTTTACCCATCGGACTCTTTCCATTTATTAAAGTTTCATCCAACTAGGCCATACAAGACGACCGATTCCAATATGGACTCTGAACTACTTTACACTGTGTGCTAACTAGTGACCTGCTTCGACCTCGCTAGCGCCACCCGATTAACTTTCCGATTTTTACTCTGAACCCTGAACCCTATTGCATACTATGAATAACAAAAGTGCTTGGGATCGGAATACGATTGAGTGTAACCAACGAATGCACAATGCACATTTTAAAAACTACAGATTAAAAATGAACTCTACTATTTTGAATTAACTCAATTCTTAAAAAAGTTTGGCCAAGTGCAAGTCGTATTCGCACACTGAGGGTTCCGGATACGGTACGGCTTTCCGTGGGTAAACTGATCCGCGTCCATCAACATAGGTCGCAGTCTTTTTCTTTATGTATGCTTCTTCTTACTAAATTTCATGGTTTTATATCAACGAAATATCAAAAAGGTTACGATTCCTTTGCGAGGTTGAAATATACAGTTGGTCTTAACTAATGGACAACAAGAATAAGGGTTCCTTTTTCTCTACTCTTTTAAGTTACGGAACCTTTGTTAACCGGGATTTTGAAATAAGCCAGTAGAAACTAATGGACTAGAAGCTAATTAAATGCTATTACATTACGTTGTTTAGCATATATTATTACAGTGGGAGAAAGAAAACTTTAATTTTATTTGTAAATATTGTAATTTAATTATTATATCTGTAATAAATAGTGTATTTTGTATACATTAAAATACTGTTTCTTATCAGAGGGTGGAAGCTAGTTAGCTTAGGTGAGCTGAAGGAAAATGTGGAAAGTTTTCATCCTGAGGACAAGAAAAGCCGTTTTGTGTCGGTACGAACGATGTTTTTTGTGCTAACACAAAATAGAATAAATACTAAATTTGAATCATATTTAGTAAAGTTTTGTCACATAATTTTTTTTTAAGCCGGTGTGGTTCAGGTGTGAGGTTCAGTCTCGACTTATTAAGCACCCCTAGCTTTTTAGAAGCCAATTTAGCTTTGCTCTCCAATGACCCCGGAATTGGACTACATTTTATATATTTGATAGATTTTAGGTAGCTTCTAATTACTAAACATAGATAGATAGATAGATAGATAGATAAGCATTTTATTGCACACAAAAAACGAAAAAAGAAAATACAAAACATTAATACATTAAAATATACAAAGAGCATGCAAAGGCGGTCTTATTGCTATAATAGCAATCTCTAAACAGACAACCTTCGATGAAAGGAGCTGTCAAGTAAATATGGGATAGTGCAAACAAAAGAAAATATATATATATATATATATAAAAATAATTTAACATATAAAATACCATGTATAGAAAAACTATACATACATATATATGTATTTACATACTTATACCAATACATAATATATGTTACACAAATATAGTCCATATAACATATATACATACATATATTACATACATATATATACATATATTACATGAATAAAATGGATGAATATTGCATTATTGTTGACAAGATAAATAGTAGATTTTAAGACGACTTTTGAATATATTAATGGATTCGGAATGACGAATGTCGCGGGGAAGCATATTCCATAAGTTCGCAGCTTTCACAGTGAAAGACTTAAGGTAATAACTGGTATTTGATATTGGTACAGTCAAGCGGTTGTCATCTCTCGATCGAAGCTCCTGTTGGCATGTCATGTTATCCGAGTTAAGGAAAGAAAATCGTTCCTTTAAATATGATGGTGTGCGAGGATCATATAGGATCCTGTGTAGGACAGATAACATGTGAAGATTGCGCCGATTCCTAATGTTGAGCCACTTGAGTTTAGTACGGAACTCCGAAACGTGATCGAACTTACGCAATCCGAAAATAAATTTTAGGCACACATTTTGCAATCGTTCTAGCTTGTTTAATTTTTCTTCAGTCAGGTCAGTGTAACAACAATCTGCATAGTCCAAAATTGGTAGTAGGAGAGTCTGAGCTAAGGAGATTTTGGTTTTAATAGGCAGAAAGTATTTCCAACGTTTTAGTGAACCTATTGTTGCAAATATTTTTTTGCTAACCTCACCCACCTGAACGTCCCATGAGAGAGTGGAATCAATAAAAAGCCCAAGATTTTTGACTGAAGAGCTTAGTGCAAGGGTGACATTGTCAAATTTTATAGGAGGTAATGTGTGGTAATTAATTTTGCACAATTGCTTGGGGCTTCCAATGATAATCACTTGAGACTTAGTAGGATTTACACAGGGCCCATGTGATTTTGACCAGCGGCAGATACTTTGTAGGTCTTGATTGAGTTTCTCAATAGCACAATCGATACTATGGGCAGGAGCAGTTACATAAATTTGAAGGTCGTCATCATAAAGGTGAAAGGAGGATGTAAGAATTCTAGATATCGTGTCAATAAAAATGGAAAATAACAGAGGGGAAAGGACACTACCCTGCGGTACTCCCGCAGAGAGAGGATAATAGGAAGAGCTTTTATTATTTACCCGCACACATTGCTGACGACCATATAAATAGCTATTAAACCAATCGATGGCAACAGAGGAGACGGATATTGACTATAGTATAGCAAGGAGTAGTTCGTGGTCAACACTATTAAATGCATTGCTGAAGTCCAAAAGTGCCAAAATACTAATATATTTTTTGTCCATATTGGAACGAAGATCGTCACAGACTTTGAGAAGAGCTGTCGTAGTACTATGTCCCTTTCGAAAACCAAGTTGGAATTCAGAAAGAACACAGTACCTAGACAAGTAAGCATTCAGTTGATAATAGACGATACGTTCCAATACCTTGGAAAGGAAGGGAAGAATTGAAATAGGACGATAATGGGAGACGGATAGTGCATTCTTGATTTTAGGAATTGGGAGGATAAAAGCTTTACGCCAAATACTGGGGAATTTTCCAGTGGAGAGTGAGAAGTTAAAGAGGTGCGTTAATAAAGGTAGAGCGCTCTCCAAAATGGATAGTACCATTCTACGATTAATACCGTCGCATCCAGTAGCGTCAGATTTAATTGCCCGTATATGTATTCTAATATCAGCAGCAGAAATAGGATGGAATTTAAATGGCTCTCGATTAGGTGGTGAAAGACAACGAATTAGGTTGAGAGTATTTTGTCTCTCACTATTGGGTAAAGGAACAGACGTAGCGAAAAATCGGTTCAGAGCATTGAGGTCGAGGTTATGGGGAATGCTAGATTGTTGGCGTCCAATACCGAGTGATTCCAGAAACTTCCATATTCTAGAAGTGTCACTGTTTTCAATTGTCGAATGTATATATATTCGCTGTGCATCCCTGCATACTCTGTGGCAGCGATTACGTAGATTCTTATACCTAGTCAGATTCTCAGGTGTTGGTTGCCGCTTATATTTCGACTTTGCCTTATTGCGCTTTACCATCAGTAATCTGATTTCTTGCGTTAACCATGGTGCTGGAGGGTGCTTTAATTTGATAGGGCGAAACGTTGCATGTTTATCAAAAAGGTCGACTAGGAATGTGTTGAAAATATCGAGCTTATCGTCGATAGTGATAGCATTAAAAATTAGATCCCAATTGATGTTGTTAAGATCTTGTATAAAATTATTGTTATTAAAATTTTTAAAGCTTCGGCGCATGACAACAGTGGGTTTAACTCTGGGCGGGCGTATTTTATAATATAAGAAAATTAGGTCGTGGTACGAAAATGCCTCGGCTGGGTATTGACCATGACTATCCAAATGCTGCAAAGATGAAACAAACGCAAGATCTAGTTGTGATGGTAGGCAATTTGGAAAAAAGTGCGTAGCTTTAGAAGGAATTAACTTAAGGTCAGAGCTATTAGTGATGTATAATAAGCGTTTAGCACGTGCATCATTTTTTATGATGCAAGTGTTGAAATCGCCCATGATAATGGCGTGGTCAGCTCTCGGCCGAAACTGTTCCAGCAGGCCTTCAAAAGAAGAGAAATAGTCGATAGAGAATCTGACTTGCTTAAAATAGTGAACGAATATAGATGGCGACTCCGCCACCACCCTTACCTGTGCGATCATTGCGGATTAAATGAAAATTGGGTAAAGAGTAGGAAGTGGACGGCAAACAAGGTTTTAGGAATGTTTCAGAAACTAGGACCGCGTGAATGTTAGGGTTATCAAAAGAGGAAACAAAGTCGGCGTAGTAAGCAGGTATGCTTTGAGCATTTATGTGAACTACATTAAAATTCTTTGAAAAGTTAAAAAGTTAAACATAATATAATTAATTGAAAAATAAACATATCAGGTATACTAATATAAATTACAAATTACAATTGCGACATTCAAGTTTGACATCTTTTGATTGAGTAAAAAGTCAAATCTAAATAGTAGAAGTAAAATTACTCTGAAAAACTTTAACGACCATTTATTTATTTTAATCATATTAAATGTTTCCGACAAAAAAAACCGGATAGGTCCGAGTGTGAAGCTCACGCATTGAGGGTTCCGTACAATTTTAATTACAATACAAACTTAATTTTGCCGTCGGAAAACAACAAAATAAGTCACAGCTATTTTATTGCAGTTAGTAATTGCAATAAAATATTTCTTGAATGTTACGGTTTTTGGATTATTTCCTTAACATGTTTTGAGTGTCAAAATAATAAAATATCATCATAAGTAGTATAAACGTGACAGGCAGCTGAATAGTGCATACGACTTGACATTCAAGAGCATATACATATACGGAGCGTTACTATTCATATACTTTCACCATCCCTGCTTAACCTCGTTACCTAACATCTAATTAAGCAAATAATAATAACAAAGTCTCACGAAACCCCATAACACTTTTCGTCAAACTGCAGATTATATATCTATCAGAACAGAGCTTATAAATTGTTAAGCTGGTGGAGGTAATTTTTATAAATAAACCAATTGAAATTACTAGTCAATCAAGCAAGTAAAACGGACCTAAATATGAAATTGGAAAATTCAGAAACATAATTTAAAAAAGCACCTATTCGTTTATGAGTAGATATATATTTACATTGTTATTATCAAATTAAAATGGGATAATTAATATAAATATGTTAATAAGCAGCGCAGTAGCACTGAAAGTCGGCCGGAGTTGAGACTTCAAATAAATTAATGAGTGTTACGAACTTGCGACGTGAGTGAGCCAGCCGTGAGCCGACTTGATCAGTTTCACTGTGACCGGAACGAACTTTCTTAAAGAACTTTAACAATTTTTTCATTAATTGTAGATGACCCAAAAACTGCTTAAGATGTATTATATTCTTATATCTTCTTTTCTAACGATTTGTAAATCTCTTCCCTTTAAATAGCCAATGACAAACAATACTTGCATACTAATGTATTTATTAGGCTATTCGGAAAGAAAGGGTAAAAGAAAGATGAGAAAGGGAAGGGGAAAAGGAAAAAACAATATACACGTCTCAGTTACGTGACGTTAGCAGCGTTGAATAAAATACAATTATAATTTTTTTTTTAAATAATGACAAATAGGTGGCATACGAGTAGACGATCCTAATGATAGTAAGTGGTATGGTATAATTTTATTCTAACCCTCACGTGCTAAAAATTAATAGAATATGTTTGTTACAATATAGTTATTAATTAAATACTTACGTATGAAATATAGTAACCACGACCCTCACTACATGTACGTTTTGGGGTGATTAAATTGTATGATTTTGCATACGTTGATTAATAGATTTATCTCATCACACTATTTTTCACTTTTCACTTAAATTAATTCATAATGAAAAAGACCTAAAATATCCGATAAAAATATAAGCCGATAAATTATTCATGCATTTCAAGTATCATGTAAAATTAATATCGTTAATTAAAAAATATTCTAATGAAAACTGAATTTTACATTACCCATTAGATATATGGAGTTAAAAACATTGATTAAATATTGATTTTATATTTTTTTTATTTTTTTAAAATTATATTTTTCTTACTCTTCTACATTTTTCTTATAATTAAATCTTACAAACTAGAGGAGTGAGCCGCCTAGCGCGAGTTTGGGGCTAAGACTGACTCGGTGAGGAGATGGTTCTACAATCCTCGTTGATTTATTCCCACGGAGTCAGCGAATTCCGGGACGTGAAACATGAGTAGTTAGTTGTGCAGCGCCACCGCTAGGGTTCCGTAACAAAGGTATAAGGTGTTGTTATTATTTATTTTCATCACCCCAACACAGCTCAATATATGCATTCAGCTATCTTATAATGGGCATAAGGTGTGGATGAATTGTTATGATACCAATTAGATTACTAATTAGAAAAGTTTGGCTCCGATACGCTATCAGAATCGTAAGATATAAATAGCTCGTGTATAGAATATTGATTTTATTTTAACTAAGTGGCCAAAGAATCAAGACTTCAAAAATGTTTGTTCTTTTAATTTGTTTTATCGTTGCTTTAGTGATATTTAACGATTATGTGAGAAAAAGTGGGTACCGTTGGAAAAAGCTTTGTGAATTTCCTGGTGATGCACCTTTACCGGTCTTAGGAAATGGCTTGCAACTTGGATTTGATGCCGATGGTAAATTAATTGTATACCTTCTAGTGCCTTAATAAAATCTATGACAAAAAAATATTTTATTTTTTGATTAATTAGTTAAATTGGTATGATAAGATTTGTTTTATATATATGTGAATTATCACCTGAGTGGGAAGTATCAATCAAACAATCAAAATTATCGTAGTGAACTTACTCTTATCGTTCTACTTACAATTATATATATATATATAAATTTCTCGTGTCACAATGTTAGTTGCCATACTCCTCCGAAACGGCTCGACCGATTTTTATGAAATTTTATATGCATATTACTGAGAATCGGTCAACATCTATTTTTATACCCCTAGGTATAAAGGTGGCCTAGGGTGGCAAAACAACGTTTGCTGGGTCAGCTAGAATTTTATATTACTTAATTTGAGTGAGCAATTTTTTACTGACTGAAGCTAATCTTAAAATCTGCTATATGTAGCAATAATAATTAGGTCAATTTGGAAATTAACATAGCATACATCTTAACATACATTTTATTGTACCTAATAATATAAACATTTATAATTATACCCTGAATCTACACTTATTCACTTATTTAACACAAAATATAAACAAACATAAAATCGTTAATATGCGTTTTGTCGTTTTTTAAGGATTAAAACATTATCCATGGAAATTACTAATACAAAAATAACACGGAGCGATTACTCATCAAATTATTACAATTAAATGTTGATAAAAGTACACAAATGAAAAAAAGTTATTTATTATATTAATATTTTACAGAACAACGTTTCAAATAATAGTAATAGAGCTATCTTTTTAGTTAAACAACTTATTTTGTTCAGAGGCATCGTTGAAATTAATGGCGATATGGAAGAGGCATGGAAAACAAAATTTTCGTATGACTGTCGGATCGGAGGAATGGGTCCTGCTTTCTGATCCTGATGATGTTGGAGTAAATATTCTATTCTTCTACATTATTCTAAATTGATTTAAAATAGTATTCCTAATGTTGTTTTTTTTTTTCAAATTTATATATTACCATATATAAAAAGTTCAAATGTGCCTATCTGAGTCTTAATAACGTTATTATTCTATTAAAATTAGTTCATAACTTTATTTTCTAATCTATATTAAGTTAGTGCTACTCAGTCTACTATAGAAACTAAACATAGTTTCCATCCTATATTTCCATCCCAGTAAGCTAGATAGTTTCAAAAAATATTGTATGAAAGTTCCGGTTATTAAGATCTCTTTCTTATCTCACTATTCAGCCACATAAAATTTTTTATATCGCTGTATTACCGAAGTTCTAATATTTGAAAATACTACAAAATATTTAATATGATTACTATTTACAGACCATATTAAACAGCACAACTGAACTAACAAAGCCATTAGAAAGAAATGCTGCTATGAAGCCATTCTTCGGTAACTCCGTATCATCTTCTGAAGGTAAGTTTATCTACTGTTAATTAAAAAGAGAAAAGAAGAAGTTGTAGTAGTCTATGCGAAGACTAATAGTATGACAGCTTGATTAGAATATCCTCCTGGTAGTCACACTTTAGACCCGAGCTTCAGAGTTACTCCTAGAATACTCGCGATGTAATTCAATAATTATTTATTTTGCAATATCCACTTCCCTGATTTGTGTTTATCAGTTGGCCAACATCATAATTAACGCTACGTTTTTTTAATTGTAGATAAGGTGCAAACGAGCAGATGGTCCACCTGATGGTAAGTGGCCACCACCGTCCATGGACGTCGACAAAATAGATATCCTCTTGTTTTGTCGATGCGTTGCATCCTCGAAGACAGAGTGGGATGGAGAGTAAAGAATAAAATGCTGCGGTTTTAGGGGACCCTGAGCAAAAGCCTAGATCCGCATCATTAATGGGATGGGAAAGGGAGGGAGCAAGCCTGGCCCACATGCGCTCGACCGGAACGTGTCTATGACACTTGGCGGTCGGATTCGCATGCTGGTGGTGCCAGCCAGTGTGCTGGGTTAGTCGGCTCTTACGAGATGCTCTCCCAGCGGCAGAGAGGAATAGTATTCTAACTCATCCCCTCACGGGATGAAAGTTTAGACACCTTCGTCGAAACAATCTCACTATGTCAGACTATTTTAAACACATTTTAACTAATGTTTAAGTTTTAAATTATTTATTAAACATTTTAAAAAAACCCTACGCCCTCCTCTAAGTTACAAAAATATATAACAAAATTCATCATAATTACTTCAACTGTCTAGACATAAAGGCGTAAAAGATAGTGATATATATTTTTAACGTAATTCTAGATAAGAAAATAATAATTATTTAATAATTATCGTTAATTATCGTAACTTATATAATTACCAACATACAACAATCAAAATCCATATCTTGATAATCATCAAAAGCAGCGTGCGGTCAGTGGTCGTCAGTGGCAGACAAACAAAGCTCGTGTTATCGTATTATGTTGCGGTGTCGCGGTGCGCCGCTGACACGTTTCCGAAAATATGCCTTGCTACCAATTCTCACATTAATTTTAACACGTTTCAAAATCTAGTATTAATTTTTAGAGTATCTTACCTCAAAAGGAAAAAGTCAACGTTTATAAAAATTAAGGTATCAACTTGAAATTAATATTTTAAATACTCAGGTCTGTAATGCTTTGAAACTGTAAAAATCTTAGTTCCAAGTAAATACAGGGGAAATACGGAAACTGTAAGTGAATAATTACATCATTAAAAAAAATTGTAGTTGGTAAACTAACCGCAACCTACATCGAATCAGAGTCGATAGTTTCCTAACGACATAGTTAAGTTTTTCTAGAACTCTCAAACTTAACTTAATATTTAAGTTCTTTTTTTATTGCACTGTCCTATTTATGCTCTATACAGTTATTAAATATTTATATATTTTAGGCGAAAGATGGCGATCAGTTCGGAGGTTGATGACACCTAGTTTCCATTTCAAAACTTTAGAAAAGAGGGTTGAAGACGTGAATAAAAACTGCCCCCTCCTATTTGATATCCTAGATACTTATGAAGAGAAAGGTCCTGTGGATTTATATAGGTATCTTCGACCTTATATGTTTGATATCTTATGCAGTAAGTATTAATATTTATTGTAGTATAGAAGAATTCTCTAGATAAGGAAAATATTCGTTGACTTGACTTGATCACGTGGTTGACAGTCTTGACCTAGTCCAACAGACTTTTGCTATAGGTAATCTTGGATTTCAGGTACTCTTATGGGAGTGGAAACAAATTACTTACAAAATCCTGATGATCCTTATATCAAAGCCAGCGGAAGGTAAAGAAATTTTTAATGAAATATTATAATAGTTCCGGGTTTTGTAGAACCTTTTTTGTAGAAATTTTAACATATAAATAGAAAATTTGTGCACAACACAGTTCAAATATTGACTATAATGTTTATTAGTTTAAAATTCATTCAATTCCTTTATTTTACTGTCTAAATAAACTTATTGACACTTTTTTCCAGAATAATTAAAATTATAAATCAAAACTATTTTTCATATTGGAGAAACATTCGTTTTCTTTTTGTATTGACTCCTATATACTGGGACATGATGGCCACTGTCAAAATTATAAGACAAACCAGCGCTGATGTACGTATTAGTTATATCTTAAATATGTATTAGACATGAGATAGACTTGAGTTGAAAGTTTGCTGATATTAAAAATTAATAATACATTCTATGTTTTACAGTTAATAGTAAAGAGAAGAGAAAAAATAAACAAAGTAATCGAGGATATAAAGAATAACAACAAAAATGTGGAAATAGACTTTGGTGACCTAATTGAAAAGAAACTTTCCGATGGAGGTTGTTTATTGGACAGGTTAATACTGAGTATATCGCCTGACGGTAAACCAACAAACGATGATATGATTAATGAAGAAATGACACTAGTTTGTTTTACTGTAAGTACCTTTTTCTCGTTTAAAATAAAATTCTTATAATTATGTTAATTTTCTTCCTAATAATGCAGTCGTAGTCGGAGTTATCTTAAGAAAGAAAATCAAAACAAAATCATGTTCTGTTAATTCTTCTTCTGAATAATCTTATTAAATTATATAGTTATAGTATCTTACTAAATCAAAAAAAGGATAAATCACGTACAATAAATCGTAGAACAAAAGTCATTTGTTTTTTAGTTACTTAAAATATTGCACTTTTTGTTTGCAGGGACATTACACAACAACAATGACAATAAGCCATACCTTATACTGCTTAGCAAAATATCCAGATGTCCAAAGAAAAGTTCTAGAAGAACAGGAACATATTTTTGAAAATAATTTCCACAGAGAAACAACAAACCAAGATTTAAATCAAATGAAATATCTTGAAGCTGTGATCAAAGAAAGCATTCGTGTTGTTCCAACCGTTACAAAAATTGGAAGGCAATTACATGAAGATATGACGTTTAAAGGTAATTGGATATATTGAATTATTCTATCATGCCCTTAAAAATCCTTTGGAAAATATGTTAGAATTAATCGTTTTTACTTACTGTTACCTAATAACTGGACAAAAAATAGAACAGATTTTGCCTTTTTTCTTATTGTATACTAGGCACGTGTAATGTGACATGTGTAATGGTAAATGTAATAATATTTAAATAATATATATTAATTTGGTTATTACAGATGGCCGCGTAGCCCCCGCAGGTACCTCTGTAATAATTTTCTATGACGCGATGTACCAAAACCCAAAGTTGTTTCCAGAGCCAGAAAAATACAAACCAGAAAGATTTTTAGAATCCATGCACCCATTTGCATTTGTGCCTTTTAGTGCTGGACCTAGAAATTGCATTGGTAAAGTATACCTTAGAAATTGCATTGGTAAAGTATACCTAAGTCATCTATATTTTATTTAAAATATTGATATCAGTATTTGCATAGCTTTAATATTCATTAAATATTATCGCAATAAATTGATAAAATAATTAATTATACGTATATATATTAAAAATATGGCTATACTCGGATGTTATTTTATGGGTAACTGTTGACTATCAAATGTTACACAAACGATATATCTACAAAAGTTTTTATGTTTAACCTAAACTGAATGTTTGTCAAGTTTTTCCGATTTTTTAGCCCTCGACGCTATAACGACGGTTATCACTTTAACGTTTGTATATGTGTAGTATGTATATCCGCGGCATCGTAGTGCCTAAGATATAGGACCGATTGTGATGAAGTTTTATTTGTTTAAAATGTAATTTAATCAAGATGGCTCTTAGCTATAATTTGTGAATTAGATCAATCAGCCGTTTGAAGACCATTAGCTCATTTCTAACTTGGGAGCTGCGTGGCAATATTAATATATTGACAATTATAACAATCTTGTAACCATGGTAACACACTGACATTGCTTACACTGAGTAGGATGAAACAACATTTCTCTATTAAGAATTAAGTTTTTTTTAAAGTACGTATGAAGCAGTATTTATTTTATCTATCATTTGTTTTTTTACTAGTGATATTGAATATTTGGAAAGCATAAAATTAAAATTGATTCTTTTAAAAGCACTTATTTTGTTAAGAAATTATATAACACTTAAAGATAATAAATATAATTAAAATCTTATTTTGTTAATTATATCAACGGTTGTTTTTTTAGGTTTCCGTTATGCATGGGTAGCGATGAAGGCGACTTTATCCAATATTTTGCGGAGATACGAAGTACTTCTCGGCGGACCCGGAACTGAACCAGAATTTGCATATCGAATAATTACAGAATCTAAAAATGGATTACGAGTTAGACTTAAAAAAAGAAATATATAAAAAGATTATAATGAAATTAACATGACGTGATCCATCACAGAAAAAAAATGTTAGTTTGTTCTGTATAGGTAGTAGAAAGGACAATATGAATAAATTGGCAATGTTATGTAATCTGAATCTGTTATTTACATAACGCTTAGTGTCTGTAATGTATTTATAATCTAGGTTATTACTGAAATAATGCTCAGAAATTTAGAATAAAATAATTTTTTCCTCATTACTAGTCATGACATATAAACGCACAGCCCACACTCCTGGGATGAAAGTTTGTCCAAAAAATAATTTAAAACAATAGGATAAAACTTAATGGTATATTGCTATGACACGATCACAATCTTGACAAAAGCAATTGATAAGCTTAATTCACACGTTTTTTATCTTATTCATCCTTATTCAAACTGAACGACTGGGGATTTGATAAAATCCCAAGAGCTTGGATTGGAACACGATTTTATGGTTGATTATTTATTTTATTTGTCGTGTAAACAAAAACATAGTATAACTAATTCGTGAAAACATTCTCAGGTTTATATCTGTTAGGTAAAACAGCTTAGATTTATTTAAAGAGAACGCTCTTGCCTTTAATTTAAACCGTTTATAAAAGCTCAACTTGAATAAAGATATCTCGAGCTGCATTATACAGCATTTACTATTCAATTTTCCTGACTGATGTATTAAACTCCCTCGCTTTTCATACGCTCGGACGTAATACACAGAACTTGTAGGTAGTTATGTGTATTAGTTTCGTATCAAATTTATTTTAATTTAATGGATAAACATAAAAACTTAAATGTTCACGTATTAACATATATTTATTAACATAATTTATTGTTCGGTTTAAATTAAAATCTATAGCTTGACTGGCGATGTTATGATGTTATTAAGGTATAAGTACAACGTACGCATCGATTGATGAGCAACAAATAAAGAAATACTATATCGGTCGATCGATAGCTGCAGCCGATTGGATCATGATCAGTGGCTCAGTGGTTCAGATGTTGGATTGGCGATCGATAGGTCGTGGGTTCACATCCCACTTATTGGACTTCTGACGTGGCCCCCTCCTAACACAAGCATTTAGCTTACTTGTAGGGGTTAAGGAATACTAGTAGTATGTGATCTATAATGCTGGTAATCTTTTAAAAAAAAGAAAAAAAGAAAGATTAATATTAACAATAGCTTATTAAGTGTCGAAATTCACCAGCGTTTTGGTATCTGATATAAACAGGCGATGCCCAACAGGCTAGTAAACTTAATAACATAGGAACGGCAATGTTTAGTAATTCCCATTTTATTCGGTAGCTTCTAATACGTGTAGCTCCAAAGGTAGTATTTAAACGTTCAGTTTCTTTTGTGTAACTACTGGGTGGTTCATATAGGTATAGGTAAGGAACTATCCCGGTGGAGGTACGGGTTCGGAATGTAAGTGATCTTATTTGGTGGCAGTTACTCGATTGAGGCTCCATATACTCGCTCGCTGCGTGTTGCGAATCGGAAATGTTTACCTGCTGCCTGCCTCATGCCTGCCTTGCTTAATTATTGCGAAGCCACTATGTTACTTTTAATTTGATTCCTTTTCTCTCCCCTACTCCCTATTTATATAATTAGCTTTGTATTAAAAGTTGAGATAACCTATCGTCTTACTCTGAATGTTTGTGTTATGTATGTTTTCTTTAAATCCTGAAAGAAAACAGGCACAGAGTAGGCAGTGAATGAAGGATGCAAAGCCCTTAATACCTAAAAATATTATAATCACGTGGCTTGTTATTAAAATATATTTCATTAAGAAGACGACAAAAAGTACATTCTCTGGATAAATTTGAATTAAAAAAGTCAACTATGACAAAAGATTTAGCCATAGAATGTTATATGAAACTGTAAAACTGTAAAAAATATATGATATTAAAATCTATAGCAAACGTAAACTAAAATGTGAATTTATGACATATTTTTATATATCGGAAAACTAAAGGATACACAATCATTAATAAGGATCGTATGTGCACAATGGATGGCCTACCATGAAACTCAACATTACGAATATAACTAAACATTACGTTCTCTTACTACTATTTATGACAGGAATTATTTTAACAGGACCAAACAGTGCCTTGATCTGGTGACCAAGATGTAGCCTTAAAAACATCTTTTAACAGAATTCCAACACTCGCCTCAGGCTCTCTGTTTAAAAAAGGTTAAACTCACATAAACTTAAAGTAAAACATAACACGTGACAACTGCATTGTAAGGTATTCATGTTACCTTAATCGGACAGCACTAACACAACACTGCGCTTAACACTTTACTAGCACTATCTAGAGACTACTTCACTCCTTGAGAAACCGCGCAAGAGTAAGATACATTCAGACTGTCGAAGGCATATAAAGGGTCGAGATTGTCAAAACGACGGAAATGACTACTACCCTCGAACGTCATATATGGCGATAATTCTATTAATCAATAATCGTTTACGCGTTCTCGGCATTTGTACAAAGTTTTTTTGTTTATTATCTTTATATTATTAATATTGATTAGAATTCTTATCCTAATTTAATCTTTTTTATCTCACAATTATTAATAGTTAAAGTGACAATCTAAAACATTATAATATCACTTTGTAGGTAAATCTTATATAAAAAATTCTCATGTGCGTGTATTACACATTTTAGTTGTGTGTTTATTACCAAACTCTTCCGAAACGACTCGACCGATTTTTATGAAATTTTGTGTGCATATCGGCTAGGTCTGAGAATAGGTCAACATTTATCTTTTATAGCCCTAAGTGACAAGGGTGGCCCGCACCAGTAGGCAGGGTTAGCTAGTCTTATATATAAAAATCTCGTGTCACAGTGTGTGTTTTCGAACTTCTCCGCAACGGCTGGACCGATTTTTATGATTTTTTTTGTGTATATTTGGTGGGTTTGAGAATACGTATGTTATTTTTTTATACCTTTAGGTATAAGTGTGGCCAGAATTTAATTTATATGGCAAAACAACGTTTTCCGAGTCAGGTAGTAGGTAATAAATAAATTACTTATGCGTTATTTCTTAATGATTCTAATTATTCTTACCTTATTTATATTGGGTATTACTAGATTATACTCTACTTACTGAGAAAAAATAGCTGATACCATAATTAAATCCAATAAATATTTTTAAGGCCGTACAATTTCACGTGTTTTCTACGTTTTTATAAATATTTTACTTTTCATAGCGTGACGGCGGTTAAACGCTCGTGCAACGGCGATAATTCATCGTTTTTTTATTGCCTAGTAGCTATAAACATTTTACAAGCAATAAAATATAAATAATAACTGGATCAGGGAATATTCATGATTTCTAAAATCCTTAAAAAATTTTTTTAAAGATATTAATAAACATTGATATTGAAAATTACAACCGAACAAAATTTTAACAAAAAGTTATCTAGAATTTTTAAAATTTGCATAAAATATTAACTAGATGCTTTCATTTCTTGGTAAAAATGTTACATTTTTATAATTAGACAAGTAGTTTAATATTATACATATTCAATATTGTTCACCTTCGATGAAAAGATAAGACTTTTTATCCCTTAAAAAATTTAATCTTAAAATATGTTTATTAAATTGGAATCACCTGCCTGTTGGTACTTAGCAATATTTGAGAAATAAATACTATTTATTATAATTTTAAGAGATACTCCTTGTTTTTAATTTAGTGAAAATTACTATTAAATTTGATATACAATTTTCAAAGTACAATCTTGATCTACTACTTTTTACCTTTAACCCTAAAAATGAAGGTGAACCTTAATTCGAAGCGAAGCAACTTTGGATCACGAAGCTAATTTTATTTCGCCATCGGCTAAGTTTACGAGTAAGCGTCGTTATCACAAAGTTTCGCCGTCGGACTTTCCATTTATTAAAGTTTTATCCAACTGGGCCATACAAGAGGACCGATTCCAATATGGACTCTGAACTACTTTACACTGTGTGCTAACTAGTGACCTGCTTCGATCTCGCCAGCATCACCCGATTAACTCTGATTTTTACTCTGAACCCTGAACCCTATTGCATGCATACTATGAATTTTACATGAATAACAAAAGTGGTTCGGATCGGAATACGATTAATTAAGCGTAGCCAACTAGCCAATGTACAATGCACATTTCTAATAACTATGAAGCGTGTTATTTAGAATCTTCCGTTTCAGCTGTTAAACAGAGCTCGCCTGGTCAACATTAAGGCTGTGCAGTCGTATGGTGTCGTGATGCTGGGGTCTCTATTACTAAATTTCGGAGTGAGTTTTTACATTCTTCATCCATCTAGATTACACACGAAGCTTTTGACGGTATGAATGCGCTTCTAATTATATCGTCTATATAAATTACTTATAGTTGGGATACTGCACGGTGCACATGTAAAAGACAATTGTAACATGCACTTAATTAAGTACCGAAATCTGATTTCCACTTCTGGAACTCGTTATCTAACATTTATCAGAGCTAGATGTAGTACGTACACATATACTGACATGATTTAATATGATACACTTTACTTACGACATAAATACATAAATTTTAATTTATGGGAATAATTTATGGGAACTGAGCTAATGAGATTATACCTAAATGGTAGAGCTGGTAGGGGTATTTTTAAAATGAACTAATAACCAATCAAACGCTATCGCTATCGCTATCAACATTAACTATCATTTATTAATTTAGCTTATTTAATTTATTTTTGACATTCTTTTATTTGTATTAAATTAATTTGACAATATTTGGTCTCTTCTTTTGACAATAACATTACATGTAAAACATTTTGGCAAATAAATGATTTTATGGAAAAATTGTTTATGTCCCCAAGTTTAATCAGTCACACACCAGCCAGTGCTGCAGATACGGTAATGGTTTAGCATTTATTATTAAAATTTTATGAATAAAATGCCTATCTGTGTTTAGAGACGAAATATGAATTTGTACTACTACTATGAGAGACGATGTAAAAAGCTTCCATTGACATATTTTTTAGTTTTATGCTAGGTTTTTTGTACGATCGAGAGAGATGTGTCTATATGAGTGAGCGAGAGCAGATAGTGATAAAGTCGTCGTCGTATAACGTGTCTATTTATAAATTGTCATTTGTACAATTTTTAAAATTTTCACAAAACAGCACTTCTGAATATACTAATGAAATTTGAGTAAAAGCTAACAGAAAGAGTATAGAGTGATTACCCTTCCATCCTTGTATCCAGTGTTCAACTTAGTTAATTCAATTTAATTTATGTTAAAACACAATAACTGAAAATTCCAAGGAATATTGTACAATTACAAAAATTATTCTAAACAAAATCATTTATAGCGCGATCTTGTTAAGTAGGTATGTATAATATGTCGGTGCTTAAGTTACGCTTTAGCCTAAACTTAAGTTTAAATACTTACGATGTACGACATAAATGTCTTACTCGGGAAGTCCTGGGCACACACCTCTGAGTTATATGTGTTTTAAGCAATTAAATATAACTTGCTATAACGGTGAAGGAAAAAATCGTGAGGAAAACTGTACTCCTGAGAGTTCTAAAATTCTTAAAGGTGTTTGAAGTCTGCCAATTCGCACTGGGCCAGCGTGGTGGACTATGGCCTAACACCCTCCCCATTTTGATAAGGAGACCCGGTTCAGCAGTGGGCCATTAAAGGACAGTGGAGGCGAGTGTTGGAATTCTATTAAAAAAGGTTTTTAAGCCTACCTTAGTCACAAGTCCAAGGCACTGCTTAGGTTTTTCTCGTAATTGTAAGAGATCATATTTGATTATTTATCGATTCAGTAGCAGTATCTACGTTACGTTTACCCAATAGTCCATTTTATATCATCACCCCCTCTTAACGTTTTCAATATACAGTGGGTATATCCCCTTTCCTTTCTTTTTGGAAATTTTACTTCGCTTCTGACGCCGCGCGCGCAACTTAAAAATATCGCGCAGAGACCCATTTCTAGCGTTAAATTAACATCATAAATAATGTAGATATATTTCCGGAAGTTGGGAGATTTTTATTGGAAATTTGATCTAATACACGCTTTTGGCACATTTTTTAGGCGTTATTCCGGATCCATTAAGCTATCACACATAATTTTAAGAGCAGGATCTCTATTTTAGACCATTTTCAACTTGTCAACTAGACTAATACGACAACGTCGCTTGTTAAACTAACAAACAACTGTCAAGACTTTAATAAGATTTTCTTATTAAAAACTGTCATATGAAAATATCTTCATAACTATCTCTTAGTTCAAAATGGATACTCAGAAGTACTGTTTTGTGTAGGTACATACCAATTATAATAAAGTCACTAATCTTGTTTCAAGCCACTTTTGCGCAAGTATTTATAAAAAAAGATTTTTTAAATGGGCTCGCACTTGCATGCAGTGTTACTTACACTACAGTAAGCCCGAAATAGATTACATTTTTATACAATTGAAATCAAATATAAACAATTGGGTACAGAAGAATTTTATCTATGGGTTTTTATCCATACAACTTTTCTTTTAAACTACGCTACTGATTTATGTGGTTTTATCAATATAGACAGACTGATTCAAGATTATATAACATACATGTTATTATACTGTGTGAAGCCGGGGCAGCTCGCAAATGAATTATAAATTTTCGTCAGTAATTTCGTAATAAATTCTTATGTGCCTATAGAAGATTAATGGTATTAGATCAATAATACTTTTACCTATAAAAACTAATTTCATCTTCATATATAACTATGACGACAGATAAAACTTATAGTAAACAATATTAAAAGTTATACATTTTCAAGTTTAATACTTTTTAATTTATTACAGATTTAATCCAGAATAGGGGAAAAATATAACTAATTAAATCGTTACTTTTTATTCTATGTTTTTGTTATAAGCATAGATAATATAGAGGTTTTTTATAGTTTAAGTAACGGCAAGATATCAGTTTAAGAGAAGAACAAGTTTAACGGTTTAGACATTGGTTTTAGATCGTAATCTAAGTTATTAAAAATTATATGCTGGGAACTGGTGCTGGACTTTTAGGAACAGTTATTTAGAGATTAAAGATAAAACTGATTGCTTAAAACTTACACCAATAATTTAAATCGAAGTTGTTTAATAATCGTAAAATATAACTTGGTTAAGATAAGCTGACTGACCAAGCCTATAAAATAAGATTTAACCAAAGTCGTATACAATAATGCAAAGAAAAAGAAAGAAAAAACATATCAGTCAGTTATTAGAGATGATCGAACGACTCCGCTACATAATTAAATACAAAACAATCTACACGCCTTTCTTACTCGTAAGAAAATATAATAGAAATAAAATAAATATATTCCCTACTTTTATTGTAGTAACTGTAATTCTCATATCGTGTGGAGCACACAAAAAAACTTTACCGCGACACTGGCTGATGTGTGATGTCCCAAATTTTTAAGTTGTCATGAAATCAGTAGCAAATAGACAATTCACCATATACATTACCAATCAAAAGACAAGATTGTTTTTGTCGTTACTTGCACGGAACCAATACATACATGTAACTTCCCATTGACTTATCATACAATTTGGTAAGATGCAGGTTGTATTTACCTTGTATATTGATTTTGACCAATCAATAATAATGTATAAGAATAATAGTGTTCTAACCCCACAGTACGCGACTCCTACTCGCACTAATAGTGCACATAATATGTATAAAACATGTAAATCAGTGATGTTATGGATATTAAATTTCGGATCTGGATACGTATAAAGGAATAATATTATATCGGTTTCGGATATGGTTAAGGATATAAAATTATTTCGGATTATCCGTTAGTTTCAGATAGTTCAGAAATATAAACAATTATTAATAATTTATACAAATTATTAGTCGTTTTCCTCTGCACACAAGTAAGTTTTTAAATGTAAAATGTAACGTAATATCACAATAACTGGCTAGTAATGAACAATTAATAATAAACAATGCAAGAAAGGCGCGTGGCTAGTGGGCTATTTGTTGGTTGGCTCGAACTTGAAAAAACTTTTCATAATGTGTATCATTTAGACTCCGCTTCAATCCGAAATTATCCGAAACTATTATATCTGATTGGGTTACAATTACGGGTAATTTTTATTTCGGATATCCGAAAGTTACGGTTACGGTTACGGAGCTCAATAACATACCTGATCTAAATCGTTATTAAATATCTGTAGTTTTAACATTTTATTTGAAAAAGATTTACAGCCACACTTTTCCACTGTAGCGCTGTAATAAAAGAAAGCAGAATGCCTGTTTCAGACAAGTATTTAATAAAACAAAACGTGGTTTCGGATGCTCGCTACTACTGCTGCAGCGTTTGCTCACACTTTACGTTGCGCCAATTCATTGCGTCTGTTGTTTCTGTTCAATTCGTCAGCAATAGAAAATTGAAAAAGCTTGATTGGCTGCAGTCAGAGCTGGAATAAATCGGTTGGCTATTCTCTGACGATTTCAAAGGGACGTCGAAACCGCCTGTAATATGAACGGTGGGCACTCAAACGTACGTTACTTCATTCTTGGAATGTAACCATTATATTTTTGTCGGATTTTAGAGCATAAATACTCAGAGAATCTCAATTTCTAGTAAGGTAAGTAACAATATTTTATTTATTACTAATTACCTACTGTTCGTGAGTAATAGTTAAGTATATACGAACAAAACAATTAGCATTATTATGTTATAATAATAATTGTTAATGAGTTGAATTTTTTTGTAGACAATTTTAGTACTCCTTTTTTTATTTAGAAACTATTGTATTTTTAAATTATATTTGACCCTAAAAAAAATAATCAAATAATGAACTTACAGAGCTTATAGCTGGCTTCCAGCTGAATGCCCTCGTCCTTAAATGCTTTTCGGAGCTCTTGTCGCACTGACACCACAATACGGAATGACTCGAAATCTAATTGTTGTTGTCCAATAGTTGTCCAAATAAGAAAACTAAATTGAAACAACTGGATATTATTCATAATATTTTAGAAAAAGGTCAAAATATGTTCTAACAATTGAAAAATATATAAAATAAAAGAAATCAAATGTGTATCATAACAACCGGAGTGTTACACACCGGATATTCGTAATATTATTTTCAAAAATCAATTTGAACTACATAAAGGAAGTCAAAATAGTACCAACCCGGATACTATTATAAAATATATTAAATCAAAAGTGTATTCTAACATAAGTATTTACCCGATAACTTCGAAATCACAGATAACACTATTGTCGTTGTAATTATTACCTAATTTTTTCCCGCTTTAAACAATGTTATGTATTCTGTATCAAAACAACATTGTTATTCAGTTATGAAGGTACAATAAGCGTCTACCGGGCTCGGTCAGTCAACTGAATAAAGTGTGTGACCTGCAAATATCTAGTCCTAGTCCTAGTTTATCTTGCGTTACTAACAATTGTAAAATAAACCTTAATAATAAGCGGCCTCCTCACACATCAAAACAAAAGACCTTTGTTATATCAGACAGTTTAGGTAAAGGTTTTGGCTCCGTTTTAAATAATTATTTAGAAGGTACCAGTACCAAATAGATAAAATCAAGTCCATGCAATTAAATGAAAATACTAAATAAAATTATAAGTTTTTTTTTATTATGTAGAAATAATAAAAAAAAACTTTTAATTTGAAATATAAGCGTAACATTATATCCCTTAAGCCCGACTCAAGAATCCAGAAACTTCTAACTTTTGAACATTCAGAAACATCGACACAAAGATTATGACGGCTTTTGTCATTTTCACATACGTAATATTTATTTAGAATTTAATTAATTAATATGTATATAGTATTTTAAAAATCCGTTAGGCATTATTATATATCCAGAGACTTCAGTCTCCTACTAGGAAGGTCCTGAGGCTCCAGGCTCACTCACTGACTTTTGGAAGGTATGCGTGTTTTAAGCAATTTAATATTACTTTAACGATGAAAATAGTCAAGAATGCAGGTTTATTCACGATAAACCTGCATTCTTGACAGTTGTCAGTTTTGTTAGTATGTTTAAAATCCTAAACTGCACTTGACCTGGGCTACTAGGGTAGGTTCTGATGGTCTATATCCCACTCAGAACGAGTCGGATACTAGTGCTCAGTAATAAGCCGTGACCAGTTTTCCTAGAAACCTGCTTTTGTATTAATTCCTTTCCATTTTACAGGGAAACTGAAACACGAAGTTCTAATAAATTAAGTTAGTAACTCTTTGAGCCGTTCCGTCTCACGTCACCCTTACTTGCGCTCTCTATGAACCACAAAAACTTTACGTGCCAAGAAAACCTACATAAAATATAATAATATTTATGATTACAACAACTTTACGCCATTCATAATACATCATTTCCTCTATTATAATTATTTTTGTAGTGGATTTAACTTCAACTACCTCTTTCCCTCTGGTAACGAAAAGCTGACTTTGTTGCACTTGCTACGAAATATACTATTACAAACATATTTTTCTACACAGGTAATATTACTGTAACATAATATATAAAACAAAAACCAATATAATAAACCAAAATCAAATTCGTAAAAAAAGTATAAGTTAAAAGTAAAACGGCTGTGAAATATCTGATAACTTATAAGCTAATTCTAAAGCGATAAATTTCTCTCACTTTGTAGACTTTATAGCTTTATCGTTTAGCTGATAAAAAACATGATTCGAATCCCGTCAGAAAAAACTTTATAGACTTATATTCCTAGTTGAGTATAATAATATTTTCTGCATAGTTTTCATTATCTGCATCTAATTCCGTCTATTATATATTTTGTAAAAAATATGATGTAAAAATAATCTTATTGTCAATGTATATTTTCCTTATAGATTGTGAATACGCATTGTAGATACAGTATTGCGATAGTCATCCCATGATTAGATACATCTACAAAATGTGGAAAAACCAGCTAAGTGCAAGACCCGTATTATACGCCTTTATCCCAATTAATTATCTGGATGCGTAGATTGTTATAATTCATGAAAATATGAAATCCATATTATCCGTAGAATCCCTAAATATGTGCAGTAGGTTAAAAGAAAACTACTAAATCTATCATGTAAACCCAAACTATAAATAAGTGGCTACTGATAATTAGAAGCGTCAGTAGCTCAGTCGTTAAGTGACCCACTCCTAACACGAGTCCCAAGTATAGACAAATATTGCTAACATGATATTATTTGTGCATCGCTTATGGACATCAGCAAAACAAGAGATACTCCCTTGCTTTGTCGATGCGTTGCATCCCCGAAGATAGAGTGGGGAGGAGGAGTGAAGAAAAAAAGGCTGCGGTTTCAGCAGACCCTGAGCAAGAGCCCAGAGCTCACTGGATCTGCAGCTTTAATGGGATGGGAGATGGAGGGGGTAAGTCTGGCCCACATGCGGCTCGACTGAAACAAGTCTATGACGTATTCTAACCCGTCTCCTCACGTGTAATAATAACAATTAAAATATCCATAACAAATTAAACTTAAGTGTAGAAGAAAAGGCGTGAGAAACTTTGCTCCTTATGAAGGTCTTTCTATCGCTCACGTTTTTGTAGAAAATGATCCTTAAATCAAGTAAAAATCTCTTTATATCAAAATGGTACGTTGTCTGTTAGAAGTATTAAAGAAATCCAGATTCAGGTGGCCATTGACAATTCAATTCTGAAACTAATCGGTCCGTAGCGCGCTCGCACGTCCTCCTCGCCTTCTTCCCTGACGCCCGAATATTGCACATTCACTGACTATTGAATTAAATGTACTGTCCTTCTATCCACATTATTGCTATATTCATTTTAGATTTACACCATTGTATTATAGCAAGGTTTTCGATTGAAAAAAAAACACCGCCACACTTACCAATTTTCTGATTCATGAATTTCTTAATAAACTACAGGTGCGTCAATTATTAAATAATACATAGCAAAAGGTACTTCATTCCAACTAGGTGACTAAAGCCTCTCTCATTTACACAATAAAAAAATATTTATTTAAGTATCTTGAATTGCTTTAGGATAATACTATATAAAAGAAAACATATAAGTTATTATAACAATTAATGATTTAATATGTTTTATGGAATATGAGATGTTAAAACAACAGTACTCGCAAAATACAAGATTCTTGATATATTCTCTTATATATAAAATTCTCGTGTCACAATATTAGTTATCATTCTCCTCCGAAACGGTTCGATCGATTTTTATGAAATTTTGTATGCATATCGGGTAGGTCTGAGAGTCGGTCATCATCTATTTTTTATACCCCTAAGTGATAAGGGTGGCCTATCCCAATTTTTTTAAATTTATATGGCAAAACAATGTTTGCCACTGTTCACTGTCGGTTGTTGTGTATGTGTGTAGTAATATGACGTCACGCCAAGCGCACCAAAACAGGGTTTTAATGTGCCCGTATCTGCTTTATATTTTGATATTTTTTTTATTTCCTTAATATTTAGTTTTAATGGCGCTCACGTGACCTTAATTGGACCGCACTCCCAGCACTAACACTATCCATAGACTACTTCACTCCTTGAGAGACCGCGCAAGACTATAAAGAGTCGAGACTGTCAAAATGTCAAAATGACGTAAGTGATTAATACCTTACTCCAGCGCCATAGATGGCGATGACGAGTCGATTATTCGATAATCGTTTACTATTCTCCGACATATATATTATGTTTATATAATAATATTATAATTCTAGTAAATAAATATAGCAACTATAATACTGTAGACAGTTTCGGAATCCACGCATCCCTAGTGAGCACGTACACAAACATGGAAATACAACAAGTAACACCGTACGAATATTATCGACAGGTAACGAAGCTCGAAGTACGAAGCATCCATACCACGCGCCGATGCTACGATTCATTGCACCTGTTGTTTCGATCTACGTTCACGTTCCTCAGCAGCCGAAAATTGAAAAAGCTTAATTGGCTTCGGTCAAAACTGAACCAAATCAACTGGTTAACTATTCCATGCCGTTTTCAAAGGCACATTGAATTCACGCGTAAAATGAACGATATCCATTCGAACGAAATCTAACTTGCTTTATGTTCTAGTTTGTTTTATTACATTTGAACGTTCAAACTATCTATATACTGACTCTATATTACAAAACTTTAATTTTAACGTCTGTTACTGTACACTATACAGCAAATGATTACATATACACATGATTCTCAATAATGGGAACCTAGCACTAACACACTAAACCACACTACTCACACTACTTTAGACAATGTTAACTGTACGAAATTACTTCTCAGATTGCCTCTGCTTTAGGCTGCGTTTCCACTAGAGATAAGTGAAGATGCTTAGCAAGCAATGTTTGTAAGAACCAATAGAATCGCTTCATTTGACATTCTGAGCCAGTTAGGCAAGTGATGCTCACACACACGCACAGCTTTATGCTCCAAAATTAAGGTATTCTTAATATAAATCGGTAGGATCATCCAACAATCCAAGATTTTAATTAGTGTAGCTAACATAATACGTGTAGTATCAAACACATACTTTTTTTTTCTACGGTTCTAAAAACAAAATAAAATGATTTAACCATCAATAGACATACAGACTAACTTTAGATATACATACATAGATAGTATATATTCATAATGTCTAATGTAAAAATCATTTTATCATTCATTTTATTCTTTTTTATGTTTATGTCAAGAGCACCCAATAATGATAAACTCTCAGACTCTCTTTTCACATATTCCTGCTTTGAAAGTAAAAGAGTAAAAGTTGTAATGAATTAAGTTAGAGGTCCGGTAACTTGTCCAAAACTTTCATGTCTCACCTAAGCTTATGTATTTAGAGCTTGTAATCTCATTATTAGGTAAACTATTCGGGGAAATTATGGTAAATATATTTTGTTAAGGTAATAAATATCTAGAATATATTTTAATATATATTTAAGACTAAAATATTGTATAAGGAAAACAAAAAATAATAATTGAATTTTATGAGTTACTCTTATATTTAGTATTATACTATAGTTGGCCTGTTGTAGCTTTGTTTACGCAAATAAAAGTTTCATAAGAAGTCCAGAAGAAATCAAAAAAGTTTTGTTAGAAAATTAAACTAAAAGGGACTGTAGACTTGCCAACAATAATATGCTTGGCCCCGTTCTGTAATTTTGTATTGCGCTTCTGACAATTGACAATTATTTTGAACCAACTTTTCTTTCATCGAATCATGTCTTATTACATTTTCGGTCTGGCGCCGCCAGAAGGATTCCTAGCGCCTTTTGTACCCTGGCGCCATCGTGCAGACAGGTATTCGACAGGTATTCAATCCTAATATTTACAGCTAAGAACAATATTCTTAGATACTAGCATACGAGTAGCTTCTATACTTAATCTATTGAATTCTTGATAGCATCTTCAAACATGCTCTTAACTAACGTGGCACAAGTAATAGACGGTTTTTTTATTTAAAATGTTTTAAGCCATGTTGCTGTGGAGTAATAGATATTATAAAATAATTAGTATTAGGTTTTTTCTTTACTCAATTTTACTATATACTTCAAAAGTTTGAATGTATAAAAAATATAGCTATTTATATCTATCTATATATCCATTTTTCTAATAATGACACCTGAAACCTTCAAGTAACCATATTGAAATATAAACGGATAGTTGAAAATGACATACAAATTGGTTCAGCTATATAACTATAAAACTAATTTTGCACTAAGTTAATTAGTCAGACAAGAGCAAAGTGTGGGCGAAATGAACAAGCATAAATATAGACATAGTGGTGCTTACTAATCAAGTAAATGTGTTGCATTATTGAAACAGTAAATATAGATTTTCGGGTCTACAAAGGTCAGCCAGGGCAAATGTTAACAGGGTTAATTGGAAACAATCATCATAATTACCTAGCTTTGGAATAACTTGAAGGTTTCCGGAAAGTGAAGTAAATTTAATTGAAACATCATTTTAATGCGAATCTAGATCTATATCTACATACAATAAAATGTAACTTATCTAATGTTGAAGAATTTTTTGTTGCTCTGTCTAGAATAGCGATTCCCTTAAGTCATCTATCGGCTGATATTAATAATTCATTTCAAATCAAAATCTTTGGACTAGGTATATGTTAAAAATAGATTCCAAATTGACATTTCATATTTTAACTACTAAATATTATTATGTTATATGATACTGGAAGAAAAATAAATGGACACATATTTTTTATGTTTCAAAATATGAGTTCGGTAATGGATAAAATCAATTTTGAAATTTAATCTATTCTAAAAAGTCGTTAACGCCAAATGACGTCATATATACGGTTGTATGTCTGCTTTAACAAATAAGGTAAAGGCATTGTCTTATTCCGACGTATATGTGACGTCATCACGTATGTTTTAGTTTTTATTTTTTTTTTCACCGAAATGAATGGACAAAAAAATCAAAGGTATTTTTTTAGATTCAGAGTTGATAAATAAAAAAACGGTATTTTTTATTTTAAATGCTTAATATTTTTGAAATGTTATTAATTCAAAATTGTATGTAGAATATTCAAATTTGAAATTTATTTTCAATGTGTAATCTAAAATATAACCCAAGGGTCGACTTTTTAATTAGTTTAAAAAGATCTTTAAGACATTACTTCAAACATTTTGTAGGGGTCGATAACGAGTTACGGGTGGTCCATGTAAGAGACAAAAAGATATGTAAATAGGGGACTAGTCCAGGTAGTGTTTTTTTATCCAGTACAAACATAATTCCAATGAGAACATAATTTAGTAAGAATCTGTACTTATTTTTGTATGTAAAAAACGTTTTGGTTAGATTACAACACAAATAATATTAACAGCCCTTTCTGATTTAACATTGTTATGCAGTAAAATATGAGGGAATATATATTATACATCATATTATCACGTAGAAAATATTCATAATCTCCTAAGCTCCGCTCCCTAATTCTCTAAGTAACGAAGCGAGTAACTAATTGATAATCTGTTTTAATTACTTCAATTTCAACACTGTGTTTTATTATTTTTTTTGTTTTGTTAACGACTCACTTCTCATCTGACTTACTTAACATACGTATAAAAAGACAATTTAGATACGAAGCCGAGTTTTACCTGGGCTTGTAACCTAGGCTTACAGAATTATTTAATAAGTCGATGGAATAAATTTGTAGGAATGAAATTAAGAGCAATCAAAAATATTTCTAACACTTAAGTACGTCATAATAAAATGTTAGTAAGTTATAATCCTGTTCTAATTAAGTAAAACCCATCTGTACATATTATATATATCTAACACCGTATCGTTTTAAATATATCTAACACGATATAAAACGAGAAAGATCTTAGAAGTGTCGGATCAAAGACCGCGCTTGATACAGTCAGCTTCAAGAATGTCAGAATATTCAAGTTTCAACTTCAAATTATTTATTTTACAATAAATTTTGATTTAGGACAACAATGTATAATAGAAAAAACATAAAGAAATGATTCGGCCAAGTGCGAGTGTTAGTCTAATCAACAAGTTCAAAAACGTGAAAAATAGAGATAAAGGTCCTAAAAATATGACCTATGGCTCATTCGATTCGGAATCACCTCTAGAAAAATGTTTTTAAAGGATTTTGGTGCAGGTTAAAAATTGCAATTGTTATTAACAAAATAAGATGAAAAAAAAATGATATTTCGTTTTTTGTTAATAACTTAAAAAATATTAACATTTAAGCAATTTTGAAAAAAGCTCGTTAATTTGTTAATTATGATTTTTTATAACTATTGAAAAATTAAAAATCTAACAGTACGTACAATTTCAATAAAGGGACAAACACTATCAAATTTTGATTTTCGTGTGCGGATAACAAAATATTATTAAAAATACTATTGGGAGGCATTTATCCCCGACATTAGTAATGCGTATTTAAATTGACATATTTATAATTACTTACAAAAAGAATATAAGAAAATATGATATTTTTAATAAAAAAATGCAATAAAAAATAATTTCACTAAGATAATTTTAAAGTCTGTGAACATATATAAATAAAATATAATTATCAAATATAAAACCTTATTTTTTGGATTCAATTAAAATATTTTACAAGTTGTCATTTAACAACATGTCATATCGTCAACAACCGTTGCTTAGGATTCACGTTGATGTAGCTTTAGATTCATTTCACACGATACGACGACAAAAACGTCCGTTTGTGATTTTACTAACATTCGAATATGTTATAAATATACACGTATTCGGCACAGATTTAAGCCCTGATGAACGTTAAGCTAGAGGCTTTGAAAATTTGAGTAAATGGAAGATGTGCCTTACTTTAAATCTTATTCCCCAGTCTAAAAATTAAAAATTTAATAAATTATTTAATTTAATTTATATTTTTATATTTTGTTTTAACATACAAATACATTACAAATTATTTCTTTCTTTCTTAAAAAAAAATTATTTAAAGTTTTTAAATTAAACTCGTTAAATAAAGTAAAAATGGTAAAAATATTTTATATCTGTTTCGAGGAGAAGTATATTGTATAACATATTCGAATCTAAAATCTTTTTTCATGTCCGCATATCATGTGGAATGTCCTATAGAAAAACTACTTGTTATCTCTTCAGTATAAATGGCTATATTTATAGATTGCTTATATTTAGAAGTTTGATTTTTTTACAACTTCAAGATACTATAGATTTATATGTTTAGTATTAGTTTCAAGTTGATAAATTCACGTATTCTTCAAATAATGCGTCAAAACCTAAATATATAAAAGATCATTTTTTTTCGTGATGTAACCAAAAATTGGCACTTTTAGGATTTTTCCTCATACAAGTTCTATAAGACCTTGCTTCTTGCCAAAAATCATGTTCCTAGGTCACAAAACAAAGCCTGGGAATTTTGATTTATCTCGAAAATCAAAATTACAATACATGAGATAAAAGCGGCTGCTTTTCATTAAATTGACTTAGCAGTTTGATGATTTTTACATATTTGAGGAACTAGAGATTAGAATATTTTGTATAAATTTCAACTTCATATCTTTTTCTGAGAAAAAGGGTCTCATTTTTCTGAGACAAAGGGTCTTTCGTGACAGTCAAAAAAAGTTTTTTCCATGATTTTCCAGTGATGTAGAAAAAAAGTTACAGTTTTTTAATTTTATCCTTTATTTGTGCTATGAGACCTTACTTCATGCTAAATTTCACGACGCTAGGTCATTGGGAAGTTCCTTATAATTATATGAGTGACCACATTAGCGGTCATATCTTATCAATGCGTGGACTTAAAAGTTTGATTTTTTGCCATGTGTTGAGTATTTGATATTAATTTCAACTTGATACCTCCACGCGATCCTGAGAAAAGAGTCTTGACAGACGAACAGACAGACAGCCAGACAGATAGACGAACAACGAAGTAATCCTATAAGAGTTCCTTTTTTTCTTTTAAGGTACGGAACCCTAAAAATCAGAAGTAATTTTAAAGAGTCAAGTGTAAGTCTTGTTGAGGATAAGTCAGCGAGATCTAAGAAATAGAAGCGAAATGAGCTCCTGAAATCTTCCCCAGGGTCGCAAGCCCCATCGCTATAAGAATAAATATACAGGTTGGATTTTTGAGACTTTGAAGATTTTAAATAATATCCATCCAAGAAAATTATACGTTGCTACTTGCTCAGTACAAAAACGAATGCACTTACGTAGAAAACGGAGGTCATTTTGAGCAATTTATTTCGTAGATCACGTCAGAATGTGTCGTACTAATAACTGTAATATGTTGTAACTGTTAATATATTGCTATCAATAATTTGCCGATCCAATACAGAAAATCCCTTAAGGAGAATTCAGAATGCTACTTCACTTCGTCTCGCGTTATAAAATATGCAGATAAGTTACGGGAATTGATTCAAAGCACAAAAGAAACGAAATCTGTCTATACTCCATAGGCGGGAGCGAGATTTCGACAGTAATTTCCCGCGAGGCTACACCTTTATCTCACGATGCTCCAAATATTTTGAATTACACACGCAAATAAATCTTCGAGTTAAAAAGTAAACGCTAAGTTTTCCCTCCGGTAAGACAACACGATTTGATTGTATTTTCTGCCGAGCCTGTGTTTGTGGTTTTCACTCCAATGGGTTATTAATATTTTATTTCACTAGAATCCTTGGAAATTATTCAATAAGTTGAAGATAAAATTGTCATGCACTTGTTAGCAGCACTGTTGATAATTTTTTAATTTGTCCGACAATCTGTAAGCTCGCAATAATTCAGCCGCAGGTTGAAGAATAATTTGATATAGAGATTATTGATTTTAACCTACATTATAAGATCTTGATTAAATTATTAAAAAAAGGTCTACAATGTTAAAACAGGTATTTAAATGTTTTTGAAATTAGAAAAAAGCCTCAGGCACTTCTCAGTTTCCTCTCTTATTTTCATGGTATTATTGTATTTCAAGTTGTTTATTGTATAATTTTTATCTATTTGTACTTTAAAACTCTTCTGATTTAATATAAGAGAAAAAGAAATTATCAATGGAAGTGTTCGTATTTATTTCTGTATATAAACTGTTAATTTTTATAGGTTGCGTTAAATCAAAGTAATAAAGAATTTCGAATACAACTCTTTCACAAATTAAATTAGCCGACATTCTAACATATTTATTCTGATTGAAAGCATTATATGCAACTTTTGAGGTTTGAGTAGTGAATATATCAATTCTCTCAACTCAACCTCAAGAATCTCAAACAATAAATCCACGAAACTGATTTACGTTTCCTTGTATCAAATTTGAACACAACATAAAGAAATTCACATATTTTATTTTAGACTTTAGTCGTAGCGCTCATGTAATCCTCTTTGATAGAAATGTAGTAACAAAATCTGGATGCAGGTGGCAGTACAACACAATTCAGGAACAAATCACGTCACCAAGTGCATCTACATTCCCAGCGTTATCCGACTTGACGCCTGATTAATACATGAAACTGTGAACAGAATAAAATGTTCTCTTTAGATTGTCTCTATGTATTATGCTAACATCGATTTTAGAATTTCGCATATTTTAGTATCACTTAATTTTTTTAGATATTTTCTGAGATTACTTCACAGATCTTTTTAACATATGTCCATCTTGTTTCTAAAACTTTTTATAGCTCTTTTGTGCGAAGAATTTGTGAAAAAAAGTCTGAAATATAAAAAAAAATTTCCTTTATTCATCAACAGAACCATTGAAATAAAAATAATTTGATAAACATCCAGTTTTAATAAGATTTATAATCTCTTAGCTATCCTCCTTAATTCTCTTATTAACGAAGCGAGTTACTAATTGATAATAATCTGTTTTAATTACTTCAATTTCCTCAGTTCATTTCAGACTAACTCTGTAAACTGTGTTACTGTTTATGTATTTAGTAATACTGATGAAATTATTTCGTATTTCTTTATCTTGCATTTATTTAGTTTAACGGTAGGAGTACTATCTATTTTCTAAAAATGGAATATAAAATTTGATGACATAACTGCTAGTTAGGAACAATTGGTATATTTAAAAATACTGGTATTGCCATATTTAAAAAAAAATATAATATTGGTATATTTAAATAGGTATAATATATTTACTGCTAAAGGTTTTTTAAGTCTGATTGTTTGTGGATTTAAAAAATCATTCAAAAATTATATTCAATAGTGCTAGACAGTAACCATACCGCCATAGATTCCGCTTAAGTCTTGATATTTTTATATGACTCTTAAGGAACTATTTTACTACTCTTTGTAGGATATAAGTGTTAATTGGCATTTGCAAAATAGCATCCCAACAAAACTATAGCACCCGTACTAGTAGATACTTAGAGTAAATATGATGTACATATATTCAAATTAAGTAAAAACTTCAAAGTTAAAACTAGCGACTTTATATTTGATTGTCTGAACCTGATTTGTTTTTTACTTATATGATGTTAGGAGTTTTTTACGAATTATATTATATTTATTATTTAATTTGTTTATTTCATGTCAAAACTCTGTAACGTTTGTTTTGGCGCATTATTGCAATACCCGTGTAGCAGCTGCATCGTCCCGTCCCTAGGTAAGCTGTCAATGTTGCGGTACGCTTTATCCGTGTATCATTACAGCTCTTACATTACCATAAAATATGTTTATAGATCATAAAATAGGATATAAGTGTTAATATAAAATGTATCTTACACTATTGTTTGTTCTTAGTATATTTAAAGACAAGATTTGCCTAGTAATATTTTTTTAAATATATTCATTAAAAAATGTAATAGCGTCGCCCTGGTCTGAAACACTGTAGTGTATCAGCCAAATTGGAAAAACGAAAAAAGAGTTTTAATTATTCATTGGTTCTCACATGTGTTGCCCAGTTCATGTTGTAATTGAATTATACAAGAAAATAAAATAAGTATGCGTTCTTTTAGTGTAATAACAAATTATTGTTTGATAAACTCACTCAATTATTTAGTTTGATTCACCAACTTAAACGTAATATTATTAACACTTCATCATCACCCTTTAATGGCTTACTGCTGAGGCGGGTCAACTCCTCAGAATGAGGAGGGATTATGCCATAGTCCACCACCCTGGGCAAATGCGGGTTGGAGACTTCACACACCTTTGAGAACAAGAAAAACTCCCAGGAGTGCTGGTTTCCTTTCGATGTTTTTCTTCACCGTTAAAGTAAATTAATTGATAGCCAATAGTAAATGTAATTGTTCTGAGGGGTTTAGGCGCCGTTAGCTGAAACACAGATTTTTCTCCTAGCTCAGCAGCGGATGCAACTATACTTTAATTTGTAAGAAGTTTGGCTTAGTTTTAATTTATATACAAATAATGCATGTAACTTCTTTTTTGGTTAATAAATTATTATTATTATTATTAAAAAAGTAAGTGATATTTAATTACTTAAAACACACATAACTCAGAAAATGCAGAAGTGTGTGCCTGTAGGGGGGATCGAACTCGGACCTCCTGAGTAGACATCAACTTCTTAACCACTAGGCTATCACTCGCTTTATTAACACTTAAAACGAATTAAACTTGTAGAGCGATATATAAACGGGTTTATTCATATATAAATCCAAAGCAACAGTAACGCGGCGCACTGTACTTCTACAATATTATTACATAATAATTTTTAATGAGCAATAATATTGAACCTATAAAATTGACGAGATATTCGCATCAATATTTCCATGTAGCATTACGACTAAGTTTTGGCTCCAGCTGCATTAAAAATTTTGAAGTGAACTAAAAAAAATTTTTAAACCAACACTGTACATAGAAAAAAATGTATAATAAAATTTAAGGTTTCTCAAATTTCATTCATTGTAGGTGTATGAAACGCCATAAAGTATTCGTTTTTTAAAGGTTACGTCCAAATTGAACAAAAGCCCGAAACCTTATTTCTAGTCTAAATAACACTCAATTTCGCCAAAACAGACAGAACTATCTTAACCATTTAAATTTTACTCCAAGAGCAATTTCGCTCCGCGTAAACAGTTCCGTTTTATTGTAACTTACGGACTGCATCTGAAAGATTCTGAGAAAATCTTTTGCTAATAACGAACAAATTTTTTGCTACACAGTTTTTAAAATAAGATGCTTTGAATAGTGCTTTTATTCTTGATGTATAAAAGAAAAGATTAATTTTTTTCTATGCGGAAATTTGTAAACTAAAGCTTCAATAATAAAACTATCTCGATAGTTACTAAAATTATTTTATATTTTTTTTGTGTTTTGCACAGTATATTATACACACTATAAAAGTTTCTTAGAATACAACATTTTGTGATTGTAAGAGTATAATTATTTCGTTTTATACGATGAGTTTGGTTTCCTTAATTCTTAATACAGATTTTTCTAAAGCTTCTTTGCTACCAAAGAAAGTAGGTGTTAAGTGAAATCTTTTTTTATGGCAGTTAAGGGGCAAACAATCAGACGGCCCACCTGATGGTAAATGGCAGTCGTCGCCCATAAACGTCAGCTATACAAGAGAGTGACTCTTGTTTTGCCGATGTGTGGCCACCTCGAAGGTAGAGTGAGGAAGGGGAATGATGAGAAAAATGCTACGGTTTCAGTGGACTCTGAACGAGAACCCAGAGTTCACTAGAATCGCAATATTAATGGGATGGGAGGGGGAGTGGTAAGTCTGGCCCACTTGCGGCTAGACCGGAATGCGTCAATGACACTTGGCAGTCGGATTCGCATGCTAGTGGTCGCAAGTCAGTCAGGGTCCTCTACCACCACTTACGAGATGCTTTCCCAGCGGCAGAGGGGAAATGTATTCTATTCCGTCCCCTCACGGGAAAAGTTACAGTCTAAATATATTCTACATATAAAAAACATGGGACCGATACCCGCACATTAACACACACAAAACAATAATAATATACACATAAAACGAAAATCAAATAGTCGATATTAAGAACTTACTCCAAACTTTATGGATAATGGAGATCCAGCATAACGACACCACAGCACAGCCATAGTGGTCACCAGGCGAGTTCCGTTTGTCAACTGGCTCAAGTCTATTGGAGCAGAGATTATATATTGTCTAGAATAAATTGTTACGTATAATTGAAATAAAATATTGTTTTAGTAATATAGACACCTACTTATTTATTATATTATTTAGCACATTACAATATAAATAAATAAAACCATTCGGTCTTTTTGGAATATGTAATATTTGTGAAGTGCGGGTAACGAATTTTTCAAACTTCACGATACCAACATTTCAATCTTTGTGAAATCAACATGAATTTGCATACAAAAAGCGCTATCTTTTTTGCATAAATCGATTTACCTATCCTCTTCCAAAAAGATATTCTTTTTCAACTTCAAAGCCGAGTTATTTGTAAACAAAGTAAAAATTGCTCTTGGGTATTACCAAATAAAAGTTACGCCTTTGCTCGAACATCATTCGCTATGAATTTTTTATTTCATAAGTAAATGAACTAACTTAGAACGTTATTTTCTTTGCTAAAATGAGGTTTATTTAGGATAATTATTACATTAATATCTAATCATGTTTATTGTTTATAGTGTTGTAGTTAAATTGTAAGTCACCCATTGCTTCTTTAAAAATTTAAAAAGGCTACAGTTTTAGCAATCTAAACTGACACAATTATAAAACAGTACTCCTTGCCCAGACCTATGTCAAATCTGATAAAAATCCAATGTTAGGAGGTTGTCCTAGGTAGTGACAATTGTACAAACAGTCGTATTGAATTTGGAAGTTAACTAAATTATAAGGTATGGCTTGATAAGTATATGGGAGCTATACTGCGCAGTAACACACAAAAGACAATATCAACATTTAATCTAGACGGAAGCCGAGCAGTGCCTGGGGCTTGAGACCCAGGAGCAGGTTTAAAGAGCTCTTTCATAATATATTAACTCTCACCTCCACCACTCGACTTTGTCAACTACAATAGATAACAAAGTAAACTTACGTGGACCTTAATCACGACACTATAACACTAACTTCCAAGTTCACTACACGAAAACACCAGAGAGACTGAGACTAATCTATCGCTCTAAAGGTTATATAATGTCTTCACGTCGGTATACTTGAAATAATATAAAATGATCTACCCGCTACTACTACTTTATAAACAGTGTTGCTAACAGACTCCACTGATGTGATAGTATAAAATCTGATCTTTTTGTATAAAACAATCCTTCTAGAGTAAAATAGTGCTTTCAATTTTGAAGGCCTTTGTCGGTAGTTGGAAGTCTTCGCCACATGCGGTGAGGATTCAATCTGGGACTAGATAAATCTTTTTGGTGACGCTTTTCCAGCGCCACGTCAGAGGTGGTTAATTGTATTCTAACTTGTTTTAAATTAAAATATATTCAAAACGAAGTTTATTGAAATGTGAACCATTCTTTGCATAGTTTTAACTGACCAAACGAACCAACAGATACACATTTAAAAAAGCTCTAACATATATTCATCACGTAGAATAAACAGACGTTCCCAAAAATCGGAAAACTCTCCAGGGCACATCACCGTACCTATTTTTTATCCTTTGTTAGCGGAACTCGGAAGCGCATGCTTTCATCATCATTCCCATAGAAACCTTTGTTTTAATATTTTTTATATAGGATTGTTCAAAGAAATATAGAACGCGCTATAATATAATGTTTATAGTTGAAGTAATCAAGACTACAATCTAGGACTCTAAATAGGGTTGCCAGCGTACTATAATATGAAGAATCGTCTAATGAAAGTATCGCATCATATTTTAGTGGATCATACTGTACAATGCTTTTTTTAAATCTTGTCCATATCCATAAAGTTATTACATATTAAGAAGTGAAAAGCGATATTTTTAGATATTTTTTATTTTCAAAAGTAATATTTACAAAAATAATAATATTTCGAAAAATAGAACATTTTCATAAATATTTCTTTTTATATTAACCGTAACTATATATATTCAGAAGTGTGTACAGCTAATATGATTTTAAAAGTAAACAAAAACAATAAATTTAAATGTTTTAAGATGCACAAAAAATTCAAAAACTATATTTAAATTTAAATGCTCTTCTTACCTTTACTCTGAAATATAAAACAAGAAGAAGATCTAAATTAAGCCTATCATTTTTATTTCTAATATTATTATTATTTAAATGTTTAAATAAAATAAATTAAACAGTAGATATGATACAAATGTGTGCAAAAAGCGTTGATGTCAACCCTTACTGTAAACGAAGCATTTTGCTTTCTATTTTTATCATTGTTAACTTTAATCCATGTACAGTCACTTTTCACTTTATTTTAGATGAATATATGTGCAAAATATCACATGAGAATTAAACATGTCATGAGATAATAATATACAATGTTCCTACATAATGAACAAATATCAATTATTATTGAATGAATTATGGAAACATCATACTGACGAGTTAAATCAAACCTGATTGTATCTACCCAAAAGTTAAATATTTATTGAAAACATACACAAAATCAATAAATGATATAATTACCACGTTCTAGATTATGATTTTAATATCAAATATTTAGGCCTAGACCTACTTTCGCTGGACTATAGCATTCTAAAATTACTTTATTCCTGACATCTCATTTAAATTAAATAAAAGACCTATTTTGTAAGTCAGACTTGCAGTAATAAAACTTCGAACATCATATCTAATGTCATACAATAAATTTGACCTTATGTGTGTACAACCATACGGACAATCCAAAAAAAAAGGTGTAAACTTACTTACATTGAGTTTTATTAAGGATATACTACAGTATCTTGTACAGACATTCATATTTATTTATTTATTACTTTTTTACATTTATTACATCTTTTTATAATTATGGAAAATAGATAACATTATGTTCATTTATTCTACAAAACATTTTTGAAAATGTGTTGGTGTTGTTTTATCAGCTCGATTAATAAACATTTCTAAAATTATTTCGCGTTGAATTTTCAAGCTTGAAAGAAATACAAAGTGAAGATTTTGCAAAATCTCTTTTTCTTAGTAATATAATCCAAGCCGTTTGTTTGATATTCAACTCTTCCACAGCAAAGCAAAATATTACTTAAGTTTGCGAATGCGAACTGTTCAACTATTATTATTTCACTTTAAAAACGGTTTTATCTACGTAAAATGGTGCAATATATTTTAATTACATTTTCCTCTGACCTATTTTAGACTTAATAAATGCATTAAAGACATGCTGGTATAAAAAGGTGAAGAGAATATTATTATAGATTTGTCACAAAAATATTTAATTCAGAAATTACTATTAACAAGTAAAAATCTTTCTAGAGTAAGCCAAAAGTTTTTATTTTTATTTTAAATTGTTACTTAAAATTTTGAAATGCTTTTCAAAGCACTCATATAAATTTAATAATTATATTCCTGCAACCACTGCTTTTGTACTAAATAAAAAGAGAGGAGAAAAAAATTTAAGTTTTATTAATAATTTCAAATGGATCTAAGCAGGTCGGAATTCTATAATTTTATTTAAAAAACAATAGAACCTTAAATAGAAGTACCTAATTTTTTAACTTTTTCGGAAAGATACTGTTTTTTTAAACAAAATTTTGCAAGATTATATTTCATGTAAACTTTTTAACAAAACAACAAATTGATGATTATAAAAGTATCTTTACTGTGTACTCTTTTAAGAGCCACAACTAATTTCAACGGATAGAGTTAGACACTTAAGCACTTGAACGAGGACGGACTTCACAAACATACAGATCCCGGTAATAACCTTCTGGCTAATGGCGTACACTACGAAACTATCAGTAACAGTAGTTTAACTATTTTAAAGTTATCATATTTTCTAATATTATGACGCAAAATTATGCTTGTTCACTTCTCTTCTTTCAGGGCGACTGATCGACATAATTATTTGCATAGATAAAAGTTTTAGATTTGTAGTAAGTCTTTAAATAAAAAAAAAGCAATTTACACTACCAAAAATAAACATGAGGTATAATAATAAAATGAATGTTAATAAGTTTTACACATTTTTCGTGAACACTAACCGCAGTAACAAGCAACAACTTAATACATAGTGCAAATGATAGAAAGACACATATACAAGACTTACACCCGTTTAAGACACGCGGCAGAGTGTCCAGAAAAGCTCAGTAGTGCAGCAGTCTTGTGTTACTACACCACGAACCATTCACGAACCATTTCGAGCTACTTTTGACGCCCTCAACGAAACGAAACACACGAAACCTATTAACATACATAAAATTTGGCACATTTATTAATGTCTTTAAACTAAACTTGTGTGCCACAAACGAAATTAGGTTGATAACACAAACAAAATACAGCTCCTCAAGTGAAATAATTGCATTAACGAACTTGTATTCTTCTTAAGTAGCAAATATTGTGGTAGTGCTACGAAACAAGAAATTGTTATACAGATTTATTTTTATACGCTGCATGTTCTTGAAAGTAGAATTATAAGTTTTTTTTTACACAGAGCTTGGCACACGTAGATCTTAATTCTTTTGCCGACGAAGTTAACAACATTGCATATGAACTGAGCTGAATACTGAACTTAGCTCTCATTTTACAATTATGTTTTAACGGAATTAGAATATAACGAAGATCCACGAAATATCTGAAGACCCATCAACCAACATCCATAATAATTACAAATATAATTATATTAATCAAATTAAAATGCCGTACAATTTGCAAATAATATTCGGAACCACAAGAAAAATTTAATTTCATAAATATATCAGTCCGTTTTCTTACCATTTGATCCCCTTTCTTAAAAACTTCTTATAAAGATCAAAGGCCTTTGTAATACCAAGTAAGATTACAATATCACAAGTGTCAAAAGACACAAAGAGCATTTGTTACGTATTAATTCGTTTATATATTTCGTAATATATAACTATATTAATACAAAGTAAAATTAAAACAATTTTCGTTGATACCTATTCGTGTATTTGCTAAGTAATTGTTTGAACTTTCACGAAACCTTTGTTATTTTGTAGCCGAATGATTTTGAATTTTCGCCTGAAAAGATATGAAAAGCTAAGGTGAATCACCGCTAAGGAATTACTAATTTTTAAATGCCTTTTATAAAACTATTAATATACATGATTATAAAACGTAACTCTGTATTTGTTGGAATTCTTAGAAAAGCAATTATTGAGTTTCTTGCCGTCTCTTCTTAGCAGGTAATTTAGCTTCCTGCTTTTAAAGCTTGTGGTAGCTTCACACATTTTAGTTTTTTTTGTTATGAAGGGAGAATCTCATCGTTCATATCCGCACCTATAAAACTACATATTTTTATGTAGGTAAAATTAAAAATTTGTAGGTTTAAAATTTTAATAATACTTTTGGCAGTAAAATAACATTAATACAAACTTGCACTTGACCCATTATTACTGTTGATGATGAAAATTATTTTGACGTAAAACATAATGTTCCTGCTACTTCACGGTTATATAGGGTAAAATATTTAAAATGGTGTATTAATTTGAATTGAAAGGGCACGTAATGGCGGACATGAACGGCATACGTTAATTAGAACCGTTATTCGATAACCATTAATTACGGAATGTTGATTGAATGATTGAATGATTGGTCAGAATGTGGACCTGATTGAGACTCCCCGAACGTAAAATTAAATAACCGATGAAAACGTTTTACCGTTTACGGGAATGCTCACGTAAACTCTAATTGCGAAGCGTTTGTTTGATCAAGTTTTATTTGTATTAAAATTTAATGTCATAATCATTATGTATATAATTTAAACATTAAAATTCTTTCTGAAAATATCTGAAAAACACTATTATTATCTAATTACTATCTATTTCTTTTTTAATAATAGATAAGGTACAAACGAGCAGATGATCCACCTGATGGTAAGTGGCCACCATCGCCCATGGACATCGGAAAAACAAGAGAGACACTCTCTCGTTTTGTCGATGCGTTTCATCCCCGAAGATAGAGTGGGAAGGGAGAATGAAGAAGAAAAATGATGCGGATTCAGCGGACCCTAGGCAAGAGCCCAGAGTCCACTAGACTCACAGCATTAATGGGATGGGAGAGGGAGGGGGTAAGTCTGGGGGATTTTTTAGTGAGCTGTATTACTTATATAGAGATTACTATATAAGTAATACAGCTCACTAAAAAATCTAAAAGCGACACAAAGTAATAAAATCCATGTTTATTAATAGAACCTCATGTCTGAATCTGTACATAACTCAAACGTCTGAAAATTGAAACTATACTAAGTGCACTTTATTTCAATACTCCTAAAAAAATCAAAATTTAAAGTAATCATATTACCTGTTATAATAATACAAATAATAAATATACGAAAGCTGTAAAATTACATTAAAATATTTTATTGTAGTTTATAAACTGACTGCGATCTATATCGTAGTTCATGTTATACGCAAGTACATAATTAAAAAACAATGTAATGTAGAAATTAGTGAAAACTTGAAATATATATAGACCAGGTTCCATACTCGAAAAGGAAAAAAAGAATCCTTATAGAATAACTTCATCATCCGCCTGTCTTTAAGACTCTTTTTCTCAGAAAACGAAATCAAAAGATATCTATGTGGTTTGTGAGTACAAAATTATAAAGTACTTCTCGTTTACCTAGAATTATAAAATTTAGCATGAAGTAAGGTCATATGGCGCGAGTAAACAAAACATTTTTAAAAATGTTACTTTGAAGTTGTGTGACAAGACAAACTACTTTTTTTGATAGACACAAAATTGTCGCTTTTTAACATTACTTTTGAAATTCTAGTACTGAAATTTCAATAAGTATATAGAGTAAAATCCTTGAATAAGCTTACTATTCTAACGTTATTCAGTCCCGTCCGTTATCCAGACGGAAATACAAATTCTTTATGTTAAGGGAGCGTAGATGGAAACTGAATCCAGTTTCAGTTAGGGATGGAACAATGAGATTTTAGAACGAATCATGTCCGAAACTGCCACGTCTATACTAGACCGACAGATATTATTTTAAGGATTTAGACGATAAAATAATAATTAATCTTTTAAGATTGTAACATTATTTCATTCATTAAATATCTAAATGACTACTCGGACTTGCAGATAATAACTATGAATGTCAATATGACTTAATTTTCAATTTCAATCCTCTTTAAATAATTTCAAGAAATTAAGAATCATAGAACATTAAAAATGTTTTTGAATTTAAGAATTGTTTTCCTAAAATTTTATAAAAAAAAACATTTTTATCATGTGAATCATAAGGTCCTGTGTCCAAATTACAGTTACAAAACTCATTTGGTTGAAAATGAAATAGTTTTTATTACTTCTTGAAAATATGTCTAATTATGTGGTTTTAGAAGATTTTAGAAGATTTCCTTTCCAGATCCTAGGTTAAAGATAACATTTAACTTTTGAAAAGCGGTCTCACAGGCCGAGCGGTGTTAGTGAAACATCATTTCGCCCCCTTCCCCACCATTTGTTTGTTTCAACGCCTGATTAACTTCGATTTTAGGTGATTTTAGGTGCTATGGAGAGGGATAATTGAGTTATTATGTGGGCAGGGTGCTCTTCTAGGTTGTACCATACGAGTCTGGTAGTTCAGATTGCCGCGGTTTATAGCAAGGTAACATTTTGATTCCTTTTAAACCATGAATTTCGCAAAGTAACGCCTGATTCAATTCAATAGATAAATTGTTCTTTAGATTTCATATGTCTGACCAAGTTGTCTGATTCTTACGAAGGCGATTCATATCTGTCACATATAAAGTAAATTTTCAGTTATAAACTTAATGGTTAAATTTTGCAGCTTTTAATGGAAACATTAGGGCAAGTTGTTACTTTATTTTGTAAATATTGCCTTTATTTATTACTCTAAAATAACAGTCGTTTCAATTAGCAACCAGGATTTCTTGTGTATATTTTAGATATATTAAGTGAGTATAGATAAGTATTTATTTATAACCCGTTTTATTGGGTAGGTAAATATCAAAATTGCAGAGGCTAACTGATGAAAGACAGTTTTCTAGTTCAGGACATATGACTGTTGACTGTATTGTTGTGCTTTGCCTTTAGATTTTCTTTGTTAAAAATCATATGAAGATTTTAATTAGTTTAAATAGGTGATAATAATAATAATTAGCGAATCAAAGCGATAATAATAATTTGAGTTAGGAGTATAATACCAAAAAAAAATTATCATGTAAACGAATTAAAGACTCACTGCCGAGTATGATCTCGTCTTAGAGGAGAAGATTTGGTTCACTTTAACATCTTTCAGGATATTATGGGAAACTCTCAGGGGTGTTAGTGCATGTTTACGCATGATGTTATCCTTTAACACTAGTGATATTTAATTGCTTGAGATCGAAGTCGAACCCCCCGACTAAGACGCCAAGTCTTAGACACTGAGCTATCACCGCAATTAGTAAAATAAAAATATAAAAGCTAAATGAAGACCAAATCGTAGTGAGTGATCACGTGTACATTAATCAGCGTCACTTCAGAAGAATGCGTTGAAGACACGCGAGTGCGGATTCGATTTGTTACAGAATTGCATTGTACCGGCGACGCGGCGACACCTGAATCTCTTTCTGTAGTAGCATTTACCGGAAAAGATTTGTACGATCGTCTCGAGAATATGTACGTAGCTATAAACAGAAGTTTTAATGTAATTTTTAGCAAATTGTACAATTATATCTTAAGAAATATTGATCGAAATACGAATACTGTCGCGACGCCCCGCGTTCATATGTATGTGTTCACAATATTACAAGAGGGCACCGCGAAAGTACAATTTACGCGTTCTTTGAAATGAATGATTTCACACAGCTATAATAAGTAATATATTCTACCTTGATTCGGATTGAATCACAGCTATAAGCTTCACACAGCTATAATAAGTAATATATTCTACCTTGATTCGGATTGAATCGACCCCCTAGAGTTTCACGATGGTGTATGACACCTCACTCCAGACTCGAGTGTACGCGAACGTTTCTCGTTAACGACCTTGCATGTTAATTAAAGTATACGCTATGATGTCACTTCAATGGCAAACATGTACCTATTACTCTCAGGTATCTCGATACTCCTTCTGGGCTTACTGGTCCAGGCCACTCAGAGCAACCAATGTATAAACTCTCAGGCATCTCGATACCTCTTCTGATCTTACTGGCCTAGGCCACTCAGGGCAACCAATATATAAACTCTCGGGTTTCTCGATACCTCTTCTGGGCTTACTGGCCCAGGCCACTCAGGGCAACCAATATATAAACTCTCAGGTATCTCTGGTCCAGGTTACTTATCACCACACAATAACCTTTTCCATAGCTGATGCCATCTCATCAAAAGTAAATTTAAAATGGCGGGTTCACGCCCAAATTTCTTTGGTGTAAGATTTACGATCAAAGTGAAGATTCTATGGTTTATGGTATAGACTATTGTTTATGATATTTTATATTTATGGTCAAAAGCAATGACTTTGAAAAAACAACCAAGTTTAATAGTGTTGCAAGGTTTTATAAAAAATTTAATTAAACACGAGAATCAATAACAATTATCGGTATGTTATTCACTTAAGACTTTCACGAAACTTAAGAACCAACTTCAACGAACGAACTTCATAAAATAGTTCTGCCCAAATGAATCTAGAATGAGTAATTGTATCAAATTATACGAGTTAAAGTAAAAATCTAATTATAAATAATAGAAGACAGTTTATTCTTCTCGGTTTAAGATGAAATATAAATAATAGTCGAATGTATAGAATATCTAATTTTTATTCACAACTTTTTGACATTTGTTTTTTATTCGAACAATAGTGACGTGACAGTTGCCATTTATAAACTTATACTGGGTTGCTATTTTATTTCGTGTTTAATTTATAGAAATATTTATTATAATCACTTCTTGCTTGCGCTCTTCTTCTTTCTGACTCTTACTAGGTTGCTATTTTATTTCGTGTTTAATTTATAGAAATATTTATTATAATAACTTCTTGCTTGCGCTCTTCTTCTTTCTGACTCTGCATTTGATTTTACCAAACTGTACCTAAATGTTAAAAAGCCGTATTATCTCTACATCTTTTATGAATTTTCCACTAGAGAGAGTCTAGGTTCAGTCAAATAAAATGCCCTCAAAATATATTAAGCTTCAATTTCGGCGATCGCTCGACGAAACGTGCGTCGCTTTCGAATAAACGCGTCCTTTGATCTGGCCCTTCCTCGTTTTTGGGCACATTTGATTGTTTCATTATTGTGTATTCAATTTTATATTGACAAAAATAAGATTAATATTGTATAAATAATCTGTTATGATTTATATAACGGATATTTAATATAGATTTACGCTCAAGAAAGAAAGTTGAAGCTAGCTAGATAATCTACCTTATTATTCTGTATTATAAGCAGATTATTTCCATTATTTTACCACATTTCTTTTCAATCCTGAATAATAATTTTGCAACGATAAAAAATTATTGTGATAGTGCTGACGGTAAAATATTTCAATATAAAATAACTAATTAACTTTCTGTTTGTTTTTGTTAGAAAAATATGAACGGAATATTATTTATAATAGATGACAGCAAGACTCATATATCATGAATAATTCTTAAGCATGGTAACCTGAAAATTCAATCTCCGAACAATGGGATCGTATTAGCATACAAAAGGTTTCACATATTTTACGCAAATCCGTTATATTTCGAGTTATCTCCTCACAAAAAGGCAAGGCTTCTGACCTGCGAAACAAATTCAATTTTAGGCTACGATTTGCTTTGAAATATTGTAGTTTAATTGGTGCTTTTATATTATTAATTTATTACATACAACATAATATATTATTTTGCTTTCTTCTTACCTTATTAAATTGAAATATATAATATTAATACTCGTACGTCCCGGTTCTATCATTATTTATATTTTTGTATTTATATACGTATACCAAACTTGAAACTACAAAGAGTTTGACAAAAGTCTTACAGATTAGTGAAATAAAATCTTTTGATAAAAAGTAATACAAAACAAACCTTTTCAGTTTTCTTCCCAAGGCGTAGCAAACCCTTTCATCTGATACCCATACCGGGGTGCATGAAACATAACTTCTCCGTCTTCCTTGCGATCCCACCATATTTGATAATGAAAACGTCAGTCAGCTAGCCTGTTATGCATTGTCAATCAAACGATATATTGGGCATTTAGTTAAAAGATTTGATCGTAGCTATAAGTTAAATACTAGCGGCCATCTTAGGCTTTGCACAGACAGTAGACCATTTTATACCCCACCATATATTATTTTGTTATTTCTCAAAAAGAGATTAGAGAGTGTTTTGTTAAAAGCTCCCAGGCAGGTTGACATTTTCAACAACTATAGTCATATTTAAACCAAGCTACACAAAACCTTAACAAAAACTAAAAAACTAAGACCGTCCTTATGAACCAGTCTGCCTATTGGTGAAAAACGTATAAAAATCATGTATATAGTGAAAATAAATAAGACCAATAATTACGATAACGTTAAGGGAGCAAATAGTGACGAGAAGAGACAAGACTTACGGAGTTGCTAACTTAATTCATTAAGGCGCTATATTTGATTTTGTGAGCAGACGACTCACTCGCAGCAGAGATTGAGTATGTTGTCCCGAACTATAAGTTAGTTTAACATTACTTCTTAACTACTACACTACTTATGATTCTCTTAACAACTACACTTCACCTCTCTTACATTATTGACATAGTTTCTCTGGGAACTGTATACCTAAATATTTTAGTTGTTTATTGAATTATTTTAGTTAATATAATATAACTTATTCCGTACAATAATATTAAAAGATAATACAATAATAACCGAGACTTCTTATCATTGCTGTGACAGGAATCCGTGGCTTGTGACTTAATGACCCCTTTCAGACTTCTTTAAATTTCTAAACAGTATGGTATGGTAGAATGTGCGAAGTGTTTGGCATTGGAGGAGGTAAGTTATAACTAATAGTTATGCCATTTAAATAGTATATACGGGATTAAAATAATATCAAAATATTAGAAATTATACCATAATTCCGACGACAGACAACACACTCTTTTACCTGATATCTCCTAAAACCAATAACCACTGGATAATTAAAGCTAATTGTAACGTAAATCTTGCAGATGAGTTCTCACAGACAATTAGTAATCCATACAAATAAATAAAAATGGTGTGTCTGTTTATAATATAAAAATCCACTTTTTAATAAGTGCCTAAACCAAAACAATTTTTTTTACAATTTGTGTCTGTCCGTCTGTATGTTCCGGCTAATCTCTGAAATGGCTGGACCGATTTTGACTGAACTTGCACTGGCAGATAGTTGATATAACAAGGTGTAACTTAGGTTATTTAACATCTCGCTACGACCCATATGAGTGGAGCAACACGCGAACGAAGTCGCGTGGGTCGGCTAGTTGTAAATATCATTTTATTACTCCGACTAGCCGGTCAAAATCAGTCCAGCCATTTCAGAGATTCGACAAAAATTGTAAAAAAAAATGTTGTTTTGGTATATGTACCGTGTATACATCCATATGCAATTAGTAATAAGCGGTTATTTTAACATTACATAATTTTATTTATTTGTATGGATAAATTTTATTATACTTCAATAGTCGTGAAATTTATCTCATATACTCGTAGTTATTGATTTTAGTTAGAAAGTAGTAGAATAACTAAAAGCTCTAATATTCAATTTCAAAATGTGAGTTCGAAGATATTAATGGAGGTTAGTAAATGTTTGAACATCAAAGGTATCCTTTCATCCTGCTAATATAATGGAATAATATTAAAAGTTCAAATCTTTAAAGTTAAATATTCTATAAGTAAAAAGTTCACTAGCTTTGTTTCTTATAATATTATTAAAATTATTTAATATAGTAAAATAAAGATCTCGAGTCATAAATGAGACAGAACATTAAGTTGCCTCACAAGCTAATGAAAAAAAAAAATTTATTTCTGCCATACATTAAAAATACTAACAATATAAACGTCAATAATCATCAAAATGCATTTTATTAACTATGTAAGTAATGAAATTTCAGTAAGTGAAATTTTTAGTAGTGAATTTGCCTCAAAAAGAAAATAGACCTCATACGATCACTATCTTGTAATCGTTTGTTTCTCTGTCAACATCTACAGAGTCCTTCCCATTGATCTCATCACACAATTTGATTAAAAGCAATGTTTAAAATTAAAGCACACGTGCACGGATAATACGAAATGTAAAAAAAATGTAAATTTAGAGTTACATCATGCTATAAATATGGAGAGAAATATGATACCCATTACTGTACAGCAATACGTATACACATGCAATCTAGACTGAGGCGAGCGGTGCCTGGGGCTTGAGACCCAGGAGCAGGTTTAAAGAGCTCTTTCATAATATATTAACTCTCACCTCCACCACTCGACCTCGCTAACGACAATAGATAATAAAGTAAACTTACATGGACCTCGAGAAGGGTAACCTTAATCACGACACTATAACACTACCATTTTCACTGCACGAAAACACCAGAGAGACTGAGACTAAACTATCGCACTGAAGGTTATATATTGTCTTCACGTCGGTATACTTGAAATAATATAAAATGATCTACCCGATACTAGTACTTTATAAACAGTGTTGCTAACAATCACAATATCAATATTTTCTTACAGTAGGTAAGCTGACCATGTTGCCCCTCATAGGTCACTATTCTCGTATGGCATACTCAAAAAACGTTAACAATAGTAAAATCAAGGTGTATCTCCCGGGAAATTACTAACCAAATCTCAGACAGGGTCTGACATCACAAAGTAAAGACAGCTCCTTTGTGTTTTGAATCAATTCCCGTAACTTATCTGCATATTTGATAATACTAGAAGATGCGACGCTGTTAGAAATAGCAACACAGTCGAAGCAGAAGATACCTACGAGTATTATATGTGCGGTTCGGAATGGCAGCATTAGCTTGTTTAACTATTTTAAGGATAATAAATTTTACACTATTTGCACTAATTTGGCATTTTTATAAATATTCATCACGCAGAAAAATTTTGAAATATACCTTCAAATTTTTTTACAACTACATTGCGCGTGTCTTGAATTTTTCTTAGTCGGTTATACGTCTAAATTTAAACTATTTTAAGCATAGCAATTAAGATGCATGCAATCTGTTTCAAATTTCCACATCTCTATTGTAAAGTATATTATTACCGCAGCACGTTTTCGTTAGTCACAAATGAATAGAGATAGAATGTTTCATCCTCGTACAAACTCCACGTTCAGGCGGTAAGCCTCGAGCTCCCGAGGCCTTACCAGCGTTTTGTAGTACCGTGCATTTCAACTTTAGTAGCAACTGGCGTGGGTCGCAACCGCAATAGGATTACAGGCAACCCTAGAAGCCTGAGCGCGGCTGCTAATACGATTTTATTGTCAATATATAACTTTTTACAGCTTTTAACTTTACTTTCAAGCATTTGTGTACGCTGAAATTTGTATAACGGCCGATAAATAACAGCTACAATGCTTCATTAACAATGTGGTGAATGCAAATATTCGATAAACAACAAAGTTTAATTTGAATTATAAAATATTTAATAAATTACTTTACAGTTTCAATGATGTTTGCTTTCCAGGATCTAACTACGTCCTTGGATTAAATTTGAAGTCTAAAACATAAACAGGAAATCGTTACATTTATAAATTTTATTAAATATAAAAAACATTCGGACTTTCATACAAGAACTAGTACTGTTTTTCATAATTAATTGGAGCAAATTACAACACATACTTATATAACTATAATTATATCACAAACAAATGAAATAAAACTCGTTCCAATGTATGTAAACGTGATAAACGGAGTTGTAATGGGCTCGATATTACTTTTACTCTAACAATTGTTATTTAGCATTTTTATTTGGGTGCAAAAAACTTCTGTTTTTATCCATTTAATCGTAAAAATCAATTAACTACCATTAGACTATTTTACACAAAAACTATTAAATGGGTTTTTGGTTAGACCAGATGGCAAAAATATTATCTATATAGGACCTATACTGGGCAGTAACGCTCATCAGTCAATAATGCAATGTAGACAAAAGCTGGCCAGCGCCTTGGACTTGCAACCAAGGTGTAGTACGAGGCCCCTTTATATAATTATTACGTTCCCCTCCACTGCCCGCTCACTATCTCTAATCTATACTAATATATAAAGCTGAAGAGTTTTTTTGTTTGTTTAGTTGAACGCGCTAATCTTAGGAGCTACTAAATTCTTTCAGTGTTAGATAGCCCATTAATCGAGGAAGGCTATAGGCTACGACCCATAGGAGCGGAGTACCACACAGAAGAAGACGCGCGAGTCGACTAATAGTTAATAAAGTACACTACACTACATGAACCATTAAAAAGAGTAAATACTAATCCAACCACTAGCACTACTTTAAATTATCGTCACTGTATGAGATCACTTGGACTATTCAGCTACTTCAACTACCTTAGAACGATCGGGACAGGAGTTACATATTATCGTTAAGTGAGGTAGGTACCTACTCTTAACATAAATCACACCCATACCGATTACCGACATTTCAAAATAACAAGTGTTTCTAAGAAGATGAAATAATGCTTGATTTTGATATAAAATTCCCTTTACATAATAACAAAATTAAGTAAAATTAGGGTATTGAGCAAAAAATGCGGATATTAGGAAGGTAATAATACTGAAAGTTAAGTGCCGTAACGTTTACTGACAGCTCGAAGAAAAGACGAGGGCCTTACTTAACGAGGACTTATACCGTAATAGTACCGCTTTGTAAACGTTTACATTTATTGAGTTATCTTTTAGGTACAGAGGTACTATTAAAAAATTAGGTACTTAGAACGTACTTAAAATTGAACCTAAATTCATGTTGTAATCTTTACATAGCGACACATATGTTCATACGTTTTTCGAAGTTATCGTTAAATTGAAAGTAGAGAAACCAACAGTGATCAAAATAGTAATATTAACCACTGAAAATTACACAAGAAACTTAATTAGAGGGTCCCTACACTACATTACTAAACCACACTACTTTAACAATGTTAACTGTCTGAAATCACTTGGACGACTTGGTGGATTTTTACATCAAATGAATGTATAATTCAAATAGCATCAGTATTCAGGTTAAAGGGTTAATTATTCAAAAAACATTTAAAATAAACCGAACAAAAGGTCGTACGATTGCCGAAATATATGACCTCTACCTTTTTATTTGATGTAACATGAAATTTATCACTCTTGAAACGAATAACTGTTACAGCCAACGATTATGTGTTGTTTATGTATCAATTTGATGCCGGGCGTAAAAGAAATGGCTTGATTTACCGCACGGCTTTAAAACCGCCCGTGTTATGTGCTACGGCCTACGTGTTACTGAATTCATTTAGCCTTTGTGATTCAATAAAATGTTCTTTTAGAAATAATTCTTGATTTTTCGGAAATACTTAACTTGACTTCAATTTTTACAACTTTATAAAGTAAGCAACTCTGTTGAACTTTTACTGCCGAGTTCTTTACACTGTCTCAACTAGAGATGCCACGAATGTGTGTGTGAGTGATTTGGCCGAATACCGAATATTCGGCGAGTCTCTTAGTCGAAGCGCCGAATATTCGGCCACACTTAGAATCTTTCGCGTGTGTTATAAATAATTTATGGGCGATCTGAGGTAGGGAAGTGGAAAAGGGGAAAAATGGTATATCTCGGTTTCCTGCAAAACTGCTATGGAAAAAATTTAAATGGCAAAGTTGTAGGTAATAAAAAGTATTGTATTTACACTAATATAACCTCAAAATTTATGTGAAAAAATCAAATAAGCAAGCTTTTTATTTTTATCTTCGACAAAATATTTTTTTTTTTTACGTTTGATTTCATTCGTGATAACTTACTACTGGAAGATTTTAAGTATTATTTAAATTAATAAGTTAAATTTAAAATGTTTGTGAGTAATATTATGCATTCTTTTATATCGAAATTAACAACAACAACACAACAGTGAAAAAAATGGCCGAAAAGGCCGAATACCGAATAGTTGTCGAATATTCGTGGCATCTCTAGTCTCAACTATATCCCAGGTAAAATGACAGAATATTTCTTAGATGATAGTAGTGTTACAAGAGGTGTGTCGCGGTACTTTAATGATGTAGTAAGATCGAGCAGTGAATGGTTCAGTCTTGATCATGTCAAAGACATAAATGTTTGTAGGAATTGCCGTAAATTAAAAATATAGCCCTTAATTTACCTATTAAAGTCACATCTTTATTTTTGTAGAACATGTACAATATATACAGAAGTTACATCAACATGAAAATCTGTAAAATTAAATACAAGTTTTAAAAAATAATAAAATCAGTAAGTAAGAATTTTTGGTGCGAGAGATCGACTGTTTTATTTAAGGTAAACTCATTGCCGGTATTAGAATATTTTATAGATTTGTTTGATTTAAATTCTGCAGGATTAGGAGCCATGAGCCATTTTTTTCTTCGTCTATTATTTTATATTTAAGAATAGTATGGATTAGTTAATATTTGTTTAAAAAAATATTTTATTGTTATGATTACTCAGTGTATAAATAATATTGTTTGTCATTAGTGTAAAATATTTTTTTTGCATCCTTGAACGAAAACTCGCAATCCATATGATCCGGTAGATACGAGCTTAACGTTAATCCTAAAAATCGTTACGAACGTACATTTTATTTTTCAAGAATTTATTAGAATATTCTGGATGGAAAACTTTTTAATCTCCTCTATAGATAGAGCACTTATTTTTCCCATCGAACCGCCACGATTAAGTGGAACAATAGAGTAGATAGGGCAAACCCAGGAAGCTGAGCGCATAGACAATTTAATCCTTTTTCTTTCTTTACAAACGTATCGCCCGCTCATGGGCTTTCATTGTCGTACTCGTATAACCATTGTGTTGCAATATTCTTTACTGAGTTGTTTTACCTTCCTTAACAAAGGCTGTTTTGTGTGGAGAGCGATCGATTTGTGTCGTTTAAAGTAATGAGAGCTATGTTTTTGTGTTAAATTAAAACATCGTATATTCTCTGGTAATATAGCTTTTTTAAACATGTATACGAATTTAATCATGTGTGCAAATGTATAAAACATAGTCGCTTCCCGTCTGTCTGTCCCCATATGCTTAGATCTTTAAAAATAAATTTCCAATGACTGGGATATGAAACCATGACCTATCGACCGTAGATCTAATGCCTCAACCACTGAGCTACTGACGCTTTTTCTTGTATTCGCTTCTTTTTGACGCTTGTAATATTGCTATCCCTCGTCAAGCACTTCGACTATCAGCCAGGAATGTCTTGTGGTGTAACTTTGTCAGAAACTACGAATTAACTATCCCTAAGGCTTTGAGCTTTAATTTTTTAGACCACACTGTTTCTTTAGTCGAACCATCCTTAAATTTGACAAGTATAACGCGGACCCGTCTGAACCGGGCCGTCCTAACAGATGACAATGCTTCACAGAATCGTTATTAATTTCAGGCATTCTAAGGTGCTCGGAGAGAACTTGTGTAGCTCTAGTAGTTACATCTTCCTTACTTCCTCCGCAACTCCATGCAACAGAATGTTTTTTTTTCTTAAATGCATCTCCGACTGATCATACTGCCAGTACAAGAATTCTTCTTGCAGGTGTAGATTTTCTAGTGCAGTCAGAACAAAGGATCTAAAAGAACTGAAGAGTAAGTAGATATTGTGTGTCGGATTTGCAGCAGGGATTGACCCTTTCAATTCTTATTGGAATTTTATCATTTTGGAAGAAAGCAGTGTAGGTAATTAATCGAAACTTTTTTGAATAGACTCCATACTTCTCGAACTATTATTTAGTGTTTGAACTCAGTGATGTAGGTGGCTGGTAGGTTAGCACTAGTTACAGGTACATTTCTATTGTACATGTATTCGTTTTTAAATTTTTAATGAATATTAAATTAAGAGGAAAAAATTTACAACTTTACTATTTTACACTTACCTACAGAAAAAAAAACTAGCCCGAAACCGGTCCCAAACTAGTCCGAAACTAATACGACACTAGTGACCTAGTTAGGGTTCGCGTGTCTCACTTTTCTGTGAACGGTATGCTCTTCTGGAATATTCCATACGAGTCTGGTTGTTTAATCGTCAAGTTATCTACTTGTGTGGTGCGTCTTGGTTCCGGTTCGCGCGTCTCACTTTTATGTGCTCCCTTAGCTTAAAGGTAATCTTTTTGATTCCTTTTAACTAGTCTCAAACTAGTGCGAAACGATCACTACACGAGTATGAAACTAGTCCGAAACTACTACGAAAACAGGAGGAAAATAGTACAAAACTAGTCCGAAACTAGTATGAAACTTAGCACACTATTAACATAATGTACTCTTCTTTTACACCGAAAATCTTGTTCTTTAAAGCTTAATGTTTTTTTAGATAAATTGCGAACTATCCCTTTGATATTTTTTTTATTATTTGCTATCACAAAATAAAATTAAACAAGCTGAAATTTTAACAACGCTCTATTCCTCTCGTGTAGTGTTATAAATATGCGAATTGGATTTTGATTGCACTTAGCGTTGGGTTGGATCTGGGGGTCAAATGTTTTTTAAAAATAAAACTATATAATAAAAGTCTATCAGAGATGCTTTTATTTAGTTAGAAACTAGAAATATGAATATACATATAGACTACAAACATTAAGTCTGTTATTATTAATTTTTTGACAATACAGTTGTAAAAAAATGTCAACCCATAGTCGATACTACTAAAATTTGGACAATTTTTTTTGATAGAAATTAGTTTAAATGAAACTCCGAAAGAAGATAGGACAAAAGGTTATGTAGACGTTAACTAAGAAAAATCTACCTCGATGATTCGCGCAAAACTTTCTGTTAAAATAAATAAATCAATCTCAGTATTTGCCAAATTTCAACCTCTAAATATGTTAAATAGGGGATAAAATTTTGTAATATTAGAATTCTGTTTATTTGGCCTTTACTTATTTCAACGAACATGGATAAGAGGAAAATAAGAGCCATTTCTCTTTTAATAGGACACGATACAACAAATATTAATGCCTGCAATTTCTAATTTCAATTTTGTTCGTAAATATTATGTACAAACAACATATTTTCTATATTGATTTTGATTGATATATATGAAAATCTAGCTGTTTTCCTAAATATCACTAAAGTAACTATTCAGCCTTCAAAATTATTAGGTTGAAAATTTATTTATTAAATACCAGTCGATTAATCTTCCTTTCCTTGAGTTAAAAGGTTTTAAAGGAAGATATCTATTTTTCTCACTGAATTAAATTTATAAAAGCTGAAATTGTGCTCAAAGTTAAAACCTATCTATGAAAACCGTATTCAAGTTAGTAAAATCAATGAAAATATCATCCACTTCAATTCACTTTTCATACTTAAGGGATGCAGAAATGCTGAAATAAGAGTTCCTATACTATTTTCACATAACGAATACTATCCATTTCCCCTTTGTTTACCTAACACAAGCAAGACGGAAGAGCAGATGCTTATAAAATATTTCATCTCGCATAAACCAATTAGTTTTGAGCTTTGGGGGACCAGGGTGAAGCAATTCCTCTTAACTACTACGAAAGATAATCGTAAATAGCCTAAAAAATAGTAAAAGCTTCCACGGACTGCTTGTTCGATATATTTTTAATACTATTTAGAAATGGCAATCTCAGATGGTTTTCGTATGTTTGTGGGCATTACATTTTTTTGTATTGTATTTCAAGAGAGAGCTTTACGTTAATATATAAAAGTAGTAAACATCCAATTCCTGAGAGGAGTACCATAACCAGTTTAATACATTTGTTAAATATTTTTTTTGATAACTTTTATAATAACTATAAAATGTCAGTCTCTTTGACACATACGCGATTTTCTCCACAAAACCCTTTTGAGTTTCTGTTTCATAGTAGAATTATTAATTGTTTGAGCTCTAAATATCGATTTTTTTAAATCGATATGGGGACGCTTGATTTTTCTATCACCATTATAACTATGAATCAAATCTTCCAAGTGTAATTTAACGCACTTACCGACTTAGCTTTGCCTAAGATGGAAAGATTATCTCACTCGCAATCACACATAATATACCAAATATATTATATTTGCTATAGATTCATATAATAATGAAAGAGATTGAAGGAACAAATCTCATTAACACGTAGACAAGGGCTAATCCCTTCAAACAAAGCTAAAATTAAATCAAGCTGATACATCTTAGGGCTTCTGTCATAGTTATTATATTAGTATAAAAGGCATATTATATCACGCTAAGATTCTAAGATCGATCATAATTACTAAGTTCGTTCCTTTAAGGAATTAAAATCGTATTGCACTGACTTTGTGTTGCCAAGTTTTTGGTTTATTTTAATAATTTCTTCTCTGACTCGACAATTTGCCTCAGCAGTTTGTACGTTTATAAGTAATTTCGTAGAATGAATACTGACTAATATAATAAATTGTGATTCTCGTAGAGGATGAAGTGAATTATGAACTTTAATACTTTAACGTACGTAGATATCAAAACCCCAGGCGCTGCTAATCTTTCTATATAAAATCCATGTAATTATTATTATATGGCATATCCGTATTACTATAAAGTAATTATTTTTCACATTATTAGATACATTAAATACTTTAAGATATTTTCATTTTACTTACTTTCTTTTACTTACATTAGAAATCATCACCTCCAGCCTCCAGGCGCTTATCATCATTACCCCTAATAAACACGTCTCTGTTTATCTTCGAAGCAGAAAAGCGTTCAAGGTAATAAACTCAAAATGTGCTGTAAAATAATACTTCAATACAATCGAACTGGTTCGACTAAATAAAATTACATTGTTCGAGTAAAATAAAACTGTTTCACAGAAATTGACAAAGGCTCTACGTGGAGTTACAAAAACCGATAAACAATTTTTCCTTTATTTACTAAAGTATTAGGGATTTATACGTGATCGAAGTTTGAATTCTATCTAAAGATAAATTAATATTAGAAAGCTTTATGCACATATTATTATATAGATATACAGATTTCTTTAAGTGTCATATCTACTACCGTAAATACAAAGATTATATATTCCAAATTTGTATCTAAAAACGAACTTTCTAGCCCCAGTGTGAAATTATTAACAGGTTAGTGAGAGTACTATGTGAAATTTCGTTTTATACTCATTCATGCTGCGACGTTTTTAAAATCTATTAAAACACGTTGTTTAAATAGATTGCCATATAAATTTTTAAAAAAGTTGGTCACCCTAACCTATGTATGTTGACCTATTCTCAGACCTAAAAAGAATCAAAAGGTTACCTTGCTATAATCCGCATATTTTATAAAAATCGTACGAATTGTTTCGGAGGAGTTTGGTAAAAAACACCGCACACGAGTATTTTATATATAAGATGAAAAATTTTGGCTGAATTTGAGTTAAATGTAAATAAAAAAAATCTTCTTCATCTGGATCAAATACATACTATAAAATACTTTTATACTTTCTCGAGAAAAATATAAGAAAATGTTTGAACTAGTTAGTTGGAAAAATTGCTTTCGTGTGTGATTTGCCGTGTACATTAAGTTTCTAATCTCGAAGTTCATGTACCTATGAACGACTATTTAAAAATCCTTTAAGTTCGCTTCATTAACGTTTATAAAAAGGTATTGGTAAAGGTAATTGCAAATGCGACGTGCAATACTCGATCAATATAGCGCTAATGAATGCACGTCGAGTCGCAACTCCCAACATGTGAATGTGACACAAAATTAATCCGTTTATCAGTGCGATGATTTTTGACAATACGCGTATTTATAGTTTTGTATGGAAAACTTCATTTGGAACTATTGTACATAAAATTGGTACAATTTCATCAAACGAGTAAATAAATGTCATTATATTATTTCATTCGTTAGTTAGTCTGTATAAATTTAAATTACGTTTCGCTTTTATCTTTATATTCTGTACTCATTCGCACAACACAGAATAACTAATCCAAATTAAAGTAACTAGTTTTAGTAATCCTTCTTTATAAGAGACTAGGCGACACGCGCGACTTCGTCCGCGTGATACTCCGCTTCTATTGGTCTTAGCATGATGATATATATATAGCCTATAGCCTTTCTCGATACATGCTATCCAACATTGAAACAAATCGGACCAATAGTTCCTGAAATTAGAGCGTTCAAGCAAACAAACAAACAATCAGTCAAACAAACAAACTCTTCGGCTTCATATAGCGGCCATTCATTTATTACGTAAGACGATTTAGGGGGAGAGAGAGGTTGACCATGTCTTATTTGGCGAAAAATAAAATTATCAAACAACAACAACAGCGCGAGTGCCGAGGTTCACTCCGATCGAATGGGTTTTGAGCCTCTGTACTAAAAATCTTATGTAGGTAAAGATGAATGATTAAAACCTAAGTTATCACTACCAAAAAATACAAATTATTAGTACCTTTGTAAGTACAAAAAAACATTTTTAATTATTGTTACTTTGAAAAATAAAAATTTAAAAAAAGTGAATTATTTTTTTCCTTTAGATTGTTACGTAATAAATATTAAACAAAGTGGGAGGGCGTCGGTCCTATTCTTATTTTTTCTTATAATAGGGGGGTGGGGTCAAAAACTAGCAAAAATAGTCTTACGTAATTACGTAATAATAATTATAATAGATTACCTATGGCTTGACGTACGCTAATCGAATAAAACATTTTTTAGCAAAATATTTAACCGACTTCAAACAAATAAATGCACTAAAAAGTTAGAAATATTTCCGTAATCTATTACCCTCCCTTTATTAGGACAATAATAAACAATAATTGTTATTTTTGAACATAGAAAAATCCGCATCGAAATCGACCCAGTCTTTCGGGAGCGATGTCACAGACAGATACACATATATACTGTTAAACTTGTAAAACAATGGCATCTTAATGCCTTCTGCTTCAATACAGAAAAATACGCATCAAAATCGGTAAAATTATTCGGGAGTTACGATTAGACTAATAGACGAAGATTACCATTAAAAAATTACTTTCAGCCAAAGTACACTTTTAGACAATTCCATTAAACCCAATCACGACTAGTTTACGTTGTCCCATGCCTGTGTTCCAGTACATACCTTCCGGTGTCATCATCAACTAATGGTAGATGAAGCCGGAAGGTCGTCAGCTAAATACATTCTAAGACAGGAGAGTATTGAAAAGTGGCAGAATAAATATAGTAGTGCTGAGCAGGGCCAATTGACAAGGTTGTTTTTCCCTGACGTTAGAGAGGCAAGAAAAACCTTAAAATCGATCAATTTGGAAAATATGTTGACTCAAATATTGACCGGACACGGTGGAGTTGGCCAATATTTACACAGATTTAAACTGAAGGACAATCCTTATTGCGATTGCGATAACTCATCGGTCCAAAGTGTAATACATGTCCTTTGCGAATGTCCGAAATTCGGAAGTAAAAGAAATGATATAGAAATTAAACATAAAATAACATTAACAGAGGAGAATTTTAGAGCATTAATAAATGGTACTAACGAACGAAACGATTTTCTGACATTCGCAAAGGAGGCAATGCAAACTGTAAATAAAAATAATAATACAAAGATTAAATTTAAGAAATAAGTATATAAAAAAAAAAAAACATTATGTAAATAGTAGTAATAAGATAATAGGTTGTAAAATGTAGAATAAGACTGTAAAATAGTAAAAACCCAATCGGTTAAGAGAAATAGGTCATAAATATCGTTAAATATGTACATAGTTCACATAATCGTTTAAAAGTTGTTGCATAATACAAAGCAACAGTTGAAAATAGTGTAATTTGTATTTATTTAAATTTTCTCATAGTAATAGTTGCTTAACATTCTTAACCAAATTATGGCTATCTGTCTTCCTCATCAGTTCCACTTCACCAAATGATAAATTCTGTTCCTTCTGAAAATATCAAAATCACTATACATGTGCCTATAACTTTTGAGGAGTTCTCTCAATTCTTCATGGATCCCATCAACAGAACTAGATTTTGAAAAAAATGGGCCCAATCTGTAAGCATATACGACCAAATACAAAAATAAATTTCCAATTCGATTCATAAATGACGAAGTTCTGAGGTAACAACCATAAAAAAAATACAACCGAATTGATAACCTCCTTGTTTTTTGAAGTCGGTTGAAAAACTAACTCTATACTAAGATGATTATAAAAGAATTCCACTGTTTGCGATCTAAAATGACTTCAAAGAAGAGAGAGATGTATTTATAGACAATATAGAAATTACACTTATACTTTCAGAAGACAAAAATAAACTTTCATTTTAAACGGACTTGTAAACTATAATTGTAGTACCAACGTATGTATTAATTTATATATTACTAGCTGCGCCACGCGGTTTCACCCGCTATATTTTGGATAATTCACACTATATCATTATAAGTTATAGCCTATGTGTTATTCTGATGTGTAAGCTATATTATTGTAAAGTTACATCAAAATCCATTCAGTAATATTTGCGTGAAAGAGTAACAAACATACGTCCATACATTCTTACAAACTTTTCACGTTTATAGTATTAGTAGGATACCAGTCGACCCGCGCGACTTTGTCCTTGTGCTGCTTCGCTCCTATTGGTCTTAGCGTGATGATATATATCCAATAGCCTTCCTCGATAAATGGGCTATCTAACAGTGAAATAATTTTTCAAATCGGACCAGTAATTCCTGCGATTATCACGTTCAAACAAACAAACAAACTCTTCAGCTTTATATATTAGTATAAGATATATAAAATAAAATCGGTTATATATAAAAAAAAATGGTATAACTAACCATTTATAACTCAACAACGGTTGCACCGATTTTACGAAATTTGGTACAAAGTAACACTAAAGCTTGAAAAATGACATAGACTTATTGCGAAAAATGGCTTAAAGGAGTTAAAATGAAAGTTTGTAAGAAAGTTCGTCATATACATAACAAGTTGTAAATGTCAACCGGACGAAGCCGGGCTGGTCGGCCAGTTTATTAAAAAAAATACATGCTTTAGTTTTTTGTGTAACTTTTCATATTCTTACAACCGAGAGAGAAAATAGCACTTTTTGCATGTAGGAATGAACGAGAGCGAATATGAATTATTCATAACTTTTTAATGATCTTACCTCTTTCTTTGAGTATAGTAAGTTTAATTTTATATTTGTTTTCAGGGCTGTTATGTTAATGTATATTTCGCCTATTTATAAAAAATCATTGGCTCAATATAAATTTATGGGAATAATATCATCGCCAATAAAACACTATTGATAAAATAAACCCTTTAAAAAGTTTTTTAATAAAAACAGTTTGTTTATTGAAAATGAAGTAATATTTTTGTTTAATTTACTAATGCAAATGAGTTCTTTCAACAATATTATTCTATTCGTTTGAAAGCAGTGAGAATGTTGTCTTATTTCACGAACCAGTTAGTAACCAGTGGACTAGCTTGAATTATTTTTTTATATAATATTTTTTAAATGTTAAACTAGACCAAATACTTAGTAGGTTTTTGTAATATAACTGCAGAGGTAAAGTTTTCCTATTTTTATTAGATCTCTCCTTTTTACGGTGTTAGCTGTCTGAAATATTACCATATAAATCGGTTCAATCCTCTCCTTGTTATCTGACCTTTGTAACTTAGGCTTAGTTAAGGACTGCGCGGATTAACTAAAGTGCGGAAGCTCAAATTACGGTATATTTCTCAGGTAACTTTTCAAAGTATAATAAATTCAGTATTTCAGGTCACGACGAGATTATAATTTTAATAAACATTTTGTGTTTGTAGAGTAGCATAATATAGTATTAATAAACTATCAGTAAGTAGGTACTATGTATAGCTAAAAATATACAATAGATCCAGCCCCTTAGGGACGACGACACTGCGAAATTTGTCAGCCCGTATCTGATGTCGTTTGCTAATTGACTAGAAATACAGATGGAAGCTATTTTTACTCCTCCGTAAAGTTTCAAGAAACCCGATATTATTGGAACGGCATCGGCTCCGGGAAATTGAGTTCAATAAAACAATTTTCTCTTTACGCTTTCTTAGCTCAGTGTATTAAATCAAGCAATATCTACTTTATGGTCTTACAGATTATAAATTTAACTAGTCTAGATAACATTTAATTTATATTAGAATTTATAAATTATAAGTCAACTTTTTAAACTCTAGAATGTCAAAAATAATTTATTTTTAAAAATGGGACTGAAATAAAACAAAATTTTCCAAAGGCAAATTTATTCATGGTCCAACAAATGAATGAAAGGACCCATTCAATGTAAAATTTCGCATTTACACTCACTTATGATACAATATTTACAGACATAGATTGAACACTGAGGGCGGTTAACTGTTTGCAAGGAAAGCGAACGTGGACAAAGTAAAGGCGAGCCGCGGAGCCAGCGCGCGACCGGCGCTCGCCCCGGCCGAGGCACGCGCACGCGCACTACCGCCCCCCTCGCCCTTGCACGCGGCTCCCGCAGCGCTCGCCAAACTTCGTCCACGCACTTTAAGCGGGGATATACACAAATTTTCATCAGCAAAATCCGGTATGAAGGCTAATGGATTCATAAGGGGGTCGCGACCGCACTCACATGGCAAATGGTTACCCCTTATCACGATATTTTCCACTTCAAGAACTACGGCCTCGGGAGTTTCTAACATGTGATTACCCGTTAATTTAAACGTATGCACGCTGTTGTTTTGTATCAATGAGAGCTCTTCGATGCCATCAATTTTATTGTTGCAGATCTCTAAAGTATCCACTTTTCGTAAACCATCGAAGGCGCCGACTTTAATCACTCCTAAGTCTGATTCTCTTAGTGCTAGATGACCTACGCGTGTCAATCCAAAGAAAGTATCAGGCAATAGTCCTGGTAGATCCATATATGCCAATTCTAACACACCGACTCCTTCCATCCCTGCGAACGCTTGCGCTTCAATGGACCTTATACCGGACGGAAGTTCTATCTGAGAAACATCATTCAGTCCTGAGAATGCATGTGCTAAAATTCGTTTGAGAGGATTATTTTTTAACGAAATGAGTTTTATAAAATTAGTTCCCGCAAATGCGTAACCTTCGATTTGTGCAATTCTGTTGTATGTTAACACGATTGAAGATATATTTTGGAGGGCAGCAAATGCAAATGCGTCGACCGTAGATAGAGGTGTATGCTGTATATATAGTTCACTGAGACGAGGCAAACCTCTAAATGCGAAGGGACGAATACGGGTTAGGTTGCAGGCATCTAAAGATAATCGACGTAGTTGACGTAAATGAGCGAATGCGTCTGATCGAAGTACTCGTAAATCTGCGCGTGACAGGGAGAGCTGTGTTACACTCGGACTGAGCTCTGACGGCACTCCTCGTAGCGTAGCACTGTTGCATACTACCTGCAACAAGTATTTTAAACTTTGGTAAATCAATAGAATAAATATAAAAAGATAATAAAAATAGTATAAAACAAATAAATAACTTTTGTACGTGCTGCAAAGAAGGTAATTTACCGAATCCCCTAAGACACACAACATACGTGATGCGAAGGTAATGTAACGTTGCGATAAGCAGAAATTAGCCACCCTTCATAATGAGCAGAGCCATGAATATAAATATATATGAACGAACGGAATAAACGCTCACCACCACGTCACAATCAAAGCGATCGGTATTGTTTGTTTTGTCAATAAAATTAATCCTCTCCCGAATATCCCCTTGGCGTTCACAGTCGCATGCCCATATTTTGATTGAATTGTTCCGAACTTAATCTTCACAAATAACCAATATCAATTTCATTACGTCACTATACAATTTATAATGTTATCTGGGTCCCGTTCAATTCAATATGCCTCTGACTATGTTGCGATTTAATAAATTAAGCCTATAATAAATTAGTATGGAATGCTATTTATCAGATTATGTTTTAATAAAACTAATTAAAGTAAAGAATTTATCTAATATATGACATAACATTGTAAGTAAAAATGTTAGATCATTTTTACGACATTTGAAGAGGTGATAAATTCAACGTCGCCAATAATCGCGCCAATTTGATAAAAATCTTGTTGATTATCAATCAATTAAGCAGCTCAACAATACCGCATATTTTAAATGGTCTGAAGATTGAAGGGATGTTTTTATTTGTAAGGCAACATCAGGTGGCGTGGTCCATAATCCCGCGTAAATTATCCTTATAAGAAATAAAATTTCTCAAGGAAGCTAATGGCCGTAATACCGACTTATTCCTGGCTTGCTTGCACATTAAATCTGGCTATATTGTATTTCATAGCTTTTAATAAGCACGGAAAATATGTGGAGCCATTTATAAATAAGGCGATGCTACGAAAATAAATCGTGAATTAGTTTCGAACTTTTAAATTAAGACAATAAATAACGACCATTTATATTTTAAAATGTAAGTTTTTTTTATTTTATAGATCATTATTTCAGTAATAGTTAAATAAACTTAACTTAAAGAAGAACGTGATAGGTTGTGTTTGTTATGTTAAAAAATATGTTTATGGTGGTTTGGTAGAGATTTCATAATGAAGATGGCGTTATCAAGATTTATAACAATGGTGAAACAGACCTTAGACCCTTATTATTAAGTACCCACCTGTGACTGTGACAGGCAGATACACTGTGAGGGACAGGGTGGCACAATGGTCGGACTCAATGCCTGACTGGTTGCTCCGCTGATGATTGCCCATACTACCAGTATCACCGCCCAGCGCAACACAAATCTGTTACATAAAAAAACACCATTACAATTATATTATTCTTACTAATATTATAATTATAACAAAATAATAAAACTGGACGTTTGTATGTAAGTAATAAATACTTAATCACACTAAACGGCTGCACTAATTTGGATTAAATTTTACACCCAGATACTTTATAATCCAAATTAACACATAGGCTACTATTACCACAAATAGAAACAAAGATCTTGAGGGATAGAACAGCTTAATGATTTTAAAGTTCATATCTAAATATTAGCGGGCGAAGCCGCGGGAAAATACTAGTAATTTTATAAATCTTATAGGATAAAAGTTTTTAATTGAATAGTTTTAAATTACAATGATTTTAAATTAAACGAAAAACTGCTTGTCATCAAGTTTCACACGGTTCATCTGTTTATAGCAACCATTTTAAAATGAAGCCTCATTTTCGAAATTGTTGCGAAGAGTATGTAATTAAACGGAGAAAAGCTTGAGTGCTAGAGTCCCTAAAGTAAGATAATGTCTGTAATATAGGATGACATATAACGTACTTGTAAAGTTTTTTTTTTAAAGTAACAATATGGAGCCGTAAAGAAAGCCATCGTTTTGTGCGATGATTATATAGTAACTATTGCTATAAAATGTAATTTTAAAGAGTGATGAAATTTTTCATACGGATATATATATCCTCTAAATTGGACTATTTTCGCTATTATTAATTTTTCGCTATTTATTAATTATCTGTGTATCGTCCTCTCGATAAAAATATTGCACAGTTTTTATTTCATTCATGTAATTTGTATCATTAGAATAGATAGTTAAAATTTGAGTACACGACGAGAGATATTATTATTAGAAATACTAAGATATAATTTGTTCCCGAATGCTTTATAGAAAGTACCATTAAATGTTACACAGTTATATATCAGTTAATAACATCAAAAACTCCCCATTTCTAGCCTTTGAAGACTGTAACCGAGACACTTTACTTTCCGCGTCTTATTACCTCCAATAAAGTCTAATTTAGGTCGTAAACATCATATACTCTTAGACGTACAATTGAGGTACAGAAACGCCGGTTTTATGTACGACACTCGTAACAAAAACAGTGGTATTGTGATTCTGAAAATTGTATGAACAGACAAACGGAAGGGTTCGTAACCACAGAACATTAACGTACATATTTTATTCAAGGATTTCGTTCAACCAAGAAAAAATCGGCTTATAGGCTTTAGTATGAATAGAACTTGAGATGAAAACTATATTTAACACATTACAGCATAAAGATTAGCACTTATAATGATTTTCGTATGATGAAAGGTTTTTACCGGACAATCGCTAAATTACCACTGTTATAAATCATTTAACTAATACAAATGGATTAAAATTTAAATTATACATTCTATTTAATGTTAATTTAAAATTCTATATAAATTAAAAATCAAGTTCTGTTTGTTTCTGACTAAAAAATAAAGGAATATTAAGTCAGCACGTCTTCAGTAGTTTCACTAGTAGCTGTTACTGTTATTCACTCGGAATTTAGAATGCTTGTTAAAGTTTTGTCACAATACAGACTTTTTAAACTCAGTTAAGACTTTTTCAGCTTCTCTGAACAAGTAACTATTTAATATTTTATCTTCGTTTCAGTTATAGATTCAGAATAGATACATTTTCATCTTGATTTATTGGTTAGATGAAGAGTAAGTGGACCTACACCTATGATTTATATACCACTTTGCAATAACGAAAAAGTACCAGAGAATTTTATGTAACATTTATTCCAGAGAGTTACTGTTTACAGATCTGTAATATACGCAACTATAAATATAAAAAATATTTAATAATTTTTATTTTTATATTATCATTTTATACTTGACTTGACCTGACTAAGACATGAAATTACGGATTTTTGAAATTTTGTAACATACCATGTTAGATATCAAGTAAAAGGGTTTAACTTGTACATTTCAAATATGTACAAGTTAAACCCTTTTACGTTTTGACGTTACTTGTTGCTATGATTTATCTATTCTAATATTATAAAGAGGAAAGATTTGTATTTTTGTATTTTTGTATGTAACGAATAAACATAAAAACTACTGGACCGATTTCAAAAATTCTTTCACCATTAGAAAGCTACATTATTCCTGAGTAACGTAGGCTATATTTATTACAAGAAAAAATTAGAGATCCCCAGAAATTCTCACTAAAACCAACACAAGGTGCAAAAAAATTAGCCATAAAATATCTTTCATCGCATGCGCTGCGAAAAGTATTGCTGATAGAACAAAAAAATGTTATACAATATTATAGAACGTACCAATATCTACAAAAAACTCCGCGAGACCATATGTCCAACTATTGTAGTTAAGTCACTATAACTACTTTTTTACATTTTAAAAGTTGATAAAAATGCCTATCAAAATCAGACCATGTTTTCCATAACTTTGTATTAATTCTTATCCAAATAAATTATTTCGTAATGAAGACTGTTTCAATACCTGTTAATTACTTTTTGAATTATTGAAATCGGACATTCCAGTCGGATAGAGGGAGCGATAGAGTGCGGGAGCCAATATGTTAAAAAAAAATTATCCACCCGTGCGAAGCCGGGACGGGCCCCTAGTTAATTATAAAATTACGTCTCAGTGAGTCAATCACTATTTATTACATAAATATAATATTTTAATAACTAAAAAATTTCATACTACTCAATTACTTCAAAATCTTACTCTGAAAAGTGTAAAATAAAACCATAATAAAATTTAATACCTATAGAAATAGTAAGCATGATAATATATCATAAAAGATTTAATAATCTTCTTTTAACTATAATATGAGGATAATGAAACTTGTTGAGCAATCTTTCAAATAATTTAAATTTTATTCAAAAATATATAAAATACAATATAAGATAATTAAAAAGAAAGGAAATATCTTATCAGACCTGAGACAAAATGTCGATGCCATGGGCGGGCGCAGGCAGGGCGCAACGCCCGCCTTGCGCCTTCACCTACGGATTTCCATTTGATACTCTACGCCAACCTGCAAAAATATATTGAATAATTATTAATTTAACAAATAACAAATAAGATAAGAAACGCTGAAAATTAGTCTGGATAAATATAAGCACTACCACTTCTTCTTTGTATTAAGTCCTATTAAAAGTTATGATAATTTTGGTCTACAATATTTAAGTTATTGTGCTTTATAAATAAACTAATCGACCCGCGCGGTTCGTCCACGTGATGATCCGCTCCTATTAGTCGTAGCCTTCCTCGATAAATGGGCTATCTAACACTGAAAGAATTTTTCAAATCGGACCCGTAGATCCTGAGATTAGCGCGTTCAAGCAAACAAACAAACTCTTCTTCTTTATATATAGTAGTATAAAATGCGTAATAGGACTTAAAGACTCTTTAAAATGTAAATTTTCATCTTGATGACAATTTTTATGCTGAGCAATATAAAGAAGAGAAAAACTAAGCGTAGGCAACATAAAGGAATTCAAATAAATCGCCTTACTTCAAAACTTCCAAAACGACAACTCTTTTAATTTCTTTTCCTCTTATTTATTTTATATATACAACTTATTAAATATTAATTAAATTATATGTGTAAAAGAACGAAAAAGTATAGTCACTCTCACTTTTAAAGTAAAACATATTTTTTTATTAGGATATAATGATTATTTTGATATAAAAAATATTACATATTTAAGATTCCGACATTAATTATCTGCATACATATAGAATACAGGAAGTAAAAGCGAGCTTGCTCAATACTTTACGTAGAAAATGTTTTTGCGCAATTCTCCAGCGCTCATTAGTCGTCTCACCGATGTGGCGTTGACATTGGACACCTCGTAACATACGTTTTTGTCAACAGCCCGACCATCCTGTCATACCTTAATCATTTTAAATAGCCCCTAGAAAATACACCCATCTTTATATCTTACCATAGCGAGTCATTGAAAGGACCGTAATAAGCATACGTTATAAATAATGAGCAACAGACGTCATGTTTCCTTAAAATACAAAATGCCGCTTTGAATAATGTCGGAGTCGGATGCCAAAAACTTAAAATTGCAAGAGTATGTTTACGCCCGCTGTATGGAGATTCCCGGAGGTTGTTCCCTAGAGGACCATTACGCCACCCGCCCGAGACACAAGCTTTTAAACTAAACCACGCCTAAATTACATGGAAAATATTACTAAATAAATAAGCATACATCTCAGCATCATATTTTACACCAGAACACGATGCACACTCCATTATAAAGGCGCCAGAAATTATTCATACATAGTACATAACAATATTTAACCCAAACTAGAAACCAATTATTATGTTATTAAGTAAACTAGTTAATATGTATCATTTTCTGCAATTTAGGAAAGTATCACATTATTTTTGAAATTGATTCTTAATTATGCCTAACACCATAGGTGACTTACTAGGTGACCCGGTAAACGTTGTTTTGCAATATAAATTATTTCCAGTGGGTGGCCCACCTTGGGGTATAGAAAATAGCCAACGACCTATTCTCAAACCTACTAAATTTCATAAAAATCAACACAACGTTATCTAAAAAATTAAATCATGCTGATTTATGGTGATTTTAATGGTAATTAAAACATCTGAAACGTATACAAGAAAAGACTTATTTATAAATTTTAATTTTATTCCTAATTTTATTCTTCCTCTCATAATTGAATTGTTGATGTGGAAGTTACGGATCGAGACACTAGTGCAAGCAAACAACAAATATTAAAATCACCAATTTTACTAATAAAATACACATAATTATAATTAGAAATTATAATATATGGATTCAGGCGGTATTCATTCTCTGTTATATTACTGCATTATAATTATGCTGCTGTACTTGTGTAGTTAAGCTGCCACACGGGCAGCTTAAAATGATTACAATAATAAACAATCAGGACGGAAGTCGAGTAGTGCCTGGGGCTTTCTCATCAATTCCCTCTTAAATGACAGGTAGAGTCGTAGGCCTGTGTTACCAAGTTAATATTCGATTCTAATTATATTTAATATCGATACTTTATAGTATTTAGTATTCATATTTTAATAAAACCTAACATAATATATCGAAAGGTATAAAACCAAAGTACTAGCGAGTTTATAATCTTTACATTTGTAATAACAAAATACTGAACACAATTTATTTACTTATTTACTTATTCAGTGATTCAAATTGAAATCAGACGGAAGCTAAGATTGAATTTTATTTTTGCTGCAGTCTGGACTTGAGCGTACAACTTATCTCTAATAGACTGGCTATTTGTAAATTAAAAATGTTGAATTCCTGTTAGTTAAAACAACAAATGCGATTAAAATAACGAACCAAGTTCAGATGTGGCGTAAACCTTACATTTTACTACGGACGTTAAAACACGCCTATACTAAGTTGTTCAGTAGAGGAATAAATTTTAACTCGTCAAAAGATGTTAATGTTAGACAAGAACGAAAAGCGACGAAAAAGAAGTTAGAATTTTCCAGAAATTAGTATATTAAATGTGACGACCGAGAATAAGGCGCCAGTTTGCGTTTCGACTGCAAAGACGATAAAATAAAACATAAATAGAAAAATCCAGCAGATGTGGTACGACTGAAAAAGATGTGCAAAGAAGTCAAATATCTGTATTTCATATTTTATCAGTGAACATCTTTAATTTAGATCCTTCACCGGACTCGTAATTATTTATAATAAAGTTTTAGGTTTAAAACTATAACAAAACTGTCTAAGCTGCTATCAACATCTCAATTTGTCATATCCAAGTGCGGTTGTCCAATTAATCTTAGCAAATTTTACGGCACCCAGCGCAGTGGACAACTTTAATTGGTTCTCGACTGTGTTCAATCAATCACAGGAGTGGCGAACCATGTCAACTGGATCCACGCTAACGTTCAGCCATCATCAAAAACTTGCGGCATCACCATTATGAAACTTTTACAAACCACAAACGAAAATATATCGCCTGAAATTAGAGCGTAAAAGACCCTGACGTTTTATGAGTACGCTAAAACATTATGTACCGTATACATTATGTTAATCATTTTACTCGTTAACTGCTCTATATTTGTGTTTATTTTACTGTAATGTATTTTACATGTTATTTCTCTGCTACAATTTGATTAACAAGTGAATAAAATTCTGAATACTTTTCATCTATCAATGGATCTTTGTTGAATACGTCTTGTTTATAAAATGATATAAAAAAGATACTTTACCTGCAAAAACACACATTTCTGTGGAATAGAATGCATACAGATACTTTATAAGTTCGATCAAAACACAATTCTTGTAAGAGAGGTCATATTTTTTTAAAATTTCATAAAATGAAAGAGCGTACCTGAGTTATTCTGTTGGCCGCGAGCAAATCTAACTTCTAATATAAATGAGATTCTCTCACGAATACTTAGTAACTTATATAAGTAGAGTAACTAAACAGTAGTGACAAAACAATGGTTCCCAAAATAAATAATGGCAATTACACTCTAACGAGCAGACGTCTATCTAATGTACATTAATTCTAGTTTAAAAACGTTAGTTGATAATAAAACGAGGAATAGTGTAACTTGTTTTCAACTTCTGCTGTAGCGTATAATAGATTTAGAAAGTTTAAAGGCCACTAGTGGTTTTAGTATTTTTGGTTTTTTCACAATCCGTTACCTTCACTTCTATTTTGTTTTTTGAGACCGAACAACATGCTAGAACTGGATAGAATGAAAACACCGCTATTTCGTAATATTTTGTTATGAAAGTATTAAAAAACGGGAACTTTCAATTTATAAGATTCATTATTGTAGATAACATATGTCTGATAAATTTCAATAAATTGGACCGATATCGCACAGTAACATAATCTTAACCAGGCGAGCTCCGTTTGACAACTGGCTCAAGTCTATCGGAACATTGGTTATATAGTTATAGAATAACATAAAAATTATTACCCCCGAATATAGATTTATTAACGATGTTGCGAACTGTATATATTTAGGTACGTAATGTACTGCATAGTGTATGTTCTATACGTTATGTATTATGTTCCTAATTAATTATGAAAATAATACATAACGTAGGTATATATATATATATGTCGGAGCATAGTAAAAGATTATCGATTAATCGAATCGTTATCGTTGTCTATGGCGTTGGAGTGGGGTAGTAGTCACTTCCGTTGTTTTGACAGTATCTACCCTCGACCCTTTATATGCGATCGACAGTCTGACTGAAGTCTTAGTCGTGCGCGGTCTCTCAAGAAGTGAACATCTAAGTAGTGCTAGTGATAGTGTCAAGTGCAGTGCAGTGTAGTGTGGAAGTGCTGTCCAACTAAGGTCACGTAAGTCCTTACGATGTAATTGCCACGTGGTTTAAGTAAACACAATGTTAGGTTAGGTTAGCCTTAGGTTAGGTTAGCCTTAGGTTAGGTTAGCCTTGTGTTAGATTCGGTTTATGTGCGTTTAACCTTGGGTTTAAATAGAGAGCCTAGCAGTGGAGGCGAGTGTTGTAATTACTTAAAGGACGTCCTTAAGCCTACACCTTGGTCACAAGTCCAAGGCACTGCTTAGGTTTCTCTCGTAATTGTTAGAGATCATATTTGATCATTTATCGGTTCAATAGGAATATCTACGTTGCGTTTACCCAATATTCCACTCATTACCATCACCCCCTTTTAGTGTTCCCCAATATTCCCCATCTTCCTGCTTCCATCTCCTTTCACATCGTTTTAAAATCCCCGACATATATATATACAATTTTTAACACTAATAATGTCATAATCCTGCTAATATTATAAACGCGAAAGATTGTAAGAATGTATGGATGTATATTTGTTACTCTTTTACGCAAAAACTACTGAATGGATTTTGATGAAACTTTACAATAATATAGCTTACACATCAAAATATTCAATATATATATGTCGGAGCATAGTAAAAGATTATCGATTAATCGAATCGTTATCGTTGTCTATGACGTTGGAGTGGGGTAGTAGTCACTTCCGTTGTTTTGACAGTATCTACCCTCGACCCTTTATATGCGATCGAAAGTCTAACTGAAGTCAAAACACAAAGTTAGTCGTGCGCGGTCTCAAGAAGTGAACATCATCTAAGTAGTGCTAGTGATAGTGATAGTGTCAAGTGCAGTGTAGTGTAGAAGTGCTGTCCAACTAAGGTCACGTAAGTCCTTACAATGTAATTGCCACGTGGTTAAGTAAACACAATGTTAGGTTAGGTTAGCCTTAGGTTAGGTTAGCCTTGTATTAGATTCGGTTTATGTGCGTTTAACCTTGGGTTTAAACAGAGAGCCTGAGCAGTGGAGGCGAGTGTCGTGATCACTTAAAGGATGTCCTTAAGCCTACACCTTGGTCACAAGTCCAAGGCACTGCTTAGGTTTCTCTCGTAATTGTTGGAGATCATATTTGATGATTTATCGGTTCAGTGGCAGTATCTGCGTCGCGTTTGCCCGGTATTCCATTCAATACCATCACCCCTTTTAGTGTTCCCCAATATTCCCCATCTCCCTCCTTCCATTTCCTTTCACATCGTTTTTAAAATCCCCGACATATATAATGTCAATTATCCAAAATATAGCGGGTGAAACCGCGGGGCGCAGCTTATAATACAACCTAAAACAGAATACGTAATTTATTTCGATTTTTTTTAATTTATCCACCCTCTTCACTGTAATATTGTTATCCTCTCTAGTTCTTTGAAGGTTGTCTGAAAGATATACCTTCATTGAATAAGCCCGCCTTTGTATACTATTTTCTACATTTGCTTATTTTTTTATTGTTAATATTATTTAAGGGTAAATTAAGTTAGTGTTCAATAAAGTTATTAAATAAATTAAATAGGCAGGACAGGCAAACAAACTCGTCTGTAACCTCATAAGTACCTCTTAATTTATCATGTGGGTAGGTACTGTAATGGAGTGCCAGTAGAAATGAAACGCAATTACGAGTATGAAACACATTTAGATTAACTTACGGCCAAGTTCCTTGTTCTTGACAAGAAAATGCGACATAACAAACTTGAATTGCTCGGCGACTCTAATTAATATAAGATTAATGTAGGAACTTTATTTCTTAGGCGTGAAACGGAATAATTTTATAGTTATCCTCGTTATATCTTATCTAAAGGGCCACCGATAAGCATGAAATGTACTTTAAAAGTCAGTAAAAATTTGGACTTGATTACAAATAGCTAAATCCAAAATCATGTTATTAAAACAAATATTTACTTTCCTCTAGGTTTTGTATATTATTAAGTTAGGAAATACACGAAATCATGTATATTTAATAAAAAATAACGCTTTTACTATAGGAGGGAATAAGTTAGTCGACAAGAGTCGAAGGTAATGCTGATCAAAAGTTTTTTTTTACTAGCTGAAATTCCTATACTTCACCAATCATTATCAATATTTTCCTATCTATTATTCTAGTATAATAAAATTTGTCATTAAAACGTAAACGTAGCCGAATACGAATTGAAATTTCATAATGATATTTCGCACTATTTCGTTTTGTCCTGTATATAAGGATTAGTTGACTCAAAATCTAAAGAATGAACATTATTTTATTTGGTGAAGTATCTCATAAGTTACACAATCACAACAGCAGCCATTATTATAATACCAAGTAATATACAGAGATGATTTATGATACAACATAATCACAGACGTAGCGGTCTTAGTTATTTTTATGATGTATTAATGTATTGTGTTATAAACCAAAGTTCCAAATTAGGACAGAGACAGAGAGATTAGTAAACTTAACAAAGTTTGGTCGAACTGGTTAACCCGTTTTGTAATTTATGATTTTAGTTAGTTTAGGCACCCTTGCAATAGTTTACAATAAAGTGTTTTGTACATCTTATTTATATTATGAAATAATTTATTGTTAACATTGTTCTATTACTTATGTATTCATTTATATTTTCGCCTAATTTACAAGGTCAGACATGGGAATGTTGCAGTTTGAACAAAACTACTAAATTCAAATCTATTGCAATACAGAACACTACCTTGAAGACAATGAATAATACCTGGGGTTTGTGAATTGTGAAAGGTGCACATTTAAAAGGCTTTCTAAATTGCAAAAACACTTACAGTTAATTCTAGAATTTGCTATCTAACAATTAAAAAGCTAAGCTAATGTTAATATCTCATGTGAACCCCAATAAAGGTTACAATTTGCTACTTTTACATATAAACCAACATAGCGCCAACCAGTGTTGTAAAAAGGTGAAACGGTATTTTTCTAGTAATAAAAAGAACATTTAACTACGTTCTGAAGAACTGTTCAAACCGAGAGGTCACAGTATTTTAACTTATATTCTACAGTTTTTAACTCTTAATTCATACAATTCTACGGTTTTCCGCTGTGAAGCATGTTGATACTTAAGAAACCGCTCCCAAGTGGAGAAAGGCTCAAGTTTAAGGGCTTAAAGACTTAAATTTATGGGACAACAGAGAACACTCGTGTGGTTTATGAAAACCTACATTGAAATTCTATGCAAAATGTAAGGACTGTATTAGTAACAAACTATTAAAATGTAAATATTAAAATGTAAATCGAAAAAGAAGCTAATTCTGGCAATGAAGTTCTTTAACAGGAAGTTGAGATCTGATGTTAAATTAAGTTATTCAACCGCTTTGATCTCATTAATCTGACAGCTTTATTTTTATAATAACGATAATTATTTCTTTTATAGTTTATGTTTATCCTTGTACATTTGGAAGTGTACAAGGATAAACCATGATAATTATTATAATAATTATTATATCCTTAGTATATAATAAATCAAATATTTTGCCAATGTAATTCTAAAAAATTGATGTAAAATTTTAAACTTACTTATTTTACACATACATAAAACTTGTATAATAGTATGAAAAAGTGTAACAAAAATGCTACTTACATTATATTTCCCAGGATGCAAACTAGAAACATGTAATGGCGAAGATTAAAACTAGTTAGTTTTTAAGTTAGTCGTAGTAGTCGTTTTGAAAGTTTAGACACACTACACAGCACATTAGAAAATATTTTTACTGACTTAATGGTCTTTTGTATTATAAGTTACTGCGCGGAAACGGTTATTAAATTTAAGAAAAAATTTAAAATGCTTTTATCGTAGAATATTACATATAATATATGTAAGATGTACGTAGTACGTAAAGTTCACTCCGACACCGAGGTATCCTCAGGAGATGTTGGCAAAAGTCGATTACGGAATCGAGAATCAATCGTTTCAAAATAAGCGAATTTTTTAAATTAAAATATTTAAATCACACATATTAAAAGTAAATTTATATTTTTTTAAATAGATGCTCTACAAATGAGATAAGGGCATTTTTGTTTAGCATATAATAAATTCTGTCCTTATTCCAAAATAAACGACGTGCTATCTGTTGACATAAGTAATCTTATACGCGACGATGTGAAACGTAGGATTACCTGCTTGATACCAGCTAAAGCCTATGGGTTTGCTCTTTTAGAACAAGTTATTCTTATAAAAAAATTTTAAAAGATACGAAATTTTATTCTGTATCGCTTATAACGAATAGTCAACCAAGCCAAGCGAAAGCAAACGAAATAGTGATAATAAAAAATCCTAAAGAATAATATTTGCTGAAGAACCATTAAAAATTAAATTAAAGGTAAAAATTAATCCGTTTCTCAAACAAAAAGTGGGGCTTCATACGATGACATCCGATGTTAAACTTTCTTACCATCTTCCAAGGTTGAGACGTCCCAAGACTAAAGCTTCATAATAATTGTCTATGCCTTTTCATAGAGTAGAAACATTCACGAATTTACTTCTTTAAAGTAGGTATAGAGTGTCACAGAGCTTCCGACTATAAACTGGTTTTTCCTCAGCGAAACGAGAGGTCAGCTAGTATATTGTACCCTAAGTTAATTAAAAGATTATTGTTGCTTCTCTCAGTTATTGGATAACTTAACGGCATTAAATAACACTTAGTAAGAACAGGAGGGATAACCTCCTTGATTGTTTAATTAATGCTTTTATGTTTTTAATCTCATTTACGATGGCATCTTCAGATGGGTTTGAAGATTAGTAACCCATTTTCATCTATAATCGGTGTAAGAGAACAAAAACGGCTATTACGAGGTAAAGTTTTACTCGTATACGTAGAAGGAAATGTATCTAATAACTACAGATAATACAAACATAGAATTTTACGAGTTTGAAATCTTTAACCAACGCCATCTATGTGATATTCTAATTTCTACAGCCATCTGTGAGAAACCTACGAAACTTATATAAACTTTTAATTTGCAATAAATAAATGTCGAAGTTAATCGTGATAAAACCGGCCAAGTTACACACACTGTGTAAATATTTTCGAAATTCATGGCAAACAAATATGTATAAATATTAGAAACTAGTAATTCAATTACATATATGTAACCATACTCAGAGATCTATCATAGACATAGACATAGATGTCTTTCATATTCTAATGTAAAAAAAAAAAATTTATATAACAGAAATCCTTAGCCCTTGGATACAGAATTTTTTATTTGTCAAAGTCTAGATGTACTGTAGCCAGAGTGACAAACGTAATAATGAAATATTTTTATTCCAAAACTTTTCTCCAAATACTTTACGTGCAGTCTTTTATTAAGTTTGAAATGATATCATATTCAGGCAATCTCTCTCCATGCTGCATTTGTTTCAAAACTTTACCCTTCACGGATTCGCTTTCAGTCACATAAAGACAGGTAATATTGCAGAGAATTATTACCATACTCTTCACATTACCATTATTAGATATCTTACTCGAAAAGAAATTTTCTTGGAATACTATATAAAGTTAATAAAATGTGTACGAAAACAAGTACACAGTCACAAGAATATAGAGGAAGACCATCGATCTACTGTTGTATAATACACACTGAAATTCAAATAGACACACTGTGTATATTTATATAACTGGGATAATATCTCGCTGGCAATATACGTGTATTAAAGTACCGAAGTTGTATTGTTACAAGTTAGTATAAACTTGGGTAGTGTTTACGTGCACCAGTGTACTATGCACTAACAAATCCTTCCGAGTTTGTTCCAACGTTCCGCACGACCTCCCTATTATAATTCATCTACAGAAAAGCTTTTAAAACATCCCCTAATTTTATTAGACCGCGGATCTCTTTGAGAAATTTTTAAATCTTCCAAGCGGAAATTCTATATAGAAAAGACGCGTCAAAATGTCTTCGAATGAAACTGGAATGTTCTATGGAAGAGAAATTTTAATTTATTAAATGTCTCACTCCTGTGTTCCGTACCAGCAATAAAATATTTTGAATTTTCATTCGGCTTGATTTTTAAATTTATATATTACATTTTTATTGTAGGTATATCTTTAACATCGCCGGCTTAAATATTAAGATATTGGCTAAGGGTAAATCGTCTCTACGTTGAAAGTGATGAAACAGAAAGTAATTCAGTCATTCATAAATTTACCGTCTCTCATCCACGTACTTATTCGTAAAACTCACATATTCACTTTCTAACTAATTTAACAAATCACATAATTACTCACTTAATCACCAACTACATATTAGCTCACACGTTCATATATTTATACACTTATATGAACCACAAGCTATCTACGCCTATATTTGTACCTAATTTCATTTAAATACTTTCGGTTGTTCTTGCCAATAACAAATTTAAAAACTGAATACTAAAATTCCGTTGAAAAAATTATGTATTATAAAAATAGAATAATGCTATATCTTGTTCAATTATAGCTAAAACTTAAATACAAATAAACGAAGCACAAAAGCATCCAAGAAAGAGAAATTGAATAATAGCAGTCTGAACCTGTAAAGAAGCTAATAATGTTAGTCGAGACGCTAAAATAATTCCCTGGAGATATCGCAGAGTCGAATTACTGATGGCCACCGTCCCCTTGCTTGATTAGCATTCTAGCCTCGCGACTCCCGCTCTGTATTCTTGTAACAATACCTCCTACAAAATAAAACCTCTGCACGTACAATCGCTGAAAGGCGGACTTCCTGAACTTACGTTAGACCAGTTTTTACTCCATATCGGAGAACTATGTTCTGATGAAAACACTAGTGAAATTTAGATTTCAATTTTTAACTCGACTCCATTCGTTGAATTTTAATCAGTGCAAAATGGTTTGAATCAGCGATTCCCAAAGTGGCCTATATCGACCCTCACCTAAAGTAATATATAAAATACTAGTCTACCCGCACCGGTTTCACACGAGTACAATTTAGCACACATTACATTTTTTAGGGCTTTACAACAATAAACATATTTTATTATTATCCCGGAGAAACTCTGAATTGTTTTAATCCAAAATATAAAGTATCTGTGTGCTAAATTTCAATGAAATTTGTTCAGCCATTTTTGCGTGATTGAGTAATAAACACACAAACTTTCACATTTATAACATTAGTAAAGATAAAACGTTTATTTATTAGGCTCTTTTATAGTGATTTGATTGTATAACAGACTATAGATAATTCTTTGCCAGTTTTTTTGGGCTTGGTAATATAAAATATCGATAGCTAGATCTATAAGCGTATACATGCTAAGTGTTCTACGGGTCAAATAAGTTTGGGAACCTCTGGTTTAAATGAATAATGTATAAAATCGGTTCGTTTACTGTTTTAATATCAGACTACGCGCGGACTAAAATGAGGTATCTAAATGTTGTAAATAGGATTTGTTTATTACGCATAACTACAAATTAATTCAATGTTTAAAATATTCTGCTTGTGCCGACATTTTGGTAGTATTAAATAAAACTTTATAGGTTAACATTAATGTCATGTAAATTGAATTATTATAATGAAATATTATACATACAAAAAAGGAATATTTTATTATATGTTATATGCTACGGTAGTTTGATTAGGCATGTATGTGTAAATATATTAGTGTTTTAATAACTTGTTCTTCTTTTTGCAATTCCTATTTGTCTGGAAGTCTCCAGTTCGGAAATTATCCGTCTTTGTGCACTATAGTTGTATAATATATAGCAATAACTGTCATATATATGATAGTACCGTACCAAAAATGATATTGGGGAGACAAAATCTGATTCAATATGTGAATGTTCTTGAAATATTATGTTAATGAAATACAATAGCAATAGTATACAATTATACTAATCCAGACATTTATTATACAATGAATCTTAACTAAATATAATAGTGAAAAGCTAGGGGAGCCTTATTACAACTTCATTAAGAATAGAAGCGGACTTGTTGGCTTTTATCACTAACAATAACTAATTGAGTCTCTCAGTCCTCGGACAGTATTCATTACAGTCCTCTCATCATGAATAAAATAAATAATATTAGTTGAATTGCCAAATACAATAAAACACCTAATTATATTTCTAAATGAAAATTCAATTACAATATTTTCTATTATAACTAGCAATTATATTTATTATATTTAATGCAAAAACATTTATGGTAAACTAGTCGACCCGCCCCGGCTTCGCATGGGAGCAATATATTATTTATAAAACTTAGAATTAACAAAAAACATTTCCTTTTTAATGTATTGTTATATTTTTACAATAAACATGATTATTTTCGGGATAAAAAAGCCACGTGAAAAACGTTAATCCAGGTTATAAAATATCCAAGTGAAATCCATTCAGAAGTTTTGGTGTGATTTAGTAAATCCAGTACAACATCCAAACATACAAACTTTCATATTAATAATATTAGTAAGATGTAACAGGATTAATGATTTCAAAGTAAGAATAAGTCTGACTGAACATTGCACATATATATTTTACCTAAAACAAAAAATAATAGTAACATCTTTCAGTAATTGTATAAACTAAGTTAGTACAGCATTAAAAATAAGAAACTTTGTAGGTAAGTTTTGCAGCCTTTTACAAAGCAACTAGACATTTAGGAATTCGTAATTTATGACTGTCTTTATTTTGGCCCTGCATTCTTATTTTACAGCTCATTTACTGGAGATATATTATATATATAAGTAAATGAAGAGGATTTTTAAAGAAATATTACATTGCTCAACAAAACAAATATATTTTTCGTTGCCCTAAATATATTTACAGATTATTAGATTTCCCAGTACATAGATTATCAAAATCAATAGAGCATCAAAACCTCCTAAAAATGGACGTCCGCGCCTGGACAACAGCATTTAAAAGCGCTGATTAAAGGCTACAATAGAAAGCTAACGAAAGAGCTTCTTGAACTCCAGAAGTTCAAGTTAAGCACAGTGACAAAGACAACAATCAAGGACAACAAAACAGTTAACCAGTGTATTGTATTTTCACATAAATAAAAATAACTGTATTTTTAATAAATTCTTATGATTTTAAAACACATATTTACCTTTATTACAAATCGTTACTGTAGCAGAAACCAAACATTAATGAAACAACGTTATTTCTACCAATTTCGCATTTATTATCGTCATTGCCTGTGTGGTACATTCGACAGAAAACGATTTAATCTCCTTCATACCAGACATTTAAATATTTCCTTTTACATTAAATCATATCTGAAAATCGGTAAATTTTATTATTTGTACAAATATAATAGCTTGTAGAGATTCCTATTTTCGAACCCTTTAAGTAGAATATTTTCGTCTCAGACACATTTCTTTAACATATTTACAAGTTATAACTACAACGTAATCTAATTTTACACTTTAAAAGTTGACAGTAAATTAATAGCGCATGTATAAAATACTTAAATCGATTATAACGATTCGTGACTTTAAAAATATAAATAGTTCTAGACATTTTTAATATTACAAAAATGCCTAAATAGAAAATGAAGTAAGTCTTTGTTCATTGCTCATATTATTCGCTTATGTACTCCTGCAAGAAAAATACCATTATTGTTTGACAGAAAGGCAATATTTGCTCACTTAGAAAACGCTCAACTGAAAATCTATTGAATAAGAGAAAAATAACAAAGAAATTTCGATTGTATTTTCTAGAATAATACTCATATGCAAAGGAAATCCAGGTTGTTATTAGAAAAGTTATTTTAAAATTCTTTTATTTTGTCATTGAATTATATACAGATAATCGTCTCGTGGTATATAGTTAGGAAGTTGCTGATCAACAGTCTCAAACTCCAATACCACGAGCCCGAGCAGTCCCTGGGGCTTGGGACACAAGTGTAGGTCCTTTACAATTCCGATTAACACTACTGCTCGAATTCGCTATCGTAAGTAACTAAACTAGATAAAAGAACGACTCACGTGACTGTTTATCCGGTTGATAACTCCACTTGCACTACGTTAGATAATTTATGTATTAATGCATTAGCTTTTATGGACACAAACAGTACTTATAGTAATATAGTCAACAATATTTATCTCTTAAATCAATGCACTCTCCAATCCAATCATTATCGATATATGTTACCAATTAAATTAAAAATGAGTATAGACGTGTTTTAAATTAAAATAAAAATATGAAAAAATTAAATTTTTAAAAAATCCCAATAAAATAAATAATTAATTTAATTAAATGCTGTATATATGTAACAATTAAAATTAAGTTGAGATAAAAGATAAGATGAGTCAACATTACCACGTTATATAAGTCGATTGTGATATAAATCAATACTTTTAAATTAATTTCCTTATTCAGGAAATTTAAATTTACAGTATTTTATAACTTTATCGGCTTTTTCAGTATCCTATTAATTTTCCAGACAGTAGAAGCGAATTCTAAAATAAGCCTAACAAGTACAGGCAATAACAGAGTTCTTTTGATCTGTCGGGTCAGGTGCTTTAAATCACCAGGGGGTACTTTTCAAACAAACGAATAAATATCTAAACCAACCAAACGCTATTTATACCTTCGGATGTTGTCATGCCAACTTTTGCCCCGATATAATACTTGTTAATATACTATGCATATATGTCACAAATCTACTCATACTATTAGAGTAAAGGGCGAAATAGCAAAATTAGAATTACAGAATGGCGGGTTAGGCATAAGGTACTTTTAATTAGGGAAAGGTCATTTATCAAACATGTCGGGCTTCTTATGCTGTTTTACTTTTCATCTTCTTCTCTCATATATCCGTATGTATTTTGGACCCACGTATATAAATGTTATTCTTTTAAACCGTAATAAGTTACAATGAGTGAGAAATAACAACCATTATGTGGTATCACAATTGCTGGTGTGATCTATTTATAGAAATGACGTCAATAATGATGAAAGAACTGTTCTACCCACCCTTAACATACCACACCAACAAAAGCACAAAGGAACACAGTCAAATATATAATGTTCAATTATTATTTATATTTTCTACTATATATAAAAGAAAAATTGACAAATAAACAGCCAGCCAACGCACCCCAAGCTCCTGTGAGTAGAAACGTGGGTTTCTTTGTTGTTATGTTAGTGTCGCTAATATGTGGGTGATTACTCGATTTTCAGGAAATTCGAGGTAGGAAAGGTTATAAATTCGACAAAATCGAAGAAAGAATGATTAAAATAACATAATCCACTTATTGACGGCACTGCTGAAAGTAAGAACTGTTGAAGATCTTTTGAAATGTAACGTCACTTTTGAATAGATTATGGTTTAACTACAATTATGGTTATCATAGAAACGAGCATATAATATATTACGTTTGATCTCCTGATCTGTGACAAGTAATAAAACTAATTTATAGTGGTCAATGCATTAATACATCATAGAAGGCTTTGTGTGTATGACATGTTAAATTGGTATTAAATTTATTGCCAGTATTTTATTGCGCACATTAACAGATTAATACTGGCGACAGCTTAATTGTGCTAATTAATCCATGTAGTAAGGCCATTTTCATATATTTAAAAGTATAAAAACTCGTTAACGTTAGCTCTATTAACGTTAAGTATATAATATTCACACTTTCATAAGTATATTGTTACTAGTTGACATCTAATGGTCGCAATTGGATATTCTCTATTTTGAATATGAGGAAAATACACATAAATATTAATAAACGAAGGTTAAAAAAGTACTGAACTGCTCTGTCTATTATTGAACATACTTAAAAGTCACTTTACGTGACGCCCATACATAATAGATTTTTTTTTATTTTAATATGTTGGACACGATTGTTGATACCGTAAAATAAATAAAGAAAGAGAATTGGCTATAATTTTGTCGTTTTCAGCAGAATTTATTTAACGCATAGTTAAAAACGTATAAAAACTCGCATATATCATATACGAGTGACCGTCCTACGACCGGCGCTCGGCTATTATCCGTATCCAAAGCCTTTTTAAATTCCATTACCGGTTTAAACATTATTCTCCAGGGACCAAGGCATATTTTACGCTATCTCATAACTTAACACTATCAGATAACAGTTTCTATGCTATCAATTGAAAGGTAAATTTTAAAATCCAAATAAAAATGCATCAAATATATACGAAGTGAACTCAATTAACGGTCGCGAACTTCACTCGAAAACGTTATCTGAATAAATAGTTAATATATCGCTTTGTATGCTGCCTGTGCAGATAATATAATCATAAAAATAATAACTTATTTGAGCTTGCATTTTTCTACGTTATAAATAAAATAGTTCATTCAAAATATGTTGAACATCTGTAGATGAAAGTCAGCATTTTTGCTTTACGTTACAAAATAAAGTCGTATTATCTTCACAATATTCTGTAACAAATAACGAATGTGCCATTCCTTTTCAAAGCAAACATGAGGGTTATCCGGAGTACTTTCATAATAATTATGAATGGATCTTGGTGACAATAAAATGAAACAAGTTTATGTAGCAACGAGTTTCGCTCATAAATTTTGCTATAGGTGATTCTGCTCGTGGGATTAAGTACGCGATTAATGTGTGTCGTCCAAATGTAAATCTCTACAGGCGCAGCAAATAAATATTTTGTAAAATGTTTTCTCCCTCCGGAATACAACAGCTGATAAATGATGGCTACGGGCGTTTTATGAAAATGTGATGCGATAAATGTTACGTCACTCTGTAGTGTATCTGCTTATGAAATACTCGTACACGTGCCTCAAGATTTTGTTTCCGCGAAACCAGACAAAGCTTATAGATTTAGCAAATGTTTGCACGAGAGTCTCTTGCGAATTTCAAGACTATATTGTATACGGGAAGGAAATTAATTCGCTGCCTGGAGAAAAAGAAGATACTCTTAAACGTTATAGTACTGGTAAGATAATAAAAATGTACAAACAAATATTACTTCCGTAATAAAAAAATTTCTATGCCTACTAGGACTTGTCTTTGGGTTTCTTTTATAAGCTTATTTCTTAATAATATAGTTTTTTTACTAATATTCGGTTTTGTTTAAAAACTTCGATTTATTTTGTAGTTGGTTATGCTACGATTTTACTATCGAATTAAATGCCACTATGGAAAATGCAAAAACATATTTGAATCATGGCAATTTCGTTGTCCGATTTCCTTTTCCGATCAGGTAATAAGTGCAGGTATCATCATCACGACCCGTCAATGGGCCACTGCTGAGCCGGGTCTCCTTCTTAGAATGAGGAGGGTATTAGGCCATAGTCCACCACGCTGGCCCAGTGCGAGTTGGCAGACTTCACACACCTCGAGAACATGGAGAACTTTTGAAGATTTCCTGACGATGTTTTCCTTCACCGTTAAAGCAACTGATATTTAATTGCTTAAAACACACATAACTCATAAAAGTCAGAGGTGTGTTCCCAGGACCGAACTCGGACCTCCCGAGTAAGTCATCGAAGTCTCAACCACTGGGCCATAATTGGTAAGTGCAGGTAAACTTTAGCATTTAATTTCAGTTCGGATTCAATTCTCTAGAAGCTTTAGTATTATTTCTACTATCCCTTATTCATAATTAAAAACTGGATAGTAGAAATAAAATGTTTTAGACCATATAATAAGGAACCTGTAATTTTCTTAGATCATACTTTAATCAGCTCAACTCACTAACAGGTCTCCTCTAAAAATGATTAGGGTTCAGGTAATGATAGTTCATCAAGCTGGCTAAATGCAAGTTGGCAGATTTTACATCAAAGTGAAACTCATTTTTTTAAATTCAAAATAGGAATTTACATTATCTTATTGAGATTCTGAATCTAACAGACATTCTCAAACGACCTATCCCAGACCTGAGAAGAATGGCGTAAGAAACTCTAAGAATAGCGGGACTATTTCTTTTAATACCTATTTTTCTTTCTTATTTATAATGACTGTTTTTATAATACCTTTCATTCCTCACCATGCTTTTACTCCAAACACTCATTATATGATACTAAGTATAGAGTAGGGACACCAAGAATATCTAAATCTTAAACACTAGGCTACCGCCTCTGTTTATTTTTGTATTTAGTTACATTAATTTAATAAACTTCCTTAGCTCTTACAAATGTATAAAATACTTTTATTTCCGCGCTTAATTACATCCTCTACAATTTAAATAAAGTACGAGACGTGAGGAGGAACTGAAACGTGTTTAATTTCCAGTAGGCGAAAATTCAAATAGCCACAGATACAAATTTAAGTAACATTTTAAGAGAATAAGCTGCGACAACTGCAAGAAGGCAGCGAAAGGGCGGACGGCGCATAACTCACTGTCAGAACCTGCCTCCGACCACACTTTTTTGCAATTTCTCCGTCCCTTCTAATTCACACAATGATATAATATAATAATTGTGTTAGAATAATCGAAAACTTCAGGTTATTTATGAGAAGGAGCGAAAAGTAACAAAAAATTCTCTAATGAGCTCCACCTGTGAAAAAATTTATTAAACTCAATATATTTTTATTTCAATAAGGCTTCTTTCCAAAAAGTACTTCGGTTCAGTCCAGCCAAAAAAGCAGATATATTTTGAGAAAAACTGACAAAAAATTGAACAGAAGCTCTTTTCATAATGGATTACATAGTCCCTTTAACAACTTTGTAACCAATAAATCTGAGATTGCAAGCTTTTTTATCATTAAGGGGGTCCTATTTAAAGTAGCGTTTTATTTATTATTGATATAAATTAAGACCTTGAAATCTTATTATAGATTACCAAGCTCCATGAAAAAAATAATACAATATATTTGCATCTACTATTTTTATCATGCGTGTTTTGAATAAAAAATAATATTCTGCCAAAAATAATAAACGTTAAAATATATTTTATGGTACTGTAAGGATACCTATTACTTATTTTATTGAAGAGAATCGCATACTTTTAGATTGTAAATGGCCCGACTCTTCAGAGAAGAAGAATAAAAATGGATTCAATGCATACAATGCCATAGAACGTAATATTGTTTAAACTGACTGAAGTAAACTAGGCTAAAAGTGGAATTTAATATTAAATACACTTATATTTTGCTATAAGAAATTAGTATATAATTACGTATTATAGCAGTGATAGCCCCGTGGTTAAGACATCGGTGTCTTACTCGGGACGTCCGAGTTCGATCCTGGTCACACACATCTGACTTTTCTGAGTTATGCGTGTTTTAAGCAATTAAATATTACTTGCTATAACGGTGAAGGAAAACATCGTGAGCTAACCTGCACTCCTGAGAGTTCCCTAAAAGTTCTCAAAGGTGTGTGAGGTCTGCCAACCCGCACTGGGCCAGCATGGTGGACTATGGCCTAACCCGCTCCTCTTTCTGAGGAGGAGACCCGGCTCAGCAGTGTGCCATTAATGGGTTGTGATGATGACAAGGATGATATATATTATGTTTTGTGTAATGATTCGACGTTGTCGTGAAAACGTCATAATATATAAAATGCTATGTGTGTCATAAATATTACATACAGCGTGAAGTAATTATTATTTTTTTGATTAAAATACTTGTTTAAAATTACCTACTCTTTATTCTCTAATAAAATAAATATAAATAATTTTATAAAAAGTTACGTGACAGTATTCCCTAACTTGCAACTGGGTATGGGATAAAATATTATTACCTTTATTCTATGAAAATGAAGTCTATTCCAATAACCCACAATTTTTGCCTAGTTAAGGATGAAATAACCCAAGAAATACGTGGATCCAAGGATGGACTCAGTTTAATGTTTTTTATTATTTGTGTAATTTTTGCGCCTGTTAGTATTTGAATAAATAAGGGATGATAGCCTAGTGGTTCTTCGGTATCATACTCGGAAGGTCCGAGGTCAGGTCACACCTCTTGACTATTCGTTTGTGTGTTTCAATCAATTGAAAAGTACACTATGATCTAACCCTTTCTCAATCTAATAAGGAGATTCTGCTGTGGGCCTTAATGGGTTTAAATAACAGATTATAACCTATTAGGAAACGGACAAAAGAAAACATTTTATACGTCAAGACAAAGAAGTTCAGGAAATATAAATCTAAGCGCACGAGATTCCCATAGAGATGTTTTGATAAAATAAAGTACTATCCTTATTGTCCCATCAAAATACATTTATTGTAATATTTTATACATACGTCAAAATATTATTTTATATACGAAACACAGTGACAAAAATAATACTGGAAACAAAAATATGCTTGTAACGCCATATTTCCATCTTCACAAGTGTGTAATTGTTTCATGAGGCGCTTGGTGTTCGCATCTATAATAATTATGATTATACAATACAGCCTGTGAGAGATCAAACTAAGCAATTATAGGTACAGATTATTTAATCAATATCTTTTTTGAATACACCAACTACTATAATTCTTGTCAGTTCATCTGAACAGATAACTGTTTCTCAAGCTGGCAGACATGGTTACTTACCAAATATTTTTGAGCAAACTACACACATATATTTAAATAATTTTTAATATTCCTTTTCAACTAACATGAATTAGTTCGTTAATAGTTATGGAGTAATATAGTTTGTTATTTTATCAAAAAATGCATCAACTTTATGGTTATTAATTTAGTATTAGTTGTAGTTAGACTATTAGTTGTAGTTACACTATTAGTTGTAGTAGTCACAGTCTATACTATACTTTGACAATTATATTTTAACAATTTTACTTGACTACATATGCCCATCTTACTTCCTATTTAATTAATCTGGAAAAATCTGGAACTCGGTATCATAATAAAAATTTATAATTTGGTGTTATCCTATTATACCTACTTACAAATGCTATCTCAGTCCTTTTTAAGTGCTAGTTGGAAATAATTACGAGAAATTCATTATTAAAAGTGTGTGAATTCGATTCGCACTTTTCTGAATATAAATATACTTGAAATCGGTCTCAAATTTACCACAATATAACAATTTCAATTGTAAGTTTGTGCTGCTCCATAAAGTTTTAAAAAAACCACTCTGTATATATTTTAATGCTGCCTCAAACTTTTCCCAATCTTACCCACAACAATACAACAAAGCTTTTAAAGTATTCAACTCGCCGAAAGAAAAATAAGATATACATGCAAAAAGTTATGAGAACACATTAACACACGTACCGAAACTTTGTATCCCTTAAGTCTAAAATTTCCTTTAGTGAAAGTGCAGCCATTCGTGTAACATTGTACATATTAAATCTGATTTACATAACAAAGTTCACTTTAATGTCTGAGTTAATCACTTTAGTCACAGTTTATTGGTGCAGAACATGCGATGCGAGTATTAACATTACGCGCACTGCGGCCGACACTCGTAGCTCCTAGCCCGTAGCCCGTAGCTCGTAGCTGGACGGCGACTGACGAGCCCGCTACGGCTCCGCTACGATCTTCATCCCGCGGCCCCGGCCCCGCGCAGTCGCAACACTTCTAAGCTATTATCACCCGATACTCAGACACTTATGATAGTTTAAACTTGTATGTACTAATTATTAGGAATAAAATAAAAAAGACAATTAAATAAATTTGATTAAGATTATTTGTTTTAAAATCTATAAAGTTTATCTACTAGCAGATTATCTGTCAAGACCGATCAAACAAGCTCAAACTCTCTAGGATTGCGTCGGTTTGTTACAAAGTTTCTATAGCCTCCTTATGGATCCAGCATCAGATCAGCTCCTTGTCAACATATGTGCTATAACACCTTGATTTTTGCCAAAAATCATGATTCTACGGTAAAGGAAGCCTTTGAATTTTGATCCTTGTTAGAAATCAAATTAACAACACATGCCATATAAACGGCTGTATCTTTTTATTACGTTGAATTAGCAGTTTGATTTTTTACAGCTCCGAGAGATTAGAGACTTGAATATTTAATACTAATTTCAAACCCAAACTCAAAATATTTTTTTTTTATTCAAAAAGTGAATTTTCTAGTTACGTAGAAACATTATTACAGTTTATTAATTTTATCCTTTACTTGTCCCATGAGACCTTGCCACATGCTAAATTTCACGATTCTAGGTCATCGGAAGTACCCTATAATTTTGTGAGTGACATTAATGGGTATATTTTTTCAATAGGTGGACTTAGTTTGATTTGTTGTATTAATTTCAACTTGATACCTCCATGTGATCCAGAGAAAAAGGGCCTTGACAGACGAACAAACCGACAGACAGACAGACGGACGGACAACGAAGTGATCCTATAAGGGTTCCTTTTTTCCTTTTAAGGTACGGAACCCTAAAAAACTATCAAAATCAACATTTAATAAAATTAGGATGTCACAACTTTTACAATATTAAACAAATGTTTTTAGTAATAAATAAGGTCCCGTCAAAATATGGCGTTTCCTAATAGAGTTACGTAATACTCTGTCAACGATCATAGAAAAAAAGAAGATACCGCAAGTACGCCCGATTCGTGTCCCACTGAAACTCCGCTTAATTCAAAAACTCCGCGCATCGCCCGTTAGTCGGCATTCGACCGTCAGTGCGAGAGCTGTCAGTTTAGCGTCATAAAATATTGCAAAATGCCGTCTTGTGTAATTAAAACGTGTGAAAATTATACTAGGAAGCACAATAAAGCTACTGGTATTACATTTCATACGTAGCTCTTCAAATACAATATTTGATATGAAAAATAAAAATTTATAATTTCATACATTCCAACATTCCAACACAACACAAGTTGGATAAAGTGGAGACGGCTTCTAAAAAAATGGAGGATAAACGTTAAATTCCGTTTAAAAAAACATAAAATTTATATAGCCTATGTCACCCTGGGTATAGTCACCCAGTTATGAATCTATTGACACCTCATTCATTAAAATTGGTTCAGTGGAACATATACACATATATACATAGATACATAAATAGACTACCAAAATCATCATCTTGCTGACGAAAGGCTATAGGTACGGCATGATGAAAATTACAGTCGAGACGCAAACCCACGAGTCATGAAAAACTATTAAATAAACTCGAGGGTTTTGGTATGTAGTTTAATGCTTAATTGGTTAAAATCAAATCTTACTAATAGAAAACAAAAAAACAGTGGTCTGTAAGCAATTAAACACAAATAACACGTATTGACCAGGCTATAGGAACAATGATTCTGCCGTGTTACAAGGAAGCATACTAATGTGTGTGTAATGTGTTTAAAAAATCAATCATTATTATTTGCCGATGACACTACTGTCATTATACCGCATAAAACTGATATGATATATTACGAATTTGACATAAATAAATCTTTGAATTATACTATAACATGATAACATGATAAGAAAAAAATCTATCAGTAAATATAACTAGAAAATATCCTATTTATATTTGTATGCATTAATATGGTAGAACATGAGGAACATATAAATTTTAAAATGTAATCTGTACTATGTTTAGCAAACAAATGTCGTTTCATTATAAAATCATTACAATTAGCACAGAATTTTCGGTTAGTGAATTTGACGCGCACGTATTTTTTTTGTATTATACTTAATGTAAGTAAGAATATTATTTACATGCAATAAAATTTAATTAAAAAAAATAAGAAGCCACTATCCATACTTTTGAGCCGGGCAGAATACGTCAACTACGTTACCTTAGACGCGACGTCGCATTTGATTAACGTTTTAGTTTGAAGTACTGTATCTACTTTTTAACCGACTTCAAAAAAAAGAGGTTATCAATTCGGTTGTATTTTTTTTATTTTATTTTTTTTATTTTTTATGTTTGTTACTTCAGAACTCCGTCATTTATGAACCGAATTGAAAATTTCTTTTTGTATTTGGTAATATATGCTTACAGATTGGTCCCATTTTTTTCAAAATCCAGTTCTAATGATGGGATCTTTGAGGAATTTAGAGAATTCCTTAAAAGTTATAGGCACACATATAGTAATTTTGAGAAAGGTTACGAGCATTTGCATTCAAAATTTATCATTTCATGAGGTGGAACTGATGAGGAAGACCACAGATAGCTATTATAGTAATATGGTTAAGAATATAAAGCAACTATTATTATGAGAAAATTAAAAAAATGCTTATCATGTTGATGTTACCAGTAGATTCTTAGACCTTCCGGCTTCATCTACCATTAGTTGATGATGACGCCGGAAGGTATGTACTGGAACACAGGCATGGGACAACGTAAATTAGTTTGGGTTTAATGGAATTGTCTTAAAGAGTAGGTACTTATGCTGTAAGTATTTTTTTTATTAATGGTAATGTTTGTCTGTCTATATCGTAGCTCCCGAATAACTATACCGATTTTAATGCGAATTTTTCTCTGTGGAAGCAGGTGGGATCAAAATGAAATCGTTTTATTAATTTAACAGTGTACCTGTGTGCCTGTCTGTGACATCGTAGCTACCGAAACACTAACCTGGTTTCGATGCAGAGGTTTCTGTGTGAAACAAACGAGATCTAGATGACATCGTTTTATTAGTTTAACAGTGTACCTGTGTGCCTGTCTGTGACATCGTAATAACGTTATAAATGAACCCATTTAGGTGCGGTTGTTTATATTCGATTTTCAGATGATCTAGATGGTTCTTACCTGTAGTTTTTGAAGAGCTGAAGACTATCTGTTGAGTGGGTCCAGTATATTGGAGATGGAAGGGTGAGTAGAGTGGTACAGTTTAGTAGTTGAGATGATGGTTGAGAGAGTAGGTACTTAGTAAATATTGAATTGATGATTTAGTGACTGAATAAATAAGTAAAGAGATGAGAGAGTGAATTAGTGGATGAACGATAAATGAGTTTCAGAACATATTCACTAAAAAGCAAGAAATAAAACATTTTTAACAAAAAAATGAACCGACTTCAAACTCTAAAAAATGCACTAAAAAGTAAGAAATAATTAGCTTATTTATTAACCTCCCTTTATTAGGACAATAATATACAATAATTGGTATTTTTGTAGTCGGTACCAGCAATAGTACAGAACGTAGTAGTATAATAGTACAATCGTACACACTATTTCGTTACAGGTTCGTTCAATAGATATACCTATTACTATTCTGTCTCACGACACGTCTGTTCCCCTGGCTGGGCTGGGCTGCCTGCACCGACTTCAAAAATATCAATTATTGTATATTATTGTCCTAATAAAGGGAGGTTAATAAATAAGCTAATTATTTCTTACTTTTTAGTGCATTTTTTAGAGTTTGAAGTCGGTTCATTTTTTTGTTAAAAATGTTTTTTTCTATGATCGTTGTACTCTGTCAACCGGCCTTTCGGTGACTTCAGTTATTATTTTGATCATAACTTCGTTAATTATTATCGTCGTAGAAAAATAATTTGGAAACTTATTTTTCTTTTTTCAATTCCTATGAAACGGCTTTTATAATTCAAACCGACACGGGACCTCATACTCAAACTTAATGATGCCATCTAATAATAAAGTATATTTTTATGACAGATAAGATAAGGGTCAAACAGGCAGACGGTCCACCTGATGATAAATTGCCAATTTCACCATGAACAACGGCAATATCACAGAGGTTTTCTTGTATTGCCGATGCGTTACTTTTAAAATTAAATGAGGAGTGGAAGTGAAGAGAAGAATGCTTCGGTTGTAGTAAACCCTGAGGTTCTTGTACACTAGAACTAAAGTATTAATGGGATGGAAGAAGTAGGGTTTTTTTTTACCTTCTAAGGCTTGACAATTAAGATTATTGCTTATTATGCTTAAGAAGGCTGTTCATAATTAATGTCATAAATTATTTGTTTATACGTTTACAGTACATACTTATACTTACATACATACTTTCTGGAATAATTTAGACCTAAAAGGGTTCAAAATCGGAAGTACGTATATTGTACTAATAATAAAGTACTAATATTGAGATTATATTTTCAAACTTTATAGGAAATAATGAAAAATTAAAAAAAATATTTCATAATGGTGAATAAATTATATCGTGGTTAAAATTAAAAGAGAATCGTAGTTTTTTTCTTAGAAGCTACCATCATTTCGAGAAAAAAATATTTTCCTGATTTTCAGCTTTTCACTTTTTAAAATAACACGGTAATACATATATCTGAAAGTTGTAGGTTCAATGTATATTATACCAGCATACCCTAAAATGATGAATTAATAATGTCTTCCGGAGGTTGATTCACTATACTTATCGACCCGTGGCCTTTACATTAAAAGTGACAATGTTAAGTTTACCGATTCGAGTATATTATGTAAAATCTTTTAGAATTTTAGTGTTTTGTGTACTGTGTGCTAAGGTACTGGTATGTATGTAAAAGACATACATTTTATTATTTTCTTAACGACAGCCAAGAATTCGTTGATACGTAGGTCATTTTATATTATGTCAAGTATATTGACGTGTAGACAATATATCTTTAGTGCGTAATAAGTAACCTTTAGTGCGATAGATTAGTCTCAGTCTCTCTGGTGTTTTCGCGCAGGGTACATAGAAGTTTAATGTTACAATGTCGTTTAACTACGATCATCCTTTTTGAGGTCCACGTAAGTTTACTTTGCTATCTATTGTAGTTGTCGAGGTCGAGTGGTGGAGATGAGAGTTAATATATTGTGAAAGAGCCCATTAAACTTTCTCCTGGATCTTAAGCCCAAGCACTGCTCGACTCCGTCTAAATTGCATGTGTATACGTATTGCTGTACGATAATGGGTATCATTCCTCTTCTCATTTTATGGCATTTATTTTATAGTTATTTATATCTTATATAAAATAAGTCTAGGTTTTAATAGAGTCATACAAATGTATCACACAGCTCGTCACCTGTCACTTAGGCATCTGCGCTGACGAGCTAAAAATATTCAACGTGGCGCATTTTTATTCAACACCTTTGTTTTTATTATTTTAACTGGTTAACCCTCCCTGGATTTGCACGATTTTTTCACATGTACTTAGGTTTAAAAATTAAACATTTAATTTTCAGTATAGTATAAAATATACAGGCATTCAAAAAACATATTCTATTTTTATCAAACCAGTGAAGCAAGCACACAGCAGAAACTCCTTTAGAATTCTGAAAAAGATAGTTTAAAAAGCCATATTCAGCGCCGGGGTGCGAGTCGGTCTGCGCAAAGCTCTAGTTAACAAAAAAACTCTATTATTTCTATTTATTTATTTCTCTGAAATCATGTTATATAAATAAGAAGAAGAAATCTCTATATTGATAAATGAAAGTTACATATCGGTGTAGGGCGATGCCCGACAGCGTCTTAGACGTTCATGCGGCAACGCCACAAAAGAATTGCTGACACCAATTCGGGCAATTGTAGCCTAAGATGTTTTTTTTTTAAATTATATGTTAGTTATAAGTAATTTTAAAATGTAATTAAAATACATTCACTAATAAATAAGAAATCAAAGTTCTAAGTCAATACGATCAGAAGATACAATCAATTACGTGGTTGCTCATAAAATTATAAATTCCTTACAATTATGAAACTTATCATGAAGCTAGGTTTTATAGGACGAATAAAAAAATTGCGAGTTATATTACTGTAAAATTATTGCGTGTTTCTCATAGCCATTCTGAGCAACGCGTACCTACAGATATCAGGTTTAAATTATTATCAAATACTTAGGTCTGCAGAAAATTTAATAAATAAATATTTTATTGCACTTGGTAAACTGGCAACGACCTATGTTGATGTATAGGGACAGCAGTTTTCCGACAGCAAATTGTAAAAAACCCTCAGTGCGCGAGTCTCACCCGCACTTGGATGAGTTTTTTTATATTAATTTATAATTTATGTAATTTATTTATTTTATTATTTTGAGCTTAACTATTCGGCTTTTTAGTTATGTTTAGGTATTTAAAAAAATATTTTGACCGACAAATGACAGAAAAGTTTTTTATTAATTTATTTTGTTACGCACGCACCCTTTGAACCCCGCGTAAAGACGATCCTGCTTGTATTCCATAATTACATCTCTCTAAATACGCTTTGCTGAAGAAAACACCGTTTGCATTATCTTAATTATACTCGGCAAACGATGTCGGTAGAAAATCTTACATTAACATACGGAATCATCGCCCAATTACGATTTACCGAACATAAATAATTAAAGCGAACTTTGGCAGCAATTATGGTGTGTTGCAAACTGAAAAATTTTCCTCATCTCCTATTTATATCAACTTGCCTTGTAGATCCAAAGAATATACATACAAACTGGAATGCGCACATGCACTCAAAAAACGTTCCGAAGAGTACAGCTACTATGGATGATTACATCTCTTTCTACTAGTATGACCAAGCTTCAAGAAATAGAGAAAAATTATATTTAAAATAAATGGACAAAATTGTTTTATAATATATTAAATTATTTAACTGCTTAAAATTATTTGTATGGCACATTGTCACAAACACCCAAAGAAAAACAGCGCAAGAAAGAGACTAAATCCCCTTTAGTCGACAGTCCTGCTCGGAACGATTATTCCTTTTTACATGTTGGAAACAAATGTCAACCTTCTGATAGTTATTTTAGGTGCACATTTGAATGTACAATATTTTAAATAAGTGTTCTAGTTATGATATAAATTCCTTGTGTAGACCGGATCCTGTCCAATCCAATGTCCATATTATAATTAGTATTGTTTAGAGGGCTGTGAAATATAAGGTTAATTTTCACGGCGAAATGGGGTAATCCAGATATAATTCAGCATCATTGCACTGCAGAATACAGATTATCATCTGTCACACGTTTGTCACGTTCGCCTATTTGTTTCTTACATGTTTCTTACTTGACTTTGACAATTGACAGCTCTTCTTGAAAAGTTGACATTGACAACTAGAAAGTCTTATCTGATATCTCCTTTAGTGATTTATTTGAGCAATAAACAATTAAATGTGATTGATTTGAATTTAAAATTCGAACACCACACTCCTTCTTCTCAGTTTTAATTTTGATTCGCATCTTGTTAGACATCTTTAACAGTGATTATATTATTTTTATAATGAAACCTAAATCAGGTCTGACCAGATTTCACGACTGTTTAATTCTTCGTAACGGTAAAATTATAAAAGAAGACCTCTGGATTCGAAATGGCAAGATTATTAACCCCGAACAAATATTTTATGAGGAACAAATTGAGGCAGAAGTAACGGTGAACTGTGAAGGTTTACTCATAACGCCTGGATTTATTGATATACAAAATAATGGTAAGTTGTAAGGTTTTAATAAAGTTGTGCCACATGCAAATATAGCTGGCAGCTTGAGCTGAACTGTTTTTTTTTACTAAATTTATAACATTATTTCCAATTTAAAAAAAGTGTTCCCTATTTGATTGTATATTTTTTTATCTATTGTAATAATCCATCCTCAGGACCTCAAAAATGATATTTCAAAAAATAGGAAATAGGAATTTCTTAATAAAGAGGTTTTAAAAGGACACTGATGTGTACCTATAATAAATAAATGTTTCAAAAAAATCTAATTTTGGTCCAATTAAAACCCCATATAATTTTAATATATTTTTTAAAATGTATGCATAAATTCACTCACTTTTGAAAACAATTTCTAGATTTTACAATAGCTTCATAAGCGTACCTACAATCATCAAGTTTTGGGTTACTGTAGCAGCTTGTCTTAAATTCAAATGAGAAACATTTACTTTTTGTTGATAGGTGGATGGGGTGTGGATTTTTCATATGATGCTGAAAATGTTGAGGAGGGAGTGCAAAAAGTAGCAAAAGAATTGCTAGCTCATGGTGTGACCTCACTCTGTCCCACAATGGTGACATCTGATAAGGAAAAATATACAAAAATATTACCAAGAATACAGAAGAGACAAGGAGATCAAAATGGAGCAACTATTCTGGGTGTCCATCTCGAAGGACCATTTATTAGTTTGGCTAAGAAGGGAGCGCACAAAGAAGAATATATACGAAATCCTGAGAAGGTATATATATTTTAAACCCTTATTTAAAAAATGATTTATGAATTTTTGCACTATTCCCACTACTCTTTTTTTATAACCATCTTCAAAAGTATGTGATTACGCTTATGGTAACTTAATCGAAAGAAGTGATGTAAAATCAATCTATATTAGTCAGTAAATTTAACATTTACTTAATATATTGTCCCTTGCACTCAAAAAGTTACCTGGGAATATCTTAAAAATTAAATATGTTTTATATTTAATCATATTTATTTATAATCTTATGATGATTTTATATCTTAGAAATTCATTTTTTATACTTTATCTTACTTTTTGTCATAAGTAGCATTTTATTTCTTTTTCTCATTCATTTTGTCAGTAAAATTAATTCTTCTAAATTATAAAAACTTCCTTCTTCTCATTGGAGTTTTAACAGTGTGATAGAAAAAAACCTGCAGTGTTTATATATTTAAATAAATAAAACCCATAATAGTGATCAGTTTTTAACTGCCCTTAAAATTAGTCTTCTTAATTAGTCTCCTCTGCAAAGAGAGAAGTAGAGAGAGAGACTTGTTCCTATATCACTTTTCTTGGGCAATATCCATTCTATATGGGCCATACAGTTCACTCCATCATCACGCTAATACACCACTATACTTTACATAGTAATCTATATGAGTATAAGTGGGCTTGTTTCCGCAACTCGACGTCACTGTGCGCCTATTTTGCGTGAAAGGTGGGTGGCTAATCCTGCCAAACCAGCTCCTCTAGGAAGTTAATCAAACCTCTGGTGTCTCCAATAACCTCGGGGAGAGTCCTAGGTGACCCCAAGTGTTTGGCCCGGTAGTTGGTCACGCCTGTGTATTCCAGAACAATGTGGGCGGCCGTCTCTTTTGCCTCCAAGCAGGCTCTGCAAAGAGGGCTGTCAGTAACACCTAGATTAAACAGATGTTTGTTGAAGGGGCCGTGGCCCGTAATTATTTGAGTAATTTTGCGTAAACTAGGGCGAGTGAGATTTAGTAACTTACGAGACTGTCTCCTGTTTATGCTAGGGAGAGCTTGTTTCAACTGCTTACACCCACTTACCTCCGTCCAGTATTTATTATGTAGTTCCTTTGTGTGTTGCCGGATGGCTGATATGCTGAGGGAAGGGGGACAATTGGTTCTGGTCCAATCGCAGCCAACTCCGACCCTTTCCTGGCCAGTTCATCAGCGGCATCGTTGCCGAGACGAGACGAGAGAGAGAGACGAGAGCCACTACGACCTTTGATCCACTGTAGTTACGTTGTTGTTGTTATTACATACCTCCGTCAGGGATAGGTGGCAGTTGTAGATAAGCTTTGAGGTGATAGAATTGCTTTGTAGAGCTTGCAGTACGGATTTGCTATCCGAGAGGATTCGGATAGAGTAATTCTTTACCTTTCGAGCCAGGGTCGAAGTAGCCGCCGTTATGATACTCATACTTTCCGCTTCGTAAACGGTATTTTGAGCACCAAGTGGGGCAGCTATTTGTATGTTTAGATCCTCCGAGAATACTCCGTATCCCGTACCTGATCCAGTTTTGGAGCCGTCAGTGAAGATTCTGAGATCTTTTAAGTTTAGGCCTTCGTTAGGGACCTTGTACAGCTGTATTTTGACTGCTTTGGAGACCTGTCGTTTGCCGCCAACAGCAGTGGTTCTTTTTGCATCACCTCTTGTAGAACCTCCGCGTGGGTGGTCTTGTTGGTCTTCCAAAGATTCAGAGTCTTTAACCTTACCGCCGTGGAAGCTGCCTCTTGTTTTATGAAGAGTTGTAGAGTCGGAAGATTCAGCATGGCTTCTAACGCTGCAGTTGGTGTCGTACTCATGCCTCCTGTGATGGCTAAACATGCTAATCGCTGGAAGCTTTGTACTTTGTTCCTTGCAGTTATGAGATTAGTGCGTGGCCACCACACAACTGCTCCGTAACATAACATGGGCCTTATCACTGCTGTGTAGAGTCATAGAACGATTTTTGGGGCAAGGCCCCAAGATTTACCTATCATTCTACGGCACTGCCAGAATGATTTAGTGGCTGTATTTAGTTTCGCATCTAGGTGCGCACTCCAGTTCAGCTTGCTGTCAAGTATCACTCCTAAGTACTTTACCTTGCTTGCTAGCTGAAGTTGTAATTACCGAAAACTCTATTGTTCGTAAACATTACCAGTTCTGTTTTAGTTGGATTAACTGATAAGCCGTTGTCTCCGCACCTTTTTTCCACGATTTTCAATGCTGCGTTCACATATAGTATTGACAAACTTCCCTCGTACTAGAATTGCGAGATCGTCTGCGTAGCCTATGGTGTAGTAGTGTTTTTCGTTGAGGTTGGTGATTAGATCATTTACCACCATGTTCCACAGAAGTGGCGAGATTACATCACACCTGAGGGCAGCCCTTCGCAACAATTGCTTTCTGTGATTCTCCCTCAACTAGTAGGATTATTCCATTCTGGAGCATGTTTCCAATCCAAACCTTTATAGTTGTACATACTCCATGACGTTGTAGAGCATCTTTTATTTTGCTGAATTTTGTCTTATCAAAAGCACCCTCGATGTCCACGATGGTACCCAGACAGAAGCCTTTTTCCTGCAGTGCACTCTCGATGACACTTACCACAGCCTGGAGTGCTGAGTCAGTACATTTTCCTTGACTATACGCATGTTGATTTGGGTGCAAGGGTATTTTCTGAAGGATCCCTCAATTTTCTGATCCCTCAGTTCTCTTTCGCACAGCCTTTCCAGTGTTTTTAAAATGAATGAGGTAAGGCTGTTGGGCTGTATGATCTAGGATTAGAGTAGTCGCTTTTACCTGGTTTGGGTATGAAGATAACTTTTACCTCTCTCCATCTCCTGGGAACGTATACATGTGCTAGACACGCTCTGAAGATGACGGTCAGCAGGAGGATAAGGGTCTCCCCTCCCCATTGTAAGAGGGCAGGGAACACTTCATCGGGTCCCGCCGACTTGAAAGGGTGAAACGTGTTAATAGCCCACCTTGTTTTGTCTACAGTGACCACTTCATGGGCTATTAGCCAGTCTTCTTCATTAGCAGATATATTTTCCTCAGTCCATTCCTTGTGCTGCGTGATTTCGCAGTCAAGGAAGTGCGTCTCAAGGAGGAGCCGCTCTGCGTCTTCTGGTGAACTGGTGAAAGTGTCGTCTGGCTTACGTAAGGTGCCCAGTATCTGTCTGGGTTGGCTTGAAAGGCCTTACCCTGTTAGCTTGATGTTGGCATTCTATGCCAGTAGAGTATTTACGCCATCCTTCAGAACTTCTGTATCTGATGCGTTTTTTGTATTTTCGTTTACAGTCTCTGTAATGATCGTCTAGTGTAAGATAAAAAAAAGACTTATATAAAATTGATTGCTGCTAAAGTTTTCTATTAACTTACATTATTGGTAAACAAATAAGCTGATAAGTGTCATTGTACCTCAACGGAAAAAAGATAATAAAAAACAGATAAAGGTGGTCTAAGTTTTTTTTTTAATAGTAACGCAGTGTCATCATTATCAAGTTAAAAAAAATCTATTTGTATTGCAAAATACATTATCAGAAAGCTTTTATCTGTAACCTACTTTGGTCTTTACCAACATAAAGGGTAGTGAACTTGTTATCTATTGACATACAATATAATCAACCGCACTTGTTTATTTATGTAATTATAGAATAAATAGATTACATTATTTTTTTTTTACTCATAATTTGCTCAAAACATAACATTTGCATAACAGCCTTTCAAAAGTATATTTTTTTTAAATCATTATTTTCAAATGATGGAAGGAAATGATCATTTGCAATGAAAAAATCTTTCAATTTTGTATATCGGTCTAATTTGTTATTAAATGTTTCAGCAAAAAATAAAGACGAAAACCATTCATTCCCTCTCCCATTCCATTGGTACTGCAATTCCAGTGTACTTTCTTTTTCTTGAGATGTCTTTGGGCGACGATGGTCAGTTTCCATCAGATGGACCGTTAGCATTTGTCCCTTATCGTCATTTAAAAAAACTTCATTTTATTCAGTTTCCATAGAAGAAATAACCATTTAGAAAGGAGGATGTTTCTAGAACTTTACCTAATGTGTCACACGAAGGCCTCCTTGTTAATTTACGCGCTTATCGGATTTTATTTGTGTCCAAACTGTCTATTAATACGTATTTAATAAAAATTGGTCCATTGTTACCATCTTTTTTAAAGTTAAAATGTTTATATGTATGTTCGCGTCACCCAATGATGTCAGACTTGTTGAGAATAATTCGAAAAATACAATGACTATATCCAATATGGCGAACCACCCTTGATGGCACTAGTTATTTTATTAAGAATACGAAAGAACAGCAAAATTTAATCTAATGTATTTTGTTATCATAAGTAGTAAAAGCTTGTATTTAAATTAAATAATTAATTATTAATCTTATGTTCGCAGGGTTTAGAAACAATTCGGGAAATATATGGATCTTTAGATAATGTCATAATAGTAACCATAGCTCCGGAGCTGCCCGGTGCTTTGGAAGCTATTAAAGGCTTGACAAGTCTCGGTATTAAGGTGGCTCTTGGACACTCATCAGCGAGCCTCGCTCAGGGAGAGGAAGGAATTAAAAGTGGTGCTAATTTAATTACACATCTATTCAACGCAATGCTACCTGTAAGTAAATAACTAATATTGAAAATGTGAGTTTGTTGGTTTCACCTATTCAAGTATTATTTTTTAATAAATAGCTTATGATCTAAACCTCTGAACCAATTTAGATAAATTTTATTATAAAAATTGTTCATTATCATAACACGAAAAACTGAATGTATAATATCGATCTAGAAAACCGTTTTTTTTAATTCAAATATTGATTATCCAATTTGTCCAACCTCATATCGTCAATCTAGGTTGGACTTTGAATGTGATATATTAGTTTTTGCCCCTAAAATAAAACCTGAAGCTTAGGGAAAAGTCAATTTAAGTAACAATGTATTCATTAAGCCTTTTTTTTATTAGTCCAGCTATTCCTGATAAAACTATATATTAATTATTCTAACTTTACTTTAAGTTTCATCACAGAGATCCTGGGTTGGTGGGTTTATTGGCATCTACAACTGAGAAGCAAGTATATTATGGAATCATATCTGATGGTATTCACACTCATCCTGCTGCATTGAGGATAGCCTGTCGAACAAACCCGGAAGGTAAGCTATACCATTTTATATATATAGCTAAACCGGTGTCCGATTTTCATAAGACAATTACCACCTATTTTTTAAACCATAATTTCAGGACTTGTATTAGTAAGTGACGCTGTTGCGGCCCAAGGCTTACCTGACGGTAGTTACAGGATCGGTCCCCAAGCTGTGAACGTTGAGAACGGTCGAGCTTACATTGCAGGCACTAAAATACTGTGCGGTAGCACCACTGGACTTGACCAATGTGTTAAAACTTTTAAAGAAGCCACAGGTGAGTTTATCTTGTTACAAAATACAAGAAAATTGCCACATTCTATTAAATAAATGTATATGGCAACACTAAATCACCTTTGTCACTCACGAATAGTGTAGTTTTCTATCAGTAAAAGAATTTTAAAATCGGATTAGTAGTTCCTGAGAAAACCTTCAATTTACAAAATGGCCACGTTATGGCACTTGGTCATATCTTTATAATTAGAATATTTATGGCAACATCACATAACGTATGTTACCCGGAAAGGATGTAGTTTTCTATCGGTGGAAGAATTTTCAAAATCGGTTCAGTACTTTTCGAGCCTATTCGCAACAAAGATACAAATATACAAACAATCAAATCTTTCCTCTTTATATAGTGTAGATATAAATTTTTATTGGACGATTCTCACATTGTTGTATCAATAAACCTCAACTTCCACATATTATCCATATATTTTGTCGAGTTAGAAAGGTCACTTAATCCCTAATCATAACTCACTCAGTCTCATTTATTTAATTTACATGTTGTGAGCTGTGAAGCCCAACTCAGTTTTATAACTCTCGTTACCAGATTGCTCATTGGAATACGCCTTAGAAGCAGCATCATTACATCCCGCTAAAGCTCTTGGCTTGGATCATATAAAAGGAACGTTAAATTTCGATGCAGACGCAGACTTTGTCATCATGAACCCGAAAACATTAAATGTTTTATCCACTTGGATCGCAGGACAATGTGTGTATAGAAGTTCGTAATACTAAGAAACTAATATAATAAACTTATTGTGATATATATTTTTATACGCAGAAAATAATTATGCAATGCACAAAGTGCCTTTATTTCAATTGACATTACAAATTTATATAAATAAATGTTTATTTTTAATGTCGACTTTTATTTACAACTAATGATGTGAAGAGTGATCCAAATAAAAAAGTGCTTGATAGTGGCATGGAAAATCTTTATTGAAGTAAATATATTTATAAAGTCAGTACAATTTAAGTTCAATAGTTTCCAAAAATATTAAAGTGCAGGTTGCTGATCACCTGGCAATGTTAAATATGATTATTTCTTAATTAAAATACAAGCTAATATTGAGAAAACTGTAATATGTGAATAATAACATGTATATACCTAAATAAAATCATGACAAAAATATATTTTAGGCAGGCTCTGAATTACACTGCTCTGTGCTGATGTTATCCTGGCCACAGTTCACGATACGTAAAGTTAAAAAGAAACCGTCGACGTCACGCAACAACCACAATGTTATCGAGTGACGTCGACGGCGAAATAATTTGGTCAAAATAAGATGTGCAACTAGTTAAAAAAAAACAAATACTACGCATGTCCACACAAAATATTAAGGTATATGCCAACTAAGGTGACTGCAATGTAGCGCGATCAATTCCTCCGGAACGTGGTGGACAAACATACAAACTAGTTGGGCATCTTAAATTTACAATAAAATCAAGTTACAAACTACGCAATGTATATTCATGTATACAATAATCACTAAGTGTATGAATGTATAATAATGTAAATACATTTTCATGAAAAACAAAATAATATCATGGAATATTCAAAGAGCCAAAATATTTGAGATTAACTCTACCTCGATATTATTAACTTCTAAGATCTAGGCACAATGCAGCAAAGACTCCTGTATGAATAACAATATTTTCGTTGAGTGTGGGGCTAAATAGATTCATTTAGTCAACACCATCACACAAGGTGTACTGAAACTCATTGTCTAACACTGCCTTTACCGCGATGTTATATATACCGTATTGAAACATTAGGAACAGCCTGGAGCAGAGTGAACAGGAATAGTGGAGTCGGTAGGAGATGGACAACAACGAATGACAAACGTCTCTGTGTTAAGTAGTAACACACTATTACCACGCACAAACAGACAAACAAGTGTCATCCGTAATTACCCATTTTAATACTTGTAAATGGAGCAGTTTAGAGAATGTTTTCAGAGCCCGTTTCCATGTGTTATGCTGTTGGCTCCCCTTGCAACTTGCTTTACTGCAAGTCGCTATGAAGGCAACTACATCTAATAAAAATTTTAACATTTACATTGTTTTCAAACTTTACGGAGGGTATTGTCTGTTAGATATAATATTCTGTGTGACTAACTGAAGTCCACTACAATACATACACCCACGTGGACTACTCCTAAGTTTAAAATACTTTAACAGAATAAAATTATTGAGCAATATATTCTTATGAGAATATAGTAGACATTTGCTCAGCTGCACCAACACTACAGAAAAAATGTTTAAATTCTAATATCAAATACCAATGCACACTCCACAAATGTCACTTTCATATTAAAATTACTAATTAAATTATAAGCAATAAAAGAAATCTTTGGATCAAAAATTAAAATATGCATGTTTCAACACGCACCTTTCACACAACACAAATTACAATAAATTTCAGTTGTTATAAACATAAAATGACAAGAAACATAAAATGTGTAAACCTATCGTATACTTAAAACTAATTTAAAAAGCAAACGCCATTTTAAACGTAAATCTAAACGAGGTGAAAACACGGAGTTTGTAAATGTTGTGTCAACTAAAACCATCTCACATTACGACAAACGCAAGCGAATACTGTCTGCCTGTTTGTCCGTCTGTCTGTCTGTCTTCGCTGCCTACATGTGACGTATTGTGAGATAAGAGTAGATTCTTATGATATGTTTTGTTATTGACTGAATAATTTGCGTGATGATAATACCAAAATGGCCGCTTGTGTGAAAAAATTATGCTTATAGTTAAAGAATCAATCAATTAAAAAAAATTAGACACTACAACACGTAAATACCAAGACTTGTATATTAAAATATTTGTACTTTTACTGACTAAAGGAAAAAACATTGGCAACTGCTAATAATCCTACCATTGTAAAAAAAATAACTTGTATAATGTAGATTGAAAATGGTCTTCTCAAATTCGTTCACTCTACATGTGGAATGCAATTAGAATTCTTTAACAATATTAAAAGGTATAATAATATATTAAATTTTTATAATCAGCTCAACAATGTATATAATCTATAATAATTTAAAAGCCTAGATCCAAACTGTGATATTTATTGCACAAGCACTCTGTGGCTTATAAGTTCCGATCGGAATAGAGCTCACAACCTTAATTATCGGTTATCGAAAGTGGAGAGACCAAATAAATCGGTGGTGTTAAGGTGGGTGAAGAAATCTAAAAACATTAAACATGCTAAACGTATCTTACTGCATACCCCAAACTATTACTTCGGTATTTAATAATATAGTATTCCTGTAACATACAGTGTACAGTGGTACAGCGATGACTTGTCGAAGATCACTAACTTGTCAGGCAAGCAGGTGATCAGCTTACTGTGCTCTAACCAGACCGAAGATTATACGAGATAAAATAACACTGGCCGAACCCCACCCACAGTCATTAATGCGCTCCGAGACGTGATGACTAGACATCGGATCATATGCACTCCCCACCCTATCCGTCCGTCGTAGTTTGTGATGGAAGGCAAAATTTTAAATCCTAAGTTCATTCAGGGTTTGGAGGATTTGAAGGTTGGCGCCATTTTTAATGACAAGGTTTTGATCGGTCGAACCAATTCTTTTTAAATCTTATATTGGTAACTGAAACTAACCGAAATTAACGAATTATCTAAAACTATATTTGTCACCGTATCTGAACTCGATATAATATTATCTATATTCAGATCCATAACATCCGTGGTTTGAAATCAGAAAAAAAATGATAAATTTCACGGTACTTATCATTAAAATTGTATTATGACTTAAATACAAAAACAATTTGTGATTTATTAAAATAATAATATCCTTCTCGTACTAATTAAGTTTCAAGCAAATGATCCGATGTCTATCAACAAGAGTACTGATTAATTTCAACAACTCCACCAGAACCATCGATCTGTGCTTGGTGCCACAAAATAGGCAATACGCCCACCTCCAATAGGGAGGGTAACATTAGAGCTCACCTTGTGCGCTGCGAACCCTACACATACCACACCCTGCGGCACTCCGCAGCAGCAGCGCCCGAGGGCCAAGTGCCGCATCGTGTGATAACTACATCTACAGAAGTTATTTATTGCTGGATACATAAGGGAATATAGATTCAAGAGAAATATATTTACCAAAAATTGCTTTAAAGTGTATATAGTTAACTTTTAGATTTTCGAGAAAGGCTACTGTAATGTACTCTAATGATACAATTATTATCAAGTAATGTCAATGGACAATAATACCATTTGACCTGCCATTACCCCATTACTAACAGCAAGAATATACAGCCAGCGGAAGACGAGACGAGTCTCCCCTTCCCTACTCCTCTACCCCCAACAAACACTAACAACACCGTCCTAGGGCAAACACGTCAAACTGTTCTTTGTATATCAATTGAAAAATACTAACTTCTACGTAAACTTCTACTCCGACGCCTACTCGTACATAAGATACATGGCAAGAACAAAAGGAAACATTGTCAACGATCGTATATCACCAAAATAATTCAAGTGTAACAATAAATTAATAATATACAAATTATAATAATACTTTCAACACACGGCCAAATATTCAAGCCTATGTATTTTGTGAAAATTACACATATATATTTAAACTTCAAATTTATTAATATTGAATTCACACATAAAAATAGTATAATTTGTAAAATTATCCAAAACTTATCACACCACTTTTTATTAGTTTTATGCAACCCTAAGCATTATTATTAGCGTTAAACGCTCCCTTTGGGGCTTATTAACTTCTATTTCAGTTAATTTAACGTCACTAACACACAATAATTTTGATCATTGGACAACAAATAAAAATTGAACGTTATAATAATATTAAAACCCTGAATATAATAATAAATCAAATAAATTGGCAACAATTAGTAACTAATTCGGCGATATTATATAATAAAATAATTACTATGTGCATGCACAAATATCGTAAGAAAATAATTTGGCAGTAAAAATTCGTAACGCTAAGGGCCATCGCACTGGCCGAGAATACTATCGATGTAGGCCCGAACATGTTCGCTAACGGCAGCTAACTAAACCAAACGATAAAGAGTATTGACCACAGCGCGCCGTCCTATACAGCCTACTTACAAAATAAACAAAATAAAATTCCCTAATACTATCGGGACAAAAATCCTGAATCAAATAACTTAAAAACAATAAGAAAAATAAACCCAAAAATTACTCACTAATAAATAAAGGATTCAAGACTCGGCGGCCGAGGGTCAGTTTCATATGTCTCTCTATTATTGCTTATATCACATCAAATGTTGCAATCCTTACAATGGTTCCGATAGACGAATAAATGAATATTACTAATTAAGTACATACATTAACATTACACTTTTACATTACTAGTAGATTCCTAAAATATTATTTAATGAATGATAATAATATGGCTCAGCAATACACTACTGTTTTGGTTCCATATTATATAATTACATCGATATACTCATAAACAAAAATAATAACTTTAAAAGCTTAATATGCTAGGAACTTAAATTGTTCAAAATATATATATTTCGAATTACTCAGACGAAACTTTTTATGTCTTTTAATTTTAAATCCAAAACTTAGAGAGCACAATACATAACAATTTGTAAATAAAATATCACACTAAATTATAGGTGGTCTGGTTAAGTACTTCAATTACATGGATAAGGTATTGCAAATGAATCATTTCGTTTCAGTATAGAAAACAATAAAACCAACAAAATATTAAGGGCCGGAAGACGAAAGCCGATACCGATTCGCAATACTTATAACCATATTATTATCAGTGTTTATTATATATAATATACATCAGACATTTAAATAAGAAACAACCGAGATATTTTAAATAGTTATGTTTTATGTTATTTTTAAACTACTAACCACAATTTTAACACTTTCTACTACCTAAAAATTTTATGAATCTCAATTTGGAATATTAAATGTGGATAGCTATAAAAATATATACTTTGGCCAACTGTGTACGAATGTTAAACACATCAAATTGTTCATAATGGCACGTTCATGAATATATAATTACATATAATATTAATACTCAACAATAAAATACGAGTGGAAATGGCTAGATGACTTTGTGACGATAACTACCCGTGTTATAAAAACCCAATTTCCTCGTAGCGTATATACACAAAGATGCCACATAAACAGTTTCGTTTCTTCTTAATACCTGTGTCTGTTCGGTAACAGTGTCCTCCCAATATAATTAGCGTAAGATAGATTTCAATAAACCAAATCGTATATATCATTAATAATAGCCTACCCATGACAAAATTTCAAATATAGGCTCTTAAAACAAGAGTACATGAAAAAACGTTTTGTATAGACACAAGAAATCTGTAAATGGTAAATATATTTTAACGGACAATATATAATATTGTATACGCGATTAACCTAAACTAGATGGCACGTTATTTTAGTGTCGCCTCCTTTGGTCATAATAATAATTAAATTTCGCTAATAAAAAATCAATTGTGCGTATGACATATGTCCGAATACGGGCTGCGTTCGTTACAATTTCTGAACTTGCCTTACCATTATGCTTGACTGTCAGCATTTTTCAGCTTGTAAATCTGCCAATACTTGAATCGACGATAGAATCGGTTTATTGAAGTAAAACGGCAGTCATACACAATAGCAAGACTTAATATTTAGAAGACAAAATTGTATTGGGGAATTTACTGAGCAACTCAGGCAGTAACGAGGCGACACTCCCACGCAGACCCCTAATTGACATGTATTATTAACTTCACTCGAACTAGGAACCATACCAGCTGCTAAATTTAGAAACATAAACGAAATTCCAGTCAACAGTAGGAGGTGCAAATATGCTTTCATTTGATCGTGGACCAATCACATTTGGCAGTGAAATAATAACGAGTAAGATCAATTCAAATAAAACTAATACGATTTCATCTAAACGTGAAAACTCGACGATCAAAGACTTTCTGTTCGTTTACATGCATGTTGACTGGATAGTAACATATGTAAAAAAAAGATATTAGCCTAAACTTTGGATTGTCTGTTATTACAACTAAATGCAACCATAATAAAAATGTGAGATGAATTAAACCAAAACGCAAGTATTACAGTATACTTTGGGAATAGCTATCCACTAGCAGCGAAACTGGTTCCATACTATATTAAAATTTCACAACAGGAATAATAAAAAAAATCAAAAAAGGGCTTGGAGTCCACTGCGAGCGGATAGTGACTATAATGAAAAAACACAAAACAACAAAATAGTCAAATACTGGTTTAGCAAAAATGTTAAGCTTTGTAAAATCAGCAATTAAATATAATAATAATAATAATAATATAAGGGAATAAATGTGAGATCTTGTAGTATGCAGACTTACAGCCATTGAGTTATTCCTCAGACAATGTATAGGGTGTTGAGGACTAGAACGTGGTGATTATTCTTAGCCAGAGTGACGATATATCCTTCAGATGTTATCTTCAATCCGCAGCAACGAGACACCTGCAACACACGGACATACACCGATCAGAAAGTTTTATAAATTTCAAATTAATCTGTACTAATATTACAAAGAGGAAAAATTTGTATTTTTGTATGTAAGGAATAAACTTCAAAACTACTGGACCGATTTCAAAAATTCTTTCACCTTTAGAAAGCTACATTATTCCTGAGTAACATAAGTTCCTCAAAAATTGTTACTTAAACCAATCCAGTGTAAAAAAAAAATAGCCATAAAATGTCTTTCATCGCATGCGCTGCGAAAAGTATTGATGATAGAACAAAAAAATGTTCTACTATATTATAGAACGTACCAATATCTACAAAAAACTTCGCGAGACCATATGTCTAACTATTGTAGTTATGTCACTATAGCTACTTTTTTACATGTTAACAGTTGATATTTTGTATTCAAGAGTGTTTCAATACCTGTCGATTACTTTTTGAATTATTAAAATCAGACATTCCATTCAAAAGATATTACGAAATTAAAAAATATCAATATATACAAAAAATACACGCCAATGTGCCGGTATAACTCCACGCAGCGCAGTGAGCAACGCGGCGAGGGGGCACCAAAATGCGGGAGAGCCAAAATGCTTCAAAAAAATTGTCCAACCGTGCGAAGCCGGGACGGGCCGATAATTTATAATAACGCGCTAATAAGGATCTAAAAATGTATATTGCTATTGCGTCATATGTGTTCACCCATACCTACTTTATCATACAATATTTCTATACAGTCGTAGATTATTAATGTTGAAGGTTTAACTATTGCTCAAACGTTAAAATAATAAGGGTCAATATAACTGTTGGAGTCCAGCCAAGAAGAAGGGGAGGGGGCATCCTGCTTGCTCCACGTCATTGCAGCTCAACGTATTTGTTTAATTCCACGTGCCAAAGCAATGTTAGTTTTAGTAAATGATAAGTTCAGATAATCATTATTGACCCTTTATTTCTTGACACAAGACTTCATATAATTTAACAACGAGGCAATATTGTTGTGATACGGCAACCTATACCAGAGACCTATAATGTGCTTCAAGTCTTTCATTTTGAACAGTTCCTATTCTAATTTGTAATAGGCTTGTGTCCACTAATAAATTGTTTGGTTTATGGTTTCTATTTATAAATTAAGTATCAAGATAATATGAAGTATTATAGAAGTAGATAAGAAAAAACTAGTCTATTTCTCATAAAAGTTAAAGATTATTAATATTTTTAGAAAATAAATTAGAAAAAAATATAAGCTTTAAGTCACGAGTCAGCGAACCCCGATCAAGAAGTGTTACGTCACGCCACGCAAAAACATCATTGTTGTTTTTGACGTTTTCATACAACAGAGCAGGTTACTTCGCAGACAGTGACGTCATTCAAGGCGCCATGACACTATTCAGCGTTTTCTAGGGAAATCTAAATTGCTTTTTTTAAATACAAAACGTAATATAAATATTGCTTTTTCTTTAAGATATAGGTTTTTTTGAGATAAAATAGACAATAAAATTAAATTTATTTCAAATTTATTCACCAAGCCTATTATTTCGCGTACGTAGACACGGACCATTTCTTCTTGACGTGACATCACGATCCATTATAACAATCACCAATAAAAATATTTTTGATTCTACAACAACTATCACACAAACAAAAATCAAATACAAGTACCATTGTTACCTACACACATGTTGACATTGTATTGTATAGTTATTTATTTATAAGTGTCACATATATATAATAAATAACATTGCGTTCAACTATTTCGTATTTCAGGCTCAATTTTTTGTTTTTCGTAATTTATAAACATCATGGTAAAAATATTTGACCCTTGATTAAATAATACGCATAATCCTTATTGTCGATTACCATTACATGCTATCTTACGTTATGAGACAGAAAATCTTGCCAAATCTAATGTTTAGAAATTAATCCTATAATTTATATTAACGATTTCCAAAAAGAACATATTGCGTGAAATTATTTGTTCGATGTTATAACTTGTGTTGGTTAATTATTTTTTTTTTGAAAAAAAATTATCCTAACAATAAAAAATAACACAATGTTTGTACAAGAGAAATGTAAATCAATGAAAATGAGTTAAGAATATGAATGAATGAACAAGTAATGTAATGAGGCGGGCAGGAACTTAGCGAATGAATGTATGGGAGTAAATATAAATATACCTCAGTGCAGCGAGGACAATTCGGCTGGTAAATAGATTATTAATTTCATTTATGATTAATTTTTTTGACTGACCTTGACATAGGGACACTCAAACTCGGTAACGAGGACGCCATCCCTCGTGAACACGGCCACGTGGAACTTGTTTCCGTGCGAATCCCCGATGAGAACGTCCCCAGCATCAGACACGTCGATACCGTTGGGGAAGTTGGTCACATTCTCGCAACCAATACGACGGAGGAACCTACCCTCGTCGTCGAACACGACTACGCAGTGCCCCTTGAAATCGCAAACGTAGAATTCTTTTCCTAAAATTTTAATTATACAAATTGGGTAATACTTAATCGAAATTATCTGACACTTAACTAGTAACAAACTAGCCAATACTAAAAACGACAATTTATCTAACACAAATATAAGTTTAACAGACAACTAGTTGAAGTCACTTTGTTGAACCAATATTATTTGTTTACAATATATGTATATGTATAGAGTTGTACAAGACTTGTTTATATAATTATGTTCGTGAATGTAAAGAAAAATTGTCAATGTATTTAGTACGCACCACTGATAGCGATATCCGACGGCTCTCTCATGCACTCACTGCAATCGAACCAACTCATGAGGTCGCCTTCTTCAGACAGGATGAAGACCGTGGGAGTGACACTGTCGACGGCTACAATCAGCCCTTCAGCAGTAACTGCTAAACCGGCCACTATATCGATGAACCGAACCTACATCAAATATAAATATTATCTTCAGCTGTTAACATATATAACTCAATGTCAAAAAAGAAGGCAGTGCCAATCGTGTAAGAAAGCATAGCAAGATACTTTAAATTTATTATTTACTAGCTGACTCCCTTTTAGTAATCATGGTTGATTATGCAATATAATAATTAACAGAAATACATCATATAAGTATACATTATGTAACCAAAAGTTAGCTAAACAGAAAATATCAAATAGATAGATTAAATAGTTGCAAGTTATTCAAAATGTAGTACATACAGCGATCTTCTTAAGAAAATGTCCATTTTTGGTAAATATTTGCATGCGCGATCTTTCATTTCCGCGATCGCAAACAACGAACTTTCCGGTTGCTCGAACTACAGCTACTTTGCGGGGATACCAGAGCTGACCCTCTTCCTTGCCGGCAACACCGAAATTGAACTTGTGAGTTCCAGATTTATCAAATACCTAAGTAAATAAAAGTCTATGTTATTACTTTTAAACATTGAGCGATTAAAATAATATATATATTATAATCCACACCGTTATGCGATGATTGTTGGTGTCAGCAACAATGATGTCTTCATCGTTCCCAAGGCAAAAACCGTGAGGGGAATTGAACTGTCCCTTTCCGCCACCGAGCTGGCCGAACTTGAATCTTATATGCATAGGTGTCGCTTTTGTTGCTCGTACAAGCGGAGCCGGGGGAGTAATTAGTGCAGCTTCTTCGGCTGGAGTCAGTAACGGCCTACCAGGAGACACGCCACGAGGACCAACCCCACCGATGCCACCAACACTGCCAAATCCGTTCACTTCTAAAATATATATATATGCATATTAATCATGTTTCACGAATCCTAGTAAGAACTGAATCAGTGTAACAGCAATTGTTAGTTTTTTAAAAAATTAAGTTGAATCTAGTCTTGAAATGGAAGGACGTATTGTATGTAGGTTTCTCTTTCCACCTAGGGAAAGAGAAACCTACATACAATACGTCCTTCCACGTCGTCATTATATACGTAGGTGTATGCTACGGTCCTGCTAACACACCAATGCAGAATTGTTATCCTACCGAACAAGTGAGGTAGATGTTGTTCATATAAAATGGCAGCGGTGATTTTGCAGGACAGCAGCAAGGGACTAAATTTAAAAAGCTCTTAAACCGGTTTCTAATAAAACACTTACCTGTATTCAATCCAAGCTTAGCAAGAGCTTGTAAATTATTGTATGCTTGAGGTGAATTCAGATCGCCAGCGAGAAGTTCAGCAAGAGTGAAAGGTGGAGCTGGTGATGCATGCGGAGGTGGCGGTACTTCCTTCTCAGCAATACTTGCCAGCTGTTGCAAGTTGTACTCAACCATCGAAGGTAAAGCTGGGACTCCACCCACCCCGGTCACACCGGGTACATTGTTTACGTTCACTACTCCAGGAATTACGCTAGTGTTAGATACGGCACCAACCGCCCCGACTCCCGGCACACCAATAGGTGGCACTCCTCCCACCGGCACTCCAACTATACTGCCGACTCCGCCTGTAACCCGACGCATATTTCCCAGTGGAAAGTCGTCGAAAACTGGCGCATTCGTCACAGATACAGCTGGCGAATGGGAATTAGAGGCGACGGAAACGATAGCTGATGATTCACTAGCGCGCTTTCTCTCCTCGACTTTAGTAGCTTCAGTACGGAATGTTCCAAATGTTTCCTCTGCAATCATATCAAACTTATCCATCTTCGTGACAAATTCCAATGAATAATCAACTTCAAACTCAGGTGCTCCTTCTAAGAGTCGAGCAAATTGTGAAGCAACTGTTTTCTTCAACATAACGATCTCAGTACCATCTCCCCTGCGAAGTAATCTTGCCGCAAACTTGCAAGCACAATCTATACGTTGCACAGTTTTATCTACGCGGTCGAAGAGATCCATAACTTTAAGCTCTCTTTCCTTATGCAGCCGTTCAAGTTCTTCTAAGGCTTTTTCGCGACGTCTTTCTAGAGCCGCTTTATAGGCATGGAAAGCTTCGTCGATGACATTTTCGGCGTCATCTCTTTGACGTTGTAGATCGCCCAATGCGTCATCTAATCTAGCAGATGCACTTCCAGCTGCTACTGCTCGAGCATTTGCTTCGACAATAAAGTTTCTTAGCTCTGCACGTAGGTTCGGTTCAGCATCGACGATTCGTTCGCAGCGGTGCTCTCCAACTTTGTGATCGACTGTTAAACATTCTGAGCAGGCCCCTACTTCACACTCGCAGCAATAGAATTTTAGGCTTTCGCCGACATGACGAGTACAGAAAATCGGCTTATGCACAGCAGATTTTTCTTTAGATGAACGAAGAGCGTCGAAAGGAACTACGCGATGGTTTTCGAAACATCTCATAAATTCGTGAGCAGAGTTGCAATTCGAGCACAAGAAATGAGAACAATCAGTACATCTAGCAACTGCAGGTTCCTTGCTCTTGCAGCAAGTGCAGACAACAGACTGATCCATAGAGGAAACATCCAAGATGTTTGTAAGAACATAGTCCGACGGAAGTGACACGGCTCCACCCCCATTCATCTAGATAGAATATAAAATTAATGAATTTGTGTTCATAAATCTGTATATAAAAAATATAAAAAGCCTATAATTATCACCTTAGTTTCTTGCTTGCACAAGGGACACTCCACAGCCAAATCATATTTAAGAGAATCTCCAGCCTCATTTACCATCAATTTGTCAATGCACGCTTCACAGAAAACATGAAGGCATGACAATACCCGAGGACTGCATAATTTATTGCTGTAATAATAATAAATATTTTATACAAATATTATATTTAGTTATATTGATTACTTAAATTGCTTATTTTTCCATAAATATGATAAAAATGAATAACATTAAAAAGGTTAAAATAAATGGAGTTACTTACTCGCAAATGTTACAATTCTGTTCTTGTTTACCATTATCTGGAGACTCCAATGAACCCTCATCACCGAGACTAACAAGACCATCCCCAAAAAGCTCGCCGTTCATTTCTTCCATTTTAACTTATAATTAGTGTTGTATAATGTATAATTTTTAACTCAACCAACAATAATCTGAAAAAAATATACCTTTGCAAATACTATACAAAATGTTGACTGCTTCAAAGTCATTTTAAGATTTTTATAATATAACAAAAATAAAAGTATATTATGATTTAATTTCACCAAGTGTCAATTAGTTTCTTACTAATCAGTGAAAATAGTATGTCTCTATTATATTTATTTTTTTTTATATATATATTTATATAGAGGTATAGTAATAAAATAGAAGTATATTTTATATTTTCTATCTTTTGATTTGAGTATGCAACCACTTTTACTTTACAAGTTAAAAATTTCTTGCACCTCCTCAAGATCCATAAACAAACAAATAAAAGCTTAGTGATTTCATAAACTGCATTTTCACTAGACGATTGTCATTGACACACGCTGCGCGAGGCTAGGTTAAATGAAGTGATTCTTTTGGTTCTTAATAAACACATCTCTGGTGGAAACGCAGCCTGAGAGCCGGCTTTAAATATTGCCCGTGCGAGTTTGTTTCTGGCGCTCCACAATAAAGACAAATAAAGCTCTCACCAAGTAAACTATAGAGATATATATCCCATCTCTAGTGGGAAGACTCAGCTCGGCAGCTTGCACAGTTAGGAAAGTAAGGCAAATGACTAACATTGATACTTGTAGTTTTGTTTATTTCAAAGTATTATGTCCTATGGAATTTTAGGGTGGGGTAGGACATCAAATCTATTTCTATTCTTCGAAAAGAGGAGTCCAGGCCATTTACAATCTAATATAGCTAGATATTCCCTTAAACATTACCATCTCAATATATTTATAATAACATTTTATATATTAAGCAGAATATTCATTATTTTTCAAAACATAATGAACATGGCATTTAGGAAAGAGCAAATGTTGAGTTACTTGCTGGCTCTTAACAGAAAACTGCTTCCCAAGCTAGTGATCATAACCTTCAGACAAATTGACTGACTGACTGACCTATATTGATGTCAAAAGTACTTTGTAAAAAGTTTAATTGAAATAAACTATTTTTACTTTGAGGTCTCTAATGAGATTGTATGGAACAAAAGATTAAAATAGCAATAGGAGCCCCTAATAGCATGCTGCTTGCTATAAGATCAGAAAAACAATTATTTTCTGAGGGGACTTTATAACACAAATAGAAACCGAAACAAGTTTGATTTAAATTGAATATCAAAAAATTATTGTAATTTAAAAATGTTTTAGCCCAGCCATACTGGTTGTCTACTTTTCCAATAAACCAAGGTTAAATCCCATAAAATTTTGGAATTGAATAAATTTAATAGATTATATCCAAATAAAAGAGCAAATTAATTAATAACAAACACCATAATATATCTATAAATAATTCATTAAATGTTAATATCAAATAAATTTTCCTTAAAAATGTATAATGTGACAAATTTTTATATTGATATAGATAAAACAAGAATAAAAATTATACTTTTGTTCCTATGCAGTTTTTACCATAAAATGTTTTGTTTGTTTTTTCCTGACCATGTATTGTACAAAAGGTAAAAACTTACTACCCTAAGGTAAAATTGCCATAAAATAAATTTGATATATTTTTTTAAAATGTATAGTTAAAACTACATTTTCCTTTGTATAACATAATTAAATTCCAAAAAGTCACACTATTAGAATTAATTAGGAATCAATAAAAATTTACAAATAAATTAGTTATCCATGAACTTTTTATGACTAAATTTAGTATTTAAACAATAAATTATCGAATAACTCATCATTGTAATTCATTAATTTAAAAAATATATGAAACCTGTGCTTGACTTTTTGTTTTAGTAGGAAAATGAATAAGATGTTAGTGAAATATAATAAAAGTCATTTTTTTGTCTTTTCATCAATTCAGTTGACATAAAAGTCCAAAATATTATTTGTTTTTAGTTTGCCGACTTTATATTTTGCTTCGTAAACTAATTGATATACACAGTTATACAATTTATACTTGAAAGTATTGTTTGCGGCATAAAAAAAATTTTTTTTTAAAAAATCAAACAAACAACAATTAACATTACAACTATAAGTTGGGAACTTACTCTGAAAATGTTTTTTGACTGTCTTAATTTATGAGCTGCCATTTTATTAGTTCTGATACATCAAAATTAATTAAATATTTCACTATAAAGAACTAGTAAAATAGATTTTATTTCATCCATCATTCAACTGTAATTCTATTTAAAATCAACCAAAACCTTTTCCTCTTGTTAATTATTCACCAGTTACTAAATATTTAAATAGTGGACTTGCCCTAAGCTTTGCTAGGCTAAATATTAAAAATGACAATAACTTATTTTCTGGTATCTTATTTTAATGAAACAAAGCCTATATTTCAAGCTAGATCTGCAGCAATACAACTGTAAAAACCATATCCATTTTTGTACAGTAGTAGTTGCGTGATGCGGATACAAATATACGGACAAACAGACAAATAAAAAAAAATGATCGTTTTTGCTTCTTGGTCTACAGCTCACATTAAGTTTGTCAAATATCTTCTATGCACGATGTAATTCGACCAGTTAAATGTTAATTATACGTGATATATAACACTAATAAATAAGTTAAAACGCATATTTAATCTAAATTCTGAAGGTATATCTACCTATAGGTACCTACATTCAAGTACTTAAACGCAATGCACCATGCACGCTGCAGACAATGGCGAAGGTCGATATTACACTTCTAACCGATTTTTATATACATACACAATAATTTAAGCTTCTTAAACACATATTTTAAACATTTACTAACCTTTAACACTTATAGTTTGTGGAAAGGGCGACAATCAAACACCAAAAATGTTCTACCACGCCGTAACTAAGAGAATATTCATCACTATGTAAATAAATAAAAAATGAGCATCAAGCATCAATAGATTATTTTTTAAATTAAATAGTTTCTTCGATGAGTTCTTAAAGAAATGTTTTGTCACGTTCTCATTTTAAAAAGACGAATGGATACATCACTGTTTAGGTATTGATTTTCTTCGTTGGGGTTTTGGTTGGCTGTGCGCTTGTTAGAGTTGTCGGTTGGTTACGCTTAAAATACTATTTTTCACTATAGCAACACCAACATTTCAATACAGTCAATTTTTTTTAAGTAACTGAAAATAATTATTTATGTTTATTATTAACCGTAAATAATATATTAATTATTACTATACTGTTTGTTAGCAGTATAAAGTTGCATGGATAATTTATTTTTTGTTTTTAAGTATTAATTATCATGGATAATTTATTTTTAAATAAGTTCTATATTATAATAATTAAACGAAGTAACGTAACATTCCAAGTGTTACATTTTTTACAGTACTGAAATATCAGATCAATGAAATATCAATGGTATCATAACATTATCAAAAGCTTACTAATAACTTGATTTTTCTGTTTTTGTCACATACTTACTCAAACTTCAAACGTTTTAATATTTGCCTGAATTTGGGGGGATTCCCAAATAAGTGAAATCATTAAAGTTGTTCCTGAAATTCAAACGGAAAATAAGGTTTTTCAGAAGATACAAATTCTTAGACCAAGAATCAAAAGACAATTAATCGTCATGAATAGACTTTTCAAACTTTTCTGTTTAATTAAAGATTATTTTTATATTTTTCTATTCTTATATCAATGATATTCTATTTATTAAATACTAGCGGCCCATTCCGGTTTTGCACGGGTGGACAATTTTTGTTAAACATCTTGGCTCTCCCGCATTTTGGTGCCCCCTCGCCACGTTGCTCACTGCGCTGCGTGGAGTTATACCGGCACATTAGCTTACATTTTTTGTTTATAATGATATTTTTAATTTCGTAATATCTTTTGAATGGAATATCCGTTTTTAATAATTCAAAAAGTAATCTACAAGCATTGTAACTGTCTTGAATACGAAATAATTTATTTTGATAAGAATTAATACAAAGATATATAATATGGTCTGATTTTGAAAGGAATTTCTATTAACTTTTAAAATGTAAAAAAGTAGTTATAGTGATGTAATATTGTAGAACATTTTTTTGTTCTATCATCAATACATTTTGCAGCGCATGCGATGAAAGACATTTTATAAGTAGTTTTGTTTGCACCTTGGGTTGGTTTTAGTAAGAAATTCTGAGGATCTCTAATTTTTTTCCAGTAATAAATATAGCTTATGTTACTCAGGAATAATGTAACTTTCTAATGGTGAAAGAATTTTTGAAATCGGTGCAGTAGTTTATAAGTTTATTAGTTACATACAAAAATACAAATCTTTCCTCTTTATAATATTAGTAGGTATTGATAAGTATTACAGTAGAAAAGATAAAATTATGACTATCCATTTTATTTGAAAAACTGTCGATGAACAATTGATTCTTATTTTTAAAGAAATGTAATAAAATTAAATTTATCTGCAATAAAAATTGTACTGGACAACACTACGGTTACGATGATGTTACTGGCACTTAAGTATTAGTTTGACCTTGAATGCGCAGCGCATTTATCACAAAAGGTCCTAATAGTGACTATTAGGGTCTTTTATTAATGATTTCAACAATCATTTATAAGAAAAATATCGATATTTCATCAATATAAATAATAAATAAATTATCGCTAAACACTTTAGTCTATAATTTGTGCAACACTGATTACCTACTAAGGGATTTTTTCCCTAGTTTTAGGGGGATTTAATTTTTTAAAGTTATTTTCAGGTATTGTTATTATAGGGGTGCTTGATTAATTCAATCAATTGATTGCTTTAGGGAGAAATATTTTATAAACTTGATGACACTGTTTGTCAACTGTCACTGACGTCGTTTCATTTCCTATAGTTCTTATAAAATAATTTAATTTAATAAAAATCAGAATAATGACTTTTATACCTAACTGGGAAGAATTCGAAAAATCTGCTGAGATGTTATATTTAAGGGATCCTTTAAATACTCGCTATAGTATAAAGTATTCTCATTCAAAAGGAGTATTTTTGGTTAAGATCACTGACAATAAGAAGGTAATCTTTATAATATTGTGAATATTTATTTTATTAATATATCCAATTTTTATTTAATGTAAACAAAGTCTACGGTCGATATTGACATAATTACTGCAACCTCAAGCAATGTCAAAAACCATTAATTAAAAAAAAATCCTGACAGTCCCTAAGTCATTTTGCACATCACACTCACAGTATATCTTCATATTCCACTTCAGGTACTGATATTTGATTCATACGTAACCCTAAAACGCTTAGAACTTAAAGAAGCATGAAAAAAAATATATATCTGATAGCTTTTTTGGCATAGATAAAGAGAAAAATATTTAAAAAAAATCATTTCATTTTTTAATTTTATTATTTTAAAAATATTAATATATAAATAAACAAAAAATGTACTCAAAAATATTTCAAACATAGTAACAGCAGAATTAAAAAATATTCTTAATTTTTTTTTTCAACAAATACTATAAAACCTTAAATAATTTATTTTGGTATCGATGAGTCTGCAAACTTGTCTATCAAAGATAAAATCAAACCAAAATTAAAGCTCACTCAAGCTTTTTTTTTTAACGGTTTTTCATAACATTTATTTTTCTACTATTTCATATACTTTAATATCACTATTACAGGAAAATATGTAGTTTAAAAAAAATATATTTCATAACTGTACCAAAATTGCATCATGATTTAAATTAAAAAAATCACTTTTTTGTCAATGGTCTTATAAAGCATGATGATAATGTTTTTCTACAAGGTAATCTTAATCCCCAAGTTTAAGTTTGGTTGAGTCAGTTTTTGAATTATATTAACCTACCCAATATAAAACAAGGAGTTGTACTAACATCTCCTTGTTAGCAAGTGTTAGTTAAAATAAGACACCAGTTTTGTTTACATTGGTTTAATTCATTTATTAGATATTAGTGTATAAAATGTATTATTTTTCACCTTTTAACTATCTAAAGGACTCGACCTACCATACCATATATATGGCCATATTATGGCTGTAGTTGGAACATGTTGCGACATAAAATATTTGTTGTATTGAAAACTATGAGAACATGCCCACTGGACCATTGACACACGTGATCGATACGCTAGGCTAGTAGACCATATTGTGCTGATTTCCGATCTTGATATGTTCGTAGCATGGTCATGGTATGGTACATTGTAGTGGGCAGAGACGTTAAATCTGTTGAAATATGAAATTCCTGGATTCTTAAAAAGAAAATAAAAATAATATCTCAAGTTAGTAGGGGATATTTATTTAAGATAATTATAAAGATATAAAAGTTTTTTATTTATTTACAGTGTCTTCAATATAAAACAGAAGTTCAACAGGATGTAAGAAAAATTGACCAATTTGTATCAAATTTAATAAGGCACATGGCTTCTAATGATAATTAAGAATTAAAATACTTTTTTTGATAAATAGTTTCGTTTATAACAAACCCCCAATTCCTGGATAGCCAGGTCTATGTTGATATATAAATTCTTAAAAACTCATTAGATACATTGATATGATTGATTTTTTAAGAAATATATGAATAACTTTGGTAATAACAATGGAGAAGTTTCATGATGTTGATAATGCTATATTTTATGTAATAGAATTGAAATATAGATGGAAACTAATAATTTTTGAAATCCGTCAATAAATGATTGAGAAACACATTGTGTTTACATATTTTTGTTTTTAACTGTCGTGCTTTAGCACATAGGGACTATACAATATTTTTAAGCCTCAGCCATTATTATAATAAACAAAACATGACACGAGCGGCGCAATTAACAGCAAAGTGTATAGGCGCCCCGTGTCCAATAGGTGAAATGACGTCACACGCTGGCCTGCTGCATGAAACAAAATTATTGTTACAGGCGCAACTATAAAGTCTCATAACTATTTCATTTGTAGATATTTTAATGATTTTTCAAATATTGTTTCATTTTACTTTAATTTTTACATTTAATATTAAAAAAAAAGAAACTTCTCTATTGGCTTGTTGTAGTTCATATTCCAGAGCTTTGGGTCCTGGACGATATTATAAAAATGCAGTTCGACAATGAATATGTGCATTTTATTGACAATGATCTAAAACCCCAGCGATATTTAAATGTTGGTTTAGAAAACAATTGTTTAACTATCGAACATATAAACGCAATGTGTGACACAAAAATTAATTTACATAATAAATCTACACTATTATATAAAGAGGAAAGATTTGTTTGTTGTGAATAGGCTCGAAAAGTACTGAATCGATTTAGAAAATTCTTTCACCTATAGAAAGCTACATCCTTTACGGTTAATATAGGCTATGTGGTGTTTCCATAAATATTCTAATTCAAAAGATATGGCCATTTAAGTGCAATAACGTGGTCATTTTGTAAATTTCTCAGGAACTACTAATCCAATTTTAAATTTTTTTTCACTGATGAAAATTACACTATTTATGAATAATTTATTATGTAGGTGATGTACTGTCGCCATATACGCCTCTCTTCCTCTTATATACTATCACTCTCTCTCTTTAATTTTTATCAGATCATTTTTTTTATCTTTGTTCAGAAAGATCAGTCTCATTTTACTTTCTTTCTTTCGATTATCTCTCTCTATTTCCCTCTTTCTTCTTTATTTATTCAATTTTATTTTTGCTCTGTCCGAGGGAGAACCTTTTTTTATTACCGTAAGTTACAATAAAACGGAACTGTTTACGCGGAGCGAAATTGCTCTTGGAGTAAAATTTAAATGGTTAAGATAGTTCTGTGTGTTTTGGCAAAGTTGTTTGTTATTTATACTAGAAATAAGGGATTCCGGTTTTGTTCAATTTGGATGCTTAACCATAAAAAAACGAATACTTTATGGCGCTCCATACATGGAAATATTGATGCGAATATCTCGTCAATTTTATAGGTTCAATATTATTGCTCATTAAAAAGTATTATGCAATAATATTGTAGAAGTACAGTGCGCCTATAATTTGTTACTATTGCTTTGGATTTATATATGAATAAAGCCGTTTATATATCGCTTTAAAAGTTTTATTCGTTTTAAGTGTTAATAAAGCGAGTGATAACCTAGTGGTTAAGACGTCGATGTCTACTCGGGAGGTCCGAGTTCGATCCTGGGCGCACACCTCTTACTTTTTTGAGTTATGTGTATTTTAAGCATTTAAATATCATTTGCTTTAACAGTCAAGAAAAACATCGTGAGGAAACCTGCAATCCTGTGAGTTCTTGTCTATAAATATAAACGAATGTTTATCTTCTGTCAGCTGATACCAATACTCAATCTTGATTAATTCAAATTTGGAATTTATTTTCGATCTGTAATCCAAAGATTTTAGATTAAATTTGGCCGTATGTTCATAAACCTCTTAAGGTGTGAATAAGAACAATGCTGAACTAATATTGATAAAACTTTTAGCATCAACCCAATAGACACGTCTTTGTTGACAGTACATAATAGATAAATAAAAAAAATTTATTGCAATTAGAATGGAGTTCATATTTTCGCTAAAATTTTCTGTCTCTAGGTATAGATAGTTCAATTCCCGACGGCTTGCGGCTCACCTAATATTTTGGCAGTTAGTAGGCGAGACGTCGTTTTTTTTTGAAAATTGGTATTATTTAAACGTAACAGACAAAATTGTCGTTATTTTATATAGGTACCGTGTTGTTTTATCTGTGTAGTTTTTATTTTTCAATTCTTATTTAATGATGTACTAGTATTCTAAGAATAAAAACAATGATCGATTTTTATGTAAGTCATTCATTGAAAACGTATATTACAATAGTAATATTAATAAGGTATAAATAACGGGACCTCACGACTCTACGACCCGTTTTTCAAAATCAGGAAAATTACCTGGTATTATTTTTGTTTAATTAATAAGATTTTGCTTTTTTGCAACCAAATATTTATATTTCTAAGAGCAATTTGTAATACATGATAAATAATAAAATGAAAAAACAGGAAAAGTCTGATAATTCTTCAATGAAATCTTAAAATCTAATGGTAGGGTAGTCTTTATAGTTTTACACATTCATCATTCGAAATCCAAATACCAATATAATATTTAGATTTTAGATGTTTGTTGCTCAACCACGCAAAAACGGGTGAACGGATTTAAATGAAATTTTGCACATATCATCGCTGGAAAGAATTAAAATATATTTATTAAATTAAATGTTTTATTAATATAAACTTTAAATACAGTAGGATTGCACTTCAGGCTAACTTTTGGACTATAAATTGACGCAAGACTCTTTAAACACACAAAACTCCGCAACTATCATAATAACTATATCGTTACGTTTATGACCATCAACAATTTTTATCTGTGCTAAACTTTTTAGTAATCTGTGCTTAGCTTTCGTCTACAACCATCGAGGAGCAAATGTCAAATATGTTGATGGATATTGGACATGTTATTTTACTGTCATGCAGTGTGAAACATAAATAAAGCGTATTAGTTTTCAATAAATCATGACTTAATACTCAAGTGTAAACAATTAAAATGAAATAATACATTTAGAAACGTAACTGCCACTTATATATTTCTTTTTATTTAATGACATTATGGATGGTTTAATTCACGCGGCATTGGAAGCAGAGGCAAGTGTTACAATTTGTTTTTTAAGAAAGTGCTCGTTTATTTGTAATATTTAGAATTCAAATTAGTGTTGTCCTTATTCCAGGTAATACTTAACCGGGCTAAACATGTGAATACACACATAACACAATTTGACAGCAGTGTCTCAGATCATAAAATGACTTGGACCCATGAGAAGATTCATCTAGCTGAATCTGTCGACGACTCCAGGATGAAATTTCAAAGAAATTCTGCTACTACAGCTAGCAAAAGCTCTGAAAAGTTTGATTTATTCAAGAAACTTCATGAACTCTATAATGAACTAAGTAGGGATGAATCTTCACAAGCTAACTATGTAAGTTTTACTAATTTAAGAAAACAAATAACATCAGATTCCTAAAACATAGTTTTTATTATTTTAATAACACAAATTTAAACTTAGATGAATTTATCTCTTCATAATGGAACTGGATGTACTAAAGTACAATTTATTTTACTACTGTTTTATAAGTTTTTTCATTTTTTCCTACATATTCTTGCAACTGTATATTATAGTTTTATTTATGTTTGAAAGCTGGAATAATAAACCGAACTTGAAATTTTTTAAATGTTTATATAGATTGTAAAAGATATTCTTATTTTAACATAATAGTTTACTTAATATTTACTGTGTTTATTGCTTAATTCCCATTTAATATTTTAATTGACACTATTAAATTGTAAAATAAAATTTATTAATTTTAAGTAATTTGTTTTATATGATATAAATAAAAGTCTGAGTGTACACAACATATCAATTACATGCAATAACTATGTATTTATATATGCTTTACTGTCAGTATTTCAATTGCAAATAATTAAATAAAAAACTCAGTTAATTTAATTACAGTTATTATTGCTCTGAAAATATATAATATATGCAAGGAAATATGATTTACATTAATACGGTATATTAAATTTTATCATTTTTTCTTTTTACAGCAAGGTCTAAAGACAACATCCTATTTATTGGAGAAATTATTAGCTACATACAATTTAAATACTTTAATAATTAATTTATATCCGGGAAATAAAGGGTACTCTTTATCTCTCAAAGTTAATGGAAATATGCAATACATTCACCCACCGGAAGCAAATGTGAGTAAATTTGTTAATTGATATCCAGCTTGGCATTTAATAATAAAAGAAATAAACATATTCGTACAATTTATGATACAGATATTAACCTAGATTGGTTCTTACATAACTACGTAAAGCAAGCTTTTACTTTAACTGTACAAAATGGTTTCATATCTAAAAAATATATTAATTAAATAGTGATAAATAAAAATAAAAAAATTGCCCACAAATGGAATCAAATTTGCAACCACTGTTAGAAGTTAGATATGATACTTCCTTAATTTTTAGGCTTCATCAAGTCAAGATGAGACTTTAATTGAGACACCCAGATGGCCCTATGAAGAAGAGGAACTCTTAAGTTATATAGATAATGAAGAATTACCCGTGGTGCTTTTAGACTTACTTGAATCAGAACACTCATGTCTCTTTTATTCAGGTTGTATTATAGCCCAAATAAGAGATTATCGACAAGCATATCCCAGTTTTGTATGTGATACACACCATGTGCTTCTGAGACCTACTAACCAGGTAACCAGAAGTAAAACTTAGATCCTTAAAATAAAAATTTTGTTTAGAAGAACATCTAATATGTTTAGAATTTACATATTTATAATAATTACAAGTAACTTAACTACAAATAGCTTTAAAAAATATATTTTTAAGGTATACTTTTTATTTTATGCTCTTAAAGATAAATAAACCATAGTTAGTACATGTAAATAGTGAAAGCATTTTCATAAAAATTGTCAAAAATAAATTAATAATTATCAAATAAATTGGGTAGTATATTGCTTGGGTAATATACATATTATTAAGTATTGAATATTATAGTAGGGGAAAATTACTTAGTTATGATATTCATTTTTATTAAAATTTACAAAACTATATTTACTTAAATTGGGATAATTTTAAAATGTTCATATTTTTATTTATGTTATTTTAACAAAACAAAACCATGATTAGTAAATCATGACTTCATTCATTCTATTAGCATATTGCTGTATTTTGTAGTATATTATGAAATTTATTTACTTAAGATTGGATATTTATTATTTATATAATTTTTTATAATAAATTTATAACCCATAGATGGATTATTGGTACTTATTGTTTTGTCTCATCTTACATATTATACTTTATATACTTTCAGAGTATAATAACTGATGCAATGTGCATTGGTGGTCGGTGTGGATGGGCGGGGGAAGAGAGAGGAGCCCTAGAAGCAGTAGAAGCTGCTCTGGTCCATGCAGCTGCGCCTCCTCTCTGCTTAGAGCCACGGCCAGCTGTGGGCTTACTAGCAGCCAGGTTACACGCGGCGCCCAGATTGTTTAATACTCCACGGATAAGGCGACAAGCTCGGAGATTCTCGCAGGTACATTTAAGACCTTGTGATTAATTTGTGATTGTGTGGGAGGAGACTTTCTTCCGTAATTCTTAAAAAATAATCAATTCTTTTACTACAATGTAAATTACCTTTATTTATTTTTTTATGCTAAAAATGTGTCCAAATATAATATTTAATTACAGGTGGCTGTGAATAGGAAAAGAAAATTGGACCAATTTACTCATTATCACGGACTAGAGTTACTAGAATTAATTCACCGTCAAAGGGCGAAAAATAGCAGACAGTCTGTTCCTCATACACGGCTTACTTCTAAGTTTCCTAAAAAGCCACCAGAGGTAAAAAAAATATAGAACAGTAAGCCTCTATATTGTTATTTTGCATTATAAGTTAATTGGTTGACAATATATTTTTTAATTTAACAATTGGCTATGAGTTGAGCAGAAATGACAAATGTGATTCTGTTTCCTCTATATATGTTAAAACTTTGCATTATGGACTCAGGTCAGTAATGCAATGACCTGAAATTGAACCCATTACTTGTTGAAGGTAAATCCAAAAGTAACCATTGGATTAGTCTCATTTCTATTATTACGTTATAAATATTGTTTGAATTGATTTCTAATTAGATTAATTCATACAATAGGTGTTCAAGCCGATCGAGCCTCCAAAGATGGAGCCTCTGCCACTAGCACTGCCATCCGAACCCAGTGGTCCCTTACGACTAGCGAGAGCGTACGAGCGTCCACGACCAACACCAGATTGCCAGCCTCAATTAGTCGAAGAGTATATTCTAGAAACGGAGAAAACTTCTCCTCACGCCACTGCGGGTTTCTTCCATATAAAGCTGTCGATATTACAACGGCCGTCCGATCAAGAGTTCCTAGGAGAGTTGTATGTCGATAGAGATCATGTTGAAGGAGAACGGAATGGTGCTGCGTGTCGATTTTCATTAGGTGATCTATCTATCTCTTGAAAATATGACAAAAATTACTTGCGGGAATCAAAAACTTCAATTATATAAAATTTTGATATTGCCTATGTATAAAATAAATGTAGAATGGAGGTGCTTATCATATACAGTTTTGACCTAAGTAATAACAATAATATTTTCTGTCTTTCAAACATACCCATAAAAAGTTATTAAAGCTTTATAATTTTAATGTTTTTATTTAATGATTTTAATGTCTTAAAGTATTTATGCTTATTATAGGTTCACGACTGCAGGCTAATAAATATATACAGCAGTTTACTGAGATTTTCACGGAAGAAGGACGAAAGTCGGTTAGAATAAAACACATTGTTCCTGGACAACTTCCTAGAGTATCTTTCACTGGAGGAATGAGAGAAATGGTAAGATCATGATAACGACAACTTTGTAGTCATAAAACTAAACTAAACACCGCGTCGCGATCAAACGTAGTTATCAAAGACTTAAAAAAGAGTTATAATTGATATACTTTGAATTATGAATTGAGTCAGGCGAAATTTGACAACCAGACTCGTACGGCACAACCTAGAAAAGCACACCGCCTAGATAAATGTGACACGCGCAAACCCGAACCAGAACACACCACAAAAGTAAGCCGCTCGACAATCGAACAACCAGACTCGTGATTTTAAGAACAATGAACCTGAGAAATCCCATTTCATTAAAAATCTTTCAGATAGCGGCCACAATTTAGGCCATTCTCATAAAATACTACATGTATGCTATAAAGGTTTTAACCTTAATTTGTTAGAAATAATTAAAAATACCAATCAAACATTTGAACTACTGAACGAACAAATAAACGTGTCTAAATCCACTCCACTTAATATCGCTGTAAGAACAAAACACGAGAACCGAGTTAAGTATAGCGTGTCGAGTATCAAGTTAGGGTATAAAAGCAACAACTCCAGAAGATGCTTCGGTTACGGAGCGAAACGTATGTCAATTATGGAGAGATCTAATTGTGTAGTGTGTCCTGGTTCGGGTTGGCGCGTCTTAACTTTTTTGTGAACGGTATGCTCTTCTGGGTTGTTGTGCCGTACGAGTCTGATTGTCGAGTGACCTACTTGTGTAGTAGGTCCTGGTTCGGGTTCGCACGTCTCACTTTTATGTGGGTGGTGTGCTCTTCTGGTTCGAGTCTGGTTGTTCAGATTTGCGCAGATTATAGCAAGGCAACCTTTTTGATGTCTTTTAAACTTTGAATTAAAAATCAGGCAGCAGTTTTTAAAATTGCATAAATTCACCATCATTATAATCCGTGGATGGCCCACTGCTGAACCAGGTCTCCTCAGAGTGAGGAGGGTGCTAGGCCATAGTCGACCATGCTGGATCAGTGCGGGTTGACAAACTTTACACTCCTTTGAAAACATTAGAGGCGCGTTCCACTAAGCGATCTCAACGCCCCAAATGCTCATTTAGCCGTTCCACTTGAAGATCGCGGGCGTTATGGTCGCGGCGAAAACGTCATAAATGACATCATGACTTGTGCTTACTAGAAGCTCACGACGACCCATGTCAAATCGTGGATCGTTGTGAGCGTTGCAAAATTAGTGATCTGTGGTTACAAAATTTTGCAAAATGACGACGATGTAAATAACTTTATTTGATACGGATAGATATTTATTAGTGTACGTGAACGTTTCTCGTTGAGTATATTTATATAAAATTAATTTTAATTTCAACTAAATTATAAATATAAAAAAATCAATCAATAAAAAATATGAATACGTATAAATTAATTGAAACAATAATTGTAAACTTAACCTCTTGAAACTATTGCTTTATAACTCGCCATTTGAATGATTTACGTTCAAAACGCTCAATTACCCGTTCCACTTGAGTTAACGCTCGCGGACAAGTGGAACGGGAAAAACCGCGGTCGTGAGCGTGGGACGTGCACTCACACACACACACTCAGACGTGCAAGTTTCTTTACGATGGTTTTCTTCACCGTTAAAGGATAATTGCTTAAAACACACATAACACAGAAGAGTCGTCTATAGGAGCTCCTGAGTAAGGAGTCTTAACCACTAGGCTATCAACTTTAAAATAATGCAAAATCTAATGAAAGTCTATGAATTCTGTCAAATTTGATATGCAATCTTTAAATCGATACAGTTACATTTTATAACCTCCACGTGAGTTTATAAATTAGACAAAAATCCTGAAATTTGGATGAAAACATGTAAATTCACCACACTTATTGGAGACAAAATGTAATATTACCTCTCTTACGGAATTTTGGTTTGGCTGGGAGACAGTTCTGTAATAGCATCTGCCCTTGTAGAATGACTTTTTAGAGGGCAAAGGAATAAATAATGAGTTAGTGGTTTTATTTGGTTTCGTAATCTGTATAATAAATTGTTTTGATTTTAAAGCACAATTAAAGATATAATTTGTATTAGGGACAACAGTTGTTACTGCAACAACAACGTTCAGCGCAAGCAAGTAGTTCTACAGTGCAAACACATGCCACTACAGTGCCTGTTGTGTAAGTATTATAATTCAAAACAATTATATTATGAACACACAAAATGGTAAACATTCTAATATTTCTTTTATGTTTTAATAGGACTTCATCAATATCTTCAACACCCAATGCTATTACAAATGCGAGGCAGCTGCCTATTCTGGTAAGTATTCAACTTCACATACAATCTATATTTAATAATGCACAACTTTCACACTAATATAATGGAGAAGTTTCATGATGTTGATAATGTTATATTTAACTTAATAGAATTGAAATATAGATCAAAACTAATATAACCCTGAAAATATTTTTGAAATCCGTCAATACATGATTGAGAAACACATTATTTAGGTTTAATTTTAGTGCGGAACGATTGTGGGCCTCTGACGTCATCTCAACTACAATCGCACCAAGTTTTTATTATAGCATAATGGAAGAAGATTTCGTAAAAGAATGAAGTAAATTTTTCTTCAAATCCGTCTTATCTTAGTGCTGTAGGCATATTTTTTAACCTCAATCATTATTATAATAAACAAAACAAGACATGTGCGGCTTAAATAATAGCACGCCGATGAATGTATAATCTACTAGGTGAAGTGACGTCACACGCTGGTCTGCCGCATGGAGCAAAATTATTGTTACAAGCGCAACTTTTAAGTCCCACAACTTTTTGATTTGTAGAGATATTTTAATGATTATTATAATTAATATATATATAAAAAAAATTGGAAACTTCTCCATTTTATAAGTATAGAGATAGGTTGAAAGTAACATAGGCTATTTTCTTTGATAATTGTTGCTTTATTATAATTTAATTAAACAATTATAATTTATGAATATTTTTAACAGCAGGCACAACTACAACAAGTCGGCAACGTAGGTGGAGTAACGACCGTGGGCACAGTTGTAGGAACATTAGGCACAGTTGGGACCGTAGGAGCCGTGGGAAATGTTGGCACAGCGGGTAATGTTGGAGCAGTGGGCAATGTTGGGGCAGCGGGAAATGTTGGGGCTGTGGGCAATGTTGGTGTAGTGGGCAATGTTGGTGTAGTGGGTAATGTTGGGGCAGTAGGCACTGTGGGGTCTGTTGGTAATGTAGTAAATGTCGCACCAGGAGTCGCTGTCGAAACAGCTCTGAAACAGCAGCCATCTCCCTCTACGCCGCGTTTGTCGCCACAGGTAATATCTGGATCTAGGTATTCAAATTTAATTGTTTTTTTGACTATTGACAAAATAACGTATGTATTTTCAGGCTTCAACAAATCAACTCCTAGCCCAACAGCTAACCAATCCACCGCAACCTTTAAATCCACAAAAAATGCAATCAACTATTATACACATACAAACAGATAGACATCCTCTTATGTCTACTGCTGGCACATCACAGGTAATACAATATATTTTTTAATGAATATCGGTTAAATATTGAAGTATGTTATTCCATCTCATTGATCTGTAGTCAAGTAGTTAAAGTCGTTGCATCCACATTAAGATGTCGATTGTTCTTTTAACACTCTTATTATGTTTAACTTTCAAGGTACAGAGCATACAATACACAAACACTACGACAACTCAGCAAAAACCGACGATAACAAAACCGAGATCAACAAATCCTGCTATCAATGCACTTGTCACTAGTCTTATGAATTCAGCTCAACAATTCCAACAAGGTAATATCTGCATAAATATTCTTTTATAAAAAATAATTAAATTATATTATACTTTGGGGTGTGGGTATTAAATGAAAATTATGAACCATATTCCATATCCATAAATTGATATCTTTTAAGGTGTAACATTTATAATATACTATGTCACTTGGGAATAAATAGATTTCTAAGAGACAATTTTAAAAATTGAATCACTGGTTCTGAAGATTACCTCTTACTTAATAATGTATGTTTTATGGTACTATTATTATACTATTATACATAACTTATTAAGTTAGGCCATAAGTTTTATACATTGTACTTCACTACCGGTGAAAGAATTATTAATATCGGTTTAGTAGTTTTTGAGCCTTATAAAAAAATACAATAAATTAAACCTATCTTTTTTATGATATTATTGTACAATATAATATAGTATATAAAGTAAAGGTCTTATATTATTAACATTAATTTCAAAATAGCGGCAAGTCAAAATGCAGCGAAGTCAGCAGTGAGCACAGCAAACAGCAACGCTACGATCCTGAACTTGCTGAATAGCGCCCCAGCTGCCATGACGCACGTGACAGCGAGCGAGGCCGACACGCACAAGCTGCTGGCGCGCACGGTTTCTATCGCCGGCGCGCGCCTCATCGCCGCCTCCACTGCCGCCACGCATCAGCACTCGCTGCCTACTTACACGCAGCAGGTGAGTGCCAGCATATCGAAATAGACTAATAGATCATCGTCATAAGGTAAGCCAGGTCTTACTCTCAGAAATGACATAGGGTAAGGCGATAGTCTACTACTCTGACTAATTGCGGATTGGCTGACTTCACACAACTTTGAAAACCATATAGTGAACTTTTAGGAGTGCAGGTTCCACTCGATCTGTTCCAACTGTTATTTAATAGCCTATTCCCGTTTACTGAGTAATTTATATCTGAGAGTAATAGATATCTGAAACGAAATGAAATTTTCAATTCAGATCTACATGTATACGAGGGTCAAACAGAAAGATCTTAGAAAATCAAAAACTTATTAAATTAGCTAATCTTTTCAAAATAGTGTCCATTCACATCAATACATCGCTGCATCCGACGGAATCACTGAGAAAAGCACTCTCGTCTCGGCTTTTTGAAACGCAACCACAGCTTCTTCGGAGTCCAAGAAACGTTTTCCTCGAAGTTTTTCTTTTATTTTTGGGAATTAATAAGAATGGAAAGGTCGTTGGGACTGTATGATGGGTAACATCGCCAAATAGTCGATCTTTCGCATGGCGGTGTGCGAACACAGCATTTGAGTGAACCCTGTTAAATCTTTTAACCATTTCGGCACCAATCAACACGACGGACGGAGTTTTTGGCCCTCAAATTATGAGGTATCCACCGGGCACAAAGCTTCCTGTCATTAAACCGTGGAAGTTCATCGTGGCAGGTCAATCGTAGTCTATCATAACTTTCTTGTTGACCGAAATGACATCGAGTCATAAAAAATCATAGCACGAAAATTTTTTCGCGTTAAACTCATGCTGACTTGACAGACAATTTTTAATTTAGCACCAAATCGTAAAAGAAATGAATGAAATTTTATTTTTATTATATTCATTACAAGTGACTCGTTCTAAGAACTTTCATTTTGACCCTCGTACATGTCTTACTTTAATATTATAAGAAAATTAATTATATATAGTAACACTATTACTATTGGCCCCTAAACTAGGTAGTACTATAGGACTAAATTATATGATATATCATAGGATGGCTGAATTTACTTAGTTTAGTAGAAAAATTATAACTTGTTATTCCATGGATACTAATTTATTTGTAAATCGTTAATGTTATAGTAAATTTACTAAAGAGTGTCTTTTATGTTGTTGTTTCTTACTCTCGTTTTGGCTTATAAGGAATGCTGGATGAGCGTTTGGAAATAATTTGGTGAGGTGTTTCTGTCCATTTTTTATGTAGAGTTTTTGTATAGGTAATGACTGGTTACACTCGTGAAAACGAATCAACAAATGTTTCAAGTAGTGAAAGCGCATTACTAGAGCGACTAATGGGTACAGAGTCAGCTAGTACGCCTCCGACTCAACAGCAACAACAACCACAACAGCAACCTCAGCAGCAACCGCAGCCCGTGTGCCATTTACAGGTACTTAATATGATGATTGTATGTTGGTGTTTTGCATGTAATTTATACTTCTTGTTTAATATTAATATTTCTTTTCCAGGGTTTAAGTCTAACTTCCCTCCAAGGGCTTCAAAGCCTACAAGGTCTCCAAAACGTTCAAGTACAAATACCAGGTTTATCAGCACCGATATCGTTGTCGTTGAATGTGTCGGGTGCTCCGAGCGGGCTCCTCGTGTCGGTGCCGCCCACTACGTCCGTGGTGCTGACCAACCAGCCTTCTGTGCTGTCTTTGCCTATAGGTAGCATTTTTAAAAGTATTTCGATATTACTGCCTCATTGATATAGTGTAACATTTTTTAAAAATTTAATGCTGAATCATTATATTCTCCAACAAACATTAACAGTACGGGAATAAGGAAGTAATATATGTTATAGAGAAATTTCCTAAACCAATTCCTTCAAAGTTGTTTCATAGAATAATGTAACAAAATGAATTTCGTAAAATAAAGTATTTTTTTCCAGCTCAACTTGTATCAGGAAGCGTGAAGGGCGGAGTCCGAGGCGGCACCGTGCAAGTGGTCCGGGCGCCACGACCAACGCGGCTTGCTAGACCTGCTCCTAGACCACCGTTACAACCTCCTCCTGGTATGCTTACGATATTTTTTACCTCAAATATGAAACTTGTATAATGTTATTAGATTTTGTACCCACAATTTTATAATAAGTAGTCTTTTTAGTATTTTACTTTCCAAATTCCATCTTTTTGCAATATTAACTGAGCTAAATATGCTTGAATAAGGAATGGGTTCAGTAATTAAATAAATATGAATTAAAAGTACGAGTTCCAGTAAAAATAGATATAAAATATAAATTCATACAAATTATATTTAGTAAAGGATAATTTATAAATGTAGTTTAATAAATAATGTATGATGTAATTTTAATTACAGGTACCACCCAATTCATAACACAAACGCAAACACAGACTTTAAATACACATCAGGTGAGACGAAAATCGAACCCTGATAGTTCATAGTAAAAACTTAAATTGTAGTTCACTGCCGTAGAGAAATAAACTGTAAATAATGCATATTATATTAGATGAAAATTGTATAAATAAGTGACAAGTGAAATAATCTGCGTGCAATATGCGGTGCACTTCTAGCAGAGTGTAACTATGAACTCAAATACGTAATGTTACCATGAGTTGAATTGAGACTGAAAGGTATTGTCATATTGAAAATCTCCCGCTTTTAATATTAAATTAGAGATTGTTTAATTTAAAACTGTATTCCTTTCCAAACAAAATAATTGCTTTTATATTTGTAACGAGATACTTTTCTTGTGTGTGCTATTTTATTTTACAATTTTTTGAGCAGGATTGTGTACAGTTGCAAATAAAAGTAAACACAGACTATATTATAAACTGGTCGCAGAACTCACAGAATTCCCTTCGTTATCCCTTTCTCCTCTCTCATCATTGTTAATAGTTAATCTTTTAGTCCATTTTTTTTAAATTTTGGGATTTCTTTTGATTTTTTACCAAAGACAAGAAAGATCTTCAGTTTTGACTTAAGTCTGATCAAACCATATTCGAATATTCGAACTGATAGGTGCAATAACTCTACTCAGCTGTTACCCATATAATATTATACATAATAAATAGTTTTTTCTTTCTTTTTTTTCACGTTCAAATACTTTATAGATTCTCATTTTAACTATTTTTTACCACAGCTAGATTAACAGATATACAAATAATTGCAACTAAACTGATTAATTAATAACTTAAACTGATTAACAGACAGACAATTTACCAAATCACTCAGTGTTCAAACGCCGGTTAGACTGACGATGTCCTAGCATTGATTTACTAAATAAACGCATTGTTGTAAATAACTTAATAGGTAGATGTGGATATTGTAGTGTATAATGAAATTTAGATTAATCCTTATTTATTATCTAATTTGTTTAAATATTTCTAAAATTTTGTAATTTCGGATTGACTCAACTACCAATTACGATGGTTAATTTTAATTTGTTGCGTTTGTACACTGACTTTATGTGACAAAAAAGGAAGGGCGTGCAGTTTTAAATTACATTATCTCTGTATATTTATTGCAATCAATATAAAACCATATAATCGTGAGTAGTCGCGTCAATGAAGCCGTAAAACAGGCAAATTTCGAAAGTCCTCAGAAATAGCTCCGATTTTTATCATTTTTTTATTTTTGCTTTTTATATTATTAAAAATCAGAAATCTTTCAGAGGCAGCAACACTAAACAAGTAATTCTGTTAATTTTTCATCAAGTGGTGGGGTATCGTAGTCACTTCTACTGCATACAATGCAAACGGATGAGCGATGGAGCTTTTTCTGGGGACTTTCGACCAAAAAGCTTTATTGACTCGACTAGAGATTCATCCTATATTTTATATTTTCTCATATACATTATGATCATGTATGTATTTTATATGGGTCACAAATATATAATCGATATTTTATTTTAAATGTGCATGTTGAATTAGGTGATGAAAGCGACGCGTGACTCGTGACTAAATTTTAAGCGTTATATTATTGTGGAGTGTTCTAGAAGCCCAATTATTATAATTATTGAAAAAGATTTTATGTCTGTTAGATATTTTCGTAGCGGTTGTAAATAATATTATATACTAAACTGACATTATAAAAAATGAAATGCCTTCATGTACTTAATAAATGAATTGTAATGGCTTATTAAAATTTGTTGTAACTGTTCTGTTAAATCAGTATTAATGTTGCTCGCGGAATTGATATGAGCATGTCTTAAAAACGGTTGTCAATTGATTTTTATCTTTTTATCAAGATAGCAATAAAACTAAACATCGACTTAGAATAACTGACTGCTAATGAAATGTTATGTGTAGTAAACTTTCTACCTGTATAAAAGAAGTACAATGTTATAACTGTAGCGTGTAAATATGTATATATGTATATAACACAATTCATCACATAAGGAGGGCCTTTAATGCTTCGGGTGTTAAGTTTTGCTATGTGTTCAATTAGTACCAATTGAATGTTACAATGTATAGCGTATTTAGCTTTATTAAGTGATTGATACTAATGTGTTAAGATTTCACAATATTTTAATTTGAAATGAATTATTTGAGAAATACCCTCATCTTTTGTAGATAGGATATATCAACATTGTAATTTTTAAAGTTTTTTTACCAAACCACTCAGTGTTCAAACGCCGGTTACGCTAACGGTGCTCTAGCATTGTTGTAAATAACTTAATAATTTTTGTGAATTACTTCTCATTCGTTATTTATTTTATTTACTCATTAGTTTAAGAACATTTGAAAATTACGAGCGATCACAAATAAGGCTAATAGTTTATTGTAGAATCGCTTTAGGGTTCGTCGTTGGAAATCGGTCTTGTATAAAATTGAAAAGACTGCTTATTTCGCAAATTAAGTAACTTGAATCTTCTCTTGTAATTTTTAACCTAGAAGTAGTGCAAGTAATTTAGTTGTTATGAGTAGAAATTCAACGGCTTTTGGTTGCCATGATCTTAAACCATATAGATCCAAAAATAAAGGATTTTCATACAAGCTTTTTTATCACCACCTTAGATATTAAATGTCCAAAAATATTTACTGACTACATTTTGTCATAAAAATCTAAGGTCTTAATTCCAGAAGTCTGACCTGTGAGTTGGTGCCTGTCAGTTATTCTTTTATATATATAGCGATTTGACGTACTTCTCATACATCATCCCTTATTTTAATATTAGTAAAGTTGTCGTAATAAGCCCAGCAAATAGCAAATAAAGAGGTTGTGGGTATTTTTCAAACTATTCTAATCTTTATCAATTTGATCTAAACATCGAAGTCTTTTCATAATGTAATTGAAAAAAAAAACAGGCTTATTTGTATTATGACCTACTGATATTAAAACTAAGCACCTTTTACAATCGCACTACAATGGACACAGGCAAATCGTGGTATAAGGGATAACAACTTATTAGCTTTTCTATTTGCGAATAACTTCAATAAATATTTGTGACTTAAATTATTATTAGGAGTTTGGACGACGCCTCTCTTAAAACTGCTAAAGCGCTTCTTATTGGCTAATTTATTTGGACGTTTGGGTTAAATGTGGAGAGTTGATCAAACATTTTATAAATATTTATTTTCTGTTCTGTTTATATAGTGTCGCAAAAGTCCTCCCTTGCTTAAAAAATTATTTGAAATTTCGATCTATTTTTGCAGAGTTTTGGTTACTTACCGATGAATTTTAACTATAATATAACGGATTATTTACATACAGATTTTTATCCACATTTTAACATATATATGATTCAATGATGGTGTTTCTATAGAATGATGAACTGCAGCTAACATTATTTTAATGTATTAATTGGTGTATTAGTTGAGGAATCAATCTTTAAATAGTTATTTATAGATATAGTATTGTATCAAATCAGTGAATTGATCTTCTACCTTAATACTAACTACTAACTTAATAATATCAAATTATAATGTCAATATAGGAAAATGAATGATGAATGTACTCAAATTATATTCAATTAAAACTTAAGAAACATATGTCCCGGAGTAAAACCAAGCTTTTGCACACAAATTATTAAATAATACTTAAAAAGGATGCGTTCCAAAGGTGTTAATACATACAAAATATTATTTTTTTAAATTAATTTGGTACCTCAAACTAGCAAAAGCTCGATTTCTGTATCCTTTCGCACAGGATACACGTTAGTCCGTCCTTCATCTTATATCTGACCTCTTTAGGGAACGTACCCAATAATCTTTCTGTCGGTAAAAAAAGATTTAAAAGAATATTTATAAATTACTATTTGAAAACTAGAGAGGGGGCATATACTATATGTAGTCAGGGTGGTGTAAATATTGTGAAAAAATGGGTCACGTAGTATGGGTACGTTACCTTATCCTGTCTGGAAGCACTGTTTAGGAAGGAGCACGGTCAGAAGTACGAAACGGAACGTACGTGAGTCAAAGTTTTTTTTCGGCAACGTTTGGTCGTCATCCGTTTCTAACCCGTCCGTTATGTTATAATTAAAAAAAATGTGTAAAAATTGTATATATAATAGTAGGCAAGAATAGAGAAAAAAAATGAGATTTATTATGTGAGAGAGGTGAGAAACTTTTGCGCCATCCTTTATATTCAATTAGAAAACTGGATTTTTTTAATATTTATATATTTTTCTTATGTCATAGTACTTGTGACGTCACTTTAATGAACAAATTAAAGCATGCCATATAATTTCATTTTGACCTTTTCCTGTCTAATTTTGAAATGTATTTCATAAAATATGATTTAAGTAAAAATGATTGTAACTATTAATCCACTTTTACTTCACGCACAATTTCCTTTATAATAGCTTGAAAGTATGATATTGCATATATTTTTACATAACTGTATAGACGCGTTAATAATTTTGTATTATATACACATTCTTTTATGTATTTATCTTGTTGACGTTAAGCAAGTGATGGGCACGTATGAACTGTTGTCAATCGAATGACAATTTAATTTATTATAAATATTTACAGTTATTAGTGTGGAGATGGAATATTTATCATTCGATTGTTCAATTAATTCATTATGGCGTATTTGACAGGTATTACGAAAATATGTCAAATTGTTCAAAATAATGATTTTTTTATACTGATCGACTTAGAAGTGTGATAATTAAATGGCCAACTATTTTAGGCTATCAACAGGATAGGATATTTTTTGAGGCTGGTTGTGTATCTCATTCATTCATTCAGTAGCTCTACAGCCCTTTGGGCCTTGGCTTGGTTTAGCAATTTCCTCCACGTCGGTCTGTCATTGGCCACCGTCTTCCAGTTAGCTATGCCAACGTAACGAAGCTTTGGTCTTCCTCGACCTCGACGTCCCTTAGGATTGCTGTTCATGAGGCATTTTGGGGTCCTGGTTTCGTCCATTTGCTGCATGGCCAGCCCAGCCCAGTGGTTGTAACGGCTCCGCCGTCCATTTACCTAGCACACTGCACCAAATATCCGCCTTAAGATTTTTCTCTCGAACATTAGAAGAGCGTTTTCGTTCTTTTTAGTGAGAACCCAAGTCTCCGAACCATAGGTGAGTAGAGGTCTTATGAGCGTTTTGTACAATAGTAGTTTAATTTTCCTGGTTAGGAGCTTGAAACGGAAATATTTTAAGAGGCCGAAATAGCACTTATTTGAAGCTTCTTATTCTAACTTTAACTTATTCGCCTTCTTACTTCAGTCGATATTTCGTTCTCCCTTGTTATCGCCGAGCCCAGGTAAACAAAATCATCTACTGTCGCAAAGGTGGCAAAAGGCGCATAACCTATGGTAACTGTTTCAGCACTTGTATTTTGTCTTGTTTTTGAGACGTACATGCAGGTTGTTTTCTCCACATTAACTGAGAGACTGGTTTCTAGAGCCGTACTTTCTAGAGCAAGATAAGCTCTTTTCAAGTCAGACCATGATCTTGCTACAATATCTAAATTGTCTGCGTAGCCGGGTACTTGAACTGATTTATAGAATGTAGTTACGATTCGTGAGTCCCAGATGCACTGATCCAGCGCCACGTTAAACAAAAGGCATGAGAGTACGTCGCCGTGGAACGTTTCAAATGGCTCGGATAATTCAGATTGCACTTTCACCACACACTAGTAATATTGATGAGCTTTTCTGGAATGCCGATTTCTCTCATAGCTTCAAAAAGGTATGTACGGCTTACACTATCGTAGGCGGCTCTAAAGTCTACAAATAGGTGGCAGGTATCTACATTAAACTCTAAGGTCTTTTCGAGTATTTGTCGGATTTTTTCTATAAAAATAGTTTGATGTATATTTTCATTGTAGTCAAATACCCTATTGCCCATCCGTGTTGTCTGGTAAACGTAGCTAAATCGTGCGTTTTGTTGATCTCATTTGTTTACAGACACGTAGCTCAATATGTAGGGGATTTTGTAAAAACTCAGAATTATATCCGAATGTAAATGTTAAATAAGTAATGAATTGTATATATATTTTTAAATGAAGTTTTTTTTATACAAATAATCGCAATTTTATCACTCGGCTGTATGTATAGTTTCCAGTGTCAACTAATTTGATTTAGCTCATTGTAAATAGAATGTTGTAAGCAATGTTACGCTTATGACGGTGTATTATAAAATTTATATGAATGTGTTGACTTGGATTTATGTATAAATTGATAGCTATTGTAAAGATTAACGTTGTTCAGAGATTTGAACTTTTTGAACATAAATAAATAACTTTTACACAACGTTTTTTTTATTAACTGGGATAATCCCTACTATTAATCTATAATTTTCTACTCTCCTATTTTGTAGGATAAAGTTTTCTATTGTGTCTAGTATTTTTTTTATTTATAAACAATTCATTCAAATGTTTTTTTTGGTCAGCAAATGAATGTTACGTCATATTAATATATCTTTTGTAGTTGTTTATTTTTGTTAAGATGTTTTTTTTTATTGGCGACATCTGTAAAACACTCGAGACAACTGTGGCGATTTAAAAATGTTTTCTAAGCGGCTGAGTATACATAAGTTCCTAGCGGTAACTGCTGGACCTCGGTCTGCCAGGCTACACAACCTTGCCTGGATCCTAGTGTTGCAAGAAAGTCTCGCATGGATGACTCATTACAACACTTAAGCGTTTCATTAGAAGACTAACGCAGAATTGAATATCTTTTTACGTTGTAGAACCATTTTGCCTTAGATAGAACTCTTATGGGTTGATTGTTAGTCCTATTATAGATCAATGGTTTCGATACACTTAAATGACTTTCATACGAGGGTCAAACAGAAAGTTCTTAGGACTGGCCAGTTGTAAAAAAAAAAGAAACGTGTGCGTCTCGGGACGCTCGACAGAAGTGATAACTTCAACTAATCTAAGTTGAACTATTTAATATTGAAATACACAATACACTGAGCAGAGAGAGAGGGGGAAGCGTCTGTCTGAAATACGGCTAGATCTGTGGGTTAAAGTGAGAGAGGAGCAGCCTGCCTACTGCTGCCGTATGCGTGAGAGAAAGGGAAGCCAGACATAGTGGCGCCGTTACGTTACGTTACGAAGCAGTTTACCCTCCCATAAGAAGTTATCACTTCAAAAATTTGAAAATGGAACTATGGCACTATTATTGAGTATGATTTTTATTCATTTGTCATTTGTTTTACGATTTGGCGGCAAATTGAAAATTGTGTCTGTGTTACGTCAGCATGAATTTAACGCGAGAAAATTTTCGTGCAATTATTTTTTATAACTTTCGATGTCATTTATATCTACAAGAAAGTTATAATAGACTGCGATTAGCCTTACATGATGACGTCCCATCTCATGTCACTGTTTACAACTGGTTTAATGAGTTGAAACGTGGTTGCACTAATCTCACCGATGATCTGCGTGAGGAACGGCCTTCTACGGTGACGCCTTTTTTATGATGGTAGATGCGGTGCAAACGAGCAGATGGTCCACCTGATGGTAACTGGCCACCATCACCCATGGACATCGGTAAAACAAGAGATACCCTCGTTTTGTCGATGCGTTGCATCCTCGAAGATAGAAAGAGGAGGGGGAGCGAAGAGAAAAATGCTGCGGTTTCAACGGACCCTGTGCAAGAGCCCAGAGTCCACTAGATCCCCAGCATTAATAGAATGGGAGAGGGAGGGGGTAAGTCAGGCCCACATGCGGCTCAACCGGAGCGCGTCTATTTATTTATTTATACTTTATTGCACAAATTTAGTACAAAGGCGAATTTAATTCCTTAAGGCATTCTCTTCCAGTTTACCTACAGCAATGTTGACGTAGTTAGGATGACGTGCGCAGATACGTTCTGAGAGAATTATTATGAACCAAACATTATATTACAATATCGATATACCTATTATAAATAATATATAAATAACCTTATAAATACATACCTATACACACATACATAGATAAATACATATGTAATATCAATGAATATACATCAATAATAGTCTATGACACTTGGCGGTCGAATTCGTATGCAGGTGGTCGCAAGCCAGTCTGGGAACAGATCCCCTATCACCAAGGCGGTGCTGGGTTACTCGGCTCTTACGAGATGCTCTCCCAGCGGCAGAGGGGAATAATATTTTAACCCGGGTAATATACGACTGAAGATATCATTTGTGCAGTGCGGCGTATGATAGAGACTGACAAAAGAGTGACCTATCAGCAGATTCGGACATCAGTATGAATCAAGTCTACAAAATCATTTTTTTTGTATGATCATTTCATGAACATTTAGCGGTCAGGAAGCTTTTTGCCCGGTGGATACCTCATAATTTGACTGACGCCCAAAAACTCCGTCCTGTCGATTGGTGCCGTGAAATGGTCAAAAGACTTAACGGAGGTGACTCAAATGCTGTGTTCGACATACTTACCGGGCCACGAAAGCTGGATTTATTGTTATGATCCCGAAACCAAAAGACAGTCTGTCAGTGGGTGTTTCCTTTCGAGGAGTTTCCAACTAAGAGAGAAAGAGAGGTCCAAGGTTCCAAGAGAGGTCGAAGCGTGAGAAAAAAGATTGTGGCCTCGTTCTTCAGAAGGACAGATCATTTTGAAAAAATTGTTTTAGAGGATCGAAAACCAGTTTCTGCAGGGTGGTACACTAACTAAATTTGTCTTGTCTTGTTCGAGAGAAACGACCTCGCAGTAGGATCCTCCTTCGAGGTCGAGGAAGCTGTGGCTGCGTTTCAGAAGGCCGTCGTAGAGACCCCTAAGGAAGAGTGGACAAAGTTTGCGAATGTAAAAGGTATAATAAAACTAATAACTAGCTAGTTTAATCAGTTTTTGATTTTCTAAGAACTTTTAGTTTGATCCTCGTATTTATATAGTATACCTTACCCATACCCATTGTTACCCATAGTTTACATTAATTCTACACATTATTTGTAGTGTTAGTATTATACTTATTCTAGTTTGTTAGTATATGTTATTAAACTGCGCGTTAATTAACGCGTTTTAAGGACCGCTCTCGCGGTGAAAGCCTCCTCCATTTCCTTCTATTTCGCTCTGTCTCTTGCCAGTCTGCCCCAGATATTTCTCACCGTGGCAACTATGTCATCACTCCATCTTTTGAATGTCCTTCCTATCCAACTTTTCTTGTGAATAGGGTACTAATTAGTGGCAATTCTGGACCATTTGTTCCCTGTAGAGTTCCTATATATCATTAGTAGAGTATATACAGTAAAACCTGGTTAAGTGAGACATCAAGGGACCTGCAAATTGGTTTGACTTATAGAGGTATTCCACTTACCCAGTGTCTCAGATATTCAGGTATAAATAAATATCTGACTCATTTACAGAGGGTTCCATTAATAGAGGTCAGAATACAGGTTATTTCAGTTATAGAGTTGCGATTATTAAATAAATGAGTTTTAATAAATTAAATAATAACAAAGGTTATACACATACATATGTAATTCTGAATCATTCTACAAAGAGTAGATTTTGGCACATTAAATTCGACACAGTTCCTTCCACTTCCTACTTTCATAAACAGATATTAACTTCAGTTTTTCTCGTACTGATAAAGATTTTAGCCTTTATTTTAACATTTTTCAAATAAACATTTGTAGGATAGTAAAGAAAATCTAAAACTGAAAGTCATTGAGGCTCAAAATTGCTCACGAAGTTAAGTGCGGAATTTGCGGCTAGAATAAAAATATGTAAACAAACAAACAAAACGATGTTATCTCAGTTACAGAGGTTTATGGATATAAAATTCACTCTCTGTCTCAGTTATTGAGGTAACTATTATGATAAATCGAAAGAACGAATCCCAGATATAGAGGTTTGTTTCGTCCCACTAACAGAGGTAATTCAGTGTCAAAGTTTTGGGACCTCAGCATGAGTTCCAGTCATGGAGGTTTCTCACTTATCCAGGTCCCACTCAACCAGGTTTCACTGTATCATTGTTTTTTTTTGTTGATAAGCTCCGGTCTTATTTTCGCGTTCCGAGTTTTTTTGGAGACTCGCGAGTTCTTTTAAGGAAAAATCAAATGTCTGGACAGGACAGAATCAAAAGAATCCGGCTTATCGAGTCGAGTCTTTAAAAATAAGACTCAAGGTCTGAGTTTTTTCGCTGGAGAGATGATACAAATGTCTCTCTCTACACATATTATGTTGATATAGTGAGTAGGATTTAAATATAATGCCTCAAAGCTGTAAAAATATCGAACATCTGTAAGTCAACGATAGCAAAAGATACGGCCCTTTGTGTGTTTAAATACTCGCAAGGCGTTAAAACCAATTGGATACTTGCCATTCGTGTAGTTATAATATAGTCTATTTAGAAGCAATTTATTCTAAGCACACGTAAACGAAAACTTGGAATACTGGAAAGTTATATAACTGTATAATAGAGTACTACTAGCTGAACCGGCAAACGTTGTTTTGCCATATAAATTTGGGATGGGCCACCCTTATCACTTAGGAGGTTGAAAAATAGATAAGCCGATTCTCAGACCTACTGAATATACATGTAAAATTTCATAAAAATCGGTCGAGCTGTTTCAAAGGAGTATGGTAACTAATATTGTCTGTGACGTATATTAAAAGTTAAGTTTATCCCTCAATCCAGATTGTATACAACCGATTTTTTTTGTTTATAATGAGCTTATCAGTTATCAGCAGCTTTTGTAATGATAGAAAAATCTCAAGTTGTTAATGTTATTTTAGTTCTGACTCGATTGTAATATTTATGTAAGGGTAAAATGTAAACAACACTTTGATTTGGTTAAAAAAGTATGCTTTTTTATTATTCTTTCAAATAGTCTTCATCTAAATTTTATAAGAACATTGGACACAATTGAAGCTTTTTACCGATAAATAAGTATAAATAATTTCATATTCACATAGATCGTCTTATTTTTACATACATTACATTTATTTAATATCAGTCCTCTCAAAAGGTCCATTCTCTCCCTGCAAATTAAAATTTAATATTTACACAGCGATAGGGATTCGCGTCTACCGTACATACATACATCAACAATTAACAATTAATAGAGACTATTTACAAAATATATCACACACACACGCAAACATCCATCATCATTCAGACACACCAAATTTACATTCATACGATTTGGCATATGGATGGCGTGACGTCACTAGCAGAGGTCGTCCCAAGCGAGCCACCAGGGCGCTTTGCAATCTTCACGCTTCCGTCGCCGCCTTTCGGCGCGATCCGATCGTTTCTTCACGAATCGCACATTGTACGGGTCCTCGGCTAGCTCTGGGTAGCGCGCCACGTCGTGCACGTATTCACCCTCGTAGCCGCTTACAGAACCCGCTTTTTGTATCTCATCTAATTCTGCCGCCGACCAATCTAGTGAACCTCCAAATCCAGCGCGCAATGCCTCACGCTCTCTGTGCCAAGCTTTTCTTATGGCGGAAGCTCGAGCGTGGTGTAGAAGGCGTTGCTTTTCTCTTTCAGCGCTAGTACCGTAACGAAGGTTTATAATGCTCGTCTTTCCATGGATCTTGACATCAGCGTAAGATCGGCCGCCTTCAGCTACTTCGTGAAACGTAACGTTCAATTTTCCTTGCATACGTTTCAATTGTTGCTTATCATCAGCTGCGCGCCACGTGTCCTCCTTTACGAAATAAAACACATCTTGCTGGTCCCCGTGAACTACGAAAGAGAATGGCAGCAAGTGGGATCTATTGAAAACTGAGGTATAAACGTCTCGGTATATAGCATTAGCAGATGGCACAGTAGTAACAACAGCTCGTCCGCGTGAGTTTCGAGATATTAAGATGCCACGTCCGAAAGGTGGCTCCGAGTCTGATCCTATTCGTTTTGGCGCTAGGTGTAGTGCATCAGTCTTAAGTGCTGACATTGCTGGGATAGAAAGACTACGGAAGTCAGCAATTCTCTTGTTTGACATGTGAGACAGGAAACCAGATTCTATTGTTACACTCGGGAGTAAAGACATCGTAGAAGGTATAGCTGGACCGCCATCGACAGGTGCAGTTCCCCATACTGGGCGACCACGGGGGATGCTTGGTAGTATTGAACCACCAGGCAACTCATCAGGGTATAATTGCGGTGCTAGGCTCTTCGTATCATAGCCAAGGAGCTTGAGCCACGATAAATGATCTGTAAAATTAAAAAAAAGTTAAAGTTCTCTGTAAATAAAGTAAACTAACCTAAAGGTAATCTTTAGGTTAGTTTTTAATTGAGATATGCATTAATAAGAAAATGAAATATAATTACCTATTGGTTTCTTGTTTTGTGGTCGTACGTTAATTGGATCGTTTCCATTAAACCTGTAGAGATGTAATTTTGTTGGATCGTGTATTCTTTCGATGAGATTTTCCCAAAGTGGAGACATCCATTGTCCAATAAGGGGGTCATACACTTTTCCATTTGCCATATGTACCAGTGAAGTAACTTGATCTAGCAACCCACCACAGAAGTCTACAGGCAGATATAAGTAGGGATTAGAGTCATATACAATGTGGCCATAAGGGGATCTCATTATTTCACGGATTCCTTCTCCATACTGGTTAAATATCATTACAGGTGTTCCACATTGATCCGTAGCAATATAATATTTGTGTCTGGCAACCTGAAAAAAAAATGTATTCTTAAGGAGTTTCTACTATGTTGTATTTGTAATGAATAAATAACATATACATATTTTTTCAAGTTTACCTGAGTATAGATAAGATGTCCTCTATCATCATAGACTAGTGTCATAAATCTATTTTCTCTTGGTGAATAAATATGACTAACTTCGTGCGGCTTCTCCTTGTTAGTGTAGAAAAATTGTGTCACATTTCCGAAATTATCTTTTCTAGTCGATAATCTAAAAAATGATAAGAAATGTTAAGCAAACCATAATTTTATATTTAAAAAGTTCTAATAAAATTAATAATTCACGTATTTACCTATCTAAATGATCGTAAAAGTAGCGAACATCAAATCTTCCTCGTTTAGTCGCTCTTATTAGAAGTCCTTTCGCATTGTATTGAAATCGTTCCTCTCGAGCATTTTGTGAAACGAGGCCTCGACTGTCGTAACGATACTGCCCTTCACCAAATTTGATAATACGATCCATATCATTATACTCCATCGGAATAGTGTTCCCTCTATAAGTTAAGGATAGCATATTTCCATTATCGTCATACCGGAAGCCCCAAGGTTCCTGTGCTTCCACGCCAGTTAGCTGACCATCACAATCCCAAGTATAATTCTTAACGTTCGTGTACGTGTTAACTCCAACATTACGAGTATGAGTTCGAGTTTGTGATATTCTCCCATGTCTATCATAAGAAAACTCCATTCTAAATACTTCCATTCTGTGAATATTAACAGCTATTTCTTTCTCGAGAAACTGTTCACTTACAGTTCTTGAGAACATAGCTATACCATCGTACACAGAAGTTTCGTTCCATTTTTGTTTAGAAACCGTAAACTGTCCTAAAACTTCGGGAGCACCTGTTTTACTATTGTATATTATATGGTATGGAATTAAAGTTTGACCGCCAATCCGTCCTTGTACGGCTGTTATTCTATAATTATTATCATACTCGTATATAATTTTGGCATTGCTCAAACCTGTTTTGGCTCCATAATCCAGTCTTTCCTCAACAAGCAATCCTCCAGCATAGGTGGCTTCCCAGCGATAATCAACGTCACGATCTACGTGTAATATTTCAGATGGTAAACCACTGTTTTCTGAATAATGAATTTGAGATTGACCATCTCCATGAACTACTTCTGATATTTTATTTGTTGTGAAATAGCGGTAAATAATACGAGCCCCATCACCTGGAAATACTGTTTGCAAAAGTTCACCTGTATGGGAATAGTGTTGCAAGTATTTTTTGGATGACCCTGGTGGAGTGTAGGTTACGCGTAAGAACCCTATAGAAGGCTGAACGCTAAAGGAATGGTTACTTCCAGACGGCATTATTACGTGAGTCAGGCCACCGCCTCCATCATATTTATATTTGAAGTTTCGTTGACTTGCTAATGATATCCTGGCAACGAGGTTTCCCTCATTGTAGTAAATAAATTTGGTACCATCTTGAGGGCTTGTTATTTCCGAAAGCATACCGTGTGGATCGTAACTATAACTTTCTTCTGTGACGCCCCATTTCCATCCATTTATTCTATAAAATCTATCATACGATATATTTAGAGGTACACCGGCACCATGTGGAGTAAAAGATAGTGGCAAACCAGCAACGTCATAAGCAATTGTAAACAGCGGAATTCGGTCTGCATTAAAGAACGTTTCTTTGCTTTTAAATTGATCAAATTCGATAATTAATACTCTTGAATCGTTAACCCAGATCTCCCGATTTAGTGTTTGTTGTGGGTTTCTTACATCACCTACTAATGTGTATAACGAATACATATTGTTTACTAATCCATCTCCAAAAGTTGTTGTCTGATGTGACCACATATGCAGCATCTCAGCTTCAATGGGCAACGCAGCTTCAAGTAGTGGATGTTTGGCAGCTGCAATGCTTTCGAATTTTCCTGACCACGGTGTATCAATAACCAGAGTATTATTTTTAAACATTCGACCTTCCGTTATTTGTTTTCCATTGTTAATAGTGATTTGTTTGAAAGATTGTCCGTGCAGAACATATTCACATTTCTTTGATACACCGACTGGGACGGTACTTGTTGGATTCGAAACGGTTACTGCAAGACCATAATTCTTAGCTAATCCAGAAGTTATAAGAACCTGTTCTCCGGAGGGCATTATAATTTTTGTAACGCGTCCAAGTTCATCATATGTGTAAATAACTGTATCACCAGCCTGTAAAAAAATGTTATATTAATTCATACTTTTAACTTATTAACTTACACAAACTTTGTTTTATATTCATTACATTATACTTACCCCAGATCGACTGTTAAGTAATCCAGAATTTGCGTCATAATCAAGTTCTATTTCAGAAGTACCCTTTACAGTAATTTTAGTTAAATAACCAATTCCTGATATTTTTAATTCGAGTTTATGGTCCTGTGTATTTTCAATGGAACTAACGATATTGCTATAATCTCTTAACAGTTGAATCTTGTTTCCTGAAGCATCAGTCACTGTAGATAACTTTCCAAAACTAGTGTTCTTGGAATACAAAAAGGAGTATCGAGTTTTTCCCGACGTTAAATCTTTCGTTGTTATGTGTTGCCCGTAACGATTAAAAACATAAATTTCAGAAGTTGGTGGATATGGTATTCTAAATTCACCATTTTCATCATGAGAGGGGAGGTAATGTTTTAAAGCCAAAATGTGTAGCGAGCCTGTAAAATAAAAGAAAAGTCGGTCAAGTGACAAAAGTATGGATCTCATATTTATAACCGACTGGTGAGTGAGACGAGTGAGACAGCCGATTGTGCCGTCTCGTAGGAAGTTCGCGCTCCCACAGTGGCTGCACTATTGTGTGATGAATAATTATTGTTTAAATTATTTGAAATTTTCTTGAATAAATATGACAGCAGTACAGTACGCTTATTATTGTATACCTCACAAGAACACGCCCACTACAAAAGTATAAGTAAATTTGTATTAAAACATTTATAATACGAATATAAGTTACCTTGATCAACAACATTCAGAACACCATCAGGCGTGACAGCCAAAGCGGAAATTGTTTGGAATTTCGCATTTGATGATAGTAAAGTTTCCGTATTAGTGGGTGGTTCATCTCCCATCGCTACACTTAAACGACAAGGGCAACCTGCAATATCATCTCGAGGAACAGGAACTACCGTGGCAGAAACTGAAGAATTGCATTCGCAACTTAATTCTTTTAGATTTTCTTGCAGTTTCCCAGCGAAATGCATGATCTTGCCTGAAGGATCAATTGTTTTAATAGTATTTGTCTTTTTAGCATCAGATTCAGCAACGTAAAGAATGCCGCTTGGTGCAAATGCTATAGCCAAAATTGTACCCAAACTAGAATCTTCTCTGAAATCAGTATTCGTCTTGTTTACAGGTTTAACGATAGGTTTACCATCACTTCCTACTCTGCAATGAGAGGGTTGGCCAGCAACTACTTTTATTTTCATATCAACGGTTAGTTTCAATATTATTCTATCGTCTATAAAGTATAACGATCCATCTAATGGAGATAAAGCGACACCAGTAGGCCACTGTAACTGAGCCTCGTATGGAGGTATAGCTCCTCGACAGGGAACTGGTGACCAATGGTTGTGGTGTCCATGGTGACCTACAAGAGTGTGTATTATACCGCTTGGATCAACTGCACGTATATTTGTACCATCTGCGATATACATTGTTTTATCTGCTGCAATAGCGAGACCTGAAAAGAAATGTATGTAATGTAAAATCTACATAATATATCACCATTAATATAAATAATTTTTACTAGTTATATCAAAGGTACCTTTCGGATGGGCCAACTTGGCATTAATAGCAGGTCCTTCATCACCACAGTTGGAATCATCTCCCGGTACACAACGGTCGCCATTACCAACAATTGGTTCAGAGTTTGTTGCCGGATCTCTTATTTTGTCCAAAACAACGACTCTTCTAACTTGGTGCCTTTCTGAATCTGATATGTATAAATATCCATCTGCTGGTGAAATGCAGATATAGTACTGATATGCTACTTGTGTTGTTCTGAAATTGTTAGGAATATTTAGCAATATTTCTTATTATAGTATTTTTAAATTGAGATGGGGTGAAAATGGGTATAGAACACGTCCTTGTAAAATGTTATATGTCTTGGAAAATAATTTAAGAAATGACAACTAGAGAATACAATAATAAACTTACTCTAATTGTAGTACAGTTGTAACCGCTCCCTCAGGTGTAATACGACGTACAAAATTAAAATCACCAACGTAAAGCGATCCATCTGGTCCTGAAGTAAGTGCTGTTGGTGTTAGAAGCCGAGAATCAGCTGCCTTACCATTACAATGATCAGGACAATTTAACGATCTTTGTAGTCCCGTACCCATTACCACCTAAAATTTAAAAGTTCCATTAAAATATAGAACATCCGTGTCCTTTTATTAGTATTCTATTACATTTTTAAAGCGTCTTACCTGTACAGTTCTAGGATATTGCTTCAAATGTAGTAAAGCTCCATCTCCCTTTTGCAGTATGCCTTCGTGAAAGTTATAATGATGGTGTATATCTAAACCCCATCCACCAATATCAGAGATATCTACATCAAATCCAGATAAAGTAGCAGTTTGTGTCTCCCAAATGATTGCAGAACAAGTAGTGTATTCATAACCTATAGAGATCTTAGCTTGAGCTTGGCCGTATACCTGATAAAAAAGAGATTAAGTAAATTATTAGTTACCTATATATATTTATATAAAAATGCTGGTTGGCGAAACAACACAGACAGAAATTTCATTTTGTTAAATAGAGACCATCTTAGAACATTTTTTTAGGAAAAAGAGATGGCAAATATTGTATGAGGGGTGAAAAATATTTTCACCTATTGACTTGATATACAGCACAGAAATTTTATAATGAAAATCAGTAAACATATATTACGGCGTCTAAACTTCTTTTCCTAAGTGTTTAATGGAAAAAATTACTTTTTGTTTGTACACATTCCTCTTGTTCCAAGCAAATACATGAGTCAAATCAGGGTCCGCCTCGTAAGTGTGTGTGTGCAGCGAGCCCTCGATCTCCACTCTCACATGAACACGCGTGAGGGCCGCCGGAACCACTCTTCGGGTCAATTGGACGTGTACACAAGACAAATATCCAGCTGCTTGCGATGAACGATATGTTAACTTCACTGATGAACCCGGTATGCCGATGGACTCGCTTACAATCTGTCGTAGAGAGGGTATTATGTACTTACTATTTACCAGTCAATCTGTCTTACAAATATGTATTAATAGAGTAGCGGCCGTGACTCAGTGGTTAGGGCCTTGGATTCACGATTACAAGGACATGTATTCGAATCCCAATCATGTTGAGCAGCATTAAATATGGTAAAAATCATTTAATTTTAATAATACATAAAATAAATAATGATGACCCGTCTCCCCTTATGTATAGTCATATAATAGTCTCTCAAACAGTTTTAATTCATAATCAATGGGGTTTTGTTTGGTTCATACAAATAAACTACAAACCTAAACTATCTAAACTTTAGGTTAGTGGTTTATTGTATGTACCGATTCTTAACAGAATTCATTTCTTTTTCATTAATCAATAATATTCATTACAATACATTGAAAAATAACAAATTAAAAACGATTGTTATTGTAATATCATGTACGTTTTTGTAGGATATTGTTATATTAAAAATTCATCACCTTAATCAGATATTTCATTTCGAATTTTTGTTTGAAGCATTGCCTTTTACAACTTAACACGCTTATTGTATTTGTGTATTATATATTGGTGTGATGGCCCAGTGGTTAAGAATTCCATTTTTAGTTCTACTCGGGAGGTCCGAGTTCGATCCTAGGCATATACCTTTGACTTTTCTGTGTTATGTATGTTTTAAGCAATTAAATATCACTTGCTTTAACGGTGAAGGAAAACATCGTGAAGAAACCTGCACTCCTGAGAGTTCACTAACTAAAAGGTGTGTTAAGTTTGCCAACCCGCACTGGGCCAGCGTGGTGGACTATGGCCTAATACCCGGCTCAGTAGTTTTTCCCCGGCCATTGAGGTCGTGATGATGATGATTTGTGTATTTGTAAATTGATATTTTATATTTAAGTAGCTAAATCTACGGTTATAGTGTACCTGAGCTTCAGGATAAATGACGGTAGACGTGGTAGGAGAGGAAACTGCTGGTGCTGCAAGAGCCGGCATGGCGACTACTTCAGGTCTAAGGCGTTCATGATCGTGAGCACTGCATGGTGGTGTTTCCGACTCCCACCACTGAGGCATCGGAGACCAGTCTAATCGTGGAGGAGCTCTGAAGATATTAAAGCGATAAATTAATTAGAATATAATAAAAAATTCATATTGTAACATATGTAACCAAATTAGATATTATGATATTAACTAAGATTTATATCCTAATTTAAAATTATAAGAAATAAGAGAATTTTTAGAGAAATAATAAGAGAATAAACCAGCATTTGATAGAATTTTTAAAAGTTATATGGTATTTAGAACATAGTTTTTTTTATAAATAAATCTTTCTTTATTTTGCAAAAAAAAACATTAGTTATACACATTTTCCATGCCACTAAAACTGTACATTTTAATGAAAACTTAATTACCCTAAGTTCATGTTTGAGCCCTAATTCCTTTGTTAACCTTTGTTAAGGATATTATCAGTTCTCTCCTGCCCTCACTAAAGAGTACATTTAATTATAAATTAGTCTATGTTATATAATCTAAATACTGTATCATGTGCGATAAAATCTGGGATTATGGGATATAATAAAAAATACTTTTTTCTCTTATTTCGTATGTCCATTTCATACTGTTATTATTGTTTTTACATAAAGTTCGAAAAACGAATTATCCAAACCCGATATAAAATAACTTAAATAAGTTTGCACTCGGTTAGCTTCTTATTACGGTAAGATAGATACTGGACAAAATCTCGCGGCCAAGAAGAATAAGTGTCTACTTAGCAGAGAATACACTATTAAACGTACCTCGGTGTGGGTACTTTAATGCTGTCGTCACTGAGTTCCATCTGTACAGGGGGCAACACAACAATTTGGTTCCAAGGCACGAAGACAGTTTTCCTCAATGGCTTGAATGGAGATCGCTGGAACTGTAGAGTCACTGCACCACCGCCGTTCACCAACACATCGAACCTACAAAAATTGTACTCTTTTACATTTTGTTAAGAACATTATCAAGTCAATTTTGTAACTATAATTAAAATGAAAATAATGTTATCATATCGAAATTAATAACGTAAAATCACCCTAATATTGGCTTATCAACCAGTCAGTTTAAATTTTTCACAATAAAATTTAATATTTATTTCATACAAATTTATTTATTATCAGATATTCCATAAAATTCTGTAGGGTGCTGAAGTATTCCGTATGCAAAATTTCATGAGAGTAGAGCAGAAGTGGACAGGTAGCCTTGAAGTCAAACATCTTTAATATCTTGTCAACGTTTAAACAACTCAATATATGTATGCGCACGCGAATAACATTAACCTTCCTGCACTTTTATCAATAAATTTTAAGTTTCAGTAGTGACAAAATTCATGTGGAAATTTCATAACAATTCGTTACGTTATCGTTACATTTTTAAAATTATAATTACTGATGAATATTAAATAAATATGAAAATATTATTATAACTTAGTTCGATACCTAATACAAAACAAATTGGAACTTCTCTAATTGAATCTTAAAAGCACTTGATGTTTTGAAATTAAACAAAGAGAAAGATCATTATTAATTTTATTTTTTCACTAACGTAGCTAACGATACGCAACTTTTTGTATTTTTTAATCCTGTCTGATTTTATTCCCCTTTCGATTCGCTTCGGTATTAATTATGTCCGTAGACTGCACTTAGATGGGAATATAGTTTTTAAAACATAACATTAATGAATACAATCTATATCTTGGAAGCCCTCTTTTAATTTTACTCCCTGAGAGAGTAAAAATGAAGGTAATATACGTGTGATTGTAGCTTCAGACAAACCGACTGACTTACCTATCACCATGTCCTAAAGGTACATTGTAAAAAGTCTATTTGAAATAAACTATGTTGTAATTTAAGTATGTTGAGTTTGAAACAAATATTTGATAAAATAATAAATAAGTATTATATGAAATAAGCGACTTCTATTACAATATTATTAGAAATTTGTATATTAAAGTTCAATGTATGAATAATTCAAGTTACTAGCAAATATATGTATAAGTGATGTAAGCTTTGCTAGCTTCAAATAGATTTCAATTAAAGTTTCAAATAGATTGCCTAACACAAATTCTAGATATTTCTAGATTTCTAGACCCTAAATATTTTAGGTAATGTTTGAATAATATCAAGACTTGTGATTCGTTGTTTTATAAATAACTCTCTAACCCTAAAATTTAAATGATGTATGTTTCTATTATTATTAATCTATTTTTAGCTGCATTCATATAATAAACGCTTAATATAAACTAGTTCCTGAGAAACCCTTCAATTTCCAAAATGACCACGTTATGGCACTTAAATGGCCATATCTTTTTAATTAGAATATTTATGGCAACACCACATAACCTATGTTACCCGAAAAGGATGTAGCTTTTTATCAGTCTGTAGTTTTCGAGTCTATTCGCAACAAACAAACATACAAACAGTCAAATCTTTCCTCTTAATATAATAGTGTAGATAAATAATTAATTAGTGTAATTTTAATGTTTGGAATAACTTTTTCATATATTATGAGGTATTAATTTACCTCGTTTCGAATATTACCTCCTTAGACCTGCTCATATTAGCATATTAAATATTCAGGAGTATCTTTCCCCTAAAAGTTCGTTGTTAGTTATTATGCTTTTTAGGTTTGCGTGCCTCAAAAGGTACATAAGCAACCCTTATTGTATCACTTTGTTGTCTGTATGTTTGTATGCCTGTCTTCTACTTTCTGTTGACTTATAACCATGAAATTTTTTATGAAGTTAAAAATATCTTTTATAGTTTTTGAAGGGCAAAGTTAAGCTTGTCCAGCAATACAGTTTGTTCTGAACCCTCAGTCCGTGTGTTCGACTTATACTTGGCTGAATTATTATTTTTGTTATAGCTTCTATTACCGCATGCAATAATGACGATGTAAACGTGTTATTATGTGTCATAAAATTTAAAGATAAACAAATGTTTAAAATAATAACAAAACTATGTATTTTGTAATTATTTGAATAGTTTCTGTTGTGTAATTCGATTATGTGTGAGGAAGTTTTAATGACCGTAACGGAGAATTAATGACAGCTAGACGGTTGTTATGATCAAATATTTATGATTGTTAGTTCTTCTTTAAATACGGGAAGGCACGCGATGTGAAAAAGCCATAATGTATATTTAATAATTTTGATATATATCCGAAAGCTGAATCTTTGTATTTTGAATCCTGTTCTAAAAAAATACGACAAATTTTAAAAGCCTTTACTTTTTACGGCAATTAAAGATTTATTACGAGCTTTTATATACGTATGCTCACTCTGACTTAAACACGAATTAATGTAACACTCATTATATACTTCATAACATAATGTAATTCAACAGTTGAATTAAAAACTGAGTGACGATTGTTCTAGTATTAAACCAGTATAGAACCAGGGTTACAAAAACCCTAGACCCTTGTTTACATCTCTCAGATCCCCAACTTTTTATTTCATTTGAGGGGACACAAATGACTTTGGGAGTCACTAATGTAAACCAACCAACGACTGTAATTTCGTAATTTTGTGGAATTTGTTGTTATAGCGGTGTGTAATAAAAGGACATTTATATTTGGTGGCTTTATTGTTATTAATTCATTTAAATTAGCTGGGCTGGGCTTGATGCATATTTATATAACTACCACTTTTTTCCTGACAACAGATTTAGTAGAAACCTAAATTTTAGGTTGGAACTGCAGCAATAAAATAATTATGAAAACGCACGCGTAACGTAACGCGTTCAAACATACGGACAAACTTAAATTTTTTGTTATTCCATAGAATAACAAAAAATTTAAACTTGATAGTTTTGGGTTCATTGGTATATATTTCTATAAGAATATCTCCTATATATTCTTATAGAGATTCTAGAGATATCCCACCTCATTCCGAGGAGGAGACCCGGCTCAGCAGTGAGTCATTAACGGGTGATGCTGATGATGATTCTAAATTTTTGTTAAATACCTTTAAGTAACGACTTTGATAATTATCATTTTTATCATATGAATAATAATAATATGTATTTTTAGACGTAGTAACAACATTTTGCATGTAAAGGGAAAAGGTTAACGGGCTCAGTGCAAGCTGCGTTATTGTCCGTAATGAATTTATGTATAACGTACATAAGTGCTTACTCCACAATGGCACGTGTTCTAGCACCTGGCTTGTCTTCTTTTGATTTAAGGGCTGTGTTGTGTGCAATTAAATGTTATTCACCGTAAGTTTATACTAATTAAGTATACTACATATAGTCCATTTTATATCCCTACAAATTATAAACTAGTCTAAAGACGTGTCTGTTTGCCTCAAAAACTACTAATCAACAGAGTGATTCATGAGGAAGATTTAATTGCGAAGTTTAGTAAGGTTTTGAGTAAATTAGAATATGACTATAATTATTAATAATAGTCAAGCATTATAAGAGATTTCAGGCGTCTTTGAGACAAATTTTTTTTTTCTGTTTTTATTCCATAATGGAAAAGGTTTTGCCTTTTGCAAAATGGCATGGCAAAGACAAAGACAGGAAAATTATGCTCTACTACTGGTAGACTGTGTTGTCAGTTTTTTACAATTCTTAATTAGTGATGTGTACTACATCACTAATTAAGAATTGTAAAAAACGATATATTTGGCGATACCGATAAATTTACGTTTGACGATTACCGATTTTATAAGTTCTTTATTTTAAACGATATAGTACTATTAGTATATATTTGGATTTTAGAAAAAATGTACTATTTTTAATGTATTTTAGAAGCTATCGAAAATTGTTGAAATTTGAGAAAAAATCACGTAACTATTAACGCCATGATGATTGATTGATCGCCATACTTGTGTGACGTCATAATTTTAAAACAATTTCATTATACACTACAGTACAATACGTAAATTGACAAGAAACATACGAAAAGTCCAAAAAAATGTGTGAAAAAGGATTCATAAAGGCAAATTCCAATAATATAGATGTCAATTTTCTAAAAATAATATTCAGTTTAATTAAGCTGAAGTTTGAGGTGCTTTAGTATCAAAGATTGTTAGTGAATAAATATTTAAGTATTTTTCAATTTAAAGTATTAAAAATTATATTTATTTAAATAATTTATTAATTACTATATTTTTATAAAACAGATGAAAGGATCTTCACAATAAAAAAATGCTGTTCTAGAATTGTCTCGGCGCACTGCTTGAAACCATTTATTTCGACGTTTTGCAGCTTGTACTTTAAGTTTTTTTTCTTTATGTAGTATTTGTACATATTTTAACATTATCTTGGTTTGTCTAAGAATAAGCACGATAACTCTTGAGAATCGCCATTTTTGATGTATTTACCAACATATTATAATTAATTATAATTCAAAACAATATAAAAGCTTAATTCTACTATGAGGCGAAATTAACATTGTGACGTCACACGCGCTGTTGGAGTTCGAGTACAGTCGGCGTGTTTTCGGTACTGGGTTCAAAAATTATTTCTTTATTCGAAATAACTTTTTAATGATAACGAATAAAAAATTACAATAGATTTGCTATTAAACATATATAGGATTTATTGAACTATAAAACAAAAAGAATTTTTCAAAAACCAAATATGTATATTACCTACTAAGTTTTTTGAGTAGGTATATCGCCGTATAGGTACACGTTGCGTCCATGAACCTTGTAGCTGTATTAAAGACATCGAAACAGGTGTTTATTTATGTGAATTTAAATTATACGCTTTTATCTATTAATAGAAAATTATGAAGCTGTGCGTATAATATATTTGAGATCTAACAAACTGTTATCTTAAGTACAAAGCTGTACAAATAGAGCTTTTACCATTACTTCTAAAGTTGACATTAGAATGTGTCAATTTAGTCTCTAAGAAAATAAAACGAAGTATAGCTATAGACATACCAAACAACTAATGGATCGCTTGCGCGGTAAGAAGGAGGGTAAAGGGTAGTCGACGCACACTTAGTTAATAATTCGTGTATAAATAAAGTAATCGTTCCAACATTTTACTCCTATTTTTATATAAATTTTCATCCTCGCTTAATTTTATCAATTCACCCGTAACGTCATTGACAGTAAGATCGTGTAATCGTTGCAATATTTTGATAATGATTCGAAATGCGTTTTGTTAATTTAGTGTGCGTTTTTATTCCGAACGTTAGTGACCGTCAGTCATTCCCTGCCGCGCGTCCTCGGACTTAACCCCTGAAAGTCGTTCGCTCCCATCTACATCAAGCCTCTCGGGCGATCTTTTAATTATTTGGTGTGTCTATAATCCTTAATCTCTATAATACTCTAGGGTAAATAAATATCCTTTAATCCTGTAGAGTAAACATTATTTAGATCTAGATTTATCATTTGGGAACGACAATACAAAAGCAATCAAACTATTATGATTGGACTGAAAGGTTGTGTGCTGTAAGCATAAACCTTGACCTAAATAAACTAATTGAATCTTTTCGAGGGTTCGTTAGTTGAAAATAAAGATTATTCGATTCTATAAATTTAAAATAATAAAAACAGACATAAGAGTTTTATTTAGTGTCAAAATGAATTATCTACAACTACACTACACTATTATATAAAGAGGAAAGATTTGATTGTTTATATGTTTGTGTGTTTGTTTGGCTCTAAAACTACTGAACCGATTTTGAAAATACTTTAACCGATAGAAAGCTACATCTTTTCCGGGTAATAAAGGCCATGTAGTCTAGCCATAAATATTGTAATTTAAAAGATATGACCATTTAAGTGCCATAAAGTGCCCATTTTGTAAAGTGAATGTTTTCTCTGGAACTACAGATCCGATTTTAAAAATTTTTTAACTGATAGATAACTACACTATTCCTGAGTGACATAAGGTGATGCAGTGTTGCCATATATATTTTTAATTAATAGAATATTTCCATTTTGATGCTACTGATTTGATTTTTAAAATTCTGTCACTGAGATAAATCTATAGTATTTCCGTCTCTCTTCCTCTTTTATTATTTTATTTTCTCTCATCCTATTTCTCATTCTATTCTCCTCTTCAATTTTTATCTTTATCTCTGTTCTAATAAAGAGACATAATTGTTTCTTTTCACTTTCTTTCTCTCTGTTATCTCTCTCTCTCTCTCGCCTTGCCCTCTCTCTCCTTTATCTATCTCTATTTTATTTTTATTTCTGTTCCTTCTCAGTCTTTTATTATCAGTTACGTTTTTCTTTTTTTCTTTCTGTATTTTATCTTTTTATCACCTTCTCTCATTCTCTCTCTCTTTTTTCAATTAATGAAAAGCTACAAAATTACAGAGTGCCAATTAAAGGACATCAATTATAATATTGCTTCAAATGCCCGGAGCGAAGCGAGGGCTGACAGCTTGTGTTACATACAGTTAAAACTCAAACGCGTGGGCCCATTTCGATGATAATTCATCAATCAATTCATTTTAATCATGCGAGTGTCACTAAAGACATGACAGTAATTCAATTCAGACATTCAATATGGCGGCAACCAGACAACAGATGAAAGTCGATCATTGACATATAAAATAGACTTCGAGTCTTTATACAAATATCATGAGAAAAGTGTCCGAGCCTCGCATATTTTGTAAACCTTTAAATTTTAAAATTAAGTTTTAATGTCAAAAGTCATTTGTAAGAAATAATATTTTTTAAAAGTTTTGGCTGTTTTTTTGGTTCTAAGTTATTTATACTTCTATATCTATATACTTATTACATAAAGAGGAAAGATTTGGTTGTTTGTATTTTTGTATGGTCGTTTGTTGCGAATAGGTTCAAAAACTAATGAACCGATTTTGAAAATTCTTTCACCGATAGAAAGCTACATCCTTTCTGGGTACATAGGATATGTGGTGTTGCCATAAATATACTAATTAAAAAGCTATGGCCATTTAAGTGCTATGACGTGGCTATTTTATATAGTGAAGGTTTTTTCTGAAACTATTCATCCGATTTTAATAATTCTTTTACCGCTAGAAAGTTTCACTATGTCAGAGTTACAGAGATGATGATGATCATGATTAAAACGATGTGACCAATAAAGTGCTGGCAGGAAGATATTAAATGGCCTTTTTGAATAAAGGAAGTCATTTCAGGAACTACTGATCCGATTTTGAATATTTTTTCACTGAGAGAAGTCTATAGTATTTCGTCCCTCTTCCTCTTTTATATTTTCATTTCCTCTGTTCTTTCTGTCTCTTTTAATTTTCTATTGCCCTATCATCTCTATCTTTGCTCTGTTCTTCTCGGTTTTTTATTCTTTCTCTTTTTTTTTCTTTTTGTATTTTCTCTCTCTCTCTCCTTCTAAAAAGATCAAATAATGAAAGGCTACAAAATTACAAATAGAGTGACAACTTAAGGACATCAATTATAATATAGCTTCAAATTCCCGGAACGAAGTGAGGGCAGACCGCTAATTTATTAATATGTTGTCACTGAGAGTAAAATACTAGATTTTTTTTCTAGAAGTATTTAGGATTAGGCGCGACATTAAGGGTAACAATTAAAGTGAAATTGGATCACTATTTACGTTTCTGAACTTTTGTCTGGGACACTTCTGAAAGAAGAATGTAAGGTCATTGAAATCAACTACATCAAGTTGGGTATCATTATATATCACATGTTTAGGTATGTTAAATAGTCAGAATTCATTTTTGAACGTGATCGTAAAAGTGAAATTTAAGAAAGATGGGAATAAAATAGATAGTTGTCGGTCCATGAAATGTAAAAAGTGGTATACGGTGCCGGTAGTGTATTTAATATTCTTAATTTCTCTGTGTTCTAAAGTCCTTAATTTTTTGGGTTTCCAAATTGTTTCCGTATGTCTACAAGCGAATAGTAAGCTAAGTAAATAGTCTACGGATCAAATAAGTTTGGGAAACCCTGATCAATTGCCTTTGACGACACGATATTAAAGAAAGAAATAGCTACTCTAGTTTTCACTTTTTTTAAACAGTCGAGTATTTTGATTTTGTAAATTTATTACTTCATGAAGCGTATAATATGCTAAAAACAGGTAACAGCAGCTTCGGATTTTTATAGAGCTTTTGTTTACAATGTTGCTGCTCTATGATAGCTTGACCTGGTTTATGAATGAAGTTCTCAGCTATTGCTAGTTTTTGCGACACAAAGCTAAAACTTTACGGGTTATACTTATTTTTCACAGTATAATCCATATTTAATCTGCACTATTATAGAAAGGGGAAAGATTTGATTGTTTGTATTTTTGTTTGTTGCGAATAGGCACGAAACTACTTAACTGATTTTGAAAATTCGTTCACCGTTGGAAAGCTACATCATAGCTACTATGTGGTGTTGCCATAAATATTATATTTAAAAAGATATGGCCATTTAATTAAGTCGCGTCGTGGCCATTTGGTACAGTGATGGCTTTATCTGGAACTACTGATGCGATTTTGCAAATACACTTATAGAACCTATACTATTCCTGAATGGCAGGTGACGTAGTGTTATATATAGAGTATGGCCATTTTGATGCCACTGATCCGATTTTCCGATCCGAGCTCGGATGGGCAGCTTTCGGGAAGCTACGTTATATCTTCTCGTCCAACATACCTCAGTGCTTAAATACAAAAGTTTTTGAACAGTGCGTGTTGCCAGTAATGACTTATGGCTCCGAATCTTGGTCGCTTACTATGGGCCTCATAATAAAGCTCAGTGTCACTTAGCGGGCGATGGAGAGAGCTATACTCGGAGTATCTCTACGAGATCAAATCAGAAATGAAGAGATCCGTAGAAGAACCAAGGTAACTGACATAGCTCAGAGAATTGTAAAGCTGAAGTGGCAATGGGCGGGGCACATAGCTCGAAGAGCCGATGGGCGTTGGGGGAAAAAAGGTGCTAGAATGGCGGCCTCGCACCGGAAAGCGCAGCGTTGGAAGTCCCCCCACTAGGTGGATCGACGATCTCAAGCGGATCGCAGGCAGTCGTTGGATCCAAGGGGCACAAGACCGCTCTAGGTGGCAACGCATGGGAGAGGCCTATGTCCATCAGTGGACGTCCATCGGCTGAGACGACGATCCGATTAAAAAAAATCTTTCACTAAGTGATGTTTATAGTATTCCGGTGTCTCTCTCTCGCTTTTAATCTTTCATTCTCTGTCTTTTTTCCCTTTTTTTTTTATCTCTGATTATTCTGTCTGTCTCTTTCTTTTTCTCTGTTATCTCTCTCTTTTATTTGTATTTCTGCGCTCTACATCTCGCTCTTTTATTATCTGTCTTTTCGTTCAATATTTCTCTCTTCTTTCTCACCTCCTCTTTATTTTTTTTAATAATGCAAAGCTACACTATTACAAAGTCACAATTTAAGGACATGAATTATAATATTGCTCCAAATACACGGAGCGAAGCTAGGGCAGGTCGTATAAATGCGGAAGCGGATTGACGAATTATAGTAATTTTGCATACCTACAGATAAAATTACAGTAACATGGTACATAACAGGTGAGTACAATTACAGTAACGTAGGCATTTATTCCGGAAAAATTGATAATTCCTATTGAATAGTAATAAAAATTTAACGAAACTGACTGTTAACTGAATTACATTGCAATATCTTTAAAAATGTAACAAATACATCAAAACTCTGGTAGAGATATTTTTTTACATTTTTCGTTAACCCTAATAACACGTTGTGTGTACAATATACCTTTGCGAAGGCAAGCGTTCACACTTTACCACGACTCAGTCAGTAGATCTAACAGAGTTTATTGTTAGCAATTTCACAATATTTTTTGCTGGGGGCTCTTATAGATTCATATTATTTTAAGAATATCCTACTTGCTTAATGATATAACCTCTATGCCGGTAGAACTGAGACACAAAAATATTCTGTACAATAATATCATTTGTTATAATATTAATAATATTTTTGTTAATAACACTTACCATCCTCCTTGCCTGGTAAGCGTGAACCCAAATCTTGCCTCGCGATCAACGGAGACCCTGATGCCAATGATGCCAAGGCCCTGCGGCGACACTACCTGCCCCCGCATCACCGACACTCGGCTGCATATCACACCGCTTATCAGATCGTGCCGGCAGAGCACCGCGTGTACGAGGATATGATTCACACAACACTTTAACCCTTTTACGACCAAGGGGATACCTCTATCCCTTTACAAATATTGCTAGTACATTTTGCAACAAGAGTTTAAAAATAATAATTTAAAAAGCTTAGTGTAAACTTCTAAACTTTTGTATATATAGACACGTTAGAACCTTCTTATTAATTGACTATTACACATTTCTATGATATAAATAAACGGTTACTGATGAAGGGAAGGGTGTCAGAAGACTTGGCACTCACTGACCCCTAGCATCTGATTATGATCGTCTCGTTGTCGAAACTTAAGTCGGACTTTATTAACTCTATTATCTTGAGTAACCTTTAAATTATATCATAAAATTATTTAACTATTTTTTACTTGGGACACATATGTCCCTATAGTCGTCAAAGGGTTAACTACCGTGAGCCATGTAATTGATCATTTTATGGTTATGCTGATGGTGATGTGTAAGACGCTATTTTATTACGCTGTTTGTGAAACGGATATTTTAATGATTGCTTTTAGTACTGTGGGTTATAACTTTACTTTGTAGTAAAAATAAACTCATACATACAATTAGATACAAAATTAATATGAATCGTCTGCGTTTATGTGTACATTATTCTGTAAAACTCGGATTTACTTCATGATTTTCATTATGAAAATATGTATATAGATAGGTTTTGATAATTTACTATTTCTTACAAGAAATTAATAGATTAGAGTAAAAATACATGTTTATTTGTTGTGTATCTTGGATAATAAGATTTACAGTGGCTCTAGCATTTACAGTATCATATTGTCAGGAATATGTTACAGTCATCCATTCAAATTAATTTTTATTGTATTGTTAGAATAAAACTTCGTTTAAAAAACAACGTGTAAAATAAAACAAACAATTTTCGATGAATCAAATTTATAACAATCAATAATAAAGTATTATTTTAAAAAGCAATATAAACTTTTTGTTTCACTCGTTTAGAGTGCAAACGAAAGCTGCAATATATTGAGAGAACTTCCTCACGTAAAGCTAAGATTAATTGGATATCTGTGACCATTAAGAAAAGAGCTCGTATAAGCGAGACTCGTCGCCATTAATACTAGAACTTAGGTTTACTTGCGCAAAACGACAAAAATAACTTGAGCTGTAATGTTGAATCTAATGGACAACAAAGTTTGTTAATTTGATATTTTTCACATGCGACATCCATCTGTGTTCGTTATTTAGACTTTTATTTTAAATATCTTAGTTTTGAAAGGGTCAAATGACTATGTATACTTAAATATGTGTTAAGTATATACGACTCTTTACTTTATCAAAAATAGTGCTTTTAGTATTTAATTTTCTTTATATAAAAGGGAACATTTAATAACAAAAAGTGAAAATGGACAAATTGTTACTCTTATTAGAAGCATTTTGTACTTGTTAAGACTTAAAAGGCGGATATAAAATATGTTGTATTATATTAATAATAAATGTTATTAATATAACTGAGGTGAATACAAAGTTTTATATTAAGAAGTGTTTGTTAATGAATATAAAGTTTTATTCAGGTGTTTATTGTATGTATGAGCCAAAAGTATTGGTTAAAATTTCCAAATGTTTAAAACAAAATATAATGGCTTTCAATTTATGTATTGTGTGAGAATCATATCTTCGTGCACGCTCCCTCAATTCCTATAATTGAGGTCATTGTGCTATTGCGCTTATAACTTGCAATCAAATCTGTGAAAGTGAAGTATGAAAATAAAATTGAAAAATAAAATAAGAAGTCTTTAGCATTGCACATTCTCTGTTCAGGATCAGCTAAATGTCTAGTTAAAATTTCCGTTTACATAAAACTTACATCGAATATTTAATAAACTTTTTGACTATGAATATGTAATCGGAAATTTGTCTAGATAGGTATGTAGGTATAATAATGCATGTAACAGCTGCCACACAGACCATAGTCATTATTTTTGATACAACTGGATTTTAGAGCTACATTTGTACGTTAAATACCATCTCGTAACATTTGAAATTGGTGCAAATTATAATATATATTAATTAGGGCAGTTAGACGTTTAATGTGTATGCATTATTTTTTCCAAATTACAAAATTGACGTTAATAAACAATAAAAAATTTTCTATCTAATATTCACCAAAAAGTAGGCAAAGTTATTCTTAAAAATTTCCATTTTTTAATTTATTTTAAAATATTTATATACTCAATACACTTTTTAGTAAACTTATAAATTATTACGACATAAGTATTTTTTTTTCATAATTTCTCTTCAAAATAAAAACTGTGCTACAACTGTTAGCGACCTAACAAAACGCTTAAACTTTATCACAGTATATAAATGGATGCCATATTTTTTTATTACTTACAATGACTTCGCAAATTAAATAAACAAAGCCTTTTTCGAAAGAACAAGTAATCTGTCCAATGTATAAAATAATTTTTATCCTGAAATATTAATTAGTGACATGATTTTAAAATAATTGTTCATAAACAAGTATGAAATATTTTATAAGCACATTTTATATCTTAATCTTTCTTCTTCTCTTCACTTACGTACTCCTCTGGAAAACATTCATAATACAAAAAGAATTGTTTAAGATACTGGTTTCAACACACACAAACAGATTGTTTTACATTAAGGCTAAGTTTGTAGGAAACGTATAAATTAAAAGATATAATTGGCTTTGAAAATTCATCGATGCTTTTCGCCAAAACTTATGATGTGTACAAAAGTCAACAAGTTAGAATAAGTCATTTATATTTTAAAAACAATCTTGAGGTGTTATTGAACCAGTTGAATCCGTAGTTCCGTGCTGTAAAGGCTTTATTAAAGTTAAACCAAAATTATAAAACCACACATATGTACGAGTATTGCAATCTGGAAAAAATATTTACATTTAACATAAATTATAAACCATGGGTACGTTGCACCAATTTCAATGTGAATAATAATCTAATATGTAATTACTGAGTGACCGGTAGATGGAAGCAATGGTTGTAATGTACAGTGTCGACGAAGTCGCTATCATCTCGAGAGGAGATGGTCAAGTATTAACAAGTAGTGTTTTGATTAGTTACAGGGTTAGGATCTAAACACATAAGAATTTGGGCAGAGGGTTAGGGTTGGTTAACAGATGATAGACGCAGACAAAGGGTAAGGAACACATAAAAGGGTAAGTTTATTCGAAACTAATTGCGTGTTCGCTGAAATTTGTTCAATTGATGACATAGATTTCGCGTCTCGATACGTTTATATTACAGCCCTACACCTAACGAAATGTGTTTTTAACGTTTTGCGTGAAAGCGTAAAATGATTTTCCTAAGTTTTTTTTAGTATAACAAAGATATATCATAGTATATGTGAGCTATAACAAAAGCACAGTAGACGAGAACAAATATTACAAAAAATAGGATTGTGGTTGCGGCAAATTATATTTGAAACGCAATGCCGCGCTCGGCGGCTCAGTCGAATGATTTACGTTCGAGCTTGTGACTACTTTGTCGCAACCACAAAGCACATTTAAGACAGACATACAGATGTTACATACACATAGAGAATGAAACGAATACAGACAAAGGAGTAAACGAAAATTGAAAAGCGTTAGTATCGCCGTTCGCGTGCCATTTAGTAGACAAGCGGCGGGCGTTGGCATTACACACATATGCAGGAGTTGCAACAAAAGGGAATAGGTTAACAGATACTGAACACTGAGGGGCGAGGGCGGGCTGACTGACACTTACCATGGTGTAAAGGAATTCCAGAACTCGCTAGGAGTGGCGGACACACGGCGGCACAGGGACACAGAAAGACAGGACAGATTACTACACAGATACCTACATCCCTCAGTGCAACCCCACCCCGATTTTCAACCGGTGCGGCCGGTTGCGCTCGTCTACACTGGTTACCTTGCGTTTTAACACTTGCTTTAATGATTGATTTTAATTTATTGCCATATCTTGGTATTGATAAAAAAATTAAGCCCGTTTGCATTAGAACAACACCACCACTATTTAATCTTTGAAATAAATAATTTGGAAAATAATAACTGAAGGTTGCACATAGGAACTTGAAACTATCTATGAACGACACAAAAGTGCATGCTGGATGGCGAACGCGCGAAGGTTTTATATGTTATATTTACTTAGGCCCAATTAAACAAATGCCAGAACGCAATATAACCCTCCAGACTCTCCAACACAAATAAAATAGTTAAGCGGCTCGTGTTATAATGCAAACAAACTTTTGAGGCGCTTTTGCATATAAAGCGAGGTGGGTTGTCTACTTTATTTATTCAGTTTTGCTTTGTCTTATTCTGCTATTCTAAGAGATCGTAATTTCATAAGTTTAATTGAACCGCAATGTTTGTATTACTTTCCTTCTTTTTATTATTGAAATCGATAGACTCAAATCGTGAAAGAAACCTACGTAATAAAATATCTCTTCAACTTCCTTAAACATTTATTTATGTTTCTTACCTGTATTTGTATAAATAATTGTTTGGTTTAGTTTCGCTTTAATTTTGGCATCTCTCATGATTTGAGCCATTAATCTTATATTAGCTTTACTATATAAAATGAACTATTTAGTTAACGAAAGACAAACAAAACTGTTCGAAAGCTATTGTACGCTCCGAGTTTTATTATTGTTTAAAATATATTTTTTAGACGCTTTTGTTTTAATTAGACAAACGGGTAGGGTAAGACACACACAAGGGATAAACATTAGACAATACACAACACATCGGATCTGGTGTGAAAACATAATTATTTAAAAATATATATAAAAAATATACGAATGATAAAATGTATTAACCATGCCGGGATTGCAAACATAAATTAATAAATTTGCTCTGAACATAAAAAAGTAGGAAAATCAAAACACTTCCACCAGATAAAAACATAAAACAGTAATTATTTTAATGTGTTTCAATAAAATAAAAAATAAACACACCAAATCCTCGGAACGGTCTAGGAAGATGAAAGGGAATCAAATAGGTAAGGTGCTAGTTCCTAAATACATTATGTTATTAAAGGTATTGTTTCTTTCATACGGATTTACATAGTATGGAGATGATAATACAGATCTACAATCGTTGTTGTTAGTGCAAATTATCAATTTATAACTGTGCAAAACCGATAGGTTAATTCTAAACAAATGTTAAGTAAAAGATATCGCTGTTAATACTACTTCGGTTAATTTTTGAGATCATGTCACTCGATATCTTTCACATAGGAAGTGATTTGGTGTTATACGTACTCGGTCATTTTTAAAATATAGTTCACTTACCCTTCTGAATATTCATCCATGTGTGCATAACTTTGTACTGAGTTTTCTTCGATTAGAAATTTAACACGTTGATAGAAGGACGCAGTTACTGATGGAGGTTGCTTACGAAGCAGCACTTCGACTGGGTCGTTAGAAGCCAAGCACATTATATGCTCGGAACATTCGGGTCGGCTACAGCATTCAGAGTCCGAGCAGTCCGTCATGCCATCTTCAAAATTGTAGTGCCAATGTCAAATGACCAATTTATTGCAAGAGAATAAAATTTGATTTTTATTTTATTAGTTAATCTCGAAAAATAAGGTTTATTACGTTTTTATGAGTAAATTCTGGAATTAAGTAATCGTAGTAACTCTCGGTTTTATTTATTACTCCGCTGTTTATAAAATATCTAAAAATATGAATGAAGAACCCAAGATGTGTGATATTTTTTAAATTTAAGAAACTTTACCTTCATCATTATCTTCATTATCACTACATGAGAGTTCGAGAGCGATGGAGCAGTCGGCACCAGCCCAACCATCCGCACAAGAGCATCGGTAGACACCATCTTCCAGCAAACACTGACCATGACGAGAACAACCGTTTGGGCAACCAGCTAGATATCACAATTTAATTTTAGTGTTTGGATAGCTTTATTAAATATCTATATCTCAAAATGGTGGAAAAGGGCTGTTTAATAAATAAAGATTATTTTTGTGAAAATACTGCCTTGAATTTAATTCCGATGGCTAAATCTTGATCCGTTATCGGCTGTAGTAAACTTAATTATTTTATCCTAATACCCATTAAGGGTTACAGTTCAAGCTAAAAGTAATGAACAAATTTGAAAAATAACCCATAGACATTATTTGATTTCACACAATATTACTGAACTTACGTAGAGTACAATGTCTTCCGTTCCAGCCTTGCGTACAAACACATGTCCCATTTTTACATTGGCCATGTTCGTGGCAGCGGCTATCACAGGGTCGTTGATCACACAAGGATCCTGTCCAGCCGTCATCACATCGGCAAACACCTTCCGCGCACACACCGTGAGGTCCACAATCCAAAGAACACACCACTGTAAATTCATGTATTAATTTACATTTGCTCAAGTTAATATAATAGTTGTAACATTATTATTAATTTTTTACCTTGAGAGCAGTCGTCGCCGGTATACAACGGATCACAAACACATCTTCCTGCATCTAAGTCATATACGCCTCTTTGCGAACAAGCGGGTAGACATCGTTGTACACGCGCATCACGATCTGTGCAAGCTGCTCCCCGCCATCCAGCACGACAAACACACCGACCACGAACGCAGGAACCATGACCACCGCAAGTTGGATCAAGGCAGTCCTCTGTATTTTAATAATGTCAGTATATAATTCTATACAGAATTAGTTTAAAAAAAAGAAAATAATATTATGCCTAGCAATAGATATAGAAAAAAATATCTTGCTTGTGTGTAACTACCTTCATCACATTTAATTCCTTTCCATCCAGCTTTGCAAACACATTGCCCAGCTATACACTGTCCTCGACCGGAGCAATCAGCGGGTTCACAATCGTGAGCAGGAATATCGCATTCCGCTCCTTTCCAACCTTCGGAGCAATGACATATACCTCCCGCATATGCACCATGACCAGAGCAGAGAACTGGGCAGACACCTTAGAATAATGCAGAATTAATAGTATATGTATGTTAAATATATTTAAGATATCTTTTATCGACAAGTAAAATTCAAACTTACTTTTTGAACAGTCGTGACCTTCAAAACCATCCATGCATTCACACTTTCCAAGATTACAAGAGCCTTGACCAGAGCAGTCATCCGGACAGGAATTCGTAACACCTTCAGCTTCAGAGACTATCATTTCAACGTGATGTGGTTGGAGTTCATCATTATAGATCGATATGAACCATCTCCCGGTGTCAAGATATTGCAGTATACTCACATTAACTCTCATATCTGTAGATCTTTTTGTTATGGTGTGATTCCAACTTTCAAACGGACTTAATGTGCTTAATAATGTTTTTAAATCAACAAAAGTGGGGGCATCTGTATCAAATATATTAGGACTTCTTCTTCTTCTAAGCCTGTGATCAACACGACCGCCACGAATAAATTCCACGAAGTCGTACTGTGTAACACTAGGAGCAACGTTTCTTCTTCCATATACAGCAAAATTGGCTCCCCAAGGGACAGTAAAGTTAAGGCTTACGAAAGCTGGCTGCTTATTACGAAATTCAGAACTCCAAAATTGGTAAGCTGGTATTGTTGCGCTATGTAGTTCATCAAACTCTCTCACTTCTAAAGCTGGAGACCAAGGTGGTGGAGCGGCTTGTTGTGCTTGTTGTGGTATCACTGCTGATTCTAATGCTGCTTGGACTGTCGTTGACCAACCTAATGAGGATGTTGATATAGATTCTGAAAATATTTAAATGTAGTAATTTATTTAAATACATAAAATTTATGGCATTTATTATTGTAGGAATTTATAGTACCATCTGATGGTGAAGATGTTGACAAGGCATCCCTTATCCCATGCGAGTGTGTAACTGCTTTTACATCTTGTACCAGAATACAATTAGAATTGTCTATATTACTTTTAATTGACGATAATGCTGAAACAAATAAGAAAAACTAGTCGTTATTATGTTTTTGTGAGTTTGAATTCTGAAAATAATTATAGATTAAATCGTAATTCTGTTTGTAAAATACCTAAAAATATGTATTCAAAATATGTACATTTCCATTAAATGTGTTTTATCTTTAATCTATAAAATCCAGAAGTCAAATGAAACACAATTATGGTATCGATGTTATGGCAAGTAACATTACAAAGCACCACAAAGAGATGTCACTTGAGAATGTGAAGTTAGAGAGATGCATCTATGAGTAGGGTAAGTGTCGTGACGTCCCGTTGGGTTTTAATTAACCGAAGCAAGTCTAAGGCGCATTTCGTGGCAGTGTGACGGAGCAATTGGTTCCGGTGCAACAGGCCGGGCCACTCGCAAGCACGTAGGTGGATCACTTTCATCCAAGTCTTTCTTGTTGTTAAGGTTCAAATTGCCTGACTATTATGCTACCTTTATTTAAGACGCAAACCTACTTAAGGAATTCAATAAGATACATATCTTTGTACTTATAAATGGAATAGTCATTGGAGCGTTAAAGGTTTTTGCAAATCCGAAAAAAATGCAATTTTAAATAACAATTTGAATAAGGATAATTTAGGCGGACAAAAAATAGGTTTTTTTATCAAATCCATTTACTTTTTGTACTGGTTATACTATTTCTGTTAGTTCGGAAGTCGTAAAATGCACCTACAGAATTGATTGTGAACATTTATTAGCTTTATATGAAACCTGCAAGCAACCGGGATTTGCTGCCCCATTAAAGATGCAATGTTTATTTTGTTTTGGATCGTGCGCACGAGCCCGGCTCTGGTTACATCGCCTTAAATAAAAGCACTATGTCAATCCTCGTATAGTCTAATTGACGTAACGGCGGGTCGGAATCTAACTAATTGCCTAACATTTACGTTTGATTATTAGTCTAAAGCTAGTTGAAAGATATTCCAAATATCAGGCGGAAGTAAATAAAATTAATTTTGAAATGCAAATAACTAAAGCACATAAAATCATTGATAAACTCTACAAATAATATTGTATACGTTCCCCTATGAGGTGCGATGCCGATACAATAGCATGAATACTTTTATATCTATGATTAAACGACTATTTATAAACATCCATTAAAAGCTTGCTTTTATTCAAAGATTCAGAGCAAGATAAGGATCTTGATGCGTTGATGCCATTTGGCTATTTGAACTCTAAATTGGACAATTTAGCTTAACTGCGTTGAGGGTCGATACTTAACAACGATAAGTTTTATCGTCGCAGTTAACTATGGACAAATAATTTATGTATGAGTCATGAGTGGTAAATCTTATTGATTTTTAAATCTGGCTGTGCTTGAGTTAGATAAGGAATAATATATACATAGGTCTTGAGTCCAATTTTTCGGTTATCTACGCTATCCATGATAGACAATAAATAATAAATAAAACATCTGACATTTGGCAACAACGAGTATCTCAGATCCATTTAGGTATATGTGATATAAAAAAACAGAATTATTATCTAGCCATTGAATATTTTTATATTTATAAAGTTTTATAAAATCTGAAGATTCTGCATGTCTTATATTAATATACTTTGCGATTATAAGACAGTTATTAGGTATATAGATAAACTTTCAAGAGACTCTAACTTTAAACAGAGGTTTTAAACTTTAAGATGAAAGATCAAGTTTTACCTCTAATGAGAATAGGTTTTCGTAGAGTTCTGGTTTAAAATACGCCGATAAATTCGCTATTACAACACCGCGAATAGAGTAATATTATTATTTATGAATTATTGCACTACATTCAATAAATATTTTAGTATTAAATAAAAGGCAATAAACAACATTGAAACACATATAAACGAGCGCAGATGACGTAATTTCCGCCCACAAAAATGATATATTGTAATGCGGTAAGTTGCGCGTTTTTCCGATGATCCCTCGTAAAATCTATAAATTTTCGCATAGAGCACAGCGCTTTGGTGAGGAAATCGAGGGTCGTTGAATACGTCTGAGCGATGCACGACGATTGTGTGCAGATGGACGATGTTTGCTATCTATACTATTTTTCGAGTTAATACAATTTATTGTAATACGATTCAGCATAGATTGCATCGTGCAGTGGGGGAGCAAACTCGTTTGATAGAGTCCCGAGGGACACGGACGCGCCGTCGCACTGACTCGGTATTAGTCACGTGATAAATCTTCTGTTCCGTGTACCTTATACTATCTCTTTCCGTCGCCCGATAAACAACATAATAGCGTCTCTTTCTCGCGTAAATATGATCCATATTCACCGAGGGTCGAGGTCTTGTTTGCCCTATTTTAAGAAGTGTGGACAAGAACAAATCTATCTCTGCCAAGTGCAAATTTAATAGTAAAGTTAGAAAATATAAATTGTGATCAATCAAAAATACTAAACCAATAAAAAAAATGAATAAACTGTCCTTGGTATTTTTTTAGAGGCAGGTTTATTGTACATTTATTGTCGTAAAATTGTTGTAAATTTTTTACACTCTAGGTACCCATTAATTTGAATACTATGTGATAAATTATGTTAATGTAGTTGATGTATTAAATATTACTAGTTAGCGATCCAGCTGGGTACTAAATAGTGTCCAAATAAAATTGTTTATTTTATATATAATAATGTTGTCTTTTTCCAGTACTTATGGTTGTGGTTATAGCTAAACTCATATTCAACCTCTCAACATTCTATAATATCTAAGATTTTTATTTAATCTTTCGGAAAAGTCAGATACCATTCATCTCGACAGTTTTGCCTCAAATGAGGTTGAGGTTCATCAAGTAATATTAGCATTCTTCTATTAGTAAACTGGTGACAAGCTAGTAAAAAATATTTTTTTTTGTGAATTGCTTAACTATGTAGAGTTCTAAACCTCACTCATAACATAAACTTATAAAGAATAAAGTTGAATTAAAATAATATAGATAATCAAACTATATACAAACAATTAACATATAATAAACAAAAGAAAAAATAAGGATCTAATAACCATAAGATAATCTTCAAAGCAGGTTCTACAAGAAACTTAGAAAATATACTACTGTGTGTAATATACTACTACTGTTGGTGTATATTATGTGCCAATTATGATAATATTTTCTGCCATATGGCACGTGTTGTTCAAATGTATCGGACATTATTTTAACATTTAGTTACTTATATAGGGAGAGTAAAATAATAATTTAGGGTTCTCAAAATTTCAATTACATTAAAAAGTTGACGCAGCTATATTCGTGCCCATTCATCGTCCTAGGACGTAATGAAGGGTGCAACAGATGGTTCACATTTTTTCATTACACCGGCAAAACTACTATACACCAGAAGATTTATGTCAGATTAAAATATTGAACGTTTTTATTCGTTACATATCCGGAACGCCAGGAGGTATGTTCGACATATACTTTTATTGCTCCCTTCCAAATAATTACTATTTATTATACTGATAACTATTAACCTTAATTGAATTAAATCGAAGAATTTAGGTTAATCAACAATTACATATTTGATGTTTTGTTATTTAACTATCAATGCCCCAATTAAATTTTTTAAAAGAATTGCTTTAGAATTGCTGTAATCTTTTTTAATTTTATGATAGCTTGAAGTTATAATTTTGGAATTAATCAAAAATATTACCTCTGTAGCTATACTGCTAAGTCAGAAAGGAACCTTATTACCTTACATCTAAACATGATTGAAGTCATACCGCCGTATTAGTCAAAAAAACTTTCTTTAAATTTGATCATAAGATGAGAATGGGTAATTCAGTAAAAACACCGGTGTGATAGTTTCTATATATATCTACATCTTTAGAAGTTAGGAACAATCTAGTATATAAGACTGAATAAGTCAGAGCTAAAGAAGATGCGAGTATTTATTATAATATATCTAGCCTATCACTGTATAACATATGAACTCAAATTGTTGTGAATATTACTCGTTTAAAAAACTACCGGCTACTGGTCTGAAATGTCGAGGTGTCGGCATATCTCTGTATTTTATTGATATCTCGTTAGATTATGGAATCTTTAGGAAATCTAAATGTGGTGATTTGGAGGCGTATAACTCATTCAATTAAAAAACGTGTATCGTTTTGAAGAGCCGGTGCCGGCGCATCAATATGCGACACACGGCTTATCTCCTGTCCCTACAATTTAATGCATATCTAAATGAAGTGAGATCCGATACGATAAGATCCATTGACTTAAAACATATTACATTCAGACTGTTCATTACATTGCTTTTTAGAAACGTAGGAAATGTTATTTATATTTTTTATTCGTCCACTCTCGGACTTTCTCTCAACTAAGCACCTATAAACACGTCTACATTATTGTGAAGTGGGTACAAAAGAAGAAATTTCTCAAAGTTTTATAGAAACGAATAGCAAACTTACTTTAGAATTTATGTTCTTACATGCGAAGTATCTTTTTTCTACTACCTTAAATAAAAAATGAAACCGAACTTTATCAGACAGTACAAAATAATTCCGATTATTCCAAAGTACATGAATTAGGTAATTTAAAGATAAAATTGTTCAAATACCTTATATTATCCCCCGAACCCGACATCAGAAAAACAGAACATGATTCTGATTTTGTATTGGAATTTCAGGTAGAAGGAAAATTATTCATTCTACCCACTACAGACTGACTTACATCTTTAAGGATCTTTTTATAATCTTTGGTCATCTACGAAATATATTATTCGGTTAGACCATTGATGTTTTATGTAATATTCCCTTTATTCTATGAATTTTGTATTTAATAGGCAGTCAATACAATTATCGTATTTTTATTGACTTTGGTATTGACTTATCGAAACTTGAAAGCTATTAACGTGGCGTGTGTCAAGCACATAATTTAGTTTGAGTACAACACACTGCGGGTTAAGTTAAATTGAAATGTAGTTTATATATATTCAATCTATGAAATTACATACATATAGTAGAAGGTGATGATTGTAATTTAATGTTCTTATTGTAAGTCCGTCTTTATTTTCAACAACGGTGTCCGTCTGTAATTAAATCTTGTAAGTTAAATTTATATCTAATATTCAGTTTCCGATTGTGCAGAAATTTTTATGCATAAATTTATGTAATAGATGACGATGCAATGTTATTATAACACGAATGTAATCTGATCATGAAGCCGGAAGATGGCCATGGGAACTCTATAATAAAACGACCCAAAAGAGTTTGGACTCGTTTGATTCGTCTTGATAATTCCTAGGTGATTAACTTTTTGGGTTTTATTCATTAGCAGTATAAAAAGCTTGTTTTTATAATAATCTTTAGTGATACATATATAAAAATTATACACGCCAAGCAACATAATAAGATAATGTTCAGCGTTTTCGTAGTGCCTGTCTGGCAACATTTTCAAATATGGTCAGTGTTCTATAAGATGGAGGATAATAGAAGAAATAAAAATGAAATATTGTGTAGCATTATAGGGCGATTTTGACATAAATGGCTTTGTGCAGCTAGTGACATGTTTGTTGCTGTTCACTACGGGTATGTTATGTGATTTGCACACGAAGCAAGTTATTGGTCACTGTAACCTAGATAACAAACCTAATTTTAAAATTGTATACGCAACATATCGCAGTTATATAATTTTATAACTATAAAAACAGTGAATATTGTTTATCTTGAATATCAAAAATGAGGAAAAAAATTAGGAATACTAATTTTGTATTCTCAAAATCAGTCTTAAGTTTTTGGCAGACTCCAAAGTTTAACCCTAAATTTTTTGTTCCGATCAGAAAATGTGTTAAGCATAAGTATTCAATAAGTTTTGCTAAGATCTAGAGAGAATAATTATGTTAACTGTAAGTAGGTTAAATATAGTATTTCTCTGTTTCGGAATCGAATCTTTGATGCTATTTTTGCGATGTCTTTAATGTATGTGGTTTAGAGTTTTATCTAAAGAACTTGCCGGCGGTGGATTAAATGGGCTTCTAAAATAAATGAATCAAAAGCATCTGTCATCATAACATCCGTCTCAATATTCGTGCCAACTCTACATTTTTATCGAATGCTTAAAGTAGTACTAAATTACAAAATGATTTTTGTCGCAACAATTGTATAAAATTCTTGCAATATGTCAATTGCATCGTAAATAAGTTTTTATTTAGAATTCAGTACCTAATGTTGTGTAAAAATAAAAATATTTTTGTTACACACACAACATTACAAAAGTAAGCAAGCAGTTGTACATTTTGATAATTTGTAAAGACAAGTCATGTTTTTATTCCGCAACAAAGTGATTCATAATACAAAAATATTTATTCATAAATTATGAACGGTCGTTTCGGAGATGAGCCGAGATCGCGATTGGCTGATATATCCGTAGTAAAATTATACGGGACGTAGAGGTATAAGATAATTTATAACCGCGCTAACACAGGAGCGAGGGCCCGAGGCACGCACCGCGTTGCCTCAGGTTAGGAGCATCATTTATATTTTTCTGATGTTTGTTTATTTTTTTATAGCGCTCTCTGTGAATGTTCGTTGCCAGATCTAAACAAAGAATGATAAAAGACTAATGGTCGCCTGTTTTCGTAGCAACATCACTGTTTGATCAATTCATTTGCATCCGAATAATTTATTCAAATTTAATTTTATTGATGGAATTTCATTGTCAATGTTTATTCAACGTCATTCAAATTTTGATTGCTACATCAATTAAACGAAAACATTTTTATTTCATTTGTCATTTACATAACAATGTAAGGATAAAAATAAAAGGCTCAATTGAAATCACAAATTATAAATGTTTCATCCGGTCGATATCGTATTTGCAGGCAGCGGCAGCGGCAGCGGCGCACTGTGCAGATTGTAGCCGCGAGGCAACACATTATGTAATTCCCCGTTCCTTTTGGATAAAACTCCAATCAGGAAAGATTAAATCTGTCCCTTATTTCAGGTAATCCACTGCCGCAGGGCACATGGCTTTAAAGGAAAGTAGACGAAAGTAATAGTAAGTGGCGGAAAATAATACAATGAATTTTTGTTGTAGAATATGTAAGACAGTATAACATTATTGGCTATCGACTTAAATTATAATCGGCTAACGGACGCAGAATGCGTTTAAGGTAAACATGTGTTATTCTTAGTTAGGAAACTACGGAGGGCACTCATAAGTTACGAGCTATAACAATGTTTAGTTACATCGTATAAAGCAAAAAAAAATATGATTCAGTTTCAAAAGAATCATTGGAGTATTAGCAATAAGTATCTTACATTGTTTTTGTTTCTTGTTTAGCAATTCAACAGGTTTTTAATATTAAAACAAAAATTTTCATAGAGGCGATGGCCAATGACGCGCTATCACCGTCCGAAAAGTTCAATTAACTTTCAATGCTTTACTTACGTAATTTGAACGTGCACTGACAGATGATCTTTAGATAAAAAATATACGTAAAAGATGTGGTCAGCGGGCCAATCCTTATTATGAAATAATTGGAGAGACATCATTTTACTCAGCAATTGAAAAATACATTGTAATTCATTATAATATGTATCAATATAAAACAATAAGCTCTCCAGTGAAGCAGCAATTTCGTAGTTATTTCCCCAACGACTATTTGTAAGTCACTGGTCCATTAGGATTTAGGGCTGCAATTATATGTAAATAAAAGTTCGTTACGATAGGAACGTTAGTAACACGAGTCGTGCTAAAGTGAAGAGCCTCTTTTGCGATTTTGTATAATTGTCACTCACAACCCCAACAACACAACTATGAATAATACTATTGAACGTTGTACCGATCATTTAAAATATTTTTTAAAAATCACTGTTTTATATGACTAATATTTCATTAGCTTTTAAACTAAATTCTAATTCTCATTTGAAAAGTTAAGTGTCTTAAAATGTTATATTTAGAAAATGGAAAAGATTCTTCTCCTAATAAATTTTTCAAATAGCAAATCTTTACAAGTGGTTTCGTCAAGACATTAATGTCATATTTGTCATTTTGAGAGAGGTTATTATAACCCAGAGAATGATGTTTTCGCTTCACAAACTAAAAATCTATATTTAACAACACTTATATTATATATTTAGATTAATGTTATGAAAAATATAAAAGTTTGTAACAATCTGAACTGCATTCCGAGCGAGTTAATAAAACGTTCTCTAACGAACGATTTCGACGACCCGCTGAGTTACAATGATGATTTATTAGAAATATAATATTTCTGTTTTGTTTTAACAATCTCTATCCATTGATATACCCATGTAATAAAAAGTTCCGTATAATTAAATATTTTTAACCATCAATCTAAAAGTATGTACTTACTTTGTTTCGTATTTTGACAGTATGTTTAAAATGTTTTTATTATAAACCAGCACGAGTAAATTTTGAAAATAATTCAAATTAAGCCTTCATTTTGCCGTACAAGCAACAAAAGTTAAGTTTTAAAAGCTTTTTGTATGGAAGTTCGGTTGTAAAATTTAACTTACAAAACAGTTTAACAGATAATCATCAGTGATAAACTGCGCTGATTATGAAAAAAGATACCATTTAATATGTATGGAATATACTTTTAAGCTAATTAAATGAACGTATTGTATAAAACACTATTTATTGTGATGTATTTTAAAATATAAATGCAAATAAAATAAACGGGATTCTTTTTTTTACATAAACGAGTTTCTTGTATCATAATAAGTTGTCTTTAAAATAAAACTCGATAAAATTTTATTAACAGTTCCAATTATGTTCTTTTATTTTATACTTTATGGCTTATCAAAATTATTTTTAACGAATGGACTCATATTCATATATCACTTAAAGAAATGGGTTCCCATTAAAATGCCTATGACACTGTATATCTTTTGAAAGTAGAAGTTTCTCTACTCTACAGGCACTATTATAAAAATTAAAATTACCTGACTGACTGTATGACACTATAAATAAGAATACCTGTTTTTAGAATATATTTTGTTTGTTACATTATAGTACCTTATCGTGTACAAACATTTTATTGCGCTGCGGGATTCAAATAATGGCTTTAATTAAGGTAAAAATACCTCGAATTTAAAATCAGAACAAGATATATAGAGATTGGTATCGACCTTACAAGCATAGTAATACTTTTAATGGTTTGACTGACACAAACTACTAATCCTGATAAAATTGATAGTAAATAGGAATACTAAAACAAAACTGTCTTTTGTTAAAATATGTAAAACTTACCTATAAAGTAGGCCAGCATGGCTGCCAGAATGACGCAAAGGCATATCATAGCTATTGCTAAGCATTTCCACGTGCACCTGTGCTGACACCGCTTGTCTATGTGGAAGCGGGAGGGAGAGTAGACTGGCACAGGACTCGGCTGGCTGGCACGGAGAGGGAAAACTGGCATCACCAGCGGCTGGTTGGCAAGCTGGCAGTGCCCAAGAGTTCCGCCCCCCATGCCGCTCGACATTCCCGTACCGCCCATCCTGTTGAAAGAACATATTTCAATATTAATGGACTATTAACTTTTTGTGTGTTTTGGTTTCTCAATATATTTAAAATATTTTATAATTTCAATTAATTGTTACATTTAAAATTCCTTTTGATTTTATTCGATAGATACCGTTGACCCGCCCTCACTTCCCTTTTATGTAGTAAATAATAATAATTAATATTTACGTACGTTATGTTTTTACATAAATGTTATTTATGGCCTACAAAATTGGATCAATAGTTTCAGAATTCATTCTATAATGCAATGCTTTACTTTTTAGCTTTAAGCTAAAATGCAAATCTTCGAATTTTAATAAAAAACGTGTCCAAGGCAGGTACCTGTCCTAATTTAGTTCAACGATTAAACAGCTGTTACAACTTAAATCAATGTACCACGCCATATGGCAAGATTTTTTGATGCAATCAAAACGTATCATTATCAGGGATGCTGACAAAAAAGATAATCGAGCATTTGAAAACGTCCGCCTCAAGAGACCATTAATCAGTTAGCCAAATTCTTCGTCGAAACTGCCGAGTTGCCATATGTAAGGTTTTCTTATATAACTTTACGCTTGCCACCTGACGCTATTTTAATGACCCATAGACACAGGGATAAACAAAAAAATTGAAATAATTGGTTCAACTTTAACAAAAGCGAAGCATTATTTCTAAGTATTTGTCTCGATGATGCTCTTCACTGTAATTTTCTTTTGAAGAATATTCAGAATAAGAATAAACTTATTAAATCTGAACAATGAGTCTTGCATAATAAACGGCGGAAGTTCAAGTTTTAATATTGCTGCGAATTGTATTGAGTAAAATGAAATTAAACATTGTTTTATAAATAATGCAATGGCACTAATCGTACTTATATTTTAATTGAGGCATCTTCCTCTTCAATTATTATCACACTTCGCTACAACCTTTATTATTATCGTACCACGGAACTGTAGTCATTTGTAACTGTATTTGAGATTGATTTTATTTCATTCGTAGTTATTAAGTTTTTTGTACTTCATAAGTTTTGAACAAGCTATTATGGGTTGAAGTCCATTATTTCCGCGCATTACCAAAACGAGGAGAGCAATAACTATTATTGTTTTATAGTAATTTTGAGGCATTGTGATACAAATCAAAACCGTAATGATTCATATTTCATATATCTCAATTAAACAAGGCCTGGCAAATGTAAAATAGCGCTTTAGGGGGAAAAGTAAGACAATTAACGAAGCTGACGACACGACAGTGACTATTGTAGGACATTGCCGTGATATTTCAAGCGATGGCGGACGGACGGGTGTTCGTTAGGATTTTGACAGGCTCTTGTCGTGAGTGAGCTCTTAATGAAGCGGTAAATAATGAGGTGTTGTGCGGCACAGAGTCGTCTCTAATTAACGCGGGCGTTCGCACTCTCGAAAATATAGTCCGATCTAAGACCGTCATATAACCCATATCCAATAATTACTTATAAGACATCGCTTTCAGCACAAGCAGTATTGAAGGTGCAACGGTAAATTGGTCCGAATTACATAAATAGTCAAAGGAATGAAGTGAAAAAATGTCGAGCCAAGTAATGGATGTACGTGTTTGAGAGAAGTGCGCGTAGGAACTCGTTAGACGTCCGTGTCTGGCCGCAGTCGCACAGTTTTTGTGTTTATAATCGCGCGTGCAGCGGTCACTGCTAGTTTCAAACGGGCTTGCCGACCTCTAACTCGGAAACGAGATAAAACAAAAAAAGCAAAAATGCAGGCACGGGCCGTGAGAACGCGTCTTCTTCGCTGCGGTCGTCCTGTACCATCCATTTATCTTGCACAGTCGTGCGGGAATGGACTGGGTAGCTATGTGCTTTTATTGCATCGTGCTTTTAAATATACGTCTGCGGTAGAAACCATCCCAATGTATTGTGATTGTGCCGAAATTCTGCTGATTTTGTAATTTAGACGTCGAAAAATATCAAATGACATTATAATTAACATTTTGCATTACCTAGTTTGTTTAATGCAAAGTAAAAAAATTTAAATGGAATAACAATACGACATTTTTAAAGTAAATTTTGTTAAAATACAATTTCAACAGCATATCCTTCTTTTTGCATCAATTATAAATGTATATCAATACAAAAAATTGCAACCGATTTGTAAAATAGATAGCATTAGGTATATGAGCTAAAGCCTCGAAATTTTAACGTTATTATAAGTGAGTCATAGATGTAATACAATAGTGTTTGTGTGGAAGAGTAATTGCCGTACCAATTGAATGAGGAATATTAATAACATATTGGCGAAGACCATAAAACAATACTGATAGCGGTGTTGATTAGCGAAATTGATTCATTGTTTTACGCTATTGAAAGATCTTATTGTACGGTAGCTACCGTGGTTTTGCATATAAATTATTTCTAGTGTCTATACCCTTATCATCTAGGGGTATAAAAAATAATCTACGAACTATTCTCACATCTACCAAATATACACAAAACATTTCATAGAAATCGGTGAAACAGTTTCGCAGGAGTTTTAATACTAATTTCAAGGAGATGAGAATATATAAAGACAATAATATATTTTATAAACAACGTAGAGTTATGATGAATTAAATGTAAAAGTTTATTTAATTTGACCACATCGAACGTTTATGAACGTCAACCTTTATTTAAAAATAACATTTAAATTATCTTGGGGTAATTTTAGCAGCTCCGAATTTGGGTGATAAAAGATAAAAATAATACTCATACTCATTTGTGAGAGTTATAAATGAGTCAAAGTAAGAAAAGTAAATCGAAGATAATCGCTAAAGAGCATATAGTAACGGTTTATTCAAATATTTTGTATGTTGTTTTAAGAGCCGCCCTCGTGTTGAAGAAAGTCTTCGCAAGTCACGAGTGTAAATTTAAGAAAGACCCTCGATTTAAAGTGAAATGTGTAACAATGGCGTTGCCCTGTTCCTCCAATTTCCGGCCTTGATGTAAATGTTTAGCACTAAAGTACGAAAAAATAAAACATTCGCCTTTGGGTATAAAATAACGTAATGTTTAATGCATTACATTTTAAAAATGAGTTATTAAAGTTCCAGAATATATGTATGCTGATGCTTTAAAATATTACTAAATAATTATAGCTGTCAATCAGAGCCAACAAAATGCTCCGATGGCATCGAAAATAATTTAGCTATTTATTTTATCATTGATTCAATCTTTGTAAACATTATACATGTGGCTGCCAGACGGATCGTCTCATTCTGACATAGCACTCGAAATGCGATGCAGTCCGAGATAGAAATCTCCTAATAAAACAATACAAAAATAATTTGTTTAATGAATAGAAACGCGTAAAAGCTATGATTAAAAACATTTGTTATTATGGTTTTTAATTAAAATCTTAGTAAACAAAAAGACAACTATTATCCGTAACGTATGGCAGTCAATTACTAGCATTTGTTACGGTAGGTGTATGAGATTACATTCATAAAGGGCAATAAATTTTCTTTTGTCAGTTGATAGTTGGGCCTTGTAGAGCGCGTGATAATGAGAGGCGATAAATTCGCATTTTGTGCAATCCGAAGCAAGAAGTCAGGATTTAAATTCAGCACTCTGGGAATCGTTGAACCCGTTTCTCTTATTAATAACCCTCATAGCGCGGTGTTTGTTTTAGTCGCCTCGGGTTCTGTTAGGTAATGCTGAAGTTGATTCATGAATGGGAGAGTGGCTTGTACGTTGCGGGTTCGCACACACGAATATATTTAGCAAACATCATTTTCCTAGAAATACTTATCTCGCGACGGAAGCTTTAATAAATTACTGCTGAGGTGGAGCTATTAAAATATTTCGACTTTGATTTATTACCGCTTCGCCCTCTCTTCGCTGTTGTATCCGATTCTCTAAGATGCTTATGCTTGAAATTTTTACGTGGCATAGTTTTCTATTTAATAAATCGGAAGTCGAGATCGGGCTTCTAGGAACAATAAAAAAAAATACAAAATATACTTGAATTTTTTACATAATTTATGCACATTCAAAAATTCTGACTGATAAATCGGACGATCGGAGCAGAATTTACGGTATTTAATGATCATCGCTTGCATTGATATCTACCAAGCTTATAGCAATTCTAATACGCCTTAAGCAAATTTGTCGCGAGAATGAATGGAAGTGGTACTGAATAAGCTGCCAATTACCGTCCGCTCGCAGACTGTGGGGACCCGCGCGTAAATAATCTTGCTCACGCGCAGAAACCCGAGAGAGATAAACAATTTTCCATTAGCCGAGCAACGCCCCACTAAGAAGGGCGAACATTTTCAATTTCCATACTAACGGCAAATCGTATGCTATAGCGATAACCTTTTATTACAAACTTGTCGTTTAAAGACATTATTATGGTAATGCAAAACCGCGCTAATACTTTTAGAAATAAGGATTCCTATATAGCGTGTACTCATTAGACGATACCTATTACTACTTGAACCTATAAGAACGAATTTAAGTTTTAGTGCTTTATATTAATAGAAGCTATATTTATGAATCAAGATTCCTCAGCGATTATGTCTTCTTTTTCTATGTCGTAAACAATTTCTAAAAAGCAGTGATAGCCCACATGCACTCCTGAGAGTTCCCTAAAAGTTCTCAAAGGTGTGTGAAATCTACCAACCCGCACTGGGCCAGCGTGGTGAACTATGGCCTATCCCCCTCCTCATTCTGAGGAGGAGACCCGCCTCAGCAGTGGGCCATTAGGGGAAGAAATTATTAGAGGAATATTTTAAATTGAAGTTTTATATAGGTAATTTATTTTTAAGATAACTATCAGGTGTCTTGACTGGGTGCGAAACGCAGGTCTTAACTAAACGTTCGCTATTGTTCAGCGAGACGGAAAAACGGTTTCGAAAGCGAGCCTCCGGTCGGTCGTATTTCACCCCGAGTTCAATATTATTTCGGCAGCGACACAAAGAAGCGGAAGGCCCGTGCCACCGCGGCCGCCGCCACGCCGCACCACCACACCGCCGCGGGCCGCTCCTCGCATCCTTCTACAATAATGTCCTCCCCGTTGCCTCGGGTTACACTCTACCTATATATTTCGGTGGTAGTCTGATTGAAAATTTTTATCACATTGCCCCTAACTCATATCAGATTGAATCGGTATCTAAGCAAACGGTTAAATGCGAATTCAACTGCTAGAGACAGATGTAGATAAACGACTGAATTTTATTTTATAAACTTTTGTGAAATACGGTAACGATAATATTATGTATAAGTTTTTATAGAAATACTGCATGAATATTTGAATAGATAATTTAACCTAGTTATGAAACAGTTCTACAACGTTTTATTTACTCAACTTTTTTTACGCGTCACAGTACCATCCAATTCACTTAGCCCTGAATTTATTGTAAAAGCTCTTCTAAGTTAGCGGTTAAACTTTATGACCCTTATAGAATTGACAAATTTAGGTATATAATGAAGACTACGTAAATAAGAAAGGGGTCTAAAAGGACCTTCCATCTCGGTCATTTTTGTACCTACGCATTTCTGGGTTACTATCTGATTTTTTTAAATTTCTAATACTTATTAATACTTTTCCGTTTCTGATAGGAATTACCTTTAAATTCTAATATTGTAAGGTAATGTTGGTTTGTTATTTACTTTAACGAGTAAATTACTGAAACGACTGGACGCGAAAACTGTACGATCGCCTTTTAAACATGTATTTTGATTTAAGCAATAAAGTATATACACATATTTGTAATGTGCTTACCAAAACCTTTCTTTTGATACCAAACACGTGACGATTATCTCGGGCCATTGTTACGAATCTATTGACACCTCATTCATTAAAATTGGTTCAGTAGTTCAGGCGCTACGGTGGAACATACATACGTACATAGACAGCCAAATAATCATTACCCTTCCTCTTCACTTCGTCGTAGTCGGGTAAAAATAGTAAGAGTAATAATTTAAAATAGAGAAATGGGGCATAAATTCATGGTTGCAGTACATTAACTTTCTTCCACAAGTTTCGGAGGACCCCCTTTCAATTGAAATACATTGAAATTTCATCTCATCTCCATTTTTTGCCCATATTCAACTCATGGTCCGTGAAATTTATTAAAGGACAATTCCATGCGTAATATTTCATCAATTTAGTACGGTTGGTTTCGATTTCGCAATTATATCGTACAATTTAGGTTCTCACATCCCATTGAGAACTCAAAGGTTATTAAATTGTGTACTTTGCAGTTTATAGAAATAGTCATACTAGAATTTTATAAAGTTTTACAAATTAATAGTATATATAGTCAAAAACCAATTTATTTAGTTTTAGTCTTAAGGAAATAAGATATTAAAAAAGATTGGTAAATAAATTGTGCCAACTTAAAAACTGTTTTTTTCTCACTTCAGAGTTGATGCCAATAGAATCATCTACATGGGGTCGATATTGCACAGTAGTAGCCATAATCTTCACCAGGCGAGTTCCGATTGATAACTGATTGATAACATAAAAATTACTACTGTTGCTAACTATAGATTGATTGAAATTTATTATAAAATCAAATTTAAAAATTAAGGCAGATTTTAGTCAACATTGTTAGAATAGAGTAAAATAGAAAAGTTTCTACTAACATTTTTTTATTATGTAAACTATGTAACTAAAAATATAACATATAAAGAGATAATGAACAGTGTAATAAAAGTATAGGTTCTGTTCATATAGACTAACAACTTGTCCCTACTTGAATCGATTTAATCGGACTTAAGCTGCATAGAGCATCGTTTTACGGTTGACTGGCGCAAATAAATGATAGGGTATTGGGTCATTGGTTTTGCTCTTAAAATCGATTGATTTCACAATACGATATGAGGATAACTTGTGGGATAAACATATAAATACATTAAAGATTGTTATACTTACTACATAATGTGAATGAAAATATATTGAGATAGTAAAAAACAAATTTTTCTATTAATGCAGGGAAGAAGGAAGAAAATTTAATTGCCTTTAACATGTTTCAGATAGCGTTTGTAAATTCTTAAAATAAACAAATATGTATAAATATCAAATACACTTTTATGGAAAGGTTTATTTTTAGATGGCTTTGTACTTGAACTACTCAGGTACATATGAACACTGAACATGTAAAGAAATCAAAAACTTGTAAAGAATCAAGTGAATTTAATAGGTCGGGGAAAAAGTCTTTTCGCATTATAGTATGTATGAACTTGTAATAAAATCTCTTTGGCTATACTATTTGTATCTGGCTGGTTTTGGTATCATTAAAAGTTTACATTTTAAAGAAGATAATTCCAAATTCAAATTAGGAAAATGTGTAATTTTTATTTGTTTTTCGTACTATGAAGATGAGTGAGTCTAATGAAGAAATTCGACACATTTTAAAATTTTACTACAATAAAGGTAAAAATGCAACGCAAGCCGCGAAAAAAAATTTTCGATATTTATGGACCTTGTGCAGAGTCTGTGAGAGTAGCACAAATTTGGTTTAAGCGTTTTCAATCCGGAAATTTTGATGTCAAAGATGCACCTCGCTCTGGTCGCCCTATTTCAGATAAAATGGATGCCATTTTTTAAAAAGTGGAGCAAGATCGGCATATCAATAGTTACGACGTAGCTGAATAACTGGGATTTGACGACAAAACAGTTTTGGCGCATTTGAAAAAAACTAGGTACACAAAAAGCTCGATATTTGGGTACCTCACGAGCTCACTGAAAGAAACCTAATAAACCGAAATGTTGATTCTTTATTACGACGTAATGAAACCGAACCATTTTTGAAGAAGCTGATAACTGGTGATGAAAAGTGGATCACGTACCACAAAAACGTGCGAAAAAGGTCGTGGTCAAAGGCCGGTCAGGCTTCACAGACTATGGTGAAACTCGTTAGAGGTTAACTCGCAACAAGGTGATGCTGTGTGTGTGGTGGGATTGGAAGGGAGTTATTCATTATGAGCTGATACCACCAGGCAGGACCATCTATTCTGAACTCTACTACAAACAACTGATGAGATTAAAGCAAGAAGTTGCGAGAAAGCGGCCGGAATTAATCAATAGAAGGAGTGTGGTTTTTCATCATGATAACGCTAGACCTCACACATTTTTAGCCACACAGCAAAAATTAAGAGAGTTTGGCTGGGAGGTGTTAATGCATACGCCGTATAGTCCTGACCTTGCACCTTTAGATTTCCACCTGTTTCGGTTTCTTCAGAATTCTTTAGGCAGTGTCAGGTTAACATCACGAGAGGACTGCCAAAACTACTTGTCGCGGTTTTTTGATCAGAAGCCCCAAAGTTTCTATAGCAATGGGATTATGTCCCTACCTACAAGATGGCAAAAAGTTATCGAACAAAATGGTAACTACATACTTTAGTTAAATGTAAATAAACTATATTAAAAAATGTTTTGAATTTTCTTAAAAAATACGAAGAGACTTTTTCCCCAACCTAATACGTAATACCTGTTGGATAAAATATATTAAGTACCTACTAAAATAGTAGTAGGAGAAAAATATTAAAACATAGTAGTTAATATTATAATAAGTATAGAGGTTAGATATTTTCCTATTAAAATGGATGTTTTGATGGTATCGATAAAGAGTTTGAATAATTATTAGATTAGATTTATTTGTTTTAAAACTAAAGCTATTCAGTGTTTAATGGATAATGAACCAGGAATAATGCATCCCGAAAGTTTGTTGGCCTGGTGACTCTAATTACACATAGATGCCTCCGTTAGAATTATAGTAATGTTATGTAACCTGCGGAGGTATCTGGCTCGGCGTTGTCTTCACATTGATACTTACGACTCTGTATTTAGGGTCTGTAGGGCGAGCCATTCGTTAGTCATGCCCGGTGACGTGTACCTTGGACAAGACCAAAACTTTTATTAGAAATAATTCATCGAGTCTTTTTTTGTGTGCTTGCCTTAAAAGGTTTTTTGTTTTCTCATTATTATATCATAGGCCATAATGTGTAGATCCATTTCAACGTTCGGTTTATCGCTGACCTAGTGGAAGTTAATATCGACTTGACTTTTATGAATAAAGTGGTCTTGTATCTTTAATGAGCCAAAAAGACATTGTAACTCTTACGTGTGTATCTTCCTTTAATGTAAACTGCAGTAAAATGCATGAATTTCCGGGTACAAACAAAGGCTCTCGACACGCGAAGCACGCGGTACCGCGAACTCCTAAAGGGTTAAAAGAAAAGGCGTTTCGTGGTAAAAAGTGAGTTAGGGCTATGGTTTATTTGTGTATGGTGTGTGTTGAGTGTTTAGATAAGTGTACCGGAGAGCGGAGAGCGCTGCGTTGTACGTTTGTTATCTCTCTCGGGGAGCTCAACTTAGACAAATGGAGTCATCCTGTGTGGTCTGGTTAGCTAACCAAATATGACTTTTACCAAATATGAGGGTTTTTATCTGGAATTCTACAACAGTAAATATAATTATAATTTAAAGTAAAATTTATATGTTTATAATGAAACCTCGTATTGCCCTACTTTTCGGATAATAAATTAAATTAATGCTAAAGTATTTTTTACTAAATAACACTCAGGTGTCCAAATGAACATCTTCTACTACGAGGAGTATTTAATAAGGAAATAATATATAGAAGAACTCATTCGTTTTGATTCCAATTTTTAATATAGTAATAATTTCAATGTATGTTTGTACCTGTTAATTGAAAAGTATGACATTTTATTTCATCTAAAAATGTTAGAACCAAAATATCTCTGATAAGCTGATGATGTAACGTTTTGGTATCATACAAACCCTCAAATGTGAACAGATGCTACCGATATATTTATTTATCCGACTGTCACATGGTCCCTGATATATTTGAAGTGACAAAATATTTTACCCGTCACATTTAGAAATCCATTATGAACAAAAAATATAGCGAAACTTATTAATACACAAGTAATCTGTCCTGCCTTAGGTTTTATAACGGATATGAGAGATAAAAAAGGATAAAACTTATTTACTGTCACAATACCAATAGAATACAATATTTATCTACAAAGCCACAGCCAACAAAGTCAATCAATATTGGAGAGAGACAATGGACATCTCTTATTCAAAACGGAAACTATTATAGCCGCGTCATTGTATTCGAAGCCTCACCTCGCCGAGTAAATTATTCAAAAGAAAAGTACTTTGTTTACAAAGTCTGGTAGAGATAAGTATTAGGGATGACTATTGACAGTACATTTTTGTATACATAACAATAACACTGGAACCAAGTGGGAACGCAGCCTGTCGATCGACGTCTTCTCGAAAGATTTATGTTCAAGTTCGTGACAGTGGAATTGTAATAGTTAATCCTGGATTATCCTTCGTCCCAAATATATTGACGAAACCCTCACATTAAATATTTATAAGGCTCAAGTAGAGTTTCAATTGGAATTATTCGTAATGTTCTTGCGTATAGATTTAGTTATTGAATGAAGTTCAAGAATATCTTTGAGGTTTGAGAGATAGATGCCAGACGCAAGTGATATCATGTGCCCGACTCATTTAACCATTACCAGATCAATTATGACCGATTGGAGAATCAAGATTCAATTTAATGAAATTATTGTGTAGATATTATGTATTAACGTTGAAAGAAGATAATTGAATTTCCTGGACGAGTTATATTGACGGTTGGTGCCTACTCTCAAGTGCCCCTTTCATATGCCGCGCAATCGGGACATACGGTACGTTTAGATGAGGCGTTTCCTCCTCTAATTATTATTATTCGACCTATTAATAACATACAACGCGAGACTTCAAAACAATCTATCACTGTACACTAAGATAATGTTTCTATTACCGTTCAAGTATGACTGACGCTTGAAGTTCAAATTGGTGGACCAAAAATAGAATACGTTAGTTATTACTGTGAATGTGATTTAACAATAATTTAATTATGGGAAACTTTTGTATATTTGAATATATCAAATGACAAGCAGCGTTTGTGAAGCGAGAAGGAAGCGACCGATCAGCTAGACGCTATTAACTAAGTTTCGGGTTTGTATTAGACTTTGATGTGTGAACGGTGTTTGCACAGTCCGAACTCTATGGAAATGATTTCTTGCTTGGACGAACTTCCGCTCAAACCAACAAATATTTGAAGACGAAAACTTACAATTTTGATTATATCTTTGAAAATATTAAACTCCTATATAAAGTTTACTACAGAATTGAGAATATTTTGTCTTCGAGTAGGTGTCGTGCTATATAAAGAGTTACAGGATGTGAATAATTAAATTAAAACAATTATGTTATTAGGAGTAATGATTAAATTAATTGCTAAGCGTTTGAAAATAGTTAGTAATGTTTTATTTAAATGTTTTATGGTAGGTATATCTGTTTGTTAAACTATAATATGTGAGAACTACATCAAGTTACCGCTCTACTTTAACAAGCTTTGAAAGGAGGTTGGTATCTGGAATTTTGATATTTTTGTATAAGTGTAAGTACATATAATATTCAGGGCTCTACGTTTAACTGTGGCACGAATTTTTGCCTTCGTTAGAAACGGCTCGGGGGGCACCCTTGATGCTATCTGTCCGCTATTGTTGCGTGTACTTAACCGTCACATGCTTTGAGCTTGTATTCAGAACTTGTTAACACATTGTAAAGGAAATTACATTCTTCACACAAGGAATACGACTTTAAACACAATTTCCGTTATCGATCACCACTCTACCATGTCAAATTGCTATCATTACATAAACTAATAATAAATTAAATTTTTACTAAACACATTCATCGCTTTTTTTTCTGTATCAAATATACGGTTACTATTGTTATGTAATATTCCCTTTATGATACTAAATGGAATGTAAATATTCTCACTTTGCATATGATTCATAGAGAATAGAATTTATTTTCTTTCCAAACCGAAAGTAAATAGACGCATTCAAAGTTTCAAATGTTGATGTTGTACGTATTTAAAGTCTCTTTATATTTTGGTTTAAAAAGTTTTTATATATAATATGGTTTTTATGGTATAAAATGCAATGATGTGGAGATTATGACTACGAGATTCACACTAGATTCTGGTAAAATTAAGTATAGGGGCAATTGTAGTGTCGCAGATGGTTGTAACGGTTCCTTGGTGTTGCTCAGCGTCGTCAGAACGTGCGCCAAATATAAAAATATGATTTACGACTGAACATACACTCGTAGAGCTGCACATTCGGCATAACCTTATTACAGATATGAATATGCAAGGCATATTAGAGAATAAGTTATTTGTGCTGCGCATTGCGTATATTTAGAACTTTAGGCATATTTGTATTTTTAACACTGACTAAAATACAGATGTAATGTTCATTTTAAGATTGTGAAGTTGACGACAACTCACCCCAATTAATCAGCCAATTTGCCTCGTAAAATCTGCCGTGTACTCTTTTATTAACTTAGGAAACATACACCTCCAATTTCATTTAAATTATTTTTGACAATTCAAATTTATTTTATTTATCTTAGAAATCGCAAGAGTTTTGTGTAAAGCGTTTCTTTAATAACTCTATTTGACCTTTGAATTTACTGTGGGGTTTCCACATAATATTTGTATAGTAGCACGATATGAAATAAATGTTTTTTGGCTTCAGGCAGTTTATTATTACTTTGAAGAGCTACATTGAGTGGGTGCAACTACAAGGGGAAGAAAGCTGGGGTTCGAAAGCAAACAAGTGCCTCCAATTGATTCAGTAGACATCTAATGAATATTTTTATAATTTGTTCGGATTTTTTATGGTCCCCTTTACAGTTGTCTGTTCAAGACGAATTTGAACATTTTTATTGTAGTTGTAACGTTAAAAGTTATTAGTTGAAATTTTTATACAAACGATGAAAGCAATAAAGCTCGGTGAGTTAAATCGTATACGAGTATATGAAGAAATGGTTATAATGATTAATAATAAAAAATGTTTAAAGAAATATTTTAAATATAATATATTATGGATCTATAAACATAGCTTTTAAGGATAAAAAAGTTATTGGCTGTTACTAATTTACCAAGTGTATAATGTAATGTATAATTCTACGAGTATATATTTGATTTAACTACTGGCAGAATATTAATATTTACATTAAAATAATGATAAATTTATATAGATCGTTGTTTTGTGCAAAAAAAGTAAAAATGAAATGCTAATTTAAACAAAAAATTATAGTAAAATATTAAACTTACCTAGGGTCTACGAAGGGTTCCGCGTAGATGTTCCTGACTGGCTGGCGTCGCGGGAGTGGTGGAGGCACCGGGCTGAAGCCCTCCATCATGTCGTCCCGCTCGCTGTATTTCAGCGATTTCATCGTCATTTTGGCGTTTAACTGTCCACTGCACACCAACTATACTTCGTTCTTACAACCCAACATCACTATTAATCTATATCACTTACATCGCTGCACTATTTTTTGATCGTTTATTAACATTTTGAACAATTCATTTCACTTAAACTCAATTTAATTGTTTATCACTTTTGTGGTTGGCATGATTATTTGTTTTATAAAGGAACTTTTTCTGTAAAGAATAGTGTTTAAAGACGTTGTGTTCGTACAATGTTTACGTATACGGTGGCGGGACTAGCCGGACCAGACGTGACGGGTGTATACGACTGACTGCTGGCTGCGAGCCCCGCCGCGCGCCGCTCCACACCCGCCGCGGTGCCGCCCGACCCTTGCCTAAGCTTTTGTAGTTTTTGCGCTCGCGCCGAGGTGCCATAAAAGCTCGACGAATTATTAGGTGATCGAACAAAAAATGCGGACCATACGAAAGACGGCATATTGTAAGTAATAGACTTGACGCAACCGAATGAAAAGCGCGGCCGCTCCACCCGTGTTCAACATGACGTGATGCGGTTCAAAGAATACTTATTGTGAGAAGTGTGAACAAAAACATTTTTAAAGAACATTATTTTTCACTATAGATTTTTTATTTCTATGCATTATATTTTAGACTTAAGATCGAGTTAGTTCATACGAATTAAGTATAAGAATGATTTGTTTTATATGTAGAATAATTTTATAATTCAGAAAGTATGTGTTTATAACAATATAAAGAACGAATGACGGGATATTAACTGATATACATTAACGTAGTTACAGAGGAGGTCAAAATATTTATATATGTTAATTAAAAACAGCACTATAATTATATAATAAATTAAATTAAAAAAAAATATTTAACCGGTAAGAAGTAAATATACAGTAGCTTTAAAAATATGTATATGTAAATCAAAGTCGGGTTAGTTATATCATTTATAACTCAAAAACGGCTGAAAAGATTTTAATATAACTTGAGATACACTAAAGCTTGGGATAGGTCATAGGGTACCTTTTACGCGAAAGGTATAAGTAATGAAATAGAAATGAAGTTTTGTATGGGAGTTCGTTATATATATAAATTAAAACTAATATGGGTTAAATTGGACCCGGGCGAAGCCGGGGCGGATCGAATAGTATAAAATAAATCGCCTTGACATTTTATAAATACAAAGTAAAGGACAAAAATAAGTTGTCTGTGCCTTATCTGTGAACAAATGGCGAATTCATATTTGATGGTGGCTGTAAGTAGGGTAGTGTGGTACGGGATTGTATATCATCCTCAACGTTCCCTCTGCCGTAGCCGAGCGGTGGAGTGGCGGAGTGGCGGCTGTTGATCTCGACGCTTTGCATGTCAAACAATTACCCCCACACATTGTTCATGACAAATACGCCAGGCGTGCACCCGTTACCGTTTTACTCATTGAAATGTTTGTTTTCGAAACTCGTTACCCTTACTCAAATTTTATTTGCGATCGCAAAAATTACATAACCGCTTGTGATTTATTGAATGTTTGTTAATTTAACTCGCCGCTCCTCTGTGACCAACAAAATTCGCACAAACTTCGCGTCTCCGGCATAAAGGGTTGCGACAAATTTATGTAAAACCTGTCCTATGGGCCCGAATTATCCCACAAGGATAAGAACGAGAATATAAAAGAGCTCCGGAGTTTTCCATTCGGATTTAAAAAAAAAGCAATGAACGGAAGATTTGCATATCCTTATGTATCTACATTACACACGAGAGTAACAATATATGAAATACTGTCTCGAAAGTTTTATACCTGTAAAATAAATTGATTTAAGCACTTCATGACAGGTTTAAGTATGTTTTGACAAACATTAGGGAATTTAAAGCTCTTGTGAGTGAACTTTGTTCGGTCCCCGGAGCGCTTCTCGTCGAGAAGGTACAAAGTAAATTTTGTTCAAGTTAGGAGGACACTCGATTTGGGGACATCTTTTAAGGAAATCGAAATTGATTCACTTCAAAAGTTTTATTTAAATCATTCGTTTATTTATTGCAAAAGTTAACTTTTACGATAAACTCAATTTTTTGTCATAATTATTATAATAGCTATATTTTTTTATCCTAAAAACTTTTTTACTAGTAGCTATTGTATACAGTGGTAAATAACAACAACATTTCTCCGGTATCATTAGAATACATCTTAGTAAGTTGTCATACAACAACTATTCATTTTTCATTCCAATACGTCATTTCTGTGAAAGATCAATGTAACACGATGCTGTCTGCTCTTATAAGGCATGTAGGAAGCAAATCGGTTCCCATCGCACAGACCGACGCATGTCTGACAGTCTGACCCGGTGTTACTTGCTCTTGAACTTAGGACTAGTCCTATACATAACGATTATAATGCACTCGATATTATGTATACCCGCGGTGTTGTAAAATGTCTTTTAATTTTAGAAGAAAATTTTAAGTCCAAAATGTTTTTTTCTACCTGGAAGCTTTAACTCCCTCCTTAGGGTAAAAATAGACTTTTTGTTTAATACAAAATATACGAACCGTCATGGTCTTGACAAAAATTGTAACAACTATGTCCAAGTAGTGATCTATATTCATTCATTGATTCATCGTCACCCTTTATTGACCCACTGATAAGCCAGGTCTCATCCTCAAAATGAGGAAGGATTTGGCCATAGTCCACCAAGCTGGCCAAATGCGGGTTTCTGACTTCACACACCTATGAGAATATGGAGAACTCTCAGGAGTGCCGGTTTCCTAAGGATGTTTTCCTTTACCGTTAAAGCAAGTAATATTTAATTACTTAAAACACACATTACTCAGAAAAGTCAGAAGTGTGCTTAGGACCAGAACTTGGACTTCCCGAGTTGACATCTGCTTATATGTGCTCTATATACCTAAGTCAAAATATCTATAAAATTACTGAAAAAGTTGATACATAATCAATCGATAAAATCGTTTTGGTGATATAGAAAAAGGGGCTTCTAGCAATTTAATTTAGTATGCCATTCTCGCACCATATATATATAAGATGGTTGTTCTAGTCCTAGTCATGACTATGCTATGAATGGCGTTGAAAATTAAATTTGCTATGCCAAGACTAACTTCCTATATAGAGACAGGCATTATTGTTTATCTTTTGTTCTGCGTATCAAATTCAAATATCCGTAATAATTAAAAAAAAAACGTTGGAAGGATGGCAGATTGTTCCTCCTGCTGAAGGAGTGGCGCCCCCGTGACTCCCCTTCGGCGTATCGGGCAGTAGTGTTGCTGAGCGAGACAGGTAAAATGTTCGAGCGGATTCTCGCTGCCCGTCTCGCTCAGCACCTCAAACAGGTAGGACCGGACGGGCGGGACGTTCCACCATGGACGCCTTAACACGGCTGAAGAGGGAGACCACGGAGGCGATCGAGCAGGGTGACGTGGTGTTGGCCGTCTCACTGGACGTGGAGAATGCTTTTAACAGCCTCCCCTTTGAGACGCTTCTTGAGGCACTCCGCTTCCACAGGGTGCCTCCCTATCTCAGAAGGCTACTGCATGCGTACCTCAAGGTCTCTGCCCTTGAGGTACGCATGCAGTAGCCTTTCTGTGGGAGGGCAGCGATGGACGGCACTACCATCGCCTAGTGGGATGCGGTGTTCCCTAGGGTTTGGTCCTAGGGCCTGCCCTGTGGAGCATCGGGTTCGACTGGCTCCTGCGAGCACCTCTCCTTCCCGGCATGGGGTCATCTGTTAACCTACCGGGAGGTGGTTCGCTTGGCAGAGGTGGGGACTGTTCTAATGGTGGAACGCATCGGATCGCTGGGCCTGAGGGTCACTTCACCCGGCTCATCAGCACCGCCGCTGCGTTGGGGAGGTTGCTGCCTAATGTCGGCGGTCCGGGCTCACTATGCCGACGGCTATACGCCGGCATAATACGTAGTGTGGTGCTGTACGGAGCACCGGTATGGGTGGACACCCTAACCCCACACAGCAGGGCACTGCTACGAAGGACGCAGAGGATTCTGGCGGTTAGGGCAATATGGGGCTACCGTACGGTTAGATGGATGGCGGCCATTGTTCTTGCGGGTGACCCACTCTGGGTACTCCGGATCAGGGCTCAGGCTCAGCGAGCTTTGGTTCGGCGATGGGAGGAGGACCTCGGATCTCCCTCGGCTGATCTTGCGACTGTAGAGGCGGTTCGTCCGTACCTGGCTCGTTGGGTTGACAGGCGGCACGGTGTCCTCACCTTTCGGCTGATGCAGATGCTCACCGGACATGGCTGTATCGGGAAGTATCTGCACCAGATTGCCCGAAGGGCACGCCGGCTTGTCATGAGTATCTTCCAAGGGTGGTTGGGGCCATGCTCGGCAGCAAGGCAGGTTGGATGGCAGTCGCCTCCTTTTGCGAGACAGTGATCTCGCTGAAGGAGGCCGCGAACCGGGCCCGGGAGGTAGATACCTCCTTGGACTCGGTCCGTAGAGCTCGACCGGGAAGGAGACAGCGTCGCTACGCCCACCTCCTTCTCCTGCATGACACCGGGGCACCGAGGGTGTCCCCGTTACTCGGGACATCTCCGAATTAGGAAAGCAGGCCCGCTATAGTGCGGGTCGCCCGTTGAAACGCTGTTGTCGAATGCGAAAGCGATCCAGCAGCGTCTCACTATGACGGAGAGGGTAACCGCGGAGGTTTAGTGGGTAACCTCCGCGTGACGGCGTTTCTCACCGGTGAGTCCCACAGAACTCAGCTAGCCCACCCCCTATGGGTTGGACGGGTATGCGTAAACGCATTTCTCCGCGTAAACAAAAAAAAAGTAGCTTCTTTAGGTTAAAACGTGGTTACTTGATAATACATTTTTGTCTGCCATTTAAATGGAATAAAGTTTTTATTTAATAATTCATTGTTGGTTTTGTTGTTTTCAAACCATATCCATTTCGTCAAAATTGTTTTGGCTTTTAATAGTGTTAACAAGATCCCTTACATAGAGTTTTCTTGGATATCTATGTACAGACATTCAATAATTTAAATTATTATAATATAGATACTATGTAGTGCTTCGAGACATGTGCTTTATTAAGATTCAATGTTGAACTTTTGATCGTTTTACTTCACGGTTCAAGTGTTCAAGTCGGTGAAGCTTTAATTACGAACAAGTATCAAATGACCGTTATAAATAGTTTTATTATGGACTGTAAACAATTTAGACTTGCTGTCCGAATATTGATACACTATAAGAACTTGTTCTTACCTCGACACAGTGGTATTCAGTATAAAATACAAATTTTCTCTTTTGTGCAGAAATATGAATGATTTTTTTACATCAAATATCACGCAAATTCTGTGGTCTGACGGTAAATATCAGTATAAGTAGTCTACGATAAGCTAGTTAACTATATTATATTTCAAAAAGTGCAGATTAACATGCCGTATGGTACAATAATTTTAGTATGATACAATGCTTTCATCATTGCTGTAGGAAAATGTTGACAATAATAGCATCTTCAAGTCGTAACATCACATGTGCTTCACGTCACGTAGCGAAGCCATAATGCTTGTTTTAGCAATATTTATTATGTAAAAATATTAATAATCAATCTTTGTAATGTCTAAACCACAATTAATCACAAAAAACTTTCATTCATTCGATTTATACTTAGTGAAAACTATCCTATTGAAATGGATCTTAAAAGCTCTGTTCGATACGAACGTCGTAAATAATATTTTCCATTATCAAATTAGTACAGCATAACTTGAATGAGAACTGTTGTAGTATAATACAGACATTCTAGTCAACGTATTTGCGCTTACATAAACAAACCGCTTCTCAGCTTAAAGCTAATTAATCTTCGCTCCTGACCTAAATGTTGTATGGTATCCGTCCCGCAGCGCCACAAAAAATTACTGAACTATTTTAATTGGCGTAAAGGTTTGAAGTTACTTCTCGTAAAAATGTCAATGAATTGCTACACACTTGACATCTGCGGGCTCTTTGGTTTATTAGGATTATTAAGCTTGAATGTCTTTTTAAAACATTTTTACTTCTTAAATAAGTGTTATTAAAAAGAATTCAGTATTATATAAAATCCATGTACTTTATCAAACAGTCACAGGTCTTCTCTCCAAATGAAGGTTTCAGGTTCATAGTTTTACTACACTGACTAAGTACGGTACGGTTAGTACATTTCACCCACCTTTGTTCAACCGTTAAATTATGTTTTATTTAAATACTTATAGCACTCATAACTCTCAAAAAGTTTTGGTTCAAAAAATATAGTTGCATAGGATTGAACCCTGGACCTTCTTAATAGGTAGCTAAGTTATTAACCAAAAGTGAATCACCGCTATTTATTTACTATTCATAATTTATGAGATAATATAATGAAAACTGTACCATTGTATAAAAAGAAATTTCAATTACAATTCACACGAACGCTGAAAAATATAGTGTTTTCATTGTTAAGAAAGTAACTTAGTTAATTAACTAAATGGAAAACTAATATCAAGAATGAAGGTAGACTTTAATTAAACGTTCCAAGATTTAGGAGGCGGAGTGAATAAACACGAGCAACTAAGAAGAAATTTCGCCTTAATTATCGGAATCCTCTTCATATTTGTTCACTTATTCGTGCCTTACGGCCCTAGACGGCGCGCGGTGGGGGTAGGTAATAGGCACTCGTACGGTAACATGTGGCTGTGTGTGTATGTAGAGCACGTTTCATAAAATAAAAGACGATATTGATTCCGTGACGAGCCAAGACTGGGTTGTGGGAAACGATTCCAGTCTGCTTAATAGATGCCCCGAGGACGCAAGCACTTCAACACTCTTTGTTCAGACAACACTGCTTTAAGAAAAAACTCGAGATAAGTGCGAGTACGTGATTACTGAAGGAGCTATTTAAGGAAAAAAACTTATTATCACACACTTAGAATGTGATCACAAACATTCATATTTAAAATGTACTTGAGTTTTATTGGAATTAAGAACTTCTTGATATTATAATGATTAAAGTTAAGACTGAGATTTATTGAGGAGTCAAGTTCACGTCGGCCTTTCATTCGTCACTGTATAGTCAGCAACATGTGAACTTAGTTTGTAGGCATAATTAACGAGTTAAGGTTACGACATGAGCACTTTATTCCTAGTTTAGAGTCGGTCGGAGGCTGCCCGGCCGCAGGACTCGACCACATTCTCGACGGGTAATTACGCACGCTCGTCTCGTTCCCAAGCCTCCACTCTAACATTTTATGCCTCATTTCGAACTGTGTGATTTGTTGCATATATCATTTAATATAATTATCGTGAGACTTAACAGCGATTTCGTGCGAATATTATTATTCATCAAGTTTTTTTTTTTTTAAGATTACTAGCAATATGGGCCACATACTACTAGTATTCTCTTTACCCCTCCTAGTAAGCTGGCATGCTTGTGTCAGGAGTGGGCCACGCCAGTAGTCCAATGTCCGGGATTTGAATCCACGACTTATCGGTCGTGAATCCAACGCCCGAACCACTGAGCTACTGACGCTTCAAAATCAAGTTATGGACTTACTTGAGTATACTGTTTATTGTTTGCAGTAAACCATCAATAATTTAATTTAAAGCTGACTCGTCCATTAATGGTTTCCTACGTATGTCACACTGATATGACAACAGTTACCATCTAATTCTGAAATTAGGAATTAATATTTTAAAAACCCTTGCGTGTCATATCTAAAAAATTTCACTTTTCGCGAATGTGGCCTCTGCATTAATATGACAGTCGCCACACGAATAAATTAATTAAATCTATGTCCAGTGTGAAGTTATAAAACTTTGAACTTAAATAGGCAACTCATGCCCGAAACGCAACTATTTTAGGAAAAAATGTTGTCTATTTGATAGTAAATTTGCGATGGGGTGTAAGAAAATAAATTTGCCTTAATTTGATGTATGAGGACTTATATAAGGAGAGATCAAACGCTCTCTGAGTTATATTACATCCGACAGAAGCGGACGCGGCTGTTTTGAAAGGGGCCGAGCGTGCATCGCGTTGGCTTCACTCCTGCTTTTACGTCTTATATAAACTACTGCTTAAATTGCAAAATGTACTCAAATAACATAATAGTACCTTTGTTTATAAGTTGCAATTAGCCTTGTATATTGAAAAGAAAAATTCAAACTAAAGCTCGATTCGTTGAGACAAACACATTATTTCTGTCATGATTTTCACTTCGCAGTTGTTTTAATATAAAATTTAAAATTAGTGTAGATATTTTGAATATTGTTATTTAATAGTAACTGTAAAACTTAGTTTAAAGATATTACTAATAGTTTATAAATAAATTCTGATATAATAAATAGGCGATGTTAATGCAAGTTTATTATCATAACCGTATATGTCAACGTCCGCTTTCTATGTAGTGTCTTGTCTCAGTGTCTTTATAAATGTACTACAGATAGAAATTCTGATTATTATTATAGTAATAAATCTAATATAATTCATTTACCTTAGGTTGATTTCGGAACTTGTTCTTGTCAGACCTCTGGCATACTAACTGAGTTAGCTATTGCGTTTTTTTATTAACAACACGTATCTAGTAAAATACACTGTTTTCGCTTATAGATTAGTGTTATCGGGTAGATCCTTATATATTATTTCAAGTATACAACTTATAGTGAGATAGGTTAGTCAGTCTCTCTGTTGTTTTCGCGTAGTACATGCTAAGGTCACCCTTTTTGAGGTCCACGTAGATTAGCTTTCATTACTGCAGTTAGTGTTCGGGCAGCGAAGAAGAGCGTTACAATTATAAAAAAGGCCTTTAACCCTACAACATGGTCGCAAGTCCAAGACGCTGCCCAGCTTTTTGTCTAAGTTGCAAGTGTATATGTATTTTTGTACAGTAATGGGTATCATTCCCCTCTCATTCTATGACAGCACAAACATATTTTTAGGCAAGGCCGAGTAGGCTGAGTAGTGTCTAGGACTCGTGAGCAGATTTAACCCTTGTTTTTTTATCTTAGGAGCAGATTTAACCCTTTTCCTGACATAATCGAGATACTCACAAATAACTGCTCGACCTTGATACGAAATATTGATTTAATTAAGTACATATTTCACGTTATCCTCGATATGGGAGACTTATCACCACGACATTAAACTATAGGTACTATTTAGTATTTGCACAACTTAATGTTCATTTGTAAAACTATTTGACAGATTGCTTCAAATGTATCAGAATAGAGGTTGTATATTACCGAGGCAGTGGATATTCTATAAATAAAACAAAACAAACTACTTGAAAATACAAAATTGTCAATTGCGTGCTAACTTAAGGAATGCTGAATATTCTAAAAAAATGATATTCTTATATTTTTAGTCCATAACAATTGGTTGGACCATGAAATGTTTCTTTACATTCTTGTAATTACACGTAGTAACTGATTGGTAATAGCGTGTGAACGAAACTAATCTTCGTCATGTGTCACGGTTAGTCTTAGCTATTAACTATCGACGAATTTTCCAGCAATTTAGTTTGAGTACATAATTGCGTTCAAGTCAAACCTAATGGATGCCGGGGTCCGGGGTCCGAGTTCAAGTTGCCGTTAATGTGCCGCGAACAGGTTCTGGCTGCCCAATACTAATAACAATCAAGATTATAAACATACTAGTATAACTCGTTGCGAAACATTTATTAGCTATTATGATGTTATAACACTGACGTTAATCAATATTCATGAAGACTGATGAAATTATTAAAAATCTGATAGAGTTACTCAAATTAGAATCTATACTGTCTCTCGGTCTAAGATGAATAAGCTTTGATTTGTAATTTTGCAAGATTACTGGAATAATGATAATTGGAACTTTAGATCTTTTCTAGATCCGTAAAGCTCTAACTAAGAATATTTTGACAAATAGATCTTGAAAAGTAACTATTAATGACAAAATAGTAAATTTTTTAGGCTTGAAAACTCAAGTCAACGTCCGATCTTTAAATATACGAAAGACTCCAAGCACAAATAATTGGTTGTTAATTAGTCTAGCTCTACGTTTCATACTTAGCACCTCTTTTACCAGAACCAAGAGGGATAAAATTGAAATTTTTAAGTATATATGAAAATGAGGTATAATTAATTATATATACCGCGAGTTTTCCTATAGTTATTATTGGTAGATTTCAAATTTCAAGTTTATACATGTCTTTTTCTTTATACTGTTTATAATGTGTTAATTAATTCCTATAAAAGAATAAATAGCGAACATGTCGGTTCATGTTCTGACTTATAATTGCAAGGTAGGGTGAGAATTATCCTATCATCAAGTATACTGTTGCTTTGCTGACAAAAAACATTGAAATTAACTTGGAACGTTTATAAACTCTATCGGACTATCATTTGGTTGACTTTGCTGATATTATCGATATGAATTTATGTGTCCGTAATTGCATATTCTGAAAGCGCTATATAAATTTTGTATCGCTAGTTAATTTTAATAACTAGTCAATATCGTGCAAAGAACGTGTTTTGTGTAGTTTCGAGGATAACGTATCTCGTAGAAATACAATATATAGAATAAGTAAACATGATTATTTGTTAACAATACGATCTTTTGATTGTCTAATGTTACTTATAGATTTTTTTGAAGAAATTAGAAACCTCTCGCTCGAATCGGCAACCTTACAAACTCTATCCCGTTAGTTCAGAACTTCAGAAGAAGAATACTTTTAATTTTATAGAACAAATATTGACTATAATAATGAAAAGGGAAATGTATGTAAAAGGAAAATTACAAACCATTTGTTTATTTCCATTATTGACTTATTATAACGTTAGCTGTCTACTTCATTATTTAGTTTAGTTAGACGTAAAGATGAAGAGAGAGAGACAGTCATGGCGTAGTTGTCTTAATAAAAACACTTGGGTCTCATTTCCCAAGCACTGATCCTATTATTTTATATTTAGATAGTGAAATATTAAAGTTAAAAGTGTTGAAGGACAAATCAAAGTCTATGGTATTGGCTAATGTATAAATAAATAGTGATTCTTTAGTCAATTGCAGTTTGTAACTCTTTCCCGCAACTGTTATACTATAGTGAAATGTTTGTTCAATAACAAAACATATTCGAGAAACTAGCTAGTAACTGAACATAGATTACGTTCTTGTGCATATGTACATACAAGGCATGCGGTCTACAAGTCAAACAATATAAATAGAAAGCGGACGAAATGCGACGTACTTTTCAATTTCCGTCGCTGTTCAATAAATAAGGTGGAATTCAATATTGAATTCCCCTATTCATTACATTTGCAAATGCAATTTTAGGAGAGTTTACAAGCAAGTTTTGGAGTTCTTTTTGTACTCGTATATGGCTGGGTTGGAAATGTTCCCTAAGGCGATCATTTGCCTGCTCTTCGTACGTGTTATGACCAAAAAAACAATTTTATTTTGGGTTGTCTTGGCTTACGATTAATATCAGAATTTTAAATCAGAAATTAAATTTTGTCTTATTCATCGCTTTTTAATATATCATGTTATCATTTCTTAGAATTTATCTTTAATTTGTATATAATCTAAGATATAATTTTGTCTACAGTTGATTTAATTTTTTCTGTTATAATAAAGACGTTCAGACTATTTTTGGAGCTTCAGTATACTGGTCCTTTTGTAACAAATAAAGATATAAAATCGTGAATGTTAATTAAATTTATAATATCTTTAAAATATTGTACTCAAAGTAACACTACTTTATAGGAGATTTTTGCTATGTTTATTGCTTATGATGAATTTTTACAATTATCATATTTCTAAATATCTACTTTAGTCATAGCGTTCCGAGTAACATTAAACAGATTAAAAATTAATATTAAAAAGGTTATTTTTATCTACATTCATATACAATTTCAGTAAGTAATAGACCAGGTCTCAAGAGGTAGTTAATTTAATAAAAATAAAAAAATGGTAGTTTTTGAAAACAATTAATGTATTAAATAGTTAAATTTTAACTTAATATTATTAATAATCGTATCGTATTATAAATAAAGGAGTCCCGCTGAGTACCTTTGGTGACGATATACTCGTAGTATGCTGATAATGTTCAAAAATTTTATTTAAATACTATTTCATTATTTATTACATATCAGGTAGCAATCAAAGAATATTATGATAGTCTGAGCCATAATAAACTTTTTGCATACTGGTATCATAGCTAAATCTTTTGATGGAAGTTTGATTCCAGTTCTGGTAAGTAAACTTATTGACAAGATACATATTTATAGTTCCATGTAGACAATTAGGTAGGTACGTGTTGATTATTTAAAGCGGTTGTCTTTATTTTTATATTATTATGAACAAATATGTATTTATCTACATTAATATATCATGTGAACGTGTACCTGTATCATATGTGAATAGACTATTATTACTATAATCAGAAAACTATTTATTATTTATCGATTATAATATGAATCGTAGAAGATTAAAAAAATGTAAGATTAATGTGAATTTTATTTTTAATTAGTTATATAGTGTATATATAAAAGATTTAATATATATAGTTTATTAAGATGGTAATTTACTTGTTATATAATGTCGACTCAACTTATCAATACTTAACAAGTGAACAAAGCTAACCAATCAGCGATCAAACCACGGTTAGTCGCTCTAGGACCTAACCTACCTACCTAATAATGAAATTTATAAAGCGAGAGTTAAAACATGCTGTAAGCGTATAGAGCAGTGTCGCTATTCTACAGCTTACAAAATCATATACGATTTAATTAGAGGTTGTTGCGTCGCATACTCATTCATAAAAAAATTGCAGCACTTCTTAAAAAAACTTACGCTATGTAGCTACGTCTGTGAGGCTCGTAACTCACTAACTCGAGAGCCCTCGTGCGGCCCGCTACACGTAGTATACAATTACGAACACAGTTTAGGATATAATAATAAACACTTAGAAACAATAAAAAACAAATTAAAGTCGGACACACGATCGGTATTGCGGCTTTAGGTTGAAATTGTCGAGTATCACGCTATCGGCGCTTAAGCGCTACCTGTCGATGGAAGTAAAGCACCGAGACGGGAACGATAGGGGCTCACGGCACCGCGGCGGCGTCCTCCGGTCGCGTACCGGTAAGGGCGGAGGTCGAGCGACGCTGCGGCCGTTCGCACGGTATCGGTCAGTGACCGCGGATCGGGTCGTGGACGGAGCACCGACTACCGAGTGTACCTCTCGCAGTCCGAGGTGTTCAATCAAGTGACCGCGCGGCAGACAGCAGCGGGAACGCGCGGACCGGCCGCCCTCCGCAGGCGATTTGAAGCCCTCCTCGCGACGCCACTGCGCGCGCACCACTCACTATCGGATAATGCCGCCCAATCCCAAATCAAAATATCGAGTTATATTATCTACAGCTGGCAACTGGTGTTCATCATCAACCCTTTCTGTTATTACTCAACGTCAAACCCAAAAGTGTGGATGACATTAAGTAGGTAGAAGTAGTAGGAAGAATAAATTCGACCGATACAAATTTTGTCTCTCCTTTTATAATAAACGATATTTAAAAGAACTTCTGTCTTCAAAGCCGGTTAATATTTAAAAAAAGATCTGCTTATGTATGACTGCGGCAACTACCTATCGTTTCGAACTTTATTAAATCGACAGCGAACATCCCTATAGAGATTACAATTGGAGCATGCGTGGTGCGAGGGTTGAGGGTGGGCGGCGCGGGCGGTGTGGGCCTTGAGAGGCACGAGGGGCGCCTGTCACCCGCGGAACGCAGCCCTGCCACTGGTGCGACTCGCGCGTCGCGACGTTACACCAACTCTACGGCGCGGCGACGTCATCTTGACGTGTATGTAAACTCTACCATGTCCTTCTAAAGGACAAACTGTCCTTCCTTCTAAACCTATTTTGATTTCGTCCTTTATCTTACGCAGTTTGCATCACCTTCGATCCCTAAAATGATTTTTGTTTCACTATTAGTCACAGATCTTTCCTTATCATTCCCAGCGGAAGTCAGGCCACTTGCATTTAATCATTAAATACCCACAACAAAACTTAATTGTAGTAGGTAATTTTAATTTAAGCAAAACTTTCTAAGTGGAAATCATATTTAAATATGATTATTTCATAACTTTCATATTTTTCGCATCTGTGATGTAAAATTCATTACTTGAAACATAAAAAGAACACTAATTTTTCTGATCCGTTAAAAGTATTTTTACCCAAATTGCTGCAACATTAAAAGCTACTGCTGAATAAAACAGTTCAAATTAAAACGGTGACCTTGACACAATATTCCTGGATTCTTCGCATGAGCGACAAATAAATCACAGAAACTCGCTCAGGTCAGGTCAAAAAAATAACAGACTGTAAATACCGAAGACGGAAACATATTTTTCATTTCTTGTAATATTTCATTTTTATTATAATGGTAATTTTCACTTTGCTTTCGAATTCATAATGAAACCAATACGTATCAAATATGAATCCTGACGTATGTAATAGTTATTCAAGGCTTTGTAAGAAGTAAATATTGTGTATAAACTAGATTTATGCATTTTTAACGATATAATAATAATTGTGATCGGTATTTTGGATAGAACAAGGAAAAAAATTTCACTTAATAACGAACGACATTCTTGATGTTAGTGTGGTAAAATTTTGATCAAATATTTTTTTATTATGGTAAACAAACGATGGTCCACTTGATGGTAACTGGCCACCATCTCCCATGGATATTGGCAAAACCAGAGATACTCTCGTTTTGCCGATGCGTTGCATCCTCGAAGATAGAGTGGGGAAGGAGAGTAAAGAAGAAAATGCTTCGTTTTCAGCGGACCCTGAGCAAGACGTGGGAGACTAATTTCAGGTAAAAAAATGTTGATGTCAAATTTATTCAAAGTGGTCAGCAGATCAGACTTCGATTTATTATTTTTATTATTTATTATTTTACTCTTTATTGCACACCACACGATACAGGAAAAAAAGTATTAATAATCTTACAACTAAAATACATTGATTCTGGATCAAAATTCTTTATTCTGTGTGTTAAGACAGATTTTTTTTGCGTTCACTTGTTGCGTTCGCCGCTTAAGCTATAATTTTATTTTTTAACTATTAATATACATGAAATTCCATGATATTTTACTAGTTAAAATATTTTTTTCTATTTTCTATCTAATATTAGTATTATTCTTCAATTAAAATAAACATATATTTTATCATGGAGTTTTTCAGTGGAGTCCAGTGATAAACTGTTACATGTTTGTGTGTACAATTGTACGTAATATGTAATATAAATAAGGTTGTGTGTAAGTCATAACCTAAAAGTAAGAGCGCATTTGTGTAAAATGATCAGGCAAAATGAGCTTACAGGCAGCAAGGACGTGTGGGTGAAATTCTTGGCGCGTGACTTTTCGTTCACGCGCTATCGGGTTTTTTGGTATGGTTTCGCTTATATTTTGCAAAACCTACACCTGTCTAATACACAATTATAGTAGCTAGCCATTTAAGGAATTTCAGTTATCTTTTTAAAACGTTTGCTTAGCTTATCAGATATGGACATTTATCGTGTAACAGACGACAAAAAAAGGTTTTGTTTATTATTTTAAATCAATAATATTAATTTATTTTCTTAGAAATTGATTATAGTTAATATTGGACTATTTTTGTATCTTCGTCCCACCTTCCTCTTTTAGTTCAACTATTATCAAAAATAAATAGAGATACTATTCTATAATTTTTATTCATATATATACAACATGCTATATCTTTAGGTAAATATAGTGAACAAATGCGAAGATTTTTAGTATTATTTTATATGAGAAAAGGCCAATAATATTTCAAGAAGTAGAGAAAAGTTTTTGGTTCGCACTCGTGTTTTATTTTATAAATATTGTTTTACATTTCATCTTCATTTAAATAGACGTTACAAATTAATGAAGAATAATACTTATTTGTAAAAGATGTAACTTAAACTTTAACAGATGGTTTGGTTACAGCTTAGAGAAAGAAAACATTCGCGCGACCCAGAAATAAAGAAATTTAACCGATGTGACCTATTTAGTCAAACAAACAATATTTTTACATTAACTCTATATTTTAGATTCTGTTAATATTGTAATATAAATATAGCACTATAGTATTTTTTTTTTGGCAGGTAATAATTTATGCACGATGACGTAACAGGTTTATTGTTCTTGATATTAAAACAAAGCTGTACTTCAGTTATTTGTTCTTTATTGCTTACATCTATCATTATTTATGTGAATGTACTAGGTTAATCATACAGAGTTACAGTACCAATATTAAACGTATTTTGATATTTATTGCGGATTTTGCGAGTAAGGTGAGGGAGCCGCCTCGTTCGAGGGTACCCTACCTACACGACTAAAGGGTTTTGTTTTCTTTATAAACAACCGTGAAGGTGCTGTTAACGACTCCACGAACAAATACGAAATTCGATCTACCATTACGCATACCAAACTCCCCTACAGCCGTTAACGTGAAAGTATTGTCTTCATATTTACCCTAAAATTCCGCTAATTGTGTTTACTAATCTACTCTGAACATCGTCTAATTATATCAATTTTCTAGACAAGTTACAATAATTGTAAATTGTTTCTTTAATATATTATGTCGACGAGCTTTATCGAATAATCAAGAAAGGAAATGAATAAAAAGTGGATACGAATTCATAAAAAATTGAAGTGTCGTTATCTTCGATCACGGCGCTCATTGCCTTGGCTTGAGATTTTCTTAAGGCATTTCAGTTCGATTATTTACGTATCGATTTACACAGACGCGAATCGGATATTCGTTGAGATTAAGATGTAAATATAGATTCTTTTTAGTGCCTGATAAAATCTAAACCTTTTTTTAAAAAGTGCCCTTTTCAATGTTCGAAGCTGAAGTATCAATTTACTATTAATATTATAAAACATATAATATGTCGGCGCGTAAGTTAGGCCTTAAGTCTTAATAGTAAAACTGAGCAGTGGAGGCGAGTGTGGTAACTCTGTTAATAGGCGTCTTTAACCCTTTTTGATCTGAAGCCCAAGGCACTGCTTAGGTTTCTCTCGTAATTGTAAGAGTAGAGCAGTATCTACGTTGCCTGTACGCAATAGTCCATTCAGTATCATCTCCCTTGTAGTATTCTTCAATATTTCTCCTCTTCTTCTCCTTGTCATCATAAATCTCCGACATCACAATTCGGATAGGCCTTCGCTTCACATGAGGACTATCAGCCCTGTCGGTAGTAGATATCGGTGATGACAGCTTTTAAGTTTTAAAAACTTTTATTGGTGAACTGAGAGCTTTTACGCTTTGCATTGTCGCTATCAATCCATCTTCTTAGTCTGCCTTATTGAGCAGTTTTAAGCTTTTACGCTTTGCGGTTGGAGCTGAAAGCTGTTACGCTTTGTTACGAAGTTAAGATAATTTCTATAACGAGTGTTGAGAGTTGTTTTTTTTTTCGTGTCAATCACAAAAATTCTAACGTCTTGTTAATTTAATGCTGAAAGCTGGTACGCTTTTACAAAGTAATTGATCTATGAAACTAGTAATAAAGACTGTTACGTTTTTATTTGTAACGTGTGATATTTAAATTCAACGCGAGAGCGCGTTGATTGTCAGAATGACCATGTCGGCGCGTAAGTTAGACTTGTGTTAACCTAACCTTAAGTCTAAATAGTGAAACTGAGCAGTATAGTCCTGGGATTCTGTTAAAAGACTTCTTTAAACCTACGCCTTGGTCACAAGTCTTTAGTCTTAGGCTTGTCTAGTGTTGTAAGAGACAATGTTTGATTATTTGTCGGTTCAGTAGCAGTATCTTCGTTGCGTTTACCCATTTCAATATCAACACTCCTTCTCATTATAAAATCTCCGAGTTATAATAATCTATATGGAAGGTAACTGCCCTGAGACACATGAAAGACAATAATAATATATACTATAGACAGAAACCGATAAATATAATACTAAATACTCACACCATTTGTGCAGCCATTATGGTCACCAAGCGAGATCCATTTGACAACTGGCACAAATCTATCGGAACAGAGGTTATAAATTGTCTTGTTATAAATAGTTACGTGGGTATAATTAAAAAAAATAAAGGGAACTAACATTACCGGACTGGCTAACCAAAAAGTTAAATTTAGTTTAGAAAACTTGTTTTAAAAGTCTGATTTGCACTCAATTAAGCTTGAAAGGAATGGTCACTAAAAGGGTACGTAAGAAATAAAAAAGTTCACTGATAAAAGTAATCGCATATCCATCTTTGAACCATGACGTTGCATAAGCGTCTAGAAAGAATTTTGTTTGTCACCCGTCGCCGTCGGGTCCTCATCTGATCAAGCGATAACATAAAGCAAGGATAACCTATATTGAAATATTACATTCAATGCTTATCTACAATACCTTTAAATGTAAATTTTTATCTCCCATCAAATTTTGAAAATCAATAGAGGAGTCATACATTTGCATTTACTCGCATAGCCTTTATAGTTTAGTTTTTTATTACAATAATTTCAGTGATCCTAAAAAACTATTAAACGTATTTTATTTTTTTATGTGCTTTATTAGGGCTCGTTACCTAAATAAGAAAAAAAGAAATTTGGTGGTCTGTCTGTCAAGATTATTTTCCTCAGGAACGCTCAGATGTGCTATCTCTTGGAGTTGTGATCAACATTGATAAAGCAAAGTTTTAACTCACTGCAATCAAAACATACGGCCGCTTATGCCACATATGTTGATATCGTCACCCTCGTTAAGGAATCAAAACCTATAGCGTTTTTTTTGAGCAAGGATCATGAAGTTTGGTAAGAAGTAGTATGGCATTACAGTCTAAGTAATACAGTTTATACGAAATTTTCGGTATGTCCGTTAAAATCTTCGTTTTCCTTGTTATAATTTTTTAAGACGATAAAAAATAATCAAGTCTATTATTCTATTAATAAATTGTAGTAAGTAAGTTTGTGTTAAAACCCAAATTCAATACCTTTTAGCAGTAAGTTTCGATAGAGTTCAGCACGAACAACGTACAAACTTTCGCGCAGAATATGCAACAATCGACTTTATGACTTTAAAATTAGTTTTAAAATACTTTATTCAGCTCAACATATTATCTTTGAACTTTTGTTCAACCGTAATATTTTTTATAAAGGTTTTTGTTGAATAAGAGCACAATAATTGCAGTTACTTGTTCCAGTGCTCACAACAGCTACTTGTGTATCATAAAAGTAATCGATGTTATAAAAACGTTACAAAACTAATTTTCAATGGTCTCTTTATATCATAAGCATAACGAATAAAAAGTAGACTTTTTAAAAGCTAATATTATTCTAAAAATATTATTTTCCGTGGTATAATCGTGGCTGCAAAGGGAAAAGCTGGATGAAGGTTTAAGAGATTTTAAATAATGTAATGTAAAATTTTATAACGGCAGTAAATTTATCTAAATCGTATAGAATTTATATCTTAGAAAATACTAAAGCATAGAAACCAAAGTAAAGGCATACTTATCACTCCTTCGCTTTTCAAGAATTCTATTGGTAAAAATAATAATAATTAAAATTAGGTTTTATGGTTATGGTTTTAAAGTGTTCAATAAAATTATTTTTTAAATAAGAGATAAATTTGGATATACTCTACTCCTAAGCTCGTTGAATATATGTAATCGGAAGAGTATAGAAAATGTTATAAAACATACTGTCGTAAATATATATTTTTAGCTGCATTAAAATTGGTCTTGAATTAACAGGCAAAGTGAGGGCAATTTCACTAGCTTACATCATATTACTGAAACATAAGAAAAATCTATGGAGGGATCTTGTTGTCATTCATTATGTATTCTATTTCATAAAGCGTTGTGGATGTAATACTTCTTGTGTTTTCTTTTCTAAGTTACGTAACTTAGGTAATTTTATTTACTTACCCATATAATATGTTATAAATCTTACAGAATCCACAATCATGGTGATGGGTTAAAATTTATTTATATTCAAAGGCTGTTGTGCATTGTAAATATCTTTTTCTAAGCAAATGATTCAATGAAACCAATTATCGTTGTTCGGTTGTATCGGTTTTATTATGTTTAAATACGACAATAGCGTAAACTGTAAGGTATATAAAGTATAAATCTATCAGATATTTAAATTAATTTTAGAAAGGAATACCATTGAATTGCGGTAGATTAAATAAAATAGTAGTACGTTGGTGTACGATTTATGTGGCAACCAACTATTGTGGAGACACTGATTACCTTTTATGTAGATTTGGTATCCTAGCTCCACGTGTCTCCTAGCTTTCTTACTCCAATGGGTTGTAACTTGTATGGACGTAAAAGTTTTATGCCTCCGCCACGTTTTACAGCAGGCCTTCTATTATTTAGTGAAAGGAGCGACGGTGATGTCATAAATCTCCGCTTCTGCGTGAACTTTCGCCTCTTATCTCGGCAAAGAAATTATGGAACTTTGTGCCTTCTTCTAGACAAAGTGTTTGGCTTTCCGAACCCGCGGGTCACTAAAGATGTTTAAAAATTAATGAAGAGATTTAGGCGCCGTTAATCGCGGTTGACATTATAAATATTTGTACTTTGTCATCTAATTCAAACTGAATTTTGTTCTTGAGATTTTTTGGTAATATTTGAGACAATTTAACTGATCCATTATTTTGAAATTTATAAAGTGATAAAAAGCTCCGACGGGTTAAAGAGCTTTTGAAAGCAGAGAGAGAGAGAGTGCAAATGTGCACATCGGTCAAATACTATTACCGAAATGTATTGACTAGATACACTTAATTTTGAGGTAGAAACCAGATAAAAAGTAGTATTTTTATTATTTAGCATCATCCATGTGATAAATTAAAATTAATTATCGTATTATCGTAACACCTATCGCTACATCGACGTCACCCTCTTTTACCTCTTCACACTTATACCGATTTTAACCATCATGTTAAAAATAGTTTTCCGTTTTTTATGCAAGATTTGTATACACATCTGAAAAAAAATATATCTCTTGAATATTATTTTTTATTAATTATTTCAAAAACATTAAACATAATGATGGTTTGATTATAACTACTGAATGTTTTCAGAGGACTTGATGATTTGTAGCAATTCACATTTTATCATATAAATCATTAATGACTAATTACTAGTCTATCATTACAAAATACAATCTGTGTTAGTATAAAAGTATAATTCATTAATCTCGTATTAAAATAGATTGTATGTGGGCACGGTGACAGCATCTATGTTAGTAATTAAATTACGGGTGGCGTGCCCGCGTGCCCGAACCGGATACACCTCTTTAAATCATATCCGTGATTAAACTCACTAAAGATTGGAATTATTAATAGCGCGGAACATACTATATCAAATACTCATTTATTAGTCTTGTCGACAAGTTGAAAATGGTCTAAAATAAAGATACTGCTCTTAAAATTGTGTGTGATAGCTCAATGGATTCGGAATGACGCCTAGAAAATGTGCCAAAAGCGTGTATTAGCACATAAAAAATTGCAAAAGTTATAAACAATTATTGATGAAAAACTTTTATGACGTGATCTTGTTAAATATGTATCACATCATCACAACAACTTCACAACTACATAGTTGTGATCTGTGGTATAGAAGAAAGACTCCACGAAGCGAAACATTTTTACGACAATTACTTAAACATTTTTTTTACATTCACAATGAAAACGGAAGATCGAGAAAATTTTGTTTTGTTTAAAAAAAAATTTTTTTTAATTAACTAACTAAAATTTCTAACAGGAATATTTTTTTAAGTGTTCAGAATACACCATATTCTTTTAAAATTTAGTATCTCTATTTTAAACCATTTTCAACTTGTCGACTAGACTAATATAAACTTATTCATGATGGGAGTTGGCTTTGGTTAAGAGTCCCTAGACTTCTTTAAGTTTTATTTAACCTGATAATATAGACGTGTATGTCAAATCTTGTAACCAATTCCATTTAGATTTGATAAATAGATGATAACTAGTCAATGAAGCCGGATTTTGCAAACACACTAATTAATTATGAAACTAAATCTTTATTTGAAATTATATTCTGAAAGTAAAACATGTTTTAGTGTACAAGTACGCAAAAAAAATTGTTATATTTCTTTCTTACCACAAAATGAGTTTGTTCTAAATAGAATAACAAAATGCAGCTTATAAATTAATGTTAGAAAACAGATTATTAGAATAACAATGTATAATAAAAAGAGCTTAACTTATAATTTAGGCGCTACATCATCAACGTAATGGTATTAAGTCTAGTTTATTAACTGTTTCTACTAAATAGCTATTGATAGATTTTTAAACTATATATTAAAAATACCTCAATGTATTTTAGATATGAAGTGCCGATATAATACGATTTAATTAAAATTGGTTGTATTTTATTAGAGATACGTATAACGTCGGCGTTGATGCCAGAGGCACATGCAATTAAGTAGATAACACTGAATGAACGAATTCAACTCATAAATATTTTTATTTTATTATCTATAAAAGTCACTAATGAATTAATTGAACAATGATTAAGTGCTTTCTTATGTGATGCAGAGGGTCAGCAGCCCACATCATTAGAGTTATATCGCTGCGTAACTAAGTTGTCGTCGCGTGGCTCATAAAAATTGGAATTATATATCCCGCAATGAAATTTAACAAGATCATCCTTTTATGACTTATTGGTAGGCTTTAACATGTTTTTGTGAAGCTTACACGACGTGCCCTAGTGTTTGATAGTGCATGTAATTTATAATTGGTATTAGCATATTTGTAGCGCAGTAAATCCGTGTTCGTGGCTGCGACGCGACACGGCGGTAGTTAATGCACTCGTAGGCTTCCGAAGATAAGCTAACAAGCCTCTTTAGCTAAACAAGAGGCGGCCAAACAATAAAGGCGACTTAAGCATCGTGAAATATGGCAGAGACGAGGTGCGATAACTCAGCTCAGCTCGCTGGGGCCGCTTCTTTTTCCCTAATTAGCCATTCAATTCCCGTAATCTTGTTTACTCGTCGGGCGGCTCGCGCTGCCCAGGTGCGATAATGGCTGAACTATTTGCATGCCGCCATATTGTTTCCCCATTCAGTACTCGTAGTCGGTAGTCGGCTCCGATCCCGTCGACCCCCCGTTGTTTTGGTTGAGCTTATTGGATCCGCTCGCGATTACTTTGTATTGATCCTGCCGTCCATTATCTACATTCGTTTATTTTGGTATCAGAGTAATAATACGGGGTGATGTCCGCAAATCCAATGAGCTTTGTATTGTACGTATCAATTTGTAGTTCCCAGTCCGCAACGTTACAATTAAAGAAAACACTTGTTCATTGAAATGGCGGCTATTAGGTTTATTCTCTTAATTAGATTATCTTACGTTTAGAGATATTTCTTCTTTAAATACGAAGTTAAGTACTCTTATTGTAAATAAGATATACAATCTATTTAAAACGCAACTTTCTAATTGTGCTACCCATCATTTCACATTGTGGAATATTTTTCATTAAATTTTCATAAAAAGGTAGTTAAGAGACATTAATTTCTCGTACAAATCCTTAAGAGAATAAATATTTTTTTCTTGAGGATTATTTTAAAGAACTTTTTATTTTATCATTTAATTCATTTGTTATCATTATAATTGTAAATACCAAATATTTTCGATAAAACCGCTAGTAATCTCAGAACTTAATCAGGCGAAGTGGGTTTAAGCACCGACTTGTTTGCCTGTAGTGCTAAGTTTATATCTATCTACTAACTAACAACTTTAGTTTTATAATATATTTTATATACCAGTTGAAGAACTTCATTGTTAAAGCTTAAAAAACAGTCACGTTTAAGTAAATTCCCTCGTCATATGTGTCAATCACTGATTCCAGATTAAGTTTAGTAAGAGTTCATTGTCAACCATTGGGACATTACGAGACAGGTACTTTTTATACCTACATAAAGTAATTTGTAAAATTTCGCTATAAATACCAGTTTTCCCCTGCGTCATTTTCTTTAACGACTGTTAGCAGTTAAATTAGGTTATCGCAACGTAATAGTCCATTATAGTAATTAACTAAGTTTAAATGATATAAGGAAACTCTCGATTCGTAACAATGATTTAATTTGCAATTAATACATTTATCATATCATTTAAATGATCATTTTGATCAGGTGTTGAGGGATACTTGTGAGAAACTTGCTATCATTTCAGTTACAAATGAGATTTCATTTAAAATGTATTTGTAGTTTTCGAAGAGTAACTTATACTTCTACAAGTAAGTACTTAGTACTTTACTACATTAAGAAATAATTTAGAGTTCTTGCTATATAAACGTTCAGGAAAATGGATTAGACCTAGTGTCACACTGTCATAATATTTTATATACTGTGTAATGTATTTGCTTCCGAATCATTATAACCGTGTAATTATGTATGTCAATCAGGAAATTTAAAACACCGTTATTTTTGAAGCTAAATATAAAATGAATCATCTCAGATCAGTGTCAGCATCTTCTATAAATACATTACTGAACACGGTTTATTACTTCGCCATTTATATCCAATCCTGTTAAGTGTTCGTGAACAGTTTTCCTTGCGACCGTTCAGTTTAAGATGGCCATTTTTTAAAATAGTATTAGGGTTCGATAATGGCTTTTACACAGGGCGTTAGGGGCGAACGTCTGTATTATGTCGTGGGATTTAGCGAGCTCAAGCGATATGCTAAACTCCTGGCGTGCTGCGCTGACATGGCGTCTGGCCCAACGTTTTGCAACGCGATAATTTTACGACAACGCTCAAAGATTTACTTAATATTGCTTTTGTGGTCTCACTTTTACAGTCAATTGAAACAATTGTTTTAAATTTAGTATTGCATGGTTTGGCATGTCCTACAAAACATAAAGTTTTGTTGAAGATATTTATTAAATCCAATATGTAAATATGTTGCAGTTAACGGTTACACTAGTTAACTAAGTCTATTATTTATTACTTATAATTAACACCGGGAATGTATTTTAATTATTAAAAAAATTAAACGCTTTTGAAACCAATTTGTAAGCAAAACGTAACTTACTTTGCCGCTTTATTCAGCTGTGATGTACAACGTTTTGTGTTCCGCGAGTTCTCTCAAGGAGTCGATATCAGGGTAGTGCTAGTGAAAGTGTTAAGTGCAGTGTTGTGTTAGTGCTGGGCGTGCTGTCCGAATAAGGTCAAGTGAGTACCTTACAATGTAGTTACCACGTCTTGTGTTAGGTTAAGTTAATGTGAGTTTAACCTTAGGTTTAAACAGAAACTTTGAGCAGTGGAGACAAATGTTTCATTTGGATAAAAGACGTCTTTAAGTCTACACCTTGGTTACAAGTCCAAGGCACTGCTTAGGTTTCTCTCGTGGTTGTCATCATCACCATCATCATTACAACCCATTAATGGCCGACTACTGAGCCGGGTCTCCTCCTCAGAATGAGGAGGGGGTTAGGCCATAGTCCACCACGCTGGCCTCGTGCGGGTTGGCAGACTTCACACACCTTTGAGAACAAGGAGAACTCTCAGGAGTGCAGGTTTCCTCACGATATTTTCCTTCACCGTTAAAGCAACCGATATTTAGTTGCTTAAAACACACACAACTGAGAAAAGTCAGTCAGTTGTGTGCCCAGAATCGAACTCGGACCTCCTGAGTAAGACATCAATGTCTTAACCACTAGGTCATCACTGCTCACACTCGTGGTTGTAAGAATAAGAAGTATTTTCTTGCTTTCGAAATACACCTTGCTGTGTTTGTAGTAATTCTCTTTTCCGAATTTAGAATTTTTTTATACCATTGACGACAACCCTGAAAGTGTCGTTAAAATAAATACAAAATGGTTTGATTTATATAACTTGATATAGGGTAATTTAAATCCGCGACGTACATTACGTTAAACCCTTCGTCTAATCTCATACGATCAGACTTGTATAATTAGGGGTAGGGAAAACAACAATGCCACGCTAAAAACACAATACGTCTGCACAAATCGCTTGTCAATTTAACTTGACCCCATGTTCTCCGGGATTGAAATCATGCCTACTCAAACTCATAACGCCATTGTTTACATCGATCACTATAGCCTTATTAAAGATCAATTGGCTGATTGACCTTGACGTTTGCCATTCTGTTATGATTATATCTGCAGAATTTGTAGTATCTAAAAAGTCTACTAATTATTCTCTTCTAAGCAATGTACAAATATTTAAAAATATATAAACAATTAAATTCAGCACAAAAAGAATTTTAATGGCTGTCCTGTTTATCTCTGTTAATAACCAAATACTTAACCAACCAAACCAAATGTATGTTATTTTGTTGTTATAAGATAACTCTCTTATTTGATATTGCCTTAAATACAAATATAGTTTAATCTGTTTGTAAAGCTGTTAGCTGCTGGTACTACTATTTCTTTTGGCGCCACGACATATAAGTATGCTTGATGATATATTATAGTTTGTATCTGTATACGCTTTCTATTAAACGTGGCATATGTTTATAGAGAAAAATATGGTAAAGTTGGATCTATTAATGGAAGAAAGCCACACACAATTTCTCTATCTGTAATATAACATCATATTGTTTGATATAGCTTTAAGATTTTTAATCTCAAAATAGTCAAGACATTTATTTTTACTTTTAGCAGCGATTCTCCTACGATGCGTTCGACGAACTCGAGCAAAACAAAGCGGTTTATTCTATCTGTAAGTGTACGTTTACCTAAACCGTATCTAAAGTAATGATTCAAACTACAATATAGCCATCAAAATACCCACTCAGAATTTATGGTTTGAGGTAAACAGTCGTAAATATTTTAACGAGCAAGATAAATGTAAGTTACATTTCATTTACCACCGCGACACTCCGCCATTACCACTTACATTATTTAGCACATATTCGATGTACATTGACTAAAGCGATAGATATGAAACGAAAGACCTACCACACACTTGTAGGGTTTGGTTTAAAAAAGACTTTTTCTATAACCTTGGATGAAAAAGTTCATTACATTCTGGAAATTAGTTTCGAAAAAACATCCTTTTAGCCTTGGTGCCAATTGTTTTAGGTCAGTGCGAAATATTGCATATAATTGATTTCGTACTTGGTTGGGTTTTTTAATTAATTTTAATCTGTATATACATTTGATATTATTGTAGTTGGCAGAGTGATATTGGGCACTTTGCAATTGTAATTTGACAGGAAAACGTTAAAAACATGGTGAACTTCAGATAGTACCAAAAATATTGTTTCCACCGAGTACAGAATAGATTTTTAACCTCGGAGTGAAAACTGTTGGCCCTCTATCAGGTAAGCAAAGAAAAAGCTAAAATTATTTGCAGCTGAAATTTTGTTTACACGTTTTAATTGAGAGTGGCATCATTCCACATCCAAGATGGCGGATTTACAAACATGGTCGACCAATGATTTTTTGGACACATTAGCATATGAATAACAAATGAAAGAGTTCGTTTATAAGGAGAAAAAGAAAGTTTATCTATATTCAATGCAATTTATATAATTTTTCACACACGCAACTCTTTATGAGCATGAAAAACTTATTTTTTGTTTATTTATCTAATTTACTAGTATTTTAATAATCCAATTTCATTGTTACGAGTTATGTCCTGTAGTTAGCACGAATATTTTTAAAAAATTTAAAAAAAATTATAATGTCATTGAACTATTTTTTATAGAAGAAAATTAAAAAGTAACAGTTTAAAACTAATAAATTATATAGGAAATTAACGTCTTCTCTCGAGTATAGTATCTCTTTATTAGGTAATAAGTGTGTCGTCGTGCGGTTATAACTATTTAATAGCCATTTAAATCATATTCTAAGAAAAGTTTTATTGATGATAATGTTGCATATAGGATTGATATATAAAAACCACTGTCAGCTGACTTTAAATAGAGGTAAATTTTAATGTTCAATATACTATTTCTGTATTTTTTTTCAGTCTGGTCAAATTGTTTATCATTTCTTCTTTCTTGTGTACTATTTTATTAGCATTTATTATTAAAATAATCCACTGGCTTAAAATCATACCTATAATCTTTGTCCCGACAGATTTAAGGCCTATGACAAGCTTCAAAAGTACTTAAAAAAAAAAGTCTAGTTGAAATAAGTAATTTTGAGTTTGAGTTCATTTTGGTATACAACGGGGGAGCAAGCCCAGGCGTTACTTGACTTATTGTCTACAGTGATTTTTATATACTTATATTTATTTATACTTACTGCTGTACAGTAATAGTTCTCATTCCATCAAAGATATAAAATTTAACAAAATTCCGTTTACAAATGGATAATTGACAGGACTTTAATAAATAACATATAAAATGTAACTTATCTAATATTTTAATGTATTTAATAAAACTTAATGTGAAACTAAAAAACATTAATCAAAGCCAAAACCAATAAATAATCTTTGAAATATTTTTTGTCGGTCTGTATGCTGGTATGCGCATCATGCCAAAGCTTTGCACGAAATACATAAAGTTTTCAAATAAATATATACGGTTTTCAAAGTTGTTGTTCAAAAAAATGCTAGGGTAGGTTGACTTATATAAAAGATATAGTTAAAATCTATAATGCGATGCGATGTGATGATGTGCATCTCGCTGTTGGCGTGTGTACATTGTACCGTAATAGATACAACATGTTCGCAATTCCAACACAATGCGTCCATTTTCAAATTAGGAGCGCGGGAGCTGGTCAATAGGCGCAGACAACATTAAATTGGTTAAATTGCTTTGCCCAGCTTGCCATTGCTACTCAACAGGGACTCCACTCGTCGGTCGCGGTGAAGTGGGAATATACAAATCATGTCCGTTTTCAAATTTTGTGGAGGATACATACCACATAAGGTGGAAGATATTTTCTATTCCATTCCATTCCTAATGTTAAAGGAATTATGTGGCTGTTACAGCACTGGCCGACCCTTTATCTGAAGATGCCAGAAAATGTCTTCCAAAAAGATACACGTAAATTTAACTTGTGAATCAATATTTTAGTTTTTATACCTTTGATTTCCTTACGAGGCGACGTAGTGCAAAAAGTTCAAGTTCTTTAAAATTAAGATAGTAAAAACATAATATATCTAATGGATTTTTTATTGTCATACTTCAAAATACAGTAGATTTCCCTCGGAGTATTTTTGTAACGTAGTTAAAGAAATTGCGGTTTAATATCACAACAAATATCAAAGTAAACTACAATATCAAGAATTTCAAGCTTTGGTACGACTGATGTTCTCTAAGTAATTATTTTTGACAAAAACTTTGTACTAATTAAAACAAATTTTCATATATGATTAAAATTTTAGGAACAGTAATGTTACATTACACATTTAAAGTTAACACGATAAAGATCCTTTAGATTATCAATATCTTGTTCATTTTGAGGTGATCGGGTTATTTCAGTAGCTGTACGTATATGTTATTCAGCACCATGTGATTGTGCGACACGATCCCGACAGAGGAAAGGCACCGACTTCAAAAACTGACTATCAATGGAACTTTCACCTCAACTTTTTACTTTCAAACAATACGAGCGAAATACGAGATAAGAATATCTCTAAGTTTTGTAAAATCTATTATAATATCACAACATTGTTCTGTTGTTCTTTCATTCTATTTAACTTTGTCCGGACTTTGATAAAGTCTGGATAGTTAGGTTACTAAGTAAAATCTTTAAACTCATGAATTTTGTAAATTTACAGAATTTCTAGTTAGAAATTTAAGCAGACTTCGGTGAAGACATGGTGGAAAATTATCTTTGTTTGGGTGTTATGAATTACTTTTTGAACATTGGAGACTAAACTTCGAATTAGGTACAATTGAATAATCTTAGTAGACAAATAAACAAATCGTTAGAGTAATAGTAGAGTCTTTATTATGGATGACTTTCGTGAAAGCGCAGCGATTTGCATGCGACAGCGAGGCTCGTCTTTCTAGTGCTCTGATAATACCAGCTATCATTACAGGTAATTTCGCCATTATTTACTTTGAAAAGGTTTGTGCTACTTGCTATTCACTTATTGGTTGCACTACTTTAATAAATTCTTTTTTCACTTAAAGGGTGTATTATTCTATTTATATAGTTACTAGTTGACCGCTTTATTTCATATTTTATTGCCTCTTTTACATTAGCAGTATAGAATATATTTTATATCCCATACAGAAATTGTTATCCTCAATTTTACCATTAGGGACTAAATTGTGAAATATCGCTAATCTGTGTGTTACTATCTCTTCTTGCTTGAGAATTTTTCTATATGTATCAATTATATTTAGAATGAGTAAGATACCTTTATATTTTCAAAATTATTTATAAACAGCTACAAATAGAACCTCACATTCGGTTATGTATTTGTCTTCAATTTCGTTGTCTCTTTGTACCTGGTGGGATTGTATTGTAGGATGACCGATCAAACGCTAAATTCAGCACGTACAAGCCGGTCGGGGCCGGAGTAGCGCAGATTCGATTTGCTCCGTCGCGATAGTCACACATTCACCTCCCGATGGACCGTGTAAGTGCTGCATTCACTACTATTATTAATACTACTCCCGTGCCTCAATGGACCCTCTTTGTGTAGCTACAGTTAATCCACCATGCGGCAAAGATTGCCCAATCCGGCCTTGCGAAACGTAATAGGGTCTTACAGTTTAATGCCACATGTAATTTTTGGTTTGCGATTGTAATTATCTATTGAAACGTAGATCCGAGGGAAGAGTTCAATTATCGCGCGACGCTCCAACGGACTGATTGATTGGTTTTGTCCCTGTTTGTATCCATCAACTTGATAGACATACGACGCCATCGGATCCTACACTGAATCACTAAACAAGTTTTGCATATTTTTTTTAATGGTATACAAGTATTGTAAATAATTTAGGCTGTGTATCAGATCATCATATAAGAAAAATGTTACTTATCGAATCTCTTTACATGGAATATATTATATAAGAAAACTTAATGTACACAACTTAATGTATCACAAATAGAAACCAAATCAGTTAACCATTTTTTTGTCTGTCTAGCTCTTTATATGTTCAAATGAACATAACGCTAAAACTACTCAATAACGGGTTTTTTTAAATTAAAATCCGATGTCAGAAAAATATATAGTCGTTTCAAATTTTTACCTTGACAAAAAAATATTGTCAACTTATTACTGACAGTGCACGTAGGTTTAAACGTTGAACAGTATCTAATCTCTATTGGCTCTGTCTTTAACATTTTATTACGTTCAAATATTTACTTTCTATTTGAATTTGTTAGACCTATTCACTATTCAGGGTTTTTATTCATCACCTTAGAGCGGAAGGGGACCGCAATGCGAAGACTGACTCTCAATTCACTCATATGATAAATAAGAATCTCGAATGGGTTACAAATTCTTTGGGCAAATCCTAAATTTATGTACGTTTTACATTTTCAAAATAGGAATGATAAAACACAAGAGATTGTTGTTAGATCGTGAACTTGAGTATTGTATTCTTCGAAACAAAACCATTTTTAGTTCTTAATCTTACCTTAAATGCCTAATCTAAAGATTTTTCTATTTTTTTGTTATTTTATGCATGGCGAATGATGAATAGAGATCCAAGAATGTAGTCTGTCAGTATACCCGGTTGAACTCGACGCGGCGTCTTGAACATTATTATACTAGAAAAATGTGTAACTAAAGAACTACTGAACCTTGATAAAGTTAGTCTGAGCTTCTTATTTTATTCTTCATGGATATTTTAATGAAGAGAAATATAGTATTGACAATTGAAATACTCGGTTTGTTTCTTCATTTCATTTCAATGACTATCTACTATTATACCCAGTATATTTTAAATGCAGCCATTTATAAATAACAGAAGATAAAGTAAGAGAATATGCAAGTTTTAACTTATTTTTCTTAATGTTGATCTATTTTTTTTTCACATTTCTACGATAGTTTAAGACGTTAATATTATGATGGAGGTCTTTTGCTGGCTAATACATACTTTTATGTTTTCTTTGTCTATACGTTTCCGTTTTGCTTACTTATAAACTAAGGAAAATATTCTTAAGTTTAAATCACGTACATGAAAGGTTTTTAACATTGTTTTACCATCGACTTTTAATTCAAAAATTTTATAAGACATATGCAATTAATAAAATTATGTAAGATTATCTCCTCTCCTAATTTATCCGATCTCAGATTGTTCCTAAGTAAAAAATTGAAGACTGGATTGCGAGAAACCTAATCCAATTTTAATTAAAATCTCTATAGAAGCCTCATTACGAGCTTTATGGCTGTCCTTATATCTCATAGCGGTATAGGCTTCTCCACTAATGAGAGTGTTTGAAGCCTACCCAACAACTAGGTACATAGTACTAGCATAATAAACGTATCGTATCTGTAAGACAATAGTGCTGACATGTTTTGTACAATGTAGCTTTTGTGAAACAGCCTTTAAACTAATCAAGTTAATAATATAATCGAAATTAATACATTATGAATAATTTTAGAAGTTGACTGCGATAAAATTCAAGAAATATTATTCAAAGTGATAAGTTTTATCTATGATTGTAATAAATTAACTAGATGGACGTTTTTGATTTCATTATCGTATTAGAACTTGAAAGATCATGTTTATCGAAAATTATTCGATATTTATTTTGAAATGAAATAGTTTTTATCAATGGAAACACAATTTATAATGAAAGATTATATATATGATAAAAAATTCTATCCCAACCCCAGTTTGGTCAGACTTTCCTTTAGATAATAACCACTCTTTTCCACTAGCAAGTATTGACCACTGGATAGAAACCTTCTGGACATCGCCTTCAGTTTCAACACTTGTAAGGTTTATTGAGGATGCGTAGGTCGTAGAGGGCAGATGGCAGACGCGTGCGCTTCCGTTTCCGACTACCAATGACTTCCTTGAACAATGGACAGGTGGTCAGATCAATAACTTAAAACGGGAATGAACAATTATCGTCACAATCCCTTTGTTTTCTGTAAAAGGAAGAAATAGCTTGTATTTGTTTCGTTATAACGCATATATATGACGGGAATATAGAAAACGAGAATAAATTCACCGTGTTTCACAGAACCGATTCTTGTATAGACAATTCAAATTGAATACAATGTGATGTCTATATAGAGACAGGAATACTTTTTATTAGACCGCACGGATAGACTCGCTTCGGGCTACGTGAGAAATCTGTTGTAATTCATACCTTTGTATTAAAACGATTTAAAACTTTGTTAACTTAGGTTATTAACTTTAAAATTCATGTAAATTATTATTTGTACTATATTTGGGATAATTCAATATTTTGCCTTCGAAACGCAATATCATACTAATTAGTTTCAAACAATGTAGGTTCATTACGCTTATTTATTCAATTATAATATTATAAATTATTTTAGAGATTTTATCTTAGTATGGAAAAGTATACGAGTATAGTTATTAATTAGACATTCGGTAAATCACATTCTATTTTCTTATTACTAGTAGTCTAGTTATAGTTAAAATGTATTAATGCAGAAGTATTAAGTCTCAAAGCGTACGGAAAGTTTGTTCAGCAAATTATATAGTAAATGTCTGTTGACCATATAGATAGCCTAGTTGTACCAGTGATAGCCTAGCGGTTAAGACTTGAATGTCTTACTCGGGAGGTCCGAGTTCGATTCGGGCACACACCTCTGACTTTTCTGAATTATGTGTGTTTTAGATATTACTTGCTTTGCAAAGATAAACATCATGAGGAAACCTACACTACTGAGAGTTCTCCTTAAAGTTCTTTGTCGGTGTGTGAAGTCTGCCAACCCGCACAGGTCAGCGTGGACTATGGCCTAACCTTCTACTCATTCTGAGAAGAAGACCCGGCTAAGTAGCGAGCCAGTAACGGGTTGTCGTGATGGTGATTATAACTTTATTTAAATATCAGGAAAAAAGTTGTTCACACTTCAAAATGTATCTTCTGAATAGCTTTATAATAAATGACAGAAAGTACAAGTTTTATAATAATACAAAATATTAACTACTATTTGTTTGTACATAAGCAAGTAAATTTAAAAAATATGAATTCTGTTTCTTCACCAATGATGAACAATAGAGAGTTCAGAATTCCTTCATTACAAAGAGTGATATAAAAGAGCAAATGTTTCATCGGCGGCCATTGCATCGGTAAAGCGAGTCCGTGTGTTGTTGCAATTTCAAAAATTCCCATTATCGTGGAGCGTGAACAGCGGAGATGGAGAAATAAGAAAACGGACAATAGTGGAGTGTGGCTAATAGGGTTACTACTGTTCATAATAGTAAACAAAATAATTGTACATAAAATAATAATATTCTATAACTGCTTCGTAACACGTATAAGATTGTGAACGTTTAACTTCAATTTAGTCATGAAGTCGAACAGTACTTGAGGCTCGTAACCCATGCGTAGGTTTACAATGTCTTTATATTATGTATAAACACTTGTCTATACTGTTTGACTCTGTCACCGAACATCTAACTATACTCAGTAATAAAGTTAAAGACTTACATGGTCTTTACACTACACTACATTAACCTTTTACTATGATAATTACCAAAAAACCTTAAAATCAATAAGCTAAGAAAATTTTTTTTAGAAACCTATAAAGTACATAAGTGACACTTAAAGAAATAAAAACTCTCGGTTGAGTTATTGTTACAGGGCAATCCAACTAAATCGAATAGTTGGAGATTGTGAGCATTTCAAATAGAGTTTTAACGTTGTATATTTATAAATTGTGAGATATCCACTACTTTTGAGAATAGATAACCCTAGCGTCAAATATGGCAAAACTAAGGCAACGCTCATGTTAGCTTTCGACAAATATATACCTTAAAAATTTGTCTAACTTTTTTAAACAGTAAGATGTAAAATTTTAAACAGTATTCTAGTTTCAACATTTGTTATCAATATTTTTATTGGATATCAATGTTTATCCAACGAAAGCGAGTTGAGTAAAAACTGACTTTAAGAAATTTTGGTATGGACGACATTTTTTCAGTAACAGGATTCCGATACTACATTAAAATCATTTTCGGAAAATATCGTATTCTTAATATTAGTACCTAGAGTCGATTAATAAATAATATGGTCGAGTGTATTATGAAAACCAACCTGAGTGGCACTGCGCTCACACAGTTCGTTTTGAATTAATTTCGAGTATACATAAGCAAAATCAGTGATGGCCTAGTGTCTTACTCGGGAGGTCCGAGTTCGATCCTGGGCACACACCTCTGACTTTCCTGAGTTATGTGTGTTATAAGGAACTAAATATCACTTGCTTTAACAGTGAAGGAAAACATCGTGAGGAAACGTGCACTCCTAAGTTCTTCATATTCTCAAAGACTTGTGAAGTCTGTAAACCCGCACTGGGCCAGCGAGGTTGACCTAACCCCCTCCTCATTCTGAGGAGGAGATCCGGCTCAGCAGTGGGCTAATAATGGGATGTGATGATGATGATAATGATACATAATGCCATTTTTCGTTCAAGGTGGTAGAAATTTAATTAATAATATTATTATTAATTAGTAAAAATTTAATGAATAATATTATTAATAATTAAATTTTAGTGAATTGAAGAAAACATAAATCTGTATTATGGACGAACCGATAAGGCAATTAATGCGGAGAAACCTAATTAATGTCTCGAGGACGATATAATAGGCAACGATGGGCAGTCGAGCACATAATGGGCGCGCGTATCCGAGGAACGTCGCGCTTCGATGCACTGGGCTCTCAGTTAATGTTACATAGAAAGAATATCATTTAGAATCATTAAAATATTGACCACTTTTGGTTGATGATGATTTAGATTCTGAACTCAAAATACGTGATCACTGTTGTGTGGAAACTATTTCTCTATTAAAGTTTGTGAAACAAGAATTTTTTCTACTACCACTAATAAATTCCATTACGTACTCAATAATAGTTTCGAAAAACGGATAGATTAATCTTTGGGGCCCTGAAGTTACCCGAATTATTTTGTATCATCTCACGTAAGAAAAGCGTCTTTTTGTATTCATAACGAAATATACTATTTTTAATGTACTTATAGGTATATTCTATTTAATAATTTAATCTCCAGCACAACAGTGGATATAAAATTTTAAGTAAAACTTTTCTATGAAACTTTACTGATTATAATTTTTTAATTCATAATTACTGCCTTTGTATGTATTTATATTTCAGACATCGTTTATAATACAATAGAAATCAATATTTATTATTATGTAAGACTTTATAGAGTTAAAAATATTGAGTAGAATATGCCATTAAATTTAATACAACGAGGGAATCTTATATGTAGTATTTGTGTTGCGACGAGGATGCTTTCTCTTATCGAACTCGGATTCCAGTTTACAAAAAGCCTGTCTGGGCGGAGAATACCACTCGATGGGATATTCGCGCTCTAATAACATTCCAGAACGATATTTCACGCACCTCGTAGTACACTTAACCCAACAATGCTACATGCACGATTTATTGTGTACAGTTTGAGATAAAGCGTAGACAATGGTATATCAGATCGCGGGCTGCGGGAACACGTGTATGCTTTTAGACTTCGACACGCAATTACGTTGTCGATGTCGCTTTTACCATTCGTCGCTAACGAATACGCTGTTTTTATTGCTGATGGCGTAAAAATGTCGTATGTTGTAATGGAATTAGGCTGTAGAGTAGTAATGATGGATGGAGTAGTAATGAACAAGGAATTATAACCTGGGACTCCTATTGCACCCTACGGACCGAGAATCGAGGATAGAAAAAGTTAAATGTTTGTGGAGGAGGCCTGTCCTAATATTTATATATAGGTAATAATAGTTTATGTTTTAGATAAACGGTGTACTATATACATTATAATGTTATTATGGCACTATTCCTTACTATTATACAAAAGGAAACACTGAATGGAATTAACAGTTAACTGAATCATAGAAAGTTAGTGCAGCACGCTAACGTCTAGGAATAGTTTGTTTACAAGTGACTCTTGAATAGCGTTAATTTAGTAGAATACACATGCGTCTCACACCAATTTAATCTCCATGTATGCAGCTATAAAGCTAAACAATTTATAGCATGAAACTTATAGCTCTAGTTAGCTCGCTGCGTGTTACTAATTACATCATTTACGGTTACAAAAAACTTAACAGGCGGTTGTAAAGTATTCATTTACGCGAGGGTGAGAGTTAATTGTACGAAAAAATTCATAGGAGCTATAAAACGTGCATTGTGACACAAAAGGTGAAGTTGAAATAATAAAAAATAGGGTGGTAGGATCACCCCTTGGCGCTAGATATCGACGATGTCATTAAAAGACAGGCGCACCTACGCTACGGCGGCGCTCGCGTTTCCTCCATTTTTCACGCATCACTAGTTACGTTTCATACAAAATGCGCATAATATATGACGGAGATATGTACTCGTACCAGAGATGCAGATCAAGTACCGTAAACTCCGGCTCCCGTTAAAAGCTTTCCCGCTGTGTGCATACATATTATGAATCGGCTAAGTATAATATGATTTTTATTAACACCGCTTCACATTTGTATATTAACGATTTAGTAATCCATTAATAACAATTTTCAACTATGAGTCATCTAAATTTGTATTTAGGGTTACAAAAAACATAGAAAGAATGTATTTCCTTAAATATTTTGTTCATTTTCCATTAATTTCTATATTAAAAAGTAAAGAAGTTCAAACGTTCTCTATACCAAGGGAAATATTTATTTTTTGGGAGAAAAACGCAAAAGCTACAACATCCTTTTGCTCAGTTTCGTGCGAAATACAAACACATTTCACAAGTATTTAAATTAACATTAAGATTTGAATCTAAATACACTACTGATAGTCTTCGAGTTAATCTATGAACACTGTGAGACACAAACAGTTCAAAGGAGAGTTATAAATTTTGTTTCGTCGTACAAAAATAATAGCCAGTTCGATGGTAAGCTTCCCTTGTGACGTATATGGGAGCCGCATCGTGTGTCACAATGCCGATAGACATCAGTTCCCGTCGCTGCGTAATGGTAAAGTGATTCTTATTACATTCGATTCCGCTTCGGGATGTTTATACTCAGACATTTTGATTACTGATCAGCCGTGTGAACAGAAATTTTTAAAATTGTTACAAACTTTCACTTTAATGTATTTTGTGTATGAGACAGTTACTTTTTTTTGTCATCAGCACCATCATCATTATGTTAGGAGGGTAACCTACTACACCAGTAACATTATCTTATCCTTCCCCACTTAATATGTCCAAAAATTATTCCTAGTATGTCTCCTCTCAGGTCAGTCACAACAGAGTTGATTTGGACACGTTGCTCAGTACAGTACACTGGGTTTTGTAAAGGTACTCTTGGCATTACTTGGCTTCCTGTCATGATATCTAGATATTTAAGTATTATAGTGATAAATGCAAAACCTAATCTATACTTTATTTTGACTCAAATGAATAGCCAGCAGTAACTGATATACTTACCATTAAAAAGTACCAATTTTATGTTACTGGTTTTATTGATACCGTACAATATGCAGTATACAAGTATAATAATTCACACATGATTACGTCGCATATGTGCAAGTAACTTTAACCTCAAAGCCTTTGATAAGGTTTCGGTGAATGATAAACTCCGGCCTTATGTTGCATCGGCACGCGACCGCAGAACCACGCCTTCCTCATGGCTTCAACACATTGTGGTTATGGTTATTCCACATAATGCTTAAGTAACGTACGGAAAGCACTTACATGTCTTTAATATGAAACTGAATCCGTGTGTGACGTGTACATTAAATGTTTTAAAATAGACTTATAAAAAACGTAAAGCCACATTCAGTAATATCTTGTCGCCCTTATCACGCTTCTTCAGAACTTGATAATATAAATAAGCAAACCAAAGAAAGTACTCATACGAATCGTTTTTGTAGGAGAGAGAAGAGAGAATGGAAATAATATAAAAGTAAATAGAAAATACAAGTAAAATTGTTGGTTGGAGAGCTTACAAGTAACTCTAATACTGACTTTATTTACTTATTTAAAATAAATATTACGTATATTTAATATCAATGTTAAAAATGTAAAAGTTTAAGAATTTTTCATTACCCTACTAATGTAAAATTTGACCCAAAAAGTTTTATTTTTTTTTGTTTTTAATGTTATAAAGATAAAATTTTAGTTAATTATTTTGATAATCAAGTATGTAGTTATCCTAAAATAGGTATAAAACTATATTTAAAAATCAAATAAACGAACTAATACAAATAATTTTTTTATGCTTCGAATATAAATAAAAGCTTTAGTCTTTAGTTTAGTCTGCTACGTATACTTGCCTACGACTAGAAAGTATACAACTAATAATGCAGTGGCAGATAGCATATTGGATTTTAAAAAGCACTTAGTTATTGTATAAATTGTACAAACCGTAAATCATTATACATAGCGTAGTTTGAATAGGCCCGTGTCTGAAACTGGCAGATGAACATAAAGGAATGGAAAGCGTACCTCTAAATAGGCACTCTACAGGCTTGTAATTTTAGATATCGAGCCTCCCAAATCCCCCGACTCATCCCGACTCGACTACGGATTAGAATGAAAATACATCGCTTTATTATCTTCCCTTTGACCGTATGTCTTACCTTTACCAAAACACTGTTTATCTTTTCTTCTGAAAAATGATTACTCGTAAAATCGATGATTATTCAATTACTAGTCGACCTTCCTTAGCTTCGCTGGGTTAAACATAATTTTCCTGATATCCGTTTCATATAAAACAAATCCTATATTTTAAGTAAAACGTACAGTGATAAAACTGTAAAAAAAAAATTTAGATTCTAAAATAGTAGTAAGTTCATTTTTTAAATTTGTATACAAAAGCTATACTGTAATTTTATACTATACTACATTATTTAAATGTAGTTAATATTAGAGTGAAAAGTTGATAAAGCCGAACGAACGAAAGAGTTCCTGGAACCAGTGATCCAGGTAAGGCCTTATTATATTATTATCCTATACTTATTATTATCATTACTAGACCATGCTACCTGACATCTACTAACTAAACTAAGTAAAAAAATTAACGCACGTACTCTTCAATAAGTTTTTTTTTACACTATTTTACACTAACTTACATTTACTTTCCACAATGATTGTGTGGGAAATAATACCTCGCTATTTACCGTACAAAATCGAGCTATTCTTTGATACTACTATAATCAAAGGTTTTAAATAATCATAATATTTATAATTAATAAGTAAATATGAAAAACCATAATAATTATTATAAGTATTCTATTTTTATTCCTTGTCACGAACCATTTGCATTTTTATTCCTTTTAAGGAGAAATCAACAGGAATTTTCGAAGGTGGCAGATTTTAGCGACAGTAGATCGCTCTATAAGCGACATTTATCTGCGTTGGCACAGGGATGTCCTTTTGTAAAACGTTTGTGAATGAAAGGTTTTCCTCCTTTTATTATTTCACACGTAATTTATGGCACTTCTTAGCGCTCAACGTTCCCTCTTATAAAGAATCTTTACACTCATAAGCGAATTTTTATTTTTGACATTTTTTAGACTGGCATTTTTTATAGAGTACACAAGTCATCTTTCAGTTTTTAAAAGGTTTTAAATTTATTCAGAGGTTAACCTCTGTTTCATCTATGTTTTTCTGCACTCTATATAATATAATGTTGTTTCAGTGATTTAATAGCAGCGAAATGCGGAGATCAAAGAGCTCTATGCATTATATTAAAGTTTCATTCGACGCCGCGCGCGGGCGCGTAGCCCAGCAATATCCTTTTCAATTACGCCTACTTGAAATAAAAAAAATACAATTTTTATTTGTGCCTTGGTAATTAAAAAGGGATTTTGTAATGAAAAGGTATACCGCCAGTTCCGGGTGCTCCTCTCAATTTCGCTTCCGTTTGTTTGTTTCACGAGAGCCACGCCTTCGGGGACTAAAGTAAAGGGTTGCCGACATCAACTCTGTTATATGCCATGCATGTCAACAAAATTAAACCGTTGATGAAAATTCAGTTTTCGCTTTTTGCATTTATATTACTTCTTCTAAAATATTTGATAGAAAGTAATTAGAATCGCTACAAAGGATAGCAAAGTAATTTCCTGAATACACGATGAATATAATATTAATCTAAACAGAATTCATGTTATATTTATAAGAGCTAATACTGGGCTAAACAATTTCTGTTTAATTATGTATGTTTATTTTACTTAATTCAGATTTTAAAAGGCAAATACTATGTAAAAATATAAAAATACTATAATTTGTTTCAATTTTGCCCCCGTTTACGTTTAGTTTTACGCTTTTATAAGTAGTGTAAGTAGTGTAATAAGAATAATTAAAATCTAATTGATAGTAAATGAATATCAGTGATGTTTAAATCTTTGCTAGTAATCAAACAATCTTGACAGTCTTGACAGTTAGATTCATATTATTATGGTCGGGAACTAATATCCTGAAATATTTGCGTATTCTTATCTAGCTCTAATGGAATGTTACAAGCGTGATTTAACAATATTGAGATAATGACAAATTTCTTCACTTATCTGCCTCATTATAGTTATTTAGAGCAATTACCTACAAACAAGCTCAGTAGACACCGATTAAAGTGGCAAATGCAATCGACAAAGTGACATCACGGATGTGCGACCGATTGCCGCCGAGTCGAAGCTTCCTGTACTCCGGGAAACTTACTCTTCCTCTTTGACTACAATGGAATAGATAACAAGCCTTGCAGGTTTAGCTATAAATGTCCTATAACTATTGTTTACATTTTTATTTAGACTAGTGGTCGCTCACTTATGATTATGATATTAATTTATTATTATGTTTGACAGTCAGTAATACCATAGTGTTGTTTTTTATTTATTTAATGTTTTTCTACATGTCTCAATAATATTAATTTATTATAAATAAATATTGCAGTTTATTAAATGTCTACTAATATATTAGTTATAAGTAGTTGTTCAGTTGACCATCGACATCAATTTGACGAATATATTTTTTTCTCACTACAAAAAGTCCCTCTAGATTTTTAGCTAAATTATAATGAGGTTTAAATTTTTTTATTGTACTCTAGAAAAAGTTAATGTTTGTTTTAGTTTATTCACGATATAAAATTAGAAGAAAGAGACGTTTTAATTATGACGTATTAACCCTTAATTTAAAATATTGCGCCATATTCCTACGGAGATCTTGAATTTTATGAAGAGATAATGCCCTCGAAACGCCAGCGACCCTCTTGAAATATTCTAAGAAATTTGCGATTCAAATGCGTAAAGCCGTTTAAAACGCCTAACAAATTAAAGGCGGACTCGTTAAAGCAATTACTGATTACATTATGAAATAATACTTTCGTTAGTCTATATAAAAAATATGATTAATTACTCAATATTTCAACTTGGTCATTTCTAAGTCATAAGGCGTAACTGTAAAAGGCTGCATTAAGGCATGATATAGATTAAATGATAGCGTCGTGCTGAGATATACTTAGAAAGAGTGTATACGTCCACTTTATTAAACGAAAGATACACACCATCTATCCAACTATATATTTTTGATTATCCATAAATTACATCAGGTTCTGTTATTTTAGAAAATATTTATTGTTATAAACTATTCATAGATCCGAGTAAAGAAATACATTATCTATATCATTATTTACAAATATATTTTATTAAATGAAGGGTTAATATTCTTGGTTTGTAAAAAACAAAATTTTTGCAATTTCATTTAAAACTTAACTACTATCGTCCTCGGGCACTGATATATAAATCTATAAAATAAATATTTTGTACACAAAAAAGCAATAGAACTGACGGTTTTAATACAAACATAGTAGTCGAAATTTTAGTTTTTTTTAGTAGTAGTAGTACAAAGTAATCGAATTACTTCACTCGTAATTTCTATGTACTTGTTTTTAATTTTACCTCAAATTACAAAGTATCTACGATTTATTTAAATTAAAATATGTTTTTAAATTATTTAGATAGAAGGATAGATAGATAAGCACTTTATTGCACACAACAAGTACAGTAAATTAAATGTAGGAGCATCAGAATTAACAAAAAGACTGAGAGCATGCAAAGGCGGTCTTATTGCCAAAGAGCAATCTCTTACAGACAATCTTTGGTGAAAGGAGCTATTGTATAGATTCGGGATAGTTCAAATAGTTACATATTATTACATACTTAAACACCATACACTAATACCATATATTATGTATAAATATATAAAATAATAAATACTGCAAAAATTATTAAAATTTGTTGAGAGGATAAGTAATACTTCGCGAGAAGACGATTATTTACTCTTATTGTTGTTTTTATTTGACTTTCATTATTAGCAACAATAAATATTAGTATTCATGATAATGTAGAGAAGCGCAGGATCAAAGGATTATAACAAGTGTAGAGGTAACATGCAATACCAAACACAAACTAGTTCCGCAGTCCTCTTCTAGTTAGGAGCATACAACTCTCATGTTTTAATATTTAACCGGAACCGCACTCTGAATCGGCGAATACAAACAAAACATTTCTCCTTCATAACCGTGTCGTACCACAAACCAGTGGTTAAAAGCTACTATAATCTAAACCATAGGTTCTCAAACTTAATATTGACTTGTATACCACTTAGCATGTTTTCGCTTATAGACAAAGCTTTTCACATATTATATATTACGAAATCACGTATGTCGGCGCGTAGGTTAGGTTAAAGTAATATTTAATCACTTTAAGGTAGTATTTAATACCACTTGGGTTGTCAAATTGTAACTCAACGACTTTTGGTACCTGCGATTTGCCACCGATTTCTTTTATTATTATCCTTAAAGGGTTCCCTCTACCACTGTTTCATCACTTTATATTCCCTTTATCTGCGTATCGAAGTTTAGTACATTAAGTACTCTCTTTCAGTGAACACAGTCTGTGGTGGTGCTAGTGACAGTATAATAATAGTCAACACTATTAATTGACATTACAACTACCCACGTGGATATTTAAATATAACGTTAGGTTAGGTTAAGTCCAAGGCACTGCTTGAGTTCCCATCATAATTGTAAGAGATCGTTATGGTTAGTTGTTTATCGTTTTCTGAGTTTCTTGCGCCCATTCTTCTCAGGTCTGGGTTAGGTCGTTTCCGAAGGGGTGGTAGATTCCGACGTTCAATAAGAGAATGTAAATTCCAATATTGAATAAAAAAATTTGACTTTGACTTTAGTAGAAGCATCTTAGATACCTTTACCCTGTCATTAGTCTATTCAATATCACCCTTTTAGTGTTTTCACGGGGGTATACTACAAGTCAGCTGACATAATTTCGTGGCTTAAAAAGATCATTATAGAATTCTAAAATTATATCCTGAATGGATCACCTGGACCGTTGACAACTCTTTACATTTAACTGATTCCCTCTTTTTCCTATACATACCTTCCGTAATTCTTCATCGACCCTTCTATACCTAGTGACCTAACTTTGGGAATCACTGATCTAAATCACCGTTTTATGAAAAGAACAAACCAAAGGCTTTTAAGTTTTAATACCCGTTTTCCTTAAATTGGCGATGAGAGGCAAACTTGTCATCGTTGTTTTATTTAAATCTTTAGTAAGCGGCCCAGGAAGAAAAATAAACAAGAAAAAGATTTAATCTGTGAGTGTTTTTCTGTTTAAGTAGAAGTCACAGGAGACGGCGTCTTATCGTAGATATAGTATTTGCCGAGCCGCATGGTGCGGGCGCCGTAACTTCCCTTGTTTGCAAACTGGGATTGCATCTCTCGTTCTACTTTCCTCGGGACGTCCGCAATTTAGTTTTATGACTTTAAACTGATGTCGCCGCTGACCTGAACATGTTGATGTTTCTAATCACAAATTTTATTTTTAAATCTAAATAGTGATCTAGTTATTTTGATTTGACAAGGGACTGAAGACCGAATCCCTTCCCTCAAAAAAGAGGATCTGGTGAGAGAGGCATAAGTTATAGTTATCCTTTTTTTATAGAAAAAGTTGGTTGTAGAAAGTATTTTTACATAGTGTCAAAATCTTCTTAAATCTTCTTTTTCATTTCGACATTGAAGGTCTGATTAGGCTAGTAGGTAGTCTGGCACAAATATTTTAATACTCCACCAAAAAAATGTATAAAAAGTTAATCATTTACTCTTTCGTTTTACTACTTTTTTGATTTATATATTTACAAATATGACACTAACAAAATGTAATGTTGTGTGTACATATTGTGCTTACACATAATATATCAGGTAAAAATTCTGAAGAGTTAACGGGTAGAATGTCAGCCGCTTCGCAGTTGGGGTCTGACACGACAATAGTATTTCAAAGATCCATACCCTAGTGAATGAATGGGCAAAGTGACTTTGACCAATTGATTTTGATGCCGCCGTAAGACAGCTAAGAAAAAATGTTAATGTTACTTGTGGTTTTGTAATATCACTGTCAGATGTTTAGTAATAGTTGACACGCTTTCGGTAGGCGGTCTTTTCTTTTTGAAATGTTTATTATATTTTACTATATAACCGTAACTACGTATATTTGAAAATAATATTAAAGTAATAAAACACTTTTAATTATATGTGTCGGAAACTAAAAAGGGATGTACAATCATTTATTAGCATCGTATGTTCCAACGGATGGCATATCATGAAAGCTATACGGGCGCAACACGGTCAGGATATAATTAAACATTACGAACTCGTATTATTTAGATAGGAACTATTATGACAGGAACCCAAGAAATGCCTTGTACCTAACCTAACTCACAAATCCGACATATAAATATAGGTAAAATTAAGTTAAAATCTTGTAGAGTATTCGTTTGTTTTTGTTTAAATTTGGTGTATTGAATCAATAAGCCATTTTTAAAGATTTTAAACGGTAAACACTCACGTAATTTTTTGTATCGTAGTTTTACTTAAGTTTCAGCCGCATTCGGACACTCAAGTCCGCCGAGCCGTCAACGCGCGTGTGTCCACTCTCTGAGGAAGGCCGCCGAATGCGGCTGAAACTTAAGTAAAACTACGATACAAAAAAAATTACGTGAGTGTTTACCGTTTAAAATCTTTAAAAAAAGAATAAACAAGCATTTTTATTATTTTGACATAGTTATTCCTTGATAAGTACAAGGTCGTCATCATCATCACGACCCGTCAATAGCCCACTGCTGAGCCGGGTCTCCTCCTCGGAATGAAGAGTCGGTTGGCAGACTTCACACACTTTTGAGAACATGGAGAACTTTCAGGAGTTCAGGTTTCCTTACGATGTTTTCCTTCACCGTTAAAGCAAGTGATATTTAATTGCTTAAAATACACATAACTCAGAAAAGTCAGAGGTGTGTGCCCAGGTTCGAACTCGGACCCGAGTAAGACATTGAAGTCTCAACCACTGGGCCATCACTGCTTTTCAATATCATGTGTAAGGTAGTATAAATAAAATAGAGTTTAAAAAAAAGTAATTTCGTGATATTTATTTTTGTATAATTTTTAGCAGTAGATCATCAAATTTCTATGAGATATTCCATTTGCGGTATAAATAGCGAATTATAAATAATACTACTATACCCCAATATAGGTCTAATGCGTATAGAGATGAACACAGTGTTTAATAAAGAAAATTTTAGTTTTTCGAGTTAGTAGTGGTGTGTGTATAGTAATCGATTCCAAAGATTTATTTAACACTGAACGGCCTACAGCAAACAGTGGGAACATAAACAAACGCACGTGTAGACATATGCTGGTAACAAGTGCAGGACGGCGGGGCAGCGGGCGCATGGGGGGCGGCGGCGAGGGGCGGGGGAGGAGGATTGGCTCTTGACGAGCCTTTGTTTAGAACATAAAATTATACGACATCAATAAATTCTTTGTTTACTATTTTGATGAATGCTACTAGGAACGATTAGAAGGGCGTGATCAGCAGTCTATTGTTTGGTATTTGATTTTCATCAAGAAAAATATCATTGATTATAATACAAGAAACCTTGCCACGGAAACAACTTACGTGTTCCTCAATAAGGAAACCCTAGCGCCACCACCTTAAACAACATTACTTGCACTACTTTTGACACAGGTTATATATTAACATGTTGTCGAGCAAGTGGGGTATTTGCAAATTACGATACATATAGGTTTTTAGGATGGAATAAATTTTGAAATTCCTAAGAAAAAATATATTATATCTTATGAGATGAGATATAATATATTTTTTCTGTATGCAGTTAGCAACACCGTTTATAACTTTGTGTTCACGAGTAGTTCCTTTTATTTTATTACTGTTATACCCACGTAACAATTTATGACAAGAATATATAACCTCTGTTCCGATAGATCTGTGCCAGTTGTCGTGTCAGGTGTGGTTTCGTAATACTGGGACATCATCAGGATCATTTGATAATATTTTCTCGGTTTCCGTCTAAAGTGTATATTATTATTATCTTTTAATTTTACTGTGTAGTATATATCTCATATAGATAACAATACTAAAATGTGTGTTATTGTGCATTATTTGCGTCATTTTTGAAAAAGGATGCGCAGATCTTAAATAAATAAATTCTCTAAATAAACAAGCGATATCAAAACACTCGACTTCGTAGAGGACGCAATGTTAGATGTCAACTTTGAAGATAATTTCTATTATCTGGTTTACCTGAAGATATGACAACAATGGCTGTCGGCAGATGTCTCTGCGCAAAACATCCTCAACAATACTAAATCATAGAGATAAAAAACTTGGGATTAATTATATTGTATAAAGCTTGTCGTGGATATAATAATAAATTGTCATCAATGACAAGAATCGTGGTTTAAAATGCTAATGCCTGGCATTATGTTGTACAACAATGACGTATTGTGCGAAGAATCCGGGGCCCGTAGCATGTTCCAACTCCCGACGAAACTTTGATGCCGCGTTGTTTATTTTTTCGTACTAAAGTTTAGACGCATACTAAAATTTGTGACGGAAATTTCACATGCTTTATGAAACGCTTTTATAACAACCATAATTAGAATTTCTGATAAACATTTTTCATGAAATACTGCAGCTCGCTGGAATTATTGTTCGAATTAAGTTCCAAATTATTTAGATTAGGTGTTGTTCACGTTATATTATAAGAATGTATTGCGGTTTGTGCGAATACATTTTTGGGATATAAGTTCACTTCTCTTTACTGGGTTGATATTCAAATATCAATAGGTCTGACTCAAAAAATTACAACGATGTTATTCTGATGTTTTTTTTTGATAGCATGGGTTATTCATATTTATTTATTAATAATCACAGGAGGATATTTTTAATAATCACAGGAGACAAAGAAACTCACATTAATTTCAATTTTGAGATGGCTCACTTTTAATGGTTCACTATTGGTACCGTTAGTATAACCGGGAAATCATTAATTCCTTTACATTTATCAATTTTGAGTTGAGTTTAATATATTTTTTTACTTAAGAAGTCATTGATGTACGACACAACTAGCGTAGCAAATTGTTAACAATTGTGCAAAAACTTACATCCAAACGTTTAAACATCGAGATCTGAACAATTGATAATCCTTACGGACAGTTTCCGATCATCGTATACCTGTAAATATTTAATTTTGAAGTGGATTATGTCCCTTATTTTTTTATTGTAGCACCAAGGTATAACACAGATCGATTGAATGATAGATTCCAAATATTTGTTTTTAAATACTATGTAAACTAGTAATACCTACTATGTAAATTGTAAATATTAGTATCCGCCCGCGAGTTAATTCTTGGAACTTCAGTATTTAATCCAAGATCAATTTAAAAGTTAGTGAGACACTTATGCACCAATTCATTTACTAGTAACCTTTCTACAAACAAACTTACTTACTTTACAATCATGGAAATTTTAAGGTTATCTAACCGACACTTCTTATAGCAGAACAAACGTTTCTTTATAGGATTTAAAAAGTATCATGTGTTTTGCCAGTTTTTAAAGTATCTGTACTAATAATTATAGGTCATAGTATACACACAGATCAACAATATCCCCGCTTGATGTCTAGAATTTAGTTCCTAAGGTTTATACTTTAGACACAGAGCAGTATTACTGCTTAATTACTCGCGATGTAATAATGATAATTTTTTTTTGGGGGGCGTATTTATTTTGCTATTAACTACTTCCCCGATTGATGTTTATCAGTTCTCCAACATTCGAAAGTAAGAATGCTACTAAAATTAATGTTGCCAACATAAATATATTGAAATACGTAGTGCTATTATTGTGTTAATAACGTCTTTCTATCCCACATGACACTTGCAAGTGTAGGTTAAAAATCAATATGTGAGTCCCATTGTTATGGTCCAGATAGACTAATCTAGTATGAGCTAAAATTCATATAAATCTTAACACTAATTGAGTAACAGAGATCTAAACATACAAACTTTCACATTCATAATATTACCTACAGAAATAGTAGGATATTACTTACAAATGTCAAACACTAATCATTTTATAAAGCTACTTTTTATATGATTTCATGTGAAAAATTGTTTTCATTATTATTAATTTGTAAAGCAATGTAAACAAAAAGTCGACGTTAATTTAATACAACCGGGAGATTTTATGCAGGATTCGACTGCAATATTTCTTTGTTTACTGGATCTGTTTTTGTAAACAAAAAAGTTGTTGATGAAAGTTTTGTACGTTCAGGCGTAAGTTGTTTTGGCTTGTGAAAGAGTGTTTGTGCTGAGCTCTGATTCGTGCAGTTTCATTACAGGTTACACAGATTTATGTCCGCTTCATTATTTTGATATGAAGTACGCAGATGTACTCTTGGACTAGGAATATTTATTGAATGTAATGAATATAATATTCTTTTTATGACTATCGATTTTGCTAAGCTTCTTTGTTATGTTGGACATTTATTCATTTTAATAGTGTAACATGTTACGATCTACTCGTACTGATGTTATATAAAAGAATAACTGACTGACTGCCATAAACGCACAACTCAAACTTTTGAGGCTATGAATTTCTTTGATCCTTACATAAGCAATAATAAGTAAGGATTTTTGGAATTTTTTTCCTAATTTGGTGAAAGGGAATAAACATCTTTTGAGTAATTTTTTTTTATCTAAATTAAAAAAAAAAGTCGTAATGGTAACCAAATGATAATAAGACTTAACTATGAAGCGAGCGAAGCTATGGGTAATGCTGTTGTTAATATAAACTGGCGATATTTAATGACTGATCTACTGCAATGAACTTAACGGGGGGTTCAATTATCATATTATATAAATACTCTATTTTGTACATTTAATGAACATCACTTTTAAGAATAACAATTTCTCATAAACTAGAGTTAAACACTTCAACAATGGTCTACTAAGTACATGTCTGTAGTCTCTACACTCCACCGTCTATAGAATACATTATTTATGCTTCGTTTGGCCTCCTTACAGAGATTTAATAAGATCGAATGTCGATACACCCAATATTGTCTCACATTACTATTGTTAAGAGAATAATACAAGAATTGCTCTAAGGGTTTTCTGTTCATACGGTGATACAAGCCTAGGTAGCAATACGAAGGGTTAGGATTTGAATCTTCGCAAGTAAAGAATAAGGCACAAAATAAAAACACTGACTTATCTTTATTGTTTATCTCGTGTTATTACTTCAACAAAGGTTAGCCGTCTTCTGTTATTTTATTTCTGCTTGGAATATTCTATACCGCCTGTCTGTGCTGCGGTATTCATTATAACTTAATACAAGCGTAGCGTTGGTCTTCCCCACTACATAATATTTCGTCTTTAATAATCTAGGAATATCTTTTGAGATTGTATAATAAATAGGTTTGTGTATAAGGTACAAACGGTGTATAAGCAGGGGAGAGGTGGGGACACTTAATTACCAACCGTCGTAGAGATCATTTGTAACTACATATATTACAGTATTGTATAGAGAAAATGACGGTGTCTTTTACACAGTTATTTTCCATAATTATTATAGGTAATTGCTATTATTATGCTTATGAATAATATTATTATAACACAAGTTAGCAACGCCGTTGATAATTTTATATTCACGGGTAGTACCATTTATTTTTTTGCAAGACTGTATGTAACCTTTGTTCTGATTGACTTGAGCCAGTTGTCAAACTGAGCTCGTCTGATGACCATTGTGGTTGTGCAATGGTGTGGTGTCATTATGCTGGGTTTGTTTGAGCACTATTAAGGTTTGGAATATGCTTTTAATATTGGTTAATCAGTTTTTCGTTTTAAGTGCATATTCTTCCCAATGGTGTATTGGTCCCAGGTAGGTAACAAATACAATATTTGTAAACAAAGTATATTATTAATTTACAAATGTCTATAACTATTATTAAGAAGGCGTCTAAAAATCCGGAAATGGATACAATTCAAACACAAATATTAATTAAGGCTATTCCGGCTCACCTAATTCGAGAAGTTACCCGTGACTGAGTAAACAACCTAATTGCCAACCTTATTCCCTTCCTTGAGCGACATTTACCTAAATATTGTCTATAATATCTTCGTATTTTATAGATTTCTTTAATACATAAATATTATTAAGGGTGGCAAATGATAAGGAAAAAATCAAGGAAATCTAATTTTAATTAACATTATTTTTTATTTCGAATTTGTGAACCGTAAAATACGCCTTACCCGATAAAGAAGACTTTGTTTTATGCCCAAAGAATTCTGAAATAGCATTTTTTTCCCTTAGACCATGATGTTGATCGCAGATATTATTTACACGAATCAAATTTCTTTCCAATTTCGTCTATTCACCAGATCTGTTCTATTTTGATTTCTAATTGTGCGCAAATTCCTAAAACAAGATACAGTAAAAAATTATTAAGATTATAACCGAAATTTGATTGAATCGGATTTTGCAAACAAAAATGGTATTTTAAAGGTTAAGCCCGATACTTAATGACCCGGCTATTCAGTCGTAGTCCTACATTTTGATACTAATCAATGTAATCAATATAAAAAGTGTTTTAACAATATGTATCATAATTTTTTGGGTTTGGAAAAAGCAGTCGTTCCTTATTCAGAGACACGGCATCAAAGATACAAGTTGCCTTAATGTTCGCCGACCTTCGTAAGAAGCACTTGGCACTTTAAGAAGATTATAATTTTTTAGGGTTCTAAACGTCAATCATTTCTTTGTCTGTCTAGAAACACGAAGTATGATGGGGAGAGGAGGATTGTGGGAGAGGACGTGTGGGGAGGCAAGGCTTTCAGCTGCTGTCAGCTGGTTCTTCTTTCGGGGAGAGTCAGGGCCTGGCGGCCCTTCTCTGCCGGGTTGTGAGAAGACCTCTCTAAAAAACGCCAAAAACCTGGTTATAGTGCGCGATATCAGGGGCTCTACGGAGCGGGTTGGTGGCTCAATGCCACCCTTAGCGGCTTGAAGAGGAGAGGAGTATAGGGATTCTGGTACTGATGCTGAGATTACACATAAAAATATTAAAATCCGTGTTACATAATAACAAATAGATTGTGTTGCAGTTACTGAACTGACTGTGATGTACGTAGGACAGAAGTTTTTCGATGGCATCGATATTCCTCGATTCAAATTGTACACAACCCTGAGTGCGTGAGTCTCTATTTAGTTTTATTTTCATCATAGTTTAGTTATACAGATATTTAGCCATCAACATAGTTTGTCATCATAGGATAGATATTTCAATTCGCTATTAATCAGAGGCAAAGTTCAATTTTAATAGGCAAGTTCGGACACACCGTCAAATGGGTCCCAGCGTGTAGTTGACGAACCGTGCAAAATGATAATTAAGAGAAACCGCTCGGTCATCGTTAATGCGATAGCTGCCATGTAAATTACAGCAGCGGTGTTTATAACAATACCCGCAGTAGATGACTCGATGTCATTTATTATTTAATACGCCCAAAATTAAAACTACAGATGGAGATAGGGTTTATTATGTATTAGTTATAGTATAAAATATTGTGTGAACGGTGTTTGCATTAAATAAACATACAGCAGGAAACTTGAGATTTCAAACTTCCAAGTTAATGCAATCAAAAGCTGCAGTCGTTTATAGACTTATTTTGATACTAGCAAAATAACCTAAACACATTGGGTACTTTCCGTTGAAGAATCATAAAATTTGGTAAGAAACAATGTCTTTCAGATAAAAAAATAATCTGAGAACAAGTTAGAGCTAAATAAGTATTATCTTTTTGCGGTTAGCAAATGCACTGTTATATATGTCGATATATGATGTTAACAATTTTCCGACGGCAAAGTTAAATTTATACGAAACAACAACAATTTACAAAATGATGGACCCTACATTTTTTTCACAGTCAATATCGAAAACTTACTTCTGATATAATTGTGGTAACAATAAGATCTTATTAAGAAGATAAATGATTCTCTGCCATAAAATAGAGTACATTTTAGTACTTTCTTTGCATTGAGTATCTTATTGTTCGTCAACGGTTTGGAAATGATGTGTTGAGAGTTTTTGAATAAAAACTTTTGATTTTGACAAAATATTACATAGAGTTAGGGTACAAAGTATCCACTTCACCCGCACATTATCCTATGTTATTGTCTTGGCCATCGTTACAGAGATGTTCAACTTTTTATTTACGCCCAAGTGCACTCTTGGTGTCGCGACGAGAGCTGAATTAAGCTTCTCTTGATATGGGACCATTCAACTCGAGAATATCGTATTACGACAACACAGCGTTCAGCATTGTTAGAACTTGCACGTGATATTCTTTTTCTTGCGATTGTATACTATAATAATATGCAGTATGTAATTAAAAAATAGTTTGTTAATTTTACATAAAAATAATTAACTTTTTGTAGTAGTTAATGTCATAGAATAAGAGAGGAATAATACCCATTACAACAATACATATACACATGTAATTTAGTCGGAAAGCCGGGAAACTCCTTGGACTTGCGAATAAGTAAGTATAATACTAACTTCCATGTACACTACACGACAACACCAGAAACTATCGCACTAAAGGTTATATATTGTCTACACGTCCGTATACTAGAAATAATTTAAAAGAAACAACCCTTTTTCTAATTTATAAACGGTGTTGCTAACTTTAACTAGAAACATTTATCAATTTATTCTATGAAAATTCTTCTCCAACAGCTGCTGGACTATAAGCTCATAAGCTATCCAGTCACTGGAGGTAAAACAGACGTCTTCGAATGGCAATTACATAATTATACAGTAATAATTGTAAAGTATTTTTTTCGAAGTCTTGGTAACAAAAATCATGGATATATTTTCATGGATATTTCATTGTTAGGGCTTCTTTAGCGGGGACCGCGGGACGAGAGCAGCGCGTCACACGCGATTGGTTTTTATGCGACGTTTCAGTTCCCGCGCGTCTGCTATTTGTCTAAATAGTAAACGTCATGGATGAAACTGCCAATACGCTCACATAGGCACACATCACGCTCACAATACGCAACAGTCCCCACTATTTTCTCAGACCTAAAGTTAGCTGCTAGCTACTATACTAGTCCTTTAGTTTTCATTGGCTTGTTGAAAATTGTTGTAATTAGTCTGAATAAATTCTACAAGGATTGTTTAACTATTGAGATTAAATTAATGTATAAGGTACAAATAAATTTTTACTACAATTATTCAAATATTTACTACAATTTTTATATTAAAAAACATTGTGTTTTATGTTAAATATTTCAAATATTTGAGATTGCATATTATCTGTTTTTATTTGAATAAACACCTCATTCTATTTTGCACTTATTAAGCGGCCGTAGCTGGAAATTGAATTTGGAACTACGCAATTTCCGGTCGGCTTCGCGCTTCCGATTCACTTACTTCAAACTTTTGTAAAAAATTTTAGTCGAAATAAGCTATTTTGTTATATTGAATAAACTTATACCTTAGCATGATTGATAGAAAAATGAAAGTTAGTCTAATGATAATAAAACACTAACTTATTTTTGTTAAAACTATGGCTTCTTTAATATTACCGTATATTTATTACTTCAATGTATTAATTACATGACAAAAAAAGTCTGTTTTTTACTTTGACTGGCTGTTAGTATAATTTAAAATAATTCCACTAGATCGTATCGTATCGTAGTGGAAGTAAAAAATTTAACTAGTGTTAGTAGTTTAACTTGCTTAGTTTAGTTAGATGTTTAGATAACATTGTTACTATTATAAAAAAGGTCTTGTAAACGTTGTGGGTAAATAAGCTATGATTAGAATAGGATAATTAACTCGGTTATCCGTTACTGAACGAACAATATGCAAACAAACAGCAGATATATATCTCTCTTATCATAATTTGAGGTAATTTTAATCACATTGATTAAATAATGAAAGTTTAAATATGCAATTCGTAATGAAAGTACGCAAATGCGATATTGTTTCATATGTTATAGCAGATGGTGAAACAAAACAATCGTGTAAATGCACGCCATTTCCCATATTGGGATCGTCCATCATTCAGCAAATGTTTAATTTGATTATTCATATAATTAATGTTACCGTGATTTAATAGCTTCCATTCATTATGACCTATTATAATGGCTGTGAGTATATATTATTATGTTACATTCATCAACCCGTAATTAGCTGAATAATATGAAATTATTCTTTGGTTTCTCATGTAAAACAAACACCTGACATGACATGACAGAAATATCGTGGTTTAATGAAGTTCATTCATCAGTTTCAATTGTGTTATAAAAACAATATTTTTACTAGAACAAGATTTCATATTATAAGATGTTAAAAAATTATGATGTTAAAATTAATTGCCTGACATTGAAACAGTCATAGAACTTAGAGATTAGGGTGTGTATTACTTTCTATAACGATATTACTTAAAATTTTGTCGTTATAATTCCTTTCTGCGCTTAAAGACGATGTTCCAATTACACTGCTACTAGAAAAACTACAATCTACTAAACATTAATTTCATAGGTAAGAATGTATATAGTTAAAAAAACATTATGTTTGTTATTGTTGAGTTTTATTTAACCTGGCTTACTTTATTAGTGTGAAAGACGTGCTGATTTCTTTTGTATATAAGAGTAATCGAGAGTGGATGATAATAAAGCGGCGTTGGCGTTCAAGACGATGCTGTTATATTCATCTCTTTCTAATAACTTTGGCTGTACTTTGTTTCCGAATAGTCTAATCAATGCATTTGGATGTCAGTTCAGATAGTGCTGTTCAGTGTATTTATAAATATATAACAATTCTTAATCCGAACCCGAAATTCCAATTTTACATTCAGTTGATACTTCCAAATAAAAAGTTTACATATTAATAATTTATTCTATAAAAGTCACACCAAAGCAATAAATCTAATGCAATTTGGCTCATAAAACATTTCCGGCCACTTGTACGTTACTGAGAATTTACAATTTCTCGAAAACCAGCAATATGTTGTGTAGTCTGAATAGAGACGTTATAGATAGGAGTGAAAGAGAAACCGTGGATATGAGAGAAAGTGGTGGATGTTGGCTCAGCGCCAAGGAGCACCGCCGCCTCCGCCGCCCGCCCGCCCGTCAAAACGCTTCACAATTTATTAACATCGACTAATTTGAGGAAGAAATTTAAGGTGATAATTAACATTTTTGTCATCGAAAGGATTACCCACATAACCGTTTAACTTTATTACGAAACTTAGAAAAAAATTATTAATCTTACAAGGAACCGGGAATCACCATCGAAAATATATTTACGAACCAATTTGACAACTTAATGGTTCCATGATAACAAATAAATAAAGTTAGGCTAGATAGTAGAATTTCAGTTGGTAATTATTCACAACTAGACCGAACGGATGAAAAGGGTGAATACAACCGCGATTAATTAATTTATGTGATTTATTTGAAGTTATTAAGCAAATGTAGTTTAAATCATATTAAGCTTAGAAATGTAACTATTAAATTAACTGAGACCTTGCTTTTACAATATAAACTAGTTTAAACTATGGGTATTGTTACAATCAACTTGTTTATTTTTAGTAATGGATCCATATATTTGAAATGATGTCTTACAGCTTACTGAGAAGTACATTAAAAATAGATCACTCATTCAGTAGAAAAAACAAACAGACGGTTTCTAGTTTAAAAGTTATCCTCGACCCGTTCTAATAGTCCGTTCGAGCATAAAAATGCCATTGAATTACTTACTAGGATAAATTAAAGTAAGGCAAGCTGTTAAGTGTTACTTATAGGATTAATCATTCATTCGCTATACGTTAAGTTTTTATACTACCTTGATCTAATTGTTTCTATTGGTTTTACAGCTGTTCCTGGGTTAGGCACTGTTGGACTTCCATCTAAACTGCATGTCATTATTGTCTTTTCTATGTTACTACTCACTATTGTCATATACAGCTAATATTTAATGAAATACAACATAGTACAAACGTACTTAGTGATAGTTGTTAAACCTTTAATTAACGGTAGTACAATACTTGAGTGTTTTTTTAATTTAAATACATGATATCAGCTTAAGTCTTCTCGTAATGGAAGAAAAAGCTCTAAGTTCACAAGAGTCATTGACTATTATAGTACGTAATATTTTTATTCTCAAAATCGTAAATATTATAAGCGGAGCTAGTCAATTAGCGTTCAACCGTTTTTTTAATTGAAAAGTAAAATGATATTTATCCTGTCACCGAGAAAGACAGCATGGTGAATAATAAAGGATTTCCAATCGGAGGCGACGGCGCGAAAGAGATTCTAATAACATTCAAAACTCGTCCCAGAGGACGGTGTCAGTTTAATTACGAGCACGGGACACGCCGCTCCGCGCGCCCTCTCTCGGCCTCGCATCACAACGGATTTATTTTTTTCACTGGCACAAAGGACGATTAAAAAAGTTCGTAATGAGAATCCCTCGCTAAAAGTAAAGGGTGAAAGTGTTGTCGTTTCAGACGTATCCGCGTCTGTCCTTGCAGCATTCAAAAATTACACAGGTATTGCCGTTAATTAAAATGATGAATATTTAGCCGTCACGGTAACGAGACGAGCTTTAATTTATATTCCGCTGTCCAAGATATTTAAATATATATTACTTTAAAAAAGGTTTCGCAAAACCATGTGTATACTGTAACTGAATTAATTTTCATAATCACCATGAATGAAAACTCAATTAACATGCAAGTTCATTAAGTTAGAATGTACACTAGTTAGTCCTGGGAAAACTTGTAAGTGAAGTCCACATTAATTTATTCGTCCTTCAAACTGATTGCGTATGCTAGAAAAAACTTACCCAATTGGAGTATTAGTATAGAGTAGTTTATTACCTGTAAAAAATAAACAAATATAATTAGATTATAGGTGTATCAAATATTCTAAATTACAGAGCTAAATAATATATATATGCCTTTGGATAGGAAATTGGTAATATGTGATATAAGCAGTTCGACTAAAAATAAAATAAATCATTTTCTTTGATTGTTTTCTTGTAACGGAATTCGAAATCACAATATATTTTGAGATAAACCAGAAGTTATAGTGAAGGTTTACGGAGTAAGTGGAATAACATTAAAATATGTAATGCATGCGCCGACGCAATTTCGCTCTTTTGCTGGATAATGGAGTCCGCGTGGGTTTGGGTCAACATGAATTTATGGTACGATACATAATTGGACATGACATTTTAAGTTACTTTAATTCGGGTACAAAAGATCTACCTATGCAAATAATTTTATCTTTTTATAACTTACGCAAATATGAAAAAATATAACATTATGTTTATTTATTTCCATTAAGATTTTTAAGTCAAATGTCAACTATGAATACACTGATTAATTTATATTAAACTAGTTCCCCCAGCAAACGTTGTTTTGCCACCGTGGGCCACCCTTATCCCTTAGGGGTATAAAAAAATAGATCTTGTCTGATTCTCAGACTTATTGAATATGCATATAAAATTTCATAAAAATTGGTCGAGCCGTTTCGGAAGAGAATGGTAACTAACATTAAGACACGAGAATTTTATTTATAATATTACTAAAATATAAAAAATGCGGACGACGATACTTTTTAAGGTGAAGTACAGCTTTTTCTGTAGTTTTTAACTACATTATTAAAAGAACTTGCTATAAAGGGGCATTTTTTTGGAACGAAAGGAAAATCAATAGATGCATCATGTCAAAAAAAGTAAATTTAATATAGAAGCATTATTATAGAAAAAAAATTATGCATTTAAACAAAACTTGTGGTGTTTCTCTAATGTAACATAAGTGTAAATATTGACTAGATACGAAGCTACCCCGAACTTAGAACTCGTGACACGGGTGTGTATGTTAACAAGGCCTTTTCACATTGCAATACCACCTTTTCAATTATATTATACAATAGACCAATAGGAACTAGATCAATTATTGCTAACATTGACACAGCAATATAATCTACTAGCTGTGTCCCGCGGTTTCACCCGCTATATTTTGTATAATTAATTATAAATTATAGTCTATGTGTTACTCTGATATGTAAGCTATATTATTGTAAAGTTTCATCAAAATCCATTCAGTAGTTTTTACGTGAAAGAGTAACAAACATCAACACATTCAGACATCCATACATTCTCACAAACTTTCGCGTTTATAATATTAAGTAGGATTAGTAGGATAATAATTTGTTTTTTTATTCAAGCTCACTATAGAGAACAGTAAAAACGTTTCTTTGATGAATGTACTCCAGCCCACGCGGTCACGACATTCTCTTCAGACCTGTACCCAAACAACAAATGATCCAAGGATTCCCAGACAAACTACCGGGCTTATCTGATACAGGCACTTCGTGACGCGCCGACGATTCACTTCGGTTGTTATTGCCGTTTATGCGCGTTTCTGTATATGGTAAAGTAGGGAACTTACTTTAACGCATATAACAAAGGCGTTTTGTTTAATTTAAAATACGTGATATACATTTATGATAGAGAGGTAGAAAGTTTTAAAGTGGCTTGAGTTTTCATGCGAACTCAAGAAGAGTATCCTGGTAGTTACCGTTCGCTTGTTTGATAATTCAAAAAGTAGAAATCATTTCTGGTATATACATATATCATAGATTCATTTTATACCACTGTCTTGATAGGTCTGGAAAAGTCGTCCAAGTATTTTCATACATTATTTATTACATATTTATTATTTATTATTTTGTCAAAATGTTCATATAGTATAATTCAGCCTTCTGTATTGAAGTGAAGTAGTTATAGGTTTAGATGTTAATGTCTACTCAGGAGGACAGAGTTTGATCCTGGGCACACCTCAGACCTTTCTGAGTTATTTGTTTTTAAGCAATTAAATATCACTTGCTTTAATGGTGAAAGAAAACATCGTGAGGAAACCTGCACTCCTGAGTTCTCCATCTTTTCAAAGATGGGTGAAGTCTGCCAACCCGCATTTGGCCTGCGTGGTGGACTAATAATCACCAGACCCGGCTCAGCAGTAGGTCATTAAAGAGCAACGATGATTGATGTACAGTGAGCAGTTTTATTACTCTAATTGTTAAGGTAAAAAGTAACTGTACAATTGTGTCAGAGTTTTGTTAACCTGTACCTGGATCACAAGCCCTAGGTACTACTTGGCTCCCTGTTCATAATGCATATGTATTGATATACAGTAAAAGGTATCAACTATCATTCGTTATACTACGGCAAAGAAGTATTTCCTAGATATTCGTAAAATGTTCGAGCAAGCAATAACGAAGAAAACTATTTCAATTGTCATACAAAGTGTGTCTCATTAAAAAGAATATATAAGGAAATAAGATTTTTTGCTAGCAACACTGATTATAACGAATTGACGATTAATTTTGTGGAGCGAATATTGATTTATTATAGTAAAATAAATAATAAAAATAATAAAAATTTTATTGACCAAAAATAACATGTTATTCTTAATTTTCTAGATAACATTATAGCTTAAGTGCAATTTCAGCATCTGTAACCGAACTAGATAAATCTGTGTTTCGGCTTACAGCGCCTAATCCTCTCGGTTATTTATGCATATTTTTAGGCTAACTTAATATTAATTTATACTTTAAATAATAACAAGAATATACTATATATTTATTTTGTTTAGTGTTTAGTCTCTCTCTCCTTGCTCACTGAGCATAATTGTATATGTATAAAATGTAACCCTTATCCAGGCTCATGTGAATCTTAAAATATTTATGGCTACTTTAGTTAGATTTTGGATATGTACAGCTATACAGGGGATAATTTATGCGTAGTGAAGGGTTTGTAAACCTGCTCCTCCTAGGTCTCAAGCGCAGTTCTAGCTCAAGTCAATATACCGTTCTGCAATAATAACGATATCGAGATTAAATGAAATACATAAATCAAAAAGAAAAAATCGATTTCGCATAAACTTTGGACGTTTATACAACAGATAAATAAAGATCAGGCTCCGATCTCAAATACAATAACTTGCAGATTATTCTGCTGCGGCAGTTCAGTACGGTGGCTGCCTGCAGGTAAACAATGCAATCGGATTTCAGGTCAAGATGTCCTCGTAATTGGTGGAAAAATCAATTAAATATAGTGCTCTGAACCGTTTGTTATTATATAACGGAATAATGATTTTGTTTTGTAAAATGGGAAACGTCCAACACTTTTTTTTACATATTTTATCATTTAGTTTATCAGTTGGTTTTGGAATTTAGGTTATTATAGTTATGAAATAACTTAGGTAACTCAAATCATTAAGTTTTTCTATAAAACTACTTTACTTGTTTTTTTATAGCTATATGTGTTGGTTGATAAGTATTTTAGTAATAGGCATGACGGCTTTAAGCAAGAATTTGAATCTACTGTGTATAAATCTTTTTTTATATTTTATTTTTTTTTAATATATTTTTCATAGGTCAAAAGTACCCAAATTTAAGATTTTTTGAACCTTTAAAAATTCGTATGTCTAAAAATATTAACCAAATCGTGAAAAGTCATAGGACCTTTTTTTGTATTTCAATAAAGAATACAAAAAAATTATTCGGTTAAAAATAGCAATTCCTTGTTTTTTTTTGTCTCTTCAAATTGCCCTACAGATGATATAAATATGCATTTATGCATTTATATCATCAGTAGGGCAATTTGATGATATAAATATGCATTTATGCATTTATATCATCAGTAGGGCAATTTGAAGAGGAACGCATAAAAAAATTGAAGTGGAATAGTTTGTGGTACTCATGCGCCGATTCCTCCTGCACTAATATGGATTTTATAAATATATACTTATTTAAATAATGTAAGCGAGTTTAATGATATTTTTGATAATATAAAAGTACAAAATACAGCAATCCGACATGATAGTAATCAATTAAATGACTTCACGACTTATAATCACCCATAATCTTAGGGCTCGCTAGTGCCCCCGCCAAGACGAGCCAAGCGAAGCGCAAGTACTTTTTTCTCGAAGAGCTTAGTCGTTTTTTTTGTAGATATATACTTGAAACTAAATATAATTTTATATATCAGAGGCTTAATTTCTGCAACATTAGTTTATATTTTAACAATACATACCCTTGAACCTTTCTCAAATAGTTTTCAAAATTAGTTTTACGCTTTTTTAAATAGGTATATTTATCGCATTCATGCATAAGGTTTTAATTGTTTTTAAATTGTTATTAAGACTTAAAACCTTAAAATTCTTTTCAACTAAACTTTTTTCTTGAACAATATAACAATAATATGTATGACAAAATTATGATATGAGAAAAAAGTTTACGTAAACGATTTGAATGGTACTTTTAAGCCGTAACAAGTAGTCCGAGTTATGATGTTGGCATTGATTTGAGTAGCAATTTACAGTGGCACAACTGAATTATTCGTTGGCAATGAAAAAAAAAGAGCTAACTAAATAAATACGCCGCCATGACCGAAATCATTATTGTTATTACATTGCTAGTAATCAAGCATAATATGAAGCTGAAGTTTTGCGTCTATATACACAACCCTCGAGAGGAATATTCTAATCAACAAGCCGTGATACTGTCTTCGTGTGTAGTATAACCCATATTTAACAGTAGGTAAATAATTTAGGAGTTTATGATGAGGATATAAAGTAAATTTCCTAGTAAAAGCAAGCGTCAGAGTACCATCGTAGCATTAACAGGATTGGAAGGGCGGCAATTTGGTGGTATTCAGCGTCGCGACACTGTAAAAGCGCGCCGTATCTAATTATCTTCGGGCTGCGCTTGTCGACTAAATATAAATAAAATTTGCTGTGTAACTTTAAATATATTCATGTTTACATAATTTTAGTTTATTAATATTATATTTAAAAATGATATAATATGTATGCAGTCGATTTCCTCACAGTAAAGATTTTTTTGTTAGCTTTATTATTTATTCGCTTATCTTATCATACATTACAAAAATCGTCCAAGTACGAGGCGGCCGGTTTTTGTACAAAATTAACTTTACTAACAAAAAACTATTATCTCTCATTTTTCGACATAGTTCACGATTAATTTACCAACTGCATAAGGTTTTATAATATAATAATAATTCATTACACTTTTCCGGTTTATTTAACTAATTTCATGATTTCAGGTGTAACTTTATCGAGTTAAGTCAACTAATCATTTATAAAATATTTAATTAGGCATGTGATCGTCTAGTTAGGGCCCTTAATACGTTGTGAATGTAATGACTACCATATATCTTTTACATTGGAGGCATGAGTTAAATAGGACATCGAAAAGGATAGATTAAACTAAATAAAGATAGGTTTACATTTTAGTAAGTTAGTGTAATATTGATATTGTGACGACGCATAGATGAATAATAATTTTATAATAATGACATTAGAAGGATGTTAGACTTGACTATTTCATATCATTTTTAAATTGGTAGTTGTCGAACGTGGTCCTGAAAAAGAAAAAGAGATCTTGAAAGACTGAATTAATACTGAAGTGATCCTATGAGTTTCTGTTCCCTTTTTGAGGTACGGAACTCTAAAAATGAAATCAATAGCTCCATTACCAGCACATTATAGCTTTAAGTATGTAAGCAACAAGTTGCATTAGAAAAACAAGTTAGCGTGTAAACTAAACATCGAAAAATTAAAGTGCAACACTAGAGATAAAATGCAGTGTGATAGTCGGGCGCAGCGTACTCGTACATACTCCTATATAGCTAACTGAATTACTGGCGACGTTTTTAAAGCTTTTTGCAAGGGTGCGCCTCGGAGCTAATCAGGCTAATACTGCACGCCAGGTCACTGCAGCCACGTATCTGTTAGTGGTCACAGGTCGTTCGATAATCTAGTTATTTAATTAAAACTACATCAAAAACCTCCACTTTGAGAATATACAACTACTTTTATTACACTAGTGTTCGTTTATTTCTGGGAGTCTTTGAAACTTCTGACTTGAAGATTCATCGTCTTAACGGCTAATGTTAAAAATATGTTAAGCGTGCTAATTAGCAGAATTAAACTATTAAAACAACTTTTGATTTTAATTTGATAAAACAGACTAACTTTTTAATAAATTTTTGCGCATGACAAAGGTGTACTTATTAATTTTGAGCCCTTGTGCCTCGTGTCGTCTGTAAAGTTGTGATCATGTGCAATGCAGCTCACTAGATTGTTTTAGGGGGTTATTATCCTATCTAATATGTGAAATAATGTGATATAATAAAAACTTTGACATGTACACATTACATATTGGTCTTGACTTTATGCTTTAAATATCAAGATTCGATTATTATCCGCACATACTTTAGCTGCGGGAGCACTTCAATCAATCACTCTTCACCAATTTAGTGTGAGCGTCATTTGGCAAATTCGATTGCGTCTCCCATTGATAGCGTTAGTTGGAGAATAAAACAGTGCGACGCCTGCCATTGACGGATGTGACAGAGCGCGTATACGACGCGACATTTCGTTCATTCAGATTCGTTTAATTAATCTCCTAAACTAAATTTAAATGAATAGGCCTATTACATGCATAGCACTTGCCGCTCGCTGGGCTAATTTGAATGAAGCATTAGTCAAGAACTTTGATAGAGTACGAACTACGAAGTAGAGTGCGGCGTTTTATGAATGACAATTGGAGGGTATTCAAATTTTATTGTGTGGCTTAAATTAATTTTAAAACTTACTATTTCATTATTTTTCTACATTTCTATCAAATGATAAATGGTTAGAGATATTTTTAAAAAATAAATAACTATTAAAAATGTAAGCCTTTGGAAAGAGTAAGCTGTTTATAAATTGTTAATTTATTTAATTATACTTAAAGTGGGTGGATCTGTCTTATCTTGCGTTTTTGCTCATACCGCTGAAAAGATCTACAGAATGTATTAGTTGATTGACAGGTAGTTATTATATATTTATTTAAGAATTACAAGACTTGGGCAGGAATATAACCTTTGCCTTGATAGTACCAACTAACGCAGTGACAAATGATTTCACAAAGTAGACAATATTTAAAATAATACAAGTGGTTTATTTTTTTTTGTGTTGGTGCTGGGTTTCTCTTATTGAAATCACGTGAGTGCTACCAGACGAAAGATATATGATACCCATTACTGTACAGCGAGACGAGCAGTGCCTGGGGCTTGAGACCTAGGAGCAGGTTTAAAGGTCTTTCATAATATATAAACACTCAACTCCAGCACTCGACCTCGTTAACGACAATAGATAATAAAGTAAACATACGTGGACCTAGAGAAGGGTAACCTTAATCACGTCACCTTAACACTAACTTCCATGTTCACTGCACGAAAATACCAGAAAGACTGAGACTAATCTATCGCACTAAAGATTATATATTGTCTTCAAGTCGGTATACTTAGAATAATATAAAATGATCTACCCGCTACTACTACTTTATAAACAGTGTTGCTAACATGAGTGTATATATTTTTTATAGTTATGTGTTAAGCAGTGAATAGTATTACAGTTATATAAATTGGCATTGTAAATGTACACGTTGCTCACAAGTAAAATTGCTCGATGTCGTGTCTTAAATGCATATGTATTCCTGTACAGTAAAAGTTATGATTCTTTATTCATAGAATTTAAATGTATTAAAATACTTATTTTAAGATAGGTATGCATATTCTTGCGCGCATTTAGGCCTCCGAAATTGACACGGCTCGCTTGTCGCCACGCGCTATCGCTTCTACAGCGTTCTCATTACGCCCAGCCCCTCGTTTCAGCCGTATGTGGTTATTGATCACCTATATTGGATACCTACACACATACACATACTGACAATATTTATAAATAACATCTATATTTACTATGTATATTTAAGTCAGTTATTACACGTGTCATAAAATTGCAATAGTCCAATGTATGTACATATATATTAAATAAATCGTACGAAAAACGGTCTTTACTTTTGTACCGAATTGGTTCTTGATTTTGTAGAGGTATCTATTTTAAAATCTATCTAAATACAGCGAATATATAATATTCAGCAAAGCGACTAATACTAACGTAGCTTTATTGCAATTGTTAGCGTATTATATTATTATACTTACGTACATCTTCTTAAGACTATATCAATGATATTTTTTTGCAGACGGCCCACCACCACGTGTATAAGTGGCCACCGTCGCCCATGGACATCGGCAATACAAAAGAGTGATTCTTGTTTTGTCGATGGGTTGCCACCTCGAAGATAGAAAAAGGGGAATGAAGTGAAGAATGCTACGGTTCCAGTGTAACCCGAACGAGAACCTAAAATTCAGAGGAGGGGAGGGGGAAGGGTAAGTTTAGCCCACGTGCGCATCGACCGGAGGAGACATTTGGCGGTCGGATTCGCAAGCTGGTGGCCACAAGCCAGTTGCGGAACAGATCCCCTACCACCAAGGGGTGCTGAGTTTTTATATTATTAAAACAAACTAAATGAGATATATAAGTTTTGCAAGACCCTTTTTAACAAAGTTATAAATAAACTTTAAACAGAAGTCAATTCAATAGACTTAAAGTTGATATTATGGTAACATAACCAACAGTTTCATAATAGTACTCGACGGTCACGAAAATAACTTTTAAGTGTTTTTAAACCTTAGTTTAAAGCTAGTTATTTTAAAGTGTAGTATGAAATAAGATATTACTTTAATTGAATTAATTCACATATATAATATGGAATTACCAATATTCTATATTGATATCAAACGGGCACGGTGGTTGGTGATTGGAGAATGTGCCACTTGATTGAACCGATACAACACAAGACAGACAGAGCAATAATCTTAGTCTATAGTTTGCTCCAAATAATGCACAGGCGTTTTAGCAAAAGCTGAAGATAATTTTAAATAAGATTTTGCCATTTTCCATAATACACAATAACCACACATGTTATATAGTAGATAGATCATTTCTCATTTCTTTGTTTATATTCTTAAAAATGGATAATTTAATGATATTATCTTACTTTGACAACAATGTACTTATATGCCTATTTAGATACTTTTATTTTGCTCTACTATGCCGTATCCATTCTAAAATTTCTAATCTTATAGTATAGTGTAGTATATAATGTTAAAAAAAACTTAAAATGTTTTTTACTTTTTCCGAAAATCGTATCAGGTCTGAAACTTTCAGGATCTTATAACTTTTTATTGCCTACGTATCTTTTAATTATCTATTTAGGATCTATAAGATATTAGAGCAAGGCGGCTCGTCCAACATTGAAAGTCAAAATGCTACTCAAATCAATGAAAGAAAGAATGAATATAATATATATTTGGAGGCCACATTTTAAAATGCTACCAATATGCAACCTAACATGATGCAGCTCAAATCAACCCTACCAACATCATATATAACAGCTTAATGCTACTTAAATTAGTGTTGCCAACATAAATATATTAATCTCTTAGATTGTAATCAGCATGTTTAAACTTTACCTTCATAATATGTCTTAAAGTATCAGCGAAACCTTTATATATTTATTGAAACAGATTACAAAAATATGTTATAAATTCTAAAATACTGCGTACAAATGAAACAGCGGAATTTAGAGATTTGTATGAAGGTAATCGGCGAATTGGTTCAATAGGCACTCAAACTGGGTCGGAAGCAATTTAAAGTTTTTCCCCAATAAATACAGCAAGTCAAAAATGTCTGTTCCCAATAACATATTAGACATGTCGTAACATTCAAAATGAAAACTTTTTATATAGGTATAACTGGTAGCTATTTTTAAACTTTATTTCAAATAAGTGGATTAAGTTGGGTAATGTAAGAAAATTGCATCTATCAAAGACTATATTTTGTATTTATAGATCTTTTAAACTTTGCTTAATATGTCAGCGAACATCAAAAACCGGCCAAGTGCGAGTTGGACTCGCGCACGAAGGGTTCCGTACCAATATTCGGCAAAACAAATCACGTTTGTTGTATGGGAGCTCCCCGTAAATATTTATTTTATTCTGTTTTTAGTAACAACAGAAATACATCATTTGTGATTATTTCCATTGTCTAGCTATAACGCTTCATGAGAAACAGCCTGATCACAAACAGACGGACAGCGGAGTCTTAGTAATAGTGTCTCGTTTTTACCCTTTCGGTACGGAACCCTAAAAAAGCTATCGGACAAATATTGTCTTATAATTTAAAAAAAATATCTACAACAGTTAACTACTAGTTTATCTATATATATAATACTATAAGCAAAAAAAGGGACGTAAGAAAATAAACATTGGTTTCCATATTATGTCAACTCTACATTTTTAAAGGCTATGGGAAATAGAAAATAAAGTGTAAGTACTCTTAGAGAAGTGCTCCAAATGAATAAATTGGATTTCTTGATATGATTTAGCTGAACTTGATTTCTTATTACGGCAACTCAGCGATACATACGAAACATCCTAAATTCCAAGATATACTTGAAATAGAATTAAATAATAAATTATTGAAAAAATATACTTTGTTAAAATATTTTCAACTAAGGCAAAGGCTGTGGGAATATTTTTTGTTTTAAATACTTTTTTAAAAGTCAACAAAGAGGGAAAAGGCGTTGTTAAAATTCTCTTTGAAGTCAGCAAATTTTTAAACGGGCACCTAACGAAATTGTTCCTTTAGTCTTCGTAAATGTGCGAGTTCTTTGCGCTATTTTTTATAGAAATGATTCAAAATGGGAAAGTGAGTAGAGAGTGCCTTTGCCTACACTTATTAAGAGTACAATTTAATTTCGAAATCATTTCATGTAAGAGGTTGAAAAAATTTGCAATATGTTGTAATGAAAATTCTTATTTGTTGATCATATTATTTAATTCAGACAATCCTATTTATGAAGTATCTTGTAATTACTTTTTAAGCAATAAGAATTACAAAGGAGGACACAGACACTTCTTTATTGAACATAACTGCGTTGGATATCAACAATTAAAAGAGTAAGAGAGAAATTTTTAATATTGGTGAAGTATTAATGATGTTAACGAAAGAGGAGTTAAAAGACTGCTGAAAAAAATGTAAAATATCTGAAGACATCTACTAACTTTCAGCAGCTGAAAAGTTCATCATCTATTCAAAAAGTTACTTTCTGAATTTATTATTTCGTCACATCACTAAAGCTACAACATTATTTTTTATAGATGACTATTCCTTTGCTTTCGCGATGGTTATCTTGCATCGTTAATTTCTCTGCCGCTAGGAGAGCATCTTGTAAGAGGCAAATAATCTAGGCCATCTTAGTGGTAGAGGATTTGCTATTATCTAGGACTGGTTTGTGACCATCTTCAGAGAAGAAGAAAGCGAATTCAGCCACCAAATACTTACGCCTCCGCATACTTACGGACTTATACCTCCCCCTTCCATTTCATTAATGCTTTGGTTCTAGAGACTCTAGATTCTTACTTTGAGTCTACTGAAGCCACAATATTCTTCGCTTCACTCAATTTCAGGTAGCAGGCATTGGAAAAACAAGAGATTCTAACAAGAATTGTCATAAAAAAATACTCTAAACGATTTACCGTTTATACGCACTGTTAATTAGATGTTTACCTCATTTTACAACATTAAAATACTTTAACAGACTTATATTATTATATCAGTTAATTAGCATGAGAACGCGAGTACATAATTGTACCCATGGTATGCTACCGTAAAATACGCTTAAAATCTTTGGATCATACAGCAACCTAAATTACCTCATTTCATAATTGCTTTGTTTTGACATCTTCCCTTTGAGAGGCGTTCGTTATTTCTGAGTTTAAAGATATTAATAACCGTCTCAGGGTCCTTGTCCCACAAGACGGTTGGGGCTGGTACGTTTATACTCCGTTCTTAGTTCATGTTTTCGCTAATACCCTTTCCGAGATGATAAGATGATGGCTTTACAAGCAAACAGTAATTACGTCCGTCCAATTACCGCTTGAAGACAGGATAACGACTCCTTGTAGCGGAGTTTTGTTTAAGAAATTAGAGCTCTCTCATTTTAATGGCCATTCTTGTGTAACTTGTTTATTTTAGACTAAGACTTATAAACAAAATATTATATTCGTAGAGGATCATAATTAATTTTCTTTCGTGAAAAGGTCTGATAAAAGAGTATAAGTAATTGAGGAGATGATAATATTTGATTTCGTTAAAATACAATTAGTTAATATTTGAAAAAAAAAGATGTGTGTATTTCTGTATTATACCAATTATGATTTTTATTCCTTTTTGTAATATAATAAGTGTGATGGTCCAATTTTAGATTTTAATAAAGATTCTATGAATATTTTAGTTTTTAGTGTTATTTTAAAACTACTATAATTTATACTAATTTTATACGTTCATAGAACAAAGTTATACTAATCTGTAGTTTATTATATACTGCAACTGAAATAAGTTTAAAAGATTACAGTAAGAATATTAGTTTTCAAAAGTTCAGTTAAAGACATTCCGTAATATGTTCAGATAGTTTGTAACATTTCTGCCAAAACTAGTATAAAGTACTTATTTTAAGTGATTCTACGATGTCTACAAAGTTTTGCTTACTATATCTTCGACAGTATGTAAAATGAAATGTAAACCATTAAGGGTAATAGAATTAACCTGTCAATACAATACATAGGTACAAATGTATTAAAATGAGGTAGTTACTATACGTATTCTTTTTACGACCAACTGGCAGAAATGATTTTGATAAAACCATTTCTGCATTGATTTTAAAATTGCCTCTAAAGAGAAGAAAACGAAGAGAAGGAATAGAATTTAATAATCAAATCTGTTCTATTACATCCACATTATATTGTAATGATGAAACAATACAATACAAGTATTTATTACTCATGACAACAGTGTGTGAAGGAAGACAGCTCTAGTCCATATTATCTTCCAACTTCATCACCAGGTCAGCTCAAGAATATCATAATCTTATAGTGTTACGTTATTTATAGGAATCAGATTCCAAGAATAGACTGAAAAATGGCTAAAATTTTGATGGCCAACTTTTGTAAGGATATCATAAGTTTAATCTTTGTTAAACTTGTTGTCACAATAGGTTTAAAAGATGAAGATATAATTAAAAGTTATATAATATAAATAGCATAAATATATAATAATCCACGCATTAAGAACCTTACATTTAACTCAACTTACCAAGAATAAATAAATATTTAACCAGAAAAACGAACTAGACGAAATACGTCAGGCATGCTACAATTTGGGGCGCATTCTGTATACGGGTGTTCGTCGGCTAATTTGTCATCCGAATATCAAATTACGTACAAAATGGCGCGGAACAGGAGTCTGCCTCTGTATCACGGACTTTAAAATAAAATTCAATTCGACGCCAGCACGCAATACGTAATTGTAGCCACAGTTTGCTGTCAACTTTGTTGGTAATTGGCAAGTAAATTTAGTGGAAACGTGTAATTAGTTTTGGTTACAAATATTGACGAGGTTGTGATTTTTCTAGATGAATAATATTTATTCAATATTGTTTAGTGGTTTATGTATTCAATCAAAATAGTTTTCAGCGAAGAAAAAGTGACGTATATTTATCATAGTGTTCAATCATTGAGGGATAATAAAAGAGAAGATATTTATAGTTGACTGGATGTTGCCTAGCTTCGATGGTTGAACTCTTTAATTGATTACCGTTGATCTCTTTAAATAGTATATATTAATAAATACCAAGCTCAATCAGTTGTTAAAATATTATAAAGTTATTAAGCTTTCCAACATTATTTAAAGTTTCTTCAGTAATTAATATCGTTAAAAAATCAAGGACGATTTAGAAGAAAATTTTCACAGAGATTCCTCACATTTTTAACCATTTAGCTTGGTGAACTTTATTTGGGTCAATATAAAGATATTCAAATAAAAATAGAACTATAAACTTACGGGAACGATATTTACTTAATGTTATCGGTTTCCATATCAATAAGGATCCCCATAGCTAGCCCGAACTATCAAGAAAATTATTATATTATACATAACGATATAGCGGTTTCATATTGCTTAAGGTTTTCATAATTGGATTATAGATAATTTAACAACAATAACTTTAAGCATGTTTCAGGATTTAAAATCATTATAAGTATAATAAAAACCTTCGGCAATCGTCTTTCTGTATGCCCATCCTAATTTGGAAGAGTGAGAATTTTAATGTTTTTTTTGGAAACTAAGCATAAACTTGTACTAGTTCAATTATACACCATTTTTATCATCAAAAATTATACCAGATAATATGTTCTTAATAGGTAAATATTTTCCATGTAAAATTACCAGTGACTGCACACGTTTGAAAGCTCCGAAATAACACTAAAATTATACTGTGTAGAAGATAATAATAATACTAAAATTATACTGTATAGAAGATAACAACGTGAAGTGCGGAAATATATTAGATATATAGATTTAATGGTAATCGATTCGTGAGCGGCACATGTTGAGGGGAATTTGGGTGCCATGTCAGGGAAGTTCACTTAGGGCAATGGTTCTTAAACTTTGTCCCCATTGTTATTCTTCCTATGATCGTCGAAAAATATAACTAATTGAATTATTAATTTAGTACTTTTTTAAATGTTTTAAGGTATTTTAAATTCGCCTGCAAGATCGTTACCAATTCTTTTAGGTGTCCAAACAAAGAAGATTTAAGTAAGCTTGGTGTACTTCGATACTTGCTTTTCTCGAAGATATTTGTTAGCAGTGGCTACAAATTCATTTAAGACTTATCTTCCCAAAGAGAACTTTCTTTTCGAATATGTGTAGTATATTCTTTATATATTATTCTAAATAAGTTAATCTTAGCACCAATTACATTACACTTATATTTTATTGCATATCAATCGATAATATAAAATAACTTCTTAAACTGGAGATTTTGATTTATCGAGTCAGTGGAAATACTCTTCGTATTTAAAATAAACCACTAGGCAATTAAAGGCTATCCAAAGTATATTCAATGTATTAGTTTAGTTGGTGAAGATTTTTTTTGTGATACCTTACGAGAGGCGACGGTATCTGTTTTGTACGCGGGCGCATAAACACCTTTTTTTTTTTTTTTAATGTGGGAAATGCATTTACGTATACCCCTTGAAGGGGTTATGTGGACTCCCAGCGATAAGCGCTGGACTACCGCACTAAAACCCACCATCGTCTATGCCGTATGTTAGGCGCCGCAGGATCGCGTTAGCATACTACTGCGGACGCCTCGGCTCATCCACCCGTCTGCGGGTACAAGTACCCGCAGTTCAAACCCGCCCATGGGCTCGCTTTACCAAGCACCTAAACGAGGGGGGATGCCAGGACATGTCTACTGAAACACCCAGCCCCCGGAGGAGTCAGAAGCGGCCCATATCCCTCGAGAACAGGTCGCTCACAAGTCATCTCTGCAAACAGAGGAGTACCCGGAGCGACCCGTACCTCCGGCCACTGGACCCCCCTGGGCTTAACCACCATCTGCGACGCCCAGGGTACGAACGTTGGAGTTTAAGGCCCGCGCCCGTCACGCCGGCGCTCCGTGATCTCCGCGCCCAACCTTGGCGCAAACCTCTGCACCGGCCGCCCGACCGCTCCCCCTATCTCGGATTACGCTACTACACCGAGACAGGAGTCGACGGCGAAACATCCAGCGCAAGAGACACTCGCGTTTACGCGCCTCACCATCACCTCAACTGCCCCCCCCCCCCCCGATCATGGAGTACGGTTGCGCCACTGAGTGGCTACCCCATGAACGGAGGCGCAGCGGGACACACTGAACTCGACTCTGCAACGCAGCCACCGTCCACTGCGCCTACGCGCCCCTCTTCTGCGGATATTGGCCTCCGGATAGTAATAGTGGAAAATTACTATCCGTAGTTGCCCAGGGTGCACCGGCCCACAAAATGGTGGGCTCTCGAGGAGGTTTCCGCAGCTAGCACCCCGCGCATAAACACCTAGCGGAGGGTCTGGCTAACACTTATTTCAATAAAAAAATAAACAGTAATAGAAGCCAACTCTCGCAATGAAGTCTTTTAACTGTTAAAAGTTTTGAGATGTAATGTAAACCTAAGTCAGTTCCTTAGGAAGCATCTATTTAATAACTTTGACTGATAAGATAATTACATTATACATTTTTTAACAATGCAATTATGGACATCAAGCGTGCTATTGTCAGAATATTTAGTAAAATTCATATAGAAAACTGATTTTTCCTGTTCGTCTTAAACAGTTTAAGAAACACTGTCTAGGGGCAATGGTTTTTCCGCATTCACACAATGAAATGGCATAAGACGTAACGACATCTAATTAATAACGTCTATCATATCTCCATTGCTCGGCTTATATGGGAGGGTAGGGCTTAGCGTAAGAGGATTGCTATTGACGCATGATTTGTTCTAGGTCGTTAGCGGGCAAATTTTATTTGCTATTACCCTTATAATTACATCCGATTCTTATTTACGCGGTTATTTGGTAGAGATGGTTTGTATTTGATTTAATTGTGTTATTGTTAATGCACAGTATTAGAGGCCACTTTTTTTCTCGGTATAGAACACCTTTACACACTGTCCTTAGTGTAACACGGAACTTAATATTTTATCTTAATTTTAGCACTAAATAATAATATTACTATAAATATCTCATTCGTAAATAATTAAATTAGGCATTTCTATTTATTAATTTATTTAATTGCACTAAACAATTACAATTTATCTACCACACATACAAGTTGGCATGCGACAGATAAATCCTTAAGTCTATTAAATTAAATACCATGTCAGAAAATGTCCAAAATAATGAACTAATATAAAGTAGTTGTTATAGAAATAAGTATTTTTTATATAGCTGACTTTAGTTATTATTGGTATATATAACCTCTTAGGATTTTTTGTGTTCCTCAGATGTATATCTCTTGAGTTTCTAAATAGGGTATCATTTAGTATAACGAATAATTCTAATTCGATTATATATACGCTTCGGAGTGCTACAGAATACCTAGTTTTTAAAATATAGGTTTCAAAATAATACAATAAAATTTATAGGATTCTATTATATTTATATTCTTATATCTAAATTGTCTTCAATAACTACATATAGGCAATACTCCACAGAATAACAGAACAATAAAATTGATAAGTTATAAAATACTAACTATTTTATAATTTATCAATTCAAATATGGAGAAATTTACAAAACAAGTAGCTACAATTTACTCATGTTCATATACATTTGCACGTACTCAAGGAACAAAATGGTAAACTAGTTGGCAACACTATAAACAAACAAACGTATGGTCACATACAATATTTGCGTAACAAAAGGCTGATAATTAGTGACACAGCGACATCACTCCACAGTCCACATCCACATCAATGTGCTTGACATGTTTCATGTTAATTGGATAGCATGGGACAATAGCAGGACAACTGATGCAACCCGAGCATAGGGCGTCGTTATTATGACATATTGTTCACGATTCAAACAAACCATTTTAACTATATCTGCCGAATATACGCTGAATAAATCTACACGGCTAACGGTCACTTTGTCCGTGTTAGTCATTTTGTTTACAGTGGACTTGTTCGCTGATTTCACGACGGAAGAACTAGTTTTGTTTATTTACTTGAATCATTATTACTAAAATATATAACATACATTAAAAGCTTCTTACTAAGTCCCACGCCGCGGCTATATGTCTGAAGCGATAAACTGAAAAATTACTAAACAATAGATTCATGAGTATAGTAAACCCAATTTGTTAAGATTTGTATAAATTGGTTATAATATGACGTCCGTCGTCGAAAAAAATTGTTACATTCAAGAGAGCTGAGGCGTAGCCTTAGTCTAACAAAATTGAATAGCTCCTTTTGTTTTATTTCAAGTTATACCCGTGTTGACAATAATTAACCTGTGTCCTGATAGATTGGAGTTACGGCCGAAATTAATAATCAATCTTAATCCGAAGTCTATGGATTATGAATTAGATTTCGATATCAAATTCAAATTTGTGTCTAGAAAATTCAAATTTGAAATATATTTTCTTTGTGAAATCTGTGGATTTTAGATTACAGATAGAAATAGATTTCAAATTTGAATTTTGTATACATAAATTTGATTTATTTGTAATTTATTTTCTATTCATAATCCAAAGATTTTGGAATGCGATTGGTTATAATTTTTAGCTGTAAGTTTGTCAATTGATATCGTACAGAGAACTTTAAGTAGTGAAACTACTAAGTTGTGTGGTTAAATGTCGCGGTAATAAGTCTCGAAGATTATTTAGGTCTTCGATATATTTATGATGTTACTTAAATATGAGGTTGTTAGTTATATATTGAATGATGTCGAACGTTAGAGATGTGAGATTTAAACCTGCTCCTGGGTCTTAAATGACGGACATTGCTCGATTACGACTTAGATTACATGTTGTTACTTTCTATTGAGTGTTAGATACTAGTTGTTATTGTTTGGGAAAACTTACGTTCACTTTAATAAATTAGTGCATATTCACAAGTACTAACAAGGAATACGTAAACCAGGAAAGCGCAAAACTTGCACAAATACAGCTTATCTTAATTTTATAGTGTTACAATATTTTATGACCATTTAAACCCTCATTTAGGGGTTTAATGTAAAAGATATATACATAAAATATTTTAATGGCTATTTAATTTTATTAATAGTTTACCGCGTTACAGAATGTGTATAATTTACGCTAAAGGGCCATGTGACCAATGTGACCACAAGACTTAATGGAGTGTCGCCATTAAACCGCACTCCGTTAAAAGATTTAATTCGATAACTGTACATACTCGTAGTCACACATTTTCAGGCTTTTAAAGCTAAAGCCTGCGATAAAAGCAATTAAAACTTTAACAACATCAGCCCCTGCTCTTTCCAATGTCCTACCTCAATTTCGGCGTTCAGTTCGCACGGTACTACATTAATATACTCGTATATTTTCTAATGAACATGAGATATATATTTTTTTGGAATTTAAGAATTATTTTTCTATAGGCATGATTTTTTTCATAATCATGTCTGTAGAAAAAAAGAATTCTATAGACATGATTTTCTGTTACTAAAACATGAATACATTTTTATTTCTGCAGAAATAAAGTCTTTAGTATATAACATTGCCATGGAGAATTGTATCTTGAAAATTTACAGTTCGCCTGTGAAATGATAAGCCGCGTCATTTTTTCCTTTCATTATTTCAGCCATAGGACGTCCACTGCTGGACATAGGACGTCCACTGCTGGACATAGGCCTCCCCCAGAGACTGCCAGTACGACCGATCACCTGCGACCTGCATCCAGCGGCTCCATGCCGTCCTGACCAGGTCGTCTGCCCATCTTGTGGGAGGCCTTCCAACGCTTCGACGTCCTATCCGTGGTCGCCACTCAAGAACCTTTCTGCCCCAACGGCCATCGGTTCTACGGGCTATGTGCCCAGCCCACTGCCACTTCAACTTACTAATCCGCTGGGCTATGTCGGTGACTCTGGTCCTTCTACGGATCTCCTCGTTTCTGATTCGATCACGTAGAGAAACACCCAACATAGCCCTCTCCATAGCACGTTGAGCGACGCGGAGCCGGCCCACAAGGCCTTGAGTGAGAGACCACGTCTCTTCATCACTGGTGACACACACTGTTCGAAAACTTTCGTCTTCAGGCACTGAGGTATTTCTTACGAAAAGACGTCTCTTAGTTTCCCGAACGCTGCTCATCCGAGTTGGATTCGACGATTGACCTCCTTCCTGAAGTTGGACCTACCTAATTGGATTACTTATCCTAGGTAGACGTAATCATCAACAACTTCAAGAATAGAGTTCCCAACGGATACTGGAGTGGGTACAACATGGACGTTCGACATGATTTTCGTCTTGTCCATGTTCATACTAAGACCCACTTGTTGGGAGACTCTGTGGAGGTCATCGAGCATATGGTTAAGATCTTCCAGGGATTCTGCCATGACTACGATGTCGTCAGCGAATCGAAGGTGAGTGATGTACTCGCCATTTATGTTGATGCCTCGTCCTTGCCATTCCAGGAGCTTGAAAGCATCTTCCAGGGCAGCGGTAAAAAGTTTAGGGGAGATGACATCTCCTTGTCGGACACCGCGCTGCAAAGGAATGGCTTTCGTGCAATGCTCCTGTACTCGGACTGACATGGTGGCGTTATTGTACAAACACTTCAACACTTCGATGTATCGATAGTCGATACGGCACCGCTGGAGAGACCTTAACACTGCCCATGTCTCGATCGAATCAAAGGCTTTCTCATAGTCCACAAACGCTAAGCATAATGGCAGATTATACTCCTCGGTTTTCTGTATAATCTGGCGCAGCGTATGTATGTGGTCTATGGTACTAAAGCCTCTTCGGAAACCGGCTTGTTCGGGAGGCTGGAAGTCATCAAACCTGCGTTCGAGACGATTCGTGATGACTCTCGAAAACAACTTATAGACATGGCTCAGGAGTGAAATGGGTCTGTATTTCTTTAGAAGGGTTTTGTCGCCCTTTTTGAAAAACAAAACTACCCACACTCCTGTTCCATGCCTCCGGCGTTTTGCCCTCAAACAAGGCGGAAGAAAACAACCTCTGGAGCAAGTGAGGATCGGCTTACCGCCCGCTCTCAGAAGCTCCGAGGTAATTCCATCCTCGCCTTGCGCCCTGTTGTTCTTAAGTTGCTTCAGAGCCATCCTAATCTCGTACAGGCTGATGTCCGGAATGTCTTCAGTGTAATGTCGGGTAAGTCGGGCTCTTGGGTCTTTAGCCGGACTGATGACAGGCTTAGCAACTGAGGTATAGAGTTGTCTATAGAAATTCTCTACCTCTCTCAAAACTTCAGACTTGTTCGACACTACCTTGCCACCATCCGTCTTCAGCTTAGTCAAACGGCTCTACCCAATAGACGAGACTCTAGCAAACACCTTTGAGCCTTTATTTCGCTCTATCGCTTCCCCAATACTTTTTGTATTATGGGAGCGAAAATCGTGTCGCATAGATTTCGAAATCTGTCTATTAAGCTGCCTATATGACTGAGCATCATCGGAGGTCTGGAGTATCATGGAGCGTTGTTCAGCCATCAGTTTGAGTGTATGAGGAGAGAGTATTTGGGTCTTATCCCTACGCCTGGGCCGGCAGAACTGGGATCCAACCCCATGGACAGTTTCGATAAGCCTGTCATTTAATTCGTCCACTGAAACACAGGGTTCCAGGCAAGAGAAGCGATTTTGGAGCTCGAGTTCAAAGCGCTCGGGGTTCTCGATTTGGGCCTGAGACGGTCGGAGCGTAGACTTCATCAAATGAGACCTTTCAGCTTTGATATCGATATTCAATGAGCCTCGTACCATCCTGTGATCGCTTCCGGTTTTCACCCTGTGGATCACAGAGACATCATTGAATATATGTCTCTTGGTAGACATGATGAAGTCTATCTCATTTTTCGTCCTTCCGTCTGGGCTCATCCAGGTCCATTTCCTGTGCGGAGGTTTCTGGATAAAGGAATTCATCATAAAGAGTCCCTCCTTCTCCAAAAAACTCCGCCAGTCTCTGTCCCCTAGGATTTCGCTGCCCATGTCCAAAGTTCCCCACACTCAACTCGTCGTCACCTCTCTTACCCAGCTTTGCGTTGAAATCTCCCATCACAACATTAAAATGTGTTTTCGAAGTATGTATGTCTCTACTGATGTCCTCATACATAACCTCCACATCTTCATCCGGGTGTGCCGAGGTCGGTGCGTAGACCTGTATAACCTTCAACGAATACCTTTCGGATATTCTGAGTATAAGGTACGCAACTCTGCTCGACACACTCTCGATGGAAATGATGTTGTTTATGAGAGACTTGCGGACGATAAACCCAACACCACCCTGAGACTGTTGGTCGCCTTCCCGGTAAAAAAGCAGGTTACCGGATGTCAGGGTTATCGTGTCCTCCCCCTCTCTTCGGACTTCCGATAAACCAATCACATCCCACCGTACCCTACTTAATTCTTCTTCCAGTTCTACTATCTTTTCGTCTGTCCTCAAAGTGCGTGCGTTGTATGCCACCAGGGCCAGGGGTCGTCGGGAGTGGTAGCCGGATCGCGTCCGGTGATTCTTAGCACCCCTTGCCCCGCCGTTTCCTTGACCGCTACCGTAGCCAAGACTAGCGGGGCCGGCGGGCACTAGGGGCCTGGTCGTGATGTAACTGCACATATTTATATTACATATTATATACAAATAAACATGTATTTTATGTTCCCTAAATATAATTGCATTATGTACCTAAATGTGCAATTTTTCTTGTTATTCAATTTTGTCTAGCTTATTACCATGCCTATCGTGATATTTTGATTTTAAGGTAATTTTAATAACTTCACCACTAGTCCGTTTTCGTCAGGAAAGGGTCAAGTAACTAGGCCATGGGAAGTAGTACACACAGGACACGGGATACTATTAATCAATAAAGGGGTTACAGGGGGTGTATTCCGCGCGCGTACGCCGCTCTCTTCAATACGACTGTCACACGACTGCCCCCGCCGGCGGCGTACCTAACACTCCCCCGCCGCGCGCGCATTCAAATAAAAATATAGTAAACATAACCCCCGGTCTAAACATCTGTAAATGTTTGGGAGGAAAAAATAAGGAAAACAGAGTCAATAGGAAGGCGAACCAATTCGGTTAGAGTTCACTTAAGGGTACCTGTTGATGTTCTAACATCGACTACACGCACAATATTATCTTTACCGGGATAATGTTGGGAAATGTGACCACGTCGCCACTGTAAAGGGGGTAAATTATCATCTTTTATAAGGATTAATTCGCCTACCGTTGGAGGATTCACAAGATCCACTTTTGCCTAGTTTGTAAGGCATAAAGGTACTGCAAATACGTTTACTTTAATATCATTCTGATTTACTTTAATATCATCTATTTTATCTCTAATAGATCTTAACTCTGTCTTTACATAGGTGATTTCTTGGGCGTCTATAGTAGGGTCTAAACCACCTAGGAGCTCGGAACACGCAGTATTAAATTTATCACAATAGGTATCTAAATCTCTAAACCGGACAATTAAACGCGAAGGTGATGCGGTTTGTAGCAAATTATAGGTGTCGTTTACCCATTCTCCTACAAATCGTAAGTCTCCTATGTAATGTCTATATTCCATAGATTCTACAAAAAGAACGTCTTTATTTTTAATTGTGTCGCTAGGATTCATTTTTTCTATTCAAACAAAGTTCTAAGAATTATATAAGCTAATTACGAATAACATAACCAAAGTGATTAACACTTAAAATACAACCGTAACGTATTATGATTAAGGTCGAAAATGATTGTGGCAAATCCTCCAATTGCAGCGAGAAAGGAATGCACTATATATAAGTAGCTTTATAATATATACGCAGGCACGTTACACTCATAAAACTACTTTAAATAGGAATTATTTTAATACGTATTAATTAGGTATAATAGGGCACTTGTATATATTTAATTTGTTATAAAAATGTAATAAGGGATTTTTAAATGTATTTAGGAAATATTCCTGTATATTATTAATTAGGTAAATACAAAGTAAACTCGGGTAAATACATGGATAGTACGAAATATCACGAAAGGATAGCACTAATATTTACGCTCGGGAATGATTCGAGATTTTTCTATGGATGCGACTAAGGCGAAACGTCACGAATGACGTCACTAAACACGTTTACTTAGGTTATGAATTTCAACACTTTTAGGGGCTATGTTTAAACTTAGGAATCTTACACGACTAATTCAAACTGTAAGGAATGCCAAAGGCCAAATATAAACTACGCTCTGCTACCAAGAAGAAGTGGGGCGTACAGAACCCCTACACACTTGGAAGCTGGCTGGGCCCGGTTTCAGCTTCTTTAAATTAAAGATTATCTATTGTCAGTTAGGTGATAAAGGCACACAGTACTCACAAGTTCTTGATGATTTTTTATCTTCTTTCTAATCTAGTTTGGGCATGCCCGTTACACGTTTCACACAATAACACAAAATAGTTCTAAATAGTTCGCACTTCACCACTAGTCCGTTTTGGTCAGGGAAGGTTCAAGTGACTAGGCCTTGGGAAATAGTACACACAGGACACGGGATACTATTAATCAATAAAAGGGTTCCTGCCCCCGCCGGCGGCGTACCTAACCCCCCCCCCCCACCCCCCCCCGCCGCGCATTCAAATAGAGTAAACAAATATATATTTAATTTTTTTTAGTATTAGTAAATCTTAATTAGCGAGTAATTTTGTCACATTTTAATGACTTTATTTTTATTTTTACAAGCTTTAATATCTTCTTATATACCTCGCACTGTCAAAAAGTTATCAGACCACATATTGAGCCTAGCTTCTATCTTTACAAGCCCTAACTTTACTAGCCCCAGTTTTTATACAAACTTTACACCTTTGTCAAAAAATGTGTATTTTGTTAATAAAGAAATGAATTTTCTCTCGAAGAAAACTTTGGTACGGAAAAATGATTAAGAATTAAGATAAAGTATATAAGAAGAGTAACATTGCAATGAATCGAATAAATGTGTACATGAGTTGAGACTTTGTTTCATTTATAAAATGCTTATTATCCACTTTTAAACAAATTTGTTTTTCCTTAAATGACAAATTATCTTTATAATTTGTCAGGAGTGGTTGTGCACAAGTCAAAGATAATTTATCTGTCTCGAGAGCTTTATTTATTACGCGTTCGCATCTTCGTTGAGCCCCTTAAAGTTGTTGGTTAATGGAGCTTCTTTGCGGCTGAGACGTCACTCACTTTCGAGGGAGAGTGGGACAGGCGAGGCCGGAGGGCAACACTCGACGTGTGGTCAGCCGTACTTTTATTTTTTCCTTCTTTTGGTAACTGACGCGCGATGGGTTGATGGAAAACGAATGAATACTTCGGATGTGTATTAGTGAAGCTTATAAATGTTGTTCTTATTTTTCATGTGGGGGTTTCGTTGGATTTGGTATGAGAATAATTTTTTCGTTTCATGAGATAGTCATCTAAGTATTTTTAAGTATATATCCAATATTATCAACACTTTTGATAAGTTACGATTGGCTATTGGTTTCTATATGTCTTTGTCTCAATGAATCTGAAGAAGAATTCTAACTGTAGGAGAAGTAGTCACCGTTATCGAAGATCACATGAATTTTAAATTTTATTATGTAGTTTAGTTAAAGCACAAGCAATAGAGTGAAAATTTTTATCATCTTTTGTAAACCTGCACCTTTATTGCAATGCTAAAACCGCACTGCACGGGTTTTAAACAAAGTGCATTTTAATATTGTCTTTTGAGGGTTATTGCGCAGTGACGTTTTCGTCGAAAGCCCCAGTAGCTGCTAGGCCTTATATCTTAAGCCCACTGCTCTATTGTTTGTTGTTAGAAAGAGGTTTAAATACTGTGCTACATTGAGCTACGAACGCTACGAGCCGACGTGTTGCATGTCTTTTATTTAAAACAATATAACTGTACCAACATACTTCCTATGATTAATTTCTGTGTATGAATTAAGTCTGGCATATTTTAGAAGAGTCTCTTCATTTAAACCTTTGTGTTAAATTAGTTCTGAGCGCATGAACAAACAAAATTTGAGTATTCCGTGTGGGGATTAGGTGAAAAGGGGGCAATTATGATTGATGATACAATATGATTCGATTCCACTTAACGCATTATAAAGGGGTAATTTTATTGCCTCCTCTTGTTTTGGAAGTTACACTAATGAACATCGTGACTCATCTTATTTGTAGTTGTTTTAACATTTATTGTTGCAGAGATGCTACTTCCGGTTGTAACAATATGGACCCTATCGTAGAATTTAATTACGACGAAAAGATAAAAGAGTTCTGTAGATAACTATTAATAAGGTGAAGATAAGTGTTTAATTAATACGTTTCATTTAATTTTTCTAATACTTTTTGTTCTTAAATAGATTAAATTAAACGAGTTATTTATTTAAGTAAAACATTTTTTTCAGTTTATTTTATTTATCTTAAATATGGCTTTTGTTCTGTGTTATTATCTACATGATAAAACCTTGTTATTTATTTAAAAACGTTTATAAAATTATTTTTGTGATGAAAAAATCTAGAATTTTAAAATCATTAAATCCATTTTCGTAACTATAAAATTTGAACCCTAAACTCAGGTATTGTTATTATATTAAATATATTATTTTTAGCATCATTTATTTAAATTTTTCATACATATTTTATGCAATCCTACGATTTGTATCAAATCTAAATATCACGCGCTTCTTGTAAAGCATCGTTACAAAAGTCAGACGCTAGTCCCAGTCTCACTTTCGACGGTCAAAGCGATATTTGCATTTAGATAGCAAACCAATATCGTTCAAATAACTTCATCTAGTAAAAGTAATAACATAAAATGAGATTTTAAGGTTAGATCATGCATTATTTAGGTTCAATTTGAAAGCTAACACGACGGGCGAGGGTCTTCTCGAATCGTGACCAGGCAAAATTGTGACCGCACGGGGCTGTATCCGATAAGGTATTAATAACTTTCGTTATTTCTGTTCTAGTGAGTCATCGATAAATGTAGTATTCAAGGTATACTTATTTAAATGACAATCTTATAAAGGTTTGTAGTTATTAAAGCTTTAACGATAGCGGGTAATAAATGAAAGCTTAATTTTTCGTCGAGATCCTGTTTTTACCTCAGGCAGTGGAAACGGAAACTTTGTATTCTGACTCTCTTTGAATTAATAATAGGTATATTTTAATATAATGGTGTTAATTATATTAAAACTTACATTTATTTGTTACTTTGTCAGTTTGTCCAACACTCACGTTAAAATGACTGGACCGATTTAATAGAAATTTAAAACACGGTCTAATATACAGGCTACATTTTAACCCAAAATATATTACATAGTATTCACAATACCTATAATGATACGATAAACAAATTGATAATTCTTATTTAATTAATAGGTACACATTGGCTGCACCTAAATAAATTTTATTAACATTCATATTATTTATCATATTCCTGGAATTTCAAAATAATATATTTCATAATCTGACAAACACTTCATAAAATAGATCCTGAATGTGAAACTCGTTTTATTCATAAGCGAAAGAACCGAGTAATCGTTTTTTTGGATACGTATCCCGTATTCAACAAACGAGAAAGCATTTTCTAAAATTTTCAGCATAGCTAATTTCAAAATTGCATTTTCAGTTTTTCGCTGAGCAAAAAGTAGATAAGGGGTTTAGGCGGTAAATAGATTCAGTAGAGCATTTCCATGTCTCGGTGGTGTGCGGTGTCCGGTGATCTTGCACTGCACACTACGGATTTATAATATTTTATTTTAGAAAACATGTGAAAAACTCGTCGACAATGAAGTTTATCATACATTTTTTCAACTCCCTTTGCAATTTTTTATGTTGATATTTTTTGTGACTTAAAGCGTTATATCCCCTTGTTGAGACTCATTCTAATAACAGGTTTAATAAAATTGGTAGTTTTTAAAACTATTTTAACGGTAGCACCTATACTCTGATCTACAGACTAAAGTTAATGTGAAAAAATTGTATGTCTATTATTTATAATGACGCCATAATATAATAAGTCGATTGTCTCGATTGTTTGTAAATATTTAATTTATTATGGCGAATTTGAAAAAACTTATTCTGGTAATAAAATAATAAAGGTCTATTTGATTTGAAATTAATGGCCTAAACTAAAAAGAAAAAAACAAAAATAAAAAAAAATAACACTCATTTCAAATTTTAACTGTTTGTTTTATAAAGTTAAAAAAAAAACTGTTTTTTTTCCAACCCTGATATTATAATATAACAGACAATATAATAAACATATCACTTCAGCCTGACATTATTTATATTATCTACTCATACATAGGCAAAGTGATAAATATTGTCCGATACTTCTGCTTCTGCTCTTTTATCTACATCTACACCATTATATAAACAGGAAATATTTGTTGTTTTTATGTTTGTTTGTTAAGATAAAAATTTGAAAAATAACGCCTCTTTTTTCAGGTCCGCCTTTTCCTTCTTCTTCTTCTCTGATTCCTGTTTTCTTTCTTTCTCCTCCTTCCTAACCTCCTTCACCTCCTTTTCCCCCTTCCCATCCTATTTTTCCTCCTTCATCCCTGAGTCCTTTTCAGTTCCTTTTCTCGTTCTTCCCTTACTCCTCACTGCTATTCTTATCATTTCAATTATCCTCCCACTGTTTCCTTCTTCTTCACCTCCTCATATATTTTTTTCCTCCTTCACCTCCTGGACTTCTGTGACGTCTCCAAAGACAACTTTCTGTACTGTGTTAAGTAAGAGCGAAGTACAAATTATTACATTTTATTTATACTGTTAGTGTTAGCAACACTGGTTATAAAGTAGTAGTAGCGGGTATATCATTTTATATTATTTCGAGTATACCGACGTGGAGACTTTATATAACCTTTAGTGCGATAGATTAGTCTGTCTTTCTGGTGTTTTCGTGCAGTGAACATGGAAGTTAGTGTTATAGTGTCGTGATTAAGGTTACCCTTCTCGAGGTCCACGTAAGTTTACTTTATTATCTATTATCATTAGCGAGGTCGATTGGTGGAGGTGAGAGTTAATATATTATGAAAGAGCTCTTTAAACCTGCTCCTGGGTCTCAAGCCCCAGGCACCGCTCGCCTCAGTCTAAATTGCATGTGTATGCGTATTGCTGTACAGTAATGGGTACCACATTTCTCTCCATATCTATAGCATTAGTATAAATATACTAATCTTTAATGAAGTTATTAAGCTATTTCTATTTTCTGTTAATCCTTCATTATATGATGAATGTTTAATTGCAACCATGCGAAGTCGGGGCGAATAGCTGGTTATTAATATAAAATAAGGGTATGCAAGTGGGTTTATTTTTAATAATTTATTTGTACAAATACCAAAATTTTCCCTCTATGAATACTCTTTGTTTAATACATTATACAATATAAAAAAATAATCAACATTGTTTTCTAAATAAAAATGAAACGAATGAAAAATATTAGTAGATTTCATTCGTTAGTGAAGTGGAAATACGAAACAAAATATATTATCTGTGCATGCTAAAACCAATGGACCGATTTAAATGTTTAGTGATTGGCAGTTGCCCATAAATATCTTCCGCCTTTATCATTTTTTTCCATTCTAAAATACAGGGTATGGAATGAAAGTTATTGTGTCAAAACATTTTGAATTTTTCTGTTATGCCTATGTTTTGCATTGGTAACGAACTTGCCCCGGCTTCGCACCATTTTTCTGGTAAATCGTCCTCTTGAATCATTTTATCTACTCTTATTGTTGAAATAACATTAAAATTTGTTGAAAATTTATAAGATACTTTTTACTGTACGTACAATACGTATAGTATTGCGACTCATGTGCACGGCTGTAGATCAATATCTAGCTAAACGAGTGTAGTAACACTGCTTACACTATTCTAAATTATGATAAATGAATAAAACTATTTGTCAAACTACCTCTAATATATATATATCGGGGCGGAGGTTATTACATAGTAGGGGTATTCCTAAAAGAAATTGGCAATCAAAGGCTATTTAATTGTACCTAACACATGATTTTGTGTGTACAAAAAATTGAACAGGTCCCTTAAGCAGTGAAGGTGAGTGTGGGTGGGATCTCATAAACGTGCTCCTGGATCACAAGCTCAAAGATAGTAAGGTTTGTACTCGCGAGTAGTTCCTTTTATTTTATTTAAATTATACCCAAGTAATAATTTATAGTAAGACAATATATAACCTCTGTTCCGATATATTTGTGCCAGTCGACAAAAGAAACTTGCCTGGTGTCCATTATGTTTGTACAATGTTTTGTGAGTGTTATAGTATTTGCTCGGTTTCCGTTTATGGTGTATATTATTATTGTCTTTTATGTGTTACTGTGCAGTTTAGGTCCCATATAGATAATACTTATACTTTATGTTGCCTGCAGTGTGATGAAACCTGAAACGATGTACGTAGTACGTAACACAGTAACGTTAATTACATAAAATTGTGACGTCACTGGGAAGGATCGCTATTCGCTGCCATAGGTGTAGTTCTAACGAGTTTCTAAATTCAGTGTTTATCACATAATGGGAATAACTTTCAAATTGTTAAGTAATAACTTTATTATTTTATGAATTCATAGAAGAGTAAGAAACAATATAGGTTAATTAATTCCATCTACCTTCACATAGAAAAAACCGCATCAAAATCGCCCCAGTCTATCCGGAGCTACGATGTCACAGACAGATATACATATACACTGTTAAACTTTTAAAACAATGGAATCCGAATCCCATCTGCTTCCACACAGAAAAATCCGCATCAAAATTGGTAAAGTTATTCGGGAAAGATATAGAAAGACAGACGAACATTACCATTAAAGAAGTCGGTTGAAAATCACTTACAGCCAGAGTACACTTTAAGACAATTCCATTAAACCCAATCACGACTAGTTTACGTTGTCCCATGCTTGTATTCCAGTACATAGCTTCCGGTGTCATCATCATCTAATGATAGATGAAGCCGGAAGGTGTAAGGATCTACTGGTGACATCAACATGAAAATTATTTATTTAAATTTTCTCATAGTAATAGTTGTTTAACATTCTTAGCCTTAACATTCTTAGCCATATTATGGCTATCTTTGGTCTTCCTCATCAGTTCCACTTCACTAAATGATAAGTTCTGAATGCAAATGGTTAAAAGCCTTCTGAAAATATCAAAATCACTATATGTGTGCATATAACTTGTGAGGAGTTCTGTCAATTCCTCAAGGATCCCATCATCAAAACTATATTTTGAAAAAATTGGGACCAATCTGCAGGCATATCCTACGAAATGCAAAAGGAAATTTCCAATTCGGTTCATAAATGACGGAGTTCTGAGGTAACAAACATAAAAAAAAATACAACCGAATTGAAAACTTCCGTTTTTTTGAAGTCGATTGAAAACGATAAAATTGTACTTAAAATGTTAAGACTGTAATTAAGAATTTTTAACCATATAAATCGGCAAATAGCGAGTCCGGATTAAGGGACAAACTCAATATTGCCGTAGAAAAATATTATATCACAAAATACGTATCAATATATTTTCTATAAATCTAATTAATTTCTTCGGATACGTTTAAATTTTTCGTTTTTTTAAAGCCTTCTGTCTAAATATCGTGAGTCAAAAGGAAGTACCTTATAAATTTTGATTTCTTTGCGAGGGTCAAAATATCAAAATATACGACGTGAACGGCCATAACTTTTGATTGCGTCAGTTTCCTCATATCCTACAAATTTTGGGGGACGAGAGAAAATCACATTTTTTTCTTATAATAATATTTATTACAATCAATGACAAAACATAAATGAGTTTTCTTTAGATTTAAACTACTAAATTTTTTGTAATCATCATGTCTAAAAATTTTAGACCGTTTTTAGGTTAAGTCTTTTGTGGAAGTATGGAACCCCAAAAACAGCAATTGTACCTATTTCTACAAGCACACAGATTTTTAAACCTAATAAATTAATTACTTTGCATCAATAGGAAATATTCTTCAGTTTATTAAGTCTAGATTTATTAAAGGCTAGATAGTGATGTTTTACCACATAAGTCTAAATAACCGTATAAGTATTACATTTTGAACAGGTATAGTAACACATCAGCATTCATTCAAGACTTAGGATTACATCGGCAATGCGACAGAAAGCGAATTCTCGATGTTTCAAACGAGAATAAATAACAGAGCTTAGATTATCGCCAATACAGATTTATTTTATTCCTCGAATGTTTTGTTTTAAATCTGAATTTATATTATTTTATCTTTTTAATGCCTCATAATTCATTATACTGATTGCACTTTTTTTTATTAGCTTCCCTCAATTCGTTGAGGTAATATGAAGTCTTATCTATGAAAAACCCAGAATTAAAAATATCTGGTCAGAAAAATACTAAGTAATACACAATCTAACCTACAATCTTTAGTAATACAAAATCTTTTTATTTCCTTAATAGAGTTATTTAAGTTCACCGTGCACAGCTATCAATAAAAGGAAAATATTTAAAATGAAATCAATACCAAGATAATATTCATATCCTTTGAATGTAAGACCTATGTATATATCAATATTGTATGTTTTAATTAGAAAAAGAATTATCATAATCAAAAATCTAAATTATGTATGATATGAAATAAAAATCTAATTTAATACAGTCACCAAGTATTGATACCCACACGACATCGATCTAAAAGAATCGATATTAAATTATAAAAGTCTTTTTCTTTGTATTGTTGAAAACATAATATAAAGACAGCAGTCAATCTCGACAGAATTTGAAACTTGACAAATACATATTCATAAAATACAAAAAAAAACAAAAAAATTATAGATAAAGTAAATATTGTTACGTAGGTACTTTAAAAGGGCTTGATACTCGATTATATACGATACTTGCTATCGAAAGAAATGTATCAAAAAATAATAAAGTCAGTATCGGGGTAAAAGTTAGTTCAGACATTTTTGTGCCTAGTTGTTATAATTAAAAATCAAATTATAATATTATTAAGTCTAGAAAAAAATTACAGTAGACGTAGATAAGTTATTGAAGAAATTTTAATCCTTTTAATACTGACAATCAGTCTGGCGCAGAGAAAGTGAATAAATGATAAAATATTGTAATTATTAAATATACTAATTGCTTCTACTTGTATAACGAGGTCAAGGTATTAATAATTAAAATGAAAGAACGTTCCCGTTGTAAGTTGAAAGTATTTCTCACGAATAAGTTTAAATTAATGTACATCGTCACAGCACTTTTGCAGCCGAGGGTCTGTCAATTTTTTATTAGCTTCGAAATGCCCTTCCGTACATAGAAAATGAAAGCTGGTTATTTATTTAAAATAATAATACAAAAGGATGACCTTTTGTATTTAAAGTAAGTTATGTATGGAATATGATGTTACCATGATGGATTAGTTGTGCGTATCGATCCCGTAGGAACTCTAGGTGTAATTTGAAGACAAGTAAGAAAGGGCCCTGATGAAATAAAATAAAGCCCTAATCAATGCTGGATCTCTGCCTTTATTCAACTGCCTAGATTTCCCAGGTTAATACGTTGGTAGACGAGATCATAATGTTACATGGTGATCTATAAGCTGATGTAAATACTTACTACGTATAAAAGTAAAGGTTTTGGATGGCTTTTAGATTATTATGTTAACCGTAATTAACTGAGGACGGTTCTACTTCTCATTCTGAAAAGCGCAGGTTTACAGATTTCACATAACTTTGAGTAAAATAATGGAGAATTCTAAGATGTTTTCTTCACCGTTAAAGCTAGAAGTATTTAATTATGTATATAATATATCCGAAAAAAAAGGTGCATGTCTATGATTGAACTCTGACCAAGTGTTCCAGCAAGAAGGTGGAAATACTTGTACTAAGTGACAACATGATCTTTAATATTAATAATAGGGCCGGTCTACTTTCCAGTTTAATTAAAGACCACACTGGATGTTTTATTACCCTTGACACATCAAATTTTGTCTCGCTGTCGTTCTTGCCGGTTTCCATTCAATGGGTACGGAATGCGGAACATTCACGATCCTTTTGATGAGAGCTAAGATTAATTTCGGAGGGTTTGCGAGCTCAAAAGAGATTTTAGAATGTAAGTGCATTAATAAAGGTTTTTTAGACTACCGATAGGTACTCGTAAGAAATGTCTTTATTAAATTTATGGGCTTTTACGCGCACATTTGGTGACTTTATTGCTCGAGTCACTACTAAAATTTAAACTTTCACATAGCCTTTTGAACTCTGCTAAAAGGTTTTAAAATTGCATTGACACGTTGTGCCGAAAATTATTTTTTAGCCAAAATGAAACAATCCGATTTTTCACAGTAAAAACTATATTATTACAATGTAAGTTTTTTAATAAATAAAATAACAGTATACTAGTTAAAAGTTAGGTGCATAATGAAAGCTGACTATTTTTTTTATTAGTATTAGAAGGTATGTGTATTGTATGACAAGTTTATTTTTTTTATGTATATGTGTGTATACCTGTATATTATAAATATATTATGTAACGAATATACACCATCTCTATTAATTAATAATATTTGTAGTTATAGACAGTGAAGATAATTTAAGTAAATTTTGGAAAAAATATGACTGTATTTGAATTATTTATACTTTTACGTTAGCTTTTAATACTTATTATGACTAATACATTTTATATATGATATATAATTTGAAAACTTTCCTACCTGTGGCTTGAGCTGGAATGACCCGTCGTGGAGCTGGAAATTGGAGACCGTGCTGGATATGTCCCGGATCCTCCGTGTCCACCTTCAGACATGGCGAATTCTTAAACAAATGAATAAGAAAATTTTAAAATGAATTTTATATTCCAGCTGACCTGACTCGTTTCACTGCGGAAAAATGGATATATTAGAGTCCTCGTGGGATAGTGGGATACAAAATGTATTTATTTATCTATGTCATTATTAGGGACTCAATTAAAAATGAAGAATTTATAAAAAAAGCAATAAATACTCTTAGAATAACATTATTAACTTTATTAATTACTAGCCGACTCGCCCGGCTTTTCCCAGTCGCAATTTATCCCGTACTTTAATTTTCATTTAATATTCCCCATTTTAAAGCCTCTTTTTCATGATAAAAAGTCTTATGCCATATTTATCAAGCTGCATTTTAAATCTGTACCAAAATTTATCAAAATCTGTCCAGCCGTTTTGACGTGTTCATATTAGGGTGTTTACTAGTAATAGGGACCTTCAATCCTGCTCCTGGGTCTTAAGCCCCAGGCACTGTTAGGCATCTTGTTTACAGAAATGTTTTAATGTAGGAATATAAATTTATCTAATACATTAAATAACTTTAATATATGTTTTATTACTTTTAACAACAGATTTAAGTAACTGATTTCTTTATCGAGAAGAAAATTTATTAAAAAGTTTAATAAAAATTTACAAAAGGTATGTACGACAGTAAAGATTTCGTATTGTTAAGAAAAGCCCACATAAATCATACATAGACACTAAATCCGATTACATCTGTTCTCGACGAAGCGAAGCCGATCTCCTTTTCATCTCTGCGTCTTCGTGTTATGCTTTCTCATCTATCTTTGTTTGAAAATTCCCTTGTGCATTGTAAACTAACGACTTAATACACAGGATTGACATGATCTTGCCCGTTTCATGAACAATTGTTGGTTTAAACCCCAGTGCAGTAATTATGAAGCAGAAATAATCGTTTGTCTACGGGATGTCTGCAGAATTACATATATTGTTGAATTACATTAATAGTTGCTGTGGCTGTTAAAATATTGACGATTATCACTAATAATAAAAACTCGAGTATTTCGGTCGTGTTTTCATAATTTAGATTATCAGTGATGTTGTTGACGAGATTTAACATTAGTCAAATTTGTCTCCTAATTAAATTTCCGGTTAGACAGTTTGAATAGATAACATAAGTAAGTTTATACGGCAATGATCATTATATTAGATCACCTGCACCTGGGTGGATCCTCTATAACTCGCTGCGGACCTTTGGAGTACATTTAAACTATTTTGAATGTTAGTAGTTTAAACATGGCTTGCGAAACTGATCGTATTTTTGAGTCGTGTCGGTAGCGTGTAGGTTAAAAGATATCATTATTTTCAATAAAAAAAATGTGGTAATCAATAACGAATTTTCTTGAATAGTAGTTGGTTTAATTAACACTGAACGAAAAAATCACAATGCGTATTTTGGCAGTATGTAGGGGGCACTCGTCGGTAGAATAAGGGCGAACAGATAATGCGTGGTGCTAACTATCAATCCTTCTGTCACGCCATCGACAGGACATTTGTTTGCGTTCGCCATTTTTGTCTTAGTGTTTCCTCGTCTCTAGTATATTTGCGTTGTGTGTCCGGCGCCCGATCAATCTATCCACTGTGGCCTTTGAGCAAGATGGATGTTCAACGAAAATTGACAAAGTACTATCGCTTTCACCTTATATGATAAATAGTAATTTCACTCCTGTAAATTTAGAATATTTATAATTAAAATGTTTCCTTGTTTAGACAAAATATTTTACAAGCTTTTATTTATTTTGCCTATGGAAACTGTCTATAAATTGCAAGGGACAATTAACCCACTACACGTAGGCACGTATATGACGTGTCTATGATCTGATAACGGAGTCAGGATGAGAGTTTGCAATCTCTATAATAAAACGATGCAAACCCCATCCTGCTTGGGCTCGTTTAATTCGTCTTTAAAAGTACTCGTACAAGTGATAAGTTAACAAAAGCTTATTATTAGATTTAAAAAAATAGTATTGTTATTAAAAAATAAAAATTTTTTTTTAAACTTAACACTTAAAATACGTCAGCTTTACAATGCTTTTCTACTTAAGATTAATTTGTATAAATGTTTCTAAAATAAATATAAAAAAATAAATTCATAATCGACTTTAAGATGAATTGAAAAGATCTTTCTATAATAAAATAGCCCAATTTGATAATCAGGGAGATATGAATTCTGGTTTATCAAAAATTATATTAGACTCAATTAAATGTATTGAAAATAAAATCAAAGTTTTAAAAAAAGAAATCATATTTTATTGCTTAAACTAAAATTTTACGTTCCTTTTTTGAATAATATTCAAGTTAGCGACACTGTTTATAACGTAGCATTCTTAAGTAATTCCTTTTTTGTACTCACGTGTAGACAATATACAACCAAGTCCAATGAAACCATCATACAATTTTTAAAATAGTACAAGTAGTGTGGTTTAATGTCGTAGGTAAGGTCTCAACTTTTGTTATTTATGTAAGTTTACTTTAATTTTTCTTTTGATTTTACTATAAATTCTTGTTAGTAGGCAGCGGGAGGCAGCATTGTTAACATAAAGTAATTGTGTAACCCTACACTTTGGTCGCAAAATCAGTGCGCTGTTCGGCTTCCTATCTAAAATGCATGTTTATACTTATTGCTGTAGAGTAGGTAAACATCGTAAAGCGGAGGTGTTTTAATTTTTGACGAATGTTTTAGTCGAGAGGATAGGACGTGATGAGATGATTCGGATTTTGCTCCCCTTGATAAACTGCCGCCCGTCGAAATTCAGTAAAATATAACTTCCCGTATTCCGTTTTGTTTATCATCTTGCAAATGTATTACGTATATCTTCCGGCTTGTATAATATGTAAATACACGGCTGAAGCGGAAGAAATGAAAACAAATCTGCTGGGTCCTCGTTATTCATTGCAGACACGATGTTTATTTATAGCTTATGTATTCGTAATGATTGTAATAGCATTATTTACCTATAGTAGTCGATACCGAAGATGATTTCTTTTATTGTCGAGGCCTTATATATAAAAAACCTAAAATTCAAATTAATGTTCAATTGAAAACGTAAATTCGTTCCAAGTAATTCCTCGTAAATTTTCTGGCTAACTGTCTAAAAAGTTGTAGAGTTTAACAAAAATATTTCATTAAGGTTAAATTAAAGTAACCGAATCAAATTTTGCAGCCAACGCTAAGGTGAATTTCTGAATAGATCTTATTAATAAAGTAGGTCAATCAAATTATCTCGAAGATTTGAGTTGAGGCTTGCCATGGACGAAATTAGCAAAAGAGGTGTAATTAACTTTAAAGGTAAGGACATACTAATTTTTTATTAGATAGCGTTTTGCACACACGATATTCAGCCGATTGAACAAAATCGGTCAGATTCATGACAGAAATCTAATTTATTACAGCAAGTAATACGTCTACGGTAGACATAAATAATTGGGATTAGATAGAAATTACAACATCTAGGGCATGTGATACAGATACAGGCTTATGGAGCTCCTTCCTTTTGTTATTTTATATTTTAATAATATTTAAATTGGTTAGTGTCAGGAACAATTAAATTTGTTTTAATTCTATTTACTTTTTGCAAACTAATTACTTAATTGCGTATTTCAGTTAATGAGAAACAATGTAAAGTGTCTTCAGTGGAACAGCAATTTAATAGAACTTTGATTCATCTCTTAGAGGAGTTGTGTCATCGAGAGAAAATGAAAATTGATCGTTCCTAACTAAGATAAGTTTGGAAAGTTATGATGGAATGAAAGTGCTTCCGCGACGAACAAAAATGTACATCACTGATTCACTTTCAAAGTAACTAATTATTGTGAAAACAAGAAAAGGTAGACTGAATCCATTTATCAAGTCTTTGTTGTGCTCTCAACAGCTGTACAGTAGTTTGACCTGTAAGGAATAAATACTGGTTTGTAAACCCACACAGGATTCAGATTCTAAATGCGTTTTCTAGTAACTACTTTTGCTAAACTAAACTAATATATACTCTGCTTGACTATGGTATACCTATTGAATGACCGTGGATGAATTGTTTTAATTTTTCTTAGATTTAATCAGAAATATAAAATACTTTCTCTGCATTGAATCCATTTTCTTACTTGTTTGTACTCATCCTTTCTCCGCTCTCCTCATTTACTCTCTTTGGGTCACTCACAAATCATCCTGTTTATGCAATAATCACATAGAAACCTTCAACTCTCAGCGAATTAAAAAAAAATAGGAATTTTCTAATTTTTCTTTAAGACATTATTGAATAATAATCAACTGATCAACTGGAGTCGCCTTCGCGAGCTCATAGCGAATGCTCCGTGATGATGGGAACTGGAGTTTCTCGAAATATGTCGAGCTAAACTCGATATTAACCCCGTAAGTACATATTATTACATAATGAGTGCTTACAAAAGTTTTAGTGATAAAATAAACAAAACATCCAAAATGAAGTCTTGTACCTAAGAACACATATATAACGATGAATATATATTATACCTATCTTGTTTTTAACATCAAAAATTGGTTACATGATTTTCCTAATTTCGATCAGGTAAAATGTGTAATAGAGCACAATAATTGGATTTTATAATATTAGACATCAGGTCTGGTAAACAAATTAAGGTCGGGGTGATTAATATCGGTGGATGAAATTATCTGATTATTTTCACATATTAAAAAAAAGCTGGAATTCTGACAAATTTAGTAAACATAAAGTATACTTACCAAAGTCATCATTTTAATTTGGTAAGAAGTAAAGCAATAATCGCAAACTCTTAATTACAATTTTAGTTTCTTTCTCTCTTCTCCCTTTAAACGATAACTTTAATAATTCTGTCTTTAATGCATATTATAAACAAGCTGTAACATTTTATACATTTTATATTAAGTATAATAACAACCATTGTATGAAGGTTAAGTTCGAACCTCACCGGTTTTTTTTTCTAAATAAGATCGACATTGAATCTAATTCTGCATGTACTTGGTTAACATTAATTTTCCTATAATACATACATTCCATGCTAACTGTTAAACTTTAATGGTTTTTATCTTTTTAATAGAACACATTTAAATATTTTAGAATAGGTTTTGATAAGTCAGTTTATTTATAATGTCTCATACTTCCACTATATATAATATATATATATATAAAGCATGTAAGAAAAAATTTAATGGTTTTTTTTTCAAATATTTATGACGCACTGAATACCAAAGAATTACAGACATCAGCAAACCTGACCACTTCGAGATTTCAGTATACATTTTCCATATTGTAACCAAACTGAAATCTTATCGGCGTGTAGGTTCACCTAACCTTAGGTTTAAACAGCGATCCTGGGCAGTGGAGGCGAGTTTGATTGATTAAAGGACCTCCTTAAGCCTACACCTCGGTCACAAGTCCAAGCCTATGCTTAGGTTCCTGAAAAATAACATATGCTACCTTTTAACACGAAAAAAAGGCTTAAAGGGATTGAAATAGAGTATAAATGAAACTTTGAATGGGAGTACGTTTTATATACATCAAAGTATTTTGTTAAAAATTTAAACTAAATATACAAGGTAAATTGTACCCAAGCAAAGCCGGGTCGAGTTTTAAATAAAAATTGTATTTCTCTTTTGACATGTACGCTACGTTACGTGAATAACTCAAAACGATTCTTCGTACTGTTTACTGAAGTACCTGAAGATTCGACAATGCCAGAGTAATTTTGCTTATTTCGCCTAAATTACTTGATCTCGTTTACGGGCCCTTTGAAGATTGTACAAAGTTTTCACAAAGTTTGTGTATAATTTATTGTTTACCGTCACTTCTCTGTTTATTTAACGTAATTTAACTATGCAAAACATTTTATTACATTTAATTAATAAGAATAATGAAATAATTAGGTTTCTAACAACAATATGTAACATAAAATATTTTTAAGAGATAAATTCAAAGAAATTAATATATTGACTGTTGCTTCACAATATATTTTTGAAAATGTTATGTATGTACGTAAAAATATTAATGATTTTATTAGAAATAGTGACTTGCATGACATCAATACTAGGAACAAACACAAACTTGTTACTCCTACTACTCGATTGAGTAGAATTAGTAATTCTTTTGTTGGGCGATGTGTATGCTTTTACAACAGGATCCCAGAAAACGTTCAAAATTGTTCTATAGAAAAATTTAAAAAGTTAGTTAAAAAACGTTTGTGTGACAAAGGCTATTATAACATTAAAGATTTTTTGGAAGATGTCACGCCTTGGGAATGATGCGTTCGCTCCAGGCTTTCTCAATGTATAAATATACTTGTTATAAAAATTGGCGTTTAAAAAATCAAAGATAAAAAATATCCAAAAGACACAGTCCCGTTGACTTTCTTGCGCCCATTCTTCTCAGGTCTGGGTTAGGTCGTTTTCGAAAGGGTGGTAGATTCCGACGTTCAATAAGAGAATGTAAATTCCAACATTGAATAAAAAATTTTGACTTTGACAACTTTAACATATAAGTTTCGATTAAATTGTTGATATAAAAACAACTTCATTGTATACATTAATGTGCAAGTTTTAATGAATTTATAAAGTATAAGGCCTAGTCAAATCATCTACGCAAAATTTCACTCAACGTGCGCCTAGGATAAAATATTATTCAGTAGTGTTAGTAATTTTATTGAATTTTATTTTTAATTCTAATATAGTTTCTTCTTTATAATATATTTCTAGAAAAAAATCAGGCACGTCTGACACGATAAATTATTTTTAATTATCCCACAGAAACTATCAACTTTTCAAGGTAATTATGAATAACTTTTTTAAAATTTGAAACAAGCTCGAAGCAACTAACGGACATAACCATTTTCGCATTTTTAATAGTAATATCGAAGAATGTTACCAATTTAATACGAAAAATTGATCTAATTTATCCATTTAAGAATAGCAAAGTTTATGCATAAGCGATTATCCTGAGCATAGAAAATGCCTGACTGCATACCTGATTTGTATAAGCATAATATGAATATCAGTAACAACTACACAACTAGTATGTTATTCGAACTTCAAAGACGCAAGTGACAAAGATATTTCGACTAAGAATTTAATATTAACTAAAATGAAGGTTATTCCCCTAAAAGTTCCCAACAGTCGCTAATAACGAAACTTGCGGTTAATAGGGTGGGGTTGAGAGGCAACGAGCTTGGGTAAATTTTCAAGACAATTCAATAGGAAAATCAGCCTTTGTGAAAGTTCTATTGTATGATATATTTTAATATCAATATTATTAAAGCTCCTGTATAAAACCTAAAAATGTTTAACGTCATGTGTACTTAACATCTTATAAAAATATAAACGGAACTTTCTATAGTTTTTATATCGATATATATAAATTATATATAAATTAATAGCGTGCTTGTAAAGTCAGTAAGTTACCGATAGGAAAAGTCTGTAACTATAATTTTAATATAATAATGATACGCTCCCGACGGATTCGGATAAAGCAGCCATGGTTATGTTAATAAAACTTACAGAAGATAGTAATCACTCATTCTATGTTCGTAGGGACTGACCAACTGAGAGACTGACTAATAAAGAGAGCTCAGTCGCAGCACCAAGTTTTATATGCCCATATGCCATTGATAATTTTGGATTGTTAGAAAATCAAGTGATCTAGACCACGGAGGCTACAAATCCAAAAAACCTCTAACTGTACTATAGTTTTGATTAGAGTCCGAGAGGTACCTGACAGGATAGGATAGGAGGATTTAGGGCTAGGATAATTTTAGATGATCACAATTTAGTATTTAATATCTAGTTAGACTAATTTGAAGAATCGTATAATTTTAAACAAGAGTGACAGACCTTATTGGTGGTAGATAGTGGTACTAATGTTTATGATTTATATGATTTTCACAATAAAAATATTTATAATATTCATTTAGTCCACGTAAATGAATATTAGAATTCCGTAAAACTTAATTATTATGAAGCAAATACAATAACACATCAATATTTAATGCGGCTATAACGTTTGTATCAATAGAGGTGCGGTAATAAAATGAAACACTTACGGATTTATAGATACATATAAAGCATACTTTTAGCGAGAGTACATTATAAGGAAACACCATACGGCATATCGTATTTTTACGATATCATTAAACATATTTTTATGAGGACACCTCGGTGTAGTGTATTATTAGTTAGGGGGAGCGAGTAATACCTACAATTTCGATTCTTTGGTCAATATAATTAGCTGACATTGAAATACACAATTTTTTTGTGATTGGCACTGCAGTTTTTAATGTCATGGCGTTTGGAGATTATGTGGCAACACCAAACACAATATTTACAGTTTTTAGTCTCTTAATGTGTAATAAATTTATGTTATCTGTGGCAACTAACTCTCTTTCTGCTTTGCCGTGGACAACTGTATATACTCTCCCGCTATACTCTCATTCTGCAATTTTTAAGATTTTGTATTACACATTGAACTAAAGTCGGGCGACATATTTATCGTCTACTAGTAATCCAAGTTTTTTTTAAAGCTGTTTTGACAAATATCCTGGAATGTATACTGAATGAAATCAATGGAAGTGAACTGTCGTGCAAAAACAAAATTTGAATGAATACCTATTTCTAAAATAATGACTAACACTATAAATAGTATAGATAGTCTATTGTATTGACCTCATTGTACACAAACTGAACCTTCATCAAAATTGACATCGTGCGCGCCTCATAAAACATTTACTGTGAGATACAGTGCCGTAGCGCCATCGCTGAAGCTCCACAGCGCCACGCCCGCATCGAATCAAATCACGATAATGCGAGCATTACATAAAATGTCATGCGTATTTACGTTTAAAATTTTACTGTCCAATTTTCACATATGTAGGTTTATTTAGGGCTCAGATTGTAATGTTATTTATATAAACTTTTATTTTAAATACAAATATTATTTACTGAGCAGAGTCACTCAAAGAACAATTATTAATGGCATATAAAAGCCGAGTAATGTCTCAAAACCCAGGAGCAGATTTATATAAACTTTTTCCACACCGTGTCAAGTCTTGTTTATTTTAATTTTGGGTAGTGAAATTGATGGATTTCCTAGGATAAGTGTATTTAAAACATATTTTTGACCATTCTCTAGGATGATACACTAATTAATTTAATACATTTCACACTTCCAATAACATATTTATATAAATACAAACAGAGTCCGTGAACGTCAGTTCGTACTTATAAAATATAAATAAATGAAAAATGATGTATTATCTTCTTTACATAGTATAATAAAAATGACGTCGCTTCCGTTGTCTGTTTGCTTAAATCTTATAATATACGGAACGGATTTTAATGCGGTTTTCACCAATAGATAGAGTGATTCAAGAGAAACGTTTATAATTTATATGTATAAAACAAGCATATTATAGTGAAACCGTGCGTATCCGTGGGGGGATGTATTGTAATACATTTTTTTTTCTTTTCATATTCAGATTTCAATATGTAAAGCCATACAAGATACATGACTAAATTAAAAAGGGAGGTATCGTCGAATTGGATCTCAAACAAAACAGAAGAAGCTGATAGAATGCCGAGTTGATTCACCAAATTACTGCGTAATTGAACCGAATTTCTGAGTGAAGCTCAACTAATGAAAGCAGATAATGGACGTGTGGAGAAAGAGGGGTTTATTCAATTCGGCCGCGTACTCCGACAGTGACTTAAGTTGATAGTTAAGATTTAGCTAAGAAAACACCAGTACCAGTAATGTGTACTCAGAAAGTAGTCTCACCTCTAGAATTGGTTGCTTAAGTACCTCCTGAAACTTGCCACCCATTAGTTACTTCCCAGAACACATTATAGTTTAACTTTTGTTCTTTGCTCACGGAAAACAAACAGTAGCCGGGCAGGTGCTATCAAAATAGTTTTATTTGTTACTTATTGAATATGTACCTTTGGAAAACGTATTTCTTGTAAGTGCAGAGAACTTTACTAATTTAAAGTTTCAGGCGCGGATGGGTAAGAAATATAATTCCTCAGTTTCCCAATAACTTTAAAAATTCTATAATGTTGCAATATTTTGAGTTAAGTGAGTAATTATAATAATCACTAGCTAAGATAAATGGACGGTGAGTGTTAAGGCGTAGTAGAAGAGCACTTTAAACCTTTTACTGGTTCACAAGCCCCTGGCTAAACTTGATTTGCACATGGCAGTATAGCACATATATAGTTAGTAGCTAGATATTACGAAACTTATGCATGGCATTATTGAGCACATCCTCTGACATTATTGGCAAAATTGCTATTTAGAGGTGACATTGCGAAGAGATCTACATATCCCAGGAGTTTCAATTCTAGAACGATGTCAAATAGAGAAACGTTTCAGTGAAATAACTTTGAAGGTAATAAGACCGAGCACTTTACTCGATTGGATTCGAGGTGGACGCCAATAAGACCACTCGGACTCGATCAAAAGTGCCAAGAATGTTAAGGTATGTAGGCTTGGGAGAGATAAGTACATTTGAATTCAAAATAATTTGATAAGGAAGTAGTTTTAAAACTACAGCAGTAACAGAGACTAACAGATCTATAAAATGTATGGATCAGGGAGCATCTTCAGGTAAAAGTCATCCTTTTTATAATACAAGATACCCCCCTCCCCTATTCCCACTTGTGACGGTTATAAACTTAACATAAAGTAAATTCAACATTTAAAATAATAATAATAAATAATATAAAGAGGTAATAAAATAGTAATTAATAAATATTATAACATAATATGTACAGACATAAAAAGTAATTTATTTTATATTTAAAACGTCATTTAATACATTAGAAATAATAATCGATCATAATTTTCAATAATAAATATATTAAAAATAATGCAGACGATTCGTGTATTATGAAGACGGTTCGTGTATTAGTTAGTATGGGAATGTATGCGAAAGTATGGAAACTGGCGATAGTCTGACCGATCGCCCAACATATATAGAGAGGCAGCATGAGATCGTCGGCACAGCATCTCACATTCATGTACTACATATGATACCGATATAATAAGAGGTCATAAAAAGTATTTATCATAGATGGTTTGTGGGTGACCATCTAAAAAATTATAATAATATAAAAACATGTATAGGGGCGATGCATGTAATAATAATGAACCTCCTAAATAATGAATATGAATATGTTTTAATAATAATATCTTATGTAGTTACGATGTGATGGTGATGCATGTGTTTAGATCAGCCTCCTTACAAAAGTGTTCTGCGAGAGTAGTCTTGCAGGACCGCCTTATTTCGAACGAGCTTTGGCATACGGACGGAAGGTGAATCTTAGATGATTTTGATTGTCTTTGAGAAGTCCATCTGTCTGTTGCTGGAGCCTTGCGTATCGTGGTAGTACGGACGCGAGATGCCTCTTAGTGTGATTAAGTTCTACTTTGAGAATTCTTGTAAAGCATATCCATAAACACCGTACGTTTATGGATATGCTTTATTCTTGACGATGCGCTGTGGACTGTTTTGTAGGCTTTGTGGCTACATCAGCTAATAGCAGACTACCCACATGACGAGTTGTCTTGAATATTTCTTGATTTGATACTCCGAGGTCTCTGGTGACTCAGGCGATGTTGTTTGTGTCTATCACTCTGTGATTTGATACTTCAACGTCCTGATGTCCTAGTTGATATCGCTGTGTTTATCACTCTGTGATTTGATACCCCGAGGTCCCTGATCACTCAGACAACGTTGTTTGTGTCTATTACTGTGATTTGTTACTTCAACGTCCTGATGTCCAGTTTGATATCGCTGTGTCTATCACTCTATGATTTGATACTCCGTGGTCTCTTGTGGCTCAGACGATGTTGTTTGTGACTCTCCCTGTGATTTGATACTTCAACGTCCTGGCGTCTCAGTTGATATCTTTGTGTCTATCACACCATCGTATCCAGCTGCTGAGCGGTGCGGAGGCTGTAAGCCGAAGTGGTACGTTCTAGCGTGCTGGGTACAACCACGAGCATTGTCCGTGGACTTTGTTTATGGACATTATGAGTGGCATCAATAGTCCTTGTCAGGACTACCCCTTAGCTAAGTGCTTTTAAATAGACATTGTAGCATGTCATAGTGCTAGGGCGTCTGGTGAATTATCCTTATGGGATGTTTACTAGCATATAGGACAGTGTGGCCTACTCTCGTCTCTTTATTTCCGTGTCTTGCCACGAAAAATAATGAACTGGCGTATTACGTCTCTTTGTTTGACTCATATGCTCGATGGGAGTGTTGCTTTTTGTAAGCGAGTTGTACATATCTCATATTTCACATTCCACTAAGGTGGACCATAACACATATTTATATCAGCTACGGCTGCAACGATTATCAGCTGCGGCTGCACCGATTATCAGCTACGGCTGCAACGACTTATCCACTACGTTGATTTTTACTTATCAGCTCCGGCTGCAACAATATCCACTTCGGTGGCAACATTTTATCAGCTACGGCTGCAACGATATCCACTCCGGTGGCAACGATAACACATTTATGTGAATATGAATATGTGCATTCCTTGCAATCAGCCGCCTAAGTGCTGTGAGTTCTTACGAACTGATGTTTGATCCAGTGATTTATTTATCACTTTATTTATAACCAGGGCTTGTCCCTTTGTCTCCGACACCTTGCAGCTTTGCTGTTTTAATGGATTTATTTCCATCACAAGGCTCACGCCTTTTTATTATTACAGCTTCGGCTGATTTACTAAGGCTTCGACTTTCAACACTGCAATCTTGACTGTATTATCCGGACTTCGGTCCTTGCTAATGTAGCATCAACAGTGTAGGCACAATAAAAATAGCTCCCACCTTCTATCCTGGAGGGTTCACGATTTGGTTGGAACCCATAGTCGGTGGCGGGTGTGGGGCTGCCGAACCCTTTTCTCTTTTATATTTAAATATTATAAGAGGAAAGGAGAGACTCCTTCAGCTATCTTCTTTATCACTAATATATCCTTCTGATGTCATTGTTTATAAAATTATTATACATTTAAGCGTCATCACAACATCGTTATTAAATTAATTTAATAAAATGCAAATCGATCTTTATTTAGTTTAATTTATCTTCTTCGATGACCTATTGAACTCATGCCTCTGATACTCGAAAAGAACTTTGATGGTTATTATTTACACAACGTATTAAGGGTCATAACTAGACGATCACATGCCTAATTAAATATTTTATAAATGATTTATTAACCGTTATTGTCTTGCCATCTTCCTCTTGCGTTATTTATTTATATTTTTATGTATTCTATGTATATATTTTATAGAGTTAGCTCGATATAGTTACACACTATAATGTCTGGTGGGGTCGTAGGCCTATGTTGTTTAAAACTTAATTTAATAACGCGTACTTGATCAAATTATTCTAATTATAATAGGTTGGGGAAAAAAGTCTTTTTGCGTTATAGTATGTATGAACTTGTAATAAAATCTCTCTGGCTATACTATTTGTATCTGGCTGGTTTTGGTATCATTAAAAGTTTAAATTTTAAAGAAGATAATTCCAAATTCAAATTAGGAAAATGTGTGATTTTTATTTGTTTTTCGTACTGTGAAGTTGAGTGAATCTAATGAAGAAATTCGATACATTTTAAAATTTTACTACAAAAAAGGTAAAAATGCAACGCAAGCCGCGAAAAACATTTGCGATGTTTATGGGACCTAGTGCAGTGTCTGTGAGAGTAGCACAAATTTGGTTTAAGCGTTTTCAATCCGGAAATTTTGATATAAAAATGCACCTCGCTCTGGTCGCCCTATTACGGATAAAATGGATGCCATTTTTGAAAAAGTGGAGCAAGATCGGCATAACAGTAGTTACAACGTAGCTGAAGACTGGGAATTGACCACAAAACAGTTTTGGCGCATTTGAAAGAAACTGGGTACACAAAAAAGCTCGATATTTGGGTACCTCACGAGCTCACTGAAAGAAACTTAATGGACCGTGTACTCATTTGTGATTTTTTATTACGACGTAATGAAACCGAACCATTTTTGAAGAAGCTGATAACTGGTGATGAAAAGTGGATCACGTACGACAAGAACATGCGAAAAAGGTCATGCTCAAAGACCCGTCAGGCTTCACAAACTGTGGGGAAACCCGGGTTATTGGAAGGGTATTATTCATTATGAGCTGTTACCACCAGGCAGGACCATCGATTCTGAACTCTACTGCGAACAACTGATGAGATTAAAACAAGAAGTTAAGGAGAAAGCGGCCGGAATTAATCAACAGAAGGGATGTGGTTTTTCATGATAACGCTAGATCTCACACATCTTTAGCCACTCAGCAAAAATTAAGAGAGTTTGGCTGGGAGGTGTTACTATAGTATAGTCCTGACCTCGCTCCTTCAGATTCCCAACTGTTTCGGCCTCTTCAGAATCCTTTAGGCAGTATCAGGTTAACATCACGAGAGGACTGCCAAAACTACTTGTCGCAGTTTTTTGATCAGAAGCCCCAAAATTTCCATAGCAATGGGATCATGTCCCTACCTACAAGATGGCAAAAAGTTATCGAACAAAATGGTACCTACATACATTAGTTAAATGTAAATAAACTATAGTAAAAAATGTTTTGAATTTTCTTAAAATATGTGAAGAAACTTTTTCGCAACCTATTATTAATATTTAATATCAATATTTTATAGTATTAATATTTTAATAAACCCTAACAATAAATAAATGATTTTACATATCTGCACAGTTTCTACCATGCAATGTTATGAAGACCTATGTACGTTTTTAATTTTATGTTAATAAGTATAAAAAAATATGTTTACAAATAGACACAAATAAAAGCAAAGACGTCTTTAAACATTTCAATTATTTTATACCAATATATTGATATATTTCGTGTCTGCAGTACCAAAAGGTCAGTGCCACGTTTTTTTATCTCATTGTTCATAGTGAATAAAATTTTATTTGCTTAAAAGGTAAAAGCATTACTATTATTACAAAATATAATATTACAGTTGAAAGATATTAAATTTGAAATAGCTCAGACGATATCATATGAGCTCAGCACAATAGATGGGTTCGAAGGCAATATAATGTATAAAACGAGTATTATTCGCATGATCAAATCTCCTAATAACTTGGATCCCACCGAGTTCAATGTGGCGAGAGCTAATACCGACTCTCTCAGGCCGTCACTCCTGGCTCCACACGACTAAACAATTCGCCATAACCTTCTATGTTGTGTTATTTAGCGTCTTATCATCAACATGTTGTATAAAACTTGACCAGACCATGTCACTCCAATGTTTGGAAAAAAAATATACGAGTAATTCTTTCACAAGACGCGGAATATGTCTCCGCAGTCTTTTTTAGATCTGCCAGTAGTTGAACTGGTCCAAAATCAGATTAAAAAATAATTTATAAACAAAGTTAACCTACGACTCTGAACTGGATTATCTAACTGATTTGGGATTTTAGAAACGTTTCCTTAAAATTTGGTAAACGGCACGTTGAAACGAGCAACAGTTGAGTTTCATGAAAGCTCTTCTTAATAGTTACCTGCCTTTAAAAAATATAAACCGATTGATATATTTTGACGCGTAAAATGTATAAAAGTTTTTGAAAAAGTTTCATCGAAATAATTTATTTTAAGTTTGTAATAATAAAAAGTAATTTTGAACATTTTTCATAACCGGTCTCTCGATGAGCTACAAAGTAGTACGGTTTTTAATACACTAACATACAGATATCAAATATTATTGTATTAGTAGAGTTTCGCATGAATTAATTTGTAACTGATTCCATCCGAATACGACAAAGAAACAAAATCTCATATTAAAAATTCCGAACACAGCGATATTTCGATATGTGGGATTTTATTTCTTCGTAAAAAACAGTGCTACAAATGTATTACTGCTCATGCTTCATAAATTGTTGTTATCTTATTTTTGCGTTTGTATATTTTGTAAGATGAGTTTTAGTCGAGCTACTTGTTTTAAGTTTCTTTTAATTTGAAAAGAACTACAAAAATATTCACTAATCATACATCCACATCGTAGTTCCTTCTTGTGAAGCAATAATATATACATTAGTAAATATTCTGCAACTTTTACGACCTACTCACCTGTAGTGCAGTTAAAAAGTGTTATTAATAAAATTTGCTACAATAGTCGTAGAATTAAAAATTAAACTTCTATCACCTACAAGAGTCACTGGGAATTGAAGAGTTTAGGTAAGTTATACTTTATTATCGAAACCAAAAGACTAAAATCTAGGAACAGTCGACAATTTCTTTTAGAGTAAAGAATTTACACAAGGGCGATTTATAGAAATGAATTTCAATTACTAAAATAGCTAACGTCCATCAAAATGACATGACTTGGATTGGTTGTAGTTTGCATAACCATATCAAATTGTGGATTAATAAATAAGTTCCACCTTATTCCGGTCATATAGGCTGGTTTTATGGTGACGCTATGACAGTCAGGCACGTGACATTCGTCACAGATTGTAAGCGTGAAATGACATTTGCGTTACTTGGCGGCAAGTGACGAGGCGAGGCGTGGCCGAGACGGGCGCGGTCGCGGTCGCGTATACTATACCGAAATCAATTACAACGCGACATTGCTAATTAATTATGTCACTGGTATTAAATTAAATCAAATGACCATAATTAATGGCGTATGTAACACTAGCTATAACGACATTAATTTCATTCCCAAAATCAGATTTAATTTTCACGCCATCTCTATAATGATGTAAACTGATCTGTAGCAAGATATATACACTGAAATAGTTATATGGAAAAAAAGCAGTGAGATGCCAGTGGTTGAGACATCGGTGTCTTACTCGGAAGGTCCGGGTTCGATCCCCCACACAGGTCTGATTTTTCTGAGTTATATGCGTTTAAAGCAATTAGATACCACTTGCTTTAACGGTAAAGGAAAACATCGTGAGAAAACCTGCACTCCTGAGAGTTCTCTAAAAGTTCTCAAAGGTGTGAGAAGTCTGCCAACCCGCAGTGGGCCAGCGTGGTGGACTATGGTCTAATGTAAAACTGTAGCCTGCATTGCTCGACCATGTTACCCAAAGTTTAATTATGATTTAAGCCAGCAACAATATTTAAGACTTACGGGATCTTCAACAAGGGCTACAGTTCTACACACTCTCAAACAACTCATCAAAACTATCATGGATCTACAGAACAGAGCTTATGACAAACCGAAAGTGGTATTTTTAAAATAAATTAATAAAAACAACTGTATGATTAAAAATAGTGAAGCCATCATTTAACAGCTTGTAGCGACCAGCACTACATGCATGAGCGTCCGTCACCGGCAACGTGCCGTCACGTCGGGGTCACCACTTTGGCGGCTGTTGGTTTGGTTGCTGCTTGGAACTTGTTGTTGAGTAAAAGAAGGTTGCCTATTGACTCGTATATTTGTTATGAAATTATTCGTCAAAATATTTAAATAAATGGTACACATTAGTACGATGTGTGAGAGACTCCAAATCTTCATGGCGTCACCGTTGGCGTGAGTATATATAGTGCCGCGCTATAAAACTTCGACGCCCGACGCTCGCAGCTCAGTGTACCACATCCGAGAGGCAACAAGGCCCCGAACATTTCACCCCACAGATGAACACCTCCACTGTGAGAAGACACTGTTAACCCGCAGCTCAGTGATCTCTTAAGCTTCAAGCAGCCATGTTGTCGGATGGAGCAGCGTGGGCGCAAGTGTGTGAAATACTGTGCATAAAGTTTGCACGCGCACGGAATGCGGCAGCCGCCAGTATGCGTCGGCACGTTGCCGGTGACGGACGCTCATGCATGTAGCGCTGGTCGCTATAAGCTAAAATTAATAATTATAAAATTGAATTTTTGAAAAATTTCTAATTTAGTGATACGGACGGTACCTACAATTAATTTATTTGAATTGCTATTTATTGATTTTATTAAGCTGTTAATTTAAATGTCTATTTCCAAGTAAAATTCAAGTGACTTCTCAAGTACTTAGGTGCTTGAATTAAAACAAAGTTAATGGATCTTTGAATTTCGTCGAGAGCGCCTCGACAAATTTCAAGTTATTTGTGAGGCAAGGGTGGATACGAATCTTAATAATTCATTTGTTATTGTACAAATGATGTCTGATGGACAGTTAAAGTGTACCACCGTTGTTTCCCGGTGTGAATACAAAATGTCCATTTCCGTCCACGCAATCCTCACATTAAGGTTGTCAGTCAAGAAGCCAGCACTATTGACAGCCACGCTGGACGTTCAATTGCAGGTACATGACATAAACGACTATTATTCATTCATCATACAATAATTTATCGTTTAAATGAATAATAAAAATTCTTAAATAAATGATTTTTACAGATATTAGAAGTACATTAGCAAAACAAAAAAGAAAATCAACGTAACAGAAAAGATCTCATCGAATAGATTTTTTTTCTATAAATTTAAATAATACGTTAATCGTTGAAGATATTAAAACAATTAAAAACATTCGTTTTTTTTTCAATAAAATAGTTTTTGTTTAATATGGCTTATCACTTTTTTAACGACAAACCCTCTTTCGTTAATGTTTTCCCACATATTATTAATATACATGTACATCATAATATGTGAAAGATGACGGCATCGGGTAATACAGCACACAAGAATTTAAGCTAATAACAGTTTTTGTGACACTAAACACGAAAAAAGCTTTCCCCATTTAACAGAGCGTAAATGTGTACTCCATGTTACCGCCGCTCTTAACCAGACATTATTAGGGGGGTGTCGCACGACGGACATAAAATTTTGTTGCGATTTTTTCCTTAATACTCCTGTTCTTATAGGTCACGTTCGTAAAAGTTAACCGTAGTAAAAATTATCATCTTTACTAGGATAACATATTAGACAATACCTAGTTGAAAGTCCTTCTAACATGAAGTTTATAAGGAGGACTCAAAAACAATAAATAATTAAGGACAAATATAAAAAAAGCTTTACTGCATATAATAAGAAAAAAGCTTCGGTTGTTTATGTAAAAAAAAAGATCAAATGGCAGACTGCACGATCATTTCAATCTATTGTTTCGTTTATACTATTATTTACATGATAATCTGTTTAATTGTTATTCTTGTTGTTGCTCTTAGCAGGTCTGTTGTGACTGGTGATCATCATGGTTAGATGTTGCTGTAGCTTGGTTAAAGATACCTCGCCATCATCATAGTTAGATGGACTACTGGCACTTAAGCTACATTGATGGTGATCTGAATAACGAGGCGTTCAATGGAGTTACTTTCTTTCTTCACTTTACCCCACGAGTTTTGCGAGTTTTGGAATGAATAAATTGAAAAATCAAAATGTGACTAGTATAAACAATTTTATGATATATTGAACCCCCATTCAAAGTACAGGTAAAAAAAGTACTTTATATTTAAAATGTAGTGAAGTAATAATGAATAAAGTAAAGTAGCAATAAGTTATCTAGAATTAAAAAGATTAAAAATAGGCGCAAAACGTAACAATGGTAAAGCGAGTTCTTTTTAATCGTAATTAGCAATATTTGTAGCAGCACAAAAGAGCGCCGCGGGTCAACCGGCTTTAGGACCGACGCACTACAAAGGGCTTAAGGTTTTAGATGTTGCCGCTCAGAAAATTTGTTTCATTAAGCGAACCGGCCCGAAATTTTCTTTTCCTTTTACTGGCTACAAAATTCCCATAACATTTACGTTTTATCGGTATCAGTTTAACAAAGCTTTATGATAAAGGAATACTTTAAGGAAGCTTAGTATGCTTCATGATTATATTCAATTTCATTTAGAAGGATTTAGACTAAAATTATATAAATATCTCGACAACACAATTTAAGTGTCAACGTCCACTCTCGCTAGAGACTATATAGTATTTTATTGTTAGTGATAAAATGTTGGTATATCTACAAAAAATACTTTTAGCATATTTTGAGTGTGGGTATCATTTCACAGCCGGTACAAATCTATCTACCTAAGTACAGTTTATGACAATTTCTGGTTTATTCCTCGCAATCTTTATTTACACAACTTCTAAAAATTCACCTGATACTTTAAATAGTCGGTCTAAGTAGTTCCCACTAATTTTATCATTATAAATGTTTATAGTAAAAAAAGATTTCGTTCTGGATCACAGTAACAGTATTATGTATTAAATACTTAATATTATACAAAATATTATTATAAATTGAGTAAATTAATTATATAACAACTAGAAAATCTCTAGGGAATCAAATTTTCTCGTTTGAAATCTTCCAACAAAGACTGTCTAGACCTAGTCTAGACTTTCATAGACATGAATCTTAGAAATATAATTTTTCCTAATTGAAAGGATTATCTACCTAAGTCAGTAATTAAATTTTTTCGAAAAAATAAGCAATAGAATGCTTAACCAACCAATAACTGGGTATAAAATTAATATTTAAATTATCACTGACTGAAACTCTAATTTAATATTCTAAGATCTTTTTACATTATTGAAAACAATATACAGAAAAGCAGTCAATATAGACAGCTCTATACTCGATTCTATTCGATACTTGATGTCGAAATTAAGGTACCGAGAAATACTGTTCATCTCTACTCCGTGTAAGCAATGTCAGTGTGGTATCATGGTTACAAGATTGTTATAGTTGTCAATATATTAATATTGACAGGCAGCTCACAGGTTAGAAATGTGCCGATAGTCTTCTAACGGCTGATAAGATCAAAACAAATTATAGCTAAGAAACATCTCTTAAACAAACAAAACTTCATCAGAATCGGACCATAATCTTGGGCGCGCTACAATGCCATAGACAGATATTATGATACACACGTTAAACTTATCACACCCTGTCTTTGTAGCGTTGAGGGTTAAACAATTTATTCATGTTTTCTTCGTTTTAAAATATCATCAAGTCGTTTTTAGTTAGAAAATATTGATCTGAAATTAGATAAATTATTTTCTTAAAAGATTTTATTTAACTTGTCATGTACGGGTCAAATCTTGCAACTGAATTTTACATGAGTCCAGTAATACCTAGCCGTAGAACTGGATTCATTATCCTATAGGAGGGCAATATATAATTACACTTAATATAGTGGGTGACATTATTCGAAATCCAATATGGTGAACTAACAAAGACTGCTGAGAAGAGACTAAACAAAACGAAATACTAACGACGATATTAACTGCATAAAATCACTTCGACGACTGTTTTAGATCGATCATGAAAAAGATGTTTAATAAGTATCTAATAATTTGGATACCTGAATTCCTGTGTTATCAAAGATAAAAGGATTGTGGCTGCCATCAAAAGCACACCAAGTGTTGTTCTTGATGTAAGAGCGTTAAATAAAAACCTGTTCTCGCGAACAAAGAGGTACGTGAGGCAAATTATTTATGTATTGCCGCGGTCGGTCTAATTACGTGAGCCTTTTGTTCTTGCCCTCCGCTTGCTACTTTCACGTATACGTTATGTTCTAGACAACCATAACTATGGTATATTAAAGATTCCACTTTGTAAAGTGAATTAATGTTTCACTGAAACTAATTTTATTATCAAGCAAGCAATCGGATATACTAATGTAGAATTCATTGTATACAATTTTAGCAACACTTTTGTTAGCTTATGATTGAAAGAATGCCCCAGATTTAGACTTAAACTCAGTCCTGATAGAACTGACTTAGTATGATAAATCTATACTATAACATTACAAAGCTGAACAATTTGTTTGTTTATTTGGTTAAACGCTCTAAATTAAAGAATTACTAGTTTGAATTGAAAAAATCTTTTAGTTTTGGATAGCCCATTCATCGAGGAAAGCTATATAGTTTAGCCGAATGTAGGCCAGTTCTACTCCCTCCCTCTGCCATCCCATTAATGCTCCGGTTCCAGTGAACACCAGGTTCTTCCACAGGGTCCACTGAAACTATAGCATTCTTCTCTTCGCTCCTCTCCTCACTCTATTTTCAAAATGGTAACGCGTCGGCTAAACAAGAGATACTCTCTGGTTTTGACGATGTCCATGAGCGACGGTGGCCACTTTCCATCAGATGGACCGTATAATATCACGCTACTCCTATTGGTAGGAGCGGAACATCACGTGGACGAAGTCGTAGGTGATGACTATTGTTAGTTAATTAATTCATAAAGTATACTTTGTTTAAAATAGTAGCGACGTTTTGTTTATCGTGTTGGGTTCTTATTGATTATCACGTGAGGTAAACTATACTTTTAATTAATTGGTAAATGGTGGGAATCGAGCGGTGAATAGTGTGTGTTATAATTGTTTGAAATTGCTTAGTAAACCAATACCTTGATTAGAAGACTAAGATAATGATCGGCATCCTATCTAAAATACATATGTATCGCTGTACTGTAATAGGTATTATTCCTTATATAACATTTATAAAATAATTAAGTAAATCTACAAACAATACAAAGTAATTAAGCCAGCGTTTTGGGCACACTGCCTCTCTGTAGTGGAATCGAAATTTTTTTTGATACTTATTACATAATTTATGTTATTTGTTTATAATTTAATTATTGCTTAATAGTGTTATATTTTTTGTACATATTAAATTTTAAGATATGAAAATAATTAAAATAATACTAAATAAATTTATTACATGTTAACAAAAGATTAAGCAATAATTCTTTAATTTTAGAAATTTCCCTTCTTCTTTCTATTATGATATTAATAGCACGTTTATTTAGGACACAAAAGCAATGTTAAGCAAACCATCGAAAAGTATAGTGAGAGGGTAAAAATATACCTATTCACATGGGTAAAAATCAGGTGCTTCTGAAAAAACCATAATAACAGAATAGAAGTTGTCGGAGCTTTGACTTGCATTTAGCGTGACCCTTACGTATTAAGGACACTTGGGGGAAAACGTTCCTGATAGTGGTCCAATTATTGTCGAGATTATTACTCAACTTAATTTATATGATTACATTATTTTAATGTATCGATTTTTACTACTGAAAACAGCGTTAAATCCGGTGAGACCTAATGAAAAATGTCATCGCCTATTAAAATTTCACCTCCTTTTTTTACAGTTTTGGAGTGAATTTTTTTCAAATAGGTATCCATTTCTTTTTAGTATCTTTCGGAGTTAAATTTTTTAAAATTAAATATTTCTTAAGTATAGAAGCGTTTTAATCATTATCATTTTTGATTCTCCATTTCAATATTTTACGTGGAATTCCGTATATATAGTACTATCACCATTTTTGACATATATAACTATAACATAAGTAACTGCCGGAAGTGATTCATTAGTCCAATCACCGCTTGTCGCGTTTTGTTCTTATCTGTTGCAATCATTCGGTAATTAAAGTTAAATAATAGAAGTTTAAAAAATAAATCATCTTTGCCGTTGACTGGAAAAGAAGGCCACATTAATATAAAAATAAAGAAGCAACTGTGTTTAAAATTATTACTTCTTAGGTAATAAATAATGCCATGCAGACATTTTTCATTGCATTTTGTTTACGATATCACTTTTTATTAAACGTAACTTTTACTCGCTTCAAAACGCCTGCTCCTTCCCTAGGGACGAGGTAAGTTTTGCAATAAGGCAGGAAAGAAGAGTCATATGATATTCACGTGTAATAAATATTAGAATAGGTGCAGTGATTGCGCTCAGGTGTCGACGCAACCAGCGTTACTTATCGCCTTTTTTATTTTCGAAGCGGTATCATTTTTCTGCTTTAGATTATAAATAAACTATGACATGTCCTTAAACAACATCTAGTAAGGTGAGTGTTCATTTTTGTGCTCACCTAAGTATGATATTTAATATAGATTAAGTCCTATTTGTGCTTTTATACTCTTCTTTTAAAAAGTCGTGTGACATATTTCTTAATACCAAAAAAACACTTTATACGTAATGTTAAAGGCATGAAAAATTCCATAAAATTTTGCCATCGATTGTTTGACCATTGAACATGACATTCAATTAGTAAATTTTGACATTTAGTAAATTAACAGTCAGCATAGTCTGTTCCTCTAAAATCTACCATTATCATGATAGGAGAATCACCTATAATCGTTTATAGAGTAACAATAAAAAACAAGTGTTTTGTTTGATATATACTTTTTTTCGCTGTATTATAAATCGTTTACATAATTAATTTTTGTAATGTTCATCTATATTCTACATATGGCATCATTTGGAAGGTAAGCCTGAGTTTTATAGTGCGTAGCATGATTAGAACTGCTCTTTTATTCAAATTTAAAAAAGATTCATTTTTTGCAGCAATATTGTAGTAACTTGATATTAACATTTATTCACATGTAGAAATCCAGAGAATGTATGGAACGATAGTGTAGTAGTTGTAGTAGACCGTAAGCGATTGTCACACGAGTGATGCGCACGAAGCGTCAGAGCTCAGAGGGCCTACGAAGCCGAGCGGAGTCTCCCCTCACGCCACCATTATCGATTGCCCCAGTTGAGAGCGGGGCGGAAGTAATGATAGAACGAGATGCAACCACTGGCCGATCCGATGCCCAACTCCGCTAGTAACTGTATAGTGCACTACACAAATATTGTTTCAGATAATATTTAATCTTCCCTTTCTTTCCTCTAATATCATTCGGAATACCGCTCCTTGAAGGAGCTCACGAAGGCGTATTGAAAGGATTATCTGCGAGTTTTAATCAATTAAAGCAATTGCTATTTCAAATACTTATTTTAGTTTTTGTTTTGACATTTTATATCAAAATTTTTAATAATTTCTTACCAGTAATTTTTTTGCAATTTCTTACCAATAATAATGTTTACTACTTCAAACAAATTACTCGCAACTTCGGTCTATCAAAGAACAACCTCACAAAGTCAAGCGTGGAAGTGACATCCTGCTTATATCTGTCTGAACGGATCCCGTAATAGCTTCCTCAATCTCGTCGTCAAAGTTCTCATAAGACGTTCTTAACTAAGGCGTTAAGGAAGATAGTTAGTAAGAGGCCTTCGGCAGGGTCTTAATACTTGGTAGAAACTTGGGTAACTCGATCGCGACGATTCAGCGGGAGTGGAACATCAATACAATAATAACTGATAATAATACGTAATTAGCATTATACTTTAATTTCTCAGGTCTTTACTTGACTCCTAAACAAGCAGAAACTAAGTTATAATAATAATAATAATGTGGAAATGCCGGCTTTATGTGTAAAATATTAACAGTTAAGTACAACGTTAATATAAAACAGTTTCAAAATAAGAAGATTATTTTTTAGATAATACAGTAAAAGGCTTAACTCTATCTGCTTAAGAGAAATAAACAATGGATATTTATCGTAAACCAGTGCACACGAACCGTAACATTTCTGACCCCATGCTCATCATCAGTTATATCGATTTTACGATAAAACGTCCCACCAGCGAGTGTCTCCTTGGCGCGGTAAATTGCGATAGAATCTGAGCCGACGTTCACATCCAATGATAATAAAGAGTAAAAAGAGTCGTCGTTTTAATGTTCACTTTATAGGCACTTCCCGAGGTTCGTAAGGTTCAGGATGCGGCCGGATATATGGCTGCTGTAAAAAGTTTTCAACCAATAGCTGCCGCCCTCGGTCATCTACTTTGACATCGCTTTCATATGAAAGTGATCCATAAAAATGAAAATGATACCATGATTACTACTTTACAAAGAACAGCATCAAAACAGGATTTCAGTATTCAGGATTAAGGACAAGCCTACGCGAGAGATTACACGCTTGCTTCGTTTCAATAAAACCCTTTCAATATTGTCGGTTTACATCGATCGTTTGATACAAAATGTAATGGCGTTTCTTATAAACGGAGTCAATGTCGTAAAGCGAGTCTTACCGAGGAAAGATAAGTCGGTAAATAAACTTGAGAATCCAATTAAGAAATAAGCGAGGACTGGATTTATTTCAGTTACTTCATTGATGTACGTAGATTTAAGTGGTACTTTCTACTTTATTCTTACATCTAGCAAATATATTTTCTATGTGTTAAAATAAGTGTAAATTAAAATAATTCACTACTAAAATCAACCTGAAAGTAAAAAAAAGATTTTTTACATTCTATACTTATTGTTTTACTTTTTTGTGTAAATCGGCAAAACAGAGCAAGCGCCTTTTCTTTTAATGATAAAAATTGGAGCGTACAAATACTGCTCCACTATAAAAAGCTGCATAAAAATATGTAGGTCTTTCGGAATATGTTTGAACAATGCACGACATATTCATTACCAATATTGAGGACCTGTATAAGGGAGTCCTATGCAAGTCAAACTTAAATAAAACTATTTTTCTACTACTTTAAAAAAAAGTTATATCGCATAATTAGCGTTGGCGCTAAATTACTCTCAGGTTAGTTCAAAATTTTGTTCTTTTAAAGTTGATTACTCTAACTACTCGATATTATCCTAGTTAGCAGAGTAATACACGTTACCTCGCAACATTGACTTTATAAAATAGCTAATAATTTGACAGGAAAACTGGGAAAGTGATTCAGACGTAGTATCAAATTGCAAGTAATAGAAAAAATATCGTTCGAATAGAAGAAAAGAATGCTTTTTTTACCCTCGTAATGGAAGCTTCCGCTATCGAAAAAAAAACATCTTTATGTAAAGATAATCTAAAGTATCAACGAGTGAAATGATTTAGTGACTAATTTGTAGCTTTTTATTAAAAAACTCTGTATATAAAAAACAATAATCGAGCTGATTAATGACACGTGAAAACAATACTTAATTTATATCAATTTTCATAACGTAACCGAATTACTCCATGAAATATTCAATGGTTTCAAGTTTTTGTCGTGTCCTTTTCCGTCACGGAACATGATTAATTAGCTGACAGAACGCGAAGAAGCAAGTCATTTTGTTATAGGTGATCCCTGGTTTTCCGAGGCGCGTACTTCCTTCAGCCATTAAAATTTTACGACTAAACTGGCGAAATGAATACAAGAATTAGGTTAAGATCTCACTAGGCGCGGTTCGCGTGACTGCTTCTGTGTTCTGCTTGTAATAGAATTAGTATCGAAATAATTATTACAATAAATTTACATATTTAATTTTACCGAAACAGAACCAACTGTGAAAAAAATATGTAAATTATAATAGTTTAATTAATTAATTGAAATCTCTTTTGAAAACTTATTATTCGTTTATTATAAGAATACTCATTTCCGATAGATCAGATTTATAGTGTGAATAAATTGGTTCCTGGCCGTTTTTTCGCATCGGGACTAGAAAGTTAAATTTTCATTATTTTCAAGTAATTATTAATTTTATTTATCCACAATTCCTTTCATTTACATCTTTAAATATATCTAAAAAACAAAATACATTTATAATTTAATTTAATTTACGTAGTTGAAAAAATCATAAGACATTTCAGTGTACAAAAGTTATTGAAACTCTAACACATCTTTGAAATATGAAATTAAAAGTATTATCAAAGAACAAATCACAAACCATATCATGAATACATAAGAAAATCTATTTTCACATTGAAATATGCTAATAGATTTCACTCCACCTAGCCTTTTCTTAATATTCAAGGCACGCGCGCATTTCTTTGTTTCTCTTTCATATAACGAGATATTGTGATTCCGCGCCATTACGACACCGCGTACGAACATCCACCGTAAGATACACGTTTTCTTATTAAGACGAAGCAACGTCTGAATAATAATATCGGACTTATTGCTATTGATTTTTCATCTTTTCCTCGTTATGGACTTTGAATATGACTAACTGAATTTGAGGAATGTAATCAAAATTAATCTTATTATTTTGTTTATTTGGATTAAACACAAAAATTAAAAAGGCTTATCTGTAATGATATTTGTTCTTATTAAGTATATTTCGGTGCGTAAGTTAGGCTTGGGTTAACCTAACCTTAGGTTTAAACAGAGGAGGTGGAGGCGAGTGTTTATATTGAATAAAGGACGTACCTAAGCCTACACCTTGGTTACAAGTCCAAGGCACAGCTTGGGTTCCTGTCGTAATTGTAAGAGATCAGCAGCAGTAGCAGTATCTACATTGCGTTTACCCAATAGTTCATTCAATATCTCACTCCTCTTGTAGTGTTTTTCAATTTAACCCCTTTCCTCCTCTCCCTTTTCATCCTTTTTTTGACACAGTAACACTTAAAAATATATGATAACACTTATTTAGGACTAGAAAATGAACGGTTACTGAGGCTTGAGACCCAGGATCAAGTATAAGGCGCTCACCGTTCACTGCTAGACCCCTCTAAATAAAAAAGGGTTCCAACTCACCTTATTTTAAACTTCGATATTCTTAACCAATATTAACTATGATATTACTAGTTAAACTGCAACTTAACTATTAAAAGATTTATTTGAAATATATAAGACGCAATTCACCTATCCATGCCAAATGCATTGCTCGCGAATTTTAACACCTAGTAATGCCACGGTTACCATGGCAACGGTTACCATGCCAGTTTAATCATATAGTATACCTATAAAATGACGGATTTTTTTACATATTTTAACTCTCCCTTTTTCCTCTTTAGGATTTATATTGCTCACCTATATTATCAAAGAAATCCACGTACAAATTTTACAGTACAACCCCAAGAGCTTCGGCTGTGTCAGGCAGACAGTGAATTCCAAAACATAAATTATTATTATCTTGCAGGTTACACTACCAGAATATGATTACCGCATAATTCGTTAGTTACATAACCTTAGATAAGCAAGGGTGAAATTCTATCTTATTTGCACCCCCGGATTAAAATTAATTTTCGTGGAAGCTTCAAATCGCACGCGTTGACGTCCTTCCCTTTTGTCTGCAATTTTAATTTTGGCTGACATGAATATTTTAAATCGTAATTACGTTATGTTTTATCCTTTGATTGATAAAGGGATTTATTCGCTCATACGTTTAATTACTTTCTTAATTTTTGAAATATAAATTTCATCACTCACGCAATCTGCAGTGCCTAGGAGGGCCTGTAACCCAGAAGAAGGTTTAAGCTTTAATGCAACATCGCTCTCCTTTCACTGCTCTACCTAATATTTAACTACATAATATTTAAGTAAGGATATCACCTCACATGATGCTAAATATTGGTTTAATTTCACTATACGCACACTTTAATATTTTAGTCAATACTATTAGGACTGACCTATTTTAAATAATTTTGCCTTTTGGATTGAATGATCCTGTTGAATTAACTATAAGATACATTATAGTTAATTCAACGGGATAAATTAATAAAATTCAATAATTTAGTGTGTTCTAAGTTGGTAATTAAAATAATAATTGCTCTCCTAAAATTCAATATCAAAATTAAAGATTTATAATTCCTACTACGATACATATTAGCGTCATAAAACCATCGTTTTAAAAAACGTAAAAAAAGCCAAAACATTGTCACAAATCAAAAAGCATCCGTCTATATCATATCAGAAATATTACCAGAAAAGACGAAAGTAATATCCTCACGATTTGGGTTTCAATACGATAATAAGATGTAAAGACCAAAATAGGGGGGAGACGAGGCAATCATATTGTACCGCATCCGGGATACGCGTCGGATAATTTTGTTCTGAAATATTTCATAAATCATGTATCAATATGGAATGTAATACGATCGTTGCTAGACGACAGACGTTGACAGTCTTCTTGCTTTGCTTTATTTAAAGCAAAATTTTATTATTTTTAGCTATTTTGTATGGATTCATTTTCGTTAATAGTAAGAACGAAAAAAATCGTACCGAAAATTAGTTAACAATAATAAATCTTTTATTTTATTTTAATTTACATGCGATGAGAATCGCAATTTTTTCTTCTATCTTGATATCAATCTAATCATAATCGTAATGGTCGATTAAGGACGTTCAAGCCGTCCTCATAAAAACTATCGACAATTAACTAGAAAAAAAATCCTATTTACCTACCATTTTCATCAAATGCTTAATTTTTGCTAGCTGCATGTTTTTAAAACAGTTTCTTTAGCTTCGCCTTAGACCTAGGTCTCTCTAGGCAATTTAAGTAAGACAATATCTCTACATATTTTCCTAGAGGTTTCAGTGAGAGGTAAAAAATTTTAGATTTTAGAACCTAGCCGATAGCATCTTAATACATATAGTCATAACTGACATCTCCAAGGGTATTTGGGAGAATTTGGATTAAAACTATACAAATTTATTTTGTATAGTTTTATAATTTACCGTTAAAGGTTAAAACATAACGCACTAAGGTATTATTAAAATGAGAGAAAATTATAATACTGACATAAAGATATGTATATGAAAAAAAGTGAAGTTCCATAATAAAAGCTATTTTACTATTTTCTTTGCATTCCAGGTGAACACTGAAAGCCTGTTTCCGGCGGGAATTTTACACGGAAATGTACTACGAGCGGTGACAAAAACGCGAGTTCAACGTAAACCAGTTTGCGGAAGCTGCGCCAAGATGTGACAAGTCTTTCTTCCGATATCTCACTCATTGGAAATATATTTTAATGCTGAAAAATTTTATGGAGATGCTACTTACATATAGTTATATAATATGTGTTACCTCTAGAACTATTAACACAGATATTTCCTAAAAAAAACACCATCACTTAGACACATAACCACTTTAATAGCACTTATTACATCAAAAATCAAAGAAATACTGCACTCTGTCATCTTGCATCATCTTTTTATATCCTACCTTAGCCTAAAAAAATAACGGAATTAGTATCAATGCTGACAATTCATCACTAATATGATCTAACTCATAGACAATTAACAACCATTTATATAAAATTAAAACGGATGCTAACACAGATTACTAATAAAGAGGTATTTCGCTACTTTATATGTTAAGCGCAGAACATACTGAGTGCATGTGCATTTAAATTATAACATATAATAATAACAATTTAGATAAAATTAAAACGGATGCTAACATATGTTATATTATCAAGATGTTGAAGAATGGCAATCATATTAATTTATTGATTCAATCTTATAAATAAACTAAGGACTCATACTACTCAAAAGTTTTTCTTAAAATAAAAATATAACCAATGTTATTTCAGATATCTCTAAGCATAAAAGTTCTATTGTTCCATTACAGCACGAAAGAATGATAAACCAACAAACTCACTTGCCCATTTTTTATATGAAGGAATTTGTACCTCAGATTCTAACCTCGAAAAAAATTAAAGTGAGATAATTATCTCGTGTTTGGTATCAAAAAAGGTCTTGGCGTGCACATTACAAATATGTATATGTCGGAGCATAGTAAAAGATTATCGATTAATCGAATCGTTATCGTTGTCTATGGCGTTGGAGTGGGGTAGTAGTCACTTCCGTTGTTATGACAGTCTCTACCCCCGACCCTTTATATGCGGTCGACAGTCTAACTGAAGTCTTAGTCGTGCGCGGTCTCTCAAGAAGTGAAGTAATGTCTAAATAGTGATAGTGTTGTGCAGTGTTGTGTTAGTGCTAGGAGTGCTGTCCGATCAAGGTCACGTGAGTACCTTACAATGTAATTACCTCGTCTTAGGTTAGGTTAGCCTTAGGTTAGGTTAGCCTTGTGTTCGGTTAGGTTTATGTGAGATTAACCTTGGGTTTAAACAGAGAGCCTGAGCAGTGGAGGTGAGTGTCGTAATTACTTAAAGGAATTCCTTAAGCCTACACCTTGGTCACAAGTCCAAGGCAGTGCTTAGGTTTCTCTCGTAATTGTTCGAGATCATATTTGATCATTTATCGGTTCAATAGGAGTATCTACGTTGCGTTTACCCAATATTCCATTCAATACCATCACCCCCTTTTAGTGTTCCCCAATATTCCCCATCTTCCTCCTTCCATTTCCTTTCACATCGTTTTAAAATCCCCGAAATATATATATATCATATTCTTTAAGTCTACATATTACATATATGTTTAAAATGCGGTCGTATATTCCGCGCGGTTAGTCGTTGCAGTTATTCACTCTTTAAGCAAATAAAAACCAACATTAAGTTACAACATGAGATTATAAAGGTTATTTCAATCGGGAAACGGATAATAAAAAAATAAAGTTTAAAATAACTATAACCCGACTACGTAAAAAAGTGGTCTAAAAAGGACGAAACAAGATTATATTTTAGATGAAAACCCAGAAATGCATAGGTATAATTTATTATTTTTTATATAATAAGTGCAGAAGGATGGATTCTGTGCAGAATTAGAAGTGGTATTCTGTAAAGAATATAGCTTTTGTGTGTTACTGTTTAAAGTGAATAATAACAGTGAATGGAAAGAAAAACAATGCAAATGGAAGTGATTGTAATTTTTCTTAGAAAGTGTTACTTTTACTTTATAGCTCATATAGTAATATGCTTCTTTTGGCTTAATATACATCACCTAGAATTCGACAGACATCTCGCCAAATTATGTTATAAAAAATAAAATTTTCAACAAAGAAATTCCTGCCCCCGCGAAATGTTACCTATTATATACCTGGTTGGCATTATTACTGGTAGTTACTAGGATAAAAGATAAAGGCGGAGATCACGCGATTCATTTCTCTAATTGCATCCAGGGGCGTTTTCGTCTGGTCGCCGATAAAACGAGACAATTTAAAATACAGACTATAAAAAGGATATCATATTTCGTCAAAAGAACAGCATTATTAAAACAGACTTTTATTCTTAACAGCTACGAAAACTGTTATTGTATGCAATGTTATTATCAAGTGTATCAAATCATAAATAATTGTGTTTTCAGATTTCTTAATACTGATAATTAATCTGATTCATGTTACTTACGGCAATAGAATAATATTTGAAATATATTTAGTTTTTTAAGTTGCAATCATTCCAACTGCATGATAAGAGAATAAAATATTAAAAGTAAAAGTGTAACAGATCATGATGGTACCTTTATTTATATTATTAATAACAGCATAATTAGACCGATATTAAAATGTTTAGAATAACAGAATTTTTGAATAATAATTACTGTAGCTAAAATGGTGATTTAGCTGATGGATTTTTGGAAGCCCATAAAGCCTATACTTCGTTGTATGTTTAGAGTAGAAGTTGTTTTGGGAGATTCCGTATATAAATATTGTCATTTCAACCAATCTTGTAATTAATATATCGCGTATAATATTCTAGTAAACAAACCGTAAATAACCAAAACAAAAAAAAATTCCAGCGCACCTACATTAAAAGTTTTATTAAGGTACATTACAAATTGACAATAGGTAAACAAGAACATAATAATGATGACACTATAATGTGTTAAGAATTAGGTGTCAGCCCGTGATACAAAGAGTCACTTGGCCTACAAGTGTCCATTAAGGAGACTTTGAATACGTGTAAGAGTATACGTTTGACGTACGACCTCAGCGTTGAGAAAATGGGTGCGATAACGACGCTTCTTTCAGAAATAGGTGCGTTTATTCAGGTTTCTTTTTACCGAAGTTGTTCGGCTTTCAATTACCTTTTAAACATTGAGGTGTTTTAGAAATTCGGTCGTGTTTTAAGGTGAAAACCATTTTTACTACATGTCATATAATGATGATAAAATAATTTTAAATTATTTAGATATTTTATATCAAACAAAGCAAATTCGTCAATATAAAAGCAAACATATTGAAAATAAATCGTGCAATAAAATTTTAAGGTGTTTGACTATTAAAAATGTATAATTTTCTATATGTGATTTTTGTTAACATGTCAATTGGAAAAACATATTAACAATTTAATTTTATATCAAAAGATATTTTATAGAAAAAGATAGATGTCTCAACGGCGACTCCTAATCTGCCTTTTGTTGGCAAATAAATTTCGGGTATAAAGCGAGTTTGACTCTACTTCTTTTTGACTAGACTTCTTTCCAAAACTTTTAATTTTGTTAACAATAACCATAATGTATTAATACCAAAATATTAATGTTATGAACTATATAAACGAAAAGAATTAGGTAGGTAGTATAGAACAAAACTTACTATTCTAGAGTCTGATAACACTAAAATTGTATGATACGAAAGATCAAACAGACGGTATCTCTTGTTTTTCCTATGCGTTGTCGCTTTGAAAATTTAGTGATACGGGGAAATTAAACTAAGAATGCTGCGGTACTCATCTCTTAGGAGATGCTTTCCCACAGGTTGAGGAGAATCGTATTCTAACCCGTCCCCTCACGGGGAGAAACATTTTATTTCAAACAACAATAATCCTCAGGCAACATTAGTTTTATATTCTGCAAAGTATAATAAAGTGGAGTGGAACAATCGCGTTGTTAGTAAATGGCGCAGTCACAAGTGCCATGTTCATGCCGACAGATAGCGGCTCCATTCAGAAAACCCGCTGGATTCATCCTTTCAGTGCTTTACTCAGATACGACAGTTTCACTCGCAACATCGCTGAGTGCCTCCCAATTGAATGAATGCTATATCGCTGTACGGCTCGGTATCGTAATTACTCCAAATTAATTTCAATTGCTTTTTATGCTATAAAAATATCGAGAGGCATTGTTTGGAAACAAATATTTTTTTTAATACGTTTATATTTATCAAATCTCAAAAGTCAATTAGAATCTTCTTTATCTATTGTAAAGAAAAAAATATTGTATATCTTAATGGTTGAAATTGAAGAATTTTATTTATTGTACTAGGTATCGAGGGTCTGATGATGAAGCCGATGAGCTCGAATTTATTACATACAACTTCTAGTAGTCACTGGAGCTATTCAATGGCTTTGATCAACTAATTATTGTATGTATTCAAACTATAAAAAACGTTAATATACGGAATTAACGTTATTTTTTAAAAACAATAACACCAACGGTGTTATTAACTCTTGTATCATGTCAAATACCTACCCAATGTAAGAGTAATAATTGTTCAGTCTACTAAGGCAAAATTATATAAAAAAGGTAATATAGATTACGACAGTAGGAGGTTAAAAGAATACAATTTTTAGATGTTTCGCTATAAAAATTGAATGAAAACCTATTAATGTAATATATTCTATTTATTAGACAAAATAAATGGCAATATCGTTTCAAATACGCAAAGCAAAACCAGATAACTTCTAATTCTACATTATAACAACCGTAGTTAAGCGGGAGCACAAAACATTTAAGGATCTGTGGTGGTTTGATAAGCTCTATTACCGTAACGCTTTCCGGTTTCCTAAGGTATTCTATTCAGAGGATATGTTACATGAACACTAAATGTAATGTTGTTTTATCTTATCATTTTACGTAAACGTAGTATCTGGTAAACACAATGTTTAAAGGAAAAATATTTATTGCGCTCTCAATTTTTCATATGGTAATTCTTAAGGTTAAACTATAAACAGTAGAAATTGCAGAAAAAATCAAAAGGTTTTTCCTATACTTGTGTATAGGTATATATATACAAACCTAGTTGCTATTACCATTAGTCTCCGATAGTATAGAATTAATTAATTGGAACAATATGAGGCTAACAGAACAAAGCCTAAACAAATAAGTACAAATTTGCCAATATATTTGTTAATCAAAATAAATTAAATAGTAATGAGAGTCTAATTGTACTTTAAAATTGTAATGCAATAAATATTTAAAGATATTTATATATGTTTCTCCCTAGGAGTTCTATGATGTTGTTTAAAATAATAATGTTTCATTTAAACTACGTTTTGGCGATATGAAGTACAATGTTGTCAATGGTTGGCAGCGCTGTCTGTTTTTGTATCTTACATAAGAGGTCAGTCTCGCAGAGGTCAATCGGTTAATCATTAAGGAAAAGTTCGTAGATTATTCGTAAAAAGATTACAGTAAATAATGGTGATTTATCTAACAATCTAGTTTAATTCGATAGCTCTATACAATCTTCTTGAATGGAATATTTACGTTTGGGTAGACAAACAACAACACTGAACAATTTTTAGCCATTGAGTTACGTTAAACAAATACGGTAAAAAGTTGTAAAAATAAAGTAAAATAACAGTAGAACGTCATGTGTGTCGGTATAACCGAGACACCCACCATTAGTTTACATACAAATAGGCGTCGTTTTACATAATCCGCCCTATACGACGGCGGTAATTTGTTGCCAACCGTCTGGATAAGCAAATTGATCGTACCTCTCAATAAATATTTAATAACAACTCCCTTTATTGACATTTTGAAATATTCTTTATTTTTTTTACTGTAATGAGATATTATGTCTATCCCCTTCAACTGTCATCATCCAAGCCATACGATTAGGTTATAGTGAAAATTGTAAAAACAATAAAAATGTAGAGAGTCGACAAAGCTAAGCTAAAGCCCATATACTCATTCAATAACGTCTACCTGTCTATTAAACATTGCAATGATTAATTTAATTTACATTTACAGACCATAAATAATATTAAAATGTATGTTTTTTATAGATATAATTTTCTCTATATTTACCTCATATTGCAAAGTAACGTGCAAAAGACAATAACATGCACTTTAGACAGGAAGCTCGACCTCGTTACCCAGCATTAAACTAAGCCAACGTTACAAAGACTCGCTTCACTATTGTACTCAATATATTTTAATCTATGGAACTACTCGTCAATTAATAGATCAATTGAAAAAGGGCTTTTAAAATATTGAGACGTCGAGGAAAATATTAAAGGTGTTTTTAAAAAATTACAAATATAATTATTAGAATTGTGGTGGTGGTTATATACTTAGCAAACTTTCTCTTGTAAAATATTATATTCTTGATATATTTGATCGCTAACTCTGAATAGTACATAGAATATATGTTTGACAAAGCATTGTATAGTGCATAATAATAGCGCTGTACACAACCATCACAGAACAGCCAAGCCAATACGTGGCTAGTTCCAGGGACGCGTATTGAAATGTAAATATGAACGTATGACGGTGTGAACAGAAACAAGCGGCTAACGAACGAAGTAAGTGATTTCGGTACAGCAACGACAATGCGCTGAAAACCTCGATGTAAATAAAAACTTTGGACTAAACCCTGCGCTTGTTGGAAACAGAAATTCATTACAAATGCGTCAACTATAGAGTTTTGACACTAATGAAACTAAAGCTGTGCTGTAAAAAAAATGCATAACATTACATTGTTGATAAGTTATAAATAAAAGTAGGTATTTTTCAACTCCGCTCCAATGACTCGTGCAAATTAAAACAGTTACAATGAATTCAAAATATGTTAATTTATTCTTATATTAACTTTAACTTCCTGAAACCAAAAACAGAAAAATGTTAACCTCCACATATTGTAGAATACAACAACAACAACAACATGTTACAACAACAACATGTTAAAGTTTCGTTCAGTGTCCCACACGGAAAGCCCAAAGTTACTCCCAAAGCACGCATTTCTGACTTTTCATAAATTTTTTTAAATTAATGACGGAAAATTCAAAGGTCTACCTAGATTCATGAGGTCTGCTAACATGTAGCGTGGTAGAATCTAAAATGTTGATTTTGACTTTTACCTCCATTATTGCTTTTAAATTTCTGACTGCAATAATCCAAGAAAAAGTAAATATTCATAGTTCACTCTTTGTAACGTATTCAGCTCAGAATTGTACTTTCACAAAGGCCTCATCATCTGAATGCTCGCGAATGTAGTCTCGTTACAAATCTACAGACTAATACCTGGGTCGAAGGATGATTTTAAATTGCATTTTGAACCTTAAACACTGTTTAGCAAAGCCCTATGCAACTTAGTACGATAACAAAGAATACGTTGTAAAATGTCTTTAAAGTCGGCTCTCGCGACGCCTGCAAGTGGCGATATTTCAGCCCTTCTACATGTTACGTACAACATTTATATTTTCTACATCTAAAATATTCATGGCTTAGTACATATCTGAAATCTTAATAAGTTATAACTCAACTCAATCAACTTAACCCAAATCAGACGGTTCTCAATATTCTTCTTCTCGGTTCTAAATACCTCCTATTGAGAACTGAGGATTAATAAATAACTATTAAATTAAACATTTAAATTACCCCCTACTGAAAATCTAATTTAATACAGTCACTAAGTATTCAAGATGATATCGATATAGAATAATCGGTATTAACATGTATAATAAAAGTGGTGACATTAAAATATGTTTATAAGTAATAATGTAGCATTTAATCAATAAGCAAAACCTTATATATCAAAAGAAAACCATGTTAATTTTGCCGATGTCCATGGGCGATGGTGGCCACTTACCATCAGGTGGACCATCTGCACCTTTCTACCATAAAAAAAAAACTAATAGTCTCGCCCAAGCATCACTGGGTTAAACATTTTTTAATGACAATAACCTTAATGTTAAAATTATTATATTTAACTAAAAATAAACTATAACTAAAAAAAGGTGCCGAAGATGCTGGCTGCATTCCTTGTTTGAATTGCAATGCTGATTTTTTGGCCAAAATGTAAGCCAGTATATTTATACATCATACAACATTAGTTCATACGTAACGTGTTGTATAACATTAATTCATAATAGTTCACTTCTCTTTAACATATTATTATTTGAATTAAAGACGGTCAAAGCCACGTATGTGCTATTTGTCTTGTAAACAAATCTCATATCCTACAATTTATGGCCCCATTTACACTTGCACTATAAAATATTTATGCGTTTTTGTTAATATTCGGGAATTCAGCAAATTATCAGAGAGACGAAGCGAGGTGGCTGACACGTGCGGGCTGGCTGGCTCCGATCGTACGCGTTACTATTTTACATATAAATGGACCTCGCTACATAATCCGTCTAACACAATGGCTTTAATTTGTCCCGACTCTGTGTGCGTAAACAAATGAAACCTGAAATTGGTGCGAAGGTACGCGCCGACAATTTCGTTCGTCATTTACATCATATTGAAAGAACCCTAGTTACTGATAGCAGGTAAAATTACTTTTCTATTAAATAAGAAAAAATCTTACCGATATATACTAATTCATTAATATAAGGGAAAAAATAATAATAAATTTGTCACTCCATACTTACGCATTTATTTTAGGATTTCACGCTTATATGTAACTACGATCATCAAATTTAAACGTCAGTGGCTCAATGGTTCAGGCGTTGAATTCGCAATCGATAGCTCGTGAATTCAAATCCCAGTCATTGGGCTACTGACGTGGCCCACACCTAACACACGTTTTTCTGAAAAAAAGGGTTGTGTCGCAGTAAAAAACAAGTTAATTTTCTAGTGATGTAGAAAAAAAATACAGTTCCTTAATTTTATCCTTTATTTGTGCTATGAGGTATCGTGAAATTCAGCATGAAGCTTACTTCATACGCTACGCTAGGTCATCGGGACTACCTTATAATTATGTGAGTGACTACATTAATGGTCATATCTGTTCAATGCGTGGACTTAGAAGTTTTATTTCTTGACAGCCGCAAAGAACCGCAGGCTTGCGTATTTGATATTAATTTCAACTTGATACGTCCACCACAATCTAATCCACGCGATCCTGAGAAAAAGGGAAAGGAAGGGAAGAAAAAGACAGACAGGCAGACGGACAACGAAGTGATCCTATAAGAGTTTCTTTTTTCCTTTTAAAGTATGGAACCCTAAAAACATACCGTTCTGATCTATGAGGAAAGTTTGGAATGTAAAAATCCTTAAGTTGAATGATTACGCATTTGTAAATCAGATCTTTGTAGACAAAAGCAATATAAAAAGAACAGCTGTTAAGTTTCTTCATGTCTCTCCTCAACAGAGTCATTCAAGATAGAGTTAGTTTTAAATAAACATACATACTGACTTACTTGACGTGTCGAAAATACTTAGTAGAAAGTTTAAACGGAATAGACAATTTTGAGTTTGAGAATTGTTTACGAAAACAAAAAGTAATAGCTTACCAGTGAGTTATCTCGACGGGGTCGGGAAAATCTTATTTCATTATAATAACAGCAACGATATCTACATAATGTTCAATGTTAGTTCGACTCCCGTGAGCCAGTAACTGCGGGTGTTGTTTAGTTCGACTAAGCAAACACAGAAGTTAAATTAGTATGAGTATCTCCAAATGCAAATCCTGGTCGGAGAAGTAGGAACGTGGCACCTGCGCTGACAGTTTGTGTAATAGCTCGGAACCACCGAATTAATTTACAAAACTCTGAGCTGTCTCGCATAAAACAGTTTTTGATGTTAGTAGTTTGCTCGCGTTCACGAAGCTGAAATTGGTTGGATTGTTGAATATTTTATTATATTTTAACTAACTAGTTACTCATTATTGTCATAAACTGTTAATACTGTTGTCCTGGATATAAATCATTAAATGGTATTACAACAAAGAAAAAGGCGAAGTGAAATAAGGAAAAAATCTGCAAATGAGCTGTGAAAGTCTAAATCTACAATGTAGATATACTTATGAAGTATAAGTTGTTAGCAACACCGTTTATAAAGTAGTATTAGCGGGTAGATCATATTACATTATGTCAAGTATACCTACGTGAAGACAATATATATTACCTTTAGTGTGAAAGATTCGTCTCAGTCTCTCTGGTGTTTTCGCGCAGTGTACATGGAAGTTAGTATTATAGTGTCGTGTTAGGCCTCCGTTACCAAGGAGCATGTGAGTAATGTACATTATTATTTTATTAATTCGGGTCTCAAGACCCTGGCACTGCTCGGCTTCCATCTAGATTACATGTTGATATTGTCGTTTGAATGTAACTGCGCAGTATACCTACCATATACTTAGCGAAAACCGTGTTAGATTCAGGTCCTTGATAATAAGTAAAATTCATTTTAGCCTCGCTAGGTTGCTCTTTGTGTCACAATATTTGGCTACACTGTTTATGACACTTGCCCATTCATTCATAAAAACATTTTTTCACACGCTTTTATAACTGTATATAACTTATATGTATATAGTAATCGCAATATGTGTAGGTGAAATGGTACACTTTATCTATAAGTGCTTATTTAAGCTACAAAAATGTCATAATAATATTTTTTTTTAATGTACCTTATATTATTTGGATTTATCTTTTATAATGATTTACACTTGGCCGCTTAAAATAGCAACTCAACGGTATATGTAACTTATTTTATCAGTAGCGTTAATTATGGTGATCTTTTCATACCTTCATTGCATTCAGTTAAATCTACATCTCTCTTATTATTATCATGAAAGCGCTAAATCAGGATAAACATCAGCATATTTAATAAGAACGGTATCCAGCGGTGCCGCAAACAACTTTGAAACTGGCCGAGCCACGCAGTTGGTGATGACATCCCTTTGAAGATAAAGACGCGGGATAATTCTACATTTTCCTTCCGAAACATTCGATAATATATACCTGTCATATCTACAAATTAACTTTTAATGATATTTGAAACTTTTTGATGTAATATTTTTGTGTCGAAAAAATAGGTTTATCAAAATAACTCTTAATAAAGAAACATATATATTTTAATTGGACATCACGCAGAATTTATTTTTTACCACTCATTCTAATTTCATTTTCTACTCTTTTTTTCCTATTTACATTTTTTAGGAGATTAATGTTTTTAAGAGAAACGTCTTTAAACATACCAATGCCAATAAATCCCTTCTAAATGTTCGTTTTCGTTGTATCAGTTTAAAGATGTTATTATTCAGATAGATTTATTCTACATTGAGTCATTGCATATTATGAAAGCAAATCCCATGACGCGAATGCCTGTCTGTTCGCGATAAACTCAAAAAATACTGATCCAATTTTCTTGCGATTTTTACTACTAGGTAGAGTGAGTTTTATGTTTAAGCCCACCGAAGCTAGAGCGAGTAGACTAGTCACAAATATATTTTATATAATCTAACCTAATATAATTCAGGTTTTTTAGTTCAAAACTCAACAATGAGACGTCATGAGATAAGTACATAGGTTGGGCCATAATCCCTGGGTCGTTAGGGTGCGGTCACACGTACGAGCGCATTCACTCAAAACACAATAAGCTGAGTCCTTACCGATAGTCATCCTGCTCTTGATATTATTTTGTGACGCAATATGCTCACAATAGAAATAACATCTGTTATTTTCTTTAGCCCTCTCTATTGTTGTATTAAAAAACCGTAAATACTATGAACGATATATTATATTATATAAAAATTTTAAATTAATTTTTAATAAACACGAGTTTATAAATTTCCAAATCATAAAAACAAACGACTTACTACTTTATTTAACTTTTCTAGATTCTTCTCTTCTATTTTTTTGTTATAAGTTATTTTTATCGATTGACTGAATAAAAGTTTACTAACCAATCTCATTGTCATGATATATATAATTAATAAAGTTTCACAGTGAAAGAATTATTTATACAAAAAAAGCTTACAATTAATTAATTAAATATTCTTTGAAATTGAGCTATTTCTGTACGTCCAAGGTGAATACGAAAGAAACCCTTTCGTCCTGTAACCCATTATCTATTAATAAATATAAGTAGGCAATAAAGTAATGCGATAAAATGAGATAGTGACCATCAATGGATTTAATCAAATAGGGGAACGAAACAATCTTTTCACTATTTACTATACATAGAAACATCAAATATGTCAAACTTGAAGAGAAACTTGTCACTATGATTATGTCAAACACAAAAATAATCCCGTCATCTATTTGGACATGACGCACCCCTGCAGTTTGAGACTTGCAAATTTGGGGAAGCATACTTGAATGCTAGGAGTTTATTTGAGGCCTCTAAATCGGAGATAATCAATAAAAAAATTATTAGTACTCTTGATTACAGGGCAAAATTAATTAAGTATTCTGTATATAATTATAAAGAGGCAAGTTGACTGTCTCAACAAAGCACGGTAGAAACTACTGCAGCAACATACATAAAATAATTTCTTTTCATGGCGTGGGGACCCATTAAAAAGTCTTTTTTTTTTTCGAAAATCTTGCCTTTATGAGTTAAATGAAAACGGAAGCAACTGGTGTGAAATAAATCATAATTTGGAAATCAGTATACACGTTTTGCTCAAAAAGTGTATATTTATTTCCAAATATAACCAAAAAAATATAAAATGATAAAAAGATATAAATGACGGTATTAAAATCAAGCATTGCATTTCATTGTTATTAAATGCCGTTGCTAAAACATAAACTCTTAATAAAAGTTATTTTTTACTCTATGTAAAATAATACATAACTTACAATTTTGCTATTTTAGTTAGACGTCTAGCGTCTGCTTTGAGTATTACTTGGATAATTTTAAACTCAAAGCTACCAATATAACTTTTAATATAATTCCAGTTGAAATCGCACTTCTCAAAGCCTCGAGTCATAGGCGGTAGGAATGAAAGATTATAGAGTGCTGTGTATAGGTGATCAGACGTCGTTAACCGGGCGGGTGTTTTGAAAAGTTGATGGGGAGGCTCGGCGGTTGTCATGGTTAATAACACCCGCTTATACTGCAATCGTTTACCTATAACACTATGGACTCATGATCAAGATTCATTTCATTTTTAGGCAAATAACATAAATAAGCTAATTATAATAGCAGCTGATATTTCAGAATTGGAATAACACTTCTTTCTCGGATAAATAATGTCGTATGCAATTATAAAGTTAATAAAGTAGAACTGTTAATTTTTTCCGTGGATTTCGATAAATTAATCATTATCATCATCACAACCCATGGCAATGGCCCACTGCTGAGCCGAGTCTCCTCCTTCTTCAGAATGCGGAGCGGGTTAGGCCATAGTCCACCACGCTGGCCAAGTGCGGGTTAGCAGACTTCAAATACCTTTGAGAACTTAAGGGAACTTAGGGGATGCCACAACCACATGGCTAGCACATCATAATAATTATGTGTGCCTGCTTAGGACGTTTGATTCGTGATATTTATCTAAAGAAGCGTCCATATTATTAAACGTCAATGACTGCAATCGAAATACCACAGGCTTCTGAGTCGCCCGTCGCCATCTAGCCGACGGTCGCGATAGCAACACATCGCTTCATAAAAGGCTCTTTATGTGATTTCTTATATTATCAAACATTTTCCTCTCTTCAAAAGGATTTTTCAAAAGGTAAAATCGCTTTGAATTTAAATATTGAGGCTCTCTTAAGATACTTTAAGGAAATGAAACTGCTACTGGAATATTGGTTTGTAACAAATTTTATTTTCTAATAAAGTCATCAGTCAGTCGATTCAAAATGAATTGAGAAAGCATTCAAAAGAAAGAAGATGAGTACAAAGATTTGCGTTTTTGCTATTACTATCATACAGTATAGATATTTTATACTAATTTATGGAGCTGATATATGAAAATATATTTTTTTCGAAATCATTCAATAATTATCACGATTGATAAATAACTTTTGATTGTCGAATGCCTATTTCTTGTTAACCTAATGGTCCCGATAAATTATCAACATTGTGTCGAGTGATTAACTCATCTTAGGTCTCAGTTTCCAGACACTTAGCTTCCTACCAATGTCCACCTTATTTACTTATTAAGAAGTAAACTAATAATACATTTTAACAAAACTATTAATTCTAGGAATACAAAGGCTCTTTCTTCTCATTTCTTGACTTTGAGTTTAGGTCTTTGGATTAAGATAAATAGATCCGAAGTTTCACTGTACAAGCAGTAATCAAAAATACGACCTTTTCTGTTTTCTGTTCTCAATTGGACCTAAAATATCTGAATTTTGATATTATTTACAAAGTACCAATGATGAAAATTTGTAATGAAAGAGACGGGATCAAACAGGACCCACTGAAGAATATTATTAATTTATCTTACGAACTTAGAGCATGAGAGTTCTTCTTACAATTATTAATATTTCCAAAACTTTTTCGAGAATACTTAAAACTTGCGGCGACTACTTAGGCGATATTCAACAGTAGGTCGAATTTAACTTAAATATACTTTTAGAATTTCCATATTTATAACTTAGTAAGTTAGAGAATATTGGAAAATGTTTAATGTAAGGTCGTATTTTTCTCTCGTCTTAAATAAGTCCGAGGCTAGCCACACATTACTACATTAGTGTATGAAAAATATAAAATTTTATTTTGAAGAATATAAGAAGAATATTGCCATATTAAAAGGTAAGAAGAATATTCAGTAAATGGTTCCAGGTTTGTACTGGATTCAAAGATGTTCAACTTTGAAAGCGTCTCAGAGGAGGATGAAATCATACAAAGTGTTGGCATTAAAAGAAGTCAATTATCCCGTATATCTGTTAGGTTTTATTAAAATATTAATACTATAAAATATTGATATTAAGTATAATTAGAATAATTTGATCAATAACTCGATTATCGAATATTAAATTGGCGACACAGGCCTACGACCCCACCTGTCATTAAAGTGGGAATAGATGACCCCTTTATCTTATTTTGTATTTTAAAAAAAAACAAGGTTTTATACTATAATTCCTTTTAAACAACACTGTTTTTAACTGATATCTCTCAAGATTACTATCACTGGATATTTACAATAAGTAATGTCCTTTCGAAGGTTTTTTTTATTCCGATTTTACAATTTAAACGTAGGTAAGGCTCTTGGGCTATATTGTGAATATAGAGTTCATTTCATACCAATATATCTATTGTTAATTATGATGTTGGCAACACTTATAATTTGAGTAGCATCCTGTTACTTGATCTTGATGTTGGTACGACTGATATGAGTAGCATCCTGTTACTGGAATGTTGGCCAACTGATAAACACAAATAAAAGAAGTGGGGATTGAAAAATAAATACGCCGTTACGACAGAATAATCATTGATTAAATCGCTAGTATTCTAGGAGTGACGCTGAAGCTCTGAGTCCCCAGGAGGATATTATAGTCAAGCTGTCATAGTGTTAGTCTGCATATAGACTACAACTTCTCTTTTATTTATTAACACCATGTATTTCGAATATCGTGAATTAGAGATTGCAATTCAAATACATGTCATATATATGAATAAATTTAAAAATATTTTATTTAAAAAATCGAAGTTTTAATAAACCTTAAGCTCATATTACATGTTTGATCCACGATTTATAAAGGTTTATCCCCAGTTCACTTTGTGTATGTTAATAACATGTGCCACATTGACATGTGTCGGCCCCGAAAATTAAGTCCCATTGCGTAGGGTATGTTTACTCGTCCGAGCATCAATAAAGTACTTACACGAGCGTGACCTAGACTATATTATACTGATAAACTGTCAAGCATAAATGAACATTTCATAACTTTGTTTTAATATGCGAGAATTTTGCATAAATGATTCCATGTATTCATATTATGTTGCACGACTTATATAACGACTTCAATTTTTCGCACAGTAAATTCCAGATATTAAAAAATTAATTAGATACCTTTCTAATAATTGTGCTATTTTCTCTACTGGTTAGGTTAGTATGCTACTCTTAAAAAATTATCCATAAGTATACTTTATCTTGCAGACCGTAGTGTTCTGCAATAATTTAAATCATTTCTGTGAAAAAATGTCCTAACATTCGAACATATAGAAACATTACAATAATTTTTTTTTTTTACATTTCATACATTTTCTATCCTTTTGAGGATACTTTAAGGAATTATACCTACAGCATATAGGCACATAAGTGTATGATTGTGAAAAAGTAGTGGGGGAAAGTTGCGCATTTTAAGCGTGCTGTGTGCCTGTATTGGCAGTTGCAACTGTTACGTTTACTATTTTGACAAATAGCAGACCCGCGTTAACTGAAACGTCGCATAAGAACCAATCGCGTGTGACGCGCTGCTCTCACTCCGCGCTCCCGCAAAAAGACCCTAATAGTGACTTCTGCGCATTCAAGGTCAGACGTAAACTTACGTGCCGGTAGCTATAAACGGTTAGGAAGCTTATTTTCGTTAATAAGATTCCACTACGGCTCAAACTCTAAGCACAATAAAAAATAAGTTAACTCACGTGATCATTATGAATTGGAACAACGCTAAATGACCACTCTTTAAAATAATGTCAACTTTGTAAATCACTTGGACTCAGATCTATTGGTATTCCTTTCAGCACATGATAAAAGCACATAAAAGTCATTAACAATAGTATTAAGAGTATGGGAGCTGTACTGCGCAGTAACACTCTAATGACAATATTAACATTTAATCTATATTAAAGCCGAGCAGTGTCTGGGGCTTGAGACCCAAGAGACACACCACTAAACACATTATTAGTCACAATACTTTAATATGTACTGCGCGAAAACACTTGACAAACTCAATTATATTGAAACGAAAAGTTATATATTGTCTACTCGAAATAAGATAAATTGAACTACCCGCGAATTTAAAATTATCAACGGTGTTACTAAATAAGGTATGTTCATAGAGAATATTTGAAAAACCAAGTACCTACAACATTCTAAAAATAAGAAATTTAACAGTAGAGATGCTTTTACTTTCGAATTTATTTTTTGTATTCTTCGACATAATAGCGTTGCGTCGTTTAAACCACTCGGTTAAGTCTGTATCACATTACTGGAAATCAGGTCAGGTCAAGGCAACATGCACACGTTGGTTGGTACCAGGAATTTTACTGTAATTGGCTGCGATTGTCATTAACCATTCTATTTTATCTTTATCAATATCTGCTGTTGAATTCAATAAAAATATTCTAATTATTGAAATAGTTATTAAAATTAAAAGTAGGTTAATTATTTTTAGTTCCATAATAAACTAGGTAGACAATAATAACATCGATTTAGCAGATTATTAATAACAAAATATAAAAACAGTTGTCAATACAGATTTAACAAATATTGATAATATTCTAAAAAAACCAAAGATTGACAAAATATATACCGTTACCTCTGAGACCGTTACGTACTTTTAAAAAACTTGACACACGATTCTATTCAATACTTCAAATCGAAAGAAAGGTATCGATAAATGTAGTCTAAGCAATATCAGTGTGCTACCATGGTTAAAAGTTGTTATAATTGTCAATATATTTATACACGCAGATCTCAAGTTAGAAATAAGCTGATAGTCTTTAAACGTCTGACTAGATCTTCACAAATTATAGCTAAGAATTCAATTACCATCTCGATAATCTATACAGATACACCCGTTAAACTTATAAAACCCCATTGTTGTAGCGTCGGGGGTTAAAAACCGGTAATATTTCTGAACGTTATGGCATTCTAAATGTATTCAAAACACTCATTTTGTTTTCAAAAACGTTTTTTTTCGATAGAGGTCACAAAAATCGATTTTCAGCAAATATGTATGTCGGAGCATAGTAAAAGATTATCGATTAATCGAATCGTTATCGTTGTCTATGGCGTTGGAGTGGGGTAGTAGTCACTTCCGTTGTTTTGACAGTCTCTACCCTCGACCCTTTATATGCGATAGACAGTCTAACTGAAGTCTTAGTCGTGCGCGGCCTCTCAAGAAGTAAAGTAGTGTCTAAATAGTGATAGTGTTGTGCAGTGTTGTGTTAGTGCTAGGAGTGCTGTCCGATCAAGGTCACGTGAGTACCTTACAATGTAATTACCTCGTCTTATGTTAGGTTAGGTTAGCCTTAGGTTAGGTTAGCCTTGTGTTCGGTTAGGTTTATGTGATATTAACCTTGAGTTTAAACAGAGAGCCTGAGCAGTGGAGGCGAGTGTTATGATCATTTAAAGGAATTCCTTAAGCCTACACCTTGGTCACAAGTCCAAGGCACTGCTTAGGTTTCTCTCGTAATTGTTAGAGATCCATTTGATAAATTATCGGTTCAGTAGGAGTATCTACGTTGCGTTTACCCAATATTCCACTCATTACCATCACCCCTTTTAGTGTTCCCCAATATTCCCCATCTTCCTCCTTCCATTTCCTTTCACATCGTTTTAAAATCCCCGACATCAGAAGTGGGATCACAAGCCCAATAGTTCACGTTTACGGTTTTTTGCGTATCATCTTGATGGCTATCTTAGTGTCAATGCTAGAGAAATAGTTTTTGAAAAAGTTAGTGGGTAGTACAAAATAAAAATTCAGAAATAGCTAATATCACATTACATAGTTGCGAAGGTAGTTTACAACCTTAAAATCGTGATTATTTTTTGAAGTAGGTAGACTTTCGCTTTACATGAGGCACATCAGCCCTTACGGTAGTAAATTATGGTGTTGACAGTTTTTACGCATTGTGTTTGGAAATTACTGATCATATTAACGTTTTATTAGTGCGACAGAGAGCTTTTACGCTTTGTCAGAAAGATGTACTGGAAGCGTTGTCGCTTTGTTGTTATTGAGCCGTTGTAAGGTGGCTTTGTAGGCCCCGACGGTTGGGGCTGAAAGCTGTTACGCTTTGCTACGAATTTGAGATGTTTTCTGTAAAGAGTGTTGAGAGCTCTTTGTTTCTTTGTGTGTTAATGATTGAAATTCTTATGTCTAGTGAAAAATAGTGCTGAAAGCTGTCACACTTTAACGAAGTTGTTGGTCTATGAAACTAGTGTTACGTGTTACGTATTTTGAAACTGTGTAAAGGCAACGCGAGAGCGCGTTGATTATCAGAATGGCCGTGTCGGAGCATAGTAAAAGATTATCGATTAATCGAATCGTTATCGTTGTCTATGGCGTTGGAGTGGGGTAGTAGTCACTTCCGTTGTTTTGACAGTCTCTACCCTCGACCCTTTATATGTGATAGACAGTCTAACTGAAGTCTTAGTCGTGCGCGGCCTCTCAAGAAGTAAAGTAGTGTCTAAATAGTGATAGTGTTGTGCAGTGTTGTGTTAGTGCTAGGAGTGCTGTCCGATCAAGGTCACGTGAGTACCTTACAATGTAATTACCTCGTCTTATGTTAGGTTAGGTTAGCCTTAGGTTAGGTTAGCCTTGTGTTCGGTTAGGTTTATGTGATATTAACCTTGGGTTTAAACAGAGAGCCTGAGCAGTGGAGGCGAGTGTTATGATCATTTAAAGGAATTCCTTAAGCCTACACCTTGGTCACAAGTCCAAGGCACTGCTTAGGTTTCTCTCGTAATTGTTAGAGATCATATTTGATCATTTATCGGTTCAATACGAGTATCTATGTTGCGTTTACCCAATATTCCACTCAATACCATCACCCCCTTTTAGTGTTCCCAATATTCCCCATCTTCCTCCTTCCATCTCCTTTCACATCGTTTTAAAATCCCCGACATGTATTATTTTATAGAATTAAAGTCGTATAGTAGCAGTTCCAATAGAATAATAGTACTCTTGTAAAATTTTCTACAATTTTTTTTTAAATAAGCATATAATATTTTTATTTATAAGACTTTTTTTTAAACTGATATTAATTTTACAGTCTATATAATATCTGTACATCGTAAGTAAACAATAAAAAATCACATTAAGTTAAAATATTCAGTACAAACATTTAAAGTTGTTTGATTATTATATACGAGTATGTATTTACTGTTGAGAAAATTCTAGGTAAAATTGTATTTGTTGTTTTAAAAATGTAGATTAATCTATAGTTAGATATACAGATAATTTCTTGAAAGACCTAAATAAAATAATTCTATGTAATACCTAAAAATCCAATCTAACATGTCCAATGTCCATTAACACTCTTTTATGTGTTCGTGAACACGAAACGCCTGCTATTTGCATTTTGTCACATAATATATGAGCCATCTCATTTGTTTTAGGGCTATTTTTGATGTCAACGCACCATTACACTCAGATATGACACAATGGAATGTTGTTAAGGATGAAACGGAGCAATCACATGTCCGAGTTCAAACGGAATGCTCATTGTCGTAGGATATTTGAATAACTAATACAAGTTTTATTTTTAGGTTACTTTATAGAATAATTCATTGATCTTTTAATCAATATTGTTTTAAAAGCATGCTCAAGTATCATGTCAAAACACACTTACTTCTTGAGTATGTCAGTTCGAAAGTTAGGTTTGTTTAACATTTTTATATTCAGTATGTAAAATGATTGCACTCCGAGAATATAGCCTATGGTGATATAATAGCTCTTATTGGTTTATTTTAAGAATTTCCATGTAAGCGCGATAGTTAATTTGTCGTTTGGTAATTTCCTGACATTACTACCCCACTCTTAGTTTTTGACATAGGCCATCCTTTTAAATTAAAATTATAAGTACTTATAAATAAAATGTCGTAAATGATCAAATGAAACATCAGCATGTTAAACAGAATTATTTTAAATATTCGTATAGTATTCACAAAGTTCGGCATTTCATTCATGTATATTTATAGAAAGAAGGAGGGTCGAGGTAAAATGCAAAAATGGGGTGAATCTGTTTCAGAATTTATGCGTAAAGAGAGGCAATAGCGCGGCTCATTGCTTTTTCACTCGGTTACTCAAATGTAGATGGATGAGGTCGGTGAAGACGCCGCCAGAGACAATTGTCAGCCATCACTCAGTGTCCCCGCTAATTGAAAACTGCGCAAGCTTCATTTAAATCGCTATCGACAACAGAAGATACGATGTCATTCAAAATTAAAGCGCGGTATAATTCCATTATCTGCCACCTCTGTCACAAATCGGAACACTAAAGGTCGTCAAATTGCGTAACTTTAGAAATTCAAAGATCTAGCTGAAGTTTGCACAGTAGAATTCTTAATTGGACTACTCCTAATATAGAAATTCAACGTTATATTTCGTAATAGTACCAATTACGGATCCCTTATTACATAAATACCCTTTAAAGTGGATTCAAGGAAGGAAGACGGCGAGAGCGGAAGAAATTCTCGATAACAGAGAGCAAAGAATGGGAAATTATGAAATATAACACACTCCAAATGTTGAATGATATTCTCTATCTTCACAGATTCTACTCGTAGTTACAACAAAGTAAAAATAGATTTATTGAAAAGAAGTTTCGTAATGCTGCTTTTGGAAGGAAATGCGTGGTACAAATTGTCACATAAGGAAAAAGAGCAATGCCTCTTCTCGAGAGATTCGTTCCCGTCTAGCGTAGTACGCTTTTTTTATAAAAAAAATTATAAAAGAAAGAAAAAATACTTTATTTGTTGTGCCGTGAAGTTGTGACTCCCATTAATTTAATAAAAATTCTTAAAAAAAGAAGAATAATTATTTAAAAAGTGGAAGAATCATATAATTAGTGATTGTTATCCGTTATCATCGAATAATAATTTGTAGGGAAATTTTTGTTAATTTCAAAATAAATTTGACATTAGTAGAAAGCTGTGGATGTGTAGGGACGACCCGTATTAAAATATTTTAAGCAGGCTATGAATATGCAGAGACACGGTTCTGGGTGGCGGTGGTTAACGATTTGCACGTTTTTGGACCACTCGCTAATTGCAAATGTACACTTATGGCGAATGTAATTGCTTTTACTGATGCCAGATATGTAGAGTATGCTCTTCGATTTTGCTTATTGTTACTTTTTAATAACAATTTCAATTTTCAAAGGTAAGCCACTTTTAGTATAAACTTTGCAGGATCATGCTTTAATATGCAGTGTGTGAAGAAACTTAACCAATTAGAAAGTGAAAAACATGACATTAGAATTTAGAAAGGATATTAGAAAGTGGAAGAACGTTTAGAGGTATCTATGACATTAATGAGAATATAATAATATGTACCCATACCTTCAGATATTTTTTGTATGGAGACCCTTCGACTTCTTTAAGTTGGTAAAGTCGACATTTAAAACGAAAGTACCTTAATTTTGCTTTATATTATCATCGCATTTATGATTTCATATTTTTGACTCCTGTAATGATAATGATATCTTTTAATCTCAATCTTATAAAATTAAATTAAACAACTTGCTTTTAACTTTATTTTTAATGAAGCCTTCACTTCGGCTTTTTCTATGTTATTTATCTGAGGTAAAACGGTATTATATATCCAGATATCCTTTCTGACAATCTGATTTCCTTAATATTGGCTTTTAATCCTAACTTAAAGGAAAACGTTCTACTTAAAGTAAAAGGCGTTTGTATCCAATCGACTAGAGATAATGTCTAAGATAAAATATGAAGATAGACAAGCAACTGAAGCAACTTAGAGAGAAATCAAAGTGCGATTCTATGTACAGTGTATTAGACAAGCGCAGAGGAGCTGGAGGTATCCTATTGAGTCTTTTCAGGAGTGATTAAGGTCGGATTGAGGCGAGCAGCGGACGTATCTATTCAATTAATGAAGTCTGAAGCCAGGTTAGCCAGTCCCTGGATTTATATTGCAACGTGAATTGGCCTATTTGAACGTACATAAACTGCAAGTGTACTTCACAAACCCCGCTCGCCGCTCGATCGTGACTAAATTGCAACAAAATGTAATATTGCTCCTTGAAACGGATTTGTATTAAGAGTTATTCCTGCTGGCGGTCTATTTGCGGGGAAATCGGAATTTAATAAACAAATCATTATTGGTTTTGTTGTACAGAAAGTTTATCGGGTAAAATATTAGTAGTAAAATGCGTGGAAAGGATTAAAAGCTTTTTATTTGTATTTATCCTAAAAATTTCGTCAGACCAGATCTTTACTAGGTCAAACCAAATAGACACTTTAAAAAAGAGTTATTATTTTTGAAAACTGTAATTATCTGATTTGACTAATATTATAAACGTGAAAGTTTGGAATATTTGAATTTTTCATTACTCAAAAACAGTCCAAACCAAATTCAATACAATTTGGTACACAATCTTTTTATCTCGTAAAGAAACATAGTCTCTGTGGGATAGATAACGTTAAAATGTTAGTGACTGTGGGATTGAGTAAGTCTGTTACTGGGATAGTTTTGGAGTGGTGTGTCACAATTTTTTCAAAGTACTCTGAACCTAATCCTAAAGTTTCCACAGATGAACTAGTAATTCTTTCCACATAAGAACTGTCTCTATATTTTTATATACTAAGAGCTTTACAATAAATCCATAGAAGATTTAGAAATTATCTTGTGATATTATAATTAGTAATACAATTCTTTAAATATAATAGGCGTAAACAATACAGGCTGTAATACCTGCGCTGCAATATTGCCAAGCACAATGGTATTATTGGATTAGGGCGAACTGCCAGAGGATAACGGTAGCAAGTAGCGATAGCGATAGGTTGCGCATGTTCAGATTACTCGTTCATTTTAAGCTGATAGTTTAAAATCCTTGGATAATTTTCATTAAAAATTAATAATCTTTTCCGGTAAATAGGCCTTCAAATAGGAATAATGTTCATAGCAAATAAACTACAAATTAAGTGGGTCTAGTTGCGTTATAAAAGCCTGCGATACATAGATTTCAAAAAAACATTGGTCATTATTTTAAATGATTTTAAATTCTATCTATTTAATGAAAATAATTCAGGAAAGATACTTAAGTATTAGTCATTCTTGTATTTATTTTCATCTGCTTTCACAAGTATAAAACATACAATATCCCACATAGCACTCTCTTAACTAATTGAAATATTTTTATAGTAATTTTTCCATCACAGTTAAAAATAACTGCAAAGAGTGTGCTGTGTATGATATGGTTTCGAAATAGTATTAAATATTCAGATATAAAATTCAAGTCCGGAAAGTAATCTCCGCAAATGGGCACCGCTTAGCAGGCCATTTTGCCATTTCGATGCATTTCCGCTTGGAAATTACTATCATTTGTTAAAAAGGGACGAATGCCGCTGAATCACTCATAGAGACGATCGTTTAAGATACCCTTAATTTATTATCTTAATTGCAGAAGGAACAAGACTAAAATAAATTATGAAAATTTTTAATATTCTTATATATTTCTAGATAGACTGCAACAGATTGACAACCAGGCTACAGACATTTGTAGGTAATAGTTAGAAATGTAACATCTTTTTTCTTTATTAGGATCCTTAAAGCTAAAATGCTAAATAACAAAATGGCTGGGCCGTAAAACCACCTAAAAAGATGCTAAATATTTTCCCATTTTCTCGTAGCGATGACTCGGCTTCAAAATTTTGCTGAATAGCGAATCTCCTTGGAACCGTCTATAAATCTGACCATAAAAATAAATCCCTGCAATCAAATCGCGAACAGCGAAAAAAGTAAGGTTGTTTGTTGCTATTTCAGGGACATACATGAAAATTGCTTAGAAACTATTTCATAGTAAGATAAAAAGGTTTCGAGACCATGAATAATAATAAATATGAATACGTCGCACGCTTTATGTATGTCATTGTAAGAACAAAAATAATACGTATTTAAAATAAAATACGAATCCTATGACCCCAAACTCGAGGGATTACTATCAGCCAATAAAGAGTTCTGCTTTCAGCTCCAAAATACTAAATTATAGTATAAATTTTGCAATCAATTTTTTTAGAATATCTCCGAGGATGTTTTGATGTCAGAGTGCATACGTGTGTAACGTGCATAGAGTAAAACTTCAACGTATATTTAACAAGTCTACGTAGTGTTAGTGAATATTAGCAAAAAAGCTTAACTTCGATACGACAATTTCAAGTAACTTAAACTAAGTTGTTTTTGAAATTAAAGTAATAATTTAAATTACGAAATAATTGTAGTATTTACTCTATTGAAGATTACAATTTTGGTATAATTTAGAAAATAGTCTTAAAAATATAATGGCCGGAAAAAATAAACTAAAATAATAATTTATATTTTATTGTCGATAGTAAAGTTTATATTCACTGTCCAATTGTCCATCCCTAGAGCTTACGGGGCATATAAAGGTTATAAAAATGCAAGAAGCCGGAAATGACTACCCGGAGCAATTGTACAGGGGAGACACACCTACGAGGAAGTAATATAGGGAAGCGAAATCCATTTTATCTGCTTTAAAATTAATCTTTAATATACTTTAGTAACACCTGAGTACGTATTAATGGTATCAGCAACACTGTTTATAACTTTTGAACATTAGAAAATAACTTATTACTATCCCATAATCTCAAAGTACCCACTGTCTTGATGAAATCACATTACAAGTTAAAAAATAATGTAAATAGAAAAAGTTTTTGTATAATTTTAGTGAAATGATGTCGCGTTTTATAAAATAGCAGAAACTACGTTGTAAAAAATATTTATTACCGAAATGTACGGCAAATTGTATCAACACGTTTTTTGCATTAAATAACCAGAAAAGTGTTTTAAAATTGTAACCATTTATTTTTTTTGAAAATAAGCAATTCAGTCAAAAACCTAATAATACTAAATTACTATAAAATTACCTGATAATGCTATCAGGTCTGTGATATACATTAAAAATACGCAAAACATTCATAAATTTATAAAAACACAATACGTTAATAACTCAGTCAGGTCTGAGGATTATTCTAAATGCAAAAACTTTTTGAATAACAAGATAGGAATAAAAAATTAACACTTCAGGCGAACTTCCAGTTTGTTGTGCTCATCAACGAAAGATCAAATTATTATAATGCTAAGAAACTTTTAAATTTCACTGAGACTTTTCAGTTTAATATTTTGTTTGTAAAAAACAAATATTGTTATTCTAAGAACACTGAGTTGGTATTATAATAGTCTTTGTAAGTCTGCGTCGACAACTTATAAGTCTTGTTCTGAATTAGCAGCAGTTTGACGAGTGATCTCGTTTACGTAGTGAAGTGTACATGTACAGTGAAATATAAGCCTTATTGAGGAAAATGTGAGTTGTTGTCTTTAGTCAAATGTGAATTCGAGCAACGGACGATGAGTGTTATTTAAATGTAATAGAGCTATCTAAATAGCTCATCTCTACCTCTCCAGCTCTAAAATATTAATTAATATGTTATAATACATAGTAACATTTAGAGTAAATAATATACTTTAATTAGGAAGTCGAGAAATATCCGGGGATTGTGACTCAGGGGCAGGTTTAAGGACGTTTTTAACAATTACCATCTATTCCTCGAACTCGCAATCCAACTATAAATAAAGTATATAACTCATGATCCTCGACAAAAGAAACCACGTGACTAATTACGCTATTGCTATTGCCACTATTTTTCATAATGTTTAATGTATAAAGTCACTTGTCAATATTCTTGAAACTCGCTTCTATATATGATACGACTATACAAAGTTTATATAAAATAACTGGAAAGCAAGCTTGTCTTTCCTGTAAGGGATATCCCGTAACTTGTTTGCGATTAGCGAAGCGTTATTTTTGATAGAAGTCCCATTGCTCAGAGAGGTGTTTGTCAGATTTATTACCTCCCATTTCGATTTGTTTACTCAGTTGTTCAGATCCAATTACTTGGCACTGTTTCTGTACTTAATTAAAGGGACGCTTGATTACTCGCCCGCTGTGAGGCTTTGTATAATTGCTATTGTTTAGCAAATGAAGACAAATGAAACTTTCATTTAATGACACTGTCTCGTTCAGACGCACGGCGCTCGGAAGACTCTCGAGTTCGCGAACAGCCTCGCTCTTAGTTTAAATTAGATATTAAAGCTCAGATGATCACACATGATTGGAAAGTTTAAAGGAATACATGTATATATATATTTCTTTTAAATATAATTTATTTTTTCGATCCTTGTCCCAAGTTTTCATGTGGGGGACATGAAAACTTTCAAGGTGTAAAAAGACACACTAAAAAACGGAGCCCTAAATATAATAAGTAGGGTCGCGCATCGCACTTTATTTTCCATATGAATAACATGGAACTTTTTGAAAATAGTTTTGGAATTTTTTAATTCTTAAACGGATCACTGAACTGCTAAGACCGTAACATATTCTTGTACGGCATTTGACATGGTGTGTACATTGATTAAAATAGTACAAGTTTTTTTAACTAGTACTAGGTATTCCAGATAAAGAAATCATAACTTTAACTTTACTACTCTGTTTAGTTATCTGCGAGGCAGCGAGGTTGAGTTACATATGTACGGAGTGTTTTAATCTAACCCCTGGTGCACTAGTCCGATAACTACTCAATTTTATGTTAAGTGAAGTAGAATGACAATTAGAACTAGCTCTTCTCAACTGTTTTCTGTGCTGTTGGTAGCTTCAACCAAGCAGACAGACAGACATGTCAAAATTTTGTACTTAGTTAAAGAGCTAGAATTTGATATTTATATATAACTTGTAGACCCGTTCCGGTTTCGCCCGGGTGCAATTTAACACGTGTATTTAGCCGTACCCGCTATCTCCTTGCATTTTAAATCTGTAATATCTTCGAAAATATTCATTTAAATTTCATGCTCTGTAAAGAGCCATATTGATCTATATTAAATGCACATTGTATTTGAGGTATCTAATTGCTTAAAATCGCTTCGTAAATAAGCCATTATTTCTCGTAAAAAGTAAAAGATAAAAAATGGTTATTGTGGGTTATCCCTAAGAGATAGACATATACCATCACGGACTTTTTTGTAGACCTTTTTAAGTGTAATACTGTAGTACATTATTTTGATCTATCTCGAAGGGTTCAGCCAGCGTTTATTTACGACATCACATTATCACAATAGAAAAGAGTTTACAACTATTAACTGTATAGTTCATAACGCATTATTAAGCAATTATGGTTGTGTTATGATTATCATCAAAATATTATGGTAAGTAATTTGAACCGACAGTTTTGATCCGATATGGTGTTAAACATGGAATGTCAAACCACAAGCCACTCAAAATGTATCTCATGCTTGATAAATTAAAAAATAACAATCTTAGATATTTTGTAAACATAGTAGATCATAGAGATGTTTAAAATTTATTTATATAAATACTTTATTGCACTTTAGTATACAAAGGGCAAATTAATGCTAAGAGCACTTTTTACTAATTGACTCTAGACGTAAAAAAAAACTAAAAAAATACGCTTTGGGTGCTTTTGCCTTCTACTCATATCTGTTTATAAAATATTTATAACTATTGATAACATGCATCCCACGCTTTTTTTACAATAAAATAATTTTTTCTCAAAATTTATTTTCTATTTTTTAGTTGGATTTTCTATAAAAGCGTATTTTTTTAGTTTTTTTAAACTATTATTTATTTTTCATTTTTTAGTTGAATTTTCTATAAAAGCGTATTTATTAGTTTTTTTAAACTATTATTTTTTAAATTATTAAAATTTGATAATTTATATTTAACAATATGCAGGGATGTTTTGAGACGATATAAAAAAATTTACAACAAAAACGAAACGGACACTAAGTAAAATTTTGAAATTTTGTATATGTTTATTATAAGACTAGAGGGCTGCCCTCGCTTCGCTCCGGGTATTTAAAACAATATTATAATTGATGTCCTTAAATTGTCACTCTGTTATTGTGTAGTTTTTCATTATTTGAAAAAAGAGAGAGAGTAAGAAAAAAGTATAAAAAGAAAAATAATAGAAACAAAAATAAAAGAGAAGCGACAGATGCTAAGAGAGGGAGGACAGAGCAAAAATAAAATTGAATAGGTAAAGGAGAGAGAGAAAGAGCGAGAGAGATAATCGAAAGAAAGAAAGTGAAAAGAGACTGATCATACTGAACAAATAAAAATAAGAATTAAAGAGAGAAAAAAGAGGGAGGATGCAAGACAATGATAGTATTATAAGAGGAAGAGAGATGGAAATACTATAGACTTCTCTCAATGAAAGAATTTTTAAAATCGGATCAGTAGCGACAAAATGGCTATATTCTATTAATTAAAAAATGTATATGGCAACACTAAATCACTTTTGTCACTCGCGAATAGTGTAGTTTTCTAACAGTAAAAGAATTTTTAAAATCGGATCAGTAACAACAGCACTTTATTTTCCATATAATTAATATGGAACTTTTTGAAAATAGTTTTGGAATTTTTTAATTCTTAAACGGATCACTGAACTGCTAAGGCCGTAACACTAAGGACTGCTAAGGACAAAATGGCTATATTCTATTAATTAAAAAATGTATATGGCAACACTAAATCACTTTTGTCACTCGTGAATAGTGTAGTTTTCTAACAGTAAAAGAATTTTTAAAATCGGATCAGTAACAACAAAATGGCCATATTCTATTAATTAAAGAATGTATATGGCAACACTAAATCACTTTTGTCACTCACGAATAGTGTAGTTTTCTAACAGTGAAAGAATTTTTAAAATCGGATCAGTAGCAACAAAATGGCCATATTCTATTAATTAAAGAATGTATATGGCAACACTAAATCACTTTTGTCACTCACGAATAGTGTAGTTTTCTAACAGTGAAAGAATTTTTAAAATCGGATCAGTAGCAACAAAATGGCCATATTCTATTAATTAAAGAATGTATATGGCAACACTAAATCACTTTTGTCACTCACGAATAGTGTAGTTTTCTAACAGTGAAAGAATTTTTAAAATCGGATCAGTAGCAACAAAATGGCCATATTCTATTAATTAAAGAATGTATATGGCAACACTAAATCACTTTTGTCACTCACGAATAGTGTAGTTTTCTAACAGTGAAAGAATTTTTAAAATCGGATCAGTAGCAACAAAATGGCCATATTCTATTAATTAAAGAATGTATATGGCAACACTAAATCACTTTTGTCACTCACGAATAGTGTAGTTTTCTAACAGTGAAAGAATTTTTAAAATCGGATCAGTAGCAACAAAATGGCCATATTCTATTAATTAAAAAATGTATATGGCAACACTAAGTCACTTTTGTCACTCACGAATAGTGTAGTTTTCTAACAGTGAAAGAATTTTTAAAATCGGATCAGTAGCAATAAAATGGCCATATTCTATTAATTAAAGAATGTATATGGCAACACTAAATCACTTTTGTCACTCACGAATAGTGTAGTTTTCTAACAGTGAAAGAATTTTTAAAATCGGATCAGTAGCAACAAAATGGCCATATTCTATTAATTAAAGAATGTATATGGCAACACTAAATCACTTTTGTCACTCACGAATAGTGTAGTTTTCTAACAGTGAAAGAATTTTTAAAATCGGATCAGTAGCAACAAAATGGCCATATTCTATTAATTAAAGAATGTATATGGCAACACTAAATCACTTTTGTCACTCACGAATAGTGTAGTTTTCTAACAGTGAAAGAATTTTTAAAATCGGATCAGTAGCAACAAAATGGCCATATTCTATTAATTAAAGAATGTATACGGCAACACTAAATCACTTTTGTCACTCACGAATAGTGTAGTTTTCTAACAGTGAAAGAATTTTTAAAATCGGATCAGTAGCAACAAAATGGCCATATTCTATTAATTAAAAAATGTATATGGCAACACTAAGTCACTTTTGTCACTCACGAATAGTGTAGTTTTCTAACAGTGAAAGAATGTTTTAAATCGGATTTGTAGTTCCTGAGAAACTCTTCAATTTACAAAATGGCCACCTTATGGCACTTAAATGGCCATATCTTTTTAATTAGAGTATTTATGGCAACACCACATAGCCTATGTTACCCGGAAAGGATGTAGCTTCCTATCGGTGAAAGAATTTTTAAAATCGGTCCAGTACTTTTAGAGCCTATTCGCAACAAACAAACAAACAAACATACAAACAATCAAATCTTTCCTCTTTATATAATAGTATAGATATCGAACCTATAAGGTAGGCTCGGTGTGCAGAATATCAATGAATTATTTAATTTTTCATTTGTCCTGAAAGATATCTTAACAAGAGTGGTGTCGTTGAATAGATGATAAAAAAAACGCTATTCAACGATATATAAACGAGCGGAATCGGATAAACTAATATTACTATTGTCTACTAAAAACTTGATTTTTGAACCAAATTTTGTTAAAATTTAACAATTTTACTGAAAATTTCGATAAATTTTACTATAAAACTGGGGTGAAAACTACTTAAGAATATAGGGGGGTGATGTACGTATAAGATAGGGAAAGTATAAAACATAAATATAAACTGTCTAGAGGCAGACACTCCGGGTCTCAAGAAACAAAAAATCGCTAATCCTGATTATCCTAGTAAGGATAACGGATCAAACTGTTTAAAATATTGAATTGACATCGATCCTTAATAAGTATGCCTAATTTCGAGATAATCCAACGTTTTGAAGGCGGTCAAAATCATGTTCAAAGATTCCGTTACATACATACTAAGATACGTATGAAGCTAATAAAAGCGTATTAAAAAGAAAGTGTAGGTCAGCAAGCAAAGAGAAAAAAATTCATTTGAATTTTGGTAAATATATATGTGTAAAAGAAGTAAAATGTAAATTAAAAATATTGTAGTCTAATTACAGTAATTTTATTTAGCTTAGCTTCTTTATAAATATTTGTTTAATCCATTGTATCGTGTATACTATAGTTTATTCACACATTAAAACCTATGGTTAAAACAGGTTTTAGGCTCACAACGTTATGAAACATTGAATAATTAATAAATCAATGTTTTATATTACTTTAGTACCAAAGCTCGTCCTCATATAAAGTTAACTCGGTTTGTCGTACGGTAAGTGGCTTACTTTTAATTGACCGTAACTGCATCAACTGTGCAAGTCATTCAGTTACCGCAATATTCATATCTATATAAAAAAGCTATTTTATTTCCTACATAATAAAAAAAGATTAAGATTGAAAAGCATCATTGTTACTAATACTAATTTAAAAGATAAAAGTTATCGCTGATACCGCCAAACAGTTGTATTTAATAAACATTAATTTTTCGGATCGTATTTCCGGGTGAGAACCAATACGGCAGTTTTTGTATTAAGTATATGTATGTCATAGAGTATTACGTAAACAAAATAATATTTTCAATAAAAATATATTTATTATTTCTTTTTTGTGAATATAACAGATGAGTACGGTGTTTGTGATATGAAAATAAAAATTTAAAATACTATTTACTATTCCATAAAGTGCAGACAAAAAATTATTATACTTTCGTTTCGTGGTATTAAAAACATATATTTTTTTTGACTTATTTAAATAAGAACTGTACTGTAATCAAAGAACTTTTAAGCTAAAAGGTTTCAAATTGAATATAGTAAGTTAAATAGACGAAGATTTCGTTCGAAGCAGAAAGATTCAGCTCTCTCGCAGCACGGTAACTCGATTCAGTAGCGACCGGAGCGGTGTACTTTTAATTGACCGTAACTGTATTGGCTTCAAGCGTTATTGCGTTACCGTACCACTTCCTGCACAGTTTTAAATTTAAACTCATAGTAGCGAGAATCACGAAAATTGTAAATTTCAAACTGATACAGGTTCAGTTATGAATGGCTTCCTTGATTAAATCCTTATTTTATTTTATTAATATTATTTACCAGTTGTGATTACACCACTATATTGATTTATTTTGACCCTCTCCCCCTGACTAGTAAATTATAAACCTTTTCCGAATATTAACCATATGAGTGAGTATTAAAATAGTTGAGTGTAACTCTAACCTTATTGTTTGGTTTAGTATTAGTATTAGGACACGAAGTCGATCAGTGAAGGTGGGTGTTATGAATGTGAAGATGCTCAATAAATTTGCACCTGGGACACAAACCCCAGGAACTGTTTGTTTTCCTGTCTAAAGTGCATGGTATTACAGGACATATCATATGATTGTAAATATATATTGTTTAACATTATTATTGTGATAATTTTCATAAAGGCGACGGCCACTGACGCACTGCCAGTACACGGAAGGTTTAACTATCTTTTCATTGCTTTACTCACGTAGTACGCAAAAGGTCGAAAAGATGGCGCTACTATTTATTTATATGTTAAGATATATATAAAAGATCTTAACTTTGAAATTATTAGTATAGGTATATTCCTTTCCATTAACAAATTTGTGAAGTAACTTATAATAAAAGCGAAAATCCTGTAACTAAGTTACATAAGAGGATACAAAGTTGGAAAGTTCGGTAGATTAGTGTTTATACGTTACGACAGTGTCTCACAGCGTCCCCTTTGCATATTTTCGACTCGTTTGGGATAAACCTGTTAGGCTAACTAGAGCTCACACGGACGTTGTTTATGGCAGCTAGCCTGGCGTAACAACTCGCTTAGCATGGAAGAGGGATAGATAGATTAATGTAGGATCACCATAACGCATCGTGGAAAAAACTATACACATAGTAAAAATGTATTTTGTGATAGAAAGTAAAGCGATTATCTTACATTTTTTTATAATAACGGACGACTTATGAACAGAGTTTAATTTGACTATCTAACTATGACTTGTATATATGACTTTTGAATGTCTGTATTACATATGACATATTTCGGAAACCTAATGTAAGGACTCTTTATAACGCCAAAGAACACTAGAAAAAAATTTGGCACTTTTCTTTCTGAGGCTTTTTGAAAGTTTAACTTTAAATATTAGCTCTGTTATATTTTACTCAGATGTCAGGAAAAAAGTTATTATCATTTAAAAATATTTTAGCCCAGAAAAGTCAGGGTGGATCGACTAGTATTAAATAACAACAAAATAAATTATTAGTAACTTCGAAAGGTTAACTTTACGATCAAATGAGCTTACAAAGGCTCAAAACTTGGAACATCATTTTGTGGTTAGGAGTTAACGATAAGTTACCGAGACTACCGTAAAAAATAATCAGGTACCAGTTAACTGTGGTTAGTGGTAGTAACACTTTTGTTATCTTTTGATTGTTGAGAGTTCGTATACATTAATATTTAAGAGTAATCGGTTCACTAGATAACATAATAGGATGTTATTTCATACAGTTAACATCGTTTAAAGTAGTACAAGTCTTGTGGTGCTAGTTCCCCCTTTTTGTGGATTGCGTAGAAAAGTGTACTTTAATATATATTATTTTAGTTAGGAGTCTGGCAGTAGAGGTGATTGTTATTAACGTTAAGGGACTCGTAACCCAGCTCCTGAGTCGCAAGCCGAAAACGAGACATTATTCCTAACATTAGTTTTTTTTACTATTGCAATAAAGACAAAAAAAAGTTAAATATTCGAGTTTAAAGTCACCCAAATTCTAAAAATTAAGACCGACGGATTCCGGTTTTATTTTGAGATATTTGGTAACTGGTATTGACAATATTACAAAGCTGAAAATAATCTCGATTTTAGAACAGTTTCAGATTATTTTGTCAATATGAAATTTTGCTCAAACTGTCATGTAAATAAGTATGTTTTTTGTCAATTTGGTGATGTTTTCTTTAAAAGGTAGTGAGATATTTTCTTTAATTTTCAGATGTCTTAATAAATAGAAATAATAATGTATTATAATTTTCATGTATGTTAATAGAATAGGATAGATTTTATCTTGATAAAATAGTAGTACTATAGGCAAAAATATTTTTCTGCAGCGAGATTTGTAGTTGTATCTGTTTTCAAACTAATGAAATTTAACTTTACTAAGTGTCTACTCCGAGCTTTTTTACAATGATGATATATTTATACAATTTTAAAAGAAAATTCATTTACTATTAAAATTGTAATGTTATTTCAAATTATGTACTTTAAAATTAAATCTCAATAGAAATAAAAAATGTTAAAGGGGTTGTTCTTTCAAAGTAAGTTATAAAGTTGTAATTAACACCAAATACAAGACAACTGGTTTAAGTTTAGATATAATAAAATGTACTTAGGAAAATAATAGGATTTTAGTTGTAATCATAAAAGATTCATAAAAAATTCTATACGTTTAGGAAACATGTTATATACATTTTCAATTTTGCTTATGACATAATATGATCTAAAGATTATAAATACAAATGTATACCAAAACTAGGGGTAGTCCACGATAAGTTAGAGTCCAACCTAGCATTTATCGGGCAGGTCATTGTGTTACCGGATCCGTTCAGTCGAGTTTCCAGTAATTACATCAGGGAATACCCTTGCCCATAGCGAGTTTTTACTCTTACCTACTGAACACCTAGGTAAAGCGGGTAAAGTACTATCAGGTAACTCACAACACTGCCTTCACGTTTCAACACCATTAGGAACATTACGGTGTCCTATTAACTTTGATAAAGCCGATACTTTGCTTTGTTGGAACTGTAATTGCTTTAGAGATTGTTTGCGCTTTTTATATCTAATTATATTATCAGCTATGAATTTTTCGAAAAAAAACGCTAAAATTTATGTTCTACAGTATGCTTGTTAGTTAGTACTTCTTACACAGTAACAGAGGGATGAAAAGTTCGGATATTTTGGATTGTAGTATACTCCGATGCTACTTTTTATTCCTGCTAAAAGCTATAGTTTATATGAAGTCAGGAGTGTCCGGTTTTTGATGGTTTGTGGTTTAAATAACTGTACGTTATTTTATGCAGTATGCATCGATTGTCAATTTGCCGTCAATTGTTTGCCTCAGAATTCAGGCATTTCTTATGAGATCTTATTGTACGCTTAGAGTAATCTGCTAATTGACGTCTTATACCGAGTTAACAATAAAAAAAAAGAACTCTGTTCAAATAATCAATTACAATAAGTGCCAGTAAGATATTTTTGAGTGACTTTAATAAAATCGCTTAATCGGTTAAGCAGGTTGCATGCCCTAAGTCTGCTAATTTAATAAGTAACATATTGATAAAGAAGAAAACATATTAAATATTTGGAAAAACTTTATAAAATAATTTTTATTAACTCTAAAAGACGTATTAGTAACCAGTGAATTCGTTTGTAATTCACATCATATGAAGGAATAATTTGCATATCATAAATTCAAACAAGTAATTCGTAAGATAACAAACTACAAAACAGCTAACGATAACAAAATTACAAGTTATGCTATTTGAAATATGAAATGAAACTGACTTGCTAAAATAATTAAGTCATATAATTTATATAAAACAGAAAAACATTCAACTAGATAAAGAAAGTAATAAAACTAAAATTAGAAGCGCAGACAGTTTCCCGGCTTCCGACATCAACACATAATTCAAGGCAAGATTAAATGCCTCTTGCGTCCCCCACCCGGAAGGCCGGAGCTCCATTAGACAGCTAGCCGGACTGCTGCACCCACCTTTACAAATATCGCATATCCTATCTCTGTTTATGTACAATCATTTCTTCTCTTTATTATTGTGGAATGTGGATTGTATGCAGTTCATATATACTAACGGGCATAGTTTATATCATAAAGTTTTAACCGACTTCAATAAAATACGGATGTTCTATATTCGTCTGTATATATATTTTTTATGTATGTTCACCGATTTCTCCGTCAATTGTGGACCGATTTGTAAAATTGTTTTTTTTTTATGTTTGTGACGGGTTAGAATACAATTCCCTTCTGCCGCTGGGAGAGCATCTCGTAAGAGCCGAGTAACCCAGCAACCCCCTTGGTGGTAGGGTATCTGTTCTCCGACTGGCTTGCGCCCACCAGCATGCGAATCCGACCGCCAAGTGTCTCTGACACGTTCCGGCCGAGTCGGATGTGGGCCAGATCTACCCCTCCCTCTCCCATTCCATTACTGCTGCGATTCCAATGAACACCGGGTTCTTGCTCGGGGTTCATTGAAACCGCAGCAGTCTTCTCTTCGCTCCTCCTCTTCACTCTATCTTCGAGGCGGCAGCGCATCGACAAAACAAGAGATACCCTCTAGTTTTGCCGATGTCCATGGGCGACGGTGGCCAATTTCCATCAGGTGGACCGTCTGCTCGTTTGTCCCTTATCTATTATAAAAAAAAATATGAAGGGATCTCGTGGAAATTAAGTAAAGCCCGTAAATTTTGTGTAGACATTCTTTTTAAAGATTTCTAGCAGTATAGATCACATACCTCTACCAAGTAAACATGTGCAATAATTGAATAATTTCTCAGTAAATTGTGGACACATTTTTAAAATTCTTTCTTGGGTTGAAAGAGTATTCTTCCTTTCGTCTCTACACCAAAATCGAGAAGAACTCGTAATTTTTATATTTATGCTACATTGCTACATGGATTCAAAATTATTTTAGAATAATTACTTTTTACTTTTTAGTGCATTTATCAGGGTTTGAAGCATTTAAATTTGTTTTGTTAAAATTGTTTTATAAAAAAGTACTTAATTGATCAAATACTCGTATCTGTCAAAGTGAGTATTTTAGTTTGTGCACAACTACTTAGAAGCCATTAAAACAAGAAGGAAGGAAAGTTAGTGTTATATGTTTGTTTCAGGAATACTTTACTGGTTCGACTACTTATGAGCTCTCCCAATAATCTAGCGGCAGTTTGATGAGTTTAATTTCATATAGTGAATATTGACAGTCACAGTGAAGTATAATATAAGTGATGTATAGAATTTTGTGGATAACGTGAATTGTTATTTGTTATCACAAGCTTTATGAGATGTTGGGTAGCGAAGTCGAGAATTAGAGACGAGTGTTTAAGCATAGTAAAAAGATCATATAAACCTGATCCTGTTTCTCAAGTCATTTCCAAGTAAGCATATTAAACCAGCGAAACCACCCGGGTGCAATTTAATACCGTGTATTTAGGTTTAATTTCAAATTGTAATTGCTATATCATTATATATCACTTATCGCTATATTTTACATTTTAATTTTCAACAGCAATGTATATGTCGGAGAATAGTAAAAGAATATCGAAATCGAATAATCGAATTGTTCCGTCGTTTTGACAGTTTCGACCCTTTATATGTCATTGACAGTCTGACTAAAGTCTTAGACGTGCGCGGTCTCTCAAGGAGTGAAATAGTCCCTGGATATTTTTAGTGTTGTGCAGTGCAGTGTTATTGCTAGAAGTGCTGTTCAATTAAGGTCACGTGAGTACCTTACAATGTAATTGCGTTTTAACAGAGAGCCTGAGTAGTGGAGGCGAGTGTTGGAATTCTGTTAAAAGGCACTGCTTAGGTTTCTCTTGTCATTGTTAGAGATCATATTTGACCATTTATAGGTTAAGTAGCAGTATCTACATTGCGTTTACCCAATAGTCCACTCAAAATCATCACCCTCTCCTCCTTCCTTCTCATAATTAAAATCCCCGACATGTATATGACTAATTCCCAAAGGCAACGAGATCACAGCTCGACATGAATTCCGTTTATATTTTTTGGCGATAAAACATAAACTATGTTCTTCCCCAAGCTCTAATCTATCTCTGTATCAAATTTCATCAAAATTGTTTAGTGATTTAAGTGTGGTTGCGTATTAGACAGGCAGACCATATTTCTGTAGATAGCTATCTATCGTAAGTAGTAATTAATATACTAAATCACAATTTTATTAGTTTGGTTTGTATTCATAAAAGTTACTTTCGAATTTATAAGTTAGGTAGTTGGGATTAGGATTTTATTTTGTTTTCCTTTAAAAATTGTTTTTAAACTGCAATGATTACTAAATTGACTTCCTAGTGAGTTCCTCATAACAAAAAAAAAAACATTCCAACATTTGCATCTCAATAGGGAAAACATTTTCATAATGAAATGACTAGTCCACCTAAGCTGTAGACAACAATGATAAAACCCAGATATTGCATGCTAGATGCGCTTATTCATAGCATGCACATGCAGCATGTATTCAGTTGATGGGGAAGCTGCATGGGCCCTGTGCTCTGGCGAACATAATAATCAATGGGGATTTGCGACAGCGGACCAAACTACTCAAATTGCCGCTTTGTTGTTTTGCCACACGTGCGCACTTGTTACAGAATATTGAATATTAAACCACATAGTTTCGTCATGAGAGATCAGCAAATTAGGATAAATAATTGTTTTGAAATTAGGCTTCAAATTAATGTTTATTGTTTACTAGTCGACCCGTCCCGGCTTCGCCCGGGTGCAATTCAACATGTGTATTTAGCCGTAACCGTTATGTCCCTGCATTTAAAATCTGTATTAATCTATATAAAATGCAATGATGAATGCTGTATTGTTTAAAATCGCTTCGTAAATTAGTCGTTATTTCTCGTAAAAAGTAAAGGGAAAAAAATGGTTATTGTGGGTTATCTCTAAGAGATAGACATGTACCATCGCGGACCTTTTTAAAAAACTTTTTAAGATGTACAATACTATAGCCAGCATTTACAATGTAAGCGCAAAAAAATGTGTTTATTTACGACATCACATTAGAAACCTCTAAAATTATCAGTGTTTCTCACTATATTATGTATGTATTATACATATAAACCTTCCTCTTGAAAACCTTCCTCTATCTATTAAAAAAAATCTCATCAAAATCCCTTGCTTAGACCAAGTAAGACAAGCAGCGTCTGAGGATTGAGTCTCAGGTACAAGTTTATGAATCTTAATTACAACACAGTATCCCCTACTTCTTAACTTTGCAGCTTAACACGCAACTAAGTAAAGATGCAGCACACTTTACTACACTTTCACGTGTACTAGGTTAGAAAATGTTTACTTTATTATAGAGGCTAACATAAAATATTGAATACTTACAATATTATGAACAGTTGGTGAATATTTATAGTCACGGAAATGCATGCAAGCAACCGGTAGTCTATCGAAACTCCAGACGAACTTAATACCTCGTTGACTTGTAAAGACAATAAGGGTAGGGTTAAGATATTGCCGTCGATGTTACTTACCTTAAGTGCAAGTATACGTACGTATGTGAAACTAAACTGCATTATTATTTTAAGAAACAAAAAATTCTTATATTGAGTAATTAATATCGGTTATATATAAAATTTAGTGATTGTATAGAGCTTCTACGTAATATATAAAATTCCTAGCCGAATAAAAAGTGAAAATCGAAAATAATACTGAGTATTTAAAATCTGTAAATATAAAAATAAAACACATTAATAAACTGAAGAATCTAGAATTATTTTTATTTGGTTTCGTTAGTTTATGAAAATGAGAAGACAGTGAGAAGGCAACGATTAACTTTCTAATCTATAACATATACTAGTTCTACCCACACTGTAACTACCAAAACCTTGAAACTTTCGGTTGGTCTTAGAAAATTTATAGATTTCCTACAAAAAATATATATCTATACAATTATTTAAAGAGGAAAGATTTGATTGTTTGTATGTTTGTTTGTTGCGAATAGGCTCGAAAAATACTGTACCGATTTTGAAATTCTTTCACCGATAAAAAGCTGCATCCTTTCCGGGTAACATAGGCTATGTGGTATTGCCATAAATATTATAATTAAAAAGATATGGCCATTTAAGTGCCATAACCTGGTCATTTTGTACATTGAAGGGTTTTTCAGGAACTACTAATCCGATTTTAATTTTTTTTACGCTGATAGAAAAGTACACTTTTCGTGAGTGACAAATGTGATTTAGTGTTGCCATATGCATTTTTTAATTAATAGAATATGGCCATTTCGTTGTTACTAATCCGATTATAAGAATTCTTTCGCTGATAGAAAAGTACACTTTTCGTGAGTGACAAATGTGATTTAGTGTTGCCATATGCATTTTTTAATTAATAGAATATGGCCATTTCGTTGTTACTAATCCGATTATAAGAATTCTTTCGCTGATAGAAAAGTACACTTTTCGTGAGTGACAAATGTGATTTAGTGTTGCCATATGCATTTTTTAATTAATAGAATATGGCCATTTCGTTGTTACTAATCCGATTATAAGAATTCTTTCGCTGATAGAAAAGTACACTTTTCGTGAGTGACAAATGTGATTTAGTGTTGCCATATGCATTTTTTAATTAATAGAATATGGCCATTTCGTTGTTACTAATCCGATTATAAGAATTCTTTCGCTGATAGAAAACTACACTTTTCGTTTGTAACAAAGGTGATTTAGTGTTGCCATATGCATTTTTTAATTAATAGAATATGGCCATTTCGTTGTTACTAATCCGATTATAAGAATTCTTTCGCTGATAGAAAACTACACTTTTCGTTTGTAACAAAGGTGATTTAGTGTTGCCATATGCATTTTTCAATTAATAGAATTTGGCCATTTCGTTGTTACTAATCCGATTATAAGAATTCTTTCACTGATAGAAAACTACACTTTTCGTTAGTAACAAAGGTGATTTAGTGTTGCCATATACATTTTTTAAATTATTTTTTTCTTAATTTTTTAATTAGTTTATTTCTTTCGATAATATCTCTCTCTCTCTCTCTCTCTATCTCTCTCTCACTCCTTTATTTATCCAATTTTATTTTTGATCTCTCCTCTCTCTTATAATATCTGTCGCTTTTCACTTGTTTCTCATTCTAACATATTTTTTTATAATTTTTTCTCACTCTCTCTCTTTTTTCAAATAATGAAAAACTACAAAATTACAGAAAGACAAAGTGAGGACATCAATTATAATATTGCTTTAAATACCCATAACGAAGAGAGGGCAGGCCGCTTTTTATTATATAATGAAACACATTACAATTTTTGAAATAATCATTTTGTTTACAAGTATCGTTAAAACATTAACTTAATTACTTATCACTAAGAATCGCAAAGTTAATTCATTGTTTACATTCAAGAATGTTTTACAGTTAAGTTGGTTAGCCGAATTTAATATTAAGGGAGAAATATAGACAAGAATTTCGAGCAAAATCAACCTCAACTTGAAGCACTTGGGAATAAATAGCAATTAAGTGAAGTAAATAAAAGCCACTTTTCACGGATTAGCGAGACAAATGTTACTGTAACGGCCCAAGTATTGATTTATTTAGGTAATTTGTATTCGGAGCAGATAGCTTAATATTTTAGGGTTGAGGCATAATTGGACGCGCAACGGCTGCATCCTAACACATCCTTGAGCTGGCACCAAGCCCGCGCCTCCGCCCCCGAGCGACGGCTTTGCATTATTTAATGTTCTCGTAGATATGTGAGATATGCCATTGTTTGTTCTTTCACCTAATTGAATTCGTATATGCTTATGTTTGTTAACATATTACTATCTCAGATAATACCTAGGTTGTTATATATTATTAGTTATGGGTTATATTCTATGCGTAGACAAACAGTATGAAGGCTTGATTATTAGAATATTACTCCTGGGAGTTATACTTTAGATAGAGCTTTAGAGTTACTCGCGCTGTAATAATAATGATTTATGTAATGACGGCGTATTTATTTTGCTACTCGCTACTCCTCCGATTGATGTTTATCAGTTATCCAACATTCGAAAATACAAATTCTACGCAAATCAATGCTACCAACATCTTAACTAACAGGATTCTACTCAAATTAGTCAGTCAGTTGCCAACATCATAATTAATAATACTAAATCCTACTTCCTACTTGATGTTATAAACGCGAAAGTTTGAATGTATGGATGTATGTTTGTTACTCTTTCACGCAAAAACTACTGAATGTATTTTGATGAAACTTTACAATAATATAGCTTATACATCAGAATAACATATAGGCTACAATTTATAATGATATAGTGTGAATTATCCAAAATATAGCGGGTGACACCGCGGGGCGCAGTTAGTACCAGTTAGTTAGTATAGTAGTTAGTAAGATAGGTATCCATCCAACCGATATCCATTTAACAGAGCTAGATATGAATTTTATCGTGCAAACGTATTCAATAGTACATCAACAGATACGTATTCACTTCAACAAAAAACTTAACGAGTCATCATCATTATCTTAGAAGTTGTGTTCTCTAGTAACAAAAGTTTGACAAAAGAAATATTCGCTGTAATAAGAATATATAAAATCAACATGTCTCCCTTGTGATTCCTTTTATAATAAAGGTTGCGAGTTACTCAAATATACCTTTACAAAATAAACTATTTCTCTATTTATGTATGCTCTTCTTTCTATGGTTTATTTTGAGTTATATGAAAAAAATCTTACAATTTTTGCATTCACTTGTAATGTGGATAACAATACTATAATTCGGTATATTGGAGACGATCTGATGACTCTATGAGGATCAATGAATCTCTTAAGTAGCTACTAGTGGTATGCTCGGAAGTGTGATCTAGGTTTAGAAAATCTGATAAGGTGTCAGGATGTGAGATAATGTGCTATTATTTAAAATAATATAAGCATATTGTACCCATATTAATAATAATGAACAAATATAAATGTAATACTGAATATGGAATATATTTTCCGCCTCTATGGTTAAAGGCTTAATTGAATTTTGTTGAGTCACTGAAACGATTACCGAGTAATTGATATTTTAATTGTTTATGCAAATCATATTAAAACTTTGCATAAATAAAGAACATATGTGATATGATTTCTAAGACAAACTTCGACAGGGAACTAAATTAATTAAAAAAATTACCGGTACACGTGATTGTACTTCACTAAAATATTCAATATTGACTCTATTAAATTATTCATCAAACTGGTAATCTACTGGGATGGAGTATAGTTATAAGTTATCAAGCCAATAGAACATTAAAAAAAATACTAATAATGATTATTTGTCTAACCGCTAACAACGAGGATATTTATTTAAGTGAAATAAAATTGTTCTCTTATTTAGCTACAGTGTTGATAACTTTGTATTAGCGAATAGTTTCTTTTATTTCAAAAGTTTAAGTATAACCAAATATAGACAATATTTAACGTTATCACATTGTTTAAAGTTGTGCCGATAGAAGTCATGTTGTCCTATTAAATAGCTTTAATTGTATCTCTAAAAACTAACTAACTTTTTTCCATTTCACCTTGAGATAGTATTTTCATTTGAAATCTACATTCTATATAAACTAATTTCCTAGTCAATATTGGTTTCGTAGTTCTGTAGGCACGGCCGCTCCTCGAAAGGAACTAGCGGAGCTTCGGCCAAATTAAATCACCCTCTTTTCCCGATCGCCACAAGAGTACTTCTCTACATTTGTTTATTTACCTAATGTTAAAACTTGCAGAGCATATCATATTATTATGTTAATGTAACTTAATCTATTTAAATCAACATTATTTGACTTTATTACTAGGTATGTTTGTAGTTACCGTAAAAAGCTTCTTTAACCTCCACTTGGGTCACAAGTCTCATTAAGTTTTTGGCTTTCTGTCTTAAGTCCATAGAAGTTGTGTTTTAGTGTGTATTATACATGTGTATCTTACATCTAGTTAAAAAAATAACTGTCTTTAAATTTCTTACCAAAACAACATCCAATAAATTTTAATTATAGAATTAACATATTATAACTAAAATATATATATACTTTCGATACGTTATATTTATATATACACTTTTTTTTTTAACTTTTAGTCTGTCTGTTCGCCGTATGTCTGTATACGTATCGCGAAAAACTCCTACACAAAATTGGATACGGCCTATACGATTTTCTGTAGGTCTAACATAAAATGTAGGCTTCGTTTCATTTTAATCAGATGACAGAAAAATGTTATGGTCATTTATAATGTTATGGCCCGGCAAGCTAGGACTAGTTTACAATATAATCATCGATTTGATAAGACAATTGCTCATATAAAAATAACTAATTAAAAACCAACTTATGATAAACTATAAATATTTAAATTTGATATTTTCAGTAATATATCCGATAGCACTATACGCTGCTGTTGCAATACAATATGATTCGGATTTAATCCAATAGCAGTACTGATTTAACGCAATCGCCGAGGTTGCATCCCCTATGCCGCAGCAGTCACCCTTCGCTAAAGGGGAAACGTTAATATGAGGATATGAGAATTTACTGTTTAATCCACCTGCAGGCCAATTTGTTAATATTTTCATTCAATCCACTTAAAAGCTTGCTAGAGTGTAAATCGTATAGAGACGAACGTTGAACGATTTCAATGACGATGCAGGATAAAATATTGAAATTAAAGTGATCTATGCCCCTTGACTAAAAAGGGATATATATATATATATTAAAACTATTTAGTGTTTCAATGCTAATATAAAGAATTACATTTGGATTGGAAATTGACGAGACTCGTTTACTAGACTTTTTCACTATGCATAATCTTTTGCTTCCTCTGTCCGAGATCTTTACCTAACATTTGACTGAGGTAATAATATCAGACGTGATCCTTAATAAGATAAACACTTTTCTAAATAATATTTTCATCGATATTACTTGTGAATCTGCTGTGGATCTATCAAAACAGAGGTTATACGTTGCCAAGCCTGTGAGATATTTAAAAATAAATTACTAACCAATTAAACGCTGTCAAAAGTGATGTTAGCACACCAAAAATAGTCAAGTATTGTTTCAAAAGAAGATATAGGTTATATTTATGTCATAAAGAAATAAAGTATCAAATATAAATAGTAAATATAATAGTATCAAGTACAAGTACACAAAAAGAGTGACAGTAATGATACCCACTACCGTTTAAAATTTTTTTGGTAAACTAACATAAAAAGCACTCCTGCATTATAATGCAATTATTTTCAAAATTAACAAAATACTAATGTTCACACACAAAACGAAACGGTGTATAATATAGCGCAACTGGCACACCCTTTATCAATTACCGCTAAACAAGAAAAATGACCGTCCGTAAGCCTACAAGCTAATTAAACCAAGTAGGTAAATTTAGGAAAGCTGCACTGGTGTCCCCTCGAACTCCGAAAATACGGATAAACTTATCTTAATTATAAAAACGTTAGCAACACTGTTGATTAGTTTATATTCGCAAGTATTTCCTTTTAATTTTTTTTTTTATGTAACTAGGTCGGCAAACAAGCGTACGGCTCACCTGATGGTAAGCAATTACCGTAGCTTATAGACGTCTGCAACACCGGAAGCATCGCAAGCGCGTTGCCGACCCTATCCCCAATTCCCCCCAGGAGCTCTGGTCACCTTACTCACCAACAGGAATACAACACTGCTTTAGAGTAGTGTTATTTAGCTGTGATCTTCTGTAAGATCGAGGTACTACCCCAGTCGGGCCGCTCCATATTTAAGCAGGAAATTTCCTGCTGTGCCCTACCTCAGTTAAATTTTATTATATTAAATTCATTTTTTTTTTTATAATTTAAATTCATTTATTTAAAAAACTACTTGACCCACCCAACCGTCGGTAAAACGATTATTTGTCACGATTACTTTTTTCCTGACATTCGATTTAAATTATGTCATAAAATGAAAGAGATATGATACCCATTACTGTACAGCAATACGTATACACATGCAATTTAGACTGAGGCGAGCAGTGCCTGGGGCTTGAAACCCAGGAGCAGATTTAGAGCTCTTCATAATATATTAACCCTCACCTCCACCACTCGACCTCGCTAACGACAATAGATAATAAAGTAAACTTACGTGGACCTCGAGAAGGGTGACCTTAATCACGACACTATAACACTAACTTCCATGTTCACTACACGAAAACACCAGAGTGACTGACTCTAATCTATCGCACTAAAGGTTATATATTGTCTTCACTTCGGTATACTTGACATAATATAAAATGACCTACCCGCTAATACTACTTTATAAACAGTGTTGCTAACAATTAAATAAAGCCTATATTTTAAGTTACACCTATAGTGTGTGTGTTTGTAATGTGATTTCATTTTTTATAAAAACTAGAAAACAGACGCCATATTTTTATACCGTTTATTAGGGAAACAGTTACCTAGGACGTATCTTTACATAAATAAAAAAGTATTATCTTACCAAAACATAAATTATATTTAAGAAAACTTAATCCCACCAAGAACATTTTCAAATTTTGTAAAATGTTGCTAAGACGTGACGCACGAGCTCTACTTCTAAAGCACACACAAACTTTACAGTTTAGTCAAAATATGTGGCTTGGCCTTTTCGTTACTACAAGAACTGTTGTATAACAGAAAGGTAATGAAAATATAAAATATATGAGACGGTAGCGATACAGATAAGCCACATAACTACAAATTCATAGATCCAAGATTAGATTATGTAAAAATTTAAAAAACGCAATCAACACCGATAATATTTCAAAACATCAATAAATCATTCACGCTAGATTAAATTCTAGTTGACCTCCCTCCTAAAACCATTAGGAACATAGGGAAGCTCGCGAAATATTTTCACAGTTTCAACCTTCAATGTTATTTATGAAACCATCACAGGAAAGATATGTATGAACTCACTATAGCAGCCTACCTTTTGGAAGATTTGCTGTAAGCAAAACTGTTAATTACTTTTAATTGCCAAGTAATTCCTATTTATTTATTTAAATATGTTCTAAAATCTAGAAACACTAATAATCTCTCTGGTCTATATGTGATCAGCGGCGATTAGTGAATATGATAAGTGAATATTTAATGTTGCCAAGTCTCACTGATAGAGAATTACGTTAGTAGTAAAGTCGAGCAGTTTACCTCCATTAAACCTACAGCTGAGTCACAAGCTCCGGGTACTACCATTCTTCCTGTTGTGATAATTTGATGAACACAAGTTAAACTAAAGTCCAAGATATTTATTTTTACGTGTTACTACGCAGTAGGTATAGCTATGGACATTTTGAAATCCAATTTTATTGAATATCAGTTTTAAATAAAATGGGATGAATTGTTTAAACAAAACAAAAAGTTACACTAACATTATTCATATTGAAATTTAGTAAACAATCCAAAATTAAATTAATCGTTATAATTTTATGGCATGGGTTCCAAATTCTCATTTAAAACAAAACATTAGATGCAATTATTTTAATCAAAATGGTATAGGATTGTTAATATTGAAAATTTGTTATTTCTAGTATTGTGGATTTAATTTTAACACATGGTTACACTTTGGTTAATTGTAACATTAGGTCATTTAGTATTTCTACTTGTTATGTGATGGTGATTTATTAATACTATTATTTAGAATTTAGTACCTGAAACGATAATTTTAAAAGGTATAAATGAAAGAATTAAAATACATTTTTACGAGTAATATGCACAATTTCAAATCTATGAACGACAATGGTAACGAGAGATGGGTGATTAATGGAAATATTTTTTTTAAATTGTTGTTTCAGTAGATTAAAAGAATAAATGAAATGTCGTCAAAACTGCCATTCCATTTTACATGTTTGAGGACGATTACTTTATATTATTTTTACTGTTATAATAGTCGTAAAAGATATTAAGTATTGATTTTCTGGGGGCAAGTTCGATTTACTATTCGATATCTAAAATGTAAATTTTTCGATTAATCAATTTCAGGTAGCTATCCCTTGTATACCCATCAAGATTAAGCCGAAGTGGAGTATTCGCATACGCACGCGACCGCCTGTCAACGCCGCATCAGCATCAGCACCGGCAGCTACTTTGCATCATAATCGAGTTTCCACAAAGTAAAACAAAATCTCCACGTCGCATTAATATTCAGCGATAGGGCTCAACGCATCGCCGCCAGATTGACGTTTAACATGCAAATTGCAATCTGAAAATCTAGCAAAACTATATGCCACTAAACATTTTCAACATTATTAATTCAGGGCACAGTTGTTTGAATCACTGGCCAGAATATAATTTAAATGCTAAACGAATTTATCCCACTAACGCTAAATTAGACTGGGGCCGGATGGCCATTGGGAATTGAGAACAGGCAGGTGAATATCGTACCAACATGTTATTTGGAAAGTGTATTAAAAAGACAACAAACTCTCTCCTGTGTATTTGATTAATTACTTCCTCATCTCTTCAATATTTAGATAACCAAATAAGAAGACTTTGTATATTTTTGATCGTTATATCCATTATTTATACTAGTGCATTATTTGGAGCTCTACCATAACCGTAGGTTAACCATTACGGGCAAAAAACGGATTTTTATACTAACTATACATTAAACTTTTTTACTGCCTTCGTAGGACTTGAATTTTCAAAAACAAAAAGCCACATGCTCCAAAATTTTACAGTCCTAGTCCAGTGGTCGTTGCTAGTTAGCCTTTTATACACCTACAAGAAATAAATAATATTTTAAACTCTTTAAAGCATTGTTTCACTTTAATGCTGAAAATGATGTATTGAATTTGTTGGATTATTTTTAATCAATTTAAAATAAAAATCTATCATGTATGAAAAATCATCTTTCTATACAGAAAGCGATAGAGGCACCTAGCACCGTAGTCTCACCTACCAATATACCAATGAAAGTTTCGTTTGTATTTAGCTATATAAAATTAGCAAGGGACAAATATATAATTTCCTTGGGTATACATCAAAGTAGTGATGTTAATATGACATAATGTTTAATTGACAGAGCCTCGCTTCGACGCGATTAGGGCGAGGGGAAGACGTATCAGTGGAGCACAGTGATGGATACTGCGAATAAATCAGCTTTCAGCACTCGCCCAAGATGACCAGATGCGCCCGACCTCTGTAATGTATTGAAGTCATTCGAATTCTCTAAGGTAATATTATTTGTGTTAAAGACACGTGATTTCGTTACTAAAAGCCTAATTAAATTTAATTGCTAGGTTGATGCATAAAACTTGATAAAAAAAATGCAAAAAACACCTTTACGGTACGGTAAACACTTTAAATCTTATTTATTAACTGTTTAGTGTAAGATTAGTTTCTAATGTAACCAACAAATCAAGCTTAACATTTTTTGATACTAGCAATGGACTTGAACCTAACCAAGATACTTAGTAATAAGCTAGATAATTAGCATTATACCAGGTGGTATGGTGGTAATACAGCTTAACAACTTATAATAAAAATAAATTATAATATAGACATATTTAGTCTATCCCATGTACTATGTAATAAGTAGATCTCTCGAGTGATTTTTGGGCATTTTATTTAAATCGAAGGAGAGGTTTAGACACTTTGTTTAATATAATAGATAAATATTAGGTTGGGGAAAAAGTTTCTTCGCATTTTTTAAGAAAATTCAAAACATTTTTTAATATAGTTTATTTACATTTAACTAAAATATGTAGGTACCATTTTATTCGATAACTTTTTGCTTTCTTGTAGGTAGGGACATGATCCCATTGCTATAGAAATTTTTGGGCTTCTGATCAAAAAACCGCGACAAGTAGTTTTGGCAGTCCTCTCGTGATGTTAACCTGACACTGCCTAAAGAATTCTGAAGAGACCAAAACAGGTGGAAATCTGAAGGTGCAAGGTCAGAACTATACGGCGGATGCATTAACACCTCCCAGCCAAACTCTCTTAAATTTTTCTGAGTGGCTAAAGATGTGTGAGGCCTAGCGTTATCATGATGTAAAACCACACCCCTTCTGTTGATTAATTCCGGCCGCTTTCTGTCAACTTCTTGTTTTAATCTTATCAGTTGTTCGCAGTAGAGTTCAGAATCGATGGTCCTGCCTGGTGGTAGAAGCTCATAATGAATAATCCCCTTCCAATCCCACCACACACACAGCATCACCTTGTTGCGAGTTAACCCGGGTTTCGCCACAGTCTGTGAAGCCTGACCGGCCTTTGACCACGACCTTTTTCGCACGTTCTTGTCGTACGTGATCCACTTTTCATCACCAGTTATCAGCTTCTTCAAAAATGGTTCGGTTTCATTACTTCGTAATAAAGAATCAAGTACACGGTTCATTGGGTTTCTTTCAGTGAGCTCGTGAGGTACCCAAATATCGAGCTTTTTTGTGTACCCAGTTTTTTTAAAACGCGCCAAAACTGTTTTGTGGTCAATTCCCAGTTCTGCAGCTACATCGTAACTACTGATATGCCGATTTTGCTCCACATTTTCAAAAATGGCATCCATTTTATCCGTAATAGTGTCCCTACCCCAGAGCGAGGTGCATATTTGACATCAAAATTTCCGGATTGAAAACGCTTAAACCAAATTTGTGCTACTCTCACAGACACTGCACTAGGTCCCATAAACATCGCAAATTATTTCGCGGCTAGCGTTGCATTTTTACCTTTTTTGTAGTAAAATTTTAAAATGTATGGAATTTTTTCATTAGATTCACTCATCTTCACAGTACGAAAAACAAATAAAAATCACACATTTTCCTAATTTAAATTTAGAATTATCTTCTTTAAAATGTAAACTTTGAATGATACCAAAACCAGCCAGATACAAATAGTATAGCCAAAGAGATTTTATTACAAGTTCATACATACTATAATGCGAAAAGACTTTTTCCTCAACCTTAAAAAAATTAGTAAAATACGATTTTATATATTTATTTTCAAATCTCAAAAATCTTTTATTAAATTAATGCTCAACACAATTGCGCAGTCAGTTAATTTTAACATTATAACTGTTTTCATCTCCATAAACAAAACCTATAAGTTATAATCCATAACAACTTGTATTACGACGACAATTACCGTATACTATTAAGGGATGTTTTATTAATATCATTAATCTGCATGTCGTCCTGTTCCTGCTAGAGCCCCTTTATGGGTAAACCCGAAGTTAATTTACCAAATGAAAACAGAGACGTTCCTACTTTGTGAATAATAAGACATCTCCCTAATGACAAAATCACGTGCCAACGGGATTACCCCTTTGTTGTCTAACAATATAATATCAAATATTCCGTCAAATTTATCACTAAATTCTGGACATCTTAATTGATCTACAAGTGATCGTCAGGAGAAATTTATTATACTTTGTTAATTTTCGTATAACAATTTTGATGAATGTTTCAGAATCTCAATTATTTTAAATAAAATTTCATAAACTGAATAACCTAAAAAATAAACAAAATACTTCAAATATAAATTATAATCAATAATTTCTAAAACTTCGGCCAAGTGTGAATCGAATTAGCGCACCGAGGGTCCCGTACGATTTTTAGGTATGTAAAAATATTATATATATATATCAGATAAATATTTTTCGCCATGCATAAACATATATCTCAATCAGTTTACAACTGCAAAAAAAATTCATCTAGTTTTTCGGTTTTTGGATTTTATTTCCACCGTGAGGGGATGGGTTAGAATACTGTTCCCCTCTGTCGCTGGGAGAGCATCTCATAAGAGCCAAGTAACCCAGCACCCCCTTGGTGGTAAGGGATCTGCTCCCCGACAGACTTTCAATCACCAGCATGCGAATCTGACCGCCAAGTCTCATTGACGCGTTCTGGTCGAGCCGCATGTGGGCCAAACTTACCCCCTTCTCCCTCCAAACCTGTTATTGCTATGGTTCTAGTGAACTCTGGGTTATTGTTCTGGATCCGCTGGAACCGTAGCATTCTTTTACCAAATGAAAACAAACTACAAAAACAAAACTGCGATTTAATACTCTACTTACGCCATCTATTGACGGATAGATGGTCTGTCTCGTCTGTTACGCAACCACGCTTAAATCACTGAATCAAATTTGATGAAATTTTGGTACGAAGGTAGAAGTTAGAGAAGGACATATACTATGATTTATTTTTATTTTATGTATTGAAATTACTTATAATTAAATAAATCTTACTGATATTAACCGAACCGTAGCATTCTTCTCTTCCCCCTCCTCACTCTATCTTTGAGGTGGATTTCACAACGGATTGGCAAGACAACCTCAGAGTCACTCTCTTGTATTGCCGATGTCCATGGGCGACGTTAGCCACTTACCATCAGGTGCCCCTTAACTGCCATAAAAAAATCTCAAATTTATATTTTAATAGGATTATGAACATAGAATACTCTACCAAGACCGTAGACCTTTCTTTAATATAAACTCATCTTCTCATCTCTGAACTAAAATTTTAAAGAAATTTAATTTGAAAATATTTATTTAGATTTATAGTTCTAAGTTAGAGTGAGCCCCGAATAGAAAACAGTTAATCTACTCGTTCTCGCTTCACAGAATATTTCGATCAGAACAACAACAAACAGACCGGAGCTTCGTCGGTAACGTACAAATATAAACGGGAAATGATTCATTTCGAATTTCGACACATGCTCGAATTGAAAGGTCGGCTGCGAGTGACGTATTTTTAATTACCTTCGACCGCGTCGTATCGGCTCCATATTGAATTTCCATAGGACAATAAATAAGTCGAGAGCTACCGTTCTTCCGATTCCGTTACGAGACACGCGTGACAGCGACCTACTTGTTACGCCCTTATATGATAATATTACATATATTAAACTTTAACGCATAAAATTTATATTACTCATTGATACCTATCTGTCTTTAGAAGATATTTAAAGAAAATGTGTTTTGTAATTTTTGTTAATCTATGTAGCTATCGGGTATCTAGAAAAAAGATATTGTCATTTAAAAATGTCAGAAGTCAGCAAAACGAATGAGAGTGAAAGTATGAGGGTGAGTAAGGTGATAGTGAAATAGTTTATAGTATAATTTTTTTCTCTTCAGTCATCATATCTACATCTTTTTACAAATGTTAAAATATTATATACTTATAATTTTTTTGAACAATATGTTCTTAAAGCCCTAAAATATGTTCCTAATATTGAAAGATAATAATTACGTGCATTTCAGACAAGAAGCTGAAGAATGGTTCACGAGGCATGTGAACCAAGGTGTAGGTGCAAGGTCTCCCCTTGCGTTCCCACAGTACTTATCATCCACTTTTTGCCATTACCTAACATATTACGTAATTTCAAATTGGGTTAAACTTCCCTATAATAAGTTAATATTTTCTTTATGAAGTTGTCAAACTATAGATAAACTTAATTGGATCTTCCCCAATAATACTATTGGTACATACCTATACGCTACATATAAGTTAAGTAATTATAAAGTTGTCATCAGTGTTACAACACAAAGGAATATAACTTTTAAATTATTGATTCTATAGTAAATCAGTATTATAAAAGTGATATTTAGACGAAAAGATACGTATTTTAATTACCCCAATCTTGATCGAATCTCCGTGCGAGCTTGATTGAATTTCCGGACGAGGCTATCTCTCGTATTTGCAGAGCGTTGTGGGCGCCAGCACGGCCTTATGGCTCACTGGCCTGTGACGTCACTCCCTCCATTACATTTTTTGTTATTCCCTGTTATTTACCTATAATAATATGGACAACTAGTCTTCATACATTCAGCAACAACGTCATTTAAATAGTGGATGATGATATCGTGTTACTGCGCAGTATAGCCGTCAGATACAGGTTGTCCCCTATGTGGCGTCAAGAGGATGTCCAGAGATCCATAACCTGAGCCATCCGTATCATCCCCATGTATGTTACGCGTATTTCGAAAGCTTTCGAATGATTAATTTTTGTCGTATTTTCAGGCAAATATTAAATCATGTGATGCTTTTAATCTTAGTGACATACATTATTTATAGAGATTTTTTGGTTGATTTTTTTTTCAGAATTATTAAGGAATCTGTCGTCACTGCGCCATTAAAACTTGAAAGCGCAAGTTGAGAAAACTGAAAAAAATTTTCAAGTAAAAGATAAATGTCTTGTAAACTTACACCTTGGTCACATATAATCCAAGACACTGCTTAGGTAACTGTCATAATTGTAAGAGATCGTAATGTATAATTATTTCCTGAGTGAATTGTCTGCTTTCCTTACAGGACATACCGTACGTCACGCATCTTGAATGTGTATAACCGATTGCACGTTCAAACTCCCCATTCGTCTCCGATAATTAAATATTGAGTCAAATAAAGGTAAGTCTGAAATTTCTACTATGTTAATTTTAGAAATAAGTTGTTAAAACGTAAACCAATTATAGGTCTGTCACATTTAATATATTAATAATCAAAAGAATAATTAAAATAACATCTTTTTAAAGCGTTGACTGTGAGTCGAGAGCATTATATATCAATGTTCGTTGCGGTAAACGCCCGCTAATAAAGTCTAGTCGTCACTTTTTTGTTGTTACGTCGACAAAAACCAGATTAAATTTTCTCACTGTTACATATAATTAAAATGTCTCCCGGCAATAATATTTTATTACTGTAGAACACAAAAACATAAGAAAGGATATGACAATAATCATGTTTTCACGTGTAAAGGATTATTTAGATGAAAAATATCTTTATAAAGAATTGCCCGATTTAATATATAATTGGTTACTACAAAATGAAGGCCAAGTTTGTAAATCTATTATATGAATAGACTCACAATATCTTAAACGATCTAACGATATTTGCATGTTTCAAGCCAGAAGGAAGACACACGAGATTTTTTTTAAAACCTAGGAACTTATTGTATAGATAACTACGCTCATAGACTCGTTTAATAGAGTATCCATGATTAGATTTAAAAAGGATGTTATTCATTTAAGTATTTTATCTACATAAACCGTTGTATCTAACACATTTCCTATTCAGCGCGTAATTTGAACTTATAGCCATAAAATTTGTTAGCTTTCGCCGTATCAATATTATGAAGAGTTCCCTGCCTCCCTTCGTCGTAAACCTGCTTTTATATGAAATCTACCCCGGCCTATATATGACCAACGATGGGGGATGTATACGTTAGCTCTTGTTCACACGGCTAAAGTTACACTGAAAATAGAGCATCACTTTACCATAAGAACGAAAGCAAATATATTTACACACTGTTTACAAAGTTCGCAAAAAGTACGATATTATCCACATAGTAGTTTCGCAAAAACACTAAATGACAAGCTCAGTACACAGTTATTACAGAAGTGTAAAATTGTGGGAACGGGACAAAACAGTGACAAACTAAGGCATACCTTCACATTTGCGGCTTTTACGCAATAAACCTGACAAAAGGTAAACGACGTGGTTGAAAATTTTTTACTAAGAAGGGTTACATTGTTGCTACACCATCATTGTTTACAGCCGTCTCTACCTTTACAATTATTCTAAGTGCACAGTGTGGGAACTATGCGAGAACACTCTTATGTGTTAAAAAGAAAGTTTAGTATTATAACAACTATATTTTTGGTATTTATATTTACAGAATTTAATCAATCATTGTCTTAACTACGTTTTTCTAGAGTATCCGAAGTTTTGAAGTTAACCATTTTTCAGTTCTCTAAGTTTTCGTATTTTTATTTAGCATAACGAAACATAAAAATTTAAAATACAAGAAAGCTTAATATCTCATACACCATAGACGTAAATGATCATAAAAAGTTTTTAATTTAAAAAAGTTTTATTTCTCACTTTCAGCAACATGATATTAAACGTAACTCGTAAGATAACATTGAGATACCAAGAATTTTCATCGCCGTCGGCTTGTAGCCGCCTTTGCAATATATAGCCATGACATTCACGAGAGAGAGACAAGACTAACTCTAACCGCGACATTACACATAAGGTAGAAAGAAACGTCTAAGACTTTAGTCGCACGACTCAAATTTCCAAAGGTTTTATTGCATTCTCCGCAAGCACAGACGCTTAAACTTTATTGCTGTGGGATTAAAGTAATATTTGCAGCGACTAAATGATGTCGAGGCAATTTCATGATATTAAAAGCTGTCTATGTGGAGGCTCAGGTCAATAGTTCGATGTTCCGTGTATGTTTGCGCTGTATAATCGTGGAGGGAACTTTCTATCGCTCACATTCCTGCCCAACGACGTGCGATAACACTGCATTCCTTTCCAACTATTCTTCGCAACTGCATAGTTGTGTCGCCTGAAAACTTGTTCATAATAATATATAAATACATAAAATAGGACACCGTTATGCTTTTCCTTTGTTTTATTCTTCCAATCACTTACTATTATAGTTACATATCCTTTATATAAAATTGCTTGCTATAACAGATATCATCGTGCACACTGAAGTTTACAGTCGAATGACTTGGCAAAATTTTCTCAGTGAGGTAGCGATAGCTACGACTCTACGAGCGAGGCACTTCAGAAGAGGGATTGGAAAGAGCGCGTCCGATGAAGTGTATTCGCTATTGGTGACGGTTACGTGTCTAGATAAAAATGCTACATTTTTCTCCTACTTTGTCGTCATCTATTACTTACGTCACAGATTTTTCGTAATTGTACATAGATAATATTCCTAAAGGCATCGCAGTAACTTACTTTGGTAGATGTTTAGCCATTATTGTTTACGTTTGACTAAACTCGTCTCGTTTAAGATGCACGAAAGGGAACACGATCGATCCATTCACACCCTCCAGATATGATTAGCGGCTAATTGAATCTCGTGGTGAGATCCGCACAGTTTAGTTTTCCAATTTACGAGACTTTCCTTTACTCAAGAGAGTAAAAGGGTTAAATTTAATTATCTTGGCCCCAACAAACCCTAAACTAAATCTCACAAAAAGTCAATATAAATACATTTAACTTAGAGAAAACCTTCCATGGTGTGCTTTGCAGACTTGCTACGCGAGTTTTTATGATATATTTTTGCCAGATATATATAAACACGTTGAGAACAAATTCTGATCACATATTCTTATAATTCGTGTAGTCTATATATTTAATAATTTCTAGACTACACGAAAAATGTTTACAAAGATTGAACATCAAATACCCAATTTTATTGAGATACATTATAACACAAAACATATTTGATAATATCATTCAATCATAAAAGCATAAAACCGGCGTATTTATCTCTGGATTATTTCGTTAGTAAATCGAACCTTGTTCTGGATTAATGGATTATTATGTTATTTGATAGCTTATATTCATACAAATTTAAACCGGATATTTTTATCAGTAAATCAAGATTATCTGTCGGAAAGTAAGAGTAACTGAAGTGCATTAAAATTTTGTGGTTACATTCATAAATCTGTTAACTGTTAACATATATTAATTCAGAGGTCGATGCAGAATAAAAAAAGTATTGTCTTACTAACATTATATAATATTATAAATAAATTGCAAATTACCTCGTTTCAAAATGCATAACATTCTGCCATTTTGTGTATAATCACTTCTTTCCGACTTTGTATTCTAGCGGCGTCTTCTCCCCTTGGTGCAAATTATAAAATAAAAGGACCCCTCTTGTGTGTTGTGTAGATAATATAAATATGCATTCAAATTATAAGCAAAGTTTTAAGCGAGTAGAGCTCTTTAAAGTTTAGCTTTCATACAGTGATACCTAAACTTTACACTTCTGCTATAATATATCGAACTGCCTTTAACAAAATCAATTAGTTTTTAATTACATTTATAGGGCTCTTACCTATAACTATTATATTGATTATAATTTATTGTTATATATTTCCTTGTTTTAAACCGATAAGAGTCACTTAAGTAAGTCCTTCAATAGGATATTTGGAAGTACATTAATATGACAGATACGATTACTAGTTTGCAAGTAATATTCTAATGAACAAACGGTGCAGTAATTTTTGTGTGTGAAATAAAACCAGACTTATCAATAGATATATGGTTTAATACCGTACAATACGTACGGTATTAAACCATTCTGTATTAAAATAATCAAAAACTTTCAAATAGGTACCCTTATATCGCAAATTGCGAATAAAAATTTTATGTCCTCATATCATTTTGTAGATTTTAAAGTAACAGGATATATGAAACCTCAATACGAATATGCTATTTCATTTATTTCAACATTACTCGTAACGATATTTTAACCAAACAGTAAGCGATTTGTCTGCGCGGCGACATTTTAAGGATTCAATAAATTTCATTGCACTATTCATTGGCAAAACCACAAATCTTCCTAATATTTTACAAAAGGCTATACAGGTTGTTAAAATGTAACAGGAATATTTATGAGTAGTCTTTAAAACACTTTTGGAATTTGTGTTGATATCTGTTCATAAAACAATTCGATTCGATACTGAAACAAACTTATCTAACAATCTCTTATTCATTTCCAGTAGTTATAAATCTAATAATATTGAAGAGTTATGCGTTTCTTCTGATCTCGATTTCAAGATTTTATAGTGTAATATTATACTCTTATCTTTATGTATATTTTATATTCTTCTGTAGGTATATGTAGATTAATAAATAAAATGTAGATTAAAAATTTTTTAGTGATTATTTTAGTGATTTACATTCACAATTGAACCCTGTAAGTAAGCGATTCCTTTCATTATTAGATTTTCAAGCTTTTTTAAAATAACCGTGTCTAATATAAAATTGTTGTTTATAAGTAGATGTTGTAAATTAAATTAGTTCTATCATACCTTTCAGTCTTCAGTCACCTTCACAATTTACAGGTGAATGACGTGTATACTCGTTTTATTATATTAAATGTTTTTCATGCAAGTGTCACGTGTCGAGTGTAATAGTAGCTGTAATGTGAGTGGCGCCTATCAATCATTTATTCAACACGAGTGAATACATCAGAATGCTTTAAAACGTTACTTTCGGCATTTAATTAACAAACGAATTTAAAAATGAATATAAATTGGTAAAACCATAGGGTTACGGTTTTGCGATATTAATAGTTACGATAATGTAAATAAAACATTACTATGCTAATTTTTTACTATAAATTGTGATTGCCAAAAAAACTATGTATTATTCTATAGTTAGAGGGATTTAAAAAAAAAGAGTAGTTAAAGCAAAAAAAATATCTTCTTTAATTTTTTTCATGTTAATATACATAAAAAAAATATATTTTTCATATGGCAATTATCACATGGCACTAGGTTTTTTTAAAACGTCAAAATGAAAGCGAATGACCATAGACTATAAAGGAATAAGAACAAACTTGACACTGTTATATCGATACCCAGATGGTCTTATTTTCGATTCGATTATTTCGATTTTTCTTTTCGCTTAAATCGGCGAAGAATATTTACTCTCTTTTTTATATTAGGTTACTAAATAATAGGTTACTAAGTAATGCTTTTGTATAAGAAAGAAATATAATTTAATTTTTGTTAAGAATAATCAATTTGTATCATTTTAATAGTCACACTGTAAGATAGAATATTTCCTTTTAATTAATTGTTACGATAAATTGAAAATATATATTTTTTCTTTTTTCGAAAACACGAGGTTGTTATATAATATTGTTTTTTTATACACTAGCTAACCCGTCCTCGCTTCACGAAGATGTATTGGATAAAAAGTTACTTCTACAAATATTTCACAGCCGTTCTCGAATTTTAGCTAAACTAACGAACGTCAATAAATTTTTATATATAAGATATGATTATTCAATTTACAATGCGTCATTGTATACATTTTTTCCTTTGTAAATTGAAGTTAACGTGGTGGAAGCATGTCAAAATGAAAAGACATTTACAGTAGGTAACAGAGAGTTGACTGACTCCTGAGAGACTACGTGGCCTATAGCTATAACGTGAGTGAATCTATCAATCATTTACCACACGATCCGATACCACAAATTGCCTTTAAAGCGCTTTCATAATGTATCACGTTAAAATCTCAGTTTAAAAGCCTTCTCGCTTTCTTCGGTTAAAAGGAACGGAGCAAACATAATAGATTATTACCGGTCTAGATAAAGGTAAGTATAATATTAAGTTTTATTTTTTGCTGTCAACAAAAACCACGCTATCCTTTTCCAACCAATGAAATTCTTCGCACCTTTCTTCTACGAATGAAATATTGTATACATACGTTATAATATATACGCCTATCTCTCTCTTTAATTTTACAATGTACTAGGTATAAATTAAAACAGATACAAAAAATAATTTGATAACTATTTTGAAACAGCTTTATAAAACAGATACATAGAATAATAAATAATATAAACGCAACAGGAAGACGGCAAGTCTAAACGATCAATAAAGCATTTATAAAATATTTAATTAGGCATGTGATCGTCTATTTAATAATATTTACTTTTATGTTTTACTTCTATAACCATCATACAGTGCTTGATGATAATATCCGAACATAAATACTTGACGATTTCTGCTAGGTACACTTTCCGTAAAGCTTGTTAAGAAACATCTAGACAACAACAATAATATATTTTCTATTGAAATGTTACGAAAAAAATTCAAAGAATAAAATGTTAGGAGAGTAGCTAGACCATAAATATCGTGAGCTAGACAGACATATTATTATCATTTATTGAACTCGTAAAAAAGATTATTGCTTTAAAAGTTAGTGATCTTTAAGCGATTCATGTTATTGCATTCAAAGGTTTCATGACTTACCTACAGATTAAGAAGTTTTTGAAAAACATTAAAACTACTCGCGTGATACTTACTGAGGATACTTAAATACCATCTCATTAAATCACACTAGATAGTGTTTACAAAATTATTAGTCAAATTCTATTTCTATCGGAAAATAAGCTGTACTTAATTATAGTATATTTTCGAAAAATTCCACATATTTTAATCATAAATCTATAGCAACTACGAGCAAGAAAAACTAAGGGTTGTTAGCCAAAATTTTCAAAATAGTAGTTTCATACATAATTTTAAGTACAATATATTAGTAGCGCCATCTACCATAATTCGTACGAACAACGTAGTATTGAAAAAATTCCGATGATACGATATCCCATATTTTTTAAAATACTTGTACAGTAATTTTTTCAAACTTTTACAACGTAACTAGGCATTTAAAATATTTTCGTATCTCAGTAACGAATGAGTTGGCCGTAAATTCCCTCCCCTCCCTTACCTTCATGCCAGTAATATAAAATTCAAAGATACTAACACCATATTTTTCTATTTTCTTATATTTTTAAACTTTGAATATATATATTCTTAACTATGTTATTGGTTTTTCTATTTTTTATAAATTTATTATATAAAATCACAACGACGTGTATAATATTTCCAACAAAGTATGCCCCTTATTACTGAGGACAGCGACTTGCACTCTGAAGGTGTTATTTTTCCAATAAATGTGATCCAATTTACGCAACTTGTGTGAAACGACACCCAGTAGAACGCCGTATGATAAACCGTCCTTTTAACTGCGGTTCATACGACTTTTATTTTTCAGTGCATTTTTTTGTAAAGAAAAATATAAAAACTTAAAAAGCAGCTTCTTACCAATTTTATGATTCTACAAACTCAAAAGGCTTAGATTCCATTACAAGTATTAAAATTTCCTGTGAGGGGACTAGTTAGAATACAATTCCCCTCCCGCTTCCCCTGCCGCTGGGAAAGCATCTCGTAAGAGGAGAGAGAAAGGAAGTAACCCCTTGGTGGGGTAGCGTATCTGTGCCCCGACTGCCTTGCGACAACTAGCAAGCGAATCCGACCGCCAAGTGTCATTTATGTGTTCCGATCGAGCCGCATGTGGGCCAAATTTACCCCTCCCCCTCCCATCACGTTTATGCTGCGGTTTTAGTGAACTCTGGGTTATCGTTTAAGCTTAACTGAAACCGTAGCATTCTTCTCTTCATTTCCCTTCCTCACTCTATCTTCAAGGTGGCACTTGTATTGACGATGTCCATTCCGGTATAAAAATACTGCTATAAAAATGTATACATAAACAAACAGTTGTTTGTATATGTTGATTATGTTGAAATAATTTTTATGATTTAATAGTTCCAAAATATTAAAGGTCTGAGTATCTCATATTGATAATAAGTTTAAAAAATCCAATATCGTGTGAACAAAATTCAACACGATACCCTACGAGGCGACGTAGCTACTACCTTCCATTGCCAGAGCAACGCAAATTGGGCTATCAATCAATATTACTTTATTCATTTCACTTTATGTTAAAATTCTTTATTATTTGTAAACAAAGTTTTAATGCTTTTTACGGTATAATGCTGTATCCTTCAAGAATTTTGTTTATATTAATTATTATTATTCGAATTAACAAAATAAATACCAGTACTTATTTTCTATTAATAAACTGGAAATCGGTTACGATCTTTTTATGTTAAGATCTCAGGCTCAGCAATTCCATATATTCTTTCATATAAGGTAGCTGACGAAATTATAAAGACCTTTTAACTTAACGGGAAAATAATTAGAAAATGGCATTTTTTCTTCCAAAAATGATATTAAATATTGTTTCTTTCCCCAGAAAGTAAAGCTTAAGTTCTACTTTAATTCACGAGTAACGTTCTAATTAGTGTTAGTTCAAATTCAATAATAATAAAAGGATCATTTAAAAAAATATTGCCTGTCAATTAGTATGTTTTGTACAAATATCGCAAAAATCACTACTCGGAATTGGAAACTGTTTTCACAGGTGTATTACTGCAAATCTAACTTGTAATATAAGCTTTGTTTGAAAAAAAATTATTATCTACGACTACAAGGCGACTACTATAAAATAAATATAAGTATTAGATTACAAAGATTATTGCAACAAGACGAGCAAGTACGAGTATCTATCCATAAAGGTGTATTACCCTGGTTACTTGGTATTTCTTTACAATCTCGGCGAGGAGTCGAGGATGGAGGCTGGGACAGGACTACTAATGGGCCAATATATCAAATAGGATTAAGTACAAAAGAGCTGCACCCGGCTCATACTTTGTTTTACGACATCACTCGATATATAAATTATTAAAAATTTCAAATATTTGTCCTTTTCTACACAGTCCATACTTTTAGCTAAAAAATCATAAAAAACTGTTAAAAATTTACATAAATGTTTTATTAGAAGCTAGCGACACGCTGTTTGAAATTTATAATTAAATTCGTTTTTGTATAGTTTATAACACAAAAATTTAAGCAGTAACAAAACATAATAAACAGACTGCTGCGAACTATCCTGACTAAATCCCATTTGAGAGACGCGAGACGAGTCGCGGAGCTTGTGTGCGCAATCGCCGAGTTATTCCAGCTGAGTGGGCCCAGCACGGTCTATCAAAGAAAACGATTTGTACACACTACACACCCTTATCCACTGTCTATGTTTGACAGAAATAAAAAAAAACTTGTATCAACACTACCTGACTACCTTTTATCTAGTGAAAACTTTTGCTGTTATACTTGTGATCAGTGTATTGTTTAGCTGTGTAGCGGAGCGATCACTAGAACAAATAAATATTCAAAAACTTACAGGTACTTTTGTTTTGTACACAGCCACGATTATCACAGGAAGACTTATAAACATTCATTTAGTTTTTGACAATAAACCGGGCAGTAACTAGGATTTATAACTAAGGTGTAGCTTTACAGTAATACTGTTCGACCCCACTACTCAGCTGTTAAAATACTAAAAGTGATCCTGAATCTTTCCTCTTATCTTATCAAGCACTAGCTTAAACTATGTCTTCTTCATTAAATCACTTGACAGAGTTCGTATGTTCTATCCGGTCCGAGGTTATTTGTCGCAGCATCTAGAACTACAAGACTACCAAAAGTATTACTAACAGTATAATATTTCTTAAAAATAAAATCACAAGAAAATCATATAAAACGCAGTGACTAAAAAGTAAGAGGATAAGTAATGAACTTTTTGCAAGATATTTTACACGCGATTAATGTGGACGGGGCGGTGGACGCTCTCCAGACAGCCAGGCGGCCAGGAGGGCCAGGGCTCTCCTTGATTAAAACTTGGAATAATAAACGGCGAAACAATTTTCCCTCGTCGCGCCTCGCGCATCGTTGCTCTCCTCAGAGCAAACTAATATTGAGACGTGCTAATGAAACGCCGCTTCGATTTTTTAATCCCGTCTTTATAAAATTTTAATATCTGAACCTCGTCTAAGTAGGTTTTTTTTTTGCAGTTAAGATTATGAGTCACAATACAGACTTGCATTATTATGATTTTACCAGCAACCCGCCCTGACTTTACATGGTTTCTATTTGCTAAAGGTATTATTAGAAATTAGAATTAGAATTTGGAGGAATTTGAACGCCATGTTTTAATACCAAGTATACCTAATTATAAAACAAAACGTGTTGCAGTGTTGTGTAGATTATCTAACAATTTACAATAAAATTCCACGTCTCACGTAAAAAACATTAGCTTTACTATTTATAAAATGATACAACCAGGTACAATTTAAGCTATAAATAAGAAAATAGTAGTGAGGTTTTATTAATAACGTAGAGACTCAAAGTATGTTAAAAACTACTTTATATCAGCGAACAAGTTAGCTCCATTAAAATAATTTGATCAATATGTATGTAGTTTGTGAAATTAGGGCGAAATACTTATAACAAGGGAAGTTAAATACAAGCTAAAACAACGTTGTTGATATTCAACTCAAATATGATTGTCATAAGGAGTTGATTTTGTAAGGAAAGTTTGGAATAATCCTGATCCATCGTTACATAAAAGTTGTAAGTTGTTCGCGTCTCAACGGATAATCGAGTTTATACTTGGAAGGCCGCCATCAATCATTTATCCCGCCCCGCGGATGGATCTGTGCCGTTCTCGTGCTACGCGGAAAAACTTTAAAGTGCTCCCTGTTACTGTGACGTATCGCCGTATCGCACACTTGATCATTTGCTCGACCTCCTTCAATTATAACTTTACCATCACCATCAACATGTTCCATTATTACGTACGTACGGATACCTTACACTACAAATCTTATCATTGTGCGGGATATATTACTCACAACATATTGCTAAAGGAAGATCTATTTAATGTACCCAATTTTAATGTACCCGAAACGAATGAATGAGAGAAAACATTATTTTGCAGTAATGAATTCCGGCATATTGGCAGTTGTAATTTAATATTAGCAAGCAAATAGGATTAAGCAAACCCTCACTCAAATTTGGCGAAAGATATTTATAATCTAGTTAAGTTAGCTTTAGATAATTGGTCTACTTTACTTAATAATTAAGGATGTATTGTTATATATTGTGTATTACTAACAAGCGCGACATGTTTGCTATGTTGGGAATAAGCCCTTTAAATAAAGAGAAAAAAGTAATTGCTATTTTTAGATCGCGAAAAGCGCTGCTAACTTTTGATATTCAAGGAGTGCCTATTGATACATTTTAGAAATATACTACTTATATATTAGTTATTTTATTGAGAGAATATTTACAATTATAGTGAACCGTATCCCTTATTGAGGATTATTTATTTTATTATTTAATCCAATGAAGTGGTGAAGTCGGGCAGTGAAGGCGAATTTTATTGCAAGTAGGAGTAAAGAAGAAAGAAAGGCACTCCTCAAACGATCACTTAGGTCGCTAGTCCTAGGGACTGCTTGGCTTTCTAGTCTAAAATGGTTGTTATTATTATCTTTTATTATTTCTTCGAAATCTTATAAATAATTTATATGATCATGTCTCTATATATGTCGGAGAATAATAAACGATTATCAAATAACCGAATCGTCATCGCCATCGATGGCGCTGGAGTAAGGTAGCAGTCGCTTGCGTCATTTTGACAGTCTCGACCCTTTATATGCCTTCGTCAGTCAGACTGTGGTCTTAGTCTTGCGTGGTCTCTCAAGGAGTGAAGTCCCTGGATAGTGTTAGCGTTGTGCAGTTAGTGCTGGAAGTTCTGTCCGATTAAGGTCACGTGGGTACCCTACAATGTAGTTGCCACGTCTTGTGTTAGGTTAGGTTTATGTGAGTTTAACCTTGGTTTTAAACTGAGAGCCTAGCAGTGGAGGCGAGTGTTAGAATTATGTTAAAAGACGTCCTTAAGCTTATGCCTTGGTCACAAGTCCAAGGCATAGCTTGGGTTTGTCTCGTAATTGTAAGAGATCAAAATATATATCATCACCCCTTGTAGTGTTCTTCAATATACCCCCTCTTCCTCCTGCCATCTCTTCATAAAGCTCTTAAATAAGATATATGTTTAGTGTTTACTAAAAGTTTCGATTCATGCTAATATATTTACTATTATATTATGCAAATTCATAAATCGTTAAAGCTGATAGCGCTCAAGTCAAAATCTCTCAGCTATCTGACTACTGGATCAGCATCACATATAAGCAGCAGCATATAAAACAGCAATTTTACTCAAAACTAATTATAATCTACCCTGAGGGGATGATTTCAGCATTTTAATGTAATATGTAGCATATATAAAAAAATTTGAATTAAAATAAATTGAAGATCAATATATTGTTGTCACATTTTCAGTTTCGTTTAAAATTGTAGCACATTATGACAATTATTTTTTTCCATAATAAGATTTTACTTAGAATAAAGGTTTGAGATAAAATACTTTCGTTGCGTAGTATAAAATTTCTAGCATTTGTATTTATTTTTAGCACAATGTTCAATGGATGAGAATGTACTCTGAAGAGCTCTTTGACACTCATGGTACACCACAAAGCGGCGTACTTCGACAGTTCATATTTACATTTTACGTCGCATGTTGCACTCTAGTCATAGTCATTCGTCGTCAGTCGTCTTTTTACGAAATCTGAACCATGATTTAAATACAAGCTTTTGTTAGTCATGATAACAAAATTTGTTAGCCAAAATTCGAATGTTAATTCTATCTTTTCCAATCTATGCATCCTGGCTCCAACATTGGTATACTACAATGCATACTTTAATCTCACTTTGGATACTATTTTGCATAATTATGTTAAATTTCAGCTCAATCGGGTATCTAAAAGTGGGTGAAAACAGTTTTAAAATTTTGTCGGGCAACTTAGAGAACTTAGTTTTTCTAACATTCATCAGTATATATTTTTATTCTATCGAATAACCAGTTAAACGCATCATAAGAATAAATTACATACTATGTAGCATGATAAGATGAATCACCTCTTAAAAGTATTGTAAACCCGTCTCCCCAAAGGGATCAGTTTTCAGGCTTCTTGTTAGTATAGTAGTTTCTAATTAGGACCTAGGTTCTGGTGTTAAATTGTATACATGTATACTATAAATTTATCTTACTCAACGTATATGTTTATAATAATACGTAAAGCAAAAATTTAATGCTTATTTTGAAGAAAATTACTCAAAATTATTTTAAGTGTGAAATTTACATGACACAGTTAAGGTTTATATAAAGAAGGAGTAAGAAAACATTGACGAAGGCTTATTATTTATATACTATACAATAAAGAGATGAATTGGCTAGCCAAGCTTTTTAATTGGTAAAACTGTCTTCTATTGTCAAACTTAGAAATACTATTGTAAATCAAGGCAACTAGCATTGCTAGTCTCATTCGTTAATGTCACATTTATTTGTCATACAGTAGACATAGACTTGTATCACAGCAACTTAGATCAGGAAATCGATAATCAATAGACCGAGCAATATTCATATACGAAACCGCAGGAATGCAAATAACACAAAAGGAAAGAATCGATGTAGATAGCTCCTGGTATGAGTGTTTTATGAGCACTTAAGTGGCTTCCGGACGAGGGATGTTTAAAACTCCGGCACACGAGTATCGCGGGATCAAGGAGCTTCCACTCAAAACATGACAATGTCAGATTTGATCGTGACCAAGGATTTTATGAGCGGTTAAAAGTTTATGAATATGGTTACAATGTTTTCAAAATTAAGCTTTTATATTTGATTTGCTCGTAAAACAAAACTATGTCGTGAAACTATGAACGAAAAATAAAGATGACTAAACTATGCTGCCGTTATAATCGAATGAAACGTAAGCCGACACTAAAATAAAAACATCTATTAAGTTAAAAATTTAAATTACCCTCGTTTGAAATTCTAATTTAATACAGTCAGCAAGAAACGATACCCACACGACATCGATTTAGACAAATAAATAGATAAAATATATACTGTTACGAACTTTAAAAACTAGACTCTATACGACTTGATATCGGGTGTGTTACCATAGTTACAAAATTGTTATTATTGTCAATATATTAATATTGACACGCAGCTTTCAAGATACAAAGAGCCTTCAAAAAATAATCTTCAAACGGCTAGCCAGATTTTGACAAATTATAGCTGTAAGAATCATCTCGATTAAAATACTTTACAAACAAATAAAACTTCATCAGAATTGGTCGATTATCTTGGGCGCTACAATGCCACAGACAGACATAAATGACGTCAGGAGTTTCAAAATTCTAATTTCTAACAATTCTAATTTCATAGCAACTACATAAATAATTCATCTACATTTTTTAATTGTTAAAAACATTAAAATTTACAAGTGATATAAAATACATTTTCAAAAGGAGTAAGAATTTTATTTCATATGCAAAGGCGACAATACTCTAAGTTTCAACTGCAAAGAGCCCTTCTGAAAGCTCTAACAATACAGCATCGCAAAAATTAAATTACAACGAATCCCAGCAGGTTTCAATTTTCAAAAAGCTCGGTAAACTTGAGACGGTGAATCTTATTGCTTTTTATGGAATATTATTGCATTTACGATTGTGAGATCTCTGTAGTTTACATTAGAAAATACTAAAGCCAGTGGCTACGTTTCTATTCGCTTTAAAGTAATATAAGTTAAATAATTCTACTCTTCTTAAAGTTAAGTTAAGAGTAATATTCAAAATCAAACAAGTAATTTTTAATTAGAAACAAATTCTCAAAGGCTTTAAAATGAAACTACACTGAACAAGAAACACTGTTGATACTAGTTAACGTAAATAGAAACTGTTAATTTGAAACTGCAAAAAGTGTCGCGAGACGTAGCAGGTCGTAGAGGGAGGACAAATTAGAGGGAATGGAATATAGTTTACTTAAAGTTAAACTTATTACGGTCCTCGAGAAACAAGCACTCGGAGGCTCGCTTGGTGCGCGGGTCAAGTGCCCAATTTGTCACCCGTGCAAACTTCCGACTACTTCGACCGGTCCCTGTTCGATTCCATTAAACTTTCAAGACCTTTTGAAGCTATTTTCTTGTTTGAATCAAGATTTGCCTAATTCATTCTTGTGTACCCACTTATTCAGAAACTCATAATATTCAAATTCAAATTATTTATTTCAACACATATAACATTAGATACCCAAACATACAATATGATCTTTTGCCTCTGAATACACTTACTTCTTTCAATGTAAACTCATTTTTAATCTGTTAGGTTTGTCTCTGTTTGTCGGGCATACATATTAGTTCTAGACTAGAATTTTTTCTTGAAGACTATATATTTTTCGAGGTTTTATTTAACATTTTATTTATATTAAATAAAATTATAAATATAGATAATAACTTCTCTATACCAATGTTGTTCGATCAAAATCTAACTTTAGTATAAGGTTTTCTTTTAAGATTTATCAAGGTTGCTACCGAACAAGGACACAAATTTAAATATAGCTCTCCCTGGGACACTTACAATGCGCTATCATAAAAATTAAATTACGGTAAGAGTTTCTCTGTAAGTGCGCGCCATTTCAGCAGGCCCCCGCCCCGGGGGGCAAAGGCCTGCCACATCAAAGCGCCTCATTCTGCGTCGAGCTCTCGCACAAATCAAATTTAACAGCTCTCTTCTTTCGCTACGGATGCGAAACGCAACTAAGTTCCTGACCTGTACTGTACACCTTTATTTAAAAAATATGTTATTTATCAAGAGAGGATTTTACACCTTATATACTTTACTTACAGTCTTTATTAATATCACAAAATGCATAACATGTGAATATGTATATGAGTATATAACTGATCTAATGGACCTCATTTCGCTAATGGAACATTAGACTATTATGTTCTAATATTTCTACTAGATTATTTATAAATTATACACAATATGCATATTTTATTAAACTTTAAATATATCCATTTTAGTTTAAATATTTAAATATCCGATGGATAATTAGATTATTATCATGTGTTATTTTTGTAATAGCAATTTTCAGGGATACGTTTAAAACCTTGTTAAACAAGACTTACAAATATAATAAAGAACCTACCTATGATTTGTTTACCTTTCCTCTCACGCAAATTTAAATATGGTATTGTTAAATCATATACCTTATTTGTCAATGAGCGTAAACTTGCACCCGCCAACTTGTTCGGACGGTGCAATTCGATTAAACTTCTGCCGAAGTACCAACAAGAGAAGGGCCTACTTAACGAAACTTAGTTGTACATTTACGGCGGGAATTTAATTAGCTTCTCATCAGGGGAGCGAACCGCCTACGGTGTGTCTTACAACCTATATATCACTTTGATCACTTACGAACAAAATCTATTTTAAACAAAAACTACTTACGACTTGATAAAATGTACTAAACAAAGCCAGTTTCAGGTCGGCTGCTTATCTCCTAACTTAGATTGAATGGAAGTTTCCTCGCGCACCTCGTTCAATAAGCATATGCGGTAAAATGGCAACGCCGCAGGCATATTCTTATTACGTCTTTATTTTTTATAGCTCATCAGCTACAGGATACAAATGTATTACGGTTATAATATAAAAAATAATGTTTCAATGTACAGCCAAAATGAATATTTAGAACCCTTTAGAGGCAATTCATGGATTAAAAGAAATTGAATTATCAAATAAACTTAAGTAATTATTAAGCCTCCTCTACACTACTCGCGAAGTTGAACTATGTTAGACGAATACGATAGTGTAGAGGAAAAAAATAGACTTTACCTCACTTCGGGCGACTTTCACAACAAATGGAAGTAGCCCGAAAAGAGTTTCGTATTCGCGAGTAGTGAAAAGTTTTTTATTTTATTTCTTTTCCCTCTCTACACTATCGTATTCATCTAACACCATTCAACTTCGCGAGTAGTACAGAGGAGGCTTTAGTATTTATTTTAACGTTAATAAGGGCGATAACTACGACTGTTCAATATATGGAACCATGAATAATAGGTATGTCATCAGAATGCGTGCAACTGAAAGAAAGGTATGATAGTAATTCACAAGCCCCATTCATGACAAAAAATAAATGAGCTTCGAAAACCTCTCAAACTGCCTTTTGTTCTGAGAAACGATCTTTCTATAGAGACTTATTATAGAATTTATGTATATTTACTTCACCGATAATGGCCCAGCTAAATGATATTTAAAATGTTTATTTCGAGAGCCCTGGAGTGCTAAGCCGAAAGTCTGGCTCTTTAGGACGCGACTATTTTTTTTAAATATATTTTGCGTTCAAAAAATTGTAATATATATCCACAATGTTTTGTTAAATTAAAAAATAGATTTAATCTACTTACCTTCAGACAAGAACAGCCTATCGGAATTATCCGACTGATCGGGTGCAGGGCGATGGCGAAGAGTAACATGAAGAGAGGGCCCACGAGGAGGTACTTCTGGTGGTGCTGGTTCCGGTGGTGAATCACATTCGCGTTCACTTTGTCCAGCACTAGAGGGACCTAGTGAAAATAGTTTTTATCTTATATCTTATTTTTCGAAGAAATTTCAGTCTAATCTTTGATTAACTTTTTAATATATCTAATGGTCAAAAAAGTAGTTTATAACGGTTTACATTACTATAACATAAACTAAACAGAGAGACAAACAAAACGGTTTTTAAAATATTTATTTTGGCTTCTATTGGTGTCCCTTCGCATTAAGTTTCACCCAAAAACATTGTATATAGTCAATGAAAAGCACGAACTGCTAGAACTCGTGCTTTGTAGACTCAAATTAATTTCCTCGTAATAAATTCTGTATATTCCTTGAATAATAAGTAAACAATGAATTCTTAATTATTTATAAAACTTAATGTTTTATTTGAAATAAAGAGAAAACGAAAGAAAATAGATATCAGCAAATACAAGTATAATAAAAATACGTGTAATATCTGATCTATTTGCTGAAAGACAACATTGTTACAATCTTCGGTTATACATAGATAGTCACATTCGTGAAGGGTACGACGAAAAAGGATAGGGTTTGATTTTCCCCTCACTTAGCTATGAGCAGCCCTTTTTAGTCTGACTATTAAGATTATTACTGTTACTGATTATTACTATATATTGTATAAAGCGACTGTATACAACTTATAGTTAAAACTAGTTCTACAATTTATTGGCTACTTGTTCCTAGACATATTTAATTAAAAATAAATAGATTTTAAGGGTTAAATTTTGAAAAATCTTTCGTCAGTAGCTTAGGTTGTGATGATATAATAAGAACTTCACTTGCTTACTTCAGTAAGTAAATAACGAGGTGATAATAATAATAATTTAAGACATAATTGACGTAATATTACGTTGGCTCAGTCACGTAGTTGTGCGAAACTATTCGGAGCATCCTTATCACAGGCATGCACCCACCTCCACATTACGCTTATAATAGGCATGCTACAGAATGCCTAACAATAACTATATAGGAATCTCACTGAATACACGTGATGCTTTCAATCCCTACATTTCGAGAGGTTAACTAAATATCATTGTAATTTACAGTTTTGAACACTCATCACATATGTACGAATTATATACATATTATTTTCCACCGAAAAATTAGTCTACATAAAAGTTCTATTAATAATGCTCATAATTTCGATATGATAATCTATATGAATAAAAGCACGACATCGATTTAGGAGAATCGATATTAACTTGCATTAGTCGATTTTTTGTATTGTTGAAAACAAAATATAAAAATAGCAGTCAATACAGACCTAACAAATATTCATAAGACGCAAAAAAAAACAAATTATAGATAAAATAAATACATATTATAAAATAGTTTAATACTCGATTCTATTCTTCATCGTAAAAAAGGTATCGTGAAATACAGTTTCATCTCTACTCAGTGAAAGCAATGTCAGTGTGTTACCATGGTTACAAGATTGTTATAATTGTCAATATATTACTATTGTCACGCAGCTCTCGAATTAGAAATGAGCTGATAGTCTTCAAACGGCTGATCAGATCTTCACAAGTGATAGCTAAGAACCGTCTCGATTAAATTACCTTTCATACAAATAAAACTTTGTCGTTGTTCCCTTTTCGAAAATCTGACGACGTATTTTTCTCAAAAAACTTTTCTTACCATTCATATGACACATTCGGTTGTTACGGCCATTAGCTTCATGCTGAAACTCGTCGGGTCTTCGGTTTCGACGAGACAGAGTAGCACCACCTGCTTCACCACTAAACATTTCTTCACCTAAAACAAACCGATGAATAGGTATAAAAGCAAATTCTTGTACACATTTAGATTAGATGACATAATATTTGTGTGTTTAGCTAAGAGTCTACACTCTAAATTCAATATAGTGCTCGCCCCAGGATGGCGCACCAGTTATTATTTGTACATGATTATCATATCAGATATCCAGAGTTTAGTGAGAAAAATAATAAAAATAAAAAGACTTTACTATTGATCAAATAATCGCTAAAACGAAAAAATCGAATAAAACTTGTGGGGGATGGAATGCCTCATAGTATGTGATAAAAAAAGTCGAATTTAGGCTAATGTATTTTGTAAGAGCTTAATAATAAAAAGGAAGAGTAAAAGTATGTATTTAAATTCTTTGAGAATTTTATACCATATTATTTTATGAGAAACCTCTATTTATTGCTTCATACAATTTACATAATATAAGTAGCTCGTGTCCACTTAAGGTGCAACCTTTATAAAACGTCGAGAGAGAAATATATGACCGCGATATGATCCTCAACCGAAATTGCAAAACTTTAAGAAGTATACGATGAGAACTAGTTTTACTTTAAAATATTACAATTTTTCACGTTCTAACATTTTTAGAATAAGATATATTTAAATTTCGACAAACCTAGTTATTTTAGTGTACCTTGCAATACTACATTTTAGAGAATAAGTCATAAAAGGTAAACCGTATCAAATATAACTTTGTGTTCCATATTTTGAAAAAAAAACGCTTGTTACTTCTATATCTATAACGTAATATATGAGTATAAGAAGCAAAACTTACCTTTGGAATTACGATTTTTTCTATACATGCGTCTATTTGTGCTTTCTAGGGGAAATGGTGAAGCTTGTCTTTGAGGGCTACTGATGTAGCGCGGCGGGTCCTCCCTAGTCTCAGACCCATAAATACGACGCTGCTCACCTGTAACAGACAGTTTTATATTATTTACAATATATTATTGAACTGTAATACTTATAAAATAATTTACAGCTTTTAAAATGCAAGTACAAACACTTCGGATGGGTTTTTCGAACTTGTACCTTTTAACACTTGTACCTCATAATTTTTTTTGGTTTCGATTGGACCACTTACAAATGGATCGTTTGTAAGTCTACCTCCCTTAAATCATCAAAAATAGATAATATATAACTTTTTTTTCCCTTCACGAAGTAGATTCTCCGAAAATTGTTTGAAACAAGTTACCAAAGTTTACAGCTGTGAATTTAAATTAACAAATTCTTACATCTGATAAGCAAGTTGTCGGAGGTAAAAATATACTTTCAAAACGTTACAGTTGGAGAACGAAACGTGAATAAATTTGTACGTCGGGGGAACAAACCGGCAGATGATGAACTGCAGCAAAAGTTTAAGCAAGTTTCTTCAAAAATGTCTAAGATAAAATAGTAAATATAAAATTAACTTTGAACTACGAGGGAGATTTTTTTTCTGAACAGTCTTAAAATTTAATTCTTTGTACTACCGCTATGATTTTGCATGAAATCCGCTTTGTATTTTCTGACTTATAAACGTCTAAGTAATAAAGAAACATAAATTACACTGACTACACTTATCTTGTACGCTATAAAATGGCTGTTATTATAAGATTTGAATGTTACATTAATGAAAGTTACGGTTGGTATGTTGCCAAAGGCGTAATATGAAAGTAAGCACCTTGCTCAACGAATCTACAAACTCAATTAGCAACTAGAATAAACACAGAAACGCAGTATACTCAAGTATATATTAAAACGTATATTCTAGTAGGGTTAAGATTCGATAAACGAGCTAATTTTATTACTTCAATGCTATTTGCTTTAGATACCGTATTTTATTGTTATGATGACAATTTCGAAGATGATTGGTTTGTTTATCACCTTAGTTGTGATAGAGATTGTAAGGAGAGTTCAGGTTAATATGTATGTGTATAAGTGTAAGCACAATAGTTTTTGTTTAGAATACAGTAGTGTATGTTGCATGTACGTAACATAGTAAAATAATTGGTGAATGATCCTAGATACGAAACATTAAAACAAATTGCCTTACTGGTTAAATTTAAACATGAATATTGGTATATAAAACTGAAAGTATAAGCTTGCATATAAATCATAATCAAGGGAATTCATTGATCAGGTGGAAGAGGGCTTAAAATACAATAAATATGACCAAGCGAAGGGCAACTAATTTGTTCGATGTTGCGGTTTTCTACCGACCGCAAACTGCTACCATGACTTCGACCGTTCAATATAAGTAATGGCTAGGGCCTATGCTCACAGTAAAATGTGTCAATTCAATTATATATAGGGGAAATGATTTATCCCCCTATGGATACATTTATAAACAAAAAATTTAGAGGGCAAACATTCTTGTTTCTTCTTCGGGTATTTTTAAACTAGTGCCGAATATTTAAGCTATCAATGTTATTTTTCGTAATCATATAATTGTTAAATTATTTTCAAAATATTACAAACTAAAGAATCAACTTCTGTATTACCACAATTACAAAATATTATAATATATTTACAAAATATTATAATATAAATATATTATAATATTTTGTAATTCAAATTCAGACAAAAGACGAATAAACGAGGTAAGCACATTGGAAGTTTGTTCTAACGCGAAATAAACACGATGATGTAAGTTTTCCCGCCACGCATCGGGTATGATTTTTTTATGGTACATAAGGTGCTAACAAGCTGATGGTCCACCTGATGGTAAGTGGCCAACATCGCCCAAGGACATCGACAAAACAAAAGATGCCCTCTTGATTTGGCGATGCGTTGCATCCTTGAAGATAGAGTGGTGATGGGGAGTTAAGAAAAAAATGCTACGGTTTCAGCGGACCTTGAGCAAGAGTCCTGAGTTCACTAGAGCCGCAACATCAATGGGATGGGAAAGGGAGGGGAAAAGTCTGGCCCACAAGCGGCTCGACCGGAACGCGTCATAGACACTTGGCCGTCTGATTCACATGATAGTGGTCGCAAGCCAGTCAGGGACTGGACAACAGATCACCTACCACCAATAATAAATAATTTAGGCTATAATAAGAAGTCCTATTCGGTATCAATAAAAATCCAGAGAAAATCAAAAGAGGTCGAGTTTTATCTCACAATTATAAGTGCTTTTGTTATCACAACTCGTCTCTATTATTCAATCACGCGAGCTCATCAGGTTTCAACGTTCACGCTACGAAAATACGAATCTTTTTGCTTTAGAATGTTAACAGTTCGATGGTTCCATGCCCCGCTAAGTAAACAACACAAGATTGAATGTGAAAATTTAATGGAATAATTTTATGAAAGTGCTACAATACCCAGTTGGCCTAGTTTTGGAAAAGATATTGCTTTATTGTTTATTTACTTACTAAATTTTCGTAATTTACATTATATTGTAACAAGGAATATATATTAAATTTTACTGTAACTTTATGTGTGCTAGCAACACAATACTTTTAATAAAAAGTGATGCTAACTGAACCAATAAAACAGTCAGTTTGAACTAAGTACCAAATACTTCTATGAAGTGAGCATTGCCTTAAGTAGACCTAGTAGAAGTGTGATAGCGTTGATATTAAGTGCCTACGATTGAGAAGTACATGTTTAAAAACTGAATCCAAATTGGTGCTGTAGTTATAGCGTGATGCATGTACAAACATTTGAACAAACAATTTAACAAGAAACTACAGACTTACATGTTTAATATTAATTTCAACTTGATATCTTATCGTATTCCTCAAATAATGCGTCAAAACTTAAATATATAAAAGATAATATTTTTCGTGATATAACAAAATATTTCTAGTGTTCGGATTTTTCCACATACTAGTGCTATAAGACCTTATTTCTTGTCAAAAATCATGCTTCTTGGTCAAACGACCTGAGAATTTTGATTCCTATGAGAAATCAAATTAACAACACATGAGATATAAGCGTCTGTATCTTTTCATTACGTTGACTTAGCAAATTGATTTTTTTACATATCCGAGAGACTAGAGACTAATATTTGATATTAATTTCAACTTGATATCTTCACGTTTTTCTGAAAAAAAGGGTCTTGCGTGATGGTCAAAAAAGTTAATCTTCTACTGACGTAGTAAGAAAAATTATTTTTTTTACTTTTTCTTTTACTTGTGCTACGGGACCCTGCTTCATGCTAAATTTCATGATTTAAGGTCATCGGAAAGTACCCTATAATGTTGTTACTTGCCTCTGCAACGGTCATACCTTTTCTTTTATCACTATTTTTAAAGTTTAACAGCCTTTGGCAGCCGCAAGGGGAAGCAGGCTTGAGTATCTGATAATAATTTCAACTTGATACCTTCACGCGTTCCAGAAAAAAGGGACAGATAGACAGACTGACAGACGTACAACGAAGTGATACTATAAGGGTTCCTTTTTTTCTTTTAAAGTGCGGAACCCTAAAAATGGTTGTTTTAACTTATTTTGTTAGTATAAATATCCCATTAAGCTTTCTCAAATTAATTAATTTTAAGTTAAGACCTAGCTAGCATTCGATTGCAAACTTTGACAAGTTTAGTTGCATTTAAATGACAGGCGTAACCACGGGGCACACTGGAGCCAGGTCACCAGTAGACTACGGGTTCCCAGGGGTTGAATTTGCATTTTTCACTCTTTTATTTCCCACCTTTGAACGGTAAATATACGTAGTTTTACACTAACAGTAGCGAGAAAGATAGAAATGGTTGTAGGTGAATAATAAAATTATGCCCAGAGGAATAAATTTTATCCACTCGTTTTAAAAAAAATAATAAAATTATCAAGGATGCACGGTTTATCCATTAACGGCTATGCTCATGAGCAAAGGATTCACACAAAACGTATTCGTGATGCAAAAAGTTTGCATAATGACTTGTTCTTTTTACATTGTACTGCCATATATATAATTTTTTGGGGAGAGCCACCCTTATTACATAGGGGTATAAAATAGCCTATGTTCATGCCTATATTTTAAAACCTACCTAATTTTTAATGTATATACACAAAATAATTCATAAAAAAGGGTCAAACCGTTTCGGAGGAGTTTGATAACCAAAAAAAAACTTTTTTAACTTAAATATTAATAATAGCAGCACAGAGATACAAAAAGTTTGCCGAGAACCATTACATTAACTTACCATAACAATAACAACGACTAATGACAAGGACACAGAATATTAAAGTACCTAAAAACTTAAGAATAGCGTAACAAAGTTAAAAGATTGTCCTTGGTGTAGAGTTTGAATGAGAATATTTATCAAATAATTAGTTGCTTAGGGAAAATAATAACAGAATCCTCGAGTCTCACAGCAAAAATGACCTAAATTAAATTTTCACATTCAATCGTCTCGTCTGAGCTGTTTACCCTTGAGAGTGAACTGATTCTATGATATTTCTGTTATAATAAAGATTATTTTATTGTAATAATAGTAAAAGTTCAAGATCCAGCGACGATCAAGCCTTCGTTGTTTTAAAAAACCTAAAAGTTTATGTTAAAATAGAGATATATAATGTAGGGACATTAGGACATAGAGATATAAGCGATCCTTAACTATGAAGTTTGAAAGTTTTATAAAATCAAGAAAGTCTTATCGTTGCGGGATTTTGCTCTATCAATTATCACTTGTTCATTATCTAAATATGCACAATGTATTTTGCATATAATATGTAACAATCATTGTATGCAAAATATTTTCTAATAACAAAAGGGGATATTCCATCTGACAGAAGGTCGTCTATAACAAGCGCCAATATAAATGGCTTTGGCAATACCGGACTCCTGGGAATACACTAAAGCCACAGATATTCAGAAAGCTGGCTTGCTAAGCATTGATACAAAGTACATACAACTCTATCACAAACATAATACTGACATTAGAAAAAATCAAAATCGGCTAAATGCAAGTGGAATTGTAAAACTCGTGCAATGAGGTTTTCATACAATTTGAATTAAGGGACAAACTTAATTTTTCTATCTAAAACTGTTGTCCCATACATCAAAATAAGTAATAGTTAGTTTACCCCAAAAACATACTTTAATAGTAATTTGATGGTTTTCAGATTATTTTCTTTACGTATTCTGAAAGACATCGTACCCGAATACGTAACGATTCATAAGCGAGTAACTAAATATGGATAATTGGCCGTATCTTTTGAATGTACTGACCAAGATTTTTAATGTTCTTGCAATCCTATAGGACCGAGCATCTAAATATTTGTTATTTTCACCTTTACAATTACTACGGATTCCCGAGAAAAAGCATCTTGACAGGCAGACTGACGGATAGCAAAACGATCTTATAAGGGTTCCTTTTTTCTTTTTGTGGTACGGAACCCTATAAATATGTTAGCTGTTAAGTGTTTGAAATAATTAACTGACAATAATAAATTCGGCGTATTAATGACTTCCTGGATTTTCATCATTAAGCCCAGCCATATAAAACATTGGATCGCACAAAACCACTTAAAACTGTTACCCTAGAATTGCGTGATAGCAACACTTAATTTACAAGCTCCATTTAATTTCAACTATTTTGAGGCTCACGTTGGAATTTAAATATCTGAAGATAAGAGACTCACGCGAATAGCACACCGCCGCAAAGCCGCCGCCACTCTGCTTAATTTACGCTTCAAATAAATGTACGTTAAGTCATATACACTAAATAACTTGACAAATTTTTGAACAACCCTAAAAATATAAAATACGTTAACCATCATCATCAACTTAACCCACTAGAATCAGAGAAGGGTCAAGATCATAGTTTACCAGATTATATTCAGGTTGGCGGGTTGCTCACACCTTTTAAGATGTTTCCCACCAGTTTTTCTTCATGGCTAAAATAACTTTTAAAAATGTAGGACACCAAAATTTTAACCACTAGGTTACTAACCATTTTTTACCGTGTTTACGTTATTATTGACGGACATAAGTAAAATGAATGAAATATAAACTGTAAATACAGTTTACAAATTATTAGGTACAGTATCTTTTATACTGTATTTTTTACTTAACCTATGTTATAACGTTAATAATATATTTTTTGATTTTCAATATTAAACAACTTTTAATTAAGGAAATTAACCTTGTTTTATCATCCCGTAAAATTATAATTTTTATCACCAAACAATATGCTATCTCCATACCAAAAGTAATGTGGGTCCGTCGTTAAAAAAATAAACCAACCAAAATACTTTCGCATTTTAATACGTAGGTATTAAGTATGTATAGCAAGCTTGAATATATTAGACAAACAGAATAATATGAATTCATCAGAGTTTTTGCCTGCACGCGCACGATCGGAGCAAAGTGCAGAGATTAGATCCGGACCCATCAATTACGAGTAATCCTAGGCACGTGCGTGCCACGGCGTCGCTCCTCGCAAACCTATGGGGATTAATGAAATTTCTTCAAATACTCCCCGTACCGCGTACTGTATGCACTATGCAACTGTTTTGATTCTTTTCTGTATGAGCAAACTTTAATATTAGCGATTTTTTCAATTCGCATCTGCCCATGATTTGGTTTCATTGTTGAAGTTTACGACACTTTTTATTGAGATTCTAATTCTTCGTCAACAACAACAGTCTACTAAGACTGTTAAAATTATTTAAAAGATTTTTAAAGCTTTATCTTAGTTACAAGCCATGCTCGGCTTAATGACTAAAGAGCATATCATATTAGCAACATTTACTGTTACTACTTACTGGTACTTACACTGTTAGGTTTTGATGGCAGGTATAATTTACAAATTACCGTTAGATAGATCTAAGACAATTTGACAGTGATATTATAGATGAACATTCTCTAAAGTAGTGTAAGTAATGAACCTTACGAACGTTGGCTAAGTCTTCCTTTCCTTTCCTTTTCTTTTGAGCAACACGAAAGTTCATTGGCGATGTCGAGCATGGTGAGCGTTATAACCATATGAACATATAATATGTATTAATTGAGTTACCAACACCGTTATTCGCGAGTAAAGGAAAGTTCTTTTTATTTTTATTTTATTTCAAGGAACCTACGTAACACTTTAAAACAAGACAATATATAACCTCTGTTCCGATAGATTTGTTTGTTAGTTGTGAGCCGGGTCTTCTCATCAGAATGAGGAGTCTCCACGCTGGCCAAATGCGGGTTAGCAGACTTCACACACCTTTAAGAACTTGGAGAACTCTCAGGAGTTACAGGTTTCTTCAAGATGTTTTCCGTTACCGGTAAAGCAAGTAATGTTTAATTGATTTAAACACACATAACTCAGAAGAGAGAAGAGTCTGAGGTGTGTGCCCAGGATCGAACACTTGGAACTCCCAAGTGGACAATAACGTCTAAACCACCGGCATATCACTGCTTAGCTTATGTGATTGGTTGTATAAACATATTGCGTTTCTTTCTCATTTAATTGAAAGTAAATGTAGAAGAAAATAAACTTCTCACTTATAACATGCTAAATAGATCCCATGACCTACTTTGAGTTAGGGTCAAGAGGCTCGCCCTCAAGGAAACAAGACAATTGAAAACACTTGATGCGTAATAGATTAAACTTCAATTACACGAGATGTAATTAAATATGTATCCTATCGAGTCCCAACGCAGTCCGACGGGCATCTTGTGAAATATTCAAACTCCCCGTTGGGTAACTAAACGGAATAACCAATTAGACTCTGTGATAATATTACTTGCCTACTTACTTGTTATCATAGGGCGCGGGTTCCTCGTAACGTTTTGCCTATTTAAATAACCTTTTCCTTATAACTTATGTTGATATATGAAGTTCTAATAACTTTCTTTAAGATTATCATATTCTTACTTTACTTTTAAGTGAAGTATTCGTCTTTGTGGAATGTCAATCAAATTAATTAATTTTATCAATCTTTTAAACAAATTATGTGAGAAGTGAGAGAGCGTTTGTATAAAAGACGTGTAGTTATTATTACGTACGTGGGTTATTTACTTAGTGTTACTCGTTACTCTATTTAAAGTGAATAATATAGCGTCACTTAAGTTGCAGCTTAAACGATTAATCAGAAATAAAGTTCGCTAGCAAAGAGCGTTTGGTTTTGCGGATTTACTCGTTTGTAACATCAGTGGTAATGATCCGTTAAAGCTACTTGTTACGACCTGTGGGCTGCGGTTTTACGGAGTCAACTGCGAGCTTTTAGAAAGAGGGCAGATGAGGTTGTTCCTAGCCTTCCGTGACCTCTCGCAGTACAAAATAACAAAGAAAGGTACTGCAACATTTACTGAGAAAATAGCTGTAGGGCAAGTCGCCCTCTCTATTGTTTTCTTACAGAGCAGCCGCTACCCGGTTCCGCTCACGCTAAACTTGCTCAACCTCCATAATAGGTGAGGGATAATGAATTTGTGCGACGCGTTTCTATCCTTTGTTAAAGTCAAGACTGACCCGCAACATGTTTATTCACTTTTTTGACGTGTAATTAATTTGCGCTTTGAACTATGTTTAGACTTGGGATGTGAAAACCGTTTCTTATATTAGTCAGTATATTCATTGAGACACAGTTTTATAATTACACTAATATTACTATTACATTTTTTACAAAATTGTAAGATTCTCGAATATACTTAAATAAACATAAAGGATTATAAGAATAAAAATGTAATTTGATTAAAAATGAGGGTACGGTCTACAGCAACGGGACCTTTTATCCGCAGAACCGGCAGAAGTATCCGTTGTTCTAAAGACGGGACGTCGCATACCGCAGGAATTTCTAAATCTTCATAAGATAATGGATCGCTCTGAAAGAAAAGGACCTCCCGGGCTTGGAACTTTGTTGAATTCCTGACTCGTAATTAATAAAATTACTTTTTGGGAGCTTTCCTCGACTTCAAAGAATTTAGCATAAAAGAAAAAAGTTAAGTAGATGAATTATTTTTGAATGATAAAAGGAATAATTTCAGATATTTATACTCTTAGAAGCACTTATTCCCTAACAAAAGTTTATACTGAATAGCTTGAAAGTTTCGATTTCACATATTTGTTTTGTTTTGACTACTCTTTCAGCAATATTTGCACATATACAGGTTCATTGTCAATGTAGAATAAGAACAAAATCCTAGTTACTAGAAAGCGAAAACTTAGTGTCTCAGTTACATATAAAACTAAAATGTATACCTTTACTTTTATATATGTCCCCCAACTATACCCCGACATATATAAATTTAATTTACAGCAACGTTTGTTTGTCAAACAAAATATCCAAACCATTCTTTAACTCCTTCCAAAGAAGGTTTGTTTACAATTTCATACAAAATTACCATCCTTTATACCTATTCCGACTTCCAGAAAAGACTTTCAAAAACATTTTTTTTGGTAATTTACCTTTTCTGGAGAATTACATGTACAATAAAAAATTAAACAGCGCTGATGCAGATATTCTGAAGTAATGCTGTTACAAACATTAAACAACTGATTATATCTATATAACATTAGATTATAACAATTTTGTGGATTACTATAAATAACGAGGGTACATTCAATCCGATCATGACAACGGCAACTAACGAAAGGGCACCGGCTTATCTATTAGCAGGGATGAGTGATAACAAGCCCGTATATCCCGTGTCTCGTCGCAAGTGCAATGACACCACAATTACATGTGGTTTCATTTGTAGTGCCCTCATCAAATGAAACCTCATTTACTAAATGGAAATTAACTATTGTATTATATTTTGATAATTATTCATTGTATTATTACTGAATATATATTAAGATCCAATGATTGCAAAATAAGAAGTAAAAAAAATACGTGATTAAAGCATTGAAAACATAGTTGAACTTCGCATGCAATACGCGTCAACGACCGTCGCTTTTATTAAAATTATCTCTTTAATAAAGATGGGTTTATTTAATTGCGAAACAATTACTTCTTGCTAATTTCATACATTTGTTTTATTAATATTTCATTAAAACATGAAAATTACATCATACTAATTACAAAAACATTGGACAACCAAGATATCCCCGTATCTAAAAAACATAGTATCCTTTATATTTTCCATTTTGTATTGAAAATAAATCACTTTACTTCTACTAGTAAATAGTACACAAAATAATCTATTAGGTTTTAGTATTTTTACGATTTTTTTTTGTTACGAAAACTTGTTGTCCAACAGACAATGTATGTGTAATTATATAGAAAATCCTTCATCGAAGCACTAAAACAATAGTGTCAAAAAAAACATCTCTTTCTTTTCATTATAACTATTTGTTCTAATTTTTTATTGAAAATTATGTACGTTGTCCAGGGGACAAATTAAATAGAGTCTACTCGAGTTTTTCCGTTATAATTCACATATTTTTCAAACTGTACACTGTAATTGTAACTTACAAAGTGCACTGTTCACTGCGGATGCCTAAAAGTGATAATTTTACTTTAAATTATATCATTTTTTTGAAAAATAAGGCATGTTACTTTAAAATTGCAATTTTCTAATTGTGGGCACGTAAAGTTGATAGACACATCGTCCTTAAGTAGCATAACTACACTTTTCGTGAGTGACAAAGGTGATTTAGTGTTGCCATATGCATTTTTTAATTAATAGAATATGGCCATTTCGTTGTTACTAATCCGATTATAAGAGTTCTTAAGATCACATATAGTAAACTACACTTTTCGTGAATGACAAAGGTGATTTAGTGTTGCCATATGCATTTTTTTTAATTAATAGAACATGGCCGTTTTGTTGCTACTAATCCGATTTTAAAAATTCTTACACTGATAGAAAACTACACTTTTCGTGAGTGACAAAGGTGATTTATTGTTGCCATATGCATTTTTTAATTAATAGAATATGGCCATTTCGTTGTTACTAATACGATTATAAGATTTCTTAAGATCACTGATAGTAAACTACACTTTTCGTGAGTGACAAATGTGATTTAGTGTTTCCATATGCATTTTTTTAATTAATAGAACATGGCCGTTTTGTTGCTACTAATCCGATTTTAAAAATTCTTTCACTGATAGAAAACTACACTTTTCGTGAGTGACAAAGGTGATTTATTGTTGCCATATGCATTTTTTAATTAATAGAATATGGCCATTTCGTTGTTACTAATACGATTATAAGATTTCTTAAGATCACTGATAGTAAACTACACTTTTCGTGAGTGACAAATGTGATTTAGTGTTTCCATATGCATTTTTTTAATTAATAGAACATGGCCGTTTTGTTGCTACTAATCCGATTTTAAAAATTCTTTCACTGATAGAAAACTACACTTTTCGTGAGTGACAAAGGTGATTTATTGTTGCCATATGCATTTTTTAATTAATAGAATATGGCCATTTCGTTGTTACTAATACGATTATAAGATTTCTTAAGATCACTGATAGTAAACTACACTTTTCGTGAGTGACAAATGTGATTTAGTGTTTCCATATGCATTTTTTTAATTAATAGAACATGGCCGTTTTGTTGCTACTAATCCGATTTTAAAAATTCTTTCACTGATAGAAAACTACACTTTTCGTGAGTGACAAAGGTGATTTATTGTTGCCATATGCATTTTTTAATTAATAGAATATGGCCATTTCGTTGTTACTAATACGATTATAAGATTTCTTAAGATCACTGATAGTAAACTACACTTTTCGTGAGTGACAAATGTGATTTAGTGTTTCCATATGCATTTTTTTAATTAATAGAACATGGCCGTTTTGTTGCTACTAATCCGATTTTAAAAATTCTTTCACTGATAGAAAACTACACTTTTCTTGAGTGACAAAGGTGATTTATTGTTGCCATATGCATTTTTTAATTAATAGAATATGGCCATTTCGTTGTTACTAATACGATTATAAGATTTCTTAAGATCACTGATAGTAAACTACACTTTTCGTGAGTGACAAATGTGATTTAGTGTTTCCATATGCATTTTTTTAATTAATAGAACATGGCCGTTTTGTTGCTACTAATCCGATTTTAAAAATTCTTTCACTGATAGAAAACTACACTTTTCGTGAGTGACAAAGGTGATTTATTGTTGCCATATGCATTTTTTAATTAATAGAATATGGCCATTTCGTTGTTACTAATACGATTATAAGATTTCTTAAGATCACTGATAGTAAACTACACTTTTCGTGAGTGACAAATGTGATTTAGTGTTTCCATATGCATTTTTTTAATTAATAGAACATGGCCGTTTTGTTGCTACTAATCCGATTTTAAAAATTCTTTCACTGATAGAAAACTACACTTTTCTTGAGTGACAAAGGTGATTTATTGTTGCCATATGCATTTTTTAATTAATAGAATATGGCCATTTCGTTGTTACTAATACGATTATAAGATTTCTTAAGATCACTGATAGTAAACTACACTTTTCGTGAGTGACAAATGTGATTTAGTGTTTCCATATGCATTTTTTTAATTAATAGAACATGGCCGTTTTGTTGCTACTAATCCGATTTTAAAAATTCTTTCACTGATAGAAAACTACACTTTTCGTGAGTGACAAAGGTGATTTATTGTTGCCATATGCATTTTTTAATTAATAGAATATGGCCATTTCGTTGTTACTAATACGATTATAAGATTTCTTAAGATCACTGATAGTAAACTACACTTTTCGTGAGTGACAAATGTGATTTAGTGTTTCCATATGCATTTTTTTAATTAATAGAACATGGCCGTTTTGTTGCTACTAATCCGATTTTAAAAATTCTTTCACTAATAGAAAACTACACTTTTCGTGAGTGACAAAGGTGATTTATTGTTGCCATATGCATTTTTTAATTAATAGGATATGGCCATTTCGTTGTTACTAATACGATTATAAGATTTCTTAAGATCACTGATAGTAAACTACACTTTTCGTGAGTGACAAATGTGATTTAGTGTTTCCATATGCATTTTTTTAATTAATAGAACATGGCCGTTTTGTTGCTACTAATCCGATTTTAAAAATTCTTTCACTGATAGAAAACTACACTTTTCGTGAGTGACAAAGGTGATTTAGTGTTGCCATATGCATTTTTTAATTAATAGAATATGGCCATTTCGTTGTTACTAATACGATTATAAGATTTCTTAAGATCACTGATAGTAAACTACACTTTTCGTGAGTGACAAATGTGATTTAGTGTTTCCATATGCATTTTTTTAATTAATAGAACATGGCCGTTTTGTTGCTACTAATCCGATTTTAAAAATTCTTTCACTGATAGAAAACTACACTTTTCGTGAGTGACAAAGGTGATTTATTGTTGCCATATGCATTTTTTAATTAATAGAATATGGCCATTTCGTTGTTACTAATACGATTATAAGATTTCTTAAGATCACTGATAGTAAACTACACTTTTCGTGAGTGACAAATATGATTTAGTGTTTCCATATGCATTTTTTTAATTAATAGAACATGGCCGTTTTGTTGCTACTAATCCGATTTTAAAAATTCTTTCACTAATAGAAAACTACACTTTTCGTGAGTGACAAAGGTGATTTATTGTTGCCATATGCATTTTTTAATTAATAGGATATGGCCATTTCGTTGTTACTAATACGATTATAAGATTTCTTAAGATCACTGATAGTAAACTACACTTTTCGTGAGTGACAAATGTGATTTAGTGTTTCCATATGCATTTTTTTAATTAATAGAACATGGCCGTTTTGTTGTTACTAATACGAAATTCTTTCACTGATAGAAAACTACACTTTTCGTGAGTGACAAAGGTGATTTAGTGTTGCCATATGCATTTTTTAATTAATAGAATATGGCCATTTCGTTGTTACTAATACGATTATAAGATTTCTTAAGATCACTGATAGTAAACTACACTTTTCGTGAGTGACAAACGTAATTTAGTGTTGCCATATGCATTTTTTTAATTAATAGAACATGGCCATTTTATGCTATGCATGCTACTAATCCGATTTTAAAAATTCTTTCACTGACAGAATTCTATAGTATTTTCGTCTATCTTCATCTTATATACTATCGTACTCTCTCTTTTTTTTGCTCTTTAATATTTATCATCTCTGTTCAGAATGGTCAGTCTCTGTTCGGTGTCTTTCTTTCGATAATCTCTCTCTCTCACTCTCTCTCTTTTTGCAAATAATGGAAAACTACAAAATTACAGAAATACAAATTGACGACAAATATTGCTTTATATACCCGTAGCGAAGCGAGGGCAGGCCGCTCGTTTGTTATAAATTCATATTTGGTAATTAAAGATCGGCTATTAATAAGTTTTTTAGGTGTGTCTGGTATGGTAAAAATTACAAATTGACATTTATAACGTCTTTATTATTATTATCCGACACATTTCCTTAAAGTATTTGTCAACTCATTTGACACGCATACGCGAGTGTCACGCTCCCATCACTTTATTATTTACCCGCGGGACATAGTCATGACTTCATAATGTATCAATAATGTCAGTAAAATGTCCCACCTGGCAGCCTTTTCAAAGCCACCTGTCACGGCGAGAACATTTATAATAATTTTCGTAAGTATATTTATTCGGGTTAAACGTAAACGAATGTATCTTTAAAATATAAGATCAATATACCACGATGAATAATCGATTACATATTTTCATTATTTTTCTCGTCTTAACGGCTATAAATCTTGATAATGTCATACAATGCCTATCGAATAATATATTATATGCTTATACTAGTGATCCGTACCGACTCCGATCGGATTTAATTTCCACATAAAAATGCATATCCGTCAATATGCTTTAATATTTATTTGTTTTTATTTATAATAAATACCTTGCTGTGTAAAAACTTTATAAACTCAATTTTACTATAAGACATACAACACAAGTTAGATGTATAGATAGTGATGACGTGTATGACGATTACCTTGCGCACCACTAACCTCTTTTTCGATCTCTTCCTAGCGATTACTATGAGAAAGAGCACAGAGCACGGAACTGTTTAAGGATGTTACAGTTCTTTTAGCGCAATTATACTAGAATTGGGTCTTCCTGGAACGTCCGAACGTCTCAACGAACACAGGTATTGGCGTCATGGATACTCGGAAATAACCATCGTTGCGTATTTTCGCACTGAACGTCAACAGGCGTCTCTCGTTCATCTCGCACCAGATTCGGCGGGTAGCAAGAAAATTAGTGGCAATCTACTCCTGAGATGGGAGTAGATTGCCACTAATTTTCTTGCTACCCTTAGGCAAGGATCAAACAGTTAGTTCAATCCACGACGGCTCACGGCTAGCCCACAATTTTGAGATTTAGTAGGTAAGCGGCAAGACTTTGGATGGATGTGGATTTAACTTTCTATAATTTTTGACAAAATATTACTATGTCAAATATTACGTCGTTCCATCCCTCTGTTATCATTACAGCTCGAAAGAAGGAAAAAACAGTAAATAGGCTTTCGTATATATAATAATATTAGTATGAATACCAACAAGCTAACTAAAAAATTAAGTTATTCATTCATTTACAAAATATTATGAGATTTATTCACAAACGTTTTTCATTGAAAAAAATAAATATTTCATTATATAAATACAAGCAAAACCAATCCTTATCTATGTGATTGCGATTCAGAAAAGCTAATATCAGGTGCCTCCCGCTTTTGAAAAACAATAACGCAAGAACATTGCGCTGAAACCTTTATAAAAGAGCCCCTCAATGAAGTTGCACGTAGAAGAATTTCCATGCAATAACGGGCATCGCTTCGACTAGGATTCTGAGAGCGGAGATATTGCGTACTTACTGGGCTTGCCTTCTAATAACGATACGCTTCTGTAAGGAAAAATACGAAATGAAATGGAAACTACTGCCGCCTTATGGCTTCCAATCCCTACCAATATACAGAAGCTTATTTTATTTTTAATATTTATTGCGATGTCAATGTATATACACTACTAAATGACAAACCAGCTCTTCTCTGCAAATACTCCAAATTACGGAACATTTATGGACAGTTGGTGTTTTCATATTTATATAAAAAAATTACAAAAATCAAATTACATCCACACCTTTCTTCACGTTATCATGTCTAAAAAAACTGCAACTAGTACTCAAGATAATTTTGTATCAAAATGTTTTTATCTCTGGCCTTGTTAATAATAATCAAATATTGCCACTGAATTTTAAAAAATTGAGCTAAATTCCTATATATACGTTTAGTTTGATAGACAATGTGACAGCTTATTGACTGTCTTTTACAATCCAATATGGCGGACTCACAAAGATAACGGATTGTTTATTTTTAAGGCACCTCTTGCGACATGGACATAAAATAATTAATTATACTTATTCTTTTTAATCAATATTTTTTCTTTCTTAGTTGAAATAAAGTATTTGAAGTGTAATTAACAAGACAGTGCATGACATTTATTTAAATGAAGCATCAAGAATCAAAGCGAGTTTATGAAAGTTATTGGAGATATGCAAATGCAAGTAAGAACCCCGTTGTTAAGAAGTCGCAATCGTGAACTCCAACAACACACCAGTAACTAATTAAATTTGTCTAACTCAGATTGCTTCATATGTCTGGATTGTTTGAAGTTTTTATCGTTAAAAACTTTGATCAAAACATTAAAACTTATGTTTATAAATATGGTGTAAATAATATGATTTATTAAAAAGTTCCTTCACCTTTAGGTAAGATGTAAGGAAGTTCGTTATAAATATGATTATTTCATACTCAATATATGTTATTTCAATTAGACTTCTTGCATAAGTCATTTTTAACTTTTATTCCACCATTAGCTCGATTTTGAGTTTAGGTAGTTCACCAGTATTTCATTTTGAAATTTAATTTGAAAAAACATTTATTTACAGGATTTAGAAATTCGTTTAATTATTTCGGTTATTTATTTTTCATAAATTATAGTTGTCCACGTGTAGCTCCGCTTCCATTGGTCAGCGATATATAGCATGTAGCCTCTGCGATAATGGGCTATCTAACACTGAAAGAATTTTCAAATCGGACTCGTAGTTCCTGAGATTAGCGTGTTCAAACAAAGAAACAAACTCTTCAGCTTTATATATTAGTATGGATATTTTGAAAAAAAAATGATAGAATATAAAATTCCTTGAAACGACAGTGGACTTATTTTAATTTATTTTCGAAAATTTAACTTACCGTACCCTATGTGAAACTAGTAAACACAGCCAATAGGATCATATTTATTTAAAAATACATAATATGATTGATTTGTATTTGTATTAGACCAAATACGCGTAGTTTGGAGATTCTTAAAAGAGAATGAATTACTTGGATCTCCTTATTTCGTTAAGATATCGTGCTACGATTTTCCAAAGATATAATTCAGAGAATTTCTTAATAAACTAAACTACAGTATCGGTTATACGTTTTCAACTTGCAAGAGCAAGTAAATGCTTAATGAAATCCAACTGAAGCGAGCTTAATGAAATATAATTGATGGCTGATTCAGATTTACATCTACACTAGTATTAATAGACTACGATTGTAATAAATTTTAAACCTACTCTCTATTAAATTAAAGTTGAAAATTACATTTCTAAGTACGAAGTAATAGGCAGTAATGGTGTCCGGTAATCATTTTAACACATTTGTCTAACTATTTCATTAAAAATGTGCTATTGCTGCTGAAAATTCAGACCAATTGGTTGACATAGATATTTTAAGAAAGAAAGTAAATTGTAAATTTTTATGATTTTGGTCCAAAAGCTGTAAAAAGAAAGCCCAGACCTCTGACAAAAGACCAAAGACCAAGACCATTTCTCCTCTATAGTGGGGGTATTTTTTTATGTTTTTAATTTTGGTTGATAACAAACGAGATCAATAATTAATTTAATAGGCAATAACATTGCTTGTACATGTACTGGTGTAGGTCTTCAACTTGTGATTTATTAATGGATTGACGTTCGCAGACGAATCGATTACCTAAATATGAAAATGCATTTAGGGTCGGTCTAGTCGCGCATTAAAGCACTGCAAATACCAGCATACTGCCAGACTAATCACATTAGTGGCCAGAGCCCGAAGGTAATGTTGGTAACAGCCTAAAAAGCACTAATTTGCATGCCAGGCCGATTCTGAGTACCCCTACTCGTACATACTAGGCTCATCCTTTATGAACTGTTTGCGAGAGCATCTCGTTACTAAATTAATGTTATTAGTATATAGGATTTTTTACAATTATATTACACAATATGAATTTGTTATATTGAATTCAAATTTGATTTTTAATCATTCACTCAATAATCAATACCTTTACTTTTATGATATTTCTAAGACTTAAAATTTCACCCGTGAGGGGAAGGGTTAGAATACAATTCTCCTCTGCCGCTGGGAGAGATCTCGTAAAAGCCGAGTAATCCAGCACCCTCTTGGTGGCAGGAGATGTGTTCCCCGCCAAGTGTCATAGACGCGTTCCGGTCGAGCCGCATGTGGGCCAGACTTATCCTCTCCCTCTCACATCCCATTAACGCTGCGAGTCCAGTGGACTCTGGGCTCAGGGCTCCGGAACCGCTGAAACCGCAGCAGTTCTTTCTTCATTCACCCTCCTCACTCTATCTTCGAGGATGCAACGCATCGACAAAACAAAAGAGTATCTTTTGTTTTGCCACTTACCATCAGGTGGACCATCTGCTCGTTTGCACCTTATCTACCATAAAAAAAATTTTTCTTCTTAAACATTTTTTTCAATATTATTACATAATGTATATGACTTTGGTATTTAACATGCTAGCAACACTGTTACTGGTAGTTTCCTTCTGGCTCGACAATTTATGTATCTAGTGCAGTGAAAATTGGATGAGTATTGTCATAGACAAATATGTATAAATAGAAAAATTCAGAATCTTGGAGGTTCATGTGATGTGGTGTGGTTTTTGATATTAATATTTACTAATTTTGATTAACGTAACGAGATCAGTCAGTGGAGGCAAAAGTTTATAGATAGTCTCAACTCAACTCAATCACCAAGCACTGCTCGACTTTCTGTCTATAGTATAGTGTGTCGTTATTGTCTTTAACCTGTTATTGTGCAGTATATCCAATATTCAGTTACTGAATCCTGATTAATATAATAAATAAAATTACAATATTATACTATTTCTGAATAAGGCTAATAAATAATCTGTCTTGCCTAATAAATGGAGAGACCCCTTAAAAAAGAAATTCTTAAAAACCTAATTACAGACTTGTGTAGAGACGCGTGTTAAGTAACTCTCCGACCCCACTTATATAAAGAGGGTTTTGTCCTCTCTAAGACCTAACTAAATAACGGTTCAACGTCTTTTTTCACTGAAAAGTCAAATGTCAAATGTCTGAATATGCTTTTAGACGACTATTAAATCACAAATTGGATTTACATTAACAATATAGTTTAATATAATAATAAATAATAATAACATCGTTATTTGTCCTTACAACGCTGTTGATAACACTAAATATATTTGCGAGTAGTTCTTACTGGTTTATTTAACTTTAACTTATAGGCTCTACTACGATCGATTAGAGGTGGTTTGACAAGTGATTTAATGGAATGATTATTGACTATCACAGTATGTCTAAAAAACCAAGTAAATCATTTACCTTTATAATAGCTTAGTTAAATGTTAGGTAGTGAGGTAAAGTTGTTAAGGAGAGTCATGGATAGTAAAAAACCTACTCCCTAGTCACAGACCTTAGGCACTATTGACTAATTTTCACGTTTCACGTTATTAGGTATTATCTATTGCTTGTTACTGTGCAATCAAGTATAAAGTAGGTATATCAGCTACTGTTAATTTTTTTAATGCGATATTTAAAATAATACGTCTTTATAATATTTACTGTATCAATTGAAAAGTAAGAAAACAAACATTCAAGGATAATTTTATAACTTTAAACTTGCAATGTAGGTATTTATAGATGAGAAAGAGCTTTTGAATTCAATAATAGGAAGTGTATAAAGCTTCATCAAGTTAGTTAGCATGAGAGAAGGATAGAAAGCGAGACTGTAGAGGCTTTACTTGTAAAGTTTTCCTCATAAGCTCACCGCAGGGCTTTCTCCTATCAATTGCTGCTTCCCCTCTTTCCGCGTCCCGAAAGGCTCACTAATGATCCCACTTGTTAGGGATCAGCTTGGACCTTCGACCGTGTCACACAATGAATAACAAATGGCGACTTGATTCCGCTACGGCGCTATGTTCGCTTGGATCGTAGCGCTCACAACGCTCGTAGCAGACATTATCGGTCAACAGATATTATTATTATGTAGACAACTGTCTAGACTGCACATAATAATAATGGTATCCGCTCTGTAATCTGTTCAATACTATTGTTCACTATATAGTCTTTAACGTCTTGTAATTATTGGTAATTTTACTTGCAATCAAGTATTATGATTAATACAATATGATAGTATTTATATTAGCTTAAGTTTAAATAATAGTATTGGTGTGTTCGTTGATTGTCTGGGATGGACTCAAGTTGCGAACCCTAGTAGATCCAAGTTTTCTACTTCCGTTCAGAGTGGATCGGAATCAGCCCATCTTCTTTCTGGATATCCATCATTCATTAGAGTTATCGATTGTGTCCGAAATGGTCTTCACTTATGTGTTGTAGTTTTATAAATAACTATCCATGTTATAAAACCTTTTTAATAATAAGCATTTTATAACGTTTACTAAAGAGTTATGCAGAGTTGATATCAGCTGATATAGCATGTACTGTAAAGTTCTGTTAAAACTTACTATCAAACTGTTGAGTAGCTTGAGCTAGAAGTGATGCGAAGATTCTATCATCCAGCTGTTGAGGTTTCTGCGGGCGGTCCTCGTCGCTACTGCTGTACCTATCGCCAGCCCACTCCAGGGAGCGCTGACGGCGCACCGCCGGGGCCCCAGGCGCCGCGCCCACCAGGCCCCCGGACAGCCCGCTCAGAGAGCCCGCCTTAGCACGACGTCCCGCCCGCTCCATCATTTTACTTTACACCATTTTATACACCTGGAAACAACAAAAGTGAGTTAGGCAAGTCATTCAAACATCTAAATACCGCAGGGGCAAATACATATGAGTGCAAAATAATAAAATGCATTTTTTATAAGAAATCAAATTCAAAGAACATTGTAAATCGTGGAAAACAAACCGCAAATTTCGATTTCTTGTTTAAGAATATTAAAAAAATAAATGGAATGTAAAATATTAAAATTTGTACAAGTCTAATAAAACGGTAAAATGTTACAGTGTTTTATCGAAATATAATCTTTAATGCATATTAAATAAATTATTTGATTAATTACAATTTAATAATATTTTTAAAACCTTTCTATTAACATAAGGGCAATATTCGTTTTATATAATAAAATTTTACTTCCTGATTAATAATAAAATACAATTTATTATGTTTGTAGTAAACGAATGAAATAAAGAACCTTCTAAAGCCGCTGATTACTATACCAATCGTATTTCCATCAAAACCAAATGTTTACAAATAAAAATCGTGACGATATTTTATCAAACTGGTAACTACGTCGTGAACGGAAAAGAACAACTGTAATAAAGAGCCTACAAGTTGTTTAGTTAGCGACCCAACATAAATAGGAAGTAGAGCGCGGACGAAGGCGCGGACTCGGGCGTGCGTGTTGGAGCCCTAATCCGCTGGATTGTGTCGCGACATCGCCCGACGGTTTGCCAACAATCGGACCGACATTATTTCTTATTGACTCAGAAACCTTCATGCTGTCTCAATTTACGTTTACGGTTACATTGCTCCTTGTAACCTTTTAGTATTTGATGTTAATGTACGGTTCTATATTTTGGGAATAACATTTTAAATCACTAGTCATGTGGCTCTGTGTCCACCGATGTAAGCTGTATTTGCCACGTTAGGTTCATCAAACATAGAGTACTATTTCTGAGATTATTATTAGGACGCCAAATATGACATAATTAAAAACTGTGGGAATAGATTTTGTTAATACGCGGACACACTACTCGATTTGCTGCCATCTTACTTTACAATAACTGAATTTTGAGTCCAAAAATACATATCTAGGTTCTTTTAGATTAATGGAATCAAAATTAATGCGTATCGAACCAAAATTAAAACAGAAAATGAATGAGAAAAAACGAACAGAACAACAGAAAGTTTATGGAGCATTAGATATTTACTTTTATGTTTCATGATTGTTGATTGATGTCATATTACCTATTTACCCGGTTTTGTTAATTGATACCTTCCCTTCCGACAAGTCTGTTTCATTTATCAATATTTACTTTCATTATATACACTGAGACGCTTTATAGGAGTTCCAGCTTAAGTAGGTACATGTCATGAAATTGGTTTTTCGTCGCCATTTTTCTTCTTTGAAGTCTCTTTCTTTAGATAAATATTTCATTTAAAAAATTGATTGCCCTTATTTCTAAGCAATCTTTTTACTTTGAATTTGCAAAAAGTTTTTGAATTTTGTATAGATGTATTTTTGTTTAGTATTCATGGTATACAATGGTACTTATGATTTAAAAATCAGCTCTCAAGACAATGAAACTGTACAATACTTAGATTTATCAAAAATAGAAATATTTAGGCGCTTACGAGTAAACATATATTATTATTATTAAATTTAATACTAGTATAAAAATCTATCCTATATAAAATAATAAAAAAAGTTTATTAAAATTAGAAAAATAAATAAAAATTCAGAATCAGTTATTTAACTTGAGAGATAAAATGTTGTTCGGAAATTTTCTCAAGAATCACTGGACGGATCTAGAATTTTATTCTACGGATCGGTCTGAATAGTGGAGCAATAGGATGTGTGGATATTTAGAGGGACAACAGTCCCTAAGTTTCGATATATAAAAAAAAAGATTATCGTGTTTATTAGTCAGATATATAATAAATCTAGCATATCTCGCTGCTGCTCAACTTCTGCATTTTAAAATAATCCAATCTTTCATTGTACGTAGAAATAGCTTTGATGTTATAAAGGATATGTTTCAAATTCCATTGAAATCCGTACAGCCGTTTTGCGTGATTGAGTTGACAAACATCTAAACATCCAAATATCCAAACGTACAAACTTATATATTCATAATATTACTAAGACTTCATAGTTTTTACTTAATATAGAGGAGATTCCACAATATTCAGAAATTTACAAATATAAAGACTTAAAATTCTGAGCAAAAACATGTTATTATTTAGAAATCCCAAAATAATTCGTTCTACAAATGATGTTATGAGACTTGATATGAATAATACAGTAGGTGCATTTAAGAACAATGCTCGTGCGTCAAATAAAATACATTATAAAGACATCAGTATTGCGATTCCCCGTCACGTATAAAATAAGCGTGAGGCCAATAGGGAGCAGACAGACATGAGAAATATGAACTTTACGCGGCTGCCGTGCCGTATTAAAACTGCATCTAGACTAGCTGACCTTAACCTAAGCTTCCATTTGATACTTTGCTTTATATCTTTATAGAATAAACTTCAAGAAAAACACGAATAGTAGTATTTAATCACTTTTTATGTCGAGTTCCGCTTGGAAATTGTAAGCATTACAGAATGTTTATAATACATTCAAAGTTATATTTTGTGATATAATAGTAAATATCGATTCAGTAAAATATCTGTACACTCATGTAAAGAAAGTTTACTTTTTATTAAATTAATAATTCCAAGTTTGGCTTTTGATCATAAACACAACATGATAGTAAAATATAAACTCAAAAGTAACTTTGTGTGCTGTTCTATCAGTCTGTTTTTTTTATGTTGGAGACCCTAACGTGAGTACAGTAAAAATCGACATTTCGACATCATTTAAATTAAAGCCTTATACAATTTAAGTATAGCTGATTATGATTGTGGATTGCAGTGGACGATCAGCTTTTCACATATGAGCTAGAGGAGTGAGAAAATTTAAGTAATTTTATTTATTATTGTTATTTTATTAAGAATACTAATAAAGATCGGATTAAGTTGAAATTAGAATAGAGTAGTGAGTCTTTATTGATCATCAAAGAAATAAAACATAAAAAAAGAAGAAGATGGTATGCAAAGGCGGTCTTATTGCTACCAGCAATCTCTTACAGACAATCCTTGGCAGTTACAGATTTGTAAATAAAAACGGGACAGTGCAGACTTATTATTTGTACATATAATACATATACCTAAAATATATATAATTATATAAAAATTTCATACATTACAAAATAAAATATGAGAACCTTAACTATTGTTAAAAAAAATTGTTAAAATTATAATCACTTTTTCGAATGTTATATATTCATTGTTTTCGTTATAAGTTTCAAAACTCGTCATATAGATCTAAGGCCTATTTTAAATGTCAATATGTGAATAACAGTTATTAGGCAAAGAATTTGATCGTCGGTGTTCTATGTATGTATTATGTTAAAGTTAGTTTAAATGAAATGGAATTTGTATAAGAATTGTAACAAATAAACATTCGGTTAGTACTTAACTCTCCTCACGTCCAGCAAATGTCGAGGCACATCAACCACGTCCGCTAAATTCACCTAGTTTCCTTTTCTGTGATTTTACCAACAAGAAACGAAGACATTTTAGACTGGGCCCCTGATTTAATTTGTTTTCAGTTATTTTTCAGGAAAACGAACAGGATATAACAATTCTTTAAAATCCAAATTTATTTAATTATATATTCCCAAATATCTTATACAAATATTTAAAGGAATATATAGTTTTGTGCAAATCTAAACATAATATGATTTAGAAATTTAGTAAGATTGTAATATATATGATAAAAATTTACATAAAAAGATTTTACTTCTCTCGCCTTACAGTAAAAGTACGGATTTTCATACAAACTTTCATCCCTCTTTTCACCACTTAAGGAGCTAATTTTTTGTATCTTTGTCTAAACAGATAAAAGTTAGACTACAAAGTCGCTTAATATATATAATTCTCATTTTAATCGGCAACAATACGTGGTTATGAAATAGATGTTACTTGAAGCAAACAATGTTCATACGGCAAAGACGAACTTAAACAACATTAAAGCACATTGTCTCACATAATTCAAAGCAAAATCGCAAACAGCAAACTCCATCAAATTCAGTTGCATAGCATGGCTGACTGCATTCATAAAATGACTGAATAGCTCTGTATACTGTATACGGACTACCTAAACCACGTATTGTGCTATATTGGGTCATAGGGCTGCTACGAAGATCAAATAATAATAAATCTCTCAGAGCAAATTTGTGACAATATTTATGAGATTTGAATCGAAGAGTTTGTATGATTATAACTAATTCGATATTAATGAATCTTATACTGACAAAAATAACTCTGCTCCTAAATAATATAAGTTAGAAAAGCTGTCATAAATGTTATCTTTATTGAAAAATATGTGTACGAGTATGACTATAAAGATATACATTAAGGAGGCTTAATCAGATAAAAAAACCAGAAATGCATAGGTATAAAAATGGTCAAGGTAGAACCGTAGTAACAATACGTAGTCAGGTTATAGTTTTTAAAACTTTATTTTTTTATTTAATAGTTTACCGTTTCCCGGATGGCATTGCCTTTATAATCAAATATTGTAACGTAATGTTGGTTTTTATTTGCTTAAACGAGTAAATAACTGATACGACTGGACTGCGATTGCATTTTAAACATATATTTTGACTTGAACAATATGATATATCACATAGCCATTGACCTTAACCATATATATTTGTAATGTGCTCGCCAAGGCCTTTCTTTTGATACCAAACACGTGATGATTATCTACATATTAATTTTTCTCGAGGTTAGAATCTAAGGTTTAAATTCCGTGACAAAAAAAATCATAAAATTTATATAGCCTATGTCACCCGGGTCAAATTACAAATCTATTGACACCTCATTCATTAAAATTGGTTCAGTAGTTCAGGCGCTACGGTGGAACATACATACGAGTACATACATAGACTGCTAAAATCATTACCCTTCCTTTTGGCTTCGCCGTAGTCGGTAAAAACAGCAGTCAATACAGACTTAACCGATATTTATAAAATGCAAAAAAAGGAAATGATAAATAAATAAATTACATACTTTTTACTTAATTGTATACTTTAAAAAAGATTGTTACTCGATTCTAATCGATACTTAAGATCGAAAGAAATGTATCATATTTTCGTCTTTATTCAGTCTGAGCAATGTCGGATTGAGTAAACGATTATCGAATAATCGAATCGTCATCGCCATCTATGGTGCTGGAGTAGTAGTAGTCACATCCGTCATATTCACAGTCTCAACTTCTTTGATATGCCCCCGGAAGTATGACTGTAGTCTTAGTCTTGCGCGGTCTCTCAAGTAGTCTCTAGTTTGTTAGTTAGTGAAAGTTTGAAGTGCAGTGCACTTTTCTTAGGAGTGCTGTTCGATTAAGATCACGTGAGTACAATGTAATTACCACTGTGGTAACTAATTGCTACAACGTTAGGTTAGGTTATCCTTGTGTGCGTCACAGTTGTTTGCGTAAGCGCTCCTGTAGCGCCTCCCGGCAGCGGAGGCAAGGTACCGTTGGTTTATGTGGGTATGCCTTGAACCGTCGCTCGCCTTATGCGAGGGACACCAAGGGGAACCCCACATATCCTCCCGCTCGTCGGCGGGGGGTATGCATAAAGCCGAATTTCCAACGACAAAAAAGGTTACCCTTGTGTAAGGTTAGGTTTATGTTAGCCTAACCTTAGGCTTACACAGTGATTCCTTTATTTTGAGCCGGCATATTAATTTTTGTCATGCAAATGAATCATCCGAGTTTTTAGGTGTTTGAACCAACCCGACTTTGTTTTATATATGTCGGAGAATAGTAAAAGATTATCGAATAATTAACTCATCATCATCACCAATGGCGCTGGAGAAAGGTATTAGTCACTTCCGTCATTTAGACAATCTCGACTCTTTATATCCCATCGATAGAGTGCAGAGTTCTGGAAGTGCTGGAAGTGCTTTCCGATTAAGGTACCGTGAGTATCAATAATTTAGTTGCCGCGTGTTCTGTTAGATTAGATTCATGTGAGTTTAACCTTGGGTTTAAACAGAGCCTGAGCAGTGAAGGCGAGTGTTTGAATTCTGTTAAAAGACGTCTTTAAGCCTACACCTTGGTCACAAACACAAAGCATAAATGCTTAGTGCTTCTCGTCATTTCTCTCGTAATTGTTATAGATCATACTTGATTATTAACGGTTCGGTAGAAGTATCTACTTTGCGTTTAACCGATAGTCCATTCACCCCTTGTAGTGGTTTCAATATACCCCCTCTAGTTCTTCCTTCACATCGTAAAATCTTTGAGATATGTATAGATTGTCAGTGAACAGTTTCAAAATATCTAAACAAACGTTACAAACCCTGGCCGAGACAGATATTCACCAATACAGAATTAGGAGTTAATTAATTTACGACGCGGCCGTAATTAGATATCCAATAACATAATTCGCATTAACATAGCTACACGAATCTATACGGATTTGTAAATAGCTCCTATTCATGTATAATCGATTTCAATTATGCTCTTATTCTTGTGATAATATAGCCAGTTTACATTGATTGTAATTGCATTCTGGTTTGGTGTGGTATAGCTAATTGTATATAACAATGGTATGGCTAATTTAAAATACAATCATGTTTTACCAAATAATTGATATGTAAACAAACTGAGTTACTAATTTTTGTAGCTAAATTATACTCATTGTAGTCTCACCAGCAATAAATAATTAAAAATACTATGTTTAATTTAGAATAGAATGTTTTGTTAGATGGAATAATCAGGAAAATAAACTGGCAATAAAGTTTTAAATAAGTAGTAAAAAGGCTGATAAAACAATTAGTATGTTTACCTTTCTCTTCGTCTGATCTATATTTTAGAAACATACCGATTGAAATATATTCATATATTTTGAACTAATTCAAGTTTATTAAATTCTTATTTAATAAAAATAACAGTTGTCTATGTCTGGTTTAAAAAAAAACAGAAATGTTCTTAAACTACTTGTTCTTAGAGTTTCTAGTCGCATAATTTATTACAATTTTGTAAAACGAGTTGTTATTACATATACTTACTAAATATATGTTATATAAACGCATAAGAGCTACGCAGAGGATTTGATCGTAGCATCATAAATATGTCTCTAATATTGACACACATTCATACTTATTATGATTTACGATCCGAGGTGACATATATGATTTAGGCAGTTCTATCATCCGAGCGATGTTGTAAATCCATCATGGTATTAGTCGTTGAAATGCGGAATTCAATGCACTCGACAGATGGAAGACTTTGAGAGTTACGTTATTATTTGCTTTATGTGTAATTTGCAAAATTAGCAATCTCATTCAAGATATTTAGTTGTTTAGTATGAGAATAAATATAAAAACTATAAATAGTATATAGTCATTTTAAAATCCTGGCCGTGCGAAAAGAAACATATTAGTATCCTAATCACAACGTAATAAAATAATACACGTGAAATATTCATAATCCTTGCATGCGTTGCGGCATTTTTCCTAAAAATCAACAAAGGTTTTTAAAAACTCTATAGTATATAGATATAAATAAAAGAACTTTAGCGAATATTTTTTTCAAAACAAAAGAATCTGTAAATTAATTTCCAGATGTAAATTTGTTTCTGAAATTCCAGCAACGTAATACACATGTTAACAGATCCAATCTGAGCGACTATTGAACGTAGGGCGGTATAATTGAATAGACGAGAAGGTATAACGGAAGCGGGGTATGACGTCCACTAATATAATCCAGAGTCTAATCTGATATCGAGTCCATGCAGGCAGACTCCACGCCAGTTAATTGGGTTGTGTTTAATCCCCTACAATGCAACTTTAGACTCGTTTCCGTTGTCCAATAAACTAGCTCACGCTTGCTACGAACGGCTACGGCTAGCTAGAAACCCTACTAACTATCCGTAGTTATTACATGGTTTTCTGAAACTTGTAATTAAAGAGACAGCTTGTTAAAAGTCCTTGCTTAAGTAGAAGTCTGGATAACTATATTATTTTCTTAAAGTAAGAAACTTTTACCACTAGAGCAACGTTTATAAAATAAAATTCTTATTGCTTAAAAAGCTACGGAGTATAAAATGTGAGAAATTTATAAGACGATAAAGTTTTATTATTATTATAACAGTAAGACACAGAGACATTCTTTATTTTATTCAAGTTAAATCTTTACATTTCAAGCTTTCTTTTCTTTTCATTTTATGATTTATAAAACTATGGAAGTAAACTTATTCGCTTTAAATTTTAATTACCATTATATATTTAATATCAAGATATATTTTTATTACACATAAGGCGTGGTGAGCATACAGTCCAGCTAATGGTAAATGTCCACTGTGGCCCATGGACATCAGCAGTATTAGACAGTCTCTTGTATTGCCGATGCGTTGCCACCTCGAAGACAAAGTGAGGAGGTGGAGAGAAAAGAAGAATGCTACGGTTTCAATAGACTCCAAGAAAGAACCTAAAGTCCACCGGAACAGCAGCATTAAGGAGATGGGAGAGGGAGGGCATAGGTCTGGGCCACATGCGGCGCGACCGGAACGCATTAACACTTGGTGCTCGGATTCGCATGCTAGTTGGTCGCAAGCCAGTCGGGGAACAGATCACCAAGGGGTGCTGGGTTACTCGGCTCTTACGAGATACTCTCGCAACCGCAAAGGGGAATTTTATTCTAACCCGTTCCCTCATGGATATCTAAAAGGTTTTAATAATATGTTAATTTAAATTAACAGTTATTATTTCCAATATTTGTACAGGTAATTTCCCTTCTTTAAAAAGTTTCATTTTCTTTATTTTGTAATTTCACGGTAAGCAAATGCAATAATCCACGGCAGAGGAGTTAATTCAATTCCATCGAAAATACATGGTCGTTTCCGAATTTCCTTTGAGACATGGAGCGTGCACCCTGCTGCGAGCCGGCACGTTTCTCTGAACTTTGGAATTCCAATTTTGAAAAGTTTCCCAACAAGCCAATATTGACAGTCACTGTCAGGAACCTATTTAGCGAGGGGTCATCTTGTCTCAAAACAACTTTAGCCATATACCTATTCTTTAGAGGATCAATAACACGTAACTAGGTCATCAATATTTTATTTAAAAAAAAAACAATATTTAATGACACTAACAAAAATTTAAACGACGTAGGTAACGAATGACGTGTCTTAAAAATTCACACAACAGCCTAAGAATTGTGGTTAAAAAATATTTATTACATATCATATATTAATAAGTAAGTTTTGGATTAAAACTTGTAGAATAATTTTATTTTTCTAATTTAACGATTATACGAACCATTTATTTATAACAACGCCATCTACGTGAAAACCTATGAACTACTACTTTAATCATGAGTAACACCGCCATCTAGCGATGCTTTCTCAAACCATGACGTACTTAACGTAGCGTCAAAAAGGTTCATAATAAAAATGAATATTGATTTACATACGTTTTAATAAAACTATATATCTCCGTTATAAAAGTATTTTATTTATATAAAACTAAAATATTCTGACGACGAGCTAATTCAGCTCATATTTCTTATATAATAAAGTTTTAATTTTATGTTGAATTAATTCGAGTATAACGAATAATACTCGCATATAAAACTAAAAAGAAATATATGCAAATAACATTCAACTTTAGCAGCATACAATATACGCTAATTCAACACAGAAAAATAGTTTTTGTTGTCTGTTATAATTTCAAGTAATGTATAGAATGTTAGTAACACCGTTTATAAAGTAGTATTAGAGGGTAGTTATTTTAAATTATGTCAAGTATACAGTACATGTAGATAATATATAACCTTTACCTAGTGATATAGATTAGACTCAATCTCTCTGGTGTTTTCGCGCTGTTTAAGTATATGGAAGTTTAGTGTTGTGGTTAAAGCGCCCCTCTTAAGGTCCACATAAGTTTACTTTATTATCTATTGTAGTTGGCAAGGTCGAATGGTGGAGGTAAGAGTTAATTTATTATGAGAGAGCTCTTTAAACCTGCCTTAAGCCACAGGCACTGCTCGACTTCGTCTAAATTGCTTGTATATACGTATTGCAGTAAAGTAATAGGTATCATTTGTCTCTCATTCTATGATAATAACTAAGGCAAATATAAAATTAGAATATTTGTGTAGCTATTATAAAATACAATCACAAGGTCCTGTCCGCTTTCAGTGCGGTTCATATGCCCTATATAGCACCGCAATAGTCTATTGTTGTTGGAGTACAGCTTTAATATATTAGCGGTCTGCATCTAAATTGGCAATACGTTGTCATTACAGATTCTAATAACATCGCGTATGGTTACAGAGAGCATTAAATTATAATAGTGCAATTAATTCTAAATAGAAATCTGTGTATACAAAAAAACTTCGACATATTAACTTATCAGAATTAGAAAATACTTATTATGAGATGGAGATTGCTACAGACTGCGTTTTAATTTAAAATTAAATAATTTCAGTTTACTCTTGTTTCAAAGAGTGAATCTGCGAGTATTTGCTAATTAAAATAATCTGGTGAAAAACACTGGGTTAATACAATAAAAAATTCTGTTAAGTATGTTGTAGGTATGATTAAACGGAAAGGACCCTCACCAACTCTAAAGCTTTAAACTTTTGATGTTTCAGATGTTGTGATGCAAATATAGGGATAAAATGTTATGACGACATCTATGAAAATGAAACCTAACAAAAATATTAGAATAACATAAAAAACGCGTCACAATTGAATAGGGCAAACATTAACTCACCAACTCCTACATTAATTTTTTTCAACAATTTTCTACATGATTTTTTTTTAATTTTATTGTTCCAGATCCTGAGGATTTTAATAAATTTTAACTCATAATTTAAAGTATCTAACTTATTAATTATGTGTTTTAAAGAAGTATTTTAACTTTGTCCTTTTCTTAAGTGAATTGTGACAGAAATGTGCACATGTACAATGTACACGAGAAAACATATTGTGTGTACTGAACATGGCATTAAAGCCCAACAATATTACTCATTTGTAACAACAATGGCTTATTCAGAACCCTCTTCAGGGTTCCTTTTCCTGTTGCGAACGTGAAATTAATTACCTTACATATTCATGTTGCTAAAAAGTTAAAAAAATCACTGTTTAGCATTTTTTCTATGAGCAATGTTATTACTACACAATATATATAATATTTTGGTGTTTGGATGTTTGTAACTCAATCACACAAAAATGCATGAACGGATTTTGATGACTTTTGCAGGCACCTGGAAAAATTCATAGTTCCTGTGGAACATTAGTAAATATGTTTTTTGAACTCCTGAATATTGTATATAGCGATATATTGAAAAATTTATGCTTTTTTTGTCTTGACAACTTTTTTAAACTCAGCCACGATTGATTTTACACACTTTGACTAGTGATTGCTAATAGTGAACATATTTAACGTATTGATAGTGAAAGTATAGAAAAGTATTGTTGATAATAGTGTAACTACTTTTCCTAAAAAGGTTTCCCTCATCGAGGATTACGGGAGCGATCATTTTAGCCATTATTTATTTTAGTTACATGTTGGGAAACGACGTGGAGCAATGGACTATGAGAGTTGTAATTACTGGAAAAAACTGCTTATAGGCATAGATATCTTCTGTTCGGCTTCCTGTCTAGAATGCATTTTATTGATATTATTTATTTTGAAAAGCAAAAAATTCACAACACCATAAAGAGGAAGTCAGTCGTAACGAAGTGGTAAAGAGATTCATCTTGCACGCCGTGCGAAAAAGATTTAGTTAAACGAAGCTTATTTTTGGTGGGGCTGACAGTACGATAGTGTAGGGCCCATTACAGGCAAATTATGGCCGCCATTATTGTACGCGTGTCCCGCGCTTGCCTGTGAGTTACATCCGCACTGGGTCAATGGGTTTATACAAGGAATCCTTTTCAGCTTTATCCAGATTGTTCTGTTACTATTTAAATGCTGCATTGCATGTACATACTTTTTGGATTACACCTTGGGAATAAAACGACGGCTGAATATTGTATTAGTATATTTAAAAATTCCTACTCGCTTTAAACTCGCAAAATTCTTATTTTGGGATAAAAATATAGTGTGATTTACAAATCACACTCTACAGAGTGATTTATGACTTACCTAACTTACTAAAATGTTTAAGACGGGTCAGTAAGGGCAAGTACCTTAACCGTTATAGTTACAGGAAAACGTTCTTAGGAGACCATCCATAACTTTTTAAGATATTCTGAACTGCATTCGCAGATTTTTGAGAAAATGTACGGTTAGCGAAAAAAGTGCTAAAATCCAAAAAAAAATTTTTTAATGCCTATCAATCCTACATCGCATGAGGATCATAAGACTCTTTGGGACCATTTAAGATATGAGTACTAGAAATGTCAGAAGTCGCCAAAAATATTTTTCATGCATTTTGTACTGAACTCGTACGGTACGACACATTCTGACGTGATTCTACGAAATAAATTGCTCAAAATACGGTGGTTTTCTACGTAAGATCATTCGTTTTTGTACTGAGCAAGAAGCAGCGGATTATTTTCTTGGATGGATATTACTTAAAAATCTCGTTAATGCCTCTTTCAGCTCCTGAAAACTATCGTAATTCCTTTTGTAGACTTCGTTTCAATTCAAATCGAGAGGCGTTAGATCGGGGCTGCGAGTTAGCCACTTGTAGACTATGTGTTCCTATCCACTGTGTCCCGAATTGTCTATTAAAATTTCGTAGATCACCTATTTTTAAGTTTGTGTGACATTTTGTGTTGTACCGTAGTTTTTGTTTAGTGCAACAACGGCAAATGAATAGAATGTTGATTATTTTTATTAATATTTATTTCTCTTATTAATTATTTCATAGAATTTTATATTTTATCGTATGGCTTCTTTGTCATTGCAGTTTTATTTCTTTTTTCTCATGACACAATGTCAGAATAATTATTTATCTAAAATTATAAAAACCCACTTCTCGTTGGCGATTTCTGACATTTCTAGTACTCATACCTTAAATGGTCCTATAGTCTTTTGATTCCCATACGAAGTAGGATCAATAGGGAAAATTAAAAATTTATTTTTGAATTTTCTCAAAATCTGTGAATGCAGTTCAGAATATCTTAAAAAGTTATGGATGGTCTCCTAGGAATGTTTTCCTGTAACTATAACGGTTAAGGTCTCAAAAATCCGTATAGTGATGAAACGATTTCCTGATTTTAACATGACACCACTATTTGCTTGAAGAGCAAACCTGAGCTTCATTGTCAAAATACTCGTAGTCCACAAACGCGAAATGGCCAAGTTTGGACTGTTTACATTACGAATAACAAACGCATAAGGAAAGATTTTTTAAAATTATTAATTTAAAATTATCATAGTATATATTACAAAGTTTAATGTAATTGAGATTCCTACGCTAGTAGAGTTTTTATACTCTTGCGTAAACCCGTCTTTCTCAAAGTCCCTGGAACTGAATATTGTTGTCAGTTCATACTCTATTTGAACTATGAGGCAAACTTTACAGTTGGAACTATTATTAAATATTTGGACAACAGTTTATTGAAATACCTATCGTCGAAATGATACTGTCGAGATACAAACAGTCTTAAGCGAGCTAAGGCAAAGTTGGATATAGATCCAATATTGGGTGCAGTAAATCATTCTCGTAATTTGAATTCTTAATTCTTCTAAAAGACAGTTTAAATTATTAATTTAATAGTATAAATATTAAATCGCAGTTTCACTCGCGTCGTAGTCATGTTAGTCATTTGGTTGGTTGTTTTATTTTTATATCTACGGTTAGCGCTATTTAAACCATAACGGAATTAAAAAACATGGATTCTTATACAATCGTTTTTTCTTTTTTCTCTACTTGATATGTTAAATTTAAAATTCTTGCAGTGTTATCTAGATATATATGTCGGAGCATAGTAAAAGATTATCGATTAATCGAATCGTTATCGTTGTCTATGGCGTTGGAGTGGGGTAGTAGTCACTTCCGTTGTTTTGACAGTATCTACCCTCGACCCTTTATATGCGATCGACAGTCTAACTGAAGTCTTAGTCGTGCGCGGTCTCTCAAGAAGTGAACATCATCTAAGTAGTGCTAGTGATAGTGTCAAGTGCAGTGTAGTGTGGAAGTGCTGTTCAACTAAGGTCACGTAAGTCCTTACAATGTAATTGCCACGTGGTTAAGTAAACACAATGTTAGGTTAGGTTAGCCTTAGGTTAGGTTAGCCTTGTATTAGATTCGGTTTATGTGCGTTTAACCTTGGGTTTAAACAGAGAGCCTGAGCAGTGGAGGCGAGTGTCGTGATCACTTAAAGGATATCCTTAAGCCTATACCTTGGTCACAAGTCCAAGGCACTGCTTAGGTTTCTCTCGTAATTGTTAGAGATCATATTTGATCATTTATCGGTTCAATAGGAGTATCTAGGTTGCGTTTACCCAATATTCTATTCAATACCATCACCCCCTTTTAGTGTTCCCCAATATTCCCCATCTTCCTCCTTCCATCTCCTTTCACATCGTTTTAAAATCCCCGACATATATATAGTCAGTTTTGCCTTCTTTGTCCCTTCCTTTTTCATTTCTTTTTGTCATCTTATCTTTCTTTCATTTTTCACCGATGGAAAGCTACTTTATTCCTCAGTGGTGATGTAAGGATATGGATTATAATTTCATTTTAAATACTCTGAAGTGAAGCGAGGGCTGGTCGCTTGTTAAATATATAGATAGAAAATTAACATTTCTAGTTTCTTCTAGTTTCATCGTGTCAATGCAACATCAAAAACTGAACTAAACTGTCATCGTTTAACCTGATTCAATGAATCGGCAAAGGAAAGCTTCCGAGTCAAATAAAACGCTTCAAGGACGGGATCCTTTATTGCTCACTCTGTCGATAAGCTTAACGACGCAGCGGCGACAATTATCCTCTTGATTTAGGTAGTTGTCCACTGATGCGCAAAATAGAGCGAGCTTAAAATAGGACTTGGATCCCAAGGCGACTACTAAATGGCATGCGGCCGATTACGGTCAAATTATTACTATCATTATAGCCCGGTCTCCGGTTCACTTGGGATAATGAGCACGGTAGTTGCATTGCGATATTGCAACATATTCTTATGTGAAAATATCAATCGATACAATCAGTAAATTTTAAACTTACACATTGTAAAATGAATAAACGTTAAGCATAGGACGTTGCATGAAGACTTGAGTTGCAACCACATAAAACAATATTTTATGAGAGATCATTTACTGTTATTGCTACAAAATTATGGAGTTCTCTCCCAAATGATATTTTGCCCGATAACCCCTCACTTAATACTTAATTTACCCCTCGCGTAATTTTTGAGCGCAATAAACAAATATACAAACATACAAATAATCAAATCTTTCCTCCAAATATAGGTAATGTGTATGTGGATATACATTTATAAAAATCAATTGCTGTTCTGCTGCTTGTCTGATCGATTTGAATATATTTTTATGGTTTGTTCTCTATAATATACCTCGGTGTCTTCCTCTTATAACCTATAAGTGAATATATTTTTGTATTGTTGTTTTCCATATAATCATATATGGAAAACAACAATACAAAAATACATTGCATCAAAGGCAGCTAAAATAAATAAAATATTCATCTACGTATCTATGTCAACGAATACATTTTATTTAATTAAAAACGATAAGACTCCCCGAAGCTTTCTTCGTGGCACATTCGAGGAAGCCATATAAAAGCGAAGTAGCTGATAAATCCAAGTAATCAAAGATAGCTTTTGATAATCGCGTTCGGTCAGCAGGTCAAAGAAAATTACTGCTCGTTTCGATAACGAGGTGCCCTGATTGACGCTCTACCGCTTGATTGGACTGATCAGTTTTTGCCCCTTATTAAAAGAACTCTATCAATGTAGTTACACTCCCAGAGATTGCACGAGCTCCCAAAGCGATATTTCAGTTGATGTGATGTTTAAATCTTTTAGTCGTGGTATAAACATATTATGCATTGGTTTGATATACATAATTAGAACGTAAAAATATGATGTTAGTAGCCTGACAGGCAACTTTAAACTGTATTCAACAGTGACTAAAATCATTCGCTTAAGATTGTTTGATTGCGTTAGCTATTTGCGTAGCACCTAAATGGTCATGTCTAAATTTCTTTTTTTAATTTTCTGTCTACAGAAGATTTCACTGGACTGTTAAATTTGTTCATCATCGGCTGCAGAAGCGCCGGAGCCCATAGGCATAGCAAGTTTAAAAATTGTATCTATAATTCCTGATTGATACCGTGTAAGTTCTTTATTTATTGAGTCTATTAGTGTAGTTGTTGTCTTTAAGTTATAGAGGGGATCAAGCTTTTTAAGCTGAAAATTGATATACATATTTAAGTATCTTAATAATACTTAACTGATTTGCCGATGAAAGCAAGATATAGGGACTTGGAATGCCTGATTTTAAATATTTTTTAATTTTCAAATCACCTTTATAACGGACGTTGATATGGATATAATAAATAAACTAGCAATATTTAAAATGCCACAAAAAGAGTTCATAACTTCCCTTATACTTTAAACATGTTAATATGATCGAATGATATTATTTGAGCGGCCAGATACCACTGAATATTCATCGATGGACGAACTCTACTTACATGGTAATGTAAATAGCTTTGATGCATTGAATAATGGAGTAGCCGCGTTCGTTTCAGCTAATATCACTCCAGTGTTAATTACTAATATTTGTTTTGAATAATTATTCTTATGTGTTGAATTAACTATCTATATTCTGATATTGTGGTTCTACTGTTCTAATCTTTTAATGAACATCATATTTACCTTCACTACTGAACAGGGTCTCTTTCTCGCAATGAGAAGGGTTTAGATCATCGTCTACCACGCTGGCCTATTGCAGATTGTTAGACTTGACACACATTTGAGGACATTATGGAGAAGTCTAAGGCGTGCAGGTTTTCTTACCATGTATTCCTTCACTCGTTAAATCAAGTAATATTTAATTGCTTAAAAGACACTTGACTCTGAAAAGTCAAAGGTCCGAAGGTGAAGCAACTAGGCTGTCAATTGAAAAACAATTGAATTTTTCTTTTCGTTTACATGGCGACTAAAATTGTTTCTAAATTGAACGATCTTTTCCGAACTTGATCGAACGTTGGCAATTAGATATTTTTGTTTTCTTATAGAAACATAGACAAAGTATACGAAGAGACCAACAAAGCATTTCGACTCCACTGTAATTGAATCTGTCAGCTACAAACAGGCAAACAGGTAATTATTAACTACTACTCCTAATAACAGACAGCGCACTGTTAAGAAATTCGATGCCTTCCACCCCATAAGTCCCAGAACACACAATTCTTTATTTATGCATTCTAATAAATAAATTTTAAACCAACTTTATATATGTATCACGTATACAAGTTTGTTGTTTATCTGTTCATTATGCTTATCACATACAATAGTGAGTCTCCGACATATTCTCTCGGTATTTGTGTGATAGTATTCATATCAAAGGTGGAAGAAATGTTTTCATTGGGATTTTTATATAAAGTATATTTTCTTACATTTTTAATAAAAAAACATTATGATTTCTATCGTTATATTTAACCTACAAATATTACAATAAAATAACAGCTATATTACAGCATTTGACCATGAATTTTATATGTGAATTCTCACGGGGAATAAACCAAAGTAATTTTATTTCTTGTGTGTATAGTATTCGGTTCAAGTATTTTGGTAAACCAAACGCAAGACTGCTATAAATACAATTTCTTTCTTGGAATTTATTTAGATAAAGTTAAGTTTTTATTGCGATATTTTATTACTAAATATTAGGTTAAGAAATCTATACCATAATTCGGACATGAAAGAACACAAGTCGTGTGAATCTTTATCGTTTCTTGATATCAATAAAAAAACAACAGTATCGAACTGTACGTTGTTATTTTTAAATTCCTTGTCGAGATAGAATATAATTAAACTTCAGTTTATTGTTGAAATACGACCTAAGGTATTTGCAAAAGTAAAGATGGGTTACCTGCATACTAAAAAGGAAGGTAATTGCCAAAAGTTCACACATCAGATACTACCGTGGATACACTTATCGTAAAAAAAGCTAAAAGTAATAAATTTGTTTGAAGATTTTTTATAACGTATTTTATATTCTACAAGTATTCGATAAAGTTTATCCTGCAAAAAAACGTGCAGTGCCGTGAACCTAGTCTTATTCTTACGAGGGAGAGAAATGTATGAATTGTTTTTTTTTATAGAGCTGAGCAAGAGCAAAACTTATAGCGAAAAGCATAATTACCAAATTTGTACGTATGTATAGTTTTGTATTTGCCCTTGTTAGTGCTATTTTGTAATATATAACTGGGACGCACTTCGTGAATAAAGTTGTTTCAGAATTAATTTGTTACTTAATACTCATGTTAGACTTTAAGGCTTTAGAAATATTAGGCATTTAACACGTGTAAAGCGTTGAGATTATTTTATCTTTCACAAAGTAGTGACTTCTCGTGCTCTAGGATGAAGGTCTCTTGTAGTAAGAGGATTAGAAAGGCTCAACGTAGTTCACTAGGGGTTAGTAAGTGGATGCCTCTTAACCATGTAGCCGTACTTTATTACGCTTTATTTCTTCGTATGAACAACATAAATATGCAGAGATAATCTCAGAAAGTGTATTAAAAATTTAAAACTTCAATATCATTATGAAAACTTACACAAGAAAGTATATCTCACTCTCTCTAGTACTGAATGGATGTGGCTAATATTATTTTTATTGTAGTTTATAACATGCCTCTTAACCATGTAGCCGTACTTTATTACGCTTTATTTCTTCGTATGAACAACATAAATATGCAGAGATAATCTCAGAAAGTGTATTAAAAATTTAAAACTTCAATATCATTATGAAAACTTACACAAGAAAGTATATCTCACTCTCTCTAGTACTGAATGGATGTGGCTAATATTATTTTTATTGTAGTTTATAACATGCCTCTTAACCATGTAGCCGTACTTTATTACGCTTTATTTCTTCGTATGAACAACATAAATATGCAGAGATAATCTCAGAAAGTGTATTAAAAATTTAAAACTTCAATATCATTATGAAAACTTACACAAGAAAGTATATCTCACTCTCTCTAGTACTGAATGGATGTGGCTAATATTATTTTTATTGTAGTTTATAACATGGTTACATATGTTTTTAAACTAAATAATAATGCAATCAAATATTTTTCCTACTTTTACATGGCGTGTCGAAATGAATTTTCGTATGTATAATTGCATAATAATATGTATTTGTAGTATGTATGTATGTATGTTCATACACGTCTACGTCTGGTAAAGAAGAAGGATACTTTTCGTCATAACAGTTAACGAGTTGAAATATACGTTAAAAATGCTTATGTTTTTTTCAAGTAAAATACAGTAAATAAAAAGCAGCCTTTTTTACAAACTAGAATTCGGAAACATATTGAAATAATGAAAATTGGAGATAATCGACAAATAAATCAAATGTAATTGAAACCGAGTCAATTTCAAAAACACGACCAAAAAAAATATGTAGTAATAATAACCGCAATAGAATATATTATTCCAGTGAAAAGGAAAAATCTAAAAATCATATTTTGTCAATAAATCGATAGGCATGAAAATCGATACTAGGGAGATAGATTTTCTTAAGCTGTTGCGTTTTGTGATTAATACCAATTGACATAAATACTAAAGACAGATCGTTTTTCTTGCTATCAATGTTGTTTGCCGATCTTATAATTGAACCAGCGCCACTGGTGCTGGTTTGTCTACGTTAATGCGTCATGTTTTAGAAATCATTAAGAAAAAGTTGGATCTCCATGATATGCTTTCATTCAGGTGTTTCATTATATGACCTGGAATTTCGTGATCTTGCCAATTTTAAATTAGTCGACATAAATATTACTCCATTTCTAGATTGTCATATCTTGGGAAATTTTGACGGAAGAATTGATTAAATATTCTTAGCTTTGAAATGGTGCTAGTATCATCTTGTTAACCCAAGTGTTAATGCAACAAGTATGGAACTAGGAAACCCAGGAATGAGACTACGGAGCTTACAGTTGATATCTTCAGAACTACTGTAGTTTGGTTTATTAACTGATTTAGCGGTTTTTTTACAAAATATAATTTTACTATTAATATTTGGACACACATATAATATATACATTCGGTAATAAAGTAAGAATACGTTTTTGATACATGTAAAAAGAATATATTTTTAAAATGCCTTACCAGACGTAAGTAAAATTGGCGCATAGTTAAAACTTTGTCTTTTTGTACAATTGCGTGGTAAAGAATCTGAAAATTGCACTTAAAGGTTTTTACTCTATTTTACCATTCGATAGAATTTCTTTCCAATATATTTACAATATTTAATTTAGCTAAGGTATTTTTCATTCACCACTGAAATATAAAGTATTTATTTAAATGTAATGCCAAAAACCAAAGTAGTGTCTGCTGCTAATGACCTTGGTATAAGTTTAAACATGGCAAAATTGACGCACATTAATACTCCTAATTAAACTATATTACGTACTATGTGACTCAACTGAGCAAAAAGCCCTTTTTGACTACAATATATTGCAGATTTTCGGGACGACTTATATTCTTATAGCAGGTGAAGTTTTCAGTAGAATAAAATATGGGTGAGCATACACTTCCGCAAAACCGATAAAGAGATAGACGAAATAACTGAGACACCGCGTAATATTTCACAATAAATAAAAAAATTAAAATATGTTATAGGTGTCATTTTTGTCTATTTTGGTGAACATTTGTATTAGTTAATTTTTCAGTATTTTTACACGACACGATACGCACAAAGACACGAACCAAGACAATAAGTCAGTTGTTAAAATTGTTAATGTTAAAATTGTTCGACATTGTTAAAGTTCAGTTTGTTGAAAGAGATTTTGTTCAATATTTTAAAAAGTCTACCATAATCATAAATATTTCACGGACGGGACTTCATAACGTGCTGTAATTTTAATTACAGAAATAAATATGTAAATAAAAGCATTATTAAATATGAAAACTAATTTAAAATGGTTAATAATAAAGAAAAAAATGTAAAGCTCTCGATGTTTGGTTTAAACAATACAAATGTCTAAAAAACTGAGTTGTAGACACACCAGCAGGATTTTAGATAAGTTTTATTAAGTATTTTTATTTAATCAGTTTGGTTTCTCCGTATAACATAGGTGTTTGAAGAAACAAATCTCTATCCTATATTTGCAAAAAAGTACGATTTTCAGTTATGTTGCTTAAAAAATCTGCTTGAGAAAATCACCTTTATAATGCAATCTTATTTAAAAGATTTATTCATGTCATTTTCATTGTTCAAAACCGTTCAAGCTGTCTCGAAATTCTACAAGTATTTTTTTAATTGTTTATTGAATACGCCATATAATAAATAATTATAATATAAATAAATAATATATAAATTTTAGGATGCCTAAAGTATATTTTTTGGGAATATTAATGAAATAAATCCGGGGGTAGGGTATGCTTTAAAACTCAAAAACTAGTCTGGGATTGTTATAACGCATAAGTTTTATATAGCTACTAAAGTAAAAGATATTATTTGGGTTTATTTATAATAAAAAAATAATAGTAGTATGTTACGCAATAGCAAAATAACCGGAAGATCTCTGCCAGGCCGACCATACCAGGTGCACCTAAGGTATGTTATAATACAATACCATTGTTTTTTTATTATATTAACGTGGGCGAAACCTTCTCTTAATTCGTCTTTAGCTCTCTGGTTATAATAAATCTACATAAAAAATGGAGACATTAAAAAGTAAATTCAATACAAATATATTTTTTATTGAAACGTTTTTCATGCTCAGTTAAATAGATTTTACGGTTCGTCTTACCCTTTACTGATTTTACAATTTTAGAAAACATTTAAGCTAAAACACACCGATACATTCCGTTAAAAATTATCGTTGAAAGGAAAAGTATTGAAAACCGTGAACCTTTACAACCGAAACCGTTAGGTTTATTTTCTTTTTGTCGCAATAAACATTTTCACTTAGGAAATTTCTTTCATTATTCACCTTTATTTGCTTCTATATTTTTCCTTGCAGTAAATCAAACCGTTGAGATTTATAAGCAATAAGAGAAGTAAGGAAACTTCAAACCTTTGCTTAATAAAAATATTTTCCGACGTAGGAGTATTTATTGACCTTTATTAGAAATTGTTGCTGGAAATACTTTTGTAGAACATGGCAGTATACACGCATTAACATGCTATTCCTGTCACATGCTAAGTAATATACTATATACATAGACTGTATTAATTTATGAGTTTTACCAATTAAAAATTAAAGTTGCTGAAATTATATAAATAACAAATAATTATCGGTTGTTCCCTTCAACAAAAAATAAATTACAAAGAACGTTATTGACATTAATTTACAAAAGTAAATATATTCTTCAAGACTGGGGCCTTAGCCAAGTTGACTTTCTACAATTGTCAACGCATATAGAAAACCTAAAAAATGTACGGGAATAACATATGTCAACGATATATCACGTGATCAAATTAAAATGACGTATGTAGAATGAACATTCGCTCTTAATGGGTACGTTCCACTAAGCACTCACGAGTACGATGACCACACTCTCAACCACGGTTGGAACGGAAAAGTTTCATTTATTTGCGAGTGTTACGATCATTAATACAAGTGGAATATATAATTGAGAGTTTTGAGCTTTAACAAAAATAATTCAAATGGCGAGTAAATTATAAAGCTATAGTTTCTAGAGGTTAAGGTAATAATTGGTTAGTCATAACAATAAACTTCAATAGTTATTGGTTAAATTAGTCAATATACATATTTTTATTGATTGATATTGATTTTTTTATAATGTTTATAATTAATTTAAAAGTAAAATTAATTTTACATAAATATGTTTACCGGTGACGGTAAGTTGAGCATCCATCGCAGAAACATTCATTTCCACTAATAAATCTTAATCCGCATCAAATACACTTATTTACATCTTAAAGTTATTTGGGCGTTGTGAACGCTTAGTGGAACGCACCAAATATGTCAACATGGCTTGTCAACACTTATCGTTTGAAATTGTAGAAAGAGAATTGAAACATAACGATTGCATCTTGGCTAGGCCCCCTGGAACTTAACAGAATGAAACGTAAAACCTTATTATATGAACTTCAGAACGTATAATACATATTACGATACCTTTTTTTATTATAGACGAGCCCTCGCTTCGCTCCGGGTATTTAAAGCAATATTATAATTGATGTCCTCAATTTGTCTTTCTGTATTTGAGTAGTTCTTCATTATGTGAAAAAAAAGAGTGAGAGAAAAAGTTATAAAAAGAAAAATGATAGAAAGAAAAAAAAGCGACAGATAGAGCAAAAATAAAATTGAGTAGAGAAAGTAGAGAAAGAGAGAGAGAGACTATCGAAAGAAAGAAACCGAACAGAGACTGACCATTCTGAACAGAGATAGAGATAAATATTAAAGAGAGAAAAAAGAGAGAGGATGAGAGAGAATGATATATATATATAAGAGGAAAAGAGACAAAAATACTATAAACTTCCTCAGTAAAAGAATTTTTAAAATCGGATCAGTAGTAACAAAATGGCGTTTAATTAAAAAATGTATATGGCAACACTAAATCACATTTGTCACTCACGAAAAGTGTAGTTTTGTATCACCGAAAGAATTCTTCTAATCGGATTAGTAACAACGAAATGGCCATATTCGTATAATTAAAAAATGTATATGGCAACACTAAATCACATTTGTCACTCACGAAAAATATAGTTTACTATCAGCGAAAAAAAATTAAAATCGGATTAGTAGTTCCTGAGAAACCCTTCCATTTACAAAATGGCCACCTTATGGAACTTAAATGGCCATATCTTTTTAATTAGAATATTTATGGAAACACCACATAGCCAATGTTACCCGGAAAGGATGTAGCTTTCTATCGGTTCAGTACTTTTCGAGCCTATTCGCAACAAACAAACAAACATACAAACAATCAAATCTTTTCTCTTTATATAATAGTATAGATATAGATATAGCAATACATATAAACATGTATTTAAGACAGTAAGCCGGGCTGTGTCTGCTGCAGCCTTAGATCTATGTACCTATCCTTGAAATACATCAAAAGGAATAGGTAGTATTTAAGGTCAAATCTTAAAAATCAGTTTTGTGTACTGTGTGTTGTGTGTATGTTAATTACTCTTTCACGCAAAAAGTACAGAATGGATTTTGTTGAAACTTTATAATAATATAGCTAACACATCAGAATAACACATAAGCTATAATTTATAATGATATAGTGTGAATTATCCAAAATATAGCGCGTGAAACCGCGGGGTGCAGCTAGTGTTTATATAATACAACAATAAAATATTGACAGCATCTCGCATTGACCTAGAAACCTATCACAGAATAAATAACGCATACGAAGAGTAAAGTATTTACCATAAAATCGTATACACGCCCCTAAATCATAACGCAATAAAATTTATAGCTGCGGAAGGTCCGGCCTCGAGCGCTGATAAATCAAGCGCACTTTCTTCGTGTGACTACAACGAAAAATCTTTCCGGCAAATATACCCGTGAGCCCGTGACTATGCCATTTATCCTCCCTATTCTTAGAGGAATACATATTACGCCACTTTAAACGCCTTTTTATTTTTCTATGTAATGCAATAAAACAAACTTATTAATTTTTATTACAGAGCGGAGGAACAAGTTTATTTTTTACTAGCTCCGACCCGCAGCTTCACTACCTGTATTTTGGATAATTCACACTACATCATTATAAATTATATCCTATGTGCTATTCTGATGTATAAGCTATGAATAATTTCGTGCCAAATATACGAGTCAAAACGCAACTTTCTTTTACTCAACAACAAGTTTCAAGCCGCAACCAAAACGCTAAAATATTATTGTAAAGTTTCATCAAAATCCATTCAGTATTTTTTTCGAGAAAGAGTTTCAAACATACATCCACACATTCATACATTGTTACAAACCTTCGCGTTTATAATATTGGTAAAATTGGTTGATGGTGACTATACTCTTTAAAATTTCTAAATAGAAACCATTTTTTGTACCTTTTAATAATCCGGAGACAATAAAACATTTTTAATAACGACCATTTTTTTTATTTATTTATCTTTATTGCACAAACAACAAAAGGATGTGTACAACAGGTGGACTTAACACATACGTGCATTTTTCCATCTGATCAAATAGTCTTAAGTTAGATTTTAACTTTCACAGAGAAATTTACTATTTAAGCTTGTTAACTATAACATTACTTGCTAACTAATAATAATCGTATCTATCATTTCGGTGTATTCAATGGACTACTCCAACCTATGCTGCTAATTTAGCAGTTTTGACTAATGTCAAACATGTCACAATAAAAGTTAAGTTCAAACACAGATATCCTGTGAAAGAGTAGCAGTTGTGCAACTTTTGACACCAAAAAGCTATTCATACCTATCAACTCTGTTAAAATTGTAACAGAAAAAAGCTTATGCTTATACGTAAAAGTGATAGTAATTAAAACATTATGGTTATCACTTAATATATCGTGATAGCTTTCCCATCGAAATACATTTTTGTCCCGCAATAACTACGTCGAAACAAAATTTCTCCACGAATGAAATAAATTAACTAATTATCACCATTGATATTTACGTTTTCTTTTGTTACACAAATTTATAACTTGCTTAATTTGGGATCCCGTAGAGTCAATTAGGCTCGTGGACTTAGAACCATATTGATGGAATCTCTGTTTTATGAATATTTTAACGGCGTTGGAAAATTATCCAATTAATTTTGCGGGTGGGGAAAATTAATAAGTATGTTCATTCTTTGTTTGCAAATTATAATAATAGTCGCAATTCATTATTTGCTTTGTGCTCAATATAAAGCAAATTTGACCTTTTATATTCATTATTTGACTGTAGAGTTTATTGATATTTAATGAGAAGATTGAATTGTTTATTTAAATATGTATATGTAATAAAAGGATAGAAGATTGAGAAGTGCCGTTTTACTCTATTCAACACAAATCTGCTCGACCTAGCTACCAAACATCTAACTATTATATAATAAAATTAAATACCAATACTACACGACACTACGTTACGTTAACCTAACCTAAGACAAAGAGTGAGACCGGGCAGTAGAGGCGAGTGTCTTAATTACATAAAGGAGCTCTTTAAGCCTACACCTTGGTCACAAGTCCAAGGCACTGGCACTGATTATTCATTCATTCGAATCGGCTCTCTCTTTTGACATATATAATACTGCATGAGTCATAACTTCAGGTGCAACAGTAGTTTAAAATGGTCACTGTAATATTCACATTGACGATACTAACCTACTTTTTTAACTAAACTAAAACTCTGCTGGGTGTCCAGATCAAATTAACAAAAAAGAACACAACATACACATGCAATAGATCAAGGGAAATAAATAATTTATTAAGGACAAGTTAACAAGGGTCTCATAAAGAAGGCAAAAGGTCGGCTATTTGTTTTCAGCGAGGATTGCTGCTTAGTTTTGTTATTTAGAGATTGAGAAGGTAACAGAGGTGGCAAGCCACGCTCTAAATCCCGCAAACCTACTATAATATTAAGGATACCTTTAAGTAATACTTATCCTCTTGGCATACATAATAGACCCCTTTTAGGATTACTCTGTGGGATATGTTGTAGGGTTTACGAATGACATTTCTTGTTTATTTTAATCGTGACGTCAAAAGAAATTGTCTTCTTTATTAAATAAAAGAAATAACACTAACCTTTGCTATTAATATTTTATTTTGTAGATAATATTTATTTCCGAGCCTCGTTCACCTAATTATAAAGTATTCTGTATTCTTGGGATTACAGGAGCTCACAGAAACCCTATCACAACCAGTTTCATCAGTAAACGTAAGGTTATTATTTTGGGAGTAATTAACTAAACATATAAGTAATCAACACTTCAGTTGCTTTAGAGTAGTATCAAGCCCACAACTCCACGAATAAGAAATAAAATGCTAACAGAATAAAACAATACAGTTTCCTTTTATAACTATTGTAATGTAGCGAGCACAATGGAGCCTCAACGCAACCTTGGTGAAAACTACAGTGCCTACACTACATCAAATAAAGTGTTACTTAAAATTGTAAATTGTACTTGTTCAGTTTCTTTATAATTGTTATAATTTTTTGCATCTGGTTGGCAACATTTTATTCGGCAAAATTATGTTTCACATGTTATAACTCCACAATAAGACCTTGATTATATTGTGGAGAGTATCCTACTAGTATTATAAACGCGAAAGTTTGTAAGAATGTATGTATGGATGTATGTTTGTTACTCTTTAGGCAAAAACTACTGAATGGATTTTAATGAAACTTTACAATAATATAGCTTACACACCAGAATAACACATAGGTTATAATTTACAATGATATGGTGTGTATTATCCAAAATATAACGATAAATGTCAAGTAAGTAGGAAAAAAATCTGCCATCTGCGAGCTATTCTGGCATGCGCCGTAAAAACCGTTGGAGTTAAAAGTATTTAATGTACAATAGAAATGTTTATTTTAAATAGTCCTACAAAAAAAGTCGCGACAGCATATATCTATCTTTTATGTGTACGCCATTATCGCCAAAATAGTGAACCATATAAATCGCGCGGGCGGTCTAACGTCTGCGTTATGTCCGTAATGCAACTTTTCAAGGCACTACCGATTTGTTGATCTCCACGCAGGTGAAGCCGCGGGGCGCAGCTAGTAACATTATACTTCTGAAAATTTTAATTTTCTCATTCTTACTTTTTGGCATAAATATATTTTCTAGAATGAAATAATCTATTACATAATCAAAACTAGATTTGAAAAATGAACTTACTAACATCGTGGCGATGCCAATGCTCAAGTCAATGTGAAATGCTATTATGAAATTTCTTACTAGGTTATTTTTAATGCTAAATTATTATATATATATTTATATTATTATATTTATATTATTATATATATATTATTATATTTATATTATTATATATATATTATTATATATACTCTTTTCAATGAATAGTGAAATTGTAAAAGATCTTATATTTTTTCAGGAAAATAATAATATGGTGAATTTTTCTAAAGGTGCTTTAAAACTTATATAGTACTCAAATATATCATAGTATCATTTGCGAATGAAGGCAATCCCTTTATCGGGTAATAAAACCATTCTTTTGTACTCGAGAAGAAATTTTTTTTTTAAGGATTGAACATTCGAGGATGTATATAGAACTCACTAAAATTTTATTACTATCACCAATAGTGAATGGATGGTTTAGGAAAACAAGAAAACAAACGTACAAAGAGACTTCCAATGTTATGTAAACGAAGAGTATCGGAATAAATAGTTTGTTTAAATACGTTCTATCTAGCTCATAAGATAATTATTTTCACCACATTTTTGAGTTTTTATTTAAAATCTACAGCAGTGCGGAGTCCATTCTTCACTTACTTTTGTCCGTTTTTCCGGATGCATGCGGCAGACATGTCCTGACCATATTTACTTCAGCCTAATAGACTTATTTTCTGTGTCAACGTTTTTACAGCAAAAATAATTTTAGAGTTTTTAATAAAGTTTCAATATTTAAGTACTTTAGAGCTTTTGTAATAATGAACAAGTTTTTATAAAACTTTAAATTACCCCCGACTAACACTTTAATTTTACAGTCAACGAGTATCGATACCCAGATGACATCGATTTAGAAAAATCTATAGTAACTTGTATAAGTCGATCTTTTTGTTTTGTTGAAAACAGAGTATAGCAGATAAAACAGACTAAAACAAATATTCATAAAATGTAAAAATAGTATCGGGAAATACCGTTTCAATTCTACTCAGTGTAAGCAATGTGTTACCATGATTACAAGATTGTTATAATAGTCAATATATTAATATTGTTATTGTCACGTCAAACAGGTAGGACTAGAAATGAATCTTTCAAAAACAATGGCACGACAAATAGTATACACAGAAAAATATCAGTAGACAATGAAACGCTGAAATATACAGAAAAATACATCTACCTTGGAAAACAAATTGGCTTCAATAGAAAACAAGATGAACTGGAAGTAGAACAAAGAGTACAAAATACTTGGAACAAGTACTGGTCCTTAAGAGAGATATTCACAAGTAACATGCCAATAAATATCAAAACAAAAGTTTTGATGACATGCCTTCTACCTTGCTTAACCTACGAATGTCAAACTTGGAACATCAAAAATAAAAAGCAAAATCACTACCTGCCAACGCGGAATAGAACGAAGTATGCTCAATATTAAAAAAATGCATAAAATTCGCCACACCAAAATCAGAGAAACTTCCAAAGCGACGGATGCTCTAACCTACGCTAAAAAACTAAAATGGAAGTGGGCTGGGCACGTGGCGAGGCTAAAGGACGAGAGGTGGACCAGACCCCACATAAGATGGGCAGACGAGTTGATAAAAATAGCAGGCACCTGCTGGATGCAAATAGCTCAAGATAGAGAGAAATGGGGTTCTTTAGAGGAGGTCTTCACCTACACTTAAGGAGGGCCTCATGCAAATTAAAAAAAATTCATATTAATATTTAATCTTTTTGTAACATAACAGTAAAATTGTAAAAATAACGTCATTTATTTTCTTTTTTAATTTTTCTTTATACCATTGTATTCAACTTTGCATGAAATAAAAGGTTTTTTATTTATTTATTTTATTATTGTCACGTCATAGTATTAATATTGTAATGCAGCTCTCAAGTTAGAAATGAGAAAAATTATAACAAAAAACATCTCGATTAAATTACCTTTCAGAGAAATAAAACTTAATCAGTTTCGGTCAATTATCCTGGGCGCTTAAAAAGTGCATACCTACAATACAAACTATTATACATACAACCAAATTATCAATATTACATAATTTATTATTATTATTAAGTTACCGATTCAACTAATCCCCAATAAGAGAAACGTAGCATCAGTTACAATTCATTTAATATGGTGTATATTTAATTTAATTAAAGAGTATACTCTATTCAATTACTTTACAATAAATATGTTGTTACACCAACAGACATATTTTTAAACCAAGAGTACTTACTACAAGCAAAACTACAAGCCATTCAAAGAATGTCAAAAGTGTTGCGAACAAAAGTTACTCGTTAGTACTCATAATCTCATTTCAGTATTTTTTGTCTTAAAGCTGAAAACAAATAATCAAATACCCAGTAACGGCCATCTCCTCCCTATATTGTTAAATTAGCGCTATTTAGTGGCAAGCCGATTAATTAGTTCAAATCCGATGCGAACTGGTAGCAGTATTTACCATTTGCAAAATTTATTTTAAGTTCTGCCAAACAACTGAGCGTCTGAGGATTTATAACTACTCAGCCTGTTAATTTACCACAATTACAGAATAATTATGAGCATTTGCATTGTTATATTAATGACTTATAACTGAAGTATAATAGCATACTTCAAAACTGCTGGTGGAAATTTGCTGGCTGAAATTACGAAATTGTTGGTAAAGGTGATCTGTGTTTACTGTTTGGAGCAAAATATCTCGCTATGTACTTATACGAAATATTTTTAAAAAATTTTAGAAAAACAATTTAAAAAAATAAATATATTTCGTAATTAAACTTTCTCTTACAGGACATAAATAGTCCTTTTTGAAAAGATAATTTCGACTACAAGATTTAATGCAAATAATACAAAAAGACCATAAAATATCTATTCCATTTTTCGAAACCTAATAAGTATAGCAAGTTATATTTAAATATCTTCTTACGACAGTAGTAGGGTATAACTAATACTTTTGTCGGTTTAAAGTTAAGAAGCCGTTCAAAATATACACCTTATTAATAATAGAATATCAATTCACAACAAATAAACATTATTAAAACCAATTTGTAAAACATATAACTCCTGAAAACTAAAATACTCACTAGATGTTCATAAAACTGGATATGATGTGAAACAAAATCTTTTACAATAAGCTAAAAAACATCAATTAACGTTTCCGAAAAACTATTTCCCATCCTGTTCAATCACCTAAGTATGATTTCTTCACAACTGTATTTTTATATTTAAACATTTGAAAGTACATTAAAAACTTTTTATTCTTATTACGAATCCCAGCAGAGCAATTTAAGCTCTTGAATTCAAAGTTCGTCTCTCACCTTCCTCTAAAATGCTAAATTCAACAGCGCATAGTCTGTGTACGCTTTGAATACGTTTTACTTACAAATGTCTAAGAAACCGTATTTTAGTATCTCATTATAATCCAAGACTCTGCTGCCTCTACTTAATGTGAACTAGTGAGATATCGTTTATATATATTACACAAGTATTGTACTTGAGCAAGTTCGTATAGTATAACTCACTAACTAGTCTTTACGTTCACGGAAACAGTGAAAGAAGGGAACAAACTTTACGAGCAAGTGTATTGAAAAAATATTTTTTGCTGTTAGTAAACTGGCCTATGTCGGTCTATAGGGACCACAGTTTTCCATTATCCCTCGATCTAGATTGTAGTAAACTCTCGGTGTGAGACTCGCACTTGGCGAAATAAATGTAATTAACTCATAGATATTACAGTATATTAGTCATTCCACCACCCATTGCATTAACAAATGAACATTTTGCATACGAAATAATACAACACGAAGTAAGAGAAAGTCAATACACGGCTTGTCTATGCATTGTGTTATGCTGGTAGAAACGAGAAAAAAAATATTGCACAGTCTCAGAGTTCTTGTTGTGCAAATAGCAATATTTTGATAACGCTTGATTAGATGGATGTTAACAAAAAGACAGTTATTTCTTACAGTTAATATTGCTTAAAGTTGTGCAATAGAATAGTTTAGTGTTAATACAAGATATTATTAATTAACAATCAATTGCTTCATCAGCGAGGCGAGCGTTACTTAGCTACAACCAACTTTGTAAACTTTCAACGGAGAATGCAAGCCCCAGGGGCTCAGCTTCTCGGCTTTGGAGAGCAAAGTGAATAAAATTTTTTTTAAAACAGTTTAAAAAATAATAAATTCTAAGATCTTAATAAACCTAACAGGAAAAATCAGTAAAACCTGAGTAATAAATTTCAAATTGTTATAACAACACGAGTCGCATAAAATCAAATAAATAAGCCAGAAAAACGGGATAATAAAAGAAAAGTTCACGCAGCGCACATGCGGCAGCAATCTTTTATTCTAAATAAACTTTTATTCTTATGAAGTTAACTGGTGTTCAGCCTTTACCAAACATAATTCGTTTGTTCGAACAAGAACAAACATGGCAAATTAGCAAGGAAATAATATGTGTGAGACGTGAGCCACGTTCAATTCACGAGCGAAATGTGTACACATATTTGCCATGATACGTGCAGCACAGTGACGTTGTATTTTTTCTGTGGTACAGTTTTAAGAAATAATATTCGAAAGACAATATTAATATGCACAAATGCTGCGTCAAATTCTCGCCTCCACCGTTAAACCACATTACCCTAAAATAATAAATATACTTAAGTCTCGAGTGATCCTCGGTATGCGTAAGTCAATATTTACTTCACGAAATAAATTAAAATGCATCATTAAAATAAGAAACTACTAGGCAATAAAACGCTATCAATAGTGTTGCTAGCGATTATTGTTATATATTGGCATACAGGTCAAAGTCTCAGTCGGAGTGTTACAAAAATCCATTTTATGAGTAACTAATTACAGCTATGTGAAGAAAACTTTATTAGTAATTAACATACTTAAGTCTATAGCCTCGAATAAGTTTTATACCAAGTAACATTGAAATTACGTTAAAATTAATAACATACTTTGTTAATATTAAATAAATATATAAAATTATATAATATATTACAGCTAAAGTGATTAAAAAATATTACTACAATGTAGCGCCTTTATTGGACAAACTTATAACAACATAACTGGGTGAGTGGTACGACCAAGGACCCAGTTTTATAGTTGAACCATTATGGCGTTCAAAATGTTCAACATTTACTTTCTATTTTTATAAAAGATATTAATAGATGGTGGTTGTTGCCCTTTGCAAGTTACTTTGTTGTAAAAAAATAGGTAAATACAAGTCCAAGTAATCAAGTATTCAGATAAATTATACATAATATAATTAGATTGTTACTAAATTGTTAGATTAAGTTAGAATAGGTTGAGTTAAAACTTCTCTAACCGCAACAAAGACCTACTTTAATAAACTAACTAGAGAGTACCTAAGCATTAAGTAAATTAAAATAAAATCATGTTAGACACAATAACTGTATAATTTGTTTTATTTCTTCTAACATATATCATATTATAACAAATGAATACCTAAATCAAATAGTTGACCGACGTTTTGCTGTACTTTTGGGCTATTGTGGTGAGCTACTCAGCCAATCGATGTTTAGTTGGATAATTGTACGGCGTTATGCAATATGTGCCATAGCTGTATAACTAAATAGCTTAATAAACCATTAACTGCGAAATGCAACAAGCACTATGTCGTACATCAGCTTCGACAATATTTTAAGTTGTTTTAAATAACGAAGGAGGCACGTTTTCAGAAATCCAGCAAAGTAAGTTTTATTTATAAAAGTAAATGTGTGACGAGGCATGAATCTGTAAGCCCCGTGTCAAAGTATTAGCCGAGTTACGAGTGTCACTCGTGACAAATGTCATGATACGTCACAGGCAGCGCGGATAGTAAATAATTCAGCTGTTCACTGACAAGCGTGCGGCGCGCGGCGTGCCCTTTGCTTTCAAAAGGGTAAGAGCTCTAGAGGCACCACATCACGTAATGACTGACTGTGACTATACTCGCTTACACGTACACCGTAGGTCTACTGTATCTCTACAATGTAAAAATTGAATTGGGGAATAAATATTAAATAAATACTTAAATTAGAATTAACATTTATGTTATATATCACATTCTCCTGTATCCTGTATGTGATGATATCTATAATTGCAATTTAAGCAATAGGTACGTATTGCTATTATGCATTTTTGTCAAAAAATGAGCAGTGCCTACTGCTCAGCTTCAGCAACAAAACTTCTTCTTCTTCGGGCTTCCATTCCTTTATCCTCTTCCTTGGTAAAGTCTTTGATCTGATTAAGTCACGTACCACAAACTACATTATACAATGTTTCTAACAATGTTTAGATAAATAACTACTTTCCTACTCAATTATCAACAGTGTTATAGTACTAATTCAATTTTTATATTTGTCATAGAATGAGAGCAACACGTATTGTGTATACGTATTGCTCTCATTCTTCGCTGTCCCAACTTGGACCTCAAGAAGAGAGACCTTAACCACGACACTTTAATATTAACTTCCATGTACAATATACGAATACACCGGGGAGATTGACTCTAATCTATCATAAACACTAATTTATTAAAGGTATTGCTAACATACTAAGGTAACATATAATCTTATATATTACCTTAGTATGTTATTTTTATGGCAAAACAGAGTTTGCTGAGTCAGCTAGTATAATATATATTTTAAAGAAAAGAACCAATAACCTTTAATATCAGTAATTTAATGCTTAACCTTTCAAGCGCGGTTGTTTAACCTGCAACATAATCCGCTGTGCACACCGCGTAGTGAATAGCAGCTCCTAATTTTTGCCGCATTTGCAAGAATTAAGGTAGTAGTAGTAAGGATTAGTAGACAGTTTCGAGTCGCTAACGATTCATAGCACGTACTCCAAAACAAAATTACTCGCGACTGGGCAGCGGGAATCCGGCCAACTCTCATCATATTAAAACGTGATGATAATGAACGTGCTTCATGTTACTATTTCTTGAAATTTCATATTTTCTACAAAAATATTAATTTATATTAATTTCTGAGATCTCTACACATTTTCAAAACAAAAGACTTCATTATTTATAATTCTTCCAACTGGACTATAAATTATAACAGAGATATACATCTATATATATTCACAAAAATAATAACTTACTGGCTAATATATCTCTAAACCTAAAACCATGAAAATTTGAAATTATAAGATACTGTAGGAGAGCACTTAGAAAACCAATCCTAAAATTAGTGAAATAGGGGGATAAAGTTTATATGAAAAACCGTAATTTTCTAATCTATTTTGGTCTGAACATTACATGCGGACTATACTGACAAGAATACTACTCATAATAACTTAAATTCTTCTTCAATTGAACACTTCTGTGAAAAATTTATGATTTCGAGGTGTAACGTCGTATTTTTAACGCCGAACTTTCCATGTATTTTTCATGAAACGCCAACACTTCCTTGACATATTTTAGTTTACTTATTTTCTTATGGCTTGTTTTACGACCGTATGGTAAATAGATCTAATGTAGGTAAATGTTACGTCAGTGGATCGAAGTACAAGTAATAAATAAGGATAAAGTCATCTTGAGTATCAAATCATATAAAACATAAAATTTTAAGTAACATTGAGTAAAATAGTGTATCCTTAAAATTTGCTAGTGCTGAAAATCTAGATCGAACAATTGTCACTCGTTTAAAAGTTAAATTACTTCGGTCAGCGTTTTTCTCGCCTTTCTTTCTGAATAAAACATAAGAATTTTTAGCTGTCCTAATGAGCTCGATCCTTTGTTTTCTTGGTTACATAAGACGGGAATTAAAGATCGGTAAGACGATAAGTAAAGTAGTCCAAAAATTTGTATTTGTAACTTTAACATGGTAGGTATGTTATTAAAATATTCGTTACATTCAAAATAATTGGTTGTAAAATATTTATTTGGTTATATTATTAGAAAGTTTTGTCCCGATATATCCGAGGCAGTTTTACAAGTGATTTCATACAGTCGTTGTGTTTAATAGTGCAGAGAGGAAAACATTTTCTAATTTAAGAATTTATAAGCTTTGTTTGGCTTGCGTGGAGTAAATATTAAATTATCATAGAGATGATCAAGTGTATGTTTGATGCAAGTTGTATAACGAGGTCGAACGGTGGAGGGGTGAAATTACGCGTATTAGGAGAGCTTTTTAACCTGCTCGGAGGTCTCAAATAACAGGCACTGCTTGGCTTCTGTCTAAAGTATGTGTTCTGATTGTCGTTGCTCAGGCTATTTTGCATGATTGTACATATAAGTGACATTTCATATTATAATGTAATTTATTCGTAGATTGATATAATATAATATTTGAAACGGTTTAATATTATCTGTATAAAAAGAAGTATCACGTTCCCTTTATGAATATTAATCTTTAACAATGATTGATGCAGCTAGCTGAAAGTCATAAAAATATCACTTGGGCCACACTGGTCCTGGTGGGTTGATTTGTTCACGTCAGGGGCGGGCGGCGGCCCTCGCCTGATGGATGATGGCCAACTGCGCATACCCTGCTTTTAATTGATACCGTCATTTTTATGCCGAACCCTGACGTCTACTTCAATTACAAAGCTCTTTTCATATACTATCTTAATGCCATTTGTAAATTATAACATTTTATTAATCTTAAATATAAAGTTCTCGAGTCACAATGTTAGTTACCATACTCCTCCGAAACGGCTTGACCGATTTTTATGAAATTTTTTTTAAATTTTTATGGCAAAATTGTTAGCAACACTGTTTATAAAGTAGTAGTAGCGGGTAGATCATTTTATATTATGTGAAGTATACCGACGTGAAGACAATTATGATTAAGGTTACCCTTCTCGAGGTCCTACACGTAAGTTTACTTTATTATCTATTGTCGTTAGCGAGGTCGAGTGGTTGAGGTGAGAGATAATATATTGTGAAAGAGCTCTTTAAATTTGCTCCTGGGTCTCAAGCCCCAGGCACTGCTCGCCTCAGTCCAAATTGCATGTGTATACGTATTACTGTACAGTAATGGGTATCATATATCTTTCGTTTGGTAGCAAAACAACGTTTGCCGGGTCAGCTAGTATATAATATAATAAAAATTAACTGAACATAGAAGATAACTAAATGTGATGAGTCTGTAAAACACCAATAGATGCTAAAATGTCTGTATGTTAGTACGCGTATATATAGTAATCAGATTATTTAGCCCAGCGGTGTCAGTGCTGGTAGACTAGTTTTGCAATTAGGGTCATAAATTTCTTAACAATATGATTAATTCTTAACCTGACCTGCCTGACGTTTTTTCTTTGCTTGGATTGAGTGGCAATTTGACGAGTAATTTTATTGCGTGAATATTTTCTTAATGCAGAATGAAGAATTTTAACATTACATAAAAAATATTACAGTTAACTGAGCTTGATAGTCTTTATTGATAATCGTGTAAGTAGTTAAATAGAAGTTAGTTTATATAACTTAGTTAGTTGTTAGTTAATGAGCTCCTATAATGGCGGCGAGTGTTAGCACATTGTAAACCTGCACCTGGGTCACAAACACTAGGGTCTACATACCTTCTTATCTAAAGACTACGTTATTAACTTATTTATGTACAGTGTTCAATGTTGATTAATATTGCTATAACCCTATCTCTTCAATATATTGAAATTGAATATTATTTTAATATTAAAACTCAGCAAACATACTAGTAATGGAAGTTTATCTTATATTTATTTTATGAGATTGTAAAAAAATATGGTTTTATTGTTATAATATCACGTTGGTATTCCAGATTATATATATAGTAGAGTTATACAAAACTAATATTTTAATACTAGCGGCGTCCCGCGGTTTCAGCCGCTATATTCTGGATAATTGACACTATATCATTATAAATTATAGCCTATGTGTTATTCTGAAATGTAAGCTTATTGTAGTTTCATCAAAATCCATTCAGTAGTTTTTGCGCGAAAGAGTAACAAACATACATCCATACATCCACACAATCATACATTCCTACAAACTTTCGCGTTTATAATATTAGTAGGAGGAGGAGTAGGAATGTATCCAAATTTTACGCCCAAATCCCTAAACTAATTTATATGAAAATTGGACCTTAACTTTTAGAGTGCTACTCAAACAAAGATACTGACAAAAATTAAATCTGTTATATTAAATTTTCTTTTTTACAACCTTTTATGTATGTATATATGTTCGGGTCAAATCAGCAACTCAGCAACTGATTTTTAAAGTATCCTCACAAACTGCGAATAAATTGTGTATACGTTTAGATTAGATTAAGGTAGCTAAGTCATGTTATCGTCACGAATTCCATATGGCGGATGTCCCAAGATGACAGACTAGTTATTTTTTGAACACGCCCTTGATATGGGTTTCAAATAATAAGGTTAGCTGTGAAGAATCGAGTTTAGGCTCAATGTTTTTTTTGTAATTTAATAAGAGCGCAGAAACATTTAATGACAATATTAAAATGTAATCTTGATGGAAGCCTAGCGGTGCCTAGGGCTTGAGACTCACGAACAACCTGCTCCTAAACACGTATTGTTAAATACGTATTTTATAACCGTAAACTCTCACATTTCACCGCTCGACCTCGTCACCAAATATTGAAATAATCAAGTACATTACTCACATGCTCCCCGAAAACGGAAGCCTACCACCACGCCACCAAACAACACTACACAAGGCTTAATCGTATCGGAACGAATGTTATATTTTGTCTGCTCAAAATAAGTAAAAATGTTTGAATGATTTTTAATAATATATAGCTTATTAAGGTAACCAGGTTGTTTGATTAAATTTCACAATAATATTGATTAAATAAAATTTAAAACTTTCAGATGTGGAGCAAATAAAAATGCTATTGTATTAGATAAGAGTTCAAATAAAATCTATTTCTATTCTATCTAAAAATGTCTCTCATGTGAATGGAGCAATCAACTAATTAATTGAAACTGTCGGATACACTAAACAATTAAGCGTTATTGAACTGCGTCGCAACTGCGCTGTTGTACTCAATTACTATAATACTACATATTCATACTAAACTTAAGCTGAATTTATGGTAATAACAGTTTTTCCCGCGACTTACAAAGCGTAGATTTCATACACCTTTACCTAGCAACTACTACGTTACACAATTAGTTTGAAAATTAGTAAGAATTATCTCTTGAGTATTTTGCATATAAGACGTATACTGCGTAGTAACAGTGTTGCTATGTCCCTTTTCATTATTCTATAGAATATAAATATAATTACGATAAACAACCGCTCATACTGTATAAAGATCTTTATCTGTACTATTATACTAGAGTGCTGCCCTCGCTTCGCTCCGGGTATTTAAAGCAATATTATAATTGATGTTCTTAAATTGTCACTCTGTAATTGTGTAGTTTTTAACTATTTGACAAATTAGAGAGAGTAAGAAAAAGTTATAAAAAGAAAAATAATAGAAAAAAAATTAAAGAAAAGCGACAGGTGATAAAAGAGGGAGGACAGAGCAGAACTAAAATTGAATGGGTAAAGGAGAGAGAGAGAGAAAGAGAAAAATTATCGAAAGAAATAAAGTGAAAAGAGGCTAATCATTCTGAACAGATAAAAATAAAAATTAAAGTGAGAAAAAAGAGAGAGGATGAGACACAATGATAGTATTATAAGAGAAAAAGAGACGGAAATACTATAGACTTTTCTCAGTGAAAGAATTTTTAAAATCGGATCAGTAGCAACAAAATGGCCATTTTCTATTAATTAAAAAATGTATATGGCAACACTAAATCACCTTTGTCACTCACGAATAGTGTAGTTTTCTAACAGTAAAAAATTTTTTTAAAATCAGATTAGAAACAACAAACTGGCCATATTCTATTATTTAAAAAATGTATATGACAACACTAAATCACCTTTGTCACTCACGAATAGTGTAGTTTTCTATCAGTGAAAGAATTTTTAAAATCGGATCTTTGGCAACAAAATGGCCATTCTATTAATTATAAAATGTATATGGCAACACTAAATCACCTTTGTCACTCACGAATAGTATAGTTTTCTAACAGTAAAAGAATTTATAAAATCAGATTAGAAACAACAAACTGGCCATATTCTATTATTTAAAAAATGTATATGGCAACACTAAATCACTTTTGTCACTCGCGAATAGTGTAGTTTTCTAACAGTGAAAAAAATTTTAAATCGGATTTGTTGTTCCTGAGAAGCTCTTCAATTTACAAAATGACCACCTTATGTCACTTAAATGGCCATATCTTTTTAATTATAGTATTTATGGCAACACCACATAGCCCGGAAAGGATGTAGCTTCCTATCGGTGAAAGAATTTTCAAAATCGGTTCAGTACTTTTCGAGCCCATTCGCAACAAACAAAAACAATCAAATCTTTCCTCTTTATATAATCTATATCTATTCTATAATAAAAATGATAACTAAGAACCTTCTCGTAAATATTTTCTTGTGAACAAAAAGAAAACTCCATTATCGTTTCTCCAACCTTTAAAACGAAAATGGCCAAGGATGGACAAAATAAAAAGAGACTTTAATTTAATGCAATTTTGTAAAAGGATTAATAGAATATCTCTTAGGAAATTATTAACTAATTAATTAAATATTGTATCATAAGTCAGTATACTAATAAATTAGATTTAAAGCAATCTCTTAAATGATAATAAATGTAACTCTGCTAACAAAGAGAACCTTTGTATAGTCTCTAAGAAAAATCTGTGGAATAAGTCAGCAATTGCCGTTATTTATGCAAACGAAACTTTTACAAGAAACTATGAAATTTGAATACTATTAAATTATACAGAGTCCCATAAAAACCAAGTTTATCAACTATTAATGACAATAAAATATCTCATTAATTAATTTTTTCTTTTTACTTAATGAATTCAGGAAACTATTTGAAATATCTGCATTGTTGGTTAATAAGTTTGGAGACTATACATCAAATATTCATTACAATTGTAAAGTTTGGAAATTGCAACTAAAAAAACATCTTAATTTTGATAAACACAGGAAAAACAAATAATTTGGACGCAATGAAGGCATCTTGATTTTGAAGGTGACTAACGATGAACTGATTTGTTCAATAATAATTTTCGTGTTTGTTATAGGCCTGCCTATCTTTATGAGTTTGAAATAAACTAGCACAGATTTATGTTAGTGATATTTTTGTACGCACGTGTATTGAAAATATTGTTATTTTAAATTGTATATAGCGCGATATTCGCGGGTTTACTATTTATTATAGCATACGGATGCGGATATTGTCTGCGAACACGCTACTATAACTCATGAACCAAAGTTTATCGTATATCGGCAATTTAAGCTTTCAGCTTTGCTATAACATAATATAGTTACATAAAACTACACTATTGTAAGTTGAAAACTTATTAAATTGGATTGAAATGTAATATTTACTAATTTATCGTAGACAAATCCAAGAATAAAGGCTAGTTTATGAATATGCAAGTTGGTTTCAAGAAATTCTTGGCACAACACAGCGAGTGTGCCAGATGTAAATTTATACAAGTGACGTTCTTAAGGAGCTGGCCACAATAGTTACAATGCCTTTAAAATGTGTAAGTTATTTCTTACCAAATAAGTTTAAATTATGGAGTAAAATATGTCTGAAGCATATTAAATAATCTTTTAAAATTTTATACTATTTTATATTGAAAGTTCCCAAAAAGTTCTCAAAGGTATATGAAGTCTGCCAACCCGCACTGGGCCAGCGTGGTGGACTATGGCATAATACCCTCCTCATTCTGAGGAGGAGACCCGGCTCAGCAGTGGGCCATTGAAGGGTCGTGATGATGATGACTATTTTATATATTAAGTAAGAAAAAATATCAAGGCCATAAAAAATTTGGTTATGTAGAATAGGAAAAGTTTATGTTATGTAGTATTCAAATTTATCAAAAAATAATTATCACTACTTAAAAAACAAACATTTTTACAAATAGGTACATTAACATAATCATATAAATTAGTATTCGCGGGTAGTACATTTTATCTTATTTCGAGTAGACAATATGTAACTTAAGTTCCGATAGGATTGAGCCAGTGTCATGTAGTACATAAAATATTGAGGCTGATAGTGTAATGTTGTTTGGTTGCGTAGTGTTAGGCTTCCGTTATAGTGGCGCGGGATACAGGAGCGATATAGGAGTAGTGAATGTGAGAGTTCATGCACAGTAGAAGTCTATGCTTAAAATCATACTCTTACGGCCGAAATTAATAATCAATCTCAATCCAATGTATCCATCTTGATTGAAAGAGATTCCAAATTTAAATATGTTTACGATGTGTAAGCCAAAGATTTTAGATAGAGATTGATTATTAATTTCGCGGTTAATAATGCACGATGTCTCACGGCTGGTTTATTATTTTGACAGTAAATAGGCGAGCGGTGAGACGTCGTGAATTGAACTGTATAATATAAACGTTATTTTTTTAGCACATAGTCATCATGTGCACGCATCCACATCTTCACTCGTGTAAAAGTCTATTTTTCTAATAATGTCTATTTCGTGGTTAGTTACCATGATAACCATAAAACTAAAATTAAATGCGATCAAGAAGTACGTATTTATATTCAAACTTTAATTTCGTTTAGGCTTTACATCTTAGAAATTTTCATAAATCCTTCTGACTCGCTCACCTAGTGTCAAAGAAACCCATATCGCCGCGTAAGTTAGGCTTAGGTTAAACTAACCTTAGGTTCAAATAATAAAACCAAGCAGTGGAAACGAGTGTTGAAATTCTGTTAAAAGGCTTTGCAAAGCTACACCTTGGCCACAAGTCCAAGGCACTGCTTAAGTAATTGTAAGATATTATAATGTTTAGTTAATTATCTTGTAGTGTTTTCAATATACCCCTTTTTTCCGAGTTGTATACGTAGATAAATTAATTATCTTTCTTTGAAAGTTTTAATGAAATGGTACGACTCTATCTTAACGGAAATCTAAAATACATTGCATTCATTACCATTTAGCGGGTTTGGCAGGAATCCTATGCTGGGAGAGTGAATCCATTTCCTGCTACGTGCTACGGTTGCTACGACGCCGACGTAGCCCGTAGCTCGTAGTCGTAGCTTGCATAACTTCGAGTACCTTCCATTGTGAATAATTGTTTCTTGCTTTTTATTTGAAATTCGTGAATATAGGTCGAGTACTTCATCCGCCTTTATTTTACTATAAAATCTACTTTTGAAATGCCTCTTTAACGATTATTAAAACAACGTACTTGAATATACCTTTTTAAGCACGAACCTAATAAGAAGGAGATAGGAATAGCTTAAATAATTTATAGATAGAATATAGAGATATACTTTTCATCACGACACGCATACTTGTGGCACCGACAAAATAATTATATTAAAGGACAAATTTAACACGAATTATAATAAAGTTTAATGACCTAAAATGTGTTTGTTATGGTCGGTATTACTTGAAATTACATGAGATAATAATTTTACACGCACATAATATAATTTGATATACTTATCAAAACAAATTGATGGAACCAAGTTGCATGACGATTAAAATGATTAAACGAAATTTTTATTCATTACTGAACATTATATTACAAAGATTTCGTGATACAAGCCCTAATAAATCTTGAAACTAGTTTCATAATATCTCTACATGTAATAAAATTGAAATTTATCGACTAGCATTACATAGAAAATATGAAACAATACTTAATTTAGGTCGTCATAACAACTAAAGAAGAATTCGATGATTTCGTATAATTATTTTTATTTCTAAAACGTTACATTTTAATATTAAATTTTTAGAGAGCTCGATAGATATTAATTTAACTTCGTCTAGTCATATTTAAAACAAATTGTTCGTTTTCACGTCGTTCGTTTATTTTAACTAAGAGAATTATTAAATAAAATTTTTTTCTTTTGAAAATTGTGTTTTCCTAAATTAAGTAATTAACTATTCAATTTCAATCACCGTTACTCGATGTAACAAGGATTACGTCCACCATTGACAAAGTCTGACTCAGTGACGATGAATGTAAGAGACATTTGTTGCGATCATGACCTGTCTCGACTCACCCGTGAATACTCAAGCTCTCATTTGCGTAATGTGATTACAAAAGCACATCTTTCGAGATAAAAGCGTGGGCTTTTACGTAAGTAATGTTTTTTTTAGTCTCTGAGAATCCAGTAAACCTCATAATTGTAAGCGAAACCCTAAGATACCATACCATAATCGTATATATCATGTAACTTAAAGTTGTTAACTATATATGATACTTCTCAGTAATACGTAGATAATATAAATACTTTAGATAAGTAGCAGGTGGATTATGCTAGCAGTGCCTTGGGTTTGTAACTCAGGTGCAGGTTTACACAGCCACGCTACTCGACTTCGTTATCTAACATCTAACTAAACCAATTATTCATTAACGACTTACGTAATCTACGTATGCTTATAGATTAGAGGTATTTTTTAAAATAAACTAATACAAGTACAGCGTTATTAATAGTATTGCTAGCAAATTATTTTACATTTCTAATTTAAAATAAAAAGAAACTAATAGAAGAGTTTTTTAAACCTGATCTTGGGTCTCAAGCCTACTTCTTGACTTCCTTATCTTTTAAGTTTTTACTGCGCCGAGTTGATGACAAATAGGAATCAAATAGCAGAGAGGTGCATACTTATATTAAAATAAAAAGAAATTAACTAGGAGATCTGTCTCTAACGTTGATGACAACTTGAAGTAGTTTAATCTGGCACTCACAATATTCACCAATTGGGTTTAAGTCTGACTGTTATAAATGTGGGCCATCGAGTTTAATGTGAATAATGCAGCGCGTGATTTGCGCGCTTTGCTTTGCCCGCGTCTTGACCAAAGAGGATCATGATCTGCCGTATGCTTCAGTTTAAAATTTCAATGAAGCTCCCCGAAACCAACCAACCAGATTTAAAGTAGGCGTGAAATTAAATTTTAAAACGAATAGCGAACAACGATACTTGAATCGATGAATAAATGAATTAACATAAATACATAACATAAGCTAAGAAGGAGTTATTTGTCACAAAAAGAGTTAACGGATGTTAATTAAATATTGCACATATACTTTGAGAGCTCTTAAAAAACACAAACATTATTTTTACCGCGGAAAGAAGTTCGTAGTGGATAGAATATTTTATTGATATATTTTCTTAAAATGTCAATTTGTGAATATTCGTGGCTGAATGAGTAAGTCTGTTTGTAAGTAGCAAATGACTGTGCCATAACTTAAATCATTCTGGACCCAATTTTAAAGTTTCCGCATACGAAATCACGGACAAACACTAGTTTAATAATATACAAGTCGACACCCAACATTGAGGTGACAGTAAGGCTGTAGCGGTACGTTCAGTGTAGTCTACAAATTTATTCACATTCCATTAGTACGTGTCGACAGTGGCGGGTCGTGATAGATTAGTGGGACCATTTCCTCGCATCCAATGAATCTAAAAAATGTGCTTTACTTAAGCCCTCTCCGATCCATCCACTGATTCACTCACGAGAGTTATCTTTCATGCTTTATACATGAATATTTATAAACAATGACTAAAACAGTGACAGCGTATAATGGATTCACTAATTACATAAAAAGCACTCTCATTAAAAGATAACGACGTAACTTTTCTGTAATATTTGAAAGTTTATCACATATGTATATGCGTTTGCTTGTATTAAACTGCTTTCAAATTGAGAACTACATTTATAATTTTAATGTATTAGTAAATCCATATTACACTATAATAATAATAATCAAATAATACTTTTAATATAAATTAACAATGGCAACCAACGTATACAATAATAATAATAGATTGGGGAAAAAGTCTTTTCACATTATAGTATGTATGAACATGTAATAAAATCTCTTTGGCTATACTATTTGTATCTGACTGGTTTTAGCATCATTAAATGTTTAAATTTTAAAGAAGATAATTCCAAATTCAAATTAGGAAAATGTTTGATTTTTATTTGTTTTTCGTACTGTGAAGATGAGTGAATCTAATGAAGAAATTCGATACATGCCACGCAAGCCACGAAAAACATTTGCGATGTTTAAGGACCTAGTGCAGTGTCTGTGAGAGTAGCACAAATTTGGTTTAAGCGTTTTCAATCCGGAAATTTTATGTCAAAGATGCACCTCGCTCTGGTCGCCCTATTACGGATAAAATGGATGCCATTTTTGAAAAAGCAAGATCGGCATATCAGTAGTTACGACGTAGCTGAAGAACTGGGAATTGACCACAAAACAGTTTTGGTGCATTTGAAAAAACTGGGTACACAAAAAAGCTCGATATTTGGGTATCTCACGAGCTCACTAAAAGAAACCTAATGAACCGTGTACTCATTTGTGATTCTTTATTACGACGTAATGAAACTGAACCATTTTTGAAGAAGCTGATAACTGGTGATTAAAAGTGGTCCAAGGTCGGTCAGGCATCACAGACTGCGGCGAAACCGGGGTTAACTCGCAACAAGGTGATGCTGTGTGTGTGGTGGGATTGGAAGGGCATTATTGATTATGAGCCGTTACCACCAGGCAGGACCATCGATTCTGAACTCTACTGCGAACAACTGATGAGATTAAAGCAAGAAGTTAAGAGAAAGCGGACACATCTTTAGCCACTCAGCAAAAATTAAGAGAGTGGCTGGGAGGTGTTAATGCATTCGCCGTATAGTCCTGATCTTGCACCTTCAGATTTCCACCTGCTTCGGTTTCTTCAGAATTCTTTAGGCAGTGTCAAGTTAACATCACAAGAGGACTGCCAAAACTACTTGTCGCGGTTTTTTGATCAGAAGTCCCAAAATTTCTATAGCAATGATATCATTTCCCTACCTACAAGATGGCAATAAGTTATCAAACAAAATAGTACCTACATACTTTAGTTAAATGTAAATAAACTATATTAAAAAATGTTTTGAATTTTTTTTTTAAATTTTCTTCAACCTATTAATTTGTAAATAACTCTCCGACATATACATTATTCTATGAAAGTAAAGTCAAAAATCTAATAAAAAAATGAATTGCTAAAAGTGATTTTTTTTAAACGAGTAGGGCTTAATAATTAGAAAATAAATTAACCAAAATTTTAAATTATTAAGTGTTAAAAATAAACTTTAATGAAATTTAAAGTTTAGTGCCGATCCCAGTTGTTAACGTAAACAATCCATGTACAAAAACATCTTTCCAGTAATTCAGCTGCGCTATCGCGTAGTAATGTAACGCGTTCAGATATACGAGCCGACAATCCTGTTCAAATAACATTTTCAGCATTTAAACTTCAAAACTGTCAAATTACTCATGAAAATTCAAGCTAAAAGTTGAATAAATGAAAGCGGTTATCACAAATTATTTAACTGCAACATTCGGCACGCGGCCAGCGGACTGTTCGGCGAATTTTACTAAACTATTCAGGTCGAGAAAACCGCAGTAGCTCAGTTGTTTACTACTCACACTAGATACTTATTGAAAAATATATTATTTCTCTTTTTATTCACACTTGACGTACTAACATATTTACATCCTAATCCTAACTAATATTATGAATTCGAAAATAACTCTTAAGAAACCTAGGAAATACTTAAGATTATACTACTATCTATCGCCGGATACATGGTCTGTCATTGTCAAATTTTGATAAAAATTGGTGCTGACATATTCTAGAGCTCAGGGAAAAAGACTTGAAGGGGTAGAAATAGGGAATAAGTCGATCTTTATCTAATATCTTGGTAAATTACACCCGGGCGAAGACGAGACAGATCGACTAGAACTAATTGTTAATTATGATGTTGGTAACACTAATTATAGAATGTCAACCGTTTTTTATGATGTTGGTAGTATTGACATCAGTAACATTTTTAGTTTTAACTTTCTTGAACTACTAATAAGCATCAATAACAGAAGTGAGGATTGCAAAATAAATACGTCGTCACGACATCATAATTATTATTACATCCCGAGTATTCTAGCAGTAACGCTGAAGCACTGAGTGTAAAGTATAACCCACCGTCGTACTATTAGATCTGTGTATAGACTACAATTCCTCTAGCAATATGCGTATAATATCTTGATTAGATTTTAGACACAGATTTATGGTACACGGTACTGCCATGGCTTGTTCGCTACAATATTGCTGCTCAATAAACCAATTTTAAATAAGCTCTATATATTATACTTTTGTTATTTTAACTGTATTTATAAATTACATGTCACTTATATTATTAAATTATACATTACTTGATTACTTGATATTAAAATGTAACGACTCGTTCTTTATTTCAGATTATTCTCGTTCTCTTTAATATTCAAACAAAATAAAGTCAAACATTCCATAGCTTTTAGGAGGAAGTTGATATTAACAATCATACGTAAATTGGAAACAAATAATAAGGTTTTAAGTAAATTATATTCTGCAAATAGTACAGACTACAGACTACAGACTACAGAGGGACAGACGATATTCGCCAATTTATTCATATATAATTATGTTACTCGCATACGATCAGCATATTTTATGAAATGATGGTGGTGGTACATAGTTCATGGTAATAACGGGCCCTTTCGATTAATCAAATCAATTAATTATTATTACCACAAAATTTTTAGACTCATATGCTAATTGTATGCAAGATATTAGGTTGATATATATTTCCATGATATAAGTATGATTGTGAAACAATTTAAAACATATATAAATATTATATTCTGAAACTGCTAGCTATAGCGCTGAAATTGTTACACATGGATGATAGATAGTGACATAAAGTTCCAAGAATCGCTGTCTTGCGCAGTCACCGTGTATTGTTTCAGTACAAAACTATTCGTAGCTGCCTTGTCTTCATTCCGTGGGGCGGTAAAAAACTACGTTACACAATAGAACCCCGTGACAATATTCTCTTTCGTAATAAAAAACCCTAATATTAAAAACGATTGTTTGAAAAACAACATCTGTTATTTGCGTCCAACAATCATTCTTAAAGTATCAATCTAAAATCTTTATTGTTATTGTTAGACGGTTGAAAATGTTTTTGTTTACAGGTAACTTTAGAACAACAGGAAGGTTTGTGACTTGACTCGTTTGCCGTGGGCAAAGTACGCCTTTAAGAGTAGCCTAACTTTAGAAAACTTGGCATTGAGTTATAGATTCCATACTGTTTTCCAAAAACTTTTTGTTTTGTTCGGTTTGACCGTTAACAAATATATCCTTTTTGATTTTATTTATTCGTAATGGATACTTTTGCTTATGAAAGTATTCGTAAACACGTAAAGAGCATTAAATATGCGGTCGATTCTAGTTTGGATCTACAATACGGTAACTTCGGAACCCTTTTGTTGGCGAGTTGAACAATGTCTCTGATATTAATGTTTGCTCTCGCCGTAAACGTTCTAACTAGTAACTAAACTACTCCATCTCTGCTTTATCCTTAAATGACTTTATTAATGGAATCGTTTTATTCAATCTATACAAATAGATGTTGTAAAATAAAGTTATTTTGACTTTTGAGGTTTTTTGAATTTAATACCATTTAATTGTATTATTAATATATTATTGTGTAGTTTGGTTTTGATTGACAAGTTAGTAGATCGATAATATATAATCTGACATATGATTTAGTTATACAATAAATAACACAAGCAGTGTAATTTATTGTATTTGTACTAAGTCCTCCTTATTAGTGTATCTGGCAAGAATCACTTGAGTTTACTTTGTTTTTGCGAGGCGGAGGGAATTGTTTTTACTAGCCCCTCCCCTTTACCATACGCCTGGGTCGCTAGCACCAAATGTCAGTTTTTATATTCTTTAGTAGGTACTAAATGTAGGCCAATATTTGTAGAGTACAGTATACAGGCGTGATCTTCTAAGGTTTCAAGTTAGATGAAAATGTCGATAGCGTCCTGGCCATAAAAAGCCCGGATCTAGGCCAGAGGCCGGGGCTCACGTCGCATCACCTTCCGTTCCACTTTATAGTCGTAGTCGTATGTCCCCGGCCGCAATTTATGCCTTTTTCCTTGTCTCCCCTCTTATACTAATTACACTTGCTACTAAGCGAACATTGTTAGAATAGATCGATTAAATGCCCAATTTTTTTTTAATTTATACTACAATAGTATCATATTTATTGTTTCTATTTCTGGATATGATAAACGATAAAATATATTAATCATATAATAAATTATATAAAAAATTGAAAATTGATTTCAATATTTCAAGGTTCCAACGATTTAGAAATGATCATTTCACATATTTTTGTCTTACAAAAATATAAAAGCGCCATCTGTCAGGAATTGTAAGAATTACGCAGGTAAATAATAAAAAGGTTATTCGAACTTAATAATATAAATCGATAAAAATTATCACTTTAATTAATATAAAGGAGAAAATGTGTATGCTATAGGCAAAGTGATGCAAATTAATAAAATTTTTCCGTGTATTCCATATATATAGAACTTTTAAATTTTAGCAAATTCGCAGTGATAGGACAGTCAGACACAATTTTAAAAGATTTTATCGGTAAAATAATAAATACATCATTTATCTAAAGCCAATATTAAAACACATAAACTATTCAATTTATATTAATTCCTTAGCTATTTACAAAATCATATTAAATTAGGAGTAATTAACATGAATAAATTTATTTACACAAGTCCCCCTTATCGAAAGTCCACTTACTTTCAGAACACGTAACCTCATAAACATAAAAGAACGCTTTGCTAAAATTGTCAGGTCCTAATCTCGGACTATTATTATCGAACCCAGCTGTAAATTTCACGCAATGTATATAAAGCAAGTAGAATTAATATAAAAACATTTGGAATCATTAGGAGGCAATTGGGAGTGTAATTATAAAGACCGGTTAGAAAGTTTATCTTTTTGTTTGTAAGTCTTATGCAGCGCAATTTAAATCGTAATTAGATAGCGTAAAGTCTCTAGATAAATGTTTGTATTGGGGATTCTAATATATGTTGCTAATTTTTTACAAAGAAAACTTTATGAGTATACTTTCTGAACGGCAACATAAATAATTTAATATGTATTAAATTAATATAGGTTAACAATACATAAAACAATATATGTATTTATAAATTGATAATACAATAAAGAATGATACATCGTCTTAAAATGTGGATCCAACAACTTCGGACGTGGCACGTTATTTATACGAAATTATTCTTCACAAAAGTGAAAGCCTCGGGTGGCTGAGAAAATATTAAAAAAATAACTTATGCCTGAGCCCATGCCCTTTATTTTTTACTGTAACACAATAGGGTAAACAAAACTTTATTCTGCATAAACGTTTGCTCGAGTCATCCCTGCTTATGTCTGTTACTTGTCTGTTTGCAGACGCTCCGCGGAAATGTACAAACTTTTGTTTTTATTAAGCTTTTTAATTCCCGCCAGACAATATCAGCTCCCGAGCAGCCCGAGAACAATGGTTACTGTATTAGGTATATTAAAGCCGTTAGTTACACTCGTTCTACTGAATTGTAAAGATAAGCATTGCAAAAAAAACGTGTCATCTCCATAACTCGCGGACCTCAGACCGCAACGATATTAAAACTATAAAGTGTGGTCGCCGACCGATTCACCCGCCCCTTACGATTCACGACCAACCCGGAATATTCTGGTGTTTTTGCTTGTAGGTACCTTTAATTCCTATCGATAAGTTTTTATTGAGCCTGAATTGCAACCCGACCTCTAACATTTAACTTCACCCTACTAAATGAGGTTTATTTATTTAATACTAGCGACTCACGCTTCGCTGAGGCTTAATAAAACTTTTTATTTATCGTTGTTATTGAAAAAAAGCGCTCATTAATTTAATTTATTATAAGTAAAAATTTATGTGGTCTTCAGTTAACATGACAATGATTTACATGATCAGATAACTGTACCATAATTCATTTTAAACTATGGTTTAATTACATCAGTATTCAATTAGCCACTCGAGTGAACATCACAAATCAAAAGTTCATGGGTTCACCATCCGAATATTTTTTGTACGGCCAAATTTTGCTACATTTATTTAGATGAGACTGAAAATAAAAATATATTCCAACAGAAGACGTATGTCCGTGTTTATGACTTTCTTCGGGGACTTGCACGCTGTACTTTCCAAAGTACCACCAGGCGGGAAGGGGTGCACATAAAATGACTAAGTTATCGCTCTCAGAAGACATATACCCTCGTAAACTCTGAAACGGGGCGTCTTATATAAAAATAATCAAGAAAGAATTGACGACAACACACGTCTATTTCTTCTAACGAGATAGTGTGCTATGATGTTGTCTTATGAAACAAAATTGTAGCTGTTTACACCTTTATACAGGAGAATTTAAAATTTTCATTTTTAAATTATATTTAGTAGAAACTTAATTCAGCAATTTACTCTTTAGGTTATACTTTGATGTGACTGTCAAAAATAAAGTTCAAAGATGCCTTAAGTTTAATACACTTTGCATGTTATACCTATTTTATCTACATATACAGGCTTTTATTTACTGGTAATTTTTATACCTTGTTTATTTAAAAAATGTTTCTCTGACTCGATATTATTTCTGTCCCGATAACATTCAATAGCAAACTGTTAGGTGATATGAATTAATGAATATTGTTTATCGTAGTGCAAGTTGAATTGACTGAGAACGAAACGAAACTGGTCCGACGACAACATCGGACCAGGTATCCGCAGCAAAATTAAGGTCAGTGTCGTCCGCATAGGAGATATTTTTCCTTTAGTTAAGTATTATAATATTAAGAATAGGGTTGGGCCAAGTATACTTCCTTGTGGAATCCCATAATTGACATTGAGATAGTCGCTTGTAAGGTCGTCAACGTGAATTCGTTAAAGACGCCCTGAAAGGTGATTCCCAAGTGGAATAAGTCCGCCATTGCACATGAATTCATCACGCATGTATTATTACTAAGCACCTATTTGTTTCTTATAGTATTTTTTTTTCCTTTTGTTACAAAATTGTAAAATGTGTGTTTGTGTACAATAAAGAGATTAAATAAATAAAAAGGTAATCTTCAAATTTTTAATAGAGTTCCTCGTATCCCAAATTTATCAAGCTTGTCATAAATTGAGGGGATCGACAAGCTATCAAAAGCCTTAGCCAAATTTAAAAAAATGGAAACCATTTATTGCTTAGTTTAGTTAAATTTGAGCACCAGGGTATGCACACGTTTTAATGGAGTTCGTTGTCCTACACCTGGGTTTCATGCCCCTGACATTCGTCTTTGAGTTTAAAGTTCAATGTTATTAATATATTTTTATTAATCTTAAAAATATTATGTAATATGTATGTTTTATTTTTTAATATTGTTTACTCCCATTCACTGTCAACGTTATCAAAGTCAAATACAATGTTTACGAGTTTTGCGTGCTCGTATTTTTATATTTAAAAGAATATATTTGACATTGTCAGAATAAACACTGTAAGCTAAGGTTTGCTTCTCGTCATAATTTACCTTTTATACTACATTGCTTTTAGTCTGAAACATCTTTGAACTTTTAAAAATAATAGACTTATTCATTTTAATGTGCGTCCATCAAAGCGAAAATAAAACTTAACATTATTCATTTGTACAAAAAACAGATCCAGAGTATTTTCCGAAAAACTTCTTAAGTATACCGAAACTGTAATAAATGGATTTGTGTCTATCATATTTATGCGCTTCGAAACGAATGAACGCTCAAGTTTGAAATATCATTATTTTCAAGATCTAAGAGATTCAAACAATAATTATAGGGATCACCAAGAGAAAGTTTGGAGATAAGAATTTTGATAGATATTTAATTCAGATTTTTTATATTATACAAGCTTTTACAACGTAAAATAACTAAATGAATCCGCCTGATTCAGATAAAATAAAGTCACTAAGCTAACAATGCGTTGAAATCACTCAATCTATGCACGTATGTAACATTTCATCTCAAACGGTCGGGAACAGTTTTTGATTTAAAAATCAGTTGAAAATTAAATACAAAAGCTTATAATAAATACAAATACTAGGGTGACATAACCCTTACTGTAGGCAAAGCAATAAATCATAATAAAAAAAAGTTTAGAGTTAAGTCACGCGATACGACACCTGATTTAGCACATTGAAAAGTTGGAAATACCACTTTCAGTTTAAAGGTGAAACAAACGATTGTTCTTATTTTTCTTCGTGTCAAATGGCTATGACGCTACATGTCGTTGACCGCAAAACGGGGGACTCCAGTAAAGCGACGCGAGCTCCACAAAATGGTGATACACTATGCCTTATAAGCCTTTTGTCTACGGTCTAGACACAACCGGTATTCAACATTTATAGTCTGTTAACTACAAAAAGTCGCAATATGACAGAAACCTAACAACAAAAACAAACATTTCTCTTTTTATCTGCCGTCTTATACACTAGTATTTATATAACAATCGCAATACCATGATCCACTTAAGTCTGGGACTTGTAACCCAATTACAGGTTTACTAATTATTTTATATTACAATTAAAAAGCAAAAAACAATTATATTTTAAAAGATTTTATACAATTGTTATGTCAGTCCTAAAATATCGATTTCTATTATTTTATATTTTTATTGTTGAAAAAATTTAATTTTAATTAAAAAATACTTTTAAAAGCTAACACAGGTGCTTAACTGTACAATTACACTTATAACACTACAATTATATGCATTCTGAACGGAAGTCGAGCAGTGCCTGGGGCTTGCGACAAAGGTGCAGGATTAAAGGTCCTACTAGCAGTAAACGCTCTCCTTCACCGCTCGACACACTAACTAATATTTAACACTGCAACTTAGCAATTACACCAATTATTTAAATATTCGGCAATCTATCTTTAAATACACATCACTTTGAAGTCACACAAGCTTTGAGAACAACTAAACCTTATTGCGTAAAAGCCATCCTTTTTATAATACAAAATACCACCTCATCTATTCCCACTATAATGACAGGTGGTGGTGACTACGACGGTTAATACGGTTAATACTGGATAATCAAGATATTGATCAAATTATCCTAATTGTACTTAATATCAATATTTTATAATATTAATATTTTAATGAAACCTAACACTTCATTATTATTAATACGATTTGTACTAATGATAACCAAATTTAATCTATAGTCAAAGCAAAATTGGTTGCAAACCAAATGCAAATTTCTCGCTTAGTCATAAGACCGAAACAGGCTTCTGGGTTCTCGAAGGTAAGTAGACAATACTAGGTGCTTTTATTTAACCCCTCACGTTTCGTTGCATTACCCTAGCTAAGAAACTTCGCAGTAAAATAAAACTTTTGAACACTAACGCTCTACGCTACGTTTAACTTCTGTATAGATGAGTAAGTATAAACGTTTTTTACACATATTTTAAATTTACTGTGTTCTCGCTTAATTAGCTTATCATTCATATTTATCAATTCAATTACTATTTCAACTGTGTGTAAAGTATGGTATTAGATAAAATCATTTTAATAGACACAATATACTTACCTAAGTGTTTTTACATGAACATAATATTTGACAATCACCATTCTTCATGAATAAAAATGAATTTTTCCGGTAACTTCATCTTAAATACCATCCACTCAACTAATGGTGGATTAACCATAAAGGATGCGGCAATTGCTACAGACCCTGGCAAATAGCCTTTATACTGAATAAAATCTTTTCTTTTTGTTTGTCATTGTGGGGTATAAGACCACCAGACTTGCTACGGGCCCCGCGCTTGTATACTGCACTAATAAATATGTACAGAAGATGAAACTATTAGTGTTATGTACTTACATAACTGTAGGTACTGGGAAACTAAACTTTACTTACGTACCAATACCGTTATTTTAGGTCGTTCGTTTTTTATTAAGATCCATAACTTAGCTAATTATATCAAGATCACGAGGAAATCTACAGAAGAAATACAAAATTCCACTAGTAGTAGAGTAGTAAAATAAAATAAAATAAAATAAAATAAAATAGACAAAAAATATTTCTACATTTAGAATAACAGCAGTAGAAGATTGTTATTAAATTAAAGGTACCGAATGTTTATAAACGCGACGTAACCTTCTCAAATCCCTCCATTAGACGTTGTTTACTCAGTCGGTGCGCAAATCTTGAGAGGTCGACTCACGAAAATGTCCTATGAATATGCGATGACACAAAACGTACACTGTTTTTCCATTTATAAAACTCTAATGAAAACTCACGCAGTTTCCTTATTTGTATTTTATTTCAAAAACTTACCAGTTCGCACAAAAATTTTCTTGAAATAATAAAATTCCAATGCAAAAAAAATTATTACATATTTTTTTTATTAAAAAAACCGTTTAAATCGACGCTTTACCAAATATAATTGTAATCTATTATATAATCCCATTACAAGCCGCTACACGGAAACTATTCGCTGATACGTAAAATAGCCTAAAGGTTTGACCTGTATAGACAAAATAACGTGTAACTATCGATTTAAAAAAGAATCAATGTTGGTTTCAGATATAACGCTCGTTTGCTTTTGTCTAGTATCTATTAAATCCGAATAAAATGTTTATGACATTTTTACATAAAAAGGTTTATCACAAATAATAATAAAAGTAAAAAATACACTGTAGCGGAGCCGTCCTTATTTTTAATGTATCTTAGACTCAGTTAGAATATATTTTTTAGGTAACCATTAATACTTGGTTTTTAACCAATTTTAGTATAACTACAGTATTTTTTAGAAAATTGCCGAACTTTGAATTCAATCACAAATTGAAAGAAAAGAATAATTAATAAAACTTCTAACTAATCTAAAGACTTGCTAATGGTCGTTAACGAATGACGTCAATCCCCGAGGTCATTTTTGTAATCTTTAATATACAATTATTACGTAGTACCTATGACACAAAGAACAGAAATAAAAAATACCTAAATGAATACCATAATCAACCCTTAAAAAATCAAAACATAATTTCAGGCAGTTCCCGTAAAGTATATTCAAACAAGGGAGCCGACGCAAGTTATGAAGAATAAGAACAAATCCTTATTATCAATGCATCACTTCATTTAGATGAAAAAGAACGCGATTTCTTCTGTATAAATAAACAATGACGCCGTGTAGTCGAGCAGCAAGATTAGATTGCGGATAAAAATTCTTCAATTTCATAAGGCATATATAAAATAATATAAATCAGTACAGTACAAATAATTTATGTATTTAATATTTTTTTTACTGAAACAATTTTTGTGTGAAAGAGATCATTAGTTATTATTTATATTCTGTAAATTTATGGCAGTATTTTTTAATTATTATACTATAATTTGGACTTTCGTTAAGTCAAAATCTTATATACACTGAAGTCTGATTGAAATGATCGTAAAACAAATCAAAATTCAGGAAGAACAGCATGGATTCCACAAAGTAACGTCTTCTTCTATTGAATACATAAATTTCACACTATTTCATTAATAATATATTTCAAGTTCCAATTAATAATGTAGTAAAATAATGCACATACACTTTAAAGACAAAACTTATTGAGCTAAAAATTATGACAGTTCTTTTGATTTTGAGTCCACTTTAAAAAATCTTACCTAAAATTACTACAAGATTTTTAGAGTATAGTATAAATAAAGATGGGTTTATAAAATAATCTTAAATTGCAAAATATTTTCCTTTTATAAGCGTCACAAAATATTTGTGTAAACATCAAACACGTTTCCTTTTGACTATCGCAAATATGAGTCGGAAAGGCGAGCACGAGACGATGTTGTAGCAGTGATTTGTGATCTTATTTATAAATATGACAAATATCGACATTTACTTTAACGAAATTAAAAGACGTCGGAAAATTTACAAGTTTAAAGATTTTTCAAATGTCAGAATTTAGTCTTCAATGAGCTTTTGATGTAAAACCTTCAGTCTAATTTACTCATGAAAAAAATTGTCATACTACATCTTAAAGCAAAAGTAAAAACCACAATAGTGTATATTGCAATCGTAACTTAAACCGGGTTAATAATATATTTTGTACCGCATATAAAATATGCTTTTTCCTATCAGAGGAAGGAAATTTAATGATACGATTTAAATCTTTTTCGAAATTCACATTTTATTTAAGGTAGTAGAAAAAATATATTTTGTCATTAGGAGTTGCCGCTAAGCATTTCACTGATAATTGAGCTAACAAACTATACGCCGCTCGCTTATCCACCCAAAACACAGATTAAAACTTTATTCTTTAGGGTTTACCATGAAATGTAAAAAGCCTTATATCACTTATTTTGTCCGTCTGTTTGTCAATACGCTTTTACGTAGGTACGCGTGGTGGTATCAAGTTGAAATTAATACCAAATACTCGGGTCTATCTATCCCGTCCTCTAACGTCCGTAATTAATAATCAATCCAAAAAAAATCAATTATTTAATAGGTTATAAACTTTACATTGACCTACGATCATACGTTTTGATGAGAAGGAATTTCTAATAGCAAATGTGAAGAAAAAAGTCTGATAGCTCTTAATTATTTACATAATAATTTTTTTCAGTGTTTAACTAATGAAATTTTGGCAAAAGATAATTTTTAAAATAAGTATAAATATAATTTTCAAGCAGGTATTTCATAATAAGATCAAATGGAGATATACCTAAAAGATTTTGGATAAAAAAAGTATTTTAAAAAGGAGCGACATCTACAAGGACCATTGTAGGTGGCTGAATGCCAAATGAGTTTTGTGATGTAGTCTCATGAAAAGGTAGATAGTGAACCGGAGCTCAGCAATGTTGCCTCTAGTACACAGGTATTTAACACTCCTTCTCATTTACGTCGAGTTTGGGCAAATAAGACTTAAAATTAAGTACATTTAATGCCGCAATATTCCAACATAGCATTGTTCAAGCCTAGGGGTTTTTATTCGACAACTTTCCCTGTGTTTATAAAAGATATGCTTTGCCAAAAACAAAGCTAAGAAGTGCTTTAAAAATTCACACCATTTATATTTTGTTTTTCAAATGCGTATGCTTAAAACATTTGTGTGTAGCCACTCCTTTTTCACACCTACATTTTTAATTATACCTAATAGCTAAATATAGACCCGATGAGGCCTTTATAATACGGAAATTATACAGTTTTCTTATACTCTTTTTACTATAACACCTATATCATTACCTATAACTATTCATTAGCGAATTCGGTGAGTATATCCTATTGATTTATTTCATTATTTTTGTAGAGTAACGAGGTAGAACATTCAAAGCGAATGTTGTTGCAAAACAAAGAAGCTCAAACTGCAGTTATTATCATAAATCAACAGTTGTATTCTGTGAAGTTATCAAAACATTAGAATTTAATTTATTACGAACAAACTATATAAATTGTTAGCAAAGAAACGTTCTAGACAGCACTAGTAAAGTATCACTAACAAACTTGTTATTACTGTAATAAAGTTTGTTCTTCGTATTCAGTTAGTGCATAACTAGAACCAAGGCAAACTTGGTATACAATAATCTTGTAGCGATTCAGCAAGAGGCGTCGGAGTCCATTTTAGTTCGAGAGCTCTGGCCTACTAGATCTTAGTTAAAGTATAAAATCGAAGAATATTTTCATAGGTAGCTATTATCATATCCAATCTACGGTTTAGCAGTTATGAGATAAATAGTAAGGTCAATTGCAAAGTTATGCCTACAGAAATACAAGTTTGAAAACCGTATCAAATGGCGTACAGTAGATTTTTACGTGATGATAAATAAACAAAAAGACAGTAAAACAAATAAAATTCAAATGTTATTTTCGACTTCCATTGATTTCAAAAATACCCCTCACTGTAAGTTTTCCTTAATATCTTCCACATACATTTAATAAGCTTGATTTTATTGCATACTAGCTTACACCCGCAACTTCGTTTGCGATATTAGCCTACAGTAGATCGTCTGACATATTTAATAATTTTATAAGATAGTCATGCCAACTTTGCCCCCCCCCCCCCCCCCCTCTTACGCCCTTAAGTGATATTTTTCGAAAAAATATTTTTCACATATTTCATGACTTTCAATGAATAACCTTCATACTGAATTTCATTTGAATAACTTCAAAAACGGCAAATTTTCATACTAACTTTGCACCCCGTTTTATCCCCTTAGGGGGTTCAAAATCCTTTCTTAGTGCTCCCCTACGTTATAAAAGAAACCCCTGTGCAAAATTTCAAGTCTCTACCCCTTATACTTTAGGCCCTGCGTTGATATGTCAGTCAGTCAGCTTCTCCTTTTATATGCTGCCGCCACCACTGAATGTTTTATACTTTTACGTCTAGCTCTAAGACTATTTCCATTATTTACCCGCAACGGTTTGTGACCATTCCGGACAAATGAATTAGACAATAAAGTGGCAGCACCCGTCAACTTTTCCTTAATGAAACTTTTTGATAATAAAATGAAATGGGGGCACTGAGAACTTTTTGCGCTTAATCTTTGATCAGTTGAGAATACACTGTTTTTATATTTAGAATATTCAGTTTATTATTTACTTGTCTAATTTATATTGTCTTGAGAAAATATCATATTTTTTACTTGACTGTGTTAATGTACACTTGATGAACTTCTACTTTTACTATTTTGCCATTGTGATTACTAAAGAAAAACTGTTTTAAAGTATTATTATACCACTTTAGCATTGTGTTTCTTTGCGGCTGGATTTTTTCTGACATTTTCAATAATTATCGTCATATTTCAATTATTAAATATGGAAAACTCTAAGTAGTACAAGTAACTTTCAGGTTAGTATGTTAAGTTACTACTGCATAAAATTAAATATACCATTCATCTCCACGTGTGCTAGAAAATGAATGGTGCCAAACTTTTCAACGATTTGCAGAGATGTGTCCGAAAAGTAGAATAGGGCGAAAAGTCTAACATGTACAATGAGAACCGTAAAATATTAAAGGTATTTTTTATAGATTCCGATGATTACCAATATTTATTTTTATTTCTCCAAAGTTTAAAGATCACTTCTGAAAGAATTCGATTTTATCGATTGGTGCTTTCTGGTTGAATTTTTTTTAATGATGTAACTATAGATTTACGGTGTTAGAAACTTCACTTGCATCAATGACATAAATGACCGTATATTTTTATGGTGTAATTAGATGTTTTCACAGCTTCAAAGAGAGAGTTTTGATAGACTGATGGTCAGGAAAACAGACGGGCAGTGAAGTAATTCTTACGAGTTACTTTTTCCTTTTGAGGTACGGAAGTCTAAAGTGACATAAGAAAATTTAACGGGGCGTTGAACCTAAATTCTGATTATTTAATGGACTTCCTAGTCATGTTCTCACATTCCATTACACGAGCCACATATTTTCATCGACATCACTTTGACTGTCGAAACTAAACTTCACATATGTATATTGCTAAAAATAAAAAATAACTTTCGCTGTTTGCTGAACTGAATCTTTTTCCAATGATACAAGACACATTTTGGAGCACAGGAATTGAAAGCAAGAGCGTTGTTCGAAGGTCCACCGAGTCACGTGCAAAGGCTTCCACACGCGTGATTTCGATACATATCATGGAATCGTATACAACAATTTTAACATCTGTTTCGATTATAGATTACGAATTCCGGACCAAATGCGAAATTTTTTATCACGAAATTTAGAAAATATATTTCAGTCTGTTTATTTCTGTTACCCAGTTATATAATGAAGTGTCATTCATATCAAAATTATTATAATCGTTAATGTTCATACAAACTACTGGCAACTGTGACTTAATTCTTCATATAATCAGGAGGTTTCTTATGATATGAAATATAATGATGATATGGTGATGTTGAAATATCATTGTAACTTTATGACTACTTAGCGACCTAAATAGTAAACTAACAAAACATTTAAGATAAGAAATTCTATACAAAAATTTAAAAAGATGAAGTTTTAGGTCTGATAATAGATTCATAACTCTCCAATTATGTAAGTGTCTCCAGACTTTAGATGTCCAGATATCGATTCTGTACGCCATCGGCCAACCAACAATGCAACTGAAAATGACGGCTACTATTTTAAAATCTGTTCACGGATTCATGTTCAGAATCCCTAGAGAGATCTGGATATCGGTCACAGTGGCTACAAAAATATAAAAAAAACGGCTCTTTCCCCTTTGAATTGATATTTCTAAATATATATAGTACGTGCTAAATTTTAACATAATAGGTTCAGAGATTTAATAGCATAAGCGTAGCAAATATAAACAAAGACATATAAAGTTACTTTCGTATTTAAAATACTTTACATATATTAGGCGGAAAAAGACTTTGAATTTGATGAAACGAATATTCTAAATATTTTTAAAAAGTATTTACAACATTCATACTTGTATAGTTCGCAACACCGTTGGTAACTTTATATTTTATTCCACGACTGTATATAACCTCTGTTTCGATAGACTTGAGCCAGTTTTCAAACGGAGCTTGCCTGGTGACCATTATGGCAGTGCAATGGTGTGGTGTTATGATGCTGGAATTCCAATATTAAGGTTTGGAGTAAGTGTTTAATAATGGTTGCATTTATTATTGTCTGTGCGATTTAGGTTTCATGTAGATAGTAGTATTTAGATTAAAATACGAAAAAAGGCAAGGTAGTAGTGATATAGAAGTTTACAAACTGCTTCAATGGAATTTAGCTTAAACGGCGATACTCGGCAAGCAATACCGTCTCTGCATACTTTGCAAACTTTGCTGATACTTTAAAGTAAAACTATATATTCTGTTCTGATATTATATATTTACAAAAACTGCAGATAGTTTAGGTATTTCCTATCTGTCTTATACTATATATCCTACCACAGAGAGGACAGAGAAGTACGAGTAACAGAATGATAACCTATCTTATAAAACTTAAAAATTTATTTGTTTGCTTGAACGCGCTAATCTCCGATTCTGTCCGATTTGAAAAATTCTTAGACAGCCCATGTACTTTAGTTGATTGGTGACACACTCACGACCGCACTTAGATGATGTTTCGGGACGCAATACAAGAGCATCGACCGACCGTGTTCGTGGCGGGATCGCGAGAGAGCGTTGTGCGTAGTGTCAGCGTCAGTTAGCACTTTTTTTAGGTACCCGCATATTTTGTAGGAAAATATAAATGGGATGACGATAGGTAGCAGCAATGTGAAGGATATTTTGAAATGGTTTGACCTAACACCGAACAACGTTTTACCTATGGGCCCCTGAATCTCTAATCGAACTGAGATAAAAATTTAGGTAATCGTTCTACGTAGGCCCACTGATAATTCTTCCTAATTTTTTTTTATATTTGTCCTTAAACGAAAAATTATTTATTAATCCTTCCGCTAACTGAATACTTACGTGTAACTAATTTTTTGAATGACGATATTTACATTTTTACATACTTTTACTCGACTCCCTTAATGAAACCATCACTTATCACAGCGTAGACTAAAAAGAACACGCCGAAGTATTCGAAAAGGCATAAGTTAAAATCTAGGTTAGTAGCACTAAGTTTTTCTAAAAGTTAAGTGCTTAAGGAACGATTTATCACAGTGTACGCTTGTGGAGAAAGATCGAAAGATTGTTCGTGCAGAAATCGAAAATCCTATTGTAGGTGTGAATTGTACTCATGTTCACAATGACGACATTGTTATTATAATTCTCTTATTATAATACTCAAAGAAAGACTAAAACTTACAAAAGCATAGGTGATGACTCAACTCTCAGCTTACAGTTGAAATAGTCTTATTTAGACTACGCACGTTTAGTCCACGCATTGAAAAGATATGACCGTTAATGTAGTCACTCATATAATTATAAGGTACTTCCCAATGACCTAGCGTCGTGAAATTTGGCATCAAGTAAGGTCTCATAGAACAAATAAAGGATAATATTAAAAAACTGTAAAATTTTTTCTACATCACTAGAAAATTAACTTTTTTTTGACTGTCACGCAAGACCTGTTTTTCTCAGAAAAACGTGAAAATATCAAGTTGAAATTTATACAAAATATTCTAATCTCTAGTTCCTCAAATATGTAAAAATATCAAACTGCTAAGTCAATTTAATGAAAACCCGCAGCCGCTTTTATCTCATGTACCTATTGTAATTTTGATTTCGAGATAAATCAACATGATTAAGAAGCAAGGTCTTATAGCACTAGTATGGGAAAAAATCCTAAAAATGACAATTTTTAATAACATCACGAAATAAAATGATCTTTTTCATACCTTTTGATATATATTTAGGTTTTGACGCATTATTTGAAGAATACAAGAAGTTATCAAGTTGAAATTAATATTAAACACGTAAGTCTATAATATCTTGAAGCTGTGAAAAAAAATCAAACTTCAAAATAAAAAAATCAATAAATATTTATACTGAAGTGATAACAAGTAGTTTTTCGATAAGGCATTTCACATGATATGCGGACATGAAAAGAGTCGATGTTTGCGATTTTAGTAATATTCGAATATGTTATACAATATACTTCTCTTTGATACAAATATAAAATACTTTTACCGTTTTAAGTTTAATTTTATGAAATTGAAATTCAACTTGATAATATTTTAACCCGCACACGAAAATCAAAATTTGATAGTATTTGTCCCTTTATTGAAATTGTACGGAACCGTTGTAAAATTGGACTCTGAGGCGCGAGTTCCAGACTCGCACTTGGCCAAACTATTTAAAGAAGATCCACCCAAAATGTGCCTGGAAATTAGGCATGGATTCTGTATATAATACTAATTCCTTCTTAAAACTTTTATCTATCGAATTCTACTAGCTATTGAAGCCAAACAAAGTGCAATATATAGCTAAAACTAACTTAAAATTTATCCCATTTTAACACACATAAGATATCCTTTCTCTATTTAAACTTAAAGGGTAGAAAAATTAACAAAATAAAAAAAATAGCTAATACGATAACAAAATTTTGTTCAGGAGAATCTTCAAGTTAAACATTAGTTTACTAGTTGATACTGATCCGTATAGTAAAATCTGATTCAATAAAGCAGAGTTTCGACATTTTTACTGTCCGTTTGATTTTTGTTGGAGTTTGTCCAAGGATTTCTCAGCAATATCGATAACTCTAAAGAGATTTAGAAAGACAAACAGAATTATATAAGAAAAAGATAAAGTAATATATGATCTGATTTAAAACAGAACATTTTATCTGTCTATTACTAATCATGGTAATGAAAGTTTAGTTTTAGGGCTTGTTTAATAAAATATTAGTCTATTTATTAGGCTATTGTTTTTCCCCTTTTAACTATAGCACGTTTTATTTTTAAGCTACAGCGACCATTGTCCGACCAGTAGGTAGTAGACCGTATATTGTACAGGTTGGACAATTTTTGAAAAGCATCTCATAGTAATTTCTTTAAATCGATATTTTTATATATTATTATATATCAACAACTAAACAGAAAAAATGTGATCACATAATGCAAAGACAAAGACACTACTTGACAAGTTACGAGCACAAGAGTGTGAGTTCATCGCGTGAACACAATGTTCAATGGCCCAAGTAAAAGTCGTCCATGTAAAGTTATCCGTTTTAGTCTTTCTCTATAGAACTTTAACTATTTTTATTCATAAAATATTGGAAGACAAAATAAAATAGTACTGTTATAACACGTAATTTCTGTCATGAGTTAGCAACACCGTTGATTTACCGATTATAACCACCGACTATAACCACTATCCCGATAGACTTGAGCCAATTGTCAAACGGAGCTAGCCTGGTGACGATTATGGCTGAAACTGTGCGATATCTGTCACTTATGATGATACATGTATTCTTTTTATAATACATATTATTAAAAAGAATTAAACAAGAAAATGCTTTTCTAGGACGAGCTTAAATTATAAATTGCTCGAGTGCAATTCACATTTAGCAAGAAAATAAATAATATAACTTAAACAAGTTTGTTGACATTGCCCGTTTCTCTTGTTCGTTACAAAGTTATTTGTGTATTATGTAAAGTATTGCAATAGAATTATTACTTAAGTATTACTTAGATACATGAACTTCCTCCCATTTATACTTTTGAAAAGTTCTTACTACAGCACTTAAATCATTTTTATATATTATACAAGTTTATATATATCGGTACAAGTCTACCGGAAAAGACTGCTTTACTTCTTTAGTTTTGCATTTAATTGCTAACGATGCCTCAAGGAAGCAAACTTTTTCCATTTCCCACGCAAGTTAATTCCACTAACAACTACAAATAAGGTACATCATTTATTTAGAAACTATTCTTTAACCAATAAATGGCCTTGTCATTTGTTAAGTTCCTACTAGTTCAACGAAACCGTTTTAAGCTTTTAGTGGCGATCTGAAATTTGAGGAATTAGAGCATAATTTGACTGATGATGATTCTATTATCAACCTACTGACTCCATCATCTGACCCTCAATACATAATGCAATATTGGACTTAAATATTGGGCATCTGTTTTTTCTGAATTTAACAGAGTTAATGAAGTTCTCTGACTCGTTTTTAAACTGACTTACTAACATTTCTATTTTATGATGCTGGCAACATTGATTTGAGTAGCATTCGAAGTTAGCAACCAAATTAAAAATACGCTGCCATGACAAAAATCATTTTTATTCCATAGCAAATGTAGTAAAGAGTAAAAGTATAACTCCCGTTAGTAATATTCTAGTCATCAAGCCGTGATACTGTAGGTCTGCATGTATAGTAAAATCCATAATTAACAATGCATATAAAACATTCTTCCCCACATTCCCTGTAGGTGTTGACCCCCAATCCTTTCTCCTTTCTCAATACGTGTCGGCTATTTACATTACAAGCAATAAAAGGGTCAAAGGTATATTTTACGACAAAGGAACGGTATGATAACCTAATAACCTGAAAACGCATTGAGTAAGCTCCTTTCATGACAAGACGTAATAGAAATTTTCACGTAGAAAGAAAATGAAAATTTAATCTTAATACCTTTCTGCATGCACAGCAAACGTTTCATTGAATTCTCTTTATGACTAGTAATATTTAAAAATAACTCATACAGTTCTTTGACTACATAAAAATAATAATAAAAAAACACAAAGAATATTAAATGTCTTTAGTACCCTCAATTTAAAAACTATTATAACAGGAAAAAAAGGGTTAAAAAAAAATATTTTCTTAGTTCAGAATTTTTATAATGTACACGTATCTCATTTCAGATAATTAATTCTTCAAAACAATTTAAATTAACAAATCCACATTCATTATTAAACATTTTCCACGATATTTTGATCTCAAAATGGTTTAATTTTAAATGGTTTAAATATTTTGATCTCAATATTCATGCAAACATTAACAGCAATTTCTGCCTTTTCATAATATTTTTTAAATTACAATTACATCCAAAACTCTCTAATTATATACAAAATAATTAAGAAAATTACTTACTGTATTTGTAATAAGTAACAATAATAAGATTCGTTTTTACAATAAATTGTTATAAATTTTTATTTTTTTACCTAAATCATTATATTTATTTAAATCACAAATTCATAAAAAATACCTTCAACTTTGTTTGTATATTGCCATAAGATTTGCAAATTTTCATCTAGTATGCTAAAAATAAATTCGTACATAATTTTAATCATTATTTATTTACCAAATTCCTCTGCGAGCTTAAACACCATCCCTATAAAGATTTTCCTCAATCAACGCACATTTGATAAATGAGGGCTCGTTAAATTTGATTTGAACTCACGTGGCATTATGAAATGGTTCTGATTTGACGAGTAATTTCTATATTATATGAAACATACTAGACGCCACTTTAAATCTCAGTTAAAGAAATGCTAAATTCTTTATACCATTTTGATACCTTGTTTTTATGTAATTATTAGGTAAGTATAAACACCCCATAGGCTGACTTATACCTGGACTAAAAATCTTAATATTATAAAGAAACGCAGATCTTCAATCTTTTCAAAAAGATAGAAGAAGAATTCACGAGTTTTTAGACTATAAAATATATTGTTCTAAAATATATGCTGAAACGTAATACTTATATAAATAAAACTTTTAAATGTTTAACATCGTGTTGAGTCTAGCTTAAGTATTCAAAATGTACTGTCATGAAATAATCGCTGTCGGAAGAATATTTTCCAACATATTATGAGTACAAAGGCTTTGAACATATTTTTTGGGGTGTGACTCTAATAAAAGTATATTATATTTAGTATATTATGAATGAGACAATAAAAAAAATCCATTTTTAATTAATTCAACTATCTCAAATTTCTTAATTATCTTTTTTATATTTTATGGGATTTATGTTCCAGTAAAGCACAATCATGAAGCTATGCAAACGAGGCGATTGACAAGTATTGAGTGTTGCGATCAAAATACAATAAAGCTTTCCATCAAATAGGATACCGGCTTACAGCTACACCGACAGTGAGAAATGGTTGTTAAATTACAATTTAAAATTTTAACGAGTAACCAACATCCACTTTATCCAGTTTCTCTTAATCAACATCAATAACGGTTAACAAACTGTTAACAACTCGACTTTGTTACATAAACTTTAAATAATACGATCTATTTTTTTACTTTTCTATCTCTAAATTACTATAAATTTTAATTTATTAATACTGTAATACTAAAACTACCATTACTTAACCGCTAACTTCCAAAGTTAAATGACTAATGTTATGATACTATGAAAATATTTACATTAATAATGCATACCGTTAAATTTTGTATTGTTATCCGAGATTGTATCATTCCTTGCTGTAATATTTTGAAGAAACTTTCACCTGAGATGTCAGTTCACGCGTCACTTAATTACATTAACGTAGATAAATGAAAGAACGATGAAAACGATTGCGTTTTCGCCAAAACAACCCAACGTCCGCCCAGAGCGGCGGAACGGCCAGTACTGGCAGGCCTCCTGTACCTCCCGCCGCCCCTGTGCGGACCCGGAGCCTCGTCCTTCGCTCGCTCCGATAAGGTGCAGCTTACCATTTCACTTGAAAATGCTGACGGCTCTGCAACTAAGCACCAACTTATTAACATAAACTAAAAGGAGATGCACTAGCACACTTACTAACACCAACATCGCAGTTCACGAAAATTGTTAATCTCTACATGTAAACTTTGTACCCTTAATTTAATACGACTACTAAAAATATCATTATTTAAATTTATATTTGTTTAACTACAAAAATATATTTGTGTGTTCGTTATTATTAATATTTCCTGTCTCGCAGCAGCAGAGCGTGTACGCCGCCCATCAAAATACGATTCCCGCCCAACGATTAAATGAAGAGTCCCTTGACAATAAATAGCCATTAAGTTAAATGAAACTGATTTCTCGCTCATTTACCATAATAAAATTTGAAATTTCTCGACATATACAGAATGAAAAAATTATTTAATACCGTAGTTAGACAAAAAGCGCTTATATTTTTGCATATTTATAACAATAAATATTATATAAATTTTAGGTTATTATCATGAGGAATAAGTAAATTAAGGTACTTTAACTACTACTTACTAGAATTAAGTAATTTTAAGTAGGGTGAGCTTTGAGCGTAGTTAAATCAAGTTAAGTTAAATTATTTCACATGCCGCCCACTAAACGAATTGTACATATTTTATGTCTCCATTAGCAGGTAGAAGGTTAATTTACATAAAATGTTATGTGAAAGACGTTAACCTATATAAATGTAGTGAAAAATAAATGTATCATGGCATTCACCAAACGGGCAAGCGCCAACGGCAAGCGGATAGTGACGAGCGGCGACCGCGCTGGCACGTAGACGGCATCCACACGACAGCGGAAGAGAGACATTATGACTGGCTCCGGGGGCCGCTGTCATACGCACGCTACATTTTCGCACTACATAACACATTTATTTTAATATACTTATTGTATTAGACATCAATCGATACAAATAAATAAAATTGGAGTGTCTGTTTGTACTGAGTGCAAATGTATGTATACACGGTACATATACCAAAACAACATTTTTTACAATTTTTGGGTGTCTGCAAGTCTGTCTGTCTGGTTGTTCCCGCTAATCTCTGAAATGGCTGGACCATTTTGACGGGGCTTTCACTGGCAGATAGCTGTTGTACCAAGGAGTAACTTAGGCTATTTAATATCTCGCTACGACCCATAGGAGCGGAGCAACACGCGAACAAAGTCGCACAGGTCGGCTAGTTTATTATAAGTGTGGTAACACAAACTGCTAAAGAACCTCTTGTAATGAAGTCTTTTCATAAGTGATTTCATTTCATAGATTTCAAAGATAAGTGCTTTCATAGATTTGAATTTGTTTAACGTAGTACGTTTGGAAATAAAATAGTGATGGAATTTTAATATAGTGTAACTGCTAGATTTAACCCCTGGCATTAGATGTTGGTTAGCGAGGTGGAGTGGAAGCGAGCGTAAATATGCGTGTTGAAAAGGGGACCCGTAACGTTGCACGTGAGTCACAACCCCCAGGCGCTGCAATAGCAAACATCCTTCAATCATTCTTAAGGTAAAAAAAATCTTTAGCTGCTTATCATTTCCTAATATATTTGCACAGATATTTAAAAAAATACCAGTCTACAAACTTCTAAGTGAACAATTTTATTGAGTAGCTTTATAAATTTTTACGACGATTTTATGGCATTTCTCACAATGAAACATTACCTCTTGAACAGCGAAGACCCTTTAACAATTTTATGTGATGTCTATTGCCTGTTTGCTTGGTTTCGCTAAAATTGATAAACTTTATTACCACTATAACTATGCCTTACAACAGAGTGATTTGTAGGTGAGCGATAGTTCATGATCAGATACTACTTGACTCAAATCGAAATACAATGCCAAGCTACATGTGACGGATCAGGCAGACATTTGTGATGTCTAGATTTAAATAGGTCATCCTTGTTAAATAGTTAATGCTTGTAATCCAGTCCAGATTTGTGGGACTATTACCCAGAGTAATACGTTAATTACATTTTTTCACTTAAACAAAAAGAATAAATTAGTAGAAAACATAAAGAACATAAATAAATTTTTAAAAATTTAGGGATAATGGTCTTAAAAAATAAAACAAGCTTTTTAAAATAATTTTAGTCTATAATGTAAGAACATGTTTCATTTCAGCAGGTACTTAATGCCCTTCTTGGCTGGCCAAAAGGCCGGAAGCCACGATTAGCCTGCGTTTGAAGTCTTTATAGCCAGTCATTTTCAGAATAATTTGCCGCTCAAATTCAAATTTCCAAGAGGGTTTGAACAAATGTCTTGAGCTCTGTTACACAGAAATACTAAAACGATTCAAATGATTTTCTTCCTATTTAACCTTTCAAGGAGCTCTTAAGAATATTGTATTCTATGTTAAAGAGATAATAATCGCCCTTTGTTTTCTTGAAGGATTATCGTTACGTATCCTTAATTTCGTTATTATTCTCATCATTTTAGCAATTCCCCGAGCAACCTTTATAATTTTGACGATAGTATTAATTACTTACAATAGTAAATTTTTAATCATGAAAATTTCTTTAGGCATCTTTAGGCAGATAGGATTTTTTATTGAGTTATTTTAAATTTACTTAACTACCAACAATTCTGTTTCCTTTTTATAAAAAGTATCAAAGAATCTCATTTGACTTTAGCATAAATATAACCTGAATTTCTCTAGCAAGTAGATTTTGTACGAACGTGAACTCATTCAGGAGACACTATGAAGTGTCTCGTATTTATTTTCGCTTCTTAATCCGTAATTAGATATACTAACGCTGAATATCTCTGAATAGTTATGAAGCGCGCCGAGGCCGCATTAAGTAAATATAATTTTAATATCACGTAACTGCGCTCTACGAGGCTGTACTTTCAGCTCGTAACATATAATAATGTTTTGCACTAAATTTAAGAACCGCACTCATACGTGCCTTTTATATTAACTAGATTCAGTGTTTGTGTTACGACATGCTATTAAATGTTAACAACATTCTTGTAATATTTTTTAAATACCTCGATTTCAAATTAACTAGCAAACAATGATTTAAAAATATTATTTTCTGATGAAAAAGACACACTTTTACAGGCGAGCAGCTATCCTCAGGCCCGTGGGGTCTGTATTTGATATTTTTATAGCTCCTCCATAATATCGTGAGTTATTGCGTAGCAATTTGAATATGAATGGAGGTTTGACAGTTTCATGCCGGCCTAAAAAGATGTAGGATGCATTTACTTGTGAAAATTATTATTTCTGTCGTTGTTTTTTGTATGTTCTGAAGCTATCATAGTAATGATATATTTATTATAATACTAGCAATCTGCCCTCGTATCTCTTAAAGTTAACGAGATGCTTGTGGACTTCTCGTGACTTGTTATGAATCTGTATCTGTCTAAAATCATTAATGGTAGGCTCACATTTAAGAGTTATCATATAGTCTTAGGCAATAAGTCTTAATCGTAAAAGTGGAAATGGGATGCAAATTTGTGTAATGAACTGGTTCTTGTTTTGTTTTTTACTGTATGTTAATTTTTAGTTATTTAAATAAATCAGCAGAAGCAAAATGCAAACTTGGCCCTTTTATACAAATAATTAAAATGTTAATTAATAGAAAACTTTTGAACGTTACGAAAACTTTTCTAACTTCCATAATTTACACAATAAAATTTGGAACTAAATATTTGAGAATTTAACATTAAACAAACGATACATTTTTAAACGATCAGTTTGTATGGAACTGCAAAGAATTGAATAAAAACACAGTGTTTGTAGTTCTTTTATTTATTTTCCAGTTATTGTTGGAACTACACCACTCAAAAAAAACTGAACTAAAAATTCTTAGGTTACCTTCAAAAGTGTCATAATTCTAATCCTACTATTATAATATGCCATTAATAATAAATAATCTTATCTTACTAATATTATAAATGTGAAACTTTGTATGTTTGGATCTTTTTACTCAATCACGCAAAAACGGCTGAACGGATTTCAATGAAATTTTGCACATAGATCCTTAGAATTCCTGTGGTATAATAATAAAATTTGTTTTTTCATCCTTGCGGAGCAGGAGCGGGTCGACTAGTAAATGGTAAAGTCTTATAGACCATTACTGTCAACGTGGCAACTTTAATAATGCTTTATAGTGTTGACATTCTCTAAGATGGTACGGTAAGAGTTTTCAAACTAAGTTGTTAAGCCGAAAGGGTCCATAATTATGGCAATACTATATAATCATTCACATTCTATTAATGCTTTCATATTAGAAAGAGTAAAAATTGTTGAATAATATATTAACTAGGAATATCAATCGTTGATTAATTATGAATATTGAAGGATATGAAAAAGGGAATATTAACCAATTTCCTTTTTAATGTGTAAATAAAAGTTACTTTATTTTCATAATTTATCCTGATAAATAAAATTGACCGCCTAATAAAGATTCGTATCAGAGTAATAGTCATAACAATTTTTTAGACCAGAAAATCAAGATTTTCTTCCTTATATCTTAAAATTTTATTTTAAAATTGAAGAATCCAAGCTTGCACTTCGGTTAGGTTGGGTTAGGTCACTTTGGCAACCTCATGATCTAGAACAGCCACTTTATTTTAATAAAGGTGATGATACCACAGTAAAAACAGCAGGTAAATAAAAACGTAAATCAATAAAATATTCAAAAAATGAAAAGTAAACCGTTGATTAAATTTTAATATTTATAGCTCAGAAGTAGCAAAAATAAAGTTAAATGAATTTTACAATACCTCTATACGACTCAAATATGAGAACAATAAAACAACCGCTCACTCGTTATTTATGCTTACAGTAATGACCTCGTAAAACTTATCATAATACCTACTTTACGTTAACATATTTTAAAAGCTTGCGAATTATTGCACAAACCCCACAGAAGCTCACACTGGATAAAAAATGATAGGTACCGTTTTTTATTAACGAACATAAAATACTGTCTAGGGTTGAACGTAAATCTAGCCATTGATACGAGGACAACAAGCAGGAATAACATTATCAGATGACGCATCCCTCGGGACAGTAAATATCCCAGTACAAGCGATTAGCACAAGCCTGCGGCTAACAAACATGGGATATATTCGTCATGCAATGTTGAAAATGTGCTGAACAGATTTCAAAAATTCAGTCGAGCGATATAACAGCTATTTACCCGTCGAGAACCACGAAGCGGTTCAAAACAAAATCCAATTTCTATTAGGCGTGCGAAGGATATTATCGTGAATATAATGATTTTTCCAACTCCTCAGAGGCAACAAGTTGATGAAATATTTGCTCAATCGCGTGTGTAACATAGTTTCATTTATTTCACTTCATCCAAGTCATTCGACTGAAATAACAACACTAGGTACCATTGACGTGAATCAGCAATAATTTTCAATAGCAAATAAATATTCTTTGTTGTTTTTATATATCTTTTTTATCTTGGTTTTATTATATAGCACATTGATGGCCTTTAATCAAGTAATAATTACTATTACGTAAATATTTAATATTGTTACCAACGAGCTACTGTATAAGCAACTGTATAAGGCCAAAAATTCTCTCAAATCTAAAGAAGGACACCTTATTGTGACAGCAGAAAGCCAACTTCATCTATGGCATGAACATTTTAAGGAGCTCTATCAAAGTGCGGCAACTTTGACACCAGGCACTTTACAAGGGAGATCATCACCACCATTATCTCGACTGCTAGATATCGATATTACACCACCTTCACGAGAAGAAGTACGCAATGCAAACCTTATAACGGCGGAAATACTTAAAACCGATGTGGACTTTGCTGTAGAGATTCTCACACCTCTCTTTATTAAGATATGGGATTCAGAAGAGTTACGCAGATTGGAATAAAGGACTTCTAATAACTGTACCCAAGAAAGGTGACCTAAGTGAGTGCGAAACGTGGAAGGTGACCAAGTCCATCTCGCTCCAACTCCAAGTTTTTGTAAACCGTTGTCTTCGCCATATTCTGGGTATATACTGGCCTAAGAAGGTCTCAAACGTAGACCTGCGAGACCGTTGCCGCGAAATCCCGATCGACCAACAGATTAACCGTCGCAAGTGAAGATGGATATGCCACGCACTCCGAAGAGGTCCGGAACACATACCTAAACAGGCAATGGACTGGCATCCCTAAGCCAAACGTAAGCGCGGCCGTCCTAAACAAACCTGGCGACGTACTGTCATAGACAAAGCGAAGAAAATAGGCAAAACCTGGAGTGAGATCAAGCACACAGCACAAGAGCGATCAGAATGCAGTGTCACTGTGGACGCCCTCTGCCCCATTTGGGGGACATAGGATCTTAAGAAGAATAGCATTCATCAACATTTTTAATAGTTATTTAATCTCATTAACTCAGTCTCCTACGTGTTTTTTTATACATGACACTGGCAGATGTTTTGTACATACTATAGAAGTCAAACGTTCTTGACGGTACGAGTCATTTTTATTAATAGTTATTATTATATCTTTTTAGAAAGTCATCCATAACTTTAATTTACATGAAAATCTTGCTATTTCTGTTCTTGAGTGAATGTTACATCATACACATACACACATCTTAAAAAAAATATTAATTCGTCCATTGTTAAAACTTAGTGCAGAAATGCTTTTTTGTGAGGTTCAAGCATCAATATTATATATACCGTCAATAACAAGTAGTATAAGTATTAAATGAACTACAATTTTGATGATACAAGAGTATATATAAAAAAAACGAGTTGATGGCTAGTTTACATACAAAATACTATTGAATTCTAAAATCAAGCAAAATAGGGAACTGTCAGTCCTCTTGGATTTGAAATTAACATTTGCGCATTCTCTACCATTCAACAACAGGAATGAGCTATTAATCTTGTCTAACGTGATTGCGGTCCTGGTTCGATATCATTATTTAATAATAGGTGCAAATTTTCCTAGCGATATTAAAATTATGCAGCAAAAATCAAATTAAATGTAAGATTAATTATATCGTATTTTGAGAGTCATTTTTATGTTTCTGCTTTATAACCGTATAAATTAAAGTTAAACCAGATAAAGTTTTTGGGTATTGTGTCTCAACTTTAAACCATAGGTATGTCGTATTTAGCGCGTTTTGTAACACGAAAGCAGAAAGCTACGAAAGGTAAGTACTCTTAATATCTTGAGATTTCTATCCTCTTAAGCTTCTGTAGTAGTTCTGTAGTTCCTTTCAAAGGTTTAAACTTGTTTTGCAACGAAACAAGGCATTTTGTCCCTACATTTTCTAAAAGTAAATAAATAATTCTAATCTATACTAACATATAAAGCTGAACATTTTGTTGTGTTTGTTTGCTTGAACGTGCTAATCTCAGGAATTACTGATCCGATTTGATAAATTCTTTCAGTGTTAGATAGCCCATTTATCGAGGAAGGCTAAAGGCTATATATCATCACGCTAAGACCAATAGGAGCGGAGCATCACGCGGACGAAAGCGCGCGGGTCGACTATATATAAAATGCCAAATAATGAATTATAAGTTTTAACTAATTTATTTAAACTAGGGAGCCGCACGAATGCAGTTTATCACTCAATGTTTTTTTTTAAGTAACTTATCAAATGTCTGACATAATAGAAATTTAAGAAAAATCAATGTGAGAGGTCGCTGCATGTTTTAATTAGAATATAAGCTTAGTTTAATTTAAATCATAAGGATCTTAGAAAGATATCAAATGTGGGAAACGGATAAACGAACTATTTTAAATTTTTATTATTAGTATCGGCAGTAACGCGTCGTTTAAACAAAAGTTGTTACTAAAAAAAAGTAATAAAACCTTTTCTTGTAATTGTTCTCCAGCTACAGAATTACAGCATCATTTAACGTTTTAAGCACAACTTGAGAATCATTTAACAGTGCGATAAACGCGTTCATTATGCTATCCAGGGTACCTATCTGCGGGTAGATTTGAGCTTGGATTGAACTGGAGCATAAACACTGCGTACTTGAAAAGTGCATAAGCGAGAAGCAGCAGCGCGTGGAGAGCTCTTGCCTCTAGAGCCGTTAAGCCGTACTACCTCCAGTCTCCACAGATTATTAGTTAAGATTTTCTACCAAAGTAAAAAAAACTAAGATATTCGATTACATTCGGATATTACCTGTCAGTATTTATGGATGTAAAAAAACAATTTAAAATATCAGGTAATCATCCATATTATAGATCTTGACGAACTTAAAAAAAATTAATGGAGTGTATACGTACACAACAAATATTACTTGCTCTAAAGCACACAGTATGAGTAGCCTAAGGCTAGCTCTCGACTTGCGACCCTCAGTTCAACTGGCGTCCGCCCTGACATGTCAATGAACACGAGATTATAAAATAACAGTTGTTATAGTCACAAACTATACTAAAAAAACACTACATAAAGAAAAGTTATATTTAATAAAAATACAATTAGTAATCTACCTATAGTTTTTTTAAATCTTTTGCTGCAGTAGAGTAATCAAACGTACAACTTTCTTATCGAGAATCCTAATGTAAATCTTAGGTTCTATCCTTGAAACATCCATTTCGCATAAAAGATGTTTGACTACAAAAAATACATGTTATTTCCAGAATCCTTACACTAACCAACCCATCTTGATTAATCAGATTTGTATGCTAAAGCTGAGATTTATTTTTTATATTTAACCATAATGGATGCAAAAATGACGGATTTTCATTTAGTTTCATTGCCTTTTTTACCAGGAATTAAGTTTCTAAAAATCTTTCCTTAATGCTCACCTAAAGTATCAAGAAAATCACCTTTCAATCAATTCTTTTAATAATTATAAATAATCTAATACTAAAATTCTAATATTATAGTAATTTTTTGATTAACTTGGATTTAGCGACTGACATATTCAAAGTAAAATATCTACATAGTTTGAACTTCAGAAAACGTAAAAATGTTTGTAAACCGTTTCTAGTATCAGATTCGCGCTTCAATGCACTTCATATCCTTTGCAAGAAGTTCAGTCAAAAAGTATACGTAGAATACTTAAGATTATTTTAAAAAATAACTTGTAATATATACAAATAATTATATATTACAATTTTTTTAAAATAATAATTTATTTATTAATTAAAATGCATAACATATTAAAAGATGTGTAACAATTACTTTTAATAATGCCTGATGTGAGAATTTTTTCAATCTATCATTATATAATAAACAATGTTTTTCAAAAGTATTACGTTTTAAAATGTTTCTTTTAAATAATTCAATACCATACACATATAAGTAAGGTATTATATGTTGGAAAATAGAAAACGAATAATCAAATCGTCATCGCCATCTATGGCGCTAGAGTAAAATAATAATCACTTCCGTCGTTTTGACAGTCTTGACTCTTTTTATTCCCTTGACAGTCAGATTGCAGTCTTAGTCTTACGCGAGGTCTCTCAAGGAATGGATATTATCTGGGTAGTGCTAGTAAAAGTGTTAAGTGCTGTGTAGTGTTAGTGCTGGGAGTGCTGTCCGTTTAAGGTCACGTGAGTACCTAACAATGTAGTTGCCACGTGGTAATGTAAACACAACGTTAGGTTAGGTTAGCCTATAAGGGGTATGCGTAAATGCATTGCCCACATTCAAAAAAAAACTTACACTACGATTGCTTTAGTTTGCTTCGACATATATATAATAACATAATTATATTAATAGGTTATACGTGTCGTTATTACTCTGATATATGTTATGATAATAATAAATATGAAAATGATCAATCTTTAAGTTCTCGTCTCTTATACAACATAATCAATGCTACACATAAATTTTATTTAATAAAGTATTTGATGTTACATAATACAAAATCAACTCTCAACAAAGACGGTGCCGCGCTTCGTACAACATATCAAACAAGTGTCGCACAATTTCTATAGAGTATTGAGCTGCTAGTCGTACTTGTATATGCCGATATACAAGCGAGCTCTCAGTGTGTCAGTACGTGGATATCGAGAACAATATTCGGTAGTGTATCGGCAGTAATTGGCTGGGAGCGAAAGGATCGATCGCTCAGTGTGACACAAATACCTTGTTCCGCCATGCAATCACCCATAGTAATCCACTATCGACCTAATTGTTTCTTCTAATGACTACTCTTCGAATCAATTATAACGATCGATTACAACTTCTCCTTAATTTATTAGTGTACCCACCTAGGCGGAAATAGGGACAATATATTGTTTTAGTTGATCCAATATAGAACATTAATAAATAGAAACTTTATGAAAACGTTTACGTTATCTTACCTCTCAATGTCTTAGGCCTTTAAAGTAGTTTTTCAAATCTATATTTACCTTATTAAATTATAACATAAATTGATTTGAACATTTTTAACAAGTAAAACCTATTCTTTAGTATATATGTTACAGCCAATTTGATAACTTTGCTATTATTTATAATTACTTGCCAATAATATAATATATAATTTATCTGCTTGTGCTAATTCACTGACTGATTGATCACGTAAAAGACTGATTGATGATCTAAAAATTTTTATGAAAAAAAATTTTTTCATTAATGGTTTCGTATAGAGGAGGAAAATTCATTCAGAGAAAAGATATGGAGAAAGCTGATGATTGACGGTTTCGGAGGCGAGGGAAGAGCACAGCCAGGATATTTAAGATAGTTGGGAGGTACTCGAATAAATATCATTCGAAACCTCAATTGGCAATGAGGGGGAAAAAAATCCAAAATTGCGGATTTAAGATGGCGGCGATATAAATTTCGTCGGCGTCTATCTCAGAAAGTATACAACATGGATGAGTGGTTTTTTGAAAAAGATGATCAGGGCCTTAAGGTCTATTTGATAACTAAAAAAAATTCATGATGCCGGAATTTATTTTTCCCTACTAAATCTAAATAAAATACATGGGAAATATTAAAGAGACTACAAGTTGACTAAAATCTAAAATAAGTAAAACACTACTCCTTTTCTCTCCTTTCCCTCCTTCTTATCCTCCTTCCATTCCTCATCATCCTTCTGCCCCCTCTTTCTTTACATCCTTCCTTTATTCCTCCCTCTTCCAATCCTATTTTTTCTTCTTATTCCTCTTTTTTCCCTTTATCTTCCTTCCCTATCTTATCCTATCCCTTAGTCCTTATCCCCGCCTCCTTCTCATCCATGTCGTTTCCACATCCTTTCTATTATCCTCCCTCTGTCTCCTCTTTCTTCACATTCTCCCACTTCCTCTTTCTTTTTCCCGTACCCCATCCCATCTTATTTTTCCTCCTTCCCTTACTTCTTCTTTCCCACTTTTCCTCATCCTTTCCTTTATCCTCCCGCTGCATCCTTTTTCTTTAGCTTCTCATACCTCTTCTCCTCCTTCTCCTTCTGGACTTCTGTGACGTTGACGCTTCGCTTTTTGGTAACACAGAGCGAAAACCCATCCCGTGTTTTCAAAATATGTCACAGCTCACCTCCCTTTACGTTTCAGCTTTTTTTTAATATTCTAAGGGTATATAATTTAAAGCGAATTATCACTAGCTAGATAATGTAAATTAGTCGATAACTCGATTCATCACTTTAGCTGTAACATAATATATACCAAAATGTTCTTCGTAAACTCACCTTCTATAAAACTATTACACTTACAAACAATTATTTTGAATAGCTCTGTTCATATTCTATAACATTTTATATAAGAATCGTAGTGAAACAAAGTAAGAAACGCAGCATTCGAAATGGCTTAGTTTGCTCGCGCATAGCCCAAAGCAATCTTAGAGGATTACTCTTGACCTGCAATGCAAAACGCTCAACAAAAGCTCGTTGGGCCAACTGCATTCAGGCAAAACAAAGTACCGGCTCCCGTTAAGATAGCATAAGTTTTTCCTAAGATAGCAAGTTTCATCCCGTTAGGTTGCAATCAAGTTTAAAACGATTGCCAAGCTAACTTTAAGCCGATTACGTAACCAACTTACGTGAAGGAGTTAGAAATGTTCTTGTACATAACATATCTAATACTCGTACAATAGTTCTAAATCATAATCAATTATTGGAACCATTTTAAAACAAAAAATGTATCGAAATTAGTCAATCCGTTCTCAAGATTTCTTGTACAGTGTAAAAATAAATTTTCTAAATTATAATTTTTTTCGTGATGTTTTCCGATGTTTTAATATTTATTGTAAGACAAAGATTATAAAATTCGGTCCAGCCATTGGCAAGAAAAACTATCCATACTTTTTTTTGTATATACAGGAACATATTAAAACATAAAAAAGGCTGTCAAAGCCTTCGAAAGTGTGACTCGTTGTTTAATTTTAAATTTTCAAATTTTAGCTTATGTAACTTGGACAAGGTTCATAAGAGCAGTTAACAGATTTGTATTTTCGGTAAAACTCCCCGATATCGTTTATATTGGTGTTTGCTACCAATAGAATAGCTGCGCAGTGGTCATAAATATCTTACTGTGCTCCATTGAAATGTTGTCTCCTTGTCTCAGAGGACTACGTTTTATTGAAAAACTTTCTAACTCCCACCTCGAGGTCCCGAAGCTCGTATATGTTGTTGCTGTCGCCATTCAAAGTCGCTAACTAGTGAACAAACCTTTATATATGTCTAAATAATCAAAGGACAAGAAATAATAAATAGGAAAGAATTTACTACAACATACTTATAGAGTCATAATATTGTACTTACTTGCCATTAAATATCTGAATTAGAGGTAATTATTGCCTTTAAAATTATTTATTTCTATTTCGGAGAATAGTAAAAGATTATCGAATAATCGAATCGTCATCGCTACCTATGGCGTTGGAGTGGAGTAGTGGTGACTTCATTCGCTTTGACAATCTCAACCCTTTATATGCCATCGACAGACTGACTGTAGTTTTAGTCATGCGCGCTCTCAAGGAGTGAAGTAGACCCTGGATTGTGTTATTGTTGTGCAGTGGAGTGTTAGAGCTTGGGAGTGCTGTCCAGTTAAGGTCACGTGAGTACTTTACAATGTAATTTCCACGTAATGTGTTACGTTAGGTTTATGTAAGTTTGTTTAACCTTTGGTTTAAACAGAGAGCCTGAGCAGTGGAGGCGAGTATCTCGATCGAATAAAAGACGTCCTTAAGCCTACACTTTGGTCACAAGTCCAAGGCACTGGTTGCGTTTCTCTCGTAATCGTTAGAGATCATATTTGATCATTTATCGGTTCAGTAGCAGTATCTACGTTGCGTTTAGCCAATAGTTCATTCAATATCATCACCCCCTTTTAGTGTTTCCCAATATATCCCACTCCTCCTTCCTTCTCATCCCCCGACATGTATATAACAAACTAGTCGACTACCGTGACTTCGTCTACGTTAAACTACTATAGACATCCTCTGCGAAAGAATTTTTAAAATCGGATTAGTAACGACACAATGGCCATATTCGTTTAATTAAAAAATGTATATGGCAACACTAAATCACCTTTATCACTCACGAAAAGTATAGTTTTCTATCAGCGAAAGAATTTTTAAAATCGGATTAGTAACGACAAAATGGCCATATTCGTTTAATTAAAAAATGTATATGGTAACACTAAATCACTTTTGTCACTCACGAAAAGTTTAGTTTTCTATCAGCAAAAGAATTTTTAAAATCAGTTTAGTAATAACAAAATGGCCATATTCGTTTAATTAAAATATGTATACGGCAACACTGAATCGCCTTTGTCACTCACGAAAAGTATAGTTTTCTATCAGCGAAAGAATTTTAAAAATCGGATTAGTAACGACAAAATGACCATATTCGTTTAATTAAAAAATGTATATGGCAACACTAAATCACCTTTGTCACTCACGAAAAGTATAGTTTTCTATCAGCAAAATAATTTTTAAAATAGGATTGGTAACAACAAAATTGCCGTATTCGTTTAATTAAAAAAATGTATATGGCAACACTGAATCACCTTTGGTCACTCACGAAAAGTATAGTTTTCTATCAGCGAAAGAATTTTTTTAATCGGATTTGTAGTTCCTGAGAAACTCTTCAATTTACAAAATGACCACCTTATGGCACTTAAATGGCCATATCTTTTTTATTAGAGTATTTATGGCAACACCACATTTCCTATGTTACCCGAAAAGGATGTAGCTTCCCATCGGTGAAAGAATTTTCAAAATCGGTTCAGTACTTTTCGAGCTTATTCGCAACAAACAAACATACAAACAATCAAATCTTTCCTCTTTATATAATAGTATAGAAGTATAGATAATTATAATTATATATATGTGTACAACCAAAGATTGGCAGAAGTAAGCAACACCATTAAAAACTCGCGAGTAGTTCTTTTTATTTAATTTCAATTATACCCACGTAACAATTTACAACCTCTCTTCCGGTAGATTTGTACCACTTGTCCAACGGATCACGCCTGGTGACTTTAATGACTGTACAAATAGTGTGATGTCATTGTATTGGTTTTTTAATTAAAGCAAAACTCTTAATTCTCACTAATCTTAAAATGTTATTGTAACTATTTAAGTGTATTAAAACATAATCTAAAGATCATACGTCAATTTTGTTTATAAAATACTAGCTGACCCGACAGAGGTTGTCCTGTCTTAACTATAAATATTGAATTCGAATTGGCTGTCAAAAGCTTACATTAGAAAAGTTAATATGGTCGTTAAGATTTTTTTATTTTTCTAATTTTCGCCGCACCTTTCTTAATTTTTTGTTACATAAGAACCTTTTCCTGACAATAACAAACACAACAAAAAAAGAATTGGCGAAATCGGTCCAGCAGTTGATGCGTGAGGTCGTGACCAAGGGAAATAGGGATTCATTCTTATATATAAGATTTCTGAAAGATAAATGACAAGAAAATATTTGATAGGCCATAAGATCTGTATGAATAAAATAAAATGGTGAGCCGTTATCTACACAATCCAGAGTATTTAAAGATATACTTAGTCGTAAACAGCGAGAGTAGGCGCAAGGTGGTCGGAGTAAATCGCTCCATTAGGCAGTTAAAAGCTCGTCGCTATCGTCGGAACATAACTCAGGCACCCGTCTCCGCGCGGTCCTATAAATTATGCCTTTGTGCGAAGGGGGCGTGCCCGCTTAAAATATGTACGACATTGTCTTTCAGGCGCAAGTCCCCCCTCTCATATCTTTCACTGAAATCCTACTAAGGTCATCTTTCAGTAAATTATCTATGCGTTTGTGAACTGACTGAAACCTTCTACTACACTTGGAAACTAGGTCACTCCGAACTCATCTATAGGTTGAATTTTGTAACCGTTGCGACGCAGTACTATCGTTCACTTTTGTGGATGGCTTATTTTATTACACCTTTATATTACGTTTCATCAAATTCCTACGAGAGTGGAGTTTTCTCTTTATTTAAATAGGAAGGAATAGAATCAAACATTTCTGTTCTTTATAATTTTTTTATCTGTTAGCACAAATTAAGGATCTCAAATTTAAAACCAGTGCGTTATGAGTTACTATAAAGATATATTTTTTTCCAGTAATTATCATTATTTATTAGGAATCTTAATCGTGAACCATAAAATATTTAAAACCGAATATAGGATTTATCTGTATAAATACTATCTATATGAATATGTATTTAATATAATTTAATCACATAACAGTCATCTTCGGTACACCCTCAAAATTGTAAAATGTTTACAAAGTTTTAACACTACAAAACTTTAGGTTGAATATTATGCAAAGTTTCCAAAACTTGAAAATGTTTAATACGTGGTTCAAATAAAAATTAGTTTTCACGTTTTTAAAATAAGAAATTTTTAAACTACAGTTGCAAGAAAGCAAATTTTAAATAATAACAATCCTTTTCAAGACACGTATTCGACTCCATAAAGCTCTAATACTTTCTGCTACGTAATGCATGATTGAAATAACATTTTAAACGGTATTCATCTCGTCAGGCTTTTCATGAAGAAAATCTATTCATGTGAAGTAAAGGTGCAGCTGTGACCAACGATTAGTTGCAATTCGTAGCGTACATAAATGTGTCTACGACCTGCTACGCCGTAGCAGCTACGGTAATTCATTCTACGAGCTACGGAATATTATTTCCGTAGAACAGCGAAGATTCACAGTTATCAATACGAATATTATTCACGATATTTTACCTCATTATTTTATGGTGTAACCTCCCAATCATAGACTGACATGGACTTTTAGAACACAGAGACAGTAAAGAGGGACTGGCTGTTAGACTCTGAGTGACGGGAGAAGTATCAACTTAAAATTATGAATACGTTTATAATAAAAATATTTAAGAAAACTTAATTTGACCCACACAAAAACGAAATTGGAACAGTATTCACATACGATTTATATTGTTTCAAATCTAACTTAAAATAAAGGCTTTTTTTTTCATTTAAATCCAATTTTAATAAATTGTTATTATTTTATATTATATGTATGATACTATGATTTAAGATATATAAAAATTAAAATGTAGTTAAATTTATTAAAAAAAAGGTGGAATATGCTAATTAAAACATAAAATACTAGTTACTTTTGATAATAAGGAGTAATTAGGTACCCCATAATAAGGTTGACACAAATTGATAGTCGAAACGTTTCGCCTATTTCTAATGTTTTCAAAATATTTTAAATTACAAAACTTCAAAGGAAAATTAAATAGCCGGACAAAGGCGCCGAACGAGAACGTTTACCTGTAAACCTGCCTGATCTCATAAAAAACGGTCATCGAGTTGAATGGTACAAATAAGTGGAGACTGCGGTTGTTCTCATGTCATTAGACGTTAACAAGGCTTTGGAAGTCGGCGAGGCAGCGATCAAAGCTCGGTCAAGCGCAAGAGATAATACCTCAGTTGCCCTCCATACCCCGCTCGTTTTCATCAATTTTCTCTATTAAATAAAATCAAATTGTGTTTAATTGTAATGAAAATTATCCAACAGTTAGGTTTTGGTTGTGGTAAAATATAATTTGTGCAAAATTTTTTTGGACAAATTCACCATGTTAATGACCTAATGGATTACGTAATATCTACATGACACACAATTAGGACTTGCAATCTGGATATCCGGATCTGGTTAACTGAGTTCTAAAATCTACCGAATGTATAATGTAGTTGCGTCCGACCATTTTAGTATTTTTGAATTGCGCGCTCCAAGTTGTTGACATTTCAAATGCGTTCATATAACTTTGATTTAATAAAAAGGCCATTTTGTATTGTGTAGTTTGTAGCGTTACCATATGTACTTGTGTATGTACTACTTTTATAATAATAGAACATAGACTTTTATAACAGCAAAACCACGCCTAATAATACCACAGATTAATTACATCTTGTCTGTTCTGTTAAGCAAGAAGAAATCCAAATATCCAGGTATCAAACAAAACCAATATAAAAGGTTATAAAAGGAAGTAAGAATAGTATCACGCTAGAGGGCTTTCTCGTAGACGCATTTTGAAGTTTGCGGTCACTACTTTAAAATATCTCTATAGGTCTACATTACGTATATAAAGGTGAATTTGAGGTACTTGGCTTATAAGTATTACTACACGGCATTATAATACCGATTAAGCCTAATTTTCAGTACGTGTGAAAAACACAAAGACATATAGACTGACAAATTTTCTTTCATAACTGTGTGATAAGCATTCGGTCTTATGAGAATCGATAAGAGCTTGGATGTTGGTGAGTGGCAAGGGGACCAAGAGGACGCAGTGAAGGGACCACCAGTAGTAAATTACAGTGTAACCTGTTACTACTAACCGTTTATAAGGTAGTGTTAGCGGGTAGATTATTTTATGTAATTACAAGTATACCGACGGGGAGACAATATATAACCTTTAGTGCGATAGATTAGTCAGTCTCTCTGGTGTTTTCGCGCAGTGTACATGGGAGTTAGTATTATAGTGTCGTGTTAGGCCTCCGTTATCAAGGAGCACGTGAGCAATGTGCTTTATTATTTTAATATTTTTGACTGAAACTTTCTCCACATGTGGTACCTATGTAGGTAGTTCTTCTTTTAAAAAATGTGCGAAATTCGCTTATCGACTTTCAGTTGTATTTTTAATTCAGCTTAAACAAAAAAGATGGATACTTCGATGGATACGATGGAAAATTCGAGTGATTTTTGAGACAGCTCGCAATATCAATGTTGCGTTGGAGAGGTGACTGCTAATGAAAGCACCAAGCGATTTTGGTTTAAACGCTTTCGTGATCGAAACTTTGATTTGAAGAACTACCCACGTGGAAGACCGCCCACACAGGTGAATAACAATGAATTGAAAGAGATAGTGGAAGCCGATCCGAGCGAAACTACCCAGGAATTAGCGGCATGATTTAACGTTACCTTAACAAAATATTGACTCATTTGCGTCAAATCAAATCAAAAAAAAAAAAATATGAAAAATGGATGCCTCATGATTTGTCTGATCTGCAACAATGTCATGATGAAAAACAACACCCCTTCTGTTGATTAATTCCGGCCGCTTTTTCTCAACTTCTTGCTTTAATCTTATCAGTTGTTCGCAGTAGAGTTCAGAATCGATGGTCCTGCATGGTGGTAACAGCTCATAATGAATAATGCCCTTCCAATCCCACCACACACACAGCATCACCACCCGGGTTTCGTCACAGTCTGTGAAGCCTGACCGGCCTTTGACAACGACCTTTTTCGCACGTTCTTGTCGTGATCCACTTTTCATAACCAGTTATCAGCTTCTTCAAAAATGGTTCGGTTTCATTACGTCGTAATAAAGAATCACAAATGAGTACATGGTTTATTAGGTTTCTTTCAGTGAGCTCGTGAGGTACCCAAATATAGAGCATTTTTGTGTACCCAGTTTTTTTCAAATGCGCCAAAACTGTTTTGTGGTCAATTCCCAGTTCTTCAGCTACGTCGTAACTACTGATATGCCGATCTTGCAGCACTTTTTCAAAAATGGCATCCATTTTATCCGTAATAGGGCGACCAGAGCGAGGTGCATCTATGACATCAAAACTTCCGGATTGAAAACGCTTAAACCAAATTAAAAAAAATAGTATATATATATATATATATATATATATAGAGATTGCGAAGGAAACTAACGACATCACTTCATGATGAAGACGACCGGAGTTTCTCGTAACATATGAAACTAAAGTGGATAATTAACAAACTTACGTTAAAAATGTATTAGTTTCATTCATGACATTGGGAAACAAACAGCTATTGCAACATGCACAATTCACGCGATAATCCATAATTGATAGTACATAGTACAATAACTTCAAAATAAGATTTACCAAATGTTGGAGTGAATTTACATTAATCAATAATTTTACCTATTAGTTATAGAGCCCATCCAAAACCAAAATGCAATTTCTTTTTATTTAATAGTGTACTAAACACATTGTATAAAGGTTCGTTTTTACAGGTAAGTATTCTATGAATTTTTAAATAAATTAATTAAAAACTTAGACTTATCATCGCCAATGCAATGGATATGACACACTATTACTCACAAAGGCGAGGTAAAATTGGATCATTTTTCTCAAAATGTCGTTAAGAAGTATAAAAGTTAAGAAAGTAACTTTAACAACTATCTTCCACCAATTCAAAGCTGAATAGAGACAGAATTTTCGTTCCCAGATTCGCACACTGGATGCATTAGTCGTGCCTTAGTGATCCTAACGAACTAACTTTTAACACAACTTCATTATTATTATCCATTCTAATATGAAATGCGAAAGTAACTTTGTCTGTATGTCTATCGTTTTGTCCATTTAAAACGAATTGTAATTGAACTGAATGTAATCAAAATTGCTATCTGAAGTACCAAACGCAAATCCCTTATTAAATTTTAAAGCTTTACTGACTTTAGATTTATAGCGGAGTAGTACCTAGAGCTCGAGACTCAGATGCAGATTTAAAGACCTAACCTCCCCTCCAGCTCGATTTCGTCACTCAATATTAACTAATAATCTAAAATTTAACTAACATCCATACAAATAAATAAAATTGGAGTATTTAAATAACCGCTTTTTACTAGAAATAGAATAGAATAGAATAAACCTTTATATGTGACACACTACTTACAAACTGAGCGAGCTCAGGATTACCAACGCTGGTTTTCAGTGGTTCGAGTGTTTTATTCTTGCGTTTGCGATCAACAGAATTATTCATCTTATTACATAACACGGTTACAGCGTGAATAATAATAGTATGGAACTTATAGATAATAAGAACGCTTAGTAATAGAATATGTAGTGATTTCTTTCTGTTTTTTTGTCTTTCTGTTTGTTCCGGCTAATCTCTGAAATGGCTGGGCCGATTTTGATGCTGATGTAACAAGGAGTAACTTTGGCTATTTAACATCTCTCTACGACCCATAGGAGTGGAGCAACACGCGAACGAAGTTGCGCGGGTCGGCTAATAGATACTACATATATCAGACCGTCGCAATCCTTTGTTGAGGTAAGTAAGAACAACTCAATATTTATTATAATCATCATCATCATCATCATCACAACCCATTAATGGCCCACTGCTGAGCCGGGTCTCTTGCTCAGAGTGAGGAGGGGGGATAGGCCATAGTCCACCACGCTGGCCCAATGTGGATTGGCAAATTTCACACACCATTGAGAACTTTTGAGAACTTTCAGGAGTGCAGGTTTCCTCACGATGTTTTCCTTCGCCGTAGAGGTACATATATACGCGGTGGAGGTATATTTTGTACCACTAGAAAGTACTAGCCAATCATTTTGATAGTGAAGTGTGTTCACAGCATATTTACAGCGTTTACTTATAAACTAAAAGCAAAAGCCCGAATAATAGTACTACTTCAAACCCAGGAGTCGATTACTATAGCTAAGTGATTCTTCAATAAAGTACATTAACGCTTATCTCCACTATTTAAACTAACCACCTGACAACAGTAACATAATGAGGTAACCTTAATAATTCCGAATTTTAAAAAAAAGGCGGTACCGTAATTTATCTATACTATTATATAAAGAGGAAAGATTTGATTGTTTGTATATTTGTATGTTTGTTTGTTGCGAATAGACTCGAAAACGGCTAAACCGATTTTGAAAATTCTTTCACCGATAGAAAGCTACGTCCTTTCCGGGTAACATAGGCCATGTGGTGTTGCCATAAATATTCTAATTAAAAAGATATGGCCATTTAAGTGCCATAACGTGGACATTTTGTAAATTGAAGATTTTCTCAGGAACTACTAATCCGATTTTAAGTTTTTTTCACTGATAGAAAACTGCACTATTTGTGAGTGAAAAAAGTGATTTTGTGTTGCCATATACATTTCTTAAATAATAGAAAATGCCAATTTTATCTTTACCAATCCGATTTTAAAAATTCTTTCACTGGTATAGAAAACTATACTATTCGTGAGTGACAAAGGTGATTTAGTGTTGCCATATAATTAATTAATAGAATATGGCCTTTTGTTGCTACTGATCCATAAAAAATTCTTTCACTGATGGAAGTCTATAGTATTGCCGTCTCTCTTCCTCTTATAATACTTTCACTCTCTCTTTTTCCTCTCTTTAATTTTTACCTCTATCTGTTCAGAATGATCAATCTCTTTTCACTTTCTTTCTTTCGATTATTTCTCTCTCTCTCTCCTTTACCTATTTAATTTTATTTTTGCTCTGTCCTCACTCTTTTATTATCTGTCGCTTTTCTTTTCTTTTTCTTTCTATTATTTTTCTTTTTATAACGTTTTCTCACTTTTCCCTCCTTTTTTCAATAATTAAAATCTACACAATTACAGTGACAATTTAAGGGCATCAATATTGCTTTAAATAACCGGAGCGAAGCGAGGGCAGGCCGCTCGTAAATTATAAAATAAAGTCCGTAGATTAATAAACGAATTGAAAGGGTTGTTGTTCAGCAAAATAATTGTATAATATCTAACCCTTTGACCATAGACGATTAATTTTATATAAAAACGTCTAAAGCTATTTAAAAAAGTTACTTCAAAGGATTTTATCTACCTAAGAATAATTAACGCACTCTACCGTAAAGATTCGTAGATAAGCTGCGCTAAGGCTACCTTCATTTTAATATTTATTGTAGGATAAAACAGGGACCAAAAATTTACTTACTTGGATAGTAATTCTATGAAATGGAAAATTTTATATAAATATATCTACATCTACACTATTATTAAAAGAAGAAAGATTTGATTGTTCCGGGTGACATAGGCTATATGGTGTTACCATAAATATTCTAATTACTATTATGGTCTTTGCCACTACGGTGGCCATTTTATAAAGTCAAGGTTTTCTCTGGAACTACTGATCCGATTTTATAAATTCTTTCACTAATAGAAAACTACACTATTCCTGAGTGACAAAGATAATGTAGTGTTGCCATATACTGTCATGTAGTTGTGATTTAAAAGAAATAAAGCTTGTCCTTGGTTTGACGTTACTCTAGGTATTGTTTATCTTTAGTTAGTATATATATATATATATAGAAACTTAGGTCTTACGAATAACATGTGTGCCTTTAGAACAAGTGAGTTAGTGTTTTGTTAGGTAATAGTTTAACGTTGAAAGTGCATTAGATTCATTAAGTATTAGCTAGTAACAGAATTATAACATAAACCTTTTTTATTTATTATAATATGGCCATTTTTTTACAACTGATCCGATTAAAAAAAACTTTCACTGTGAGAAGTATTCCCGTCTCTCTTCCTCTTTTATACTTTCATTTTCTCTCATCCTCTCTCTTTAATTTTCATTTTTATATCTGTTCATTCTGTCTCTTTTTACTTATTTTCTCTCTATTCTCTCTCATCTTTCTCTCTCCTTTATCTATCTCTCTTTCATATTTATCTTTGCTCTGTCCTTCTCGCTCTTTCATTATCTGCCGCTTTTCTCTTTCTTTTTCTATATTTTCTCTTTTAGCACCTTTTCTCACTTTTTTCAATAATGAAAAGCTACACAATTACAGTGACAATTTTAGGACATTAATTATGATATTCCTTCAAATACCCGGAGCGAAGCGAAGGCGGGCCGCTCGTATAAAATATGTTTCTGTATTTATTTGTCTTGTTGTATATATGTTTTATGGTGTACAATAAAGTGTATTTGTTGTGGTTGTTGTTATTAGCAAAACGTTTGAAAACTTTACGTTGGCGAGGTCTAATTTAAATACCCACTAACGCCGATACAGCAATAGACGAGTGATGTCATAAATTGAATATTGACCATCACTGAAGAGTATTTATAGAGGATCCCGTTAGTCATTATTTTATGGCTCATTTTGATATGTTGGGTAGCAGAGTCGAGTAGTGGATGCGGGTGTCTATTTATAATAAGAGCTCTTTATAATTAAAGTTCAGTTTCCTGGCTCAAATGCATGTTATTATTACGTTTTATGTGTTTAGCTTTATCTAAAGCATTCAAATAAATTTCTAAACATTACCAGCCCAGATAAAGGATAAAATATGCTTTTAAATTTTTGATAATTACATCTGCAACCCTTTTAAGTTTTAAGTATATACGAACTTCTGCACAGTAACACGCACATGATAACAGTAACATGTACTCTTAGATAAGAAGCCAATCATTGAGAGACTTGAGACCATGGAGCAGGTTTAAAAAAACAGTAATACTCAGCATTAGCTATACCATTAAGTACTTGCTTTGTGTGAAGTCACTTGACAGACAGGTTCAAATCTGTATATTTGAAATTAAACAAACAAACTAACTGAAACACTTTAAAGCTTGGTTACGCCATGCACCAATCATTTCCGATCAAGTAGATAACGGTTAGATACAAAAGCAAGTGTGGCGAGACGTCTTATGTAATAGGTTTAGGCGAACTAATGGAAGCAAACCGCAGCTTTGGCGTTGCGGTTGACAGGCCTCCACCTAGAATGCCACATCCAGCAAAATGGTGACATGCACCAAGTAAATGAGTTAACGGAATTCTATAACATTGGTGATGCGACTACTCCAACAACTCCATTTATATAAACAAACATACATACTCATACTTTTACTTAGAAACTGACACTGTAACTTTTTTTAATTTGTCGTACACAATAAACAGGAAACGAGAATATTTTACAAAGTAAATTAAAAATATAAAAGTTAGAAATGGAAACAAAATCTATTTCTATCCCCAATCTCAAACATCTGCAGGTATCTCCTTAAAAACAATAAAAACTTATTATAGCCGATCCAATGTGATAGGATCCGATCCGATAGACTCTAGGTTCTTACTTGGAGTAGAATGCAACGGTAGCATTCTCCTCTTCTTTCCCCCACCTCACACTATCTTCAATGTGGTAACCCATCAGAAATACAGACAGTACAGACAGTCTAGTATTGCCAATGTCCATGGGCGATGGTGGCCACTTAATATCAGGTGAACAGACGGTTTGTGCTCGTTTGCGCTTTATCTGTTATAAAAAAATCTCATCCATCATCCATCTACCCAATAATAATATACTAATTCATGACTACAAAATATTAAATAATCAATTAGGTACCTGAAAGGAAATGAATCAAAAGCTCTCACTTCAATAGTGATAAAAAAAATTGTAATCAATACGAACGATATCTTTTCTAATGCCTTAAATTCAAAACCATTATTATCTTTAAAAAAACTGCCGTTTTAAATTATTTTAAAGTGGTTGAATTGACCTAAAAGAGAACCATTATATCGCACTAGTCTGTCATTTTCCACCAGAATTTTTCTAGGTAGTGCATAAAAAATAATAATCAACACTTCTTTTTTTGTTATACAACCTATTAAATTTTTTAAATTTTGAAACAGGTTGGGTAGTTAGGGTAGGTAACGAAAATAGCTACATGATATACACATAACATCATGTCTCTCACATCCGCTGCGGTTTCGTGTGACAGTCAGTTACATGCGAGTTTATTGCGTTACGAATAATTAGATCCGCAGCCGAGAGAAATCGGTATTACCATGTTAAGCTTCATCTATGTGACGAAGCGATATAGCAAAATTTTAAACCATTCTATTACATTTTTAATGCATTTTCATATGTACATACTTACCTTCCACTTAAGAACAATATATAGAAAGTGACGCTCTCCTTTGCTGTTCGAATAATAAAAGCGAGGATTACTTGTCTCTTGTCCCTCTTCCTTAAATCTAACTAAACTAAGCATGTCTATATCTGATTAATTAAATGTCCTTAAAATATATCAAAATAAACTTTTATATAAACTCAATATTAATGCAAGTATTTGAAAGTTAAGCTTGAGACTATTATTCATATTTAAAAAATATTCCAACTTATACAGTAAACAGTCCAACTTTAATATTTACAAAAAAATATTTGAACATAACAAAAAAACAAAATCCTCTTTAGAAAAATCTCTAAAAAGCTTTGAAATAAATAGCTCTATAAATAAAAAGTTATTTATAGCATCCGACAAACCGATTAAGAAATAAACGACATAACGCGTTTTCTAAGAAGACTAGTAACGTTAACATGATAAAACGTCTTGAATAGGAAAAATATATTAAAAATAGAAATAATTTATTCGCACTAAGTCGTGTACTTGTAAGACTCCTTTGGAAGTTAATTTTCTCGAAATAAGAGAAACGCCCTCTCAGTATCAAGGACCCATCTGATTAGATCGTTGATATGAGATCCCTGGGATTTGAACGCGTTATTTACTATTGCGGAAAATAAAACAAAATGTCAGCTAAAACTGGGTTTGTGTATATATGTATCACCAGGCCGAGTGATTATTTTGCTATGTAAAACAGACAAGTTTTCAAGTAGGTACTATAAAAACTGGCCAAGTGAGAATTGGATTCGCGCACGAAGGGTTTGGTACCAATATTTGGCAAAATAACTCTTTTTTAGCGTAGCACGACCCAGTTTTGATTGTGATTTTCAGTTATCTACTCACTTTTCAGATAGTTTTGATAAAATAAAATCTATTGCTCAATTCTAAATTGTAACCATAAAGGCCTAAAGTAACTAAATAGTGCACAGTATGTGCCAGCGTTCAAGTCAATGTTACTGAACACATTATCTATTTGAGTATAACCCGTTGTGGTAACAACCAGAGGAAGATTTGAATTTAAACCAATGTGGTCAAAAAAATGTTTGTATGGGAGTCATTTTTTTATTTTAATTAAATCATTTATTTTTAAAATTAATATACAACTAAATACTTTTGTCGTTATTAATGTCAAGCAAATAACGGCATAAAATTACATTTGTTGTAATTTATAGAAGCGTCAGTAGCTCAGTGGTTCGGGTTTTGTATTCACGATCGATAAGTCGTGGGTTCAAATCCCGGACATTGGACTACTGGCGTGGCTCACTCCTGACACAAGCATTTTAGCTTACTAGGAGGGATAAAGGTAATACTAGTAGTATGTGATCCATACTGCTAGTAATCTTTAAAAAAATAATTTGTTCCTTGTGGGAGACAGTATAATTATTTCAAAGTTATTGAGAAAGTGTACAACGTTGACTCTAGCAAGATTGGTAGTCTATGATACAAGTATATTTTGTGTCTTAAAGTGGTCTCTCCTAGTGGAGCAGTTTATATAAAGAGTATGTAATATTTTATCATGATTAGAGAAAATTTTTGTTTTTGAGTGAACATTTCACTTATTTCTATCACACATTTAAAAAATCATGATTCATTTACTTAAACAGTGACGGCTTTATCTATAGTGCAATTGTGGACCGGTTGGCCTGACTGTTTCCTGATTTATACAACGTTGGTGTCTTGAAATTCCGAGTGAACGGGTGTAGGCTGCACACGTTATAGCCTAAGATCAGGCTAGTCACGGTCAAACGCCTACCTATAATATTAAAAAAAGGGTTTTGCGTTGCACACGGGCACCGCAGCTACCAATCACCAATCTAGGAGCCAGGGAGGGCGTCAGTTGCCTACAGGTGCGGATAAACTATCTAAGTATATCGTTTTAGTAATTACAAGTAACTTTTTTGTCGCACTTATTTAAAATCTTTATTTACCTCAGGGGGTTGTAAAAAATCCTTAATATCGTATGGCAATTTACCTGATTGTATATGTCTTTTTCATATGCCTAAAGTATTCATTAAATAAACAGTTCATACTTTAAAACTCAAAAACTAGTTGATCTATTTATCTATACTATTATATAAAGAGGAATGATTTGATTGTTTGTATGTTTGTTTGTTGTGAATAGGCTCTTAAACTACTGAACCGATTTTAAAAATTCTTTCACCGATAGTAAGCTACATCCTTTCCGGGTGTTGCCTTAAATATTATAATTAAAACGATATGGCCATTTAAGTCTCATAACCAGATCATTTTGTAAATTGAAGGGTTTCTCAGGAACTACTGATCCGATCTTAAATTTTTTTTCACAGATAGAAACTTACTTACACTTTTCGTGAGAGACAAAGGGGATGAAGTGTTGCCATATACATTTTTTAATGAATAGATGTGGCCATTTTGCTGTTACTAATCCGATTTTAAAAATTCTTTTGCTGATAGAAAACTACACTTTTCGTGAGAGAAAAAGTTTATGTAGTTTTGCCATATACATTTTTTAATTAATAGAATATAGCCGTTTTGTTGTTACTAATGCGATTTTAAAAATTCTTTCACTGTGAGAAGTCTAAAGTATTTCCATCTCTTTTGCTCTTATATACTATCATTCTCTCTCTTTAATTTTTATCTTTATTTCTGTAGAGAATGATCAGTCTCTTTTCACTTTCTTTCTTTCGATTATCTCTCTCTCTCTGTTTTATCTACTCTATTTTATTTTTGCTCTGTCCTACCTCTTATATTATCTGTCGCTATTCTTTTGTTTTTTTTCTATCATTTTTATTTTTATAACTTTTTCTCTCTTTTCTCAAATAATGAAAAACTACACAATTACAGAATAACAAATTGAGAAAATCAATTATAATATTGCTTTTAATACCCGGAGCGAAGCGAGGGCAGGCCACTCGTATATAATACAGCTACTAAAACAATAAATAAAAAAATTCAACTTGCCCAAAAGATATTTTTTGGTTTATTTATTGCAAATCTAAAGATGTTTAATGCTGAGCTACTGCCGCTTCAATACCCCATAGGCTAAGTGGGGAGACCATAAATATTATAACTAAAATGATATGGCTGACATAATAAAATAAACATTTTGCAGAGATGTGCAAAATAATTTATAAAAAGTATTTAAATACTAAATTTATTCAAATAAAATATTTTAATGGGTTTAAGAGAACTTGCCCTTATTTTATTACTAAGTTTTTTTGACACAATCAGGTTCATTTTACATCATATAGTATCAAGTGTATTATTCACGTAATTAATGGACGCCTCCTATTAAACAGAATTAGGGGGCCCGATAACTTTTGATTATGTCAAACTAATTTTGAAAATAAATTAAACACTGATATTAGTCCTGATTCTATAATTTGTTTGTTCTTTGTCCATCACTAGTTCCACTCCTATATTTGTGCGTATGAAAAACAAAGATTACTTGTGTTGTCAAACGAAAGCACCATAGAAGCTGGTTAAAAGATATAATTGGATATTCTATTAGCTGACATCCGTATCAAGCTATTTTAGACAGACTGTAAAATATTTAAGTAATGGACATGTATTACCATTTTTTTTATAATTCAATTCAATATTGCCATAGTAAGAATAGTTTATCAAATTCATTTATTGATGATGACAAAATGTATTATTGTCAAAATGTAATTTGGAATTTGCAAATACAAAATATGTTATAAAGGTATTTCAAATAAAATACAAAATGTTTTTAAAACAAAAGTATTTAAATACAAAATGGAAATAGGTATTTAGTATTTTGTATTCACTAAGTGACATTGTTCAAGAAGTGTTGCCATAAATATCATAATTAAAATGATGTGATGTTTAGGCAGGCATTAAATTAATCAGCATTTTTAATAAAGGTAGTAATCTCATTAAATGGTAATCACATTTCGAATCTTTTCACTAATGGAGAGCTTCACTATTCCAGGGTGAAGATAGACTTAAATTTTAGTAAAAAGGATATTACAAATTATTATTTTTTATCTTATATATTTTAAAAATTGTTTTTTTTTTACTGATGCCAAGCTATGGTCAACCTGAGTAAGAATTGAGGGATATAGTTTATAATTTTACTTGTTCTTCAATTATTATTGATAATGATTCAAATAAATAAATATTAATCAATTTAATGATTATAAATACAAATGTTCCTTGGTCTTATCAACAAATTAGAATGTAAAAATTTCCTTTCTACAAATATTGCAATTGTGAAATAGAAATAAAAGATGTTATAAGCTTAACTTATAGTTTATTCTTGGCTAGCATCAACATTTTCAGTCTGCAGCCCCTTGATAGAAGCAACAGGCACGTAGGTCACTAGCGTGAATAATTTGTGTGCAGAGTCCTCATCATCATTACGTCTACGAGAAAGCCTTACACGAACTCGGAAAGGTACATTTCTGGAACAAATAATATGATTTTTATTATTGATAGTTTCCTGAAGATGTAGGAACTGTTTCTTAGGCTAAAAATTTAGTAGTCCTAGATAAAACAGAAGAGCCCTATGATTTTTTTTTTAGATTATTACTTCAATTTATCACTATTATATACTTGTTTGATTTAGAGTTCCCCACTATCTCCTCAAGTTTCACTATTAATTAAATTGTTTGTGATAAGTGGTCAAGAAAGAACAAAAAAACATCCAATTAGTAAATAGTAAATGGTTTACTTTTTAAGAATAATCTAATTTGACTGTTCAGATGTCCATAAAAGCATAAATATATATTTAAATTAAAAATCTCTTTAAATATCTAAGAAAATATAAATAAATGTATGGTGAAAATTTCAGTGTTTGATATGTTATTAATGATAAACTCATCATTCTGATGTAAAACACCATAGTTTAGTAAAAATTTACGAGCTAATCAAAAGTTTATTTCCGTATATTTTAATTTTGTTATAAAAACCTTAAAATACTAGTCACAGTTCTTTTAATTCAAATAATAACAAAAATTTTAAGGACCTTTTAAAATTTCTAACAATAAAGTTATATATGAAAGAACGAATTGAATTACCTTACACCTTTTGACCACAAGAACTTGTTTAACCTGGTATCAACACGAACATCAGGGGTACCCATTTGTTTTTCAGCGAATTTACGGATTTCCTTAATTGCGCGTGGTGCCCGCTTTTTAAAGCCGACTCCATGAAGGCGCTTGTGTAAATTCACAGTGTATTCACGAGTCACCACTTCATTTATTGCTGATTTACCTTTCCTCTCTCCTTTAGGTTTAGCCATTATGCTCTGAAATAATAAAGCGAAGACTCAAAATACATTTGCTTCTTAGTACACCAGTCACAAATACACTTTATTTTAGCATAAAACATGCAAATCTAACACTTTTCTGTTAGATTTTATGAGATTAAAATATAAAAACACACCTCAGCTAACACTCGCCGAATTAAAAAGAGATGTCATGCAAATGTCATGTGTCAAACTGTCAACTATGTTGTCAAATGTCATTTCTCATCAATGTTACCATCTCCGAAAAATATTTACTTCTATAAAAATACTACAACTACTTGAAATTATTTACTTACTTTTGTCATTTTACAGATTTCTACATTATAGATTTTTTTTAAACACAAAAAACTTAACCTCTTGAAACTATTGCTTTATAACTCGCCATTTGAATTATTTACGTTAACGCTCAAAAGGCTCAATTACTCGTTCCACTTGCGTTAACTATCGTAACGCTCGCGGACAAGTGGAACGGGGAAAACCGCGGTCGTGAGCGTGGGCGTTGAGATCGCTTAGTGGAACGCAGGGTAGATAATGTTGCTGCGGATACTCAACGTGCTGCGTTAGTTAAATATAGTTATATTATGTTTATACATTTATATGTTATAGTTTTCCTCGATCGTCAATATCACAACTTAACCTAATAAATGAAATTTTTAGTATTTATATTTACTAAAAAGATTTTATCAACAAAGTACAATTTTAGAAAAAAAAATAGTTTCATTTCAAATTAATTAAAAAATAATAATATGATTAATATGGGCAGCATTACCTTGATACTTTTGCTTTTTGGCGCGAGTGCGTAGTGGAACGCACTCATTGTCATTATTATTATCTATCGTAGATAATTATTAGTCTGTATAACAATACAACGTTTATCTATGGTTTTAACTCTGTGGGTTTTGTGATTGTTTTAATGTTTTTACATTTTAACCAAAGTTTTTAACCTTTGAGTAAAAGTCAAAAGCAAAGCACATTAAAATTTGAAATTGAAACTAACAAAAAATATAAATGGTATCTAGCTTAGGTCTACAAGTATTATAAATAGGAAAATAGCTAATTAGAAATAAAATCAACGATGTCTGAAATATACAAGTAAGTTTATTACAACGATATCGAAAAACATTCGTACATTTGTTCTTTAACTTAATTTGAAATTTATATTTTTAGACTAATCCATCCAGTTAAGTTTTTTAATGATTACATTGGCAAAGATATTCGACCTGATGGAAGAAAATTTGACGACCAACGAGATATAAAACTTAATGTAAATGCAATAAAAACCGCAGATGCTTCGGCTATTGTAAAATGTGGGAACACAACAGTTGTTTGCGGCATTAAATTGGTAAAATAATATTGATTTAAGTTATTAATGTATTGCATTAACTACATTTCTAATGTTATTGTTGGGTCATTGGATCTAGAAAGAGCAAAATCACTTCATCTGACGATCTTCTGAGAGAACTTTTAAAAGAGAGATTGTATATAATGTAATATTTAAAATAAAGCTACTTTGTTTAAGGAATTGGCAAAACCTAAGGCAGAAGAGCCTGAATTGGGATATTTAGTGACAAATGTTGAACTTCTTCCACTATGTTCTTCTAAGTTTAGACCAGGGCCACCTTCAGACCATGCACAAGTTATTAGCAATATAGTGGCTGATATATTTAAAACCTCAAAATGTGTGGATTTAAAGGATTTATGTGTGGTACCAGATAAGTTAGCATGGGTTGTCAATTGTGATATAGTCTGCCTAAATAATGATGGAAGTGTTGTGGATGCTTGTATTATTACCTTAATGGCGAGTTTGAAAAAGTGTAAGTATTATCAAACAGTCACATCAGATAGTAATGCTATGACCAGCTAACAAATAATACTAATCAAATTATTTAGTGTGTTTACCCTCAGTGACTTATGATGTAGAAACAGATGATATTAAAGTTGATGAAGAAATAAGGACACCTTTAAAAGTACATGGGCTTCCAGTTACTACAAGTTTTGTTGTATATCAACAATCACCGAGGTATAATATTAATTGTTTCTTCTTTTGTATCATTTTTTTTATTATTATGGCAGTTTAGCTTTTAAGGGACAAATGAGCAGACAGCCCTCTTGGTAAGTGGCCACTGTCACCCATGGACCTTGGCAATAAATAGAGAGTGACTCTTGTTTTGCCTATGTGTTGCCACCTCAAACCCACACCCCAGAGTTCACTAGAACTTCTGCAGTAACTAAATGGCAGGGGAAGGGGTACGTCTGGCCCACCAGCGGCTCGTCCAGAACGTCTCAATGACACTTAGTGGTCAGATCATTCTTATCTTCTAAAGTTATTCTTCTTTATCATTATTTACAACTTATTGTCAATTTTTATTTCAGTACCATAGTTTTGGTCGATCCCTCAGCCTATGAAGAAGAGATGTGTGGTAGCATTGGAGCAAACTTAATTGTTTGTTGGAATAAAGATAAGCTAGGTGGCATACAAAAGTTTGGTGGCAGCAATCTTTCAAGTGAATATGAAAAAAAAACACTAATGTTAGCAAAGAAGAGGAGTAAACTTGTTGAACAAGTTATTGAAACATGTATAAAAAATGATTCTTGAAATGAAATAAATGGTGCCACTCTTAATAATATTGTATCTTTTATACCTATTAGTCTTATAAATCATTCTAACAAAAACAAATGTAAAAAATTAGTTCTACTTAAGTTTGCTATCTAAGTATTTTTTTCATGATGATTTAAATATAAATAAATGGTAAATTGGTTTTTACATTTATAAAACATCTATAAAATTTTAAAAATTATATCTATGTTTACATAATAATTAAACAGAAATTTAATATAGTCTGGTGGTGTTTACAACATTACAATTATTACATTTACTTCGCTTTATAGTATTATTAATTACAAGTAGTTTTAAGCAATAATGAAGTCCAAAATAGCAACATTATTAAGGTTAGTATCTAGCAACACTGTTGCAACCAACAGATTTGACAGATATCCTTATTAGTGGCAACATTTTATAAAAATGTCACCACGTCTAAAAATATCAAAATATGTTATTGAGGTAAAAACTTTAAAATAACTTAAAATAATACTATTAGATCACAATTAAGGTGTAAATATACATGTTTTAGAATAAACATACCAAGAAAAATTGTCTGTACTATATAACATATTATAGTTATATATACGTCATCACTAATAATTTGTTTTCCCCTTCAAATAATTTTAATGTAGAATTTATAGTTCATGTGTTTAATTTTCAACATATTTTTTTGTGTATATGACGAGCTCCTAAATATATGACGAGCTCCTAAACACAAACTTTCATCACTTATTTTAACCTTTTAATCCTTTCCCAAACTATCTCTGTACCAAAATCGGTCTACCAGTTTTTGAGTTATAAAATGGTGTATGTAATTCGATTTTGTAGTATATATAAATTAGTGTCTGGCAGGACCTCGCAAAAACCTCCGAATTGGGTCCAAAATAATTTGAAAGATATGCATTATTTCATTTTTCATTGAAATCCATTGAGCTATTCTTGTGTGATTGAATAACAAACATTCAAACTTTCAGATGTATAATATAAGTCATTACTTTTAATTAATTTTTCAGCGATTATCTAAAATTAATACAGATGAGCCAACAGGATGCCTGTATGGACTCATGTATGATGGCACTTTGCTTGTTGTTGGTATGAGTTTAGAGTTTTTTGAAAATGAAAAAAAAAGTTACAGACAATTACTTCTTCACTTGCCAGCTGAAATAGAGTTATGTGGTGTTATAAAATTTAGTGAGTCTCTATCGGTGGAGTCAAAACCTAAGGAGATATTTCAGGTATATTATTTAAAATATGGTATTATACATTTTTTTAAATAAGCAGATGATCCACTTGTATGCGGGTGATGTTGACAATGAATTGTTACCTTGAAAATTGGTTGTGAAAAGAAGAATGTAGTGATTTCAGTAGACCCTGACCAAGAGTCTACTGTAACTGCATTTTTAATAAAAAAGCCCTCTTCGATTGGGGAAAGTTTTGGAATTAATTTCTTTTTGGAAGAAAGTTGGGGTATTAATTTATAAGAATTTATAAAATATGTATTATTTTTTGTTTGTTATTGTTCTGGAAAAAAAAACTAATTTTATTGAAAAAGACTGAGATGTGGTACTAAATGAATGACAATTTTTTATCAGCATACTCTTTATAGACATAGTGACTTTAATGAGGTACATGACTGACTCATTCCTAAACTCTGTATTCAGCTTGCACATTATCTGTATACTATAACTCTAAAAGATTAGAAGGAAGATAAATTGTTTATTAATATTGTTTTTTATAATTATTAGGATGTAGACATAACAGATAATCCTCTTTTTATGGTAATAAACAAGGATAAAGACATTAAAGCACATTTTTTAGTGCATGATAAATTTGAAGAAACAAATTTTGAAGTCCTTCAAAGTGAAGATTTATGGAAACAATTTATTCATGTGCGTCTCAATACTATATTGCCCCTCACTTGTGAGGCTACAATACCAGGAGTAAAAAATATTATGCAAAATAAAAGGAAAAAAGTAAGTTTTTGAATTAAATTTTGTCTTGTTATACATATCTATTTTTACCCGACGAAGGCAAAGGCGTTTGGCGAAGCCAAAGGGAATGGTAATGATTTTGGTAGTCTATGTTTGTATGTTCCACCCTAGCACCTAAAATTCTGAACCAATTTTAACGAATGATGTGTTAGTAGATTCGTAATCATGGCACGGGTGACATAGGCTAAAAACATTTTATGTTTTTTTATGACGGAATTCTATCCTCAGATTCTAACCTTGAAAAAAATTAATCTAAGATAATCATCACATGTTTGGTGTCAATGCGACCACAGTTCTACTTTGACCATTTTTATACTTATGTATTTCTGGGTTTTGTATCTGTATTTTTTTCTTGTTTCATCCTCTTTAGACCAAAATGATAATTATCTAGATAATAAGGATAGGATTTAAGTACATTTAAAGGTTTTCTTCTTAATATATTTTTTACAAGGATCTGAAACAAAATGAAAGATTAAAAATAATATATGTCCAACATGCCAAAAAAAATATATGTTCATACACAAAATAAAATTGTAAAATGGTATTACTAAAAGCTTTAAATAGTTCATTATATTTTAGATAGCATCAGGACAAGTATCATTTCAAATAGATGGGACATCTGTATATTTATTTGGTGTGGCATCGGATGTTGGTGTTACTGGCAAAAGTATGGATGCCAATGTTGGGGAATTAATAGATTCTATGGGCCCAGAGCAGACTAAGAAGAAGAAATACAGTACAAATAAAATTGTAAGTTAACTATCTTAATAGTTACATAAATCTAAACTTAACATTTTATTGTTTTTACTATATTGTTTTAGGAAATAGTGCCTGTGAATTTAGTGTTAAAAGCAACAAAAGATATGCTCTCTGATAAACTTGTTAAAACAGCTGTTAAAATGATGACAACACAGAGAAAACGTAAGTAAATAATTCATATGATTGAAGACAAAAACCTTATTAAACGAAACTGCAGAAAAAATATTTATGGTGTTTTCATTTACATACAACATAAAAATAATAATTTTTGGCATGATAAAGTGTAAAAAATATTTTCTAAACAATATACTTTATATTTAATGAAATAATAATTACTTTTTGTTTTTCAAAAAAATAAAGGAATAAATTTTATTGTTTTTTATTAATAAAATAAATGTTAGTCATTTTTTTATTCATAATTGATTTGTTTTCCAGCTGCATTTTGTATAAGTATGCCATTAAGGGTTGATGCACTGGCAATGATCCACCGGGACACCAAATTGTCAGAGCTGTACACAGTGCTGGTAGAGGCTGCCTGTCGCTCCCTTAAATTATTAGAAACTGTCTTGTTGGAACAATTAGGTAAATTGTTGATATAGAAAAGTGTAAGGTGACACTACTAAGGTTGTGTCCTTATTGATTTTTTCATTGCGTTATTGCAGAAAGATTTTTTCTAATTTAAATAATTTAATTCAGGTCAGGAAGGTATTGGAGATGGAGCAGGTCTACGCTTGCCTGAAACCTTTCATTTTCTTCCACAAGAACTTGGTCATTTTGTCACAAGAATCCTACCAAGAGGAATACCTGATGAAAGCATGGGTAAACTTTTTAATAATATGTACACATATTATTATGTTTTCTTAATTTTTTGGAAGTTTTGAAATGAAATTCTATGGATAAATGTTTCCCCTTCTATTTTGTGAAATTGTTTACCCTTTAAAATTTCTATATTAATATATAAAGCTGAAGAGTTTGTTTGTTTGCTTGAATGCGCTAATCTCAGGAACTACCGGTTTGATTTGAAAAATTCTTTTAGTGTTAGATAGCCCATTTATCGAGGAAGACTATAGGCTATATATCATGAAGCTAAGACTAATAGGAGTGGATGATCACGGTTAATATATATTTTAACAAATTTTAGAGAAAGAAAGACGATTACTACATGAACAGCTATGCCTACCACTAGACAGACCACAATTCCGAAGAGGAAATGTGTTTACAAGTAATACAGCTAAATTGATGAATCCTCATGAAGCAATACAGCTGCCTGTCAAACCTGATACTGTTGTAGCTTTGGTTTATGGGAGATATACATACCATCATTACATGCAGGATAACTTCAATGATGATGGGTGGGGGTGTGCTTACAGGTCAATGCAGACCATATTCTCATGGTTCAGGTTGGTACATATTTATAATATATTTAAATAAAAAGTTAAGTTCAAATTGAAACTGTTCTCGTATTGTATTTATTTTATCCATTAGTTTATAGTACAAAGGAGAACTTAATACCTTACGTTTATCTACAATAATGCATTTTATTTATTTCTGTACCACAAACCTAGAAACAATTGTTACAAACTTAAATATACAATAGGATAACTTATCTCTATAAGAAATCTCTTCCAGAAACCCTTTTTTGTGTGAGAAGTAGATGTTACTATATGAGGAGTAGGTACAATAAAATAGAAATAGAAAAAAATATTAATAATCATGATAAGATATTTTTTTACACAAAAAAATACATAAATATATATGTACCGATAAATATACAATATCTATAGCAATAGGTATAAATATAATATTTTCTTCTGGTTTATATATTTATATATTATATATAATAATGCAGAGTTGCATTGAAGAAGTGAGCAGATACGTAACTAAAAAAAGAAGTTAATTTAAATCAACTCAAACACATGCATATATCTTTATATACCTATCAATACATACATATATTCATAGAAAACAATATATCCATATTAAGACAGTAATATAAATATTTATTACTTAATTTCTCTTGCTTACTAAAGACATATAAGAGGACTTCAAAACCAAAATAAAAAGGACATAAAAATGGGCACTGAAAATATTTGAATTGTTGTTATCTAATGCTTACACAAAAAAACTAAAAAATATCACATTATGAAAAAATTGTAGATAATAAAAAAAGCCTAATGCCAAATACAGACTCTAGACCTACATAGGATAAAAGTAAACTAGCTTAAAAAGATTTTATGGATATCTTTTTTTGTTGGCCCATGTTTTTAATGTGTTCAGTGTGTTAACATCAGAAGTGAGATATCCCAGAACTTCTAGATCTAGAATTAAAAGTCTTTAGGCTTTAATATTAAGTAGATTTTTACAAAGCAATTTTGAAAAATATTTTTGTGTATTTTATACAGGCTCCAAGGATACAGTACAGTGGAAATACCAACTCATAGAGAAATACAACAGTGCCTTGTTAGAATCGGTGATAAGCAGTCGACATTCTTAGGGTCGAAACAATGGATTGGATCCACAGAGGTCATGTTTTGCTTGGAAACACTTCTGGGGGTACAATCCAGGATTATATTTGCGAATACCGGCCAAGAACTGATAAGTTACACGCCGGAGCTGGTGCACCATTTTCACAAAAATGGAAGTCCTATTATGATAGGTAAGTGGCTTTGTATCGATGTTTACTTGACACATTATTTTGAGTCTCAACATCAAATTTATATTTATTTTTTCTTACTAATAAAGTGACTTGCCTCCATTTTGTTTTAAAGTATTTAGCACCCACTGTTTCATTATGTACTAACTTAATGAAGAAAATACTTTTATATTTTAGTAATATTTATTTCTCTTATGATGATTTTACATCATGGCAATTTATTTTACATTTTATCATGACTTTTCGTCATAGCATTTTATTTATTCTTCTCATGATATTGTCAGTAAAATAATTATTCTAAATTATAAAAACTTCTCGTTGGAGTTTTAACAAAAACAATTAATCACTCAATCACAATGAAACACACAATATACATAATCACATTTACATTTATGATATGTATATATATTATTTAGGATAATATTAGCAGAAATTACATTTTCGCCGCCTCAAAATTTTTTTTTTTAGTTTTAGAGGCCGTATTTTGCGTAAAATTCAGTGGAATATAAAAGTCGGTGTTTTTAATTCACGTTAATGTATCTTTAAACTGATGATTCACACAAATAAAGTTAATTTTTACAAACTAAAATCTCTTAAAAGTTCTTTCAAATCCAAAGTAATGTTCTGTTAGTGTCAATTTTTCTTTATTTTTAGGTGGTGGGGTGTTAGCTCACACAATAATTGGTGTTGAATACAATACCGTAACGAACGACACCAGATATCTCATCTTAGATCCACACTACACTGGAGCGGACGACGTAAATACTATTATTAGCAAAGGATGGTGCGGCTGGAAAAATTCAGACTTTTGGAACAAAACTGCACATTATAATCTGTGCTTGCCACAGGTTAAGCCAGCTATCTAAGGAGTTATACAGATTTTAGATAAAAATGCAAGCAGAGCGCATTGGACGACTAAGACAAGATGTCAGCAAATCAGGGATCTCAACTTTTTATGGTTTTTTTTTTTTACAATATTAAGAACTATAAACAAAATACAATTATACTCCATGCTAATATAGTAATTCAAAATGAATATGTCGACTCATAACTCAAAATTTTACATTTCAATAAAAAAATTTGAGTTATTTTTTTAATATTATATTGATATTTGATTTGTTGACATTTTATCTCACGTCCAGTTAGAGTGTTATGCAGTTCACCTTTACATCAGGATTTAAAAAAAATACATGCCCTTATCAAATAACACCGAACTCTTATGAAATGTAGATCCTTTTTTGCATTTAAAATTTTGGTACAGGGGTCTTGTATTTTATGCTCAACGTAAATGTACACATTACTGTGATACCATTCCGAGTTAACTGTTTAGTCGCACGCTAGATATTTTTTGTAATAAGAGGTGGTTATGGTAGGTAATTATTCATATTAAATTATAATAGTTATGCAACTGTTTTAATACCTAATTATCAATAGTTGCATACAAGACTTTATCTACACCCATAATTAAATCCTCTATAAAAGATTCCGAAACAGTTTACTGCTAACATTAAAACAGCCACTCCTAGTAACCCAATATCGTCCAGTACTGAGTATATACAAATAAACTTAGTATTAATGTAAGAATCATTCATTGTAGTTGTAATGAACATGTTGTATAGTGCAATTATTAAACATAACTTCAATGTTGGAAGCTCATTTTTTTTTCAAACAAAACGATAAAAATATCAAATAAAAATGACGGGGGTTTCGAATAAAATATTTTCTTTACGGCGCGCGGCGTGCTAGATAGTGAAACGCGCGTGAATAACTGTTCTTTTTTTGAAATTCATACAGACGGTCTTTTTTTGAAATACCACGAACATACACTTACCACGCATCGGGCAGTACAAATGTGGCTGTCTGTTGAGTAAACAACATTATATGATCAATTTGGATGATATAATGGTTATTAGGACATTGGGTGTTTTAATGTGAGAAAGAAAGTATGGGAGTAGATAAAATTATTATTATAGTAGTCACTATGAAATTGGCTTAAAATTAAGATTTAAAAAAATATAATTACTTTTTGTTTATGATAATACTTCAATATTGTAGTCGAGTCAGAGCCAGAATTGTGTGACACTTTTATAGTTCTCTAGCCGGCCCGACTTCGTTCGCATGTTGCTCCGCTCCTATGGGTCGTAGCGGTCGTAGCGGAACAAACAGATAGACAAAAATTGTAAAAAAATGTTGTTTTGGTATAATATGTACCGTGTATCCATATGCACTTACTAAAAAGCAGTTATTTTGATATTACAAACAAACATTTCAATTTTATTTATTTGTATCGATAAAGACATAAACAAGTTGGTGTGAGTATGACAAGTTTTTGCAACACATACGATGATAATACTAAAACAACACATAATAAGAAGTCTTCCAGTCTTGATCCGTGATATAAAATGGTTATTTAGTAATGATAAATAATATGTTTTTTTGGTACAATTGACTCCACAGACCATCACCTCTTATACGTTTTGTTTGTAATGGAATTGTAAAATAAAATGCTACATGCGTTCCAATAAGAAAGACTGGTTAGGTTGTGCTGAACTACGACTTTATTTGCTACGTGGACTTCGTACTGTATACAACGCATAGTATTAGAAACACCTAACCATATATTTCAACCCAGATTGAAATAATTTTGTAAAGTGCATTTTATTAGTGACACGCCTGAATGTAAACTGAATGAATTGTTATATTTTTATCAATTAAATTATAATTTCAATTTTACTCTTATTATTGCTTTGAAATATCCTTACTTAGCTACCGGCACGTAAGTATGGGTTAGACCTTGATTGCGCTAAAGTCAAGATTCAGTTGCGCACAATGCGCAACTTTCCCCTTCTACTTTTTCACAGACCTAAAGTTAGCTGCCGGCTACTATATTTACCTTTATCAATTGAAAATTAAGATCAGTTGGGTCGCGAAAAATATATGCCTGAAAAATTCTTCCATAAAGCAGTTTCCATGTTTTTGCTTTAAATGGGTGAAAAATTCTTATAATAAAGTTACAATTTCTTTAAAAAAAATAGATATTATTACTATTTAGGATATCGAATCATAGAAGACTGTAGGGGCGGAATATGTGTAAGTCACTGTCACGGCACTGTCTGTAGTGTACACTACATTTGGTGAGGAAGTTAAAATAAAACAAGCTGATTCTTATCATCTAATATTTATTTACAATATATAGTGAATTTCAGATTACTCTTTATACTTAATCTAGAATAGCTATACATATTAAATCACAGTGATTAACATGGTTGTTTACACATAGTATTAATTAACTGTAACAGCAAATCCTACAAACACTCATAAATACAGGCAGATGAATTTATTGTCAATAATTTCTTCTAATTTATGTAAGAGAAAGGAATTTAACATTTATTATGTGAATCAACAGATCATCTTGCTTATAATAGTTATTTATGCAACTGTTGTATGATAAGGGGTATTATACAACACTCATGTGATACCCACATTCGTAATATAATCCTCTATAAAAGATTCTGAATCAATGAAATCAATCTTACTGCTAACATTAAAACAGCCACTCCTAGTAACCTAATATCACACATTAGTATATACAAATAGACTCTGTATTGACGAAAGAATCATTTATTGTAGTTGTAATGAACATTTTGTATAGTGCAATTATTAAAATTCACTTTAATATGTTCATTAATGTCGGAAGGTAATCGCTCATTTTTTTGTAAACAAAACAATAAAAATATCTAAGAAAAATGGCGGAGATTCGAATAACATATTTTTTTACGGCGCACGACATTCTAGATAGTGAAATGCGCGTGAATAACTGTTCTTTTTTCGAAATTCACACAGAATACAGATGTTCTTTTTTTGAAATTCATACAGATACCACGCATTGCGCAGTAAGAATGTGGCTGTCTGTTGAGTAAACCTTTTGCTCATAAGGAATTTGAGTGTTATTATGAGATTCAGTACAACATTATATGATTCGTTTGGATGATATAACGGTCATTAGGACATTTGGAGTTTTAATGTTGGCAATAAGCTAACTATTTCAGAATCTTTTATATAGAGGATTTAAAGTATGGGAGTAGATAAAGATATAAATAATAATATTTAAAGTGATGATAATGTATATCACAAGTCATCAAGATGCAGATTAATAACGATAGCAACATCATTTGAATTAAAGATAGATTTATTTAATAAATCTATGAAATTAAGAATAATGTTTCTATTACACAGTTCTCTAATTCTAACTATATACCCCCTGTTCAGGTTAGGGTGAGACAAAATGTAAACAAATTGTAGAATGGTTCTTTGTGCCTTACCTTTCCTACAAGGATGTAATTAGACATTTAAGGTAACACAGAACAATGTTATTAAACGCAAATGAAAATCATCGTCACCCTTCAATGGCCCACTGCTGAGTAGGGTCTCCTCCTAAGAATGAGGAGGGATTAGGCCATAGTCTACCACGCTGGCCCAATGCGGGTTGGCAGACTTCACGCGCCTTTGAGAATATAGTGAACTCTCCGGAGTGCAGGTTTCCTCACAAACCGTTAAAGCAACTAATATTTAATTACTTAACAACAAACATAACACAGAAAAGTCGGAGTGTGTGCCCAAAATTGAACTCGGACCTCCCGAGTAGACATCAACGTCTAAACCTAGCTATCACTGCTTGCAAATTAATATAGATTTTATTATATATAAAATTCTCGCCACACGAGAATTTTGTATATTACATGAAAGACTAAAAAAGTTCACATTTATTATATTTTCGAGTTATACTCATCATTGATTTATTTGTTTACCTTTTATCTCAGACTAAGCTGAATAGTGTATAGTTTCTGTACTTTTATATTTGTAATATCCTGTACTTCATAATTTTGGTTAAACAATAGACACATGACGAAAAAACTATATGATTATAAGAGTTAAGCGCATAATTTAACAATTCTTTAAAGTAATAATAATACGTAATACCTTTTCACTGCATTCCTCACACTAGGGGTAAGTAAACTATCAAGTACTTCGAAAACCTCACCAACACTTTGCCTTACTTTCTACGTAGACCACATATTCCCCGTATTCATGGCAATTACTACAATAACCATAAATTAGTAATGAAAATATTTTGTTGAAAGGCTCAATTATTAAACTTGGACGCAGAAAATCAATACAGACTACAGTCATACATGTTTTGAGAAATTTAAATAGTTATAAGGACACTAGTTTATATTTACATCAGCATTCAGCAACATGATTTTTAACATACAGTTTATCTATAACAGGCGCGTTCCACTAAGCGATCTCAACGCCCAAAATGCTCATTTTACCGTTCCACTTGACGAAGAACGCAGACGTTGTGGTCGCGCGAAAACGTCATTAATGACGTCATGACTTGTGCTCAATCGAAGGTCAGGACGACCCAGGTCAAATCTTGGGTCGTTGTGAGCGTTGCAAAATTAGTGATCTGTGGTTGCCAAATTGGCGGCATTTTTAAAACAAAAAAAATGACAACGAACAAAAATGTCGACGATGAAATAACTTTATTTGATACGGATAGAGATTTATTAGTGGACGTAAATGTTTCTGCAGCGCATTTATATAAAATTAATTTTAGTTTAAATTAAATTGTAAATATAAAAAATCAATAAATAAAAAATATGATTAGAAATTAATTTAACCAATAATTATAAACTTAACCTGTTGAAACTATTGCTTTATAACCCGCCATTTGAATTATTTACATTAACGCTCAATCACCCGTTCCACTCGGGTTAACGATCGTAATGCTCGCGGACAAGTGAAACGGGAAAAACCGCGATCGTGGGCTTTGAGATCGCTTAGTGGAACGCAGGGAAAATCTACAATATTAAAGTGCAATTGAAATTTATAATTTCCACTATAGTTTCCTATAAAGCTTACAACAATACTATTCTTAGAGAATTTCTAGATCACAATGCCGTATCTGAGGAAACTTTTTCTGAAAAAGAAAATTCATGATTTACTGTGGTATCTATTTCTTTTTATATTATCAGAGATAATTAACCTTTAAATATAGTATTACTATACTCTACGTATATCGATATACGTTACGAAAATGAAAAATATTATATCCCCCTTACTTATAAACAGTGATTAACGTAACCAATGTCTAATGGACATGTACTCCTTTCTACGACAACTTTATTTGTATTTGAAAGAAAGAGACAAAGCACTGCTTAATTGATTATATACTTTTTTAACTAAACCCATATATGTATAAGTAGTGTATATAAGTAAATATTAACTTACCCTCAGTTTCAATTCTATCCTATCTATCTCTCCTCCCAACATGTCGACAATGTTTTCTCCGTGCTTTAATAGGAATGCCTCTACGTCGTCGATTGTTTCTATCTTTTTCATATCCTTTAAAATAAAATTTAAAAAAATAAACAAACTTACAAATCTATTAAACTTAGCGTGCGGCTAAACAAATTAAAACCTAAATACATTAGATCCCCGATTATCCGAACCTCGATTATCCGGACTTTTTCGTCACTCATCACTCGTTGCTGATTTAAAAGTATTTTGATGATGCAACTAAAAATGTTATAACGAATTTATTCCTGCCTCTAAGGGAAAATTATCGGAGTAATTGAATCTCATACAATTAAAGCGCATCAGAGACTTTACCGCAATTACAGGATGAGGTTCATTACATATCTAAGGTCAATTATTCCCAATCAAAAGTTTAAATTACATTGGTATTATACTATTCAACAACCTTACAGCCTATCATTTTTAAACCCCAACGCTATAACGACGGAGTATTATAAATTTAACATGTATATGTGTGACAAAATGGTGTGGTCGTAGCGCTCATAATAACACCGATTTATATGTTTGAAAGCTCATTTAATTTGTGATTTCTTTATATTTAGTCTTACGCCGAACTAAATAGATTATAGTATCTGTATTGCTCCAATAGCCCAATAGTTAGGTCATAAGAAACGATCGAGAGGTCATGGGTTCGACTACTGATATTAACCCAACACCTAGTACGAATTAACTTAATTGGCGGGGTTACAGTCTAGAAGTAAGCCTTAGTTTAGTTTCTCCTCGTTTATATAAAAAAGTAAAACATACTAACCTCTAATAGTATGTTCAAATCATGCTTTTCTAAATAAGACCTTGTTAATGCTCTACCGTCGAAGTCTACTTCAGCCTAAAACAAATGATTTACTTATCACACAACTTACAGGAGTCTCCTTATCTCGAAAAGTAAAGTTTAATTATTTAGCATATACAGGACGAGTAGCTAGTAATAAATATATAATCAATGCAACAAACCTTATATCTTATAAGATTATTTCCTATATCTATACCCTTAACGTCATGTATGGCTCGAATCATGAAATCCCTTTCTAAAACACTATTTATTTCGTCTAACTGTTCTTGCCGAATTGATCTGAAAGAAAGGAGTTTTGATGTAACTCTATGTTTAACACTTTGTTAATCAATCAATCAAAATTTGATCTTTAGAATCTCTAAAAATTAATCCATTACTATATTTATATCGAGGCCGCCCTTTCGATTTGTATTTTATTGACCAAAAATTGTACTTACAACTATCTAGAAAAACATGATTTCTCAATTGAGAAAGAGAATCAAATTTAAAAGAAAATCTTGCAATATATAAAATGTATCTCTCCTGTGTTTTTTAAACTGTCAAAACTAAAAGTTACTCTCATTCTATGTGTGCGTTATTGTTAACTAACCTCCCAATCAAAGCTCCAACATTGCTAAATATAATGAAAGAGGCGACGCCGCCGAGTAGCGTACCCACTAGGATACTGCCTATCGCGTCAGGTAGCGGACTGCCCGTGTACTGCGATATGGCCATACAGCTTGCCGCCACCACCACGCCAGCCACCGCTGCCGTGTCCTCGAACAGCACCACGTTCACTGAAGGGTCTGAACTGCGCATCACTGCAACACATAGCGTAAGAATAGCGAGGTCACACCTTTTAAGCTCCGGACAGAGTCAAGAAAGCTAGGATTACTGAATTGAAGTTGTTTTTTAAAGGCTTTATCCACTATCTTAATATCTGCCCAAAAATTCTACCGCAAAAACTTCTATAATCTTATAAATCTTATATTTAACATAATTATAATAAAGTTTTGTTATTTATCTTTTATACCTGTATTGCTTTAACACAGAAATGTTTAAGATTATAGTTAGATCTAATAAACAAAAATATTACTCTTCTAGAAAATTTAGAAAACATAATTAATTCGTAAGGAATAGGATACTTTAAATGACCATTTTATTCTTTACTCAAAATGGGACACAGACAATGGGAAGGGGGTCTTTCAAATATCCACAGACAGACGGGTGCAAAGACAGATCAAAATCAAACAAAGCAATTACTTCTGGAATATTTGTTGACAGACAAATCATAGTGATGACATGATCTCGATGAAAGGAAACAAATAATAATCATAAATAATACCTTCCATTTGGTAGGTGAAGTTAAGAGGTATCACTAGTATTTTCTAAAAAAAATATACAATAGGGACCGGTCTGTGTTATTGCTAGCTACGCGGTTATGTGCGCGGTTTCTGAAAATGTGACAGTGTTACGTTCCGAAGCTTTCTTAGAAACAACGGGATTGTCCCCTTCAAAATGGGATGTATAGTATGTCACATTAAGAATCCTAGACGCAAAATTATAAAAAAATATAGCTACAGACACAACTATAATGGTAATATGTGTCCTTTATTAAGCGGCTTACTTTTTAACCTTTATAAATAATCAATGTTTACTAACCATATTCATATAGTGACATATTAGCTTCCTTAGCACCTTTCTTAATAGCATTAAGAGCAACCATTAAGGTTGCTCCTTCTGAAACAACTGCTCCCCCAAGCACAAAGTAAGCCTGAAAAATCATGAAGATGATTTACTTACCAAAAAAGCTTTATTTTTATAAATACATGAAGCAAAAACTTTGTACCACTTTTCACGAAAATTGCGTTTACGGAGGAGTATGAAATTTCCCACACTTTTAGTTTATATAGAGATGGAGTGCAGAATGCTATTTTTTTTTAATTGTGCATAAAAATACATTAAATCAATAAAAAAACATTGCACAAGCTACTATGTATGCGACAAATGCATGCATATATACTCCTCAGTTAATTGTTAAAGTAATTTAAATGATTTAAGGTCGAATTTTTGTACCACTAGATGACCACTAGTATATATAAATGAATAATTATCATATTTAACAGATATATTAGAATATATCAGTAAGTTTCATTCGTTTCCATAATAGTAACATAATTTATTTCTTACCCAGTAAAAATCATGAAGTGGCTGTGGATCTATAATTCCTGTCACTCCATGATAAAAAGAGAGCCCACACCCCACACAAAAGATGCCCACACCAGAAATTAGTGATGACACATATCTCATATTTGTATAACCATATGGATGGTCAGGATCTGCAATCTTTTAAAAAAAAACATTAAACAGTCTGAATTTTAAAAAAATTACATCACTTTTTGTACTGAGGTCTCCTCCAATGTTATCATATGTGCATGAAATCTTAGGTTACTTACTTGTACAGATTTATGTATACCATAAGCAAGAATAAGCTGATTCACAGTATCTGCAAGTGAATGTATGCATTCTGAAAACAAGCTGTGTGATCCAGTGTACAACCAAGCACATAGCTTGAATAGAAAATTACAACCATTACTGAAAGAAAAATATACCCATTTAATAAATGTAATTGCTTAAATATATTATAGCTAACTATATTCAGCTTGAGTTGAGACAGAATATAAACAATTTTTGTTCTTACATTCCAACTGCAGTGAGTACTACTCTTCCAGAGACAGTCTTCAAACCCATCTCCTCTACTCCATGTTTTAACCGTTTATGACCCATTTCCCTCCTATAATTTCTTAACCTTCTTTTTACAGTAAAAACATCTGTAAATTTTAGACCATAAAATATTTTATTATTTAAAATTATAAATTTGACAATTTGGAATTATTGAATTCCTTAAAATTTCACCTTCATACCTTGTTCATATCTTCGTCTATCCAACTCCCTCCTCAGGAGCTCCTTATCTAGAGATTCTTTTGAACCCCATACCTAAAAATTTCATGAAATTACAAAACTTATAAGCAAAATTAATATCAAATAAATAAATAATTTAAGTATATTAACTGACAACTGTTACAAAAATGTAAACTATGAATATTTTGTTATTTTAATATTGTAACTCAAAATATTACTTATATTACTATCCTATTACAAGATAAGAATACTAGTATTATGTGATCCATACCACAAGTAATCTTTTTAAAAGAAAAAAATATTAAATAGTAAATGTATGTAATTTTATGCCTCACCTCAATAGCCTTTGCTTCCACATCTTTCCTGTAATAAACTGTGATTGGTGGCTCGGATTCATATGGAGATCTTCTCAATACCTTAGGCAGTATTTCTAAATCAGACTGCTTCAGTAAATATTCAGTCATAGCTCTCATGGGTGTTATAAAATTTCGTTCAGTGTATGACGCCGAAAAATCTATTAACAATCTCTTTTTCTCTGAAACATTTTATTTGTTTATATTAAGATAAATTGTATTGTGTTGTAATAAATTATTACATCAAAAATTCTTACTTGTAGGAGTAACTGAGTTCTGCTTTATGGATTCTTCTGTTCCCTGCGGCTTTACCTTTTCTATTGTAACTTTAGTAACTACCTTATCAGCATCAGTCTCAGTTTTAACTATAATATCACCTAATGTTTTCTCTTTATGAGAAACCTGTGAGCCCTTCACCAGATTTTTTGTATTTATTTTCTCGGCAACATCCTTGGAATCTTTAACTTCACTCTTATCACAAAAGTAAGCAGATGTATATATCCGCCGATATGCATGTTTATTCCTTTTTAAAGTAAAAAATTTATCGTTTTGTATATTTGGACAAACAGCAATGCATATAGAATTATAATATTTAAATTGAATGTACTGTCTACCAAATTTTCTATAAAAACTAGATGCTACTGAAGGTAGACTAATCATTTTTAATTATATGGTAGTAGATAAATCCACTAAGTAACAACGAGAGGCAAATTTATAGTAAACCACAATACATATTCAAAATAACAACAACATGTATTTTATGTGAAATAAATAATTAATAATTTATACTTATTCAAAACACTGCTAGTCTGAATATGTCATAATCACAATCTACCCGTCAACTGTCAAATGCAAATCTAATGTCAATGTCAGCAGTATCAATTATCTACAACTATAGATTGAACTATCCACGTCGGCTCACAGCTCGGTTACTATTTTGAGAGTAAATGAGTCATGGATTGAACTATCTACATGTACTAGACAGTTTTTAGGCTGCAAACACGGGCCGTGTAGCTGGAAGTTGACGTCCGATAAATTGTATTCTATGTCCCCGAGTAATTGTAATTCTATGTCTGATATGGTCTGTCTGACGGTCATATCAGACGTCGAGCCCACACCATCCAGAATGGACCGACAGTGTCGCAAAGAAAAAGCAATGTGACCCTTTTAAAAAATTCTAAAATGCTTATTCCCAATTCTCATTAAACCTACTCATAAAATAGCTATACGAAGTTCAATAGTTGAAAAATTTAACATCTATATATAAGATCGCGGGTAGTTCGGATTGCTGTCTCGCGAAACGTTCGTGTCTAATTTAGTAGTACCAAGTAAATAATACCAAGTAATAACATTTAATTTTGATGTTTTAAGTGAAATTAAATAGATAGACATAATAAATCACGAACATTATAGTTTTTAGTTATATGGAACTTCATAGAAATTTTTGTTCAGGGTTATTACTCTTACAAGAACAGGTAAAGGGATATGATTAAATTTTGCACCCATATAGTTTTGATTCGACACATATCTTTATCATAGAATAAAGTTAGCTCTATGTGGACAAAGTCACAAAAGTCACAAAGAGAAATATAATCAAAAGAAAGAAAGTGAAAATATAAGGTCTTATTAGTTATATATTATTTCTTAAGGCAAATTAAATCTGTTGACAGCTAGACATAATTATAGTTCATTTGTTTGTTGCTCTCACTTTACTTACAAAAAATTAATTTGAATTTAATTCCTTTGCTTATGTGCGATTGGTGGCGTTGCCAATATCTGTTATTACCAGGTTTTCGGGTAATGCGAGGCATGACGTAAAATATTTTTTTATACAATTTTGAAGAAATTTCATAACAAAAATATTTGTTCTTATAAGCAATTTATATTAAGACATTAAGTACATTATTTATAATTCATGTAACAGTGTGTGCACGAAATAAGATCTGTGGCCGCACACATCACAGATCTTATTTCGTTGACAGTTGTTTGGAATTGGATACCTACAAATTGGATATTGGTTAGCTATAACCACGCTATAACCTATAATATAAATGTTCTGCATTGATGTTCTGTGGGTTGATGACTGATGTGAAATTACTGTGAATTGTAAATTATAATCACAATTTACAGATACATCATCGACCAAATTAATATTGTATACATAAAAGACTGATCAAAAAGCATAATCCTATTGTACATGTGCTGTACACTTGCAAATATAATTACTTATAACCAACAAGTCGAGAGTCCACAGACGATTCTGTAACAGCATTTACACAGAAAAAGGAGATTACAGCACATACAACAATATATATTTGAATCTACAATGCCTGCTTCCAGTATCAATTTATACCATATGCAAGATGCCAAAAATAATTTTGAAGCATTGCGTCCCGCTCCTGTCTGCTTAGAAAACAACATGTTAGTAGATCAATGCCAGAGTGTTCATGTATCAACGAACTGCTATTACGGCTATCACGACCAGAAAGCCTTTAGAAAACCTGCAACGGATGTCGATTGTGAGATGATGGAAGCACCACATGGAGTTACCAACAACTCGTCACCTCAGAGCAATGCCAGAAAAAGAAGCGCAGAAGAGAGCTTATATCCCAAAAATAAGCGTCTACGGGAAGGTAAGATTTTCTATTTATTGATTTTGGAAATATCATTGAAACTATTAATTACCAGATAATAGTAATTCAATGAGGTTTCTGTTTTAATGGACAATGATACAATATGTAATAATTTGATTAACAATGCTGCAGGTTTTTTTAAAAAACATAACTAAGATAGTTGTAAAGGAAACTAAAAATATTACTAATATTACTTATGCCACATCCACATGCTTGCCTAACTCCAACAAGCTGTCTTAAATTCAAATCTATAGATAGACTGTTTGACTTAATTTGTGTAGGCGTGCAAGCCACCCATGTAGCAGACTCAATTGATGTGTGTTAGCAAGTGCTTGTGACATGTTCATACATTTGTGTGTGCTTTGTCTTGTTTGAGCAGAGACACAAATTCTTCTTGTGTAAAAAATGAATGACTGTTAAATGAAGATGTCATAAACTATGTTCTGTTTATGTAATTTTGTGTTTTTATAATAAAAATAACTTAAGTCAAATATTAGAGCAGACCTTAGTTGATTGTCTGTCATGGTTGCCTCCTCAAAACTCACTAACACAGTTGCAATTGCAGTTGTGGATAGCCAGGTTTGTTTCCCAAAATAAAACCAAACATTTGTATAGAATTGTACTTTGTAACAAGTTTCAAGCATGTGGTTGTGGCTTTATATATATTATATTATTTTTTCTATTAAGTGAATTTTTGTTGCAGTTTCAAACCATATTAGTATTTTTTATAATTATAATTGTTTAATATTATTGTCCTAGAAGCCTGTTGCATTGCATTGTTGACTACAGTATTGATCCATGATGTTATTTAGCCTCAATAAGGATTTCAAATAATTGTGGGTTGAATTAGAGTCCTTACGCTCAGTGTGTTTTACTTTTAAAATTTAATAGTAAAAATAGATATAGAATAGATAATTCAAAATAATTTTAGACTCATGACTATATCTGAAACCGATAAGTATTATTTGTATTTCTATATCTAAAAAATTCTATATTTTTAATTTGATCTAGTAATAAATTATTTTTTTATTATTAATAACTTCCTGCATATATATTGCACTTCCTATCAAATAGTGTCACAATTCAAAAAAGATTTAAAATAATTTTTGTTGTATAATTAATTATATATTTAACGTGGTTTTAATTAATGAACAGGTTTCTATATAACATAGAAAATACAATTATAGTTTTAAATAATAAGATATATATGCACTCTTTTACAGCAACTTTTAATTTCAATAAATTGAAAGTAATTTATATACAAAGTACTTTAAAATAAAATATAGTACACATATTTCTTCTTAATGTAAGGTTTTTGTGATTTCTACCGCTCCGTCCATCCTCCAACATTGACAATGGCAAAATCACTTCTCTTAATAGCGGCACGAGCCTATAAAATAAGAAGAAGATTAATTGTTGTGATTTGCAAGGCAGGGTTTCCACCAGAGATGTGTGAGGGATATTTTTGTTAAGAACTAATACATAGAATCATTTATCTAGTCTCTCCCAAAGTGTGTCAAATGATGTGATTCTGTTGACTCTTAATAAACACATCCCTTATTATGCATTCTCGCTCATTTCAGGTGGAAACACAACCTAAATGTTGTAGGAAAAATATAGTTTTATTAGCATAACACTAAACTAAGTTTTGTATTTAAAACATTATTTTTTATTATTAATAAAAAAAACAATTTTAAAGAAACCTATATATATATTGTAAGAGCTTGAGTCTAAATAAAGAATACATAAATTCTTTAATATAGGTACAAATAAGTTTTAAAAGCCTGATCTGATCTGACCCCCTAAGGTATTTTTATTTATGCACTCTTGATTATTATATTTTTATGGCAACACACTTTTTTTTTCATGCTTGGTGTGTCTATAGAGCTATAATGATAAGTCCTAATTATGATTGGCAGAGATATACTCATTTAATTATAAGGTACTATGTCAAATATCGTTCTGGTCACAGTGATGTCCCGTTTTAAAAATTTATTGGAGTTTGAAGCTAAAAATTCAAAAAATTAAATAACGTGTCATCATTACGAGAATTACTAATTTATTTTTAAACTTAAAATCAATTTTCAGTAAACGAAAGACTCCAGGATTTTGCAGACATTTTACAACTCCATTTAAATCTAAGATAACAATAATGTTGCCAAGGCACGAACATACTCCGTGTGTTTTTTGCATTAATGAGATTTTTTTAAAATTGAATTGTCTGTATTATCAATTTGACATCAACATATTTTTTTATTCCATAATCCATTATGGAAGGCAAAGGTATTACACCGTACAGCCATCTTTTTCAGTCTTTAGTGGGTTAATACTTTATTCATTCAATAATATGAAGTAAAATTTATAAAACAAATCTGAAATCCCGTTGATGCGCAAAACACACAGAGTGCGTCTTGTCGATGCATGCCACGAATATGAGGGGGTATTATTACAGCCTTTGCAACATTGATGATAATACACATACAGATTCTTGTAAATGGAATCCGGTTTAGAGGAATGATAAAAGAATGATCATAATGATGTTATTCCTTATCTAGGCTAACTATGAATGGGGGGTGGTAAAGTTCATTAGTTATCAAATTTATAATAATGAATTGAGCTTTTATTTACTTTTTTTATATACATTGCAAATGTCTACCTAGATTGTTTAGTTTTTCATATTTAAATTAGATATATATAGTATAAATTTAAAGTTTTCAAATAAGGCAATTTCAAAATGTAATACTTGCAACACTGATAAAGGATTTTTTATAAATATATAATTGTAAAGAATACTTAAGTAGAACATTGTTACATTTCATTTAGTATTAAATAAGTTAATGGAATGATTCCTTTATCTTTATATCAAGTATATTTTAGTATTAAGTTGAAAATTCTAGTAATCTGATTTGAAACAGCAACAAAATGCCACTTGGGGATTCCTGCTGAGACATGTAAGGGCATAGTGTGACAAAATTCGATTTATTTCAGAGGGTATGGTGCCACCGCCTTCAAACTTCAACCCATGCTTTCTGCGTCCCACCCACAACAATCCAGATACATCTCGTTGTCTCATGGTCCACATGATTTAGTTTAAATGAATTAAATATTTCTGCTTATTAAAATTTCAAATCTAATTTAGAAATGTTAATTTTATCTGCAGAAATACAAATAGAGAAAAGTCTTGAACCTGAGACAATTGAGAAAAAGAAACTCGAAACTAGTTCAGAAGATTCATTGGAAAATTTTTACTGGAATTTACATGGAGGGAACTTTTTTCATGTGTTAGAGTGTCTGTGACGAACATTGAAATGTGTGATATGATAATACATACTATTGGGACTCTTAAGAACTCATTACTAAATATTTTGTTAAGAAGTTATAATATAAGCAAATTGTCTAAAAAAATCCTAATAAAGATAAAATAGGAAAAGGGAGGTTTTTTATTTTACTAAAAATGAAAAGGCAAATATATTATGTTTATTTATTTTAAATAAATATTATTATATAATGAAATATAAACAGTGATGAATAATAATGAGAATACAATACTTAAAACATGGAACTGACAGTTAACTGGAAGAAAGCTTCTTTCAGAATGCTTTAGTTGATGTTAATCTGAAACAAAAAAAAGAAAATTAATTATTGTTTATTTTGTTTCTCTGTTGCAGATGCAGATAAGAAGATTTAATGCAATATTTTTTACAGTTTCACTCAAACAAAATATCAAAGAATGCTTTGATGTTTGAGTGTTTGCTCCGGTTTAGCTAAATGTTAATAGTTACCTTTTTGTTTTTCAGATGAATCCTCCATATGCAGCCTTGTTGGCACACGGTCAAGCCCGAGCCACTCTGCTTCGGCCTTTAATACAAAGATACCACAATATTACATTCCTTATTTTACATATTGGATTAAAAAATTAATTGTTAAATTTCTCTCTTAGTATATACCATTTTTTTATATGGCAACAAATGTTCTTCACCTGTGATATTCTTTGTACCTGATAAAGTATTAAACTTTTCTATAATGTTAAACGTTTTTTATTTATTTCATCTAGTAAAATTTATTAATTCTGTGATAGATTAAACATATTTAACTGAACAATTCCAAATATTTCATAAAGATGAAATTTGAATATTAGGGCAATCTAATATTGAGTAAAAATGCAAGTTTAAATGTTTTGTTTATTAGGGTATAGGAAAATTACACTTATTTAAAATACAATAATACAGTTAAATAATGATGGGATTACATATTGTCTATACAGATCACCAATAGATTCCGCAATCAGAGTTTAAAGTGTATATATGGAAACACAAACTCACTATCAAACCAGTTATTAGACTTGTAACAACCCATCCTCATTGTCATTATAATCTAACAATTCAGTTTTTAAAAAAATCTAACTTTAAAATGATTCGGAAAATCATCAAAAAATTCAAATTATATAAAAAATGGAATGACATTTCGTTGGTAGCAAATAATAATTTTTAATTCCAGTGTCCAGTCAAGCAGAGCTCAAGTTATAATACTATAAGAGGTGGGCTGTACACTCGTTCTGTCTTATTGGAAAACTCTTTCATTCATTCATTCATTCCTCTTATTTTCTGGAAGTCATCTAAATTAAATGGAATTTTGCTTGTGCTTAATTAAACAAGATCGGAAAAATTAATTTTCGTGGTTTTTCCAAATCTTTAGGTTTAAAAAATGTCCCCAGAAGAAATCTAAATGGACAAATGCGACTTGAAAAATGTTTAACATGCGGAATCTTTTAGGATGTGATCTGTGACAGAGAAGCATTTAGTCACGGTTAATAAGCGTGTTAATCTCGACAAAATATCAATTATTTCGATTAGTACAGTTGATTAGTGGAAGACATCTACAATACAAGATCTGTTGCATTACCTCTGTCGGTGTCACCTCCTCGGTATCCACGACGTCCGGCAGAGCCTCTGCATTACCAACCATGTCATCAGTGCCGTCGCCGTCCCCGACCTCTGTGCGGCAAGTCTGATCTGCTTCTGCTAAATCCCCATTGTGAATCTCTGAACAATTTATCAGATCGACCTTCCCTTCTTGGCTCGACCGCGGGCTATGCTCGTTCCCGTCGATGTCCATGTGCATATGTCCGCCCCACATGTCATATGGACAAGCGTTGCAATGCAACTGAGTTTCACTGGAGCTAAATAAATTTAACGAACCCGCGACATCTTGTAGGATTGACGATTCCGATACTTCACTCGTCAAACGAGTCGACTCATCATTGCTTCCCGAACTGAGAACCTGCATGCTTTCTATGATGTCGCTAGACACATCGCAGACTCTCATTCCCTCATACTTCGACAGTAAATCTAGGAGCCTTCGCAATTGCCTGGTATCACTAGCGCTGCCTAGTATGATCGATGCCAAGGATTCGAGCATCTCGGACGTAAATATTTCTTCGCTCCTCATCAACAAAAACCGGACGATTTTGTTATCGATCGGCACGGTGTTGGTCATGCATATATTCTGGCCGTTACAATCTTGACAGTTCGCCTCGTCAGACATACCAACGACCTCGCTCGTGCTCTCTGCCTCGCCAGTATCGTCCTGTCGATTTTCGATAATAGTACTATACTGTGATAGTATGTTGCGAATTGACTGTAATACTCTCTGCCGAAGCGGATCTGAGCTGATCAGTTGCAACTCTCGAAACAGCTGGATCAAAAAATCTGGATGAGACTCATTCACGTCAATCAGTGTTGTTACTTCAGAGTAGATGTTCTCCCTCAGGAGATCGAACAGTTTCGATGTCGCCTTGTCTCGAAGCTCTCGGCTGGCAGATGCCAAGTTCGGATTTGGTATCTCAGAGGAGGCGCTCGCTATGTCAATGTTGCTAGTTGGTGAGAAGTCGAGCGCGCAGTTTCTCCTCGTAGCATTCTTGGAGGGCAGTTTAGCCGATGATTTTTTTTTGTCCGATGGAGAATTGAGGTTGTTCGAGTGGGACTGGACGATTTCCGGGATCGGGTCGGTATAGTTTAGGTTTCGAAAGGCGTTGGCAGGAGGATCGCGCGCCTCATCAGAATTCTGGTTCACGTTTAGCACGTCTGGCGCTGAAGAGAAGGAGAGCGAGCGTTCGTAGGCGACGTTTCTGCGCGGCAGGCGGGGAAGGGGAGGAGCCCGCGTGTCCGCTGCGTGCGGGTTGGGTGGGGCGTGCGAGGGCGAGGCGGCTTCAGTGTTGCGCTTGGGCGTCAGGGAAGGCGAGGTGGAGGAGGATGTGTGATGAAGGCTGTTGTGCGATCGCTCCACGAGAGGATGCGGTTGAGCGTGCGCGGCGCCACTTGACTGTGTTTCTGCGTTGCTTTTGCTGTTTGCCGACAGAAGGTTTTGTCGCGAGTAGCTGAAATAAAAAAATGTTGATAATTAACATTATGTTACTTGTCTAGAAACGGGTTTAATATGTTAGTAGATAACAAAATAAAACCAAAAGTTGCTTTCTACTGAAAATAGGAAATTAAATTAAAAAATATATATAATAAAGCCAAGGTGACACTATCACACTGTTCTTACCCATTATTACATTAGAAGTGCAGGGATCAAATAAATACTTATATATTTAAATATTATGTAATGACTAAATAAATTTTACAGCTACGTTTTCTAATATCTGAAATTAGATAGAAAATATATTATATATAAATTATCTTAAAAAATATTAACAATAAAAATTGAAAGCAAGAGATACCTTCTAAAGTTGTCCCAATAGTTATTGGCTCTGTTTCCGGGCGGAACCTGGTTGTTGAGTGTATGCGATGCGGTTTCAGCTCGCCAGCGCTCCTCAAGCTAAAAGATCATTTTAAACAATAGATTCTCATTCGTTTTCTTATTTATTATATTAACTTAATTAATACTAACTTCAGTTGCGTTAATTACTAATATAAAATAGAATAAATAATTAATTATATTTTGTCACAAACACAAATTTACAAAATATCCCTTAATAATTATTAATAATAATAAAAGTTATTAATTTACAAAAATATGCCATCAAGACTGAACTTCCTGAAAGACATTCGGTCATCATCAATATTGTCTATATTAGGCCACATATTATTAATCTGTATGTATTACTTACATGGTTAAGCTGATCTCTTAGCTGATGAATCTCGCGCTGTTGCATGACCAACTGCTGCCAGCACCAGGCGCCCCAAAGCCCACAACCGCACCCGCAACCACCCACCATGCCTGTAATAATAAACATATTATATCTACACACGCTAAACTTTGATTTGGAGGTAGAATTGTGAATTAAAAAATCCAATGTTATTACCACATTCACAGGAAGGGAGGTTAGGTCTGGTCTACTTTCGGCGTAAATCATCTAAAAAACACTTCGGTCGATTTTACGAGTTAATCGGAGAGCTAACAGTCAAAAGATTTAAGTCCAAGTGCAGATAATAATTGTATTACAATATGAAACTCACCATAAGGCATCATCATGTTGTATGGCATGGTCGGTGGGAAAGATAATTGAGGAGTTCCCAATAATCGGTCCATAGTCTGTGAGTGACTATTTTGGGTGAATTGATTTGTTCGAATATCCTAAAAAATATATTTAATAAATTAATCTAGAAGAGCTATGCAAAAATCAGATACGCCTAAAGCGTTTGTTGAAGTAAAATTTAAAGCTATATGAGGTAACATATTTTAATATTATTGTGACGTTGATAAACCTTTATAGGTTGACCGCAACAGCTGTACCGCGCCCTGAGAACGCGCGGCGAGGCTGGGGACGGGTAAGAAACGGCACGAGTTCACATGAGATCGATATTACTGGACGGATCTTACGATATCATTTTTTTTTAATTTTCTTATATACCTTATTATTATTATTTTTCAGTTTTTAATTTGGCGTGTAAAGTGTAAATTTATTAAAATTACCTATTTAACCAGTTACCAGTCGTACGTATTAAATTGTATAAAGAATTAATTAAAAAAGTATACCTAAACAATTCATTTAATTACCTAATTTCTTTTATAGTATATGCGAAACCTATGCACAACGAGAGACAAATAACAGTAATAGTGTAGTTCTTTCTTTTATTTCTAATCAATCTGATCTGTGAAAATCAGTGACGAAATAATTAGAGACTAATTAAGATTATAGTAAACAGAATCATGAGTCTAGGTAAATAATATTTTATGTGCTAGATTCTAGGAAGTAACATCTATAAGATTGGGTAAGTTTATTCTTTAATATAGTAGGGTAAGATAAGAATAAGGTAGTATAAGACTAAAACTAGAAAGAAGTACTTATTTTTTATGTTCTTCATTCATTCTATTTCATTACGAGATAACGCACGACCCATCTTGGAATATTTGTCTCATGTGTATTCGACACACACTACACGACGTATGCGTTGAGGGCCGACGGAACGCGCATATACCTAGGGCGCGGTAAAGCGGTTGCGGTCAAGCTATAGTAGTAAATTAATGACTAATATTTATTTGAAGTATATTGTTATCAAATTCAGCAAAAGCGTTTATACAAAATTGGTTAAGTTACTGTTCGAAGTAACATTAATATAAAAAGTAGATAAAATTAGTCAAAAAGTAAAGTGCCTAAAAAAGTACCTGATTAGATTTGTTTGTATTCCAACATGTTGGTGGAGGTTGAGCATACGGCATATTAGTTATGTTATCATCTGCAAATGTATAAAAATACATTAAAATTGTGTTGTAACGATAAAAGTAAGTGAAAACTAGCCAAATAACAACCTTTAGAGACACCAAAAATATATTTTTTTACATCAACAAATAAATGTTACATTCATACTATTAGAATTTAAATATTTAATTTATTGATGTACTTACTGTTTTGTGTAACTGGTGGGACCATATTGACATTAGAAGTTTCCATGCGAGAGTCGAGACGTACATTTGAATTACTATTATGTGATAAAGGAACCTGTAAGATAATAGTTATTTATGTAACTGTTGTATAAAAAGGGGTATTAAAACACGAATGTGTAGTATCACATGACTGTTCGCATGCTTCATACAGATACCACGCATCGCGCATCGAGCAGCAACAATGTGGCTGTCTGTTGAGTGAACCCTTTGCGCAGAAGGGATTTGAGTGTTATTATGAAATTCAGTACAACATTATATCATACGTTTGGATGATATAATGGTTATTAGAAGATTGGGTGTTTTAAAGTTGGCAATAAGCTAACTGATTCGGAATCTTTTATAGAGTATTTAAAGCATGGGAGTAGATAAATACTTTTATTGCACTTTATCGTCATATCAGAAGAGACCTCTTCTATTTTATATTTAGTGAATCTGTTTAGTATAAATTTGAATAGAAATAGTGAATATAAGAGTTTGTTCCTGGTATTTATTGCCAAAAAATTTCTAAATACATCTTTTTGAAATGTTTATAACTAAATAATTCGTATACTAACAGAATTATCTTCAGATTGCCGGTCTTGTGTAGGTCGTCGTCGAGAACGATTTCTTTGATTAGACTTGTTTCTTGACATGCTGTGGACAATAAAATAGAACTAACAAAACTTATACTGGGAGAGGATGGGTAAGACTCCTCATCTGCTGCTGGAAGAGCATCATTAAAGTCCTAAACTCCCCTTTTTACACGGCTACATAATAATAAACTGGCTACATAATAATAAAAATTATCTGTGGTTGATCCTTTTTAAACTCTATTTTCTATAAAATTTCAGTATTACTACAAAGTCATTATTTTTATCAAAATAAAAATTTACATTCTCTTATTTAATTTACTGACCATTCATTCATAAACGACCTGAGAAAAACGGGCGCAAGACTAATTCTTTCAAGTAACTTTTTTCGTCACTTTCTTTTGCATGCCAATTTTTACATAAATTTCCAACATATTTCGAAAACAAACATCATTAATTTTAAAAATTTGCACTTTTTTGTACCGGGGCAGGCTAAACATGACAAAAAGTAAGTAGATCTTTGTTAAGGAGAGGACTTATTTGAAACAGATAAAGACATTTTTTTTAATTGTCGAGCGTATCCCTTATTACCTGTCACTATCGCTGGCATAAGTACTTCCTAGAAGCGAAGGTGCCTTGTTGGTTGAACGCGAGGCCAAAACACTTTCGCCACCACCCTGCAACAGTTGCTTATTTTAAAGATAATTTTAAGTTCCGATTCAGTGTTATGAATTAATGCGTTTTGTTCCCTATCCCCTATTATTATTTTACGCCCTTGAGGGTAAAAATTTATAAACTATGAATTTTATATATATTTATATCGAAGCAACAGCCTAAACAATAAGTTTCAAGCTTCTAGCTCTAAAAATGACGATACTTGCATACAACTCACAACCTTTTTTCGCATTAAAAAGTAGTCTATGTATTTTCTCAGGCTCTAGACTAACCGTATACTAAATTTCTTTTTAATCGGTTCAGTAGTTTTGGCTTGAAAGCGCGACACACAGACAGTTATTTTTGCATTTATAATATTAGTAAGGATTTAGATTAGGTATTTTATTATTCACATACCCTGAAGTTATCATTATCTCTAGAGTTCTGTGAATCCATCTGCACATGCTCTGAGCGTGATTCAGGTTCTTCTTGTTCGCTGTAACACATATATTATAAGTGAATTTTTTAAATTTTAATTTGTGTGTTTCCATTTTTTTACTATAATAACCTGTTATAAGACTGATTCACTGCAGACGTTACTCGCGGATCTGGATTTAATTTCTGAGCTTCCGAAGTGCTGCTCATGTCCTGCAAAGTAAGGTTACCATATAAATAAGGTACAACTCTCGTAACGTTCATTTAGATGTCTTATTTTCATCTCAATCAATGAAACTCAACAAATGAATAAACACAGACCAATAACTTATTTTATTTTGTGTTTGTTACACTAACATAGACTTTAGATTATTATAAAACAAGATAGAAATGATAGAAAAATAACTCAGCTTTACAATTTAATTTAATGATACGTATTAAGATTTAATTGAATGTATTTATACAAAGATATTGTTTCAAGACCACTTGACCCCTTCCACTAAGCCAAATGCTTGTTTGTTCTATCCATAGTGTTATAAAAGTACTCGCCTCTTTATTAAGTAGGGCTTCTAGCTCTCTCTGCTTCTCAGCAAGTAATGCACGCAGTTGCATCTGCCTCGTTTCAGCCGGGCCGGGTGTGGGCACGGGTGTACGTACTTCCTCATTTACCTTCTTTTGCTTTTTCTCTGCTAGAACAATTACGGTGCAATTATCATTCAAGAATTCAGTTTCAGAATAAAAACATTAACATTATAATATTTACATAATTACTGAATTAAACAAAAGTGTACAATAAATCTTTTAATATAAGGCGTTATTGATATGCATCCAAAAGTTACCTCCTACATACAATTTTACAATATTTTTCACAAATATTATTTTGAATTATACAAAATACCTTTATTAGACGCCAAATCCTTGATACGTGCCCTCTCACCCATTATCTTCTCAGTTTCCATTCGAAGTTCTTGAGCTAACTCTTGAAGAGAGTTAATGTTTGCTTCGTGACCTAAAATTTAAATTATCTTTTATTATTTTTGGTGCCTCACACTACAGTAATAGGCAATACAATAATAAGTATGGAGACGTAAACTGGTATGAAAACTATTACAAAAATTAAATAAAACTACTGCAACTGTAAGAAAGATCTTTAGACATGCTTTAAACATACACAATTTTAAAGAGAATAATGTAAATAATTTGTGTAATGATTATAAAAAAAGACTAACATTTAAATGAATTAAAAAAATAAAATACACATGAACAGTTCATATAATTTTTTTATATTTGTTTATGAATTAATAACTATTTGGATCAGTAATTTTCCTTAGCACACACAATACTTATAATAAATTGAAACATAATCACGAAAATAAGATAAGACTACAAAATAAATCAATAAGGTAACAAGCTTAAAATATATTTTGAAAATTAAAATGATAATAAATTAGAATGATGATGATTAAAATAATCTTTAATAACCCTTTGGTTTATTAAATATTATTTTAATTCTTCTTTAAGAAGTCGAGACAAAATCTTTCAATTTGACATAGTGGATGAAATGGAAAATTGATTTTATAACTTACTCTGTTGCGAATGCGGTAACTGCGGGTGCAAATGCTGCGCAAGTTGCGGATGCTGCGGGTGTGGTGTATGTTGCGCGTGCTGCGGATGTTCATTGGTGAACTTGTGTCGCTGCGGGAGAGAGTTGCGCACGCGACACACGCTGCCGTCGTTGGACCAGCCGCCCATGCTACCGCCACCCTCTGACTTACTACACATATGACACAGATAATTAAAAACAAATTTTTATCTCCAAAAATGATCTTAATATAAGTATAAGCCGTTTCAGAAAATCTTAAAAACTTTGAATGTTATTCTATTACCAGCTTAGAAATTAGTAGATATAATTAATTAAATGAAGTAGCAAAAATTGATACTTTATTTAATTTAACATATTATGCGATAGTCAAATCCTACATTTCTCCATGCGCACAATATTCTTAAAAAGGATGCAAAGTTTCTTCTAAGAGAATTATTATATAGATGACTTATAATTATAATAATAATTAAAAAATACTTTTACTTACTTATCATGTATGTTTGAATGACTAGGCATATGAAAGGTGTCCTCATGAACACCAGAAAGATTATCAGCTTCGAATGTTTCAACCGACCGCATTAGATCTAAAAAGCCAAATAAAAAATTTAAATAAATTAATTTTAGCTTTTTGCCACGGGCTAAAACAAAATATGCACTTGGAAGAAACCAGAGTGCATCTAAATATAAATTTCAATTTGAAAAATGTGGCCGATGATTTTTTCGATTAAATCGAAAACCTGGCGTCACCATAATGTAACCATTATTAGATTTAAGGCGATTCACAGTTTTCCAATAAATTCATAATGTTATTCTAGCACGAGCATTCATATTAGTTGAACTATAATTTAACAGAAATACTACAAATTAATCTACAAATATCATTATTATAATACTTATAGGTATTTTACGGAATCTCACCTTTTGTTTTTTGCAAAGCCGTCTTTATGGCTTTAATTTCCATTAACTTAAAAGGATCCTCGTTTTTCAGGTTCACACCAGATTTGTTACCTGAAATTAATATATTAATACAATAAAAATTTTATTTTATTTAAATTATGGTATTGTTATTAACTCGGTAACATACATTTTCGCGATGGTTCGTCATCAGCGCTGTCTTCTCCAGAACTAGAATAAGTATTATGTGAGCTGCCAAGGCGTGTTGCCATTTGTAGTTTTTGAAACTCTGAGACCTTAAAAAAAGCAATAAATACATATTATTTACTTATAGTTATCACTTTTATATTTTTTAACTATATAACCTTTATTACAAGTTCTTGTAGCAAAATACTTACCAAGTTCTCCATATGCTGTTTTTTCATTTGCAGCTCTTGCAACTTGAGCCGTAACATTCGTTCCCGTTCAGAAAGCATCACGTCGTCTTCCTCAATTTCACTATCTCTCCCACCACCTACTGCTTCCTAAATAATAATTACATTATTTCTAAACTTTTAAGTCACATTGTATTATTCTTCTGGTTGATCATGACTACCTACTTGAAATTTGGATTACTTACTCGGGAGGTCCGAGCTTAATCCAGACACGAACTTTAAGTACAATTTGTCTTTTGGATTAATTATGTTTTAAACAGTTAAATATCACTTATTTTAACGGTAAAGCAATCGTGAGGTAACCTGCACAATTGAGATTTCTCTTAAAAGACTTCTCATTCTAAAAGGAGACCCACGCCCTCCTCAGTAGTAAGCAATAATAGGTTAAGATGATAATATTTTGAATTAAATGGAAACATAAGCAGTGATAGCCCAGTGGTTTAGACTTTTAAATCTACTCGGGAGGTCCAAGTTCGATCCTGGACACACACCTCTGACTTTTCTAAGTTATGTGTGTTTTAAGCAATTAAATGCTTTAACGGTGAAGGTAAACATCGTAAGGAAACCTGTACTCCTGAGAGTTCTCCATGTTCTCAAAGGTGTGTGAAGTCAGTCAACCCGCACTTGGCCAGCGTGGTGGACTGTGGCCTAGTTCCTCATTATCAGGAGACCCGGCTCACCAGTGGGCCATTAAAGGGTGACGATGAAACACATAATGTCTAATTACCTCACTGCTTGCGATGTTGCCGTCGCGTAGAGAGAACCTGTCATCGTGGCTGTGTACGGAGTGAGTGGAGCGGATGTGCTCATTGTCGATGTTGTTAGGCATCTGCCCCGAGAGCACCTCCGAGCTTTGCGGGAGCGTCGTCGCTACACCGATCTGGTTGGCACCGTACATTCGGTTGGGATTGTGGTAATTCCCGCCTAATGTTAAGTTCTAAAAAAAACGTACTTGTATATATTTTGACAAATGTGTAACAACTTTTTTTTATTAGAATCTACATTACCTGTAAACCACTAAAGTTTTCATGCGATGTAGATGGATGATTAATTTCCTGAGATTGCCGTTCCTTATTAAGTTCTTCCAGTTGTTGCTTTGCTTCCGCCTATTAATAAACATAACAAAAAAATATTTGGTTTAAACGTGGGGTTGGTAAATTTACATTTATTTTTTTTACTTTATTTTAGGTACCTGATACTTCAACAGTCGTTTTTGTTGCTGCTTAAGAGCGGTGAGTCGTATTTGAGATACCTCCATTTTGTTTTTAATTTCGTTTTGCCAAAGTTCATTTTCGCTATAAGTAGATCCATTACTTTGGACTGACACTGGTCTAACAACTACGTCTTGCTAAAAATTTAAATTAAATATATTTTTCAACTTTAATCAATTAATTAAAATATGGGTTAAACGAGACATAAATAAAATCATAAATTTAGTTTTAATTTCAATACAAATTTTACCAACAATTTAAAGCATACTTAAAACAAATTAATAAAAACATAAATTTCCAATAATATTATTTCGTGAATGGTATCATTTTCGTGAATGTTACGAGATTAATAGATGTTATTATAATAGGTACAGTACATTGGAGAAGTTCATGCTGCGTTTTAGTTAAGGACAAATGGACACACAGCACAGCACACAACAACAGAGTGAAACCTGAATTTCGTTGGGATTAGAATCTTTATTTTTACTTTTCAGTACTTCAATGACAGCTATTTTTTCTTTGCATGCCATGATATTTTTTCGTAATATGTCATTTTGTTTATCATCTCTTGTTACCTCTTGTTCAGCACAAGGTATTGTTTCCATTTCTTTAATTTCTATTCTATTAGTCTCCGACTGTTCTGCATCGTCTTCAATTTCATTTGGTTTACAAACTTCTTTTATCACTTGTGTATCGTCACTCGCTCTTGCGTTTGTTATTGTTTTATTTAAATGTTCATTTTCTATGTTCGTTACTTTCTTCAAATGGTTCACCATACTATTGCCATTACTAGTTTTAATGTTACAATTTTTATCCTGAATTAAATGTCTATCTGGCAGAGTCTCATTCTGGCTATTTGGTGCTTCAGTAGCTTTTGCTTCATTTGGATCAATAAAATCTTCACTTGGTGCCTCAGCGTTATCTGATACTTTTTCAGTCAACATAGTTTCGAGTTTGGTTTCACTCTCTTTCAACTGCATAACCATTTTTACTAATTCATCATATTCTTCTTTTGTATGCTCAATAAAAGCCTAAATTAGATTAACATTATCTATAACTTTCCTTTTTGTACTCATATAAACAAATATTAAAGATTTTATTTCGTCAAAACAAATAATAACTACAAAATCTTGATTTTATTTGAAAAAAATTTGCATTCATCAACATATTGTACAAATGTTTACAATGTAAAATTTTCAATAATAATTTCTTTTCATACCAGGATATAAAGGTAAAAAAAGATGTTTTCTATGCTTCAATCATAAAAAAAGTACAAACCTCATCCTCGGAATTGCGCATGGTGTCAACGAGAGAAGAAGTAACACGTATGTATTCTCGGATTTGTCCGAGGCGCCGCTCCACAGCCGCGGCATCGGGGCACGCGGCCACTATGGCTTCTCCTAACGCTCTCGCTGACTCTCTATGAACCTTAAATTCATAAACATACAATGTTTTTTCATTTACTTCAAAATTATCAATTTGTATGTTACAGCAAAAGTAATAAATCAGATATGTGATTTGATATGTATTTGTACAGAAGTGACATAGTGAACTATATGACTAAATTCATTGGAATAATAAGAAAAATAAAAATATATTGTATATACTATTTAACTCTTATTTATATTTTTTTTTTATTGCAGATAAGGTGCAAACGAGCAGATGGTCCACCTGATGGTAAGAGGCCACCAGTGTTCAGACATCGACAAAACAAGACGGTATCTCTTGTTTTGTCGATGCGTTGCATCCTCGAACATAGAGTGGGGAGGGGGAGCGAAGAAAAAAATTCTGCTGTTTCAGCGGAACCCGAGCAAGAGCCCAGAGTCCACCAGGTCTGCAGCATTAATGGGATGGGAGAAGCAGGGGGTAAGTCTGGCTCACATGCGGCTCGACCGGAACGCGTCAGAGACACTTGGCGGTCGGATTCGCATGCTGGTGGTCGCAAGCCAGTCGAGGAAGAGATCCTCTACCACCAAAGGGATACTGGGTTACTCGGCTCTTACGAGATGCTCACCCAGCGGCAGAGGGGAATAGTATTCTAACCCGTCTCCTCACGGGTTAAATTTCTACCCAATTGAATGAGAGATAGCAATAACTAGCTCATAATCAATCAAATTCTCGAGTTAATTCATGTTCTAGTCAAACTTCTCGCAGCACTTATTGTCCTATCCAAGAAAAACTGTTGCAGAGGAGAGCCCGGGTTTTCGCATGTTGCGTAAGGACAAAAGGCTCCCTTTTCGGCAACGACGATGATCATAATGATAAATGGTTTCGACCCATTCAATACTTACGTAACACAGAAAAAGCACAGAAAAGAAACTTACAAGATGCCCAAAATAAAATAAAAAAATTCGAAAGAAGCTTAGTGTACATCATTTGTGAAAATTTATCTTATTTAACGATACTCAGATTAAATTATTGATAATAATAATCACCAAGAGTGATTTATTTCTTACTTTTATCTCGATTTTCAGTAATTATCACTTAAGTCTGAATTGAGAGAATAATAGTTAGATAGTTGTAATATCTGGATTTATTACTTTAGCTGTAACATATTATATATATTATAATAAGAAAAAATAAAAAACGTTATCATACTCACATGGTTGTTCTCATTTACATTATTGAAACTCCCTTGACCTTGATCGTACATATTGTTCATTAGATTAACTGACTTTGTGCCAGATCTTGAATTTGAAACTGTTGAAGCGTTGTTATTGTTTGTACTATTTCCTTCAAAGGTATTGCGAGTGGAGTTTAAGTTCCTTGTAAGATTATTTCGATTTTGATTTGAAGCCTAGAATTATTTAAATTGTTATAAGTACACTACGCTCAACAATCCTTCTGTACTACTGTAGGTAGTACAGTTTTAGTTCAACTTTATAACACCCTAACATATCTAAATAAATCAATTTTAACATAATTTAAAATGAGTCATCTTTTCTTTGTGAATTATATAAAACTTAATTTCGGTTTTGAATCTTTTCAATTAATATAACTAATTATAATAGACATTGTCTGTTATGCCTGATTAAAATAGACATTGACTCTTGCATACAGTCAGGTACGCAAGGAATACCACTCTAAAGTGTGCACACAGTAAACTGTGTGCTAAAAAATTTATTTGAGGTCAAAGTTATTCATAACTGGCCATATAATATACATGTATTATACTTATAAACCTTCCTCTTGAATCAGTGTCTTTTGGTGAATATTTTATACTATGCAAAGAATATACAACTTTCAAATGAATTTTTCCAGAAATGGTAAACCTTAGAAAAAAGTACATGAACAATTTTAGTAGGTAGATCCTGATCTACAATTTTAGTCTCAACTATTTTTATCGTAAAACTGTTTGGTCAGAAAATTAAAAAAAAAACTTTTTTTTTGAAACCTTGTTGTTTGCTTGTTATGAATTTATGCAAGGGTACCCCTAATTTTGGGATAATTTGACGGGGCTATTAGTCATTTAAATAACATAATCTACTTATTTACATTAATTATGTATTATTTTATTATACTATGTAAAGTTTTAACTTACATTAAATTGTGTAGACATATTCCCTGTAATTGCATTGGGTGTAGTTGGGTTCACTATCATTACAGCAGCAGCTGCATGATTGGAGTGAGGAATTAAGCCTGATATTAAAAAATTACAAATGAAGTGTTTAATGAAGAAATATTAATAATACAAATCCATAAACATATGTTTAATTAATCAAAAAATGATTTGCTAACAATTAAGTATTTTATCAAATTTATTACCATTTTGCATTTGATGTCCATATGGATGCAGTGTATGAGAAGAAGATGCACTGTCGTCGTGATGGTCTGCAGACAAATTTTCACGATTCTGAACTGTCAAAGGGAGAGCACGAGGCTGAGGTCTAACAGGCACAAACCTTCCAAATCCACTCTCAAATGATACAGAATTGTCTAAAAATAGAATATAAAATCTCTATAAAAAATTTATGAACTTTTTACCAAAGATTTTGAGATCCTTTAGTCAGTTAGATGAATTTCTTTAAAAATTAAAAATTACTCTGACACATTCAAATTTAAAATCCTAAAACGTAGTTGCAAGTCAGTAATCAAAACACTTTAGAATAAAGATATGTAATGACCTACAGCTTAAAAATTGTCAGTAATATATTATTTAATTAATTGCCTCCTGAACTAGCTACAATATCCTGAATGAGAGTATTAGTAGCTTTAGACAATTTAAATTTCAGAATTTAAATGTATTATTGGAATTAAGTGTAAAAGAACAAAAGTTGAAATTACTGTCTAGCACTGTTACAATAATTGTTATGCAACTATTCATTTTAAAATATTTACCCAAATCATTTAATTCTTGGTCAGAAGTGTTGTTTGTTTGTTTTCTTGATTGGTTATAATTTGATCTTGCATTATATTCAGAAACTGGCACCCAATCCAGAGAAGTCTAAAAAATTGCACACTTTCTTATATTCACACCAAAAATCACAAGACTATGAAATTTTGTAAGGAACAATTGTTTTCAGTTACTGTCATCTACCTTTTTTCGTTTTAATTTTGAAACACAACCTCCCATATGGGAAAATTTAGCACTTCAATTGACCAATTCAAATAGTAGAGATTGAAATTTAATATTAATAGAACAAAAAGAATTCCTGATCTCAACAAGTATATGAAGAACATTAAAGATTATCCTGGCAGTTTTCCAATGTTTGCGCTCCAAATTTTCTAAAAATACACAGGTACATGCGTTCCGAAAAAACTTCATATCATTTCGACAGTAACAAATTAGATGAACTATAAAATCGTTAAGACTAACAATGGAAAAACTAAATGGTATTTAATAGTATTACCGTCACCAGATTGGTTGCCAAGTCTCGTCGAGTCGGTGTTACAGCTTCTTGGGGCACGTTACAATTATTTCGTACTTTGGTCTTGGGTATAGTACCCGTGCGTCCTGGATGCCGCTCTTTATTACCCGGAGCCATTATAGGCAGTCTAAACTAATAAATATTATTTATTAGCTCCGTACTCGGAGTTAAAGTGAAGCATTCTAGTCTCAAAGAAATCTAACTCTTGCGACTTTCCAGCGAAATAATACTTAGATTTTAAAAACTATTGTTAGTAATTTGTTGAGGAACAAGAAATAAAAAATAAGAGGCCTTATGCTTTTAATTACTGAAGAAACTAACAACATATAAGATATTTATTGGATGTCAACAGTTAGGTATACGCTTTTCAGTATTGGTTTTGCAATGACAGACTGACTATGCTGACATTGACACTACAGCTATTGCCCATTAGGCCATAAAAATAACGTTCAAAAATTATAATACTAGAGAACAAAAGATTAGTATAAAGTATATTTTGATTAAAATATATATCAACAATTCTATTATTAATTCGAATATTTATTGAAAAACTAATGTGAAGGCGCAAGCTAAAAATCAGGACTGTCGTCACAGCAAAATGCAGAGCTTTGCACCATTTGTAATGTTGCTTTAGATATAAATAAAAAATTAATTGTTTATTAATTATTTTTCCGGACTTTATTTATTCGTTAAATTGCTTATTATTTTTTAAATCTATTAGTTTTTAGCAGTTCATAAAATTCTTCTATAAACGCCATCTAGACTGTGATGCAATAACTACATCAATTATTATTGATGATAAAAGATGCTGCTAGATGGCGTAATTATTTTTATGTCAACAAAGATAAGTTTGCTATATAAGGTAATATAAATATATCATCTTTGAATATAAAGCTATACAGCATTTAAAATAAACGATTTGAAGATACACAGTATTCTTAGTCAAGTACAATATTACACTAAAGACATCTTATACTTTTTTAAGTTTCATGTCACACCGTGACCCAGTCTTAGCTCAGTCCGCGAAAACATTAGTATCGGGCAGACGTTATAACTACAACTAGTCTTATAATTATAACATACAGTGCGGCAGTAACGAACTTTATTACACGGATTGGTGAAAATTACGTGTTGTTCATTTGTGATTTTATTATCAATAAGGGATAAAAATATTTTTCGGTAGGTGTGATTTATGAATATTTATTTTTTCTATTAGCTGTACCTGTATGTACGTTTTTTATTATACTGTTTTATTTTATAATGTTTTGAAGTTCAATTTAGAAAGCGATTTTTCCGTGCGCGAAGAGGTTAAAATAAATTCTGTAATTCAAAATCTTCAGATTTGAGATAGAAATTAAATTCCAAACTTGAATTTAATATATAGAAATTTGAATTTGGAACCTATTAAGGTTTCGGATTGAGTTCGCTTATTAATTTCAGCCGTAACTGGTGTGGTCGTGCCGCATGTGTGCCAGACGTCTGCGTTTCCGGCAAGCTTTAAGTTAGATCTTTAATTGCTTGTATTTTACATATAAACCTTCCACTTGAATCCCTCTATCTATTGGTGAAAACCGCATTATAATCCGTTGAGTAGTTTAAAAGATCTAAGCGAACAGACAGCGGAACTTCATTTTATAGTATGTAAAGAAGGTATAGTAATAAAATATTGTATTCGGCGAATCTGTCGTTTTTTAATTGTATTTTAATCCTGGAGACAAAGAGACAACGTTGTTGTTAATCTGCATACTGGTCATATTACATATTTCAGTTTAAGTAACCATATTGGTCATGTTGATCGTAATCAACGGATATTGTCAGATGTCTAAAATAATTCTATCTAGCTGTTATGTATAATATTTATCCAATTGAGACAATGTGGTAATTGGTTTAAATTTTATGTTATTATACAGTGCTTTTTATAGCTGGGACAGTATGGGGAAATCCTTAACCGTTGGAGATACAAGAAAACTTTCTTAGTAACCATTAAGTGCTTTTTTTATGAAATCAACTTAGGCATAGTAATTTTTTAGTCAACCTTGAGTAGTCCATAGGAATGAGTGAAATTGGTCAATTTTTTTTATTTGGATCGACCCACTTGTCATGTCAGGATCATTTCATTGTATCGTAGGATAAAGATCAGAGCAGCAGAAGTAGCCTCGGAGAAGAAGAAGAACAAACTAACATAAAAAAAAATATTTCTCTTCATATAATGGTGTAGATGTAGATAATTTTCTAATAACATAGGAGAGGAAGGAGGAGGAGCATCGAACGACATTTATTACTTTGGCTATTTATAATTAGATAATATAAATAATATCTGGCTAAAGTTCATACAGTGAATTGTTCAGAAAATGTGGATAAACATAACCAAATGATTTAATGTTAGTATACTTTAGATTAATAGACATTATATCGATCGCAAGGTGTTTTACATAAACACAGCTGTTTTTATTAGAGGGTGAGACAGGCGTTGCCATTGGACTGAAGGAGTGCCTCACGACCTAAATACGGCATTTTGTGTCGACAGTTATTAATAAAACTCCATTAGAGTCAGTTCAAATCGCCACACCTAATTTTTGTTTCAGACGAACAAGTTTAAAATATACAAGTGTGGAAGAGAAAATTAACTTTACCGTTAATTATGTGTGCGATATAAATCTTTGCTCATTTCAACTCGATGGCATGACGACATTATCTGTCGTACGTTACCTAAATAACTGTTACCTAAATAACTAAATTTTTTCAGTGTTAGATACCCCATTTATCGAGAAAGGCTATAAGCTACATATCATCACGCTAAGACCAGTAGGAGCAGAGGTACAAGTGAACAAAGTTGCGCGAGTCGACTAGTTTGTTTATAAATAGCGTAATACAGCGTACCTAACCGTAAAGTTCGCCGTCTTTTTAGAGTTCCGTACCCTAAGGGTTAAAACGGGATTATGACTAAGATCTCGCTGTCCGTTCTTGACAGGCTGTATCTCTTGAAAATTTCACAAATGACGTATTTGTGTTGCCCCTATAATGACAAATACTAAAACAGAGTAAAATAAATATTTAAGTTATTTTGCCAAATATTGGTACAGAACCCTTCATGCACGACTCCGACTCGCACTTGGCTGGTTTTTATTAAATGTGTAGAGATTAGAGAATCCTCCAAATGGCACATTGCTTTATGTGAAGGCGGAGTGGGCGGCGCGGCGCGCTCCGGGCGTGAGCGAGGACCCGTGGACCTAGAGTTTCTAGTCTACAAAATGAAACATCTGGATATTGTTTCAGATTTGTGGCAGGTTTAAATTCTAATAAAAAGATGATCTAATTTGATGTTTTGAGGAAATTAAAACATAAAAAGACATTTGACAAAATTAGTTTAAATTACAATTAAGGGATTTATAGATAAAAACGTTGCTAAAAATGTTATTAGGAAGTAAACTTGTAATTGCGACTGTGCTAAAGAAATTGTCTAACGGGAACTATATGTAGGTATAGTTGTCATAACTATATAGTTTCCCGTTCATATATATTTTTTACTTTATTATATGGAAGGTTTTAGTGGTGAAATCACCGATGACGTCAGCGAACAGTGCCATGGTCGAGGCAGTAAACCGGTTATACCTCCATCAACCTCGTAATAATATTTAATGTCATGTAGTCATACATCTTCAGTCTTCATTCACTCTGATTAACTTTATACTGTTGTTGTTATGAATTTTTGTAATTATTACATTATTATTCCTTACCATAAAACATAAAAAGTTCGTTATATGGTAATCTCCTGACACGGCCTTCGCCCAACACGCAATCCAACGCTTTGTGTCCATGCACGAATTTCGATTTTTGATCCCTAATAGAATAGTCACAAGATTTTACCAACATGTAAATCGATCTCATGTATTTTATTTACACAGTACATCCACTTGAATTAACAAAATAAAAAACACGATAATTCCATTTTTTATTAAAAAACGAGTACCGATATCCCAACAACGGTTCTGTCCCGTCCAAATCAAAAGTAGCAATTTTGATTTCGTATAGGGAACTTTCCTAATAATGCTCACTTTTAGAGCAATTATTTAACAGGATATTACCATTGTTTTTGTACTGATTCGTTTTTTTTTTAAAATCATTAATGGAAACCTACTTTATTCCCATAGTCTTCATTATTTCATTATTCGTTTGCATCGACACAAAACGGCTTTTTTTTACCCTCGGGATGAAAGCTTTCGACATTCGGCTTCAGCTTATGTCGTATGCGTTACGAAATATACTATTTCGATAGAGAGATAACAAATCTCCTTCAATAAAGCCCTACCAAAACTACCAAACATAAAAAATGGAGCGCAAATGATGCGGCTATTGGAGTTTACTGAACACGCTATCTGGATTTTCAGCTCTAGTATTGACCACAACATGTATAAAATAGATTTCAGCCCCACCTGCCTGCCAATATTTTGACATACATGGAAATAAATAGAAGTGTTAATTTTTAAATTCACTATGGATTATTTATCTTCTTCTGCATCTTCTGAGTCTGTCAGGTTGGAAGTAACGGAGCCAAGCAAAATTAAACCGTTTTAATTTTTACCTGACTACGGCGAAGCCAAAAGGAAGGGTTATGATTTTGGCAGTCTATGTATGTATGTATGTATGTATCTATGTATGACCACGGTTCTACCTTGACCATTTTTATACCGATACATTTCTAGGTTTCTATCTGATTATTTTCTTGTTTCGTCCTTTTCAGACCACTTTTTTACGTAGTCGGGTTATAGTTTTTTAATTATACTATTATTCCAGTTGAACCACCACCTACTTTTTTACTTTATATCACCCAAAGCAAACACCACTGGATACATAATATCTATTTTTATCCATAATAATATGAATTATGGACTTTCTCAGATTTTATACCTTATCGTTGGTCTGACTTTTCAAAGCTCTGGTTCTAATGAACTGAAAAACTCATGAAAGTTTATCGGGCGAAATAAACCTCTACGTATTTTTAGAATTATATCTGCTATGGAATTGCAGATATGCCAGCAACTGCCTTTGGTTCTACTCTCCGATGTTACAACAAAAAATGTGAAAAGCTTCATTTGGGAACCTTCGTAACACTTCATAAATTATAATTAATGATAGATCCGGTAGTCCTGGATCCCGGATTTATTTTGTCTACAGAAAGAGGGTAACTTTGATTTTAACGTTTAAGGTTTATTTTAGTTAAATAAAGGAAAATTAAAATTTTCTTGTTATTTCACAATTCCACCAGTTTGTGAAGGCAAACCAAGGTGATACGAAGAATAGGACCTCACTCCAAGAGGGAGTTTGTGCTGAGGTCGTTACTCCCAAACTGCGGGGAGACAAGCGCGCTTATCGAGAATGAGTTATGAGTTTATTACTACCCTATCTCCTCTCTTCCTCTTTTGCTAGATCCCTATTTATATTTTGTAAGTAAATTCACACTACTCAGCGATTAAACTATAATGTATGCAAAGACTCTTGAATATGTAACTTGACATTTGAAGTTGGATCAAAATACTTCGCGGCACGATAATACAATCAAGACATAGCTATACTTACAAGTAAAAGCAAGAGAAACGAGCGCTCTGCCATCGCCACTAGCGTGAGCGTCTGGCGTGCTCCGGCGGCCTCGTTGTTCGCGGTGTGACGGCGCGCTGTGCGGTTCTTATCAGTGCAAGTTAATATTTATACTAAGCACGAAAAACAAATTTTATTTACTACAGATGTTTATGTAACATACTTGTAAACATCATTAACTACCAGTTATATGACAAGTATATTTTTCTGAAGCTCTACTTTATGTGTGACTGTACATCGCGAATTTTTTTACATTAATATAATTAATACGGTCTGTTCTGTGCCACCCAATGTGTTGAAATAGTGATGTGTTGAAAGTTTAGTTGGTGATTGTTATTGGATAAATATAGGTAACTATATATTTATTTATTATAACATATTATGTAGTAAGTAAAAAAAATATAAACATACCTAGCTGTTATTAAATAAGTAGGCATATTAATAATATTGCAAATTTCAGTTTTGAAAAAAAAAATCAGAAAAAAAATTATATATACTAAAATTAAAATTTAAGGGTCGGATTTTTTATAAATCAATATTCGAATAACTATAAAGTTTTAGGTGTCTCCCGGCCAAACTCAAATTCAGTTAACTGGTCCGCCAATAAAACCGGTATCAATTTGCGATTTAATAACTTTTGTTTACGAAAATTTAATCGTAACGAAAACATACTAGAATACGAGTTTGTTAATTTGGATTTGACTTACGTCATTAGTTTCGTGTCGTTATATTTATCCAAACGATATCGTATTTTATGATAACAAGAAATACGAGCCCGAATCAGAGATGCAACGTTGCAAATTATAACGCATGCCCACAGTATTATATATCTTCTTTGTCTCGTCGTATCTTAACGTTTAAAAATACTGTCAACAAGTCTGTGTACATGTGCTGCACATATACTTAGCTCTGTAGAGTGATGTCATACAGATTGACAATCCCAAACAGTGTAATTTAAGACTGTGATATCATTATATTGAGATAGTTTATATTTATATTTTCTTATTATCTTTTTAGCGTTTAATTTCCAAGCCCACATTTTGTCTGACTTCTTTGAAACAAAGATGAGATATATCTTATTTATTGTACAAACTTATTTAAAGACATAATAAAACTTTTAAGAGATCTGAAAGCATACAACGATGACCATCTTTTTAGAATTCCGTACTCAAAGGGTAAAAATGGGACCCTATTACTGAGATTTCGCTGTCCGTCCGTCTGTCTGTCAACAGGCTGCATCTTATGAATCGTGATATCTAGACAGTTTAAATTTTCACAAATGATGTATTTCTGTTGCCTCTATACATAACACCAAACGTGATTGTTGTGCCGTTTATCGGTCGATATTAAAAACGGCAACAAAATTCACATATTATTTAATTGTATATTCACTTTAAAAATAAATAAAGTAAAATAAATATTTAAGCGAGGCTCCCATTGATTGAGGGAGAGGGATTAAGGATTTTTTTCCAAATATTGGTACGGAACCATTTATGCGCCAGTCCGACTCGATTGGCCGGTTTTTCATTTACTACGTAAATTAATCTTTTATTCTATAAAAGAAAGTTCTTGAGTTATGAGATAGTGAAAAAAAATGTTTAATATATTATCAACAATACGATGCCCAGTTAGAGACCTTAAACACATACAAAATATATTTATAAAAAAGTGAAAACAAACTGTCCTACTTTTAACTTAAAAAGTATGTTTCTGTATACCATGTCACTGACCATTTATTTCTCAATTTATATAATTAAGCTTATTTTGTTATCTATAAGGTTTCTAATCTACAAATAACAGAGCGTGTAGGTAATCTATTTCTTGTAAAACCAAGTGAATGTGAAAGGTTTCGAAATTGGACAATACCAAATAGGTGTTATACATCTATATCTATATCTATACTAATATTATAAAGAAGTAAGATTTGTATTTTTGTATGTAACGAATAAACATAAAAACTACTGGACCGATTTCAAAAATTCTTTCACCATTAGAAAGCTACATTATCCCTGAGTAACATAGGCTATATTTATTACAAGAAAAAATTAGAGATCCCCAGAAAATCTCACTAAAACCAAACCAAGGTGCAAAAAAAATAGTCATAAAATATCTTTTATCGCATGCGCTGCGAAAAGTAATGATGATAGAACAAAAAAATGTTCTAGAATATTATAGAACGTATCAATATCTACAAAAAACTCCGCGAGACTATATGTCCAACTATTATAGTTATGTCACTATAACTACTTTTCTATATTTTAAAAGTTGATAAAAATGCCTATCAAAATCAGACCATGTTTTTCATACCTTTGTATTAATCCTTATCCAAATAAATTATATTCAAGACTGTTTCAATACCTGTAAATTACTTTTTGAATTATTAAAATCGGACCTTCCATTCAAAAGATATTACGAAATTAAAAATATCAATATAAACAAAAAATACACGGGGACGCGACGGGCCAGTGTAGTTCTATCTCGGTGATACTCGAAGTGCAGCGAGTGGTAGCGAGTAACGCCGAGGTAGAGGGGCACCGAAATGCGGGAGAGCCAAAATGTTTTAAACTAAATATGCCACCCGTGCGAAGCCGGGATGGGCCCCTAGTACTGTATAAAACCAAATTGTTTGTCAATATGTACTTGTACGATTTAATTAAATAGGTAGCTAATTCTTTTATGTTATGAATTTTAGACCACCATGCAGTATATATTATATACTCGTAGTTATGTAGTAAATATTGTGTACTAATATGAATAATTTTGCACTGAAAGTAAGTTAAAAACTAAAATTTTAAGCTGCAAAACTATCAGTAGAACTCATTTTTAGTATTATTTAAAGTTACGTATTTTTTAAGGTTTAAAACTACCTTATGTCAGTGTTATGCTGACAATTTTTTTTAGTTTTTCTGTTTCACATTCCATGAGTAACAATACCGTGTAGGTATATTTGATGATAAAGTGGCTATTACACTATACTTATATATATATAACTTTAGGAATTAAGATTAGCATATTATAAAATGATAATAATTGCTTAAAAAATCCATTTTGGAAGTTTGAAAGCCAGTAAACAAGAGCAGGAAGAAAACCCAAAAAAGAAAACATTCACATACTGTAATTTAATCAAATTCTTATAGCAATCGTTATCGAGTAAAGGCTGCTTTATTTAATAAATAATAATAAAAGTAACAATATTTTTGTTAGCAATAAATACTTATTAATTAAACATTTATGTTTCTCCTTCCGTTTGTGCTGCCGGCACAATTTGGGTGGAGGTGATCTCTGATAGAACTAGTTATTTTGTTTAAAGCATCAAATCAAGAGGAAGGTTTATATCGTACTAATATGCTAAACGCGAAATTTTGTAAGAATGTATAATTTTGTAAGTAAGTAATGTATGGATGTATGTTTGTTACTCTTTCACGCAAAAATTACTGAATGGATTTTGATGAAACTGTACAATAATATAGCTTACACATCAGAATAACATATAGGCTATAATTTATAATGATATAGTTTGAATTATCCAAAATATAGCGGGTGAAACTGCGGGACGCAGCTAGTGTAAAATAAATGCATATTATAGTAGAGAAATAACCGCGCGAAGCTGGAGCGGGTCGCTAGTAAATACTAATAAAAAAAAACTACGTTTAAAAAAACCGACTTCAAACTAAAAATGCACTAAAAAGTAAGAAATAATTCCGTTATTTATTATTCTCTCATTATTAGGACAATAATCTATACTAATATTATAAAGAGGAAAGATTTGTATTTTTGTATGTAACGAACAAACATAAAAACTACTGGACCGATTTCAAAAATTCTTTCACCATTAGAAAGCTACATTATCCCTGAGTAACATAGGCTATATTTATTACAAGAAAAAATTAGAGATCCCCAGAAATTCTCACTGAAACCAACACAAGGTGCAAAAAAAATTAGCCATAAAATATCTTTCATCGCATGCGCTGCGAAAAGTATTGATGATAGAACAAAAAAATGTTATACAATATTATAGAACGTATCAATATCTACAAAAAACTCCGCGAGACCATATGTCCAACTATTCTAGTTAAGTCACTATAACTACTTTTTTACATTTTAAAAGATGATAAAAATGCCTATCAAAATCAGACCATGTTTTCCATAACTTTGTATTAATTCTTATCCAAATAAATTATTTCGTAATGAAGACTGTTTCAATACCTGTTAATTACTTTTTGAATTATTAAAATCGGACATTCCAGTCAAAAGATATTACGAAATAAAAATATCAAGATAAATAAAAAATAACCCCAGACGGACCGCCGGCGCGGTGTGCAGTGCCTCGCAGCGCAGCGAGTAACGCGGCGATAGAGGAGCGACAGAATGCGGGAGCCAAAATGTTAAAAAAAAATTATCCACCCGTGCGAAGCCGGGACGGGCCCCTAGTATATAATAATTGTTATTTCTGAAGTCGGTGCCAGCAATAGTATAGTATAGTAATAGTAGTAGTTAAATAGATATACCTATTATTATTCTGTCTCAATACTCACGTCTGTTCACCTGGCTGGCACCGACTTCAAAAATAACAATTATTATATAATGTCCTAATAAAGAGATAATAATAAATAACGGAATAATTTCTTAATTTTTAAATTACATTACATACATTAATAAATATATACCAATCGAATGGAGAACCTCCTCTTTTTGAAGTCGATTAAAAAAAGTAACAGTACTCCCGAGTAACTTTAGAAACGTACATAATAAATGACTCTTTTCCTTTCTTTTATCGGTTATGATCCTATCCAATTTGTGGAAATAATATTGTTACAAATTGGATGATGTAACAACCGCTTTACCCCACCGAACGTTACGAAGCGTCGCTGGTCACGCATGGTGACGGACCTTCGCCGATTATAGCGGTGACGGCATCGCACACTCCCGGCAGCGGTAGCGGCACGATCCTATCCAATTGTTCGCTCGTTCTTTTGCCAGTCCCTATAAAAAGCAATCGTAGGAATAAAAGGTTCGAAATGACTGAGAATACCAAACATTCTCATACTAACTCGTGTCTGTTACTTACTAATTTTGTATTGGTAGGCTATTATTCTGCATAAGGCCTGATCACTTATGTGCAAAATGATTAAAATACTTAGTATACTGAATTATTAACATTTATTTATTTATTTGTCTCAAAGAAAAGTTTTCCGATTATATTATTAAAATTAATTAATTTTGGGGATATAAAATATGTCGCAGGAATACGAAATCCTAAAAAATATAGTGACGAGCGGCCTGTCCTCGCTTCGCTTTAAAGCAATACTATAATTGATTTACTCAATTTGTAATTAGGTAGTTTTGCATTATTTGAAAAAGAGAGTGAAAAAAAGTTATAAAAAGAAAAACGATAGAAAGAAAAAGAAAAGAAAAGCGATAGATAATATAAAAGGGAGGACAGAGCAAAAATAAAATTGAGTAGATAAAGGAGAGAGAGAGAGATAATTGGAAACCTACATTTTAACATAACCTACATTTACTACAACCCGTTCTGGGGGGATGAGGGTCTTCAAAATACCACTCTTGGTCACAGGGGTGGAGGAAGGGAGTCTTAGGTTTTCGGCACGTAGGGAAATCTTGTGCTATATTCAAATATGACAACATTGACGTGCATATGCTGCGCTGGGACGTTAGCTGATTGAGAACTAACAGTTTGTAGAGCAGTGCAGTTTTCAAGCAATTTGGTCTTGGCATATAGGTACTACATGTACTCACTGAGGGGGGGAAAGAGTTTGTAAAAATGGGTCACGTAGAATAGATACTTTCCCTAAGGTGAGTACACAAATGTACACTCTGATGTCCATAATTCACTATTTAGCAAGACTCAAAAAATTGACAATTTGGCAGTTAAGACTTTCTTGGTAGGTGTAAAATTTGCTTACTAATACGATGGGTATGATCCATCGATTTTTTCTTCTCTGAACTGTAGTTTCATCGTTTGATACTCATCAGTAGGCAGTAGGAATATAAATACGCTGACACGTCATTCTGTAATTATTGAATGTCACACAATCGCCACAGAAAACAGACACACGTTGTAATTTATTAAAGAAAGACAATATTTTTTTGGTACGTTATGATTACAACTTTTTGCTGATATGTTGGTTGTAAATTATATAGTACAATGATTGCTCTAATTTTTTCAGCCAATTCCCTTGAAATACTATTCAACTCCCTCTAATGTATTTTTGTACTGCGCAGCTGTAATTTCAACAGATTGTGGTTTAGTAGAATTTTATGTGATAGTTTGTGACTGGCGTCAATGAAATGTTTACTAAATGCAAAAAGTGTTCGGTTCTATATTATAAGCGTTTGAATATCTGAAATTAAGGCCGGAAAATCACTCTATACTAATATTATAAATGAGAAAGTATATAGTTTAATAACCGATTATTTACCTTAATGACATAAAACATAACGTAATGGAAACTCGTGACTCCTAACGAACTTAACTGAATTTTAAGTCTCAAGTTTCAAAGATTTTTTAAAAATATTATTAGGTTCAAAGTAATAATAAACTTTATGTAAAATATTTACTATATTCCTATGCTATATTATATATAAATTTCAATATTTTGTAAGTCATTGAACAATCACATCGTGTGCGTAAAGAATCTTTGTATTTATTATATGATCAAATATATTTTTTTTTAAAGATTACTAGCAGTATGGATCACATACTACTAGTATTCCCTTTACCCCTCCTAGTAAGCTTGCATGCTTGTGTCAGGAGTTGGCCACGCCAGTAGCTCAATGTCCGGGATTTGAACCCACGACTTGTCGATCGTGAATCCAACGCCCGAGCCATTGAGCTACTGACGCTTCAAATATGGACACGATATTATCATACATCATATACTTGGCTTGTTTTTTAGGCGTTCTAAAAAACTTATAGCCTTAATTCAAAAAGTTAACGACTACTGTACAATTATAATTCCTTCATCACATCATCACTGAGGTCACCTCATCATCACCGATTCTCAGACCTACCCGATATGCACACAAAATTTCATAAGAATCGGTCGAGCCGTTTCGGAGTAGTTTGGCAACAAACACCGCGACACGAGAATTTTAAATTACCAATGAACTTATTTGCCAAAAACCTAATTTAAATATGAATATAAGTAATATATGCAGTGAGGTTTTTGTACTATCTGAAACAAAATGCACTTAATTATTTTTTTATATTTTTAGGTACAGGATGCTGAAACATTGGTCAACTTAACGAATGAGCTAAGGAAATAATAAAATGAAGCAACTAGTAAATAAGAATCTCATTACGCTGAAGTGTGTGCTCTTCTGTTTCTTGGCCGGTAATTTTTTTAGGTTTCTAACAGCATACTCGTCTTTTAAGATTTAATTAAATATAAATGAATTTTAAAAAATATTGATAATGGTTATCCGTAATGGACATCAAAATTTGAAGTGAACCATGTAGGAAATACGAGTAGTTTTATTTTTCTTTAAGACTGATAGATGAAATTGAAAAGTATTGCAATGGCAAACGGTGTTGTATTGAGTCGCATTTTAATGCCCGCATGAAGTGTTGCAACCTTCCTTCTAAGGATTGTCGGTCTGCTATACCTATAGAATGGTTAAGGGACCATTAACCTCGAGCTACTATAACCCGCTCAGATACTGTAGTTCTTTACCTATATGATTTCGTAGAATTATGAAAGGAAAAAATACATTGTAGGAAAATAAATTCATATCTTACAGTTTGCGTATAGTGTATTTGATATACGAACCATTATTTTTTTAATTCAGGTATAGGATGCATTTTTCCATTTCTACCACTTCACATATTATCAGTGGGTCTAGATCGAGGAGAAGCACGCCTCATATCTACGGTCGCTCCATGCATTGCTCTATTGGGCCCTGCCATACTTGGACCATTAATTGATAGGTAAGGCTGAAGATATTATTGTTATTAATTTGTTGACTTGGCAGACAGAGCTGCATGATTTGATAACAGAGCGGTAGACTTCTTTATATTATGTCTTATGTTTATAGTTTTTTTCTTTTAGATTGTCAGTAGGTCGAGGAACAACCGGTGGTGCTACTAGTCCCAGTGGTTCTGGAAAACTGTTACGTGTGGTTACTGCGGTTTGCCTTATTTTAAGTGCGTTATTCTACACTCTTCTATTAGCAGTACCCTATACAGAAAGACATGAGGTAAGTATCTTTTATTCAGTCTTGATCATCATTGTTAATTTTATTTATCACGAATTGCCACACCTTGTGCCCGTAGTCTCACCTAGTGAAAGCCAGGATTTGTGGTTTCACTTTCCCTTACATTTAATACGGTGATCACAACGACCCCTTTATCTCCTGGTTCACTGGCGATGTTTTCCATATGGCGATGGCGTATAAAACTTTAAACGATCTTAATCACTTTTAACGTTTGTAGACCGTATTAAAAACAAAATCGCACAGACAGATAATATTATAAATAAATTTGCTTCATACGTTGAGATACAACGCTTTTGATTGTGGGACGGAAATAAAAAAAAGCAATACTTTAGCAATCTTATTAACCAACAGGCACGTCGACCGCAAGTGTTGTTTATGTGTGACGCGGACGGTGCCTATGTTATGCAAGAAGTATGTACAGAAGGCATGCGTTGCAACAGATGGGAAGGCGAGAAGGTATGTTACTTCGTTTTTTAAATCTGTTGGAAGCAGAATAATTTATTATCTTTGTAAAATTAAAAGATATATAGTTTATCTTTAGTTAGTCTTCTTATACGTTGCATATTAACGGGCAGACGGCGGCAGCGGCCAACTCTGTATTAACAAAGATAAAATCATAATAGCTATGTGCATTGTGCATATTTAATTTGGTGTCAATGTTCACAAACATGCAGACTATATTAATGGTATATTACAATACTTGATCGTGATTAAATGTTTCATCTAGTCCGGAGTGCTCGCTGTGAGCTCTTGCGAGTATGGATGCGCGGACGAGAATATGACATGGGTGATGCGTCCTTTTACAACCACTTCAACTTCTACAACTCTTAGTCCCATGTACAACAGTGTTGCTAACGCTACGGTGAGTTTGATCTATCTTACTAATATAAGCTCACTCCGGAAATATTAAATTCTATTTTATCATGTTTAAGAATACAAACGGTAGTAACAAGATATTTAATGATAAATTTAGAAAACGGAAGTATATCGAATGATGACAATTTTCTTTTTACTTGTATTTAGCCATCAGCGCCTCTGGTGACCGACGATATTGAGGATGAAGAAGACTTCGAGTTCAACCCGCCACATCTTTGTTACAACGGGCAGTGCCTGGTATACATGCAGCATGCCGCGCGCCTCCGTGTTCCGCTTTCTCTTATTGCTCCGGAACCACCTTCAGATAACTCTACTGTGGAAAATAACTGGTGTACTTATCGAACAGGTACATTCGTTATGCCTAAAATAAAAGTAACATACATTTAACTTAATGAGTTATATCAATAAAGTCTAAGTAATTTTATTATACAACTTTACAGATATTCTAAAAACTGTTTATTACTATAGATTTTTTTTTAATCAATAGGCGGTCCTTCGAAATGTCTAGTTCCTCCCAGTCGTCAGACAGAAAGCGAAGAATGCCGTCACGCAGTTCGGTGCCAAGTACTAGACCCCTACGACGAACCCGATGGAGTTTTAGCTGATGCTGAATGTAGACTGGTGATTGGCGACCCGACGTATACTTTTTGGAGTTATTTCGTTATTAGGTGATTTATAGTAAAATCAATAGTTTTACACGACTACGTAACTTTTTATTGAATAAATATAATATACATAAATCTGTCAAAAAAATAATTAGTAGTTAATTCGTTTATGTACTTATACATAAACGAATTATATGATTAAGCAAAGCTTACGTTATAAAAATGTTTGAGCAAATAAAATTGTTAATAGGATATTAGCGGATATCTGGCCCACAGCCGGGCTGGCGCTCCTGGGCACGGCGTGCGTAATCGCCACCAGGGAGACATCGTTAGGGCGAGGCGACGTCGGCAGGCAGATGGCCTTTGGTACTATCGGGCTCGCCATCTTCCCCCCATTGGCAGGGCTGGCGTCTACACAAATGCCGGATATGCCATATTTGGTACCATTTCTGATGCACGCTGTTTTAATGTTGATTGGAGCTCTCATACTTCTTGTAGACACGTAAGTACAGTTAAGCAAATATTTTATCTTACTAATTTTATTATTTTGATTTCATCTTTATTTACAATACAATTATTTTATTACATCTTACTAATTTTATAAATGTGAAAGTTTGTATGTTTTGATGTTCAAATGTTTGATAGTCAAACACGCAAGAACGGCTGAATGGATTTCAATGTAATTTCGCACACAGATACTTTATAATCTGGATTAAAACATAGGCTACTTTTATCCCCAAAAAATTTTATTTCGGCCAAGTGTGAGTGTGGAACTCGCGCACTGAGGGTTCCGTACAATTTCAATTAAAGGACAAACACTATAACTTTCGTGGGCGGGTCAAAATATTATCGAGGGACTTTTACTCCCGATATCAATGGCAGGTATGTGTATAACATATTCGAATATTAAAATCACAAACATTGACTTTTTTCATTTCCTCTATAATGCCCTTTAGAAAAATTTACGTATAAATTGGCCATATTTAGTGATTGCTTGCACTAAGAAATTTTATTTTTTCACCGCTTTAAGAGACTATAGACTTATCTACAAGTTTATTCTTAATTTCAAATTAATAAATTCATGTATTCCTCAAATAATGCATCAAAACCTAAATAAGTATATAAAAGATATTTTTTTTCGTGATGTAGCAAGGTAGACAAAAACTAGAAATTTAGTTTTTCCAAAATTTTTTGCCAAAAGTAATGTTCCTAGATAAAAGGATCAAGCTTGGAAATTTTGATTCTTGTGGAAAATCAAATTGATATAAATTTCGGCTTGATATCTTCACTTTTTCTGAGAAAAAGGGTCTTGTGTGACAGTCCATTATAATTAGTTTTCTAGTGAAGTAGTAAAGAAAATTACAGTTTTTAAAATTTTTTAAAATGAAAAATGGGTCAAATGCAAAATTTAAGTAACTTTCTATACTTAGTTACTTATTAGTAACGTTACAAATATGATTTAGTAGCTGCGCCCCGCGGTTTCTCGCGGTATATTTTGGATAATTTACAATATATCATTATAAATTATAGCCGTGTTATTCTGATGTATATGCTATATTATTGTAAGTTTCAGCAAAATCCATTCAGTAGTTTTTGCGTGAAATAGTAACAAACATACATCTATACATCCAGACATCCATACATTCTTACAAACTTTCGCGTTTATAATATTAGTAGGATTCATCTTTGAATGAAAAAGTACATTTTAATTGCATTATAACCATACCCTTTAGGCCTGTCGGTATTTTTACAATTTTCTTATGACATGACGTTATAAAGTTGAAATAAAAATAACTACAGTTTCACAAAAGTAGGTCAACATATAAAACGCATTCATTTTATACATTTTTACACAGTCTAAAAAGTTTTAAAAAACAGTAAAATTTAATTATTCTTTACCGTTAGTAATACATATTATGTGCTGTATACTTGCGTTGCGAAAACCTCAAAAAAAAGCAAACTTATAAAACAACTTCATGAATTCCGACAACGTGCCATAATAATAGGTGTACAATTAAATACATACTCGTCAAATATACGAGAAATAGCGCGCGGATATAGAATTTTTTTATCCCATAACGTAGATTTTTTTTAAGCAAACGCACTTCAACTGCAACGAAATCCGGATCCGTGTTCATTATAACAAATATCATTCAATTCATGCCTTACTCATTACTTTATGACAAAAGTAGAGATGCCACAAATATTCGGGGACTATTCGGCCGAATACCGAATAGTAAATAACGATAAAAAGGAATGTATAATATTACTTACAAATATTTTTATCGCATCAATAACATAACATATCTACCAGTGGTAAGTTATGATGAATGAAAACAATTTTTTTAGGATTTGTTGATAGCAAACGATTGAACTTTTTCTCATAAATTATACCTGTTTCCGAAAATAGCCGCTCACTACTCTCTCACACTACTACCGGGACATGATAAATAAATCTTATTAAGATATTGTTTTGCGTTCGCTGACCACCACCTATAAGGGTCTTCAGTCTTATCAACAAACGTTCTTTAGTAAAACACACGCGTGAGGTTCTAAGTGTTGCGAAATATTCGGCGCTTCGGCCAAGAATCATCGAATACTCTTTATTTGGTATTCGGTCAAATCACTATTCGTGGCATCTCTCATAAAAAGCGTAAAAAGTTAAAAAAATAAATAACGTGGATAATTTTTTTTACACTTTATAATAGGCATTATCATCATATCATGTCACGCGATGTAAAATAAAATATACATTCCTATACTAGACACTTTAGTATTACTGTAGTGACCTTTCAAATTTAATCAAACAAAGTGACTCTGCCCTAGTTTGGATAATTGGATATACTAAATAATATACATTATATCTTTAACTTACTGGAATTCAATGTTTTATGTAAAATGTCACATTTATTTTTTATTCATAACTTAATCCTTTTTTTTAAAGTACTAGGAGTATGGATAACATACTACAAGTATTCCTTAACCCCTTCAAGTAAGCTAAAATGCTTGTCTTGGGAGGGGGCCACGTCAGTAGTCCAAAGAATCCAATCCAAACAACTTATAGATCGTGAATCTAACGCCTAAACCACGGAGCTACTGACGTTTCGAAATTACTTAGATATAGCGTCGATGGGCGTGCAAAACTTTTTTTAATTATGCAGGAATTACTGTTACGCGATGTATGACTAAAAATTGTATTTAACAAACAACTATTCCTTTAATTAATAACGTAGAATAGCGATATTTACAGTGCTTTTAATTAGGGAAATTTAAACGTCGAAAATCGAAATGCGAAAGTGTCTTTTGTTAATTATGAAGTTAGCAACAATAGTTTGAGTAGCATCCTGCTATTGTTGATGTTGGTAGAAGTGATTTGAGTGGCATTTTTACTTTCTTAAACGTTGAATAACTAATCTATATATATAGTGGTGTGTGTTAGGTTTAGGTTAGGTTAGCCTTGTGTTAGGTTAGGTTTATGTTAGTCTAATCTAAGGTTTAGACGGTGAAACTAAGCAGTGGAGGCGAGTGTTGTGATCACTTAAAGGACGTCCTTGGTCACAAGTCCAAGGCACTGCTTGGGTTCCTGGCATAATAGTAAGAGATTGTAACGTTTAGTTATATCCTGACCGTATTGAGCCCATATAGCTTTTGAAATAGGCCATCCATCTATATCCTTTTTATTTTTGTTTCCTACATCAGAAGTGGGATAGACCTTCGCTTCACATGGGGTCTATCAGCGGTCTCGTTAGTAGAGTTTGATGTTGAAAGATTTAAGAATTTACAAAAGTGTGGGATAAAGAACTCTCCCCAGAAGCCCACAAGTTTGCGTTAAAGGTTCTTTGTGTATCATCATGACAATTATCTTAGCTTCAATGCGAGTAAAAATAGTTTTCAAAAAAGTTGAAGTGGGTAGTACAGAATAAAAATTCAGAAATAGTTGCGAAGGTAGTTTGAATTCGTGATAAATGTTTTGAAGTAGGATAGATCTTCGCTTCACATGGCGTCTATCAGCATTCTCGTTATTAGATTATGACGTTGAAAGATTTTTAGAAAATGTAAACCCGTGCGATTAAAAAAATGATTGTAGATCATGTACCAGTTACTAAATTAAGTTGAAGTTAATGGTGATCATGATTAGTAAAATGGATTTTGGTTTCTTGAGTGATAGAATCTATCGACCGTATTGAAATTTGTTGCAGTCCATGTGACTGTGAGAGCCGTGGTGATGGAGAGTATCACTCAAGGATTTGTAGAAGTAGTTAGTGTGTAGCTTTTGAAAGTTGGAATAAACAGTTCTGGTACATGGCTCTACTTGATGATGTTGCTTTTGTGTAGTAGAAAATTGTCATTACCTTAATTTGATAGTAGTCCGGTCAAAGACACAGTGTTAATTTCGCCAGAATTTGTTCCTTTAGTACCTTAATAGAAACCGGTGCGAAGTAATGACTAGAGAGTATTACGTGTGCTTTCAGTACGTTGAAGATACAGCCTTTCTTTAATTATTGATTAATCGTTTAAATTAACGTTAAGCCAGTTCATCGGTTTAGGTGAAGACGATATTACTTCGATTGTGATACTTTGAAATAAGTTCTTTTAATGTCGTTCGGTGTAGACTAATGACTAGTTAATTGTCCAGTTCAGTTAGTACGTTACAGATTTTAATACTTACGACTTCGCGTTGAATAAAGTATTGTCAGGAAAGACGAGCGGATTTCCTTGTGATAGTGCGGTTTAGAAATTCAGTATCGCCCGAGGACAGTCGTTCGTCAGAATGGCCGTGTCGGTGTGTGTTAGGTTTAGGTTAGGTTAGCCTTGTGTTAGGTTAGGTTTATGTTAGTCTAGTCTAAGGTTTAGTCGGTGAAACTAAGCAGTGGAGGCGAGTGTTGTGATCACTTAAAGGACGTCCTTGGTCACAAGTCCAAGGCACTGCTTGGGTTCCTGTCATAATAGTAAGAGATTGTATAGTTTAGTTATATCCTGACCGTATTGAGCCCATATAGCTCTTGAAATAGGCCATCCATCTATATCCTTTTTATTTTTGTTTCCGACATATATATATACGTGAAGCAAAAACTTTGTACCTCTTTTTACGAATATTGCGCAGACGCCTCCGTCTGCGCAATATTCGTAAAAATTTCATACTCCTCAGTATGAAATTTCCGCACTTATAATTTACTAGCTGCGCCCCGCGGTTTCACCCGCTATATTTTGTATAATTCAAACTACATAATTATAAATTATAGCCTTTGTGTTATTCTAATGTGTAAGCTATATTATTGTATAGTTTCATCAAACTCCATTTATTAGCGTGAAAGATTAACAAACATACATCCATACGTCCAAACATCCATACTTACATTCTTACAAATTTTCGCGTTTATAATATTAGTAGGATATAGAGAAGGAGTCCAAAATGCTAATATTATTTTAAAAATACATATGCATAAAAATACATTAAATCAATTTTAAAAAAATTACTCACACTACCATGTATTTGACACACTCTCATATTATAAACTCTTGTTTATTGTTAACCAGTAGACCCGTCCCGGCTTCGCCTTGCATTTTAAATCTCTAATATCTTCATTTACATAATATTCATTTACATGATGTAAAGGGCCATATTGCTATATATAAAATGTGCAATGTATTTAAGGTACTTAACTAGATAAGGATTAATGCTGTATTATTTAAGATCGCTTCGTATATAAGCCATTATCTATCTCGTAGGGTTCAGCCAGCGTTTTCAGCGTAAGCCAAAAAAATGTGTTTATTTACGACATGACATCATCACATTAGAAACCTCTAAAATTATCAAAGTCGCTTCCCGCTGTCTGTAGGGACAGCCTATGTATGCTTTGATCTGTAAAACTAAGCAACGGATTTTGATGCGGTTTTTTTTAATAGATAGCGTGGTTCAAGAGGAAAGTTTAAATGTATAATACATTTATATTATATTTAGTAGAGAAAGAAACCTTGTGAAGCCAAAAGCGAGTCGCTAGTTAATTATATACATATATCATAGACTGTGACGACTATGAAATTAATGATTTACATTATGAGTTACGGAGTTAATATCTTTATCCAGACATATGCCGTTATCTACGCCAGAGTGGTGGTGGCACACGTCCACGGGCGTGTTGGCCATGCCCATGAACACGGTGCGGCGGTATGGTGCTGAGACTGCTGCTGTGTTCGCCGTAGTAACTTTGCTGGGCACCTTGTGGAGTGGAATTGATGCATATTTACCATGGTAAATCTGTGTTCCTTTTTAAAAATCGTGACACGTACAACCCCTTCATTAAGTTATTTTAATAGTTTTACTGTTTTTTTCTAGGACGGTGGTAGAACTGAACGGGACGGCGCTAGAAGTTGGTCTAACAATGACTGTAGGTGCGCTTCCCGCTATTCCTGCGCTGTGGTGGGCTGAGGCGCTCGTAGACTTTGTGGGGCACTCAAATCTCTTCATTACCGCCTTCACATTCTACTGCCTACGCTATACTGGTTAGAAATTGATTAAATGACTAAATCTAGTACATATGTAAATAGTACTAGATACATCTGCATAATTTTAAGAATTACTTATATTTAAACACTAACAACAATTACTTTATTAAGCGGTTTTTTATGTGTCAATATTCCAGGTCTAGCGTACAGCGAGTCATATTCATGGGTGGTTGTATGCGAACTGCTCGAGGTGTTCACTTTAAGCCTGGTGTGGGTGACTGCTATGCTGTACTTCCGGCACCTGGTCCCTAGGAAGTACACTACTACGGGCCAGGCATTACCAGTTATTGCCCACTTTTGTATAGGTAAGTATGTAGTTGCAGGAAAAACTGAAGCATATGAATATTAAAACTGTCGTAATATAATCAAATTATAGAAAAAGGTAATTGATGTTATACCAAGTATCTGTTTTCAGGGCGCTGTATCGGTGCAATATTAAGCGGTTTCGTGTCACTAGAACCTCCACTAGAATCGGTGCGCAACGCATACCGCGCTCTCGGTGTGGTGTCGCTGCTAGCGGCCGCTGTCTACCTCGCTCTCTACCACCTCCTGCTCGCCCCTCGCTGCGCTGCGCCTGCTGTCTCTCCCCCGCATCACTTGTTACAAGGTATAATAATTAAATTACCCCCGACTTTTAAAGTTGACGTATCTAGGAAAAACCACTATAGAAACTATTCACATTAACATGAAATATGTGCTGTAAGCGGTTGAGGAGTTGGATATAGCACTGATTATATGGGTATGGCAGCAGACTACGTGATACTCTGCATTATCATCTTATGGTTTCCATGTCCTAGAATTACCACGAAAGTACAATATATTAAATTTTTAATCAAACTAAGTTTTGAAAATTGATAAGATCTCTGTCTCTAGTTAGAAATGGTCTGAGTCTTCAACTGACCAAATCTTCATAAATTATAGCAAATAACCTATTGTAATTTGTATGTAAAGCTAGCACCGTGGACGGACAACTTAATGGTAAAGGTATGTGAGGTAATTTCGCAAAAGGGCACTTCACACATAATTTATGCGCACGTTTGGTTTTGCACTATATATAACACAGATTAGAACTACCTATGATCTGTGATATATAATTATTTAGTTGAATGTGTATGTCAGTCAAGTATCAGTTATGGAACTAATTAGAATTATCAATGTCTATAAAAAGTATGCGGATAAAAATTCTACTTTGTTTTAGTAACATTTTACTTTTACTATATCTCGGTTAAACTATCGATAGATGCAGAGGGTATTAAGACTTTTTTGATCATTGGTGTAGCATGAAGGTTATTAATAAAATTATTTACCAAAATGCAGTTAAAAAAAGACAATTTGTTTGGATATATAGGTAATATATGTGGTAGCGTAGCATACAGTAACATGCACCTATTAGCTAGGGAAAGATGGTAAATCCCTTTTTATCAATACAATACCACCGAGTCGTAATACAAGACTCATGTCTCTGCAATCGACTGGCGCGCTTACTATTGGTATATAATGTATGATCTTGAATTATACTTGTATGTTACTACTATTTTCAAGGGACAAAAATAATAACCTACTCACAGCAAGAAATAAAAACTGTGTCTGGATTGATTGAATTTGTTTTTTTATATAATTCTTGTTGTAAAATGTTTTCAGGGCTGAATACAAATGGCGGTTCGAATGGAAACTACTCACCGATGAGGGTGTACCACGAGGAACGCTCGAGGAAGGGCCATTTCCGTTATTGACTCTCTTATATTGTTATTAATATTTCTAGGTTATAAGATTTTTGACAAGTACATATTAATTTTGAGAACTTTTTCTGTGAGCCTGGTGCAATCAGTTTTATATTTAAGCTTGTACACGTTAACGCCTTAATTCTGCATTTTAATTATAATAATTTTAAATAAATAATTCATATTATATTGGCTATTTTTATTTTTACATCAAATTGAATAAGAATTACAAATGATTTATTATACAAAATACTTATACAGTACACGTGTCGTGGTTTATATTGTTGTTTTTCTTAAAAATTATAACAAATAAACATTTAATCTCCAGTTTCCCAAAATTTTATCACAACAAAATAAGATCCAAAATGTACGTATATATCACAAGAACAAAAATCAAATTAATCCAGAATCACATTAATTTTTTTTTGATATTATATACACGCCACAAAACTTACAAAACTAGAGCCACCTAAACACGATATTTTATAATTACAAATATTATTATTAAATAAAAACAAACCTATAGACATGACAAATAATTGAAAGATCGCCCGCGAGGCTTGACGTAGGTGGGAATTGATAAATTTCAGGCGTTTCAGGAGGCCAAGTACGAGTCGGACTCACGCACTAAGGGTTCCGTACCAATATTTGGCATAAAAATCACGTTTGTTGTATGGGAACCCCCCTTAAATATTTGTGAACATTTCAACTATCATGGTTCATGAGATACCGCCTGATGACAGACAGTGGAGTCTTAGTAATAACGGGTCCAGTATTTACTCTTTGGGTACGGAACCCTAAAAATCAAATATTTCTAGCAGGCTGTCATATAGAGGCTGCGAATTTACACTAAAACAGTAGATCTTTTTCCATCAAATTGCCGCTTCAATCGGAAAAATGTCCTAAAAAGAAAAAAGTTAGAGCTAAAAAATATATATAAAACGATGATTTTTGAGTTTAAATTCTAATAGGTGAAAACGAGCAATTTTTAAAATAAATTTGCCTAAATTTTGTTTTAGGACCATAAAAAGTTTCCCACAAAGTTACAACAAAATCTAAAATGGATCGGCTCGTCTATATATCTCGCGACCACCCCTCGCCTCACCGCGCAGGCGATTCGTTAGTTGTTTGGTATGTCTATAGTAACTAAATAATTCCCAAGTAAAACAATATGAATAAAAGCCAGTTTTACAAAAACTTTACTTGAAAATAAACTTAACTAAATGTACCTTGTATGCAAAAAGACCTCAAGACATCTACTATGAAGTAAAATCCAACAAAATTACGACAAAAATTGTTTTTAAACGTTAGTTATTACAATTACATTTTGTACAACAATTTCAAATGTATAACAAGAGTACAACATGAATACAGCTATAAAATACTTTCTCTTTACTTACATTTTTCTTATAAATTGACGCAAATGGTTGAAGTGAAGAAGAAATATTGTAAGAAAAGTGAAGAGATATTGTATTTTTATGACCGTAACTAGCATGTATAGTCAATAATTGTCTGGTAGAAATTAAATCGCTTCATAATTTAAACCAGATGTATAATTGTTTTTATTTTCGCTTATAATTATAGTGACTGCCCCCTTATTAATAATAGAACAAAGCGTATGAAAGTGTGATACTATCAGTTTCATACACTAATGGAATGCCCATTTTCCTTAAAAGCAAGAAAAAAAATCTTTCAAAACCATGGTGAAGAGGTCTTTGGAAAAATGAACTGAATATACATGAAATAATCAGTACACATAATGATATTTAACTGAGTATGCATTCAGTTCGAATTATTTCGGTTGAAAATGAATGAATTGAATCACTAATAGCTGCCCTGAGATCTCTTTTCAAAAGCAATTCCTTAATGTTTAAATTTAAAAAAGTGTTTGTAGTTATTGATTAAAATTAACTAAATCAATTGTGTATAATTATATAACTAGTGGTTATATAAAGTTACTAACTATTGTTGCGTTCACAGCGCTCTAAAAGTTTCCTTACGATCCAACCAATAATGATGATAAAATATTGCAATTTTTTACATTAATTTATTCCTACTGAGCTACTGACATTAATCTAACCTAAGCACAAGCATGTAGCACTTGGAATGGTTCCCCCAGATAGCTAGAATCTTTTTAATAAAAGACAAAATAAATATGTAGTGCTTGTATAGAACTTTTTTTTTAATCGCACAAACATGTTGTCTTTTATGGCAACACAACATTAGCAACTAACCTGAAATTTATTAAAAGAAGCTGTTACATAAGTTATGCGAATTAACAAATATTTCAGGGCGATAAAGCGTAGTATAACTATTTCAAGTTTAAAACACCAATTATATTAACCTAAATATACTTGATGATTAAAAATTAACGAACAAAGTAGTTAGAGCAAAGAATTTTTTAATTACAAAAAAATTTCTTACACTATTAACGTTCTTAATATTAAGAAAAAAAAATTATTATTTCCATATTTCTTAACATTCGAAAAATATTGTTTTGTGAAACCACACTATAACCTTAAACTATAGGAGTTATATGTATGTTTTCATATATAACATACGTAGCTTATAGTTCTAGTTCATCGAAGACATCAAATTCTGCAATGTTCAAAGGTTGTATTATTTTCAGTTTCGTCGCCTCGTTGACTCCTTTACACAAATTAATGCACGTCCACAATCATTTGTGTATTTTATATGTAAGCAAAATAATGTTTAAATTATTGTCTCTGGTTCTTTATCATCCATATCCATAGCATCATCCAGTTCCTCAAGGTCAGGTAAAATACTACTTACTTCATTATTTTTTTGAGAATTATCTTTCGGAATTATTGTTAGACTCTCGCCATTTAATAAAGATTCTTCATTGAATTCCATTGTGTTTGCTACTATATTGTCAGATGCGTTTTCTTCCTCGCCGTCATCGTTCTCCATTTTATTCTCTGAATCAACAGAGCTTGGGTTGGTTTCTTTCTCTGAATTATTGATAGTTTCCTGTCCTGATTTCTGTGGATGGTCTAAAGAAACGTCTTCGGAACAACCTGTAGAAATGTCTTCAATCTCAGAGCGCTCATCTTGAGGTTCCTTGTCATTATTAAGAGTGCTATTTAGATTTCGCGAAGATTCAGTGTCAGTACCATTAAAATCTTCATTTTTAGAATAATCAATTTTTTCCGCGGAATGGTCATGACTATCATTCAGATCGCTACTTCCAACGGCGGTCAGGTCGACCTCTTGATTGTCATTTCCATTAGAGTCATTAGAATTTTCATCTATATAAATGGGATCATCATCGTCTTCCTGCAATATTTCAACATCGTCGTCATCGCTTATATTTTGACTAGTCTTTTTTACCAAATACTGTTTGAATTCTTTATTCAAGTTGTCACGAATTTCTTTAAATCTAAAAACAGACGTATTCAACGAGCGTTCCAGCGCGCGATGCATGTTACGCATTTCGGCAACGGAACGCGTGCGCAAGTTAAGTGTAGTAGCATCTTTCTTTAGCTGGTGCAGCCGATTCAGTGAGTACTCCATAGCGTCGATGGCATCAATCAGATTATATCTGTACCATTCGACGGGCGTGCTCATATCAGCAACGCGAGGAGATGTCTCTATGCTTCTAGTCGCTTTCGAAGGCTTGATCGAAGTGCCGCGTTTGTTCGCACCGCGTTTTCCCTGTCCGCTGTACTTAGATGAGGAAGATGTAGTCGCCTGGTTGGTGACTGCGCTCAATTTAGCCGCAAACGTCGTTACCTTCGAAGGTTTACTGGAGTTACTGTCCGTGACAGCGACTATGGTGGCTGAGTATCCACCAGGCATGTTAGGGTTGGCATTGATTGCGAATATCCGGCCATCCGGGAGTCGATACATCTTATTCGAAGATAAAGTCTGAGGATCCACTCTAAACTTTAAACCTCCAGTAGTGGCATTCACAGTGACATCATTATCAGTCATCTGCACGATGTTTTCGGGGCTCAAATCCGGTAATGTATTAGCGGAGCGGACGACAACGGGAGGTGCAGTCTTGGGCGCCGCCACTGGTCCAGGCGTTATACATTGAACATCATCGTCACCGTTATCTTCGGTCACCTATCCAAATAACATTTTTAATTATCATGTAAAAGTCAATAACAATTAACTAAACAAGTATCAAAAAAGTAAAATAGTACACTGCTAGCCTAAATAACTAGTTAAAAATTTTACCTCACATAAAGGCTCCAAGGGAAAATCTGGCGTGCATACAACATCATCATTTGTAGAGCCAGCTGCTAAATTAGCCATGGTAGACATATCCAAACCCTATAATTATAATGAGTACTTTAATTAAAATTAAAATACTTAAGTAGATACTGTAATGTTGTGGTTGGATTAGAGATTAAACTCCATTTGAACTACCTTTAAAAATGGTGGGACATTAGTAATTGTTGCATAAAATTTTTATATTAACCTGTAGAACTGAGCATCATAAAACTATAATATTTAAAGTTAATTTCAATATTGAGGTTTTTTTCTAATTTTTGATTATATACCTGAGTTAAACTTTCCAGCGATAAGTTAATGTTATCATTAGTATATGCTCCAGGGCTGTTGTATCCATTAAACATGATAGTCATTGGGGTAATAGATGTAATGGGCTTTGGCCTAATCCTAGGAGAGTAAGTATTGTATGTTGTTTTTCTATCATTGTTAAACCTCACTGGATTTATCACTGGAGAATTAGGCATCTGTAATTATTAAATAGCACAAATTAAGTAAAGTTATTTAAGTTACCCGATACTTAATTTTAGACAAAATAAATTAACTTAAGAAGTAACATAACATTACAAACATACATATGTAAATTAGTACAATTCATGTTTGTCTTTTAAAATCATTTTGTAACATAACATACACTTAATAGTGTACAAATATAATAATATTATTAGAAATAGAACAGGAATAGAACTGAATTAATAGACATTGGAAAATATTAGGTATGTTTATTTATTGTGCCTACGGTTTAGGTAGCGCATATAGCAGAACTGTAAATACTGAATTAACTATTTTAGTAATAATATAAAAATTATTGAGATTTTCATTAAAATTTACTTTTTTTTTTGACTTTCCCAATAAATATTTCTATTTTTTTTTTATAACAATTAAGGGGCAACAAGCAGATGGTCCATCTGATGGTAAGTGGCCATCGTCGCCCATGGACATCGCACATACACGAGAGTGACTTTTTTTTTGCTGTCATCTCGAAGGTAGAGAGAGGAAGGGGAATGAAGAGAAGAATAGTACGGTTTCAGTGGATGCTGAACCAAGCCAGTCGGGGAACAGATCCCTTACCACCAAGGGGTACTGGGTTACTCGGTTTTTACTTACTCTTACTCGGGGAATTGTATTCTATTCACGGAAATTTGAAGAAGACTTGTGTAAACTCACCCTCATTTTCTTAGACATTGGCTGCATCTGGCCAATGTGATTGGCCATTTTATTAGATATAGCTATGGGGTTTTTTATAAATATAGCTTTATTTTTAGGACTTGCTGCCCGTTTTTGTGTTTTCTTTTCAGGCTTTGGGGAATCTTCGATGTTGATTGAAGCAAATTTTTTAACCTGTAAAATATACAGTTATAGATATACCAAACCACTAATATAATAGTATAAGATATAGGCAGTGAGAAATAAAATCTACAATTCTTCTTTTCTTAAAAATATATTACATAGAGTATTTTCGTCACGCACCGTCTACTGTTGTCAGGCAACAGGTAAAACTTAAGAAGAACTGATAGTAACATTTTTTCCATACGAAAGTATTGCTCATTTTTCCTAGCCCCAGACCGTTTTTTTAATAAAACTATTTTTATAAAAGTTCCAAAAATAAAAAAAACGTTTTTAAAAGTGCCCGAAACAAACGATAATCGTTTTTTTATAGGTTATCAATAAATAGAATTTGAGACAAATAAACGTAAGCCACAATAATCATATAGCAATATATATACTACTGACCCCCCAGTAAAAAAAGTAAGAAAAAATCAAAAGTATACAAATACAAACATTAAATTAGATAATTAATTATATGTAAAGTAAAAAATATATAAAAATTGAATTGTGACCCGCGTTATTGATAATACTATATTATGAAAAAAATCGTTACATTAATGTATTATAAAAGATAACGAAGGGATACATTATAAATGTGATGTATAATGTCTATTGATAAAATCAAATAATATTAATTGTAGATTTATGAAAGACTACAATAATGCAGAATGTTTATTAAAATAATAAAAAGGGAAACTTGACACAGGACATCGCGCGACGGCGATACGTTTTTCAAAAACCTATTTTTCAAATCACTCGCAGCTATTAATTCCTCTAATAGAAATAAGATGTTTAATGTTTCCTGAATTCGAATAATTTCCAGCATTTTTATTCTTGCTGAAATCAATATCCACCACACTTGAATCCAAGATTTTTTCAAGATCAAGGTGAGCGTTTTTATGAAATCTAGTGTGCGTTTTGTTCCGCTCCCCTATGCCAAGCTCCGAGGGTGATATTTTTATTACTGCTACCGTATGTTAAATCTAAATTACAAACAGAATAGCAAACTTCTATACTACATACTTAGATTATTTGTAAGAGATGATCCATTAAAGTGATAAAAGTATTTAAATTTACCTGGATTGTTGGTGGTATTTTAGATATTACAGAAGCTGTAGATTTTTTAGCTGATAATGTCTCTGTTTCTTTTTTTTTCACCTCCTTTTCTTTTCGCCTAAACTTATTCTTACAGCATTCCGAGCGGTCTTGTGCAGACATCTTTTGATATTCACTTCTTAAAGTTGGGTCTTTTATTACATGTATAATTCTGAACAAGAATAAAATGGAATTATTTGTAAAATAAATCTTTTAGGTATCTTTAATATATTGAAAGTTATACAGTAAATACCAACTTGATTCTCAGTTCGCAATATCGAAGCACAGCCCAACAAATGGCCCGAAGGTCCCATAAACATTTATTGTTACATTTGAAACATCTCCAGTCCTCCAGATTTTCTATCTCCTTTATTTTTGCTGGCCCCAAATTTCTTTTTATACATTTCTAAAAATATTATAAACTACAAATCAATTACAATTGAGAGATATTTTTATAACTTCATCTTATCATCATCATTTATGTGAAAAAGTGCATTTATTAAAATAGGTAAGATGTCCTTTTCAATATTACATATAAATCATCAACAATAAAAGGTGACAATTTATTATGATAGTTTTACATTTTTAGAATAACTGAGAAATATATATTTTACACTTTTGTTAATGACGAACACATTAAGAAAGAATTTCTGAATAACTTACAGAACAATATACATGTGCACAACCCGCGCAACAATAGACCTGACCACCCTGGCCACACCACCGGCAGTACAGCTCTGAGCCATCTTCGCCCTTCTCAAATTCTCCGCTATTGTAAAACGTATGACACGTGAGGCACATTAGAGTACGCAGCATGGGGTGTACTCGCATTCGGGACTCATTGCGCACCGAGCATCCCAAGTGCCGATCACACGCGGTGCAGTGCAATCTTGAACTGGTTATGGTACTTAAATCTGAAAAAAATAATAATCAATAATTACTAATATACATTATTGACGAAAGGATCCGGCTGAAGGACCAGTAGATCAGCCCTAGCATAAGTTAGGACCAGGATGTCTCATTCGTTGACAGGACACTACTAGTTGCGTTTTAAAAGGGTGCAAAAGATCATCGGTATGTATCTTATATTATAATAATATCTTGTATAGCAATTCAATAAAATATTTTCTTCAACTGCTTTAATCACGTAGTTCTGATGGATGTCGTTACCGTTTACTTATATGAAAAGAAAATATTTGAAAGATCAGATGCGCCTATTTTTATTTTGAAATAATTGTCCAAAACATAACACTTGTATTAGCTAAAATAACTGTACCCACCACTCAATTATACTCAACTACCAATACTATGATCTAAACTTTTTCTCTAAAATGATTATCATTTTTTTTTTCTACTAAGTATGTGTATGTGGTAAATAGTAAGTAACCTTTTAAATTAAAAAATAGATAAGGTTTATTTTCAATGATCTTACAAAACGAGTTCTTAATTTTTTTATCTACATATCTTGATCATCTCTAGTTACTCGTATCTATAATGACTGTTTTTTGCTATTAATAAGATATACGTTCTTACGTATATCTTGCATCACCGCTTTCTTAAGTTGTGAATGACGTTTAAGATGTTGCAAACAAGATGGCGACCTCCAGGGACGCGCCGTCCACATAAGCGAGTTTGTGCGTATCACGACGGCGCCAGGGCAGATAAGGCGCTAGGAAGCTTTCTGGGGGCGCCAGACCAAAAATATAATATAACATGATTTGATAAAATATATTTTAGTTCAAAGGGCGCAAACAATTGTAGACAGGGGCGCATAATACAAAAATTACTGGCGAGGGCCAACCGCATTAATTGTAGACGAGCCTAGACATTTTTTTTGCTCTTCAAGTACAGGCGCTCATAGGCAGGAACGCGCCGTCCATATGTGCGAGGTCGTGCGAAGCACGACGGCGCCAGGGCAGAAAAGGCGCTAGGAACCTTTTTGGGCCAAACCGAAAATATAATATGACATGATTCGAAATGAAAAATAATTAGCGCAGCCGATACTTGTTGACGAACGACCTTTTTTTTTACTGTTCAAGTATAGGCGCTCATAAGTATTTGCCCACCGGCGCAGAAGATGCTTGGCGCGTGCCTCTTTTCAATAGAGTTGATCAGTTTCTAAGCAAATGTAAACATGCAGCGGAAATGAAGAAATTTCAAAAGATTTTGTGTATCAGTCATCTCTAATCTACAATTCCACTGTCAAGTAAGATATTAAGAAATCCAGTTTTTAGAGAGACCAACTCAAAAGAGGTAAATTAATGCTAATTAAAGTTATACAGGAAGTAAAGAAATTTGAATATAATATTAATGAGCTAAGATCCCCCAGCCTCTCCCTGGGAGTAAAAATCACATTATACAATAGAAAGAGACTGTTGAAGATTTTACCTTTACTAAACATTTTTGTTAAATATCAAAACAATTACTTTACCTTTAAATTTATTTTTATAATATGTCCTCTCCTCTTCTGTTATGTCCTCCCCAAAATCATCATCTGTTGGTTCTAAAACAACAATTATTACTTAGTTAATATTTCTTATACTTATGAATCAGTTTTGATTTGTTGTCGAGATCGGATTTTTTGTTGGTTAACCAGTAAAATACATTAATATTGTTTTTAGTCATTCATTGATGCAATCACTAACTAAATAATACGTCGAGAAAATTTTTTTCGTATTTTATAAGTATACTATGGGTCCTATATGTCCCGGGACTGACATACAAATATCGCTTTTGTTTTCCGGTAGTTATATTCTTCAAAAGTCACATATAAAAGTTTCATGACTTTCGACAAACGATCGAGAAATGATGTGTAAAAACGTGCATGGAACAAAGGACTAATCTAAATGTGTTTTTTTTTACTAAGAAAATATAACGTTTATTGGAGAAGTCTCATGATGTTGATAATGCTATATTTAGCTTAATAGAATTGAAATATAGTTCGAAGCTAATATACCCGTGAAAACATTTTTGAAATCTGTCAATAAATGGTTCGTTGATTGTGGGCTTCTGACGTCATTTCACGTATAGTCGAGATCGTCGCACCAGAGCGCTTGCGCTGCTTGTAGATGTTTTACGTACAGCTGTTAGTTGATAAGTGTAGTTTTTTTTTAGCATAATGGAAGAAGATTTCGTAAAAGGACCGTGATAATTTACCTAAAATTGATTATATACCGCGTCGACTAGGTGAAGTGACGTCACACGCTGGTCTGCCACATGGAAGGAAATTATTAGAATAGAAAGAATATGATTTATTGTGAAAAAAATACTTAAGAAGACAACTAAAAGAAATATGTGCGAAGTCTAATAAAAAAATTTATAGAATTCACTCAAGATTTTTTGAAAATTCAAGCCATAAAAAATGTTATTTTTTTCATAGTTTTGATAGTATTTTTTAAAAAAAGATTTTTAAATCCTCAAATTCCATGTAATTTAAAAAAAACAATACTAGCATAATGGATCATATACTACTAGTGTTCCTTAACCCCTGCATGCTAAAATGCTTGTGTTAGTTCAATAACTGGGATTTGAACCCACAACTAATCAATCCTGAATTCAATGCCGGAACCACTTAATATGGATATGCCTAGACCAGCAGTAATTTTTTTAGATATGATATGATATCCTATTAATTGTTACAGGTTTGGTGGCCAACTACTGGATAAAAGGGGTGGAGAGACCAATAATTTGATGTTTTACACTAGTATAATAAATGCCAGTAGAGCAAAACTAAAAATTTGTAATGTGATGTCATAACAAAACATATTTTTGTGGGATTACATTTCAAGCGCTGGCAAAAATTTACAAGATGGATCAAAATAATGTTTGATGAAATTATATTTCTAAATTAGTGAATGAGAACTAATTGCATTGTACATTTTCATATTCAAATTAATGATTTTACAATGTTCATTCATACAAGTAGTATGGAAGATATTATGTATACAAAATTCTACCTATTCTGACTTGGTGATATCAAAAGGAACATTTTTGGAAAAAATGTTTTTTCTTCTTCTTGATGTAATATCTGAATTTTTAAAAATTTTAAATATCTTAATTCCAATACAAAAAAGAGAATAACTTCTATACTTTATACATATATAGTTAACCTATGATTCAACAAGTAAAATAGGCAGTTTTAATCCTGGATAAATACATATTTCAAGAGTAATAATAATATGTTAATAATGTTAGAAGTGCCTGACTGTTTTTACATAAAATGTTATTGTTCAATTTAATCGCAAGCAGTCAAATATAACTGAAGATTTGAAATTGCATTGCATCTTACATAGCAAGTGAAAGTCTAGTACAACAATGGAATATTATTATATTAATATAGGTTATATTTTCGTGCTTGATGAGCAGTACCTTGGGTACAAAATATATAAATAATTTATCAATTTCTGTAACTTAAAATTAATTTTAAATTAACAAATTTTAAACAATGCAAAATAGATTTATTTCTAGTCACAGGATGCTCATTAATAGTACAGATACTTTAAATATATTTTTTTATAATTTGGAGACTATAAAAATAATAAGCTTTTGCAATTATTTCACAATAATGTATCTAGAAAACTATTAAAAAAGAAAAACAGCATACCAGGGAAGGGCGGGAATTTAGTGCCTTCGTTTTCTTGAACCGGCTTCTCCGACACTTCACTCGTCTCATTGTTGGCAATGTCGCTCATTGTGAAACTCAACTGTTTCAAACAAGATATCTTATACTTATTTGAAATATACTTTTCATAATAAGCCAAACACTCGGTTTAACCTTATTTTGATTCTTCAGTACACTAAATTATCATATTCAAAAAATCTTACGATACAAACTTTAATTCAGCCATTTTGGCATTTCTATTTTTTTTTAATCTTCAATAAAAAAAAATAAAGCACAGATTACCTATACAGATAAGTGTACACACCTGTACAAATAACTATTATCAGAAACTAGTGTAGTAAATCCATAATATAATGAATTTAGAGTTGGGATTCCTTTTAAAGATATTAGAAGCAAATTAGAATAATCCAATTACTCTACATATATATTACTAAACTATTTAATTTAAGATAATCCTAAATCTGGTAGCTGGGAGCTCACTATTTACCACAGACTATATATTATTAAAAAGAGCCTCAAAATTACTATAAATAAGCAGCTTACCCCGCCGATATGGCTGGAAGCCGATGTGGTCTGACGGCAGAATCAGCTCACGTGTATGCAGTGTTACCAACACTAATTTCTAGATCTATGTACTGTTTCATATCTATCGGCTTCCAGCCATAACGGCTAGTGTGAGACTGTAAGCTTCCTATAAAACGCCCATGGGTTTCAGTCATAAAGAAATAATTTCAACTTTCTATTTACAATTTTTTGTAGACCACACTAGTAGGGTTGGAATAACGATACAAATATATCGATGCATGTCTAGTCGACATTTATTATGCGATCGTTTAATCAATATTGATAGTTTATTTAATCAAATGTCGATAGTTTTAATAATTTTAATGTATCCATGAGGTAAACGAATGTAGATATTGTCTCTAGTAACACTTTACTTAACGTAACGCTATAAATACTTAAGTATTTAGGGCTAAAGCATTTCATTAATACAAAGTATATATGACATTACAGTGAGTAGTCGCAAGTTGTGAAGTATAAATTTGCCTAGTAGTGTTAGAGGCTGTAAATATTTGTATATAAATTTGAAAAGAAACATGGGATATCGTATCATCAATAAATATCTTATATTGTATTTGATTCTTATTTAGCAATATATAAAAGTTATTAACACTCATACTTTTCATAAATGCAGCGGCCATTAATTCTCTTCTGCCCTGCTCACGCACACATTGCTGTAAAATTTGCTGCTTTGACATTTTATATATCATTAAACATGTTTAACACTTGGTATAACTTTTAGTTAAACATAATCGTAATTTATGTGTAATAGCTATAAATCATTAGAAGTCTACTATTTATTTGTAGGTAAAAATCATTGAGGTACATTCAAGGTTAGAGGTAAAAAAACATTTAAAAGTTCACACGTACCAATCCCTCTAATATCTATCAGATATTATTTTTTTACTATCGATAAATATCACGCATGACGCATCCCTAGGTCTCATCAATTGTCTTATAGTGTTGTCAACGTGTTGTTAACTACCTGATTTTCGGTAAATTCCCGTTTGGGTGGTAATTTAATTTTAATTCTCTTATAAACTATTCCTAATTCAATAAGACATTAAAAAATACTTTTTCATACTCAGATCCGGACGCAATAGAAAAATATTTTATGAGAAAACTATATTGTGTTGAAATTTTATTGTAATCCAATATGCCATTTTCACTTCAATCAAATATTATATTAATTTATCCTAATCTTAACTATCCTAACTGTCATTAGATATGCGAAAGTAACTCTGTCTGTCAGTCGCGCTTTCAAGCCAAAACTATTGAACCGATTTAAATGAAATTTGGTACATAGACAGTCTAGAGCCCGTGAAAGGACATAGGCTAGTCTTCAATGCGTAAAAAGGGTCGAAACGGGGGGATGAAAAGTTGTATGGAGGTATCGTTATTCCACGCGGACGAAGTCGCGGGCACAGCTTGTTATTTATATTTGTTTTAATATTATATATTTAGGGGGATTTTCATTTAATTGTTATGATTTTAGGGGTTTTTGATTTAAGCTTCGGGGGAAAAAAATTTTGAGAGTTGGGAACACTGACCTATACCTAGGTATCATAGTGATCACAATTTCGGTACCTTCGGTACTCAGCAATTGCTCAGTAGTTTCGTGAGCGATTTGGCATTGATAGCTGCGATGCGGCTTTGTTTTGTTATGTAGAAATTACAATACTAATGCATTTGTTTGTTTATTTATTAGTGGTGCCGGATGACATAAAATCGAATTTTAATAGTGCTAGTGTTAACGATTGATTTAGTAAATGTTATAACTTGGCATTATATGGCTGTATTTTCCAGTTAATGTTTTAATAATTAACAGCTTTTATGGAAAAAGAAAATGCTACTGTTATAAATGAAATAATTGTTTTAGAATATTTTTTTAAATAACACTGTGATAATAATTATAGTAAATGTTTTTTAATTTAAAAACATGACCGTGACTTATACCGGCGAAGTTGCTACTTGTCGTGGATTTGGAACATTTTTAAAAGTTTTAAACAAGTAAGTCAATTAATTTTACTACTCTTATAATTACCGTGAATATTTTTTTATGATTAGTGGCAATTCTTTAGAAAAGGGCACACCGCCAATTATTTTTTTATATATTATTTTCGAATTCACTCCTCGACAATTACTATAAAAACGAGGTTTTTCACGAATTTTCAAAAAATCATCAAAAACTGAATTTCCTGACAAAACGGATTTCAGAAATTCACTTAGAATTGTTACTATTATCAAAAAAAAATATTTAAAAAAATAGTGCCCTATTCTAAAGTGCCTACCAGAATAGTAAATAGGATAAAGATTTTTTAAAAATTTGTAGGCGTAGGCTCTTATAATATATTCGTTAGTAATTTTTAAAACCATTTTTTTTAGAATTAAGGATATTATTAACTCTTAACTTTTTAAAATTAAAATATTAAACTTAACCAACACATATTTCACTAAGTTCCTTATTTAGTTTGACTGTAAAGGGTATTTTAATATAGTTTTCTGTGTACTTTAAATGAGTGGATCGCTGCTAACCTATTGCAATATTTAATTTCAATAGTACTATGGATGGACCATAGTGTATTTCTGAAATCTGTTTATGCAGGAAATTTATAGGTGGTACTTCTTTAAACCAGATTTCAGAAAGAGACTTTAATAAAAAAAATAATTGTTATTTTTAATAAAAAAAATAATTCCAAAATACAAATACAAAGTGTATATCGAAAACTATGGATTTTAAAAATTTGCTTAGGATGGTAAATACTATCAAAAAAAACATATTCAATAAATTACAGTCCACTATTCTAAAGAACTGTCCCAAACAAAATTAATATTTTAAATTCCACCACTTCTGAGCTGAAATTAAAAATAAACCTTTGGGCCGAGCCAACTTTTTTTAGAATACTAAAAAGATTTTATGGTAACTGACCACAAACATTCAGTTTCTGTTAGTTATTGTACCACATGATATTGTGATGAATATATATTTATTGAGCAAAACTAGGTAAATTTTCGATTATTGAAGAAACGAGTCTTCCAGATAATTTTTATAACATATATGTCACCATAAAATTTTAAACACCGTTAGGGTCATCAAAGGCAGAGTTAAATAAAATATTTTAATTATTACCTATTCAATTGAATATTAGATATTAAATAACAAATACATAATCACAATTACTTTTACACCACATGATGTTAAAATCACTAATGCACCTTCAATAATATTGTATTGAAATGAAAAATAAAAATGAAACCTCAATTACTTTTCATTGAAAACCTATAAAAATAATCGGCTTTATTTAAAATATTTTGCAGATAATCGTGGTTATTATATTTTTAATTGTTTATGAGTAGTTTTAAGTAAATAAATCGAAATATTTTACGTTGACTCTAAATTCAGTTCATTGTGTGTAATACAGTGGCGAATTGATTTGGCTGATGTATAGAAATCACTTTGATAGGAAAACACATATCAAAAAATTTTGTATCAATTCATTAATTTTAATGTATAAAAAATATTTTTATTACATGGTATAAATTTTTACTATCAATAGTCAAATTTATTTATTTATGTAACATAATAAATGTTAAACAAGTGTCTAAGTAAAATTGTGTACAAAGGATGACTTATCTATAGAGATTTCTTCCAGTGACCCTCGAGTGTGGCTAAGTTTAATTCGAAAATTCCAAGATAGGTACATAAAGTTATTTAATTAAATGAAACGAAACAAATCAAATACATGTATACACCTTAAAAATAGAGTATTATTAATATAATATATAAATACAGGTTTAAATAACTAAATACTAATATCAATAAGGATGCACAATTCATCATCAACATTTTTTTCTTATACATATACTAGCACTATAAAAGTTCAAGTACTATAAAAAACCGGACAAGTGCGAGTCGGACTCGCACACGAAGAGTTCCGTACCAATATTCGGCAAACTAACTCATTTTTGAGGTAGGACGACTTGCTTTTGGTTGTGATTTTCAGTTATCTACTCACTTTTCAGATAGTTTTTATAAAATAAAATCTATTGCTCAATTCTAAATTGTATCCATAAAGGCCTAAAGTAACTAAATAGTGCACAGTATGTGCGAGCATTCAAGTCAATATTACTGAACACATTATCTACTTCAGTATCTACGTCATTGTGGTAACAACATGAGGGAGTTTTGAATTTATACTAATATGGTCAAAAAAAGTTTGTTTGAGTTTGAGTTTGCAAATAACGTCATTAAAGTCACATTTGTTGTATGGAGCCCCCCTTAAATATTTATTTTATTTTAATTAACTATTAATTTTTAAGAGGGACACTTGTTTTATTCCATTGGGAGCTAAAAGATTTAATGGTATAGATTGCGGAAAGCAAATTTGATTTTGCTAAATATAATATTAATGAATTTTTCCCTAAGTGTGCTTAGTCATTTCCCTTACCAATATCAAGGCAAAGCCAGGGTAGACGCTAGTAATTTATAAATCCTGTAGTGTGAAAATTTTTTTTCAGATGGCGAGGAAGCATATACAAACTAATATGGCTAGATTTATTAGTTTTTTTATTGTCATACTATATATTGAATTTGATTTATCGACTTCTTTTGGATGAAAACTCGAAAAAGTATAGTTTAAATTTTCTTTAAATTTTTTTATAAACAACAGTATCAGTATTGGAAAATAGGAGCTTTTTCTTTCAGGACATTTGAAGGAGTAGTAAATTATTGCAGTTTTCATGGAAACGTCATTCCATTGTCTTTTGTACTTGGTTTCTATGTAACTGTTGTGATGAACCGCTGGTGGAATCAGTACACAACCATTCCATGGCCAGACTCTATAGCTGTCTTTGTCTCCGCTTCTATTCATGGACAGGTAAGAGATTTAAATAATATTATGTTTTCCCCAATTATTTCTCAAGGTTATTTTTATGGTAGACAGGGGTAAACTGGGGGATGGTTAGTGGTCACCAAAACCAAGTAAAAAATATTATAGTTCAAAAGTAATAAAAACTGAGCTATACAATATATGATTGACGCTTTTTAACAATGCGACTCAATATAATATTCAAAACTATAGAGTTCTCGTTAAGTCAAGTAATTCATTTGTACAACAACAGGTTACTTATAACAACTAATTACGTCAACGCAATATTTTTTTTCGAGACAATTTCAATGACAAGACATTGAAAAAACCGAATTGTTTAAAAAAATTATATATACTGTCCTGAAATTATAGTATCATGGCAATTTCGTTTATATTATATAAAATAACTGGTAAAGTGTTGGATCATGCACAGTAAAAAGTTCCTTAGTCGTTCACGGTTACAATCATTCTAAACGTAACCATTAACTTGTTAACATTGTGATCTTGAATTCATTCAGTTAACATATCTAAAGAAACACAATAATCGTCATTACAAAAATGTATTTAAATACTTTAACCTTATGATAAGTTAGTATTCTGGTTAAACTGGTCGTATAACCAGAATACAAACATATCGAATACAAATTAGATGATTCAACCTTCTAGTAAAATGTAATTTATTTGCAAAACTATTTGTTAAGCATAGCATTATTTGCTCTTATCTGATTACACGTAAGAGTGTGTAAATTTTTATTTGTCTCAAGCAACTACAAGGTAATCTTGATTAGCATAAAAGGATTGAGGTTAAGTGACGTTCACACTTCACACCTAGAATTTGTCATTTGACCAATTCGAAAAACTTCCTAAAACAGATAATAAAATCAGTGCATCTAAACTGGTAACCTTATAACAACAACAAGGCTTTATAATAGTGACCCTGACATTATTTTTTCACGCAACCCACTACCGTATATCCTGATCCTGGTAAACAAAGCAATTTATGTTAAATCAATCCGTACAAATAAATAAAATTGGAGTGTCGATTTGTAATATTAAAATAACCGCTTTTTACTGAGTGCATAAGGATGTATGTAACACGGTACATATACCAAAACAATTTTTTTTACAATTTTTGTCTATCTGTTTGTTCCGGCTAATCTCTAAAATGGCTGGACCGATTTTAACGGGACTTTCACTGACAGATAGCTGATGTAACAAGGAGTAACTTAGGCTATTTAACATCTCGCTACGACGGCTTACAAGGGTGTCGATTTATTTTTGGTCTATAGAAAGTTTTGTCAAAAATATTTGAACGGAAACTTTAGCAGGTATCCCACTTCTGAAATATAAACGCTTTCAAACACTTACAGTAAATGTTATCTGATATGTAATATAATCGGCAGTTTAGCACGTATTGTATGAATGAATAGTTATTGTTGTTAGTAATTGTAATATCTAAATGATAACGATAAAAGATATTAATTAATATTACTTCCGTGGAATATGATTGTGCGATACAAAAATATAACATGGAAATATTTCATGATGTTTTATACCTATATGTAATATCTGATAAAAATCCAGATTACAGATTTCCTGAAAGATTATTATGACAGCTCATAAATTGATCATCTTTCAGAAAATACATCAGCTGAAAATCATTTTAAAATAAATATGCATTACTTAACTGCATTTAAAAGTTTATTTAAGAGTTTAGACTAGGTAAAAATATTTTTAGACATGAGATAATGTTGATAGATGTTGTCGTATGATTTCTAGTGTAGGAGGTATATCACTATCTAAAAATTTTTACACATTGCTATAATTACATAATACAATACAATACAACATAAATAATACAATACAATTGGTATTTTACGCCAATGTCCGCCAAGATTTTTTAAATAGTTAGCCTAATTAATAAAGAAAGATTTTAAAGGAACTTTTCTTTGGAAATTTCCTTCTCCTTTTTAATCTTTTTTCAAATTTTAAAAATCTTCTGTATTTTTCACGAGCGGTCTTTAAATTTTCTCAAATAATATCTACATGCCGTTCCGAATCGAATGACATCTCAATCATAATTTCCGGAGAATTACAAAAAGTTTCGACCTAAAAGGCACTCGTTGACTAGACTTATAGGAATAGGATTGTGTAAAATAATAAATTTATTATTACAGGATGAGCGTGGACGGTTGATGCGACGTACAATAGTGCGTTATGTATGCGTGTGCCTTACCATGGTGTTTACTATGATCTCCCCACGAGTAAAGAAGCGATTTCCTACATTAAACAATATGGTAGAAGCTGGTCTGTTGCTCGAAAATGAAAAGACAATTTTAGATAATTTAAATGATAAATTTCCGAAGCCTTCAAAACATTGGTATGAATCTAATAATATATCTGAGATACTCTGTCTGCATCTTATTTACAAGCAAATGCTCGTTTTAGGTTGCCAATAGTATGGGCCACAAGTATAGTGACGAGAGCCCGAAAAGAAGGCCGAATACGAGATGACTTTGCTGTTAAAACAATAATCGATGAATTAAATAAATTCAGAGGTCAAGCTGGTCTATTATTGAGCTATGATACTATAAGCGTTCCTCTAGTTTACACACAGGTATGTTCTTAGTACTCGGAATACCGTATTCGTTTCTATAATAATACGTCGTCGTTTCAACCACAACCTTGCGTGCACCAGTCTATTAAAACATTTTAATCGATTTTTTAATGAAAATAAAGGAATAGATTGCTAGAATTTAATGGATTTATATATCGTGATCTTTTTCAGGTAGTTACCATTGCTGTTTATTCATATTTTATAACTTCAGCATTAGGTAGCCAATGGATAGACAATAAACTTCAATCACATAGCTCTTCTGTCTATATAAGTAATATAGACCTTTATTTTCCTATATTTACGACACTAGAGTTCTTCTTCTACATGGGATGGCTGAAAGTAGCGGAGTCTCTTATAAACCCCTTTGGTGAAGATGACGACGACTTTGAAGTCAACTGGATGATAGATAGAGATTTACAGGTACCTAAAAATCATAATATATCTGATCAGCGCGATAATTTAGTATATATAGCGCGATATTCTTTTAAATCTTTGGCGATGTAGATAAGTAAATTATGTACAGGTTTCGTACATGATTGTGGACGAGATGCACCATGAGCACCCTGAGCTGATCAAAGATCAATATTGGGACGAAGTTTTCCCATCCGAGTTACCATACACGATTGCAACCGAAAATCAGAGGGAGGAACATCCGGAGCCATCGACAGCTCGCGTGGCGGTGCCTCCTAGACAGCGCAGCATGGTCACCGTGGCACCATCCAGCGTTAAGATTGACGAAATGATGCCATCCAACACCGTGAGTTACAAGTTCGCCCCACCAGAGGTTAGCTTCCCTCCATTTATAAGCATGCTGCACGCTCAGATCCAAAGTCCGGTAATAGGTTCCATGAAAATATTTCAAACAATAATTTTATATTATACCAAAACGTCGCTTACTAATAAATTAATGAGGGTTTTTAGTTTAATGAAGTTTTTCATTTGACCTGTGGCCGGCGTGTGGAACGTATGGAGCTTTGCAGTGTGTCGGTGTTAAGGGTTGCCAATATACTTGATATGTGTATACTTAAAGCTTCCTTTTCAGTATTGAGGTGATTGGGTTTACTACGGTTGCAGATTTCGTTTTTCATTGGTATGTGGTAAATGATTAAATTATGTCATAAATGTATGAATTATTTTATTCCCTTTAAAAGTTAATCTTGAATAATACTTATCGCAAATAATGTAACTGTAAATAGATAAGAAATATATTCTTATATAGGTATATGAAGTAGATATTTTGAGATCCTATTTATCAAATCATTTAACTTAACAAGTCATTTTAATTTTGAGAATATAAATCTAGCAAGTGAAGTAGTAGCAGTATATTAAATGTTGGATTTGGCAGCCCTTTCTACAATTCTAAAAACTAATGTTTGGAAATAAACAAAGCATGTAATAATTTGGGAGTAAGATAAATAGAAGTAGAAAATAGTACAATATGTTTAACATCTTTCATGACTACTGTAGAAGAATGTTTATTTATATCTTGGTATCTACAGATTGGGTTGATTAAAATAGGTTTATTTGTTGCGATTTTAAACTATTTAATGAGATAATAAATAATTATGAAATCAAAATCCAAATCCAAAAATTTATTTTTTAATTATTAAAATAAAAACCTATTTTAACTGTTCATTCTGTATAATTTGATGTCTCTTATTGGTGTGATATGAAATGTTCTTCTCTCTTTCACTCTAAATGTCCAACCAACTGTTTACCTTTAACATAAAGTTCTAATTCTTTTGCTTTGCCGTTTAATAATACTTAACTAATATTGCAATAATTTTATTCAGTTTCTAACTCTATAACAATTCTTATTTCTTAATTTCATTATAATTTTTATTATATTCGCTGTAAATACAACGAAGCTCTTCACTTTATATGTTTAATGTGAAATAAAAATAAATGTCATAGGGTATTTGATAACATGAAAAAATTGATAAAAACATAAACTAAATAGTAGGAATAATGTAGGTATAAAATATATTAGACATTATGTTATGCTGACAGTTTACCCGATAGAACTCTAAATTCTACGAAAATTAGGAAAATTATATTAATAAGTTAATAAAAAAAATAATTTACGTACATTATTGAAAAATATCTTTTTAAAATACTTATCAAATGCTGTCAAATATCCTATTATAAGATACTACGTAATATCAAATGACAAAGGTTAAGTTACTTTGCAAAATTTTGTCGAATATCCTGTTAAATATTATTTCATTCATTAATTTTAGTTACCTATTAATATTTCCCGTTGTTTAACTGATTTCTCAACCACCGAGTCTTATTCATGAAACTGAGTCATAAATCATGCTAACAACTTGTTCAGCATCATCATCTTTAAACGGATTCATTTAAAAGCAATTAATATGCATTTTTGTTCTTTTCGTTCAGCAATTGCAAATGAATGATGACGCGCAATCTGGGATACATTTCATTGTATCACGAGGAAGTAAGCGTGGAAAGAAAGAGGAGAGGAACTCGATGGGTTCGAGTAATTCTATGGCGTCCTTGCAACAGATTCCCATGACCCGAGTGAATTCCGTCACGTCCATGTTGAAAAGACTTTTTTCAAAGGACGAGCCCAGACAGCAATCAGGCACTGTCACTGCCACTGCCACACCCCTACCAAACCAAACCGATGGCGGTAAGTTAAGTAGAACAGCAAGTTTTGAGCAGATTTTAATCAATTCCGGTATTTACGTCATAACTTTATGATTATTTTTTGTTAGCAATAACATAACAGTATTTATAATTGAAGTACTTTGTTATTGATAAGCTAATCTTGTGAGCGTTATTAAAATTATTGATACAAGAAAGAGTTGATAGCTGTATTTTATTACCTATTACCGATATAAGACATTATACACTATTAATAGAAGTTAGAACAAGAAAATTATCGAACTCGGTCAAGTGTAACTTCTATATTAAGGCTATTGTAAGCGCTTCTTGATAAGCACCTTTTAGAAATTAAACTCAATTATTATTTTCCTATATAAGATAACCAAAATATTACTTATTATCTAGTTATCTACTATGCTTACATTGATGTTGATAAAAAGTCTTAACTTTGATAAAAATAATGATACATCAACGCGGCGAAAAAATACCGATATATTTATAAACCAAACTTTTATCGTACAATATCTCATGTACCTAATCTAATACAACTGTATGTCATCATTTTGTGTATGTAAATTATAGAAAAGTACTTTTATTATGACGACTATGAGTTGATGTTGACTAACAGATGGTAAATGTTTAATACGGGAGAATGGCAGTCGAGAGTTAACCCATTGTAAAAAAAAACTCAAATTATTTGTATTACTGTTTATTCGCTGTGATGTTGTTGTTTAACAAAGTGTCTATAATAATTATGATCTATAACATTCTATGACATAACCTCTATAATTACTTATTCAACGGTCGCGTAGTCTCTCGTCATAAAATCTATAATTGTAGTACAGTTTCTAATAATGCAATATTTTTTAATTTTGTATAATTTATCGGATTTAAGAGGATATTATCAGTCACCAAAAATATTTAATTTACGCTGTATTACCATTTAATTTCTTAAATAGTTAATTAATGGAATTTCGACTAATTCTTTACATTTTATAAGAATAAAGAAACTTGAGTAACTTAATAGCAAACCAATCGGTTATTCTAGCATACGCCATTACAGGAAAAAACTATTGGACTACTTTTAAATGGTTTAGGCAAAGGAAAATCGTAATATAATATTTCTTCAGGGCGCAGGCTACTGGTACAAATTTTTTTTTAGTCTGAGCTTTTAATATTGGCGGTCAAAATCAAAGGGAGGCCAGAAAAAAATTAATCGTAAAGAGATGAATAATGACTATTTTTCGCAGTTAATCGCTTCATGATATCGGCCAGTAACCCAACGCTGAACAAACCGGCGACAGCGGGCGGCGGCAGCATGAAGATCGCTAACGAAGTAATTGAGGAGGTGGATGAACAAACCACCATCACTAGCATGGGGAAGCGACCAGAAACTAGGTTAGTGTACATTTTTATTGGCCTACATAAATTAATTTCTCGAGTTCTCGTTCGTAGAAGTTGGCTCTCGAGGACACATGAGACTTGAAAATTTCTAATTTTATTTTATGATTTTTGACGTGACAACGTCTTATAAATTGGTTTGCCGGGTGACACTTCAAGAAACTGCGTTACGCTCCGCTCACGTTATGCGCTCACAATGAGAGCGAGTGAGAGGCACGCGTCCCTTCCACTCGGGCATGGTTAGCCCGCTTAAGAGCGAGAGAGACAGACATAAAAAGTGAAAGGCACGCGTCCCTTCCACTCGAGCACAGTTAGCCAAAGGTAAAAATAAAATTTTGTTAATATGAAATTCAGTGCGAGATTCTTTGTATAAATTAATGTTTTAAATATAATTCTTTGTATAAATAAATGTTTTAAATTGTTACTATTATATCATCCTTCTTCCTACTATACGAATGAATATTCACATTAAAATTATTTTATTTACCCATTTTACGCATTAAATTAATTATAGTATTTATTAAAGAAAATTTTAGTGAAAAAAAAATGTACCTACGATTACTCTATATCCAATATAATTAATCCAAATTGTTGATTTCTTTAGACATTTTAAATTGTTTTAATGAATATTTAAATCAAAATAATGTACAATAAACATGACGTTATAACCGTTATGTTTATTAGTACCCAACTACCTACCTACTTTAGATTCTATTTCCTGCTCTTAAGTTTCTTACATAACTACATATTGTCAGCATTGTATCTAATACTAGCGGCCCACCCCGGCTTCGCGCGGGTGGAATATTATTTTTAAAAATATATTGGCCCTCCCGCATTTCGGTGCCCACTCTCGTGCCGCTTTACTCGCTGCGCTGCGTCGCTATACTGGCCCGTCGCGTCGGCGTCTATTTTTTGTTTATATTGATATTTTTAATTTCGTAATATCTTTTGAATGGAAAGTCCGATTTTAATAATTCAAAAAGTAATTTACAGGTATTGAAATAGTCTTGAATACGAAATAATTTATTTGGATAAGGATTAATACAAAGTTATAGAAAACATGGTCTGATTTTGATAGGCATTTTTATCAACTTTTAAAATGTAAAAAAGTAGTTATAGTGACGTAACTATAATAGTTGGACATATGGTCTCGCGGACTTTTTTGTAGATATTGATACGTTCTATAATATTGTAAAACATTTTTTTGTTCTATCATCAATACTTTTTGCAGCGCATGCGATGAAAGATATTTTATGGCAAATTTTTTGGCACCTTGGGTTAGTATTCGTGAGATTTCCTAAGGATCTCTAATTTTTTCTTGTAATAAATATAGCCTATGTTACTCAGGGATAATGTAGCTTCCTAATGGTGAAAGAATTTTTGAAATCGGTCCAGTAGTTTTTATGTTTATTCGTTACATACAAAAATACAAATCTTACTTCTTTATAATATTAGTATAGATTTATGTATGGATCGGAATTTAAAACGTAATAAATCTGGTTTATAGGTTAAACTACTGCTACATTAATTACAACTTAGTTTGCATTTTCCGAATTTATAATATTAAAAAATGTTTAATCCATGAACTTATTTATTCTTACTAGTAGAAAAATTAAATATTTATATCAAGTGTAGCGGATACATCGAGAAACACTATTCTTACTATTTCAAGGTTGAATGAATAACGTCATCGTCACGAATACTTAGAATTTCACTGATTAATTCACTGATTAACATATAAAAGTTATTGCTATTTTCCGTCTATACTATTGCATAGTTTGCTTTGATATTTTATACTATTAAATTATATTATGATTTCGATTGGTATGTGTCATAGTAAATTAATTAGATAGGTATATTAGAATTTAACACCCGGTTTTTCGAATTAATATTTCGTACTTTTGTGTTATTCACTCAAGACTATAAATATGTTATTTTCCTCCTCCTGAAAACAATAAACAATGATGCTACAAAATTATGGTATTAATGTATGTTTTATTCAACCTAATAAGACTGCACCTATTTCTGGAAATAAAGAAAATAACGTCATTAACCGAGCTGTTGCTAAACCTGTTGTGCTGTAATTAAACCACTAATTAGAGAATATTTTTTTAAAGTAAGCATTACTAACCCGCCATAACCTTCTTTTTCTTCAGTAATTTTATTTATCGATGCAACTAATGTTGTCTATGGAGACGGTAAATATTCATCAATATTACATTATTCTACAAACGTTTAAGTAATGGGACCTACTGTTTTATATTAATGGTATTTATAATGTAGATGAATCACAATTTTATCGTCTTTAATTGTTTAAAGTCAGAGACATGAAAAAATGCGAATTTTCAGTATTTTTTTTGCCATTAAATCATTTTATTTTATAAAATTAATAATATGTCATCATTACACACTATTTTGGCACAAAATTATCTATTTATAAAACTATTTTTTTTGTCCGATTGATTTTAGATGAATCTCCAATAACAAAAGCTATAACTTTTGAAATTGTATTTTTGTTTTACAACTTTTCGTGATTTCAAGTCAAAACATTATATGTAATGATGCCATATTTTTTTATATAACTTTATTGTACACTACAAAAATAAACTTAATAAACTAGATATAATTAACAATTAAAAATTAATTGTGGAGTATACAACGGACGGTCTGACGGTCGGAATTTTTTCCAGAAAACCGCGTTTCAAAAGGAAAAAAACGAAGATAAAATTGAAGAAGGTGGTGTAGCTATAATATACTAATCACATTACATATTATAAATTTTATAGAATAAAATGCTTTGATGGCAAGAAAAAAATTATCTTTTTTTCATGTCTCCGACCACCCCTAACCCCTTAAGGCAAATTAAAATTTACACAATTCACATTCAAAATCATCACACTTTTTACGACAGTACATGCGATCCATTTATATTCAAATCTAAACAAGCTTGTTTTGACAAAACGGAATGTAAATAGCTATAAAACTTAATATTTGTAAGTGTATAGTCACTCAATAAAACATGTGTACCGTGTAACGATCGAGTTTACGACCTAGTGAACTAAATTTATGTTTGTATAGGTGTATATAGGTATAGTTGATTGTATTGGCTATTACTTAAAAGGTTTAGCTAACTCTTGATATTTAAGAACGTTGAGTATATTAATCTCACTATTCTATCACTAGTCAAATTGTTTTATTTCATAATTATTAGCGCAAATATCATTAACATGTTTGAGAATGTCGGAAATGCCAAGAATACGCAGTACTGCGTCTGTCTGTCTGCGAGGACCAAAAACACTCAATAATTTTAACGTTTAATTTTTTTTTGTAATTTTTTAGACCAACAGCAATGAGTCTGTTCGCACAAGGACCACCTACACCAAGCGACCCTGTGAATGTACCATCTCGAAATTCGATTCACAATAATTCAAGTAAGTATTTTTTAATTATCTTACCTTTTTGAATTAAAAAAATAAATTGCCTTATGATAGGGCGGATCAAGACCTTTAGTCAGTCATTATCAATGAGGATAAAATTTCGTCATAAAAAGAATCATAAAATTTTTATAGTTTACGTCATCCGCGCCATTATTACGAATCTAGTGACACCTCATTCATTAAAATTGGTTAAGTAGTTTAGGCGCTACTGTGGAACATGCATATATAGACTACCAAAATATTACCCTTCCTTTTGGCTTCGTAGTAGTCGGTTAAAAGATATCGCAACATCGGCCAACTGTTCGTTTAACTTGGCGGATCTTTATCGTGACTCCTGATTGATTTTAATTTGCTATAGTAGAACTAAGCTATTATTTTCTTGTCATAGCAAACACAGAAAAGCCAATTAAAAGAACAATTTATAGCAGACCGACAATTCACGCAATCGGTAGTTTCCTGAAGCTGTTAGGCAGAGATAATAGTAATAATTTGAAATATTCATTATCAAAGTAAACGTTATTTAACTCTTCTGTTGCAATGACTGACGCCCTTGTGTCTTCATCATCGTGATAAGTAAATGACGTAAGCTGTGTAAACTTGATACAGTTTATATTATGAGCTATGAACTAACACGAGTGTAGGTTTTGAAAGATTACACCATAAATTCATAAATCGGATATACTTATATGTGTAGTTGGTTATGTAATTGCCTTAACACTTGTACGAGTAGCTCCTAGAACATTTTATTTTTAATTTCTTGATTTTGTAGTTATCGTTATCACTGACATATTTGTTGCTAATCAAAATGTATTTCGTCACGTAAATGTAATTATAGTCTCTATTGTCAAAGGCATACGTATTAATTTCTTACGATTATCACTACATATTATAAAACAGTTTCTTCCCGTCTGGCTGTCCCTATGTATGCTTAGATCTTTAAAATTACGCAACGGATTTTGATGCGGTTTTTTTCATAGACAGAGTGATTCAAGAGGAAGGTTTATATGTATAATACATGCATTTTATAGTAGAGAAAGTAACCGAGCGAAGCCGGAGAGGGTCGCTAGTAAATTATAATCTAGTGAAAAATAGTCCCTATCGTTTTGAAATATTCCTCTGTAATTGAACTTTTAAAGTTTGCTTCGAAAAGCCTATCAGTTCGAAAAGAAGCATATACCTACTCATATAGGTATATGAATTGATCATGAAAATAACTGTAAATATATTTAAAAGTAATCAATTAAATTTTCAAGATTATCATCGGCGATAGTCTTGAAAATTTATAGTGAAGGGACAACCATCGGTCATAGCTTTTTTAATGTAACATCGTCCTCATTTGATGATACCTACAAACAACCTTGAGTTCGTACCTAAATGGTATTTTGGATTTATTTATCAGCTTTATTATTACGTCACCACTCGATAGGCGTCAAGCGAAATTATGTTTAAAGTTTAAAGATTTAGTAAATTTTATCGTTTTATAAACATCTATTTTAATTTATTAGTCATTTTGTTATTGATATCTGAAATACACAATATATAATCAACTCTAACTATAATATAATAAACCTTTATGTAGACGTAAATGTTAAAACCTTTTTTGTAATCCAATCGTAAACTACGTAAATTAATTTATTTAAAAATCTCAAAATTATTTTAATTAAAATATAATGGTCATTGTCGTGAAAATACCTTTTTTATCGATTATTATCAGTATAAAATACATTGTCGGATTTTTTAAATTCATTCTTACTACATTAGAAATACGAGGCACAACATACGGAGAATTTATTGATTTCCCGCACATTAAAAGAATGTGGCAAATGCCAACGACTTCGAATAGGTCAACGACCTAAGTGATTGTTAGTGGTATTTTTGACGCGGTTATTTAGCAAGTACTTCCTAAGTTAGAATGAATACTGATTAATGAACGGATTGCTAAACAGCATGCAAATAGGTAGCTAGGATGTAAGAAACTAAAACATTTCTCTTCTGTAGTATATGTCGAATAATCCAAAAAGATCCGTCAAGATTATGTAAAACCCAGTCGAGATACATCAGCTCTGTCTTATATGCAATTTAAAAATTTTAATTTTTATGTGAATGATATGAAATTTTTAATGTATTTAATTCAATTCCTTACAAAGAATAATCTAAATTTTTAACAAACTATTCAATATACTCGTAGTATAATTTGTGTTAAGTACAAAATAGAGCTTTTTTCTTACTCGAGACAAGATGGGAAAACTCATGAAATGTTTTGCGCTGATAATAATCATTTTGCACGAGGTCAGAAAGGTTGTTTGAAACTAATTTGGTGAATACAATAGTTTTTCATCCAAGGTAATCAAATACTATGTAAAGTAAATCATGCCTGAATGTGTATTTGTGAACGAGATTTCTATTTGTTTTGTGGTTAGAATTTCGTGTATCATTGAAAATATTATTCATAAAATATACCTATAGTAAGTAGCATGTTTTTAAGTACCTAATGTGTGATGCTGCGTGTATTTAGTTGTTAGCAAGACTATTGTAATGAATTGTAGGAGATGTTTTTACGGTTCTTTTCCTCGAGATGAAATGATCGCTTTGTCGTCTGTCTGTCAAGACTTCTTATCTTAACAACACAAAGTTAAGCTTGCTTTATTTTAACATGAAGTAATATTTACACAAGCAAATTAATAAATACAAAAACTGGAAATATTTTACGAGGTCAATTTTTTATTTTATCGTTTATTAATTTTTTTATATCTGCAAGGAGTATTAGTATTTAAACCTAGTAAATAATAATATTACGTCCAGTTAATAGGTAATTCAAAATCCGTGCCAACATATAATAACGAAAGTATATTACGCCTGCGTCTCTCTTTGTTACGGTTTCTTACACAAAATTTTAAATTATCTGACGCAAATCCATAATTAGATTCAAAGATGAAGTGGCCGCTATTATATCTTTTGTTTGTTTGTGGAAGCGTTCCAAACATGATTCATTATTAGATTAAAGGAAAAAAAAGCTCCTAATTTAATGCATTTGCAAAGCACCCGAAAAATAGCATTTAATGATTCTACGTAAAAATTACTCATTGCTACATATGTTATAAAAATATTAGTGTAATTAGCGTACTTTGAAGACTAGTTTGAAGTTCATTATTTTATTTTATCGAATATCAGCACTATCTTACTACTAGCAACAATAACTTTCTTACTATTTAACAGTTGATGTGAGATTGATAATTTTCAAGTTATAAATTAATAATTAAAGTATTTTATTTTACAGCCTTTATTATTATAGCCTTTATTCAGAAACACAAACATATAATATGCGAGCGGCTATTCATAATGAAATCGGATTAGTAACAAAATGGCTATATTCAATTGATTAAAAAATGTATATGTCAACACTAAATCACCTTTGTCACTCACGAATACTGTAGTTTTCTATCAGTGAAAGAATTTTTAAAATCGGATTAGTAGTTCCTGAGAAAATCCTTAATTTACAAAATAATTATGACATTTAAGCCATATCTTTTTAATTAGAATATTTATGGCAACACCACTTAGCCTATGTTACTCGGAAAGTACCTATTGTAGCTTTCTATCGGTGAAAGAATTTTCAAAATCGGTTCAGTAGTTTTCGAGCCTATTCACAACAAACAAACATACAAACAATCAAATCTTTCCTCTTTATATAATAGTGTAGATAAAACATCAACTGAATTAAAAACTACTCGAGTTACTTTTATGAACTGTTTAAAAACTACTTAGGATTAATCCAGTATTTGGTATTTTGTTATTTTTTGTGTTTCTATTTGCTTATTGTCAAAGACCTCCTCCAACCGTTTCCATTCTTATCTATCCTTCGCAACTCTACTTATTTTACAGTAAAGAACTAAAAAAAATATACTTATATTTGTATTATATACTAGTCGACTACCGTGACTTCGTCTACGTTATAGTATATGTTAAATTAAGAATTTATGTACAAAAATAAAGGAGAGAGAGAGACAGACTCTCGAAAGAAAAAACCGAACAGAGATAAAGATAAATATTAAAGAGAGAAATAAGAACCAGGATAAGAGAAAATAATAGTATATATAAGAGGAAAAGAGACAGAAATACTGTAGACTTCCTCAGTGAAAGAATTTTTAAAATCGGATTAGTATTAACAAAACGGCCATGTTCTATTAATTAAAAAAATGTATATGGCAACACTAAATCAGCTTTGTCACTCACGAAAAGTATAGTTTTCTATCAGCGAACGAATTTTTAAAATCAGATTAGTAACGACAAAATTGCCGTATTCGTTTAATTAAAAAAATGTATTTGGCAACACTGAATCACCTTTGTCATTCACGAAAAGTATGGTTTTCTATCAGTGAAAGAATTTTTAAAATCGGATTAGTAACGACAAAATGGCCATATTCGTTTATTTAAAAAATGTACATGGCAACACTAAATCAGCTTTGTCACTCACGAAAAGTATAGTTTTCTATCAGCGAAAGAATTTTTAAAATCAGATTAGTAACGACAAAATTGCCGTATTCGTTTAATTAAAAAAAAATTTGGCAACACTGAATCACCTTTGTCACTCACAAAAAGTATGGTTTTCTATCAGCGAAAGAATTTTTAAAATCGGATTAGTAACGACAAAATGGCCATATTCGTTTATTTAAAAAATGTATATGGCAACACTAAATCACCTTTGGCACTCACGAAGTGTAGTTTTATATCTGTGAAAAAAAAATTATAATCGCATTAGTAGTTCCTGAGAAACCCTTCAATTTACAAAATGACCAGGTTATGGCACTTAACTGGCCATATCTTTTAATTCGAACAAATATGGCAACACCACATAGCCTATGTTACCCGGAAAGGATGTAGCTTTCTATCGGTGAAAGAATTTTCAAAATCGGTTCATTACTTTTAGAGCCTATTCGCAACAAACAAACATACAAACAATCAAATCTTTCCTCTTTATATAATAGTGTAGATTACCTAATCTTGGGCCATCTATCCGAACTTCTACAAAGTACATGAGAGTAAAACATTGGAAAATTAGTTGATGTAATTGCTAAATAAACATTAAATACAATATGTACGGATGAAACGAATTTCGATGTTTATTAATCTTTGTATCGTAATTTTCTCAACGCAACTAGTTTAAATTCGCTACTTATTACTGCTCTGTCGTATGCGAGTGATGACTGTGATACATATCCCCTAGATAGCTATTTTATGGCCTACTTACTATATATTTTTTCAGCGACCGATAGACCTTTTTAAAAAGTACTTTTGTTATGTCAAAAATTGGTCGGTCAGTAAGTTTGTCTAAAGCTACCACCAGCTCGGAATGCAGTTTTCTATTGAGAAGAGGCGGCCAGAAACTCAACAGTCGCTCTTTTGAAAAAGCCACGTTTGTTTACATAATTCTTATACAAATGATTTAGCTTGCGGGTCAACGTCACTTAGATTCCAAGCATTCTCATCATTTAAGTAATTCTGTACATTGTAGTATGCTTTATTTTTTAATAATTTCTTGATCCGGGTGGGATTTTATTATAGATGCGAACACCAAGCCTCATGAAACCATTACTGACTTTGTAGAGACGAAAGAGTAAGGCGTTACAAATTTATTTTTGTTTCTCGTACTAACATTGTTTGTCACTGTGTTTTGAATACGAATCTATATTTTGGTAAATGAACAAAATATTACAATATATGTATTGAGATGGGACTGTAAGGACGTCTGTTATTTATAACAGTTTATTTTTTACGCCAGTAGTATAAAAGTCATTGATTAAAATATTATTACTTTACAGAAAACACCCGACTGTCAGCGTCAGCACCCACATCGCAATGGATTCGTGCCGGAGAGACAAATGACGACTTGAGTCCGACCGCCAAGTCGCTTTGCACACAAGTGTCCTTCCCTAATATGGAACGGCCGCGCCTTGACAGCGATGTTGGACCTTCGCTCAGTGCGGCTGGAAGCCAGACCTTAAGTTAGTATTCAAATCATACATGTAAAATAGTTTACATATTTTTCGGTTAAAGACGCATTAAATAGACTATTCTCTGCTACACTTAATAATTATTAAAAACAGGATATGAATTAATATTCTATAATTCTTAACAATTTAAAATATATAAGTTAAACGAAAAAAATACTTTTTATATTTTTCCACTAAAAAATTTAAAAAAAATCCTTAGTATGGAGTAGAATGAAACACATAAAAAAGTAAAGATTGAACTTTCATTTCTTCCGCCAAATTTGCTAAGAAACGAGAAAAAAATAAATAAAAAAAATCTTTTTTTGAAAAACTAGAAATTTGTTTGATGTAATTGGCAGAAAATTTGTCATAATTATTTTTATTCATAACACCTGGCTATTTTTATTCATATACCCTTTGCGTTTTATCTATCTTATTTTATATATAGTTTCTATCTAAGATTACGTAGATATATCATTTCTACATAAGTTAACACCATCCTCAAATGTTGACTTTATTGTCTGTCAAATTTTGTTGAATTAGTATTGTATTGACTATAGAATGTAACAATAAAGATTTATTCGTCAATACTAATACTAATTTGGGAAACTTTTTAGCAGAAATGATAGCAGTCTCTACGCAATTTTGTCTCTTTATGTCATGGTGAGAAGAGTATATTAATAATAATTAATTTTTAAACTGTTTCGTGTGTCCGGCACGATAAATTATTAAAAACAAAAAATGGCCTGATAATTCATTTATTTTAGTAATTAGTTATTCGTTTAAAAGTTGTTAATACCTCGTCATTTAGCTAAAACAGTTATTTTTTAAACGGTTTAATCCCTTATTTCAGTGGATGAAGTGGATGGTGGTGAGGATGATGACATGGACGACTTCGACCGTCTCCGCAGTATTCGTGAGCAGCATCGCCGCGAGAAATATTTGCAGAAACTCATGGCTCGTTCCGTAAGTGCACAACAGGTAATAACACTTATACATTATAATATGATCTCTATTGTTAAATAATGGAGAAGTTCATGTTGTTGATAATGCTATATTTAACTTAATATAATTGAAATATAGATAGAAACTAATATACCCGTGAAAACATTTTTGGAATACGTCAATAAATGATTGAGAAACACATTATTTAAGTTTACGTATTTTAGCGCGGAACAATTGTGGACCTCTGACGTCATTTCACCTATAGTCGCGATCGTCGCACCAGAGGGATTGCGCTGCTTGTGGATGTTTTACGTACAGCTGTTTGTTGATTATTTATAAGTAGTGTACTTTCTATTTTAGCATAATGAAACAAGATTTCGTAAAAGGACAATGATAATTTACCTAAAATTTATATATACGCAGTGATGGACACAGGTACAATACAATATTTGTAGGCATAATTTAAGCCTCAGCCATTATTATAATAAACAGGTGAAGTGACGTCACACGCCGGCCTGCCACATGAAACGAAATTATTGTTACAGGCGCAACATTAAAGTCGCATATCTTTTTCATTTGTTATCTACAATAATAATTTTTTCAAATTTTTGTTTTATTTTACTTTAATTTTTACAATATATTTAAAAAAAATTGGAATCTTCTTTATGATTATAACTCGAACTGATTAAATAAATAGACTTTTTGTAATGGCTCATTTAAACGTTGAATACTATTTTATTTTTAGATTACTTAAATTGATTTTTTTACTATATAGGTAGTTACTTTAAACTAAATAGCAAACTTGCATGGTATATTACGTTATTAACTTCTATTAATAACGGACGCTGTAACGATATACTTAGTTTTTTGTAATTAGGCAACTTTACACAGCAACATACTAACAACAAATATTTGAAAATTACTTCGGTGTGGATGCACCATAACAATATGTTATGCTTTGATAGACAAACTTTTATATAATAAAAATTATACTTGAGTGAGTCTGTCTAATGAAGATATTAAAAACTTACTATGAGGTATCTTTGTCATTAAAATAATATTTTTGTTACAGCCTACTGGTAGTGGAGACCCGTTAGATAGCGATTTGATATTAGAAGAACTCATTAAACAATCACAAGGTGCTAAGAATGAAGAAACGAAAGAAGAAACTTGACATAGCTTTATTTTCTTATGGGATTAAGTTAAAACTCCGATTAGTCAGTATTAAATTGTGATACGTTTATATTTTATTATATGTATAGCTTCTACAGCTTAATAAAACGCGTATGACTTAATAATTTATGTATATTTGTGATAAATAAATTTGATTTAAATTATCTAATATCTTTTGTTATTTAAAACTGAAAATCCCGAAACAAGTACCGTTGCCGTGGGATAGAAGAGCAGGTTTCTACATGATTTTTGTGCTTTACTTATCTCTAACAATAATCTCAAAAACACAGCCCTACATTTTTAAAATTTATATACAGTGTTCAAGTATTAAAAGTTTTGAAACCTTTGTACCCACATAGAAATTTTGTTGTAACTAACAAAAGTTATATTAATTGCTGCGTTAGACATGGGGAAAACATTTCCATCAATTAAAACATTGTAGTACTAGTTTCAGTGTTTTAAAGATGGTGACTTAAGCACCAGCGACAAAATACACAAAAGCTGGCCAATGATTTGTTGGAGGGGAAACTATCACTAGAGGACCTAACCAATAACTTAGCCATCCAAAAGGAAAAATGGAAGCTCTGTAATGGGATATCCTACCTTCCCCACTGTATTCGTCAGACATTGCTTCTAACGACTACTTATTCTGGTCGATCAAGCTGAAATTAATATCAAATAATCAAACTTCTAGGTAAATTATAGGGTACTTCCCGATAGGTCATCGGGAATCATGAAACTTAGCATGAATCAAGATCTCATAGTATAAGTAAAAGAAAAAAAATTACTTGTAGATTACTAGTTACATCACTGGAACAATAACATTTTTTGATTGCCTGAAACAGAACAGACTTTTTTTCTCAGAAACATGTAAAGGTATCAAGTTGAAATTAATATGAAATATTTAAGTCTCTAATAAAAATCAAATTTAAGTCATCGTAATGAAAAGATACAACCGCTTTTATTCATGTATTATTTTGATTTCCCACAAGAGTCAAAATTCCCAGGGTTGGTCCTTTAACTTTGGAACATGATTTTTGGCAAGAAGCAAGGTCTTATAGTTTAAAATCAATTAATATATTTTTTAAATGTTTTTTTCCTGTTTTCTGACCTGCACACAAAAATCAAAATTTGGTCCCTTTATTTAAATTGTATGGAACCCCTTTTCTTTATGAGTGAAGATAAAGTCTTGTATGCAACTATTGATAATTAGGTATTAAAATACTAATGTGATTGTACAACTAATTTTTAACTAGCTGAACCAATTTCGTACCACCTCAATAAATAATAAAGCTGAATGATAATTGTAGAATGCTTCAACTTTAGTAAAAAATGTGTTCAAAACAAAAAGAATTATTAAAATAAAAGAAATGCTCAATATGAATTCCAAACAACCACAAACTAAACAACGAACATCAAACTTTTGACAGGTAAGAATTTCTTTTTATTTATTTACCTTTTGAGCATTCCTGGACTCGCACAAATAATTCAAAACCAAAATTAGCCAAAGCAGTTCAGTCGTTTTCAAGTTTTGGTCAGACTATCGAATAGCAATTGATTTTTATATAAAAGATTTAACACATTTTTAATTAATGTTATTTTTTTTTATTTACCTAAAATAAAATATATATCTAAATTATGAGTATTAATTCAATTATTGTTAATTTATATCATACAGTCATAATTATTATGACACCTAAGTACAGTAAGACATAGTCTACAGATTCATTATTTATAGGCAGAAACTTGTAATATCAATGTTTGGTTAAATGAAACATACACATAAGTTTTACATGTATTTATTGACTTAACAGGTACAAGACATCCACAAGCTTACAGCTTGAGTTTTGTCCTCCTCCAGTGACGCCTCTTGGCGTTGTATCTGAAAAAAATAATAAAATAAGTTTTGCAAACAACCCATCATCAGATGATGATAAAAATTTTGCATATATGCGAATCATACACACATTTTATGAATTTTAATCATGATTAATAATTCTTGATATGGCTTAGATGCTCTAAAAGGCTTAATAATAATGGCATTTTGTGATTTTTCATTTTAATGAAGAAAATGGTAGAACATTTGTTGCATGTTCCGGGTTCTATATTTCTTACTTCTCAGGATAAACAAGAACAACATCTTTTAATATCTTATTTGCCAGTATTTTTTTATTATTCTATAGGAATGCAGTTAATACCAATTTTTAAAATATAGAAAAAATTATCATTAACATGAAATCGGATTAGTACAAAGATGTACTTCAGTAATTAGGCATTCTTATAGTAACATCAATATATATTTTATCTATACTAATATTATAAAGAAGTAAGATTTGTATTTTTGTATGTAACGAATAAACATAAAAACTACTGGACCGATTTCAAAAATTCTTTCACCATTAGAAAGCTACATTATCCCTGAGTAACATAGGCTATATTTATTATAAGAAAAAATTAGAGATCCCCAGAAAATCTCACTAAAACCAACCCAAGGTGCAAAAAAAATAGCCATAAAATATCTTTCATCGCATGCGCTGCGAAAAGTATTGATGATAGAACAAAAAAATGTTCTAGAATATTATAGAACGTATCAATATCTACAAAAAACTCCGCGAGACCATATGTCCAACTATTATAGTTATGTCACTATAACTACTTTTTATATTTTAAAAGTTGATAAAAATGCCTATCAAAATCAGACCATGTTTTCCATACCTTTGTATTAATCCTTATCCAAATACTATTTCATATTCAAGACTGTTTCAATACCTGTTAATTACTTTTTGTATTATTGAAATCGGACATTCCAGTCAAAAGATATTACAAAATAAAAATATCAAGATAAATAAAAAATAATCCCAGACGGGCCCCTATATAATATATATATTGATGTTACTATAGCATGTATGGCTATATTATTGTAAGAAAGTTTCCATAGTTAATGGTTGCCTGGAAGAGATCTACAAAAATGTACCTTTTAATGTGTGCAATAGTGTTTTAAAAATATATATATATATATATATAATACTAGCTGACTATAAATTTAAAATAAGGGGTAGGCCACCCTTACTTCTGTTTTTTTATTCTCGGACCAAATGTTGTAAACTTTCAAAATAGCTGGACCAATTTTTAACAATTTTATGTATATTTGGTAGTTCTGAGAATAGGTAGAAACAAAGTCCTTAAAAATTAATTTTATTGACAAAACAATGTTTGCCAGGGCATCAGTTGTGATGACATATAATATGATTCCACATGTATGAGACTCCCCACTTCAATAATTAATTAAAAACATATTAGAAAATAAAACGTGACAACAAAGTGTATGCCTACATTCAACCATGTTAGCGAAGGATGTTACAATATGCTTATTTTGTGAACCACTGAAACAGTTAATGGTGGATAGGCACCATATGAATAAGAAGTACTACCATCAAGATATAACCTAAGTGTTGTCTTTTCGGAACTAAGATGATATATATACCGACATCATAGAAAATCGTTATAAAATTCTCTTGACATCTATTGCATAGTATTAAAAGATTTCTGCACAAACCTATAATATCATAAATACAACAACTCGTTCCGATGTTTATATACATACCCGTCACAAACAAACAAAACAGTGCAACATCTATTTAAGATATGATTAAGTTTTACAAATTATAACTGCAGATGATATAAATATCTCAAATGTTAACTTACCTAATGGTATTTCCAGTGCGCATTCGGACCCATTGAGGAATAGGACGATTCTGTTTCAACTTTTTAGCAAGCTTGCGCTTAATAATAAATGTCTTGTGGGCAGACTAGAAATATAAGAAAGAGAAATTAATCATAATATTTCAATCCAACAATAAGATTATTAAAATATTTACAGATTTAAATTACTTGTTTAACTTACCATGTTTGCCTCGCCAACTGTCAAATTTCAAGAACAAATTTTAAATCTTTCAAGAATCTTGTCACTTGTGATAACTGACAAGTAACAGGAGAGTTGCCCACCTTATAGTTAAGTGTTACCAATGTAAACCAAACAGAAAAACTAAATCTTCAAATTTTCTCCCCTAGGAAACTTATTAGACAGTAAGTTATCCTGTTGAAAACTTAAGCGTTGTCGGAAACATTTCTTTTTTTTTTTCAATACTTTCCATATAAATATAAACGACGTTATAAGCAGTACACACCAGCTGGTATGGCTTAAAGCTGATATAGCTTCAAAGCTTGACGGCCGACATCGGCATCCGATGTGGAGTGTTGCCAACCTGGATTCCTACATCTCCGTAATTTATGGTAGTAAAATAGTTTTATAAGTATTAATATATAATAATTCTGGTTTGATTTACTTTATTTAAGCATAACTATCTGATTTATATAATCTATTTTAGAATTTTGTATAATGGACACGCATGTTTTTACCTATTCGCCCTAACCGTCTATTCAGTATTGTGTGTACTCAAGATCTGATATGGAATAAGTCATACCTGACCTCGGCTTCCAGCCATATCGGCCTGTGTGACTATTATTGATCTCATAATCTATGATAGAATTCTATATGACATTCTTTGATGATTAATTGATATGACAATTGACAATTTCATTTCATTAATTATAACAATATTATGATAAAATTCGTCCCCATCTCGGTTTCGTTGCATTGTAAATTTATGCAGTTACATAAATTCTTACAGAACTTAAATAATAAGTAAATAAAATGATGAACAGATTACTTACGTTGATATACCCTAGAAAATTTGAGTTTCGTACAGTTGTGACAAGGATATCAGCTGACGGTAAAGATGTGCCCAAAAAGGCAAATATTGAAAACAGAATAACTTTGATTGGCACCGATGACTCAGTATCCATAACGGACCTCAGAAATGCCCAAAATCTTTCAACTAGACGCGACCTAAAATTAGTTAAAATTCAAGATATTGATTCAAAAACTAGGCGACCTGTTTATAAGTAAGTTCCAGAATATTATTCGAGAGATTATTAACAAAAGTAAAATAATAATAACGAATTGGAATTGTTACTTTTTTTTATTACACATTAATTTTTTTATAGTTTTTTAGTTATGTAATGGTACTATTAAAATGATATATGTATTATTTTTAGTGTATTACCCACATTACCATGTTACTTTGTCCAGAATTCTTACTCTTAAGTCTGTTCAGTTAATCTATTTTTTTATATGCCTATGTTATAGCCTTATTGGGCCAGTGATGGCCCAGTGGTTGAGACTTCAATTCTTACTCGGGAGGTCTGAGGTTCGATTCTGGGCACACACCTCTGACTGAGTTATGTGTGTTTTAAGCAATTATATATGGCCTAATACCCTCCTCATTCTGATGAAGAGACCCGGCTCAGTAGTGGGCCATTGAAGGGTCGTGATGATGATAGCCTTATTTATGGGGATGTTTTATTTAATAAGTATCGCTTTTAGGTTGATGACTAATGCACAATATCATGAAGAGGAACTTTCAAAAAGAAAGGAAAAGGTGTCATTGGCTCAGAGCAATGTACTTAAGGGACAGAAGCTAATGACATTTTCTTCCAGAATAGCTGATCATGATCTATTAACAAATGTAAAGAAAATTAGTAAATTATTGGAAAAACAGTATGAAGTCAGGATTGTGGTGTCTGGGGATGAAAATGAACAAACTAAATTGGTTAGTGACTGCTATTGTATTTAAATTAATGGGAAATAGTGTACTTATTAAACACTGAGATTTTACAATGCATATACACATGCATGTAAACCCAACTTTTCATGCCAACTGACCTTTTAAAATATTTGATATTTTAATCTAAAAGTAGTAAAACAATTCAGTCACAAGATAAAGTGAAGTTATTCAGGTTTATTTATTATCAGGTTATACTTTTGTACCCATGCAGAGATATGAGATTTTTCAAATACATGTATTTAAAATATTAAATACAAAATACCTATTTCCATTTTGTATTTAAATACTTTTGTTTGAAAAACATTTTGTATTTTATTTGATATACCTTTTAAGACATATTTTGTATATGCATAACATTTTGACATTAATAAATTAAATCATCATCAAAAAATTATTTTTATGGCAACACTGTACTGATGGTTAATAGATATTCATTAATTTAATATTTTATACTTCGTCCAAAATAGCTTGATACGGATGCCAGCTAATATAATAGCTATAAAATCCTATGATATAATTTTTAACCAGCTTCTATGGTGATTTCGTTTGACAACACAAGTAATCTTTGTTTTTCGTACGTAAAAATATAATAGTGGAACCAATGACGGACAAGGAACAAACAAATTGGAGAATCATGACTAATATCAGTATTTATTATATTTCCATTATTACTTAGACAAAATCATAAGTTATTGCCCCCCCCCCCCTTTTTGTTAAATTAGGGGGCGTCCATTAATAATGCGATATAATATAATTGATACTATATGATATGAAAAATAATGTGATTGTGTCAAAAAACGTAGTAATAAAATATAAGCAAATTCTTTTGAATCCCTAAAAGTATTTTATTTGAATAAAGTATTTTGAAAATATGTTTTTTTTTTATTTTTTTTTTTTTTTTTTTTTTAAGTTTGCATTTAGTGTTTTAAATACAAAATGAAAACCTCTTTTGTACTTAAAATAAAAAATACAGAAAGTATTTGCATTTAGTATTTGAATACTTTTTATAAACTATTTTGCACATCTCTGGACCCATGTAGGGCTTAGTTAGATTTTTACCCTATTCATGTATCAAATTCATTTAAATCGGTCCAACTGTTTTAATGTCATGAGTGCAGCAGATGGACAAAAAATTCAAATTAAAAACTGTTTTTATATGTTCTATTACTTATTTAGCACATCTTCCACTCCTTTTTTTTCAAAAATCTTTAATGTTTAAACAACTATGATTTTATTATAAGTAAATGAATATAAATTAAATGAAAAGTATGTGTACTAAAGTGGTAAATCTGTTTTTTTCAGGACAAGATAGCTACAGTAATAGAAAAAAATATAAAGTCAGTTGGAAAAATAGTACAAATGCGATCAAAAGGTAATAATTTGCGCTTCAATCTAATTCCAAATATTAATAATAGTGATCAAGCTCAGAATAATTCAGATTCCAGTGATAATAATAATAATGATAAAGGGCCACTATGACTAGCATTGTTTTTGGCTACAATAATTGTAACTAAGTATGTAATTCTAAATCATTATTATGATTGTAAGTATAAATCTAGAAATAAAACCGAATCCGAGAACACGAATGAAATGGAGAAAGATCTAAGTGATTATTAAAAGGTCAAATGTTGTGTTAAAATCGAACAATTTTTCAATTGAGCCATGAAGGAAGCTGTATGGTCTTAGACTCTTCTCTTTAGGTAAAATCAAAGCTAAAGGCCATATATTAATATATAATTTGGATAGATTAACATAAAAATTGCTAACTAATACTTATGAATGACTGAGAGAAAAATAAGTTATTAATGTTTAATATTTTATTTAAAAATAACTGAAACAATGTATTGTTTTTAATGGATTTAAATGTTAATAAAATCGTTTTATGTTAATATTTTTCTTGTATTTATTTATTCATTAAACTCTTATTAACAATATTGAAGATAGGTAATGATTATTAATTAAGAAGATTTAAAACACTTCATTATTTAGAGATATTTAATACTGGGTTCTAAAAGAATCGATGATAATGGTCTTATTTAACATAGCATTAAAGAGGCAATTTATTATTAGAAAACAAAAATTCATTAGTACAATTATACAGCATCCATTTAATCAGTCATTTGCTCTTCTTACTTTTACATAATATAACTAAAACATAAAACACACACTCGTCAAAACACTTCAATAAAAGAAATTCTTTAAACTAAGAGTTTATCTAAAGTTTATAAGTTAATGAATTATTTTTATCAATTGGATTTATCACAGATGCTTTAGAGATCTTCAAATCTTATATGGTAGGTGAGTTACATAAATCCTAAAAAATAAAATATTTTTAGTTTTATAATATTATCTATTATGGTCCTGCGGTTTATTATGGCCAATGACAACAGTTCAAGTTATCCAGCGGTACAGTTATAAAAACAATCTTAGTACAAAAATTTACATAAAATAGAAATGTTCAGTAATTACTAGAACCGACTACGCACGTTACAAATTGCAAAGATCAGAGATAATCAGTTTATTACTAAAAAATAAAAGCAATAAATATAACTACAAGTTAGTAGTATTTTTATTAACTCATCCAACTATGCCAGGAGTATGTATCAGTAATAAAATGAGCAGAGATAGAACCCACGACCTCATGATTCTAAATACGACGACTTATTTATTGGGACAGCACTCCGCAACCTTATCTGCGAGGGTGAAAGGACTTTAGTTGCGATTGATCGGTCCAGTCTAAGCGACGGTTGCAAGTTGCATCGTGCTTGGCCACTTTTACAAATTCGTAAATTGCAGAATGATCAGTTTCTCATTTGCTTTATTAAAAATCTTTTTGTATTGTAGTCGTATTCCTAGGGTGTTGCAGCTTGCAATTTTAGTAAAAGAAGCAGTTAATTTTATATTAATGCAAATCGTAACGTGTAAAATTAACATAGAATTTTGTTATTACATATTTTAGTTTCTACAATAATTGGTATACAAGTTGTTAACACTAAGTATTTGAACACATTGCTAGGAAGGTACTTGTTTCATTTCAACACTAAATTGTGAATTTTATTAATTTTTGATTTTTTAAAAATGAATGCAGTATCCTAAAACAAATTTCTAATAGTGTTTAACCTGTGAATCAAGTTCTGAAACCCGCTGCAGAATCGAATTTCAATGTAAGTTGTTTTCTTAGCTCCATTGTCTTTATCATCAACTTAGCCAATAGTTATGTGTATACTGCAACATACGCGTATCGATCTCGTTCAATAGATGGCAGATCAGTGTTGAGTGTCCTGCCCCAAGTCAGTAGGGGTGATACTGTGCCCAGTACTGGCGCAGCGCGCGCGGCATTTCTTATGCGCTCCTAAAAATTTTTAATTCTTATATTCATCAAAGTAAATAGCTTAGGAACAATAATAAATAAATAGGAAATTCTTGATTTGGCTTATCACGCGATAAAATAAAAAAAAATATTTTTTATTAATTATTTAGCTGAGAAAACTTTGTATTAGAGATTTAATTATTAAGTTTAATTATATAAAGATATATCTTTTAATTGTTTGACTAATAAAAAACTATATACTAAACATTTTGAGAGCATCATTCTCAAAATGCATTTCATTTCGATTAATAAATAAATAAAATAAAATAAAAATTTATGTTTATTTTATTTTATATTTATTTCATTTTAATACCTAGGGATGTTCTACTAAATGATTTTTCGCAAATAAATTTATAATTAGACCAGAACAATTATGGAGTAGTCATAGTTAAGACATATGATGAAGAAATCTTTGTTACATGACAAATTAGTATAGAGACATGCAAAAGCGTTAATATGAGTGTTAGTTACCACTTTCTTGTTCTCTTTTTTTAAATCGTATATTAATTGATGTAAATATATCGCCTTAGTTTAGGAGATACAATAATTTTGCGTGTAATGCAGTTAAATCGTAAATATTGTCAGCCACTATATTGAAACACTGAATAATATTTTTAACTATTCAAGTCTTAATATAAATAAATAAAAACATATTTTAGTAGAAAAATCTTACTCAATAAATCAATACCAATTTTGGTTGAGTTTAATATTGCCTAACTTACGCCTAACTTAAACCACACCAAAAGACTCGTATTAAATGAAAAAAAAAAAATGTAATATTTTTGCACTTTCTTACCCTTGAGAAACTGGGGCGGGTCAATAGTATTAAAATAAATATATTTTGTATACTGCTCATAAAATTGGAATTTATAAGGGCAACTAATATTTTTGTTTGTATTAATACACATCATTCAAAACGATATTCCCTCTTATATCCAATTCAAGTATAGACAAGAAGAGAACAAGGAAGCGGTGATGGAGACACACCATGTTACCCATGAGTGAGGATCGCCGTCGGCCCGAGCGTCTCTTACGCCGGCACCAACAGCGTCGCCCCGCCCGCCCGCGCCCGTACCCGCGACTGCGACCGCGTCCCACCTCTCGCCGCGCTCCTGTCTCCTCTCTGTCCGTGTCTGCGGTCCCCGGGGACGATACCGACGACTCCACGGATCGGTCTGCAATCATGTGCGCCTCCATTGAATCCAGCGGGGACTCGGATCTGTTAACCAATATACATACGTCACTTCAATATCGTTTATAGTCATTTAGTTTTTATTGCGGCAAACGAGTTATAGTTACAAATAATATAAATTTGAAAGTATGACTGTTAGTTTGTCCTTCTTTCATGCTGTAACAGGAATAGATGTAAGTGTTCAAACGTTTTCTGGTATAACTCATGTTTAGTAGTTGCACCGTTTCTTTGTCACTTGTATGTGGGTGATTTTTTTATAATTAGCAATCAATCCGCAGATCAGACTATTTGCTGTTAATTTCAACATGATACCTCCCCGCTTTCTTCAGAAAAAGGTCTTGACAGACAGATGCACAACGAAGAGATCCTATAAGGGTTCATTTTTTTGTTTACTTACGTACGTTAAGGTACCAGGTAACCTTAAATATATTAAAACTGAAGAATAGATTTTTATATGTTTTTACTTCTAAGGACACGTTGGGCGAAATTCCAAATGTAGTTTGATGAGTAATTTTTAACACTAGATTACTACTTACTTGACGCTTATAGCACAATATGCGCTTAGTTGTTCCCAGGTACAACCGTAGATACAGCACTCGTCTGCGATGCCTGTTCGTCTTCTCCGCCGTACTACTGCAGCCGGTTGCTCTACCACTAAAAATAAAATAAATATGATTTCTTGGTATTAAAATTCATGCTAAGAACGTAAGCGGGCATGCGACTCATGCGGAAGGCGCTTTTAAGGGGTGGCACGATAAGGGCATTAGTGGTAGGTACTTTTAGCACTGCAGAAATTGCATGTTATAAGATTAGTGTGAAATTTTTTTGTTCCTCCCGTTACGACGGGGCCGTTATGGGCGCTTTAGGCGGCATGTATGTATGTGGGTTGGAATTCACGTATGGGGGCAGAAAATCTAGCGGTGGGCCTATTTTAATCTTTCCTAAATATGTATAAGAAGGTAAGGTGAAGGTAAAGACAATGGTGTTTCTCAAGTTTTCGTTACTAGCGTGTATCCTACTTTTATAATGCTTTTAAATAAAAATAGAATTGATAACACTCTTCTTGCTTTATGTAGTGTAGTAATAATCAGAAAATAATATTATTTATTATTATATGTTACAGCGTTCAGTCGATAGCCCATATTTAGTTTGGAAAATTCCACTTTGTGACTGCTGATGTCCTTGGTTCATATGTGAATGTTATATTACATTTATCACGAAATCGTCTCGTGTACGATATAATGGCTGATATAATGTTTATGTGGGGTCACTATTAAATAAGAGGCTAAATATGTTGCTTGTTTTTCCTTTGATTAAATGTTAGATGTAAACGTTCAAGAGGTCGTGGGATGTGGCGATAAAAATAAACATGTGTCCGTTTGCTTATACATCATATTTAAAAGAAATATCATCAAACCATATAATGTTTATTAACATAGCCTATTATACTTCAAATAGTTTTGTCACAAAATAATCGCTACAACTGATAACCATGTAAGGTGAAATCCGCATATGTTTATTGATATATATTAATAGAGATAGTTGTGGTCAGTATTATTCAATCAATCGATATTCGAGAGTGACCTTCTTATTCGCGCCTCTTGATAAACTGTGTTGTTAGGCGGATATTATTGTAATGGGTCATCTGGGTTTTATTTTAATTTAATTACTAGTCAATAATTATCATTGCTAATTTACATAAGTAAATGAAATAAATGGATCATGATCCTGCCTAGTAACTTCAGAGATATGTTTGACCAAATAAATACACCCGCAGACAAAACGATTAGGTATATAGTTGGTCTGTATTAGATAACAGTAACATTCCACACTTCATTTCTACTCTATTTTGCACTAATAATACGTACCTTTTAATACAATTGGAACTGTGCTTTTTCTAGCATAAAAAGCATCATATTTATTCAGCCACGTTATAATGTATTCGTACGTATACCAAATTTCATTAAAATTTAACGGTTTAGCCGTTTAACGTGATGATTACATATATAAAGTAACCGATAAATTATATGTTCAGATATATTGTAAATAATATTATGTTTTTTTTTGTCTCATTTAAAAACAATATAAGTATGTACACGATAAATGTTTTAGATTCGATAGCCTGAATATGTTTGGCTATCTGAGCAAGTTCATTTATTTTGTGCGTAAAAAGAACTGTTTTGTTCTAATTTTTATTTTAGCGTGTGTACTGTGTAATCATATAACAAAGTCGGGGTTAGTTACACCATTTATAACTCAAAAACCGCTGGATCGATTTTGATTAAATTTGGTACAGTCATGTCATGGCTACCTTTAATGTCGAAAAAAAGGCAACACGTGACAAAATTCTCCCTAACATAGCCAGGGCGGGTATTATTAAATTACATGATTTGATGACATATGATGATCTGCTATGGTAAAAATATTAGAAATAGTCTTGTGTAGAAACCTAAAAATACTCTTCTCAATTTTAAGTAGGTAGCTTGTAATTTTAAGTAAACTGTAGAACACTCGTCTAAAGATTTGGTTCTCCTCTGTGAATAAAAAGGGGTTTTTGCCTTTCATGTAGCACGGAAAGTTGTAGTTATAAGTTAATTATTATGTAACACTTACCGGTAGGCACGTCCCAAGGAGGACTATTGAACACGTGGCAGACTCTGCTCATGATGTCGCTGAGGTCGCGGCCGCAAATCTTGATGGCAGCAGTCGCAGCTTCGCATCGCCAATCCCAAAGCATTACCAGACCAATAAACACCGACTGTACGAATCTTGACACCAACATCTAAGAGAATACATATATTACAATCGTTACTAATTTTGAATTTCGCTAGAATTAATTCCCTATTCCTATGCTTTAAAAATGATTTATGTAAAGTTTTTTTAATTTATTAAATTTTATTACAAATGATACATGTTTTCCATTATCTAATTTAAAAAGTCGCAAAACAGATACAGAATTCATTTTTAATTCCTTACAAATCCCCTCGGTTTGAAGAGACGCTATGCTACTCACAGTAGTTAACAGTAGCGCTTTTTAAACGTACGAGTATGTTTCTGTAACTGGAGCTGTGAATGTGCGTAACTGGAGAAGTTTTAACGCTTTTATACCGAAGGGTAAGTGTAATACGACACGGGCTCCGGCTCCGCCCTGATACTTTATTCAAGATAACGAATCCAATACATATATTTTATAATTTCATTTCCTAAGTGAAACAATCGTTTTTGGTAATAAAATGCTTTGTTCTATACACAATATGATTACACTTGATGATATTTGTTTTGCTGTCGGTAAAAAGTTTAAACAATAAGGAAATTATGAAAGAACTTATACAAGTAGATATTTTATTTATTTCTATGTATAAAAAAGAGTTGACTGTTAAGTCGAGGATTAACATTGCTATGCTTTCATAAGTACGTTCAAGATGATTTGGCATGTTTTGGTAATTCTTTTTAGGTAACTACAAGTATCGATTAGGTAAATCTAAAAAGGTCTGCCATAATATTTTGTTAGTGGAATTTAGTTTCTTTTTAATTTGTAGCAGTCATTTCTAGTCCTTACTAATACACTTATAACTACTAGTAATGTATACTTGTTAATCTCTCTTTAGGTAATGTCTGTTCTTAAAGAATAGATCGTTAAATCTTGTCGAAGCCGGCGGCAGCGCTGACATTTGTAAAAAACAATGTGAAATTTTCAATAAACATACTCTTTCTTACTCGTATTGGCATTGTAATACTTCATTCTATACTTAGGGTGAATTAATTTTAGTAATGGTATTTTTTTATTTCTTTATTCTACGTTAACTAGGAGCGTGTACCAAATCAAAAAAATTACAATCAATTTTCGCAAATTTTGAGTATATTTTCAAAATATTAAAATCATCTAAATGCTTCTTGAGATAATGTTTAAAGATAAATGAATGAGTTAACCTTCATAATTCATAAAAATGCAAATCAGCCTCATCCTTTCCTTAAGTGCCATTCTAAGAATAGTGTGGGGTGGGTGCAGTATCAAATTGTATCGTCATCGTCGTGCATTGCTATTTTTATGTATAACACAGTTTAAATGGCCAATTAAGTTATAAAATACACGGTGTTCATCTTCAGTCTAGTCTAGAATTATAACTGCGCCGTGATACGCGTGTTGCTAACTTGCTTATTGCTTCATAAATGCACTCCTAGTTCAGATTATTTACTTCCGAGAGCTTGGTACATGTTAGCTTTGGAAGGTAACTCCATTGAAGCTAGTATTATTAGTCCTAATCAATTTATCTCCCCCAAGCACACTTGATGCATTAAGCCACTCAGTACAGTTTAAAAATAACTTCAATGACACAAATTCTAAGTAGGTCAGTATTATAAGAGCATTTAGATGTGGAACTGTAATTTTATAAATAACAAGACGAGTTTCCTTTGCGGTAATACAGTTATATATATGCTGTAAGTTAAAATATAGGCATTTAATATTTTATATTCTTATGATAACAATTTTCGGGATTTTTGGAATATATCTTGATAAGAAATAAATTGTTATTAAGGGATACTTATTTTTGCGTCTTCAGCTACTCACAAATCTTTGGTTATTTATTTAAATAGTTTTTTTTATGGCAGTTTAGGGGCAAACGAGTGACGGTCCACCTGATGGTAAGTGGCCGTCGCCCATGGACATCGCACATACAAGATAGTGACTCTTGTTCGATAGAGTGAGGGAGGGGAATAAAGAGAAGAATGCTATGGTTTTAGTGGACCCTGAACGAAAACCCAGAGTTCACTAAAACCGCAGCATTAACAGGGTAGGAGAGGGAGGGGTAAGTCTGCCCAACATGCGGCTCGACCGGAACGCATTAATGGCACTTGGAAACAGATCCCCTACCACCAAGGGGTGCTGGGTAATGGGTTACTCGCCTCTTACGAGATGCTCTTCCAGCGGCAGAGGGGAACTGTGTTCTAACCCGTCCCCTCACGGGCGAATTAATAGTTTAGAAATAGTATAGACATTTAGTTTAGAAATAGTATAGAACGAAATTGTTTAGAAATAGATGTCTTATAATTTCTAAGCTATATTACCTATATAGCTTCTTACGTGTATGTTACGATGAATAGTCACTATATTGTTGTTGTGAGTACGAGTAACGTGTCAGTGACAGTAAATCGGTCACATGCAAGATGCGTGCATTGCCATCTCGTCATCGTGCTCGCTTGTTCTCTACCATAGGGCTTTCCGTGTAAATGCTCTACTCGTTTAATATGATTATTATTTCAAACAGAAAACTTCTTGGATTTGGATAATAACGGTTAATGCTAAGAAATTACAAATTATATTAGGTACCTACATTATTTTGAATTATTATAAAATATATACCTACACACGGGCAATATAGTTTCATATAAACTTCGTATTAAGAGCTTTAAAATATCGAATAATATTAATTTTAAAAAAGATCTTGTACATTTGCTAACCCTAATAACGAATAGTGTCTGACGAACGTTCGCTTCGGTGCTCGTGCACTCGATTGAATAATTACATCTTGGTCTGCAGCCTTGCTAGCCACTACTTTGATCAATACGATGTATAAAATGCCAGTAGTCATTGATCTATCGCCACCTAATGTGATGTATATATATACAAAGTTGATATTATATGTTTGGGATTTCAAAAACTACGCTTAGGAGACTCATTTATTGTTAGCGGTGATAAGAAAGGTGAGAAGGGCACGTGTCAGGGGGTGAAATAAGTATGGCGGTATGAAGTTAAACGTGCAAAATATGTGTAAATGTTACCGATTTGCAACATTTTAATTTAATGGGTTTTCTTTAATAATAATTAATTACAGAATACATTTATAAAGAATCACTTTTCAAATCATATCATCATTGATTGTGCTGTGTGTAAATTCTGATTGGAAGTAATTAACTTATTAGATAGATGTGGCTTCTCGATTTAAATTGAATACGCTTAGATTTCTCATTGCTTGTGGGATGTACCTGAGCCAATTTCCTTAGTAACCAGACGCGGTAGTACGAATATGCAGACGATAGGTAATTCAAGAGTTGCGGGGGTCAAGTGTATCGTCGGCTCTCCCAATTGACGTTTTGCGACAGCGGTCAGTGCCTTCGGTACACGTCGTTACAGGCGATACTCTTACACCCAACAATATTAATATCAAACAAATATATGGCACACATGTGTATATGTATAAAAGAATAAATAAAAACTGAATGATATACCAATGTACAGGCCAATCTTCCGAGGAGGGGCAAGAAAATTTATTGAGTTTCTTCGCACAGTAGACGAGAAATGAGCACTAATAAAAGATTTTTCCAAATTCAGTCACTAAGGCGATGAAAAAGGGGAATAAATTTGTATGAATATCGTATGTAACCGAAGGATAAAAGACACTACTTCGATAATTCGCTCAATCTATTGGTTCTTTAGATGTTATTGCATTTACTTATCAAATTTTATAATATTTAATAATAAACACCAGAAAACATTCTGGTTTATTGAAACTTTATCTTCTTTTAGTGTCATTCTACTAATATTTTAAGAATAATTGTAACTGCTTTTAATTTATCCTAGGTGAAATATTATCGCGAATGATACCTAAAATCATGTATAGTAAGGGCAAGGCAAGGCGAGCTTGTTAATATGCTGTAGCGTACCGGAAGCTTATGGAACTGATTTCTGCCAGGTCATTACAACAAAAATAATTAATTAATAAATAGACACAAAATAAGTTAAGCTGGCACAAGTTAAATTATTGTTTTGAATTCAATATCGCCAATCGAAACCCCTTTAGGATTATCTGGTAGCCATGTCTCGGTAATGCGTAAATTTATCTGCGAGACAAGGTCGCAGGTAGAGCCAAATGCCCGTTCGATGAACGCCTCCGACCCCAATTGAAAATTTGACCTCATAAAGATAACACACTTCGTTTACTAGTTTGATAGTGATCCTGAATAACAATAACATTTGACACCATAAATTCGGTTGTATAATTTCCTTCTAGTTTTAAAACCTTTATTCCTTACAAAGGAAAATGACACGTTTTTGGTTCTTCTTTTATTGATTGCTATTTTCGGTATATTTTCTATTAGTTAGATAAGTACGTTAGCTAATATACCTATTTAAATAGGTATAAATTTTTTTTTAAAATATATATCCAGTAGGTAATGGTTAGTTACTTATAACGTTTAATGTGATGAATCACAAATTTTAAGTTTAAGTAAGCTCTTTTTATTAGACATAATTTCTCGTTACTTACATTCGATTTCTATTACTTATAAATAACTGATACTTTGATAAAGGAGTAAAAATAAGCCTGATCAAAATTTAGCTCAGAATATAACTATTATTAAGTGTGGTTATAGAAAACCTTTTATCTACCATCTGTATGACATGCCATTAGTGAAAATAAAGTTCTATAAATAAAAAAAATATTCCCAAAAATGAATCAGTAAATAGAAATTCACGATCCATTCATGTTGGTTTTTTTGTATTTTTTTTTGTTAAAATTGATCAGTTCTTTATGCATCAGATGATAAAGATTCCTTGTCATCTTTCTTATTCTTATACAATTTAAACCTTATTTTTTATCTTTATTGACTCACGTAACCTCCTACTCACTTCCTATTCATCCCTCAACTCGTTCCTAATTTTCACCAACTTACTCTACCAAATATGTATGCCAAAATTCACTATTATTCATTCAGTCGTTTTTGTGTCAATAATTTAGTTTTGTTTTAAAAATTCTAATTGGTCCAGTTCCTGAGTTTGCGCTACACATTTAGCGATTCATTATTGTTTTTCATAATACTGTATAGATAGTTCATTAATTTATACTTTGTATCATGATTATTTTCTTGATTTATAAAATGTATGCTCAACGTGTTTATTACATTACGGTATCATGAACTTCAATATAAGTATGTATGTAAGGCCACAAGCGATGATAGTGAATTGATATAATACTCAATAAAAGACTAAATAATTACATATTATATACCTACAAACAAAGTCTAGAACTATGATACTATATATACATATATAGTATTTTGGATGAATTAATATTATTGGTTGGTTATTATTTATTTCCAGTTTTAAAATACATTAAAAAAATTACAATCTTAACTTAATATCTTGCGCCAAATATTGATGTCTTAAATACTAAAAAAAATAAGTAAAACTTGATTAGTTAATTTAATTTTTAAATAAAATTCCTCCACTCTAACTTACCTTAAAACTGTCGTTTTGATGATCGATCAGCGAGAAACACTTGCGCTAGAAGCGCGTGATTCGATCGGGTCGCAGTCGTGGCACGCACGCTAGATCGTTGGTCGGTTGCGGGTGTGCTGCTCACGCTGTCATCGGCGCATACAGCGCGCGCGCTTATAACAGATGGGCGGTGTACGCGAACCCACGCCCCGCCCCGCGCCGCTCCATACCGCCTCGTCCGCCCTGTCCGTCCGTCAGTCCGAACGTCCGCCACTGCTCACCAACTTTAGAAAAAATATTTATCGAAAATTGTTTTACATATTATTATATATTAATTATAAAAAAATAATATTTATATTTAATTTTAATAAAAACTAATTAGTTATAATTTCATATACTTATATACATTTTCAAACCGTATATTATGCTCTTGGTACAAGCGAAATAGAAAAAACCGCTTTTATTACTCGAAGAAGGAAGCTAGATATCAGCCGACAGCTAACGTTGTTCCGAGGGTCATTTTGATATATTCTTTATTGTACAAAGAAAAAAATGATACAATTATGTTATTAGCATTTGTTGGCAAAGGAGAGCTTATCTCTAAAAGAGATCTCTTCCAGCCACCTTAGGAAAGTGAGAGACAGTATCTAGTAACGGGCGACAATATTGCAATATAAATCGATATTTGAGTGAAATAAAACGAGAGCGAAGATATGTAGGTGATTTAGGATCGTTGAGAATATAAAAAGTGTTGAAAGAACATGCATATGCCGGGAACGAATAAACGTTCCCCTTAGATCCTCCGATATACCTATATATCATGACAAAGATAGATATGGAGCCATTTGAGTTTAGAGCGAGTTAAGGAAACTAATAGTTACGTAAATCAAAGATGAATCATATAGCAAGGTTTTGAAAGCATTCTAATTTGTTTAATAACTCCTCAGTCACATCCAAGAAGCATACATCGGCGTAGTCGAGAATAGGCAGAAGAGTATAATTATTGCATATGATTTCTTAGGATTAACTAGAAGAAAACTAAAAGAAGAAAGAGTCTCGTGAGTTCGACTTCGATTTCGTTCATTCACTCCTGTTTGTAAAAATCTACTTAAATGGTAACTGTGATTTTGCTATAAAAAATCAAAATGTTACATGGTCAAGTAGCCAGCTGACATATATTCCACCACGTAATGGTCAGCTGACTTTATTTTTCCTTCACCATACTAGGTAAACTATAATCCGACAAATTTTCAATTGGGAGGAAATGACTGAAATAAGCTTTTTTCCTACATGTTTGGGAGGCTGCCACTGCTCGCCCCAACGAAAATCCCACTTGGGGCACGCCAGTAGTAAGACTAAGCCACTCCGATGAGTTATTATTATCATCACTCATTGCTTACGGTCAAAAAGCTAAGTGTTGAAACCAGTCTATAACATTGGGAGAAATATTAACGAAAAATATTAACACATAACTAAGCTACTAAGCTTGATGTTTTCCATAGCAGATTTTACATCCTCGGTTATATTCAGCAGCGCTCCAACAGTGCTGTGGTAGGTTTAAAAATAGTACAAGTAAATAAGTTTAAGTTAGAAAGATTAGAAAATAGTATGATCCTCTAATCTCATAAATTTTGAATAAGTATTTATGTACGTTTCTTAATCACAAAAACGGCCGAATGGATTTCAATGACATTTGGTACATAGATACTTTATAACCTGAATTAGCGTACAATATTCACCGTAACTTCTGAAACCTATAGAAAATATTAAAAAAGATCAGTAGATCATCAAGTGGTAAGTGGTTACGGTAGTCTCTGTATATCGACTACATAAGAGCGACTATTGTGAGTTGATCCCTTGAAATTTCAGTGAAGATAGGATGCCGTGGTTTCAGTAGCCTAAAAAACTAAAGCGCTCTGGACGTACGCATAAATGGGAAGGTATAGGGCCCTCCGGAAGCGGACGTGCAAGGCGTGTGTTGCACGCGGGCGCCAATTGTCGCTGACTAAGCACCTCGCTAGGAGCGGGAGTAATAAATATTACACGTTAAAGACACTTGGTGGTAGAATATGTTAAATATATATAACACTATTAAATGTGCTGAGTTATATTTGACGACATTTTTTTCTACCTTTGCTTCCTCATGAGTAAAAACATAACAAATGTACTTCCTTGATGAAGTAATTCTATGGAAGCATGTATGAAGTAAACCAGCTAGCGTTTAATGATGATAAACAATGTAATTGTTTACTTTTGAAATTGAAAAAATATTATATGAAATAAAAAAATATTCATTTCTCTCCTTGAATTGATTACAAATTAATTCTTATTTTATAACAAAATATTAGGTTTTCTAAGAAATTTAAATATTGCTCCTCTTCTTCTTTAATTATGCTCTCCTAGCGGCAGAGAGGTATAGTATTTCAATCATAGGTAGATTATATGTAGAAATAAAATAAATGTTCGAACACACGACATATTTTTAGGTTTTGCTGCATCTTACTAGAAAGTAGGAATTTGACAATTAAAAGAATTCTCTATAATAGCAGTCTAGCCTAGCTAATTGTAGATATTACAGTCTATCATTTTGGTTCCTTCTTTTATATTTGTAAAAGTGTTGTGTGACATATGCTAATAGCGGCGTAATGTACTTTCTAGGTTTCTGCTGCTCGCGGTGCTGACAAATGTCCTTTAATTTTTTTTATACACAATATAATATAACGTGTACGTTTCTGTACAGATGCCTTATTGACACTAGCTTCAGTTTTTACAACTAAAACTAATTTAAAATCGTCCTTTGGTTGCGTCTTCGTAGGATTTTTGTATCCAATACAGATCGTAGAGTGCCCACTTCAAAACTTAATTCCACCTGCCCTTCTAATTCTATTAAACCACCAGATAGACAGACGCAATGAAAATGCCATCCGTATAGACACAGTAAAATTTTCTATTTGTTGATCATATAAAACAGGGTAAATAGTTTTTTTTAAATCGTATATTGAATTGTAATCTAAATCGTGTATCTACTCGTTAATTATATATTAGTGCTTGGAAGTTAGTGTTAGAGTTGTGCGCATTGTCAATGATGAGATTAATGGCTAACTGACTCATATTCACTCAGCGAGCGATGGACCCATGCTTGAAATATTTTTACGTCATCAAATCAAGAATGAGATAATCCGTACAAAAATCAAGGCAAGGTTGTAATGAATCGAAAAGGTAAAAGAGTCGTGTGGCATAGCGACCCATCGGAGCAATAGCAAAACCTCAGAAGCCGTCTATATGATTACAAAAATTCTTAATTAATTGTTGGTTGGATATCGTCATCTCTACTCTTACTGTTGCTTACTAGACAAGTTTTGTTATCCGAATAATGTTGTTTAAATAATGACAGATGCCGAGATGTAGAGACAGACAGCTCACAGAACTCTACTAAACAACTACGTCGAGTCACTGACATTAACGCTTAGTTATTTATAGGAATTTCTTTGCAATAACTTGTAGTGCTTAATATAGCAGCTCTATTTACATGTGACAATTTATTGATGGATGTAGGTAGCCCTTTGCTGTTAATGATAATAAGTCAAAGTATAACTGTGTCGCTTTTAGCGGTAGGTATGTAATTTAAATTCGATTGTTATTAATTATTATCTAAAACGTTGCCTGACCTGTGTTGCGTATATTTAATTTTTTAGATTCGTAAGGAATTCAGTATTGATAAAATAAACCAGAAATAAATATAAAGGTGGAATTGTGTTTCCTACATAGTTTATACTAGGTATAATATACATATTGGTATAGAATGGTACAATTGTAGGAAAATTTAAATATCATATGAATTATCGTCTTATATATAAAATTCTCGTGTCACAATGTTAGTTACCATACTCCTCCGAAACGGCTCGACCGATTTTTATGAAATTTTTGTGCATATCAGGTAGGTCTGAGAATCGGTCAACATCTATTTTTTATACCCCTAAGGGATAAGGGTGGCCCACGGTGGCAAAACAACGTTTGCTGGGTCGGCTAGTATTAATATATAATAACCATAGCATTCTAATTTTAAACCTCAGACATTAAGGTATTGCGCGGTTTCTAAGAAAGGTTATAAAATTCCGTGCACGAAAATAAAACAAATATCAATTCTTACAAAGACGGCTTCAAATAAAACGTAAAAATGTAAAAAATGTTAAATCTCAAAATGAGAATCATTGATCCCGTGTTCTTTACCATAGATTGGAAATTAAATTTGAAATATCTTGTTTTAATTTAAAAGGTATAAATTATTTTTCGAATTTGGTTGATTTATTTATTTATACTAATGAAAGCGTTTTTAATTTTATTCTATTATCTTCAGTGAAAAGTTCCATTATTTATCAATAGTTCCGAAAAACGAACGAAAGTCATGTTCTGCGTATGGGAAATATCTCTCAGGACTCGTATGTAATGATCTCGCAACGGATCAAAGAACAACAGGGATACCTAATAACAATATTTGGGAGATTTCTTACCATATATTTTGCGCCATATATTACTTTTGATACATTACACATACATTATTGTTTATTTTCTTTATATCGACTACATAAAAAAAGTGGTCTATAAAGGACGAAACAAGAAAATAAATCAGATAGTGCTAAGTATATGGGAGCTGCGCAATAACACACACTACAACATCAACATGTAATATAGACGGAAGCCGAGCAGGGCCTGGGCTTGAGATCTTAATACGAGTCGCATGAATTAGACGTATACCTAACTGTGAATGTGGAATTGAAGAGGGGGTTCATTGTTACCTATAAAAAATAAATTTATTTGGAGTCGCATTAAAAAAAAATACACGATGTAAAAGCTAAGTAACCTCTAACTTGAACTCTGTGATTATTTGATACCGACATTACTGATTAGAAATTTCCGAAACATCGATGTTTGCGTCGTCTAGAGAACATTAATGTTGAAAAGTATCGTAACGTCAAATATATTTTTTAAATATTTTCTTAAAATTTAATCTGAACTACATCTACATCTACACTATTATATAAAGAGTAAAGATTTGATTGTTTGTTTGTTGCGAATAGGCTCGAAAAGTACTGAACCGATTTTGAAAATTCTGTGACTGATAGAAAGCTACATCCTTTCCAGGTAACATTGGCTATTTGGTGTTGCCATAAATATTCTAATTAAAAAGATGTGGCCATTTAAGTGCCATAACCTGGTCATTTTGTAAATTGAAGGGTTTCTCAGTAACTACTAATCCGATTTTAATTTTTTTTTCACAAAGAGAAAACCTTTTCTGAGTGACAAATATGATTTAGTGTTGCCATATACATTTTTTAATTAAACGAATATGGCCATTTTGTCGTTACCAATCCGACTTTTAAAATTCTTTCGCTCATAGAAAACTATACTTTTCGAGAGTGACAAAGGCGATTTAGTGTTGCCATATACATTTTTTAATTAAACGAACATGGCCATTTTGTCGTTACTAATCCGATTTTTAAAATTCTTTCGCTTATAGAAAACTATACTTTTCGTCAGTGACAAAGGTGATTTAGTGTTGCCTTATACATTTTTAATTAAACAAACATGGCTATTTTGTCGTTACTAATCCAATTTTTTAAATTCTTTCGCTTATAGAAAACTATACTTTTCGTGAGTGACAAAGGTGATTTAGTGTTACCTTATACATTTTTAATTAAACATGGCTATTTTGTCGTTACTAATCCGATTTTTTAAATTTTTTCGCTTATAGAAAACTATACTTTTCGTGAGTGACAAAGGTGATTTAGTGTTACCTTATACATTTTTAATTAAACAAACATGGCTATTTTGTCGTTACTAATCCGATTTTTTAAATTCTTTCGCTTATAGAAAACTATACTTTTCGTGAGTGACAAAGGTGATTTAGTGTTACCTTATACATTTTTAATTAAACAAACATGGCTATTTTGTCGTTACTAATCCGATTTTTTAAATTCTTTCGCTTATAGAAAACTATACTTTTCGTGAGTGACAAAGGTGATTTAGTGTTACCTTATACATTTTTAATTAAACAAACATGGCTTTTTGTCGTTACTAATCCGATTTTTTAAATTTTTTCGCTTATAGAAAACTATACTTTTCGTGAGTGACAAAGGTGATTTAGTGTTACCTTATACATTTTTAATTAAACAAACATGGCTATTTTGTCGTTACTAATCCGATTTTTTAAATTCTTTCGCTTATAGAAAACTATACTTTTCGTGAGTGACAAAGGTGATTTAGTGTTACCTTATACATTTTTAATTAAACAAACATGGCTATTTTGTCGTTACTAATCCGATTTTTTAAATTTTTTCGCTTATAGAAAACTATACTTTTCGTGTGTGACAAAGGTGATTTAGTGTTGCCATATACATGTCGGGGATTTTAAAACGATGTGAAAGGAGATGGAAGGAGGAAGATGGTGGATATTGGGGAACACTAAAAGGGGGTGATGGTATTGAATGGAATATTGGGTAAACGCAACGTAGATACTCCTATTGAACCGATAAATGATCAAATATGATCTCTAACAATTACGAGAGAAACCTAAGCAGTGCCTTGGACTTGTGACCAAGGTGTAGGCTTAAGGAATTCCTTTAAATGATCATAACACTCACCTCCACTGCTCAGGCTCTCTGTTTAAACCCAAGGTTAAACGCACATAAACCGAATCTATCACAAGGCTAACCTAACCTAACATTGTGTTTACTTAACCACGTGGCAATTACATTGTAAGGACTTACGTGACCTTAGTTGGACAGCACTTCCACACTACACTGCACTGCACTTGACACTATCACTATCACTAGCACTACTTAGATGATGTTCACTTCTTGAGAGACCGCGCACGACTAAGACTTCAGTTAGACTGTCGATCGCATATAAAGGGTCGAGGGTAGAGACTGTCAAAACTACGGAAGTGACTACTACCCCACTCCAACGCCATAGACAACGATAACGATTCGATTAATCGATAATCTTTTACTATGCTCCGACATATATTTTTTTTATTAATAGAACATGGCCGTTCCGATCCGATTTTAAAAATTCTTTACTGCGGAAGTCTGTTTTCTGTCCCTTTTCCTCTTATATACCATAATTCTCTCTCATCCTCTCTCTTTTTTCTCTCTTTAATATTTATCTTTATCCCTGTTCAGAATGGCCAGTCTCTGTTCGGTTTCTTTCTTTCGGTAGTCTTTCTCTCTCTCTCTTTGTCTCTCTCTCTTTCCTTTATCTACTCATTTTTATTTTTGCTCTCTCTTATGTTATCTATCGCTTTTCTTTTCTTTTTCTTTCTATCATTTTTCTTTTTATAACTTTTTCTCTATCTCTCTTTTCAAACAATGGAAAACTACACAATTACAGGAAGACAAATTGAGGACATCAATTATAATATTGCTTTAAATAGCTTGAGCGAAGCGAGGGCAGCCCGCTCGTCGTCACATATTTTGACTAAGGTGTAAAGTTTGTGAAGCTAGTGCTTCTAGAGGTAGGGCGTGTAGAGTTAGAAGCTTGGCTCTATAACTATTTGACAGTACCAGGTGCCATATGGTCTCATTTTGGCAACATTTTAAATGAAAATGTTTTTGGTGGGATTTGTATTTTTCCGTACGGTTTTGTATTGTTACGTATAGTTTCGTATGTTTTAGTGTGTTTTCGTATGGTTTCCTACGGTTCCGAACAGTGCTGTATGTTTTCGTAAGTTTCAATAGGGTTTTGTATACATAAGGGAAAGCTTACTTGTGCCCCTCGGGAGACTTGGTACAGTTTATTAAGTTATTGTATTATTTAGCAACATTGGTACTCTATTGTACAAGTAGTTCCGTGTCATAAAGATCTCTCGTAGTTGAGCAGTTCTAATATGGCGGTCATGCGAAGTTTTCATCATGGTTGGAAGAAATTTTAGTAACTTCTAGAGTGAATATTTCGCTTATTTCTATTACGCATTTATTCATAAGTACGTTTTAAATAGTTTAAACATATCTAAATAAAATATCATGTTTGATAGATTTTAAAATATTATTGATTCAGTATTAGATATTATTAGGATTAGTAGAGTATCTGAGGTTACTTGGTTCATTTTTGTATAGAACATTTGATCCACAGCATCACTTTTGAAAAAACCTGTTAACCCAATAGTAAAATCTTTGTTATTTTTTTTTATTGTTACGAATATTTAATATTGAATAAATACTTTTTGTATTTAAGTTGTCTCTTATATATAGCTTATAATTTAAGACAAACTTATTTAGATATAATTATTTTTAAATAAGCACCAAAGATTTAGAAGAGTGTAATATATATAGAGATTGAAGAGTACTAAATAGCTACTGTTATATTATGTCTACACAAATCTATTCCTATTACATTAGTTATTCTTTCACGAATAAAGCCCTACTATCACACAGGAACTCCTACACTGGGATAAAATCTCTAGACGCGGCATGTCTATGATTTTATTATAAATATAAGATAAGATAACAATATATAAATTATTTGGGATGATTAATGAAAAATAAAATTTTTAACACCTCATAAAGTAATTAAGTGAATCATTTATGTTAGGTATTTGTTATTGCAGTTATCGCAGTCTGTTGCTCAATTTAATTAGCTGAGATAATAGACGACAGCTGTGGCTGGCGCCGCCAGACGTCTTTGGGAATCACTGTCGGGGCGCTGAAGTACCTACCTAATAAGATCACGACTTCGCGTTTATCATACGTTTCAATTATTACACTGGTCAATAATGATAATGTTGCCCTTAATATAAAACTGATTACGAATAATTTTGTCTACAATTTATGAAACTGAATGGATTTGGAAAAATTGTTTGTTGGAACGAATTTTTTTAACGCAGATTACAGAATAGAGACGGTTAATTTCGTCGGGCGTAATTAGAATTAAGACATTTAAATGAAATATTCCATATAGATACTTTATAAGCTGGAAAACATAATGGATCCTTTTGCGTGAGTCAATCAATGTCTTTCTATTCACTCATACAAAGTCTCAAGCATATACTTGTCTGAAAATAGTAAACGATTATCGAATAATCGTTAGCGCTAGAGTAAAATAATAATTATTTCCATCGTTTTGACAGTCGACTTTTTATATTCCCTCGACAGTCGGACTGCAGTCTTAGTCTTTCGCGAGATCTCTCAAGGAGTGGATATCATCTGATAGTGCCAGTGAAAGTGCAGTCTTATGCGAATGCTTGGAGTGCTGTCCGATTAAAGTCACGTGGGTACCTTACAATGTAGTTGCCACGTGGTAATGTAAACACAACGTTAGGTTAGGTTAGCCTTGTGTTAGGTTAGGTTTATTCCCTTGATGATTTCCTTAGTCTTAAATAAACCGTTTTCATGTTTGATATTTCTTCAGGTCTGAGACGAAATGGATTTCGTTTCAAGTGAACAGTAAAACTGATAAATAATCTGCTAGTTACAAGATAATCATAATGTTGATTGACAGTGATGACCTGCATGCACCTTTACTGCGATAAGGGAATGCTTCACATTGTTTTAAACATTGCTCTATTTTGCAGCAAATTAGACCATCATGTCTCTATTTATAGAATTGGGTCTAAAATTGTCTTTAGATTGATGTTTACAATATATTTAGAGCTTGACAAGGCCAGTTATCGGCAGTCCTATTCAGCTATTAACAAGTAATAAACAACGCCTCATTAATTGTTACCAAGTGATAGAAATAGCTTTTAGTGATTGTCCTATGACCTGATACATACCTATCTAGATTGTAACTTCGTCTCTTCCTTTTTAGCTTATCTGAAGTGTCTATTATTTGCTTTGACTATTTTGTTACTTAGTTAGACTCATTTTTGTATATAAATTGTAAACATCTTTTGTAGCTGCTACATTATTACATCTTTTTTGTAATAAATTATATTGTCTAGAAATTGACTGTTTAAGCATGTAATTGATTTTTTATTTTTTATACGACCGCATTTGAAACATATATTTTGACTTAAACAGAATGATATATACTCATATTTATAATGTGCTCGCCAAGACCTTTTTTTTGATACCAAACACGTGATTATTATCTCAGTTTAATTTTATCGAGGTCGTAATCTTTGGTTTCAATTCCGTCATAAAAAATCATAAAATTTGTATAGCCTATGTCACTCGCGCCATTATTACGAATCTATTGACACCTCATTCATTGTAATTGGTTGAACAAACATACATACATAGACTGCCAAAATCATTACCCTTCCTTTTGGCTTCGCTGCAGGTATTATTCTAAATATTGTGTAGCGTTGCTAGGATCAAACATCATTTTACAAAAAGGTAAGTTCTCAATTCTTCAGTGTTTAATTTGAATATAAAATTTTTTTTTTTTTTTTTTTTAAAAAGATTACTAGCAGTATGGATCACATACTACTAGTATTCCCGTTACCCCTCCTAGTAAGCTAATAAATAGCTAGAGTGGGCCACGCCAGTAGTCCAATGTCCGAATTTGAACCCACGACTTGTTGATCGTGAATCCAACGCCCGAACCACTGAGCTACTGACGCTTCAAATTTGAAATGTTAAGCAGTGTTGAATAAGTGAATTAAAGTCCTAACTCCTGACAGATGTTCTACTTACCTATAGGCATTGGAAATCCGTTCGTGTAAAGGAAAGGCCAGGTTTATAACATGGTTCGGAGATACTCTTTTAAAATAGACTCGTCAGGCAAATTTATTACAGGTTCCGAGGAACAGAAAGTTTACGACGGTGTATGAGCAAATGGACTATAACGTTGGCGATTGTTATTTATGTATACCTTGAAAGCAGAAATCTGCGAATACTAAGTGTAAGCTGCTTTTACATTTACGAGTCGGTTTCGTTTACAGTGTCTATTCAAGACCACAATTTTAATCTGCTATCAAATCTAAGTTCATTTTACTTATTGTTGTTAAAGCATTTTCGCAAGAAATGTAAATGAATTTTTATTACCTTTAGTATTTGTGTCTGTACTAAAAAGCTTGACGTGAACCTCTTTTGATAGTCTGTTAGGAAGGCTAACTGTTATTATTTTACTAGCATCTGCTCGCGACTTCTCTCTCCTCTTCTGCTTCCTGCTTCTCTGATTGGAGACAGAGAGATAAGAAAAACGTGTGGATTATATGACTTAATATACAAACATGAGTCTAAAGTAAATTAATGTTACTCATAAAATTATAGGGTTCCCGTTGTTATCTTATATATAAAATTCTCGTGTCACAATGTTAGTTACCATACTCCTCCGAAACGGCTCGACCGATTTTTATGGAATTTTATATGCATATTCAGTAGGTCTGAGAATCGGCTACTATCTATTTTTCATCCCCCTAAATGAAAAGGGTGGCCCACCCGAAATTTATATGGCAAAACAACGTTTGTTGGGGCAGCTAGTAGAATCATAAAATTAAGCAAAATACAGCAAAACATAGAAAACTAAATAGTTGATGTTAATTGTAGTAACATCAGAAGAAAAATAATTGTTTCGAGAGGTTTCCCAGTAATCTAGATACATGATTTTTTGCTTGTAGTATATCATAAGTATAGGGAAAAATCCTAAAACTAGAAAATTGTATAGGTACTAAAAATATGTTATTATAATCAATCAATCGTTGGAAAGTCACTGGTTGTTGCTCGTCTGATGTATATAGGTATTGAATTCTACAACAGGGTGGCATGTACAGTAAATGATTTAGTGTAAAATGTGGAAAAAGCTGAGGAAATTTTTTGAAGTAATAACTTCTTTAGCGGCATTGTGCAGTTGTGTAATATTTTTTGGGATGGGTAAAAAATGTTAAACTTGCGTTAGGACACGTGACCTGATCAAAAATTCGTAAGCGTCAGATTTCAATAATACAGTTCGTTTTTTTTTAATTTTGTTCTTTGGATTACTTAAACCGTAGAATTTTATTCTCGCTCGGGAATATTCAAAAATACACAACGTAATGTTGAAGTTTTCACTTCTGCCGGCACTCCTGGAGTGTAACCCGTTTTTTTAAATCTAATTAATTCTTTATAACCCACATTATAATCAATAGTTAGTAACTAGATATAATAGATATAGTGATCCTAGAACTATTGTTGACTGGTATCGCAGCAACTAAGAATTCGAATGCACTATATCTATGGTGGGCACTACAACAAGAGGCAATAAAATATTCATTACTCATGTGTCACCGCGGCATCCTCAATAGTGGGAACGGTGCGAAGTTTACAAGTACCAAACGGGTATTGTCTTTTTTTTATTTTGCAGCTATTGTTAACATCACCTATTATGTTTAATTCACAGACGACTTAATAACGACGGGAAATCAAGTAACTTTACCACACACCACAACCACACAACCTTATTTCTCAGCATGTACCTAGGTATGTTTAAGATTTACGCACTCAGATCGATTGAAAGCTTCTATGGTAAAATGAAAGAAATCTTTTTTAAGAGCTTTTATTTACTTTCACCTGTCACGATGTTTGTCATCAAATCTTGCAAATTAAATTTGATCCACTTCCCGGTTATCGATTGAGGTGAAATTTTACATGCATGTATAAAACTCGTGACAATGCAATATTATGATAACATGGTGCTGATCTGATGATTGAGCTGGTAGTTGACCTAAGGTACTTCGCTATGAAACGACACTACCTCATTGAGTTTGGGTTCATTTAAATCGTCTTGACGAGTAGTCTTTCTATAGTAACCCGGGTCTGATGATGGAGCTGGAAGGTAGTCATAGGAACTCAGTAAAGAGACGAATCAATCTCATCGAGTCTCGGCTCGTTTGATTCGTAAAAATTTTAAAATAAAATTAAAAGAAGAAAAAATGGGTATGTGATAAAAACGCAAAGATATAATACAAGGTGTAAAATTTTCAAATTATTATTTTTAAATTTTACTACATACATGTTATTTTACATATATGTTATTTAAGTCATATTGAATAATCGGCATCGTAGATATGTAAGCGTAGATTTACAATGGACGTACTCATACTAGGCGAATAAAGCAGACACTCAATTTAGTGATACGCAGTTGCAAATTGTAAACAGTGTGAGATGCAATTGCAGCGTGTAGGGATGTAGGACGATGCGACCAAATGGGCTATAAATAGAATATAGACGCGGTAGGTTGGACGTGGCGACCTGGTTACGTTAATCCCCTACTTGTAAGTTGTAACGCTATGGCTCTTTGCTCTCTGGCTGTGGTCCTACCGCTTGTGACCACGCTGAGGTCACGTGAACATTCTAGCGGAATGTAAACAAACAGTTTTATCGCTTGCATAATAAGATTACCTATATTCTAAGATTAGTCTTTCATAGATACTTTTTCATAGACTTTATTTTTCTATATTCTTTACGAAATTTGTTAATGTTATTTGTTTTACATTAATATAATAATGATTTTGAATATTCGAGCAGGAAATTGAAAGTGTGCAATGCGATACCACGGCAGATAGAGCGTTCAATCCACGACGGCTATTTTAACAAATATTTCGCGGATTTAACGTTCTATACACAATATCACAAGTGTGTAGTTTATGGCAACAACTGTAAGTAATTGAAATTTCTATGATCGTAAAATATATTGATCTATGTAGGTCGACCCGCGTGACTTTGTCCACGTAATGTTTAGGCTTATTTACCTATTTTCTAATTATAAAAAAGCCTAATCATACGAATCGGCCATCTATCGACGTGTGGATGAAGTGTATGTCGAGTAAAATATAGTGATATAGCGATTAAAATGTAAAATTAAATCTAAATACACGTGGTAAATTGCACCAGGGCAAAACCGGGTCGGGTCGAATAGTATTAAATAAACTTAGGACTTCCATTATTGAAATGGTTATTAGGTCAAGAAATATATGCTTCGAGTTTGTAGAATGTGTTCTCTTGTCTTTTTTGTCATATTTGCGGCCAGCCAGCGACTTTCTTTCTTTTATTCATGGCTTTAGTTTATAGAAAAATGTGTAGAAGAACTAGTCAATCAAGTCTCAAGTCGGTAGATGAATATACCGTCATATCAGTGACAAGTCGGACCATCTTAGCAATCAATATCTGACATCGGGCTAATTATATGGATTTAATTTATTTTACATATTTTTTTTACATTTTGAAAAGATATACATAGTAGTTTTTCGGAACATTATATAACCTTTATTTCGGCATTTAGCAAGCAAGCTGTTAGCATGCTGTTAAGTTATGTACATTAGTACATAAGTTAGTAATTATATAATTAGGTCACATTATAACAAGTCCATAGACACAACATCTTGCAATGATTATGAGTCGATATCGATAGAAACCATTGATCCTTGAGCCATTTTATATCGGAATGTGTGAAGTGTGGGTCAAAAGAGTGTGTTCTATGTGAAATGTAAACACAACAATAGTGATAAATTTAATCTATACACGTGGTTTGTCTTCTGACCTTAGGAAATCATAAATTTTCCATTTGGTCCGGCGCGCGGCGCACACTGGTTTGATTTATGAATAAGGTGGACGTAGGAATGAAAATCGTCCGATCGCGGCAATTTTTTTTTAATACTTATTTTGTCATCTTAGAAAAAAAAAATTTTTATTTCTTGTGTGTGGGGAAAGTTTCTAAGTGCTCTAGAGGCCAAAGCAGCAGACATTTGGTATTGATATAAGGGATGAAATATCATCGTTGATATTTCATCCACTATAACATGTTTATATCGCTTTAGCTGACATTTTGTTGCTCGCCGAACTGTCACTGCGCGTGTATCTAGTGGACAGCTTACTGACTCAGCTTACTGAAATTTTGAAATTTTCGTGATTATCACTTTTTCTCCATATTTAAACAATGTTGTTTTAACGATAAAAAAATAGTTGTTAACAAAAGTGCCATATAAAATAAGTGATTTCTAATGTCAAGGAGATATGCAAAAAAAATAAACACGACGACTTCTATTCCTATGTCCAACTTTTTCACGAATCGAACCAGCGTGCGGCGGCGCGTCTCTATAAAGTTGTTACGTTCAAGTATTGAATCAAGAGAAATAGCAAGTATTTCTATATTAAGAAACCCTTATGTTATTCTTTAATATATTAAGAATCGCAATATCATTCTATAATGTGCTTAATATATGTCACCGTAAAATTTTAAACAACGTTAGATTATAATCTATCGAAGTGGAATCGTCAAATGAATCAGGATGAATTTACAAAACTATTCCAGTGGGCATTATGAAAGTAGTAAAAATTAGAATGGACAAATCACGGAGTACTCGTCTGTTCTATCCCTAGAGTATAAATAAAAAGGGAGCCCCTGTCCGTCTAACACAGTGGGAAAACTTGTGCGAGTCATAGCGGTTGAGGCTGGTCGCCAAAGACCGCAAGCCGAAGCTGCGAAGACGAGCTTATGTTTTCGCACTGTATTACACCGGGGTGAAGAAGCTACATTGCCCATAGCGCTGGAGGAATCCCGGAAGACTTCTTGCGTCTTTTCAAACTCAAATAAAGTACCTTTACGCGCATAAAGTACCTTTTCAATCACCTTGTTCCAGCAGTCATCGAGACATTACATTATTATGAAATATGTTAATATTCAATTTACTACTTTTCTCGCTAAATTTTTATTGATTCTGTATATAACGCACTATAATTAAGTAAATTGCATTGATATTATAACGTCCACCTATCTTAAAGTACAGTTTGCTTCGCAATACTAATACCGTATTTATTCCATCCACTATATTAATTAGCGGATTTCCGTTTATACTTCTAGTTTTAGTGGTTACGACTATAATGATTAATAGCATTGTGTGTATTACCATCGTTATCTTTACATATTATACTTAAAAAGTCGCTTCCCGTCGTCTGTACGATTAGATCTTTTAAACTACGGATAACTAAGGAACGGATTGTAATGCGGGTTTCACCATTAGACAGAGTGAATGATGTTAAGGTTTTCTGTAAATTGTTTGAAGCATGATAATAATTTCGGAAAATGTCAGACAGGACAAGCCATCTGAGAGCGATGCCAGAGCGCGCGTCAGGGTGAGACGATGAGGTGTGCCAGAGCTTTTCTCAGTGAACATGTGGAGTACTAAATTCCGGCGCAAAAAAAATCGCGCGAGTCAGTTAGTAATTATTAACACAGGTTATATCTGTTACCTAAAAAACAATATATCGCGGCTGTTTCTATGGATATAAATAAAGCATTTGCCCATGTTGATCACAACTGTCTCCTTCTTAAGCGAGAGAGAGCTATTCGTGGAACTGTTTACTCACTTTTGAAATATTATTTAAATGGAAGATCGCAGTATCATAAATAAATTAAATAAAAATATGAATATGGAGTTAACTTACAAGTCTGGATGGAGTGAGATGAAATATGGAGTATCCTAAGGGAGCATTCTGGCTCCACAACTATTTCTAATATATATCAATGACTTGCCAAACCAAATTTCTCACCCGACGATTCTTTTTGCTGATGATTGTACTATAGTTATTAAGTGTGATGATATTAATTTATTTCAAAATAATATAATCGAGACATTAAATATATTGAAGAAATGGTTGACATATAATAATCTTAATTTAAATGTTTTCTTGATAATTAGATATTCTCTAATATTTTGGGGAAACTCTGTGGAATGGTTGAAAGTATTCCGAATGCAAAAACGCTGTATAAAAGCTATCGAAGGCATAAAGCCTCACGCCAGTTGTCGGCTTTATTTTATAAAATTTCATATGTTAAGTGGTAGGCCTTTGCATATATATTCTAGAATGCGCGCTATTTGTGAAGAAACATCCAGATAGCTTTAAAAATCATCCGCTAAAAGACGTGATTGGTCTTCGTAACATTGACTATAAGTTAGCTCTGCCAATTTCTACTTGTATGCGGTGTATTTGAAAGAAAGAAAGAAACAAACTTTATTGGCAAAACACAACGTAAAATGAAATTGCAAATACAAACAACTTGAAAAAAAAATATATATATATATAAAAATTAAAAAATAGCATCTAGAAATTAATCTACAATCTAATTTGCATTGCCAAAAGAAAACCACTCAGACTCTTAAGAGACCGTATGGCCCTCAGCTGATTTTCAGTGGCCCTCTGTGCGACACATACAGAGTCAGTGTAAGCCGACGAATAATTTATAAATTAAATAAATAAATAAAAAAAAGTAGAGGATGGTACGTATATAAACACTATTTGGTTATAATATAAAAGAATAATAGAGTACGTTAATTTACATATGTATTTAAATTATGATTAAGTATTAAAATATAAAAGATATATAAACAAATTTATATTAAAGTGGTAAAAAATATAAGCGAGTATATGAATTATTATAAGTATGATATGAAGGTACATATTAAGGTACATATATTTCTTATGACCATCTTTTTAAATAATAAACTACCCGAGACACTGAGAAAAAAATAGGACAACCGTACGCTACGCTTGTCCTGTACAAGCGTAGCAAACGCCAGAAATGCTACTATAATATTGATGACACTAATGTTATAATTTATTTGACCTCTTGTTCTATGAGTACCCACTAAAAATGTAATTAACGTACAAATTTCATTTACATTTGATTGTGGTATTGTTATTGTATAAATATTTCGCACGCCAGTGAGAGTCAGATCAGACTATGTATTGTTATGGTCTTGCAAATAAATAATTTCATTTCGTTTAATGGGGGTAATCATACCACCACATTACCATAATTCCTGTAATCATACCAATTATAATCATAGTAAGGTGCGACCACGGTTCTACGTTGATCATTTTTGTACCTTTGCATTTCTGGGTTTCTATCTGAATTATTTTCTTGTTTCGTCCTATGTAGACCAATTTTTTTACGTAGTCGGGTTATAGTTTTTTAAACTTTATTCATTTATTTATACTTTTCCATTTTCTAATCGTTTCCCAATACTTTTATAATCTAATATTGTATCGTAATGTTCATTTCTGATTTACTTAAAACAAGTATAAATATCGACCCTCCTTTGGATCTTTGTAGGCAGTATTTGTTCCCGTTCTACAAAGGCTGTCTGTAAAGGTCATTAATAGCTACTGGTCTCATAAGACGCCTCCAAGGGCTATCAGTAGTTATATAAAAAGTATATAAATTTACAACACCCTATCTATCAAAATTCCAAATTTCCCATTTTTTAAGCTAATTATCATGCTCTTGTTTTAATACCAAATATTATTCTAGATTCTAGCATTAATAAGAGTGATATTGTAGTCAATGCAACATTTTTAAATTTATTAGATAGGTAGGACAATTGGTTTGCAGTGTACACAGACGCCTCCAAATTCAATGGACAAAACGAAGTAGGTGCGGCAGTGTGGATTCCCAAATTCAATATTGTTTTAAGCTCTAGGTGTCCCCCTCAGTGACAGTATTTACAGGAGAAGCAGTGGCGATTCTAGAAGCGGTATGTTATGTAGAGTCCCACAATAATCAATAAAGATTTAATCAATTGCCATAATAAAGATTTAATTTTATCGGATTCTAAGAGCTGTTTGGATGCAATATTGGGATCCTTTTTTTTTTAAAAAAAAACAAATTTAAAAATTCTGCTTTAATTTTTAAAATTAAAGAAAAGCTCTTTAACTGACATAGTAAAGGACTAGAGGTCAATATTATATGGATTCCTGGGCACAGTGGCATATCCGGCGATGAACTAGCTGATAGCTGGGCTAGGTCGGCAGCTGAGTCTGGGCCAGTATTTCATTCCATTAATTACTCAAGGGATATTGTGTTAAATGCTAAGCATGATCTCTTAAATTCCTGGAGTGAACTTTGGAATGTGAAAGATCAACAAAAAGCTAGACACTACAGGTCAATTCAACCAGTTATTCCCCAAAAGCCCTGGTACTTTAAGCACAAGAAAGCCTGCAAGTGGGTGACTTCAACTATTTGCAGATTAAGATTAGGTCACTCATGTACCCTTGTCCACGTAGCCAAGATAAAGGTGCGAGACCACTCCCTCTGTGAGTGTGGCCTAGACGGAGGAACCCCGGATCATATTTTTTTCGGCTGTAAAAAATTCCCTTCTTCCCTGTGTGATATATTGCCTACTAAAATTCCTCACCCTATTAACTTTCAATTTCTCAAAGATTAACATTTGTTTATTAATTGTTTTTTATAACTAACAAAAATAGTGGTTAGTCTAACACTTAGATAGTTTTTATGTGTGGTTGCAGGTAGAGCAAATGCACCGAACAATCTGTTTTAATTGCAATTATTAAAGTCACACTACATTTTTCAACGTCCACACTTGACAGAACCAAAAAGCGGTATAGCCACAGTACCGTACAGTCGCTTCAGAAATTCTAAGCAGAGAACTATCGCTCATTCTTACTGTGACTGTCTACTCTCCAACATTGACATTGGCAAAATTACTGCTCGTATTAGCGGTACAAGTCCACAAAATAAGAAAAGGAAGAACTTTCGGTGATGGAACAAATACAGGATAGGGCAAACAGTTATATATTACTATTGATAAAAAAATTATATCGATTATTTTCTGATAAAGTATTGACAGGTATTTTGCTGCCCAAGCCTGTTGAAAAATCGATATTTAAGAACGATACATCGATGTTTTGTTGATATGATAATCTCTATCCTTGACAACGTCAAATGAAAAACATATGTTACTTTTTCAAATTCCTATTTTTGTCAAGTCCATAAAAATTATACATTTTTTAAAATAAAGAAAGAAAATGTCTTCTGAAGAAATTGTAGAAAAATTTAAATTATTAGGATTAAGTGAACAAAAGGCTAAAGAAACTTTAAAAAATGCCAACGTTACAAAGTATTTGCTCACCGCTATAAATGAGGTTAGAAAATCATAACAAATCTGATTTTATTTGAGTATAAATTAATACTTATTAAAATAATTTAATTTTAGGTTGATATACATAATCTGCTTAATGGTGCTGGATTGTTGATTTATCATTTGGCCACGAAAATTAAGCCTCAGATCGCAGATAAGATTATATTCATTTGTAAATATATTGTTAACGGTAAAATAGAATCTACCTTAAGAGTTGATGCTGCGTTAGAATATCTTCTAAGCCATGTCAGCGAAACAAAAATAGACATTGATGATTTCGAAGCAGCTTGTGGAATTGGTGTGGTTATTACTCCAGAGCAAGTTGAACAGGCTGTTGAAAAGCATATGGTAAAATATAAACAAGAACTGCTAGAAAAAAGGTATCGCTTTAATTCTGGAATTATTATGCAAGCAGTGAGAACTGATTTGAAATGGGCTGATGGGAAAGCAATTAGGAGTGAAGTTGATATTCAGGTATCTTTAAGTTAGCATTAAAAATTTTATTATCTGTTATAATAATATTAATTCAAAAGGCTGTTTGCTACTTTTCTTAAATACTTAATAAAGTGACTGATTTCATAATTTTTGTATATAGATACTGCATATAGAAATGTGTAAATGTAAGGTATTTTAGTTAATAAATTTCTAATTAAGTTTTAATTAGAAATGGTCTCAGCCTGAATGGTAGTGAGGTCTATTCTACAGCATAAAAGATTTTAAATACAATTTCCACCCTCCTTCAACTTATAATAAAACTCAGATGGATTATAATAACAGATCTGAATCTTTATAGGCCACCATCATCAAATTACCCAGGTCTACAAAAAAATTTTTTCTTCCAGTGCTATCATATAATGTTATAACTTTGCTTACTTTTGCTGACATGTGAGTGCGGGGGGATTGATAATTGCAAAAAATCTGTATTATTAACTATAAAACCAAAAATGATACTAAGTAACTAGTGGTACTTTTCTTTTATATTTTTTAGATATTAGATTTGTTAGGGCCTAAAACTGAAGCTGACATGGCACCAGTGCCAAAAAGTGAGAAAAAAACTAAAAGCCCGACCATTGTTAATAAAAAAGTTAAGATCGAAGAAGAACTTGGTTTGTATATTCTATGAAACTTTTAACATTAATTATTTTTAACAAAAATATATATATATGATATTGAATAATTAAGAGGGTATTTTGTTTAATGAAAATTGCATTTTTTATGCATAGGTAAAATAGAAAAAGCAGAATTAAATGGACTTCAAAATCAAATTACTGAAGCAACATCAATGCCGGAATTAATGAAGAAGTTACCGTTCCATGCTCCTGGAGAGAATTACAAAACTGATGGATATGTAGTAACCCCAAACACCAAAAAGCTCTTGAATGAACATCTTCAAATAACATCTGGGAAAGTGAGGACGAGATTTCCTCCTGAGCCAAATGGAATTCTTCACATTGGACATGCTAAAGCAATTAATATAAATTTTGGATATGCAGCGGCACATGATGGTCTGTGTTTCTTAAGATATGATGATACGAATCCTGAGAAGGAAGAAGAGAAGTTTTTTGTTGGTATAAAAGATATGGTAGAATGGTTGGGTATGTTATACTATTAAATAAATGAACTAATAATCAACTTTCCTTCAAAAAATTTATCATATTTGGACAAGCAATAAACTAAAGACTTATTTTAAAATGTGCTTAATCGTTAATTAAAAAATAACTTATTTTTAACCATTTTTAATTTTCCAAAATTCATACAAATTGTAAACAACTGTGATGAGACGAATTGTAAACAAACCAAGAGTGTTTTAATAATAATTTTAAATTGCCCATCATTATTACCACTATGTTCAAAATATTTTTGTTATATTTAATACTGAAAATATATAAATTATATTTAAAAAATTTCTTTGTAGGTCAATTTCGTCACATTACATATATGATAATTCATGTTTTTCCTACTTTGTTTGTTTTATTCATTAAGTTTCTTAATAGAATCTTGTTTATACTTAATTCTTTATCGTATATAACGTAATAATACGTTTTTTATTTGTTTATCAAATAAAAAAGATCAAGTCATTGAAATGTCTGTTTACATTTTATCTCACGCCTAGTTGAATAGGGTATAATAGTGCAATCAATTCATTGTTTATTTTATTAGTTTAAGGTAAATATACACTGGAATAAGTCTTATGTAATGATTTATTGACCCCTAAGTTTTAAGCAAAAGCTTCGGAATTTATGGTATAACTTAATAGTATAAAAAAATATTCCCTGTACTTATATCTATTCATACTATTTTTAAGGTTACAGACCATACAAAGTAACTCATTCATCCGATTACTTTGATCAACTTTATGAATGGGCAGTCAAGTTGATTGAAAAGGATCTGGCATTTGTGTGTCATCAAAAATCTGAAGAAATTAAAGGCTTTAACCCACCACCATCCCCTTGGAGGAATAGACCTGTTGAGGAGAGCCTGCAGTTATTTGAGGTTTGTTCCAATGTACTGATATTTTGCTAACTTTGCTCCATAATATTATAAAACTCCTTTAAATGTTATCAAATTAATGTTTTATCTTAAAAATAGAATTTATTATAACAAATATGATATTTACTGTTAATGTATATTTTATCATATTTTGTATAACAGACTATGTAAACATGGCTTTTTGAAAAGGGCGACTGTTGAGTTTTAGGCCGGCTCTTCTCAACAGAAAACTGCATTCCGAGCTGTTGGTAGGTTCATACAAACTAACTGACCGACCAATTTTTGACGTTTCAAAAGTACTTTTAAAAAAAGTCTAGTTGAAATTATTTAAATTTTGAGTTTGTATATCATTTTAGGACATGAAAAATGGCAAAATTGATGAAGGTGAAGCTACATTAAGAATGAAGATAACCCTGGAAGAGGGTAAGCAAGACCCAGTTGCTTATAGAATTAAGTTCAAGCCACACCACAGGACTGGTGACAAGTGGTGCATTTATCCTACATATGATTATACTCATTGCCTTTGTGATAGTATTGAACATATCACACACTCTCTGTGTACTAAGGAATTCCAATCAAGGAGGTTTGTAGTTCAGTCTGTCATTTATTTATTATTTGAACTGCCTGCTATAGACATAAGAGGAGCTTATACCCTGATTTCTAATGAGATCCAATATTTTTTTGTAGTAGTAGTAGGTAGGTTTATGTAAAATTTACAAATCATGTAAATCATCGCTCATCAGAAATTGTGACGTTTTATTTTTCTCATTGATGTAAATAAATATATGTATATAAAACATTTCAATAACATTATTAATAATTCAAGATTGCTGGACCGATTTTGATATTGAGATACACTATTGCTTGGGAAATTACATATATATCAAAGAAGAGGATGGGGTTGAAATAGCGGATGAAAGTTTGTATGGGAGTTCGTCGTATATATGTAGAAAAATATGTTGAGAATTAAAATGTAAAACTAAACATACACGTGATAAAAATCACTTGAGCAAAGACTGAGCAGGCTGACTAGTTTTTAATAAATATAAATGTAATACATTAAATATAACAAATATTAATAAGCTCACTACTTAAACTGTTCTTGTGAATAATTGGCAACAAATACCATTTTCCGATTAATCTTACCCATTGTATGGGTAGTTTAAAATAGTGATTTCTTTATTAAATATAAATCTTTATTACCGTAAAGGGCACTGCAAAGGCAAATTTTATTTGGGTATTAAATTCATAATTTTAAAAGGACTTAATAATGGAGGAATTCATCATTTTATTTTCAAGTTATGATATTGAATTTTTCTTTTATTCTACCCAATTAAAAATCATTATAGTATGCCTTATGATTTGTTTAGGACGGAAAAGTAAAGAGGAAAGTAATAAATAAATATATTTCTCTTACAGGTCCTCATATTACTGGTTGTGTAATGCTCTAGACATTTACTGTCCAGTACAATGGGAGTATGGAAGATTGAATGTCAACTACACAGTGGTTTCCAAGAGAAAAATTGGCAAACTCATAGAAGAGGGAATAGTGAATGGTATCTTAATTATTATTATATATCCAGCGTCGATATTTATGTACTCCTACTCTGATAATAAGAAAAATACAATAGATATAAGATATGGAATAAAATTATGGAATTGATTTATTATATTTATTGATTTAATGAGTGATGACGTCATAAAATCGCAATTTTAAAAATAACATGGAAGTTTGTATTATTGGATATTTGCGAGATAATAATAATATGTTTATTGAACGCCTGAATCTTTTTATATGGCAATATATTGAAAATTGAATGTTTTTTGTTATATCTAAATAGGTACACATGATAAATTGAACCTGGACTAGATGTTTTAAAGCTGGGGTGGGTCGACTAGTAATTCTATAATGTTTTTAACTATTTCAATTTTCATGAAATAAATAATGATGCTTTCAGACTGGGATGATCCACGTCTATTCACTCTGACAGCTTTACGTAGGCGCGGAGTACCCTCCGGAGCGATCAACTCGTTCTGCGCTGGCCTCGGAGTCACCGGCGCAATCAGTTCCGTAGACCCATCTATGTTAGATGCCTCAGTCCGAGACATGCTCAATGTTACCGCACCAAGGTAAATTATAGAATATCAACAAATAACGAAAATATTATTATCAGTCTACTTACTCTTATTACTATATTATGTTTTATTTGCAGAGTTATGGTCGTTCTTGAACCCTTAAAAATTTCAATAACCAATTTACCTGTTAATGATAAACCCGTATTAGTAAAAGTTCCCGATTTTCCAACTGAACCAGAAAAAGGTTTTCACAATGTAGTTTTGGATAGAGTACTTTACATCGAAGCCAGCGACTTTAAGGAACAACCAGAAAAAGGCTATCGACGTTTGACACCAACCCAGTCTGTAGGATTACGCCACGCTGGATATGTTATAAAGGTAACTTTAAAAAAAAATATATCAAAATGGATGCCGAAAAATTGTAGTATTTCAAAAAATTATATTGATACTAAAAGATTTTCAAATGCCGGAAATTATAAAAGTCTGAGTGAAATATATTTCTTTTATTCAAAATGGAATTTATTTTTAACGAAAATTTCTGTTGTTAATACCATACATTTTCTCTTTGTGTATTTCACAAATGTATAACATTTTGAATAATTAACGTTCAACACTATACAGTCAGAGTTAGTTATTAATATAGTTAAGACAAAGTTTCACATAAATAAAATGTGTTACTACTACTGTATGTTCAATTTTCAATCAAACTTATTAGGTATCAAAAGTTATCAAAGACAGTAGAGGACAAGTGAGTGAATTAGAGTGTACAGTAGAATCGACGGACGCGGCGGAAAAACCGAAAGCGTTTATACACTGGGTATCACGACCGATGTCTATTGAAGTTCGTCTATACGAGTTGTTGTAAGTATATTTACAATAATCAAATAATTATAGGTTATTAGTTAGAAGCAATACTATGTTATATCCTCTAGATTCAAACACAAGAATCCTGAAGATACCAGCGAGGTCCCGAACGGATTCCTGACTGACTGCAGGGATGATACGTTGAAAGTGGTTAACGGTTACGCGGACGCATCACTCGCAGGTGCAAATGTGTATGACAAGTACCAGTTTGAGAGGATCGGCTTCTTCTCTGTTGATCCTGATACAACGTCCCAAAAGGTATATAATATAATACAAGACATGATATTGGTTAAAATTCACATTAATTAAAATTTACCCATGAAACATTGAATTTATAATTGAAATATCAAATGTCCACTCAGTATTTATAGAACTTGTTATTCTTTTACAGATGGTCTTTAACAGGACAGTTTCTCTTAAAGAGGATTCCGGAAAATGACCTCATATGGGAATATCTTTATAACTTTGTTATTTTTATAATGCTAATTTGTATTGAATTTGTAAAATAAAAAATAATTGTATTAGATGTTTTATTTTACTTAAATACATATCTATTTGAAAAATAAACAATAAGACAACTTGACAAACGATACTTTATTATATTATTAAAAAGCTTAAAAAAGGTAAATCCATTTTTGTTAAACACAAATGACAATGTTTGGCTGAATTTTCCACTGGGACTCACTAATGATTGTCAATAGTATATATACGTATTTCTTTCTATAATAATAGTCCAAATAAGAAATGCTCTTTCTCGTGGAAATAAAAAAAGTAAAAAGCAAATTTTTCTTCTTTCATTATATATTTATTGATATGTAAGAATTTATTTAAAGAAGCAAAGTAAAAGAATCCTGTTTTTAAAGACGTTATCTTAACATCAATAGCTACGCCCTTGAGAAGTGGCTCTAAGCGACCTGTGCAAAATTCAATAACTGTGTCCTTGAAAAACGATTAGAACATATTAAAGTAAAATGGACAATGTCTATAAACAAATAAGAACATTTTTTTTGTTTTAATATATAAATCCATACTAGCATTACAAATGCAAAAGTTGTTTTACCGAACAACTTAAATTTTTGTATCAAGCTCAGCTCAAGACTCAAAATAGTCTATTTCAATTAGACTTTTACACTAGGTAGGTACTTTTAATAAAATATATAAACGTACCTATAACGTAATAGTACTATTACTATAAAGTAATCGTTATAACTTATAGCTATAATAGTTATAACTTATACAGATAGCCTTATCAAACTCAAAAGTTTTTATTCAAAAACAGGAAATTAAAAATACCTCGAGCCTGAGACGAATAGGGTAAGAAAAATAAAAGGATTTTTTTTATAATAAACAAATGCTTCGAGCTGAGCTTTTCAACTTTCTTATAATACTAAATAATCTGCTATGTCAATATAATATTATAATACTTAATTATTTATTTCATTTCGGTAGCGTATTTTGTGCAAGAGGTCGAGGGCATTATGAAGGTCCCGTACATGTAGATAATAGTGTGTCGAAGGGCGCGAGAGGCGGTAGAGGCGGCGGCGGGCGGATGTTGGCTTTATCGAACGTGGGCGGCCGCGCATGTCCACAAGAGACTAGCTACCACTCGTAGCGCGCTCCCTCGATATGCACTACGCGGCATCGTCTATTCCAATATAAAATTTACGAGTTCGACTTTCGCGTGCGACAACCGAATTATGTAGATATTTAGACAAAAATGCGACCAATCTCCATGTAATACATCGGTAAGTACCTACGATTAAACGACATTCGATTTTACCTCATAGACAGGCCTGATGTTGGCCGAGTGCTATTATCTACGTCATTAACGTTTCTGTATGACGTAACATATTTAATTTCTTATTTACCTATACTTAAATTGTATTAAAACTAAGGTTATTCCAATACTTTTTACTCTCGACGAAATTAGGTATAGTTAGGATGTGAGTACTGCTACTTTTACGCGATTCACGATACTAAATTACCATAAAATACAATTAGCTTTTATATGATAATTTACAGATATTATATGCATATTTTTATGTATTATATATTGGAAATGTTTTGAATAATGTCGTAACTATTTAAACTAGTCGACCCGCCCTCGCTTCGTTGATTTTGATTTTTCGGATTACCTTTACAAAGGATTCCGAGACAAACAAACAGGAAAAAGTAAGACGTTTTTTTACGAAACTTACGCGCAGCAATTAATTTAAAAAACCTACAAATATAATATTATATATTAATTATTATTAGAACTTATGAATCAAATCATTATATAGTTATATTAAAATCTGCTAAATATATTGAATATTAAGATAAAATACAAATTTTATAAAAAAAAAATTATTGGTAAGAAAATATTGTATTTCGGGTTTGAGCAATGAATAGGTACTTGACTTGTAGAGGATACAAGCTCTACTTTGTAATCGATTTCGGCAACATGCCAGATATTTTTGACTTATATAAACTTAAGCTAGATTATTTATGTTATATATTATATAAGTACAACATGATAACAAAACAAACCCTTTTTCCGCTTACTCGCTTATCTGGCTTTATCTGCATGTAACATGTAACGACAATTGGCATTGACTAGTACATCAATTATGGTGGTGTAATTAGTGAAGTAGGACGAAATTTACATGTACAACTAGATATTTTGATAACCTTATAGTGTACGGAAAAACAAAAAACGTTACTTTTACTATGATTCTACTGCCCAAAAAATGATAGTTGCATTATTTGCTATTTTAGCTAATTAATAATATTAATTTTCTACTTTATATTAAAGACATAATCAGGCATATTTAAAATAAACATATGGTTATATACATACATACTCCTTTTTATTGCATCATAATTGTAATAAATTTAGGTTTAAAATTTAATTTTAACGTTCAAATCAAAAATACGATCATATACTTACGGCAACATTTATGCGGGAAGTTTTGAACTAAATAGTATTAGTAGGTATTATTTCAATCTATATCTAGATCGTTATACGACGAGGTATATTATACGAGTAATATTTATACAAAATATATTTTTTGATTTTAACATACATTAAATCAAAGTTTCTTTCTATTCGGCTAGTTACTTAAACGATTACATTTAAGCGTTGGTCAGAAGAATCTTACTATGCATTGCAGGCGTATCACACCTTCTCCCTTGCATTATAATATGATTTGATGATAATGCTGTAATTTAGCTCTATGGTGTCCATGTAAGTTCTCGATTATATTAAGCCTTAAAATATCCTTTATCGATTATTTATAACTTTATGTAACTTAGATTTTATTTTGTGTGTCAAAACGTAGTTTGGGGTAACATAAGAATATTAAATCAAATAAAAATTTATATTCGTCTGATGATTACGTGTATTTACTATTTTTTTTAGGGTTACGTACCTTAAAAGGAAAAAATGAACCGTTAGAGGATCACTTTGTGGTCCGTCTGTCTGTTTATCCGACCCTTTTTCTGAGATCGCACGGAGGTATCAAGTTGAAATTAATATCAAATGCTTAAAGCCTGCGGTCCCACGCATTGAAAAGATTTGACCCAATGACCTAGAATCGTGAAATTTAGCACGAAGTAAGGACTCATAGCACAAGTAAAGGATAAAATTAAAAAATTGTAACTTTTCTACATCACTAGAAAATTAACCTTTTTTGACTGTAACGCAAGGCCCTTTTTCTCAGAATTTTTTTTGTTTTTCTGAGAAATAGGGTTGTAAGTTGAAATTTATATGAAATATTCTAATCTCTAGTTCCTCAAATATGAAAAAAGATCAAACTTTTAATGAAAAGATACAGCAGACGCAACCGATTTATCTCATGCATTGTAATTTTGATTTGAGAAGAATCAAAATTGCAGGCTTCGTCTTTGGACATAGGAACATGATTTTTTGGCAAGAAGCAAGGTCTTATAGCACTAGTATGGGGAAAAATCCGATAAATGGCAATTTGTTTTTACATCATGAAAAAAAGATCTTTTATAGATTTAGGTTTTGATCATAGATATCTAGAGATATGGTATCATTGCGTATTAGTAAAGAAAACCAGTGTCACCGCTATTCTCCCACCTAAATATTTAACACATGTACAAAAAGTATAAGTACGACACACACGCTCATTATTTTTCACGCACATTATGCTTAGCTGCCACACTAATGCATTTTCTAATAGCACACATTCATAATAAGGGCGGAGCGTTCTAGCATGCCTACAGTCAATCAACGCACACATATACAAATAGGGAATAGACTGTAACGTTTAGTTTATTTTATCGATAGTTTTTTCCTTAATATGTATAACGAATGACGCAACTTTTGACGCAAACCAGAAGATTTAATTAATTTTAATTATTTATAGGTTCCTAAATGAAATAAAAAACTTAAATCGAATTAGGGCCGGTTTTATTCAATTATGAAAATTTAAGTTGTTTTTAGTAATATTATAAATATGAGTGTGCTTGTAGGTATAACCATATTTTAACCATAATTTGCCCGTGAGGGGACGGGTTAGAATGCAATTCCTCTCTGCCGCTGGGAGAGCATCTCGTAAGAGGCGAGTAATCAAGCACCCCTTGGTGGAAAGGAATTTGTTCCCCGACTGGCTTAGTTAAAAAGTAGTCATGAATGGTTTCGAATCAAATATATTTTCTCCTCCGTCCGGCGTGCCTCAGGGATCTATTCTTGGTCCAATATTATTTATATTATTTATAAATGATCAATGTTTTAAACATGGTAAATTTTTGATGTACGCAGACGATCTAAAAGTTTATATGACCATTAAAAAAGCATCAGACTGCAATAAACTACAAGATGATCTTAACCGGCTGTCAGTTTATTGTCTGAAAAATAAATTACACCTCAATATATCAAAATGTAATTGTATAACATTTACTAAAAAGATTGTTGTAATAGATCATAAATACACATTAGAGAATACATCATTTCATAAAGTTAATTCTATCCGCGATCTTGGAATTTTCCTTGATTCTCAGCTGCATTTTGAGGTGCATATTGACAACATCGTTAATAGAGCTTTCCAAATGTATGGTTTTGTAATGAGGACGGCCATAGATTTCAAGAACTCACCTTCTTACGTTTATTTATACACCAGTCTCATTCGCCCAAATCATGAATATGCCTCCCAAGTTTGGAATCCTATATACAATAAATATATTGACATAATTGAACGGGTTCAACGCCGTTATTTACGCTCAGTACATTACAGATGTTTCCATTCACGAATTTCATATAATCAGCTTTTCGATAGGTACAATCTTATGTCGTTGGCATCAAGACGTAAACTTCTTGGTGCCATGACACTATATAACATTTGTAACTCAAAAATAAATTGCTCTGATCTATTAAATCAGCTTTCATTTCATATACCGAGCAGACCAATGCGACAAACGCGTGAACGGCGTCTATTTTCTCTAAATAATTGTCACTCAAATGCGGGTTCCGCTGCGTCGCTTGACAGATGCATACAATAATGAATTTATTGACTTAGACATATTTTTACATAGTGCGTTTTCATATAAAGCGAAAATTAAAAACATACTGAAAGGGTAAACACATTTATATTTAATTTATCTTAGGTTCATGTAATTGGTTGTAGATGTCTCTGTTTCATAGGTTTAATATAAGTTTAATGTAACCGCGGACAACGGTGTTGATTGTACAATTACCACTTTGTAAAATACTAGATCTTAAGTTGATTATCTAATTTGTAGATTTAATAAACTAAAAAATTCAAAAAAAATTGACAGCAAAAATAAGAATGTAAAAATTATCGATCGTCTACCGCACTCATTGCACAAGGCACATCTCTATGGCCAAAATGTTCCGTGCGTTCGGTAACGTTCTTAAAAATTGATTTCAAATATGAAATAGTTACATAATTGTTGAGTTACCGATGGTAGGATACGCCACTTGTCTTAAGGTTTGCTGTAATTGTTCTATTTTTGCAAATAAATACGGAACAATTCGGCATTTTGTATTTTCGTGAATATAAAGCACACGGTACGTAGTTGCAAAGCGACTAAATAGAGCGCACTACCGCCGACCGATTATAAGGTCAGATTGACCATAACGGACGCACGCGTCACGCCCTCATAACATATCCCTTGATATCCGTGGTTTTGATGCATTATTTGAAGAATACTTGAAGTTATCAACTTGAAATTTATATTAAACATGTAAGTCTATAGTATTTTAAAGCTTTGAACAATCAAACTTCTAAAAGTAACCAATCAATAAATATGGCCATTTATACTGAAATGAAAAAAGGCGATGTTTGCGATTTTAGTAATATTCGAACATGTTACAATGTACTAGCCCTCGATACAGATACAAAATATTTTTACACTAAACAAGTGTAAGTTAGTCTAGTTAACGAGTTTAATCGTCTGATATTGAAATTTATAACATTAAATTAATTTATTCCATAAAACAAAGAAATAATTTTCAAACCCTTCCAGCTTAATGTTCATCAGTATTTTATTCTGTACCGAAGACATAATGTATAACATATTCGAATGTTAGTGAAATCACAAACATCGACGTTTTTGTTGTCATATCGTGTGAAATACGTCTAAAGCTATAAAGCGTGAATCCTAGCAACGGCTGTTGACAATATGTCATGTTGTTAAATGACAGCTTGTAACATATTTTAATCGACTCCAAAAAAGAAGTAGGTTCTATATTGGACTACACATTTTTTATTAATATATGTTCACCGACTTTAAAATTATTTTTTATTTCATTTTTTTTGTTAAAAATGTTTTATCTTATTTTCTTATATTGTTTTTGTAAATAATTATAAATATGTCAATTGAAACACGCATTACTAATGTCAGGAGTAAATGCCCCCCTAATACTACTTTTGATTTAAATTTGATAGTGTTTGTCCCTTTATTGAAATTGTACGGAACCTCAGTTCGCGAGTTCTCCACTCGGGCTTGGCCGAATTATTTATTTATTTAGCTTAAAGATGACTTATATATAAAAATCTGGTATCACAGTGTTTCACACCGAACTCCTCCTGCACGGCTTGACCGATTTTAATGAAATTTTTTGTATATATTTTGTACGTCTGAGAATAGGTTGTAGGCTATTTTTTACAAATATATAAAAAGCATTTCATGCTCTCCGTCGCCCACAATCCCACTTGGGTGACGTATTTTATTAGAGGACACAAGAATGACGTCGGTAACGATAATAACTGATGCTTGCCTAGTTTCGTGTATTGAATGTGCGATAATAAAATATTAACTAAATTGTAGGCATGTATGAATAAGCAAATGACAAAATATTTCATTAGAATTTTATCCTCAATCAAAAAACAATATTTTTTTACTGCTGCTATATATGCTAGTAAAATACTTGACAAAATTAAAAAAAAAGTCGTTTCGTACAATTTGAATTGAGGGCACAGCTTATCTTTACCATTTTATTTATTCAAGGTCATCGGATGTCCAAAGTAGATTGTAATTATCTCGCAAGGTTCAAAAATTTCAACATGGCTATTGTAAACGGCCGTTTCTTTTGGTTTAAGCTAACTTAGAAGTTTGATTTTCTCACAAGTATTTGATATTAATTTTAACTTAATATATTTATGTGTTCCTGAGGAATATGGTCATGCTGGACATAAGGGTACCGAAATGAATAAAAAGTGTTCCTTTTTTCATTTTAAGGTACGGAACCCTATATATATCTTTCTCCAATATCGAACATAAACATTATAACACTCGTATAAATAAGATTTTATCACCAATTTACCACACTATCTAGCTATGTGAGTTTTATAGTTTATTGTTCATTAAAACCTAAAGCGCAATAAGAATCCACCGCATGAAAAGGCAATAAAATGCGGTCGTAGTGTAAATAGGTCAAGGAAAGCTGATCGGAATTACCTATATTAATTCCTTGATATAAAATATTAGAATTAAGGACACATTTATTAACTAATAATGATAATGAATTAATTAGATGAAAGATAATAACAAAAAACTGAGATCCTTTAATTAGGTAGGTAATTGATATTGTAACAGCTAACTCAAGACAAACTTTTAAAAGCTATCAACTTTACTTATAATTAATGTAAAAAAAAAAAATTGTCGTATCGGAAGTGTTTCTTTTTACATATTTAACTGAGATTATATATGAGATATTTTCAAGTATAAAAGTTTCCAATTACCGGATAGGATTTTTTTTAAATGCTTAACATTTTCTGACGCATTCATATATAAGTACATTATGTATTATGTAATGCATATGAAATTAAAATCTCTATCTTTTTTTTTCAGGAGTAAGACCGATAAAGTAATAATTATGACAAGCAATATTTTTTATCATATAATGTGTTTAAGGAAATTCGTGTATAGAATAATTAAAAAATAGAATTCGCGATATAAAAATATGGACATTCAGAAAAAACATTTATGTCCACGGTTGGTGGATTATTTAACCATCGTTGGAGCTAAACCATATACATCAGGCAAGGGACTAGCGCCGGTACAGGTAACTAGATTCAAAAATGTTTTTTTTTTATTTTATATGTTAATATGCATGATACTCGTATTTCCGTCAAATAAGTTAGCGGTGTCGTAAGATTTAAAGATACGATAAAACGATGGTCACTTTTCAGGCACCAGAACTTCTTCGTCGATATCCACTAACAAATCATGACGACTTTCCTTTACCCCTTGATATGGTGTATTTCTGCCAGCCCGAAGGCTGTGTATCGGTCGGCCCTCGACGTCAAATCACTCACATCACCACTCGGGATACCACATCGTTTGTCTTTACGCTTACTGATAAAGACTCAGGTACAATTAACTTGCAGTTATGAATAATAGATTTTAATTTTATATTTGTGAGAGCATTTAGCTTTTATCTATCACCAGGTAAAACACGTTATGGAATTTGTGTAAATTTCTACCGAGCCGTGGAACGCGCGCCGGCGGTCGGCCCTCGCGAGCGCAGCGTGCTGCGACGAGAATCATGGCGCAAGTCCATGGAGAAGAGTTCCGATTCTGCTTTTTCAAGGTGAACATTCTGTTCATTGTCATTTCTTCTATAACCCTAATACTAGACATGGTTGCTAGGATTTTTTTATTATATCCTACCTATCTTAATTTTTCTAATATATAATATTTTAAATAAAATAAAAAAATACGCTTTCATAGAAAATCCAACTAAAAAATTGAAAATAAATTTTAATAAATTTGAATTAAAAATAGTGTAAGAAAAAGTTAGTTAGTTGAATTCATTATTTATATTTCATTTTTTAGTTGAATTTTCTATAAAAGCGTATTTTTAAGTTTTTTTAAACTATTATTTTTTAAATAATTAAAATTAATAGGTGATAAAAACGCTATTCAACGATATATAAACGAGCGAAATCGGATAAACTAACATTACTATTGTCTACTAAAAACTTGATTTTTGAACCAAATTGTGTTAAAATTTAACCATTTTACTGAAAATTTCGATAAACTTTTCTATAAAACGGGGGTGAAAACTACTTAAGAATATAGGGGGATGATGTACGTATAAGATAGGGAAAGTATAAAACAGTGTAAAAAAGCAATAAAAAACTAATACGGATTATTTTAAGAATACTTATCCCTTATACAACAATATACGTCCTTTAATATTCGGCACCTGCATGGCAATCGCCATTGGGTAATTAAAAAAGTTCTTTTGGTAGGTCAAAAAGCGTTTTTACACTGATCACATAAAACCGTCGGGTAATCGAAATACTATGAAGACATGTTTTAAATTTTTACATTTTAGGTATTTAATAGAGGCACTATAAAAATGAATTTACATGGCCATTACTAACTAAATCAAATCCTAACTTTAGCTCTTTATGAGATGGGTAATTTTGGGTTTTATTATAAAAGCTGATTTACTTATACGGAAAGATTTGCTTGCTAAATCGTAGCTTATGTCCAGTGACTATAGGAGCAGCAACGTAGCGCCAAGCGATTCGGAGCGCGATTGCAGCGCTGCGCCGCGACTTGCGCCTGCGCCGCCAGATTCCGAGAGCGGAGGATCTCATTCGCCTAGTCCAAGGGCTACAAGGAAGCGACAGGTATGTCAAACAGGACTCGTACGCCAATGTTTTCAATCTGTTATAGTTGACTAGATAATAAAAAAAGTTGTGTGTACCTCTCATTAATTTTTTTAAATTTCTTACACTACAAATATTCCAAATCCAAAATATAGCCACATGATATATTTGTCCTATGTTATTATAAGGAAATAAAATAAATGTTTTTTTTTTCATTGTTGCAGAGAGTACGAAACCATTCCTTAACTTCTATATGCCTATTATCACATCATCCTTTTTTTTCCACATTCCGAGAGTGCCTCTTTATCCTTAAAAAACTAATTGATGCCTGTAATGAGTCTTCCAGCCCTAGACGCGTTGGCGCGTCGAGACAAACGTTTAGGTAATTCTCATTTAATTTATTATAATAGAGATTAAGTATTTCTGTATGTTTTATTTATGTTTTATAATTATTTATATATATTTACCATTTTGCAGGAATATATAACATTAGTAGTGCCAAATAAACGTTTCATTCTTTCTTTCTTTCTTAGTACAAGTAGCTCTATTTGCGTTAATTATAAGAAGTTTTCAAACCTTTCAGAAAGTATACAACCCTTAAAAAATTTCCATTACCAAATGTTAGCGGTCCGCTTTAGTAGTCCTTGGTTTAACATCGGTTTCGTTTGTGGTATTATTTCGCTAAAAATATCACGAATATTTTTATAAACCTTCATATAATTTTAAATTTTATCTGGAAGAAAAGTTATCTTTACATATTATAAATCGCTTCCGCTGTCTGTTCGCTTAGATCTTTTAAACTACTCAACGGACTTTAATTCGAATTCACCAATAGATAGTGATTCAAGAGATATAATACAAGCGTATTATAGCAAACCGTGCGAAGCCGGTTCTACCGGAATACTAATTAACCAATGTTTTTTCTACAAATGCATTTAGATAATATAAATTAATTTCCTTTTGTCAGAGATACAGTATGGTCAGTACTTACGGGCCAGGCATATGACAATACCCCGACGATCGTAGTTCATGACGTAAAAGAAATTGAGACATGGATACTTCGTTTACTTTCCGCGCCCGTACCCGTACCTGGGAAAACACGACTAGAACTTGAAGTTTTGTCACCTACTGCTCACGCACCATTGGTATTCGCTCTCCCAGACCACACTAGGTTTACCCTTGTCGATTTTCCATTACATTTACCTTTGGAATTACTTGGTAAGTATGAAAATATTTAAATAAAAAATATATAATAAATTCTCAGTTCTATGTTTAGTAGAGTGTCGGTAGTCTGGAGCGATGTATTTCTAGTGAAGAAATTAGTCAATACAGGAAAGACCTATTTCATGACAAAAAAAATTAACATTTAATGACATTAAGAAGGTCATAGAAATAAATAAAAATAACCTCTAGGGCTTTTTTTCACATTGCTTTTATAACCGAAATGGCTTTAATCAATTATATTATATTATCGAATTATCTTATTAACTTATTCAAAATTTTTATTTATTTTTAGAATCTACTCTTTTTCTTAATCTTAAATACTTGACGTTGTAATAAATTGAATAATTGTAACAGGTATTGATACGTGTTTAAAAGTAATAACACTAATCATGTTAGAAAACAAAGTGGTGGTACAGTCTCGTGATTACAACGCTCTATCAATGTCGGTTATGGCGTTGGTAGCGATGTTATATCCATTGGAATATATGTTTCCTGCTATACCACTTTTGCCAAGTTGTATGAGCTGCGCGGAACAATTGCTACTGGCTCCAACGCCATTTTTGATTGGGATTCCTGCCACTTTCTTCACATACAAGAAAAATTTTAAGTAAGTCATAATTTTTTTTTGTATTTAGTCACTCTTGGATTTGTATCTCCGATATATTGCCGGAGCGATCTTGCGCCTCCTGGATCCATCTACTCCATCCACGCTTATACCATCTCTAAAAATACCAAATACCACCCTTTAAGAAAGTTACATTATAAATGCTCGTTAACACATTTTAGTTGGTATGGTATAAATCCACTATTCTATATAAAAAAATGAGACCGCCTTTATTGTTGTGGTTGCCCGAGTGCATCTTTAATCGACATTCCAGGACAACATCAAGATAAAGTTGTTCATTTTGCAGATTGCCAGATGATATTTGGCTAGTTGACTTGGATGCAACGAAGCTTACGAGTCCTACTGGTAACGATCAAGACTTACCGCCGCTCCCGGAACCTGAAAGTTCAGTGTTAAAAAATCATTTGAAACAGGTATACCAGTTCTAAACAATAATTATCGAAGATGTGTTCTGCCACCTAATTTTCATTTTTACACGCAACTCGTGAGCGCATTATTATTGGTGTGCTGAGCAATTGTGGCAATTTTTTATTCTAAAAATCTATCTTTACACAGTTTAAATTAGAATTAACTAAATGTACTCCCTATCTAACTCTAGTTTCACCTACCTTCTCAAATGCCTATATTTTTTTTAAACTAGATATGATTTTATACCTCTGATGTACATCATACCTTATTTATGTAAGGTAAATAAAATATGTGAAGAATAATAAAATTTAAGTATTTATTGTTCTGATTTATGAATTCAATATATACCTTCGAGGTATAAAATTTTCTTATATCTGTTAATTGGCTTTTCACTTTTACACACTTAACGGATCTATTCCTTAAGTCTAAATTATTTCAGTTTCACTAACATTCTCCTCAATTTTTCCCTACTCCGCTAGGCTATGCAAGTCATGGGAACCGCCGGAACTGGTGTAAATATATATTCTTATTACATTGCACAGTTTGATATTTAATCACAACATTTTGAATTTTTTGTGCCAGAACTATAATAACATGTGCCAACCTGTTAGACTATACACAGAAACAAAATTTGAATTCGAAACATGCAAATCACTAGATCAAAATCCTCCCAGAATTCTTATATATATATATACATCTAAGAGGGGGCATATAATAACAAACTTGACTGAAATAGTTGTTAGCGATTTTACACTTAACATTTACATTACTTTTATTGACTTACAAAATTAATTGAAAAACATATTTTCTGAAACACAATTTCAGTCATTGTTTTACGTTGCACTTCGCATGTTCTATTTTGGCATGTTCAACAGTAGGTATGTCTGACACCCACGAAACGATTGATTGAAAATATTATTTGCTACTTTGGAAAATAATAAATTACTAATATAGGGCCTCATTCAAAATAAATTTTTCCATCTGATGATCGCACCATTACGATTTTGTATTAAGTATTTTGGAATTTCTTGTACATGGTAAAAACCGATAGATTATAATGTATCTCGCGATGTTATAAACTGTCAAAGGATTGTGAACCGTAAGATACTAAAGCACCGTCTACAATTTTACGTTCACAAAATTAATTTTATACATATCTCACTTTCGCAAAAAAATTAAGCGGAGACGAACAATTGTTGGAGATGTACGAACTTCTCCAACATTGTGTTCAGTTCTTAACTGTACACATCTGCAGTAATGCTCATCCCGTTTGGTAAGAAGCTGTGATGAATGACACCTGCTCTATACCACTTTTTTAGGGGTCAGTTTTCGTTTGGGGCATTGTTTAAGTGCTGGACCAGAATCTAACCAACTTGCTGAGCGCTTGTGATTGTCGAAAAGAATCCATTTTTCGGTGCAAGTAACATTGAGATTCAATATGCCTTCGTTTGAGTGCCTGTTGAGCAGTGCAAACCTCGACTCGACGTGTTCTACGCGCTGGCGATCATTCAATTCGTGGGGCACCCATTTGTCAAGTTTTTTTACCTTGCCAATTCGAAGCAAATGGATCAATATTGTCTTGATACTAACATCAAAAGCTGCTGCTAATTCAACTGTAGATTGAGAATCATCACCTTCCACAATCGCCTTTAATTTGTCATTGTCGACTAAAGTTTTCGCTCCATATACGTTGGATGATGTTGCGTGCCGCATTTGCCGCTTTGCTGCCACGACGGTACTCATACTCTATAATTACTTGAATTTTTAACGTATCCATGATGACGAAAAACATACAAATGCGATGAAAACAGAACGCTAACCAACAAACAAATGACTAATTTTAAAAAATGAATTCCATATTTCAAAAATAAAAATAATGGACTTGAAATAGCCAGTACGGCAGAACGGCAATTTCATAGGCAAAGACCTACGAATAATAATATGTCAAGAAATGTAAATCAAACTCAAAAATGACACCACGAAAATGTATACCGCGGTGGGCGTGGCATAAAAACTGTACCTGTAAACTCATCGATTCTGAAATGTGTTATGCAACATGTATTTATTAATTTAAAATTATTTATTAATTTAATATCACAGATTATTTACATTTACAATACTCCACGGGAACCTTCATTTATCAGCTCAGCTGCCTACGCAGTGAGGAGAGTGAGACAAATGACCGATATTAATGCTGTTAGGCTAGTTTACTTCAGTTACTTTCATAGCCTTATGTCTTTTTTATTTCATGGCATTTTGCTGTGGGGTAGGGCCGTGGATTGAATTCATTTTTGTACTTCAATAGAGAGCTGTTCGGGCCATTTATAATCTTAGAGCACGAGATTCACTCAGAGATGTTAATATTTTGTTCATTTACCAGAATATCGATTCGTATTCAAAACAAGATTCCACAGACTATATTAGATTTGCCACTTCAACAATTTAAAGCGTACTATAATATACAGGATTACTTAAATGATGAGAATGCTTGGAATCTAAGTGACGTTGACTCTCAAGCTAAATGATTTCTATAACAGACTATGTAAACATGGCTTTTTGATGCGAGCGACTGTCGAGTTAATGGCGGGCTCTTCTCAAGAGACAACTGCTATCTGCGCTGGTGGTAGCTTCAGACAAACTGACTGACCGACCAATTTTTGACGTATCAAAAGTACTTTTATACAAGTCTAATTGAAATAAAATATTTTGAGTTTGAGTTTTACAAACTTAAATTAGAAATGTAACTTTAGTATCGTATCTTCATTTTTTGCCGCACTGTACTTATATTTTAAAAATTGTATGACAAACGTAATTTATATTAATTTATTTTTATTTTATAAACGTAATTTATATTAATAAATTTATTAACGTACAATAATTTTACATTGTATTATAGTCATAATAAAAAATTATCATGTAAACTAGCTTATTTATTTTGCATAACACCAACCATGCTCATAGTACGTCACCTATGTCACTTTCTACATGTCCTTGACGCGACCTTATACTAAACGTTGGTGGGTTCATTTGGGAAGCGCTATCTGTATGAGAGTTATGTTTCTTGACATATTATTGTTCGTAGGCAAAGACCTATTATTTACAATTTGAATAGTCACAAAAAAAACATCTTCAGATGGAAAAATGATTATAACTTCCTCACATACTATTCATGAATTTGTAATTATCTCTTACTATCAATTTACTTATAAACAAGGTAAGTGTTATTAAGTTATCTTCGGGTTACGTGGGTGTATGCTTGTATTTGTAATATTTTGAATGGCATGAAGTTTCTCAAGTAGATATATGTTACTGTTGTGTGTAAATATTATTCAAACAATAACAATATTTGCTTTTGTTAAAAATTGTATTTTCTATAATGTATAATAATAATAATTATTAGAACTTTGTTTATCCAATAAATAAACTTTATTGTTAATAAAAAAATAACAAAAAATATATATAGTAGTTAATAAAAACAATGTAGGTATACTTGATGTTATCAAAATTTAACCAAGGTATAGAATATTTTAAGATTAGACAGAAACAATAGAAAAGGTAGTTAGAGATTATGAATGCACAACGGCTTAAAAGTTTAAAATGTATATATCAATTCGTTATACTTATTATGTGAAGTACCAAATTATGCAAAAGATAAAGTTTAAGGAACATTTCGCTAGTAAATGTCAAAAAAGCCACAGATGTCAAAATCTCTGTCAAAATCAGCAATCAATAATAATTTTGTATATACACACATACCAATCTGTTATTATAAGTTGTAATGTTTTTAAAATACTGAAATATATCCGAAAAAAAAAATTAAAAATATAATTTTCAGGGATTTTGATGTTACACGTAATTATTACATATTAGAGGAATTAAAATATATAATGGATATGTTTATTCTGTACCAGGCGCTAAATAGCTTGACTACTAGCTCTGCGGAGCAAGCAACAGCAACGCTTATGCCTTCGAGGCGAGACAGTGTGGGAGGTGCAACATTAAAGTAAGCTTTTTGGATATCGTAAACACATTTCAACAAATCTTTATTAATCATTCAAACCACCAACCCAAAACTGTTATCGAATTTTGCACGTATTTTCATTTTATGAACCATCCCTCATCACCAGTGGCGTAACTACACCGTTCGGGGCCCCTGGCAAATTCATCAGATGGGGCCCCATCTGATGAATTCTCCTCTAATATTAAGAAACTTAACCCAGGCACGCGCTAAGCATCGTCTGCGCCGGTGTGCGAAAAAAAAAGGTCGTTCGCCAACAAGTATCCTGCGTGGCAAATATTTACGAGCGCCTATACTTGAAGAGCAAAAAAAAAGGCCGTTTGCCAACAAGTATCCTGCGTGGCAAATATTTACGAGCGCCTATACTTGAAGAGCAAAAAAAAAGGCCGTTTGCCAACAAGTATCCTGCGTGGCAAATACTTGCACTTAGTTAATATTAGTTATGCACTTTACTAAATATTGTAATAGAAAATATTAAGATGCACCCGTGCGTGTGAAATGCCGCCCTATAGTTACGCCACTCCTCATTACACTATCTTTCAACAATTTTAACATACTGTTTTAAGGTTCAATTTAGCTTATTTAAAATTAACAATTCATAAATTAACATCAACAAAAAATTGCAGAGTACAACCAGCAAGTTTCCGAGAGGGCTCACACAGTACCCCTGAAAGTAGACGAGTATCCGTTGGTAGTGCGCACACGCAACGCTTTTCTCTCGCCTCGTCGCCGCACACCCCGCACGCGTCGCACGGAAGCTCTCCATCACAGCCTTTTAATCCACTAATATATGGAAATGATGTGGACTCCGTTGATATCGCTACTAGAGTTGCCATGGTAAACAACTTAGATTTTTAAAATGAATATGATCCTAAACAGGCAGTTCTTATAATGCTTAGTAATCTTAGTATTAGTCGTTGAATACATTAATTTTAATATTTATTTTTAATCATGTGGGAATTTACATATAGATAATAAGTATCATATATTTTAGGTGCGTTTCTTTAATTCCCAAAATATTTTGGCTAATTTCATGGAACATACAAGGACGTTGCGATTATATCCAAGACCGGTAGTGGCGTTTCAAATCAATAGTTTCCTACGGTCGAGACCAAGAACTACTAACTTTTTAAATAAATTCGCCAGGACACAAGTACGTAACCCAAATTTTTAGACGTAGTTTTTATCCGTATTTCTCGACGAATGGCAATTCTTAAATGTGAAATACAAATGCGGATACACCGTGCTGCAAACAGTTGACCTAAACTGATAAAATTGTAGATACCCTTTCCAAATTACAAGGTCTTAATAAATCGATATATTTTAGGCAGTAGAATTTTTAGCAGAATGGTCACTAACTCCATGCAATGTGGCATTTTTGAGAGTTCAGACTGGAGTATTTGATCCTCGTCAAATAGGTGACAAACCCAAGTGGTTCGCAGACCAACTACAGCCCATAAGATTTGCCGTATGGGATGATGGTAGTTCCTTGAATGGTGCTCTACGACAATTACAGCGGCAAGAAAATCAACCTACTGGTAATATTAATTATAATAATGAAATCAAAAATAATAAATCATTAAAATTCTTTAATAATATGAGGTAATATTTTGAATCTCACTATCCTTTCAGATGAGAGTGGATCCGATTCTGAAGCGGCAGAAAGTACAAGTTCCTCGTATTCTTCTTTAAGTGATTTTGTGTCAGAAATAGCATCTTCTGATCTCTCACCAGGTATTAAAACTAGTAATTCTTCTTTTGTAATATAATACGATATGTATTCTCAATATTTTACTTTATTAACAGGTGGAAATCCTCACCAACAGCATGTAATTGGCGAGACGTATAATGCAGTAGTACAAGTACCTATGACACTATCTTCTTCTTTGGATCCTAAAACAGTAAGTTCTTGTAAAATGACAAATAATACTACCATATACTTCGAACAGAAACAAAAAAAACTGAAATATAATAAAATCACTTTATCATATTTCTTTTATCTAACTTTTTGCAAAGTCACAATTCCAAAGTACCAGTAAGTAATTCATATAGTAAATATAGAAGATGAATAACAAAAAAGATATTATTTTTTTATAAAGGTGTATAGTCCACCATCTTCTCTTATATTTGGAGAACAAGAGGAAGAGCGTAAAGAAGGTCGGGAATCAACATCTCCGTCTCCATCAGTTTCGAGTTCTGAGCATAGCGACCTCTCAGATGAAGAAATGGCACCTGGTGAAAGGCCTGAAGCCATTGATACTCAGCCTCTGCCTGTCAAAAAGAGTGTATGTATAATAAAAAAAATATGACCAAGTGCGAGTCTGGAACTCGCCACTTATATAATTCATTTCTTATTAATTACGGAAGCCTAAAAACAAATTATAGGTTTTTAGGTCGAAGCTTATTTCGTTATGTCTTGAATTTGATAATAATGATGGGTATTAATCAATTATTAGGACACGGACAGTGGTAGTTTGGGTCGTGAATCTGATTCGAACTCCACAACGACTCCAGCTACAATAGCGTCGCGACGACCGCGAACTCCACTTGAGGACCAACGTGGTACTGCGCAAGCAAACTCCCAGGTTCGACCTAAGGTAAATTATATTTGCTGAAGTAATGAATAAACTTTTATGCCTCAACTTCACTCTTTAAAAAGTATTTTCTGCGTAAGTAGCTTTATTCTCCTATTGTATCTGTAATGAAGGTAGTGTAGCTTTCATTCAGTGAAAGAATTTTCATAGTGGTTGCCTGCCTGTACTTCAACGGCATTTAAATTATATTATTTATGACAACATGAAATATCTTTTTCGGGCATAAAATAATATCAGAATTTTAAAATCGGATACGTAGTTTCGTAGGATATTTTGTAAGTAGGAGATTATTAAATAGAGATTACAAAATGTCCATTTTATGGCACTTTAATGGCTATACTTTAAGAAAAAGCGAAGTAATTCAAAATCGGTTTAGCAGGTTTTGAGTGTATTCCCAACAAGTAATATAAAAAAAATATACAAATAATCAAATACAACTCTCTCCTGCCGCTGGGAGAGTATCTCGTAACAGGCGAAAAACCTTCGTGGTGGGGAATATATTTTCCCCCCTAGAGACCATCAGCGTGCAAATCCGTCTCTGTGACGCGATCAGATCATACCGCATGTACCGCATTCGCCCATCCCCTTACCTTATTATTGATGCGATTTGCAAAACAAGAAATGCTTTTTAGTTTTTCTGATGTCCATGGGTGACGGTATCCTTTCCATTAAATGGACTATTTTTATTAGCTTAATAAATGCCAATTAACAGCTAATATGCAAATTGGAACTAAATATCTTAAATATTTTAGAGTTCAAACAGTGGTGTATCGAGGCAAGCATCGCAAACTTCACTTCTGGAACAATTCGCAGCTCAAGCAAAGGAGTTAGTTCGTGAAACAACAAGGCAAAGCAGTCAGGAAGGCTTGTTGGCTCATATGGATAAGGTAGATTTTGTATTTTTTTTATCTTAATTTTTTATTTTGATTAAATATTTAAAAAAATATTTTTTTAATAAACACATTACACTAGAGTCAACATAAACAACTTGGATTTTTATATAGCAACCTTTAGTATAACAAATTCATTTATTTTATGATAACCATAACATGAAGAAAGGAAAAATATCGCAAGGAGAAGACAAGAAAATATTTGCGCCTTTTGATAAGGTACCAAAATAGCATCTGCTCCACTTGAGATACAATAGCCCTTACATTAGATATAGATATTTTGGACATTCATGTTACACAGCAATTTTTAATATCACAATAATCAATAATGTATTTGCATTGACCATTTGCTATTGTAAAGCATTAGCTATCACGACATTGGCAAAAGATCAGCATTATTACAAGTTTGTTCATTAATCCTTATCACTTAAAAGAATGATATTTGTGTGTGAGTGTGTGTCAACTGCTATAGCACTTGATTAGCAATAACAAAAATCAACATTGCATGATCACTTGTTATTTTTTTAGCATTAATTATAATGGTTGTCTCAGTAAGAGTGTTTTTTAAATTTAGTGTTATTTTATTTGTGCAAGGGGCAACTCTGATATTTAGCAGCTGTCACATATGTTTATTCGGATTATTAAAAATGGAGTGCTTTAAGAAAGAACAACGCATTATAATTTTTAAAACTTATTACAAAAATTTGGGAAGTTATGCTGAGACCGCTCGCAAACTTCGAAGAATTTTCAGTTGAAAAAGTGCACCTAATGTGTCAAATTTGAAACTGGGTCGGTTATGAACAGTAAGACACTGGTGCGTCAACGTACCGGTAGGTCTCTTGAAAACATTGCTGCTGTAAAAAAGAGTGTCGCCAAAAGCACTACGTAGCGAACATTGATAGAAGACCTCCACCTTCACGCGTAAAAAATTCAGCTTACTCAGGAGCTCAAAGTAGCAGATCATAGAAAGCGCCGGCAATTCGTTCAATGGGTAATGGAGCAAAGTGAAGTCAATGGCAATTTTTTGATAAATGTCATCTTCTCCGATCCACAAAGAGCAACTATCTGGTGCGGATTTTGGTCAGGCGGCGTGATGGGGCCTTTATTTTTTTGAAGATGAGGCTGAAATTGCACTGACCGTGAACGGCATTCGTTACAGGAACATGATAACGGAGTTCTTGTGAACTCAACTTGACCGCTGGACGACGACGTGGTTTCTGCAAGACGGCGCCACCTGCCACGCCGCGCATGTAACAATTGATTTATTGCAGCAAAGATTTCCACAACAAATTATCTCAATAAATTCTGATATGATAGATATAAAGATAGATAGACATTTATTTCCAAAAAAACACACTGTATTAAACATAGAACAATTTTGACAAAGGTATGTTAAAAAAAATGAAATTAGTGGTTGTAGGAAACCACGATGCAAGTGAAACTTTCTTTTCGGATTGTAGGCATTTAACTGAATATTTTTCTGACCGCTTTCATCAAACCTTTCACTTTACATCTACTCCGCGGCCGGTTGGGATGCGATATGCGAACATGCGATAGATGGCTAACAAAATTTAAGGAAAATTTTAAAAAAATTTCACTTTTTTTTATTTAACACGACACAACAACGTAAATTTAATATTAAAACAATGGTAAACAAAAGGCGGTCTTATGGCTTATTAGCCATCTCTTCCAGACTACCTTTAATAAATTAAGATTAACAATAGCTAATATAAGTTTGTTAATTAGTACACCAGTGTGTAATTCTGAGAAAAAGGAGACGGCTCAGCATTTTAGCTGCTGTCAAGTCAAAGACTTAAACACCAGCCACTGATATTCTGCCGGCACCCGCGAGTGAGACGTGCGAGTGTGTGGTAATATCATTTAAAGAGAATTAAGATGAAGGTGGTAAGAAATAAGTTTTAGTGGTTGAACCAATAGAAGTGCAGACCTAGAGTAAATAGGAGTATACAAATAACAAGGTGGCAAAGTGAAGGTCGATACGAGATATCATATTCAGTATCTTGGCGGCAACAAGGTAAGGTTTAATATGAGTGCGTGGTGGAATGTTAAAAATGTACCATTAATTAATATACACATACCATAGACATTGAGGCAATAATTTAGTAATTAAGGCTTTATTCTGAGTTCAGTTTTGATGTATGGTCTTAAGTTGTACACCACTTTAATTCGATAAAAGCAGCTACGCGCTAATTCTAGAACATACGTTTCAAAATGAAGATTAGACTCGAATGTAAGTCCAAGATTCCGCATTGCAAAAACCCTTTCGATATAGTTGTTATTAATCATTACATTTATTCTATCATTTCCAACACTTAGAACCTGTTTTCTTGTACCTAGTACCATATACTTAGATTTGGAAGGATTAAGAAAAAGTGAATTTTCAGACGACCACTGTGAGATACGATCCGCATTAATTAGCTTAGGGGCATCCTCAGTAGCTTCAGGTGAAAAAGAGAGATACAACTGAAGATCATCAGCGTATAAGTGATATTTGCAATGATTTATACTCTTCACTATGTCCGCAGAGTACAGAATGAAAAGGAGAGGACCAAGGATAGAACCTTGTGGTACTCCTTTAGCTACTGGCCTCGGCTCGCAGTTTAAGTATAAACCATCGTTTAGTTTTAATGACACAAATTGTTTTTTTGTTAGATAGATAACTAGCAAACCAACGTACAGTTGAGATATCGAAACCATAGCTTAGATAACAATAAAGAGATATTTATGGAATCGAATGCCCTGGAGAAATCTAACAGAGTAAGGATTGTAGCCATGCCAGTGTCTTGGGCTAATAAAATAGCAACAATGACGTTAATTAGTGCAGTAGCTGTGCTATGACCCTTTCTACACCCCGATTGGAGCGAAGGAAGTATATTATTTTCTTCCGAAAAATTGGATAACTGTAGATACACAACCTTTTCCAATATTTTTGATAGATACGGTAGGAGACTAATAGGACGCAGTTGAGCTATATCAGATGGATTACTAACTTTGGGAATAGGTCGATATTAACTGGCCAACAAGCTCATGTGATTTAACGCCGTGCATCTTTTATTTTCTCTGCTGTTTTCTGAAATCTAATGTTTATGCGAAAAAATTCGAGATCTAACACGACATTCATTAGTGAGATACAGCCAAATGTTTGCGAAAAAGTCACAAAAAATTTCATGAAAACAGTAAAGGCCTGTAATGACAGGCATTAGAGCCGTGAGGGCCATTTGACGGATATTTTATTTCATATTTAATCGGAACATGTCTTCTTTATAATCGAATAAAAAATCAGGTCCCTCTCAAAAAATATTTAAATTTTTATTTTAAAATGAAATAGTGCACTTTTACTGAAACACCCAACATATGCTCAATATGGACTCTGAATAAAACTTCATTGAATCCGGTTTAATTTACTTAGGTTACATTTTATCTTTTAAATTATGACTATAATTTTCATGGTGAAAGTACCATTCGACCACAAAAAATATTGTGTTTTTATTCCGCTTGCAGTTGACTCTACACGCTAAAAAAGCAGCAGAAGAGGCATCAAAGAGTGTTCAAGAAGCATCCAAATCTGCTCTAGAAGCCAGTAAAACGGCCACAGCCGTCAGTAAAAACACCTTCGAAGATCTGACCTACGTCGGCAAATCCACTTTGGGAGATCTAACAAAGACCGCAAAGGAAGCAGCTGCTAAAAAAGGATTGTTAAAGGTAATATACTATTATATTTACTTCATTTTTAATTTAGTTACACAGTAATATAGATACTGATTAGTGGTTTCAGGGTACAGGGTAAAAAATAAGTATTTTTTTACATATAATTAAATTTCAATATGAATCATCGGGCTAAAATAAACCTAACCTAACGTTGAATTTACATTATCTCGTGGCAACTACATTGTAAGGTACTCAAGTGATCTTAATCGTACAGCACTAACACAACACTGCACATAACACTTTCACTAGTACTACCCAGGTAAGGATATTACCTGGGTAGTACTATGATTATTATTTTTCTCTAGCGCTGTAGATGACGATTCGATTATTCAATAATCGTTTATTATTTTACGACAAATATATAATAGAATTTTAAGTTTTATTTTTTTATTTAGGGTGAAAGTCAAGAAATGACATCAGTTCCAGCTGCAAGGCGCGACTCAACTGCTTTACAAACAACGAACCTAATCGCTGCCACTCATCGAGACTTTTTTTCTAACATAAGCTCGGATTTGAACGGCCTCGCTGCATCTACTTCTAACATGTTTAGCGATTTCTTTGGTTCAAAAGGTAATTAATTACTTTTAAAAACCCAGAATCCGTGTAGTCTAGTAAACAAGTTTAAAAACGTGAAAAATAGAGATAAAGGTCCTAAATATATAAGCGATGGCTCATTCGATTTGGAATCACCTCTAGAAAAATGTTTTTGAAGGATTTTGGTGGAGGTAAAAAATTGCAATTGTTATTAACAAAATAAGATGACAAAAAATGATATTTCGTTTTTGGTTAATAACTCGAAAAATATTAACATTTAAGCAATTTTGAAACAAGCTCGTTAAAGAGGAGGAAAATTTCAATAAAAAAGTGTATAAATTTTTTTTATAATAAATAAAAAAACGATTTTTTTCTTACCTAATTATTTAAACAATCGAAATATAATGAAATCGGTTTTAAACAATTAAAAATTTAAATTAAGAAAAATTTTTTTTTTAAAAATCAGTTTTTTGTAGACATCAAAATATCAAAAAAAAAATTTTCAAAAATATTGTATTTCTCTATTTGTTTAAAACAATAATAAACAAATTACGTAAAAAAATCATAACATATGTTAATTACAGCCATTGTTTAATGTGAAAACAGGCATAGCTAAATATTAGTTGAAAAAAAAAATTTCAACATTTTTTAGATTTTTAATTTTTCAATAGTTATAAAAAATTATAATTAACAAATTAATAAACTTTTATGAAAATTTATCGCAGGATCTTATGAAGTACATATATCAAAAGGGCTCCACGAAGTTTTTAAAATAAAAATTATTTTTATTGCTGAACTCTCTTTAGCGGCGGCGCGCGCATGCCGTAACAGCCGCGCGGAGCCCTATTTTCAACGTCAAATTAAAATTATAAATAATGGAGATAGAGTTCTGGGAGTTAGGACTTTTTTATTGGAAATTTCCTCCTCTTTAACGAGCTTTTTCAAAATTGCTTAAATGTTACCATTTTTCGAGTTATTAACAAAAAACAAAATATCATTATTTTTTCATCTTATTTTGTTAATAACAATTGTAATTTTTTACCTTTTTATCTGCACCAAAATCCTTCAAAAACATTTTTCTAGAGGTGATTCCGAATCGAATGAGCCATCGCTCATATTTTTAGGACCTTTATTTTTCACGTTTTTGAACTTGTTGACTAGACTAGTGGATATTATACCTATTTTGAAATAGCCATCTTGAGATAAAAGATAATTTCAACCGCATTATTTGTTAATTAACTTTTACAACATGTAATAGGTAAACAAGTTAAGCCACCTGAGCAGACTCCAAGCGCTCCACTCGCATCATTCGGTCCATTCTCACAAAGCGCAAAAGGTCTAGTACAAAGGTCGCCACTTATACACCACTCCGCGCCCACACCTGTTACGCCTACACCAAATACGAGATCTGCGAACAGCGAAAATCAGGCTTTTCTTAACGACGTAAGCTACAAATTACTTAGGAGAATCTAAAATGACCTTTTGCTCAGTACGTTATGGTACATTTAAAAATAAATTGCACTAATCTGATAATATTTCAGTACTCATCTAATATAACTTATCTGCGATTGTATATCTCATGTTTCACACAGGTTTGTTATATTTTCTTATAGTTAATTCAACATATACTTGAAGGAGAAGGCGTTGGATGGTTAAAGCTAAATCGATTGAAAAAGCTCATGGAAGATGAGTCATACAGAAACATGTTACTTAGTAAGCTTAATAAAAATTTTAACCGGAAATCTAGTCCAAATGATAAAGTAGATGATGTGGTAAGTTTGATACTTTAGTAGACTATAACTAAATTAGATACTAGCTAACTTAGATTACAGGTAAAAGTTTTATCAAAATCATTTTAGCATGTCTCACATTTTAAACTTTCCCTCCACAAATTTACAAAAGTAAAATTAGTCAAGTCGATCCAGTGGTTTTCAAATTGTTTTTGTTTGTATAAAGATTAACATTTTCATAAATCTATTCGAAAATATCAGTAAACATAATGCTCATAATCTGCTAAGCTCTTCACTTCGACGAATATTTTAAAATATTTTAAATGAATGTTTTTTTTTTAGTTCATTAGTAAGTCTGTGTGGAAAGGTATGCTTAAAGTTTTACAAGCTGTGGTGCACGGTTTGGAGCATACGTATTCAAACTTTGGTCTCGGGGGAATGGCGTCAGTTTTCCAGTTGGCTGAAATGGCCCACACCCATTATTGGAGCAAAGAAGTCGCTGGGCTAGAACATGGTGGAATGGCGGGCTCTGCATTATCTGAACATTATGGACGCCAAGATATTGAAACACCGCCCGCGTCGTCAACACAATCTTCTAGAAAAAGTTCTCAATCAGGTACTTCGTGTCTCTATTTTTTAACTCAATTAAAATGATATTAGAGTTAATTTAATTGTTAAAAATAAAAATATTCTTCATCATATTCATAATTTAATTAAATGATTTTAGATATGCCTGTTGTAAATTACCCAGAAATGGATTCAGCGGATTCGCAAAGCACAACAGAGATGTTCAAGGATATGTTGAATCAAAAGAGAAATCTTTTGTTTAGCAAACTGACTTCATTCGATTCTGACGTAAGTTGAATATAAAAACATGTTAATAAATCAGTTAATGTTGTATACATGTTTACCTTCTATGTTGCATGGATACAAATATATTATACCGTAGGATAAAATATGTTTAGCCTCTTGTCAGTGTTTTCTTTTAGCTTTTATGTATATATACATTCTTCGCATGGCTACAGAACTCTTGAGTGTTTGAATTCTTACTACAGTTTCTCAACAAGTATTCTGCTTGTAATATGTCATAAATGGCGTATAGTCATAGACTCTAATAATTTATATGTATATGTCGGGAGTGTGAGAGTTAGCTTAGCCTTGTGTTAGGTTAGGTTTATGTGAGTTTAACCTTAGGTTTAAACAGTGAGTCTGGGTAGTGGAGGCGAGTGTTGTAATTACCTAAAAGACGTCTTTAAACCTACACCTTGGCTTCCAAAGCATTGCTTGGGTTCCTGTCAGAATAATACGAGATCGTAATGTATAATTATATACTGACTGTATTGCGCCCGTAGCTTTCAGCATAGGCTATCCATTGTGCACATACGATGCTTATTAAAAGATTCTATATTCGCTAACAATCTCCTCTCTCCTCTTAATTATAGTAGTAATTTCGCCGACATATACATAAATTTTACGAGAAATTTGTGTTTTTTAGGCTATTAATGATGTTGATAATTTTTAACTGAAATAAAATATGTACATAAACAGGCATGACTATAAAAAACTTAAATCACAAGATTTTAAAACCTCATCTTTTAAAAGTTATAAAGTTCGTTTAATTAGACGTTGTTGAGGCATAGTAGTTAGTAAATTCAAGTAAGTTAGGGCACAGTGGTAATTGTCGCAGGCGGCGACTTCGGAGTGCTCGCAGGATAGCGGCTCGATCACCACCAACCGCGCCACGCTCGTCGAACACCGCACATCCTTTAAGTCCAATCTGTCCGATACTGATGTCTTGTTCCTTAACGTAAGTCGTAGCTCCGTGTACGCTTTGCTGTTGTTAAGTCTGCAATATTCAACATTTATTTTAACAGAGAATAGACATAATGTAGATAATTCGTTTGAGACTTATGCACGTTATGTTTTACTTTCTTCCTTATTTTATTTTATCATGCAGAACTGTTGGCTTTTAATATGTAATATAACTCGGATTTATCTTTAAAGAATTTGATAAAAGTAACGTTAAAGTGGACGTGCATTTCATAAATATGAATAAAAATAATTGTATTAGTTGAATCACTTAATGGGCCTACATAATATATTAAGCTAGCTGCGCCCCACGGTTTCACCCGCTATATTTTGGATAATTCACACTATATCATCATAAATTATAGCCTATGTGTTATTCTGATGTGTAAGCTATATTATTGTAAAGTTTCATCAAAATCCATTGAGTAGTTTTTGCGTGAAAGAGTAACAAACATACATCCATACATTGTTACAAACTTTTGCGTTTATAATATTAGTAGCCAGTAGGATTTCGTAATACTAATCAAGTTGAACCCATGTTATAATTAATCGTATATTATGTTATAAACAATATGACACATAATTTAGTCAAAAGGCACTATAATATGAATGTTATTTAATAAAACTGATGGTAGGTGGGTCGAGCTCCAGGTAAAACCAGGACGGGGAGTGTGTACTCATCCAAGTCGTCTATAAGCGGGCGCCCAATGGCGGGAGTGCCGACTACGTCACCGCTCACATCTCCAGAAACTGCGCGAACTTACCTATTTCAAGGGCTTATTGGTAATATTAATCTATATGCACATAATATAACATCGTTTTACGTCAAACTTGACAAATATTATCGTTCTTTTGATACCAATGTTTAGATAAAGAGTTCATTTATGTGGAAGCAATATAGTATTTAATTTATTTTTAACGTCTTAGGGATGAAATTAAAAAAAACACTCATAATTTTTATAAGTCTGTTTTTTTGGAATTATCTTCTTTAAAATGTAAACTTTTAATGATACTAAAACCAGCCAGATACAAATAGTATAGCCAAAGAGATTTTATTACAAGTTCATGCATACTATAATGCGAAAAGACTTTTTGCCGACCTATTAATATAAATTTCATTAGTTAAGAAATATAGTAAATCAATCTGTACTTACTATCTAACACAACTGGAAATGACAAAAACCAATTTTTTAGGAAAAGAAAGATCGAACTTGTGGGATCAAATGCAATTCTGGGAAGATGCGTTCTTGGATGCAGTAAGTCAAGAACGGGATATGGTTGGTATGGACCAGGGAGCTAATGAAATGATGGAGCGTTATAAATGTCTCAGTGAAACGGAGAGGAAACGCCTTGAACACGAAGAAGACAGACTATTATCTACAGCTTTATACAATTTGACAGCAGCCATGGTATTGTTTGGCGTAGAAGCAGATATAGTTCGGAATAAAGTAAGACGATTGCTTGCCAAGAGTCACATTGGATTGGTTTATAGCCAGGAGGTTAATCATCTTCTTGATGTTGTTCATAATTTGGTAAGTTTATCTAAACACTAAAACCTGCATGCATACATACAAAATATGGTATAAATTCAATTTCTATCATACTGTTTAAAGAAACTTCTTTTCTTCTTCTTCATTTTTTGGATTGTTAATTGTTCCACGAAGCTTACCGCCATACTTTTTGAGGTTTTCATGTTTTTATGTCTTCCGCACATCGATAGGTATTGTTAAAGTATATTGTCTATGAAAGGTTAAACTATGAATAATTGCGGTATTCTTTGACAGCATGGTAACGATATAACGCTAAAGGCTCTAGGATCGAGACAAGTTCGTCGCGCAACATTCACAGTTCATGAAGGAGATGCTACGGGCGCTTTACGCTTCATGGAAGTGCGTCATGATGGACTTGTGCTTCGCTCTACACAGGGTAAATGTTCAATAAAACTTATATTATATACATTTTATATAAGCTATGGAATGCGATCTAATTTAGATAGCATTAAAAGTTCTTGAATTAAAAAAAAACTGGCTTAAAAGGAGCCATTGTTATAGTCCAGAAATTTTCACACAAGTAGAGAATTTGTAGAAGCTAAATATATATAGTTTAGCTCGGTTACTAATATGCAGTTTATGTGTGATTTCTCAAAATATATATTGTTATGATATGTTTTCAATGCACTATACTACTAATTCCGAAGGTAGTCAATCGAACCCGAGAGGTTGATGTTGTTTAAGGGTCTTTTAGAATTGTCTGATAGAATGAGATATTTGTTTCTTCATTTTTATTACTTGCAAAAGTAGGTTTTTTTAACAAACTTACTTTAAAAATGTTTCTTTTTTTTTTATAATATTAGTATGTTGTGAAACTCGGTAAGTTAGAATGTTTGCTTTGAGGTTTTTAATATTTCCATTAATAATTTACAAAAAATCGATAATGATTGCATTCTACTAAGCGATCACAACGCCCAAAACGCTCTCTTAGCCGTTCCACTTGACGACTACGATTATTGCGATCGCGGCGAAAACGTCACCAATTAAGCTCTCGACGTCTTCAGTGGGTCGTCGCGAGCGTTAAAAAATTGGTGGCATTTTTAAAACAAACAAAAATGCCACGATGTAATTATTTGATACGGATAGAAATCTATTAGTGGAAGTGAATGTTTCTGCAGCGCATATTTATGTAAAGTTAATTTAAGTTTCAATTTAATTATAAATATTAAAAAAAAGCAATAAAAAATATGAATATAAATTAATTTAACCAATAATAATTGAAGTTTATTGTTAAGTCTTACAAATAATAACGTTAACATCTTGAAACTATTGCTTTATAACTCGTCACGGAACGGACTCAATGTCTACAACGTAAAAATTTAAAACGTTTGCACGATAAAACTAATATCCAAAACGTAACATATGTCTTTAGACACATAAAGGCGCTTTGATGTTCGTCATTAATGTTTACATATTCTTTTATTGTAAAATAAAATAAGTAATCCAGGCTTGCTACACTTAAGATTGTCAATAAATATTCAGTGTTAGTAATAAGATCTTTTTGTTACATTAAAAAATTTATTTTTGTAATTATCTAAATCAAATATTTTGTGCGATAAAGAATTTATGATGTTAAATATATGTCTTCCAGGAACAATAGTAGAACGGTGGTGGTTCGAGCGCTTGGTGAATATGACGTATAGTCCAAAAATACGAATATTGTGCCTTTGGAGGAAAAATGGGGGTCAGACTCAATTGCATAAATATTATACTAAAAAGGTAAAAAATAGACCTCACACATGACATTAAATTTAACTCGTATTAATATAATAAATCATTATAAATTTTATTATCATTATTTGCTGCATTGATTTCTATTTACTCACTTAAATGGTTTCGAATGCGAGATATGCATTACGGTATATGTGATATAATTTTAAATTTTTGCGTAAAACTTAAGAATTACTAATATTATATAATACTGAGACTTATTCCAGAATTTTAGTTGACTAATCCATTTTATGTTGAACAATAACATTTCAGTGCAAAGCTCTATATTATTGCATCAAAGAAACAATGGAGAAGAGCGGACAACGACAGGACGCAGCTGAACTTGGAGGGGAATTTCCCGTGCAGGACTGCGCCACTGGAGAAGGAGGGCTTATTCAGGTAGTCAAGAACAGAATTATTTTAACGAAAAAGAACTTAGACGGAACACCTGGATATCAAAATAAATAGTAGATAAGCATTGAATGATGAATATTTTTGTGTGTTTACAAATGAAGCTCGAAAATTTATTCCTGAATTGGATCACGAAACAGTAATTAATAAATATTAAAAAAAAAATTCTCTAAATTTTATCAATAAATTCAGATTTTTAATTTTATACTTATATTTCGTACCAAATATAATGTGGGTCCATTTCCTACTTTTTAGCAATATTAATTCAAAAAATACTTTTGAAATCTTAATATATTTCTAATATAGTGTAATAATTACTAATAATAATCGAAGATTAAAATTGTTCTTAAAAATTAGTCTTGTTTGTCCAAACTTCGAGTAAATGGTTTCTGTCAATGTCCGTTGTATCCCTATTTTAATATTTTATATTATTTATATTTTCTAATACACGATTCTAAAAACTATTAAAGGTGTGCATGGAAGGTGTTGGGCTCCTGTTCCATCACAGCAAGGTAGGTTTTTAAATCCGTATAATTACGTTTTATCAGCTTATATTTATTTATATTATAAATGAAAAACCAAAATACGAATAACAAGAATGCTTGGAACCGCTTAAGTTTTATTATTATATAAATAAATAATCAGGTAAGGTATATATGTCAATTGTCAATGTTCATGCTTAATTTTAGGAAATGTCTTAAAACGAGATACAATTAAATGTGACCCAAACAATTTTTCAACAGTCTATGAGGAATCGGGACAGAGTTCCTATCGCTGGCAAAGCTTTACTGTCTCAGTATGCATATTATCTTACCTAGCTTCGTTAATCACGAAGACTTGTCGTACGTGAGGACTTTAATTACTCTATCAGCTGTATTGCAAACATCATCATATAATTCGCTTCGCCCTCTGTATAACGACTTTGCAGTTTTAATTAAATACATTTAATGATAAAAAATACCTAGCAAGGACCACTCAAACTTTCCTATTCCGACTTTTTTTATTACTTATTTTATATGTGTACTAAAAATATAATCTCACTGTGCTGAATCATGTTATCGTACTTTTTTGTATTTTTAACTGCGGTATTTTTTTTATTAAATCTTTATATATTCCAATACAGCTTATGTTGAAGGAATATCGTGTTTTACTCTATTTTTATCTATTACTAATTCGATGTAATAGTTAGCTTTATTTCTTACTTAAGGTTACCGCCGTCCATGTGCATGCGCTCCGTTCCGCCCGCGCTGAGGCGAGGCGTACTCGCTAGGAACTTTTGAGATGGTCCTTGACACGCGCTCGGCCGCTCTCAACTAATATCTTGTTTTTGTTTGTTTTACCCTTTCCGGACCCGACGACCCGCGTCTGCGCTACAGGATTTCGAGGTATTAATAATCAGCGGTTCGTAAGCGTAACCTAGTACTGGCTAGCTCCTCCGACGACCGCGAACCCTGCGACCTCGAAGGGCACGACCTGTCGAGGTCGTAGGGCCTTACTGTAGTTTGAGGCTTTCCGATTGTTTTAGTTGAGCGTTGTTTTAGTTCCCGAGTGCGGCGAGCGCCCGCGCGTTCGTGCATGCACTTAGATATTGTTTGTTCATTCGCACCTGATAGCTTGCATTCGTACCACGGATCGTCCGGCGAGCGGTTTCGATCTCTCACTCGCACTGCCGTGATCAGTCGGTCCCTCCTAGTAACCCGAGCGAGCGTCGAGCAGTCGCGACTCACGAGGTCAGTCGTTGAGCATTCGCCATCTCATAAGTTCTGGCGCGCCTCTGATCCGTCGACCGCCACTCCTTGCTCACCCCACTCACTCACTGCCCCCACTTCCCGACGTGCACCACCTTTGCATTCCTTATTTTCAACTTGAGGTGGGCGACTACATTTTTGAAACATAATTGTAATAAGCATTTACTTTTGTACTACTACTATTTTGTTTCAAAGCGCTCACCATCCATTTAATCCCATAAACTAGCAAGCTTGATAGACTCCCTTTATCATATTTAGTATAGTTGTTTTTGTAACTGCTAAAAGTTGCGCTTTTTTTCTTGAGTCTTAAGTCTATTCTAGTATTCTTTTAATATTTTTTTCAGAAACTAGTTCATTCTAATCACTTGCTTGCAAGCATGAGTTTTAGATGACAAAATATGATTTCATTAATTTTGTCACACTTCATATAATAATTATTATTATGTTACTCGGCTTTCATATATTTAATGATGCTTTTAATAATTGTAAAGTTTACGAAAAAATTTTGTTTGAATTTTTTTTTATTGTTTTATTGTTTCTGCTTTGTAGTTTTGTATCCTACCAATAGTAGTAATATTTAGATATATAGTTAAAAATTAGGGATAAAATTATTCAATTTAAAAAGTAAATTACGTGTTAATATTTTTTTATACTATATAACAATAAATACAAAATAACTTAAATTTTATTATAGTTCATAAATATATTCACACAATAAATAATTGTTCTCACTCAATACTAATATATATTAGTATTATAGTCAAGACATGAAGAGTGCGTTCCACTAAGCGTTCACAACGCCCAAAAAGCTCTTTTAACCGTTCCACTTGACGACTACGGTAGTGGGTCGTTGCGAGCATTGCAAAATTGTAGATATTCTTAAAAAAATTAATCAATATAAAATATGAATAAAAATTACTTTAACCAATAATTGTTGATGGTTATTCTTAAGTCTTACAAATAATATTTTATAACGAGCGTCTTGGGCGTTGTGATCGCTTAGTGTAACGCACTCTAAATAGAATATGGCAAATGTAGTGTTACGTGAGCAGTTTCACAGTTATATGTAAAATTACCTATGTTTATGCACTACAGTTGATATATCTGTTTTCCAGTTCTTTGTGCGCCTCGATCATATACGAAAATGCTTCACACAGAACGGCGGTATCTTCGTTTTAGAAGAATTTAGTAAGTATATTTCTATCTTATAACTCAAAAGAATTGGCAGTAGGATCTTTTTGTGACAATATTCAGTAAGAAATAATTTTTTTGAAATTTAACCTTCAAGATGGTTTTGGCAAAGATTATGTGAGGGACAAAAAAATCTTAACCTATTTAACCACTATAAAAATATATTAGAATATGTCGAAAACAAATTTAAAAAAGGAAAAGAAAATAGGAACCCAAACAGTGCCTTGGACTTGTGACCAAGGTGTAGGCTTAAAGACGTCTAATAATAGAATTCCAACACTTTCCTCCACAACCCAGGCTCTCTGTTTAAACCCAAGGTTAAACTCACATAAACTAAACCTAACATGTGTAAGAACTCACGTGAACCTTGGTCAGAGAGGCCCAACTTTGAGGAGATCCGGTCACTATGGCAGCTCGAGTAAGACTACTTAAGTTCGGCTCGCGCTGGACATATAGCAAAACTTATTATTGAAACGTACCTGTACAGCCTGATATGCAGGTGGCGAAGCAATCGTCGTCTTTGTGATGTCGACTGTCTTTTACCCCCGACACATACAATAAAATATATTAGATATTTTATATGATATATATATTATACTGACATATTAGGCATTTGCCAAATTACGATTTTTTTTACGTAACAATCATAAATGTATAAGAAAGTAACATTCTATGTAACACTGATGACTGACAATATTATTCTTACAGATCCCAAAACCAGACAAATAATACAAAGGAAATATAAATCAATAATGGTAAGTAGTAAATAGTATTGTTGTTGTTATCATCACCTCATCGTTTTTAGTTGATGTATTATTTTATGTTGTAGGCAGAGAAAGTAGTGCTTGATCTCCATCGTTTCTTCTCAATATGGCTTGCTATCGGTACTATCTCGTCAATGGAAAACAACAGAATAATGCACATTACGTTTCATAGCTCACCCTGATGTATGTACACGTCTTGTTTTTTTTTATTTCTTATCTACAATATTTTTAGCTTTGCATTTTTCTCGCCTTGTCCTTTTCAGTATAATCGACTGCTAGGTATTTTTCAAGCTTATATATATGTATATATTTAGTAATTACATTTTTAATAACACTGCAATTTTATATAAATATTATATCACCATAATTATAATTAAATAAGAAATTTAATTATCTAGTAGAATTTTTCCTTTTTGTTTTATTGTAACCTAAACAATGTCGAGAACGTTTTAGAGTTTAAGCTCTTCTTCGTTATTCTCAAAACTTCGATAAATATTAGAGAAAAAAAATCTAAGATAGATATTTGGAATTTATTAAATATATTTATACAGGCGGACCAAATTTGCTACGCGGTGTTGTGCGTATTCTCATACTTCGCAGCGGGCCAGGAGCAGAAGAAGGCCATATTAGAGCAGGCGGCGCGCATCCATCACCAGCCTGGGACTCCCTCCCCTCACTCACACGCCGTTACTCCTCCTGCCACTACAACAACAGCGCACACTGAACATGTGACGCATACCAGACCGACTTCACATGTAATTTATTATATTTCCTAATATTACCAATTTTCTTTTAATGTAACCTTGCTTCGTTTTGCATTTTTTTATTATTACTAAAGTATGTTGTTCAGTTAAATTATATAAATTATACAGATTTATCAGTTATCAGTCTTTATCCTTCCGAGTACGTGTTTTTGAAAATATTCTCAAGATCATAAAATATAAAAGAAAAAATTATTACAAATCTCTTTCGAAAGGATTCAAAATGTTACCTTGCTATAATCCGCGGCAATCTGAACAACCAGACTCGTATGGCACAACCCAAAAGAGCACCCTGCCCACATAAAAGTGAGACGTGCGAACCCGAACCAAAACACACCATACAAGTAGGTAGCTCGACGATCTAACAACCAGACTCGTACGGCACAATCTGGAAGAGCACACCGTTCCCAAAAAAGTGTAACGCGCGAACCCGACCCAGTACACACCACACAAGTAGATCGCGATCGACAATCGACGTACGTTTCGCTCCGTAACCGAAGCATCTTCAGGAGGTGTTGACTCTACAAGTGTCACTTGCTAAGTGATAATTTTGTTGAAAAAACAGTCTTTTATACTTTAACTCAATATTCGACACGCGATACTTAACTCGGTACTCGTGTTTTGTTCTTACAACTAAAGATATCGAGTAGAGTGGATTTAGACACGTTTATTTGTTCGTTCAGCAGTTCAAATGTTTGATTCGTATTTTTAATTAGTTATAGTTCCCGCGTTACACTTTTCTGTGGGCAGGGTGCTCTTCTCGATTGTGCCATACGAGTCTGGTTGTTCAGATTGCCGCGGATTATAGCAAGGTAACATTTTGAATCCTTTTAAATCATGAATTTCCGCAAAGTAACGGCTGATTCAATTCAAGTCTCTTTCGTTTGAATCTTGAGTTACGTTCTTAATGTTACTTTCGAAATCTTATAGAAGTTGTTGTTTAACCCGAACTTTCTTCATATTTTTTTTTATTTAGTTGGATAGGAGACCATCAGATAGCGTTGGAGATGCCATTGATAGACATCGAATACCGCCGGACAAGCAGTCGCGGATTCTACCAGAAAGACCACAGACATTTGCAGAGTCTACAAGAGGAACAGACCCCAAGACGATCTCTGACCCAACGTGTTCGACAGACAGGCATAGAGAAGATAGATTCGAACATGAGAGTTCGGAATATAGCGAGATCGGATTCAGAGATAGATCAGAAGTAACAAAAAATAGAGGTACGATATTTATGTATTGTTACTTAGGTTTAAGTAGTAGGGAACCTTTAATACCTGGGCACTATGTGTACATAATTGCTTACATTATGAAGTTAGTCACTTGCCGCCATTTAGCCAATTTTTGTTGTTATTGAAATGAAAAGATTTTTTGGCGAAAAAAGTAAGTACTTTTAATATACTTTGAAGCCTGACATTTTTCTACAGTTCGTAAAAGGTTCATATATGATTGGTTCTTTTATTAAACAAGTGTTAAAACAATGACAAACTTACGACATGTTATAAACATATACCTCTGTCACTATAGATATGGTTTAAGTACAATTATTTATGATTCTTAATTGCGTACCTTTAATATTTCAGTAATTATTACTAGAAGTAACGATGAAAAGAACGCCTATTAATATGAATAATCTGCTATTAACATTGAAATTCAAATTCCTCAAAAAGTATGTATTGTTATTTAAATATCTATGTTTTACTATTGTTGCGAATCGACATCAAAACAATTCGCATGCCAAGACCAAGATTTAGTTCGAACTTGCTGGAATGTGACAAAATAGAATAAGACGGCTAGATGAACCGAGAGAGAGCAGGAAGTCGTTTGCCGGAAATTTCGCGAGCCTGAAAAAAGGATGGCATTAGGCAAATTTATGTGTTCGAGTGAGATGAGTATAACTCTAGATCTAATCTTTATTTAAATTGCTAGAATCAAGTTGCAAGAAGTTTCTATATAAAATCCTATATAATTGCAGTCAGCTGTCAGTCTAATACTCGAGAGTGAAGAAGTGAATTCGAAGAGATATCGAAGTGCAGAGAAAGTGGTACATAGTCAAACTAGTGGATCATTGTGAAGTGTATAGTGACGAACGTGTAGTGCGTGTAATAAGAGAGGAACTGTGAATATTTAAAATAAGGACTGTAAATATCAGAGACGTGTAAATAGTGCAAGATCGTAGTGTAGAATTATTTTTGTGAAGATTTTATTGGACTTTTCTAAACATTCTAAATAAATCCTTTACCAAGGAAGCATCTATCAATTTCTTATAATCCAGAACCCAAGCTCGTAACACTATCAATATGACTTAAGTACATCGTAGTACTGTTAAAACCGTACCTTGACTGTTACAATTTAAGTATTTTAAATTAAATTGTATCTTAAACACAATGAATTGGACTTTTCTGATGGTGGTGGATACTTAATCAATAGGTGTTACGACTATGCCTGGATATTTTCAAGACACTGATTTATTAAATCGGAAGCATTGGAGGAAGTTACAAAGATTGGCCGATATTTTTTGGCAACGTTGGGTACGTGAATACCTACCGACGATATTACCACGATCATCGTCAGGACTTGATACAACAAATTTAACAATATTAGTAGGAATTAGAAAAACCATGTATCACCCAGCCTAAGGCGGTTAAAGAAGCAACCGGTTCATTTCTTCTTCCACATCTTGTCTCTTTTGTTATTAGAGCGTGCCAATTATCTTATCTATATATATATAAAATATCTATCTATCAAATTTTGTAGATGTTCATAATGAGATAGGTCAGTAATAGTCTGTGAGGTAAGTGGTAATTTCTTTATCAGACGGACCAACTATTTCCAAATCACCTTTGATGGAATACAGTTCTTCAATAATTGCATTTACACCCGCTAATGTAAATGGTTCTCTCTTTTCTTTCATGCCGATCTCTATTGCAACATCTTCTTTCAAAAGTGTTAGTGTACTTCCTTCATCTAGTAAAGCAAGTTAATCTCGTTACCTGTAGTCAAGCCTGATGCTTCGAATACATGCTGATCAAACCTCTAATTTTTGCCGTGGCAGCATGTTACGAACTCTTTCAGAGTCAACCTTTTTTATATATTTCATGCTTTTTCTTAAGTTTTTAAATTCATTGACAATGTCTTTGATTAATAAATTAGAAAATATGTTGTCAAAATATTATTGTATAAAATATGGAAAATAAAATGGATAGAATGCTTAACTGGTCTTATCATTTGCATTCTCTACAATAGGTTTTCCAAAATATGCTATTTTAGTTTATACTGTACGTACATTACTTAAATATTGAATAAAAATATACATAATAGGTGGGGGGAAAAGTTTCTTCGCATTTTTTACGAAAATTCAAAACATTTTTTAATATAGTTTATTTAAGTGCATTTAACTAAAGTATGTAGGTACCATTCTGTTCGATAACTTTTTGCCATCTTGTAGGAGGGGACATGATACCATTGCTATAGAAATTATAGGGCTTCTGATCAAAAAACCGCGACAAGTAGTTTTGGCAGTCCTCTTGATGTTAACCTGACACTGCCTAAAGAATTCTGAAGAGACCGAAACAGGTGGAAATCTGAAGGTGCAAGGTCAGGACTATACGGCGGATGCATTGACACCTCCCAGCCAAACTCTCTTAATTTTTTCTGAGTGGCTAAAGATGTGTCAGGTCTAGCGTTATCATGATGAAAAACCCCTTCTGTTGATTAATTCCGGCCGCTTTCTCTCAACTTCTTGCTTTAATCTCATCAGTTGTTCGAAGTAGAGTTCAGAATCAATGGTCCTGCCTGGAGCTAACAGCTCATAATGAATCATTCAATCCCACCACACACCCAGCGTCACCTTGTTGCGAGTTAACCCGGGTTTCGCCACAGTCTGTGAAGCCTGACCGGCCTTAGTCCACGAAATTTTTCGCACTTTCTTGTCGTACGTGATCCACTTTTCATCACCAGTTATCAGCTTCTTCAAAAATGGTTCGGTTTCATTACGTCGTAATAAAGAATCACAAATAAGTACACTTATTTATGTTCATTAGGTTTCTTTCAGTGAGCTCGCGAGGTACCCAAATATCGAGCTTTTTTGTGTACTCAGTTTTTTTCAAATGCGCCAAAACTGTATTGTGGTCAATTCCCAGTTCTTCGGCTAAGTCGTAACTACTTATATGCCGATCTTGCTCCACTTTTTCAAAAATGGCATCCATTTTATCCGTAATAGGAGTACCAGAGCGAAGTGCATCTTTGACATCAAAATTTCCGGATTGAAAACGCTTAAACCAAATTTGAGCTACTCTCACAGACACTGCACTAGGTCCATAAACAGTGCAAATTATTTCGCGGCTTGCGTTGCCTTTTTACCTTTTTTGTAGTAAAATTTTAAAATGTATCGAATTTCTTCATTAGAATCACTCATCTTCACAATACGAAAAACAAATAAAAATCACACATTTTCCTAATTTAAATTTGGAATTATCTTCTTTAAAATGTAAACTTTTAATGATACCAAAACCAGCCAGATACAAATAGTATAGCCAAAGAGATTTTATTACAAGTTCATACATACTATAATGCGAAAAGACTTTTCCCCCAACCTATTATATCTAAAAAAACTGTCCAAGTTACAACAGGTTCCCCAACATGAAAATTTTTTTTGTCTAATTTTATGTGTTTAAAATTTTTCAAGGGGAAAATACACATCCCGTAGCTCAGCGGACAGAAAGCCTGCCACCGCGTCGACCGCCGCCTCCAGCACTGCCGGCGCACCCCTCACTGCCTGCCTCGCCCGCGCCGCAGCGCCTCACGCGCGCGCACTCGCAGGCGTGTCCGCCGAGGCCCCACGACCCGCCTACTGTAAGAGCTCATCTCACTTTAACAATATGTCCAAAATTTACATACCTACCATAAATTTAAAATGATGAATTATGATGAATAAATGTGATGCTATTAGTTTCAATCAAATAAGAATATTTGTTTGTATCAATCATATTATTTAGGATCTATTTATTATACTTCACATACAATAATATATAAATTAAAAAGGAAAAATTTAGTCATAAAAACATCTACACTTGAACAGGAAAATTGTTGGCAATATAATGTTAAACATTAACGACACAGTAATATCATTTTGTATTCCTATCATACTTATGAATGAATGAAAATAAATAATTGCCGATAAGTAAAGATTCAATTACTAAATTATAAGATTGTTTTAGATTCCACCGCGAGTTGGTGCAGCAGTACGTAGTGGTGGCACACCGCCTGCGCTGCCGCCGCGTCAGCAATCAGCTGCGGCTGACATTGGCATCAGCCCTCGGTAACTACACATATATCAATCACTTCATTTAAAATAACAAATTAATGTCACTTCTTTTTTTAAACCAGTCGATCAATACCTTCCAGAGGTTCCACAACATCGAGTCCAGTTCGACGCGGCGGTCTAGCTCGCCAGGGATCCGTGAGCGCGCCCTTTGCTCCCACCAACCCCTTCACAGCACCCAGAACTGCAGAGTTCGTCATCCCACAGCGGAACAATTCCCGCCGACCTTCCACCGATCGAAATTAGTGGTAGTTATTAATCTAATTCGAATAATGAAAATTTCCGAAAGAAATTTGTAAAGCTGGCAATATAAAATACTAAGCAATAGATTTTTTTTAATCATAGTTATGTTTTTGTGTGTCTAAACAAAAAAGTATATCTAAAATATATTATTACGCAAATGTTCTTATATATATTGTCTTAACCTTATCAGAAAGAATATCGTGAATAATACACGGTTACTTGTATGTAGTAGAAGTAAATTCTTTTTATTTTTATTATTCATATTATTCGTATTTTTACTTATTATGTTATAATGTTTATATTTCTTGAACGTCGTCGTGGTTTAGTTTGAACCGAACTTATTGCGTTTTATTCCACGAATTATAATATTATTTTTCTTTATATATGTTCATAACTTACATCGAATTCTATTTGAGTTATCGTATTTATTAATTTTTATGTAATCAGAAAGCACCTCCCCATGGTTTACAATTACATTAAAATGAATATAGCAATAAACATGTACGTATTCCTTATGGGGTTTACAATATTTTTGTAAATTTCGAAGTAATAGTGTTTCTTGGTAAGTTACAAAATGCATACAAAAAACACCGACAATAATAATGTTACCCTGTAGTCCATATCTGTTACTAAACACGAAATTATATTTAGGTACAATTTCTACCTTCCAATAAAATATGATAAGTATAGTTCCTATTGCGATGTTCACTTGTTAAGTTATATTTCCCAATATCTTTTATGTAGTTTAAATTAGTGATGAATTAATATGCTTGATTAACCATTAGTACCTACATAAAATGTAAAAATATGTAAAATGAGCATACAAGCTAACTTGTACCAAAATTTATTAAATGATTTTGAACCTATTTGTGTTGGCACTAGAACAATAAATATAATTGACGAATTATATTTTCATAGAGAAGAAAAATTTTATTTAAAAAATTAAAGATATTGATTAATATAAGATTGTGAACTGCATCTGTTTATATAGTTATTTGAAAACTTTGCGCTCCTAATGTATTTTAACTTTACAGTGTAAACTCTGTATAGTCACATTGCATTGTTTTATTATTTTACTGAGTTATTTGTAGTAGTCGTAAAAAAGTACAAAGGTAAACAGACTAATGCTAGTATAGTAGTATTTTGTGGCTTTGGTCTGTTTGTCATCAAATTGAGCGTTAGAGTTTACACTGTTTAATAGGTACTGAGCTCGTAATTCTGTGGTGAATATATCGCCGGGTACCAGTATTCTCGAAAATGTCATATACCTTAGAACCGTTAATTAATACGCTTCGTGCTCTGTAGCTATTCGTGTTCCTTTGCACAGTAACTCATATACTTACCAACCGCATTGAGTATTGAAATCAAAACTTCAGGGTTAATGGATATATCAATTATAAAAGTCAGAAAACATTAGTGTATAAGCCGTTTTATTTTAATAAACCTTTTCCGTTTCCTTACTTTTTCCAATTACACTTACAACAGCTGCACTAGCGTAAGCATGTGGCATTTACGTATTTTTTGGAGGCTATTATTGGCCAAGTAGTCCAGTAGTCCTACTAATTTGAACATAACTAACAAAATTTACTTGAATGACAAAAATATAAAAATAATAAAAAAACACTGACATATCACATAATTTAGAGAAAGTTTATTTATTTTAAAGTTATAATAATTATGAATAATTGAAAAAGTTGAACATAAAACGGCTCTTGACCTGTGTCCAACCCCGGACCTAGGGGGGCAAACAGGGGCGGCAGTTTCAGGTGGCGCCAATATACTTATTTAATTGGTTGGCTCACCATCGACATGTAAGGATCAATTTTTTAAAGTAATTTATCTCAAACGCTGGAGTGAGCAGCGCCACTATTACAAATTTCTGCTCCGGTTCAAAAAAATCGTATAGATCCGAGGCTGAATTTGAAAACTAACGGTCACAGCATACAATTAAAAAATATTACAAAATCAAATAATACAATCTTAGACAACAGTTACTTAAACTTTAGGGTTCACACTCTACTTTTACCTTGAAAAATAAAAAGAAACTTAATATATCACAGATTTTTTATCCTGCTGGAGGAAGTTATGGAATTATTTCCAAATTAATTCAGTCATGTAACAACTAAATCATGTCTTCTGCAGTAACATTAACCCGGTGTTTTTATTTAAACTGTGGGTCGATAGCTTTACTAGGGGGATCGCGGGCAAGAAAATGTTTTTAGGTGTCCACCATAGCGTCAGATAGAATTTTAGTAAGGATGGATTTGTTAATTTCTTACAGTACAGGGTGACAACGAAAGCTTTTTTTCGTCGTCACTGAAGCACCAGAAACATGATTCAACCGGCCCTGTACGAAGTTTTTTAAATTTCTTCAAAACATGCTTTTATTGAAAAAAGGCGGCTACTCTAAAATACACCATATTTAATTAATATTAATTAAGACTTACAATTTATAGCATATTTATAAATATGACTGGAAGTCGAATCCGATAGGGCCTGACGGCGATATCGGATGTTGAGTTCACACGTTTTGCTTTTATATATAATTTGTCACCGTAAAATTGTCAACACCGTTAGATTATTAAGTAGATTATGATAAATTATAATCTATCGAAATGAAACCGTCAAATCGTGGATCAGGATAAATTTACCAAAATTACAAAACTATTACAGTGGGCATAATGAAAATAGTTAAAAATTAGAATGGATACCTACTGTAATAGTTTTGTATGCATTTATTTATTGAATGACCTGTGTTTCATTCCTAACTCTGTGGACACAGAACAGCCTACTGTAAGACCGATCAATCAAGGACCGCCTTCGGACAGCAGTATCTTACGGTTCACAATCTATCGACAGTTCATAATATCGCGAGATAGATTGTAATCTAACGGTGTTGACAATTTCACGGTGACAGATACATAGTAATATGACTAAAAACAGACATTATCCAATCACCAATATAACATCTACATTATATTTATACGACACATGGCTACCAGACAATAAGACATGATAATAGCTGTGCAAAAATCACATTTGAGATCAAATCAAACTTTAAGTATTAATACTTTATATTTACAATAGTAACTAAATTAGGAAGGAAACTAAACTCTTACATACAATATAGATATTCTATTAGTACAATTTAATCAGTTGATTAAATATATGAGAACATAAGTCTTTTAGGCAAAAACTAAAAAAATAATTAGTTCTCATTTACTCATAAGGAGACGAAAGGAAAATCAAAGTTTAAATCTAATCTTGTAACATATCCTGAGCATCACTTTTAATAAAAATTAATTTGTCAGCCAACTCTTGGCGCAACTCTTGCGAAGTTTCAGAAAAGGATTTTATTAAATCCCGTTTCCTCGATACAGTCGCATTCCAGAGATATGAACTTTCCTCATCCAATGTTTGACTAGTTTCCTCGAATGCAATATTGAAGATCTCCTAAAATAATTGTTTCTCAATGATCACAACGAGCAGCTATAATGTTGCTTAGTTTTATTTTATAAACAATCCAGACCTTGTCTGGATATATACAAGGTCGTCGCCAAGGGAGGGCAGGTAAGGACAGCTGCCCTAGAAAAAAAAGTTAAATCGTCAAAATTCAAATAAATTCGAGATTCATCCATTTATATGAACTTGCTCCCCGCTGGCGACGCTCTTGCATATATATTTCATAAATACCTTATTTTCCAAGTTAGCATCGACAATACATTCCTCGGTATCAGTGGAATTATCAATTGAGTGTACATTATCACCTTTCATTATGTCCATAACTTGTAATTTATGCCGTAAACCTTTTTTTGTTAAAATCTGTAATAAAATTACATACGTGCATGTAAATAGAAACAAAAAATATCAAAATGTACCTTGATACAAAATAAATCTTCGTCGAAAGGAGGAACTACTATAAATCCGAAGGTTTTCTAAAACAACCTAACATATTTATTAAACACTAGCAGCCCATCCAGGACAATTTTTTTTTTAACATTTTGGCTCTCCTGCATTTCGGTGCCCCCTCTCTCGAATGTCCGATTTCAATAATTCAAATAATGATTTCAGGTATTGAAACAGTTGAATACGACACAATTCATTTGGATTAGAATTAATACAAAGGTATGGGAAACATGGTCTGATTTTGATAGGCATTTCTATCAACTTTTAAAATGTAAAAAAAGTAGTTATAGTACAATAGCTGGACATATGGACTCGCGAAGTTTTTTGTAGATACTGATATGTGCTATAATATTGTAGAACTTTTTTTTTGTTCCATCACCAATACTATCTGCAGCGCATGCGATTGCAGACATTTGATGGGTAATTTTTTTGCACTTTCTGATCTCTAATTTTCTCTTTCCTTTTCTTATTTTAGAAAATTCTCATTTTTTCATGTTCCTGACTAACCCTAACCCCTTACGAAATGTTTTGGAACAATCTTAACCCATCATGTTATGTTAATATTAATTAAATATGTTGAGTAAGAATTTGATATTATGTTTTTCTAAAATCAACATTAACCATCTTCGTGTTGGTAATTTTTTAGGTTGGATTTTTTTATACTTACATATTCTGGAGACAAGCAATTCGATGTGAGCTTATCAAGGTTGACATCAGTCACCGAACCAACAATTTTCCACACTATAGATATATGGTTAGGTACATAAACTTTTCTAGCAAACACCCTGCAAAAATTTGCTTATTAATTATAAAGAAAACAAAGAATGATAATTATAAAAAAAACAAAGAATGTTTCAAATAGATATGATCATGTGGTTAGATTAATTAATAACTGTAATGAAAAGTTATTTCATATATAACACCGACATATTGGATTAAAAACCATTTATCAGGCCATAAATAATACAAACAACACACAAATCATAATACAAAAATAAAAAGCTTACTGATTAATTTTATTGAAGGCTTCCTCTTCCGTATAAAAATCGCTATATTTAAATCCAGGAAATTCAAAACATATATGATTAGATGAGTTTTGTCTGCCTGGTATCCAACCCAGGCCTTCAATATTTTGAGGGATTATGAAAACATCTCTCAAAGTATCATGTCCAGCGTCATCTTCGTCATCCGAAATAATATAAACGTCATTATGACTTGACGGAGCATGAACCAGAGAAGTTTGAAGAAAATTTTCTATATCCATATGCATCTCATCATTAGAATCGTTTGACGTCGATGATAACGGATTACAACTGAGTTTATTTTCAAAAGATCTTTTATTAATTTCTTCAGGTTTCAATATGAACATACCACCTTCTCGTTTTTTTTTCAATACTTTGCTAGTTGAAGAATTACATTCTTTGATTTGGGGCGTAATTTCTGCTATTGGCCTATGACGTACTTCACTAAATTGAACGGTTTCTATTTTATCTTCAGTGTGACTAGGATTAACGTTTTTATTTAATAGCAACGATTGATTTAACATTGGTTTTTGTTTTAAAAAACCATTTGGTGCAAGTTCGTAAAATCCATTCGACTTTCGTATTTTTATGGGTTTTACGATTTTTACCGCATTGCCTTTGTTTTGGTTAGTTTTAGTTTGCCCAGAGTTGTTTTTATTTAAGTTATCATCAGATAAATTCTCGCTATTATATTCACTAGTTCCGGCGCTCGAAGTAATATAACTCTCTAATGTTACCATTTTAGCCTCGTCTATGTTAGCAGATGGCATAAATAATAAAGGATTGTCAATCACTTTCAAATCATCAACTTTATTTGTCGTAATCCATATGCCCCGACTTCGTTCTGTTTTTGCAATTTGGGGTAATATTTTCACCGTTTCAATACCCAGGGGCTCATCTTTTTCGTAAGGCCCTATAATAACACAATTATCCTTATTACTCGGTATAGCATATATTCCAAACTGCGGCGTACTTTTTGTACTACAACATTTTTGTGATGATAGTCTAACTGTTTTTCCTAGTGACTTAGCGACTGATGTTGCATTGACAATACTTTCATATTTGACAAAAAATCCCTTTTTATAAAACTGAATTTCTTTAAAATCGTTCTCTATAGTCATTATAAACCATTTAGATTGGTCAGAATTAATTTCAAAACGATCAGAAACTTGATGATTGATCAATGAATTGTTAATCTCATCTCCAGCATTTTCAGGCGAGATAGATATATTATCCAAATCAGAAATACTTTTGCTTTGAAGTTCCTCTTCAGGTGGTACAACATTATTTAAAGTCTTCCCGCTATCGCTAACCTTCGCAACTGAACCAATAAGTTCCCAGCAAAATGATAATCCACCCAATATATAAAAATTATCTTTAAAATCTGTAGCATTCGTTAGTAAGTTCTTAACAGTTACAGGATATTTGTCAAGATCCGACAGAACTATGTCGCTTATATTAATGCAGTTATCAAAAAACGGATTCCTTATATTAACCGCCATGAAAATTCGGAACGGTTTTTGTTTGGAAATAAGAAAAAAATTTTTTTTTTCTTTATATCGTCCTAGTATAAATTCCCAAGGATATAATGCCACTTTCCCAAGTATTGGAGGATCTAAGGAAGTTTTTATTACACCACGTTCAGCACGTTCTTTATATTGTTTATAGCTAGCTTCGAGCCAGGATACTAACGTTGACTTATTTGGCGAGTTTTTACTATTCTGTTGCATTAAGTTATTACCCGGCATTGATTCTCGGTTAATAAATTGGTTAGGCCCTTGTGAGTTATGTTCTATTACATTATTTAATAACTCACTTAAACTTGATGGTGGTTGAATTATATCAAGGGCGGGAGTCTCCTTTTGCAAACTTTCACTGTCAGAATCTTTATTTAACAAAAACATTAATCTTTTACGTAACATTTTATCGTCCCTTTCCATATTATAAATTTTTTGATACATTCGATAATAATAGCCATTACTATATTTTCTACCTGAATAAGGCGAAATTCTGGCACATTTATGTGTATATCCTAAGTACGTATCAAATAAGCATGCATCATTACTATCTGAATCCGATGTCCTCACAGATGAACATGATTCATTCATATCTGAGACCGATTTTCTTTTAAGGTTTCTAAGACTTCGTAAGTCTTGCCGTGATCTCAAATTAGAATATGCAGTATTTACTGTAGTTAAGAGATCTATTTTGTCAACCTTACTAAGATTTTCTGGAGCTTTAATTACATCAGCAATTGTACCTGCTACAATTTCATCCAATCCCTGATTTTTTGGGCAACTTTTTTCTATGAATTTACCCTTGCAAAAACATTTATAAAGGCAATGCACCATACACCAAGGCTCAACATTATTTAAATTTAAATTCTCACAAGCCACGGATAAAACTAATTTTTTATCGTTATCTAGTTTAAGCTGCATATTACTATAAAAGTCTGCATATTTCTTAGAAGCTTTCCAATTTCTTCGTTCTGGTTTTAATAAGATACTTTTTTCGTTAGTGACTATTACAGTTTGGTGAAATTTATGCTCTTCTTTAGCTAATGTCTCACCTAACTTCTTATCAAAATTAACTAGACCAGGTATAATGTCAGAGCAATCATTATTGAATGAATCTGTAAGTTTATACCCAGAAAAATCGCATGTACATTTGAACATACATTCAAGTCGACCACAATGTCGCCTTAATGAATACGAACATTTCAAAGAATCGCAAACACAACCGAAACGGCAATGAGCTTTTTGACATATGTCGTTTTTCAATGTTTCAGATGTTTCGCCAATTGTAATTACAGTTACATCGAGTCTACCCAATTCTCCATATTTTCGCTTACCTCTATCTTTTAATTGATTTACGTTATATGTGCTAAAATTTTTGTCAATAATATCTCTAGGTTCATCTTCTCCAGTATACATTTTGTCCTGATTTAAGTTAATTTCAATGGAATTAAGAATTCCATTCATGACTTCTTTTACTTCCGATGTAATTATTGGTTCATCATCTAATTTTTTAATAGTATTCGAGCTCTGACACACATGCACGTCCTGAATAATATCACTATCATGCCTCATAAGAATTCTGTTTTGATGACATATATAATCTAAATCGAAAGTAATATTACCTTCTGTCGATTGAACCAGTTTTCCACTTTTGATTGTACCTAGCATTGATACTGAAAATTCAGCCCATTTTTCACTTATAATTCCATTATTATTTGACAAAAAGGCATTATGGATAAATGGAGCCAGAGGCTTACCATAGGATGGTTGTATATCGAGACCAGGTTTAGGCAAATTTACTAATTTAATACCCCCAAATTGAAATTTTTGATACGATGTGTCAAGGTTTTTTTTCTTCGACAATGGTCCGGGTTTAAATTTAACGTTCAAAGAATGTTGTAAAAGCCTCATTTTTCTAGACGGTATTTTCATTTTAGGATCAGAATGATAAGATTTAACGTCTTTAACTTTCCCGATATCATATTTATAAATAAACTTCTTTTTTCCGCCTTTACTTCCATTTATCTGAATACATTTTCCATTATAAAGAATATATTGATATGGAAATTTATTGTCCTCCGGATTAATATTCATTATCATCTGCCATGCCATTTTTGATACAGGCTTGCTCGCTTTTAATATATTTTTAGCCAGCTCTCTTGTTTTTTCATCTTTTGCATTACCAAATCTGATCTTACGTAGTAGTAAATTATCTTGCTTTTCCAAATCTGCAGGCAAGTAAGTAGATACGTCAGATTCAAAATCATTCCTAATATTTCTAACTGTTTTCACTTTAACACCAACTTTCTTCTTTGGTACGTAATATTTATCATTCCTGGGTACAAAATTAGTGTTTTTCTCTAAACTAATACCAAGACCATCTTGCAATGGTACAGCTGGAACAATATTGATCAGGTCATATAAATTATTTTGTAACCTGCTTGGCTTTCTAATTATTGTTGAACAAAATACTTTTTCATTGTCCATCGCAACTGAAATAAAATCAAATTATAATAATTTTAAATAGAGAATAAAATAAAATTTCAAAAACCTACGATTTCATTGTAATGGTTGATTGCCAAAAACAGTACTACAATTCCATTTTTTTTGACAGTTAAGTTGCAAACGATCAGATGGTCCTCTTGATGGTAAGTGGCCACCTTCGCCCACGGACAACGGCAATACAAGAAAGTGACTCATTTTGCCGATGCGTTGCCCCCTCGAAGATAGAGGAAAAGAAATGAAGAGAAGAATGCTACGGTTTCCGCGGACCCTGAACGAGAATCCAGTTTACTAGAACCGCAGCATTAACTGGCCCACATGCGGCTCGACCGTAACGCGTCAATGACACTTGGCGGTGGGATTCGGGATACGAGATGCTTTTCCAGTGGCAGAGCGGAATTGTATTCTAACCCGTCCCCTCACGGGCAAAATACACTAAATCATCATTAGAATTAAAACTTTTGGTGGGGATACTTAACTGTTAACTGCTGCCGATAAGATGTAAAGTAAACACACACTAAGTCATAATCACATACATTTAAATTATTCTGTACTTATATCAGTTTACTTTATATTTCCATGAATTGGAATATGACTTAGTATGTGTTTTCGAGAGCTTCTTTATTCCTGAAGGGTTGGCCGGTTATTAATATTTCTTTGATTTATAAAATATTCTTTAAGTTTATATGTAAAGGTAACCCTAGTTAATTTTATTATAAAGTATAACTCTAAATAATTATACAAAATTAAGTAAGAATAAAAAATAGTTTCAATGTGTCACTTGTGTATGGCAACACAGTATAATTTTTAATATAGGTAATACATAACAGTATTATTTTATATTATTACGAAAGCTAGCAACACTTTATATAGATTTTATATTTTTGGTTAACTTTTAGCCAATTAACACAAATGGTATAAAATGGTTACGTAAAATTTTTATCATCATATTGTGTACCAAATTGAAAATGTTTCGATTTATAATTTTGTGGAATTCTGACAGCTGACATTTTAGATATAATAAACCTTTTGTTATTTTTAGGTAAGCACATAATAATAAAATTCAAATGCAATAAATATAATCAAAAGATAATAATAAATTTACAATTTTAAATTGTTAATTGTATTCCATTTGTCAATCACAATGCTAACCACATTGTCTTTCAAGGCCGAAATCCAGAGGAAGACATTAAATAATAAAAAGACATGTTTTAAATTAATAATTTTATTCATAATTCCAGCAACTTTTGTTAATATCTTCGTCACAACTCATAATTACTATAAAATAATCACGAACTTTGTCCATTAAAGCAATAAACATCTATAACGTAATAAAAAAGAATTGTGATATGCGATAAAGTGAGGAGTGTTACCTACTCTAACAAATTTATTCTATTTGTTATAAATGGATCTTTGACAATATAGTAAAGAACAAAATGAAAACTTGTATCTGAAATACATTTTTTACTTTCATTATGAATCAATCTTCTATCTATTAATTATATAATAACATTTAAAAATAAGTAACGTATGATTTGTGTTCCCGTCATTGTGGAATTGTGTGGCATGTGACTTGCAACACTAATGAAATGTCAGAATACCACGAAATTGCAAATCGGAGTATAAGATTAGGTAAATAAATAAAATGTTCTGAATTTATTTCGAAACGAGTAAAATTGTTATATTTGGTAAATAACATACAGTTGGATAATGTTTTATACGAAACACCATGTGAATTGTGACATAACCGGGTGGTTCATACAATCCCAAGAAAAATAAGAATGTCATTACAGCCCATAATCATTGTAATATTTTATTCATATTTCTTTATTTAACATCTCGGTAAACGATAAATTAAAAAAAGAGCAACTAAATATTTAAGCAAATACTTATAGTAAAGACTAATATAATTCTCATAACAATAATTAAATTGAGTAATGATTACAGAATCCGATATATGAAAAAATGCTACATTCCTATGCTAATACAAAAAAAAACAATTAACTTACACCTACCTTTAATTATTAAAAAGGTTAGCGATTTCCAAATATTGTAGTAGTCACGTGTTTAAATACTAAGATGGCCGCTAACTGTTACGATACCTTGGAGATGACGAAATCAAATCCATTTGAATCTCATTTCTTTCACTACGTAAATTACTTAAAAATGAAACTTTGTTTATGATTGATATTAACTTGAATATTAAGTCATCTATTATTATTTAAAAACATTATTATTTTAGCTTCCATTATCACGTAAGCAATATATTTATTATCCACAGATAATCATTGCCTGTACCAACAACCAATAAGTCTATGGCAATTTACAGATTAAAAATATATTTTCTTATCATTATTATGAAGATTGAGATGTAAACGTTGAAGTTGAGATATAGTTTAAACGACGATGAAAGATGGAATAGACCTTGTAGGGTAACTAACAAATAACTTACATCCGTGGTTATCATGATGGCGGTGGAGATTTTGATTTTACGACATTATTGTGACGTCTCATGATTGGAAAATTTCAAAAATAATATGAATTTTTAGAAAGTAATAAATATAAGTGTAATAAAACATTTCTACGACTTTATTTCATATCGTACACATTAATTTGGAAGTTACTTATTTTAATCTGCTATGAGCATCGAAAATCGCGATATTTTAATTTTTTTTAAGAAATTTTAATTTAAACATATATTGGCGTGAGGTTTTGATATAAAACCTGAAAATGAGTAAAATATCATAATAGTACTAGGTATTTTAATCTGTAACAAGGTTAACTCTATGGTAATATAGGAAATGTTATTCATCTGTATAAGGTCAAAGTAATGCAAAAAAGATAAGGTTACAGGTATTGATTTTTGATATTAGAGCATGTGCTCATCCAAAACTTACAAATAACTGTAGAAACTCATCATGGAAACTAGATATTTAAAAATGTAATCTTGTAACGCTAGAAAACATGACGTGATAATTTTATATCGACATGTCAAAAGATCAACGGCTGTAAGAATGCGCCAAAAATGGAAGATAACCTGAAAACGTGCGACAAATTTGATTTTTTAAAATAAAGTTGGAAAGTTTTTTCCAAATTTGAAATGCTATATAGGGATACATATTGACATATAAGTTATAACCTATTTCTACTACTAGGGAAAAAAACAAGAGGTTATATTTAAAAAATCTGCAAATCGCATTTTTTATTAGCTGTTACCAAACAGAGAAAAAAAGATAAAAATAATCAAGTATTAAATAGGTAATGGGAAACTGATGATAAGTAGAACAAACATGAACAGAGCCGTATAATAAATAAAAATACCCTTAAAAATGAACCCCTTATAAATAATACAAGATGAGATTAGTAAGTTTAAAATAAATGAAGTATCGAGAAGTGGTAAAATAAATCGACTTTTGTATTAACTTATTATTACAATAAAATATACCTATTATTTATAAAATTACTAGTTGCTTCGCACGGGTGCAACTTTCAATATATTGCTATACTAGAGGCCTGCCCTCGCTTCGCTCCGGGTATTTAAAGAGAGAGAGAGAGAGAGAGAAAGAGCGAGAGAGATAAACGAAAGAAAGAAAGTGAAGAAACTGATCTTACTGAACAAATAAAAACAAGAATTAAAAAAAATAAAAAGAGAGAGCATGAGAGACAATGATAGTATTATAAGAGGAAGAGAGATGGAAATACTGTAGACTTTTCTCAATGAAAGAATTTTTAAAATCGGATCAGTAGCAACAAAATGGCTATATTCTATTAATTAAAAATGTTTATGGCAACACTAAATCACCTTTGTCACTCACGAAAAGTGTAGTTTTCTATCAGTGAAAGAATTTAAAAAATCGGATTAGTAACAACAAAATGACCATATTCTAATTTTTTTTAAATCAGATTTGTAGTTCCTGAGAAACTCTTCAATTTACAAAACGGCCACTTTATGGCACTTAAATGGCCATATCTTTTTAATTAGAATATTTATGGCAACACCACATAGCCTATGTTACCCGGATAGGAAGTAGCTTCCTATCAGTGAAAGAATTTTCAAAATCGGTTCAGTACTTTTAGAGCCTAGTCGCAACAAACAAACAAACAATCAAATCTTTTCTCTTTATATAATAGTATAGATAAAGATATTCAAGTTTTAAAAAAAAATATTTGGTTTATTATCCCGCAGAAAATATGATATTTAGGTTATAAGTATACGTGTGCCAATTTGTGAACAAAGTTTTTTTATTTCGAATCGAAATATTCGAATATTGTATTATCCCGCGCCCGCGTCAAGTGCACCGGAGTTGAATTTAATTATAATCAGCAAGGTTACGAAATATATAATTTTTATTCTACATACGGTTTTTTTCATTTTATTGCAGATTTTGTATTTAAGTTACTTAATACGTTATAATTTTGTATTTTATTTTCGTGCATTTTTAAATGTAAAACAAAAATTTAGAATTGTTATAATCAGTAACAAGTCTTGAGTTTTATTTTAAAATTAATATTACAATGGCACAGCACAGTATTCAAACTCTTTTACGGTCAGGCACGGTCACTTAATATTTTTAAAACTAAGGTACATGAATACTTTTTAGATCAGCAAAATAGGTAAATACATTGCATTGTCTTAATTGTATATTTTGTAGGTGGATCAGTATATATATTTATCTATAGACGTATGTATTAGTATATTTATTGATATTACATATGTATTTATCTATGTATGTGTGTATAGGTATGTATTTATAACGTTATTTATATATTATTTATAATAGGTATTGTAATATTATGTTTGGTTTATAATAATTTTCTCAGAACGTATCTGCGCACGTCATCCTAACTATGTCAACATTGCTGTACGTAAACTGGAAGAGAATGCCTTAAGGCATTAAGTTCGACTTTGTACTAAATTTGTGCAATAAAGTATAAATAAATAAAATAAAAAAATAAATGGTTTGATAGTTCAGTTAAATAAGACACAATTACTTCACAAACATGATATTTATTACAGTACAATAAAAACATACTGCTTGTCAAATCTCTTAAGATTTTACATTCGTTACTTAGTCCTTCTATCTTAACTTATAAACGTGCCCAAATTGTTCTTATCTTCTTATTTTTGATTCGTTCGACCGCCTAGTGAAATAGTGTTAAGGAAATTAGAAATACACAAAAATAAGCCAATGCTTTGTATATTTACTCTTCATATCAACCTTACTTACCCGTGAGGGGACGGGTTAGAATAGAAGTCCCCTCTGCCGCTGGGAGAGCATCTCGTAAGAGGCAAGTTACCCAGCATCCCCTTAGTGGTAGGGGATCTGTTCCCCGACTGGCTTGTGACCACCAGCATGCGAATCCGACAGCCAAATGTCTCTGGCGCGTTCCGGTCGAGCCGCATGTGGGCCAGATCTACCCCCTCCCTCTTCTATCCCATTAATGCTGCGATTCCGGGTTCTTGCTGAGGGTCAACTGAAATCGCAGCTTTCTTCTCTTCGCTCCCCTTCCCTTCTCTATCTTCGAGGCGAAAACGCAAATACTCTCTAGTTTTCCGGTGTCCATGGGCGACGGTGGCTACTTTCCATCAGGTGGACCGTCTGCTCGTTTGTCCCTTATCCATCATAGAAACAAAATACTAAAATATAATTATATGAAAAGGATATTGTTTGTCTCTCGTCTCTTCGTGCGAACGATCCCTGAAGGGTGATTTCTCCTGTTCGAAAATAATATTTTAATACAAATTCACAATAAAATATTAAATATTTTTACTCACATTATTAATCTTGAACGGGTAAGAATACAATTAATTCTCTTCAGCAGTGGAAGAACATCTCGTAAAAAAGAGTAAGCTAATCCCCTCTGACTGACTTGGCATCGTCTTACGAATTCCACCATCATGTGTCAGAACCTGTATATTTAGCTATATCCTATTCCTCTCTTCGTGTCTTAATTGAGCGGTTAGAGCGGACTTTATCTCTGTTTTGACTACCCGAGCCAATTAAAACCGCGGCATTTTTCTCGACATTCCCTCTCCTAACTCAGACCGTGTTCCGATATACACTGAGGACACTGGCCAGTGCCAGAAATGTGTTCTGTTATAACTGTCAGTATACTGGCACAGTATTTATTTACGATTATATCCTCGATACACTTACAGCTATGCCAAAACGCATATCGAGTCAACATATCTTTAAAGATGAGACAATGACATATTATATACACTAACATACTTAATTATTCTGAAGCTTAGCCAAAACTTGATGTAACTTATCGTTAAATAAACCTAAATTTTGATGTCGAGTAATCGCTTCATTCAGTATTTTAAGGGCACGATAGGTCGGAGCACGTTCCGCGTACTTAGTTCGAACTAAAACTTGCTCAAATAATGGGAAACTACGCCACGCTCGCACCTCTCTGTTAAGCGACCGTGCCAAGAGTCCACATTTGAACAACGCAGTATCATATGAAAATCCATGACGTCATCAATCGACGCCAAATTTGTACCGTAACCACTGGAGCTGCCGAGGTACAGTGATCCCAATGTTGTGATTACTTGATCAACAGGGTCAAGAAATCAAAATTTTTAATAGCTTGATGCTTGTACTATTAGGCCTTATAAAAAATTTAAAATTGTAATATCATCAAAGAAACCGACTGTTTAGAAATTTAAAGTGGCAATTATTTCGTTTTCTATAACATATTTTTTTAAATTAAATTTAATTAATAAGTAGTTACTTGAAAACAATATTTATGTTTTGATAAAAAGAATAATATAATATAACTTTAATTCAATTTTAAATTGAAAAACCGCCAAAATCATGCATGACATTGACAGACGAGAGTATACATACTGGTCTGCTGTTCCGTTTTAAACAGTGACGTATAGCCAAGTATAAAGAACCGGCATCCCAGTGTACTGACCTTCAGTGCTCCAATTCATATCGGAACACGGCCAACATGACTAACTCTTACTTACTAAAGATGAGGAACAGTCTTCTTGTTTATCACAAAAAACCTGAGTCAGGTGCGATATTTATTATATACTATGGCTATTTTTGAAAGACATGGAAAAGTTAACATGGGCTTAAGTCTTTTATTGAAAATATTTTATACATTTTATTAGAACTTCTTTAACATTACCCTTTTATGATATTTCTCGTAGTGATGGTCTTCTTGCGAACCATTTTGATGACTGCTTATCTTAGCAACAGCTGAAAAAAAATAAGATGGAATATTGTGGTTGAAAGAAAAATTGTTTTTTAAATTCAATAAATTTTTAGTTCCCATGAAATTAATAAAAAATTGTTATCTATACCTTTTTGTTCCTCGCGACGTCTTTTTTGTTCCAGAAGCGCGGTATCTTCGGCTCGATCCTTAAAAATAAGTAAAAAAAAAGTTATGTTAATTTTAAACGTTCCCATATTTAGGGTGACCCTACGGACACGTACCCTCGGAAGGCGTGCGCGGAACCGAAGCTAACACGTTGAGGTTCTAGAGACTATCTAAGGTGTGATGTCTGTGGCACTGTCTCTCTTTCCACTTCTATACTTCTTATTATATAAGAAGGAAAGATTTGATTGTTTGTATTTTTGTTTGTTTGCTTGTTGTGAATAGGCTCGTAAACAACCGATTTTGAAAATTCTTTCACCTATAGAAACATACATCCTTACCGGTAACATAGGCTATATGGTGTTGCCACAAATATTCTAATTAAAAATGGCCATTTAAAGTGGTGTCATTTTAATAGGTAACATTTGACAATTCATAAAAATTCAACAACGTAACCTTGTAACGAAGGGCATAAAATAATATATTTTTTCATTTTGTTAGAACTGCACAATTGCTTAACTTTTTTCAATTACGATTTCATATTTATTGTAATAATGACCGATACGAGTAATTTTACGATTTGCTTTCACTAATAAACTATTCTAAACATAATAAACAATTTCTGATCTAAAGAACTGAACGTCGTTACAATGTTGCGTCAGTTACCCTTTTTCCTTTTTAAACACTAGGGATGTTACTCTAAAAATTGAAAGCTAATAAGTAGAATCGAATGTAATGATTACTTGTGAAGAAATATCACCATAAATTAATAACCACGTTGTGATTATAATAAAACATAATTATATTTATTATTTTTTTATCTAACCATAAAAATACAAACAATAATTAAATAGAAAAATCATTGATGTTAGGTACAATTTAGGTGGGATGTTGCTGGCAACACCAGTGCCTGTCGATGACGCCATGTCATGTCGCCATTACATGACGCAATCTTTTGTCGTTGTGCGAAGTGACTGTGCGTTTTTGGTGTGCTCTCTGTTATTTTCTTCTGACTCGGCTTTTTTATCGCACTGATCTTACTGACTACGTTTACCTGGCTATAAATTGGACTCCGATTGCTTAACGATTAGTAAACAAGAACAACATTACAGTTATACCATGTCGAAACGGGGGAAAACGATAAACAGTCAATCTCGCGAACTAGTGGTGAAATTGTACAATTATTTTGAACGTGAATCAGTTAATGATGGGCCTCTTTTACCATTTACACAACCGCGTTGCCGAAGCATTGGGAATAGGAAAGAGGCGGTAACTCAAATTCTTAAAAAGAAATACGGACCATCAGGCTCAGAAGATAATACTTTACGTACACCGAAAAAAAGAAAGAGGGACAAGAAAATTGTTGGCATTGATAATTTTGATGCTGCTGCAATTCGCAACCACATTTATGAATATTACTCGAGAAAAGAATATCCTACACGAGAAAAGCTAATGAGTTCGTTAAAAGACGAAGGCTTATTTTTTGGCGGTAAATCGTCTCTATCAAAGGTTTTGAAATCAATTGGCTTTAGATTTAAAAAATCTGATAAGCGGAAAATCCTGCTAGAACGCTACGATATTATTTTGAAGAGAGTAACATTCTTACGTCAAATAAATAAAATTACAGATTGGGACAATGTTGTGTTTATTGACGAAACATGGTTGAATGCGAACCATACGGTTTCGCGGACATGGACCGATGATACAGCGGCCTCTACCTCAAAAGTTCCATCGGGAAAAAGAGCCCGACTTATTATATGTCACGCGGGATCAGCTTCTCAAGGTTTTATTCCAGACTGCCTCCTCGCATTCACCTCTAAAACTACAAGTGATGAAATTAACATGAGGAAATGAACTTTGAGGTTTTTAAAGAGTGGTTTGAGAAGCTGCTAGTCAGCTTAGAAAACACATCGAAAATTGTAATAAAATGAAAATGCACCGTATCATTCTGTGCAAGTTGATAAACCGCCAACTCAAGCAAGAAATTGTCTCGTGGCTGGTAAGAAATGGTGTGAATGTAGGTCCAACTTTATTAAAAGTTGAGTTGTTAAATCTGGTAAAAGCAACTAAGCCGTCTAAGCTCCGCTATGTAATCGATGAACTATCCCTAGAGCATGGACACGAAGTTATTCGATTGCCTCCCTACCATTGCCAGTCAACGCCATCGAGCTTATTTGGGCATAAATAAAGGGTCATGCAGCGCGGAACAATACTGAACCACCCTTCAGTACTGCTAAAATGATGACTCTGCTACAAACTGCGTGTGCAGAAGTCACTACAGAAGACTGGAGAAAAGTCGTAGAAAAAACAAAGAAAATAATTTTACAAGATTTTGAACGAGATGTGAGAATACACAATATTATTGAAAATAAGTTAATAATATCTCTGAGTGCTGACAGCAGTGATGAAGATGACAATACTAATAACAGTTCTGATAGTTCAACTGAATAAATGCATTTTTTTTTGTTAAATTATGTACTTGTCTTATTTTGTTTCTTAAATTTATGAAAGAAAAAATAATAATGGGACAGGAATTCGCCTCATGATTTTTAAAATTCACATATGTTCCAAGTGCGTATCGATTCATTCACTTTAATCGATGTTTTTAAGCAGGTCACCTCGCTATGAAGATAAAACTAACAAGACGTCAAATGTTACCTATTAAAATGACTCCACTGTAAGTGCCATAACGTGGGCATTTTGTACAATGAAGATTTCTCTGAAACTACACTAGGCTACAGTGAGAGTGTAGTGTTGCCATAGATACTGTAATTAAAACGATGTGGTCAATAAAGTCCCGGCAGAAAGACATTAGATGGTATTTTTGAATGAAGGAAGGAAGTAATCTCAGCATCTTCTGATCCGATTTTGAAAATTCTTTAACTAGGTACACTATTCTTGAGTGACATAGGTGATGTAGTGTTGCCATATATATTTTTTAATTAATAGAATCTTTCCATTTCGATGCTATTGATCAGATTTTAAAAAATCTTTCATTCAGAGAAGTCTATAGTATTCCCGTCTCTCTTCCTCTTTATACTTTCATTCTCTCTTCCTCTCCCTTTTTTTCTCTCTTTCATTTTTATCTTTGCTCTGTTCTTTTCGAATTTTTATTACCTCTCTTTCCTTTTTTTCTTACTGTATTTTTTATTTATTTTTAATAATGAAAAGCTACACAATTACAGAATGACAATTTAAGGACATCAATTATAATATTGTTTCGAATACCTGCGAAGCGAGGGCGGGCCGCTCGTTTTTATAATAGTGTGGCATTAATATATCTTCATTTAGTATAACTATATCGCGTTCTATATACTAACATTATGTACTTTATTAATATACACGAAATGCCCAATTATTTTATGTTTTCAATATTATATTTTGTGTAAAGTAATTAAATCAGCTATATATAACAATGTTTTCTTTTATCATTTATTCTTCCTAGTACCCGCAAGACGCAATAGGTCTCACTCCAAGTTGTAATGCATCCATGATCCATGACCGTTACAGAAATAATCAACAGTATCACGTGTTCTGGATATTACTTTCATGTCACGAAAGTATCCTATAGTTGTAGTCTTACTGTAAACCTTCTAAACATTGTGCTTTTAAATAGTAAGTATTTTTATTTACGTTTGCTAATTTTTTATAGTAGCTATGCTACGTATCTTGACAATAATAACTGGTATATAATAGTTTGGTTTACTATCAATATCGAGTTTTAAGAAATATCTCAGTTTGAGAAATAAGCAACATTAGAACAAAAACATTATTGTCTAGCGGTATTTGGAATATTATATATATTACAATTTACTGTATAATTGCTATTTTCTTTGTCAATATAAAGGCAAGAAGCTTGAAATTTAACACTGTAAGAATTATTTCGTAAAATTTCATCTACACTATTATACTAGAGGGCTGCCCTCGCTTCGCCCCGGGTATTTAAAGCAATATTATAATTGATGTCCTTAAATTGTCATACTGTAATTGTGTAGTTTTTATTTATTTGAAAAATTGGAGAGAGTAAGAAAAAGTTAAAAAAAGAAAAATAATAGAAACAAAATTAAAGAAAAGCGACAGATGCTAAGAGGGAGGACAGAGCAGAACTAAAATTGAATGGGTAAAGGAGAGAGAGAAAGAAAGAGCGAGAAAGAGAGAGAAAGAAAGAGCGAGAAAGAGAGAGAGAGAAAGAGAGAAATTATCGAAAGAAAGAGAGTGAAAAGAGTCTAATCATTCTGAACAGATAAAAATAAAAATTAAAGTGAGAAAAAAGAGAGAGGATGAGCGACAATGATAGTATTATAAGAGAAAGAGAGACGGAAATACTATAGACTTCTCTCAGTAAAAGTATTTTTAAAATCGGATCAGTAGCAACAAAATGGCATTGTTCTATTAATTAAAAATGTATATGGCAACACTAAATCACCTTTGTCACTCACGAATAGTGTAGTTTTCTAACAGTGAAAGAATTTTTAAAATCGGATCAGTAGCAACAAAATGGCCATGTTCTATTAATTAAAAAATGTATATGGCAACACTAAATCACATTTGTCACTCACGAAAAGTGTAGTTTACTATCAGTGAAAAAAAAATTAAAAACCGGATTAGTAGTGTTACCCGGAAAGGATGTAGCTTCCTACCGTAACATAGGCTATGTGGTGTTGCCATAAATACTATAATTAAAAAGATATGGCCATTTAAGTGCCATAACCTGGTCATTTTGTAAATTGAAGGGTTTCTCAGGAACTACTAATCCGGTTTTTAATTTTTTTTTTCACTGATAGTAAACTACACTTTTCGTGAGTGACAAATGTGATTTAGTGTTGCCGTATGCATTTTTATTAATTAATAGAACATGGCCGTTTTGTTGCAATTAATCCGATTTTAAAAATTCTTTCACTGAGAGAGGTCTATAGTATTTCCGTCTCTCTTCCTCTTTTATACTATGATTCTCTCTCATCCTCTCCCTTTTTTCATATATATATATCTCCTTTATTTATCCAATTTTATTTTTGCTCTCCTCTCTCTTATATTATCTGTCGCTTTTCTTTTCTTTCTATCACTTTTCTTTTTATAACTTTTTCTCACTCTCTCTCTCTTTTTGCAAATAATGAAAAACTAAAAAATTACAGAATGACAAATTGAGGACATCAATTATAATACTGCTTTAAATACCCGGAGCGAAGCAAGGGCAGGCCGCTCGTATATAAATAAAATGATTCAGGAAATACATTTCAAAGAGATCTTTAGCTCTGGGTTAGAAGAGTCATTTTATCTTCATCTTCTAGTTGAATGATATAATAACTAAAAAAATCTACTTTAACACATATAGTAAATCTAGGCGCTTCCTATTATTAGTTTCAATTGAGATGAGCATTTCATAACCTATCTTGTTAAGACAAACTATTTAAACGGTGAAAGAAAACATCGTGAGGAAACCTGCACTCCTGAGAGTTCTCCATACTCTCAAGGGTGTGTGAAGTTTGCAAACCCGCTAAAGGCCAGTGTGGACTATGGCCTAATGCCTCCTCATTCTGAAGAGGAAACCTGGCTGAGCAGTGGGTCATTAATAGGTTGTGATGATGATGATGATTATTAGTTTCGTATATTAAACAGAATAATATGTGACTCACCCGCTTGCGACTCATCTTACGCTCTTTCCTTTCATCACCCCTCAGTTTAGGTTTTCTCTTCTCTTTTTCTGGAGAACGTTCTTCGATTTCTTTATTACCCTGCTCATTCAGAAACCATACATTAATTTTATTAAATTAGTAAAAAACTGAAAAGTAATGACTATCTATAATATATATAATTCTATTTTATGAGTAGAGGCAAAAGGAACATTTAATTAAGGAAATTATAGATTACTTTGTTGTCAAATCATCTTTGTTTCCGTTCTTCTTAGGTGTGGGTTATTTCTTTTCCGTGTTGGTAGATTCTGATGTCCAGTGAATTCCAATCTCGTAATTCTTAACTTCACTTTGTAAAATGTTCATAAGGACGAGTGAATTGTGATTTAGTGGTAACAGGTGGTAATATTGGTAGCTTCCGAGTTCTTTCTTCTTGAAATATTATTACTCCAGAAGTATATAGATTTTAATTTTCTTTGTTTTGATTGATTTTTAATAGTAGATATGTATACGGCTCCACCACTCTTGTTGTTGGTGATACATTCTTGATTTTCCACTTACATTATTTGTGAAAACCATGAAGATTTCATTGGGAGTTTATTTTGATGTAGAATATGCAAAAATGTTAGCCATTGTTGGAGGATAGGCTTCTTTGGGTTGCAGTAGTAAAGGATTTAGTTTTTCTTAGGTGTGATTTTTCCTTCATTGTTGATTGTTTTCAGGTTTTAATTTTGACTGAAGGAGAATATAAATTTCTTCCACTGGTGCTGCTTTTATATTCAATACAAAAATTCCATCCACTTGTCACGCTGTTAACAGTTTCAGTCTTCAAAAACAGGTAACAGAGTTCTCCATCTCATAGCATCTTTCGTCTATATTACCTAAATTCAATGAACCTTTTGACTCTTTTGGATAATATAATAAAACCTTACCGGTGCTCGACTGGACTGGGCTGAATGAACTTACGACACGGTATTGGATCCCTTGGATTGGATACGACGTATTAGTTTTAAATAGAATTCATGTTTAGATAATTTTATTTTATTTTCATGATAATTTTACGTTTTAAACTCTTCCAGCAATTAATCCCTTGAATTGACTTTTTCCTTTTCCAATTGTAATAAAGAGTATTTTTCTTGATTGGAATCATTGATTGATCAATATGTTGTTTGATGTATTGGTTCCTGCTTTTCAGTAACACCTTCTGCAATGTTGATGTGATTATATTTCTCTTTTCTAAATTTTCTTCATTCTCGTGATGCTACACTGCTTGCTGCTTCTTTTATTAAGAATTAATGTTGTGCTTTGGCGTTGTTTTTTTTTAAGAATTATTTATTTATTTTAAGAGTTCTTTTTTTATTTATTATAATATATTTCTTTTCTAGGTTTACACATTTTATTATTTCACTAAGTGTCACTGTCTTTCACAGTCTGAGTCCACAGATTTGATCACTTTTTAATATTTTGGAGGTCCGTGTATTGAGTAGCCCAATCGTCAGTCCGGCTCGAGAGCGATGCGAGGGTTAATTATAACAATACTCACCTTGCCGTTGCCGCTGGTTTCGACTTTTCGACGTTTTACTTCTGTAATACAGTACAGGTTCAATCAATTAATGTAATGAAATAAAGATAAATAAAAACTGTGAGTGTATGGCGCGTGATGTCATGTACTATTTTGTTTTAAACTGTGGATGTTGTGTAGTTAAAAATTATAGATGATACTAATGTTATTGATTATGTTTCTGTTTTCTCGCTACTATGTCTCCTTGATTTACTACATTATTTGACGAGTCTGATTTATATTCATGGATTAAATCATTTTTTTAAACACATCAAAATTATATAAATTGGCCTAAACACTTTTAGGAGTAAACAGGCTTTCAGTCATTCATAATGAGCTAACAAGAAGTAGCCTAAAGATTGATAGTTTAATTATGAATATAAAGCAATTAAAAATAAAAGTTTTTACCACGATCTAAGTCATCTTGTGTGTGACGGTGGTCATGAGGCGGAGACACTGCCTCTAAATAACGTTCTTCCTGTAATAAGATATTATATAAGAAGAAAAATTGAATTGCGCATAATATATCTATATATAAAACAAAGTCTGGTTGGTTCGAACACTTATTACTCGAGAGCGGCTAGACCAATATTCATGGTTTTTGATTTGTTGTATTTGTGTCAAAACTTACTCTGTGCGATCGCTCTCTGGGAGATCTGTCTTTACTTCTGATCTCTTCTTTGCTTCTCTCCTTTACAGAACTAAAACAACATTAAATAAAGTTCAAAGACCAATTAAATATGTTTCATTTAATATCTACATTGGGTTGTGGTAAATGGTAACATATTTTAGGAAAAATACGTACGATCTCGATTCACGCTTAGGCTCTTTTTCACGATCTGATTCTTCACGGCGTCTGTCACTGTTCCTGGAATCCCTTTTTTCTGCATCTATGAAACGTAGATTTTTGAAATATTGATCATATTTTTTGTGTAATAGTCGTGAAATTCCCGCGGCTTCATACTAAGTAGAAATGTATGAGCGCATTCATTGAATACCATGAGGTCCCGTTAAACCATAGTGGATTTTCATACAAATTTTTATCACCTTAAGAGTTAATTTCCAAAAATTCATCCTGAGAGCTCAACAGAATGAAGAATGAAACAAAGTAACACGCAAATTTTCAAGGGCTTAATTTCCAAAAGGTTGGGCTTTACAATAAAAAAAAATCAACAAAACTTAATGGTAAAAAAAAGTTTAACGGTATGTAAAACAATCATGAATTATATCTCCTTATTTGTACACTTGCAACTCACCGGAAGTATAGGACGACGCAGCCGAGGCAGCGTGCGGCGCACTGGGCGCATGCGGTGGAGAGTGGGAGTCCTGCGGCGGCGCCGCCTTTGCGGGAGAGTTCACCTGCAAGTTGACGATCTCCCCGTCGAAACAAGATGTTGATAGTTAATTGAATTAAAACAATAAATAGTATACACAGTGCAATTTTTATATTAAGTTATTGAGAAGGCAGAATAAAGCGCGAGTTTAACTCAAGTATCAGAAAATAAAACTCGATTTTTATACCAAATCAATGTTGGATTTAACACAGTGGTTAGACTTCTGCATACGTGATGCATAAATGTACATTTACCACTATTTAAATTTAGTTTTAAAAACGCTCGAGTAAATCTACATTTAGCGCCACGGCCTCCCTTACTATAAGGACATTCCAAAACAAATCCTTAAATACAGTAATTATATGTCTATTTATAAGTAGTACTGGAATATATAGCAACTCACCTGATGGAAGTCGCTCTCCTTCATCATATGTGGTACTTTATTGCGGAGCTGACCGCTGTATCCCGTCGCGAGAACATACAAATCTTGTCTTTGCATTTTCTCTTCTTCTTTAACCTACAGATCAATTTATATTTATATTGAAATAATGCGCATTGCAATGAAATTTTAAAAACAGTGATGAACTCCACTGCAGGCTTGATGAAATGTTTCAATCTCTAAACTATTAACGAAACACGTCATAATTGACATATGCTTAGATTGGGTACATGAAACTAGCATACATTACTAATTAGAATAGATTTTACAGTTTTTGCACTGTAACATTTTGCTTGGACTTGTTTTTAAAATACACATTATGTTTATAAAAAACAACAATCTAAAAATAAATATATCAATATGTTAAATATGGACAGATAGATTCATATTAGTAATATACCAAGAATATAAAATAACATAATTATGTACAGGAAGCTACTTCCCCTAAAGTTGCGTAGTGTGCAGATTAGGAAATAATTAAAGAGTATACAAAACTTTTAAATAGAACTAACTTATGACTAAAAATAACACAGCCGCAATTATAGTTTGGAGTTTGAATGTTTTCTAATTATGATAGCTACAACTTTGTTAATCACCTTCTCAACTTTTCTTTCGACGATCTGTGCAAGTTTCGCGAGCACAGGAAAGTGCGGCAGTATGCGGATGAGTACGATCAGTGCGTTACGAATTTGCACATAGTCCCCGGAGTCCAGACACACCACCATCGCCTTCGTGATTTTGTAGTGCCATTTGTGGCACACATGTCTGAATCAATATTTAAAAATATAGCTTATTAATATTCTACAACAGTTACTTAACATACGTTTCACTTTAGGTTCCAAAAAATGCCAGTAAAGTATGTATTTTCTTATCTTTTTTAAAAAACAATTATATTATATGTTGTTTGTGATAAACTAAAACAATTGTTTGCTTCTTACTCATTAAAAATTTCATCAAGATATTTAGTTGACTAACCCTTGAGCACAATAAATCTATTGAATACTGCAAGTAAGCAAGTTTGTAATTCATACCTGTAGTTTTCGTAACCAACATGATCATTGGCCTCGGTGAATTGGTTAGACACACGGTATTTTGTAACGAATCCGGGGTAGTGCGCGCACTCTGCGTGGAAAGCAGCGCGATCGGCATGCCAGCGCATGGCGGTACGCAGCACGCGGCACAGGAACTGTCCGTAGCGCGCCGCCTCGCTCTCTGTGCACGACATCACCGAGTATGTGATATCGCAAAATAACTGTAACACATCGGAAATCGTACACATTTTACCTTTAAACATTTGTTTGCATAAAATCACAAGAAATATATATTTTGCTTCTTTGTGGTTTGACAAATTTCAGCCTTAGTTGCAGTCACTTACCCTATCATAGCATAACAGCGTAGAAAAGTTAGGTGTTTTTAGCGCGTGCACCGTGTGGACAAACTCGGCGCAGTAGAGCGCGTCCGGCGCCGTGAACACGCAGCGCGGGAACAAGCACAGCTGCATAAGCCGTGTCACCGTCTCATTCTTGGCGGACTTGGCGGCTCGTGCGGGGAACCAACCGGCGCACTCTCGCTGAAGACGACCGCGTACTCGACAAACATGCTCCTCTTGTCGTTTACGTTCCTCCTGTATGTTACTTAGATATTTAATAGATTCCTTTTTTTATCACATGTAATTACATTTTTAGTATAGGATTAATGGATAACAGATAATACCCCTGCTCTAAATATACATCATTTAAAAGGTACTACATAACACAAACCTGAAGTTTATCAATAAGTGTATTAAATCGTTCTTGTTCCTTCTTTCCTTTTGTTCCTTGTGAGGAATCTTTCACAGCATTGGATGCAGCAGTTTTTAAACGTTCAATTTCACGCTCGTAACTTTCTACTGGCACTCGAAGATCATACATAGACAAAGACCTAAAAAAAATTAACTGTCAATGGATAAGTTAAAAAATAAAAAAAACAGTCCAATAACCACTCCCGTTTTACAAATTATTGAGATATTTTTCTTGAACTTAATGAATCATTAACATCATAATGTTGAAAAAGAATTTGTATTGAATATGTTACCGACATTACGATCACACACAAGTTCCTTCTTCTTTTAGTGTCTTCTCCTTTTGCAGGTTAGCAATATTTAGACTAAGCAGTAAGTTTTTTAGCCAGGACCTAACAAGTCTAAACATCACATTATTACACACGGTTGCTTACCCATACGCATTCTATTAACCTATTCATAACAATTAGCCTAACCTATTCATAAAAAATATAGTGGTAGTTTAAAAATGCCCAAATAATTAAATTAGATTTTTTGTTTACATAGTGTTGTTTAAGCCATAACGTAATTTGTTAAGAAATAGACTAAAATTACAAGTGGTTTTACACATTATAACATAAAAATTTAATCACCAAAATGTAACATAAAATTCTGGAGAAATATCTTCCCATACTCTGGTCGGCAACAAGGGTGTTATCGACGTCACCACCGGTTCCAAGGCCTCCTTCGACGCGCTATTATATCTCTCAATACTCTTCTCCAATGAATCACTTTTGGTGTCAGAACTCTTTCTTAATATTTCCACTTTAGCAGCAATTTTTTGAGCTATTACTGGACGATGTAAAAAGAATGCCACATCGGCATCCACGTGATAATCTCGGAGTAATTCCTTCAAACAAAAATAACTTTCAAGAGCACATAGATATACAGATAAAATATATATCCCACATGATACTTATATTCATTTTACAATAACATCAAAAACTTTTACCTGTAGAAGCGGTAACCTTGCCGCATATTCATCAGGTGCGTGGGATGATGCTAAGAATGTTCCAAGTTGGACTAATGCGTCTTGACATTGGTCTGCGAGCCGGCCCACTACCTTGAGTTGCGATCCAGGCGGTTCTCCTGTACTCGTATTGTCTTCTGCATATTCTGTTCATATAAATTGACCATATATAACAATCATTGAGCAATTGCAGTACTGCTCTGTTTAAAGCATAGTAACATTTATTATTAATACTAAAGTATACCTTTCCAAACACAACAATGTCGTTGTTGAGCTGATAATATGCAAAGTGCAATGTCCAAATTGTTACCGACTACTGCTTCTTTTAATCTTGCCGAAGACCGCCTAGTATTACGTACTTGTGAAAAGTAACCTGCCTAAAAATTAAATAAATTATTCTATAACTCGTAACTTAATTAAAAAATAATATATTACAACTCATTAAAAAATTTACCTCTCCTTTAAGTAACTCTCCACCAGCCATAGCGTCTAATTGTTCTGGCGTCATTTCCTCAACAGCTTCAATACCTGCCATCTTTTGAACTATCTCTTTTAAAATCAAGAGATCATGACTGTTTAAAAAAAAACAATTTAATGAATTATTCTAATAATGAATTATTCTACAGTCAAAAAACAAAAATAAGAGCAGGAATAATAAAAATAAATATAAATTTTTACATAGAGATATATAATGTTATTTAATTAGTACATTACAATTGCCACTTTTATTACCATTGGATTGAAAGTTTACCTTACTGCAAATCAACCCACCTTTGTTGCGCTTTTAGCCGATTCGCTACAAACTGCAAAAGAGCTGTAAGTTCTATATTATGTTTCTTAAAAGCCGCTGCAGCAAAAGCAGCAAGGGCTTGGAGCGCGGGTGGGTGTGCTGCGCCAACTGTGCCACGTCGTGCTGCCAGAGCCTCCACAAGGCAATAGCCCAATATGTCTAGCGACAGAGACGTTAAATATTTCAGCGACTCGACTACCGGCCCTATCAAGTTGTCGTAAGTTTGAATCTGTAAACATAGTAGTTATTAGTAACAACAATCTATATTTTTATAAAGTTGAAGAGTTTGTTTGTTTGGTTGAACGCGCTAATCTCAGGAACTACTGGTTCAAATTAAAAAAAAATATTTTAGAGTTGGATAGCCCATTTATCGAGGATGGCTATAGGCTATAATATTACGGCCAATAGTAGCTAGTGTTAGTATAAAATTTCAACAAGTAATTAATCTCACTTGTAAAAGCATATAGTCAAAGAGAAATGCTGGTGCAGCATGAGATAGTTTCCCAATGAGGCGACCCTGAGGCTTAATATTTTCTTTGGAAACACGTTTCATGATATGCTTAATGCGTTGCAAAGAATTTCCCCGCACGCGCATTAGGGCAGTAATCTTTTCACCTGATTCGTTTTTCCATCGTGCATACAAACAATATCTGAAACATTTTCAATATTAAACCAGGATAATTATATAACAATATTTATATTTAATTGAAATAATGACTAAGCAACTTATGATGGGTTTAATGCCATTTTTCCTTATACTAAAATAAAAACATAATAAGCATATGTTGATCAACTAAAAATTTCATAATTATATACCTGCATTGGTAAGGGTATAATTTGAGTAAAGTGTAAATTTCTTCAGCCATACAACAGTTTCCTTCCATTAAAGTAAGAGCTGGAAGTATGGCAGTGTCGAGAACTGTTAATGCTTCATGGTATAGAGGATCTTCTTTTAAATTTTTTGCTGTTCTTAGGATACGAATAATCTACAAAAAAATTAGATTTAAAGACATATGATTATTGATGAAGCAACAAAATTTTACATATTAGGAGTAAGACTTACTTTGTACATTAATATGGGATCGTAATGTAGTGATGATCCAAGTAAAATAAGTCCAGGTATAACAATTTCTTTCATATCTTCAAACTTTTTACATACAGGTGGTGCTAAAGGTGATTTTAAAGGCGGAATTGGTTTACCTACTATTTTTGGAGCAATGCGACAACGTCTAAAACATAAAATATATTTCATGTACATTTAAGACCAATTACTGATTAGGGAGTTGGATGTTTAAAGGACTACAGGATACACGTTAATCATCATAATCCATAGAACAATCAATTTTTATTTAAAAAACACATGAGTTTTTATAAAACCGCAATTATTGCATTTAGACAATTTATAATAGTTTGTAAAGCAATTTAAATGTCGACGATTCCAGAGCTAAAAGTGAGTTATCCTTTTAATTTTAATCTACTAAAGTGACTAAACATAATTTTAACAACTTTAATATGCTTTTTAATCTGCATTCAATCAAATTCATTCAATAATTTATCTTTCCTTACGTTCTGTAAAGAGGTTCAATTAATGCATGTAGCATATTACACAGAGCTCTTGCTGGTCTCTGTGGTATATTTGTGATGGGTAATCTAGCAGCCAGCCCTGCAAACTCTTTCCAAGCTGTTACCTTTAAGAGAGCTTCACAAAGCACTAGTTTTTGATTGCTCCAATATTCCTATAACAATTATAACTGTAGTTAAAATATAAATAACAATATTGAATTTTGTGGGATAAGCTTTAAGCTTTTTTATAACAGAAATTCATGGTTCTAACTAACCTGTGGATCAGCTTTTTCTTCTATAAATTCTGCAGGTGCATTACTTTGAGGTCCTTTTGTTGAAACAATGTTTATTCTACGAATATAGTCTTGAACAGCTTTAAACTCTTTATCGGATTCTTTGGCCATTATAGAATCATCTGGACGTAACTAAAAAAATGTAAATGAAACAATAATTGGTGAATAGAAATAAACAAATTACATAGTTACATAAATTCAATAAATTTTACAATAGATCCAAAAAGAAAAAAAAAGAAGAAAAGAAAATTTTTAGCTAATTATTAGTTAAAACATCTTGAAATAATTCATTTTCTTAATAAACAATATTTAAGTCAAAAATAAAACCATAATTCAAGATGGAATGAAGAGCTAACAATGAAGATCAGATGTTTTGATTTAAACTCATTGAAGTTTGATACATACCCAAGGATAAATATCATCTAATGTTATAACTTGATGTTGTAAAACTAAAGCTATCACAGTCATGAGAGCAGGTGGTTCTTTATAGTTTTCTAAAACTTCCATATTACACAGTTTAAAACCTAAAACTTCAGATATTACTTGTGGGTCACCCATGTAGTTCTTTATAAGTGAAATAAATAACTTGTCTAAATGTGGTCGGGCTTCAAAAGATTCCAGTATTATATCTAAAACTCTATTTGGATCCAAATTGAAACATCCTAAAAGAAAAGTTTTTTTTTAAATCAAATTTATATAATTATTAGAATAATTACAATGTGGAATAATATTTAATTGATGTAAGAAAATGTTTAAATAATAAACAAGGAATCTTGGTTAATTTAATAAAATCAATTATTTTTATTATCTTGTGACATTTAGAGTTCAATACTCTCCATAGGCTAGGATTAAATTGAGGATGGAATATATAATAAACATGCACAAAATAAATAATTAATATCCATATTCAAGATATTATATGTCAATATAACAATGCAATTACCGATAAGGGACTGAATAATTTCTAAAATAGTTTTCCAATCTGTTTTGTCTGATATTTCCTGATTTAGTTCTACTATGAGTTTTGAATATCCTTCACTTTCTTCTCTAAACAAATTAAATTTACGCTGCTTGTAACTAAAAAAAAATTTTGATTAAGTAAAAATAAACAAAATTGAATCATGTTAAATATAAGTTGATAACAATTATTAATACTTACTATAACTTTGTTTTGATTTTAATAAACTTAGTGTAAAAGTTTTTATTTTTCAAAGTGCCCACATCTTGCAAGGTGTCAATATCTAAACGCTCTTTCAATAGTTTTTCAGAAATAAATGGCTCTAATTCTCTTACGAGATAACAGAAATTGCTGCGCTCTTCACTTTGAACATCTAATGATGTTTCTGCATCAAGTATGCATACAACATCTAGTAATATTGAAGGTATATCTGAATGCATTAGCTAAAACACAATTTACCAGTTTTCATCAATAATATTGTATGCTTAGATCTTTATAACTAAGCATACAATATTATTGATGTGGTTTTTTTAAATAGATGGAGTGATTCAAGAGGAAGGTTTATATGTATAATACATGCATAATATAGTAGAGAAACACTGATAAATTTAGAGGTTTCTAATGTGATGTCGTAAATAAACACATTTTTTTGCACCTACATTGCAAACGCTGGCTGAATCCTAATCCTTCTCATAGAAATAATGGCTTATTTACAAAGCGATTTTAAACAATACAGCTTTAATCCTTATCTAATTAGGTACCCTAAATACATCGTGCATTTAATATAGATCAACATGGCTCTTTACAGCATGAAATTTAAATTAATATTTTCGAAGATATAAGACTTAAAATGCAGGGACATAGCGGTTAAGGCTAAATACACATGTTAAAATGCACCCAGACAAGGCCAGGACTGGTTGACTAGTATATTTATTAAAAACCATTTATTTTCTGCTGTTGCAAAAAATGTTTAGATGCCTACGACAGGAACATATTTTATCATTATCCTGCAGAATCTTTTAATTTTTCCAGGTTAATAAGTAGCCAACATGTTAATTCAGGTTATAAAGTATCTGTGAACCATATTTCATTAAAATATGTTCAGCCATTTTTGAATGGTAGAGTAACTAACATTCACATATAAAATATTAGTAAGATATTATGAATACATACTGATAGGTCTTTTAGTACAGAAATTACTGCATCTTTCTTTAAGACTCCTTGTAGACCACATGATAACAAATCATATATGTTCTGAGAAAATAATGAAAGTTTACTAGATTTAGAAAACAATGGAGTTTTTTCCTCATCTTTAACATACTGTGACACTGATTTGATACTGAAACAAAAATATATATTTATAAATAATAAATCTATGATACTTTTTTCAAACGCAATAATAATTTGTTTAATAATTAGACGATTATAATCCGTATACATAATGTCTAGACTTTTAAGGTTGGTTTTTGGAATCTTGTACATTTAGACTTTTTATATCTTCTTTAAAGTGTGATTATTATCAATAAAATAATTATCATAAACAAAACTAAAACTTTAACGCTACGAATACAATAATATAACATGTGGATAGTGTTCATAGAATTACTATAGCAACGAATATATTCTAAAACATCACTTACAACTGTTCCCGTCCTGATTTTTCCCAATTCTTGCAATAGTCTGACATAGACTTATGCATGGAACTCATATTAACAAATTCTATATTTTATATTTCGCTATTTATCAAGCACAACATAAGCTGTAGCCATATCCGACTAAAAAATAAAAATTTACCACAAACTAAAAAGCTAAGAACACAGCGGGAGCACCACAGACAGCAGACAGCCAAGCACAGATTCAGCCAAGTAATATATTCATAGAGAAAAATATATTATTGATATTGACTATTGTCATTATACCACAGACCAATAAATGCATTGATGATTGAACATAGTTTATTATGTACTCTGTGGCCAAGTACACGTTAGTAGACTAAAGGAAGACCGAAGAGACTTATCATTGACCTTTATACATCCCTATAAGACATGTCCAATTATCCACACTTTATTGTCATATAAATAAGTAACATTGTGTTAGTTAAAGCGGTATAGAGGTGTTATAATAGGCATGATCCCTGTATGATCTATGACATTTCATACCTTCTACTCATTACCAAAGGTTACGCCTTGGCCCCTAGATGAAAAAGTAGTTTTTAACAAAATTTCCATAAGTATATTATTTGTATGTACGTATTTTGTCAGTAGCAATCCTACTGACAAAATAGGTACATACAAAAAATATTAACACGATTGGATGACTTATATACTTACTTCTATTACTATACTATGTCCACCTTTTTCACAAATCGAACTAGCTTGCAGCAGTCGATCTCTATCCCTAAGGGCCCGTGTGTGCTGCCTAATCCTATTATTATTGTCATAATATTTAATAATCTATGGTAAATGGTTAAGAAGTTCTGGTGTTTCATTTTTTAACTCTCAATAGATTTTTTTGATAGTTTTGTTCAGTTAACATTTGGTTTAAATAAACTTTTAACTTAAAATAAAACCAATATTTTGTTACTTTAATAAAGAGAAATTCCTAAAATGCCTACGTATGAACTGACCATGATGTTACGTGTTATGCCAAAAAGTGAATTGAAAACCACTTTGACGAGAATTTCCCATGCCATTTTCAATCGAGGTGGTATAATAAGAAATATAGAAAATCTTGGTTTCAGACCAATGCCGTACAAGACCAGTGCTCATGGCTTGGTCCATAGAGAAGCTAATTACTTTATATTTAGTATAGATACTGCAACACGATCTGTTGCTGATTTAAAAGAAGAATATAGCAGAGATGTTGACATTGTAAGGCAACGAGTGTATAAGATTCAAGATGATTCTCAACATAAATGCACATTAGAAGAAGAATTGAAGCCTCCTGCTTACCGGGAAGACGTTCAAAAGATGATAGAGATTGGAAAAACACAAGTAAATCGCTTCACTTATAAATTTAAATATAATTCTGGTCTAGATTACTATCCTTTCCAAAAATAAAATACTTTTTGTTATATTATTCTGAGTATATAGTAAAAGTAAATAGATTTAGCAACAATTTTTAATTCTAGCAATCTTTATTTATTAGTTTTTACTTAATATAAAGTTTTTAACTAAACCATGAAGTATAAATAGAAAAAATTAATAAATAAATATTTGCGAACAACTGGCTGAATGTTTATTAATTAATTCCTACATTACTAAATTTATGAGGTTATTTCTGCACCATAGGATTTAGTTCTTGTGATATCACAAAGCTGGGAGATAAATTAAAGCTTAATAATATTATTTTATTTTTATTATCTCTTTCCTCAATCTAAAATCACCAAGTTGCATTAGTAATCTGTAGAATTCTGGAGTGCTTTATTTTTCATTGACAGAATTTGCTCCACTTCTTCTACATTGCAATCTTTAAGTAATAACTTTAAAATTGGTAATTCACTAATATAAAAGTTACCATTCAAGGATAATTTGCACCAGTCTATATACCAATTTTCAACAACTTCTGCAAGTAAAAAAATAAAAACTTGAGACTATCTCTACATGAAGGTATATTAAAAGATACATCATACTTGGCCATAAATATGCAAATTAGATCAACCCACACACCTCATGTCCCCTTTGAAATTATTAGATTTTTTACAACTGTGTGTTTTTATGCAAAGATAAAGACAATTTATGGAAGAGCTTTATTACACTAAAAAAAAATTCTATAAAGTGAATGTGGATTTGTTTCAGTTTGCATAATTAAGTGCAATTTCAAAATGAACCACCTTACCAATTAGTTCTTCAAAACATGACACCTTATCATCATCATCATCTAACAATTTTAAAACACTCAAATAGTTATCACACAATAGAAGTTGTGTTTCATTATTGATGATATTCATATCCAGATCGAGATAGCTAAAATGAAAATGAAATTTGTTTCAGTTAAATTTTTAATTATTATATTTGTACCCTAATTATGACTTTAATTTTTTTTATGTATTTTAAATTATTTTGAATTATATTGACAAATGATGCAAAAACCTATTTAAAAAATTAATTTCAATTAATTATAAATAATTTTTTTTATTATTTTTTCTTCTCCTATACTTTAAATCCTCTATAAAAGATTCTGAAACAATTAGCTTATTGCCAACATTTAAACACCCCAATGTCCTAATAACCATTATATCATCTAAACGCATGATATAATGTTGTACTGAATTTCATAATAACACTCAAATTCCTTCTGCGCAAAGGGTTTACTCAACAGACAGCCACATTCTTACTGCTCAATGCGTAGTATCTGTATATATTTCAAAAAAAGAACAGACATTCACTTGCGTTTCACCATCTAGAACATTGTGCACTGTTAGTTATTTATGCAACTGTTGTGTAATAAGGGGTGTTAAAACACGAATGTGGGTGGGATAATAGTGTCACATCTTATCTATAGTGAATGTAATTAAATAACTAAGATAAGTTGTGGGTTCAAATCCCGGACATTGGACTACTGGCGTGGTCCACTCTTAACACAAGCATTTAGCTTAGTTGGAGGAAAAAAATACTAAAAATTTGATAAAAAAGACCAAGTGACAACAAATGTGCAGACGGACAAATATTTTATAAATATAATGTTAAAGGAGTTTCATGATTAATATAATGTTATTGTTTTCTGGAATAAAAATTGTTTAAAATAGTTGATTTTATTTAAAAATGTGTGATAAAAAATTTATAAAGCCTAATTCTGATTTTATACCTCATGTGGATATACATTTTATGATAACAAATTTTCTAAAAAAAATTATTTGCTTTAATTCAACTCAAATTTGAGATGCTAAAAGCATTAAGGTAAGTTTCTTTAAAATATTCAATAATGTGTCCTTCATAAATAATTATTAACTACATTTATTACAATGATCTTCACAACAACAAAAAAATCATTTTGTTTTGGTATAAGATTGTTGCACTGCTTGAAACCATTTATTTCATTTAACATCTTGTGGAACATTTAAAAACTTTTTTTACAGGTTGTTTCTGTAGTCGGTATTTGTACATAATGGTATGAAGCAAGGACAATTACTCTAGTTTCGATATTTTTGATGTATTTACCAATATACACAAAAATCAAAATATTGTGTTAATTATAATTCAAAACACTAACAGATGTATGCTACTGTAAGAAGAAATTAACGTTGTGACGTCACGCGCACTCAAGTTAGATCAGGAGCTGTCGGCCTATTTCCGGTATTTTTTTTTAATAATAAAAATCACTCATCAATCAATCAAAATCAAATATAAAATAATATTTTTGAACCTATTACCGTAATAAAAAATAAGTAATAATAATTACGGTAATGGGTTCGAAAATATTTTTTTACCTTTGATTGCAGAGAAAAAAATTTAAATAAAAATAGTTATTTCAAAACTTATTCAATCTTTTCATATATCGGTATCTTTTTTTTGTTAAAACCTTTTTTAAAAACTCTTTACCTTATAGCCTTTCGTATTTCAAAATCCTTTTTTTTCTTGTGTTCAAATTTAATTTTGTCCTTTAAATATTGAAATGAAGTGAGGCATGCTTCCTTAGGAATATCTAAAATAAATTCATATCATTAAAGTAATTGGTATTTTCTCCAAATCTTAATATTAGGAAATACCAACCGCAAGAGATATCGGCTCTTATGTTTCTTGTTACACAGCAATTGGAAATAACATTTTTTATAATTGCCGTTGTTGATATATTATCTGATTTGAAGACAGCCAAACCTCGTCTGTTAAATTAGAAACAAATTTAAAGTAAATCTCCTGTTTTAACACAAAATATAAACTAATTTCAATAGAATTCTAAAAGTTAAACTTACTGATATCTGCATATAAGATATGTCCCAAGAATTGAATGCGATCTAGCAAAAGCAATATTAACTGCTGGTCGTGGTAATTCGCCTGGTAGCATCTCCGCTAACCACGACGTCATTTCAGCTACTGAGAAACTTCCGGAAACGTGAACCTCACACCAAGACCTTAGGAAACATAATTGTACACATTCATACCTTCATAGTCACATAACAATGCCCGTTTGTTTCTATGTACGTATATTTATTGATATAGTTGTTTCTTTGTATATTTGCTTTTATTATTGAATATTCTAGTAACAGACTGATGGTTTTTTTTTCAATTGAAACGACGACGCAATGGTCATTATAATAACTATCCAATCCGAGGCGGGTTGCTGGTTTTATTTGATTGAAAAGCTTTAATTTGATATATAATTAATTAAAGTACGTTATGAACGTATAAATGTACGAAATCATACCTATTTACGCCTGGCTTTCATTATTTTTTAGAATCTTTATATAAATTGCCGTGATGTATTTTATTTGAAAAACAAGTGAACGAAATTTTTTCCAAAATATCTTAAAAATACTAACGGCCAAATTTCGATAGGCAAACTGGTAGGTATATATTCTCCTAATTATAAATATACATAATAATTTGGTTTTTAACAAAAACGGATGAGCGCTCTAATCCTGCAGCCGTATCTCGCACTATAGCCTAACGTCTGGCTTTGTTATGGTACTTGCAACTCACCTCGACTGTAATAACCAACTTGACACACTCGTGTCGTAATATAATATTAATCGATTTTCACTACTACTACTGATCAATTACTTCTGATAATCTTGAGAATGAATACTCTGATAATATCTCTAATTATATTAATAGTTCTATATCCATAAACTATCGCTATGTTCTACATACAACAGAAAGCGCTACGAGCCTACGACCGACATTATTGAAAGAATCATTATTAATATAATACCTTATCATATTCTCCACTTCCATGGATTCATATTTAGAATAATGCGGCAATATCGGTAAACGAAGTTTAATTAGCCTCGCAACTCTGGGAGAGCCTGCTGGTAAAATATACATTAGGACTCTGGTGGCCTCCATCTTTGTGTCTTCAAAAGAAACAGCTCGAATCTTTAACCAAAGTCGCCGTGTTCCAGCTTGACATCTTACAGTAGCTAGTAACTCGGTAATGTTAGAATCCTATATAGCCCAAAAATTAGATATTAATTAAGTATTCATAAAGTAGATGTAAATTTTTTTTTTTTTAGAAAATCGTTAAGTAAAATTTAAATACAAGACCTGCGGTGAACAAATACTAAGCACAGCTGCACTATCTGTTTGGATTTCAAGTTTATGACAACAATATATGAATAGCATGTCTAACGGAACTGGAGATGTTATTCTTGCTTCTTGCCATCCATTATTAGCAGCTCCTGAAAGCTAAATAATAAAATACAGGAAAGGCTGAAAGTTTCTCAGGGCATGCTCCTAGTTCTGATAAGAACGGTTGTTCATATGACTATAGTGGCTTTACCATATAATAGATAAAAAGGTGTTATATACTAGCTAACTTTCGTTAAATTAAATAATTCGGCCAAGTGCGAGTGTGGTCTGAGGGTTCCGTACAATTTCAATAAAGGGACAAACACTATCAAATTTTTATTTTCGTGTGCGGGGTAAAATATTATCAAAATTGTATTCAGGGTACTAACTCCTATAATGCATGTTTCAATTGACATATTTATATTTACTTAAAGAAAGAATAAAAGAAAATATAATAAAACATAAAAAAAATAAAAAACAATTTCTCTAAAATAATTTTAAAGTCGGTTATATTGTCAAATATAAAACCTTCTTTTTTTGGAGTCAATTAAAATATTTTACAAGTTGTCATTTAACAACATGTAATATCGTCAACAGCCGTTGCTACGATACGCGTTTTATATAGCTTTAGATTCATATCACACGATAGGACAACAAAAACGTCGATATTTGCGATTTCACTAATATTTGAATATGTTATACATATACACATTTTCGGTACAAAATTAAACCCTGATGAACGTTAAGCTAGAAGGCTTAGAAAATTTAAGTAACTGGAAAAGGTGCATTACTTTAAACCTTATTGTACAGTCTTAGAAATTAATAAATTCATTAATAGAATTTTGTATTTTACCATATAATCTTTTTAAATACATTTTTTTCTATTACAAATTATTTCTTTCTTTCTTGGAATAAATATATTTAGTTACAATATCAGAAAATTAAACTCGTTAACTAGAGTTTAAACAGCAAAAAGATTATGTATCTCTATCGAGGAGAGATCTACTGTATAACATTCGTATATTACTAAAATCGCAAACATCGAGTTTTTCATGTCCGCATAATTCCCTATAGAAAAACTACTTGTTAGCACGTTAGAATAAATGGCTATATTTATTGATTGCTTACACTTAAAAGTTTGATTTTTTCACAACTTTAAGACTCTATAGACTTACATGTTTAATATTAATTTCAACTTAATAACTTCACGTATTCTTCAAATAAATCTATAAAATTTCATTTTTTCGTGATGTAACAAATAAAATGGCACTTTTAGGATTTTTCCCCATACTAGTGCTATAAGACCTTCCTTCTTGTCAAAAATTCCAAGGTCAAAAGACAAAGCCTGGGAATTTTGATTTATCTCGAAAATCAAAATTATAATACATGAGACAAAAGCGGCTGCGGCTTTTTATTAAATTGATTTAGCAATGTGTTATTTTTACATATTTGAGGAACTAGAAATTAAGATATTTTGTATACCATAATTATTTAATATAACCAACTTGATATCTTCACGTTTTTCTGAGAAAAAGTTAATTTTCTAGCGAAGTAGAAAAAAAAATTACAGTTTTTTAATTTTATCCTTTATTTTTGCTATGAGACCTTACTTCATGCTAAATTTCTCGACGCTAGGTCATTGGGAAGTACCTTATAATTATATGAGTGTCCACAATAACGGTCTTATCTTTTTAATGCGTGGACTTAGAAGTTTAATTTTTTGACAACCGCAGGGGACCGCAGGCTTTAGTATTTGATATTAATTTCAACTTGATACCTCCATGCGATCCTGAGAAAAAGGGTCTTGACAGACAACAGAGAGACGGACAACGAATTGATCCTATAAGGGTTTTTAAGGTACGGAACCCTAAAAACGACTGTCTCGTGGCCACGGGCTCTTAGACTACATATTAATGGAATCATATAGTGTTAATAGAATTTTCAAGACAAAGGAGTAATACTCTGTTTTGTGAAGCACTCACCTCATACTGAACATCGAGTAGTGGAGGCGCCGATACTCCGCCAAACAGTGACCGAGTATTCTTTTGGTATTTGTCACGCTCGTTAGCAGTTTGTTTTTCTAAACGCGTTATTTCTGTCCTGAAAACATTTTCTGAGATGTTATAACATATCGATACAAACTTATCTTATTGAGGATTGTGTGTCTTATAATATTTAAAAACACATTTCTATTTAGGTATTGCATTTTAAATTAAATGTCTTTATTTATTTAAAAAAAAAGATTCTGTCTTTTACGGCATGCAAATATATAATAGGTTGGGGAAAAAGTCTTTTTGCATTATAGTATGTATGAACTTGTAGTAAAATCTCTTATATCGGCTATACTATCTGTATCTGGCTGGTTTTGGTATCATTCAAAGCTTACATTTTAAAGAAGATAATTCCAAATTCAAATTAGGAAAATGTGTGATTTTTATTTGTCTTTCGTACTGTGAAGATGAGTGAATCTAATGAAGAAATTCGATAAATTTTACTACAAAAAAATTTGCGATGTTTATGGACCTAGTGCAGTATCTGTAAGAGTAGCACAAATTTGGCTTAAGCGTTTTTAATCCGGAAATTTTGATATCAAAGATGCACCTCGCTCTGGTCGCCCTATTACGGATAAAATGGATGCCATTTTTGAAAAAGTGGAGCAAAATCGGCATATCAGCAGTTACGACGTAGCTGAAGAACTGGGAATTTACCACACAATAGTTTTGGCGGCTTTGAAACAAAACTGTGTACAAAAAAAGCTCGATATTCGGGTACCTCACGAGCTTACTGAAAGAAACCTAATGAACCGTGTACTCATTTGTGATTCTTTATTACGACGTAATGAAACCGAACCATTTTTGAAGAAGCTGATAACTGGTGATGAAAAATGGATCACGTACGACAAGAACGTGCAAAAAAGGTCGTGGTCAAAGGCCGGTCAGGCTTCACAGACTGTGGCAAAACCCGGGTTAACTCGCAACAAGGTGATGCTGGGTATGTGGTGGGATTGGAAGGGCATTATTCATTATGAGCTGTTACCACCAGGCAGGACCATCGATTCTGAAGTCTACTGCGAACAACTGATGAGATTAAAGCAAGAAGTTGAGAGAAAGCGGCTGGAATTAATCAACAGAAGGGGTGTAGTTTTTCATCATGATAATGCTAGACCTCACACATTTTTAGCCACTCAGCAAAAATTAAGAGAGTTTGGCTGGGAGGTGTTAATGATTCCGCCGTATAGTCCTGACCTTGCACCTTCAGATTTCCACCTGTTTCGATCTGTTCAGAATTCTTTAGGCAGTGTCAGGTTAACATCAAGAGAGGACTGCCAATACTACTTGTCGCAGTTTTTTGATCAGAAGCCCCAAAATGTCTATAACAATGGGATTATGTCCCTACGTACAAGATGGCAAAAGGTTATCGAACAAAATGGTACCTACATACTTTAGTTAAATGTGAATAAACTATATTAAAAAATGTTTTGAATTTTATTTATTTATTTATAACTTTATTGTACACCACATAAAAAAAATAATAAAAAATAACACAGTAAAATAAAAACCAAATATAAAGTGAAGTACAACGGGCGGTCTTATGACTAGTTAGCCATCTCTTCCAGACAACCCTGTCTTGGGAGGAGCCGAGGTTGAAATAACGAAGGTGGTGTAGCTTCAATATACTAATATATTACAACCGAATACATACACACCTACACAATAATATTATATAATATGAATACATACAATTATAATAAACTAATAAATATTCTAAGGTTACAATAAACTACATAAACAATACATAAATTTAATAAATAAATATAATGAATAATGTCATCTAATTATTTAGATAGTGATCTTTCACTGAATTCTTAATATTGTTAAGTAAATCTAATTCTCTAATATTGAGTGGTAAATCGTTCCATAAGCTAATGGCTTGCACTGTGAAGGATTTTTTATAAAACTTTGTAGAGAATTCAGGCACAAGGAGCTTAAGTTTGCGTGTAGATCTCAACCCAGAAGGATTTTCTACAAATTTAAATCTTTCCTTTAAGTATGAGGGTGCGTTTGGGCTAAATAATACACAGTACAACAGACTGAGAATATGTAGATTCCGGCGTGAACGAATGGGGAGCCACTTGAGCTTTGAGCGAAATTCTGACACATGGTCATATTTGCGTAGGCAGAATATGAACCGAATAGCGAGATTTTGAAGACGCTCAAGCTTATTAAGTTGGTCCTCGGTTAAATCGGAATAGCTTGCATCTGCATAATCGAATTTTCTTAAAAAATGCGAAGAAACTTTTTCCCCAACCTATTATAAATTAGAATTGCATTGTATATGATTATTTATTCACTATTTTAATCACAGTCACAAAATTATATCTATAATATTTACTACTAAAATATTTATTATTATAAGTATAAAATATTTTATTTTATGTTTATTCTTTTTACTTATAATTTTATTCCTTCAACTTCAAGTATTATAATGAGTATGTAATTACTTCATATTATTTTTATTACATAAGCAGATATTACTCGATCTCCACTTAAAGCCATTCATGGTTTTAAGTTATAATACTATTAATTTCATGAGTTTTAAAATTTCAGATATAAGTTAAAATTGTTAAACTAAATCTTATGTTATAACTTAATAAATATATGAAAAAAAGAGAAGCTTAGGTACTCGAGTTTTGAACGTCTTAAGGCCAGTGCATCAGCGGAAGCGTTGTTTATAGAAGAAACCAGTCCTTTTGATCTTAAGCCAAATATTCTTCCAGAAAACGTGGCTACAAGTAATTCTGGTTCGTCAGTTCCTATACAACCTCCCCCAACCGATGTTACGGGTTCACCAGAAAACTAAAATTTTAAAATATTTTAATGATTGTCTCATGTAAGGCTAATTAATCAAACGAGTAGGTACGAATTACAACACCCATTTTTTTAAATTAAAACTTACATAAGTATATTTAAGGCGAGGTTTTTCATGTAAATTATCTGTGTTAATTAAATAAAGTTGAATAGAGCCATCATGTCGACCCACTGCGAGATGGGTGCCCGAACTATTTGTGAACCATCCTACACACATGACTGATCCTAGTCCATGGCCTTCAACCAAGCACTTGTACGCCAGGTCTATTCTGAAAGTTATATAAAAGATTCATGTTAAAAAGCGCTCACGTCTTCAGACATGTAATTATTCAGCAGATCACAATCGGAGGAAAAATTTATATAAAAGGGAAGAAAGAATTAGAAACTCACTCGTCATAAAATATGAGTCCTATAGAGCCATCAGAAGCTCCATAAAAAGCACACACTTCAGTAGAATGTAAAGTAAGCGGTACAATAATCCTTATTGGCCCTGGTGACATATATAATCGCTTCTGCGTTTGCCCATTTTCTATAATCAATGCTTCCTTGCTTGCTATTACTGCAAGAACCCGAATCCTAGTATTCTGACATAGAAACGGATAAAACTTTAAAAATTTATAGTAGTATGTAATTAAATGATGGAATATTAAATAAGCCAGGAAATAGTAATGATAAGAAATAGTATAATACAAACATTTGGTGTGGAAAAAGCAACAGCATCCAGCACTCTATCATCACAAACATGAGAATACTGCTCTTGTAAATCTTTATAGAATATCACAGTTCTTCCACAGCACAGTATTAGATCGCTGCCCAACACGCACCTAAGAATAATAATTCTATTTAAAAATAAACTTAGGTATATTTTTTTGTTTTTATATTGTATATTTAATGAATTTGTATACAATTACATAGAGGTGATTGTTTCTGATACCGATGTCTCGATGCTGAGAAATACTTTCCCTTTTCTTGTGTAACCTTTTACTTCATTACCAGATGCAGCGAAAATTTTATCTGTGTGTGTTCCTAGTAATAAGACAAATAGATTATCAATCAGTCTTTTAATTAATAATATAATAGTCCATAGGGTATTTTGGTACAGATATTGATTAGAGCATGGAAAAGAACATAGGTTCCGTCAAAAAGGCTTAAAGGGAAAAGAACATCGGAGGGAAGTGACACCGGTCTGCCGAGTGTGGTGCGGCGGCAGAATGTTGGCAGGACCTTAGCACCGAGCTTTGTGGTCAATTATTAACGGAGAACTGGTGGGCAGTGGCCTCATTTTGCGAGTCGATGATCTGATTAAGGGAGGCCGCGGAGAGGAAACGATGCGGTTGCTTTTGCCGACCCGGGGAAGGAGGCCCGATACGCGCATCTTCCTCCTCCGGACTACAGTGGCAGTGGACGTGTATTCTGTCCCCGGAACACGGGCCTGTTAAAACAGGCTCTAAAGAGCGGGTCGACCATTGAGGCATCGCTTAGAATGTGAATAGCGACCCCGTAGCGCCTACTCATATTAACGGAAAAGATATCGTAGTAGGTTTAGTAGGTATGACGATATATTCGAACTTCCTAAAGGATAGGGTGGTATGCGTAAATGCATTCCCCTGCGCCAACACATAAGAAAAGGGTAAAATAGAATGTCGAACTGTGTAATGTCTTTTCATCAAAATCAGTTTAGTGGTTTAAGCGTGAAAGAGTAACAGACTAAATTACTTTCGCATTTATAATATTGGTTAGGATATAGATATTACTTGTATAGTTTACATGCGTATAGTTAATATATGAGTTACGAATTACGGTTTAACGTATCTCATATAGTTAAATGTGCTACTAATTATATTATCAAAAACTCTGAACAGCTTTTGATAAAACTTCGATTATTTTACAAAGCATTAAAGAGACGTGGAATAATTAAATTTAAAGCATATTTGCGATTTAATCTTGAATTTAAAATTTTCTGCTCTAGGACTGCATTGGTATGGTGCTTATAAAATTATTCTGTATTTTGATTAGGAGATCGAAATGAAGTCGGTTAGAAAGGATAACATTTTTGGTCCACCGATGATTAACGTCATAACAGTAAGTTTAATTATATTGTAATGTATTTTGCGATTAAGTATATCTAATTTTACCAAGCGATGAGGCAAGCTGTACTGAAGTTATTTGTTTTCCTGGTAGTGTTTTAAACTGCACAACTGGATCTTCATCTTTTATACTTAAACATTGAAGAACTCCATTTTTATCTCCTATCGCGAACTGTAGAGAATAAATTTGTTTATTAATGTTATTCAAATTCTAAACGGGATTTAATTGTTCTACGATATTTTCTTTCTTACCCTTTGTTGCAGTTTTTGTTCAGTAGCAGGTAAAATTTTTAAAGCATCAGGATATGTTATGCCACAAAGGGTATAGTCAATTCGACTTAAATCATAATCCATTTGGAATATAAGGTTCTTACGTACAGTCTAATATTTACTAATTGTGCTGCAAAGAAATGTTACAGATCAATTGTATCTTAGTAACTAGAAATCGTAAACAAACTAACCTCAGAACATTGTTACTACTACAACTAATTGTATTTTATTTTTAATAGTTTTACATATTGATTTTTTACACAAGTGCATACTTGTACGCCGGAGACCCTGGATTCGATTCACAAGAAAACAAAGTTTTTATTGTCTATAATTTTTAGTTATTTTTTAGGTACTCTCCCAGGTGGCAAGGAAACTTTTTCCCAACTGACTCGCGACCACTAGCATCCGAATCCGAAGCAAAAGTTAATCTTCCTCTTTTCCATACAACTATTTGTTGCATTTTCAGTGGACTAAGTTCCTGACACTTAGTACTTTCCTTTAGGCCATTAGAGTCAAAATCGTAGTATCATCGAGCAAACAGATAAAAATCGTGCGATTAACCCTGGTCTAGTCTCAGGGAATACAAATCTGCTGTAAATATTGTTAACAAGTTTAATTTTAGCATCTTTAAATCATTATCTAAAATAAAATCTATTTTTATTGGATGAACCAGAGATTATTCTCGATTAATTTGAACAAAGATCGATTTTTAATTTGACTTTCTCTCTATCCTTTAAGTTTTTATAATATTGGTATTACCATACGAAGATAAGAATCACTTAATTTTATAGAAATAATAATCACAAATCGAATGCCAATATTTATGGTATAACATCGAATATATTGAGTAGCGATAAATCGATTTACTGGGTTTATATTACTTTTTATGTACTCATAATCGGTAGCACTGCTTTCAAGTTTCAACTCATATTCATTGTCATATATTTGTCAAATTGAATAACAATTTTGGTGACGATCGCTAGCGGCTCGTATATTTCAAAATTGAAATATAAATTATAAACTGATTTATAATCAAAATGGAGAGCGATAAAGAAAATGTTATTCAAGCGTTGGTTATTATGGATTCATTTAATACTAATTTCAGTCCTGTAAATAATAACAAACCTATGGTAAGTGCCGTTGCATAAATTGCTGTAATTTTAATAAAAAAATCATTTTGCAGAAATAGTATTTATCTTTCAGGCGCTACTTCCTGTTGCAGGCGTTCCTCTTATTAATTACGTCCTGGAATCTTTAGTATCAGGAGGAGTAGGAGAAGCCATTCTGTTCTGCTGCCAAGACAGCAATAAAATTAAAGAATATGTTAAGTATGTTTGCAAGTTAACCTTAGTGTGCTCTAATTTTTTTTAAAGCCAATTAAATGCAATTTTCATTTGCAAATACTAACCTAACCTTGATTTGCCATGGGTACTGTCAACTTAAATATAATCTTTACAGGACCTGTAAATTAGAGAAAGTGCCATGGAGCTTGACATTGGATGTTCAAATCTTATCCTCAGATACTTGTGAAACAATGGGTGATGTTATGAGAGAAATTGATGCAGCAGGCCTAATTAGAGGATATTTTGTACTTCTTGGAATAAACTCTATAACAAATATAAATTTTTCAGCCTTGCTAGAACAACATAAGTAAATAAATGTTTTGATCTTTAACTCTAAACATCCTTTTAGTATGTTTCATAATTATGTAATATTTTCCAGTTTTTCATCATTCTTTTCTGATGATTAAAATATGCTATTTTTATCAATTTTATTTTCATGTATGAAATTATAGTAAAGCTAAGAGTTTAATATTCAATAACCCAAATAACAGGTAGATGATGTCATTCTAATTATTTTATGTATAGGCAAACATGCAAGAAAGATAAAGGAGCAGCAATGACACTGGTTTATAAGGAGGTTGCATGGGAACATCCTTTAATAAGCAATGACAAATCCCTTTTCTTGGCTGCTGATGGTAGGACACATAAAATATTGGTGCATGAGAAATATAAGCCAAAATCAAAAAAATCTACAATATCATTGCCATTGGTAAGCTAATTTTGATTACTAATATAATAAAGTTTTTGAAGGTTTCATTTTGATAATTATATTAAAAAATAGATAGCTGAAAATTTATTGAGAATATAAAATTAGATTCCAATTGGAACAGGAGTTTTGAAAATTATATTTTAAATACTTCAGTTTATAAATAAAGTATTTTAAAAAAGACAAATACTAGCCAATTTTGCTCAATTTTATGTATTATTAAAAATATAATGTGTTATTTTAGGAAAGTGTATTACATCACTCAGAGGTTAAGTTGCATCACAATTTAGTAGACGCTGATATAGCTCTGTGCTCTCCTTCAGTGCCTCCATTGTTTTCTGATAACTTTGATTTTCAAACAAGGAATGATTTCATTCATGGAATATTAATAAATGAAGACATTTTGGCTAGTTCCCTTTATTACACTTTGTTGAAAGGTAATCAATATGCAGCAGCAATTACAAATTGGAAAACTTATCAAACAATATGGTATGTAGAGCTTAATAATCTATGAATATTTTTGAACCCTAACCGGGTTAGTCAGATATATGAAAAAATGAGAATTTTCAGTCATTTGTTTTGGCATTAAATCATTTTATTTTATAAAATTAATGATATGTCATCTTTACACAATGATTTGACTTGAAGTCACAAAAATTTGAAAAAAAAAATTTTTTTTTAAAAAGTTATAGCTGTTTGTGTTGACCCAGTGATGTCTCTGACCACACATGACCCCTTAAATGAAAATGTACCAACTTTATAATATTTCACTTGAGGAATCTAAATATACAAAGTAAAACTCATTAGCCAATGTTGAAAAGTATGATTGTAAAAAAAAGAGCCAATTTGGCAAATATCTGTTTTTGTATTAAATGATCAAATATTAGTATAAAAATATATGATATAAACAGAAAGCAATAAAAAAAATTTGTAGAGTATTAATATAATATTGCTGGAATATTTGATTATGGTTTTGGTAAAGATAACATGCAATTTTGGTTTGAAAGGATTAAAATTGATTATGTAAATGCAGAATATTTTGCTGATATTTTTTACAAATACATAAATTTAAACAAAATTATAATTATTTATTTTTTAGTTGGGATATTCTACACAACTGGGTGTATCCACTTTCAATTGAAACTGGTTCATTTTACAAGAACAACTACATGTTTATGGGTAACCACATTTTTAGAAAAACCAATTCAACTTTAAGTAGGTATGTATATAAAACTTTATAATCTTTTTTCAAAAGGAATTGAAAGGTTACCTTGCTATAATTTGCGGAAATCCAATAAACCGTATACTCCCCCCGGTGAGTGCACAGCCCAAGCAAAGGCGAGAAATACAGACTGCCACCAGAACACACGACAACATACGGCACAACCCAGAAGAGCACACCGCTCACAGAAAACTGCCCAAACCTACATGCACACAAGCAGGTCGCCTAACAATCTACATATGTTACGATACATTACCAAAACATCCTCAGTAGTTGATGACTCTACAAGTGTCATTTGCTAAGTAGAACTTTTCGAGAGGGGACACCATACGGTTTTTCCGCCGATTATAGAAAGGTAACCCGTTAAATTATGAATTTCTGCAAATTAACGCTTAATTCTATTCAATTTCCATACAAAAAAACACATTAAGAATATTACTGTAATTTCTTTTTAATTTCAGATCTTGTAATTTGGTTGAAGATGTTTTGATTGGTGCTGAAACACATATAAGTGATATGTCGTGCATTTCAAAATCAATGATTGGTAACAATTGTTCAATTGGGAACAATGTTCAAATCCAAAATAGTTTCATAATGAACAATGTTGTGATCAAAAGTAATTGTAAAATTTTAAACAGTTTTATTGATGATGGATGTCTAGTTGCGGAAAATTGTAATTTAGAAGGTGTAATTGCTTCTGCTAATGTATCTATGAAAGCCGATAGTCAACTTAAAGGAACTGTTTTTGAAGAACTAAAAAATGACACTGGTGAATATTGTTTATCTATATTAGTTCTTTTGAAGCACTAAAGAATAAAAGCATAGATTGATTTTGGCTCTATTTAATAAATATGTATTTTTTGCAGACAAAACAGTGTTGAAATCGACATCAGACAGTGAAACAGAATCAGAAAATGAGTCTTCAGAAGATGAATTTATCGGTTTTGAAAAGGAATGGAGTGCCACTGAATCCTGCTACTCATCAGACAGTAGTGCTGAATCATCTTTGCCTGATTCACCAATACCAGAAGATACAAATAGTAAGTTTAAAATTGTTGGATTCATAACTTGATTCTTGACTCTTAGATGCATATCATATTTTGAATATTATTATTGATCCAAGTTTAGTGTATTATTTGGAAAGATTTTTTTTACTAAATGTGTTTAATCCACAATACAATATTAGGCACTCTATATGCTCCAGATATGGACTATAAATATCTGTTTTTTTTCTCTTATTACCTATAACTAGGTACAATCATAAAAAAAGTTTATTTTAAATTAATAAAAAATCATTATCTTCTTGCATTCAAGGATTAAAAGATTATATGAGTTTATGCAGTAATCAAGTTGTTTACATTTTTTCATCATCATCATGTATTTTAGCAATTTTTCCTTAATTCCAGTATTCCTACAAGAAGTAATAGACAGTTTGGCAAGAGGATATGAAGAGCATCTTAAATGTGATTATCTCATATTAGAAATAAATTCCTCAAGATATGCATATAATATTCAACTTCATGAAGTAAACTTCTATGTTGTAAGAGCACTTCTCAGTATACCAGCTCTGGTTTCCAGCAAGAGTGTACTGAACACCATAAAAGATATCTTAAAGTTCTTTCAACCAGTGTTGGCTAATTATATCAAAACAAAATCTTCAATTATGGATTGCTTAAGAGCTGTTGAAGTAAGTATCTTTACATAGTATAAAACAAAGTTGTTTGCGACTAGCAGGCCGCTGAATAAAAGTCAAAATTACCATACTTTATTCTTTTTGCACTGTAATATGGATATATGTTACACATGCTCTAAAATAGCATGCTATAAGTATGCTTATTATGAGCGTGCTTGTGAACTGTTTACATTTGCTAGCAATAAGCATGCTAGTTTTAAGTGTGTTCCTGACTAAGCATGCTCAAAGCAAACACTCCAATATAATGATAGCATGCTCTCTGCCAATTCAAACATAATTATGGAAAATCAAACAGCCATCCGCATGGATCTAAATAAAATTATACTTTTACTGACCATGCAATGCATCCAAAAACTAGGAAGAGGAAAAAAAGTGGTAAAAAAAATAGGAAGCGCGTGCACCTTGCAAACAAGATTGTTACAAGCATGCTCATTAAGTAAATGGGTTCACACTTGCATGCTTAAAGATAGCATGGCATGCTATTATCCAGCATGTCACTAAAAAGCATGCTTAATAGTAGCATGTCCTGTACACACACGCTAGTAGGTAGGATTTGCTTAATAATAGCTTGCTTTCATGCTAATAATTAGCTTGTGTAACAGTAGTCTAACATCATAATATAATTGATCTTAATTTTTAGGAAAGTTGTATCAAAAATGAATGGCTTTTTGGAAAAGCTGGACAAATAATTCATTTGCTGTATGATGCTGATGTAGTTGATGAAGACTCTTTGTTAGAATGGTATGAAGATTTAAAAGAAAATGAGAGCCAAATATTAGAACAAACTTCAATAGAAAAATTCTTTGCATGGCTCCAACAAGCAAGTGAGGAAAGTGAAGAATCAGATTAAATAATTTATTATTAATAAATGGTCTGTTATAATTAAGTTTTTCTTTTAATTTACATGATAAAGCACATTTAATTACACACTGTCAAATTTGATTACAAAATAAAAGATCGGATTAGTACATCATGGTGTTATGATTTCAAAGTACAATTATTGTAAACATTAACGAATAGTTGCATATTGCTGAAACTGTACTGTAGAGAAATTCCTGAATTTGTTAATATCAAATGATGTTGGTTCACAAGGAGAATGTATTTTTATTTGTCTCATGTGGGTATCTCTTCCATTTTGGTGGTTACTAAGAACTGCTATTTGAATCATATAAGTCCTGATTGGTCTATCTTGAATGTCTTTGATTGGAATCATTTCCCAACCTAAAAAATAAGAATTATTAATATTGCATCATTTTTTTTTTGGTATATATGTTGTTGATCTTACCACTTGGTTCAATTAGTTCTATCAGTTCTATTTCTTGTAAATCATTAAAATGTGTTCCAGCTCTTATGGAAATTCTACTAGGAGTATAACTTTCATCAAGTTTGTAGTCTGTGTAGATGTAAATGTGGGAAACCATAGTTTTTCTTTGGAATTGTATATTAACTAAATGAGGTAACTGTCCATCTGATTGCCAATATGTGTCCATGCAATCATCTCGAAGTTGATCAATTCCGAAACCTATATGTTGAAACAAAATTTCAAATAAACAATCTTAATAACAACCTAGCAAAATAAAAACTTAATATCTGCTCACAACTTCTTTCCTGGAAACCTCCCTCAGGGTATACTCCCACAAACAAACTTACGTACAATGAAATCTTAAGTCTCCTATTTTTCAACTTATAAAGTGCCTTTATTTAATATTTCTTTGAAATATGTAGACTTATCTTAGAGAGAATTAATACTTTCTATCCCAAAATATATGTAAATGTGACAAATTTCATTCAAATCCTTTGGGCCATTTCTGATTGAGTCGCAAACAATTTTCACTATTATTATATTACATTTATATTATTAGACAAATATAATTAGTATTGTATAATATAAACAGTGATAGCCTAGTGGTTAAGATGTTCACATGAATAATTAATTGAACTTGGACCTCCCGAGTTTTCTGGGTTCACACCGCTGACTGAGTTGTGTGATATAAGAAATTAAATATCACTTGTATTAACGGTGAAGTAAAACATCGTGAGGAAACCTGCACTCCTGAGAGTTCTCCATGTTCTCACAAGGTGTGTGAAGTCTGCCAACCTGCACTTGGCCAGCATAGTGGACTTCCTCCTTATTCTGAAGAGGAGACCCGGCTCAGCAGAGAGCTATTAAAGGGTGATGATGATGATAATTAGTATGATAAGGTACTATAAATAACAAACCTGGTTTACACGAAGATAGACTCCATATAGCATGATTGCCAACTTCTCTTACAGTACCAGATCTTTCATTAACTAGTGGATCTTTTTCAGAAGCCATGCTAATATATCAATAACAATGATAACAATTGAATTTTGACTGGTTGATGATTCTGACTTTTGACAAATGTTCGAAATAGGCATGCGATTTCAGATCGAGTAATGCATCAATCGATTTTGTGGGTAAATCGATTTAATTAATCGAGTGTTTAGATTTTTTCTAATTCGATAATAATTGTGAAATTAATGCCTACAAGTTTAATGAACACATAATATATTATGGTTTTAATTTTCTTGATAGGCTTGTTTACTTTTTACCGTACATGGCGATGATAGTTTACTCGATAAGAAATCTTATTCTTCGTGGTCTTCTAGTCTTTAAAATTATTAAACTTTTGTTTGTATATGGCCTAAGAACATCGCAAGAATTTTTTACTTCAAAAGTGGTCGTAGCTTAAAAATGAATATATCACTATTACTTTTTATTATGTATAACTTGAAACTTCTTTGAATTTGAATATAAAGGTACTTGACTTATTTCCTGTGTCTGTAACTATATCGAGCTAACTCTATAAAATATATACATAGAATACATAAAAATATAAATAAATAACGCAAGAGGAAGACGGCAGGTCTGTAACGGTTAAAGCATTTATAATATATTTAATCAGGCTTGTGATCGTCTAGTTAGAACCCTTAATACGTTGCGTAAATAATAACCATCAAAGTTCTTTTAGTGTATCAGAGGCATGAGTTCAATAGGTCATCGAAGAAGATAAATTAAACTAAATAAAGATCGATTTGCATTTTATTAAATTAATGTAATAACGATGTTGTGATGACGCATAGATGTATAATAATTTTATAAATAATGACATCAGAAGGATGTTAGATAAAGAAGATAGCTGAAGGAGTCTCTCCCTTTCTCTTATAATATTTAAATATAAAAGAGAAAAGGGGTCGGCAGCCCCACACCCGCCACCGACTATGGGTTCCAACCAAATCGTGAACCCTCCAGGATAGAAGGTGGGAGCTATTTATAGTCCGCCTACACTTTTGATGCTACATTAGCATACAGTCGATACGGCAGTGTTGAAAGCCGAGGCTTTAGTAAATCAGCCGAATCTGTAATAATAAAAAGGCGTGAGTCTTGTGATGGAAATGAATCCAATAAAACAGCAAAGCTGCAAGGTGTCCGAAGACAAAGGGACAAGCTCTGGTAATAAATAAAGTGATAAATAAATCACTGGTTCAAACATCGGTTCGTAAGAACTCACAGCACTTAGGCGGCTGATTGCAAGGAATGCACATATTCATATTCACATGTGTTATCTTTGCCACCGGAGTGGATATCGTTGCAGCCATAGCTAATAATCGTTGCAGCCGTAGCTGATAAATGTTGCCACCGTAGTGGATATTGTTGCAGCCGGAGCTGATAAGTAACAACCACCGTAGTGGATACGATGGTGTGATAGACACAACGATATCAACTGAGACGCCAGGACGTTGAAGTATCAAATCACAGTGAGAGTCACAAACAACATCGTCTGAGCCATGAGAGACCTCGGAGTATCAAATCAAAGAGTGATAGACACAGCGATATCAACTAGGACATTAGGACGTTGAAGTATCAAATCATAGAGTGATAGACACAAACAACATCGTCTGAGTCACCAGAGACCTCGGAGTATCAAATCACGAAATATTCAAGACAACTTGTCATGGGGGTGGTAGTAGCTGATTTAGCCACAAAGCCTACAAACCAGTCCACAGCTCATCGTCAAGAATAAAGCATATCCGGCACCGTACACAAGAATTCTCAAAGCAGAACTTAATCACACTAAGAGGCATCTCGCGTCCATACCACCAAAATACGCAAGGCTCCAGCAACAGACAGATGGACTTCTCAAAGACAATCAAAATCATCTAAGAGTCACCTTCCGTCCGTATGCCAAAGCTCGTTCGAAATAAGGCGGTCCTGCAAGACTACTTTCGCAGAACACTTTTGTAAGGAGGCTGATCTAAACACATGCATCACTATCACACCGTAACTACATAAGATATCATCATTAAAACATATTTATACTCATTAATTAAGGCGATTCATGTAATTATTATTACATGCATCGCCCGTATACATGTTTTTATATTGTTAAAATTCTTTAGATGGTCACCCACAAACCAATGTGAGATGCCGTGCCGACGATCTCACGCTGCCTCCCTATATATGCTGGGCGATCGGTCAGACTATCGGCAGTTTCATACTAGGGCTAATCATTCGCTTATCTGAATTCAGCAGATTAATGAAACTGAAATAGTGCATCGATCTCAAAAATGTACTTAAAGTGTATAAAGGTACGAAATAGTATATTTTAATAAAATTTAATAAATAAATATTATTATACATAGATATCTGCTGATATGGTATCCCGTACGCCAGATTCAAATTCGGTCAATCATTTCCTCTCGAGTCATAATTCGTATACTGCATAAGTAATATATATTGTGATTACTAATATATATTCGTAACTGTCAGCTGCGATTCCGTGGGTGGGGCGAGCAGTGGCAACCTCCCAAACTAGTCGAAAAAAAAAATTTTTTTTTTTAGTCATTTCCTCCCGTTTGAAAATTTGTCGGATTATAGTTTACTTAGCATTGTGAAGGAAAAATAAAGTCAGCTGACCATAACGTGGTCATACGTCAGCTGGTTGCTTGACCATGTAAAATTTTGATTTTTTGTAGCAAAGTCACAGTTACCATTTAAGTAGCTTTTTACAAACAGGAGTTTCGCGAGAATGAACGGAGTCGAAGTCGAAAATATTTCAAGATAATATTTTAATTATAATTATTTATTATGCACTAAGTAAACGGATATATTACTATGAAATCAAAATTAAAAGTTAAATCAGCAATATTTAGTAACAAGGCAAATTATTAATTACACTATACTAAACTACTAGATTATATATAAATAGGATTTCTTAAAAGCCGATAATGTAATAAAACCTTATTCAATTATTATGTTTTTTTTCTTTTAGTCTTTTAATTTTAATGACGTTTTGTTACAATTTTACCGTATAAATTTACATTTTATTAAAGAAATTAAATATTTGTGTGCTTTATAATTTCCATTTATATAATTTGCTATCTCATTATTATACATCGACGATGATTTTTGGTAAGAAACAAATGGAACAACTTGCCGCATTAACGACATCGTTTTTGGGATTTACTGCAGCTTCTTTTATCGGTATGGTGTATATAACAGATTGGAAAGTAATATGTGCATATATTCCTTATTACAATCAGCAATTTGCAGATAATGATTCTTCTAAAAAAAAGTGATTCCTTTGATTTACATACTACATATTCTGTAGTACTTAAGTTTTAAAATTAACATTATAAAATTTTTGAGATTATATAATAATAAGACTCGCTTGTGCATGCTTAGGAGCACGTGATAACGTGCCCTGATCCTATTGAAATCTGAAAAGAGAATTACAATAATGACTAGTTCAAGACATCAGGTGTGTTGGGATTTTTGTTATAATGTCAACCGGCTCGCACGCACCCGGCGCGTACGCAATCACCAGCAGCTGCTCGCCCTCAGCCCTCCGGTGCGCAGACTCGCCCTCTGAATAAATACCACCTCTAACATTTATAATATTGTTTTTATTGTTATAAGAAATAAAAATAAAAAATAATTTGGCATGACCATGGTCAGCAGTTTCATTTAATATATTCATATTACACATAAGGATAAAACCGGCTATGTATGACATTCGTGTACTTCAGGTTGCCTATAACACGATATTAATCCACAGTACACTGGGATTTATTATTGTTTGCTTAATAAAATTTTTTTTGTATTACTAGTCGATTCGCCTCGGCACGCACGGGAGCAATTTTCCACGTGTACATGAATTTAACAAAAACCGCATTGCTATATATAAATATTCAGGCAAAATTTTATCCCACAGAAACTATGAATTTTCCGGGATATAAAGTAGCCTATATTATGTGTTTATTCAGTTTACAAAGTATTTGTAAGCTAAATTTTATCGAAATCCGTTCAGTCGTTTTTGTGTAATTGATTAATAAACAATCAACCATACAAACTTTCAATATTAAGTTAGGTAAGATAATTATAATATTAGTAAGATGGTAAGATTACAAATGAATTTCGGTCATTTTAGAAAAAACTACGTACCAGATTTCTTCATAGCTCTGCAGTTATAAAAACTCAGATAATGTAGGATAGTAATATCCTACCAATCCTACTTCATACTATCCTACTAGTCCTACTAATATTATAAACGCGAAAGTTTGTAAGAATGTATGGATGTATGTTTGTTACTCTTTCACGCAAAAACTTCTGAATGGATTTTGATGAAACTTTACAATAATATAGCTTACACATCAGAATAACACATAGGTTTTAATTTATAATGATATAGTGTGAATTGTCCAAAATAAAGCGGGTGAAACAGCAGGGTGCAGCTACTATTATAAACGCGAAAGTTTGTAAGAATGTATGTATAAATGTATGTTTGTTACTCTTTCACGCAAACACTAGTAAGTTTGTAATTTTTTTTACAATAATATAACTTACACATCAGAATAACACATAGGCTTTAATTAATAATGATATAGTGTGAATTATCCAAAACACAGCGGGTGAAACCGAGGAGCGCAGCTAGTAATTTATGTACGTGAAAAAGTGATCAATATTAATTAATACGTTAAGATGGCAAATATTTTAAAAAGGATAAATACCAAAGTGAAGCGAGCATTATTAAATACATCGTCACAGAATTTACAAAAAAATTAAGTTGGGAGAAGAATAAATAAAGATGATTTAATTTATACCGTTGTCGTATATACTTGCATTAGGTATACAAAAAATACAAAGGTTTCCAACTAATAGATATAGGAGGGGAGGTTCATATTCCGAAGGGCTTCGAGTTTACACACGGCACGGCGTTCCTATACAGAAAGTTCCGAGTTTGACATACCAACAGTCAACACAACATAATACACATTTGTGTGATAGGCCGCTCGCCGGGCGGTTGTGTACGCGGCGGCAGATATCGTGAACTACCACTCGTACTCAATTAATACGTTCAACCACTTTTATAAATTTTTTTACAGTTTAATATCTGTGTTGTTAAAAAGTGATATTTTGTGTTTAAAATGGATTTATCCTGTGGAGAAAATCTTCAAAATTCTGGACATAACAATAGTAACAGTGGAAGGACTGTAGACATGCGTATTGCTGGACCTGATCGAGCCTTGGATCGCGATCCCCGGCTTTTGCTGAACCTCTTGACCTTGGAGAGGGTTCACGCATTGCACACTGATTATTTCCAACATGTACAAATTGATATACAGCCCTTTATGCGAAAAGTCGTCACCACCTGGATGCTGGAGGTAAATACAACTTTTTCTTCCTTTTTCTCAAAATTACATTACTTGAGATATTTCTTAATTTTTCACGCCCTGTTCATTCACTTTAAATTATTGCCTACTACAGCTGATTAAAATTGGAGTGAATGACCTTAAATTTCTGTGAGCGTATCTAAAGTTGGGCTCGTATGGACCTTAGTGGAACTTGTTAATAGCATAAGGCTACAATAATTTTAATTACATAACTGAACAGTTTTGGTATTTCACTCTATTTGTGTATAGTCTACATACTTAATGAACTTATTATAACTAGCAGCTTTTTATCTTATTTGCTTTCTTATTTGGGTAGGATTATTCAATAAATTATTTATTTGTCGTCGTTATTAGTAAACTGTAGTGTAATTAAATGAGAACGTGAAATAAGTATAGGGAGAACTTTTAAATATTTTATTGATATTAATGTTTTATTTTTTAAATCTACCTTCTATTTCTTGATACTCACCTAACTGGAATTAAATGGTACCTAAGTACGTATAATAAGAAGATATAAAAAATAATCCTGCAGTGTTTATTTTTCTCGATCCACATGAGGTTACGCTAGCTACGAGCAGGTACGCAGTATAAAGCTCGTACCCACGAGACCACGAGCCCTTAGAAGTCAGAATCGCTCACTGTGAACGGAAACTTTTTTACTGCAGATTTTAACGAAGGCTGTGTTCGAGTTGAACGAACAACGGAATGTCTATAACGATGTGTAACCGACCGGGACTGCAAAAAATATGGTCTATATGAAGGCATTCAAGGGCTTTTTAATATATAAACACGATTGAGCTGTTGTTTAAGATTTCTTTGAATATAAAATAACAAAATAATTTTGAAACTATCAACCAACCAACCATGGATATGGAGAGGAAAAAATAATGCTGCGGTTTCGTTGGACCCTAAGCAAGAACCTGAGTCCAAACCAAAGTCCATGTACACGTCCACGGGGAAAATTTCTCCTACAACCAAGGAAAAATATGATATTGTATTTATAAGTGAAATCATGGTTTCCAACATAGTTTCATAAAAAAACGTAAAACGCATAACCTTATCTAAATATATTTTTTCCCAAATTGTTAACTATTTATGATATGCCTACTTACCTACTTTACAAATTAATAAACACTTGGATAAAAAAATCTGTATAAATCAGACAACTGGTTATTATAGTAAACAAATAAAAGTATAAATAAATTTCACAGTTATTTAATTTATTTTTGTTGATCGTTACCTAATATATATTAACCTATTTGGTTAGAGAAAACTTTCTTCCAATGCTGTATAATTGGGATTGATTATTTATCTTAGTAAGAAATTACATTTTAATCACAACATTATAGACAAAATAGCATGTAATTAATTATAATTATCACTTTACTATCGTTTTATGTAAAAATCTATTACTATTAGATGTGAACGAAGTTAGGAGTTCTATTAACCAGGAATACAGGTGCAATTAAAATAGTATTACAAATAGAATAGTATTATAAATATTATATATAAAATTTTGTATAATATTATCAGGTTTGTGAAGAACAGCAGTGCGAGGAACAGGTGTTTCCTCTAGCAGTGACCTACATGGACAGGTTCCTGGCGCAGCGCGCTATCTCGCGGCAGCAGTTGCAGCTGTTGGCCGTCACTGCTTTACTGTTGTCTTCCAAGTTCCGCCAATGTCATCCACTCTCGGTGGACCTCCTTTGTGCTTATACTGATAATTCAGTTTCTCCAGAAGAAGTCAGGGTAAGACAATCTAACGCATTTTTTAATCAGAACATACTAACTCAATTATGATTGCATCACGTTTAATATAAATAGTTCACTCCATATTTACTAACATTAAAAACCTTGGGAACCAGAAAAAAGAAAAATAAACTTCAATATAATTGAAACCTTCGAACGATACCGGTTTTAGTAGATTATATTATCTTGTGAAATTAAAGGTTAATTGTAAGGGAACGCGTCATGAAGCACCATCGCCTTACATCCTGCAACAACCGCAAGGTACTGCATTGTTTTGATTGTGCAGTGAGTCAACTTGCTTAGTAGAGTCAAATGTCATACCTTCACCTTAGGGGACAACTTTATATTACCCGTTTCCTTTAAGTTCTCCTTGTTTCCGGTAATTACTTCTTCCGCAACTGACGTACTCTAGCGTCAAGAAAACACATAATGTCACCTTCTTACAAGTACAAAGCTGCGGCGTGTAACGAAGCATTGAATTAGACGCTACTTCCGACGGATGTGGGTAGCGAGACATTACTCGTATGATACATTGATAAGGCGATTCTTCTTACATCCGTACCACTTTACTGCAAGACCAGTGCATTCATTATAACCAAGTCTACACTATTGTGATTGATACATTCACACAGTACATCATTACGAATTATTATCATAAAATAATTATTTTAATATTGTGTGAGCGGTTAGACAGGTGCGATTAGATCATTTGGTTCAATAATAACCGTGAGTTTATGACTTGTCACAATATTCACACACAACTGTCGCCCTCAATAATTACTGTTTTCACTGTTATTTGTAGGCATTGGTTGAATCACCTTAACTTACAGAATCACTTTCCTACTGCGAGTAAAGTTATTCATTCCCACGCATAGGTAACAAAATTCGTATCGTATGATAATTTGTTTTGACATTTGGTATCCCTTACGTACATAATTGTGATCCGTAACCGTGAGAAAGTGCTCATCGTTCTTTGCCGTGGAGGTACCGTATGGCATAACACCATATACTTCCTTGCAATTAATTCGGGCGATGATCCTGATAAGTGTACATTGTATATGTTAATGAGGTTGAAAGGAATAATAGAATGGTTCCCATACTTAGCATTTGGTGTTGATATCAATTTTATTATCTTTTGTGATAAAAGGTAGTAATTATATATAATTTAGAAGTTTCAGTTAATAATTCGATCTCTTGATAAATTTTGATAGCTCTTCCTGATAATTAAATTTAATTAATTTTCAATCGTAGGAGCGAGACACAATGAGGGTATCATTAACCGATTGAGGTACGGAATTTTAAATTAAAAAAGGCTTCAGAATCATTAGCCATTGTGAGATACAAGTCTCTTCACCCTTATTATTTTAACAATTTGAGCTTTTATCAAAATACCACTGGACTCCGCTTTCCCCTTTTGCCCTTTCTTTTACAATTGTAATGCGATTCGCTATTTTTGCGGTTTCCGTCTAAGCCACGATGTATGACGGTTACAAATACTTGAAGGTTTCCTTAATTTCTTTCTATACAGTTTCTCACAATACCCTATAATTATTATTACTGGTGGTAGTAAAAAGGAGGTTATCGATGCTTGTCTAGAAACCAAGCGTTCCCAGGCTTCCACGTGTTCCTTTTTATTTGTAAACTAAATGCCTATTTTGTTTGTTTGTATAAGTATAACGTATTCTAATAGTTTCTTAAATTCAATTACAAATTAAGTTTAATAGGTATCTGGGAAATAAAAAGAAACTAAGTAACCATTGTTTATATGCAAATTGTCTAAAAATATTTTTGTCTTAATTTTTATTAAGCAGACTCAGTTTCTAAGATTAATGTTATTGTTATAGCTATGGGAAGTGATGCTACTACAACGACTTAATTGGCAGCTCTCAATAGCAACCGCCTTCGATTTCGTGGAGCCTCTTCTAGCACGAGTTCCATGGGGTCGTTCTAATCCACTTGTACGAACTCACGCGCTCACGCTTACTTCCGTCTGTTATACAGGTAATAATTAAATTTATAATTTCTTTACATTTAGGACTGTATTTCAGTATATTGCTGTAATATGCGGGTCGAACAGAATTTGATCTTCCTTGACTTCATGCTAATTGTGGCTGATCGATAACTTTAGTAGACTGTTAACTACACAGTTAAGTACGTATTGTTGAACATTAAAGGATTGATTCGCGTCCTCTCTTTATTATAATACAATTAGAGTGCATGGAGTGGAGTGATCAGGAATTTAGGGAGGGTTGATGTTTCGGAACGCACATGTCGCTCGTGCCGTGATATCGTACACCTTGTGCCGTCACCCCGTCACGTCACTCCAACACCCCACACGCTGACCCTTTTTAAAATTCCCTTTGTTAAAATAAACAAATTATTGCAATTTTATTTTACTAATTTTGGTATATTGACTGTAGACATTTTTTACCAGCTAAAATGAATATTATGTTAATATTTTATTCCTATAGGCATTTAAAAAAAGCTTTGTCATGTATTAATGATTTAAAAGTAATAAAACTGGTTCTGGTTTGACATTATTCTTATCTTTAGTTAGTATAAATAAAATTCTAAGTTTCGGATAAATTTAAAATGAAGGGAAAGAAAATAGATATTATATAATCTTTGAATAAGGATCATATGTGTACAATCGATGGTCTTATCTTGAAAGCTACGAGTGCAATGCAGTAGTACGATCTCGTACTATTCTAACAGAAACCCAAGAACTGTATTGGACTTGTGACCAAGGTGTAGGCTTAAGGATTTCCTTTAAATAATTCAACACTCGCTTTCACTGCCCAAGTGATTGGACAAGTGATTTAATGTGTTGTTAGCAAATAGTTCAATATCGATAGTGCATTAGATTCATTAATTATTATTAACGTAAACAATATCTTAACAAACTTGTTTAAACTTTTTCCAAGAAAATATTTTAGAAGAAATTCGAGTTGCCAATTTAATAACACTCCACTATATCTCTTATTATAACAATAGCTATATAGCATAGCATAACTCGTAAGGAATGCAAAAGTACTTATCCATTACTGCGATGTTTTAATCTTATGTAAATTTTTATGTAATTATTAGGTCCTAAATTTTTCTTTAATTCCGTACCGATATATTATAAGAGTTCGGAGTGATTCGAATAATCCACATAGGGTATATCGGTCTAAAAATAGAAGCTGTGAGCCCGGCTCTTATATGCTGATAACATGAAATGTGAAGTTGATTTTGTTGTGTTGTTTCAACTCCACCACACATCATGTTATCTGAATTCAATCTGATATATGGCGTTCTCGCCATGTGCTCTATACGTTCCACTACGAGTCCATTGAGTGTAAACATGTTAGTAAAGCACGTTAACTTAAAATAAATGTAACAGAATAAAACATTAAACTTTTACCTTTGAATCGTAATCCCAAAAATATGCACGCGTCTCTTAAATATAATAATACTTTTCATTTTATTGGATTGTGTAAAACAGACTAAGGTTAAATGTAATTAAAAGAAATATAGGCACAGACTAAATTAGTACTTATTTTTTTTTGCGGACTGAAAATATATGACTGTAGCCTTTTAGACTTATTTATAAAATTTAGTTAGTCACTGTTCTAAATATTTTACTGTTAAAAAAATAATACACTATATTACTTTTGTTACTAACAAATTTGAGCTCAATGCTTTAATAAAGAGAGGTTTAAAATATCTGTTATTATCAGTACTTATTAGTTTGATAACCACTAATAATTCTTTGAGCCAAGACTGCCTGAGTCTCATGTGACCTTTATAAGAAACTTAATGTATGACTCATAAACTAAAAAATATTTTGTTTTATGCTTAATTCGATCAGATTTAAGAATTCAATGAATCTTGATAAAAAAATAATATATAGCCGTCAGTTCGTTACCCTCTATTAACTTGCTACTGTTTTATTTAATGGTTGTTATTATTATTGCATCTATAGTTATAAGAAGCATTTGTTAATACAATAAGCTCAATTTAAGTGTATGTTAGATCATGATACTAAAAATATTTGTAGACTAGTGCTGGTTGCGCATTTAAGTGTTAACAGGTTAATTACTTCCTTGACCTCTAACTCATCTTTCTTCTGGTTGGTTGTTGGTTTGTTTGTTGTTCTGTTACTTAAGATTTCAATTATTATTCTAAAAGCCTAGTTATAGAGACAAAACGCGAAATAGTGGGTTGGTATACGGGGATGAATTTAATTTTTCTAAGTATCGATTGAGTCGTACTGACGATTACGTTTCTTTTTGTATTGTAATGTAGTTTTTAAAAGAAAAAACCTATCAACGATAAGATGGCATTGTTAATTTTAAATAAATTAACATTGTTATTTTCATAAATATATTTTTTCTTATTTTATTGAGTTATTTGATCAAGGTACCTATTGATACACCGTTGGATCAGACAGGGTTTTAAAAGCCCACAGTATATAGTATAGTAAGAATTAAAAGAGATAGCAATGATGCGTCGGTAGTTATTATGAGTAATTCAAGTAACCGTGTCATGGTCGTGGTGACTTACGAGCCGTCAGTCGAGTTGCCGAGGGGAGCGACCGCGCCAGCTGACTCGGCGACAATACGCGAAGACGTCTCGCGGCCTTTGTTGTTACCCAAAAACTCAGGCTTGTCCCGGCCTTCAACAAAGAACCCCCGACAAAAACCGTCTCAGTACGCACCTGGTTTACCAACCCTTAGCTATCACTTAGCTAACACGACACTGCGTTTTTTAAAATATGATATGATTAACAACTTTAAAAACTGAACCATTTCCGCCTCTGCTTCCGACCTATTCCAGTGAAGAATTTGATTTCTAAGTAACAATCAAACTTACCAAAAAATACCAAGATTATTCGGATCCGAATTCAATATTAAATAATTCTTTAAATTTTTGATTAGGTAGTGACCAAAATTGCTATTCTTTAACTTAATGTAGTGTAACATATTCCGCATGATGCATTGCGTAAGAAATAATAATAATCTAATCATTATTAACCAGTATCAATAAAAAAAATATGACCGTTTGATAGTCCATTAAAACGCATTGACATTTAAAATGACTTATAAAGCGTATTCAATATTTTATTACAACTAGTTCCACACAATTAGACAATGATAGTAACTATTTGCAACCCTTGCACTTTTGCATCTATTTGAATGAGACAAGTATTCCCATTAAGGGTGGTATGAGACAGGTTCTACAAACGGAACTTAACGGTTCTCAAAGTCTGTTGGAGTGACGCTCATTACGTGTGCTGGAGCAATTAGAAGTAGTAGGGTAAGACGGGGGTGTAGTCTTAGGCGCGTGGCCCCTTGACTCGCGTTAACAGTTCACTGTTCAGCAGATGTTGGCTCCAACTGACGACCAACCTGTCGCACAACGGATCGCTGCGGTCCGGTGCTCGCTTGAGATATTCAAAGCCTGATACCAGTCGCGTTCATTTGATTTGTTAATAAGCAACGAGTACCTGCACTTAATAAACTACGGTTACATACACCCTCCCTTCGCTCAGATATTAATAAAATTATAAGATAATATTATACCTGGAAAATAAGTTGGGAGTATTTTCAGAAACTTTTCCTATTTTGCTATCTCGTTCTATTAAATTGTTACCGTTTACAATAATGCTTAAAATAATGATATTGTAGAATGCACTAAACGGCAATTTCATTTTTTCCTCAGTGAAGTGAGGGGAGGTCGACTAGTAAGGTATAAATAAATGGATACATTTTTAATTAATCCGCAAATGTAAATAAAATAATAGCTAAGTACTTCTTTGTTTACACCACTAAATGTGTGTTACTCGTAAACTTGACCTTTAACTTAGTTCCAAGTTGCACTTTTATAAAGGTAATTATGAGGCGATTGCGTGTTGCGATATTTTTTCAAGTCAGCGTAAAGAACGTGTAAAGGGCTTAGGCGAGTAAGAAGCATGTAGGCGGGCAGTGACCCGCTCGTATAACTACTCTGAGGCAAACGGAAGGGTCGTGCCAGGTGTTGGTACATCTGCCGTCTTGGTTCCCTCAACTTACGCCCAATGCAACTCACTTCATTACCTGGTATTATGGCCACCATATATTCGTACTAGTGATTGCAATCTTGTTACGACTTCGCATTGTATCTTTTAGACACTAGCTAGAACTTTGGATGGCTATTAAAATAAAATTTTGGACAGTCATTTCTTTTTGTAACGTAGTAGGTACATATTGATATAATATATAATTTAGAATATCCACCTTATAATACCGAAACTATAGAAAATAATTTGATAATTATGTTTAAATACTACATCAGGTATATAAAATTTCACCATTAAAATATATATAAAATAATTTAGGAACTTTTTAGGAGAGTGAAACAAAATAACTTGATATCAAATGGCATTAAATATTTTAAAAGTTATTGATAAGGTTTAAAAATATATAGATATATCTGCAATACTTGACTTCGAATAGAAACCCTCTTTGGTCACGGCAAAATTGCAGCTGCGCCCTTGGCTAGTGAACTTAAGATGTAAATTACCATTATTCTCCGTCTATTGTCGCGAGGTACACAACGCACAAAGATGCAGACGGGGACGGCATGCACAAATCTCGCAGCTGTTTGATTTTTCTTCCTTATTCTTGAACAACAATAGAATTTGTATTGTGCAAAATGTAACGTGATGTTTTTTTGTATAGTCCCCTTAAGACGACCGACCTTTGCTTTTAAATCCCTCATTGCCAAACGGATAGTGTACGATTTACTTTGAATTATTTATGAGCCAGATATAATAAGTAGTATTGTTTTATAGCAGTTAATAACATAAAACAAAATCAACACAAGGACGCTAAGATGCAAGGTGCCCAACCACCTGTCCAGTAGAGTTAATTATCTTTTAACAGATGCGCACTACCTGCCTCCGCCGTCCTTTGTATAGTCGTGTAGTAATACAAGTCAACAAGCAAGCTTCATAAAAAATATCCAAAACAAAAACTTAGTTCAGTCCTTGATATCTTTAAATATTGATAAACATATTTTATCACAGTTATTTTTTTTAACTTGCTTATTTTTTAAAGACTGATCAAAACCACTCGATGCCTTTAGTCAGGCAACAGCCTGAATTTGTACTTTTCTTGTGAAGTTTAATCAACCTAATCTGTTCCATTAACAGAAACAGAGTTCCTGCTAGTGCCACCATCGCTGATCGCCGTGGCGTGCATAACTGCGGCGGCGAGGGGGTTGCGTGTGCGCATGACCATAAACGATCTGTGCACCTTTACGCGGACCCCTGCCGCGGCCGCTGAACTGGTCGCTAGGCACGTTGAAAGAGTGCTCGCCAGAGAAACCCAACCTCAAGAACCAAGGACCAGACATGTTCAATCCGTGAAGCAAACGACGTCCGAACAGACACAGCTACCAGACACGCCAACAGACGTTCAAGAAGTACGCTTTTGATCCGGGTCTTTTCCAGTATTTGTGTTCTGTCTTCGCAAGGCGTCACAAATAATAAATAAGTTGATCTCACGGGTCGGATGATATTGTTATGAATCGCTTTGAATGTATTTCATTGTTACGATGTTTTTCTCATCGCACCTGGGTGTATAACAAATATTAAGCTAGCAAAAAATCGATATTTATGTTAGATTTCCTCAGCACCAACTCGGAATATAGATTAGATGAATTATTGTAAGTACTTGATCTCAAATTACTATTTATGTAAAATAGCTCATTAGTAGATAAACGTTATTTATTAAATGTAAACATACATGAGGATTCGACGGTTTGCAGTTCACGATATTTTTGCTTTATGTTGATCTCCGTTAACTCCAAAAATTTAGTATTAAGTCTGTTTGTTAATACTTTTCTCGATAGGAATTTGAATGAAGTTCTACATGAGGTACTAAACATTTAGAACATTATTGAAATCATTGAAGAAAGAACGAATATTTGCGGTTGGCTAATTTATATATAGCTCTACCTCCAGAGAGTAGTTACAAAAATGTTACAATTGAATGAATACTAATTCAAGAATACCTTAATTATTTAATAAACCAAAATAGGATCTCAATTATTTAGCAAAATCCAAATGAATTGAGTGTTTAGTTTTTAATTGTAGTCTGTTTCGAGTGAAAATGTTAAAGTATGTAATTTTTATTTAGGTCGATGTTAAGTTTAGTAAATTCTAGTCAAATGTTTTACACATTCCTGTTTTCGACCAAACTTTATATTTAGAATTACTTAGATAAGTTTTGTATTTAGATTAAATATTCAAGAATTATTTGTTTTACATTATCTCTAAAAACGTACGATTTACTTATATATTTTTAATACTCATCATTATGTAAAGAGATAGTGTAAGATGAGTAAGTTTAAGCGTAATTTATATAAGGTAGGTATATTGTATTTATTAATTTAAGTAACACGTGTATTAAAACAGAATTGTTCAGTAAGCTCGAGAACTGAGACTTGAACTTAAACAGTTAGGAAAATTGAATAAAAAAAAAACTGAGAAAGGCTTTTTAAAAGTTATCACAGAAGTAAAATAATAAAATTTTTAATTTCGCTTACTTTATTAGTCTCGTGGTTTCAGTATCAATAAAACAATTTCATATAATTAAATTGTGCACACGTCTTTTGTTGTTTGCTTAAATATATTAGTTGATAAAACTAAAATAGTGTATTTTAGGTTGATGTGTACATTTTTGGTTTTAAAATTAATAAAGAAAACAATAAAAACATAAAATAAACGCTTTGTTCGACTTACTTTGTATTCTAAATTAATTTTAAATGAGTTATTAATTTGACTAGAAAATCCACTATTATAGACAAAATCTATAAACCCTTTTTTCCTTCAATCATGTTTATTATCCCTGCTTTTTTAAAAATAAATTTTGATCGAGTCTAAACTCGTAGAAGTATTTATTGTGATGTAGATTATGCAGAAACCATTATGTCATACGGTGAAGGAATCTTAAAATTCACTCCGTGTCTTATAGTGTTTAAAGGCCACTCTGATTAAATTGAAAATTATACTTTTTATTTTAAACTCGGACACAACATTAAATTTATATTACATTAATATAAAAAGTATTTAATTCCTAACTAAAATATAATAATCAGAAAAGAATGAGTAGAAAAATATTAATGGCAGTTTTCACAGATTTATGATATGGTTTTATAAAAGTTGATATCTATGTCTATTATAAATAAAACAGATGAACAGTTAAGTTAATATAACTCGGAAGAAATGAAAGGAGAGAAATGAATGAGAGAGGGGATAGAGAGGGAGGAGGTGGCGAATTTAAAAACACTGCAAGGGGGTGATATTAATTAGACTATTGGTTAAAAGCAACATAGATACTGCTACTCAACAGATAAATAACTAAACATCATGATCTTGCAATTACGACAGGTGTCAAGTCCAAGTGCGTAGAATACGCACTTGGACTTGAGACCAAGATGTAGGTTTGCAAGGCCTTTTAACAGAATTCCAACACTCGTCTCCACTGCTTTGTTTCACTGTTTAAACCTAAGGTAATTTTAACCTAAGCCTAACTTACGCGCCGACATATAATAGTTAAGTTAGATTACCCATCAATTAGGCATAAAATAAAACAAATGTATAAAAAAAGATTGCAAGTAATATATCGCAAACATTAATTCTGTAATTGCCTTAAATGTGAGGTCTACAAACATTTCTTCTGCTGACTAGACTTCTTGAATTTTATTTTGTTTAAAGCGATGAAATATTCTATTTACATAAAAACTAGTGGCGCCATCTTGTAATTATTTCAAATAAATAAAAACTTCCCAACAGATGACACCACTACTAGAGTTACCGAAGATTTGTAGTTGTAGTAATTTGTCAACAGATGGCAGTGCACATAGACACTTCAAGCAACCGTGTACAACTATAAGAAACGGTTTCGGCAGTGTAACAATAGATGGCTGTACAGTGCATTAAAGCTCTTCAGATATCGAAAAGCTTTGAATCTCCGTTAGGTGAAACTTGCAGAAGCAAATTATGTGATGCATAATAATAAATTATGTTAATTGTTACATCGGTATAAATGTGTGGGACTGTACATACACATATAGTATTAAGAGCAAAAAATATTTTTATCCCCATTACATACATACAACCAATACATACATAGGATTAGGTATATAATGTCGGCATATTAGTAAAAAGACAGTTGGTCACCTTTATTTTTCTTTTATTAAAGAACTGATTTTTATCCAAAAAATAATTTGGTTGTTTAATATCACTTCATAGTATAACACAAAGTCGCTTCCCGCAGTCTTTCTCTCCCTATGTATGCTTAGATCTTTAAAACTATGCTACAGATTTTGATGCAGTTTTTTTAATAGATAGAGCTATTCAAGAGAAAGGTTTGTATGTATAATACATACATAATATAGTAGAGAAACATTGATAATTTCTAATATGATGTCGCAAATAAACACATTTTTATGCGTTTACATTGCAAACGCTGGCTGAACCCTAAGAGATAGATCAAAATAATGTACTACAGTATTATACAACTTAAAATGATCTACAAAAAAGTCCGCGATGGTATATGTCTATCTCTTAGGGATAACCCACAATAACCATTTTTTATCCTTTACTTTTTACGAGAAATAATGGCTTATTTACGAAGCGATTTTAAACAATACAGCATTAATCCTTATCCAATTAAGTACTTTAAATACAATGTGCGTTTTATATAGATCAATAGAGCCCTTTACAGTACGAAATTTAAATGAATATTTTCGAAGATATTACAGATTTAAAATGCAGGAACATAGCGGTTACGGCTAAATACGTGTTAAAATTGCACCCGGACGAAGCAGGGACGAGACGACTAGTAACTTATATTTAAAATTTTCATCATAACTTTTTGTGACGTCATAGATTTCTTAAGGACTTCATAGGGTTTCAAAGCCTCATGATTTAAATTTTAGTGCCAGAATTAGGTAAATACATTCTTCTACCAACACGAATTATTAAATTGCTATTATAAATATCTTAAAAGCAAAATTAATACCCCCCTATCACATTGTGTAAGCTTACGATTATTTTCTTTTAAAATTTTTTCATGTCACAAAGTTTACCTAAAATTTTTCCATTTGCACTTGAAAGTCCGATACGACACCGAGGGAGTAAACATAGGGTTGGAGGGGGTTATATGGAGAATTCGGTGCGAAAAAGTTAGGTGAGGAGAGTTCGGGGCGTCGTCGGGGCGTCGGGGCAAACATACCGTCTCGGGAGAGCCGTTCATTAGTTGTTCAAACAACCCAGCGGCGGCCACTTTGACAAGCGACAGGACCTCCTGCGTCCTCCGTCTAGAGGATTCTTCCCCTTCACTGATCTAAGGTTAACTAAAGAGCTATTGGAGCTGCACATTGTAAATAGAGTCGGTCCGTCGTCGGTCGTCTGAGCTAATGAACCGGTTTTGTTGAATCGATAGTGCCGTCTGTTGAAGAAACTGACTAGTATAATGAAACACAATCTTACATGTTTTAATTTAAATTAAGATGAAAGAACTTATTTAAACATTTACAAATACAATTTTACTGGAATATCGTTTTTCTTTGAAAACTACAATTATATTAAATAAAAAAATATGTTTAATAGTATAAATTAATAAAGAAAAAGAAATTGCGTTTATGGATAATATTAATAATTTAATATGAGATACTTTTTAAAATATGGTATATTAGTGAATTCCGAAAATTAAACTGATATTATATGACATAAACATAAATGAAATAAATTTGAAAGCTACGTTATATTACTTTGATTGTATTTTATTTACAAAAATAATTTACATGTAAAAAAATTAATCGTTTTTTAAATAATTCTAAAACTGTTTTAGGCAGATTTTCTGCAAAAACCCGATATACCCTTACCAAGATACAAGTTTTATCGAAATCGTTTTAGCATGGTTCGCACCGTCTAAACCTTCCCTGGACTCCCACAAATAATTTAAAAGCGAAATTAGCCAAATCGGTGTAGTCGTTATCGCTTTAGTGAGATTAATGAACAGCATTTCATTTTTATATGTAAGTATTATAAGAAAAATAATTCTAAGGTATAAAAAATCCTATAAATTTTAAGTTAAATACTAATGATTAATAGAAAAAATACTTCCTTCTAAAGTTCTGCGTTTTGCAGTCTAATAGGCAGAATATGCAATTCTGCACCATCTATACTAATATTATAAAGAGGAAAGATTTGTATTTTTGTATTTTTGTATTTTTGGATTTTTGTATTTTTGTAGGTAACGAATAAACATAAAAACTACTGGACCGATTTCAAAAATTCTTTCACCATTAGAAAGCTACATTATCCCTGAGTAACATAGGCTATATTTATTACAAGAAAAAATTAGAGATCTCTAGAAATTCTCACTAAAAGGAGCGACAGAATGCGGGAGCCAAAATGTTAAAAAAAAATTATCCACCCGTGCGAAGCCGGGACGGGCCCCTAGTAAAATATAATTAAGCAAAGTTAAGTTTGATTTTGAGTTAATAAATATTGTAAGTTATAAGTATTGTATATTTTCATTTAAAAGGTGTCGGTTAGTGTCGTAAATGGGTGGTAATCATGGCAATGGTTAGCTCATCAATCACCGGCGCAGGTGCCGTGTCATAGTCCTCTTGCCTGAAAACTCTACGCTTTACGCTATAGGTACCTTGTAGGTTTACATAACACAGATAACACAAATGCAATTATTCAATATGAGCAGACGTTAAGCCGTGTAAATCTAAGTTCGAAGGTTTTTTTATTTCTTTTCATATATCTAATGTTAGTGGATAAGAGCAAAAAATACTATTTAAGCTATTTAATGCAATTCTAAATCTAAAATGGAGAATAGCCAAGATGGCGGTTTGTTATTTTTTGTGCTCGCTGATATTGATATCAAATGAAAGGACTTGCTTAGCTGAGTACCTACAAAAAATTAAATGACTTCACTTCCAATGTTGAATCGTGGAATTATTTCATTCTCTTTCTGATATCCGGTGATACATGGCATACAAGTCTAGTTCACAAGTTGAAAATGGTCTAAAACAGAGATACTGCTCTTAAAATTATGTGTGGTCGCTCATTGAATAAGGAATGACGCCAAGAAAATTTTACTAAAAGCGCACATAAAAAATTTCAAAACTAATAAACAATTAAATATGACAAAAAGGCATTTCGTTTTTCGCTAATATTTCATAGACTATTAATATTTAAGAAATGAAATTTCAAAAAATGATTGAGAAAATTTCCAATAAAAACCGCCTACTCCCGGAACTCTAACTCCATTATTTATAATGTTAATTTAACGCTGAAAATGGGTGTCTGTGCGATCTTTTTAGGAAGCGTGCAATAGTATAGATGGTAATAGTATAATAGTACAATCCTACGGACTATTTTGTTCAATAGATATACCTACCTATCACTATTCCATCTCCCTACACGTCTGTTCACCTGGCTGGCACCGACTTCAAAAATAACAATTATTGTATATTATTGTCCTAATAAAGGGAGGTTAATAAATAACGGAATTTATTTTTATGTGCATTTTTTAGTTTGTTTCCAGTTAATTTTCCTTACGGTAAATAGTACAACAGTCAAATTTAAGCCATAATAATTAATCATAACTTGTATTAAAATTTAAAAAATCTGAATTATTAAATTGCATGCAAACTGTAATACAAGAAGTTTGTGACAAATAGTTGTTTGTTAATTAAAAATAGTAAGCGAGTAGACATAGAGCTGCTCCCGCTCGGCATGTGGCCTCGGATGGCCTCGAGCGGCCTCGGGGGCGCAAATTGAATTAGGAGACGCACGCATTCGCCCATAACCACGCATTATCCGATTAGTAGTTGCAGCGACGCTTCAAAAGAGCGCGATTACTATTTCTTTGTTTTCTTTTTGATTTATTTATTGCCTTTTAGACTTTAAGCACGTTTCACTTTATTATTTTTAAAACAAACAAATATTAAGAGTAATTTGCTAATATTTTTATACATATTTACGAATTTGTTTACGAACTATACTGTACAATATCGAACGTAGCTTAGGCATCTTTATAAACAAGGTAACCATATACAAGTTACCTACCACATCCACCATCATTTAAAAAACATAAATCTATACTTACAAAAGAGAGCCGTTATTTAACAAATCTTATATATTTTAAGTTTAATAAAGCATGAAGAATTAATTTAAAATGTTATATATGTCGCATTGGGCCAGCGTGGTGGACTATGGCCTAACACCCTCCTCATTCTGAGGAGGAGACGCGGCTCAGCAGTGGGCCATTAAATGGTCGTGATGTTATATATGTAAGCTTAAGTCGTTTGCTTTGATATTTGTTAATTCGGTTTTAAAAAGGCTGTTTTTGATAGTGTAATTTTTTCGACACGCAATAGGACATTTAAGTATATAAAATTAATTTTAAAAGATTTAATCGTTTAATGGCGATCTCCAGGCAATTAATATTAAATATCGAAGTGAAGCATGGGCGAGTAATATAAATAAATGTATCACCTTTGCATGCAAAGCATGTTAACTGTGTGACTATCTGCTAAATACTGAAAATAGGTATATGTAATTATTTGAATACTTGGATCGAAAAAAAAATTATATTTAAAAACTATTATGTTGTTTTTGTCGACATGTCTCCTTAAAAGTTACAAAAGGAAAAAAATATTTGTGAAAGTGAAAAACTACGTAGTAGTTGTTTGATTGCAGGTCGCTAAGTGATCACATATATTACACAGGACTTGTTTTCCATCCTCTTCCCTTTTCCGTTTAGTATATAGGTAAGATACTTACCCACTTGTCGACGAACTAATCTTTTTAAAAGTATTTCAGGCAATTAAGGTGTTGTTATCATAATTGTAAATGTCTGTTGTTATAATTTTTAACTTTTCATTGAGATGAAATATTTTAATTCAATTTCTCATGTAAAGCCAAGTCAGTTTTTTGGTTAATATCACCTATTCAACAACAACAAATATTACAGAAAATTCTGGATGTTTGTTGTTTTTCCTCTATTATGGCTAACTTGAAGAATTTTAAGTTTGCTTGTTAGCTAGATGTTGAAATTTTGTAGATTGGTGAATGTGTCAGACGCCTAAAATCAACGAATATCGACTATCGATAGTGCGTAACCTAATATTTGATAGTTAATAAAGTAAGTAAAAATATTTGATAAAAAGTAAGTAAAAATATTTGATATTTTGGCAATTTAGTATGTATGTACTTTGTATATATTATCTAAGTGTGTAGTAAGACATTTTGAATACCTACCATAAACTTAGAATTCTAGCTTTATGCATAACGTAACTAACTTAGTTAAGATAATGACTTGTTTTTTAACCAGACTGTTAGTTTTCATAGCCTACATATACCTACTTACTTATCCTTTGCAGGTTAATTGGTCAAACTCTACAACAAATTAAAAAAATCTGGATAATTTAGTCATCAAGTGTCTAGGTACTTAGGTACTATTTTATTATATAGATATATTCAATTTTAAATATTAAAATCATGTATCAATCAAGCACGGTAGGTACACCTAAGATTATAAGCTGATTGGCCGCTTGCTTTGTCATTATAATGGCGTGAAAATATTATTATAAAGATAGACATTATTAATTAAAGTACCTACCTATAGGTAAATAAAAAAATAAAAACAAATTATAAATTATATTCAACTCAATAGTTTCTCTACTATAATATGCAAGTATTATACATATAAACCTTCCTCTTGATTCACTCTATCTATTGCTGAAAACTGCATTAAAATTCGTTGAGTAGTTTAAAAGGTCTAGAATGTTCTCCTAGACCTAGACAGCAGATGCTACTTATTTTATACTATATAAAGAAGAATTCATTAAAGGAATAAAAGTAGCATTCAGTAAAGGAATAAATTCTGTTTAAGTTTTTTAGCAGCAAAGTCCTTATGAAATATAAAGTTTATTGTAAGTCTTGACTGCCATACAACCTACATTGTAACTATACGCATGTCGCAAACGTTATTGGGGCACATAGGTACCTACAATCTGCTAGGATCACGGCTGTTTTGCTTACCTAGCACTTCGTTGCAATGAGAGGTGGCTCGGATATTTTTTAACTATCATTATATAAATTCATAAATATACGAGATAGATAGTTAATACTCCCTGTATTTTAAGGTTTTTTTAAACAAAGGCTTACAATGATCCCAGTAATTAGCACCACAAATTGCTCGGATGCTTTTTTTTGTGTAACGAAGGCTGTGAAATTACCTAATATAATTAGTCCATATAGCAATATTGAGAAAATATATTCATGACAGGCAAAAAAATCTGTTTTCATGCAGCTTGCTCGCTTCAGTCTCTTCAAAGCGTACACAAAGCGATCTAATCTTAAGCCTAATATTAAGTTTAAGTTTCTTCCAGTTCAAGTGTAATATTTCATTACTATTTATGCATTTAGCGGTTATAAAAAAGTCAAATTACCTCCGACTTGAATATGCACTAAAAAAGGTTTAAATATCTAGGAAATACCACCAAATAATCTATTCTTATTAGCCTAAACACCAATTACACTACCCCAGTACAGTATACACCCACTTGACACTACTTATTGGGACACGTTTAGGTAGGCTATATCAGCGACCATGCCTCCAGTCGCATCGATATAAATGTTAAATTTTATCTGTATCCAAATAACAACCGGAAGCCAACCGGAAGCAAGAAAAGAGCCCACTGACAATTTGGATTCGATATAATTTTATTTACCATGTTTCCAAATGTCTATAACATATTACAAAATAATAATAAAAAACTACATGGATTTATCTAATACATCAAACAGAAAAATAAAAAAGGGAGTAACAGTGTTGCAATTACGATGAATAATAAATAAAGTGGCGGGATGCGTCGTGTGTCCCGCGGGACCGCGAGACCGCGCGGCACGCTGCTACTCCGTCCGCTCCGCGCTGCGTTGCGTTGCGAATATTATACGCGTCATTTTCTCACGTACCCCGAAAGTATTGCTTAATGACTTGCGTAGTACGTACTACCACCCGCTGTGTATATTTGGAAATTACGATTAATTGTTTATTTTCTAATCCATATCTATATCTATTATTTGCAAAGAATAAGACAAAATTTTGTAAAAAAGTTGTAGGATAAACAAGGTAATTAAGCAAATTGAGATATTTCGACGCGTATCGGTAATTGTTTAGATATTCCTTTAAAGTTATTATTTTATAATTTTTTATCGTTTCATTCAGTTTGGCTGAGCTTCTAAGATTTTCCAAACTCTACAAGTACACATATCTGCCACAGCTAAAAGTTTTCACAAGCGCAGTTCGCCACGGTCTCCCCAAGACAACGATCAATCACATGCGACTTTGGGAACATTTTCCTCTGAACCAGTTCTATGGAATCTGTAGGTTCTAAATGTAATGATGCAATATGGACTAGAGTTCGTCGATTAAATATACAATCATCATTTATTAGTAGGTACCTACCTGGATTGTTAATTACAACTTTTTTATTTTCTTCATTGACAAAGAAACTGTCGGCGAAAAGAAAAGTAGACAAGTGTCGTGACATGCACCCTCGAGCATGGCGCGGAGGGGGCGAGGGTGCGAGGACCAATAGGGCGGCGTGCTCAGGCAGCGGGCGCGACCATTGGCCCTCCCGGGGGTGCAGCCCCGCCCCATCCTCGAGGCTCGCCCTTATTGAATTAGGCTTATCATTCGATTTCAAGTGGGGCGAGCGCGCGGTACTCCACGCCAACGAAGCTATCCTTGCGATCCGATATCGTCTATAATCGGCATAATTCGATATACTTGAAGCTCATCCAATTATGTGGCTGTGAGCCTTCGCGACCCGTTACGATAAGTTAGCGCCCCGCGTGAGGCGCCGCTTTTGGCGGGAGCTAAAAGTTGAGGGATTTTGTTGATTTAGAAGCCGATGTTAGCGAGTGCTTGTAGATAGCTGTAGCCATGGAGTACGGATACCTCAGCGGCGCCGGCGGCGGTTTTGAGAGCGGGTGCCTGGGCTCGAGCGGCGGCGAACTGTCCTGGGGTGAGCTGGCGTCTTGTGGGCAGATGTCGCAGGCGGCCTATCGGTACCAAGGTATGCGCTACCAGCCGCCGCCGCCGCAGTGCTCTCGACCACAGGACGCCGCTATGAGAAATCATCACATATTTCCGCCCACTATGAATTTGCAGCGTAAGTTATTTCATATTTTTTTTAATTTTTCCGTCGGCTTTAATCGCATAGTTGACACATGTTTCTGTAAATTAATAGAAATATATTGCTATACCACCTATATTTTATTACAAAAAATGAGACATCAATGAATGTATCTACTGCAACGAAAAATGTCGACATAAAGAGTGTTATGAAATATTTTTTGAGAGTAAAGATTTATTTATCAACCTTTTTTTAAAATAACATAAGACCTAATATTTAAAAACCTATTTGAATTATTTTAGATATTCTTTTACATGGTAACTCCTTTTTATTATTAGAAGTAGGTATATAAGCCTAATTAAATTAAAGGTTTTCCTTAATGAATTAAATAAATTAATTAAATTAGAGGAAATTATGGTGATAACTTTTCTAATGAATAATGCAAAATCATTAAAGGCTTGGAATATAGGTATAAATAACAATATGTCCTGTATGATTTTTCAATGTTCTATTTATTAAACCGTTGTACCTAAAATGCTTTTTAATATATCTAAATATATATATCAATTCTATGATTTTATTTTTTTATTATGTACCTTTAGTATTTAGTGTAATGGCTGAAATTAATAATTAATCTCAGTCCAAAATCTTTGGATTATGTATTTAAAATACCTACATTCCAAATTAAAACTCAAACTAAAAACTCTAAATAGTTTATTTCAATTAGACTTTTTACAAAGTACTTTTGACACGTGAAAATTGGTCAGTCTGTCAGTTTGTCTGAATCTCTTACTTAATTCGGAAATCAGTTTAATAATTAGAAGAACTGGCAAGAAACTCAACAGTCGCTCTTTTTATAATCAATTTTCTGCGTATAAAATTCGAATTTGTAATCTATTTTAAATCAGAAATTCAAAGATTGAGATTGATTATTTATAAATTTCAGCCGTAAGACTAGAGTTAAAAATTGTAAACATTTATTTAAGACCCAAAAAGAAATTAAAACATGAATTATTCTTAGTTAAAAGAAATGTAGCGTTAGACCTTTTTGGTAAAGTTAGTACTTTATCAAAATTGAATTAAAAGTTTTTTGAAGAGACATTAACGTTTTAATCTGGAAATACTTTATTGCGTAATAATCGGTACTAAATGCGGGCTTAAGAAATTTAGTTATAAGCTGTTTATAAACCTCATATAGGTATCTCTTCGCTTCTTTATATTCACATATAGCTCTTCGCCTCTTCGCTTCTCCATACTTTTTAATTGTTCTACTTCCTCGTACCTATTTAAAAGAGTACTTTTCTTTCCTCGCTGTCATCTCTTCTCTTCATCGTGATCTATACTGCTGTTATGACAATACCTATAATATACTAAGAAATCCCAATTTCTACCTCTCAGCGTAACATTGATTTTTTCCCTAAAAACTATAATGAGTTTCGTCATGAGATTCGTCACTCTACCTCTCTAAACACATTTATAAATCATCTGAAGATCTGCAATCTAGATAGTTGTATACAGTCTTCATTAGTATGAGGTATTGTTATTGTATTATTATTTCTACGAATATTTTCAACTATACCTGGAATAAAAGATCGCTCTTACTAAGCGACCTTAATTTGTTAAACTCTGTAATTTATCTATAGGGTATCTTAAAATTAACACACCAAAAAGGTAGAATTTAATTGTAAAAATATTGTGGTAGGTACATATTATAATATTCTGGCTTGCAAAAGTAGGTATAACAGTTTTTAAATTCAATTTTCTCCTAAACTAATAAATTTATTTTACTTAACTTAATGTTTTTTAAGATAAATGAAACATAAACACAAAAAGTAACCATTTTCACTGAATGGCAAAAACTTTAAAAAAAACCCTGAAAAAGGTGTTTGTAGTCTTAAAATCACATTTTTAATGACTGGTGTTGCTCTGATCACAGCTTCGAGTCTGTTTGGTATACTGAAGACAAGGTTCCGGAGGGCCCGTTTATGATCATTGAGGGTGACAGGAGGTCGTCTGCGTTTTTAGTGACCAGCCTTCCGAGCTCATCCCAAGCGTGTTCGATCGGGTTCAGGTTAGGACTCCTTGGTGGCCAGGTCATCAAGTTGATCCATAAACCATATTTACCAGATATGGTCCTGCATACTCATTGAGGATCTCTTGAGCATATCTCACCCCGGTCAGAGTGTTATATTCTATGGCCACTAACTCTCTTCAACCTTTCGAATAGATGCCAGCCTATACTTGTACAGAGCCCCAACGTATTGGACTCTTTCTGCAAAGCAGGCTTGAACGTATTTCTCACCAGGCCGCCTGTAGAGTTTTCCCCTTCCGTCATGAGTGAATAATGAGAAACGTGATTCACCCGATGCATTTTATTTCAAGTTTCTAACTTAAATAGTACAGAAGTTATCGTCACATATATTAGTGTTATACCTTCTTTTGCAGGCCAGTGTAGTTGGAACTAAAGAGCTTGCAATATAAACTTATTTAAGCCATAGTGGTTCAACATTACGTTCAAGGAACAACTATTAAGTGCTACGAAAAGCAAGAAAAGCGTAGCGTGGAAAAACAAGTGGTCTTCATCGTCTAATTATTTGTAACTATTACAAATCTTAGTGTTTCTGTATGTTTCAATATATTTTTAGGGAAGATTTCTAGGTGATTTGATCTATAAGTCTGTTAGTAATGCCGATTATTCTTTAAAAAATTATTAATAGGATTTACGTATAAAGAAAATGTATCAAAAAACTTTAAACATATATATAAATGGGGGGCAGGTAGCAGTACTGTAGCATAGGCTTGCGACCAAAGTGCACGTTTATGGGGCTCTTCGCTAGCTACCATTACTCAACGTAACTACCCAATTATTTAATTCTACTCTAAAGTCATGCTAAGACCGCCGCGGTCGCCATAGTAGCTTTTAAATAATTTTGACTTCAAAACAAAAAAAAAACCTTAACTTGGCAAATCATTTAATTTTTAGTTATGTTTTAAGGATAAATTATATGATATACTAGATAACCCACCCCAGCTTCGTTTGTCTATAGCATGTTTAAACGGCAATAACTTTTTTCTTTATATCTTTATTCTTTATATTAAGGTCTGCAGCAAAACAATTGTGAAAACTGTGGGTATCCAATTTCTGATTAATGCGTCATACGTGTGAAACCTATGTATGGACAGACAGACCGACAGAAAAGCAAACAAAATTAATAAAAAATATTTTTTATAAATTTTGTTGTTGGCTTCGTTTTTTAATAAAGACACATCACATTTTTCTTAAATAAGAAGATATTTATATAAGAAGGTATTACTTTCAATAAGTTACGTTATTATAATATTTCCTACTACCTAAAACTGCCTACTCTAGTTCTAATAGTTCCATTGCCTAAAAATCCTACTTCTAGTTAAATAGGAAATTCGTATTTGACTATAAATAGATAATTTTTTAGAAATATGTAGGCGTAAATGTAGCTTTTATTAGGGTGAAAAGTAGATTGATTTTTTACTTTTAATTTTTTACAATATTATGTTATGTAAATTTCTGCTGATTATTATTATATTATTTTTATATTATATTATTATTTCTCTTTATTATTATTCTATTACTAATCGAAGTAATAAAACCAACCTTTTACAATGGGACAATAACAACCTAGGAAGGTTGTTGCAGGCTATATTAAATATCTTATGTGCTTGAGATTAAACTTGATTAATTTGTCACAGTTATGCTGTGACAGGTTAAAATACTTGTACAACTCTTGGTTGCATCTGGGTAAGCATTTCAAAAATGCTAAGCTCGTAGTAACCATAACATGGGTGACAGTGATATTTTACTATCAGGTAGACTAATCGCTTGCTAGATTTTCTTCGCTTGCTAGATTATGCTACCAACATTATCATTAAGCTTTATTGGCTAGGAATTACTATTGATTTCTATAAAAATACTATTTTGATTCAACTCTTACATACGACTTATAAATTGTGTCTCAGTAGATCAGAGGAAGTTTGACGAGTAATATCATAGTGTGTATTGACTATCATATTGAACTGTAACGGTTTCCCTCTGAAGATCACGTGACCCATTAATTTTCAACTTAGTTTAAGATTGATCGGCGGCCAGGTCGAGCAGTCACTAATCGGCTTGTTATTTAAAGTGCATTTTACTGTATGTATAGTCCAAATATAGATAAATTTTGTTGATTGAATAAAAATAAATAATTGTCTTAGAAGTCTTTAACCCGTTATTTATCGGAAAAGCCAAAGTAAAATCGTTTTCATTTGCCGAACAAGTAGCAAGTAGCGGCATGATGGGGGAAGTATATACGAGTGAGACTAAGGCGACGGCGACGTCACGAAACAAAGAGTGCCTTGGGCGGGCCGGGTGGCGTGGGGGCCAAGTTCCAGCCGCGTGAGCGATTGCGCACCTAATTGGCGGCGGCGTCCGCGAGAATCTTAGAGGGAGGACAGCAGCTCGAGCTAGTCTTGCTTGTTCCTTGGATGGACCGAGCCCCGAGCCTCCCTCCGAGAACTCGGCCTCTCCCCCGTCAAAGCCCGCGCAACAATAATTCTCTTCACGTAATCTTCAGTAAACCCGCCTTATACTCGTTAATCACGCAGAAATTAATTACAAGTTTGCGTATTAATTGTTGTGCAATTAAAGGTGTTATATGATTAAGATGATTAGTTCCCATTTTAGAACCTATTCTACTTTATTTTTCAAATATTAATACTATCGCTATATTTTAAATTTAAATTTTCAACATCGAGATAATTAATATACCTATAACTAAAGATAATAAACAGTAACAAGTCTCAAAATTCACTCTATCCCCTAGTTCAACCCCTTCAAACCTCTTTTTTTCGAGACAAAACGTCATAGCCTATGTCATTTCCCAATCTCTAATCTATCTGTGTGCTAAATTTCATCTTAATCGGTTCAGTGGTTTAAGCATAAAGGTGTAACAGACAGAAAGACAGTTGAACAGAAAGTTACATTGGCATTTATAATATTAGTTATAAGGCAAACACATATGCTTGCAATAGGTTGTCTAGTAATTAAAATGAAACACCAGTATACTCAGTCATCAAAAATATATTATTTTTCCTTTTAATCACAATTCTATATCACATTAACATTTATATTTACTGCACAACATTCTTCGATGAAAACAAATAATAATATAATAAGATTTTTCCACAATAATTCTATCAGTATAAGCATCTTGTCAATCTATTAATTCTACACATCGTATCAATACGCTAAGTTTTTTTTTAAAATATGCTTTGAATAATGCTTTCTTTAATCACAACTAATTATTAAAATAAACTATATTTTAATAATTCAATTTATGAATTTAAAATATTTGAATCTCAAAATCACTGATGACGTGACATGGCACGAAGTCAGTATAATTTTACCAACTACGGCAACGGCATATTACAAAATATGAATTTATGTAAAGACTTAAACAGATCTTGAAAAGAACCTAAACCTTGCAACTGTTCAGCTCATATTCTAAAAAGTGTGCATTCATATTCGAAAAAAAACAAGAAACTAAATTAGTAGAAAAAAGAATTATATTAAGAGTCAATTGAATTAAGTACAGAACCTTAGTCATGACTAGATGCTGCGATAATAGATTAAATGACAGAACCACTTATTATATGCAATAATGCGATAAAAAAGGACAAAGCTATTATAAGTTTATTTTCAGCAACTCACAGTACCATAGATTTAATGAATGCCGATAAGGTGGTAAAATTGAGTCGAAAATTTCCCCGCGCAAAAGAATATAATACTTAAAAAATTAAAGGTAAACATTATAATATACTTAAGTATGTTAGTAAGATAAGGTGTATGGATAGTTTGCCATTAAGCTAAAGTACTTATATAAATTTAGCATATCTATAACTAATAATTTGATTCCAAAAGGCAACTCATGAAATGTGACCCTAAAACTATTGGATTGAACACAACGTTCGAAGTATATCGACGGATGTTTATTCGATTTGATTTGTAACGGAGAGGGAAAATTCGAATAGTTGGGTACCTATCCTAAACCAATATCGCCATTCCTATTCTCGCGTCGGCGCGCCTTTGCATGCAAGTGGACGGGTTAATTCGATTTGGTGGCACCTAGGGCAATATTTTATCGCATCATGTGATCTATTCTGTCTCAGTAAGTATAGTATAGTAGAGTGGATCATAAAAAAAGCAATATCTCACGGTTGAGTTGGTACACGAGCCGCGCTCGTAACTTCTACAATGTTACTGAAAGTCTGTACTACATGCTTCACTTCTAACGCTCTCTTTTATTTTGGACATATCACATTATTAACTGGTATTTATGCTCATTATTCAAAACTATGCATGAATTTTTAAAAGTAATTTTTTTAATTGACGCGGAACTGGACTTTATAAAGTTTAATAAAGGCTGATTATTGTCAAAGAAAATTATAAAAGTGATAAATTAGAGAAAATATTATATAACTATTAAATATTCAACATTACAATGTTCACATCAATTTGTATATAGCAAACTTCTTACACTTTCTATATAGTTTAAATTATATGAAGATAATGCATAAGAACATACATAAAAATTCAATCATCAAAATAATGAAATTGTGTAATCATTCTTTCACTTTTTTACGATTACCTACATACCGTCACGAGCACAATTTAACTTCTCCTTCTGAGTGCCTGTTTTACTACTGCTATTACGGAAATTTACCTACATGTTTATTTGCAGATATAAAATGTATTGGCTTTCTTTTTATATCTTATGTTCGACTCCTCGATTACGTTTATGTCTTTTATCTTTTAGTTATAAACATGAAAATATTAGAGGTTACAAACTGAGTTTTTATTTTACGAAATTTATATTACGAATTTCCTACTGTCATAATGATACCAAAATTATTTAAATATAATATTCGAAGCATAAAAGCAAAAAATAAGTATAAATGCGTTTATTTTACAAGTGTTGATTCAATCCAGTGTAACATTAATCTAGTAACCCTTCCGCAATATGCCGTCTTGACGCGCCGACATCGTCTGTATTATGGATGTCTACAAACTTTTCGCGTGACGCGAGAAAAATGAACCATGGCCGCGTAGATGGATAGCGAAACGATTTACTCACAACACGGATAAAACCAAATGTTATTTAATTATAGGTGTTTATTATATTGTTATTCGAGTATTCAGAATATTTATACTAATGTAGGGCTGTAATAAAAATGGCGAAGCAAAAATATAGTCATAAGGTTTTAAATACAAGAAGTATAATTTAATCCTCTAATTTAATGTGATTCTTTAGTAAACAAAGACACAAATAAATATCCATAAATGTTTGAGGAGAAGAAAATTAGGTTTTGGTAGTTAAAGTATATTATGTATTTTTATTAATTTAAAATGGATTAATTCCTGGTGGTTTTTAAAAATTCGAAATAGTGATTTAAAGCAATGAATATAATTTGTTTTTCAAACATGAATATAATTTGTTTTTAATACGCTTTTATTAGCTTCATACGTATGTTAGTATGTATGTAACGGAATCTTTGAACATGATTTTGACCCCCTTCAAAACGTCGGATTATGTCGAAATTTGGCATACTTATTAAGGATCGATGACAATTTAATATTTTAAACAGTTTAATCCGTTATCCTTACTAGGATAATCATGATTAGCGATTTTTTGTTTTCCTGAGACCCGGAGTGTCTGCGTTAAGACACTTTATATTTATGTTTTATACTTTCCTTATCTTATACGTACATCATCCCCCTATTTTCTAAAGTACTTTTCACCCCCGTTTTATAGTAAAATTTATCGAAATTTTAGTAAAATTGTTAAATTTTAACAAAATTTGGTTCAAAATCAAGTTTTTACTAGACAATAGTAATATTAGTTTATGCGATTTTGTTCGTTTATATATCGTTGAATAGCGTTTTTTATCACCTATTCAACGACACTCTTGTTAAGATATCTTTCAGGATGAACAAAAATTAAATAATTCATTGATATTCTGCACACCGAGCCTACCTTATAGGTTCGATATCTTATAATAAACATACAAAATTTCAAAGTTTAACTTAGTGTCCGTCTCATTTTTGTTGTCAAATTTTTTTATATCGTCTCAAAACATCCCCCTTCATATTGTTAAATATAATTTATCAAATTTTAATTAAAATAATAGTTTAAAAAATCTTTAAAAATACGCTTTTATAGAAAATCCAACTAAAAAATAGAAAATAAATTTTAATAAATTTGAATTAAAAATAGTGTAAGAAAAAATGATTTTATTGTAAAAAAGCGTGGGGAAGCCCCCCAGGATATTATCAAAATAACCCTTCTAGTCATATCTGTTTATAAAATATTTATAACTATTGATAACATGCTTTTTTATTGCATTTACTTTGGCATTATATAGTTGGCGCGCATACGCTGTCATGGATTCAATTATCCATACATACATGCATACAGAGATAAATACCATGTAAACCGATATACTTACAAATAATACGTACATACAAAGGGATTTTTAAAAATGTGGAGCATCACGCGGACAAAGTCGCGCAGGTCGTTTATATAAATCTACTAGCGACCCGCTCTGGCTTCGCACGGTTACTTCCTCTCCTATAATAAGCATCAAAATGTTGCATTGCGTAGTTTTAAAGATCTAAGCATAGAGACAGATGGGAAGCAACTTTGTTTTATACTATTAAGTGATGACCGTGCGATAAAAATGTAAAAAGCGTGCGATGTAAAAAGCACGCGTGCTTTATGGGGATCTTTACTGCCACAAAAACAGTGAAATAAGGACCACTTTACAAGCAAATGTGTTGAATACTATTATCTATACATCTTCAATCGTAATACATCTATCATTTTCTGAGATTTCTTGCAAAATCAATGAGTTCGATTTTCCAACAAGAAAATTGATATTCAAATCAATTTAAATCTGTAGTGTTTTCTTATATGTATTGGCTACGAGACTTCTTTGTATATTTATTATTTTTCAGTGTTAGTCGGACCCAAATCTCAAATTTAAAAAATTCAGACGCTTGTGAAATCTATCTTGTAAATATTTTACTACTCATATTTTTCAAAATTAACAAAACATTTTAATACAACCTTATATCCAACTTCTCTTGAATATCTAAGCTATTCACAGTAGGTAGTAGGTACTTTGTAGTGTAACTGTGCAGTAGCTCCTCAGAGCCCCTCAAGTCGCTCCGTTTAGTAATTAGTGGAGAATCCCGGGTGTGAATAAGTCTAGCGAAGGAGGAGGGGTTCATGAATCATATCACCTGTGAATTAATCGGCGTCTGACGATTAATTAGAACCACGTGCTTTCCACGTAACGAGTTCATGATACTATACAGTTTACGCTACGTATATTTCTTGTAAGTTTTATGTAATTTATTTAAAATAAAATATTTTGAATTAAATCAGGTGTTTGTTACTTTGCTATAATTCGCGGAAATTTGCATGTGACGCTTGTAGAGTCAACTACTCTTGAGGACGCTTCGGTTACGAAGCGAAACATACATCGATATTTATGAAAAAAAAAACCGCTGATTATAACAAAGTAACCTTTTGATTACCAAAGTAACCTTTTGATTACAATATTTAAGTTGCGATCCACTTCGTCTTGGCACAGTTTTTCTCTACTATTCCTTTTTGAATCACTCTGTCTGGTGAAAACTCTTTTGAAATCAAACTCCGTTGCGTAGTTCAAGAAATCTAAATGTATAGATAGTAGAAAGCGACTTTGTTTTATACTATGTAAAGATAATCTTAATTTATAAAATCAAATAAAATGATATTGACTTAATAATTTTCTCTTATAAATCTAAACTTTGTTTAAAATAAATAATGATATCTAGATAAATTAATTTAGAAATAGAGTAGCAGAAATTATCCAACAATTACTTCGTAGTACGTACGTAGTCGCTTCGAAAGGGCCTATAAAACAATAAAGGTCGCAATAACAATGAGAGGGTCTTGCCTGACCCACGAACTGCAAACTCAAATTAAACATCATAAGAACAGAAACATCTTGGCGAGATCCTCTTCATTAGGTTTCGTAAATTGCGGGGAGTCGGGGGCAGTGACACGGCCCCCTCCCTCATGCCCCGCACCCTCTATTAATAATGCAAATGAGACCGCAGCTCGGCCAAGAAGCGAGTCTCGATTAATTCCGGTTCATTTGAGGTAATTGTCGCTGCGCGTGCGGTTTGCGGTAACCATTCCGTAACACGTCCGTATTAATGTTGATGGTAAATGCTTTGTTGATTTGTTTATGTCTTTAAAGTAGCATTTTGTAAGGCTACAAATTGCTTATCTCAATAATTTTATGTAAAAAAAACTTGTTCTAATGTTTATTTAAGTAATTCTGATAGTTCATATTAGGTGTTATAAATGCGATGTGATTAAGTTTGCTCATTTTTTGCTTTGGCAGGGTGATGGATCGACATGATATTAAAATAGAGGCTTCTTTTTATCCCAGACAAATTAATAGCTCCCGCGGGTTAAAGTATATTCAACAAGTCAGTTGAAGAGTCCTTAGATAACTATAACACTAAGTTACTTATTATATATATGATTATCTTATGGAATAGAATTAAAAACTATAAAGTTAATTAAAAGATAACAATGCTATTCTAATGTCAAACAGCTAAGTTAGTAATCTACGACGTCTCGTAGCAGGAACGTCGCACCGTAGCTCGCCGTAACAAAAGAGTGCAATTCCTTTCGTAGCAAAGGCGTAGCGTCGACTACGATCGATACGGATGCCACACAAGCCGTTGCTACGGGTTTGCCTTTAACATCTACTTTCGCCTTTATGAAAATGGTTGTTCTTTTGCTGTTAAAGATTCTACAAATTAGGAACTAACAATTATTCCAACATCACAAAATAATTGTTTTAAATATGTGCATTTTATTTATCTCAAAAATTATTTTCATTTTCGTATTTAAAAAAATTGGATTGTTAAAATATATATAAGCAAATAATTTTATGGGCATGGTTATTTTTATTTCATGTATCATATTATATAAAGAACAAAAATTTAACATAGTAAACTATATTTATAAATATCGTGTTTGTGTATCAACTGCGCAATTTTTTAATTAATTGCAATTAAATTACCAGTAGACATTCACATTTATAAAAAGACACTATATACGAGTAGGTATATTAGCGAAGGTATAACAGAAGCTTGTACCTACGTGAGCGAATGCGGAGGGGAGACAGAAATGGTCGCAACCGAAAAAGTACCTACTCCTTAATTTTAATTTCAATCTCTTACGTTGTAATTTTTATAGCACTTGATCTGATCCTATTTCCAGCTTATATTATATTAGTTTGTAACATTTACTTCCAAAAATTTTGGAAGCTTAAAGGTTGGAAGAAATAATAATATATTTAATGATAAAGAGAGAAATATAATTAAATTAATATTTAGGACAACAAGTTATTAACATATTTTTTTTGTCTACAGCTGGTTTACCATACAAAGTATACGGTGGTCATGAAGGCTCGTTAACTGAAAAACGGAAACAACGTCGAATCCGAACAACCTTCACCTCCGCGCAACTCAAGGAACTAGAAAGAGCCTTCCAAGAGACGCATTACCCAGATATTTACACGAGAGAAGAGATAGCCATGAAAATTGATTTGACGGAGGCTAGAGTACAGGTAACTAACACAATATTTACACAACAATTACATTTTCTGTAAAATATCGTTATTTATTGCTTCAAAGTATTTAGCAATAAAATTTATATAAAAAAATAACAATACAGTTTCACCGATATAATGGATTAAGTAATCAAAACGGGGGCGTTCTCCTCTGGACAACAGAAAAAAGGTAGGTTTTCCTCTCCGTCCGTCACTGCATTTCTACAGTCCAATTAGTGTCCAGTAATTCGGCTGCGGCTGACGGCACCTTGGCAAAAAAACGTAGTAGACAGACATTCGCGGTTAGCTCTTGTTAATTTCATAATAGGCCCTCATTTTTATGTAAGTCGGGAGCTCGACGCGTGTTCCTTGTTGCTCCAACTGAATATTTAATGTAACGGAATCGGGTGAGTGGCGCGAGAACTGATCACGTTCTGCCGCAAGCGACCCGCTGGTGACTTCGTAGCTGTACTAATCTCATATTCTGGATGACAACGCCCAAGACGGTTCAACTCTTATTGCTTACACTTTAGTGGTTATATGTACAAATATTTTGTTGTATTTTTGTTCAGTTCTTGAAACATGATTTTATCTTGATTACTTATCATAATATTATTTGTAATAAGTATGTATAGTAAGCTAAATCGTGATGGAAATCTGCATATACTAATTTATTGCATTGCACCTCACGATATTTTTTTTTAATAAAAAGAGGTTATCAATTCGGTTGTATTTTTTTTTAATATTTGTTACCTCAGAACTCCGTCATTTATGAACCGAATTGAAAATTTATTTTTGTATTTGGTAGTATATGCTTACAGATTGGTCCCATTTTTTTCAAAATCCAGTTCTGATGGCATCTTTGATTAATTGAGAGAACTCATAATCCTAATAAAGAGCGCTTAATAAATAAGCTAATTGTTTCTTACTTTTTAGTGCATTTTTTAGAGTTCAATTGAAGCCGGTTAAATTTTTTGTTAAAAATGTCCAGTATTAAGCTATTTAGTCTCGAAAACCTTGGGTTCAAACGTTAAATATATAAATAACTATATAGTTGCCTAAAAATACAATAAAATTACAATTCTATTCCTATTTAATCTCAAAATAATCCTATAGCTATGTGTCAGCGAGGTAGCGCCCCCGTAGCGCTCATTACGTTAAAAAGTGTATCGGAATGGCAGGCAGCTGCCATAAATATCGCGGGCGGTCGCGTAACTCAGCCGTGCGCGACTCTCGATAATTAAAACTCGCCGGAAAATGCGAATTCACATATTACAATTAAAATTTGGTGTACGCGACCCGTGGTAAATACAGTATTCATTGTAGAGTACAAACAAATATATTCGTAATAAAATTATAATGATGTATTGACTACGTTTTCTGATTGTAGACTGGGAGCTATGTTTGAGTTTATTGTATTTACCACTAAAACAATAAAATATATAATTACATTCTTTTAGTCAAATACTTGGTCAACCATTTCACGAGGGTTTGGTAGAAAATATTAACATTACGAAAAGGTAAATATTACGAGGCGTCCTAATTCAACACGGGAATCCTGCTCAAATTCGTCAGAGGCGATTCGCAAACACCGCTCAACCGAAGCGCTAAGCAAACGCACAATTTACCGTAACCGGGCGTGCAATAAAAGGCTGGCCACCTGCTACGTTAGAGCAAAAGGAATCACTTGAAAAATGACCAGCTGTTTCATAATACAGGACGTATTTTTCCGTGCCCACGTTGTCATAGGGATAGAGCAATTTAATCCATCAAGCGGTGTTGCACGGCGCCATCCGAACCGATAAATTCTATATAATTGCGGACGATTTTGGTTTTATTGTTATCCACGAATGGTGAGAGAGATTAGATCCTGAATATTGGAATTTTAAAAGTTAGCTCTTTCTCGAATTTATTATACTTTACAAAAAATATCATTATGTATAACACTTAAATAATCGGTGATTTACTACTTTATTACAAGCGAATGAGTAAGATTGATTGGGCTTTGCTACTACTACAGTTTTAAAATGTACTTACTTACATTAAACTATCGTTTTTAATAATAGTAATAATAATAATGCCGAAGAAACAGAGTCTTTGTACTTATTAGGATATAAGTTCCTGATTTATAAGCTTCATTTTAAATATGATAAATTAATTACGTGTTTGTTAATGTATTTGTTTTTAAAACAATTGTGTTGTCATATGAGATTCTGAAGCTCATTATGTAAAATTTAAAATTTTAAAGATAATTCAAAATTCAAATTAGGAAAATGTGTGATTTTATTTGTTTTTCGTACTGTGAAGATGAATGAATCTAATGAAGAAATTCGATACATTTTAAAACTTTTATTACAAAAAAGGCAAAAACGCAACGCAAGCTGCAAAAAAAATTGCGATGTTTATGGACCTAGTGCAGTGTCTGTGAGAGTAGCACAAATTTGTCATCTAAGCGTTTTCAATCCGGAAATCATTTAAGCGTTTTCAATCCGGAAATTTTGATGTCAAAGATGCACCTCGCTCTGGTCGCCCTATTACGGATAAAATGGATGCCATTTTTGAAAAAGTGAAGCAAGATGAACATATTAGTAGTTACGACGTAGCTGAAGAACTGGGAAATGACCACAAAACAGTTTTGGCGCATTTGAAAAAACCGCGAGCTCACTGAAAGAAACCTAATGAACCGTGTACTCATTTGTGATTCTTTATTACGACGTAATGAAACCGAGCCATTTTTGAAGAAGCTGATAACTGGTGATGAAAAGTGGATCACGTACGATAAGAATGTGCGAAAAGGTGCGAAAAGAAAGGTCGTGGTCTAAGGCCGGTCAGGCTTCACAGACTGTGGCGAAACCCGGGTTAACTCGCAACAAGGTTATGCTGTGCGTGTGGTGGGATTGGAAGGGCATTATTCAATATGAGCTGTGACCACCAGGCAGGACCATCGATTCTGAACTCTACTGCGAACTACTGATGAGATTAAAGCAAGAAGTTGAGAGAAAGCAGCTGGAGTTAATCAACAGAAGGGGTGTGATTTTTCATCATGATAACGCTAGACCTCACACATCTTTAGCCACTCAGCAAAAATTAAGAGAGTTTGGCTGGGAGGTGTTAATGCATCCGCCAAACATCACGAGAGGACTGCCAAAACTACTTGTCGCGGTTTTTTGATCAGAAGCCCCAAAATTTCTATAGCAATGGGATCATGTCCCTACCTACAAGATGGCAAAAAGTTATCGTAAAAAAAGGATACCTACATACTTTAGTTAAATGTAAATAAACTATATTAAAAATGTTTTGAATTTTCTTAAACAATGCGAAGAAACTTTTTCCCCTACCTATTATTATTAATTCAACAAGTCATTGTTATTTCGTAAGATATGTGGTCACTAAAATATGACGTGCGCTGGGTTGAAATGCAATAAAGATTGACGCGGTAGCCTTCGGGAGCGGCGCAAAATGTCAATCCAGGTCTTAGATCTTCTGTATGCCGTTTGGGAATAGTGCCTTGCCGTACAATAAGTTTCTCTTGCTTTGGACGTTTCAAATCCGAATTTCTATGATTAAGAATTATTTTTATTAATTTATAATATACATGTTTAAATTATAATTTTTCTTCAGCATGTGACAAAGTGAAATAATTATTTAAAATAAGAGGTGTCGTAAAGCACCGAGTAGTTTTAAGTGCCTTTCGATATTTAATATGTATTATTGACATAAATGAAGTTTCATGCTCATAAATTTATCTCAAGAATCCGTCGTAAATCAGTCGTAAGCTTTTTGCCGCGTTGGGTTCCTTAAAACGATGAAAAAAATCTGTTACCAATTAAGTCTAAAATTGCTCTTGCCAACTCGTTTCTTCTTCCTATGCTGAAACTTGCTACTTAGACCTGACACAAGAATTCTTCGACAAGTTGGAGCGGTTACATGTAGCATAAAACAATACATATTCGTGTTAAAAAGTTTGACCATAGATATATCACGTCCATAATTTAAGTAGTTAAAAGTGAAGCATCGTCGTTACTTCCATATTCTTGCCACTCTTTATTCAATTATTTTCAATCCTCTAATACTTTCATCCCCTTTTTTGTCTTTATAAAAACAATTAAAAGTACAAAAAAAATGATATTAAAAATTGCATTGTATATATAATATATTGTATATATGTGTAATAGATATCAAAATATGTTTATGAAAGTTTATGATAAGTGTGTATGTTTTTTTAGATGGAATAATTTTTAGCTTTATTGCTATTTGTGCAATACCTAAAACTGTCTATTATAATTTCTCTTATACCAAAAATTGCCTGTAAAAGATCACGACAAGTGACAACACTGCTTTTGCATGCGCTTTATTATACGCATGGCTTCATGTAATTTTATTTTTCGTTTATTTGGTGAGTAATTAAGAATTTATTACGCCGTGTACATTGAAATTACTACTATAGTGTAGTGGCAAAGGTCACCCTTATTGAGGACCACGTAAGTTTACTATATTATCTATGGCGACTTCGAGTGGTGGATATGAGAGATCATTTATTATAAAAGAGCTGTTTAAAACTTCTACTGGGTCTCAAGCTCTAGGCACTGCTCGGCTCCCTTTAAATTGCATGTTATACTCTATAAGAATATTTCACGAATTCAAAGACAGGCAACCAGTTTTAACTTCAGAGGTTTCATTTGTTAAGTTGTTACAAATTACAATAAAAATTTAATTTACAGTTACAATGTTTTAACTTCAAACATACCAACGACCTCCCGAAAAAGTGTATCAGATTTATAGATATTTCCTTTTTCAAATGTTTGTTAGCTTGGACGCGCTTATCTCAGGAACTACTAATCTGATTTGAAAAATTCTTTCAGTGTTAGTTAGCTCATTTATCGAGGAAGGCTGTAGGCTATATATTATCACCCTAAGACCAATAGAAGCGGATGATCAAGGGCACAAAGTCAGAGGCGGCTAGTTAATTAATTAAAATCTAGTTTGCTTATATTGAAGGTAAAAAGAACTGAAATAATCCCTATTAGAGACATAGATATACTACTTCGACACTAAAACAATATATTAGAATTTCAATGAATTAGTAAGTAGTATAAATGGATGTATATTGTAAGCGCTGTGAAGCGCAGAGTCAGGCGCAGGTGGCAGGCAGGGTGCAAGGCACGCGCCGCGCACGCTCTGCCACGTGATTTGACGCACTTGTCCTCTGTAGACAAGGGTATATAATCATTATGGTTATTGTTTGTTTGAATAGCAATAATCAAAATTGAGAGATAGATATATGTTCTTATGATACTTATCAACTAATCTGAATGTAGACCTGTTCATACTAGCATATTTAATGGACATTTTAAATTGACTAACTTATATTTTATTAATTAAAAGTGTATTTTAATATGAGTGGTTACAAAGATCAAAATTAACTTTTCAATTTTGAACATTAACTAGATACTATTTTCCCAGTTATTCCCAGTACAAGCACAGCGCGTGCTTAGATTTTTTTTGTGTAGGTATAAAGAAGATTCGTAGCTATTGAGTAAGCGGCAAAACTGTCATACTAATAAGACCATTAATTCATAAATCTTTCATAAATAGTGCAACTAATCAACAAATGACATAGAAGGGCGTGACATTTGATATGGTACTCGTAGCCATAGAGCTGATACATGCGCAGATACTGGCGCATGTATCGTGGGAAGCGATGATGATCACTGCGCGATTAGTTCTCGCACCGTGACCTTGCCCCATCGACTAGATTAGATCAGCATTGCTAATCGATTATCATCTTTTCACACGGGCTTGTATAAAACAAATTAGAAATGGGCATGCATAATATGTTTTTTAAAGTACATAAATACGCCTTAAAAATATCGTCTTTATCTCTTTGAATCTCTCTTCTTTAAAAAAATATCGTCATTCATTTTATACATTCAAACTATTAACTACATACAACTTTCATGCATCCTTTTTTTCTAACTAAAATAAAAAATATATGAAAACAATATTTTAAAATAACTCAATCCTATTATTTCTTAACCCCGTATTAATAGTATGAAAGCACAAAAAACCTTATCACGTTGCCTAAAGAGTACTCTGTTATCGATCTTCATAATTCTTAAACTCTGTTGAGTATAGGTTTTCCATTTTCTATACTGTTACCGATTATACCATGCAACTACCGATATAAACATTCTGCGTTTGGCTGTAGGTATTTTAATTTGTAGAAAAGTTTTCTACATAATAAGTATGCATTATTATCGGCACTACTTGATTTCGTGTTTTGTGTAAAAGTATACACAGTACTCTTAAATAATAACAGTTATAATAAGTCACAATATATACTACTGTATTTGCATATATCTTCACTATACATAGATTCAGCTAAGGAAGGGCTGCAAATCGTTGTTAGCACTTAAAGTGATTAAAAAGTGGCGCGAGACAACGCTGCCGGGAATTTGCTAGTGGTTGTATTTCACTTCATTATACTAAACATTTCTTTTATCTAACATTCAAAATAAATAAATTTCTTAAAATTAAATACTTAAAGTATGGGCTTAATATTAAATATTTTTTTATGGTAATTAATTACCTATAACTTCGCGATTTTACTACACGACCTATATATATTATTAGAAGAACACTACCATGAAACAGAAATGGTAGGTATACATGGGCGCGACTACGGTTCTACCTTGATTATTTTGATACCAATGCATGTCTGGGTTTCTAACTGAATTATTTTCTTGTTTCGTCCTTTTTAGACCACTTTTTTACGTAGGTAGGTTATAGTTTTTTAAACTTTATTTTTTTATTACATCAGTCTTAGAAAAGAGTGATATACCAAGCTCGACCGCCGTAACTTTATCTTGATTTCCCATGATTCTTAATTTGTGCCTTTCAAGATATATGTACTGTTGTAGTTCTACAGTTATGAACTTTGAAAATTGCCATGTTTCTATGTAAACAGACTATTCTTATTTATTTTGCAATAAGATAGTACTGTTATTTTATAATTGATAGAAAAGGATAAAAAAATGATTAGGTATGTCTTTTTATACAACGTTGACAGATTTTTTGTCATTAGACAATACAAACATGTTTTCATAGGCACGCGCCGCGCAACTGATATATCCCTGTATGTTAAATCTGTAACATATCCGAAAATATTCATTCAAATTACATGCTGTAAAGGGCTGTATTGTTTAAAATCGCTTCGTAAATAAGCCATTATTTCATGTAAAAAGTAAAGGATAAAAATGGTTATAGTGGGTTATCCCTAAGAGATAGATATATACCATCTCGGACTTTTTTGTAGACCTTTTTAAGATGTATAATACTGTATTGCATTATTTTGATCTATCTCGTAGGGTTCCACCATCGTTTGCAATGTAAGAGCAAAAAAATGTGTTTATTTACGACATCACATTAGAATCCTCTAAAATTATCAGTGTTTCTCTACTATATGATGTATTATACATATAAACATTCCTCTTGAATTACTCTATCTATTAAAACCCATCAAAATCCGTTGCTTAGTTTAAAAGATCTAAGCGTACGTATGGACAGACAGACAGACAGCGGGAAGCGACTTTGTTTTATACTATGTAATGATATAGGTATCATTACAATTCCTGTGGTGTAAGATATATATCAAGGTAATCGTATACTATGTAAGTAAATAACTAGATACATTTATTTATATTAAATAAATTTATCATTGTCAATATTTAACAAGCTGGTTTTAGTAATAGTCTTAAAAATGTTATCTTTGTCTATGCTTTTAAATTTTTATCATTTAAGTAATTTCAATTTAATTTCATCGTGCAGCTACTACCGATACTAGCACTGGCTCCCACGCAATTATTTTTCATTTAGCTCACGACTTGTTGTTTTCTCCCCTGAGATGGTGTGGGATCAAGTGCAGCCCCATGAAATGAAAGTACAATTTAAATGTGAGAAGTGCTCGCGGTATGTAGGGAACACTTACCGTTGTAATGTCTAGGGATTTGTAGTTGCAGTTCTCATGACAACCATTATTTTGAATATAATAATAATAAAATGAATAAATTTAATACCCATTTATTTTGAATTGAGATTCCTGGTGTGAAAATTTTGTTGGGTGGTATGTATTAGTGTTTTAAATCTACACTTCCTTCAGTTATGAAAAAAATACACTATTACACTAATCAGAGCCTCACAAGAATGACACTGTTGTGTTTAACAGAATTCACAATAAGATGAAATAATATTTGTTAAATGAAGATTGTTTTTATAGATGCGCATACCAAGCCCTCTGAAACAATTTCTGACTTTGTGGAGAGTATGGTTTAACAAGTTTATTTTAGTTCTCGTATTAATATTGTGTTCGTCACTATGTTTAGAAAATAAATTAAGATTCTGCTTTATGTAAATGTTATAATAAATATATTGTGACTGTACCGTAAGAATACCTATTTTATTAAAAACATCTCGAAGAGAATCTGTATTGGATGGCCCTAACTGTTATTTTTTGAGGAATAAAAATTGATTCTTTGTCTGCGGTCCTGCCCAACTATAAAATGCTGTGAGACCTAATACTATGGAAGTAACTGAAATAAACAATTATAGCTGTAACCATGTCAGTTAGTTCCCTTACTGTCCTTACTGCGTAAGCTGCAAAACTAGGCCAGCTACATTCAATAGTTCATTATTTAATAAAACGGTGTATTGCTATTTTTTAACATTCGGTAAAGTTAAGTTACTTTTTTGCGTTTAGTACTAAATTGTTAATCGTAAAACATTGAAGAATCTGCGACAATACACTGTTTACATCGTCATATAATTATAAGAGAAGTGACATCAGCAAAAAGTACACTGTCACACAGATTCCTCACTTAGTATGACAGATCATAAATATAAATAAAAATTTATATTTATGATCATTTTATAAATTCATATTTATTTATGATGGATTTCTATCCAATATGAAGCCTTGTGGAACGTCCATTTTTAAAACGGATCCAGAAGATTTTTCACCATTAATAGCAATATTCTGAATCCTTTGGGTAAGGTATGAAGCAATTACATCAAGTCCTGTAACACTTATTATACCATAAGAATAAAGTTTTTTTAAAAGCGTTTCATATTCAACACAATCGAAGGCCTTGTAAAAATCACAAAATATGCCAATTGAATTTTGTGATTTCTCCCATGCATCCTAGAAATGCTTGAGGAGCGCGACTCTTGAATTTTTTATTGACCTACCTTGAGTAAAACCATATTGCTCACTATGAAAAATAGTATTTTTTTCAAAATGCTCCAAAAATTGATTTAGTATAATTTTTCAAAAACTTTGCATAGTGATGGTAATATAGAGATAGGTCTGTAGTTACCAGGATCGTTTTCGTCACTGTTTTTAAAAAGAGGTATAACTTTACTATCTATCAATTTTGCAGTTCTCAAAACAGTCTTAAAATCGCTCGAACGGTTCATACAAAATCAATTTAAGCTTGAAGATGAATTATTGTTATTCCGTAAAAGAATAATTTCACAAGGAAACCATAGGGGAAATGTCACGAAGTATCATAATGGGAAAATATATGGAATGTATAAGCGAATAGCCGCACCAATGATTTAGAGTGTCTGAAATATTATTTTGTGCTATACTGCATATCGTAGAGCAATTTTAATTAAGACATAGTTCGAGTTTATCATTTTGATGCATTAATGATCCATCTATTAATTAGACTTAATGACTGACATATCAAAGCAGGGCCTAAACTATACAGGTTAAAAATTTGAAATTTTGCTCAAGGGTTCCTTTTAAAACGTAGTGAAGCACTAAATAAGGATTTTTGAAAATTCATGATTTACAACGGAGGGAATTTTCGGAACTTAACATTTTTTGTTTTTGGCAGACGAAAAAATGTTCATCTTGATATCTAGTAAGGGCACTGTTTAAAAGCGGGTAAAGCTGTTTAAGTATTTGCCAAATTTTTTCCAACAGGTGGGTAAAAAAAGGACATTAAAAAACTAAGTTATCTCTGGAAAACGATAAACAAGTCGGATAGCTATAAAATAATGCAAGTAATGAAGTAAGCACCACATTTGACCGTATTCGGAATTCTCACGAACCATTTAGTTTGATTTAGTAGGGACAAGTGCCGATATTGTCGGCTCGTTACCGTCACTATTTCGTCCCCCCTGCATTCATCATCAGATTCGCGTCTCATTTACCGCTCACTCCGCGCTCTCCGCTTATACACTACAAGGGAACATCATCAAAATATGTGATAGCCATCTGGCGAGATCATTTAAACAGTATTATGATATTGCTAATGGGATAGTCTGCTTTGTAAAAATATTATTTTTTGTAACAAATATTTATGAAGGTATGATCGTCTAATAGTTTGATACGAAAAATAACAAATATTCAGTTACGATAAATTGGTGTTTATTAACAATTAAAAACATAATTACTTACTAAGTAATACATTACTGATATAGATTACATACCTCTCATTAAGTAATAGAAGAATTTAAAAGAACATATTTTGTTATTACCAGCTGACAATATGTACCTAGTTGTGTAGAATGTATGTAGATTGTATAAGCAGTTCTTCTAAATTATAATTCTAAATTATTTATTTTGTAAAATTAACATTTTCTGAGGATGCATAAGTTACATCTTACATATTTGTACTTTTAACATAGATAAAGACCGCAAAGTAATGTCTGCTTTCATAGAAAGCCTTAAGTGATGTTAAGTTGATTATGCTTTGAAACGGATCTTATGCAATATAAGAATTTTGAATTGGAGCATGACTTAGTACAAAAATAATTTTATTATAAATATAATTTTATCCTTTATATATTCAATTAATCAATCAGTTCAACTGGCACTTCCCTACACGCAGCACACAGCACGGGCAGCGGTGTAATTAAAAAGGGCATAGATTTGTATCAATTGTTAGTGATCACCGTGACACTGCTGGCATCGAGACAATGTGCTCTAATCACTGATCTATCGACACGTGACACAACAAATAAGTGATACTGATCGGCAGATGCACTTCTGTTGGTAATTTTTAGACTAAAGATAAATTAAAAACCCGAAATCACTCTACGAAATCCAAATAAATTTCGTTTAACAGGATTTTTATACTAAATTACGTTATTTTATCAAATCACTTGTTAATAATATGTGTAAATATTATTAGAACTTTTATAAATACCTGACTATTAAAAGAAATAGGTTTTTACATTAAACCTTTATTAGGTATCAAATAAGAAGTAAAAAAATACTAACTTAAATTACTTATCTTGCTCTAAGGTACCTATTATTTTTTAATAATTCATATTTATTTATTATTTTATATAAGTAGTATTTGTATGTATGTTTGTTAAAGAGTTTTTGTAGTTGTGCACCGAACCGTTGTTTCATAAACAATTTCTTTCGCCAAAGGTTGTCTGGTAGAGATTGCTAGCAGCAATAAGACCGCCTTTGTCTTATACCTTCTAAATGTAAATATTTTCCTTTATATGTTTTTTGCAATTTAAAATGTATGCGACAAAGATTAATCTATTAATAGAAAGCATTAAGCATCCCTAATTTTAGAAAACGAAATAGTCCTTATTCGGACTATAATATTATTTTTAGTAGTAGAGATAATTGTAGTAGCGGAAAAATATATTTTTTTTTGTTACTATAGTGATTGCGTTCAAAATTGATATTGAGTTATTTTGTAGCGACAGTCCTGAATTGAAAAAAAATAATTAATATCAAAAGAGCTAAGTCATAGGGCCCACTAGAATAATATTTTTATAAAATGACGATGACAGAATCTGTTTTAGTAATATAAATGATGTTTATTTAGATGGTCGGCACTAGAAGGCAGTGGAGCGTGTACTATAATCGGGGGCGCATCTGTCGCGGCGCTTATAACAATACACTGCTTTTTGCGAATCAGAGGTGTTGGTCATAATAAATTCATTGACACGCAGGAATAACTAACATGATACTTTGTTAACAATAATAATTGTTTTATGATGTAAAAGTTAAGTTATTATGTCAAAAAAAAATCGTATAATAAGATTCGAATCAATTGTAGGTACTTATTACATAGTTTCAAGTTTAAGTTAATAACATATAAATTTATTATTATTAAGTTCCAATTATATTTTCTTCTGCGATATGGATATGAATTTTGGATAACTTTCATCTATGACAGTTTGAGTTCACAAAACTGCTCATACGATTTTAATAAAGTTTTGTAAACGTATATTACTTGCACTTATTTGAGAAATAGCATTGTGCTTCAGGAAAATCCTTTTCTCTTCAGCGGCTGCAGGCGGATCAGATAATTTAAAGCTCAAATAGTTAGTAAATCATTAGTTCATTAATATTCCGTAGGGCATTTCAATAGAGTTCAATTAAATAAGATGAGTTGCGTCAACGCACCTGTCGTTCACTAAACACCATCGAATAGTGTCGACAGACGGACTAAACAAACTACGTATTCATCTCTTTATTATGATGTGTTAATCCTGGATTATCAGCAAATGTTAACACATGTTACCAGTTAGTAAAAAAACGCGATAACTGAAAACGACTTATTTATTTCACTTGTCATCAATGCAAAATTGTTTCGAATTGAGAAGAGATAAGGTTGATTTTTGTGGTGCTAGTAAAATTGTACGATGGGTTTGATTATTGAGGGTAGCTAATATTATTCCGGGGCGTACGGTGTTGCCTTTTCATCCACTAAGTATAAACAGGGGGGTGTGTTTGGTATTTGATCGCTCGGTCGCTCCGTCGATTGATTAACTTTGTACTAGCTATTAAGAGGGTAAATAATATTATTAAATTAAATTTAAATGTTCCGACTATTCAGATAATTTTCTTTTTTAATTTTTAACAAGTTAAATGTGTTTTTTGTAACTTACATGTCATAATGTCTTCTCATTAATTGTTAACAGTGACAATAATACTTTATTCTCCTTGCTACTATAACATTTATTTTTATCATTGAAATTTTTCTTAGGAACTTCGATAACTTAAAAACATCACATCTAAATTAATCAAATTAAGCCAATGAATGCTCCAAGCCAAACTATGCGTGGAAACCTGTAAAAGGATTGAAATGAAATTTGACCAACCAAGAAATGATTTTTAGCCAATGTAAACGTAGGTGTAGGTTCATTAGAAAAAATTTTGTGCTAAATTTTTTTTTCACCTTTAGCCATTTCTGTACAAACTCTGTCATCTCCGTTAAACTAACGCTTATTAATCAGAAAATTGAAGTGTTGAATTAGTGAGAAAGTTGAGTGAATTATTAAAAAAAGTCTCAACTTTACGTTACAAAAGGAGAGTAATGAACAAATTTGATGTTTTAAATTCAGTAGTTTCACATTTAGTTATTTAATAGTTCTTAGTCTTTAGATTTAATATATAAATAGCTATATAAAGATAGATGATAACATAAAACAAAAAATGTACATGGAGTATATATAGTAACAAAATCACATAAAAGCTTGTAAGATTCGGGTTTTCCGTGTGTAGGATCAAAGTAAGGCTAAGCGCCCGAAGCGAACTGCGAGCCGGTGAGAGCCAGAGGCAGGCAGGCAGCACAGTCAATATTTGCGCGCCGCGTCGCCGTCGTCCCGGCTAATGAATACAATTAGATCATTCCGCGCGGCCTGACGTTTTTCATTCGCTCTGCTAGCGCGCATTTATGTTATATGAAGACCTTTCTAATAATGGTTTTCAAGCAAATACTAAATGTGGTTGCACATTTTTTCTAGTAATCCCTACTTAAAATGTAGATATTCTATTTATTTTTATCTACAACTAGCCAATTCGCCCGGACAAAAAAAACATTTTTAAAGCAAAACTAACTTTTTCTGTCATTTGATTTAAATTATTATAAATAAAGCCTATTTATAATACAATACGGTTTTTACTGATGTGAAATTTTGAGTCAGAATTTTCCTCCGGCTAAAGTTTCGTCCAGATAAGTTAGATTGTTTATGTACACGTAGGTGGAAGTCGAGTTAATTTCTATATGTGAATGTATATTGGATATGTCCAATTTCGTGATTTCTTACAATTAATAGTAAAAAATATAGGAAAAACAGGATCTAACCATCGACAGTCAAAAAAGTTATTTTTCATGTAATATAACAACATTTTTATTACATTATTATTACACTCCAAGTTATGGGATTTTCCCCTTTAAATGTGTTATATGTACTGCTATACTTTGCTTTTTGCTAAAATTCATGATTCTAGGTCATCGATAAACACCTTGGAATTTTAGATTTCAGTGTGCGAAAATATCATATCATATTCCGGAACAAAACAAACGGAACAAAACAAGTTACTTTACATAGTCAGTATGGTGAATTAGATTAATAACTTTAAATATAAATATTTGATTAAAAAAAATATGTACTAGGTATGTAGTTGTAACATTTTTTTATTATTTATATAACAATGAGAAATAATTAAAATGGGTTACATGGTAGGTACAAAGTTGAGACCGTAGAATGCAACATTCGGCACTACTGAATATATTAGTATTGTTTGCTGTTTACTCGCCAGGGCATGCCACATGGCGGCACTGTTTATTTTAATACTCAGCCATTGTTGCTTACTTGTTTACTGAGGGAATCGTGTTAAACTACCCTTGCGGATTTGTTTAAGGTATCTATTAGACTTTGTCCCAACTTTTGACCGCTTTTAATTTAAGATGTCTAAAAATTCATTGTTAGGAAAATTATTTGCAGTATAGTTAAAAAAGTGTTACCAATAATATAAGCTGGAAATAATTTAAGTCCGAAAATCTTAACACTTTAAGTAACTTACTTAAGTTACCTAACTTATTTAAATTATAGTTATATTAATTAATACCTTTAGCGTATTGAATTAATATACTTATTTATTATGTAATGTTAGTCCATTCAGTATAAAAATATTAAATTAAAAATAATAATTCGGTATAAATAAAATAGGTACATCTATATAATGCTTATTTATATTAAGTCATTCAGTTAAAGTGCAATCTATTTCTCATTAATAGAGCAAAATGATTGTGGCTAACTAGAAAGGCCCTTATCTCTACATCTGGAATGTGTAGGTCAGAGGTGGCATCTGCAGAGTGCATCTCCCGTTTAATTACATTTGACATCCCCCGCCACACCCCGCCTCACCCCGCTTCACCCCTCCCGCAGTTCGGTTCATTTGCAAAGTGCATTTCGATGCTGCCCAATTGTCCCGACCCAGCGCTTAATTGCCTACTGCCTGGATGCTATTTATTATTGATATATTTGTTTGTTATTTTCTGATCACATTGCCCATTTACCCACTTAATGTAATTAAGTAAAAGATAACGTATTCTTAGGACTTGAAAAGTCGATAATTTTTAAACGGTTAAACGCAATATTAATATTAGAAGCACATATAACATTCAATAAACATCGCAACAAATTTCTACAAACACATCGGCGGACGTTTATTTGCGTCGAACCCACGCTCGACTTCACTCCGACTTCACATTCCGCACGGCGTCGTATCAGTACTCATTTGTATTGGTAGCGGTTCTGTATTATTTGTTTGTTTGCGGATGCCGCATACGTTGTGGGGCTTTGATTTTTTCCAATTTGGAAATAATGCGGAAAGCGTGGAGCTCGAGGCGATCGCTTCGCGAGCCAATCAAGCAGTCGATGTTCGTTAGACCCCAGCGAGCTTCGACACTTGGTTAAACAGAGCACGTACGTGGGACCTTTCCACTCGGATGCGCTGATTTTCTTCTAGATTTAAACAAAATTTTAAGTATACTCGGTAAAAAAATATAATTTTCATTATAATATCACTCTACCACTTTACGTATAAAACTTATAATATCCTACTTTCCTACAGTATATTATATTTAAACCTCTCTCTCTGTCTTCCTAGCTATATGTCCCATATGTTAGGGTTAGCTTTCCTTATATTACTTCTCCATTTCGCTCTGTCCTTGACATCGTCATTAGAACTCGGTAGTAACGCATGACATTTAACACTTCTCTACTACTAGTATTTCCACCAAACATGACAAAAATATAACTTTTATATCTAACTTAATCTCATATGAAATTTCCAGGTTAAACATTATGAATGGAATGTTCAAAATATATAAATGCATATAAGGTTTTACTCACGATTAGAAAGCATATTAGTGCTACTGTTCAGTCTCTACTTTCCAGTTTCATCATCAGATAATTGTATCATATTATTAGTATATTATATGTATGTATATGATTTTAAAAGTAGTAATATTTTAAAAGTAGAGATTCAACGATTATTCTTCTAATAATATCAAAAATAAAAAACTTAAATATCTAGTAGTTTTATAAACTGATTTTTTTAAAAAGAGGAATATTGAGTTTCTTGTCGGCTCTTCTCAACATATAACTGTTTTCCGAGCTGGTGGTAGCTTCAGACAGAGTGACTGAATTACCAAATTTTGACGTGTCAAAAGTTCTTTTGTAAAAAAATGTTCTTAAAATAAATTATTATTTTGAGTATGAGTTTGAAAACACTGCTAAAGTCAATTGAATCTATTGTTTTATATCAGGGACATATTAGTAAAACAAACGAACAATTTTGTGTAGATTTTAGTGCTAATGAATGTTTAGACATTAATAAATTTTATTTAATGACATATTTGCGCCAAAGGTCGCAAATGCATTCTATAAGTAGGATTTCAGTGACACGAGTGCAGATCGGTTGTGACAGTCACGAGCTCACGAGGAAGATGCATATGAGTCTTGTCAGTTGATTTGATAAAGTGGAGCACATTTTATAATCGGGGGTGTCGCCTTCTTTGTATTAGGCGCGGAAAAGTCTTTGTTTAGTCTATATATTGATATGTAGAGAATCGAAACTCTAGGTTTAAAAATATACAGTTTACAACAGTGAAAGTATTAGATAATATTATAAATATAATATAATCCAACGGTTTCATGTAATACATTTACTGTATATAGTTTTCTACATGAAGATTTGCAAATTTTCCATAGGTACTAATATAATTCTATGATTCATTCGGTTAAACATAATAACATTAATCTGCGGAAGTAGTTCCATATATATTTTAGCCTGAAAAAAGGATTTCTACTTTTTTATTTATTGTCGATTTACATAATTCTTTATGTTGGTCTCAAAGGTCCCTCTTTAATTCCACTAGTGTAAAATCAGGGAACTCTTTTGATATGGAAACTTTGTTTTACTCGTATAACCAGAAATATCAAGATTTGCACCAAGAAACGAATACCGTCAGGTTTCAAAAATTAAAACATTTATTTGTTATCCTTATCTATTTAAATCATTTTCCATATCCATATCGTTTTAAATATTATTTATATTAATTTCAACAGGCAATTCCTGAATTTTAATAAAAAATGGTGTCACTCCCTTATAATTTGCACAACTTTTAAATATGTTTAAACAGGTGTATTTATGACAGTTGTGTAATTTGATTAGCAAATGAGTACATTGATTGGACTAGTGTACCGGCACCATTTTTAGCTTCAGGAAATTATTTAAGACATTAGGTAGGTGTCAAGAATATTTTCCACATGTGTGATACAATAATTAGAAGATCACAGAAACAACGGATGAAAAATAACATGACAGGGCCAAATTTTAGCAGATGATGAATTACCCCTGAAACCAATAAAACTTTCAAATGTTCTAGAGAACTAAAGTTCATTAACGCCTTACAATATCAGTGCCAAGGCGAATTTACACAAAGTACGTAGGTGTCTAATGTATTAACATTAAATCATCAAAATATATCTAAAGTCGCGTCGTAACATCTTTTGTAACAAAAATAGATGTTCGCTTTTAGATTTTTTAATCTTTAATGGTTTATTGAGATCGATAGTCGATTTTACGCTATCGACAAAGGAAGAGTTTGGGAAAGTGAGTCTGATTCGCCAAAAGTCTAACCTACATTTTCAATTGAGGGACAAACTTAACTTTTACGTTGAAAAACTGTGGTCCCAATACATCTTCCTTTTGTGGTACTGAATCCTAAAAAAGATGAAAATAATACTTATTTGCCATAACTTTGGAATAAGATCATGGGTACAACACTGCTAAGGCTGCGTTTCCACCTGAGATGGTCGAGGATGTGTAGCGAGGGATGTGTTTTTAAGAACCAATACGATCGCTGCATTTACCACATTCTGAGCGAGGCTGTATACAGAAACTTTTGACAAATTTTAATTTATGGATGTTGTCAGTCAACTAAGTGAATAAAACAGCAAAAAAAATATTTGTTATCAATAAGTCTTCATGTATGTAACTTTAATTATTTATAACCGAATTTAATGTGTTTAATTTCTTTACTGATGGTGTGGTAAATTATGTATTATTATGTAACAAAAGTTTATAATACTATGTATTTATAATACGACGCTAGTTAGCTTTCCTGGGTTTGTACGGGTGCACTCAAAAATATTAAGAAGCTTCTATATTTGTAAGCATATTTTAATATTTACTAGCAAACTCCGATAGTTTTAAAATTAAAAAGTAGGTAAGTATAAATTATTTACAGGCTCTTTATCTATTTATATGCAAAAAAACACGTCGACCTGTCGTCGTCGCTCCTCTACAACGTGAAATTTGCAAACCGAAAAACCAACAAACACACTTTCTTATTTATAATATTATCCTATAGTACAGATGTCAAGGTTGCTCCGGTACAGTAACTATTTTTTATTTAAAATTTTTATTATAAAGTTTGGAAACAGTTATTCTGTTTAATCATTACTTTTTTCAGAAGTTTTTTCTCTAACGGAAAATCTTACAAGCCATTAGCGAAGCGAAGGCGGATTGCTGACCCCTGCATGATAAATACCTTTAGAATTAATTATTGTATAAGCAATGTAGATATAATCACAGTTAATGGAAGTTTACTAATAGGTATTCCGTTTTACCGGAACTCCAAAAACATGAAAGCGGGTAAACATCATCAACGAGGACTACGATGAGCAAACAGGGCGTGCGTATGATTGTCTGACTCGCGTTTTTTCACTGTTACATCGCCAATCAGCGCCAGTGGCAGTTGCAATTATCTCTCGTACCAAATCGAATTACGATCAATTCGGATTTGCGCGAATTCGAGCGAATATAAAACGGTTTGCATTAAAATTTGGCGCGGAATGCATGAGATGCGTACCCATTAGTCGTTTCGGACGCTAACTTTGTTTATTCATTGCGACACCGTATCTTTTGACAACTTTATTAAGTGTTACTATTTTATCTGTATTTTAAGATCGTTTAATAACTTCGATAAAGTTATTTATCATGATATCTAAGCGACTCAATACAAACAGCAACACTTCTTTCACTTTCACAATATGAAGTTTATGGTGGAAATTCTTCGCGTAGAAAGCTTGTATGTTATGGTTGCAATAATATAGCGATATGGTGGTTAACCTTGTTGGTTAATGCTTTCAGTAGCTTAATTGTATTCTCAATTATAATATAAAAATAAGTATTTATTTATAATGGTAAGAGTTATGAAGGATGATGCAAGTGTGGCAAATGTCATTGAAATCCGATCTGAGCTGTTTTTGTTATTGAGTAACAAGTAACAAAAATTCAAGTATTCAGATATACAAACATTTGCATTTATATTATAAGTAAGATAAGAATGATATAACTATTAAATTAAAAATTTCAATTACCCCCAACAAAAACTCTAATTTGATACGTACCTACTTTGAAAAAGTTTAATACTCGTTTCTATTCGATATCAAGTATCGATTCCTTTCGATTCATCGAAAAATAACGATTCATCATAATTTTTATTGTGTTACCATGGTTACAAGATTGTTATAATTGTCAATATATTAATAGTATCACGCAGTTTTTAAGTTAGAAATGAGCTAATAGTCTTCAAACGGCTTACCAGATTTTTACAAATTATAGCATAAAACCATCTCCATTAAATTAATTTTCAAACAAATAAAACTTTATCAGAATCGGTCCATTACCTTGGACGCTATGATGCCATAGACAGGCACACAAATGCACACGTTAAACTTGCTAGCACCCCGTCGTTGTAGTCGTTGGGGGTTACAAATCAAAATGTTCTCGTCTAGGACATGTTATAATCTAATAGGTTGGGGAAAAAGTCTTTTCGCATTATAGTATGTATGAACTTGTAATAAAATCTCTTTGGCTATACTATTTGTATCTGGCTGGTTTTTGTATCATTAAAAGTTTACATTTTAAAGAAGATAATTCCAAATTCAAGTTAGAAAAATGTGTGATTTTTATTTGTTTTTCGTACTGTTAAGATGAGTGAATCTAATGAAGAAATTCGATACATTTTAAAATATTACTACAAAAAAGGTAAAAATGCAACGCAAGCCACGAAAAAAATTTGCGATGTTTATGGACCTACTGCAGTGTCTCTGAGAGTAGCACAAATTTGGTTTAAGCGTTTTCGTCCGGAAATTTTGATGTCAAAGATGCACCTCGCTCTGGTCGCCCTATTACGGATAAAATGGATGCCATTTTTGAAAAAGTGGAGCAAGATCGGCATATTAGTAGTTACGACGTAGCTGAAGAACTAGGAATTGACCACAAAACAGTTTTGGCGCATTTGATAAAAACGGGGTACACAAAAAAGCTCAATATTTGGGTACCTCACGAGCTCACTGAAAGAAACTTAATGAACCGTGTACTCATTTGTGGTTCTTTATTACGACATGAAAACGAATCATTTTAGAAGAAGCTGATAACTGGTGATGAAAAGTAGTTTACGTACGACAAGAACGTGCGAAAAAGGTCGTGGTCAAATGCCGGTCAGGCTTCACAGATTATGGCGAAATCCGGGTTAACTCGCAACAAAGTGATGCTGTGTGTGTAGTGAGATTGGAATGGCATTATTCATTATGAGCTGTTACCACCAGGCAGGACCGATTCTGAACTCTACTGCGAACAACTGATGAAATTAAAGCAAGAAGTTGTGAGAAAGCGGCCGGAATTAATCAACAGAAGGGGTGTGGTTTTTCATCATGATAACGCTAGAACTCACACATTAGCCACTCAGTAAAAATTAAGAAAGTTTGGCGGTGTTAACGCATCCGCCGTATAGTCCTGACCTTGCACCTTCAGATTTCCACTTGTTTCGGTCTCTTCAGAATTCTTTAGGCAGTGTCAGGTTAACATCACGAGAGGACTGCCAAAACTACTTGTCGCGGTTTTTTGATCAGAAGCCCCAAAATTTCTATAGCAATGGGATCATGTCCCTACCTACAAGATGGCATAAAGTTATCGAACAAAATGGCACCTACATACTTTATTAAATGTAAATAAACTATATTGAAAAATGTTTTGAATTTTCTTAAAAAATGCGAACAAACTTTTTCCCCGGCCTTATATAATCGTAGCCATTGACACCAAGCTTAAGTTGATATTTTTAAACTCATATAGAATAAATAATAATACAATAATTAATTATAATCCTTCTCCAGGTATAACTATTTTATAATGTTTTAAATGTTATCAGCGTAAACTTCTAACAGTAATTTTCAAATTTCGTTTGCCATTTCAGGTATGGTTCCAAAACAGGCGGGCCAAGTTCAGAAAACAAGAGCGTTTAGCACAACAGAAGGCGGGAGAGGCACCTGTGAAGGCTGAGGGTAAGCGAGACAAGCCAGGCTCCCCCGCCTCGTCGCCGCACCCAGCTGCGCCTACGCAGACTACACATCATAGCTTGCCACATCTATCGCCGCCGGATTTGAAACCTATAACATCTGCAGGTAAATATTAATAATTGTGATATTATTAAAGAATTAGATAACCTTGGATGAAAAAGAAATAGACACAGTATCTTTCAATTATCTACAACAAAAAAATTGATATTGTTTCGCCAACTAAAATAATCTGTAAAAACAAGAATAACACACATATAACGTAGATACAACATCATAAATAATGACCAAGCCTTTGCGAGCCAAAAATGAGAAATCTATACCCCGACCATAAAACTGAGACTGGCAGTTTTAATGAAGATAAAAAATATACAAAACTTTTGCATATGATAGGTTAGTAAGTAAAAGAAACCTTCATTCGCACACAACATATTTACAATAATCTTTGTGTAAATGTGTTGAAGTGCCTATCGATTTAGTTTTATGGACGTTAAATGGTAAGTAGTTAAATAAATTAATTTAAAAAATTTACTCCAATTGAAACAAAAACAGTAAATGAGTATTAATAACCAGGGTAATAAAATAGTAATTCATATTTTCTAATAGTTCATATAATCAAATAATCTCGTTGAAACGTTTACTCTACAACTCTATACGTTTATTCTACTAAAGAAATAAGAAGATCGATCACGATCCTCTAAAACGTACATAATTGCTACAAAACCTTGTTGTTGCCTCAAACTTGCAAAACTACTAAAAGTATATTTTTAGATATTTATCTTTGGTAATTTTCATGGACATTGATCGCTCATATTATAAACGCATGAGTCACGCATTCCGCTAGATCGCGGCCCAATCGCACTATTTCAGCGAGCGCGTGGGAGAACATAACAAGGCTGATTTCGACAACAGAAATGTGTGTCCTCAAAATAGATTTTAAAATTAGAATAAAGATTGCAATGAAGTGAACATTCGGTAAATGTCTCAAAGTGTATTTATTTTTAGCAACAAATTAATCGGGTCAAGTTCATCTAACTTTTGAGGAAATCAATAAGTTCTAGCTGTTGTGAACAAAGTCATATTTTTAATTAATGTTTAAATTGTACATTATAGTCTGGTTCCATGAATTTCAGGGATAATTTTAATTTGAGGTCTTATGCCTGACAAAGAATTCCTCCTTAAGTTTTACTTCATTGTCTGTTTGTTTACCTATCTGTCAAGCATGGTTTTTCTGGAATGCGTGGAGGTAATATAGTAGAAGTTCATTTTAAATATTCTCGTTGCAAGAAGCTAGCAGCAAGCGCTGTCAAAAGATGGCGGTTTCGGAAAAGATCTATTTGTTAACTAACTCTTCAAATCTGAATAAAATAAAATAAAAACTCATCATAAGTACATCGAAGTAAAGCAGCAAACCCTTTTTTTGTGTTATCAAGGATGCTAGGTTATGATTGCACACAGGCGCTACGTGGGTTAAAGGCTCTCCTGACCATCAAGTTTCCAAAAAAAACGTTAAGTCAAAAGAAACGGCCATTTTGATAGAGCGGCATCAAAGTACCTAATAGAGTACTTTTTGTTGACCTAGATTATTGGAATTTGGTAAGAAGGTGTTTCAGTACATGGAATTGAATATATTTAAATATATTTTTTAGATCACGTTTTCACCACTCAATTATTAAGTAATAACAACTTTACAATTTTACTAAGGTTTCGATAATTTCATCAAAGGTAAAAAGGAGGGAAGATTTATACAGAAATCTGTTTTATATACTAGAGTGTACAATTCTTGACTTAGATGATTGGTCAGTAATTATAATGTCAATAAAAATTTCTAGTGGTTACTATAAAAATAGTTTAAACTCAATAAAAACTAAACTATGTTAAATATTTATTGTGAGACTGTGTAAAATTTTTATGTCATTTTAACTGCAATTGGCACCATAATGTCAAACAATAAGAACGTACAGCGTACAGGTGCTACGGCGCGGCGCGGAGCGGTGCCATGCGTAGAGCCAGAACAGAGACGTAGTGCGACGCGGCGCGATGGCCCTGAGGGCGTATAATGGCTTGCGGCTGGATTAATCACATTACCGCCACCACTGCTACCACTACCACAACGCTACGCTATCCGCGCCAGATTTTACTTCGGCTCATTTGCGCTAATTGTGCGCGCGATTGTCACTCAGGCTTGAATAAACAACAGAGCGGCGGCAAGGATTAGGTGATTAGCGCTTAATTGCGTTACCACGATTATTTCATATCCGCCACCCGCCAGCCCGCCAGCGCACCTGCACTCTGATTTCACAATGGCCAAATGTGAATGCAAGACTTTTCGTTATTCTAATTGCAAATTAGAGCCGTTTCTAAAGCTAATTTTTTAATTGAATACAGTATCGTCGTTTTGAATGAAATTCAAACATTTTAGACATTTAGTAGTTTCCTTATAATAACGAATTAATAAATTTAGTTAAAATGATGTAATATTAGAATAAATACAACAAAATGTTATTATAGTAACGTATTTATTTTTTTATATTGTTCTTTATATTATGTATATCTGATTTTTCAGTCAAAAATTAAACCATATTAACATACAAATTATAACCTACTTGTATACCTAATGTGCTTGTGCTTTTTCAGCTAACAAATTATGCGAAGAGCTAAACGGTGTTGGTAGCGGTATCTCCGAGCCAGCAGTGAGCGGCGTGGGAAGCGGCAAGTGGACGGGTGGCTGCGGTCTGCTGCGCCAGCCCTCGGGCTTCCCACTGCTCGGAGTAGCCCCACCCAATTACCTACTTTCGGACCATCTTGGAACTCTGGCGAAAACAAACAACCATCTTTTCTAATGGTCACAATTTTTTAACAACCAACCTGCTCATCATCAATACAATGTTTAAATTTTAAAAGGAACTGCAGCCAGTACAAGTTACTTAGGCTTTTTTTGTGCAGGTAGTGTTGTGAAAAAACTTAGGACAAGACATGTGACATTTTAAGTGGACGCTGTGTAGTGATTAATGAAATTAAAAGTTTATGATAATCCAAGTGCCAAACTATTGTGTCCATTAACATGTAGGTGAATTGCAATACTAAACTTTTAAAATATAAGGTTTTTAACGTAGTAAATGTGGCGAATGAAGAACGTTTAATTAGTTAAATTATAAACAAAATAAATGAACTCTCTTTATGCATTTGTGCGTTTTATAATTTGAAATTTTTTTCAAAACCGAAACTTAGTAATTGCATTTGTGTGATAAGAGAACAAAATTATGTAAATATGAATGGTATTGTATACGTAATCTGATTTTCTCTAATAAGTGGGACAAACTGTAACTGTTTGATCTTTTTGTAATAGTACTAGCATACATGTAAGACATTCCTGATATAAGCAGACGACTGCGTTGTGATAAGAACTATTTAATAGGTTAATAATAATCTAGTCAAATAAAGTCATAGCCAATCCAATTTCATTTCATTTCTGTTATATTTTTTTAATTTTTTCAGAGATTTATCTAAAGATTTTAAGTAAGTTATATATTAATAACGTTGTTCATAAATTTTCAGTAATTTAATTGTGTACTCGAACAATGTTGTAAATATATATTATGTAAATTATTGTAAATATGTATTATGCATTGTAGTGTTGTACCTTGAGTGTATGTAATAATACTGACGACTATATGGAGGGTGTTTTAATAAAGAAATCAAAAAATCATGATTTTATTTTATTTGTTTACATTAACGCACACTATATATTTTTATAGTGATAAAAAAATTACAGATATTATATCTGCGCTGAAATAAAAAAAGGGCATTTTAACGTACCCATAACCTAATTTCTATTTTAAATTTACGAGTACATCTGTTCTTCATTACTTCACAGATATATGTTTTGAAATACAGCAGACAGCAAAGAGTAAGTTTCTAATCATGTATCTTTAGAGTATGACTGTGTTGTTAAGATTAAACCAGCAATATTTAAGATTTGCAGTGCTTCTTTCTTCTTTTCTCTAAACCACATTTATAATATATACAATATATATAAAAGGGAACCTTTCAGTTCAGATCAACTAAAACAAAATTTTCCACAAAATTCAAGGTTTTTATTTCGGTAAAGCGAGGGCGTGTCAAATATAGTATGTAATATTGAATGATCTTATTCGAAAAGGCACCAAATTGTTGTAACATATTATATATAATTATTATTGATCTCTATAAATAAACCTTAGATACAAAACGATGTGTGTCATACAGATTTTTATTTAAAAGTAGATCTGTTCGTCACCGGTAGACTTAGTATATTTTTACATTCAAGACCTCGTACATGATGTGTAAGATTTATTTTTTAGTGATTTCATAAAAAAAAACTTTTAAAATTTTGAGTAACTACCCAAGTTACAAATATGACAATGAAACTATATAGTTTGAAACATTTTTGCTGTATGTATTAATAACATTGTATGAATTGGTTATGTTGAGTAATTTTCATAAAACTATATACGAGTTAAGAGATACATAGTAAAAATGATTGGACCCTTTGACCGAATAATACTGTTGTTCATGTAGACATTTTGTAAATCAATTTTGTCGTAACTATCACAAGTCGTAGCCACGAGATAGCGCAGCAAGGACACGTTATCTTCCTATTAATGAAGCAATCCTCACAACCCATTAATGGCCCATTGCTGAGCCGGGTCTCCGGTCTCCTCCTCAAGAAGAGATGGGGGTTAGGCCATAGTCCACCACGGTGGCCCAGTGCGGTTGACAGACACACGCACCTTTGAGAACTTTTAGGGAAATCTCAAGAGTCCAGGTTTCCTCACGATCTTTTCCTTCACTGTTAAAGCAAGTGATATTAAATTGCTTAGAACACATATCTCAGAAGTCAGAGGTGTGTGTCCAGGATCGAACAAGGTAAGCCTTCCGGTAAGACATCTATGTCTTATGACATCTATGTCTTAACCACAGGGCTATCACTACTTTAAACAACGAAGCAAAAATTGAATTAATTATGTGACGCTCTACCTTTATCTCAGTTTGTATGTATGACTGTGGTTTTTTTTAATCAATATATATATCAAAGTAGATTTGAAGGACTACTTACTAGGTACATTTAATCTAAAAAATGATAAACTTATAAGCAAATAAATAACTACGTTATAAACTACTGCATAACAGCGCTAGAGCGCGTGGGGTGCCGGTGACAATGATAAGTCAACGAGTTCTCAAAGGAACGATGGATCGTGGACCGTGGACGGTGGGCGGCGATGATGCGGCTCGCCCGCGTGCTATGAGTACGACGATATCACGCCCGTCCCGGCTGTTTACTGTTTATTTCATTATATATTTCTTCTATATAAATAAAATTGAATTTTAGAATGTATGTAGGCGCATCTCTTTAACACGGCTGCATCAATGCAGTCTAATTCTTTGTTTGATGAGTTTGTCTTTGTCAGGACAAGCTTTGTATAAACAAATCTAAAATGTACTAGGAAAGTTTGAAAAGCGGAATTTGGTTTGTATTTTATGTGAAAATTTCAATATGATAATGGAAATAGGTAAATTTGATAGTGAACAACCTGAAATCTTTTTTTACGCCAAAAATTTAAAAGTATTAATGTCTTGCTGTTGTTGCAGTTGATACGTGATTGTGAAGTCTCAATAACACGGATAGAAATCGCAATAAACATATATTTTTGTTGTCTGTCTTTATATATATTTGTACGTGCATAACGCATTTGTATTGATGCAGGTATAACTTAAAATTTAATTTGATTGTTTCTTTTAATTTCGATTTCAGTAATAACAGTTATTGTCGTTTAAAAATGTTTTGGCTCACTAAAGCTAGGGCAGGTCGACAAATTGAATATAATTTTTATTCTCTTAATACCCTAAAAACTCTAAATAACGGCTCTAAAACATTCTATGACTCTTTTCCTAAAAAAATGTATCAAAGCTTTGGTCTTTCAGAATCATTCTCATTTCAGGGCTAACAAAAAATATTAAATAATATTATTTATAAAGATTGATCTTACTAATTACTTTTTACTTATTATATACGAGCGGCCTGTCCTCGCTTTGCTCCGGTTATTTAAAAAAATTAAGATTACCTCCTTTATTCAATAAGGTCATTTAATGTCTTCCTGCACTTTATTGGCCCCGTCGTTTTAATTATGATATCGATGGCAACACTACACTGTCACTCTGGCATAGTGAAGCTTTCTAGCGGTAAAAGAATGATTAAAATCGGATCTGTAGTTCCAGAGAATATCTTAATTGTACAAAATGGCCACTATATTTTACTTAAATGGCCTTATCTTTTTAATTAGGATATTTATGGCAACACTGCATAGCCTATGTTACCCGGAAAGGATGTAGTTTTCTATCTGTGAAAGAATTCAAAATCACATTAAGAGTTTTGCAGCTTGTTTGCAAAAAACGTACACAAATACAAACGATCAAATCTTTACTCTTTATATAATAGTATAGATGTAGATAGATATAAGTTTGATATTGTTATTCATGCCAAAACGGCTTAGTAAGATTCATTTAAATTTAGCAAACAAATACTATATAACCTGGATTAACATATGGGATATTTTTTGTCCCGGTAAAATTTATAAGTCCTGCGGGATAATAATAAAATTTGGTAATTATGCGCCTGAATATATTTATGGAGCAATATGTTTATAACAATATATAATTAAATGGTTTTTTAGGGTTCCGTGCCTGAAACGGCACCTTACGGGGTGATGGCGGTGTCAGTTTGTCTGTCTGTTAAGATCCTTTTCTCAGGAACGCCTGGAAGTTGAAATTAATATGTAATAACAATATCAAGCATGCAGTCCCATGGAGCTGTCAAACTTCTAAGTCCGTTAAATGAAAAATACGACTGTTAACGTACGTTTGAAAAATACTGCAGCTTATATATAATATGCGCACAAGAATGAAATTCTTAGCCTTTTGGGCCTTTGACCTAGGAACATAATTTTTGACAAGAAGCAAGGTCTTATAGTACTAGTATAGGAAAAATCCGTATAACTGGAAATTTGTTGTAACATTACGAAAACAATGATCTTTTATAATCTGTAGGTTTTGATGGCTTATTTAAGGACTACGTAAAGTTAGATTTAAATAACTTTATTTCTCATTAAAGAGCAAGTTCACTTACATGAGATTAAATTAAAAAAATATATTAAACATTTTCCTTAATAGAGAATAGTGACGTGTAAGTTATCAACTTGAAATAAAGTAATATTAAACATGTTATCCTATAGTCTAATAAATACGGTCATTCGTACTGTAGTGAGTATAAATAGATTTACAAAAGGGCATTCCACAAGAAGCAGAAAGGAGGAAGTCAATGTTTGTGATTTTTGTAATATTCGAATATGTTCATAGTAACAACGGACGTGTTACCCAGTAACTGGCTGTAAGTGAAGTGTTTGTATAATTATAAATACGTCAATGTATTATAAATATAAGTCATAAATAGAAAGGCGTGTGATTATATTGAAACACGTATTACTAATATCGGGAGTAAACGCTCCACAATATTACTTAAGATTATATTTTGACCCGCACACGAAAATCAAAATTTGATAGTTTGGCCCTTATTTCGAATCGTACAGAACCCTCAGTACGTTCTACACTCGAACTTGAGAAAAAAATATACTTAGATTTTTAAATTTTATTTATATATATTTTTTATTTTTATATATTTTTATTATGGGTTCTCTAACGTTATCTAAAAATATTTATAATTCAAATAAACTTATTCATGTCAAAAATATTATATTATACTTCCCCTAAGGTAAAAGAGTTATTTAAATGTACAAGAAATTTTTAAACTTACTAAGTTCCCAAGCGAGTAAGTATTTTGTCATACAATGCGTACTATATTTAAATGTAATTACTTTAATAAAAATAATATAACATCTTAATAAAAGAAATTTATTAGCTATTATTTTATTATACTCTATTATAATTTATGTCCAACTGTAATTAAGTTTTGCATACTCAAAAAGAAGCTTGAAGCTGTTTACTGTATTCCGTTATTTTTAGAAAAATTGCTTCATTTATAATTTCTATAAAAAACGATTTAGCCTCTTTGTATAAAGGTTGTTGAGTCAGATGCTTATTTCGTAGCCTCGTCAGAGGTGGAGCGATGCGCAAGAGTTTTCCAGAAGTGCGCAGCCTGCACGCTCTATAAATACGAAGCTACTGTTTTCAGGAGTTCAGTCTAGCCGTGCTATCGGGAGTGTGATCACTACTTACCACACACACACAACACACTATTCACAAACATGTCTCTGGAACGTCAAGTCCGCGCTAAGGTCAGATATCACTAATAATAACAACCACTTGTTTTAACTGTTACAATATATTTTTATATTTCGTGTTTCTAGCGCTCGAAGTCGAAGTAATAGCTGTAATATTATTTTTCAGTAATTTGGCTACTATATTCTATTAAATAATTATTTTTGTTTAAAATGTTATGTTTGTAATGTGATTATGTTCATATGAGCCTAAATTGTTTAATAAATGACCATCTCTTATCTATGACCATATATGGTCGGGCAGTAGAATGTAATTCCCACAACAAACAACATAGTATAATACGATCTATATTAAAAAGAAAGTTACCATTATGAAAGTAAAGCTTCTCCAAAACATATATTTATATCAAAAGACATTTTTTGTAAAAAGGTATCAAATTTCAGCTCGCTTCAAAGCGCGACCCTGAGCGCGAAAAGGAAGCTCAGGAATGGATCGAAGCCGTCCTCGGAGCTAAATTCCCACCTGGTGAACTTTTCGAGGATGTGCTCAAGGACGGCACTGTTCTTTGCCAGGTTGTGAACAAGCTTAAGCCTGGAGCAATTCCTAAGATCAACACCTCTGGAGGACAGTTCAAGATGATGGAGAACATCACCAAGTAAATAATATTTTTTTTCTCTCCATCTTTATAATATCAATGGTTATTTTTTTTATTTACAATGATTTAATTCAATGATTTAAATAATCTATTTTACCTATTATTATCAAACAATCTAATTTTAATTATGGCAATAATATATTAAGTGTTATTATCTAAAAAAATATAACTTTCAAATCCCGCCAGAAAATTATATTTTATTTGGTCATAATTGATTATAAAATAGTGTTAATTATTATTTTATATATTTTTAGCTTCCAAGCTGCTATCAAGCAGTACGGTGTTGCTGACATCGACGTATTCCAGACTGTTGACCTCTGGGAAAAAAAAGATATTGCTCAGGTTGTCAGCACACTCTTCGCTCTTGGCCGTGAGGTATTAAATTATTTATGATATTATTATTATTGGGCAGGACGATTACTGCGTAGTTTAACCATAACAAAACGTCAATAAAAGTTCTATTTTAGATTTCAAGTTTATACATTGAAATTTAACGATTCGGAAAGCACGTCCCAGTTTATGATAAACATGGTCGGCTACATTGAATGGTACGCAACAAAATGTTTGCTTTAAAGACATGTTTCACATTGAAACTTTGCCAATATCAACCAAGATTTACGACCTTCGCACTACATTACCTCACTTTTCTCAAATATACAAGGCTGAGAGCCCGAACAAGTTTAATGGAGTTATATTTAAATTTATATTAACATTTTTTTACAGACCTACAGGCACCCCGAGTGGACCGGCCCCAATCTAGGACCCAAGCCCTCCGAAGAGTGCAAACGTGATTTCTCTGAGGAAGTCCTTAAAGCCGGACAGACCATGATTGGTCTCCAAGCTGGTTCCAATAAGGGTGCCTCACAGTCCGGTCAGAACATCGGCGCTGGTCGCAAGATCCTCCTCGGCAAGTGAAACAGTTCGCAAGTGATATTAATTTTAAGTTATTTTGTACAAAACATTGGATGCTATAGTAAGACTGTTTAGCCTCATATACATTTTTAGTCAAGCGTAATATGGTTGCGTATAAGATTGTGTGTTCTCTTGGTAAACGAGAAAACTCTGAGAATTTACCTGTAGATACTTGGTAATATCTTATACTTTCATGTAGCTCCTAATTGGTTTTGTATTTAGGATAAGAAATTATATTTATTTCCATTTTATTATAGATTTTTTTTATAATAAAAAGATTTTTATCTATTATGTGCGTGTGTATTGATTAATTACCTTTAATTTCAAATAAAAAAATATATTCAAACCAAACATTGAGAAAAAACGGTTTATTTTTGTTATCATTAAATAATATTTTAATGGTATGTTGATTATAATTTAAAAATTAAGAATTAAGTTTCAATGTTATAATATAATATTACCTCTTATCAGGAGATGAATTAAAATTATTAACATGAAAAAAAAAAACGAAAAAAAAAAATTATAAAGTAGGATAAGTTTTTTATGTGGTTGAAATAAGATTTCATAATAAATTGTCTTTTAAAAGATACTTACGTATGAGAAAAAATGGTACATGACTCTTTTATTAAGCTTTTAAAGTTTTGTAGCTGCTGTACAGATGTTTTTCTTTCTTCTACTGAACTTATACAGTCCATATACATAAATATCACATTATATGTAATGGCTTCCAGGAAATGGTTCTAACAATTTACTTAGTTGTTTATATATTTAAATTTATGTATGCCGTATTACATGAAAGAAAACCGATTCATAATTTTTTTTTCTCAATTTCCTTTTATACTCGTACTAAGCGGTATTACGCAAATTATAGCGTAAAATGATTTCATAAACTTTATCTCTATTAAATAAAAGGTCGGGGAAAAAGTCTTTTCGCATTATAGTATGTATGAACTTGTAATAAAATCTCTTTGGCTATACTATTTGTATCTGGCTGGTTTTGGTATCATTAAAAGTTTACAATTTAAAGAAGATAATTCCAAATTCAAATTAGAAAAATGTGTGATTTTTTTTTGTTTTTCGTACTGTTAAGATGAGTGATTCTAATGAAGAAATTCGATACATTTTAAAATATTACTACAAAAAAGGTAAAAATGCAACGCAAGCCACGAAAAAAATATGCGATGTTTATGGAACTAGTGCAGTGTCTGTGAGAGTAGTACAAATTTGGTTTAAGCGTTTTCGTCCGGAAACTTTGATGTCAAAGATGCACCTCGCTCTGGTCGCCCTGTTACGGATAAAATGGATGCCATTTTTGAAAAAGTGGAGCAAGATCGGCATATTAGTAGTTACGACGTAGCTGAAGAACTGGGAATTGACCACAAAATAGTTTTGGCGCATTTGATAAAAACAGGGTACACAAAAAAGCTCGATATTTGGGTACCTCACGAGCTCACTGAAAGAAACCTAATGAACCGTGTACTCATTTGTGATTCTTTATTACGACATGAAACCGAACCATTTTAGAAGAAGCTGATAACTGGTGATGAAAAGTGGATTACGTACGACAAAAATGTGCGAAAAAGGTCGTGGTCAAAGGCCGGTCAAGCTTCACAGACAGTGGCGACCCGGGTTAACTCGCAACAAGGTGATGCTCTGTGGGTGGTGGGATTGGAAGGGTATTATTCATTATAAGCTGTTACCACCAGTCAGGACCATCGATTCTGAACTCTACTGCGAACAACTGATGAGATTAAAGCAAGAAGTTGAGAGAAAGCAGCCGGAATTAAGCAACAGAAGGGGTGTGGTTTTTCATCATGATAACGCTAGACCTCACACATTAGCCACTCAGTAAAAATTAAGAAATTTTGGCGGTGTTAACGCATCCGCCGTATAGTCCTGACCTTGCACCTTCAGATTTCTACTTGTTTCGGTCTCTTCAGAATTCTTTAGGCAGTGTCAGGTTAACATCACGAGAGGACTGCCAAAACTACTTGTCGCGATTTTTTAATCAGAAGCCCCAAAATTTCTATAGCAAAGGAAGCATATCCCTACCTGCAAGATGGCAAAAACTTATCAAACAAAATAGTACCTACATATTTTAGTTAAATGTAAATAAACTATATTAAAAAATGTTTTGAATTTTCTTAAAAAATGCGAAGAAACTTTTTCCCCAACCTAATATAAAGTTACCATTATAAAAGTAAATCTTTTCCAAAACATATTATGTTATTTTTATATGGATTACACTCACAAAATCTTTGAAAATTGAGTAGGTACCAGCATCATGACCATTTGTATAGCCATATTGGTCACTGAGCAAGACTCGTTTGACAACTACTTCCGGTCAATCAGAATAATGTTATATACTGTCTATACGTGGGTATACTTGGAATTAAATAAAAAATGTGGGTATACTTGGAATTAAATAAAAAATAAAAGGAACTAACTGCTTGTGTGTCCGCAGTTCGCGGAGCTTAAATAATGCAAAATCTAGCGCCAATAAATATAAAAATATGTACCTGATTGTGGAAGCGTGGAAATGTGGTCCAGGCCTGGATTCGCCCGTAAATTTCTCCGTTTGCCTTTGTGTGTGTGGTGTAGTGTAGTGTGAATAGGTGAATAGTTAAATAGATATTCCCAAATATTCTCAGATATTTGCTAAACTTTTCGAACTACACAACAGACGCCGCTAATACCAGCCAAAGTGAACGGAAAATTCCGCCGTCCGTTCAGTTGACAGGTCTTGGGGTTGCCAGTCAAACGAAATCATTATTCCCGAACATTCCCCCGCCCAAGCAGTTCCCAACTGCTTTAAACCCGAATTTAAACCCCAAGCGAAATAATTCCTACCTAAATCTAGCCCTAACCGATAATAGGCATGACCGAAGCGTAATCAAGAGGTAAGCGAGACAGTTTAGAAACTGCACGCTGCAAAACCGTTCTCTTCGCTACCCGAACATCTGCAAGTCTGACCACACCATCCGTTCCTGGATGTAAAGCTACAATCCGACCTCGGCGCCATTGAAGAGGAGGAGTGTTTTCCTCCTTTAACAAAACCAAATCTCTAATTTTAGATGGAAGTACAGAATCATTCCACTTGAATCTCTGTTGCAGGGTGTGAAGATACTCTAAATGCCATTTATGCCAAATTCTTTGAGATATTTGCTGTAAAAGCTGAAATCGCGATAATTTATGCATCTTCACATCCTGCAAAGGAACCGCATTTAAGGGCTGGCCAATAAGAAAATGACCCGGAGTGATAACTTCTAGATCATTAGGGTCTGAGGAAAGAGGACACAAGGGCCTTGAGTTCAACACAGCCTCTATTTTACAAAATAGAGTGCTGAGCTCTTCAAAAGTTAAAGTAGTTTCTCCGTTTACACGTTTAAGATGGGTTTTAGCAGACTTTACGGCAGCCTCCATCAGGCCTCCCCACGAAGGGCACTCGGGAGGGTTAAATATCAATGTAATACCACGATGAGATAAGTTTTGTCCGATATGAGAATCGTTAATTTCCATCGTCTATCCGATTTATGAATCAATGTATGGCGGAACATCGTTTTTATATCCGTTACAAAAACGACTTGATGTCTTCTAAAATTTAACAAAATCTCCGTAACATCCCGATGAAGCTTGGGACCCGCATGTAAACAATGATTCAATGAAATACCCGAAGTGGTTATACAATTTCCGTCAAAAACAACGTTATGATTTGGAAATAAAGTACAGACCGGGTAAAGAATTATTAATAGCTGATGCTTTGTCTAGAGCTTATGTAAAAGATAATATTTCTAATAAAGAATTAGATGATAAAGTAGAACTACATGTTTGTATGGTTAAAGAAAGTATTAATATTAGTAAAGAGAGGTTGGAAGAATTAAAAAGTCATACTGCTAAAGACGAAGATTTATTGCAATTAATTACATATATCAAAAATTCATGGCCGAATGTTAAAGATATTCCATTTAATTTACGTTATTATTATTCTATAAAAGATGAACTTTGTGTGTCTAGAGGTTTAATTTTTAAAAACACAGCTGTTTTGGTACCTAAATCATTAAGAAAAAATATGCTTAACAAAATTCATTATAATCACCAAGGTATAGAGAAATGTAAGAACAGAATCAGAGGATTATTATTCTGGCCTTTTATGATTAAAGAGTTAGAAGATATGATATCCAATTGTGACTTATGTCTTAAATATAGTAAGAATCATTCTTTTGAACCGCTAAAATTAAGAAATGTAGTTGATAAGCCGTGGTCAGTTATTGGAGCATATATGTTTTTTCTTACCAATAAAATTTACTTGTTAACTATTGATTACCTAACTAAATATGTAGAATTAATTGAGTTAAAAGATCAGTCAGCTGAATGTCACATATTAGCTTTAAAAACAGTATTATCTAGATGGGGTATACCTGAAATTTTGTATACTGATGATGGAGCACAGTATAAAAGCCATTTATTCAAAGATTTTTGTAGTTCTTGGAATTTTAAACATATTAATTCTTCACCTTATTAATCTCATAGTATGATCTGGCCTATCTATAAGGTCAGCACTATCCACCAACAACTGCAACTTAACCTTAAATTGAGACCAATTAAATCTTAAGGACATGACTTCAATTAATTAATTAATCCAATAATAAAGCAAAATTTGTATAAATAATAAACTTCAATATATCTTTAACATTAAACCAAGACTTTTACTTTTCAATACAAATAATAAACCTTTCTTGTAGAATAATTAGTTTCCCAAGATAATAATTAAAACTTAAAAATAATGAAATTAAATAAAGTGATAATGTTATAAATTTCATAACAAATCTCCTTACTTATATATATAATCATTGGATACAATCAGAAAGTTATATGAAGAAATGAAAACTTTAAATAAACCAATTAATAACCGAGCAATTATATTATTAACAAACATACAACTCAACTACTAATTATCTAAGAAAGTTTACCATTTTAATTTATGCTTATTTTAATTATTTATTTATAAAACCGAACCAAATTGTTAAATATTTTTAATATTATCCCAAAAATGTACTAAACATTAACATAACTTATACCATTCCGATAGTATTTCCAAAAATCACCAAGTAATATATTTCCAATAAATATATTTATACGGAATAAATATTTATCCAGTATTTATCCCACTCTGTGATTATAATCTACACTATACCACATCACAGTACCGAAAATCGGGCAGTAAAGAAAAAAAAATCACCACATGTACCGACCAAGACTTCGTGTTTTATACACGTAAAAGACCAAACTAATTCGGAATCCTTTTAAACTAACTACGCTCTGCTACCAAAAAATGTGTCCGCAGTTCGCGGAGCTTAAATAATGCAAAATCTAGCGCCAATAAATATAAAAATATGTACATGATTGTGGAAGCGTGTAGATGTGGTCCAGGCCTGGATTCGTCCGTAGATTTCTCCGTTTGCACCTTTGTGTGTGTGGTGTAGTGTAGTGTGAATAGGTGAATAGTTAAATAGATATATCCAAATATTCTCAGATATTTGCTAAACTTTTCGAACTTCACAACCGACGCCGCTAATACCAGCCAAAGTGAAAGGAAAATTCCGCCGTCCGTTCAGTTGACAGTTCTCGGGGTTGCCAGTCAAACGAAATCATTATTACTACAAATTCATATACTCAGATAAATAAATAATAATTAAAAGTTTAAGTGTTTTTTAAATTGTTTTTAAATATATTTATAACAATTGAAAAAATCATATTTCTTTAAGAGGATGTAAACGTCAATAGAAAAAAACTACTTTTTGAACCTGATTCACGTCTATACCATTAAATTGTTACAAGCATCTCTATATTATTCTAATTACTATTCATCATAAGTGTCTTGTCGTCTTTTATCTATACTTCCACAACCAAAACCACTAAAATTTCATGTAAGTTTATGAGGAAAGATATTATAACCGGCTTCCAGCCGTATAGTCTCGTCCATAAATACCTTTCGGGAGCTCTTGTCGCTGTGACACCCAAGTACCGAATGACTCGAAATTACGGTAGTCCAAATAAGAAAACTAAATTAAGACAACCGGATATTATTGACCGGATATTCATTATATTTTAGAATAAAGTCAAAATATGTTCTAACAATTGAGAAATATAAAAATAAAGGAAATCAAATGTGTGTTATAACAACCGGATGTTACACACCGGATATTCGTAAAATTATATTTTAAAATAAATCTAAAATACGTAAAGGAAGTCAAAATACATTGTAACAGCCCGGATACTAATATAAAATATATTGAATCAAAAGTGTATCCTAACAGATATAAGGCCTTATTTGTTGAAAATTCAGGCGATTAACTGTAGAAAAATGACAACTATTATTAACTTTTATGACCTCAAAGCGATTGTAGTCAAAATCGATATCTTTGCAACTCTAGGGTTATATATAAAACACAGATTAATAACAAAATTGGACACCATTTACTTATATTGGACACCATTTACATAACAATATACATTGCATAAAACCAAATTTGCATCCATAGAGACCTTATAAGTTTCATGCCTACTCTACATTAAAAAAATACTGTTTGTTTTTGCAATTGTCTAATCTAATTAATGAAATAAGTACCTACCTGCACACTGTATTGACACCAATTAGGAATACTTTAAAATCTCACTATTATCAAGTTCAACCTCTAAGTCTACTAATATTATAAATGCGAAAGTAACTCTGTCCATTATAGTTTCACGCTATACCGATATTGATGAAGTTTGGTACAAAGATGAATAGAGGTTGTGAAAGGACATTTTATCGTGAATAAAAAATGGCTTAAGGGGTTTAAATAGAGGATGAATTATTTGTCAAGCTGTGTGACCGCTTATGTCTTTGGGAATTAGTTATATTATATAAATTGTCGGGTAATCGAAAATTTAAATATAAAATTAAACTTAAATACATGTGTTAAATAAAAACGTGAGGGAGAAGCCAGACTGGGTGGTTATATGTTTATAGTAAAATCGAAACATTACAGAATAAAAAAAGAATTTACCTCTTGAACACAACTTCTCTGAAGTTTTTAATTTACTTCTTAATTTCCTAGGTAACCCAACTAATAAAAATTTTAAAGTTTAAATATAGCAATAATCAGTTTTAACTTCTACTGGCCCTTACCTACTCTTCTTTTTACATTGTTTAATTATTTTTAGTGACACGAGCTCGTTGTTCTTTAAGCAAAATATATAATGTCAAAATAATGGTTATATTATAAAAAACTATTCCTGTTGAAAAGTTGCCGGTTACCTACTGCAAGAGAAAATCGCAATGCGTAAGACTTTGCAGCACTTTTCAAGGTATCATGGTTTATTTTTCTTCAGTAGTAGAAACAAACCAAAAGAGTTTACCTCAAAGATTTTATGAAAAACGGGCTTAACTCAGCTGTCAAGTTATTAAAATTTTCATATTGTTCCTATACCTTCTTGCAAGGCTTCTATTTCGTTTCTATAAAGCTTTTTAACTTTTCCACTTCACTTTATTACTACTACTCTCATAAAATCCAAATTAAAGCAAGCGTTCTCGAATAAAACAAAGATATTATTTCTAGCTGCTTCCTGTTATATGGTAAGTAAATGACACGATATTTTTTAAATAATCGTTGTCACAAGGGTGTCGTTGAGAATAATATTTATTCGTTTTTATGTGACATACAATTTATACATGCATACCTAAATAAGGTATGTATGTATAAATAGACTAAAGTTGTTCTTGGATATTTGAAGAAAAAAACATTAGATTTTTTCTTACATGCTTTATAGCACTGAAATTAGAAAAATGACCATGAAGATTTAACAGTTGTAATGGCCTAATTCAAAAGGGTTTGTTAGTTCTTAACTTTAAATCCATTTTAAAATATTGGAAATCTAAAATGAAATATTGTAGTATTCATCATATTATTTGATGAATTATTCTAACCGCGAAGTCGGTGCTCTAATGAATATGTCACTAATCGCCATCTATTTCGTGCAATCGTAAACACGCGCTCCGCAACAACGACCAAAATAACGGCGAACGAGAACTTACGAATCCGTTTCTAACGAATTGCGTGTAACGCGGTCGTTATACTATTATAGCCTCACGCGAAACCTTAAAATAGGAATCAGCCTGGTGTTCTCGATTTCAGCGTGGGCATTTATTAATAGATTAGTAGTCGTAGAAGCCTGTGAATCTTCAGTCGGCTGAAAGTGGTGGAGCCTTTCGTACCACTACTCCGTCTGGACACTGGCTCATAGATGGCGTGCGGGATTATCCAAATATTCCTTATCTTCTTGGGCTCCGTCAGATGGAGCTTTTGTTAAAAGGGTTTTACAATCCCTTAGATTTAATACGTAGTTATATTATTAGGCGATAGATGGATGCACTGGTGAGTTTATTTTTTAATTTATTTAACTTAAACGTAACATTTTTTTAATTAAACTTTATATCAACTTATTAAATATGTAAATGAAAATATTTTAAGTTTACGTAAAATACAAATAATGAAATACGACCATCAAAAAAAATTTAATAGGTAGAAGGATTTGATCTGTGTAGGTAGGTGATTAACCCTTGATTTTTCAGATACATACATGGACCAAAATAATTTTGAAATTGGGGTGTACTTTAAATATAATTACGTCGAAGTTACACCGAAAATAGGAATTTTTTAACATAACCTTATCGACGTTGAATATTTATCAATACAATAATTAACTATCTAATTGTTTCACTACTGTCTATATTCTGTATTTTTTCGTTTTCCACATACCCATTATACGGTGTTAAGAATATTTTTATACACGCCCAAAAATGGCGCATATCAGCATGTCGGTAGTGGGTACTGTTAATCGGTATATTTAGCCGTGACTCCTGGTACAGCTGCTGACGGGCTGTCTTAGCCCAAATTATAATTTATAGTTATTTAATAATCTACTATATTTTTAAATATTGATTAAAAATTGAAATAAATGTTTAATTTTTTTATTTTATTATTAGACACATTTATTCTAGTAATCACACATTTAGTCTGGTATATACATTTGTAAATAGAATTTCTACATACGTAATTATTTTAATATTTTCTTATATAATAACAATTAATTATCCAGGAAAGTAGCATTTACATTTATTTATATTACATATTTAATTTTATTTATATATATTTAACCGCAGCGAATGAGCTAATGAAGTCCAGAACATATCAGCTTATATAAAAAATATTTGATGGAGAAAAATAGCACAGCGATTAACTCCAGCTCTACTTCTACCAAAAGCACCTACATCCATGGCTATATCTATAAATAACTCTTGATTCCTCTCAGGCTCACTTAAAAATAAGGTGACATTTTATAAAGTTATCTACGTACTTAATGAAGTATATAATATAGTCTTTTAAGTGTGATACCTATACTTTTATCTTTTCAACCGACTTCAAAAATATACAAAAGAGATATTGTCAGAAAATCGTTTTCATTTCATTCTTTAATGACTGTTACTGAACAGTAGTGTATATTCAGAGAAAACAACTAAAAAGCTAACATAATGAATAGTTGTGACTAGGAAAATACCCGATGACCATGCCAAAATATAATATTTTAGAAAACATTCTATTAGACCGGCAACTATTATCTTTTTAAATCACTAGCCAGCTACATACATTACAGTTACCACAGAGCTCCGCCGTGTATGAACCGAATTTTATGTAGATGTACTTACCTACTTGTTATTTCGTTAAAGGTAAAAACTGTTTCGTTAACAGTAACATATTTGTTGAACGAATTCAATAAATATGTTACTGTTCTATCTCAATACACGTCTTTTCACCTTAGCTGGCATCAAGTTTATTAATAAGAATCATTATTTTTGTTCTAATAAATTGAGGTTTTGGTTTTTACATTTATCAGAGTTTAAACGTATTTAAAAAATTTTTTGCATTATTGATCTTTATCTGCCCGCCTGTAGTCGTTGATTGACTTTTAATAACAATATCTTCTTTCGATGACAATATATAGAAATTATTCAGAATTTTATATTAGTAAAACAAATAAAAATGGAACAACTAACAATTCCCTATATGTATGATTATATACGGAACTCTAGAATACTATTTGTGTTAAACAGATTTTCGTTAATCGACTCGTAGTATTAACAACAACTCGTAGCTCAACATTTCCTAATAAATGATCTAAACATGGTTTGTATCGCGTCCAATATCAGCACCTATATTTATTTCAGGTTACAGTTTATTTATTATTCCTTGATTCTAAGTAATTCTTGGTTTCTCGTGTATACCGTCTGATGTTATGTTCACAGAATTACAAAGACTATCATTAAATCTAATTTTGTTTTGGCAACACTTTATAAGATATGATTGAATTATGTTCATCATGATGTAACTATTTTTAAATAAATACTAATAATATATTTCTTTTAAAATAAATCAAACTTACTAATAATTAATTAGAGCAATAGTTTCTCTTTTTCATATTTTGTAAAACTAACAATTCAGTGAGTGATAAAAGATAATTTTATATTATCAAGCCAAGACGACCTCTTCTCGAAGCACTTCGTCGTCGTTTTTCAACGGCAACCCTCATAACTTAGGTTTGGATTATACCGTATCTACAACTGGTGGTCAGCTTATGAAGTTTGGGCTTGTAGAGATAGGGCGTGTAGAATTAGAATCTTTGCTATATAAGATGTGATAACTTTTTGACAATGCGAGTTACATGGTTTATTATATCATTTTACAATGTTTATACAATATATTTACATATTTTAGAGTAAGTACTTAGGTTTACACCAGTACTTAGGTTTACCAACAATACCTCGAGTATTTTACCGGTACGCGTGAGTATGTAGATCTGTTACTTTGTGGGGACACTTGAAATAGCTTGTGTCAGTATGCTGGGGAAGCGATTTTAAATAATTTAAAAAGATGGAGAAGCGTGCATGATGGCGGCGAAGGCGAATAGGGAGCCACTCACAGCCGATTTTGAAAGCGACCAAGTTTATTAAGATCTCTGAAACAGCAGGATAGCATATGTCAGCGTAGTCTAAAAGATATATAACTTGTATACTTATTTGATATTCAAGATGACTAATTTTGCCTGAATAGCTTCTATAGTAAATTCTACCAAATTTAATTTGACAAACTATGACCCCAATACTTTAGAGTAGAGTGTTATTTAATATTATAGAATTTTCATATTTTCATCACTTTACGAGTATGATATGACAAACCCCAAAGTCTAAGGGCGGCAAATCTTAAAACCATCTAATTCAAAATACTACAATATAATTGTTTTTTTTTGGCAGTATAACAACTATAATCACTATTACCAGCATGACTCTTTGTTCACTTGACATTGAAAGACAATTTTTAAGTATGACACATTTGGCCGAGATATTATACTGTTTGCGTCACTCAGGTAAACCGAACATTCCACTGTCAACGAACCCACTTTTCCTTTCTTCAAAATAAATCGATTCTAGAAAATATTTATCTTCAAAGATGTGATGACTAATGAGTATTAGGATCATTTCCACGTCCAGCTACATTTTTAAGAATCAATTTTCCATAATATGTGTGTAAACTTTGAAAACAGTTAGTTCTTTAACAATAATAATTAGGCCAAGTGCGAGTCGAACTCGCACACTGAGGGTTCCGTACAATTTCAATAAAAGGACAAACACTAGAAAATTCTCATTTTAGTTTTCGTGTGCAGGTTAAAATATCATCAAAAGTAGTATTGGGGGCGTTTACTCTTGACATCAGTAATGCGTGTTTCACTTTACATATTTATAGTTAATTACAAAAAGAATATAAGAAAACATGATAAAATATTTTTAACAAAAAAACTAATCGACTTTAAACTGAAAAATGGAATAAAAAGTATAAAATAATTACAATCAAATAATTTTAAAGCCGGTCAACATATATCAATAAAATACGTATTGTCAAATATAAAATATTTTACAAGTCATTTAACAACATGTCATGCTTTGATGTCGTGTCGTCAACAGCCGTTGCTAGAATACGCGCTGATATAGCTTTAGATTCATTTCACACGATACGACAACAAAAACATCAATGTTTGCAATTTTACTAACATTTGAATATGTTATACATATACCTACATGTCTTCGGTACTGATATAAATCCTGATTAACATTAAGCTAAAAGGCTTTGAAAATTTGAAAAACTGGAATAGGTGCCTTAGTTTAAACCTTATTGACCAGTCTAAAAATTAAAAAATTTAATATATTAATTAATGGAATTTATATTTTCCTTCTTAAACTCGTTAACTAGAATTTAAACAGTAAAAGTATGTTGTATCTGTATCGAGGGCAGGTAGGTATATATTCGAATATAACCAAAAAGTATAAAGAGCTATATTTATTGATTGCTCACACATAGAAGTTTGAATTTATCGCAGCTTCAAGATACTATAGACTTACATGTTTAATATTAACTTCAACTTAATAACATGACGTATTCTTCAAATAATGCGTCAAAACTTAAATATAAAAGATAAATTTTTTCGTTATGTAACAACAAAATGCCATTTTTGAATTTTATCTCATATTTTATCCAAAAATCATGTTTCTAGGTCAAAAGACAAAGCCTTTGCTTCTTGCCAAAAATCATGTTCCTATATGAATTTTGATTCTTGTCGAAAATCAAAATGACAATAATGATATAAAAGCGGCTGCATCTTTTTATTAAATTAACTTAGTGGTTTGATTTTTTTTTCATATCCGAGACACTAGAGATTTATTTCATAGCTGATAGAGTTATGATATTTGCTTAGTATAAATTTCATGCTATAAATGAGGAGAGAAATGTGGTACCCATTACTGTACAGCAATACGTATACACATGCAATTTTGACTGACGCGAGCAGTGCCTAGGGCTTGAGACCCATGACCAGGTTTAAAGAGCTCTTTCATAATATATTAACTCTCACCTCCACCACTCGACCTCGCTAACGACAACTGATAATAAGCTAGATTTTACGATTCTAGGTCATCGGAAATGTACAGTAAAATTTTGTGTGTGACCACATTAACGGTCATATCTCTTCAATGAGTGGACTGAGAAGTTTGATATTTTGACAACCGCAAGGGACCGCAGGCTTGAGTATTTAATATTAATTTCAACTGGATCCCTCCACGCGATCCTGAGAAAAAGGATCTTGACAGACAGACAGACGGACAACGAAATGATATAAGGGTTCCTTTTTTCCTTTTAAGATACGGAACCCTAAAAATACTTTGGAAACAGTTTGTTGTTTTCCCTATCTTCAATATAGAACCGATTTTCTTGTAAATACGCGAATTCACTGTTAAATTCGATTTTAATAATAATTGGTGCCATTGTAAAATATCGAAGTCAAAAAACCGCACACACAGCTAAATATTTTTTCTTTAATTACCTAAAATTTAAAATATATACACAAATTTTAAAAAAAATCGCATGAATAAACAAAGTGTGCGATCAATCATTAATTTTGATAATTTCCTGATCTCTATTTTAGTTAATTGAAACAGCTGTTCAGTCCAAAATAGTGAAAATTTAATTTAAAAAAACCGCTAATATCATTACGTACTCGTATTTTCGTGAACTGTATGTAGATATAAGTTTATTTTCATAGGTTTGAAAGCTCTGGCCACTAATGTTTCTGTGCCACGCGCTTTCTCGTACTGAAATAGCACTGCTATGTCCGTCGCATTCTATCAGGAAACAATTTTCTCTCTTTGTGTGCCTTTCTAACCAATTAACACACATTACGTTAATACGATATATTTAAACTTACCATACAATTACTACTTTCGTATAAACAGACTGTTAATGATATACAAACATGATGTAATTCCAATTTGATCTTGAAAAGTTTATAGTTCAGCTTGCCAAGTAGGTTATATATATCAGACTAGAAAAATTTGCAAATAAAATTTATACATTGAGTACACATATACACAATGATAGGAATAATTTTATTTATTGACCATACTATATTCGAATATTTTAAAGTCAAAAAAGTCTGTTTATAATTAGATATTAAATGAAATATAAAATGGGAAGTACTTATTTAATATGGAGTGTAGACAATCCGTAATGCGTGTCAAAACATTGTTTATATTAATATAATTTAAAATTAATATGCCTATGATATCTCCAATTGATTACAACTTTACTGATGTTCATCATCCTGGGTAATTACAAAACATTTTTGACTTTCACCATAACTTTTAATGTACTTATATAAGTGCACAAAATACACGTAAATATAAATTTTATTATTTTAAAATTTTAATAAAATAGTTCCAGTACATTTCTTGTTTTTTTCTTTACGATTTATTTTGATCTATACATAGTATATTAATATACAGAAGCAATAGGATTAAATCTTAACCAAAACAATTAATAGTTTCAATCGATAGAACACTTATTTTAGAATCACCTGCTGAAAACTCAACTGTAAGATTATGTAAAATAATACGTGAAATTTTGATACGAGGTTACGTGGGCGGCCCCACCGCGAGGATGAGTAACAAGCGAAGAGTTTCTTAGTGCTGAGTAAGCGTGTAAGGTTGCGAGAGTTTCCATGTTATTTTAGCAACAGCCCACGCTTGCACAGATCTACCACACCTGCGATCAACGCGAAAACACCTGAATGTTATTCAATCGAATCTTTTACATTCCACCAATGTCGTAATCGATTATAATAAAACTAACCGACAAACAATTTTATAACTTTTTATCACAAAAATGTTCAAACGGAATTTCAATTTGCTTACAACTCGACGAACAAGCAGTATTTAAAAAAAATACTTTTCATGTTATGAAACTTAAAGTAGTGTTGTAGTGTTAGAAAGCTTTGTGACACGATTTCTTTTTGTTGAATATATCAAAATAAAATTATAGATATTATTTTTAAAGATTATTAGCAGTATGGACCACATACTACAAGTATTCCTTTTACCCCCCCTAGTAAGTTAAAATGCTTGTGTCAGGAGTGAGCCACGACAGTAGTCCAATTGTCCGGAATTTGAACCCACGACAATCGATCGTGAATGCAACGCCCGAACCACTGAGCTACTGACGCTTCTGAAGATTGAATGAGATTTTATAAAACTACAATAATAATTTTGACTATATTGACATATTTCCGATTAGCATTATGATTTACAATGTTCGTATTGTTAAATAAATAGGAATTATGATCTATATGCAGATTAATAGGATGACGACTTGGCTAGAATATCCTTCTGGGGGTTATACTTCAGACTCGGTTCTTCAGCGTTACTACTAGATTTATTTTGCAATTCCTACTTCTCTCGTTTATGTTTATAAGTTGTCCAACATTCAAGACAGTAAAAATGGTATTCATATCAATCCTATCATCATCATAAATAACAGGATGCTACATATATTAGTATTGCGAACATCATAATTAACAGTATGTACAATTTTATTTTAATTTTTATTATATTTAGGTAAATATCATGACAATACAATATTATGATCCCACTAAGCTATGGAGATAACTATAACTCCATGGATAACTGATTGAACTATTTTGTCGTGTCAAATGTTATTTGTAAAAAGTCTTATTTAATAAACTATTTTGAATTTGAGAGCTAGGAATTTTTCTTATTCCCAACAATAAAAACGAGTATTATTGTTTAAATTTAAATATCTGAATTTTTTGCATACTTACTTGTCTATCTTTAATATAAAGTACCTTCTGAGTGGATAGCAATATATTTTTCTGAAAAATGTTATAGTGTTATGTGAGAAAATTTCAAAAACAATATCATAGTGTGCCAATTCGTATAATGTAATTACGCTGAGACAGTCTTTACATACCTCGGTAGTCTGATACTGATGCATGTGTGATAATACGAATCACAAACAAGCGTCATACATCCAGGACTACTTTGATAACTTGCCAACACTTTATAACGTAGACTCATTTTTACACATTTCAAAGCGATTAATTTATGTCTTTTGGTATTAATATTAATACAAAAATATCGATGTCTGCTATACCTCAATTTGTTGTAATACTTGTGCGTCCTTACAGAAATAAACATTTATAAGCTGACTCCATTTCAACTTCCTGCTGAAACGTTTGTTAAATATAGAAATTCTATAGAATTTCATATTTCAGTGCAGTGCAGTTTCATATTTAGTTATTCTTAACATTTTAAAATATTTATTATCAAAATTATGAATAATAATGAACTATTCATAAATAATGTATTGTTTTGTTGTTATGTTCAGATGCTGCCGAGAATAAGGACCTTCCAGCTTTTCCTGAGCTGTCCTAAAAGCCCAATGGAAATGCAGACAGGTGCGTTATTTTAAAGCTAATTTGGTTTCAATAACTATTTTCAATAAAGATTTGTTTGTTGAATTTTTGCCTATTTTAACCCCTTTATCGCATGAAAAAGGGTCAAATTTCATCAACACTGGTTCTCGTGCATCTGTAAAAATTACCAAACGACTCTGTAAAATGTAAATATTGATGTATGTAAAACTTATTTACTACTAGGTATACCTCTTAATATTACTTGTATGTTATCTAACAATAAGTAATGCAATCTGGTATAGATACACAAATGGAAACTGGTTGTGAGACATGAATTATTCCACAGTACCATTTTAAGTAATAACCTTGCAACTGACGCCATGTGTGTTCCTATTTAATGTCTGCAATAGCTAAATACACTTATTTAAAAATTTTACTATTATTACATTCAATATTATAAATCAAAATTGTGGAGCTGCTTCATCCAATTTTATAAATCAAAATTGTGGAGTTTTAGTTTATGTGAATGATAAAATCACCGCTACTGTAGAAGAACCAGTGTTTGATGATGCTAATTGTCTTATTGTAAAAACTGACACCTATGCTATTGTGGGTATTTATCGTTCCCCCTCGATTTCTAATGTATCTAAATTTTTAAATTCTTTAAATAATGTATTGTCTTCCCTTCAAAATACCTCGAATCTGATTGTGGCAGGTGACATAAACTTAGATATCCTAAATAATACTCAAAATTCTTATGTTTCGAAATACTTAGATTTAACTACTTTTCATGGACTAGTTGCTAGTATAACGCTTCCTACTCGTAAAAACACATGTCTTGACCATATTATGATAAAGTCAAATCATACTATTAAATCTGTCGTCTGTACGACTGATATAACCGACCATCAAGTATTGATTTCTAGTATCGGACAACAAAAAGAGAAAGTAAATTTTCCTAAATACAAAACTAAAATCGATTACTTAAAATTAAGAGCGGATATTGCTGAACACGACTGGTCCAATATAACATCAACAGCAGATGTTAATATGGCTGCGTCATTATTCACTGAGCTTCTAACCAATAAAATTCAAAAATACTCAAAAAATATACGAGTTATACGAAAAAACACTACATTCAAACCTTGGATAACTCAGGGTTTATTAAAATTTATTATAAAAAGAGATAAAATGCACCTTGATGTAAGAAAATATCCTCAAAATATTAATCTTAAAACTAAATATTTACAATATCGAAACGCTTGTAATGTCTTATTGAATAACCTTAAAACTGATTATGATAAAAATCAAATAAATCTAAATAAGAATAACTCCTTAAAACTATGGCAGAATGTTAAAAATATTTGTCATATACCACACAAATGTTCTCAACCTAATGACCTATTAACTATAGATAAACACCCAGTCACATCGCTTAACATTTGTAATAATTATTTTAGCAACATTGGCATGGACTTGGCTGATAAAATAACATCAAAACATGGTACGAAAGAATCGGACTTAGCCACGAAGATCACTAATTTCTCTACAAAAACGAACAATTGTTTCTTTCTTCATCCTACTGATTATTTTGAGGTACGCAAAATTATATTAGACCTAAAACTAGGAGGAGCGCCTGGTTTTGATAATCTTTCGGGGAATGTTCTTAAGGAACTGGCAGATTTTATTGCTTTTCCTCTTACTCATATATTCAATCTTAGCTTATCTTTAGGCATTTTTCCTGAATGTTGGAAAGTTGCGACGGTTATTCCAATATATAAAGACGGCCCAACTACTATTCCAGCAAACTATCGTCCTATATCGTTGCTTAGTGTTATATCGAAACTCCTTGAAAAGCTGGTTAACTCGAGGTTCACAAGTTTTCTAGAGAAGTATAAGATATTAAACGAAAGCCAATTTGGGTTTCGCAAAGGCAAATCATGTGAAGATGCAGTCTTGCTTCTCACTAACTCTATTAATAAAAGCATATATAACGGTTCAAAATGCATTGGCGTTTTTCTCGACCTTGCCAAGGCTTTCGATACAGTTTAAAGACCTATACTTATTCGAAAATTGGAGCTTATAGGAGTGAGAGGCTTATCACTTGAGTGGTTTAAAAGTTATTTGCAGAATAGGAGTCAAAGAATAAAAGTCAATAATGTTATGAGTGAAATTCTAACTGTAAATATAGGTGTACCACAAGGCAGTATTTTAGGACCTACATTATTTAATATATATATAAATGACGTCATGGAAATATCGCAAGAAGACATTGAAATTATTTGCTACGCGGATGACACCGCAGTTATTTTTAAAGGTCCAACCTGGGAATTTACTCGATCTTTAGCTGAAAAAACTTTGTCCACTCTTGCAAATTGGTTCGACAACAACCTCTTAACTTTAAACGTTAAAAAATCTAAATTTTTATGTTTTTATAAATCGGCTCATTCTGTGCCTCCAACTTTTTCCAGTTTATATTTCCACTCAGATGTGCTGCCTAAGTTATCTAGTAATGGTATCTGTCATTCCTCAATAGAACGCGTTAATATAATAAAATATCTAGGCGTTACCGTCGACGACCGATTAAATTTTAAAAATCACATTTCTGCTTTGGCAAAAAGAATTAGAAAACTGGTTGGTATTTTTAAGATTTTAAGAAAATGTGCTGACATAAACACTATGCGCCAAGTATACTCAGGACTTTGCCAATCAGTATTAAACTATTGCGTGAGCTCGTGGGCCTCTACCTCTAAAAGCACTTTACTGGAACTGGAAATTGCTCAGCGCTCAGTTATTAAAACTATTTTAAACAAGCCTTATATATATCCTACAAACCAGGTGTACAATGAATTCAAAGTGTTACGCGTCCGTCAGCTGTTTGTTTTAAAAACCTTTTTAATGACTCATAAATTAGTTCTCATCTCACCCCAGTATGAAGCCTTGTCTAAAAACCGTATATTTAAAATCAATAATAACTTGTTTCCACACTTGAATAAAATATCTATCCTAATATACAACAAATTAGTTCACAAACACGCTCTTAAAAACCTTACTTCGCATCAAGCACGAATTAAGTTGATTTCACTTCTAAATGCATTAAACTACGATGAAACAGAGAATCTTATAACAATTGACAGATAAATATATTAAAAAAAAATAAATAAAAAATAAATAAATAAAAAGAAAAAAAACAAATAAGTTAAATAATAATAAAATAACTAAACTATTTAACTGTTATATAAATTAATAAACAAAATAATAGACTTGAATGTATATCTGTAAGTATAAATAGGTATGCAAATAAATATGTATATGTGTGTATGGCTATGTACATGTATATAAATTATGTAGTAAAAAATAAAAAAATAAAATAAATAAAAACAATTAAAATATAACATTCTTTAGCAGCATCAGTTATCAGAAATCAAATTCACTATTGTCTGCCAACTAGCAACGTCTTTCTGTTCTTTATTCTTTGACAATTGTTATTCGAGTACCCGACAACGTTTGAAATTAAAATTTTGTTATAGTATAAACTTACCCTACGTTTATCAACTTTTCGAATTCCACGAAACAAGCTCGCTTAGTGTGGAATTCCACAGTAAACACATTACTTGTTTAATTTGCTATCTCAATTACAATAAGTAAACTTTACAATACTAGTTTTTTTTCCTTAATTGCATAAGATTTAGATATAAGTTTTTGTTTTTCTTAGTATTAACTTAAGGAAACTGTAAAATTATCTGTTTTTGGGTAATAAAGATTTATTATTATTATTATTATTATTAATATAGATAAAAGAAAGTTAAGCGAAACATAATCTTTTTGAAACTTGCACTCTTTACATTATAATCTCATTCCTGTACTTATACAGGTAATGTTGATGTTTCGATGAAAATAAAATGGTTTTGGAATACAGATCTGTGTATTTTTCTGATCTGACTTTGGCTTCATCCAACAAATTACTTCTACAGAAATTTCATATCGTTAAAAAATCTAAACAAGAACTAGACGGAGTAAATATTGATTTTATATATAAAATTTACCTAATATTATTTTGAAAGATTAAATGGATGTATTAATATTAAACTTTTTATAGTTTCTGTACTAGTCAGCATAAATCCTTCTCCGAGCACTGAAATACCTGTAAAGTTTAAACACATAATCGTATCCTATAGATAGACGGAAGAGATATTTTTATGGTTTGGCTGATGTTTATTCCAGGCGGTGGATCTCTTAATAAATTTATTTAAACTCGCTACAATTTTCATAAATTGTAAATTCTTCCCACAAAACTGCAGACTGGTTTGTTTTCGATCCACACTGTAGAAAATGCAGGCATAAAGTTATTTTAGTGAAAAAATATTAATAGATAGGCAGGTGTGCTGTAGTTGGCAGAGCGCGTCACATGCTGCGATCCGCAACTGGACTAATTGTGTGTCTGATATTTTTTTTATGTTTACCAATCTATGGCAGGCCTTGAGTTTATAAAAGTGATGACTTTTTTCATAAATATTTTTCTAATATACTGTACCATACTAGCAATGTACGTGCGTCAAGATCGCCGAGATTTAAACGCCGAGTGTACAGGTTCCTTAGAAATTAGGGTTGCAATTCTCCGCGTATTGCAAATGTCCATGGGCGACGGTGAACATTAACCATCAGGTGGTCCTTCTGCTTGTTTGCCTGCTTATACTATGAAAAAAATAATAATAATAAGGATCAGATGTAGACTAGTAAATGTAAAGAGATTTTCATAATATCAATTTCGAACACAATTCGACTATAAACTAAAAATTCAAAATTATAGCAATATTATAAGTGAGAATATACATCAAACCGTTAGTTAGGTATTATTTTAATTATATATATATTTTTTTATTTTTTTTAAAAAGATTACTAGCAGTATGACGCTATAATAAGCTAATAAATAGCTTGTGTCAGGAGTGGGCCACGTCAGTAGTCCAATGTCTGGGATTTGAACCCACGACTTGTTGATCGTGAATCCAACGCCCGAACCACTGAGCTACTGACGCTTCAATCATTTACAAACCAGCAAGCCGTTTAGTATTATTACAATATTAATATTCATTCTTATATAATAAGTCCACGTGCTCTCAATCGTTAGGTATATATTTTAGATGTTACATATAATAGGTACGCGAGTTCCAAAAATATCTATCTCTAAAGAATCTATACCTTCTCTATTTATTGTTCATTAATTCGTAGGTTTTTAACGTAAAACAATTTTGATACAAAGCAAAATTTTTATTGATTTTCTCAAAGTAAAGAAAAATCATTACGTAGGTAAAAGAAATCGCTTCCACTATTAGAGTAGTAGAGAACCCATGAAACGCCAGGGCGGGTCGCTAGTAAACAATAAAACAAATAAATAGCGGTGAAACCTTAGGAGTTATTTTGTAGCAAAATCAAAGTGAAGCGAGGGTGGGACTACCAATGCATAACATAAATAAACCTGTTTATTTTTATCGACATGACTATATACCCTTATCACATCACAAATGTTTGTCTGTCTTCTAAAATAAATATGGCTGTGGGTGAACATTGGTCATTGTCGATTCATGTATAGTTTTGAACCTGCCAAAATTATGAGTCAAGCATTTCGTGGCTGTATTTTTGTCTAATGTGACTGAAATGGGAATGTGAGTCATATGTAGATCAAAGTGGAAAATATTTCACTCGAAATATTTGATATCTTTTACCACCTATAACGTCAAACAAGAGGCTCTGCTAAAAATACTGATGATTTCTACAGTACTACTTTTCAATGGTTTTTAATTTTTTCGTTTCTCGGTAAGCGAGTATGTACTTTTAATAATAACAAATATTAGACATCAGTGTGTGTGTCTAACAATAGCTGATGTAAACGTTTCTCCCAAATGCAGGACACTAGATATTTACGTTTTAAAAATAAATCTATAACATCTACAGCCGCTAATAAACATTTAAGTATTCTTCATTAGATATATAATTAACTTTTGTTAAAAAAAAACAAACACATTTGGATCGATCGATATATCTTCGGAATTATTATTCTGTTCAATTTTTATTTTAAAACGCTTTAAGTTAATATGTTTAATAATTAAAAATAGTTTGTGCAATAATAATTAATAACTAAATAATATTAAACATTCGCTACGAAATACGTTTGTTTATATATAATTATTTACATATGATACTTACTTATTATATTGGTGATAAATTTTGTAGTGAGTTAATTATAGTGTGCGTTCAAGGTGGTAATTTAATTTAGTAATAATAAACATCAATTTATCAAATAGCAGGTATTAGCGCACGGTTATTAATATCGTCATGTCTAATGATAAACTAGATCAATGCAATTACGTACTCAAATGACTCTGCACTGTGCTATGAGCTTTGTACATATGGGAGAGAATACCTACACATGTATGTAGTACACACATGATATAACATAATAAGATTATTACATTGTACTATTGTACTACAGATATTGTGATGTAGTTACACTGGTGTACACTAATAATAATAAGTATAATTAGAAAAGATTAAATATTTTTTTTTTGTAACGGAGACCCAAATACTACTGAATTTATGATATTGATTTAATCGAAGGCTAAAAGGTAATTAAGATGTAAAGTAATCTGATCTTATATGGTCATAGGGGAGTGGGGAGACAAAGAGGGGCATTTTGAAAGCTATCTCAGGAACTACTAAAAGAGGGCGAGAAAAAATGTTTTAAGATTGTATTTATGTATAATTAGTAAGATATCGCCATTTAAGGGTAAGGAATAAATTAGGTATATACAATATTAATATTTCAAAACGTCTCCGTTTTCCTATTGATTTCTCCATTATAATATTTACAATTTAAAAGGTTTTTCACTGTCGTGTCACAGTCTACTGTCTACAGTATAATTTTGGCTATCACTACTATACGGAATTGCGATAGAGGGGGAGTCCGGGAGAGTTTATCAGGGAGGAGACAATAACCATAGCTTATAGAATCTTTGTGAACATAGGTATTACGGCGTTGCATCCCTTTCCTGATTCGCTCACGTGACGACATTACATTAGTAAGTTTGGTTTCGAAGTTCATAAATTTGATAAATTTTCAATTTTAAAAAAGCGTTAATAAATTTTCGCATCCGGTTATATAGGAGATGGCGCAAAGAAATGGGAAGGTGTGTACACAGCTCAGTTTAGTAGTATTAAATAGGTTTACAATTATATATATAATATTTATATTTCAAATACATACCATAACATTCACAAAACATGTCCTTTAAAATTTAAAAAGAAAATTACAACCAGAAATAGAAGTAATTTAGATATATCAGTAATAAAAAATGCTTTAGATGATATTAGTAAAGTAAAATCTATTAGAGGTGCTACTTTGAAATATGGAATAGATCCTAACACATTACGGAATTATCTAAGAGACGGGAATAAGTTAAATCGAGTATGAGAACAAGGAAACCAATTTAAAACATCTTAAATGTTTACAATAATGTAAGAAAAAGCATTTTTGTTGACTATTTTCTAAGTTGTAGCAAAATAAATTATGGCTTGACAAGAAAGCAGGCTATGAAACTGGCATATGAGTATGCAATAATCAATTCCAAAAACGCGACTCCTATCCAAGTGAATAGATGACAGTCAAAAGTATAAAGTATAACATAGGTTGGGGAAAAAGTCTTTTCGCATTATAGTAACTTCTATAATAAAATCTCTTTGGCTATACTATTTGTATCTGGCTGATTTTGGTATCATTAAAATTTAAATTTTAAAAAAGATAATTCCAAATTCAACTTAGGAAAATGTGTAATTTTTATTTGTTTTTCGTACTGTTCTTCGTACATCTTCAATGTGTGAATCTAATGAAGAAATTCGATGCATTGCAGTGTCTGTGAGAGTAGCACAAATTTGGTTTTAGCGTTTTCAATCCGGAAATTTTGATGCCAAAGATGCACCTCGCTGTGGCCGCCTTATTACGGATAAAATGGATACCATTGTTGAAAAAGTGGAGCAAGATCGGCATATCAGTAGTTACAACGTAGCTGAAAAGGCTCGATATTTGGGTACCTCACGAGCTCACTGAAAGAAACCTAATGAACCGTGTACTCATTTGTGATTCTTTATTATGACGTAATGAAACCGAACCATTTTTGAAGAAGCTGGCAGCTGGCTGGAACTGGCTAACTGGCGATGAAAAGTGGATCACGTACGACAAGACCTGCGAAAAAGGTCGTGGTCAAAGGCCGGTCAGGCTTCACAGACTGTGTGTGTGGTGGGATTGAAAGGGCATTATTCATTATGAGCTGTTACCACCAGGAAGGATTCTGAACTCTACTGCGAACAACTGATGAGATTAAAGCAAGAAGTTGAGAGAAAGTGGCCGGAATTAATCAACAGAAGGGGTGGGGTTTTTCATCATGATAACGCTAGACCTCACACATCTTTAGCCACTCAGCAAAAATTAAGAGAGTTTGGCTGTGAGGTGTTAATGCATCCGCCGTATAGTATTTACCTACCTTAAGATTTCCACCTGTTTCGGTCTCTTTAAAATTCTTTAGGCAGTGTCAGGTTAACATCACGAGAGGACTGCCAGAACTACTTGTCGCGGTTTTTGGATCAGAAGCCCCAAAATTTCTATAGCAATGGGATCATGTCCCTACCTACAAGATGGCAAAAAGTTATCGAACAAAATGTTACCTACATACTTTAGTTAAATGTAAATAAACTATATTAAAAAAAGTTTTAATTTTCTTAAAAAATGCGAAGAAACTTTTTCCTCAACCTATTATGTTCTAACTCGAAATATTTATATATTAGTGATACTAGTTAATTTGTCACATGTATACCTCAAAGTACCTCATTTTCTCATTTTATTATATTATTCTATGTGCCTTATTATACATTATATATTTTTATAAAATTACAATTTTTTAATGATTATTTTACCTACTTTTAAACTCGGGTAAATGCGGGATTGAGGGGTAGAAATTAGCCAAATATGATTTTGGAAGAATTCGTTAATAACTAAGAAATTATTAAAGTTACATCAAACGTTAGTAAGATAAAATATAGTGATCCAATACAGCTTAAAAATGAATTCATAGAAAATAGGAATATGTAGTTCTAGAAATATTTATGAGCATTTTAATGGACGGCGGGTATTCTCTCCCGGACTCCCCCTACCTAATATCAAAAGTCTGTATATTCTTATTTTGAAAAAACTTAACCGAGTTTGAAATTAAATACAATATTTCGCACGAAGGCCATAAAGTTCGTTTTTCGACATTAATTTCGAGTATTTAACTTTTAATCCTTTTGTCTGTTTCAACGCAATCACATACAAACTACTTATAAAAAAAAATTGCTCCGTTTAAAAAACTCTGAGCGAGGCTAGGTTAATAAAACGAATTCTATTGGTTCTTAACAAACACTTCCCTCCTACCTTACATGAATGATAAAAAACAAAACCCACAAATTCACTTTGTACACGTAAAACTTTGATCGACATCGCCTAATCCTGCCTTAATAATAATATTGTGGATTATATTATTGTAGTTATGTATAATATTGTGGTGCAAATTAATATTTAAGAGAAAGGTAGAGTTATGGAAAACTAAGTTCAATTAAACAAATACGTACTGCAATTTTATTTAGATCATTTAAATACACATAAAACACAATAAGTAATGATACATTTTAAAAATTTACACGAATAGTTTAACTTTTTCTCGCACAAGGTAGTCCAGACAGTACGTGCAGTTTCTAAAATTTCCTCTAGGTACATAAAGAAAAACTATGTTTTTTTAATGGAACGGGTTGGGGTAGTCTCAAGGAGGGCGAGGGCGTGAAAGCGGTGCGGTCGCCCCCCCACTGGGGCCGTGTGCAACTTGCGCATAGACTACGGTGGTCCGCTGCCCTCGCGCATCATTCGACCTCCGCGCACCGCAGTTTCGGCATCTACGCCTTGCACTGTATACGCGTCCGGGAGTTCGACTCTCGTAGCGATTCGACGAACAGGTCCGTGACTTGTGAAAGTGACACAATTCTAACAGAACCCTAAACGCGAGTGATTTAAAGATTCCTTATTTATGCACTCTATTAATAGCGTTGCACTGCCGTTCCAGCGTCGTTTTACCTGGACGCCAAATTAGGAGCGCGTAACGCAGTCCAGCAGTTTCCCATCGTACATAGTATTTGTAGAGGTCCATTGTAGCATCATCGTATATGTGGTTAAAAAATATTAAAGTGCTAGTTTAAATGCGATGTCAGTGATGCAGGCGACTTGGATTTTGGCCAACGAATTAGAATCTATTTTGTCAATGATTCAATGATATTTTATTTTAGACCAAAAATGCTTAATGTAAAAGTGATGTAAGGTGCTCTGAAACTTGGTGTTTCTTAAGGAGAGAGAGTTGCTAGTGTGAAACTTGAATGAATGCATTAAAAATTAACAAAAGATATTTGTTTCGTGGTATTCTGATGTTTATAACAACCATAATTTTTTTATTGCAGGATAAGTTAAGCGAGCACAATGCCTTTCAAACCCGCAGACAACCCTAAGTGCCCGAAGTGCGGCAAGTCCGTATATGCGGCAGAAGAACGTGTCGCTGGCGGACTCAAATGGCACAAGATGTGCTTCAAATGCGGTAAGTCTGATAGATTATACTTACTAGAATATATTTAAATAATTGTTACTAACTTAAAATAGTAAGAATATGTATAAACATTATCAATATTAACCATTTTCAATTATCATAACGTAGAACTTAGAATAGAATATAATAGAATAGAACTAGCATCCTTTAATAAGAACTAGAGCAAGTCTTCTTTCACTGCTAGAAATAATTGTTGCGTATAAAACGTTTTCTTTATATTCAAATTTCCCAATTGTCATGCATACAGGTTTGTGCCAGAAATTGCTAGACTCTACCAACTGCTCTGAACACGAAGGTGAACTATTCTGTAAAGTTTGTCACGCGCGTAAATTCGGACCTAAAGGCTACGGCTTCGGTGGTGGCGCTGGTTGCCTGTCCATGGATAGCGGTGACCATCTTAAAGAAGGAAATGCGTAAGTACTTCATTCAATCGAACTCCCGCCGCCCGCGCCTCTGAGGGTCTTTCCTTATCTACGGTCGCCATGACGACCGGCCTTCGGGCCTGTATGTAACAACATTAACCGCGTGTACATAATCTCATATAAGCAGAAAGTGCGCGCTCGGCTGTAAATTATGCGTCGCTCGACAAATGCATGACCAGTCTCCGTTTATGTCGCAACAGGAATTGAGCGCGAGCAGCCGTCCTGCAGAGCTAGTGGGACGCCGACACGCATCTCGGCCAAGCAGCAGTGCTTCGCGATCGCCACTGTAAATTAAAATACTTTAGTTAGGATTATTAAATCGCTATGGCTTAATTTATTTTGTTTATCGGTTATTAATTTATTATTTATAAAAAAATGTAATAAAAGAGTCGACTACCAATTCCGAGTTGTTGTTGTACGGGAATGTGGTCGAGACCGGCGTAGGCCCGACCCCAAACGGCGACGGCTTACTCCGGCTCTCCGCGTTTTCCGATAATTTCCCTTTCCTCAAACCGGGGCGATCCGAAAACAACAGGACAACGGTGAGAACCCAAATTATCTGCCTCTGCATGGCTACGTAACGCTCGAGGCGCACCACTAAAGCATGCAAAAATTCTTCCTCATTCTTGTTAATCGTCACTTTCTCCGCCACTGATCCAAACTAACCTTTAGTTAAAGCTTCTCATAGATCTAATCGGAGCCAATCTAAGTGATGGGATAAGGAAAGCGCCCTCTGATTAGTTATGTATGTAGAATATGTGGCGAGGCTTAGTCAAAAGCCGGCAAGGTGCGGGCGGCCGGGAGCCCTTACCTTCTCCCATTACGGCGAAGGTGCGCCGCCGGCATCATCTGCTTCGCTGCAGTCTATATGTGTGAACATTTTTGTAGGAGTATCCGGAGTGCTCCGGTACTCGATAGGCTTTTAACCATTCTTCTTTTGTGGCTCAACTAGCTCAACTTTAGGGGAGCAAGTAATGATACATTTTATATGTACAGGCACGTAAGAACTAATGGGGCGTGCTTGGAATCCCGTGTTATAGCGAAAGCTCCACCGGGTGAAGGATGTCCACGTTGTGGCGGATATGTTTACGCTGCTGAACAGATGTTAGCTCGTGGACGGGTAAGACTAAAACAAATTATTGCCGTATTATGCCATTCTATGCAAATATTAACAAACCATTTATTATATCTCTTAACGTGACTTCTCATTATAAACATTTTAGTTGGAGATGGAATTTTAAAAAATAACTTCATAATTTTTAAGTATATCATAAAGCTTAATAGTAACAGCAAACATTGCATCGTAGGGCTATCACAAGCGATGCTTCACATGTTTAACATGCAACAAGTGTCTAGACTCAACGATACATTGTGATGGACCTGATAAAGAAATATATTGTAGAGGTATTTGATCCTTTATGTTCATGCCTGAACACACATTCGTTTAAAAGAGTTTTTGGGTTAAAACATGTATCTTTGTGGTAACCACTTGTACCTTACATGTTATCCTTGCACCCTTGCATGTTCGACCCCATTAATTAATATACCTTCATTGTTCCACTGTATGTCCAGGCGTGGCACAGGGAGTGCTTCAAATGCGGCGACTGCCAAAAGCGTCTGGACTCCACGAACTGTTGTGAAGGCTCTGACAAAGACATTTACTGCAAAGGTTTGTTCCTTTATATCCAAATTACACTAATGCTAACACCCTATAACAGCTTCTATTTAAATGGTAATATATTTTACCAATTTACCATGATGAACTCTAGTAATTTGCTATTGTTACCCCAGTACAATAACCATAACAGTGTGTTACACAGCTTAATACAACACATTTTTAATTTAATTAGATAATCTTTTCTATCTTTAGTTTGTTACGGGAAAAAGTTTGGACCCAAAGGATATGGCTACGGTAAGGGAGCCGGAGTTTTACAGAGCGATCCTTATGCTAATGGGTAAGAATTTTTTTTATAATTATTTTTCGGTTTATGTTAGCGCATACATAGATAATGCGAATATAATTACAAAATTCGATAGTCAAAATATACACTCATATATATTAAAATAAAAATTTTGAAAAACTATGGAAGCTGTCGTAATATTACATAATTAAATACGGGTTTATATAAACAAGGAATAGTTGACGTATCTTCTTTCTATAAATGTTCTAGTTGCTATGACACTTATATCAAATATTACGTTCTCAGGTTACAGACAGGTTTAGGTTATTTCCATCGTTTCACTTTCATAAAAACAGCTTATAATACAAACAAGAGATGGCGTGATGCCAAAGCGAAAATAGAACACGCTGTCCGTTCTCGAACGAACTAATTTTAATATAGGCAGGCAAGCCACGCGCTCTTACAACATATTTAATCTGATGCAGATTCAACACATTTATCTTGTCTATTCATGGACTTTTAACGACCATTCGGGTGCGAACATTACATAATGCTTTCCTAAAATAAATTCGTTGAAATATAAACAGTGTATGCATAATATTGGTTATATTTGCTTATAGACCGACCAAACGAATTCACGACTAAATAAAAAAAATAACTTACTAAGTTATCGGGTACTGAAGCGAATCGTTTTCCGTAGTAAATCAAGAATTTCCGACATGAACACACAACAATTCAAATATTTTAGGAAACTGCACCGCAACAATCAGTACGAACTCGCAATTTGTCACCAAACATTGAGTAAACCAACGATAAGTTTTTACTTATCAATGTTGTTTATATCCGTGTATCTTTCGAACAATATAAAGTAGAAAAAATGTTACAGTGATCAGGCCCCAAGGACAACGGTGATCGACACGGCGGCGATCCAGGCAGCTCCTGGCAAAGGATGCCCAAGATGCGGCGGCGTTGTATACGCAGCGGAACAAGTCTTAGCTAAAGGACGTGAATGGCACAGGAAATGTTTCAAATGCCATGACTGCACTAAGACTTTAGACTCTATCATTGCTTGCGACGGACCCGACTCCGATGTATATTGCAAAACCTGTTACGGCAAGAAATGGGGACCTCACGGTTATGGTTTTGCTTGTGGCTCTGGATTTCTTCAAACTGATGGTTTAACGTAGGTCTACCTTATCTTTGTATATATTTAATATTATGACCGAATATTGGAATGATATATTAAATGTCTACAGGGAGGATGAAATCTCTTCTAACCGTCCCTTCTACAATCCGGATACAACATCGATCAAGGCCCCTAAAGGACAGGGTTGCCCACGGTGCGGTGGAATGGTCTTTGCAGCAGAACAACAGTTGGCTAAGGGAACAGTAAGTAGAAATAGCACGTAGTATAAATCAGTAGAACAACATTTACGCATTCTGATAATGTCTAGTGCAGTATGTTCGCAAAATTCTACGATTCTTCAATGTAGATAAATAGTTATATGAGTAGATAAACTTATACAATTAGAACAATACTTTGCATACATAAGTGCAATTTATAAAAGGCATAAGGATAAACATAACAAGTAGATTGACCGACCATATATTTTAGGTATATATATACCATGCTCTTAAGGAAAATATTTTTAAATATGTTAATTCGTTTTTTTTATGTATTTTATATAATAAATTCATAGAATCGCCATGTTTGTGCATGCATCACGTTAATATGGCTGAATGTGATTTGGTACACAAATGGTATAATGGTTTGGTTGATGATATTCAGAATCTAATCTATTGATATTTAGAATCTATTATATTATTATCACAAAATGTATATGACTTCAAAGGCTTTGTATAAATAAAACATACTTGGTACAGATGTGGCACAAGAAATGCTTCAACTGCTTTGAATGTCATCGCCCTCTGGACTCCATGCTGGCTTGTGATGGTCCTGACAAGGAGATTCACTGCCGCTCTTGTTATGCCAAACTTTTTGGACCTAGAGGATTTGGTTATGGACATGCACCTACTTTGGTATCAACAGATTCTGAACCAACTGTCACATAGTAAGTCTAATTAACATTTGTTTTATTTAATTAGCTATTAAATAATTGTATAGGGAAAGATGACACTGATATTCTCAAATTTTTTGTTAGAAATTGGTAACAATATATTTAACTGGTAGGTTTGAATTAATGTACAAATATTGTTATTTTAATATTGAGCAAATTATTTATTTTATATATAACTTAAAAATGTAACATAATAATTATTAAATAATGTTGCACTTTTCAATACAATTTATCCTATAGCACAGAACAATTACCCTTCACTGGACAGAAGGCAGCAAAGGGCCAAGGATGCCCACGATGCGGATTCCCAGTATATGCTGCAGAACAAATGCATTCAAAGAATGGTACATGGCACAAACGGTGCTTCTCTTGTGCTGACTGCCACAGATCTCTTGTAAGTATATAATAATAAGGAATTGATATCTAAATGAAAAAGACATTTATAGTATAGTTTTTTTATTTACCTAAATAAGATTAGTTTTTAAAAATCCTTGATCTTCATCTTCCACTTTCACAAGATGTGTATTCAAAAATTCTTCTACAGAATCAGTATTCCATTTTTCAATCGCCACAGTTTCTTTTACTATACCATCCTTGTCAAGAAGCTTTATTATGGGGTCTAATCCACGTAAATACTTGATTTGTAAGTTGGGGAACTTGGCTGGCCTATCACTTTTCACGAATGCTTGAATTTGTGGATACGCCGGAAACTTGCACGTACAGACTTCAAGAATGGCTCTGGCATATTTCTTTTCTTTCGGCGCTGACTCGTCGTTATGACAGCATTGTTTACAGTGCTCTACTAACTGATCCAGACTGAAGTCTTTTAACTGATCACATGAAGAACATAACAGATTTGCTTTTATGAATCCCAATGACATACAATCTTCCGTTGAAAATTCTGCTGATGTTTTAGAAGCAAATAACACAGAGAAGAGTAAAAATAATGATGCCACTGTATAACAAGCCATCTTTATGTTTAGATATTTTCCTTATATTTAAAAAACGCACATAGTTCTCTTTATTTTCAGTAAAAACTTACAAATTAAAGTTATAGAATCAGAAACACCACAGGCACACGATGTTGATGGTGATATTTGACACTGACGTAACTAATTATGTGTTGCCTAACTAAAAAGTCTAAATTCACTTATTTTAGTTCTGGAATTACCTATTTTTACCAGAAAACATAGTTTTTAAATAACTAATTCTTAGAAGGTGTAAAGATTAATACAACTTAAATAACCAACATCAAATGATCACAAAATATAGTAGTCTAGTTATAGAAATTAGAGTAATAGTTTATAAAAAAAATAATAATAATTTGAACTTACCTTAAAAACGGGCAGTTGTCTGATCAATGGTGTTTAACCACGTTGACTTTAGCAGACGTTTAGTAATGCTAAAAATCTAAACTTTACTGGAAAATCTGGCCGATAATAAGTTTTTGTTTATTTTTTAGGATTCCACAAATTTGAACGACGGGCCCAACGGCGAAATTTACTGCCGCGGATGTTACGGTCGCAACTTCGGACCTAAAGGTGTTGGATTCGGTTTGGGTGCAGGCACATTGACCATGGCCTAAAAAGTTATACTATGAAGCTGGACTTTATAGAGATAAAGAATGTGTGGTAGCATGAAAGGAATCTAATCTATTGCACAACGCTACCTTCTGTTCATCATACCTTGAATTAAACTGGTTTTAATCATGGTTGATATCAAAGAGACTCATGTTTGTAGTAGATTTTATTTGGTAAGGCAGATATTTTATGATAAGAACGTATAAATTAAGGTTACATTCCTTTCATATTTATAAACTGTGATGTGTCTGCGCCCTTAGTTTATAAATTCGTCATAAAATATTGTAGCGTAAATAAGTTATATAGACTTAATAGATGTATAATAAGTATGTAAGGTATTTAAATACATTAATTAAATAAATAAAAAATTGCAAAAAAAAAAAGAAACTGCTTTTAAATGGCATTGTGATTGATTGTACCTTCAAAATATCATTTTTGTGATATGAAGGTAAACTATCCTGTAAACGCGCAAAGATTGTCATATACAATCGTTTCGATCGACCAGGTCTCGGTTGAAGATCTGATGCGACTATACATACATACCTATTATTTTTACACCAAAGATTTTTATATATTTGTTCTTTCGTTATTTTAAGCAGCAATAAGCTGTGCTAGATATAACATCCAATTGCTTTGGGGCTTTTGCTATAGGACAAGATTGTACAAATACTGTTGGATAAAATAAGGCAGCTTATAGCATTATTATCATTACAGTCCTTAAATCTTTTTTATTAAATAAAATTTACATTAAAATGATGTTTTATTTACCCACAAAATTGTTTCCTTGCTAATCAAACATCAGTTTTCAAGCAGAAACGTATATAATACTTGATAGTAAGTGTACGTTTTAAAAATGTAGCAAAAGTATATCTAATATTATAAATGTGAAAGTTTGTATGTTTATTACTCAATTACGTAATGTTGAATGAATTTCAATGAAATTTGGCACACAGATAATTTATAGCCTGGATTAATAAATACATAGGCTACTTTTTATCTTGAAAAATGAATAGTTGCTGTGAGATAAAAAAATTTTTTTTCTTAAATAAATCTATACATTGTAAAGTGCATCAGTGCGAATCCGGAGCGAGTAGACTAGTTAGAAATGAATAAACAATTAAAGATAATGTTTATTTAAAAAACTAATAAAATTATCACATTAAAAAGTAAAATTCAATCATCATCAATTTATTATTTCAAATTAAAAACAATTATTAATAAAGACAAAAAATTACTATGACATATGAAGTATGTAACATTGGTAGTCCCAACAGTAGATTAACTGAATGTTTAAAGATATTAATTATTATACAAAAACTCATTCAAAATAGACAATTTTAAAATTATTATACAAAAACTCATTCAAAATAGACAATTTTAATGGTTTCATTATTTTTATTAATATGGTTGGACATGTCGATAACATGTAAGGTGCCCATTTAGCAAACAATAACGCGCACCCGTTAGCTAAGAAAAGATGCTAAAGCCCTTTTTATTAATACAATACCATGGAGTCGCAATATATGTAAGTATTAAATGGCATACAGTTACTATTAAGGACCACACTACAGTAAAGGTTTCAGAGGCGACGCGGGGGTAGTGCTCCCAGTTTTTACCTCAAGTCCCGACTGCGTACTATAGAGCCTTAATTACATATTTTAATTTTAAAAAGACAATCTACAGTATACACTACTAACGGAATGAGGTAGACGATAATTATTAGAAGTATTGATTCTTAAAACCTAACCCTAAAAGTATGGCGAATGTTGTATGAAAATAAGTTATAAAATAGGCGGATCTCTAATAATCATGGGTTCACTGGCAACACGTTGACTTATACATTTTGTTTAACATGCAGTATAAGCAATTAGAAAAATTAAATATCACAACTGCTGATGTAAGGATTCTAATGATGGAACACATTCATCTGAGACATTCCTTTTTTGGGAAGATGTGTAATTATATTCAGAATAATGGAATATACATGCGATATCAAACACTAGTTAATTTTTAATCTTAAAATGTATAAAATAAAATAGCTGCTTTTCTGGCCATAAAATTAAGCATTTTCAGATTATAAAATAATTCTCACTTTATTTGAATTTTTAATTCAATAACATTATTTTTTCTTTACAACAAGCCTTGGACCTGTTTTCTTTTTATCTTGCGACGTGCTCGGCGCTTCAAACCCATATTTTGCTTTAAGCCTTTCCTTAATAAAAAGACCTCTAATGAGTCTCCTCCAATTACCATATACACGAGCCTCTGTTTTTTCAATTTCTTTACGTTCTTGTTCTTCTTGATCCTGAAGGGCATGATTACAAATTACATTTTAACAAAACTGCGAAAAAATATAAGGGATAAAAATAATAAGACAGTTAAACTATAATGAATTATTTTTATCAATTTGCATAACTTCTAATTGGTGCCCAAAGAAAGTGGTGTTATGTCAGTCTGTCAGTCATTTTTTCCAATTTGGGAAACTTAATTGTATACTGCATACCTCTAGCCAAGCCTCAGTTATGACAGTTTCAAATTCCTTGCACACTACGAATCCGTCGTATACAGGATGGGACCAGCCTCCATTGAAATCAAAACCAGTCATCGCAGGCGCACAGTCTATGTTTAACTTCTTTGCTATTCTATTTAAGCCGGGTACTGGAAAAGATAATTATAACTATGTCACACTAAAATCTTTACTTATAGGAAGGTAAAACTATTAATCTGTAAGGAAAACAAGTGGAAAAGCATTATATATAAGACTATTCATCTGTAGGGATTTTGTGTAACTTAGACTTCTCTGTCTATTTACAACAAGATTTGTGTCTTGTACTTACGTACGTTTGTTACTTATTGATTCAGAAGCAGTATATACGTTGCATTTACCCATTCAATATCATCCCCCAGTTTTCAATATACCACTGTTAATGTCATTATTCAGTAATTACTCATTCATATATAATAAAGTATTTTAAACAAATGTCCATACGTTTTTTACTAATAAGTATATCCCTCAGTAATTGGCTTGGAATAATTACGTTGCTGTGTTAAAAATTTTGCTTAAAAGCAGTTAGCATATTGTGGTAAAAACATTGTTATTCGTAATTCGTGCTACTCCCTCATTGCTGAATGTAACTCTTTGTTATATTTTGTTAATTTACATTTATGGAAGTTAAAACAAGTGGTCGCAAATTTTAAAAAATGTTATCAAAATTCCATTTTTATTATTTTCTACTTAAAAGTTCAATTTTTGCAGTTTCCTCCTAAAGTTATTAGGTGTGTTTAATAAGTCTCCTGACCACTACTTACATTTAATATGAACTGTTCCTTTAGGTAACATGCAATCTTTAAACAATTCAACATTTCCATATGCGTTTCGTGGAACTACTCCATTTTCTGCAACAGGAGGCTCGTAATCTTGCACTTGCCATGGACCAAATACTTCAAGAGGCTTATCAGTAATCAATTTGTTTGAAAGCTAAAATTGAAAACAAGTTCATGGATAATGAATGAATACACTTAAACTGCGTCCTTATAGATAAAAAAGCAATCTTCCAGGCAATCAGTCTGGTAGAGAACCTAATTAAAGAATACTTGGATACAGGATACAGGATACTTTAAGTCAAAAAAAATAATACAATAATAATTCATTCATGGTTTTGTCATTGGTTGAATAATTCATTCATGGTTTTGTCATTGGTTCAATTCAGGGAGTATGTTATGAATATATATAATTACTAGAGGGCTGCTCTCGCTTCGCTCCGGTTATTTAAAGTAATATTATAATTGATGTCCTTAAATTGTCATTCTGTAATTGTGTAGTTTTTAATTATTTGAAAAATTAGAGAAAGTAAGAAAAAGTTATAAAAATCATATAAGAGGGAGGACAGAGCAGAACTAAAATTGAATGGGTAAATGAGAGAGAGAAAGAGAGAAATTATCGAAAGAAAGAAAGTGAAAAGAGCCTAATCATTCTGAAAAGATAAAAATAAAAATTAAAGTGAGAAAAAAGAGAAAGGATGAGATACAATGATAGTATTATATGAGAAAGAGAGAGGGAAATACTATAGACTTCTATCAGTGAAAGAATTTTTAAAATCGGATCAGTAGCAACAAAATGGCCATGTTCTATTAATTTAAAAATATATATGGCAACACTAAATCACCTTTGCCACTCACAAATAGTGTAGTTTTCTAACAGTGAAAGAATTTTTAAAATCAGATTAGAAACAACAAAGGGGCCATATTCTATTAATTAAAAAATGTATATGGCAACACTAAATCACCTTTGGCACTCACGAATAGTGTAGTTTTCTAACAGTGAAAGAATTTTTAAAATCAGATTAGAAACAACAAAGGGGCCATATTCTATTAATTAAAAAATGTATATGGCAACACTAAATCACCTTTGCCACTCACAAATAGTGTAGTTTTCTAACAGTGAAAGAATTTTTAAAATCAGATTAGAAACAACAAAGGGGCCAGATTCTATTAATTAAAAAATGTATATGGCAACACTAAATCACCTTTGCCACTCACGAATAGTGTAGTTTTCTAACAGTGAAAATTTTTTTTAAATCGGATTAGTAGTTCCTGAGAAACTCTTCAATTTACAAAATGACCACCTTTTTGGCACTTAAATGGCCGTATCTTTTTAATTAGAGTATTTATGGCAACACCACATTGGATTGTAACCCGGAAAGGATGTAGCTTCCTATCGGTGAAAGAATTTTCAAAATCGGTTTAGTTCTTTTCGAGCCTATTCGCAACAAACAAACAAACAATCAAATCTTTCCTCTTTATATAATAGTATAGACTAGCTCACCCCGCAAACATTGTTTTGCCATATAAATTTTAAAAATTTATGCCACCCTTATCACTTAGGGATATAAAAATAGATGTTGACCGATTCTCAATCCTACCCTATATGCACACAAAATTTCATATATATCAGTTGAGCCGTTTTCGAGGAGTTTGGTAACAAACATTACCAAACATAGCGACAGGAGAATTTTATATATTATATGATGTCATTTATGATACAACCATAGTATTAAATCATAGAAATCAAAATAATATAAATTTACAGGAAGATAAGAGGAAATGAGAGTTGTAGAAGTGAAATTATGTCCCCTCGACAGACATGCTTCTAAGATATATGCTATTATGCTTAAGATTTGTAATAAAATACAGTTTTGATCATTTGTCACTTACCTTATCCCATTTAGGTCGTGCCTTCACTACTTTATAAGGCTGTTCTCCCAATCTAACGACTTTAGCCTCTTTTAGCCACGTGTCACGTGACCGGCACACATACACGCAGTCTCTCGCATAAACCGCCTCCCCTCTTACAAATCCTAGTGTAGCAGCATCAGGAGGGTAGATAGCTTCGAACTTAAGCAAGTGACGTTTTAATGCATATAGTGGATGGTTTTTGTATCTATAAGAAATTAAAATATTAAAACAAACAGCATTACTTAAAATTCCATAAAATAAAATTTACATTTTTTTTAAATGTATTCTTACTCTGCAATACTCTTCGGTAATGGTGCCTCCATCTGCATTCTATCCAGTCTCTCATCTTCCTCCTTATCTTTTGCCGTTTTAGGTCCCAACCATGCTCTTACAGCATTATTCCACCATGATGGTTCTACTCTTTGTTTTCGAGTTACTGTATTCCAGTGAGGGACGTATCTGCGAGTTAAGTCTTTGAGGTAGTTATTATTGTCCCACCCGACCACATAATTCACTGGATGTGTGGCCCTATTCTAAAAATTTATAAATTTGTTATAAAATTATATACAGAAAATAGTACCGTTATAGTAGTCATATTGACTAGTTGATCCTGTTACAAAATCACTACATAGTACAAAACTAAGCTGCTTCCCGCTATCCGTCTGTGTCCCTATGTATGCTTAGATCTATAAAACTACGAAGGTTGATATGTATAATATATGCATATTATAGCAAAGAAAGAAACCATACGAAGACGGAAGCGGGTCGCTAGTAGGTATTAATGTTTAATTAATTTCAACCAAAACATGAACTACGTATTTGTACTATGCTACTTATAAAGATGTTAAATGTTTTTAAAAATCTAGTAAAACTGAAAGTATCATAAGTATCTATTAATAATAGTAATAATATTATATAATATTTCAATTTTATTACATTTTTGTCAGCCATTAATACTGTTACTTACATAAATTTCATTGACACAATGCACTTTTCCTTTTATAATATCTACTGCAACCCACTCCTCAAGTTCTTCTACAAAGACTTCACACCACACGTCAACCTTGTGTAGCGGCAAGTCATCCTCTGTTGATAAAACTCGACGATCAATTTTCTTCACATTTGATATGGATTTGGGATTCAACTTCGTAGGTTTAAAATCATCATCGCTTTCAGATTTTTTACGCCTACTTGATTCCACTGGTAAGTGATCACTATCCTCATCAGAATCGGATTTTATTTTTCCTAGAAACAGATGATAAAATTTTAATAATAATTGTCATAGCTAGAAATATTTATGCACTGTTTTAGTCTTAAATGTTAAAATGCTTTAAATTGAGAAAAAGTTTCATGTCATACATAAGTATCATAATCAATAAAAAAAAAAATAGTATTGTTAATTATGAGGTTGGCAACGTTAATTTAAGTAGCATTCTGTTACCCATTTGATTTAAGTGGCAGCCTGTTAATAATGATGTCGGCAACATTGATCCCAGAACAAGTTGTCGACATCATAACTATCAGGATTTTTCGTTTCCTTTTTTCCCAAGAATCGAATTACTACATTTTTATAACACGTCTGTATAATTATATTTTTTATTATAAAACAAATATAATTTATTATAGAACATGTTCTCATTAATAGTTTACTACCTACATACAAACCTTTTACAGTGGCCTTCTTTACTTCTTCCTTGGCAGCTTTTACTCTACCCTTAATAATTTTAACAAGATCACCAGTTACATCATTCTTTTTTGTTTTGTTCATTGCTAGATCTTTATGGCTAACACGTTTTTTATCAATTGCAACATCTTGTTTAGTAGGTCTTGTCGGTTTTACCGGCTTTTTATTTGTAAAATATTCACTTTTGCTCTCTTTTGTATGTGCACTACGAGCTCTCTTAGTTTTATTTTGAATATTATCAGTATTCTCAATCTTTTTCGGCTCTGATGTTTTTGGGCGTTTTCTTTGTGGTTGTTTTATTTCTTCATTAAATTCATTGTCATCTTTAAAATATTTACTTGATACATCATTATCAACATTGACAACTATTTTGGGCATGTTACTAGTTTTCCTTACAGTTTTAGGTTTGGGCACTTGAGTCTCTTCTGCACTTTTCTCAACTTTACTTCTTGTCTTTCTAGGACTTGGTTTTTTATTAATTTTAACAGTACACTGATTTTCATTTTTAATTTCTATTTCATTTGTTTGGGTTTTCAATGACAATGATTTATGCGATGTTTTTGATGATTGAATATCTTTTTTAATATCTTTCTGCTTACTCATAGACTGATCATTTTTTTTAATGTCATCTTCTTTCTTTTCCTTATTTATATTTCGTTTTGCTCTTTTGGGCGGAGAAACACCTTTTTCTGAATTTGTTTCATTATTTGAATGTTTCTTAGCATTATTAGCAGCAATATTCTTTTGCCTCCGAGTTTGGATTATTGTATTATCATCATTACCATCTACTTGCATTATATTATCACTTTCACAAGAACCATCAACCTGAGGTATATTTTTCTTCTTAGTTCTATAAGTTTTCGCAGATTTTTTTAGTAAAGCCTTTTTTTCTTGGCCTTCAGCTTCATTTTTAGTGAGTTTGTCATCTTTTGATTTTGTAGATAAAGAACACAGTTCAGAACTTGGCGGTCTTATAGGTAATGTCACAAAATTGAACATGACACGACATTGTAATCCAAGACTTCGCAACATAGATATGAATACAAAAACCATATATTTCTTTGTACTGAAAACTTTGCTCTTTATCTGTTTTAATAAAAGTTCTTTTAGTGGTGGAGCTTTAGGTTTAAATTTATTTTCATTTTTATCCTGTACTAATGTAATCTTATCTTTGTACCATGTAGTTATTTGTTCAACATATTTCACATCAACCCTTTCACCTGGATAGCATTCTTTAGATGGTACAAGAGATAAAGTTGCTGCTAAAATTTCTTGATCATTTAACACTTTGCTCACATAATTACCATGTCCAAGCCAACAAAGGACATGGACTTTGTGAGTGAAGACTTGATGTTCTTTTTTTACTCTATTCATTTTCCTTTTCATCATCATTTCAATATCTAACTTCTTTGTTTTTCTACTAACTCCATCGGGAATGCCAACAATTAGTTGTAAACCTTGTTGTGGTATACCTTTGATATCTGTAAATGCAAAATATTTTCTATGTATGAAAAGAAACATATACTAAGCTAAAATTTAGTTACAAGACATGAAATTGAATAGAACAATAAATCCAATGATATGTATCAAAAATGATTGAAGATATGTGCAACCTAATTTATTGCTGTTTGTAATTGAAATATATATAAACAAGAATTGTATTTTTGAAGATGTTTAAAGTTCAAGTGTTGTTTCACTAAAAGAAAATGCTTTGAAATAATGCTTTAAAATTTTGTCAAAGTTAATGTTTAAATTAAAAGTATAAAAAAATTTTATTCATTTATCCATTATACTGAAAGTATTTACCTTTAACTTCTTCCCAGTCTTCCATTTCCGAGTCACTATCTTCTTTGAGAATCTTTCTCTTATTCTTGGTTTCAGATTTTATTGTTTCTTCTTCACCAAGAGCGAGTAAATCCTTAACATCAGAATCTTTGCCCCCCAAATTTTTGATACTATAATTTTGAATTGATAATTTTGTTTCTTCAATTTTAGTATTTTGTAGTTCAAGTTCTTTGAATGTCTTTTTAGCAATTTCTTCACTATTATCTTGGATATTCCCAGACCACACCTGAAGTTTAAGCAATTTTATGATTCATTAGTTGGTCTTTATTACACATAGACAAATGTTATTTTGTACCAAGAAAATAATTTTTAGTAAAAACATCATTTAAATTAATTGTATTAATTTTAAATAGATTTAAAGTAATGTTTAAGAAGTACTTACATCTTCATATTCAAAAGTGTCTGTATTGTTGTCAGTTTCATTGACTTGTGTAGCCGCAAAAGTTTGCTGTATATTGCTCTTTGAAACTGTCTTTGGAGATTCATCATCACTGCTATCTGTAATAAATAAGCTTGGCTAGATAGGTCAATTCATTAACCAAAGTAAACAGAAACTGTTAAGTTAACACGGTTGGATAATGCTGCTCCAAAGTTAATGATAAAAAAATGTAATAGGAGTGTACTTTCAAAACTTTTTTCTAATTCAGTAGCTATAACAGTCTTAAGATTTTTATTGACATTATATTATAACGTTAATTACGAAGGTCACAGCCGGAGGAGTAAAAAAAAATTACTATTTACTTATGAAACTATTTAATGTATCTTAAATTCACTTTAAAATTACTTATAATTTAAAAAAGACATCTTTAATCAATGTGAGATTAAAGAGTGGAAAAAAGGGGAACGGGCTTGCACGGGTGATGGTGCTACAATTGCCCAAATTGGTGTCGGCAATTCTTTTGTGGCATTGCCGCACAGATGTCTAAGACACTCGGGCTTGGCCTTACACCAATATGTAACTCGTTATTAGAGAATAATAGTAAAATATTAAATCTATATTTGTTAGCAAATCATGAAATAAACAAAAAATGCACTTTTTCATTTCTCAATACTTGTCATATTTCAAATCTTATACATCTTAAATCGAGAATTATCTACAAGATTGATATTTCCAATAATTTATTTTGTTGTGTTAATATTAGTAAAAGTAAAATACCCACCACTTTCAGAAAGATTTAGAATTGAAGGCAAAAGCTTATCTGCATCAGTCATATTTTTGATTGAGAATACAGGGATATCGCCAAGGTTTCCTTCGTTATCAAAACATCGTTTATTTATTTTGTTTTTACATGATTTTGGTTTCCTTCTTACTTTACTCGAACTGCTTTGACGTTTTGCCGCAAACGATTCTGATTGGAAATCATCATCATCAGATGATTGTTGATAGCCCTCTTCTTCTGAACTCTCCGTATCAGTTATGACTGCCTCAGAGCCGGAATCACTAAAATCGTGTCCCTCATTATCAGAATCTTCTTCGTCTTTGTACACTGTTTTAATTACTTTTTTTCTGGTATTCGGCATTATGCCAGTTAAAACTAATACAATATGCTTTTTCAGGCTTTCAATATAATGTCTTTGTTACATAAATCGTATATATGTGTTAAGTTCAACTTCAGTAGTATATATTATTTTGTAATTAATATCATTATATATTTTATATTCCTCTATTAAAAAACCACCGACAACTCACAGTCAAGTGGCAAGCAACAGCAAGCAAGCAAAGATGATATATAAAACAAGCAAGTGGCCAAAGATGATATAAAACAAGTGTCAACAAATCAAATTGCCGCCACAGAACATGTACAAAATATGTCAATGTCAATTGTCAACATTCTCGGTTTTTCCTAAGTTGCCATGTGCAAGTACAGTGTAGTCTTGGGTAGTTCGTCAACGATCTAGTTCAGAAGAGCGCCCCTTTAGGTGAACTATACGAACTAGTGCGATAACGATCTCGCTCTTAGTTCTTATATTTTTTTCTAAGCAGTACGTAACAAATCGATTCGAATTTCCTCCTTGCTCTCTAAAGTGATGGAACGTGTAATTAATTCACAGTTCTTCGGTTACCTTAAGGATAACCAGCTAATTAGCGACCGACAGTATGGCTTTCGTCACGGTCGCAGCGCTTCTTGTGTACCTTACTCACCGTTGGGTAAATGCCATTGAGAGCAAAGGAGAGGCTATGGCAGTTAGCCTAGATATCGCTAAAGCGTTCGATCGGGTTTGGCATAAAGCTCTACTAGCGAAGCCACCTTCCTATGGACTATCTAAGGAATTATGCAATTGGGTATCCAGCTTTCTTAGTGTGCGGAACATTAAGGTCGCTGTCGACGGTTTATGCTCGGACACCATGTCCATTAATTCTGGAGTACCCCAAGGCTCAGTGCTATCACCAACACTGTTTCTGCATATCAACGATGTGTTGCAAACCAGCAACTTTCGTTGCTATGCGGACGACACTACTGGCGATCGTCTGTATACTGGCCGGGAAAACATTCCTCGCATTGAGGTAGAAGAAAGGAGAAAAAACCTGGTGTCTGAAATAGAGACCTCCCTGGAGAAGGTCTCTGAATGGGGAAGACATAATCTAATAACCCAGGTTCGCGCGTTTACCGCAAAAAAGACTCCCTTTATTATATCGCCTAAATTCTAGAACATTCCCCTCAGCACCAGCAATAGTATTGGGATCCTAGGAATCGATATATCGAACGAGGTCAAATTTCGCGGTCATTTGGAGAGCAAAGCCAAACTGGCTTCACTAAACAGGGCGAGACAGTGCTTCACACAAGGACACCGGCTGTTGCTATACAAAGCCCAGGTTCGTCCGCATATGGAGTACTGTTCGCATCTTTGGGCTGGCGCCCCTAAGTACCAGTTGCTCCCTCTTAACTCCATTCAACGACGAGCTGTTCGCATTATCGACGAACCCATTCTCACAGACGGTTTAGATAAACTAAGTCTCCGCAGAGACGTTGGATCTCTGTGTGTTCTCTACCGTCTCTACAATGGGGAATGTTCACAGGAATTGTTCGAGTTAGTGCCCCCGACACTTTTCCGCCATCGCACTCTACGCCGCTGGGACAGATTCCACCCATACCACTTGGATGCTTGGCATACCAGCAATGTACGTGCGTCAAGATCGTTTCTCCCACGCACGTGTAGGATGTGGAATAATCTGTCACCAGAGGTTTTCCCAAAGCGCTATAATTTGGGGGTCTTCAAACGCCGAGTGTACAGGTTCCTTAAAAAGTAAAGTAGGGTTGGCAACGCATTTGCAATTCTCCGTGCATTGTAGATGTCCATGGGCGACGGTGACCACTTACCATCAGGTGGACCTTCTGCTCGTTTGCCCCCGTATACTATATATATAAAAAAAAGAATTACTTTTAGGGATGCTTATGTTTCATCCATACTTTTTTTCTGTAGTGTTTTATTTATAAAAAGTCGACATATACTTTATATTTAAATGGTGATAAAAATATCAATGTATCGTTCATAAATAGAAACATCGATGTTTCACTTTTAAAATTATCGATGTTTTTTATGAGCGATGTTGTATCCCTAATCAATAAGTTAGGGATGCATTACATTTTAATTTCTGAAGTTGACTATAATTTTTAATATAAATGATTTCATTTTTTATTATTTGTACTTTTTTTAATAAAAATAAACAAAAAACCTTGCAACAAATTTAGTTATTGTGTTTGCTTTATTATTATTGTTACTAAATTGTTTAAAAAAAAACTAAAGAACTATAAGAGCGAACTAGTTCGTCATTGAATAACGAGCTAAATTGAGCGCTTTTATTGGTGACCGACTAGGCCCAAGACTAGTGCAGTGTTCCCAGCATATGAAAATAAATATCGCCAAATAACAATTTAGAACAATGTATTAATAGGATTTTTTTCCAAGTTTCTAACAACATTTACTACATTAATTTGGAAAAAAAAGATTAAGACTAGAAAAGAAATATATGCAAAAAGGCAATACCAATCGTATATCTTCTATACATATAAAACAAAGTCGGGTTTGTTCGAATACATAACTCGAGAACGGCTGGACCGATTTTCATGGTTTTTGATTTGTTGTATTTCTCTTCGTCCTGAATAGCAGAATAAGTACTAAAACACTGGAAAATTGAGGAAATAATCAAATAAAAAAACAAAAAAACATTTTCTCATACAAAATGTTGATGGGTTTCGTAACTTTCAAACATTAAATGTTCATCCCGTCGATACGGTAACTCTCAAATTAAAGAACCTATTTAATTAAAGGTTTAAATTTAAACAAGTTTATTTCATATATGTAATATGACGTATTGTATTGTATTGTATAGTATATATTTGTTATATGTACTTTAAATGTCCTTTTTAATTTTACTTACTTTAAATGTTCCACCCACTTCACTGTAATATTGTTACCCTTTCTAATACTCTCAAGGTTGGCTGAAAGAGATTCCTTCATGGGATAAGTCTGCCTTTGTACGCTATTTTTTTTCCTTCACGTATTTTTTTTATTTCTTATAATATTATTTATAATTTAATGTGCAATAAAGTTATGTAGCTCCCCATACTACTAAACACTAACACAATATTCTTCTGCGAACCTTAGCAGTTTAACGTCGGTGTAAAGAAAATATACCTTGCTTTTGCAAACATTGTACTAATAGTAATATTAGTAATAGTTGACATCACGTTTGCAAATGATTTATATATTTGCAACATCGGTAAGACCCCCACCTTTGAGACAATAACTCATGGACGCAACCGGACATTCATCATTGATTTGACCTTAGCCTCTTCTAATATATGATAAGTCCACCTAAATATTTATCCAACCTCACAGCACAGTGCTATTGAGTCCATTTTGTCAACGGGAAATATCAAGAAAACTTCTATTTTATGCACATCATTAAATATAAGAGCCATAAAGCCCATTGGGTTTGTTTTAACGGTTCTTTAACCCAACTAATGTCTTGTCCTGAATCTATTGTCCTCGTTGATCGTTCTAACATTACGGATATGAACTACAACGAATTAGAAGCGCACATTGATAAAGATCATCACTATCATTCATGCGGCATGTTATGTTTAATGCCTACCAAAGCGTCTGGCAGGGGCAGCAAACCGCCCTGATGGACTGAGGCCCTAGAACTACGCAAAAGAGAAGTTATTGATCTACACCGGAAACGTCACACCGCCAAGCATCAAAATCAGATTACTGATTCAATTATTACAGAATACGACACAAAAAACGATAAATACGCCAAGGAACTCAAGGAGTCGTCCAATCAAAGTTTCCGTAGTTTCTGTGAGCTAAAAAACAAAGATAACATTTGGTCTCTTAAAAATAGGCTCCTGAAAGATTCTTCTTCACGAATCCCACCTAACACCGTCAATCTTAAAAATATATCTGCTTCTAGTTCGAATGGCATTTCTTACTGAGGTGTCTTATTCTGCAGTACTTGCGGTGGAAGCAGGATTATGTTAAGATCATCCCGAAAGCAAATAATCCAGACCATAGCAACCTATCTTTGGCAAGCTTCTGCAAAAGCTATTCATTAAGGCTGCCAGAGCAGGCAATTTTAACGGCCGTCAATTCGGATTTATAGTACCACCAGTAGACGCCCTTAACACTGCTTTACTGCTGTCTCATTAGACATAAAAGCCGCCTTTGATAATGCTTTGTGGTCCGCCTTATTTAATAGGCTTAAGAAAGTAGAATGACCTAAAAACATCTTCGGGATATTTAAAAACTATCTCAAGGATAGAATTGTCATCTTAAATCATTGTAATGTCGAAAGGGTTCATCTACCTGTGAATCCATATTATGGAATCTCAACCTCAACAAGCTCTTGAATATGGAGTGATCCACGGGCTGTCACATTCAGGCGTTTGCTGATGATGTGCTCTTAACAGGCGAAAACAATAAATGAACTGGAAGTGATCACAAATAACACCCTTGAAAAGAAACCGACTTTTGGCTCATGAAAACTCAAATAATGATTTTTACAACCAGGGCCAAGTGCGCAATTATGAAAATAGATAAAGCTAAGCTACTGGGGGTCATCATGAGCGACTTCTTTTTAACTTGCACATCAAACACATTATCACCAAGGCCGCGCGCATTTTCAGCAAACTCTCTCTTTATTGCCGTCCTAGTTGGGGAGCCCGTCCAGAAAATGTTCAAATTATTTATCACCCAGTCAATGAACCAATCGTTACTTACGCCGCTGCAATCTAGGTCATGTGGTAAATAAATGTGCATAAAGGGAAGATAGCTGGGTATGCAGCGTGGCTTCACAATCAGAGGATACATACAGATTTATTCCCATTGACCTCTAGGTCCGAGATGTTCATATAATGGATTCCGCCCGGTTAAAGGGTAATACGGAGCTGCTGCCGACTTAAAATCGAATATGAACCCAAATTTATACAGACGGCAGCAAGTCGGAGGATGGGAAAGTCGGTGCTTCTTTTGTTTGCTACGAAGGAGGGAGGAAAATTGTAACTAAAAAGTTCAAGTTGCACGACAGCGTCTCTGTCTTCCTGGCTGAACTGTTCGCCATGTCTAAAGCTTGTCTTTAGGCTACGCATCACAACTGCAAAGAGATTACAATCTTCTCGGATTCCATGGCGGTTATTCTGGCCATAGAAAATCGCAGTAACGCTCATCCGTTGGTTTGTGAATTTCCAGGCGTCTTAGATGTAGTTTAAGGGACACTCTGGAATTCCCGGAAATGAAGAAGCTGACCAAGCAGCAAAAATTGCCACCAAAACTCCCGGTTTCGCACGGGTGGGCAATTTTTTTTTAAACATTTTGGCTCTCCCGCATTTCGGTACCCTCTCTCTCGCCGCGTTGCTCGCTGCGATGCGTGGAGCCACGCCGGCGCATTGGCGTGTATTTTTTTGTTTAATTGATATTTTTAATTTCGTAATATCTTTTGAATTGAATGTCCGATTTTAATAATTCAAAAAGCAATCTACAGGTATTGAAACATTCTTAAATACGATATAATTTATTTGGATAATAATTAATACAAACGTATCGATAACATGGTATGATTTTGATAGCTATTTCTATCAACTTTTAAAATGTAATAAAGTAGTTATTGTGTCATAACTACAATAGTTGGACATATTGTCTCGGAAGATTTTTTGTAGATATTGATATGTTCTATAATATTGTTGAACATTTTTTTGTTCTATCATCAATATTTTTCGCAGCGCATGCGATGAAAGATATTTTATGGCAAAGATAATTTTTTTAACACCTTGGGCTGGTTTTATTAAGAATTTATGAGGATCTCTAATTATTTCTAGTAATAAATATAGCGTATGTTATTCAGTGATAATGTAGTTTTCTAACGGCAAAAGAATTTTTAAAATCAGCCCAGTAGTTTTTAAGTTTACTCGTTACATACAAAAAATACAAATCTTTCCTCTTTATAATATTAGTATAGATATAGATTAGGCTATATCTACTGTCAGTTATGATGTTGGCAACACTTATAATTTGAGTGACATCCTGTTATTTGAGGTTGGTAGGGCTGATATGAGTAGCATTTTACTTTATTAAATGTTGGCCAACTGATAAACTCAAATCAAGGTAGTGGGGATTGCAAAATAATTACGCCGTCATGACAGAATAATTATGGATTACTAGCTGCACCCCGCGGTTTCACCCGCTATATTTCGGATAATTCACATTATATCATTATAAAATTTAGCCTATGTGTTATTCTGATGTGCAAGCTATATTATTGTAAAGTTTCATTAAAATCCATTCAGTAGTTTTTGCGTGAAAGAGTCACAAATATACATCCATACATCCAGATATCCATACATCCAGACATCCATACATTCTTACAAACTTTCGCGTTTATAATATTAGTAGGATATTGTGAGTATTCTGGCAGTAACTCTGAAACTCTGATTCTAAAGTATGACCCCTATTATAGGATATTCTAGTCAAGCCGTCATACTGTTAGTCTGCGTATAGACTACAACTTTTCTATTCTCTTTATTAATTAACACTACATATTAAATAAATATTTTAACATTTTTTTTGTAAAAAAATGAAATCGTAGTTTTTACCTACTTAATATCCTTAACTTCGATTTGCTAAAAGGTTTTATAATTTACGATAATGGAAAGGTTTTTGTGTTTGTTTAAAGAATGGTAAATGGTCTGAATCAATCTCGTTAAGTGCTTTTCAACAGAGCTTTATTGCTTGTATAGCGATGTTGAGTGGATGAGTCGCAACCCGCAGAACTGTCTATTGACACCATTTCCATTACATAGGTGATCCTTTAGGATTTCTCTATTGCTAAATAGTGTGCTGTGACTAAGAGTCTATCAATATTCTATCTTATTTTAATATTACGAGGAGCTGGTTGCTAAAAGTGTACGTAAAATATCTCTGATTTCAAAACGCGTCTGGACACTAAAAATTCCGAATACAAAACTATACTTATAATGCTAATCTAGTAATAAAATGTTCATTAAGAAATGTGAAGAAAAAACAAATCATGTTCGCAAAATCAAAATATATTTGGCATAATAAATAGATCATGTGTTGCTCGTATGTCGTCTATAAACACAAGTATAGTCCATTGAAATGTTACATGAGCTATGCATTTTTTAGAGGACGCAATTTTATTTTTGGGACATGTGTGGGGGTTCAATAGAAGCTTAACCTCAAGTTTTTGGGGTCTATGCGTCTTACAAAAAATACGTAAAGACATAATTTGTAGCAAATTGTTTTGCCTACAAATATATTTATATAACTTTTTGCCCTAAATTTAAAATTAAAGAAGTTATGAGCAGAAAAGTGAGAAAATTTTTATAAAAATTTTCTTTTTTGCTCCATAACGTTTTTTTTTAATACATTTTACAAAAAAAATACCTCAGACCAATCTTGTAGATGAAAACTTTTCTCTGTATTTTTTTTAATTTCATTCATTTATACGCTGTTACAGCGCTCCGAAGTTGATCGGGTTCGTCAATGCTCATAAGAATTCGTTCAAAACGAACAACATCAGCAGCCTTATAATATGGGGAAATTAAAATTTATAAAAATTATGGAGAAACATCCTGAATTAGCTGGTGGTACCGCGCTATTCCTGAGTGAGAAGGTTGATCCATCTTTGCTTTCTCTTGTTGGCGAACGTTTTTTGTAGCTTTATAGCGGTAATGAAGACGAGTCAAGACAGTAACTAAAGATTCATTTAATTTATCATCGCTGCTTCCAACACAAGATTTAGCTCGTTTTCACAGTCTCCGAGTATATATATCACTAGGCCAGTCATGGCTCGGAAGATATCAAAATCCTGAAGATTGGGGCTGGAAAAAGCATGCAAACATTTGGATGCCAATACAAGCTTCCAAGCCTCCAGCACCCCCCGATTTTCTGCAAAAGAAAATGCTTCCACATTTTCTTTTTCATGTGTGGTTGCAGAAATCAGGCCTGAAATGCTCTACAGTATGCCTCCATTTTTCTGGCGAAACATGCAACACATAGAAATGTTAAATGAACTTTCACATTCGATGTTGATTTTGATTCTGAGCCACAGCTTGGACCATTGAACAAAAGTTTATTAGAGTAGCTAGCTAATAAGTGGTTGAAAATATTATGATGTCGAGGATTACCTTATAAGCAAGATGTCTGCGGAGTAGGCCTACTTGGGATACCACGTAAAAAAAAACGCGCCTACCACATAGGTGGCGGTGAAAAGATTTAACAATGAATAAGTGAAGTTGTACGGATTTAACAAAACATTTTTAAGAATATATTTACAATAAAACAAAAATCAAAAATAAGTTACATTTCGTTTTGACCGGATTCTTATGAGCATTGACGAACCCGGTCAACTTAGGAGCGCTGTAACAGCGTTATAAATGAATGAAATAAAAAAAAAATTCTTAAAAGATCATCTACAAGATTGGTCTGAGGTAATTTTTTTTGTAAGATGTATTAAAAAAAAGTTATAGAGCAAAAAAGAAAATTTTTATAAAAATTTTCTCACTTTTTTGCTTATAACTTCTTTAATTTTAAATTTAGGGCAAAAAGTTATATAAACATATTTATAGGTAAAACAATTTTCTACAAATTATGTCTTTACGTATTTTTTGTAAGACGCATAGTTTTCGAGATATCGCGAAAAAGATGTTTCCTCCCCTTTTTCTAAGATGGCGGCCGGGGGACAAGGGTGGCGACCCCACAAACTTGAGGTTAAGCTTCTATTGAACCCCTACACATGTCCCAAAAATAAAATTGCGTCCTCTAATAAATGCAATACTCATTTAAATTGTAACATTTCAATGGACTAGTAGGCACGTTATCCACAATTAATCTTTTAACATTTAGCCAAGACACTGTATAGTGTGTATATGATTCAATGTCAGGCAATTACCTTACTTTTTAATGCCATTATAGTGAGCAGAGCGCAGACAACTCATATAAACTTCTATAAACATCTTAAGTTTAGTTAAAAATGTTGGTCTTTAATATGTATTAACGGTCCGATAGATATTAATAGGTAGTACACAAATTTAAGTAATACGGATTTCATTATCTATGTATACGCACTCATTTCAAGATAGCATTCTATCAAGACAGTGCTCTCCATAAAGCATAAACTAACGTAAATAACTTCAATTGTTAGCAGCCTTATTGTTAACTTTAATTACATTTTGAATTAATTTTGTAATTAAAACGGAAGCTAGAGCGCGGCGCGTGAAGTTTAAGTGGCTGGAAACGGATCGACCCGGCCGAGGCGGGGGTGAAGCGCGGGTGGAGAGGGCTTTTAGATGCAATCTCTGAGTGGATTAATTAATTCTGAGGTGACGGTTATCTCCTGTTATCATTTAATAAAGTTGAGTCAGGGTATAGAAATCGGTTTACAGCTAGGCTATGATCTGCTCGGATTGGCATTCGAATAAGTATCGATGTGGGATAATTCGATGCGTACCCAATCTGTTATCGCATTGATATGTCGTTTAATGTTTCATGAGGTGTGCAGGCATCACCTGGCACGATGAAAATAACGAATTCGGAATGCTTTTCAAAACAACACTCCGTCGGTGCTACATTATGCATGAAGCACTCCATTTGCTGATCCGCTCAGGAGTTCTGCTCGCGGCTCGTTAAGCGCTTACATTACTACAAGCACTTATTGATTTTGAGTGATTGATGTCATTTATATAAATATTACAAAATCGCATGGAATCATAAGCGATGAGTATATTTGCTTTCGATTATGTATTTAATATTCACCTTACTCGTTTCATTAAACGATTCAACATTTTGATTGTTATTTACCTGGTGACATTGTTATTTGCAATAATAAATATTATAATTTATATTCAGTATTATAAAATATAGCTGTAAACTATTCACGATCAATTTTCAATAATGTAAGTATGTATTGTACTTAGAGAAGCAGTGGTCGCTGCGGTAGCGCGGGTATACCGTATGGGGGAGTTAGAAATGCAATATTAATGTAGTGCCGAGTGGCAACCCGAGTGCATTTACTTAATGGATCGTAGGCAAAATGTTTATTCTTTTAACAAATATAAAAAACAACTAGTTAGGAGCAGGATAAAGGATCTCTTTGACCGTATTATAGCGACTGAATGGGAACGTGCTGAGTTAAACAAGTAAAAAGTCGTTACTTCATCTGCTCAAATAAAAAATAAACTTATACGACACCTCTACGGCGACATTAGGAAGGAGTGGGATACATTACCGGAGTGGAAAAGTTAAAAAGCTTAAATGTATCTCTGCGCGGCTAAAAGTGTCTGACAAAAGTTTGACTTCCATTTTAAAAAGCGCCATTACAAAACATCGAGATTCGCTTCCGCCACAATGCGCCACTGTATCTGATAAACTGGCGATGTGTTGAAGAGACAGAATTAATTCTAATTCTGTTTGTATTTATATCTTTATTTTCTGTCAGATTTTTTTTAGCATTAAATTCTTGTGTAAAATTATAAAAATTAGTTTCGAAAAACGTGTACGAAATTACACGGGTAAGTTTATTTTCCAGAGACATGCTAATTATTATCTCCCACTGTTGGAAGAATAATAGTGTCCACATTGGGTCGCTTAGTTATTATCCAGAAAATAATTTGAAACATATCGTTTGTACTGTACTAAAAGTTTTTTGTTCTCATATTATGAAATCAATGACAAATTTTGTACAAAATATTTATATGAAAAGTGTAGTTACTCACTTTTTATATAAATATTTAATTTTTCATAACACGCCGAACATTTTTTGTATTCCATATCTAAGCCCAGCCTTATAAAATGTATCTCATCTTATCTCATCTCATCACTACAATTTAATACGGATTAGTACGTGTATAATCCCGCATTTATATACTTGCTTCTACAACTTATTTTATATACATCTTATTGTTAATTTTGTGATCATTACTTGTGGTACTCGTATTCCTTGAATTTCAAAAACAACAGACCTTTTATATAAGTCAGTTCTATTTTTCACGACTGTATATTGCATAGAGCATCGGCAAAACCAAAGCTGAAAGATAACTTAAGTAGAACTTGAAGTAAAATCAATTTATGATTCATCTTGCACTTATTCTGGAGAGTCAGAGTGGTATGGTCGGCCGCGAGCGCGACCCAGTGCGATGCAGTTTTTTTTTACTTTGCGCGACGCTACACTTGAATTCGTTACATGAATTCATGAGTATTGCGATCGTAACTTCTTGGTACTTTATGTAAAAAAATATTGTCGTGGTATAGTTAGACTAGGAAAAAATAATAAAGAAATTTTTAGTTGTTTCTGCTAGAAGTGATGTCCGATTAAGGTCATGTAAGTCTTCACAATGTATGCCACGTGTTTATGTAAATGTAACTTTGAGTTAGGTTTACGTTAGGTTGAGTTTATGTTAGTTATGCAAACCTAAACCAATGCTTATGCATAGTCGAAAGAGCTCTTTTAAATCTACACATTTGGTCACATGTCCAATGGACGGTTTTGTTCCTGTCAGAAAAGTAAGTGATCGTAGGGTATAGTTATTTCCTGACATTGTCGCGCCCGTAGCTTTTGTTCGTACCGCCTAACAATTAATGAATGTCGTGTTACAGATTAGCTGAATTTATGATTGACACTTGACATGTTTGAAATGTTGAAATTGAAATGTTTGACTGTTACAAAACCCATGAACATTTTGTAAGAGAAAATGTTTTTCTTTTATTTTTGCGTAAATTTTCCAATTCCAACTCTGCTATTCGGAACAGAGACAAATACAACTAATAAAAAAACTATGAATATCGGACCAGCCATTCTCGAGTTATAAATGTTCGAACAAACCCGACTTCGATTTATATACCAGATTTATTTAACAGAAAATAAAAACTTAACTGTAACAATAATTTCAGTCTTTTCACAACTTTTTTAATTCTCATAATTACCGATTTATTTTATAATTAAATAATCTAAATATAAATAATAAAACAGACGTATAAATCAGTCTTTTAAATAATAACGTCAACAGCTTTTTCCGACAAACTGTTTCTGATTTTTGTAAAAATGCCACCGGACAAGAAGAATACTCCCGCTTTACTTCCATTTTTAATTTTGCTCTTGTTGTTTTTTCCAGCATCTCGGGTACATTTTCCTAGATATTTTTTATTTCCTGTTGAAAAATTTGTAAATGTGTAAAAAAGTTCTGACTGACTCAACTAAACAGGCACAATCATAGTCCAAACGTCACAGAACAACCTAAAAAAAATATGACGGAATGATGACGGTGCGGCAAACGCATTTATTGTGTTGTGTACTCAGTAGTTACGTAGTTGACCAAGTAATTATTTATTAAACTAAGAGATGGCGCTAGGCTACTTCAATTATTTGAAAATAAAAATGATTACATAACAATTTTCGACAATCTTGTCTCGTCTCGAGTCTCAACTCGAAAGTCCCCAGGACCCAAACCCTACTATAGTCTTTTAAGTTGAAGAGAAGAGAAGACTTAATGGTTTAGAAGAAAGGAAAAACAAAAACACGATATTTAATTAAATAATATAAAGGAATTTAATAAGATTATTGTTTAAAAAAAATTATTGTAAGTATCAATATCATCCGTAGCAGTACATACATCCATATGGGCAGAGCAAAGTAAGTTGAATTCGAGAAGAGTTGTAAGGCTTTGGCTTCGAGATAGTGCTTTTAGGCCCTAACCCCGGGGGTGATGCAGCGGGTCCGTGGAGCTTCTTAAAATGTTTTCACTTATGTATATCTCAGAATACATTACCCTTCTCCTTCGGGTTACTTACTTCAGGCGCACATTTACTAACGCGAAATTGAAGTGACGTAAAGCTTTCACTTGAATCCCGTGTGTGTGTGTGTTAACATAAATTACGTTTTGTTTGAAATCAGAAACATTCAAACACTCACCGAGGCAGCCCTTTGCGCCTTTGCTATGATACTTACGATATATTTCTTTAACCTCTCGCTAATTTATAAATAAATATATATTTTCGAGTTTATTAACCATGAGGTGTTCAACGCGCTGTATCGCCTAGCTGCCCCGTACGAACCGCATCGCTCTTCTGTCGCACTTGCACGCTTTCGTTTAGAGATACTGATTATATGGTCAAGCATGATATAGCATCGTATTTTACCATTAAACACCATGCTACTTTAGAAATACACTTGTATATAGAGCATCAGTAGCTCAGTGGTTTGGGCGTTGGATTCAAGATCGATAAGTCGTGGGTTCAAATCCCGGACATTGGACTACTGACGTGGCCCACTCCTAACCAAGCATTTTAGCTTACTAGGAGGGGTAAAGGGAATACTAGTTGTATGTGATCCATACTGCTAGTAATCTTTTTTTTAAATATAGTGCTGCATTTGTAGGAGATAATACAATGAATAAATGAAAATGAATATACAGTGTTTAATACATTTAACATATCGTTAGTCATTGCAATTAGGATTGAAGTCCCGGTAGCAACTGGCAGGTTAATAATGGAATAGGGATTCATCTACACTTTTAAAGCTTAAAAGATAACGAGTTATTATAGTGGTGGCTTTCTTGAATCTACTATATTCACTTAGCTTAATTACGGGCGTTAATTACCGCCGATCTCGCCGGTTCAAATTACGTACTCTAAAACGCATTAGCGCCTGACAGCTGGAGATTATCCGTCTAAGCGACGACCGACGACGGCCGGTCGCTAGTCGCCGCGGGACCAATGCTATAATGAAATTTAATGAGCCTTAATCGTCGACGACTTAATGAACGAGCTGTTAAGATAAGTGCCGATGCTCGATGCTCCACCTGAGTATCAAAAAACATGTTTCTGCGCCTTCTCGTAACCAAACAAAAAAAACTTTAAATGCAGTTGCTGATTCAAGCCGCCATAAAGGCCCCCTTGCCGCTTCCTTAGAACCGCCGATTGTACAGTGATAACAGCATTAGCCTCATTTTGCCGCCCCCATAGAAGCGGTGTCTGCGTGCAACACACGCCTTGCACGCCTGCTTGCGGCGGGCCTGCAGAAAAACAAAAAAACACACTGAGCATACCGGTTACTACATTCTATTCTATCCTAACACATATTGTTTTTGTAATATAAGCATATAATAGGATTACGCAGCTAAAAGGTTCCGTTATTCAACGAAATGGAAATTTCGATTTCCTTTTAAGGTTTTAAGTTTCATATTAATACAATCTTTTCTTTTTTAGGGTTTGTTGCCTTGTTGCCCGTTTGTCTGACTACCAAGATCTTTTTGCGCGTGCTGGTAACAATTTGAAATAATATTAAATACTCAGGTTGAAGTCCTTTGGAGCTGTGAAAATATTAAAATTGTTAGTAAACGCAATTAAAATATACGAATGTGTATGCTATGTTACTCGGAAAGAAATTATTTACCTATAAGTAAGTATCTACTCGTAAACCTAGAATCACAATATAGTAAGAAAAATCTAAAAAGATTAGACAATAATATTTTTCTGCAAATATGAATAGAACTGTTATTATGTCAAGCATAATTTAATTTAAACTTACATCATATAAAATTCTATAGTAATCTGTAGGCAACATAAATTTAATGTCATTAACGTTTAGATAGAAGACAAAATTAGAGATATATTTATGGCTTAAATTGCCAATAAAAATCAAATTAAACAGCTTTGTATAATGTGATTGTGCACAATTTTGTTTTTAAATAGTTGGGTCCAAATACTTATCAAGTTTGTTATGTTACAAGTATTTATACAAAATTCTTCTTTTAGGGGGGCGATAATCATTTTACACCAGAACTTATGTGATAAATCGTTACCCGCTGTTGATTATTACGAGATATACGTTATAGTGACTTACAAAATGTAGTCAGCTATCTATTTCATTTAGCAATTAAGGACGTGTATTAATTCATTGTTTATGTTAGCAACACTGTTAATAAAATTAATTGGCGTGTAATACCTATTGGTTTATGGCGTATCTAGTCGACCTGCTAGTCGCTTTTCTAGGCTAAAATTTTTAAATGACATCACCATTTCTTTTGACATCCGAATTGAATGAAGCTAAACCTAAATTTTAAGTCAGGCTTGCAGCATTACAACTGTGAAAAAAGTATCTAACTTCATGCAGTAATTTTTGCGCGATGTACTTACAAACATACAAATAGATAGGCAAACACAATTTGTATTACTTAAATCGATGTCAGAAAGGAAGTGTCATTTAAAAATATTTAAGCCGTGCGAAGTTATGCTTTACTAGCTGTGACCCGCGGTTTCACCTGCTGTATTTTGGATAACTCACACTATATCATTATAAATTATAGCCTATGTGTTATTTTGATGTGTAAGCTATATTACTGTAAAGTTTCATCAAAATCCATTCAGTAGTTTTTGCGTGAAAGAGTAACAAACATACATCCATACATCCAGACATCCAGACATCCATACATTCTTACAAACTTTCACGTTTATAATATTAGTAGGATTTTTCACATACCTAAATCTGCTTCTACTTATATAGTCGTATTAGAATACGTAAACGATGCATTATGACTGTACTCGTATGACAATAGTGTGCAGTCGTAGTTGGTATCTTGTTAACTGATTAGAGGCGAAGTGGTGTCATCTTGGAACGTTCCAATTACTGGGAACGGGGACGGTGTGGGGGTGGGTGCAGGGTGCGAATGATCCATTTCGAAAACTAATTTAGAGTTGGCAACTAAACAAAGAGCACTCTCGCAGATAATAATTAACGCTTGTGGTTTAGTTCTACTAAGTCCGTACCGTTTAAACCTCATCGACCGACTTAATTAAATGTTTTTTCCGGTGCTCGCTTATAAAATAGTTTTTTAATCACCCCAGCTAATTTGCGTCGAAATTAGTTTTACGAAATCCTTATATCACTTGAATTCATAATTGTTTTTTTGTACCTGATTAAAAAATATAGTGTTATTAATCTTTCGTTTTATTGGCTTTTAAGAACTAACAAACGAACGTAAGAACTAACAGACGCAGAAAGCATATCCAGTAAATGGCCCTAATATGGCTATTTATATTTTTAAATATACCATTAATTTTTAAAGACCCTTCATATTTTAAAAAAATCAATAAAAGAACATTACCTTCTTGCTGAACGACGATGACTCAGATCATAAGAATGATTGACATTTATTATCTAATTTGTGTATTTATATATATCCTTAATAGTACTTAGTTTATTATTAACATAATATATGTCGGAGAATAGTAAAGGATTATCGAATCTAAAGAATATCGAAATCGAATCGTTATCGCAATCTGTGGCGTTGGAGTAGGGTAGTATTCACTTCCGTCGCTTTGATAGTCTCGCCCCTTTAAATGCCTTCGACAGTCTGACTAAAGTCTTAGTCGTGCGCGGTCTCTCAAGGAGTGAAATAGTCCCTGGCTAGTGTTAGTGTCGTGTGTCCTATTAAGGTCACGTAAGTACCTTACAATATAATTGCCACGTCTTGTGTTAGGTTATGTTTGTGTGAGTTTGACCTCGGGTTTAAACAGAGAACATACATATGGAAATTTTATGTACCTTCATTGCTTCAGTTGCTTATATTACGAGCTATCAAGATAAGGAATTCTAATTTAATAAATTTCCCAACTGGTACTATTTTGCTCTCAGGGAAGTGGATGGAATTTAATAATAATAGATATATAATTTTATGTAGAACGATTATAAGTAGCCATAAAAATAAACGATTATGTTATTATGTGAAGAACTGGACGACGGTAAAATCAATATCAATATTATAAAATATTATTAGATATTTATAAAGGTTAATACGTTGTAATAATTGAAATAAGAATATAGACTGTAGCTAAGAAAACAATGAAATAATACCTTTAATTGTAATAATTTTAAATAAAATCCGTTTACTTTTTTTTAGGATTATTGTTAGGAACATTGTTATAAAGTAGTTGCAGTGGGTAGTTCATTTTATATTATTTCAAGTATACCGACGTGAAGACAATATATAACCTTCATTGCGATGGATTAGTCTCAGTCTCCCTGGTATTTTCGCGCAATGTTCCGTGTGTCAAATGTCTATGACATTATAGAAATCACCTTTTCATTTCGATTTTTAGCATATAATTATTATTTTTACATAAGTTTACCAATATTTGGGGCCAAAATAAGTGTAGGTACTTGTGTTTCGATTAATCAAAGAAAAAAATCATTTGTAACGCATGTAGAAAACCTAAAAATGTATGGGAATAACATATGTCAACGATATATCACGTGATCAAATTAAAATGACATATGCAGACTGAGCGTTCGCACTTAATGAGTGCGTTCCACTTAGCACTTACGAGTACAACGACCACGCTCACGACCACGGTTTTACCCGTTGCACTTATTCACAAGCGTTACAAACGTTAATTCAGATGGAATAGGTTATTGAGCGATTTTAGCGTTAACGAAAATAATTCAAATGGTGAGCGGTGAGGTGGTATAGGTGAGATAAAGCAATAGTTTCAAGAGGTTAGGGTTATTATTATTTGTAGGTCTTAAGAGTAAACTTCAATAATTAATGGTTAAATTAAATTATATACATTGATATCATTGATTAATATTGATTTTGACGTGACAACGTCTTATAAATTGGTTTGCCGGGTGACACTTCAAGAAACTGCGTTACGCTCCGCTCACGTTATGCGCTCACAATGAGAGCGAGTGAGAGGCACGCGTCCCTTCCACTCGGGCATGGTTAGCCCGCCTAAGAGCGAGAGAGACAGACATAAAAAGTGAAAGGCACGCGTCCCTTCCATACGTATGTATGTGTAAAGGTAAAAATAAAATTTTGTTAATATGAAATTCAGTGCGAGATTCTTTGTATAAATTAATGTTTTAAATATAATTCTTTGTATAAATAAATGTTTTAAATTGTTACTATTATTTCATCCGAATACATACGAATGAATATTCACATTAAAATTATTTTACCACTCAAAGTCGTTGTCACGTAAAACTTTCGCCCGTATACCGACTTTACAGGCAACCAATTTTTTTTTTTAATTTATAATTAAATTGAAACTAAAATTAATTTTACATAAATATATTAACCTAAAGCGGTAGTTTAAGCATCCGCTGCAATACCATTCACTTCCACTAATAAATCTCTATCCGTATAATAAAGTTATTTACATCTTAAAGTTATTTGGGCGTTGTGAAACGCACCGAATATGTCAACATGGCTTGTCAAAACTTATCGTTTGAAACTGTAGAAAGAGAATAGAAACATAACGATTGCAAATTGGCTAGATCCCCTGGCCCTCTTTCTATTATCATTAAAAAAGATTAAATGAAATAATAATAAAAATATCTATTTTTTATGTTAAATGAAGATCATTTAAGAATCACAGACGGTTTCTTTCATAAATAATAAAATTCGTTAGGTTTTCATTTACATTTCATCAGAAGTATATAATCTGACTAGTAAATTAATAAACAAACTCTCTTATTACTTTATAGCGACTTAAATAAAGAGAAGCAAATCCAATAGTTACATAGAAGATACTTTAAGTAATGACTAAAGAGCAAAAAGCTGTGGCGGCACGTGGGGGTTTAAATCGCGTTATGTTAAAGTGAATGTCTCTGTCTTTGAGTGTTTGCGCCACGGACCTTGTCCAGATAAAAGGTTCTCCATTGCACGAAAAAGCACTCACTCCAAATATTGATTTGTTACTTTGCTTCTACGGGTAAAACGGGATATAGATGTCCGTTTTCTTCTAGATGCGGAAATGAACAGATATATTCCATTTAAAGTTTTGTATTTGGTAAATTTATCTACACTTGTTTGTTTTTTTTATGTTTGTTCAATGCATTAGGGTTATATTACTATAAGTATTTACTTATAATCTTTACACGGCGATATTGATTTTGTTTATCCTCAAACATCTAAATTAGTTATTCTTTTTTTTATTTTATTGCATTTAAAATTTACAAAGCTCGCTTGAGGCGTAGTTCAGGTGCGTAAATAAGACTCACTGGTACAAACTGCCATAATACCCACAAAAATGTAGTACCGCGTTTTTGGACCGATTATATAATTATGGAAAATATTATAACTCATCAATCAATATTGTGCAATAATACATTTAATATACATTTTTAGGTTTTAGGTCTACTTCGACCGTCTGCCTGTTTGCCTGTCAAGACCCTTTTTGTCAGGAATGCTTGGAGGTATCAAGTTGAAATTAATATCAAATACTCAAGCTTGCGGCTGGTAAAAATCAATCTTCTATGTCCACAAATTAAAAAGACATAGTAGTTATTGTAGTTACTCGCCAAGTTATAGTAAACTTCTCGATTACCTAAAATCATGAAATCTAGCAATAAGCAAGGTCTCATAGCAATTTTACTTTAAACTTCAAATTTCTTTCTACATCACTAGATTAATATTTTTAATATCACACAAGACCCTTTTTCCCAAAAAAAAAAACGTAAAGACATCATGTTGAAATTTATATCAAATATTCAAGTCACTAGCCCCTTAGAGCTGTAAAAAAATCAAATTTCTTAATGTAAAAGGAATCAATAAATATGTCCATTTGTAATACACATACATGTAGCAGACATGAAAAAAGTTCGAAAAAAGTTTGGGATTTTAACAAATAAAATATTTAATATATTTTATTAGAAAAAAGAAAGAAAAAATTTACCGAAGACATGTATATTTATAACATATGCCAAAGTTAATAAAATCGTAAACAACATAATTTTTGTCATCCGTGCAATGTAAAATGAACATAAAGCTTTATTTGGCTTTTGTGGACGCGAGACGTCAAATGTAAATTGAAAGTTCGAAAGAAAGGAGGTTCTATATTTTTTTTTTAATATAAATTCACCGACTTGAAAGTCATAGTTGAAAAAGAAAAAGTATTCACCGACAAATTATTTGACTGTAATTATTTTTACCTTTTTTTACATTTTCCAGAGTTCGTTTAAATATTTGAAAATGTTTTATTACCTTTTCTTATATGTATTTTGTAATTAATTATGAATATGTCAATTGATTGTAAACTTATGCTTTACATAGAAAGGTATTTGAATATATGGAAATACGCATTACGTAGGTACCCACAATACTACTTATGACGATATTTTGACCCGCACACGAAAATCAAATATGTGTTTGTACCGTACTAAAATTGTACGGAACCCTCACTGCACGAGTTCCATACTCGCACTTGGCCGAATTTTTTATTGTTGTCGTCAGTGTATCTGTGTAGATATTTTTTTTATCAATCGCGTACAATCAACGCTGGTGCTAACGCTAAATCCTATTATTTGATTACAAATGGAATAAAAAGCTCGTAATCTTAATTAGCTTCCTAATCAAAGTATCGAAACGGCGTTTCAAGGCTTGGTTCGAGGAGTTAGTTAATTATTAAATTACATTTAGATGCAAATAGCGTACGCACTTAATATTTCAAAACACATTTTAATTTTAAATGGCCTCGCTATTTACGAGTATATTATTAATACATATATTGCACGTCATTAAAATATTTCGTTAATTATTTCTTTTTAGAGCCAACACATTAAGAATTTTCATAAAATAAAAATTAGGGGATTTCTTGAATAATATACGGAGCACTAATTGCAGGATAGGTAACCTTCATTAAGTCGTTGACGCGCCGTTGGAGGCAAGCCAGGGCCGACGTAGGTTTCATGTTAATATACTAAATTACTAACATTTTAACTAAGGAACGTAGAAGCATTAACTTATATCCTCTTGCTATAATATTTTGTGAAACAAAATACATATAGATACAAAATACATACAACACACACTCACACATACACACTACACACTCACACATACACACTGCACACACATACACATACACCCACACTAATCTTCTTCTAGTATACCTACAGTAAGAAATGTTCATCTATTCATATTTTTTTATTTTTTTTATTTACATAGAACAATATGCCACTAAAATATGAGAGAGGACACTGATTTCTGTAATACAGGTCCTTAAGCCTAGCTCAGAAATCAGGGACTTCAGTACAATTTGTAACTTTTTTTTTTTTTTTTTTTATGTGAATAAAGATTATTATTATCTTCATCTTCATCGGTACTGTATCCGCTACGGTGTTAGTCTTATTGCAAGATCTTGCCCGTGACTCTTGTAGTGACATAATAAAAAAGTTGATCTTGTTTGAATGACGGCGGTTGACGGTCACATCCCTAAGATAATAAAAGCGCTGTGGTTAAATCTACAAAAGTACTCGGCATTCTTCAACATCATTGGATTACAAAGAGTAACTTATAATTAAGTATTAAATAAAATACAATACAATCAAAATTTAATGTAAAATCATCATGATTTCGTTTTTAATAGTATTTAATCAGAATCACTTTAGAAATTTATAAGTTAAAATTAACCGTCATTATAGTACAAAATTTAAAACATCATCATTATAAATCATTTCAAGTCGGATGGGCGTTGATATTAATGTAACTTGTCACTTTCTCGGCAGTTTAATAAACGTTGAATACGACCCTGGCAGGCAATTATAGTACCTATTCCTTATTAACTTTCAACCGCCCTTAATGGTTTCAGTAACACAGTTCGTAACGGTTGTTGCTTTTGGTATAATACATGGTTCTTTTTTTTTACATTTTTCGTACGTAAATCTCACATTATACATGTTGGCGCCAGGCCCAAAACAAAAACATAGACTTAGTCAAACCAACTGCTTAATAATTTAATGTTAATGTAAGAATTATCAAGTTATAATCTTAAAATAATTATAAACTGTAAATCTTTTATTAAATATCGATTATCCCATATATTGCAATAGGAGTTTAATTCCGATATTAATATTTAATTACTTGTGTAATTCAAAACGATGCGCAAATTCCTTATATCTAAGATAATGGTATTCCAAGTGTCGATTAATGTTACAAATTATATGAGTACAAAATTTTCATACCCGTTTAGTTGTACTTGTAAAAATAATAACTTATCTGCCTATTTTCCGGGATAAAAAGTACCCTATTTGCTTACATATTTCGCACGAATTACAAAAATCTCTCATGTACAGACATGGTATATTTAAATACTTTCTATCCCACAGGAAGTCCCATTCTTGATAAAAGTATTCTATTTGTTGATTCTAAGTTACTAACTATATGTCTACACAATTTCATTATTGTATATAACCTATTCTTGCATTAAAATAGCCCTTCTATACCACAGGAAATCCCTTTATGAATAAAAATATACTCCGTTGATTCCAAGATACTAACTTCATGTGTACACAGTCATTCCTATTATATTAACAATTTTTACTCGAATAAAGCCCTCCTATCCCACAGGAACTCCGATATTGGGATAAATGTGTCCCATTTGTTCATTCAAGCTACAAATTATTTAATTCTTTTCATTCATATCTATTTAGAAGTGCTCTTTTCCGGGATAAAAATTATCCTATTTCTTAATCCATGTTACAAAGTATCAGAATGTATAACAAATTTCATTCAAATCAGCTCAGCCGTTTTAACATGATGCATGGACAAACAAATCAAACAAACAGAAAAACATTTCAAGAACTATTTTAATATGTTCTATTATATATTTTGCGTGACTTCCACTACTTTTTCTGGAAAAATCTTCAATGTACAGACACGGCATGTTTACGATTTTATTATAAGTAGGTTTAGATAGATGAAATATTCTAATTTTAAAAAAGGGAATTTGGAAATAGGTGAACAATGTAAAAAATCTAAAAGTGAAAGTGATTTTTTATCTAATGATGATTTAAAGTTTTAATAATTCTAAGGTATGTGCAGTGTCAAAATAACAATTATTGTATGTATTAATTTTATTATTATCTCTATAATTTGTTATGATTATGTATACAAGTGTCATTTTGGGACCCGTTTTACGCCCAATATTATTCTGCTACTTACATAATTATTTTTATGCGGCTATTAGAGTAATGTTGGCATCAATGCTACCGTGTCAAAAGAGTTGCGCCGCGGCTCGTACTCGTAAGTGGCTACAATAAACCTCTCGCTACATTAAGCTTCCGCTATTGCGCCGTTAGTGAGATAACGAGACCCGGTGCCCGCACCGCACATAATTTATACCGTCCGAGCTCGTTAAAAACTTATAAAGACGCACATTGTTAGTGAGACCAATATTCACGGCTATCCCGGGATATACGACCGGTCTAACGGCCGCGTGCTTCATGTGAATTGCAACTCTACTGCCCATGGCCAATGAACACAATTATCGGACTACGCACGACTACATCTCGTTGCCTACCCTTAAACTTACTGTAAATCGCCTAGCCTAATCTTGTCCTACTAAAAATGGAACTTGTTGTAGTGTTCATTCTTTTTTACTGCGAATAATCAGTACGCACCGGACGTATAGGGGCATAAAGAACTGGTAATGGAAAATCCATGTGCTGATCCAATCTGCCGAGCTTTTAGGTCGACTAGCCGAGTGTTGCATTTTGCGCTTAGTTTATATACTAGTAATTACTGACGGCACGAAATGCAACACCAGCGCTCACTAGCTGACTGCTGTCTATAATTTCATTTAGGTAACTGTTATTATAATATCTAAGTTGAAAATAAATATTAGAGCTTGTGAAGTCTGTTAAATTCCACTTAAAGTAAGTAGTTATTATAAACAAATATATAATCTTAAAACTCATTACAACCAGTCACAATCTGAATAAGGAAACTAACTAAAAAGCTGCTTAAACGCCTGAAGCTCAATTTTAGGAAAACGTCAATGACGAAAATCTCTCAGGACCAGCAGATAGATAGTTTTTTTTATCAAAAATAAAAAGAAACGGAGGCAACTGACCAGCACATCCTCTTTGAATGCAGTTTACTATTTTTTTTAAAAAGTTATAAGGCAGTATACAACGCACACAATAAATTAGTTCACAAAAGATTTATTAAATTTTAAACCTGGCCACAAACAAAATATCAAAAATGGTTGAAGTAGCAAATCTATTTTAAGTCAAAAGCGACCGCAAATATTACAATTATATAATTTGGCATTGTTATTTTTATCAGATTTAATACACAGCAAGATTTTGATACAAGTTTTAGTTTGTACAGTAAGAACGAAGTAATAATACTAAATAATATAGTAAGCGAAATACGAATATCGACCAACAAAATGCGGGTTTAGCGACGAAACCAGGCGAGCATGGATCACGGACTCTAAACACAAATCAACACCGATTCTCCATTTGTTAGACACGGGAATGTAATTATGGGCGGAACACTTAGCGGACGGAGCTGGAGGGGGCTGCAGCACCGCGCACGTCATTCAAGCTTTTAGTTCACTCCGAAATTTTACTTTGGGTAAGGTATGGTACCTTACTGAATATACCTCCTAAACTCCTTCAAACTAGGTAGTTTGAAAAGCCTTTTTACTGACTTTAAAAGGTAGAAATATTTGTTTTACTACATGGAATAAAAATTAATAGTACATATTCGATACTGGATTTCAAAAATAAGCTTCCTTATTCCGGGCGAAATATTGTAAAGTAATTTCACACAGATCTTTTTAAAAACAACTTTTAACTATATTAACATAGTTGGTAGAATGACGCTGGCCACGTCGCTGAGACATTATAAAAGACTAAAAAACATTGAGAAGTCAGCAAAATTTACTGAAATAGATGTAGTGTCATAATTTAATATGGAAATTTTAGTACGAAATGTAATCTTTCACCTACAGAACTTTTCAACCAAAACTCACATCGAAATTGAAAACCAAAACTAGAGTCCTTGCCCTTGGGTGAAAAAAACCTTTTTTTTGTACTCAGCACAATATAGGTACACTATTGGTTAGTGAAATGATTTAGTTTATTTTTTGTTGGAAAACAATGAAAGCTCTTTTATAGGGGGAATTCTAACTTTTTGCCATTGGGACTTTGACTTTAAAGATACATCAGGGAATTTAAAAAGTCAAATGTGAAATAATCATTGAAATATTAGGTAGATTAAAACAATCCAATTTAAGGAGGTTTATTTTTTGTCTTGATTTGATTATCAATAATGACATATTAATACTGCGGACGTTCTTATTATTTACAATTTATCTTTCGAGGAATATTAAATATACATTTGTGTTATACAATTTGCATTTTCATGTTATGTTACAAGACAGGTTCTACTTGCTTGCAGGTTGAGGAACCGCAATTTTAACGTACTTAGAGTAATAAACAATATTCTTGAGATTTTAGTTATAAACAGGAAATGAACTAATTGAAAAGCAATAAAAATATTTTTTGTGTAATAATATGATCTTATCTTATAATATTGTGAGTGGTTGATAAAAATAATTATTTTAACTCTAAAGTGTTTCACGCGATTATAATGTCGACATATAATCTCATACCGCATTTTTTAAATATAAGAACTAGAAAGTAATCTCTGGAACAACTGGCCCAATTTAACTCTTTCACTAAGTGTTTGCACTAAGTTTCTTTAAGTTATACTATCATACCATCACTCAAAAGCCGGGGCATTTTAATATTAAATATTAATACTGAAGCAAAGCAAAATCTGGCTATATAAATAAGAAAGTAATATTAGAGCCTCTTAAATGAATGCGTCTAATTAAATATTTCGTAGTCGCCATATTATTGTTTTTACGTCATATGCCATAGATTAAGTAATTCTGAGAAAACCAGACGCCGCGTTTTCATAACCAATAAATACAAAAATATTATCATAATTTCTTGAACAAAACTTGCCAAACTTGATTGTACTTAATATTTTCTACACCTACATCTCAACCTGAAGTCCAACTCATTTCAACACTGTCAGTAACACTTGAGCAAGAAATATATTATTATAGAGTTTATTTAACTCTGCCTAGCAATCAAAATTTGGTTACCTCATTGCTATCAATATAATACAAACAAATTAAGAAAAATAATGTACCGGAGATACAGTAAAAGTAATAATTAATGTCGCATCTATTCTATTATACTACGTCATTTGTATGTATTTTTATGATTCTCTGTTATTCTATATTACAAGACACGCTTAAGTGATAGTCGATTACCGGCAGTCGCTCGCTTTGTATAAATGTAGATTAAAAACTATGGTTACGATGGTGTGCAAGTCGAGGCAAAAATGTTGAACCGGTGCCGTGACACAAGTTAAATTAAATTAATAAACTTGCAGCAGTCTCTGGCTTTATTAAAAAACACTCATTAAAGCAGAGAAAAAGTAGGTAAAGTCGCCGGCGGGGACAGCGCCGCTAATTGCGCCGCCTTTATTGCTTAAATAAAGTTTTAGTGGAGAACACAAGTTTTAATTAAAAATGTGAGAATAGTTTTTAATAAAAGGACGGAGCGCGTATATTGCGAAACTTTAAGCGATACGCTTAGCTTACAGGAACGCCGATCATATTGCGTCTTTGCTGCTTGTGCTTAACCTACTGGTTTTCTGCACTCGTTCGCCTTAGCCTTTGGCATCTATCGTAATTAATAACTATTTTGCGTTGCGTATTATAAATTATTTCTTTTTTAAAAATTTAATTTGATAATTAGTAATTCACATATCAAAACCACTCTTATCTTTTAAATTAATTTGATTTCTAATTATCTCCATATCATAACAAATAGTTAATGTATCATTAATATTAAGTGACCTACGTTGCGAGTAATAAGTGAAATTAATATTGGTCGTGATTTACGCTTGCCCTTGTTATTACGAGTCATGCGAAATGTAATTTCATCGTACTGCGTGTAGTCATGAAGTGTGACACGCACACATGGACAAGGCGGGTGTGCAGTACGTTTAATAAAGGAGGGACGCGAAGTAAATCCTTCAATTTCGCCGGCACACAGCGGCGTATTCTCGTTAACCGTGGCAATAAGTTAAACGGGCGGGCGGCGAGTGCGGCACGGGCGGGCCGGTGGCGGTGGCGATGGGCCCTGCCGCTGCTGTGCCGCGTCGCGTCGCGCCTTCATTTCGCTGCTCCAGGAAATTAAAGAGTCTTTAAGATACTATGTCGAATCGCTGAATGTGGTTGACACGTATTCGCTTATACTAATTATCTCGTGTTTCTTGAAATGAAGAATCGATAAGGTGAATTTTGAATTTTATAGAATGAAACATTATACTTAAACCTATATATTTAAATTTTCGCAAAGGAAGATATCTTTTTGAAATATGTCCACTGGGTAAAATAATAATTATGGAGGGGCAAGAAAAAATAATGACATTTCAGCAAAAGTAAAGGCGTCTTAATCATTTCTTTAAAAAGATCGTGCAAATTGTGATTTTTACAGAAATTTTAGAGGGCTGCCCTCACTTCGCTCCGGGTATTTAGAAAAAAAATTATAATTGATGTCCTTAAGTTGTCACTCTGTAGATTTTCATTATTTGAAAAAAGAGAGAGAGCGAGAAAAAGTTATAAAAAGAAAAATGATAGAAACAAAATAAAAGAAAAGCGACAGATAATAGAAGAGGGAGAACAGAGCAAAAATAAAATTGAATAGGTAAAGGAAAGAGAGAAAGAAAGAAAGAGAGAAAGTAAGAGAGTGGAGAGAAAGAGAGAGATTCGAAAGAAAGTGAAAAGAGACTAATCATTTTGAACAAATAAAAATAAAAATTAAAGAGAGAAAAAAGATAGAGGATTCTCAGAGGACAATGATAGTATTATAAGAAAAAAGACGGAAATACTATAGACTTCTCTCAATGAAAAAATTTTTAATATCGTATCAGTAGCAACAAAATGGCCATATTCTATTAATTAAAAAATGTATATGGCAACACTAAATCACCTTTTTCACTCACGAATAGTGTAGTTTTCTCTCAGTGAAAGAAGTTTTAAAATCGGATTAGTAACAAAAAAGTGGCCAGATTCTATTAATTAAAAAATGTATATGGCAACACTAAATCACCTTTGTCACTCACGAATAGTGTAGTTTTCTATCAGTGAAAAAAATTTTTAAATCGGATTTGTAGTTCCTGAGAAACTCTTCAATTTACAAAATGGCCATTTTATGACACTTAAATGGCCATATCTTTTTAATTAGAGTATTTATGGCATTACCACATAGCCAATGTTACCCGGAAAGGATGTAGCTTCCCATCGGTGAAAGAATTTTCAAAATCGGTTCAGTACTTTTCGGGCCTATTCGCAACAAACAAACAAACAATCAAATCTTTCCTCTTTATATAATAGTATAGATAAATAAAACTTAGGTAGGTAAGGTTGTATAACTCAGGTTGCCTTAGCCGATAATTAAAGTCGATCGAATAAAGAATACACGTAATATCCCTTTCCCGACCCGACTGCACTCCCAATTAGAAGTTCGATGAAAGTGTAATCAGACGATGGTCGAATCCAGGACGTAATTAAACGACGCAAGCGAAGAGTGATTTATTAATAGAAAAGCTCAAGCCGTAATGAAATACTGAGCGGACAATGGCGGCAAGAGCGGCCCGCCCGGGGAAATTAAATTCTCAGAGACGGTGTATGGACAGTGAAGGTACACTTACCGTTTCTTTGCGGCCGCCACTGGCCACCGGTTGCTTAATAATGTATACTGTCCGCTACTACAGCCATCGCCTCTACAATTCACGAACAGGCACCTATCAAGGGGACGTTAGACGAGCATATATTTGTCGACAAGGGAATGTAAAGAAGATTGGTTTTCTACGTGAAAAGGGTATCGAAGAAAGGGTGGAACTGAATTTAGGCCAGTTTTCGGTAGCTGTATTATACCATTAGTATCTCTACTAACTTTTAGAAAAAAAATTGAAAAGTGTACGTTTATCAATGTTTTAACAAAATTGATTTTAAAACGGTTTAAAAGCTTTGGTTAGTGTACTTTTTAAATGAAAGCATTAAAGTGTTCCGACCCCATCATTATATTATTAGAATGTTGATCCTTACCACCCCGTGTACTGACGGCCGCCGGCGCCCGCCCTCGACGCGAGGTAGAGCTAGTCCGAAGTCCGAACTCCGACACAGAGCGACTTGCTTTCGGCTTTCGCCTTTCGCCTTTCGCTTCGCGGGCCACGGCTGGCGGTGACGGCTCACGCTTGCGTTACATTCATTCCGTCGCGAGCTCCTATTGAGAGAGTACGTGCTAGCTCATCGATAGGAGCCACAAACTTTACACGAGTTCGCTCATTAATAACATCACGGCGTTTTGCAAATATCGTCAAATCATCCCAATAAGCCACGACGTTGATACTAAAAGCCGCGTGCGGGAGTGCGTTAAATCAGCCTTTTATTCGGGAGCAATTAAACCCTATCAAAGTGACAGTTGAAGTGGACAAACAATTTTTAGTTCTGTGTCTAAACAATAATTGTGTGTAGTTTTTTATTTTGTGATTTAATAAGAGACTCACTGGAATAACCAAGTATAAAGATTTTACTACTTATCTGTAAAACAACGATTGAGACGGTAAGTCAATTGACAAATCTTTAAAATATTTATATTTTAAGTATTTAATGTTTTTCTTCATGTTTTAGTGTTAGATACTTTTTAAAACATTTTAGTTTTTCAGTAATTTCAAAATTGTATCAATTTAAGGTCAATATAATTGTTAAAAAATATATAAACCAATGCAATAGGCCAATTTTTATCTATTAAACTTCATTGTATTGTAGAAATTAATAATTATAGTTTTATTAGTCATCTGTCTAATAGCCTCATCCGACTTAAAATGATAACAACTAAACTCTATTATAATAAACTTTGCATATAATATAAAGACGACTGTCTAACACGGGCAATTCAATATTATATTTACAAAAATAGCAAATTAATTAGGTAAGTGTATAGGTTGATTATAAATTCAAATTATATTTCTTGACTAATAACCCGACCTCAATTCACGCCGGTAATTAATAACATGATTATGTCCGTGCATTTAAATTGCCATATCTTTTGGATAATATTTATGGTCATAACATATATGCGGTTTTTTCACAATACAGCCGAGCGTTAATTTTTTAATCTGTTTTTGTATTACTCTAAAATATTTTTATTAAATTGTCCGTATCTTAAATTTATAAATAAAAAGTAGTTTAATCTTCTTAGTGATGGAAATTCAAGAAACTAGGAAAAACGCTGAAAAAAAAGCCGTGAACCTTTAGAATTGTTATTTAGTATAATAGTACAATAATTAATAAGATGTACTTTACTTTATTTTAAATAATGCGATATTTACCGAAAATCCATGCTACTGTTAAGTTTGACATGCAAATTCTAAATTTACTAATTTACGTCGGAAGAGGTAGAGTAGAATGGTAAGTAGAGTGCAAAACTCGTTTATTTTGATCGCTTAAGTATTGAAGATTTTTCTAACAGACTAATCAATTTTAGAATACAGTTGCCGGCATTATAAACAACACAATTAATATTTACAAAATTTGTCAACTTTCGCCTTTTCAAATTAATTTTACCAGGTGTAAATAGATTACGTTAATAAATAATAGTACAGTAGTAGTCAATAACAAATACAAAAATTATACTTATAGCATGACAAGCAATTGTTATATCAGCATATTTATTATAAGATCATAATAATTTTCTCGTAGTTTAATTAATGTAATTAATTCAGTATTATTTGTATAATTTTTTAATCTATTTTATGTTGTACCATTTACATAATTAAGATAAACTAAATTGTGTAATATTCGGAAACGAAGTTTATTTTTTTTGATCCCTGCAAATGACAGTCAGTTAAGTACAATTAGTACTATAATTTTTTATTCACGTCCTGCAAAACTTTATCCACGAAGCACATGATATTAAGAATACCACTTGAAAGTGAAGCGTCCTTTTTGTAGCAAACGATATAGCCTATTACCATCGCATCGTCCGGTATACATAATTTATAATTATGAATTAAACTGTTACAATATTTAATAAGTGTACAGTTATTTATCATCTCCCATATGTAAATGACAGTATCTAGGTACTTACGATTATTTCGTCTCACGCTAACAAACAACAAAAGAAAAGCAACAGTGTGAGTGTAGTGTAGTGGCTTAGTGACGTCGCATGCGCTCCCATGGCCCCGCATAATGACCCGCCACGCCCCTAGCTTGTTATTTTAATTGTTGTGTCTTAATTAAACTTCGTTCTTAACTCCCACTCTACCACCCCACTCGAAAACAACTGAAATCACTTTGAATTCAACCTATTTATTCTACACAGGAGGAAAATGCCTTTTCAGATAAGCAACTTCCCTAACTGTACTCAATGATATATTGCTATGCCAAGCGGTAATATTATTTTAGATAAAATATACAATATACTGTTCGAATAACTTTGCAAATTACGAAAGTGACAATGCTTAACCACGCTTTTAATTAAAACTACACTTATCGCAAAATTAATGATGTACTTATAATTTATAACGATAACAGTTTTATCGCTGTAATATAATAAGTAGAATATTTAATTTATCTTACTCGTACTAACAAGTCTGCGAGTAATTAAATAAAGGCATTCTGTTTTTTCTCTACAGCAACGATGTAACTATTAATTAATATTAACGCAGCTGTATTGTATTTATTAACATAACAATTTATTAGTGTTCCAGTTAATGAAGCGGTTGGGTGTTATAAACTTTAATTAAATTACCAAGTATTGTCATAAACTAGCGCAACCGGTAGTGCACGTATTAACTTAAATTGCTTTAGAAAAATAATGTGGATGTTTAGAAAATTTAATAGGATTAAATACCTAATTCAAATATATGTTATAGAATTTCAAACTACCTAAATTATAATAATACAGAAATTGATATTATATTAATAAACGTGATTTTAATTAGGTCCCGTATTGTGTCGCAACTTGGAATTGTAATTGATTCCATTAAGTAAGCTTCGGCTATAATTGAAAGTAGACAGTTTCTGCACAAGAGGGTAAGGTAATTACAAGATCCAATTTAGAATTGCTAACTCTACACTTTGCTGTTAGTTTGAAACAAAAGCTTAATTAATTAAGTCGAGAACAATTTAGTTCGGAGCCGTAATATTCTCAGCAATTACGCGAAATTCGATGTGTTTTGTAGTCGTCGGTAATTGCCGAGTCCGGAGTCCCGGATCAGATTGTAACCGACACTAATACGGTACACATCCATTAATTAAAGAGCGAACGCAAACAGAGCTAATTGGAAAATTTAATAATTAATTAAGAAGCTTGAAACTGTCGCTAATTATAAGTCTTTTTAATTAGGCTGCGTTTTAATTGCTTTATTGTTGTTATTTTTATAGAAAATTTTACTCAGTGACTAAGGCAATCTAAGAATTTTAGTTATTAAATTTTTTTACTCTTTTAGTCTATTGTTCAACTGATTCGTTGGGTTCGTTGTGTTGATTTTCGAATAAATACCTAAATGTTTCTTTAAACTATTTAGTTATTTACCTATTACTATACTGATGTTATGATTACTAATGTAAAGAAATTACACAGCCAAGTCAATACACCTATTATGATACTATACTACACTACTATATTATTATTATTCTCAATACAGTTTAGATTTCATTTGTCGAAAAAGGTAAATCAATTATTAAAATTAGCAACACTCAAGCCAAATCCAGTAAAAGGATTTGTCAATTTTAGTGTATATGTGGCGGTGATAAATCAGCGTCAGCATCAATGTGATGGTATTGGAAGGCGCGAGTAACGAGACACACAGTGCCAATTGGAGCGGGCGCGGAGGCGAGCGCGGTCGCTGAGGCGGAGGCGGACGCGGTCCCACGGCTTGTCGGCTACTGGACACCGCGTGCGCGCGCTCGTTACGCTCCCGCCTCGTTACGTGAATTGTTTGTTCGAGTATGTAAAAATGTGTTTATTTGCACGTACGCTCCAGGCTAAAAAATATATGAAAAGACCCTTTTAAGACTTTTAATGATTTCCCGGCAAAGGGAAATTGGGTTAGTTATTTTCCCCGGGGTTGCCCCTCGTTAAGTTTTAATGGGGTAGCAAGCTAGGACGTAATCAAACGCGCTTATTTGAGTTAACGACGTTTACAGGTTTGCATACTTTGTCGTCAATGGAAGTTACTTAAAGACGGCTCGTAGTTACCCTTTTGTTGTACACAAATTAGGTCTTCTATTAAAAGTAGAAAATATTGAAACGGCTAAAAGCGATTTTTGCTGAATTAATTAAAGAGAGTTTTCAGCGAACTGCGTCTATGGAATATGTTAATGAATAACGAGATAGAAACAGAGGGTTTCCGGTGCGGCCAGTGGCAAGTCCCTGTATAGGCAGAACGCCTAATTAATCTCCAGTAAAATGTCGACGTAGCTTGTTTTTGCCAGGAACTCGGCTCATTAGAGCGCCGAGGTATGTTGATTACATTCTGTTGCGCTTATTAGCGCAGATACTCATTAGTTACCCACTATTGTTGTAATTAAACAACAAGCATCTACGTTTAGGCTTGAAACTTTCTTATCGACACGAAGTCGTCTCTATCCAGTTGCAATACTGTATCGAGTCGTGTCAAACGATAGAGTCGTGTGAGTTTAATTAACGATTCAATAGTTATGGAGAATGAAGGGGGAGTTCTTATTGTCTGTTTCTCATCATTCTATCGGGTATATTTCCAGTACAATTAAAAGAAAACACTTCGGTTTGAGTTTGCACGGAGATACATTGTCACGGGAATGAGTCTAATTCGACGCCAAAAGCCAGCAGTGTCTAACTACTTCCCTAACTCTTCTAATTGGCTCGCCAGCCCTAATAAAAATCCTTTTTAAAAAACGTATTTTTGTTGTCATTATAATATAATGAGGTCTTAGTTCATAACAACTCCTACTCTGTATTTCATTTTTATATTTTGAACCTTACAAAATTATTTCCTCAAATCATTTATATACTTAATGCTCGATCAAATTAAACGTTAAAATTTGTAATATTTGTTCATGTTAGTATTTGAATTAAATTGTTGGGCCATAATTATATGATTGTCACTTCACGTTCGTTGCGCGTGCGCTGATACTATAAAATGGTTGTAAACATTGCCTTAATTGCTTATTGAGATAAATGTATTTGAATAACAATTGTCTATATTTACCATTTTATTACGTTATCGGAATTCGATCAATTAAATAATTCCCTAGCTATTTTATAGGTTACATAAATATGACATTTAATGTTTCGCCTAATGAGCGTTTACACTCTTATCATCTATTTAGTATTATACGTACTAATACAATTGTAAGATAAGTTCTAGTGTGCCATTTAGCCGTAACAATCACGGGTATCATGGTCAACAGCCTCGACAGAGAAGTATCTTAAAAGATATGAATAACTTTATTTGACTTCACACTATCCGCAGTGTGAGAAGATTCCTTTATTTTTATTTACTTCTTTAACAGTTGTTACATACACTGAAAATAAATGTTTTCTTAAATTTTATAAGGATTTTGATGATTTTGTTTCAAAATCAAAGAATACCAGAAGAGACGTGAACGAACTTTGCCAAATCGAGCAGATTAAAGAATAAAAGCAATATTTCGCTCCATCGAATGTGAAGTATGAAGTGAAGTGAGGATAACAATTTGTAGGGTCGGAATGGACTGTGAACACGACGTTCGATCCCGCATCGTTTCAATCGAGAGGAACGTGTCGGCACAATTCACCAGGCGGATATGAGCGGCTATTTAATTTCCGCGCCATCAATGATCGTTCGTGGATCTACTTTTAAATTTTTAAATTACAAAAATAAATGTCTATTTTTATAATAAAACAATATCACTTACTCACTGCTAAAACTACTGAATATAAAATTAGGCACAATTTAATTTATATGGCGAAGAGCAGAAAGCTAATATTTTTAAATAGGTACATTAGAAATTCATTGAAAAGCATATAGTGTGTATTCTATACACTCTTTTTTTATTATTTATTAATCTCCTGGTTTTTTATGTTAATAAAAAAATGTATACACTCATAAAAAAGGTAATAAATCAAAGGTATTTTTTAGTCTTTATTTTTTGGATTTGGGCGACTACTAGTAAATTTAGATCGTTTATAATTAGACGTTTTCCAATCTCAACGTAATGACGAAGGGATAGGAACTATAATAACGGTTAATAAAACTGTGTAGTAGATAAACACATCTGATCTATTCAATTCACAATCAGAGATAAATATATGATTTGTTAAAGCAGAATTTAATCGCTTTGCACCCGTGGCGGATTTAATTAGTGCTAAGTGAATCAGCACTTTGCATGTCTATATACTACTAATAATATAAAGGAAAAGGAAGGAAAGGAAAGATTTGTATTTTTGTATGTAACGAATAAACATAAAAACTACTGGACCGATTTCAAAAATTCTTTCACCATTAGAAAGCTACATTATCCCTGAGTAACATAGGCTATATTTATTACAAGAAAAAAATAGAGATCCCCAGAAATTCTCACTAAAACCAACACAAGGTGCAAAAAAACTAGCCATAAAATATCTTTCATCGCATGCGCTGCGAAAAGTATTGATGATAGAACAAAAAAATGTTCTACAATATTATAGAACGTATCAATATCTACAAAAAACTCCGCAAGACCATATGTCCAACTATTGTAGTTAAGTCACTATAACTACTTTTTTACATTTTAAAAGTTGATAAAAATGCCTATCAAAATCAGACCATGTTTTCCATAACTTTGTATTAATTCTTATCCAAATAAATTATTTCGTAATGAAGACTGTTTCAATATCTGTTAATTACTTTTTGAATTATTGAAATCGGACATTCCAGTCAAAAATTATTACGAAATAAAAATATCAAGATAAATAAAAAATAATCCCAGACGGGCCGCCGGCGCGGTGTGGAGTGACCAGACTTATTAAAGAAATTCTTACTCAAGTCTGTTTTACGTTAATTAAATTATTATTTCTATAATAATTTAATTAACGTAAAACAGAAATAAAGTTTAATGTTAAATACTCCAGAATAACATTCAATGTAACTACTAGAGTTATTTACATGAAATAAATTTGCATTTAAATATCAAATCCATTAAGTTTTATTGTCTTTATCGTAAAGTTCTAGCTGCTCCATTGACCTTTATTGGCCTTAAATAAACATTAAGTTACAGACTAGGTTCTTCGCAATAGTTATCAAATCAGGTGACTTATTAATTTTTAATGTTCTTATATTATTCTATTCTTTTTATAAGTGTACGTTTTCATTTTTCTTCTACATCTGCAATTAATTTTGTAACAAGCATTCATAACAGCTTTGCTTATGAGCCAGTTTCCTGATTCTTCCAACAAGAAAGTTTTCTGGCCGATGTTTACGGATTCTCTAATTGGTAATTACTAAATATGAATGAACAACGTTCTTTATTATATAATGACTAATAGATTATTCGATATATTAATTAATTTCTAAAACTTGTCAATCAAAACTATATTTCACTTGTACTCGAACAGTTACTGAACACTAATTCACTTATATTGATTTTATAATTACAACAGCCAATATGTGGATAAAAGAGTGGAGTTTCCTTGCCTCTTGTTAGTAAAAAGCCAACAAAAACAACATGGCGATAACAATATCTTTAAAATAATTGTTTTTTTAGACTAACAACATTAAATAAGCTCAGAGACAGACACGATGGTTAAGAGAGCAGCAATTAGGGCAGGTCGCGCACGTTTGCTTACCGCCGACGCTCCCGCTTCCTGTACTCTACAATTGTTTTTGTAGCTTACTCGCGTAATCGCGTTGTGGCTGTGATTTTACGCAGTGCAGTAAAATAACGAATAGCTTTAACTTAAACTGACATTAATAAAGTTATCTTTATTACTTATTTAACTTATCTTGATTGAATGCTACACGTAAATATAAGCTTTTACTACACAGAAATATAAATTTGCACTCATTCACCATAAATCAAGGGTCAATACAAAATAACCTCATCTGTACCTTACCCGTCGCTTGGCCAAGTACGGGTAGGCAGACTTTACATAATACATTTTTTTAAACATTCTTAAAATTTCATATTATTCCTAGACGAAACGTACACAAACTTTCTATCAGCATCTGTTTCTATCTCAGATATACCTATATCTTATTTCAAAGTCAAAATCAAAAAAAATTTATTCAATATAACATTATCTTATTGAACGTCGGAATCTACCACTTTTTCGGAAAAGACCTAATTCAGACCTGGGCGCAAGAAACTCAGCGGGACAAAAATTAAATTATAAATAGTAATTTTGAGTGTATTTAAATCGGTATATTGATATTAAATTTCCCTGTTTAATTACGAGAATACAGCAAATATATTAAAATTAAAAGTTCCGCCTTTGTAAGTTGAAAATCAGTTTTGTAAATGTCACATTAATTATCCGTAATTGATACTAAATTTTGTTTAAATGTTGGCAAAGAATTAAATAAGACGTAAAGTTCAAAGCAAACGATTGTTATCGGTGAATGTACCTATAAATGTTATAGCCACATTTATCAAGAAACGAAGGTCTCTTTTAAAAACAGATTTGTCTTAAATGCTACCAATTATTTTCTATATATCCATATAATAAAAAATTAATTGCTGGGCATAATATGTAAGAAGTTTAGAATTTTTGTTGCCTAGACAAGGTATGAAAGAAATTTTTCAGAAAATATACTTGAAGGTCGGAATAGGCATAAATTTAGATAGTATTATTTAAAACCTCAATAAAATAAATATTTCCTATGCTATACGCATAACCTAAATAACTGGAAACAGACACATGTTATAAAATAATCATACTTTATATTATTTCCACTTTTATTTCATTTAGTATCTAGGCGAAGACTGGGCAGTTCACTAATAGATAATAAAATTTCATCAAAAAAATAGCACTAAATGATGATGAGAGCACTTTAAAATCAGCGAACATTTGTAAACACACGATGATGTTTGTATAGTAATGAATTGCACAAACTGCCAACCACATAAACATTGCATCATGCAGAACAATTTAGGTTTTAAATTATAAACACCTCTTTTGAGCGTCCTATTTTTGGATTTTGCTGTTCCTAAGCCCGAATCTCGATACAGAATATAATCTTGAAAAAGTTAAAGGTATTCTTATGTTTTGAGTGACAAATCCAATTTTATTCTCGACTGCCCCCCGCCCCGCCCCCCGCGGACCGATCAGGCCTTATCCAAATTGGATCTTGAATAATAAAGAATCGGCCCGATTGGATTTTATTCCTTAAATTCAATTAGCACACGAGGGTCGTGTGTGACTGCAGACGAAAGATAGAGGCACATTATCGTATTAAAAGGGATCGTACGGTTTTATTTTGTTGGAAGGGAGACTTACCCTTACCATAATATCGTACTAACTTATTATAATCCATTTATGTAGATAATTTTGATATGCGATTTCAATTTGAAGGGTTCTCTTTCCGAATTCTAACGTAGTATTCATCGTCTGTGTATGATATTATCTTCGGATCAATTTTTTTAAGAATTATATTATTTACAATTTTACGTTGAGGAATTCAGGCTATGATATATAATATATAAAGCAAGATTTTTCATTATTAGCATTCATTTAATTAAAAATTACATAATTTAAACAATATAATGATCGAATTCTCGCCTAGTTCGCAAATTAAATTATTCTTAACAATATAATGATCGAATTCTCACCTAGTTCGCAATTTAAATTATTCTTGCATACAAACTACGCATGTGAATTAATCGAACAAAAACTTATACAGCTGATATATAAGGTAAATTAATATGTGCAACTATGTAATTAATAAGATACTAAGAATAAACTGCATAATTTTTAATTAACATATTGTATCATGTAAATCATCATGTAAATAGCCATAATTCCGTTATCGTAATTAAGTTTTTTAAATTATCAAGCAACGAAAGCGAGCAGTGGAGGTGAGCTTAACGATCACCTAAAGCCGCAAGCCATAAACACTGATAAATCTTCTATTCTAACTGCAATGTAGACTTCGTTAACTTTCTGATATTATGACCATACCCTTAGCTATCGACATCGGTCATCATTTTGTTACACACCTACATACTCGAATGGTAGTTATATTCACAGATTTAATAATGTAAAAGTATGTGGATAAAGGTTTATAAATACAACATAATATTATTATTATAAAACTGTACAAATATTGAAATAGTATGCTGAAAGGAAGGTGTCATTGCGAGTGGCGGCTGGCGAGCGGGTGATGAAGCGGGAGCGGATGATACGAGTATTCCGTAGCATCAAGCATGGCGTGCGGCGCAACCTTAAAAGCAATATCCGGCACCACTCGCGTCGTCCGGAAATGAACCGGAAACAGCGGTGTATTAAGCCGCAGGTAGCAGCCCTTCAATTTATAAACGCTCGCCACACTCGCACTTCCACTACCTTCTCCACTGACGCTTCAATGTTCTGCTTCCACTGATATCCGGACCTCACGTTCATCTGTAACTCACTCGTAACCTACATGAAAAACAAATACTCGTACTTACAGACAAAGATATTTTAGAATCTGTAAGCAGCCCCACCATCGCCCGGGTATTAAAACAAATAAAATGTTCAAGATATTAAATATGTGTACCTATAGCACAATCATCCAAATATACACCTTTTCGTAAGTTCCGTGTTGTATTTTCCCACAATTTTTTTTACCATACAAGCCTTATCGTGACAATTACATACACAATAAACGATTTAGTCACAATAAAAGAATTATTTGGTACTTGATTTTTATTTATTCAGATTAATTTAACGTCCAAACAATGAGGACATCTTATTTCCGGTCGAGCTCCGACTAAATCTACAATTATATCCGTGCGGCCTGAACTAACACTGAAATGAAATAAAGTCCGCAAACAAAAGTTTGCAAATCCAATATGATTTGGCGCGTCGGTAAACATCGGCGGCATCCCGGTGATATCGCAAACGAATAACATTAAACTTTGTATGGATTGAATGTAGAAAACCAATTTCGGTGCTCGGCGAGTGCGAGCCAATAGGATGAGGGTGTCAAAACGCTTTGACAGTTCCCTGATTGAAAAATACGTAAGCCTGTTTAGTGTTTATAGAGCTAGTGAGCTCTATCCAGTTCGCGGATCTCGCACACGCCACGCACCTGGACCGAGCAAGCAACGTTTCTTGTGTAAACCTTAACTGTATACTCAAATGTTGGTCCAAATTATTATTTGTATATATATATTACTGAATTATAACTATTTAAAAGTCTCTAAAATTTAAATGATAATCGTTTTTTTAAACAGATTAAATAGTTCTAAATCAAACGAACCAAAAATGCATTAAAAAAGACATTTTCAGGATCCAGGATCTTCGGCTGTGCGTTGATATTACAGTCAGATTAAAAATTATATTGTTTAATTTCAACCTGACAATGACACCTTAATACTTATACAGAAAATTGATTAAATACGAGATATTACTACATAATATGTAAAGAATGAGTTGAATTCGCGTTATGAAATATCTCATAAACAGGCGCTCCGACCCTCGCATCGATATATCATGAATTTGGACATCAGCACTCTGCTATTGGAATTCTGCAGATGATTTTCCTTCAGAATTTATACGAACGGCGGAACGAGCCAATCGTGGCGAGGATTTCGGGATGGGATATGAGCTCAGCGATTCATTTAAAACGGCGAAATTAAATGTCTAGGAGATTACAGTGGGGCCATTTGGGGATCACTTAGAGATAACTAAGACATATGATATTGAGCTGCTTTTGCAAAACTTTCATTCAATTTTATTTTTATTTCTTTATATTAAATATCAATCAAAATGAGTCAGTAAAGACAACAAATTTTTTTTAAAGCGTTCTACAGTTGCAATTAATATAATGTAGATTGGTTACAACGAAACTAAAATTTACCAACATAGGTGATCATCTAAAAGGATCGAATTTTATTTATTTTAAATTATTCAGCAATTTTATTTTCATCAGCAATAAACTAAACAGACACGTCAGCCTCAGCGTTAAAAGTATGGGCGATTTACTTTATTATTGCCAATATGCTTTAAAAAATCTATTTTATAAATATTATCCATTAAATTGTAATTTAAGATAAAGTATTTATTAATTGTAGATCGTGTTTCAATTCTAGGTAAAGTAACGAGCACAAAAAGATTCCATTTCTTTTTTTGTTAGCCACTTACACAAAGCGCTATTGTGCCTGATTGAATTGCATCTTAATTACAAATCGGGTGAATATTTAATTAAAAGTTTCCGCACGCGAGTAATTTCTTATTCCATGTATACGAGATTGTGTCAGCTACGATTTCGTTCCATGAAGCCGTAGCGCGTAGCTGTCGACATTCGACAAGGGTTTTAAATTGAACGCCGACCCATTGTGCTCGTTAAAGCGATTCAGAGTTAATCACCGCGTTTTTCGTTCGGTAATGGAAGAAAGTAATTATCAATTAACTGCTCGATAATGGATTGCGGTCGCTTATACCGACGCGACGCGCGACGGCTTATCGCGACGTGTAACGACCTACTCCACTGATTTTATCTTTTAAATGTTGAAACATTTAAAAATTATCATTAATAACCTTTTCTAAATCTCACTTAATTTACATGTGTATCTAAGCTAGTTTACATAATTACATATTATTGATTTATTTATGTATATTAAATATTTTTATTAATATATTTAAAATTAAAAAAATGAATATTGGAGTGTAGAAAATATGTGAAAATTTTATATAAATAAACATCAATATTGCCTATTATTAATATACCTAATTAAAAGCCACAGCGAATGAAAAAAAAATGTTTTTAGGATAGCAAACGGTGATAGATGGATTATATTTGATGTTGAGCGCGATTGGGAAAACGAGAAGCGCGTCGGCTGTTGACGTGATATTGTGCCGTGAATTAGCATTGTAAATGCAATCACAGGTGTCAACCAGCCACTAGCTCGTCGAATTTATGTGTCTTCCGCTCCAAGCGATGCAATACAACAAATTATTATCCATAAGTAAAGATAATCACCAAACGAAACGTAGATTCTAATAAAATAAGTCTTAGATCATTTTAACATTATCCAGGTATTTTGTAGCTTGTTTTCTTATTTATTCATATTTATATAACCGTAGATATATAACAATTAGAAAGAATCTAAATCCTTCTTGTATTGAAATAGTCAGGGATCAATTGTGAAGCTTGGACACGTGTGACAATACATGAACGAACACACAGATAAAGACCTCGCATAGTACCTTACAAATTATTATTCTACCACTTTAAAACCTTAAAATTATATGTCATGCAAGATTTGTATAAAATATGCAATGCGTATTGAACTGCTTATCTGAAAATACTGCTTATCTGAACTGCTAATCATTCTTTCGATTGTCAGACATAAAAATTCCAAAAATATATTTATTTTGTGAATATAAAAACAAATTTTATAGTATGTAAGTGTTTTGCGGATCAAAACTGCTATAAAAGATAAATATATTAGAATTTGGGCTTAAGAGAAATAATATGATATGAATAATAAATTCATATTACCCGTCTCCTCATTACAATATGCCTACATTTTTATTGTATATTGTTAAGTTCACAAATAATATAGGACATTGATAAATCCTAAATAATCTGAGATTGGATCAAGCCGGGCTCGCGATGTCGCGAGGCAATAAAGGTAATGTAGGCAAGATATTTGCCAATATCTTTGTGGAGTGGCCCTCCCGAATATCTCGAGATTGTGTTCTCCCTACATAAAAATTGTTCCGGAATAGAGATACTACCCGGATAAATATTCAATTTCACTACGGACGAAAAAGATTTGATACCTTTGCTACATACTAGCTTTATTGGATGATAGCCTTTGGAATTGGTGTAGATAATCGTATTCATAGTTTTTCAACTTATAAAGTTTTGTTCTATGATAGAGTAGACGTATAGATTTTATTGGTGAATTGGGAATGTTTGTATATGAACTGCGTCTCCCAAATATTAATCAATTTCAAAAAAGTTTGGAGATTCATGTATTTAAGTATTTAATTTTCCTTAAATTTATTTATTTCTCAATAATAAATATATAATCGAAATTTTTTATTTACAAAATGACCGCCAAACTCAGATAACGGAAATTCTAACTACAGAAAATACATGTAATTTTTGGATAAGTCACAGACATATTAGTGTTGCCGTAACGCAATGATTGTTATTATTTACAGCTCAAAAATTTGGTTTTAAAAGCGTATTTTCAATGAAGGCGTAGCCACTAGTCGCGACTTTAGCTTCCCACGGGAGGTGGAACGACATGTAGATGAAAAGGGCAGCTGAATTTAATACAATCGGGTAAAGCGATACTGGCTGCTTTTGTAGGGCTGACAATACCACGCATTCAATTATTTTTTAAATATTTAACTGCAAAAGTATCTGAATTTTTATTTTTAGTTTCATATACTTCTCTATTTACAAAGTGCAGTATAGTACATAACATAGTTGATAAAATTATTGAAGAGTTTAACTCTGAATTATTTTCATAGAGTGAGTATATGTCGAAAAATAGTAAACAATTATCGAATACGATGCGATCGTCATCGCCATCTAAGGCGCTACAGTAAAATAATAATCACTTCCGTCATGTTGACAGTCTCGACTCTTTATTTTCCCTTGACAGTCGGACTGCAGTGTTAGTCTTAAGAGAGGTCTCTCAAGGAGTGGATATTATGTTTTAAATGCAGTGTTGTGTTAGTGTTGGGAGTGCTGTCCGATTAAGGTGGAGTGAGTACCCTTGCTATGTAGTTACTACGTGGTAATGTTAGGTTAGCCTTGTGTTAGGTTAGGATTATGTTAGCCTAAAATTAGACAGTGTATCTTAGTATGCTCTATATATATATCATACTAGAGAGCTGCCCTCGCTTCGATCCGGGTATTTAAAGCAATATTATAATTGATGTCCTTAAATTGTCACTCTATAATTGTGTAGTTTTTCATTATTTGAAAAATTAGAGAGAGTAAGAAAAAGTTATAAAAAGAAAAATAATAGAAACAAAATAAAGAAAAGCGACAGATGATAAAAGAGGGAGGACAGAGCAGAACTAAAATTGAATGCTTATAGGAGAGAGAGAAAGAAAGAGAGAAATTATCGAAAGAAAGAAAGTGAAAAGAGGCTTATCATTCTGAACAGATAAAAATAAAAAATTAAAGTGATAAAAAAGAGAGAGAAATTATAGACAATGACAGTATTAAAAAAGAAAAAGAGACGGCAATACTATAGATTTCTCTCAGTGAAAGAATTTTTAAAATCGGATCAGTAGCAACAAAACGGCCATATTTTGTTATTTAAATAATGTATATGGCAACACTAAATCACCTTTGTCACTCACGAATAGTGTAGTTTTCTCTCAGTGAAAGAATTTTTAAAATCGGATTAGAAGCAATAAAATGGCCATATTCTATTATTTAAATAATGTATATGGCAACACTAAATCACTTTTGTCACTCGCGAATACTGTAGTTTTCTAACAGTGAAAAAATTTTTTAAATCGATTTTGTTGTTCCTGAGAAGGTCTTCAATTTACAAAATGACCACCTTATGGCACTTAAATGGCTATATCTTTTTAATTATAGTATTTATGGTAACACCACATAGCCTAGGTGAAAGAATTTTCAAAATCGGTTCAGCACTTTTCGAGCCTATTCGCAACAAACTAACAAACATACAAACAATCAAATCTTTCCTCTTTATATAATAGTATAGATATAGATATATGAAGAGTAAACCGTTCGAGAGTTAAATAGGTAGCAAGGTCCAGTTAAGCGTACTGCCTAAAATGCATGATATTATTTTCTTTTTAAGATTACTGTTCAGAATAGCTTAAAGGAATAAATAAAAATAATTTAACCAAACATAATGGTAATTTTATATCCGTTAATAGTCTAGAATTAAACAAGATACTGTCTCGACAATTGCCTCTTATATGCATGAAACAATAATATACGTAATATGTAATTCCAAAAAGGTTATTGCGACGCCTGAAGTCAACATACCATCGAGATAAAAATTTCCTATATTATAACAATATCATATTAAGACAAAATTAATAAATAGCAATAATATTATTTTGCTAGTACTTTTACATGTTAGTAACTACTAAGAGGTAGTTAAAGAGAAATGTAAAGTTTTATTGCCTCTCGTGATACGTTCTACTAACATCTCTAGACAAGTGGCAACCCTAGCGTATAGAAGGGGAGGCCAGTATTGAATGAGATTGCTTCTTACTCCGCCAAATGGATCACGTAGTGGATGAGATGTCACAGTGTTTTAAGATAGCAATTCGGACGATCTGATGTTGTAACATGCTCGTGTTATTATATAAATTCATTTTATGTAAGCTTTACTTCTTTGCCTTGTGACGATTTATGATAAATAACTAAATTCTACGATAATCAAAAGTATCTACCATTACTAAACATATAATTATTATTTCAGCAGAAATTATTTCCTTTGAATATGAAATCGTCATTTAAAGTTTTCATTCCAAACATTTTCTCCAAAACGCTCGCCGATGTTCTGTTGTATGGCCGTCGTCATTCTTTCGTTTATTTGATGTTTGAGTGCTCTCAATTATAGAGTTGTGATGCATACTGTATATAGTCCCTCGAAATGAAATGACACAAACTATGATATCATTTCCTCGATTGGGCTTTACAGCTATCATGGAGTCTTATTGGAGTTTTCTTTTATATCGAAAATGTTATTAATTATGTTTATTTTATAAAAATAAATGCGTTCTTATAACCTGTATATATGCATTACTTTGTGTAGTTCTTGTTTACTGTTATCATGTCAAATAACTAAATCGGTCATCTTAAAACTTAATGTATTTGTTTCAAGTTATAGTAAACACCTTAAAGTGTTCTTACATTCGCGTACAACACATTATGTAATAGTTAAGCGCATTGCCAACATAATCAAGTAAATACATTTACACTCTTGTAATTGAGAAATTCCCGAGCCGGGCGCCATAGACGCGTCGGCGGTGGGCGGGCGCTGAAAAACAATTTCACGCCAAATCTTAGCTTGTGTTTTCCTATTTCCTTTTTATTTATCTTTTCGTCTTTTCTTTTCTCGAGAATCAATTTCACGGATGAGTGTTGCGATGATCTCAGTTCAAAAAGCGCGAGGGTAGAAGGATCTTACGGAGAAGTGCACGTTGTGCAGTCCGAACTCCGAGGACGGGGTGGCTAGTTTGCTGTTCTCATTACATATCTGATGGTAGGACGCGTCCCGACTATAACCTTCTGCTTACTGCGTCCCGTGATTGGATTACTCTTGTATGTTTTATCTTCACCAGGCTTGATCAAGATGAATTTTGCGTTGCCAGATTTATTTTATAACTCTTTAACTTTAGATTGAATCATGTCTATGTTGATTGTATATGTATAAAATAGACATTTAAATCTTACAGAATTGGGCAAGCATAACAAAATTAAATAAAAGTATTAAATATTGAAAATAATACAATACGAGTGGCATTCCATTTTCATTACTTTTTTCGTTGGTTTAAAAGCTGTGATTGTGTATCCAGCAGTAAATGATCTCTAAATACTGGACTTCGCGCGCGCAGTCACACTGGTTCCGGACTATTCAAAATTGTTGGGTACAGGCGTCGAAGCTCTTACGAAATTGACAATTTTACGGGCGGTTTATTTCCGGACACCGAACTTCCTTGCTTGGTCCGACACACACACACCCACAACCTGCCGCCATCCTCTCCCATACCCTTTTCGCAGTTCCGTCCACATTCACAATCATCACTCTTTTCTACTCTAACGAATACTAATTGACATAGTATTATTTTTAGTAACTATTACTCGTTAAAATTCATAGTCCACCTAACCATATAAAATTGTAGATTAGATACGAAAATAATATTATAATCTTTGATAGTTCCAAAACAATAATTAGGTTGTAAAATAAAGGCGCATCCATTAATTTGTATATTGATGGCATATCCTGTCACGTATTTCCAAGGAAGTACATAAAATTTACATTGTATGTAAGTGTCTTAAGCGAAAGCTTCCCACTTAAAAGCTCTACAAATGCACTGAAAGCTCTTTCGCGCACTAATCCCAAACCTTTTAGCTGCAATCAAAAGCCCCGAGCGCTCGGCGCGGGCCGACGTGATGCTTGTGGAAGCGCCTAGGAATTTAATTTACATTTTTAATTAAGTTAAATTTTGTTCGAAAAGCTTTCACGGTATAAGAGTTTTCTTGATTAGAGTTCAGCTTTAGCTGAAGTTTGAAGATTGATTAGTGGAGGTTTAATTGCTCTCTGCCGGTGAATAATGAAGTCGATCAGTGTTGAGTTAGAAGGGATTGTAGCCAAATTAGTTCGGCGTGACTGAATCAAATTACTCTTACACATTATGAAATAATACAATATGTATGTAACATGAATTTATGGGATAGTCATAATACACTAGTAGGTATGAGAGTACAACTACTATTAATAAATTGTACCAAATTATGTCCATAATAATCTAACGCGCAGCGTTTGATTATTATGGAATATAACGTTTCGATGCCACGTAACTGATGGTTAGGGTGAATTTTAACGTAATGTTGCTTAATTGATCTGGTTGAGTAATGCAATCTTAATCCATTTGCGTATTTCATCCATTGGTTACCATTAGCTTTCCTTTCTTCTACTGCTCAGATAGATTTCCGCACAGGTCGCGATAACTTTTTAAAGCAAGACTATGTTTTAATATAGCCTTTTGCCCAGAGCAAAATTTTTGTTATCAAATGCAAAGATAAGGTATTAACACAGAAACACGAGTCAAACACAAACGAGAAAGGGAATCAACACTCGTGTCACGCGCTAGAACGTTATAAAGTAACCGCTCCGTCGCTTATAAATCGGTGAGGGCACAAAAGAGCTGTGCTACTGACGTTAAAACGAATAAATAAGAGACTCCCCCGAAGCACTCTCGGTGAGAACAAGTTGAGAGCCAGTGACGTACGATTTGACATAGAATATTTTATTTGGGCTTGCTGCCGCCATCCATTCCACTTATCCCGGCACTCTACTGAATTTTTGACACGTCGCGTCGACGAGAAACTGGTCTTTTTATGCCTGGTTTAGTATGACAGTAGCCTTTAAATTGGCATTATGCGGCATGTAACACGACCAGACAATTACTTCTTTGTCGGCGCCCTCTCGGTTGACAGCTTATTGTATAGACTAGGAATGTAAGTGATTGTATAACAGCTAACATATTATGATATATTTGCTTTGAGACCTTTGTTACGTACACATGATCGTAAATATACCAAATTCTTTATTACATATACCTCTATACGTATGTATAGAACTACCTAACGTTCTAATATTTTTATATTTACCTATATAAAGATATTTTTGTTTTTACGTTGTATGATTTTAGGCTCAGTGTGTATTCAATTTTTTAATTTTAATTCAACCTCTTGAAATCTTCAATGAAGCACGCTATTATCAAAAAATAACAATCTATTGTGGTTTTAGTTTGTTTGGATGTCTAAATTTGAACCAACCGTAAACTTTCTAATTTTGATTTATAGTTAAGATTCAATTAAAATGCCTATAGTTGTCATGGTAAAGTTTTTAATTATCAAAGAAACTGTAAAAAAAATTAAGTTTTATGATATATAATATTAATCGAAATCTAAACATCAAACTATTGTATCATCATATCCCATACCACTGTAGAATAAAGATTTCAGTTATACTAGTTAATGATATATTGAACTTATCTAATCTTGGTCTGTGACTTCGTTCGAGACGTCCAGCTGTAGACGTCAAACTGTTGAGGACGGATAGGAATATAAGAATACGATGACTTAACATTAGACTAAATATTTTGGCTATCCTAAAATCTTCAGTGTTAGTCCCGCTCGAGTCGCAAGTCGCAGGGCGGCACAGCTGCGGGCTACCTACCCCAATCCCCGCCCAATCGGACCGAATCCGGCGCAAGCAATCCATATTAGATTTGCCCGCTCTCATATCCATTCTGAGATGTTCATATTTTATTGGGGCCAATAAAACGGATTCATGAATATGAGAAATGCATAACGAATATCGTATTTATGGATGGAGGCGCGCTTGCTCCGTCGGCGTCGTGGATATGTCGCGAGTAATTTGATAGCCGCCTTTGTAACAGGTGCTGATGGAAATTTTGATATAGCTATAAAAATTTGTTTATTTGATCTTTAAATATGATACACGTTTGGAAAAATATTTAAAATTCTTATATTATTCAATGTTAATTTCATATACCTATGATAATTTTAGAAAAGAATCTTTGAAAATTTCAATGTTTATGTGGAATTTTTATTGAAACTGGCACGAGAATACTCATTTATTAATTGGTTCATCATAATATCTTTTTAAAAATTATAAGCGGGTCATTAAGTTGTAAGTCTAATTTAGGAGATTATATGTTTGATGATAAGCTGCAAGCGGTCAACTAATCCCCTTTTCCTATTATTGCAGGATTTAATTACCGCCGTGTGATGCCCGAGTGACGAGTTCAATATGATTCGAGATCCACCGGCCATGCACAAGCCTGATACGTCTAACAGTAAGTTCATCGTTTAATTACTATACCAGTCATTAGCCAGATATCTGTAATTGCTTTGCCTAGCCACTTCAGAATTTTAAAACTCGAATAAATCACATTAATACCCAAACATACTATTCTGTTCAAGACAAGAATGCTTGTATTTTGGATAACGTTGACTCTCAAGTTAAGTAACTTGTAAAAATACTATTAATGTAAACGCTGGCTTTTTAAAAAAAGCAACTGTTGAGTTTCTTGCCGGCTCTTCTCAACAGAAAACAGCAAACGCAACGAGCGAGAAATCAAGAGATAACTCTCTAGTTTGGCCGATGTTCATGGGCGACGGTGGCCACTTTCCATCAGGTGGATCGCCTGCTCGTTTGTCAGTTATCTATCATTAAAAAGATTTAGTATTCCGAGCTTCAGACAAACTGACTGACAGACCTAATTAACTATTTAGAAATGAACTATTTCGAATTTGAATTTGAATAAGGCAATAGAAAATCAGTACAACAGATTCAGTTCTAATATTAAGCTTTGTTGTAAGGACCAAGAGTACTCACAAGTGTTTTAACATTAATTTAAACTGAAGACAGGATGGCATCTTAGCTTTAAACTATCTGTAACAAGTATGTACAGCGTTCTATCCTAATAACGGATATGATAGTGTTTACGCCACCTACTTCTCTTAAAGCCACACAAAACCTAAAAACTTATTCTATGATACACATCCTTCACTATGTTACAAACATCGTAGTTAGGCGACAATGTTTTCTTCATTAAGACTTAATGTGTTTGTATAGGATTCGTAACTATTAATATGTGAAAAAAGAAAAATCAGTAACAAAATCCATATTGACTCTTGTTTTGCTGACGTAATTTTTATATTATTAGGACAAACAGGTCGTGAATAAAACGAGAAGGGTTGTGCCATAAACCACCTGGCTAGCTCCATACTCCGTCGCGATATTAAAAAGGGGACGAACGATATTGCAATATCACATTTATGCGAAATGTCCGACATCTAGATCGAATTGATAAAAATAAGCGATTTTTTATTGCTAACCACAATTCTACCTTATCCCCCCTGCCACTATACAAAATGACACTATAAAGTTATCCATTAAGCGTTTTTTCTTATATCTTATGTAGTCTTGATATTCCAATAAACTCCCTTTTAGCGGGCGACCCCGCTTCGACTTCGATGTACTTTATGAGACCCTTATCGTAATCAAAATCAAGTTTTGCATTATTACAGCTATTAAACAAATCGACGAGATGGAAAATCGAATATTTTCACGTGGTATTATATCCTTACAATATTGGCATAAGGAAAAGAGGCAGTAAGAAGCCTATCTATAATGAATACTGTTATTAACATAATATGAATGAGTGTTTAAGTAGTTAAAATCTATAGATAAGAGATTAAGATGTTTGATTTAAGATAATTAACGTATGATGTTATGAAATACTTTATATGGTGTATATTATGCTATTCTGAAAAGAAAAACTTCAATATTTCTTTTAATAATGCAGCAACCTCATATGAGCAGTGAATGCATAAGCAACTGTGGAAAATTGCGGAGACAGTTGGTTGGGTAGTTGGGAGCTGCGGTGGAGCAGAGCGGCGAGGCGGAACGCACTCGGAGGCAGCGGCGCCCGAGCCGAGCCTCCGGCGGCTTGGGCGGCCCTGATAAAATTTATGGCCACTTCCCCTTTAAAACAATATTGAGGGCTCAGTTGGGATTTATGTCTCGCCGCCGTTGCAGCGACTCAATTTATTCTTCAATTTTTCATACAATAACTCACATACGTATTAGGAGTGATGGATGAAAAGGACTAACTTTCGGGCTTTAATAAGAGCCTCCAGATGCGAATCTCCAAATTGGCTGAAGTTTATTGCCCACTTATGTCAGGCTTAAGTTGCCCTCGTAACCATTCTCAGCAAAAATAATTTACGACGTTGATTGGGTTGACTTAGTAAACGTTTGATTGTCACTTTGTTTGTGCCTTCTTATCTCAAATATTGATTGAACAGACAATCCAATAATCCAAAAGGATATTGTAATAATACCTATAGGTATCCTGTCCAATCTTCACTGAAAATAAAATGTATTTAAATGACGCTTACTTCTTGTACTAATAACATATTTAAATGAAATAATTGCTAGTTAAATATAAAATATAGGTTAGGTTATAAAAATAAAAAATTAAACTTGTTTTAACTCTTATAAAAGTCTAATAAGTTTACTTAATCTTCATGTAGAGAAATCGGCCAGTTACAATTTTATTTGCCCAAAATATAACGAAATCAATGTTTAATATAAAAATATAAAATCTGTTTAATATAAAATTGATTCTATTATTAGACATTCGCAAATGAAAGAAAAATATGATGTAAGAAGAAACAGACGATAGCATTTGTAATAGGAAAATAGGAATTGTACGAGCGAATCGTGAGTGGAATACTTAACTAAAACTTTTCGATTAAAATAATATGAACTGAATAAGTCAGAACACCCCGTTGGTTTTGCGTCGTGGGTTAAAAATGATTATCAATTACATTACCAATAATTTTCAAGTTCTGGTCCTTAAAATTTGAAAACCACTTCTTATCACTTATTTTGCATAATATGATTTTCACTGTTATACGTAATTTTATCTTTAGGAATATTTATTGAAATCTCTTAGACGATATGGCAATTCTAGAAATATTATGAAAGAGCCTTGTAAAAAGGGAAAGTTTATATAAAATTTTAACACTCACCACTGTTCCGCTTTTCGTCTGCGCCACTTAACAATTAAAGAAATAAAAATATTCATGTTATCCCAAATACGAAATGCACCGCCATTGTGAACTACTCTACTTTATGTCATAGCATGAGAGAGGGATGATACCCATTACTGTACAGCAATACGTATACACATGCAATTGATACGTAGTCGAGCAGTGGCTGGGGCTTGAGACGCAGGAGCAGATTTAAAGAGCTCTTTCATAATATATTAACTCACACCTCCACCACTCGACCTCGCTTACTACAATAGATATTAAAGTAAACTTACTTGGATCTCAAGAAGGATACCCTTAACCAGGACACTATAACATTAACTTTCATGTATATTGAAGGTTATATATTGTCTACACGTCGGTATTCTTGACATAATACAAAATAATCTACCCTCAAATACTACATTATAAACGGTGTTGCTAACATTTAGACAATGTCTCAAGACATAGGAATCACTCGTCAGACTGCGTCGGTTTTATCGGGACACGAGTTGATTTGTTGAGCAAAACGTGGGGTAGTGAAATAATCAACATTCCTGTTGATGTAATGTATTATATTATAAAGTACAAATAAATTAAAGAAGGTCAAAAGTCAAAACTAAAAGGCGAATAAAACTGTTGTTGTTACGAGGCCTCTGTATTTATTTACTGTTCTATTAAGCATAAATCAATAAAAGCGTATTCTCGGAAAAATAAATGATCTTTAATACCACTAATGAAAAGCAATTAAGATACGGTTTTCTTCCACAAAATAATTGGAATTCTAATTGCTCAAACAGAAAACTCTTTCTTTAGAAATCGTTTACCACTGCCATTAGGCTTAATTCAAAAATTAATTTAAACTTTCACAAGGTTGCGTCGGGAAGCGAGCTTCAGCGTAAAGGCAATATCAATTTCATAATTTTAATTAAAAAAACTAACTTCTCTGATGACAAAGTCTCGTACTTTTTTAATAACGGAAATGTTAACGATCGTGGATTTAGGATGGAGACGTAGACGGGGAGGAAGGAAACGGGGAACTAGCGTTGCCTTTTAGCCAATTATTTTTGAAAGTATGACCTATATCACCATTTTTTCTTAAGTGATAATTAAGTAATATGGCCGGATATGATTAATGGTTCCTGTTAACAGAAATTCCGGATAAGGAAAATGTTATAAAATATTATTTATATTTTTGTCGCAGTACAATATTTGTAAAACTTGTCTAAGACTAAATGTTAAAACGACGTAAATATGTTGAAATTCATCATTCATCAAGATTATAAAATTGTTGCACAATTAAATAACATCTTCATTACGTACTATTTATAAACTAATTGTATGATGTTGCATTTAGAAAGTATGATAATTATATTCGGAATGAGCTTGTTAAGTTTTTACGTTCATTATTAAGGCAAAACCCGCATTTGGTTAAATCTAATTACGCCCGCATAATGGATATCGCAACAACGCAATCAGCTCCATTGTTTAATGAGTGACCGACAAGTGAAACTAAATAAACCATAAAGCATTCAGAATAGCTGCAACCGCACTAATTGTATCTGTAAATCCACCTATTATATTCTACTCAGTTTAAATATACTCCTATTTATATTTATAAATCAAACCCAGTATCAAATCTGATACACGTTTATTCTATACAATGTTAACGTCATACACAGTAAATTAAATTTACAGACAATCAATACTTTATAAAATCACAATGTTTTTCTTTTACGACCATCTTTTTTGCCGAGCTCCTCATATGAATTCTCTTATAAAAAAGTTTTCATATTTTATGGGGACGGGTTAGAATACAATTCCCCTCTGTCGCTGGGAGAGCATCTCCTAAAAGGCGAGTAAACCAGCACCCCCATTGGCGGATCTGTTGTGGACTGGCTTGCGAACACCAACATGCGAATCCGACCGCCAAGTGTCTCTGTCGCGTTCCGGTCATGTGCATGGGCAACGTTGGCCACTTTCCATCAGGTGGACCGTCTGCTCGTTTGTCCCTTATCTGTCATAAAAAAACAATAATTTCATAACGCCACAATTGGATAATTTTTCGCGGAAAACGTTATAATTAGTAACAGAATAGCGCAAGTCCGCAGTGGTTTGTTATTGGCCAATAGGATACGAACTAATGTTACCACTAATTGAGGAAATATTAAATTATCGCGTTTAATTAAATAATATTATGATCATCAGTAATTTCATTTATTTTGATAATAAATAGAAAAATTCTTCGATTTTACTAAGCAGATACGCATAGTTGTATCTATCGTTACATCGTTACTTTTAAATTTTAATTATTTAAAAGTAACTAACAAAAACAATTAATAACTTGTTAACATGAAGAAAAATTAATTACAGTGAGGTGAGGTTACTACGTTGTTATTGATTAATTTAAAGAAGGCTCATTAAAATTTGTTTCATTACTGAAACTGGCCACTTAAAAAAATATACGAAATTCGAAAACAGAATTTGGTTGGCATATCTTTAGTAGTCAACACTTTAATTACACAAAATTTTAGTTACTCAAACTGGCCATCTCCAAAAATAAGTTTTGAAATTCAAAAATGGAATTCTCTTGGAAAATGTTTTTAATTTGCAAGGCTGACATTTGTTTCTTTATTGCGATAGGTATTCTTTAGAAAATTTTGCGGCATTGTATATAAATTAATTTAAAGCGTTTAAAATTTGATGTGGCGTACGTTAAGTCAACAAGAGAGTGTTAAGTCAACAAGTCTAGAGAACTTCAATTGGATTTGATGAGGCTCCTGTACCTGAAGGTGCGGAAGTTTTGCCTTCAATAGAAAATGGTTTAAGCAATAGTCCCAGTAGACGCAAACATGTATAACAAATATAGTATTTGATCAAATTTACTTGTTAAGTAATCATTTAATGTCTCTATTATAAAAAAAAAATCTAAATGATAAGAGTACATAATAAAATAATTTAACATTAGAAAGAATAGTACTAAAATTAAAACAATTACCGAGGAGGATAATACCTGTGTGCGTGGCACATTGACTATTCATCACGTTTTGCTCGTACTCGTACGGGAAGGCCACGTTAATTGCAAAACGCAGTGAACGATTGTAAATTGCACGGAATGATTGCGGAGTGGTCGTGATGCGGGTTCATTACAATAACCTGACATTTAATTGAATCCAAGGAATTTTACCTATTCTACAATTCCGACTAGCTGTCGAGTGTAGAGATACCACGACTTTGCGAAATAACAAAACAATTTCTTACTAGTTAAATTATAAGGTACGTAATAAGATTTAAGGAAAACCCGGAAAATCATCACAGTTAAAATTTAAAACATACTGGGATCACTTCTTTTTAGAAATTCAAGATAAATATAACAAACTCTTCGACCCGTCCCGGCTTCGCCCGGGTGCAATTTAATACGTGTATTTAGCCGTAACCGCTATGTCCCAGTAAATTAAATCTGCAATATCTTCGAAAATATTCATTTCTGTATTAAATGCACATAGTATTTAAGGTATCTAGTTGGATAAGGATTAATGCTGTATTGTTTAAAATCGCTTCGTAAATAAGCCATTATTTCACGTAAAAAGTAAAGGGAAAGAAATGGTTTTTGTGGGTTATCCCTAAGAGATAGACATATACAATCGCGGACTTGTAGATCTTTTTAAGGTGTACAATACTGTCGTACATTATTTTGATCTATCTCGTAGGGTTCAGCCAGCGTTTACAATTTAAGCGCAAAAAATGTGTTTATTTACGACATCACATTAGAAACCTCTAAAATTATCAGTGTTTCTCTACTATATTATTTATGTACTATAACATCGCATATGTAGCTACTGGCACGTAAGTATAGGTTTGACCTTGAATGCGCAGAAGTCACTATTAGGGCCATTTAAGGGGGGAGCGCAGGCGAAAGCGGCGCCTCACAAGGTACTGGTTCTTATGCGACGTTTCAGTTCCCGCGCGCTATGCTATTTGTCAAAATAGTAAACTTTATGGATAGTAAACGCTTACAATGCGTAACTTTCCCTTACTATTTTTTCTCAGACCTAATGTTAGTTGCCGGCTTCTATGTCTACGTTGAAGGTTGGTTAAGTTATAATAAAAATACGATATTTATTGTATTTTATTATTCGTACATATTAATATCAAGATAAATTAATAATAAAACATTTATAATGGTAGATAGTTTAAATCCGAAATGTCCTTAATTGGTTTCTGCTGTCGTTTTGCCGGTTCTAAAATAAATTACTTTATATCCATTTCCGAGTTCTTTTCATTTCAACGCCTTAATACGTTGGCTGCCGAGTTTCGCTTGTGTTGGCGAAATTATAGAAGCGGACCAGTTCGCAGCCAAATCTCTATCAAATTCACGACGCGGCCGCGGTCGCAATAAAAATGGAATATACAAAGCTACTTCCTAAACTAACGGACATTTATGTTAATTTAACTTTATTAACTCGTTCCAGTTTATTGCTTTACTTATTAGGTTTTAATTATCAACTTTACGAGCTACGCCTAAGTAATTATAGTTGAAAGAACGGGTCTTATGATAATATTATTTATAACAACAACTTTTCTGGCTTTTAACCTCATGGGGTGAGCAAGGTGAACGGTTATACATTTATTATACAAATAATATTAGTGGCATACATTTTAAAAGTTCAAGCGTTTAGTTGTTATCTTTTACTTACCTACTTAGTTGTTTTTTGAAATTCTAATTTCTTCTGAAAAATTTATTGCCAATGAATAACTCTAAGTTGTAGTCGCATTCATTAAAATAGTTTGAAAATAAAATGCATCTATTTAATATGTACTTGCACGTTTTTAGAATACATTGTCTTTTTTATTGGCTGATTAAACGTGAGGCATTCACATTTATATGAACATCTTAGATTGCAACTACAAATTATTCATGATTTTTTAATTTTTTTTTTTGTAATTATTTGCTTAATTAGCTTTTTTCTTAACCTACTACATACAAACGTGATAGCAGTGTCACAGGATAATATTTATTACTCATATAATATATATTAGTTTTACGATTATGCTTATTAACTAAGACATGTTTTATATTATAACATACCTACTGCGCTGCTTAGCTTACTAATAGTTTGTGCCTTGCAATGCCTTTGGCTATACGTCATCTCTATTATTTTATTATTAACGAGTCGCCATTAATATAATCCAATTAAGTTCATTGTCGCGATGTTGACTCCAATGATATGTATCGTCGATGAGCGAATGATCGATCAAGATGAGTTATGTCCACCTAGTTACCCCTTCAATTGGATTCCTGATTGGTGTTCCGGATTCACGTACTATTATTATGAGAACGCTTTATATTATGAAAGCGATTGTTTTTATTAACTTTTTTCATTTATTCTTCGAATATTTAGAAAAAAAGAACATAACATATCAGCACAGTACATAACATAACAGTTTTAAAGACAATATCATAGAGTAATCATTCTGTTATAAATTGAAATAAATATGATATTTGGGAACGTTAGCTATACAGGTTAGGTTAATTTTTTTAAAGATTAATAAACGGTAAAAACTCACGTATTGTTTTTGTAATAAATTGACTATAGTTTCAAATCCATCCGGTGCTCTTTTTCAGAGAGTGGCTCGGCGGACACTGTCAGTGTTTTTATGTACTAGAGATGCCACGATAATTTGGCTGAATACCGAATAACGAATATTCGGCGAGTCTCTTGGCCGAAGCGCCGTGTTTTTATTCATCATAAATTATTACTGGTAGAATTTAAGTATTATTTAAATTATTCTGATGAAATAAAAATATTTGTGAGTAATATTATGCATTATTTTTTATCGAGATTATCTATTCTGTATTCGGCCGAATAGTTACCGAATAGTGAAAAAAATTGCCGAATATTCGTGGCATCTCTAGTTTTTACCTTTTATTAATACTTAAAAAAATGACTAATTACCACGTTAGTTTACATAACAAAACGAGTTATTTTAAGTTTAAAAAAGATAATTCAATTTAAATTAATTAATAAAACTTATAATTTTTTATGCTGGTACCATTAATATAACAAGTCGGCGTGTTTTATATTCTTTTTAAATTGCGTGTGCGCATTGACGTCAGAGAGGAATACACTGCTCGAATTAATTGAAGTAATTACAGGAGAGAAAACAATCGAGCTAGATGAACACCGTAATGAATCGCGTATTACGGACAATTATCTTCCAAGTTGGTAGTGAAACAATGCATTATGTACTACAGTTAACAAAATAATTGCGTTTTTGTTTAGAGGTAATTAAGCCACAAGTTATTGTAATGAAATAAATTAATGTATTGCAAAAGACAACATCAGTTTAATAATTTATGTGAAATATTGCGGCTTAGACAAGTCTTATTTACAGAAGTAATTGTTATGTAGCTAAGGTTGCCACCGGTGCTATATATATCATTATTATATTTTAGTCAGCTATAATATTTATTGTCAAAAAATAATACAATAAAAATATATTCAAATTCAAATATTCTTTATTGTACACCAAGCAAGAAAAAAAATACAAACAAATATTTTATTTTATTTCTTAAAAGAAACATATAGTATAAATATTTCTTATGAATAAAGTTTAAAAAGATATTTCTTGAGCCAAAACAGTTTCCAACAATAAAAAATTACATAGTGAAGATTAATTCTGTTTGACAATAAATATTGAGTTGATTACATAGTTAAATAATGAAAATAAATATAAAATAGAGGTATACTACTTTACTTACTACTTATTTGAAACAATTTAATACAAAGAAACACAAATTTCGACGTTGCAAATTTTCTTAACAGATGAAATAAATACGCAAAGTTTACAGTTAAATATATCAATGTGATGGTAACGATAGTTATGTTTGTTGCAAGCTCTAACCAGAAATCTATTTTTGGAATAATTTGTTCTACAATAAGGAATCGAAAACACGGCATTGGAGCGGCTATTTAACTTAGGACATCTGAATGATATTATGCGACTTAACAGTAAAGGAGAATCTATATAATTATTCAAAATTTTGTAAAGAAAGACTTGATCTCTGTGTTCACGCCTAATTTCTTTTTTTCTGAATCGACACCCTAATCTTTTTAAAAATTTATTTTGAATTCTTTCAACCTGGTCAATATAAGCAGCATATAGAGGGTTCCAAGCAGTAGACGCGTACTCAAGGTGACTTCTTACTAAGGAATTATACAACATCATGCAAGTGTTAATATTTTTAAAGTCTTTGCACTGCCGAAAGATAAAACCTAGCATTTTATAGGCTTTAGCAGTAGTTTTATCTATGTGAGAAGCAAAGTCTCGTTCACTATTAAGGTATACTCCCAGATCTCTCACCTCAGTCACTCTTGTAATAGGGGTGTTATTAAATATGTAAATTTATATAATTGCCTGTTTCTTTCGAGAATAAGTTATTGTATGACACTTAGTAATATTTAATTTTAAATCATTCATAAAGCAATATTCGTAAAATTCATTTAATGAATGAATTTTATTTCATCAAACCGCTGACAATGTTCTATAGATTTAACGAAGGTAAATATTGTGTCATCGGCATACAACAATGCTTTAGAATGATAAAAACAACGCATTACTCCATTTATAAATATATTGAAAAGAAGAGGACCTAGGTGTGATCCCTGAGGAACTCCAGAGGTGATGGGAACAAAACTCGATGTATAACCTTTAACGGCTACTGCCTGGGACCTTTCACGTAAATATGAAATTAACCAAATATATAGTTAAAAAAAAAATAAATGCTTAATATAGGTATATACAAAAAGCGGTCTTATCGCTATACAGCGATCTCTTCCAGACATCCTAGGGCATAGGACATCACTAGTAGAAAAACGGCAGGATGTACGGATGTGCTAACAGCAAAATAATAACAAATATTATACAACTTAAAATGTATGTAGTATATATACATATACTATATATAAGTATATAAATATAATACATACTTAATATATACATACACACAATTATATATGTATTAAGTAATATATGTAATTTTATCACAATTTTCTTTTTTATAAGCATTTCTTTTACTGAATAAAATGCAGGTGGAAGAAATTAGAGCATCGGTTAATGAATCCTCATGTATTTTAATATGAATATAAATAGCTTAGATTTTTTTATGATATAACATAGTGTTCAGAGCGAGTAGTAGAAACGAACACATTTCGAAAAATTATTAATAGGCATTATTTTGTAATTAATATTTTTTCAGAAATTCTTAAAAGTACTGTACTATTGACAGATATTTTCAACTTTTATAAATAAGGTGATAACTCTGCAACTTACCCACTTTTTAATTATTTCTGTAAAAAGTTATTTTTATTGTCTAACAGGTCAACAAGAAGACAACAAATATGTGCTCAGCGGTGTGGGCAACAATCCTAGCGCTGCAAGGCTTTGTGCACAGTGCGGGAAGGTCATCACTGAGAGGTTCTTGTTAAAAGCCATGGAGAGGTTTTGGCACGAGGACTGCCTCAAATGTGGTTGTTGCGATTGCCGCCTGGGAGAAGTTGGCTCAAAACTATACTACAAAGCTGACCTGATGCTCTGCAAAAGAGATTACCTTAGGTGAGTAAGATATCCGCCTATATATATGGAAACAACAAAGGAACTTATTGAAATTCTAGATAATTAATATGTGTAGAAAAAAATTATATTCATTTTTATTAACTACACGAACGTTGTCACAATTTAATATTATGTATAAATTCATGCATTAAAAATACATTAAATTAATTAAATAACTGATTCACATGTCAAAGGTATAAATCTTATGTTTGAGTCAAACAACAACACAACAGGTTTGTGGTTTGAGAATCACTATTATAAGTTTAATGTAATAATAAACACTAATTCTTGTATGCATAACTAACTTAGTTATATAATTAATAGACTAGGAAAAATGTTAACTTAAACAACATATAAGTTTATGTTAAAATTTATTAGTTACGGTCTAATTTTGCTCACTAATGGAGTACTAATAAAAATATTATAAAATACTTGCTCAATACACATTTGAAAAACCCCTCCTCGAGTATTAGTTTCGAGGTTGGTTAGCGATCTCGGGTTTTTATTAGCATTTTCTATCGTAACCTGACACTGCTCGCCTTTGAATAGATTACAAATTCTATGGACCGAGGATTCGTATTGAATTTCTGATGCCATTTATAATCCACACAAGGATATTTATCAGCGAGCGGTCGCCTTTAGATTAACTTCCAATAACAAACCATGTGGCACTTAACATAAATGCTTTTTAATATTAAATTATACTTGACATATGTCTTGTAACAAAATAACGATCAAAAAAGTAATAAAGTCAGCCTTCACATTTTAAATTGCATTTTACATTTTAATATGTTCTGATATTATATTAACAGGTTATTCGGAGCCACAGGCAACTGTGTAGCGTGCAACAAAGTCATTCCCGCCTTCGAAATGGTTATGCGAGCAAAGAGTTTCGTTTACCACTTAGAATGCTTTGCTTGTCAACAGTGCAACCATAGGTAATATTTATGTCCATTGTATTTGTATTGATTTTATCACAAACTCCTAAGAATTATATAAATAGTTACTATTAGACAGGGTCCAAAGTGGATTTGGGAAGATAGTTAGTGCGAAAGCAAAGTATTATTTGTTAAGTTTATTCTATAGAGCTACGTTACGAAAATAGACATAAATTATACGTAATATGTCGTAGCTAAGTGGTTAAACTAGTTGACATTACACAAATACATAGTTGTAGCGCGTTCATTGGAAACGCCATACAACCACACACCTAGTTTTGTAGTTGAATCATTATGGCGTTCAAAACGTTCAACATCACAGAAAAAAGGGACACTGGAACATAGAACTAGTAGTTTCTTTGCTGTTTTATTTATAATGTTATATCCAAAGCTATGTATTTAGTCGTGAGAAATAATCCCAATCTTATTAAATACAATACGTGAAACTTATCAATTTAAATAAATAAAAGAAATTTAAATTGACAAGTTTTGTTAGGTTAATTATTTGTAAGTTTACATTATGTTAATTAAACCTTAGGTAGGTTAAAAAAAATTACCGGAAGAGAGACTAATAGTGTTCTGTTAGAATTTTAAGATTAACGAGTAATGATAATTATGAACAATAGCTATTTATTATTTTTTACACTTTCCAATACAATCCTGTAGCAAGTTTACATCTCAAGTCTCGCTACGTCGTCGTTTGGATGTGATGTCGTGTGTTTCAGGCTAGTAGACGTTTAGGTGTGGGTCGTACGGCGTTGTTTAATGAACCTACTAATTAACTATATACACAACTTAACTGCGACATATACGTTCTAACACAAAAAACTAAATTTTTATTTTATTTAATGAGCATCACCGAGTAACATAGCCCTATAAATCTGTACAGGTTCTGTGTGGGCGACAGATTCTATCTCTGCGACAACAAGATACTCTGCGAATATGATTACGAAGAGAGGCTGGTTTTTGCCAGTATGGCGGCTAACCCCAGTGGTCTGGCGCACATCAGACGACAAGTTAGCGGGTTACAGGTACGAGTACTTGCTGTACATGTGTGCCTTTATAGGCCGTATTAGCGATTATTAATATATTTAACAAGCAGTGCCATTAAACTTTAATTACTTAATAATATCCACTAAGTTTAGTTGGCGCGGTTTTTAATCATCATCTATAAAGATATAATTATTATCTAATTGTAAAACCGAGTCGCAAGATTAGTTTTCTTTTTATAATGATTATTTTAATCACTACTACACATCACTACATCAGAGCAATACTACATATAATCATAATTAATTATTATTCCAAAATTATTACCTGTTTATAATTTGACGCTCACGAAATCGCTAAGATTGATTAAGAGGCACAATGAAAAATTGATTACGATTAAAAAATAATAAGTAGATTTACATCTACATATCCTGGTTGACGGTTGTATTTATTAGTTTAAATTTATGAAGGAGGATTTATTGTTCTGACAATAATAACAATACATTTTAGTAACAATAAAACAACGATCTATGATATGAAAAAATATTTTTTTATATATCAAAATAATCCGTATTGTGTACAGTACTTATTTATATAACTGAAATAATTTGTATTTTTCCATACTCAAGCAGATGGTAGTTCTACTCGTAATTATGTGAATACATAATACCCAGAGTATCAAGTTGCTGGTTCCCACCACGTAGACTTACGAGTGAGGGCCACGTCTGATCAATTACGAGCTTTGTCATGACGTGGACCAATAGGCAATATTAATACATCAATGATTTTTAAAAGGCTTATTCATTGCTATTATATCTTGGCATCGAATAAATACCTCTTTACATTTATTATACGTACACTTATCGATTTATTACGGACTCGGTTATTATGAACGGCTGTTTGCGTTTTACACGACACTAAATTGCCTAGTTATATAATATTATAATAAAACTCGTTTCGCGTATAGACAATATGTAAAAAGCTTTTTTCGGATGTCCCATCCAAAATGAAGGCACGTGAAAAAGTAGGCTCTATAGGAGTAAATAACTCCCACAAGGACACTGTTAGTGGAAGATTCTATCTCCAGTTTATTATGTTTCTTTTGTGATCATTAATCTTTCTCGTACGTACGCTTGTCGGAATGCGAATGTGGGGGAATCTATTTCATTTTATGAGTCGCGCGAGTAGAGGGTACCCATTCAGCCGCACGACATTTCTAATCGACTTTTTGATTGCGCTCACGGTACTGTTGGCCGCTTGACACGAGTATTGCTAACATTTAAATCACTGATTAGCGTTAGTGTACCATTCTATTGTTATAATCCGGCATGAGTTTGCGATTCGGTTTTAATATCATTGTATTATCGACATTCATGCTTAACGCTAAACCAATTTAAGCTTTACAAGTCAGCTAAACAATACCTAAAGTAAATTTTTTATTGGACAAACTTTCTTACCAAACCTTATAATATAAATTATGTAATCGTCAAATAAAAATTTTACTAATGTTGTACGAAAAATATCTTATACTTACCAAGAGCATGTTAGGAAAAAAAGTAATATTTATTATTTTGTTCTAGTCGCCAAGTAGTGGATACGTCGGAGGAGTAGGTGTGGGGGGATGTGCGGGTGGAGCGGTGGGGCCATTAGTAGATAAAGATAATGGAGGCTGCGCCGGAGCGGACGACGCGTCCAGCGGATACGGCAGCCCGCCCGACCCCGACGTGTGCGATGCTGCGCGATGACCGACGATACCACGCCGACTACTCGCCTCGGTTAGCTCAATATTTAAAGTATATTTAACTAAATCACGCTCATGATAAAACACTACAAGTTTCATTTCATATTTTGTGAAAAGTATTTAAGTAGTAATTCCATTTTCTTATTTATATTAATCAAAAAAATATATTTAGCGAAGAATTATTTTATTGTTTGCGTAACATAAAATGTTTTAAAATATCAAAATAATATTTCTGATTTTAGAGTAACGCTGGACGTAACCGAAAGTAAGTCCATACAAGAAATTACGATGTCTCTGCTACACAATTCCCACCACACGCCGCATCAAGAATTTTATGAAATTCATTGTGGTTTTTAATCCTCATGAATGTAACGTAAATACTGTGGAAATGTTAAGAATATTGTTTGTACTTGTTCACAGGTGAAACCTCACTGAGCCTGGCGGCAAGGTTCTACGTCGAGACGAGATCGCAGTTCGCACATAATGTCGTCAAGGAGTTCAACCTCGTACTTTACACGAACACTTACATTGTGTTAACGTTTTCATTTTTTATATTTCATAATACTGATGTCACCAAAAGTATCACTACATAGCTTTACTTTAATAAACTTAGGATGTATATATGTTCCAGTGCGGTGTGATAAAGTGCAATTTTTAGAGACTATTAACGTTGGGCGACTTTGCAATGAATTTATATAAAATCCGTTTTCTCCATTACTACATCGAAGTGTTTTAAATATAACTGTTTAAAAGCTCTGCAGAAGTACATCGGGAAAGATGGGGGCTTGGCGTGGACGAATCCACTTTACAAAATGTCCGGGATGAGTCGCGATAACGTTGTCAGAACACGATATTTCCATTATGTATACGATTTGAGTCTACATGTTAAGATAGCGTCGCGTGGGTAGAGTGCGAACTCTCGCCCCTACTCTACTACAACGCGCAGCGCTTAGCCAATATAACTACTTTGACTACATAGTTGAAAATAAATTACGTACCTTTTGTATATATTTAAATAAGTTTATCTTTTATATGTACCTACTTATAAATGTTCATACAACGAGTCAGGTACACAACAAAATATTTGATATAATCGATCTCATTGTTATAAATTTTTGTGTACAACTAGTGTACCTAGTTATTGTTATCATACAAGGTATGAACTTTGATTATGGTTGTTTAACTTTTATTTCTTTTCTATGAATTGGTTAAGTAGGTATTTTAATGTTTATGTTTATGTATACCAAAGATATCTTTCCGTTTAATGTGTTTAGTCTTCGCAGGCAGACTGCTTTTAAAGATTATTATTAGTGATACCATTTTTGGTACTCCGAAGTGGTGCAATGGTTGATATATAAGTATTTTGGTATAAGTAAAGTTGTTTAAGAAAATTTGTAAATTATATAAAATTTATTTTGCCATAGCTTCAGTAAATGTTGATCGCGATTACAGATTTTAGTTATTGATTCGTGATTTCAGATCTTGTTATGTTAAATAAGTGGGATATTAAAACATTTAGCTATATGCTTCAAATTTTCAGTAAATAAACAATTGTAAAATAAAATTTCTATGATTAAAGATATTGTATTTATGTAAAAATTGGAACTGTCGTTACTTAGAATTATCGGTTAGGATAGAAATGTTTCATCTACACGTTGTATCATAGAAACAACAAATAAAATTCTCAAACATCGACAGAGTTATTTTTCTTTTTACCGTTATGATGTAAATAAATATATTTATTTAACGACTATACACGTGTTTCATTATTCTACGTATTAATCTACCTACCCCATAATTATTCAAGCTACAGCTGTGCATATACAATCTAGCATACACCAAAAAATGTATAGGTACGATGTATTACATCATAATATAGGTATAAATAAACTAAAAACAATCTATTATTCCGTTTTTTGTATTATAATAAAAATTGCTTAATAATAAAAATTGGGGAGGACACACATTTTACCACTTTTGGCTCGTTTGGTCTCTCGCGCAAACTATTCAGTTTAGAAAAAAACGATTTGTGTGAGAGATTGAGTCTTAGTTTTAAGTATTGGGGAACCCTTAACTTTATTGTTTTTTTTTCTATTTTTGTGTGAAAATCGTAATACAGTTTACAGAGTACATCTACTTACCAAGTTTTAACTGTATAGGTCTTATAGTTTCGGAAAAAAGTGGCTGTGACAATCGGACGGACAGATAGACAGACAGACATGACGAGTCCATAAGGGTTCCGTTTTTTGCCATTTGGCTACGGGACCCTAAAAACCGGTATGATTAACGATATGATCGTTTCTGTTGAGGATGAACTATTATTATTATGCATTACTCATTTTCTAATTCATGGGAATAGTAATCATAAAATGTTACGTGAATCTTTTCCTTTAAAATATCTGATTTGATAGAAAATTCATTATGCTAAATATTATTCAAACATACTATTTTTTTGTCTTATATTGTATTAAAATAGTTTACAATAGAAAAATTTAAAGTATGGGACGTTGAATGTTTTTGTATATTTAACATAAATGCAAACATGTGTGTTTTATTCTTTATAATTAGGTCGGTGTCGTGTTTTTATTGTACCGCGCTCGCTGGGAATGTCCATAAAATTCTCCACAACGAGACGCATTAACGAGCGTCGTTTAGTTGTTTGCTGTTTAAATAAGAGCAGTAATGTAATTTTAATGAGCTCACAAAAATGTTTGCATATTTCTCAGTAGCCAATGATGCCATGTATGTAAGTATAAAGACAATAAAGTTCAAGTGCTATATTATAATCCAGCAACAAAGTAGCCGTCCTCGCCTCGTCCTCATATCGAATTCCATTTCGCCTCTTATAGGTGCAAAGTATATTAATATTAACTATTTTTCAAATTCAAAAGCGTAAGAATTATATACCTTTCTATAGCCCGGACAGTCCATGCAAACCCTAAAGGGACACTAAACTATGACAAATCTGAACGCATCCAGATTCATGGTAACGCTTTAAATGAATATAGATTCATTTAAAGCTTAGTCTTTTAACAATTATTGTTAATCATTATACAAAATTAGACACGTCACCCGGAGGGCGATGAAAGAATTAATATAAAGAGCAGAACTTAGTTGAAATATTGAGAGTAGGTAAGTAAGCGCATTCTCGTCCGTAAAAACCACTTAAACTTTTTAATTAAATTTCTGATTTTTCTCCTCCCCATGAAGAATCTTATACAATGCGCTTAGTGGAAAGTGTTACATTAATTTGTTAGCTTACTCTTCAGTTATAATCGATTTTAACGATCTTACGCATTAGACTGGCGAAGTGCTGACCATTGACCTAAGCCTAATAAATTTTAGATTATATAGAACATAACAGTATGCATAGTTTTGTTCCGTATAGGTTTATGTACCTAAGGACACTAAAATGTTAAGTCATATACATATGTCACCTATACTAAATGCAAGAAATCTTTTTATTAATTACTACTTACTTATTTTATATTTAAATATAAGTTTTAATTTTGAAAGTATTGACCTGGATTGCACTTTGGTTTCAAATGTTGCATATTCTTTATATCGCAGAAAATTTGTTTCATTATAACTTTCGTTGTAACGTTGTTGACATTCGTCATAATAGCTTTTCATAAAACGTCAAACATACTAGGTACTTAAGGAAGTTTATCTATCACTTATCTTTTCCTACTATAACGCATTACAAATTATAATATTTTAAAATACAATGATTACTAGCTATTTGACTTAAAACTTACTAAAACGAAAATTGAATCCACAACCTCTCAATCATGAATCCAACGCAATTATCATTGGACTGCTACACGTTGTATCCTTTCACATAAAAGGAGAAAATCAAGACATAGCTGTCCATATAAAGGAGTGAAATCATTAATTTTAATTGCTTATTTTTATATAACTCGTTAACTTGCCAATTAAGAAAAAACTTTATAATAAACCAAATAATTTAATGAATGTACGTAGCTCTTGCTTTTTTGTTCAATACTGCATCAAATAAAAAGTAGTTCATTAATACACGTATTAGCTTTTAGTAGTAAATACATATCTAATACATATTCATCATCACGACCCTTCAATGGCCCACTGCTGAGCCGGGTCTCCTCCTCAGAATGAGGAGGGTATTAGGCCATAGTCCACCACGCTGGCCCAGTGCGGGTTGGCAGACTTCACACACCTTTGAGAACTTTTAGGTAACTCTCAGGAGTGCAGGTTTCCTCACGATGTTTTCCTTCACCGTTAAAGTAATTGTTATTTAATTACTTAAAACACACATAACTCACAGTCAGAGGTGTGTGCCCAGGATCGAACTCGGACCTCCCGAGTAAGACTTGAAGTCTCAACCACTGGGCCATCACTGCTACCATATAATAAAATATATTAGTCCAAATTCAACTGGTTTTGTTATTGTCATCAGTAAAATTCAGTCCCTATTTATTGGCTATATCAGATCAGCTCAAGGCTACTAAATTGTAACATTGTTTTAGAATTAGTATAAGTATTTGGCATACCCATATTAATACTATAATAATACGACAGCTTTTCAGCTAATTGGACAACACTAAGTGGTTAATGGTTGGCAAATTTTAACGGAGTTACTATTATATACTATTATTAGAAGATAGTATAAGGTTTGTTGTAAAAACAACATTTATTATTAATAACCAATTGACTAGGTCCTTGCTAAGATGAGGATTTTTAAGTAACCATAACTATTTTCTGACATCCATTTATTTTAGTTTAGATCTGCAGCAATACAAATATAAATTAATAAACAGAAGTTTAAGCATAATGTGCTTGAATCGAATGGAATGCTTCTTATCCTCTCATTAAGTTTTATTAAATATCATCTAAGTACAGACATTTGATAAGTTACCTATTTTATTTTAATAACCATATAATAATAAATATTTTAAAAAATCCAAAAGTGGAAGATGATATTCAGTTCTCACATTCGCTTAGTCATTAAAAACACTCAATAAAAATAAACAAGGCGTTGACATTAGAGTTCGTATAATGATACCGCCCGCACCGCATCTGCGAAGAACTTTCCGTTGAATCATTTAAATAAACGAACTCGCATCATTATGTCAGATCTAAGGATCGAACAAATTGGCAATTAGTGGCGCGCTAGCCTTCAAGCTTGGAGCCCGGGACTGCAAGCGGGTGTCGGGATCGGGATCGGGATGACATCTCCCCCCGCCAAGACATGCTCTTACACTACCTAAGACCCCTGTTAGACTTGTCGCTATTAATGCTTTAATTTTCTTAAAAGCAGTTTTAAAAGAGTTTCATTCAAACTTTTACATAGAAAATTGTGACAAAGGAACAGAGGAAACTGTGGAGAATATTATCATTTAAAATATTCGGTTGACAACTTACTAAGTGCAATATGAGGATGTTTTCATGTGACGCATCTTTTTCTACTTTAATTAATTATTATTAGTATTTAATAAAATAAGTAGTCAGCTTTATGGACGTCTCAAAGGAATAATCAAAATATATGATAAAATGGTTTTCATGATAAATCAAGTATCAATTTTATAAAAACACAAACCTTTGAAAAGTAAATATTACTTCTGTTTTGAGAATATATGCTATAATATAATGTTTCAACCATTTTTCTCTTTCGTATTTAAATCATAGGGTCAATTGCTAAAACTTTATTGTTACTATTTTATGTTGTTTGACATAATTATAGTTTTTTGTAGATATCGATACTCTTCTATAATATTGTAGAACATTATGTTACACAGGGATAATGTAGCGTTCAAATGGCATAAGAATTTTTGAAATCGGCCCAGTAGTTTTTAAGTTTATTCGTTTCATACAAAAATACAAATCTATCTTTTATAATATTAGTAATATATAATAATATTATTGGCGAGCCATCCACAGAACTCTATGTGCCACCTCACGAGGGTTGTGGGTGGCGTCGTCCAAGCGCTCTCAGTATTCAGAGTATCGCAAATGTAACTTTCGGTTCTTTTCATGGATAAAGTATGTTGGCGGCAATCCATAATGGGATCGCCATTATTCTTGCCATTAATTCGCATGGCCTGGCTTCCGTGCATTAGCGGGCATCGTGGCTCTGCCAATCCACAAGGAGGGTCAAAATCCGAACAATATTTCCAACTCAATAACATAACCAATGCAACAAAACCTAATTATTTGTATAATACAAGTTTTCTTTGGCCTGAAGCTAAAATATGTGTCATTTATTTTCTGATCATTAAAAATAATTTGAAATATATAAAAACAAGTTTTCAGCACTACCATTTCTCATTAGGGAGTTCTAGGTCCTATATGCTTCATCATCATATCTGATCAATGGAACTGTTATATTGCATTTCTTAGTAAGTATTTACAAAACGAAGCCGATTTTCAGTTCAATCAGATACCAAGAGCTGACTGAAAATTGGCTTGCAAATTGTGATGGACAACTCACAAACATAGCAGGTTGAATATAAGCCTGTAATAACGAAATAATCAAACATATCTATCGTTTCAACCCTGCATAATAGTGATAGCTTAATAATTGCTTTTAAAAAGAGATGCCTTCTGGAATCCTAGGATTGATATTCAGAAAGCTAATAAAGTACGTTTATAGCGAGCGCGGACTTTGCAAAATTAATTAAGAGTGGGTGGGTATGCAGTAAATAAATCCTTCATTTTCCTGCGCAGATTGCATAAAAATAATCAAATAAGTGGCATGGACATTACTCAAAGCGTCGCAGCTGCATGATAGAGCGAGGTAGACTATCTTCCCTCCTGCTCCCTCACCGGAGTCTCCACACACCCCCTGAATGAAAGAAAAACTCTCGAAAAACTAATTACAAGTTGTAATTGAAATTTTGCGTGTTATATAATCGGATACTTGAGCCGTGAGTAATATATAAATACGATGGAGACTTGAATGGATGATGCCACTCTTACCGATATTGTTTTCTTTTTTAATTATCTTAAATTTAAAATTACTTTACTAAGTAATTTGGTAATTTTAGTTTGTCTTTTACTCTGAATTACACTGATTGCCTCCTAAATTATAATTCGATACTGAAAAATATCGAATAATAAATAGAGTAGTCATTAATCAATTTCAGTAAATAATATTAATAGTAAAAATAGTGTTGAAGTATAATAATCATAATAAACAAAACTAATATTTAAATACTCATACCAATAATAAAAGTTAGTCTAAACACTTTATTCAGTATTTGTTCAAATAAGAATGAAGGCTTTCCACTCCGACTAAACAAGCATTTTTAATTAAAGCCCCCTTCAAAACCACACCAACAAAAAACCTTATCACAATAACAACAATCTGGAAAACGATCTAACTGTATAAACCAAAGTCAAAGAACTTTATACAAATGGCGTCAATCCAATAACGATATAAATTAACTGGTTTCACATTCTTTATTGAAACAATGGCTTTAAATTTAATTCTTATATAGTTCTAATCTCGATTTGAAGTATTAATTAGTACATAAATATTAACAAATTAGTACGGCGGTGAAAGCAAAGCGTTATGTTCGTCATATTTAACAGAACTATTATTTAACATTTTCAACCTATATGATGGACAAACTTTTATTCTTTTCGTTTTTCTCTTTGGAAATAAAAACTACTAATGAAAAGAAGGGCAATATATACTTCTCATTTTCGTTGCCATTTTAGTGCGCAATTATCACTTTTATAGGTAACGCAATAAATAGCCAATTATAATTGAATAATTAAAAGCAACTCATAAAGTAATTCGCACAAAGTATCGTGAGATCATCGCCGATGATCCATGATTACTGTCGAATTTTATATACAAACACTTTTAGGTAAAAAAGATAGTAGTGAACATACCATTTCTGCATAAAAAAATGCTCTCTTTGGATATAAACACGCAAATAATGCGCAATCAAAAGGGCAGCGGACAAGTAGGGCTGTGGGGCCTGTGGGCGATGCAACAGGGAGACTCCATGCCTCCATATTCACCATCTTTGTTTTATGAATTAGTTTTAATTACTTTTTCAACACGCCTTACTTTATATTTTTCCTTTTGTTATACCCATTTTAACTGCAATGTTGATTTAATTGGTATACATACAGGTACTTTGATAAATACCAGGTACTTCAATGGCTTTTCTACAACGGCTGTCGTAGACGGACGTCCTCAAGTCGCAACTACTTTACTTAAATATGAAGTAATCAGTGTTAAATATTTCGTGTTCGAGTCTGTGGAAGTAACATTGGTATCGTATGTACAAAAGCTATATAATAATTATTAACGCTACTCATTTCCTTTTATAGTAAAGTCTGTGACTTGTTAAAGATTATAGTGATTAGAGTCTGATTAAATACTAAAGGATTTATTTGATTACAGATGTTTCGATTAATCTGTTTGCCTTTTTCACCTAATTTCTTTTTTTATTACTTACTAACTTACTTACTTACTCCGATGGCTTAACGACCCAAAGTGAGTCTTGGGTTAGACACCAAAAGACGCCATTTGTCCGTATCCTGCGCAGCCTCCACAGTTTGGCAGCAATTTCTTTTTTTATTAATTATTGTATTCCTAACACGTAACCGTTTTTCCTTTTTATTAAAAGTAATAGCTGGATGGAACACATACCCCTGCAACTAAGCTTAATGCTTGTGTTAGGAATGGGCTACGCCATTAATGGCAATGTCTGGGATTTGCACTGAACTACTGACATTTCCATTCAAAAAATTGTGTTTTCGTTTTGTATGACGTTTATAATAATACGTGTCTGAAAATATGTTAGATAATAGAGATAAGAAATGCAAAAAAGAATTCAAAACCGATCTAGTCACTTCGCTATATGTATCATATCATAATAACATGCTCTTGAAGCGGAGAAACCACTGGGGATTGAGTTCCAAGTACAACCTGTATTCTAATTTCAATCTAACACAAAACGTACGTGAGTTTAACACTATTTAACTTCAAAAAATTCAAAATAATTTGCTATATGTAATATGAGCTATGTTATAATGAGATTAAGATGTTTATTACAATATTATTATCTTGTTCACCGATTATATCTGTAAAAAGAGATTGTAATAACATTAAAATTATTACAAAAATTTAATTGGATGTAACTCTCATTTAACTTACACAATATAAGCATTTGTTTATTATTTCAGCAGCAGACTATTGAAGTAACTAAATATGAAAAGTGACATAATTATTTTAGGTTAGCAACATTTCGGTCAGTTAGGGGGAGGCGATGGCGTATAGTGGCGGGAAATGGAAAAGACATTAACGGATATGTCAGTGCCGCATCAACAGAGAGTGCCTGCTTTCTAATGCTGAATAAATACCATCTACCTCCCTCCTATGGGCCAGTTTCACCGAAACTCTGACTGAAACTAAACGCTCTGTTCATTTTTACAAGTCTAAGGAATGATATCACTTTTGTACAGTTTAAATAAAATTATTTGAACAGCCAGTACATTGACTCATTTTTATTGTTTAACAAAGTCTCCAAAACTAGTAATAAATGATATTTATAAAATAATGCATATGTGATTATATAATCATATGAATATTCTTAAATTATATTAAAAATACAAATAGTAGTTTTATTACCTATTGTATAATATAATTACACAATAATAACAAGCACTTTAGATAGAAAGCCAAATTGCGTCTGGGGCTTGTGCTCCAGAAGCAGGTTTAATAAGTCTTTCCCACCAATTATAACATAGTGCACGACCTTTTTTCTTATAGGTATTTATGCAACTGTTGTATAATGAGGGGTATTAAATACCTAATTTTCAATAGTTGCATACAAGACTTTCATCCATTACTAAGTATATACAATGAACTAAGTATTAATGAAATAATCATTTATTGTAGTTGTAAAGAACATTTTGTACACTGCAATTATTAAAATTCACTTTAATATGTTCTTTAATGTTGGAAGGTAATCGCTCATTTTTTTGTAAACAAAACAATAAAAATATTAAAGTATAATGGCGGGGATTTGAATAACATATTTTTTACGGCGTGCGTTCTAGATAGTGAAAGGAGCGTGAATGTCTGTTCTTTTTTTGAAATTCATACAGATACCACGCATCGAGCAGTAAGAATGTGGCTGTCTGTTGAGTAAACTCTTTGCGAAGGAATTTTGAGTGTTATTATAAAATTCAGTACAACATTATATCACCCGTTTGAGTGATATAATGGTCATTAGGACATTGGGTGTTTTAATATTGGCAATAAGCTAACTGTTTCAGAATCTTTTATAGAGGATTTAAAGTATGAGTGTAGATAAACACTATTACCTGACATTCAACTAAATCATAATGCGTATAAGTTAGCTTACTTATGTATATATAAATCTAATATGAGAGTTACCCAAACATTGCGGACCAATTACTTTTAATCATACTCTTGGTGGGTATTAAATAAATAAATTGCAAATAAGAAAATGAAAATGAAAAAAATTGTATTTAAAAGATCTTATTTAAATAATCAAAACAATGGATTCCGTATAATATATTTAGTGTAGTTATGATGTTGGCAACATTGATTCAAGTAGCCTTTTACAGTTGGTACAACTAAATTAGTCAGTTATGCAAACGAAAAGGCAAATAAAGACGCCGCTGTGACAGAAGTCATTATTATTACATGTCTCGAGACACTCGTATTCTAGCTGTAATTCTGTTGCTCTGTGTCTTAAAGTGTAATATTCTAACCAACGAGTCGTGATACTTTATGATATAACCCAGACTTAACAGTAATTTTTATCAGACTTATGATAAATATATTACGATGATAATAACAATGCCATGTAGATATAAAAGTTACTAACACACCAATGCAGTTATAAAAATAAAAATGAGAAAGATCTCAGTACCGGGAAAATCATTAAAACTCAAGTAATAAAGTTTATGCGTATTAAATGAAATTGTGATTTTGAGTGGGTTGATCATTAATTCGGTAAAAACAAGACAGGAAATCTTGATAGCGGGCAATTACCATTATCGTTTGGCATTTCATGAGCTTATTTATTTTAAATACGCAACATTATGTTATTATTTGTGAATACTTGAAATGTTCGTGTAGAGTTAGTTTTGTTAATTAAAAATATAGTCAATTTATAATTCTCTTTTGTTTTCATTTACTATTAATAAGCGATACTGGGCTTATAACTCAGGTATACACAGCTTGACCTTCCTTTCTAGGGTTTGACTTTACTTTACTTGACAATTAAAGTCAATTTACTCGATAAACTGTCGCTATACTACCAGAAAAAAAAATTAAAGAAAAAAATCCAATAGGAACTACACGCCTATTAAACGTTCTCAAGTAGTGTTGCTAACAGTAAAAATTTGGACATGTTTAAGGTCCAGTATGTATAATGGTTGAACTGAGCCCATCATAAGTGGGCGAGACGTCCCATTTCCCGTTTCTGCGCGGGCATGGATCGGGAATGTTTTAGCCAAATCGACTCCGAGATTAGATGGATATTTTTAAAGCATCATCTCGCTTGATCCATTAGCGGGATTTCATGAGTAGCTCCACTATGAGGATTACGTGTTAACGCTACCTCATAAACTTTAAATGGCGTAGGAAGTACCTCCCAAATCTCATTAGGTAAAACAGATTTTCAGCTCATTAGGTAATGAGGCTCTATGAAATGTTAATTATATGAAATCCTCTCTATTCTCTAGGACGAAGATTTTCTTGTTTTTTCATTATTATATTTCAAAGATGTACCTGTACAGTCTTAAGCACTAAATATATTAACCACGTTTTAGTTAAAAAATCTATGAAATTGTCAAGAAGTAAAAGGTTTGGTATAGAAATCGATTTCCTTCTCATTAATTTAGTATTCTTACTTTGTTTGTTATGATTTATTATAAATTGTGTCTGGGTCCATAATACTTTTTTTAATATTATAAATCCTATAGTAACTCTGTCTGTCTGTCTAGGTATCTGTCTGTCTGTTGCGCTTTCACGCCAAAACTACTAAACTAATTTAAAAAAACACATACGTATAGTTTAGTAATACATATAGTCTAGAGGTTGAAAAAGGACATACTTACTTTTTAATGCGAAAAAAAGTTAGTAGAGTTGAAAGGATGAAAATTTATATGGAAGTATCGTCATTTTTAGAGCTAGAAGCTTATTTTTTAGGCTGTTGATTCGATTTAAATAAATATGACATTCAAAGTTTGTAAAAGTTTTATCTTCAAGGGTGTAAAATAACAATAGGGGATAACGCGGAAGAAGTCGCGGGCACAGCTAGTCTTAAATAAAACAAGCTTTTTGTTTCGGATGATGTAATGTCACTGAAATGTTTCATATTCATATGAATATTACAAACCTAGGACGAAAATTTACAGAAAGTTTGTTTATTACAAAGTCGATATATGCAATTATCATATCTCAATTTTACTACAGTCAAAATATAAAAGAAATTATTAATAGATACGATTTTCAACCCAAAAGTTAATTTATTCGTTGCAAACGTTAATAAAACAGTTACTCAAATAATTTCCTCGAAATTTTAAATTTGAGTAGCAGTAAATTGCAAAATTGGTATTCATTGAGTGCGGTTAAACACCGGAAAAAATTGATTTCTTTCGTTTTATGTCCTCTGGGAAATTGAACCCAATTCATTCGTTTTAAGGGTAAATTAACTATAGAATAGTATCTATAAAATAAGCTCTACTTTATTATGAATTAAAATCATTACATATAAAAAAGGAATAGGTAATAGTTAGTTTTAGGGAAAGATATTTCAATACACGACTTAAAGGTATAGTAATTATTTGATATAACACTAAAATAATTAATACAATATTTTTATTTTTATCAGACATCAGATCAGATTACCTTGAATGGTAAGAGATACAAGTTTAAAAATACGATTAATTAATTGTTTCGCTTTTTATGCTGAAGGTAATCGGAATTTTTCATACAAAGAAAAGGCATATCTTTCTCCGTAAAAACATATTATAATGCATTAATCATTGTGTTATTCAAATTCAATTCAAAAGTACATTAACGTTGCGGGAACAATTCTGCTTAAAACGGCATTTTTTTTTAATTTAACTTGTCCTCATCTTACTAAAAGTTTGTTGGATATTTGTATGTTTGTTACTTAATCACGCAAAAACGACTGAACAGATCTCTTCAAAATTTGGCACACAGATACTTTAATGATGTGTTAATACAACCTGGATTAACACATAGGCAACTTTTTATCCAAAGGAATAATTCGGAGTCCCTGCGAGATACAAAATAAAATATGTTTACTGTCGTAAGCGCCTGAATATTTTAATTCAGCCACAATATATTATAGTTGTATGCATTTTTGTTTAATCTAAATATACGTGGTTAATTGCACCCGAGCGAGGCCGAGGTGGGTTGACTAGTATTTTTATAGGCTACCTAAAGAGTATCAAAGAGTAATAAACTGACATCCATCCATACACACTCGTACATCCTCGAAATTCTTCACGTTTATAGATAAAACATTGGTAGGATAAAAACATGCAATTAATGGCGCTGCAAGCGAGATAAAATGTTAAACAATTTAAATATATTTATGCATTATGCTGGTATTTTGTGTAATTAATTACTCATGGATGATGTATCATGTCTTACCGTCCGTTGTGAACAGGAGCCACACGACCAACTTGCGTTATTAAGCCACTGGTTCCAGACTATTTTCATTATTCAGGTTTATGTACATAGTAATATAAATTCCTAACATAATTATGTGTCTTCTATCAAGACAAAGTTAGACAATATTGCTTAAGCTTTTAAGGAACAAGCCTTCTAAGGGTAACAAAGTTTCCTTAACACGCGTAATATGACGACCGCAATTTGATCGGAATAGATATTATATACAATTTATTATTTTAAGACAGTAAATTATATATTATTTCGATCGTGCACGCTGTTTCTTTTCGGATACGTTTTATCATAAAATTTTATATGCGTCCGCACAATTTTATCACTAAATGCGATAATAAGGTGCCTTAAGGTACATCAACTTTAACCGGTAGACATAAAAGTTTATTAATCTTGTATATTTATTTTAACGTTATGCTTCCTACTGTATTGGATTCGATAGGCTTTTATTAACTCTAGGGATTACTGTTTGTTAGCATTCTCTCGATCGTGAAAAATAAGTGCAAGTTACACAGGTAAGTGTATTAGGCAACAACATATCACTATCTATGAATTTAATAATATTTTATAACAGTTGATCACAAATATTTTTACTATTAACACTCTTAAAAAAATATATTCATAGTTGTACTTTGCATAAGTTTTTTTTGTTATGTATTAACTTTGTAAAGTAATTCTTCTTTGATATAGTGAAAGAAATTCAACAAACCAGTTAAAAAATGAACCTGGAATCTTTAATATACCTAATAACCCTCGTCCTTAATTTGACGAATGGGTTCTCCACAGCTCGGAATATAATTTAATTATAAAACCGTCCCATCTATATTGTGAGAGACTAATGGAAGAGAGTATTTGGTGGGTTATTTCCTAACTTGTTAGTCTTTCTTTCACTTTGTAAAGAACACCCATTCCTCGGTTGAGTAGGAGAGTTGAGAAATAATTATGTGATTTATGATTTATTTATATTTTATTACACTTAAAGTAAAATATATCACATTTATGAATAAACAGTCCTCCCTATTGTAATATAGCAATTTATTCAAAATGGACAAAATATACCTACTAATACTACTAATTAGATTTTAGTTTAGAGATTTTTGATTATTGTTAGAATACTAATAATATGATAGATATAACTTTCTACATTCTATTAACCCTAATTACACGTTGAGTGTAAATTATTCAGTAATTCTGGCAAAAAAAGAATATCCTAGATCGTGTTAAATAAACATGTTCTCAAAAGTTGTTTCGCTGGACCCTCGAAGCTTCGTTAGGCCTACGTTTTGACCCAGAAAATTGTGCAGGGAAATGCAAGCGCAGGCGCACGCTTGACTTGTCGGCACTAATAACTTTCTTAAAACACTAATGAATAACTCGCTTCTTATTACTAAGCACGTTTTGCCACTTCACTCGCGACTCGCTGCTATGAGGAGAGCCGCAAAGATTATACAGTTCGTGGCCCTGACTAGAATAAAATAAACACATGCAGTTTACTTGTATTCAAATTACTTTGATGTTGAAACAATAATTATTAAAAACTGTAAGTGAAACAAGAAAAGAAATATTAGAAGAGAAATATATTTTGTATAACCTATTATTATGAATGAACATACAGAATTGCTTAGTACTCAAGAATAACATATTTTTCGCTAACTATTTAATTCTAACTAACTATCTAAATAATTATATTCTAATGATTAAGTATTTGCATAAATTGCGTGATCTTAGTAACTAAATGTGTTCATTAATTATGCGTCCGACTGATGAATCTTTTGTGATTTTATTAATATACGTCCCCATCCAAAAAAAGAATATTGGTCAATCTATTGATTATTTACTATCTCTATATAATCCTTCTATAACTAAGGTTCTTAAATAACTACATAGAATTATTCCAAAATGGAAAACCCGTAACTATAATTTTAGGGTAATGCGTAAAATGAACTTTGTTTGAGTAATTCGTTAATTGTAAACTATATTGTATATTCTGCAATGTTCATTAACGAGAGAAATTGCTCTTTCAGTAATGAGAGTTTTATGGCAGAGATGCAGCGATGTGGTACGAAGACTGCACACTGGCACAGCGCTGCCCGGCCTTCTGCCTAATTGATAGCACCCACATACAAATTAATTACGAACGAGCCTTTGTATCATAATTAAAAGCAAAGAATAATGAATAAAGCCATTACCGACGAGCAAAGAGAACACTAATTAATTACAGTTTTTGCTCATAATCTAATACGAATTGCTGTCAGATGGCAAAATTGTAATTACGACGAAATCATCTTTATTACATCGCTACAAATAAATTAGCTACATTTTTAGAAGCGCGAAACAATTCTAATTAGGTACGAGCCGCGTATCTACTGGTGTGCGTATAAGATGAGATATTCGAGCCGGTGACGGCGATGCGGGAATGTTTAATATGTATATGGATTTTTGTGAGAACTCGATCCTGTTATTCGGCTAACGAAGGCAAGGGTATCCCTTGATTATTAAAACGAAGCCGGAGCCACCCACGGCACCGCCTGAGTGTTAATTGGGCCCCCGTAGACAATACTAATAAGGCCCGTCCGCGCCTCTATCTGTCTAATTAAACGCGAAACTTGAGAGTAGCACCCTCGGCGACGAGAGCCTGTTTGCCGAGCCTCCTGAATACACTGTAATAATACCAGCTAAGCGTGTTTGAGTGCCTCTTTTTCGGATCTCTGTAAGCTCGCGTTTAATTAGGAGTATTATGTGTCTGAGTGTCGACTCTCGGCTTGTTTAATTAAGCTAAGTCAGTAACAACAATCCATTAGCGCTATTCTCATTGAAATTTGTTTGAATATTATTGACTGACGAACTTTGTACGATTACCAATATTTACTTCTGCAACACCCTTTTGCGTTTGTATAAATTTGATTTCTTAATTATTTACATAGGTCGTAATTATTTAAGGATTTTGCTGGGTCGGCGGGTGGCCGGGTCGGATGTCCAAATGTTTTAGAAGCTCTTCCGTTTTCCGCTGTTGATCCTAATTACAGATAAGGAGCAAGGAGCCTGTCTCATCTCGTTTGACTTTCGTGAGTGCTCGGGTTAGCCTTGTAAGCACGAAGGGGAAGTAATAACATGATACTAGTGCATTATTACATAATGGGTTGTCTATATTAATTATACATGTTTGTATCTTGTGATTATAGAGCAATAGTAATTATAGTTATAATAATATACTGTTTTATGATTTTGAAGCCAAACATACCTAATGACCTAATACAACTAGTATTTATAATAAAATAAGACGAAAATTATCAATGCCAAAGAGGTATACAAAAACAACACGTTAAATTTAATAACACAACGCGCCCGATGTGACGGCGACAAACACTGATACCAGGTTCACCCCAAATTTGAAGAATTTAACCTGTTAGTAGTAAGTGTGGTGGTGGTTGGTGGGGTAAAATTGTAAGGACAATATTTTTATGGGAATATTTGGAGATAAAAACTGGGCTAAAAGGCAATATTATCAAAGCGTGAAATAAGGCAGTCAAATCACATAAAAAATCTCTATTATTTATTATCGCTGCACTGATATTAATGAAAACTAACAAGTGTGCAATGCAGTACACAATAACGGCTCACTGGTTCTGAAGTCGTTTTAAGTTGGGCTAATAGGCAATGTATCTCGCGCAATGATCCCCGCCTTGTGCATTATTTGCATCTCCTCTGGTGATATAACGAAGATTTTGTCAATAATTCTCATTATTTGTGTGTGTAGTGAGCAGTATAAATCTACTATGAATTGAAATATTTTGCAATCTGTGGGGGTTAATTTCAGATATGACTTGGGAAGAATTAGAGAGGGTCATCTCTCAATACTGAAGCTAACACGTAGTTGTCACGCACAAGCTTAACGTTCGTTAATTTTAATTTCTTACTCGATATTTAATCTAATATAGTTAAATAATTTTAATATTAGATTTGTTAAGTTATTGTATATTTGTTTATTTCCAAAGTCATTGGTAGTTAAATTAATCGCCACAATCTATGTTCAAAATTTATGAACTTTTGAATAAACTAACACTTAATTTTATTACCATTGTATTTTTAATTTCTTAGAGGCTTATGATTTTATATTGAATTTCGTTTTTGTTTTTATTTAAGGTATGTACAACTTTACACTACACCAATAGGTGCCATAATTTTATCTATTTAATTAAAATCAGAGATTTAAAAACATTATCTGAAAGTAAATAAATCAATATAATCGTATAACAAAACAAACAAATTGGATAGGCATTAAGTTTTATTAGCTTCTTTCTTAATAAGCCAATTGCTGTCAGCCGGAGCCAGGGCTCGCCTACACGGCGCTACGACTCGACTTATTCAGAATAGACTCCGTCGCAATCCCACGATTGATTCTAATTAACGATAGCAGTATTTATTGGAGCAGTTCGCAAACGAACCTAATTGATTTCACTGCTATGCCATCGTATAGACATAAATAGACACCGGTGAGTGCTGTTTACTGTCCATCAATTAATATTTGACGAAGCAATAACAGTTTCCAGCTACTGCGGGCGAAATCATTCATTTTAATAGACGACCTTTGATTCAATTGTCGCGTGATCATTGTCTGCTTTTTATAACAAGCTTTTTATTAACTTGCAGCTTTTGTATTGTATGTTTAGTGTCCGTCAAAAATTGTAAATGATTTCTTCTAGGCCTCTTAAGACCACTGAACTGATCTGGACCGAGATATATGGGCTATTGTCATGAGTGTTTTGAAATTATGTTTAGAATCTTTAAAATTTCTGAATTATGAGAATTAAACGTAAATAAAACGTATTATTAATGAATTTTTTTTTACATACTAAAATTGTATACAAAAAATCAAGTAAACCACAGTCGGACAACTTACCTAGGGTTCTATACCACGTAAGGGGCTGAAACCCTTATTTTATTATTTGTTATTCTACTTTAGAGACTGCATTAGGATCCACATCAAGTTTAATGCTATTTACGTGTCGGCAATACATCCTTACTTATATAAACTGAGTAAGAGAAAGTAACTTTGTTTTGGCTGCCCATACAATTAATACGTAGCATTTTTTGAAATATAATTATTTTAATACCTACAAGAGCCATTTAACTCAAAATATGATGACCATAATGACGAACATGATACAGATTTTGACAAATAGCTTTTTTAATTTATTTTTTATTACGGAATTATTTTATGGTATGTGTATTGACTCAGTTTAATATATAAATTCATTGAAAATGTGGATGCTATTTGGATATTTTCTTGAATAATTTTATCGTAATTCTTGTATGCCTAAACGACGCTACTAGGGATTTTAGAATTCAATAGGATTTGCCCTCTAATATTTCTGCGACGAATGAGGACGTTAACACTTTCATTGTCAATAACATGCCGATGATGATAAAACAATTGTTCGAAGAACTCGAAATAAAAATATATCCCCTACTAATTATACTCCTAGTATAGTTCATATGGCATGTAATCTACCTGTCTGCTAATTAATACAGCTGAATAAGCAACCTCACGGCAAATGGAATGGGGTTGGCAATTCTGTAATTCACCATTAGGTACCTAGTGCGCAATATACTGCGGCTGCCATTTACTATATTAAGATTTTGTACAAAAGTTGCATTATTGTTGTTATAAATTGATATAGTTGTATTATTTTATGAAAATTAATATACACAAATACCAATTTCCTGAATATTAAAAGTACGTACATCGGTATAGATCGCAGTCTTAAGGATTAACTCCTTTACGTATGATGAATCACATACCAAATTTCATGAATCTATAACTAGTACGATGACTATGCGTGAATCTAATTACCTATCTAAAAACGGGTGTATCTTATGCGTTCATTTAGAAGTGTAATTTTTGAAGAGACTTTTAATATTAATTTAAACTTTATAATTTCACGCATTTCCCAAATAGGCCCACATACAAGAATATTTTTAAGATACTATTTTTTCATGATATAACAACAAATTTCCAGTCCACACACATTTTTTACGGCAGTATCTTTAAAAATCAAACTTGTAATTGTTGATTTAATGAGTAACAACATGAATGACTTCCCACCACATGAATCTTTTGACTACATTGACTTCTAAGTTTGATATTTTCGAAGCTTCAAGAAACCTCCATGCGTTCCTCAGAAAAAAGTCTCTACAGATAGGCAGGAATTCAAACGGACACCGAAGTGATCCTATAAGGATTCCTTTTTTCCTTTTAAGGTAGAAAAACTAATATAACCTATAGCACTTGGTAATAGTGTAGCTTTCTATCAGTGAAAGAATTAACAAATACAATTCAGTAGTTTTAACATATTATACTCATATGTCATTTGCTTATGTTATTGTAAATGCTAAATACAAGAAGGTTTGACATATTTTCGTTAATACATTTTAAGGAGTAAATTGTATTTGGTGTATGATTGTGTAACATACGTGCGGGTAATTAAAGCGAAGCATAGTAATGAGAGGCCGTTGTGAACACTAATTAGACCCCATCGCTCCAGAAACTGTATACCTAACTCTTCCAATTAGCAGTTAGCTACATCATTTTAGTAGGTTTACAATATATAACAAATCTTTCAGTTTCGTTTCAGTCCTATAATAATGTTTTTCATACCAATTTCTTAATCTCGTGTTCGTTAAATACCAAAAACTAAATCATCTTAATAACAAAGTTCAAGTTTTGTCTGATATAATTAAATGTTAAACTCTATTTAGACTTAGAGTATCGGCATAGATGTTAGTAACACTATGTGTGGCTTGCAGTTCCTATTGTTTTGAACTTTCTGTTTTAAACAATAGGAAGAAGTTGCTGAGACCTGATAGATATGCGGCAGGTTAGCGAGCGATGTCATTCAATGAATATTATATCTGTAATCTTTATTACTTAACTTAGTTATAAGGTGGATAGCTTTGACAGTATAGGCGAATGTTATAACAATATAAAAACACACACGAAAACCTGTACTTGGGTCACAAGTCCCAGACACTTGATATTGGATTGATAGTTTAATAGTAGTTTTTTGGATTATTAGAATTTTTTGTAAGATATATGGAGAGTAGAAAACAAAACACGCCAAGTAATTTCGAAATTTTACGGATTTTGTCGTCCAGTCAAATGGTGGTAAAAGAGTTTAAATTGGATTGCCATTGACATAAATCAGCATAGACCATTTCAATTCAAAATTATGACGAGGCAATTTCTAAAATTACATATTGATTCGGCCGATGTGTTGTTCGACAGTTCATTAGATTTAATGTACATTACCCACATCACACATGGAATAATAGGTACGGGGTGAAATTAGTTTTCGTAACCATTCCTCTTCCATAAATATAATTGCGTTCCACTTATTGCCCATAAAAGGAAAGGAACGTGCGAACGGCCCTGTTGCTAAATTGTACAAAAGGAAAGTAATATTAGGTGGAAGTGGAAGCACTGCTATCCCGGGCATGTTTCGGTGACTGGAGCGGGCTTTCAGATAAATTATTTATCAACTGTATAGCAATTTTCTTTATGACTCCTCCGACGGAGCAGAGCAATTTACTCGTGAAAGAGATGCGTAAACTTGCAAGGAGGCCTAAATTGAAAGTGGAACAACCAAGCCGATAAAGATTTCAATAAGGATACCGAGTATTACTATAAAAAGGCTGTTACCATTAAATATATATTATTTTTGAAGGTATATTTTCAATAATTAAACTATAATCAAGTGGGTTAGTCAAGTTCAGCGACTTTGTATTTGATGACGAGACTATTTGTTTTTATTCTGACAGGCTGTAATCTATAATTATTTTAATACTTATTTAATGAAACAATGGCAGAAAATTTGTAAGAAAATAAATTATTTCATAAGCCAATATTTTTTTTATTCGTCATGGTATGGCCATAACATTGATTTATGGTAAACTAAGCATATCAGGTCATTTTTATGATACAAGCGAATCCGCGGGTAATGCGCTAGTTTATTTATTAAAGCCCTAAATGGCTAAATCTCTACTGCTATTAAACAGCAAATAACATTAACCTTCAATCCCAGTTACCAGACTAATTGTAATTGAGTTCCATAGTTCGTAACAATGCGATCAAAAATAACTGAAGAACTAATCATGGAAAAATTAATACCTAAGACTGTCACGTATTTAACCTGATTTTTAATCTATTCATCAGAACAAAGAACAATCGGATGAGAATATGTGAGTTAACAAAAAACCTTTATTGAGTATTTGCGTTACTTAGATGTTCAATAAGGCAATGTAATAAAGGTTGTGATGTTGACGAGGTGATTGATGAAGAGTAGCAATCAAATTAGGCTCAACATCGAAGGTAATCAGCTGAAAGCTGCCCGCAGTCCCGACAGTGCTTTGTGGGTCTCCGAGACCATTGCCGCTTATCTAAGGTCTTTCAAGTATTCGTTTGCTAAATGTTTTGTCACTAGACACTAATAGGTATATAATTTACTAGGGGCCCGTCCCGGCTTCGCACGGGTGGATAATTTTTTTTTAACATTTTGGCTCCCGCATTCTGTCGCTCCTCTATCGCCGCGTTACTCGCTGCGCTGCGAGGCACTCCACAGCGCGTCCGCGACCCGTCAGGGATTATTTTTTATTTATCTTGATATTTTTATTTCGTAATATCTTTTGACTGGAATGTCCGATTTTAATAATTCAAAAAGTATTTTACAGGTATTGAAACAGTCTTGAATACGAAATAATTTATTTGGATAAGGATTAATACAAAGTTATAGAAAACATGGCCTGATTTTGATTGGCATTTTTATCAACTTTTAAAATGTAAAAAAGTAGTTATAGTGACATAACTATAATAGTTGGACATATGGTCTCGCGGAGTTTTTTGTAGATATTGATACGTTCTATAATATTGTAGAACATTTCTTTGTTCTATCATCAATACTTTTTGCAGCGCATGCGATGAAAGATATTTTATGGCTAATTTTTTTGCACCTTGGGTTGGTTTTAGTGAGATTTCCTGAGGATCTCTAATTTTTTCTTTTAATAAATATAGCCTATGTTACTCAAGGATAATGTAGCTTTCTAATGGTGAAAGAATTTTTGAAATCGGTTCAGTAGTTTTTATGTTTATTCGTTACATACAAAAATACAAATCTTACTTCTTTATAATATTAGTATAGATATAGATATAGATAACATTAATTGCTAACAAAGTGAGCGTAAGTAAAATACATAGGCTATACGTGTGAGGGCAAACGTTAATTAAGTTCGTGTGACCAGACGTGTGTGTCTGTGTTCTTATTGATTAATTATTATAAAAATGTACCCTTGTAATCCTACATTTTAGTTATATTGTTGCTAGCCCATAACTATGCATTGAAATAAATAAGTAAGAATACCCAATCAAACAACAGCCTGTCAACCATAGAATACTTATAATACTTATGTCTATATGTTTGTATGTGCATTACCCATTAACAAACAATTTTTAAAGTAGATACCGTTTTCACTATTGTAGTTGTTTAGGTGCTCAGCAGTGATGGCCCAGTGGTTGAGACTTCAAGTCTTACTCGGGAGGGCCGAGGTTCGATCCTGGGCACACACCTCTGAGTCTGAGTTATGTGTGTTTTAAGCAATTAAATATCACTAGCTTTAACGGTGAAGGAAACATCGTAAGGAAACCTGCACTCCTGAGAGTTCCTAAAAAAGTTCTCAAAGGTGTGTGAAGTCTGCCAACCCGCACTGGGCCAGCGTGGTGGACTATGGCCTAATACCCTCCTCATTCTGAGGAGGAGACCCGGCTCAGCAGTGGGCCATTGAAGGGTCGTGATGAGAGGTGCTCATAGGATTTATTTTATATAAATCAAATGTTAAGAAAATAGTTACTTTCACGTGAAGCTCTACTCCCAGCGAAGCTAAAACGGATCGACTAGTTTTATATTTAATATTTTTTGAAACATTAAATCATTATACTAAAAATAAATGAAACGTGTTTGCGAAAGCTGAGACAGATATTGAGGACATTAGAATAGGACCGATACGGCCCACAGCATCAGTCGTACGTTTAGCTTTTATCATAATTTAAGTTTTCCATTAGCCGTAATTGACGCGAACATCGTTCGTCGCTTACGGCTCCGTATCGTTGCTACGATTGTTATTTTTAGATAAATAAATACTTCCTATTTTCAAAAGGTTTTCAAAACCTTCCTAATTGACAATCTGTTAATAATTAATAAGAATTATGGCACATAGCTTTTATCTTAATGTCGCTTTTAACGGGACATTTGTATTCGAGAGTCCATTCCGATATAATTTCAACGGCGCGACTGTCTCGCTAATGGAGAAATATCGTGTAATTTACTATTGATGTATGAATAATTCAGCCGATATTGATATTTCGGGTTAAATAAACGCCGAGCATAGATTGTAAGAATTATGTGATTGAGGTCGCAGAACCTCGGGGGACAGCGAGATATCAAAACGTCATCCGGTTCAGTATTAGTGAGACGAACGTGCGCCTAAGTTTCGCCGGGATCTCACTAAAACGACTATAACTACACAATACAAATTATTAAGAGTGCTCGGCGTCACGGGAACGCTTTCAGAAGTAATGAATTAGAAAAGTTGCGCAGCACTCACACGGATTGAGTCGGCACTCGGCGCGCCACTCGCTACAACATTACTTTAATTAAATCTATTTGAACAACAAACTTTAATTAAATTTCATCCAGCAGTTAGGCGTCGGCGTCGCGGAGGAATAATCGCGCAATTAGAGCGGCCGTGAGCGTCGCCTTACACGCTCTTAGTTAATTAACTCACTTTGGCGACCTATCCGACTTGAGCTCACTGTATTAACACGCCCGCGCTGAGTTCCTAGTCTATCCCAAACAGTATTATCAGATCTAATAAGATATGGTGATGGTATATCTATTGAAATTAAGTTCTTTAATGCAACTTGTGGTAGTAAGTGGCAAACTTTAAAACGTCAAGAAAAACCATTGTGCCCTGTTTCAAGAGGTTAGGAGGAAGTTTGTTAAACTTGAAATGAGTATGATGTCTTAAAGTCTAAAGAGTTGCAGAGCTTTTATTAGATTAATATTTATAGCGACGAAACAACCACTTAGTAACTTATTTATCAAATTGTTATTTTAGATCATTAAATTGTAATCCAGACTAACCTAATGCTAATTTAATGAATAGAAATCTACAATAACGCCGTCTTTCTTTTTTTATTTTTCTCTCTCCTTTGCTCTCTCTATTTCCACTGTCTTTATCTCTCTCTTTCAATTCTCTTTTTTTCTCTTTCTGTCTATTTTTATCTCTCTGTGAGGTACAGACAAAAAAAAAGGCTTTTTTTACCCTCAGGATGAAAGATTTCGGCTTTCGCCATCAACTCACGTGGAAACTAACTTCCTCCCTTCTCTGGTAAGAAAGAAAAGTTGTTTTGTATGCGATATGAAATATTATATTTTACTTTTCAAACATTCATATTTAATTTTACGTAATATAGGTATACGTTATATCTGCACAGGTCATATAACGTTACTTATAACCATTAGCAAGATCAAGTCTTCGTAAACATTCTTTTATACGAATAACATGTATAAATAAAGGCAAAAACTGACAGAATCCATTAAAAGTGTTGCTCCGAGACGCCGAGTATGGACATACATTAGACCACTTAACTCCATTTCACTTCTCGTCTCTATTCGTATACGAGTAGGTGGCAAAACTCCTTCGTTAAAACTTTTTATATACATAAATAAATAAACTTTTTCCTTTAAGCCATCCGACGCTTAAATTATGTTCTTTTAATACTTTCGATACTTTTAGATAACTGCGAAAAACAATTTAATGAGGTAGGTATTGAAAAAGGGTCGTGTTTACTTACAAAAAAAATATGATATTATATATAAAGTAATGTGTTAAAATTGAAAGAATATTTTTTTTAAATAGCTGTATGCTGCTGTGTAATTGTATAAAGAGTGTTAATTCTTTTTCCTTTCCATTGGATAAAATATGATGCATAATACAATTAATTTGTAAATTATCCGAAACCATTAGCATAACTACTATCATATAGTCATTGCTAATTAGATTAATTTAATATCGGAGCCAAAAGTGCATGCTAATTGAAAAATGTACAATAAGTCTAAAGGATCGAAATCTCAAAAATTTACCATATCTCCTGAATTATTCACTAGTCGACCCGCGTGACTTCTTCCAGGTAGAGCTAAGTTTGTTCTAAGATAAAAATATTCTAAATTTCGATCCATGTCACAAGCTATGTAATGTACAAGCATGTCAATGACATTTGTACAAAATTGAAATATTGTACACATATCAAAGGGATAAATATTCTTTTTTTAAACAGCTAAAGAGCTGTTCTTTTAAGAACAAACTTATCTATTTCTGTTATATTAGCAATTCTTACACGAATAAGACCGTCGCCTTCACTGCTCATCCTAGTTACATAACATCACGGCACAACTTTCCAGTTACCAGTCTTTATTGAATTTATAAAAGTTCAATTAGATATGACACCGACGATGAGACGAGAACTGTATTCGCGTAAAATCTCGAAAAACTACCTTGTTATTAATATGTTTAGGGTCTTTACACACACGTCATTTGCAACACGTAATATTCAGTCAGTGCTGACTTCCAATGGACTGTAAAATCTCTGATCAGTGCCGACACGTAACAGTCAGCGCCGACAGCCAAGGGCGTCGCCAGCCGATTGCCGAGGTGAGCGAGGCCAAGTTGATGAAAGATGGGGTCGTATGAATTGTATAATATATATTATTAATATATATGTCGGGGATTTTAAAACGATGTGAAAGGAGATGGAAGGAGAGAGATGGGGAATATTGGGGAACACTAAAAGGGGGTGATGGTAATGAATGGAATATTGGGTAAACGCGACGCAGTTACTTCTACTGAACCGATAAATGATTAAATATGATCTCTAACAATTACGAGAGAAACCTAAGCAGTGCCTTGGACTTGTGACCAAGGTGTAGGCTTAAGGACGTCCTTTAAGTAATTACAACACTCGCCTTCACTGCTAGGCTCTCTATTTAAACCCAAGGTTAAACGCACATAAACCGAATCTAACACAAGGCTAACCTAACCTAAGGCTAACCTAACCTAACATTGTGTGTACTTAACCACGTGGCAATTAAATTTTAAGGACTTACGTGACCTTAGTTGGACAGCACTTCCACACTACACTGCACTTGACACTATCACTATCACTAGCACTACTTAGATGTTCACTTCTTGAGAGAACGCGCACGACTAAGACTTCAAGTCTCTCAAGAAGTGAAGTAGTGTCTGAATAGTGATAGTGTTGCGCAGTGTTGTGTTAGTGCTAGGAGTGCTGACCGATCAAGGTCACGTGAGTACCTCACAATGTAACCTCGTCTTGTGTTAGGTTAGGTTTATGTGCGTTTAACCTTGGGTTTAAACAGAGAGCCTAGCAGTGGAGGCGAGTGTCGAGATCACTTAAAGGAGCTCCTTAAGCCTACACCTTACTTGTGACAAAGGTGTAGGCTTAAGGATATCCTTTAAATGATCATAACACTCACCTCCACTGCTTAGTTTCACCGTCTAAACCTAAGATTGGACTAACATAAACCTAACCTAACACAAGGCTAACCTAACCTAAAGCTAACACTCACCTCCGACACGGCCATTCTGAAGCACGACCGTCCTCGGGCGATACTGAATTTCTAAACCGCACTATCACAAGGAAATCCGCTCGTCTTTCCTGACAATACTTTATTCAACGCGAAGTCCCAAGTATTAAAATCTATAACGTACTAACGGAACTGGACAATTAACTAGTCATTAGTCTACACCGAACGACATTAAAGGAAATTATTTCAAAGTATCACAATCGAAGTAATATCGTCTTCACCTTAACCGATGAACTGTAAATGTTAATTTAAACGATTAATCAAGATTTAAAGTAAGTCTGTATCTTCAACGTACCGAACGCACACGTAATACTCTCTAGTCTTTACTTCGCACCGATTCCTACTAAGGTACTAAAGGAACTAATTCTGGCGAAATTAACACTGTGTCTTTGACCGGACTACTATCAAATTAAGATAATGACAATTTTCTACTACACAAAAACAACATCATCAAGTAGAGCCATGTACCAGAACTGTTTATTCCAACTTTCAAAAGCTACATACTAACTACTTTCTAGCTGTGTCCGATTGGGGCGATGCCAACCTGGTCAAGTTTAATGCCACCAAAACACAGGCGTGTCTATTCACCGCTAAACGGAGTCCCTTCACCTTAACTCCTACTTTCCAAAATGTATCTGTACCGATCACCAACCATCTTGAGCTCCTAGGAATGCATGTAAGCTCAAATTTAAACTTTGGTGAATCCATTGAGTTTAAGGCAAAAACAGCTGCAAAAAAACTTGGGATCTTAAACAAGGTTAGGCAGTACTTCACACCTGGACAGCTTCTTAATCTTTATAAAGCTCAAGTCCGTCCGTGTATGGAGTACTGTAGCCACCTCTGGGACGGTTCAGCCAAGTACCAGCTGGCAGCCCTTGACTCGGTGGAGCGTCGTGCAAAAAAGCTGATCTGCGACACTATTTTGATTGAGTCCAAGCTCCAGAGTCTTGAACACCGCCGCAGAATAGCTTGCCTCTCGGTTTTCTACCGGATACATTTTGGAGAGTGTGCTGCGGAACTTCACGATTTAGTTCCTCCATCACCATTTCGTCATCGGACCACTAGGCGGGGTGAGGGTTTCCACCCTTATGTTGTTAACATACCACCAGTTCGCACGAAGCGCTTTGCAGCTTCCTTCCTCATGCGCACAGCTAAGGATTGGAATTCTCTCCCCTCGTCTGTGTTTCCTCAAACATACAACTTGGGAATCTTTAAGAAGAGAGTGAATAGGCTATTTACGGGAAAGCGAGCTCCATCTTCGGCCTAATCGTCACTTAACATCAGGTGAGATTTAGGCCAATCGCAATCCCGTCACGAATAAAAAAAAAAAAAATAAAAAAAAAAACTTCTACAAATCCTTGAATGATACCCTCCATCACCACGGCTCTCACAGCCGACCAGTAATCGCAATTACCATCACACGCGCATCCACCTCGTGGATCGCAACGCTCACGAACATCCATCACATGGATTGCAACAATTTTCAATACGGTCAATAGATTCTATCACTCAAGCTATTAACTCCAATTTACTCATTATCATAATCACCAATAACTTCAACTGGTACACGATCTACAAGAATTTTCCTTAATCGCACATGTTCGTAAATTCTTAATTTTTTCAAAGTCAAAATCTACTAACGAGAAAGCTGATAGACCCCATGTGAAGCGAAGGTCTATCCCACTTCTGATGTCGGAAACTAAAATAAGGATATAGATGGATGGCTTATCTTAAAAGCTATACGGGCAGGATATAATTAAACTAAACATTACTATCACTTACTATTCTGACAAGAACTATTATGACAGGAACCTAAGCAGTGCCTTGGACTTGTGACCAAGGTGTAGGCTTAAGGATATCCTTTAAATGATCATAACACTCACCTCCACTGCTTAGTTTCACCGTCTAAACCTAAGATTGGACTAACATAAACCTAACACTCACCTCCGACATATACATGAATCCGACATATACCGACATATATATAGCTGCTTGTGCTGATTCACTGACTGACTGATTGACCACCTCTCCTGTAAAATTTTGTTTTTTTCACTCATGGGATGAAAATTCATTCAGAGGAAAAATATGGAGAAAGCTGATGATTAAGGGTTTCAGAGACGGGGGAAGAGCACAGCCAGGGTATTTAAGATAGGTGGGAGGTGCTCGAGCAAATATCATTCGAAACCTCATCCAATTGGCAATTAGCTGAAAAAAAATCCAAAATGGCGGATTTAAGTTGGCAGCCATACAAACTTCGTCGGCGTCTATCTCAGAAAATATACAAGATGAAAGAGTGATTTTCTGGAAAAAGATGATCAGTGTATGAAGGTCTATTTTATGAACAGAAAAAAATACAAGATGGCGGAGTTTATTTTTCCATACAAAATATATATGGGGAATATTAAAGAGAAGATATTGAAACTATGCAAGACTTTGATATGGTACATAGAAGAACATTCATTCTGACAAATTCATTGAGGATTTTAGAGATGGGTATGGAGGACGGCCAGGTCATTAAAATAGGTGGGCGCTATTCAAATAAAAAATACTAGAAATCTCATCCAATTGGCAGAGAGTTGAATAAAAATTTCCAAATTGTCAGATTCCGTATGGCGGTTTTGTAGAAAATGATAGACAGTGGTAGAAAGTAATAGAAAAATATTAGTTAGTGACAGGCTACTATTTTACATTCATTAACTTCTACTGTGCGCTGAAGTAATTTTCATGTCCTGGATGTTTTTTTTACTTCTTATGGCTCAGATAGATATTAAAGAAGGTCTCTCTTTTACATTCCTCTGTACTGTGCTCGATAACATATCAATCTGATATTCGCATTAGAACATTTAGTCAGTAAACAGTGGACAGTTGACAGAACTATAGATAGTAGAAAAGTAAGTTACAGACAGTGCACAGTAGAAGTAAACGTAAAATAGTAGACCACTGTCTAACACTGCCTATCACTGACTACCATTTTCCACCGCCGCGCTGTCTACGACTCACTACCTTTTTCTACTACTTTCTACCCCTGTCTACCATTTTCTACATAACCGCCATCCGGAATCCGATAATTTGTTATTCACTCCTTCACGCGGTCCGCTTTAGCGGGCCGCGCAGCCACGCGCCATACTAGTTGTTATATAAAAAAGCTGATATTTTATAATAAAAGCTGAAAAACCTTGGTGACTGTCGGTGCACTGTGATTCCACGCTTTTTGCACACATCTATGCCACCAACGCTGTATTCAGCGAGTTTGTGGAGAAACAGAGAATAAGGTACAGTATATACATTCAGTTTATACTACCTAGTCTTATCAACTTTTCGTCTCCATCTCCATATAATTGCGATGCGACCATTGTTAACAAAATATTCATTGTGAGAAAAATACGTTCAATCATCAAGTTTATTGAAGCTTACTCTGTGTTGAGTAATGTGTGAAATAGATTATTGGGGATAGCTAATAGTTCAAGCGACTAGTCTTGGCTGGATTTTGCTGGACGCCGTAAGCTGCAACACCAAGCTATTGCCGTAGCTGCGAAATTTACTTAAATGATCTTGGGAACTGGAAGCAGCCAATTTTCACTGATCAATACCAGTGAAAATTGGTTGCTTCCAGCTGCCAAAATGAAGTTGTGAAGTGTACTGTCGGCACTGATATGTGTAGATAGACCTTAAAACAGTTTACTGATATAAGAAACTAGGTATGTGATTTTAACGTTCATAAGGTGACTAGAATGCTGTGCGGAGTCTGCGGACACGTTAACGATGCGTCGCGCGACCGACGAGGAAACATTAAGAACGGCGCGACAATTTTAATCGGTCGTTCCATTAACATAATTAATGTATTAAGTGTGTCGGATAAGCCGACTTTATGAGATAACTTCTATAGAAAACCATAATGGCTGTCTTCAATTTAGCTTCCCTTGCTTATGCTTTCAATTATTTTATATCTAAATTTTCACGGCCCTTGTTTCGCTGAAGCAAAAATATTTTTAAATGTAAAATAAAGTTTTTCATATTTTAAGTAATTAATAAGTGATTTACATAGTTGTTTAATAGTTCTTAGCGTTCCGTACCCAAAGGGTAAACGGTACCCTATTACTAATACTCCACTGTCTGTCCATCCGTTTGTCACCAGGCTATATCGCATGAGCCGTGATAGCTAGACAATTGAAATTTTCACAAATTATGTATTTTTGTTGCCCCTATAACAAGAAGTACTATAAACATTATAAAATAAATATATAAAAGGGGCTTCAATACAACAAACGTGATTTTTTGCCAAATATTGATTCTTGCGCGACTCACACTTGGCCGGTTTTATTACATACGACCTTTCGAGTATTATATTTAGTTAACAGCAATGAGCGCTACACTTACAAATTTCTTATGCAGTTTAGGGTTGTCTGTTATCAGAAAAGTATATGTATTTTATTTATTTATTTTATATCTTTATCTTTACGTACACTAAACACACATTTAGGATACAGTAAAATTAAACTAAAACGAAATTAAATCTATGTCAAGTACAGCGGGCGGTCTTATGGCTAATTAGCTATCTCTTCCAGACAACCCTGTCTTGGAAGGAGCGAAAGTTATAATAAAGTATGTAGTTTAGTTACAGTATACTAATAGTAATAAGTTTCAACCCAATACATAAACATCTTAAATAATAAAACTGTGTAAATATCTATAATTACAAAAAAATAATAATTAATGCAAATGCAAGCACGGCGACAAATAAATAGTAATATAATGAACAACAAACCAACAGTAAATCAATTTATCATTTGTCTTGTCAACTTTTTGATTGAGCAAATTAATGACAATAATTTGTATAGATTACTAAGATTTTTTAATGATGATGACGTAACTTTTTAAATGTTGATGAATGAGAGAAATTAATACAACTGTATAAAGTATTTGTACTCATAGAGCCAAGTATATTAAGGAGAAAAATGTACAAGCAATTAAAATGTTTATCCTTACTGTTATAAGCAGAGAGGAATTAGCATTTAAAGCTGTATTATTGCCATATAGATAGTATCTTCAACAGTTAACAGTAAAATGGAATGAAACGTTGCTAATTAAATCGGATCAAAAGGAATTACCACATATCTGAGTTGAATATGGCAAGAACCCGTTCGAGCAGCTGCTCTAAATCCTCAGAAGGTAAGATGGATAAAAACAACTACATCTACAACAAGTAGGTGCTTCAATAAAATAAACGGTTCCTAATAATAATATTCTGCGAATCCCGGGTTGGTGCCGTTAGCTTCGATCTAAGTAAATAACTGGAATTTAATTAACACGAACTTTGTATTGATAATAAACGTGTAGGCTTCATAATCAATATTATATTATTATCTACCAGCACACTAGTCTTTTTGTTAAATCTTCAAGTAAGTGTATTATTCTAAGAGGCTTTTCTTGTATTACATGAAAATCATTGGTTACTTTGCGTTGCTTGAGTTTGTCTAGGGGGGCTCTCTATAGATTACAATAAGTATTGTAGGAATTAATGAATTCATGAAATTATGTAAAAACTTTCAAAAGATTTAATAAAATAGGTAGCGAATGCTTGCTTTTCTAACTTTTGATGCCAAGGATGTCCCATTTTCTATGTGTTCTTTTGTGTGATTTGTGAAAAAAGGTGATTCTTAAATGTCTTCGATGTTGTTGTAATCCAATATCTAAGGAGTAAATTGCACCCGTGCGTGCAATCCGGGTAGATCACAAGTATATAAAATACGTCAAAATAAATAGTGAACATTTTACTGTGCCTTTTGTTTTAATTCCCCGAAGTAGAGCTCTACCCGAAAGGCAAATGGTTATTTCAATCTCGTTAGACGGAGCGACGCGCGACGCGCAAAAAGCACGGCATTCGTGATACGCGAAGTGCGTGCGCATACGACGGATACGACGTGCGCGCATTTTCTAATGAATTTAGATCAAAAGAAACAAAAACCCCGCCATGTTTCAACCGGTGATGTTACTTTTCTTACTAGAAATAATTGTATTAATGTGTGCGCTCTGAAACTGCAATGCTTTTCTGGATCAGTTTTTTGACATTCATCTGTAGAATTCGATTTATCATTTCCACTTATCGTTTTGAATTAATAATTAGCGATACTTGTAATTGAAGAATTGATCTGTTTTTTGTTTCATACTGATCTTCATTATAACTAGCGGCCCATCCCGGCTTCGCGCGGGTGGAATATTATTTTTAAAAATATATTGGCCCTCCCGCATTTCGGTGCCCACTCTCTTGCCGCTTTACTCGCTGCGCTGCGTCGCTATACTAACCCGTCGCGTCGTCGTGTATTTTTTGTTTATATTGATATTTTTAATTTCATAATATCTTTTGAATGGAAAGTCCGATTTTAATAATTCAAAAAGTAATTTACAGGTATTGAAATAGTCTTGAATACGAAATAATTTATTTGGATAAGGATTAATACAAAGTTATAGAAAACATGGTCTGATTTTGATAGGCATTTATATCAACTTTTAAAATATAAAAAAGTAGTTATAGTGACGTAACTATAATAGTTGGACATATGGTCTCGCGGACTTTTTTGTAGATATTGATACGTTCTATAATATTGTAGAACATTTTTTTGTTCTATCATGAATACTTTTTGCAGCGCATGCGATGAAAGATATTTTATGGCAAATTTTTTTGCACCTTGGGTTGGTTTTCGTGAGATTTCCTAAGGATCTCTAATTTTTTCTTGTAATAAATGTAGCCTATGTTACTCAGGGATAATGTAGCTTCCTAATGGTGAAAGAATTTTTGAAATCGGTCCAGTAGTTTTTATGTTTATTCGTTACATACAAAAATACAAAAATACAAATCTTACTTCTTTATAATATTAGTATAGAGTAATACTGTTTTTTTTAAAGTTTCTTGAAAACGCAGAATCAATATATTAAAAAAAAATAACAAGGTGTACATTGCACTTAATTTAATTAGCAAAATCTATAAGTACATATAATAAAATTTTTACATATCGATATCTGTCTATTAAATATTTTCAAGAAAACAAAACTATCAGGCTCCTTATAACACAAATCAAATCAAAACAATGATTTTAAGAATTTCTTTGTTTGTGTATCTGCACTGAATTGAAAGCGGTTTTCGCGGTTGTACTGATATTCGTCTAATTTAAAACCTGGCATATATTTCATCCCGATATCTTCAACGAACTATCTCAAATTGGTGAAGACTTCGGTCGCCTTGAGCAGAATTCATCCAAACTTCAGTGGACTAAGTTGTAGTTGCAGAAGGCTGTACTCAGGCGTTGTGAAGACCATGACTCTAGACCACAAAGGGTAGTGGCATTGAGGGCCATCAAAATATACAGCACGATCTCTTCGATGTTGACTGCCGTCCTTGCTGGGAATCCACTATAAGGACTCCAGGCAAAGGTGCTGGAGGAGGTAGTAGAGGAGTACACCAGTTTAGCAGAACAGTGAGACTCGAGGGTGAAAATTTCCCTAGGGAAGTGGTAGAGCGCATTTTAATGAGGTCACGGTAGTTGTAGGCCCATTGATAGATGTAAGGAGGACTTGAGCAACGCGGTGGCGGGAGTAATGGTGTACCACCATTGTTCCCGTCACCACGCAGTCAGATTGTACTTAGTTGTCTGGAAAGAACAAGCGGTTGTTTCGGTAGGTACCCGCACTGGATTGCTAAGGGAGGGGATGCGTAAATGTATTTTACACCGTTTTAAAAAAGTATACATGCGTTTAAAGACAAATTAAATCAAATCTGATGAGATTGAATATCATGATTCGAAGTTGTACAACTTAAATAATAGTAATTAACTAATAGTGTAATCTATATCTATACTCTATACTATTATATAAAGAGGAAAGATTTGATTGTTTGTATGTTTGTATATTTGTATGTTTGTTGCGAATAGGCTCGAAAAGTACTGAACCGATTTTGAAAATTCTTTCACCGATAGGAAGCTACATCCTTTCCGGTGTAGTGTGTGGTGGTATGTGGTGTTGCCATAAATACTCCAAAAAGATTTTGTAAATTGAAGAGTTTCTCAGGAACAACAAATCCGATTTTAAAAATTCTTTCACTGATGGAAAACTACACTATTCGTGAGGGACAAAAATGATTTAGTGTTGCCATATACATTTTTTAATTAATAGAACATGGCCATTTTGTTGCTACTGATCCGATTTTAAAAATTCTTTAACTGTTAGAAAACTACACTATTCGTGAGTGACAAAGGTGATTTAGTGTTGCCATATACATTTTTTAACTAATAGAATATGGCCATTTTGTTGCTACTGATCCGATTTTAAAAATTCTTTCACTGTTAGAAAACTACACTATTCGTGAGTTACAAAGGTGATATAGTGTTGCCATATACATTTTTTAATTAATAGAACATGGCCATTTTGTTGGTACTGATCCGATTTTAAAAATTCTTTCACTGTAAGAAAACTACACTATTCGTGAGTGACAAAGGAGATTTAGTGTTGCCATATGCATTTTTTAATTAATAGAACATGGCCTTTTTGTTGCTACTGATCCGATTTTTAAAATTCTTTCATTGATAGAAGTCTATACCATTGCCGTCTCTCTGTCTCTTATAATACTATCATTGTCTCTCATGCTTTCTCTTTTTTCTCACTTTAATTTTTATTTTTATCTGTTCAGAATGATTAGCCTCTTTTCACTTTCTTTCTTTCGATAATTTCTCTCTTTCTCTCTCTTCTTTACCCATTCAATTTTAGTTCTGCTCTGTCCTCCCTCTTTTATCATCTGTCGCTTTTCTTTAATTTTTTTTCTATTATTTTTCTTTTTATAACGTTTTCTTACTCTCTCTAATTTTTCAAATAATTAAATACTACACAATTACAGAATGACAATTTAAGGACATCAATTATAATATTGTTTTAAATATCCGGAGCGAAGCGAGGGCAGCCCTCTAGTGATATTTATAAAGTCGAAGGACATAAAAAGTTACTTTGTTATTGATGTGAATAGGCGCTATTCTAGTATTAATCCTAACAGCACAACGATTGTAAGCAAACACTCCAATTATATACATTCAAAGAACGACAAGTCATTGTTTTTGCCGGAGCTGGCAGTCTGGCACGCTTTGTGCAAGCCGAACACACGAACTTTCGGCTATGGAAAACATTTGGCTACCGAACTCGCATGCGACTGTGCTGCATTTTACCTTTGCAAATATTTACACATTTAATGGGAAAATATGCGATACATTTGAATTTTTGTTTGTAAATCGTAACAATTCTCAGATTTTATAAACCAATTACACCTAATAACTATGCATAAATTATGTTATTGCTAGCAACACTATTAGCATTTGTAATATCCTACTATTCCTTACAACAAAATAAAACACTCTTATTCTTATAATGGCTTCTAGTTGTGCACAAGAGAGATACACAGGATACTTTGCCAATGTCACGTAGTAGAAGTGAAACAGAATTTTCAACGGAGCTCAGAAATGCGTTATTTATGGACTGAATTAGAAATTTATTTTTGTATTTGGTAGGATATGCTTACAGATTGGTCCCATTTTTTTCAAAATCCAGTTCTGATGATGGGATCTTTGGGGAATTGAGAGAACTCTTCAAAAGTTACAGGCACACGTATAGTGATTTTGGTATTTTCATAAGGGTTTTAAGCATTTTCATTTAGAAATTATCATTTGGTGAAGTAGAACTCATGAAGAAGATCACAAATAGCCATAATATTGTTAAGAAAGTCAAGTAAGTGTTATAAGTAGATTCTTAGACCTTCCGACTTCATTTACCATTAGTTGATAATGACACCGAAAGGTATGTACTGGAACACAAGCATGGGACAACGTAAACTAGTCGTGTTTGGGTTTAATGGAATTGTCTTAAAGTGTACTCTGGCTGTTTTTTAATAGTAATGTTCGCCTATTAGTCAATCTTAGTCGGGAGCTAACTTTACCGATTGTGCGATGATGCGGTTTTTTCAGTGTGGAAATAGATGGTTTCAAGATGGCATTCTTTTATTACTTTAACAGTGTATCTGTGTCTGTCTGTGTTAAAAGTAGATTGGAAATGGGAGGTTGAGTAAGCAAAAAACACCTTTCCCGGCACCATCCAGATAATATCCGTTCCTTGAAAGACCTCGCGCCTCAAGACTAAGACTGCAATCCGACTGTCGAGGAAATATAAAGAGTCGAAACGGAAATAGCAATACGCCTCCACGGGTGGAACTGACGTGAGTGACAAACATTAGCCATTCAGTATATACTCGATTATCGTTTACTCGGTCCTGACATATAATAGGTTGGGGAAAAAGTCTTTTCGCATTATAGTATGTATGAACTTGTAATAAAATCTCTTTGGCTGTTCTATTTGTATCTGGTTGGTTGTGGTATCATTAAAAGTTCAAATTTTAAAGAAGATAATTAAAAATTCAAATTAGGAAAATGTGTGATTTTTATTTGTTTTTCGTACTATGAAGATGAGTGAATCTAATGAAGAAATTCGATACATTTTAAAAATTTACTACAAAAAAGGTAAATTGGCAACGCAAGCCGCGAAAAAAATTTACGATGTTTATGGACCTAGTGCAGTGTTTGTGAGAGTAGCACAAATTTGGTTTAAGCGTTTTCAATCCGGATATTTTGATGTCAAAGATCACCTCGCTCTGGTCGCCCTGTTACAGTGTCTTGCTCCACTTTTTTCAAAATGGATGCCATTTTGAAAAAAAGTGGAGCAAGATCGGCATATCAGTAGTTACGACGTAGCTGAAGAACTGGGAATTGACCACAAAACAGTTTTGACGCATTTGAAAACAACTGGGTACACAAAAAAGCTCTATATTTGGGTACCTCACGAGCTCACTGAAAGAAACCTAATGAACCGTGTACTCATTTGTGATTCTTTATTACGACGTAATGAAACCGAACCATTTTTGAAGAAGCTGATAACTGGTGACGAAAAGTGGATCACGTACGACAAGAACGTGGGAAAAGGGTCGTGGTCAAAGGCCGGTCAGGCTTCGCAGACTGTGGCGAAACCCGGGTTACCTCGCAACAAGGTGATGCTGTGTGTGTGGTGGGATTGGAAGGGCATTATTCATTATGAGCTGTTACCACCAGGCAGGACCATCGATTCTAAACTGTACTGCGAACAACTGATGAGATTAAAGCAAGAAGTTGAGAGAAAGCGGCCGGAATTAATCAACAGAAGGGGTTTGGTTTTTATCATGATAACGCTAGACATCACACATCTTTAGCCACTCAGCTAAAGTTAAGAGAGTTTGGCTGGGAGGTATTAATGCATCCGCCGTATAGTACTGACCTTGCAGCTTCAGATTTCCATCTGTTTCGGTCTCTTCAGAATTCTTTGGGCAGTGTCAGGTTAACATCACGAGAGGACTGTCAAAACTACTTGTCGCGGTTTTTTGATCAGAAGCCCCAATGGGATCATGTCCCTACCTACAAGATGGCAAAAAGTTATCGAACAAAATGGTACCTACATACTTTAGTTAAATGTAAATAATTAATCTATATTAAAAAATGTTTTGAATTTTCTTAAAAAATGCGAAGAAACTTTTTCCCCAACCTAATATGTAGGAGAATAGTAAAAGAGTATCGAATAATCGAATCGTCATCGGTATCTATGGCTTTGGAGTAGGGTAGTAGTCACTGTTGTTTTAGTGCTAGGAGTGCTGTCCGATCAAGGTGACCTTGAGGACCTTACAATGTAATTACCTCGTCTTGTGTTAGGTTAGGTTTATGTGCGTTTAACCTTGGGTTTAAACGGAGAGCCTAGTAGTGGAGGCGAGTGTCGTGATCCAAGGCACTTCTTAGGTTTCTCTCGTAATTGTTAGAGATCATATTTGATAATTTATCGGTTCAATAGGAGTATCTACGTTGCGTTTACCCTATAGTCCGTTAAATATCATCACCCCTTAAGTGTTCCCTAATATTCCCTTCACCTCCTTCCTTCACACCATTTAAAATCCCCGACATATATAAAAATGAATTCTAGGGGCACACCTTACTACACCTTAATCATGTCATATGTGGCTTGATCGATTCGCTACCGCAAAATATTTATATATATTCAGTTTATTACTGTTCATTATTTTTCTTGCTAGAGGTATAGTAAGAGGCTTGGCTCTCTATGAGATCTGATAACTTTTTGACAGTACGAGGTATATGACCTCGTCTTGGCAACATTTTACCTGAAAATGTTATTGGTATCCCACTAAAGTTTAAGTTTTCTAATACTATGTAGAAGGTTCTTATGAAAAGAAAAATAAAGAAAATTACTATAATAAGTGAGCCTACTCACTTAACCACTAACAAGCTCTTATGAGCTGTTAGTGTATGAAGTATGAACCAGCAAATGAATACCTAGGTGAATCAGTGAATGTATGTGTTGGTGAATAGATGAATGATCAAGCAAGCGTGAGTGTGAGATTTGCGAGAGACCGAGTAAGCATGTAGAGTTCTAAATTCCATGCGGAAAGAGTCACACGTGTCGACGAGATAACAATAAAAATCAACAAATTGCGTAAACAATAGAGACGATATAAAAAGTATCTCGGTGATACACAAAGAGTTCAGAGTGGAGACGCGGTGCCGCGTTGCGCGCATGATTAGCGGTAGATGGTCGAGGGCGGGCGGCTGATTGCTTGCCCAATTGGGTCTTATCTACCCGCACATGGGAAATATTTTTAATCAACACCTCCATTGAACTTACGAGCGGTCGTACGTGAGCTCGGATACCAGGGGCGTATTCGGGATTAAACATATAAATCACACCTTATGTACAATTATTAAGAAAGAAGTTATTTTACCCGATACGGGTATAGCTGTATACATGATTTATTGTACATTGTTAGGAAATCGAACAGCGCCTAGGGCTTGTGTTACAGTTGCAGATTTACAAATTTTCTTTGTTGTAATTAATCCGTAGAAAGTTCTATTAATTACGATGTTGGCAACATTTATAATTTGTGTAGCATCCTGTTACTTGATGTTCGTACGACTGATTTGAGTAGCATCCTGTTACTTGATGTTGGTACGACTGATATGAGTAGCATCCTGTTACTTGATATCGGTACGACTAATATGAGTGGCATTTTTACTTTCTTGAATGTTGGACAACTGATGAACACAAATAAAAGAAGTGGGGATTTCAAAATAAATATGTAGTCGCGACAGAATAATTATTGATTTCATCGCGAGTATTCCTAGACGTAACTCTGAAGCTCTGAGTCAAATGTATAACACCAGAAGGATATTCTAGTCAAGCCGTCATGCTGTTAGTCTGCATAAAGACTACGATTTTTCTCTTCTTTTTATTAATTAACAGTACAAACAATAACTACTCGCCAATTATTTAGTATACTGTCCGAAACACATAAAACAGATTTGAAAAGACCGAAAACCTTCTTTCTAAGGAAAATGTTGATCAATTGATCACGAATTCAAAGGTATTTTAAGTATTATGTAATTATTCAGTGTAGTTAGTTAAGATAACATTTTAATGAGAGTGTAGAGCGAAGTTTTTGGATAAATTATTATTTTCATCTACAGTAATTACGCTGAATTAATTTGTGTTAAAAGGTTTGTAATTCATATTATGTAACTTTTTACTAGTTGAAGTTTAAAAAAATCCTTAAAAGCTGATAGAATTCCGATAGTTGCCGTCTACGAAACCTTTTATAGGGCGTAATGCTTATACGTTCTTTAAATTGGTAAATAATAAAACTGTATTAAAGCCATTTTATACTTATTTATTGTAAAATCTCTTGTGCTAATAAAGTATTATTATTTACTAATAGACGAGTAATTAAATTGAGTATATATTGATTCAAGAGTATTATAGAGAAGTGTAATCCTTATTGAAGATCATGTGAAGCGTGAGTGACTGAGTAAGCTTAGTTAATTGTTAGGTAGAAAGTTTTAGCTGTGGAGGCGTGTGGTATTGCAATATGAAGGAACTGTTTAAACCTGCACTTGGGTCGCGAGCTATGCTTTGTGGTTTGTACATTATACATTGAAGAGTAACTGATATTTTTACTAGATACGGTCCTGTTATTGTGGAGGGTACAGCAGGCGGGTGGCGGTGGGTCGGTACTTGATTGGCCCTATGAATGTGAGTAGATTGCATCGCCGAACTCGCCGCTGTACGTTTGCCCGCGACCACGCGGTTTTTAGTTCTCACCTTTCATTTACACCTCACTTTTTTACTAGTTTTGTATACTGACCATTTTCCTACCACTTTTTTAACCATAAACTTTGGTAAGACTCTAGTAGCCATGTAAAATGCAGAGAATTAAACCTCATCGCTTCAAATTGATTCGTTTCATAAATAAAATATTACATGAATAATAAATACACATAAGCTACGGATTGGAATATTTTTATTTTACTGCTAATAAAATACAGTTCGCATACACGTATGTACCTATGAAATTTCATTTCATATGACCCATATAAATGTAAGTCACGTTTTCAATAACCTTCAGTTTTAGCTTCATAATTTTAACCCGTGCTGATATGAGACTTCATTTTGTTATGAATTTCGCTACTGAAACATATCGCGCGGCGGATATAAGGGAGTTTTATAATACGAAAATTGTACGTGATTACAAAATAGCAACATGTTGAGTATTAAACGTGATGGTAATAGAATTGGTTTTGCTTATCACATTTGTTTTGGTGAAAAGGACACAGCGTGGTCCCAACATGTCATAATCAGCACCGAAGTGAGCTCCTCCAGCTCGAAGCCTCGCACCGACTCCGCTCGTATTATTAACGACGTGTATTGTAATCACGCGGCGGGCGATCGCCTCCGAAGGTAGGGCGGTATTAAATTCCGACAGCTACGTGATAAATCGAAATTGGAAAAGTTTAATAATGTTCGGTTGCTCCGAAAGCAATAAAACCGTTTATAAACGGGCACAAGCGAACTAGACGGGCAACAGGGACGCCCGCCTTCGAGCCTTTTAGGGACTCTTAGGTAAGTCTATTTTGGCCTCCAAGCTCTAAATTGATTCAACTTCATTTTAATTAACCAGTAATTTGCATTAAAGTACTTTTAATCAATCATATCAAGTTCCTCTCCGTAATGTAATATTTTCAAACTTCTCAGTACACTTAAAAAGCTAAACTCGATGAAGATACTAAGTACTTATAATATTCTTTGTATGTACGTATTTTGGTTGGTCATAAATTTCCAAATATTATTCTGTCTATATTTGTATTTCTATATACAGTAACAAGAATTTTTTATTTTCTTTTCTATTAAAGTACTTTTTCAATTTATATTTGTAACTAGCGGCCTGCCCTCACTTCGCTCTGGATATTTCTAGCAATATTATAATTGATGTCCTTAAAATTGTCACTCTGCAATTGTGTAGCTTTTCATTATTTGAAAAAGAGAGATTGAGAAAGGGTGATAAAAAAGAAAAAATTTGGAAAGATAAAAAAAGAGATTATAAAAGAGCGAGAAGGAGAGAGCAAAGATAAAAATGAAAGAGAAAAAAGAGGGAAAATGAAAGTATAAAAGAGGAATACTAAAGACTTACCTCAGTGAAAGAATTTTTAAAAACGGATCAGTAGCATCAAAATGGCAATATTCTAATAATTAAAAAATATATACGGCAACACTACATCGCCTTTGTCTCTCAGGAAAAATGTAGTTTTCTACTAGTGAAAGAATCAGGGCCGGATTTAGAGGTCTGAAAGCTTCGGGGCAACAAAGGAGTGGAGGCGCCCTGGCCCCAAAATAACTTTTTTTAGTCAAGTTTTTCAATAAATAACTTATTGTGCAACCAAGTAGATTATTTTAGTATTTAACAAACATATAAAAATATAATCGGAAACAAATAATATCTGAAATTAAATTTTTGTGTTAGCGAACGGATCCTTCCAAGCTTTTTTCTCCGAAAATCGTTGATAAATAATCAGAAATATTAATCAGCTGAAATCTCGAATTAAATCGCTTTCAATGCTCAAAAGAGAAAGCTTTGACAGATTCGTTTCGTATCCATATATATATATGGATACGACATATATTTATATATATATATATATATATATATATATATATATATATATATATTAGAAGAGAAAGAGAGAGCCAATTTGAATGAATGAATGAACCGAACCTTACGATTCCTTAGTATTGAACAGGAACCCAGGCACTGCCTTGGACTTGTGACCAAGGTGTAGGCTTAAGGAGCTCCTTTAAGTGATCACGAAACTCGCCTCCACTGCCTGGTCTCACTGTTTGTCTTTTTTTTCACTTTGGTTAACATAAGATTAACCATTTTTTGACTTGGTGGAATGTCTTTACGCATACCCAGCCAGCCTGGGAGGGCCAGGCAGGTTATGTGGGGCTCGCCGACGGCCAGAACCACCATAATACGTACTAAACCATCCGCGGTTAACCTAACCGTCATTGTGAGACGTTGAAGGATCGCTATGCGCACTCGACTGCAAGCGCCCCGACGGTTGGCCCGCTCTACAGCAGGCCTGCATGCCTACCGAGAGATATCCCGGGTAACGGAGTCATCCTTGGAGCTCCGGTTCCGTCAGGAGGTAAGAGGTGAGCGTATCGGCGCTGCCTCCCACCTGGTCGACCTCTACGGATTACGGACCGTTCCGTAGCCTCCTTCTGCAACATAACAGACTCGCAGGTGCCAACAACACCGACTTACTCCCGAGCACTACACTCGAAAGGGACAGGTTCCCGCGTATGACTGACACTAGGGCATGGCGTTTAGGCCCCCAGGCAGCGCACTTGGCAGGGTATGGAGCGACGTATACGTCACTGCACCACACTTCTGACTTGCCGGTGTTGGCTCCCTCCGGGGCACATGACACAGATACCCTCCGAAACATCCGTGCCCTGTGAGTATCTGCGTCATTCGGTAGGTGAGAACACCGTGACGCCTGCCAACCCAACGATCAATGTGTGGCCGTATCGCCGTCACCGTCGCCGAGCCGGCCTTGGAGGACTCTAAATCCTCCTCCCATCGTCGGATCAAGGCTCGCTGGGCCTGAGCCCTGACCCGGGCCACCGCCTCCACTGGAAGAAGGTCTCCGCTCGCTCGTCGGCTCACCCGTAACCGATACAGCTGGAATAGATACAGCCTCCTCTTCCCGCCCTGAACCCGAACTGACTTGCCCCAGAGGCGTCCGGACTCTCCCTTCAAGGTGGTCAATGACACGAGTAGCGAAGATTTTCTCGAAAAGCTTGCCCGTCTCATTGAGCAGTACGATCAGCCGGTACGCTGAAAGAGAGTCAGCGGGACGACTCGCCTTCGGTAGGAGGAACAGCCTTCCGTCCTTCCAACTCTTCGGGAACTGTCCAGTAGCAAGACATCTATCGAACAGCTCGCGAAGCCGTTCCCCTATGTAATCCGAGGTAATTATCAACATCCTCCCCGGAAAACCATCCGGCCCTGGGGCCGTCTTCTTAACCCGAAACCTTGTGAGGGCTAGCTCTAGTTCCCATTCTGTGAGCGGGGGAGCGTCCATAACCTCCACAACCACGTGGCTTGTGGCTCCATTGATGGGGGCGTGTGAGGACCCGGGTGGGGAACTCTGGCGCAGGTCTCCACCAGGGTCCACATCCACTCCTTTCAGGAGATCCTCCCTGGCGCTGGTCTTCGATTGGCTAATCGCCAGCTGCTGGGCTTTTCGTGAGTCCCGGTATTTGGCCTTCTTCCTCTAGCGCTAGGTAGAAGCCGTTACGTCGGCGACATCGCACATATTCCCGCCGAGCCCTGATGCAGGTCGCCCGTAACTCGGCAATCTGGCACCACTTGGCGGCGGCGTGGCGGACGACGTGCCCTCGGCATGGCTGCATCGACATACGGCTAACCTAAGCTAAACCTAAGGCTAACCTTTTTTTTTTTTTTAATGTGGGAAATGCATTTACGCATGCCATACATAAAACCCACCACCGTCCATGCAGTATGTTAGGAGCCGCAGGAACGCGTTAGCATACTACTGCGGACGCCTCGGCACAACCACCCGTCTGCGGGTACAAGTACCCGCAGTTCAAACCCGCCCATGAGCTCGCTTTACCAAGCACCTGACCGAGGGGGGTTGCCAGGACATGTCTACTGAAACACCCAGCCCCGGAGGAGTCAGAAGCGGCCCATATTCCTGGAGATCAGGTCGCTCACAAGTCATCTCTGCTAACAGAGGAGTACCCGGAGCGACCCGTATCTCCGGCCACCGGCCCCCCTGGACTTAACCGCCGTCTGCGATGCCCAGGGTACGAACGTTGGAGTTTAAGGCCCGCGCCCGTCACGCCGGCGCTCCGCGACCTCCGCGCCCAACCTTGGTGCAAACCTCTGCGCCGGCCGCCTGACCGCTCCCCCCATCCCGGATACGCTACTACACCGAGACAGGAGTCGACGGCGAAACATCCAGCGCAAGAGACACTCGCGCTTACGCGCCCCACCATGACGCTTTCACGCCCACGCATCAGATATGTCCAACTGCCCCCCTGATCATGGAGTACGGTTGCGCCACTGAGTGGCTACCCCACGGACGGAGGCGCAGCGGGACACACAGAACTAGACGCTGCAACGCAGCCACCGCCCACTGCGCCTACGCGCCCCTCTTCTGCGGATATTGGCCTCCGGATAGTAATAGTGGAAAATTACTATCCGTAGTTGCCCAGGGTGCACCGGCCCACAAAATGGTGGGCTCTCGAGGAGGTTTCCGCAGCTAGCACCCCAAACCTAAGGCTAACCTAACCTAAGGTTGTGTTAACACATCTAAATACAATATGGGGAGTGGTGACTCATAATAAATAAGACGTAAGAACTCACATGATCCTTAGTCCGAGAGGTCCAATATGTAATCCGTGATATAGCGACACACTATTTGTTACACTTCAACTCCAGGTGATGTTCACTCAAAGAGACTTGTCGAGAGACTAAAGTGTACTGCGTCAGTCGGGGAATATAAAGAGAATATGGGACAGACAATGGTAACAATGCCCCTCCACTAGTAGGGAGAAGTAAATCAACAAGTAGGAAATATGGCGCTGGAGTTGCGATTAATCGATAATCCGATTAATCGATAATCGTTTTTAAAGTGCCGTAGATGTCGCTCGTATTCCGATTATTCGATAATCGTTAACTCGCTATTAAAATCGTCGAATATTAAAATGATGCAACGGAAGTAACAACAAGTCCTCTTTATCTATATTATCCTACCCCAACTATACGGTGCTTTTCAGGATATTATCAAAATAACCCTTCTACTCATATCTGTCTATAAAATATTTATACCTATTACACCCCACGCTTTTTTTTAAATAAAATAATTTTTTCTTACACTATTTTTAATTCAAATTTATTAAAATTTATTTTTCATTTTTTAGTTGAATTTTCTATAAAAGCGTATTTTAAAGTATTTTTGTACTATTATTTTGTAATAAATAATTAAAATTTGATAAATTATATTTAACAATATGCAGGGGGGTGTTTTAACAAAAACGAGACGGACACTAAGTTAAATTATGAAATTTTGTATATGTTTATTATAAGATATCCAACCTATAGGTAACCGGTAGGCTCGGTGTGGAGAATATCAATGAATTATTTAATTTTTCGTTCGTCCTGAAAGATATCTTAACAAGAGTGGTGTCGTTGAATAGGTGATAAAAAACGCTATTCAACGATATATAAACGAGCGAATCGGATAAACTAATATTAAACTAATATCCATACTTTAGAATATAGAGGGATGATGTACGTATAAGATAGGGAAAGTATAAAACATAAATATAAAATGTCTTGACACATACACTCCGGGTATCAGGAAAAAAAATCGCTAATCCTGATTATCCTAGTAAGGATAATAGATCAAACTGTTTAACATATTGAATTGTCATCGTCCTTAATAAGTATGCCAAATTTCGAGATAATCCGACTTTTTGAAGGGGGTCAAATTCATGTTCAAAGATTCCGTTACATACATACTAAGATACAAAAAAAATTGCCGGTAAGCATGACCGCACTCAACCATTGAGCTACTGGGTTAGTCCCTCAAGATAGATAGTAAATTGCATTATGAGGGCTATTTAATTTTTTGAGATTTTGGTATTTTACTGATTGCTTGATTGGGGTGGACAAATTTTGATCAATTATTTCTGTTAATATTTAATAACAATATAATCATTTTTGTACAAAGTACTTTCTTTTGTGAAGAATTTTCAGAATCGGATCAGTAGTTCCTGAAATTACTTCCTTTATTCAAAAAGGTCATTTAATGTCTTCCTGCCAGGACTATTGGCCAAATCGTTTTAATTATGATACTTTTGAGTGTACCTTTCCAGCGGTAAAAGAATTATTACAACATGATCCGTCATAAAGACTTAAACAAAGACATGATTGTTGTCAATCCATAATTATTTACACATTCTTAAATAATTGTACGGATTAAGTAATAGATAATAACAAAGTATAATTCAAAACTACAAAGTTCTAAGCCTTAGAATAATCAAAGTCGATATCAGCGAATCTTGCTTAAATAGAATTTGGCTGGTCGTATGCCAGAACAGTGAAATTTATTAAATTAAATATTTTGCTGCGTACATTAATAACAAAAATAATACATTTTAGTTACTCTGTAAAAACATTTCTGCGCTTTTGAAAATGCAATGTGTATATTATAATATGTGGTTTTAAGCAAAAACAATTCAGGGTTCATTACGGCGTGTAGGAGCACTCGTCGCCTTTTCAATTATTCTCTCCGCGAAGGTAATTATTCCATTAGCTGTGCAAATAATGGTAAACCATTGTTTCTATACTTACTTCAAAATTTTAACCCCTGACGCAACGACGGTTATAGGTTTAACATATGTGGCATAGTATCGGCCAAGATAATGGACCAATTCTGATCAAGTTTTATTGTTTTAACTTAATCGAGATGATTCTTAGCTATAATTTGTCAAGATGTGGTCAGCAGTTTGATGATATCCGCTCATTTCTAACTAGAGAGCTGCGTGACAATATTAATATATTGTCAATAGTAAGGATTATAACAATCGTGTAACCATTGTAACACACAGATATTGCTTAGGGTACACTGAGTGGAAATTAGAAGGTCGCGATACTTTTATTTCGATAACAAGTATCGAATACAATCGAGTATCAAACATTTAAAGTACGTAACAATATCATTTGTTTTTTTTTGCATTTTATAAATATTTGTTACGTTTGTATTGACTGTTTTTATCGACTCATACAAGTTAATATCGATTCTTCTAAATCGATGTCGTGTGGATATCGATACTTGGTGACTGTATTAAATTAATGGTATAGTCAAGGATAATCAACATTTTTAACTTAATAGTTACAAATAACCTAATTTCAGTCATTTACTTCTTTTAACCTTTAGGTACTTTTAAAGTGTTTATGACTCTCTTGTCTCTTGAGACTAAGAGATTTACCTGACAATATAATATATAGAGGGAAGATATTTCTTAAAATTGTCTCACGTTTATCTACTCTACTCTACTTGTACTCTTAAAAAATTGACAACATTGTTGGTGTAAATTGCACGTCTCTTTTTTTATCCTATTTTATTTTTAATCGTTTAATTTTGTGATTCAATGATCTCAATGCAAACAACCATACTTGCGGTTTTTCGCGACTATAACACAATTTGCTGTGGTTAATCAGATTTCAATTTGGCTGTTAACCTTTCCCTCGATATCGATTTCGATTCGATTCCCAGTTATATCGATTCGATCACTACTTGATTATATTTGTTTTTTGTTCTGATCTCATTAAGAACCTTTAACTTTATGCCTTTTTTTACTAATATTACAATACAATCCTTCCTAAGAATAAAGACAATTCTCATTGTTCTGTACTATATGTTCTTTTTGGCCTTATTATATTATTATTACCTACTAATAATACTAGCTTGAGTAATTCTTACCAGTATTGCAACATCACCATAAGTTGCTTAATCACCATCAAATAATATAAATTATCATTGACGTAGAATTCGTAAAGAAAGCAGATTAGATTTTTTACCGTAATAAGCAATCCGGAGAATAATATTATTTACATATTCAAATTACATCTATACAAAACTCCTGTTTTTAATTATAAACTTAATTTGGTTATGATAAATCTATGGAAATTTTTACCTCCAGTTCCAACCCTCTGCAGCGGTAAGGGTAGAGTAATTACTTCTTTTCTTTGTAATAAAAACGGATTAAACTTTACTTAGGGCAGCCTATTCATTTTGTTTACTATTCAAAACGGCTTGCGTCAGGAAAAAACTAATTTGCGCTTGCTTTTTATATAGGTATAAGATAAAAGACTTTAAGATTTTAATTAATAACACGACTACTTTCGTGATTATATCAGTTTTTAATTAAAAACCTACTAGTATTAATAATTATTTTCGTATTAAATTATACGTAATTAATTTATTTACAACGATTCATTTTAGATATATTTATAATATTCATGAGATATGGGGTAAACGACACTAAACAGCGATGAACCAAAACAATTTTAGCAATAGTGTTTAATTTGTTTTTATACCTACATAAAGTGACAAAATTTTACTAGGTAGGTTGTTAATAATATATCCATACAGCTTTATATATTATTAGCATTATATAAAGCTGAAGAGTTTGTTTGTTTGCTTGCTTGAACGCGCTTATCACAGGAACTACTGGTCCGAATTGAAAAATTCTTTCAGTGTAAGATAGCCCATTTATCGAGGAAAGCTGCTGGCTATATATCATCATGCTAAGACCAATAGGAGCGGATGATCACAGGCACGAAGTCGCAAGGGTCGGATAGTTATGAAATAAATCGGTACGTTACGGAGGATTATCCATATGAAAGTTTAACAGTCAAATTATGCGGTCTAATTAAGTTATAGATAGTTCAATCAACGACGGTTCACAGCTCGCCTACTATTTTGACAGTTAGTAGGCGAGTACAGGATGTCGTGGATTGAACTATCTAGACTTGTTGTGGCACAAAGCTGCCACAAACATTTTTCAACTACAGTGCAATATCTTCCATATTATGATTCATTTATTAATTTTATTGAATTCTTGCTGTAATTAAAGACAGCAACAAGCTAACAGAAGTACAGAGATTTTTATTTGTGTTAGATGGTGGACGGGCTTACTCGTAGGTATAAATCACAGTAAGCTGTAACACGAATTGTTCCATAAGGCCGCTAATCCCGGCCCGCGCCACAATTTGTCCTAACGGTTATGTTATTGCGGTCCAAGCCCCGGACGCCCGCCACCGTGATTTCTGTTAAAGAAACTTCTTTTAGACACCAACAGATACTTTGTTTTGTACACAATTATTTATTGATTCAATAACTTCTGCGTTTATACGTCGTGAACTTTACAATTTTGATAATTTCAAAAGCGAATCAATTCCTAGAACCTGTCACACTTATTTTTCATTAAATCCTTATTAGTTTACAGTTATTAATATAATGATAAGAGTAAGAAATAAAATGGTCTATTCAATTTATTTTCTTTTTAAAATATTAGTTTCAATTTTAATATATTTTAACGTCAACATACAATACAACATACTGTGATAAATAACAAATTATTTTCAATTGTTACCAGTTAAGTTATTGGTTATGTTTTTGACTATCTATCAATACTATTAAAACACTAAAGCTAAGTCTTCAACAACAATTGGTATTACACAAGAAGACAGTAAACACGTTATTTTATTAAAAACATTGTAAAAAATATTTTCACCAAATAAAGAATATTAATCGCGTATTATGGAAATAAGTTGCCATAAAAAACGAAGTAATAATGGTACATCTCACCGCCAATTTATTATTTATAAGCGATTAATTGATGAGAAACAAATGTCTTAAATTAGCAAAACAAAATATACCTAGCATCATTATTTTCGGCTTCAATATCAACGGACTCAATTTGTCGGAACTGTTATTGCTCGGTCAAACCACCTACTAGTTTCGTCACAACTCGCAAATAATGCTAAACCAACAGCAATTGTGACTCGAAATGGATACTTCATTAAGATTCCTTTTCGTGTCACTTATTTTACGATTAACTCTGATATGTAGACGCCATCTCCTACACTACCACAGATTAAGTAATAGAACGAAATGCTTAGATACATCAATCTTGTTAATTGAATTCCTCGTCGTGATGTAAATAACCAAAATGTTCTTAGGTAAATATAAATAACTACGTAAATAATAGTAATAACATGGACAAGAAACTAAGCAGCGCTTGGGCCTGGCGACTTACGTGTTTAGGCAGTATATAGGTACTTCACGACTTCGCTGCCTAAAATAATTGCAACAGAACTTTGTAATAGTTCTTTGAATAGTCAATATTCACTCTATGAAATTACTTGTCAAACTGCCACTTCTTTATCGGGGCAGGTATTCTAAGTAATCGAGAGAGTAAAGTATTGACAAAATAAAGCAATAATAATCTGTATAAAAATTAAAGTACTATGCATTACTTAACCGTTCATACGATAATGATTGACCCTTGGTAATCGGTTCTTGGCCCAAAAACAATAATTTCTTTTGTGCATGTCATCCGATTAAATATATTATATTGATCCCTCAGCAAAACGGAGCTAGGTTAATAAATAATAGTACATTATGATACAAGTGTGCTAAGTTGGTTGTTACGGCCAACTGTAGTGACCTAAACACACGAGTGCACACACGACGTTTTTTCAACACATTTGTGAGGAAAAAACAAGTGTACAAACTTATAAACATACAAAAAAAAACAACCATATAAACAAACTTATGTATATATAGTTCTCGCTTATTATTTTGACATGTAGCAGATGTGCCGTACGCCCTCATGGATTGAACAATACATACATTGAAAGAACTATATAAATAAGCGTCAGGGATTGAACAGTCTTAACATACATAGAAAAAACTGTATAAACTAGAAATAATTTCATGAATAAACATAAGTAGGACTAGTTCAATCCATGACGGCACATGGGACGTCTACTACATGTCCATCAACTATCTATATGTATGTTTTTATATAATTATTCAAATGTATGTATAGATAGTTCAATACATGACAGCGCTGACACGTCTACTATAACAATAATAAGTGGACCGTTTGTCGTCATGGATTGAACTATCTGCACGTATGTTTGTTTACATAGTTATTATACGTATGTATAGATAATTCAATCCAAGATGGCGCTGGCGCGTCTACTATATTATGTAAAAATAATAAGCGGACCGTGCGTCGTTGTGGATTGAACTAGTCATACTTATGTTTATTAATGAAATTATTTCTATGGATGTTTAAAATGTTCAATCCATGGCGGCGCTGACGCGGCTAATATGTTATGTCAAAATAATAAGCGAGCCAATATCTATACACACACATGTTTGTTTATATGGTTGTTTCTTTGTATGTCTGAAAGTTTGTATATTTTAGTAACACAACGATGTTTTTTCCCAAATGTGTTGAAAAACGTCGTATGAAACTCGTGTGCTTCGATCATTACAGTTCTCGGCTCCGTTACGCCCTCGCCTCCGGTTCGGTTGTAACGATCAACTTAGCACACTTGTATCATAATGTACTATTAAAAAGTTTTCAAAATGAGAATAAAGTTAAATAGTTAGTTATATGGATATTCGAAACTCGATCGAAGATTGTAAGAGGGATTGAAGGACAAAGACGGCGTGGAATGGGTTGCGGGGTTGTGGGGGGATCCAACCCACGCACTACGGTCCACGTCCAAGCCGTAATGAGTTGAAAGCGGATACTTGTAGCGCACTCAGAGCGCGCGTGTCCGGTTACCCGCCTAATGTTGCCCGGATAAACAATGACGTCCAGCCTTTTAGCGACATTTGTGAACCCACTCAACACTACACATAAGCCTAAAAAGATGTCGCGTTTTTACTCACACCGCTATCAGGAAAGTAGATGTTTTTAAGGGAAGTGATGAGTTTATGTTACATCTAAGTGAAAATGTTTGTTATTTTCGAAATATACTTTTATTTTAAATTATTATATTAGTAGCACTCGACCTAGCGTCACACGGCGATTTCTTTGAAAGGTAACTTTAACACGGCTAATTCCTTCGAAATCACCTTGTCTATTGGTGAAAACAGCATGAAAATCCGTTCAATAGTTTTTGAGTTTATCTCGAACATACAGAGAGACGAAGTGTGAGACTTTGTTTTATAATATGTAGTGATTTAATAATAAAATTACCCCTTTTTTGGCAGTGTATATTTAGAAAACACTATAGCATAATAGTAACCCACTAATAGTAACTTTCTTTTTAAGCCCCGTATCCAAATTAGTTTTAATTATTAAAATCTGGCTTAATAGAATCGTTGGTAAGTAAACGCGTTGAAACATAGGTAATCATAAATAATTTTTTCTCAACTCATACAATCAATGTTTAACTTATAAATAATAAGGTAAGGCAAACACAAAAAGCAAAATAAATGAATACGTAATTATTTTGAAGGATAAAAATTTGTGTAAGCTAAAGTAAAAATTAATTCACTTAGTACGATTCTTTTAACTTAGAAATAAGCAAAAAATAAATATAAGATAAAACAATACCAAACATTGTTTTTACATCAAGAACCTGTGTAATTATCTATAGCATTATAAAACTGCCCAAAAAATATTATACATACTAGAAAGTACATTCAAATGTTTTAAGTGAACGAAATTAGAATCAGAACCTTTTCTTCTTAATGAAATAAATTAAACTCAGTTCTCACTCGTCGGTGTGTGGTTAAATATATTTTAATCAATATGGCGTGAGCGTAGTGCTTTAGCACTTAGCTACATATTGGCCTATACATCATCGGTTTAGACTATAGTATTTCAAATTGAGTGTAGTGTGTAAGCTGACTGGTCACAAGCATTACGTAAGTGCCGACGTGAAAGCCGCCCAGTCAAATGTAGAGTGACGGACCATCAACGCGAATCCATTAAGGCTACTCGTGTATTTACAGTTTACAGGGTTTGATAACGATGCCCTGACGACTATGCAAAGTTACCATATATAGAGATATTATCATACATAGTAATTCCATTTCCATACACAGCTTAAAAACATGTTGCGTAATATAAAATGCATTATGCACATTGATATTCATTCCATACTAATATTACTTGTAAATACGAAAGTGTTTGTTAGTCCATCTGCGCTCTAAATGCATAGCGATAGCAGAAGACTCTAAAAGTAACGAGGCTACTTCTTATACTAAAAAAATTGTTAGTAACAGCAGGGTAATTAAATATCATGTTTAATAGTTCTGAAGTGCTTGAATATTTTTACATAATAATATATTAAAAATGAAATGTTATGAGATGGAAAATTGCAGAGCAAAATCGGGCAGGTCCATAGTTATTGTATAATATACAAGTTTTCTGACACAGTTTATCGATATCGCATCACATGAGAAATATCCGAAAGCGAAGAAGTGATTGAACTAAAAGGTGTTGAGGTATTGATTACTATAATATAATTACACACATAGCGATCTGTCTATTTATTCAAGCCTATAATTTTGAAGTTCCTTAAACAGGTAAAGATTTCTTATACCTTTAACAAAAAGTAATCTATCTATATATATAAAAGAAGAAGCTGACTGACTGACATATCAACGCAAGGCCTAAACTATAAGGGTTAGAAAGTTTAAATTTTACACAGAGGTTCCTTTTATATCGTAGAGGAGCACTAAGAAAGGATGTTTGAAAATTCATCTCCTAAGGAGGTAAAATGGGGGTGCAAAGTTAGTATAAAACTTTGCCGTTTTTGAAGTTATTCAAATGAAATTCAGTATGATGGTTTTTCATTGAAAGTCATGAAACACGTGTAAAATATTTTTTAGAAATCATCCCTCAAGGGGGTAAATGGGGGATGCCAAGTTACCTCATAAAATTATTACAAATAATCTACTGTAACCTCAACATCGTAAACGAAGTTGCGGGTAAAAGCTAGTCAGTCTATAAAATACAAGTCAAATTGTAAAGAAAACTTATAGTGGATATCGTTAATTCAAAACTTTGTATTGACAATTAAGTAAATTGGCAAGAGCGACAGTAGGGAGGGGTCCATTATCCCGAGGTGAGGGCATCGCAACACCAAAGATGTTAGTCCGGCTCTCTGCTCCGGCGACTTTATGACGTTATCTTTAACAGGTCCGTCCCCAAGATGAAAGCTCTGGTTCCTCTGTTGTGCCAGATAATTGCCTCTAATGGAAAAGTCTAGTCACTTCATGCGAAGTGCATTCCAAGTTTTCGCTGTCAGATATAACTTATTAAATCTCATGCAGACAAACTTATAAGTGGATATGTTCTTCAAGAGGGTATTAGTTTGATTTCTACGTCTTTATCATTTAGTTTGGTACAAGAAAAGGAACTTAGTGTTAGTATAGTGTATCTATCTATTGGGTACAGTTTTAACATTCTGAAGAACATTACTCAAAATAGAATGGTAAACTGATAAACTCTCGGCGTATACCTAAATTTATTTAACTGTCCATCTATTTGTTTGGGATATATATTTTTGTCTTCGTATATTTATGAGAATAAGCGACTGAATGAAAGAGCAAGCAAAATCTAATACACTTACGAGCTTCTAACAGCGCATACATATTTAACACGCATATTTACCGATTGGTGTGGGTCAGGGGAGAAGGGTGAGAGGTGTGCAGGGGGAGGGGTGGTCATTCAATGAGATTGCTTCTTGCTGCCACTCTGAAGTAATGGATCTCGCCCAAATAGACTGGCTAGAGGAAATGCTATTGCGCTAGTTCATACAGATTCCCGCGTCTCAACAACGTAATGTTTAAAATCAATTTGGTGCAGAGTGCTCTGTTGTAAATTGGAAAGAAGCAATTTAAATTAATTGATTGTATCACGCAAGTTATGATATCGTCGACGGTTTCAATTTGTCCATAGTAAAATGGGTTAATAAGTTTGCTCGTTAAAATTTGTAGAGCATGTACACATCCTTTATAGACTTTATAATTGTATAAGAAAATAAAAACAACTATTACTTATAATTCACTTCATTAAAAGGAGCATCATTATAATATTTTAAAAACAGGTTTTTAATCAATAGATATATATAGGTAAAACAACATAAATTTATAGTTATTACCGCGGAAGTATCGTTACACTACTACATTCGTACGGATTGAATTATGGAAGAGGCGTAACTGGGCCGATAAGGACAAGGGAGGAAATGGAAAATGTGTGTCGCCAAGTTGCGGGTCTAACAGCTCCTGGACAGAGTACCGGCCCGATAATGGATTGATCAGATACCACTCTAGTACACAACGCTGTGCACATGTTGATGGAATCTAATTTAGCTTACCCGTCACTATAGCTATCTAATTTTTGTAACTATTTCTGTACGAAATTTAAACAGATTTAATAATATTTCTGAAGGTCGTAAGCAATATTAATATCAATTACTTATATATATTAATATAATTATTATTAAATTGCAACAAAACAGGTAAAAATCCTTGCATTATTATGTCAGACTATTTCTGCTTTATTTATTTATGATTTAAGAGATAATTGACGTTAACAACTACAACAATTTAATTTAATTAAACGGAGACTACGATAACTTTAAATGAAAACTTGGAAAGAATGTAATAACAACAGATATATTAACGTTAAGTTAAATACTGGCCATATAATATGGTAACGGCTATACAATAAAAGAATTCAGTAAGGCTACAGTCGCTAGTTCATTATCCAAATGGACTACAGCTATTTGATCCACTTATGTGATTGCCTGCAAACATTATCTCTCCTCCACTGAATGGAAGCCATAAGTCTACCTCGTAACTCTCTCGCTTCTTACAATATTGTTACGATCCTATATTAATACTTTTATATGCTGAATCATTTACAATATATTTAATAAATTTGAGACTGGTCCACAAATACTGCATAAATATAAATGATCAAAGACTAATAAAAATAGAGAAAGGAGTTTTTTCTTTATTAAACTGTTTATAATGTGAAAATGTTTCTTTACTTAATAATATTACTTCTTATTAATTATCTGATTAACTAGGTATATACTAGCAACCCGGTTCCAGCTTCGCACGGTTTCTATCTCTACTATAATATGTAAGTATTATACATGCAAACCTCCCTTTTGAATCACTCTATCTATTAAAAAAACCGCATCAAAATCCGTTGCGTAGTTTTAAAGATCCAACCATATATAGCTACAGACAGACAGCGGGAAGCGACTTTGTTTTATACTATACTAGCTTTTACCCGCGGCTTCGCTCGCATTAAAGCCATTAAATAAGTATCAGAGATCATTACAATATAAATGAATTGTTTATCTTTCGTAAAAAAAATTATTTCATAAAAAGTATCCTATGTTACTTCTAATGCCCTCAAGAATATGTGTACAAAGTTTCATGATGATCGGTTAAGTAGTTTTCGCGTAACAAACAAACTTACATTCACATTTATAATATTAGTAGGGATAGTGTTATGTTACGAATATTTTACTTTTGTATCAAGAGTAATATGTAAATAAGTAGCCATAGTTCTAGTATCTATCTAGTATAAAATGATATATTTTGTCATTTAATAAGAATCCATTTACATTTATTGGTTTAGTTCAACGAGTCCGAGATCTTCGTAGATATCAGCAGATACGAGATAATAGTCCAATCCAATCACTTAGCTTGTGAATCCAAATCAATAATTTACAAGAAGCTATTTCTCTCATTTAGTTCGGGTTTTCAGGAGTAGACCGAATATGTTTCATTGCTGCATAAAATTCGTATAAACTTTACCGCCGAGCCGACTATATTTTTAATTTTCTAAAATATTAACAAACTTTATTGTATGTTTGTATTTATCTTAGTTCAAAGGTTATATGTTTGTTTGTATTTTGTCTATAAGATATCTGGACTGAGTACTCAGACGTCTTATTAATTTCTTAATTGTTTTTCGTTTGCCCCAGCGCAGCGCCGTTTCTATTAAGCAGACTAATCCGGTAGCTAATTTCCGAGGGTTATAATTGTGGGAAATAGAGCGGAGATTATTATTTTGACCCTTTCGTAAATAAGTTTTTTACTCAGCAAACAATAAATAAATAACTTTTAAAATTCATATAAATATTTTGTAAGCAATGATAGCCAAGTTGTTAAGACGTTGATGTCTACTCGGGAGATCCGAGTTCGATCCCCCACACAGGCACACACCTTTCTTAGTTAGGTATGTGTGTTTTAAGAAATTATATCACTGCTTTAACAGTGAAGGAAAACATCGTGAGGAAACCTGCACTCCTGAGAGTTCTCCTTGTTCTTAAAGTTGTGTGAAGTCTGCCAATCTCTTCTCATTCTGAGGAGGAGACCCGGCTCAGCAGTGGGCCATTAAAGGGTAATGATGATATATTTTGTATTGTTTGGTGTTGTAAGCAATGAAATAATGCGAGATGGTATCTAATTATATTATTTGGAAAAAAAATGTTTTAGAGTTTCGTTGTTGATTTATATAGTCTTCGAACCATCCTTAATGTCACAGTTATTTCAATTACTTGTCGGTTGTCGGGCATAAATTATAATCACGAGAATACCCTAGTCATCGTTCCAACACAGAGGTAGATTCAAGTGGACCGCAAAAAGTTTTCTAAATCTCCAGACTCCTATAGGGTTGCGGGTTTCTGTCGGCTATTACTTACAACGCAATATCAAATTGCTTTCAATTTATTTCGCAATTGCCGTCTTTGAGTTTCGCTTTGTAGGGGCCTCTGACGTCGGTCCGAGGCAACAATAAAATGTATTCGTCTCCGGAATGTTTAATATGGGGAAAAGTTTAATAACGCGTCCGGCGGCCGGGCGGTCAGCGCGCCTTGCTCGGCCCGCTGCGATAAATCAAATCTCATACCTTCAACGCCGTACAGAAAAATCTTTATTACATTCGGATATATTACTCAGACATATTGAAAAAGCACAAAAGAATACATTTAACTCGTTATTTTCTCTGCATACGAGAGAAAAGGCAATCTTACTTAAATACATAGTTTCATGTGAGGAAATTAAACAAAAATGATATTAACGCCCAATTCATCTAGATTATCTTTTTGTAAGTATGATATACGTGGGGAAATCTATTAAGACAAGTCATTGTGATTTTCCTGTCTTCATCAAAACATAAAATATTAACGCATTTTAATTTTATTGTAGCGATATTGGTATTCTAATTCTAAAAAGATTAATACATTCATAAACATTGTCGTACATCCTGTAGACATAATCCTGTAAAATATAATTGTAAAAGATATCACTTCTTTTAGAAATACTGCAATAACTAAAGTATACCTTGTCAAAAAGGATACTTAAAGATGTTCCGAAGAGAGTGTCTCATGTCAACGCCGAAGTTGCCCTAAGGCATCGCATCATTAGCAAGCGGCACCTGTGAAGAGTGCGGCTCTTACCGTCTACCAAAATCCTAACAATAGTACACAACAATGGAGATATTTCATTCATTTGTATTATTTTTCTTTCTGTTGCGGCTTCACCGATCTGAATTAAATTCAAGACACGGGTACAAACGGCAATGTATGGCTCACAATGCATTTTGTTTGGAAATGTTCACAAAAGACTTAGCTGTAATTCGGAACGCTATGACTTGTGGGCTCATCAAGACGCAACAGACGAAGCTTGCCGGCCTGGAGCCCGACGGCGACACAATAGCTCCCTGACGTTAATTAAATGTTAACAAACGCCCTCGTCGTCGCTTAATTGGAACTGTTGCCTATTATCCTTACCTTCCGACGCGAAGAATGACTTCTAAGCTTAAGAACCACACTTCAGAGTTTTCACTCTGGGTTGCTAAAAAATTGTGAGTGACTCTTTTGTTAACACAGTTTTACTATTGTTTAGGATTTGAGTTTATGATACTTTAAAATATAATAACCACGTCTAGTATGAATTACTGCGTCGAATAAACTTTAACCTTTGTGAGCTGCTAATACTTATTTTCGTCATTACATTCTACTGTGTTTCTCTGTAGATATAACACATCTTAATCATTAATTATTGTTAACCATTGTTGTCAAATCTGCCGATACTAACGATAATTTAACTATTATCATTGTAAATGGTTAGTTAGGCAAGACCTCTCAAACAAAAGGAATTTGTTAGTACTGTCATGTTTTTTAGTCTGTGAAGTGTTATACTGAATTCGCGGTATTATTAGTATTTTTAGGAGGACAATGTAAATTGATACCTGATTGGTCTATACAGAGGAATAGCGATCGTACGATATTAAATTGACCAATCAGGAAGTTTCCCGCTTAAATGTAAAAGATATAGCTCTTTTATGGGATTTAACGGGAAATACAATGATCAAAGGGGGCAAGGGCATACAGGAGAGATATATACGTGCATGGGTTCTATATTGAATAATTTAAGATTAAAGATTGATATGAAACTTTAATCTTAAATTTAAGATTAAATATTGTAGTAACGAGTGGCCTGCCCTTGCTTCGCTTCGGGTATTTAAAATATAATTATAATCGATATTAGTAGTTCCTACACAAAAGTAGGTAGTGTTTTGCAATAATTGAAAAGAAAGAGAAAGAGAGAGACGGAAATAATGTAGATTGTAGTGAAAAATGTTTAAAATCGGATTAATATAAACAAAACAGCCAATTGCGTGCCTAATTATATGGCAACTATATTTTGTAAATAATTAGGCACGCAATTGACTGTCTATAATAAGTTACATCTGATTTGCAGAAATAGGTTACACTTCGCACTGTCAATATCCAAACAACCCTAAATGCAAAGATGATATATATAAGACATAAGTGTAAATAGATAAAGCTTAGTCTATGTGCTTCAAACTTTCAAAAAGAATTCTCTTTAAACTATTCAAATCCTCCTTGGTCGTAGGGGATTTATTCCTCAACTGGCTTGCGAACATGCAAATCCGAGCGCCAAGCTCTCCACTATCTTCGAGGATGCAACACATCGACAATTTGCCGATGTCCATGGGCGATGGTGGCCTGTGGATGGATGGCCACTTACCTTCAGGTGGACCATCTACTCGTTTGCACCTTATCTACCATATAAAAAAGGAAATACTAATTATTAAAATTAAATATTTCTAATATAGGATAATTTTTTTAAAGACTTATAGTAGGGAAATTTAAACTTATTTTAAAATACTATGGTAAATTTTATTATTACTCTGGTAACAAGGATTATCTATCAATTGTCAAATTTTCTATGTCACAGTCACAACTGTCATCTGTCAATTTAGTGCTTTGATTTAAAAAATTCAAATTTTTTATTTTTTTATTTATTTGAATGTATTGTTTTTATTGTAATACACCATTTAAAAAACAACTAAAGATATGGCAAATTTTAGGCCAGCGGGGCTGTCCGATGAAGATACAGACAGCGACGATGAATATGGATATTTTGAGAAACTGGTAAATCGGTGCAAAATATTATCCTTTATAGCTAATTTTATTGGTAAAAATTACTTAACCGGCTTGGATTCTCTTCAATAATTTATATATCTACTAGTAATAAATGAATATCAGGAATTGAATTCTTTACAGAACCGGAACCAGCAGTATACTAGAGAAATCGAAAATGTGAAAAAAAAAGTTGAAGTGAGGTTAGAAGAAGCTATTATAAATAGTGATCTTGAAGGAGTCGTTAGAATTATCAAAAGTGGTGGGTAAATTATTATGACGTTTTTATTTGTGAATTTTTATTAATATTTTTGCACTAGATAATATGATAAGAATATTATAGATCTAAATGTTTTTACAATAAAAAGTGCTTTAGTAATTAGAATAATAAACTGTACTATTTATTTTAAAAACATAAATTAGTCAAAATGACTAATATAAAAATATAACAATTGTTACATGTCGATGAAATGGCATTAAAAACATATTTTTTTTTGCTTGGACTGAAAGGAGATCAAAGTATAGGGAAAATATAAATTATTGTACTGACCTAAGAAAATCCTAATATTCAATGCAATATTTAATATGTTTCATTATTTTTTATTAAATATTAACATGTAAATTGTCTACAATTATTTCAGATCTCAAGGGCAATTTTAATAGCAAACTAGATAGTGGCTGGTCACCTCTCTCTCATGCCTGTTTTCATGCTCAAGAAAAAATAGTTCAATATCTTTTGAATAATGGTGCAGATCCTAATATACACGCAGGTAAATAGTTAAATGCATTTCATATATTTCTAAAGGTGGCGTTGTTGATAATGTGGCTTCCAGATATTTGCGTTAATCTCTAATGTCTGCAATAAAATTTTTGTTATAATTACAAGGTTCAAGTTTTAACTGAACATTTTATGATTTATGATACAACTTATTATTAAAAGTCACACACATTTAGAATCGTTGTTGAAGTTTGAAACAAACCTTGAAGACTTGTTAAATTGTAAAATTCATACATTATGGAAAAACTTATGAATTAGAGCATCTTATAAACTAAGTTAAAAGAATTTGCGTGTGCGAGCAAGCTGCCAATTATTAGAGCCAATAATTCTTTGATGTAATATCTATTGTCTAGAACTGTGCTTTGTATTGTATAGAATGTTGTTAGTATGCCAAGGTCTTCATTTAGATAATTTTTTTCTATTATTGTTTTTTATTTAAAAAATACCTCTATAAATTTTTATAGAGGTAAAGAACCTGACAGAAGGTTCCCATCGATTAATGATTGTGAATCTACTTTTTTTTCTTTGAAATCTCTTAAAATTTTTACCTTAGTGGATGATCACTACTTTAAGTGCCTCATCAAATATGTTCAAAATTTTATTGTAAGATTTTTATTATTTGTTACCTAGTTGGAAAAAAATTTGCTCTTATACACCTCTTTTACTAAGTTATTGTGATTGAGCAGTCCAATTAGTGGTTTTGGAATGCACATAATTTCCAGTTTCAATATTAAAGAGTAACTAATGGGTTCCTGCTAGTCACTGTTGAGATTAAATTATTAATTAAAATAATTATCTATTTATTCTCCCCAGATTCAGTGACACCCGTAATGCTAGCATGTTCCAGTAGCAGTGCAAATGAAACTGCTATTTATAACATTGTACTTAATTTGATACAGAAGGATTGTTTATTAAACATTGGTGACAAACACGGAGTAACACCTTTGATGAGAGCTGTCAACAGTGCCTGCATATCTGTAGTGGAACTGATACTCGATAACAATGTTAATATTGAGATGAGAGATAGACAGGGTTGGACTGTAAGTATTATACATTTATTTACTTTTGATAACAAATACATGAGATATACTCGATTAAGTAGACCAGAATCATCTCTATGCAGAGAGAAAGAGATAGATACTTTAATCTTTGGTATTTGAAGGGTCCACCACAATAACAATGAATGTGCTTTGTGTTGTTTTCAGATAATTTATAAACTGTGTACACTAAGGGTGTATTAGCGGTGTAGTCAAATATTAAAAACACACAAATGAATGTGATATTGCCGACTACTTACTTACATTTAAATATTTATAGACATCCATCATTATTGCAGTGGACCCTCCATTTATTTACTTTTATCTGATAAATACCCTTGAGTATAGGAGAATTTATTATGGATATAAATACATTCTATTATTATATTTTTGCTTATTACCTTATCCTAATGCAGAAGGGAAGTAAAAATAGGTAAATCATATCTCTAAATGTTAACCTATTCATGCAGTCATAGTTTATATCACAATCTTTTTTACTTTTCAGGCAGTATTCTGGGCAGTTCATCATAATAAACCTAAATGTCTAGAAATACTTTTAAACAAAGGAGCTAGAGTGAATATTGTAGATTTGTCCAACAGATCTCTACAGTCAATTGCTTATACACATGACTATAGTGAAATTCAAGAAATTCTATCTAAATATTTCCATGAAGATGCAGTAGAAGATAAAAAAGGAATCTCTAATAATGATTTTACAGATGTATCTGCATGGCAAGACTATTATCCAGGACTTAGGGATGAAAACAAGTAATTAAATTTGATAATTGTATTGTTTATTATTAATAATATACAGTGCAACCTCAATATAAAAATTTAAAAAATGTTTCGTATTCCTCTTGAATTTTCCATAACTACAAAAAAGTGTAAATACCTCTAATTAACGAATTTTGTCAACCCGAATCCTTTATATAACATTCCTACCAATATATAATGACCCTTAATTCCATAGTATGTCGTGACTGGTTTATTTTTCCCTTCCGATTTGTTATATTGAGATTGTGTTGTATTTAATTGATACTAGTCCAAGAGATTCATAATTTCCTGTTACTAAAAATTACAGATTAAAATATGTATCAGAAATACCCTGCTTATTATATGGAATGAACTGTGACCGTTTGAAAGATATATTTGAAAAGAATCCCATGGATTTGCGTACTTTTTTGCTTTTAGAAGAAAATGATATGGTCAAATTGGGAATTGATATGCCATTTGAAAGGCAAAGGCTTAAAAATGGTTTACGAAACTTTCATCTAAAGAAATGGAAAATTAATTCAGTTGCTGGTCTGCAAGCTCATAGAGGAAATTCTTACAGGTATAACATTTTTAAATTAAAAAATTTTTTTATTCATTTATGTATCATAATTTTCCGACTTTGCTATAAAGTACCATAAAGACATTTTTTCATATCCTTCTTTTCTCTCGGTAGATGAAATTAAGGACATGCTGATTTAGGTGTTATTTATTTTAATTATAATATTTTCGTGCAAGTCACTAGGATGATATTTTTCCCGTGAGGGGACGGTTTAGAATACAATTCCCCTTTGCCGCAGGGATAGGATCTCGTAAGAGGCGAGTAACCCGGCAACCCCATTGAGGATCTGTTTTCCGACTGTCCCGGCCATATACAATACGACTAACATATACGCAAAATGAATTCCATTCTTAAAATATAAATGTATTTTATTTAAAAAAAAAATTAAAAATATTAAATAGTTTTAAATTTGATATTGTTAGCATGTGTAATAGATTTTTATTTGTTTCATATATCCTAATTGTAATTAGATTTAAATTACACTAAATTTGAATTAGAATATATTAATAATATATAAATATTTGTATAAACAAATTTATTTTCAGTATAATAGATTGTACAAACGTGTTGGGATGTCATTTACAACAACTCTACATACAAGAAGCAACATTAACTTACGTTTTACGCGATTACGCAAAGCTACAAAATCAAATCAAATTTGAACCTCCAAATTCACCTGTAATGGAAAAGTTTCATAATGCAGCAAAGAAAATGATTGCCAATATTAATAGTATTAGAAAGGAAATAAATAATATGAAAAGAATACATAGTAAGGTAAGTTGAATGTGCTTTAATGGAGTTGAGCATGGACTTTTGGATGTCTTTTAGCTTTTTTAATTTACCTTAGCTGACACGGCGAACGTTGTACTGCCTAACAGTCAATGAATATCGTGTTATAAATTAGATGAACTGCACACAACCCATATATATGTCAATCCTTTTTCATTACTGACATTATTCAACATTTTTTAAATCTAAAATACGGCATTATCTGAATTCTTGTCGATTCGAAACCTCTAAATAAATGTTTAACAGTTATGAAAGCCATCAACATTTTGTATGGAAAAATGTTTTTTTTTTTTTAATTTTTTTCGTCAATTTTCCAATGTTTTTAAGTTAAGTTTAGTTATTCTGCTCTTCGGGACAGAAACAAATACAAAAAATTAAAACCCACGAAAATTAATCCAGTCCTTCTCGTGTTATAAGTGTTGGAACAAACCCGACTTTGTTTTATTATATCATAGATGATAGATATTAATATTGAAATAAATAGTTTTAATATCATATTGTTAATGTCTGACAGTGATGTACATATTTACTTTTTCTCAACTTACATATTAGAATAAGCTTTAAGAGAATTATCTACTATGATTTTTAAGGTATAAAACTGTTAATCAAAATTATCTTAATAACCTTTGAAAATATAAACTAAAAAATATATATTCTGTGTCAGAAAGTTATTCATTAGAACATGAAATAAAACTATAACATAGATATAAGTAGGGAGATAACAAGACTAACTCTGTCTCATCTTTACATCTTTCTCTCTCTCCTCTAATAATCATTAGAAAGAGACAGCATGTAGCATGATTATTATAACTTAGTTTTCAATAAGTCTAAGTAAGCTTCATTTGAAATAATTTGCTGTGCTTGGAGTTAATAGTTTAATACTGCGTTTCCATCAGAGCTGGTTAGCGAGAAACGTGGTTGTTAAGAACCAATAGATTTGTTCTATTGGCTCTTAGCAAACACATTTCTCGCTTTACATCCTAACTCGTCTCAGGTAGAAACGCAGCCTACGTAAAAACTAAAAAGAGTATTTCTGGACTGTCTGACTGTGTTGTTTTAATATAATAATGATAAATAAAACATCTATATACAATGTAATGGATATGATAAATCCTAACCCTAACCACATAACCGAATTGAATTTAATAAAAATAAAATATGAATTAAAAATAACTATGTTGATGTATTTTAAAATGCAGTATGTGTTTGCAAAATTTTTCCCAAAATCAAGAAAATTCGTATAACATCCGTTTTTCAATCAATATTTAGGATTTGTTCAAATTTCATTATTACTCAAGCAGTCTCAAGAAACTGCGAAATTGTGTTGCATTATGTTAGTAGTAAACAAAATTATATCATTGCATTGAAATATAATCTCTATTAGGGGTATTTTTATCTAGTTGATTGTAGGGACATGAGGTAAAAAGCGGGAGAATCTAAATCTCTCCTCAATCGCTTTTAAAGCAGTGCTGTCCTTAACAACGATCATACCTATTTAATACATATATTGCGACTCAGTGGGATTGTTTTTATATAAAAAAGATTTGCATCTTTCCTAGCTAACAGGTTATTGTTTACTAAATGGACACTAAAGCGTTATTGATATATCTAAACCAATTCATAAAAATAATTAACCCATTCGAGAATGAATTTGATTTAAGCTTATTTATAAAATTGTTTCATATTTTATTAACAGTTTCATTAATAATTCGCATGTCTTACATTAATAACTAATACAAGGAGTCTTAAAACCCTGTGCTTCAAGTGATATTTTATAAATAAATGTAATTTAAATTATTTCACAACAATGTCACTTGACTGACACGTCCTTAACTCTGCAATCATCTAATAAAAAATAGAATGACAAAAAAAATTACATTGCTTGCCTAAATTTAGCTAAATACACTTTTTTTTGCAGATAAGTAGAGATAGCTTAAAGCCTGTCGACCTAATTACAGAAAGAACAACCAAAGAAGTAGTTATAGAACTGGTTACCGAACTAGCACTGCTTAGCACTCTAGGCCTTATCGTTTATCACGCTCGAAGCTTTATTATAAATATGTTCAAAAAATAAATATCTCATTCCATTTAAATGAAGTTTTATTAAGTTCAAAATATTAGTCAATTTATATACTCGATTACCAGCAACAATAAGGTCCACAAACAATACAAAAGCATAATCCTTAATAATTATTTATATGTCCAGATTAATATTTTTACTAAATTAATTCGGCTAAAATAGACGTTTTCTCTCGTGATATTCAGCAATGTGACGTCACATCGTGTTCAATACTGTTGTTTTCAACATTTTCGTAGAGCAAATATAATCTAGTAACAACTATTGCCAAGACAGACAACGAGGTAAATTATAATGTTAGAAACGTAAAATACTGTATTATATATTTAATTTTTATTGGATTTTTTTGTATAAAAAGGATGTTGAAACTATTCTTAAAAGTTAGTCCATTTGCCTATTGAATATACTTTGCTTCCATCTTTATCATGCAAGACGGTAACTATAAACTAATCCTTCGCAACTGTAAAATACAGTCATTGCCTGCAACAAATAATTTTTGAATGTGATAAATAACATGTGGATAGATGTTCACAAATTCTTCCAGATGATATTTACGTTAGGAAAATTTTGCTGGTAGATCGGGTACTCATAAATATCCCAATATTAATAGATTGCGTGATAGTCCGGTGGTTTAGACGTAGATGTCTACTCGGGAGGTCCGAGTTCAATCAATCATTCTGACTTCTAAGCAATTAAATATCACTTGCCATAACGGTGAAAGAAAACATCGTTAGAAAACTACTCTCCTGAGAGTTGTGTGAGAGAGGGTGACGATGATGATGAATAGATTGCGTAGTAAGTGTAATTAAAAACACTGGAAAGTTGTTTTGAAAAAAATTTCGTTGAACTATTCTATTCGATGTCGCAAAAAATAATTTTCTATGTTACGCCTTTAAATTTGCAATGCAAAATTATTTGCTCCTAACTAATTGAATAACAGGTGAACTAAATAATTGATAGGTACTAAATCAGTTGTTTGAAGAAATGCCAGTCTAGTATAAGTACAAGTATTAAATTTCATCACCTTCGTATCATGTATTTGTATTAAATATATCTTACATTATTGAATTTGATTGTCGTGTAAATTCAAACAGAGAATCGTCATAATTTCTCTTAAATTTTTACAAATGCGTGCGAAATTTTACCACAAGGTATTCTATATGTTTAGAGCAGTAATAAGTGTTTTTACCTCAATGATCGTGAGTTATTTATACTAGACGGTATCGTTTTTATTTTTTAGGGTTCCGTACCTTAAAAGGAAAAAAGGAACCCTTATAGGATCACTTCGTTGTTCGTCCGTCTGTCTGTCTGTCCGTCTGTCAAGACCCTTTATCTCAGAATCGCGTGGAGGAATATCAAATACTCGAGCCTGCGGTCCCTTGCGGCTGCCAAAAAATCAAACTTCAAGTCATTGCAAACATATGACCGTCAATGTGGTCATTCATATAATTATAAGGTACTTAACAACGACCTAGCGTCGTGAAATTTAGCATGAAGTAAGGTCTCACAGCACAAATAAAGGATAAAATTAAAAAACTGTATATTTTTTTTCTACATAATTAGAAAATTACCTTTTTTTGACTGTCACGCAAGACCCTATTTCTCAGAAAATCGTTAAGATATCAAGTTGAAATTTATACAAAATATTCTAATCTCTAATTCCTCAAATATGTAAAACTATCAAACTGCTAAGTCAATTTAATGAAGAACCGGAACCGCTTTTATATTATGTATTGTAATTTTGATTTTCGAGATAAATCAAAATTCCCAGGCAAGGCCTCGGAACACTGGTATGGGGAAAAATCCTAAAAATGGCATTTTTTTGTTACATCACGAAAAAAAATATCTTTTATATATTTAAGTTTTGACGCATTATTTGAAGAATACGTTAAGACATGTAAGTATATTTAAAAGCTGTGAAAATATCAAACTTCTAAATATAAACAATCAATAAATATAGCTATTTATACTGAGTGATAACAAGTAGTTTTCTACAGGGCATTCCACATGATATGCGGACATGAAAAAAGTCTATGTTTGCGATTTTAGTAATATTCGAATAAAATTATACAATATACTTCCCTTCGATACAGATATAAAATATTTCTACCGTTTTAACTCTAGTTAACATGTGTAATTTTATAAAATTGGAACTTAAAACTTTAAATAAATTTATTTCAAGAAAGAAAGAAATAATTTGTAATGTAAAATGTATGTTTTTTAACATATCTAATCTTTTTAGATTATTTGGTAAAATATTAATTCCATTAAATAATTTATTTAAAAATTTTTTAATTTTTAGACTGGGGAATAAGGTTTAAAGTAAGGCACTTCTTCTATCTACTCAAATTTTCAAAGCCTTTAGCTTAACGTTCATCAAGGCTTAAATCTGTACCGAAGACGTGCATGTATAGCATATTCGAATGTTAGTAAAATCGCGAACATAGACGTTTTTGTCGTCGTATCGTGTGTAATGAATCTAAAGCTATATCAACGAAAGCGAATACTAAGCAACGGCTGTTGATGATATGACATGTTGTTAAATGACAACTTGTAAAATATTTTAATTGTCTCCAAAAAAAGAAGGAAGTTCTATATTTGACAATTATATTTTATTGATATATGTTCACCGACTTTAAAATTATTTTTAATTGCATTTTCAAAAATGTTTTATCATATTTTCTTATATCTTTTATAATTAATTATAATTATGTCAATTAAAACACGTATTACTAATAAATGTCGGGAATAAATGCATCCCAATATTATTTTTGATAATATTTTAAACCGCTCACGAAAATCAAAATTTGATAGTGTTTGTCCCTTTATTGAAATTGTACGGAACCCTTCCACACTCGCACTTGGCCAAATTTTTTTTAGAATGATTACTAAGGAGATGGGATATTGCTGCATGTAAACAATTTATAATGAAAAACATTTTGAAAGATTATTGAATTAATACATAAACCGCACTGCACCAGAAACAGTTGCAGTCCAAAATAATATACAGTACATAATAATTAATACACATACATTTACATTTCCCTAAAATCCTATTCCGATTTTAACTAAAAAGAATATTTTTTACTCTAAGGCACAAATTTTAGGAAGAAGCTTTTAGTATTTTAACTATTAATATTATCTTATATGTAAATTGTGAACTACTTAGTATAAAGTATTTAATTTAAAAAATAGTATGTCAGCCGATATCGGAATAATAAAATTTGGCACGAGTATAACTGCCATTACGAGCAGACTGTAAGACATTAGCGTAGGCATTAATTTCTATTCTAGTGTATGGCTCATAAACCGTATTTTATTTGGGGCATACCGACGGGATGCATCACGGTGATGTAAGCAAGTCCAACCTAAATTGCAACATTGAAAATTATGACCGGCTTTTGCAAACAAACATAAGCATCGACCTCGTCATATATTTGTCATAACTGAAAAGCATTTGGCAGCTGAGCTAATGTATCCTACTGTGATTAATTGTGACGTTATGTTAACCTTATTTACAATCAATAGTTTACGTAGTCTACGAACATGCTCATTAATCCTATTACTGTTGACGTTTTGAAAATACGGTTATGCCATAATGTTCTACAGGTTTCTAAGTTTAGATTATAATTTCCAGACGTGAATGTTAATGCAAATTATTCCCAAGATATTTAAAAGGTATTATCTCGAAAAAATAAAGATTACGTTTTTAATCTTAGGTGAATTTACGTTTTATTTTTTTTCCGCTTTTGGTGTTGAATAAATAAATACACCCATCGGCGTTCGTCAAAATTAAAGTCAATATCATAATACTACTGATTTTTAGAGTTTCGTACCTTACAAGGAAAAAAGGAACCCTTATATGATGACTTCATTGTCCGTCTGTCTGTCAAGACCCTTTTTCTCAAAATTGCGTGATGGTATCAATGAAATAATATCAAATACCTGCCTGCGATCCCTTGCGGTTGGCTAACAATCAAACTTCTACCTCCACGCATTGAAAAGATTGACCATTAATGTGGTTACTCAAAAAATATAGGTTACTTTCCGATGAAGCATGCATTGTATGAAGCAAGGTCTTACAGCACAATTATAGAATAAAATTTAAAAAAAAACTATTTTTTTTTCTACATCACTGGAAAATGAACTTTTTTTTTTACTGTCACGCAAGACCCTTTTTCTTATAAAGAACCTGAAGATATCAAGTTGAAATTCATGTCAAATATTTAAGTCTCTAGTTTCTCAGATATGTAAAAAAAATCAAACTGCTAAATCAATTTAATAAAAAGATACAGCTGCTTTTATCTTATGCATTGTAATTATGATTTTCGACAAGAATCAAAATTCCCAGACTTTGTCTTTTGACTTAGGAGCATGATTTTTGGAAAGAAGCAAGGTCTTATATAGCACTAGTATGTGGAAAAATCCGAAAAATAGCAATTTGTAGTTACATCACGAAAAAAAAATGATCGCTTATATATTTACGTTTTGACGTGATATTTGAAGAATACGCGAAGTTATCAAGTTGAAGTTAATATTAAACATGTAAGTCTATAGTATCTTGAAACTGTGAAAAAAACAAACTTGTAAGTGTAACCAATCAATAAATATGGCCATTTAAACTAAAGTGGTCACAAGTAGTTTTTCTATAGGGCATTCCACATATGCGAGTATGAAAAAAAAACGATGTTTGCGATTTTAGTAATATATGAATATGTTATATATGTATATGTATGTTATACAATATACCTACCCTCGATATAGATACAAAATATTTTTTTCATTTTAACTTTTATATGATTACGAGATTAAATTTATGAAATTGAAATTTAAAAATTTTAAATAAATTTATCCCCAGAAAGAAAGACATAATTTGTAATGTAAAAATTGATTTAAAAAAGATTATTTGATAAAATAATAATTACATTAAATTTTAAGGCACCTATTCGAGTTTCTTAAATTTTCAAAGCCAAAATCTTAATATCATCAGGGTTTAAATTTGTACCGAAGACATATAAGTATATTTATGACATATTCGAATGTTAGTAAAATCGTAAACATCGACGTTTTTGCTGTCGTATGAAATATAATACGATACGATAAATGAATCTATAATTGAAATTGTACGGACCCCCCAGTGCGCAAGTTCCACTCTCACACTTGGCCGAATTATATAATGATTATTTTACTTTGCTTTACACTGAATATTCGATTTCAGCGCCCAAAATGACGTAGAGAACAAACGTATATTTAGTTTAGGATTTTTTTTAACTCTGAAATTAGAAGTTTCGTTCGGTTATGTCAAGTCATATTTTTGTCAATTAGCGTTTTCGACAGCTGGTGGAACTTGACTACTGTTATAGCAATCTGATTTTAATAATAATTTTGTAAAATGTGTAATCCGTAACATGAGTTTCCTGGTCAAGATAACAACTATTCTTAAATCTTTTCCCACGGCCTGGATTGATTAAAGTTTCCCGTCTTTCCACTTTCACACCGATTACAAACTTATATAATGAGTAATAATATTACGATAAATAGTTTACAGTAATTCTTTATCTATCTGAATCTGAAACTTTTTACTTTTTTTAACTGGGGAGAGGCAGTCTCATTGCCGTATTGTTCGTGAGAGTCTCGTAACGGGTAATATTTTCTATATAAAAAAGTTATACTAAATGGAAATCTCGATGCGCAACAAAATGACCTCAGAATGGCCGCGATGAGGCACAGTCTTTACTTAGCGTAATAAGTTCTTTAATCCTGTAGCTATCCAGTAATTAATTTTTGGATGGAGATGATAGTTACATTATGTACCTACCTACCAGCAAACTGTATCACCCGATTTTTGTTATCACACATTTTTTTTTAATTTAACCGACTCAAAATGCAATAAAAAGTAAAAAATAATAACATTTATATAATTTTGAAGTCAGTGAACATAAACATCGATTATTTCATGTCCGCTATATGTGAAATGCCCCATAGAAAAACTACTTGTGGTCACTATAGTATAATGGCCATAATTGATTGCTTACACCTAGAAGTTTTATTTTTTTTCCCAGCTTTAAGATACTGTAGACTTACATGTTTAAATTAATTTTCACTTGATAACTTTGCGTATTCCTCTAATATTGCGGTAAAATCTACTGATATAAAAGACCATATTTTTCGTGATGTAACCACAAATTTCTAGTTTTCGGATTTTCGTCCCTACTAGTGCTATACCTTGCTTCTTCCCTAAAATCATGTTCCTAGATCAAAGGACCAACACTGTGAATTTTGATTCTTGTGAGAAATCAAAGTAACAGCTTTTTTACAGCTCTGAAAGACTTGAATATTTTACATTAATTTCAAAGATCAACCTTCACTTTTTAATGAGAAAAAAGGTCTTGCGTAACAGTCAAAAATAGTTGATTTTCTAGTGATGTAGATAGAAGTTTACAATTTTATATATGTCGGAAGTGTGAATTAGGTTTAGGTTAAGTTAGCCTTGTGTTAGGTTAGCTTAATGTTAGTCTAATCTTAAGATTAAACAGTGAAACTAAGCAGTCTCAGAATAAAGGAATCCCTTAAACCTACACCTAGGTCACGAGTCCAAGTCACTGCTTGGGTTCCTGTCATAATAGTTCATGAATGAATAGTATGAGATCGTAATGTTTAGTTATATCCTGACCGTGTTGCGCCCGTTGCTTATATTATAGGCCATCCCTTGTGAACATACGATGCTCAGTAAATGATTGTACATTCTTTTCTATAGTTTTCGACATATATTTTTTTTTCTTGTGCTATGAGACCTTGCTTCATGATAAATTTAATGATACTAGGTCATCGGGAAGTACCTTTTAACTCTGAGAGTAACTAACGTGTAACGTAATTTATTTATAAACACATTTTGAAATGATCTCATTATTTCCACTCAAATATCTGTTTAGTATTTATCAACACGTAAATTAAAGAAATATGTCCTTATAAAAAGTAAAGTTGTGAAGGTTTATTGTTAGTAGTCGCTAAACTGTAAAATGTCGAACGATGTTGAATTGTTGCATAATATCCGCTTTCATTGTTTTTCAAAACAATTTACGTCTTACTAATCGGTACCTAAGCGCATTCCTCTAGTATTGCTTAAACGAAAAGAAAAATGAACTAAAACGTTCACAATTATTATTAAAGACTATCAAATTTAAAATCCCTTATAAACAGGCCGGGTGTACTGGCCAGCTAGACCTACGTTAAAATATAATATATCGAAAAACAAATAAATGGAGACATTGCCATAAGTAGAACAGTAATCGACTGCTATAACTACTCAGTCGTGGTTGGCTTTAGGAGATATAGCATTGAAACCAGACGTTGTCAATGTTCTGTACATTTTCGGAGTCTAGGGGTGGTAGACCTGGTATTAAACTTGGCCTACTTATGGAAAAAGATTTTTTAACTTTTATACTTTAACGTAGACAGGTCTCGTCGTTAATTGACTATAAGTTAAGGTAGAGATCTCTCATTCGTAGGATAAAGCTTTAAAATGTATCCACTTCTCTTCTAATTAGTGCTCAAATATTTAAAAAAGTTTCAGCTTTAATTAATTATTATCTCGACATTCATCGAACTTTAAACAATGATTATTATTACTTCTTGGAGTAAAAATCCTTCAAGATGTTTTTTTTAGATTTTAGTCCCAATTCTTGATAGAGTAGGTATAGGTAACAAAAACTTCAAGAATTATTTCTGCATTTTATTGACATCTACAACTTTCGTAACAACTGTTTGTACTAAAATATCAATGTGTATCAGTTAAAAGCTGTTAAACATTGCGTACTGATTACTGCTATTGTTATGCCTATAAAATAATGTTAGGATACACGACCAGGCGTAAAAACGTGTGTCGGCACAATAAAATGAGCCTAATAAACATTAATATAAGTACAGAAAGTACCAATTGCACTATTATCACTGAACACGTTGGATAAGCTCTATTCCATGTGGTTTTGTGCCGTTCAATCTACTTGTATTAAATATCATGTGAATACGTATTAAAAACGGTGCAATAAAGCATGCCGCTTGAATATAAAATTTTTCGGAAATTTGAGATAATATCTTTAACGATCACAGTGAAAGCATTGACTTTAAAGCGATTTAATGCGTACAGTGCGAGAAGCAACTGTGCTCCGCTACTTCCAGCGGAAAATAATAATTGGAATAATTTTAAACAATTCAAACAAATAACAACATACGTGTTATAAAACGCTGAGATTCAATATAATTAAGATTCAAAATAAATATTTGGATATATCCAATACTCCTTATAGTAAATTATAATAAATTATTAATAACAGTAGTATGGAATAGCTGCTGTCGAGTCTGCTACTTTGACAACAGCCTCAGTGTTTCTGAATGGGGATGTTCCTGTCGGTGATGGCGAGTTGCGGCAGGGGCGCCTCCACGGTGAGGACGCCGTCCCGGGACAACGAGGACTTAATCGCCTCTGGATTTGTGCCTTTCGGCAAAAGGAATTCTCGGTTGTACTCTCTGTACACCGATTTAGTCTCTGACTTCTCCTCGTGCTTGGCGTGAACCTAAAAAACAATACCTTGTTTGTTAGTAATAAAGTCATTTAAAACATTTGCCTCCACTTCATTGTATGAATACATTATCTGAATTTTCTTTAATCATTATAACTACCATTGGCATATTGCCTGTTGTTGATATTCTATTCATATAAAACGTGCATGAATATAATTTTAAAACTAAAATACAATGATTTCAAACTTGAACTTTGCCTCGTGCCAAATATAAACTGTAAACATGTTTGTTTAAGATGAAACTCCACAGAGACACATTATAAACAATAATAGATACGTACCAATAGTTTGTTATCGACTGTCTTGACAACGATTTCCTCGGGTGTGTATTGACTAACATCGAATCTGAGCTTCAGAGATTTGCCATCGCCTTCATCCTGAATCAGAGGAGAGTTTAAACTGTCCCAATGGCTTGGCTCAGCCAACTGTCTGCTGTCGCTGTGCTGTGACGATGTGGTAGAGCTGCGAACAGATACCGATCATTTATTACTATTTAAGGTTTGTTACATTTAAATACATTTTATGTGAAATTTACTGTACAAGAATGCCAATAGCTAGAATTACAAACATCCTTCTTAAACGCTCTATGAGCTCTTAAATGTATAATTGACGTATTCAAGTAGTCAATTGAAATTACAAGGTTGATTGGAATAAGTACTGTTTTATGTATAAAAAAACTTATCTATAAGTTATATTAACTTATACTACTTTGCGTTATTACTACATAAAAGTAGTGGTGTTAGATAACAAATAAAATTACTAGATTTAGTAGTGTGGATGGATGGAGAGTGTAGAACAGTTAGTGTTACATATAGTCGGATGAACGAAAGTTGAACCTGAGATTTGGGCAATACATGAGTGTTGCTTATTTTCTTCAGAAATTATTCCCCTATGTCATGGTAAATTTAAGCAATGTACATTACATAGATACAACTTGACTTAATTCAATGTATAGGAACATGACCTTTAAGAAATTATTAGATAATTATAGAAATGTATTCTATATAAAATAGTTACGATTTCAAAACAGTCTCTAAAACGTATGTGTCACATATTCGCAAAAATTTCCTATGCATATAAAATGTTTAAGAAATTTCCAGAATAAATTCAAATTGTGAATAAACAAGCTGATAACAATTCCCATTATTTCAATTATAACATTTCATGTCTAAGGGCCATTTATAACGATTGCTTTTCACGATAACTACGAACCAAACGCCCCTAACAAAGTTACTGAAGTTAAAATTGGATGCAATGAACCACGTTTTCTGAGAACCTTTCCATATTTAGATTAAATTCCTTTAGAAAATTACTTTTAGTTATTTTACTTGGATATTAGTCTGTTCGTGTACTTCGTAATATTTTTTAGTATTTAATACTTTACCAAGTATTTTCAATGCAAAAAGAGAATGTCGTATTTTTTTTATCAAAAGGTAAATGCCCTTCATTATCACTTTCGCTGATTTATTTAACTGTAAATTTTATTATTACCAGTTAGGTGGGAAAAGAAAAACAAATATTCTTCTACATTTACCTAAAGAAGTAAAGTATGTTTAACTAGTAGATTACAAATAGATCATTCAAAAAACTTTTCTATTTGTGCATAATATATTTTGAGACGTTATGTTTAATGCTTGCAAGTGTAATTTTTTTCGCCTTTGTAGTAATTGATTATGATCACAGCTCGCAAGGCTGATGTCATCATGCTCGCGAATGCAGATACAAGGTTACTAACAACAAATGATCTCACCAATGTTATCCAATATATCACAAAATTGTTGTCCATTGTATAACAAACGTTGCCACTTACGTAAACAACTCGTCTTAACAATATCGCATTTAGCCAATCCCAATTCTATACCTACTTCATTTTATGAATTAGATAAAGCTTACCGAAGGACGACTAAAATATTTGCAGTATAATTATTCTTATAGGTACGAGTAATTCAATATTTTATCGCGATGAAGGTAAGTTTTTCTAATTAGGTACTAAAACTCCATTACAATACGTATACGATATTATTTTTAAAGAAAAGTTAATTAGGTGTAATAGTGTCATGTCTTTCATACATATAATGCAAATCAGCTTGTGCCGTAAACGTGAAGATATAGTTTGTTATCTATATGCGTGTTTATATATAACTGGTTGGGTTATCGTGCATACAGGTGCCGTTATAATGATAAAACCACAATAATATATACCATACAACAGACATAATATTAAATATTTTACCTCTCCGACGACTTGGTTACTCCTCCGGAGGAAACAGATTCGAAATTGTAAGACATGCAAAAAGCAATATTAGTTGTTAGTTTTTAGGACAGTCAAATATATACCTGAGACTGGTCTAACAATTTCAAAATCTTGATCAATAGGAAAAAATACTTATAATAAATAATATAGTAATATTTTATGAAGCTTTAAAATGTTAAAAGCAAAATACATAAATAAAATTATCATATAAATTATAAAACCCACGTATTACAAGAATTATGTAGCCTTCGTATTTACATAAAATAATATTGTAAGTAAGTGTACATGAAATAGGATAACAATAAAATAAAAGTTAAGATATTACTCGTAGCTAGTTTACCGGGCATGGATATTTAATCTTATTTTAAAAGACCTTTCATTTATCTGCGAAAGTTTTATTGATATTCAACGTCGTCGACGTTCATTACGAATACAATCTACCCACATAGTTACACAAACAAGTAAACCTGACGCTATGGGCGGACGAGTTACTCATTGCTTGAATTAAAAACTATTATTGACGTGTTACCAAATGACATATTTATTATTCTGACCTTGTGATGAGGTAATACAACCTTAAAAAATCAATACGTAGAGGACGTCCTAACTTCGTCCTTACCGATGTTGAGTAAGCAATGACCTGCCAAGTCTACATTTCTCTGTGACGACTATGTATTGCGTCACGGAGCTTGTTTGAACCAATTTGTCTCAACTGGGTCGCGTATGGTTTCAAGGAGTAAACATTTCAGCGCAATCGGACTAACATGTATTGAGATCGGTACAGTGAGCGCTATCTGCATACAAAATCATCAAAATCACAAACTAGTCTTGCATAATCTGATGATTATAAGCGCCATGTACTTTTTACACTTACGTACGCCATGTACTTTGTACTACCGATGTTTAAAGAAATGCAGAAATTACGTTTTACTCTAAAATATGTCACTTCTTAATTGTAAGAAGTGGGTTAATAAGATTTAAGTTAATTTATATATATTGTTTCTAGCTGTTTGTTGCATTTTTAACATTTTAATGACATTTTTTACATTCCTATTTAATGTGTAAATTGTTCGGAGCTGCCGGCCGGCGCTATTTCTATTTATGACATCATCGCGTCGGGCTTACGTATCGCTGCACGCTTTAAATGGAGCCGACTAAGATGTCTGCAGTTGATGCCGTTCCGCGAAATGATCCCGAATAATGCCTTTTGAATATAACTACTTTCGTGGAACCGTCGTCGAGGTCGCCGGAGGTGGGCAACTCTTGCGAAATCCCCAATCTCATTAATTCAAGATTCCCTTTTAGGAAAACATGACCAGTAACGTTATAGCTACATTCAGAATGATAATGTAAATTGTACAAATATGTACACTTACTAATATACTATATTATTTTATGGTTGCGTAATAAATCGGCTGCGGATATGAATCAACAAATATTTACACATGCTTAAACAAACAGAAACCGTACAGTTGTTTTATAAAATATCATATTTCTCACCGCTCTCAATTATAAAATTTTAATAAATACCTTGTTGAACTCTTGAAAAAATTGTTGCTTTCTCTGTTCATAAGCTCCGATCGGAATTTGCTCATTTCTTCTTCCATTTTTCTCATTTCGGCGTCAAATCTTTCCCTGATGCTCGAGAATTCTGTGTCGATGACTGAAAAATCTCCAAGTTTAATCGGAATATTTCTCTTCAGACCACTGTCAGCCATTTTCACGTGTGTATGTGGTGTGAAAACTGTCGCAACTAAACAAACACTGGGAGGAAATGTTTTAGTGTAAACACAGTTCACGGTGTCGCTACGCACTCGTTAGTAGACAAGGCAGGACTGATCATTAGTCGTCGACTCGGCGCCAGGGGGCCTGCGCACAGTTTTAAATAGCCTCACGTTCGAATGGCGCTGCGGGTTCGCTCGGCGTCACTCGGCCCACACTGTGCTCAGTGCTTCTCGCTCATTCCACAATCCGCATCTACTCAGACACCAGCCAGTCCACCCGCACCCGTGAGCGTAAGGCGTGAGTCGACGCTCGAGCTTGAGATGCTTGCCGCATGGCGCATGGCGTATGGTGGAGGCGGCCACTGCTCGCTGCTGTTGTTTAATTGATGAATCATTATATCTGGATCTGTCTTTGCTGTTTATGGTAATCATCGTACTTCTTGGAGTATACACATTATTCATTACGATATTTTTAACTAACAACGCATTGACAATGATGTAGTTTCGAGATCATAGTAGGAAATTTTTACTTATTAGTAGGTAGTTATATCTTGCGTTATAGGTATAGATTTATATGACTGAGAGTAAACTTGAGAATAAATCAAAAGTTCCCGGGCTTAACTCGTAGACCACAAGCGAAATTAACTTGCGGAAAGAACCCTTATACATATTTCATACAAGCAATTCCTTAAAAATTAAAAAGAATATAAGCATAGAAACTGCACTTTCTTATACCATAAAACAATTCTGGAAATAAGATTACAAAAATGATTTATATTATCTCTGCCCTAACCGTAGAACCCTGATTACATCTCGCAGACCCCAAGTCATCGACCCTTGGAGGTTGATATAGAACAGTTTGGAAATCATGACCTATATTATACCTAATAACTAAATACTTGAAAATCACTTCCAATACAATTGTTCTAATTAAATCAACACCATAAATCTAATTTTTGTTTATGACGTAGTTCACTGGGTACGTCATCAGCGTGTCTTCGCTCTTCACAGAAGCGTGTAGGCAGATCTGGAAGTTACCTAAGTAGTAAACAATGTGAGATGGCCTTCTGCAGATCTACCTACACGTTCTCATTTATCATACATTGATTCATTTTCCTATGAAAAATTAATTTAATTTACAAAAAATGTTATTCCTATAAGAATTTATTTAAGGCAATCCTTGAGGCAATGTTCAATATTATAATATTTAATACTGAAATATCTTTTTATGACTTTAGTAACACCATATCTAGGTTTCAATTTGCATTTTAGTTAACTGGTAAAATATACTTGAATGTTCACGGTAACAACGTAAAGTTTATTCAGAGTAATTAGTTTAAACTAAATTCCATAATACAGTCCTTCTACTTAGATATTTAAGTACAGGAAAATGAGCTGTACAAGAGAGATATAGTTCTCAATAGGAGTTATTGTTAGTATTTAAGCAGCTTTTGGTCAGCTTATAGGTGTTTAGTATAATTTGATGCAAAATAGAGTAGCAAAGTGCAGCAACAATCTAGTCAGTATTGCTTACCTTAGCTGCTTAAGAGTTAAGAAACACTTTTTTACGGCTTGTTGTGGAATTTTTCGAAGAAATAAATGCTACGTAGTTTTTTATTCGTTACAGTAATAATTCAGAAAAATTAAAAAAAAACACAATACATCAGCTTATATTCAACTATTTTACCATTTACCATCAGGTAGTCCAGTCCAGTCCAGTTTCAGCTAAATCGATTACCAAGAAGCTTCTGAAGTATCTATTTCGCCATCTTTGGCCATCCACCATATTGGATGCAGAATGATGTAACCATAAATTGGCATCCAATTTAAACGTGTGTACAAAATTTCATCTTGACCAGTTCAGGATAACTGCTTTAAAATTCAGTTGCGAGATTAACCGGAACATACATACAAACATTGTAAGGTAAATAAAAGTTTGTAAGAAACAAGAATACCTTTTTTATTACACATGTAATCTTACAAAAATAGACAGTGTCTATAAAATAAACATAAAAGCTTTCTGTAAACAATTTGTGTATGTTAAATCCGCCAGCACTATCATCAAGCAGGAAACACAACTATTTTTAGCTTTTACAAAGCTGTGAAAATATTTTCCGGAAATACGTTTCCTCCCCTTTCATTATAACCCTCACTATCCTCCCCCTCATAATTAAACGCCTTATGAAAAATATTTTTAACAAATGATTTTGCTATTACAGACTATTAAATTACTGACCCGCCCTCGCTTCGTTTAGGAAAAATTTTCGAGCCGACCCTAGTTACAACAATGTTGTACTATTCCATGAAAACATGATTTTAATATTTCTTTCCAAAGATTAGAAATATTTTAATAGACATTTTATATTCCTTGAGACAATTACTTATACAGTTTTTCGTCCATTTCTAGTATTATATTCGCTTTATTTACAAAAGATAGTATATGTTCCTCTCCAAGGTCCTATACTCCTATCTGTCTCATTAGCTCTGTCCCGATAGACCTGCAGCAGTTTGACTAATGATTTCATAGAGTTTATATTGACAGTTATAGTGAAATGTAGAAATAATAGTTATTGAGGACCACGCGAGCTGTTGGTTTTATTTTAGATCAATTAGATATTACGTAACCAGAACTAACAGTTTAAGCTTGATCACAAGCCCCAGGCTCTACTCGCCTTCTTAAGTGCACGTATTTTCCTTTCTGAGCATACGACTATCGAATAATATATTTACAACTATACATAGGTATCTAAGTGTTGGTAAGTTCGCAATAAATCAGCGTAGTGACCTTGACTCTTTTTATAGCTCTACAATAAAAGTGGCTAATGCAACTTGTACATAGTTACATACCAGTTAGTGTTAGTTGTTACTAGAACCTGCACTACGTAGTTACTTATTCCTACCCACACTACTAGAGCTACGCGCTTTTTGCGCTGGTAGCCGTGTCAGGAATTTTAAGTCGAATTCCTTATAAGAAATAATCCAAGAATGTATTTCCTTCGATTTACTTTGAGTCGCCAAAGTCATTCTAATAAGACTGAATCAAATATGAAATTAAATACGTACAGTGAATAACGCAATTAATAAAAAAATTACTTTGAACGTTTCAACTTTAAGTGTATTTCAAGTTAAAAGTCCTATACCTCTAATTTATTCAGACATAATACATACTCTTAACTTACTTACAACTTAACTAATAATTAAAACGTCATACGATTCTTTTTATAAAGTTATCAACAGCCAGTTTCGGTGCTGGTGCCCCCCTCTACAAATATATAGTCAATGTCAATAAAATCGAAAACCGAGGATTGACTCCTTAAAGTAAATGTTTATATGCAATTATTGTAGCCATGCTTTTTCCGCCAACTTTTTTTATTTCGAACCATTATAATTTAGGCGTCCTCTGAAACTGCCGCCCTGGGCAGGTATCACCTAAGATCTGTCCTTAAACACCTACTTATAAACTCGAACCTAGCCATAGACATAATAAATTGACACAAAACGGATGCCTATTCTTATTTTACAAGTTTTATTTTTTTCGCTGATCATGGTTAGTGGTGTTTATTATAGCATAAAGCAACTAAAAGCACGTCGTGGCTCTCACTTGTTGCTATTTGCTATATATCGCAATCTCTCTCTATCATCTGTACACCACGCATCGCAAAGCAAGACGCAAGTATCAAATAGTAACTAGCACATAGCAAACCTGGCAACGACTGATAAGTATATTATACTTTATTTCATTATAATACTTAAACAGTTATAGACAGTCCTAAGCTTGGAATATTCCATTATAACGTAATAAATTCCTAAACACGATGTAATATTCTTAAAAAGCATACTGTCTGTCCAACGATAGGGTAGGAGTTGCGAGTAAACAGTCACCGCGCTTTATACGCGCCGGCCCGTTTTGCCATAACAAATACGAATATGAAAATCTTACTTTATATACGTAAAACAACATGCTTAAAAAATAAAGCATTTAGAATTAAGCAAGTTATTGCCATACAGTTTGTAACACTACTGATCATTGTACCAATGATGAACGAACTAATAAACTATCTGTCGTTTGCAATGACAATTCTTTTATATTATTAGCTGACAAATAAACTTAAGTAAATGCTGTTGATTAAGAAAATTTGTCCAAATTTGATTAACGTTATATTAGCTCGGTTGCGAAAATGAAAAGATAAAGGATAATATTTTGAATCATTTCAAAAAAAAAAATTCAACCACCTGGGGTTATTTGAGACTTAAATTAATAGCCCTATCATATGAAATGTCTTGGGGTTCTCCAACAGGTATAAAGATTAATAAATAATTAATTAATATTTGATAATTCATTAATAATTTTTATTATTCTGGAAAAAATCCTATATTTATGTAAGCATATACATACAGTAATTATTTGATAGAGATTTAATAGATACGTTTTATAATGAAACTCCAAAATCTGGGTGGTGAAATAGTATGAAAGTTTACAGACTGGCTAAAAAAATCTTTTTTTACCTCGGCGAAGCGAAAGCAGATTGGTTAAAACAAATTAAAAACAGATCAAATGTAAGTCGTCTTATTTTGATACAAAATCGATTTGCATTTCGTTTGGCCGGTTTTTATTAATATACCTACTTAAATACCACTACAATAACTTGTTTTATTTTATTATCACGTTAGCATCACCGAGCCATTGACCGTATTCTTTGCCTTTTTTAGCTTCAGAGCCAAATCAGATGTCTATTCGCGTAGGTCGGTCACTTATTTTTTTGAGATATCAATAAAAGGAACTAAAATGTCCGACAAATAAATGACACATTTAAATAAAAATAACGGTTACGATATAGACATCCTAGGTCAACGGAAAATACCATAACAATTACGATGACGTGTTTAATAGCCGTATGCGATTGCGTTGTCTTAGAAATTAGAATTTATCTACACTTCCATAGATTTCGTATTTATATAATATAATAAAAATGCTTATAACTGTTACACGTTGGTAGAACCGTAGCTAATCACAAGGTTCGCTTTTCTTAAAATATCTTTATATCGATGTGCAAAGCAATCGATCAAGTAACAAAAAAATGTAATGGTAATTATTTTAAACTTAAGATGGATTAGCTTTCAAATACCTGGGACAAACAAGAATTACTAAAATTGTAGATTTATGAAATAGGGTCCTTGGCTGAATGATTTTTTCGATAAAATAAAAGTACAAAATATAGTAGTTCGGCATGATAGCATTTTCCTCGATTAGTCATTTTCGTCATTTTGGAAAATAACGTCACAATTTAGCGTTACTTCATTTTGAACTCCAACCTAGTCTGTTTTTTTGATGTGTATATTTATATGCACTAAATATCTTTATGTGTGTTAGAAATTCAGTTAATGTTTATTTATTTATTCTTGTACTTTAAATTATATAATGTACAAAGGATTGCTTATCTCTTAGAAGAGATCTCTTCCAGTAACCCCTGGAGGGGTCCAGGGTTTATTGAAAGAGGAGAGAATTAGTAGATAAAGGGGTGCAGGCACAAAGGATAATTAGAAATAAGTTCTTTATAAGGAATAATAACTACAATATAAATAAATACATATCTACATGAAAACTTACATATATTACTGTATAAAAATATACATACATACTATAATATTAAGAAGTAAGAGAATGGAAGTGTTGAGAAAGGATGTTTTTGTTTGACAAAAGAAAGTGACGTCATGATCAGGGGTCAACGCACGTGCAAGCTATTTGGATAACTTTAAAATAAAACATTTAAACGGTTTGACTAAAAATGGCTTTATAAAATAAAATCAAATAAAAATAATTAATCGAAAATGACAACTTCCTCTCATGCACTTCTCTGCAGACAGTGCCGTCCGGTACAATAGATAACTATGGCTGACGTTTTTTACGTGTATTAACTTTAAATTACTTTGTAAGATAGATAATTAAATATTAGATTAAATTGAATAAAAAAAATATTGGTTTGGTCGACTGGCTCTCGACCACGAGCAGTTTTATGATCAAAAATATTTTTATACTTTCAGTTTTTTTTCAGATTCTACGTTTTATTTCTTCTCCTCATTTCCTTGCTAACTTTCAAGGCTAATACTGCCTAAAGCCTTTCAGCATCAGGAAAACAAGACATTCTATAAAAGTATTTTTAACAGCTATTTTCAGAATTAAGAACGTCAACGAATCTGTAGTCGCCTTTTAAATTATAATAGCTTATTATGTAAGTATTAAACGAGATAATGAAGCTTAGCTAATCTAAGATCAAGGCGACGATTCGTCATCGCCTCTGCTAACAAGTAGAGCGCAACGATGTAGGTAGATGTAGACTGTACCTCCTCACTTCCGCATTATACAAGCCTCATGTTTCGTTGAAATTGGACACGGTCCCACGTCTTTCCTGTCTCTGTCACATTTTTTGACATCATTAGGGTTCTCCACATGTCTCAAATAAAAATTCTGAATAAGAAGTCTGAAAGCTCTCGAATCAAAAATCTTTTGATAAATAAAAAAAATAATTGATAATCATCAGCAGTTTTCCAACAGCAAAGATAAGTTTGTTTTATAATTGCACGGAACCGTCGCGTCAGTGCGCAAGTCCAACCCACAGTCGTCCGAACTTTTTAAAGTAGATATTGGTAGCTAACTCGCTTATCATAATTGATAATTTCTTTAGGTGGAGTTAAATTAACGTTACTAAACAAAAAAACAATTTATATTTTGCGTCCGAGGTAAGTACGAAAGTGTGTTTGTTGGTTTATTATTCTTTAACGATGCAACATTTTTGTTTAGAGCTGCCAGATGGAAAACGGCAGGGCAGTCTTATTTCGACCAATATGTTTCACTTTTCTTATTTACAATATAAGCTGTATTCTCGGGATGTTTTAAAAGTATTTAACTTTTAAAACAGTCATAATTTAACTTTAAAAAATATGGTCACCGGGTGTAAGCGCCTGATAAATTTGCGACACAGCGACTCGCCTCAGCTTTGCACTGTTTCTTTACTATAATATTGCATGTTGAATCACTCTGCCTATTGGTAAACCTAATTAAAGTCGGTTAGATCTTTTAAACTACGCGTTTAAAAGATCTAAGCATACAGACAGCGGGAAGCGACTTTGTAAAGTATTGAAAATTAAAAAAAAGTTTATGGTGAACAGTTATATTCTATTTGTTTATTATAATTACACTAATTATTATATATTATCAGGTCTTTACCTATGAAATTGGTGTTTTTTGATGAAAAAGTTATCCAAATTCTGGAAAAATTAGAAGTCTGTAGGGGCAAGGTCTGGTGAGTATGGTGGATGACGGAAAACTTCCAACTCTTCGAGCTTCTCCATCATTGTGTTCAATTCTTCATAGTACACATCAGCAATAATGCTCATCCCGTTTGGTAAGAAGCTGTGATGAATGACACTGGCGCTAGAGCAACAAACAGTGATCACTTTTTTAGGGGTCAGTTTTCGTTTGGGGTATTGTTTAGGCACTGAACCACCAAACGACTAATTTTCAAAAAAGAATTCCATATTTCAATAACTTAGAATTCTTAGCGAAAAAAGAAAAAATAATGAAAGTGTGCTAACATATAAATATTAATGTTACATTTGAATAGGAAAGGTAAAATTGGATATTCAAGTACAATAAAATACTTGATTTGGTTGTTAGATATGAATACTAGTTGTTTTTGATTTGTTTAAAGTAGAGATTGCGATACATCGAAATGCAACTGGTAGCATTCTTGCCAACATTCGTCGTGGGTTTAGTATTGCAGTTACTACGATCTATATTAAATATTATGTGACTCATTAACCACAATGGGTATTTAAAACAATGGATTTTAAAATTTCGTTATAGTTCAACAGGAAAACACGCAAAGAATTTTGGTAACGTGACATAAAACACCCATATTTTTTGATTACGGTTACTTAGAAGCTTAAGCTTTGTATTTTACAAGATACAATTTTCAAAATCATTATAACGTTTTTACTATATCATGTCAATGTGGTATTAAACCAGCTACGATATATTTAATTTTGGATAGCAAATATACAACCTCTATTATTATTACAACTATGAATGTTCGGGAATTTGTTATTCAATCACACAACAATGGCTGAATAAATTTGAATAAAAGTCGACACATCGTTGCCTAGATAGAAAATGGATTATTCAATAGGATATCTCGTGAAATCAATTCTGTATATGTGTATCGCAAACAGCAACTGATATATTTTTCTCATCATCATCCGGAGCTCGCATAGTAACCATTGTGGCTGTACAAATGGTGTATATCGTGATGCTGGGATTTTGCATCTGTTTGCTATTATTTACCCCGAGTAAATGACCATCTACTGTTGCAGTATATGTATACCTCCCAATAGATAATATGTGCGGTTTTTGCGTAATACGCATACTAATGTTTAAACAGACATTTTAAAATATGAATGTTTTGTATTTTTGTTGTTATATAGACCTCACGTCATATTAGTTTAATTAAATATCTTCTATGTATAGACATCCAATAAGTTTTATTTTCCAAGCAGCGAAGTATCATGCAGGTGCTACACGACAAAGTGTAGACCTCGGTGAATTGATTCTAACTGTAACCATTTAAGTACATAATTATTATAATATTCCGGTTTAATATAAACGTGGGTCGTGGGTAGTCTATCAACAGCAAAAAAGTTATACATGTCCAAATAAGTCCTCCTACATGTGTAGTGTCGCGGTCATAATACAATCATGACCATGAATCAATTAACTGGTGACAACAAGAATCATTAAATATCAACATTACTATTTAGCGGATAATTAGGGTTACCAAGTTTTTTCAGAAACATATCATATCAAAGGACATGGCTCCATAGAGTCCATACATAGTTGGCCTACGAACGGAATAACATGTCATAACGAAAATCCCGTTACACATTGATACTAATAAGAATAAGTGTGCATTCCATTTGCAATAATTCACACTTTTTAGTCATTATTTATTTGATTTAAAAAAAAAGACTGATGGTAAGCTACTTTATTTCCATGGTTTAAATAAATGTTGCCATATTTTGTAATTAATTTGAACATCACCATTTTGTTTGTACTGATATAATTTAAAAAAATTATTTCATTGATAGAAATCTACAATACTGCAATAAAAAAGAAAGCGTTTTTTATTTCTCTCTCTCCTTTTCCCTCTTATCCTCTTCCTACTCCTGCCCTCGGCATGGAAGCTTTATAGAAACTAGCTTCCGGCCTCTGGTAAAAGCGTTTTTTTGTATGCGGTACGAAACGTAACATTTAAACTTAAGAATCATTTTTCAATAATTGACGGACACTCCAGGATTTCGCACATATTTTAAGAAGATTTCCTCTAAACCACTCCATTTAAATCTAAGATATCATTAATGTTGCCAAGGCTGTAATAATACTCATGAATTGCATCGGCGAAACGCACTCTGTATGATTCGCGCATCAAAGATTTTAAAGTTTTGTTTTACCATTAGCAAATAAAAATATTTTGTTATCCAAATTATCAATTTGAACATGTAGAGTAGCAAATACACTTGTCCTATTTACAGATGTAATAATACAACTAAAAATGTCATTATCATTTTTGATAAATTATCTTATGATAATTTTAACTTTTTAAAGCTGAAGTACAGAAAATAGTGTAAATAAGTTATAATTGATTTCACATTCACATTAATTTGCAAACAATAAATTTAATATGAAAATATAAGCCAGAATACATTATTACAAAGAATGGTTGGCAACCCTAAATCAAAGAGACAGCAGTCTAAACTGCCTCAGAACTACATACATTATTTGCTATAAAATTATATATTTAAATAAATAATTTTCTTTGTTACATCTTTAAAAGTGCTGATTAAATAAAGTAAACCTTTAGGTATCTAGTAAAAAAAAGTATTTAACAAACTTAGTTTCGAAAAAAAATTTCATTCAAATAAGTCATATAGTACACCAATCATTTATAAACCTAAATAATTCATCATATGACTTCCTCAAAATGAATCATAATATTATCAGTATTTGTGGGTGTTAACTTGGTTTTTTAAAAAGATTATGAACAATTGGAGCTAACATTCTTGTGTACATTACCTATATCAATACTGTTGCTTATAGATATATTTGTTTTTTAAGTTGATATAATAGATATAAATAATATTAAAAATTGAAAATTAGAGGAGATACATCTTGGATAAAGTATTCTAGTCAGTTTTTCACCTCTATCCATCTCAAAGAAATATCTATCACTAACAATAAATATAAAATAATATAAGAATTTGAATATTATAATTCAGAAATAAATAATTCCTAAATACAATACACTTGTACACTCAAGCTTTAAAATCATTATCTTTTTTAAAACTGATAACACAACACCATTTTAGACTTTAGATAAGACAGGTATGAAATCACAGAAATATAGAATAAATACATTTATTTACTTTACATATAAAACATACTAGATAAAGATAATATAGATTTATAAAAGATCAACTTACATATTTAACTATTTAGACAATATTGGAAATGAGGACTCAAATTTTTTACAGAAGTTTTGGTCCCACCGGCTCTTTATACAGTTAATAGAAATGCAAATGAAACAAACCCTAGCCGAATGCAATTATTTGATATTCAATTAGCGGTATTACTAATTGAATAATCCAATATTCCACAAATTAACAGCTAATTCAAATTTCATTCATTTTTCAAATGATTGCACTCAGCGAGGGCGCAAGAACAATATCTTTCATTTTAACAATGTACATATAAGTATAAATATCAAGTTACAAACTAAATATTTTGTGCTACATTAGTTTTTACATATTGTGCTTGTTAGTAGTTATGGAACGTGTAAAAGCAATTCAATAAATAGAAATTTAGTCTGAAATATGAATCCCTTGTGCCACTTATAATTTAATTCAGTTGTGTAGTCCTCACCACAAGGTTTATTGTTGTTTGGCATACTCCAAATTTTTACTACATTTTGGTAAGTTTATGAATAACATTTTTTATCTGAAGTGGCTCAGTAACTATATACTTAATTAAAGCATAATAACATAACAGTATAATTTTTCCATATCACCATTTCTTTATAATTCTTATGTTAATAAATAAGCTCTCTAAATTGTCTTAGACAATTTAACTTTTTATCAATCTTAATGTATAATTCCAAGTTGGTATATAGATCCATATATCTCAAAATAGCTATCAAGAGTAAGATATTACATTTTTACAAAAATATTATATTAAAGCATTGGCTTCAAGATAAAAATAGCACTGGAGATTTTGTATATTCATTGTACACTAAAAAAGTTGTAGACTTTTAAACATCAAAAAACTATATAGAAAATGTTATACAAAGATGTTTTATGAAATTTATAATCTCTGCTGTAGATATTTTTTTTTGTAATTGTAATCAGTCATAAGTTGTTCATTGTCATAAGAATCATGTTATTTTGGACAAAGATAAGAACATTTAAACGAATTATCGGCCTGCATCTTGAGGTGGAGCCGCAGTGGGAGCTGGGGCCGGCGGTGCGGAATTTGAGGAGCCACCAGCTGTAGCCCATACGATTATAATGATGAGTAACAACAAGCCGATGCCACCGATAATAAGCATCATTTTTAAATTCTGCCACCAATACTTCCTTTTCAGCTTACCGGCCTGCTGTTCAAACTGAGCAGCTCCGTGTTGTAGAGCATCCGCCCTATTGTCTAATTCAGATAGTTTTTGATCCCTTTCCAACACTTTCTCGACATTGACACGCATAATTCCAACAACTTCATCCACTTTAGCCTGAGTTTGTGCTAAACGTTTATCGCTTACTCTAGGTCCAGATGTTCCACTTGGGTTATCCATTATTGCGAATATAAGTAATTAAACTATGATAAACTTAAGACTTATATCTTATTATTGAAAAAAACGAGACACAAACAAATATGGCGTAAAGCTCACACTTCACAAAAACTGAAGATGTGATCACTGATCGTCAGTTCCTCAGTGTTGCCCGATTCTTATAATTTTGAATGCTTCAATTTTTATAAAAAAGATAACGTTTTTTTGTTTATTTCTTAACACACTACCCCGATTGGCTAGTTATCGACAACTGATGTTTTTAGCATTATTTCCAAACCTTTATGCATACTAATTGTAGTCACAGTGATTATAATAAATAAATTTAAAAAAATCGAATTTCATTGATCGCTTATAAATTATAATGAAAAATTGGCTTGGGTAAAAATATCGCTATATCAAAAGATCGATATTTAAAAAAAATATTCGATATATATTGTCTATACTTTAAATCTCAAAATTTCAATAATCGATATTTATGTCGAAGTATCAAATTCAATATTTTTATGAGCTTAGTACATACATAAAGCAGCACTACTGAATCATTCCCTTTTTCTATCTCTTGTTAACCCACGATTTCCACTCCCCACTACTAGTAGAAAGAGTAAGCTCTCAGTAGCTCTATCATCGTCGCATGTATTTAATCGCGGACTGCACCAAACTCCGATCACATCACCTAAAATATCGATAAATCAAAATCCCGATTTTTTTTCTATATATATCGATATATTTTATTTATTTGCACATCGCTAATGAACAATAGAGTAAGACACCATAGACTACACCTGTAGAACAGAAGAACTGCGTGAACTGTGAAATTGGTGTGAATTGTAAATTAATATTAATTTTTGTAGTCATAAAAATATAGTTATATTAACTGGATTCAATTAAATTATATTAATTAACAAAATTTCAAAATGGTAAGTAATATCATTACACATAATAAGACTGATGCGTATTGTAATTTATGCCTCCACAGTACTCCGCCGCACATGTGCACATTTTTTATTAATAAATGAAAATTACGTCTAGGTTTCACTAAATCCTGTCAGAATATTGAAGAATGAAGCAGAAGAAGAAAAAGCGGAAATAGCCCGCATGTCCAGCTTTATTGGAGCAATTGCAATAGGTGATTTGGTGAAAAGTACTCTGGGACCAAAGGGCATGGACAAAATTTTAATTTCTTATGGAAGAAACGCTGGACAGGTCTGTTATTTTGGAAAACAAAACAATCAGCAATCAAAACTTAGTTTTATTTAGTTAATGGTAATTACAGAACCTTGATTACCCAAATCAGTTGTTGTCGATAACCATTTGAATAATTGAAAGAAAGTTATTATTTGCTAATTATTAACTTTAAAAAGATGCGTCTTAAAATGCAACATTATGTAAGCTTTTGTTAGATATTTGTCTAAACTATAATAAACTTTTTTTTATAAAACAAATTTATTTTAATTTAATCTAAATATATACTCAGTATATTAGAGACCTACGAATCATTTTAAAGCTTGTAATTTGGAAATCTAGATTATTGCAAATCTGTATAACTGAGGTCCAGATAATTGTCTTTATTTTAGTTGTAAATATTGTAGGTTGAAGTCACAAATGATGGAGCTACAATTTTGAAGTCAGTAGGAGTGGATAACCCAGCGGCTAAAATCTTAGTGGACATGTCTAAGGTTCAAGATGAAGAAGTTGGTGATGGAACAACATCTGTAACAGTTTTAGGTATCTTTTGAAACTAGGTTTTTAATAACTATTTTACAATAAAGTTACTTTCATCGTAATTTATGTTATGTATAAAAATGTGATTTATGATTTTTTATTAAGAATAATATATGAATAAAATATGACATTTTCAATAATCAATGTCATATTTTAACTAATGTATCAGATCTTCCACTGACTATATACTCAAACATTCCTCATTAATCACTCTGTCTGTCTAGTGAAAGTTGTTTGAAAACATTAATTTATAAGTTTATAGCATCAGAATACAGACAGATATTGTAATATGTAAGGATAACATAGTAATTATGATACAAGAGGGTCAATGCTATGAAGTTCTTATTATGCTATGGTTAATGTTATATAAATATTATATTTATTAAAATATTTACAATACAGCTGCTGAATTACTCCGAGAGGCTGAGAAACTAGTCGAGCAGAAGCTTCACCCCCAAACAATAATAGCTGGATGGCGCATTGCTGTGGAAGCTGCCAGGCAAGCACTCTCTAATGCCAGCTTTGATCATGAGAAAAACATGAATGAGGCTGCTTTGAGAGCTGATTTAGAAAATATTGCCAGGACAACATTGAGTTCAAAAATTTTGTCAAACCATAAAGAGTAAGTTTTCATAACTAGTTCTGCTATTATCTCTAAATATATAAAAAAATATTCTAATGTAAAATTAAATAACTTTAAGTAACTTTTATAACAGAAATGGGTGATTCTATCTTCCCATGTTTCTGATCATGTTTCAATTAAATCAAGTATTGAAAGGAGTCGTAAAATTTTCGTTATCTTTGGTACCAATACTGGAATACCTAGAGATTGTCATCCATCTCTCAACTTTAGTTTAATTAAACTTAAAAAGAAAATGGTAGTTTTACAAGATGAAAAATTGTGAAAACTTCATCGACATAATGACAAATTCAGTTTTTTAACTATTTATAAAAAATATTGTATATTTTAGGCATTTTACTAAGTTGGCTGTTGATGCAGTATTAAGATTGAAAGGGTCTGGGAATCTAAAATCAATTCAGATTATAAAAATATCTGGTGGCTTACTTGAAGAATCTTTCCTTGATGAAGGATTCCTGTTGAATAAAAAGGTATGTTGTATTTATGTTTACTTAGTAAATAAAAACAGTTGTAAGTTGTCCTGATGTATTATTTAGTGAAAATCTATCTTAAAGAGTTTTTACTTTACAGGTTGGAGTACATCAACCTAAAAGAATTGAAAATGCTAATATCCTCATAGCTAATACTCCTATGGATACAGACAAGATTAAAGTATTTGGTTCAACAATTAAAGTGGACTCCATGGCAAAGATTGCTGAGTTGGAAGTTGCAGAGAAGGAAAAGATGAAGGACAAAGTAAACAAAATCCTTGCCCACAAATGCAATGTGTTTATCAACAGGTAACATGTTCTTAATAGATTTAAGCAAGGAATTTTCAAATAGATCTTGGGCCGAATTTGTTAGTATCTACTAATGGACATAGGTTCAAAGTTTATGTTCTCAATGTGTTTTGTCAATGGATCTGTTTGTATATAATTAATTTGCTTCGAATCTTAAAATAAATTTAAAATTTCTAGATCCACAGTATGTTAATATTATATTATGTTTATTTGATAGACAACTCATCTACAACTACCCTGAGCAACTGTTCGCCGATGCTGGAGTGATGGCGATTGAACACGCTGATTTTGATGGAATTGAACGTCTTGCTCTTGTTACTGGAGGTGAAATTGTGTCCACATTTGACTCCCCCGACAAAGTAAAACTTGGTCATTGCAAAGTCATTGAACAGGTAAATGAAATCCACAAACAATACACATTTTCCGGTGTTAAGTCAATAATTTCTCGTGTTCTGGTCGTACCACAAGTAGAACCAATGTCAGATGTCGATTTTCCTCCTTTCTTCCCATTGTACACCACTTTATCACTCATTGTGAAAATAAATAAATAAATACACAGGTGAAAAAAATGACAAAGGCAGAACTGGGGGCTTTGTACTAAAATTAAAAAACGATGTACATACTTACAATTTTTTCCCGACTATAATCTTTTGGTACATCTTTTTTAAGGTCTCAAGGGATAATTTAAACACATCTAATAAAAATCGATTTTTTGAATATTCTAGAGTTGCCTAATCCCTTAATCCACAGCATGCATGTGATGGGAGAAAGCGAAGTGATTTTTGTTTATTTACATGCTGATTTTAAATCTACATTGAATTAATAGCTTTTTGTTTAAAGAGAAGTTTAGTTAAGAAAAATATTAACAAATTGAATATTAATTGGAATTTACAACTGGTAAAAAGGAATGTCAGAGCAGACAGGACAACAAAGAATCCAGTGTATTTTCTAAAGAATCAGTATTAATTTATTTTAAGGCTTAAAGGTTCTTAACAAGTGAGAAATATTTGGCTCATTCTAAGATAACAATATGATATTTTTAAGGTACTTATCGGTGATGAGTGCTTAATTCGTTTCTCCGGAGTGGCGCTCGGCGCTGCCTGCACCATCGTCATCCGCGGTGCTACACAGCAAGTGATAGATGAGGCGGAGCGCTCTCTACACGACGCGCTGTGTGTACTGGCGGCTACTGTTAAAGAACCTAAAGTTGTGTTTGGTGGTGGTAAGTATTTTGGCAAACTTTTTATTTAACTTACAATGTGTATACTTATAGCTTGTGTGCATGTTATGGTCAAATCTTGTAACTAAATTGTGAAGGGGGTTGCTGTAAAAAAAATAAAATACAGTAGATTTAATACTTGTTATCAGAAGTGGTAAAAGCTTATACTGTAGAATCCTGATTATCCAATTATCAATTATTTGGATGCTAAGTTATCCAGACTCATTACTCACTCGACACTGGTTGCTGATCTAAAAGTGTTATAATGATGCAACAAAATATGTTATGATGAATTTATTCCTGCCTCCAAGGGAAAATTATTGGAGTAGTTTGATCCCATACAATTGTTACGATTAAAGCGCATCAGAGACCACTGCAGTGACAAGATGAGGTTCATTACATCAAAGGTCAATTATTCCTAATCAAAAGTTTAAATTACATTGGTATTATACTATTCAATAACCTTATAGCCTATCATATTTAACCATAACGACGGGGTGTTATAAATTTAATATGTATGTGTTTGTCATACATACACGTTCAATTCAATTGTCATTGTCTTTATTTCACTGTACACAACACTGAACTCGCGTGTGTCGGGACTGATTAAGTGAAACAACCGAACTCGCTGAGTTTAATTTTATTACAGCTACAGGTTACATTGTCGCTCCGTTTTATAATAATAGTTTGTATTACATATGAGTAAATATAAGTTTGGAGGCCTTACACCACATTATAACACCCTGAATAACAACCTAAATTTACAACACTGATGTGGTCGTAGCGCTCATGATAACAGACCTATTTTGATGCGGATTCATATGTTTGAAAGCTTATTTAATCGGCATGACATAACTCTAGTTTGTGAAAATCTGGCCAGCTGTTTGAATACTATCATCTCATTTTTAACTTGAGAGTTGCGTGACAGCTTTTTGAAAATAAATTGTACGACCTAACGACTGGATTTAATGATTTTTTGAGTCTGGGGTTATTCAAATTTTTAATTTAAATTTGTTATTTTATATAATATATTCTAAACCAATGTTGACCCCATTAGACAGTAAAAATCTTTTAAATTGAAATATTGCGTGATTTTACTTTGAAATTGAATATCCGGATCCGATTTAATTGATCTGGATAATCGAGATTCTACTGTACTTATTATTTTGTTTTATTTCTATGTTATTATTAGATGTAGTTTACAGTGACTTGTTTGATGCAAAGCAACAAGATGAATCTGGGATGTGTGTCACTTACCGACATAAATATATGTAGCAGTAGTACAATGTTTAGATTAGATTAGGACGTCGGCCAATCATCCAGTTATATTGTTAAAATTAAAATGTGTTAAAATTAATTATGTTTGTATGCAGGTGCAAGTGAAATGCTCATGGCTGAAGCGGTGTCCCGCGCTGCTGCACGCACACCTGGCAAGGAAGCTGCGGCCACCGAGGCTTTTGCTGTCGCTCTTCGCAGACTACCCTCGGCTGTAGCTGACAACGCTGGCTACGATAGTGCTGAGCTTATAGCTAGGTTAAGGGCCAATCACGCACAGGGCGAGAACACTATGGGGCTTGGTAAGATACAACTAACTTATTTCCTTAGCAGTTGTAATTGGCTTAGTAATTATTATTATATTTGATGTCCTTAAATTGTCACTCAATAATCGTGTAGCTTTTTATTATTATAAAAAAAGAAAGAGAGTGAGAAAAAAGAAAATACCAAAAGAAAAAAGAAGGGAAAAGAGGCAGATAATAAAAAAGTGACAAAGACAAAGCAAACATAAAAATAAAAGAGAGAATGAAAGTATAAAAGAGAAAGAGACAGAGGAAATACTATTTCCTTTTTCTTATAATAAACTAGTGGCCCGTCCCGGCTTTGCACCGGTGTATAATTTTTTTTTAAACATTTTGACTCTACCGCATTTCGGTGCCCCCTCTCTCACCGCGTTGCTCGCTGCGCTGCGTGAAGCCACACCGGCCCGTCGGGGTGTATTTTTTTATTTATATTGCCATTTTTAATTTTGTAATATCTTTTGAACCGTTTTCCGACTTTTCCGATTTCAATAATTCAGAAAGTAGTCAGCAGATATTGAAACAGTCTTGAATACGAAATAATTTATTTGGATAAGAAATAATACAAAGGTATGGATAACACGGTCTGATTTTGATAGGTATTTCCATCAACTTTAAAAATGTAAAAAAGTAGTTATAGTGACATAACTACAATAGTTGGACAAATAGTCTCGTGAAGGTTTTTGTAGATATTGATATGTTCTATAATATTGTAGAACATTTTTTGTTCTATCATCAATACTTTCCGCAGCGCATGCAATGAAAGACGTTTTATGGCTAATTTTTTTACACCTTGGGTTGGTTTTAGTAAGAATTTCTGAGGATCGCTAAATTTTTCTAGTAATAAATATAGCCTATGTTGCTCTGGAATAATGTAGCTTTCTAACGACAAAAGAAAGTAATTTTTAAGTTTATTAATTACATACAAAAATACAAATCTATCCTCGTTATAATATAAAGGAATTATTAGAAATGGATTCATTAACATGTTATATATGACATGGGTGGTATAAATTTATTGTTAAATTTCCATTTCTGCAGACATGGAACATGGTCGTGTAGGAGACATGAAGAAACTCGGTATTACTGAATCATACGTAGTGAAGCGCCAGGTGCTGCTGTCCGCGGCGGAGGCGGCCGAAGTGATCCTGCGCGTCGACAACATACTGAAGGCTGCACCGCGCAAGCGTGGACCTGACCGTCGTCCCTGTTAATTTTAATTGCTTTATACACTAGACTGGTTTTTAAAAATTACATTTCTTCCAGACTACCCCTAACAAGCTTTCTTCTGATGAAAATAATTCCGTTTTTTTACAATTAAAAAATTAAATAAAAACCCAGTGAGAAAGTTTCAGTTGTGCTCATGTACTTCAGAAGTACTAGAACTGATCGTCTTGTGGAAATTGTTAATTTAAAAAAAAATTATCAACAGGTTTTAAGGAATGCTGTATAAAATAATAATTTTTAATGACCAGTTAATATACATGATTTACTGAAACAAGTAAATAAATAACTTATATTAAAATTCGTTCCTTAGCTTTTTTTTTGTGATCACTCAGAATATTTACAATCTAATTTTATAAAAAAAAAATTATTATTTATGTATGGTTTATTAAGACTCGAAAACGTAGATGTGCTGCGCTTAAAGCAACCATCAAGGTTTTATACTTAAGTTTATGCATCTTTCATCATTCAACTGCAGCTTTACAAGTTGTAAGCTTAAGATATATCTTAAGCTTACAAGTTTAAGATATATCTATTTTTCATATTTGTTAATATGCATTTCTTTAACATTCTGTCACGTGAAATAGTTTGTTCACTTGGTTCTATAAGTTTTCATTAAGTCGCATTGTATTAGTAATTTAGTTTTAGTTTGGCTTACCAGTGCCTTTATAAAATGTATTAACAAATTAATAAAATTCTTCACAAACACTTGCACTTTTACTTTTTTTAAATAACTTGATTACAAAGTTTCTCAGGCAAAAAGAGAAAAAATATTTTATAAGTATCAATCCACCACTGATTTCAATCCAGAGGGTTAAAAGAAGAGATTGCACTTTTTCTTCTACGACATGGCCTCTTGCATTGCGTATAATTAATATTCACATTGAGATATTATTATTAAATTAAAATTATAAAATAACCGTTAGTGTTGTTTAAATGTTGTTAGGACGCCATTTGCAAATGACAGACTATTGTTATTACAAAATCGAATCAATGTTCTATATTTGAAAATCAAATAATGCGTCAGCACCAAGGAATTTATATTATAAAACTGGAATATTCATTTAAAAATATTGTATATTCAAATATGCGCCTTGAAAAAACTTGCATAAGGTTGACATTCGTTTTCAACACGTAAAGAGCAAAAATCGTTCCGAGCAGGACCGGACTAAATGGGATTTTGTCTCTTTCTTACGGTGATTTTCTTTGGATGTTTGTGGCAATGTGCCATACAAATAACTTTAAGCAGTTAAATAGACAGAAGTGGATGTTATTAATATTATTACAATATTTAATTTTCTCTATTCCTTGAACCATGGTCATACTAGAAGAAAGAGATGCAATCCCCTATAAGGAAAACAATTATGAGGAGGTCCCTATAAATGAGATTTGTAAATATCTACAATAATATAGAATTTCTTAACGCCTACGCAATTATTTCTATTTCAATCGTCCGCTTTGTCCTAACAAATCAAATTCTGTATTATAACGACACTTTTATTTATGTGAATCTGGGACTGTAATACAATTTACCTTTATTATTTGATTTACCCTCGTAGTTTTATATCCGAACAATAATCACGTTACTCCTATCAGAACCTTTTTCTGTTTACTTGAACATTTTACTATTTACTCGTTATATCAGAAAAGGTATCCAACATAGTATTATTATTTTTGAACATGTTAGTAAAATCTAGTTATGTGCTATCTATAAATTGAATCCCAGGAATTTCATGATTTTTTGATTACATGTAGGTACTTTTTTATGGCAGTTAAAAGGCAAACAAGCAGACGACCTGATGGTAAGTGGCCACCGTCGCCCGTGGACATCGACAATACAAGAAAGTGACTCTTGTTACGCCGATGCGTTGCACCTCGAAGATAGACTGAGGAAGGAGAATGAAGAGAAGAATGCTGAGGTTCAGTAGACCCTGAACGGGAACCAGAGTCCACTACATCCGCAGCATAAATGAGATGGGAGAGGGAGGGAGTAAGTCTGGCCCACATGCGGCGGGGGATGTCGGATTCGCATGCTGGTGGTCGCCAGCCAGTAGGGGAACAGATCCCCTACCACCAAGGGGTGCTGAGTTACTCGGCACTTGGATGCTCTCCCAACGGCAGAGGGGAATTGTATTCTAAACCGTCCCCTTACGGGTAAACGAGTGACGGGTACTTGTCACGGTTTCTATATATAGTATATTTAATACAAGGAAAGAGTAAATTAAAAGATTTGTAAATTGTAATATAATTAAGACATTAGATTTTGAGGTGCGATGTCCAGGTGTTTTTGACTCTCCCCTCTCTCTTTGTTACACAATGTTATCCTTTTTGAACTCTTTCCCTTACCATGTGACGTCATTTATGGATGTCACCTAAGAGTATCGGGAGCCCTTGCCAAATACAAACACTACATTCAATTATCGACAACTCTAACTGAAAAGTTCGTCATAAAAATAACCGTGAGATATTTTAATTGTGTGTAAACATGCAAGGGGTATTAGATGAAAATAACTATTCAAACATTTAATAACGAGTTATGCGAGTAATTATTGTTGGAATTAATAGAACTTATTTACGTAATTTCGCTGAGCTTTTATGAATTTTATTTTCAGGTAGCTACTAATTAGGGTAATTAAGCACTACTTACTATGACCCATTTCAGATTTAGATTTTATCAGAAAAACAATGCTTATACGCGGTTAGTTGCGCATGTTGCTATTTAAATTAGCTATTTAATGTTACTAATAAATGCTATCTTGTGAATGCTATATCAATAAATTAAACAAGCAGCTGTGCAAATAATGATGATTAAATCGCGAGTATTCTAGCAGTAACTCTAAAGCTCTCAGTCTAAAGTAACCCCTGTAGGATATTCTAGTTAAGCCATCATACTGTTGGTGTGCGTACAGACGAACAGAATATGGTGACTTTAGCTGGTCCAAGGTTAAAACCCAGAGTCTGCTCATTCTACTAACATTTATGGGTAAAAATAAGATGGTTGAACTCGATTATACTGGTCAATAAGCTGTTGAGTAAAATCTTTAAATAAAATAATATACCTTACTACTTACAAATATTTACATATTACCACCTATGCTAAGACAATTCAGATAAATGATTCATCTACGGACTGCTCAAATAAATGATTCAGACGTACCTACATTCTTCGTTTTTTTACACGACAAGGAGAGGATTGTACAATAAAGTGGAATATTTAGAGAGTAATCACGCTCGTACGCAACATACGGACAAAGTGTACACCCTCCAGCCTTCATGACCATCCTGGGAATTGCATTTCTATTAACGTAGCCGAGTAACGCCCTCGGAACAAATATGATTATATTCACATACGTTTCAAAGATTACTATGGATATGTATTTTATGCTATACATTTAGAAATATTACCGACCCTAAAAGATTTTACAATAAACTAGCTGACCCGGCTAACGTTGTTTTGCCATATAAGTTAAAATATTGGGGTGGGCCACTCTTATCACTTAGGGGTATAAAAAATAGATGTTGACCGATTCTCAGACCTATCCGATATGCACACAAAATTTCATAAAAATCTGTCGAGCCGTTTCGGAGGAGTTTGGTAACAAACACCGCGACACGAGAATAATAAATATAGGATATTTCATTTTATCTTATTTCGAGTAGACAATATATTATCATTTAGTTCTGTTAGGATTGAGTTATCTTTAAAACTGCTCCTTGGTCTCAAGCTCCAGACACTGCTCGGCTTCTATCTAGACTACATGTTAATTTCCTACTCTTAAAAGGAATAAAAATGTTACCTTGCTATAAACCGCGGCAATCTGAACTACCAAACTCGTATGGTACAACCTAGAAGAGCACCCTGTCCACACAAAAAACTGAGACGCGCGAACCCGAACTAAGACACACCACACAAGTAGGTAGCTTGACAATCTAACAACCACACTCGTACGGCACAATCCGGAAGAGCACACCGTTGACAGAAAAGTGTAACGCGCGAACCCGAACCAGTACACACCACACAAGTAGATCGCGATCGACAATCCTACTCTTAGTAGAATGTACAATAATATTGTCTTAAGGACTTCTGTGTAGCCCTCTTCGCTCTTGCGTAACGCAGTAGGAAAACACGCGAGAGTCCTAGCGGTCGAGCATCCTCCGCTCAACAGAGCAAGCCGAAGCTGCGAAGACGAGCTCACAGAGTGCGTTTTGCCAGTGCACGCCATGAGTAGGTGTGGTACAGTGAGGTGGGGTATTATTACAGTCTAGGCAACATTGATGATGTCTTGGATTTAAATAGAGTCTGGTTTAAAGGGAATTATACTTAGTATTTCTTAAAATGTTTGCGAAATCCTGGAGTGTTGGTCAGTTAGTAAAAATTTATTCTTAAGTTTAAAAAGCTGTTGTTACCTGAGGAACTATCAAAATATGTCAGACACGCTAAAAATTGTTAATCTTTCAAAGCTACCGGATCAAAACTTCAGAGTTGGGGTTCATTTATATCCTTATTAGGACATACACAGAGAAACTTTCAGGTTTTATAAAATCACGAAATTCTGATAATAACGGGAGTTAAGAGTGTGTTCGTATCTGGTATCTATTAACTGATTTAAATATTTTTTTTACATTTAAAGCTATAATAACTATCGTTTTATCACGATGTCTCCTCTCCTAAGATAAACGATCTTGTTTGCACATAATCTTTTGAACAAAAAATAAAAGTTGAAAGTATTTAAAATAATTAGATTGAAAGGAGACAGTGTCTATTTGTGCATGAAAAGCGACGCCTCACGAAACAATAGGCACTTAAGTAGGTGCTTTACTTGAAAAGCATTTCATTAAAAGGCAGACGTTGAAAAACAAGGCATTCGAGTGAATAATGTTAACTAATGACGAATGTTTGCAGTTGTTGAAATGTTCTCGAATACCACACAGTCCGCACTACAAAAAACTAACTGCAACGTAATTGCGAGGCGGAATGAAGTTATAAGCCTCTCCGTGAACTGCCATTGCTACGGAACATCATAATATTGAGTTATACTAAACTTATAAAGAACACGACTATTTTCGTACTATTCGAAGAGGTTAGTCAGGTCAAAAGTTTTAGGTTTATACAATGAGTTTTTGAAGCTATAGGTGCGTTACCTGCGCATAAAAATAGCAACTAAAAAGAGAGGTAATTAATTGCCCATTCAATCAGTCATACACCATTGAGTACGATAAAAATAAATTGCCCTTTATGTATGTGCGCGTATAATTTTAATAGGACTTCACCAAATTGGATAGTTCTTTTTTCTATCATCACGACCATTCAATGACCCACGGCTGAGCTGGGTCTCCTCCTCAGAATGAGGAGGGTATTAGGCCATAGTCCACCACGCTGGCCCAGTGCGGGTTGGCAGACTTCACACACCTTTGAGAACTTTTTGGGAACTCTTAGGAGTGCAGGTTTCCTCACGATGTTTTCCTTCACCGTTAAAGCAAGTGATATTTAATTGCTTAAAACACACATAACTCAGTCAGAGGTGTGTGCCCAGGATTGAACCTCGGACCTCCCGAGTAAGACTTGAAGTCTCAACTACTGGGCCATCACTGCTAATATGATCATTATTGAATAAAACGGTTTTGAACGGTTTTATAGTTGCGAATGGGAAAGTGAATTAAAGTATGAACAAGGGAATGCGAGAGCGGGCAAATAGGTGGCAGGAGAGTTAACGAGAAAGTGAACGATTTGAATATCCTCATCGAAGCGAGGACGGGTCGGCTAGTAAGATATTTTTAAAAGTTTGTAGATAAAACTATCTTCTTGTTTTTATTAACTACTAGCTGCCTGCCCTCGCTTCGCTCCGGGTATTTAAAGCAATATTATAATTGATGTCTTAAATTGTCACTGTGTAATTGTGTAGTTTTTCATTATTTGAAAAAAAAGAGAATGAGAAAAAGTTATAAAAAAAATAATAGAAAGAAAAAGAAAAGCAACAGATAATAAAAGAGGGAGGACAGAGCAAAAATAATATTGAATAGGTAAAGGAGAGAGAGAGAGATAATCGAAAGAAAAAAAGTGAAAGGAGACTGATCATTCTGAACAGATAAAGATAAAAATTAATGATAGAAAAAAGAGAGTGATAGTATTATAAGAGGATGAGAGATGGAAATACTATAGACTTCTATCAGTGAAAGAATTTGTAAAATCGGACTAGTAACAACAAAATGGCCATATTCTATTATTAAAAAAATGTATATGGCAACACTAAATCACCTTTATCACTGACGAAAAGTGTAGTTTTCTATCGGTGAAAGAATTTAAAAAATCGGATTAGTAGCAACAAAATGGCCATATTCTATAATTTAAAAAATGTATATGGCAACACTAAATCACTTTTGTCACTAATACAACTAAGTAAATAAACTAATAGTGTAGTTTTCTCTCAGTGAAAGAATTTTTAAATCGGATTTTTAGTTTCTGAAAAACTCTTCAATTTACAAAACGACCACCTTATGGCACCACATAGCCTATGTTACCCAAAAAGGATGTAGTTTCTTATCGTTGAAAGAATTTTCAAAATCGGTTCAGTACTTTTCGAGCCTATTCGCAACAAACAAACATACAAACAATCAAATCTCTTTATATAATAGTATAGATATAGATGTACGAATTACACTGCTAGTATGAGAGGCCTGAAAACACATTCATCTAATTCGTGAGTACTAAAATTAATTTTTATATTAATGAAAGTGTTTTGTTTTTATTGTGTTTTCTTTAAGTTTTCTTACTAGTATGGGATACATGCTTACGCTCTAAAAGAGTATTATTTTGGAGGGACGGTGCCTGATCTCGCGTAATATATTCTTCCAATAACTTTGTTTGAAGATAACGTTTTTCTCTCCCTTAAAGAACTGCAGCAAAATATCTTTATGAAAATTATGCTGTCGAAACACTCACAAAATCCTTCACAATGGACTTCCAGCATTACGAATACAGACCATTTGTTGCCACAATTATTACCAAGAGAGCTCCGTTTGACAACTATTAGAAGAGAGGTTATATATCATCTTGTAAACAATTGTTACGTATGTATAATTGAATAAAATAAAAGGGAACTTTGTATTTGCACAAAGTTATACCTAAACGGTGTCGCTAACTCTACCTAAGCACACTTTCATATTTTTTTGGGTATTTATATGGATACACATTACACAAGTCGCTTTGTATAGCTATATTTTTCAGTGACAAATTCATACAGTGACCTAAAAGATATATCCGTCTTTGTAAAACTGAAACAATGAATTATTTATGTCTCTCTTTGCATTTCCATTGTTACACCTAGCTTACAAGGTTTTGTGAGTTTACATAATGTGGACGTATCTTAAAATAAAATAAAAGAGGAATCATAAGCTAGAATATGTCGATCATTTTTAGTGGAATGTGTTCGGAATGAAGCCATCAGAAGGAGTTTATCCAGCGACAATTAACACCTGGGGCATTCCACGCGAAGCGGACAGATAAAAAAACTCGATGTTTCCGATTTTAGTAATATTTGAGTATGTTCTACCTATACATGTTATTGATACGTGCACCAAATATTTTTGTAATATAATGACTAGTTAAGGAGTTATGGGACTTTGAAATTTTCGACAACTGGTACGAAACAAGAACTGCTGCTACTGCTTGCAGTACTTCAAAGCCGATTATAGAGTCACAAAATTATATATTAAAATATTTAAACCAATGGATTTGTTACTTCATTTACTGAGCTTTTAAATTGTATTTTTGGAAATGAAAAAAAAATCTTTTTTCCAAAAAAAATGCGAATTAATTTTTTTTCCTTATTTTTTACCTGTCCGCTCCGCGTGGAATACCCCACAGGTTAAAAGAAGTGGAGGTTGTAATACTTTGATGCCAAACCCTTTCATTGGTGGAAGGGGATCTGTTTCCCGACTAGCTTGTGACCACCAGCATACGAATCCGACCGCCAAGTGTCATACACGCGTTTCGGTCGAGCCGCATGTGGGCCAGACTTACCGCCTCCCTCTCCTATCCCATTAATGCTGCGGATCTAGTGGACCCTGGGCTCTTTCTCAGGTTACGCTGAAACCGTACCATTTTTATCTTCACTTCCCCTCCCCATCCTATATTCGAGGATTCAACGCATCGACAGAACAAGAGGGTATCTCTTGTTTTGTCGATGTCCATGGGCGATAGAAGCTACTTACCATCAGGTGGACCATGTGCTCGTTTGCACCTTATCTACCAACAAAAAAAAATTATAGGTATACCTAATATTGTGATGTGTATCGAATGCAAAAGATTATCTATTGATGTGTCCGATGCATTTAAAACAAATATTCCTTATAAGGGTAGTGTTAAGTGTAACATATTAGTTAGGGTAGGATAAAGTGGTATGCGTAAATGCATTTCCCACATTAAAAAAAAAAGATAATGAAAAAGAAAATTAATTATCACTTCCGTCGCGATTTTTATAGTCAACGATTTTTGACAGCCTCAAACGAGTAAAAGATTATACATAAATCGGGACGCCAGCACCATATTTCCATTTTGTAATGGAATGTAAACAAAAAATGGAGTGGAATGGAACAAAATGGAGTTCCTCCACTACCGTAGTCTAGTCCCTTTATATGCCCCGACTGACGCAATATACTTTAGTCTCGACAAGTCTCTGAGTGAACATCACCTGGAGTTGAAGTGTAACAAATAGTGTGTCGCGATATTACGGATATTGCACCTCTCGGACTAAGCATCATGTGAGTTCTTACGTATCATTTATTTTGAGTCCCTACATTGTTATTTAGATGTGTTAACACAATCTTAGGTTTTGGTTAGGCTTTTTTTTTAGGTTAGGTTAGCCTTATGTAAACCTAACCTTAGACAGACAGTAAGACCGAGCAGTTGAGGCGAGTGTCGTGATCACTTAAAGGAACTCCTTAACCCTACACCTTGGTCAAAAGTCCAAGCCTGGGTTCCTGTCCAAAAAAAAAACTACAGAATCATTAGATTCGGTTAATTCGTTCATTCAAATCGGCTCTCTCTTCTGACAAAAAAAAATATAGGCAATTCCATTAAAAAATTAATATTTTTTACAATATAGACAACATTTTTCCAGCAGAAAAGTTATGTTTCCCTTCATTCCAGATTGTATGAAACTTTCGATGCGCGAGTCCGTTTCGGACTTGTCGTGTGATTCACTTTTTAACTCCTATATATTCTAGGTTTCAAGAATCTATGTATACCTAAAAATTAAATATGTATAAATAAAAATTCATTTGTAACTTGGTATAAAACTAATCTAAACTTTAGTTTTAGGTGATCTGGGTAAAAATCTAGGTTGTTATTTGCTTCGAGATGTCATTATGATAATGTCATGCCGGAGTATATAAAAATGAAAACATTCTTTTTGCTTAGAGTTCCTATAATAGCAATAATTATTATCCGCCACGTTTCAAGGTTCGACTAAACAGATCTGTTTCCCTCTCGTTTATCTTTCTTAAACACTGGAATTGGCCTGGGATTTAGAGGATAATTACGTTGCCAGACTGATTAGCTTTTATAAGAAAACAAACAAAACGTTATGTTATTTTTTTTATAAATATATTTTTCAACACATTTGCTCGTAAAGTGGCGAATTATATTCGGTAGTCGTTTTGTACTAGTTCCGTACTCGTTCCGTTTTTGTTTCGTACCTACTCGTTCCTTATCGGTTACGTACTGGTTTTGTACTGGATTTCGTACTAAAATTGAATTAATTTCGTACTAGTTTCGTACTGGTTAAGTACTGATTACGTACTTTCGTACTCGTTCCATATTAGTTTCGCACCAGTTTCGAATTCGTTCCGTTCAACTTTGTTCTAGTTTCGTACTCGTTTCGTTCTAGTTTCGTACTAATTTCAAAATCGTTTCGTACTAGTTTCGTACTCGTTCCGTATTTATCGGTTCGGTAGCAGTATTTACGTTGCCTATACCCAATAGTCCATTCAATATCACACCCTAATTGTAGTGTTTTTCAATATACTCCCTCTCCTTCTCTTTTTCATTTCAAGGAGTTATAATTATAATCACAGTAATTTATTATATTATTTACTGCATAAATTTAAAACGACTTTATCGATAACAATTACCGACGCGACTTGCAGCGGCTATTTTTGTTAATTAAATATTTTAATAACGCACGGATGTTTTTTTATTATTCAATTCAATAAGATTAACCTTCGTGGCAAATTGTAAGACCTGATATATATATTCAATTATTAACTTTATTTCTATATTTTTATAAGATAATACGAAAGTACTTATTATTATATGTTTCTTTGCTGTGTTATTGATTTAAAAGAGGATCTGCAGAATTCGACTTGATATAGATAATATTACAGGTTTCCAAGTAAAGTCAGTGCTTGTGATCCAGAAGCAGGTTTGCAGTGCTTTTTAGATGTAGGTATATAATCGTAAACTTCATAACTTGAATAATCTAACTAACTCAATTCTATATAATTTTAACTATTTTTTTATGAGTGAGTTTTTCTGGTTTAGTTCACACTCATATTTCGTTAAATTTTTCATTATTTTGAACCACAGACTTCGAATTTAGATTAACATCTAAGTTTTAAAGGTGACTTAGCTTACAATACTGAACTGGCAGTTGAGCATTCAACCACTTGGCTAGACAGTAACTGTTGAATAGCATCCATCGATAGTTTCTATGGATATCGATATCCTAACTCTGTGTAAGCTCTAATTGGCCCAGTTTGGTTGGACAGAGATCGAGCCACTAAATAGAGATTTGCGCGAGACTAATCCGCGTTGATCCCTGGAATCTCACTGGTATACCTTTACATAAATGGGTCAATATCGTTACTTACATTGCTTCTTGTATTATACCTTTACCGCAGACAATAAAAACGGTAAACATAAATATACTCACATATCAATACATTTTCGGTGTTCGAAGAGAAAAAGGTATATCAGCATTGAAAGTTATAAAAAAGGTATGAATATAATTAGCAGGTTCGGACGTCGACGTCGCTCCATAATCATTCGCTCTCGCTTACTCCTATATACTAAACAATCTACATGTCTTCTTCGAAAGGTAGGCAAAGTTAAATATAACACAATAAAACTTTAATAACACCAACGTATAAAATTGAACATTTTCTGTCCTTTCACAGCAGCAGTAATTCGTACCTCGTCTGTGAATGTCAATGCAGGAAAGCATTTAATTCACAAACTTTAAAGAATTAATGTATTAGAAAGTAACACTAAAGCCACGACACAGGCTGACGTGTGACTGGTTGAAAGTTTGACAATTACTCTTACTTTTTGTTGCCATTACAATGCGCAGGTAACATCTTAGACCTTCACAAGTCTACATATTATTTTATGGATCAAAAACTTTGTTTACGCTGTAATTTACTTGTTTGTAGGCAAATTACTTTCCTTGAAATACATGTGGCATGTGGATTATATTTTACGAAGTTTCGAACTTTCGTATTCAGCTTGATAGCTTTTAAGTGAAAAAGTTTGAATTATTATCTTCATACGCAGTCAGTTGAAAATGAAGTTTGGCATTTGTAGTATAAGTTCACTAAGTACCTGATATTGTTTTAGTTGGTAAGTTGTTCGGGGAGTGGAGACCCCTGGCAGACAGTTTTGGCAGCTGTTCTATTTATGATGCATGTGACTGTCACGTAGGAGATTATTTCTTGGCAGTAGAGCATGGCGCCCATTCGTACGATTGTTTGCTTAGCTACTTTGCATCCGACATTGAAATGCGATATTGCTGCAATGACTAATAACTTCCTGCATGTACGCATTGAAAAATTTGTTGTCTTTTACAAGTATTTCTAACCTTTTATACTAGATTATATATCTGATAGCAACAGCTAAGACATCCTTTACTACGGTTATGTTGGTTTTTGTTAATATGAATATCTATTTTTGACTTTGGATGAATTGCTTGAATGAAATAAAATAACTAAAATTTGTGTCCCCGACCGCATGCCTAGGTTTCCACGTGGAATTATACATCAGGTTATCAGAGCTCTGTAAGCGCAAACGTTGATATATTTCACGACTCTCTATACACATTTAAAAACAGAGATTTTTTGAGAGAAGATAGTAGTTTTTAATTCAGTATTTTTTAATTTGATAGTTGTTTAGAGTATTTCTTTTGTTAGTCTAAGACTCCTGTTTTAGGAAGTAATTTTGGTACCTTTTTTATTTACATTTTAATTTTAATTTTAAATTTAATCTATACATGGTCATTCTAATATTTTTTAAGGCTTTGGTTTAAGTTTTCTGATATATTTTTTTTGCATTCTGTTAACTTTTTAATGCATGTTGTGACACCTTCAAAATTGTGCATTTAAAATTACCATAGTAATGTAAGTAATATAAGTAAAATATAATGTATCAAGCACTGGTTGTCCATAAACTATAAAAATAAAATAAAAATTCTTTTTTTTGTTTTATTTTTTGTTAAAACTGAAAAAAAATTAAATAAGTATATATTTTTCAACCCCCGATGCTACTGTATCTGACTGTCTGTCTGTGGCATCGTAGCGTCCAAAATAAAAGACCGATTCTGGTGAAGTTTTATATGAAGATAGCTCATTTCTAAATTGACAGCTGCGCAATAAAAATCATACATTAATATTGTAACCATGGTAACACACTAACATTGCTTTAGGCTAAGTAGCAGAGAAAAACGGTATTTCTCGATACCTTTCTTCCGATGTCAAATATCGAATAGAATCAAATATCCAGTTTTTTAAATGTACGATGTAACAATATATATTTTATCTATAATTTTTTTTGCATCTTATGAATATTTGTTAAGTCTGTATTTTCTGCTGTTTTTATATTATTTTGTTTTATAATGCTTTCTACATGTTGTATTTTCTATATGTTATGAGATATATTTTGTTTTCAACAATACAAAAAGATCGACTTATTCAAGTTAATATCGATTCTTCTAAATCAATGTGTGTGGATGGGTATCAATTCTTTGGTTATTGTATTAAATTAGAGTTTCTGTCAGAGTAATTTAAAATTTTAATTTAATAGTTATATTGCTGTTAAAAAAATGATATTAAATAGTCGTCTCGCTTCACTTTTATTTCTTGTATTCGACTCGTATAAGAATTCATTCATGATCTTTTTAGACTCGTTCGAACATTTTTTTTTTAGTCTAGTTATTGTAGATACTTATTAGGTTTTATATTTGTGTACTAGGTCCTAACATAATATAAGAACGAATCGTTATCAGTTTCTTGTATCTCCTGGTACGTGCTACAATACACTGTAAAAGAAAACAATTGCGCAAAGTTTACCTTTTCTAGTGATTGAGTTCGCTAACTTCTAAGTTAGTTACTTCTTTCCGAGTAACTTGGTCTAAGCTTTTAATGCGAAGCTGTCAGGAGGTACTTGTATTTAGAAATATTTTAACAACTAGTACCTATGAGTGCTCAATGTTTTTATAAAATTACTGTTTCACTTTCACTTCTCTTTTGTCTTTCTTTGGAATCGAGAACTTGCATTTCCATGGGTTCTTATTGCTTCTCAAGACTCAGTAATAACATTATATCGTGTTGAATGAATAATTATCTACTGTTAAGTTTGCTTTAACTCACCATGTAATAAAAATCTTATCTGAGATGTCAGTGTATTTATCTAAGATTTATTAAAAGCTTTATAAGGCCATGAAATTATTTTTTTTATTCATTCAAATACCTTTTCGTCGAATGTAAAATAGTTTATGCTCAAAACTTTGAAATGAAATCGCTATTCAAATAAATGCTCACATTATTCTAAGTAACATTATATTGTATCTGCTGCAAGCGATTTAAAAACTTGCAATAAGTTAGTCAAGTGTCACATATTTTAATTAAAAAATTGCAACATACTCAAGCGAAACCGCAGAGTTAACGCTAAAGAATGAAAGTAATCATAATAAATGTACAAGTTTGAAAGCACTATTTTAGAAGTCCACACCAGATTGCCAAATTAGACAAAGAACATCGTAACTTCCAGAATAGAGATTGGAACTGCGTGGGGAATCAAAAGTTTCCCAAATTTGTTGCCGCCAGGAAAGTTTCTTTGAACGTGCGACGACCGCATCATCATAAACCGAAATACAAAGGTTTTATGTGCTACATTAAGTTAATAGTAGCGATCAGATATATGGTAGGGTTGTTTGACTAAGCTTTATTAGTGCATTTTTTATATTACGTTTACGTCGATTGCGCTATAACTGGTGTCTTGCGTTTATTTTATTCATAGGACCAGTGGCTTACCTACGAACTACGCTATGATAACGGTAACCTATTTGTAAATTTAAGTATATGTATCATAAGGTCAAAACAATTTGCAATCTTTATGTCGGGACATACTACTTTTTATCATGTAAAATGGTTCAGTTACTTTTCTTTATTCATTTATTTGTAAGAAAAGTTTTTGGTTTTATTTTCGTTCCACTTTTTCTTCTTCCTATAGTACTTTCTCTTGTCGGAAGTTGATGCGGCTGCTCTTCCTGGGGAATTTGCTTAAATTCTAGCCTAGATGTTCTTTTAAGGTTAGATGGTCTTTTGAATTATAAGCTGAAGGAGGTTATAAATACTTACTAACAATATGGCCAAGATCATGCATGATCTTTACACGATTAACGTTTTTCTGTACACCGACATTTCAAACATCTTTTTGACAGTTTCTGTATGGTCCAGATTGTATTTCATGTAGCAGACCGGGAAAAATATAACAGCGTGCGACTCTTACTTTTGGTTTATTACAGTAATGAAATAAACTCATAGTAATTCATTCGTATAGTTGTATATAAAAGGCTAACAAAAGAGTCGCTATCTATGTTAATAGAAATGACCTGCCTGCGGGGCTGCGGCGGGGCCTACCCTGCAGGCCGTGCGTCGCTCTGCGTCCGTGAAATTGAATTAGCAACTCATTAGTGACGCCAATAAAACGGCAATGGGCTACGGACCAACTCACCAGCTAGCCAGTTGCCACCCCACCACACTTAATGTATGCCACTGCTATATATAGCCTCAATAACGCTTTTGCTAGGGAGAAATGTTAAATATGACATAAGAATATAAATAAATAAGCCTAGCTTTATCTGTAGTTCTTAATAGACGGTAAGTACACATCATAACTAACATATAAAGCATAATATTATAAAGCATACTAATCAAAAACCAATAAAAAGGACAAGGATCAATTACATCCAATTCACTCTAGGTCTCTTAATTATTTTGATCTTTACACAAATTACATAATGTAGACCTCCTGCAATACTCTTCCCTCTTTAGATTTGATGTATAATTCTGACAGATTTTCAGGTGTTCATAATAAATAGAAATTGTAAAAATTCCAGTACATCCATATTTTTTATCCTGTTCAACATTGTTGAGAAACAAGATTTGATGAACATTTAGGTAAAATTTTATTAGAGAAGTAGAAATCTTATAAAGAAATTTTATAGGGAACCATAACAGTGTAAACTATGAGAACGTTGTACAGTAAATGATTGAATATTGGGCCGGTCAATTACAATTAAACTTCACTTCTCGAATTTGCACTTCTGTTAGCGTAATTTCGAGAGCAAAGTCCTTCTCTCAGATCAGTCATTAAATCCCGGAGGGGAGGACCCAACTTGGAAGTAAGTCTGTTTTAATTTTAATAACAATATATTTGATGTATGAAAAATTTATAAAGTCCCTAAGTTTGTTTTAATTTTCCATCAAAAACCAAAAGACGCTTGCTGTGAAGACACTGGCCCAAATAGAACGGTCACATTAAATTATAAAGAGAAATTATTTTATAAATATAATATCTATTTTGAACCTCAGTAGAGTTATTAGAGTGTGTAGAGGAAATTATGTATATATAGGTGGGCTCTGAGCTCGTATGTGTCAGAAATATTTCAAACCGGTGCGGTGGAGCGCGATTCCCTTGAGCGAGCGAGGGTGAACTCTTGCGAATTATAGGTACTTAGTTTAAGCGATTGCCCGATGGGATTGGTAATTTCTAATTTAATTCGTAAAAGATGTAGTATTATAGAATTGCTTATAAAGATCAAAATTTGCACAAATGTTAACTTCTGTAGATTTGTGTTTGATACTTGAATGTGACTCTGTTTGACATGGCCAACAGATTTTTAAATAATTTTCTATAAAACTTATTGTGGCATAACAGTAGGTTATAGGTACTATTTTTAATAGATGGATAATAATATAAATAAGCTATGTTACTAAACATCTGATAAAAAAACAAATTAACACGCAATACAAGCTTGCTGGGCCTATAACCTATTAAAAAGTGTTGAATTTGACAGAACAACTGACATATATTTTCCTTTACCTACGTCTGATAATTCGTCGGCACGTGTCAGTAATCAAGATAATATTTCGTCTCTAAAGAGATCAAGTCAAACGTTAATTTACCTAATATATCTTGTTGATGAAACAGTTCTGAACGGTATAAATTTATCGTAGCAAATTAAAGCTTTTAATCAACAACCAATTATATAAATTTTATTTGCATATTAACGATTCTATAGGAATTATAAATAAGTAAATCTATTTATTATATACGGTCAAATGAAAATTGTGAGTTTTAATTACTCACCTTGAGTTTGAATAACTGCATGATCCCGGGAAATATTAGTCTCGGGAAATTTCTATACTTACTTTAAATTTATAAGTATAGATCCTTTATAACATCTGCATCGTTACTTTTAACATTTAATGCTACAATAATCAAGTAAAATATAATTGTTTTGCACGTTCTTCGATGAAATCTAGATAATTCTCTGAGTAAGATTACTTAATTAAAGTGTCACAGAAAAATATGTCAATACTCTATGTAAATCGGTGAAACTGGCCATTAAATTTGTAAAACACAAACAGACTGACAATTATTACAAAGAAAAATATTTATGATTATTTAGATTGGGATATTTTTTGATATTACTTACTTAATAATACTGAAGGTGCCTACAAATCCCGATGCAGGACTGATCCTGATTATACTGATATGAGACTGAATGAAAAATTCGAAATAGAATCGATACTATCCGTCCAAGTGTATATTTACAATAATAGAGGAGAAATTATTTTATTACTCAATAAAAAACTGTGATGACCAATCTTTTGGTTCAATTTGTCCCTAACATGATGAAGTACATACATCTAGATAGTTTTTATATCTGGATGAACTGTCGCGACGAGTCGCAAGTTAATGTTGCGTGTAAAGTTATGGCCCAGTTTCAGAACTGCATGCGCTAACTCCGTTATATGTATTATGATCTTACAACTTCTATGTCACGCGGCGTTAGTTTTAACATACCAACCATATTTTTAAACTTATTATTTTTTATAGTAAAGGGCTTATGTAGTGTAAATAATCTACTTAAAGAATTATCACTTAGTCAAATCTCAAGAGAGCATCTAGTAAGAATAAATAAAAGTTATATATTGTATTTTCAGCTAGAAAGTACAAGGATATTCGAGGAATAAGAGCATAGCTACCAACTAGTAATAGCAGTGCACTGCTGATGTGTTATTATACTCCCAGAGGAACTCGTGCCTATGCATTTCATGTGCCACTGATTTTACGTTGGATGATAAGGAAATTTTTAGTGCTTCGTATGTAAAATGTAAAAAAAACTGGGGCGTACAAAACCCCACAAACGTGGAAGCTGGCTGGGCCCGGTTTCAGCTTCTTTAATTAAGGGTTATCTATTGTCAGTCAGGTGATGAAGACACACAGTACTCACAATTTTCTTGATGATTTCTCATCTTCTTTCTAATCTTCTTTGGGCATGCCCGTTACACGTTTCACACAAAAACACAAAATAGTTCTAAATAGTTCGCACTTCACCACCAGTCTGTTTTAGTCAGGGAAGGTTTAATTAACTAGCGTTTGGGATATAGCACACACAGGACTCGGGATATTATTCATCAATAAAGGGGTTACAGGGGATGTATACCGCGCCCGTGCGCCGCTTTCTTCAATACGACTAAAAAAAAAATCTTAACATGATCATTTAGTAGTCCATCACATAGTAGTCTAATTAAACTTATTAACCAATACAATCAAAAGATACAGTCGTTTACTCGCAGGAGAATCAAAACCTATATTCCGTAAACGTAAAATTTGTTAAGAAGTAAGTCGTATAGCGAAAACTGACAATTCGCATTTAAGAACATAATTAAACATAATTTTTTTTAATGTTAGATAAGGTGCAAACGAGCAGATGGTCCACCTGATGGTAAGTAGCCACCATCGCTCATGGACGTGGCATGCATTGCATCCTCGAAGATAGAATGGGGAGGGGAGTGAAGAAGAAAAAATGCTGTACTCACAACGGACCCTGAGCTAGATCCCAGAGTCCACCAGATCCACAGCATTCATGGGATGGGATTGGGAGGGAGTAAGTCTGGCCCACATGCGGCTCGACCGAAACGCGTCTATGACACTTGGCGGTCGGGTTCGCATGCTGGTGGTCGCAAGCCACCAAGCCAGTCGGTATGAACTATATCGATGTACATATGTAAACAATAGTTTTTAATGTAAAATTTATGTAACTCAATCCAGACCTAACGTAACTCTCGGAGCAAGAGTCCGGCGAAATATAAAAAAAACATTTAATTTTAGGTAAGTAATGGTTGCTACAATAATAATCAATTACACTAACATAAATCGATAATAATTATAGTATATTATAGACTGCCAAACATATTCGTACAAACACGTTTCTTATTGGTTGTCTATTTAGCAGATTTCCAATTACAATTTCGCAGTGATACAAATTACCTCTATCAGCCTGTCTTGCCCTAGGGAAAACGGGCTTAGAAAACTTTTAAACAACTGTATTATATGTATGTTGTTTGACCAGTACCCTCATAGCATGTTCTTCGTTTGTAGATAGATCCATTTTCTCATAATGCTGCTTTCGTATATACTAAATCATAACAAAAAACAAAGGAGCTAAAGGCCAGATCCGTTGTACAATGGTTTTAGGTTTATAGAATTCTAAAATTATATTCTGGCTGGATTACAAACATTATAGCTGGACCGTGATTCCTAGGGCTTGAGACCCAGAAACAGTTTTAAGTAGCACTTTGACTTATTATGTGGATCTTTAATTAACATCGGCATCGATTCTTGGAAGTCGATATAGAACACTTTGGGTTTAAACACTTCTTATGAGAAGGAATTATTGAAACGTTTATGGGTAATGACGATGATAACAATAATAATAATATACTAGCTGACCCGGCAAACGTTGTTTTGCCATATAAATTTGAAATGGGCCACCCTTATCACTTAGGGGGATGAAAAATAAATAGTAGCCGATACTCAGACCTACTGAATATGCATATAAAATTTCATAAAAATCGGTCGAGCCGTTTCGGAGGAGTATGGTAACTAATATTGTGACACGAGAATTTTATATATAAGAATATGCATATAAACATATCAATTGTTTGCTGTAAGCTGACTGAATACGTTTACTGGCAAAGTACACATGAAAGTTTTTCTTACCCTTCCTAATGTACCCACAACTCTTTAAGTTAGGGCGTTAATTGCTACGTGAGAACAACGACACCTGGTTGTCTAAAGACAACAAAATAAACAAGATAAATATATGTGATCTTTCATACGTTATAATTAGGATGTTTGTCAATATAAAACAGGAAATGAATAATTAATTTTTAACCCTTTGCTTGTAATATATTAATAGTAACTATTTCTAATAATGGTGGAAAATCTTTTGGATCATTTCTACAAATGGGCGTTCCGCAAGGATTGTAAACAAAATTATGACGATGTGAACAGTGCACTGTCACAAGTTCTTCAATGGTTTACGATAAAAAAATTAGTTATTTATGCAAAAAAAAACTAAATGCATCGAATTTGCTTTACTTAGTGCTAAAAAACAAAAAAAATACCATTTATTAAATAATGAAATATAAGATGTAGTAGAGTCAACCATATTTTTAGTTATCACATTAGACTCAAAAGTATAGTGGAACCCCCATTTAACATCTCTAACGGGAAGACTCAGCTCAGCCGCTTACACTGCATGGAAAGTAAGACAATTCACTTATTTTGATACTGCTAGATTTGGTTATTTTAGTTATTTCCACCGCGCAAATTGTTTTGATTTTTATACTTTAGAAGCGAGCAGTCCGTGCTATTTACAATTTAAACCCTTCGAGATGTGTTCAACAAAATAGATCTCATCATAATACATCTATTGTAACATTTTGTATATTCGCCTGAACATCGGTCAATATTCAACATTGTGATAAACATAATGTAAAAATAGAAATAAAAATAAACTTGTTAATCCTCACTTTCGTCTCCACAAAGTGAGTCATTGTTTCATGGGGATTGGCGTACGCATGTATAATATGATTCCACAGCCTATACTAGATTTTCCACTTCAGAAATTTAAAACTCGAATAAAAAAATCATTAGTTAGCAAAGCATAATATTCTGTGCAGGATTATTTAAATGACAAAAATGCTTGGAATTTGGATAACCTTGACTCTCAAGTTGAGTGAATTGTAGAAATATTGATTGTAAACGCTGGCTTTTTGAAAAGAGCGACCGTTGAGTTTCTGGCCGGCTCTTCTCAACAGAAAACTGCATTCTGAGCTGGTGGTAGCTCAGACAAACTTATTAATTGACGTATCAAAAGTACTTTAAAAGTGTAATTGAATAAATAATTTTGAGTTTGTGTTTGTCATAAAGAAACTTTGTATTAAGATTCAACATTTCAATTCAAGACAGTTCAAAAATATTTTTGATGTGTTTTTGAAATTTTAATCTCACACAAAGAAGTTGTTTGAAGATGGCCTGATTGACGATAATATAATTAACAAATAAAACTGTGCTTTTCAATGTTTGTCTGCTTATTAATATTATTTTTTCTTAAGTATAAGCTCTTGTTTGTAACTAACCCGCTGGCTATGGTTTAATATGGACAAAAATAAAATATTTTAATTATGAACATCATTACTTTACAATGTAATTACGTAATGTAGTCGTAAAAAATAAAAATAATGGATTTTGATGGAACTTTACAATAATATAGCTTCATCAGAATAACACATATGCTACAATTTATCTATATCTATACTATTATATAAAGAGGAAAGATTTGATTGTTTGTATGTTTGTTTTTTTGTAAATTGAAGGGTTTCTCAGGAACTACTAATCCGATTTTAATTTTTTTTTTCACTGATAGAAAACTACACTTTTCGTGAATGACAAAGGTGATTTAGTGTTGCCATATGCATTTTTTAATTAATAGAATATGGCCATTTCGCTGTTACTAATCCGATTATAAGAATGCTTTCGCTGATAGAAAACTACACTTTTCGTGAGTGGCAAAGGTGTTTTAGTGTTGCCATATACATTTTTAATTAATAGAATATGGCCATTTTGTTGTTACTAAACTGATTTTAAAAATTCTTTCACTGAGAGAAAACGACACTTTCGTGAGTGACAAAGGTGATTTAGTGATGCCATATACATTTTTTAATTTCGTTGATACCAATCCGATTATAAGCATTCTTTCGTTGATAGAAAACTACACTTTTCGTGAGTGACAAAGGTGATTTAGTGTTGCCGTAAATAAATAAAATAAAAAGCTTTTTATTTTCTTACAAAATTGAGAGGAGTACAATTGTTATAACTATTCATTTTTATGTTTGTTAGTGTATTAGTAGTTAAACTTATAATTTAGCAATTTATTTATTTGTGTAAGTGTGTTAGTATTTCTTTTTTTCCTCTTCTATGTAAGGACCGCCTGTGGCGGTAAAAGCCTCCTCTAAATGCTTCCACTCATGTCGGTTTTTGGCCGTTCTTGCCCACAAATTACCTGGTACAGTGATCACATCATCCTCTCATCTCTTAAATGGTCTCCCTCGTTTTCTTTTTTTTTTCTTTTTTTTTCGCTCTAATATTATCTGCCTTTTTTCTCTTTTTTTTCAAATAAAGAAAAACTACACAATTAATGACAATTTAAAGACATTAATTATAATATTGCTTCAAATACCTGGAGCCAAGCGAGAGCAGGCCGCTTGTAATGATATATATTGTGAATTATCCAAAATATAGCGGGTGAAACCGCGGGGTGCAGCTAGTATATTATAAATTATAATATAGTTTCCATAATATAATGCCATGCAAACATATCTCCATTAAAATATACTCGTAAAGCCGTTTGATCTTCGAATGAAATTGTATAATGCCGCCTTTGGGACGCGTTAAGTAAAATATTTAAAACATATGACAATATTTCAGATAAAATGGCTCTATTTTAAAGTGAACACCATCATAAATCGTAGAGTGCAATAACGTAGGGAAGCGCCAATGTGAACTGAATTTTAAACATACCAATAAATGAATGTTATTTACAATGAATATCAAAAAGATATTTGAATATTAATTTTAAAATTTTTGTGATTGTTATTTTTAATTAAAACACAGAGTTCGAAAATAAGATTTGTTTTATACAAAAATATGAAAAGCACATAATGATGATTCTGTAGTTTTTGAATAGGAACCCAGGCAGTGCCTTGGACTTGTGATCAAGGTGTAGGCTTCAAGAGCTCCTTTATGTAATTAAGGTTCTAAGGTTCTCCTCTAAGGTTAGGTTAACATAAGACTAACCTAACCTGACATAAACCTAACCTAAGGTTGTGTTAACACACCTAAATTCAGTTTAGAGACTCACAATAAACAAGACGTAAGAACTCACATGATCATTAGTCGGAGAGGTCCAATATTCAACAAAGCGACATACTGCTGTTACATTTTAACTCCAGGTGATGTTTACTCAAAGAGACTTGTCTTGAGACTAAACTGTACTGCATCAGTCGGGGAATATAAAGGGACTAGACAGTGGTAGCAATGCCCTTCCACTAGTGGAAAGAAGTAAATCAACAAATAAGAAATATGGCGCTGGCATTCCGATTAATCGATAATCGTTTACTCGATTGAGGCTATCAAAATCATCGAGTGTTGTTATGACGTAAGGGAGCTGATGTTACCAGCTATCAAATACTACCTACTCCGTCATATACTATTCCTAGAAATCGGAAATAATAGAATTACACATTACATTGGTACATTACACAGTGGAGTTACTGAGAATAAAATAATAAACACATTAAATAAACTGCAAAAGATTCTCTCCCTGCTGTAGGTACTTGCCGACGTCCCTAAATTATTTTAATGAAATACAAATTACTGCTGTACTGTGTCGTAACATTCAAACGGCAATATTAACATGTAATCTAGATCTAGTGTCTAGGGGTTGAGACCCAGAAACAGGTTTAAAGAACTCTTTCCTAATATATTAACTCCCACCTCCACGACTCGACCTCGCTAACTACAATAGAAAATAAAGTAAACTTACGTGGACCTCAAGCAAATTGTCCTTAACAAGGACACTACACTATAACTTAACAATTAAATAAAAGGAACTACCCGCGAATTCTATTTTCTAAACGGTGTTACTAACATTACGAGTACATATTTCATACATTTCGATAACATCAATATTTTAATTATAATGATTGACGAAATATACCCGCTATGGTTCTCGTTTGAATAATGAAATCCTTGTGTTTTAAATAGAGGCGAACTAAAAAAGGGTGGTTACCTAGTGAATTATCTAAAATCTACCTATTAATTCGGTACGAAATTGGCGCTACGGGTTTGTTATTATCGACATACGCTCTACTTATTAATTTGAATTCAATTGGCAAACTGCTATGATTTTATTGTCATAGCGTTACTTACCCGAATGCGGTTGAACAAATGTTCGTCGTGGCACACCGACAGGAACCTGTTTTGAAGTTAAATTACCAAAGTTTGACAAGCGGTCCGACTCACTAAACTACGCTAGCAATAATTCTGCATAGCGTGGCTGGAAGACAATATTTCAGATAGATGCACGTAATACAATCCGCTGCTAGCTGCTACGCCAAGGTATAGTTTTGAGGTTACACTTCTTTATTATTTTTATCTCAAGCGCGTCAAATACAACGATATTATCAAAATAAAGATATGCTCGTCTTAATCTTTCATTTATATTTTTAACTACAAACTTCTAGATACTATTTGTAGCGCCATCTATCAAAACTGTTACGAATTACGTGAGTAAAACATTAAAAAGTTAAACTTCGCGTATGGTGATAGCGCATCAATAGCCGTCGCCTCTATGAAAATTATAAATTATTACACCTTTGTATCGTAATATTTGCAGCGTTTTACGACGCAATTATAGCATATTTATAATTTGCGACTTATTACTCTGTAGTATCCGGCCGACGAATAAGACGCGTTGGCCATAATTTTCTTTATTAAAACTAAAGTTTTTAACCATCTAACGTTTTACAAAATGACCATAATGTTACGGGAGCCAGATTCAAATTCGATCAATCATTTCCTCTCGAGTGAAAATTCGTATACTGCATAAGGAATATATATTATGATTACTCGAGGCCGTCAGCTGCGATTCCGTGGGTGGGGCGAGCAGTAGCAGCCTTCCAAACCTAACCTAAGTTTACCTAGTATCTTGAAGGAAAGATAAAGTCAGCTGACCATAACGTAGTGGATTATACGTCAGCTGGCTGCTTGACCATGCAACATTATAATTTTTTTATAGCAAAATCACAGTTACCATTTAAATAGCTATTTACAAACAGGAGTTTGTTGTTGAGTGAATGATCAGAGTCGAAAGTCAAACTCACTAAATATTTTTTCGACATGTTTGGGAGGCTTCCACTGCTCGCCCCACCCACGGAATTGCAGCTGACGGTCACGAGTAATCATAATATTAACTCCTTATGCATAACCACATGGACTTGGTCATGAAAATTTGTCACTGGCTCCCGTACCATAATGATTATGTGTAGGTAAAGATCAGAAATGATCGAAGTGTATATGTGCACGTGCAGGTAAATTATAATTTCTATGCTTTTAAATTAAACCTATTTTGTGAAAGCTAAGATAAGAAAAGGGAGAAAATAGATAACGTTACCTAACGTTTTATATAATAGTCACGAAATGCCTTATTCATTATTGTCGGGTAAACCGTAAAGGTAACATGGGAGTATTTTGAGCGCACGGCACAGGTGCTGTCTGACCCGTCCACCGATTGCTTCCAGATCTAATGAAATACTTCTCCCAAGACACTGCCGCGTCGCTTTTCAAATTGAAACAGGAAATAATCTCGTTCTTCCAATTTTCTCCGTTTTATACTTTCATTAAATGAAACAGAAGTAGCGAGAGCTCTCCACTTTCAGGATTAGTCAATCGCTTATTACTCTTGATATATTATTAAGGTTTAGTTCAGGGATTCTCAAACTTTATTTTCTAGACCATTTGATTAAATTTCGTTTTTAAGTAGATGTGTTTTAATGTTCGATGTGGTGGCGTCTTATAGGACAAAAATGTAGGTACATAATAATGTTACTTTTCAAGTCCATAGGGACGCCATTTCCCCCCATTGAAAAAGCTGATTATGTAACTGACTTACAATTTTAAAGCTTTATAACACGGTAAGACTCTCGTTTAATTTGGTCAGATTGGAGTGGTGTTTCAGCCTGCTGACACACAGTGTTCGCCGAGCAGTCACCGTACGCGCCTCTCCTCTCCTCTCTCTGAAGAAAACCGTCGAATATGGATGAATACTTATCTTAAGTTTTAGAATATAAAGTTAGTCCTACATGACTAAAACAAACGTGAGTCTTACCGTGTTAAGTGCTTTAAAAAGAGATTACCTACCTATTTTCTATAATAAAACTGACTTTTACAAATTTTATAATCTCCATTATCGTACCTTTCATGGATATGGACATTATTGAGGGTCTTCTCTAATAATATTTGTCGATCCCTGAAGTTCGGTAGAGACCACTTTGGGAATCAGCGATTTCGATAATAGCAAAGAAAAGTTAGTAATTTAAAAGAAAAGCTAATTGTAGGGTCGAACAAATAGCATAATATTAATTTCTCCTAAGTTTCCGAGACACCAACAGGCTTATGAGATTAGAATAATTTTCTCATTCCGAGGTCTCCCCGCGAGCGTTACCAGCAGTTTAATTAAAACTAACAGTTGTCTCACACAGTCTTATCCAGCAATTTGCGAGGTATAACAGGCCGAACTTTGCCCACAAATTATCTTGACTCCATTTAACAAAGCGGTTATGTTAATATAATCTCTCCTAATTTTCTACGTACATTATTTTTTGTTGTAAGAGGCAGTACAGGTTAACAAAGTTTTTAGGAAATTCATCAAATGATCTGGGGCTCAAGTGATCGTTAAAACGAAGCGTAGATGCGCTTTTTATAGTCACCATAATAACTCCAGATGCTTCACCTAAGTATTGAATTTATAATGCCATATAAAGTGTTTATTTTACAACATTTATAAAAGTATTTGTCGACATGATGACTCGGTTAATTGTTTTGGAATATATAATTCGTCGACTTTGTTCTTCATGACTTTTATTCGACTTCGAAAATGGCTATTTTAATTTTAATGCTTATAAATGTTCAAGAGGAAATGTCCCTTTTCTTTTTTTTCTTTAAAATCCTTATATTATTTTTTATTGTGTATGTGTGTATTAGGTATTTTGAAAACGTAAAAAATGAAAATTAAGAATTTTATTAATTCAACATAATAAACTAGTTCTACTAAACAATAATGAAATTATAAATAAATTAAGTAATATCAAAAAAATTTGCTATTCCACTACAGAGAGGCAGTGTGCCCAAAACGCTGGCAGCGTTTCCTCTTTGAATAGTTAGGCTAATTTGTTGGCCGAGGTAGCTGCCAGCCCTTTGGTCACCAGTGGCTTGGATGAGGCGAGATGATATTTCAGCGAAAATATCACGAGCCTCCTTGCCCCATGCTTTCTACGCCAAACGGCGCAAACATAAAGTTTCTTTCTATGTCTCCATATTTGCGCCGCTTGGCAGATTCAACGTTGGTGGCCGTTGCTCCCGCAGAAACAGAAGTCGCTTGTAAATGAGAAGCTGCAAGTGTTTATTTGTTTAATACTATCTCTTATCACCTAACAAAAGTCACATATAACTAACATAATATTATTGCAATTTGCACAGTTTTACATACTATCTATAATGGACATTCACAAAAAAGGCTTCAATTTTTAAGAATTTATAAGGTTTAATGCATTCATACCAGACTAGTAGGTTTATGTGTGAGGAAATGAATCTGTAGGAAGCTGACATCGGCGTAGCTCCCTCCCTCGCTATCGGTTGGGGCCTTTATCTTTACTATGGAATAAAGGAAAAAGTACCATTTTCTTAGCAATATCTCTCGCATGCGAGTGCTTATGAAATATGAATTCTATCTCACAAAACATATTATTCCTTTATTACACAATATATTGTTACATATTTGAGTGTTATAGGAGTCTCTACCTTCAAACGCTTTTGTATACGCATTAAACGTGAAGACAGTTTTAAGTACAATGCATGTGTACATTGAGTTATGTTTTCTTTATTTAGGAGAAACACAAGTGATTTAAAACAAACTTTTAGTGAAAAGGGGTGATCTTTCTTTTTAAGATTTCACTGGTCCGCGTCGGCGACGTTGCGTCGCCCGCCGATAGCCTTTTGTGAAACTGCGCTCCTTTGAAAAACATGTGTTCATAGAATTATTTTATTAACTCTTAAATGTTTTTTAGGCGAAAGATGTCAGATTACTTAGTTTTTACTTAGACGTTTGAAACTTTTCATAGTTATTAGTTTTTTAACATCGTATTTCGGTAATTTAATATAGTTAGTCTTCCTTTTTTAATTCAATTAATCATAAAATAATAAGTGTAAAGTATTTGTGTTCAAGTAAGTGAAGTGTTGTTGGTATCGTGTGAGCATGGTAATCCTAATCCTAACTAATATTACAAATTCGAAAGTAACTCTGTCTGTCTGTCGCGCTTTCACGCCAAAATTACTAAATGAAATTTAGTATACAGATAGTCTAAAGACTGAGAAAGGACATACTAATATTATAAACCTGAGAAAGGACATAAGGTACTTCTTATTGCGAAAAAAGGGTTGTAAGGAGTTGAAAAGGGGACGGTTGTATGGAAGTATCGCTATTCCACGCGGACGAAGCCGCGGGCACAGCTAGTAATACATAAATAACAAAAATTTTATTATTATTAGCGCTAATCCAACAGTATCCACTAGAAAGTTCATATATTGTTTAAGATTGTAGTGATCAGTCTCATTAAATACTAGTAGGATTGTTTGATATATACTATAGAAATTAAATAAGTTTACCAAGTAAACTGTTTGCCTTTTACTGTATGTATTTAATATATTTATTGGCCGTGAGTAACAAAATCCACAGATAAAATAGACTTGGAACCAATTTGTTAGCAGGGGTTACGTGTGTAACATTCAGCGCAAATTCGTGGCAAAGCGATGCTGATCCTCTGCAATCTGTCTCGAACAATAAGTTGCTCGAACAAAAGCCGGCCATTCCAACAACTCGGAAACTTTTGTGAGTTTAGCTCTTTCTCCGCGGGGTCTTGGCAGCACTCGCTATTCACACAATAGAGGAATAATCGTTAGGGCCAGTCATCAACGACCATTACAAAGACAACTACGCATTTTGACTAATATTTTTACAGAACGTTTTGTAAGAGCCAAGTCAATTTGGCTGTCTCTTCTGGACTACAACGACCCTTAAATTTATACAAACTTTAAGAAATTTGTACAAATTCTTCATGTTTATGTTTTCTTAGGTTTTTATAAACGTATACATAGAAATGTGTTGCCCACGCACAGTAATGGTAATGAAAAAAAGTAAGTTTATCGCCCAACATTAAATAGTTTGCAGTAATTTTTAGTACTTTTTATTACTTTGATGTACTAATTACATTGCTACTAATTTTGAAATTTTTAAATTACATAAAAGCTTTAAATTACATACTAATTTATGTTCTTATTATTATAATTTATTTATTACTAGTCAACCGTCCCGGCTTCGACTGGGTGCAATTTTACACGAGTATTTAGCCGTAACCGCTATGTCCCTGCATTTTAAATCTGTAATATCTTTGAAAATATTCATTTAAATTTCATGCTGTAAAGGGCCATATTGATCTATATAAAATGCATAATGTATTTTTACCTAATTGGATAAGGATTAATTCTGTATTTAAAATTGCTATGTAAATAAGCCATTATTTCTCGGAAAAAGTAAAGGATAAAAAATGTTATTGTGGGTTACCCCTAAGAGATAGACATATACCATCGCGGACTTTTTTGTAGACCTTTTTAAGGTGTACAATACTGTAGTACTATTTCTGTAGTATTATTTTGATCTATCTCGTTAAAATCCGTTGCGTAGTTTTAAAGATTTGAAGCGTCAGTAGCTCAGTGGTTCGGGCGTTGGATTCACGATCAACAAGTCGTGGGTTCAAATCTCGGACATTGGACTACTGGCGTGGCCCACTCCTAGCACAAGCATTGTAGCTTAGTTGGAGGGGTAAAGGGAATACTAGTAGTATGTGATCCATACTGCTAGTAATCTTTTAAGAAAAAAAAAAAGCGATCTAAGGATAAATAGGGGCAGACAGACAGGAAGAAAGTGGAAAGCGACTCTGTTTTATACATGTTATAAAACCAAAGTTAGTTATCTTTACCATAAATATCCGTTGTTTTTACTGTTTTCTTTAGGTTTTCTTATTCTTACGAAAAAGAGTTATTATATTTTACATTTATCACATTTGTCAAAAGTTGATTCAAGATAACATTAAAAGTTCTTCTTAGATATCTTTATACATGTAAATCTAATTTCACCCCGTTAGTTCTTAGGATAAAAGGCTTCGGACAGCAAAGTGACGCGATGTAATGAAGGAACATGATCCCAGCGTTTCCGGCCATCACGTGGAAACGACTTCCGCGGCGCCAGGCTTCTCTCACAATCACTTAGCGTCCGAATATCCTGAAAATTCGTGTTAACGTATGAGAAAACATCTTGGAAGCATTATTTATGAACTTCTTATTACTTGCTGAAATGGATTTGGCTGTATTACATTTAGGAATTGTGGTTGTCATATAGACTACAAAAAGTTACATTAATAATAACAGAGGAGCAAATGTCTAATCTAAAAAAATAAATACATACCTAGTTAAAGCCTCTATTTTGAGTATAAGTTGAGTTGGAGTTTCTCCCTTCAGGTATACAACTTACATACTAGAATTGTCTTAAATATTTTACATTAAAAATTATTCACTAAGATTATTTCTTAACTTTATTTTATAAGCAATGTTGCAAGTATAATGGTGTTTTTATTTATTTAACCATACCTGGTTATAAGAAAATTTATGTAAACAGAATTGTTTAGGGGCTATGGGCCACATACTTATTTTGCAAGGAACTTTCGAGTTAACTTCTCATAGAAAAAGATAAATTTGTTGATTTATTCAGCAAAAATAAAACATGTAAGCGAAATTTATCAAATGTTCGTCATTAATTTTACACTAGGGGTTAACAAAACAAACGTTCGCCCGTTTATAAATCTCTGTTATTTGTTCGCATGTAAACTTAATTTCCGTTTTGACATTGTTTTTAGAGACTCGATGATATAGCCCACATCAATATGAACGTTACCAATTTCCGGTCTAAACGGTTTATAACTTTAAATATTTTTTTAAATCCTAATAGATAGATATAAAGATAAAAACACTTTACAACGGTCTTATTATAATCTTCTACCTCTAAATTAATTAACATTTAAACTTTAGGGTAGATTAAAAGAATATAAAATTACCTCGAACGATGCATATATTCAAAAGAAAGTAAAATACTAAAGAATAAATTTTATGAATGTTGATGGCCTGTACCAAATTGGAGCGTTTATTTATGGAGATTATATTAAAAATCTTCAATCATTTTTTCCTCAATAATATTGGCGTGAGTAAGCATTTTCCGAATGACGTCAACTTCAGAAGTAGATAAGCAACTTTTACCTTATATCAAGAGAAATTAAATGATTAAATCCGTATATAATATCGTATTGGTTACAATACATGAGCAATTTCTATAATTTGCTGTTGCACAGTAAATACCTTTAACAATAGCTTTCTAATCTTTTGATATAAGTAAATATTTTATAGACACATCTACATCTATATCTATATATAAAAATAAATGTGTAGAGTAGAGGTATCTGTCGTGACATTGGTTATAAGTACTGAAATAACTTCAAGTGTTTTTGCGAATTTTTTTCGGAGTAAAATTTAGTTTTTTTTTTAATAGTAATCGGTTTAATCAATCAAAACATAATATTATAATTTAAAGTTGCAGGTGAGTGTAAATGAATGAAAACAAGTAAGGGAATATATGTACCTACGTGTTAGGAAGTGGGTGGGTGACTATACACAAAAATCCACACTTTATTCGCCCAGCTATTATGTCCACACATAACCTTAGCGAAGCGACGGTAGGTCATATTGGTTCTCGTATCTTTCAAAATAACTTGGTTTAAAGTTTTTGGAATTTATTGAGACTGGTATAATACTCGTAAAGTCTGATGAAAACAGACGCCGTATAAAAGTTTAGCAATATTGGGTGAAGCGAGACAGATCGTCCGTGTCTTTTCCAATTAGATGTACTTCCTGGTGGTATAGGTCGGAGGTGGCGACGGTGGCGACGCGGCGGCGGCAGACATCCTTTGAATAGTGAAGGAAAATCTCATTTGGATTTGACGGATTACTACTGTTCGGCCTAGTGTTCGGAGAAATCGCAGATATCTTCCTGTTCCAATTGAATTAAATGAAAAGGCTTCGATATTGCATTTTAGTAGGTTCTGTCTGAAAAATAAAACTCAAAAATAATATTTAGTATTATTTAAAAAATTAAATTTTCTTTTAAAAGCTAATTTTGATATACAATACTCACTATGGAATTACTTGTCAGACTGTCTTAGATCTGCGTCGGGATTGAAATAATACCTAAGATATCGAGCTGATGAGAGGAATGGGAATAAACAATTTTAGGCAAAGAAGTGTATCTAATATGCTAGGTCTATTTAGTTTGAAAGATGTATTACATAGTATATATACTTATTTAAACATATTAATTGTATGTTATTTAGAAAATTTTAAATTGAAGTAAAAATATACAAGAAATAATATAAAAATTATGTTTTTATAAATTACCAAACAGGAAGACAATATTTGAGTGAATCTTTTGTTATTTTTCGGTCTACCGGCGACAGATGAAACATTCCCAATTTGTTACCTGTTAGGTATACTGGAGTGATTGCTTTATTTTGTATTTCCTTTTCCGGTACGTGATCGAGGGGCAATCATGCTCACGGAATAAAGGGAGAGCTTCGCGAACCGCGGTTAAATACTAATACTCGAATACCTCGATGTTTTGCTACGTGAGAAGAAGCATGCAGTTTAAAAATAGTAAGTTTCGTACTGGATACAAAATAGTACATTTTTCTAATTGAAAGGCCCCCCTCATATAGACATCACGTAAATCGTAACCTACAGATTACATTGCTTTTATAATAAACACTTACATTAGGTAATATTTTAGTTTGTTTCTTAAATATTACATTAAACTAGCTGTGCCCGCGACTTCGTCCGCGTGGAATAGCTATAAGTACTTCCTATAACTTTTCACCGCCACCCCTTTTTTTTCAACCTCTTACAACCTTTTTTCCCATTCAAAAGTAGCCTATGTCCTTTTTAGCCTCTAGACTATCTTTATACCGAATTTCATTTAAATCGGTTCAGTAGTTTTGGTGTGAAAGCGCGACCATGCCCTATTGTTATCTTACACTTGAGGGTAAAACTTTTACAAACGTTGAATGTCATATTTATTTATATCGATTCAGTAGCCTAAAAAATAAGTTTCAAGCTTCTAGCTCGAAAAATTTCATCCCCCTTTTTCAACCCCTTACAACCCTTTTTTCGCAATAAGAAGTAGCCTATGTCCTTTTTTATGCTCTAAACTATCTGTATACCAAATTTCATTTCAATCGGTTCAGTAATTTTGGCGTGAAAGTGCGATGGACAGACAGACAGAGTTTCTTTCGCATTTATAATATTAATAAGTTAGGAAGTTTGGATTGGTGCCACGGTTGGTATGGGATATAGGCGCTGTCATTCAGGTATAAGATTTTGTCTTAAAACATTTAGTATATAAAAATCGTTTTAATGTAAAACTATGAGGTGTCTTATAGCTGCACGGTGAGGTTATAAGTGGTCTCTTTGTAACATGTCAATTGGTGTGAATTGACTTTTGAAATAAGCTAAAACGGCGTTAAATGTTATTTTAAACAATTTTATTATATAATTCGCACTCACCTGAAAGTTATTTCGCACTGATGCAAGAAAAATCATTTTTCGAATCTAATAATGGGTATACAATGGAATTTATATTTAAAGTAATAGAAAAGATAATATTATCTCTCGCAAATTTTATTTTGATAAAAGAAGTATTTAGGAAAAAAATGTTTAATTGTTATAAGTTTTTACGAGTGATTTACATCGTTTAATAGAAAGATATTGAATGAGTAACGTCGCCAATCGCCGGTTCCGACGGAGTTGGCCGCATATTTCATATCAGCCGCGGGAGCTTTTTATTTTTGTCTGGACAACGATATGTGGATGTTAAACGTAGAAATCGGATTACCAAAATTTATCCTCAATTTTCTCGTGAATAGAAAAAATTTTGCTTATTTTTGCATTGATAGCCAAAGGGATGATTCTTGTAGCTGAGCACTTAAAAGGTTATAAGAAATGACAATTTATGATTTAGTTTTTTGTTCAATTATAATGTCCTGAGGTACTTTTGAATCCATTATGGTTTAACGGTCACTACGGTAACAATCAATACGTTACAAGTGAAGCGTGGCTAATGAGTTAGATAATCAATAAATATTATAAAAAATAAAATATAAAAAAAATAAAAACTTTATTTTCATTTCCAATGTTTTTTGATTTCATGTTGTTGAGATCTCCCTGTAAGCATAAGAATACTTGTGTTGGGGGGTTTCACTTCTCCATTGTCGATACATGTATGGAAATCTTACAAAAATATAGTTAAAACTATTTAATTAACTATTTTTACATGGGGAAAAATGTTGCAAAATGCTTGAATTTATTTTTCTAATATATATAATGACGGACAATGTTTATTAATGCATATGGTGTGGTGCATAGTGTTGTGTGGTGTAGTGTATGTGAGTGTGTGTGTACAAGTTTACAAAGTTTTAGTCTGCATTAAAATATTTTTTCTTCGTTTATTCAACTCTGCATCATCATACTTTAATGTTCGGTGAATTCTCAGTACGGCATTCAGTATATAAAGTTTTCTAACCGATAACAAGTTACTAATTTTGTAAAGGATAAATGTGGGAAACCTTGGTGGTTTAGATAGCATAACCTTTATCAGGAAACGCTGAGCGTTCTTGACATCCAACAATCTTGGTTGAGAGATGACTGATTGAGCCAAAGCAACATAAATTCTTCTTATTATAACAAAAGAAGCAACATGCTTGAGAATTTTGAATATCCAGGTCTGTTTTCTGACCCTGTTTGCTACCAGTTCAAGGTGAGACTGCCAAGATAAATGCTGGTCGATGATGACTCCTAGATATTTGGTGCATGGTATTTTATTTATGTTGATGCAATTACAGTTATTATAATCAGGCGATGAGCATTTGTGGATCTTTATGTTAAAGTTACTGTCCGGGTGTGTTTTGTTACTTATTGAAAAACATATATAATTAGTCTTTGCAGCATTTAATGTAAGTAAATTCTTTTGCAGCCAATCAGTAAGTTCAATAAGTCCTATTTCAGCCTTTTTTTTAACATCTTCCCAAGGGTCACCCACAAATACCACTGCCATATCGTCTGCGTACGAAAATATTTCTCCCTGAGTCAAGTTCAAATTACATAATGTATTAATATATATTAAAAACAAAGTGGTAAAGTTTGTGAGGTTTTAGGGGGTAATCTCTGGATGTACTAAACCGATTTTGAAAATTCTTATGCTAATAGAAAGCCATTATTTTTGAATATATATATATTAACCCGAAAAATGAAAAGATTCTTTTATGGTAGTCGGATTTGCAAAGTAAGTCGGAGAAAAAGCGGTCGAACGTTTCTTATGAACGCTGTCTTAACGATGAGAGATATATGATTAATAGTTGCAGGTTATATGAGTGAATTGTAAGTGAGTAAGTGATCACTTTGAATACACCTTAGCAAAGCGAAAGCGAGGTAATTACTAATATGCAGCTATCACTATTTTTATATAATACATACATGTCTGTAAATTAGAGATTTTTGCAAAATAGTAGTGGAAGACGCGTGAAATAAGTTATAGAATATATAAAAATTGTTTTTGGCAATTATTATCTGTTTATCTATTTCTTTCTATTCTATTTCTTTGTGCACGCATCACATTAGATGGGTGCACAAAGAAATATATAGATATTGAAGTTGCGGAAACGGCTGATTTGAATGAAATATACGGTTACTTTATAACTTGGATTAACAAATAGGATACTTTCATTTTATCTATTTTGTGGGATTTAAAGGTATTGTTGATACAAAAACGGTATAACTAAAATTATCATTACAAAAAGTGTGTAACTTGATTAAACATATAGAATACTTTTATTCCGGCACAATATAGGTTCTTTGGGATGAATAGTTATTATTCATGCAAGAACAGCTTAACAGATACGAATGAAATTTAGTATATATAAATTTGTAACTTGAATCTAATCATAGAATTATTTATTCCCGGAAAAAAATATATTTCATGAGTTATAAGGGTTATTTATTATTCTTATAAGAACGCGGCTTACAAAATCTACACTTAGAATACCTTTATCTTAGAACAAACTTAGATGAAAGCTACTCGAGATTAGTAGTATAATAGATCGAATTTAGGACCTTTCCAACGTAAATCCAAAGCTAAAATATAACTTTTTATCTCAGAACTCATGAAAAATCATAAAATTATGCAGTAGAACGTCAATTGCCATCATTTTTCATACTGCTGATCGAAAGCATACTGTTTCAGCGATACGACGAGGGGAGTAAAGATTGAATTAAGTTATCCGAGGAAATGACCCATCACGATTTATTTATGAGAGAAACGTAATCATCTCTTATCAGTTGCTATTAATATCCGTTATAATAATAATTAAACCAGACTTATCTTATTCCTTTCAGTAGGTATCACTACCTTCACACTTGTTTATCTGTTATACTTAACATGGTATTTACAGCAATTGATTGATTAAAAAAATAAAGAAAGTTTTTAAATCTGTTTTTTTTTAATAATGCAATATGTGCCATACATGTTATAAAATGTTACCAATTCAAAGTCTGTATAAAGACGATATTTAAGAAAACTTAATGTAAACTACTGTACGAAAATATCGAGCTTTTTTGTGTACTCAGTTTTATTTAAATGTGCCAAAACTGTTTTTTGATTAATTACCAGTTCTTCAGCTACGTCGTAACTACTGATATGCCGATCTTGCTCCACTTTTTCAAAAATGGCATTAATTTTATTCGTAATAGTGCGACCACAGCGGGCAAGCAAAACGCTTAAACCAAATTTCTGCTACTCTCACAGACACTGCACTAGGTCCATAAACATCGCAAATTTTTTTAGCGGCTTGCGTTGCATTTTTACCTTTTTTGTAGTAAATTTTTAAAATATATCGAATTTCTTTATTAGATGAGTGATCATCTTCACAGTACGAAAAACAAATAAAAATCACACATTTTCCTAATTTGAATTTGGAATTATCTTCTTTAAAATTTAAACTTTTAATACCAAAACCAGCCAGATACAAATAGCCAATATAGCCAAAGAGATTTTATTTCAAGTTCATAATACTATAATGCGAAAAGACTTTTTCCCCAACCTATTATATATAGACTCTTGTTTCATAGAAATTTGATATTAGCAAAAAGTTATCGTCAAAAAATTATGTTAGCCCAGCGAAGCTAAGATGGGTCGACTAGTATAGATATATTATTATTCAAATGATAATGCAACGGAAATGATTACCTAATATTTGGAATTAACTTTTTGTTGCATGAAATTCACCTGTAATTTTATTACGACTTGCAAAATGTTTTCGCCTGCATTTAGCGAAGCGTAAACGCATTTTTCATATAATCGACCCCAATTATCGCTAATCGAAAATTGATGTGAGCGGCAATTTGTGAAATGTCACCCTTGACATAATATCAGCTCGCGACATTAAGCTTCATTTTTATCGGATTTTAAAACGCCGCTACAAATCTGAATAATCAAGATAGGTAAAACGCTCCGTTGATAGCTCAGTATAAATGAGTCTTTAAATTAGAAAGTGCGAAGTTGTAAATGCTGATCACTTAAGTATCCTTTGACGCCCGAAGCGGGTTTATTCTCAAAGATTCCAGGGAAAAGCTTAGTAGTGATATATAATAATAGAATTGAATTGCCAGTTAGTTATTCAAGGATTGTGAAGCACAATTCGTATTCGATGGATATTGTGAAACAAACTCCTAATCTTCTGATTTGTTAGATAATTCAAGAGTAGTTCAGGACTTGTGATTTTTTATTAAGAAGTAAAAAATACTCTACACAGAAAATTGGATGCACAAATTGAGTTATAAAATCAGAAAGTGATTCTAACTTGTTATTTAATGTTTTTTCCCGTGTAATACATTTCCATCCACATGTTCGCTTTCCGGGCCCGTCGACTACCAAGATAGATAACTTCCCGATGATTTAGTTTTATTGTTATCCGCAATCGAACTGTCGTGTCGTTAATTCCTTTCCACCCATGCAGCAATTTCGAAAATTGTATGATAAAAAACTTGATCAACAAATTCCTTACAAATAAACGTCGTGATATTAACTAAATTAATATTACCTAAATTCAAGATCGAGTTTTATTAGTTTTATCCATTTATCATTGTTTCTGATCCATTGCAAGCCTAGCTTCTTTTACTATCGGTTCTTTTACTATTTATAATTGTTAATAGATTTAATTAAAAATTAATGAGTAATTTTAGTTTTTTATACGTTGAATACGTTAATATAAGTACGAAAATTTGTCAAAAGGTGACCTACCCACCTACCTACCTAAATGTAATGTTTACAGTTTCCACGTCGATAAGGATTTTACTACTTCCAACATTATTATCACCATCTGAAGAAAACAATAAAAAAAAAAAAGTTTTTCGTAGATTTTATAAACTGTTCATAGATTTCAGTAATTTTTTTGCGAAAGAAAGACTTATTTTTGGTCCCCGAAAAAGTTAACAGTCAGAACATTGAAAAATTAAAATTAGGGTGTAAAGTGCACAGAGATTGGTGGGGAAAGTTGAATGTAATGTAGTGTAAGAGTTCGTGCTTTATTAACATAGCGAAGCGACTAGTTTTAAAGCGAAAGCTATACTTATCATAATTAATATATCTTGCAGTATTATAAAGATTAAATAATAAGAACTACAAACAAATATTGTACCTAGGCACACTTAACCAAACTTAAGTTTACAGTTTTCAGGTAAATGACGATATTCCCACGTCCCACATTTTTAACAGCAGACTAAAATAAACATTTCGTAGATTTTATTAGATCGTTCGGTCACGTCTCGGTAGAGATCCTCCTCGAAGTGGAGGCTGTTTGCAGCTATGCCGGCTAACAGCGCCCATTTATCGACGGAGCTGGAACACAGATCGTTTTATGATTTTACGAAACAATTTTGATGGAAGTCCGATACTCGATCAAAGTATAAGCGATACCTTAATAATATCAGCTTTAGGTTTTATGCGTGTATATTGATGATTGCAATATCACAAGTGTAAGAAGTATAGCAAAACAAGGAGTACCTTGGGCTTGTGACCCACGAGTTCATTTAAGAACGTCCTTAACGTAATCATGCTCTTTAATCATTACTCGACTAATCGTCCTAATATTTAACTAAACGAAATGCTATGCTAAGCTACTACTTTAGACTTGGTGAAATGACTAGACAATTTGCATTAGACGTAACGTTAAATAAGATATTTTAATTTTTTTTCTTTAAATGGTAATGTGAATCAATGCAAATCGTGATCTCTAATTACCATTTTCAGTGAGTCGTTAAAAAAATTTCTAGTCCACCATTCAAATCGCAATAGTAAAATATTGAATCTATAAATTTAGCTATAATTTGTTGTTGGCGACTTGTTGTCGGGTTTATATTACCCTTAATAACGGGGCATTTGGTATAAAATTGCTATTCAAAAGTCTGTGCGCATAACAGTGCAAGGTAAACAACTGGGAGGTAATAATAGCGTGAAGGTTAGGTCATGACACCCTATCATAGCCAGTCATGGTCGAAGGCATATAGATAATACTGGAAATAATTAAGTCATAGAAACTAATGTCTATTGTAATATTAATAATGTTACGAGCTTGGGTTTGGGAAACGAAGGATGTTCTGGGGCTAGGGCTAAAGATAAATATGAATTTAACTCATGAAGTAAACAGTAAACTTTTATATTTTCGCCACTTTATTTCACTTGAAACTATTTGCTTTTCAAACACAGTTTTGACTTCTGAATTATTGCATTTTAACGTCCTAGTCTATGTATGTATTATTTCATTGTGAAACATTCTTGCCGTTGGTCGACATATTCACGTTTATCTAAATCTAAAATGATCTATCCTTTTTATTTACATAAAAATCTTCTATTTTCTGTTTTTGTATAAAATTGAGATCTTTTGACAAGTTAGTTATTCCTCTATTCTCGTCACACAAGCATTAATTTATTGATAGCAAGCAATAAGGCTATTTATACATATAAGAAATCCATTTATTTAATTAAACGTAAAAGTTATAGATAACCATCGTAAAGTATGCAAATGTGCCTATAAAAATAAAATAACCTATTTTCTGTAATTGTACCTAGACAAAAACCAATGAGATTTGTTGAATAATCTTGGGCATAGTGAGTAGGGTGCATGACAATAAAACTAAATCACAGAGCATTGTGCCTCACCGGCGCCGGCGGAAAGCGGGCATATGCAGGGGACACTTCGAAGATATGAAGAAAATACCAGTAGATATCTTAATATAATATATCTGTCTAAACATCACATAAATTATTTATATTTCACCTTCACTTGTAAAAAAATAACAATGAAATTTACAGTTTAAGACTAAAATTATGCGAACAAGGTAAAATTTTTATTAGTTTGTATTGTAAATTTTTCAACATTCGTCACAAATGCTAATGAAATGATTCCCGAACAGTGCACTTAAAAATTCACAACCTTGAAGAAAAATTCTATGCGTGAAAGAATATTTAATAAACTAAATAATTTTTGTTTTTCTTGACGATATCGGGAAAGATTACAATTATTTATTTGAATCATATTAAAACAGTAAAATGTTACATGCTATTTTAAAATCGGTAATAACTAGTCGTCTATGTTGGCAGCATTTATTCTAGTTGAGAGTTTGTTCCATTTGTGACCGGAATATCGAAACAATCAATGGAGTTTGTCGCGGGCTGACTAAATTGAATCGTCGGGGACGCCGGAAACCGGACGCGTACCTCGCGACCCTTTCAAGTAGTCGCTGTAGTCTACACACTACTTGTCCTGTCATCTCTTAACTTATTTTGAAAATTGAAGGAGAAATGATATATTTTTTATTGTTATAGCAATTTGTCACATATAGTAACACGGTTGATAACTTTATGTTGGTGAGTTTTTGGAGCTTCATAAATTACACAGGTCTATAATGTTTTACCCTTGTGCGATGCCTGATTTTGATAGTTTTTATGGCGCTAATCACTATAAAAATTAAAAAATATATATACATTATTGTTGAGACTTACATTTTGATAAAAAAATTAAGTGAAATTTTAGTTAGAGATGTGTAAAAAACATGGACTGTTCGACAATTGTAGTATCTACTCGATTTAGTTAAGACGTAGGTCAAGCACTGACGGTGAGTGTTTTGCAATATAAAAGGCTATGTTAGGCCATATAGCTATATAGGCTATGTTAATCGCACCTGCTTATATAAAATATAAAAATTTACAGACAAGTGTAATTACAAAGGATCTATCGCTACTTTGACTCCAGAGATAAGGCGAGCTAGACGTTATATTAGAAATTAAAGTTTAAACTTAGTTATTATATACTTTAAAATTTGGATAAATACTAAAGTGAGTTGTTGAACTTACCGTTTTGTCGTCATTGTAAAGGCATTCTGACATGACTTAACATATACATACATACATATTGTAGAAGTATTAGGCTACGTTCCCACAAGAGATGTCCGAGGATGCGTAACGAAGGATGTTTTTGTTAAAAATTAATAAAATCGCTTAATTTACCAATATTCTATTCACCTTTCACACATCTCTTGCATTGCGTCTCTGGTGGACGCACCCTTAAAGTGAATATAAGTATGAGAATTTACCTATTATCGTGTAGCACCATCTTATCTATCTAGCTAATATTATATCTTACTAATCTTATAAATGTAAAAGTTTAGATGTTTGGATATTTGGACGTTTGTTACTTAATTTTGTTACTCAAACGACTGAACGGATTTCAATGGAATTTAGAATACAGATAATTTAAAACCTAGATTAATACATAGGCTACTTATTATAAAATCAGATTTCCTGTGGGATGATGGTATAATATAATATGTTTACTGTTAAGGGCCTGAATATTTTTATTTAGCTAAAATATATTGATGATTAATTGTTTTTTGATAAACATAAGTTATATGTGACAAATTGCACCCGCGCGATGCCGGGGCGAGTCTACGACTAGTATTTCTATATTTCTGACTACTACTGAAATTACTATATCTTACAGATAATATGAAAGGTCAAAACTTATTAAGACTTAGACTTTGGAACAACATCACAAGTAGTTAGTCATAACTTCGACTGCAACATCTATAACAATTATAGTTGTATGAATCATAAGCTGGCGCATTACTTCAGCAACAGGTTAAAGTTCTTACCTTCAAACTTAGCTCCTTATATAAGTCTAACAACTTTGAAAATTCTGTTTTGTAACGATTACTAAATTTTAGTTGGTATAGTAAAATTTGAGTATTACAGGTTTTATTACCTTTATCATATATATTTAAAGCCATTAAAGCAATATAAAGACAATAAATGAAGGTTCAAATGTGTGTCCTGCGATTACGATTTCCCTTTTTGGACGCAATAGTTGTTCAATAAAAACTTATTATCCTGTTTATTATTTTAGGCCTAGGCAATCCTTTGGACATTATTAATAAATTGTTATAATAAATGTTGAAATAAACATTTCTTTTGTTATTTTTCCATCCATTCCATTATATTCATCCGTTTTCTAATTATTTTGGCTGATAATTTTTTTCTTTACCTTATTTTCCTTAGTATAATTAGTGGACACGAAGTAATTAATATTTTTGAAAAACAAATAAAATACTAAAAATATTTATAGTAAGAACTTTTCTCATCACGAAATACATTACTGTTAATTAAAAATGTTGCCCCACTGATGTTTTATAGTCTGTCTTTTCATGGTCTTCTTATGTTAATTGACACTGACGAAGGTAGACGGCAAGAACAGCCAATAAAGCGTTGTTTTTTACCTCCAAAGTCAAGAAAGGAGGCTCAAGGGTCTTGTGAATTAAGATGAAAGAAATAAACGCCCATTTATTTTAAGATCCTCGTGCTGCGAAAATCGAAACGAGATTTAAATATCTCGAACGATTTAAACTTGGGTCTACGTAATATTTGATGTACAAATATACCTTAAGCTTTCTAATTTTAAGCGATACAGGCCTATAAACAAGTTACGACCACCATCAAGGGGTTACGACATCGCGGACTTAATGACAGCAGCACCCGAAAATAAAATAAATATACATATTATACACGCATGCTTCTATAATTCGACTTTGAGCATACTAGTCATGTGTCAGGTTAAAGTAACCTCTGGGTATCCCATAAAAGATAATAAAAAATAGGGCTTTAAACAGAAAGCCAACAATATCTGGGGTTTAATACCCAAAAATATAGTTTTAAGCAGTGAAATTAGTCTAAAGAAGTGTATTTTAGTGTAGTTTTAGGTCCCCGTGGTCTTCCCACATAAGTTTACTATATTACATACTTAGTTTAATTTGATGTTGGATTAGGAGAGGGCGTAATAATCATGAGTGTTTTGATCGAGTCTTGGGCGTAAGCAAAGAAATGATGGGCAGGTGAGTCTGGCCAAACCTAGGAGCTTCCTGGCCCTCTGCATAATAATATTAATAAATGCACGAACAAATAGTAAGATATTGACATTCTCGTGATATTTCTAAACCTTTTATAAAATAAGTTAAAATCATTGTTTCGCCTGTAACACCTCATGTCAAACGTGCTAGGTGCTGATCAGCTTTACGTCTAAAATTTACACATTTTCGGTATTATACAGTAACTAATAGGTATCATTGCTTACAAAGCAATGTAATATCTAAATTGTGAATATTAGGTAATTAGTCGTATTCCATAACTCACCCTGATTTAATTGTCGCGGGGTTGGCGCGGGGTCGGCGCAGGCAGTCGCGGGTGGCACAAGTCGTCGCACAGGATTTATAGCCGCAATTACACGTGGTCTGCTGCTGCTGCGGCCCACAGCCACACACCTGGAGCTGTCTTCCGGTAATGGGATTATACTTCAGCGAACTTGTGGAACGTAATGTTCACTGTATTAACTTATGAGATTGGAATTGTGCGAATTGTAAGTTATATTACCGACCGCAGCGTTTGGACGTTCGTCAAAATTTTGAAATAAATCAACGATTTCAAAATAACAAGACCAGGCCTTTCCCAACTTTCGGATAAATTATTGTTACACCATCCATACCATAGCGCCATCTATCATAACTAGTACGAACTACACGAGTAAAACAATGAAAAGTTAGTGGAACTTCGCGAATGGTGACAACGCGTCAATGGCCATCGAATTGTCGTTTGCATAATTATTTGCTAAACATTGAAAATCGACGTAGGAACTATTGAACCGTTGTATAGAAAATTTTAAAGCTTTTTAGACACCACTACTACCACTTTTATAGTGCTCTCTAAAATGTTTCAGCGATTCTAAAGTATTGGCCCTAAATATATTATTTTACTGAAGACATTTTTTGGTCTGTTAGGCTGGTGATCACGTCCTTACGTCAGTATAAATATATACTTACATAAAATTATGGCATAAGGGAGTGACTCGACCAGTAAGTCGATGTCAACTGACAAATACTTTGTAAAAATGTGTTTAACAGAGACGAGATACTGGAGATTATGGACAGATTAAATATATTAAGCAACATAATTCCAAAAAGAACATAGAGACATTATACTACAATTGATGGTTTACCATCCAGCCTCTTAAGGCTACCGTCGCCCATCCGCTCCAAGAGACTATCTTGTATTGCCAATGCGTTGACGCCTTGGAGATAGGGTATGGAGTAAAGAGACAAGAAGTGTGCTGTGGTTAGTAGACTCTGGGTATTTCTTTAACAAAACTAAATGCCTGTGTTAGGAGTGCGCCACGTCAGTAGTGCAGTGATAAGGATTTGAATCCACGACTTATCCATCGTGAATTCAACCCCTGAAACACTGACCTACTGACGCTTACACTCTGGGTTATTACTTAGAGTCTACTGGAACCGCAGCATTAATGGTATGGGAGAAAGTGAAAAGCGCGTTCGTGACACTCGGCGATCAAATCAAGAAATTTAAAGAATTTGAATTTTTTTAATCATCTGAAGAAATCAGAACATTAGAATAAGTTTCTGAGAATAGCAAAGTTCTTTTAAACTCGTCAAAATGATTTTCGAGACTTATGTTCGTAACTTAATTAAAATCGTGTAGTATTAATAAGACAGGCAATTTGACGACATACTAGCTCACATCATACATCAGTCATAGGGAAATCTAGATTCCGCGATCTAGTTCAAGCGTCATTATCTACATGACTAATGGCCATTACATCTTACATGCATTACTTAGGTAATGCAGCACTTACGTAACATTCGACACATTATAAGCACATGACTTTGATCTTCTGTATGACATTAATCTGACACAGTAGTACAGATTTGCCCATGATAGAATTTATCTCTAATATACTAGTTTATTATAATACTAGTTTATTCGTTTAGCTGAGGTAAAAAGATCTTTCAATAAAGAATACTTCTCTCCTGTCATCAATTTTAGATAATATAATAATAATAAAAAACGATGGCTGAACCAAACCTAACATACCAAATAAAGATACAAATCAAACTAAACAACTAGCAAGCCATACCAAGTAATTCAAATCAAATGCGCATCAACTCACACGCGTACACGCGCTCACAAAAATTACTGTTTAGTAACCATTTTCTTCGCGAAAGTCATTCGGAAAAAATTTTGGAATTTTTGTGTTTAACTTATCATAATCAGTTAATCAGTAAATGGGATTTTTCTTCAATGTACCCATAATTTTTGTCTAAAAATACAAAACGTAAAATCACTGCAAGATCCAAAAGAATCCAGCTTATCTTCTTACTAGTCGATACGCGCAACTTCGTCCGCATGATGCTCCGCTCTTATTGGTCTAAGCGTAATGATATATACTATGGCCTTCCTCGATATCTAACAATAAAAGAATTTTTCAAATCGGACCTGGAGTAGTTCCTGAGATTAGCGTGTTCAAACAAACTCTTCAGCTTTATATATTACGTATATCTTATATACACAATTTTTAATTAATAAATTTCTTTCGCTATAAAAATTAATAAAGGTTTATCTCTACAAGGAATTACTCGAGCGGTTTCAATAAAGCGTTTATTCTTTTTAAGTCCATATTTAAAATTACTTTTGAGACTCCACAATTTTAAAATACAAACCCAAGCCTTTGTTATTTGTGCATGAAACATTTAATTTTATGAATTTTTCATTGAAAAGTTTCGAGGTCAGTAACAATGGAACCATCTCCGAAACTGCGATTTCGGAATATTTTAGAGTCATTACACTTACAATGGAATCGCATAAAATGTGTCTGTGATTTCTCGAATATCTGGGAATCCGAGTTGGTGCCAAGATATAATCTGTTATGGTGACATTATCTGAAGCTGGCCGACCCCTGCCAACTCTGAATCCGGCCAAAACTTAAGACGTTGTCGTTGTCGTTCCACTTTTAGCTGCTTGTCTTTATGCTTTGTTCTAATAGAAATCCTCATGCCAGATTACGACTTACATTAACAATAAAACGAGAAGGGTGTTGTAGCGATTTTAATTATAACGATTGTTTCACTTTAGTTATCCGTTTCCTTATATTAGTAAAATAATCATCGTTTCATATAAAAAATTGAGTATTTTACTAGAATTATAATACACTCTTAGGTTAAAATGTTGGCAAATAGAGAAATTCACAAGAATTAATAAAATTTTAAATATATTATATTATAATGAAGAATCTATTATTTTCCAAAAACTTATCAAAGAACATATATATATATCATAATTACAGTCGTTCAACTATAGTAAAAATCAAAACCAAAATTTTCCCGCGAGTGTCATGCAGCAGCAAAAAAATGCTCTATCAGTTTCTATAGAATTGATAAAAAACAGTGAAGATCTATTAACATTGCAAGAAAAAACAGACGCCCAAATACAGAAGAAGGGTAGGGGTGCTTGCTATGTAACAACAGGCGACCCGCGTGATTGTGACAGTTTTGAGTTACAGACACTGTCCAAACCTCTCGACCCGTTGTCTCCGAAACACGGACACCACTCTACATAAGCGCCATTCAGACAACTCTCTATTATGTTTACTTCTCTTCTATGGAACTAGATTACTGAGGTTAGACTATTAATTATAATATTATACACTATACAAATACTTCAGCTTAATGACTTAGTTGACACATGCAAATGTCAATTTTTAAAACTTACAATTTTAAACGTTTGATGAACCGTAACTATATTAAAATATGTACTATTTAAATTCACATGTAAACAGAGAGCCAATCACTATATTACATTAATGATACTGTAGTAATATACTAAATCTATTATTGCGATTTGAATAGATTACTTATAAAAAATCGGTAGTCGATTTTAATACGCTCCGGTAGTGGTACATCACTAATTAAGAATGGCTAAAATTAACACCACAGGTAAGATCAATTTAGTCTCAGATACAAAAATAAAACGACTATAAAACTTTCAAGTGAACAGAACAACCTGAAGATAAATCATCTTTCAGCTACTTAATGTACACTTAAAATAGTTTCATATGAGAATATATGAGTCAAATATAGCTCCCGACCGGCAATAAGTTGTCGTGAATTACCTTTGTATTTTTTATTAAAGCACGCACTCGGCGCCCTATAAATCTGGTGGCTCCCACTTTACTTTTATACCAATTGGTAAAAATATTTGGGCTTTCGTGCTTTATGTATTGGAATTATCCCAACAATTCTTTGAAAATATTATAGATAATTAGATGAACGATTTATTTTTATTTCAAATTAGATTCCAAGTAATCTTGCAACGAATATACGATTATACCTACACATTATATTTGTACAAAAGTGTTCGATCGGCTCGTAAAGAAAGAAACAAATACTATATTGTCCAAAAAAGTTACATTTTCTCAATATCAGCTAAATACAGTAGCTAAATATTTAAACATAAGAATAGTTTCAGCAACTGTAACCGAACTACAACAATCTGTGTTTCGGCTTAGAGGGCCTAATCCCTTCGGCATTTGTCTATTAGGTTAGAGGCTAACTAATTATAAAATTAACATTATCAGTACATATAATATAGATAGATACTGGGCGTAATATATAGATATTAGATATATATATAATACCCTCCTCATTCTGAGGAGGAGACCCGGCTCAGCAGTGGGCCATTGAAGGGTCGTGATGATGAGATATATAAATTGATAAATATGCATATATATTTTAAAAATTACGTTGTTCCATATACCATGCATACATATACATGCATGTATGCTGTGCGTGCGCGTGTGCGTGTGTATAAACGGAAATATTGTGTGAATATGTTTGTTTCTATGTCGTCAAAATCCAAATTAAATCTGTATTTTAAATATGATACGTAATTCAAATGTGTAGAGTTGTAGGTATTTGTTGCTGTAGAAGTCGAGTATAAAATTCTATTCTTATTAAACAAATTGATATATTATTTTACCAATGAAATAAATGTAATACTTGAATTATGTAAATTATGTATTACTTAAATATTTGTTATTTACCCTAAAAGGATTTAAAGTGGCCGAATGGAAATATTCAAATCCCAAATATTATCCTAATATTTGTTGCAAATCTTCTATATAGATTTTTTAAATAATTTTACTCTTTCAGGAATAAATAAACAAACTTTCCTTTGCTATAAATAATAGAAGCAATAAAGTTGAAAGCAACATTAGCACCATCGCCTCATATCTAATGCTAATTTTTCCACGAACTATTTCCTCTGCGCCAGAGCGTTTTCCCATGACGTCTTTTCAACGTCCCGCCTTGGACAGCTTCCATTATTTAGAAATTTTATACTGATGCAGATAAAACATCTGTATACCAGCTATTTTTCACGTATTCTTAGCATATTTTTGAGATATCTTATTTTAATGCAACACGGCGAATACAAAGTGTTAGGTAGTGCATGTTCACTCCTGAGATGTTTTACATACAAAATGCATAGCTCATGTTACGTAGCAACTAAATATATTTGTAACAAAAGGATAGCTTAAATAGAAAACTAAAGGCGTGGATTAGATGTGGAGTAGACGAACGTAAAAGCCTCTAACTTAAGTTTTCATGTAGGTAATTATAATATCGTACAGTTATAATAGGAGATTTACGATAACGATCGCCAACTTCTCAATCTTAAAACATAACTTCAAAAAAAAACTCCATTTATACTTTTTTACAAAATATCTCAGTAAATAAAATAATAAAGAAAGAAGAAAATAATAGAGTCTTAGGCTAACACGGTACTAATTTAAACGATGTTTACTCTATGAATTCACGCCTTGCATTAGCCAGATGAATTAGGACAGGGATAATATATATTGTTTATAGAGGTTTATGAAAGTATTTGTAGAGTTAATGTCATAAAGGGTTAACTTCATTCTTGCGACTTATTTTATCATGTAAAATGGACGGTTCAATGAAACGTATATTAATCATAATTATATACCAATTTAATCTTATTTAAAACTCTTTAATAAAGTAGAAATACGCCAAAGACTTTTTATTGTGTACAAATTCTCCATTCAATATTGTCGGAAACTAGGTTTGATTATGGAATCAATTTATTTCCTTTGCCTATGAATAATTCAATTAAGATTTCCTTGTTTTCGTCGATTCCCTGTTGTTCCACATCGGTTACAGTCGTCCGGTTAAGACGCCTATTCGAATGCTATTTTGGGATCCAACCCAAATAGCTTTTAATCTGCAAAATAAATAAATGTAAGAAATAATATTGTGTTAAAACCTAAGTAACCTAATCTTATTTCTTTTTAAGACCTCCTTTCTATAGCTCTAAAAACCAAAAACTTAATTTTTTTAAATTTTTATTGTGCAGTATTTTTTAATGTATTATGTAGTACAATTTTGAAATTGAATATAATTTCTAGGAAATGTATCAAAGTAAATACATTATTATATTACAACATACATTTCCTATTTACGAGCATATTTATGCACTGAATGTTATTTCCCGTGACATATATAATTCTCTACTTACTTGATCATTAATTGAGGTTTATGTACAAATACATAGCAACTTAGTTAAGTATTATTTTCCATATTTTATTTAAATATAACACGTCTGTTTTAAAATCGTCATCAGTTTAGATCAGTTCTATCTCCGCAAACCCGCTCACATTCAATTAACACTTTTTCGTAGCGGAAGCACCGGGGCCGCCGGAAATTAAAAATGTCTACTATAGCGAATATCATTCTCTGACGAACGCATATTCTATTTCATCGATTGTATGAAAAAATATTATGAGATACGAGATATGATATTCAATATTCGAGCTCCGTTTTTCAATTAACCCTAGATTATAGCTATCACTATCAAATTTAACATGAAAGCTAAGTATTCGACTTTTACGATACACGTATTTTAATTGGAGAAATTGTGTGATGTTATTATCTAGTAGGTACACTGTACTAAGAGTTTTTAAATATAAATCGGAATCAAGCAAGGGAAGCTTCTCGTGAGAGTCGAGTAACTCAGCACCCCCTTGGTGGTAGGGAGTCTATTCCCCGATTGGCCTACGACCACCAGCATGCAAATTCGACCGCCAAGTGTCATAGACGCGTTCCGGTCGAACCGCATGTGGGCCAGACTGACCCGCTCCCTCGTCCATCTCATTAATGCTGCGGATCGAGTGGATTCTGGGATCTTGCTCAGGGTCCGCTGTAACCGCAGCGTTTTTTTTTGGTTTTTTTTTTTGCATATCAAAAATGTTTATTTGAAAAACATATGCTGATCAAAATTTACAAGAACTAAAATTAAAATATTTTTGATATTGTGATAACTTAAGTCTCAAAATCTGTAAAAACTATTAAATGGTAAGGAATTTCTTACTACAAGTTGGAAAAATTCAAGTATAATAAGTTTACCACAAATAGGGATTCATCCAATATGAACAAGTAGGATCTACAAATTAACTCACAGGTATGGCTTTACCACCATGTGAATCGGTCTCCAAATTGACGCCTTGATGTTAGTCATTTTAACGTACGTTAGTCATGTAGGGTTAAAACATATAAATATTCGTTGTTGATTTAATCCATACTCGTTTATGTACCGTTTAAAATTAAATATCATAGACAAGCAGGGTTTAATGCTGATAAACAATAGCAGTGTCCGGGAATTCGATTTGTTATCTCCGTACTCAAAATGAGGTTGCTAAGGTGATACGCGAACCCAATGTTACATTGTTACCCTGGAGATTAGATAGGCGTGATGATTGCCAAAGTTTGATTGAGCTCCGGTACCCTTTAACGAATCTTCTTGATTATAGCCCAGGTAATTGGCTCAAACGTATTGGCTACATAATTAACGGTGTTTCATTGTAGATAATTTATTTTATGATCGTTTTTAGAATATAAACTAGACTGCAAAAACTATGAATTTTTGCAGTGTAATGTGTAACCATTTCGTTCCTACGAAATTTATTAAACTCCGAATGTATGTCGATTGTTGAGGTTTATAAATTTTCATGACATGAAAAAACGCTATGCTCCCTACCGCTATGCTCCCTACCTCCCTTTCTCTCCTCTTGTTTTTGTAATCTGTAAATTTAATTTTTATTTTCTAGTATTTATTGAATAAAATTAATAAAAATTAATGTTCATAACACCGTTTATAAATTAATATTCACGGGTATTTATTTTATTTAAAGTATACCGACGTGAAGACAATATTATATATAACTATAATACAATATAACGCATGCTGCTGGTCGCAAGCCAGTCGGGGAACAGATCCCCTACCACCAAGGGGTTGCTGGGTTACTCGGCTCTTACGAGATGCTCTCCCAGCGGCAAAGGGGATTAGTATTCTAACCCGTCCCCTCACGGGTAAAATATAATCAAAGAGTTCTATTTAATGACCACATTATGTAATTTGAAAACAAATATGGCGGCCACTAGGCATATTCTATTTCCTATAGGTATCTGATGAATGAATAATATAGTAAAACGAAAATTTTATTTTTGTTATAGCAACTTTAGCAACTCTTGGTAAATTTATGTAGAAATATGCAATTGTACAAATGAATTTATTTGAAACGATTGCGTTTAAAAAGTAGTTTGTAACTTGCAAACTTTACACAGATGACAGAGAGCAGTGCTAGCAGCCAAAATGGTAAATTGTATTCCATTTTAGTAGTTCGTCATTTACCGATTGTTATGTGAATTTTCGACCGTTTCATTAAATAGAAACGGTAAATCGGAAAAATTTAGCAACAAAATGGGTATAAAATTTCCAAAATTATCAAGATCATTTGAAAAGGTGTTTAATTATCACTGTTTTGTATTCTGTTATAGAATTATCTATTATAATTTACTTATAGTAATATAGTCTGAGCTGTGTCTTCATACAAATATAACGAAGTGTCCAAGGTCCTCGCAGGACATAAATTATTTTGGTCGATATCGTACACGTGCTCTCATAGAGACAGTTGTGGAGTGACCAAAATGAAGTCTTGGTTAGTTCACGAACGACCTAGTTCAAAAGAGCGCTCCTTTAGGTGAACTATACGAACGAGTTCGTCGATCATCTCGCTCATAGTTCTTTTTAGTTCTTATATTTTTTTAATTGAATTAATTACTTTTAGGGATGCTTATGTTTCATCCATACTTGACTACTTGTTTTCTATAAAAATATATGTGTAATAAATAAAAATAGTGTTATTTCTATAAATCGATATATACTTATATATTTAAATGATGATAGAAATATCAAAATATTCTTCATAAACATCGATATTACTGAGATCGATGTTTCACTTTTGAGAATATCGATGTTTTTTCTCTTTTAAATTATTTAAAAAAAGAACTAATGACCTAATTGAGCTAAACTAGTTCGTCTTAAAACGAAAACGAAACGAACTAAAAAGAACGCTCTCATCGATGACCGACTCGGCCCAAGACAAAAAATAGCCGATTTTATTCGTTCGTTCGAACTAACGAACTAAAAGAAACCAACGAACTAATAGACCGAACTAGTTCGCCATTCGACAACGAACTAAAAGGAGAGCTCTTTTTGGTGACCGACTAGGCCCAGGAATGAGAATTGAGAACTCCTTTTACATTTTGAAACTCCTTCCCCTCGGACACTTTAAAGCGCTGACACAACTTATAATTCACAATTTAACTATTTTTTACACTTTATAGACATTTGTAAACGAGTTGGAGAAGTAGTAGAACTCAACAAAGACAACAAAGGCCGGACTACACGAATTAAAATAAATATAACTTGAGTTGATTCAAACGGATTCTACGACGAATGTGAAAAGCTAAATGCAAACATGTTATGAAATAAACATCCGTGTTTTCTTACACATCATAATGTATGTTTGCTAGGGCGTTTCCTCTATGGGTGAATCGAAATTGCTTTGTTTTGTCGCTGCTGACAAGGGATATGAGAGGTTAACGGCTCACTAAAATTTGTTTTCGTTACAAATACTATCATATCGGAAAATGCCAATTTCCTTCATCTGCTCTTTCAAATTACATATTTAGGGGATCTTCTTTTACGTACTATGTAAGTATACAACTTTTTTCAGGTGGTACAATTAGTACGTACTATGTTGTTGACAAGTAATCCATTATCTTTGTAGCTAAACCTCTTACATAAAATTGCCCCCTTTAAAATCTTAATATACCCCTTTTAATCTAAAAAGGGTAGAAATAGCGAAAATAAAAACAAAAAATTGTTTACATATATTTATTTAATACAAAAAATAACACAAATAAATATACTTAGATATTATATTAAATTAAATCACAATAAGATAACCAATTGTCATAATAATTTTGTGTAAAACAGATATCTATTTGATTTACTGACTGAAATGAATTAAATAAAATGTACTTTGAGCTACTTTCAAAAAGTAATTTTGGAGCTAACAGTTGTTGGCGATTGTTACTGTTTAATTTTTAAAATTGAGTTATACAAGTATTGAAGTTATGGGTTAATTAAAAGTTTTGGGTATAAATGAGATGGAATATTCATGGTAGTGTACTTTAAACGATATTACTACTAACTCTATAAAATAAAAAAACTGTCCAAAATAGTTTATAGTACTGGATTGCCCAAAAGGATTTGGGATATCATCTATGAATAAAATATATAGCCACAAATAAACCTGGGGTTGGATTCGTTATTTATTCATTTTAAATTATAAATGTATTTTTACGCGACTACAAAAAAACTAAGTGTTATTTTTTTATGTGAGTGATTTTCTTTATTCCTTCATAACATTTTGAAAAACTATTAAATATGATCCATATTGGTTAAGATAAATAAAAGCAAATAAGGTTAATTATTATTAAAGTATCAAATTTGGTTTGAATGTGTTAAACGTGTTATGTACTTGATTCAAAATATATAAAAAAGTTTTTGTCATTCATAGAATAAGTAAATTAAATAACCTCTAAAAGAAAAACCATGCTATACGAATAACTAAATTTAAAAAATCCTATTCAAGGCTTACTAAAAACAAATTCAGTGTTAAAATTTTCCTGTATCCTGAATCCAGTATCTGGAAATTTGCATGACAATTGAGGCAAAGCGTGGTTACTCGATTTCTCGTATGAATTTACATTCACTACCAGCCCAAGTCCAAGCTGCCTGCGGCGGTGACAGCTACATCAGTCAACTGATACGTAAGGCTTTTAATCCTACGTTTACATTACTAATCTTTTTTTACCTATTTTATTATAATCTACACTAATAACACATCAGAAAGAAAGTTTAAAAAGTTAATTTTGGCGTTACTATACAGTAACTTCTTTGTTCTATCTGAAAATGAAAACAAACAATATTCTATTTTACTATTTAAAAAAAAACGTAAATTTCAAATAATTCGAAAACTGTTTAACTGTTAGACTATATAGTCTATACCCCATGGCCAATGCTGCTAAAATAAATTGTTATATTATTTATAACCAAAATGTCTCAACTCCTAAATCCCTAGTTAAACAGTGTACATTGCAAGAGATAAGAATATCAATTTTATTTAACACAGCAAAAAGTGGAATAATTTGAAATATTTTCTTTTTATTTAAAAGAACTTTTAAAAAGAAGATCGAACAAAGCTTATATTATAATTATGTAAGAATTGAACAATACCACTGTAAAAACTGTGAGTGATGCCCATGCAAAACATACAAACAGATAGACAGACAAAAATAAAATTAATGATTATTTTGGATGGTATTGGTCATATGAAGACCCGAACACTTACTCACTAACTTTTCTCAAATATCTTTTAGGTACAGATATTCGATAAGTTACTTTTTATTATATGTAGTATTGTAAGAGTCCACTTTATTTACTCAAATAGATACAGAAAGTTCTAATCTCGGCGTCGAGACAAAGCTAGGGGCGTGACGGCGCTCGCGATACACGAGCCAAATGCAAAGCTTTATTTAGTTTAAGGCGCCATTACACGGGTCATATAAACTGTCAAAGTTCGAGTACGCGGGGCGTCGCAGCGTCTTGGTGCCGCCGCGCGTTTTTCTCCCCACACTCCACTTTACGCGATCGACTATTATTCTTTTAACTGTACTCTAACATGTTTATAAGAGTGTAAATCAGTTATCCCAAAAGTGATAAAAAAATCTATAGCTATGTAAAATGGCCATGGGCTCACTAAAGCTAAAGAAATACATAATTCAAGGTCGATGAGATGTAAAGGGTTCTAAGGTTATGGTACTATATTTAATGTTTGTAATTCAGTAAGGAAATTATTCATATAAGTTTGGGAACCTTCAGTGGAGGTGATCTGCGTATTATATAGCAACAGAATTGCCTGACATCCAATTAGTCACACGTCTAAATGTCGCGAATAACGTTAACACTAATTCTTTAAAATTTGCTTATGGTTAAAATGCCTTATGTTCGTAGAATTACGAAAAACTGTCACTGTAAAAATAAGGAGAAATGTTTCAGTTATATTGTAGTTTAATTAATATAACAGAAATACTTTATTTTGACTATATTTTATTGCTGATTACTAATTTTTTAAGATGACATTTTTATATGAGAGGAAATTAATGACTTTATAATAAGACTAGCTTACCCGACAGACGTTGTCCTGTCTTATCTACACTATTATATAACGAGGAAAGATTTGATTGTTTGTATATTTGTGATGGCCCAGTAAGCAGTGATGGTCCAGTGGTTGAGACTTCAAGTCTTACTCGGGAGGTCCGAGTTCGATCCTGGGCACATACCTCTGACTCTGAGTTATGTGTTTTTTAAGCAATTAAATATCACTTGCTTTAACAGTGAAGGAAAACATCTTGAGGAAACCTGCACTCCTGAGAGTTCCCTAAAAATTCTCAAAGGTGTGTGAAGTCTGCCAACTTGCACTGGGCCAGCGAGGTGGACTATGTGGCCTAATACCCTCCTTATTCCTCATTGTGAGCTAAGCAGTGGACCATTGACGGGTCGTAATGATGATGATGATGTTTGTATGTTTGTTTGTTACGAATAGGGTCGAAAAGTACTGTACCGATTTTAAAAATTCTTTTACCGATAGAAAACTAGATCCTTTCCGGGTAACATAGGCTATGTGGAGTTGCCAATAATATTCTAATTAAAACGATATGGCCATTAAAGTGCCATAACCTGGTAATTTTGTAAATTGAAGGTTTCTCAGGAAATACTAATCCGATTTTAATTTTTTTTTCACAGATACACCTTTCGTGAGTGACAAATGTGATTTAGTGTTGCCATATACATTTTTTAATTAATAGAACATGGCCATTTAGTTGATACTAATTTGATTTTCAAAATTCTTTTACTGAGAGAAGTCCATTGTATTTCCGTCGCTCTTCCTCTTATATACTATCATTCTCTCTCATCCTCTCTCTTTTTTCTCTCTTTAAAATTTATCTTCATCTCTGTTCAACTTTATTTTTGCTGTCTCCTCTCTCTTATATTATCTGTCGATTTCCTTTATTTTTCATTCTATCATTTTTCTTTTTACAACTTTTTCTCACTCTCTCTTTCTTTGCAAATAATGAAAAACTACAAAATTACAGAAAGACAAATTGAGGACATTAATTATAATATTGCTTTAAAAACCAGCCGCTCTTCTATGAATATAATTCAAATGACTGACAGTTGTCAAACGCCATAAATATTACATTAGAAAAGTTAATATGGTCGTTAAGTTTTCTTAAATTTTCTGATTTTCCCAGCACCTTTCTTAATTTTTTATTATATAAAAACCTTCTCCTGACAATAACAAACACAACAAAAAAAGAATTAGTGAAATCGGTCCAGCCGCGCGTGATGCCGTGACCAAGAGAAATAGGAATTCAATTGTATATATATAATAAGATAGATATTAATAAGTTGGTAATATTCAGAATTATTTAATGACTAGTTTTAATCATTAAAATCTATTTCAAATCGAATTTTAAAATTTCGCTAATTTTCCTGATCCGAGTTTAATATTTTTAACTTATCCGAAAAAAAATGTACACAACTGCACAACGGCGCTAAAGAAGTTTTCACTTCGAAAATACAATCGGTAACCTGCAGGATAAATAGAATTTTTTTATAGTTTTGCACATGGCAATTTATATATTATTGTGTCATAAATAAATCATAACTGTATAAAGTATAAAAAAATATATTAGGAGTGTTTGATTTGGAATGTACGACGACACGTGTCAGGTACTAAATAAGATGTCACCTGCTAAAAAATGAAACAGCAAGAAAAGAGAAGTTATTGCGACGGTGTCTGTGTAGCTTCGTGATGCAATTATTTCTCAACGTTGATTTTGTCTCCTTTACCCTTTATACGTTACAGAGATTATGATTAGTGTTTGCATATGCTTTAGTACTTGAATAATTAATAATAGCAATTTATAACACAAATTTACGTTGAAAATTTGACATTATAAAACAAAACACGCTGATCTGACGAAAGTGATGTTAAAGCTCTAATAGATGGGAATATATTATATTCTAGCCAGATTCTTCATCATCACGACCCTTCAATGGCCCACTGCTGAGCCGGGTCTCGGGCGGGTTGGTAGACTTGACACACCTTTGAGAACTTTTTGGAACTCTCAGGAGTGCAGGTTTTCTCAAGATGTTTTCCTTCACCGTTAAAGCAAGTGTGCCCAGGATCGAACCTCGGACTTCCCGAGTAAGACTTGAAGTCTCAACCACTGGGCCATCACTGCTGCATAACCAGCTAGATTATCGTAACCTTTTCTATAAATAGTTTACTAAACCTATCATACTATCATTGCAAAACATACTAAAATGTGTGCAGAATAATACTTAAAAACCACTGGGACAAATAATTGGGATACGATAGATTTAATTCAACTTCTTGGAGATCTTGTGAGGGGCGATTTATATGTAACGGACAATCAATAATAATAACAATTTTTTAATTTATCTTGTTTTTTTAGGATATATTTAAAAACGTAACATATAGGGGTTTTTGGACAAATAAAAATAATAACCAGCATACTACGGTACATCGGAATAGATTTTGTCTGTAAATTTTGAGCCGACGAAACCTAATGTCTTGAAAGACCAACTAGGTAGGTAATATTTTTGACGTATCAAAAGTACTTTTATACGGTGCTAGCCAGATGAAAAGACGTGTACTGAGATATAATAGTAATAGGTAAATTTATTGAATGATCGTGTAACAAAATAGTATGTGCGATTGAACTATTGTACTACTATATACTATACTATTGCTGGCACCGACTACAAAAATAACAATTATTGTTTATTATGGTCCTAATAAAGGGAGGGTAATAAATTTTAGAAATTATTTCTTATTTTTAGTGCATTTTTTAGTTTGAAGTCGGTTAAATTTTTTGTTAAAAATGTTTTATTTCTTGCTTTTTAGTGAATATCATATATGTTCTGTAACTTATCGCTCATCCACTAATTAACTCTCACACCTGTTTACTTATTCACTTACTCACTAAATCACCAATTTATCCATTGACTATCTAGGCACCCATGCACATTTTACTCATTTACAAAGTTACTCACTCAATTTACCTGTTTACTACTCATTCAACTATTATCTCAAATACTAAACTGTACCATGCTACTCACCCTTCCATCTCCAATTTACGCATCAAAATCGGTAAAATTATTCGGGAGCTACGATTAGACAAACAGACGAACATTACCAATAAAAAAATGACTTACAGCCAAAGACAATTCCATGAAACCCAAACACGACTAGTTTACGTTGCCCCATGCCTGTGTTCCAGTAGGTACATACCTTCTGTTTCATCATCAACTAATGGTAGATGAAGCCGGAAGGTCTAAGAATCTACTGGTAACATCAACATGATAAGTATTTATTTAAATTTTCTCATAGTAATAGTTGTTTAACATTCTTAACCATATTATGGCTATCTGTGGTCTTCCTCATCAGTTCCACTTCACCAAATGATAAATTCTCAATGCAAATGCTTAAAACCCTTCTCGAAATCTTTAGATGTGTGCCTATAACTTTTGAGGAGTTCTCTCAATTCCTCAAGGATCCCATCAACAGAACTGGATTTTGAGAAAAATGGGTCCAATCTGTAAGCATATCCTACCAAATACAAAAAGAAATTTCGAATGCGGTTCATAAATGACGGAGTTCTGAGGTAACAAACATAAAAAAAAACTAAATAAAATAAAAAAATACAACCGAATTGATAACCTCCTTGTTTTTAGAAGTCGATTAAAAAGTCTAATTGAAATAAATAATTCTGAGTTTTTTGAGGGCAAATCGCCCGTCTCTAACAACTTTTCTATTAAAGACGAAGTACTTAGTATTTAAATGATTATAATATAATATTCACTACATTGTAAAAGAAGCTTCGTTCTGATTATTATTGTTGATCATCATACGTTATCATCTATTTACTGTAAATCCGACTACTGTAATAAATGTAGTATAAGTATAAATATTACTGAAATAGTACTAAAATACCAGCTTATGAATATCACATATATGATCACCGAGCAAACCTCTACTAAACAACCATTTTATGGAGTTTAGTTCGGCACTGGATGTCTGCCACCTCAGGTGAGAAACAGGTCATACTGTATCTGGAGGTGAAAGACACATTTTTTTTATATTTACTGTATTTTGCTAAATATAAATGTAAACAGTTTCTTTTACCTTGATTTTCTTCCCTTGTTTGTTCTCTCCTTCAATTCCGTAATCAAGTTTACAGCTCGTCTATGTATTTGGTTCGTTTTCCAATTTATTCGATATAAAAATGAAGTAGAAACTTGAAAGAATTCTCCTTTCTGATTCAATAATATAAGTTTATAAAATTCAACATAGCTGATACTGTTTATTAGGATTAAAAAATATTGTTAAGATACTCTACCATTAATCAAAATATTATGGACTACTCTAAACTCTTTGAATCGACAATTCCATTAAATATACAGTCCCTATGTATTATGGATTATTATTAATAAATTTTTAACACACAACATAATAAAACATTTCGTATAGTGGAAATAGCTAATACAAACAATTCCTTGGCTACAAATCATAGATGACTTATATTTCGTGAAAGCATCTTCGATATCTCGCCGGTATTTGTTGCAAATAAAATATTTTGGTCCTCCATTTTTATTTCTGTGTTTGTCTGGGTTATCGATATTATTTTTATAGCTAATGCATGAAAAACTTGATGAATAGCTTTTAGTGTTTTATATATAAATTATTCTAAATCCTTATAATGTGTTAAATGCTTTGCTTTTTTTTTGAAATATTTACTTACACATCAGTAATCACTTAGATTTTATTAAAAAAATCCGGCCAAGTGCGACTGGGACTCGCCTGCCGTATAATTTGAATTAAGAGACAAACTTAACTTTACTGTCGGAAAAATGTTGTACCTATACATCAACATAGTTTGCCGTCAGTTAACAACTTTACAACTATTAATAAAAAACTTTAAAAGACTAGACTAATTTTTTTTTACTTTAATTTCAACTTTATAACTATATGCTCTCGCTTAATATTAGGTCATGAGTTTACAAACAACACACATATTATTTTTTCGTGATGTAGCTACAAAAGTTTTTCCCATTTCTTGCTTCCCTACTTTGCATGTATTTTTGCATCTTAATCTTTCTTCTCGAAATTCTAATTACAAAAATTCAGATGCAAGTGTAATGCGAAAGAAGTTTATTATGTATAAATGAGTTTACTTGATACATTTCATTTTGTTTCCTATGTTTTTGGAATAAAACTATGATGTAGGTATCTATTTAGGGCGAGGGCAGAGTCTGGTTAGTGGATTGTCACAATGGGGTGAATAACAATACGACCCTTTAGTTCCGGCTCGCTTCAATTGTATTCAATCTGCGCGAGATCAAGACGTTATATCAACTCGTGACGTGAAGACAACTTGGCTGGAATCTTTCCCTTTTCCGTAGTAAAACAAAACTAACATAAAACAAACTTTCTTGTATCGTCTCAATGCGCTCTGTGAAACTAAATAACCCTTTAGCGTCTTTATAAACGTGGAATATCAATGGTAAACTCTATGTATTTTGAACAAATATTAATTGTTCAAAATAGAGTAGATATTAACTTAAATATTAATTGTCCTAAATAATTAAGTACTCTTCTTTATAGACTGAAGTACTTATATAATTCTAAATCAGTAAAACTGATATCCTTATGTGGCCTTAATAACTATAAAAGATTATGTTTTTATTGTGGCTATTATTTTTCATAGAAAAACTATTTTGCTTTTACTGTGTTTATTTAAATGTATCTAAAGCTGCGTCTATCATTCTAAATTAAAAGTATTTTTATAAAATGTCTTTGTATAATACTATACACTTTACGAACATTAATACTTTGTAGGCCGTATGAATATTAAATCAAGTATCCTTTATTTTATCAATATAAACGAGGCTATAGACTTCGATATGCATGAGAATTAATCACTATAAAGCGATCGAGTAATTAACAATCATCGAGTGAACACCGCAAGCGTCCATTTTGAAATGATTGGCATCAGCCGAGAGTGATCCAAATAGGCGGCTTAAACACTCATTTGATATTCACATTTGTACCAAAATGAGAGCTACGAAGCGACGTAAATTGCTTACTACTCATTTGTACATATTCATCGTGTACGAGCACTCTTGCTTGTGTTGTGTCAATATACATTACCTAACAGATTTCAAAACAGAATAAAAAAAGCTATTCATTATAAAAGTTGACGGTAGCTTAGATCGACAAGATCTAAGAAAGTCTGTCAAGTGCTTTCATTGAATGAATGAAGAATAATAAAGTAAATTAACTTTAGTTCTAGGTCACCCTGCTCGATAATTACGCGAATAATTAATTACTAGTCTTAATAAGCCTTTCCTATGGCTTTTAAAAATAAATTGAGACTATTATTTTGATGATATAGGTAAATAAAAAAGAGTTAGTCAAATGTTAGATAGAAAGATTAACCGACCACTGCACACATTAGGAGCATGTTGATATTAACCTTTAAGTATTCCTGTGAAGGAATTATAAGGTTATTAAAAGGGATAAAATTATGTTATTAAACGCTTAAACTATTATGCAACAGCAAATTACCAAAACAGAATACTAATTTCCTTATCAACTTGTTCCATTAGCAGTGTATGCAAAGTAATATCATAAGAAGTATGGCTGTGACGTTGTTCAGATAAGCCGTTTAACATGAAAGTTGCGAACGTACATCAAAATATCGCGACCTAGTTTGTGTTACCATGTTATGATGTATTTACAAGGACTTTTAAGAATATATAAATATAATTTTTTTAAGCGTAAAAATTAAATAACAATGTGCGGATGGTAATTCAAAATAAAGTACGAAGATAAACCTAATTTTTACTAATACCTGCCTACTCGTAAAATAAGTTTCGTCCGTATCTAATTTTGATTCAACTTTTGTAACACAGTACATGTGAACTGTGAATAATTGAATATGGAGTGACAATTTTTAATTTAAATTCATATTTACTTTCTTTCGAAGAGGGTCAGAAGTCATATACGGCGAAACGGGCCATACGCAGTCCGATCTACCAAAAATTATGCGTCCGAGTTATCCGCATTAAGGATAATCAGAAAGGTCAACCTCAATGCTGTGGTGTCGCTCTGGGGGAATCACGGTATCCTCTACTCCAGGTAAATTGCATTGTTGAGCACCGACCAACGCAATGCAGTTTACACGAATGAATCAGCAACATCTATTGAAAACGGTTGAAGAAAAAAAATGATGCTGGCTTAGGTAGAGCATGGTACGAATGTAGCATTTGTAAACATGAGTGTGTTCTTATATGTATGTTTGAATGTTAATGATAAATCATTCATAAAACAGCTGAAAAGATTGAAATGAACTGTTAAAGTTGATTCCAACCTTTTATCATAAATGTTATATATAAAATTCTCGTGTCACAATGTTAGTTACCACACTCCTTCGAAACGGCTCGACCGATTTTTATGAAATTTTATATGCATATTCAGTAGGTCTGAGAATCAGCTACTACCCATTTTTCATCCCCCTAAGTGATAAGGGTGGCCCACTCCAAAATTATATGGCAAACAACGTTTGCCGGGTCAACTAGTGTTTGTATGTTTACATACGATATCATCTCAGATGTATTTAAATTTAAGATGAACATTGCCGCTATTTTAGCGCCACCCTTAATAAACGGCTTTCAACGAACAGACTAAACAGCAGATTATAATTAATAGACAGAGCTGTCTAAGATTGTGTGAAGTGTGCTTAGACTATTAATAAAAAACAAAAAAAAAACCAAAATAATTTTTTTAACAATAATATATATGTTAAATATTTATAATAAGTAATATCAAATGTTTTATATTTTATTTTAAATAAATGATGAAGTTATACACTGACCCACAAGCCCCAGTAACTAAAATGCATATTTGTATGCATGCATATATCATTTATTTATATTTAGGACCTTGTTTCGTTAAATGCCGCATGTTTAAAGGAAGGAATGAAGGACATAAATTATGTATGCATTGTAAAAATAAAAAAATATAGTGACATAAAACAAGAGAAGAATTTTTTCCAAACATTTTATTACCGGTAGTTTCTATCTTCATAATTTGTGAAGTACTTACTTTGGGAAGATAATAGCGTTTCGTAGATCGTGAATCTTCTTAATTACCAACAATGTTGAAATTAAGCTTTTAATGAGTTTTAATTAACAACTTTGAGAACGCTGCGATAAAATATGTCATGATTCTGTTGATAACATAATGGTTCTATATTTTATTAATTTTTGCAATGAGTAATGTTATTTAAATAAGTTACTAGCCTATCTATGCGACTTTATCCGCCAGTAGTTTTTTACCTACTATAAATTAAATTTATTTTCCCACAATTTTATATTCTATAATGTGTAGTAGCAGCCTATGTCAGACTGTAAAGTGTCAATTGCTAAAGATGTTAAAGTTCCAAACATAAATTATTTAGCAAATAATTTTCTATGCAATTTTTTTCTACGCATTTGTCGGCACTTCTAATCGTGATACTTGTATAAAGACAACAATAGCTCAGTGGTTAGGGTGCTGAATTTATAATCGAAAAGTCATGGAAAAGAGTCGTGGGTTCCAATTCTATTTATAACACATATTTTTTTTTTTTTTTTTTTTTTTTTTAATATAACACATATTACGTAAGTACATTCCTGTTACGTGGATTTAGGTTAATTGTAGGGGTTATATATATAATAATAATAATATTGATCAAGAAATCCTTAATAAATAAAGCATAGTATAATGTAGAGGATTACTTAAATTATGAGAATGCTTGGAATCTAAGTGACGTTGACTCTTCAGCTAAATAATTTGTATAACAGACTATGTAAACATGGCTTTTTGAAAAGAGTAGCCGGCTCTTCTCAACAAAAAACTGCATTCCGAGCTGGTGGTAGCTTCAGACAAACTATCTGACCGACCAATTTTTGACGTTTCAAAAGTACTTTTAAAAATAAGTCTAGTTGAAATAAATAATTTTGAGTTTGAGTTTGAATACTAGTTGTTTGTTACCCAAAAGGAATCTTAAAAGAAAGACCTGACGACGTCCATATTATTATAAGTTAATGCAGAAAGTCGCTCTCTCTTATATATAAAGGAAATATAATATTGAATATTTTCCAAACATTGTCACACATGTAGCTGAAGGACATATGAGGGAATTTCCAGAATGTTGTCTGTCTCGCAGGATCACTCCTAATTACCCCCACGTCACGGACACACTAGTGATTGATTGTAACGCTAATATCTCACAATCCAACAATGATATGTGTGACATTCGTTCTTGTGATATTCTCCTGTGTATTATTTTCCTGCCGTTGTCTTTATTGTTTTCTAGTCGAAACGTAAGAAATTTGTCAATATATCCGTCATACATACTATAATTTGTATTTCCTATAATTCTTTTAATACCGAATTACAATGTGAAGTACATAAATTACAATAATAGTACGTCAAACACCAACTCAAATTTTTAAAGTTAACGTAGTGTTGCACATATAGTAATACTGGTTTACCGCAATATTAACAAGATAGTTTTAAATATGCATTGAGTATATTGTAAAAGTCAAGGAGTATAGATAGTTTAATCCACGACGTCTCACCGCTTGCCTATTTACTGTCTAAATAGTAAATTGAATTATCTATTAGCCTCACTGCACAAAACACTCTTTGAATACTTTACCACTTTATGTTCAACGTTTGAACATCTCTTGACGGACTGACCGAATCTATCGGAACCGATATAAACGATGTTGCCAACTTCTCATAATTAAAATACACTGAGTATACATTTAATATTTATGCGTATATTTTACGTTAACCCGACCGAATCGCATAATATCTATACTTGAATTTGCAACATACATAAATTCGTCCGTGGCGGTTATGACACATTTAACAAATAAAATAAATACACATTTGATTTAAAATACTTATTTCTACAAAGAATGGAGGGGGTTATTTAAATTTATATTTCATAAGCAATAACTTCAATGATCCGATTAAAAATGATTAAAATCATATTCAAAACTCACATAATTTAAGAAATCACAAGTATGTAAATATGTTTGAAGGCTTTACGTAAATCAAAAATGATAATTGAAAAATATTAATTAACTGCAAGAGTGAATGTAGTAAATTTATCGATTTATCTATATTTTTACAGAAATCTGCATATTTTTTTGATTTTTTGAGATGCTACATATTGACTTGACTTATTTTGAAACATCTCGTTTTTAAAACGCAGAATATTTCGCAATGAAAAATATTTCTAGGTAAGCTGTTCTTAACATTTTAGATGGAACTCTGAAACGTGAAATATGTGTTAAATAAATTCTCCAAAGAAAGGATTTTATACTTACAGTGACAAGCTTAATTCTATCAAAACAAACTCCGAGCTTACCGTGAAATGAAATATTACCTTCCGTGCTTTCTTTAATAAAGAAACCTGCGAAAAGTTTTAAAACTTCTAAGTGTATATTCCTTCCTGCATTTCATTAAATAAACGGTTATAATGCAAAGTATACTGATGCGATATGACGTCAAGTTTAGCGTTTAATATGTCTAGTTGGCAGTTGGTAAGTTGCGCCGAGCTTATTTACGCAAAGTTACCCCAAGGAAAACAACATAACTGGAAGTTACCCTCTTTCACATTTGTGAATATTATTCATTGTTTTAGTCCCGTTCGTCATATGAGGAGTAATATGTTACGACTTACGAGCGTGTTGTGTTAAAACCTCTTACGATGAAAAATGTTATACCTTGAGAAACATATAAAGGGCTACACTGTATTATATATTTTAGCTTTTTGTATTATACAAATATGAAACTATAAATTTGATGGTCTACCATCAAAAATAGGTATACAATTAGCAAGGTTAGTAGTGGTAGGAAGTCTATCAGGGAAAATATTTGTCATCATCAAAACCAACTTGAAAAGAAAATTTTATTACCAACCCATATCTCTTACTTCTTTATCACCGGTAAATTTAAGTTTTTAACGTCATTTTTGAATCCATCATGGTTTAACCTTCTTCTTCGTATTTTATAAATCATTAAAAAAGCATATTAGAAAATATAAACACTGTTAAATTATATAGGAATTAAAGCGTTTTCCGTTTTCATTGAAAGCGAAGAAAGCTCTAATTGAGTCTCCATCATCATTATAACGCGAAATTGTATCCACGAGATAATCTGACGCAGTTGAGGTAAGTGTTTCATTAATTTCTTGTAGCCTAAGGGACTTAGACGCGAAGTTAATCGGATTTTCTGTGCAAGTTAAGGCACTTTAAACTGCGATGGGGTGAGAATACTACCTACACGGCAAGAAGGTGCTACACTGCGGTTTACGAATCACCCAACGAGGAAGACCATGCCAGATTGAGTAAAACAGGACAAATGAATATTTTAATAAAAAAATATTTTTATTTATATATTTAAATAAAATGGCGGAGGAAACACATTTTTGTTAGCAACACCGTTTATATATGTCGGAGCATAGTAAAAGATTATCGATTAATCGAATCGTTATCGTTGTCTATGGCGTTGGAGTGGGGTAGTAGTCACTTCCGTTGTTTTGACAGTCTCTACCCTCGACCCTTTATATGCGATCGACAGTCTAACTGAAGTCTTAGTCGTGCGCGGTCTCAGGAAGTGAACATCATCTAAGTAGTGCTAGTGATGGTGATAGTGTCAAGTGCAGTGTAGTGTGGAATTGCCAAGTGGTTAAGTAAACACAATGTTAGGTTAGGTTAGGTTAGCCTTAGGTTAGGTTAGCCTTGTGTTAGGTTAGGTTTATGTGCGTTTAACCTTGGGTTTAAATGGAGAGCCTAGCAGTGGAGGCGAGTGTTGTAATTACTTAAAGGAGCTCCTTAAGCCTACACCTTGGTCACAAGTCCAAGGCACTGCTTAGGTTTCTCTCGTAATTGTTAGAGATCATATTTGATAATTTATCGGTTCAGTAGAAGTATCTGCGTTGCGTTTACCCAATATTCCATTCAATACCATCACCCCCTTTTAGTGTTCCTCAATATTCCCCATCTCCCTCCTTCCATTTCCTTTCTCATCATTTAAAATCCCCGACATATAGTAGTATTAGATCATTTTATGTAAGGACAAGTATACTGACATGTAGACAATATATAACTGTTAGTGCGATAGATTAGAGTCAGTCTCTCTGGCGTTTTCGCGCAGTGTACATGTAAGTTAGTATTATAGTGTCGTGTTAGCCCCCCATTATCGACGAGCATGTGAGTAATGTACTTTATTATTTTAATTTTCGGTAGCGGGTCGAGCGGTGAAGTTGACTGTTTGTGTATAGTAGAAGACGTCTTTAAACCTGCTCCTGGGTGTCAAGCCCCAGGCACTGCTCGACTTTCATCTAGATTATATGTTAATACATTTTTAAATGGCAATAACTTGAAATGAAATTGCATAAGTTAAACCTACAGCAATACAACTGAAAAAAATGTATCGAATTTCATCTCTACTGCATGAATTTTGTGTGACAAACAAACACACTGAAAAAATCTCTTATGTTAAATTTTCCTAAATATCTTCTATGCAAAAACTGCGAGTGTTTTGCATAGAAGATCCACTCGAGGCCATCACTTAACTAACTATTGTAAGTTAATTACAAAATTCACATATTCGTCGATGTGTCTGATGATCAGTGTTGCTAACAATTGTTACAATTATTAAGACAAACTAATGTAGATGCGCCTGTAATAGTTAAACAAGGAAATTGCGAAACCAAAAAAGATAATATAATTATTATACCAGAAAAGCAAGCAAACATTTATATTGTTGCATATGCAATCTAGGTTATTTAATTTGTAAAAGGCAAAGCATTAGTTTATACATTTATTTAATTTCTACAGCAAATGATAACATAATACTTCACTTCCATTAACATTAACACAAATATATTACACTACTTATTATTTACGTCCGACGTCCATGATAGCGACCGACTAGTGAGAATTCAGAACCCCTTCTCTTTTTTATATCCGAAGAAAACAATGTAACAGCTATAGTGACGATAGCAAATACATGACCTATTTTTTTAGGTTTTTATACAGTTATATCTCAAAAACACAAAAAGGGTGGTCACAGTAATCATGAGTAACGCTCGCACATGTGATGTTCGGGATCGCGATCAGTTCGTGCATCTTCAATTTTCCACGCGCTGGAGACGTACGATCGACATCTCTGCAATAAATAGCACTATCTCACGTACATCACTCACTATCTTTTTAATCCAACTACGTGAACGTTTTCGGATATCCTTACTAATAAAATCTTATTAAGATTTCGATACTTGGTGATTTAAAGCCGAAAGTAGCCTATAACAAACCCCAAGGGTAGCAGACTATTGCAGTTAGAAACATTAAAAAAAACAATTGGGCGTCAGTGAGGTATTTGAAGGGTCCTACGGTCCAATTAGAGTGTTAAATGTTAGTAACCCAGTATTTTTTAATAATGCCATATCCCAGGGCAGGCAGGGCATTATTACGGAATTAGAAATAAGTTTTGCGGGCTAAGAAATTTTCGAAATTGTGTAATTTTTATACATAATTGTGTATATGCTGACAAAAGGGATCTATATATACAAGCTTATAGCTATATAGTCTTTATACACGGATTATCACTTTAGCAAGATTTAACTACACTCTTAGAATAAAAGAGATCTAATTGTAATTAGAGAGAAATGTGGATGAATCTTCAAAAAATAATATTTTTTATTGTCTTTCCTTACTCATAATTTTATTTTTAAAGGGTTTTAGTGCAAGGCTTTTTCAGATCATTTTATAATAAATTGTAGCAATATTGTGATGTTTCATTAGATAGTACTTTTTATAAGTTTTTTTATTTAAAAAAAAACATCTATCGGATCGACGATTTATAAGCGATAGAACTGCATCAGTTTGACGAGTCAGTCCGTGATGTACTTAAATACTGACGCATGTAAGGTGTCACCTTATAGAATCACATGACTCTTTGCGTACGGTTAAAGAGCTCTTTAAACCTGCCTCAGGGTTTCAGCCCCCATGCATTGCTCGGTTCTCTATACTATAGAATGCAAGTTATTATTTGTTTCACTTGTTACTGTGCAGCATAGCTAAGCATAGTTTATACAAAAACAGAAATTATAGGAATATTGACTAGTATTACTATAATTTCATTGAGTAAATAATGTATGAGGTAAAATAGGTTTCATAATATCAGTATTATAAACAAGAACTGATATCAACCGCAATATCCAGCAAAATTTTATACTGCAACGGGAAAGTGCAAATTTAATTTTAATTTATCATCAGAAATATTTTAATATGATTACGATGGTTAATTTAACAATATGTTAATATTATCACGTAAATATGAAAATGTTGAACAGGTAAACTATAAAATTATGGTCCTTTTCGATTTAAATGTAATTAATAGAGTAAAATAACCGTGAAACGAGCTGTTAAACTTTCTGTTAGCTGTTAAATTTCAAATTTGTTAGCAAAATTTTTGACAATTTCTAATTACTTTGAGATTACTTTATGAGTATTTTTACCTATCATCGGCGAATAGATATACAATTGTAGGAAGAATTATATAACATTTACTGGATTATTTAATACATTAAATTATATATTCAATTCAATGCACAGATTTTGCCTAAGACATTCATTATGCTACTGGGGAAGTCTCATTCTTTTTAGAGCAGTACTTTTAGCATTATTATACAAATAAGACAAAAAAAATCAAAATCATTATCAAATGGGTTTTAAAATGAGACATCGACACTAACAAATTAATTAAACTACAGGATGTAAAACAGGAAGCTGAGTGGACCTTGTGACATAGGTATAGGGTTACGGAGCCCATTTATATCGTACACGTTAACTATTCGACGCGCTCCCGAACATTCAACTACAATAGATAATAAACCGATATGATCCTCAAAAAGGAGGACATAGCACCATAAATGTAAATTGAATTTCTTGCACTATTTAACTACTTCTACTAGCCGACTCGCGCGATTTTGTTCTCGTATTGCTCCGTTCCTATGGGTCGTAGCGAGATGTTAAATAGCCTAAGTTACTTCTTCTTTGATCTGCAAGTGAAAGTCCCGTCAAAATCGCTCCAACCATTTCAGAGATTAGCCGCAACAAAAAGACAGACAAACAAAAATTGTAAAAAATGTTATTGGTTATATATACCGTGTATATACGTATGACTTAGTAAAAAGCGTTTATTTTAATATTACAAATATACTCTCCAATTTTATTAATTTCTATGGATATATAGTTCTTATAACCTATCAATCAAAAGTTTATAGAGGTGTTGTGAACTATAAATCTTTGAATATAATTTAATTAGATATGTAAATGCATAGGACTAGTAATAGGCTAGTGCACTTGTAACACAATGCTATTAATTTTAGGCGGGCGGGTGGTTCGGGGAGGGGCGGGGCGCTAGGCGGTTAGACCACAGGCAGGCGGCGGCGGTTTGACGTATTATCGTCGCGCCGCACCACTTACTGCTGACTCTCTGCTGTCCAACGTGAGCCCTCTCAAATCTAATATTGTACAGCCATGAGAAGACAGTTCACTTATTCTTTCCCTCTCAATTAAATGTAGGTATTAATCATGTGAAGAAAACTCTATCTGAGTTTTCTTTACATTATTAATACACCTTTTCATCAATCATCTTTATCAGGAGATAAAATTACTAAATTCTTTATACAGTGTTCACTTCCCGATCGAAAAAATCTGCCATCAAACTGCCTAATACAAAATATTGTAAAATTTATAATTCCATTTTGTAAACAAATTGTAATCTGCAAATCTATGAAATATAAACTGATATTTTCATTACACTCGTCTTTGAACGCTGATTATTATATAGAATTGTTTTAATTATAATGAAAACATGAATTTAGTTCCAAGTTTTTTTTTAATCGCGAAAAGATGGTATTTAATCAAATGTATTGTTAATACATAAAATCTCTTGCGTATATTTACATGATTTTAAAATATATTGCTGTAGCGTAAAAGTCCAATTAGTAAAAGAAAACGTTACTTTAATTAGATCATTTTATTTTTAATTAAAGTCTAGCATTTTAAACAAAAAGGAAACAGCAATTTAGCTTTACCATTCTTTACTAAGCACTTTCCGAAAACCTTAATGGAAGTCGTTGTATACCTTAGTTTTAGAATGAGTTTGCATCGTAAAATTTTATCTTACAGCACTTCGTAAAAATTGTTAATAGGAACTAGAGCTCGTGTTATAATAAAAATGTAACTTATCGAATATCTGAACGTAGGAAATATTTAAGAAAATTTAATGTGAGTATAGTATAGTCTTTATAACACCAATAGAAGCTAAAATAATAAATTTAAAATTCGTGTCTATGTTTGTGTGTCTATTTGAAATTGATTTGATTTTCTCAGTTGTAGTGTGTCTTCTTTAATAAGATGAAGTCACTTCTGCTGTCTATTCGCTAGGATCTTTTAAACTACTCAATGGATTTCAAAACAATTTTCAGCAATAAATTGAGTGTTTCAAGTGGTTTCAAGGTATATATAAAACATACATTTTATAGTACAGAAAAGTCTAAAAACATATTTTTTTGTGCACTTAAATCGTAAATGCTGGCTAATAAGCCGGAATAGGTCGCTAGGAAAATATATATAGGTAGGCTTTGTTTCATTTAAAAACTACCAAGTATTTTAGGTATATACTTGGTAGTTTTGCTACATTGCGATAATGTTTTTCAAAATTCTTGTAGACTAATAACTACCTACTAATATTATAATTTACATATGTTTTAGCCCAGCGCGGAAAGGGCGGAACGACTAGTTTTATATAGGTAAATATTTAGTGGATAGTATCTTGGATGCAGAGGTAAGGAGTGTAGTTCTGAAAGTGCCAACCCACAAATTTGAAAGTTGGCCAAGTTGAATCGACAGGGAGTGCTTGTGGTCACGAGTTCACCGCTCCGCTTTCCGCTTTCTACAATACTTGATTTCGCGTATAACTTGTTGTGACATTTAAAATATATCGTAGGGGTTAGAAAACAACTTTTAAAAAATATTTCTTGCTTTTATTGCAAGATAAAACGCTTTACCGTGTGAGGATGCTAGTTTCAGAGTAAACTAGAGGTCGACGTTGAAGGATTCTGTTCTGTGGGTAAGATTAAGTAACATCATAAGTAGCTTGAGAACTACACTATCTACAGACTTGCTAGTTTTTACGTCGGGGATTAAAAATGGCTTCCTGTACTTATTAATATCGTATCTAATCAAACTGGTCCTAAAACAATATCACTAAGGCGAATTGAAATATCGTATAATATTTGACACTCTGTTGAGAGTAATTTCGCACAGACGCTAGAAATTTTAGTTTAGAAAATAATTTTGTATATGACTTTATTATATTATAGATCGTAATACTTCTACATAATTTGCTACAAATCGCTTCTTGTTTTTAGGGATCAGTATCTGAAAAGGAAAAAAGGAACCCTTCGTTGTCCGTATGTCTGACTGTCTGTCTGTCAAGACCCTTTTTCTCAGGATCGCGTGGAGGTATCAAGTTGAAATGAATATGAAATACTCAAGCACGCGGTCTAAGTGTAAGCAATCAATAAATATGGCTATTTATACTTAAGTGGTTACAAGTAGTTTTCCTAGGGCATTCCACATATGCGGACATGAAAAAAATCGATGTTTGCTGTTTTAGTAATATTCGAATATACTATACAATATACTTCCCCTCGATACAGATAAAAAATATTATTACTGTTTAAACTCAAGTTAACGAGTTTAATTTTCTGATATTGAAATTTAAAAACTTTAAATGTATTAATCCAAGAAACTAAGAAATAATTTTGTAATGCAAAAATGTATTTAAAAAGATTATTTGTTAGAATATAAATTCTATTAGCTAATTAACTAGACTTTTCATTTTTAAGACTTTTCAATAAGGTTGAAAGTAAAGTGCATTACTTTCAGTTAATTCTGTACCGAAGACGTGTATATGTATAACATGTTTAAATATCAGTGAAATCGCAAAAATCGACGTTTTTGTCGTCGTCTCGTGTGAAATGAATCAAAAGCTATATGGGAGGCCTATATCCTAGAAACGGCTGTTGATGATATGACATGTTGTTAAATGACAACTTCTAAAATATTTTAATTAACTCCAAAAAAAGGAGGTTCTATGGATGGTTCTAGGAAGTATATTTGACAATACATATTTTATTATTATATATTCACCGACTTTTAAATTATTTTAGTGAAATTATTTCTTATTGCATTTTTTTTGTTAAAAATGTTGTATCATATTTCCTTGTATTCTTTTTGTAAGCAAAGCAAGCAAGCAGTTTGTAGTGTTTATCCCTGTATTGAAATTGTACTGAACCCTCAGAGCGCGAGTTCCACACTCGCACTTGAGCGAATAATTTTTATTAAAAATTGTATTGTTAATTCGTATTGTGATATTTAATTTAATTTTGGCCTTAACATTTATTTTAATAAACAAAAGCATTGAAAAGCAAAAAAGATGAAAATAAATGTAAATATTATAACTTTAAATACATTATTTAACAATCTAGGAAATTATTATATATATTAAGTATTATATAAAATTGAATACTTCTACTTCACTGTTTACCATCTGTTATTATTAAAGAACACGATGTCAGGCGTCAAAATGATTGTTATTAAGATATTTTGTATATAAAATATATTGCTACAACTATATTGCTACAGTCTACAATTATAATGTTTGTAATAGTATCCAATCCAAACTATAAAGTTAACAGTTGCTCATTAGAACTTAAAATAAGTGCATCTGGAAATTAGCTTTGTAAGAAAGCTATTAGAAGACATAAGAGGAAAGGTACTGGTAGCAACCTGCGCAAAATTTACTTGTTGGCGTCTGCGCCCAAGTAAGCAAAGCTCTGCTAGAACATAGTAAGGTAATTGAACTAATAAATCTAACCGTATACTGCGCTCTCGTCTCGCTTGGATCAAGGCGACACCATTAAACCTTCGCTCAGATTTCGCTTCGACTCACCTAACGGAACACGATCCTGGAATTTGGTTACAACTTACGGCAGTTCGAATTTTAACGACAAACGTATGAAATAGCTGACAAATCCCTTGTGTATTTATTTAAAAGAAGGATAAAATATACAAAAATACAAAACAGAAAAGTATTTGTAAATAACTTTATAATTGTAAAATATATCGGTTACTGTAGTGTAACCAATGACGGATAAGTAATCAGCACTGGACGAAAAAAATAATTATTTGAATTTATAATATTGTTATTATTTGCATTTTTATAACATTGACATAAACATAAGTTATCCCTAAATTTTATGTATCATTTACTTCCATTGTCATTGAAGCTACTTTAAAGTTTTTGTTTAATAATTTAGTTAGTTGAGTAAAGTAGAAGGTTTATCTGTTAACGTATTATTACTAATATTATAAAAGAAAAAAAATCTGTGTGATGAAAAATTTCCCGTGATAATCGTGGATCAGATATCGAAAAATCCTTCGCTGATTCCAAAATTAAATAGGATATACAATGTCCCTAACTTAAATAATTAGGAAGATGGAGATGGACCTTTGAGTGTGAGCATCACTATAAACTTAATAAATTAGAAAGCATTTCAAAAAATAATCAAAAATGTTAAGTAGTAAAGGGAAAAATAATAATTTATTTAAAAAATATGATCTATAAATATTTATCATCCACAAACGAACTCGTAACAATTAAACGAATGCAAATTCAATGGAGGAATCAATCGTTTACAGATAACGAATTAAAAAATCATAAATATTTATTTTAAGCATTGGTTATCTGTGACTAAATTTGGCCAATTGTGAACAAACACCTATTAAAAATTATTAATTGTTGTTGATTGAATTTTTTACTTTATTATTTAAAATATGTAAAAGACTATAATATCATGCACTTTAGACAGGAAGCTGAGAATTGCCTGGAACTTGTTACCAAAAAGCAAGTTAAAGGGATCCGTTTATTGTGAACAAACTGTTCGATTTCAATGAATCAACACACCCTGATCTATCAAAACTATTCTAATTATAAGGTACTAGGGGCCCGTCCCGGCTTCGCACGGGTGGATAATTTTTTTTTAACATTTTGGCTCTCCCGCATTCTGTCGCTCCCTCTATCGCCGCGTTACTCGCTGCGCTGCGAGGCACTCCACACCGCGTCCGCGACCCGTCAGGGATTATTTTTTATTTATCTTGATATTTTTATTTCGTAATATCTTTTGACTGGAATGTCCGATTTTAATAATTCAAAAAGTATTTTACAGGTATTGAAACAGTCTTCAATACGAAATAATTTATTTGGATAAGGATTAATACAAAGTTATAGAAAACATGGTCTGATTTTGATTGGCATTTTTATCAACTTTTAAAATGTAAAAAAGTAGTTATAGTGACATAACTATAATAGTTGGACATATGGTCTCGCGGAGTTTTTTGTAGATATTGATACGTTCTATAATATTGTAGAACATTTCTTTGTTCTATCATCAATACTTTTTGCAACGCATGCGATGAAAGATATTTTATGGCTAATTTTTTTGCACCTTGGGTTGGTTTTAGTGAGATTTTCTGAGGATCTCTAATTTTTTCTTTTAATAAATATAGCCTATGTTACTCAGGGATAATGTAGCTTTCTAATGGTGAAAGAATTTTTGAAATCGGTCCAGTAGTTTTTATGTTTATTCGTTACATACAAAAATACAAAAATACAAATCTTACTTCTTTATAATATTAGTATAGATTTACAATATCGCCAACAAAAAGTAAACTTAAAAGTATTAATTGTATTAAATTTAAGTACTAATCATTTAAATATACGAACTTCTGACACATTTTTAAGCATATCAATCTTCACAGATATTATTTTTTAAATCAGTGTTTAATTCTACTTGTATCTAACAAGTAAAGTCAAGAAGTATAAGAAGATATGTACAAGTATATTACCAAATTATAAATTACAATAAAGTACAAAGAAAATAACATTAAATTAATACTGCCTAATAAAAATATAATTAACAAATTAGTTATTTTAAAACATTTACCGAAAATTGCAATCAAAGTTAATAGAGAAATGGTTGGTTAGAATGTAATTCACTGCGGTGTACTTAACATGTTTATGTAATTATATTAATTTTTCTGTATGTCAGTTAACTATTTTATAAATAAATTAGTTAAATACGGACATCACTGCTAAATATATAATTAACTGAGGTAGGGCACAGTAACTGAGGTAGGGCACAGCAACTGAGGTAGGGCACAGCAGGAAATTTCCTGCTCAAATTTGGAGCAGCCCGACTGGGGTAGTACCTCGACCTTACAGAAGATCACAGCTAAATAACACTACTCTAAAGCAGTGTTGTGTTCCTGTTGGTGAGTAAGGTGACCAGAGCTCCTGGGGGGAATTGGGGATAGGGTCGGCAACGCGCTTGCGATGCTTCTGGTGTTGCAGACGTCTATAAGCTACGGTAATCGCTTACCATCAGGTGAGCCGTACGCTTGTTTGCCGACCTAGTTACATAAAAAAAAAAAAGAAAAGGAAAGATTAAAGCCTAACAGGGAATACAAGATAGAGATGAACATAATAGTTGCAGTTCAGCCACTGCTGATTGCTTTATAATCATCTCGTCACGCTCACTCATATATACAAAAGTCTCTATCTCTCGTAAGGTAAGCAAAGTTAAATATAACATAATAAAAATAAACTAATTTTAGTACTTATATATGAAAAGAGATTTTATTTCCTTTCTTTCACGATAATATTGTAATTCGTAATATTATAGAAAGTAATGTATAGCATTGTTTTTGTTGCAATTGTAGAGCGCTGATAAAGTAAACCTTTATTAAAATCTTAGGTTGATAATCTTCAAAATTGGTTTAGGTATCCCTTTTATTTATAATGTTCAATAGTTATGTTTTTTTTTTGAAAATCCATTTTCATTCCGAAAAATATATCAATACCAATTTATTTTCAAGTAATTTAATTTATTTCATGTGGTTGAGTTGCATGTAGCTCCTAAAAGCACATTTAAACGTCAGAGCAGCATTTGAGTGCAGCGATTTCTCTTCTCGTATTTTAAAACCGATTTGAGCACTGAATTTAACTGTAACTGGAAAATCCAGCCATTTTAAGAAGTAGTTCTAGGAAATTCTATAAATAATTGGAAACTAGCACTTTGTTATAATTACTTGATATAATTATCCTAAAATTTACAGCTAGAAATCTTTAAGTAAAATCATTATTTGGATAATAAAATTATACAGTAAAACAGACACTATAAGCAATATATGTTTTTAGCACTTTTTATAAGTTTTTATTTATTTTAGCTGCGGTGTCTGATGATTACAGTAAAATAATCATGCAAATTTAAATTTCATCTACTTTCCAAGTTCCGATTAAGCTGAATTTTTATTGAAAATTAAAAGATGACAACGAAATATTATTATGACATTTAGCTGATCTGATTATAGAGGTCGTCTCTGTGTTGTAAAACGACGCAACCTATCGAGTTTGGGCTCATATGATTCGTATTAATAAACAAGTACTTTCTCTTCAGTCTTACATTGATTATTTAATTAATTTTTTATCGATACCTAACTAAAAAACATCTTTTTGTTTTAGGTTAAACGTAATTGAGAACAAATATCTAGTATGTTCTATATACAAGAAAGTAACGAACAAGTCGAGTACGTGAGAAATAGTTTTCACAGCGCTCCATTATGTAACACCTTCTAATTTCCGCTTAGTTGGAATTGAAAAAGTGGTAGTAGTAGCGATACAAAAACGAAAATAGTAAACACATAAAGCTTCGAAAGTGCAAACCTTAAATTTTAAACTAGCATAGTGAAGCGCGAGGTATACGGACACAGGTAACAAAAATAAATTATTAATTTATTCCAAAATTTTACTCTACTTAAAAGATATTTTTAAAAATTTATTTGAAAATTTAAATAAGAAATACGGTTCCTATTTAAAAAAAATTAAAACCTTTACAGTGTTAGTTATGCTAAATAAAACGTTTCAACAATTTTATTTTGAATAGAAAGAGTATTTTATTTGTTATCATTGATTGTGTCTTTCTATAAATGTGGTGGTTTTGTTATACCTTATTTGGATATTCACTTCCCCTTCAAGAATAATAATATATACTAATATTAATATTCAAACACTGTAACGCATCAACAATAAAAGAATAATATTCTGGTTTTCTTTTTGTCAATTTCCCGCAAGTTGTTTGTTTTTTCTCAATATAATATATACTCAAATTTCAATTTCAGTAATCATTGATGTATAGCATAAAAATGTAATATTTATTCCTGATTTTGTTTTAACAAAAGTCGCTCAGCTCTCATTGGCACTTGTTCAACGGCGTGAGTCGAAAGACACTCTCGGGGGCGACTCTATCTGCTATAAGTATCATCTATCAGTAGATGTACTACGAATTTCAGTAAACCTTACCATTTTTAATGCAACTCCCGGGACTAATTGGAAATGTTATTGCATAACAAAATAAGATTCCCAAAATTTGAATAAAATTAAACTGTCATCAAAGCCTATTTATCCTTCGAGAGTTCTTACTTTCAACGTTTTACTAAGACCGATTTTCTTTACGAACTTTACCATTTATAACTTCTTATTTTTATATATTTAAAAAAATTGTAATAATTTATTATAGTTTTCTGGGAGATCTAGATTCTCTTCTTTGTTAGTCATAGCTTTAAAAAAATTTAACCAGGTAGAGTATTTTTAAATAACTTTTGCTGTTCTATTATTCCTTCTTATTGTAATTGATTATATAAATGGAACATTTTTGTTATATTTATCTATACTCTATACTATTATATAAAGAGGAAAGATTTGATTGTTTGTATGTTTGTTTGTTGCGAATAGGCTCGAAAAGTACTGAACCGATTTTGAAAATTCTATCACCGATGGAAAGCTACATCCTTTCCGGGTAACATAGGCTATGTGGTGTTGCCATAAATATTCTAATTAAAAAGATATGGCTATTTAAGTGCCATGACCTGGTCTGGTAAATTGAAGGGTTTGTCAGGAACTACTAATCCAATTTTAATTTTTTTTTCATAGATAGAAAACTACACTTTTCGTGAGTGACAATGGTGATTTAGTGTTGCCATATACATTTTTTAATTAGTAGAATATGGCCATTTTGTTGCTACTAAACCGATTTTAAAATTTCTTTCCCTGAGAGAAAACGACTCTTTTCGTGAGCGACAAAGGTGATTTAGTGTTGCCATATACATTTTTTAATTAGTAGAATATGGCCATTTTGTTGCTACTAAACCGATTTTGAAATTTCTTTCACTGAGAGAAAACGACTCTTTTCGTGAGCGACAAAGGTGATTTAGTGTTGCCATATACATTTTTTAATTAGTAGAATATGGCCATTTTGTTGCTACTAAACCGATTTTAAAATTTCTTTCACTGAGAGAAAACGACTCTTTTCGTGAGCGACAAAGGTGATTTAGTGTTGCCATATACATTTTTTAATTAGTAGAATATGGCCATTTTGTTGATACTAAACCGATTTTGAAATTTATTTCACTGAGAGAAAACGACTCTTTTCGTGAGCGACAAAGGTGATTTAGTGTTGGCGTACATATTTTTTAATTAATAGAATATGGCCATTTTGTTGCTACTAAACCGATTTTAAAATTTCTATCACTGAGAGAAAACGACTCTTTTCGTGAGCGACAAAGGTGATTTAGTGTTGGCGTACATATTTTTTAATTAATAGAATATGGCCATTTTGTTGCTACTAAACCGATTTTAAAATTTCATTCCCTGAGTGAAAACGACACTTTTCGTGAGTGACAAAGGTGATGTAGTGTTGCCATATACTTTTTTTATGACAATAGAATACGGCCATTTTGTTGCTACTGATACGAATTTAAAAATTCTTTTACTAAGAAGTTTATAGTATTCCCGTTTCTCTTCCTCTTTTATACTTTCATTCTCTCTCATCCTCTCTTTTTTCTGGCTTTGATTTATAAGTTTATCTTTGTTTATCACTCTTATATTATCTGCCTCTTTTCTCTTTTTTTTCAAATAAAGAAAAGCTATATAATTAAAGAATGACAATTTAAGGACATGAATTATAATAATGCTTCAAATACTCGGAGCGAAGCTAGGGCAGGCCGCTCGTATTATATATATTAGGTATAACATAAATTACGATTTCAATTTGAACTTGAACGATGAATGTTAAGAGTCGGTTTAATTAAATCCATGCTGTTGTTTTGCTGCTGTCATCTCGCAAAACATTACACGCGCAAGTTTATCCACAAATTATGTTTACACCATTCAAATATACGTTGTTTAAACTTAATCCATTATTAAATTTTAGCCAACTTATTAACATTAAATTTTCTGTATTTACTGTTTATTAAAGTCAAGATGTTAATTACTTTTTATCCCACCATTAAAGTGACCGCATTTTTAGAAGCTTTTATATAACTTACTAGCGGCCCATCCCGGCTTCGCACGGGTGGAATATTTTATTTTAAAACATTTTGGCTCTCCCGCATTTCGGTGGTATATATGTATAACTACACTGACCCGTCGCGTCGTCGTGTATTTTTTGTTTATGTTGATATTTTTAATTTATATACGTAATATCTTTTGAATGGAAAGTCCGATTTTAATAATTCAAAAAGTGATTTACAGGTATTGAAACAGTCTTGAATATGAAATAGTTTATTTGGATAAGGATTAATACAATGGTATGGATAACATGGTCTGAATTTGATAGGCATTTCTATCAACTTTTAAAATGTAAAAAAGTAGTGATAGTAACAAAACTACGATAGTTGGACATATGGTCTCGCGAGGTTTTTTGTAGATATTGATACAAACTATAATATTGTAGAACATTTTTTTGTTCTATCGTCAATACTTTTCGCAGCGCTTGCGATGAAAGATATTTTATGGCTAATTTTTTTGCACCTTGGGTTGGTTTTAGTGAGAATTTCTGGGGATCTCTAATTTTTTCTTGTAATAAATATAGCCTATGTTACTCAGGGATAATGTAGCTTTCTAATGGTGAAAGAATTTTTGAAATCGGTCCAGTAGTTTTTATGTTTATTCGTTACATACAAAAATACAAATCTTTCCTCTTTATAATATTAGTATAGATATAGATATAGATTGTATGTAAATAGCTCCTTAAATGCAAAACATTTTTCGGGCACTTTCTCGTGGCTGATTAAACTAAACTTAATCTGATAATCTGACACAGTTCTTTAATGATGGAGCTGATTTGTTTGAAGATAAATTGTAATCAAGGGGATCATTATTGATTTAAGTTTGGGAAATTTGTTTCGTTGTCATCAGTACTGTAGCACCGGGATCATATATAAAATCAGGATCATACACGGAATCATATAAAACTTGTTAATGAAAACGTAAACGTCAGAGGCGGTTCTCAGATTAATAAGATACAGAATATACCATAGCAATTCCCGACTTTGATCTCTTTCAATCCATCGTAATGATTTTATGATTTTAATATTTTATATTTATTATTTTCTTTTAAGTACTGGCCTTGTGTATGTAGTTTGGTTTCTGATTCAAGCTACACAATAAAGTACATACTATATACTTATTAAATTTATGAATTATTATTGTTATAATTCAATTGTGTATTCTAAGTTATTGTATATACATGATTTTTTTCCAAAAAATACATGCCCAATTTTTCTTACACAAACGTATTCTTAAATAGTCATTCAAAGATCAATAAAACTGAAGTCCCCGTTATAATGCTGCGTGAGTATAAACGTAAGAGTCGCGTGTTTGACCGAAGGCATCGTAAAATGCATCATAAACTTGTGCTCATAAATTTAGAAAATCGAAGTAGGTATTACTTTGAAATTGAATCGGAGTTTGGGGGAGATATAGAGCGTGTACGAGCGTGTACAAGTGTGTAGGAGCGTGTACAGCGTGTAACCGCTCAGTCGATGAATCACGAAGATGTATGTAGTGGTAAAGACAAGTTTTGTAGGTAATAATCATCTAGGAGTACGAGTAGCTACGCGTACGCTCTGGCAATGTGCCGGCTCTGTAATAAGTTAAATCTCAGCGGGTAGATGCCCCATTGCGAGAAATAACAGACTACGCTAGTGTTTTGTTAAATGTTACTCGTACATATCTGTTACAAAACTAATGTGATTTACAATTTGATTACATTTAAAAGTATATTTTTGCTGTGTAAATAATTTTTAACTTAAAATACGGGAGAATACAGCACTCATCCACTCAATCTTATTTATAAACATTTAAGTAAAATAAAGTATTTTTGTTACCAATTTAAAACCTTACAAACTATTCACAACACGTTTAGTTTGCGTAGGTGATCTAATTCTAAATCCAATTTTGCGGACTCGCAAAGATGACGGATAATTTATTTGTTATGAACCCCTCTGATATGGGTATCAAATAAAAGAGTTTTCTAAGAAGAAGACGAAAAAGGTTTTTTTAAAATAAGTTTTTAAATTTCAAAAAATGATAATCCTGTAAATTTACAAGTGTACAAATTTATACAAATTGCATTGACACATCTATCTAAAGGTAAAGATGTAAAATTTTATCTGGTTTATTAAATGAATATAATAGTAATGTATGTGTTATAGTCAATCCTCGAAGCTCCGACGCTCCTAGGTTCGACTAGTCAATCCTCTGGTTTGAGTCTTTTTTTTCAGGTTTTGGTCTTAGTCAAAGACCAAAACCAAACATCGAAACTCCATTTCTTGAAATCGATGTTTGTCCAGTCAACATTCAATTATGTATTGAAATGTCTTAGTGTGTTAGATTATCTACACTATTATATAAAGAGGAAAGATTTGATTGTTTGTATGTTTGTTTGTTGCGAATGAGTTTGAAAACTACTGAACCGATTTTGAAAATTCTTTCACCGATAGAAAGCTACATCCTTTTCGGGTAACATAGGCTATGTGGTGTTACCATAAATATTCTAATTAAAAACATATGGCCATTTAAGTGCCATAAGGTGGCCATTTTGTAAATTGAAGAGCTTCTCAGGAACAACAAATCCGATTTAAAAAATTCTTTCACTGATAGAAAACTACACTATTCGTGAGTGACAAAGGTGATTTAGTGTTGCCATATACATTTTTTAAATAATTAAATATGGCCATTTTGTTGTTACTAATCCGATTTTTAAAATTCTTTCACTAAGAGATGTCTATAGTATTTCCGTCGCTCTTTCTCTTTATATACTAACATTCTCTCTCATCCTCTCTCTTTTTTTTCGTCCTTAACCTATTCTCTGTGACGTCTCCGATGTTGCATTGAGGGTGGCTCCTTAGCCCTTGCGTAACACAGTACGAAAACACATACTCGCGTTTGCAGCTTCGGCAACCAAATTCGCAAGCACCCACGAACGTATTCACGTACTGTGTTACAGCGGGCGGGAGCTCCCCTCCCTACGCGCCTCCACTTTTTATAAACACCCAGAGGTGTTCTTGTTCAGAGGATACTAGAATCGACTAGGCAAAGCCCGATACAGATTATTTTACTTTCGACGTTTGACTAAAAAGTTAGGAAATTTCTAGGTTTGATCGATGGCTTTTGTCAAACTTAGGATATACCAGTCTTTCCGGAAAGAAAATGCATATCGACCTTTGACAGTGGCATATGCAACAAAAATTCAATAAAGTAAAAAAGTTTCGACTTAAAAGACTGCTTTTTAAAAACTTCCATGAAATATTAATGTTAAGTACAAAATAAAACAATATCTTGTCCCTGAAAGAAGGACCTTAACCCTTTTCGGGATAAATGGGCTTAAAATGAAATATCGGGCGGGCCCTCCACTTTGTTCCAATCGCATTTCCCTTTGGAGCGATCTCACGGCGGAAATTAATCTATCCGGCAAGTGAATGGACTGCACTTGTGCGTGAGGGTTGATCAGTATATGATTGATGATTTTTATTTATTCTGATAAACACCGAATGCTTTAATATGTCAGGATCAAAACTTTTAAAAAAATCTAGGTATTATATAATTAATACTATATAAAGAATTTACGTATTTATTGTATATACATGGGAGGTATTTAAGAAAATATCTCCTAAAAAAATTATAATTAGGTTATATAAAAAGGCCTTAGATTAGCTTACTTGGCTTCTATAAAATGGATGCTAATAATGTCTTTTACGCAATACTCTGCAATATAACTCATATATACAATAGAAATCATAGTTTTTTAAAGTCACAAATGAATAGTAATGAAAAGCTGAACTCATATCCGGCAATTGCATCAGAAAACAGTTTCGCATAATTCTAGTGCAAGTGCAACTCAGCCAGATTAGCTGAAACTTGCGATATTTGTCCGGTGCATTAGTGGAATTAGCAATCTCATATCCGGAGCTAATATTTCTGGTGTTCGCCGGTGCCCGAGAATTAATCAGTTTGCACAACGTTGCCCGCCAAATGAACTTCTATTCCCGTTTTCTATCTATGAGGATATTATAAAATGCAAGATTATATTATTTTAGATGAATAAGAATAGGAAGTTTCTGTTTAACTTATGTTTAATAGTTTTTATACGTAACTCTACTTTTATACGTTTGCTTTTTACTATGTACCAACTAAAAAAGTTAAAATTAACTTTTATAAAAAAAAACCATAATATTAATGGGATATTTATTTAAAGAGTATTTTATAAATAATTTGCAAGTCATATTTTTTCAACATGTTAGCCTAAGAATCTTGATTAGTTAACGTATAACTCTAAGCCGAAACTAATAATCTATCTTAATCTAAAATATTTAGGATTATAGATTGAATATACATTCCAAATTCAAATTTATGCATGGGACATTCAAATTTGAAATCTATTTACAAACAGTAATCCAGAGATTTCTAATTTGTAATCCACATGATTAATTATCACATTGCACGAACTTCCAAAATTTTCAAAAAAATATATAAATATAAAAATGTACACAAAATCTAATGGATTGTACATCAAATACTTACGCAATAAAAGTGTAATACATTTTTTAAATATTTACCAGAAAGAAGAAGAGTATTATTAGAAGTTTTCTGTATATTATAGTACCTATTCTGGTTTTCTGTATACCAAATTTATTTTACATTTTTCCTTAATTTGCTAATCGTGTGGCAAACTATTACTTATATTCATATTAAAAAGAAAAAGGTAGAATTTAGTACTGATTAATAGAAATAGTTTTTTTTGACCTATAACCTTCGATCAACTGTAATTGTTTAAACATACTTACATATGCAAAAACGTATAACATGTTACGATTTTTCGATTCTGAAAATCACAATTAAATGGTTATTTCTTAAAAAAGTCTTGAAATAATCCATAAAGTCTTGTTGTAATTCCCCAAGTTCCCAATTATTTTTGTCGAGAGCTGTAATTAAGCAGTATAAAGTGGTCGGCAGCCGTAATCCGACCACTTTTGTGATATTTAAACGAGTTTCATTACGCTTCGGTTATAAAAGCAGCGCTATTACGAGAAATGGACTGGAAACATAACGCTCGACTTCGACTGACCGTAATAATGTCGTCACTGGGAATAAATACAATCCTGGTGCCGATTCCGTTTGATTTCTACAAATATTTATTCCGATTTATTCGGTTTACTTATCTATCTACATAATACAATTAAAAACGTCGATCTTTGTGCATTGGAGATATTTGAGAAAATAATAGAACATAAAATAATTATTTTTAACACGTACACATATTAACTACGCTCATTACGCAAAAGTTAACTACTATACAAAATAGTATGCGATTTTTTACAATTAGTTCAGTCATTATATTATTGTATAAGCATATGAACGTAACGAGCTATTTTTTGATAGGGAGGACTAGAAAAGCTAAACTTCCAATTGTTGACCAAAATTTCCTTGTGGATTTTCCGCCATCTTGTAAAAGGGTTAAATTTAGTTTTTTCATAATAACTTCTAATATAATAACTACATTTTTTAAGTTAAGTTTTTCTAGGCACCCCACGTGATATCATTTAAATTTTGGCTAATTTCATCTATATGACACATGTCACAGAACATAGGTATTGACTTTAAAAATATGTGTACCTAAGTGTGAATTCAAACTAATAATACACTTTTCCGCACTGACCTACACGCAGCTATTTTACTTCGTTATCAGAAAGTTCGTTTTACAACCTGTTATGAATATTTTCATTTTTTGGCTCTTGAAGAGAATATGAGAGCACTAGTTAATTAATAAAAAATACTGTAAAATTGGTATAATATTGTTGAAAAAGTCAGAAATAAACGCGACTTAACTGATTTCTAATTACTTAAAGCTTACAAATGCTAGCTAGATTAGTTGTGTATTTAACAAATATAGAAACCTATGCTATATTTATTCCAGTTAAATGAATTCAAATTTAAACGTTTAATTAAGAATACATCTCCATATTTTATGTACACAAAGTAATACGTAGGAGCTCGAGTGTGGTCTCATTGAGGCATTAGCCAACAATAAACACAAATATTTTTGCGTCGTTATGGTGCCCGTTCATCCTGTAATTAAATTCCAGTGAATCGCACAAATCTTCTCCCTATACTGTACAACCAACCATTATATAACAGCTACCATAGCATAACATTCGTTGGAAATCATAACTTTTCAAGTCGAGTGAGAGGTCCTTGCAATTTTAAAGAGAAATGAAAGTGGTTTCAATTTTTACCCTACTTATTGTAGGGGAGATATCTTTCATTTCATTTTATTATATAAAATTAAAAAGTAATGACTAAACTTTAATATATAATTTACATAGATATTATAATTCATTTAATATGATGCTTACTAATTTAAAATAACATTATGATCTAATGGATCTAATGGTCTTGATTGTAGTAAGCATTACGCAAAATATTGTGCTTAGCAAACTCGAAGAGCCTGATTACAAACAAGGCTTTTCATTTCACTTTTTAATATCACTTCCTTACATCTAACTAAACCAAGTAATAAAGTAAACTTAAAGGAACTAACCCCAATACACTACATCATATTACTTTAATGTTAACTGTACGAAAACATTTGCCTCAAGTCTATCAGGACAGAGGTTATATAAAATCAAAAACTATCAAAGGTGTTGCTAATACTAAATATAGATTAAAAGTATAAAATTCTTACAAATATGTAATATAAAACTTGATTTAATTACTCCTGAACATTGTCCTGAGCCGGGGCCATGGAATGCACACGTTTTCCTTTCTAAAAGTGATCGTCTCGCTCGTTAGCGGGTCTTCCTTATTATTTCCTTCACGACTGTAATCTGGCCTCTCAGCTACTTTAAACGACTTGTTCTTTTTCTTATGTGTAATTGAAATATATTGCCGTAATATCCGTCGGACCGGAACTTCACCTCTCGAGCACATCAACTCGAGTTTTCATTACTTGGTGAAGTGATTTTTTTCATGAGACAGTATAATTATTCATTTTTGTACCAACCTGAGCAGAGCCACTTGAAAACTTCTTCGAGTAAGAGGGCTGCGCCGTAAATATTTTGAAATTCAAGTAACGCCTCACTCTATGTGGAGTTGTTTTCTTATTATTTTGTTATACGAGAGAATAATATTATTAAAAAAATCTTTTTATCTAACTGTAGTGGATTTTGTAATCCCATTTCCATTTACCACTTTAGGATTTAATAACATTTGTACGTCATTTGTATCTGGACATTGAATACTTTTTAGCCCTTAGAAATACAAAGGTCATCTGGGATAGAGTTTCAAATTTTGAATAAGTTTCTGTAAAAAATCAAAGCATTCCTCATTTGTAACGTTTGAGTTGATGCGTGAGCGGGAAATTGGGTGAGTTTCTTATACTTTTCAGTTCTTTCTGGCACAAATTCTGAAGTTTTCATGGACGAAGTCACGGGAGATGCTAGTAAATTCATGAATAAATTATATTTTTTAAAACAGTTGAAATAAATAAAACTTGTAGAAAGACCTATGGTAAATTATCCAACCAAGAATTCTATTTAATATAGTAATGTTACGGTAATCGATATAAATGGGTCTATTTAAATAAATACAAGTCCAGTTGACGCAGCGGTGGTGGCGGGTAGGTGAATTATAGTTAATGGTAGGGTGAAACATAGCTAGTAGATTATTGGTTGTTATCCATGGAAAGTGCACGGGAAATCTCGTGACCGTGTCCGCCTACGGTGGGCGCCTACTGTATAATAAAATGCTTTCTGTGAAATCTGATTTAGCTGTATAGTTTACAAATAAGCTACAGTCGAATAGAGAACTACGAATTTTTACCTACAATCAATTTTCTATTATTTGTTAAAATAATGTTAGTAGGCAAGAATATTAAGTTATTAACTTTTTTTTTTAACTAAAATATTCTAAATATTATCTGTAAATACACCCATTAAAAAATAAAAAATTTATTGCTATTGGGAGGTCCCAATAGCAATAAATTTTTTATTTTTTAACAACTATTATTGTACAGCAACACGTATTTGAGAAAAGAAGCTGTCATTATAATCTACTAGCTGCGCCCCGCCGTTTCAACCGCTATATTTTGGCTAATTCACACTATATCATTATAAATTATAGCCTATGTGTTATTCTGATGTGCAAGCTATATTATTATAAAGTTTCATCAAAATCCATTCAATAGTTTTTGCGTGAAAGAGTAACAAACATACATCCATACATTCTTACAAACTTTCGCGCTTATAATATTAGTACGATTTGCACTACTGTAGACAATGTTAACTTGGAGTGTGTGTATGAAATCTATCGGAACTGAGGAGAAAAGTTATACTGTCGAGACAGAAACTTGAAATAAAACTTCTGGACAATACAAAGTTATCAAGAGTGTTGCTAACGTTATTCGATTTAGTAGAGTAGTAGTAATTTTGTTTGTTTTTAATAAGTTTTAAAATAATTTGTTTCCTAAGATTCAGTACTTTACTCTGGTTTCATTCATCAGTATTTTCATCATTGGTGATATATAAACACACACTTTCACTAAGATCACCCACAATACCAGGTTCTTACATAATTCTATCTCGGGTAAGGATGCATAATCAATTTTGTATGGTATCGTAGTATGTTTCACACAGCGGATCAGTCGGGAAGGGTTGATGGATGAGCGGCAGTGACAGCCCAAGCTTTCCGTGACACGCACCCTTAATACTGATATGTGCTATACTTGTTGTTAAAAGGTCAAATCTGTTTACTTTTTATTATTATCTCATGGCATTTAATTATAGGTTTAGATATCTCACTTCTGATGACAGGCGAAACGATTCATTTAATTTATATGGTATGGCAATAGTTAGAGTGATTAAAAGTTTATATGTATAATACAAGCATACTAAAGTAGATAAACTAGTCTTTAAAAAAGGACTAACGGTAATAATAATGATATAACTTTTATTACCATGCTCACGAGATACCAACAACACTTCACGTATACTAACTCAAATATAATTACTTACACTGATTTACTTTATAATAAACTCAAGTGCTTGCGATTTGGAACTTACGTCCATAGGATCTATGGACAAAAGAGGGAAGTCCTCGCCTCTTGTATTAAAGTCTTACAAAAATAATATGGCGGTTACTGTAGCAAAAACATGAAATACTAGTATCCTACACAGGGACGGCATAATTAAGCTTGGTAGCGGCCAAGAATTCTTTAACGAAGTAAAATGGAGAAGTACTTTGGGCTTTTTTATAGACAAGACAAACAATTAATCAGCTTTCGACTATACATAAAGGAGAACCGTCGTATAAAGTTATTCAAGTTTAACAAAAAATAAACTCTGCAAGAGAGCATTTGACTTGTAAAATAAGTCTTCATTACACAAAACAAAATAAAGCTACTCAAAAGTAAAACCCTCGCCAAGTTTTATTGTCTTCACAACTCGGAAAGTAAATTACCCGAACAAATTCGCTCAGCGCTAAATCTGGAGCTTATCAGAGGGCTCGGCCGAGATCCTTAAATTCAGAAAGAGCTATCTCAATGGGGCAAAGTGGCCTCGAGGCGTCGGCACCTTACTCCGACTCCTCAGATTAAAAAAGTTTAATTAAAACAGGTTTACTTATCTATTGGATTGGAAACATCTTACTCCACATCAAACTGTGCTCCACATATTGTTCTGTATTCGGAAGGAAAACAGTCGATCTATCCTATAATTACATTTACTTTATTTTTGTACTAATTTTATGTTGATGAAGCAATGCATAATCCCATAATAGATTTGAGAGATAGAGCTATCTCAATTGGGCAAAGTGGCCTCGAGATGTCGGCACTCAGAAATGCTTCTTACATAATAAACTAGCAGCCCCCTCTCACTTCGGTAAGGTATTTTTTTATGAGTAGAAATTCATGCGGGCTTTGCATAGCATGAAGATAGTTAAACAATAATGAATTCAAAAAAACGTTTTTTCATACAAACTTTTACTACTTTTTGACCACCTTAAGAGTTAAACTTTAAAAAGACCGTCTTTTCGTATATAGATATTTATGTCAAACATTATTAAGAATGAAACGATTTTAATACGATACCCAAACGACATCGATTGAGAAGAATCGATATTAACTTCTATGAGTCGATTTTTGTATAGTTGAAAACTAAATATAATAAAAAAATAAAGTTTAAAAAACTATAACCCGACTACTTCGTTTTTCTTTTTTGTTCTTGTTTCGTCCTTTTCAGACCACTTTTTTACGTAGTCGAGTTATAGTTTTTTAAACTTTATTTTTTTTTTAATAGTTTTCCGTTTTTCGATCGAGATAACCTTTATAATCTAATATTGTAACGTAATGTTGGTTTTTATTTGCTTAAACGAGTAAATAACTGCAACGACAGGACCGCGCGACCGCATTTTAAACATATATGTTGACATAAACAATAACATATTCATATTTTTAATGTGCTCGCCAAGACCTTTCTTTTGATACCAAACACGTGATAATTAACTCAGTTTAATTTTTTTCGGGGTTAGAATCTGAGGTATAATTTCCGTTATAAAAAAATCATAAATTTTTATAGCCCATGTCACCCGTGCCATTATTACGAATCTATTGACACCTCATTCATGAAAATTGGTTCAGTAGTTTAGGCGCTAGAGTGGAACATACAAACATACATAGATACATACATACATACATAGTTACATACATACATAGATACATACATACATAGATACATACATACATAGATACATACATACATAGATACATACATACATAGATACATACATACATAGATACATACATACATAGACTTTCTTGAGAAATGATAGCTAAGAACCATCTCGATTAAATTACCTTTTAAACAAATAAAACGTCATCAGAATTTTTATTTTGGGCGCTACAATGTCACAGACAGACATGTAGATATGTCGCAGTCATCTGGTTGAATCTGCTATTTGATTGAATGACTAGCGTGTTCATTGAATGACAACATTCAATTGAGTGACTAGGCCGAACGTTTATTGAACAAGCGTCACTCAACATCTAACTAGTTAGCGGATTATAACATAGGCCATTGAACAGAGCTGACGTAAAATTAGTCAGGTGATTGAAATTTAGTTAATTTTTTCCCATTGCGGGATTAAATTTACCTTAAAGTCCGTAATTCGTAATAAAACAGTGTGACAGCATGGATTTACCTATTATTATATTATACGCTGCTACTTTTAAAGAAAAAAATATCGGTATTATCTATCGTAAGACTTAAAATACAATATAAAATCATAATACAGTGTGTCATGTCATGTCCTCATTTTTGTTATCTACCTTTTGATTTGCGAACTTATTGGTCACCCCAACCAACCAAATATTACAAAGTCGGCAATATCCCATTCAACGACTATGCTATATGACGTTCAGTCAAGATGTTGAACGTTACATTAAACAACTTGACGAGTTGTCCTTTAGGCACTCAATTGAATGTTGTCATTCAACGAACGCGCTAGTCACTTAATCAAATAGCAGATTCAACCAGATGACTGCGACAGATACACACGTTAAACTTATAACACCCCGCCGTTAAAAACTAAACAAAAATACAAACTCAACCTTTTTTTTATAACAAGAATAAATAAACGTAACATTTTCCAATTCATAAATAATAACAAGCAGTGGAGGTAATAGGATAAACAAGACAATCCTCTTATCCGAAATGTCGCCTTAATTTACATTTCAATACTTGTTACCCTTTCTAATGATGAGGATTAGACTCGTGGGAGTTTGTAATGAGCCAGAGAATTCTGAAATAGAGCCATTAGATTTCAAGCGGTTTCCTGTTAAGTAAACAGGCCTTGGTTTCATTAGGATACGTTGACATTGGCAGATACGAGTCTAACCAGGTCAAATGCTAGGAATTGATTGGTGTTTAAAGTAAAGATGGAAAAACTTAAGCGTAACGATGATGATTTCTAAGGAAAGGTATTTCGTTCATTCCTGATACAGTGACAACGAAAATAAAGATCTCACTCAATAATAAACTAATTGTAGTATACAATTTGATTTACTTGTAGTTTTAAGTGGTTTATTTGTAAAATACCCCCATGGGTTCGATAACCTATCAGTCTCGATAGTTTAGTGGAAGTTTGACGAGTAATTTCGTAGAGTGAATAATACATATTTTATGAAATTTTGCGTTATCTTAATTGAGGATTGAGACTCACGGTTTTTGATATTGTTGTTGGCTTGGTTAAATGTTGGGATATGTTTATGTATAATAATGGAGGTCTATAAATCTGACCCAGAAGCCCTAGGCACTGTTTGGCTTCTAGTTTATGTCTTATTATTATACTTTTAGATTTTATTGTCCAGTACAACTATAATATGTTAATCGACAAGTAAGTAGCTTAATAAGCCTAAAAACTAAAAATACTTAAAATAACGTTAAATCTGATATATTACCATATTTATTATAATGCAATATAGTTAACATAATATTGAAAGCAATCTATAATAAGCATTAAACTGTACCAGTAAACGTACGAGCGACGGATCGCATTTGTCATCTGGATTATTAACAGTTATTGGACTCAGCGCCATAACTTGGGATTAAATCTGTGTCAATTTGCATTTTATTATAACGACACAGCCCTTAAGCTTCAACTACTAACACGGCTTTGTAAAAGATTAATTCAAATTCGCGATCGTGACGATCCTACACTGTTTTAACTATGGATAAAGTAAATGGAATCCACGCAGTTTACATTCTATTAGCCTATAAATTAGGTGGTGAATGTTCTAAAATAACTCGTGGTTTTTTTTTAAATTTAATCTGTCTTAACTTATGTTTATGAAACAACAGTTTAGAGTGGAAGCTGTTTATCAGGTCTGAATATTATGTCTGTCTTGAATATTATGATCTAATCCAATATATGTAGACCTTTTTAACCGACTTCATTAAATAAACTTTTATTTTCATTTTGTCACTTTCTTCATTGGATGTTTACTAATTTAAGATTATAGCATAATTATTTATTATATTTACATATCTATAAACTTTTGCCCTCACTGTTCGATCATATAACCAACTTAATCTTTAACAAAGCCTAATTAATCTTCAAAAGAATTATGTATAAGTTACATATAAGACAATATTTTCTCTACGAAATTACTCGTCTAACTGCCATCTGAACAGACTTTATAACTATAGAGCTTATATCCATACGACACAGCTATCAACAGTATTGCCAGCACCATAGAAATAGATAATTATGATTTAAATAAATTTTACGGTATATCTTAAATCTTTGTCGGTGAAATCTACATCGATTCTCAGTGAACGAAATAATAGTAATAGATTTAATAAGCCGAAGTCTGCTCTATTGCTCATTGGGAATTGTGCTTTATAGGTCCTTAATTGTATTAGAGTTAGCGAGTCGAAACTTCGTATTGATCGGTCTCGAAACGACCTGCAAGATCAAAGAGCAACCGTAATCTGGAGATGAGATCAGGATTTTATTGCTATACTGAATAATTAATTTGGAAATGAATTATGTACGTTAAAATCTCTATATACATAAAAGAAAGTCGGGTTGGTTATACCATTCATAACTCAATAACGACTACATCTTTGATTTCATGGATTTGCATGAATTAATTAATAGTAAAGTAAATATAAAATCATCAGAAAAGATAAGAAAAAAAAATTATAAAGAAAATTTGTTTTTCAACAAGTAATTCGAGCAAGTGCTCGTAAAGTGGCGTTTTGTTTCGCTGTTTTTGTGAATGTAAACAGCTCCATAACACACGCGTGCTATATTCTTTACATTTGCACTAGTGTAGTAATGGAAAGAAATTGCTCCGCATTTTCGGCAAATTTGTTGTACGAATTGTACGTTCATATGGTTATTTCTTTGCATATACGTATGTATATACAGTCTGCTATATTATGTTCGAACTATCTGTACGTATGTTTATATATAGTAATTTCTATGTAGGTATAGATTGTACAATCTATGACGCCACCGACGCGTCTAAAATATGAGAAAATAATAAATGAAGCGTGCGTGTCGCCGTGGATTGACCTATCTACACGTATGTTTGTTTGTACTGTTATTATATGTATGTATAGATTATTCAAACCATGACGGTGGCAACGTGTCTACAATATGATAAAATAATAATTGGACTGTGTGCCGTCGTGGATTGAACTATCTACAAGTATATTTGGTTATATAGTTATTGCAAGTATGTATAGACCGTTCAATCCATCACGGCACCGTCTTCTATAATAACAAACCAATAACCAATGGAAATGGAAAATGGACCAAGCGTCGTCGTAAATTGAACTATCTAAACATATGTTTGTTTATATGGTAGTTTCTATGTATGTCTGAAAGTAACACACTCTTGTGTCGCAAATGTGTTGTAAAACGTGGTATGATAGTCGTGCGTAATACTTACTACGGTAACTTAGTTCCCTTGTATCATAATGTACTATTATCATACGACGAATTCGATGCATTTTTGTTGTACAATGATCAAATTGATCTGTTATAAATTTTGACAAGACAAGAGAAAAAATGACAAGAAATATTTCAAAAGTTTTCTAGAAATTATTCAAATTCAGAAAAACGTAAACATCATTTTTTATAGCTTGCTTTTCATTCGCGTTGCCTAGCAACAGCTGCCGCGCGAAGAAATTACTCTATAGGTGTTGGATCTTGACGCTGACGGATGATGAGGCTTGTTTTGCTTTGTCCCGCAGATAGATGGCGGTGCGCGCTTTAAAACCAACGCGTCGCTTGTGTCTAAGCTATACTGTGTGCCACGCAATTTTTGAGAAATAAAATCTGAAGAGAAACAGGAGCTGGCTCCAGGAGTTACAGTCGGGTGAGTAGACATCTTTTTGCTGTTTGGAAGCGTATGATTGATGACTGTCTCGAAGGTATTCCTGTTTCTCCCAAATGTACAATCAATGGATTTGGATGGCACAATTTTTGTGTACAATTTTCCGTCTAAATTTCTTTTTAATTTAGAGGGAGGGCTATAACATAATAGTCTACAACATCAGCAATAATTCATAGTACTCTCTTAGTAGTACTTTCATTACAAACCCGCTATAAAGTTCCCGTAACAAACGTCATACCACTGACATAATTGAGTCTGGAATCTGAATAACCTTTTGACATTACTCGGTTCTAAGTTTATAACAGCTGCATTTCAGTACATAAGCGGTATGACTTTACGAATTCATTACAATACATTAAAATGAAAAGTTTAAAATTAGTTGACATACACATCGTGCTGAGTCGACGTTACCTCATAGAGAACTTGAAGTATTTCAAGTTTGTAGAAACTGTCTTGAATGAAATAAGTTGCCTTTTAGTTCCTTGTTGTATAGTACCCAACTAAGTGTTGCATTTTGACATAGAATAGGTACATAAAATTTACGTGTTTCTAGCCCAAATGCTTTGTTCATCCTAAAAACTGTGTTTAAACCTCCTATTAGACTTGGAAATTATCCAGAACTAAAAGCGTCTGGGAGGAGATTGGAACTACATGGATTTTTTCAGATTTTATACATTAATGTACGTCTTGCTGGTTAAGGTTTGGTCGCACACCCTAGCATCGTCACAACTTTGGCTCCTCAACATTTTTTATGGTATTATACATTTGGGAGTGTTTGTTGTCTGTTCGTGTCCAGGAAAAATGTTAGCAACACTGTTTATAAAGTAGTAGTAGCGGGTAGGTCATTTTATATTATGTGAAATATACCGACGTGAAGACAATATATAACCTTCAGTGCGATAGATTAGTCACAGTCACTCTGGTGTTTTCGTGCAGTGAACATGGAAGTTAGTGTATACTGTCGTGGTTAAGGTCACCCTTCTAGAGGTCCACGAAAGTTTACTTTAATATCTATTGTAGTTGGCGAGGTCGAGTGGTGCTGGTGAGAGTTAATATATTATGAAAGAGCTCTTTAAACCTGCTCCTGGATCTCAAGCCCCAGACACTGCTCGTCTCAGTCTAAATTGCATGTGTATACGTGTTGCTGTTTCTCTTGTCGGTTTCGTAACATTAAGTCCATACTTATGTAGGTACACGCTTGTGAGACTTGGACACTTACACTGCAAGATGAAAATAAACTCCTGGTGGCTGAACGTAAGATCTTTCGCAAGATCCGTGGCCCGATAAGAACAGGATGGCCGCTACAGAATTCGAAAGAATGCCGAAATAAAAGAAATCGTGGCTGAACCAGATGTCATCGATGAAACTAAAGAGCACCGTTTGCGATGGCTTGGCCATATCGAAAGGATGGGGCAGGATCGCTGAGTTAAAAAAGCATATTTGGGATGGCCTAATGGGTGACGACCCGTTGGTCGACCTAGGTATCGCTGGATCAACACCGTGGAAGCGGATCTGACCGAACATAAGGCCAACGACTGGCTAGAGACGGTGAAGAACCATTGGCGCAAACTCGTGTTGGAGGCCAAGGCTCACTTTAAGTCGTAGAGCCACCTCGTAACGTTGTAACTATATCGAGCTAACTCTATAAAATATATACATAGAATACATAAAAATATAAATAAATAACGCAAGAGGAAGACGGCAAGTCAATAACGGTTAAAGCATTTATAAAATATTTAATCAGGCTTGTGATCGTCTAGTTATGACCCTTAATACGTTGTGTAAATAATAACCATCAAAGTTCTTTTAGAGTATCAGAGGCATGAGTTCAATAGGTCATCGAAGAAGATAAATTAAATAAAGATCGATTTGCATTTTATTAAATTAATGTAATAACGATGTTGTGATGACGCATAGATGTATAATAATTTTATAAATAATGACATCAGAAGGATGTTAGTGATAAAGAAGATAGCTGAAGGAGTCTCTCCCTTCCTCTTATAATATTTAAATATAAAAGAGAAAAGGGGTCGGCAGCCCCACACCCGCCACCGACAATGGGTTCCAACCAAATCGTGAACCCTCCAGGATAGAAGGTGGAAGCTATTTATAGTGCGCCTACACTTTTGATGCTACATTAGCAAGGACAGAAGTCCGGGTAATACAGTCAAGACTGTAGTGTTGAAAGCCGAAGCCTTAGTAAATCAGCCGAAGTTGTAATAATAAAGAGGCGTGAGCCTTGTGATGGAAATGAATCCAATAAAACAGCAAAGCTGCAAGGTGTCCGAAGACAAAGGGACAAGCCCTGGTTATAAATAAAGTGATAAATAAATCACTGGTTCAAACATCAGTTCGTAAGAACTCACAGCACTTAGGCGGCTGATTGCAAGGAATGCACATATTCATATTCACATAAATGTGTTATCGCTGCCACCGGAGTGGATATCGTTGCAGCCGTAGCTGATAAAATGTTGCTACCGAAGGGGATATTGTTGCAGCCGGAGCTGATAAGTAAAAACCACCGTAGTGGATAAGTCGTTGCAGCCGTAGCTGATAATCGTTGCAGCTGGAGCTGATATAAATATGTGTTATGGTCCACCTTAGTGGAATGTGAAATATGAGATATGTACAACTCGCTTACAAAAAGCCCCTCCCATCGAGCATATGAGTCAAACAAAGAGAAGTAATACGCCAGTTCATTATTTTACGTGGCAAGCCACGGAAGTAAAGAGACAAAGTAGGCCACACTGTCCTATATGCTAGTAAACATCCCATAAGGATAATTCACCAGACGCCCTAGCACTATGACATGCTACAATGTCTATTTAAAAGCACTAAGCTAAGGGGTAGTCCTGACAAGGACTATTGATGCCACTCACAATGTCCATTAACAAAGTCCACGGACAATGTTCGTGGTTGTACCCAGCATCGCTAGAACGTACCACTTCGGCTTACAGCCTCCGCACCGCTCAGCAAGTGGATACGATGGTGTGATAGACACAACGATATCAACTGACACGCCAGGACGTTGAAGTATTAAATCACAGTGAGAGTCACAAACAACATCGTCTGAGCCACGAGAGACCTCGGAGTATCAAATCACAGAGTGATAGACACAGCGATATCAACTAGGACATTAGGACGTTGAAGTATCAAATCATAGAGTGATAGACACAAACAACATCGTCTGAGTCACCAGAGACCTTGGAGTATCAAATCACGAAATATTCAAGACAACTTGTCATGGGGGTAGTCTGCTAGTAGCCGCTGTAGCCACAAAGCCTACAAACCAGTCCACAGCGCATCGTCAAGAATAAAGCATATCCGGCACCGTACACAAGAAATCTCAAAGTAGAACTTAATCACACTAAGAGGCATCTCGCGTCCGTACCACCAAGATACGCAAGGCTCCAGCAACAAACAGATGGACTTCTCAAAGACAATCAAAATCATCTAAGAGTCACCTTCCGTCCGTATGCCAAAGCTCGTTCGAAATAAGGCGGTCCTGCAAGACTACTCTCGCAGAACACTTTTGTAAGGAGGCTGATCTAAACACATGCATCACCATCACATCGTAACTACATAAGATATTATTATTAAAACATATTAATATTCATTATTTGAGAGGTTCATTATTATTACATGCATCGCCCCTATACATGTATTTATATTGTTATAATTCTTTAGATGGTCACCCACAAACCATCTATGATAAATACTTTTTATGACCTCTTATTATATCGGTATCATACGTAGTACATGTATGTGAGATGCTGTGCCGACGATCTCACGATGCCTCCTTATATATGCTGGGCGATCGGTCAGACCATCGGCAGTTGCCATACTTTCCGATACTCTCCCCATACTAATACACGAACCGTCTTCATAATACACGAACCGTTTACATTATTTTTAATATATTTATTATTGAAAATTATGATCAATTATTATTACTAATGTATTAAATGACGTTTTAAATATAAAATAAATTACTTTTTATGTTTATTTGTACATATTATGTTATAATATTTATTAATTACTATTTTATTACCTCTTTATATTATTTATTATTATTATTATCTTAAATGTTGAATTTACTTTATGTAAAGTTTATAACCGTCACAACGTATACGTGTTGCTGTACAGTAATGGGTATCATATCTCTCTCATTTATGTCAAACATACAAGTTGTTTCTCGTTGCCCTCTTCTTGTATCAACCAAACCAAAGCATCTTCGCTTAATTATATAATTGGTAGATTAATTGAACTAATAACGAACTACTACTATAGAAGGTTATAATTGAAAAACCTACAATATTTTACTTTTTTTTGTACATATCATGACTACACAGGGGACGACGATGTACCATATTGGTAATATGAAAATGGTCTCAAAATTCAATGTATTATATTAGTGCCTTTAGGTCGCAACTCGCAATCAAAGTGAGGTTTAGTGGGGCTGCAGTGAGAATCTATTAATTTGGCCGTAAAGCGTGGCCGTTAGAGGCGAGTCGCCAATTATTCAGTCCCCTTGGTAATTAAACGCTATGATGTTCGCCAATCTAAGACAGACGCGCAGTTTACGATACTCGAATTACGATTTCATTACCCGTAAAAAGATAGAAATACTCAGTTACGACTATTCAAACTGGACGAATTCAATTATCGACACTGGATTAATAAACTTGTAATAAAATAATAAGTTTAAGAAATTATGTCCATTTCTGGACAGAAATACTTACAAAATAGGTAATAAAGTTAACACATTATCTGCACTAATATTATATATAGAGAAAAGATTTTTTATTTATATTTGTTTGTTGCTAATAGGCTAAAGATCTAGATCAGAACTGATTTTGATAATTCTCTCGAACTACGAATAAAATTAACGATTATTGAGTTTCTTGCCAGCTCTTATCAACAGATAACTGCTTTCCAAGCTAATAGTAGTTTCAGACTAACTGACTAATAGAAGTCTAATTCACGCTTCAAATTAACATATTTTGAGTTTGAGACTTTGCTTTCCTTTTAGAGTAACATAGGCTGTATTAAATAACCACAAATGTTAGAACAAAAAAATATGACAGTTTAAATGCGTTAAGACATTTGTAAGTAGAGTCACTATAAGGAAAATCACCACATTAAGGTACAGGACTTACAGATAATATTCACTCTATAAAATTATTATCAGTGGTGCCTCAGATCTATAGTTGAAACAGAAAAGTGGGATATGGTCTGCCAGTCATTCCAATGTTCAAAATCAAAGTTTTTCGAATGAATAAAAGTCACAGATAAATCTAAAATAATTTATTTTTGCTTTTCTTTTTGTAAAACAATAGCTTAAAGTCTATCTTAATAATATATTTTACAATAACCGTACCTATATAATCAGGATCTGTCTACCAAAACATAGTATATTTACAATAATCATTTATAATTTTTACACAATATTTATAAATCTGATAAAGAATTATTCCTAACACTAACAAAAGTTGTATATTTAAATAAAAATTGAATAAGAACCAAACACATTCTAGTTGAGATAGAAGGTCTAGTAGCAGTATTTGTGTATTGTAGAAATTTTTTTTGATGTTGTCTATATATTAGTTAAATTCTAAAAGAGTGGGTGTATGTTTTGTAATTCTAGTTAAACGATAATTTAGATAAGTACTATAGCAAAATTTAAAATTTTTCTCAAGATCTATCTCAACTAGGGTGTTTAAAAATAACTGTATCTAGATAAAGTTTATATTTAATAATAAATAATTGATTAGATATTTATGAAAACTAAACTGAAGGTATTACAAACAAAAGTTTTGAAAACTGAAGCAACCTCTGTACATTGACAATATCTTTAATAACAATAATTTATAATACATAATTCCGTAGCAAATAATTTAATACTGACTATTCTATCAGTGGAAGGTTATTGCTTTATTTTCATACTTACTAAGTGAAATCTTACGAGCTACGCTGCTTTACATAATGCACAAAAATATCAATCAATCTTATATCATTTTACTATACTATATAAGCATGCTTCACAAGGCACTATTCTAGCGAGATAACTTGTTATTAAATCAACAAAAAATTAAAACACCTATTAAATTCGGTTTGGAAATCCGAAATTGGCCTAAAATTACATTTTATGGCAATAATCTTCAATACAAAACAAAGGAAATCAAGAACTACGAACATGGAACAATCTCTAACACGCAACATTGTAAACTTCAGTTAACAAAACTATAACTACGTAAATGCTGCCATAATCCAAAGCGTGCTTGGATTTAATATAAATAAGCTTTTTTATAATATATAATTACACTATAACCTAAATTGGCGTTTGTATTGCTTTTTGCTGTAGAAAACTTTAAATGGACGCGAGAGAAGTGAATTCAGTATTTGTAACTTATAACCATTTTATCTATAGTATTTCAAATAAGTAGGAAATGGTCATCAAAATGCCAGGAATCAATTCATAAATGACAAATTTATACATTCTACACAACATTTAAAGTCAAAATATCTGATGAACATAACAGTAATCACATTAACAATTACTCCATACTCATTGCACTCGTATTTACGGAAACACGTAAACGCAAACTGATATCACAGCATTTTGTATTTCATGGAATATCTCCATCCTTGATTTTAAGAGTTATTTACATAAAAATTCCAATATCGAGGTGAACTCTCAGATAACACTTGATCATGATCTAATTACTTAAAATAATCTTATAGTACTTACAGTTTGTTACTCAGTCACTTTACTCAACAATAGTTAATTCATGTTCTGATACGAATTATCCAATATTTTGATATTAATAATAAGGCATTAAAAAAATTCAATAACAAAAATATGATACCAATAATGATGATTGATTAGTAATAAAATCTACAATGGTGTATTTCCTTCCTTCCTCTTTATTTGTTGACATATTTTTTGTCAGTTTGTTGGTTTGCCATTCTTTCATGCTATAACGTAGCGAAGGATCGATATAATTTTTATAAAGATAGTTACTATCTTAATATTTAGACGCTATGAACAGTTATTACCTGTATAAACAGTTCCTTCGGGATATTACATATATTTGTCTTTGAGGCTCCTGTTGTTTTACATTAACAATTATTTAAGAAATTAATACAATACCGTTGAACATGAAAGATAAAACTTTTTATATTATTTATTAATCCTAAATTTAAATTAATTGTTAAAAATACACATCTTTCACAAATACGACTTTCAGAATGCTATGTGCGTTCTGAAAGTCGTATTTGTCGCTCAAGTGTCTAAAATCGAGTTTTGTATAGCCAATGTATGAAGTTACCGTTGTCGGAGTGAAATGTGCGTAGAGTAAAACTTTACGCACTACGGTCTTACAGATCTACGTAGGAATCTAAGAGTACTTTGAAGTAACATTGTATGTTTTATAAATTACCATTTTTAAGAGGTTATTCCAAAGAATAGTTAGCGATCGCTGGCAAGTTGCAACTAAAGTCAAACAAATGTGGACCATCCATCAAGAAGCAGTCTGCGTAACGGCCGACATATCTATTTTCGCAGATCATTCCTTTACCAAATTATATTTCCCCTCGCTCTATAAGCTTACAAACATTCGACTCATGCTAGCTTCATCATTTATGCTCCTGTCAATCAGTACACAAACAGTATTGTGATAATCATTTACTCAAGTTTATGTCGAACATTTACAAAATGTTTTCTTATTTATGAAAGTAAGTAATCATCATAAAGGGAACTTCTTAAACTTCCTTCTTATGAATAATTTGTGTATTTGTACAGTTTAAAATGTAGACTGATGACGATGTAGAAAACAACTTTGAAATTACTTCTTTCACAGAGTAAGGCTTTGTTTAATTTTTTTTCAAGCTTATATTAGTTGTTATTTTAAATTAAATAAACTTAAAAAGTTTATCACGGAAGAATTTCAAAGATTAGTAGTTATCCAGAAGAATCAAACCAATTTATGGCCACATTATCGTCAGATCACTTCCATATCAAAGTAATATTACATTGTCAACCGAATTTCATATGCATGCAAAATTTCAGCACAATCATAATCCTGAAAGTGTGTGTTTAACTTGCAAGATGTGTTAATAAATAATAGCTCAATTTTCTAGAAATTCAAATGATACGATTTAAAAAAACACAGTGATTTATACGGCATAGCCTAATTTTAATAATTGCGCTAATTAAGCCATTTTTAGCCTCACTAAATTATATTAATTTAAAATGTTTCAATAAAATTAAAATGTGATATTTTGTTCTAAAAATATATTTTAGAAATAATAATATAAGAATATTATATCGGATAATTCGTATTAAACCGCTGATCAAATTAAGCTGTGTCTTATCACCGTAGCGAGGCTACGATTTCGTTACTCATGCTGTTCTGCTGACTCGAAGAATTCATATTTTTGGAACACTGCTGAAATATCACAAAATAATGTAAATTCGGCAACCATTATCAAGTCAAATATATTTTTTTATCAATAAGTCGGATAATCTGTCACTAATTTAAACTTTGATCTTAAGAGAGACTTTGACCTTATAATATATTAGATGAACCTAATTAATTAGTTTTTCTGTTACACCTACAGAATTATAAATACAGTTAAGTTGTTTTATCAATTTGTATATATATGATTTAGCTAAAATTTCTGTATTATTTTTTATAAAGAAATTCAATTTTTTTTATAGAGATATATATAGATAGATAGAGAACACTGATAAATATAAAAGACGGGTACAAGTATATAATTTTATCGACTATACAGAATTGAAATTATATTACTGAACAACTTTTTAAGTCAATGATTACCTATAATTCCGTTTTGCTCATATTTACCAATTGCCATATACAAGCTATAATTAAACCGTAAAAAACTAGTTATCAATCGATTCCCAACAATCCAGCCACAACTAGTAATTATACTTAATAACATTTTTTTTTAATCAATAAATTGAAATGAGGTCAATCACAACGCAAAAGTATTTTTGTTAAAATACAAATCATGATAATTCATCAAATTTTAAATGCTACTAGCATTTTAATAGGAAGAGAGAAACTACTTAACACCCACCCAATTTTGACTACTAGAACTTTGTTTGAAATAACTCTTTCCCATAAATAAAATAAGAAATATATAATTAAAGTCGAAATGTATTTTGTGTACGACACGAGCTCCAGTTAGAAAAGCTAAGATAAATAAAATATAAGTAAATAAAAAATGTTATTTCTCACCATTTGTCGAGACTCCCACGCTTTCATAGCGCTCTTGTATTTTTCAAACTCGTGACACCAATCCGAGTACACTTGTCTATATTCTTGCGATTTGTTCGGTTGTGTACACCTATCACAAAGTTACCAGTTAAAAACACAACAAAATACAGAACTTTGACAGTTATATCTTACTTAATATTAAAAAATGTGTATTATACATTTAAAAGTTTGTATATTTGGATGTTTGTAGTCAATCACCCAAAAACAGCTTAACGAATTTCAATGAAGTTTAGCACTTAGATACTTAATGTGATCCGTATTATCATATAGGCTACTTTTAACCTGGATTAAATTAAAAACTCCTGCGGGATAATAGTAATATATGTTAATTAAACGCCTCTATTTATATAGCAACCATACATATTTTCAAAATTAAATGTTTTTTGTTTAATCTAAGTTCACGTAAGAAAATGCACCTGTACAAAGCCAAGGCGGGTAGACTTGTTAGAAAATATTTTACAGTTGATCTTGGCAGATAATTCAAATTATACTTTTATACTTCATAAAGAGCTAAATTTATTCTGACAAATTTTCATCCTTTGTACAGAATTCATTAGACTTTGTGACAGGGGATGTACCTATTTTTTTGCTGGATATTTTAAGTTTATATTTTAGAACTTAAAAATATATTTTAATATAACGTTATAAATCAAAATGCATTCATTTTAACAACTTTATATGTGCCGAAATAATTTTGAATTTTGTAAAATGTTATGCTTAATATTTTCCAGATCAGTCTCAATATTTTTTGCCACTTGGCTAAGTCACTGACAAAAAAACAATAGCAATCTTAATTTTTTTATTTATTATATATATGAACTAACCATGAGGCCTCATCACGATTAACTACACGGTTCTTAACCAATTTCATTTTGTGATTTGAAAATATTAAGCTTCGACACTTACGCTTTTTTTCACGACTGTATTTGTACTTTTGAAGCGATAAAGAATCGTAGTTCGGCCTTAGGCTAATTAATAAAAATTATATTTACCTATGAATGTCTATATCCAAATTATAAGAAGCAATTAGTGTAGGTCCATAGTAACACTCGTACCGGCCCCGATCAGATTCAGTCACCGACAACAAAACTAAACCGCGCTCTGACGTCAGCAAAACTCGCTCCCAACTACAACAGTCATTTAGATTTAATTTTAGAATCCACTAGTTCCAGTTCCTAAACGGTTTTAGTATTATGGACTAATAAACTCAGCTCAGAAATGTAGCATTTAAAGTTCAGTGAATTTTCAGACTCTAGTTTTGTAGAAACATCTCGCTTACCTACACATTTTTTACTACATATAGAAAAATATTATTATCCGAGTAAGAAATATTTTTTATATTATTGTAATAAATATTTTATTATTAGTATTTAATTTCCTTCTTTTTTTTGCCATACTAATTTGAATGAGTTATATGTAGAATTGCAAACACTGAAACTTCGAAATATGATCTGTGAAAACCCCTGACTTCGCTGCTTTAGACCGGAACATAAAAGTAAATAGTGTTTTTAAAGTACAAAATTAGTACAATACCCTAAAGTCTTTTAAACTATGAAAATCCGACGAAATCCATCGGGGCACCATAGTTACAAGAAATATTATATGCTATAGAAATATTATTTATTTAACATTCATTTTGAAGTAAAAATAAAGCAAACTCACTTATAGTTGATTTTGTAGCGACCTCTTTCGCGTGAGTGGTGGTACCAAGCGACGTTCTGATCTTTTAGCGCTTCTGGCGTTTTTCCAAAAGCCGCCAGATGTACACTTTGACCGTACCCCGCTCGCACCGTTTTGAGAGGAGCGCTGGCTTCACAGATTGATGGCGTTGAGTTGGTCGCGTCGTGGAGAAGCCCGGGTGTGTATGGACGACAGGCTCCTACTTCTTTGTCCCAACCGCAATATGGGTCGAGGACGCAGCGCACGCAGCTGTCGTAACTACGAATGGAAACGTATTGTTTCGAAATGTTTACATCGTCTCATCATTTTTTTAATAAAAAATACTTTTCTAACACTCAGTATAAAGCTAACATGACAATTTTGCTACAGAGCTTAAAAGTTGCAGTATAGATTTTTTAAATTATTACTTATTAGTATAAGAAAATGTGTTATTTATACTCACATAATCGTTCTAACAATTTACACCATGTAAAGTATCTACTCACCGATGCGTGCACGCATGCAGCGGCAGCTGTCGTAGGCGGTTGTCCGTCGCTATGTAGAGCGCATGCATCTGCTTAGATATTGCGAGCGCACGTACTGGCTCGTCACCCGTCACTCGCCATATGTCCGCCACGCGAGATCCGCCGCCAGTCCATTGCACTATTTTGTATACTTCGCCTTGACCTAACACAAACATTTTTTTCTTCCTCATATTCTTCTCTTATGACTCAACTTGAAACTTTACATAATAGCGCGCGTTTTATAGACAATAATATAAGTAAGCGTAAACAGTTATTGAAATATTGATTAAAAACCATTGCCTTTTGTGGCAGACCTAATATATATTTTTTCACGAAAAGCAAATTGTTAAGAAAACTTCATTACATAACAAGACTGTTATCTAATTATAATAATATTAAGGAAACATTCAGAATGTGTGTATTAGATTGTGAAACGTTGCAGTATTGTTATACTTGATTTAAAAAAGCACAATTATCTTGTAAAAGCTAATTAATATACATGTTTTTATACATGTAGCAAATAAATTTGTTATTAGATTGAACTTAACAGTATTAATGTTAGGATTGAAATTTTTGACCTGAGATCATCATAGAATTAGTTTTATTATAATATCTTTTACTAGTTTACTTACTAGTGCCAGCATAGAAAACTGTGTACGTAATATCATCCCCCAGCATATCCACGAACTGTCTATCTACAGTAATAGTAGTGAGCACCAGATCTCGCTTGTAGAAGGCCGGCGCATCGCCTTCATGTCTCACGGCCGAGTCCATTAGCGGATGTGACCTAAAAAAATCTTAAGATAATCCCTCCCGTGTAACGTGTAACGAAGTAGTCTTGCCAAATATAGACACACAAATCTCTTTTTAAATATTTATATCCATACTAAAGACAAGGATTTGTTTATAAACATGTCTGTAATATTTTTCACCATAATAGTTTTGGGTCCTACGGAATATCAATCTATTATAGGAAATTTTTAATCACAAGAATAACTAATACTGCATATTTTAGTAAATATTAGTATTAGTTATTCTAATAAAGATTTAAATAAGAATTTTATATAATTTCTGCAGATATAAAATATTTCAAGCAACGGTAGATATTTTCGATCGTCATAGGCTAAATTAATCATTATCATGCCTATTCAATAGTAAGTAATTTATATTAATGAAGTCACATCTCCCCATCACATCTCATCTCACATCCCACCAGTAAATTATTATTTAGATATAAATGGTAGAAAACAACTTTAAAGACATTCATGAAGCCTCACTATAGACACATGGATGTTAATATATGCATTGTAGATTAATCTGGATAGGCTAAAATAGACCTGTATCACTATGTGAATGTCACTCAGAATAGTTAAAATTGTTTTACTTGATACATTCAATCACTAATAATTAGATAACCGAATGAATTGTAAGTATGCTCATATTAAAGTTTAGGTGGCCTTTTAATGTAGTATCGAACGGACCTTTAAATAATACACAAGTCACAGTGATCGTATAAATAAAACCCAAAAAATTAATATTACTAATATAAATATCACTTGATATTTTGGAAATTTAAATCTCAATAATACTGTTTGTGTGTAATGATTTAATCCAATTTTAATTTAAAATATCAAAGTAAAACATATCTCGTACTATTTCAATTCATACATGTTTGGTTGGGAAATGTCAGGTTTTGTTTAGTTTAAATTATTATTTTGATTTTTTTATTAATTTTATTTATACTTAGCAAGTAAATATGCATGAAAGAGGTAGTACGTTTGTGAGAATGGCTGCAAATTAAACGAGGATGTTTTGAAAGATGATAGAATAAAATGACGGACTATGTTAAAAGACGTTAAGACACAAAGACGTGTTTTAAATATTTTTTGTTGAGAAATAGGAAATAAAGCGGATTGTAGTTTTCATTTTATATTCTCCTACATTTACTGCAACAAGCATTTTCACTTAAATTCATTATCGACTATGTTCTTACTTTAAATATTTATTGCTGTTTTATGTGTATCTCGTTCTGATTTAGTGATCGAAGTTGATATTGACAATTTACATAAACAAACCTAAGCAATAAAATCTTAGAACGGTTATAATAGACACCTTATTTAGAATCTACTTACAATAAGTGAAACTATTTGCAAGGAATCGCCCTTTGTTAGAATTCAATACTATTTCCATTTATAAGAAAACTCCCTGGTGGTCGGACAAGGCCTATGAGCATTTGCAATTCTAAGAAGATATTATGTACATTGTTGCTTGGTGTCTGAATAATCCGAGCGTGTGATAACACTTCAGACGAGCTTTAAAACAACCCTTCCTCTTGTTTATAAAATAATCCTAAGATAAACGTGTTCTCTTTCTTTACTTTTACCTTTTAAAATAGACTATAACATCAGCGTCTTAAAAATTGTTCGTCTGTAATATATTAATAATACATCAATCTTTTATGCGGACTCGCGCATGAAGAATTCCGTGCTAACATTTGGCAAAAATATCACGTTTGCTGTATTGGAACCCCCCTTAAATATTTATTTTATTATGTTTTTAGTATTTGTTGTTATAAGGGCAACAGAAATACATTATTTGTGAAAATTTCAACTGTCTAGCTATTACGGTATGTGAGATACAGCCTGGTGACAAATAGACGGACGGACAGTTTAGTCTAAGCAATGAGGTCCGTTTTTACCCTTTGGGTACGGAACCCTAAAAATTATACTTTTCTTAACTAATAACACCTACGAATATGTATATATCCTAACTAGCATGTTTAGTATTTGCCTAAATTTAAGCCCAATCATTAATCTTAGTAAGATTTTAAAAAGGTGCCACAACATATTTCTGTTTATATCCAAATAATTTATATAGAAATTTATTACGTAGTAAATAAAGAATTTAAATAACTAACTCATAATCATAAGTATAATTTTATCACACGTACGTTTGAAGTAAAATATCAAAGCAAAATTTTTGTAATTCTATTGATCATTTTATTTATAAATAATATTTATACAAAAACATTGGTTTATTAACTAACATGAAATCAATTTGCCAATTAATAATAAGGTCAGACGGCGTAGGACCATTAGAAACCCTTAACAAGCTCAGTAGCTACCTAAATTATAACACAAAGGCAATAATAAATCGGATGTAATTTCATGTTACGATCAATTAAAACCTACCTACCTAAGGTGTGTGACCCAATTAAGGAAATGCGCCAAACTAATATTAGGGCTAACCTTTCGATTAGTCTTAAGGGAATGAGACGCTACCATTTTCCTCTAACCTTATTCACCTCAGTTACGTTAGTAAGTTAACTTTCTTACATTTTTACAATGTACTTTTGAGAGATTTTTATTGCGAATAAAGTTCTTTAACCTTATCAAAATAGGACTGTTGTCTTTCTTTTACATTCCACTGTACTGTGCTCGACAGCATAGCAATGTGATATTCACTTTAGAACATGTAGGCAGTAAACAGTGAACAGTTGACAGAGGTATAGATAGTAGAAAAGTAAGTTACAGACAGTGCACAATAGAAGTATGAACGTAAAATAGTAGACCACTGTCTACCACTGGCAATCAATGAGTACCATTTTCTACCGCCGTCTACAACACACTACCTTTTTCTGCTACTTTCTACCACTGTCTACCATTTTCTACAAAACCGCCATCCCGAATCCAACAATTTGTTATTCACTCCTTTACGCGCGCGCACCCACGCGCCATACTAGTTGTTTATATAGCTCTGATTTACAAATTTATAGTGTTAATTAATAAAAAGAAGCAGAAGAATGTTGTAGTAGTCTATACGCAGACTAACATTATGAAAACTTGACCATAATATCCTCCTGGGACTACTCTTCTTTAGACTCAGAGTTTCAGCGTTACTGCTAAACATACTCGCGATGTAATCCATGATTATTCTGCCGTGACGGCGTATTTATTTTGCAATCCCACTTCCTTGATTTGTGTTTATCAGTTGGCCAACATTCAAGTAACAGGATGCTACTCATATCAGTCGTACCAACATCAAGATCAAGAAACAGGATGCTACTCATATCAGTCGTACCAACATCAAGATCAAGTAACAGGATGCTACTCATATCAGTCGTACCAACATCAAGATCAAGAAACAGGATGCTACTCATATCAGTCGTACCAACATCAAGATCAAGTAACAGGATGCTACTCAAATTGTTGCCAACATCATAATTAACAGGCGGCCGTTCCTGACCTAAATTACGACCTCGTAATTTCCGACATTCTTATAATTTTTTTTTTATTTAACTAATCGCCAATAAAGTTAAAATTGTCAAACACAAGCTAAATTAAATAATAACAAAATTAAATTTAAGAAAATAAAAATTTAAGTTTTCATGAATTTAACTGAACGTCAAAACTAAATTAACGTCAAACATAAAACCTAACACCTGACACCCGGCCATCTTGATTCCTAATTACGTCCTCGTAATCTATACCTAACCTGTGACCAAATATTTATCCTACTATCTATACTAATATTATAAAGAAGTAAGATTTGTCTTTTTGTATTTTTGTATGTAACGAATAAACATCAAAACTACTGGACCGATTTCAAAAATTCTTTCACCATTAGAAAGCTACATTATCCCTGAGTAACATAGGCTATATTTATTAAAAGAAAAAATTAGAGATCCTCAGGAAATCTCACTAAAACCAACCCAAGGTGCAAAAAAATTAGCCATAAAATATCTTTCATCGCATGCGCTGCAAAAAGTATTGATGATAGAACAAAAAAATGTTCTACAATATTATAGACCGAATCAAAATCTACAAAAAACTCCGCCAAAGACCATATGTCCAACTACTCTTAAAAAAAAACAATTATTCTGATGGAAGTTTCGAAATTTCACATTAAGACAAACTTAAAGTTTACTGTATCGTTGTATATAGCATAAAGTATTAGGCAAAAATCTTTTCTTTATGTATATTTCAATAAATAATTTTGTAACGATAATAATTTATCTATATCTATACTATTATATAAAGAGGAAAGATTTGATTGTTTGTATGTTTGTTTGTTTGTTGCGAATAGGCTCTAAAAGTACTGAACTGATTTTAAAAATTCTTTCACCGATAGGAAGCTACATCCTTTCCGGGTAACATAGGCTATGTGGTGTTGCCATAAATGCTCTTATTAAAAAGATATGGCCGCTTAAGTGCCATAAGGTGGCCATTTTGTAAATTAAAGAGTTTCTCAGGAACACTATTCGTGAGGGACAAAGGTGATTTAGTGTTGCCATATACATTTTTTAATTAATAGAATATGGTCATTTTGTTGTTACTAATCCGATTTTTAAAATTCGTTCACTGATAGAAAACTACACTATTCGTGAGGGACAAAGGTGATTAAGTGTTGCCATATACATTTTTTAATTAATAGAATATGGTCATTTTGTTGTTACTAATCCGATTTGTAAAATTCTTTCACTGATAGAAAACTACACTATTCGTGAGGGACAAAGGTGATTTAGTGTTGCCATATACATTTTTTAATTAATAGAATGCTCTCTTTTTTTTCTCTCTTTAATTCTTATGTTTATTTGTTCAGTATGATCAGTCTCTTTTCACTTTCTTTCTTTCGATTATCTCTCTCGCTCCTTCTCATTCTCTCTCTTCTTTACCTATTCAATTTCATTTTTGCTCAGTCCTCCCTCTCTTAGCACCTATCGCTTTTCTTTTATATTTGTTTCTATTATTTTTCTTTGTATTACTTTTTCTTACTCTGTCTCTGTTTTCAAATAATGAAAAACTACACAATTACAGAGTGACAATTTAAGGACATCAATTATAATATTGTTTTAAATACCCGGAGCGAAGCGAGGGCAGGCCTCTAGTTTATAATAAATTCATATTTTTTTTAAGTTTGAAAGTTAAAATTGAGATGACTACTCCACCTGATGGTAAGTGTCAGTAGATATATGTGTTACTCAAGGATTATGAGTGAAATAATCTCTGAAATTGTATAAGTAGTTATTTTAAATTAGAAAAAAATCATGTAAATTAAAATTTGAATTTTCTATGACATAATTTTAAATTATTTTAAACAATTATTACCTGATAAAATTAAGCACGTTATCTGGTAGTGCTTCTGTACTATTGACGCATGTTCCAGGTCGAGGTTCTGGAACTTTCGCTCTTAAGACTGGTAGCCACGCTGAACTGGATGTTGCCTGCACAAATTACGGTTGTATTTATAAGTCAAGTAGCGATTTTCAATAACTATGTAAAAGAAAGAATAAAAATTATTTCAGCCTCTCTAACATTCTTTTAATTCAATCATACTCGATCTTTTTGTATTACTCTTATTTACATACACCTTTTTACAGGTTTTTAGTGCATAGTTTTTGCTTGTTGTTGATAGAAAAAAATTATAGTTTTTATTTATTTTTTTAATTAAAAGATCGAAAGGTAAGTAGTTTAAAACGTAATATTTTCATAAAACACTGCAAAATCCAAAAATGTAACTATATTTTTAAATGTCAGTGTACCCGTATCTGCCTGACCCTCTTTCTAAATATTAGCGCCTTACATAAAAACAACTGCATAGTTAATTACTGAGAGAGATTGTTCGTAGTTATTCGTTGCATACAGAAAGTTTCAAGCAGTGTTTCTAAGCTTACATTTAGAATGTCTACTAAGCTGGGCTTAAACGTTTAAGTAGTTACTGAATTTTAAATAATAAAACCGAGCTAATAGGACTCGTGCATAGATGATACAACATGAACCCAACTAGTGCCTGCCCAATACCTGCATTGTTACATAATATTTGTAAAATTCATTTCCCCGGCCAGCAATTAAAACCTTTTAAATAGAGCGAATCATATAATTCACATTTACAAATATAATATCAATAGTGATATAAATATTGTAAAAGTAGAGTACAAAAAATCTGTTTTACTGTCTTAAGTGTTTAAAGCTTTCATCCTAAGGTAAGAAAAGCCATTTTGTACTCGGCACGAATAATATAATTATTTTTCTACTAACTGAATTTACAATTCTATACTTTCCATGTATAATAATGATGACTACTATTGTTTATAATGCATATTTTAAGATAATAAAAAAAAATTGTGAAGTTTTAAATAACATGACATCAATATAACAGTTTTAGTGTAGTTAATGTATTATTCACACACAGCAAAATACAGTTAAAAAACACAAACAGTATATAATTTGACAGTTTAACGTTTAACAAAAAATATTTAGGAATAATTTTCAAAGTCGTTTCGCAGTGGGACTAAATTTCCGTTTTTCATAAATTAAAAAGTACTATGCAACGGAAATTTTCATTTTGAAAATCTCTTGAAATGACATGTCACTGGTAAATTATATAGTTTTACAAGGCTAAAATTCAATTAAAGTTTAATTAATACAAACTTGTTTAATTAATACAAACTTGTTCTTTGAATCGTCCCGCAAAAGCTTCTTGAATATCGTCCATGGTATACGTACAAATTGCAGAACCGATTAACCCGTCACTTGCGCCCGTCGTGAATGCAGCGTAAAACCGATTCGGGTCGCCTGGCATTTGATATACGCTCTCTATTTTAAAAGAAAATACAACATTTATAAATTGTTATTTATTTTTACCAAATAATAACTAGGACAACCGCACAAAACCTAATTAACAACTAAACCGCATCTACACAATCAGATTTGGATTTCAAAAATATTTACTAACAATTTTCATTGTCATTTCGTATTTCTAGTTGTGGTTTATAAAACTTTTTAACCTTTTTTTTAAATCCATCAGATTTTAGTATCTGATTCAGAAATAAAATTACATTTATTTAATTTTTCAATAAAACCATTCTCCGTGTAAACCTCGACTCTTAAAAGGGGGAATATTCTTACACAAAGTAATAAAAACTGGTAATTTTAAGAGTCCTTGTTTTAAAGAAGCATTTTACAGCTGTGTAGAGAAATCCAATTTGAAACAATGAAGAGACCGTAACTTTGGAAAATAATTCAAAGTCGTATTCAATATATACAGAATCTACACGACATAACTTTAGAATTGAACTACTTACGTATTTCATCAAAATAGAAAGGAAATTCTCCTGGTATGCTGCAGTTAAGCCTGGCTTTTAAGTATGTAGCCCAGTTTTGGCTCAAAATGTGCTTGCCTCCTGTATCTTGTTTGCATACTCTGGCTACACGAGAGTATACTGCTTTACCGCAGTTCATGAACTCCACAGCGGTTTCCCGAAAAAAGAATAAAACGTATTCTCCGACATCGAATGACCCAACAAAATTGGTTTCTGAAACAAATTAGAAATTTAGGACGTATAGCTTTAGTGTTGATTTCAATAGCGCTAGTTTAATATAATATCAGTACATTATTGACAAAGGTTATTAAGCGTGTGAAATTATGCATGTAATTTAGTTCATTACCCGCGAGATTAGCTAATATTAATGTTCAAGATTTGACTATTAGTACAAACTATGTTAAAATGAAACTGATATATTATAACAATTTGAAATAAATTACGTTAACCATATTTCTAGATTTTACCGTAAGTTTAAATTAAAACAGATCCATAATTGATTAAATTTGTTAAAAAAATATGTGGTTTAATTTTGTAGCTTATGTGCTTAAAATTATGATCCTTAAACTAAAAACTTTAAAGAAATAATTGTTATATTAGAAAAGATAATAAATCAACACTTACTATCCAGCCATTTGGAGTCGTACTTCAGGGTGCGCTTGAAGTTGAATCTCTTTTGGCCTGTTCGAAAATCGAATAGGTCATTTCGGAAAATGACCGGGTCAGCTTTAGTGAACTCGGCGTTAGTGCCCGCGTAGAGAGCTGGCAGGCCGCCGGGGTTGCCTCGCGTGACCCACACCGCGGTGCTGTTGTCCGCGGGGTCGTATGGGCACTTGGCGACCCCGAGCCCCACGCCTGGCACGTATTCGTGCCGCGGTAGGTGAGTGAGGTTTAACTGCTCGGAACAAGTTATATGATATAAAAAAATAACGAACGAACGCAACTAATGTGGTGTAACTTTATATTTACTGTACTAAGAGACATTAAAAAGGAACTCACACAAAATAAAATATTGCACAAAGAAATGTAGAACATTTATTTTATAATCTGGATCCCTTTGAATGTTGAGAGACCGCTTTATTCGCTTTGCTTCGTCGAGGTTAATAGAAATCACATAAAAATGTAAACGTTATTACGGTGACCAAACCTCTCAGGAATTGACACACTATATCATGGGTTGTTTTGACGACAGTAAAACCATAATGAGTGACAGATTTTTATATAAACTTTAATCTCTCTATTCAACATCTTTAAAAGTTAAAATTTCTAAAAATATAATGGCCATGGAAACCCACAAGCAAATTTCCATGACTAGACACAGAAGTCAGAAAATCATAACATAACATAAAATAATTATCTTATAATTACGCTCCTCCACTAATCAATAAACAATATAGTCTTAACCACTTAATAGTTCATTCGAGTTGGTCAATGAATGCAAAGTTAGTTTATAATAAAATTTATTTATAGATATTAAAACAGAGCTCAATAAAAACGTTTATACAATGATGTTATAGAGATCAACATTTCATTGAATAATTTCTAAAGCGAGGGTCATAATCCGATTTGAGAAGGACAGGTGTTTTAAAATATAAACGCCACCATTTGAATAGGCATTAGTATTATACCAGCCGCAAGGGGAGTTCAGTATAAAACTTGTTTAGATTAGTGCTGCTAATAAATGAATTACCCGTTTATTGCAAAAGAATTGCCCGACAGAAGGTTTGATGGTTAATTATAAAATAGATATATCGATCGACGATATTCAATTGTTCAGAACGATTCGATCCGTTACACTTTGCAATGTAAAATATAATTAAAAAAATAATAGTTTAAAAAAACTAAAAAAATAAGCTTTTATAGAAAATCCAACTAAAAATAGAAAATAAATTTTAATAAATTTAAATTAAAAATAGTGTAAGAATAAATAATTTTATTGTAAAAAAAGCGTGGGGTGCATGTTATCAAAAGTTATAAATATTTTATAAACAGAAATGAGTAGAAGGGTTATTTTGATAATATCCTGAAAAGTTTTTTAGTTGTTTTTAAACTATTATTTATTTTAGATTTTTTAGTTGAATTTTCTATAAAAGCGTATTTTTTAGTTTTTTAAACTATTATTTTTTAAATAATTAAAATTTGATAAATTATATTTAACAATATGCAGAGGGATGTTTTGAGACGATATAAAAAATTTGACAACAAAAACGAGACGGACACTAAGTTAAATTTTGAAATTTAGTATACGTTTATTATAAGATATCGAACCTATAAGGTAGGCTCGATGTGGAGAATATCAATGAATTATTTAATTTTTCGTTCGTCCAGAAAGATATCTTACAAAGAGGTGTGTCGTTGAATAGGTGATAAAAACGCTATTCAAGGACATATAAACAAGCGAAATCGGATAAACTAATATTACGATTCTCTATTAAAAACTTGATTTTTGAACCAAATTTTTGTTAAAATTTAACAATTTTACTGAAAATTTCGATAAATTTTACTATAAAACGGGGGTGAAAACTACTTTAGAATATGGGGGGATGATGTACGTACAAGATATGGAAAGTATAAAACATAAATATAAAGAGTCTTGACGCAGACACTCCGGGTATCAGGAAAACAAAAAATCGCTAATCCTGATTATCCTAGTAAGGATATGATAACAAACTGTTTAAAATATTGAACTGTCATCGATCCATATTAACTATTCCAAATTTCGAGATAATCCGACTTTTATACGCATTGCTATAACAAATCTTTTAAAAGCATCAGCTTTGTATTTAGACTCAAAAATTAGCATTTTTTCCAAATTTCAGACCTTTTTTAAAATGCTAATTGATCAAATTTATAATCATCCACGTTTTTAATAAATAAAAACGTTTGAGTGTTCAAAGCTTTGTTCTACGCAACTTGTGCTACAGAATTTATTAGCACCCGTGAAACCTCGAATTACCTGGAAATCGGTACCTGTAAATCCGCACATTGGCAACACTGGTTTAGATAGATTAACTTACGTATACCACCCAGTCTTTGGGACTGTGTGCGTTGGTACCGCACACATAGAGCCGCTCGCCGTCACCCAGCGGTTGCAGTACTCGGATGTGGTTTCTGCACTCAAACGGCTCTGATTTGCCTTTGCTTACACATCGCGCTACGTTACTCGCTTCTAACAGCAACGCATCTCTCTGCAATATTATCAGAATATGTCGCAAATTGTTTACACCATACAGATCGGCCATGCAATATTATAGCATGTCAAGTTCTTAGATGGCAATTAATGATTTTATTTCAGGTGTGAATCTGTTTGCGTTTTTATTTATATTTCATATTATTTTTAACAAAAACCGAAAATAATAAATACCTACAATATACTAGTCTTAATTATATTATTGTTTTTTGCCTTATATTTATAAAATGTAATATAATACAATATATAAATCTTTCTGCGCTAAAACATCTTATGATATAACAGGTATAATATCCGAAATTCATTCATAATCATTTTTTTTTGAGTTTTGAATAAATGCGTAAACTTCTTTATGTTTACGTATTGAAAATAACGATTTAAATATGCGAATGAAAATAATGAGCGTAGAAAAAATACTCCCTTATATCATTTATTTTCCTTTACATAACAAGCATAAACTTGGTCGTTAAACGTACATCAAATAGTAAAACAAATCTGCTAAGCCAAACTATAAGCTTTACCTTCAAAAGTCAGCTTTGAAGCAAACTTCATAGCATGCTATTATATTTTCATACAACTTCTACACATTTTGCTGTGCAAATAAAAAGCTTTGTCTTTATTTATAATAGGAAAAATTAAAATACAAACCTCACAATGTGACTGACTTATATCAGTCATATTCAACTTAAATATACGATCCCTGTAACAAAAATAAATTTATTTATCAAAAATAATGCTATACATGCCTCACTTTAATACTAAGAGTAAAACATCACAATTATGGACATTAACGAACAGTTTCATTGTACTCAATTCTAGATGTGTCGAAACTTAAAAGTATAATCTTTATCCAATATTTCAGATGTGATAACAAAAATTGGTTATATAATTTTTTATTAACAGGAGATAGAGATCAAGACGTTAAAAATAACGTTTATATTTACAAATTAATTACAATATATTGAACGCTTTAAATACCACTTAATCCTTATTTGATAAGTTTTCTTTTCCTTCATTACTAGCTCTTTGTCTATCACTGGTTCCACTACTTATCATAATATTACAAATTTCAGTCCAGGTTTAAATTGTACTAAACTTCTGGAAGACACCACAATAATTGTATCCACACGTTTAAATCATTTGTCACTTTTAAAAACTGAAGCAGGAAATAAAAGTTGACGGAAATTGTAGATAATTGACTTCCATGACTCGCCTCATTTCTTCATGCTATTCGTAGCAAATCACTACAATAGCTGTTTCGGATTTATGTGGGTTTCTTATCAGTGTAATAGTTTGCAATATTTTTTTTGTAATTCTAAATAAATAAATTACTAAGTATTTTGTTAGTTAAACAATATTGTATATTAAATAAATGATGACTTTAAAACTACATAACTTATGTTTTATTCCTAAATGTAATAAAATTCCTATGATTATTTGTGGTTTTATCATTAGTGTTTAAGTTCCTAATAATAGAAAAACCACCACCTAAATCAATTTAGTTCTTTAGACATTGGCCACCCAGTTATAAACTTGAACCTACTCTATAGATAACAAGATAAAGAAATCCATGATGAATCTCTAGTTGACGATAGGTAAAGAATAAAAATGAGACAATAATTAGTTCAAAATAACTATGTTAATCTGTAGGTAGTAAACGATGAAAATTTTTGTTCGACCACCTCAAAGAAATTACTTAACAGATTTAAGTTCAAGTTGTCGTAATAATCAACGCTAGTTTGAACATTTGTCCATTAGTAGTACTTTTTAGCGTTAGGTATCATTAAACACTTATTAGCGTATTTTAAATTTATAAGCAAAATAATGCTTAATACTTGTTTGATGATCCATCTCTTTAACCGAAAACTAATGAGCAAACAGTGTATAATTTATTTATTTTAAATAACGAAATATCTGCATTTTAAAAGCTTCATTTATAATGAAATTACTTAATCAACGCTAGAGCGGGATAAATAGAAATAATTTAACGAGCCAATGCCTTTTAATAAATGTAGTAAATGTGGTTTAATCATATTTTTTATAGACTTAAATGAGAAATGCTATGTTTAATTACTTCTGTGTTATTAAGAAAATAAAGAGTTTGTAATAGAAATAAAGAAGGAAAAGAAGTAATATGATGAAAACCCTTGTTAGGATTAAAAAAAGAAAGTATTTCTATGATAATAAATATATTAAAAAAGTATAACTTACATAGCACCAACATAAAGCGTATTTCTTTCTTCATTTATATACAACGAACGGTAAAAGAGATTGCCGCACGAGAACTCTCGTATGTGATCTGAAAAAGAAAATATGGTTTTAACCTTTGTATACGGTAATAAAAATTACGTATATTTTATTAAAAAGGATATGATATTGTTGAACTTTGTCCGCAAGCACAAGGAATGAAGACAAAAACGTGAAAAACTTAAACAGCATATTTACGTAATGAAAAAGATCGACGTATAATAAAAACAAATAATTATTTTTATAATAAAAACGAGACTAATAAAAATAATAAAATAAAATTACAATCAAATATGTATAGCAATCCGACGATCGGGTGAATGACGTCACAACTCAGTATTCGTCATTTCGTTTTGTTGAACTTTAACTGAGCGTGCTTTGTTATATTGATATAATATAGCAGGACTGCATAACACGTATTTATACACACAAAATAACTATAATATTAGAATTTTACATAATTTTTACAGTTGATATACGAAAGAATGACGTCAAGGCTCATCATATCAATTTTATATCCTATTGCATGCCAATCACGTTTATTTCTATTTAATCCATCATAGTTTTATACACAACTTTTCAGGCTACAAGTTATCAAATGATAATCTTCACGGTTCACGTGCCGTAAAAATCGCATGTTACAGTACACAATAATAATTCGATAAATCCATTTACGTAAAAACCACAAATGTATTACAATAATACAAACATTTATGATAATAATACGATAAATATTTTGCACGAAACTGTACTAAAATACTGGGTAGTCGCAATTTCAACAGCTAATAATTATGAGTCGACTACAATAGCCGATTATTGGCAGGACTACACGCAACGTCTCGTGACTCCGACACTCCGCTCCGATCCGCTTTACATACACGATACACCGATACACCCCAGTCCGGTACTCAAATATATTAAAATGACTCATATCATATTATTTAAAGTTTTAGCCCAAACTTTCTTCGCCGTATCTTTTATATTATCAAAAATCTATAATATGTATAACCACTTGAACTTAGCTAGAGATTGGCTGTGCTTTAACTATTGATTTAAAAAAGAAATATACATAAATTTTATAAAAAATGTTTAAAAACTGTTATATGGTAACAATATGGTAGCGCGAGCAATACGATACAAGGTAGAAAATTTGGAAAAGTTCTCGTTAAAATCTATAAAACCACCGATTTCAAAACTCCGAATAAACTTTCCAGGTAGACAATTCTTCTAAGTACCAAATAACTGGGCTATAAACAAAACATTAAAAATAGCGGCATAACTAAAAAGATGTTATAAGAGTCACTTTTTTTTAACTTAAGAACACACTCGTCTAACATCTTATGAAAGCCTTAAATCCCTGCAAATGATGTTGGTAAGTGAGCAAGATTGATTTAACATCTTAATAAAAGTTAAGCTAGTTATTAATTTTAGTGACAGCTAACTTTCGACTTAATCCAACCAGTTTTGAAATAGCAAGCGATTATTGCGCTAATGAAGTCATTGTTTGAATATCTAACGAACTGTGTATAGCAATTTATACAAGCAGAAATCGGCACGTGCCTCGCATAATGCGTCTAATAAGACCATATAACGCGAACCCTCTGAAGACCCTGAGGTCCTAATTTGCCAGGAAATGTTGACGCTGCGTACATGACTACGACTTTTTAGGTTGTACCAAATTCATGAATTGACCGTAATGTGTACACAACGTTGTAAATACACGCAATTGCAACCACATTTGAAATTTATCCAATCAAGTTAGTGTTTATATTTAATATACACTGCTTTGTAATTAGTCCTAAATTATGGAATTAGCAGTGAACGAGATTTTTAAAGAGCCGTATCAACCAATATTGTAAATAAAGAACTGAAAATTTAAATTGTGACGGAAAAAAATCAATTGGGCAGGGGAATCCCCTTTTCTCTAAAGCCATAAAGATTTCAGCTGTTTCAATGAAGGACTTTTTACGAATCTGTTAGAAGATTTTTTTATATAATAATATAAACTTAGACAATCTAAGTAATTTAATTAGTTTAAAAACTTTGGTTTATGATAAAAATACCCTCACTAGCCTTCATAAATTAAATATTGACTTACCATATAGAAATGTCACCTTATTTAAGGATCACGTAAGTCGTTATTATTTATTTAAATATTAGATTACTAGTAGAGATGAGGATTTCTATATAGTAAAGGATCTCTGTAAAGTTGCACTTCGGTCACAACCCTGAGGTACTAATCGGCTTGCTATCTATTAATTATTAGTATTGTTTTATATGTTACTGCGTACTGTAGCTGAATATAGTTAATATTAGAATGTGCCAGTAAAATAAAAACAACATCTTTCTAACTTTAAATTAAAATCAAGATACGGTTTTGCATGATTTATTCTATAAATTAAATCAAATTTTGAAAAACACAAACGTTTGAACTTTTCGCATGAAGTTCTACTACAAATAAAAGAAAACAAGTAATATGATGTCGGTTATAATATGAGCCTATAACAATGAAGTGAAGTACACGCGACGCTAGCTGACGACCACATTATGCAGATAACATCGGTCGGTTAAATACCGCAACAAGTCTGTCGAACATATCTGCATGAAAACTGAGCTATTTTAAAACAATTTACCTATTTATGCTGCAACACGTTTATTTCCTTTTGTCTATACTAATATACTTTAAAAAATTGGATTGTAACTGTATACAAAACTATGTGATTTTTTAATGTGGAGTTTCAAATGTAGAACAACTGAACCAATTTAGCTACTTTTTATTGTCCAATGTTTTTAATGGTCCGAAATAAGCTTTTATGTAAAGAAAAACTGGAATATTTACACAATCAAAAAATACTTAACATTCTTATTAGTATAGGTTTTTATGCGAATCAGAATCTATGTTAATGAATGATTTTATTGAAAATTGGCGCATCGATAGTTATATATCGATAGTATAACCTATTTTACCAAGTAGGATCCTTTTTATCCCGAAAAAAGTAGAGTACCTGTGGGTTTCCAAAAGTGTAAAACAGATTTGAATGTTACATAAAAACTCATATGTTTGTAACGTGTGGAGTTGGAGAATTAGTTAGTAGTCAATGGGTTGAGTAAGTAAATGGATGAGTAAGTGGATATGAAAATAGCCTACATATTTACTCATGACAAGATTAGGCACAGTGAGCGTGCGTTTACTTTGAAGATATAGATATAAGTTTAAAAAAATATGAAATTCCAAATGAGAATAGGTAAACCTTTAATAAATTCTATAAACAAATGGATTTATAAATATTGAGGAAATTTGCCTTAGTCATACGATTTAATCAGACGAGATAACTAAAAGATTAAAAGCAGTGAATAAAACATATGGTTTTATTTAAAACACTTGAATCTTTTGAATGGGAGTAGTGAACAATAGCGACAAGTGCTTTCCAGTTGAACTGGAATGTCAGAACATTCCAAAACGACAATGCGAATGTTAGTCAACGTTACTTGCACATGCGGCATCTGTTTTTAAAACGTTATTTGTTTTGTTTCTTGTTCGCTGCTCGGTCGCTCTGCCTTGCCACAATCCGGAATTCGACTCTGTTAATTGACTCTATTTATTGATAATTTATTTAAACATCTCGGCTCGAATTACAAAGTAGTTAATGCTGTTGCGTTTATTTTAACTTTGTTTCCTTTTATAAAGCTTCTCATATTAAGTTCAAACAGCTGCATACTTTATTTAATCTAAACTTATTTAGTCCATTTTGTACTTTTTAATATTTAAACGATCAAGAGATATAAGTTATATTATATAGGCTTAGAGGCAAGACAAATCACACATGCTGATACTTGAAAGAGTTTTGTCATTCGTCATGATTGGCTCCATCGTCAGATCCGCTTCATATAATATTAATATTGCATTATGACTCGATTAGAAAATTTCAGATAAGCTGGACCAAATTCAACAAACATCGAGATAATAAGAGAAACTAAATAAAAGCCTGTAATAATAAAAACAGACTCTGAAATCACATTTTATAGCAGGGAAAGGGAAACCTTAGGCCATAAGATAATAGAATTGTATTAAATTGTAAGTATTAAAAAAACAGTATGATTGCCACCAGATATTTGAACCAGAATGAATAAAAGAAATTAGCCATTTTAAATGTTCACTCTCTTAAAAATTCTTACAATATTGGTTTAAAATCCGTAAAGAACATAAAAGTAAAAGAGCGTATTTGCAAGGATCTTAGCGTCGGCAAATTTCTCTATAACTTTTCTGTATATTCAAACGAACAACGTCTGACAAACGTTTAACCAGCCTTTGGTCTTGAAATAATTCGGATTTGTTTTTAGCACGTTGGCATTTAGTTTTATTAATGTTACATTTTATATTGTTTCCATTTGCATATAATTACTTAAATAACTTTTATCAGTGTTGGAGATTGATATTTAATTACTTACTCTGGGCACTTGTAAATTTATTAATGGAACACAAAAACAAAGCGAGTAAACAAAAAATCTTTTTTACATCAAAACAAACATTTCTAATCCGAATTTGAAACGTCTTTTTAAATCTGCAAAGTTCGCAAATATTAGCTTAATTAGGTTTTAATACGAAAGAAAGATGTCTAAGCACTGGATGTTTTTATGGTAATGGCTGAAAGGGTATTGAGATATTATTATATAGGTATTTATATTTGATTCTATTTCTGTAAACCTTTTCAAAACTTGAATTATAAATTAAATTATATATTTTGACGAATCAAATGGCATAATTTATTTATTAACTACATGAATAAACACAATATTTACAAGAAACTGATGTAATTATAAAATCTAGATTTTGGAGAATTTTCTGCATGTTGGATGTTTTTGGTTAGCACATTGCCAATTAATTTAGCTTTATTAATCGTATTATACCTGATTTTAAAGGAATATTTATAGAATGAGAAATTATTCGCAATAGTTTACCGCAATAAGGAAGTAACATTTAAAATATTTATTTAAATGAATAGAGAAAACTCTAACATAAAAAAATACATATCCCGGAAATGACCGTCACTGGCTTTATACAAAGAATATATATTTTCAGTGATATTTTAGTTGTTCGTGCAACCAGTCCCAGATAGGTCATGAGATACCGGAGTCTTCGCGTAAATCCAGCCGAGTGGCTCCACAGATAGAAACAGCGGAGTTCAGAGCGGAACTGCTCTGCGGCTTTTTCCTTTTTACGGTCTCACATTGATTTATAGTGACCAGACATTTGCGTCTTTTTAACGAGTCGCTCGCTGCTCTGGTCGCTTTGTAGACGTATCTGTATTTTAAAACATCATGTCTTAACTAACATGACACATGTATATTTTTGTATTAATATTGCTGTTGTTATAATCTTTAGTTGATATTGTTGATATAATTAGTGTTTTGTTATATTATTAGAAATGTGTGGTCGTAGTTTATAGAGAAGGAATTGGCAAACAAATAATCATTTTTTTAATGTATAAAAAAATAGTATAAGAAATAACTACTGTAGGTAATATTTTTCTTTTACTTTTACATATTTGTGTCATTCAGAGTTAAGCTTTTAAACCTAAAGTGAATAAACCAAGATCTTATTTTAACCCGCCGAAATCATATTAAGGCTTGTTTACTTTAACGACTGCGAAATGACAACAGTTGTCTCGTTCTCATTCCACGTAAATCATATCAAATAAGCGACGTGAGCTTTATCTATTAAGATGTCTGTGCCTTTCAACTAATAGAATTTTTAATCAAGTTGGTTGCGGCGGTGGCGGTGGTGGCGCCACGGTACGAGTACGCCAGATTAATGTAATTGGACGATGCCGTCACAAAGGCAAATTGTAATCCCCCTCTTTCATTATATATGTCCGCAACACGGCGCCCAGACAATGTGTCCTATTTTATTTGATTTCTCCTTTTGGTGTGCAGCAAAAATGCAAAAATCTACATGATTTGGATACCTGGAAAGCTAAGTTCACATGCTCAAATTTAGGTACTAAAGGACGTTGCGAGAGCTCGTCGGTGTGTTTCGGTTGTGTTTCGAAACAGATCCCCTACTACCAAGGGGTGCTGGATTACTCGCCTCTTACGAGATTCTCTCCGACAAGCAGAGAGGAATTGTACTCTAACCCGTCACCTCACGGGTCAAAATTTTGATCGCCCAGGCCAGCCAGGAAATAGTCCCAGTTTGTTTTTCACAGCACACCATGTTAACGCTCGCTGATGAGCGTTCCTCGCGCTGATTTTATACAGGAAGTTAAGACGCACAATTAAAAAACGCACATCAAAATTTTGTAATCTGAACGTTGCCTGGTCGCCAAGTAGCTACGACATGGGCTATAAATACACGAGTCGGTTCATGTTGTTGATTAAAAAGATTTTTTGATCTGTTTTCCTTTTACATAACATATAGTATTCACAAGCTACAGTGCGATTGACGTTTCGGCACAGATACCTGGCCAAAGAAACTCGCTCACTGTGACATCATTGAGATACCCCTCATCCGATTGCGACACAGTCGTTAGGAGAGCTCCAAGTGTCGGAACAATTAAGTTGAAGCGTCGATTGTGAACGCTGCCAAAGCAGATGTAGGTCACTTAGCAGAGTGGACCCGCACCGCTACACTGAGGTGAGAATTTCGACCTTAAGCTATTCTTTGATTTCAAGCTATCTACTGCTAAAGGGTTTTCTTTATCATTACATGCAAAGGACTGCAATACTCAATCACACCAACTGTGGCCATCACAATGTTGATGATTTATTTAAATGTATTATACGAGTATGTATAAAATGTTATGATATTATGTTACTTCATAAAAATGTACAAGCATTTATTTAAAGAGGTTCAGCTTATCTGAACTAATAGGGGAGATAAGGTTTAATCTTTATACTTGTCATTGACATATTATGATCGTTGAATTTATTATTAAGCTTTTATATTAAAATTTATAAAAATATACTTTAATTTCTAAATAATAATTTTTTACTTCTAATAAAATAAAAAAGTAACGAAGTACGAACTTGAATAGAATATTCTATCCAAGTTCGTACTGTAGTTCCGGATCAAGGATCACAATAGTGCCTCCTACTGTTAAACGACCGGTATTTATTTTCTTGAATCAAATCGAGACACTTTTGAACTTTCTTCATGAACTCAAGCAGAACATTTTTTTTTATTAAATTGCTTTGTAGAAAAACTTGATATTTTTTATTTTGGCTTAAAACAATGAAAACATTGAAAAATAATAGATGGCGTAAGACTTATTTACGGCTTAATTGAGTTAATCAAAATTTTTTTAAAAAGGGAGAGAGAGGGGGAGAATGAGAAACTTTGTATAATTTGTAACACTTTCCAGATGAAATTCGTCTCATTACAAAAAGATAAGCAACTTTTGTATAAACTAATCTTAAATATGAGCCTATACCACAGCAAATAAACTATAACTAAAATATGCTATACTATGTCACCAGAGAAAGTTAATCAGTGTCGACAAAACTTTAACGCGTTTTTCTCGCAACTGTGTTTTCAAAGTCGGTTGTCAAAAGTTTTCGAAAACTGATGTTGATGAAATTTTATACAGGTCTTCGAGATACAATTCACGAGGACTTGGACGAAAGATTTTTAATCACAACTATTAAAAAAAAATGTTGAGTAAATTTTAATATGAATAAAACTGTCAACGCGGACGCACCTTTTTTTGGAGGGGTTACAGGAAATGAAATGGCGGATTCTTGAATATTTTCCTTTGAAAATTTCAGAAACTTTTTTTCAAATGTAAATCTTTATGACAGTAAAAAGTTTGAATAAAATATTTTATTCTTTTTATATTTTATATTTTTTTTATATAAAAATTTTTGTTGAAAATAGACTTTTTTCCTCCGAGTAAACCCATGTAACCCCTTAAATGGAGCTCTCATAATGTATCGAGCTTTATCGGAAACAGAAAATATAACTTTGCGAGCTATGAATTTTCCTTAAAAAATCAAAATTATTCAACCAAACTTGAGAATCGTTATTTGACCATTACAGTTAAAATATTAAAATTGTTATTTCGGATTTATGTTGTTGATAGAGGGATAAAACGAATATGATTTTAAGAGTGTTATAATAATATCGATAATATAGATAATCTCGCACCTTTCCTGGGGATACTGTCATAAAACCAATTATATTCTCATAAGCTCGTATGTAAATGGGGCAGCCATGAGTAACCTTTATAATGTGAAATAACGAACCTCATTCTTTGTTCTACCTTACATGCATGCATACATAATAGCGAAACTAGTTTTAGCATAATAATATGGAGAGTACAGGTAAATTGTACTCAAACACCTAGCAGTAAAGAATATTTACGCTCACAGTTATAAGTTAAGTTGGCAGTAAGGGTATTTCGGAGAGTGTAAAATATGAGTGCGGCTGCCGTGAAATGAGCTTTCGGGCTTCCTGTCAGCTTGAGCTGTGGTGCATTCTTCTTTGGTGTAATATACCTGAGGATTGGTTACCGTATATATATTCTGTTTGTAGAAATTGTATTTTATTATAAGATTTTATTTAGTTTTATCTACGGTGTCTCTCTGTCTTTCTGTTAGCAAATCTTGCAATTTAAATTTTATTTACATGGCGGTATCCGTTTGTCTGTTGATATTTTACTTGCGTTTTGTTAACTACAAAAGAGCTCCTTGAACTCTAAAAGTTCAAACTTATCGCGGTGACCAGAATTATCACAGGTCACTCTAAATTATACAAACATCTGTTTAACTTAAACATGAGCCAAAGCCCAAAGTGCAGATTTTGTCATGAAGCAGACGAATGTGCCTTGCACACCATCTGCGACTGCAGTGCACTCATGTTTAAAAGAAGTATCCATCTAGGGCGGCATATTATACACCCACATGAGATACAATCGATCACTGCTTAAAATATTAGGATATTTCCAGAGGCACTAATATTTAAACCAGGGTTTCCACAAAAGTTTTTAACTGAGGTAGGGCACAGCAGGAAACTTCCTGCTCAAATATGGAGCAGCCCGACTGAGGTAGTACCTCGACCTTACAGAAGATCACAGCTAAATAACACTACTCTAAAGCAGTGTTGTGTTCCTGTTGGTGAGTAAGGTGACCAGAGCTCCTGGGGGGAATTGGGGATAGGGTCGGCAACGCGCTCGCGATGCTTCTGGTGTTGCAGACGTCTATAAGCTACGGTAATCGCTTACCATCAGGTGGGCCGTACGCTTGCTTGCCGACCTAGTTACATAAAAAAAAAAAAAAAAGATCAGCAATGGTCGAAGTGACAAGTGCCTTTCGGCACTCCTCCTAATTAAGGTTTTATAAAAAACTCTTTGGATAAATAGACTGACAACCATTTATATAAAATTAAAACGGATACTAACACTACTTGATAAACAGTGTTACTAACACTAACTAATAAAAGCCTGTTTTAAAAAGGATTAAATAAATCTTATTTTCTACAGTGGTATTGTGTTGAAAAAATGGTGATGTACAACGGCTATAAAAGTGATTAAAAGTCATACTCTCTCACAATATAACGAGATGGAATGGTGGAAAACTAGATTTAACATAATTGAAAATTCATTTTATTAATATCAAGCAGTATTTCAATGTTTTAAGCATTTAAATTAGACAAGTTTCTCTATCTTTCGGAGAAATTGCTTTATAATATGTAATTTAATTATGTATTATTCTGTTATTTTCTTCAAAAGTTAAGTAGGCTTAAAAGAAATCTAAAGAAAAATAGTAAAAATAATGAATTTATGAAAAAACAGTATAATTAATAATCAAAAAGACTAAGCTTTAGATTTTACTTTTCATATTTTTTATATCGTCATTAAAATTTTTGAAATTAAGCGTCTTTCTGTCGCTTTGATAAATTATGTCTCTACAAGTACTAATGAAGTGAACCTCTAACGAACGAACTCTCTAATTTAACGCATTTTAAGAAATTTCTATTAAAAACCTTTACCTATTTGTTACTCAATTTTTCTATAATTTAACAAAAAATAAAGTCAATATATAAAAAAACTTATTACTTAAATAAAAACACCTTAATATTCCTAATCTTAACATAAGTTCTTTTAATAGTTTAAACATTGAATTCATTCAGAGAATACTGTAAAAGAAAACAATAAAAAAGAATTTCTATAATTCGTAAACAATATGCTAGCAACACTATTGATAGTAATGGTTTCTATTCGTTTATTTTAAAAATACCGCCTTCGACTCGACATTATATAAATTCTGTTACGATGAATTGGCGGCAGTTTGACTAATGATTTCGTGGAGAAAATATTGACTTATCATAGTGTATATACAAGTTAATAAATTCTTACCCTAATAAAGGATCGCGTGAGTCTGATGTATTATACATTTTTATTATCTTAATTAAATGCCAAGTTAAGTTAGTTGAATGTTGATTAACGAGTTCGGGTAGTTCAGGTTAGAGTTTTTGCATCCCAAAAGATGCTTGTTAACTTGCTCTTCAGTGTCAAGACCCAAGTACGTACTGCTCGGCTTCCCTTCTCGAGTATTACTCTGCAATATAGCTCATATATGCATAGTAAATATTAAATAATTAGTAGTCAAATCAAAATTTCATATCACATATGACTATGTATGGATCACGAATATTAGCAAATAGACCGAACATGTCAAGCGAAATTGCAGCTTCAATATACTTTTAAACACTTTTCTATATTACTAGTACATAATAATGGAAATCTCTTTAAAAATATTTATTTTGTATGAGAAATATAATCCTTACACTTTTGTCTGGACTCTAGTATAGGTCAACGACATACGATAAGGCCGTGAGAAGTCGCGTTTCTATTCAAACAGACAATATCTCACGCATATTTGCTTCTAAATCCAGTTAAACTTCATAGAAATGTACTTAAGATAATACCTCTAAAAGCATAGCGCACTTCATAATGATAACCCTGTTACGGATAATTTAAGATGCTCTTATAATAAAATGATTTCATCTCCTGCTTGTATTTTTAGAGATGAGTACTAAAGTTTCAAGAATTACTAGGTAGTCGTTATTTAAGATTGTAATTCCTATTTTCATTATTTTGAACATTAAAATTCATAAACAAATACGAAGAATGAGTCTTCTTCGATTAATAAGAAGGGTTTACCTGATAGTAAAGCTCGCTGGGTTAGTACCGGTGACAGACTTCAAATACCTTCATTGTAGTGGATACACAAGTGATATTTGGTTGCTTAGAACACATAACCACTAGCCTATCACCGCTTTTCATACATTTACGCTTTATATACCTACCCATATAAAGGTATTATTTCGGCGAAATTAATTGAACCTTTAGTAATAGAGTGTCAACTGTAAACATAGGAAACAGTGTGCAATGTGCATGCAGGCGGGCGACGCCGTGCCGTTCCTACGAGAGCAGCCAAGCGTGAACCCGATAGCCCCCAGCGCACGCTGTCACCGAGCCTTCCTCAAATAACATTCCATCTACATTACCTGCTTTCGAAAATACGTTACAGCCTGATGATAACCTCCTAAGCTCTACACTATTATAACTAACTGGCCACTGTACACGGCCAAAGAAATACAAGAATTTAACAGACAATTTGGTTAATGAAAGGGCGAAATAAACTAGCCTTAAATTTGAAATAATCTTACTAATATTATAAATGTGAATGTTTAGATTTTTGTTAATCACGCAAAAATAGCTGATAAATAATTTGGAACACAGATTCTTTATAACCTGGATTAAAATATAAGCTAGTTTTCATCCTAGAAAAATTATAGTTTCTATGGGATGTTACAAAAGTAACGTTATATTAGCAAAATATATTAATAATTAAATGTGTTTTGTTAAATCTAAGAACATGTTGAATTACACCGTTACGAAACCGGACAGGTCGACAGTTATTTAAATTTATTAAGAATTTTGCTTCAAAAACTTCAAACAACATCAATAACATCATCACAAGTATAAAATCGTTAATATCAGATTTTATACTTTGTTTTGGAGATCACGAATATTCTTAACACTTACCCATTCTTACTGACGTATGAGAGTAATTTTAAGAATTCTATAAAGAAGAGATGGTTTTTTTTTTTTGGATTTTACCATAAGAACATTTCACATATAGATTGATGATAGTTTTAGGCATAAGACTATGAATAAAATAGCAATAAAATCAATTTTCGAAACATTTTTAACTAAGCCTATCAAGAGAAATTGCCACTATAAACATATTATGATGCCGTAGTATGCTCTCAATAGATGGAAGTTAAGCAAGTCTACTAAGATTCCAAATTCATAATATATTCACTTTTATCTTTTAGAATGATTACATATCATTTAAGTTTTTTCTTTTGTAAGATACTTATAAAGCTCCACTGGCCACAGTGGATCAATTTATTTTATAGGCGGACCTGTCTATAAAAGACGGCGACTGACAAATTCTCTTGAGGGCTGGCTTAATAATTTATGAAGTTACGGAAAAGTCAACGCCTCTTGTGAATTTTATGTAAACAAAGATCTACATCTACACACTCTCGATGAGGATAATGTTTTCTAAAGATATAAGCAGTAATTTCCATAAATTTTATATATATATATATAAATTCATAACTACAAAACAATGAATTTCGAGATATACTCACATTGAGACGGAGTTACACAAATTACTTCAATAAGCACGCATGATGGAGGACGGGGTTCCCGCGAAATGGCGAAATTCCATCCGCCGTGGATGCGCTACTGAATACAAAATTCACATGTACTTCAATTATAGGAAAACGATTTGGTACGAATATTCTTGGCAGACTTGCAAATTTCAACTTGAATCAGGCAAATATATTTATTTTGTTAGCCGGCCGCTGTGCGTTCTAGACTCATCAAGGGAGCAATTGTCCTTCCGAGACCTAGATCTTAGCAAATTAGGATCACCCTGCTGCTTGCAATGACTGCTAATTAGTGCTTAATCGAGCGTCATATTGCTGTAATGTCTGCTTATAATGACCAGAAATGCTTGTGGTTGATTTAACGTTAATATTATGCACGTTTATAAAATTATAATCCATAATATCCTATGATTGTCGCCCAGTATCTGAGTAACTTAACATCAGAGAAAGAATTTTGAAAACCGTATCAAAAGTCAAGATTTTTTAAGATTTAAATGTCCACTCATTTTTATTTAAGTATATTCTTGATAGTCAACTATAGTTAAATATTGAATTGATTTTTAATTAACTATAGTTAACCATAGCTTTCAAAAATCCTACTAATATTATAAACGCGAAAGTTTGTAGGAATGTACAGATGTCTGGATGTATGGATGTATGTTTGTTACTCTTTCACGCAAAAACTACTGAATGGATTTTGATGAAACTTTACAATAATATAGCTTACACATCAGAATAATACATAGGCTATAATTTATAATGATATAGTGTAAATTATCCATAATATAGCGGGTGAAAGAATCTATAATTTTTGAGTCTATTTTTTTTTTAAATAATAGCGTACAATATCAGTCAAATGATATTAAAGTGGGTTTATACAATATCACTGAAAAAATATATCTGGTTGAAATTAATTTCGTTTTGTTATAACTTTATTGTAGATACACCACATAAAAATAATATACAATAAAATAAAAACTAATTATAATGTGAAGTACAACGGGAGGTCTTATGACTAGTAAGCCATCTCTTAAAGACAAAAGCGGAGGTTGAAATAAAGAAGGTGGTGTAGCTTCAATATACTAATATATAACAACCGAATACATTTCCACCTACGCAATAATATTATATAATATGAATACATATAATTATAATAAAGTAATAAATATTCTACGATATATAAACTATATAACCAATACATAAATATTATAAATAAATATTAATTAACAACGAATAATTTCATCTTATTATTAAGATAGTGATCTTTCACTGAATAGTTAAATTTATTAAGTGTTTCTGATTCTCTAATATTGAGTGGTAAATCATTCCATAAGCTAATGGCTTGCACTGTGAAGGATTTTTTATAAAATGCGCTAGATAATTCAGGCACATGAAGCTTAAGTTTACGTGTAGATCTCAACCTAGAAGGCTTTTTTACAAATTTAAATCTTTCCTTTAAGTATAAGGGTGCGTTTGGGCTAAATAATATATAGTACAACAGACTAACAGAATATGTCAAATCCGGCGAGAACGAATAGGCAGCCACTTGAGCTTTAAGCGACATTCCGCTACATATTTGCGTTACAGACAGAATATAAACCGAACGAACGACGATTATTAAAAGACTATATTATTTAAAGACGACTAATCACAAAAATACAGTAGTATTTTTATTATATGATTATTAAATTAATTTCATTGATACTTCAGCAGATTTAAATGTTATTACCATTTTCCTACCGTTAAAACACAACTCATAATATTTTATACTTTGTTATATTATGTGTCATATGTGTGCACGAGGACAATAACCAGGAACCGGCCTGTCTGTCAAAAAATCAGCCGTAATTTAAATTAAAATTCCATAACTTTAAGTACGAAAACAAAATTTGAACAATGCTGCTGGTAATTATTTATATTCGGTTTTTCAGTAGGCCAAAAAATTCTGTCTATCAAGTAATTCCATAAATAATATATTTGCTAAGCTTTTGCACTACGCAAGTGATGTAGAACATAAAATGTTCATTTTATTGAGATAAGTCTTTATTTATAAATTTTTGTAATAATTTTAATACGAATAAAAATTAATTAGATATCTTTGATTACGTTTTAATTAATGAACTAATTAAAGCAAAAGCTAACTAGTGTCAACTTAATTTACTACAATCTAAAAAGGAATTAGCATCAAAGCAGATAAAATAAAAGGTAAAATTGTTTAATGGTGTTAGCTTAATAATTTACTTAAATCTTTTAGATATTTTTAAGAGGGAGTATAAATTGCAAAAAGCAACCCTGAGGCAGGTTGGGTTGCAAGTATAACAGTGTCGCCGCCCGCCTTTTAATTAGCCCTTCATAGAACTCGCTTTTTAATCTTTCAAGATGCAAAAGATTTTGACTTTCAAAAAGGTTTTATTAACTTATAGAAAATAAGACCTAGCATTTTTATCCAATTAAGTTCAACTATGCAGCCATAAAGCATTTTTAAGTTCCAAATTAAGCTCTACACTCTAGAAAACTCTTATTTACACATACTATAGACACAGAACTACAGCATCACGACATATTCAGTAGAATATTATTTTCTATGTGATCTGCCTTTATTTGGTAACAGCCTACCCCTGTCTTATGGCAACATTTATAAAAACTGTGTTGATAAACAACTACCGAGTCACAACGGAAACTGGCAATATTGATATTGTACAAATAGATTTTGTGTTAAAAATTTATCTCTCGTAATCAAGCAGTTTGAAAATCGCTGATGTGTGATGTATTTGTCATGTTTGAAGAAAATTTTTATAGTTTTTGAGCTAAAATTTCGCTTATTTATTACGTTATTTATTTAAAGTTAATTGTTTAAAGTAACTATTTTGAAGTGTATTAATTTTAAAATTCAATGTATCTGGGAAAACTTGATCCTTAGTTAATCTCGTTTAGTTGCCAAATTGTAAAAAAAATCCTGACCCAATAGTAAAATCATCTTTAAAGATTATAAGTTTTGAAATTTTCAGATCGTTTCGAAGATATTATATTAAATACACACATTTTGTGCGTAACGAGACTGACATATATTGCTAACAATTTAAGGAAAACTGATTCAGATATAATTAAGCTTAAGTAAGAACCAAAGATATAAAACAGTGTGATATTAAATAGAGATTGAACAGTACGATTTTTTTCCAGAATGTCTCCCAGAATATTGAACATATCATGACAAATTTTCAGACTTTACGTCCGCTTTTACTACAACATTTTTAGATTAATGTATTTTAGAGGGTTTTTTCTCTGGTCATTCCTAAATAAATTCTGCAAAATAATAAAAAAATATTTTTGAAAACTGCTGTGTGATTAAACCTCTAAAATAAAAAGGGGTATCAAGTCTCGCTGTTTTAGCTTACTTAAGAATCCTGATTCCTGAAGGAGTTTGCAATCAATCCAAATTGCTAGTAATCTTTAAAAAGAAAAATCCTAGTTGCAAAATATTATATGAATTTCAATTTCGTATTTAGCTAGGTTTTTTTTATTTTAATTTGTATTGACACTCAATATTATCAGAGTCGGTAAAATGATACCAGCCACTTCTCTAAGCGTCATGACCTTAAAACCTTTGTCTTTTATATATTGAACCAGAAACGTAAAATAAACTAATATATACTGTTTTCAATCATAATATTAATATCAAGAATATGGATTAAAATAGTTTCAAGATTTACTACTTAGTTATGAGTAATTTAAGCTATATCAAAAATTTTAAATTCAAACGCTTTCAAAACCAATTAATAAGACACGAGTGAAGTATCAGATAAATGAACAAGAGCAAATATTGGTGAAAGAGTACAAAAAGTAGATAAATCCATAGCTTGTGTGAAACCGAACCACAGCACGCGTCACAGCGTCGAGGCGGCAGCGCATTCGGGGCACGTCCGAAATCCGGCACTTGGCACAGTTCACATTCGCTGCACTCACCCATAATAGAAATTCTAACTTTTAATTACCTCTCTTCAAACTCTACGTCGTAATCGTACGTATAACGGAACTCTAAAGTGATTATTAGCCTCCGAAAGGAGATGTTTCGTATTTGAGTGGGAACTTTTGCGAAAATTCACCAGTGAAACTAGTATTTGGGTAGTGTTATTATCGTGTAGGCATTATTGTAGAGATGAGTATTATAATATCAGCCATAGTACTCGTTTTATTCTCATTATGGTATTTATTTCCATGTTGACTAAGTCGATTGTGTGATATTTTATAAATTACGGTTTTATATTTTGAAAACTTTCGATAATTATGATATAATTATTATAATCCCAATAAGTATGAATAATATGAGTGGAGCTTTTTTACTCAGAAAACATGTAGTCTTTTATTGGTCAAAGAATTGACAATTGTAGTTCAGTGGTTTTTGAGCCCATTCGCAACTAACAAGTATACAAACTTAAAAAAAAATCAAATCTTTTTTAATATAATATTTATAAAATTACCTCGACGACAACAAACCGTAGCTGGACGCTAAATAAAATGGAATATTCTGTACTGTAAGTATTTGCAACCCCAACAAAGCTTTTTTGTTTGTTAATAATTTAAATAGTCCCTAGCGGATTTTTGAACTCTATCCACACAAAAATTAACGGAAATTCATTCATCTTTGCACGATTTAACGTTATAACTATCTAATGAAAATAATTAACAAAATTTGAAAAAATATACTTTTCTATTTTTTCGAAACACAAAAATTTTCGTATTATGAATAATTTCTTATAGTTTAACGATTATTATATTTTTTTTTGTTGTTTTTGAATTGATTCCCGACGTTTCGAACACTTTTCAAGCGACTTCAAAAAATAAAAAGGAGATTATCAATTCGGTTGTATTTATTTTACTCTTCAACTCTTCAAAAATAGCAATTATTGCATATTATTGTCCTCATAAAGTGAGATTAATAAATAAGGTAATTACTTTTAGTTTTTAGTGCATTTTTTAGAGTGTGAAGTCGGTTAAATTTTTTTTAAAAAAGGTTTATCATTATTCATGATCGCATGACAGACTATCTGTTAAAAAGTATTTACTGTATTATTGTTATAAAACAATTAAATATTTTTAAATGAAGAACCTACAGTAAGAAAAACATGGTGAATCAAATACTGTTTCTGAACTAAACAAAAAGCATTAAAAAGTAAATGCATTAGCGATGTCATGCTATCTTAGTCAACAAAAATCATCATTTGTTATTCAATTGTAATCCGATATATTATCTCGCTTTTACATCTGACAACAACGATTCCATTGAGAACAAAAAGCTTTTACAGCTTTGTTATAAGGAATCTAATTGAAATGTGAGTTTTATCGCGTTAAAAATACAAGTTTAACAATATTATTTTATACATAGACTAGTGACTCGCTTCGGTTCCTAATTTTTACTTTATTATAATCCCTAGATTCACTTGATGAAATTTATAAAGAAATTAGTAGATATTCTATAACTCAAATAGGTACTTGATACTTTTATTTAATTTCTATAGTCACACAATTTTTCTTGTATCTATTTAAAGTGAGATAAGTTTTAATGATAATTATTGCTACCACGATCATACGATACTAACAACACTTTACTTTTCCAGACTGAGATACAAACACTGATTGGTTTATATTTAACTTGAGCAGTTGCGAGTCCGTCGTCTACAGCCATCGCAGTTGTATGTGTTTATTCATACTCCATACAAATAAATAAAATTGAAGTGTCTGTTAGTACTATTAAAATAAAAGTTCTTTACTAAGTACAAATGGTTAGTATCCACGGTACATATACCAAAACATCATTTTTTACAATTTTTGCCTGCCTGTTTGTTTTGACTAATCTCTGAAATGGCTGGACTTATTTTGACGAGACTTTTACTAGCAGATAGCTAATGTAACAAGGAGTAAGTTAGGCTATTTAACATCTCGCTACGACCCATAGAAGCGGAGCAACACGCGAACGAAGTCGCGCGGGTCGGCTTGTTCAATAAATGTTGTAGCTATAGTAACTAACAAAAAATTAATCTAAAATGCAATCCATTTATGCATTTGTCTACAAAGGCAATTCCACTTTTTCAATATTCTATGCCGTAAACGGAACGTCAGAGATTTGAAGCGCGGAAATTGTTTGAGTAACTTTTGACAATCCTCTAGAGTCCGTACTCCAGATGCCCGTCAGTGTACTGTATTTACGAGTTTTGACCTACCATTTGTTTATGTTATCCAAACTGTATTTCATCTGAGTCTGAACCAATTTAATTTTTTTATTGAAAATTCCAATACATACTCGAAATTAGTTTAGAAAATACTAACTTTCCCACTGTGAAATAACTCACAGTTTAAATGAAATGTAGTATGAAATTAGGTCGCTCTTACTCGGTTAGGATCTATATAAGGTCAATTTATCCAGACACTTGATATTATATCATGTCCCCATAGTTGGTAGGTTCGTACTGGCCACTTTATGCAGAACAATTTTTCTGAAGATTATATATAATATCGGGATATTAAGTAATAGAAGAAATAACTTTAGTTACCCTTATCATGGATTAAGTTTATAAATTTGTTTTATTTTTACTGTAAAAAGAATAATTACAAATATAATCGACTCTACATTTAATTATTTCAAAGTTACATTAATTTTATAATATTGATAGGTATAGTGGCAAAATTATTAGAAACAACAAAATGGGAAACTCAAAATGCAAGCCAAGTTTGGAAGGCTTTCATAGCGCTGGCCGTTTAGCAAAGTTTAAGTAGAAGCCGACGCCATACACGCTCTACTATTCAGGCTCTGCATGTTTAATCCTTCCAAATAAATAAACAACAACCGTTCCACGTATCACTGCAATCCTGAAAGCAAATGTTAAATATATATGTGCTTCACAGTGCCAAAACTTGTAAGCCTGACAGAAAATATTTTTAAACTCCGAGTCTTGCATTACGGTATTCTTATATACAGTACAACCTCATTCTAACACAGCTGAACGCAGTTGGAAAATATTTGTTATATTGTGTATGATTACAGGGCTATAGAAAATAATTCGTAGAAAAGGGCAAGAAGATTTAAGTAGCAAGTAATTTACTACGATGACTTTTGTTACAGAAAGGTTATGTTGGTCTAAGATTCGTTTAGGTAAGAAAACTTTCACTCTTTTCTTAAAGATCCCTAAGTTGTATTTCGTGAAAGTCCCTAAGTTGTAAATCAACATACGATTTCTACCAATAAATGAAATTTTAATAAGGGACAAACTTAATTTTGCCATCGGAAAACTGATGTGCCCGTACATCAACATATGTCGCAGTGAGATATCAACTTAAATAAATTTTTTATGTAATTTTAGGGTTTTCAGATTATTTCCTTTATGTTTGCTAAAACACATTCTTACCAAATTTCACGACACGGTCAACGATGAATAAGATTGTTACGATTCTTATGCGAATATACAGATATTGAACTGTATTCCATTTCTTCAATTGATAATAAAGTAAAAAATTTAAGTGTTAAATCTTACAGACTGAAGTAAAGACTGAAAACAAACCTTAATCGCGAGTGGCATTTATAACATTTACGAACCTAAAGCGCGTGAGAATATTCTAGTCGTTGCAAATAGCTTCAAATGCCACAATGGATCAGACATGAATATTGCGAATATTGAATATTGTTGTCTTGAAAAATGTTATTGTAGGTAAAAGTAATGTAATAGAGTACCATCTATCTAAAATTTTTATAAATTTATATCAGATGACTTATATGCCCTTTAAATTTAACTTTCAGATTCATTAAATTGGTAAGTAACGTAAATAGGTATAGTTTTATATTAGGGATTTAAGTTAATATATAATGCGCCTCAAACTCAAGCTCAAAATAGTTTATTTCAATTAGACTTTTTGCAAAGTGCTTTTGACACGTCAAAATTGGTCAGTCAATCAGTTTATCTACCACCAGTTCGGAAAGTAGTTTCCTGATGAGAAGAACTGGCAAAAAAAGTCAATAGTTTGTCTTTTCAAAACGCCATTGTTTACAACAGTCTGTTTTGCAAAGGTGTAATCATTCAGCTGAGTATCAAACCATTTTGAATCCATGCTTTGTTATCATACCTTTTTAAGTGAGTTCTAACCGCTGAAGTGGCAAATCTAATATAGACTGTTGAATCTTATTATAGATGCGAACACAAAGTTCCATGAAACAATTATTCACTTTGTGGAGTCTATTTTTAAAATATAATTGCTGTTAATTTCGCATCTTAGTACACGAACATTTGTATATAGCACAGTCACAAATAATAACCCAAGATCTTGTAGGCTTTTTCATTAGCAATTCATCGAAAGAAAACAGAGGGTTCGTAAATTGAATGCGAAGTAATAAATGGATCCCTTGCATTTCAATGAGGCTTCAAGACGCATCTAACTGTGATTGATTTAGTCCCGCGGAAATAATATCTACCTGTTTGAGATTCACCAGGGGTTTCATCGTTTACCTTTTCATAGCCTTTTGCATTTACAACTCAAACTCATTATATTAAACTTTTACACGTTTATTTCTGTATTTTGTAGAATTTCAAATTCAGCTGTTTATGTTATTTGTAACTTCCTGTCCGGAATATACAAACGCACTAATAAGTCGTATTGAGTAGAAATAAATTAATATTTGTTCCAAACAGTCGTGTTGAGTAAATATTATTTATTTTATATTATATATATATATATGTCGGAGGTGTGAGTTAGGTTTAGGTTAGGTTAGCCTTGTGTTAGGTTAGGTTAATGTTAGTCTAATCATAGGATTAAACAATGAAACTAAGCAGTGGAGGTGAGTGTCTTGATCGAATAAAGGAATTCTTTAAGCCTACACCTTGGTCACAAGTCCAAGGCACTGCTTAGGTTCCTGTCAGAAAAGTGCAAGATCGTAACGAATAGTTATATCCTGACTGTGTTGCGCCCGTATAGCTTTTGAGATAGGCCATCCATCCATTTCCTTATTTTAGTTTCCAACATATATATATATATATATATATTAATGATAAAATAATTTCTACTCAACACGACTACTTAAATGAAACAAAGCCTAGACTTTAATTTAAACCTCGAATTATATAGGTTTAGCGTGATGAGCGTACATACCATACAGACAAACATGATTTATAAAAATGATTTTTGTATTAAATATCTTCTACTAGCTAACCCGACGAAAATAGTCCGCGTGATGTAAATAATTTTTTAATTTGAAATAGTAGTTTCGGAAACTGAAGCACGTTCAACTAAACAAACAAACTCTTCAGCTTCATAATATTATTAGGTATAGATGTGCAGAAATTCGACTAGTTATTTTTTATATGTAGATTATAGAGAAGGATTTTCCTTGGACAACTTCAATATTTCTATCTCTCTCTCTTAAATCTAAATAATGTAATAGATAAGAGACGAGACTAATGAGGCTTTTAGTAGTAAGTAATTTTACTTGTAACGTGTTAAGTGACTGTGTGCGTTAATAATAATCACTAACCCAGAAAATCACATGAGAATTTATATATTTAATAAAGCTGCTAAAGTAGAAGCTGTTTTCTTAAATTATCTATTATATTTTAGGGTTCCAAAATGAAAATAGAAATTCTTGTAAAGTACTTCTTTGCCCTTCTCTCAGTCAAGAACCTTTTTTTAGGAATGCGAAGAAGTATCCAGAAAGGAATTCATATCAAATACTCACTTTATAAATAACGCATTCAAAACATTCAACAGTTTATGTCGACTTTCGTATGGGAATCAAAACCTATAAAGTACTTCCCGTTGACTTAAAATAATGGAAATTAATAAGACTCAATCGGAACACGGAATACTGAAACAACGTAACATTACAAAAAAATGTTTTGCAGTTTGGAACTTGTATGCTCGAATCCTATTCGCACTTGACCTAATTTTTACGTTTCTACAGCTCATATAGGCATGTATATCAGACTGTTGTGTCAATGATGCAATCGACAACTGCATCGCAGATTAAAACAGTTATTTTAGAACCGTCAACATGACATTTATTGCAATGAAATGAACATAATTCCTCGTGTTTTAATTAGCGGGATTCATGCAGGCGCCTCCGTGGGCTTCTGTAAATGACTCTAATAACTAAACTAGAACATTTGGTACTAATGCTGTTAAAATTTACAACTTTAGTTAAAGCTTTTATGTTTCAAATACTGGATATTAAACTAATATTTTGCAAAGTATTTAACAAAATGTATTTTTCGTGTTTACCTTTGACCAAAATTAAAATAAGTATTTTCTTATATATAAAAAACAGCAATTTACTTTTAATCAATAGCCCTATTTTCCGTCGTTAAAGTATTTTTTATTCTTCATACATATTCTATAAAAATTATTAATAATTTTATAAAGCTTTATTTATAATCTTTCCTTCCTTTTTTACAAATGTACAATTTTTACAACTTTTGATTCATTAGCTGACCCGGCAAATGTTGTTTTGTTATATAAATTTAAAAAAATTGAGGGACACCCTTATCACTTAGGAGTATAAAAAAAAAGATATTGACCGATTCTCGGTCCTACCCGATATGAACACAAAATTTTATAAAAATCGGTCGAGCCGTTTCGGAGGAGTTCGGTAACAAACACCGCGACACGAGAATTTTATTAGATTAACAAAGATTATAAAGGAAATAAAAAAACATAACACATTTATTATACTATTTAAGCAATTCACAAAGGTAGTATTGCGTATTTACATTAGAAATGCGAATTAATTTTCGCCTTGAATCGTCTTTTGGTTGAAACTTTTCCAACTCCTACAAATTATCAAAATACCTTGGTGAATAAATATCGGAGGAACTGCTAAAGTTCAAGTATCTCTGTATGGGAACACAGACCCTGTTTCCTTTCTAAGTGCATCGTAAACTATGGATGGTCAATTTATGGTGGCATTCCTGTAACCCGTTCCGCTCAGGGCAGATTTACGATGGCATCCCTCTCGAATCCGATTACTTTTGCGATCCCAACAAACAAACAAACTACGGATTATATAAGATGTGCATAAAATAGGAGCTATTTCATTTCGACCAAAATACATAAAAAATGTATAAATATTACAGTTAGTTTATATACATAATATTCACATAAATATATTAGGTACCTTTTAACTAGTTTACCTTATTACAACTTATTATTTTAAATAAAAAGTTATTTCTATATTTACGTCCGAAAGAAATATTTATAGCATAAAATTAGCCTTTATTAATCTCTGAGAAGTTAAGTCTGAATCGACTGTTCCGGAGATTAAACGAGAGATTAAGAAAAAAAATCTTAGGCAGATAAAGGTTTAAAAGGGTTGATAAAAGCTTAAGATTAAGCGAATTTTTAGACAAACATTTCAATTCTCTAGAACACTTGTGTTTTCGGTTAATAAAGATAACGAGACAAACCTGTCGAAAAAAGTCGACAAAAACCTTTCATGAAACATTAATCAAGATAAGTTGTAAAGGTTTTTAAGCACGATTAATTAAAAATCCGTCAAGTCTTTAACGATCTATCAAACTATACACTATCAGTCATCGAGAGTTGCAGCTAATTGCTTCGTGATTTGTAGCATCTTAAATTACACCGTTTACTAACGAAGTTTTTGTTATTTTCTATATTGCTTAAAGAATAACTGCCTAACATAGTAACGAAGAATGCACAGCCCAAGCTCCTGAGGCTAGAACTTAACTTTTAAGGTGGTTGAAAATGGCACCTAAGTTAAAATTAAAATCTGATACTTTTGAATCCATTATAATAGGTTGGAGAAAAAGTCTTTTTGCATTATAGTATGTATGAACTTGTAATAAAATCTCTTTGGCTATACTATTTGTATCTGGCGGGTTTTGGTATCATTAAAAGTATAAATTTTACAGAAGATAATTCCAAATTTAAATTAGGAAAATGTGTGATTTTTATTTGTTTTTCGTACTGTGAAGATGAGTGAATCTAATGAAGAAATTGATACACTTTAAAATTTTATGAACCTTTTTTTGTGTTTATGAACTTAGTGCAGTGTCTGACAGTGAGAGTAACAAATTTTTAATCCGGAAATTATGATGTCAAAGATGCACCTTGATCTGGTCGCCCTATTACAGCTAAAATGGATGCCATTTTTGAAAAAGTGGAGCAAGATCGGCATATCAGTAGTTACGACGTAGCTGAAGAACTGGGAATTGACCACAAAACAGTTTTGGCGCATTTGAACAAAACAGTTTTGGCGCATTTGAAAAAAACACTAAAAAGCTCGATATTTGGGTACCTCACGAGCTTTAAACTCTAAACCTAATGAACCATGTACTCATTTGTGATTCTTTATTACGACGTAATGAAACCGAACCATTTTTGAAGAAGCTGATAACTGATGAAAAGTGGATCAACTGCGAACAACTGATGAGATTAAAGCAAGAAGTTGAGAGAAAGCGGCCGGAATTAATCAACAGAAGGGGTGTGGTTTTTCATCATGATAACGCTAGACCTCACACATCTTTAGTCACTCAGCAAAAGTTAAGAGATGCATCCTGACCTTGCACCTTCAGATTTCCACCTGTTTCGGTTTCTTCAGAATTCTTTAGTCAGTGTCAGGTTAAAATCACGATAGGACTGCCAAAACTACTTGTCGCGGATTTGTAGTTCCTGAGAAGCTCTTCAATTTACAAAATGACCACCTTATGGCACTTAAATGGCCATATCTTTTTAATTAGAGTATTTATGGCAACACCACATAGCCTATGTTACCCGGCAAGCATGTAGCTTCCTATCGGTGAAAGAATTTTCAAAATCGGTTCAGTACTTTTCGAGCCTATTCGCAACAAACAAACAAACATACAAACATACAAATATACAAACAATCAAATCTTTCCTCGTTATATAATAGCATAGAGTATAGACGAAAGGATAAAGGAAGAAGTACGTACTCTGGTGTTTTTCATATTCTTATAAGTGTAACGTTACAGTTACATATACTAACAAATACTAACAATACTAATTTATTTTATGTATAGCTAACTAACCCTACTAACTACTTTAATAAATTAATAAAATAATATAATTAGTGATAAAAAATGCGTTTGCGCATTACTGTGAACACCGTCCGTGGCTCGGTTCATGTCGTGGGTTGGACAATTAACTCGACTTCAGTTCGTTCGTGCATTTTTTTGCCGACTGTCGCACGTCCGTGGTCACTTATTGGACTGTTACTTGTTATTTCGGCATATTCGATTCGATCGACCTAATGTTTATTATTTTTTATTATTATTAAAACATTTAAGTTTTGATTATTTGTGATATAATTAAACCCCGTATTGGGTAAGTGTTGAATATTACATTTCATTTTCTATTAGTTAAGCTTGCGCCTACCTTCGCAATTTTATATTTTTATAAAATGCTTTGAAGCAGTAATTTAGTAGATATTCATTCATGTTTCAATTATTAATCATTAAATATACATAAAACGTTATTTAGATCATTGTATAAAATTAGATGTAATTTTTTTTTGTTTTGTAACGAATTAATTTTAGTAAAATTACAGTGGGTAATTCCGATATGAATTATCATACTATTTTATTTATTCATTTTTATTTGTTATTAAATTATTTTATGTTTGTAACTCCAACTGACTTCCACGATCACCCACCTTCTACTATTCCGATCTTTCATTTCGCTTAGCTGAGGGTGATCGTGTTAGTAGACGGTATAGGATTTTTTTTAAATGCGCTGGAAATGCATTCCAGGGTTCTACCTGTGGGGTGAAGTCACCACGTGCGGAGGCACACATCTTAAACTGACAGTGCTACATGTACCCGTCTGGTGACTTACTGCCCGTAGTGCCCGTGACGTCATCACGGCAGACCTCAGTACCTGCAGCGCCCTACCAATCAACCTCAGGGAAGTACCGGACTGCGGCTGCAATTATTAGGCGGGCCATTCCACCCACGGCCTAGTTATAATAGTATTTTTTTTTAATATATTTTTTTTTTGTGTTGACTGGGGTGTTTCTTTTAAACAAAACCCCCAACGTCACATAAGGCGTGGAAACGTGAACCCTAAACAAAGTCGATCGCGATCGTATTGATGTATTCGAGATGTGGTGCTGGCGAAAGATGCTGGGGATTCCCTGGACAGCACATCGTACCAATGTATCTTGCAAGAACTTAGGATACAGACAAAGCTTTCTACTATCTGACTGCGTAGAGTTCTGGAATACTTTGGCCAGATTGCCAAAAACGATGACGGCAACTTGGAGAAGTTAATGGTCACTGGCAAAGTGGATGGAAAGCGACCTCATGGCAGAAGGCCGACGCGTTGGACTCACCAGATCCGCACAACTCTCAACACAACAGTCCACAATGTTCTACATTCGGCGGCAGATAGTAACAGATGGCGTCAAGTAATCCACCAAAAACTATTGTTGCGAGGAGGTGGTCACGACCCTCAGTATTGAGGAAACCGAAGTGATGAGAGATATATAATTTTAATCCACCGACTAATCATAAATATCTGCATATATTGATATAAGTAATTACATAAATTACTGCATGCAATCTCATTTGCTTAATCGTTAGATATTACGTAATCATATATAGAGAACATTTTGATTACTTGGAAACTAACCGCACGTGCAATGTTGCTAGTGTTGGTACAGATATTCTTTGAAATTATATGTATATAAAACATGTTTCGAAATTATTTTGAAATACGTTAATGAGTTCATATTTTTATGTAATTTTTATTTAGTAAATAGTAGTAAATCGGGCTAAAACGAGATTTTTCGAGATTTTTGCGCACATTCCGATTAAAAACAGAATAAAACGCCCCCTACAGTGCTTTTTGATGCCCCTGGTGATGCTACATGGCGCCTAGAGCTAAGGCTAATATTCCATATTTGTAGTTTGAAGGTAACAAAACAAAAGACATCCTTAACCAAGCAACTGCCTAACTAAGATTTTAAACACAACGGACACATGTTACTAGATTCCTAGTGAACATACTTTTACTGTGTATGTAACATTTGTTACAAGATTATTAATATCAATTTGAATGCCTCGATGTCTTTGAAATCTAAAATCGCCAGCAAGCAGAGCTGCGGTTATCCTCACATTCGATCAAAAGCAATTTCCCAGCACATTGTTCTAAAATTGCGTCGAACTCCCTTTTTTCCATGACCATTTGATTAAAAAAATGTTGAATATATATTGATAAAAAATGTAATCATCTTAAATTAAAGCTTGTAGAGGCAACAACGATACGAGACAATTCTGATTCTCACATATAATTTTCAAGGAATTAGTGTTATTAACGAAGAAGACTTTATTCCCACCACAATTATTATTGCCTTACGCTAATGTATGTTTTGTGCAGTATTGCCAGTTCAGTTACTTTGTAGCTAAATATAGTTTACTCTTAATGCATGTTTACTTTAATTATTTTAAACAATTTTTAAGATGCTTCTTGGATTAAAAATTCTGTCTATTTTTACAAGATACAGTTGTCAGTTGGCAACACTCATTTTGTGACAGCTACCTAATCTATCGAGCAACATCATCGAGGTGATTTTGATGCATGAAGAATTAGCCTGAAAGCTGTCTTTGATGCTTTGTTCATCGGTAGTAAATGGAAATCAATTTGACCGATCAATTCCAGTGAAGCCGTGTTCGACGATCCAATGGCGGACAGGCGATGTGCCTATGAATACAAGTCGCCGCCGCCGCCGAGCTGCATCGCAACTGCGCTAGAAATACCCTGTTATAGAGCGCGCCACGACACGCCGTCAGCCTCAGCCGCCTTAAACCTAAATTAATTTTGGCTGTGATCGCTGAGCCATGTGACTAACGATATCAATAACCCGAACATCTCGGGACATATTCATTTGTTATAAATCCTTATCCTTTGAAATCATTTTATAAAAAATGGAGTTGAAGACAAATCAAATTATATTTAAGGTTCAACAAGGTCTGCGATTCCTATGTTGGTGGGCTTCTAGGAAACAGATTACTTAACACTACCTGCATTGAGAGTCACCGATGAATGTCACTGTTTAGATCTTATTCATTGACTGTGTCATATACATTTTTTTTTACTGTTTAACATTTTTTTTCATGCCAGACTTAGCATTATTGTAAGCATTGCTTGGCAGCAAGAAAATTAGACTCTTTAAATTTGACATATACCTATATCCTAAAAATCTACATCAATATTTCATCAAACTCAGTAATTAAAAAATTCTCGCTTACGACGCATCATAAAATTTGGCACGAGTAGCACAAAGGGATAAGTCCGAAATGCGGTGATTTATAATGATATAAAAACCGGAAACAGTATTTTTATGGGTTTTTGTTTTGCTAGAGAAAACAGCGATAAACAGATATCAAGAAATTAGGGAACTCTCAGGAGCGCAGGTTTCCTCACAATGTTTTTCCTTCACCGTTAAAGCAAATGACATTTAATTTCTTAAAACACACAATGTCTGTATATATAGAAGACTAGTATGGCGCGTGGCTGCGTGAAAGAGTGAATAACAAATTGTCGGATTCCGTATGGCGGTTATGTAGAAAATGGTAGACAGGGGTAGAAAGTAGTAGAAAAAGGTAGTAAGTTGTAGACGGCGCGGCGGTAGAAAATGGTAGTCAGTGATAGGCAGTGTTAGACAGTGGTCTACTATTTTACGTTCATTAACTTCTACTGTGCACTGTCTGTAACTTACTTTTCTACTATCTATAGCTCTGTCAACTGTCCACTGTTTGCTGCCTAAATGTTCTAAAGCGAATATCAGATTGATATGCTATAGAGCACAGTACAATGGAATGTAAAAGAGAGACCTTCTTTAATGTCTACCAGAGCCATAAGGTGTAAAAAAAGCATCCAGGACATGAAAATCATCATCTCACAGTAGAAGTTAATAAATGTAAAATAGTAGGCTACTGCCCAACCACTGACAACCATTTTCTACTACTTTCTACCACTGTCTGCCATTTTCTTCAAAACCGCCGTACGGAATCTGACAATTTGGAAATTTTTATTCAGCTCCCTGCCAATTGGATGAGATTTCTAGTATTTTTTATTTGAGTAGCACCCACCTATTATAATAATCTGGCCGTGCTCCATACTCATCTCTGAAATCCTCGATGAATTTGTCAGAATGAATGTTCTTCTATGAACCATATCAAAGTCTTGCATAGTTTCAATATTATAGTCTCTTTAATATTCCCCATAAATATTTTATATGGAAAAATAAACTCCGCTATCTTGTATTTTTTTTTCTGTTCATCAAGTAGACCTTCATACTCTGATCATCTTTTTCCAGGAAATAACTCTTCCATCTTGTATACTTTCTGAGATAGACACTGACGAACGTTGAATGGCCGCCATCTTGAATCTGCCATTTTGGTTTTTTTAGTTGCTTGCCAATTGGAAGAGGTTTCGAAGGATTTTTGTTTAAGAACCCCCAACCTATCTTGAATACCCTGGCCGTGCTCCTTCCCCATCTCCTAAATCCTTAATCAACACTTGTCAGAATAAAAGTTCTTCTATGTACCGTATCAAAGTCTTGCATAGTTTTCAACTGTAGTCTCTTGAATATTTCCCATACATTTAGTATGGAAAAATAAATTCCGCCATCTCGATTTTACGACGATAGACGCCGACGAAATTTGTATGGCCGCCATCTTAAATCCGCCATTTTGGATCTTTTTTTCAGCTCATTGCCAATTGAATGAGGTTTCGAATGATATTTGTTCGAGCACCTCCCACCTATCTTAAATATCCCAGCTGTGCTTTTCCCCCGTCTCTGAAACCCTCAATCATCAGCTTTCTCCATATTTTTCCTCTGAATGAATTTTTATCCTCTATACGAAACCATGAGTGAAAAAATAATTTTTCATACAAAATTTTACAGGAGAGGTGATCAATCAGTCAGTCAGTGAGTCAGCACAAACAGCTATATATATATTAATTGTCTATTGTCTATCTTCGTGTTTGTTTGTATGTTTGGATGACACAAAAACTACTGCACTAAATCGGACATCTACGGTGTTCACAATTGTATACCAGCTGGTTTAACTTCAAGTATAAGCTTGTTATATTAAAATCAGGAATTAAAGTTATCTTATACATAAAAATCTCATGCCACAGTGTTTGTTATCGAACTACTCCGAAATGGTTTGATCGATTTTTCAGAATTTTTTTGTGTATATTTGGTAGGTTTGAGAATAGCTCGTACGCTATTTTTATACCCTTAGGCGATAAGGGTGGCTTTCTCGAGAAATTAATTTATATGGCACCGAGTGGGGACGGGTTAGAATACAATTACTCTCTGCCGCTGGCAGAGCATTTCGTAAAAGGCGAGTAACCCAGCACTCCTTGGTAGAATGGATCTGTTCCCCGACTGGCTTGATGGTCCCAACATGCAATTCCGACCGCCAAGTGTCTGTTCGTTCCGTTCCGGTCCGTTGGGGTGGGCAGATCTAACCGCTGTCTTCCAGTGAACTCTGGGTTCTTGCTCAGGGTCCACTGAAACCGCAGCGTTCTTCTCTTTGTTCCCCCTCAACTTATGGGGCGGCAACACATCCGCAAAACAAGAGATAGTTTTACCGATATTCATGGCCTATACAGACTGTGGCCATTTTCGATAAGGTGGACCCGTTTGCTTGTTTTTATCTGTCATAAAAAAACCTTTTACCGGATCAGCTAGTTGTTATAAAAATGTTTAGGCCAACGAACGGCTTTTAACATAAAAATCACATACGTTATGATTAATTAATGTACATGAAAAATGATTTAGGCTTAATTTTTCTTTGTTTATTATGACAAAAACAATCAAAAGAAACAGTTTTCCGGAGGGTGTAAGGCATACAGTGGAGGACGGAAGCATCGAGGTTGATTAATGAACTTGATTCACCGAGTTGAAAATGAAACCTATTAGGTACTTAACGAGCTTATCAGTCAATAAAGATTCTCTAATTGTCGACTTTTAGCTCCCGTGAACGTTTGTACCTTGATGACATCAATTTTAACTGTTAGTATAATATTTTATATAGTTGTAGTAAAGTTATGTTTACATAGATCATACAATAAGCTGGGACTTTGTGGTAAATATGATAATAATAAAGAAAGCTTCAATAAAATACAACTTCTAGAAGTATAAATAAGAGAAAACTAATCCTAATGTAATAGTAATTTTAAAATAATATTAAAAGTAGGCGTAAATATTAGCATTATAGTAGACCGAAAACTAATTTATCTAAATTTATATATTTATAATGCTAAATTATTAAATATATGGGGTAAATAGGTTTCTTAGACTCAAGTCTGGCAACATTTGAATTGTTTAACCTTCAATCAAATTTAATCATTTACTTTCTTATATTTAAATTGTTTAATTTCTAATATTTTTAATACAATAAATTAAGTAAATAACTTATAAGATAATTGATTTAGTTATTATTATTTAATATTGTAAACAACTAAATAAAGTTTAACAGGGTATTTTGTATATAAATAACACCACCACAAACCGAGCCTAGTTTGTGACAATATTTCTATAAAAGGACAGTTTTGGCTTGGCTCACTCTTAAGTCTTCTATTGTCTATCTTTGGAGTTGTTGTGTTACTCTGTAATAGAATAACAGAGTAACTCTAAAGGTGCTACTAAAAAGGTGATGGTGATGCTGTTATACATTTTTGGTTACTGTACAACCATATAAAAAGATAAGTTAAATATAATAATTATTTTATAATCCATAATAATTTCATAATCTTTTGATTTAAGCCACGATGAAGCTTTTTTTTTTTTTTTAAAAAAAAAAAAAAAAAAAGATTACTAGCAGTATGGATCACATACTACTAGTATTCCCTTTACCCCTCCTAGTAAGCTAATAAATAGCTTGTGTCAGGAGTGGGCCACGCCAGTAGTCCAATGTCCGGGATTTGAACCCACGACTTGTTGATCGTGAATCCAATGCCCGAACCACTGAGCTACTGACGCTTCTTGCACTCGAAGAGATATTAATCTTTAATATTTTTATAATAAAGTATTTATAATTTCTAACATCTCTTAAACAATTTTACTATACAATAACGTAGTTAGGAAATGATAATGTTTATTTGATAAACGCTAAGTAAGTTGAAATACACAGAATAGGCAATTAAGCCTATATAGAGCTGCAGAACGCTGGGTCAACGACAACGATTATCAGAAACAATTAAATTGAGAACATAGGAAATATTCCGTTCCCACAGCGCTCCGGCTAGGTCTAGATTGATGGCAGCGATTGTTAGTCACGCCGGGCAGCCGATGCTATCCGCGTCGACGTAATACACCCTATTCATTATGCGCTTCGAAACCTTCTCTTCATCAATAAGACATCCACATTTAATTTTGGTTAAGACCCTAAGACAATGGCTGTTAGTTGTTACACAACGTAAACGTTCCGTGAATTTGCATAACGGAGATGGGCTTGTTGCAACACACTCGTAATATAATGGTCGTGGAATGACTTGCATCATGTTTTGACGCAGATGTTTTGAATGTCGTGCAATACTCCCAGTTAAAATATCAGCTAATATCAGAAAACAGCATTAACTAAATAAATGAATTATTTTTAAAGAATTTGTTACTTTAAAATATTGAGTTGGTGATATGTACTCGTATATTATGCTTAAGTATCTAAATTAAAAATAGAAAAAGAAATATATTATAAAAATATTAATATTCGATCTAACCCGACTTATATTTTGTACCCAGTATTAAATAACGGTCTTTGCTTATCCGAGGATGGAAGCTTGTTTTTAGGTGCGTAATGAGGTAGGAAAAGTCGTAATGTACTTCATATTATCTGCTGATAATTCAATTCACGCTTTCACAGCGCTCGCTGTTGGTCATAATGGTTGGCTAGCTCAAACCACTATTTCGTACTGACCTATGATTAATTTTCGACCTGTGATAATGAGTAATAGAATATTTTTCATGGAATTTAATAGAAAAGTGTTTATTTCATGAATAGTCATAAAAATAAATTTGAGTATTTTAGAGGTTTTATTTTTCAAAACGAGGGGCGAAATACAGTGGGCAGCGTGCGATGTGCGATGCGCCACACTTGGCTTGCTACCAAAATGTATCAAAGCCAGATTTATGTGCAGCGGCGACGAAGGCTGCGATGCTATCTCGTACTCTCTCTGTAATATTGTTTCGCAGGAATTGGATTTCGGTGGTCTACGACAACTCAAATCTGACAGCTACGTAAGCAGAAGGGATTCATTAAAATACTGAATGCTGAATAATGTGTTTTCTTAAGTTTACTTATTTAAACCTCTGTATACGTTTATAATAAAAATGTAAATTACATTCTAACTAAAACTAAGATATTGAAGAAAATTCAATATGAGGGTCTCTTTACTACCAATAGAAACCGAAACAATCAATTCTAAAATAATGTCAGTCTGCCCGTATGTTTGTAAGAGTATCGCGCAAAAATACTGGACGTCTGTTAACTTAATTGATTTTGATGTCATTGAAACCTATTAGCTTTACTACGGCTGGTCGACGAGTTTGTCAATATAACCATTTGATTATGAATGATAGTTAAAACACTACTGCATTCTCTGAAATACTCGCTAAAATTTAAATTAGCCATCTTCAGGATAAGTCCGGACGGATTTAAATATTTGGATGGACAAAATCAAGTAAGTAATAACAATTTGTTAAAGTAACAAAAATAAAAGTAATATTAAAGATCCTTCAACAAGATAATTCCTTTGTTGAATTTCAAAACTTAATTTGAATATAACCTATAATTTAACATGCAAAAAATATAGTACTTGTAATAAATTACATCCAATCTCAGTCTTGCTTAGAACGTTTCAATAAAGCTTCGAGAGCAACAGCAATAAGGCGTTTCATATAATAAATTTTATATGAACATAAATTTAAGAGCGATACATTTTCATAGTGGGAATATCGAACTCTATGTATAGTCATAAATTACCGGAATGAACGTCTTCACGCTTCTATGACCGAGAAAATAAATGGATGCACAATTTTTCATGTTTCGCTGGGACGTAAAATTATGCGTTTATCATTTAGGAATGTTTACAAACAGTTTCCCGGATAAAATTGAAACGACTGGAGCCATGCCAGCTGAAACCCAACACGCAATTTACTATTGTCGGTATTCTATTATGGCGTAAAATTAGGAACTATAAACGGAGGACGACGCTCTACAATATTTTTTTATTGGGCTTATTTGGTGTCATGCCATTTTATCCATCCTGATATTATACATGCAAATGTTTTTATTGGTTCGGCGGATTTCTCTTTCATGCTGTAACAAGAGTGATAGATCGTCGTGATTTTTTCCAGTGAGATGGCGCATGTGCCTGAGAATACGAGAACATAACCTACTTTTTATCCTCAAAAAAATTCATAGATCCTGCAGAATAAGAATAAAATATCTTTATCGACTTGGAAGTGCTTTTTACATTGGCTAAAAGAGATAGCTTTTATACGTTTTTTGCTAATTCTGAGCACATGATAAATGGAAATTGCTCCCTTGTTTATAATTATTCCGAATTAATTTACAAATAGGTCTTAAACCCTCGATGGTGACCCAGTCACCCTCTATGAATAATGAGAGGGTATGGGACCCCTACTACTTATGCTATGCACTCCACCACGCTAACATACTATCCTCTTTTTTCAAATGACTCTACAGTCTCTTTTAAATCTTTTTGAAGAAGAATTTCAAAAAGAAAGATCTACTAACTCTATAACAGTTATCCCTGATAATTCCCGAAAAAATTTATAATTCGTCTTTAATCCTAAAAGATTATGCACACAGACAGTATTTACATATTGAAGGTATACCGTCTTATTATGTTAAAACTTAATTCCAACTCTCAATCGATTGTTCTTTCCTATTTCCTCACTAAGTATATCAGAAGCACTAATCTACTCTTTCTTTACACAGATAAACACCAAAATGCAGTCAATACTCAGTATCTCACATTTTTATCTTAATCTATATTTTGTAACTTAGAATTCATAAGACTGGAGGAGAAAAATCTGACTCTTATTCTCTCGGTTCTCTTATTCTATCCGTTAAATTTTCCTAATAATAACTAACTGTTCTTTCCATTCAGATATTAACACGATGTCCGGAATTTCAGATTGAGGTTGATTTGAAATGAATCACATATCACTTTACCTTAAGAAACAAAGATATGTTTGCGCAACACTTACCGGCTCAGTTTATTACTACCTTTAGATTATAGTGATTGTGACTCGAGGAAACCCGATACAAAATATCCGCGATTGCATACAATGGTATTGGATGTTATTTACACACACACGGTCGAAACTTCGTAATACATATGAGAAAATACGATGATACGATCACTAACTTAATACATAGACAAGTTTTAATATTGCAATCGAGAATAAGTCCGTCCATGTCTGTCTATTAGTGATAAACTCAAAAATTACTGAATGGATTCTTTTAAGGTTTTCACCAAAAGACAAAATGATTCGTGACAAAGGTTAGGTGTATTATTTATTAGATTTTTATGTCAATTAGTATGACTATATTTGTTGAACATATCGAAAACGACCTGCATTACGCTTACTTTGTATTAGGCTGACCATGTATTGGACCGATACCACCTAAGACAGAAAAAACATGTAGGCATAATATACTCCACTAGCAAGCAAGGCCAAGGTAGTTCATCATAAAAATATTTCGGCTTTTTTATAATAGATAAGGGACAAACGAGTAGACGGTCCACCTGATGGAAAGTGGCCACCGTCGCTCATGGAAATCGGCAAGCGTTGCCGCCTCGAAGATAGAGTGAGTAGGGGAAGCTAAGAGAAGACTGCTGTGGTTTAAATGGACTCCGAGCAAGAACCCGGTGTTCTTTGGAATCGCAGTAGTAATGGGATGGGAGAGGGAGGGGTAGATCTGGCCCACATGCTGCTCAGCCGGAAAGCATCACACACTTGACGGTTGGATTCGAATGCTGGTAGTCGCAAGCCAGTCGTGGAACAGATCCCCTACCACCAAGGGGGCGCTGGGTTACTCGTCTCTTACCAGATGCTTTCCCAATGAGAGGAGAATTGTATTCTTGCCCGTCCTCTCACGGCTGGTTTATTATTCAGATCTTCATATATATAATGTCTCTTTTCTTAATCAATATTGTTTCATATTATAAATAAATCTTAAAACAACTCTATTATCAAGTCTATGCTATTGACAATTTTATTTCTTAGTGTTAGCCTTTTGCCGCATCAAATCGCGGCATTGGCCATCACATGAAATTCCTAGGACTCAGTTCTATTTTTAAGACTCCTCTTATTTCCCTTCTCGAGAAATTTATAATTTCCATATGAGAACAAACTCATTTAAGAAAAAAAAATGTTTCATAAACTATAGTCAGCAAAAGCTTTTTCAATTGAGCCCATATATATAAATACACTTCTTGGAACGGCTGTAACAATCTGTATTAAATTTTGTTATTATATATTAGGTCATAGAGATGTTAAATGAAGCACATAACAGCCGCGTTTCATCAAAGGCTAACATAAATTACGTCGTGAACGTCTTAATTACATAATGAACATCATTGATTATATTACATATATATATATATATATTATGTAAAATGGGCTGTTCGGGTCAACTCTAAGATATAACATTTTCATTTTGATATGCCGGGCCGGTCGGAAATGTGTTTAAATTAAGTTCCAAAATTTGACTACATTTTTACTTTGTTATACAGTATAAATGAAACAAATATGAATGAAAATAAAATAAAAAATCAACATATGTATTTAAGACTAAGCTAAACAGGTGAAGCCTAATGGATACTAGAGTCACTCATTTGACTTTATTTGTATCATTTGTTCTGCAGTCGCTGGAGACTGGCCAACAGTTTTACAAACTCCTTCCACTTAGCTTAGCATTGCCATTAGGGTTGCCACCTTCGTTATGAAGAAATATAGTACTTTTTTTGAGACTAGAAGTCTCAAAACAACTTGAAATTTGCGTTATAGTATAAGTTCAGCAAAAATATAGTACTTACTTATTTAGTTTTAATCTATGTATATTATAAATTTCTCCGTACTATTATTCTCTTCTTTAACCATTTTTAAAACTCCTATATTATAATTATTCGTCTCCATTTATGTAGTGAATAAAGTAAATGAATAAAATTTCTAAGCTTGCAGGATTGGAGAGAAAAATGAAAATAACTTTCAATATATTTATCTTCTAAAATTGTGTCAGTGCTTTTTTCGTAATCATAGGATTACGCTTATAAATTTCTTTTTATATACATATATATATATATATATATATTAGTTTTTGGTTATAGGTACAAAGATAATGAAAAAAGTGTTTCACCAATGAAAATAATATTATATTAGTCGTACTAAATATTTCTTCTAAAATATACACTCGTATTATGGGCGACAACCCTAATTGCCATAAACACAAGCCGGCATGCAGGTATGAGTTGCACAAAAAATTGGAAACAATTCCCGATCGCTTGCTTCCGAGTGTCATATCAATTTTTAATTTACTACACCACATTTCAAATTCTGCCGATAGTTTTTCACTCTTGTTTCACCAGTTTTTGCAAACCAGAAAATATAGAGCATAAATAAATAAATGATGTTTTTAATATTGTAGTAGTAGTAGATAATAAAATCATACTAAGTATTATGAAATATATACCTGGCTACCTAAAATCTAAAACTAAAAGAATAAAAAGAAATAAGTATTCATATTCAAATTCGTAATACTCGACCAATGAATTGTATGTCTCTGCTTACACTATAACAACAACAACAACAAATACGCTTTATTGTACACCATGAAATACAAACATACAAAGAATACAAACATACAAGAATGACGCACAACAGGCGGTCTTATCGCTAAGAGCGATCTCTTCCAGGCAACCAAGATGCTAGGATATCAATCCACAGAAATATGGATTATACATACTATTCTTTATTACACTTATAAACGGACAATACATACTATTCTTTATTACACTTCCAATTGCACTACGTTAGACAGTATGCGAGACAAAGTTTATAAATTGTTGCATCAGTGGGTTATTTTTAAGAGAAAACCAATAGGATCTGTTAGAAAATCGCAAGCAAAGTATAATTTTCTTAGAGTGTTGCCATGTCACACGAGACTTTATATTTAAATAATATTTAGTGAAGTTTAAATTCGTTTTGGTATGATTCATCTATAAAGCCTACAAGCTTTATGTTTAATATTTCGTTTACACTGTTAGGTAGTTTTCATGTCGTACTCTTGAGCTCAGGTCGTATTCCAGTATGAGCGTCATGTTGCTGATTTTATCGACGGACAGTTTGCCAATGTTCAAATGCTACACAATATTCAGTTTCAAATTCAGTGGACAGGAAGAACAAGTACATTTTGCTGGTTAAACAAACTGCATTAAATCAAGTTTAACAAATCCAATTTTATGTAGGTTTTGTTTCAAAATATATTGACTTCAAGTGATTTATCTCAGATAGAGGGTTTCAAGCCGCGTCACTCACTTCGGAGTACCTACACGTCTGTCAGTCCGATTTACACAAACCCGCGCTACTGCTTGCGAGCTGCGCTACACGCCCAATAAACCCCGCTTAACAGTAAATAGGAAATCCCAGCACGACTGCGAACATTATTAAGTTTCACAGAATTTATTTACATCAACGTAACTGCAACTAATTGTTAGATATTAAATTGTTAAAACATTTTAGAATAACAGTCAAACTGATTAATGATGACGATACACTGAAACCGGAATAAATAGATAAAACAACAAAGATTAAAACGTGATTTGTAGAGCCTATTGTGCTGGGCTTGTTACCGTTATTCGTATAGAAGAGTGCTTTTATGCTGCATTCTTGTATTTGTAAATCATATATTATTAGAATAACTCTACTATTTATCACTTTACTTTTATGCTTGTTATTATAAGCGTTCAAACATACGGACAAATAAGCAACCGAAATTTAATCAGTGATTGTGTTTTGGCGTCTGTTATGAAGATATTATGAAGACCCACAACATTAAATTTTCTTAAATATTTTCTATGTTCAGACATATTTTGATAAGTCACATTTTTATTATAAATGTAAAATCGAGAAAAAGCTTTTATATGTAATATCTACCCCATTTAGACAATGAGATAAATTTGCTATTATTTATAATGATTATCTTTTATATCAAATTTCTAAAATGTGCAGACAATATGATTAATAAATCGCTACAGCCAGATATTATTTATAATCTAAAATCATAGAAAGCTAATGTAATAAATATTGTCCGATGCTTATCTTCCTTCCTCTCCTATGGTACGGTTAGTATAACTAATGGAAAATTATTAATAATTTTCTGTTATCTACATGTATACCATTATATGTTTGTTTAGATAAAAATATACAGTATAACCCGTCTCTCTTTTTATTTCTGCTGCTGGTTTTTCACCTTTTTATCCCCTTTTCTATCTCGTCATTTCCGTATTCCTCTTTAATCTTTTCTAATCCTAGAATCCTAATAGCCACATACACTTCCACTTGCTGTTAATGTACTTTTTAATAAGATATATTGAGAGTCATTAAAATAGGCAGATGTGGCAGTATTTTTACCCTTGGACAGTAAATATTTATAGTTTATTGAAACTTGCATTCGTTATTGCTTTTATTGCTCTAAAATGATCCTAGTTAAATACCGTGGTCATATAAACAAAGGTGGTGTAATCTCCCCCGTCAATCTATGATGGTAACTTTTTGTACGTGAGAATTCCAGTTACGAATAGCAGTATCAAATACCGAATGGCAGCTAGAAATACTTTTATATTAGGGAGATAAGATCGAAGTAAAGTGAGGGCTGTCAGAACGATTGCTCGCCTCCGTAATGTAGACCACACGCTTTGTTAATGTAGCCGTTCTAGCCTCGCTGACCACATATGTCTCTCCTCTGTACTCATGTTTATTTAAGCACCATATCTACGTTCTAAAAATAATATTACCATTATAACTTTACTGAGTGAAATCTTACTTTGTATTATTTAATAAAATTTTATATCACTCCGCTTTTTATTCGCTCAACCGCTCAACGCTCAGCTCAGGTTTTAGGCAGCTGAAAAATACAATTAAAAATTTTACTAAAACAAACATAAAAGATTAGAATCGTTTGGTATTTAGATAACATTCTGAAAGGGAATATAATAGAAATAGCTCTGTGATACATTACTTTTTTTAATTTCATTTTATTTTGGTTTATGATATATAGATGTAAGTAGACATATTTTGAAAAAATGTTTGAAATTACTTTTAATCAATTCCTTTCCTACTAAATGGACTATAACTAATATAAACGTATATATATCTAAATGTAGAGGTGTCTATTTAAAGCTACAGACAGAGTCATCAATGGTCCGTCCGTCACCGTCGCGATTAACTCATCACTCGAGTCGCGGTGACATGCGCTAATCACCTAAATTACCCGACCAGACAAGGGCGCTCAGGCCGCCCTAGCAGATTGCCAGATTGGATTTACAGATTTACTATTAAATATACTTATACTAACTAGGATGTCCACATTCAAGAATCCTCGCTTCACTGAGGATTTTTTCCTGTGAGAAATCTAGGCGAAATTTTATAAGTTACATCCACCTTAATCCTTATTAAGCAACGTGAACAAAATGTAATTTTGGAAATAAATAGAAATTAACTTCCATTCTCGGGAAAACATTTGCAATTTAAAAAAAACACCTTATTCAGATTATTACAACTAATTAAAAAATCAATTGAACTTAAAAATATCTTTGGGACACTCAGAACGATTCAGTTAGTTGTAAAATTGTTGGCGCTCAGTTTTTAATAAATGTCATAATGTATTAAAATCAATGTATTACTAGGTGACCCGGCAAACGTTATTTTGCCACATTTTAAAAAAATTGGCGTGGGCCATCCTTATCACTTAGGGGTACAAAAAATGGATGTTGACCGATTCTCAAACCTACCCGATATGCACATAGAATTTCATAAAAATCGCTCCAGCCGTTTCGAAGGAGTTTGGTAACAAAGACCGCCACACGAGATTTTTATATATTAGATTTCAAAGGAAATAATAGACAGTTGTACTAACATATTTTAATAGGATTACTTAATAGGATACGCACCTACCTACCCCATAAAAAATAAATTTTGAAACAATATTTACTTAGGTAGTTTTTTAAATAACCGAGTCAATTATTTAAGATACTATAGTTTAAGTTTAATATATAAAATAAAACCAATTGAGGAAAATCGTGCATTTTAATTAACTTTAATAAAGCTATTGACAAGATGATGTAAAAATTAATAGGGTCGAACGAAATAACACGAAACAAACTGATATCTCAATAAATTGAACTGTTAATATTTGACTGCTCTTAATGTAAAATGTAAATCATAAATGAACCAATTAAAGCAACAACAATTTTAATTGCTAAATCATGGTAAAGCATTGCAGTTAAAATACAAAATACATAGTAAAAATCAAAGTACCGTCTGGGTTACCGTCTGTTTGTTTATCTGATCAATACTACATAACGGATTTTTAGCGGGTTTTACTAATAGAATGAACAATAAACAATGATGACATTTGCATATAATATTTTGCTATAAAAGTAATGTGCGGTAGAGTAAGAGTAAGAGAAGAGATACAAGTTATTTTCTCTTTTCTTTTCAAACCTTAGTAGTATTTTTTTATTTAAAATAACATTATTATGTACAAAACATTAATAATAATTCAAATAAATCAACAATATAATTAACTTAAGTTTCACATGTTGCACACAAAAAATTATTGAGCTCTTTTTGCCGACTGAATCTAATTTTAAGAACAGACAACGTCATAATAAAACTATGAAACATCGTTCAGAATTTGATTATACTACTAGCTCGTTTATGGCTTAATTTACTCGAACCGTGGCCCGCGCAAGTCAATTACCTGCGCAAGAACACGAAGCGAGAAGCCGGTTTGCAGTGATCCCTCTCGTCCCCTCCCCACTGCCCGTCTCCGGCCCTCAACAACTGGAACTGTCGGGCATTCAAAACGTTTTTGCTTCTCATGACTTTTTACACATCGACTCCTTAACGAATCCTTCTTATAAGATCTACAAAGCAAACTGCATTTATTGTACGTTTAGGTTTTAAAGAAGAGCGAATTTAATAATAATAACATAACATGAGTGGTTGCAAACGAATGTATGCAATCAGGAAAACGTCAGCCGTCGACGAATTTAGAACCTCCTCCTTTTTTTGAAGTCGGTTAAAAATTGTTAATTATTGGAAAACAATACAGAGAATAATAGTCTGAACATCATATATGTAGTCGCATTTAACTAACCGTGATGTAAAAAATAAGTGCGTCCAGCACTTGATCATAATATCCGAATTACACTGAAGGAAACCGATCGTTCTTTTCCTTCTAATGTTACTTCTCCAGGCAACTCCGTTCCAAACTTCGTTGCAAAAATTTTTTCGAATGAGAATTAATAAACGTAAAATATGACATAGAGCTCCTGAAATTACGGGAGTTATTTTAATATGGTGCGTTTTTTGTGGCGATGCGAACGTTCCAGAATGGAGAATGCTTGTTACTTGCTAATGATGGCAAATTGTCCCCGTCTCGCCTATAGATGTCCGAAAAGAATTTGGCCCGGGCTATTCGTTGTCTTAAATTAAATATTTTATATTACAGAGACTCGAAAAAGTGCCTAATGGCGTCAGAAAAATGAGCTTCTATTTATGGTTGAACCCAACAGAAGTAACTTGCATTACAAATTGCTCTCGCTTTGATTAAAGTTGGCTAATAAAAGCAGCCAAGCATTTGTCGCCGACGTTGAAGATTTCATTTTTATAATTTTTAGTATAAAATTTTGTGGTTTTATTCGATTGTTTTTGTTAATTTATTTTTGCATTTACTACTATCATCAATTTTAGTTTATTTATTTTGTGCGTACAGAAGATAAATATGTTATAAACTGTATCAAGTCTTGAATATTGAATTGAATCAAGTCTTACTTGCAAGCAACAAGCCCAGGGTCGAACCTCGGACCTACCCCGAGGTTCGATCCTGGGCACGCACCTCTGACTCTAAGTTATGTGTGTTTTAAGCAATTAAATATCGAAAACATCGTGAGGAAACCTGCACTCCTGAGAGTTCCCAAAAAGTTCTCAAAGATGTGTGAAGTCTGCCAACCCGCACTGGGCCAGCGTGGTGGACTATGGCCTAATACCCTCCTCATTCTGAGGAGGAGACCCGGCTCAGCAGTGGGCCATTGAAGGGTCGTGATGATGTAACATAGAAAATTTATACTAATAATAAAATCGTAGACGTTGCAGTTGTTAAAAAAACCATGAAATTATGAGGACAACAATTTGCCAATATGAAAGGTAAGTTTATCCACATCCAATTTTTAAGAAACCCTCGTCACTTAAGTTTGAATTACACTTATAGCCTATTTTCTTTTTCAGATTTTTTTGTTATTAGAAACTTAGTAAATAAACTTAGACACTCGACACGTAGTGTCTAAGCTTATTCACTAAGTTCATGTTCACATTGTCGACTAATCATAAATATAATAAAATCTAATTGCCAAACCTAAATAAACATTTCGAGTTATATGCTTCAGTTCTAATAAACATTAAGAACACTAGAAAAATATATCAATGACTAGCTAACCCGGCAAACGTTGTATTGCCATATAAATTCAAAAAAAATTTTTGGTAAGCCACACTTATCATTTAGGGGCATAAAATATAGATGTATACCCGATATGCACACAAAATTTCATAAAAATCGGTCGAGCTATTTCGGAGTAGTTTGGTAACAAACACCGAAACACGAGAATTTTACATATAAGATAAATCATTTTAAAATATTAGCGGACCTTCCGTCGCTTCCCTGTGATAGAATGGATTTTCCCACTTAAATTTTTGTGTAACTTAAATTATGTTACTTCAATAAACCCTCAAAACTTGAAAACACCCGATTTCGAGTCTGTATGAATTATAGTATAGCACTTAAATAGCCATGTTATCTTTTGAGTTTGATCATTAATGATCATCTCAAATATATAACATTCAGAAATAGTATAAGATTATATCAAAAAGATTTATCTGAATCGGATAAACAAAAAACCTAAATATAATTATGGTTATAAACTTTACCTCTTAGAAATTTTAGTATAGACTTTAAACGGGCATTTTTTGTTTCTTATAGTTTTTATTTAGCCTTGAAATGGAATGATCTGAAATCTTAGTTATTTCAACCATAGTTCGTCATCATAGTTTCAATTAATACATATCTTATATATTCATATTACGTAAACAATTTAAAAAGTTAAATACATATAAATTTGTTTAATAAGGTTGTATAATTAATTACGATTTTTTTTATTTTCTTATGATAATGACATGTTCATGTTAAATATAAACAAAGAAGATGAAAGACATTAATACTAGTATGTTTTAAATTTTATCACTAATTTTAACAGTTTTCCTGTCCTGTTTAAGTTTCGATAAATTTTCTCTTAGTCATCATGCCCTTACTAAATAGATAATTCATTTAGCATTTCGTAAAAGATCAATGCCACTAAATTAAAAAATACTTTTGATAAAATTACTTTTACAATACATTTTTTTAAGGGTTAAAGAGAATTTTTTGAGTAGCACTAATAGATCAACTGAGATTTCATTAGCAAATGATTAAAACTACCAAACCAAAAAGATTTAATTTAATATTTTTGTTTAAAAATTTAACCGTTTGGAAAAATAATAACATTTGCTACTGTGTAAATAAATTGAAACGATTAATAGATGAAATTTTATAAAATACAAATCCATGGTGTTTTAACATAATTCTAACACGTGTGTAGGTCGAAGATAGAGTATGACTAATGATTGCCTACATCTACAAGATAACATTCGAGCGTTTACCTCGTGGAGTTACTTATAAATTAAACTAGAGTGATTAAGTGATTTTAAACATTGTATAGAAAAAACATATCCATATAAAGTTTTTATAATATGTGATTTCTGGATTAACTGTAGCAAGAATTTGGCGGGATTGTCCCAGCATTTTGTAATTTGTTATTAAATAAATAATTTTATAGGATTTTATAAATTGAGAATTGATGGCTTTTTTTTTATCTTATTGTTAATTGTTTTCAAAACTTGATAATTCCTGCCAAGTTTTTTTTTACTAAAGATTTTCTGACGGGAGAACCGTAAAGGTTTTTGTTTGTATTATATGATAAGATATCAAGCTTACCTCGATGATGACGAATGCGATGATGCGACACTGGACGGCAGCAGGGCTGTTCTTGAAAAGCTGTCCATGAATCCGCCAAAGCCGACGTCAGCACGGTCCACAGGATCCACGCGATCCATTGCCTCTGCTTGGCCATCCCGACCAGCCCTACCTATCCCAGCACATTCACCTATTCACTATACCTCACACTATTATTCATAGCCTACAATGCTATAAATCGAACTAATAATCGTTTCCGGAAGTTTAATGTATATCTCTGTTTACATTACTGATCTAAATGTAATCGCTGAGCTAACGCTTTCAAATCATTTGACTTGAAATACTTTTGGCAGTTAATCACCGGAGCGGTGGCGGTGTCACGGTTCGTTATCTCATTGCGAGTTCTAATCTCCTTATAAGGGTATAACTTTGTTCAGTTTCTGTGATTTATTAGTTGTAGTGTTATCGTCGATCGTCTGTACGTAACGTCGTCGGGGAGCCGGCGTCGTGACGTGCACTACCGTCATCGCAGTAACGAGAACTGAAACACGAAGCCGGCTCGTGGGCTCCGTCGCTACCCGCTCGTTGTTACTGGCTGCACGCGATATTGTACTGTCCGTTCGTGTCTAGAGACAACGTATACAACGCTTCTGGTGTATACTAAACGTGAGACAAGGAAAGCGTACGCTAAATCCTCCTGAACAAAACGAAAAGAATAAGGACGCTCGCTAGTACTATCATTCGTTTCATGAAAAGTTAGAAGTTAAAAGTTTTGACTATTTTGCTGATCGGAGTTTTCGAATTTATGCGAGTGAGATTGAATACATGGCGACCCTCCATGTCACTTTTAACATATTGTAATGAAGCCAAATCTAAATATATATATAAGGTAACTGACTCATCAATAGTTTCTTTTAGTGAAAAATAAGTTTAACGTGTGTCTGTGGTATCATAGCGCCCACGAAAATGGACCGTATCTGATAAAGTTTTATTAATTTGAAAGGTAATTTAATCAAAATAAATAATATTCTTTACATAAATTAAAATAATTACGGTCAAATGTAATGATTTAAAAAATAAAATCACTAAAAACATACTGTACGACCAACCTTTTTAAAAAACTTTGACGTCTATTGGATAGATACACTTTTTTGTAAAATGTCAATATGAGTTGACTCTACTTTTTGAATACATATATGTATAAATTTAAATTCTATCAGACTTTTTCTTTACACAAGATTTTTATTAATATATTAATTATAGTATTTGAAATCTTCGTATGTAAATAGAATCCAACTGAACTACAATATGATGATGGATATGGAATACCTGAACTATGAGGTAGGACAGTCTGTGTTAGTATTAACTAAAAATATAGTAATACTATATTTTTAGACATACAATACAGCGCATAAACAAACTGTCTTAAGTAGCTAGCGTAAAGTTTATGAATAGCAGGGAAAGCATTATCAATTACTCATCCTTTTAGTAATTGAGCCCACGGAGCACGGACCTTTGGACCTGCCGGCCATTCTGCTTAACTCCTCTTAATATTAAATAATTTAATTATAAATAGGCACTTCTAGGCATTATTTAACGACCATAATTTATCATATGAGAATATGAAAATACGTCTACACTATTATATAAAGAGGAAAGATTTGATTGTTTGTATGTTTGTTTGTTGCGAATAGGCTCAAAAAGTACTGAACTGATTTTGAAAATTCTTTCAGCGATAGAAAGCTACATTCTTTTCGGGTAACATAGGATATGTGGTGTTGCCATAAATATTCTGATTAAAAAGATATGGCCATATAAGCGCCATAACCTGGTCATTTTGTAAATTAAAGAGTTTCTCAGGAACTACTGATCGGATTTTAAATATTTTTTCGCGGATAGAAAAATGCTCTTTTCGTGAGTGACAAAAGGTGATTTAGTGTTGCCATATACATTTTATAATTAATAGAATATGGCCATTTTGTTGTTACTAATCCGATTTTAAAAATTCTTTCGCTGATAGAAAACTAGACTTTTCGTGAGTGACAAAGGTGATTTAGTGTTGCCATATACATATTTTTAATTAATAGAACATGGCCGTTTTGTTGCTACTGATCCGATTTTAAAAATTCGTTAACTGAGAGAAGCCTATAGTATTTCCGTCTCTCTTCCTCTTATATATATCATTCTCTCTCTTATCTTCTCTCTTTATTATTTATATTTATCTTTATCTCTGTTCAGAATGGTCAGTGTTTGGTTTCTTTCTTTCACTTATCTCTCTCTCTTTCTTCGTTATCTACTCAATTTTATTTTTTCTCTATCCTCTCTCTTATATTGTTTGTCGCTTTTCTTTTCTTTCTATCATTTTTCTTTTTATAACTTTTTCTCTCTCTCCCTCTTTTTTAAAATTATGAAAAACTACACAATCACATATATCGCTATAGGTTTAGGAAATTCGTGTGTTAATAGCAAAAAACGGTCATTAAGATTGAAAAATGATTTTAAAAATAAAAACCTACTTTACAAAGTTACTAGTATTTTCGAAAAAAATATCAAAATTAACCAATTTTTTTAGCTTTAGACACTAAAGTGCGACAAAGGATACATATTTGACTTCTGTAGTGTCATCAAAACTTTATTAATAAAAATAAAAAAGTCTTTAATAATTTTAATTAAACCGAATACAATTTCAGGTGACTCAAAGTATAAGTAAACGGAGAAACTTCGTATCACATTTATAAGATGAACGACGAGATCTTTGCCTTCGCGGTCTATTTTCATCACTTCAAGTTTTTCAATAAAAACTTCGACGATGCGATTTACATACGGTTTGGATTCATTTATTTTCCAAAAGATTTTTCGAGTGACGCGGGGAAGGTTTTCGGCGTCCATTAAAGAAAAAAGGTCACAGCATTCCCGACGAGTCGGCATTGGCCCATCCAGTACTTGAGTTTTAATATTTGAGACGTCATTTTTGTTGAATCGTAAGATGTTCTTCAATAATAGGTCACTATCCGCTTTATTCAATATAAAATGAAATCATAGCTGCTAAAGCAATTTCCAATATTTTAATTTCGGATCTTTTGAAGAAAATTTACTTCGGAATATGAGAACCTGGTGTCTGATACCATTATTACTTTATACAAACAACTCTGTACTTAAATTAAACTTTAAAACAATATTATACTTAAGCGAAATTTATTAAAGTTAAAAAATTTGGGATTAAATTAAAATTGAATAGACGAATGTTTAATAGGCTAAAAGATATATTAACTCTTGGCCTTCACAATGATTGTATAATATCTTTCGTTGTTGCAGCCTCATATTTGTTTTAGTAGTACCAGAGCACAATAATTCCAACATAAAACAAAATAACACGCACGTAGAGTCGTAAAACGTGCAATATAAACTGAATATAAAGTTGTGCTGGGCGCTTGATACATTCAATTTGTTTTCAGTACTGGGTTGTGCAGCATTCCCGCTATAATTGACCAACGATAAACAATGCAACAATGATCAGAGCCGTTCGCTTGCTGATGGCAATACTGCACTTTTAATTCATAATACAATTCTAAGAAATACAACTCATTGAAAATTGTTTAACTTACTCTTCCTGCCGTGATGATAATGCAATAAATTTAACACTCATATGAAAATATTTACTACCAAAGTTGCCGAGATTATATGTATGTAAAGTTTAAATAGATTTAACGTTACAAATTTCCATCCGTGGTTCTGATACTTTATATTTTTTTAAATACAATTGTGTTAACAATAGGCGTGTTATGTAACCTAAGCACACCATCGCACACACTAGCCATCCAGCTCCAATTACACAAATCTGCTGACGCCGTGTGAACGCTGGGCGCACCATGAGAATCGCGGACTAACACCTCATGCTCACCCCCCTTAGTTTTAAGGCGTAATTTTAAGCTATTATCTAAAAATAAGGAAAATAAATATATAAGTAATGTTCCGGGTTTTCTTCCGCTCCTGACGACGCCAACCCATCTCAAATGTAACTGGCGCTTTACCTTTATAAAAATAATATTATTCGTTTAAAGCTTACTTAGGTGCCTACCGGTCGGAAGATACGAATGTATGTAGCTAGCAAAGTTCTAAAATGGTTCCGTATCCATATTAAACAGGCACAAGATCTCAGTACCTTTAAGGTTAAAAGGACGACCTCGATGATCGAGACGACGACTTGGGAGACTTTTTAGTTTGTAGACATTAGACTCTTAGGTCCATGAGGCTAATCCAGTAAATTTATAAACAGGAACAGGAATTTGGGAATAAAATGTTAATAATCGAGCAAGTACACTCTCGCACCAAGGGCAAACATAAATTTACAACAGCAAGTATGTTTATCATACCTACTTTTTATTTGATGCTGCTACTAATAAGGTTATGAAACAATTCGCTTTACTTATATAATGTCCTACTACTTACTAAATTTTATGATGTTTGGTGAACGGGATCATATAATAAGATATACCTATAGCATTTAATTCCCTAGCGAGTATCTAAGTATCGGACTTTATTACTCCAAAGATTTAGATTGGCTATCTAAATCCATTTCGCCAAGCAGATAACGAACAAAACCTTAAAAATATTAGACGTTGCTATGTTGTACACATATGTATAATACGGGTCAATAATTTTTATTAAATGAATTTGTATGTGCAATTTCCTTACTTTGACAATGGAATTGCTTTCCTTGTTTTACTATAATACGTAGATATGGGCTACGGACACTATCTCGTAACTCCTATAGATAATAAAATGCAGCTGTAAAGAGAATTGAGTAAAACCGGGTTGTGACTATTTTATGAACCGTCGATAAACCAGTGGCCAAGAACACAAATTTTCATATTTACCCACGATAGAAATTAGTTTACTGTCTGTACGGCTATACCAATAAAATATAATTTTTAATCCTAAATTCAATTATTTTAAAAATAGTTTGTTATGTTCATATATTAAACAGATATTTTATAAACAATTCGTAAGCTACACGGTAGCTTAACCGCACAATAATACTCAAAAGATTAAAATAACAAACAATCTAGACGGAACTCGAACAGTGCCTGGGGCTTGCGACCCAAATGCAGGCCATTCTAGAATGCATCAACATTCTCGAGACTTCTCCACTCGACCTCCTGACTAACTTCTTCAGCAAAACAGTAATTACGCTAATTATTCAAATATACAGCATACTATCTCTAAATACACAACACTGAAGTCACACTGGCTCCGAGGACAACTGAACCTTTTTGCGTAAAAGTCATCCTTTTTATAACAAAATACCCCCATCATCTATTCCCACTGAATTGACGGGTCGTAGGCCTGTGTTGCCAAGTTAATATTTAAACTTGTATTCTCAAGGACAATAGCTCAAACAGATTCACTTCAATAAATTTCAAAAATGCCTATCATTAATTTTCTTGCTACCTAACCTTCTTGCTTATTTATTTCCGACTGTCCGTGACGCCAATACCTGGACCCTGAACGTTCCAGTAAGGCCCCTTTCTAATATAACTATAACTGCGCTAAAAGAACTGTAATACAATTAGTAACAATTAAACTGTGCCGTGCTATGTGCTCTTACTTATCGTCATCGCCAGGAAAAAGTGGAAAAAGTGTCAGTGATGAACATTTATCTCGTATTAGTGCATGGCAATCTTCATACACTCTACAGAAGTAATGATAGAAATAGGTTTTGTAATATTATAGATATTATACAAAAAAGCACAAAGAGTAAAGTAGAAATATGATATATAAATATTTTAGTGTAAATTATTTACGGATTGGTCATCTCATAATTAAATAATTTATTTAAAACCACCTTGTTGTTGAATTACTTCTTTGTATGGCAAAGCTCAAAAGCATCTTACATAAATGTAATTATTACAACTTCTAACTTTATTTTAAACTCTATAAATATAATACAACTTCAAAGAACCAATGTTCAGTTATAAATCGTAATGTGTCAGTGTCATTCTTTGAGAAGAATGTAACTTTTTTCTTAATTTTTTTTAAACATACATAAATAATTTAATTTGAAAAGAATATTTTTTTACCGTGCTGTTATAATAAGTCTTAATTAAAGTCATTAAGATACAAAAGATCGTTATTGCGCCAAATGCCTGCCATTCAAAACTCAAACAAGGAAAAACCGACGACCCAGCATCGTTTAGGCCCTATTGTTAGAGTTCTAATAACGCTTACCTACAAAATACAAATTGCCGTCCCCGTATGTCCAATTAAAATTTATGCAATGATTATTAAATTTTATTTAATTAATTAAATATTAAAATACATAAAAATATTTTGCGTATAAAACAAGTATTTCACTTTAATAAATCAGCTCTTTAATTTTTTAACTGTACAAATAAAGTTAGAAACTATTAGTTTCTTACTATATTTGTACAGTAGTTAGTAGTTCAAGAATTAGATTGCAGACGTTATTTATTATAATTTCGCACAGTACAATTCTTATAATTTCCCGTTGACTTATGCATACATGCATCAATCTGTAGTAGAAAAAAGAACTATAAAAGTATAATACGTGCTATAAAAATATATTAATGAGAGTACAATGGAAAGTAATTAACATAATACATATGACTATACATTTGACACGAGCATAATGAATTATGCCGAGAGTTATGAGCTTTTCATCATAGGAGCTTAATTCAAAACTGGACTGCAAACAGGATTTGAGTACGGTCGAGCGATGCGCTTCGTTTAACAATATTTACATGACTAATAGGCCTCAATTTTACATAAAAGTGCAAAAGCGAGTGTACTTAGGCACACCAGCGAAGTGGTCCAATTTGCATGTTTTATGCAATGGCGAGTGATGCGGCCGCGGACGTGGACAGTGCGCCCCGCCCGCCGCTCACCCTCCCGCCACGGCTGCTCGCTGCTCGTGTAGGCCCTTTGAAATTTTTATACGCTATTCCCACAAATCGGACATCGCTGCATTTTATGAAAACTACGTTATCCGGCTTTGAACTCTATGAGCTATCTTTTATTCTAGCTCTCGTAAATAACTAAAAATATAGAGCTCATAGATTTTCATGTGGTTAACGAGTTTCCTGAAATGCATTTTTTGTTTTTACTTCCTTACCTTTATAAATTTAAATAGTTATTTCATCTTAATATAAAAATTTTGAAAAGGAAGTCTGATTCTTTAATAGACGTTAGTAACTACATACTAATTGTGAATGGTTTAATTTGGCGAATCGTTATAATTTTCTTTATTACAAATCATCCTGATTGTAAGATCAGTTCAGTCTGTTCAGTTCAGTTCTTGAAGTAAGCCAGCCGTAAGTGGGATACAGCACAAGAAAAGAGCAGCGGAAGCAATTCCTGAACTTCAACTTAATAAAACAGGTTCTTTTAGACACAAAAAAGAACGTCACAAAAATATACAAATACATGACATATTTTTTGTGTCTGTTTTAATACATATTCTTACTCTATCTAAAAAACAACCAATACTTTTGTTTTATTATATAACTTTTCGTTTGGTTTTGTACGTCGATAAGTGAATAGTTAAATGCGGTGGTAATGAGTTATACAAATTGCGTAGAGAACTGTATTGTATGTTTTTGAGTGTCATTGAATAGCAGGCTACGTTGGTATGGGCACGTCAGAAGAAGACCTCCTGATTATGTGGGTAATAGACTAGACCCCGTGATGTTAGTTCCTGCAAGGTCTCCGACGAAGACATTTTGTAGAAACATTTCTTATCAAAGTAAAAACGAAATTTTTACTAGAGCTTACCTAACTAAAAGAACTGTTTTAAATGAAAAACAATTTAATATTTAAAAACGTGTAGCCTAGTTTTATTTACATGTGAAACTTTTGGTTTTCAGTCCTATGTATTTGAAGTTCCGCGGTAAATACATAACGTAGGTTAAATGTCGCAGTCTACTCTGATTGTTGGTATTTTTATTCTCTATGTATGTGTCAGTAATCGTTCGCAGTGGACGAATGTAACAACTTTTAGTGAGGAGCCATCGGCCGAATGGAACTCCAGCTGAATTGCATTGTTGCTTTTATTGCAAGTGTGAATGGTGGCTCGAGTTAGAATTATTTACTGGGTAACTGCGCATTTTATTTTCTGTACAGTTTCGAATATTCAAACTAGACGATAAATTTTAAACAACCTCAAACCAGAAATAAAATAAATGTTATAAAATTCACTCTATTTATAAAAAAGTAAGTTACTTAAAAAAAACTAGCAAAAAGTTTATTTTTGAGAAAAATTCAAATTTTAAATTTTCAGTGCAATGAAATCTGATTCTACAATATTTATGAGATACCACTATAAGTAGAGATATTTATATATAACTTTTTTAAATTTAAACAACCTTCGAAACTGCTGACCGATTTCAAATACTACTTGTAACGACCTCAAAGTTTTCTATTGCAAATGAAATGTTTATCTATATCTATACTAATATTATAAAGAAGTAAGATTTGTATTTTTGTATTTTTGTATGTAACGAATAAACATAAAAACTACTGGACCGATTTCAAAAATTCTTTCACCATTAGAAAGCTACATTATCCCTGAGTAACATAGGCTATATTTATTACAAGAAAAAATTAGAGATCCTTAGGAAATCTCACGAAAACCAACCCAAGGTGCCAAAAACTTTGCCATAAAATATCTTTCATCGCATGCGCTGCAAAAAGCATTGATGATAGAACAAAAAAATGTTCTACAATATTATAGAACGTATCAATATCTACAAAAAAGTCCGCGAGACCATATGTCCAACTATTATAGTTACGTCACTATAACTACTTTTTTACATTTTAAAAGTTGATAAAAATGCCTATCAAAATCAGACCATGGATTCTATAACTTTGTATTAATCCTTATCCAAATAAATTATTTCGTATTCAAGACTATTTCAATACCTGTAAATTACTTTTTGAATTATTAAAATCGGACTTTCCATTCAAAAGATATTACGAAATTAAAAATATCAATATAAACAAAAAATACACGAGGACGCGACGGGTCAGTATAGCGACGCAGCGCAGCGAGTAAAGCGGCAAGAGAGTGGGCACCGAAATGCGGGAGGGCCAATATATTTTTAAAAATAATATTCCACCCGCGCGAAGCCGGGACGGGCCCCTAGTTGTACATAAGTTAGTAATTCCATTACGTTAATACGTCCCATAGTGATAGCCCTGTGGTTATGACGTTGTTGTCTCGGAAGGTCCAAGTTCGATCCTGGGCACACATCCGACTTTTCACAGTTATTTGTGTTTTAATCAATTGAATATCACTAGTTCTAAAAGGTATGTCAAGTTTGCGAACCTCCACTGGGCCAGCGTGGTAGAATATGGCCTAACACCCTCCTCAATGTTAGGAGAAGACCTGGCTCAGCAGTGAGCCATTAAAGGGTGATGATGATACGTTCCATAAGTTTCTAATAGAATAAATTAGTTTAAAGACACAACGTGTAAAAGAATGAGTAATGTTATAATTAAAAGAGCAGTTTGCAAGCGCAGCTTACCTAAATAAAGTGAACATGGACATATTTATAACACATTTTCTTTTGGTTGAATAGGAATTTCTTTTGTGTTGTCTTTACATTTTGAACAACAGCCCACAAATTGGTTTGGTTAGGTGCATTTTCTGCCATTGGTCGCTACACTATTCACCATTGTTAAACAAGTAATTGTAGGAATACGATATAAATTTTAATGAAAACCAGCAATGAAGGAACTAAAAACAGCAAACTAAAAGACTGAATGTTTTTTTTTGGAAAGCTTTATCTGATAAAATATTGTATGTTTTTTAAAACTCGATTAAAAGATGCTTATGGTCACAACCATAGGGGCTCCGTCGACTGAATTTTTGTGTGGCGACTTACCATCGGGCCATTAAAAAAGATAAAGATATAGGTAATAGATAAAGATCATAAATCAATGTAATAGAGTATCTGTTTTATATAATATATTATGATGCAAGTGGAATTTAACGTAAAAGTAATAATAACAAATTTTATAGACAGGTCGCGGATTTTGCTACAAGGACCGTAATCATAGCAATTATTTCTCGTTGCTGAAAATAACTTCATTAATGTTCCTGCACGCTGCAATTATTAAACGGAAGACTTTAAATAGTGATATAAATAACGTTTTCCTGGCAGATTTTTATCCATGGATGCGTGTTAAGCATACCCGTGGATGAACACATATTTTTTGGAGCGGTCTTCGTATTACTTTGAAAGGTTATTAGCTGGGTGTTTTGTACTTTTTTAGGTAGGCAATTTACTTATAATGTAAAAAGGTATTGTATACTGTAGGTAGGTAGTTTACCTAAAGTTTCGAAATACCTGTAAACTCACATATGTTCCCAAGTTTCCCAAGATTAACGAAAAGGCGTTATTATAGAGCAAAAAGATTTCGTTTTATGTAAAATCACACACATTACAAAATTTAAGCCTAACAAAATAGTACATGAATTAGTTTTCGTTTAGTTATAGTTTCCAAAATACACAAAATTAGTTACAGCACAATCTATAAACTATTAGATACATCAAAAAAAATCTTTGTGAACTGACTGACGTATAGGGACAACAGTTTTACAACGGCAAAGTTAAATTTGTCCTCAATTCAAATTGTACGGAACTCCTGGTAGGCGAGTTCGACTAGCATTTGGCTAATTTTTTTGCAACTTCATTGACTTGAAGAACTTAACAATTATTTATTGGCTATGAATGTAAAATAGGTAGTGACCTATTTAAAATTTACTAAAGCTTAACAGTAAGTTTGAAGTTTCACATGAATGGCTATGTAAGCCCCAGGCACGGGGGTCGAATGCACTGAACAGAGCAGTCGATAGCACACATTACCCTCAAAAGCCGCCATTTAAGTTTCTCGATTCAAAAACTCGAATGTGTAATCAATTATGTGATCATTAATCATTCTTAAAATCCTTTTAATAATAACAGCTATTTTATCTTTATTTTACTATGCGAAAACATAACAACAGAAAATTCAGATGTATTTGAATATTTCTTAGATAAACTATAGTAAATTTTCAATAGTTAATTTAAAAAAATAATATTTTATCAATATTGTCCTGTCAAATAAAATTTTTTAAAGTGGCCAGTAAGAACCTCACCGGATACAAAATGTATATTCAAACAATATTTTTCATTAGCCTGTTAATCATTATGCTCTAGTGGTGGTGGACAATAGTCAAAATAATTTTGAGTATAAAATGGGATTTTCATTAAACAGTAGAAAAAACCTGTCTACGTATCAAATCATAGAGACCTTACGGCTCAGTCGATATGTAGATAATTATATTATTAGATAAAAGGACATAAGCAGTCATGCTAAAAGGTATTTCTAACATGTTTGCGCCCTTAACCGAGTTTCCAGAACATCGGCATCGAATGAACTCGTTATGAACTCATCGACGGCTCGGCTGGCTGAGTTACTCTTACGGTCCACCAGCCACTTTCAAACTTCACCCCCGTCATGGGGTAGTATAACACATAAATAAACATATTAAAACATGTATAATATTGTAATATAATAGGCTAAACCTTGCATTGGTGTTTCGTTTAAAGACGACTGACTATTTTTTATACACACCCATGATATGGATATAAAATGGAATGGTTTCTCGAGAAGAGTACGAAGAATAAAATGACTTCACTCTTAATCCAATATGTGGACTTCTTATTTTTAGATAACTAACAATCATCATCATCATCATCACGACCCTTTAATGGCCCACTGCTGAGTCGGGTCTCCTCTTCAGAATGAGGAGGGTATTAGGCCATAGTCCACCACGCTGGCCCAGTGCGGGTTGGCAGAGTTCACAAACCTTTGAGAACAGGAGTGCAGGTTTCCTCACGGGGAAAACATTGTTAAAGCTAGTGATATTAATTGCTTAAAACACACATAACTCAGAGTCAGAGGTGTGTGCCCAGGATCGAACTCGGGACCTCCCGACTTGAAGTCTCAACCACTGGGCCATTACTGCTTGGTGAACTAACAATATTGGTATTTAATGAAAGGGTTTTTTTGAGATAGAATTCGAATTTTGGCTAGTGTTGTCTTATTTCTAATTTTTTTTTGATAATTTCCCCACTGTTTATACGTTGGTTAGGAAAGTTATATCAGCAATCTTATTGGTTAGTGTAATCTGCACTCGCTCTGTTTAACATTTTTGTTTCAAAATATTTTATTCAAGTTTAAGTTTAATTAAGTCTTTACAATTATGTATGTCGGGGATTTTAAATGGTGTGAAGGAAGGAGGAGAGGGAAATATTGGAAAACACTACAAGGGGGTTATGATATTGAATGGACTATTGGGTAAACGCAACGTAGATACTTCTACTGAACCGATAAATAATCAAATATGGTCTCTAACAATTACGAGAGAAACCCAAGCAGTGCTTTGGACTTGTGACCACCTTAGTCAGGCTTAAGGAATTCCTTTAAATGATCACGACACTCACCTCCACTGCTCAGGCTCTCTGTTTAAACCTAAGATTAATGTCACATAAACCTAACCTAACACAAGACGTGGTAAGTAGATTGTTAGGTACTCACGTGACCTTGATCGAACAGCACTCCTAGAACTAACACTGCACAGCACAACAAACACTATTCAGAGACTACTTCATTTCTTGAGAGAACGCGCACGACTAAGACTTCAGTCAGGCTGTCGAAGGCGTATAAAGGTCCAGGGTCGAGACTGTCAAAACAGCGGAAGTGACTACTACCCTACTCCAACGCCATAGATACCGAAGACGATTCGATTATTCGATAGTCTTTTACTATTCTCCGACAAGTATTACATTCCTGGATTCATAAATACATTTATTTTATTAATCCATTTGTAAATCAAATATTTACAGTACGATCGTTCCGTCGTAAATCAGTAATTTTGTTTATTAAGTACTTTAAATTACTTATAACTGCTGCTTATTTTTTATTAACCTATATTAAATAAAAATATTTCAGCGACAATATCATATTGCGTTGTTTAATTGTGTACTGCGGAGTAAAGTCCACACACATAACTAACATTTCAATCTTCAAGAACACTGGCAATTTGCAATTGTCCTTAATTGCTCGCATGTCAGCGGAATCGGCCTAGATTTAAGCTAAATAGTACCTAAGTTATAGTCAAAAACAGTGATAACTTTAAACGAAAAACCCTAAACAACACAATACAAACAAATATTCTAATCAAATTAGAATTTAATTTTTTTTTTTATAAAAAGAACCCCTCATATTAGATGTTTTAATTAACTATTTTCCTGTGTACAGACATCGGTTGGGTACAATTTTATGATATTATAGATTTTAAGTATGTCAGATAAACTATGGGATTCACTGTGCACTGTGCAAGCCTAAGTTTAGGCTAACATAAATCTAATCTAATCGTGTGTTTACATTACCACCTACATTGTAAAGTACTCACGTGCTCTTGATCGGACACTAACACAACACTGCACTTAACACTCTCACTAGCACCACCCAGATAATATCCACTCCTTGATAGACCTCACGTAAGACCAAGACTGCAGTCCGACTGTCGAGGGAATATAAAGAGTCGAGACGGTAGTAGCAATACCCCTCCACGGGTGGGGCAGACGTAAGCGAAAAACGCTAGCCAATCAGAAGCTGTCAAAATGACGGAAGTGATTATTTAAGATGGCGATGATGTTTCGATTATTCGATAATCGTTTATTCGTTCCCGACAAGTATATAAATACTTATTTTAATATTTAATTTATAAGCGATGACAATTTAATTTCGTGACACTTTGAAAAATGGTCCATAGTTAAGGTTTATAGATTAGTTTTTATAATTTTTTTAATTTATATTTTATTATATATATATACCAACTATATAATGAATCAAGACGAAGATGATGATATTTATGAAGGGAAATATGAAAATGGTCATTGGGAATGGGATGAAATACAAAATGCATTAGAGTTTATAAGGTATACATAAATATAAGTATTGAATTCCTACGCGAACTTTTTCCAAACCACTTATCTATATACCTATCTATATAGTTACATACATACTCATAATATTTTGTTTTAGCGATTTACCCCCTTCAGAGGAAGAATTCGCCGAAGTGTCAAAGACAATCATAAGGTCCGTTGAATTCAAAGACGATATTGACTTATGGGAACAGGTATCACATATTAATACTTATTAAAATAATTATATTGTTAATGCGTCTTAGAAATTATTTTATTACTTTATAATTTAATAACAATAATACTACATACTTAAGTCTAAATTTAGTAATTAAAAATCTAATAAAAATATTTTTTCAGTGATAGAAAGGGTCACTAAATATTTTATGATATTATAAATTACCTGAGCTGTATTATAGAAAACTATCATCATATATAGCCATTTGCCTTCATATATAGAGATTGATGTACCTACACTCCACAAGCAGAATTTATGAAAATACTTAATTTTATAATTATATTTTCAGCAAAGGTTTCGAAAACATTTACAAAGAAAAACTAATGAAGATGATGTTGTTACTCTTCAGGTAATAAAAATATCTGCTTATAATGTTAATCAATAAAATAATTATTTTACATAACAACTATACATGTAGATAAAATATACGTAATCGTATAGAGAAAGTTTTCTACTACCTTTTTAAAAACAACGGGAGCCTCTCCTTGGACATCACGTCAGTCAGACAGTTCTTTATGTTCTTAATGTTTTGAATAAGATAAATGTAAAGTTTTAAGAAGACTCATCGATACATTTTATTATACTTTGCTCTTAATAGCTATTACGAGTCTATATTTACTAAACATAATTTTGTTAATATTTTATTTAGAAGCCTATACTATTTAGGTATTATCTCATTTAAGTAATATAAGTATTCTGTATACAGGACGTGAAAGATGTGGTGTTATTTACCGCGCATGTCTCAATATTGTCTCCAGCAGTGATAAACATGTTCCACCTGCCCACGACGGAGCGGTTTTTACGAGCTTTAATATTGTACTGCCAGTACCACTTACAGGTAATATTGTATAGATAAATTCATGCAGCTGCCATGGGTTATGAACTGAATAATTCAAACACAAATTTTCAAGGTAGAGATTTACTTTCCAAACCTTCACAACGCTTAGAATCCATTTATTGGTGTGATAACAGTGCAATGTATTTTTAAGAAACAAACCTAAATTCTAGCAGCCACTATCTACCACCTGATTCCATCATCTAATTAGCTCACAGATATTAACTTATAGTATTATAATCCAATCTTCAATTTTATTCAAAATTATGCAATAATTATTTTATTAACATTTTTTAATAAATATTGAATTAAATTATAAAGTGGAAAAATATTTTGATATATTCGAAGGGATTTTTAGTAAATAAAGCAACAAAGAAAGGAAGTGGAAATTCGTTAGATTGGATTGGAACTTATAAAGAGTTGTTTGACAGATGGTAATCGATCAGTCAAGTCTATTGATGGAGTTTAAATAATCAAAGACACTACTTAATAGTTAAAGTAGTACCATCGAGATGAGCTCTTTAATTTTATTTTGATTAATATATATTTTTAATTAGTAACAAATATATGAACGCATGCTTTATCTGTTATTAATTTTAACTTAGATTTCAGACATTATGAATAGGCGTACGTTAGAATTAGACACAAAGATTCGTACAAAAAACAGCGACGAAATAGAGTCTAAATATCGAGCAGATCTAGAAGATTTGCGAATTCTAGTTGCAAAGGAATACTGCATTATCTTATTAGGTACAAAATTTTATTAATATATATTATATTTAATTAAACAAAATGTAATATATAAACTATACTTGTTATAGGCGAAGACGAATTCAGTAAATATCACCACATGGGAAGTAAAAAAATGATTTCGTTATCAAAACAAGACGCAGTCCTAATCAACACAGTAATGCGCATTGCCATTCAAATTGTATGGATAGCACTTGGTCGAAAACATTTTAACCAGATTGGTAAAAACCATATCCTTTAAAAAGGACCCTCCAATTGTAAATAATTGTGTCTCGATAATTACCAATTTTCACCATATTTTAATTTTCAGAACTGGAAGTAAATCGAATATTTAAATCAGATATTTACAATTCAGCTGAGCATACTTTAGGAACAAATTATCTGGCTAAATTGAACCCTCAAGAGCGATTCGTTCTTATCGGACAATGCGTTCATCCTAAAAAGAAACTTAATACGAACTCTCCTATTATGAACGAGGTGTACTGTGAACGAATTATTGACTTTCGTTTATTTGGACTCGGGACGACGAAATATTCCGGGTACATTTACATAAAATAATTTTAACTCGTTTGACTGCTTCAATCAATCATGATTATTTAAACGGCTTGGCGTCATCCGTGTTGAATTAACGAAGTGGAAATGATTTTCTACTCCGCCATCAATAAATGTTACCTTATGAGTAACATGTTTAAGTGTTTTTAAACATTTAGTGGTCAACTTTAACCACGTTAGCTTCTTCGGGTAGTTACAATCCATTTTACTTTATCTTAAAGTTGTCGAGTTTTGACATCTAAATGAAACAAATATTTGTAACGCTTTTTATGGAAGTAATTATATTTATTGACACTCCAATATCGGTTTCGTGACATGTTTTTAGATTGAATGCTCGCTTACGATATTTGGAATGTTTTTTATCACAACCGGAGAATAACTTTCGTCGGCTTGGAATAACACTAGGCATTATAGGTCTTCCACGAACAACGTTTGACATAATGCTGAGGATAATAAGAACTGGTACTACTGGATCATCGATTTCTAGCACACGACAGTCCTCATCCAGGTACTTGTTCTGAAGAAACTTAATATTTTTTTTTACTTTTTACATTTTAAGCTAGTGCAGAACCTAAAGTTTTTAGTCTTTTCGTGAATCAATCAAGTTCTTTCAGAATATCGAGAACTTCACGAGTGTCCTATAAAAGCAACACTTCAGCTGTACCACAAAAGCTTTACCCGGATATTCATTTGCCATCTAGCGGAGACAAGGCGTACGTAAATAATAATAATTTATTATATTATTACATATCAAATCTTATCTCGTGAAGTTTGTTTATAAAATTATAATTATAAGATTAATTATATTTTTTCCTAAACTTAAATATTTTACAGAGAACTTATATCGGAACATTTTTCGTATGAAACTTTAGAAAAACTTTCTGTCAATGATGAGCAACGAATAAAATGGCTCAAGCATAGCGCTGTTAGAAGAAATAAAAAAAAAGTTGGTTTTAACAAATTAAAGAAAAAATAACAATGTTGTATTATTTTTGTCTACCATAAGTCATTAACTGAGCTGGAAGGAATTCAAGAAAAGTAAATGTGACGGGTCTTTATAACAATAATAGAAATCAAAACAAAAATTACAGCTTTTGTTTGCCCGCCTGTATATTCATCACGCAATAAATAATGTATGAAATTGAGTACGATTTTCACAGCTGTATTGCTGCAGTCTAATTAAAAATATAAGCTTTGTTTGATTTAAATTGGAACTATCCAAGTATCGTCAGGAACAACAAAATTGTCGACAGACAATTATTATACAAAAAATGTAATGAAGACTTAACATCGTCGGTGAAAGGATCTTCTCTGTAGCTTCTCAGATAGTAATCGCTATCATTATCATAATATAAATGTTAAGTTTAAACACTTGGATATGATGATTTATTTACGATAAAGACTTTTGCATTAATTGTTATAAGAAATCGAATCGGAAATCCCATTTTTTATTTTTATATTCAGATAAAAAAAATATTTTGCTCCTGCATAAACAAAGTAAAACCGTTTTTGTTAATGTTGGTGTGATAATATAAAAATGACATTAAAATTAACTAATATTATGAGTTGAAATATGCCAGCAATCATCAGAAATTATCTTAAAGGTCAAAGTAAAACAATTTTCATAGAATATTAAGCTTCGACACGAATCGCTTTAATGCCAGGTATTTCTCGATTATTCGTCAGCGCGATTATCCTGTCAAAATTGCTCCCAGTAAAATATTCAGTAATACTTGGAAAGTCGGTAGAAAGTAGGAAATATTATATTACTAATATCTGCCGCGACTCCGTCCGCAGAAAGTTCAAAATAGGGTTAGAGTGAGAGTGAATTAAGAGACATTCTGAGTGAGTTCTACACGCTCCCACTAAAGACTTACTCTCTCATGCACGCACTTCCAATAAATTAAATTTTAAGAAAATATAACTTTCGGGATATAAAGTATCCTACGTATTTCTGAGCTTATGCATTTGTATGCAATATTTAATTAAAATCAGTTTATCTCTTTTTTGTGTGAACAAATCTCTCCTATTCCACAGGACTTTCTTATCTTCCGAGTTACAAATTATCCTATATTTTAATCCGGCCTAAATAATATCCTTGTATCCCAAGTTTTGTTCAAATCCGTTAAGTTATTTTTATATGACTGCGAAACAAACTCCAAAAATACAAATTTTTACATTTAAAATATTATATTAAATTCATTTTTCTCTCTACATTAAAAAAGGTTATACTTTTATTTTTTTTAAAACTATTTTCTATGATTACTGTGTGTATTATCAAGAATGTCGGGATAAAAATCTTTCTGGACAGTAGTTTTAATCAAAGTTTGCTGTGATGATATGAAATTTTAGGTTTATTTTTGTTAACACACAACATATTATGTTAGCGTTTGGAAAATTACACAATAATACATCTTTTTCAATATTGATGTTTTTATGTGCAACTTACCCAAATTATAACGATTTGAATTTAAAAAAATTACTCGGCACTGTATAAGAATACAAGATACGGATTGGGTATTTATAGGACGTTAAAAACTAGTCATTTTTTTAAATTAAAATCTTTATTTCAACAATAAATATAAAATAACTACAATAAATTATTATAAAACGTATAACAAAACTGTTATTATAGTAATCAGAAAATAACACATGAGTAAAAACTTTGATATTATAGTTGCACAACGAATACTCACTCACATATATTTTATTAAATCCAACAAATTACTGTCATAATGTTCGTGTTCAGTTGAACACGTTACAGACTGAATAATTAAGCATATCTAATATTTTCCACTAATACTTATCTCTGTGTTAGAATTATGCAGTTTTAGACAAATTCATTCTAATTCATGATGGCGTCATAACTGTAGGTGTATTCAGAATTTCTGAACATAAGAAAATACGTCTTTTGGTTGTTTTTGGAAAATACCTATATTTTCAAAAATTCATTGATCGTTTAATGCGGATGCACCAATCTTTGGAATCTATTTAACCAACGACGTCGCTGAGTTTCGCTACAAGGTCGGATCTCTTCAGGATCATCAGGAAATTCAGGAGGAAAAAACATACTGGAAGAAATATTAAACTTAATTTTTATTTTGTTGGATATTAAGAACACACAATGTAATATTACATAAGTTTGTTTTTCCGTTAGCTAAAACTAGATTAAAATATTTATTTTTCAACCATCCAATAATTTAATTAATATAGTGATTTTTTACTTTAAACCAATATTCTTACTGCAAGTTGTTTTAAACACCCAAACAAAATGCTTGTTGAACAAAAAAATATTTTGCACAGAAGATTTATTTAGATATATTTCTCTAAAAGTTAAAATTCATGAAGTTAGCTATCAATTAATGTTTTATAAAATAATTTTACTTGAAAATAATATTAATTGACTTACACACGCGACTCCCTACGAGGCAGACTAATCTTTGGGTATATCTCCTGTGGCACCGATTGACTCTTCTTCATGGTACTTCTGCTCTGTGTGCTAGTACTGGTACTGGTTTTACTTTGAGACCTATAAAAATTGTTATCCAAGACTACAATATAGCTTAATTTATCGTTGTACTTGCATTTGCTAAACAGATCTAAAATTATAAAATTGAAATAATTCAGATTCAGAGACTATACAGAGAGATATATTATTCTCTGACAAAGTAATTTCCCAGACAGTAATATGAGTTATGAATACTATTTTAAAAAACATAACAAGAAAATTTAAATAAACTTATACTTAATAAGTATATATAAAAGTGTTAAGTAAATATCGGTAAGCAAAGCCTCCTTATTAAATCTCTAAAGTTTCAAAAATACGCAAATCAGGCTATAGTAAATATTCCATTATTCCATTCCATTCGGTTTTACGGAGAAAATTTGACCCAAAACTTTCAAATTCCGCTACTGCTACTACTACTAACTAAATGCACATAATGAGTCTAATTTTATTCGGATACGTACATTGAAACCTTCGATTTTCCAGTTTCTCCAGCAGTCGGTAAAGGACGTAACATAGTATCGAAGGCAGAACGTGGCATACCAATTATTCCAAGAGTTATTCCCAATTCGGATAATTTCTCTTCTGGACCAGATACTGAATGCATCATGTACAAAAGTCTAGGAGTAGGTCTAAAAATTACACGAAAATAAAAACTTTAAACCAGCTTCATTAACACAAATACGTAAATGCCTGACTAATATTATAAATAAAAAGATAAAGTTTCAAAGCGTATTTGGATTATTCTACTTGAAAGCAGCCTATTCCAAAGTAACGTAGCTTATGTAGAGTGACCATATAAGTGTATTTCTAAACATAGATTTAGTTTATAATATTATTAATACAATATGAAGTAAGGATGATAACTAGTGTATACATTAAAATATTTTTTTAATAGCTCATAATTATATATATATGAGAGTAATATAGGACCGTTTACATCATATCTTTTCGGAACCTGTAAACTCGTGCAAAAGAAGATAATGTACATACTGGACGCATTTAATAACACCAAGACCCATCATGCGGTAGTCTATGTCTCTGTGGCAGAAGACTTCGTTCATGAGCGGTGAACGAGTATTGAGTTTCTTGTCTTGTCGTCTAACGCAATGACCGAGCAGTACCGCACGCTCTTCTTTTGCCATCTTTGCTATATAATCGGTGTGTAAATTGTGCTCTACAGCATTAAATATTTCAGATTTGAACACTCTATTGACTTCCAGTTCTAATGAAAATTTAAAAAAATATATATCTATAAAGTAACTACATGAAATTAATCAATACTAAGAATTTAGACTATATATAAATATACCTATCTGATTAAAAGCTTTCCGTCCTAGAGCCAGCCATACTATCTGAACACATACGCGTAATAACGTCTCAAAGAGACGAGCATCTTTATCTGACAGGGAACGACGTTTTTTCTGTGGTCCCATATGATGAAATTTTTTTGTATCATCACCACCTGCATCCCAAGAGACAAATCGACAGTAAACTATTTTCAATTACTGACTTCAAAACAGACTACATTAAAACATTTCATCTCCTAAATTTTCCAAATAAATTTATTACCTAAATAAACTGGGAAAAAGGCAGGTCAACAATTTCTATTTACTTATCTAAAATTGTATACTAATAATTTAATTAGTATTATAAATGTAGCACACCAATGAGCATTGTACTGTACTCCTTCGCAACTAAAAGTCGCAGATCAGACAAGTTGTCCCGAAATTCACTTTCAACAACTTCGCCTTGTGGTGTTCGTACTTTTGTCTCCAACTCAATAATACGAAATGACATTTCGTCCGCGATCTTCAAACAAATAAGTTTGCTTATAAAATTATTTTTTAACTTAAATAGAGAGATATTTTCTTCCACCCCATTAAAGGAAATTTTTTTAACATGTTCAAAATTAGTTTCGAAAAACATACTCTCTGACCCAGTTTCGAAATGTACCTCAGATGCGAATTGTTGAATGAAATTTCATTTTATGTTCGAGTACCTAGCATCAGCAGAAAAAATATTGATCGCGTTGAGTACAGTGATTTTTCTCACCTTTAGAACGTAAGCATAGAAAAAATAAGGAAGGGAAATTTCTAATCACTGCATATACTATATAATATTTCGAAAATGTATTGTGAAAAAATAAGAATAAACTTTGTCACTTGACCATGTAGGTACTTGTTAAATTCCATAAACAATACGTGCAAAATAGGAATTGTCAAATAAATACCAAGCTGAAATACTACAGCAAATCGCACTTAAATGTTATTTACCTGTAAATAGTACTGACAGCAGAGTACAAGCGCTCTAATGAATCTATCCGTAGTGCGGAGGTGTAACATATTTATTAACATTGGACTTAAAATATTTATCGGTGCAGTGTATATCGCTATATCTTTAATGTCCTGTAAATATTTATAAAAAAACTTAAAGGAACCATATTAAGACATTAAAAAGTTGGAGAAGAGCCTTCATTTCTTAGTTTTCTGAGATCAATAAAAAATATATAAATACTATAAAACATTTAACGTGCCTGTACAGTAATAACATCTGCTTGCCCCGGTTTCAATTTCCTCTGATATCGCCGCCTGAACCGTATCTTAAAATTTATAATCATAACAATTATCTACATATTGAAGATAAAACTTAAATGCTCCTAATAAATAAATACGTTTGATAGAAATTTGAAAAATCACCTCTGTAGAAGTACCTACTACTAACAACATTTGGGAATATTAAAATTAGACTACGATCAAGCGATATTCATGTCAATCTTATGAAATAAATTTGTTTAAATTTTGAAGAAGAATAAAGTGATATTCCCTCGCTTCACATTATGATTAGCCATAACATTTCCAAAAATACCATCTATAGTAAAACAGTGAGTAAACTATGCAATTCACAGAATCCACAGCATATTATTTATCTACTAAACACGATGGATAGATATCCTATACCTGTTCGATCAAATCAACATCATCTCGAAATTCAATTGTTCCAGTCGGCGCTTTTATTGGTATTTGGATAGCCTCTATTGGTTCTGGCGGTAGATCACTAACAAATAAAAATGTTGTTTTACATTATTTCTTTAGTTTATTGACTTAAATTCTAACAAATTTTGACTGATCTGGATACAATATTCTAAAAGTAATAAATATGTAATAATTTATTAATTCTTTTAAGGTTATAAAAACTGTCTCTTATGGTCCAACCTTCAACATTTTCACGTCGCGTCTGTCTGTCTATTCGCAATAAATTCAAATACTACTGAACATATTTTTATACGGTTTTCACCAATAGACAGAGTGATTCATGAGAAAGGTTTAGGTGTATAATTTGTTAGTTTTGTTGAAATTTTTGAAATATGTCGAAAAAAATCAAGTAGTCCGTTTTTAAGTTGATGGCAAAAAAATATGCAAGCATAACATGCTCTACTAGTTTCTTAGTTTACATTATTATTTTAAATTTTGTATCATATAAAAAATCAAATCGCTACACTATATATAGAGATAATTTCAAACGGCAATTTCTTTCATTCCAATCTCAGTTTTTCAAAATTTTTCTCGATTTTTTTATAGACATTATATATAAGAATTGAATGAATAAGATTTTTATATCTTTAAGAAGTAAAAACTAGTACTTTCGAAAATTACCTTACGAATATTAATCCTTCTGAGGCATCATCCCAAGCCCAATGGCCGTCTTCATATAGACCACCAAATCCACCTTCTTCCTCGTCATCAGCCATTTTCTTCAATATTTACACCTTTCCTTTATATCAATTCTTAGCTTAGTTCAAAGGCTTAGTTTTCGAGACACTTTAAAAAATTATCTATAATGTCATTTCAATGACATATTTAATTTCATGTTATATTTATAATTTGCCTGACAGTTATTTTGATATAGGTAAAGTTTTTAAGGTGTTTATTTATAGAGCTTGAATAATTTATTGTAAGACTTTATAAATTCAAAGCTTGGAAGATATAAATGCTAGAAATAAATAATAAACTTATAACGTCGTGTTCTCGTCTCTACAGAATATTTTTATCTTTTCTATTTATCTGACATAGACAGATATTTGAAAAATAAAAAGTTGAACCTTATATGAATCCTCCCATATCTTTATTGTAACTTGTAATTTGAAAATTCTTTACGTATTACTCTTCAAAAGGAGGAAACACTTTTTCATTTTATTTTCTCTATAAAATTTAATAATTTGATTCATAGACTGCTATAAGTTTTGAATTGAAATTTTTATCGAGCATTTGTAAGTTAGAGACAATTTATGATGTCACCAGTAAGTTGCTCTCCTCTGAATATAAAGTTATGCTAATATGACTGCATTGAACTCTAAACCTTAAAACTTACAAAATGTTTTATGTTATTACTTTCTTACTGTACGAGTTATATTTGTGACTATGTTATCCATACAAAATACATCGTAGTAAATTATAAGAGTATCGTTGTTTTTGGGTATCTAAACTCTGTTATTACAATTTTTCCGGCATTGATTGAGTGGAAAACAAAAATTGAGAGGGAAAACAGAATCGTTTTTAAGGATGTCCTTATTTTCATGAAATTCAAAATCTTTGAACGTGAAAAGTGTTGTGGAAACTAAGAAAAAGTTGTCTTCTTCAATAACATTTGACGTTTGCAGATTTAATTATCAAAATTTTTATGATTAGTAAATCATAAAAATGTTGTCAACGGCATTAAGGTTGTGACTAGTGCAATAAATAGTAATGAAAATAAAAAGTAAAAATTTATATATTAATACGAGAAGCAAAAACTTTATACCCGTTTTTACGGAAATTGCCCGTACAATCCTCTCCTCCGTCCTCCGGAGTACATCCCACATTTATAGTTATATACAGAAGTGCAGTATGCTAATATTTTTTTTAAATTATACATAAAAATGCATTAAATCAATAAAAAAACATAACACAGTACACACACCACCATGTATTTGATACACACACGCATATATACTCCTTTGTTGATTGTTAAAGTAATTTAAATTAATTATGATCGAATTTCGACAACTAGGCGACCACTCAGTTTAAATAATTTCCACATGAGTAGGAGAAGGTAAAATAAAATTAGTCAGTGTATACCTAATACACTGATTAATTTTATTTTACCTTCTCCTAAGCTCCTGGTTTTGCATTATTCTAACTAAGTTCCAATTCAATATGACTTTCAGTTCCATAATTAACTATCTCCAAGTAAAAATCGTCGTTTTCTACCTTTCCGTTATAAAGTGAAAAAATTTAATAAGTGCCAATACATACTCATTCAAGGTTTAATAAACTTAAATGGTAGATTGTAAAAGGACAAATGTGTCAGGTGGTAATTCATTGAATTCGAGATCACAGACGATTTGCACTGTGCACCGAAGGCCCCGTAGCAAAACTTTGATCATGTGCGCTCTGCCATGTGATCAGGGGCTTTTACGGAGCACCGTATTATTATATCTACCATATAATCAAAGGTATTAGCTATATATCGAGAATAAAAGTATGTAATATCAATAATATTTACTAAATTTAAGTAATAAGTATTTTTTATTTTTTCATCGTCCAATTTATTTATAAGCAATATACCTCATTCGTTCTCGCTTTGCTTCGTCATGTTTAAAGTAAGGTCCATATTAATAGCAAAAACAGAATGAAAAAGTGATGGAGAGAGGAAGGAAGAGAATAATAAAAGAGATAAAGAGCGAAAGTGAGAGTGAGAAAAAGAAAATGAGACAAAGAGTCGAAGAGAGCAGGAGAAGAAGACACAGGAATAGTGTAGATTTTTCGAAATATACAAAATTAAGGAAAAAGCAGACAATAGCAAAACGAAAAAATAAATAAAAAATGTAATAAGTTACATTGTGTTGGTTGCAATAGATTCGTCAAAATTGTAAATCAAATTATGAAACTGATGTTTTTAAATCTTAAGATTTACGTATATATTAAACATAATATATACCAGTATACTTTGTATCAGTTGCTTTCACAGCTACTTATGTACTCGAAATACATCTTAAAGGAAGGCTTCATCCAACCTTTTAGACTTCCCTCATAAAAACAAAGTAATTTGTTCTTGTTTTATTACACGCTACATTCACCTGAGTATACATATCCAAAACAAACAAGCAATTACCGGCCACACAACGTTTGTTTCATCACGCAGTTAATAAAATGCTGAATCACGAAACTGAATGAGCAACTCTTTCCACTCCGTTTCACTTTTATTTTCAAACTTCCACATCGTTGAGTCGAGCGATTGAACCTATTAGGAATTATTTCTCTACTCATATTAAATTGACGTAACAAAATAACTATGTAATGATTATTATAGTTTAACGATCCATTTTTTATTGCTGGGAATATGCTGGAATTTATTTACGTGGGTAATCTGTAGGGAGAACAATAGTAGGGGTACAGATCAGTTTTAACTTTTAAAAAGCAAAAAATCCCTATTTAGACCGAAGAGTTTGCAAATACAAACATTAATAAAATTAAATAATTTTGTCATTCTTTTACTCTAAGCTTGCGAACCTAACTGTTAGGTGACGCTTTTTGATCGCCCCGCATGTGTACCTTCCGTCTTCCATCCTATTAATAGGCGAAAGGATCAACACTAGTACCGTTAAGTCCACAAGCGACAATTGTCCGTCTGTTCGTTTGCCACTGTTATAAAAAAAGAGTTGATTGTACAATAAAAACTGTCCCCTCTGTAACTGTGAGTCAGTCAGTCAGTCAGTCTGTAACTATCATAATTAACAATCAGTGTTTCATCTAAAATCTTAAACGCAAAATAATGCCTATTAACCCCAAAAAACTACTTTTATTTTTGAGTTATTTCTTGAAAACGTCGCATTTTACACTTTATCGGGAAAAATATTCTAATTGGTCATAGGAATAGCATGCGTTCGCGGTCACTTGTTACTCGTCAATCAGATACGAATGTTGTCACTAGATAAAATATTATACCACAAAAAAATATGTTACCATTAGACTCTTTAAGTCTATGCAAAAAACTACACCCCTCTCCCGATCCCTCGTTTCGTGCAACATGAAACAGGGCAAACCGAAAAACACATTTTCACGTATAATATTGTTATGCAGTATGGGTAGATTTTTTTTAAACCTGCAGAGCCGAATGTCTTTACGATATACCACGCCTGCCTGTCTCCCAGTACCATCGCCTTTGTGCTTCAATGAATATTCATATCGTGATCGATGTTCGCTTCTCTTAAATCACTGTAAACACGTGTACGTGTCCCTTCAAGATTGTCTCGTATTACTTAAAATTTAGACGTAAGATAATAATTATGAACATTTACAAAGCCGTCGCTTCAACAAATTGTAAATTGACTTTAAATTACAACATAAAATATATGTAAGTAAGTAAAAAGGTCTACTTTGTAAAACCTTGATCTATATGTAAATAAAATTGTAATTATCCAATGTATATACCTATAGGTATAGCAGTAGAACATGTCTAAAAATTTACATATCTTGGTACCGTCGTGTAAGAGCACTGTCAGAGGCAGGAGGCACAGAAGAGAACATTACTTCGAAAATTTCTTACTCCAGAGCGAGTTAGTTTTGCACACCATCGACCAATATGGCTGTCATGAAAGCTTACTCGTAGAATTAAGCTTTAAGATATTCGGGTCGAACCTAAAGTCCGTAGGTACTTCTACAAGGGAGCGAAACGTTGAAGGTGACCAAACCGATCTCGCAGCGACTCAAAGTTTTTATTAACCGTTGTCATCGTCACATTCTTGGTATATACTGGCCCGAGAAGATCTCGAACGTAGACCTGACGCACTCTACAGAGTACTGGAACACATACCAAAACAAACAATGGACTGGAATGCTCAAGGAAATTTGATTTTAAACTTACTTTAGACTTACATGTTTATTATTAATTTCCACTTGATAACTTCACGTATTCCTTAAATAATTCGCCGTAACCTAAATTCGGGACGTAAGAACAAAAATTCTAGTTTTCAGATTTTTCCCGAGAGACTAGAGACTTGAATATTTGATATAAATTTCAACTTGCTGTCCTCACGTTTTTCTGAGAAAAATAGTCTCGCGTGAAAATCAAAAAAGTTAAGTGTTAACTTTCTAGTGATCTAGAAAGAAATTTACGGGTTGCTTCATTCGAAATTTAGTAACCACATTAACGCCCATATCTTTTCGATGCGTGGACGTAGTATATTTATAATTGCCAGCTGAAAGGGGCCGCAGGCTTGAGTATTTGATATCAATTTCAACTTCATACCACGCGTTCTTGAAAAAAAAGGTCTTGACAGACAGACAGACGGCAACAAAGTAAACCTGTAATGGTTCCTTTTTTTCCTTTTAAGGTACGTACGTAACCGTAAAAAACAAAGTTTTTGTAGGGGTAAACAAGAGAACTTAATTGAATACAGCAAAGAAGAACCTCTGAAAGTGAACCTGGGCTAAATAATCAAACTAATTACTAAATCACCTTCCGGAACATTTTGAAAAAAAAAATATTTCCCATAAGGAACAATATGGTTTTACAAAAGTTAGGACAACGACAGAGGCAGGACTTGCGCTCCTCAAGCATAATTATGACACTTTAGAGAAATCACAAAATGCTATTGGTGTATTTTGTGATTTGTCCAAAGACTTTAATTGTGTAGAATACGAAACGCTTTTTAAAAAAACTTCATCTTTATGGTATTAATAGTACAAGCCTAGATTTGATTGCTTCTTACCTTACCAAAAGGACTGACGAAGGGCGGACGGAAAGTAAAATCTTCTGGATCCATTTTAAAAATGGGCGTTTCACAAGAATCAATATTGGGCCCAATTCTATTCTTGATTTATATGAATGATCTGCCATCTGTGTAACATTGTACTTTTTGCTGACGACACATCTCTTATACTTATTTAAAGTTAAAAGAAATCAACACAGTTACGACGAAATCAACACAGTTCACCCTCGTTTTAAATAATGAAAAATTAGATATAACTGAATCAACAACCTTTTTAGGAATAACATTGGACTCTAAACTTCAGTGGAACTTCCATTTATCATCTCTGACGGCAAGACTCAGCTCGGCAGCCTACTGCTAGGCTTGTTTCTTTCAGTTACTTTTATAGTATCATGTCCTATAGTATTTTACAGTGAGGTAGGGCCGCGGAAAATGAATCTATTTTTATTCTTCAAAAAAGAGCAGTTCGGGCCATTTACAACCCAAGAGCTAGAGATTTCCTTCGAAATGTCTTCAATAAAATAGGTATCCTTACGGTCCCGTCACAATACATCTATTGTATCATTTTGTATATTCGCCTGTACATCAATCAATATTCAAAGCACAGTGATAAACGTAATGTAAACACTAGAAACTAAAATAAACTTGTAACTCCTCATTTTCGTCTCCACAAAGTGAGTCATTGTTTCATGAGACTTGTGTTCGCATCTATAATAAGATTCCACAGCCTATATCAGATTTGCCACTTCAGCGATTTAAAACCCACATTAAAAAGTGTTTAGTAAACAAAGCTTACTATTCTATAAATGAATACTTGAATGATGACAAAGCTTGGAATTCAAGTGACGTTGATACTCAGCTGAATCATAATGAAGTTGTAAAAAAAATTAATGAAAACAATGGCGTTTTGAAAATATCGTCCGTCGAGACTGTTTGAGTTTGAAAAAAAAAACTTAAGGGTTTAATCAGGAACATTTATTCAAAAACAGTCTTTGTTTAAATAAAATACGATTTATTCATAATTTAATTTATTAAATAACTAAGTTCGTAACAATATACATATTATATGACTTTCTTCACGTAATTTGACTTTCGACTAGTAAACGTTGGAATACTACTTAAATTAAAAGTTAGAAAATAATAATAAAAACATATCCAAAAATAACAAACTCCCAAAGCACAATACACTGAAGTTATCATAAGGGGTAGAAAAGGGAAAACCTTATCAAAACCCCACAATGTATGTAAAGCATTTTCATAAATACAAACAGAAATTAAACCAAACAAATACAATGACTCGAAATGCCCTAGCGTCGGCGATAGCACAACTTTACGATTTTTACTTAGTTTAGATTTAGGGGGCTCATATAATGAAGGGATAAAACTAAACGCACCGGCTGCGTGGGTTAAAAGCATGAATAATTTTATGGGCAACATATTACTAGGATAAATTAATGGAAACAGTGAATAATGGCCAACTAGAGATAAATATAGGAATAACATGGCGTCATCGATGCCGAGAACTGACAGGAAGCTGTAACAAACATTCAAATCAGTAATTCAATAATGTTAAGACATTAAATCAGCCAAATTATGATCAAAAATGTAAAGGTTATTAAATACAAGTATTCTTATAAGTCTCTAAGCTATACAGTGATAGAAGTCAATCTTATTGAATGAAATAAAAAATCTTAAAGCTCAATTAAACATTATCAAATAATTTACCTGAGAGGAATTAAAATCATTAATATAGCTTTTTCATGCACATGCCATCCAAACATAAACGAGCATGTGGCACATATGGTTATACATCTGTAAAATATAGAAAACATATATTAATACACATATGATAAATCACTTCTTACTTCTTAAAATTATTTAAAAATATATATACTTTAGCTTTACCTACATACTCAGAGGGAATCAACAAATCGGAACTCGCGATAAAATTAACGAAAATTACCCCTATATTCTTAATTTTAACTTGATTTATATTTAAAAAGCTTCAAATTGCTAAATGTAAATTTTGTTTGATAGTTCTATTTTAATTATGAATTGTGTAAGTTCTCTTCACGTTATCACAAAAGTAATATATGTATTATCAATAAACAAAATACCTCACGAAACTCATACATCTATATTGTCTATCCGCACAGAGGTACCACAGTTTCACAAGAGCTGGGATCATCGAGACCCCTGTTATAAAAAAAGTAAGAGTAGGTGTGATCGACGGTAGTACCGCATGTTGGTACTCTTGGACCAAGCCTCCTGTCATTGAGGCTTCGCTTGTTGCTACTTGCACATTACACCATAAAACTGGAATAAAACAAATATTCAGTTATTTAACTTTCTATAACCACTTAATATTTTACAAAAAGAAATAAAATAATAAATATAAGATTCATTTTTTGTTGAGGTAACAATATCAATTCTAACTGGTTTTGTCTTTGTGTAAAGTGGCATCTAGATATAGATTATAAATTCAGGTGTTATTTTAGAAGTGATTGGAAAGTTTTGACTTTAGATATATTTTAATAATTATCTATCACATGTGTTCCTCCTATTTATAACTAATTAATTATATAGGTGATGGTTTAATGGCAGATAGTTTTATGTGTGATTGTAGATATAATAAAGACATAGAACGATCTGTCTTAATTGCATTTTTTAAAGCAAACTGAATACCAACCACACTGCATTTTTAAACATTAACATAGGACAGAATCAATAAAGTGATATAGCCAGTACTGAATAAACTCTTCAAAAAGTATATTCAAAGAAGAGAGTACAACCACACCACCATTCAATCTTATTAAAACTCAATATTCTCCTACATTGACATTGGCAAAATTACCACTGCTAATAGCGGTAGAAGGCAAGGAAAGTTTTGAGATATTCAAACAATATTCAATATCTCAACGCTTCCTACAGACAATACTTATAGTTATTTTTGTTTAAACCCTTTAGACATTTAAGTTTTCTATATTTTAAAGTAACTAGATGTAATACAATACTCACATAACCGTTGTAAAACTTTATCAACAAAGTTATATAGAGCCCAAAAGTTAGGAGCCCAATAAGCGTGGCAAAGGCCTCTTTTAAAAGGGAATAGTCTTGATAGAACCTAAAATTAATTAATGTAATAATTATCCATCACATAAAGAAAGCATAGATTATTTTACAGACAATATTTGGAAAAACAGTCTCCACAAAAGGGGTTTGTTGTTAGTTAGAGCCACTCTACAAAATGTTGAGTTACCAGTAGTATCACAACCCAATGGGAGTACCTTTAAGATTTCCGAGATGACGCTAAGCAAATAAACACATATAATTATTATATATAAAACTTTAATTAAAGTTATTAAATTCATATTCTAATTACCTGTGGTATTTGATCAGCAAATGGTCCAAATGACAATGTGAACACACTAACAACAACTAAACCCAATTTTATTAGATTTGTTATGGAAAATGACAACCAAGGTGTATGAACACCATCATTTGACGACACTGTGAAACAATAGGCTCTGAGCAAATACACCACATACACTGGTGCTATGTATAAGAATATGTGCTTGAAGTTCAAAAGAACTGCAAACCAAAATGCTGCTATGAGGAAATTACTCTGTAACAGAAATGTGTATAAGTGTTTAATAATTATTTAATTAGATATAAAATTTATTATATCAATTAATATAACGAGTTTGTCTAAGTAAGCCATTCCCCCAAAAAACCTTACCTAAAAGATTTATTTTGACAATTCATTCTATGCTGCAATAAAGTATATTGCATCCTTCGTCATAACATAAATGTGTATTAAATTTCATGGTGTTTGGTTATAATTAAAATATAAGTAACCTTATACAGTGCAACCGATATATAACAAATTGGAAGGGAGCAAGTAAATATTCGTTATATCAAGTGATTCGTTAAACTGAGGTTTGTTATACTGAGATACGTTGTTCAAAAATGAGGTAAAAAAACCAATCGCGACAATAATCACATACTATAGATTTACTCATCATATATTGTGATAAGTAAATTTGTAGGAACGTAATATAATGATTTTAGGTTGCCAAATTCGTTAATTAGATGTATTAAAACTTTTTCTGATAGTTGAAAGTTTGTTACAGATAGGTTGTTCACAAAAAATGTTTGCAATGTAGAGGTATATTTTACATTGACCCTTATGACAATTCAAGGGGATTACGAAGAATTTGTTAAAACAAGAAAGTCATTATATTGAGGTTGTACTGAATCTATTTCACAAAACCATCAACACTAAAATAATGAGAATACTAACTGTTATCATATTGGATATAGATAAAAATAGAATTCCAAAAAGAAATCCATTGTACTGGAAATGTATATGGTCAACCATCAGTAGACCTGGATTAGCAATGAGGAGTATAAACGCTAACAGATTACCATCTGATAAGTGACTCGTACATCTGAAATTATATAATAAAATGGATAAATATTAATTTCCAACCATACATAACAAAATTACTAAACATATTAATAACAAATTGAAAAATTGGATCTCCTATATGGGCCTCAAGAGACACATGCACATATATACTTTGTCTCCTTCTTTGGTGTATTAAATTTGAAAACACTTTCATAACACCCAGGATTCATATTTCATATATCAACTTGACATAGGTCTCTTAGACCTAGATTGGTGGGATAAAAGATTTGTAAATATAGATAGCTTTCTATATTATCAAATTTAGAATGAAATCTATAAAAATACAATAGGGGAATTTTGCTTTGAGTTTGCATACAAACATAATATGGACAGCAAGAAAACAGACTAAAATTCTAAACATATCAATGTTATTCTAAGTTTTGAAAATATCTACTTTACTCACCTCTTTGCAGCATAAATATAGAGAAAATCTAATACAATAACTGATAATCTTTGAAACAAAACTGTCATATCAGAGTCATAGTTCAAGTTTTCTATCTTTACCATCTCTGGATCAAAAACTTTAGCTATATGGGAAAGGCCATACTCAAGCCATGCAAAAAATGGTGGATAATCTAATGTCCATTCGGATGTTGTGTCATAATACCACTGGTCAATTGTAAGATTGTTTGTGACAGCTAACCAATTTCTGTGGACCTCGAAATCAGTGGACCGGCTGGAATGAAACAGAATTTAAAGTTAGTGCTTAATTTGAACATAATTTGATTACAATAAGTCATTGTAGACTATTTGTTACGATGTGTATCTTTTGATAATGTTAACTTAGAAATAAGATTTTTTTACTGCTCCCAAGGACTGCAGACTTGTTAACTGATATTATTTTCATTTTCTTAACACAGATGGACAATGTGAGTGATCCTATGAGGGTTCTCTGCTTTCCTTTTAAGGTACGGAGCCCTAATAAAAATAAATTTAAACTATTCATAAAGCCGCAAAGTTAGAGCAGGATAACAAAAAATAGTGGATGTGTTAAAAAAAATTACGATAAACAATGGGATTAATAAACTACACAAATCTTATTACTTACTAAAGAGGCATAAAAAAGAACTTCAGAGCTGACACAATTACCGATATTTCAATTATCACATTGTGGCCTTGCATTTTTATAAAACAACTGTATTATATTAAATTAAATATTTTATAAGCAGAAATGTTTTACACATACTCCGCAAATCATTTATCGCATGTTAACAGTATCTACTCTTTACAATTAATAAACTATAGTAAGATATACAGTCATAATTATACTATTATTTAATTTATTTATGATACTGGACTACCGGCTCACAGCTGGATTGTATTATTTATTTATATTTTTTAGGTTATAATTTTGCCAGTAATTGATTGGTGGATTCAGAATTACCCGTTTTTCCAAAAGAAATTACCCGATTTTACCCGACATATTATATGAGAGTTGGTAACTCTATTAACAAGCTAATATGCATGAAATGCAGCCTATAAGTATTATAATTTTTTTGACATAAAAACTTTAATTTCACATCAATACCAAAGATTCAACTCAGTCAGTGTGATGTATGCAAAATGTTTTTTCACATTTCCATTTCACTGTCACTGTTAATGTTTATTATTTGATTTGTTGATGGAAAATAAAAGAATTATCCGAATTCACCTGGGAATTTAAATTTACCCGCTGAATTACCCGTCCAATACAAATTACCCGAAAACAGGTAAACTCGTTTGTAAGCAACATTCAGTATTGCCTTTCAAGTTTTAGTATTTACATTTCTGTTAGGGATGTAGATATTAAACTGATTAATCATATAATCGATAATGGAACCCGAAAATTTGTGACTGAATCGCTTCCTTATGTCATTTTTTTCACCACAGTTTGTAAGATGGATCTCGTAGGAAGTGCTAAATCTGCTGCAACTATAGCTATTCCGGAACGGGATACTACTTACAATCAAATATTTGTTAAGAAAACAGTATTAAATATCTAGTATAGTTTATGTCAGAATATCAAATTATAAGCAAGCCTCAAAAATACTAAGCGACAGATTTTTAAGTTTAGTAATATTATTTGTGCTGCAAATAATATTCTTTTACAATAAATCAACAAAATATAACAGGCGTGGAGGGAACATGGCTTACGGACTCAAAAAGTGTCTACACCTACAGTAAATAGGGATAAAACGATACGGATAAATACAAGTACCTAATCAATACTTTTCTCCGATACCAAGTACTTTTAGTATAGATACTTTGAAATTAAGTACACATATACTATATATAAAAGTACTCATATCAGTATTGTACCTGTACCTTGTGATAGGCTGTTTTTCAAAGCTGGCGCAACAGTCACTTCCAGCTTCCAGAAATCCTCAAACAGACAAATATTTGAAAAAATTATATTTTTGGGAAGCACTACAAAACATTATTTTTCAAAAATACTTTCAATTGACACCGAGTATGTATCGATACTTGACGAAGACACGGTATTAAGTAAAAATATGTTTCACGGTAAAAGTATGTACTATACTCAATGGTATCGTTTCATCCTTACCAGTGAATTGGTCCTTTTGGTATATTATTATTTTATATCTTTTATTAATAATCGATTGATTTTTTCAATAATCGACTTCAATCGATTTTTTTTAATCGTTTTCATATTTTAATTTCATCTCTGAAGTGTAAAGCTGTAAAAGTAACGAAAAATAGGGTACCCGTATGTATTCGGTACTTTACCAGTTAGAACCAGTTACCATCGCATCGTTACTTTACTCTTTACTTTTTGATACTGACTTTAGGCATCTCATCGCGTCGCATTGCGTACGGTGTGGTCGTAATGCGACGCGACGACTCGTATTCGTACTATGTTTATAACTAACTTATTAGCTGACGCGCCCTCGCTTCGCTGAGATGAGGAGATTATATGCAGTAAAAGGGAAAAGTCTTTTGTTTTAAGCACTTGAGACAATTAGAATTTGTAATTGTTGATAATATGAGTAATAAATTTTGCCTAATGATTTAAGTTATTTTATTAATATAAAAAACTACTTTTTGTGACTTAATTATAACAATAGACATATGCTGTCGCTGATTATTTCGTAGGAAATATCAAGCCCTACAACTTTTCTTCAGAACTCAGGCAGTTAGCATTCGTAAGAAACGTTTTCTGCGACTTACTGCAGCAAATCCGACTATCTCGAAAAAGTCTTTTCATTTGTCGGTTGATATATAGCCTTTGACACTCACAAATATTGTATTTTGTATTGGTAAAAGAATTTTGAAAATCGGTTCAGTAGATCCAGAGATGAACCCCTAGCTCACCAATATTACCTTTTTATAATGTTAGTTTAGATTTAGAAGACTAAAGTATAGCGCTATTTAACTTTATATTGAACTAGTCTTGTGTATAAGTAATATTACATTTATTGATTTAATAATAAGGTAAAATTACAAGACGCTTTCTTGAATTAAATAGCTAAAGGATCTACTGAATTTACAATAGATTTACTGTATTTCACCCTTTACAATATGTAGACTGCAGTAGATGTAGATTCAGCACACATCAACTAAATTAAAAAACAAAAATGGATATTTATAGTCACATAATCGACAACAATATAAAATTTGTTTAAACCTAAGCTGTTTACTGTATAATTATTAAAATACATAAGATGTTAACCGGTCACATTATACATATTAGTAGGTGTAGTAGTATAGAAACTTCTTATACTTATTCAAATTCTATATCATTCTTTAATTATTGTCATATGTAATTTTGTAAACAACTCTGTACTTTCTGTAGAATAAAACCATCATAGTGGTTTTGTCTTTTATTACAATTTATTCTACAGAATGTTTTAATATCTTATGAAGATGGATAAGTATTTGAGACCAGATCGTTTAGATATTGATCCCTCCGACAGTTCCGCAACAAAACATTGGGAACATTGGAAAAGGACATTTGAAAGTTTTTTATCAACTTGCGATTTTTCATTTACAAAGGAAAAGGTATTCATTTCTGATAAAAAGTTTGATTTACTTATTAACCATGTTTCACCTAATATATATACTTTTATCAGCGAATATTCTTCTTATGAAACAGCAATAGCTATACTAGATAAGTTGTTTATAAAACCGAGAAATATAATTTTTGCTCGACATTCTCTTGCAATAAGAAAACAGCAAAACGAGGAAACTATCGATACATATTTGCAAGCATTAAAACAGTTATCAAAAGAGTGCGATTTCAAAAGTGTCGATGCCGGAACTAACAAAAATGACTGTATTCAAGATGCATTTATTTCTGGTATTAAATCTAATAAAATTCGGCAACGTCTTCTTGAAAACTTAAATTTATCACTCGATGAAGCTTATAACCAAGCACTATCTTTAGAAGTAGCCGAAACTAGTTCCCGATAATATAAACTTAAATGCTGTACAATATACTAAAAATGACCCCACCACCGATTATCGACCAGAATCAAAAATCCAGAGTGCAAAAAGTTTAGCAGTTGCAAGTAGTTCTAAACGTAAATGCTTTTTTGTGGTGATCGCGTTCATCTCCGTAAAAATTGTCCTGCATTAAATGTCATTTGCCAAATATGTGGAAAGAAAGGACATTATGCTAACGTTTGTCGCAGTAAAGCATACATCAATGCAGTAAATGAAGAAGCAGATCTTTCTGCATGTATTGTCGCTGCATCTCCTAGTTCTCTTAGAAAAGCAACTTTAACAGCTTATATAAAAGGGATTAGAGCACAAGCTTTAATTGATACTGGAAGTTCAGTTAGCTTCATCAATCATAATTTTTTTAAACTATGCAGATTAAAGAGTAGACCTAGCAATCAAACTATTTCTATGGCTTCAACTAGCCTTACATTACAAGTCGAAGTTTTACACAGCATTCGAAGCAAATGGAAGCCTTTACCAATTTCGACGTATACCCTTTGGGGTTACTAACGGTGTTTCCAGCTTCCAAAGAACTATCGACTGGATAATTAAAAAAGAAAATCTTAAAGACACATTTGCATATTTAGACGACATAACTATTTGAGCCAAAACTCAATCTGAGCACAACGAAAATCTCGAAAAGTTTCTTGCTGCAGCTCGTAAATATGGTTTTATTATCAATCAAGATAAAAGTAAGTTCTCCAAAGCAACAATAAATATTTTAGGTTATAACATAAAAGATCAAGTTATAAGACCTGATGCTGAACGACTTCGACCTCTTAATTCCTTGCCTCCACCAAAAGATTTACCATCTTTACGCAGAATAATTGGTATGTTTGCACATTATAGTCGATGGATACCTAATTTCTCTGAACGAATTCATGCTTTGTCTCACAATAAAATATTTCCTCTTACTCAAAATTTAGTACAAAATTTTGAATCATTAAAATCTGATATTGCTAAATCAGCTATCCACGCAATCGATTACAATCTTCCAATTACTGTCGAAACAGATCCTCAATAGAATGATCCTCCGATCATTCTATTGCTGCTGTCCTATCACAAGGAGGTCGACCTGAACTTTCTTTTCTAAAACTCTAAATCCAACAGAACAGAATCATTCCGCGATTGAAAAAGAAGCACATGCTATAGTAGAATCTTTAAAAAAATGGAAACATTATCTTATCGGTAAATCTTTCCGACTAATCACGGATCAAAGATCTGTTTCGTTCATGTTTGATAGTAAATTGTCAAATAAAATTTAAAATGATAAAATACAAATATGGCGTTTAGAACTAGCGCCTTTCAAGTACGATATACTTTACAGGCCAGGTAAACAAAATGATGTTGCCGATGCCTTATCTCGTGTTTGTGCCTCATCTCACTCACAGTCGGTAAAGTTAGTCTCTCTACATGAGGCTCTATGTCATCCTGGTGTCACGAGAATGGCTCATTGGGTTAAAACGAAAAATTTGCCATACTTTATTGATGAAATAAAAACTATAACGAAATCTTGTCGTATTTGCTCGGAAATAAAGCCCAGATACGTAAAAAGATCAAATCCTAGCCCAAATTTAATTAAAGCTACTGCTCCATTTGAGAGATTAAGTATAGATTTTAAAGGACCTGTTCCCAGCAGTACAAAGAATAAATATATTCTCACAGTGATTGACGAATATTCACGGTTTCCTTTTGCCTTTGCTTGTGCTGACTTAACCTCAAAGACTGTCATCAGACATCTTAATGAAATTTTCGTTATGTTTGGTCTGCCAGCTTTCATACACTCTGATCGAGGGCAGGCATTTATGTCATCAGAACTTAAAGAATTTCCTTATCTTCGTGGTGTTGCTACCAGTAGGACCACCCCTTACAATCCCCAGTGTAATGGTCAAGTAGAGCGTCTCAATGCTACAATATGGAAAGCTGTACAATTAGCATTGCGTTCTAAGATATTGCCTATTGAAAATTGGGAAGTAGTTCTACCTCAAGCTTTACACTCAATCCGATCTCTTCTTTGTACTGCAACAAATTGCACACCCCACGAAAGGATGTTTACTCACATTAGAAAATCTGCAAATGGCGATTCTGTACCCACTTGGCTAATTAATTCTGATCAAGTTTTAATGCGAAAATTTAATCGCGCTAATAAATACCAACCACTTGTCGAAGAAGTCGAACTACTCCATGTAAATCCTGAGTATTCCTGTGTGCGTTTGACTGATGGTAGGGAAACAACTGTTTCGAACCGCAACTTAGCACCGTTAGGTCAAAATGGCGAGAAAATTGAAATAAATGACAGAGAACATGATTGCTCAATAAGAGAAGATATATCAGACTCTAACATGGACAATGAAGCATATGAATCTGCTGAAGATCAACCGTGTGAACAAGAACTGTCACCCATAGCTTCTCGTCCGACAGAAGAGGAATCAACGTTGCGTAGATCAAGTAGAGAACACAAACCCCCGAATCACTTTCGTGATTATGTATTAAATTAATGTGTGGGTGAATGTAGTAGTATAGAAACTTCTTATACTTATTCAAATTCTATATCATTCTTTAATTATTGTCATATGTCATTTTGTAAACAACTCTGTACTTTTATTCTGTAGAATAAAACCATCATAGTGGTTTTGTCTTTTATTACAGTAGGTATTTGTATAATAAGTAAACAAACATTGTTCTTTACATTTACAACATTAATTTATAAAATCATCAAATAAATGCGCGATTAGCAAAGCAACCCAGCAACCGTATTACCGTACTTGCGCAGACTAAAACATTTGTTCGTATATCATACGATCAAAAGTCGTCAGTGCGAAGATACGAGTAACGACATCTATTCGTGAGTAACGTTTCATTACTTTCATTGGAGTCTAGTACTCGTTACTCAGTACCGAATACATACGTATTGCCACAGCTCTACTGAAGTGACATTTGGTACTTGGTAGTCTATATATAAATTATGATCTTTTTTATAATATAATATAATCTTCGCTTGGTAAATATTGGTATCAGATAACGGATTGTTTCTTGATAGTTCAATTTATTTCTTACTAAAACTTACACTTTACAGTAAAATTATTGGAAAAATGGTAATTGATAGGTGAACTGATATTGCCGACCCGTTTAAAATAATGTTAATTTATGGTAAATGACCAACACAAAATGAACTATTGAAGTTAAGACAATAAAAACATGGCCATACTACACAGAGCATTGTTTACCTGGTTTATTTTCTTAGTTTTCCTGATCCTCTTATGTCTCAGATTGGAATCAAGAACACAATGGAATTGGTTTATAGTATTTATCCCTATGTGGGTGTATGACAGTATTTTACTGATATATGTTTTGTTTCATATGATATCACACTGCCGGAATGGTATTGAGAGATTTAGAGGCACAATAAACAAGAACATCTGGTATATAGCTGCCATAGGACTTAAAATGGCTGCACAAATTATAATTTGCATCAAATTGGAATATGCAAGGTTTAATTTACCAATTTATGTAGTAATGACTCCAATATGGATGTTATTGCCAGTGCTTTGTGTGGAAGTATTTATGCATCTAATAAAAGTATCGAGCAGAAATAGTAGATATTAAGTTATATGTAAGCTATACAGTGACTATTTGGTGGGAGTATTATAAATACTTAGGAACATGTGACTGTAAGATAATTTTAAACTTGGCACACATCCATTGACATCATTAGTGAGTCTAAACTGTTTTCACAAATGATATTGCGTTTGTTAGACAAGATTCAAGTTCAAAATGCCTTCAATAATTGAAAATATTGGTGATATCAAGAGTTCTGTTGTCACTGAGGTGCCAGCAGGAACAACTGCAGTTTTAAACTGTAACAGTAATGATTTCGATCATAATTTCATGTTTTGGTTGTTGGATTCACATCCATTGAAAGTTATTGGTCCTGACAGTGCATATGATGATAGAAAATACAAATATGAGGTTTTATCTGGAAAGTTACACATTAATGTAAGTATATTTTTAAATACCTTACTTGCATGATAGTTAATCATTTAGAAAAAATTAGTCTGTAATAAAATTACTATGTAAGATTTTTTATACAGTGAGTGAGTACATGAAGTAGGCTAGATTTTAGTAGATATTTTCAGTAAGCTGAAAATTCGTCCTGTACCTCATCTATAATATCCAAACACAGAACAGAAGATGGTTTGGAAATAATGATGCTAAATAGTAAATCAACACTTATATTTTTAGAAAATAAATATTATTAAAGCCAGCTTATTTTGTTGTTATTGAATAAAAATAAAAAAATATATTTGGCCTTAAATAGGATATTAATTTTTAAACTAATTATTTAAAAAAATCAGATAATTTTTGGTGGAACATCTAAAATTATGTCGACTATGGCCTAAACCCTTCTCATGACAAGGAGGCTCAGCAGTGGGCCATTAATGTCAACATGATGATGACTTTTATTGTACAATTAATGTGTTGTTTTACAGAGTGTTTCTCCCACAGAATCAGGCTATTACAAATGTTTTTCTAAGAAGCTTGATGGCATGGGAATATCAGTGGGAGAAGTTGAAATGATCGTTCAGGGCTCTACATTCTCTACAATAGATGCAATTAAACTGGTTGCCATTATTGTATCCATCCTTGTACTGATTGCATGTGCTGTTATATACTACAGGCTTAGGAAGGAATGGAAAAAAAATGATGCAAGTGCAGTAGGGACAGGTAAACAACTAAAGTTTTTGAATGACTACATTTGTTTAAAAATTAAGTGTTTACAATAAGGCTATAGCTACGTAAATTGCTAATGTTGCCTATATTAATATATATCAATAATCTTGATTTTATCAGTGAGAGGACAGGTTAGAATACAATTCCCCTCTGTTGCTGGAAGAGCATCTCGTAAGAGGCGTGTAACCCAGCACACCCATTAGTGGTAGGGGATCTCTGACGCGTTCTGGTCCCATTTATGCTGCGGTTACAGTGAACACTGGGTTCTTGCTTAGGTTCCACTGAAACCGCAGTATTCTTCTCTTTGCTCCCACTCCTCACTCTATCTTCAAGGTGTCAACGCATTGGCAAAATAAGAGATAATCTTTTGTTTTGCCAATTTCCATTGGAGACGGTGGCCACTTACTATCAGGTAGACCATCAGCTTGTTTGTTCCTTATCTATCATAAAAAAAATACTACAAGGTTAAGATCATAATTACATATTAACAGCGAAAAAATTGCTTGAATCAGTTGTTTATTCATTACATTCAAATAAATTGAATTAAAATAATTTACAGCTGAAGAAGAGGAGGAAGAAGAAGCTGATGAAATTTATAACCGAACCACCACTACAATTGCCCAACCGGCACCTGGCCCCAGTAGGAATCCATCTTCTGAACATCTTCTATATGGAATTGATAATCAAGGTTTGGACACCGACTTTAATTCTGTTTTTGAGAATATACAAATAAAGTCGCCAAGTGCTAGTTTAATCTAATAGTTCTTTGAGTATTTATTTTACTTTTAAGTGTTTAAATAATAGTTTTATTTAAAGAATAGATAAACTCTTATAAATTTTGATTGTTTTTGTAAACATTGAGAAAAAAATTTACAACTATTGTGATTGACAGCAGAATTAAACCTGTGGCTCGTCTTCCACCCTTGTAAATTGTAATCTTATTCAATTTATGACGTTGATTTTAATTCAATAGTATTCAGAAAGGTTAATCAAGATGTCTCGTTTTTTTCACCAAAACGTATTTAAAATTACAAAATAACGTACAAATATGATGTTAGTAGAGTATACCATATTATCTTACTTTCATAATTACGAAAGTAATAATCTTGGAAATATGAAACCAGTATTACTATTTCGAGTAGAATGTTGGGAAAGGGAAACTGTAAAATGACTGAAACCGGCGCTCCGTTCATTCAATTCACACGTGATATGTATGTTATACTTTTAATGACTCTGTATGTAATACTTTTTCAATATTATATTAAAAAGTTTGAAAGGAAGTCAATTTTATTTTTATTGAAATTTTTATAGAAGACGACCCACCAGCACACTCGATTTGTATGTATTATCATATACTACCCACATAGTTTTTTTACAGTTATAAGTGTAAAGTAAGCTTGAGTAACACTGCTCTTTAGCTAGTTTTTGGAATATAATCAACTAGTAATTTTCTTGAAGATAAGTGTAATTTTAGAAGGTATTGCTTAATATATCTATGCCTAGTAATAAATAGTTAAGATATACAAAACAAATTTTGATGGAGAAATGTTAAGTCATAACTTTAACTGTTCAATTGTTTGTGTATAGTTTGGTTATAAAAATAAAAATATTTACAAATTATACATATTGTTTATTATTACAGAATTAGAAAGTGATATCTTCAACATTTCTTTTATCAATACTTTTTTCACTACCAGGCGTTCCTTGCGAGAGTGGTGTAGTGTCAAGAGTTTCATCTTCTTCATCTTCTCCATTTATTTCCATTTCAAATACTCTCACTTTCCTATAATTGTTTGATAAAACAACAGCGACTTTACGATAACCTGATACTGCTATTCGAAAACCATCCATTTTTTCAAGAACCTTGTACACGCTCGCATCTAACAATGGCGATATGTTCTTGTTCTGAATTTTATCATTGAAAATTAATGATTTTGATTTCAGGTTGAATTCACTAGAGTTTTCTACAACAATCTTAAGTGGAATTTGTATGAATATTGTACAATCAACATTAGGATGTTTAACTAACACTGATAAATATTCAGATGAGTAAAACTGTAAATCTAAAATTGGTAAATCTGTTTCCGGTGAATCATAATCTCGTAATAAACATGATGACAAAGAATATTTACATGCAACAGCATTCCAAACTCTTTCTTTCACATTAACAGACATGAAATATATTCCTTCACCAGGATGTTCATTATCTGAGAAAGCCATCATAAATCTTTCATCATTTACATCAAATATCTGTGAAACTCTTAGACTTTTACTTGGCAAGCTATTATAATCTTCATAACACTTCAGATTATATATAACATAAAAATATTTTGACACTTCTTTTCCTTTAACGTCAAATACTTTTTCAAGAGATTGTTTTAAATAATTCTGTTGCTGGACTAGTGAATATTTTTTGAAATCCGCCATTGAGTATATAGTATCATTTTCTTTTAGCAGGCATGGATTTTCTTTTAAAAATTTATGCCATGGATTATCATCATCATCAGGAAGAATTGTTAGTTCCTGATCCTGTAAATATTGACCCAATCTTTCAAGGTTGAATTTAACTGGTCTCTCTGAACTATCAGCAGAACTTTCAGCTTGGACATTGTCAAAATTATACAAGAATTCAGCAATGTTAGTAAGTTCCTGTTGAGTTATTTTTACAATTTCACTGGAGGTTTGTTCATCTAATAGACGGACGATAACAACAAAAAGCCATCTGAAAAATCCTTTGTAATTACGCATCGAAACATCTATCACTTGTTGTAACTCGAGGCATTTGTTTAAAAAGGCACAGGCTGCTTTTATCGCCTCGGTAACTAATTTTTCATCGAGACCCAAAACCTGGAATAAATATATTACTCAGTGCACATACAGAACCATATTATGTATATAATATTTTTTAAATACCTTGTATCTATCTGGTATCTTAGTTAAACCTCTCAATTCTGCTAAATAATATGTAAGACTCTGCCCGACAATATTTAACTGCCTTAGAACTAATTTCTGTATCGTGGAATAGCTTAGTTCAACAGAATTTCCAAATTTCTTTAAGCCTTTGGCAGTCAACTCTTGTAGTAGAAACACTTCTAGTTGATCTGATGGGACTCCTGGAAAATTAATTGAACATTTCATCTATATGATTGTATAATTACTAGTACACATTATTTAATGATTGATCTGGTGAAGTGGATACTGAATCTGACTTCTGTTTCAGTGGTCTCATGTTTCATTTGAACTTAAAAAAATTTTGCTGGCCAAATTCGGCAGCATAGTAATAGACGCCAATCAATTTAAGAATGATATTCGCTGACCAGACCTACCTAGCATCAGTAGTTCCAACAAATCAGCTGATACTCCCCCATCTGGGACTGATGATGCATAGTATGCCATTTTCTTATCCATTTCTAGCAATATATGCTCCCATGCCTCAGTAATTGATATCATTGTTTTATCTAAACGACTTACTAAGTTAACAATTTGTCCATATTTAGTTGCAACTGTAAACAATTCTTCTGAGTAAGCAGACAGTATACTTGTGTTCACAAGTGATAGAAAGATATTATTAGTTGATCTATCTAAATACAACACTTGCATCACACTGAAATCATCTGATAAGTTGATATCAAGTATTTTATATACCCCATAATCATCTTTTGTTAGGTCTGAAAGATGGATTATACCATAGGGATACCTCCCAAACACACTCATGTAAATATTTCCAGTTCCATATGCAATCATTAACATACTTAGTTGTGTTTGATCTATATTTTCATGAAAGTTTTTTACATTATCTTCTGAATTTTGATTTTTGTATGTATTAGTAGGTGATGGTGGTTTTTGTAGAAATATTGATGGATCATCCTATAAAAATAAGAATATTTAACATAAGAAAAGAAAGTGAGAAATAAGATACTCCAAACATTACAAAACACTAATGATTTGGATATAAATTTCTAGAAATATTTAGAAAAATAATTAGACCATAAGTAAGAAAAGGTTATTAGTAATAAAAATTATTAAATGGTTTAAAAGATGGCATATACTACATATTAAAGCCAGAAATCTAAATCGATGAGGATGATGTTCAAAGGAAAAATACCAACTGATTGCTGATTACATACTAGATTAAGAAATTTAGTAAAGAACATACATAAACATTATAATCTACAGCACTTTCTAGGGTTCCTGTCTTTACTGCCCATACTATGCAAGATATTCCACAATTGGTTATTGTATGTAAATCATTCATGGCCTCATCAGTAAAAACATATTTATCAATGATTTCTTTATCTTCAATGTCAACTATACAAACAGTTCCTGTATTGTAACCAATAGCTAATGCCTAAAAAAATGTTTATTAGTTGTAAATAAGATAATAATATATGTGTGATTTAAACAATGATCAAATATTTTTTTGTACCTTTCCATCAGGTCTCCATGCCATGGAATCAACTGTTATATTTTCTCTTGGAGGAGGTAAATTCCAAACTTTCTGCCAGTGAAGTCTGTGTACTTGAACTTCACCTGATCTCATAAAATTCAGAAACTTTTTATTAGGAATCAAACTGTACTCTATAATATATAATACGAAGGATATATATCATGAGGATAGCCACACACATTACTATAACACATAAAAAATTGTATGCTCTTTTTCATATTATAACAGAAATGTGTCATCCTAAGGATTCAGAAATAACTTAGGTAAGTAAAAATGTTTCAAGATTATGACATAGACTCAGTTCAATCTAAAATATTGTTACAAATGGCAAAAATTTTAATTTAAAATTATTTTCCATTATTCCAAGCTTTGCTTTAAGATATGAATATTAACAGTATTATTAACAAATGGTAACTCATACATACTATAGATTCAGTGACCAACCATGTGCAAGATAAGGCATAAATTATATTCTACTGAATATATTCATTATGATCGGTGAACATGTATATGTAATTGTTAAAATCATTAAACAAGTCACACATTTAAACTTTAAGAGGGTTTCAAATCATATATGGGACATGCATGGCTCAAAAAGAACCTCAAAATGTACTGTATATGCTGCACTCACTGTGAGCAAGTTAAAAGTAACAAGAAATTGTTGTCTATAAAGTTGATTAAAAAAAATTTTAGATGAGCTTGATGAAGAACAAGATTTATTAAAAAAAAATTAAAAACCTACAGGCAAATAAATTATCTGCATTTTATCAAAAAAAGGTGACATCCATAATAATAATCGGGAACTTAATATCAATATCATTAATAACCCACCTCTAATAGATATTACGGAAAAGAAAAATATATAAACTATTGATGAAACAGACTTTTTTTTATATAACCAGTAGTTTTTAAAAACTTATACCTTTGAAATTGCTTAGAGCCAACAAATCAAGACGGTTGCTCCAAACCATTAGATCTACTTGATTCGCTACATGCTTCTCTTCCATTTGCCGCATCCCACAGTGATACATTGTGCTTATTGTTTTTATTGATATTTTAATAAGTGTAAACAATATCTAATCACTAAAACATAAAGCCTAACTTTTTTTTTTTATAATTATATGGCTTTGAATGTGCTTATGCACAAAGCATTCTACCAGTGTCACGTATAATGAAAAAAACACGGAGGAGACTGCGCGGTAAATCGTGCCAAAAAGTTAATGAGATTATAGGTGGGTATGATAAAATGTTGATGGATGCTACGATACAGGAACAACCTAAAACAATAAAATGAAATATAGCAGTTATACACAAGATAAACAATAAGAGACAGAAACGTAGTATTTATGCAAATAAGTACAAACAAACAATTACTTAAACTTTAATTTTATTATCCATAATAAATTTGACCAGGTTCCTAACAAATGGAGTGAAAACTAACATTAATAGGCATTTTATATTAACCGGCCTTTGGAGGTCAGAGGGAATCATGTTGTATAAAGAATAACCTAATTTAGGGCAGCTAAACACAACATGATCAAGAGAACCTTCATCTAACCCACATTCACACAGGGAATTATCTTTGATTCTTAACTTATATAAATGTAAGGGAGTACAAGAATGTCTAAGTCTGCATATAACTGACGTGGTTGTTCTATCTGCGCTGCGAAACCGGAAGAACCATGGTTTGGTTGGAATATTAGACTGAATATTACCATAATATGTACCTTTAATGAATTTAGACTCATTCCAGAAACGACTCCATGAATTGTATAGATTTTTTTTAGAAAGGGATCTTAAATCATGAGAAAAATTGTAAAAATGAGTTAAACATCCAAATTGTGCTGCAGATTTGGCATGCATATCGGCTATTTCATTATCTTGGATCCCAGAATGACCTGAAATCCAAACAAAAGAGATGTGAAGGCCATGTTGATAACACAAATGTAATGCTGCTCTAATTTTGAGAATAATAGGAAATCCGGTTCTACATCTAAATGGATTTTGAAGCACAGCCTGTAATGAACTTAAACAATCTGTAAAAATAACAACCTTTCTCATTTTATGTGACTCAGCAATAATATAGCTTCCAGAATCGCTAAGGACTCTCCTGAAAAAACAGAGGATTGAGGAGGGCATTTAAAATTCAATATAATTTTGAACTTTGGAATCCAACAAGCAACACCAAGACAAGCATCATCGGATAATTTGGATGCATCTGTGAAAATTGAAATATAGTCTGGCCATTTTTTAATCAAAGTATCTAAAAAAAGATTATTTGCACCAGGTTGATTTTTAGTTATGCCCAGATTAGTTATAATTGAGGGACTAAATTTAAGAGAATAATAAGGTACGGAATAGAGAGGATTGAGATGACATTTATGAATTGGAGCTGGATGTTGTGCAAGTTTTTGAAAACTTTTCAAAATACAGGGACTTTTTTGATTTGGTTTGATGGTTTGAGCCAAAAGGGTAAGAGACGAAAGAAGTTGATGGGATGAACACTGTAAAATTTTTGACATGAATCTTTCTGCCAAATATTATCTACGCAGGTGAAGGGGGGGATCAACACATTCTACCTGTAATGTTTTTCACATTTCTTTATAATATAATCTGTATGAGCTTCACCATTTAATTTCGAAAGCCTAACTTTAATATTATCAACAACCAATTACTTTAAAAAATAACACAATCAAAGATTATATACAAACACAATGATACTAATTGAAATCAAAGATATTGTTACCACTCGCAAAAATATTTCTCCCTAAAACTTAAGTCAAAAACCAATGGAGAAGTTTCATGATGTTAATACTACTATATTTATCTTAATAGAATTGAAATATAGATCGACACTAATATTTACGTGATTTTTGAAATCCTTCAATAAATAATTGAGAAATACATTATTTAAGTTTACGTATTTTAGTGCGGAACGATTGCAGGCCTCTCACTTACACATATTTCTCATAAAAGATAAAGATTATATTCATATTTTAAGAACCTATTCGAAAAAAATTAAACATGGGATGGGTTAGAATACTACTCCCCTTTGCCGCTAGGAGAGCATCTCGTAAAAGTCGAGTAACCCAGCACCCCCTTGGTGGTAGGGGATCTGTTCCCCGACTGGCTTGTGACCAGCATGTGAATCCGATCGCCAAGTGTCATAGACGCGTTTCGGTCGAGCCGTATGTGGGCCGGACTTACCCCTTCCCTCCCATCCCATTAACGCGGCAGATCTAGTGGACTTTAGGTTCTTGCTCAAGATCCGCTAAAACCCCCCTCCCCACTCTATCTTCGAGGATGCAACGCATCGACAAAACAAGAGAGTAGGTATCTCTTGTGTTTGCCGATGTCCATGGGGATGGCTGCTCGTTTGCACCTTAGCTGCCATAAAAAAAAACGTGACAGCGAACACCGATTGAATATTAATATATCACTAGCATTGGGTAACCACAGCACCATTTTTCAGTGCGAATGTGTAGCTGTTACCCATGCCGCTAATGCAGTCTTTAAGAAAGAAATCACAGATTCCGGAATCCGGATTCTCTCTGACAGTAAGGCTATTCTCCAAGCGCTTGGTAGTGATTCCATCACATCAAGCCTCATATACGAATGTCATCTAGCACGTATCTTCGTCTAATAGTGGGAGAAATGTCGGGACACTGCCCACTCAACAAACACTTATTTACCATAGGCCTATCTGTAGGGGTTGTCTGCAAGCGGAAGAGACGACTGCACACGTTGTCCTGGAATGCGTGGGCGTCGCCACACAACGGGCACAAATCCTCAAGGACATGAGGTCGCTCCAAGAAGCCTGTGAAGTTCCTAAGCTGGGCTGGCTCCTTATAGTTAGTCATCCCTGCACGCACAATGGACCGATTTAGAGTCTAAATGCGCAAACAGGAGCCCACTTATATTACATTATTTACTCTGTGAATAGTCACTGATTTTTTGACGAATGCATCGCGCAGTCTTCTTCGTGTTTTTATTATATGCGAAACAGGCAGAATGTTTTGTGTATAAGCACATTGAAAGCCATAATTAAATTTAAAAAAAAATTATGTGGATACGACTAATATTGATAGTAATTTTCAAGGACTTCAATATTTTTAACACCTCTGTGTACAATACAGCAGGTGTTTCTATTAGAACAATTTATAATCACTATGTAAAATTCATAATTAATACTTATCTACATTATTATATACAGAGGAAAGATTTGATTGTTTGTATGTTGCGAATAGACTCGAAAACTACTGAACCGATTTTGAAAATTCAATTCAGTTCAATTTTAGGTGTATGGCTTTTAGGCGTGCCAGTAGAGCACATTTAACTCCGCCAATGTCACGTAAAATGGAGAAAGCAGCCCAAGAGACTGTGTTCGGTAGAGGAAAGAATTTCACACTTTAACTTGTATATCCAAACTTTAGGAGAATGTGGTATTTACTGTTAGTACCTAAAACAAATGGACAACACAATAAAATATGCATAAATAAAGTATCAATAATAATATATAAAATAAAATACAAATGATATCAAATTGTAATAAATAATTAGTTTTATAGTTTAATATTGTTAATTTTCACATATTTACATAAAAATGTACATAAGGGACTAAACACAAACATCAATAAACATTTAACACTTAATGGACGGGGGACTTTACAAGGGAGAACGTCATAGAGAGGGTGTAGAAGTTTATTGCAATTAAAAAGGATCTGAGAGGCAGAACCTTCGTCAAGTCCGCATTCACACAACGAGTGATCCCTAACTCTGATCTTAGCCAAGAGCACAGATGTACATGCGTGTCCGAGACGTAGACGACATATTGTAGTAATAACCCATCGATCAGTAGATTTTTGAGTAAAAAACCATGGTCGTCTCGGTATTTCAGGTTGAAAAGAGGCGTAAAATTTGCCTTTTGCAAGATTTCGATAATTCCCATTGCTCGTTCCAGGATTTACCCAAATGAGTTTTAGCAAGGCAACACAGATCTTGGGATGAAATAGAAAAATGCTCAAGAGTGCCAGTTTGGATAGCTAATTTCGAGCATGTATCTGCAGTTTCATTACCCTTAATGCCCAAATGACTTTTAAAAATTCTTTCACCAATAGAAAGCTACATCCTCTCCGTGTAACATAGGCTATGTGGTGTTGCCATAAATATTCTAATTAAAAAGATATGGCCATTTAAGTGCCATAACCTGGTCATTTTGTAAATTAAAGGGTTTCTCAGGAACTACTAAACCTATTTCAAATTTTTTTTCACTGGTAGAAAACTACATTATTCATGAGTGACAAAGGTGATTCTGATTTTGAGAATTCTTTTACTGATAGAAAACTACACTTTTAGTGAATAATATAGGTGATTTAGTGTTGCCATATACATTTTTCAATTAATAGAACATGGCCGTTTTGTTGCTACTAATTCAATTTTAAAAGTTCTTTCGCTGAGAGAAGTCTATAGTATTTCCGTCTCTCTTCATCTTATATAGTAACATTCTCTCTCATCCTTTGTATTTTTTCTCTCTTTAATTTTTATCTTTATCGAGCTGTTCAGAATGATCAGTCTCTCTCCTTTATCTATTCAATTTTATTTGTGCTCTGTCCTCCCTCCGATATTATCCATCGCTTTTCTTTTCTTTTCTTTTTCTTTCTATCATTTTTCTTTTTACAACTTTTTCTCATTCTCTCTCTTTTTTCAAATAACGTAAAACTACACAAGTAATTGTTCTGTAAAGAATGACAAATTGAGGACATCAATTATAATATTGCTTTAAATACCCGTAGCGAAGCGGGGGCAGGCCACTAGTTTATCAAATAAAGATAGAAATAATATTATTTAATATTATATAATAATTTATCCAATAAGATATTTTTATTTGATTATCCTTAGTCAGAAAAATTCAAATACACATCCACAGCTTTGAACAATGGGCACTAGATGTATACTACCCAACTGTTATACCTTGATTTGGAAATCACTAATTCAGAATGAATTGGGAAATCTGAAATAGAATTAATACAAATGAGCAACAATTTATGTATAAATAGTTTCTTTATATTTATGTAAATACTAGCTGGCCCGGCCAACATTGTTTTGCCATATAAATTGAAAAAATTTGTGGTGGGCCACTCTTTTCACTTAGGTAAGGTATAAAAAATAGATGTTTACCGAATCTCAGACCTGCCCAATATGTATACAGGATTTCATAAAACTTGGTTGAGCCATTTCTAAGCAGTTTCATAACAATCACAGCGACACAAGAATTTCACATATAAGATTTTTATTACATTTTAATGTTATGATGTATTGCACAGCCCAAAAACATCATTAAAAGCATGTAATAGTCCTAATTCTTCTAAGTATTTTGAAAAGCCACTCATATCAGGATGTCTGCTTTGTCTAGACGACAAACTGGGAAAGTGGATCTCTTCAAAGCTATTAAATTTTCTTGCATTTTTCATTTCCGATAATTCAAAAAGTTCAGTTTTTCTAATAATTATTTTTTGCCAATTCATAGATTTAATGATTCTCCACCATTCTTTACAGTCGTTTTCAGGACCCTCTATGCAAACAATGCCTGGTTTTCCAGGTAAGCTGAATCCTGTTAAGTTAAATTCTCTAGCGATTTTAACAATTTCATCTCTCTTTTTTTTGTTATAAATGTGATGTGTATATATCCATAATCTTGCAAATTTTTCAATAACTATTAGCTTTGTGCTTTCTAAGACTGGGTTTACTTCCTCTACATTTGTATTGTACTTCTCAATGTTTTCTTGAAGCCATGAGATCACAGTGTACAAACACTGTTCTCCAAAGTGATTGTTTTGAATAAAATCACCTAGGTCTCTATTTAAAGCCGTTTCTTGCCGTCGATTTAATTTATTACATCTTATATATATATCGGGTTGTTCTTCAGGGTAAAAGCTTGGTAAGTTTATACATATTTCTAAATTCAATACACCAATGGATATATTTAAAGTAAAATCCAAATAATTGGGTGTGAATTGTGTTTTATTATCTACAAAATCTTTTATATCTTTTAGTATTTTTGGATCAGTTAAAATAATGTCTCTAGGATCTGAATATATAGAAGATAAAACTTCAAATTCACTTAACTGTTGCTTCAAGTAATCAATAAGTTTCAGTTTTAGGTTATCTTCAGACTCCATAGTATAACAAGATAAAGCAGCAATAATATTTTTTAAATCTATTATGTAAAAAGAAAATAACTGTATATAGTAATTAAAACTTATATCAACTTAAATTATTAAAAATTGTAAACTGTCCTATTGATATTGAAAATAGTCATAGTGATGCGCATGCGACTCGAGCCGTTTTTGATGCGAGTGTATTTGTTAAACTCGTATTCGAGTGAAAACTATTTTGTCTCGTGTTTATTTGCACTTGGGTTACCGAGTCAACTCGGCGCGTAGCACTTACCGAAGTTTTTACTTTTGTTTGTTGATTAATGACATAAATAAGGTAAATAATATTTTGTATTTTATTTCATATCACTAAAAAATAGTATTAATTTAATTAAGGTATTTAAATTCTTAATCATATCTCGAGTGATAAATTTTTACTTGAATTGTTGTAAGAAGAGTAAGTACTTGAGTGACTCGAATACTCGAGTGACGTGTACAATTATTCTAGTGGCTCGAGTCATAAAATCCTCATCATTACTATTTAATTATTTATTTATTAATATCACTTTACTTCAAGCTCCAAAGATGATACGCAGTGTGACCAGATTTAAATTGAACATTATGCGCTGGCCCAAATTTTTAGCTTTATTAAAGTAAAAAAACCTATTCTTGTAATTAATAAGTCTTCATTTGGATCGACGAATATATTTTAAATATAAAAAAAAAGCAAAAATATTTTTTTAATTATCTATAATTAATTACTTCTAATTCTCTGCGTCCATATCTTTATAAAGAAACGTTAGCTTTGAATGTACTTTATCATCTTCATTGATGTTGTAAAATAATAAAGATAAATCTATATGTGGGTCATTCCATGCCAAATCGCCATTTTTTTTTATCTGACCCTATTCGATTTCGCTAAAAATTTTCTATCGTTTTCTACCCCCCGAAAGAAATTTTTCAGAATTTTTTTCCGGTTCAAAAAAGTTACGAATTCTTGAAATAAATACCGCTTTTTTTTTAAATGCTAGAACTTTTTCAAAAATTGACCGTTGGGGATTTTTTTTAAAATTTTTGTTTTCAAATTTAGTTTAAAAAAAATATGAAAATTTTTTTCATGTATGAAATATTTTGTTTTTTTCGAAAAAACTGTCATTTTGTCAAAGTCCGACTGTTTTTTTTTTACTCTAAAAAAACTTCAACTAATTATGCAATGATCCCTGCCAATTTGAAGATGTGACGAAAATTGCTTCTAATTTTTTTTAAAAAATTATTTTTTTAATTTTTGCATATTTCATATAACTTTGCTATAAAATTTTTTTGATTTCCTCGTATTAAGTTGAATAATCAAATTTTATTTTAGTATTTTAAGTGATTATCTTCCAAAAAATCAATTTCAGACGTCAAAAAAATAAGAAACACAATTTATACCCTTAGTTAAATTATTGGTTTCATCTTAACATCTTTAAATAAATAAAAAAAAAACATTTTTTTGTATGACTTCAAATCATATTATTTTACATTAAACATTTTAGTTGATTGTAATATTTAATATAACATCGATTTTTTTTTTATTTCTTCTGACTTGTTGATTGCCCTCTTTTCTTCATTGTACTGTGATTTAAATACTTTTCTGAAGAAAAAACATCTTTACTTGCACTATCCAATCTTCCAACGGCAAAATTTTATGAATTTTTTGTGTCGCTGGTATTGTTTTCGCATTTGTGAATCGAACTTCAAATTTTTCTTTCAGCCAAAAATGGTTAAAAATTGCAAATAGAGAAAATTGGACCCCCAATAAATATTCAACTTTATGCAGCAGACATTTTGAACAAAAATGTTTTTCTAATAAAAGCTCTCAAAGAGTAAAGTTGGGCTCTGGTTCAATACCCACATTATTCATGCCCTTATTTTGTATCCTAATTATAAAATGTTAATATTTGCACTACGAATATGATTGCTACTGCAACGGAATATACTCGTATCTCAAGGCCAATATGTTTCAAAATGCAATATTTAATCATAAATACTTGCTAATAAAAGCAATAATAAAAACTTATTTTAGAATTAGAATAAAGTATGCAGGAAAATTGAAAAATACTTCAAAGGAAAGTTTGCGACATTTTTATAATAAATTCGTTTTATTTGGTGGAAATAAAAATACAATAAGTTTACCTGTAGTTTTATTATTATTTTCTCTTATATAGACATGCATACACACAACAAAAAACCACTGCTATTTTTATCAATAATCGTAGTATAGGTGCATGGCGCAGCACTATTTGCCTTGCATACATGCACATTACACGCCTACTAGTGTGTTACTGTATTTAATTTTTGGTCTCGTTTCGATTTCGAGTTCGTTACTAAAGTTAAGATTGGAAATAAGTATTGGCAATAAGTATTGCCAATCTTAACTTTCGTATAATAAATCTCAATAATCTGTCATAGATATGAAATCACAGATATTCTAGAAAGCAATGTCGAAATAATATTAATCTTGGACCTATTCGGTCACCAAAAAGAGCACTCTTTTTAGTTCGCAATACAATGGCGAACTAGTTCGTTCTTTTAGTTCTTTTTTAAAATAATTTCGTAAAAATAATAAATAAAGGAAAAAAACGATATTCTCAAAAGTAAAACATCGATGTTAGAAATATCGATGTTTATGAACAATATATTTCTATCACAATTATTTTTACACATTTATTTTTATGGAAAACAAGTAGCAAGTTTGGATGATACATAAGCTAGAACTAAATAGTTCGATACTAGAAGTAAATAATTCGATTAAAAAAAATACAAGAACTAAAAAGAACTAAGAGTGAGATCGTCGACGAACTAGTTCGTGTAGTTTACCTGAAGTTCTAACCTTAAGTCATCATTGGTCGTAATAAAAAAATAATCAATAAATTCGTACTTTCCAGCTTTAGTGGTGACTTTCAAAATTTAACCATTAACTATTAAATAAATACGTGTGACTTCAGTCTTCGCTTCGTAATATTTGTATAAAATGGCTTCGCCTTTAGAACAGTTTGTCAATAATGTAAGAACGTCTTCATCTTCAGGTAAATAAATATATGTTATTTATATGTAAAACTGTTTCTTGACAATAAAGAAGTAAAAATATACACTCAGTGATACACTATGGTATTTTTTAAGTTTTAAAAGCTTATTTTTTGTCTTACTTAAGTTTTGCAAAATATACTACATTTTTCACAAAAATACAATTATTTCATCATCATCATATTTCAATAAAAATGTTTCATATTATAAATGTGAAAGTGTGTTACTCAATAACAAAAAAATGGCTGGATGGATTTCAATAAAATTTTGCTTGCAGATTCTTGGATTGGCTTCTTTTCCAGTAAAATCATTTCTATATATTTATTAAACTCCTGAATTGTATTGTTTTGTATGTAGTGTTAAGATTCAATATCTTAGATTGTTTTTTGTGATTTTTAAGTATGTTTATAAGCCATATAAACAATAATTTATATGTATTGATTTATTATTTAAATATGATGGTTATATTTATAAACTTTTAGGTAACTTTCGTGAACTCTGTGATATTATCAGCAAATCCGAGGAGGTGTTGCAACGGAATAGTGCTCATCTCAACACAGTCTTAGAGACACTGGATATACAGCAACATTCTCTTGGTGTGCTAGCTGTTTTGGTTGCTAAGTTCTCAATTCCACAAGTAAATAAATATTTATAATGTATTTTTGATTTTACACTAAGGGGAGGATAATTTGGAAATAGGATAATATATATTTTTTTATTTGTAACTATTTTCTTCCTCATACAATGACTTATTTTTTTTTAAATCTAATTGAGCCCCTTATTTTATAGAAACTATTTAAATTCAAGAGGTGTAACTTCTCAGTTGATTATGTATGAAATCATTTTTAATTTTTCAGGGTAACACTGATGTTGACCGATCTACAATGTTCCAACAAATTCATGATTTTATTAATAATTGTAATGGTGAGCAAGTTCGCTTCTGTCCAGAGCTATGTAAGTATTGAATTATTATTTTGTATTGATTAGCAAATTAATATTAAACATGTTTGAATATCAACCAAACCTGGCCATCACGTTAGCAACTATCTGCTACACTTAAAAAACTGAAACACCATGATATACAAAAACATGGAGACAGATGATAAAGGGTGAGGGGTCTCCTGCTGAGGAAAGCACAAAACAAAACTGCACTCCGGTAGTGCGGGCAGAAGTGAAAACTTGAACAAAATTCAAAAAAAAACAAACTGTATTATTGAGATCTGGCTTACATACAGTGAGACCAGAACATGTCATGGGACATTGGAAAGAAAATATAATTCTATAGTTTAAGTAACCCAAGAACAAAATTCATAAAAACCGAGCTGTATTATTAAGATCTGGCTTACATACTGTGAGACCAGAATGTGTCACGGGACGTTGGAAAGATAATATAATTCTACGGTTTAAGTAACCCAAAGAACAAAGTTCAAAAACACCGAACTGACGCTTACAAATTTTTATATGTAAAAATGGCTGGAAATTAGATGGTGAATGTTGATGAAGTGTTTCAAAGAAAATAGAATAAGAATGAGTTATTATGTGTGACATAAGGACAGATATTATTTAAGGCTAATCTAATATTTTCTATATAAGTAATAATATAATCAATTTCCAGACACCGAATTATGCCATTTACTGACAGATCACCTTATTGAACTAAAACAACCTATTAGAGGAATAGAAATTTTGAAAAAGGCAATGAGAAAAATACAATTGTTTGATTCACAGTTGACATCAATTCATGCAGATTTGTGTCAATTATGTCTTTTATCAAAATGTTTGAAACCTGCTATGGAATTTTTGGATACTGATGTTACAAGCATTGGTTCAGAGGTGAAGTATATTATATTTTATACCTATACTTTATTTATTTGATATGAAATGTAAATAAATCATAAAATCTTTTTCTACTTCCTTAATGAATCTTAATTAAAGTTTCATTACATTACATAATAAATTTGAATAACATACTTTCTATGTGCCAGTATAAATCGATTCTCAGGTACCATATTCCATTTCAGATTTCAGTTTTAGGTTCTTTCCAAGGTCAGTTTGCAGTAGTTGGTAAAATGATACTGGTAACTATATAAAAAATCGTTTTTTGTACTCATTATAAAATATACTATATATAAGACTCCGTTGTCCGTCCATCTGTTTTTCTGTATTTTATGAACTGTGATTGCAACAGTTGAAATTTTTACAAATGATGTATTTAACAGAAATAATCCTATAACAACATTTTTCCTGACGAGTTATCCACTTCTGAAAACCCGCTTCGGAGAACTCCGCCGCTAGGCCGCCGATGAACTTTGTGACCGCTTCCTTCACCTCTTCATCTGTACTGAAGCATTGTCCACCCAAGTGTTGCTTCAATTTCGGAAACAAGTGGAAGTCGCTGGGAGCAAGATCAGGGCTGTAGGGGGCATGATCAAGCAATTTCCAGCCGAATTTGTCCAGTAGGGCAGAGACATGCGGGCGCGCGTTGTCATGGTGCAGCCTAACGCCCTTGATCAGTCTTCCTCTCCGGCGCTTTTGTATGGCTATTTTGAGTTTCGTCAACGTCTCGCAGTACTTGTTCGAATTTATTGTGGTCTCTTTAGGCATAAACTCGGTAAGCAAGACGCCTTTTCGGTCCCAAAACACCGTAGCCATCACTTTTCCTGCGGAGAGCGTCTGCCTAAACTTTTTCAGCCTAGGCGATCCGGGATGGCGCCATTGTCTCGACTGTTCTTTTTTTTCCGGAGTGACACCACGTTTCATCTCCCGTAACAATGGAGTCTTAAGAATTCTTCGATATTCTCGGTGCATTCTCGAAGAAACCCCTCGGCACACTTGACGCGATTGTCTTTGTGGGTTTCTGAAAGCATGTGAGGGACCCACCGCGCACACACCTTGCGATAACCAAATTTGACGGTCAAAATGTTGTCGATGGTTTTTTCACAAACCTCAGGAACCTTGTCAGCCAGCTCCCGAAGCGTTATTCTCCGATCCTCGAGGATAATGCGCTCAATCTTCGCCACGACTTCGTCGGATACCGATGGCCTCCCGCTCCTTTGCTCGTCCTGGACGTCCTTCGGAGAACTCTCTGCACCATTTGCGGACGTGTTGGACGCTAATGCAAGCTTAGCTATAAACTTCTTCTAACTGTCTATGAATATCAATAGGTTTAAGGTTCTTTGCGTTTAAAAATCGAATCACTGAACGGATTTCACACCTGGCGGTGACGGCGATGGCGGGCTCCATCACGGATGGCTGTCATGCCGGTACTGAGCGTCGCAGCGATCGCTCCCGGTATGGAGTAGGGGACCCACAATAAAGGTGGTGTTGTTGGATTTCGCCTAGCATCTCGCGCGGCGAGTGTACAGCGTGGGCAACCTTATTTTTTACTTGCCCCTTGTATTAACCTTTTATCAAAACTATCTGAAAAGTGAGTATATAACTGAAAATCTCAACAAAAAATGGGTCTTGCTACCTCTAAAACAAGTTATTTTGCCAAATATATGGTACGGAATCCTTCTTGCGCAAGTCTGACTCGCTCTTGGCCTGTTTTTTTCACAATCCAAACCGACCAAAGACCAAAATGTCAAAGATTTTTGTTTCATTTTTGTATTTTGTTTCAGCTTGGAGGTGCGAATGACTCAAAACATTTCCTCCTATACTATTACTATGGGGGAATGATATATGCTGCAATGAAAAACTATGATAGGGCTCTATACTTCTTTGAAGTAGTTGTGACTGTCCCCGCTCTGGTAGTGTCTCATATAATGTTGGAAGCATACAAAAAGTATATTTTAATGTCATTAATTCTACATGGGAAGGTAAATAAATTATTCAATTTGATTATTATGAATCACCTTATTATTGAGTTTTAATATCTGTATACATTATATTAGAAAAATGTAGAAAATTAAATTATGAAAAAAAAGTAGTATTGGAAGTTTAAAGTCAAATTTGTGTCCAGTATCACTCTCATTTGCAATTATTTTGGCTGTTGGTTCAAGTCTCTTAAAATAATAAAAAAACTAAGGCCAGTCTGGGCATGTGTTGAACTGTGGGGCTCAGCAGAAAACTCAAATGAAAGATTCCAAAATAAAGCTTTCAGAACAATATCAAATGTTCCATGGTTTGTCAGAAACTCAGAAATACATGACCATTTGAGGATCAATACTGTCAAAGAGCAATGAATGAAGGGTTATAAATACCGAAACAGCTTCACAGAACAGCTTAGCAACAGCCCTGAACGAATCAGTAAAGGCTCAAACGCTATCATATATGTGATCTTGCTAACTAAAGGCAAGATAGGAATATGAGGAAGATTCTTTGCTGGAGGAATGGTTTTCACCCGCCACTCAATCCACACAAAACATCTAAAAATTAAATGAACTGATTGCAAGTCAAATCAGATAAAAAAAATAATAATACTTAAAAACATTTAAATTGCAGATACAACCCTTGCCCAAATACACATCACAAGTTGTTTGCCGGTTTCTTAAACCATTATCCATTGCATATCATGAGCTTGCTACCTCTCAACACGCCGCTATTAAACATAGGGAGACTTTTGTGAGAGATAAGAATATGGGTTTAGTTAATCAGGTATTTAAGTCTAACTGAATTGCAGTATCAATATTAAATACTGTTTGCTTTAATATTTATATTTTTGAATTGTTTTACAGGTTTTAAGCTCGATGTATAAGAAGAATATTCTGAGACTCACAAAAACGTTTTTGACACTTTCATTGAGTGATGTTGCATCTCGAGTAAAATTAACTGGTCCTGCTCAAGCTGAAACTTATATAGTCAATATGGTACTAAACATTAATCAAGAAAGTTTTTAATTGATCATCATCAGTATCCGTTAATGGCCCACCACTGAGCTGTGTCTCCTTCTCAGAATAAGGAGTGATAGGCCATAGTGCACTCTGGCCAAATGCGGGTTGGCAGAAAATGGAGAACTCTCAGAAGTGCAGGTTTCCTCACGATGTTTTTCTTCACCGTTAAATCAAGTGATATTTAATTTCTTAAAACACACATAATTAGAAGTCAGAGGTGTGTGACTGGTGTGGGGAATGGAACTCGGACCTCCCAAGTAGAACGTCTTAACCACTAGGCCACTGCAATTTTTTTTATATTGACTCAAAAATATTTATTATTGTTTTTTTCTACAGATAGAAGAGGGTGAAATTTATGCCATGATAAATCAAAGGGATGGTATGGTTGTGTTTCTAGACAGCCCTGAAAAATATGCTTCTCCTGACACATTGCTTGTTTTAGAACAACAAATGGGTGCTTGCACTAAGCTTCACCAATATATACAAGAAATGGATGAACAAATACAAGTTAATCCTCAAGTAAGCTATTTATAATATATATTATATGGTAGTTTAGGAAATTCTGTTAATATTATAAAATCTCTATTAAGAATTCATTGTAACAGTTCCCAACATGAAAATAAATTTTTGAGCGCCATAGTTAAAAAATTGATTTTTTAAGACAATCTAATAAACATAAAAGATTAATTTGTGTATATTAAATATATAAACCATCAATGAAATAATATTTAATTGATGGTGAAAATTGCATTAAAATAGTTATAATTATCATATAAACAAAAATATGAAAGTGAAAAAAAAAAGATCTTATTTCTATAACGCTTCAAATGATTCGACTGTACAGAAATTGACAGGTGTATTGTTCGAAATTATTTATATATAAAAATGTATTGTTACAGTATGTTAAAAAATCCGTCGGCAGCCATGATGAGGACTTGGCAGCCACCAGTCAGAACTCAAAATCAACATATACAATGTAACCATTTATTTAACCATATATATGATAAGGTAAACCCATTAAACATGTAATAATATAAACTCTTTTATTCCCCATTACATTTGTGATATAATAACAAACAACACCCAATCTTTATAGACTTTTTTGGATATCACCATCATGATGTTATAAATAAGAAATTATCTCAGATTATCTATACTTTCTATTATATTTTTGAAAAATCGTAAATGTAAAATAATTTATGACTATGACTTTTAAGTTGTATATCTATATTGGACCAAAAGAAAGAAGTGTTAGAAAAAGTCAGTCATTGCAAGTCTTGTTTTAGCTCGCCCTATCCAAAATTTTTATATTAGTTTTTCATGAACCATAACATCCCTAAAGTTGATAGATGTGTTTAATAAATTTGTAATATTTCTTACTTAATTAATTATAAGAGTTATTAGTTTAACTATTAAAGAAGCTATTTTGTCTTTGAAACAGATTGGATGTCCATCACAGTGATAACTATTTAAGACAAACCCAAATAAATAAAAAAAAAACACTAAATAGCTTCATGCACAGCCTCTGTAAATGCTGTCATACTTTCTAGTGGAGTTTGTGGTGTTATCCCGTGTCCTAAATTAGCAATGTAACGAGATTTACCAAATTTTTGAACCATTTCAGTCGTTAGCTTCTTGATTTCTTCCTGTAAAATAAATTAGTGAAATTATTTTACAAGTAAATTTTTTTTAAAATAAATAATGGTTTTTTTAAGAGAAAAAATCATTTTAATTTTATTAATATGGAGTTTACAAGTCTAATTTCCTATATAATTTTGAGGGAAAATCAAAAAATAGGAAATGTATTGTAAACATCTAACTGAAGACAGGTTTTTTCATACAACAATTTTAATTTTTATATAAAAATTATTTACTTACTGGAGTCTTATACAAGTCTTGAGGATCTAGATTTCCTTGCAAAGTTATATTATCTCCTATGATTTTTCTCGCTTCTACTGGATCCACTGTCCAATCTAAACCAATAGTTTCATACCCCATTTGTGCTTGGATGTCTAAGGAATGACCTCCTCCTTTTGCAAAAATTGTCTGCAATTTATTAATAAAATTTTAATACAACAAACAATATATATAGACGGAGATTATTTGTTTGACTTATGTCAGAACAGGGTATTTTATTATTTTTGATTAGAGGCAGAAAAATAGTGTAAATTGAGAAAAAGAGCTAGCAAAGAGAGAATTAGGTATGTTTTATAATAGAAATTTACACTATTTTTCTTCATTTTCATGAAGTAATTTCAATCACATAGAAATGGATCATTGGCCCACTATAGTTACAACCACATACTTCTGCCTCCATTCACTTCGTAAATAACTAATTTTTATCATAAAATGTTATAGTTGATGTGACATTTAAGTTGCATGAGATATGTTCGGTAATGATAGTGCTGATAATCGTAATGGTCAAGTATTATGACCGCAAGGTCAAGAGGAGTACTGATTTCGTATCCAAGAGATATAGCTTTGTATACTTTTGCAACAACAATGCAGGTTATAATTACTTTATAAATTTGACTTAATACTATCTATATCTATACTAATATATGAAGCTTCAACGCGCTAATCTCAGAAACTACTGGTCCGATTCGAAAAATTCTTTCAGTGTTAGATGGCCCATTTATTGAGGAAAGCTATAGACTATATATCATTATGCTAATGATGATCACAGATACGAAGTCGCAAGGGTCGGGTAGTTAAGAATAAAGTTGATGTTAATACAAACCATAGGCACTTGTTCTAAGTTTCTGGATTTTAAAGTCTCTTGCACTTTTTGTCTGATTTCCTTTAAATATGGAGCAGAGAATTCTATAAATAATTCTCTTGTGAGATGATCTGCACTTGACTCAAATACTTGCAGCAATTGAGCTCCACTTTCAACCTGGATTTTTTATAACATAAAAAAATCATCATCATCATCACAATCTGTCAATGGCCCACTGCTGAGCCAGGTCACCTCCTCAGAATGAGGAGGGTATTAGGCCATAGTCCACCACCGTGACCTAGTGCAGATTAGCAGATTTCACATGTTTTCCTTCACCGTTAAAGTGATATTTAATTTCTTAAAACACACAAAAGTCACTGGTGTGTTGTACTGGGCCATCACTGTTTAAAAAAAATTATGCTATGCAAATTAAACATAATTAAATAAATGAAATCTTAATGCTTCTCTTAAAGTATTGATAGAGTTGAAACAAGTCCATAAAATGCTTATTATATTATACTTGACTTAATTTAGTCATATAAGTTAAAAACTAATTTAGTAAGCAAAATACAAGCTTTTGATCATACTATTCTAATTTAGTTACTAAATCAGTAAAAGCACAATGAAGTCAGACATGTTGAGTATAATTGTAGTCTTCACTCTAAATCTCAAACAAAAAAGAATATGGTTAAAAGTATATGTTAAATCTATATTTTTTTTAATATAGAGAGCATTACTGAATAAAGATAAGTTATGTGTAATAATAATTTATGAGTAAATAAATATTACCTGCATGACTAAGTAGTCTATAATAACTCTTGTCAACAAACTCAATAGTCTGTGAACATCTTTTGGATATTTTTCTAACCATTCTTTTGTCTTAGACATGGTTTTACTTCCTCCTCCTTCAATCATATACCCCATCAATGTGAACTAAACATATAAAGAATTTTAAAAAATAGCAAGAAATAGAGTTACTAGTTAAAAATATCAACTTACTGGAGCTCCTGTAAATCCTATTAAAGGTACCTTCCCTTCAATCTTGTGCCTTGTAAGAGTAATGGCTTTACCAACATATTCCAAACGAGAAACAGCTCCTTCTTCTTTAAGTTCATCTATCTCTGAGACTTCTTGTAGAGGTTTAGGGAAAATGGGACCCTAAAAGAATTAAATTAAATATATATGTAATGTAGATTTTCTATATGTAAAATTTTGATATATAAATTGTAATGAAAACATACCAATCCAGGATGCATTTCCACAATCATACCTAGTGCTTGTGGGATAACTAAAATATCACTAAAGATAATCGAAGCATCCAAATGTTCATAACGTCTTAAGGGTTGGAGAGTGACTTCACAAGCAAGTTCCGGTGTTCGGCAAACAGTAAAGAAATCATGCTTTGCTCTCACTGCTTGGAATTCTGGTAAGTATCGTCCAGCTTGGCGCATTACCCACACTGGGACCTTATCAACATCCTTACCAAAAGCTGCTCTTAATAATCTGTCATTTTTAATGGGTGGAAAATTCTGCAAGTATTTTTAAACTATTATTGATATCTGAATAAAAAATCATCAAAACACTGTCTGACAAAATGTTTATTACATTTTATTCAAGTATGTGGATATTAATCTATCTACAAATAATTTTAAAGCTGCTTTTCGGGACGTGGTCTTACATCATTTTTCTAAATAAATCGTGAATTCTCATATCATTACATATTTCAGTTACTAACCTTGTTACTATAGTCCATTCTTATATTTAATAATTACTTATTGTGCACTTTCAATAAGTACTTTATACTTGATAAATTAGTGAGAAATGATGAGTTTAATTTTCTCATGCATTGAATTTCTGATAGTGTCGCGTGTATTAAAAAACTTTTAGAACGCCGGTTAAACAGCTGATGCCTTATTGATAATAACAAAGAGTATATAATCACTACGTTTTAGATAATGATAAATGAGTTAAGTATAAATAATAATTTGATAAGAAAACATGGGTACTTGTTCTGTCAATTTCAATTTTTTTTTAAATTTAATGGCAATTGGCAATATGACTTTTAATAATAATAAGTAGCCAAGAAATAAATGTTGCCAATTTTAGTTATCCCTTTTCCCTAAATTAATAGTCTTCCCATTCTTATATAAAAATTCTAATAATATAAAATGTAATTTTATTAATTTATATATTAAAACAAAATCTATCGCGACAAACGTAATCTGTGGCGGTTAAATGTTAAACTTATTGTAATTCTGGAGTTGGTTCTTGAGAACTAGGGTACACCTGTCCCTGTGTCCGATACCCTTGACCTCCTTGGCATAGAGTTAAGTTCTAACCTCAACTTTGGCAATTACATTGAGTCCAAAGCGCAAACTGCGGCCAGAAAGCTTGGCATCCTAAACACTTCTAATACTGTATAAAGCTCAAGTCCGGTCGTGCATGGAATATTGCAGTCACTCGTGGGATGGCTCAGCTAAATATCAACTCGCCACACTGGACTCAGTGGAACGCAGAGCCAAGCTGCTATTCGGTAACGCCAGTTTGGTGAAGTCTCTTCACACTCTGACTCATCGAAGAAAAGTTGCCAGTCTAACGGTCTTTTACAGATTGTACTTTGGGGAGTGTGCCCTGGAGCTGCAAGAGCTCATACCCCCATCTCCTTTCTTCCATCGGACTTACAGACGCACCGCAGGCTTTTATCCTCACCTGATTAATATACCCTTTATTCGTACAAAGCACTTCAAATCATTTTTTTTAATGCGCACGGCCAAGGAATGGAATTCCCTGCCGGCGTCTGTATTTCCGAGAAAATATAACCCGAATGTTTTTAAAGCGCGAGTGAACAGGCTTCTTCTGGGCGAGCTCGCTCCATCTTCGACCTCGTCTCTGCTCTAGAGCTAGACTAGGGTCAAGAGTAAGCCCATTATATAATAAAAAAAAAAAAAAAAAACTATATCCTCCGTGTTCCGAAATACATTGAAAGCACTGGCCAGTGCTCTCAGTGGTCAGAAATGTGTTCCGTTATAACTGTCAGTGTACTGGCGCAGTATCATATGGAAATCCATGACGTCATCCATCGACGCCATTTTTGTACTCCCAGTGTTTTTGAATTGATCGCTTGATGCTTGTACTATTGATAATAAATAATTATTTAAATTGTTATCTTAAGAAATCGGGCCTTATAAAAAATGTAAAATCGTAATATTATCAAAGAAACCGTTAAACATGAATGACATTGACAGATGACAGTATACATACTGGTCTGCTGTTCCGTTTTAAACAGTGGTCCAGTGTAGCTAACTATAAAGGAACAGCTTTCCAGTGTACTGAAGTGACGTCACACCCTACAGTGCTCCAGTGCATTTCGGAACACGGCCATCTTTGTTGAGAACTCAAGATGGCCTATAAGCGATAGGCGCTTTAAAGTTCCAATCAGCATACTAAATATATTAGATGAATCTATTCATTATTGAAAAACGTTGGCTATAAAATATTTGATTATTAATGTAGTTTAAATTAATTTATTTCACGTACCCTGTGTACGTGACTTTCAAAATTGTACCTATTAATATAATTAAATTTGAGTTATACAATCAATACATACACTGTATCTTGGGCTTAGAATTGGCTAGACACCATAATATTCAAATTGGAATCTACTTTTCTATGACGTTTTAAAATGAATGAATTTTTTTTCTCAATCAATCATTCCTTAAATTTGCCTGAATTGTTCTTGCTTGTTAACGTAGAATAAGATTTTAGTCAGTTTGATTATACTTAGTATGAGTTTAATTGAGTAGTTACAATAGATTAGTATTAGACTAATGACTAATATTACACTTATATAGAGAATATAAAATTAAAAATCAACAAAACTCTGTAACATAGTGATTTTTTAATTATTTCAGCGACGATTCCTAATAGCGCAACTTTTTAGTGTTATCGTACCGCGTCGAAGCGATGGCGTTGCCTAGAAGGTACTTTGTGTACCTACCTATTACTGAGTGCTTTTAACATAAGACTACCTACACTCAAGGTATAAGTAGGTATATTTTATTCTTTGTTTGGGACATTAAAGTATTTCAAAGTTAATTTAATAAAAGAAAAAAAAATGTCGATAGGGACGTTAAGTGTATAAAGTTTGCGAGGCCTCGTCTACCTGCCGTCGAATCTTTATCAAAATTGAAAAAAAAACACAAATGAGAGGGGTCCACTATAGTTTTTGTTATTCGAGCGACACACTGCGATCTATAGCTATCGATTTTTTTGTGTCATACCTTTATCCCACTTGCCTAATAAAGTTTATTCGCTTTACACTGTGTAACAATATTGCAACTTGATTTTTACCTTTACAGGTTATTTCCAACAACTTATTAATTTATAAATATGTACTTCATATCTACATGTACAAGGCGGACTTAATGATTACAATAAATATTTTACCCGTGAGGGTCGGCTTAGAGTACAATTCCCCTCTGCCGTTAGAAGAGCATCTCGTAAGAGGCGAGTAACCCAGCAACCCCATTGGTAGTAGGGGATCTGTTCACCGACTGGCTTGCGACCACCACCATGCGAATCCGACCGCCAAGTGTCTCTGACGCGTTCCGATCGAGCCACATGTGGGCCAAATCTAATCCCTCCATCTCCCATCCCATTAATGCTGCGGTTCCAGTGAACACCGGGTCTGCTGAAACCGCAGCATTCTTCTCTTCGCTCCCCCTCCTCATTCTATCTTTTAGGCGGCAACTCAAGAAGCGGCAAGAGATACTCTCTAGTTATCCGTGTTCCGATTTCCGTGGGTGATTGTGGCCACTTTCTACTAAGCACTTCTTACTATCGATATACTTAGCTAATATATGTATGTTTTGTGTATATTTTACCTCATGCCTCATATTAGTTCACCTTTACGATAATTATATCAAAATTCTAACACAGGATGAGAGTGAGGCTACTAAACCAAGCAGGTTCCAAAGAACTTCCTAACAGATTAATAGGATTGCCCGAATGCCCTTTATAATTGGGAAAGCATCTTGTAAAAGGTAAGTACCCAGCCTCCCTTTGGGCGTAATGGTTGTAGTGTTGACATATAAATATGATTTTAAAAATTCTTTCAGAGAGAGAAGTCAGAATATTATAGATCTCTTCCTCTGTTATACTTTCATCCTCCCTTTCTCTCTATTTTGTCTCATTCTTTTTATCTTTATCTCTGTTCATTCTGTCTCTTGCTCTCTATTACCTCTCTCACCTTTCTCTCTCTCTTCTTTATCAATCTATCTTTCATTTTTATCTTTGCTCTGTCCTCGCTCTTTCATTATTTGTTTTTTTCTCTTTTTTTTCTTACTATATTTTCTCTTTCTATAACAATAGAGTAACTGAGGACATCAACATAACATTGCTTCAAATAACAAGAACAAAGCGAGGGCAGGCCGTTTGTTTCTTATAATTTAGCATACTTACTAAAAATTAAGATTAATTTTTATATTTTAATCATGTCATGTTTTCATTTCGCTAGGAATGACATATTTTAAATTGCTTATATTTATGAAATATTTACATAGTTAATTTCTTAATACTTTGAGTCTATATAATACCAGCTGGAGTTGCATCATTGTTAGTTTCAATAAAGTGTTGCATAGATCGAGTGAACACTCAAGAATCAAGGCACAGGTGCCGCTGTGACTTGTGCATTCTTTGTCGCGGCGGGGTTTACAAAATAACCAAAGCATATCATATTCATATATAAATATAGTTTATAAATTTGCAACGTAAAGAACATTTATTTCAGTTCATTCTTCTTAGGTTTTAATATAATATTATAGAATATTTTATCCTAGAAGGTCCGAGTTTTATCCTGGGCACACACCTCTGACTGAGATATGTGTGATTTATATGAAGGAAGGAAAACATAGTGAGGAAACTGCACTCCTGAGAGCTCCATGTTCTCTGTCGGTAAGTGAAGTCTGCCAACCCGCACTTGGCCATCCTGGAGGAGGAGACTCGGCCGAACTCGGATTATTAAAGGATGATTATGAAAATTTCAATCTTAAAGGTTCTGATGTGTTTAATATACTATGACACTGATTGATTTCAATATTTACAAATTAAAATGGAGATTTTTTAAAAACTATTATGAACAATATATAAACCAGTAATAGGCATCAATAGTCATAAATGATAAACACCTATTAATAAATAATCCTGTAATAAATCTTATTAGTGGATGATAAATAGTATAAAGAAAAAAAAAAGTCAAAAATGGAGATGGAATAATAAATGAAAAGTATTCATTAATTCTTAGTGTCACAGGGAAGGTGACAGGAGTTTAATTTTTTTCTACCGCATGAAAACATTATTGTTTCACTCTACTATCATTTTAGCAAAACTAATTAGTAACCCTATTAATTATTACTTTCTGGCAACATTAACCAAACGTTATTTATCAAATTCATTAAAGTAAAATAATAACCGCTTGTATTTCAAAATCTTAACTGCATCTTTGGATGCTTCCCTCATAAACTACCCGTAATTCATACCATATATATTTGAAAATTAGACATGGGAATTAAAGAGTTAAAACACAAACAAATAGTTTTAACTTTTTGCCTATTTGTCGTTCATAAACATTTTTAAAATTTTTGAGCAAAATTTTAGGCTGTTGTCACAAAGTTTGGATATTTGTCCTATACTCGAACCACTTACCTTTAGTACGCTAGTAAAACGCTAATAAAATGTTCAGAAACACAACCTATCTGAATTTAATTCATGCCAATTTGCTAAATGCTTTAAAAGCTCAATTTCTATGAAGATTTTATATAGGCTTTAACACTTGTAATACGAGGATAGGTAAGCTACCCAAACTGTAAAATAAATCTAATTATCGAAATATATTGCACCCGATTATTAAAAAACCAATAAATTATATTTACAGTAACAGTAGTGTGGGAATATTTCTTTTGTTCCAAATTAGAAAAGAAACAATATATTACACGCTATAATTTGGACTGCTCCGTTATGTCTGCAAAAAACCTCCAGTTTTTATAAATAGAAATATCCCGATAATGGTTCGCATATCTGCGATTCCTTTTTTTGTGTACGTTTTTTATATTTTTATCAAAGTTCGGTGGGCTCAGTAGGGGTGATTTAGACACAGAAAGAGATTAGGCAAAAATTGAAATGAAAGGTCAGAAAGCTTTTGCTAGTCATGGTTATTCAGGTAACATAAAATATATCATTCACTAAAGCATATAGAAATTTGATCAAGAATAATTTCTCGCAACAGTTTTGTAACTGTTTTGTTTATAAAAGAGAAAAAAAAGCTTGAAGCTTTCAGTCCAAGGGTAAAAACATTCATACTTAATCAGAATCACTTTCAGAAAATATGTCCATGTTCTCAATGTTTTCCTGTCAATTTATAAGGTCTTATACAATGTCGTGACTCGGAGTGAAGGAGCCAGTACCATTCTGCCAACTATGATAATATCGAAGGTCTTAACAAATTGATATTTAAAACCATATCAGAAATTAAATTTCGTACCATATTTGACCTGAGATTTTTTTTAATTATTTCGAGTAGGTACCCATTGGTACTTCTTATTCAAGAAATTAGAACCATATCTTTGTTTAAGATCAAATTATTTATAATATACTAGCTGTGCCCGCGACTTCTTCCGCGTGGAATAGTGGTTTTGGGCAGCATTTTTCATTATTTACTTTCATCTTATTTTTATACTTTCATCTCATACAAACTTTCATCTTATTCCCTATTGTTATTTTACACCCTTGAGGGTAAAACTTTTACAAACATTGAATGCCATCCTACTAATATTATAAACGCGAAAGTTTGTAAGAATTTATGGAAGTATGGATGTGTGGATGTATGGATGTGTGGAAGTACGGATGTATGTTTGTTACTCTTTCACGCAAAAACTACTGAATGGATTTTGTTGAAACTTTACAATAATATAGCTTACATATCAGAATAACACATAGGCTATAATTTATAATGATATAGTATGAATTATCCAAAATATAGCGGGTGAAACCGCGGGGCGCACCTAGTATTTATATATATCGAATCAACAGCCTAAAACAGCTCAGCTCTAAAAATGACGATACTTCCATACAACTTTTCATCCCTCCCTTACAACCCTTTTATCACATTAGCCTTTCTCAGGCTCTAGGCTATAAGTATACCAAATTTCATTTCAATCGGTTCAGTAGTGAAAGCGCGACAGACATACAGAGTTATCTACGATTACAAGAAGGTATCTACGATTTCGTGTTGATTCTCTTCTATAACATTCTTATTGGGTACTACATTAGCTACTAGCCTTGTTTTATCCAATATGAACAAGTTATTTAATATTGGTGCAACTGATTTTGCATAATTTCGGTATTTACTACTAAGAAATAATTTCGTTATCTAATATATAAAATTCTCGTGTCGTGGTGCTTATTACCAAACTCCTCTGATTCGGCTCAACCGATTTTTATGAAATTTAGTGTGCATATCGGGTATGTCTGGGAATCGGTCAACAACTATTTTTTATACCCCTAAGTGATAGGGGTGGCCCACCCCAATTTTTTTAAAATGTATATAGCAACGTTTGTCAGGTCACCTAGTATTCATATAATATTTCAGGTCAACACTCGAAAATGGTGTGCAAAAACTTAGTCGAAACTCGTTGACCCCCCCGATTTAGTTCGTGAGATAATGTGGTCTGCGACCTGCGAACTATGCTTAAAAGCCTTATCAAACGAAACACGAACCTTTTTATATTACGTACCTATTTCGGTGTACATTAAGTCGTATAAACGTATGGCTAAACTGATTAAAAAGCTTTTAAATTCGCCATTTCTTATCGATGGTTATTCTCATGCAATAAATGAGATTTAATGCTGACGTATATGATTTATATTACAGTAAAAATTATAACCGTTGTTGGGTAGGTATTGTTAATGAAAATGAAAAGTACCTAAGTGCCTATTCAAATTTGATTTTAAATTGTTTGTTCTACACCATTGCACAAGATTTCCAGAATTAAAAAACCGTACCAACGTAGAAAATACTACTAATATTAGTGATCTTTTTAGTTTTCTACTTTTTTTGCATATATTTCAGTAATTTTTTGCATCTACAAATGAACTGAAACATTTTGATTTTAATCGCCCTATCAATAGTAAAAATTCTCATCACAATTTTAAAAATATTCTAAGATTTCCATCATTTAAAAAAAGCTAACATGAAAGAGAGGTAATGAGAGGAAAAAGGTAAGAGAAAAAAAGTGGATAGAGGGAGAGAAAGAATGAATAGAGAGATAAAAATATATGGAAAAGAAAGACAGAGAGAGTAAAAGATAGAAATAGAAAGTAAAAGAGAGACGGGAATAATGTTGATTAGTGTCCGTGGAAAAATTTTAAAAATCAAAACTGTACATACAAAGCGACTCTGCCCAGTTGCATACTAAAAATATGGCAACACTATTAGAACTATATGAAGAGAAGAAGAGGATGCTTTTCATTAGAGAAAAATAATTAAATCCAATCAGCACAAATAATTTCTATGTCTTATTAATTACAAAATATATATGGTAACACTACCTCACTATGTCACTCATATACACATAATAGTAGCTTTCTAGCAGTCAAAGAGTCTTTACATTAAATAGTTCCTAAGATTACTTTCTTTATTCGAAATGGCATAGCACCATCTGGCATAGTGTAGCTTTCCATTGGAGAAAGAATTATCATAATCGTTTTAGTAGGTAATTTCCGAGATAATCATTAACTTATAAAATAGCCACTTTATAAAACTTAAACGTCTATATCTTTTTAAATATAATATTTATGGCGACGCCACATAGTCTACGTTACCCGGAAAGGATGTAGCTTTCGATTGGCGAAAGAATTATCAAAATCGGTTCAGTGAGTTTGAGCCTACAACACAGAAATACATCTTTATATTACAGTGTGGACGTCGAGATTTATTAGATAATTTATAACTATTAAGTTAGCGGATAACAAACAGACCAGAAGTTTTGTACTATTAGGTACTTTTTTATTTAATTGGTATGTTAAAGCTTAATTGTCCATTTGTCTATGTAGATTTTACGTATTACTTTGACGTCTATCCATAAATATAATAAAAATGTAACTTATACAATATCATCTAGTAGATATTAATATTAGGTGTATTTATAACACTAATATTATTTCAAAATGTTTTAGTTCAGCGAACTTAGGATGGCTCGACTATTTAGGTTATAGTATATTCAGTATTGAAAGGGCAGATTTAATTTTGAATGATGAAATGTTTGAAATTAATTTTTATCAAATGAATGAAGAAGTGTTCTACTGTTCACATAACTACTCGTAGGAAGGTGCATGCTGGCAATAGCGAACAATTGTCACTAATGCAGGGCTCAATTTATTTACGAGACAACGGCTAGGGGCGAACCAGCACACAGTGGCTTATCAACAATAGAATGGCTATTTAAATATTTTTTTTTTTTAAAGAAGTGTGTTCAGAACCGATCCCATTTCACGCTCATATCAACCTTGTTGTTGTACAATTTGATGTCTAGTTAAAATATTTTTTCGGTCAAAATCTCCAAAAGTCATCCGTTTGGCTATTTTTTTTAGTTGTGTTTGTAATTGTCAGCACAAGTCCTGTAATAAGGAAATATTTGGGGAAATCCATTGGATCCATTGGATTGGATTGGATCCATTGGGGACATATAGTCGGATATTTGAGAAAGAGAAGGGAGAAGGAGAGGGGGTGTATTGAAAAACACTACACTACGACTATTGGATAAACGCAACAAACTGCTACTGAACCGATAAATAATCAAATATTATTACAATTACAAGAGAAATCTAAGCAGTGTCTTGAACTTGTGACCAAGGTATAGGCTTAAAGACGTCTTTTAACAGAATTTCAACACTTCGCCTCCACTGCTCAGTCTCTAACTGATCAGTTTAAACCTAAGGTTAGGTCAACCTAAGTCTAACTTATGCACCTACTTATGTTTTGTTGAATTTGCCAGATTTTCTACGCATACGCACAGTCATTTTTTACACTTTTACATACTCCCTCTCTCTCTCTTTAGTTCTTTAGTAGATATGTGGGTGAAATTGGAGCGAATCATTAGTGAGATCTGCAATATAAAGTTATTTTCACCATACGAATCGAACACCTTTGCACACATCTACGCGCTTGCGGATTATAAAATAATTAAGATATTTAAAATGATGCAGATAAAAATTACTCACTGCAATGCAAAAACTTCATAATGGCGCGACTAATTTTTCTAATCAATATAAGGGTAGTGGTAGTAAGTAGTGGTTGGTGGTAAAGAAGAAAAGAAATTCAGAAACCCTCAAAACAATAGGAAAAATAATAATTTTATTTTTGTTTCCGTATTATGTTAGATATATGTAATATTAAACAATGGTTGGTGTATTTAGACGCTCTTTTGACCACTTTTAATAGTCGTTTTAAGCCAAACACCGTGCAATTAAATTAATAAACGAATATTATATTCATGCTACAATAGATACATTACTGAGTCTACGTGTCTTATTACAATTATGCATCGTGTCGGATCATTACCCTGAAGGTCTGTGAAGGTTGTTATAGACGGAAGACGCGTTAAGGTGCTGCTCCAAGGTTTTCCCTGTCCGCAAGCAATGGGAGGACATTGACTCAAGCATTGTAAACAGTTCCTTATCTTGAGCTTGCTTCGTTGCCGTTTGATGACTCGCTCGCAGCTTTTATCTAAAAGAAAAATGTTGCTAGTTACGTGTCTATTTTGATATACGTACAGGGTTTAAGTTCATTGGTTGACAAAGTATGTAACATTCGTAAAAATCTTTCATTTCAACAAAGAATTTATAGTAGGTACTTAAAAAATAAAGGCAAATTAATAAGTAAAAAGAGAGTTTGTGGCCCTTTTTAAGTATAAATATTGTATGTTTATGTAAAGAGTGTATTGTCATCCTTGACAAAATATTTTCAATAACTAACAAAACTAATAAATAAAAGATGCATTTTCTACCACTACATTTAAGTAAATAATACTTGAAATGTTTGGTGAAATTAATAAATTTATTTTTACTGAATTTTTCACAAATATCTTTACAGAACCTTCTTTTCGATTGGAAAACAAACATCACAGCATATTTACAAAGTGTACTGTAAATTCAAGTTAAGGGTTAAGTACAAAATTAATTAGTAAATATATTTAAAGGGTTTAAAGGTTTTAATTTGGAATTTAAATAAAAGCTACATTACGATTTATATGAAAGACTTTTATGTCATATGCAAAATTCTAAATATTAAGAATTGCTATAACTCTATATTTATATAGCACTATTCGACCCACCCGGCTTCGCTCGGGTGCAATTTACGAATTAATATTTTATCCCACAGGAACTATGTATTATTCAGGGGTAAAAAGTAGTTTACGTGTTAATACAGACTTAAATGTGTGCGCCAAATTTCATTGAATCGTCGTCCATTTATTTTTACGTGATTGACTTACAAACATGCAAATACCCAAACATAAAAACTTTTACATTTATATTTAATATTAGTAGAATTGTTCTCATATAAATAATAGAATATGTTTAATAACAAAATAAAAATAAAGCGTCTGTCTGATTCGCTTCCAGAGGGTTCCATACAAACTGGAACGAGGGAAAAACTTAAACTTGCCGTTGTTATCCCTATGCATCGACTTTGATCCGATCGTAGACCAACTGAGTACACTATGAATTTCTGATTTCCCCCCTTTTTTTTGCTATACGACGTTGCTAGCTTCATAATCTTAAGTCAACGGGAAATTTTAAAATAAACGACTACATAATTGGATTGGGTTGTATTAGGAATTTTATTTTCAGAGCTCTAAGAGGTTACAGAGAGGTTATAGTACAGAGTATTTCATAATTATTTCAGCTAAATACTCCCATATTCATGTATCCCTGAGAAACGGGACTTGACAGACGGACAACGTCCTATCATGATTCCTTTTTCTTTTGAGATACTGAAGCCAAAAAATAATGAAAATGAAGGCAGATTTCGTAAAGTCAAATCTTAGATTAGCGTACATTAAATGCGGAAGCATGGTCATGGCTCCGATTACGATCACGAGAAAGGTGTTCGTACTGGATAAACTATCGTTGTTGATATGCGCGGTAATTTAGAAAGCAGTTTTTTTTGCTTCTACGGGCAGCTGCCCACCAATCAAAAAACATTGCAGTTGGGGTTGCTTCGACTTATTCGTCGAGTCATGTTGGCGTTTTAGGTTGTTTTGATCAGAACTTCAATTAGTATAAATGAATGAAAGGTAGTGACTTTTCATAAAAATGTGATCTTATATGAACATAATTTTTACAAGCTTTGTTTTTACTTGTAGTAGTAGTATGTTAGTTGCTTGGTTTATATTAAGCTAAAGTATTTATGTAAATGCCGTGACAATGCAACATTATAGTATTTGCTAGCAAATCGGATGATAGAGGTGAGATATGCCCTGTCTAATGACAAGTACAGGACATTCGAATTTGAGATAATATGTTTCCATATCATAAAATTATTTATTTAAATATCCATTTATTTGTTATATTGTTATGTGCCAAAAGCTTTCTTTCTTATTGGGAATAAATTCACATTTGGTAGCTCTGCAGTTCCTAATCAAAAGTTATATTGACAATCAGACATACTGATAAACAAAGAAGACGGTAAAGCTCCGCTTTTACCAAGCGAGAATTAGAATCTTTAAAATAATACGTATCATAATTTTTTGTAGCAGTTATAAGTTGATTAATTATTAAAAAAAGCTAATGTAATTAATTAAATATAGCAAGGCTTTTTATTTTCTCAATTTATTTAGAATTAATATTATGTTTACTAAGTAATCACATCGAAGTAGCTTTTTTTGTGAAGATTAAGTACGAGTATATCTAATCAGGCGGCGGTGACGTAGGTAGAGTGAGCCTCGGGACGGAGTAGAGCCCTACGAGATGTGCAGGCCTGGCATGGCTGCGGCATCGCATCTTTTTAACTTTTTGCTCCTTTACCCTTGCCTATAATACCTATATGTATGGCTATCGCCTTGCTTTATTTTCTCCTTTAAGCAGGGCCGACAGGTAACTAACGCTACCCCTTTTTCGTTTTTGTTTTGATACGGAAAGGCATGCATATTTTATACGCGCTTTTATATTCTTTTTTAGTAATTATATGCATCATTATATGTGCCTTCAATCTTCATACTAATGTAGCTATATATAAGCATATGCTTACTCCCGTTGAAAAATTTAAGACTTTAATTGTTTTCTTTAGTGTTAGCCTTAAACTATAAATTTATACTTGTAGTACTTGGGTGTATGTTTTTAGTGCACTATTTTACACAGTATGAATATAATAAGTACACAATGTTTTGATCATACAATATTCCGAACCGATCATTGTCAATAGGTACTATACCTATTTTAAAGTCTTATTTAATAACAAGAATAAAGTTACATAGAGCGTATAGGAAGAATGCGCCGAATAATGCACAGGCAGTTTCACTTTTTCTATTCTTGCACATTAAGCGAACAGAGCTCACGTCTTGCCTAAAAAACTTAACATAATCAAATATCCTTTGCCTGTCGTTGTCCGCGTAAACTCACATGCCCACCACACGACTCGATTTACCAACTGCAGCTCGAATTCCTATAAGAATGTTCGATGGTTGACAAGGAAACCTGTAGTGTGCAACGGGCTCATAGTTCGGGTTCGGGGTGAATACCCTCATGTCGGTAAAAACTATTTTCAAGGTTAGCACGGCGCAAGGAGGGGAGCGTGTTGCGGGTAGTGAGGTGCAGGGCGAATTCGGCGCGAGGGGCGTGGGGAGCTCATGGACGCGCCGAAATGTTGATAGTCTCCGCTCCCGGCCCTCAGACCCTCCGTCTACTGTGCGGTTTGCGTCTTGCGTTGCGATCACTTCTAAATTTTGAACTAACTAAGGATTACGTAGTCTTTGATTGATCATTTTAGATGCACACACTTCTTGATGCGAATGTTTTGGACATTATGTTCTTATTGGAACTGATAGTCCATCTCATAGATATAATTATATTTTTCAAGGTGTAATTACATATCTTGCACTACACTTAAATCTTCACTTTTTGAAGCGGTACAGAGGAGGTTTAAAAGTAAATGTTTATTAGTAAATCGGCGATGTTAGTGAAGTTACCCTTCGTGTAATTCGCCATTAGTTGTAGTTTGCTCTGGATTTTTTACTTTAATGAACTCCCCTAGTTACTTTTTGGTGTCACGCACACGAGCACCTACGCATTTTTGTGCACTAATCACTGATATTTTATAATGAATACTAATTAATGGCTTTAATTTATTAGACAATTAATGAATTTTTCTAAAGCTGAAAATGACTTCATACTTATAAGTGAGTTAAGGCATATAAATATTGCAATACTATTAATATTTGCCTTCCTGACAAAACTGGCTCTTAATATACTACTACAATATGATTATCGTGACAAATATTAGTATTTTCTCTAAAGTATCTGAATAACGATGATGTTAGTAATTGTGAATTTATGTCACAATTATTAGAGGCTTCAAAAAAAACTTGAATTTCAGTTTGATGTGAATTCGGGCTCTGAGGCATACATAACAATTAAGTGGGCACTAGGATAGTGCGCTGTGCGTGCAGTAGGTTCGTGCGATAGCGATCTCCGCGGCCCAACAAGCCCCCCTCGCCTCCAAAACAACATTCTAAGTATTTGTGAGCTGAGGGTTTTTTGCGCGAAGCCCAAGGGTGGTAGAGCGCAATCGCCCGCCAACGCACAAAAAATACTATTAAATAACTCAACAGAACCGCGGGGCGGATTGTGCGTGATCGTGATCCGACCGAATTAACGCGGCGACAATGCTTCAGCTAGTTTCACTTGAGTATTTCTACACTGTTTTTGTTAGCGTGCGTCTGGAAGATTTAATCCATAATAAGATTACTTATTTACAGTACACTTTCAAAAATTAGGGAATAGAAATAGTGTAATAATTATCGGGTCAGGTAAAAAGTATTTTTTAAAAATTCTAATCTTGACACTTAGTTACTTAGGCGATTAAATTAGAAACCGGATAATTTAAAATATTTTTTTAAAAAAAACAATAATTGAAATACTAATATGATTGCAAAAATAATATAATTTCTAAGATGAAATTTGTACAAATCACCACAAACTGTCGTATTCAATGTTAATTACGATTCTTTAAGAAAAAAAACTTGTTACTCTTCATAATACCTAGATTTCCCATCTAGTAGACTGTGTTATATTTTTCTAATTCGAATCATATAAGTACGTGTTGTAATTATGTAAGCTAAAAGATTTATTTCACTTCTGAATGGGTTACTGCAAATATTCTATTATAGTTAGTTAAAATTAGATTTATCGTATATTAAATTTAAAAACAGCATATTTGAACGTTTATGCACGCTAATAACTAATTACTATTGGTGTTATTAAAATAAATATTTATTTAGCCTTATAGCGTTAAGTTTGTGGAGATATTTTCTGACACATATTGCCACTAATTACTCAAAATTTTATTGGTAGCACATGGCTGGAAACATCTTTAAATCGACTACGATGTTTTACAATGTTTATGCAGCAGCGTGTTGGTGTAACCGTTCATTAAGGTTATGATACTAAATTTAGTAAAAACAATAAAGCTGATCTAAATCCGTTAGGTGCCATTGCAGGTCTAATCACTTTCATATTCGGGTAGGTTCTGTATGTAATGATACCATAAATAATATTAGCTACGCTATTGTAGTCAGACTAAATAGTTTAATGGCATAGGTTTTATATTTTAGATTAGCAGATTTAATCCGAATACAAGTCTAGCTGAATTGAGAACCGAAATAAAGAGAACATCAATGATAAGGAAAATAAAAAATACTTGTTATTAAAATGTGTTGTTTCTAAAATGTAAACTAATCATGATGAAGAAAGAGTAAAAAAGAAATCTAACCGATTAGAAATAAAAAAAAATCTACATCGTAAAATAATTGAAAACATTTTCCATCAAAATATATTGAAAAAAAAAATCGAGATTTTATTATTGTTATAGGCCGACTTTTCAATATTTTGAATATCCTAGATTATAATAAAACCTAGTTTCGCCTATTTTAATTAGACTAATTATAATAGTCGAAAATCGTATTACCTAATGATAGAGATTACTATAGAGTGTAACTTACTCTTACTAAAATACTCAAGTACCTTTCTTATCTTTCCGTAATCCTTTTAAGAATTTGCACTATTTGGACCAATATAATATGTTTGCTATGTATTTTGTACATGGCTTAAAATTGTAAAAAGGATATGATGATAATAAGTATTTTTCGGATGTAAACGAAAGCTATCATAGGTTATCGCAGCTTTTGTTTCTCGATGCACATATCGTGTTAAGAACCGAATAACTAAATGATAACAAAAATAATAATTAAATCAATTGGTAGTTAAGTTGACACTCTCAGTAAGTTTCGTAGAAAAGTAATGCGCCATAAGCGCATTCCTTAGTTATTGTTAGTAGTACTCAGAACCTTATTATGGTGTCAGCAAGGAAACGAATGCTACCTGGATATACACCATGAGAAGAAGCCTCAGTTTAATACGACCATCCAAATCTGCACGGTCGACTCACTAGTTTAAGTTAGAACTTTAAGTTCGAGTTTAAGAGCATACAACTCTGCGCAACTAAGTAATTCTTGTAATAATTAAATAAAGTTCTTTTTAAAAACGAACGCGAACGCTCTCGAAATTTAACTCGTTACTAAAGACAAGTTCAAATCCAGATATTTTTTTTTGAAAATATTTTTATTTACGCGTAGATAAATACTTAGGTATTTAAAGGATAACAGTAAGAACATTTTTAAATATTTATTTGTGTAATTGATTATAATATTTTTAGAAAAGTAAATAAAGAATCTAGGTCAATGTTTGGATTAATGGAGAAATTTAATCGTTAAAATTTTATGTATTTTTATGCCTTGTACCATTCTTTGTCCGTAAAGGTATAGGTTTGAAACGTTTAATTGTATGGTAAGTTTTCTGAAAGTTTTGGGTCGACGGTATAAGAAAAGACAATTAATATCACCTTTAAGGACTTCAACTTCATCCCTCTTTACTGTCTAAATTTAGCACATAACAAAAACAAATGGATCCAACGAAATACGTGATTAATGATCGCAAAGAGGTAAGATTTGCTAAGTATATTCCGAGACTAAATGCATAATTGAGTGATTTATGAACTCAAGCCATTATTATTGACATGGCTTGTTGCGAAGTGATGAAAGAATTCAGGATTTTCAACATGTGTTTGGGATCATTGATATTTCATTTGGCAATTGGAACTTATCTGCTAATGATGTTGTTTAGCTCTGTAAAGCAATATTAAACGTTTTGAATATATTCACCAAGATAAAGTATTATGAAACAAAAATGCACTGGCTTTATACATATAAAAATACCCATTTGACAATTGAACAATTAGTTATGAATATGCCCTTTTGCAATGAAGGTAATTTTTTGACTGCAGTTAGATACTACTGTTAGTAACACCGTTTATAAATTAGTATTCGCGGGTAATTCCTTTTATTTTATTTCAAGTATACCCACGTGTAGAAAATATATAACTTGTAGTGCGATAGATTATTGTTAGTCTCTGGTGTTTTTGCGCAGTTTGCATTCAAGTTAGTGTTATAGTGCCGTGGTTAAGGTCCACGTACAGTTTACTTTATCCATACATACAAATAATTGGAGTGTCTGTTTGTAATATTAAAATAACCACTTTTTACTAAGTGCGTATGGATGTGTATACGGTACATATGCCACAACAACATTTTTTACAATTGTTGTCTGTTTGTTCCGGCTAATCTCTGAAATGGCTGGACCGCTTTTGACGGGACTTTCACTGGCAGATAGCTAATATAACAAGGAGTAAGTTAGGCTATTTAACATCTCGCTATTACTCATAATCATAATCATCATCTAAATTGCATGTACGTATTACTATACAGTATAATGTGTATCATTCCTCTCTCTTTCTATGACATTAATTATTGCGGGCGACCTTTTGGAATACTTATTTATTAAAAGAAATTATCAGAAAAATATAATTGTTGTTTTGAATATGATTTATAGCGATAAACAGAACAACTTAGAAAATATTTGACGATTTGATAGTTTAATAACTGTTGATGTATTTTCGGAGTGACCTTTCTTGTGTCCGGTGAGGAAACCGCGCGAAAATATCGATTGTTTTTATCTAATCGGTATCGCTAGCGTGTCGCGCGGTAGCTCACATAAAATGGGCATCAAACTCACGCACGAAACCAGCAATCTGTGCACACGGACACTCAGCGCATGCGTCCCTTGCCCAGCTGTATTGGATGCCTTCAACTCCGCCTCCGATGAATTATTAGAAGTTCGCAAACGATTTCTTAATCGTATCTAATTTCATTTGTACCATACGGAATTATGGACCCCATAGATAACGCTACATGAAATTAGTTATGTGGGCTCAAAATATTGTTATCATTTACTATCTCAAAGTAAATTATTCAAATTAAATACGTATTTGCATCTTGTGCGAGTCCCATTCGCATACTAGTATAATATAATCAGCGGCGAAGAAAGTAGCTGGGAGTCTAATTAACGAATTCGTATCGCACCAATGTTTCCAAAAAGAATTCATTATAATACTTATGTAGTCGTTAGCATGTGAAAGCATTCATCTAAACTAGTTTGTGGCACATTCCACCTGCTATATAATCCGCGCTGTTTCGCAACTGTACATACTAGTATCTATGTCATAGAGTTAGAGAGCGACAACTGTAGCGCTCTACCGGAAGAGCGACAAAGACGCGAGACGCGGACCGGACTTCGCAAGAGGACGGAGGGGCAAATTCTCTGTACCTACTTTGTTATCTGTTCGCGAATATTCTTGCGCAACGTACACCAGGGTACAAAAGTTTTCTTTTAACCTGAAAATATGATTTCACTGCTTTGTTATGAATAAATTTAATACCGCATATCTTACCAGGGCCTATTATTCGATTCTGTCTTCCAATTAATGATTCAAATAAGTTGTCACTACATCATGAGATATAATTAAGACTTACGTTTGTGAAACGTTGATGTAGATGTTTGACGCACTGTATGCGGCGGGATATACATTATTATATTTAATTAATAAGAAATATTTTATAAGATTTTACATTTGCATATATTTTTTAAGATAACAAGACATCTTTAACATATTTTTTTAATACAAAATAAAGTTTTGTTGAGCTTATAAGTTATACCTATCAACCATAGATTAAATATTTTACGTATCTAGGAGTAGTTACAAAAGTTATAGTCGAATACGCAATTTCAAGATGTTTTGGAACCTAGGTCGTCATTCAAAATTGTTTAAGAACTTTTATAATTGTTTCAGTACATTAATTTAATACATTATACAAAACATCCAGTAATGTCATATCAAAATATATAGTAGCTACACGAAGGTATAGTTGGGAGTACAGGAGCCGTTTGCACCTCGCTATCGGAGTACTGGTACCATGTACGGCAATCGCGATGGTCCCACATGGCGTTGGCGACGACTGGGCGCATGATGTTACGAAAGCGCGCAGAACAGAAGCGGCTAGATTCGCGCTCCATTACTGCGCCCGCGCCCGCGCCGCGTCGTTAACATGGCGGCCACGCACGTCCGCCGAGTCAACGGCCTCCACTATGCGCTTGCGCAACACCACGCAAATCTCGACAGCAAAACAAAGTCTTCTATTTGTATGTGTGCCGTGCCAACTAGAAGCTACGCATACACGCTTACGTTGTTTGTTTCATTTCTGCGCTACTACACACTACACACTACCGTACTACGCCTGTGCTGGTGAAGGGCTTCGACTACTTACAAGTTGACCTGCAATGCTGATTAAATTAATATTAAATGACCTACCTATCTAAAACAAACAATCTGTGAAGGATTTCCTACACTTGCACAAACATGAGATACCTATAATTGAAAATTATACATACAACGTAGACATCTTATAATTGAAAAGTTAATTACTTTCAACGTTGTGTGGTAAAGATTTTTGGAAAAAAATATGTAGACGCTTTTTGATAATAGACATTTATTTCACGAATAAGGTGAAATGTATTTTAAATTATCAGCGTCAGGTAAATTTTTCTTATCATGGATGTCGGTTTGCAATATAATATGGAAGGAGATTATAGATAAATACTATGACTACGAGTTAAAAAACTGGGTCAGAATAATAATGGCAACAACAAGAAGACCACTGTAACACTAACTAGATGATGTATTATTTGTCGAATACGGGCGTTATAATTTCAACTGAACTTTATAAAAATATAATTGCTGGATTTTTTGTATTGACGATGGTTTGTCTACATATTTAAAACCGAAGATACTTAATCGCAGATGACAATATTTCTTTAAATAATAAATATCTGCTATGAGTATGGGTAATGTAAATGTATTTTTAGATATTATGCTCATGACCTATATTAGTGTACTACTATGTAATCTTGAAAGTGCATTACGTTTTTCTCATTCTCATTACTACTTAATTATTGTTCAATTAGGTAATTGTATTATACTTGTAAAAGGTTTATCTAAAAGTTAATATATTATTCTTTTAAAATGACAATTATACATAACACACCTAGAAAGTATTTTGTCCTTTAATTAAAGTTATAAACACAACAAAATTTAAAAAAAAAACGTATTTAAAATTGTCTTGAATTTGCGTAAGTAATTCTTAATAGATGTGGTTTTAAAGTGTTAAATATATATTGAAATAAAACAATATTAAAATACCTAAACAAATATATTGATCAAGTTTTACCTTGTAAAAATATGGCAATATCTTATCTATGTTTGTTATTTTCATTGGTTTCAGAATGTTAGGCGGTTACGACGTTACGCTACGTAGCGCTACGGTGGACTACGTACGCAGTATATACGACTAGCGATTATTATTTAGGTCACCAATTACACTTTGCATTTATGAACAGAATTTTGATAAATATTACAAGCTGACTTATCCTCCTCGCTTCACTGAGATTTTAAAAAGTTTGGTAAAAATTGTATACTCTGCCTTCTCTTACTTTTGTACCAATTTTCTTTCATTTTGTCCTAGTCAATTTTTAGAAATGAATGAATAAAATGTACAGTTATCAGTATTTCATTTCTTTATTGCTTTTTTCTTTATTGTGATATGAAAATAGAGATCCAAAAATAAGAACCATCTTTCCAAAACTTCATAAAATTATTTCTGTACGTTGACGTTGAAGTTGGGATGTTTTATATTTAACTGTAGTATATTTTTCACAAAATAATTAAGGTTTTTGTAATACAAATTATTCGGTAGCCTTCACGAGACGTAGGCAGATGTGAAAAACGTCATTATTCATGTTTATTTCCATGAGTACGTCATGGCTGCCTTTCAAATATTCTAGAGTTGTTGTGCATGCGAATCGGAAGTGTTCGGAAGAGGTCGCCGACAGACACGTGTAACGCTTGCGCAATGCAACCTTGCGCTCGCGAATAATACTCGTATGAAGCTACGACCAAACACTTTGTAGCTCTTATCACACTGCTCATAGAGCTTATTATTTATTTTATCATTTTCCTCTACTGAACGCTATTGAGAATTTTATAGATGGTTTAACTTATGTTTTTATTTAATATTATTTTATTCCATGTATTTATTACTAGCTGTCCCGCGACTTCGTTTAACATGTCGCAAATTTATAAAACATTCACATAAACCTTACATATTTTCATACAAACTTTTATTCTCATATTCCCTATTGTTATTTTCACGCTTCTAGCTCTTAAAATGACGATACTTCCATACTACTTTTTCAGACAGACAGTGTTAATTTCGCATTTATAATATTAAGTAAGCTAAATAAATGTATTTATGGGATTATATATGTATTTACGGCATATAAATTTAGGGCTGTGATTCTGTAATGACCTGATGATGAGTGACAGATTTAAAAGGAGGTATAAAGTCCAGGCGTATTTAATGTTTGTAATCCAGTCAAAATATAATTACATAATTCGCGAACAATTTCAATGTACAACAGTGATTTTCTGCTCTTCGCTTAAATATGATTTGTTAATAATTTGAAGCATAAGAAAGGCGGTCTCAAAGCGAAAATCATGCAAGTCTTACGGGTCAATTAAATTTGGGATTTTCAAATTTAGGTTTATTATGTGATTTTTCGCTTGTAATTAATAACACTTGAACAAATAATTATAGTAATACTTGCTATGATATTTCAGTAGTATAAACAAATCAAAAGACCTCGTCAACGACAACAGAAGGTCGTCGAGACCTTCTTAGATACCCACTAGTATTAATATTGATAACGATATGTACGCGAAACGCATTTACTCACATTTTTTTTAACTTTATGTAAAGGAATATTAACTCTTTTATTTTGATACTAGATATGCAATATTCGTGTGGAAGCTTGGTACCTACAATATTCACACTCTGTATCTATTATTTAATCATCGATATAATCTTCCTGATTTTACAGTAAAATTCTCCTGTTTACCATAGTACACTATAGAGTATTTAATAGCCTTCGATGTATGCATCTCCTGAATACCAACTCTTTAATTCATGTTCCTTCCTTGTTTTATCCTTGAATTTATGTTTGCTTTAGTAAAATAAAAGTGAATTATAGATATGTACGTACCATTATTACTGACAATAATATTCGTACCACCAAGGCAACATCAACCATTTAATAGCTACCTATCTAATCTTATGATTATCCTTGTTTGAAGCAAAAACAATCTTTCTCAATGTGAACTAGACAAAAAAAACAACATGTTTCGGAAAATCTTTACTGAAGAGACCTTAAAATTTATCGAAATACACATCAGACATTATAATTTACTTCTCGGAAGAAGTGTGTTAAATTATAGTTTTTATATTATTTTAAAAACAAAGTTTTGTATTTTAATAAGATAGGTACATATGCAAAAGTTCATTGTTCTGTAAAACGCGGAATCAAAAAATGTTAATTAATTAGTTTGTATTCTATTTACGTTTTGTGAGATAAAAAATAAGATTAAGATTAAGTTGCTTAAAACAATAAACAAATTTATACATAAAATCTATTTTACTCGTGAAATACATTTTCATGAGAAATCATTTCATTTCAGATTCATGAATTAAATTTCATTTTATTATATTAGGTGAACCTATCTAGCTTAAGCTTAGCCAATTTAAGTTTAAAAGCTGTATCAAATTTTGAGTAGTATTTTTTACGTATTACGTTTGCATATTACAAATAAATTTTGGAAAGTTTTGCTTCCTGTTAGTATAAGACCTCTAAAAAGACAGCTCACATAATTTTCTTAAATATCTTCTGTGTACAGACATTCCATAGGTTGGATGAAATACTTATAAGTCTTAACGCATAATTTATTTCGAAACTTGGATTATTCTCGAAAAATGTGTTGTTATTTAGCGGAGAAACGAGAGCGAATTAATTCAGTATTGCTACCGGCATCAGTTCAAGGAGAACCCTGCGCAAAGGGCCGCGTCAGCGTCACGCATTGCCATTGACCCACTTACACTCACCTAACTGGCGTGTGCGCACCGCGAGGTATACTCGTCGCCACTCGCGCTGAAAGCCCTTCGCGATCTACGTTGTCACGTATACACATAACATTTCATTTGCTTAGCTAATTTTCAGTTATTTTCTTGATATCCATTGAGGTACCTAATTGCTAAAGAGCTGCTGATGTTAGGATGACAGATAAATTACAACCAGTCTCCGCTCACGAGGATCACCTGAAATTAATAATAAGTTTTTCTTATATTGCCCCCAAATTTTGATGCAATCACGGTAGTAACAATTCAGCACATAAAATGTTATTGAAAACACTTTAATAGTTTGAATGGTAAAGATAACATATATAATCATCCAGATACACTTAGTTTAGTTGTCATAAGTCATTTTCAATTAAAGAAAATAGTTTGAAAAACCTAGAAAATAAATATTTAAAAAAATGTGTTCTGCCACTGCTGTAAATTTATGGTAAACTACCCCCAACTGACTAGATAAATATGATTGAAAGTGTAGATAAGATTTCAGTTGTAGTTTCTACTAAAAATGTAAAAAATTGTGTTTCAAATTTATGCTAGTTTTAAGTATAGATAATGGGAAGATATGACACATTTAGTTGTGATAACATATAACTTGTGCGCGCGAGTGTGTTATTCGGTATATTTCAGCAGACCTCGTGGTTGTTTGTGGCGCGCATCTCAAGGCAACGGGCCCTCCGGCTCCGCCGCAAATAATTCTGCTATTGTGAAACATTCGTCTTATCACTATTTAGAACCTTGCTCGGATCACTCGAATTACGGTCAAGTTGATGATTTCAAGATTATTTTTTTAATGATAATAAAATTTCCGTAACTTTATACCTATTTGTAATATTATATGAATATATTTTATTAATAGCCGTAAATCCATTAGATTGGATTTTATTGCTTTTCTGTAAAGATAAACGTATTAAAGTGATTTTTAAAAATAAATTTTATGGAAAAAATTCCAAGTTTAACACTAATATACCTTTTATAAAATAACCTATATCCCTAAGTTGCCTTATCGTGTTAAGTACATCCTGACACTGGAACAGTACAAACCAAATGATCATATCCTTCATTTTAATTATAACATTTATGATTATGATCACTGTAAAATAATCGATATACTTACTCGTAAATAGTAGGAACCACTTTTTTGTAAATGAATAGTGGAAATTGAATCAATAAAATGGCTACACTACATTAATTATATCGCGCGGGAATAGTGTAGCTTTCATAAATGAAATATTCTATAATCACATTAGTAGTTCTACAATATTTCCTTCCATTTACAAATTATGCTTTTTTATATCAGTTAAATGGCCACATCTCTTTAATTGTAATATATAATATGGCCATCCTATATAACGTATATTACTCAGAAAATATGATGTACTTTGTATCGGAGAAAAAATGATTATCTTAATCGCTTCAGTGGTTTTTGAGGCTATTCTTTAAACAAAATTGTTTAAAAAATCAAATCTTACCTCATTATAATATTAGTGTAGATAAGAAAGTTTACAATATGTAAAACCTGTGAGCATCGAATGTTAATCCCATTTACCTACATCTACAATATTCCGCAGTGGCGGCTGGAATTGAATAAATCATTCGATCGCCTGCGATTGACAGGGTCCGGGGTATATGAACTTTGAAGTTATTCAACACTGTCTAACGTATAGACAGATGTGTTATTCATCACAAAAAATATGTTATGCATTATCTCAAGAGGCACACTAGCGATAAATGCGGCGGAGGCAACGTCAATGCACTCCGCAGCATGCTAGGTCAGTTCCCCATGAGCCCATGACTCAGTCACTAATGCACAGTTACGAGTACATACTACAACGCATCGATTCTGGATCTTTACTTTTATCACGAAACACTGCCGACATTACTGCCTACATTATTAGAGTAAATTACTTTTTGTCTAAAGCATATGGCTGGTTTCCATGCCACTTTATTTATTTAAATACTACTAAAGAATTAATGAATAGAATGCTTGTATATGAGGAATAGTTTATTTTTGTTGGTTATTATTTACATATTCACTGATGATTGAATTAAATCAAATTCCTAATACTTTACAACTTTTTATTAAGTCTGCTTTTTAATCAAACTGTGATACGACTCACCTGATTCGTCTTCTCAAGAATTAGAAAGAAAAAAACTCAAGAAAATGTTTTCTTAAATTTGATATTGATTCTTGTTGTTTGCTTATGCATTTACATTTATGGTTGTATTCAATATGGATGTACACATTTTAAAATTTAATATGATTACTATTGATTATGTAATTGTAGCTGCGCCCATCTGCTTGTTTGCTTCGGTTTCTCAGTTGCCTTGGGGGATAGTAACCCTTCCGCGGACATAGGCTACCCTTCGGACATAGATTTTTTTATCAAATATTAAACAAACCGCTTAATGAGAAATATCGGTTACGGAAACACTCTATTCAAGATATCAGATTGTCAAACATTTATCTGCATGTTGTTCAATTATTTAACTGCAATGCAAAGGGTTCATATTCCAGAGATAGGCATTAAAAAAAATTACAATTATCATTTTTGTTGCTGTAAAAAAAGGCTAAACTAAATCCTTCTAGATAATGATAGAGAATGGAAGCAATTGAAGAATTTATTTTATAATGATTTAGAAATCAAATTATTTTAAAAACTGTGATGAGTAATCAGCAAATTAACTAATGGTGGTGGAATTACGATTATATTCTTCATTAAATACCTACGATGCGGTCAGAAACAAATAATATAAGGTAAGTAGGAGCAGATGTTAAAAACTGCTAGGTAAATGTAAAATGAACTTAATATCGGGCATGATCTGCAACTGTATGCGCCGGCGCAGCTTGAGTGCACTGACCAATGGCAACCGCGCCTCTAACGCATTAAATTAATTCACCACAAGGCGAATTTGAGGAAGCCCTTCCAACAACCAGGCATATGCCCTATAAGTTATAACTGATAAATAAGACATTCGATCTATAAACTTCATTAGTGTATTTTAAGGGGACATTTCCCATGTCGGTTATTTTAAGATGATGTCGATTATTTGCTTAAATTAAAATATCTATCTATATAATATTGTAAATAATAAGAAGTTTTTGCTTTCTAGACATTTTTGTGATTTATTTAAACAATATTTAAGGTAGACACTACTGTCTTGTCATTTGATGCTAGGATATTTATTTGAAAAGTTTAGGGTCGCTATAGGCCCTAAGAGTTTTTCCCAATCTCTCCTTTATTTTATATTGTATATTCTTTATATATCCTGTTTCTCTTATTCGCTTCAAAACTTCTAAATTAATAATTTTTTTGCCCCGCGAAAAGTTATACATTTCCCTCTTACAGAAGAAGTTTTACTTTTAAAGTGAGTTTTCTACTAGAATTCAAGGAATTAATTTTACACATGTTTAAGTCTGTTGAAATTAACAATATCGTTATTAAATTTTACTTACCTAAATAAACTGAACTGGAAGTTAAAATGTTTTTATTTTTATTCAAATAGCAGTTTTATAAATCTACTTTATAATGGTTGACCTACATCATGTGGCTGTGCGGAGCGGAAACATTTTGTAAGGTTGCGATTTATTGCGGACAGCTACAGCCCGCCACCCGGTGACCCTTTGCTTTAATTGGCTACAAAACACTGGAAATAAAAACCTTTCGTTTAACGGAATACCCTATTTTACTCAAATGTGACCATTTTTTTTTGATTCTAGTAACGATTGAAATAGAGTTCAAAAAGAGCCTACATGACCTATACACTACACAGTCTATAGTTCACAGTTCTACACAGTGATAAAAATTATCTGTATGTAAAATTATAATACTTATTAGTCTGGTTATTAAAATGAAATAGTTTTTATTTATTTTAATTTTTTACTAAATATGGAACATTTGCATCGACAAAAAATATTGCATTATAAATTTAATGACACGATATGTCATTAGATTTATAATGCAATTTATATGTATAAAAATATAATCGAGACAGGTAGAATTCTGAACTAATGACGGTAGTAACTGTGGAAGGTCTTAACTTCTCCTTTTTCAATAGAGAAATTCCTACGTTAACATATTAGTTTTTGGTATATTTTGGATTGCCGGAGATTTGAATTCTTTCGCTTTTTACGAAGATTCGTAGGTATGAGGGGGCGGGCGGTGCAAGAGGTAGCTCGCTGAAAGGGTTGTGTGGGAACGGAGGGCACCTGCGTCTGCACATGGTGCTCGCCAGTTTTTTATGCATTAGTGCAGACAGATCAGCCTAATACAGTTTTTTAATCCATCTGTTATATTTAATATCTGTAGGTAATCTTAATCTTATATATCTTGTTTGGTTTCCTTATATTTACTGTATGGCAATGATCCAAATTACTTGCAATTACTACGATATGTTACAGTATAAAATATAAAAAAAATGCCATGGGTTGACAATTATGAATTAAATATTCAGTGTAGTGATGTAAGAAATTCTTGGCGCCTTAAAAAGAAATATAAATAAAAAACTTAGTCAGCAATCTTTAAAAATCCGCCATATTGGATTTAGAATACACAACAATCACACAGCTAACCATGCATTGATCAAACTAAAAGTGTACCCATACAAAATTTTGGCTCAATTGAGATGCGAGATTCATATATTGTAAGTTAATACAAAGCTTGTAAAATAGAAAAATGTCTATTCATACTTCTATAGATTATTTTCAGATTTATAGTTCCGCATAAGCAGACTGAAAAGGGCTCTCGGACTATGTGATCAAGAAATTACGAGTAATGTTAACTTTAACAAGCCCGCTGCGAAATTATATTTCATTAACTGTTCCATTAAGGAACAGGGTGATCGCGAATTGCCGACTGCAATTGTTTGCCATGACATTACCGTGTCTATGAACAAACTCATTACTAATGCCATGTTTCACATTGTAGAACTCGCGACTAGTGTTATAAGAGCTACTTTATCATTACAAACACTTTAGTCTATAGCTCATACGTGGAAAACAGCGGTATCGGTTGCATTATTGAGTATCCATGGTCGTTACATAGCGAACTGCCCCTATTTCTCGCCACAATTTATTCATTTCGCAACACATTACCTGTCAGCCTTTTTACCCCTCACTAGCGCGTTGTTGTCGATGAATTTTTAATGAGGCTGGTTTGTTAAAGGCCGCGAAATCTATCGAGCCGTGTACTTAACGCGTTAACGAAAACACAGACACGCACGCCACATTGAACGCTCTATCTATTGGATCTTTTCAAGGAAATTATGTCCACTGACTTGTAATTAATAATAAATTGACAAGTTGCGTTATAAATATCGACAGGTCGATCATCTTTCTTTGTTCGAAGTAATGTTATTTCCATTGTAAAAATATAATGATAACACAATCCTATTTAATGATATCATTTATAAGTCATGAAGTTCTTTTATTGTAATATTTCTTTATTAAATCTATAACTATAACAATTTTTAATTTTTGTTCACTATTTTAATTTATCAAAGGAGCAACTATATAGTAAAAAGTACTCAGTAACTTGTATTTAAATCAAGTGCATTTCATTGAATGGTAATGAGTACTAAATGGTAATGAGCACACGTGCGGGATAAAGTGTAAGCTCCTAATACAGACGTTTACATTTAAAAAGCACCATAATACTTTGGTGTTAATCGGATAGTATTGTGTTTTTTTGCATAAGCGGATAACCCCTTCGCTACCTGCTCTCGCATCGACAATGGACTTGCTTATTTTACGAATGCGGGGTTACGCAAATAGGGTAACCATTTTATATTTAATATTATTTATTGGTATTTGTAAAAAAAAAATTATAAGCGCAAATCAAATCTCGTAAGTTAAAACACTTTCAGTTTCCAATTGAACTGAAATTGTGTATGCATTTGTTAGTCGAACGTAGATGTATATTTATCATATGATATTACATCTACGATCTTAACCTTCTCTTCGTTCTCTTCCTCCTCCCCTCCCCTACTTCCTTGACTTCTCTTCTTTCCCTTTTCCTGCTTCTCATCCTCCTTTTTATCTACATTCCTACATTTATTATCCTCCCTTCACCTTCTTCACTGCCTACTACTTCTCCTCCTCTTTTACCTCCGTGTCTTCTGTGACTTCTGCGATGTCTCCAGCGCTGTGGGGAGAGGAGCCCTTCCGCCCTTGCGTAACACAAGACGAAAACCCACCTTCGCATCCTCGGCTTTCTGGTCGATTCACGGTGAATCATAAGGACTACCGCTTTCATAAAAAGCTTTTGTATAAAAAGTCAATAAATTGGATATAGGTAATACTATTCAGTATCTAGATTAAAATTTGATTAATTTCTCTTGCTTACAATATTGTATGTATTTACATCAAGTAAAAAAAATAAATAGAGTATTACATTTTATTGTTAAGCATCTATGTTGTTCTTAGTTCTGACGTTGCCACCCTACGAATCCCGAAATAAAGTACTACAAGGGAAATAAAGCGCAAAAACTTTTAATAAAAACATTTTTTATTTTAATGCAATCTAGGTCAGGTGCATATTCAACCCTTTCTGAGCGTGGGAGTCATATTTTTTTGCGGAGAAAAACCTTTACACGGTTTGTGCAATACATTTTTTCAAGTTAAATTTAGGCAAGTGATCTGTTTGTTATAATTTGTTCCCACAATGTTCAATAGATCAAGGAAGCGATGACAGTTAAACAAGAATGAATTTGTAAAGATCGCAATATATTTACCGTTATAGGTTTTGCAAAGTTCTGCTATTGCATTTTGGAGTTACACGGAGATACCGTAAAGGGGGAAATTTATGGAAAACACCTGCGTGTAATTACATTTAATAGTAAGTTACTGTAAAAAGCTTTAGTTATCAACTGAATCAATCAGAATCTCCAACGAATTTATACTTATTTATTGTTAAAAAATCTTAGCTGGTTATTGTATTTGTATAGTAGTAATCTACTGTTTGTAACTCGGAGATTCATTTATGATGAGAAAGAGGATTAGGAGGGATATATTGAAAAACACTACAATGGTGTTTAATATTGATATTGGGTAAACGTAATGTCTGCTACTGCCACTGAACCGATAAATAATCAAATATCTTTTAACAATTACGAGAGTCATCTAAGCAGTGCCTTAGACTTGTGTAGGCTTAAAGACGTCTTTTATTCAAATGAAACACTCGCCTCCACTGTTCCAGGTTCTCTGTTTAAAACTAAGGTTAGGCTAACCCAAGCATAACTTACGCGACATATCATATAAATAAATATTTTTATACTTTGATCTTTGTATAACAGTTTTATCAGTTTGTTCATATGACATCGTTTAAAAATTACTTTAGAAATAGTGCGTTTTTTTTAAATTATATTCAGTAAGATTTAATGAAAAGATTGCCTTTATTTGCAAACCAAAGAATTAAATCAACTAATATTTTTTTTAAAAATTACCTAAAAGTTACTTATATGTTCCATGTCTTTCTCCCGTTTTACTTAGATTGTTTGTTAGGAATTGTTTGTTTAAATTAAAAATGTCAATTATTTTACAAGTTTGAAAGTTGTATTGTAATCGATGGTGAAGTTTAAAGTATGGTTAATGTGAAGTGCATTTCTAACATTAAGCTCTCTCGTCTCTCAGGCTGATTAATGATATAGACAGTAAAACCGTTAGATAAACACGGGAGCTTGATAAAGGGGATAATGGTTATAGTCAAAACATATTTGCTGAAAGAATAATGATACGTCGCGTCGCGGCGGGGACCGGAAACTCTACATTCGCAGCAACTTCGCTTCCGTTCCGTCATGTGTTTGATACGATACAACTTATAAAAAACTTTTAAGATTTTATAAATTATATTAGAGCCATTAAAGCATCATTAATACTTTTTTATATCTACTTTCATGATAATATTTATTTCAAAAATATCAACATCCTTTTCGATTACTTATTGTGTGCTAAGGTTTTACCTTACTCGTTAAAACTAAAATATTACAAATTTTGTAACATTTTAGTTTTAACTTATTTAGTTTTTTTAATTTTAAATATATCTTCTACTTAAGTTTTTTTCTTTATTGTTGCAATTTTTATTTGACTTGTACGCCATAGGTTTATCACGTTTACTGTTGTAATTTTACAAATTTTATCATTTAACTTTTGCGTCTTTATTTCTTTTTCTTTTATTTTTTAATATCATTTGCATGTCATGTTAGCCTATAAGTGGAGGTATTCAATGTGAATGTTTAGATAAAGTAAATGAGAAAATTAGTTTAAAAAAACATTGTATGCCACGTTGGCTTCCTATTTAAATAAATAAGTGGATACTCTAAAGTACCAGGTTGCAAATTACAAAATTTATCTATTTAATTTGTTTATTTTGTTTTCCGAAACTTATAAACAATTAATAAAACTATAATATTATGCAAAATTTTGTTAGAATAACAAAATATTTATATTGCCTCTGTAGCTGAAGTAGATTACTTGTATTTAGGTATACAGTGTCAGTACCCTCTGAAAATTAGCATTCAGTTTTATAAATAAATAGATAAAATGTTTATTCCACAGACAAAAGTAAAAAATGAATAATATAGGACCGACAAAAGGCTGCTCTTCTTTTTTATATATTTTTTTTATCCTTGTTTATCTTAGTGCAATAAAGAATACATAGTGTTAAATAGATATTTGTACAGAGAAATGTTAAGACAAAATTTTCGTAGAACAATTAAATCATATGAGTATATAATTATATTTTCAGAAAGCCTTTTTGATCATATGTATAAAATCCCCAACAAAATAAAACAAGATTAGCTATAACAAATATATGTATGTACTGAAAGCAATAAAAACATGAGTTTTCTATCTGTGATTTATTTTACAAGTTGAATATGTTTTTGCTGGTGTCACAGTTCAGATTGTCGGCGGCGTGAGAACTCTCTGTCAAACGCTCGCTGTAGCTTGCAGGGGAGTTTTTTCAGGAGGGTTCAACAAACTACGCAAATGCTTGAAGAGGCCATATTTTGCGCTCACTTAAAATTTAAAATAAAATGTAAATTCTATACATATAAATATTATTATTTCTAATTCACTCTACAAACTAATTTATGTAAATATTTTAATGTGGACTACACTACTAAAAAATATTTAAAATTGAAGTATCGTAGTGTTTAAATTGTCTACGAGTTCAACTTCACGCACCTGAATAGATTAGTATGACTATTTTGATTCCATTAAGTTTAAAATTAAAAACATGAGAATCGATAGATCCTAACCCACGGTTTCTATTTCAAACTAAACTAACTTATCACGTTGCATTCAAAATCAGAGCGCGTTTCTTGTTTTTGTTGCCCTTTTTGCACAAAATTCTTCTCTATAAAAACGTTTATACATACTAAATGTTTGCTTAGTGACAAAGCAAACCCTACAAGCACGTCTTAATCTTCTCAATTTTTTTGCTTCAAAATGCAGAGCAAAATAAAAAACCACATTGCAAATGGTAAAAAAGCTTAGTATGTACTAGATATAAGGAAATGAAGATAGCAATAATTTAGGTATATTTATTTATACATTTAGATACATAAATTATAAAATTGCACAGCTGAAAAAGTCTAGAAACCTTAAATTTACACTTCTGCTAAAAAGAAAAACCTTATAGTTTTCACGAGAAGAAGCCGGATAATTTAAACTGATCAAAATGTTATCTTTCTAAACTAATATTAAACATAAAAATTCTGTAACGCTGTGCTGAAATAATATTCAGTATGTTATTGTGCATACAACTTTTTTTCAATGTGGGGAATGCATTTACGCATACCCCTTAACACATAACCTCTATGTGGGACTCTCAGCGATATGTCGTATGTTAGGCGCCGCAGGAACGCTTTAGCATGCTACTGCGGACGCCTCGGCAAATCCTTTGACTGCGGGTATAAGTACCCGGAGTTAAAACCCGCCCATGAGCTCGCTTTACGAAGCACCTAACTGAGGGGTATGCCAGGACAAGTCTACTGAAATACCCAGCCTATTGTGAATAAAACTAAGTTGACCCATTCAGATCCAATATTTCTATAAATCAACTGTAGTCATGTCACAGGTTCACAAACCTTCACACAATACAGTTATCCGACGATTCCTCTCACAGTTTTGCACACTTTTAAACAAAAAATTGGAATTTTATAAGGTTTTCTCTACCTGCTCGTGTGGCTTGCAGATTTGATATCTTTTGTGAACAATTTTTTGCTTTAATTTGTGACAATTATACCGGTATATGACTTTTTACCTGAGATCGCTTTTTCACATTTGATATCCCCAACGTTTTGCAGATTCGTTTTTTTACTTACTTGGGATTTTACTGTTATCTTTTTAACTTAGGTGATCAAAAGAATTAAACTTTATACGATTATTATATCTCTACTAATAGATAAATAAACTTAATATATAAGTATACGTCAATAATTTAGGTTTTTGACTTCATGCACATACAAAAATATAACTTAGTGAAAAATTTGAAGGAATTTCGTTGATAATTTACATGTTACCTAAATCTACTACCTGCAGATAACCTTTAATTCTAGTTTAAAATCAGATTTCCCCTTCTATCATACTTAAATCGATTGGAGACGAACTATTAAAAGAAAAAGCTTAAAGAATATTCAGGTAGACTGATGATATTGCATTTTATCAAACGGGTCGATGTTTAAAAAACGCGCTCTCTCTGCATGTGCCATTTAAAAAGGAACTTAAAAAACCAACTGGTAGGCAAAGAAAGACTGGCGAGACCGCGGGAAGGGTTAAGGGTAAAACGTATGCGAGTGGGCAAAAAATTGATAAAATGCTGTATCTTATAAGACAAATGTAGAGTTTTGGTCGTTGAGGACATTAATGAAGTTTTTCTTAAGAAAATATTTTAAAAGATACCTTCCACGTTTGAATTTGTTAGCTAAGAAGTTTTGTAGAATCTATGAAATCACTTTAAGTTTCTTAAAATATCTAAGGAGCCAAAATTGTTAGGAAGCAGTATAATATTGTTGTAAGGGTAAGTACAAATTGCAGCCAATAATCTATTTTTTCATCTATGGAAACAAAGCGGTAAAAAGGGGTATTTTTTGCGTCGCTTTCACAACATGTGCAATGCACAATCGTCTGACCCAGTTGTACTATAGGTACTTCCTTTGCATTAAACTGTTAATAGAAAATCTGTGTTGAATGAAATAAAAACTATGAGGTTTTGTTTGTTTATGAACACTATTATTATGATCTGATTTCTTTTCTTAGGATGCAATTTCATCACTCAATCCGTGTTTTAAAAAACTATACTATTATTTCTATACATATTATTTTAGTTTGTTAAAATACTTACCTATATAAGTTTACAGTGAAATAGTTTCTTTTGAACATTACAGTTCTTATTTTAGAACATCATTAAGGGATTCCAAAGAACCGACTTCTGAAAATCCTTTTAAAATGATGAAGAAAGAGTTGACATAGTGACAGCTAATTGGAATACACCCATCTGCAGTGTTTTTGCTAAGAGGGCTAATCGCGTCAACCCCTCAATAGTTTCTATTTCATATTGCCACTTTTAAGGGTTGTGATGTTTTTCTAACATCATTTATGTTTACAGGAACAAGTTAGAAGACCTTTGTATCATTCAAATCATTATAGATTGTTTGATGTGGCTTTAGGGACAATGGCTAGGTGATTTTACTTTAGTAGGTAGAAGAGAAGTTGATAAATTAGATAAAAATAAAAGTTTCTGTGGAATAAGAGTAGGCAATTATCGTTTGCTATTTAATCTAATAAATTTTCAATAAGTGACATAAAAATGGAAACACAAAAATGATTAATTAAATGTAAATTCAACGTATATTGACACGGACTCTCTTGGGATACTAAAACATATGTTTAAAAGGGCTAAAATAAAGAGCACTTTTACAAGGAAGGGTTCGGCTGCAATTCACATTTGCTATACATAGGTCCCCTATCCCTCCTCTCTGTGACATCGTGATCGTGAAACTCATTGCGAGTAATCCTTCTTTGACATGGAGCTCTTGTTGTACGTATTTTGTGTTTCCGGCGAATTACACATCTAGTTGAGTTCTGTTTTTTATTCCAACGTTTTTAAAACAAAAATAAACGAATTTAATCTTTTGCGACTTTGTACATTTAGAAACGATTAACCAAGGCAACATAAATCGTAGAAACTGTACGAATACGTCATCTAAAAAGATACAAACGTCTTATATACTAAACTGTGGTTATTTACTTATTTACATAGACTCGAAGAAACCAATGAGTGACCGTTTGTGTACATATATTATACACATGTGTTACATATTTATTGTAATCTATGTTGTATATATGAGATAAGGACAGTGAGCGAGTGTGCTAATTTATTCGCGATACTGTACGACGTTCCGATACGGAGCGTGCTCACGGTCTAGACCCATTCCTATTGGCTGGCGCTGCCGGAGGGCGATCCTCCTTCCTCTCGAATGATGCGATTCGCGAATATATACATACAATTCAGTGGCGAATCGCGTCCTGCGAGAGTAACTGCGCAAAACTCACACAATCAACTTGAATATTGTATATTGTATCTTGTTTTAAGCTCTCGTCATACCTCCACACATATAAGAAGATACCAGGAGAACATAAGTATTTGTTTAGACTTACATATATACGTTCATATATATATTTGCTTTTAGTTTTAGCTAGTATACAAGACGAACTGTTCCAGCTTCGCATGGGTGCATTTTGTCGATACAATACTGCGATTTAACAACAACATTTAATTTTCAATATACTGTTGCAAAATAAAAATATTCAGGTTCCAACGACAATAAACATAACCCGCAAGAACGTAATATTTTTTCCGGAATAAAAAGTAGCTTATAAGTATGTCAATTCAGGTTATAAAGTACCTGTATACCAAATTTCAATGAAATCCGTTCAGCTGCTGTAACGTTGTAATCCAAACATACAAATTTTTACATTTATGATATTAAATAAGATTATAAACCAAGAAAATATATATACATACGTAATAGGTACGAGAAGTCATTCAAAATGGAACAAAAGGTATTTTTAACTCATGTTTTGCATATCTAACCATCGACTGCGGAGAGGTCATTGTATTTTATTAAAACTTCAAAAAAAAAATAGATACGCAAAAAAGCTTATTGATGCTACGTTATTAAAAACTGCAAAAGGGAAGCACAAAACCAACAAATTTGGTTGGGTAAAATAAAATTTTATTAAGATGACTATGATATTATTAGTTCTTCAAAGAAGATTTCACTAACTTAAAAACTTTGTTAAACTTAAGTTAATAAGATGTTTAATGTTTCGTATATTGATAAATTAAATTGCACCTAATTAACTATAAGACAAATAGGTTAAACAGGATCAGACAGCTGGTAATATATTATTAAATCGTATTGTAATCAATATATTCACATGCACATTGTATTGAAACCAGTCCGCATGGTTGTGTAACGGTTGCCTTCAGAAGCGCATCAGAGATCAGAGGTCATCGCTGCGCAAGGATGCATTATTTATTCTACTTTACGGTTAACCCATTCTGGATCGTTCCAAGAAGATATATTTTATTTACTATGTCAACCTATTGGTTTTTATATGGAAATATTTTTATATGTATTTTACATGCTTTTATTTTACTTCACTTTCAGACTATCTGTTATTAAGTCTTGCAAGTTTAATTTGACCCACTTTCCGCTTTCCAATTAAATTGAAATTTTGCATGAATACTAAATCAAATGATAATGCATTATTATTATATGGAGCTGTTCTGATGATGGAGGCGTAAGATAACCATGGTAAAATGTTTATAAAACCATGCAACAACATTCGGTAAAGGCACGATTCTGTAATAAGTTCAAGATGATAAAATTTTACTTTTTCAGTTCAGTTCAAATAATTTGTTATTAAAAAAATCTTTGTAAAAGTAGTTAAAATGACAATTGTAAACTATACGTCGGTAGAAAATGTTTTATGAAAACGCAACTTTCCCGATTCATCAGTGAGTCAGCGAGTGATGATTCACAGATTAATCCCAACTAATTAAATCATTACAAAAGGTAATATATAAGTCAAATATTTAAAAAAAAATGTTCAACTAAAAAAGTATTTTTAAGTACTATTGGATCGTAGGTATATCTGTCTACCAATAATATTCGTAAATTGGGTGAGACAATTTATAAGAGACAATTGGAATAGAAATTTCTGTGACGTGTGTGACGACTGTGACGACTTACTTAGCTCCAGTCTCATAAATACTAAATCGGAATGAAAGCTACACCCTACAAAGTTAATTCTTTGTTTTTTACATAAATAAATAAGTCACGTACCTACACTATTTTTTATTAATTATTTGTGTTTTTATTGCTTGTATTTTTTAATTAATTGATTGACCTACTTTGCTGTATTGTATTGGTTAAGTCAATAAATATTGAAATGTCCATTCTTTACTTAATTCACATGAAATTTCAAGGTTTTTCCGTGCTAATTTGTGATAGTAATTTTTTTTCACATGTTTAATAGTTTAAGTTGAGTTTTCTAGTTTACTTTCGTAAATAACTATTTTAAGTAATGAACTATATTTTAGTAATTCTTATTGCTTCCTTTTATTATTGAACTGGATTTAATGACTTCAAGTCTGGGCTGGTAGTAATGAACTCATTTACAAATTTTAAAATAATCATCAAAATCGGACTAGGTGTTCTGATTTTATATCAACGCAACGGTTAGAATATGACAATCTGACAAATCTAATACATTAATTCTAAATACAACGCAAAGTCACAAATAATTACTATTATGCGATTAATTTCTGAATAACGGTCAACGTAGTATTATATCTGTGAGAAAAAACCTTCGAAGCGGTCAGTGTACAACTGCCCACTGGGCTAATGATCACCTAAACAAAATCCCAAACAAAAAACCGGCCCGCAAATTCAACAAAGCTACGCAATAAAGAACAAAGGTGGCGTTTTCATACAATACCCGACCATATTAATTACCCTTCTCAAGAACATTCAACAAAGGAAAGGGTTTAATAAGCTTACAGTAAATAAAAGAGCTATAAATCGGGGAACTGACCGCTGTCCACCGTGTCCACTCACCACTGTATGTTTAACTCATGTTTAATTACATTTGACATTTGTTTTCAGCTTTAAATAAAAACTCATATCAAATCAAAATTTTTATTGTTATATCCCCATACTAAATATTAACGGATTTTTATGTTAAAGAAGGTAAATTGTCGCATGATTCAACAGTATATGCTTACAATTTAATAAAATATTCAGTATCAAGGCTAAGTTAGTAGTTTCGCGGGCCTTGAAAGGGACAGCACTTGTCAAACGTGGGTTAAAGGTGACGAACGGACCAAAATACACCCGGTTTCTATCGAAACTGCCTTACATACAATCCGAATTCTTAATAACCTACACTTTTATCTTGCCCTATCACGATATATTTTATTCTTTTGGCGTACCTTTATTAGATCTAAGTTAGGTCTAAAATTTCTAAGTTTCATACTCATTACTCGTACTCACACATATAAGTCAATATTACTGTCTCTACGTTTGTGTGCTATAATGTTTTATTATGCATTGTACAGGTGGGGTAAAGGATTGGTAAAAGGATTATTCGCTAGCCGTTGGTCACCTCTGACCGCTGACCGGCGACCTCATGGGACTGAGAACTTGAACTTAATCATGACATTGAGAAATTATAGAACTTTGTAAATGCATCCTTTTTATTCCGAGTATTAAGAAACACAAATAAAAAAATGTCGCTATAAATTAAAGTAGGTATGTTTTTCTCAAAAAATTAGAAATAAATCAGTTCTTCGTCAAATTGTTATACTGTTTTCGAAATTGAAGGTACTTATTGATTTTCACTCTAAAGTATTGCTGCTTCTTCGACATCCTGGATTACACTTTTAAGGCTTGAATTACGAAAAATCACCTTTGTCTCCAGTTTCATATTGTTAATTTCAGTAGTTTTTGTAGCTCTCTAAGTTCCGTAGTCTGAGGATGAGTTATACAATCCGCTTCTGTACATATAATATTATTTAGATAATAATATCTGCACAAAAAAAATTCATATATTTTCTCTTAGAATTATAATTAATAAATAAAAAGGTGATTCATCCCTATTGAGAGATTCGCAACCCCTCGTCCCTTGTCCAACCGTTGATCACCTCTGACCGCTGACCACTGACCTCATGGGATAGACAACTTGTTCTAGTAACATGCTAAGTATTGGCATTGAACTTGCAAATTCGATTTTTTAATAGAGCTTAACGTTAGCATATTTATTATTACTTCAAAATACTTAATATTTTCTATTGCGCTTAAATCTCTATAAAACTGAAGAATGTTTTCCTTGTATTCAATTTTATACAAGGGAAATATGGTATTATTATAATAATGAATGGCTCTACAATAAAAAAAAATACCTACACATTTATTTTTATTAGTTTTCTTACGTGAAAAATAATACAAAACTGAAATATCCTGAGTAAGGTTTGTAGTCCTCAAAACAACTGTTTTGATAGGCATTAATAACGAATTTACGTCTTTGTGAAAAAGTATCAAAATAGTATAAAAGTAGATTTATAACGGTGAGTAATATACGAGTTCAATTCAAATGTTAGCATAAAATGAATTTAAAGTTAGTGTGGCATCGGCTTTACATCGCGATTTCTATTCAACATTCACTCTATATAAACACCAAATCGTTTGTTTTGCAATTAAATACAATAGGGTTCAATGGACGATGAAGCATCATTTTAATACGACAATGCCCCTTATATCAACTTTGTATATATTTAATTACTATTTTAGGATAGCATTATAAAAGTATTCTTATTAGTACCTCAATTTATTGACCATTTAAAAACTTTTACAAAGCTACAAATAAGTTGACGTTAATTTAAAAAAAAATAGTTCTAAAAGAAAATAAGGTAATTCGTAGAAATCAATGAATTTAATTTCATGGAGATTTTCTGCGGGTCGATTAATATTATGTATAGTGATTGTGATTTAATTGCATTAACACTGTTTGTGTATTTTAAACCTATTTAATTGTCTACAAGCCTTTACATTTTTATGCCTTTAATTAAACTTTAATATTATGATAGGTGGACTAGTTAGAATTAATTCATGTTACCTAAATTGGGATCAATTAATTTAAAAAGTTTGAGGTGTCACTAAGAATAACTCCGCTTGTCGCAGGTCTTACAACCAGCTGGATCTTCGATATGACTTTTTATATTATTTTCATTAGGAACTGAATTTGTATAGAGTAATAAACCTGTAGAATTACTCAGATAATATTTTTGAACACTATGGTAACATAAAATATATCGTTTTCTTTAAGACAAGAGCGCAATATGTTTGTAATATAGCACAATAAAAATAGGCTTTAGCCTAACTTGTGCTGAACGATTATAAAATATACTCGTATTATGAATAATAATAAATGAATTAATGATGGTTACTACGATACCTTTTAATTATATGTACGTGTATCCCAGATATTAAGTTTTGTCTTTATTTGCTTTTGCTGGTGACATCAAAAACGGAGAGTTCTTCATTAAATGTTAACCTATTTTTGTTTATAAATCGTAGTAGATTTTTCTTTTGATTATAATAGGTACCTCAAGGGTGGTCATTTATTAATTTCATTTGCATTGAATTTTGGGTTTCCGAGATATAATAGGAAACTCAAAATGTGTACCTAGTTATTAAGATTTTGGTAGGTTTATGCAAAATACAAGCGATCAGATCAGTTTATTGGTAAAAAATATCATATTATTAATATATTCGTACCATCTACTATTTTTAAGATCTGTATAACTACTGTATATCTTTATATTTACCGGTGAGTAATAAGCTAGATCGCGCACATGTCGCCCATGCGTTTTGTCCGCCCTTATGTGGGAAGTAGGAAGCTTGGATCTTTTATTTGGAGCTGTAATTACGGAAACCTTTACTGTAATTACAGGGGTGATTGCTATATTTAATTGAACTTCTTTAATCCCTTTCGTGCTACGTTTGGAAAGCAATCTAACAATCAATAGAAAACTTGCTCGTTATTTATTCATTAGATTTCGCCTATAGCTTTTTTTTTAATTCCTAGACCTATGTTTGGGAATAACTAATTGAAATGAGCGAAACCCACGACGCGTCTGCTTGTCATGTTAAACACAAAGACTACTGGATTTTCGTACGGTTTTTACCAATAGACAGTGATTTACGAAGAAGATTTAGGTGTATATTTATTAAGGTCTTGTGTAAATGGAATGAAATATGACAATAAAAGCTTGTGTCAAAAACGCAGCCAAATCTCTTTGCGAATTGATGCAACTCTGCGACAGAAAGAAACATGTAGACATAATATGCTCTACTAGCCGTGCGAAGCCGGGGCGGGTCGCTAGTATATATAAGAATTAAATGACGACGTACCAAAATATAATTCGCTATATTAAAATCGTAAATTCATATTAAGGACAAAGAACATTATTAATATTAAAAGAGTTTCATGTACGAATGTATTGATTTAATAATTAATTCAAATACGTTTCTGGTAATTTCACGCTACTTTTACGTGTAAGCGAATGTAAATAATTATAAATAATACTATTTGTTATTGATTCTAGCGCAAGTGTAAATATTTCATTTAATTAGCCATTTGGCTGTTTGACGTACAATTTGCATAGTCAGATACTGTTTTATCATTTTACAAATAGAAGTTAGATATTGTTGCCTTTGGTTCTCGGATCAAGAAGTCATTAATATATAAATCATACTATAATGTACAGGATTACTTAAATGATGAGAATGCTTGGAATCTAAGTGACGTTAACTCTCAAGCTAAATGATTTGTATAACAGACTATGTAAACATGGCTTTTTGAAAAGAGCGACTGTTGAGTTTCTGGCCGCCTCTTCTCAACAGAAAATTGCTTTCCGAGCTGGTGGTAGCTTCAGACAAACTGACTGACCGACCAATTTTTGACGTTTCAAAAGTACTTTTAAAAAAAAGTCTAGTTGAAATAAATAATTTTGATTTGGTTTATTCGGAACTGAATCCAAGTTATATTTTATTTCACTGGCGATTATCATCTCCCTCTTCATGAAAAGTCCTCATCTATAATTTTTGTCGTATATATCGTTATAAATTATACACATGTCATGGTATCTCACATATCCTACTTTTATAAAACATAAAAAACTTTTGAAAGTTGATCTTTTGAGTAATTGTTGGAAAAAACACAAGACATTACTTAAATAAATTAAAATAAGTTTTTATTTGTTTTTACTTTATAAATGAGAATAATTACAAATGCCTTATTTGTTATGACAATTCAAACGACCCTTAACCTGATGGGGTTGTGTCATCTTATCATAGAGTTCCAGTGGCCACCTTCTGGCTCCATCTTCAGATCAGCTCCATGACATAACAATATTGCATTGTTATTCAATTTACATACATGTAAACTTTCATATCATTTCTGAAACCGGAAAATGGGCTAAATTACACGAATACAATTTGTTTACAGATACACAGCCAGACAAGAGCAGTTGAAAATAAATAAAAAAAAATGTTCAGAAATAGAGAAAATACAAGTATTACATTTTTTATAACGTCCGTTATCACAAGAACTTTGAATTACATCAGTATTAATTGGACTTAGTACTGTTGCTAATGACGTATCTATATGGCGCCATATTATGTACAATTCTATAATAAATATTATATGAAACATCTAATTTGCTTTCACTCCAATTCCTTTTGTTCTTACTAATCATAAGTAAACTAAGTATTATCACTAAATTCACATTTGACCTAAATACTAATCGCTAGTAATGTATGAATAAACTAGTAACCTAAAGTGTTTTCTATCTACATTATTCTACCTGTCTCTTTAGATACTTTCCTTTAATCAAAATTGTTTTATAATACATTTTTTGGATATAAATACTAAATAAGTTTAGCAGTAGCAGTAATAACAATCATGCCGTACAGCAGCTCCAGCTGGACAACTTCGGAAATATAATGGATCAATATGTACTAGAAAGTATGTTGTCATTAAACACTTCGGGATACTTTTGACCTATAAGACAAAAATTTATAATTAATATAATGATTAATCATGAGGTTTTTATTATTTTTGCTACAAATATGACATTAAGATGCATTATTCGAAAAACTGTGATATTATAGAGAAGAACAAGAACTGAAGGAGATAGAGAAAAGGTTTCAGAATCTTTATAAGTGTCGTTTTTCTGAAAAATACTTTACGATTTCTTTATCAATTTTCAGTAATATATCTCAATTAAAATATAATAAAAAAACTGTTAAAAAGTATCTTGTTATTTCTTTTATTCTGCTATCACGAATTGAGGATCTTTCACAGATTCTTAAATTGTACATTCTAATCTACTCTACTTGATGATTATAACAGTACTTATACATTTAGCTGATACACTATTAAAACTCAGAAGTATCATGTATCCTCTAACAAAGAATACTAGAAAGTGTGTTGTGTGTTTCTTTATGTTTGCTATTTATATTATTTGGTAAATGTCGGAGTCAGGAAGCGACGCGCGACGTCACGACTTGGAGCGCTGCACGCTGCGCTGTCCGCGGCGAACGCGCCGCATGTTGAGGCAGGACGGGATAAAATTCAACAATGTTTTGTAGCGTCTACATAAAAGAACACATTTTTGTTGTAAATTGAACTTTTTATCACTCATAAATCATGAATGATTTAAGCATTATATTATGGACAAGACACGCACTAACTTCGCTAGGCTAAAATATTTTTTCATTTAAATTAGAATGATTTCATTTTTTCCCTAATATCCGATTTAGATATAACCAAGCCTATATTTTAAGTTAAACCAGTAATGCAACTGAGAAAACTGAATCTAATTAAATGCACTAGTTCTTGCGTCATGCGTTTACAAAAATAAAAAAAGCAGACTAAAATCTAAAAAATGATGGTTTTGGCTTCTATTGGTCTACATTACTTAACATTACTTTGGTATAAGATAAAGAGAAAGTTAGTAGAAATTAATCATGCAAGTATCAGTATAATTATATTTTTAGTGCTATTATACATAAATCTAACATCATCAACAGTTAATGGCCCACTGCTGAGCCGGGTCTCCTCAGGCTGAGGAGGAATTAGGCCATAGTCCACCACGATGGCCAAGTGCGGGTTGGCAGACTTCACAAAGCATTGAGAACATGGAGATCTCTCAGGAGTACAGGTTTCCTCGCGATGTTATCCTTCACCGTTAAAGGAAGTGATATTAAATTTCTACCAACCTACATAACTCAAAAAAGTCTGAGGTGTGTTCCCAGGATCGAACTCAAATTTCCCGAATAGACATCAATGTCTTAACCACGGGGCCATCACTGTTAATTATTGTGAGATTACAATAAATCTAAATATTTTATGTTAGCTGTACAGAATAAATGTAGAGTCACTTACATAAGTATGTACGGTACATAATAAGTAACGGGAATGGACGGGCTTGCGTTCAGTCTACACGTAGGTATACCTCTGATGCAAATTGATTTCATTCAATTTATTTATTCATTGATCAATCCTTTATATTATTCGATTAACTAAACATATAATAAGGTTTCAGTTAATTTACTGTATATACTATAGATAGACCAGCAACTATTTAACTATCGCTAATCATAAAAGAAACAATGGAAAACATCACGTACTTAGCAATTATATCATTGTCAAAACTATTTACACATAAACAATTAAGCATATTGTGCATAGTATAAAACTACTTTTTGTTGTAAAAAATCCTAGACATGAGTAAGATACGTGCTAATCTGGTAAAATATGCATCGTAGGCATAGTTATGCGCAAAACGTGCTAACCCACTCAAAGAACTTTATCAAATATAAATAAAGTTTTGTAACAAACAAACATTATAAGGAACGGGTGACTCTGACTAAATAGTCAAATCCGGTCGGGGGCATTGGCTAGCAAGTTTCGGCTGGCGAGAGGGGAAGTGAGGACCAAACGGCCGCGGGGGGACAGAAGTGCAATGTCCTCGCTAACATTGCCAGAGATGCCTTCCTCGACTTCAAGCCGCTTATCTAAACGTCGAAAATTATAAGGAAACATTCAAGGGGTTTGTGTACGTGACTTGCGATCACTTTTATAAACTATAAGGAGATTGCTAATGTTTATTTTAATGCAGAGTAGCTAGGTACAGATATTAAAAGGACGGCAAATTTGATAATAAATCTTCACCTACAGGTAAATCATTAGCAGCATTCTAATACCATTTGCTTGTGGAATTCTTCAATTCGGTAGGAAGTCAATATACCAGTTACACTTTGGTTAATTAGTGATACTTGAATATAAGTTTCCCTATTGTTTCGGTGTCGATAACCTAGCTAAGGGAAGCTGAAGCCATAAAACTAACCTAGAACAGAATGAGGGTGGACATTACAAACATTAAATAAAACTTTTATTTATTAAATAAGGCTACTTTTACGGACCAAAAAGGCTTTTATTAAAGTGGTGATTCAGATAACAATATAATATCAATTGAAAAATCAATTAAATCTAATAACCAAACCAATTTATGATCTAACAGTTAATATTCTATTTAGTTGCGGAAATTTCACCGTCGATACTATTTTTCATGATAAAATATGGTTTTGTGTAATATCTTTTAATATGAAAACAATTATCCTTATCGCAAATTTCGTGAAGCTAATTGCCGATGCGCACTTTGCAGTGTTATCTCGCGCCGTCTAATGGAGTATTTGCAATTAAGAATCGATTAATCATTGGAAGGGTCACGTTTGCCAACATTAGTCGCGATAATCGACTTCAAAAGAATTGACGATTGCAGCCCGACGAACTAACAGACGATCGTCTATTATTTATACTTTCAGTTAGACGACGTAGTGATGCATAATTAAAATTATGTTTTTCAAGGCCTATTAACCGACATTATGTCGTAAGAAGAGTCGTTCTCGTTCCCAGTAAGGTAATATGACACAGAGGGCGGCGGGAGAGGGGCTGGAGTCTTGACCTTGGGGAAGGATCGAGACGAAGCCAGCGGTCCCTGACCTGACTATTTCGAGTGGCAAGTGCAGCGGTGCCGCGCTGCATGCAATGTGCATACCGAAATAACCGCCTGGCCGCTTGCCCCGACGCGGCCGCGCGCCGCCCACGCCGCGCCAGGATGCGCAGGCGCTGCCTCGCATATACAGGGTACGCCCATTATCGTAGGCAGGCACGGGAGTGCTCCAACCAGCCTCAAATGCCATACGATAACCTCTCGTCGTAATCCATAATCCTTTAGCCACAAACAACTCACTCACTGAACCGTTCATTTGTTCGTCTGCTCTAATGTTACTGGTATATGAATATTTTAAACATACTCTAATTATCCAAAATAAGTGTCCGCTCGATTATGGGTGTAATGTACGGTTAGGAAAAATGGTGAGAGCGCCCGCCAGTTTGATCGACGAGGGAAAGGGTCCGTTCAAGGTTACAGATGATGCACTTTCTAGAAAAGTAGCACGTTACACTTAGGTGCATTCATTATACTTTTAAGTTGTTTCAGAGATAAGCTGTCATCATTGAAAACGTGCTCATTTTAACTTAAAAGGAATTGATATTTATGTTAGAAAGCTAAGATTTTAGTTTTTCGTAACAAAGTAGTTATCAGACCCTTCATTACATTTTTCTGTTATGAAACATAAAAACAGGTTAAGTAAATTTAGATCTTAAAATTTTTTAATATATATTAATAAAAGGCTACAAAATATATTCCTCATATCATTAAATATTAACAATTAAGATCGCTTCTTATGTCACGATGCAACAATCAGTCCTTCGGTAACTCACACATGCAGCTATGTAGAGCTCATACTTCATGTATGTGCCTTCATGTGGTGTGAGTTTTGTGTCTAATCTATTGCGCCCGTACTGCATTCAAGGTCACTGGCCAGAGGTTGCGTGGCCCAGCGACCAATTTAAAATATGTAAGTATGTTCATTTCTATCACAGAACTAGTAATATTAGACACATAATAGTTTTTTATGAACTTAAATACATTAAGGTTAAATCAAGAGTTATAATCTAATTACTTTAATACAACAAGAATTTACTGACAATAAACAGATAGTCCTTACTACTTACTATCAAGTTGTCGTAGACACCCGAGGATAGCAGCTTTATCAGGTCACTATAATGCTGTTAATATTTTACCAATTAAAGTCTGAAAATGAGTCAATTTTGAAAATCTCTATGAGATAGTAAATGAAAATAACCTAGTTTACACGGGATACAATCAGAACCCATCAAGGACATCATGCATAAGCACGATATTGGTCACAAAATACCAAATATGCCGGGATTGTTACCTCTGACGAGCTGTTTAGTGTTTACCCAACTCCTTATATAAATTGTATTCTAAACTATAGGTATATACCTACTTAGGTATTATAATGTTTTTTATTTATTATATTCAATTATTTCTTAGCTCTGTATACTATGAATTTAACGAGAGCAAAGGACATCAAAATAGAGTCGATAATTCTGCCATCATACTATCTATGTAAGGACAACTAAATACGTGCTCTTATTGAATACGTAATGAAGCAAAAATTCTTGTTCAAGTGCCTATTGATTAAGTTACAATAATGTAAGATGGTATGGTATGTCTTAATAAAGATAGAGCTGGAAATTTGTAAGGGCGCACTGGCGCGGGCGCAGCGAGGGTGGACCGCAACTTGTTCTGCCGAATGACTTTGTAGCGTCCGGGAGCGCGGCCAACGACCTGCCCAATCTCCGCTGCATTAGCATAGCAAGCAATATTTACGTCTAAACTATCTCTAGTGTGTGTGCGCCGCGTAGATGAGTGCGTGCAGCGCCCGCGCCCTTGTCGCAAAGCTGCTCCGTGTCGCTCGTATAGAGTCGCGCTCGCGCGTCGTCGTGGATTCCTCGCACACATCGATATGTGGACAAAATTGAACAGAACATGTATTTGAAAATTAAATTGCCTTGAAATTCTATGTTATTGTTATAAACTCGAATAATACTGTTTACAAATTTTATTTAACCCAAAGAGTTGATATAAATGATGGTTAGGAGAACACTACTTAACAACTGATGTTCCTAAATTTTATATCAATACTAATAGATAATAATATTAGCGAATATAAATCATTGATTCTGTAATTTTAGCAAGGCTCAACTTAATGATACAATATTTACTGTATATACATGAGAAGAATAATAAATATGGTCTAGTAGTACATTAGACTTAAGAAGTTGAGTGTGTGTGTGAGAGTCAGGAATGCGACGACGTTGATATAATTTTTTTGTCACGGTCACGTTTGATAAAAATATTAAGTTCAAAGAATCATACAGAATAAAGAACATAGAATATTAATAATTGCTAATCGGAAACTTAACCTTCTATTTCCATAAGTGAATACCTACGTATAAAATTTGGGAAATTTAAACAACAACAGAAACATGTTAAAAGTTACCGAAAAATATATAATTAGACTCCTCCTCAGTAATAATAATCAAACTCTTTGTTGTTATTTTTTATAATTGGTTTACGGCATATAATCGAGTTCAGTAGCAATATTGACACCTTAGACAAAACAATCATTGTTACAGTCACAAAGAGCGAACACAAAAAATGGCATTTATTTGCATATAGCTTATTGGTGAATAATTTCTTAAGCCTCAAAATCTTTTTGTAGAGGTGTTTATCCGTCGTTGTTATAAATGAGCCCCTTTTCTACCTGCGAAGTCGATTTTTTACAAATGCTTTTGACGTTCTCATAAAACTAGTAATTGCGTAATTTTTCTGCATTGTGTATAAACCCTTTCCGTTTGTTTTTATTATACCCCTTTATTTAAACCAGTATCTTTCAAGTCGGCATCTTTGCAGAGATCTGCAATGCGAGAGAAGTATCATAAAGTAATAAAAATTGTGCTATTCTATGCAGAAAGATGCGCAATGCATGAAAGGGTTTAATATTGCGGGCTAGAGTTTCTCTTTTATTTGGCGATTTCATGTTTTTAAGGACCGTAACGGTACTTTCTTTCCAAATGACAATTTCTGTAATAGGATTCTAATACAAGGTTCGAAATAAAATATATTGTGAGATAAATAGAATGTCTACACGAGGCAGTTTTTACACGAGCGGTGACATAAAGTACCTTAGATAAGTATTATTTTAATTACGTAACTCAAGTTGTGTCCATGTATTGCGGGTCTTTTATTCCGAATGCAGAAATGGTTTCACAGCTATATTATATCACTATCGATCCGTCCTTGCTTTTTTCGTAATGTTCACTCACATAGAAGCTTATTTCAACTTTAAGTTGAATTATCCTTAAACTATTTCAATCTGAGTAGTTTTAGTCTTTAAATTATTGTTTTTAGATATAGTAAACTAGTCCGAATGAGTAGTGACAGCTTAAATTAAGTATGATCAACATATTGTTAAATATCGTAATTGAATAAGTCGATGAAATATATTATGGATATGCAAAATATTTATCAATAAACGTTTAGGCCCTTTAAATATTTTAGTTGTTAGAAAGAGCTATAACTGTTTCTTTCAAATAAAACTTTCTTTCAATGCACTTATCTGGCGCTTGCTCAAAGAATGCCGACATTTTATATCATCCCTTAGTGAAAACGCCGACTTTGTGGCGAGACACGGCCTTTCTTCGACCACCCGTTAGATTTGCACAATGTTCTTTAACTCTTATCACTCATTTCTCAAGTTAACGGTACCTTACACTGAGGGTTAAAAAGTAAAAAGGTTTAAATTGCACAATTGTATTTGTATACTTGTTCTCTAAGATATCTGCGCGTACATTAGCTAATGGGAAACACCTTATCAGTATTCACTTATTTCTAAAGACCTTTTTGTTAACACGTTTGTATGTTCCAAAATTTAACTAAAATTTGCGCATGCTGAAAGACGCAAATATTTCGAATGTTTTGTAGACATGATACAATATAAAGTTTACCGAGAAAGTGGACACGTACCTACTAAACTATTTGTTCTTTTCAGAGCTTCGTAACCATTAAACAAAAAACTAACTGGTTATTTACAAGTATTAGCTTATTATTATTTTACGTTAATGCATTAATATGACTTCAAGCATCTAAGTAATAAGGTTACGTTAAAATTATATTTTTATACATTGTTCTCACAAATCTTATCTACCATAGAGCAAAACCTAAACCTTTAATATTACAGTTATTGATTTCCAATTCTAGTACTACTCATCATTCATCGGAGGGTAAGTAAATACGTATTTCGTATTATTAATCGATTATAATGGTTTACTAAAAAGGGCCGTAGGGACAAAAACAAAACTTTCATCCATCACCCGTCCAATCAGATATACGAAGAAATAAAAAAGGTATATATTTAAATCGCCTTAGTCCATTACCCGAACCACCTTAATTGAGGAGACGGCATCGAAAAACATTTTTACTGTTTGACATGGCCGAGTTAAATGACAAAAGTCAATCTACACATCAATCGCCAAACACAGGAAATTTTGGAGGTAACACGCGACTACTCAATAATGTACGAAATATCGATGTGGGGCATCGCCTCCACATGCGTGGCCGCGGATACATCCCTGGCCAAATGTTGTTTTATATCGACTTGTTACAAAGTAATCATTTCCACCTACCCACAACACCCTAGCTGTCCAATTAAACTCTTTTTTTATATTCAATAATACTCTATTAAACATGTCGTCTCTTCATTTTCCCATTTATACGCAAAATATTTACAGATCACAAGTCACTTCTGCTACAAGTGATAATTAATGCAGCTCAACACAGATTGTATTGCTATTTAGAGAAAATAATCATTCAAAAACTGTTTTTTTATAGGACATTTTTTATTATAAAAAAAAACTTGATTGTCTGCTACAAAATGATGTCTCAAGTGATTAGAAGAAGGAATTATTATCCAATAAAGACTTGCATTGTGATTAATGAGAATATATATAAAAATATTTAATTCCTTCCAAATTGGATGTATTGACTCTAGTGACACGAGGCCGCTGGCCAAAAGTAAGGGTGGGAAGGTGGTGGTTGCCAAATGACACGTTCCTATCAATTATTCACACAAATTTCCCCACTACATTTGCGTGTAGAAGCCAAATAGACACTTCGACGCATAGAAAATCTATACAGCCGGTCATTATTAGCTTTACTTAAAAAGTTGCCTTAGATTAAAATAAGCAAGTGAAATGTTAGTTTGTTTTTCATTATAAATTTAGGTTTAGGCGAAATATTTTCACAGTCATTATTATTAGGATTCATCTCCTTTTTTGAGTTAATGAGACTGTGATGGTAACTCTATAGGCAATTCTTTTCCAGCCGTGTGATACCGACCATCCTTTTGTCAAATGTTAGCTAAAATATTAGTTAGTTATTTACATACTTTCTATGAATAATCAATGCCCTTATTGTTTGAACTAAGTGGATGAATTTTAGGAACTCTTAATATATTCATTTACAGCAAAGGTTATCCTCAGCAGAATTTCATAATTCACGATTCAAAAAATTTATGATGCTTATTAAATATAATAAAAATGTAAGCATAGCATAACATTTCTAATATTACTCTAATTAAGCATAAAAAATAATATGTTAGTAGGGCGGAGTGGAGGGGAGACTAAGGGCTTCAATAATTCAGCGCACGTATTTTGGTCACGAGGACGATCAGTGCCACGCTGCGAGGCCGGTATTTTGCTATCAAATCCATTTTGAAGGGGTTAATTATTTGATATGTTATATATTACTTATTATATAATTAGGATTAGGATAATAATTCATTTTTTTATTTTCTTTTCTCGATACCTCGTCATATATTATACATACTTCAGGGATAAATCTTCAGGGATTTCTCAATTCATCGATAGTTACCAATTCACTTGGAAATTTACATACAAATTTCCATTTTCAAGCATAAACAAGAATTTATGTATTAATCTTGTTTTAATTTTTATCTAATGCAAGAAACAAGTTTAGAATTTTCTACACATATATTTATTATCTTACATAAAAAATATCTACATATTAGCGTTGAAACCTTGGCCTCAAAACCGAAGTAACCTCGCCAACCCGTAACTCGTGTTGTTGAACAATCTTGTTGGTCACAAATATCGCAACTGTTTAGATAAATATTTAATTTACACGTCTGATATTTCCTTCCGAACGGCAATAATGGATGATTATTAAATATATAAAAGTATCAAAAAGTAATAAATTATGTAGTTTTTTGTAATTTTATCAGTGTAGGTATGTTGTTTTTATCATTCAATAGGTATTTTTAGTACTAGGCGCTCAGAAAAGTTATCAAAGTCAATGTGTGCAAAATATGTATGTGTGTGATATATATCTATCGCGAAACGGCGACGCCCCTCGCCAATCGTTACCAAATATAGATACTAAATATAATATATGTTTAGCATACTTAACTCGTTGCGAAGACGTTCGTTTACCATGGTTCTGTATGATTCTAAATGAGAATAATTTTATTCAACAAAAAAGTCTATATTGTGTGTTACATGGTAGAGTAGACTAATAAAGCTTTTAAGTATTAATATGTTACTATTATAAAATGGTATTTATTATCATTTTGTATTTTGATTTTGGTTGTGTCAAAATATGAATTTATGTGTTTTTTTATGCCGTAATTTAATTTTTTTTTTCGTATTTTTTACGATATATCTAAAGAAAGTAATATGAAATCTGTAATACCTATCTTAGAAATATCTATAAGGCTGTATGCAGAACTCTAATTCGTAGATGCGATAAAAAATTGAATGTACCTATATAAATAAGCTCCGGCTCTTCTATGGGATCCTAGTAAGTGGCTGGTTAACACTTACCAGTTACCTGTGATTAGGGATTATTTTATTATCACAAAAAACTCATGTAAAGAAAAAGAGTTATGACTCTTAATACCTAATTAATAAAGTTATTAATAATTTGATATAGTAAACGACATAATCGGAACGTTTTGCTGTCTTGCTATATATAATATTTTAAGTATAAATAACCTCTATTGAAGTTATGAAATCCTGGTACAATTATGCGAAATTGACGTAATTTTGTAATCTTTCCGTATTGTAAATTTTTTTGGGCTACTCGGAAGGCGCACGCGCCACTCTAAACATTCGTCATTGTCATGTCATCATTACGCTGTCTGCACAACAAAAGTAGACGGTACAGAATTTGCGCTTTGCATTTTTTGTAGGTCGGGGAAGCCTTCATTCATGTGTGCGAATTAGACTATGCGAATTCTTGTCTCGGGTCTTTGTCCTTGCATATACGAATTGTTTGTATGTGTGAGACGTTTCCATGTAGTGGTATATTCAACGTATACTTTTATCAACTAATTCTTAATTTAACCAACTTGAAGACAGTAAGACGAGAATAAATTAATGATTGGTATTATTGTATTGAAATAATTTGTAATTTAATATTTTAGAATATTTTTAAAATTTGCTTTCATGCGTCGGCAGTAGTAAGTAATCTTTAAAAATCAACGTCACAACGATTTACACAACATAATCTTAGCATTTTCTTTATATGATGGGATATCTCTTAAGTATATTTATATTGAAAAAACTACAGTAACTAATTTTTGTAAAGATTTATAATATATAAACATTCTTTTTCTTCGAATTTCATTTTTTAAACTATTTAGAGTTAATTTCCCCGTCTTCATCAGAAAATACGTACGAGTGTGTAAGGTTTATGTTTCATGTTCTTAGAGTTAACAAGTTAAATGCTCAGTATTTTAACTCTTAATATTTTATCGACTTCAGTATATAAATTAATTTTATATATAAAATCTATTATTATAATTGAACACGGATATTCTGTTATCACACAAACATTAGCGTTATCGGACGAACGCACTTTATCTGCGCGCACGCATCGTGCGTGCGCATTGCATTTCGCGCGATACGCATTCTGTATTCTCGCACGTTTCCTACGATGTTGCATAGGACTTTATTACTTTCGCAAACGAATTACTAATAACTACTACACTTTAAACGTGATATTTATTGAGAAATTTAATGTGCGTTACGCATTTATAAATTATGAAAATATTATGTATAATATTTTTTGTCTTTTCTTTATCTTGAGCCAATAGTGCCTATTAAAAGTCTGTATTAAAAAAATTGATTTCTGTAATTAATATAGTTTTGATTATTGACCAGTCACTGCGTGATAATCTTTCGAAAATAATAAAGAAAAATTATTTAGGAATTAAACGTTCTTGCGATGGAGTCACTGTTTTATGGTCAATATTTTTAGTGCATTGAATAGATTTGCTTTTAGATACATCTCCGAATAGTCCGATTTATCCTTTGACAGAACTTGGTGAAATACTTTTATACAGAAAAAATTTCATGTAATTTCAGCGGCAACTTACGTACATAAGTTTTTGATTATACAGGCATACGACGAAAAGACTGAAATTGCTAAATATATGTGAAAACTAATAAACAATAGACATGAAATCAAATAGTTGTAATATATACCAATTGGTCTATTATATAAGGTTTAGCAATGTACGAATACGTGGTCGATGTTGATATAACGGCGGAGAATACTAGCAACAGATAGTATTATCGGTACTGAGAACTAATGCACGCGATAACGTCCGATAACGAAATGACAAATTGCAATAACCACGAAAATAACCAAAAATGCTTGCAACTGCAGATTGATGACTCTTTGTCAAGTTGTATGTGCGCTGTTTTATCGATTTGTTAATGTAAACGGTTCATCAAGAAGTGTTGATTATGTTTGCTTGTTGAAGACACATTAACCGACTATTATGTTCTAATGTTTATGCAGTTTAGATAAATCGTACCAAAAACTTTTGTAGGTATACCTACATCTATTTCACATACAACACATTTAAAATCGAAGTTAATCAATATTATAATTTGAATGAATGTTTGTTTTTATGATGACAGTATGTTTAAATATAATGTTTGACTTTGAAAAAGTATAGTCACTCTCCATACGTGATAGAAAGATATATATTACAAAAAATATTTAATACTTCTATTAGTCGAGATGATTTTATGCTTGTTTGGATAATTATATTGCCTATATCATATTTTTATAAGTTTTTAAATCAAAACTTTAAAAATATATTTTCACTGAGAGAGTCAGTTCAACATCATCATATTTATATCTTTCGTAAAAAGATATGTTTAAACTTACAAAAAGATAAAACCTTTTATGTGGAGATGTGACATTTTCTTCGCATTAAAGGATCAGTTTATATTTGCCAACAACATTATACTTATGGGCAATCTTTTTTTGATACAAAACGAGAAAAGGGGTTTAACACTAAGCCTTTTGAAGCGGGTCGAATTGAGTATGGACAGGAAGACACATTTGCTTGCTTTTTGCTATTATTGTGATAATAAAACTGTCAATATATTTCATGCCTAAGTGATATTTCATATCAGCATTTGTAACATTTTATAGAATTATCGAAATTTGACGATATCTATTTGAATGTTAAGTTTGACTATTTATTAAAAGTACAAATTTTTCATATACGTTGTAAGCAAAACCTGTACAGTATTTTTAACAAATGTAGAGGTTTTACTCGAATTATAATAAATCAAGTATGACAAAGTTTAATAAAGATTTGTATTAAATTTAAAAGTACCATTATTATTCATAAGTAATTACACGATACAATCATAAGCTGTCTATTTGTAGTGAAATAGAACCCTACAATATTTACCCCATCGGACATGGTCTGAATGGCAGAGCTATTATAATAAAAATACAATTTTGGCCACAACCCCATGTCAATAACGGGGTGTTTGCGAATAAACCGCTCTACCTGTAATTGTAAACTTTGATATTAACATTAAACAAAAGATAGGCTTGAGACTTTTTTTTTGATTTTGTTTAATAAATAGAGTTTTAATGTTTATTACTTTTAAATCACAAAGAGCAACTTTGCAAGCAAGAACTTAAGATATATCATTTTTTTATTTCAAGATTCGACTTTCAATGTCCTTATTATATTGTTTTAAACCATTTTTCAGATTTTTCCTGCTACTCGATAGAGAGAAAGTTTTTAATTCAGAATACCTGTAGAACCTACCAGGTGTCGAAAGTCAGATGATGTGTGAGAAAATCTTCAATGGCAACTATTTAGTTATGGGTTTTTTTTTACTATAACTCATTTAAACTATCATGGTTATCGTGCTAGATATAACCCATTACAATAATCATGTGTACTAGCCAGGGGTTTAAAGTCGCTCAACGTGGACAAGTTTGTTGCGAATGATACCTGTAATTATGGACTATATCGCCTATCGGGGGCTCATCTATTCGCACTGCGGTATTGTGCACGCGCGACAGAAATAACATAATATGAGTATATTATTGATTTTGTATAAAAAGCGCAGTGGCCTTCGTTTATTAATGTTTGCATGTTTTTAATAATGGTCTGTCCGTTATTACATCGTCCTAGTAAGGGTGGAGTTGTTAGGGCACCCCAAGCGGTATTTTTTGTACGAGCAGATAGCGATCAACGTTAACTTTAACTATTTTAGAGTAGCCAATAATTATGAAAATAATTGGGAAGTATATACAACTTATTTTTTGTCTTAATTTAGATGAGGTGTCAAAAACTGGTATGCGGAGTTGTAGAGCTGATTTCATATTGTTTCTTAATATGGGTGTTCCAGCGATTTGGAAAGTTTTAAGCAATTTTAAGTGAGCCGTTATTTGTATGGAATTTTCCTCGAAATTGCGAAAGCAGTTCTTAACATTTAGTAAAACAAGACATAAATTAGTGAACTACTTTAAAGTTTAGGTACCTATATCTCATTACCTATAGATGTGTTAGCAAATAATGGGTTACCTTCAAATAAATTCCAAACAAGTGACTCCTCGCAATATTTTTAGTAACTGATTGTACCTATATGAGTTCTGTTTTTCAAATTTTAAATTTTGCTTATTATTATTTCAGTATTTTTCCATAATATTACGTTCAAATATTATTAGAAGTAAAAAAATTATATAAAATAAGAAAATCTTTAAATTTGATTTCTCCGTCATTAATAATCAAAAAAGTATAGTATTTTTAAATCAGATTAATTCATATCTATGTCATAATAAATTAGGAATTAAAAACATTTATACAAGAGAAACTCAATTTCTCACAACAATAATTCTATGTACTTAGTAACTACCTAAAAACTACCTGGTAAGATTTTAAAAAGTTTCTGCTATTTGCCTAACGATTTACCATATGACATACAATTTGCTATGAGATTATATGAAGGTTATAAAAGATTTCATTAAGAGATTGCCTAAGAAGTGTCGTATAAAATATTCGATGGTAACATTTAGAACTTTCCAATGCATTTTAAACGCATCGTATCAGTGCAACGACCATGCGCCGATGGGACGATCTCTCGCGACTAGCAGATCGAGTCCGTCCAAGGACGTCCACTTCGGCTCCGCATCCAAACACCATTACTATTTTATTTCCACACACATAACGCCTATTTTCGTTCACCTAGCGACATCTTTAATCCACCGACCCAGCTAGTAAGAAAAATGATCCTGTATAAAAAAAGTAAAAAAGTAGAGAGCTCGCGGTTGTTTTATTTTATAGAGCTTCGAAACCAACATGGCGGCGACTCGGGAAGCGAATTATTTGAATATACTTTTTATTGCGGCTGTTTACTTTATGTAGTGTTTTATAAAGGAATGTTATTAGTTTACTACCATGTCTTAGGTTTACGATTAACATACTGTGTCATAGTACATTTTATATTGAAAATTCTTATACAAAACATTACTAAGCATAAAAATCTTATTCTCCTATAAGCTTCTGTTTTGTGGGGTGAAGGAATAGAAGAAACATTCGTTACGCGCCTCTTCGTCTGCCAGGCAGGTGCTCGTTGATATTTTGACAATAATACTTAGCAGAACCGCCCAATTTTAATTTAATAGTTATTTTTTTAAACCTTTTGACCTATTTCAAAACTGATATTATCTTAATTATACATGCAAGATGTCATATTAAGAGAGACTTTATAACTAAAATGTTAGAATGTGATTGAATAATTAGTAAATTTTGTAAAACATTCAACGAGGGCTTCTGAGTATAGTAATTTAACACTCGATACGAAAGATTTTTTTTAGTATGTAAAATATCCATAATACGACAATATTAACTTCATGAAAGTATGTTTATTTTCCTAGTTAATTATAACAATTTTACAATTATTTGATAAGGTGCGTAGTGGTGGATTTAGTTTAAAACTAGTCGACCCGCGCGACATTGTTCACGTGTAGCTTCGCTTCTATTAGTCTTAACGTTATGATATATAGTCTATAGCCTTTCTCGATAAATGGGCTATCTAACACTGAAAGAAATTTTCAAATCGGACCAGTAGTTCCTGAGATTAGCGCGTTTAAATATACAAACAAACTCTTCAGCTCTATTTGTATATTAAAAAATATAATTTCTTTTTATAATATTGCGCACAGATCTGAAGGGAATTTCGCGTCAGGGATGGGGCTAGAAATCTCGTATCTTGAAATATTATTTTCGAGTATGTATCTAATAACATGTATGCCCGTATCACAATAATTGACAACTCGGAGATGACAACGCTTTGACTATTGGATTGGACTGTGAGCGTGAATATTGGATTAAATAATAGTAAAAAGCTATGGTAGGACATTAGACAATGGCAGGAAAGAGTATTTTGTTTCACCTCGGGCTCTCCCGGGGAGTTTCGCTACAATGAGTCGTATCCGGACTCGCCCGCGCAGCCCGAATGAGACGATTACTAATGTTTTGTTATAATCCATTGTTCTTATTTATAATTAAGAAAAATAATGCATTAAAATATTAATTGACAAAAGTTTTATGTTTAGATAAAACTTTTGTCAATTAATACCTACTTAAAAAAGTAGGAGTAAATTAGTTAATAGTATCTCACGTAAGACTTAAATTTTTTTAAATTTAATCGTAGAAATTTCCAGTCTTTTTTCTCAAATTATTTCTAATTTTACTAACTTTTTTTAATTTATAAAATTCATAATGCATATAACTTCAGAAGCACCTATTGTTGTTATTGTGTGCTTTACAAAGCTTAGTTTATAAAGTAAATACTTACCTAATACTTTTTGGCAATTTCCATTTTCTTTAGAAACCTTCCCGGGTAACGAGGAATTGTACTAAAAGTCAATTTCTGTGTTTTCCGAATTAGCAGGAGTCTATTATATTTAATTGCCTCTTAGTTAATATACGAGATACGAGGGTAAAGCACCCCAGATGATAAAGATAATATAAAATAATAAATTTGGAAAGGGCGCGTGGCGGGAAGCTGGTGACAAATGACGGAGCGGTCGGTTTGCGTGAAATTACAATTATCTCTTTATGCTGGCCACTACCCCTTCTTCATTATGCAAAGTTAATGCATTTACTGCCGTAAACAAATTAATATAAAATAATTTAAATGTAATTATGCATAGAAGAAATACTTTCAAATTTAAATATTAAGTACATATCCTTCTACTAACTAGACGGAATAATAAACATAATTTGAGAATAATGTGAACTACGAGATAATAAATTATATATTGACTTCTATGTAAGAATATTTTTGAGACGCTAAATACTAGTTTAGGTTAGTAGATTAGGCTTGACACTTAAATCTATATTAATATATAAAGCTGAAGAGTTTATTTGTTTGTTGGCTTGAACGCGCTAATCTCAGGAACTAATGGTCCGATTTGAAATATTCTTTCAGTGTTAGATAGCCCATTTATCGAGGAAGGCTATAGGCTATATATCATCACGCTAAGACCAATAGGAGTGGAGCATCACGCGGACGAAATCGCAAGGGTCGGCTATTATACAAAATCTCTATGACAGTACATATAGTGTCGTACTGAGATACAATGTGGCCATTATCGTTTTGTCAACTACGGAGCCGCGAAATCCCTGCTATCCAATATTAATTTTAACATTGGAAAGAACCTAAAATTGTACGAAATGAAGTCTTCATACAATATTTCGCAATGAACTAAGAGCAATTTTTCGCGGGGGCTTAGAAAGTTTGTTTTCTGAAACTATGTAAATGAGCTTTTCACTTAAGGCAGTAGAAAAGTTTTTTTTTATAATTTTTAACATTGAATTTGATAGAAGTGGCATATATTGTTACGTCATTTGATTCCTTATTTTCAGTTCATCAGTCTCGTTAATTTTGGAACTCAACAAGCCACCATGCGGGATTGCATTATTGCTTTTTTATTACTTTTTTCACTAACCCCCGACCCCGCTTCGCGTATAGTTTTTGATGCGCGTGCGTCGCCGTGGGATAGGTCGCGGCGCGTCACTCGTTATGCTGGTATTAGCATAATGTGCTTTTGTATATTGCTTTGTTTATCAATTGTCATTTATGCTCCAAACGTAAATTGCAAATTTATGTGCATTTAATTCCAGGGTTTATTGTACTGTGTACGATTTACTAGTTACGGCAAAATACTTACGAATTACTTTCGTCTATATGGCAAAGGTTAAAACTGTTAGAAGTATTAACAAAGGCACATTTGCATTTCTGCATTTGCTTTTCCGGGGCAATAACCAAATTAACATCAAATTTAAAATGTTTTTATGGTTCACTAGTTTTTATGTGATTAAATTTGACTTAAACACATTTAATTTATAATATCAGAAATTTCTCTTATTCTATTATATTTCATATTAAAATTTAAAATCCCGTACTTACTTTTTGAAGTAGTTATTATTTAATCGTTTTTACTATATTTTCCCACAACACTACTTATCGTTATGCCAATGAATGAACACGTCATCGATATGCAAATGCGTCAAGAACACTTGACGAATTGCTGTTGAGTGGAGTACCTTACCTCTGACATTTGCTGCCATTGTTTATGCTCAGGAATTCATTCTTAAACCGTTTGATTCATGGGAAAAATATATATAAAACTAAATTGCATCCAAAACCAATATAACATTATATTCATGAATAATTACAATATTATTACTAAGAACCGATCTTTTTTATTTACTATGTTTGTCTTGTGGTTAGTAAGATTTAGTAATAGGGGTCACGATCAAATTGTAGAGGATGGCAGTAAGCCCTTGTGCACAACACCTCAGCGGATGAAAGTTGTATTTTATTGGCATAAATTTAGAACTAAATCAATATCTTTGAAATCAATTCAATTTATTGAAACGCCATTCCCCATTGCCGATATACCGTCAATCCGCGTGTCCCGTATAATTATCGTTAGATGAAGATTGACACAACGGACTATTAGGGTATTGTATAGGGACACAATGTAATGTCAGTTTACTCATCAAATTCATCAAAACAAGCCTTTACTTATTATAGCTAAGAAAAAATATATTAATTTCACCTAAGTAATTGTTCAAAAAATTACTCTCGGAAAGAAACACCTATGTAACAGCGTCTATAATTAATACAAATATTTTTTATCTATAAATGCTTATTTAATGGTAATATTATATTATCTATTTAGTTTTAAATAGATACTAAAAAAAATTGTAAAAGTATTACCATTTATACCTATTTCCATTTAACACCATCTACGTCACCATACCTGCCTACAATCTTGAGCCTGGTAAAATGTAGAGCTCCTTCATCATTTTAAAAATTTAATTTAAAAAGTAAAAAGTAAATCTAATGTAAGATAAAAGTAAGATAAAATTGAAACAGAAAAAAATTATTTAAGAATTCTTTAATGTTTTTGCGCATAACAATTTTAGTGTGAATGTATCAGAGCAAGAGACTGCAGCTATCACATTGAGCGGATGCTAGTTATATTGGGCAAAAAATATTGCATACAGCTTGAACTATTTTTGAGTGCATTTCGCGCTATTTTGGCGTTCCCTACGGAGGCAATGTGTCAATGACCCCGTTTCGCGGCGTTTGTTCACGTACTTTTGGGAACTTTTGGGGCGATTTACGTAGACGAGTAGCGTGCTATTTTACGTTACAAATTAGATTTATATTTTCTATTTTTATATGCGTATCTTACGTAATACTATGTCGCTGAGTACGATACGATAATTATTTAATGCGACATGTTGTAATTACCCATAAATGCTTCCAAAAATCATTTTTTTTAATGATTATTAAGACATCTCAAAAGAAGCACTCATTTTACCTACATCCCTTGGTTAACAAAAATTCTTCTTATCCTTGTAATCCCGCAGATGGTACTTAAAGATCCTACGCTTTGGATGTCCTACGCTAATTGACAATAAGACTATCTTATTGTCAATTAGCGTAGAACATCCAAATGCTCAGTCGTTTTGGTATTCTAGTCTTTCTTAAGTATTCTTGTCTTGCTCTACCGTCTAATAAGTTTCGAGTAATACAAAACGTAAAATAATGTGATAATTAATATTTATTATACTAATTTTAATATTTTTAATGTTTGCAGTTGTTTATAAAGCGTTAAGTTTTACCTTAATAATAATAAGTATTGTAAGAGTGTCTTTCTTTTATCTAATGTAAATGATAGAAAGCATATTAATTCGATTTTTATGATAATTAGCGAGGCAAACTAAAAGAATACTCGATTTCGATGGCACGACGCGAAGTTCAACGTTAGCATACAAAGGGTCGGGCGAGGCTCCTGCTTTTTAGGAGCCGAATTCGGCTTTAATCTAATGTGGATAGCTCACATGAGCGCGATGCTCGTGCGCACTCACGCACACAGAGGTGCGCGCCCTCCTCAGCAGGCTGCAATTCGTCGGCGTTCCGCGCCCCGCACCGCCGCGCCACTGCGCCGCCCGCACGCAATTGCACTGCACTCCGACGCGGTGCGTGCGTAAAAAGCGCACGCAGGAGGAGGTGCGGGGAAGGCGGCGGCGGAGAGGACTGCGAGCGATCGCCTTTGCCTCGCCTGCAACCAACAGTCATCGCCAGACGCTCGAAAGAGCATACCGCCCCCACAGGGCGCACCGTAGCCTATTTCGCGAGAATCCACCCCCGATCGTATTACGAACATTCAGTGCCAATACGAACTTTTATTTGACTTTTGAGATACGACGCATAACTGAAACTGGATCTAGCTCATACTTGAAAGATAAAGGTAAGTGTTTTCATTTATTATTATTGTAACTTAGATTTTAAATCTGGTTAATTAACAATTTTTTTTAACTCATATGTGGATATATAACAAAGTCGTCCTATATTGCCGAACAGGTTTGTGCAGTAGATTTATCTTAAATTTAAGCTCTTTTATGTTTTATGTGTATGTATAATAGGAATAAATATCGCTTGCTGAGCCAGACGTATGAATCAGTAAATTTACATATGATACAAGGAATAACGTAGCAGTTTTCGCCGGTCCCCTAAGTTCGATTTACCTGCTGAATAAAAGGTAAAGTCAATTTAGCAGTAAGGAAGGGCTATGGAGCGTTATATGTAAATAGGAAAGGGCGGTGCAGTCGGGCACTGGCGTTCCTTTATGGCATACGTTCGCAGTTCGCACTCCACTCGCGCTCACAGTGCGTACTGCGCTACACTCGCGACGTGCACGCAACGTATTCGCACATCGCGGTGATTTAAACATACTGTTTAGTTTTTGCTTTTATATCTACCAGACATTGGTGATAAAATGTATCCCGGTTCTACATTTGAAGGCGTTTTACCAGGTATTTATGTGATAAAAATTATAATTATTATATATTAATTATTATAATTTTTATATATTAATTATTATTTTTCTTATTAATTACTTTTATTTAGTTATAAATATTATTTAACCGACTTTTTATGATGAAAATCTGTCGTTAAATTTGGGAATAGAGATTATAATAATTGATAAGGATATGTTAATTAGTTCACATATCTTTTGATTAAACTTGAAAATAACACTTAGTTAAAAATTGTAGAGCTGTTTCATTATCTTGATCAATTGAAAAATTAATCTAAAAATAAAGTATTAGATTTCAGATAGATCATTGTTAGTCTCTATTATTACATATTATTACTACATATTTTTTATATAAATTTCTTATGTACGTAACTACATCATTGAAATCCTTCTAAACGGCTTATCAATTTAGATACATTTTTATGTTGTGTATTTAAATAGAAAATGAACGGTTTTCATTCACAATTAGACTTAATAGGGTATGCTGTGATCTAGGACTCAGCGAAGCGAGGGCAAAGGAAATAGAAAATTTATAAAAATGGTTGTTTAAAAATATAAGATACTTTTAATTATTATTGATTTTTTGAATAATATGATTTCGTTGAATAATGTGCCTTCATCTTTAATTGATAAATTTCCAAATAATTTAATCCAATGAAAAAAATCTAGATAGATTCTTACTTTAGGGAGGAATCAGAATCTAATTGGATTTTAATAATTAACTTATAAAATTAAACTTATATTTTGTTATCTTTTCAGAATCCCAACTACGAAAAATGGGGAGTAGTGAAGGTCAGCAAACCTTTTGCCTAAAATGGAACCATCATAAAACTAATTTGGTGGAAATTTTAGAGGCTTTGATTAAAGTCGAGACCTACGTTGATTGTACGTTAGTAGTGGACGAGCAAGTGACATTTAAAGCACACAGGGTAGTGCTTGCCGCAAATTCTCCTTACTTTCAATCAATACTAGCAGATGTGCCTATGGATCACTGTAGCATTTTATTTCCTGGAGTTAAAGACTTTGAAATGCGCGCTCTTCTAGAATACATGTACACGGGAGAAGTAAACGTCACACAAGCGCATATTCCACGTATAATGAAAGTCGCGGAACAACTTGAGGTTAAAGGATTATTTGATATGACCGAACTTCGAAGACGTCCTGGAAGTAGTGAACGTACTCCTGCTGCTTCACCACCACGGGTAGTGCCCGCGGCGCCTTCAAGCGTCTCACCTCCCATGCCTATAAATCGGTGGCCACCCCCGCCTACTGCTCCTGTCCTTTCTGCCGCATACGATTCAGCAGATATGAACCCTTTAAAACGTAAAAAATTATCAAGTATGCTAGCTACTCGTGATACACCCATCTTAAGAAACGTTCTTGCTCAAGCAACCCCAGTTGACTCATCGCAACCCATGTCACTAGTCTGCCATCCCGTTAATCAACATGAATCTTCACGTCTGCATTCTAATGGATCTGCACATGAATCTGAAAGACCTCTTAGTCCACAAAGACCATTTGACTATCGTCCACGCCGATTGTCCTCCAGAGCTTCTTCTCCACATTATAATCGATCAGATCGTTCAGAGGATGCCCACTCACCTTATACAGAGCGTTCTTTTGAAGAAGATAATCAACGATCCTTTCATCCATCTCCTCCGCCAGCTAATTTTCAACAAGACGTAAGAGCTGGCCTTGCTCCGTATGTACCGCCTCAACAAAAACCCGAGTGGAAACGATACAAACAGTATACGAGGTCCGATATCATGTCTGCTATCGAATGTGTGCGAAATGGCATGAGTGCGTTACAGGCATCACGTAAATACGGGGTTCCTTCACGTACTTTATATGACAAGGTGAAAAAACTCGGTATAACTACAAGTCGTCCCATGAGTCGCGGAGTAAAACGGGAATCAAATGGTGCCGCCTTCCCTTATGGTTTGAGTGGAACTGGTGGCAACGACGACGGGACGCCAACAACACCACTTATTGACCCATCTTTTCTACAACAAGCATTGGAAGGAGCTACGAGGGATGGAGGACGGGAAGCTCTGCATGCAATGGCTCTGGCTGCTGCAGCACATGCAGCCTTGGCTCCACGGACACCACCTCGTTCTGCACCTCAATCACCTCGATCTCCACTCGCTGATGACGATCAAGTTGAAGACTTATCAGTTGCTCGTCGACGCGATCCAGATCCACCTTCAGGCGTTATTGTACCTCCTCGCAACTTTGCTCTTGATTGTAGTAGCGAGAGAGATTGAACATGGTGAAATCATAAAACATTCGAAAAGACTGACTTAGGCGTACAAAGTTAGAAATAAGGCAGTTTTAGGTAGGCAACTGGTAGGACGCGTCGCGCGCGCAAGCCACGCCGACCGGGCTCCGGCCGGGCGATTGCAATGGGCCCCGCGGCCACATATCTTCTACCTCTATTCTTCTCTATTTATTTCCAAACGTCACTTCTACCCAATAACGAAATAAAATTTCCGTTCTACGGTATAGTGGCGTCTTTTTGTGATTTTTGTTTGTTTATTTTCTTCTGTAGTTTTTTTATGTTTTATAACTTTTACGTCTTTGTTAATGTAATAGTTTATAGGTTAGCTTTAATTAGCATATAATGTGTAGATTGAAGTGGTAACCATATAGGGCTCGAAGGTCAGAAAGATAGGCCGTACACCGTTGGGCACGCCACGTGCCAGGGATAGGTCTGCCTAGACAAGTTATTGTGCAATTTGTTGTCCGCGACTGTGATGATTATAGACTGAAACGCCGCCATTACCTCACGCTCGCTACAGTTTAACTCTAGTCCGCAGCATCGCCCACATTCCTTTCAAGATTCTTCTTATCTTTTAATAAACAAATCTTGTATTTAACAATGTTTTACAGATTTTATTAACTAATAATTTGCTTAAGAAAACGCTTTATAAATATATAGGATTCTTATATATTTGAAATATCGATATAGGATATGAAAGGAATCGTGTGGCGCATAACGCTCATATAATACAACTATAGTATAGCAATTAGCGACATATTTATATTGTACCTACCTTATGTTACTGGTTAGATTAATAGACATCGTTTGCGATTTGCCATAAATGTTCATTGTTGATATCTAGTTGTATTCACTTTTACTAACTATTGATTGATTTGCACGAGCACGGTCGTTTTTTAGGAATAAGAGGTTCATAAAAACTTAGCAAGTATGGACGCTCAATAAAAATCGTATAAAAATTTAGTCGTATTTAACTAAAAAGCATTTGTGTCGCGATTCTTTATAATACTAATTAGGTTTATTTAAAATAACAATATAACTATTATTTTCCAGTCGTATTGTTATGGTTTATCAAAATTCTTGACAAAACTAAATATAAAGCAGAAAAAGTAATAATTCCTTAAAGAAACTAACTTTCTTTTATTTATTTAATATAATAAAAAAAACTGTTATTATACATTTACTAATATGTTAATACAAAGCTATTATTATATCATAATGTTTAACTTAATATTAATACTTATTATTTTGTAGTTGATTGAAGACTGATTTGTTACTTTAGTCTAGTTTGAAAATGCCATAGATACTTTATAGTATTTGCATAATATTGTGTTTTATAAATTAAGTTAATCGCGGATTTGTGTAGAAACTGCACTACTGAAGTGTCACTGTATTGTGCCTTGTTTGTTACATCGAGAGTTTTACGGACATTCCAGTAGTTACACTGTACTCTTTAGTGATTTATGAACAGTACGAGTACGTATTAGAGTCTTATTTGATGTTTGACAACACGTTTTGTGTCAGGAACACAATTATATATAACTTTGAATAATTTTTAGTCGTAAGCCTTATCAATTACCTCACGATTTGTTTAGTTAGATGAGATGTTATGTGATTATATCATAATCTACTTTTGTGCCTATAAATAATTTTAAGTACCTATCGTGTTTAATGCACTAGAATCGTCATTTAGTGGTGAATATGTAACGCAATTGCGTAAATTCTGTAGTTGGCTATGTTTGGACGTATAATAGATTAAATTAAATTGTGTTTCTTTATCTCATACCTAAATATTATAGTAAGAACTATATTTACAGATAATATAATGTTATAAATACAAAATAAACGTTTAATATCTTAAAACCTGTTCCATAATTTATCAACAAGTACCTAATAAGTAATAACCCAAGATACGAAGATTCGTCATTAAAGATGCTGAGCAGAAGCACGCATGCAGTAAAACACTGCAAAGACCTTACATATTTCCATACAAACTTTCATCCCCTACTTCCTTAATTTTACACCCTTGAGGGTAAAACTTTGAATGTCATATTTATTTATATCGAATCAACAAACTAAAAATTAGTTTCAAGCTTCTAACTCTAAAAATGACGATACTTCCATATAACTTTTCCTCTCCACCTTTCTACCCCTTACAACCTTTTTTTCGCATTAAAAAGCGGCCTAGTCCTTTCTCAAGCTTTAGACTATCTGTAGGTATATAAATTTAATTTAAATCGGTTTAGTAGTTTTTGCTTTCGCATTTATAATTTTAGTTAGGATTATTATTTCGTTAATAATTGTGAATGTGTGGAAGCGTGTTTGAAATTTAATGAACCACTTCGGTCACTCTCACACTATACAAATGTCGGTTGTTGAATTTTATATAAAACATGTAGAATGATATTCGTAGATAATTGCAATAGTTTTATCAATTTTTTTGGTGTTTATCTTCAGCGAGATAAATTCGAGGTGGCATCTTTAGATGGATATATTTTTTATTGTACCTACAGAAAAAAAATTGTTAAAAAACTAAATGGACCTACATATATATTTACATATTCGATGATTATGATGATGTAGTAATGGAATTAGCCAAAATCATAAATGTCTATTAAAATGATATAATTGTCTCTTTAATGGGGTTCATGAATTAAATTACATAAAAACCGACAAACACTATATAAGTTGTATTGTAAAGAATATGACGAAAAAATTGCTGACAAAACTCGCCAGGCGCTTATAATCTAAATTATTTTTATAACTGCTACTATGCATAATATTACTTCTATTGAATATACAAACTTAAAATGGTATTCATTCTTGACATAAAAATAAAAAATTGTGAGTGAACGCCAATATATTATTATAAAGACCTCCGACTTTTCTGAGTTATGTGTGTTTTAAGAAATTATCACTTGCTTTAACGGTGAATGAAAACATCGTGAGGAAACCTCCATACCTGAGAGTTCCCTAAAATTCTCAAAGGTTGTCAAGTTTGCCAACAAGCACTAGGCCAGCGTGGTAGACTATGGCCTAACACCCTCCTCATTCTGAGAAGATTAGGCTCAGCAGTGAGCTATTAAAGGGTCGTGATGGCTAAGGTATTCAAAAAATGAATGCAAAAAAATTCATTACTTAACAATATTTCAGAAAATCAAATAAAATAATTATTTAAAGTATCCTCTAGTTCCTCTATAAATTTTAAAGGCACTGAAATTTTAAAAAAAGATCAGACTTTAATCGTGACTCACCTAAACATTCTACTACTATTTAGTACAAAGCTAATTAACATTAATCTCTTATTTTTCTAGACTACTATTTGTTAGCAACACTGTTTATAAAATAGTATTAGCGGGTAGGTAATTTTATATTATATCAAGTATACCGATGTGAAGACAACATATAACCTTTAGTGCAATAGACTACAGTCCGTCACTCTGGTGTTTTCGTGCAGAGAGTTATGTAAGTTGTAAGTTAATGTAACATGTAAGTTATGGATTAAGGTTACCCTTGTTGAGGTCCACGTAAGTTTATTTTATTTTCTATTGTCGTGGATTGAACTATCTATAGGTACGTATTATAATTACCATTGCCCTATGATAATTAAGTAGGTCATTTTAAAAATACTATTTTTCGCGCTTTTTATTTTCATGTTGCTAGATTTAGTAAGGATTATCAGTGTTGCCTGTGAATGAAATCTAAATTACCGTTTCTCCCAATACACCTTTATCCGACAGCAGGTTTTCCAAAATTATATTTCCATAAGCATTCCTATATATATATTATGTAACATATTAGCCGACCCGCCACGGCTTCGCGCGGGTTCAATTTTTTTATTTTTTAGATAAACTTAGGTTTACCGGTAAAAGTTTTAACAAATCGATTTAGCATTTCTCATCTTTTAAACCTTCACAATTATTTCAAAACTCTCTCTTCATTTCCTATGTCCCTACCACGGGGCAGTGGGTCGACACAATGCTTCGCCATTCCTCCCTGTCCTGTGCCTTACGTTTTATCTCACTCCAAGTTAAGCCAATTGATTTGGCTTCAGCAATCACTGAACACCGCCAAGTTTGTTTAGGGCGACCAAGCTTACGTGTCTTCCAGTCCATAGCTTGTTTTGGAATGTGATCCAAGACTTCTTTCCGCAAGTCCTCCAGTTTTGTCTGCATGTCTATACGGCGGTGGCTGACTAAGCATAGATCATCAGCGTAATCAAGGTCCTGTAAGTGATCTATAAGACCCCATTCAATACCGCGTTGTAGTCGACTGTTGACAAGAGTCATAAGATCTTCCAATACTATTAAAAATAAAAGCGGAGATAGCAGAATTCCTTGTCGAAGCCCCGCTTGCACCGAAATCTTTTCGCATAGTTGTCCGTCATGTCGTACTTTACAAGAGTAATTGTCGTATACAGCTTATATTAAATTTAAGATCTTTGCAGGTACTCCAATTGCTTCTTATCTCGACCAGATTGCTGACCATCGAAGGGTATCGAAGGCTTTTTCAATGTCGACAAAGACAGTATAGATTTCTCTTTGGAATTCAGCTCCTTGTTCTAAAATGCAACGTGTTGGTCTGATCGGTAAACGACTTACCGAGATAGAAACCAGCCAGTTCGTAACGAAGAATCGCTTCAACAGCTTTTGCAAGGCGGTCAAGTATAGAACTTTGCAAGGTACAGACAGTAACGTAATACCGTACTGCAATTACTCAGATCTCCCTTAATGGCACTGTGACCAAAATTCCGGTCTTCCAATTGTTGGGCAAAGATTCTTCTAGCCACATTTTTGCAATTAGGGTAGTAAGCTTTTTTGTAGCTGTTAATATGTCAGCTTTGAGAATCACCGCCGGTCAGGCGGCCGGCAGGTCTTCTCCAGGGGCCTTATTTGAGTTGAGGCTTAAAATAGGCGCACGTACTTCGGTGGACGAGGGAACAACAGTGCTGATGTCCGATGTCTGTGTATTGAACAGGGACACTTTGAACACATTTTAACACTTATAAGGCTAATTTTAGCCAAAACAGTCCAGCCGTTTTTCAGCTTTAACGAGACTAACAAATGTCTATTCATTTTTAGGTATGTAAGAAGATGATTTTTTTAATAAACATCTAAACATCTCTAAACTGTATGTTTAGATGTTTGGATTTACTATCACATTTGCAATATTAGTAAGAAGTAATCTGGTAAAATATATCATAATTATATTGATATTTGATATTAAACTTAGTGGACTGATTCGATTGGTTGAGTGGTTATAAGAATTCAACTTTAACTCTCGTTTTTTTCTTCTCGTTCGTTTGTAAAAAATTTTTTAAAGATGATTTCTTTCATATATTTTGGAAACACTGTTTTACAATTTATTAATTTGAACTGAAAAATTACAAATAAAATAATTACTCGAAATTAGGTAGAAATGTAAATTATTACACACATGTCAAACCTCAAATTAGCTGAAATTTGGGTAATCACCAGCACATTGGCAACACTTTATATTGAAATTATTTTCAAACAATTATTCTATGTTAGAAAAAGAATTAAATATTACTATTACTAATTCTCTATATTGTAACACCATAAATCAAATATTTTCTAATAATATATATAATAAAAAAAAGAGTGTCTTTTAAAGATTTTTCTACTCTGACATTAGATATTGTAGTTATTTCTGAACGTAACGTGACGTAATATCGCACCACCAATAAACTGGGCTTTGATTGGCCAGTCTGTATTACATCAAAATAAAGTTAAAATTAAGGGTAAACAAGTTACAAGGAGTATTATGAAATAAATCGTATTTTATCGCAATAAATAAAAATATTGTTACAAATCGTGCGTAAAAAGATATAGCTAATGCTTTTATCTCATTTATAATAATGGAACCTGATGAACCGTTTATAAATAATGATGTATTTAATGTTCATGATATCGCTGAAATAGAAGGTAAGTTATTTGAATTTATTTGGGGAAACGATGAGTTCTATGAGTCAGGCTAATTACGAAAAAATCATTTTAGATTTCCTCAGTGGATGCGATGGAGATTTTATGAAAAAATTAGAAGAAGAACTGGCGTTTGTAGATCCAGACCCCGGAATTTTAAACGTCGATACGAAGCATGTTCCTAATATTTCATCTCCCCAATTATCACCCTATTATAATGCAACGGGAAATCCTTTAGTTTCGCAACACCCTCATGATCGGAAATCATTTCATAATGTTCAGCAACCAAAGAGTAGCCCTGTCTTGGGAGTATATGCGAGAGATGAAGCATATAATTCGGAGTGCAAAACGAGTCCGCCTTTACCAGACGTAACTCAACATGGCCCTAGCCAAGGAATACCAGCACCAATGATTGTACAACAAGTGATCCAAAGTCCTCTGTATGTAAACTTAGCACAAGGAAGTTTAAGAAAACTACCCGATGGCACAACATCACTTGTACAATTAGATGGAGTTTCTCCAATAAAGCAAGTGACTAAATCACAACAATCTACTCCTACTCAACCTTTACTGCTACCGAATAATGCAAAAAATGTTACACCTGTATTAATAAAAACTACTGACTCAAACTTTTCCCCAGTGATATTACAATCAAATATAATTAGTCCAGAAACACAGACACTGATGTACACCAGTGCTCCAATGCAAGGTAAATGCTAAAACAACTCAAACACAACATATTAATACTTAATACATGTAGTAAATTGTACCCAGCGAAGCAGGGTGGGTCGACTAAATAATCATAATAACAACATATGTCCCTAAAGAAAACTTTGAAGAGTTGGAAATTCTATGGTACTTATCATAAAATGGGAATAAAATATACAGCCATTGAAAGATTTGCTAGTCAACTGGACTTTTGACGAGGGATGTTAAGAGAAATTTAACATTTGTTAATAAAATTTATTAACATTCAATATTTTTTTTCTAAAATAATTTTCTAGGTACTCAAGGAATTATCACAAATGCAAAATCAGGGGGCGAGGGTCAATCAATACACACATTTTTTACTAGCAACAATGGTCCCACATTACTTACCACTGGTATACCAGTTGTTCTGGATGGTGATAAACTTTCATTTAACCAAGCACCAAATGGTCCACCTAAAGTGAAGGAAGTTAAGAAAAGTGCACACAATGCTATTGAGAGACGATATAGAACTAGCATTAATGATAGAATTGTAGAGCTTAAGAATATGTTAGTGGGAGAAGAAGCAAAAGTAAGTATTTAAACATTCCACTGATTATTTTTTGATTTTTTGTGATACAAAACTGGTATTCCTGTTAACTAACCTAAACAAATTATTTTAAGTTTATTTTATTTTTTGGCATTCATTAAAAGATTTGATTGCTTGTTTATTGTTTGTATAGGCTCAAAAACTATTGGACCTATTTTGTAAATTCTTTTATCAATAGAAAGCTACATCCTTTCCGGGTAACACAGGCTATGTGGTGTTGCCATAAATGTTCTTATTAAAAAGATATGGCAAATAAGGGGCCATAACATGGCCATCTTGTGCAGTGAAGGTTCTCTCTGGAACTATAGCTTCAATTTAAAAAAAAGAACTAGAAAGCCACACTTTACCAGAGAGACAAAGTGTAGTGTTGCCATAGATATCATAATTAAAATCATGTGTCATCGTTTCTCTGATAGAAATACTACACTATGCCTAAGTGGTATATGTGGTATAGTGTTGCCATATATATATTTTAATTAACAGAATACAGCCATTTTGATCTGATTCAAAAAATTCTTTCACTGAGAGAAGTATTCCTGTCTCTCTTCCTCTTTTATACTTTAATTCTATCTCATCCTCTCTCTTTTACCTCTCTTTCATTTTTGTGTTCATTCTGTCTCTTTTAACTTTGTTTTTTATCGCCTTTTCTCACTCTCTTCCTCTTTCTTTCTTTTTTTTCAAATAATTAAAAGCTACATAATTATAGAGTGACAATTTAAGTTCAACCTTTACAATATTGCTTTAAATTTCCGGATCGAATTGAGGGCATGCCGCTTGTCATATCATATACATATTTTTGCATCAACTATAGAAAGGGATAATATTAATACTTTTTAACTACAATTCACATGTCAAGTAGTTTCAACTAAAATTTTTTAAATAAATTTTTAAAATTTTCAAAATTATTGCAAATGAATGCTAACATTTATTACTTCTACTATAAAATTATTTAACAACGATTACAACTGTTTCTTTCCATTTGATACATAAAAAGTAGAAAAACAAAACTTTAAATACTTTTCAATATGCCCTGTTTTTACTTTACTACGATTTTCTAACGTGGTAAAAAGTTTAAAATTCACATATCAATTAGTTATGTTTTTCATTCCAGCTTAATAAATCAGCAATATTAAGAAAAACAATAGATTATATCAAGTTCCTGCAAAATCAAAATTCCAGACTGAAGCAAGAGATCATGGCTCTTAAGATAGTGTGTCAGAAATCAGGAGTGAAGGATCTAGTACTTGATGGAGCATTTACACCACCGCATAGTGACTCATCTTCTCCGTACCATTCTCCTCGTGGTATGGATAGTGACCCACCTTCATCTCCTGAATATAAGGTATGTTATTTAACTACCACTACTACTTATTTGTTATTAAACTGCACTAGCTTCACTGAAACTAAACATCCACGTACATTGGCAATACAAGACAGATCTATCTTGAAGATAGAGTGAGGAAGGGGAATTAAGAGAAGAATGCTATGGTTTCAGAGGGCCCTGAGTGCGAACCCAGAGTTAACTAGAACCTCAGTATTAACGGGATGGGTGGGGAATGTGTAATTCTATCTCAAATGCGGCTCGGCCGAAACGCGTCAATAACGCATTGATGCGACCCGGTGATTCGCATGCTGGTGGCTCCAAGCCAGTCGGAGAACAGATCCCCTACCACTAAGGGGTGCTAAGTTACTCGCTTCTTCCAAGATGCTCACCCAGCGGCAGAGAGGAACTGTATTCTAACTCTTACCCTCACGGGTTTAGCATTAAAACATACAAAGACAAATGAACAAAAATTCTAAAAATATTTATTTTGGTCATCACAGGTTACAAATTATTTGTATACAACATTTAGTTAAAATCCGTTTAGATATTTGTAAAACATTCTTCTGTCCCACAGAAGCATTTTTTTATACAGATGTTAAAGTACAGAAAAAAAAAACAATTAATTTTGTGAGAGTTATTCAGTTGACCATCACAGGTTTAAAAAAAGCAAAATAAAAAATATATTTACCTCTTAATTTTAAATTTTTCGTATAATCTTCTCCATTGTTTCTGAATTAATTAAAAAAATTTATTTCATTTCAGCCAGAAGAAAAATATTCGAAAATTGTTATTGGAATGGGAGATCACTCTCGTTTAGCATTATGTGCCTTCATGGTTGGCCTCATTGCCTTTAACCCATTCAGTTCGTTCTTAGGAGGATTTTTAATAGAGAGTTCTTCAGTTGATTATTCTACAAGAGTTGATCAGAGACGAATTTTATCAGATGACAATTTCAGTAAGTAACAGAAAAAATGTTTTATTAATTAAACATTTTTTCTGCACCTTAACCGCCTACAGTCCTTGAATAATTTGGATTGATCGTTCCAGGTTCCGATGGCTATTCCTGGGGTGCTTGGTTTTTCCACATATTTATACTGTATCTAATAAACTTTGTAATTCTGGGGGGCTGCCTTATAAAACTCTTAGTTTACGGAGATTCCGTTCCAAAATCGCAGTCGCCAGAAGCTGGTCTCTTTTATAAACATAAAAGGCAAGCTGACAATTATTTTAAAAAGGTGAGTGATATTGAGAAATTCTTTTATAATTATCAAACATTTAATTCTTCTTATTGTTTTAATATGTATAATTTTTATTTTACTACTAATACTAATGGCATGAAATCGGGATGAAGTTAAAAATTGTAGATATTAGATAAATAATATGCTCTTCTATTCTATTTGTCAGAATGATGTGAAAAGCGCACGTTTGGAATTACACCGAGCATTATCGGCATGTGGTAAGAGTGTGCAGGCTAGCGGTGGGCGGGGACACGCCAAATACTCTGCACTGGCCGCTGCGGTGTTGCGACAGGTCTTGCAACGCATGCCTTTTGGAGGATTCCTCGCCAGGCGCGCTGGAGACATCTGGAGTGACAGGTATTGTATTAAATGTTGTTATAATACTGTAAAAAATCTAATTGTTTATGTGGATTTGATCATATGTATTATAACCACAGGTAATCAAAGAATTTGGACATACAGCTTATAACTGTTAATGATGCGATTTGTTATGTATATAAAGTATCGTCTTTATTATGTGATGTTACATTCTTACTATGATGTTTTTTATAATTTTTTTTCTTAAATATCAATTTTTGGATTAAACATGTTATGTTTGGTAGATAAATTACCGTCCAACCCTACCTTAGTTACCCCTTGCACATCCTCAGTGGGCACTTTATGGTTGTTTATCTCCTGTTTTTTCTTGTTGTAGTCCTGCACGTAGAGCAACTCAGCATTGGGCTGCAGAAGTATCGACCGTGTCACATCGCCTCGCCCAGTTAGAAGTATTTTCAAGTCACAGTGGTCGAAGTGAAAGAGTCCTCTTGGCTTTACAAGCAGTTAACTTAGCAGAGGTCACAAATAATAATCAACTTCTAGCTGAAACTTATGTTACTGCTGCCTTGGTATTTAAAGATTACATGCCAAAGTTTGGGGACTGGCTTTGTGGGTAAATTCAATTAATACATTATACACTAATAATAATTTGCATGTTAGCTATGTAAGTAACTAACTTTCATATATAATTCTATGTTGTTGTAAGTAAGATTTTCTACAGTACATCTATAAATCTGAAACAAAATAAAAGAAAGTCTTTATGTGCACACACATCTGTCATAAAACATTATTATTTTATTATTTACAAGCATTATTTACACCCTTGAGGGTAAAACTTTTACTAACTTTGAATGTCATATTTATTTATATCGAATCAACAGCCAAAAAAATAAGTTTCATGCTTGTAGGTCTAAAAATTACGATACTTCCATACAAGTTTTTATCACCCATTTCAACCCTTTATTGGTATTATGTATACCAATTTTATTTAAATCGGTTCAGTAGTTTTGACAAAGCGCGACAGACAGACATACAGATAGAGTTACTTTCGCATTTATAAGGATATTTGTAAGGATTTGTATGGATACATGAGAGATGGTTTCTTATTGATCTTGAATATATAAGAGAGAGGGAAGAAAAAAATTCTCAAAACCAAAGAAAATAGTAATTGTATTATAGAAAAAAAGAAAATCAGATTAACTAGAAAGACTAGTTGGCAATTGTAAGAAAATGAGTTAGAATACAATTCCCTTTGCCACTGCTTGTTCAGCGTGTTTCGCAATGTTAAGTTAGCGTTGTTATATAATAGGTACTACCTTCGTCTGTGCACCTCCCGGTGCTGGTCGTCCTGCTCGGAGGGGAGTGCGCGCGTGCGCTGGGCGATGAGTGCGCGCGGGCAACGATTCCTGCGCTCTCGTCGCTGTCGCTGGGCCTACGAGTCCAACCCGGTACACGTGCTGTTCTCTCGGCTGCCTTCCGTTACCGACCCACTGGCTTATGCTATGAGGGTGAGTTCGTGAGCTTTTGTTCCTGTTTTTAACATTGCTATTGCTATTTGCATTTTAACAAAATTTTTTTAATTATAAAAACAGTCAAAATAAAACTAAACTATCTGAATGAAAGGATAACTTTAAAAGATGGAAATAAAATGAGTTATTTATATCTCTAATTTAAAGCTGTCAGCAGCAACCAAGATTGTAAAGGAAAGCTGCCTTAGGGGTTTTTCGATTTGCACTTGGGGAAACTAAAAATAGCTCACATCAAATAAAAATAGCTCGCCTAAAATTTTAGCTTTCTTCTTGTTTTATCTTTATCTCAAATTATTATATATTTTTTTACATAGTAAATTGAAATTAAAAAAAAAATATTTAAAGGCAAAATAAATTAGTGACTGTGTTTCTGAAAAGTGTCACTCATCAAATTTTGTCAAGAAATGTTTTCTGAACTCCTTTATATCCATGACTTTTTGAATTTTTTAATGTCTTGGAACAATGATGATCGATGAAAGATCTTTGACACCTAGCCTTTAAGTTGTCTTTGATCCCAGATGGTCATATAAAATGAAAAATGATTAGAATAACCTGTTATATAATTAGAGTGTTTATCGACTTTTATTTTTTACAATATGCAGTTTGGATGCTGCTATATTAAATGATTTTGATTACTATCATGTTTTTAGTGAAATATAAGAATTTCTATATATCTCAGGCCTATCATCTGGAATTACTTCAGAAGAGCCTTCAGATGCTGTTGTGTTCTGATGCTCGTAGTAACACTAGTGATGTGCTTGAACTCGTCAAATTTATCATCGAAGACGTTTCCACTGATGCACCGCAACATACAGGTAAATATAATTAATCTACACTAATATTATAAAGAGGAAAGTTTTGTATTTTTGTATGTAACAAATAAACTTAAAAACTACTGGACAGACAATTCTTCTACCATTAGAAAGCTACATTATCCCTGTGTAACATAGGCTATATGTTACTAGAAAAAATGAGAGATCCTCATAAATTCTAACTAAAACCAACCTAAGTTGTAAAAAAATTAGCCATAAAATATCTTTCATCACATGCGCTGCGGATAGTATTGATGATAGAACAAAAAAATGTTTTACAATATTATAGAACGTATCTCAATATCTACAAATAACTTCGCGAGACTATATGTCACTATAACTACTTTTTTACATTTTAAAAGTTGATAGAAATGGCTATCCAAATCAAACAATGTTATCCATACCTTCGTACTAATGTTCACCAAATAAATTATTTTGTATTCAAGACAGTTTCAATGCCTGTTATATACTTTTTGAATTATTGAAATCGGATATTACATTTAAAACATATTACGACATTTAAAATGTCAATATAAACAAAAAATACACGCCGACGCGCCGGTGTGTTAAAAGTCCACCCGTGCGAAGCCAGGACGGGCCGCTAGTCTATGATAATATAAGAAACACCGAATCAAAAGGAAAATTGAAATGTAAATTAAATTTTATAATTCTACTGGAATTAGAACTAGAAATTCTTAAGGTTTAAGATGTTATGATAATGTTTGATTCAAATGATAATAGGTACGGTACATACAGACTGACAGATGTAGGGTACAATACAAGTAAATAGTATTGAATATGTACATTGTACATGTACACGATTCGGTAAATTTGATACAAAGTTGTCATAACTTCTTAACAGGTTGCTGGGATCCAGTTATGGAGTGGTGGGCGAATATTGTAGGGGCCGCTGCTAACTGGTTGCTTGCAGATTCGCAAAAGGCTATCGATATTGGGGATAAATTAAATTTATTACCTGCAGAACTTGCTAATTGTGAAGATCCTTTACCTGGGTAAGTTAATAACAACACTTAGTAGCCGATCCGCGCTACTTTCTTCGTTGCGTGATGCTATGCTCCTATTTGTCGTAGGTTGCTGTTATACAGCTTAAAGTCTTCCTTGATTAATGGGCTACATAATACTAAAAAAAAATACAATTTGAAACAGTAGTTCCTAAGATTAGCGCGTTATATATATTTTTAAATTCTGACTCATGTACCTTACTCATAAATGAAACGCGAACAATTGATCTAATATCACAAGTGAGTTAGGAATTCTAAATGGTCGAATGTTTATAAAACAATGAATAGTTTATACAAAACATTAATACTATTGTCTCTCATATAAACATGGCAGGGCTCTCCACATGGCGTACAAAAGCCGCCGCGGCCTGCTCAGCCTGGCACAGTGTAGCGATGAACGCTCTATTGAAAGGACTTCCGAAACTATACTCAAGGTACGCTATAATAATTGAATCTCAGGAATACTTCACCTTCTTCACTGCGTACTGTACAATCCATGTTCTCTGCAAGCTGATAGGACGGTTTAAGGTAACGAGGGACTCTCATAATTGTGCACTTCGATCCAACGATAATCTTTTATTAGATACTATATTCTCCTCTGCCGCTGGGAGAGGATCTCGTAAGAGTCGAGTAACCCAGCATCTTATTGGTGGTAGGTGATCTGTTTTCTGACTGGCTTGCGACCACGAACACGAAAAAAAAGCACGAATCTGAACGCCAAATGATATAGACGCGATTCGGTCGAGCCGCATGTGGGCCAGACTTACCCCCTCCCACTCCCATCACATTAATGCTGCGGATCTAGTGGACTGAGGGCTCTAGGGCCGCTGGGAGACCGCAGCATTTTTTCTTCTTTACTCCTCCCTCTCACTCGTATCTTCGAGGATGCAACGCAAAATGATGGTGGCCTCTTACCATCAGATGGACCATCTGCTCGTTTACACTTTATCTACCATAAAAAAAAGATATTCTTATGCATTCCTTTTCCTTTTTTACGAAATCCTTTACCGTCGAAGCTGCACGTTTATGGAACTGTGTTAGTAATATTAATAGTTTCAAAAGTGCTTTAAAAGAATATTATTTTTTGATATGTATTATGTATTATAATGTATCGTAATGTTGGATGTAAATATATTATTTATTAATAATCTATATGTATGTATGTGTATGTAAATTATACTTATTATTTTTAGTATACGTAGTGCATGTAGTACATATATACACATATATATTTTTTGTAAGCAAGTATACCACCTAGCATAATCCTGCGGATTGATATCCTAGCATGTTGATTGCCTGGAAGAGATCGCTCTTAGCTATAAGGCCTCTCGTTGGGCATCATTTCTTTTTTTATTTATTGTTGTATGTATGTGTTTGTTGTAGGTTTGTGATATTGCTGGATCCAGATTAGCAGACTCATTAGCCTACTACTGTTGTCGTAAACCAACTCAACTTATGATGGTGAGTGTTCATTTATAATTATTTCACTTATTTTTAAATGTCATCATTTATAATAATTATTATATAAAAGTAGTTATCATATGAAGTTAGACTTGTCAAATTGAACACAATTCTGTTTAAATAAAAAATTTAAAGTGGCAGCTTTTAACTATAGGATTTAAAGTTCCTACAGGATTAAATCTCCAATAGACGGAACAACAAACATAATACAAACTTATATATAGACTAACTTATCCGTTATCTGTATATATTAATCTTTTTTGGATACATAAATGTATCCAAATTCTATTTTCCATGTTTTTTTTTGTTTTTGTAATTCTATATCCAATAATCATGTCATACAGACAACCCATATTATTTTTTATATGGCTATTTTAGTAGACAAAAACAATATATGACTTATCTCTAGTGTTTAACTCGTTATAGAAAAATGTTATGATGTTCTTTTTTAAGCTTTTATTTAGATTAGCTGAACAATAAGAAAATAACTAGTAATTAAAAAAAAATAAAAAGATGTTGCTTTTTATTTTTTATTTTATTCAGTTATAATGTATGCAAAGCTTGAATGTAATCAAGTTATTTCATTTATTTTTTATTTAGTTTTGTAATATTCGAAGAGACGATTAACTATTGTGGGAGTGCATTGTAGTTGCATTGCACTTGTATTTCAATATGTGCAATATTCCTACAAAGCAAATCTCGCTTTAGTTCCTCTCATCATATGCAGATATTTTTTATACCTTTTGCTTTTGGATTTGGTGAGAAATTTTATTTTTATTTATAGATGAAATTTTATTTACCGCAATTTTTATTATGTTATAGCACTTTCGTAATCATTTTAAGAACTTTCTTTATGTTTAATTTTGCTCATTTTAAAGGTCTAACATGTGGATTATTTTAATTATATTAACAACCTTATGGTTTTTCATACATTTTAAATTTAAAATATATATGTTTCAGCTAATGCAAGTTCTCTGCTGCGATTGGGTATTAGAAGTTCGTGCTGGTGTATGGGAAGCAAGCGAAAGAATTCCTGTTGAACCTGGAATTGCCACCCCGCCTGCGTCACCACATCATCTACGTGCCTTTCAACGTGATTTACACTCGCTACGACGCCTGTCGCAGATGCTACCAGTTAGTTTTATACAGGCACACATACAAATAAGTGATGACTGACTCATAATCACTATCATTGATCGCTAAGTGCCATTAACGCGGGATATAAAGCAAACACCCTCTCTTTTTGTCTATGAATACGAGGATTGCAACAGGTTCTATGGAAATATTTAATAAATAAAGTACTCTTTTACCCATGAGGGGACGGGTTAGAATATTATTCCCCTCTGCCGCTGGGAGAGCATCTCGTAAGAGCCGAATAACCCAGCACCATCTTGGTCGAGCAGCAAGTGGGCCAGACTGGCCTCTCCCATCTCATTAGTGCTGAAGATCTAGAGGACTCTGAGCTCTTGCTCAGGGTTCTTCACTTCCCCTTCCAACTCTGTCTTCGAGGATGCAATGCATCGACAAAACATGAGGATATCTCTTGTCGATGAACATGGGCGATGGTGGCTACTTACCATTAGCTTCATCATGAATTTAAACACATTACGCAGATGAGCTATTTATCTATTACTTATTTTATTATTTTTATTAGTGGGTGACGTCACGGGTGTTCTTGCATTCAGCGGTATGTCGCATGATGGCGGGAGCTGCTCCGCGGCGTACACAGCAACTACTAGATGGCAGTTTACGTCCGAGATTAAATCGTTCTTCGATTATATGTGGCAAAGGTAACAATATTTTTAATGTATTCATGGTTTTGATATAGTTGTATTGTAAATTACAAATGAGAAAAAAACTAAATTATGATATAGAGTTTCATACAGACTTGACAGGGATAAACAAAAGCAACCAAATTGTTTTAAACTTTTATATTTAAAAAAATACCATACCTTAGGCAACGTTTCTCACTTCACTTTTTAAATTTGAATTAAAATTTTTACCTATTCCACCAGAGTCGTGGTAGGCAGCTGAGCGGTGCGAGGGATGGACGCGAGCTTGCTCGCATCTATAAAGAATATCCTTGCACCTCACCTACCTCGCACATCTCTCGTGGAACTGCAGCCTAACGCAACAAAACCTGTTTCTAATGTCCTTTTAATAAAATCTTAAATATATTATAAGACACAGTGATTGCATAAATTTATTTTTATCTTATAGAACGAGCTTTGGAGGGTGGAGGCGGTGAGGGAGAACGAGCAGTAGCTCTATACATGGCGTGCAAACATTTACCATTTTCTAATGTCCTTTTAATAAAATCTTAAATATATTATAAGACACAGTGATTGCATAAATTTATTTTTATCTTATAGAACGAGCTTTGGAGGGTGGAGGCGGTGAGGGAGAACGAGCAGTAGCTCTATACATGGCGTGCAAACATTTACCAGCCGCAGTACTGGCAGGGCCCGGGGAACGCGCCGGCATGCTCGCACAAGCGGCCGCTACCTTGCAGAAAATAGGCCACAGAAGTAGACTTCCACATTGCTATCATCTAATGAAATCCGTAGGGACTTTACCATCTGCACCATGAAATAAAATATATTCTACACTAGTTTTAAGAATAATTTTTTAATCTGTTAAATTTTATTTTCGAATAAACGAGATTTATTTTAAACAATTTGGTTCATTTATTTATGTGCGGTCGCGTCACTCCGTCATAGTCTATCAAAATTATAACGTTAATAAAAATTAGTTTATTTAACTGATAAACAAGAAATAAATGCAATGATCAGATACATGCCGATGATAACATACTCCGTGATTTTTGAACCTTTATATTGTGTTGTAATTTTGCAACCCTATGATCTAAATTATCAGCATCTAGGCATTTTTATATAAATACGCGACAAAAATGCGAACTGAATCTACTTTGTTGAGTATTAGCGTCCCGTCAACGATAGAAGTGCTTTTACCCTTATTTCGTCCATTTACCGGAGAAACTTTCTCATGCCGTCAGCCATGCCACATATAGCACGACCGAAACGCATCAGACACTTGGCGGTCAGAATCGCATGCTGGTGTGGTAGGGTTGAGCTTTTGCGACTACATACTTTTGAAAATACACCCACCAAACAAATTACGAGGAATTAATAATTTCCCAAATTTTATGTAAATTAATTATATCAACGAACGATGCCACATTGTGAACAGCGTTATTGATTATATTTGCAAAATTGATGAGAGTTTAGATGGTTTAAAATTAAATTGCATATGTTTTGTAACAAAATTTAAGATATATTTTTAATTTTTGTATTAATTAATTAATTACCGATTTTATGGGCGCGGTGTGCCGGTAATCGCTATGTCCAATCGAATATCGCTGACAATAGAATATAATTCCAATTAGATAATGCCCAGCTCTAGAAACGTCAAAAATAAAATCAATTCATCAAGTTCATAATCCACAGATCAATTTAATGTGCAATTTGCGCGAGATTTTAAAAATTATATACTTTTAATAATATATAATATTAAAAGCAAAAATCAAATAATCCTTTTTAATAAAAAACCTTATAGTTATTTCTTAGCTCTATCTGGAAATACATGAAAATGGTATGTCGAGTTTGTTAAATCTATTGATTCTGTAAGATGGGTTTTTTATTAGTTTCTATAACTATCGCATTTCAGACTACTGCTGTAAATTCTCAAAAGAAGAATGCGAACTCAAACAATGTGCCGCCTGGCGGAGTACGTAAGAAATCCGGACCCAAATTTGAGCTTTCAGAGGAGCAAAGACGAGATATTAAAGAGGCATTCGACTTGTTCGATACTGAAAGCACAGGTAAAATTGATACAAAAGAATTAAAAGTCGCAATCAGAGCTCTAGGTTTTGAGCCTAGAAAAGAGGAGATCAAGAAAATGATTGCAGAAATAGATAAAGGTGATGGTAAAGTGTCGTTCGAAGACTTCCTTGAGTTGATGACCGTTAAAATGGCAGATAAGGATACAAAAGAAGAAATAATGAAGGCATTTAAATTATTTGATGATGATGAAACAGGTGAATAGTTTTTTTTTATAAATGTAATTTAGTTTTTTGACCAAATATTCTTCAGGTGGTAAAAAGATCATTCGCCATCAAAGAATTATTAAATTCAATATTTATGGTCTTATTTTTATTAGGGATATTGTTCCTAATAGATTTCCTAAAAGTCTATTAAATGTTCGTATGTTCCAATATCTAATATTTCTAACAAGTAATTTTACAAATTTTCTTTTTATATTTTTTTTTTTATAGAATACTTGCAGTATGGATTACATACTACTAGTATTCCTTAATACCTCCAACTAATCTAATTGCCAGTAGTCCAATGACTGAGATTATAACCCAAACTTATTGATTATGAATCCAATGCTTAAACCACTGACCTACTGACATTTCTCAATCTTTTGGATCACTTACTCATGGGGTCTGTTCTTTGTATTTTATGAGTGACTTATGAAGTGTGCTTTTGGACCATGATACATGTGTTAGCATGCTTTTGTCATTGTTTAAAAAGTTATGTTTACATTTAAATATATGAATTTCAGGTAAAATCTCATTTAAAAATCTGAAACGGGTTGCTCGTGAATTAGGAGAGAATTTAACCGATGAAGAATTACATGAGATGATCGATGAGGCTGATCGTGATGGTGACGGTGAAATCAACCAAGATGAATTTCTGCGTATTATGAAAAAAACAAGTCTTTATTAAATTTATAACAGATTTTAGATCAAACAAATAATGGGTTATTCCTAAATAGGTTAGAGAATATCTAAAATTTTTTTTAATTTTGTTCTGATCTGAATTATTAAATATATAAAAGAAAAATCTTTTTAGGTATGTAAATAACTTTAAAAAACTGAATATCTAAAAATCCAATTTATTATATTACAAGTTTATATTAAGTAAGTATTATATTACATGCTTTAAATATCTTGTAAACATTAGGTGATGAATAGATCTAACTTAAACTATCATGCCAAGGGAAGTTTAAAATAACTATATTATACTAGCCGACCCGTGCGACTTCGTTCGCATATTGCTCCGCTCCTGTGGGTCGTAGCGAGATATTAAATAGCTTAAGCCACTCCTTGTTACATTAGCTATCTGCCAGTGAAAGTCCCGTCAAAATCGGTCCAGCTATTTGAGAGATTGTCCTGAACAAACAGACAAACCGTGTACCATGTATACATCCATACACACTTAGTACAAAGTGCTTATTTTAATATTACGAAGACACTCCAATTTTATTTACTTTTATGGATAAGTACATATACTTAATATGAAAAATTAATTAACACTTGCATTTAAGACTAATCATATAAATTGTAATGTAAGACATTTAATCATTATTTAAGTTGTGGGGAAATTTTTTTTTTTTTTCCAAGCTGAACAAAGTATCCATAATTTAAGCAGGGTTTGATGAAAAACCTGAGAGATGCTTTGCAAAGGAAAATATAACTTGTCAAAATATGTCAATGCTCAAATAAAAAATGCTGAAAATGTTTAGAAATAACTATCAACATTAAGGACTATATGTGAGTAGATGTACCTTGTTGAATGAGTAAGGTAGATGTCATACTTTACCATTAAGTTTATCATAAACAATTATTTGCATATTTAAGACAGGTTTGATTGCAACAATTTATGTAGTCTGTTTAGTTATAAGACATTAATTTTCATTGTTTTGTACAGAGTAAAATTAGCCCAAAACAAACAAAGTTTCATGTTCCTATAACAATTAATGAGATGTATTATTTAAATTATACAAACAGTACCTTTGAATATTCAGACTCAGGTGCTCAAATAATTGTAAATAAATAGTCAATGTTTTTGAATATCACATTTATTCATTTTATAACATTTTATAACAATATGCAAAATCCTAAAGTATATTTTTAATAGGAACAATTTTATATTTATAAACAAACCCAACTTTTAAACTGTATACTGTAATAATATTCAAACAAAAACACTAACTTTTAGTTGTCATACATAATATCAAACTTTCAAAAAGTTTTTGCCTTTGCTATTATTTTAAATCAACTACTACGTAACTTTTAATTATTCCTTTATAAATGGATCAATTACAATTTCAAAAATATTAAGTATAAAATTTCCTAATTTACATTGAAATTCTTGAGAAAAAAAAAAGTAGCTAAGACAGATTTACAAAGAATATTTTTCAGCTTCAAAGCAATAGCATGCATTGACAATTTTTAATACATATGCTTTTTTAAAACAAACACTACGAAATTTAGTAAATGATTGTGAAATATAAAATTAACTACGTTGAAATCTGTAAAAAAAAATTGTTCAGTCTTCTCCATGTAAAATAATGTCAATAATCATAACTTGTTCATTTCGAGTATCCCTGTTATACTTTAAGTAATAATAAGACAAAAATAGATATATTGATAAAGCATTCCTTCACACAAACTATTTTTATCCTAGCACAAATAGTTGATAATGTTCTAACTATATTGAGCTAACTATACAATAGATACATAGAATACGTAAAAATAATGTAAAAGAGAGAAAGACAGCAAGTCTATAACGGTCAATAAAGCATAAAATATTAAATTGGGCATGTGATTGTCAAGTTAGGATACATTGTGAAAATAATAATCATCATAGTTCTTTTAGAGCATTAAAGGTACAAGTTCAATAGGTCATCGAAGAAGTAAACTTAACTAATTAAAGATCCATTTGCATTCTCATAAGTTAGTGTAATATTGATGTTGTGATAACGCATAGATGTATAATAATTTTATAAATAATGACATCAGAAGGGTTTTACAGATAAAGAAGGCAGCCGAAGGAGTCTATCTTCCCTCTTTTAGTGTTATTTTATTTATTTATATTTTTACATATTCTATGTATCCATTTTATAGAGTTAGCTCGATATAGTTACATTATATATCATACAAATATATTTGAAACTTATCCTGTAAAATTCATTGACATTTGAAAGGTAATAAGGCATCTAATCTAAAGGTCTAACACAAACACTATTTTTTGAATAAACTGTTTTATGTATAACTTGGTTGGTAATAAAAATACTATTTAAGAAATTGATAGATTCTTGTATCTTTTATACTTCATTTAAATAAAGTATTTTCAATTTAAGTACTTGTTATGTTGACATTTTCATAATTACTCTGAATCATTTATTTGAATTCCTCACTAAAACTCATAATGACTGTTTTGTTTTCCTGAACATAATTGTTTGGCTGCTTGGCTTGAATTGTCTTTTTTTTAGAAAAAATATGTGATCAAGGCACCATTTCCAAAATGTTATTGTTGTGTATGCAAAATTAGTTGATTATTTTAACAAAGTTGTACATTTAAATTCTTAAGTATGTGAAATAGCAAACAATGACTAATATTTAATCAAAAAATAATTTTAGAGAGAAAAAGATGTGTAAAATTTTCACAAAATAAATTCCCTAATATTTATTATTTTTGAAATAAATTTTAATAAACTCCTAATTAAGTAGATTGTGTAGTTGTTTAAGATCTCTCAAGAACCGTGCCTTCAGGTTGCCCAAAATATGCTTTATGGCACATTTTAACAAATAATCCACATTCAACCACTCCAGGGATCATTTTGATACTAGAATGAACCATTTCCCAATCTAGACCTTGATTAGTAAACATCCAATCAAGAATAAAATTGCCATTATCTGTCACTACGGGTCCTGCTTTAGCTATAGCACTCCGTAATTTAATTTCTCCTCCAAACATAGATATAATTTTATTTTTTATAGGCACATAAGCCATTGGAACTACTTCAATTGGTATTCCTTTTTTATACCTGTCTCCTAACTTGTGTGAATCTTTTGTGTAGTCGGCTATTACAATCAGTTTCTTTGAGCATGAAGCGACTATTTTTTCTTGCAATAAGCACCCTCCACCTCCTTTGATTAATGTCATGTTTGAATCAACTTCGTCTGCACCATCTATAGTTACATCTATTGTGGGGTTTGTATCAAGTTCTCCTAATATAAGGTTATGTTTTATTATAAGTTGTTTGGCTTGAAATGAAGTTGGAATACAAATCACTTTCAAATTCTCAGTTTCCACTCGTTCTGCTAGACGTTGCACAGCATAGACTACTGTGGAGCCGCTGCCGACTCCAAAGATGCTGTTGTTATGTACAAACTCATCAACTGCTCTGTATGCTGCTACTTGTTTAGCTTGTTCTAACGACATGACTTGACTGATTAATTTTCGTTGATTGGATTGAAAAACGATGCTTACAAATAAACTTCTCCTTAGCAGTTTTTGTTCTAGTGCAAATAACATGGAATACAGATGTATACTAATGATTTGATAACATAATATAACCTCTTGCTCGTCTTGAAGTATTATTCAAGTACTATTTAACCAATGCTTCATTCGTAAACCGCACAGACTAAAATTACTTACTACAAATATAGGTCAATGAACTGTAGTTACGTTCTGGTTAACCGGTCATATATTAAAATCAATTAATAAATACTCAATGAATTGAACATACTCTATCGATACTGATAAAACATTGATATTATGTTTCAATATTCTGATTATCGATATCACACAAGTACCAACTGGTAAATATCGATATTCGCTTTTCTCACTAATTCACATTTATAATATTATACTAAGACTAACTGACCCGCAAGCGTTGTTTAGCTATATAAATTTGGGGTGGGCCACCCATATCACCTAAGGGGATGAAAAATAGATAGTAGCCGATTCTCAGACCTATAAGAAGAAGAAGAAGAAGATATATAAGATGATAGTAAGATTGACATATCAATATAAGAATAATTATTGTTACTTTATCTATATTGGCAACATTTGAATTAATTTGATACAACTACAGGCTTAAGAGGGCTTGAACCCATAGCCGTTAAACAAGACAATAAAAAAAATTAATTAATTTGACTGTTATAAATTGGTTATAAAAACTAAACCGTTACGACTCCTATAGCCAATAATAATATTATTTTAATAATTGAAATATAAAATTATTACAATATACGAAATTTAGTTTATCATTTCTACTTCCTTAGAAATCTTTTGTAAATCTTGCAATACAAGTTTTTGATCGAACAATAAGTTGTTTATTAATGATAAGTGAGATCCTAAATTAAATGAAGATAAATTGGGAATTAATTCTCTGGTTGCATTTATTCCACTTGCAATGGAAAATCGTGTGCAATTAGGATTTTGCGACACTAACATCAATATTTTATTTTTATAAGCTTTATTTTCTTTTTGAAGTTTCATCAATTGATATCGCATGTTTTTGTTTTCTTCATTCAGTGAATCTAAATTATTTTCCAAAATATTAATTTTATTTCTATGAAATCGATGTCTTTGCTCCAGTATTTCGCATCTAGTTCTTTCTTTATATAAATTGCCGTAATTATTTTGGCAACATAAGAATATTTTCTTTAATTTTTCTAATGTAGATATATTTTGTATTTGATCATTCAGCATTTTTTGTATCATTTCATAGCCCTGATTAATAAAGTCGTGAAGATTATTTGTATCATTTTTTTCTTTAATATTATTATTGTTCTTTGGAGCAAGAAGTTTGGCTATAACTTAAAATAAAAATAGCATTATATTAAATAGTAAATGTTATTATATTTTATAATTAAGATAAGAAAAAACTTACCACAAAGGATATGAATTTTTTGTTTCAATTTCTTTATTTTAGATTTCTTTCGTTTAATGATAACTTTGTATTTAACTGTTTTAAAAAATACATTTCGATCGTCATTTGCACCTTCACCTACGCCGCTAATTAAAAAAAAATGGAACAAGTAATGTGATCGCCTTTAGAAACCTTATTGATGATTGATTGACGACATGTCAGTAGGTATAATTATGAGTATGTATACTATAATTAGACTTGCAACTAATAGGCTATTCGGCGAACGTTGTATATCGAATATTCAGTGGGCCGAATAGCCGAATAATAGGTAACATTATTTGTTAGTATTTGTTACTGGCCTTATCTATTCAGAGGCTCTTTTCTCTGAAGTTAGAGCTGTGTAGATACTAGAAGCAGATAGAAGACTTAGCTTCATAATGCAGATTTAATTATAGAAATAAAAGTACGAGAATATGTACTTCCATTAATCGCTGAATATTTGTTCAACGTATATTCTCTATAATATCTCTTTTCTCTTGAAATTAAAATTTATCTTTTTACAATAAGTATTAGTAGTAGTCTTTTGAAGGGGACTAGAAAAAAAACATAAAGAAAGTAATTAAAATAATACCAATTTAAACAACATACCTCTGAATTTCTTTGGCAATTGATGTAAGAATACTTTCTAAATTGTTTTTACGCTTCTTGTCATTAAAGCAACGAAGTTTTTTATTTTCCATATTATTATCCTCCATATTAAAATAATGTAATTATCTAGTTATTTTGTAAATAAAAATATTACGGATGCAAAATTTCAATTTCCTATTAGCTTCACTGACAATAATATTATGAGTATTGGGAAAAAAAATTATTAGAGTAGAAACTTTTTGCTCCATAATATGTAATACTTTATTACTTGCTATTTATGAAAATTTAAGTGGGTTAATTTTTATTTAAAAAAAAGTTTTATTTTTTTACTATAATTAGATAAAGTTTTTCGAAGTTACTTATTATGCAAGTTTATTTTAATCTAAATCAATTCATTTTTTTGCTGATAGACTAAATAAGATATTATAGATTACTTTACAATCTGTAAAATCATATGATACTTATTCTAATTTTATATACATAAATACGAGCGGCCTGCCCTCGCTTCGCTCCGGGTATTTGAAGCAATATTATAATTTATAATTGATGTCCTTAAATTGTCACTCTATAATTCTGTAATTTTTCATTATTTGAAAAAATAGAGAGAATGAGAAAAAGTGATAAAAAGAGAAAATAAAGAAAGAAAAAAGAGACAGAATGAACAGCGATAAAGATAGAAATGAAAGAGAGAAAAAGAGGAGGAAAAAGGATGTGAGAGAATGAAAGTATAAAACAGGAAGAGAGACGGGTATACTATAAACTTCTTTCTTTAAAAAAATTATATATGGCAACACTACATCACTCATGTCACTCAAGAATATTATAGTTTTCTGACGGTAAAATAATTATTAAAATAGCATGTACAAAATGGCCACCTTATGGCACTTAAATGACCATATCTTTTTAATTAGAATATTTATGACAACACCACATTGCCTATGTTACCCGGAAAGGACGTAGCTTTCTATCGGTGAAAGAATTTTCAAAATCGGTTCAGTAGTTTTCCTGCCTATTCGCAACAAAACAAACATACAAAAATACACGCAATCAAATCTTATTATTATTAGAATTTACAAATCTGATTATTATCATTATTTATTTCCCTAGTTTGTATATATAAATATGTGTAAGAATTGATTCTAGAACAGATGGATAAATTGCAATTTGCCAAACTTATACCCAAGCTGTGTTCGGTTGCAACCCAATTTTCCGCCAAACGCCGCCGACGCGCGCGCCCCCTAGCAATCGCTATTTCGTTTGTTCGCGAGACAACCGCTTGTGTGGTAACCATTTCACGCTCGATTTCACAGCTATCACTAAAATAGGATTGTAATTATTGTATATTCTACGATATTGCTAACTCTACTGTTTACGGTTATAATATATAGGTAGGTACTTACAAAACTTATCCTTACTAATATTATAAATGCGAAAGTAACTCTGTCTATCCCACTATCTGTCTGTCGCTCTTTCACGCAAAACTAATGAACCGATTTAAATTAACTTTGGCATACAGATAGTCTAGAGCCTGAGAAAGGACTAATTTTTATGCGAAAAGATGTATGAAAGTTTTCGAAAAGTTGTCTGAAAGTTTTTTTTTTAATTTGACAGTTGGCAGAGGACTCTACTCCACATCATGGTAAGTGGCAGTAGAGTCCAAACCCGAAGGCGGCCAATAAAGTTGCAGAATGCGTACTGCACTAGCCGCCCCCGCCCTGCCTACCCGCAAAATGACTCTTCAGTATCGTCATTTTTAGAACTAGAAGCTTGAAACTTATTTTTTTGGCTGTCTATTCGATATAAATAAATTTGACATTCAAAGTTTGTAAAAGTTTTACTCTCTCTTTTCTTCTTCTCTCAGCATGACACGACAGTGCGAAATGCTGCAATAAAAACATTGTCGGGTAGACGCCATACTTTCATCCATAGCATTAGTTACCGAGTCCACTATCACCCCAATCCATAGCCCAGCATTATTAGTTTCCATATATTGCCATAATCCTACACAAGCCAGGGATTGTCCTTGGGTGCATTCTCATAGTACATACAGTGATAATCGCCGGATTGTGTCACATCTCAAATTAGAGCGCTCGCGCATGTCTTCCAAAAGTCTGGGTCACTATTGACCCGTGATTGGGAAAGACCATATCAATATCAAAAAATCAAGTACTGATATGATAGGCAATATTTAATTTATGGAACCACTCGTTAAAGTAACGCTATCCGAGCAAAGTTTATAAGTACCAATAGAAGCTACTAGCTAAAGAAACTTTATATTTATTCTATAAGTACGACATTAGAGAGATTATATTTATTACGGTACAAGATGATACGAGTATGATGGCTTCATGAATGGAAATGATTCGCCGATATGTTCTTAATGGATCCCGATCTTACTTAGCTGTTATCCGCACGGTCGGTTTATTTCAATTTCCTTCATAAAAGACGCCATTCTCGGATTTGAAGTAGATTTATCATGCTCGGATAAAGCGGGCACTTTTTGTGCTTTTCTTGTGCCTGGTTCTGACCCGAGATCTGTCCACTTAATGTGAATAATGGTGTGCGATGGAAAACGAATGCGAACTCGAACAAAGACAACAATACGACGCGATTTTAAGATTTGATACAAGGATTTTGTTAAGATTATATTACGCTGCGTGATGTCTATGCCATTCTTTCAATATACTTCCGTATCTCTATAAATTGCTTTTGTTGTTTTATTTGTATTTAAGGTACCTAATATGTGTAATTAGTCGATCTGCCGTGGCTTAGCTGGGCTTAAACTTTTTAAATGATAATAAGTTTTTCTTGACATTCGACCTATATTATAATTTAGTAAGCAATTAAACTGTGAAAACCGGATCCAATTGGGTACAGTAATTTTTTCGTGACGTTTGAAATTGATGTTATAAAGATCCAAACTTTTATGAAATTTTGTGTGCAAATAGGGTAGGTCTGAGAATCGGTCAACATTTATTTTAAATGTGTATGGCAAAACAACGTTTGCCGGGTCAGCTAGTATTTTTACAACATTATATGATGATAACCCTGTCTTTGTATGACCTACTCTTTTAGAAGCCTAAAGCTGCACCTCATAGGGTATCTAGAGTGGTTTCTATGTTTAACCTAGGCTGTGCCATACATGGTATATATATGATCGCTTCGTTCGTTAAGGTACGGATCCCTAAAAAAAAAATTTATTTAAATAAAAAAAACTTTGGATTTAATTTTAGAGACCAATCTCAAATTCAAGTCTGCAACAATTTATTATCAATATAATCTGTTTCAGTATAAAGAAATAAAGCCACAAACATGAATTTTTGTAGTTTATTTGTTTGTAAAGACTTAGTAATAAGCTTTTTTACGAAGTTTAATCGGTGATAGCAAAGATTGTATGGACCAAAAAAAAATCAGCAAATGCCAAATTTCTTCCAAGGGGTTGAAAATCGAAATGATCGGCTAGACAATTTTATCTATACCTATATCTACATCTAACTATTATATAAAGAGGAAAGATATGACTGTTAGTATTTTTTCTCTTTTATATTTCTATCTATTTAACTGTTCATTCTGTTTCTTTTCACTTTATCTTTCTCTCCTTTATTTAACTATCTTTCATTTCCTTTCTCTTTTTTCTTTCTGTATTTTCTCTTTTTCTCACTTTTTCCCCTCCCTGTTTCTTTTTTTCTTCAAAAAGTGGAAGCTACACAATAACAGAGTAACAGATTAAGGATATCAAATATAATATTGCTTCGAATGTCCGGGTCGGAGCGAGGGCAGGCCGCTCGTATGGTATATAATGTAGCATTCGAGAAAGCACATAAAAAAGGAGACTAGTGAAAATAAAGGAACTACAACAAATTTATTTTATTTAAATCGGACTCTTTTTCTACAAAGTGTACTGGTATAAATAGTTAAATGTACTACTCTAATACAATTTGTAGTAAACCATGATCCCGACGCTAAGGTCGCATTATCGGATTGGAAAAAATGTTACAAAACAGTTATAGCGATGGAAAAGTAGAACTTGGTAGTCGGAAGTAAAGTTGGTATTGGTTCGTAACACAGGAAGTAAATACGAGACCGAGTTCTACAATGTTCATGTGACGGCGGAACCTTTTTGTTGGGTTCTTTGTGAAGAGAATCCGCGATGCCCTTGGGGCCTTGGGCACGATTTCCATTACACGAGAGTTTTGAGACCTTCGCTTTCAAAATTCTATACCTCATTTGCTGCTCTATTACTTTTACATACTTATTTGTGCACGAAAAATTAAACGAGTAAGGTAAGAACGTCCAGAAATTTTAAACGTACGGAATTTTAATAAAAATCCTGACTGCAATTAAAATTACACACCACAAACTATGTTTCAAAATCTTTGTCGAGCAAATGCTTTTAATTTTGACCAGTTTAATACCCACTAAATAAATAAATAATTTTTAGTTAAACTATAACTGGACATATTTAATTATATGTGTATGTTTCTAATAATCTAAAAAAGTGAAGATTCATGACTATTGTTTAATTGAGTAAAGTTTAAATCGATAGGGTTAAGAAGGGTACATAACTTACGCAAAAATAGGATCTATTAATCCTAGAGAAATATTATAAAATAGTAGATCACTTAGGGGTATAAAAAATAGATGTTGACCGATTCACAGACTTATCCGACACAAAATTTCATAAATTCAGTCCAGCCGTTTCGGAGGAATTTTGTAACAAACACCGCGACACGAGAATTTTATAGGTATATAAGAAAAAATAATATAGATTCTTTTACGACAGAGATTTATAAATGATTTATTCTACATTTTTCAGTATGCCATTAAAATAAATATAGTATTCATTTGTAAGTAAAATAATTTTATATTTAAGTTGAAATACCATTATAAAATTGAATAAAATGCATTTAGGCAAGATGGGGCTACAAATGATGTAATAACGTCAAGTCACGTTTGGACAGTATTTTGAGTTAAAAGTTGCGCACCAGCTGCTACTTGCTGGGATGCTATCTACTTTTGAATATTTTCATTTTAAATCTTACTATTTTTAAAAATTCAGGTAAATTTTAATGATGAAATGATACGATGGTAATTTTTTAAAATTTATTTTTCTGTACATTAAAACGCATTTAATTTTATTTGTATATAGCTGCATTCTTCCACATTTTTTTTATCATACATAAGGGACACAAACGAGCAGACGGTCTACCTGATGGAAAGTGGCCACAGTCTCCAGAATTATATTTATTTGACAATGAATTATTATTATTTTATGTTTTAAAAAATATTCGTTACTAATCGATCTGAGTTAGCCTAGTTGGGCTTAAACGTTTTGAGATCCCAAAAGTTTTTACTGATATCTGATTTAAATTATATAACAGGTTACGTTTTAAATTGGATCTACAGTAATACAACAATGAACAATGTATCCAATTTAATACAGTAGTTTTACCGTGATGAGCGTTCAAACTTACAGACAAACAATAGTAATTAAAATTATAAAGACAGATGTACTTTAATTATATTGCTATTATAGGCAGTACTAAGAGCAAAATAGTGAGTGAAAAAACATCGAATATATTAACTTTGAAGGTTTCGTTGAAGCGGCCGGCCCATAACCAAACTTTTATCTATCCCAATTATCACAAAGGGACATTATATGGATTTTTGGTAATCGTAATTACAAAAGTTATTATACCAGTCATCCGAACAAATGGTCTCATTTGTTGAAAATATTTTCGCAATGGTAATGCCAGGTGATTCCGTAGCCGAGGTCTGGCAACAATACAGTAAAAACGTTCGACGTAATTATGATCATTTCGCGTGCCATTTCATTAACATGAATACGCGTCAGCGTTTTACATTGTACAATTAAATCAATAGCTTCATTCAAAATAAAAAACACTGTTTTAATTTATTTCCAATTGCAAGTAGTTTTTATTAATTACTAGCTGCAGTTTTTATATTTAGCTTTTAAGATACCTTTGATTGCTTGGTAATTAGTTCCTATTAGTTTATTTAGGAGAATATCAAGACTGGAAGTATTTTAAAAATATCTTTACAGAATGTAATCTCTGTCCCAATCAGTGGCGGATTAACCAAGCAAGTAAATGTTATTATTATATGTATTATCGAATTACTGTACAGATAAAATATCAACATAATCTAGAGCTCACTAACTCGAAAGGTTTTGTCTTTCGCAGTCTTCGCACTAGTTGTGTGATAGTGACTGTAAAAAAATCAAAATTGTAGCGAAGTAATAAAAAAAATATTGAATAGACATTAAAAAAAAGTTTAAAAACTATAACCCGACTACGTAAAAAAGTGGTCTATCTGAATTAATTTTCTTGTTACGTCCTTTTTAGACCACTTTTTTATGTAGTTGGGTTATAGTTTTTAAACTTTATTTTTTGTTTAATAGTTTTCCGTTTCCTGATCGATCGATAACCTTTATAATCTCATATTGAACCGTAATGTTGGTTTTTGTTTGCTTAAACGAGTGAATAACTACAACGACAGGACCGCGCGGACTATACGACCGCATTTTAAACATATATGTTGACTTAAACAATAAGATATATATACATATTTGAAATGTGCTTGCCTTTACCTTTCTTTTGATACCAAACACGTGATAATTATCTCAGTTTAATTTTTTTCGAGGTTAGAATCTAAGGTTTAAATTTCGTCATAAAAAAAAATCATAAAATTTTTATAGCCTATGTCACTCGCGCCATTATTACGAATCTATTGATACCTCATTCATGAAAATTGGCTCAGCAGTGTAGGCGCTAGGGTGGAACATACAAACATAGACTGCTTAAATCATAACCCTTCCTTTTGGCTTCGCCGTAGTCGGGTAATAATAATCACAAAAACTGTGTGAGTATATCTTAAGAGACACTATAAAAATAATGCGATATCACTCATTAGTCATTTTATTTCGACTAAATTGTAATGATCTTTATAAAACAATAAAATTTGAGTTCTAAAGTAGAAAATAATTTTATTTTCTTGCATTTCAGTATATAGAAACAATTAGAAAACTAAAAAGGTTCTTGGTAGAGGTGGCAGATGTGTTCCACGTATGGAACGAGGGTTCGAGTGAATTTTCTGCTCTGCCGCGCGGCGAGATGGAGAGACGTTTAGAAAAGTAACCACTGAAAGCTGTATAAAGTCCGAACACAATGTTTATCTTTCAACTCCACTGTTTAAAGTTTCTTTTATTTACTATTTATTTTGTTGTAAATAATTACGATTGTACAGCGTCTGGAGTAGCGTCTATGGAGTAAAGGTTATGATATCTAATAGCAATAAAGGTTATATTCTTATAACTAAGATAATAATTTTTGATCAAAGAATAATAAATATCAGATGAGATAATGACGATAGTTCGTATAGATTTTCTGTGACCTATTCGTACTAAATTAATATCCGAAATTAAAGCCACGTCCGGTAGGTACAGTTATTAAACTTTGTCCTTATAAATCTATATTATTAATTTAAAACAATAATGCAAGTACATAAAGATATCATAAACGTGACAATCGAAGAGAGTTTTAATAAAAAATCAGATGAATTAGAATTTTTTAAAGATTAAAACAGCTTTGTAACAATTATCTATATCTATACTAATATTATAAAGAAGTAAGATTTGTATTTTTGTATTTTTGTATGTAACGAATAAACATAAAAACTACTGGACCGATTTCAAAAATTCTTTCACCATTAGAAAGCTACATTATCCCTGAATGACATAGGCTATATTTATTACAATAAAAAATTAGAGATCCCCAGAAATTCTCACTAAAACCAAACCAAGGTGCAAAAAAAATAGCCATAAAATATCTTTCATCGCATGCGCTGCGAAAAGTATTGATGATAGAACAAAAAAATGTTCTAGAATATTATAGAACGTATCAATATCTACAAAAAACTCCGCGAGACAATAACTACTTTTTTATATTTTAAAAGTTGATAAAAATGCCTATCAAAATCAGACCATGTTTTCTACAACTTTGTATTAATCCTTATCCAAATAAATTATTTCATATTCAAGACTGTTTGAATACCTGTAAATTGCTTTTTGAATTATTAAAATCGGACATTCCAGTCAAAAGATATTACGAAATAAAAATATCAAGATAAATAAAAAATAATCCCAGACGGGCCGCCGGCGCGGTGTGGCGTGCCTCGCAGCGCAGCGAGTAACGCGGCGATAGAGGGAGCGACAGAATGCGGGAGCCAAAATGTTAAAAAAAAATTATCCACCCGTGCGAAGCCGGGACGGGCCCCTAGTAACTAATAAGATAAAACATTTATTTACGCTACTAATGCGCAGTAACGCAGGGACACATATTTGTTATATGTTTATTTTGAATAATTCAAAATTAAATGAGCAGAGATCATATTTGATACGTGATTATGAATTTTAAATTAAAATTAATAAGAAGAATGTAACTCTTTGAAAATATAGCTCGATAATACTTAAAGAATTATAAAAATCTGATAGAAGTTTAATAGATTAGATAACATTAACCATAAATATCCACAAATTCACACACTTCTTTAAAATGTTAGATTATGTTAGAAAAATGCTTTATTTTCGTACCTAGTGGTACCATACTACCGTAACAGTGATATAGGTTTACAATAGCATGCAGATGGCAAATCCGTGTTAAACAAGTATTTGTATTTGTATGCGATTCAAATTCTGCTCGCATTCGGACGCAAAACGTTTCACCTGCCATAGTTTATTACCTATTCAACGGACTCGCACAAATAAAATTGTATAATGCATAAGCGAATAGCGAGTGGTTTGATTTACGGGAGAGGTGGCGCCTGAGTCACGCGCTGAATAACTAACACGACGAGTACCGCCACTCGAACATCGCATCGTCCTGTAGTCGGTGTTGCCAACTGACCCTTAATCTTTATAGCCAGAACTGTTAGCATAGGGTTATGTTATAGCATGGCAGCATAGGGTTGCTATAGGTACATTATTTTTTTTAACTCGGAGACTAAATTGAAATATTACGCTAATGTAAACTTTAGAACTAATAATACTAAATCTTTGGGCAGTATTGTACACACCATACCGGATCATATCATAATATAAGTAAAAGAATTCTTAAAATCGGACCAGTTGGACAAATCGGCCATATTCTATTAATTAAAAAATATAAGTAGGTATATGGCAATACTACATCACCTATGTAACTCAGGAATAAGGTTTTCTAGCGGTAAAAATATTATTAAAATCGGATCTGTAGTTCCAGAGAAAGCCTTTACTTTACAAAATGGCCAAGTTATGGCCCTTAAATGGTTATATCTTTTTAGTTAAAATATTTATGGCAAAACCACATGGCCGATGTTTCCCGGAAAAGAAGCTTTCTGTTTGTGAAAGAATAGGTTAAGTAGTTTTCGAACCTATTCGCAACAAATAAACATACAAACAAGTGCATTAGCTAAATAGCTTTGCTGCTATTTTCTTTTGGTTTGTAGCTGAAGGATGCACAAAAGATTTTTTATAGCTGACAACATTGCCCGTAGTCCGTTGCATATTCCCGTTGCGTTGTATCAAAACAAACCTTTTAGTTCCATACTGGATACGTTTTCATGTTTACTCATACCATAACAGCTTATTAAATAACAATAGGTACTCTTGATTGCAAACACTCATAATGTTACTGACTATGAAACCCAAACCGCTATTTACATTATGTTTAAAGAGAGTTGTTTTCTATTTACAAGACAATTTTATTTATATCGATGTCAATATGTCAATGACTCAAAATCTCAATATTTCAATGTCCCTATCTCTCAATATTTTAAAATCTTAACCTCGCAATGTTCAACGCAATTCATCGCAATCTCTATTATTAAACTACCTGACCCGGCAAACGTTGTTTTGCCATATAAAAAAAATGGAGTAGGTAACCACCCTTATCACTTAGGGGTATAAAAATAGAATACTCAATATTTCAAAATATAAACATGATTATTAATCTCTTTACATCACAATATATTAATACCTCGATATTTTATTGCTAATGTAGGTCACATTTTATATTTAATTTTAAGATTCTCTGGTAGATCTTCGAAAACTAGAGTCAATGAAATCAAAATGGACTATTAAAGATAATGATAAATCATCCTTCATACAACTATAAATACAAAAACTCCATATTTTTGAAGTCGGTGAAGAGGTATTTATTACGAATACATAATGACAGTTTGAAATTCTCTTATGGTCAATCCTTTTCATTGACATCTGGGATGCGGTTACATAAAATCCCTTAAGTACTGTGTGACACGAATCTGCTTTTAGGTAACCATTTTCGATTATTTTACTTCGATTCTAATTCGAACCACCTACATATACATTTATCAGCACTTGACATTTATATGACGGTTTATTGGCAGTTTATAGGAAAGATTGAATAGTTTCTGTGTTAATAAAATATTTAAAGTTCCATATCTAAAAAGAAAAAAATCTTATAGTATTACTTAATTGTCTCTCTGTCTGTGCAAGATTTAAATTAATATTAAATAGTTTACAGTTCCTTAGATCTGTGAAAAGTGAAAACATAATGACACGACTGCTATTAAAAAGTAAAGTGTTTTAGCACACGTAAGTGAGACATCGTTGAAACTGTGACCTATGTCGATGTATGGGACAACAGTTTTCCAACGGTAAAGTTAAGTTTGTTCCTCAATTCAAATCGTACGGAACTGTTTGTTCGCGAGTTCAACTCACATTCGGCCGATTTTTAAACTTTAATAAGGGTAAGAAAATGATATTGATAATAGATACAAACAATTTAAAAATAAGGATGTTGTTATATTAATATAACCTACGTCAGAACTGTAGTTCTAGACTACTAGGCTTATTTGAAAAATTCAATATTTCGTTTACGTTTGTAAATCTTTATTAAAATTATATGAAGAATTATACACAAGCATAATATCGTAGATAATTTAATTACAGTTAGTTAATCATCTAATGGAATTTGTTGAAGCACCTTTAATGAAGATTTCAATCTGGGAAAGTCTTTCGATTAAGTTACATAGGTAATTCGTAGCTTCTTTTAATGCAAATAATAATAACGAAATTACTTAAAACTAAGTTTGTTATAATTCCTAAAGTTATATGATTAGAACGATGTAGATTTTATATTTTATTTAGAGCATTTTTAATCAGTACCTAAGTATAAACATAAAGTGAAATTCAAATGCAAATAATAAAACCAAACGCCTGGCTTACTGGCTAAATATCTGAAGTATAAATAAAACCATAAACCAAAGATAATCCTAGGTATATCTTTATTTATAGAAGCAGATGTAAACCGAATCGAGAAAAAAGAAAAACACTGCTAACGATCCTCCAAGGAAGATACAAATACTGTAAGAAATATTTATGGAGGTTTTTCGCAATGGAATCCCTAAGGAGAGCGGCTGCGACCGAGTGCCCTCTGAAAATGGGAGAAAACACGTTACAAATCCCTCGCCACGCATAATTCTTAATACTGGGATTATACAATGGCTTCTTATTCTTAGGGCTTTGGTTTTGGGTGCTGAAAGAAAGACAACAAGCAATTAGGGGATTCAATGGATGACACTTTTTAGTAAAAGCGACCCGCCCTGGCTTCGATAGGGTACAAAAGAAAAATAAATGCAAAAAATTTTAAGAATTTTTAGTTTTATGTTGAGATATATCAATACTTAATTTCCACTCAACATATTCAACGACGAATGAATAGTAATTTATTGATAAATTAATTTCAAAGTATTATATGTAATGGCTAAACCAATTTAAATGTGGTTTCTAATCAAATTAACTTATCAACTAAATTTACGAAACAAATAATATTTATAACGTTTTAAACCGTTATACATACTTGAATTAAATCAACATTGATTAAGCATTTTCATGTTAACAATAAATGTCAATTTTAATAAAAATTAGTCAATTTGTATATATAATGATTCATAAACGAATTATTTAGCTTTGCATAATAGTTGACATGGTCAATAGGATTAATTACGAGTATAACCATACGAATTGATTTAATGAATTTACATTCTAATTGAACATCATTTCAGTGCTTTGACTACGTAAATAGAACGTTAGCTTTCATTTTTAGTCAATCGCCAAACATTTTTTTTAATCTATCTGTCAATCAGTGCGGCTTAGTGTAAAGGGCTGTATCCGTTGAATCAGAGTAGATAAACTGAAGTTTCTATAGTTTTCACCTGTCAGGAGATAATTAAAATATTCCTGTACTTGTTGCTGCTCAGTTAACAAGCATCATTACTTACAGGCTCGCTCGTACTTACAGGCTCGCTCACATACTTCATGGCAAACTATCAGCACTAGGGTTTGGGTCCTGGGACGTCTCATGTCTCGAAGTTCTGAGACTTTGGTAATTTTAGTTGTCTCGAGTCCCGGGAATTTCGAGTCGAGCCTTGAGACGAGACAAGATTGTCGAAATTGTTATGTAATCATCTTTATTTTAAAATAATTGAAGGAGCCTAGCGTCATCTGTTAATTTAATGAATAATTACTTGGTCCACTACGTAACTACTGACTACACGACACAATAAATGCGTTTGCCGCGCCGCCATCATTTCACCATATTGGTTGTTCTGTGACGTTTGGATTATGATAGTCATATAAAAGTCAATTTTATTTTCGATGTAAATGTAACAATATTTCTACAAATCAACCCTCGGAAGAAACAACGTAAGTTATACAGTCTGGGACACCTTTTGAACACGAATAAAAAAAAAATAGTATATTTTACTTAATCAGAAAAGAAGAATTTATTAGTTCATTATTTAAAAGACTGATTTATAAGTTTGTTTTATTATCTTTATTAAGATTATTTACTTATGAAAAAATCTGTGATTGTTGAGTTTTCCAAAAAAAAAATCCTTTTTTAGTACCTTTCACCAGAAATTAAACTCAATTAAAATTCTTCAAAAAAGACTTACCCCTCTTTAAAAAAAATCTTAAAAGTTTCGAAGTTCGGGAATTCACGGGACTTTGATTGTAGGCTGTCTCGTGTCCCGGGACTTTGAAATAGTCGGGAATTCCTAAATCCTAATCAGCACGTCTATTATACTTACTGGTCGAGAGGAGATTGTAATTGTTTTTGAACACGTTTGAACTCGGTTCAATGACTGAATGAACGAATGAATGTGTGTATTGTGTCATCATCATCACAACCCATTAATAGCTCACTGCTGAGCCGGGCCTCCTCCTCAGAATGAGGAGGGGGTTAGGCCATAGTCCGCGAAGCAGGCCCAGTTTAATTGCTTAAAACAATTTAAACGTCTTAATCACTGGGCCGTGACTGCTTAATTTGTAATGCAGCCAGCAGATGGTCCACCTGACGGTAAGTGGCCACCATCGCCCTTGGATATAACCAACCAACAAGAGATATCCTCTTGTTTTGTCGATATTGAGTGGGGAGGGGGATCGAAGAAAAAAATGCTGCGGTTTTTGCGGACCCTGAGCAAGAGCTCAGAGTCCACTAGATCCGCAGCATTAATGGGATGGGAGAGGGAGGGGGTAAGTCTGTCCCACACGCGGCTCGACCGGAACGCGTCTATGACACTTGGCGGTCGGATTCGCATGCTGGTGGTCGAAGGCCAGTCGGGGAACAGATCCCCTACCGCCAAAAGGGTGGTTACTCGGCTCTTACGAGATGGTCTCCCAGCGCCAGAAGGGAATAGTATTCTAACCCGCCCGCTACGAGACTATTATAAAATTTTTGATTACACATACACTACACACGTACCCACCATTTTATATAATTCAAACTCGGTGAGTAATTGAAAATTAATTATATTATAAGTTGGTAGTTGGTACTTTTGATAAAATCTATGTTATTGAAAAGTTCCAATTCAGTGCATGAATGTTAATTAAGTAATGGATCCTCTGGGTGTAATCGCGAAGGGCTCGGCGTAATTAATTAATGCCCATTCATCTCACAGTTAGTTTAATGTGATGACTTTAAAATCAGCTTACCAACTTATGTATACAAAAACAGTGTATGTTATGTATACATAAATCATGATATGTTTATTTATCTTTATAAGTTTATACTTTAAGTATATCAATTGGTATAGAAGTAGTAAGCTGCTAAAAATTATTTAAATGTATCACTAATAAAAATTTCATTGTTCTTTCGAATTTCTTGGCTGAGTTTGTCGTTTTTTTCTCCGGTATAACTTGTATTTACATAGTATATTAATAATACACTATTTTAAGTAGGATATTTTCGTTTTGGTTCGTTTCTTTAATTAAATAATTTTTTGTACCTATCTCGCAATTTTTCTAAATTAAACTTACCTCCACTCGAGTTTCACTGGGAGAAATTTCATAAAAATCGGTCGACCCGTTTTGGAGGAGTATGTTAACTAACATTGTGACATGAGAATTTTATATAATAGATATTACTTTACAGTTTTTACAGTTTTTGGGTATATAGGTAAAGATACGAACCTGTAACATATCATACATACATAAACTATTCCTGTAGGCATTTGTTAAATCACAATAGTGATTGTAGCCCTACGGCATACAAGTTTTTATTCAGAATGAAATCGACAAGAAATATGGCAGAAGTTAGATTGAGGAAGCGACGACATTGTTATTATCGCTTCAACCCCGTTCTGTTCGAGTCTGTTCGAGCTCTATAACAATCTTTTCTCTTCAATTGGATGTTGAATTGTGAAACCTCGTCCGCTATGATCTCCGACGACCATTCATATCTTTTGATTTATCCGTCCTTTTAGATGAATCCGTGTCTCATTTCTCCGAGCTTTACATCAGTTTTTTACGGACAAAAAATTGTTTGGAAGGAACGCTTTCTTTATCTAAAGGTAAATATAAAATTATATTTACTGAATGAACAATTGGGTGTGCTTTAAATTACGCCGGGAAACTCGTGGCTTAAGAGAGCGGAAGCTAAAATTTCAGGTTTCCCGTATGAATTTTTTGTCGTACTTACTTCTAAAACAAAGCGTAATGACCCGCACGGCACGCATTTGTTCAGGAACAATCCGAATAGGCCATTTTTCATCTCGAACAATTGAGGGCGGTGCTCCGACACAATTGGCAGAGTATTTTGTCAAGCATTTGTCGTACGAGCGAGACTCGAGTATACGACATTACGAGTGCACTCTATGCTACCGATCTACCTCGTAATTATTGTTTCTGGAAATCTTTGTTCACATTTGCAGGTAAAAACTGAATGCACTTTTATTAATTATGACCTATCAACAGTGTACTCGTAATAGACAATGCATTATTTAAACTTAGTGGCTTGAAATTCCTTATTTATTTTCGTGCATGGTAGGTAATTTCCTGAAAGTAAATTATTTGTATATGACTTAACAAATAACATAATATTTTGGATAATATAACAGAGTAAAATTAAATTTTTAATGTTAGATTTAATACTAACAGATTTTTTAATAAATATGTAATGGAAATGTTTGGCAAGAATAACAGATTCGGCGTTAAGAGAAGAGATCTATAAGAATAAAAAATGAAGAAGAAAAAGACTAATGGATTTCATAAAAATCCCTAAGAAACTTAATTCAGTAATGCCAGAAATATAGACTCTACCAAGGACTAATGACTACTACGAACTGTTAACTGGTTACATATAAAATCCTTTATAGTATCATCCTCTAATAAAAGAACGATAAAAGATAAAAGAAATATTGTTTCTATTATTAATCACCTGGTGAAACGTATTGTCCGTAGCGATACTCATAAAATCTTGCCTCTTATGATTTTCATAGCAGCTGAAGGCATTACGTTGGAATTTTTCGTTTTATTTTATGGTGGCGCGTACTGTCGCGAAGAAATATTGGGTCGGCGGAATAGCTCGTAAAGATAACTGTTTTCTTTCCACGGAGCTACACACCGCAACCAACCACACTCATACTTACATTTATTATTAGCTAAGGTTCTAACACTTGGTTTTGTTTATAATATAGGCAACAACACAATTACAGCGCAGGACTTTTTTTAACAAATATTATTTTGAACTTTAATGATAAAAATGATTCACACGAAAGTAATAGTCTCTATTTGTCGTTCATATAGGTAACATTGGTAACATAATATATATACCAAAAACAAAAATTTTATTCTCATTTAAATCTGTTAAGGAAATTGTTAAGGGTCACAATAGTGGTTTATCAAGTCATACGAACCACCGGCCGTCGTCTTGATAACATTTTTGTTAAATAGAACTTGTATGCATTTGTATAATATACAACAATTATTAACCAATACTTGGGCGAGATTTTCAAGCGTGGAAGGGTACCTTTTAATGACAAGACTTTAAAAAAAAAAGATACTATTTATCACGTTATATTTTCAAAAAAAATGCGTAGATAAAATAAGCATGTATATAAATTCTGAAAAATATGTTCATTCGCTGTGTGTAAGGTTTAGGAACTTTAACTTGGCAATCAGTAAGTAATTTATATCACACAGTGCGATTGGGTTTTTAGGCTATTAGTTACCTATTTGGATCGATTATTATTACTCTAACTTAATTGGATGCATTTTGATACAACGCTTTTTTCTTGAACAAAGTATTGCGAGACTTGGCATGTAGGTATATGCGTGGAGTTTAATCTATATTTTTATAAAATAAAATTATTCATAAAATAAAATTTAGTTAAGTACATTTTCTTCAGTACGGGTGGATAGACGTGGTGGAGCAATGGCTGGTATTTTGCCGGTTCACTTGTCCGATCCCTTTTCCTCGCACATCATTATTCAACTTAAGTGGACAGTTTTTGTAAGGTTAGTAAATGTGTAACGGAAAATTTCTATATAATCGTGGCTACCGTATTCAATGAATGAGTGGGTTTGCTTTGTTAAACATACTAATACTTGTAACCGAGTGACCAAGCTACAGTCAGCATTTACAAAAATGTTTGTAAATTTTAAGTAGATTTCAGAAAAAAATGATTTATTATAAAAAGTAATTAGATTATTACCAATATCAAGTCTTTAACTTGTTAATAAAAAACATTTGACAATATTATAACACATATTTTAGCTACAATGGGCAAAAACATCTTTAAATGACGATAACCTTTTTCCAAACCTTCAAACCCAAGCCTATATTTTGACCTCATATACCTTTGGACTTCTAGTAATATAACTTTGAAAACTATTTAATTTCAAATAGTAGTTTTACGTGATGCGCTTTTAAACATACGGCTAGACAGACTGATAAATAAAACATCCAAATAACATATTTGTGTTATAATAAATAATATTAAGTTTTTATTAAATATCTTCTATGTACAGATTTTTTTGTTTTTATTATATTTTTTGATTACTTCAAAGAAACTGTATTCAAGATTGTGTAATAATAGAGAACATAACTATGTTTGAATTGATAGCAATAAAGTTGGTTTGTGGAGCTTTATTCGTTTACGTAAACTTTGAGATTGACTCTAACAAGGCTTGGAGAGGCGGTGCGCCTGTGATTTCTACTCTTAAAATCCAATTTAAATGCATTCCTCTGTGCCACAGGGGGCGCCACCGCCGCACCGCCGCCGATACGCTCCAGAGGCCAATTAACTTATTCATCCTTAACATTTCATTGCTCAACTTTGGGTCCAATCTTCGATTACGTTTTGCAGTTCACTCCTTTGTTTATAAAGATTTGCCTTAATTAGACTTATCATCTCTCACTGATTACATAAACAGACTGACCGTTTTCATCCGTTGAAAGTATAGATGTTGCTTATTTTTTTTAACTTCGCCAACCAATATCAGATCCCGAAAAAAATACGAGCCAATTATCCATCCTTGACGTAGTCAACTAAAATTTTCAGGAAATACATGGAGAAAAATCGACCTAGTTTATAATTTTACTTTAATATAAATAGGCTCTGAATAATACTTTCCGTATTATTTATCTATATATTAATACGTGAAGCAAAAACTTTGTACCCATTTTTATTGCGCGGACTGAGGGGTATAAAATTACCCACACTTAGATATAGTTTATATAGAAAAGGAGTGCAGAATTCTAATATGTTACAAACTATCGCGTATTTGATACACACACACGCATATATAACTCTATTGTTTATTGTTAAAGTAATTTAAATTAATTATGGTGGAATTTCGACCAGCGGGCGGCTGCTAGTATTATTAAATTGCTTAAAACGTGTTTGGAATCGAACTTGGACCTCCCGAGTAAGACGCCGGAGTCTACCAGGCGAACCACTAGGCAATTAGAAAGAAATTTTTGAAAAAATTTGAATAAAAAATTATTCTAAAGAAAATGAATTCAGTACACCTAGATGATTTCCATAAACGGTCTTTATGCTGCAATGAAATCTGTATTACTTTCAAGTTAAATTACTAGCCGGTTTAAAGTTTGAGATGAAGTGGAGTTCGAAAACGCTATTATAAATTCAGCAGTTTACAATCACAGCCCTACTTGGCGATGGCAAAAAACCTTGGCGGGGAACTCGTTCTAACTTTTCCTATTTTTCTGCGTTAATTTCACCTGAACCCATTACAGTTTGCAACAATTCTTAGTGCGAACGTTTCTATTAGGAGGTTTAAATTGCATTTTAAATGACTTTTTCTTTGGTAAGTAATATAAGGATTGCGTAGAGGCTACCCTTGTTTCGAATAAAAATAGGGCTTGAAAATAAATACCAACTTTTATGTAGAAAGAAAAATTTACAAAAAATTAGAAGATTATTTTTGACTTATTTCTATTAGCCCGCGATGAAAAGTTCAAAAAGATCAAAAGTTCAAAAAGACAACTTTTGAAATGGGTCCAGACCTTAGAGTGTGAATCTAAACTTACATTGGAACACTTAGGTACTTACGCACCAAGTCACACTTACGAAATAAAAAGTAGGTATTATTTCCGCTTATTTTTTATACAATATTTCCCACAGGATTTCTTCTTTTTTACAGGATAAAAGTAGCCTATATGTAAATCCGGGTTATAAAGTATCCGTACCAAATTTGATTGAAATCCGTTGATCCGTTTTTATATGATTGTGAAGCATTTAAATATGTAAGCATCATAACTTTCGTATTTAAAATTTTAGGACAAGACTAACGTTATCTAGTGGTTTTGCAGTTGTTTTATATTTTTACATTAATTTGAATATATCTTAGGTTATCCTAATACAAATTAAAGTTCAGTAATTTATTAAAGCAGTTAAGTAAAGTAGATTTTGCCAAGCAATGTTTTACCAAAAAATATATAGGCCACAAGAAAGCAATAAATTAAATAAATTGATCCAACCCCTTTTGCCAAATAATCATTATTCTGTATTCAATAAAAACGTTCCTTTGAAAACATTCTCGGACCCTATTTATTTGGAGAGATGCGATGACTCAAGCAGATTCGCGAGATATCTCGACGCCGTCTGTGGATTACTTTGCAAGTCTTTTATAGGAGAGAATACCAGTATCATCACTACTTAAGGATATTAAAATCCCTTCTCCTCGTGTAAGAACCTTGTTTTATGAACGGTAAAACATTTATCAAATAATTCCGATATAATGCGTGGCGTTGGTTTTCCATTTCATCATCATTTATATATGACGCTGATTTATAGCATAATATCAAATGTAATAAATTACATTATCTTTAAATATTATAGGACACGATAAAAAACTAAGTATCCTTGGAGAAAGAAACTTTTGATGAGTGTTGTTGATACACAATCGTTTATTTAGATCGTTTTTTAGTTTTTCATGTTGAAATTGAAAAATGTCAATCAAAGCTGATTACCAAGGGACACCAGCAAACCACATTCGAGTAAATTTCGAAAGTTTAATTTGATTAAAGACTTTCTCCCAAATTAATAGATCTCAAATATTCACATTTATTTTGTTACCTAGATTTTGTTCATGTTAATTTAGCTTAACAACAATATAATATTTCAACATTTTTTAATGATAATATACCAAGTTCTTTTAGAATTTCTGAATATTCGTTCATACAAAAGATTGCCTTATATTGATTAAGTTTGTAGTGGCTGCCGGACATACCTAAGCATATTATTTAATCTCGTTTCCTGAGAAACGAAAAATGTTACCAGAGCTTATTCATACATTATTATCATTGTTCTCGTTTGTTATAAAGATTGATGTAAGTAATAATAAATTTACATATTATCTCATGACCTAAATAGGGACTCATCTCAATACTTATTTGCAAGGTTTATCAGACCTGATTAAACTGTCAGTACAATTCTTTACATCATTCTGTCCACAAGTTTTTGCAAAAAACTTTTGAAATATTATTACAGAGTACTAAAAAATAAAAAAATGCGTAAATCTATATTGATCCTTATTGTTGTGCTAGCCGTGGCAACTTTTATTCACGCAAAGCCGCATTCATCAAAGTAAGTGAAAAAAATAGAAATCTAATTATAAAGTAGCTAAGTTTATATAAAACAGTTTAATAAATTATTTCCTCGTTTATCAAACAACATTTTTAACATAGAATGCACGTATCATTCATATTTTTACGTGAAAATGATTCATAGTTATTCTAGTTTAATCTTTATCTTATCGTACATATATCAAAGTAAGTTTTTTTCTATTCTAGTAACTTCTAGTTCACTTGATAATATTCTTATTTGGTACAAAAAAAATGTGCTTATCGTCGGAAATTTTCTTTTTAGATTCCATTCTTGATGCACTAGTCATCATCTTATCTACTAGTATTGTTTCTGCTACATAAATATGATCTATGTTTTACTAGGATCCTCTCCTCTGCTAATTGCTTACCACTAACATCGACTTACAACGATTAGTATGATTTCTATCTTTATTATATCACTAAAAAATTTTTAACAACAAAACATGTTCTAGATAAAATTTAATCTACATAGAAGATTGCGATACCATAACTTCCATACTTCCCCTTAAATAATTCCTTCATATGTTAAGCAAATAATAAGTTAATTTTGCTTATGATTATTTGATTTTTAATTTAATTTTGACATTTGAAAGATTATGGGATCTTCGTATGTATCATTACACTGTCTTTATCAATTATCTCACATTGTACAAAGTGAAGTAATAAAACTGACTTTTGACCTCAAATTCTATTTGACATATCTCAATAAATATGCCAGGAAACTACGATTTTCACGATTATTAAAATTAAAAAATTTGGCTAAGTTGAGTGTGGAACTCGCGCTCTGAGGGTTCTGGACAATTTCAATAAGGGGAAAAACACTATCAAATTTTGATTTTCGTGTACGGGTTAAAATATTTTCCAAAGTAGTATTGGGGGGCATTTACTCCCGACATTAGTAATGCGTGTTTCAATTTACATATTTATAATTACAATAAGAGTATAGGAAAATATGATAAAACATATTTAACAAAAAAAATGCAATAAAAAATAATTTCATTTGAATAATTTTAAAGTAGCTGAACATATAAGTTAATAAAATATGTATTGTCACATCATACTCACACACACACAGAACCTTCCTTTTTTGGAGTGAATTAAAATATTTTACAAGTTGTCATTTAACAACGTGTCATATCGTCAACAGCCGTTGCTAAGATTCGCGGCCGACGTAGCTTTAGATCCATTTCACACGATACGACGACAACAACGTCGATGTTTGCGAATTCACTAATACTTGGATATGTTATACATATACACGTCTTCGGTACAGAATTAACCCCTGATAAAGGTTAAGACTTTGAATATTTGAGTAACTGGAAAATGTGCCTTACTTTAAACCTTATTGACCAGTCTAGTCTATAAGTTAAAAATTTAATAAATTAATTAATAGAATTTATATTTGGGGTTAAATAATGAAATCGCCTAAAAAAATTAAAATACATTATTTTTTTTTAATTTAACATATTTATTTAATCAAAATAATTACCATTATTATCTATACATTGCTGCCATCTAATAGAAAGGTCATTTATGTCTTTGCGATAGAACTCTGGTGATCTAGATTCAACAAACTGTGTGAAAGCATTTTCGACATCTGCCGTTATTGCTTGACCAGATCGGAGAAAGCTATACTGACTGCTGAGACCGCCAAACAGTTACCATTTTATTGGTAAGCTTTGCTTTAGGACACTGTTTCGCTTGTTTGTTTTCGCTTACGGTTATCGTAAAGAATCCACTTTTTATCACATGTTATAATTCGATCTAATATTCCTTTATTTCTGTATTGATTCAACAAGGCAACACAAGTTTCAAAACGCGTTTCTTTCTGCAGATCAGTTAAATCATGAGGCACCCATTTTTCATATTTTTTTATTTTATTGATTTGACACAAATAAGTGTTGGTAAGGCAATTAATTGTTGGGAAGGTAACGTAATATCAAGCCGCTAATTCCTGGGTAGTTTGGCTCGTATCGGCTTCCACCATCTCTTTCAATTCATTGTTATTCACCTGTGTCGTTTCTTTTTTATGGCGGTCTTCCACTAGGTTCGTTCTTCAAATCAAAGTTTCCATCACGAAAGCATTTAAACCAAAATCGCACGGTGTGTTCATTAGCAGTCCCCTCTCCAAACGCAACATTGATATTGCGAGCTGTTTCTGCCGCGTTAGTTCCGCGTCGGAACTCGTATTCAAAAATCAATCTAATTTTCGAAGTATCCATCTTTCTTGTCTAAGCTGAATAAAAAAAACAACTGAAAGTCAATAACCGAATGTTGCACATTTTTTAAAACCATGTGAAAAAATGTTTCACTCAAAAATCTCAAACCATAAAGGTTCTATGTAAATTCGAAGTACCAGTAGTATTATAATAAAACGGCAATTTCATACTTTAACCTCTAATATTTTATCAAATAAATACATTTTTGCATTACAAATTATTTCTTTCTTTCCAATAGATTTATGTAAAGTTTTTAAATTTCAATATTAGAAAATTAACTCGTTAACTAGTCTTCAAACAGTAAAATATTGAATTGAATCAGGCGTTACTTTGCGGAAATTCATGATTTAAAAAGAATCAAAAGGTTACCTTGCTATATTCCGCGGCAATCTGAACAACCAGACTCGTATGGCACAATCCATAACAGCACCCTGCCCACATAAAAGTAAGACGCGCGAACCCGAACCAAGACACACCACACAAGTAGGTAGCTCAACGATCTAACAACCAGACTCGTACGACACAATCCGGAAGAGCACACTGTTCACAGAAAAGTGTAACGCGAGAACCCGAACCAGTACACACCACATAAGTAGATCGCGATCGACGTACGTTTCGTGTTTCGTGTGTTCAAACAGGAAAAATATTTTGTATTCGAATATTACTAAAATTGCAAACATCGGTTTTTTTTCATGTCCGCATAATATGTGGAATGTCCTAAAAAACTACTTGTAATCTACATAAGAATAAATGGCCATATTTATTGATTGCCTACACTTGGAAGATTGATTTTTTCACAGCTTTAAGACGCTATAGACTTAATGTTTAATATTTATTTCAACTTGATAACTTCACGTTTTCTTCAAATAATGCGTCAAAAACTAAATCTACAAAGAACATTTTTTACAACAATAAATTGCCATTATTCGGATTTTTCCCAATAATGCTATAAGATATTGTTTCTTGCCAAAAATCATTTTCCTAGATCAAACGACGAAGCCTGGGAATTTTGATTTACCCCGAAAATCAAAATTACAATTTATGAAATATAAAATATTTTTAACAAAAAATTTAACCGACTTTAAATTTTTATTTCTCGTTTTTAGTAGTTTTGTTCTGAAACTCATTTATTGCTCATCCACTAATTCACTCCCTCACCTGTTTACTCATTCAATCACTCGCTAAATCACCAATTCACCCATTGACCATCTACGCAACCATACACATTTTACCCATCCCACAAAGTGACTCACTAAATTCCTGTCAACTACTAAACTGTACTACTCTACTCACTCTTCTATGTCCAATCTACTGCACCCACTCAACAGATAGCCTTCAGTTCTTTATAAATTATAGGTTACAACCATCTAAATCACCTGAAATATTGAGTGTAAACATCCGCACCGTTCACAGACAGATACACATATACACTATTAAACTTGTAAAAAAATGGCATCTTGATCCTATCTACTTCTACACAGAATTTGGTTAAATTATTCGGGAGCTAAGATATACAAAGACAGACGAACATTACCATTAAAAAAATCACTTACAGTCAAAGTACACAGTTCCACTTCACCAAATGATAAATTCTGAATGGAAATGCTTGAAACCCTTCTGAAAATATCAAAATCCCTATATGTGTGCCTATAACCTTTAAGGAGTTCTGTCAATTCCTCAAGGATCCCACCATCAGAATTGGATTTTGAAAACAAATTGACCAATCTGTAGGCATAAGAAGTTTGATCTTTTTACACATTTGAGAAACTAGAGATAGGAATATTTTACGGAAATTTCAACTTGCTATTTTTACGTTTTTTTGCGAAAAAGGGTATTTGACAATCAAAAAAAGTTAATTTTCTAGTGACGTGGGAAAAAAATATAGTTTTTTAATTTTATCCTGTACTTGTGCTATGCTTCCACGCGATCCTGAGAAAAAGGGTCTTGAAGGACAGACAGACGGACAACGAAGTGATCTTATAAGGGTTCCTATTTTCCTTTTAAGGTACCCTAAAAAACTAAATATGAAACTTGATATTTCGAAAAAACCAATACTAAAGAGGAACTGGCGTCTTTATAAGTTTTAAAGGTAGATAATATTATACAACCTGTTGATCTTTGGTTTTCAGGAAACGTTGCCACAACTCCAATAACAGCGGTAGCAATGAGGTAAGTATTATAAGATTAGTACCTGGGTGACTGAGCACCGCTCGGTGAGTTCAGTTTCTAAGTACACAGCACTAGTAGTAGTAGCACTCCAAATTATTATCCTGTAGAGCCATCTGGTGGCAAATTCCACAAAGTGAATATAGTTAAAAAACCTTTCCGTAAAGACATAATGTAATCTAAATTGTAAAGTTTATGTTTGAAACGTTTAAATCATTGTTAAATAATTCATTTTTATAGTTATCGATAGAGAAGTAAGTTTTCAGTTATTTTTAATTCCTTAAAATAAATTTCTCAGCCCATATCAGGAATTTCTTTTCTATTCTCAACTTAAATTCTAAATCATTGATAATATAACATTCTTCTCTTCATTTGCCTCAGCTATTATTAAGAAATCACAACACGTGAATTTATACAGTTTGACTTGGGGCGGAGTTGCCAACTGTAAAACCTAGTAGCCTAGACCAAAGAACACGGTACAAATTCACAACAGAATACTCAACATACGTTCGCTCCGGAGTATCCTCAGGAGATGTAGACTATACAACAGTCAGTGGTAAAAGTTTCGTTCGATATTTAGATATTATCTTCTAGGCAGCATCAGCATTTTTTTGCTTTGATTCAACTTATTTTAATGTTATATAAAACGAAATATTTACAATAATCTTAAAACTTACTAATAAAGTTAAAATATAAACAGCGTTTTATGTACAGAGAATCAGGAAAATTATATTTATATTTTAATTATTTACATTATTAATATCTCTTGGATCATTAAATTCTTTTATATTTCTGCTCACATAATCGTTAAATAATATGAAAGAATATATTGCGGGCTGCTTTTTAAGTAAGTCTTTTATGATAAAGGGAGAAATTGCGAAATTTTCACTTAGAATAATGTGGTCTAATCTATTGCTGCCGAATCGCGGACAGTCTTGTATAAGATGTTCCGTCGTTTGTGCTGTGGTGTCATCGCAGGGACATTTGTTGTCGTTGGTTATTTTAAAACGGTGGAGGTATATTGCTTATGTGATCCATGTCCATGAAAGAGTATGGTGGAAAATTATATTAGTCATTTTCCATAATTTTCTAATGTATTGCCGATGTCCTTTGGCGACGGTGGCCACTTACAACCAGATAGACCTGATGGTGTGCTCGTTTGTGCCTTATCTAGCATAAAAAAATCCTAAAACGAAAATTAAATCACTCGTTAAATGTCACCTACGAAGTACGAAGGTTCAAATTTGTTATCTTCGACTTAGATTTCATTAATAATAATAAACAAACATATGATATTGACTTAATTATTTTGTGAGACCTTTACGGCCTTTTACTGATATATAGTTGTTGTTTGTGATAATAATAAAGATGATGTAATCTTACATTATTATTTATGTAATCGAATGTCCTTATAAATTAACCCAAATAAACAGACTACAGCTTTGTTGTTATTGAATCTGATTGTCTATGCAATTTGATAGTTAACTATTATAATTTATTTCGTTCTTTGATACAGATACTTATCCGTTATTGAATACTGTTTCTAGGAAACGTTTATTATTTCCAAAATAGATAGGAATATAATTAATTTTTTTGATATAATAGTTCTCTTAAACAACATGTTTTTTTTAAAATTTCTAAATAATAATAATCAAAAAACATGTCTTGACCACGTCATATTTTTATTTTTATCAATTTCTTGCATGAGCAATTAATAAAGTTCTAACCTATCTCATATTTTTTATTAAGTAAAGAGTGAAAATTTCTGGAAAATGTATCAGGATTTGAGTGTATAAAAATATTTGAGACATTATTTCACACAATACATAAATGGGCCGACTAGGTACTCGTTCTTAAAATTCAGATTGTCATCATTAGGTAATTGTTAGTGTTAACGGATGACTCTTGATATTGCCCTCATACTATAAGGCAATAGGGATATACTAACAGAGTACTTAGAGTATGTAAATCTAAGAAATTTAAATAATTTTAATTATTTATTCATTTTTATGTCTAATTAACCAATTCATCTATTGTTACTTCGTAGTAATTTAATTGTAATCTTGAGTAATAAAATAAATTATTTTAGATAGTTAGCAGAGAAAAGAATAAGTGTGACGACTCGTCGTCGTCGTCATCCTCATCATCTTCTTCATCGTCATCTTCGTCCTCTTCATCTGAAGAGGATAACAAAGGATGCAATGGAGTAAGACATTTTGAGTCTTTTATATTTTAAGAACTGTTTTTTTAAAGATTACTAGCAGTATGGATCACATACTACTAGTATTCCCTTTACCCCTCCTAGCTAAAATGCTTGTGTCAGGAGTGGCCCACGCCAGTAGTCCAACGTCCGGGATATGAACCCACGACCCATCGATCGCAAATCCAACGCCCGAACCACTGAGCTACTGATGCTTAAACTCTGTTTGTTGAACTTGTTTATACTGTGTTTTGATTGCGTATTTTAATATTCTGTAAAATATATTATCATTTTATTGCATGTTTTTGTTACTCTGTAGCAGTGTAAAGAATCATCAAAATGGATTTAATTACTCCATATCCACTATCTTTATAAAATATATTACTCTTTATAGCTATATAATCGATAACATAATTTATGATGTAGCTTCATTATAAAATATTTATTAGCAATGATCTAATGGTTGCCGCTATTAAAAAAATACTTATTACCTAATACTTTAATGTAACTATTGTTAATTATTTATTGTTAAAGAAACGTGGAAAAGATTCATCTTCATCTTCCTCTTCATCATCATCGTCTTCGTCATCATCTTCAGAGGAGGATCAAGATAAAAATATATGTCAAACTGAAGTTAAATCAAGTCATCACGTAAGTGGTTAAATAGTTTACGATATATGAGGAAACCGTGGATGAACCGTAGAGATGGATAACCCAATGGGACAGATGCCTCGTTTTCAATAATTCTAACTTCCCAAATTGGTATCATAGACGTTTTCGTCATCTCGACTTAAAGTCGGGAGTTCAATAGATACCTCGTCCTGAAACTTTTAGGAAAAAAGGCATACATTTTAACCTATAACTTTTTTTTTATTGAATTTGTGAATGATTACTTGACTGCCGTTGTCATGTGTGCAATAAGTGTTGGGTCTCATTTATGTTTGATGTTGAGTCTGTGTTTATTGACTGAGATATTGACGAACTCGTAAGAAGTTGTGTATAATCTGACGAGAGTGCTGTATTCAATCTTATCTGTACTTTCGTTCTGTAAAACATCTCGTATCATAGAAATAATATATATTGTTATTATATACTATTGTTATTATATTAGTACAGTCCTATAATTTTTCCTAAATGCAAATAAAAGAAGTTTAGCGGTTGGTAAGTGCTCTTATGTATTTATTTAAATGAAAGAAATAAATGGCCATCTATGCACTATGCAATATTGCGACCGAACAATGTATATTTTAAATATTTTATTTGTCAATAATCTGTTATATTTTGTTATTATTTAATGTTATAAGTATTTTAACTATCTATTACTCACTGATTTAAGGTAAACTATGCCACAAAAGTACAAAACAGAGGAACAATACTGGCTCAAGTATTTACATTACTGATATTAGTGATTTAGACAGCATTGTCAAAAATAAAACTCCAAACATCATTAATACCACAAATGTCTTTGATTTTGGCTAAATGGGTAAAGTAATGACATATATTCTGGATTTAAGGAAATATATAATTTCTGTTAGACATTTTTTTTATTATTATACGAATGCCAGGTCAATTACCTCAATAATTAAAAAAATATATGACTACATATATTAGAGAACTTTTTAACTTATTAGGCATATATCCTTTTTAGCATGTTTATGACAGGCATCTATCCTCAAAAGTGGTTCCGCAAATACTTGATTTATGCCAACTCAGTTATTTCTAGGTCTAAAAAACAGAGTAATAATGTAATATAAAAGATTAAAATATATTGTTTAAAGAAAAATTTATAAAAACTAGATCGTCCATAGCGGTTTTCTTTGCAATATGTATGTCGAAGATGCTAACCTTGTTACACACCCATAATTAGCACAGTACACATAGATAATACTAATACTGCAAACATTGATGTCATTCTTGCAGTATTATTACCTGTAAGTAAAATAAACTGTTGATCTTTTCTAGTATGAGTAACATATCTAACTTAAAGTTTTTAAATAAAATTTTCATTTTTTTCCAGCATAAGAAAGGACATCACTTCAAGAACAAGAAAGAATAGATAGCAAAAATATTAAGTTAAAATGTATGCATTGTAATCTTAATACAATTGTACTTTTAAATAAATTAAAACCAGAGGGCTGGTAAATATAGTCATATTAGTCGTTATAAATAAATATTATTTTATATATACGGTAGAGTTTGTAAAGTTAGGTCGTGTAGAGTTAGAAGCTTGGCTCTACATTACATCTGATAACTTTTTGCGAGGTATATAATCTCGTCTTGGCAACATTTTAGATGAAAATGTTTTTGAATAGTTATGACTACAAAGAGCATAATTCAATAAGGTTCTTTGTATCTATATCGCTATCTAATGATTTAAGATTACTAATAAAGAAATAAATATTATTTATACATATTTTTTATTGTTCTATCAAGGCCGAAATTAAATATTAGAAATGTGGACAGCAAAATTAACACGCTTTTAAGGGGTGGACATTTTAATTACAAAATAACTTTCATGCTCGGACTGCGTTTCCTGAATTTTTCGTTCAGAGGTAACATTATTGTCAAAGGATGCTTTGAATTTTACTATAATTATAATAAATTTCATAAAGGTATCAGAAATCGATGATTTTGTAGGTTATATTATGGACGGAGCAACATTTTTCGTTCAAGTTTTGTTATTCCTCGCTATACTGAGGAAAAAAAAAACTTATTTAGTTCTCAAACAATATTTATTTCGGTGGTGAAATATAACTTGAAAGTTAATTAGTACTTCTACTAGTTTTTAATATCCAAGGGGCCAGGGAGATCGTAGGGGAGCCAAGATCTTATGTTCATATGGTAGGTAGGGATCTAGCCTTTACTAAGGTTAAAACCCTCAACAAATTTAATTAAAAACTAATATGCGTTTTGAAATAAAAGTGGTTTTGAAATATCAAATTGGTCAGTTATTTCGAGAAAATTAGCCGTCTTCCTACCGAACGAATGAAATCGCTGAAGCGAGTCTGTATTGCGGAGTTTACTAACGAGAAATTTACAATGATGAACAGAGAGCACTTCGTATTCATAATAAAAAGAGGTGTGTCGGTTATTATGAGCATTACAAAGGTTTCAGATTTATTAACTATTTGAATCCTTCGAAATATTTGCAATTAAAAACAATGTTAGATGTTTATATATGTGCACTAAATTGTTATACAAAATGTGATATACGTAATCAGGTAATTAATCTTCGATTAGTCACACACCAGCCAGTGCTGCGGGTGCAAGTTTAGTGACGTAATGTTTAGGCATTATTTCTTAAAAGTATATGGATATCGTTCCTATTATTTCAGGTAATACAATAATGTTAGCAACACCGTTTATAAAGTAGTATTGGCGGGTAGGTCATTTTATATTATGTCAAGTATACTGACGTGTAGACAATATATAACCTTTAGTGCGATAGATTAAAGTCAGTCACCCTGGTGTTTTCGGGCAGTTTACATTGAAGTTAGTATTATACTGTCGTAGTTGAGGTCACCCTTCTTGAGGTCGTAACGTAAGTTTACTTTGATATTTATTGTAGTTGGCAAGTTCGAGTGGTGTTGGTGAGAGTTAATATATTATGAAAGAGCTCTTTAAACCTACTCCTGGGGCTCAAGCCCCAGGCACTGCTCAGCTGCGTTTAAATAGCATATGAATACGTATTGCTGTACAGTAATGACTATCATTTTTCTCTCATTCTATGACAATAAGAGGAAGGAAGAAGCGTCAACTTCATATTGGTACTGCTATTAATACTAGTCTTCTTATTTTTAAAAAAGCGACATGTAAATACATTTATACTGCAAATATGTTAGTGTATTATCTGTTTATAAAATGTCATTAAATTTAAAATAAAATCAATAAATGAGCGAGCAGGAAATTAACATTTTATAATGAAGGTTACTCACTATCTATACTGTGTATTTGAAGAAACAATTTCTTAAAATATTTTATAATCAGAATATATATACCTCTGTAGCGGATATGGTCGACGATAACATGAGTCTGTGCGCGGGAACTAACCGAAGATAAGCGTGTGGTTTGATATACACTGAACCTATTCATACAAAATGACGCGTCCGTCCACGCAAATAGTTGTGGTCTATATTATTCTCCAATTATTAGTGAACGTGAGCAGCGCACCGTACTCGGTACAAGACCTTAAAAGTTTATTTGCAAATCCAGTTAAAGATTTTATTAAAATAATTTCGGAAGTAGGTTCTGCAAAGTCGAAATATAAATACAAAAGTGACAAACCGGAGACTACCACAATAGATAGTCCAAGTATGATAGAAGTACCACCTAATATTAAAACGCCTCCATGCGAAGATGGAGCTCAGAGGGACAAAGATGGAGTGTGCAGAACACCCTGGTGATTTAATGTTATGAACTAATATTGTTATCAATGTGGCGCAGTTAACCTCATACGTTACGTTAAAATGGACGTAAAAATTGTGTTTTTTATTACATTTGTACTGATCTGTGCTATTGAGACAAGTGAAAGTGGGGTTGTTTTCAATTTTCATGATAAACTTCGCATGGCCGCATCGTCGACTACCGAAAAAGATTTACTTACTGGTCAGATTATAAGAGTACCAGACCTTGACTGTCCAGATGGATATAGACGAGACCAAATAGGCAATTGTCGCATGAAATTATAAAGGTCAGTGTATTAACTGTCATATATATTTTTTAATTATTACACTTCAGTTCAGTCTAAAGCGAAGTTTTATAAGATATTGACTAAAATAATAACTGAAGAAAATTCTACTACTTAAAATCATAATAATTTTCTTACACAAAGCTTTTAAAGTAATTTCAAATTATTGTACTATCATTACATTAATAAAAGTAAAAACAAATCTAGTTAAGCAATTTCGATTACTTAATATTTATAATCTACATGCCATTTATTGGTTCGTGGCAATTAAATACATTATAAATATATTATATTATCTCTTTAGAAGGCCAAAAGGCCACTTTATATACAAAAATATAGATACTGCAAGTTTTACAATTATTTTATATTCATCTATATCTTAATTTTCAGAATACATAAGGATAGTTAATTATATGTATAAGATTGTGAAATTGCCTATACAGTAGGCGATGATTTAATGTCTTCTTACTGATTGAAAATCATGATGAAGGATATTTACGAAGTTGATCATGTTAAAATTAATAATATTGATTGGAATAAAAACGAAGAAAAATAATAATTGCTGACGAAGATAAGATAGATGGAAGACCTATAGTTTAGTAAAACTAGTTATAAATATGAATACTACTGAATAAATAAATTAAGTTTAGTCTACCTCTTGTGTTTTTATTATTATGTGAGATATAACAATAAAATTTATTTTGTTGTTGTTTACAAAATTATATAAACGCAACGTAAACCTACGTACGATAAAAGTATTTTAAGAATACTTAATTATAAGTTATAACTAATAACAGAAACTTTCGATTTTAATTTTAAAATAATTATGTAACTTTGTTAAAAAATATATTTGATAACCATAACTGAAATATAATGTTAAAATTTGGTTGCCATTAAATAAAATTTAAATATTGCGATAATATTATATACTATTATATCACATCAATAAAAAAAATCCAAATTATGTTCAAGTACTCTATTACAGTAATTATAGTTTCGTATTTCTTTACAAGCATAATTATTACCGATTTTATAGATCATTCATATATAAATTATTAATCATTTATTTTGCGAGAGCTAGTAGACAATACGCGTCTGAGGTAGTTTTTGGTGCCCTTCAAACTTTGGATCTTGCGGATATGTTTTTGTTGTAATCTTTTTCTGATTAGATTTTTAATACGAGGAACCCATCGGGTAGGGGACTGCTTGCCTGAAAGGCAAACGTTTAATTTAACCCACAAAATGTTTATAATATAAACAAAAGTATAAGTCTAAATGCATAATATTATTAACCATTAAAAAAATATATTTTATATTTAAATTATATATTCCAGTGATGCTTTCCAGTTCTTGTCGCCTTGCTGATATTCTTATTATCTACTACAATACCAATAAATATGCAACTTATAAGTGTTATGTTTTTAAATATTGTTATACTTTGGGGATGAATTATTAAGCATACTCAAAATTTTTTTGGGTATGCTTAAATGCGTACCAAAAGAGAGTTTAAGGAGTAAAAGAAAGAATTATAGCACACTGGTAAGTAAAAGGTATATACATATAATAAGTTTGTAACAAACCTAGTTAAGTGCAGAATCTCTTGTTTATACGAAAATGGACGGACGGTAGCGTTGAGCTTTATGGTGTAGAGTACAGTAATATTGAATAATATTCCAACAGTATTCCAGACTATTCAGTAACATGCATAGATTTTGATTAATTATATTTTTTTACGTACTGTAGAAATACCTATATACTTTTATCAATTTAACCTTAAATGTGATTTAACGTAAAGGTTATTTAATTCAATTTCTTATATAGAAACTTAAGTTTTATGAAATTAAGTAAGTAATATTAAATTATATTCTAATAGTGTCCCAAACTTTTGGACGACATGCACTTGCACAGAGCAACACATGGGGACTAAAATGGTCAATTTAAAGATTTAATTTAACGTATAGAATTAGATAATATTTTAAAAATGCAGACATGGCTATCTCGAGCCAAAAGCCGTGACAGGATTAGGATAACTAAAAAATATTACCCTATGGATTGAAGTCAAAACTGGCATATGACAACTTACTTAATAGATCAAACATTTCAAATATATTATAAACTCTTTTCGATCTGAAAGAGGCACGCAGACGCATTTTGCAACGTTTTTGAAGGGGAACCTCGTCACGGTTATTTTAAAATCCTCTTCGTCATCAGGCTTAGGTAAGGAAATTGGCATGTTTACCAATTTAAAAAAATACAAACAATTTTATGATAGCTATTATTATTGAAATTTATAAAAGAATGGATTTTGAAAAAAATTATAAATATACGATTATTACAACATCTGCGGTAAAATTGAAATGATATGGAAACGTAGAATATTAAGATACTGCAAACTTTAAATGGTCAATGTTATTTAATTTATTTTATGAGGCAATACTTGAAATGTATCGTCTAATTTATTATTATTAAAGGATTTATTTGAATTTTGCTCACCTTGTCTCATTTGGCTTTCTGATTCTGTATTGTATACAGTTTTACCGTTAATAACAACTCTATTTTTATTATTTGGGCCATGACCGATTCTATTATAAGTGATATACGGAATATAACTATTGACATGTTGTCTTCTAAAAGTCGTCCCGGCGTTGTTGTTTGGTTTGTTATTTGGAATTTGTAAATTGTTATTTGGTATAGTTGAAACAGTTCGTCCTCCGTTTGGAGTGTCCTGTATCGAGACTCTGTTACTATTACCAGCTCCGTTTCCAATATTTCTAATAGTTATAACACTTCCGTACTTGTACCTTGTACTATTTACTGGTCTTGGATTTGAATTGGTGGCAGGCGGAATATTTTCACTACCAAATCTATTACTCAAATTACCGGTTTGATCGGTTCTTGTACCACCAACATTTTGCTGATTGTTACCTGTGTTTCTAAAAGCTCCATCCACATTGATAGGCCTTCTATGATTTTCGTTTATAATGACATAATTATGTCTATCGTGACCATTTCCAATATTTAATACTTCGTTTTGAAAACCATCTCTGTATTCCTGTCTTGGCTTTTCATATTGAGGCTGAAAACGTGTAAAAATTATAAAGTTAAAGTAAGAAAAAGAATTGTAATTATAAATACATAGAATATATTAATTTAATATGTCACAGGGAATATGGAAAAATTTACTTCTTTTCGTGGTGATGGGCTACCTGAAAAATATATTTGCTCTAATGAAAATATTTTGCTAAAAGGCAAATATAAGAATTATGGTTATGTAAAAAAATATTTTGATTAGTGTATTTTTGTTAATTGTCATCAATTTTAAATATATTAATCAATGATAAAAAAATATAATTTACTTAGAGTGTAAAAGTACTTACAGGGGCTTGAGTGGGACCAATATTTTGTGGCATTGATTCTTGATTATATTGTGCATTTCTGAAAATAAATAAATAATTATTTTAATTTATCTCGGAGTAATGCCTGTAAATCTAAAGCGATATTAACACTATCCTGTAGATATTAATTATTAAAAACAATTAGTTTTTTAGTAAAAATGGAACCGTGTGATCTTTAAGTTTTTCTAAGGGATGTTAATATATTATATCTATCTATATATATTTTGTTAAAAACTACTAATGGGACCTTTGATATGAAAAAATCTGGACAAACCAAAAATCACAAATTAAAATTATATTATGATTTCATAATGTGTTTCTTATTTGACAAACAAACTATTTCGTCGTTGTTTGATTGAACTACTTATCTGAAATTAAGATTTTGCGTATAGCAGAACCGTTAACCTCAACCAAACATAATATATTATTTTTTACTTAATTTTATCCGACTTTCTTAGTAGATTTTTTTTCTTTTTTTTTAATTTTTAGAAACTTGTCCTGACAATTACAAACTCATCCAAAAGAAATTAGACGGCCTAGGCGTATAAAAGAAGTTCGCTCCTGAATTGGAATAGATTTAACTTGACAGATTGGTTAATTTTGAAAACATAACATACCTCGAATTTGCATTTTGCGGTTCTGCCCCGATAGAGGACAAATAAACAGATCCAATGAAAATAATTGCAAAAATATGCAACATAGTGTAGTGTCCAACGTCTCGCGTTAAACTTACTTTATTTATAATATTTAAGTTTATATACTGAAACTTTAATTGATAGGTCACAGAGATAAGCGGTTAACGATAACCTTTTTATGGTAGTATTCAATCCTCACTTTGCTTGATCTTCACACTATCCACAAATAGAAATAAATTATTTTTTTGTGCAGTATTTAATATTTATTATGGTTTATATTTATTTTTCTTTTTATCGCTTTGTACTAATATATTAAATTGAATTAGGCGTTACTTTGCGGAAATTCATTCAAGATTTAAAAGAAATCAATAAGGTTTGCTATAATCCTCGGAAATCTAAACAACCAGACTCGTATGGCACAACCCAAAAGAGCACCCTGCCCACATAAAAGTGAGACGCGCGAACTCGAACCAGGACACACCACACAAGTAGATCGCGATCGACAATCGACGTACGTTTCGCTCAGTAACCGAAGCATCTTCAGGAGTTGTTGACTCTACTAAGGTACCTCATGTGGAGGTATCAAGTTGCAATTAATATCAAAACTCAAGCCTTCGGTACTTTGCAGGTGTGAAAAATCAAACTTCTAAGTCCACACATTGAACAGATATGACCGTTAATGTGGTCACTCACAAAATTATAGGGCACTTCCCGATGACCTAGAATCGTGAAATTTAGCGTGGAGCAAGGTATCATAGAACAAGTAAAGGATAAATTAAAAAAAAACTGTAATTTTTGTTCTAAATTACTAAAAAATTGACTTTTTTCACAGCCACGCAAGATCCTTTTTCTCAAAAAAATGTGAAGATACCAAGTTGAAATTTATATCAAACTAGCTGACCCGACAGACGTTGTCCTGTCTTAACTAAGAATATTGAAATTCTAATTGGCTGCTTACATTAGAAAAGTTAATATGGCAGTTAAGTTTTCTTAAATTTTAAAATTTTCCGCATAATTTTCTTAATTTTTTTATAGATAGGAGTCTTTTCCTGACAGTAACAAATACATCAAAAAAAAAGAATTAGCTAAATCGGTCCAGCCATTAACGCGTGATGCCTTGACCAAGGGAAATGGGGATTAATTTTCATATAAATAGACATTTAAGTCTCTAGGATATGTAAAAAAATCAAATTGATAAATCAATGTAATAAAAATACTGCCGTTTTTATCTCATCAATTGTAATTTGGATTTTCGACAAGAATTAAAATTTCCTGGCTTTGTTTTTTGATCTTGGAACATGATTGTTGGAAAGAAGCAGTGAAGCATAGCACCAGTATGGGGAAAAATCAGAAAAATGGCAATTTTTTAATCACGAAAAAAATGTTTTTTTTATATATTTAGGTTTCGACGCATTATTTAAAGAATACGTGAAGTTATCAAATTGAAGTTAATGCTAAATATGTAAGTCTATAGTATCCTGAAGCTGTGAAAAAATCAAGCTTCTAAGTGTAAGCAATCAATAAATACAAGCTATTTATACTGAAGTGGTCACAAGTAGTTTCTCTGTAGGGTTTTCCACATGATACAGTGATACAGATACAAAGTATTTTTACTATTTAAACGAGTTTAATTATTATGAAATTGAAATTTAAAAACTTTAAATAAATTTATGCCTGGAATGAAAGAAATAATTTGCAATGTATGCAAAATATACATTCCAAGGTATAAAGTAAGGCACCTCTTCCAGATACTCAAATTTTCAAAGCCTTCTAGATTAACGTTCGTCAGGGTATAAATCTGTACCGAAAACATGTATATCATATTGGAATGTTAATAAAATCGCAAACATCGCCGTTTTTGTTGTCGTATCGTGTGAAATGACACGTTGTTAAATGACAACTTGTAAAATACTTTAATCGACTCCAAAAAAGGAGGACGTTCTATATTTCACAATTGATTTACAATTATGTCGGGAATAAACTACTTTTGATGATATTTTTACCAGTTGAACTTGCTAGTGACTGTCCCTTTATCAAATTGTACGGAGCCCTCAGTGCGCGAGTTCCACACTTGGCTGAATTTGTAAATCGGTTCAGTAGTTTTGACGTGAAAGCGCGACAGACAGACAGCCAGAGTGACTTTTGCCTGCATTGCATGTGTATTATTAGTAAGGATAAGGATATATTTTGCCATCTCTATCTGGAAAAATTTAAACAGTTTGACGCAGATCTTGACAAGTTAACTGGTTATTAAGGGTTATCTTAAATGAATGTATTGCAAAATGAGGAAAATCCCATGACTTATTTGCCTATGCCTTATCATCCAATGCTTTACATACACACGATATACTTGGGTTTTATTATATTTAATTAGCTTTTGTGTGTATGATCAACATGTCTGAAACTACTGAACAGATTTGAAGATAACGTAAAACTGTGGCAATTTCTGAATGCAAATGCTTGAAACCCTCAAGTAAATATCAAAATCACTATATGTATGCCTATACCTATTGAGGAGTTCTCTCAATTTCTCAAGGATTCCATCATCAGAACTAGATTTTGAAAAAAATGGCGGTCCCATTTTTTTTTGTAAGCATCTGAAATTGAAATTTCTAATTCGGTTCATACGTCAGGGAGTTCTATCTCCCAAACATATCTAACAAACATAAAAAAATACAACCGTTTTATAATCTCCTTTTTTTTGAAGTCGGTTGAAAATAGAAAATGTTATAGAAAAAATAATATATAAGTGAAGACAAAGACAATTTAACAAAATAAATAAAAGAATGGTCCCTAAGTAATGCAAATGGAAAGAGTTGAGATAATAATTTGCTTAAGATTTAGAGGAGATCAGCTCAGCAAAAACTTAAAGAGATTAACGTAGGTAACTTTAATCGAAAATAAATTTTTGGAAGCTGCTTTGATTCAAATATCCAAAAATACATAATGTTTATTTTTTATGTAATAATTTAATTAAATGGCGATACGTCTGAGCAATATGTCATAAAGTAAGTACTGGTTCGCGTAAAGTGAAATGTAAAAGCCACTTACCTAATGCTGAAAGCAGCGGCAATCTCATTCGGGGCGACAAATTGAGAACACCTTCCGGCGCCACAGTCGCACCGGCCGCACCGGCCGCTCTCTGGTAAATAGCTATTTATTGTGGCATACGCTGAGACAGCTGTCTCCTACATGGGAAATTAGAGTAAAACTGTCTCCTATTTCAACTATACACAACGTTACATAATCACTTCCACTACGATTCTGCACCGAAAATACAGTATTCTCACAAATGCACTAGTTTAGTGACATAATATTTAATATCTTCTCTTCTCTATAATATCAAATCAAAACAAAAAGACTATTTCCATGAACCTTTAAATTAGTTTTCATTTACCGAATTTTCATACGAGCTTTCTTCCCTTGTTTCACCACCTTATAGAAAAATTTGTATGGAAATCCGTTGTCTATGAAAATATCAAAAGATCGTAAGCCGATTCATTTAATAGAAGATTCCTTTTTTCTAAACTTTTAGTAGATTGTTAATACCTTTTTATTCTATTTATAAAAATATCTACGCAAAAAAATGTTTGTAATTTTTTGACTATTCTATTTATACAGGTCTTGTTTTCATGTAGAGGAGTGAAAGGTGAGTCACTTTAATATGGAAACGCGATGATTTTCTCCCGAAACCCATGCGTTATCCCGGCCGTTTGTTAAGCTCTCGAATTATGTTGCCCCCGAGGGAGCTCTACGGGGAGTAACACAAAACAAATTTTACTTTTTTGCTCAGAAATTTACTTTCTACCTGTTTGCCTGGGCACTGTTGGTAAATAATAGTCTTCTTTAATACAAACAGCTATTTAGTGAAACTGTTTTAGTTTTTTAAGGTGATTGTGTAACACTTGCATAGATAAGTAAACTATTAAGATCAAATTAAGATTAATCTCGTAAAGTAGTAATTTAAGGAATTAATAATTAAAAATTTAATAAGTATAATGATTTATAATTTAACTATGTATAAAATCTAGGAAATTTTATATTAATAATATCACTCTATTTCACACAGTGACTTATTTATTAATATTACATTGACTCTCTATTGATTAGCCTCTACCCTCCTTTCACCGACTAATACGATCAATATACCAAGTAGCATACAATAATAATCATAAAAAATTCATTAAAGTTTAACCAAAATCAAGCAAGTGATTCAAAAGTAAACCCAACTCATACAGTACTAAAAAAGTCAGATCCCCTCGTAGTCGTGTAAAAATTGAATCTGTTTCAACGGAACAGGCAGATTAAATTCGTATCGATGATCATATACACGTAGCTCTCGCGTAAACAATGGCGATATAAAGTTACGTTGTGGTGTTGTCACGGCGGACTAACACAAATAGCTCAATTAAACAGGAGCGCTGTATCCAGGACGTCGTGTATCGCCAACAACAAATGGACGAGTCATCTGTTCACGTACCACGTCGCATTCTAAATTGGTTGCGTGCTACGCTTTTTTGCAAGTTTCGAATTAACCAATGCAATCAATCAAGTCCGTTTCGAACGAATATTTACTGCTGCTGCAACGGTCCCATTTATTTTTGGGTACACAGAAACGTATGACGTTGCGACGGACTGGAAATCTATTGGCTAAAGTTTAGTTTGTTTCAATATTTATGATTTCATCTGATTTCTATACCGTGCACTAAAAGTATGAAATAAAATAGTTTGAATTATTTTGCAAATGGGTAAAAGTATTGCTAGCAACACTGTTATTAGACAAATTGTACCTCAAAAAAACTTGTTCAACCTAGATCGTTCAATCTAGTGTTGCCCAAACGCAAGAACAAGACGAGACTTAGCCAGTCTTGGTCTTGGTCTTGCGCCAATACACCTGGTCTTGGTCTTGGTCTTGGTCTTGCGCTCCCAGTCTTGGTCTTGGTCTTGGTCTTGCAGCAAGAGTCTTGCAAGTCTTGCAATTACCTTTTAGTCTATTACTATTTATTAAAGTTTACTTTAAATCCTAGAAAAACGTATTAGAATTGGAACATTGTGAGCTTGAATGAATATAGCCATAGTAAAGATCAAGCAGATTAATAAATAACTGAAGATTTAATAAGAAATTCGAAAAATCAACTGACCTATATGTCGTTTTCCATGGAAGTAACTGTTTCTTAATAAACATTTATGATTTATAAGCTTACATTTGCTAAAACATGTAAAAAAACAAATTAATTACAATAACTTGACTGTATTTTAAAGAACAATACTTATCTGTCTAAAAAGAGATTGAACCCTCAACTTATAAGAAATTTAATAAAAGAGTTTTACGATTTATCATTTATTTGAATAAAAAATAAAATACAACACAAATCAACAGCTTTATCATTAGGTTATGATACTTTATATCAATTTTTTTGACCAAGTAAAAAAATTCGAAATTATTTTGCATGAGTATACCTACGCCCTATGGCGGCAATCAAATAGTGTCAAATGTTATGATTTCGGCGTGGCGGCAACGATTGTTTTAGATTTCAAAAGAAGCCGCCGGCGCGTGTATCATAACCATGTACTTCCGAAAAGCGGCAAATTTCTTTGAGAAGTAAGTACAAAACCTTTGATGCCGCATTATCAAAGTGCCGATGGTTAAAACATAACTATGCATGCACTCAGTTTGATTTTAATAATTTTTTTATTCGCTATGTTTATGGTATTAGTCGTAATGCGCATAGGTCCAGTTTTTCATATTCTTTGATACAGTTTTTTGCGTCTCATAGAATTCCTAAGCGTACCTACCTATACACCGAACTGTTACACCTAACTACTCAGTGAAATAGCTCTAAGTCCTAGCTGCAAGACGCAAGAGTCTTGCAGGCTATGTCTTGTTCTTGCTCAAGTCTTGCACGGTTAGTCTTGGTCTTGGTCTTGCTAAAAATACGCGGTCTTGTTCTTGGTCTTGGTCTTGCAAAAACGCAAGAACAAGACCAAGACTGCAAGACCAAGACTGAATTTGGGCAACACTAGTTCAATCGCGGTACAAATATTGACTAATATTATAGTGATGTATAAGTTATTGAAATGTTACCCTTTACAGATCACGTCAGTCTTTAATATATTTATTGTATTTGTTAGTTAAATGTTGAGTAATGATATCGAGCGTCTAGGCCAGAGTTTATAAACCTGCTCCTTGATTCTGTGTTATTATTATCTTTTAGGTGTTACTGCGCAGCTGCTCCTATATATTTTAGGTAATTTTTTGTACAAGACACAGAAGCAAACAAAATCAAAAATTCATGTTTAACAATTAAATCTCTAATGTGATTTAGACTTATAATTTTCCGCAACCAGTAGTAACGTATGAGATATAGGAGATAATAGAACAGGATCTTCTTCCATAAACTAATCTTACTTACTTCCCTGAAAAACAGTTCTTTCAACATATCATACTTTTGATATAATATTCATCGTAATATGTTAGGTAAATAAATCTATTATAAATGTAATGAGCTTTCGTTTCTATTCGCGGAACAACTACGAGCACAAGCCCAACTCTCGAGAAAGTAGTTCGGAAGCAATACGGCCGCCTGCTTAATTGGCTAGAGTTTTCGCTTAATATTTACAAGTTTTAAGCAAATGCAGTTGAAATGCATTCGAGAGTTTCGAGTAATACACTGCCTTAAGCTTTAGCTACGTTTTCTTGTTGGATAGAAATTGAATTTCGTTTTACGTACAATATAAATAGTTGTGTATTTTATGTAAGTAAGCTCAATATCGATATTTTAGAACATTAATAATAATATGTTTCTGAATTACTTTAATTACTTCTTCTTGAAAAGAAACTAAGGCGCCAAATCGTATCTAGTAGATTCAATGATTACGTATGAAATTAAGTAAATAAGCAAAAGAAGAAACTTCCTAAGCTAAATTTTAAGTTTGATCAATTCTGTTTATATTTTTGTCGTGATATTAAAATTTTATCGTGGTTTAGGAGTTGGCGGTTTACAGAGGGGTGCGAGAAAACGAAATCAAAATTGTTATTTTTTTTAACTTCTAGTAAACACTAAAAATTGAACTGTATATCAATTTTGTTGATACTTTTCTGTAATCATGTTAAAAAGTTGCATTCTCGTTAATTCTTTATAGCGTGAGCATGTGGTATAGTTTAAACTCGAAGATCGTAATTTGCTATTATTTGGTATCTTTGTGACATCAAAGTGAATAGCAATATTCAAATATTGTGACGCCACGAGCAGGCATGTAACTTCTAAAGGTATTTTGTAATATCAAAGTGTTCAGGGCGTTTTATGTTAAGTAATTTAATATAGGTAGCGCCGTCTAGCACAATATGTCTTTGTTTCATTTAATAAATTATGTTCCACGTGATTGTAATACAATTTCCATATACTTTAAGGGTGAGCACAGTGAATTTAAAATAATGTGATATTTATGAGAAAAATTGACTCCTAACTTTATAGATATTTATCAATTAAACTAGTTGAATTGTCTTAGTTCTACTGGACTAAAAGATTTTAAAACGATATTACCTTTTTCTTTAACATTAGGCACTCAGCAGTACAACCATGAAAACCGCATCGTGCAGTAGTCATTGATGTTATAAAAACCCCTCACATTAAGCTTTCTTATATTCGATTATATAGATTATTAGGTGGATAATAAAATTATTAAGTTGTAGTATTACGTAGTAATGGAAAGACAGTTAAAAGTAAAAAAAAATTTTAAGAAAATTAATTACATTTTCATCATTCCAAAGCAAAATTTTATATCATCGAATAGCAAAAAGTCGTGATCGCCATAAGAATTTTGAGTAGACGATAAAAAAACTGTTCACCCTTGAAGGGTCGTGAATGGTGAACAATATTTGAAAAACAATATCTTCCCCGATGTCTCAGTCTATCGAAGTCAATGGCGGGCTTTACAAAAGTGTCACGTTTTATGTAAATCGTTCAGATCGCGATGTGTCCTGCCTGTCAAAACCAACTGGTATGCCATCGTCTTTATAGAACTAGGACCGATTTTTTCATGATATCTTCACGTTCAATTCTTTCACTGATAATGATAACTTTTTTTAAATATTTATTTTTTATTATAGAAAAGAGGCAAATGAGCAGCTGATCATCATCGCCCATAGGCAGCGGCAAATCAAGAGTTCAATAAAATCTGTAAATCGAATAAGTCCCCCCCCCTCTCTCTCGGTCGCTTGCTTCATTTCTGAAGGTCGTGTCCACTCTGGTCCAGGTTCTGGGTCACGGTATTTATGAGCTTTCTCCAGTCCGTTCTGTCCTCGGCTTTCCTCAGGGCTGTGGTCACTTTGAGGCCCGTGAGATTAGTAACTTGGTCCGACCACCGTATGGGGGAGCGGCCTCGTGGTCGTTTCCCCTCCACTTTGCCAAGCACCATCAGTTTGTCCAGGCTGTCGGGCTGCCTTCGCTCTATGTGCCTAAAATAGCGAAGGACACGCTGGTAGCAAATACTTGACAGTCTCGTTTTTATGTTTAGTTGTCGCAGAATCGAAACATTGGTTCTTTTGGCGGTCCACGGTATGCCCAGAATCCTTCGCCAGCACCACATCTCGAAAGCGTCAATCTTCTTCCTTTCCAGTGAACGGATTGTCCAAGATTGCAAGCCGTAGAGAAAGATGGAGAATACCAGAGTCTGCACGAGACGCTTTTTCGTTTTATTCGATATTTTTCTGTTCTGCCATATTCGGGTCAGTTTGCTCATTGCAGCAGACTTGGCCATTTAAGCTCGTCGCCGGATCTCCTTTTCACAGCCTCCTTGGTTGATCAGTAGTGAGCCGAGATACAAAAACTCAGAGACAAATTCGAGATCACTTAGCTCTCCGGTTCGAGTAAGAGTACCAACTCTATCTACTATTAAAACTTTAGTCTTTGATCTATTGACTTTTAGATCAACCTGCTCGCTTTCATATTGGACCCTTCTGAAAGTTTCGCCAAGTTCTTCCTCAGACGATGCAATTAGAGTGGTATCATCTGCATATCGAAGGTTACTAATCTTCATCCCGCCTATCGAGATGCCACCCTGCTAGTCATCCAAGGCCCTTCTCATGATGAACTCTCCATAGATGTTGAAAAGGAAGGGGAATAGGATGCATCCTTGTTGTACCCATTTCTCCGGTTTGAGAAGGTCCTGATATCGCGTCATTGACTCTCACAACAGTTTCACCATCTTTGTACAAGTTAGCAATTAACACTGCCAAGTGGTGAGGAACTCCCACCTCCAGTAAGATTTTCCAGAGACAATCCCAGCGCACGCAGCCAAAAGCCTTAGAGTAGTCAATGAAGCACATCAGTGTTGGCTTGCAGAATTGGGTAAATTACACAGGTCTAGAAGTATCTTAATACATTGATCTCCAATTTGCTTTAGTTCTTCAGCATACACGTTGTCTCTACCGGCTGATTTATTGTTCTTCAATTTACGTAAAGTGCATCGTATTTCGGACTCCAGTATCTCAGGTTTAAGGTAATTAAGGTCTAGGAGCAGAGAATCTTCGGTCTGATGTTTTTGACTATCGGTGTAGAGGCCCTCACAATACGATCGCCACCTTTCAGTCACTTGGCCAATCTCTGTTAGTAGATTACCCGTTTCATCCTCTACAGCCCATGTTTTCGGCTTTAACTCCCGGATGATACTCTTGACTTTCAGGAACAGATCTCTTGTGTGCAGTGTTTTCAAGTGCTTCTCTATGTCCTCACATATGCTATTAAGGTAGGCATTGTAGTCCCTGCGGCAAAAATATTGGATTTAAAAGCAGACAGCTCCTCAGGGCTAAGTCGTTTTTGCGGTTTGCATAACGTTCTCAGACACTTCTTGAGCTTTATGCTCATTGTAGCTACGAGTAATTTGTGGTAACTTCCACAGTCTGCTCCAGCATGTCTAGTTGATAGTTCCCCTGTTCGTGGTCTATAATCTCCTTTTTGCCCTTCGTAATCATGCCTCGAACGTTCCATGTGTCCAGTTTAATATTGTTGACTTTGAGATTGTTTCTTTGTTAAGCTGGTGATCATTACCAGTAGCATTTAATCCGCACCGTGCCTGGTGATTCACAGCGGTACGGCTAGTAGCTAATTTCACACCCTGCGGCCAGGTCATATGCCAAAACTCTCAGTCTACTTTGTTCTTTCATATGTGGATTTCTGCACCGCAGCGATGTTAAAAGTATCATCCAGCGCCCTGATGCCAGCGCCTGACATCCGGAGTGGAGATTATAGTCCGGACCGCCCTCTCTCCCGTCGGCTTGTCGAGCTATGCCTCCAAAGAGAATGGTTACCGCACTCTTAGCAAATAGGTTACTCGACGTAATAGTGTTCACCACGTGTAGGTGGGAGTGGAGTTGGCAGGGAGAGGCTAGAGGAAATCTGGACTTCATATCGCGAGTGTCACAGATACTGAGGTGATTGACAACCAGTCGGGGAAAATCTGCCTCATGGTCACAGACTTGATAGTGGACGTAAGCTGAACTAACATAATTTAAGATAATAAAATATATACACCAAGCAAATTTCTGAAAAGATCGAGAGAATAAAAGATGTAAAGAATTTTGTTGTTTACATTTGAAAATTAACTTAAAAGCATTTACCTAAAAAATTGGAACGAGAATCAGGTCAGTGAACAAGTGAACAAGTTTCATAAATTAATAAAATATCTTCCAATAATTTTAAGTGTATGAAAATTGGTTATATTTTTCAATTGACTAGAATAATAAATTATGATACAAGTGTGCAAAATTGGAGTTCTCGGCTGCGTTACGCACTCGCCTCCGGCTCGGGCTGTAACAACCTTCCGCCTCGATTTAGTATCACAATGTTCTGTTAATTAACAAAAAGAAGAAAAAGGAGTGTTGTAGTAGTCTATATGCAGACTAACATTATGACGGCTTAACTATAATATCCTCCTGGGGTTATACTTTAGACTCAGAGCTTCAGCGTTACTCCTAGAATACTCGCGATGTAATCCATGATTAATCTGTCGTGATGGCGTATTTATTTTACAAGCCCCACTTCCTTGATTTGTGTTTATCAGTTGGCCAACATTCAAGTAACAGGATGCTACTCATATCAGTCGTACCAACATCAAGATCAAGTAACAGGATGCTACTCAAATTATAAGTGTTGCCAACATCATAATTAACAGTACCTACTATTTAAAATTTATAAAAGTGAAAGGAAACTGTAACTGTAAAATCTGTTTCTTGCTGGCTCTTTTAACAGATACCTTTGTACCTAGGTGGTGCATCAGACACACGGACTTATTTTTATATTAGTACTTTTCTAATTTTATCTTATAATAAAATAAAGTTTAGTAAAAAAATTTAAGTTATAATGGCCATTTTATAAGTGGGAGGCAATCTCTGGAACTACTGCGACAGTGAGACTGGTCTAGGTGGCTAAAACTCCGAAGCTGCTTCGCTTCGAAGGACAGGTCGTAGACTCGTCTAGAAAGTGTGTATCAATCTTTTATCTTATTTATCTTTGGAGAGAATCAATCTCACTTACAATCAGGCGTATACCTGTTTAGTGTGTACTGTGTATGGATGTAATACTAATTATGTAAAGAGGAATGTGTTTTCATGCAGGAACGGCGCGGTGCATGGAGGCGCACACTTTTATCTAGAGTGACTCTTAATGGTGCAACAATTTTATGCGATTCTGACGACGAGACGCCTTTGTTTAAATATGCAACATGTCACCACCGGTGACGTACTCCAAATATTACAACGTTCGCCCGTTAGCATAATAAAACGAGCATCGCTACGGGCGGCGCATTAAACTGCACTAACGAGGTGTGCAGGGAAATCAAATGTCGTTCTCATTACATTATATTTTCTAGCATAGTGTGAATTATTAAATTTTGGCAAATCATAGATGGAAATTGAAATTTAGGTGTTCCGCAGATAGACTGAACGCGGGTCGATTAACTCTCTTTTATTTTATACTATTGACCATCTTGACCACATTATCAATAAATAAAGAGTATATAAAGTTATAATTTTAGGTCATTGAGATATCTGATATTGTGGGTTTTTCTTTAGTGGCATAATGACATTAAAAATAATGATAACTGGAAATATTAATAAATGTATTTGATTATATTGAAAGTTATTATAAGATAACAGTAACTTGATCTGTAAATTAATATAACGTCCATATTATGTTTTTATACGAAAAGTGAATTGATGAAAAATTTCATTCATCCTTATTTGCCAACTGCAAAAAAATATTTGTTGTACTGTAACTTTACGGTTTTCAGATTTTCCCTTTACTTGAACTATTAATCAAGTTCAATAGGAAGTACCCTAAACGCTTTAATTTCTTTGTAACATACACAGATAATAATTTCAACTAGATACCAAAATTTTGCTGAGAAAAAGGGTCTTGATGGACGGTCAACGAAGTGATCCAAAAAGAATTCCTTTTTCATTTTGATGTACGGAGCTCTAGAATATAGATGAGAGGGTACTAAATATACAAATATGGAGTAAACAATTTATTTAGCTTACTAACAATCACATTCATTTGCAAGTGTATAAAGTGCAGCTCATAAATTAAAGCCGCATAGAGCAGATGCTAGTAATATTAGTAGGTATCTGTGAGACCGAACGAGATTGCTCGCATCGCTAACAGTTACCGTTGCACGTGAATTGCATACACAATCATAATACAAACGATATCCAGACGCGTCAGATCTTTTTACTATCATTATAAGTTTAAATTACTACATGATATTATAAAATAAAGTTCCATAAGACATCTGTCTGTTGGTGATGAACTCAAAAACAACTGAACGTATTTTCATGCGGTTTAAACCAAAAGGCAGAGTTATTCATGAAAAGTATTAGGTTCATTATTTGTTAGTTTTGTGTCAATTGGTTGAATTAAGACGATACGTGTTGAAAATGTCGCTAATCTATAAATAAAATAAAATTGTGATTCATTAATATCCATATATAAGTGAAATAAAGTAAAAGTAAAAAAGTATTTATTGAGGTAAAGAACAAAAGCAATATTTCACATACATAACCAAAAAAAGTATTTAGAATGAAGAAAAAGTTTTGCATTACAATATACACCATATTTTACTTTCTACAAATCTTTACTACGTCTATTTATAATTTTAATATATTTGTATGTTGTTCGCTGGTGTCTACGGTAGGTAGTACAGGTCACCAGGTCCCCACCATCGAACCGCACATTATAAAGTATACCTATATATATTTTTTTAAAGATTTGTGTTCGTGTGAGTGTGTGTGTGTCGATTTTACTTCGAAGTTACTTTATGTTGGTATAATAACAAGTGATTCAGTTGCATTGTAATTTTGGTTAAACAGCCAGTCTTGTAGAATTGTTTTGAGTTTGTATAGGTTAAAGCATAAAAAGATATATATATATTATAGGTAAGGACCGAGGAAGACAAAAAATCTGTAGCAGAAAGACTTATTAGTTCTGGTAGATTTAACTACAATGCAATTGCGGTGGCAACTTATAGGATCAAAATATGTTTGAGTTAAGTATTTCTTAAACATAAATCTGTGAAGAAGAAGTCTCTAATACCAATAATAGTCAAACCATATATTTTTAGAATTTATTCCATATATTATTTTAGCCTGGCGAAGCCAGGGCCATGTAACCTAGGTTATCTTATAAAAATATGTAGAAACTTCCGTTTGAACAATAAGAAATTCTAAAATCATGACACATACTTTATTGTATTTGTTATCTATAAGATAAACATGAGTAATGTTATAAAAATGAACACATCATATAAACAGAGTAATAAAAAACAATAAAAGTTTCAAGTGTAAGCAATGACAATTAATATTTTACAGAAATATTTATAATTTAATTATAATATTCACTTTGGACAGGAAGCCGAGCAGCACATAGGGCTTGTGATCTAGGTGCACGGTTATATAACCTAAAAAGATTTTTAAATTTTAACCAAACTAAGTCAAAAGTTAATGAGTCATAAGACCAATCACCTTTATACTAAACTACAGAAGACAATAAACTACTATAGCAAATATTTTATTTACGTAGGTTTCTACTAAATTAAAACAATAACAGTTTTACAATAATATTATAAGCACATGGTGACTCTTTTGATGAAAATAGTGTGAATAAACAATCTAATGAATTAATCCGATAACCGCTCGGAGAGGATTCTAAGTCTGAGGTGAAAGAATTAAAGCAATTTCATTTGGCTTCAGGGCGGTTGCTCTCGTTCAGAACTTAATTCTGAACGAACTTCCAATTGGAAAATAATTTCCGACTACCTGCTTCACTTTTATGAACTTTTTATTTATTTGTTTATATTACTTTAAGAGTCAGTTACTAAAATCCATTCATTCTTGTTTAAAAATAAGTTGCTTGTAGTTTTAAAGTTGCGCAAAAATACATGTTTTAACATAGCGTTAGATTTATATTGCTAAAGTTATGCTATAGATAAAGTAAAAATAAGTTCTATATTTCAAATATGTATCTTTTATTAAAAATGCATACATTTGCTGTTATAATGATTCCCTTTTTGAAAACATGTTTTTGGTCTACGTTTATGTTCTAAGTAGTTTAGAGAGTAACTAAAATAAATTTATTCAAATTTCAATCATAAAAATTACTCCGTTTCTCTAGATTTTAAATAACTGACTTTATTCTTGAAATTATATAGAATATATACAGAAGATTTCTATCTTCTTTTTATTATAAGAAATAAATTATATTTATATATTTATTGAAAGAACTACTTCTCTATAGGAACATTTGTTCATTGCTCACAGGTGAAACTTTTTTAGTAGTCTATTTGTTTATCCAGGTTATAAAGTATCCGTGTGCTAGATTTCATTGAAATCCGTTTAACCGTTTTTGAGTAATTGAGTAACAAACACCCAAACATCTAAACATCCGAATATTCAAACATTAACACTATTAACAGGATCACTCTGTTGTTGAACTTGGACATTGGACTTGTATCGATAACTTTGTAACTATAAGTACTGAGTTGTAATGTAATTCAGGTGTATAAATAGTTAGTTGTTAGTTCATTCATGGAGTGACACTAAATAATATGTTAGTACGCCAGCAGCGTCGCAGCAGTAGTATTTTCTCATAGACCGAGATTGAACAGGAGTAAGGCGATCATAACTCACACTTAAATGGAGCCCGAGGTGTAATCTCGGCGCGGATACGCAATAATCCCAACCGTCCATTCTATCAACTAAGCCTTATACTTTTGTAGCATTATTCTCTATTCCCTCTTCGTGACCAGATATGACAGCAACGAGGATTTACTAGGAACTATTCCCTTAAATGCCTGTTTAAATAGAGTAATCCAGGTTTGTACGCAAAGAGAAAGAGGGGGCATACGTGTATATTTCTATTATATGCATAACTATCTATTAGTTTAATAATAACAAAAGATACAAAGTAATTATTGTTTTAAATCTATATTAACTTAAAATATTTATTATCAGCGAGAAGGGTAGTTTATATTAATAGCACTGCATTTTGACCTGGCAACACTCAAAGTCTATATTCGTAGCCTTGCCTTTAGGCAATAAATTAAAGAATTATAAATCCTGTCATTAAAAATCAATGATAGTGTCCCAAGTAATGTCATAGAGTGAATATTGTCCAACTTATAGTGTAATACGTTTCCTAGTTTTCTTAATTTAGTAGATACACGCGTTTGTTACATAGCAAGGTCCAACGTTCTAATATATTCTCTGGGTTCTCTCATGACTTGCTAGGCCCAGACATTGATCGGGCTCCTATATAAGCTAATAGTTAGACGACTTTATCTGGCACCTAGCTGAATTTACAACCACACCCTTAATTACCGACATAGGCCATCTTTTGTTACAAACATTAAATCGGTGGTGTAAACGTTGTCTATAAGATAAGAATTTATTCACGTAAATATTAAATACTTATGCTTTAGTTTTTTTTGCATTTTAAAACTGAAACTGAAAAATGAAAAATACTTTAATAGGTACTTGATAAATTGAGAAGTGCAAGCCTAGATTTGAACTATCATCATCCAGTTGAAGCACACTTTACTAGGCCAACTTGGCTCTATAATATTTACGTTATATTTGCTTGATAAATAAATATATTGCAAGTATTTCATAGAAGTGAAAATGAAAATTCATGCAATATTCGTTCGCGGAAGTATATAGAATTTCTGAGACTCTTTCACCCACTCTACCACTAACATACTGACATATTCAGACACTCAAATATTAAGAGAATAACCTTTCATGCATGTATTAATTGATAGCTTATATAGAAGCAGATACTCAAAAGGTTGATTTTCAAGATTATCGTCTAATAAAGTGAAAATTAAGCTGATCTGTCACAATCTTATCTTTTGATTCTTTTTATCCCATATGATATTTGCTTTTTTTTGGGATAATAATTAGGCTATTGATTAATACAAGTTATTAAGAATCTTTGATCCAAATTGCATTCAGATCCGTTGAGTCGTTTTGTTTGATTAAGCAACAAACATATAAACTTTCACATTTATAATACTATCCTACTAATATTATAAACGCGAAAGTTTGTAAGAATGTATGGATGACTGGATGTATGTTTGTTACTCTTTCACGCAAAAACCACTAAATGAATTATAAAAATTTTTTTCAATAATATAGCTTACACATCAGAATAACACATTGGCTATAATTTATAATGATATAGTGTGAATTATCCAAAATATAGCGGGTGAAACCGCGGGGCGCAGCTAGTATACAATATAAGAAAGATATTAGTAGGATTTAACGAACGATGAATATAAAGAAAAGTGAATTGTAAAGCAACATTAAGCCGTTTAAGCTTCTCAGTCAATTTGCTGTGTCAAGAACTTCCTTTAAAAGTTTGCGCTCAGGCACCGAGTAAGGGCCATTTACATATTATTGAATTTTTATACTAGCATCTAATTGATTTTGGCATGGGCCACTTCATTTTGATCGAAAATCATTTATGTAGCTTACAACAAAGAGAACGTTGACTTTGTTTTAAGGAACTGGTAAAAACTCTTTTAAAATTACTTTGTAATTTTAAGTAGAAGTTTTAAATATGAGTTCTTTTACAAAATTTAAAAACGAATTTAGAGACGGTAAAGTTTTATATTATTATGAAGAAAAATTGAAAGCTACTGCGAGCTCAGAAAGCAGAATGTTTATTTTCTTATTAGCCAACCCGTGCGACTTCATTCGCTATCTACCAGAGAAAGTCCCATCAAAATCGGTCCAGCCATTTCAGAGATTAGCCGGAGCCGAGACGGACAGACAGACAGACAAAAATTGTAAAAAATGTTGTTTTGGTATACATACCGTGTATACATCCATATGCACTTAGTAAAAAGCGGTTATTTTGATATTATAAACAGACACTACAATTTTATTTATTTCTATGGATTTATATTATGGTATATCAAGTGCTACCAACTTATAGAGAAAATTATCAGATCGCCTGCCTAGACTGCTGTCTGTGCTGTGGTTGCTTTGTCCATGACCTATGAACTGTAGTCGATGGTTGGTTGCACTGTTTGTTTACGAGTTACTGCCTCTTAAGCTATCAACATAATATCAGGATACTCTCAGTGTCATTAATATACAGTGAAATAAAAAGCTGAGTGTAGCGTATGTTAATGTAATGATACATTGGTGCTTAATAATATTACTTCCATAATATGAACGTTGAATTTCTGAAAATTCTAGGCTTTAGTCCTAAATGTCCACCGTATGTCCAGCGTAGAATCCAGATATAATCCACGCAACTAACTGCACATTCAATTTGGATTCGTGCATAATGCATAGGGCGGGCAAGCACGGGGCTCGGGGCACGGGGCTCGGGCCGAGGGAACATTTGCCGTATCTAATTACGCATTATGCTTTGCCATGTAGACAGGCACGTCTACCGATGATGAATATTAGATCATACTCCAGCCTACAATGCTAGGCTCGATATTACAGCCGATGCTCTGCCAGTAATTGCTTTGCTCAACGATGACTAGCTTATCACTGTGAACTTGTCCAATTTAGACTTAGACAATCAACTCCTTTAATATGACTATAACTGTGAAAAATGTATCCAATGTCATGCAGAATTTTTTGCAATATGCGTACAAACATATGGACGGACAAAATTTCAAAAAATGATTGTTTTTGTTTCGTTTCGTGTCATGAACATCCCACGGTCCCTCCTATGGTTTTCTTAAACATGTTCTATGTACAGATGTTCCATAGGTTACATTTTAATATTATATATAGTATTTATTTTTTTATTTTTATACATATGTATATTGTATAAAAAAAATGAATACTATCCTATATAGGTATATGAACTGAGATATATAGGATGGATTTTTGAAAGGGGTCTGTAAGGGCAGCTACCTTAACGGTTACAGTTACAGGAAAACGTTCCTAGGAGACCATCCATAACTTTTTAAGATATTCTGAACTACATTCACAGATTTTTGAGAAAATGTACGGTTAGCGAAGAAAGTGCAAAAATCCATTAAAAATTTTTTTATGCTTATCGATCCTACTTCGTATGGGATGGGATTCGTATCAGAAGACTCTATGGGACCATTTAAGGTATCAGTACTAGAAATGTCAGAAATCGCCAAAAACATTTTTCATACATTTCGTACTGAAAACGATAAATCAACTCGTAATATTTTTATTGCCAAACAATCTTGTTTCTTACTGTGATAAAAAGATTCTTTTGGACCAACTGAAATTTAAATACAAAAACTACGGTACGCTACAACATGTCACACAAACTTAAAAATCCGTCTCAAAAATCCACCACCAGATAGGACAATTTTGAACTCAATTAATATCCTTAATGATTTTACATAGTACAAATATAATAATTTTTAAGTTCCATAAATTTCTAACTGATGGTGGTAAGTTAGTTTATTAATGGAACACTAACATATTTTGATATCTAGGTTGAGTATAAATCTAATAGATGGCACTGTGATAAAATTACAAACGTTCATAACATTATTTCTTTGTTTTCTCACCTCTAATTACAAATTGTTACATTATATTATGTCTCTGTGCGAAGCTGGGCCCTTATTATGAGTATAAAAAAAAATTGCGAAATTATCTAGAAAAGTACATATACTGAGCTTAACTTCGGACAACCATTGACTCGACCCTAACCATCGCTGAGCAGAAACTGTCGTATTTCCTCATAAGGAAGGAGTAAATACCATCATAACTCACAGTTATTCGGTTCCCTCGTGTGTTGTAAAGATGTTCTTATAGCACTACTCCATATTTTAACAGCAATAGTGTAATTTATGAGTCTGAAACTTTTCTAGTATTTACTTTTTACATTTATAAGTATAAGAAAAGAGGTTATTGTAATGTTAATCTGGTGTTTATTAAAAATATTGTTAATACTGATATTATCATCACTATTAGCAAGTTATTTGTGTACCTATATAATAGCCTTAACGTACGTAGACATAATTTAAATTGCAGTTTTCAAATGTCCCACTGACATTAAACCTGAGGGCAGTGACGTAATTTTAAGGGTTAAATAGGCTCTCTAATTCATTATCATCTAAATTCTTCTCGCTGTTACTCGTTATCGGCCCATGGAGTTCGATATAGACTACTCTGGGAGCCCTTAATTTAGACATTAAATTACGTTTATTGGTTACTAATAATAATCAATAACAATAATCTATAAGTAATTTTGGCACTAAATAACTTATTTAAAATAACTAAAATGAAACTTCCAAAATGGCGTCAGACGTACGAGTACATTGGCTCACACGGCGTGGGCGCGGGCGCGGGCGGCAGGACGGCGCCTAATAGCCCTTCTCTCTATTCCTCACTATTTAGCAGGTGCCAGTTTCCCACGTCTCCCCCGGCAAAGGTTATTGGGTCTTCCTTCACGCTTTTTATTGCCTGAACTCAGTTTGAACTCAATTATTTTTATGGTCGGCCAAATTGCTATTTTGTTGCTTCATCATGATTATTAAGACAAAATTAGCTATACGATTGATAGTAGGTACCTATATTTTATTTGGGAAGGTTTAGGTAGAAGGGTATTTATGATTGAAATAATTATGTCATAAAAATAGAGATGGGTAGTGTCCGTTTTTATCCGTAGGCTTAAGGAGAGTTAATAGGTACATCGTCTTAGCTTTTATAAAGAAATTAGATAATTGTTTAGTAGATATTACCATTGTATTATATGTACATTATGCAATTGAATTCAGACTGAGTAGGTGACTTTTTTGGATTTTAATTTTCAAGACAAAGTTTTGGGAAATGGATAGTCAAAAAAGGGCGTAAAACTCAGTAAAATAATATAGGTGTGTCACGATGAGTTTAGAGAAACACAGGAAATAGACAGATGTTATAAAGTATTTATTTGCATTTTTAATTATTTTGGTATCCGAACGAAGCTAGGGCGGAAAGTACCCATCTAATATAACTTAAACAGAATCTTAAGAATATTCGAAAGAGCTTAAAAGTGTTTCGTGTTTTATCATTTTGTATTAATTTTATAAATTTAGTATCAAATCTGATTAAGGAGCTGCTATGAAAGTGTTTTGAGAGACGTGTTTAAACACTGATTCCAAATTACATTGTTCCCGCTTCCTTGAAAATGTTTCATCGTATTTCAAATATTAAGTTTAGTATAAAAAACTGAGTTATTTTTCCTACTGTTTCAAGTTATTATGCATCTTAATTATCATGTCTTCGATTTTTTCAAAGATATAGTGGATACCTCAACTATTTATATTAACCAGAAGTTATTATTCAGGTGACCGGTTTTGCCGTAGTGGTGCCCGCGTAAGAATAGCACTCCCCCATCTCCTCCCGTGGGTGTCGTAAGAGGCGACTAAGGGAGAAGCCTTCCGGGAATGGGCAGCAGCGTTTCTGGCTCCATTGAAAGGCTTAAACTGCACTCGCCAACACGCCTGCCAAGCGTGGCGAGTATTGGCAACATTCCCCCCAATTATGTGCAGCTACATCACGACCGTTGATGTAGCTGCACATAATTGGGGGGATGAATGTTACAACATATTACATAAAAATAGAAAATATACTCAAAAAATGTCTACAATTACATACAACAAACATAGGAAAACGAAAGCTGTCAATATTTTCAGACTATACACTAAACCTTATACAACAAAGAAACAGTTTATTACACAAATCCAATTTAAGTAAAGAACAAAAAGGAGAACTATCAGAACTATTTAAAATCACTAATAAAGCAATTAGAAAAAATTATAAAGAATATCGGGAATCAACAATTGTAAAAAATTTAATAGCATCTGGTAGTTTCAAAAAGGCCATGAAGGAATTAAATCCTGAAAAAAATTGGATTCTATCGCTTAATGCCAACTCCTCCAAACATCAGAGTAGATTAAATATTATTAACACTGCCACAGAATTTTATAGAAACCTATATAGACCCAAAGAAGACGTGACCTGTAAAGAGATTAAAATGACACTACAATCACAACAAAAATACAACGTAGATGTACCACTATTTACAGAAGATGAAATACTAAGAAAAATTGACAAACTTAAAGAAGGTAAAAGCTCAGGCACTGATGGTATGTCAAATGAAGTTATTAAGGCGGCAAAAATCGTACTAATCAAACCACTAGCCAAATTATTTAATAAAATCCTTGACGAGGAAAAAATACCATTGTCATGGTCGGAGTCAGACATTATACTTTTATACAAAAAGGGCGACCCAACTGATGTGGGGAACTACCGTCCCATAAGTCTCATACCATGCATGTACAAACTCTTTGCCTCCTGTCTATTAGAAAGAATAAGTGGTAATATTGAGGATTTTCAACCAACAGAGCAAGCGGGATTTAGAAGATCATACAGCACAATAGACCACATTCAAGTACTTGAACAAGTAATCGAAAAATATAGCGAATTCAGAAAGCGACTCTACGTAGCGTTTATTGATTACAAAAAAGCTTTCGACTCTATTTCTCATGACAGCATTTGGGTAGCACTTCGCGACCAGACAGTACATAATAAATATGTTAATATACTACAAGACCTGTATAAAAATAGTTCAAGCAGAATTAAATTAGAAAGTTCTGGACAAAGAATAAAAATCGGTAGAGGCGTCAGGCAAGGCGACCCTCTTTCTCCAAAACTCTTTATTTCTGTGCTCCAGAATATTATGAAAGAGCTACCATGGTCTGAGAAAGGTTTAAAAATAAATCAAAAGCGTCTGAATCATTTACGTTTTGCGGACGATATAGTGCTATTTTCAGAAGACCCACCGGAGCTACAGTCGATGATAGAAGAGCTTAACCATGTTAGTTTATGTATTGGACTCGAGATGAATATCGATAAAACTAAAGTGATGACTAATCATGTCAAAACCCCAATAACAATAAACAACCTGACTTTAAACTACGTTGACGAGTACATATACCTAGGAAAACAGGTTTCTTTTAGGCAAAATAATAATCATGAAGAGATAGACAGACGCATTGCAATTACTTGGAAAAAATTCTGGACCTACAAAGAAGTCATGAAGTCAGATATTGACTTAAAATGGAAGAAGAAAATAATGGACTCTTGTCTTCTACCATGTCTTACGTACGCATGTCAAACATGGATCTTCGACTCAACTAGCACTAGAAAAATAACATCATGTCAAAGGGCGATGGAACGTAGCACTATCAACGTGAAACTCAGAGACAAAATACGACACGCTACAATACGAAACAAAACAAAAGTTATCGACGCTCTATTATTCGCCCGCAGCTTAAAGTGGCGGTGGGCGGGTCATTTAGCAAGATACAATGACGACAGATGGACTAATATTGTAACCACATGGAATGGTCCTTACGGTTTTAGACGCAGAGGCAGGCCAAAAGCTAATTGGAAAGACGAGATAGAAGCTATCGCAGGAAAAAATTGGGAAAATATTGCTAAGGATCGTGTTACTTGGAATAAGCTGGAGGAGGCCTATACCCGAATAGGGGTCCAAGTAACTGAACTATAATCACTATAATAATATTTATAAATATCTAATTAAATTAATCAAATAAAAATTAAATACAATTAATCAAGTAATTTTACAATAAAATTTAATTTATATAATTTTATTTCATTGATTAGTGTTTTATAGTATATGAATGGAAAAGATGATAAGTTACTGGAATAATAAAGGCTTTTTTATTTTTATTTATTTATTTACATCACGACCAGGCCCCTAGTGCCCGGCGGCCCCGCTACTCTTGGCTACGGTAGCGGTCAAGTAAATGGCGGGGCAAGGGGTGCTAAGAATCACCGGACGCGATCCGGCTACCACTCCCGACGACCCCTGGCCCTGGTGACATACAACGCACGCACTTTGAGGACAGACGAAAAAATAGTAGAACTGGAAGAAGAATTGAGTAGGTTACGGTGGGATGTGATTGGTTTATCGGAAGTCCGAAGAGAGGGGGAGGACACGATAACCCTGACATCCGGTAACCTGCTCTTCTACCGGGAAGGCGACCAACAGGGTGGTGTTGGGTTTATCGTCCGCAAGTCTCTCATAAACAACATCATTTCCATCGAGAGTGTGTCGAGCAGAGTTGCGTACCTTATACTCAGAATATCCGAAATTCGTTGAAGGTTATACAGGTCTACGCACCGACCTCGGCACACCCGGATGAAGATGTGGAGGTTATGTATGAGGACATCAGTAGAGCCATACATACTTCGAAAACACATTTTAATGTTGTGATGGGAGATTTCAACGCAAAGCTGGGTAGGAAAGGCGACGACGAGTTGAGAGTGGGGAATTTTGGACATGGGCAGCGAAATCCTAGGGGACAGAGACTGGCAGAGTTTTTGGAAAAGTAGGGACTCTTTATGACGAATTCCTTTTTCCAGAAACCTCCGCACAGGAAATGGACCTGGATGAGCCCAGACGGAAGGACGAAAAATGAGATAGACTTCATCATGTCTACCAAGAGACATATATTCAATGATGTCTCTGTGATCCACAGGGTGAAAACCGGAAGCGATCACAGGATGGTACGAGGCTCATTGAATATCGATATCAAAGCTGAAAGGACTCATTTGATGAAGTCTACGCTCCGACCGTCTCCGGCCCAAATCGAGAACCCCGAGCGCTTTCAACTCGAGCTCCAAAATCGCTTCTCTTGCCTGGAATCCTGTGTTTCAGCGGACGAGATAAATGACAGGTTTATCGAAACTGTCCATGGGGTTGGATCCCAATTCTGCCGGCCCAGGCGTAGGGATAGGACCCAAATACTATCTCCTCGTACACTCAAACTAATGGCTGAACGACGCTCCATGATACTCCAGACCTCCGATGATGCTCAGTGATATAGGCAGCTCAATAGACAGATTTCAAAATCTATGCGACACGATTTTCGCTCCTATAATACAAAATGTATTGGGGAAGCGATAGAGCGAAATAAAGGCTCAAAGGTGTGCGCTAGAGTCTCGTCTATTGGACAGAGCCGTTTGACTAAGCTAAAGACGGATGGTGTCAAGGTAGTGTCGAACAAGTTTTGAGAGAGGTAGAGAATTTCTATGGGCAACACTATACCTCATGTCATCAGTCCAGCCACAGACCCAAGAGCCCGACTTACCCGACATTACACTGAAGACATCCCGGACATCAGCCTGTACGAGATTAGGATGGCTCTGAAGCAACTTAAGAACAACAGGGCGCCAGGCGAGGATGGAATTACCTCGGAGCTTCTGAGAGCGGGCGGTAAGCCGATCCTCACAATGCTCCAGAGGTTGTTTTCTTCCGCCTTGTTTGAGGGCAAAACGCCGGAGGCTTGGAACAGCAGTGTAGTGGTTCTGTTTTTTAAAAAGGGCAACAAAACCCTTCTAATGAACTACAGACCCATTTCACTCATGGGTCACGTCTATAAGTCGTTTTCGAGAGTCATCACGAATCGTCTCGAACGCAGGTTTGATGACTTCCAGCCTCCCGAACCAGCCGGTTTCCGAAGAGGCTTTAGTACCATAGACCACATACATACGCTGTGGCAGATTATACAGAAGACCGAAGAGTATAATCTGCCATTATGCTTAGCGTTTGTGGACTATGAGAAAGCCTTTGATTCGATCGAGACATGGGCTGTGTTAAGGTCTCTCCAGCGGTGCCGTATCGACTATCGATACATCGAAGTGTTTGTACAATAACGCCACCGTGTCAGTCCGAGTACAGGAGCATTGCACGAAAGCCATTCCTTTGCAGCGCGGTGTCCAAGGCAGGGAGACAAGGAGATGTCATCTCCCCTAAACTTTTTACCGCTGCCCTGGAAGATGCTTTCAAGCTCCTGGAATGGCAAGGACGAGGCATCAACATAAATGGCGAGTACATCACTCACCTTCGATTCGCTGACGACATCGTAGTCATGGCAGAATCCCTAGAGATCTTAACCATATGCTCGATGACCACAGAGTCTCCCAACAAGTGGGTCTTAGTATGAACATAGACAAAACGAAAATCATGTCGAACGTCCATGTTGTACCCAATCCAGTATCCGTTGGGAACTCGATTCTTGAAGTTGTTGACGATTACGTCTACCTGGGACAAACAATCCAATTAGGTAGGTTCAACTTCAGGAAGGAGGTCAATCGTCGAATCCAACTCAGCGTTCTCTCAGGGCAGCGTTCGGGAAGTTAAGAGACGTCTTTTCGTCAGAAATACCTCAGTGCCTGAAGACGAAAGTTTTCGAACAGTGTGTGTCACCGGTGATGACGTACGGATCCGAGACGTGGTCTCTCACTCAAGGCCTTGTGCGCCGGCTCCGCGTCGCTCAACGTGCTATGGAGAGGGCTATGTTGGGTGTTTCTCTATATGATCGAATCAGAAATGAGGAGATCCGTAGTAGAACCAGAGTCACCGACATAGCCCAGCGGATTAGTAAGTTGAAGGTGGCAGTGGGCTGGGCACATAGCCCGTAGAACCGATGGCCGTTGGGGCAGAAAGGTACTCGAGTGGCGACCACGGATAGGACGTCGAAGCGTTAGAAGGCCTCCCACAAGATGGACAGACGACCTGGTCAGGGTGGCAGGGAGCCGCTGGATGCAGGTCGCAGGTGATTGGTCGTACTGGCAATCTCTGGGGGAGGCCTATATCCAGCAGTGGACGTCCTATGGCTGAAAGGATGACCGGTTTATCTTTTTGGATTATCGTTTTTTTGTGGAAGATAAACTTAAAAAGAAGTCTCAATTCCATTGATTTTTTAAGTTAAATTTATAGTTGCTGAGAATTAAAAATCATTCGGTTAAATATTGTATTTTGTTTTGCTTTAACTTTCATATTTTTTGTTAAATTTAATTAAAAGAGGAAAAAAAATTGGGAAAGAGTGGTGGAGTGGTGAAGAGATAAGAGTGCATGTGAGTGTGAGGAGAGAAAGTGAGTATCTTACATAATCTATAAGCACATGCTTTGGTCAAAAAAACTAACTTAAAAATTGTATTTTTGTAAGAGGAAAGTAAAAATTATCATACTGGTGCTCCATAAAGGAACGTAATTAAATTCAAAGTAGCACTTAGCTTTTCTGCTGTTATTTTACAAAGAGGCATTTCACATGGTATCCTAGAAAAGTATTTACTGGACATGTAAAAAGGACACAGGTAGGTTTTAAAAATGTTTGTTACGAGAACGTAACTCTTTGATATCGAGCTCTTTGGTGTCACGTCGAAATCATATGCACGCTCGAAAAACACTTTGTTCATGTTATTTTTTGTAACATTCACGTGACAGGCTATTTTAATTGTTACAATATATTGTAAAGTTTCAAAAACAATTATGAACATGTTGATGAAAAAATTAAGCAATTTTATTTTATAAAAGGCCAAATAATAAACAAAAATGTTGTACAAAATTGAACAATCAAACTGAACAAAGAATAAGGTTTCTCAGGAACGCACAAAATACGAGTATTTGCCTGTTAGGTAGGGCTGTTACATCTGTACATAAATAAAAATATTGTAAATAAATAAATAGTTTCTAATAATATGTTTACAAAAATAATTGCAAATTACTTATTCCAAATAGTTTTTAAATGTTTCAATTTTTCCTTTGCAAAATTATTCTTCAGTTTTAGGGAATATAATTATGTATGAGATAATACCTCTTACACTCATAATACTAATTTTAGACAGAAAGCCGTGCAGTGTTTGAGACTTATGTCTCTCTATAAAGGCACACGCTGGTCTTCGATATTTAACTAAATTAAGTAAATAACGATTTACGTAAATTTTAATAAGGGTTTTACGACATTATATTTTTATATTTCAACACGATAGTCATTGATCACTCTAAGAAAGTACTCATCAAACTTCCGTGTTCTTTCGGGGCAGATTACATAATCTCGTATCACATCGAGCTTATGAAGTTATTTTTAAAATAAACAGATAGCAGACAAAGAAAATAGGTAAATCAAAACTTAACAAAACTTGAAATTTGAGCTTATGGGAACCAAAATCTAAATATCAATTACAAAACGAATATATAAACAACATTACATCATCTATAGATTGCGATTACGTGCCGCCTGAAAACAACCTGTACAATCAGGAAAGTAAACGTCACTAAACGTATTTCCAGAAGCGAAAATTGAATTTTCAGGGATGGAAAAAAACGAAACACAGTTATATTTAAACGACTGATTTGAGAGCAAATACCTTCGTAGACTGGAAGGAAGCAACCCGCATCGCGATATAGATTTTCACATGCCACTTATTTTATGCATTCCATGAATGAACTTATATTATAACTATATTTACAGTTTTACTGCTTTAAACTTATTTAATATGAGTGGATCCGCCTTAGCTTCGATGAGTAATAACTTTTTTCCTGGTATCTGGTTTAAGTGAGACAATATAATCTTTTATTAATTTTACTTATTCTAAATCCAATATGGCAGACGGCCTAAGATAGCAATTTATATTAAAATTTACAGCAATACAACTATGAAAACCGTATTCAATTTCATGCAGAAGTAGACAGGCAGACTAATTCTTGATTTGGCTTAAATTGGTGTTTTTTAAAGACCTCTAGAATGTTTATAATAATAACTTTTTAAACCGACGGTAATGGATGATCGATATTTATTAAAGACTAGAGGCCTGCCCTCGCTTCGCTTTTCTTAAATTATCTATTTGTTGATAAAAAAGTGTTAGCTTAAGATCACTGTCAATAATCTATAAGAATTCAGTCGAATAATCATTGAAAGGGGTTTCATTCTATCCAAAAAACATACAACAAATTTGAATGTACAATATTTTTAGCATTGTAGTGTAAGACAAATACAAATCGCTAAGAGTGGAGGCATCGCCAAGGAAAATATTTGGGGGCGCAAACTTAATTAGCGTGTTTTCTTTGATTACAGCCATCATGCACCGGCTGCGACGAACTGCTTCGTTCAGGTGACTCCACGTTATAAGTAAATTACATAGCTTTCTCTGAAGGTAATATAAACGTAATGCAGGCAACAAATGTCAATTTTTAATGGCTTGAATTAATTTTTCTTTGAAATTTGTTTAAGCTGTGTTGAGTCCCTAATTAGAAATTTTATATGCCTTAAAATATGTATGTTATATAAGTGAAAATTTTAAATTACGTCGTTACCGTGCAACTGTTACATCTACTACTTAGCGACTACATGTATATACAACAGACACTTTGTCCTGTGTACTTTTTTTTTTTTAATTTAAAGAGCGTTCTCGATAACGAGACACGACTTTGCTGATCTATGAGCTCACAAAAACTGTTTTTTTTTAGGCTGGAGACCAGGACATTCTGTCCTATCTCAGCTGGAAACAAACCCTAATAAGTTTGTACAGTGTACTATATCAATTATCACAGATATATAATGCTGTAAGCAATACTGACATTATTCTAGCCCAATAGTAACTTTAGTAGATCTCTTATCCAGTTGCTGGACCGGATCTCTCACTGGACACAGTGCATTCCAAGGCCAGCTTATAGTACTCCAAAAGCTAGTGAACAAAGGTAAGCTAGGTAAATATTGTTACTGATATACTTAGTAGTTACTTTACCCTACTCGGACAAAGCTCATTAGTCACAGGTATTAAAAACACTGAGGAATCGCTCGTAACGATGGGACGTCAATTTTCACTTCATGCTGACAACAGTGGTATAATAACCGTTAGCTATTACTCTTTAGGATTAAGTTCTGTATAAATTGCTTGATTCCTTATAACGAAGATACTTTAATAAACTTGTGCTAAATAATGTTTTTCATCTCCTCCTGTCGGCAAAACAAATTGCTTCATTTTTGGCGCCAGGACATTAACAATGAAATTTATCACCTGTGTATGGGCTTGTTGCTGTCGTTTATAAATTATTTTACTTTTAGGTTTTTCGTTGGTTTTATTAAATAAATGATTATTCTCTCGCTGACCGTATAAATAAATATGTAAAGCATAGTTTTATATATATATTCATAAAATACCCATATGACATCTATTTAGAAGAATTGATATTTACTTATATAAGTTTTTTATATTGTTGATAACAAAATATCAGTCAATATAGATTTAACAAATATTCATAACATTATGAAAAACAAACCAATGTTACATAAAATTTATACTGTTACGTACTTTATAAAAGCTTCGATATTTGATATCGAAAGAGAGGTATAAAGCAATACTGTACCAGATCTTCATAAATATTAGCTAAGAATCATGTCGATAAAATTACCTATTAAACGAATAAAACTTCATCACAATCTTTCTATTATATAGAACGCTAGAATGTCATACATACAGATACACACGTTAAACTTATAAAACCACGTCGTTATAGCTTCGGGTGTAAGACACAACAAATTTGACATTAACTGGATAAAATATTTTTTTGACAGTTTTACTAGTCTATATCTCGGTTTACTCATTTTCCCATCACTTAGGTACCAGTAACTACACGGTTTCATGAGTTATATAAATTATAGATACTAGTCAACTCTCTCTAGCTTCGCTGACTAACGATTTATTTTTAATTTTTTAGATTTTAATAGGTAAAAATTTAAATGAAAAGTAGTCTATTTTTATATTGATTTGGTAAATAACAATAAAAGTAAGTCGATTATGATGAGTGTTGCCCAGTACATGAGTACAGTTAAGTCACGTGACAGATGGCAGCCGTGCCGAGATAATTAACACGTTTCTTTTGCACCCCAACAAAACTTTATTAATACCGGCCAGCTTAGGCTTTGAGAAACAAACTTTTCTAATGAAGTCGCATCGTGGAATAACTATGGGCCACTTTTAATTTGTTTATTTTCAGAGGAAGAAATCAAAAGTTCAGCGGTATGCTGGTTTGTTTCAAAGGATGTAATTAGTTAATATCAAAAATTTACTCCCCCTTAGTAAAGTGTAAATCAAGTAATAACAGTAATGTAGTTAAGTAAGTTAGATTCTTATGTGTTATTTGAGGAAAATGAGTCTTTAATTTTATTAGTTGCCAGGTTGGCCATGGTAGTGGACGGTAAGAGTTGTAATTATTTGAAAGTGCTCTCTATGCCTGTATCATTGTGGCAAGCCACAGGTATTACTTTTAAGCTCCGATCTAAGGATACCGCTGTCACTGCGGGCGATAACACAAAGTTGCGACAATGAACTCGCGTCACAGAACGCTATTTTACGCAATCACTAAAGATTATTAGCAAAGTCTCATGGAATTAATAAATATAATGTACTTGTAATTTAGTTACAAACACCGTTAAGGTGTTACACCGCTATTAGAGTAGGTTTTTTGGAACCTTAGCTTATTACATTTCAGGAAATTAGACCAACTGATCTGACTCCAATAGCAACTAGCACTAAATAGTATGTAAATGCGGTCCCAAAAATATAATTATCTTATAAAATATGTACAAATCAAAGAGAATCAATTTAATATTATAAAATAAAATTAAAAGAACGGCTTTCGGTGCATTTGCATGGTGCTTGGTATTATTGTCTTTTACTTGTTACAGTGCAGTATTGTTTACACTCGTATATATAGTTACTTCATCATACAACATTATAATATAAAATTTTTGCTGCAGGCGTGTTAACAGGCATTTCATAGCAATATACGTGTCAGAGATTTCAAATGTCATGCATAGTGAGGGTGTCAAAATCTGAGCAAATGTGTTTATGCAAATTAGCAACTCCATTAACATTGCCTTCCTGCGAGACTAGACGCGTGTTTGTTGTATAAATATCTCATGACATGACAGCGGAACATTTTTCATTAATTATGGAGATAAATAATATTGCAGTGTGAAATATTAAATGTTATTGCAGTGCTTAGTAATACCCATATTATAATATTACTGAGCACTTTGTGTTTGGATAATGAAATGTTTAGCGCTGTGAAAGCGTAATATAGAGATTAGAGATTACATCCAGTGATTAAAAGATTTACTTAGAAATGTAGGAGGATATTTAAATATATAAAAGCAGATATATAAAAAAACCGTGATAGCCCAGTGAGTAAGATAACGATATCTTACACGAGAGGCCCGAAATCGATCCTGGGCACACACCTCTGACTTTTCTGATTTATGTGTGTTTTAAGTAATTAAATATCACTTGTTTTAACAGCGAAGGAAAACATCGTAAGGAAACCTGCACTCCTGAGAGTTACCTCAAGTTCTCAAAAGTGTGTGAAGTCTGACAACCCGCACTGGGCCAGCGTGGCGATGATGATGATGGTAGGAGGATATTTTGTACATTATATTGATATTTCTACATTAAAACAGCCAGGTGGTTTCAACACAATTCCAACTCTCAAACTTATTTTATTGTTCTACAGAAAATTTTGGAATGCATTTTGCGCAATAATTTGGCCTTTCACTTCTTCTACACTATTCACTATCAGTTATCACTAATATACAGCGTGAAAGAAGAACAAACCAACATATACACATTTGTATTTATAATATGCTTAATATGGATACACAGAATGCACTTGGAATATTCTGTGACTTATCTAATGCCTTCTTCGATTGTGTACAACATGCAACTCTGGTCAGAAAGCTACGTTACTATGGCATTAAAGGAACTGCGCTCGACCTTATGTACGTAAAATTATAAATGATTTTATTAGAAATAGTGACTTGCATGACATCAACACTAGGAACAAACACAAAATTGTTGTACCTACTACTCGATTGAGTAGAATTAGTAATTCTTTTTTTGGGCGATGTGTAGGTATGCTTTTACAACAGGATCCCAGATAACGTTCAAAATTATTCTATAGGAAAATTTAAAAAGTTAGTCAAAAAACGTTTGTGTGACAAAGGCTATTATAACATTAAAGATTTTTTGGAAGATGTCAGGCCTTGGGAATGATGTGTTCGCTCCAGGCTTTCTCAATTTATAAAATATACACAGCGGCGATATCGTAGGTTTTTTAATGACAGTTACGGGGCAAACCAGTAGACGGCCCACCTGATGGTATGTGGCCACTTTCGCTGGACATCGACAATACAAGAGAGTGACTCTAATTGTGCCGATGCGTAGCCACCTCGAAGATAGAGTGAGGAAGGGGGATGAAGAGAAGAATGCTACGGTTTCAGTGGACCCCGAAGGAGAACTCAGAGTTTACTAGAACCACATCATTAACGGGATGGGAGGGGGAGGGTTAAATCTGGTCTACGTGCGGCTCGACCAGAACGCTACAAAGAAACTGGTCGGTTAGATTCACATGCTGATGGTCGCAAGCCAGCCAGGGAACAGCTCCAAGAGGTGCTGGGTTAAGGAGGCAGAAGGGATATGTATTGTAACCCATCCCCTCACTCCCCTTGGAGTCTGCCAACCCTCTCTTGCCCAACGTGGTGGAATATAGCGCAACCCTTATCAGTGAGGAAACTCATTCGTTAACTCAACGGCTCACTACTATAGTGAGCCTTTGGGTTAAGTTAATGTTAGATAACCATTATTATAGTGTTTACATCTAAACTTATCCGTATCCTTGTACTAGTAAATGGAGGTAACACGTTTGGAATGTCAAACATCGCGACAGCTAAGTCGGTTTGCTGCTAGAGCCTCAAATATGCGCGCAATGTAAATTTGATACCTGCATCGTCGCGGTCGGACACCAGCCTACCTTCGTCTACCAAATATCTAGGCTACGAATCTCCGAAATATGCTTGGATATGTAAGGAATAATAATTAGTACATAAAACGCAATAGTATTGAAATTTTTTAGTTTGATTTATTGTAATGCTTATTTAGCTATTATTCTTTAAATATGTAAATACTTTCTTATATAGAGCCCTAAATTACGATAAATGATTATTACAATAAAAATAATAATTTATATAAAATCTAGAGTCCTCTTCTCTCTTCTACTGAATCTGTTCAGTCTGTTCTGACACCGATATAAACTGTACTGAACAGTTACATGCAAAAAATAATAATAACATGTATTTTATACAGGAGGCTGAACAGTGCCTAGGATTTGATACCCAGGAGTAGGTTAATGAAGATCTTTTATTATATACATTTTGAGTTATGACTTTTACCTAAACCAAATCATGTACTTTGTAAAGTTGATTTTATTTAAATTTATAATACATATAGTTGAATGTCAAAACTCGTGGTAAGTATTCATGTTAAATATAAAAATGGAAGTGAATACCTTAAAAAAAAGTAGCTTTAAAAATTTGGAATAACGAAATACAATTGCAATTATTAAGACATCGTTGCTCTTCGCCTACGATTTTTGAGTTAAAACGTTTCAAGTATAGGTTAAAAGCAGTAAATCTTAAAAGGGTATAATTTCTCGAACGTTAGATATATATTAGGTGTATAAGTAGTATAAGTAGAGTTCTTGTGGTCTGAATGGTCGGAGTTGGACAGTTCCACCGACATTAGAAAGCTTTATGTCTTCGCCGAATGGAGTACGTGACTTCAATTTCTCAATTAGGTACTTTATAACAATAGTAATTACGTTATTAAGCTCTGAGGCTGTCTTATTTTAAAGACCATTTTATTTCTAACAATTTCTATTTATTTCCTATATTATGTACTTTGTTTAATATTGGTAGAATTGGTTGTTTCGTAGAGCACATTAGTTACAATTTTTGTTTTTTAATAAAATAAATTCGTTTAAGTGCAAGTCAGACTCGTTCAGCGAGAGTATTGTATAATCTGGATTAATGGATAATGTGCGTCGGAAAACTGTCCCTATAAAATTGATATAGCATAAATAATTTTTCTTTGCTTGTTATAAATATATATAATTTTTCCTTTACCTGTGCTATAAAACTTTGCTACCTTCTAAATGGTATGATTTTAGCTAAACGGGAAGCAGAAACAGTTTGACCCTTACGTATAAAAACGTCCGAATCTTTGATTATAACTTAGAAGTTTGACTTTTTCACAGTTCAAGGAACTGTTTGACAGTAATTTTAACCTTTTATCTAAAAAAACGTAGAGAATTCTACGTGTTTTAGAAAAGGAAAAGGGCGTAGACATACAGACAGGCAGGAGGACAGACAACAAAGTGAATTGAGGTATGAAACTTTAAAAACAATAATAAGAGAATGTTTCTCTTTAAAAATATTGGTACCAATGAGTGTGTGTGTTTTCTGAAGCCAACGTGCATCTGAACCGTTGAAATCGTAATCTCGTGAAAGGGAATGTAATACAAGGCGCAAGTTGCACCGGCAAAGTGCAATTCGCAAAGCCACAACGATTGTGAGGATTTATCAATATTCGTAGAGAGATTTGCTTTCGGTACGCCAGGCGCCTACCGCCGCACCGCCCAGTATTCTTTCCATGCTTTAGTGGGATTATGTTGTTCCATTTCGTTTTGTATTCCTGCGAATACGAATTCAGGGTAAATATTGTCGTTTTATTTACAAGCTTTGTAAAACATTAAGTTTATTCGACGATTTCATATTATGATATAAAACTTTGTTTTTTTTTGTTTTATTATCAACAATGGTGATTACTCGATACTTGATAGGCGAGTTGTTCCTATGCTTGTTTTCGGAACACTTTCTACAAAAATAATGACATGCATTCTAGGAAGCCGAAAAGTGCCTTGCTATAATTTATTTATTTACAATTATTACAGAATATATTGCGGTTCTAAAAATCCATTATTCTTCATATATAGTGTATTCATACATTCGTATTTTAGTAAAACACAGTCAGTATAATTTCATAAAGTCAAATTCATTTATAATTTTCTTGAAAATATGTTTATCTTACGTAGTCCTTTGTATTAGCATAGCGAAATTCTACATGCAAAGAGGACATAAGCATGAATCTGAAACAAATCCAAAAAGATAATACTTAGATAGTAGTACTGAGCTTGGATTTTTACGATACGCTGAATTTACAATCGCCTACGAAAGCACACTGTCTTGAACAATCCCTTTGTTTGTTCTATTCAAATCCAATGCTAATACGTTCACAGAATCAAAGCGGACGGCTGTTCTTCTTTGCATCGTTGAAAAAGGAAATTTAAACAAAGCAATAAAATAACCCTCGTTTCGGATAGCTAAACAGTGAAATATTCTTTAGTTTTAGTACTATTTATTTAACCCTAGATCGCTTACATTGGTCAAAATGACAAAGAGAAAGAAGGGACACCTATCTGAACTACGTTCTATTAAAATGGTAGATGTAGATAATTATTGCATTTTTTATTAGCAAGACTTCTTAACTTCAGAAGATTTCTTTATAAAAAAACTCCAGTCGCTCGAATATATGTAAATATCATATAACCCGTTGTAAAATAGAACAGACGTAGTGATTTCCCAAAGATATTTATTAAAAGATTGTAAGTGTAATTAAGAGTTGCTAGTTTTCTCCTAATGAAGATCACGTTAGTTTATTAACTACTTATATTTAACTGTCGGGAATCGAGCAGTTGATGTGTTACAATTTTGTAAAATGGTCGTGAAAACCACCTTCGACATACGTCCAAGGCACTGCTCGGCATCCTATCTAAAATACATGTTGTTACATATTGCTGTACAGTAATGGGTTCTCTTACATTTATATGATGATATTTGACACGTTAGCTATCTAGGGTTAAATAAACTTTAAGGGATATAAGGAAAATTGTTCAAGAGAAATGAGTTTATAAAGCACGCTCGCTCGCGACATTAGTGGTACTTGACAGGCTACTAGTGACCCACCTAATGGCTGTGGGTCCCGAAAACTTGGTAACTTGTAGAATCTATCGGCAACCGCCGTCTTCTTTATGAGCCTCCATTATCATTGCATTTCCGTTTACCGATAAAACGTGCCTCCGTAATTTTAATAACCGTTCTCATGACTTTCAACTGGCTGTTAAATATTTTCAATTTCTATCCCATTACACTGTGTGACAAAATTCGTTTTTTTTATTGTAATATTGAATTTGATAGCTGATTTCCGAAAATAGTCTAGCAGGCTGTAAAATAATCTATTGCTTTGATATGGGGGGTCTTCAAACGTCGAGTGTACACGTTCCCTATTAGGGTTGGAATAGTATTTGCAATTCTCCGTGTATTTCAGATTTCCATGGGTAATGGTGACCACATACCATAAGGTAGGCGTTCTGCTTGTTTGCAACAATACAGTATAAAATAAATTGGACCGATACAATTACATACAATTTTATAATATTTTTAGTTTTGTTCTATAAATATTACAAAAATAAGGTAAGTTTATTAAATACAAAAATGTTATTAAATACTCGCAAATCTATTTCGATCTTCTTACTATAAATCTTCTTACTTTAAAAAATCTTATTCATTTTTAAAAACTCCTAAAGTTATGCAAAAAATAGCGTGTAATTGTAGATTTACAGTCATATAAACTCACAGTTTGTTGACAACAAACACAACTCACAAGGCAATTTCTTTTACAATCGAAAAAGTAATTCAAGACACTTAAAATAATCCTAAAATAATTTATTAAAAAAAAATCATTTTACACAGTGTTATTTTAAAATTGATTTCAACATAAATCACAGCTACTCAACATGATGGAAAGTTTAACCGCTAAAGTGTGCATTACTTACATCGGTACCCGCTTCATAAATAAAAATAAAACTTAGACTGCTAACTTTCCACTTAACTTTTCTGAACTGTTAGCTTCCTGTTTTTAAAAGTCTGTTGCTTTTTTGCTTTAACTCAAGAAAGCGCTTTAGGGTTATAAGTTTAAAGCAGCTCCTAACACCTTCCTGCAAACTTAAGTGCATCCTTTTAGTTCATTACCATAAATAATAGTTCCAATACTTTTTATTCATACATTTTTAAGTGGAAGCTTAAATAACAATACAATTTATAATCATATAAATCCTACGATTTAGGTATCTACTATATACAACTATCTTTAGTGTTAGCAACACTCTTGATAGCTTTTAATGGTTAAAAAAGTTCCTTTGTATTTATTTTAATAATATTATTAATACAAAGTTATGACATATAGTGAACGTAGAGGAATATTAACATTACTAATTAGTTTAATTAGATTTTAGATTTAGACCTTGTAATTCTCCCTCGGTTTCCCTTCTCGAGGATCAAGTGAGTTAACTTTATTATCTATTGTAGTTAGAGGTTGGGTAGCGGAGAGAAGCGTTGTTAAAGGTACTCCGAGATTATGTACCTGCGTCGCAAGCTCCAGGGATTGTTTAGCATTCAGGCTTAAAATGCATATTGTTAATCCGCATCGCTGTACAATTTCACTCCTTACATTATCTAAATATAATTTTATAACTTCGACGTTGGTTCTATTTGAGATGAAGATATAATATTTTTCAAGTATCTATCTCATAAATTTGACATCGAAATAATAAGTCGTAAGGTATAAATAAGTTAAAGTCCCCAAAGGGCGAAGGGAAGGCGACTCCCGTTCCCCTGTCCCTAAACGGCGAGACAGGCAAGTTGACATCGCTTCATGGGATTATTGTCTTCAATCTTCTCTAGAGACAGTTACACGATTTCACTTCAAAGGTAACAATAACAAAAACGCCGGAATATCTCCAATCTAATATTCTAATATAAAAATCTTATTTATTGGATCTCTCCCTTTGCTATTCTATTGCTTACACAAGGAACTGAAATGTTAAGACTCAACATAAAATATTACGTTTTTTTGTTAATACTAGAGTCGTTATTTTCGATTTGCCTTTAAGTATGTATAAGTAATAATCTAAATATATTTAAACTATAATTTTTTTAATTTTTAATCATTGCCTATAAGAAATAAGTCTAACATGAAAAATGTAAGTAACGTAGTCATGATCTATCTACATAATTCCCAATTATACTAATATGATTAATTATTAAGCGGTACATTGGGCTTAAGACCAAAGTGTAGCTTCATGTTTTAGGACACCTAATTAACCTTCAACTGATATAAAAATTAAAAAAAATTATTATACTACAACTTGTAATAACAAGCTGCTACGCTTATTTTATCGTCCTATTAAATAAAAGGTAACTTGTTTTCATAGATTTAAAAGTTAAAGCAATAAAATTTATAAGAGCATCGGCGGTTCCATTTCCTTTGCGCTACCGGCCAATTGAACATTCGTTTTTTATCCAATTTACTACGATTTTATTTTAGAAAATGGATGTATTTTCAGTTTGATATTTCTTTCGAAGATTATAACTAATTAGAATCTCAGTGCTACATGATATTGTAACTTATAATCGATATCAATAAAATCGATTAGCTAAGCGTGTTAGTAAAGCACATACTCGAGAACGATTAGACAAATTGGGATGATTTTTTTTAAATGTTTGGTTTGATATAAGAAACAATGATTCTAAAAAAGCGAATATATAATAGGAAAAATTTTATGAAATTTCAAGAAAAACTGAACGAATGAATTCTGAATGAATTTTACACACATTTGGTACACATGGTTGTTTGAGTAAGCAAGCGTTTCGGCAAATGGGTGAAAACGTGAGTAGGTGAGTTTTTGACAGAATGAATGAATGAAGCTGTGAGTGGGTGAATGATACAAATGTCACATACAAACTATGTGCACTATCGGCTGAAATTATTAATTAATCTCAATCCAAAATCTGGAGATTACAAATCGAAAATAGATTCCAACTTCGTCAAAAATTTTGTGTTAGGAAAATTCAAATTTGATTTTATGATTGATTATTAATTTCGGCCGTATGAGAATGCACCCAAGGAAACAAGGAAATTCCCTGTTTGTGTGGTACTATGGCAATATATGGAAACTAATAATGCTGGGATAGAGATTGAGGTGGTAATGGACTCAGTACTTCTAGGATAGTTCTAAGGATTAAACTACCGGTTCTAAGGTTTAAGGATTAAACTACTGGTTTCTACCCGACAATGTTTTTATACATTGAAAAATGGGTAGACGGAGACTCGCCAATTCCTCAATGGGCTCCCGAAAAAGGTCGCATGTAGTTTTTTTTATATTTCATAAGTTTCATATTATGAATAAGCATTTTTATCTCTACAAATGAAAAAAACATTGATAAAAGTGGCGATGATGATGATGAGGGTTCAATCAAATCACATTTATATAAGTCAGTTAGGTGAAGAGCATAGTAATATTTCCAATGACCCTTGAGAGTCGTTATGGTAATATCCTATTTTTTGCGGACGGACGGATCATATATTTAAATTACAGCATCTGCTCCTTTTTTTATTTTTCATGGAAATATATTTAGGGTCGTTTTCGTTAAGCATAAAACTGTAAGAGTATCAATTATTAAAATAAAATAAAAAAATGTTTTTTTTTTTAAATAATTTTAGCTATAAATCAGATTCAGTTTTAGCAGGAACAATTTTATTACCTACGTATTAAACTAATAGAAAATCTTCAGAATATTAATTTAATTTACTTACCTATAAGGCAGTTTGACAGAGTAATCTTGTAAAGTGAACATTGTCTTTCGAAGGACAAGTGAAAACGTTATAAAGTATAACAATATAAACTAACGTTAGGTGTATAAGTTTAGTCAGATGCACTTGGACCATAATAAAGGTATGTTAATTGTATTTTAGTAACGAGATTGAGTCTCTCGTATCAAGTCCAGTAGTGTGGGGCGTACTAGCTAGTGTTCGTCAATTATGCACCTAGGTAGCGGCTCTGTATGCGGCAGACAATGAGCAAGGCCTATCACTATCACCAATCTGTTGGACGCACGGCGCACATGACGCTAACCGTGACATGCGGATTCTCTTTGTACCAGCGCTACTCGCATTGTGTACTGCCATTAGCCTGCATAATACGAGTACTAACCGCTTATAAGTCTATCATGCGACTACCACTATATACTGATATAGAACGGTTAATAACATTAAGCTTTAGTTGACTGTTCTTTGTGTTAGCAACACTGTAGATAACTTTATATAGACGATAATGGCTATCACAGTGAAGTAGAAATGAATTGAAGTTTCACACTTATTAAGGACTAGTAGTCTAGTCAACAAGTACTTTTTAGGTCGAAACTTTTTCGTATTTTTTGAAAATTATGATTCAGGTGTCATTTGAATTGGAGTGGCATGTAGATAGTTTTTGAGAAAATTCAAAGGCTGCTTGTAGAAATTGCAAAAAATTTTAACAATTAACTAAAAACAAAAAAGGATTTAGTTATTTGCAAATATCTTAAAATTTAATAAAGATTTTTCAAATTTAAAAAAGATTCCAAAAGAAAAGGTAATTTCCAATGAAAAACCCTTAACTTATGAAAAAAACTAAACTTAACTTTAAGTGAAATTTTGGAAATTTCACTTAAAGTAAATTTTTCAACAAGTTATACGATTGTTAACTAACAAAATTTTCTTGAATTTTCTTCTTTATTGGAAAAGAAAAATAATATTTAAATAACTTTCTTATATACATACTTAACAAGATCGCGCCATAAAAGTTAAAAAAATATTCTTACTTTGTTAATAATAAATTATGTAATTACTACAAAAACTGAAAATTCAAGTAATATTGTACAAATACAAAAATTATGCTGCAGGCTTAACTTACAATATAGGATTTATTTCATTTAAATTTGATGTCAGGAAAAAAATGTTATTACTACTTATAAATGTTTTAGCTCAGTGATGGTGGTTGTCTTAATGACTGCGTTTTAATATCATTGGAATTTAAAACTAGATATAATCATCCTTTATTTTTACCTTTAAATTAATTAAAGTATGATTCATTTCAAAGTGAAAGTTATAAGCAAGACAGAAAGCTAAGAACATCAAGTATCGCTGTCATCAATGCGAATAAGTTTACACTTAGTTCATTAAAAGATTACGCACGAATGGGTAATTAACAGCGGATTTGTTCCCTCATCTGTTTCGTAGTCTCGGTATAAATCCTGGGAACGGCAGTTTTATGACGCACCTTAAATATACAAAATATTTCGCTAAACGTAAAGCCAATTTCCGATAAACCCGTTTTAATAATGTGCATACATTGTGCCAATAATGTCGGCTTAAAATAAGGACTTCATAAGAAGTAAGATTCAGAAAATGTTAATATAATCGTGTTTTGTATATTTAATAAAAACGTAACTCAAAATGGCGAATATAACCCTACCTATACCTCCTTGTACAGTAGTACAGTAGTAGTTAGGCTATTCGGAAAGAAAGGTTTACATGAGGTTACACGTCTCTCATTAAACATACTTGAAACAAAATGTTGTTCGAAAAACAAATAAACTCACGGCACACAGCAATAGTGTAATTTTTACCCTACTTTTTTGATGCCTTTTGTTATATCTTAGTATCAATTTTATGCACGTATAAAGAGTAATATAAAATAAAGTATTGAGTTCTATAGAAATTGGGATAGATCAAAGAGTTCAAAATCAATAACGTAAAGAGCCGAAAACATTCAATAGCTGAAAGGGATTGGGATTTCACTAAATTTAAATTATTCAATGTTTTGGAATAAAGTTGAAATAACAAAATTAATTAAATTCGGCTAATCATTAATTAATTTATAATAATTATAGAAATCACTCACTTACTGGCCCAAAATTTGGCCCGTTCATAATTTCGCTCACTCATTCACTCACTAACATAACTTTAACTGACCCGCAACTTAAAATTACAATATGTTTTGAATGACTGAACCATTACAATAAAAAAAATTAACGTTACTCTGAAATTATCAATCTGTTATAACAAACGACAGTCGAATTGTGCCAATATTTTTTACGTTTATCGTGGACTAGTCGACCCGTCCCGGCTTCGCCCGGGTGCAATTTAACAAGTGTACTTAGCTTAAAATATTCATTTTTATTTCATGCTGTGAAGCACCATATTGATCTATATTAAATGCACACAATGTCTAGCCAAGTTGAAAACGTTATGTTTCTATTCTCTTTCTACAATTTCAAGCGATAACTGTTGACATATTTGGTGCGTTCCACTAAGCGTTCACAACGCCAAATAACTTTATTTAATACGAATAGAGATATTTTAGTGGAGTGAATGTGTAGATGTCGATTGTCTTGTACATCGGGGATACTAACAACACTTGTGGTTTGGTTAAAACTGTGTTTATTCTCTTCACATATAAAAGCATAGTTCCAACAAAAACTATACATGGAAATAATGTGTTAACTTAACTATACAAGGCATTCGCCGGTCCATCTGTCAATCCTTATTGTTCTCTTTTTGGCGGCCTGTCAAAATGACAGCTGCGTTCAGAAATATTAACGCCACAAATGTTTCTGCAGCGGATGCTCAACGTACCGAAACCAACTGCTTTTAACTACCTATTAATATATAAAATTGGCTGTAGCGACATAGGAATTAGGATAGTATATAGTATAAAGAAAAACCATAAGTCACATATATATAAAAAGTAAATTTAAGAAACATGTGTCCTGAAAAAACTCATTTAATCCTGTACAGAAGTAACTTAAGTAGTTAAAAAACATCTCCGATAACGTTGGAGACAATTGGCGGTGTAACCTCCCAAAAGTCGGGGATTGCATATTTAAAAAAAAAAAACCTCTTTAAACTATTGGTTTATAACTCGCCATTTGAATAATTTTGGTTAGCACTCAAAACGCTCACGATTGTAACGCCACGAAGAAATGGAATGGGATAAACCGTGGTCGTGATCATGGTCTTCGTTCTTGTGAGTGCTTAGTGGAACGCACACATTAAGTGCGAACTGTCATTGTCATTTTAGTTTGATCACGTGATCTATCGTTGATACATGTCATTCCCATACATTATATAGTTTTCGATATGCGTTAACTATTGTAGAAAGTCAACTTGGCTAAGCCCCCTGTAAAATTATCAGTGTTTCTCTACTATATTATGTATGTATTATACATATTTAAAACCTTCCTCTTAAAATACTGTATCTAATAAAAAAAAACCGCATCAAAATCCGTTGCGTAGTTTTAAAGATTTAAGCATACATAGGAATATAGGGACAGAGAAAGCGACTTTGTTTTATACTATGTAGTGATGATAAACAAACAGACAAATTTCGCAAAAGCACTAAGAGTTTCAATGGTTTATATATATGTCGGAGAAATAGTTATATTAGACACAGATAAGATCAAGAAAATCGAATCCATATGAATCCGCGAGGTATATCATATGTACAGAGTACAGACACATCAAGTGTTCAGATTTATTATGTGTCTAGATAAAATACATAGATGTCGCTTTCTACATTTATTTGATCTATTAGTATTAAGATTTTTGAACTGTGATCGTGAAGGTCTCTGTTAAGTTTGGCAAAGGGTCACGACTGAACGAATATAAATGAATCTTATATTTATGATACTTTTTTGTTGCCTCTGTTCTTGGTAGCATTTTATTGCTCGTGAAAGGGTACGAATTGTTTTGCTGACAGATTTACGAGGGAATATTCGGCGTTTATTTTAACTGTTAATGTTTTTTCTTAAGAAAGACACCGAGAAATGTTTACACTATGTAGGTATTGTGCGAACGAACAAATTTGCAACATTCAGATATTGTTATCGCCACTGTAGCTGCAATATTGTTAATAAGCCGAGATAATTCGTTTTCTAAATGTTGATGCTGATGTGTACGACATACGTCCCCAAGTTACAGCTATTTAACAATTTTATCAGTGTATAAGGTATTTGTTTTTGATTTTATGTCGGGTTTAGTAACAAAAACATATATTTACTAATTTTATTACTTCATTTTTTATTATTTGCATCTTATTATAAAAGCCATTAATTTAAAAATAAAAAGAAGAAAGTGAAAATAGTCTGATTAGATACCAGAAGGATTGTGCGACTGTAGAAATTAAATAAGTGTATAAATTAATCAATTTGCCTTTGAAAAAATCAAAGTAGAAATATAGAGGTCTCTGTGATTTACAGAAGTCATAAATCTGTTTTATATAAATAACATTTCCATTATTAATCATCTGAGATCCGCTATATTGAAGTGTTGCAGTGTGAAGAGGCTCGAAGGCTGCTAACTCGATAACAAGACACAGCAGCTTTCCTAATTGCAATTTATTGCAGGTACTACAAACAGTCTGTTTCACTCGACGCTCACGTATTTTAAATTAATTTGCAAATTTCGACAAGCAATTAGATCCTGTGCCATGAATTGCTTTAGAATTGCAATAGAACAATATGTCGTATTAACATTGCACACCTTTGAATGAGTTTTTCTCAACGCCTTTTTTGATGTTTCCTTTGAAAATGTAGTGAATTTCATTACACTTTTTTGTCATGCTTGCTGTTAATGTATTTTTTTTTAAGTTTTTAATGTGATGTTGAACAAAATTTTCATTATAATAACTAAAAAAGGAGTAAGTTTTGCCGATATACACTGGACTGCAAAAGAAGGTATAACACTCATATACGTGACGATAACTTCTGTACTATTTAAGTTAGAAACTTTAGTTTTTCAATGATGGCTGAAAAAATAAACAAGCTTCCGTTTGAAATGCTTGTCATTTTTTACTTTTGTTATCGCATTTGTTATTTGATCATTTACATTTCAATCAACAGCCATGCTGTCTTCAGCACGTAAACATTAATTATAATGCCTCTTTCACCTGAATAATGTGCAAGAATTATGGCACATCTGGAACTAGGCATCAGTATGCGGCGTACTGCAAGAATGGTGGGTGGGACATTAAGAGCCGTCTTCAAGGTGAAACAAAGGTACGAAAAAACCGGAAATCATCTCAGAAGACCATGTAATGGCCGTCCCAGATGCACTACAGTTAGAGAAGACCGATATTGCCAGCAATATTTTGAGAAAACGTCACCTCAACGCACCAACAGAGTTGGTGGCCCCAGAAAATGGAACTCTGACCGGAGTGAGATATGCTCAAGAGATCCTCAACAAGTATGCAGGACCATATATGGTAAATATGGGTGATGGATCAATTCTATTGCAAGATAACGCAAGGCCACACACCGCTTAGGTTGTACAAGAGTACATTCAGGAGGTTGGTATCAACTTAATGGCCTGGCCACCAAGGAGTCCTGACGTGAACACGATCGAACAAGCAGACGACCTCCTGTCACCCTCAATGATCTTAAACTGATGAAAGAATGGGAGAATATCCCCCAACATAGTTTGCGGAACCTCGTCTTCAGTATGCCCAACAGACTGGAAGCTATGATCAGAGCCACAGGAGGCACCACATGTTATTAAAAATGTGATTTTAAGACTACAAACACCTTTTTCAGGGTTTTTTAAGTTTTTTCCATTCATTGAAAATGGTTACTCTTTCATTTTACGTTCCATTTATGTTAAAAACATTAAGTTAAGTAAACTTATGTTCAAAAATATATTTTTTAACTGTTCTAAATGTTGTTTTTTATTTTAATTCTCTAAATTTAATAGTTTAGGAAAAAATGAATTTCAAACCTGTTATACCTTATTTTGCTGGCTAGTATATTTTGTAATGTAATCAAAGGTGAGTTTTTAATACTTACAAGCAGTTTAAATAGTAGTTCACTGTTCATGTTAGACTTTAGATACTAAACTACAACAGTACTAGAATATTTACTCTTGATGTAATAACAGTGACAGTTTTATTAAAAATTTGTAGCCATTGGAACCATCATCAGATCCTCGAATGTTGTTAATATGCTGTTATAGGCCTCATCAAATTCCAAACCCGACAGATTTACTAGTTAATTTTTTAATTCAATCATCAGTTGAAGTTCAAGACACCAAGGATATGTTATACAAAATTAAATCACGATATCAAAATTTGAAGTAGGGTAAAAATTATGCTATAGTAGGATTAATAATTCACTGAAGTAAACTGACAGATACAAATATCACAATAACAATTTAACTGTAATTCAGTCTGTGCTGTGTGTGTGGCCATGAATACTGAAAAGTTTTCTAAGTTTAACTTATGTATCTCTATGTGTGTCTGTGGCACCGTCACACCCAAGATAATGGATAAATTTATTGATTCGATTTTTTTTGTTTGAAAGCTGATTTAAACGGGATGGTTCTAAGCTATTTTATTAATTTTTTAAAATTTATTGGTGAAGATGAGGTCAACCATTTTTAGTTGTGGCCGAGATGTTATCAATTATTACAAGTTTGTTTGTTTTAAAATTTAAAGTAATGTTACTTTCTGGTACATGCCCAACACCTCAGCTACTTGCAATAGATATTTCGTGTTTAGGTTGTTGTGAATAGTTTCATTGGTGGTATCTTCTAGATGTGGAGACTTTTTATAGTCGGGGATAATTTAAATTTTTAATTCATTAAAAATTACATAAATTATTAAGTCTACTACAGTTTTTTTGTAAGAGAAACTAAATGCGATGTCGTGTACCGTTTATGCTGAAAGTAGGATTCAAAGATCTGTACTTTACAGAGCAATTAATTTAAAGTGTACAATAGAAAAGTTGTTTGTATTGACGCATTGTGCGCCGCTTAGCCGTTTGCTTTCCGCTTTCAATGATTTCCTTTATTAGCTCGTATTCAATACAAGAAGCTTTGTATTGTATTACCTATTAATTAGACTGCCTTATTATTATTTATTGTATGTAAAATTTATCATTATTAATTAAGTTCAGGTTCAACTTATAATTTAGGTGTATATACATCGTGAATTTTATTGCTTAATTAATTTGCTTTGTTATATATAGTTTACAATAAATATCTAAGTGTTATTAACAGATAGATTTGTTGTACCTAAGCTAATACTTATAATTAAGATGATTCTTTGTTTTACTATACTGTTTATCATAGAGTGATAGTAGAAAAGATCTTCACGTCTCACATCGTGAGTATTCCTAGCAGTAACTCTGAAACTCTGAGTCTAAAGTATAACCTCAGGAGAATATTCTAGTTAAGCCGTCATACTGTTAGTCTGCATATAGACTACAACACTTCTCTTCTTCTTTTATTAATTAATATTTAACAGTTGATAATAGTGTTTATAGTATATCTGCTTTATTTAAATAAGATTTCTAACTTTAAATAAGATCACAATTAGTTTATTTTCTTACGATTAACAAACTTATAACTTGACTTGCACATATATCAAAACTTAAAATATATATTTAAGATTTATTAATAAATTTATTAAGAGTATCGGAGCTGCGCAGTAACACTTAAAAGCAGTGTCTGGAGCTTAAGACCCAGGAATTATTTCATAATATATTAACGCTCACCTCCTTCTACTCAACCTCGCCAACTACTATAGATAATAAAGTACATTACTCACGTGCTCCTTATTAACGAACGCATAACACCACGCCACGAAACAACACTTACACTATTAGTCTCAATACTTTAATATGTACTGCGCGACACCACTTGTCAGACCAGCTCTATACTATCGGAAAAAATGTTGTGTACTTACTTAAAATTAGACAAAATGAACTACCCGCGAGTACTAATTTATAAACGGTGTTGCTAACATATTCTGTTTTGCGTCCTAATCTAGAGAGTTTTAAGTGTTATTACTTCTGATGACCCTTTAATTGGAAATAAAACTATGAAATTGTAGTCGAAATATTGTAGTTTTCTAAAAAACTGAAATTTGGCGCTCTAGAAAGATTATTTTCACTCAAACTTACAAATCAATTTTATATTGGCAGTCATTTTTATTCTCACACACGCAAATACACCAGTAAATATATATACATTTAAACACAGTATTATAAGTAAATTAAGTATTATTTTGATGTTATCTTTGAAAACAAAGTTTTTATTTAATAATTTGGCAAGCAAGAGTCAGTTTCATATTAACAAGGAAAAGTTAAATTGCTTACGAAACTGCTGAATACAACGAATGCTTGTACAGTTAATATTCGACAAAGTTTGATACGGATAAAATGGTTAAAATGGATGGGTGCAACTCGTATTGTTCATTAACGAATAATAATATAATAAACAAAGAAATAACGAGATAATTATTGTAATTGTAAATCGACATCTCATCATTATCATCATCACGACGCGTCAATGGCCCACTGCTGAGCCGGATCTCCTCCTCAGAATGAAGAGGGTATTAGAGTAGGCCATAGTCCACCACGCTGGCCCAGTGCGGGTTAGCAGACTTCACACACCTTTGAGAACATGGAGAACTCCCATGAGTGCAGGTTTCCACACGATGTTTTCTTTCACCGTTAAAAAAAGTGATATAGGTTGGGGGAAAAGTCTTTACGCATTTTTTAAGAAAATTCAAAATATTTTTTAATATAGTTTATTTACATTTAACTAAAGTATGTAGGTACCATTTTTTTCGATAACTTTTTGCCATCTTGTAGGTAGGGACATGATCCCATTGCTATAGAAATTTTGGGGCTTCTGAAAAAAAAAACCGTGACAAGTAGTTTTGGCAGTCCTCTCATGATGTTAACCTGACACTGCCTAAAGAATTCTGAAGAGACCGAAACAGGAGGAAATCTGAAGGTGCAAGGTCAGGACTATACGGCGGATGCATTAACATCTCCCAGCCAAACTCTCTAAATTTTTTCTGAGTGGCTAAAGATGTGTGAACAACGACACCCTTCTATTGATTAATTTCGGTCGCTTTCTCTCAACTTCTTGCTTTAATCTCATCAGTTGTTCGCAGTACAGCTTAGAGTTGATGGTCCTGCCTGGTGGTCATAATGAATAATGCCCTTCCAATCCCACCACACACACAGCATCACCTTGTTGCGAGGTAACCAGGGTATCGCCACAGTCTGTGAAGCTTGACCGGCCTTTGACCACGACCTTTTTCCCACGTTCTTGTCATACGTAATCCACTTTTCATCACCAGTTATCAGCTTCTTCAAAAATGGTTCGGTTTCATTACGTCGTAATAAAGAATCACAAATGAGTACACGGTTCATTAGGTTTCTTTCAGTGAGCTCGTGGGGTACCCAAATATCGAGCTTTTTTGTGTACCTAGTTTTTTTCAAATGCGCCAAGACTGTTTTGTGGTCAATTTCCAGTTCTTCAGCTACGTCGTAACCACTGATATGCCGATCTTGCTCCACTTTTTCAAAAATGGCATCCATTTTATCCGTAATAGGGCGGCCAGAGCGAGGTGCATCTTTGACATCAAAATATTTCGCATTGAAAACGCTTAAACCAAATTTGTGCTACTCTCACAGACACTGCACTAGGTCCATAAACATCGCAAATTTTTTTCGCGGCTTGCGATGCATTTTTACCTTTTTTGTAGTAAAATTAAAATGTATCGAATTTGTTCATTAGATTCACTCATCTTCACAGTACGAAAAACAAATAAAAATTACACATTTTCCTAATTTGAATTTGGAATTATCTTCTTTAAAATGTAAACTTTGAATGATACCAAAACCAGCCAGATACAAATAGTATAGCCAAAGAGATTTTATTACAAGTTCATACATAGTATAATGCGAAAAGACTTTTTCCCCAACCTATTATTTAATTTCATAAAATACACATAACTCAGAAAAGTCAGAGGTGTGTGTCTAGGGTCGAACTCGGACCTCCCGAGTAAGACATTGAAATCTCAACCACTGAACCATCATCATCATCTGCTTCATCGACATCTATGTATTGTTAAATAACGGAGTTATAATATTCTGAATAAAATATATGTAAAAAAAAATATCGAGATTCACGTCGTCGGTCGATGTCGTTAAATGTAGTAGATTTACTCAAATAAAACATATCATTAACTGGAGTTGTTTTGCAATTATATATTACCTTCATGGATAAAGGGCAAAAAGTCATCATGTTGTTCATTGTTACAAACGTTTCACCTTAAATTTAGACAATATAACAAAAGGATAACTTTCTCATAATTATAGCATCATCTAAACAAGAGTTTTGTAATCTCATTCCAGACTTTTTATACTTAAAAAGTTAACTGTTAAGCGTAACATGATAATAGTTAGGCTTATAACGTTTCATGAAGCGATTTGATATCGTTCGACTAAAACAACTACAATACAGAAAGGGGTTTAATTTGTTGTCAGTAAATTGGATCCTAATGAAGCAAAGGCTCTTAGGTAAACACGACGGTCGTCTTGCTTCTGTTTACATGATTCAACGGTTCGTTAGCTTTGTTTCGAATTCAATCGCCCGATCACTATACAGCTTTAGTTTTATTTGGGAAATCACCGGCGAAGTGTTGAAAGTTTTAGTTTTTTTTAGAGTTTAAGTGTCGTCGTACGAAGAACAAACAAAAATTGATTATAACATCAACTATAATTACCGTTAGCAAAAATATAACGCAAGAACTTATTACTGTATTATGTTGGTAAAAATGATTTTAAAACAAAAATGAAGATATTATTTTGTGGTTGATATCTCTCGAAAAAATTAGCAAATTCTGTTTCCGCAAAGTAAGTTTTCCGAATTTTTAGGAAAATTCTTAAAACTTAAAAATATTTCCTCGCCATGTTTTTTCTTTCTCTTCCTAATAATGAAGGTTTTATTACAAAATTTTCAAATATTTTACCTTATAGAAAATATTTGATTATACAAATTCTAATAAATATTAAGGAGGCTCTTTTTATGCATAAACTCTCGCCTACACTGATCGATCTCATTACTTAACTTTTAAGTAAGCCATCAATAATAATAAAATATAGTCAATGTTTACTTTAAACGGAGATTTTTTAAAAATAAAACTCATATAAATTATTAGCCAATCAATCGTTATTAACAGTGTTGCTAGCATGATAGGCATAGATATGTTCAGGTATTGTTAGTCGAAAGATAATGAAATTATTTAAACATAAATCATATTATTACCTGGATTAACCAATAGTAAGTGTATGTTGCGTAAACTATGTGATATAATGGCTAATGAGAATATCTTCGTAGGAATAGTTCTGTTTCTGGCATGAACACGCTGCGGTTAACCGCAATGAATCTTGCCCGCACCACTCGTGTCTGCACTGACTAGGTATATTACTTTTAATATATTCGTATTTATTACTATTAAAACATAAGTAATTGCGAAAAGATATTCTGCAGTGTTTTCCTACTGTTGCCATGGAGTTCACTATCAATACGTTGAAATCAAAACTATTTAAAGAGTTGGTACTCTTCCACCTTTTAATTTTATGTTAGCACAAACAAACTTTAATCTATTAAAATATAGTTTTTAATAAAGCCTGACCTCATTACCTACAAAACACTCCACAATATTACTCATCAGGCTGCTGCTTATATGTCTACTAGCCAATCAAATATTACCAATAGTGTTCTAGCCTTCCTTGGACTCAAAAGCGGAGAAGCGCGAATTGTTTTATTTATTGTTACATAAAATTACCATTGCCATAATATTTTTAAATAGCTTCTGCTTAGTATATGAGAGCTATACTGTAACACTCAAACCACAATATTAAAATATAATCTAGATGGAAGCCGAGCAATGCCTAAAACCTACTACTTTATAAACGGTGTTGCTAACATTTCAAAATATTTCATCGCTTTTTCCCCCTTCAAAGACTTAATTACACACTAAGTTATATTTAATATATGTTATATATAACTAATAATTAATATAAACACACCTAAACTCCATTTTAATGGAACACTGCATTAAATATGACTTTATGCATCGAGTATAAAGACCAGAAAATTTAAACTTATAAAATTATAACGTAGCAAGGCTTACAAATGTCGGTTTTAAAATCATGTCGCCGTAAAAACTTTCTTCATGAATAATTTACAAAATTTATTCTTAGATATGGTCTTGCCGCAGTAGATAAGACTTAAATTGCGCAAAATTAATTTTTTTATTAAACATCTGAGTAAAAATATAAAAGAGCAATTTGAATAATTATCGAAGACCCTTCTCTGTTTTGTTTTAGCTGAGGTTCCATATTTTAAATTTGATTTTGTAATAGAAAAGTTATTGAGACAAAGTTTCGATAACTTTTTGAATTTCATTTTCATAAAAGCCAGTTCAATGTTTAAGCCGTTTCGACGATTTTTAGAAAATTTCTGTACACAAGTGTAAACAATTTATCTAAACAATTTAATATCTATCATCGCTCTTTCATATTAAAATAGATAAAAATATATTTTTCTACCACAATCAAAGAAAAGTACCTACTATACAAAATGTATTCTAGTCAACTATCTATATGGGTACTCCGGTGTGAAATAACTTGGGTCAGTGCGAAATTTTGTCAAAACTATACATGCAAATTCACGCCGACTTGTAGTAATTGACATATTATAGACTTCGTAATTTGACAGTAAAAGTGTTACATAGATATTACTTGAGTGTTTTGAGCGTTAACGTAAATAATTCAAATGGTGAGTTATAAAGTTTCAAGAGGTTAAGTTTATAATTATTGGTTAAATTATTTTATATTCATATTTTTATTGATTGATTTTTTTATATTTATAATTTAATTGAAAGTAAAATTAATTTTATATAAATGTGCGCTGCAGAAACTTTCACGTCCAATAATAAATCTCTATCCTTATCAAATAAAGTTATTTACATCGTCGCCATTTTTGATGTTTTAAAAATGCCGCCAACAATTATTGCTATACTAACACAATAATAATAATAATAGGTTGGGAAAAAGTTTCTTCGCATTTTTTAAGAAAATTCAAAACATTTTTTAATATAGTTTATTTACATTTAACTAAATTATGTTGCCATCTTGTAGGCACAGACATGATCCCATTGCTATAGAAATTTTGGGGCTTCTGATCAAAAAACCGCGACAAGTAGTTTTGGCAGTCCTCTCGTGATGTTAACTTGACGCTGCCTAAACAATTCTGAAGATACCGAAACAGGTGGAAATCTGAAGGTGCAAGGTCAGGACTATACGGCGGATACATTAACACCTCCCAGCCAAACGCTCTTAATATTTGCTAAGTGGCTAAAGATGTGTTAGGTCTAGCGTTATCATGATGAAAAACCACACCCCTTCTGTTGATTAATTCGGGCCGTTTTCTCTCAACTTCTCAACAACACTGCCTAGTGTCATAAACATCGCAAATTTTTTTCACGGCTTGCATACCTTTTTTGTAGTAAAATTTTAAAATGTATCGAATTTTTTCATTAGATTCACTCATCTTCATAGTACGAAAAACAAATAAAAATCACAGATTTAAATAACTTGAATTTTGAATTATCTTCTTTAAAAAATTTTTAACTTTTAATGATACCAAAACCAGCCAGATACAAATTGTATAGCCAAAGAGATTTTATTACAAGTTCATACATACTATATTGCGAAAAGACTTTTTCCCCAACCCACTAATAATGTAGCTTCAGATAACAAAAAAATCGTTTGTACCGAGCACTTAGGTAAAAAAAGTGTTTTATACTCAATACGACACGATATAATTAATAAAAGTAGCAATATAACATATACAGTAAATTAGAAGCATTACGGAAAGGTCTGATTTTCTTCAACTGTCAAGTAGATTATAATTTAGGTATTTTGGAGCCATTGGGAGTGGCATTTGAAGTGGATAAGACCACCTTTCCGTAATTTTCTCAAGTACGCCCTCTAAATTGAACGAGAGCACTTATATTCCGAATTTATAATATTACTGCTCTAAATCTTCCTGTCTCTTGTGTAACGTAGAGATATAATGAATTAACCCGGAGAGCTTTTTTAATTGACTACTTATATTTTTAAATTGTTATTTTAAATTAGTCGTCGGAATCTGTAAGGTTCGATTGCTAAATCTTGTTTTGGCAGAGCAATACGTTTATGCATAGGTATGCATAAAGGGCTTTATGGTCAGGTGACCGACCTGGGAGGGCCAGCCGGGTTACGTGGGAACCGCCTACCAGAAACTTTTTAACATCTTTTTTTTAATGATAGATAAGGAACAAACGAGCGAACAGTTAATCTGATGGAAAGTGGCCATCGCCTTACATATACTTTTTATGAAATCTCTAAATTTGGGATCCATGCCTGCAATCTGGAAGAGATCGTTAGTTGTTACGGCCCTTACTCATCTCACAACAACATGGATTTATTAACCTCTGTGAGTTCCTAGATGTAGTTATGACTGCTTTAAACGACGGATTTCAGGTTGACGCAGTGTATACCGATTATTCAAAAGCATTCGATAAAATCTCGCATTCTTTGTTGATAACAAAACTTGAAGATATCGGTATACATGGGGACCTGTTGAGGTGGTTTGAGTCATATCTGAGAGACAGGACACAAGCAGTTGCAGTGAAGGGATTTACATCTAGTTTTGTCCCTGTTACATCTGGTGTTCCGCAGGGCTCTCACCTCGGACCTTTACTATTTAAAGTTTTTATTAACGACGTACTTCAATCTAGTCAAAATTCTAACATATTTTTATATGCAGATGACACCAACATTTATAAATTAATAAAAGAAAAAGAAATTTGTGTAAAATTACAAAATGATTTGTTTAACTTTGTAACTATATCGAGCTAACTATATAAAATATATACATAGAATACATAATAAATATAAATAAATAACGCAAGAGGAAGACAGCAAGTCAATAACGGCTAATAATGCATTTATAAAATATTTAATTGGGCATGTGATCGTCTAATTATGACTCTTAATACGTTGTATAAATAATAACCATCAAAGTTCTTTTAGAGTATCAGAGGCATGAGTTCAATAGGTCATCGAAGAAGATAAATTAAACTAAATAAAGATTGATTTGCATTTTATTAAATTTTATGTAATAACGATGTTGTGATGACGCATAGATGTATAATAATTTTATAAATAATGACATCAGAAGAATGTTAGTGATAAAGAAGATAGCTGAAGGAGTCTCTCCCTTCCTCTTATAATATTAAAATATAAAAGAGAAAAGGGGTCGGCAGCCCCACACCCGCTACCGACAATGGGTTCCAACCAAATCGTGAACCCTCCAGGATAGAAGGTAGGAGCTATTTATAGTGCGCCTACACTTTTGATGCTACATTAGCAAGGACCGAAGTCCGGGTAATACAGTCAAGACTGCAGTGTTGAAAGCCGAAGCCTTAGTAAATCAGCCGAAGCTGTAATAATAAAAAGGCGTGAGCCTTGTGATGGAAATAAATCCATTAAAACAGCAAAGCTGCAAGGTGTCCGAAGACAAAGGGACAAGCCCTGGTTATAAATAAAGTGATAAATAAATCACTGGTTCAAACATCAGTTCGTAAGAACTCACAGCACTTAGGCGGCTGATTGCAAGGAATGCACATATTCATATTCACATAAATGTGTTATCGTTGCCACCGGAGTGGATATCGTTGCAGCCGTAGCTGATAATCGTTGCAGCCGGAGCCGGAAGCAACACTCCCATCGAGCATATGAGTCAAACAAAGAGACGTAATATGCCAAATCATTATTTTACGTGGCAAGCCACGGAAGTAAAGAGACAAAGTAGGCCACACTGTCCTATATGCTAGTGAACATCCCATAAGGATAATTCACCAGACGCCCTAGCACTATGACATGCTACAATGTCTATTTAAAAGCACTAAGCTAAGGGGCAGTCCTGACAAGGACTATTGATGCCACTCACAATGTCCATAAACAAAGTCCACGGACAATGCTCGTGGTTGTACCCAGCATCGCTAGAACGTACCACTTCGGCTTACAGCCTCCGCACCGCTCAGCAGCTGGATACGATAGTGTGATAGACACAACGATATCAACTGAGACGCCAGGACGTTGAAGTATCAAATCACAGTGAGAGTCACAAACAACATCGTCTGAGCCATGAGAGACCTCGGAGTATCAAATCATAGAGCGATAGACACAGCGATATCAAACTGGACATCAGGACGTTGAAGTAACAAATCACAGTAATAGACACAAACAATATCGTCTGAGTCATCAGAGACCTCGGAGTATCAAATCACAGAGTGAAAGACACAGCGATATCAACTAGGACATCAGGACGTTGAAGTATCAAATCATAGAGTGATAGACACAAACGACATCGTCTGAGTCACCAGAGACCTCGGAGTATCAAATCACGAAATATTCAAGACAACTTGTCATGGTGGTAGTCTGCTAGAAGCTGATGTAGCCACAAAGCCTACAAACCAGTCCACAGCGCATCGTCAAGAATAAAGCATATCCGGCACCGTACACAAGGATTCTCAAAGTAGAACTTAATCACACTAAAGAGGCATCTCGCGCCCGTACCACCAAGATACGCAAGGCTCCAGCAACAGACAGATGGACTTCTCAAAGACAATCAAAATCATCTAAGAGTCACCTTCCGTCCGTATGCCAAAGCTCGTTCGAAATATGGCGGTCCTGTAAGACTATTCTCGCAGAACACTTTTGTAAGGAGGCTGATCTAAACACATGCATCACCATAACATCGTAACTACATAAGATATTATTATTAAAACATATTTATATTCATTATTTAAGAGGTTCATTATTATTACATGCATCGCCCCTATACATGTTTTATATTGTTATAATTCTTTAGATGGTCACCCACAAACCACCTATGATAAATACTTTTTATGACCTCTTATTATATCGGTATCATATGTAGTACATGAATGTGAGATGCTGTGCCGACGATCTCACGCTGCCCCCCTATATATGCTGGGCGATCGGTCTGACTATCGGCAGTTCCATACATTCCGATACTTTCCCCATACTAGCTAATACACGAACCGTCTTCATAATACACGAACCGTTTGCATTATTTTTAATATATCTATTATTGAAAATTATGGTCAATTATTATTTCTAATGTATTAAATGACGTTTTAAATATAAAATAAATTACTTTTTATGTTTATACAAACATATTATGTTATAATATTTATTAATTACTATTTTATTACCTCTTTATATTATTTATTATTATTGTTATCTTAAATGTTGAATTTACTTTATGTAAAGTTTATAACCGTCACAACTTGGAAAATTATTGTGTAACTAATGGCTTGTATCTTAACGTTGATAAATGTTGTATAATAAGCTTTACTAGAAAAAAGATTCCAATTTTATTTGATTACATAATGTTAAATAAGCAACTTATGAGGGTGTCCAAGGTGAGAGATCTTGGTGTGACATTAGATGCCGAACTTAAATTTGACAAACATATTGATAATATAGTTTTGTATAATGCCTATGTAAGACCGATATTAGAATATGCATCAACCGTTTGAAGTCCACAATATAATAAATACATAAAAGCGATCGACAATGTTCAAAACAAATTTTGTAAAAGATTATGTCATAAATATATTTCTATTGATGTAAATAAATTAATTTATCTATCCTTAGAAAAACGCAGAGAGTACAGGGAACAAATTTTCTTATATAAAATTTTAAATAATCTCATGGATTCGAATTATCTTTTAAGTCAAATCTCTTTGAATTGTCCAGTTTTTTCACTCTCGCTCTAGAAACACTTTCCATATTCCTGTTCGTCGTACTAACTACACTAAAAATTCTTTTATAATAAGAGCTTGTAACAACTACAACAACTTACATAGCCATGTCGATATTTTTCAAGGTAAATTTAAAGAATTCGCAAATGATTTAAAAAATTCTTTAATAATAGTCAATGCAACATAAACTTAATTGTTTATTTTTCTTTTATTTAAATCTGTTTAATGTTTAGTGCTCAATGTTTAGATATATATATATTTAATATAGAAAATTCGCTTCATAAGTTTAAATATAAGTGGAAGCTTCATTGGCTGATGTATTACACTTTTGTATTGTTAGATGTATAATTAATGCTGTATGTTTCCCAATTGCATAATAAATATATAAAATAAATAAAGAATCACTTATGTAATTAAAATTATTATAGTACCTGTAATTAATACCATGTAAAGTGATGATTATTCAGGTGTGTGATCATTTTGATCTACCAAAAAATCAAGCTTCTAAGTCAACGCAATCAAAAGATTCGGCTGTTTTTGTTGTTACTCACAAAGTATAGGGTATTTCACCTTGATCTAGAATACAGATCACAACAAGATCTGTGATCTAGAATCTAGAATTTTTTGTGTGAAGCAAGGTCTTATAACACAAGTAAAGTAAAGTTTTTTAAATTGTGAATTTTGTGTTACAACAACTGTTTTGACTGTAAATCAAGATCCGTTTTTTTCTTTCCTTTCCTTTTTCTCAGAAACACACACACAGATGGTAACGAGCTGGAATTATTATCTAACGTATAATCTTACGTAAGATACGTTACGTTATAGATATTATTATCATCAGCTATTAGTTTGTGATTGTGGTACCTATTAAAGCCAAAACATTTTTAAAATTTTTGTTTGTCTGTATTTTGTATGCGCATTATACAAAAATATAGTTAAGTAGTTGGAAGGAATGAGCAAATAAAAACCTCTTTAGACTCATTAGCTCTAAATAAAGAAAAAGAACGTGTAAAGAGTAGCTTTTTGAAACCACTCAAAGCATTTGAATACGCATCGATTTTGATGTCAGCTTTACAGTGAACTGAACAGAAACAGATATGAAAGGATGTACAGTACCTGCATCTAGTTAGCAAGCCGACGAATGCACGGCGGTTCTGTTCACTATCCCCCAGTTTTAATTACCATTGCTACTCATTCGATATTTTGTCATTTCATTCAGTTACTATTTTCGAAACTCGGTTTCCATTGCAAAATTTCAATTTGAAAAGTATTAACGCTACTCTTATTTAAAATTCTATCTTATGAATCGTTAAACACATTTTTAGTTAGAAAAATTATAATATCTTTAGACAATCATCGTTTACTTTTATTAAATAATATTTAAAAAATTCCCACTGAGTATAAAATCCTTCCATCAATCCTTTTTTTTGCCTTAATCCTTGGACACACCATAAAAAATAACAATTATCTTTTATTCGTTGGCTATTATGTGTATCTGGATATAAAAAGTGCTCAAAACTAGGATTCTAGATGGAAGTTGTAACTATGCAGAATATCTCTCATTGTTATGAAAATATCTCGTATAAAATATCAAATATCTAAAACCACGACCACTACTAAATATTTATAATAGCTAATTCTCACAATAATTTTGTAGGACGTGGACGATAGATGTTTATACTTTATGTTTGTAAATCATAGGATGTGCTTCAGAATGTGTCCTGTTTTTAGAATTTTTAAATTATTTGGAAGAGAATCTACTATAGTACTTTATTGAAATGTTTACTTCAAGCTCATTGAAGTATACATTTCAATTTGCAATTGAATTGCAAAAGTATTTTGTTTGATATTAAATGGAAAGTAAATGGTTGTCGCAGTGATAATTTGAACTCTAATATTGTTTGAGTCCCGTTGCTTATAAGAGGCAAAGACAAAGGTGCGCTAATGAGAGCAGCGCGTACTGACTAGAATACTAATAAGTTAAAAATCCCAGCAATATTATGTACATGCGAACCACAGCCACAGACGGAAGATACCACTTCGTTAGACTGTATTGTTCTAAACAAGGCAGGTAAGGACAGATCTAGGTGTATTGTAAAACAGACAATTAGCATTAAATTACGTGTATCTCTCTTAAAGGCTTTACAATAGTAACCAACAACCTATTCAAACTCATCTAAATTCATTAAAGGAATAAAAACTGTTCCGCAAATTTCAGGATCTTATGATTATAAGTACAAGATATGATACCTATATAACTAATAAATTAAAAAAATTAATTACCCCCGACAGAAACTCTAATTTAATATAGAGACATATCGTTTTATCTCTACTCAGTCTAAGCAATGTCATTGTCTAGCAGTGATTACAGATCGTTTTAATAGTCAGTGTTTTAATATTTTTACGCAGTTCTCATGTTACAAAATGAGCTGATAGTCTTCAAACAGCTGACCTTACCTTTCAAACAAATAAAAGTTCATCACAATTGGTCCACTATCTTAGGCGCTACAATGCCACAGACAGACATATATATTCACAGATACACATGTTAAACTTATAACTCCCCGCCCGTAAAAAAGCGCGGGTTAAAAAACTTGTGCCAAACATTTTATATTGATCGTGGATTTTAACTTTTATTTTCAAAACATAAACTTTTACAAATTTGACATTTTCCAAATATTTTTTTCCAAAATATTCTTTTCCACAAGCCCAATTAAGTATTCTTATTGCATAAATAACCTAAAAATATTATTTTGGTCCATGATATCCGTCCAAAAGACATATTGGAAAATATTCTTATTTTTAGCCAAATGACATGGATGGAGTCAATAAGCAGCAAAATATTTTTATAGCATTTTTTCGAAATTAAATAAAAGTGATTTATGAAATGAAGTACAAAAAATGTTTTTCCAAGGCCCTAAAAAGCAATTTAGCGGTGTTGGAATCTCATAAGTTAGCAGCGAGCTGATGAAGCTCTGCCAAAATTGCTAATGACCGCGAAAACGGCGTGCGGTCGCGCACGGTATCGAGCCAAAAACCAATTTGCAACACTAACAACAACATTGTTATATTACCCGCTTATTGACTTTCAACTCATTTATATTATACATTAAAATTATCGCCATTTTTAATATCAATTTAAGTCGATTTTCAGCAGTGGCCTAGTGGTTAAGACATTAATTACTCGACTTCGAACCTGGGCATACACCTCTGAATTATGTTTATTTTAAGCGATTAAATATCATTTGATTGCTTTAACGGAAAATAGCAAGCTTAAAAGTTCTCTATAATGTTCTCAAAGGTGTGTGAAGTCTATCAAACCCGCAATGGGCCAGCTTAATAGACTATGGCCTAACATTCTCCTCATTAAACGTTTTATAAAATAAAATTTATCATGACGCCCTCTTTTTACAGTGACGTTTACGATATTTAACGTATTCGTTGTCAAAGCTAATTAAATAAAAATGGAAAAAAATATTAATGTAGGAAATTATATTAAAAAAGGGATAAATTGTTCAATTAGAAATCAACACTTAGTTCGATCGAGTCCAAACCAAGCAAAGTCAAGGTTCGATTAACACCCAAACTGCCGAAAATTTTCCAATCAGCCTCTGTAAATTGGAAAAGTTTTATATGCGTTCAAACGTCCAGGTACCTTTCTATCGTTGTTTCTAAACTTTTTGTTCGACCCTATTGAAAAAATTAAATTACTGAAAATAATCCTTGCATTTAGCTAATTTAACATTTCATGTGATATTTACTGTTACAGAATAAAACAAAAAAAATTATTTAATATTTTTTTTGTTTTAGTCTGGACAGTTTGACTGAAGTCTTGCGCGGTCTCTCAAGGAGTGAAGTAGTCTCTAGACAGTGTTAGTGAGTGTTAAGTGCAGTGGTGTGGAAGCGCTGGGAGTGCTGTCTAATTAAGGTCATGCGAGTACCTTAAAATCTAATTGCCATGTCCTGTGTTAGGTTAGGTTAATGTGAGTTTAACCTTTGGTTTAAACAGAGAGCCTGAGCAGAGTAAGTGAGTGTCTCGATCGAATAAAGGATCATATTTTATCGGTTCAGTAGAAGTATCTACGTTGCGTGCATAGTCCATTCAATATCATCACCCCTTAAAATGTTCCTCAATATTATTAATATGCAAGAAGTATACTTTAGTGTGTTGGTGCTAGGTTCCCCTTATTAAAGATCATGTAAGTGTATAAACTACTCCAATTTAATAGTTAAATGGCGAGGATCAACAGTGAATGATGAGTGTTACAAGCTCTAGGCACTGCTTGGAATCCTATCTAAAAGATTTTGCTGTACAGTAATAGGTATCATTTCTCATAATATATTGGTCAGTAGAATGTAAAAGAAAGTAATAACTTAGCTGAGCAGTGCAGGTTTAAGGAGCTGCCTCACATTACAATAACTTCTTCATTTCCCCTTCTTCGCTCAACCTTGTCACTCAACATGTTACTAAATTAAGTTTTTTAAATTATTATTTGATGTTTTAAATGCAGCCAGACATTCAGTATTTCATTACAATTAAAAGTCGCGGCAATCCATACGGTTTATAGGCGGCGGTCAGTGATACTGTTCATAACTCACTAGATACTCAATAAGAGTTATACTTCACTTCGATAATTAATATTTATTCTATAACTAGCTAAACTGTCGCCGATCTATCGGAACCAAATGTCGAGCCAATAGGTTTTTTAAAATAAACCAATAAAGATTACTTGTCCGTGAAAGTATTGACAATATAATTTTGCTACTACATGATTTTTTCGGTTTAAATAATGGTTTGATTGGACTTTAATAACAAAAGCTATAAATGTTTTACATGTTTACCAAAAGTCAGAAAATTAAGGTAGGTAGTTAATAAAATAAAATTAACGAGGGGGATCCCGGCGGAAGGCGAGTGGCGACACAGGAAGCGGAACCGCCGTCAACTTATCTATATCTAACACCAAATCTTAATAAACTCGGTTTATACTTTATATTTATAGCAGTGTTATATTTAATAAGAAAGTGTCATAAGTTCAAAATGGCTTTTAAGTATGTTATTTAGAAAGTAATTGTTTTCTGTTCTATTTTGTCCAACTATAAGTGATTTAAAAGGGAGATATTATCTTACTATTATAAATGAGAAAGTTTGGATTTTTATTTCTCAATCCCGCGAAAACGATTTTCAATGAAATTTGACACAGATACTTAAAAACCTGAATTAACATTTTACTCTGAAAAAAATCATAGTTCCTGTGGGTTAAAATTAAGATATGTTTATTGAACGGCTAAATAATTTTATATTGAAAATTGAAATGTTAATTACAACTAATAAACCTAAGTACCCGTGATTGTCACACAAATTGTCATCTTAGAGGCTGTTCTTCTGATTTTTTTGATTTATTTTACTCACAATTCTACTAATATTATAAACGCGAAAGTTTGTAAGAATGTATGGATGTCTGGATGTATGTTTGTTACTCTTTCACGCAAAAACTACTGAATGGATTTTGATAAAACTTTACAATAATATAGCCTATACATCAGAATAACACATAGGCTATAATTTATAATGATATAGAGTGAATTTTCCAAAGTACAGCGGGTGAAACCGCGGGGCCCAGCTAGTAGAACATATACCAAATGTGACAGACATAATAATAAATTTATTTATATGTAATAGTAATTATTAATGAAAGTCAAAGCTTTATGAAGAGCTTTAGCTTGAGGTACGACTTGCAAGCGTAAGATAAATCTGCTAAGCCTTTCAAAGTCTTATAGGATTAGAATAGGGTCTTTAAGGCCATTTAGCATTATTAAGAATATTGAATTGTTATATTCATTATATTACTTGTAAATTTTAATTCAAGTTGCTAAAGGGTCTCGCCGAGTTTTCATAAAGAATCTGCATTGGCGTCTTTTTTGACTTAGTTTTATATGTTATATTAATACATAATATTTTATTATTGTGCGTGCATCACGTATATAACACATAACATGGAAAATATTTCACGAATTTTCCATGGTTTACGTAATAATCTTACGTATTGAACTGAAAAATACTGTCGGATTGGATTTATAGAAACAAAAACCCAACCGTATTATTTTCAAACTTTAATGTAAACAGGAACAGTAAATATTGTATAAGGTAAACAACCATAAACCTTTCTACCAATGGTATAACATATACCATTGATAGAAAGGTTTTTAATGAAAATAAATAAACACCAATTATAACTTTTTACATGTAAAAATCATCATGTCATCCGGTAAATGTGTAAAATAGAAGAAAAAAAATTTCATTCATTCTAAGTGTGTAACATATTTTTTTAATTATGTGAATAGAAACTAGAGAAGAAACCTATTCTCTTTTAACGATACGAACTCAGCTCGTACATGTATGTGAAGAACAAGAAAAACTACAAACACAGGAGAATGCTGTTGGAAAGCGAAAACTCATAACCATTTAAAAACAATATCCAAGTGCAACCAGTCGGTAACTCAACGGTTTTTACTGATTGTCGAAATTAATCGTTTCGCTGGCACTCGTGATGAATGACGCAAGAACGAATTCAAGTAACATACAAATTGCGAGCATAAATTATGTTTTAATAATTTCCCGTACGGCCTGCTCTCTCAATCACCAAGTATGGCCGTCAGGTGTCGGCGCCATAAATCCTGACTTGTTCAAAATTATCACTTTGTCACCTTTTTAGGACTGAAAGTTATAATAACTTCATATTGCAACGCATAATTTTGCGTCTTTAATAAGAAATTAATTTTATTATATTTTCAGGCTAATATCAATTAATAATAATACAAGTTGAAATCTAATTAATATCCATCCATACACACGTACTTTATGGTAACATATGAAAATCGTAATTTGTATTTTTTTTAAATAAAATAATAAGACAGGACGACGATAAAAATCTCTCTTAAAAACGGGTTGCACTTTTGAATATATTGGAATGTTTAGGGAATAATTTCGCACGAATTGCTTTATTTATCAGTATAAAGTACTATCATTTTGATGGTACTTTTATACTGATAATGCGCCGTCTTACGAATTTTCGATCGAGTCACGTGTCCTGACGCGAGTTTAACATTTTTTATCCATCTCAAAAGTGCACAACGCCGCTAAAGAAGTATTCACTTCAAAAACTACCTAACCTTAGCACCTAAAATATTCACAGTATTCTAAACTTATTATAAATAAAATCTACTCTGTTTTGAAATAATCTGAACGATTTTATGTACATGGAATTTAACATAACTGCTAACTGATATTACAAAATTTGTGCAAAAATTTTTTTATTGTTCTGAGCAATCAACATTGAAGTTTTAAAACAAACAAATTCACGAACACAAAATAGCCTCAACTAGTAGTATATATATCGGGAAGTAACTTTAAAGCGTTACGAATGGCTAATCTTTTCATTGGCAATTAAAATTGTCAAATAATTTCCAATCGAAAATAAAGAATAATTTTAATTTAGTGGAAAAAATCAACGAACCGTTTCTTTTTTTATAGCGTGCCAATTGAAACGTTTCCAGCTCTCTGAATAATTCATCTTTCGTTTGAACAAAGACGAAGTGGGCCGCGCGGCGATTCTTTGATCTTTTGTAATTGGAATCGATGCTCATATTAAAAAGAGAAAATTCTTTAGAGCGACCGATGAAATGCACCGAAGCCATTTTCTTCGGGACGATTAAAGATGGCAGTGATTCACACCCCGGAACCAATAGGCATTTTATTTTTGTCCTACATTCAACTTCAAAACAAGTTAATACTTCATAACTTCCATATTATTTATTTATTTATACCAGTAAGACCCGAACTGATCGTTACAGAGACTCAGGGGTCTATAACGAAATACGGGGGGTCTACTTAAAAGAAAAAAATCTATTAGAGATGTACTAGCATCCTGTCATGACATAATTTTAGAATTCAAGTATATTAGTCTGTAGATTCTTTTTTACAAGCTTTTACTAAACATGCAATGTTATTATCTATGTATATTATATTTAGACCAGTTGTCCTCAATTGATCGATATGAAATTGTTAAATAAGTTTGAAAACTTATATGACAGACCCTCCAAGATGGAAAATTACATATATTTACCATTTCTTGGTATCCGATTAATCTGTAACTTTGTAAACGGATGTGGGTACTGGACCTATCTAATAGTGAATGATAAAACAGTCGAATTTAGGCTAATATTATATTTTTTTTATTTTTTTTTAAAGATTACTAGCAGTATGGATCACATACTACTAGTATTCCCTTTACCCCTCCTAGTAAGCTAATAAATAGCTTAGTAATCGTGAATTCAACGCCCGAACCACTGAGCTACTGACGCTTCGATGATTTTGTTTTGATAAGTATTAAAAACTTCTATTAAATGTCTTTTGTAAGTTAGGGTGCCCCTGATTTACATGAAAGCTTCAATTTTGTGGCTCATGTTACTTAAAATTGAATCCGTTTCAACTTTAATAAAACCAGCAATGTTGACTTTCACGCTCATGGATATTATGTTATGAGCTGGAGCCTGACTAAGCTCCTTCATGAAGTAATCTTCAGATATTATCATCATAAAAACCGTGACATAATGGTTAAAAAAGCAAAAATAGATGACTGTTTATTTTTACAATATTTAAGAAGTCAAAATTGAGCAATATTCTTTTCGAGAGTTTTAATTTATTGTTGCTTGTAATAAGAAGAGGATTTTGACAACCAAAAATAGAATCTTTTTATTTTTATTAAATTAAATTAAATAGTAAAGACACATACACACTAGCACAATACAATAGAATAATAATTTAAAAAAAAGAAACAAGCAGACAAAATTCAACAACCAATTCAGAAGTATTTTAAATCGGAAAAGGTATACAAAAGTAAATATATATAGATGTATAATCAATCTTATTTTATTATTCTATACTAGCTGTGCCCGCGACTTCGTCCGCGTGGAATACTGTTTTCCCTATTGTTATTTTGTATCCCTGAGGGTAAAACTATTACACTTTGAATGTCGTATTTATTTATATCGAATTAAAAGCCTAAAAAATATGTTTCAAACTTCTAGCTCTAAAAATGATGATATGTCCATACAGCTTTTCATACCCCGTTTTCAACCCCTTACAACCCATTTTTTTAATTAAAAAGCCTTAGCCTATCTCCTTTCTCAGGCCTTAGACTATCCGTATACCAAATTTCATTTAAATCGGTCCCGTAGTTTTGGCGTGAAAGAGCGACAGACAGACAGACACAGTTACTTTCGCATTTATAATGTTAGTAAGGAAAGAAGGTACAGGATAAGGATTTAAAAAATGGTAGAAACAGATTGAGTGAGTTATAAATGTTTAAGATGATAATAAAACAGTATGAACGTAAAAATATAGCATTATTCCTATAGGCATATATCTAATATGTCATAAACATATTATAAGGATAGGTATTCGCACAATTCTTTTAATAACAGTGAATCCATTGGTGTCCATCGGAATTACTTTGGCAACTCTATCAATAAAGTCGCAAACTTGTGCAATAACAGCAATCGATTACGTAATAGAGGGGAGATTGCTGTCCGACTTGCCCCGACTTCTTTACTTGATATTAAGTATTGTTCATAACATCGTCTACAGAAAAACTTATATTATTCTCATATAATTTCATTAAGAAGTATAGCTAGGAAACATATAAAATTATATGACCATCTTGGTTCTGATGAAAGTTATTTAAAACGCTGAATTTACTGAAAATGTTACAGTCACTGAGATGTATCACATTGTTATGTATCTATACATAAAGTAATAATGTAACATATCGAATGTACCTAGAAGATTTAATAACACCAGTAAACCACCATTTTCTGGCTTTTTTTGTCAAAAACTATTGCACGAAATTAGACACAGTTTTCCCAGTTGTATGCTGGTCTAATTTAGGATACAGTCTTTGGGACATTTAATCGGATGTCAAAAAAAATGTTATACCCACTATACAATAATACCCACTGCATATAGATACAGTGAACTGCAATATAAATGTACGGTAAGTTTTTTGTAAGCATTCATTAAAGTTCCACTTACTAGAGTGCTTAATAAAGTTTATAACGCTAGTATCGTTGTGCATAATAACTTCACGACTTTCTTAAATGTAATGAAATGTTAAAACATGAAAAAATCATAGCGACTCCTTTGCGAGTATAAATTCAACTCATCAACTTTATGAGGCTAGTCGAGGAAGTTTAAAATTTAATCCCCGGTGCGGGTAAGAGACCAGAAAAGTTAACCGCCCAAAACTTTGTGTAGCTGCCATATGTTTGACTCAGTGTGTTATTACACACGGAATATTAAGAACGCATTTCCTTTTATACTTAGAGAAAAAAAAAGGACGTTTTTAATAAATAAAAATCTTAACCGTATACAACATATAATTTACATATTACAGCACAGCTATATAATAAAGAACGCATAACGTCATATGGACTCCAAATAAAAACCAAAATGTGCTTAATTTCACTTACAGGTAAGTTCGTTTGACCTATATTTAAGTGTTTAACATATAAAAGTGCTACGAAGTAATCTACTGTGAAAATATCCTTTCGCAGGTACTAATAATACAGTTACTGTGTATATAAATACAAATTCTATAGTTTATTAGTGTCTTACAAGGAAATAATACATTTAAATCATACAGCGCAGAGTTAAAGTCGAACTAAACAAAATATGTTTCCTAATTCATAGATCGTTGTGTAAGTATTTAAGATATAGATACTTATGTGTAACTAAATTGAATATAAGCTAGCATGCAAAAAGTTATCGAAAAATAGTGTAGCTCGAATACAAATATTTTATCGTGCATCAAGAATATGTTTATCACGTCGCATCCCATTCGTTCCACGTATTTATTCCCCTACTTTGTATAACAAGCGTAAACGTCTGTATAAAGGGGAAGTGAAGTCAGAAATATCTTGAGCTAGTGTGAATTGTCGCGGAAAGTTGGATGGTGTCCGGAGCGTTAAAGGATTAGAGTTTAGAGCGACGTTCGACAGTTACCTACGACTTTATAGCGATTTAAACTTTCTACAGATGCGCACTTCTTTAAGATATTTATATTAATAGTACGAGAGGCAAGTTCTACAAGATTTACGTTAATACATAATATTAAAGAAAAGTGTAACATTGACTTATGATTACTTGCGTAAGGACACAGGTAACGCACGAAGAAAGGCTCTCTAGTAAAATTAGTAGTAAAATAAATACTACTAGTATTATCTATAAATAAATCTAATTAAAAGAGACTCTTTCTGTGTGCGTTACGTAAAACTAGTAAAATAGCAATTTAGGATTTCAATTCCATTTGTTGCTTATATAAAAATGTCTAATTATGTCGTAAATGGATGCAAAAATCAAGACACAAATGTTGAAGAGGAACATGGGATATTATACTAATTTTTATTAAAGTTTAAATATTTAAAAATTTAGACAACAGAAAAAAAAACAATTAACTTATCCATGCTTACTAACGTATTTGCTATAAGTTCTATTAAGCGTCGCTACTATTGTTTGTAAAAAAAATTAAATAGTTTTAACAGTCCCATCCTTATTTTGAAATCACTGCTATACAAACATTTCGTGATATCAGCATGCGTACTCGAAAGTTATTTTTTTATTAATTTTTTAAAGCACTTTGTAAGTGATAATTTTTATATAAAAGCTTTCTTTACATTTTTATTAAGGTACAGTAAGGTAAGAAACTACCAATAACAATATACACAGATTTTTATTTTCCAAATTTTATTCGTAGTTTCGCCCACTTTGGCTCTCATACTAGCATATTTATCTCTTTGATAGACATGAACTATAAATACCAGTTTTGTCGTAGGATTTATATCTCTAAGCTCACGGCTGTGCTTAAGCTTACGTCTTCAATAGACTCTTATATCAAGTTACTGAAATATTTTGCTTTGGCAATAGATAAACATTATTATACTGAATAATGTTTATTTTAGTCCTAGGAAAACGGTATATATATTTATCAAGCCCTAGAATAATTCATGTTAACGACACTGTTGATAATTTTTGTTTGACTGGTAGTTGAAGCAAAGATCAGCGTCAGTTTGAAGAATTTGTGACTTTCATTGACTAAATATTCACTAGTGAAAGTAGAAGTATTAATATTAATATATATATAGCTGCTTGTGCTGATTCACTGACTGATTGATCACCTCTCCTGTAAAATTTTGTATGAAGAAAATTTTTTTCACTAATAGTTTCGTATAGAAGACGAAAATTCATTCAGAGGAAAAATATGGAGATAGCTGATGATTGAGGAATTCGGAGACGGGGGAAGAGCACAGCCAGGATATTTAAGATAAGTGGGAGGTGCTCGAACAAATATCATTCGCAATCTTACCCAATTGACAATGAGTTGAAAAAAAATCCAAAATGGCGGATTTAAGATGGCGGCCATACAACTTTCGTCAGTAAGTATACAAGTATACAAGATGGAAGAGTGGTTTCTTGGAAAAAGATGATCAGAGCCTCAAGATCTATATGATGATTAGAAAAAAAATTCAAGATGGCGGAATTTATTTATCCATACTAAATGTATGGGAAATATTCAAGAGACTACAAGTTGGAAACTATGCTAGAGACTTTGATACGGTTCATAGAAGAACTTTTATTCTGACAAGTGTTGATTAAGGACTTCGAAGACGGGGAAGGAGCACGGCCAGGGTATTTAAGGTAGGTGGGGGGTTCTCGAACAAAAATCATTCGAAACCTCATCTAATTGACAGGGAACGGAAAAAAACCAAAATGGTTCAAGATGACGGCCATGCAAATTTCGTCGGTATCCATCTCAGAAAGTATACAAGATGGAAGAGTGATTTTTTGGAAAAAGATGATCAGTGTATACAGGTCTACTTGATAAACAGAAAAAAAATCATTATGGTGGAACTTATTTTTCCATATTAAGTATATGGAAAATATTGAAGGGACTACAAGTTGAGAACTATGCAAGACTTTGATACGGTTTATAGAAGAACTTTCATTCTGTCAAATGATTCATCGAGGGTTTCAGAGATGGGTAATGGAGGACGGCCAGGTAATTAAAATAGCCCACCTACTCAAATAAAAATACTAGAAATCTCATCCAATTGGCAGGGAGCTGGTAGATAATGGTAGAAAGTAGTAGAAAAATGGTAGTCAGTGATTGGCAGTAGTCTATTATTTTACATTCATTAAATTCTTCTGTGCGCTGAAGTGATTTTCATGTCCTGGATGTTTTTTTTACATTTTATGGCTCTGGTAGATATTAAAGAAGGTGCCTTTTTTACATTCCACTGTACTGTGCTCGATAGCATATCAATCTGATATTCGCTTTAGAACATTTAGGCAGTAAACAGTGGAAAGTTGACACAGCTATAGATAGTAGAAAAGTAAGTTACAGACAGTGCACAGTAGAAGTTAATGAACGTAAAATATTAGACCGCTGTCTAACACTGCCTATCACTGACTACCATTTTCTTCCGCCGCGCCGTTTACAACTCACTACTTTTTTCTACTACTTTCTACACCTCTCTACCATTTTCTACATAACCGCCATCCGGAATCAGACAAATTGTCATTCACTACTTCACGCGGTCCGCTTTAGCGGGCCGCGCAGCCACGCGCTATACTAGTTATAATATAATATAGTACATATATATAGTTATAGTGACAGGTTTTCTTGATAGAAGATCAGTTGAGAGAAAACTTTATTACTTAGTTAGTTGTTGGGTAGCGTGGTCAAACAGCTTCTTAAAACTTAATCAAGGTTACAAATACAACGCACTGCTTGGCTTCGAGTGTACGAGTTACTCTGGAGTATAGCCTATATATAGTGTTAATTAGCAGGTTATTATAGTCTATAAAACACGACAATATGACAGTGCATTTACTAGAATATTACTCCTGTTTATACTTTAGACACAGTATAATGATTTCTCTCGTGTCGGCGTATTTATTTTGCAATCCTTATACTTCTCCTATTGATGTTTTTCAGTTGTCCAAATTCAAGATAGTAAAAATGGTACTAATATCAATACTACCAACATCATAAATAAGGGGAGGTAACTCAAATTAATGTTGCCAACATGATAATTAACAATAATTAATATTAATGAATGTAATGGTCATTAAAATTACATATAAACTCACTAACACGATCAAGCTTTTATCAGAGCAGTGTTGTATCTGAATTGCCCTCTTTAAAAATAACATTAAAGTTAATACAAATACTTTTCATAAAATACCTTGGCTCTTATGATAATTTTGCAGACGAAATTGCCCCGGGGACGACGACCCTAACTTTTATGTACAGTAAAATTTTCTTCTTACAAGTACTTAAATTGAGACAAGAAGTCGTCTGCATATTTATCGTTATAAATGATCTAATATTTTAATTTGTACATTATTTTCTAATGCTTGATCAGAATTTGATTCTCCACTAGACTGCATTTCTTTATGAAGAATTTCAAATAATATGTCGGCGCTTACATTAATTTTGTAATATTTGATCACTTGCGCATATTTAATACCACTTGCGTTGTCACATTGTAATCAACGACCTTTGGTAGTTTATCATTGGCTGGCAATTCCTTTCTCTTTTATTCCCACCAGTGGAGGGGTGCTCTTTCTACTGTTTCGTCACTTTATATTCCCTTTCTCGGCGAATGGAAGTTTAGTCTAACGGGTAGTCTCTTTTAGTGAACATTGTCTAAGGTCGAGCTAGTGAAAGTGTTGTAATAATGTTGTTTTAATGGTGTAGTGAAAGTGTTGTAATAGTGTTGTTTTAATGGTGTGCTAGGCGTCTCCGAGTAGTCTCATTCATTCATACGTAGTGATTGCCACGTAGATATTTAAACATAGGTTTGTGTTAGGTTAAATTTATGTTAAGATTAGATTTAAACAATGAAACTAAGCAGTCAAGGCGAGTGTTGGAATTCTGTCAAAAGGCCTTGCAAATCTACTCCTTAGTGACAAGTCCAAGGCACTGCTTGAGTTTCTGTCATAATAAAAAAGAGATCGTTATATTTAGTTATAAATCGGTGTAGTGGCGATGTTTAGGATGCGTTTACCCAATAGTTCATTTGATATCACCCTTTAGAGTTTTCAATATTATTTTTAAATAATTATAATCGTGACTAGCTGCCTGCCTTCGCTTCGCTCCGGGTATTTAAAGCAATATTATAATTGATGTCCTTAAATTGTCACTGTGTAATTGTGTAGTTTTTCATTATTTGAAAAAAGAGAGAGTGAGAAAAAGTTATAGAAAAAATAATAGAAAAAAAAACAAAAGCAACAGATAATAAAAGAGGGAGGACAAAGCAAAAATAATATTGAATAGGTAAAGGAGAGAGATCGAAAAGGAGAAAAAGAGAGGGGGGAGAGAGATAATCGAAAGAAAGAAAGTGAAAGGAGACTGATCATTCTGAACAGATAAAGATAAAAATTAATAAAGAATAGTGAAGTTTTCTCTCAGTAAAAGAATCTTTAAAATCGGATTAGGAACAACAAAATGGCCATATTCTATTAATTAAAAAATGTATATGACAACACTAAATCACCTGTATCACTCACAAAAAGTATAGTTTTCTCTCAGTGAAAGAATTTTTAAATCGGGTTTGTAGTACCTCAGAAACTCTTCAATTTACAAAATGACCACCTTATGGGACTTAAATGGCCATATCTTTTTAATTAGAGTATTTATGTCAACACCACATAGCCTATGTTACCCGGAAAGGATGTAGCTTTCTATCGGTGTAAGAATTTTCAAAATCGGTTTATTACTTTTCGAGCCTATTCGCAACAAACAAACATACAAACAATCAAATCTTTCCTCTTTATATAATAAGTATAGAAGTATAGATATAGATAAATAAAAAATGTATTTGGTTAATAATTGAACTTTTGCTATATTTTGTGTAAAGTGTTAGCAACACTGTTTATAAAGTAGTAGTAGCGGGTAGATCATTTTATATTATTTCCAGTATTCATATCTTTCTCCATGTCTATAGCAAAAGGGCCTCATAAAATGTTTTGAAATTCCATATGGACTTAGCATAAAGTTATGTTGTAACATAATATGTTTTTGAACAAACTTTTGCCAATATTTAAGAAGCCTAACGATACTTTAACATCCATTAATGTTGGTGTAAAATATTTTTTATTTAAAAAAAAACTAGCAACCCGCCTCGGCTTCTTTTAAATAGTCTAGACATGTATGTTTTTAAGGTTTCTTAAAGAGGTTTTCTTAACTTTGTTCGTGCAGAGATATTTAATTTTTATCTATGTAACTAATAAAATCTTTAACTTTCTTACTATTAAAGTACATTAGTCGTCTCACTAGCGAGCAATCTTTTTATTTATGTACTAAACTTAACTTAAACTATTACTAATAAAGTTGTTTATTAGCAGAGTAGTGTAAATACGTAATAGTTTGAGATTGTAGAGCGATTGTTAATATAATAAATCCTTCAGTAGAGATAGTAGTTAGATGCGGGCTGTTGTTATATAATACAAACAAACCTGTGAAATATTAAATCTAAACTACTATATGTTATAACACCTAATTTCTTATAGAATAACAATTATAATGATTTATTTGAAACTGTATGTTATGCCTGCGTAACTGACTCTAAAAGTAGAATAATTTGAGTAAGTTTATTAAGGATACTCACATTATCACTTACCAAGGACTGTGGAATTTAGTACCATAAGTGAACTTGAAAGAATTGACAGTTGGCAGATTTGTACTATTATTTATTCTTTATGGTAGATGTTAGTAACGTTAGCAGATCAACAGGTGAACAATGTTTAACCTAGTTCGAGAAAAAAGTAGTAATAAAGTACAGTTGGGGAAGTAAGATTGAGCAGAAGAGATAAGTGCATATTATTATCAAATTTTTCCTTGCAAAAGGAAAAAGGGAGAGTAATTCTACCCAAGTGTATTTCAAAATGATTACTTAAACAAAGTCGTAAGCATCAAATAGGACTAGGATAGGTATGAGTATTTGCTATCGTGTAATAGTGTAATAGCCTAGACGCTATCACCAGGTATTGAACAGAAGATTTCATTACGCGTAGTGGCCAGTATCGTCTTTATAGTGTCATAAACGAGGAAATAACATTAAATGCGAGTATAAAAAGACGACCTATGCCATTGCATTCCTGTCTTAAAGCTCATACAACGTTGAAATTTCATTTGAGCATGCTATTATGTTATTAAATATATCTACTTAGTAATACATTCGTACCTAACCTATTTTAAAACTTTTAAAGATATTTTACTATTATAATTAAATATCGTTTGATTATAAAAATTATCAATGTATGCTACAGTCAGAAATAACGCATTACTGTAAAGAAACCGTGTCTCTTAAAAATATATAAAAATTGTTGGTTTTAATTAAGCATGATATCAATAGAAAATAGGTATACATTTTTGGTATTATGGTTCATATATAATATCCTCGCTCATCTCTGGTGGAAACTCACCCTTAAGCATGTTTTGTTAGAATCAATTTTTTTTCTAGTTAAGCATATTTGTGTATGTCTCAGTTAAACGATTTTCGGTCGTAATTAATGTTTTTGCAACTTTAAGATGACGAAAAAATGTTCGATAGCTAATGGATATATATATATATATATATCTATATATGTCGGAGCAAAGTAAAAGATTATCGATTAATCGAATCGTTATCGTTGTCTATGGCGTTGGAGTGGGGTAGTAGTAGCTCAAGAAGTAAACATCATCTAAGTAGTGCTAGTGATAGTGATAGTGTCAAGTGCAGTGTAGTGTGGAAGTGCTGGCCAAATAAGGTCACGTAAGTCCTTACAATGTAATTGCCACATGGTTAAGTAAACACAATGTTAGATTAGGTTAGCCTTAGGTTAGGTTAGCCTTGTGTTTATGTGCGTTTAACCTTGGGTTTAAACAGAGAGCCTGAGCAGTGGAGGCGAGTGTTATGATCATTTAAAGGACGTCCTTAAGCCTACACCTTGGTCACAAGTCCAAGGCACTGCTTAGGTTTCTTTCGTAATTGTTAAGAGATCATATTTGATCATTTATCGGTTCAATAGGAGTATCTACGTTGCGTTTACCCAATATTCCATTCAATACCATCACCCCCTTTTAGTGTTCCCCAATATTCCCCATCTTCCTCCTTCCATTTCCTTTCACATCGTTTTAAAATCCCCGACATATATATATTATCTCCATGTTTAGGTATGTATATAACTGAACAAATATATTGACAAACCAATCCTAGGCCACAACGAACTGTCAATAATGATCTAATAACGAAACGACATAGCATTAAAATTAACATCGCTTAATTGATGTAAACAACGGGGGTAATGGAAGGAAGGTATCACTCCATTTAATTGGCCATATGTGCTGAGGTTGGATGTTAATTGAAGTTAATAGCATTGCTGCCCCATTCTATACAGCCCTAAATTGTCTATGAAAACATAATGAAATTATTTCAGGAATATTGCTGTTTAGTTTAATGTAACTCTGACCTTAAAATTTGAGATAAATCCTCTTTTAAATATCTAAGAAGTTTTTTAATCAAAAATCCACTATTAATGTTTTTGGGCTATTATTGCGTGTGTTTCTTTTGAAAAATATTTTTCTCATGAGCACCTGATTTGTCTTACACAAGAAATATATTGACAAAAATATATTAAATCTTTTATAATTATATAACAACTGCTTGTCAGCCAGTGTTGTCTACTTAGATAACTTTGTTGCTATAAAAAAGAAACCTAGCTAAATATTTTAGTTATAGTTTTATTTTTAATTTTTTTTTGATAGATGTGTAAAAATAGCTGAGTATATAAGTTATACAGTTGCCAACATTAATGTTGTTTGAAACTTATAAAATATATAAATAAAACGGATTTAGATTTTCAATTAAGTTTAAAACGTATCATTCAAATCCTATTATTCTTTGAAGTCAGTCCGTGTTTCAACAGAGGCAAGTATAAGTCGGCATTTGTAAGGGGCTGATACGTTACTCGGCAGAGCAAAGTGGCTCGTTTGCAGTAAGACCAATAGTCGGACAACGCATTAGTTAAATGGATACGCTTAGTCCTACAGTTCTGTCTAAGTTACTCAACAATCCTACCACTAACTTAGATCACTGGTGTTTTGCAATCTCACTCCAAACAATCTACAAATGAAACGTCAATGCTGATGTCAATGTTCTCAGCTGAATTTCATGGTTAGAGCTCAAATTAGAATAATTTATTATAGTATAGTATATTTGATTATTATCCTCAGCTAATATTTGATTTGAATATTTTCCAGTATTGCAACTTCTTTGTGTTGTCCTGTATTAGCCTTCTTTATGAGAACAACGTCTATCCTTATCTATTAAAAATAAATCTGTAGTGTAACTAAACCAAAAATGATCTAGTTTTAAACGTTGTGCATCTCTTTAGTTCTTCTTAGGAACGAGGAGAAGATGAGGAGAAAAACTGTAATAAGTGATTCACATTGATACTAAAGCGAAACGTTTATTTGTTAAGTATTTATTGAACCGAAACTACATTTCTCAAATCTCTGCGTTAAATATATAATAATATTAGAATAATTAAAGAAATGTCAAAATAATAAAAAGCGTTAACTTATCGTACACGAACTACCAATATTTATTACTGAAGGCGAAAGCGTCTGTCATTAAAAAGCTATAGAACAACTTAATAGTTTACGAATCAAGACATTAAACATTTTCAGAAGGCAGTGGAAGGTAGCAGTCATTTTAGGGTAAATGCTAATGTAATAACATCTATTTCCGTCCGTTGAGCTGTATTCTGTATGTACCAACAGTCTGTCAGAGTAACGTAGCTATTTACACTACAAACTGTAGTTTGTAAACACGCTGAGTAGTCTGCTCACTTAAATAATCACGAGACACAAACTCACAGTGTGAGAAATAAAATTTTATTAGACTGGAATTAAATACACATACAATTTCATTTATTTGTTGTTGTTCACAACGTTTAGGCGGCTCATATACCTGAAATGATATATAATTTTAATGGTTAGTGTCTGTAAGCCAAACGTTTAATAATATTTGGCCAATAAAATTGACGAGCCATTTTTGTCAATACTTCTGTTCTTACGAGAAACCTGTCTGACGCAGAAGTTTTAGCTGGTATGGAGCCGACCTAGTGGTTTTGCATTGACAAATATTGAGTAATATTAAGCCTACGCATTGCAGTGAAAGGTTAGCTAGGAAGTCTAGGCCTTGGCACCTAGGAGCTGGGTAACGTGGTGAGTATTATCTCTACTGTTGTATAATAGTCATTGTACCTGTGTACATTGAAACATACTCGAAGATATATTATTTATGTTATCATTATTACTTTAAATGTAATTACAGAATATACAGTAAAATTTATGACAATCAGACTCATGTTGCCACTAAAAGTGGCGTTGTCTACGGCGGAGGAGGTGGTGGCTACAGCTACAGCAGTAGAAATAGAAGCACTAAATGCAATATTCAAACCGGCTTCGCGATGGGCCCCGCGGGATGCGCTAGACACACGTATACATCGCTGATTGCTCTGCGAATTGTGTTTCTTACATGAACATTGCACAGCAAAAAATTATAATTTTATCCTATTCAGTTTTATAACATTTTATGATATATTAACGCATTATACGCTGCTTCATTAGGGTAGTAGAAAATCTTTGTCTATTATTATAACGGCCGTGACGATAGATTGTAACAACGAATTCAAAAATAACGGATCTTCTATTCACCTTAGTCTTAGAAAAAAAAATTCCAAAAATCTTTCTTTAGTTCACTTCAAATCTAATATAAATTATTAGGTAGAGCTATGTTTTGATATGCTATGATGAGAGATATTGTTGTCAGTCAGAAATAATGGTGTTGACTATAGCACCATAGGGAGTTTAGAGTTGTAATTGATTGTGGCTGCTTTCAGAGTATTTTTACGTAGAGTTCAAAATATTTTTACTATCTAGTCGGTCTTTAAAATTGTCAAGCTGAATTTATATAATGATTAATCTATCTACAAAAGCCCCAGCTTTTTATTAAATTCATATTCAATATCTTATGAAAATAATGATAAAGGTGTATTGCATTTGATAATGGTAACTATAAAAGTAAAATTGCTTTAATGCTAGTTTAAATTTAAATATTTTCGTTGTTGTTTAATCATGATTAGCTCTGGATATCGTGGAAGGATCTCAAATAGTATTACACTCTTTAGCATTTGCTTGAGGGCTAATGCATGCATGAAATTCTATTTCACAGTCGTGTACTTCCTTTGGGAGCGAGACACGAGACGCGAGACGTCTGAATGGACTCTGAACAAAGACGAAAATCTTGCTTTATCTTTGACGTTCTTGTGTTTAAGACCATGAAATCTAATAACATTTCATAGATTACTTATTAAAAGACATGCTATATCAAAATTGAAATCAAGAAAAATTAACTTACGTGGAATTATTCAAAGAATAAAAGGCTTTAGTTACGGGATTTTTTGGACAAATATGATTAAAGTATTATTTTTAGAAAATATTATATTTGATTATTTTTTAATGAAAGATAGTTTCTGTGGTATAGGATACGTAATTATTTAATATACATGTAGTAACAACATTATTTCTTAGTCAGTAACAAGCGACTGAGTTAATATCAACCGAATTTGTAAGGAGATTGTAATTTGCAACTCAGAGGAAAAAATCTATTTAAAATTATTAAAAATAAAATAATCAAGAATATATATATAACTAGCTGCGCTCCGCGGTTTCACCCGCTATATTTTTGATAATTCACAATATATCATTATAAATTATAGCCTATGTGTTATTCTAATGTGTAAGCTATATTATTGTACAGTTTCATCAAAATCCATTCAGAAGTTTTGTGTGAAAAGTAACAAACATAAATCCATATATCCACACATCCATACATTCTTAGAAACTTTCGCGTTTATAATATTAGTAGGTCTAGTAGGAAGTAGGGATACCGCTTGATGAAATGTAAAGGAATGCATCTTCTTTGTTACAAAAATAATATAATGCATATTTTATGAGATGGTTTACTTGTAAAATATAGCTACCGTGCGCAGTGTGTCGTCGGCTAAAACATGCGCTTAATTTTCCTTATAAGTTTATGTAAATAGGTTATGTGATATAAATGCATAGTTATCAAGAACAGGGTTTGGGCGTCACCTTATTTCGCCATGAGAACATGTAATATATGATATTGATTCTTCATTTTTAAATTATTCATATAAAATTGTTTCTTAGTTGAAACACAGTTCCTAATCTAAAACACACACACAATACATTGTATATATGTGAGTGAAGACGGTTGGATGCCAGAGAATATAATCAATAATATGTAACGATTGATACCTATCATTTAACAGCACTATGAGCTTTAAAAAGGTAACTGTGCAATAGGTACCTGGGGCTTGCGACCCAGGTGTAAGTTTACGGGTTGCGTTTACGCTTTCTTCCACGCCGAACATCTAACAAAAATATACATAATATAAACTTACTAGATTACTTAGCACAATAACACTATAAACTACACTATTTGCTTTACTTCACATGATGTTGATAGAATTAAATCACTTAAACGACTATTTCTTTTATTTATTAAAAAAGATTTTTTATATAACTATGCACACTTTTACCTTTCTGTTCATTAACCAAGTTCATTGGTGGTAGGAAATCTTTTCACCGACTGGCTTGCGACCACCAGATGCGAATCCGACCGCCAAGTGTCTTTGACGCGTTCTGTTCGAGCCAGATGTGGTCCCTATTTGCAGTTTTAACCCTATAACCTCCCTCCTATCCCATTAATGCTGCAGTTCCAGTAAACACAGGGTTCTGGCTAAGAGTCCACTGGAACCGCCACATTCTTTTTTTCGCTCCCTTTCCTCACTCTATTTTCGAGGCAGCAACGCCCATCGGTTCAACTTTTTATTATTCGTTTGTCCCTTATCTGTCATAAAAAAACACTAATATAACTGGTCAAAATTTCTTTAGTTTCTTAAGAAAGTTAACAAAAATACAGCAACTGGCATTTTTTTTGAGAAAGTATTGATGTATTTCAAATAAAGGATAATAAATCACTGCTTAGAAAAGTGCTTGTAATGATTCAGTCTTAAATATCCAAAAATGCTGGAGAAAATCTACAGACAAGGAGATGTAATTAAAAGTAATAAATCTCTAAGCGACAACAATACGTAGCTCGTCGCATGTCTGCGGCCGACGCGCGGCGCGACGCGTGGGAATGAACACGCCACTGCAAAAGATTATCAAGACCAAAACTTTGCATCATTCTTTTATTCTTCTTGAAAAGTATTTTTTGTTTAATCCTAAAATAATATACAGTACATTTTATACTATCTTACTTATTAGCATTACAGAAGTGACGTCTGTCAATGCAATTAATACCAAAGATATCTTGAAACATTTTATCTTATTTAAATAAATTAATAAACTATAACTTGTCGATTTTTCGTAAAAGTGAATAGCATAGACAGTTTAGGATACTTCATTTGGGGCGTCCTTTTAACACTAATAAAAAAGGTGTGTGTGCGATTCACACACGATAGAAGTGAAACTTCAGTAAATCGACAAAAGAATGAGATGAATATATATAATAATATAAAATAGTATGTATATTTCTGTCTCATTCTTTCCTACACATTTTTGTATTTGTGTCTCTTACCTGTCGTTTTGTATATTTCTGTCTCATTCTTTCCTACACATTTTTGTATTTGTGTCTCTTACCTGTCGTTTTGTATATTTCTGTCTCATTCTTTCCTACACATTTTTGTATTTGTGTCTCTTACCTGTCGTTTTTTCCGTTGCATCCGGTTTGAAATCACAACGATTCTAAAGAAGTTTCACTTCAAAAATCAAATTTTCTTTTATTTATTTATATTTATTTGGGAAACATACAAGTTATAAAACTTAAAGCTAAAAATATATAAGTAATAAATCAAAAATCAGTTGAGTTTCCACTTTAAAAAATGACACATATTCCTTCAAGTAAAATAACTTCTACTGCTAATTAGACAAAACAAAACAAAATTAACACATTAATCGGTAAATGAATTTAGAAGTTTTTTTTTAAGGTTTCAACGTTTTCAAGGTTTGTCTGTTTGTATCTCCGTACGCAGACTGACATTGGATATTATGGCTAACTAACAAATCTGATGTTCAGATGTCAGTAAAAAAGTTGTTGCCCTTTAAAACCTATTAGACCAGCGAAGCTAAGGTTCAACTACCATGAAATAAATGAAGGAAAATGGTAATAAAATTGAATTGATGTTCATAATTTTTCAGCTAAGAATTTATTCGTTTGATACTACAATGATGGTGTAACGACGCCGTTCCTCATCTAGCTCTCATTCGTAAATGGAAAAAAGAACTTCAACAAAACAAAATTGTCCACATCATACAGCTCAAACGGTGCATAATAACAAGTTCACATCTGCTACTTTGACTTTTTCAGTAAGCAAGCGATCAGTGAACGTCGTGCGATGTCGACCGTACATATTTGTTCACAGAGATCAAAGCATGCATGAAATCTTATTTCACGGCTCGTATCGTTCTGTCTAGAGCTCCTTTTGTCGCGTCTTTCGGGATGTCTCTAAGTTTAACTTAAAAACTAATCAGTCAGACTCGTTTTTAACTGTAAATATTGATCGTAATCCTCAAAAATGCATTCAATTAAAAAGATGGCCTCTAAAAACTCTCATGTATAACCAAGTGTTTGTTTTAGTTAGTATATGTACCTATTTGGAAGCATAGTATATATGTATCTGTGCATGGTTTAGAAACACTGAGCAAGCTATTGTATTTATATTTATGTATAAATTTCCATTCCAAATCAAATAAAATAGGATCCTATAAAGTAGCAGAAAATCATTTTTTTAAGTTTTTTAAATATATTACAAAGTTTATAACTCTGTATTGGAGTGCAGATTAAATCTACTACAATCCATACTAAAACGTGAAATAAAATAATATGAAAAATAATATCGAATAACAGATTGAATTGCGGTTTAAACTCGCAAATCCCGAGGGGCAGCGTTTATTGTTCGACGCATTTTAATGAACCCTCTAACTCGCGATGAATACCGATGGAGGCCTTCTGCTCCCTGCTAAATAACCAGTAACCACGTCATACCACGTAACCATACACGTACCAGTACGTTGTATAGCAATACCCTTTTTTGTTCACACTGTTGACTTTTGTTACTTTTTCAATTCGAAAAATGTTATGAATGCATCGTTAAATATTGAAACTGATGTATGAATAAGATTTTTCTAATGGAATATTGTTTTTGTTTAGTTAAATATACAATTATATTCTATATAAATAGTACAATTAAGCCCTTGTAAAGTCAGATTTTAATTTATATACACAGCAGTATCTCTTTATTTTGAGTTCGCTTCGCTTTTGGAAATGGAAGGAATGTAGTGGAAATATTCTTTTGGGATGGTTTTTAATTTTTAGGAAAAACTGGAAGTAGCATAATGCTAAATCCAGAGTGCAGGTAAAAGGGATGTGGACGGACAGGAACCTTTTTTCAGCCAAAAACTCGTAGATCGTTGTTCGATATCCATGACGCGCAAAAGAAACTTGATTTCATATTTCCAACAGTAGATAATGACTGACTAGACATAATTTATTCTTATAAGATACAGACTATCACATTTATTTATACAAATAAATGTAGTCTCAGAAGTTGTTTGCTAGAAAAATGTATTTTTAAAAATTCATTTTTAATCTGAGTGGTTTATCAAAGAGTCAATGTGTGTAATACCTATACCATTTTAATTTTTAAAATATGAAGGTTTCACTTAATCTTACTAATATGATAAATGTAAACGGCTAAACGCACTTCAATTAAATTTGGGACACAGGTACTTTATAACCTGGATTAATATATAGGATATAGGTTACTTTTTATCCCGAAAAAATCAGTCTTCCTGGGGGTATGATAAAATACACTTACTCTCTTAAACGCATAAATATTTTAATTTAGCAACTATATAGCGAGAATAAATGTTTTTTGTCTGTTTTTACCCGACTACGGCGAAGTATGATGTGGAGATGTTCCTCTAATCATATAAATAATCATAGTAGGTATACATACATGGGTGCGACCACGGTTCTACCTTGACCATTTTTATACCTACGCATTTCTGTGTTTCCATCTGAATTATTCCCTTGTTTCGTCCTTTTTAGACCACTTTTTTACGTAGTCGGGTTATAGTTTTTTAAACTTAATTTTTTTTGTATAAATATGAAGCTTTGCCATAATGATCTACTCGGTTTTAAGTAATCATTAACTAATTTCCTTTTATTTTTCAGATAAATTAGTACCTTGTAGGGAATTTAAGACATCTAAAGGAACACCACTAACGATGAGGTGTAATTAAAAGTAATAAATCTTTCAGAGGCAACAAAGAGCGTCGCATGACTGCGGTGAGCGTGAGACCGAACAGATGTCTTGGGTAAGAGGTTATGATGACCATTACTTTGCGTTTACTATCTACACTATTATCAAGTTCTATGTAGATCGAGGGAAATTAGGGTCAGATGCTTAAATAAGTTTTTTCTACGACATAATTGCATTTATTGGTATTTTGAACAAAAATCTCTGACCCAGAATTGCTGCCATCATAGCTGTTCTGAATTTTGTATAAACAATGTTAAATAAGAAGTTGACTAATTGATCAATGATGGTAATAAAAATATGAAATTTAGGAAAATATAATTAATAAATCAAAAATTACTAAGAATTTTTGAGGAGAATTAAAAATCTGAGATTCCATGTGGTAAAAATAACTTAGCTTGAAATTGCCTTGCCAATGATACTTACCGAACCTTTATCTTTTTTTATAATATTAGTATGTACGTAATGGCTAATATAGTGCTGTATTATAGAAAATCCAAGCGCCACTAATTACATATATTTCTTTTCATATGGAAAAGCCAGTGCCAATACCAGAGGACATGTCATCTTAATCCTATTGCATAACTTCACAATAATCTAGTAGCTTTTATTTTAAATTTAATGCTAGAATTTGCTATAGAATGACACTAGTCTTTTAAGCATTGACCTGCGGGACTCGCGGGACTGTGGACAGCGAAAACCACAATATCACCAAACAACACAACAAGATAAGTAAGTATAGAAAAGGATTGAATAATTTACGATGCACTAACTTCGAGCAGCTACAGATGCCAGTACATATATCAAAGCGACCCGATGTTACAACTTCAATAAAACTTGTGTAAAACTTATTCAAACGCGTCGGCCGGTGAAAGCTGTTTTTAACTTCTTCCCCTCGGGATCAGCCTTACAAATAAAGAGTTAGTTGAGGTAAAAACTTCTTTTCCCGCTTGCCACCGAAAACTTTCTTTAACTTATGAAAATGATTTTTTAAAGTTATAACCTTTTCTTTTGTGTCAGAATAGTGTGGTTTATGAAACATAATATTTCTTATAAAACTTACTTCAATATTTTTGTTTCATTTATTTTTACGTTCAAGCAATGAACGTCATTTAATTGCACTGTCGTAATAGTATACATATTTCGTGCTGAGTGAGCACAAAAAGAATTTTTTTATTACCTAACAGTGGAAGCTCAAAAGCTTTTAATCTAATGCTGATAAAATCCATAGTATATTCGGAATGTATGATATTTTTTACACAGTACCTAGAATTAATATACTACATTAGAATCTTTTTCAGAAAACATCTTAGCTTGTTAATGTTTGGGATATACATATCACGTGATTTGTAATTAGAAAATACTTTAGTTTTATAAATACATTTGATGACGAGGATGATGAGGATCTGTTGAAGATGTAATATGTATATGACAGTTTTGTAAGTTGACAAGTGTGAAATTAAATTTTATACAATAAATTAAATTTTATACACTGCTAAGCCGGGTCTCCTCCTCAGAATGAGGAGGGTATTACGCCATAGTCCACCATGCAAGTCCAGTGCGGGTTGATAGAATTCACACATCTTTGAGAACATGGAAAACACTCAGGAGTGCAGGTTTCCTCACAATGTTTTCCTTCAGGTATCTATTTCAATCCAAAGATTTTGGATTGAGATTGATTATTAATTTTGGCCGTTACTTAGTAAGTTTTGATTGATAGATTGAAGGTCAGATTGTAGGTATGATGATAACGATCTGAATCAAGTTACAGGGAATCATTGGATCTAGAGGCCCAAGATCGCTTAAGCTCATGGAATAACTATTTATAACAATTCTATTATGTGAATCAGAGCTTTCGTAATTCATGTATCACAAGCACAAAACCAAGAGTCTATCTCCATTTTATATATCTTCACATAACATGCAAATTGGGTAACATGTTAGACTAAAACAGATTTTAAATTACGACTGCAAAGTACACATAAGAGGGTTGTATTTCGGGTAACAAGAGGACAGAAGACTTCATATCGAATTCATTTCTCTGCAATCATTGTTTTTGCGAACTACCTCTGTGGATTGTGTGGCACACAAGCTCGCCTGAACAGCGAATGCATTTGCATAAAGACAAATTGGCTTCAACAAACCGTATGCGACCCACTATAAAAGTTAAACTACAACTTCTATGTATATTTATTACATTTATTTTATAGTTTGTCGTTTTTACGCTTAAGTAATTGCTTGAACACATTAGACCAAATATTATATAAGTCGGCACGTAAGTTAGACTTAGGTTAACCTAACCTTAAATAAACAGAGAATAAACTGTAAGAGATCATAATGTTTAGTTATTTATCGGTTCAGTAGCAGTATCTGCGTTGCGTTTACCCAATAGTCCATTCAAAATTAACCCCTCTTCTCCCTTGTAGTGTTTTTCAATATAGTCCTCCCCTTCTCCTTCTATTTTCTTCGAGTTATGTATGTACGAATATTCTTTCCATTTTATATAACTACACGAAAGGGTACTGTAATACCTAAATACTCCTATAAAGGGTACTTGTGACGGTTATAAACCTTACATAAAGTGTAATTCAGCATTTAAAATAATAATAATTATTATTAGTAATAATAAATAATATAAAGAGGTAATAAAATAGTAATGAATTATAACATAATATTTACAATTAAACATAATAAGTAATTTATTTTATATATGACGTTTTTATCATTTAATACATTAGAAATAATAATCGATCATAATTTTCAACAATAAAAATATTAAAAATAATGCAGGAAGTTCGTGTAGTTCGGAAAAAGTTCGCATATCAGTTAGTATGGGAAAGTATACAACTGCCGATAGTCTGACCGACCGCCCAGCGTATATAGGGAGGCAGCGTGAGATCGTCGACACGGCATCTTTAGCATTCGGACGGAAGGTGACTCTTAGATGATTTGATTATCTTTGAGAAGTCCATCTGTCTGTTGCCTTGCGTATCTTACCAAGATAGTACGGGCGCGAGATGCCTCTTAGTGTGATTCAATTCTACTTTGAGAATTCTTGTGTACGGTGCCGGATATGCTTTATTCTTGACGATGCGCTGTGGACTGGTTTGTAGGCTTTGTGGCTACATCAGCTGCTATCAGACTACCCCCATGACAAGTTGTCTTGAATATTTCGCGATTTGATACTCCGAGGTCTCTGGTGACTCAGACGATGTTGTTTGTGTCTATCATTCTGTGATTTGTTACTTTAACGTCCTTATGTACTAGTTGATATCGCTGTGTCTATCACACCATCGTATCCAGTTGCTGAGCGGTGCGGAGGCTATAAGCCGAAGTGGTACGTTCTAGTGATGCTGGGTACAACCACGAACTTTATCCGTGGACTTTGTTTATGGACATTTTGAGTGGCATCAATAGTCCTTGTCAGGACTGCCCCTTAGTTTAGTGCTTTTAAATAGACATTGTAGCGTGTCATAGTGATAGGGCGTCTGGTAAATTATCCTTATGAGATGTTTATTATCGTATAGGACAGTGTGGCCTAATTTGTCTCTTTACGTCCGTGGCTTGCCACGTAAAATAATTATCTGGCGTATAACGTCTCTTTGTTTGACTTATATGCTCGATGGGAGTGTTGTTTTTTGTAAGCGCTTTGTATATATCTCATATCTGATGTTTGAACCAGTGATTTATTTATCACTTTATTTATAACCAGAGCTTGTCCCATTGTCTTCGGACACCTTGCAGCTTTGCTGTTTTATGGATTCATTTCCATCACATAAAAAGGCATGAGCCTGCCTTTTTATTATTATAGCTTCGGCTGATTTACTAAAGCTTCGGCTTTCAATACTGTAGTCTTGACTGTATTACCCGGACTTCGAGCCTTACTAATGCATCAACGTCCAGGAGGGTTCACGATTTGTTTGGAACCCATAGTCGGGTGTGGGGCTGCCGACCTCTTCTCTCTTTTATATTTAAATATTATAAGAGGAAGGGAGAGACTTCTTCAGCTATCTTCTTTATCACTAACATCCTTCTGATGTCATTATTTTTTAAATTATTATACATCTATGCGTCATCAGAACATCAATATTACAGTAACTTAATAAAATGCAAATCGATCTTTATTTAGTTTAATTTATCTTGTTCGGCCTATTGAACTCATACCTTTAATACTCTAAAAGACCTATGATTATTATTTACACAACGTATTAAGGATTCTACCAGACTAGAGGATCACATTCCTAATTAAAATTTTTTAAATAATTTATTGACCGTTATAAACCTGACGTGTTCCTCTTGCATTATCTATACTTCTATACTATTATATAAAGAGGAAAGATTTAATTGTTTGTATGTTTGTTTGGTTGTTGCGAATAGGCTCTAAAAGTACTGAACCGATTTTGAAAATTCTTTCACCGATAGAAAGCTACATCCTTTCCGGGTAACATAGGCTATGTGGTGTTGCCATAAATACTCTAAATAAAAATATATGGCCATTTAAGTGCCATAAGGTGGCCATTTTGTAAATTGAAGAGTTTCTCAGGAACTACAAATCCGATTTAAAAAATTCTTTTACTGAAGAAAACTACACTATTCTTGAGTGACAAAAGTGATTTAGTGTTGCCATATACATTTTTTAATTAATAGAATATGGTCATTTTGTTGTTACTAATCCGATTTTTAAAATTCTTTTACTGAGAGAAAACTACACTATTCGTGAGAGACAAAGGTGATTTAGTGTTGCCATATACACTTTTTAATTAATAGAATATGGCCATTTTGTTGCTACTGATCCGATTTTAAAAATTCTTTCATTAAGAGAAGTCTATAGTATTTCCATCTCTCTTCCTCTTATAATACTATCATTGTCTCTCATGCTCTCTCTTTAATTCTTATTTTTATTTTTTCAGTATGATCAGTCTCTTTTCACTTTCTTTCTTTCGATTATCTCTCTTGTTCTCTCTCTCTCTCTCTCTCTCTCCTTCACCTATTCAATTTTATTTATGCTCTGTCCTCCCTCTCTTAGCATCTGTCGCTTTTCTTTTATTTTTGTTTCTATTATTTTTCTTTTTATAACTTTTTCCTTCTCTCTCTAATTTTTCAAATAATGAAAAACTACACAATTACAGAATAACAAATTAAGGAAATTCATTATAATATTGTTTTAAATACCCGGAGCGAAGCGAGGGCAGGCCTTTATTTATATTTTTACGTATTCTATGTATATATTTTATAGGGTTAGCTCGATATAGTTACATACTGTAATACCTAAGTAGAAATTTCGCAAAACTAAAATTGCGAATTTTGTTATAAATTTCATATGAAAAAAGTGTGAATTATAAGAGAAAAATGAAAATATAATGATACAGTGTAGATTTAATTTTTTTTAAGTATTTCCCACTAAATGCAATTTTAAGTTGAAAAATAAATATTAAAGTTTAAATAAATCATACTTATTAACAAATAAATGAGTAAGTTAATAATAATTATTAATAAGTTGACTGTTATATATAAGTAAACAAATAAGGATAAATTAAAAATGTTGTACTTTATAAGATGTTTATTTATTATTATGGATTTACACACCTTGAAGATTTAAAACTTCGTGCAAACACCGTTTTCTGTAGTTTAAACTTCAGCGAGCGAGTATTCATGCACTCGTACGAAATCTCTGTCACTCGATGAATATAAAGCAAATAAACTCGAGTTGAGTGCGAGCTTACACTCGTCTTGGAGTGCACACTCGACGCGCCCCACTCGTCAAGTGTTTAGCAGGCTTTGTAAACACCCGCGCTCTTTTCATTCACTGATACGTGAATTGGTTTGACGAAAATATTTTATTTGATAATACTTCACCATCACCAAATATACAGGAAAATGTTATAAATTATGTTCCAAATATTAAGTGAAGAATTACTTTTATCTTTAGAAACTATATTATATATGTTTATTTCTATAGTAGGTACTTAGTGAATGCTAGGAGCAAAAAAATTTAAAGACTTGGCCTAATTTTAAAAATTTGTTGTTTAATAATTATAAGAAGTAAATTAGCAAACTTTTCTGTTTTATTTCAATCCGCTATGTTGTAGCATAAAATATTATATTTCCGTACAAAAATAGCGTTATTTTCAATTACCTGAAATTATCATACCATCCAGATTTTTTACTACGAGAAACTTAAAATTACTTTAAAGTGATAGTAACCATGTACTAAATTGAGTTTCGTTCCAATATTTACCCCTTGTAACCAACATTTGACGTATTGTTTCGTTAATAATTTGGTCTACAACTGGCGCAGTCGGTAGGATATAATCAGTCAAGATATTACATCCAGTTTCGAGTATGTAATTTCTCATTCAATATAGTAGAAATCCAATTTTTATAAAATCTATTAAGTATAGCGGAGAGAAAGCAGCGTTACTGAAAGGCATAGATATATTTTTACCTAAGAGCAGCTGAACCTAAAGCATTAAATTTTTATGAACACTTTACTAGCAAATTAAAAATACCTGGCACTGATTGGGCTAGACAATATTATTTTTAATGAACTCAATTTGTTTAAGTCTATTAAGGTAGATCGAACGGAAACTTTTCCAATAACGTGGCGTCCGCGTAGCAGGGAACAGACTTATATATCTTAATTACTAGTATATTACGATCGCGTATGGTGTATGATATTGTTGATTCTCTTCTTTATTAGATTACAGACGTGAGCTGCATATAATTCAAATAAAATAAAATTGTAAAAATAAATAAATATGAAATTTTGTAAAAAATCCAAGCTATTAATATAAGAAATAATGAAATAAATTTCAAATAATTAATGGCATTTTCTTCATATCTCTTATTTAAGTCCTAGGTGAATTCATCATCAACCCCTTTAATGGCCCTCTGCTGAGCCGGATCTCCTCCTCAGAATGAGGAGGGATTAAGCCATAGCCCACTACGCTAGCTCAGTGCGGGTTGGCAAATTTCACACACCTTTGAGGACATGGAGAACTCTCAGGAGTGCAGGTTTCCTCTCGATGGGGAATAATCTCTTCCTTCACCGTTAAAGCAAGTGATATTTAATTCATTAAAACATACATAACTTTAAGTAACTGAAAAGTCAGAGGAGTGTGCCCAGAATAGAACTCGGACCTCTCTAAGTGAATAAGGGTTCATAAGTTAAGCAAAAAAATCAATAACGAAAAAGTTAAGTAAGTCTTCACAACATTATTCTTTTGATAAAGATTCAGAATGACAATGTAATATTATTGCCACCGTTAAATAGTAATTTTGGAGCTTCTAATGTAACAGACGATGTGATGGAACTCGATTAAATTAAGTTACTATAGCGAAAAGGAGAGTCAATTTCGATTCTCATAGAATTCAAATGAGCTTTTTATTCAAACAGAGGAAGAAGAAACACTAAAACAGATGCCTTCGCTCCATTGCCTTACAAATACGTAGAGTTATATTTTTGAACTCGTGATTGCAGAATTGCGACTTTATTGAACATTTTAAAGTTCAACTGAAATTGCTTTTATTGCTATCATAATGATCAAAATAAAAATCAAATGTTCACTTATTCTAAGGGCGTTGAATTTAAAAGCCAATAAATAAAGGCGTCAAGAAGTATTGTTTAATCAAATAATACGTCAATATCTACATTTCTCTGATATAAGCCGAATGAAACTCGATACAATTTTTTATTAGCTATGCTGACATAATATACACATTCTAAGTAACTTATTAAAGCTGTTACTTTACACCATTCTAAATCTATAAATACACATTACTCGTACATTTATTCAATCAAATTCATTTACATACATTTAAATTGTATAATATGATATGGTTCAATTTCGATTCAAAAATGGATATTTACGTATTTTTAATTTACGAAACAGAGTGATGTTGTGTTTACACGTCTATAATAATTAATTTGTATAAATAGGAGATGTAATAGTTTCACCTACATTACATTATATAAATACAATAACAATATGCTATCTATAAAACAAAACTTTAAAAACGTTTAGCATTCCAAATGTTGCATTTTATATTCTTAAAGGATACAAAACCGTTAATACATTTTCGAGAATTATTTTATACTTACATAATATAAGTTATAAAGGTACTATCGATTGATATCGAGACGCACGTGAATAATCTATCCGAAAATATCCGCTCTAAATTACTATTACATAACTAACAATAACGTCACTCATACACGAGTGGTATAGCTATAAAATTGTCTAATTTAGTTTTATTGATAATTTAGCTCTATACAATATTCTACATAAATTACAGTAGCTCTTTTTATAAGCAAAATGTTTAACAAGACTGTACAAAAGGTATATATACAAGGGCTTAGAGTTAGTAGAAATAACGTGCTACATAAAGACTAGTATATGAATGCCTACCGTCGTCGAACTCTTCAATACTGTGTCCAGCTTTTTGCTGAAAGGGAAATGGGAATTAATATGGGATTTTGCAACGAGAATGCGCATAAAGATAGCTTGAAATTGAATTCATCCGTACATGCTAGAATATAGTTTTAAAAAATCATTGATTTCAGCTGTTATATCATCATCAGCATTCATTCGGTTATCATGTATTAGATAATCCAGTTAATTGAGGTTTAGTTAAAACATGACACAGTCGGTAAGACTATATAAGGACTTTTGTTTTATTATACTTATATTTTAACCACAATACCTTTATAATGCATATCACGATGCATACTAGGACAAGTTTTTCCAGGATACTGAAACAAGGGATTATTAATAAATACCAATTCAAATTCAAATATTGTTCATTCATATAACATGTACAAAAAATTAATATTAAAAAGAACCTCCTCCTTTTTAAAGTCGGTTAATAACGATACAGATTCATGGATTACAGGGATAAAGACGATTAGCTATGCAAGAAAAGAGAATTTGAGAATCAGGACAAAGTGACAAAAATCTGTCCCTAGAATAGACAATCAAAAGTGGAGGTAGTCAGGTTATATTATGATTATAATGACTCCATTTTTCCCGCCTGTTTAAAGGACATCTTGAGTCTAATGGTATCTGGAAGTGGCCAAAAAGAAGCCTTTTGCTAGAAAGGAAGTAAAAATCTAACTAAATAAACGATAATAATAGATGATTTAAATATGAAAAAGCAAACAATTACCTTAGTCAGGTCGAAATCGATATTAGTTCTCACCGCCCGATGGTGCAGCGGTTGAGGGGGCCTGAAGTTGTTTCCTAAAGGGGCCTTTGGATGCCTTGCGTCGCCTTGCATCAATCGCCTTAGGGCGTGCAGCTAAAGTTACAAATAAATTTAATTAACCGCACAGTTAGTTCAACATCAAGTAACTTTTCGAATTTGTGAAAGAGCTTTGTAGCTCTGTTTGTAAATTGCTTTTGTATAAAGACAGAAACATATGAAGTTAGACGTTAAGCGGAACAAGAGTAAGTGTTATACAAGTGTATCCATTTACATACATTTTATATTAAAGGTACCTAATATACACTTTAAGTAAACATACTGCAAACTATTTATAAAATAGTTCTACTTTAAAATCAGATAGGTGAATTACGATTCTAAATAGTATGGAAATATAATTAAATAAAATTAAAAGTCAGTATTATTTTACATTTAAAACTTGTTAATCTTTATAAAGTGTAAATAAGTCCATCCCGGTTGCTTTTAATTCTATTCCAGTCTATTTATATGCAAATATTTATGATAGAGCAATGAAATTTCAATCCTATTCTACGTTGATGGAGAAATTAATCTGATGAATTATTGACCATTTCAGAAACTGTTGCATCAGTTACTTGAGAAGTTTGTTATGCATAAAGTTATTGAAATATTAATTGGAGCTTATTGAAGAAAAATCTTTGACTTGGTTACTTTTATTTTCTTCGTAACTTTAAATGTGTTTATTAAAACATATTTACGCTTTGTCTTATGAATTAGTAGTCTTACAGAAGCCAGAATAATTCCTGGTAGTAGCGACTCAGGTACAGGGTTAAGAAACCTTCTTATAATTTCTGTTTGTATTTCTCATTTTACATATTTAATTCTCTGCAAAACAGGACGGAATTTGTTTACACGTATCTATAGTTGCTATAAAATGCTTGTGAAATATTTTGAAAGGTATGTAATTTGCTTTTGTATGTATGGGTTCCCTAGCAAAGTTTGCATGTCGAAATAACTATTATTTCAATATAAATCCACAAGTTCGTTGATAGAATACAAAAATGAAAGCATTCTATACAAAATTATGAAGAACTTTTCACCATATTAAAGCAGAAATAGTACTGAATGTAATGTCCTATTGTTTTGAAAGTTGTTTGTATTTCAGGAATGGAGCGATTTCAGGTAAATTGAAACTTCTTTTATACGTAGCGTAGTGTTTGTGTAGCGATCGCGGCGGGATTAACGGGCCTGGTGCACGCAACCCGCTATCATTCCCATCACTGTTTACGCCGTATTAAACCCTCTGATTGTGATTATAGACCTCGCCTAAAAGCTAACAATTGTGGACTTCTGATTGCTTGAATGATCATTGTGTTTTAATTGAAACATTAAATTGCTGTCATAAGCGATGATCTATTATTAATTCTGATAATATGATTATATGAAACATATATTTTAAATCAACATTTTCATTTTACCAAATACCTGACAGATTACAGTACTCACAGACGTATAAGCAGTAGAAAAAAATTCTATAGTAAACAAACAGTATGCTCTACTGCATAGCTTGTGACTAAATAATAAATTAGTTAAAACACCTATACAAATTGGAAACCAAAAGTGATAATATGGTAGGTGAGGGGAAACTACCCACAAGATTGCCGGCAGTTCCACTAGCACTTAATTTCCAACAAACGGAAAACATAAACAATGATTTATAATAATAGCCATACAGCGCGGCACTTTCAGTTTACTTTTAACACGTACATAATTCACGGCGAAGTCTTTGTCTAAAGGCGAGGGACGTGAGTTGTTTATTGTAGCGTGAGCACAAATGAAAATGTTATTACGTTGGCCTCAAGCCCTCAACTGAGGCCCAGTTCATGGACATCATATGTACACATACCTACATACCCACACAGCACACTCGCTAACTCACTAGATATGGCAGTGGGCGGCAATATATTCATCCAAAACTGGACTATTATAATAACTATGGCGTGTGTAGTTGCTTAAATATTTAAATCATTAAAACTAAAATATCTTTGGTATATAATATGTGTAATGAAACCTCTGTTAAATACTGAAATGTAATCTTTGGAAAATGTCAGTTACAATATTATAAATAACGCCATCTTGTTCCTTCTATTATACGTTACTAGTAGACCCGATTTTGTCCGAGTAATGCTCCGCTCCTATTGTTCTTAGCTTGATGATATTTTAGCCTTCCATGATAAATGGGCTATCTAACACTGAAAAAATTTTTCAAATCGGTCCAGTAGTTCCTGAGATTAGCGCGTTCAAGATAACAAACAAACAAACTCTTCAGCTTTATATATTGGTATAGATGCAATAGTCGCAAGCAAACATCAGATTTCGAAGAAGTAATATATATCGTTACTAAAATCGATCGATAAATTCGATCGTTAACATGACGCAGTCGGTAGGAATAGATTTCACTGAACTGAATCAACTGAACTGCAGTTTCCCTAATTCTTTTTATGCAATGTTATACAGTACTAAAATTATGCAGTGACATGGTATTTACATACATTTCATGGGTCTATTCTTAATTTCATATTAAGTGCAGGTTACACTCGTTGGCTGCTTATAAATTTTATTACCGTAATACCCAATGTATGCAAACATGAGCACTGAACAGGTTTTCAGTTTGATTTACAAGTACCGGCTCGTATAAACGTAGCAACGTCGAGTTAAAATTTAACTTACGGCTCCAAGTATGAAGGGTTCGAATATAGGTTGTTATTACAGAACTATCCAGATGTAATTAAAATAATTGCATTTACCTTCTAAACTTTTTTTAAAATTCTAAACAAGAAATCATTAAGGGTTAGGTACACTGTATCGATAAATAGATATACCTTAGTTTAGGATCAGTTAATTTTATCTTGAAAAAAAAATTAAAATACCTATAACTGATTGCCATATCTTTATGACTAATTTTTGTTAAGTCTAATGTTTTGACAAAAGTAAAAGCATTTTAATTGTAAATCACTTTCTAAGTAGGGCGAATTTTAGATAGCATAAATCGAACTAACATTAAATTTAGCTTAGTCGCCTCAAGGTATGTTCTATTAATCCAGAATCTAATCTTACCTGCTGTTTAGTGATGTAAATAGGTTTGTTGATAATAATCCATGTAACAGTTTCATAGCAGGCCGGCGCCGTAGTTGAGCCATCGTACGTCATATAATAGTCCGTTTCCGGTAATAGACCTCGGACTGACAGACGGTTAACTGGCATTTCAGCCCCTAAACAAATATTAATATGGTTATCTTTCAGAAGAACTGATAAATGGAACACGTGAGGCTCAGCAGACTAAATTATGACAGTAACATACCTCCATATTTTATATTTTCTAATTCCTCTGTTAGTATTCTGAGCTCCGGGTTGGATAAATCTCCGAGCTAAAAAAACATAAGATTTTAAATTGATGTAAATCATTATAACTACATATTAAAAAACAAAGCTGCGTCCGTCTGTCTGTTCGTGATAAAATCAAAAATAGCCACGGATTTTCATGTAGTTTTCATCAATAGACAGAGTGAATTAAAGAAGAAAGGTTTTAAATCTTAACTATTCCCCTGAAATGAGTGCATTTGTTGAGGTTTTCTGTAAATTGATTAAAACATGAACACCATATTTTCTAAATGTCGGAAATGTAATCCTACCTCATCGAAAACGTAACATTATTTCTTTTTGAGATATAACAAAACAATATAATTCATTTCCGTCTACAGGAGTCGAAGGTTAAAAAATCCTTTGTAAATAATTAAAATAAAAAAAATATGAAATAAACCTTGCGCCTATCTTTCGTCTATCTTTACGATTGAAACTAATTCTTATCTAGGTTATGAATAATCCGGAATTCTATAACTATCCTAGGAATAAGGAATCTTTTAGTTTGTTGATGTATGAATATTGCAACAACCAAACAATCTAAGGATATTGCATTGTCACCATCATCAAAAAGCGCTCAATTTCACATATTCACTAACTATTTACGTTGCATTCTCACCCTTTGACCATTAGCTCCGATAATTCCTCTTTGATCAATTAAGGCAGATCATTATGATGGCGAATCTATTTCTCATCATTATTTACACTGTGAGGAACTTGGTCTTCAAGAAGTATTAACTACAATTATTTATTACGCAGCACGGTAGTACTATCTACCGAGTGATGTGATCGCCATATTTGTGTAGTTTTGGTATTTTAAATTATTGGTATTTTAGTAAGTAAAAGAGTCGTATGTAAGAATTTCTGAAAAGAAATTAAATTTCAGAGTATATTGAAAAAAGTTTTATACTTTTCATTTATAAAATCTACATCTATACATAATTATTTATTTTATTATTGTAATAACTTAGGTAATGACATAATCTAATTAGTCCGACTAATTGCAAATTGAATATCATATTACCAGGTTAATTACACTAAATACAAATACAATCACAGCGCTAAGTGCTGTTACATTTCGGGGAAAAACAAACAAGTGTCATCTCGGTTAGTAAATATACCGAAGTACATTCAATTCCACTAATATTATGAATGTGAAAGTTTGTATGTTTGGATAAACAGATCTGTATGATATCTGGTAAACAGAATGAAACTGTATTATTGAATTAATTTGGCCAAGTGAGAGTGTGAAACTTGCGCACTGAGGATTCTGTACAATTTCAATTAAGGGACAAGAAAAACGCTGAAGAAGGACGCTGATTAGTGTTATGCTAGAGGACTTTGGAGATTTGTAGAACCGGAAGAGGTACCTTACTTCAAACCTTATTATCCAGTTTAAAAAGTAAAAACATAATAAATTAATAATCGATTTAATAATTTATTAATACGGATAAGGAAGTGATCGTATAAGGATTCCTTTTTCCCTTTTAAGGTACGGAACCCTAAAAAGAAAAAATCCTGAGATAGGAGTTATCAGTCGCAGCGTTATCTGTAAAAGGAGTTCAACGGATTTAAAAGACTATATTTTATAAGCGCGAAAAACACATTTTATCCGGAATGAGGCACGATTCCTAAATGTTTAACTTTCTTAAAATATTGAATGATGTGTCGATTTGTAATCGAGTCTATAGTCGCGGGCAGATACTAGTTAATAGATAAACAAGTTAAAGTTAAGTGTACATAGGTGTATCTAGAGATAGCTATGTGTAAATAGCTAGCTTTGCATGTTTCGTGTGGCGTGCGAGCTCGAGGAATTATGAACGTACTCGCAAACACCTCTGGGACAACACACAAGCTTCATTAAAGAGTCGTAAACGATCAAATGGTTACTTTGCTCTGAGAAAACTGTCTTGCAAACAGCGTTAAATCTACGCAAGTAATTGCCGTCAATTTATTGTGTTCGCTCAACCCCTCCGCTCCGGTTGGAAATATCTTGGTAGGGTAAATCAAAGTCAATCATTTGTATCAAATACTAAATTTCGATTTTAGCTCAATCTGTCGATAATTAGTTTGATTTGAATGGTATTGATTTGTATGATAAATAAATAAACAAGTTCTGTTAAATCCGGAAGGCCATAGGTCATGGTCAGTTTACACCAATTGTGTTAATAAATTAAGGTTTTTCGGATGTTTTTCTTTTCCCATAGTTTCTTTAAAAAATATATGACTATGTTATTCCAATGTAGCTTAAGTAAGAATACTATAGTTTTTAATCCGTTGCGAGAGTGGCTCTATAAACGGTATGGTCGTTTATAGAGCCATGACTCTTTAGTAATAATTAATTTTTACTTGCAGATTTTACCAAGTACATTCACTTAAAAGTAACTAGGGCATATAAAAAGTCCGTAAAGCCAAGTAAATAATTGTCCTGAATTTATTGCGGATATATATTAGCATATTAAGGCGATAAGGCGATTCTCTCACAGAGCTTTAAATTACAACACGCGGGCGAACGCCAAGGACTACCTGCAAACAGATAATATGAGACTCTATATTTGAAAAAACCTTATATATTAACTTATTGTAATATAATATTGTAAAATGTAATTCAAACGTTAAATTAACGACTGTAAAATTTGGTCTGTGACCGTGTATGGAAGTTGGGTCCTCAAATAAATATTACAAGAAATGTATCCGAAACCCGCAAACATAAATATATTGGCAAGAACAAATGTTTTAATTTTAAGAAAATTTAAACCCTGAATAACTCATTTCAAAAGCGAACTTTATCGATCTTCAGGGAGATCAGGGGATCCACATCAAAGACTGTAAGAAAAATGTAAAAAGAGGTCTACAGTCCAGGTAGTATGTAATGTTTGTAATGCAGTCGGGTTATATTAATGAACAGATAAACTAAACTGAAATCTTGAAAAAGATACTAAAGTTGATTTTCTTAAACCAATGGTTATCGGTTTAACCAGATTATCCTAGAACAGCTATTTGAATGGATGTAATGCTTATTACTCACCACTAAACACATTTAACTTCGCGTAATATAATATCCGATCCCCACCCTTATTTTTCTATACAAATTAAGTAATTAAACCAAAAATATAGTATCGTAAACCACTTTTGTATAGATCAGACAGTTCTTAATTTGAACTAATAGCTATAACGACTAATCCAATGCCGGCAAAAACTCCAATTTAGTTAATTAATCCCTGTTTGGGGGGAAACTATGAAGGTGCGGTCCCTGTAACACCATCGATAACTGAGGCTAAACGGTGTCGGTTTTAATAACTGTAAAATTTTTGATGTACCTACCCTGATACTATTATCGTGATAAGTATCAGTTTAAAATTAGTTTTACATGTGTAAAGGTTAACATTCTTTCAAAAACAGGACAAGTCTTCATACAAATATTACAAAGAAATGTATGAAGCCTGCACACATAAAATAAATAATCTAAACTCATCCTAATATATTGACAAGAATTACTATGTGTAGTTTAATCAATTATGTACAAAATTATTATTTAGGAAAAAATAATTTATAATAAAAAGTAATAATAATAATCTACTTCATAAAAATATAACAACATTTCATATGGAGACGTTTGTCTCGGACACTAACGGTATTAACAGTTTTATATAAAAAATATAGTAGTACATTTATAAAAATCTAAAAAAGTTTATTTCATTTAATAATTTAAAAAGAAGAATAGCGTTAATATTTTGTAGTTATGTTATAAAGTTAATATAAAATACTGTATTTTTAGGGTTAATTATAAAACATACCTGCAACAGTAAAGAAATGGAAACGATTCCTTGAGCTTTATGTAGAGCTTCTGAGAAGTTTGAGTAAAGCTGTGAGTTGAAACCAAATATTTGAATCTGAAACAAAGAGTATTGATTTTCAACAGTTTTCAGAGTAAATTTAATTTACAATTTACTAGCTTGTGCCGATTTTTGTTGTGAAAGGAAAAGTTTAACCCGTCCCGAGTTAGAATATTCTGCCGCTGGGAGAGAATCTCGTAAGAGGTTAGTATCTCAGCACCCCCAGTTCCAGTGAACGCTGGATCCACTGAAACCACGGCATTCTTCTCTTCGCTCCCCCTCCTAACTCAATTTTCGAGGCCGCAACGCATCGACAAATCAAGAAATAACTCTTTAGTAGCCACTTTTCATCAGGTGGACCGTCTGCTCGTCTCGCATTAAAAATAAAAAAAAACATTTAAAAAAGTTGTCCTATACTTATGGTAATATTTATCTTAATAAATGTTGATTAACTGTGATACGCATAAGAAATTCATTAAAAATACTTCAGTATAAAGATTTCAAATTGATGAATAACCCAAAGCTCAAAGTGCATTTTTGTATCTATTGCGGTTTATGTTTAAAACATAACAATAGCTGGAGAAAAGCCGCAAATAATAGACTAACTTTTACATAAAAACTGTTGGAGTTGCGAAAGTAAAACTAGTGGAGACTTAGTCGTTACGTAGCCCAAATGTGTTTAATTTGATAGAACATACAATAAAATGTATACAATAACTGATATGCCGCTACCATTCAGAACCTGAAAGTATTAAAAAAATATTGCTTCTTCATAATAAAAAGCAAGCAATTACTTAAAACATATGAAAGATGTACCGAATAAGCTTTTACGTTAATAAATTGCGTAAAAAGAGATAAAAAAATAAATCCATCCAACAATAAGCACATGATTTTGGATTTAAGATGGCTGCGTAAGAATTTGTCACATAAATAAACAGGAGGCACGCTTGAGTTGGCTCGCAGTCGTTCTTCGGGATTACATTAGGGATTTGGGCGCCTCGGGGGTGACGCACGGGCTATGTGTGAAAACATCTGTTACGCCTTCTTTGTAAACTTCCGACAACAATTCCCGCACTGCCAATAGATTCACAACGAGTTTATAAATATATTAACTGAATTCTAAGTAATGAAACGCCTTCGTTAGCTTGGAGGGTAATTTACGAGTACCAGACACGTGAGACCTGAATCCGAACTATTATAGAGAGAGACTGATGCTTGCTAGTGAAATGATGAGTTATAGCGTCATTATTTCGTTTGTTAGTTATAAACATTAAGTGCAACATAGTTTTGTCTGAATAAATATAAACTCTATAGTCACAATATTACAATTCTACAAGATATATCATAAAAACAGTGTAAAACTAGTTAAAGTTAAACAAAAGAAAATGAAATTTACTAAGTCTGCTACTGCCAATAGATCCGTAATGAGTTTATTAATAAATTAATTGAATTCTAAGCAATGAAACACTAGCTTCGTTGGCTTAAAGGGATTTTCCGAATGCCAGATAAGACTTGGTTTCGAACGATGATCGTATCTACTTTTACTTGTTGGTTAAATCATGTATCATTATTTCGTTTGCCAAATATATTAAGTACAACATAATACAGTTATTCTGTAGTATAATGCAGTCCTACAAGGTGATAATAGATTATAAGAACAGTACAAAATTAGTCAAAGTTCAACTATTAAAGTTAAATTATGGTTCATGACGTTAAGCCGAATATGTACATTAAGTGCAACATAATATTGTTATTTTGTCTGCATAATTATAAACTCTAAAGTTTATCAGTATAATGCAGTCCTACAAGGTATAGATATAAAAACAGTACAAAATTAGTTAAAGTTCAACAAAAGAAAATGAAATTTACTAAGTTTGCTACTGTCAATAGATTTGCAATGAGTTTATAAATATATTAACTGAATTCTAAGTAATGAAACACTAGCTTCGTTAGTTTAGAAGGTAATTTACTAGTGCCAGACATGTAAGACTTGAATACGAACGTAGGTGCTTTAGAAGTTTAGCGCAACACGCATTGCTTTAATTAATTGTGGCTGAGAACTATTAACAGTGTAGGGAAAACAATTGATTCGTTTTCACATATTAAGCCTTTCAATACAAGTTTATACAATAGGCATAATTACTCTGAAAAACCATCCATTATGGTAGAATAGTATCTACTGTTGCTCGCCGGTGAAATGAAGAGCCATGACGTTACGAGTATTATTTCCTTTCCAGATGAGAAATTCTAACAATATAGTTATTATGTATGTATAAATAATAATTCTATAGTTTTGAAGTGTTAAGCAGTCGTACAAAATTAATCTTAAAAATAATGACGTTTACTAAGTCGTGACGTAATTCACTCGTTAACGTTCTTAATATGGAGAATTGTTGAAATTTTTTAATTTTTTTTATCGGAAATATATATAGCCTTGCCTATATTATAAAATTAATACGCATTTTCTAATGAATTAATACGCATTTATAAATGTTCTATCTTTCTTATACAATAGATTACATACAGTGTAAATTACAGGTATATTTATTATATGTGTAAATGTTTGCCGACCTGTGCTGCAATCAATTAGTGTGCATCTCTCCCCTTGTTTACGTACAGAAACTTAGACGTGACTGCAATACTGCAATGAATATCCACTAATTATATCGGGGTATCATGTTATAAGCGGATAACATTGATAATATTTTCGATTATTTAAAAAAAAACTTTTTTTTAAATAAAAACACTAAGTACCTACTTTAATTATACCGAATTTTGTTTTTCTCTAAGAAAAACCAAATTGAATTGTATGACAGATGTACTTATTAGGATAGTTTCAAACATTATCAATTCACATTGATATTCACAGAAATAAAAATGTATTGAAAATGTATTACAATGCACAAAATACTGCTTGGTAATTATTTAGAAGCAGTATAGATTCTCTTTCCTTGTTCTCAAGCTTCAGGCACTGCTCGATGGATATTAACATTTTCTTTTAAGAGTTGCGCAGTATATATAGCTCCTATATAGCTATCAATATAATACATTTGTTATGGATCACTTTTAAGTTTTTTGTCTATTTGTTTGCATGTTTGTACGCATATCACGCTAAAACTTGGACATAATTGTATACGCTCTTCACAGTTATATTATTGGGAGCCTAACTTAAAATTGAGGCTTTGTTTAATTTAAATTAGATATTTGGGAAAACTTATTATCATTTAAAAATGTTTTAGCCCACCGAAGATAGGCCAGGTCGACTTATTTACTAATAAATTTTTTGCAATTTAAAGAAAATCCCAGAACCTTAATTCGGAATAATTTGCGATCCAAATACTCGCAGTGTATATCCAGATATTGTAGTGAATGTATGACAAGTGATGTATCTATCTGAATGACGTCATACACATTGGTTTCACGTGATAGCGATACTGACCTCGCAGGAAATGAGTATCCACTATCCATTGATGTCGTAACCAGATATACACTGACGCGCACAGTGCTACGAGTACGAAACACTTTGCTCACCTGATATGTTTAGAGTTGATTTTTTTTAATATACTATAAAGCCATCCAATGCAATATTAAATATAATAAAAAATATGATGACGATGAAATTTTAAGTTATTAAAATCGAAAAACTTATTCCTCAAATGGTGGGAAAAATAATTACGTATATAAGAGAGCTAATAATTCTTTATAGATTTTAAATATACCTGGGCGGATCCTTTTTTTAAATATACAAACCACTAGCATTTTTAACCAAAAATTAATATGTTCAGACCGTTATACGACTTGTATTTTAGCAAAATTACCCATATTATTAAAGTTTCAATATTTGTATTTTTTATTAGTTTCACTGAAATCTGTCCACACATATAAGGTCGATTTTTTATTAATTAGAAATCACACTAATTTTTAACCAAATTCATACAAACCTCGGCAGGAAATGAATATCCATTGATAGCATGTTCAGACCCAAACTGATCGTGAAGGCCATAGTGTATGTGTATCTCGTGGAACTGATATTTGTATGAAAGCGGTCCTCCAGTGATGTTGATGTGATGGCGGGTTTCATTTTCGACGGTGAAGATTACTGAGTGACCAGTGTTGCTGATGAGGCCATTTATCTGCAACAACAACAATACCTTTAATGCTCTAGAAAATATATCAATTAATAAAAAATAGTGTGCGGTTGGGGACGCCCATCAGTAACGGAGTTCCTGACGTTTCTTCATCTCTAATGGCAATTTTGATGGTTGAAATTTATAATTTTTTACGACTTAAGGAAAATAGTTACGACTGTAGTTTGTATATTTTACTTTTTATCATATTTTAAATGTAAATAAGGCAGATTTATAATTCAAATAACACGCTAATATCCAAATCTAAATATACGTATCTGAATCGAATGTCCCGAGAGGAAGCACAACGCACATTCGTTATATGTATATACGTTCGTTAAACTTTGCATTGCAAGCCTCGTTAAGAAACTGCGTTCTAATATTTTATTCATAAAGGTAGCAATGAGAGTAGAATTTAATTTATTTCAGAACCGTCATTTTTTGTTTACTTTTAAAACAATTTTGTGACATGAAGCGCGAGTCCTTAATATTAAATTATTGATATAAGAAATTAAATATCACTTGCTTTAACGGTAAAGGAAAACATCGTGAGGAAACCTGCATCCGGGAGGAGACGCGGCTCAGCAGTGGGCCATTAACGGGTAATGATGAATGAGTATACAATATTTTGACATGTAGCGCAAGACCTTGATATATTATTGCTATAAAAGGTGTTTTATGTATCGGAACTATCAGAAGTTCCCTGATTATTATAATACAAATACGAACTATAAACATGTTAAAATAAAAATAAAATCAATTTACCCTATGCTTATCTATGTGTAAAAATCGTAGATTGGGATCGAAGAGCAGCTTCTCCGGCTCGAGATTGACCGGTGATTGTCGCCGCCCTTTGTTGCATAGGGACCACTCGGGGTTGATCAGGCCCCAGAATGCGGGACCTAAAACACATAATAATGCTTTACTTTCAAGGATTATTGTTTATATACAAATCCAATTAGTTATGATTCAGCGTCAAAATAAAATGAAACTTAGTGGAGGGGTGACATCAAAACTTTTATATACTATATTCTTGTTACGTTTATCGCTTTGTTATGATAAAAATAAACTTACAATCATCCAGATTCTTTTTAAAATCGGGTAAACTATAATTAAACTTTAAAATAAATTAAATCCTTAACGTTCAATTTGAAAACATACTTTAAACTTTGACAATATACCTAATTTTTGTATGAACATATAGGTTAAAAGTTTAAATTATTAAAATCTAAATATCCATGTACGTTTGAAAATAGAAAGATAACAATTATCACATGTTCTTTTCTTAATTTTTATTATAATAACATATTTTTTAATTCTTGTAAAACTAAACACATAAATAACCTTTTACGATTTGTTTAGATTCCGTATCACAGAATTTGAAATTGGTATACACATGATAAATATTTAGTAAAAGTGAATACAGTTAAATATATTAAATACAACAATTTTTTTGCTATATTTAACAAAGATATTAAATGAAAGAGCGATAACGCTTTATAATAATTTGTGTCACAACATTTAAACATTACATGACGTGATCAAAATGTACTCGGCGTGTTTCATGCATACGCAGTTCGCTGTAATCAGATGAAACCAAAATGTTCTGTTAATTATAGTCCTGACAAAGCTTCATAAAGATACATTCACGTAGTAACCACGGTCTATTAACCAGAAGATAATTTCATATATTTAAAGAAATATCCGTAGCAGTAAAATGGTGCACTTCACAATTTTGTCTTTAGATATTAAGTCAGATCCCTAATGTTATCGTAGTACCACAATTAATTGACAATACGGTAAACCCATCAGTAATGGACAGCTCAAGAACAGTTTTAATGTATTTTTTATAATTTCTATAAATTTTTATAAATACATTTATAAATTTTTAATGTTTTTAAGTATAGTATTCGCATAAAAAGTTTAATATTGTTGTATAAAATAAGTTTAAATATTGTTGTTTCTCAATATTTAAAGTTCACTAAATATACTATTTATTATAAATAAGTTTATATAAGGTTATCTTGTTGACTTTAAATGGTTGATGAGCGGGGTACCCACTATTCAGTAATACAGGCTTGCGCCTAGTGCAGGGGCTCTTGCAACTCTTTCAAATGTAACATTATTGAAGTCAATAAAGATTTTTATGTTTTTTTTTATTTTGAAAATCTTACGTTGACCTGTTTAACTACTAATATTATGATGTGAAAAAAACAAAGATCCTACCTACTTGTTTAAAAGGGAGTTTTTTACTCAAAAAAAACTCAACGAATTTAAAATAAATATTGCATCAGATACTTTATAGGCTGTGGAATACCATAATGGATACTTTTACGTAAGCGAATTACTTTCAGTTTATTTTGGAGCACATGTCAAAATTCAAAAGTCGTGGGTAGATATTATCGCGGCAGCAGTTTTACCCGTGAGGGGACGGCTTAGAATGCAGTTCTCCTCTTCCGAAGGGAGAGCATCTCGTAAGAGCCGAGTAACTCAGAACCCCATTGGTGTTAGGGGATTTGTTCCCCAAGTGGCTTCCGGTCGAGCCGTATGTTTTCCAGACTTACCCAGCCCCTTCGCATCCATTCAGGGTCCGTACCCTAGCATTCTTCTCTTCATTCCCCTTCGACTTCAATCTATCTTTGAAGTGGCAACGCATTGGCAAAACAAGAATCACTTTTTGTTAATGGTAGATAACGTGCAAACGAGCAGATCCACCGCAGGTCCACCTGAGTAAGTGGCCACCATCGCCCATGGACATGCGTTGCATCCTCGAACATAGAGCGGGGAGGGAGAGTAAAGAAGAAAATGCTACGCTTTCAGCGGACCCTGAGAAAGAGCCTGGTGTCCACTAGATTCGCAACATTAATGGGATGGGGGAGGGAGAGGGTAAGTCTGGCCCACATGCGGCTCGACCGAAACGCGTCCATGACACTTGGCGGTTGGATTCGCATGCTGGTGGTTGCAAGCCAGTCGGAACAGATCCCCTAACACCAAGGGGTTGCTGGGTTACTCGGCTCTTACGAGATGCTCTCGTAGCAGCAGATGGGAATAGTATTTTAACCCGTCCCCTCACTCTTTTGTATTGCCGATGCCATGGGCGACGACATAGTACATATCCTACGATACATAGTCTACCTGATGGTAGGTGTGGCCACTTACCGTCTGCTCGTTTGCCTTAACTGTCATAAAAAAAAAATCTATTGATGATGTTTTTTTTACTTAATGGTTTTAATTTTTTTTTATTTGTCATTTCCTCGTCCATTACTTTAATTAATTGTGCTATTTGATTACAAAATATTTTTCATGTCCCTAAAAACTTTAATCAAGCGTGAACTGTGTTTTGCAAATAAACAAAATGAATGCATTTCAAATCGAATAAGTTGACATTTATATGAAATGGTACCGATATTTTATTAAATTGGTCTGACTCTGCTATTAAACCTGAAAGGTCATTTCGTTATTTAACTTAAAATTTTTAGTGCTTATCACTTAGCATTAAAAGCTTTAGGTAATCGAGTTAACCCAGCGCTGTGGTGACGACCAAACAATGCCGTTGTGACTGTGTCAATTTCACCCATAAACATTATTATAGCCTAAATCTGCATATATCATGTATTTGAATTAGGCAATCCAATACTTATTCAAATGAAATAAAATAATAATTTTAAATTAGGCTATAGCCAACAAAAATTAAAATTTAATAATTATTGGTCTCCGGAAAATCATTTTTTTAGAATATAAGTTTGAATATTATTAAGTTCAACAAAAATAATAATAAGCTCGATAAATAAACGTTTCTTTGGATATCAAACATAAAGTTAATTTTTTTTTTTTATGTAACTAGGTCGGCAAACAAGCGTACGGCTCACCTGATGGTAAGCTTAGATTACCGTAGCTTATAGACGTCTGCTACGCCAGAAGCATCGCAAGCGCGTTGCCGACCCTATCCCAATTCCCCCCAGGAGCTCTGGTCACCTTACTCACCAACAGGAACACAACACTGCTTTAGAGTAGTGTTATTTAGCTGTGATCTTCTGTACGGTCGAGGTACTACCCCAGTCGGGCTGCTCCATATTTGAGCAGGAAGTTTCCTGCTGTGTCCTACCTGAGTTAATAATAATGTACAAATAATGCTTAATTATTGTAGTTATATTAAATAATTCGTTATCGAAATCGATTCAATTTTAGTATACTGGGTAAACAAGTTGCATAAATAGGTTTACTGCATTTGTTGTAATTATGTTCTATTTTTTGACATTGTCAAAAAAGACTTCATGTCTCCAGCAGCGTCTATGAGCTATAAAGTTGCATGCTTTGTTTTGAAGTGTTTTAAAAAGTTGGGTATTAGGGACCCGGCCAGAGTGGCACTGAGTTAACGTTCTCGTTTGGTATTTCAATATAGAGAAAACTGCACGAAAGTAGCCAAAGTGCTTTGGATGGCGTTCACGTTTTTATTATTTATGACCTTGGAAATTGCACCAGTAAGCCGGCGCAGTGGTTGCGGTCACGCCTTCTTTATGGTCCACGCTAAGTTGAAGCGTTTTTGGCATCATGCACGAGAAAATGGAGAAAAAAATGCCCATGAATGAAGGTGATATCGAAATTAATTTTAAATTTCTGGGTGTTGTTAAGTTATAAAAGCTTTTAAAAAGTTATTTCATAAGGACCAAATATTTTATATTGGTATTCAAAGAGTGATAGACATGTCATATGACAGATTTCCACAGGATATATATGAAAAAAATAATATCATTAAAGCAAGAAGTAATCATCTTGCAACTTCACTACCCATACTTGAAGATGAAGAAATTATATTTTAGCAGTAATTTAGTTATTTATTTAAACTTTGATTGATTAACAAATTACGTCTTCATTATCTTGACCATTATGTTAAGAATATAAAAAGATATTACTTATTAAAGAATCTTTAAGCAGCACGTACTCGTATGTAATAAAACTTTTTGGCACAGGTCAAATGCAAGCAAAAAAGCATAGTTACGTCGCCAAAATTGTTACTGCAAATGTGACCCCAAACAGCAAACTACGTTCTTAATCACTTTTTAAGTGCGTTTTACTGGGTTACGTGAGTATAATTTGGGAATAAATAAACTGTTAATGCAGACAGGTTGCGAAGGAAAGAATATCCCCCAAAATGAGTTTAGAACGATCATGTATGAATTACGTATATTATACAATATGATAGTATTAATCAAAACATCCGTGTAATAAAGACTACAAGTAATTACTGTTATTGTTATTATCTCAGATTTGGTATAAAATAAATTTTGACATGGAAATGGGCATGTTACTTACAAAGTGTACGTTAGGTGGACCATATAGCTTTTAAATGGTTCCCGCCAAACGAGAAACGTAAAAAGGAAAGACGTTTTGAAAGATAGAGTGGTCTAGAACAGCAAAAGACAGAGATAATTGGAAAAAATCGGAGAAGGCTTTCACGGAATAAGCGGGCGTTACACATAATTTAAAATAATCTTAGAATTATTTTACAATTTGCTAGTAAATTTCAAATCTTTATAAGTGTACCGTACTACTTTTTTTTTAAAATTTTTACATTATATTAAATTTATTTGGTAAGAAATTAAAGGTCATATTATTATTATTATTTCAAAAGTGAGATAAAGTATAACAAATCAGTTCATTCCTGCAGTAATCTAAGATCATTGAATTCATTTTGACATTTTACAGTTCAAATATAACAACAGTTACAGTTGCCATATGAAAATATTTTTGGGTTGACAATGATCGTTAATATAAGAGTAATAATATTATATTATGACTTGTATTTAAACAAATTGAATATCTTAGAGATGAAGGAAAAATCAAATTTAAGATTTGAAGATAAACACTTAAGTAATTTTAATACTTACAGCAGGAGCTATCGAAGTAAAAAAGTTGGATTGTAAAGCTGTATTCTATAGTAGGTATAAATGTTAATACATATTAATGCTAATATCGTATTGACAAAATTTATAAATGCAATTCTAACACGTTAAATAACACTGTACCGAGCAAATAAGTTGAGATGTTAGTAAAAATTAAAAAAATAACAAGTCGAAAAACTAATAAACATGTAATAATAACAGTGGTTATCAAAAAGGAAAGGCAAAGTATCATAAGAACGATTACTAATGGCTTTGAATATTAGAAGGGATGGGGCCGGGGCGCACGCAACATCGGTTCAGTACTTGGGCCACTGCTAATTTCCTCGATACATTTTTAACGCCTATCTCTTATTTGATCAGCAAGAGAATTCTTGTTTCTGATTTACAGCATTTTGCTTATTTGTGGAGTATTTAAATACTCTATATTTTGCACAGCATGTCCATCATTTTTCTAAATTATCTCTTTACTCTGCAAAGTGGGGTTTTTGTGTTATTAAATTTAACAAATTCAGTATTTCTGATATTAAGATCAGGAAAATTTGAGTGAATTACCACTTATCGGACTTCAAAGCCTTACCTATTGATCCATTGGTTTTTGACTGGCACTCCCTATAGTAAAGAATCAATTAGGTCCACTTAAATGAAAATTATAATATTATATAAGACAGATTATTCATCGCCAGACTGGGATGATTATTTAGATCAATATGAGATCGAATATTTATCGGTAACTAAAGTCTCTTTTAATCTTTTGAATTATACTTCCTATACTAAGGAATCGTCAACTAAATACGTCAACTTAAATGAAAATCATAATATTATGTAACTGATAGAACTATAAAGATTAGAGAGAAACTCTTTATTTAACTCTTTGTAGAAACTGTAACATCATCTATGCCCTTAAAACCGTTGTAAGACACTAAAGATATAAGAACCCGGCAAGTGCAAATCCACGCGTCAAAAATAAATCATCCACTCTCTTCGCATTCTATGCGAGCTATAAAACAGTAAAGTAAAAATGGAAATGATAAAATTTAAGTAAGAATATATGAAATATCTGTAGCCGAATGATACGATAACACACCTCACAATTTTGCGAGTAACGCAATATGAATGCAAGATAAATCGCCCGTATAAATTTCATGTCACGTAAACTGGCAAAAATGTTATCGGTTCAGAGAAATTGATACGGTTCACAAACGAAATATTTGCGGCTTTGGGGTAGGTCATCGGATTGAGATCTTCATTGCGGCTGTAGTGACAGTGTGACAGTAGTTATGTCAGATTACAGATACATTTAACCACACTTTATATTTATAAAATTTTATTTGATCCAATAAGGATATTTATGTAGCAACAAAATACCCAAAGATTATTCATTAAGATAACTATGTAGAATAGTTATAGTAGATAATTATTCTAAATAGAATAATTTTATAAAATTAAGCATATTTTTAAGTTTGGAAAAAAATAAAAAATTTGGCAATTTTATTAAAATTTATTTAGTTTTATAAAAGTTATTTTCTTACATATTAATTGAAAAACAAAAACATAAGTATTTCTTGGTAGGCGTATTATTACCCAAGTAAGAGTAGAACGGAATATTAAACAAATTTGCATAGGGTTTCCATATTATCACAGGATTATTAAAGATTGCATAATTTTTTTGTGCTGCTGATCATTAATGATATTATTACCTAATTTGAAAAAGTAAAGAAAGAGTTGCTATGTAAGTAAAATATTTTTTTTAGCTTTATTATATTTAGAAATATTAGATTATACTAAATTCTGAGTTTGCCTTCACATTTAGCTTAAAAGTCAGTAGCAATGACAAATGTAAAAATTTTAGCATTCTTAATTTACTTAAGATGCTACCCCTGATGCTAATTTTTTGTGTACCATAAATTATCTGTTTGGAATTCCTATTACAACTATTTATTTTAAATAATTATGTTATGTCAGTAAGACTTTTAAACAAAAAACAAGTTAAATAATAATAGCTTAAATGTTAAGTTGACTTCTCAATTAAAATTGGATCGTATTAGACAAATTATGAATTACGAATTTAATTTGCTAGTGAAATCTACAGCAATTTATGGAATACAATATAAATGTATGATATAAAGCATTAATATGAAAGTGCTCACCTGAAATACCGTCGTAGGTCCACCATTCCTCCCAGCTGACGCCGCTGACGGCTACAATCAAACCGACTCTAATTAAGTCTGCACTCTCGTAATTATGAACATTGCTCTTTACATTTCTTGTATAACCTTTGTATTACAATTTACTCACTTTGAGAAGTTAGAAACTTTACATAACTTAGTGTTTGCTCTAATATTTTTTAACTCTTAACTTAACTTCATAACGGTACATTCTATTACACGACAAAAAACTTAGCTAAAAATGAATAATAACGTAACTTAACATCTATCTATCTATCATCATCATCACAACCCGTTAATGGCCCACTGGGCGGGGTCTCCTCAGAATAAGAAGGGTGTTAGTCCATAGTCCACTACGCTGGCTAAGAGCGGGTTGGCAGACTTCGAACACCCTTGAGAACTTTAGGGAACTCTCAGGCAGTTACATTATCTCCAACTTCATTAATATATATTTTAATATACACAAACATATATTTTTTATATATTTTAATGAAGATCATCATAAGGTACTACCACCCATTGGTTTCTATTTACCCTATTATTATAAAATACAAAATACATTTGACTCTAATAATAGAAAGCCATCAATTTACAATTAAACTAAATAAGGCGCAAAAAACGAATTCTAAACGAAAATTTTATCGCCATAACATTTTTATTTCGCTTTTACTTTAGCGAATCAATCATAATGAAATAAATAAATAAGTCAATGAAGCAGAAAAGCGGTCGCCTTTGAAACAAAACGTTTTCCTTGACAAGGCGATGTTTCTACACTTCAGTTGTTCACAAATCTTTATAACGTTGATTATTGTGCTGCCTTTTGTTTTATAAACATTATATAACGACTTTGTTCGAGTAGATAATTGAAACCTACTCTTGTGTCACAAATGTAAACTTATCACCTAATAACTAAGCTTTAGCGTCAACCGTTGGCGTTAGTCTGCGTTTATGACAACTGTCAAAATAATTTTGTCTCTGAGTAGTGTTGTCAACATCTGTAGATGTATTTAATATTAAAACTAGCTCACCCGGCGAACTTTGAACCGCCTAACAGTCAATGAATATCGTGTTACAGATTAGCTGAACATTTGGCAACCAATATATGTCGGAGAATAATAAAGGATTGTCGAATAATCGAGTCGTTATCGCCATCTATGGCGCTGGAGTAGGGAAGTAGTCACTTCTGTCGTTTTGACAGTCGACCTTTTATATGCCTTCGACAGTCTGACTGTGTCTTATTCTTGCGTGGTCTCTCAAGAAGTGAAGTAGTCCCTGGATAGTGTTAGTGTTGGGAGTCGATTGAGGCACGTGAGTGCCTTACAATTTAGTTGCCACGTCTTGTGTTGGGTTAGGTTTAACCTTGGATTTAGACAGAGAGCCTGAGCAGTGGAGTCGAGTGTCTCGATCGAATAAAGAAATTCCTTAAGCCTACACCTTGGTCACAAGTCCAAGACACTGCTTGTCAATCCTTTTTCAGTGACAGACAGTGTCAGGTTAACATCACGAGAGGACTGCCAAAACTATTTGTCGCGGTTTTTTGATCACAAGCCCCAAAATTTCTATAGCAATGGGATCATATCCCTACCTACAAGATGGCAAAAAGTTATCGAACAAAATGGTACCTACATACTTTAGTTAAATGTAAATAAACTATATTAAAAAATGTTTTGAATTTTCTTAAAAAATACGAAGTAACTTTTTCCCCAACCTATTATCTTGTCGATTCCATACCATTTAATTAAATACGTTCTCTAATTTGAGGGGAGAGTTTACCGAATCGGCGAGATGAACATAAAATGTTCAGTTACGAAACCCAGCAATATTTTGTATGGGAAAATGATTTTTCTTGTGTTTTTTCGTCAATTTTCCAATGTTAAATTCTGCTATTCGGGACAATCAGAGACAAATAAAAAAACCATGAAAATCGGTCAAGCCGTTATCGAGTTAAAATTGTTTGAACAAACCCGACTTTGTTTTATATGTATGTATAAATAAAGATAATATATTGTATAATAAATTAAACGATGGCCATATTTTTAGTAGACATTTTATAAATGAAAATTTTTGAAAAGAATTTAATTCTCTTTATTTCAAGTCTAATCACAGATTTTAATTTTTATTAGAAATACAAAATATTGATTTTTGTAAAAGGCGTATCACTTATAAGTCCATGGAAGATTTATGAGTTATTTTCTCTCTTACTTATAAAACAGCTTGGTACAAAACATTGATATTATTTTAATACAGTTTATTATGATACTTAAATAAGGTCCTACAAATATAATTTAAATTTATTGTGATTGTGGCAACTTTCCGCAGCTCACCACTTCACAACTGAAATATTATTAAAACACGAATAATTTTTACCTTAAAAACGTAAATATTTCAACTTCGCGGACTCTACCAACTCACGAGAGACGGATTTTCAGGAGATTAAAATTTCTAATTTGAGTGTTCTGGAGTTCTCTTAATTAAGATTATAGAATTATGATACTCATAATATTTCGGAGCAATTAATTCAAAAATCCTTAAAACGAAATTCTTATGCTATAATTATCCGAGAAGTATCTTTACTTGTAATTAGATATTCTCACTTAACGGTTGCTAGATAATTATTTTAATACAGCAATAATGGCTGCTACAGTTTCACTTTAGGTTTGATTTCCCCTTTAATTAAAGCATTCCAATACTTTGTTACCGTAAGAACAACTAAACTTAAACGATATTCACGGAAATAGCTATCCTAAAGCGTGTAGTTGAAATGTATACCAATCTCGAAGTTACTCGATACACGCCTGATTTATGCTTTTAATTTAAATTTTTGCATTCGCCAGGCGAAGTTCGCCACGGACGCGCCGCCTGCATTGCAAATATATGTCGCAGTCGACTCTGGAGATCGTTTCCAGTTTCGATTCGATACAGCTACAGCGAACTGTCGACTTTTAATCTTTTAATGCTACTCTACAAACTTTTGCGTCACGAAATAAGCTCACGTTTATTTCAGTTAATAATATGTTTTGAATAATAGTTTTCGCAACGAATTAAAACTTATGATTCGAACGATTATGTAAATCACCGGAAAATTTTTATTACTCTGTTGACGTCAGTATTAGATGAGGTAGGTTGGTTTGGTATCACGACAGCTAATGACTTTTTTATTGCCCCGTTACTAGAGAATGGATAGTATTAACTAAGCTTACAAGCCTACGAACACAGTGAATACAGCTCACAGCGGCTTAAGGCAACTTTACCGCCGAAAACAACACCTGGGACGCCGCGGCCGGTGCGTTGTAGCAAATCTATGAATTACTTTAAATGAGTTATGTGAACACCTTTGTAAAATTCTATTTCAAGTTACTTAAATATATTTTTTTCTTCAAAATTAAAGTAAAGTTTAAAAGAAGCTTATAAATTATTCTGCATTTTGACTCGTTTAGCGCTGCAAATGCTCCAAAACAAACATAAGATTGAATTCTTATGCTTTGTTGCATTTTGCAGACGCGATTGCTACGTGACGGAGGGAAGTGCCCGCCTGGGAGATGCCAGTCAGCGTCTGTTTTGTAGTCTTAACTCTCGACCGAGTCTGGAAGACAGTACGCCGGATCGACTCTTGGGAATAACAAATTATTTTCGACGAAAGAACTCAATATTGTGGCTTTATTTTACCTTAAATCCTTAAAAATGGAAAACGATACATGGACAACACGAGGGCAACAATATTTCAATGGTATTGATGTCGCAATCAAATGTTGAAAACGTGAGCAATTCGCAGCCGACGAACTCCACAAAGAGCTTCAACCATGCATCGGAAATGAATCAGTTTCCGTTTTGAGTGAGGCAAATGATATATCTCACCAACAAAACGCAATCTAATGTAGACTTTAAATTGTAGCGCAAAATGTTCGGAATAGGAGCGTTAAAAGAATTAAAACAAGACCTCCGGTGGGGACACATCGAACTTACTTATTCGTACATTTTAAATTCATAGTATAAGTTCGTGAATGTTCAAGAATTAAAAGTAATTCAATTTAGTTTTGCACTTGCTTTTTGCACCGTGGGGTGCATATTAAAATGTTTTCAAGGAGAACTTAGTACTGTTTCTGGTTGCCGGCGATTTTCTGAGGCAGTGAACCGTTATGGAAAGAGAAAGTTCATCGATGTATGAAATAAATAAATAAAATCACGTGGAAAATAGGCTATTTCACGGTGCATTGAGTGAAGTGTGCGTGGCAACTGCAGCCTACTCCGAACCGACGCGACGCGGCGCTGTTGACGCCTGCATTTCAAAGATTTCTCTGAAGCGGAGGAATACGTATTCCCTTTTTATATTTAATACATGGAAAACCACAATGACCTAAAGAAAAAATAAGAAAAATAGAATATACTATATTTTTACAGATAATTAATTTAAATAATAATTATGTTAACTTCTTAATGACTGGTTTTCTTTTCCCAAATAAAAAGAGAAAATAACATTTTAGTTTGATAAAAAAAACTTGTGGACTCATTGACACCCAAATGCAGTTGGTAAAGCTAATAAAGTAGATATGCAACTCGCCCTTTTTTATATGTCAACTAAGACAGTTAAAACTTTTTTATCGACAGAACACAGATTATAACAAACTTTATGACTTTAAAACTAATATTTTAGACAGATTGAATTAGAATTTATACATTTAAACAGAAAGTAAACCCTATGTAGTTTCAATTATTTAGAGTAAAGTTCTATTTAGATATCCAAAACATACTAAATTATAAGTTAAGTTTGCCTTCCATGCATAAATGATTGTTTGGTTTACCAGTAACAAATACAAAATGTTTTCTTTTGTAATACTGTTTCCAAACCACGTTACACGTTCAAGCTATATCGTGGGTGACCTTTTGGCTATGCAAATTCTACACTATTGCATTTTTGCTCTGAATATCTATAACGGCGATCGCCTTAATAGAATCTTCTTTTACGATGTAAAATACATGTAGTATTTTTAAATGAAAAATATACTATTTTTGGAATTATTATCATTATATATTTACATACTAAAATACATTAAGTAATATCACCAATATTTTTGATAACTTCATATTGCTTTATAGTTTATATACATTTATTTTTAGAATACTACTATCCCAATACAACTAGGACAGTCTGATAAATAGCTTAAATAATGAACATCGTCTTAAGTAGTATTGTCCAGTAGTTTAGCTTAGTGTGTTGGCTCCAGGTTCCAATTACTAAAAACTAAGGTAATACGAGGAGTACACAAATCTCGCGACTAGCTTTTATATTATATGAATTATGTAATGACTTTAAAGTAAAAATATTTTTTATCGTTTTTGGGCATTCAAATAAAAGCTTGTTTTTTAAAACAGGTTTTTTACTTTTAATTTATATTTGACTTTTTCTTTATCCCAGGACACGTTTTAAACAAAAACTGTTATTGTGGCTGAACTAAAAAATAGTTACTTCGCCCTTTACTAGTGCTTAGTTAGCAAACCCTTTCATTTGATACACATATTGTACAGTTAACTATTCATTGTCATCTAAATTGAACTTGTATACAAAATTTTCAGTTCAATTGGTTATAGATATCTGCTCCAAAATTGAGTTGCAAGATTTCACCCGAACAAACATAGTTACATACTGTATACATTGCAAGTTAAATAAAAGCTTGTAAAAATCACGCAAGTTTATTAATTAAATAGAGAATATTGCAATTATTGTGTGAAAAGGCTTCGCGAACGTGCACCTTTGGTCACAAGTATCAGGCACTGTTCGGCTTTCTGTCTCAGTGTATGTTATTGTTATATGTAAAGCTGTATAGTAACAGCATTCTGTCTTATAAAATAGTAGTTATTTTTATAAAGTTGTCCATCTCAAGATTTGTAACATCTAAACTCAATTTAAATGCACAGTAGAGTTATTTAAACATAGCTTGCTTTTATGATTAAATAAGCAACAAATTCTGCAAATTCAAATTAAAAATTTAGGTCATGACGTGCTAGTGTTTTAATAACTGGAAATTATTATAAATTTTAGCGTAAGAACAATATTCAGTGAAGCAAAGTTAAATTAAAGTCGTATGCGGATTTGGCGTCGGCGTCGGTCCGCCTGAGCTTAAGGCCGAGCACCTGCGCCCTCTCTCGACCTACCACTGAAAACACAATTTGCGGTACGCCTTTTGTGACTCCTGTTTACTTTTATGCAATTTATTTTTCGTGTTTATGTACGTTGCAGAAGCATTCATTCAGGCTTTGCTCTAATTCGCCAGATGCTCGCCGCTGTTAGCATTTCTAAACCGACACTTCTTTGCGGTGGGACTTTTATTTGGATAACGACTCTTATAAAAATGAAACTGGTTTTGTAATAAACTTTTATTTATAATAATTTAAATACTTGTATTAGAAATGTAAACTACTGCTTATAATTTGTATCAAATAACTATTAAGCTGGAGATATTCAGCCGTTTTTTTATGATTTTGGTATAATATAGTGGTAATAACTTAGCTATATATCACGAAATATGTAGCTACGAGTATCAACCAACCGAGGTACGTTGGTTGATACTCATAGATATAAAAAGCACAACGTGAGGAGTAGGTTGATCATTTTAGTCCTAATGGCTATATTAGTATCTATGTATAGTAAAATCATGTATTAGTATCACGTAGTCACACTCTTATATAATAGTTTATGGATACATATCACTGCGAAGTCTCTTTTTCAGACTTCAGTCACTCTTTTACGGACAGGTTATGTTTCATAAATAATGGTTAAAAATAGTTAAAAATATGCGACGATTTCGTATAAATTATTTTGTTGAATAAAGATTAAGTTTCATTATTAATAATCTACGAGTATTATAAGTATAGACAGGAGCCCTTTTTAAAATAGATTTAGAAGTTCAATAAAAGTATTTATAAGATTGTAAGCATAATTTTAAAGACATGCCGAATACCTTTAAATAATTGAACCTTAGCAGACTTGTACCCTTGTACACGTCGAGTCTGCAACGTTGAATAATATTAAATTTTATTTCACCAATAGAAATAGAATTCATAACAATGAACTTTATTTATCCATACTACGGTTAGTTGTTTTAATCAATACTATGAATGCAATTCTATTTCGAAGCTTCGATATTCATTGAACTAAAATATATCTTCGTTGAATTTATCTTCTTAACCCTTATGTAAACTTATTTTATCTCCGACGAGAAATCGGTGAGAATTTGATATTATTGTTTGTTCAAATGTTTATTTTGATTTATAACTTTATCATATTAATAGAACGGATTTGTTTATATTACCATCCTTTGTTTCATGTAGTTTTTTATTTGTATGTATGTATTCAAACCTTAAAAATCTAATTTTATCCATTTTCCGATTATCGATTAAGTTAAATTGGATTTGTATGTAAATTTGATGGTAAATAAAATAATGATAAAGCTCGAAGGTGACTTTTCTAAAACAACGCAATTACATAAATTTTGAGTCTATTTTATTCGTCTTGACTATATGATAAGTCCCAGAGATCAACTATTTGTTCTTTTTACTACCATATATTATAAGCTAATTATGTATGTTGGAAATTTAAAACGAAGAGGGGATATACAATATCTTATAAGCATCTTATGTGCACAATGGATGACCTATCTTGACTATAGGCACGATACGGTTAGGATATAACTAAATATTACGATATCTTTCTATTCTGATAAGAACCCAATGCCGTAGACTTGTGACCAAGGGTGAAGGTTTAAAGACCTCTTTAACACAATTGTAAAGAGGTCTTTAAACCTTCTCATCTTCACAACCCAGGTTCGCTGATTAAACCTAATATTAGGCTAACATAAGACTAACCCAACACAAGGCTAACCTATCACAAGGCCAACCTAACACAGAGCCAACCTAACACTAATCTAAAGCCTAACTTACGCTTCCCACATACTCGTATATATTTTTTAAATACAGTCTTGTTTCTATTCTATAATTATTGCATATTGTGATTATGTAACTTTACTATTCTTACAATTTAATTTGTATATTTAGTATTAGCACTTCTCAAAATGTGTAAATTGGTTTACAAAAATTATAAAATTATAATACAAATTGGTTACCAGTATAGGATAATAGTATTTGCAGTAGGGCCGACGCTATAGCCGCTCCAAAAAGATTGTACATTGTCTATGGCATATCTTCCGACAGCATTTAAATTGTCTATGATTTCATAATGCAACATTTGCCCTCTTTCAACTTTTTCATTGTGAGTTGCAATAATTGATACTTATCGATGAAGCTCACTTGTTAGCGACTCGTTGCTTCGTTTCATTATTGCTATCTGAAACAAAAAGAAACTTTTATTTTTAACTAGTCGATTTGTATTAGCATCGTTAGGCTAAAACATTAGTAAATGGTAAAAAATATCCAGATATCTGCTTTAAATGAAATAAATTCCTCATTTTAAGATAGACCTGCAACAATATAACTTTGAAAAGCGTATTCAGTTTCATGCATTAGTTTTTGCGTAATGCTCGTACAAACACACAAACAAACAAAAAAATTACATTTATTATTTTGGCTTCTATTGGTTGTACAGATACTCCGCGCATAAAGTTTGTAAATTTCTTCTATGTATTGATATTATTTTTTATATTTGCGACTTTTTTTTGCTCACCATTTGCCCACCCGGTGGTAAATGGCCACCGTCGCTTATGGACATCGGCAAAACTAGTTATTAAAGCCGATGCGTTGCCGCCTCGAAGAGTGAGGAAGGGGAATGAAGAGAAAAATGTCAGGCTCACATGCGGCTCGACCAGAACCAGAAGCGTCAATGACACTTGGCGGTCGGATTCGCCACCACCACTGGGGTGCTGTTTTTTATTAATTTATTTTTCTATAACGTAGTATGTATGGAGGAGCGATGTGCGATGTGTGTGAATGGCTGAAATAAGAATGTAAATGCCGATGGTTGACTTGAAAGAAGGGGCAATGACATAGTTTGTTGTAGAACGAACGTTGTACAAGAAAGAAGATTAGAATTATTAGAGAGAAGACTTTAATAATAAACATTAATGATTCGGCAAAAGCTAAAACTTATTTTCTTTGAGGGTACTATTGTTGGTAGAATCCTACTGAGAATTAAGCAGAAAAAGTAAATGAAATACAATAACGATCAAAAACCGATGTGTTGCAAACATAACAAGGTGTTTCTGTATATATTTTTTCAATATAGAACCGTGTTTTGCATTTGCACATCTGTCTGCGAAATTGGTGCAGCGAACATAAATCCTTCATAGCCTTTATAAATTAATGCAGGCACGATTCCAGCGCGTTACGTTACGATTCGAAGAGTTGCTTTATGGGATTAATATACAATTGTGAATTTTTTATTTCAGCGTATATTACTTGTTTGATTGAATGCTATTTGAAAAAATACTCTAAATTAATAACTTGACCAGAAATCACTAAAACACAATATTGAGATGAAAATTCTTGTATTACTTATTTATCACATTCTTGACAAAATGTCAGTTAATAAGTTCGGAAAATTTTTCTTTAATTTAATATTATCAACATAATAAATTTTCATGTTTTTTACCTATTCCGAAATAAAATAAGTAAAATGTTTTATAAATTTTAATTTTTCTTACCAGAAACTTAAATATGAGTATTTAGTTTAAATAAAAATTTAGTTAAATATTTTTTTTTAATGTCTCAAGTATTTGCTTTTTCATAACGGAGATATAGAAAGTTTAGCACAGTATAAAATATCCATTAAAAATATGTGATCAGCCGTTCACTACTTAGCGGATTTCTACTCTGTCTCCTAACGAAAACATTTGGTCTTAAAAAGGGGTCCTAAATATAGAAATTTAATAACCCAAACTCTTTATAAAAATCATAAAAAAATATCAAGTTATTATATTATAGTAAGATGTAATAGTTACAAAACTTTACAAATTACATAAAACTTTCTACGAGTAGTCATAAAAAAACATAGTTAATTGCTACTTTGGAGGTATAACAATGCCATCTAACAGTAGAGATTTGTGTCCACTTAAGCTTGAAACTTGCTGATAATGGAAATTTGATAGGTAGCAGTATTTTAACACCCGGCAAGGTTTAGTCCACAGAATACTTATACAGTAGTTTGTATTTCACATTATTATGGCCTAAATATTATGGTCTTTAGCAAATGCAAAGCGTTTAATAGGGAGACCAATGTTGCAATGAAAGGACTGCATTGGAGGTCCTTTGGCATCACGATGACCGATCTAATTGGGAAAATCTTTCTGTGTATTGGTCACCGAATTAACTTTGTTAATTTAATTATATTTAAGTTTCGTAGCAGTAGGTGATGAAAAGTTGACTTTTTTTTACAGTGAATTCTCGATATTAACGTAGTTAGTAAAATTTAGGTATGTATATAAGATTGAAGCTTCTTAGTTTGCCTCCTTAGATTAGAAGCGTGTTTTTACTCGTCATGAAATAAACTTTTTTGTACGTACTTTACCATTATCATAATTGAGGTTCAAATGGATTACGTAAATAACCTAAAACCCACAGTTTTAGATTCAAATAGATCACAATCTATATCATTTTATGGACGCAAATTCGGACACTCTACTTCAACTCAAAATTGACCTTCATGAAATGAATGAGTGAATGAATAGCGATTAGTCTGAATATTTACTCTGTGGTTCCATGGTTTGCTTCATCGTATAAATAAGCGTGAAGTAGAGTAGTATCACGCGAACCGGTCGTTAACCCTGCTTCGCGTATACTAATGGGAGCTGAGGGTGTCAAAACGACCGCAACGAAACCGCCACCTAAAACTGGTTGCATGGCTAAGATTATAACTCACTTGTGTACATATTGATAAGGAGGCTAATCTGCGTGTTTCGCAGTAATGCATTCTTTATTTACCATACCTAAACTTGATTTTATACGGATAAATCTGTGATTCCCAAAGTGATAAATATAGACCCCAAGAGTTACAGAGGTAACGGTGAAATATTTGTAATCCAGCCAGTATATTCTTCCATTTTAGTTTTTGTGAAGTTTGTGTGTGTTCGTTTATTCGTGCACGATAAAGGTAGAAGGTGCTGATCTAATTTGATTGATGTTTATATATAATATTGTGCCAATTTAGGAGTAACATTTGGTTGTGTTTCATTGTAATTGGTTTGCTCTATCAAAAGATGTTTTCACTTGAGGTTGAAATATATGTACATTTTTTCATTTTCATGAAATATAAGTATGAAAAATAAATATTTGTTGTAACAGGAGGGCTGGCTTTGCCCAAATGATATTGGGATGATGAAATGATTCTTCGCCTAAAGAATCGGGATCTAGCATTCTCGCCACCTAGGTGAGTGTACATTTGTGTACTCACCTAAATATTGCTGATACTGTAGATTAAATTATATTTATGCTTTTTTACTCTAGTTTAAATATGTCGTGTTTAGTAAGCTACAGGTCAAATAAGTTTGCGAACCTTTGGAATAAAGACATGAACATTATCGTTATATTTAACAAAGTTTAATGGATTAATTTGGCTTAGAAATTACTAATTCAAGGTATTTTCAATACAAAAATAGACAGCAAAACTTCATTAGCATACAACATGAATTATTCTGCTACATAGAGGCGATCTCGACGAAATGTTACAATATTGTTTTAAGGTTTATAATGCTATTAACAAAAATAATGATATGTAATACATGTGACAGTTTATATTAAGTTAAATCTATATATTTTTTTTGTTAAAAGGAGTTATAGTCTATAGCAGACAAATAGTATGAAAGCTTGACTAGAGTATCCTCATGGGGATTATTAGACTAAGACTCAGAGCATCAGCGTTACTGCTAGAATATTGTATGTAATAATAAAAAATTCCATCATACCGGCGTATTCAGTTTTGCCAACTTATAAAATCAAATGGTACTCAAATTAATGTTGCCGACAACATAACTAACAGGCTGCCACACAAATCAGCGTTGCCAGCATAATAACTAACAGAATGCTACTTAAATTAGTGTTGCCAACATGTCATAGTTAACAATATATAAAAACATTAAAATTTTATTGTACAAACTAATGTGGTAATTAGTCATTTTTAAAACCTATGCCAAACGGTAACACTCACGTATTATTATGTAATTAAAATGGCCATTAAAACAGGATATTAGACAAAGTTATTCTCATTCAAAGATCTTTTAACTTCAAAATTTAGATTAAGACGTCTTGAAATATCGATTTAGATTATTGTATTATGTCTAGACATGCTATAAATATAGAGTATTGATAGATAGTTTACAACTGTGGTTGGCTAGGTGCAATGAAAAGGGTATAACTGTACATTGCTCAGTTCTATGTGCTCATAAAAGTTTATCGCGGCTGTCGCATTTATCCGTAATTACGCGTAATTGGCTACAAGATAGCATCATGAAAACGAACCTACTAAAATTATACAGAACGTAAAAAGTATAATTATATTCATGTGATCCGCCAATATAGAAAAACTTGACTAATTCATTCATGAAGATCCCTTCGACAGTTTATCCCAAGAAATCCTAATAATATTTACTACGTTTATATGAACATAGACTTAATGTGTTACAAATTATACGTAATAGTAGTAGGATATTATACTTTGGATTTATATGTTGTATTATCTAAAAGTCACGGCAAGAGCCTTAACCAGCATCTGGGATTTGTGAACCAGAAATAATACTTATTAAAAATAATCTCAACACTCGCCTTCACTATCCTGTTCCCTATTTAATTCTTAGTCAAATAGAGTAAACGGCTCGACCGTCGGCAAATTGACTGTTTGACATTTGTCAAACTTTTAGTCTCTGGATGAAACCAATATAAGAGAATTTATTTTATAATTATTAATAACTTTATTTCTAAATTAAATTAATCAATTTTTTTTAACGAGTCGTCTCGATAAATTTTTAATATTTAATGAAATATGTGTAAGAATAATAAAGGTGGAAACGAGCGTAAGATAGCTTACAAGATTATTTTGGAAGTTATAATATTCTTACTTATTCTTCCAAAGATTTAAGTTAACACTCTCAGTGTATATATACATAATTTTACATAAATATGTAGATGATATCTTTCTTTTGGTATTTGTTCTACTTTAAGCTATTAAAATTATGAAGCCCTATATATAGTTAAGAATCTATTATAATAAACTAAAAATAAATTACTAAAGTACTGTTTTCCTCGACCTTATACTACTATTAGTAGTTATGTAAACGAAGTAAACCAAGCTCTGAAATAAAAATATCAAAACCAAGTTGAATTCGCGTGACTTGCTTTCTTTACTCACGAGATTTATGTCATCTATCATAATGTAAAGTATCACATATGCCCTTGGTTTTTCTGATTGTTTGCACACGTTATTTTTGTATTGCTGATATTTAAGAGAGAAATAGTAATTAAAATTAACCTTCACAAACTTAAAAAATTTTTGGTCCTTTCTTACGTATTTCTTGGTGATTTTCATTTTTGGCTGGAACGAGGATATCTCGAGGGAGGATAAAATTTTAAATTACTAGAATTGGACTTTACATCATTTAAATGAATGAATTATAAAAATAAGCAATTGAGATATTGGTCACTTTATGACTATCCAGTTGATGTTGAAATTGTTGATGTTTGAAGGTGATAGAGATATTAAATAGTTTATAGCGATCCAGTTATTATTATTAATATAAAATAAGCATCAATAAAATACAATAAACAGAAATAAAGCATGTAATGAATAATTTTAAGCAACTATATTCATTAGCGCTAAACAGATACTCAATAACATTATGTTTAAAAAAAGATGAATGAAACGAAAGCAAAGCGAAATGGAATGTCAGGGAAAATTTTTTTGAAAAGATTTGCTTTGCAAAGCCACGTTGTCGTCGTATTGAATGCGTTTTAATGAAAAAACATGCGATTCGTAACATTCAGGGGAATTAAATCCTCGGAGCTCCGCTCACGATACCAAATGCATCGGCTCGAATTCATTCGAATATTATTTCCACAGGGATTCTGCTTCTGGCTATTTAATATTATGCTAGCCAATGATAAATTTTGGATTAGTACTAGTACCTTGTTAATTTACAATCGATTGGTTATCGATAGGTTTTTGTTGATTTTAAAAGTTCTAACAATATTCCATTATAGTATAGTACCTGGTTATATTTCTTATTTTAGACCGATTTATCTCGAAGATTAGTAATTATTTATATATTATTTATATAAGTGAGGTTAGTTACGTCATTTATGGCTCAAGAACTGTTGGATAGATTTTGATAAAATTTGACAAGGAGATAGACTAGATCTAGGGAAATAACATAAGCTTTAATGTCGAAAGAGGCGGTTGAAGGGGTTATAATAGAGCATGAAATTTTGAATAGAAATTCATTATATATACAGCAAAATATGGTGGAAATTACATAAAACTAAATACACGGGGTAAATTACATCCAGGTGAAGACGGGGCGGTTCAACTAATTGTTTATACTTATTAGGTTTAATAATAAATTTCCGCAAATACTTATGATTTTACATAAAACCTTGATTATTCTGAGACATGTTATTTCTTATAAAAAATCCTCAGGGCAAAAAATGTATTTTAGATGATCAGTCTAATCTGAGATAGTATCTTAGTAGTAGATAGTATCTCAAATTTATGAGAAATAAATATATTCTCATAATTCTTGCAATTAAAAAAATCTGAAGTAAATTTTAAGTTACTTTACGAGCATCTAAAAATTAATTAAATTTAAATAAAACATAAGGCGATATTTAGAAACAATAGTTGTTAATGTAATGCAAAAATCCTATTTTTGTTCATAGTTTGTACATTAGTGGACGCTAATCGCCATACTGGTTGAACAAATTTGTATGCAGTCCCTAATGGTGAGTTAAAATAATCCTGTTTTAAACACAAATGATAAAATTTATTACATTGAAATTCTCTCGAATATAAGTATGAAATGTAACGTGAGCCGTATATAACTATAAAAATTAAGGTAAAAGCAAAATCGTTTCGTACTTTAAAAAAACATAGTTTTTATTGCGATGTTAATTAGAAATGATTGTGTACTTACATTCAGCAGATCATTTTCCTAGATCGTTGAACTTAGTTAACTATTAAAAACAGCTGTATTTAATAGAGTAAAAAATCACTAGTAGATAGTTTTATTTAATACAGAAATTATTTTATTTTAAATAAAATACCAAAAAGTTAGAGTATTAACGTAAAGTTCCCGCCATTTTGCGTACAACCGAATCTAAACCCGTACGGTACGAAATTTGCGGCGCTACTGAAAGTACGATTCACTGCGATCCACAGTCAACACAACTCCGCTCTAGCCTACCTTTGAAGTTTTCTCCTAAAACTTTCATACTAACACATTAAATCCAACTTTATAACTAAAGCAATACAACACTTATCTTTAAAGCAGTAAAATAGCAAAATATTTGGCTCAAGAATATTCTTACGACATTTTTCGTCTGTAACAAATAAGGTTTTACTAAATTCAGAAACGGAAGGGCGGATATAGAATAGAAATAAACCTAACGTAAACTTTATCCATCGCTACATAAGATCGAAAATTGTCGAGTGGTTGTAAAACGAACTTGATACGGAACGCTGGAAAATGTCGAATTTTTCCGTGTGAAACAGAGACAGATATAGTTTTTAGTGACAAAAGGGTACGGCCTACACAAAACCAGTAGAGGGGATGATCTTAAAATTTTCTTAGATGTGTGAAGATCGCTAAGATTACAAGTAATACATAGTATTATTTAAGTTTAGACAGGAATATTGATGATAGTATAGTGGTGAATATGCGATAATCCAGTTTCTAACGCTACACCATTAATAAGAATGAAATCGAGTAAAATGGAAACTCTTTCATAAAACATGTGAAGAACTCTTTCAAAGGACCTAACTCAAAGCAAAATGTTGTTTATTTTGTTAGGGAAGAAAGCCTGTATACAACGGAGAAAACGCCACATGTCAGAGCATGAATAAAAGAAGAGATATGTCTCAGAGTTTCAAAACCTAGCTAGTATTTTCCAGAAAGACACTTACATTTCTCATGTTGCGTGTTCGTCTTTAATGCTATTTCAAGTTCAACAATTTCTTTACATGATATTTTGTATTCATAAATATAAATGATTATAAAAAAAGTGAATTTACAATTACTTTACTAAATGTACTTATTATTTATTTCATAAAGATCGTTTTTCTAAATCGTTTTAATCTTAGTCTTAAATAATATTACAAATGCGAAAATAAGTATGTTTGATGGTTAGTCTCTTCTTTTGTATTTTAACAGAGATTTTTAATGTTCCGTACATTATGATTTTTTGCATAAATATAGCTTGTTGCTACTTTTTATTCCGGAAAACCATTCATCGTTCCCGTGGGATAATAAAAATATATTTATACTAAATTGATTCGAATAGAAATATATTGTGTCTGTACGAAGATGAGGGTATTAAGTCTATACTAATATTGTAAAGAGGAAAGATTGGTATTTTTGGATGTAACGAATAAGCTTAAAACTACTGGACCGATTTCAAAAATTCTTACACCGTTAGAATTAGAAACCTATATTATCCTGAGTAACATAGGCTATATTTATTACTAGAAAAAATTAGAGATCTTCAGAAATTCTTACTAAAATCAACCCAAGGTGTAAAAAAAATAGCCATAAAATATATTTCATCGCATGCCCTGCGGAAAGTATTGATGATAGAACAAAAAAAATGTTCTACAATATTATAGAACGTAACAATATCTACAAAAACCTTCGAGACCATATGTCCAACTATTGTAGTTATGTCACTATAACTACTTTTTAAAATTTTAAAAGTTGATAGAAATGCCTATCAAAATCAGACCATGTTTTGAAAAACTTTACTTTTGTATTAATTTTTATCCAAATAAATTATTTCGTATTCAAGACTGTTGCAATACCTGTTGATTACTTTTTGAATTATTAAAATTTTTATTAATTTTAATAAAAAAATTAATTGATATAAGTATTTATTTTGCATGGAATGCATTCAAAATAAATACTTAAATCAATGAATTATCATTCTTTTTAAATAAGTGGTTTCTTAGTGATAATGATATATAGATATTTCTTTTTTATTTTATATGTCGTAATTTCATGATTGTAATCAACTTTAATCCTGATTCTATGAACTCTACGAAGCAGGAAAGGATCCTAACATATATCATAACTAAGTCCAGTTTGAACGATAGCAATAATATACCAAGTAAAGAATTACGAGGCCAATGTCTGACCCTAAAATCGCGCAATAAATTATGGTTTACTTTGTCGTTTATGAGGGCTGCTGTAGACATAACCGTGCTGAACATGTGTAACAGATTGCGGCAATAAGGGAAATTGTCTTTTTTATGAACGCCCCGCAAACGAAACTAACGGCAAGGACAAGCTGATACTTACGCCTGATCGCTTTCTCCTTTTACTTAAATGGCTTTTTGATTTCTTTAACCTGTGCTGTAATAGTTCAGTAAATGTCACACGCAGTTTTTCTCATAACACAGTCTCAATCAAGAGAATTCGCAATTTTGTTCATAATTAATTTTTGCCTTAGAAATATTATGTTATTCGTAGGCAAGCGATTACATTGCGAATTAAATTTTCATTCAACACTTCGACCTAATCTGAAAGTTACTTCGCACCGAGACGAGACTATCCTAATGAAAATGATGTGTAATGGAAGTTTTCATTTAAGGCATTAGGAAAAAATATTTATAAGAAATAAGAGATGCGAAAAATTTATGATTAAAAAAAATATGAATATTATTCCAAATTTAATAATATTTTTTTAATGATCTCTAACATAGTTACAGTATTTTTTTAAAGACTGTTAAAAGCTTATATAACCTACAATTAAAAATATTGTCATAATACCGACCATCGTAATTACATTGATGTACATTTTTTTTCAGCTACCAAACTTTTAGATATTTTATCCGAAACTAAAATTAGAAAGAAACTAAATGCCATAGCAACCTTAATTGCCCTTAAGCCATTTGTCTCCCGTACCTGAAGTGACCAGTATGAACCGAACCCAGAAGTTAATTTCACGGGGTATTTCTCCCACTGTATAACGCCGCCTCCTTATTTTAAAGCACTCTTGTGTAAAATAGAATTAATTTATCTCGTCTTGCTCATTACAAGTACGCTCTTAACTTTTTTTAATATAAATAACTAATTCGTAACGCGTGTTGTTATGAAACGGTTCTCTTTTGCAAAAAAAAAAGTTTTAATTGATTAAGTATTAAAAATATGAAAAGTCTACTAATATTCTAGTGCCTAAGTATTTAACTAATAAATAATTAGCTAGAATTTTTTTTATAAATACCCCCAACGAGCTTAAACTATTTAATATATTTGTCCCGAAAGATCGGAGGCAGACTGACAAGACATTTTTAAGTGCGAATATTATTTAACTTATGCACGAAGTTCGAACAGTGGATAATGTTATGATCATTGAAATAAGATTCTCTAAATATTTATCTGGGTCTCAAGCTGCAATCACTGCTTAGTTTCCTGTCAGAACATAGAACATGTTACGATTATGTTTCAGTATAGAATATATTTCTACAAACTTCACTATGAAAAATGTCTTCAAACAATGTTAATTTTTTTTAATATACATTTTACATCTACTTGGTTAAAAGTTAAAGTTCATAGTAAGTTAAATTTACATGAAATGAGGGAAGCAGTAAAAGTAACTTTACTACGTAGTTTGTTACTACTTTGAATTTGTAAATCGGCCCAACTGTCTACACCAGGTATTGTTATGATGGCGCAAACTTTAAAAGAGACTGAGTAAGGTTAAACAGTTGTTTCCGGCGTAAACTACGATTTAAAGGTTGAAACTAATACTTATATAGTAGCTACATTGTGCAGTAACACTCAAAACTGGTGCTTGAGGCCCAGGAGTTCGACTACTGCGCGACAACGTTACAGAACTATCTAACCTAATAATATAATGATGACTATAACAAAGACTCACGTGATTTACGATAAAGAAGATATTTACCGCACAAAATCATTAGACAAACTGGCTCAAATCTATCGGGATTGATGTGTACGCGTGGGTATACTTGAAACAAAACAGTAGAAACTAATCTTAAATACATCGTTATCGTCTGTGTTGTTAACCATAAATTTTTGAAATTCTAAAAGCTTTCAATAGGAAAGAAATGTCCATCATGTAACCCACCAAACAATTTCGCCAAGACATTATCTCGCAAGCCGACGCTTGTACGCCATTATTTTCTTGACATATTTCGTTGCAACATTTTATCTGTTTTAAAATATACTTCTACATTTATGTTGTGTCTTCCTCATCCTCGTTTTGTAAGTGTTTTTACTTATTATTTTATGCATTTATCCTTTTTGCTCTGGTTACAAAGTTATAGCTAGAAAAATTGGTTACTAAGTCGTGACAAAACTGAATTCATCATCACGACCCTTCAATGGCCCACTGCTGAGCCGGGTCTCCTCAGAATGAGGAGGGTATTAGGCCATAGTCCACCACGCTGGCCCAGTGCGGGTTAGAAGACTTCACACACCTTTGAGAACTTTTTGCTAACTCTCAGGTTTCCTCACGATGTTTTATCCACTAACTAATTCGCTTATTCGGTCACATACGTAGCATTCATACACACAAGTCACACACTCAAACACCCACTCATTTATTAACTCGACCTTAACGACTCACTTACTAAATCTTGTGAAAAAAATTTTAATATTGATAATTTGGGGGATTGAGTAACATCTAAATATAAAAGTTACACAAACTTTACAAGGCATACAAACTTTCAATTTATAATATCAGTAGGATATATAGTCAACTAAATTATCTATATATGAATGTAAACATAAAATGAATGTTTTCTATAATTTCTGATTAGCCGAGTTTTCCAAGACAAAAGAATATTATTGTCAAGTGAATGAAGGAAGCTTAATTTCCTCGAGTCAATCAAACAATCATTTAAGACAAACTTTTCCGAATTAAAATTGTGTAACTCTTATTTTTTCAAACTAGTTTGTAAATTAAGTTCACGATAGGAAATTATATTTATTTTATGTTTCGTTCAAATTTGTACTTATTGTATTGTTCATGTCATACAAAAAGAAAAGAGTTTGATTTTGCTTCGTGACTTTATAAGTGCATCGTTATATCTACTGTTAATTAATAAGAGAAGAGAGAGTTGTAGTAGTCTATACGCAGACTAACAGTATGACGGCTTGACTAGACTATCCTCCTGGGGGTTTTACTTTAGAATTAGAGCTTCAGAGTTACTGCTAAGAATACTCGCGTATCAATAATTATTCCGTCGTGATGGCGCATTTATTTTGCAATCCCCGCTTCCTTGATTTGTGTTTATCAGTTGGCCAACATTCAAGTAACAGGATGCTACTGATATCAGTCGTACCAACATCAAGATCAAGTGACATGATGCTTCGCAAATTATAAGTGTTGCCAACATCATAATGAACACTACCGAAATCCCAAAATCTAAGATATCTATTTTTTTATCTATAGATATCTTATTTAGGAAATGTGTTATCCGATTGAAATAAATTAAAATGTATAAATGTAACAAGATTTGACCAAACTATTACAAAAACATATAAATCTTTCAGTGTGTCATATGTAAAAATTGTAGCTGAACGGTTTCCGAATATCACCCGATACAACAAAGTGGAAACAAATCAACGATACGGTATAGTCTGGCCGGTTTTTATTTCGTCTGGCACGTAATTGAATTTTGTGGTTCGTTCGATCATAGACCGACCCTGCACTGTTTGTTTACAGAAATATATTTGTATGCGGCATGCAAATGTTTCCATTTGATGTCTGTATTCCACATTCATACAGGACTGGACTGATTTTAAGTGTTTGCCAATTTTGGTGAAAGCAAATCAAATGTAAATGTAATTAACATAACCGCTTGCAAATAAACTGTTTAAGTGTCATTTTATAATAATAACTCAGGAATTTAAAAAATAAATCATGTTTTTAGTGGTCACGATAACAAAATATAAGTCCAATTGCGACCGGTCATTTATAATCTCTACCAGTCTCTATTACCCAGGATTCTATCATATCAACTAATATAGACGTTAGTGGTAGTACGATCATACGATCACTACTTGATTTGGAATAGCGTCAAGTAAACCTTTAAACACGTAAAATACACAGGAACAAAGCCTGGGGCATGGGGCCCTGATGAAAATCTAGAGAGTTCATTAACTATGCATAAACCACATAACTTTTACATTTAAACGGTTCAGAGCTTATAATTAGTTGAGCAAGCGAGCATTTTACTTGGTCAAAAGCTCCTGGTACTGCTTGTCTCTTACATTGCTTTGTCTAAAGTTGATAAATATTACAGCTTTGACTTACAATTGTACGGTTGAAAATGGTGACACTAAGTTTATAAATACAATTTTTCTTACGATAGACTGATATGAGCCTAATTCACTGTAGAAAATGATTTTTAAATGTGACACCGTGAAAATAGTAAAAATAAAATATTTTCGATTTCAGTATTACCCACACATGTGATAGCTAAAAGCTTAATATTCAAACGTTAGATCCACTTTTGCCTCACATGGTACACTCGTACAAGTATAGACGCAGACGGGCCGAACAGAATAAAAAGTGCAAGTCCCACACCTGCTCCATTCGCACGAGTTCGCCTGATAACTTTCGTATTCTAATCCATTCGTTTTTACTTAAAAAACATTTTTGTATGAAAGATAGTTAAAAGCTCTACATTGGAGTATAGAATGTTAAATGGTTTTCACATTACAAACAATGATACCTATTACTGTACAGAAATACGTAGAGGAATATATGTTAGTTAGAATGCCGAGAGAAGGCTTAAGTACATTCTTGAAATGATCTGGACAATCACCATTTTGTTAAATCGCTCGACCTCACTATCCAATATTATAAACAAATAAATAATATAACCTAATAATATAACCTATATAAAGCAGCAGTGATGGCCCAGGCCAAGTCTCAACGACTTCAAGTCTTACTCGGGAGGTCTTACAGGTTCGATCCTGGGCACACACCTCTGACTCTGAGTTATGTGTGTTTTAAGCATTGAAATATCACTTGCTTTAACGGTGAAGGAAAACATCGTAAGGAAACCTGCACTCCTGAAAGTTCCCAAAAAGTTCTCAAAGGTGTGTGAAGTCTGCCAACCCGCACTGGGCCAGCGTGGTGGACTATGGCCTAATACTCTCCTCATTCTGAGGAGGAGACCCGGCTCAGCAGTGGGCCATTGAAGGGTCGTGATGATGAAATAATATAACTCACGCAGGCATTGCATTACTTTAGATATGTAATTTTAACTTTTTGAAATCACTTGATAAACTGCGACAGTGGGTATTCTTAAAACAAAACAGAGGAAATTAATCACCGGAGCTAAAATCCTAAATATTTGTTCGAGCACCGTTCGAGCACCGTCGGAAGGTTGCCTCCTTATCGGTGTTTTACCGGATGCATTTCGGAGACTTTGCTGAAGAACTCCATGACTTAATCCCAACTGCCCCATTTTACTATCGAACGCCCCGGCAAACGCGACCAAAGCTACATCGGTTCACGGTGGAAATTCCCAGAGTGCGTACCAAACGCTTTGAATCCACTTTCATTATTCGCACTGCGAAATTGTGGAACTATTTGCCGGATTTTGTGTTTCCAGATACGTACAACGTTGGTGTCTTCAAAACCAAAGTAAACAGATACCTTCTAGGTAAGCGTGTTACATCCTAGACCGTGTCGTGCTTAACATCAGGCAGAATACGGTCAAACGCTTGCCTATAAACTAGGAAATGTCAACTAAATAAGTTGCAACATTCTCATGTTATAATCTGTAAATTTTATATGAAATAATCTGTACTTATTAGACGGGTCACTCTTAACTATTTTTAGTTCCTTCCTTCTCCTTCCCTTCCGCACTTGTAAAACTAATTTCACACGAAGATATAAAATACCTACATATAAAAAAATAAAACGCTATCTTCCAGGAGATGTATTTTTCTTCTATATATTTCATCACATTATATAATTCATAATATCAGTAAAGAGTGTGTATGATAAAAGATGAAGAATACGAAAGGAGAAAAGTATAAAGAATAATAAAAGTCCACAATACGAGCCATCGCTCACAAGTCTCTGCAGTCAATAGCTGGTGTCAAAACAGTTCCTATTCAATACGACTGCTTATGATTCAATAATGGCTCTCAATACTACGATCATAAATAATTCAACGTCAAATTCCGTATATTGTTCACGTTATAGTATTGTCATTTCTATGATATTTCATTTATTATTTAGCTTTAAAACACTACGGGATCAGGTACTAAAACATAATAAGAAAAAGTCTTTTCGCATTATAGTATGTATGAACTTGTAATAAAATCTCTTTGGCTATATACTATTTGTATCTGGCTGGTTTTGGTATCATTAAAAGTTAAAATTTTATAGAAAATAATTCTAAATTTAAATTAGAAAAATGTGTGATTTTTATTTGTTTTTCGTACTGTGAAGATGAGTGTGAAGAAAGGTAAAAATGCAACGCAAGCCGCGAAAAAAAATTGCGATGTTTATGGACCTAGTGCAGTGTCTGTAAGAGTAGCACAAATTTGGTTTAAGCGTTATCAATCCGGAAATTTTAATGTCAAACATGCACCTCGCTCTGGTCGCCCTATTACGGATAAAATGGATGCCATTTTTGAAAAAGTGGAGCAAGATCGGCATATCAGTAGTTACAATGTAGCTGAAGAACTAGGAATTGACCACAAAAAAGTTTTGGCGCATTTGAAAAAAAGTGGGTACATAAAAAAGCTCGATATTTGGGTACCTCACGAGCTCACTGAAAGAAACCTAATGAACCGTGTACTCATTTGTGATTCTTTATTACGACGTAACGAAACCGAACCCTTTTTGAAAAAGCTGATAACTGGTAATGAAAAGTGGATCACGTACGAAAAGAATGTCGTGGTCAAAGGCCGGTCAGGCTTCACAGACTGTGGCGAAACCCGGGTTAACTGGCAACAAGGTGATGCTGTGTGTGTGGTGGGATTGGAAGGGCATTATTTATTATGAGCTGTTACCACAGGGCAGGACCATCGATTCTGAACTCTACTGGGAACAACTGATGAGATTAAAGCAGGAAGTTGAGAGAAAGCGGCCGGAAATAATCAACAGAAGGGATGTCGTTTTTCATCATGATAACGCTAGACCTCACACATCTTTAGCCACTCCGAAAAAATTAAGAGAGTTTGGCTGGGAGGTGTTAATGCATCCGCCGTATATACCTGACCGTGCACCTTCAGATTTCCACCTTTTTCGGTCTCTTCAGAATTCTTTAGGCAGTGTCAGGTTAACATCACAAGAGGACTGCCGAAACTACTTGTCGCGGTTTTTTGATAAGAAGCCTCAAAATTTCTATAGCAATGGGATCATGTCCCAACCTACAAGATGGCAAAAAGTCATCGAACAAAATGGTACCTATATATTTTAGTTAAATGTAAATAAAGTATATTAAAAAATGTTTTGAATATTTTCTTAAAAAATGCGAAGAGACTTTTTCCCCAACCTAATATTTATAATTTAACCAGTTGATTAAACAGTATTCTATCTTGTTTTTACAAAATATACTCTGGCATGGAAATAAATATATATCATATAAGCATTATATACTCCTTTCCATGCCAAAGTATATAGATTAATAATTAATCTTATATATAAAATTCTCGTGTCACAATGTTAGTTACCGTACTCCTCCGAAACGGCTCGACCGATTTTTACGAAATTTTATATGCATATTCAGTAGGTCTGAGAATCGGCCAACATCTATTTTTTATACCCCTAAGTGATAAGGGTGGCCCACATCATTTACCGGGTCAGCTAGTTGTTTATAAATTTTTGTAATCTCAATTAGCAGTTTTATGTGATTTATTTTCGATAAATCGACCTACGAGTCGCGTTTACTAACGGTATCAAAGATTACATAAGAATTCCCAACATCTAGTACTATAGTATATTACATTTCCACTCGCATAAAATTATATATTAACCTATTTATTTCATTTGAAAAAAAAAATATAAAACGACATCTATGTAATGTCTTTATAGTAATTTAATAACAGAATTCATGGTTATATCATCCTATAAAATTAGATTTCTATGCAATTAAGCAATAAAAGGGACAAAAGATAATCCTGTATCAGAATACGTAAAAGGACGTAAAGAAAGAAAAAATATGACTGGTACATTTCCTCGTTTCATAATATATTGTATTGCCTTGTTAATATTATTATAAGAAATTATTATCTGAAAAAATTAGGTTAAGGGAAAAAATATAAGAATAAACACTACAACTGTAGATACGAATGAAATAAAAACATGTACTTAAACTGTTTAATTTATGACAAACTGCAGTCTACGATGAAATTAAACTAAAACCACTATTATAATTTAAATATGCTAGTAAATACTTAATAAACTATAATTTCAATAGCACTAGGTTTTTACATGTTATTTAAAAAAGGCTTATTTTTACACACGTAACCTAGAAAACTCGAATTAACATAAACTATAAAAAATAACAGTTACAATATTAAGTCCAGACATGGTATCTCACTCTAAGGTCTGAGTTAGATCCTGGGCACACACCTCTGACTTTTCTGAGCTATGTGTGTTTTAAGCAATAAAATATCAGCAATTAATTGCACTCCTGTAGTATTTTAAAGTCCTCAAAAATGTGTGAAGTCTGCCAACCCCCACTGGCCTAACGTGGTGACCCGGCTCAGCAGTAGGCCATTCAATGGTTGTGATGATAAACAATCTAAGAGGATCGTCTATCCTCTTACTGAATGTCAAACATAATCCTGTTAATGTCACGTCCATAATAAGTTAGATAAAATTAATGGTGTTGTTTGATTTGTACAAATATTTACCTGGTTCACCACCATTTTATATAAATAAGGCGGAAAACGACTACAATATATTAATTGTGAAGATCAAAAATATTTGCTATTACAAAATAAGTTGAATTTCTTTATGAAAATAGGAGCAGCGTTTATCTTGCTTCAGATTTGAAGTAGGGTCTACTGAGGTATAATTATTGTAAGAGGTGAACTTTGTACTCTAGACCTTTTTAAGAAGGACACTTAAGGTAAGAGAGGCATGCTCAGCTATTTCGGATCATATCATTAAAATTAATAAGCAAACACTTCAAAATTTATTTTAAGAGCACTCGATGTTTAAGAAAGAAATTTATTATTTATAAGGAATTATTTTAAAAACTTAATTATATATTAAATATTACAACTGCTAATACAATGCGTTATTCATTCAAATAAGGGTCAGTTTTTTCATGAAATTTCTTACTTTAGAATAATATTTTCGTATATCAATAGCTCAAATAGCTCTTTTTGTTTAATATAATTGAGAAAACATTTAATCAGTGCTAAAACTTAGATGGAAATTCAAAGTACTTTCAACGCAACGATATCGGTCTTATGGAGTGTGACGTGAGGATTTACAAGAGAATATCAAAAAGTGTATAGTTTTTGTCAACAGTAGCACTTGTAATTATTCACTTTTTGTTTTATTCCATTTTGTAATCATGAAATCAAATATTGATAATATATTTATAGGTACATATCTATAGCATTGTTCACTTGGATTGTTATTCGTATTATAGATCGTGACGTCACTCACCCCAAGCGCACAAAAATGACGGAGATTTTTAACATGGTTTTATGACGCTTAACATTTATTTTATACAAAAATATCTACTTCTAATAAATAAATAATAACTACTATTTCTTTAACTAATTCGTTAATTTAAAAAAATATATTTTTCGGGTAAGTTATTTAAAATGTAAGATACCTCAATTTAAAGTATAAATAACTAAACTAAAAAATATGGTTTTGTTGTACGTCCATCGCAATTTCAAATTTACATAAACCCTTTAAACATGAGATACTAACTGGTGTTTGATATTTTATTGGAAAATTGGAAATTAATATATTTTACTGGTAAATTGTAATAAACTAATTATCATACTGTTGTTAAGAATAAAAGTAATTTAGAACTTATTTCTTACAATGCAGTATCCATTAACAACTCCGATAATCCAAGCGCAGCAAACAAAGGCGCTAATTTTTCTTACGAGATTTACAATTCTTCGTTTCTTTTGCACGGAAAGGATCTATTGTGAAACTGTCTGGAGGTTTGTTAGATGTTTCGTGAAACTGTGCGTTCATGTAAAATGTTAAGATTTTTGTATATTTATCAATAGAGAAAAAATTTCTCTATATAAAAGCTAAAAATCTTCTTAAACTTTAAAAAAAAAACATATATCCAGATACTTGTTCTACATGGTGCATAATTGTATGATTGCAAATTTTCATGAACCGAATATGTTAGACAGAGATTGTCTCGATGTCCTTCTTCTAGAGCCTCTACCTTCGAAGAATATATCACAAACTCTATAAAGTCTGATAGGTCTAACATTTTGACTTTGATATAATAGGCATTTGTGAATTTATTTTATATCTACTTGCTGCTACTGCTTGAGCAAATAAAAATTTTATTTTAAACTCTGGTAGTAAGTTAATGTCAAATTAATTATTATTGAATATGTCATTCAAATTATCGTTGCTGACTCTTAAAATAAAATTTTAAACTGTTACAAAAAGTGGCTTTAAGTATCGTTAAACTGCAAATCCGGATATTTTTTCAACAAAAAATAACTCTCCAAATATTTAAAACAGCATTTATTTGTAAATTCTTTTATGCTGTCACAAGGAAATTCTGTGATCGGTGAAGTCGTCTTTAAACTGATATAAACATCCTAGCGGAGACGATGAAAATGCGCGTCCCGAGGGCGCAAGTCATCGTAACATACTTCCGTTGCATTCGAGAGCTGACAGCTTGTTCTTACTTTTCCTTTAAAATACATGAAAATATCTAGAATATTCTATTACAATTTGTTTTATCTATTTCAAGCATAAATATGACTTACTATTTATATCGAATCAAAAGCCTAAAAAATAAGTTTCAAGCTTCTAGCTTTCAAAATGACGATACTTTCATACAACTTTTAATCCCCCTTTTCAACCACTTACAACCCTTTTTTCGCATTAAAAAGTAACATATGTCCTTTCTCAGTTCAGTAGTTTTGGGATGAAAGTATGACAGACAGCCAGCATTATTTTCGCATTTACAATATCAGTAACAATTCTTTAGCTAGGCTAGGACGTCGGATTTATATTCGAAAGGTCGTGGGCTCAAATGGGTCTAGTCCTAACATAAGCGTTTCACTTAGTTGGGGGAGATTAGGAATAGGTACTAGTAGTTTGTAATCTAAATTGCGTATATATTTTTTTAATTAAATCCACAGGTCAATTTATAAGCTCACTCCCGATAACTCATAGCTAGCGATGAATAAAATCGGTGAGTAGATATTGACTAAACAACTTCTATCATAATCTTAGTTTATGTGTAATTGAAGTTTGTATATGTATATATGTGAGTGTATATGTATATATGATTGATTATATATATAATGCTTAATGGATGTAAATCTCTCTGCAACTTAATATTTAGATTGATATTATTTAAGTAAACATTATATTAATTAGTTTAGTTTCATATCAACTATAACTTGCAAACATTATTAAATATCATTGTTACAAAATTATGACGGTATTAAGAAAAAAGTGTAATCAACTTTAACTTCTAAGTTTATAAATACCCACGATTTCGTACTGTACATTTTATAACTTATTTATTTTGTAAATTGTATTGTAAATTGTTTTAACTTTCATTTAGTGTACACGTCTGTGTCAATCAACTAACGCCTAAGATACAGGCTCGGCCTAGTTTAGACGTTAGTGCTTATTTGGAACTGTGTCTCAAAATGTACTCGTCGCTTAATGTAATGCGCAATGTATTTTGTTTTTGTGCCAAATAAAGTTATAATATAATATATTTCTAGTTTAAATAAATGTTATGTAACGAAGTCGAGCAGTGAAGGCGAGAGTTTATGTACAGGCAGAGAGCTCTTTAAACTTGTTCCTGGATCTCATGTCTACGGTACAATTTAGCTCTTTGTTTTATTATTATTGTCTTTTATGTGTGAACGGTGTGACTGCTATGTACTTATTAAAATTACCAAAAATTTTAGTTTTCTTAACGAAGTATTAGCTTCATTTTTAGGTTTCTTTTAAGGTTTAAGGCATACTTCCACAGTTAATATCTAGATGCAGAGAAAGAAACAAGTTCATAGAATTTATAATTATTATCTGAAGGAAAAGAGGCGAGGCCAACTTATTGCTCAGTTGCGTGATAGCTTCTAATATATTATTTCATCTAGGTCTAAACGTGTCTGTTTACCTCAAAGTCGTTTATTTATTTATGCCAATAAAAATTAAGTTACACATTCTATTACACAAAATTTATTATAGCACACAGAATAACTAAAGTAGATATATTATTTTTAGATATTATGTAGGTACAAAAAAGTGTAAATACTAAAACATAGACTATAATATGCTAAAATACAAATACATAAAAAACCGTTAATATTATAAACTACATACAATATAAACATACATGTATGTCTACATGTGAAAACAATTTTTATATAATATGTGTATGTACATATTTAAGAGTGAGCAAAAATGTTGCTTCAGATTGAATTTAAACACTTCAGTGCTTCGGTTGCCAACAAAAATGTGCTGTGGTAAAGCGTTTCAGAGTGATGACGCATGCACCGTAAAATATTTATTTATTTATTAAGTAGCTTCTCTAAAACATCAGGATACCAAATGTCCACGTACTCTAAAATAGGAAGTAGGAGAGATTGAGCAAGTAGTTTACTAACAAAAACAAATAACACAATATATATATTTTAAAATCATTTTTTATGTATCAGTAGTAATATATTGTGATAGATTTAATGCATGACAACGTTTTTTAGGGTTCCGTACCTTAAAAGAAAAAAAGGAACCCTTATAGGATCACTTCGTTATCCTTGTTTTGTATATATTTTAAAGACCCTTTTTCTCAGGATCGCGTGGAGGCATCTAGTTGAAATTAATAACAAATACTCATGCTTGCTTTTAAGTCCACGCATTAAAAAGATAAGACCGTTAATGTGGTCACTCATATAATTATAAGGTACTTCCTATAGACCTAGCGTTGTGAAATTTGGTCAATAGATTAAATAAGGTCTTATAGCACAAGTAAAGGATAAAATTACAAAACTGAAAATTTTTTGTAGTTCACTAGAAAATTAACTATTTTTGACTGTCACGAAAAGATACAACCGCTATCTCATGTATGGTAATATTGATTTTCAAGATAAATCAAAATTCCCAGGCTTCGTCTTTTGACCTAGGAACATGATTTTTGACAAGAAGCAAGGTCCTAAAAATTGCAATTTGTTGTTAAATCGCATTATTTGAAGAATACGTGAAGTTGTCAAGTTGAAATTTATATTAAACATGTAAGTCTATAGTATCAGGAAGCTGTAAAAAAATCAACCTTCTAAGTGCAAGGAATCAATAAATATGGCCATTTATACTGAAGTCATAATAAGTAGTTTTTCTATAGGGCATTCCACAGACGCGGATGTGAAATAAGTAGACCTGCCCGCGGTACAGATGCATGATATTTTTAAAGTTTTAACTCTGGTTAAAGAGTTAAATTTCGTGAAATAGAACTTTAAAAACTTGAAATAAATGTATTCCAAGAAAGAAAGAAATATTTTTTATTGTAAAGATGTATTAAAAAAATATTTAGTGTAATATAAATTCTATTTATTAATTTATGAAATTTTTAATTTTTAGAAGGGTCAATAATGTTTTAAATTTAGGCACCTCTTCCAGTTTATAAAATTTTCAAAGTCTTCTAGCTTTATGTTAATCAGGGCTTAAATCTGTATCGATGACATGTATATGTATAACATATTCGAATGTTAGTAAAATCGCAAACATGGACGTTTTTATCGTCGTATCGTGTGAAATTAATCTAAAGCTAAATTTTAGCAACGACTGTTGATGACATAACATGTTGCTAAATGACAATTTGTGAAATATTTTATGGGACTCCAAAAAAAAGGAGCAATATGTATTTTATTAATATATGTTCACCGACTTTCAAATTATTTGAGTGTAATAATTTTTACTTTTTATTGCATTTTTCAAAGTTAGAAGTCAGTTAATTGTTTTATCATGTTTTCTTATTAACTATAAATATGTCAATTAAAACACGCAATGCTAATATCGAGATTAAACGCCTCCCAATACTTTGTACTTTTGATGATATTTTGACCTATCTTAAGAAAATAATATTTTAATAGTGTTTGTTAAAATTGTACGGAACCCTCAGTGCGCGAGTTCAAGACTCGCACTTGGCCCAATTATTTTTCGTAGGGTTTATGTTAAAATATCGCGATTATCATACTGACAATAAGTTTTCGCACAATATTCATTTGCAATAGCTGTAATCCGCTATTGGATTCGATGTCACATCTAGTGGCGGAGAATTTACAAAATTAAACATACAAATACTCAATGAGACAATCATAAAAGGCAGTATTAACATAACTAAAAGAGTTTATCTTACCTAATACGATATTTTAATATCACTTGCGCACAAATACGGAAAGTCCTGATATGAAATATGAGTTTTCTCGACCGTAAACAGAACATTTTTACGCATTGGTAACGCTCTACTTAAGGAGAATTATACACTAAGGGGTCTAAGGGGTCGCAACCTTGCGATTATATTATTTCGAGATGTTATCTAAAAATATGTAAAGTAGTCTTCACACGCTTTGTTACAGTTCATATTACTCAGAGCCCTGAGGCTGATGTATTAAGAACATTACAAGTTCCTACGTCGAAAATAATAATTTTTGTTTGTCTTAGAAAGGATGTATGTTTAATTACCTCTTAGAGATATTTATTAACTTAGACAAAAACAACATGCACTTAAAAGATGGGTAAGCTGTGTCCGGAATTTGAGGTTAAGCTTTAAAGAACTTTTCACTCTGCATATACTTTCGCCTACACTGCTCGACATGTATACGTATCGAATTGAATCAGGCGTTACTTTGCGGAAATTCATGGTTTAAAAGGAATCAAAATGTTACCTTGCTATAAAAAGCGGCAATGTGAACTACCAGACTCGTATGGTACAACCCAGAAGAGCACCCTGCCCACATAAAAGTGAGACGCGCAAACCCGAACCAAGACACACCACACAAGTAGGTAGCTCGACGATCTAACAACCAGACTCATACGGCACAATCCGGAAGAGCACACCGTTGACAGAAAAGTGTAACGCGCGAACTCAAATAGGAAGTAGGAGAGATTGATTGATATCAAAATATATTCTAGTTATTTACATCCATTCAAAGATTTAATAATTTGTATATATTATGTATGTCCAGAGATATAAGGTTATGTTCAAAGAGATACAATTTTGTTCACCCTTATCTTTCTTATGTCAAAGAATCGGGATTATTTATTCAAATGACAGATATTTACTCATACTGTCAAGATGATACATACAAGTCGTCCCATGTCAGCATTAACGGACAGGTGCAATATTGCCGTCATTTTTGCTATATTGCCCAATTTGCTTTGAAAAATTGTATGATAGCCTCGACAACACTAACGAGCAATTTAGTTAATAAATGTTTGCTTTAAAAACAGACGGAATTCAACGTACTAGAGATGAGCTACCAAGAAATCAAGAGACAAAAAAATTAAGCCAAGTACGATTCAGGCTCGGATTCTAAAGGTTCCGCTTTGTGGGGGAACTTAACTTTCACGACAAAATCTGTTACCTCCACATTTTGACATAGGTCACTGTTAATTTACCAACTGTCTGTCTTTGACTGTTAATTTTCGGACGTTTTACGTATGTAGTAAGACAATGTTTCAAATTTTATCAAAATATGCATTGATGGCTGTCTCTTTTGTCAAAATTTCAGGGGACTGCATTTGTAAGTATTTACTATTTAATATTAATTTCAAATTGTTAATTAAGCCAAGAAAAGATTATTGACAGACGTGATTCTAAAGACCTAATTTTTCCATTTTAGTTTTTTTTTTCCTTTTACGGAACCCTAAAATACTGTAAACTGAAAATAAAGTCTTCTGAATGTTAAAATTTTTTTGTGTAGATTTTCGAGTGATAAACTTAACTCCTATCTTACTTTTTCCATTGGAAAATTACTGGTTAAAGTTAATTAAAGCCGTAGACGGCTTATTCCCAGGGTGGTTTAATTTACTACCTTGTTCATTTTTCTCGTATTGTTACAGGAAACTAATGAATTTTATAAACAAACTTTAATACTTATGGATTCTTATAAATTAGTCTTTAATTTAAAGTTAAGAGAAATCTAATCAAAACTATCTCAAAACGACAAAAATAAACTTTTCTAGAGTCTAGAGTATAGAAGATTGTTATGCACGCATATTTTTCATTTTTCAAATTAACTTAACGAATAAGGTATTATTAAAAGTAGCGTGATTTAGTTGATAATCTGGCCTGCAAAAGAAGGTATAACACTCATATACTTGACGATAGCTTCTGTATTATTTAAATAAGGAACTTGAAATAAAAAGCATCGAATGAGTCGCGTTTCTCATTATTCACTCATGACGGAGGAGGAAAAGTCTAAGGTTGCCTGGTGAGCGATACGCTCAAGCCTGCTTTGCAGGAGTCCAATACGGCGGAGCTCTGTACTTGTATGCTGGCATCTCTCCGGAAGGTCGAACAGAGTTAGTGACCATAGAAAATGGCACTCTGACCGGGGTGAGATATGCTCAAGAGATCCTCAATGAATATGTAGGGCCATATCTGGTAAATTTGGGTGATGGATCAATTCTAATACAAGATAACGCCCGACCACACAACGCTTAAGTTGTACAAGAGTAAATTCAGCAGATTGGTATCAACTTGATGGCCTGGCCACCAAAGAGTCCTGACCTGAACCCGATCGAACACGCTTGGAATGAGCTCGGCTGGTCACACGACGCAGCCGACCTCCTGTCACCCTCAATGATCTTTAACAGGCCCTGATGGAAGAATGGGAAAATATCCCCCAACACCATCTCCGTAACCTCGTCTTCAGTATGTCGAAGCTGTGATCAGAGTCAAAGGAGGTTTTTCAGGGATTTTTAGGTTTTTGCCATTCGGTAGAAATAATTATTTTTTGTTTTTATATTTCATTTATGTTAAAAACATTAAGTTAAGTAAAGTTGAATTTAAAAACTGTTATACCTTTTATTGCAGGCCGTATAGATGTAGGTTAAATGACTACAGACACAGAATTCTATGTACATGTAAGTCATGAATTAAAAAAATTGTTTATCTGGTTCCGGCTCTACCCATTAGTCTATATTAGTTTAATTATAAATCGCTGAAGTTCGACTAATATATAAGGTCTTGAAGCGATAGTTAAAATAACAAACAAGAGTAAGTAGCATGTAAGCAAACTATTCTTAAGCAGCGAGGCTCCGTTAGTTTCCTTTGTTCTCACTCGACTTGTTACACACACTACCAACTCCTTCTATACATAATTTTCCCAAATTTACAACGATGTAAGGCAAATCTAGATGTGTTATTTAAAAGTAAACGCTTTGCTGTGGTAAGAAAAAATAAATAATATGCAAAATTTAATTCTGTCAATAATTTTATGTAAGATATATGCGAATGAACAATCTGTCTAAAACTTAAAAATCGTTGTTTTTACTCTATGAGTAGTTTTTATACAATATGGTATTTTATATTTTAAATTATGTTTTGTTTTGTACAATCCGATATTAATTTGACAAATCCTTTCATCGAAGCTTGTCTGTGGAAAGATTCCTATTTTAGCAATAAGAGCGCCTTTGCATGTTTTTTGTATTTTTTTTAGTTAAATGTTTTGTATTTTTACCCGACTACGGCGATGTCAAAATGAAGGGTTATGATTTTGGCAGTCTACGTATGTATCTATGTATGTTTGTATGTTCCACCCTAGCGCCTAAACTACTGAACCAATTTTCATGAATGAGGTGTCAATAGATTTGTAATAATGGCGCGGGTGACATAGGCTGGAAAAAAAATAAACTGAGATAATTATCACGTGTTTGTATCAAAAGAAAGGTCTTGGCGAGCACATTACATATATATATATATATATATATATATATATAGAGAGAGCATAGTAAAAGATTATCGATTAATCGAATCGTTATCGTTGTCTATGGCGTTGGAGTGGGGTAGTAGTCACTTCCGTTGTTTTGACAGTCTCTACCCTCGACCCTTTATATGCGATCGACAGTCTAACTGAAGTCTTAGTCGTGCGCGGTCTCTCAAGAAGTGAACATCATCTAAGTAGTGCTAGTGATAGTGTCAAGTGCAGTGTAGTGTGGAAGTGCTGTCCAACTAAGGTCACGTAAGTCCTTACAATGTAATTGCCATGTGGTTAAGTAAACACAATGTTAGGTTAGGTTAGCCTTAGGTTAGGTTAGCCTTGTGTTAGATTCGGTTTATGTGCGTTTAACCTTGGGTTTAAATAGAGAACCTAGCAGTCGAGGCGAGTGTTGTAATTACTTAAAGGATGTCCTTAAGCCTACACCTTGGTCACAAGTCCAAGGCACTGCTTAGGTTTCTCTCGTAATTGTTAGAGATAACTTGATAATTTATCGGTTCAGTAGAAGTATCTACGTTGCGTTTACCCAATATTCCATTCAATACCATCACTCCCTTTTAGTGTTCCTTAATATTCCCCACCTTCCTCCTTCCATCTTCTTTCATATCGTTTTAAAATCCCCGACATATATATCATATAAATTAAGTCAACATTTTTGTTTAAAATGCGGCCGTGCATGCAGTTATTCACACGTTTAAGCAAATAAAAACCAACGTTACGGTTCAATATGAGATTATAAAGGTTATCTCGATCGATCAGGAAGCGGACAGCTAATAAATAAAAAAATAAAGTTTAAAAACTATAACCGTAAAAAAGTGGTCTAAAAAGGACGAAATAAGAAAATAATTCAGATAGAAACCCAGAAATGCATAGGTATACAAATGGTCAAGGTAGAACCGTGGTCGCTCATAAATACCTACCATGTCTGTCTCATGGTAGTGTTCCTGTAATCTATATCTATACTAATATTATAAAGAGGAAAGATTTGTATTTTTGGATTTTTGGATTTTTGTATTTTTGTATTTTTGTATTTTTGTATTTTTGTATGTAACGAATAAACATAAAAACTACTGGACCGATTTCAAAAATTCTGTCACCATTAGAAAGCTACATTATCCCTAAGTAACATAGGCTATATTTATTACAAGAAAAAATTAGAGATCCCCAGAAATTCTCACAAAACCAACACAAGGTGCAAAAAAATTAGCCATAAAATATCTTTCATCGCATGCGCTGCGAAAAGTATTGATGATAGAACAAAAAAATGTTCTAAAATATTATAGAACGTATCAATATCTACAAAAAACTCCGCGAGACCATATGTCCAACTATTGTAGTTAAGTCACTATAACTACTTTTTTACATTTTAAAAGTTGATAAAAATGCCTATCAAAATCAGACCATGTTTTCCATAACTTTGTTTTAATTCTTATCCAAATAAATTATTTTGTAATAAAGACTGTTTCAATACCTGTTAATTACTTTTTGAATTATTGAAATCGGACATTCCAGTCAAAAGATATTACGAAATAAAAATATCAAGATAAATAAAAAATAATCCCAGAAGGGCCGCTGGCGTGGTGTGGAGTGCCTCGCAGCGCAGCGAGTAACGCGGCGATAGAGGGAGCGACAGAATGCGGGAGCCAAAATGTTAAAAAAAAATTATCCACCCGTGCGAAGCCGGGGCGGGCCCCTAGTCACATATATAATCATAGTAGGTATACACTAGGTTCTCTATGTTACGTGTGCAATAAAATCCTTATCTATCTACCTGTCTATTTATTACTCTCTCTCTCTCTGCTGCTGCTCTCATGGCTGAGGATCGTGGTCATCATTGGATTACCTGCTTCCACCGGTGCCTGTTCATCGCGTCTCTGGAGACCGAGAAAAACTTAATTAAAGATGGGCCTCTCACTAGATCGCTCCATCTAGTTGGGGACCGTCCCAGGACTCGTTTTCTTACCGTTTTTCCAACAACGATCAGTTTTTCAGGGCTCTCTTCACCCCTTCTCATTATGTGGCCAAAATATGTATATCTTTGTCTATTCTATCCTCTACATTTTAAGAGTTGAAAAATACCATCGATATAGAGACACTGCGAGTTTTACTACTTTACTGTATCAATACATTTTTACAATAATTTTTTGGATGGCTTGAAATAAAAATTAATAACTTTCTTCTCTTTTCTCAATATCTAGAAAGTTCAATTTTATAACAAAGATTAATTATTGAGCTACATAATAATATCACGAATAAAGTTCCTTTTTAATAAATATAGTTACTTCCAGTTACTTTGTACAGTCTTAAGATGAACGCGAGGCGTCCGAACTCCGAACCGGGCTGGACGCAAAGCAGTTAATTTCACGTAGTATTTGTCTGCAAAACACCATTTACGTCTCATACACTTAAGAAAACACCATCCATTGTATAAAAAGTAATATATAAATGCGAAAGTAACACCGTGTTTTTATTTTCACAACCTGATTAAATCCAGATTAAGTGCAGAAAGCGACGGTTCAATGTAATAAGGATGTTTAAATAATTATCTATTATTAATTAATACATTGTTTCTAGCAACATTTATTGAAAGTTAATCTTAGAGGGTATTATAATTAATTCCTTAATAATTGATGCTTATTAATTCACTGAAAGTTTCCTATTGTCAATTAAGTTCGATTTATAATGTAAAATGGATGAGTCTCAAGTAAGTTAGCAAAACCGATATTCTCGAGTAATTCCTTTTATTTTTATATTATACCAACCTAACAATTTATAGCAAGAAATTATATATGACCATAAAGGCTGTGGAACTTGTCGTGTATGCTGGGACTCCAGTGAAGAATTTTGTGAGTCTTTGGGGTTATATTACTCGGTTTTCGTCTGAAGTTCATATTAATATTGACTTTTACGTGTTACAGTGCAGTATAGCTTCCATATCGATAATAAGTTGCAAGACAACAATCCTTTGGTTATTCCTAATTAGGTACAATTCTATTGTTAATTATTACACCTATCTGAAATGTTTTACATTAACTAAGTTCTTCACTTCGTGTATTAATATAAGATGATGAATTATTGAAAAATAATTTTATTTAAAAAAAATATGCTTTGATGATTATACAAATCCACATTATTAAATGTGGTTATATGATTATTATAGCACACGATGAAAACAAGTATAACAGACCAACGCTTGATGATACTATCCCAACGAAACCGAAAGTCTTGAGAGCTTTATTCCCATGTAACTATTTCCACTAAATTTCTTCCAAACTTTCCTCAAAAATTCTGTTATAAAATATATTAAATCTGAACTGTTATTATTATCTGCGTTTCACCTCGCTAGAACCTTAAATCAAAACCCGAGAGCCAGTAGCCTATTATCGCAGTTTAAATTTATGTGTTACCTATAGTTAGCGAACACCTTTGAAAATTATATTTGGAGTAACTGCAGTGCGGTTTGGTTAGTTGGGTTAACGGAAATGGCGTCATTAGCTTTTCTCGTATTTCTTGCTAGACATTAACGCTTACCTTAAAAGACTAAACTACTATTTTATTTTTGTTGAATAGGAAAAGTTTTATACTACTACTTTAAACTATTTGAGTGCTTTAATTTTATATCACGAAAAAAGAGACAAAAGTCTATAAGTATTTTTAAATATTTATGTACATAAGTAAATATTTTAATATTGCAGGTAAAATAAAAAACATTGCACATCTTCTATTAACAGCATTCACAAAAAATGTAGCTATACATATTGTATTGTTTATTTTTACTGAATGCATATTCTGTGTATTCATGATGTATTTATAAATATTTTAATATATAAAAATGATAATAAGTTTCTTCGAAAAGATTTTTATGGGGATGATCTCTTAAAGATCTTCGCAAAGGAACTGCATTTCTTTTTGCATTTTAAATCTTTTAATGGTAGATAAATTAGAAACGAAGGTTGGATCCCGTTAAAAAGTCGTCGCAATTTGTCTTCACTATAATTTGAGGAGATCAGACATTTGAGAAGTCACAATTTAGCCTCATGTTTAAGACCCCACTCATAAATGAATATATGGAGGACATAATCACAGACTCGCGAAAAAATTTGCCTGCGACTCTTGTCTATGACATTGGTGTCACTGATCTCTTATGAAAACTTCTTTTTATCGATCTGGATTATTTTGTTCACCATAAATCATTATTTATTTACCTGTAAGATAACGTAAGATAAACACGATCATCTTGAAGTCTTATGCTTAAAACGCTCGTACATGACTCTAAAATTTATTCACAATCGTTTACTGTACAGGTCGTAAAACTATGGAACTCCTTACCACAAAGCATAAGGCTATCAAAATCCCTCTCGATTTTCAACTTTGATTTTTCAACTCAGTAAAACTTATTTGCACTCGGACGACAGATACTGATGACATGAAATTTATTATTATTTATGTATATTTATTTTCTTTTTATTGTATTTAGTTTTATTTCTGGATATTTATTAGTATATGATTATAAATATTTATTGTATATGTTTATCTGGTTTATGTATTAGGTTGTAATTATTTACATCTAGTTTATGGTTACACCACCTTATTCCCCATTCAATAAAAGATTTCTTAACCCAAAGGTTGTCTGGAAGAAATGGCTAATAAGCCATAAGACCGCCTTTTGTTCTGCCACTTCTTTAGTGTTTTTATATTGTCTGTACTGTACTCTTATGCTTGTGGTGTGCAAAAAAGTAATAATAATAAATAAGATATAATTACATACATACATATAAATAGCATACCGCGAATTGGTGAGCGGACAGAATATGTTCCAGGGAATAATATGTGGCTTATTTATATATCGAACATGATAAAGAACATTAAAACTTGATACTGCTATAAAGAAATTTCAAGAAGTAGCCCTGTTAGATTAAGAACATCGAGCTGAAGTATTTGCTTAAGCGAATTTTAAGTCGTTTTTCCTACATCTAGTGCTCACTTTGAATTATAAAAGAATTTCATTGGTAAAAATGTATGTTAGAACACACGTGTCGACTTGAAATAATAATGTTGCTAGCTTTAACTTTGCATATTTTAACTGCGAGTAACCTTGGTTGCAAGTTACTATAAAGTGTTTATGGTGTTAAAATATATAGTGTTAGGGCAGGTTATACTTTACACGAACTACACAACTTTCTTACCTTGAATATTACTTTCGATCTAATAATAATGTTTGTCTAATCTAATCCGAAGGTTTATTTATATATCCTTATTCTACACCAACTGTAAGTTTTATAAAAAGCGGTTTAAAAAATCCGCTAGGTTACTACGGAAGTTATATCCGAATGCATTTCCTGAGGTAGTATAACAGTAACAGAAATGCAATGTAAATCAATTATTACTAACAATAGTGTAAGCCGAGTAACCCAGCACCCCCTTGATGGTAGAGAATCTGTTCACCAACTGCCTTACGACCACCAGCATGCGAATCCGACCGCCAAGTGTCATAGGCGCGTTAAGGTCGAGCCGCATGTGGGCCAGACTTACCCCCTCCCTCTCCCATCCCACTAATGCTGCGGGTCTAGTGAACTCTGGGCTCTTGCTCAGGGTCCGCTGGAACCGCAGCATTGTTTTATTCACTTTCCCTCCTCACTCTATCTTCGAGGATGCAACGCATCGGCAAAACAACAGGGTATCTCTTGTTTTGCCGATGTCCATGGGCGATGGTGGCCACTTACCATCAGGTGGACCATCTGCTCGTTTGCACCTTATCTACCATAAATAAAAATATTATGCTCTATGCTATATACTCCAAGAATAATGAATACGGGAAGCTATAATATAATACTACAGGATTTTGAACAGAAACGGATTCGACAAATACTGGGACTTGTGTCCCAAATGTAGATTTATAAGGTTTTTCTGCAATGATTACAATGCTTGAATTTAACAAAGTTAACGACTCACGATATTATTAGTAAGGGAGACCTTTGAGATTACGACTTGCACTTGCTTTTAAGATTTAATAACTTGAATTTAGTTTAGGGATTCATTGTTTGAAATTCACTAGTCGAGTGATTGAATCAGCTCTCTAACGCAAAACTTTCATGATAGTATATACCTACGTATAATAAAAACTTATTGTCTGTACATAAAATATTTAAGAAAATTTAATTTGATCGTTATAATACCAATTTAAGCCTATTCAATCGTTTTTAAGTTGTTGTCTATCAGTATGTTTGTACTCGCATCACTCGAAAACTAGTGCACAATATTGGATACGATTTTCACAATTATTGTTATAGTTTAATGAGATATTTTAGTTCAGCGAAGTTAGGGCTGGTTGACTAGTATTTTATAATATTATTTTAATGCATTTGTTCCAAAAGGTCCCTCAAGATGTAGCAACGTCTGTGGAGCGCAGTTTATAGTGCAAGACAGACCAACCGAACGTTCATGATAAGAATAAAACGCTGCGGGAGACAAATAATTTTATCAACATAATATTCTTAGATGGCTCCAAAGAGGCGAACTGAAACTCTCTTTCATATTGAACTTTATACTCAATTTGTACGTTTATTGTAATTTAAATAAAATTTTACATTTATAGATCTTAAAAGCATGTATTTTATGAATATTTTTAGTGTAGTTACTTTTAAGTAAGATTATATTTTTTAATATTTTCACTGTTGTAAGAGAACCGTTGTATTGATTGTAGCATTTGTTTTTCAACCCCTAGCCAGCTTAATAGAGCTATTTTTAATACCTATTATAGATTCGCAGCTTCGGTGAGGAATAACACTCAGGTGATCGTCCTCAGTTCTTTTCTAGATCCTGACAATAAGATGCTGCGTGGTTAGCAGAATTATATAGGCCACTACGCAACACGCCAAGTAACTATGAAAATATCATAATGGAGAAACATAATTTAAAGAGATTACGTTATACGTGTGATTTGAGTGATATCAGCAATTTGGATTCACCTTAATTTCAAAAGTTGTTTTACCGCAATTCTTCTTTTGGAAATGCGTTTAAACGTAGCTTCCGTTGTGACGTAGCTGACATTTGTCAAAATATCTTTTGATTAGTTGTAATTAGGTGTGTAGTAACCAAGCCACGATAGACGTAGTTATGTGTGTAATGAGTAAGTACAATTTGACTTAACATTAGTTAGATGCTTCAGCTTTGTTGCATTTTAAAGCTTTTTCGTGATACATTTTGGTTCACAGGAAGTATAAGAATGCCAACATAATCGCATTTAGCATACATACAGCGACAGCAACACACACAACATTACAATTAGAATTCGGAACGAATGTGAAGCCTAAAGGAATTCACCGGTGCAGGACGGAGGCCGGAGCGTACGTCTTCCTGTGTTCCGGAGCGCAGATAAACCGCTTCCTCTTCCTGTCCCTTGCCTAACATCGTGTAACGGACAAAAGACAAAGTAAAAGTATGCCTGATGTGCCACTTTTCTACCACCAAGCAATGTGACGAAAAGACATAAAAATTATTACTTACAATCAGAGAGTGAGTCTTTCACTTTTGTGAGCATTTTAAGAATGTTGATATCGACGATTCGAGGTCCAAGTCATTTCATACAGTCAACAACGTCTAAAGTAGTGCAAGTCCTGTAGTTAAGTGTAATTATCCTTTATTTTAAGGATTAGTTAGAGGTCGGGAGTATTGTTAATATAAAGGATCGTTCATTTGTGATTTCCATTTAAAATTAATAAATATAGATACTGCATTATACAGTAGGTAATAGGTATCATTCGTTACACTTCATAAGAAGAGTGTTGTAATTATCCAAATGTAGGCTATTTGAGTCACAGGCCCTAGGTACTACACAAAAACGTGTAAGAAATTGACTATAGACATAACATGTTAAAAGGAAAAAAAAACATTGTGTGAACTGTGAGCCATATGCAAAAATAAAAAAGCGGCACGCTTGTAAAGCATGTACACAACACGGATACCTTTTAGCAAACGCAAATTCCGATCCACGCAAATTCCCAATTTACGTTCGGTTTACAGATCTGTTTGACATCCAGCAAACGAATGTAGGAAAAAATAAAAAATGTTACTCAGACCGGGCCAGCATCCGCACCCGCACGTAATTTAATCTTGCATCACTTTGACTATGTAACCCTTATACTAAAAGTGGTTTAGTTATAGCTATTTAATACTGATGAAGAATAAAATATAATTGGGGAAGTATCTTAAATACTTTGTTGTCTACACATTAAAACTCAAATTGTAATTTATAAAGTGAAGTAAATATCTTACATATGCCAGAGAAATAATGAAAGAGAGTGTTAAAACTAAATAGACTGAGTAGTTTCTAGGAGGTATATGTTTGTGTAATGTTTGAGGGGTACCCAAAATCTAGGACAGGTTAGACAGAAAAATACATGCCGTAATTTGAAGACATATCGAGAAATCTTCAAGGGACAAGAATCAACAATGTAATTCACATATAACTCGTAAGGATGATATGTAATTTTGTGCAGAATACTGGAACCACAAAACCGGACTGATGTTTTAAAACGTAACTTAGAATAGCCACTAAAATACAACAATATTTTGTATCCAAAGAATTTACAGAGAAACCTAAGCTTAATGATTGTGGTGCTCACTTCATTATTAGAGCAATGAGTAAAAGCGTCGAACTCGAAGCAATAACTAAAACTAAACACGTTTGTAACAAGTTGTTTGTTCTGTTATCAGCGTTGTGCCAAACGTTCCCGCTCACATTCGCCGCAAACTTGCTCGCCTCTCATGAAAACTTTGAGGTAAACAGCCAGACTTTTGGATTTCAATAGAATAATAACAATAAATGTACAAAATAGAAACATACAAATAGTGTTAACAAATTACTTAAGATTTTCAAGAACTTAAAATTGATAGACAAAGAAAAATGTGTACTATAATCCATCCATACCAATAAATAAAATTAGAGTGTCTGTTTTAAACTTAAAATAACCACTTTTTACTAAGCGCATATTGATGTATACACGGTACATATACCAAAACAACATTTTTTACAATTTTTGTCTTTCTGTCTGTCTGTTTGTTCCAGCTAAAATCTGAAATGGCTGGATCGATTTTGACGGGACTTTCACTGGCAGATAGCTGATGTAACAAGGGGTAACTTGGGCTATTTAACATCTCGATGCAGCTAATAGGAGCGGAGTAACACGCGAACGAAGTCGCGCGGGTCGGCTAGTATTTTATACATGTAGTATTATTAATGTAATGAAAAAATTGTGTACTGAACTTATAAGTCATTGACTGCAATTATCTTTTCAATTTTTTTCAAATTTCTTATTCTAATTGATAGCAACACTAGTGCATGACTATTGGTAAACCCTGTTCTGATAGTTCAACGTCTGTTTAGCAATTATTTTCATAAAGTAAATATTGCATAACATAGTTAAGTGTAACGAGGTGTTTCCTCTATTAAGGTTCACGTGAGTCTTATACATTATTACTATCTTACTTAAATTATAGCTAACAAGTTCAAGTAGTAAAAGCGCGAGTCTACGTTTATAAAGGATGTCTAGCTCCTAGGTTTCAAGCTCCAAGCACTGCTCAGCTTATTATCTCGAGTCCATTTTTTAAGATATTGTTTTGTTAATTTAATATGATTTACGAAAATATTTTGCAGCAATTGCAATTGCTCAATTATTAAATCTATTGAACATAATCGAATGATTTTTATTTAAGTGCAACTTAATTTTGAAAAGTGCGAATATTACCCAAATAAATAGTATAGGTTGTCATAAGATCGATATATTTGTACAAACCAAGCTTGCGAGTGCGGTGAAGTAAATCAGTTGAAACAAATGTAGAGCATCAGTCAGGGTGGGCCGGCCGTCGTTAGTGGTCTGCGCCGACTGCGATAAATCTTCGCACCGCCTTGAGGACGTGGCTATAAAACAATTCCCTGATCGTTTTCCTACCAATTATTTATACTGATTAATATTTCATACTTTTGCCTTATGTATTGGTGCCGAAAATTCATGGATATTCATTCTAAAAATCACCTGACAATAGGTTCAAAAATTGATCTCAAACCTCGTCGATTCTCTCGCCGTTGAACTTTGTATTAATTAACTAGCGTAATTAACTAGCGCAGTTTTGCTCGCAACATATTAATGCCTTATTATGTTTTTGGATACCATGGTGACAATTATACCACAATATCATCATAACATGATGGTTTATATATAATTTCATAACCTTATTTATAATATTTGAATTATATTTGATTAGGTCAGAGTTCAAATTAAACAGAGCAGTGATATAGAATATTTATTATACTCCATTCTTCACTAAAGATTCATCATAGTTTAAAACAAAACATTGTAAAAGCCAACGCAACGCACGATAGCCGTAAAAGCCTTTCCGCGCTTTGATCTCATACAAAATAGACAAATGGATATGAAAACTGAAATTACGGCGCGAGCGATACATTTTATTTGTAGGTAAATACGGCCTACATTAACCATAAACAGCTAACACTCGTCAAAGTAACGTACATTTATCTGCATCTGACTTTTTAATAATTTACGCCGCTTAGTGGTCGAGCTAAGTCAAGTTAAATCGTATACTTGTCATTTTTAAGATTTTCCATTTTTGTCAAACGTAATTATTTTTATCCAACATGTACCAAAAAACTCATATCTTTTGAAAGATTCTGTGGGTTTTGAGACTTTATAATTCGTTATTTTAATTATTTTCGAACAAATATATTCTATTTTTATTCTGTGCTTTAACAATAAATTAAGTATCTTCCCAGTTGAATTACTGAAGGTCCATCTTTAAACACAGGATTTAAATCTCCAGTAAAAAAATATCGTCCTCTAAAAATGTTTTAGCCCAACGAAGCTATGACGAATCGTCTAGTTGTACAATAAACTATAAACAATACAAAAAAATTTCATCATAGTTCTCATTTAGAATCCGATCGTGAAAAAGTCTAATAGTTAGCTTATATGGTGATTATGGGAACGTTAGCTATATAGGGTTAATAATCATAACGAAGGGAGGCAACGTTGCTGTATCGATTGCATGTGTACTTAGCAAAGTACGAGTACATGCACTACCGCAAACTACCTGTAGTCTATCCGTCTTTTAATCTCACGAGCTCCAGATAGGGAGCAATTCCATACGACATGACAGTGAGTTGCCGCTTGGAGCTGTTGCCTGAAAGTTGGGAGAATATTTTTTCAAATAACTGATATGAATAGTATAATTGATTGATATTTTAAGCAAAAACTTTACTATACAAAATGATTCGATAAACGTTCTTTGTGACTCTGGTGTGAAATATTGATGGATAGATAGAAGACTTTATTGCATACATCTTAGGATAACTTAAAACATTTGCTAACTATTTACATATATGCCAGATTATGCATGCAAAGGGCGACCTTATCACATCTCTTCCAGGTAACTATTGAATTAGAACTCATTTGGTACTCGGTGAGGTACTTTTTCGAATTTCATTTTACATGAAAAATGATCTCACAAATATTCTGAATATTGAGAGGCACGAAAATATTCTGAATATTGAGAATTTTCCAAAAATGTTTTAATGTAGAATCAAGATTTCAGGTAATTCAATAATTATAGTCCGTACTGAGTAGTTAGTTATTTTGGCATAATATGTGTACAAAATAAACATTCTTTAAACTACCACTTAACATTAATATATTCTGTAAAACTTTCAGTCGTTTGTGTTATAACATTATAATGTGTTGTAAGTTATTTCGGTTTTATAAGTGAAAATGTAGTAAGCCATTCTATAACAACATCAACTGATCATTCATTGGTTTTGTAATACCTGCACTGAATCTTTTTATGTTTCATCGAACCCCACCGGTGCAATGTTTAGATACGTTTTAGCTGGAATTACCGCCTAGAGTGATTTGTTTGTGGGCATACATTTGTTTTCGATAATGGCTTTAAACATCCCTTGTGTGTTTTTGAAATTGGACTCGAGCTATCTAATTAGTAAACTTATTTATTGGATTGGAAAATTTTATGGATTAGACTCTGGTGACCGAGTTTTTTTTAAAATTAATATTATTATACGTAAGAAGAGTTTAATGCCCTATATGTTAATTACAAACTCCTTTAACTACAACTTTTTCTAGTTTCAGAAATTACATTTTGACGCAATTGTGATTCATTTATATATACCTAACCTACCTTTAATATTATAGTAAAATATTTTTGTATCATTTATTATTGTTAATAGATTTTATATAACCAATTTCCATTCGCGTTGAAAAAGAAATAAAATGTCAATTGTCTAAACAGACATTTCCTATTTCCCGTCTGATTGCATTTTGTGGCTTTTTTGCTGTCTAGTGTCTACAGAACTCTACTAGTACTCGGGCTCTCTTGCTTCAAGTGTTGTGACGTTAAGTAATTAAAAACATGGAAAAAATCGATGACAATGTTAGTGAAATACGCCAGTATTGTTTAATTTAAAGTGCCCGCTAATAACTTACTATTTAACTAGTCAAAGAATCTTAAATGTCCAAAAGTTTTTATAGTTAGTTACGGTATAGTTTTTAAAATCCTGTCCAATCAATAGAGGCATAATACATATTATACACGTATAACCGACTAAAATAAGAAACGTGAAATATTTTTGTATTTTTGAACTGAACAATATTAATATTTTATAAATACATTATTATAGTGCAAAATTTCCCCAAATTCAATAAGATTTTTTAGATAGGACAACACTGGGATCGTGTCATCTGGGATTTTTACAGATTTTTTTTGGTGGGATTTCACTTCTTTTTGTAGAAACGTGGGCATATTTAATATTTTAGTGTAATTTGTTTATTTAATTTGTGTAATGTTCGAGTAGAATAAAGTTAATCGTTCGACTATTTCTTCTTGTAAGTATAAGTATAAAAGCCAGTCTAGTCTTATCCAGAGTTTTCCTTTAATTTTATATATATGCGTATTAAAAGCAGTAGGGGAGGCATTCACCCAGCAGTGGGACGCTATAGGCTAGATTAAATTAGAAGATGTGTACCACTACGCTGGATTTTTGCCACGACAGTCGATTTTTTTATGTACCAATAGTAGAAGGGGGCATTACCATATCACTAATACAGCTGAGAGCAGCTGAGGGTTCTTTATCAGATAGTTATTAAGTTGAATATTTTTTGTAAAGGCGGTATGTCAATCTCTAATAGTTTGGTTGGGCTCTTGTGTTTTCTAGTCAAGGTCGCCAGGTACTCCAGATCTTCGATTATCCTTTAGATTTTCCTTAGTTTTTATATTTTTCCCTTTATGTGGCCATTAAACCCTAACTCTGTACCAAATTTCAGCACTCTGAGTTTATGGGAAGTACTAGTTCTATTCTGATGATCATGAGTGAGTGAGTGTCATAAATGCGAAACTTTGCTTTCGCTTAACTTCGAAACTAAATGACCTACAGACTTAAATTTTGGATTTTAAGTATGTGATTATAGCTTACTGGATGACGAAAATTTCTGGGTTCTGGTCTTATCCAGAGGTTCTCAAATATGGGCCTGAAAATGCGGCGAAATGGTTCCAGTAAAGGATGGTACGGCAGTGTTTGCTTCGCGCTCGACTTGGCGGGGGCACTGCCGTGCCCCTCGACCCCTCGATGTTTACTTGGCTTTGAAATAGAATGACTATGTAATGCAATTCATTATACTATATTATTCAGTACATATTATATAAAGGGGTATTATTATTGCTGCTGATCATTTGCAATTCATCTCTCCCAATATTATATTGAAATTAGTTAGAAATACAATAGCAGAAAACATTTAAATATATTTCGAGTTTAAATGGATATTGCGAAGCGGGCGGCCGTAAAACCTGACAATGGGATGTATGGCACACACTAATCATACTTTGCTTTCTGTTTTATTTCGTATTTCCATTACCGTATTTCAAAAGGTATTGACGTACGAGTCATTTTTACGACTTCTACTCCGCGCTAGCTCACCCTAAATGCTAATATTTTTGTTTTTTTAAAGAAACTATTATGACTTTACAGACTGATTTTATATGCTGTTTGTGTAATACCAATTTTTTTCCAGTCATATAAAATAACAGATAGAAAATTCGGATGTAGAGAAACAATATGATAGCTGGGGAAATACGTAAATAAATTAGTATTATTTTACGGGTGTAAAATATATTTTTTTAAATATTTTAACACAGCGAAAACCAGTCTAACCTTTTAGAACCTTCATCAGACCTTCTACACCTAGTGAAGTTGTTAATATAATGAAACTTATAGAGGGGTTCCACTATCCAACTCATAGTTTTATCACGTAACTAGGTCTAAGATACTAAAATACAGTATTAACATCTAAAGCACAAATAAAAAGTAAAAGATTATCGCATAATCGAATCGTTATCTATGACGCCGGAGTAGGATAGTAGTCACTTCCGTCATTTTGACAGTCTGGTTGAAGTCCTTAGTCTTGCGCGGTCTCTCAAGAAGTGAAGTAGTCTAGATAGTATTTTACTAACACTATCTAGAGACTATTTCACGTGTTAAGTACGTCACGTGGAGAAGCTCTGGGAGTGCTGTCCAGTTAAGGTCACGTGACTGCCTTACAATCTAGTTGCTACGTCTTGTGTTAGGTTTGGTTTATGTGAGATTAGCCTTAGATTTTAAAAGAGAGACTGGGCAGTGTAGGCGAGTTTTGTGATCACTTAAAAGACGTACTTAAGCCTACACCTTTTTCACAAATCCAAGGCACTGCTAAGGTTTCTCTCGTAATTGTTAGAGATCATATTTGATTACTTATCGGTTCAGTAGAAGTATCTACGTTGCGTTTACCCAATAGTCCACTATATCATCCCCCCTTATAGTGTTTTCCAATATTCCCCTCTCCTCCTTCCTTCTTATCATTAAAACCCCCGACATATATACGTTTTATTTTGATATGACAGTAGTTAGAAGAAAAATTCAACTTCCAAGTTATTATTACATCCTTATCAGTAGAATGTATAGAATCCACAAATTTCATAAAGAACAGCAGCTATAGTTAATAACAAAGAACATTATAGTAGTTCAGAATTTATCGTTATTGTACAGTAAATTAGCGGTGACTGATAATAGTGTTATAATTCTCTCTAACTCTAACAAATCCTTTGTAATGTAACTTTGATCACTTTATGGCGCCTCCGTTTGTGTTTGTCCATTAGGGTATGGTGTGGGTGCCAATTGAGTTTGATTTATTGTGTGAATTTCCAAATTCTTAGGTTTAGGCACTTTCGTGTAAGCATCTCAATTTTCACTTAATTTTAAATACTTTTGGGTAACTTTCATTTTTTGAAAAGTATTTCATAGTTATAAAATCTTACGCATTTAGATTCCACTTAACCTTCAGTTGAACTATTCATACTTTTAAAGTCATAATATTTTGACGATTTAATATATTCAGCAAATCCCTACATACTTCAAGAAGTCACCACTTAGATACCTATTTTATATATTTAGTAAGAAGATTTATTAAATATGAAACCGCATTAACTTCGGTATGGTGAAAAGTGTGTTTCGTTAATTTATAGATTCACTCACTTATTAATTCATCCACTTACTAACTCATTAACTTATTCATACACTCCCACACATTCTTATTGAACAACACATTGTCGCACTAACTCACGCATTAATTCTTTCTGACTCATTAATTTGACGAAATGTTTTGTTTTTCTCTTGTATCATTCCATTTAAATCCATATAGCCACTTTTGTATGTAAACATCTATACATCCAAACAAACAAACTTTCACATTTATTATATTAAGTAAAATATCAATAAAAAATGATATTATTAAATATGTTAATAAATTTGACTTAAGAAGCTGATACAGATTAAGCAGCTATTAATTTGCAAAATTACTTCTTGTCCATTTAGAGAATAAACATTACCCTCGGAGGCCTTACAGGAGCAGTAGAAAGGCCGTTTACCAAAGCTAGTAACGTAAACAAGGTACAACTAATGTGATAAATAATGTATGGAGGCCAAACATGGAAGTTATCCAGTATACCGACTGAGAGGGATCGGGTACATTTTCATGATCTTGCGGTTTGTGATACTGGCTTGTTAATATTAGTTTATAACCCTTTGTACCGCATTGTGTACTGGAATCTTATCAAATCAGGTAGTTAATCACGTTATTCACATTTTATTACGTGACCATAATATATAAACTTGGGCCGTCTAGTGGTCCAAATTCAACACAACACAGGGTCAAACCACGTTGAAAGTGGGAAAAAACAGTTTTCTCAAAATGTAGTACAAGCACTATAGAACTAAATTGTCCTATCTGGAACTTGTTGATCTACAATTTTTAATCATTCTATAGTTATGACTGAAAATAGAGCAATGCTTAAGACGACCAGACGCATGGTTCAGATTAAGTTACTCACTGACAATTCATGTAATCCTTGATAGAGGATACCTAGCTCTAGTTACACTATTACATATCCACTAGCACTTCTTCAGAAAGCTTATGAAATTCCTTGCTGCACGTTCAAGTCCGTTATCTCTAAAGTTAACTACAATGTAAGTTATGTTAAATTTTAACCCTAACTTGCTTTTGAGCTGACATGTATTTATTACAAAAGTGTTTTGTATTCTAAAAATTATTGTATCTGTCTATTTATATATTTTCCATTTGTTCCCAGTAGGTAATATTCATTGGAGCATGCACACGTGGTCTTGAAAGAGTATTTCGAATATGCAGATGAAACTCCAAGATTATTTTGTGTATCGTAACCCACCAGGCAATATTGAGATGAACAAAAATTTTTATTTTAAATCGAGAACGAGAATACTTGTACAAAGAACTTATTATATAGGGGTTTACTTATAAAATTATTTAATCTTTTGATTAGTTAAGCAGCAGTGTTTTGCCTCATTCTTTCAAATACAAACAGATTCATAAAAAAATCAATTTTCCTAGTTTTCTATAAGTATAGGTAAAATTTATAATTAAAATAATTTTTCACGATAAAATAAATATAGTTATATATCGGATATATAGCAACTTTATTTTGCACCGTAACACTTTATAATTAAGATATCTTGTTGAGAAAACAAGATATCAAAAAACAGAAGTAACATGGACTTTAGGCAAAAGCCGAGCAGTGCCTGTTTTGTCTTCTACTGCGCACAAATTTCCCCTAACATTGATCGACCTTTAAGTTAATAATATATTTTGCTATGATAACCTAATTAAACTCCACGTAATCACAAGTCATTTTGTTGTAAATCTTTTGTCATATGATGGGGATCAAACGCAATCAGTAGTTACGCAATCACCGTTTATAAAGTAGTATTAGCGGGTAGGTCATTTTATATTATGTCAAGTATACCGACGTGTAGACAATATATAACCTTTAGTGTGATAGATTAGACTCAGTCTCTCTGGTATGTTATAGTGTCGTGGTTAAGGTCACCCTTCTTGAGGTCCACGTAAGTTTACTTTAATATCTGTTGTAGTTGGCGAGGTCAAGTGGTGGAGGTGAGAGTTAATGTATTATAAAAGAACTGTTTAAACCTGCTCCTGGGTCTCAAGCCCCAGGCACTGCTCTGAGTATCATTCCTCTCTCATTCTATGTGACAGTAGGGTTGCTAGTAAAATAAATAAAGAAAACTGTAAAGAAAATCAAGCGTTTCCTAAAATTTATCTCAAGTTACAAAAAATATGCAAGGCGATGGCGTTGGCGGTGATCTCTCATTAACAGTGAGTGAGTGAGTCCGTTGTCACGTCGTCCCGTCGTCGTCGGGGTCGCCCTCGCAATTTGTCCACCCCTAACGAATTCACCAACTAATGTGTTTCATAAATTAATTTTATTTTGCATTGTTCTGCTACTATGTAAATGAAACCGAGGCGGTTTGCTTGGAATTGTTTAGTATCAACGTTATTTGAATTATGGGAATCATTTTAAGAACGCCTAACAAATTCTAATAATAGAATTAGGAAGTTTAAAGCTATTATGTATTAGCTTAAAAGACTATTTTTTATACAAATTCATATTTTATTATGAATAACATTTCGGATATTTCTTTCACTTCAAGGTTTAAGGGACACTTTTTATCTTGTATTCGCAAAGATAGTCCGAAATGAATCAAAAAAGTTGTGAGATATTCACGCATCAATTGACTTTATCACATTGGCGAAAAACGAAATGCCTTTTTTCATCTTTATTTGTTTATAATTTTTGCAATTTTTTATGTGCGCTTTTGGCACATTTTTCCAGGCGTCATTCCGGATCCAAAGAGCTATCATTTTTAACTTGTCGACTAGACTATTTATTAAAGTACGTAATTTAAGATTTATATATAATAAAAAATAAAGTCTTGCTCAACAAGAACAGTCTATTCAATCCAGAATAAAAAGCAATAGATGTAACAATGTACAAACGGCAGACGGCATCCATGCTTTTCATGTTCAGAATTTTATCATATTTTCTACAACCGAGATACGAATAAAAAGCAGAGCTTTCATTTTATTCATGAAAGATCTCATTATTTCGTTGACATAGGGTTATCAAATTAATATTTTTATTGTAAGAATGAGTTTGTTGAGTTGAAGAGCGTAGATCATTGGCTAAGGATAACTCTCAGCGGGCAAGCCGGAGCCGAGAGCCGAGACACAATATTGCTCCTACAATATAGACGGATGTTTCCGCTTGATGCATTTTTGATGTTTTTCTGATGTGGGTCTATCGCCCCGTTCTATCTAAATGTGATGAATATTCAACGCGTTGGTTTTAGGTAGATGCGTTGAAATTCTCTTGATATTGTATTAATTGAAAACTATTTTTTAATTTTTGCAACGAACTACAGTAGGTAGGTACCTCTCGACTCGACTTAACGTCTGTCGCAGATCGCATGCTATCGCGATTGTCGCAATATTTGTTTATAAATCATGATGGTGAGATTATAATTCAAACTTTATCTTATTAAATAAAAATAAATTATTTTTGTCATTGTTTATATGCCTACCAAAGTTATCTAGACGTTCAATTTAAAGAGAAATTCGCATTAAAAGTACGAAAAAACATTGTTTACTTTAAGCCACGCAAAATCTAAATATCAAAAATCAAACTATTCATATAAATTTGTATTAGGAGTCTCTACATTTCAGCTAAAAATTGTAACAAAAATAAAATTTATTTTAAATATAATATATATACTTTAAGAGACGAAGTTGTTATTTTATAGTAAATCTTATCCACACTTTTGATAATATTAAGCTTCTCTTCTTCAGGGTAACAATGTTCCGTGGAGCCTATCAAATAAAAAGACCTTCTGTGCATAGATAAAGGACGTTCGATTGTCGTCAGCTAAATTGAATTTTTAAAGGTTAAAACAAACGATGGATACCTAATTAAATGATAAAGATAGTATAAAATATTCTCTTTATATTTGTTTTTAAATATCTAATTATTATTATTAATTGAGAAATATTTAAATAAATAAACAACTTTTGATGACAGACAAAGAATGAGACATTAAATATAGTAAATGATTATTTTTCTACCCATCTAATACATTACATTAAATATTTGACTATCCCACTTATATTATAAACGCAAGAGTTTGTAAGAATGTAAGGATGTATTTTTGTTATTCTTTCACGCAAAAACTACTGAATGGATTTTGATGAAATTTAACAGTAATATAGCTTACACATCAGAATAACATATGAGCTATAATTTATAATGATATAGTGTGAATTATCCAAAATATAGCGGGTGAAACCGCGGGACGCAGCTATTTATTAATATTTAAATACATTTATTATTATAAATAGTGTCATAAAACGAGAGAGGAATGATACCCATTAATGTACAGCAATACGTATACACATGCAATGTAGACTGAGGCGGGGGTGCCTGGGGCTTGAGACCCAGGAGCAGGTTTAAAGATATTAGCTCTTTCATAATATATTAACTCTCACCTCCACCACTCGACATCGCCAACTACAATATATATTACAGTAAACTTACATGGACTGCAAGAAGGGTGACCTTAACCACGACACTTTATAAACGGTGTTGCTAACAATAGTACAACTTAAATTAAACAGTTTTATTTTTTGATAATTAAAAAATAAAAATATTCTAAAACTGGCTGAATACAATTTCCACTCAATGTTTGGTTGACAGAGTTAGGCGTTTTACATTCGGTAAACATAATTATCCCATGACAGCTAAGAATTTTTCCTAGCTTAAAAATAATAAGCAATTCTTTTTCTTTTAAAATAGAGTAATTTAAAAAATTGCACCAACTTCTTTGAAATTAAAATATGGATTTGAAATATTTAGAATTCTCATCATTTATTTCCAAACGAACATTATATTTTAAAATATAAAATGGATCGAGTATGCATGATGATGTAAGTAGGTATAGATAACTTTTAAAACTACGTATAACCAATAAATGTTGTAGGAATATGTTTGTTCTTTTTAATTTTTTAATTAGTTACATCGTCTGAGTACTCGTGGCGCTCGTGGTGCTCGTGGTGGGACAACAAACGGCAAATGAGAGCGGAGAGCAGAGAGCGGCGCATTCAAAACATGGCGAATCAAGAGCTGAGTCAACTGAACCGCCGCCGCGCACCGTCCTCCCTATTTGCATGCTATGAATCTGAAAGGTCAACTTTACCCTAGACATTCAATTTGTCTATCGAGCTTTTAGTTTATATTATATTGCTATTTTATAATTACTAATTAACGACCAATAGTCTTTTTCAAACAGAACTTTTAACTTTAAACATAAACTTATGATTATTAACAAAATATGTTTGTTTAAAAGATTAGTGCATTTAAATCAAGTATTTATAATTTAAGTAAGTTGAAGTTTAAATTTCACTATCGTGGGTTACGCTATTCGCTTGATTCGGTTAAAAAAGTTATTTAAATATGAAAAAATCAAATTTCATAAATTTCATTACTTACACGTAAGTTACTTTTTTACCTTTGATTAATTATTTTTATCGAACGAAATTTATAAAAGAAAGTTTATAGCATAGATACGTTAGGAGTCTTTGGAATTTATATATTAAAGTTATTAGCAAATACACAATAAAAAGTTCTATCTTTATAATGATGAAATATATCACATTTTGAAAATTGGTCAATAGTTAGTAGTATTTCATGTACGTAATCAGTAATCAGTAACGAGTAAGGACACAAACGTACGAGGTTAGTTAGTCGAGTACCGCAGAGGGCAGTATACGAGATTTATGTGCGACGTGGACGTGGACCTAGAATACTCCAGCTAGCTAGCAGACCATGATGCATCTTAGCACTGGATATATAATATTATTTGTGTAACACAAATATCTTATTATTTACGTTCCCTTTTTCACCACCTTATGATAAATTTCAAAAAAATCATTCCCTATTCCTGACATAAAATAACAGTTCTAGCCCCAGCTGTCTATGCCGTAATACTTATAAACTCCTTTTAGAGATATACATACATGTAAGCCCAAAGCTTTACAAGATGGCGTTATCTTGGGAGCAGATACAAAAGAGATTTTTTGAAATTATGTATTTTTAGGAATCATTTCTAAATAAAAAAATAATTAATCATTAGAGTCGTTTATAAATAGAGATGTAGGTCTTTTAAAAATTCAAATTCATTAAGACTTAAATAAAATAAAAATCAAACAGTCGGTTCGTTTAATATAGCACATATGAAAAATTCTACATTGAATTTTTTAATATTTTATACCTTTCAAATAGAAATATTGAAACACCAATACCGGATTCAATTACATGCGGCCGTCGTGAAAAATAGAGCTGATATAATCGGACTTGTTTGACATTCCATTTACAGAACTTAGTTAAGTAAATGTTGTTTTGAAATGCTTTTAGGCAACTGGGTTGTAAGAACATATGTAAGCGACACTGTTTATAGCTATTAATTAGCTAGTCGCCTATACTGGTTTATTTTTGGAATATCCGCATTTTCCGCATTTTTGGAATAACTCAACTGCTACATGCAAATTTGGTAAGTGATTTCTTATAGTAAATATTTGTTTGCTATGATTAAGGTAGGAAAATAATTTGAATGTTAGATAACAAGATCGAACTGTAAAGGCGAATATTTTTACAATATGAATAGGCCTGTTAAACCTTCACCTAAGTCATAAGCCCCAGAAACACCTAGGCATGGAACCATATTCCTAATAAAGTTTTCTATTTTATAGTTTGTATTTTTTACATTACATTATTACACTAGTGTGGTAATGGATTCCGCGTGACTTTGTCTGCGTGATTAGTCTTAGGTTAGTTAGGCTTAGGTTTGCCTATTGTATGGTTTCATATGTTTTAATATATTTTCGAATGCTTTCATACGTTTTCGTATGTTTTCGCAAATTTTCGTATGTTTCCAAGTTTTTTTTTGGTTGTTTCGTATGTTTGTGTATTTTCATCCTATGAAACTCGTCTGCTTTGATCATTACAGTTCTCGGCTCCGTTACGCCAACGCCACCGGCTCGGGCTACAACTCCCCTCCACCTCGACTGTAATGACCAACTCAGCACAGTTGTATCATGAAACTTGTACTATTATGGAAGAGAATAAAACAAACAAAGTTAAAAAAAACACCGTTTAAACATTAGTGCCCTATGTGTAACTTTTATACTATTCCATGTATACCGAGGCGTAGACAATATATATAACCTTTAGTACGATTGATTAGACTCAGTCCCTCTGGTGTTTTCGCATGGTGTACATGGAAGATAGAATTATAGTGTCGTGGTTATGTCATCCTCCTTGAGGTCCACGTAAGTTTACTTTATTATACACTTTAGTAAGCGAGGTCCAGCGGTGAAGGTGAGAGTTTTCGGTTATAAAAGAACGGTCTGTAAACCTGCTCCTGGGTCTCAAGCCCCAGGCACTGATCGGCTTCCGTCTAGATTTATTTTAATATTATCGTTTGTGTTATTGCGCAGTATAGCTCTCATATTCTTAGCAAGAATACTAATAAAAAGGTTTTCAAATAATATTATGAATATTATTTACAACTGGCAAAAGTCAAGGTAACATGGCACTCTAACTTTTTATACAGTAAACTTTTAGGTCACAAACCAGCTAATTAAAACGACGAACTTCGTAAATGTTTCGTGATGTGGAAACGACTACTCCGACTGGACTCGTGTTTCGTTTTCAAAGACTACTTGTGCTTTTTAAAATATTTACAGAAATCTAATGGTATAATAATACTACAAAGATACGATTTTTATAATAAATAGGATAATATATGTCGGAGCATAGTAAAAGATTATCGATTAATCGAATCGTTATCGTTGTCTATGGCGTTGGAGTGGGGTGGTAGTCACTTCCGTTGTCAGTATCGACCCTCGACCCTTTATATGCGATCGACAGTCTAACTGAAGTCTTAGTCGTGCGCGGTCTCTCAAGAAGTGAACATCTAAGTAGTGCTAGTGCTAGTGATAGTGATAGTGTCAAGTGCAGTGTAGTGTGGAAGTGCTGTCCAACTAAGGTCACGTAAGTCCTTACAATGTAATTGCCACGTGGTTAAGTAAACACAATGTTAGGTTAGGTTAGCCTTAGGTTAGGTTAGCCTTGTGTTAGATTCGGTTTATGTGCGTTTAACCTTGGGTTTAAATAGAGAGCCTAGCAGTGGAGGCGAGTGTTGTAATTACTTAAAGGACGTCCTTAAGCCTACACCTTGGTCACAAGTCCAAGGCACTGCTTAGGTTTCTCTCGTAATTGTTAGAGATCATATTTGATAATTTATCAGTTAAATAGGAGTATCTACGTTGCGTTTACCCAATATTCCATTCAATACCATCACCCCCTTTTAGTGTTCCCCAATATTCCCCATCTTCCTCCTTCCATCTCCTTTCACATCGTTTTAAAATCCCCGACATTTATAATATAGTTTGTCCAATACTATACTGTACAAATTAACAATATAGTGTTCCTTATAAAATGATTAATCATATTATAGTAGCTAGTATCTTATCAACATTATAATGGGTTATTTTGAAATTTGGTAAAAATATATAGATATCATAAGTAAGAAATTGCTTAAATGAATCCCTTATAAATCCCTAACTCAAAATTCCTGTAACTATTCTAAAACACTGTATAGAAACAAAACCCATATTATATTACCTATATCATCAATTAATTATATACAAAGAAAGATGGAGAATATACATATTCAAAATCATGCAAAAATGCACTACTAATTGAGTGTAAGAATGGACAATTCTTATAAACAGGACAAGAGGCAATGATTATTGATACCATAGCGCTAACATGAGTCCATAATTAATGATGGTTAATCATCCTACAGATACCATAAACTCGTGATCAGTAAATACATTCACATAAGTCGTTTCCAATTGAACCGCGATCCCTGATTAGACGATCAACATTGATTCCTGGCAAATGACTGGCGCTCGCATTCCTTTCGATTGGCAATCGACATGAGCAGAGCCTTCTGTAAACACAATAGCGATGCATTGGGCCTCGATAAAACCGACTGAACCGCGGCAGAAGATGAGAGCACGGTAAATAATAACACATCCCCGCGGTTTCAATACCCGAGTGCTTATACCCAAGGATTGTTGCGCAATAATGAAACTATACACGTAAAGTGCATTTAATATTGGGATTTGTGCTATTGTGTGTTATTGTTGGTTCTACGGTTTTCTTTTACCATTTCATATAGGTATAGGAGTACTATAAGTAATGAAACTGTATAAATCTACGTGCCTAATTGTTTATAAGTAAATAGCGTAAAGGCAAGTAAATGGATATGAGCAGCAAAAGAGCTCGTTTTGCCGTTCTTGCATAATATTAAAAGAAGTATTAATTTTTATAAACCTTATATTGCGGGGATATTTATTATTCTTACGAGTTCTGGCAGCACTGTTGATAAATTTTGACAATAATAGGTACTTGTACCGTCTCGACAATTTATTAGATTAAAATCAATTTAGAACTTAATACTTTCATAGATTAAATATTTACTATCATAGTGATGTGTAAGTGTGAAGAGGAGTAAACTTATTAAGGATGACGTAAGTATTTGATATAGTTGATAGCTTGGTTTAATGTAACGAGATCGAACGCTGTGATCGTTAACGTTTCGTAAAAAAGCTTTGTTATGGACTCCTGGTACTATGGTAAAGCTATAATAATAATAAGTGGCATGATTTATGTTTTCTAACATAAAACTGAAAGAGTAAAAATCATATGGAATAATTCTCACACATTCTTAAAGGCTTACCCGCTAAGACGAAGCGATCACCGAGAGCGTGTTTTTTAAATCCTTGTCCTAATAAATTATTCTGCACGGCTGAGTGCATGGGAAAGAAAAGGCATTATCTTGTATTATTTACATCTTCCTAAATGTGTATTTTAACAAAAGCACTAAAGGAAAATCTGAACCAATGTTAGTTACTCTTATAAAAAGAGAAAGATGAGTTAGGATTTCGTTAATGCTTTTAATTCTAAGACTACTCGATATCCGTTAAGTATTGATTTCTATGTTTATCGCAAGTAAAATACTTATTACTATATTTTAAAACTAAATTTCTTTAATGATTTTCTTTTTTAGCGCATTGCAAGGGAATAAAAATAATAATATATGTAACGTTAGGTATCCGCTAAAAAGAAAGAAAGGCTAATTTAAATACTATTTTTATATGAAAGCAGATATGGATGGAACTAATGAAATATAAAAATAATTCTTTAATTAATGAAATTACATTTTTTTTCGAAATATAGTAACATAGGTACTATTATAATTTGGTTGCCATAACAACGGTTATTTTCTTAAGAAGTAATATTTCAATGATGTCACCTATGTTGTTAATGAATCCCACATACAGTTTTTTATATATTTTGTATAATATAGGCCATAAAAACATAATCTTTGAGTAAAAATCTTTACGTACGCTATCACAATTATATCTATCGGTGACACGTAGTGATGAAGTGTCGATTCTTGCTCGCATCATGTGCTCTTAGAAAAATATCGTCTTCATTTCCGCACATCGATCATATGGGCGACGGGAGAAGGGTCTTCTAATTCTGATAGATCGCACATATTCATTACACATGACCCTGCAATTCGTTTAATATGCTCGCTAACTTGGGTTTAATGAGAAATTGTATCTAACATCGCTGTTATAACACAAGCGACCAGTTGCGACGAGATAATGATAATATGTCACTCTTATTGCGGGCCAATCGCCTATAAATTTAAGTTTCGTTTACTTTAGTAATGTATTATAGACTTTAATGTCAATATTAGTTTACTTTTATTTTACACCAACAGTATAAAAAATATGGTTTCTTTTAAAAAATACTGGTCGACCTACAATAATACAATTTACCACGTGTTAAATACAACTTTATTATTTCAACACCAACTTCATATATATATCTCGGAGATATTATGATGAAAAGGAGGAGGAGAGGGGGAATATCGAAAATCACTACAAGGGGTGATAATATTGAATAGAATATTGTGTAAACGCGACGTAGATACTGCTACTGAACCGATAAATAACTAAACATTATGATCTCTAACATTTACAAAACGAACCTAAGCAGTGCCTTGGACTTGTGACCAAGGCTTAAAGACGTTTTTTAACAGAATCCCAACACTCGCCTCCACTACTTATTTTCATTGTTTTTAAACCTAAGGTTAAACTCGCATAAACCTAACCCAACACAAGACGTGGTACTCACGTGATCTTAATCGGACACCACTCCCAGCACTAACGCAACACTGCACTTAACACTTGCACCCAGATATCCACTCTTTGAGAGACTTCGATTTCGAGGGTATATAAAGAGTCGATACTGTCAAATTGGCGGAAGTGACTACTACCCTACTCCAGCGTCATAGATGGCGTAGACATTACGAAATTACAGCTCGACATGCACTCTATTGATAGATGCTCTAATCTATCTCTTTACTTTCATCAAAATCGGTTCAGTGACATAAGCGTGATTGTGTAACAAACAGACAGAGACCATATATCCGTCAATAGATGGCGTAAGTAGTACATTAAATCGCACTTTCTTTTGTTTAGTTTGTATTCTTAAGTTTTACCTACGTTTCTTAAGAGTTACTTTCAAAATATAATATATTACTAGTTAGGATAATAGAGATTTAACTAAACTTGATTTGTAAGATAAAAAAACATATCGAAAATTATTAAGTTAAAAAAAATAAACTAAGTTGAGTTTAATTTTAACAAAAATGATATGTTAGAACTTATGATCACATGCTTGACATGAGTGAAGGCTATGAAGTTTTTTATTAATTTTATAATTAACCTTCATACACTGATTTTTGGAATTATTTTCTTAAAAGTCGCCAATTGATTACGTTTGGTGGTTACTAAATTTTACATTAAAAAGTAACCTCTTTCTAAATAAAATAAATCCTAAATAACATTTTCAACACATTATATTCGTGACAGTAGCGTATATCGGTTTGCGTGTAGGAAATTGCCGCATTCCGTCTCAATTCGATCAGGCACCGGTTGCTTTGCTTGAACTGTTGCTTTTATACCGATTAGATACGAATACCAGTTTATATCTATAATACATATTGACTACACTGACTAATATTGACTTATCTTTTATACGCTCAATTATATATACTTGTATGTAATAAGGCCTGGCCAAAAGATATGAAATAAATAAAATTATGAAATAAACATAAAGGGCTTTGAAATAGCGTTTACCCCTCTTGTTTTTTAAATGCTTACAAAGTTTATAGTTCATACGAGAAAAAAAAGAAAAATCTCTGGTAACATATCGCTTCAAATTAAGTTATTTTATTTAAATTGGAATAAATGTATTAAGTTCAATTTTTATTTTATTTGAAAATATAATTAATATTTCCTTTTAACTGTGTCGTAATGGGATAAATTAATGAGCGTCACACCCTCATCAAGATAAAACACAATGGTCAAATGAAATGACAATGAAAACATTTTATAGTGCTCCTTTTCATCATAAGAATTCCTAGAGAATTCATATTAAACTGCTCGCACTGCTCTATAAAGTAATATACTATCTATATTATTTTATAGAGCATTGCGTGGTGAATTGGTGACCAAGATGTAGGAATAAAATGCCCCTTTGTCAAGCTTCTACTGCATTTATGTCATGTCATGTAACTGCAAATCACATGATCTCTTCGATCAGGCAGACCCACAGCCAACACTTTCACTAAGTACACTATAAGACCTTTATTAGCACTACTTTAGATAATATTCTTCCTATTAAATGGCCTACGAGACTACTTTAGATTTAGATTTAACGAGGACTGAATACACTGTTAAGTTAGAGAAGAGTTAGGAAAACACAGATCATTTATTATAAGTTGCAATGTCATAAAATGAGTGATATTAAAAGTTAACCTTACCTAGCTTTCACTACGGAACATGAGAATTTATTTACAATAATAAATAAAGTATACGGTAAGTATAAGGTTGTTAGTCAACGTAAACCGCAATTTATGGAAACAGACAGTCAAAAAACTACGTCCAGTAAGTTCTTGCTTCTTTAAATCACTCTATATCTCACCCACATTACTATTCATTAAGGCGAATGAGCTCTGCAGGTATGGGCACTGTCCACTGCCGTTGTAAAGTGACCGCTATGGCTCTGACATAACGTTGACCGTACGACGAAAAACAAACGTAGATATACCTACGAGTATATGAGCAGAATTACGTAAGGTCTGGTGGTGAACGCTCAAGCTCCCACTAATGTTCATTGTAAAGGCAACAAATAACCTCCAATCAAACTAACGCCCGACCGCTATTTGTTTCACCAAAGAAATATTATGTTCCTTAACAAAAGAAATAGCTACATGAAAAAATCTGCTATATACAAACCGATTACAATTGAACTATCAATAACACCGGTCAACACGGATTTTGAGTCTGACAACAAAATGTCAAATTTTGATTTCTTTTACCTTACTTATACTGGGTAAAATAGGTTTTTTGGTTAAAGTTTGCTTTTCTAGAAATTTCGTTTTCATAGAAAATTTCATATTATTTCGACAAGTAAAGTCTGTATGCTATTTTGCGACTCAGTCATATACAAAAGTAGTTGCTACAGTTTGTAATAGACATACATACACTCAATACAATAGAATGCGCGACTTGTCGCCATTTTGTTTTAAAGTATTACCAACTATTATTTTACTCTCCACTAAGAACTTTAAAACTTAATTATCAATATAAAACATACAAAAGCAAACTTATTTCTTCATAAATTGAGTTTTTGGTTATTTTTCAATGTAAACACTCAGACAATAGTCATTAAATAACAGACACAAAAAAGTTTTTTTTTTTGTTGACTTGTGTAATTCAATCACTAGACTTTCACTATTTGATTTTGATGAGTCTAAGGCCCAAAGACAAGAAAATCAACTTATTCTTCAATCGTCTGACACGTCACATGTCAAAAAATAAATATGTTTACTACTCTGCTTTGATTCCTAATTTTTTTACATTAGCTAGACCTTAGATTTGTTAATCACTAGCTAACCCTGACTTTTTCCTGTCAATATGAATATTGTTCAAATGACTAAAAGTTATATCAAATGCCATAAAGTTACATTAGAAAAGTTTATTTGGTCGTTAAATTTTTTTAAATTTACATATTTTCCGCGCAACTTTCTTAATTTTTTTCTTACATAAAACCACCTGACACTGATAATAAACACAACAAAAAAGAATTAGCGAAATCGGCCCAGCCGTTCACGCGTGATGCTGTGACCAAAGAAAAAAAAATCATTTTTATAACCTAGTTTTTCAGTAACGGTTCACTATTTAATTGAGAATCACAGACTATACTGTAGTCATTCTGATTGATAAATGTAATTAAGTAAGATAATATTGTCATCTATCAAAATCATTGGAGTGCTACGATTAATTTTAAATGGGTCTAAGGAATATACTCGTAGCAAAGTTGATACTCTTAGATGTTTCAAAGTTGGCGTGCGGTTGTAAAGTCAGAAGCACAAGTTCAATCGTACTTTAAACGAGTTAATCCTCTTTTAATAAGTGTTGATGCTCGCCTCACTCGCCTCACTGCGGCTCTGGGCTGGGTGTGGTCTCGCGAATCTCATTTCGCTAACCTAACTAGATGAATTTTCGACTTTTAACTTTATACAACTTTTTACCCTTTGTGCTATTTAAATAATAACGTCAGATAAAATTAAATCTTTCATTTAAGAGGATTCCATTGTTATTTACTTGGAAATTTTATTCATATTCTGCTAGTACGTTTTCAAATCTATTTAAAGTCTCTCCTTAGGTTGTGTATAATTTAACATAAAGAATGATCATAATAAACTGAACACATACTGAACGGATTTCAAAAGCCACAGAACCATTTTCACAAGCGATTGATGAGAATGTGTTTTTCTTACCTGATATAAAATCCACCGCATTGCCTGTTTGTCTAAGCGCTATTAACTAAAAAACTATTAAACTGATTTTTGTCCAGTTTACTGCAGTAGACAGACTTATTAATGAGAAAAGTTTTGGTATATATTTCAGTAGGATTTGTGTGTGTTTGATTAAATATGTCGATAATTGTTGAAGACGTCGCAATTTGTAAACTTATTATATGTATGTTACATTAGATATTTAAAAAATAGCCGAAGGCTTAAAAGCTATTTCATATAATTGTGTGAAAGTCTATTGGTCAGATGTATGGTAGTGTAATTAAACGAATGAGCGAGAGGGTGAGTGCGTGCGTTAGTAATTTAGTGTAATAAACGAGTAAATAAATGAATGGTGAACGTGTTAGACGACGAAAAACCAAAACTATTTTACCTCAGCGAAGCGAGTATATAATAAAGAAAAATTTTAATAGATATAGCCATATAGTATTAAACGGAAACATTGGATCTACAAATATTTCTATACCGTTCACGAACATCACACATTTTACTTATTTTCCGTCGTAAAACAAACTCGATTGAGTTAATTTTCCCTGAATCGTTTTTACGGGTTTCTCACTTTCTGTTACGGTTTATTTTACCCGACGGTATCATCTCTAGGAAATTGTTTCCGGGAATTTTTCGTGTGCTGAAAAAAAGAAGCAGTGAATTGCCAATCCGTATACGTTGGTGTACCTCCAGTATTGTTTTATGTCGATTTCAATATTTAAGAGCCTCGGAGGGTAATTTTTGTTACCATACCTATTGTTCTTTATGAAAATCTTTTGAAAGGAAAGTTTGCTTGGTATTTTTTACACTACACTCATATTATAGTATGTACAACTTGTGTGTGTTTTTAGATTGGCTTGGTATATTTTTTTGAATACTAGTATATTTCCTAGATTTTTTGATTGAGCCCAAAATGAGTTTAAAGACACTTATGTCTGGTGCATGAATGTTTTTTAACTCACTTTGTCTTTTAAGTCACTTTAACAAGTAATTCATAGAATGAATATGTCCAAGACAGTTCAAATAATAATTTCTTAGTTTCGAAAATTGGAGGCTAACTTAGTCCGGAAACCAGCTACTGAGTCGCAAGCCCATAATTAAATTAAATTAATATTAACAAATAATATGTATGTATGATATATGAACATATTATCTATACCAAAGAAGTAAATATATAGACAGCCATAAAGCGAAATGTTATGATGAATTCGACAGCCCTCCACAAATCCAATTCTCGTTGGTTCGGTTACTTTTATTGTTAATGAAACCATAAACGTATATGTTCTCTAATAAAACAGACAATAAAACCATCGTATTGCTAATTCTAATGGGCTAGTCATTGTTTCAATCCTAATGCTAAAGTTTACAGGTAAATTTTACTGTTTTTGATTTAGTATTTTAAAAACAAATTGCTGAATTCTTTTTCGTTATCATTATTTTAATAAAAAATACACTGACGAAGTGCCTAAAATTCGAGAGTGGAAGGTTTCAAACAGAGATGAAAATAGAAGCAAAGATTGAAAAAGAAACATTAAGCGAATTAATGAAACAGAACAAAACTAGCGATAAATTCATAGAATACTGTACACAAATAGCGAACAGGATAATAAAAAGGAGCCGGACAAGAAATATTTAGAAGGGTATATTATACGTTTTAATGAAAATACAGACATAATTATACATAGGCAGGCAAGGATCGAAAAAGTATAAAATGAAACGAATGCAAAAGATGAGAAAGGATGAGACCAAAGAAAAGTGAAAGTGAAATAAGCAAAAACAAATATGAGAAAGCACAGAAGTAAGCAAAAAACACAAAATAGATATACAAAAGACTCCGTCACATTCAGGGGCCCTGTTTTATTTAGATAAAAATAAAAAAGTACAAGGATAAGTTTATTAGAATAGTAATAATGGGCACATTAGATAGGATTATAGAAAGCTGATCTGTAGGACTTGTGACCTAAATGCAGGGAAAACCTTTTTATTATATACTTGGGGCCCGTCCCGACTTCGCACGGGTGGATAATTTTTTTTTAACATTTTGGCTCCCGCATTCTGTCGCTATCCCCGCGTTACTCGCTGCGCTGCAAGGCATCCACACCGCGCCGGCGGCCTGTCTGGGATTATTTTTTATTTATCTTGATATTTTTATTTCGTAATATCTTTTGACTGGAATGTCCGATTTCAATAATTCAAAAAGTAATTAACAGGTATTGAAACAGTCTTTATTACGAAATAATTTATTTGGATAAGAATTAATACAAAGTTATGGAAAACATGGTCTGATTATGATAGGCATTTTTATCAACTTTTAAAATGTAAAAAAGTAGTTATAGTGACTTAACTACAATAGTTGGACATATGGTCTCGCGGAGTTTTTTGTAGATATTGATACGTTCTATAATTCTCTCTCTATTTTTTCTTGTAATAAATATAGCCTATGTTACTCAGGGATAATGTAGCTTTCTAATGGTGAAAGAATTTTTGAAATCGGTCCAGTAGTTTTTATGTTTATTCGTTACATACAAAAATACAAAAATACAAATCTTTCCTCTTTATAATATTAGTATAGATAAGCTGTCAGCTCTATTACTAAAAAATATAGAAAATGAGGTCTATTTTCTAAAATTTAACTAAACTAGATAAGCAACAAGAGCTATAATGTTTATCGTATCATGTTTATTACTCATAATTATTTAAACACCAATATCTGCCCGCGACTTCATGCCCGAAAACTTCTGAATTGAGTTCAGACCAGAGTGAATTGAAAGACATAGGTACACTCATGCACCCTTTTAAAGTATGTGTGCAAAATTTTATTTAAATCTATTCAGCCCTTTTTATTAAAAAAATTAACGAACATTCTATTTTCAATACATATTTTTAATACAATTTTTTTTTTCTGAGGCTATTTTTGTATTTTTGGGGACAACTTAAATGCTAATTTCTTATCAAATAAGTATCTTGAGAAAGATATAGAAGCAAAATAGCAAAACACAAGGTTGGTGCAATCGTAAACATTACTAAACTTTTACGACGCTAGTCATCGTTGTCTGACCTTTGCCGTTTTTATTTCTAACTCGAAACTTGGGTTTTGATAACAATACATGAAAACGTACTTTTTTATTAGACAGTCACACTGTCATATATCAGCCCGTGTCGCGGCTAACGGAAATCACTAAGTGACTTTCAACCTAAGAAACAATTTTCGGAAACTGACAGATACTCCAGGATTTCGCACACATTTTAAGAAGTATTAAAGTTATGTGTACAATGGGATACCCCCCCAATTACAGCCTTGGCAACATTGGTATGGTATCTTAGATTTAAATGGAGCCTAGAGTTTAGAGGAAATTATAATTAGTACCGTTTGTTACTGACTATAATTTGTTTAATATATTAAAAAGTGGAAAACATTATTAAAAAGTTGAGTAAGGGATAGTAAATGCTTATAGCTGCGTTGATGATAGACCCTCTGCCACTATACCTTTACTACGACCCTTGCGACTTCGTGCCCTTGATCATCCGCTACTATTGGTCTTAGCGTGATGATATATAAAAATCTAACACTGAAATAATTTTCAAATCGGACGGAGCTCCTGAGATTAGCACATTCAAGCAAACAAAAAAACAAAGTCTTCAACTTTATATTATGTACGAATAACTTTAGCTTATTAATAATATACCTATTTCATGAATCAAAAATGATAATTATAATTTAGCGTTTTACTAAAAAAAGGTAATAGTATAGCAGTTAATATGTTTCTGTTTATTTTTCCATATCATTAACAAAGAAAACTGACAAACTCAAGCCTACACAGTTCATAATCGCAAACAATAAAGTTAACAACAAAATGAAGATTAGCCCCGCGGCGACTAAACTTCGTCGGGTAAGGTCGGGAGCAGAAAGGTCTAATATTTATTGACATGTTTACATAGAAATAATACTCTGAATTGAAGTTACAATTCACTTTATTATAATTTCTAGCATAAGTTAAATTGGTGCTTGTTCATTGTTTAGTTTTTATAAACAACTTCAAGAGAATCTAGTAAATAGAAAACTTGAATTAGGTACATTGAATTGTATTAGTATACACGATGTACTAAATGAAACATTAATAGTTTTTTTTTGTTTTATAGAAATGGTTTTACATACATTATTTTGTGTTGTTAACTCTAACTCCTATATTTTTTAGACGATTCTTATTTGACTTTAACTTCATCTTAAATATGTCGGAGAATAGTAAACGATTATCGAATAATCGAATCGTCATCGCCATCTATGGCGATGGAGTAGAGCAGTAGTCACTTCCATCATTTTGACAGTCTCGACACTTTGTATGCGCTAGAAAGTCTGACTGCAGTCTTAATCTTGCGCGGTTTCTCAAGGAGTGCAGTAGTCTCTAGATAGTGTTAGTGAAAGTGTTAAGTGCAGTGCAGTGCTGTTAGTTCTGGGAGTGCTGTCCGATTAAGGTCAATGTACCTTACAATGTAAATGCCACGTGGTAACTAATTACCTCATCGTTAGGTTAGGGTAGCTTTACCTTAGGCATACACAATGATTCCCTTATTTTGCTCCGACATATTTAAAAATCTTGTGTCACAGTATTTATTATCGAACTCCTCCGAAAGTGCTTGACCAATTTTTACTAAATTATTTGTATGTGTTGGTAGCTCTGAGTGCCCTGCCATTTACACGAGGTTAGTACATATAATTAATAACAATAAGTGTATATAATTTCTCACCACAACAAAAGGGTTAAAAAGTAAAATATTAATAAATGAAATAGATAGTATTAAAAAAAAATTAATTAGTATCCTACTAATATTATAAATGCGAAAGTTTGTAAGAATGTATGGATATATGTTTGTTACTCTTTCACGCAAAAACTACTGAATTGATTTAGATGAAACTTTCAATATCATAGCTTACACATTAGAATAACACATAGGCTATAATTTATAATGATATAGTGTGAATTATACAAAATATAGCGGGTGAAACCGCGAGGCGCAGCTAGTATCATCTATACATAAAATAAAATGTATTCATACATTTAAAACAACTTAATTTGAAGAGTGTCTATAACGCTAAAATTACTGAACCGATTTAAATGAAATTTGGTATACACATAGTCTAGAACCTGAGAAAGGACATAGGTTACTTTTTATTGCGAAAAAAAGGTTGTAAGGGGCTGAAAATGGGGGATGATAGTTGTATGGAAGTATCGTCAATTTTCGAGCGAGAAGCTTGAAAGTAATTTTTTAGGCTATTGAATCGATATAAATAAATATGACATTCAACGGTTATCAAAGTTTTACCCTCAAGGGTGTAAAAATCCAATAGGAAATAGGGGATGGTCGCGTTTTCACGCCAAAACTACTGAACCTATTTAAATGAAATTTGGTACGCAGATAGTCTAGAGCCTGAGAAAGCACATAGGCTACGTTTTATTGCGAAAAAAGGGTGGTGTCTGTGATGAAAAGTTATAAGGAAGTATCGCTATTCCACGCGAACGAAGTCGCGGGCACAGCTAGTAGATTCATAATTTTTAGTAAGGTCTCAAAAGTAGACAATAAGTTACAGTTAGTATTGAAGTTGTGTTAGAAAGGTCATTAATTCCCGCTAACGTGCTCGACGGCCTTCGAGCCCTAACATAAATTTCAACATAACTTGGTCAAACAAGGAGAAGTCGAAATAAGTACTGCCCTCAGAATGCCTCCCTAGTGACATACTCATTTTGTACTTCCCATAAATTATTAAACGAACCATGTTACGAGTACTTTAGAAGAATCCTTATTGTTAGAATATAAACTAGTACCTACGAGTATAAACCCACAACCTGTACTTAGAGTAAACAAAAAGTAAAGAATAAAGTTTTCGCAAATATTTTGAGTTACGTCATTAATTTACAATAATATATAAATATTAAACACGTTTAAGCAAAAGAAAATAGAAATGTTTTAAGTTGAATAATATGGCACAAGCGTACGTAAGTGGTTATCGTGTTCCATCCACACATATTTACGTCGGGATATCACAATACTTGTATAAATTGCATAACACTTGAACCCACATATTACTAGTACTTTAAAGATACAAGCATAAAGAAAAACAAAAAAAAAATTACATGTAAAAAGATTTTTTTTGTGGGTAGACAAATGAATAACTGTTACCTTCGATGATGGAATTAACTTCCGCCTTCTCACTAGTTTTGTAACATTTTTCATATATTATTGACAATATCACTTTTATTCATTATCAAAAAATATTTTACTTGTGACTCGGACTACACAAAATCATGAATGAGTCATGACGGAGCAGGTACCATAGATCTCGGGATGGGGATGTCGACTAGAAAATACCATTTACCATTTTATATTTTAAAAAATTGTTTTAAAAAGCATTTAAATAGCTTTAAAAGTGTAATTAAGGCGGTACGATCTCGCGTACTACTGCATGTTTTCTGTAATCATCTTCGATCAAGAATAATTAGATATCAAACTTAACAAGGTAAGTTCGTTTGATTCTTAATTATAAAAATAAATTTGCCTAAAATTTATTAATTTTCATTGAAAACAGTCATAATTTTTCATCTTGAATAGTGTATAGAACCAGTAATCTGTACTTATACCCTTAAATTTTAGAAAGAGAACAATTTGAGGACTTAGATAAAGGTTAATTATGCTTTTCATTAAGTTACAACATTATTCAAATTTCGCAGCATTAATATAAGCGGGCAGGATCCTAACCACATGTTGTTAATATAGTAGGCACACTAAAATCAGCCAATAAACCAAACTACTTCAGTTCCACTATCAACGTTTGGTTCCATCAACAAGCACTCAACAATTGATATTATAATATATGTCTAATATATGTCACTAAAAAGTCCTCCTGGTTCCATTATCAGATCAGCTCGCAGATAATCTTTTTTTATTATATTTTTTAATTTATTCCCAATACTTTGGCCATTAAAATGATTATACTTTATCAAATATTTAATCCAAGAAAAAAGACTTAACACTATATATAGTGTACGTAAATAAACTCGTTTTGGAGAAGGCGATCTACATCAGCGCAGCTTCGTTTAAAGTTTTAATCGCTTTCGAGCCGTGATAAACAAATTTTAATTAAGTTTTAATATCACCGCGTAATTTCTGAGGCGAAAGACTATCAAAATATCTTTGTTTATGAATATTTCACTTTATCGCCTCCGCAATTCTATTTGGTGGCCCCTTATTGGGACTTGTCAATTATTTTTTTCTCCTGTCTCCTGTTTTTGAAGGTATATTTTAGCGTTTAATCATTTTAACAGAAATTTTATGTTTAAACTACTCAGTTAAATAACATGAATAGCCTTACAAATTAATATTGGTTTCCACTGGGTAGGTCTTTCGACTCGATTATTGTTGCTTTTCTATGGCGTACCTGGTCATAGTGACATAGTCAAATGAATTGTGAAATAGTGATATAGTAAGATAATTATGAAACTAATTTTTTAGCACTTATAAGGTTAATCATATCATATTCATATAAATCTTCATTTTTAGGGTTCCGTACCTTAAAAGCAAAAAGGAACCCTTTTACAGGATTACTTCAATTTCTTCTGTCCGACGTCCTTCTGTGTGTCTGTTCAGATCTCTTTTCTCAGGAACGCGTGAAGGTACCTAAGGTATAAGGTAAGAAATTCATATAAAATACTCAAGTTTGCGACCCCTTGTATTGTCAAAAAATCATACTTCTATGTCCACGCATCCAAAAGATATGACCATTTGTGTGATTACTCGCAAAATTATAGGGTACTTCCCGGTGACCAAGAATCATGAAATTGCATGAAGCAAGGTTTAAAGGCGATCTATGTTAATGTATGGGATACTAGCGGCCCATCCCGGCTTCGCACGGGTGGAATATTTAGTTTAAAACATTTTGGCTCTCCCGCATTTCGGTGCCCGTCTACCTCGGCGGTACTCGCTGCACTTCGAGTATCACCAGGATAGAACTACACTGGCCCATCGCGTCGGTGTGTATTTTTTGTTTAAATTGATATTTTTAATTTCGTAATATCTTTTGAATTGAAGGTCCGATATTAATAATTGAAAAAGTAATTTACAGGTATTGAAACAGTCTTGAATATGAAATAATTTATTTGGATAAGGATTAATACAAAGGTATGGAAAACATGGTCTGATTTTGATAGGCATTTTTATCAACTTTTAAAATATAAAAAAGTAGTTATAGTGACATAACTATGATAGTTGGACATATAGTCTCGCGGAGTTTTTTGTAGATATTGATACGTTCTATAATATTCTAGAACATTTTTTTGTTCTATCATCAATACTTTTCGCAGCGCATGCGATGAAAGATATTTTATGGCTATTTTTTTTGCACCTTGGGTTGGTTTTAGTGAGATTTTCTGAGTATCTCTAATTTTTTCTTGTAATAAATATAGCCTATGTTACTCAAGGATAATGTAGCTTTCTAATCGGTCCAGTAGTTTTTATGTTTATTCGTTACATACAAAAATTCTTTATAATATTAGTATAGATATAGATAACACATAACCCCATACATTAACATAGTATAACCGCGGAATCCAACTTGTCCCTTAATTCAAATTGTACGGAACCCTCAGTGCGCGAGTTCCACACTCGCACTTATTTGGAGCTATCTAACCTCCAAAGTATAATAAAAGTTCAGATCAATTGTTTTAGTCATTTCTAAGAAGAACATTTTCTTAAATAAAATACTTAGACACCTTAATATCTGAATATAAGCCTTTTTAAAAAATTTCAATGGAACTAACAACTCAACAAAACAATTTTTATATCAATAAAATACAAATAACATTTCATAGGCCTAGAAAAACTATCCTTGTGTTGGTTGACAAGTGGAATCGGGATAATACTTCCATTTTTCATTCTTCTGGAGCGTGGAGCGTGGACGATGCGCCGTTATTCTGAACGAACGGTACCTCGGGGCATGAATTTAATCTCAGATTTCGGAGTGTCAGACTCATAAGAAATGTCACTTGAATTACAAAAGTATGACGTCACATCTTTTATTTTATAGCCATGCGAGATTTGATAGCAGTATTTTTTGTCCAAATTGTTAGTAATCTTGTAGTAAAAAATATCTTTAGGCTATATCTATATTTAAATGTATTTTAACTTTATTTTTAACCGCATCATTTTCTTCAGCTGATATTTTCTCACCATATGTGATGTACTCATACTGTTTGTTTGTCCACAATTGACATGTCACATTAATTAATGAGAAGTCTAAAATCATCACAACGTAGTGCACGTGAGTATTGAGATTTCTATATTTCTGTTTATACATATTGAGTTAATAACTAGAGATAAACAATATACGTATAAAGGACGATCAATTTATGTTTTCATTTTAATCATATTTTTATGACCCCAAGTATGTCTGTTTTATTAATAATTTATTTTACTAAAAATAATTATTTTAATTATAAAATTGTAAGCAAGCAAATTAAAAGCAATTTATTTTCTCAATTGGAAACCTTTGTTTCACAAGCAGGAGATAAAGTTTTATTTCAGGTAAATAGCGTTAAATTCAGTGGTGTTGCGAGCATCTCATGTAATAAATCATAAATGCATTATAAAGAGGCACCCTGAGACGCTTAGTTAAGGAAAATCTTTCTGTTAAAGATTTTCCAACTGAGCTATAGGACAGATAATTTAGTAAATAAATATTCTTTGTTATTAAATTTTTAATTATTATTTCTGATTCATTCATCACCTATTTAAGTCAACTACAGCTCAAAAACCGTACTATTTTACTGAATTTCGATTTTGAAAGTCTGAAATATTAAATACAACATTGTAAGCTATTGAAAAAAAAAGTTAAAAATAGGTAGGCTTTGCGTATCAGCCTGTCGACAGAGATTACTAGTTGCAGTTAGAACAGAACTAATTAATGCGAGTGGGATTACACTCAGACGAGGGCCAATTACATAAAAGTTGCTTTTGAGAATCCCACACGATACGTTTTAATACATTTATAATAATTTTCATAATATATAAAAGATTGGATTTTATTTCTTTCTATATAATTTATCTCGACATAGTCGATTTGATAAAATGTATTAAGTTGTAAGTCAATTTTACCTACTTCTAATAGTCGTATCATATATGATCTCTTACAATTACGAGAGAAACCTAGCAGTGCCTTGGACTTGTGACCAAGGTGTAGGCTTAAAAACGTATTTTAATAGAATTCTAACACTCGCCTCCACTGCTAGGTTCTCTGTTTAAACCCAAGGTTAAACTCACATAAACCTAACCTAACACGAGACGTAGCAACATTGAAAGATACTCACGTGACTTTAATCAGACAGCACTGCACTTTCACTGAGACTGAGACTACTTCACACCTTAAGAGACCTTGTAAGACTAAAACTTCAGTCAGACTGTCGAAGGCATATAAAGGGTCGAGACTGTGAAAACGACGGAAGTGACTACTACCCTACTCCAAAGTCATAGATATCGATGACGATTCGATTATTCGATAATCCTTTATTATTCTCCAACATAAATAAAGCTGAAGAGTGTGTTTGTTTGTTTGCTTGAACGCGCTAATCTCAGGAACTTCAGGTCCGATTTGAAAAATTATTTCAGTGTAAGTTAACCAATTTCGAGGAAGGCTAGAGGCTATATCATCACGCTAAGGCCAATAGGAGCGGATCATCACGCGGACGAAGACACGAGGGTTGACTAGTTTCATTCGCGTGTACTCCTAAGTATAGTATCGATGGTATCGTGTGATCTTATTAACAATAATTATTTTGATTTTTTATTGAAAATTTGAATCTTGTTAAAGATTGTTGTGATCAAATTCTGATTAATAATTTCTCGCTTCTGTCATAAATCTCTTTAGTTTATATGATCCGTTTTCAGAAGTCCACCATATTTTACTACTATAAATTATTTCCTTTCAAATTTCTTCGTATTTCATATTAATATTAAATTTTTCTATACATTCAAACCCGATGTGCAATATGTGTGTATTTAAACACTGCAGCAAATATTATTCCCGTCCTGATAGCACATGTACGGCTGCTTACAGTTCCCAGTAGAAATAACCGGCCGTAAAAGCTTTTTCCGTCGACATTTTTATATTACACACATCCGGAGCACCGTGTATCCTACAAGTAATACAAAATAAGAATTTAAGCACATTTTTAAAGCTCATTGATTGAAATATGCGGTTTTAAATTGTGACTGAACTTTATGAAGTCAATGTTGTCTATTCTGAGAAAATAATAGGAAAAAAACAAAAAGTAAAATTAATAATGGATATAGAATGATCAAAGTACATCTAGGATAGAGACATTAGATCCATAGTCTAGTATCCTTGTCAATAATTTAATTAGAAAGAGCTTGAATTAAATTTATATCTTGTAACTAAACATAAGAAATCAGCTTTTTATTTACGAACTATCTGATTTTGAAACCGATTATTTCTAAAAATTCTTTGTCATAACAGTGAGATATTAAATAAAAAAAATAATTTAATCATTCACTACAGAATCTTTTAGTTTCTAGACACTTTAAATTTATGGCGGTTGATTTTACACAATAGAGATGAAAAGTAGTGAAGCGAGAAATATCTGAAATCTCGCAAACAAAAGTAAAACAAGCATTTGTACTAAACTATGAGAATAAAATTGTAATTAAAAACTTTCGTATTTAAATGTCTTTCAAAAAGAAGTTATTCGACTTAAATTAAAGTTAGATTAACATAAACTTTCAAATATTTACAATATAACAATGATGTAATTAGTATTATGTTTAAAACTTGCTATCCCAGCCCGATTTCTTGTGAGTCAGTCTGTCTGTCTGTCAAGTCTTCCATCTGTCTGTTTATTGTTATTTATATCATCCAATTTTTGAAATTATGAAACTGAAAATCTTCTGAGAAAGTATATACACACATAATGTTACAAAGAGATGTTAAATTTTTAGAAGTTTTAAATATAATTCAACTCACCTTAATTAAATGTTTGTAAGTTTATTTTGGTAATACCAATGAATACACAATTCTAAGTTGAAATCGCATAATTTAATGCATTTTTTGGAAAGCAATGGCACTTTTGACACGATTTCTTTTCATACAAAGATCATTTAACATGTTTAATACATTTATGTACCAAAATAAATAAATTATTATATAATTATAATTTTAGTCTTTACATACTATATGTATGTAATTGCATACCCTTTAATAATTCAGTATACAGGTTTTTAATAATATATTTAATAAGTAGTAGGTAGTAAGTTTTATATCTGCCAACAAATCCTCACTACGTGCTTCCGTATAATCGCGCGGATAAGCGGCGTGCTCATCTCATTCTCTACAAGTTTACTTACTAAAAAATTCATAAAATATGGATAAATTTTATAACAACTTCATATTCGTGTCATAAAAATGTACATAAAATAAAAAATTTACTTTTCCAAGATCTGTACATAGATGATATTTAAGATTATTTCGGAAATACTAAAAAGAAGGGATGTACAATCATTTTATAAGCATCGTATGTTCACAATGCATGGCCTGTAATATAACCTACGAGCGTAACACGGTCAGAATATAATTTAACATTACGATCTCGTATTATTTAGACAAGAACTATTATGAAAGGGACCAGTGCCTTGGACTTGTGACCAAGGTGTAGGCTTAAGGAGCTAATGATCACAACACTCGCCTCCACTGCTTAGTTTCACTATCTAAACCTAAGATTATACTAACATAAACCTAACCTAACCTAAGGCTAACCTAAACCTAACTCATAAATACATAATGCAAAATATCTTTATGACACCAATAGACCCAAAAACTAATGTTGAATCCCAAATATTAAGATGAGAAGAGGTGTGATATTGAATGGACTATTGGGTAAACGTAACGTAGATACTGCTACTAAACCAATAATTAATAAACATTATGATCTCTTACAATTACGACAGGAACCTAAGCAATGCCTTTGCCTTGGACTTGTAACTAAGGTTTAAGAGATCCCTTAACACATACGTGAACAGTCACCTCCACAGCCCAGGTTTTCTGTTTAAACCTAAGGTTTGGTTAACTAACTTACGCGGCGACATACATATACATTTTTGTCTACTTGCTTGTATGCGTATCACGCAAAAATTACTGCACAATACTGGATATGATTCTTATATATTACTAGCTGACCAGGAAAATGTTATTTTGCCATATAAATTTGGGGTGGGCCACCCTTGTCACTAGGCGGATGAAAAATAGATAGTAGCCGATTCCCAGACCTACTGAATATGCATATAAAATTTGATAAAAAATCGGTCGAGCCATTTCGGAGGAGTATGGTAACTAACATTGCGACACGAGAATTTTATGTATAAGATTAATTATGTAGATTATAATTTAAAATGTTTTACCTTACCGAAACTGGGCTGATTTGACTTAGTATTTCCATTATTATATAATATTTAGAAAAAGTATTTATTTATTAATACATGAAATAAAGATAAAATCAGAAAATGTAGTATGAGGCGTAATAGTTCGGTAAGGCCCAAACCGTTTCAATTTCACGGGACGTTTGTTGGGCGTCGAAGATGCCCTTAGGTGTCATTTCATGAAAGCCTCTATAAACTTGTTCTATGTCCATGTTTTAAAAATCAAACAAAGAAAATCCCGAGGAAAATGTGACACTGAAAACATCTACGCTTTATGGTTTAGAAATACAATTTTCTAGATATAATGTCTTTCATATACAACATTATATTTACCTCAATACCTGCAATAATTACGTAAGTTGTCTGTTGTGCACTACCACGATATTATTATTTCTAAGATTCCCTAGAAGAAGTCATTTTTTGTGACAATATTTTTTTAATATTATAATTTTATTTATGTAACTGTATTTTTCATGTATAATGTGTGCAATTAATAATTTATCCAACTATCTTTATTAATACGTTCATACAAATATTCAATCTATTCACTAAACTTACTTTGATTATAATATGATTGTGGTTTCAGCACGGTTTACGTTTCTTACGCTCCAAAAACTTAAGTTTAAAGCTTTTCTAGACAGGTACTTACTAAATGCCGAAAATGTCATACTGTCGTAATTTCCAATATCCTTACAAAATTTTCAGCATACACTTTACAACTTGAAGACAACAAACTATCAACACGTTACGTAATGGTACATATGGTACTTATAGTTGAACTAAGACCAAAACTTACGATACATCGTTAGTCTGTTATTCTTTCAAATAAAATAAAATATTTTAAAAATAAATTATAACGGTTAGGTTTTACTGTATATAATTACAAAATACGTCAACCTAAATTAGACTGTTCTACCATTTAGGTAGCTCCTACATCTGTATGTCAAGTTTTAGCTATTCGGACATCAGGAAGTGGTTGAAATAAATAATCTGCTATCTTGGGCGATCCGCCTTAATTCGTCAAGTCATTTTAATTTTCGTAATGGTCTAAGTAAGGCAGATTTTAACCGATTGGCTAACCGGGTTAAAATTATATTTTGTTAAATAAAATTTCTAAACATGTTATACCAATAGGATTGCCATAAAAAAAGCTATAAATAATTAAAATTATAAAAAATATTTTTTTATTAATTCACCGACGTGCTAACCGAATGAACTAAACTCCGAAGGAAAGCTTATAATATGTACAATGTGCCTCAGCTAGGTTGCCTGCACTAATCTGGTCATTACTGCCCGGTTCCCGTGTCCAAAGTGGTTGTAATTGCGCTCATCCCCTAACCGGTTGAAATATATATTTATCATAATTAAGGTAATTTTATTGCAAATACGGTTGCTTGTGAAAATCCGGTACAAAATAAGTTGTAAACAACCATGTTGGATTAGCAGGATTAGCGACACTTACCTATTATGCATTACCATCTAATCAAAACATGTATTCAAAATTTAATCTCAGTCGGTTGATTGGCTGCTAAAAAACCAGTTGCAAAATTTGACCCTAGTATATAATACACGAAAAATTAAGCAGTAGCTATTAATAAAAAAATATTCTCACTGTAAGTAAAAGACACAAAGGAGATATAACTGTAACAAAAGTGTTTCTATTCAGTCAAAGAGTAGACTCGGCTAAGTTTACTTGTCCAATCTTAAAGTAAAAAACAATGTGATATATCGGCATTGAGACACTAGGGTACACAATTCCACTTCATCCTTAGCAAGTATCTGAGTGCAAAGGCGTGTCGAGTTGCCGGACGGAGCCGGCCTCCGTGAAAATTTAGCCGGAAAATTCAACGAACGCCGGAAAATATAGCCGTTGATGGAACCTTAATGTTTCCGACTTGGCCGGCTACTTGCGGTCAGCCGCGACAGCCTTCGAAGTGTTGCCCATAAACTTGCCTGCCGTTTTGTCTAGAAAACTCTTTTAGTGCTTTAAAACGTTTTAGATCGTGATTTTGTTTGGACATCGTGCTTAGGTTTTACTTTATTAAACGATTCTTTTGTATTTTGGTGTTAGCGTTTTTAAGTAACCTTTCCTTCGTATTTAATTCAAAACTTTTAAGCTATCTTCATTTAAAAAAAATCATTCAATATTTTTGTATGAAAATTGAATCTTCGCTGAATAGTTGTGCATTATGCTCAGAATAAATTTTTGGAAATCTCTACAAAGTACAAAACAAAGTCGCTTCCCGTCTGTCTGTCTGTCCTTAAGTACCCTTAGATCTTTCAAACTACGCAACAGATAATGATGCGGTTTTTTTAACAGATAGAGTGATTCAAGAGGAAGGTTTAAATGTTTAATACATGCATATTATAGTAGAGAAAGTAACCGTGCGAAGCCCGAGCGGGTCGCTAGTATTCTATAAAATAAACGTATCTTTTTAATCATTAATGATCTCAGGAAAAAACTGAATTTTCCATACAAAAATTACTAAATTTTCAAACTATGTTAATAACTACTGATAACTTGTGATTGTAAGTAGTATATCTCTCTGGATCGATAGCTTAGCGACAGTTTGACGAGTCGTGTCATAGAGTGGGTAAGTAATATTTATTACTGCTTAACTTAACGAAAAGTTACATACACTAAATATAGGCTTTGTTTTGTTTAAAGCGGGTGGACTATTATGAAATGTGAATGTAAAAATAACATTTTAGTAAGTAAAGGATATACAATAATGAAAAACATTCTTAAATAGCTTGTTAAAGATATGTTTTAAATGGTTCGCAAACTCATTAGCTCTCGTCCATGCAGGCGCTACCCAATACCCGCTAGCCGAGCAATTCAGTTCAGACGCGTGATTGACACCACGGAAATGATTCTGCTGGCATTCGCGTTATCTCAAAAAGGCATTCATTACTAAAATATTTGATACTGTATAAGATAAGGTAAATAAACACAGACTCAGAAAACCATATTTTGAAGAGCTTTTAAGTCCCTAATTAATATTATAAATTCGGAAGTTTTTGATTTATTTTGATTGAGCTAATCTTGATGAAATATGGTAGAGATAGTATAGAACTTAGGAAAGGACATTTGCTAATTTTATCAAGAAAAAGGCTTATTATTATTAGGGTATGAATGTTTGCATATAATATGGAAATTCATCATTATGGAAGATAAAAACATGAATGAATTAAAATTAAATGCTTTTTGTCAAATATACCGATAAGTTATAAATTGCGTCTGGGTGAATCCGGAACTGGGCAATAATAAAATAATTCCTCTGGGCAATAAAAAAATATGTTTATAAAGTCGAAAGCGCCTAATTGTTTTTACATGGCAATATATAGATTTATTTTTTATAAATTCTATGTAAATATGATGTGGTAAATTGCATCTGTGGGAATGTGTGATGGGTCCTTAGTTTAGCTATATATGTATGACATTATATCATTTGAAAATCTCTCCTTCTAACACTTTAGATTGATTCTTGAGGTTTTGGTATAATGACTTTTAAGGATGTGATAAATCAGAATTGTATGAGTCTTACCTTCACTTATCTTAAATTGCATGAAAAATTTGACAATATCATGGATCTTTGCTTAAATTTTCATAATTTTGGATATTTTTTTTTCAGTTAGTTGAAATATACTTTTAAAATTAAGTGGTTAAAAATTCAGGAAACCAGTCTGGCTATTTAACTCGTAAAATTGTGTGATGCTACTTAAGATTCAAAGATATTTTAGGACATATTTGTTAAAATGTTAACTGTCTTTTCTTAAAATTCTATTCGGATCTTTTTTATTCTGCAGTTCCGATGTAATTCTTTAGCGTTGTTATCTCGAGTGACCGATAAATAAAATTTAAAAAGTGATGTTAAAAAATGACACAATAAGCGTTTTAAAACAATACTTTATGGAAGTAGGTACTACGACAAAAGTAGAGTTGATATACAGATGCATTATTTTGATGATATATATATTAATCAATACGACCTCCTATATATATCCCGTGTTTAAGTTTAGGCGTTACATGCGCCTTATGTTGTTGACTTACGATTAGAAACTTAAGATGAGCGATGATATCGGGATACGGGACTCATCTGTTCACAAATTAGCTGCTCTGATGAATGTGCACTCGCAACCACCTTTATTAGACCTCCTATGTTGATATGGAGCATAAATAAGACTGGATATGACAATGAGCTCTGTAATATTCATTATATACAGTATTAACTAAATTAAACCACATTCGAGCCAATTTTTGCATATAAAAATTAAATAAAGTTGAAACATAAAGCATATGAGTTGTGAGCTTATACAACGTGTGTACCTATATTATTGTATATAGTCATGGAACGGTTGTATTTTAACCCTTTTCAGATGACAATAAAAAATATCCCTTATAAAATTTTTTACTGCTAAAAGATACAAAAATATTTTTTTAACGTCTATCAACGTTATTGGAGGACCATATTTAGTAAATAATTTTATAAAGTCGATATGATGAGTATCCTTCCTTATGCTACATTTACGCGTGGTATAAAAAACTCACATTAAAATTTATATTGTCGAGTTTGAAAATTTACTAGATTTTTTGGAAATTGTAGCACTAAAATACTACATTAACATACTCATACTCTACACGAATATTATTACATTTTTTATTTTTTTTATTTATGTGATTTGAATACTCATATATATACCTCTCTTTTAGATCGGGGTTTTAAAAACGATTAGGTGAATATCACGTCTATAAAATAAAACTAATTTTTTATTAACATCGTCGTATTTTTGTCCGAGTAACTTTTCTCTATTAAAGAGTTCTTTAGCTGCAGAGCTCGTAATTCAAGTCAGGATTTCACCTTAGAAAAAGTAAGTTTACCGGGACAACAAAGAGAGGGCAGTCCCCCTAGAGTAATTTATACGTGACCGCGCAGTCCTAACTCCTGGGGGACTCCGGGCCGCAGCCCGGCTGGAGTTGCGTGTCGGACTCACTTGACAGCCAACTTCGAATTTACACTGCTATTTTTTTTATAAGAAATCTTATAAAAAATTTATAGATGTTGTTCTTTTATGAGTCACTGAGGGATTTCGAATGTTGATTTTATACGCTCCGTGTAAAAAATTATTCAAAGCAGACGACTCGTTTTAACTTCGTTAGCCTAAGATATTTGCCAATTACAATAACTTTTCCCAGTTTAAAAAAAAACAAAGCCTATGTAATAAGTTAACTTTGCTGTAATACTAAAAAATTGTATCCAATATTCATAACTTACATTTCACCATATGTATAGATATTTTATGTTCAATCAATGTTTACTTCATATAATCTACTTCAGAATTTCAAATTGAAGATGAAAGATAAAATTTAGATTAAATTTTTCGAATCTGAGAAAGGGCTCAAAAAAGTGAATTTTCTACTAAATAAAAATTTAATAAATCTATTAAAAACATATTTATCATGTATAACAAATCCAAATTTGGCTTTTGATCAAATAATTTTTAGCTTAATTTTTCATGTAAAAATCTAAAAATTATTCTTCTATTATTTCAATACTTTTCATGTAAAGAAAATAAATAACTTTTTGTTCTTGCTTTATGCTTATAGACAATTACTATAATGTCTATAAAAGTTAACTTTAGTTTACTGCAGTTATTTATAGGAAGTAATAAATGAAATACTCAGTTCTTGTAACCAAGATATTATAGAACAATATTCCGTAATGGAAAATAAAGTGGTTCTCTAACACGACCGGACTACCGCTTAACCTAAAAATATATCCTAATACTACTATCGAAACATTAACGTCATTGAACACAGGAATATAATAAAAAAATCATTTGAGTAAAAAACTATTTCTAATTATAAAGTTGAATAATAAATATTATTATCATATTAGATTATGATTTTGACTTATAAAATATCTAGGTACACATAACATTAAGATCTCATATATTATAGTTATATGCTATATGTAGTTCTAATATACTACGAATTGATAATGGGCGCCTAAAAGTCTCACAAGCAAAAGGGTATCAAAACGCAAAAGGTCCAATTTAATTAACAACATATACTTTTGACATATATTTTTCCATTTGACTGCAATAATTAGATATCACCATGCCAATAATGATAACATTGCTTGAGATAAATCTAATTATGAGATACGACGGCCATTTCATTTATGGGCTTCGATTTCCCACGTGGAAATACACTATTTTCTCTTCCCGGCGAAACGGAAACTTCATTAACCTAACGTGAAAAATATCATCCTAATTATTATCGAGTAACATTAATTTACTGACTGCTGACTTTATTAACTGTGGTTATTAGGAAATAAATATGAAAAATCGGCCAAAGACAAGAGGAATTTGCGCACTGACGGTTCCATAAAATTTGAATTAAGGGACAAACTTAACTTTGCCGTTTGAAAACTGTAGTCCCCTGACCCCTTACATCAACATAGGTCGCAATCATTTTGCCAACGAAATAAATTATTTTTAATATAATTTTACGGATTTCTGAGGATGCTTCGTTTACGGAGCGAAACGTTCGTCGATTGTCGATCGCGATCTACTTGTGTGGTGTGTCCTGGTTCGGGTTCGCGCATCTCACTTTTCTGTGAACGGTGTGATCTTCGTTAGTGTGTTAGATTACATGACGTGGTCGAGCACTGGAAGCTACTGATTATAAATTTAATAAAAAACATTTAAGTCGGAGAATAATAAAAGATAATCGAATCGTCATCGCCATCTATGGCGCTGGAGTAGGGTAGTAGTCACTTTCGTCATTTTGACAGTCTCAACTCTTTATATGATATCGTCAGTCTGATGTAGTCTCAAGGAGTGAAGTAGTCTCTAGATAGTGTCAGTGAGTGTTAAGTGCAGTGGTGTCCAAATGAGGTCACGTGAGTACCTTACAATGTAGTTGCCACGTCTTTTGGTTAGGTTTATGTGAGTTTAGCCTTGCGTTTAAACAGAGAGCCTGAGCAGTGGAGGCGAGTGTTGTGATTACTTAAAGGAACTCCTTAAACCTACACCTCTGTCACAAGTCCAAGCCACTGCTTAGGTTTCTTACGTAATTGTTAAAGAACATATTTGATTATTTATCGGTTCAGTAGGAGTATCTACGTTGCGTTGCGTTATTCACTTCAATATCATCACTTCTTGTAGTGTTTTCCAAAATTTCCCTCTCCTCGTTCCTTTTCTTGATTGTTTGTACGTTTGTACGTACGTACGTTTGTACGTACGTACGTTTGTATGTTTGTTTGTTGCGAATAGACTCGAGAACTGAAACGATTTTGAAAATTCTTTCACCGATAGAAAGCTACATCCTTTCCGGGTAAGATACTCTATGTGGTGTTGCCATAAATATTCTAATTATAAAGATATGGCCATTTAAGTGCCATAACGTGGCCATTTTGTAAATTGAAGAGTTTCTCAGGAATTACTAATCCGATTTTAAAAATTCTTTCACTGATAGAAAACTGCACTATTCGTGAGTGACAAAGGTGATTTAGTGTTGCCCTATACATTTTTTAATTAATAGGATTTGGCCATTTTGTTGTTACTAATCCGATTTTAAAAATTCTTTCACTGATAGAAAACTACACTATTAGTGAGTGACAAAGGCGATTTAGTGTTGCCATATACATTTTTGAATTAATAGGATATGGCCATTTTGTTGCTACTGATCTGATTTTAAAAATTCTTTTACTGAGACAAGTTTCCATCTCTCTTCCTATCTTATAATACTATCATTGTCTCTCATCCTCTCTCTTTTTTCTCTCTTTAATTTTTATTTTTATCTGTTCAAAATGACCAGTCTCTTTTCACTTTCTTTCTTTCGATTATCTCTCTCTCTATCTCTTTCTCTCTCTTCTCTCTCTCCCTTTCTCCTTTACCTATTCAATTTTATTTTTGCTCCGTCCTCCCTCTTTTATCATCTGGCGTTTTCTTTTTGTTTCTATTATTTTTCTTTTTATAACTTTTTCTCACTCTCTCTTTTTAAATGATGAAAAACTACACAATTACAGAGTGACAATTTAACGACATCAATTCTAATATTGCTTTAAATACCCGGAGCGAAGCGAAGGCAGGTCGCTAGTATCTTAAAATTTCATCTGAAAATGCATAATAAGCTTGAATAAATAATATTTTAATTGGTAGGAGATAAAATATGAATATTACGAGCATCACAGGCGTGTGAGGTGTGTGTAGGCGGCGTTTCAGATGCAGCGTCATGTACGATATCCGTGTGGCAATGCATATCAGTATAAATATCTATGGAGGCTGGAGGTAGGATGGAGTGGTTATTTCAAACAGTCTCGTGTAACGCAACGTGCGAGCTTTAGCCGATATCTTAGCTCAATGGACCCTATTTGTTGCTTGTCTCCCGCTACATGCCCATTATCCACTACCCACAGTCCAGTTACTATACTGAATATAACGAGGATTTATTATAACAGAAAGTATCAATACATTGTTAAGAGATCTATTATTATTTTAATACTAACATCTATAACTAAACTCTTGAAAGTTTTATAAGCATTTTATTGCATTAATTTATATATATTTATTTATACACGTATATTGCTATAAATTTAAAAAGGCTAAAAATGACGAACAGGGAAAGTTTATGGAGTCTAAATATAGACTATTTTATATTAGGATTTTTATACATTTTTCAGATTAGCGGCTATTGATTCAGAAGGAAAATGAGAAGAGTGAGACGAAAATAATATTCAAAATAAATTGACAAATACAAAGAATATAAACGAAACGAAAAAAGAATTATAAAAAAAACAAAAAAAGAGCTTTGGTGGCGTGATTTCATAATATTTGGTTACTTTCCTCTGCCTTAAGCTTGTAGTAAAAAATTTTTAGAGAGAATAAAAAAATAAAACGTCATACAACCAATAAGCAGAAATGAAAAGTTCACTTTATATATAAAAATAAAACTGAAACGAAATTAGGTAATGTCAAGATAAAAATTATTTTGCTTTATTATTATTTTACATGTATGGTTATTGCACGTGTATTAAACTTTTATCTGCTCGTGTGTCCGAATTTTTTCATTGGTCCAAACTATCCTCCTTATAATTTAGAAACGACAGCATCTAATCAATTCAGGAAAGAAAGGATTTAAAAGGAAAAAACAAGAAGAGATCACTGTGAATCAAAGAGGCTGTGAAGTCAAAGGAAGCATTTAAAATTTAAAATAACTAGCAATTTCTATCAGTCTGGAATTTCCAGTAAGGTTAACCCTTAATAGACCTATTTGCTTCATGTCTCACGCTAGTTGGGCACTCTGGAGTATCTTTAATTTCATGCTCCACTTATTTTACTCATGATATTGCTTAGACGTGGAGGAATAAATTAGTAACACTGTAAAATTGAATTTAAATAATGTATTGAATTTTTATTCTTAAACTCAATTTTTTTTAGACAAGATTATGTCAAAAGAGCAAAATTTTAGGGAAGGATCAATTGATTGACTATTTTATGTCAATCTAACCTGATTTTAAACGTTCATAAATTATATAATTTCGGTCCTATGATTTTTATTCTTTCCATAGCTTTAAACTTGATTATAAAAATAAATGTTCTCAAACATATTTAACATTTTATTAAACTGCTTTAATAGTTTAAATTTTCTCTCTCTATTAATTTAAAAACTTTATAAAATAATACGTAAACTATTTAATTGTACATTTAACACCTTAATTCTATTATTGTATTACTTATTAGATACTATTTTTTAAAGACCTGTACTCGTTGGTTAATTTCCAAATAAATGTTGAGAATCTCTGACTCCATTTGGGAGTCATCACAAGAATAAAATTTAAAAAATAGTAACTACATATTTGTAAGGTAAAAGTAGAAAAAGTTCATATTATAGGTAAAAGGCTCTTTAACCTCATGTCATGTTACGTTACGTCATACATGACATGACATAACATATCATAGTAGATAGATTAAATTAGAATAATTTACTTTGGTTTTTTTATAATTTTTTTGATCTTTATCTGTGTAAATTAATGTCGTTATTATTTAAAATTGTATTATAAACTACTTATCATTTACACAGCAAAAGACTATAAAAAATATACTCTTAAGGGGTCGAAACAACTTTACATAATTTCACATACACTCCCCATCACTGCTCGACCTTACATCTAACTAAATCTCGTAATAAAAGCATCATCTTCCTTGTTCCTCAATAGATCAATTTAGACTTCTTCTTCTTCTCTTCGAATTTTTTTTTTTTACCAAAGAGTTACTTCTTGTTTTAGGTAGGGTACTTCTGTAATAATAATTATTTTTAAATGAATAATATCTCTCCTATATCTAAACGAAACTTTAAAAAAAAAGGGTCGAAAAATTTAACATTATATGAACTGTCATAGCAGAACACATAAGAAGTCGAAATGACGGGGATATTTTTAAAATATACTAATAGTGTTGCTAACATACGATTACTTGTCACAATCATAATATTAAATGAATATTTTGAGGATATGGAATTAAATTATATGTAGAACTTTTAAAAAGATTTCAAAAGCAATCTCAATGGTTTCATTTCAGTGGTTGTTTTAGTTGGCCCGCTGGTTCCACAGAGTGCAGCTGGTTTAATATCCATCCGATCCCCGCAAATCCGAATGTTAACGCTGACAGATGTTGATGTCCATGGAATACGGAAAACGCGGAAAGGTATCTAAAGTGATGTGTTTCAAAAAATTAATATAAATGGGTCTAAACATTTGAGTCTAAAATCAGAAATTTAGCCTCTTGAGTTAGGTAAGCTCACAAGTGATCGTGATTTTGTATTTTCGAACTAATAAAGCTCTAACAAATCAACTGAATGAATTTTTTTTTCTCTTACCTTATGGGCTATTCTGCACATAAACCAGCAACAGTCATCAACACAAACCCGCGAGTCTAATCCGTCCCGGGTTAGGTGTATTAGAATACAATACTCCTCTGCCACTGGGAGAGCATCGCGTAAGAGGCAAGTATCCCAACACCCCTTGGTTTGTAGGGGATATGTTCTCCGATTGGTTTGTGACTTTATCGCCAAGTGTCCTTGGCACGTTCTGGCTGAGCCACATGTGGGCCAGACTTCCCGCTGCCCTTCCCATCCCATTAATGCTGAGGTTCCAGTGGACTTCTTCTCTTCGCTCCCCCTCGTCACTGTTATTCGAGGTGGCAACGCATCGACAATACAAGAAACACTCTCTTGTGTTGCCTATTTCTATTGGTAGCGATGGCCAATTACCATCATCAAGTGGACCATCTGCTTGTTTGCCCCTAAACTATCATAAAAAAAATCTACAAAACAACACGTCAATCTCCTGCTAATTCGTGACTAAAACAAAGCTTATAAATTGTGAGCTAGTGAAGGTATTTAAAAAAGCAATATAAATTATTATCCACTGAAACATAACATATTTTAAGCAGTTTTTTTTTAAATATACATGACGCATAACAGTTTAAAAATTTTGGTTTTTGAACGTGCTTAAGTTATGAACATTACAGCATAACTGTGGCGCGCGTTACATAACCTTCAATCTATTGTACTCTTTCTATATTTCGTGTTGATGTCTATACACGGCGGCAAAGCTTGCGGAATTTCCAGTTTGACTGTTTAATCCCTGTTGTGGTGCGTTTCATCGACTCATGTATACGGATTTTATTACTCTTTTATTAAATATTAGATTATTACATAAGATTTTGATGCTTGCTATTAGAATATACTAAACTTACATAAAGACTTTTAAAGACTTTTATTACGCATTTAAAGTCGCACGCATATAACGTTTTTTGTGTTAATCTTAGAGTTGTTAAAAACATATTTTTATATTACCAGGCATCCTAAACTTATTCTATTTGAATTCTTTTTTTTTCATTAGTCACAAACTTCTACCGATATCATGAAACTATCGTAGTAATCGCCAGTTATGAGGAAGCAAGCCATAATCTGCCACAAAACTAAATCTTCTATACAGTAAAAATGTAATTTCGAATGTCTGTAAATAGAAGATATTTAATACACCTTTATGTGACAAGGCTCTATAAGACCAACAGAAGCCAAACAATCATTATTAATTTTTTACTTATCTATGTGTATGTGTCTTAGTATATTTTTACACTTGTATTCTTGGAGGTCAACCTAAAATTTAGTTCTGTTTTAATTAAATCGTATGTCTGGAAAAAGATAATTTATTGTTAAAAGGTTCATATGTAACGAAATACAATGAAACTGTCCATAATTGAGGTTACCTTACTCGTAAAATTAACATTTTTACGTATACAAAAAAGTGAAAATCTTATGTAAAACATGCTATTTTCTTAGTACTGGAGGCTGGAGCACAACTTGATTTTACCTCATTCCTTCCGTCTGCGAATAACTTCTCCCCGAAGCGTTATATAAATAAATTGTAGCCTGTCTTCATTGCCCTGAGCCCTCGGCTTCTGAACGTTTTCCTGCCTATCGTTATTTCAGGCCCTTTATCCTTTATCCGATTGTATTTCTATTCACTTGATGTGATTATCATGTTTACCTATTTTATTTAACAATCTTATTGATTACCTTAACTATACTATTATATAAAGAGGAAAGATTTGATTGTTTGTATGTTTGTCTGTTTGTTGCGAATGAGCTCGAAAAGTACTGAACCGATTTTGAAAATTCTTTTACCGATAGAAAGCTACATCCTTTCCGGGTAACATAGGCCATGTGGTGTTGCCATAAATATTCTAATTAAAAAGATATCGGCATTTAAGTGCCATAACCTGGTCATTTTGTAAATTGAAGGGTTTCTCAGGAACTACTAATCCGATTTTAATTTTATCATAGTAAACTACACTTTTCGTGAGTGACAAATGTGATTTAGTGTTGCCATATGAATTTTTTGTAGTTAATAGAACATGGCCGTTTTGTTGTTACTAATCCGATTTTAAAAATTCTTTCACTGAGACATGTCTATAGTATTTCCGTCTCTCTTTCTCTTATATACTATAATTCTCTCTCATCCTCTCTCTTTTTTCTCTCTTTAATATTTATCTTCATCTCTGTTCAGAATGGTCCGTCTCTGTTCGGTTTCTTTCTTTCTTTTATTTTTGTTCTCTCCTGTCCCTTATATTATCTGTCGCTTTTCCTTTCTTTTTCTTTCTATCATTTTTCTTTTTATAACTTTTTCTCACTCTCTCTCTCTTTTTGCAAATAATGAAAAACTACAAAATTACAGAAAGACAAATTGAGGACATCAATTATAATATTGCTTTAAATACCCGGAGCGAAGTTCCGGCTAATCTCTGAAATGGTTGAACCGATTTTGACGGGACTTTCATTTGCAGATAGTATGTATAGATGTAACAAGGAGTAACTTAGGCTATTTAACATCTCGCTACGACCCATAGGAGCGGAGCAACACGCGTACGAAGTCGCACGGGTCGGCTAGTTTTAGAATAATTTTGTAAAGATTTGTAAGCGCTTCACTTCAGAGCGGCTGCATCATTTGGTTAATATTTATTTTTTTGCTGTATTTGTAACAACTAAGTATCAAAGTTTTAAAATTTTAAAGGACATTTAAAAAAAACTAAATAAAATAACATACCTACTTAACTTTTTGAAACCTTAATTTCCTTCCGAATCCACGTGAAGTGCTGCACTAATTTATTCTGATAAAAAATTAAAATTATATCTCTGAAAGACAAACATACAGTAGATTAGTGGAAATCAATTGCAATGTATGTAAGTACCAAATCTTGCAACTCAATTTTCAAGCAGATATCTCCAAACGATTGAGCTGAAATTTTGTATACAAGTTCAATTTGGATGACAATGCACGGTTAACTTTATGGCGACATTCTAAATCCAATATGGTGGCATATCCAAGATGGCAGACTAGTTATTTTTATTGCATTTTTACAATATCGGTATCAAATGAAAGGGTTTGCTAAGAATAATTCGAAAAATAAAAGATGTCAGTCTAAATCCAATATGGCGGCATATCCAACATGAAGGACTAGTTATTTTTTATGCGCTTCTACAATATCGGTATCAAATAAAAGGGCTTGCTAAGAATAATTCGAAAAATAAAGTGACGTCAGTCTCAATCCAATATGGCGGCATATCCAAGATGGCGGACTAGTTATTCTTTATGCGCTTCTACAACATCAGTATCAAATAAAAGGGCTTCCTAAGAATAATTCGAAAAATAAAGTGACGTCAGCCTAAACCCAATATGACGGCATATCCAAGATGACGGACTATTTATTTTTTATGCGCTTCTACAATATGGGTATTAAATGAAAGGGCTTGCTAAGAATAATTCGAAAAATAATGTGACGCTAGTCTAAATCCAATATGGCGGACTATTTTTTTTAGTCCAGCCACATTAACAGTTTTTGTTTAAATAATAATGAAAGGATAAGAATAAAGCAATAACAAAAAAGTTAAAAATAAATTAAAAGTAAAAAACGTTTTTGAAGGAAATGAAATACTAGCATTAATGTTGCTATTGAAAAAATTACAGTAAGGAGAGAAGACTTTGATATAAAACGACTTAAAATTAAGTTACTATTAGAAGAAGGGGAAAAAGTCCTGAAATATATTCCTTTATAAATGTTAATAATAATTATTGTAAAATACCGATCGTGAACACCTTCAAGTATTTGACTTCGACATTTATGTCAGGTATTCGACACGGAATTCCCGCTATTTATCTCATGCTTTATTTGTTACCTTAAAATAGATAGTATTTCGACAATTTAACAATTTGAAAATTGATAATCATTTCTTAGTAATTCTAATTGATAATAATTTCTTAGTAATTTATAAGCAGTGATGGCCCAGTGGTTGAGACTTTAATATCTCACTCGGGAGGTCCGAGTTAGATCTGGACACACACACCTCTGACTTTTCTGAGTTATGTGTTTTAAGCAATTAAATATCACTTGCTATAACGGTGAAGGAAAACATCGTGAGGAAACTGCGCTCCTGAGAGTTCTCTAAAGTTTTCAAAGGTGTGTGAAGTCTGCCAACCCGCGCTGGGCCAGCGTGGACTATGCCCAATACCCTCCTCATTCTGAGGAGGAGACCCGGCTCAGCAGTGCGCCATTGACGGGTCGTGATGATGAATTCTAATTGTTGATGAATAAGATATTAATTCTTGATTTTCAATGTATTATTTTTTGTATTTTGAAACTTCTTCCCTCTCTCTTAATGAAAGTTTATATTGGTATATTAAAAATTGCATACTATTAATAGATCATTAAGTATGTTCCTAATGAAACGGATAAATAAAATTATTAATGTATTAACTCGTTAATTATATTTAAAAAAATTGAACCCTATAAGACTCAAGTTTGAAACTTTTAACATTTCAGTATCAATTTCGGTAATGCCTCAAAGAAAACACTAATGAAAATTAAAATTCAAAACAGGTAAATTGTATGCAAACTTGTTAAGAAGGTTTAACATAAAAGAGGATGCAAATTAATTTTATTAAGATGAGCGTTGTATGCGCTTACATAATTACATAATACCTGCGAGCGCAGCGCCCCCCTCGCCACCCGCGCCCCCTTCGGAAACGAGCCGTTGTCAAAGAAATCTAGATTAAGGTACATAAATAAGCAACGTCTCTCTCGAAATTAATTTAAAATTCTATCTAGGTGTCAATATATTAACTTACTGTATCATACAGAATATAAATTTAAAATGTTCTCTTATTTGGGGGCTTGGGAGTGCACTCACCAAGTCAAGTACAACGGACACGAAAACCGTAAGTAGGTATAAGGAATCATGGCAGTAACATTCTTTCCTTAAAGTATCTAACCCACTGTATTGTTTTTGTAGAAAAATAAAAGCTTGGTTATCACCACATAAGCTATGATTTTATATTTCATGTCATTAGAAGATGGCTGTAGTAGATGACGTACATCATCATCATCATCACAACCCATTAATAGCCCACTGCTTAGCCGGGGCTCCTGCCAGATCACAATTGCTTGAGTTAAATAAAGTAAATGAGCGTGGAGTGTTTGACCATACATATAAATTAGTAGTAACAAAAGTTACCTACATGATTATTTTTAGTTTTTAGCAGTTTTTCACTGCAGTTTTTATTTTGTTTAAAATTATTGTGATTTAAGAGGTAATTTGTTTGACTATAGTAATTAGGTAGATAAAAAATTAGGCAAACAATCTTTATATACGTAACAAAAGTCAGAACATCGTATTGTAATAAATCCTCACCATTACTAACTTCAAAAAAAATAAATGCAATAAATCGAAAAGGTGGTCTCCATTAATTCAGGGTACCTTGACGAGGGTCGAAAGTTTAGCGGATTATAACAAGTGGCAGCACTAACTGTCACGAGCAGACCTGGCAACACCAGCCACACCACGCCTCACGGCTTAATCGCCAAACTTTCCCCTACGATTGGAGTTTTTGTGGAATTGCGCTCGCACCGCTAATTTATGCGACACTGAATGAAACCACTCGAATCATTCTACTCGCATTACGTATTCAAGGCGTCTTTTAATCGAATACGCAATCGACACCTTGGGAGGTTTTATAAATTAAAATATTTATCAGTAAAATGTGTATAGCGTAAAAGTGTCTCATATTTAATTTAATTACGTCTAAGATCCAAAGAAAGGTCGTTTTTAACCCATCTGTTACCAAATGACAGGTATGTTCACACAGAGTGGGTTTTTGCTGGTGTACAAGTACAATGGGTATTATTACAGCCTTGGCAACATTGATTATATCTTAGATTTAAATAGAGTCTGGTTTAGAGGAAATTATAACTAGTACTACTTAAAATGTGCGCAAAATCCTGGGATGCCCGTTACTTTCTGAAAATTGATTCTTAAGTTTAATAATAAATTAGTAATTTTCGCTCGGATGACATGTTTTTCCGTTCATAGCCCAATTTGAACATTGTTCTTTTTTATTCTTTTTAGTTTGGGCTGAGATTGAGTTCACACAAATCATAAAGCCTATTGAAATTACTATATAAATAACTTACGACAATGTATCCACTTAGGTACTCTTTGAATGTATAATAATTTCAGTATTTATTTTAAACTAGCTGCCTGCCCTCGCATCGCTCCGGGTATTTAAAGCAATATTATAATTGATGACCTTAAATTGTCACTCTGTAATTGTGTAGTTTTTCATTATTTGCAAAAAGAGACAGAGTAAGAAAAAGCTATAAAAAAATAATAGAAAGAAAAAGAAAAGCAACAGACAGTAAAAGAGGGAGGACAGAGCAAAAGTAATATTGAATAGGTAACGGAGAGAGAGCGAAAGAGAGAAAAAGAAAGGGAGGAGAGAGAGAGAGAGAGAGATAATCGAAAGAAAGAAAGTGCAAGGAGACTGATTATTCTGAACAGATAAAGATAAAAATTAAAGAGAGAAAAAAGAGTGATAGTTTTATAAGAGGATGAGAGACGGAAATACTATAGACTTCTCTCAGTGAAAGAACTTTTAAAATCGGATTAGTAATAACAAAATGGCCATAATCTATTAATTAAAATGTGTATATGGCAACACTAAATAACTTTTGTCACTCACGAAAAGTGTAAATTACTCTCAGTGAAACAATTTTTTAAATCGGATTAGTAAAAACAAAATGGCCATAATCTATTAATTAAAATGTGTATATGGCAACACTAAATAACTTTTGTCACTCACGAAAAGTGTAAATTACTCTCAGTGAAACAATTTTTTAAATCGGATTAGTAAAAACAAAATGGCCATAATCTATTAATTAAAATGTGTATATGGCAACACTAAATAACTTTTGTCACTCACGAAAAGTGTAAATTACTCTCAGTGAAACAATTTTTTAAATCGGATTAGTAAAAACAAAATGGCCATAATCTATTAATTAAAATGTGTATATGGCAACACTAAATAACTTTTGTCACTCACGAAAAGTGTAAATTACTCTCAGTGAAACAATTTTTTAAATCGGATTAGTAAAAACAAAATGGCCATAATCTATTAATTAAAATGTGTATATGGCAACACTAAATAACTTTTGTCACTCACGAAAAGTGTAGTTTCTCTCAGTGAAACAATTTTTTAAATCGGATTAGTAAAAACAAAATGGCCATAATCTATTAATTAAAATGTGTATATGGCAACACTAAATAACTTTTGTCACTCACGAAAAGTGTAGTTTCTCTCAGTGAAACAATTTTTAAATCGGATTTTTTTTTTCTGAAAAACTCTTCAATTTATAAAATGGCCACCTTATGGCACTGAAATGGACATATCTTTTTAATTAGAGTATGGCAACACCACATAGCCTATGTTACCCGGAAAGGATGTAGCTTCCTATCGGTGAAAGAATTTTCAAAATCGGTTCAGTAGTTTTCGAGCCTATTCGCAACAAACATACAAACAATCAAGTCTTTCCTCTTTATATAATAGTATAGATGTTATTTTAAAATACCTAAAATTGTCAAAGTTTGACGTTTTGTACTACTAAGTTAAAGTGTACACACATTTGGTACCAATTGTATGATATTCCTATTATTATTATTATTCGGTTTATAGTCGCAAGTCGCAACTGACCAGATTTTGTAAGAGTTGATTTTTATATAACACTTAAAATGTACAAGTAACTAGTTATCTATCGACAAGCCGAAGTAAATCAATCTCTATAAAAAATCTTTAGATTCCAAATTTGAATTTTCCATATACAAATTAGAATTTGGAATGTATTTTCAATTAAAGATTTTGGACAAGATTCATTCTTAGCTAATAAGCTTAACTCGTTACGACCGAAACGTAACGAGTTAAGCTTTAATAAATGACAATTACTGAAGAAGGTATTCAATAAAAAATATTTTAATAAAATTATTTATTTTTGCAAATAAGTTACTAATCTATCTAAAATGGATGTGCATTGAAATACCTATTGTCATAGAATGAGAGAGGAATGATACCCATTACTGTACAGTAATACGTATATACATGCAATTTAAACGGAGCTGCATAGTACCTGAGTCTTGAGACCCAGGAGCAGGTTTAAAGAGCTATTTCATAATATTTTAACTCTCACCTCCACCACTCGACCTATACAACTACAATAGATATTAAAGTAAACTTACGTGAACCTTAAGAAGGGTGACCACGACACCATAACACTAACTTCCATGTACACTGCACGGAAACACCAGAGAGACTGAGTCAGTAATCTATCGCACTAAAGGTTATATATTGTCTACACGTCGGTATAGGTACTTGACATAATATAAAATACTACTTTATAAACGGTATTGCTAACACTATTTAAGTTAAAATTCGGTTACTTTGATATTTTTTAACAGATTATAAATGAGCCGTTGGAGAGCAAGAAAAGAATTATCAATTTATTTTATTTTTAAAAATTATTATGAGTACGCTGTCCATATGTACCTATGTTTATATAACATCTACCATAATCATTTGCTATTGTTTTAAAAAAATGATAGAAAGAAAGATAATTATTTTATCATTGTAACTGCTATAGAATAAGGAAGAAATAATTAAATTTGAATTAAATTAAAAGCCTGGATTTTAATCTCAAATGTTCTACTATCTATCCTTTGTAATAAATTTAAAAAAATAGGTTTAGGTAACTCGTCATAATATCGTTAAAAGCTAACTTGCTGATTTTATGTTTAGCAATTTTAAGTTAAAACATTTAACTTTCTATAAAGTCATCATTTGTGATTTTACCACTGTTTTAAAAATTGCATTGAATAATTAATTCATTTTATAATCATTGATAAATAATAAATACCTAGTTAGTAGAAAAATTTATATTAAAAAAATGATTTTACTGCCATCTATAATCTAAATGTAACTTAGCTTAGTCCTTAAATCCGAACGTACATTGAAGTAACATTAGTGGAGCTTTTAAGAACTACGAACTTGTTAGTTACTTAAATTTAAAATAGATGGCAGCACTTTACTTTCCTTAGCGCGCCATCTGTTGCGACAACTGAAAACTCCATTCCCTCGAGTTTATTACAATACCCAGAGCGTCATCAAATTGTTATATGGTTTTACAATAGATGTCGCCACCAGTATTAATATTATTCAAGTATTGTTCAGTGGTTCATTTCGAATTTCGATCAGTATTCACCGTCTCACCGTTCGCCTAACTATCTATCGGCCGAAATTAATAATGAATCCCATTCCAACGTAAGCGTTGGTGTATTAAACTATTTACACCCTTGCAGTTATATTCTAGATATTCTTGAGTTTATCTGATGATCAAGTGACAAGTCAGGTTATAGGAAATGTGACTGCTAATAATGTAATCCATTCAATGCACACCTAACTTATCGCCCAATAATTATATTTATCAATTAAATAATGTTTACATCAAATAAATTATTTCACTCCAAATAAACCAATTGCTTAATAAAACTAGTACTTACTAGAAATAATTAGAAAATATACATCAACAGTGTATTATATTTTTTTCCTCAAATGCGCCAAAAAAAATATTTTAATGTGCAAAAATATTATTTTCATACTAATTCCACAGAAAATTTACTCTAGCGTACATACCTACCTAATACTCACTCACACTTGTAACAATATAACTATTCTTGCAACATGTTACCCAATAAGCATTTTAAAACTTGCTTAACAATAATAGACTGCCCCCTGTTCTGTCTTAAAATATTGGTTAAGTTAGGTTAGGTTAATCCATCCAGAAGGAGGAGCGAAGCGACATAGACTGGCCCCTTTTCTATCTTAAAATGTTACCGATTTAGTTATGTAAACACACAACTTTTATCGCAGTAAAAAATAAATACATAAACCGCAGGGTACGATAAAAAAATTGAACATAAGTTTTAAAAAAAAAGTGATAATAGTTTTATTGTGCACTAGTTATTAGTAGATATGCATTCATAAAATACTGCACTTTTAAATAAATAGCAATGAGCCATATACATAAATTGTTGCATAGATTATAATATTTTGAGATAATTATTTTGCTGTGCAATCAGTATTTTTGATTAGAATTGGGTTTTTTTTTAATACAAAAGAAAGATGTTTTGATTTGCAGTTAAATACTTCCCTAAATAAAATTGGAGTGTCTCTTCGTAATTTTAAAATAACCGCATTTTACTAAGTGTATATGGATGTATACACAGTACATATACCAAAACTACATTTTTTACAATTTTTGTCTATCTGTCGATCTGTCTGTCCGTTTGTTCCAGCCTATATATAACCTCTGAAATAGCTGGACCGATTTTGACGACACTTTCACTGGCAGATAGCTGATGTAACAAGGAGTAACTTAGGCTATTTAACATCTAGCTACGACCCATAGGAGCGGAGCAACACGCGAACGAAGTCGCGAGGATCCGCTAGTATGCAATAAGAGTCGGCCTTTCTTATTGCCAGCTACGTGGTAATTTCGGTCTCGATTTCGGAAAACGGGCAGTTTTTTATCCCGAAGCTTTCTTTCGGGACAACGGGACTGACAACTGAATACGGATCATATGGTCCTGAATACGGATCATATGGTGTACTACCTATAGTCACACCATAAAATGTTTTTTCTACGTCATCAAAGAAAAAGATTTTCTAGCGAAGAAAGCTTGAAAAGACACATATGAGCAAAAAAGATAACATTTACAGATTAGCTCGAAATACCTACTTACTTAAAATTTATTGTATTACAATATATAACTCATTTCAGCAGATCGATAATCGACTGTAATTGACATACACAAACAAGTCATTTGTAATTAGATTTTATCTAATCCGTAACAACCATACCTACTTGCTTCTAGATTAATATCTATAAGCACTAATACCTTATTACCAAAGTACAGGTTAAATCTATTATATATAAATATCGTCATAGTAGGTATATAGGTACATGACGATAGTGAAAATGTAAGTTATTGTAATAGCGGTATTTTTAGATAAATCAACGATAAGTAACTTTAATCGGTTTGTGTCCAATTGATATTCAAGAACCGAATTATAACCAATACATTAGTCTATCATAAAAGCTAGGCGTGTGTTCAAGAGTCATCAGTCGCCTTTGGCGGAATACGGGATTTCATATGCAAAATGTTTGCTCTGACAAATTACCCCATTATTTCAAGATCTAAAGAATGATAGGGATTTTGACTTTATCGCGGCTTTGCAAGGGAGCTGCCAAGTGCCAAATTGCACTCGATTTATTAAAGGATTGAGTAGGCATAAAATTACTGAAGTTTAAAGCAATCGGGGCTGAACAAGTGTGAAGAATATTAAATAGATAAATATCGCAACATCTCTACCACCTCGACAAAATATAATCTTTGTTCCGATGAATCGGACAGAGTCTGGGATGTGATTTCAAACATAAATATTGTCAAAACAGTATATAATATATAGTAAAAGTAATGTAGTTTTACAATTTCAATAGCTGACACTCTCTTAGGACTCCAAAAGTTAATAGACGTAGTGCATAAAACCAGCACTGAACACGGTATAAATATTAGTTGCAAGAAGACCAAATATATGATCATTGCTCGAATACCAGAGCCAACTTCCTCCATTGTAATCAATAATTTTAGTATAGACAGGGTGAGTCAATTCAAGTATTTGGGTACAATGCGAATGATCGAGTGGATTACAACATAGAAATCCGGAGTAGAATTGAACATGCCCGTGCAGCATTCCACAAAATGGATAGGATACTTTGTGATCGTAATCATAGTCTTTCACTTCGTATAAGAGTCGCGCGCTGTTACGTTTTCTCCGTTCTTCTCTACGGCGTAGAAAGCTGGACACTTACAGAAAACCTGTGTAAAAAGGTTCAGGCTTTTGAAATGTGGGTGTATAGAAGAATGTTGCGAATATCGTGGATTGAGCGTGTGAAGAACGCGACGGTACTGCAAAGATTGGGAAAAAATCTCGAAGTCCTGAAGACCAAAAAGGTGCGGAAGCTGGAGTACTTTGGCCATATAATGAGAAATAACAAATACGACCTCCTCCAACTCTTAATACAGGGCAAGATAGCTGGCAAAAGACCACCCGGCCGGAGAAGGACATCCTGGCTTAAAAATCTACGCCAGTGGTTCGGGAGGAGTACTCGCTCCTTGTTCCGAGCAGCAGCGTCCAAAATACAACTGGCCTTAATGATTGCCAACCTCCGATAGGAGAAGGCACTAGAAGAAGAAGAAGATTGTAGTTTAGTATGCTAGGCTAGGTTCCTAACTGAAGATTGCTTGAGACGTTTTATTATCTTACTTAAGTTAGATACTAAGCAAGAGGGTCGTGCAATTAACAAACTTTCTACAAGATAAAAAAGCTCTTAAAACCTACATGTAGGTCTCAAACCCTATGCGCCAATATTACACCTATTTCCTAATAGATTTAAGATTATATTTCTTTTGTATTTTTGAAGCGACTGGATTGTTCGTCAATCTGTGTCTTAACAGGATGGGATTGTCACTTAAAATGAATGCATATAAATCTAGTCGAATACAACCAGCAAAATAAAATCTGAGATACACCGACATAAACATCATAATATCTTCTTTTGAGTTTTTAAGTGTCAATTACGGTGATTTCAGTCTTATCTGTTTAATTATTTGACTGAATGGACAGTTACGACACAATTAACCAAATATAGTGTTAAATTTCTTGTATAAGTGCGAATAACTGGTAATGCGTACCTACATTATTTTGTCACCATAAAGAATGATAAAAATATAATTAATTTATTAATTTATATGTTGTTTTTAAATGACAAACTGAAACTTAACCTTCTTTTATCAATATGATCTTTAAATTGAAAGAGAATAAGACGACCAGAGAACAGAATAAAGCTACTGTGCAGCAACACGTAACATGCATTCTAGATAGGAAACTAAACAGTGCCCGGGGCTCGTGACACAAGAACACTTTTGAGGATTGAATAAAGACATGATTAAGACACCAGCCATTGCCCAACATTAAAAGAAAGTAAACCAATATAAATAACTCACGTGATCGTTGATAAGGAAGACCTAGAATCACATTAAACTACGCTACTAGCACTGGTTTAGACCATGTTCGATATGAAACAACTTTACAGTTTCCGTCAGATCTATAATTGCCAATACAAAGCTATCAGCAGTGTTGCAAACTATCAAATCCTTATTCCCTAGAAATAGAAACGTGAGGGTCTGCATAACACCAATAGAAGTTCAAACAATAGCTATTAAAGTTTTGTTTATCTGTCTGTCCGTATGCGCATCATGTTAAAACTTTTAATGAAATTGGATGCGGTTTTCACAGTTGTATTGCTGCAGGTCTCACTTAAAATATTATTTCTTTTAATTCGTATGTCAGAAAAAAGTTATTGACGCTTAAAATGTTTTAGCCTAGCAAAGCGACGGGTCGACTAATACAGAATAGGTAAATTTTATGAACTGAATAAGCATGTAGAGCACAATATTATCACATTAAATTTTCTTAAGTATCTTCTATGTATTTTAACCGTCTAAAATTAAGTTATATTTAATTCTCACTGAAAAGTAGATTACTATTTCCTAAAAACATTATAAATGAATTAACCAAATTAATAATAATTAGCTCGTTTACTTTACACGTTGTACTGATCTCATCAAAGGGTCCAAATGTTTTGATACGCTCAAATTATACACTCACCTACACATCTGCCCCAAAAAACGAGTCTAGTATCTGTCCGTAACATCAGAAAAGCATGACGTTCAACCCTCTCACCGTAAACCGTTAAAATGAGTAATAGTGAAGTATATGCAGGGAACACAAACTGTTTTTTAAAATATATAAAACAAAACCTCAAAATATTTTATTATGATTAGACTTTTTTACAAAAGTTCTTTGAGAATTCAAAATAGGTCAACCTGTAAATTTATCTGAAGCTGCGGAGCCGAGATGAATGAGACTCAAATGTTGCTAAAAAGTTATGGTTAGCAACACCATTTATAAATTAATGTTCTAGGGTAGTTCCTTTTATATTGTTGAAAGTATACATACGTTTAGACAATATATACTTAACCTTTACTGTGATAGATAAGAGTCAATCTCTCTGGTGTTTCGTGTAGTTGGCAGTTAGTATTATAGTGTCGTATTATAGGTAGTATGGCGTTGTATGGAGCACCTATATGGGTTGATGCTCTCACCACTCACAATAAGACACTTCTGCGAAGACCGCAAAGAGTCATAGCGGTGAGAGCTATTCGAGGCCACCGCACAATCTCATGGACGGCTGCCACGTCTAGGATTAGGGCTCTTGGCCATCAAGCTTTAATACAGCGATGGAAAGCATGTCTGGAGTTTCCTACCGCTGGCAGGATGACAGTAGAGGCTATCCGGCCACACCTTCATCGTTGGCTTGAAAGAACGCATGGCATTCTCACGTTTAGAATGACTCAGATACTTACCGGACACGGGTGCTTCGGCAAGTATCTGTGTCAGGTCGTAGGATTAGAGGAGGAGCCAATCTGTCACGGCTGTGATTCATCAACCGATACAGCTCACCACACTGTCACAGAATGTAGCGCGTGGGAGCCTCAGCGCTATCTTTTGTCATCTACCTTAGGGGCGGATCTCTCGTTGGCAAGTGTGATCGGTGCTATGCTTGATAGCGAGAGGTGCTGGAGAGCGATGGCTTCCTTTTGTGAGGATGTCATGATGGTAAAGGAGGCCGCGGACCGAGAGCGAAGGGATAACGCCCTTGTCGAGCCTGTCCGCAGAAGCAGAGCAGGACCTAGGAGGAGGCGTTACGCGCTACTTATGCCCCAGACATAAAAGTTTGGATGTGGTGCCAATGCGGGCGCCGTCAGAGTGTCACGGCAGAATGCTACCGCGAGGCGCGGGTTAGAATACATTTCCCCTCTGCCGCTGGTAAAGCATCTTGTAAAAGGCAAGTAATTCGGCACCCCTTGGTTGGAGAGGATCTGTTCTCCGACTGGTTTACGACCACCAGCATGCAAATCCGACCGCCAAGTGTCACTGACGCATACCCCTCCCTCTCCCATCCCGTTAATTCTAGTGAACTGTGGGTTCTCGTTCAAGGTACACTGAAACCGAAGCATTCTTCTCTTCATTCCCCTTCCTCACTCTATCTTTGACACATATCGGCAATAGAAGAGTCATTTTCTTGTATGTGCGATGGTGACTGTTATACTCGAACTTCGTAACACTTTCGCCTTTACTTAAAAACAATGATTAACGTAATCAATATCTAATTAAGATCTATTCCTTCCTATGTCAATTTTATTTGTATATGAAAAAAAGAGACAAAACTGCTTAACTTAATTAATTGATTAAATACTGTTATAAGTAAACCCCTATATTCCCACAGGTTTGAGCCTGGCAAGACTTAAATTATAGCTTACTGAAATGGTGAATTAGTTTAAATTTACCTTGGTTGCTTCCAGGTCCGCATTCGAAACACGTTATTTTGTTAGCGACGGTTGAGTAATAAAATTTGCCAATTTCTTTCAAGTTTAGCTCATTATTTAACACACTTAATTATTTAAACTAATCTTTTTTCTTGTTTCCAAAAAAAAATTCTACTTCATACCTATTATTGTACCCATCATAACAACTGGCTAGGAAAGAAGTAGGAAAAAAACGTAAAATTTTAAAAGATTGTAAACCTCTGTCTTCATAGTCAAAATGCACTTATTAAGCTCCTTATCCAAATATGAAAAAAGCTTGATTATCATTTAATTTCATAGTTAGACAACACTCATTGATTGTGAGTGGAAGACGCGTGCGGCAGGCACCTGCTTCCGTCGTTGATAGGGTTAAATCAATATTTATATTTACATATTCCTTTTTCCCTTTTGCTTTGTCTTTGATTATCATAAAACTACTATAGTAGAACAATTACCATTGATTTTAAAAGTCTAACATCGTCTCTTAGTGTTTGACTTGTGTAAGTATATAAACCGGAAATAAAAACATACTTCTATTGATCCCTTGGTAGAAAACTGAAAAGGATCAGAATTACTATTACTGTGTCGATGTAAATCTATAATAATTAATAATAATAAATGTAGTGTCTAGACTCCATGTTATAAAAATATTACTATTATAAAAAAAAACAGCAACAATATCTGCTATCCTGTATATTTAATACACGCTTTTGAAACGATATTTTAGGGATCTACAAATAAATTTCCATCTTTAGGTAAATAACAATATTTCCCATAAAAGTTGCATGCCCTCCTGTGAGTTTTTTCCTATTTGTTATCCAATTAAACTTAAACATGGTAGAACATTATCAGTTATCACTACCACTTTTACACCAAAGATCGACCATTTGAGCCTCGTCTTTCAGCCACTCACAGTTGATTCTTATTCAGTATTTTCTTATCATTAACTTTTTAATTAATGCCATAAATTTTCCTGATTAATCGAAACATACCTGTTTCAAGGTGTACGAATATTTACAGCAAATACATATCTGACAGAATCCATACAGGAAATATCTTGTATGTAATCAAAATTCTCACGGATAACAATCAAAGTTCAAAGTCACAAAGTAGGGACAGTTGAAAAAGTGACAGCAAAAAATCAATAAAAGAAATTTTTATCTTAGATTGATTGGTTCAGTCTGACCCTTTACCGATGCGCCTCACTTTTTATACACTTTCACAAAAAACGAAATGTATCAGTGTTTATTTGTGACAATTTGCTTTGTCGGTTTAGGCCAATTTACATTTGAAAAGAGTTTTTTTTTCGTGTCGAATGAAGCGACCTGTAACAACCCGGTGAATGACACAGGTAGTAGGTAGGTCGAGCTGTAGGACAAAATAATCTTGATCTTGCTTCATTTATCGTTTGATATTATGTTCTGTGTTTCATTAAAATCAATTATGTACACTCTTATCATAAAAACTATTTGTTCTTGTAGAGACGTTGTTAACTACTAACTATTCACTGGTTAACAAAGTAAGGAAACATACTTCAGGAAGATTTTGATCTCTGCTCTGCTCTCTGCTGCAGAAGTATCAAATATTATCAAATAGAAGTGAGCGAAAGAAATGCAATAATTCAAAATATAAAATATTTAATATCATAGTGCAACTATAGTTTATAATTAATTATAAACTATATTTTATAATTAATTATAGCAACTATAGTTTATAATTAATTATAAACTATATTTGCTATGATATTTCTAGAATCGACTTTTTCTAGAATCTCATGAGTATGCAGAGTTAGAGAGGAATATGTATGTGTGGAGTGGACCTCTATGTACATTGGAGGTACATTTTGAGATCTACGTTATGTTCTCGGATAATTGCAAAATAGTCATCTAAATATTTTTTCTAACCAATCGATTTAACTATGTTCAAATTAATTATTATTTTTAAGTATAGATTTTAGTTATAAAGTATCAAGATTATACTATCGATCCGTTTGTCGCAGAAGTAGATTCGTCGTGGGCAAGACGCTGGCACCGGGACAGTCGCGACTTGGGATGAAGACGTAATCATCCATCAATCGCCGCTCGTCACTACGACCGCACACCACACCGCACCCTTCAGCCTTCAACCTTCGCCAATGCTTAGCTAAAGGGTCGCCTTTGTCACATAAACAGACCTAATACTAATTAAGTAGTAAAATAAAGTTTTTATTAAATTAATGGTTTGCTCTTTGGCTATGGTGGAGGATTGAAAGATCAAAGTAACTTGCATCGGGACAGCTTTTAGGTCTGAAAGTAACATTTATGACCATGACAGTGGTATAATAAAAATATAGGTACTATATATGCATACTATTGTTATATATGTTATCGAGTTAAAGTCCCTGGTTATAGTTATCCAGAGTAGATATATATCTTGTACACATTAATTTCCGAAATAAACTCATTTTTAGATATTTTCGGGTACATAATATAATTTCGAGAAACATTTTACGCCGCGTACTCCGCGTTGAATGGCTTCATTTTAAAGGAGTTTAAGCCAAACCAATTCGAAATATTCACGGTCAGTAGTCATCACAATTTATTTATTCTCACTCTTTACAACTTTTCTCCTTCAACACTTAATCAAAACTGTCCTCCGTGCCGAAACTTACGTCCCAATCATACAACCTCCAGAAAGTGAGGGTATAATTGGCCATGACCTTTAGTGCATTTACAAAGAATATAAAATGAGTATTCGATAATCGAGATATTGATCAAATTATTCTAATTATATTTAATTTCGATATTTTATGGTATTAACATATATAAAACCTAACAATTTGATAATAAGTATTATTATGAGAATAAAACCATTTCTACATCGTTATTTTACTCAAGTACAGAAAATTGACTTCTAGGCCCTAGTTATGTGCTGTAAGCAGCCAATAAATAGTCATAATTATTATAAACGGACATTATATATCGTTGCAAGATTATCATTTCACATAACATACGTAGTTTAATTTCAAAACTCGACCGAAACGCGTCTTCTTCTGCGAAAATCTGAATTGGTTCTAAAGTAAATTATTTTCATTCAATTACGCACAACTACCCTCTTAATTATTTAATCTATCCACTAGTAGACTCACAGTCTCTCTCGTTCTTTGTAAAAGAGACCCTTTTACACCACACTTTGCTTCTTTCCGGGATAATAAAAAAGTCTATAAATACCTATGCGTTAATCCAGGTTATAATGTACTTATTATCATTTCATTGTAATCCATTCAGCCATTATTGGATGATTGAGTAACAAACATCCTGACATCCAAACTTTCAATTTTATAATATTAGTAGGATCAATAGGAATATGAGCCTCATTCAATCAAAGGACAATAAAATAACAGCGTGGAGCTAGCACAAGTAGTGTAATTGCTGTTCTGGAAATAAATCAAATCACTAGAGCTGAGGTCCCCAAACATATTTTATCCGTAGACCACTAATATGTCGTTTTACTTAGTTTCTCTTGTGTATAGACTACCTGATTTCTTACATTTCATATTACCAAATAATTTTGATAAGTTTGAAGATCTAATACAATGAAAAGCTTTAAAGTATATATTAAACTTTTTTCCATAATACTTTAGACGCATATTTATTGATTAAAATTTTCAAACTGTGTTTAAAACTGATTGCAGCATTGTTTTTCAAACAAATTAAGTAAGAGTATGTAAATATAATTTAATGAGAATTATAGTTAATTTTTTAACGGGACAGTGAGGTATAATCTACGCGGAGAAAGCTTTTTTTTTCGTCGTCTCCATTGTGGGGGATCAGAATCTTTAGAGTATTTTAAGCAAGAATACTGATTTGTATAGGTGTAAAAAATTGTTTATTTTTGGACCTAGGGAGAGGGGGGGGTGGTAAGAATATTTAATTTGTAAAGGGGGTCGAGTACTCAAAAATATTGAAAAGCATTAGAATAACGACTTTTGAAAATTAGAAAAATAAATAATAACGACCTGTTGAAATGCGATTGCATATTGAAATGATACAACGATACACGAGTGAGATTGAGTGCCTCTCCCCTTGTATAATTGACCCTGAGGTTCGATATAGAAAACTTTGGGAATCACTGCTCTAGAGTATGAGATCACATAAACTCACAATCGGCTTATAACGCCAACATCGCGGATAATGCGCGCGCGCAGGCTACCGCTGTACGCATTCCGAACACAATACCCGGTAATCAGCGACATGTCTAATATTTTATGGCGAACAGATTTATTTATATGCTCTCTCTGTATCACTCCACAATGCTCGGATAGGTAATATAACTTATTAGTTTATTTCAGTTAAACTTTTTAACAAATATATTATTTATTAACACTAAAATAAAGTCTAAAAATATGTTAGACAGTCTGTATGGCTGAATCTATCATCAAGCTTAAATTCCACACATTCTTATCATTTAAGTAATCTTTATGTATGTATTACTGCCATTAGAGAGAAAAGAAAATAAAAACTGTGAAAATCAAAGAAATTAGTTATGATAAGCCTTAAACTGCTATTAGTGTATTCGTCCATTTCTATTTTTATACAAAGGCTATGTCCATTGAATATTGTATTTTACACTAATTAATAATTTAATATTTTACAAATCTATCGTAATAAACAAAATACAGCAACAACTATAAAAACATCTACTATGAAATCCAAGATCTCTCTTAATAAACAATGTATCTCAGAGCCAGCGCTTACCTGATAAAGGTTGATATCTGTGTAATCTAATAAGGTTGTTTAGGGAAGTCCATAGTTGTAATAAAGGCAATAAAAGTGTAATAAGGCATAACTCTCTTCGAACCGCGAAGTACTGAGGGGCTCAGAGCGTCGTAAATCTAACGTGGGGACTGCGCCCACGCCGCCGCCGCAGCCGCCGCGCATCTCAGGAGCCCGAGATAAACATTGTTGATATTTACGTGTTATAGCTTGTTCACACTTCGACACAGAGATGAACTCTTTGTGAAATGTAAGAATAAATTCGCGAATAATAATTTATGTTTAATTACCACTGTAAAGTCGTAACTGGGAATGTAATTATCATCCTCTAGACCCATTAGTAGTTCACTGCTGACTACGAGTCTCCTCTCAGAATAAGAAGATATCAGACCATAGTCAATTGAATTGACATTAACAGAGTAAATTAGCGACCTGATGATGAGATAGAACCTGAATCTTCCGAGTAAGATACCGAAGTTTTGAGAATAGGTATATTTGCTAAACAGGTATATGATCAACTAATTATTGCTCCATTAGAAGTTTTATAATATTTACGGTTTAACCTCTGTGTGAACTCATAATAACACTGTATCAAAGTCTATAACATTACGCCGATGAATAGCTTAACATGTTATCGACAAAAAGTAGAAACTGCACACTGCATTTTTTATCAGAGATTATAGTTCAGACAAGGTAAATATTTAGTTAAATTTCGTTTATGGCTGGCACATCCATAGGAAAAAATGTCTTTCCTAACCTACTCGTAACCGCTATCGCAAGATTTTCACTAGCTCTATAGCTACGAGTAAGTACTTCTCCTCCCTAAAATAACATGATTTCCACTCTATTTGCAATTTCAAATAGTCATTTAATTTCTTCACTCATCAGAATTTATTTATAAAGGTTTTTATAATTTGTACAATATTTATTTCTATATTTTAAGTTTGACCTGCAGCAACATAATTGTGAAAACCGCACCCCAATTCGTGCAAAACTCTTTATGTGTTACGCGTACAAACATACAGACAGACAGCCAAACAAAGGAAATTTATAGATATTAGGTACTCGTTAAACTAATTTGTCTTCTTTAGATCTGTTTAATATTCAGATATATAAACGCCATTATTATTACACAAGTAACATCTGTCGTTACTTTTATTCCTTAACAAAATACAACCTTCATGCATTGGTAAAATTGAAAGTTATGATGGTAAAAGTTTCATAAAAAGTAGTTTAATAACATATCCAGGACACTAATTACAGTACGAATGCCACTATTAGAAATCAGGAGCACACCTGTTGTTCGTATGAGCCTGATTTTTTTGTATCCCAACCTTTCACGAATTTACATATCTCCCAGTTCTTTGTTAAAGCTAACGAGGGTTATTATTTCAACCACAAAATGTAGACTTAACTGGTTCTGATTGACAAAGGTACGGAACACAATAAAGAGTTATGTAAAGGAAGTTTATAATGAATCGTTTACACAATTATTTTCACCTTGTTAGTGATTGTTAGCGTCAAAATATAAAATCGGCTAATGTGCACCTTCATGCGAAATTATTTAACACGTATTCTGTATGCTCTGACGTAATAAAAAACAAAAATCTATAGTATCGTACAGGAGAATTTTATTTTTAATATGTTCTTGCTAAGCATAAAGACGTTAACGACTACAAGTTTAAAGATAGGCGTAGAAAATGATGGCTCTCCTATCGAATACCTCAATCACCCTTTATTAAGGCAATGAAATAGATTTATATCGTCCACGGCGATTTTATGTCAAAGTGCAGTTCATTGCCACTCCACAATGTCGGGAAGACAATGTAATTTTATGCTCAAATAAGCCTCACCTGAAGTGGAACTCGCTCGGAAAATTTTGAATGGCAATATCACTTGCTTCTGAGTCTCACACCTTTGTCTTTGTCCTAAATTGTAGTTATGCTTTATATAACAACAGAAGCGTTACAACTTTCCAATAGTATCTTTTCTTTTAAATAATATTTCACAGCAGGTTTCGTGAACACATTATGAAATATGCTTATTATTATTAACACTGAAGCGAATAACATAATTTTTACTTCGCTTGAAATAAGTAAAGGTTCTTTTGTTCAAAATTTACATAATTCCAAGTGTAAAAATAAGTGTAGCTTCAGGTGGAAGCTGAAAATAATATAATTTTTAAATTCCGATATCCGTTATAGAGCCATCCTAAAGAATTTGATATAATATGAATGTTTGGATGTTTAGATGTTTGTTACTAAATCACACAAAACGGGTAAAGTAGATCTCAATGATATTTACTTTGTAACACATAGGCTACTTTTAACTCAGAAAGATTTAGAGTTCTGGGGGGTTAATAATGTAATATGTTTACTGTCGTAAGCACCTGAATATGGAAATTAAATATTGAAAATTAAATCTTTTTGGCAAAGCTTAAGAAAACTTAATGACACAATTATTTTAATTTCTTTGTTTGTCTGTCTGTCTGTTTGCGCATCATGCAAAAAGTAATTAGCGAAATTTAATTTAGTATTCATAATTGTGTTGCTGCAGGCTTAATCTAGACTTTGATCCATTTAAATTTCTGAAAAAGTTATTAACATTTAAAATATGCCTCTCCTTAAAATAAAATGAGTATCTTTTATACTATAAGATCCTATAAAAAAAATTCAAATAAATAATATAACTAAGGGAGATATTTCAAGTCTAGTTAAAATAAAGATACAAACTCGCATAAGTATGAGGAGATCCGGACAAAACACAATAAAGTATTTATGTTCTCTATAAAATGTTCTCAAGCCACGAACTCATATTTTATGTGAAGCCGCTGAACCCAATTACACATGAATGGTTCGTCATGATCAGAGATTTTTGGGCCCTAATAAAAACTCCAGGAGATTTATTCCCCGCTAGGAGGCCGACAACCATATTCTAATTCATCTTATTAGCGTTGCAACTTGATAATAAATTCTATTCTAACTAATGAGCTGCAGCACGCACGGAGACTTATATTGTTTTCTTTTATAGATACGCTGCGTAATTCAAAATCACTATCACTACATATTATTATAAAACAAATTCCCATTCCGCTTCTGTCTGTCTGTTCGCGATAAAATCAAAAACTACCGAAAGGATTATTTTGCAGTTTTTACCGATAGACAGAGTGATTCATGAGCCCTAAACCTTGGCTATAATATGTTTCCGCCTAAGAACGCTACCTAAGCAACTCTCACTCAAACGAAGTAGCGCTAGTCTTATCTATTTCAAACATGAACTAATAATATAACTTATAGTTTTAGCTCTATTTATAAGCAAATATAAACATCGATTCATTATTAGGAAAGACAAAATCAGATATAACGTGCATTCATTAGGCTTTCGAGCAGAGATTTATTTAAAACATTAAATGATTCGTATCAACGCTAATGAAAACAAGTATATTTTTTAAAAGAAATATCTTTCTAGAATCCATGTACAGCTAATGCCTGGGTCGGATCGCGAGAAATTAATCGAAATCTGCGTTTGTCAATCAATAAAACCAAGCGAGACAGACCACTTTGTGCTTTAGATGGACATAATGTGGATATGACTGGCAAGATGTTATTGTACTGAGATATAATATTAACTACACTATTGAAGACGTTTTAAAATTTTGAGAGGGAGTGAATATTGAAGTTATCATAGTAAAGTGTATAATGAGTATCATGGTGGACTTCGTGAGATTTAACAGTAGGAAGGAAGGGTAGGAACCTAAATTAAGAATGAAGATGAATGTTGTCGCCACCTAAAAGAGCTCTTAAAGCTTCACTTGGGTCACAAGTCCTAAACTATTTATTTAATAATGTAATAAGTTATAAGAAATTTGGTTTTATTCAATTAAAATGCAAGTCAAGATACGTTAAATCTGTCATTTTGGTAAAATCAAAATGCCGGAATTTATCAGAATTTTAACTTAAGATTTTAAATAAGCAGTTATAAAAAGACATTATCAGTTTTTACATAAAGTACAACCTTATTTTTTTTATGTATTAAAAATGTGTATTAAGTAGAAGGTGATTAAATAATGTTGTATGAAGTTTTTTAATGAATTTCATGTGTTGTTGCGACTGCGCTTTGTAGTTGACGACACATCGACATGCTCGCTATGCAGCGTAACTGGTGACGCTTTTAAAAATGTGCTTTTTGTGTGCGATTGTTTTCAAAGAATCGATCAACGTTGTTTGGAATCGAATTAGCTATAGTTAGGTTACAATTACAAAAACCATCTCTCAAAAATGGCAACGGGAAGAGAGTTAATTGTCACACACTAGCTAAGGGTGTGTTTGAAGGCGATGAATTAATCTCCTACTATTCAAAACAAAAAAAAACAAAAAAATGTGGTTGGCCACCCTTATCACGTAGAGCTATAAAAACAACCTATTCTCAAAACTACTGAGTATACATATAAAATTTCATCGAAATCGGTCAAGCCGTTACGGAGGAGTATGGTAACAAAAACTGTACATGAGAATTTTTTATATTAGAAGATAACAAAAATATTTTATTATGATTATGTTTGATTTCTGTCTTAATATTCTTATGAGCGGAAAAGACAAAATGGCTTTGCATATATGACTGAGTGAGAGCGAATGATAATGGAGCGTAAATTGTATAAAGCGTCTGTAAGTAAAAATCTTTTTTCAGAAAATACTAATTTGTTTTTATAACTACTTACCCTCAATTAATTGTTTTCAAGTTTACTGTTTTTTTTTATAGAAAAACTACATAGTATTAAGTGAACTATAAGTAAATCCATACATCTATTAACGTACGATAAACGTTACCATGGGCCCGTGATAAAAGTGACCAAGTTGATAATTTATTGGGCATACCGAGCAGAAACTTCGTAAAAATAAACATGAATGGCTGCCTTATTGGGGCTTGATTTAATACGGCCAATAAAACAGTAACTAACCTTATATAAATTACTAAACAAATAAATAACATTTGTGGTCATCAACTTTATCTCTGTAGAGGTCTGCATCATTGAATGCCAATGTCAGACATTAAAATTGTAAGGCTCTACAAAAACTATTTATTCAATACTTTTAAGTTTAGTAAATACGCTACAACGAATTTAATAAATACATGTTTTGAAAAGCTGTACTTACCTTTATATTGCACGATAGTTAGGGCTAAATGTTGATTAAAACTTTTATAACATTATATAGTTTATTATAGTATAAATAATTTATATTTAAATAATATGAATGCATGTTTAACCTAAATTACCTAATTGACATAAAAAGGTTTCTTTGGTTAATGCTATAAAATGATACAGTCAAAGTAATTGTAATAAAAGTCTAATTGCATGGCTATTTCATTTTATATGTAAATTTATACAGAAATGCTTATTAAAATTTTTATATATTGTATGTTTTAATTTTTCAGTTTCATAATTAAATTTAACTGTTGTAATTATTGTGAAAGAGGATAATAGGTACTAATAATTATTAATTTGGTAACTAATTAAAGTTAAAATTTTACATTACTTCAGTAAACATTAATACTGAGTAGGTATGTCTATTTTATAACTTTCCTTTAAACCGAAAATCATATACCTACCTACATTTAATTGGAAAATCATACAAAATGAATAATGTACTTTACTTTATGATTTTCCAAACCTTTTCTTTTATTCAATCATTTTATTAATAAACATAAAATCAATCAATTCCGAAGAGCCTTTCTCATTTAATGAGGTAACATACATACAACAATTGATTTTTATTTACACAGATTCATATAAAAATGACTACTAGTTTCGATTGAACAATAAAAATGGACATGTTAAGTATATAATCAACACATAGGATGTTAGAAGTAATTGCGTACTTATGAAAATTTATGTATTAAGCTATATAAAGCCGCGAAAAGGTACCGTCTAATCACTCGATGGCCATTAAATCGAAGCAGTAACTCTCTACATAGTAGCGAGCATATACAAAGACTCATAATTCTTTGCTAAAGTCTTTTGTAGCTCAAGAGATTGATGGAGCCTCTCCTTAGGTGGCCTGTTAATAAGCATTCGTTGATTTCAAACCTACCAGTACTTATATAAAAATCAATTACAGTACGTAATCTGTATGTAAGTGCATCACTTGGCATTAAACACACAACATAAAAAAAAAAACATATTTTCAATGATTTAATTGGAAATAAATAGGAGCGCCTGTCAGAACTCACAAGAACTACGTGAGTAAAGCATATAATATAATAAGTAAATAAGTTAGTTAAACTAATGTGGTAAATTAGTTAAATAACTTGGTGAAACTAAGGTAGATAGGTAAGAAACAAATAATGATATGATATCCCATGTTTCTTTTGAATTTGATTAGAATTTATGATTATATTTATTTAACTACTTATTTTTTTATATTTTTGGTATAATTTAGTTAATTGAACATAATTTTGAACTTGTATACAATAATTTTTATGAATATTACTGTAACTTAATACATTTATTAGATTAACAAAATATTTGCATGCCAATGCGGTAAAATATGATGGAAATTGTTAATTACTTTTAAGAGCTGTTTTATACCAATATTTTAGCAAATTAATAAGTGATTTGATTCGAAACTGTATCTTAAAATTTTGCAGCCTCTTACGATGCAACTAAACATTTATTAATTAGTGACTTAAGACCGCCAGTAAATAATGAGACGCGTTAGTCCTAAATGTTTTTTTACCGGTACGTTATAAACTTATATCTAAGTCAAAGCATACTTAATATTATTTTTCATTTTCTTTATCAATAGAACGAAACCGGGCCGGGCCACTAGTGTTCAATACTTCCAGTTTACGATGGAAATGCGGACCGTAAATTATAAAAAAGTCTTAATAATTAAATTTATCTTAACGTATCCACAGTTAACGGTTCGTTTTGTTAATTATTGAAACTTGTTTTTTATTGTAAGTTTAAGTTCAATCTGTCATTACTGTCATTGGTTTTAATATTTTGAAGTGAAATAAATAACACCAGTCAACATTTTACGTCTGACTTAAAATTGAAAATGTCAAATTTAGATTTCATTCACCTCACTATTAAAACGTAAAGTAGTTTTTTAGGATAGTTTTCTTTTCTAGAAAATTCGTTTTCATAGAAAATTTCATTTATCATAAAATTTCATGTCTGGACGCCATTTTGCGAGTCAGTGACATACAAATATAGTTGCTACGGCTGTAATAAACAGACATACACTTAAGGTGTTAGGGGTAGTCGACAGACATGACAAAATGAGAATTTTCAGTAATTTTTTTTGGCATTAAATCATTTTATTTTATAAAATTAATAACATGGCATCATTACACAATGTTTTGACTTGAAGTTATAGCTGTTTGTGTTGACCCAGTTCCAATCTTGCGATGACCATCATTAATCTTTGGAGATTCTTATAAAATCAATCAGACAGAAAAAAATAGGTTTGTAAATAGATAATCTTATGCCTGATCGAAGAATTTTTTAATTTTTAAATTTCGATTATAAACAATTAACAGTTGATTTTTTCCCGAAAAACTAGGAAAAAAATTCCTGAGGCCGCCATTTTGTTAATTTTTGAAGAAAATAAAATCCAATAATAAGAAATTGCATTGACAATACGATATTTATAATCTACTAGCTAGCCCATTCTCGCTTGGCTGTATGCTTGATATTAGGATAAAGATAAAAGTATTATCAATATCAGTTCAGCATTTTTCTTGTTCAACAACCTTCACCAGCACAGCTAATAAAACAACATACTAAAGCTTCACCACAAAACAAATTAATAATTTATGAATACAGATAAATAATAGACAAACCTGTACTTATCTATGGACACAGACTGCATTGCATCTATATGGCAAATAGTAATTATTATTGCATAGCAACAAATAACATTATGAAAATAATAATAAATACATACATCCTAATCGTGCTCAGTAAATAATATGCTTGCGTTTGGTTTTCGTGACCACAACTCATCTTGGCCACTCAAGATTAACGTGAGCTTACCATTACCATTAAAAAAGTAAACAAAACTTAAATCATAAGGATGTATAAATCTTGCCAGTCCACAATTTTATCACTGGATTTATGGCAAAACTTTACTAGGTACATATAAGTTGAGTTACTTTAAGTCCTAGTCTGATCCTAGACATATTCAGCTCAATGGCCATTTAATCTTAAAAATAAATAGATCGGTTTCTTCGTCATACTCCAATTCTTTATAAAGTAAGTAAGGGAATAATAAAGGGGATGTGGATTTTTCCTGATATTTCTCTACCATTGCCTGGCGATAGGAAAGAAGAAGAAAGGACAAAATAAGGCGTCGTAGTGCCCATCTTCTTCATACCATAGAGAATTAAGTAAGTCTTAGACTCTTCCATTAGTCATTATGGTTTACCTGGAGTAGAAAATAAACTAAAGTTGAGGGGTCTCGTTTCATAATGGTAGGTATTTAAAGAGTCCCTCATACTTATTTGTGTCCTGACCCAGATAAAAATCCCAAAAATCCAAGACAACATTAGATACACGTTATATATATATAGGTTAAAGGCCCTTTTTATGAAAATATACAGTGCTACTCGTAGAAATACATTATGTAATTTGAAGCAAAATACATCAAAAGTATTCATTTATATAAAAAGAAATTTAAATGAACTGTTACATTAAATTGTATAGGTACCACTTTCACTATTTGTTTTATTCTTTGCACTATTTAAACAAAAGAAATCATAAAAACAAAGCGGATAAGTATTGTTCAAATTACTTTCTAGACTCAGAACAAAAACATAAAGGAAAAATGTAATTAAGCTTTATTTAAAACTAACCCAAAAATTCGATCGCGTTTAATTGGGCTTTGTTCGTGTAATCAGTTTAATGTTATGGTTATTTCCTATGTTGCATTTTAACAGATATTGAAGTTTAAGCTGTACTAAATTATTCAACCGTTAAGGTAAAGGGTGAAGAAAGTAAGAACGAAAGAAAGTAAATACATATCTATACTAATATATAAAGCTGTAGAGTTTGTTTGTTTGAACATGCTAATCTCAGGAACTAATGGTCTGATTTGAAAAATTCTTTCAGTGTTAGATAGCCCATTTATCGAGGAAGGCTATAGGCTATTTATCATCACGCTAAGACCAATAGGAGCGGAGCATCATGCTGACGAAGTCGCGCGGGTCGACATTATAAAAAAGATTTTTTTATGACAGTTAAGGGGCAAACGAGCAGACGTAGACCCACCTGATCGTAAGTGGCCACCGTCGCCCATGGACATCGGCAATACCAGATACCCTCTTGTCTTGCTGATGTGTTGCCACCTTGAAGATTGAGTAAGGAAGAGGAATGAAGACTAGAATGCTACGGTTTCAGTGGACCCTGAGCGAGAATCTAGAGTTCACTAGAACCGCAGCATTAATGGGATGGGAGAGGTAGGGGTAAGTCTGGCCCACATGCGGCGCGACCGGAACGTGTCTATGACACTTGGCGGTCGGATTCGCATGCTGGTGGTCACAAGCCAGTCGGGGAACAGATCCCCTACCACCAATCAGGGATGCTGGGTAACTCGGCTCTTACGAGATGCTCTCCCAGCGGTAGAGGGGAATTGTATTCTAACCCGTCCCCTCACGGGCAAAAATATATTTACACATTTATCCAATGCCTCTAAATGCATATATAGAGGATATTTAAAAATGTACAAAATGTATGTTACAAAATAACACCAACAATAATAGCTAAATCGATCATTTTCATTGTTTGTATGTCTGTCTGTCACGCATGATATGACAGGAGTTAAGTTTTGGACATGTGAATTAGGGCCGGATCCTTCGTTATAAATATATGTAATATCTATTTCAATACAGCAATATGAATAAGATGCACTTTAGATAGGAAGTCGAGCAGCGCCTGGCAGCTGCGACCGATACAGGCCTATGGAGGTCCGTTACGTTGCCAATACTCGCCTCTATTGCTTGGACATCTTGATAAAGTAGTGGCAAATAGAACTACCATACAAAATACTGCAACTACTTTAGACAAAGTTAACTGTATGAAATCATTCTCCCACAAATCATCACATCTATCGGGACAGAGGTTATATTTTGTAGAGGCAGTAAAGTATTCTGAAATAAAAATCCACTAATATATATAGCTAGCTAAGAATTAAAAGAATTGTTAATAATAAATCACTACATAGTCTAAAACAAAGTCGCTTCCCGCCGTCTGTCTGTCTATCTGTCTGTCCATATGTATGCTTAGATCTTTAAAACTACGCAACGGATTTTGATACAAATTTTAATAGATAGAGTGATTCAAAGGGAAGGTTTATATGTATAATAATACATGCATTAATCATTATATAGTAGAGAAAGGCTGATAATTTTAGAGGTTTCTAATGTGATGTTGTAGATAAACACATTTTTTGCGCTTACATTGCAAACGCTGGCTGAACCCTACGAGATAGATCAAAATAATGTACTACAGTATTGTACACCTTAAAAAGGTCTACAAAAAAGTTTGCGACGGTATATGTTAGGAATATCCCACAATAACCATTTTTATCCTTTACTCTTTATGAGTAATCATGGCTTATTTACGAATCGATTTTAAGCAATTACAGAAAAACTCCTTATCCAATTAAGTATTACAGATTTAAAATGCAGGTACATAGCGGTTAAATTGCACCCGGGCGAAGCCGGGAAGGGTCGACTAGTATTTTATAAATGGAATCAATAATTTAAATGATAATTTGTTTTTGCTAAAATTTGCTTCGATGAACGGATTTCGTTCAATAAAACCAAATAAAAAGGGCTATTTACAGTACAGCTTGCTAATTGTTTCCTTAAAAACCGAGGGAACGGTTGGGCGTACATCATTTGTATGACTTCCTTTGATTTTTAAAATTGGATATCAATAAAAAATCGACAAGTGTGAGTCGACCTACTTTACTGAATATTCAGTACTTAAATAAGAGTAAATTAGTTGACTATTCCTATGTATTAAACCTTTTTGTAATAGAGCAATAAAAATATACAATTATATTATTACAAACAAATATACCTACTTAGAGGTTTTGAGTCCACACAAACTTTTTGCATTGGTAAACAGTTAGGTAAATTTCAAATTGATCTGTTTAAAAAAACAAACTAGTAACTAGTTAAATCCCTATTTAAAAAAATATTGCACGTTGATATCAACACGATAGTGCAGTACTTAGGTACCTATTATGCATCCTTCCTTTTTTACCGAAGTTTTATTGTATTAACTTTAACTTCTTCATAAAATCAGTTAGTTTCTATTAAATTAATAGAAAACTAACGGCTTTTAATGTGTTTAATGCTTATACTACTCAAACAGAATTTTTTTTATATCGTTTCCTCTTTGACCTCCTTATTCTTGTGCTGCAAGAGATATTCTCATATGTACCATATAATGAGATCCACAGTATTCGTCAACCATATTACGATCTAGATAATAGTGTTAAAATATGTACGTGTTAACACAGCTTTATAATAAAAACACATTGTTTTTATTAATTAAATAAAAATAACCAAAATGAAAATAATTTCAGTTTAATATTCATGCTAATAGAACATCGTCAATTATTTTATATTCGCGAATAGATACGAGGGCAGGTATTTTATCCCATAACATCCTCTGTTCCGATAGACTTCAGCCAGTTGTCAAAAGGATGTCACTCGGTAACCATTGGGGCTGCGTAAGTGGTATGGTGTCGTGATTCTCGGACTCCATTATGAAGAATTGTTTGATTGATATTTTTTATATTATTTGTTCGGTTGTCTTTTAAGTGTTACTGTCCAGTATAGCTCACATATAGATTATATAGAGATATTTTGATAGTTTTTCACTTGTGCAAAAAAAGAAAATTTTGGTGTGATAAATTTCATTGATTTGTGAGAGATTCACATTAAATTAAGTACCTACAATATTGAAAACTGCATAAAATTTGTAATAACAACAAAAATAGACCATAAGTAAATTTGATTTGAAAATTTCCTACAACCATCATGGGTTATCTTATTATTCAATTTAATTATAAGTTACAGCTAAAGAAAGTGCTTAGAAACGATGAAACGAATTCTTATTATATTAGACATAAACTAGACATGAGAAAGAAGAGCCGTATCGTTAATTGAGGGTAGTAATTTGACGTGCTCTGACAGCTAATATTGTGTTCAAATTGATTTGTGTTCAAAGTTGAATTGATTTTGACAGAATCAATAAGCCACCGAGTTCTCATGGTGTATGTTCTGGCATAACACTTATTTATTGTATCATTGTCTGTAACAGGAAAGTTATATAGTTTTTAAACCTATATATTGTATTTCTTTTATATCTTTTTAATAGTAGTAATACGGTCGATTAGTACCATAATTACATTCTAATGTCATTCAATGTTACCTATATCTAAGAAGAATTACCTATTGTGGACAATATATAGATCTATAAAATATACTTAGCACACAGAGGACTTTCACTCCCAAAAAGTTTGACTTCCTCACAACTGAACCCTTTCAGTTCCTGCAGTCGAGTTTTGCGGAATAGATTATTTTAGATACTTCTGATCAATTTTCAAACTCTTTTGCTCTTATGTACATTGATATAGATAATTTCACAAAATTCCTTATTGATATTAACATCGTCATATTTGAATGTTAGTCTGTCATAACTCATAAGAAGATCGTTAAAAATACCGCTCAGTGTGTAGCAGTGCTTTACGTCAATCAGTCTGTACGTTACATTGGATAACGAGTGCAAAATCCTTCACATGAAACAACATTCATAAAAGATTGCGAGCTGAACCTGTCTGCAGTGGGCATAGTGGGCACAGTGGGCAGTGGGCACAATGCGCCCATCAGTAGTTACCGACAAAACGAAGCGAGAGTAATTATAAAGATAATGAAAACGCACAGATCGGACATGACACGTAACTCACCGACAATAGCGCGGAGATAACAAGACAGGAACCTGTTTAAAATTCCTTCTAATCGAATATGGCCTTTATGGTTGTCTTTAACACGATTATTATATTTTAAGAGGTCTTCTGTGACTTGCACTTTGTTCGGAGCGCTTCCACTTGAGGTGTCGATCTGTCGAATAAATAGCTTTGCGTCGAAGTGATTGATTAATGACAGCTCCGGCGAAAACAGACTAGCTACCTAATTAAATACTTCTCACAGTACTTGCCTGCTTGGAAACATGATCTGGAGATTGTCTTTTAAATGATTCGTGGTTCACATGGTCGGTGATGAACCTATTGGTAGAGTACCAGTTTATTCAAAAGCTCCTTATTCCTTCCTCGACACTGGTCAACATCAAAATTGAATCATTTATATGCTATCATTAATATAACTTGAATGGACCTTATTCAGCTATTAGGTACGAAATATTTTGGAAGCCGTAAATATTAATATCGTTTTGCAGAAGTCGAAATGGTCGAATTTCGGTAATTTTGTATTTTATACGAATTAATTTAAAAAGAAAATTGGTATATCGTAAACTATTAATAACACTTTCAATTTCTATGAAACATTTTATTTAGAAATTCAAAGACGCCAAACTTTGCTCAATTCTTATAAATATTAATTGAAACGGATCAATAATTGGTTAATTTAATTAATCAACAACTTGTTGAAAAGCCATACTGTAAATTAAAATAAAATAACAGTAGTATTACTTTCATTTTCTGAATCGAAGATTTAAAAATTAGAAAGACGGAGTAAGTAGGTACGTTTTCTTGAAAGCAGTAGAATAAAGTCATAATTTCTTAAATTGGTATTTATGTAATCCTACATATGTTGAAACGAACATATCTTGAAACGAACAGATGGTCCACCTGATGGTAAGTGGCCTCCATCGCCAGAGTACAGAGCCTTGTTTTGCCGATGTGTTGCATCTTCGAAGATAGAGTGGGGAGGGGGAGTGAAGAGAAGCATTTTACGGTTTCAGTGGAACTGAGCAAGAACCCAGAGTTCACTGGAACCGCAGTATTTATGGGATGAAAGAATGAGGGGGTAGATCAGGCCCACATGCTGCGCGACCGGAACTCGTAAAAACACTTGGCAGTCCGGATTCGCATGCTGGTGGTCGCTAATCACTCAGGGAACAAATCCCCTACCACGAAGGGGTGCTGGGTTACTCGTCTCTTACGAGATGCTCTCCCAGCGGCAGAGGGGAATTGGATTCTAACCCGTCCCGTCACGGGTAAAAATGTGACAGGATTGGACGACTACGCAACGCAATCTGCAATAAAAAGAGATGCTCTCTATTTTTGCCAGTGTCCATGGAAGCCAATGGCCTGCAGGGTCTGCATGTTTGTCCCTTATCTATCATAAAAAATAAAAATAAATCGGTTTAGTTATCAAGTTATTATATACGAACGGCATCACATACGAGCGGCCCTCACATCGCTTCAGGTATTTAAAATACAATTTTAATGGAAATTCGTCATTCCCACTATATAATTAATAGTGTTTTAAAGCATATAAATAAATAGTGTTTATAAATAATATAATAAATTGTGTTTTAAAAAAAAGAAATAGGAATAGAGAAATAGAGAGAAAGTAATGAGAAAAATTAAAGAAAGAGAGAGGGTAAGATTGAAAAGGAAAGAGATGGAAAGAAAAAGAGAGACGGGAATAATGTAAATTCGTATCAGTAAAAATTATTTGGTTTTAAAAAAAATTATCTAAACAAAACGGCCAATTGCCTACCCAATTAAACACAAAATATATACTATTTGAAACATGGGAAGAGTACATATAGCTTTCCGTCAGTAAAAATAAATTATATCGAATCAACACAAAATAATTCCTTAGTGTAATTAAGTTATTAATCACAGAATAATTCTGGCAACACTACATCACCCATGTCATTCAGGAATCTTCCTATCACTAAAATACTTTACTAAAATATAAATATTATAAAATATCGATATTAAATTTAATTAGAATATTTTTTTAAGGTAGGGAGGTTTTAAATATTAACTTGGCAACACAGGCCTACGACCCCACCTGTCATTATAGTGGAAATAGATGATGATGATGATGATACCACCCTATTTTCTATTATAAATAGGATGACTTTTATGCAATAAAGCGTAGTAGCTCTCGGAACTCGTTTGACTTCGGTGTTGTGTATTTAAAGATAGTTTGCTGAATATTTAAATAATTAGTGTAATTGTTATTTTGCTGTAGAAGTTTTAAATATTAGATTCATGAGGTCAAGCGGTGAAGGAAAGTGTTTGGTGGTTTTTGGTGGACTTTTAATCCTGCACCTGGGTCGCAAGCCCCAAGCACTGCTCGGCCTCAGTATGGATTGCGTATTACTATAGGTTTTTGAGCAATTACACAAATACGCAAAATAATTATGGCAACTAAATAAATTATATCACCTGGTATAGTGTAGATTTCTTTCGATCAAAGAATTATCAAAATCGGTTTAGTACTTTCAGAGATAATAACCAACTTATAAAATGGCCCCTTTATGACACTTAAATGGCCATGTCTTTTTAATTATAATATTAATGGCAACACAACATAGCCTATATAAAGGAAAAGGAAGAATGGAAAGGATGTAGTTTTCGATCGGCGAAAAAATTATCAAAATCGGTTCGGTAGTTTATGAGCCTATTCGAAACATGTAAACACACAAATACGCTAACATACTAATAATGAAATATTTCCTTTTTATATACAATGGTGTAGATGTTGATAAATTTGGAAAGTTTATCAAAATAAGCAATCATGACCAAGTCCCTTCCGAACTAGAATTCATGAAATGCATAAGGGGTTAATATTATGATTACTCGTGACCGTCAGCTACGATTCCGTGGGTGGGGCAGCCTCCCAAATATGTAGAAAAAAAAATTCAGTTATTTCCTCCGATTTGAAAATTTGTCGGATTATAGTTTACCTAGTATCTTGAAGGAACAATAAAGTCAGCTGACCATAACGTGGTGGAATATACGTCAGCTGGCTGCTTGACCATGTAACTCCAGTTGGTAAAAAGCTACTTAAATAGTAAGCGTGATGAGAGCGCCCCACCCACGGAATCACAGCTGACGGTCACGAGTAATCATATATATCACGAGTAATCATACATAATATATATTCCTTATGCAGTATACGAATTATGATTCCAGAGGAAATGATTGACCGAATCTGAATCTGGCTCCAGTACTATAAGCTTGAAAATTCCAGATTAAAACACAGTTATTGTACGAAAGGCCATTTTTTTTTTCAATTGAATTAATCTGCGTAACTGAGAGTGAGTCCAAATCAGTAACCAAACTTTTAACAAAAGTATTAGAGCGTTTAAGTTCAAACTTGGTAAACTTTCAACCCTATTGTACAACTAATAAAATCCTTACTAATATTATAAAAGCGAAAGTAACTCTGTCTATCTGTCTGTCGCGCTTTCACAAAACTACTGAAACGATTTAAATGAAATTTGCTGTACAGATAGTCTAGACTCTAGAGCCTGAGACCGAGGCTACTTTTTAATGTGAAAAGGGGTTGAAAGGGGGGAATGAAAAGGTGTATAGAAATATTGTCATTTTAGAACTACTTATTAACTTATTTTTTAGGCTGTTGATTCTATATAAATAAATATGATTTGATGAAATTTGTAAATTTTTTACCCTCAAGGGTGTAAAATAACAATAAGGAAAGAAACTATTCCACGCAGACGAAGTCGTGGGCACACATAGTAACAATATATGTAAATAGATAGTACATTTACACGAATTTGAAAAAGTATAGCACTTTTTCGTCACACAAGCACCGTTGTTCTCAAACTCCATAAAAGAGAAAGACATACGCTGTATTATTAGAAAAAATTATAGTAGCTGCATATAAGAAACATATTATGTGTGTAGAGTTATTTAGTTAAAAAGTTTTCATGTAATATATTTTAATAAAGTTTTTATTCTCATCAACGCTGATAACAATTTGACAGTATTAAAAAATGTTATGTCAACAAAATTGTCTGTTTCCTTTATGACGAGTGGTGCAATGTGTATTTTATGTCAAGTTTTCCTTTTATTTATGAATTTATCTAACCATTAATTACTTCCTATACTATGGTTTATTATTACACGTCAAAAAACGTTAAAATATTAAGAAATATCATAATAGACTATGGAGCTTCCAACGAAATATCGCCAGGCGAATATATGAAAATATATATTGAAAAGTGCCCAGAATCTACAGAAGACAACAAAATCGCCTGGGTTGTAGAAACCTTCCTAAGTATTCAAAAACATGGAGAATTCCTTAAAGATATGGTATCTCACGTATCTAAAGAACTCTCTGAAGAAGACCAGGATTACTTTTTGATTACTTTTCATGCTGTTACTTTCCAAATTACTCCTAATAATATGCCTCTACTTTATAAATGTTTATTTAACCTAAGCAAGACGTTACTTAATGTATTTACAACATTTTTGTGCAACAATGAAATTCTTGCATTTATATCACAAGTTGCAAGATGTAACTATGACATAAATTACATAACAGAAAAAATAATAAACCCTTTATTTGTATGGCAACCTTATATTAGTGAAATGGCACACAGTTATGCCCAATATGTGAAAAAAATAGAAAGGCAGAGCATGAAACAACCTACAGTACCAGTATCGCCTAAAGTTTTAAATAGAAGAAGTAATAAGATATATTCTGTAGCCAATGTACTTCCAACAACTCCCCCCAATTCTTTACAAGTTAAAAGCAAAAACATGCTAACTAAAAATGATATTGATAAAAAGCTTAAACAAAAGTATGATAACAACAAACAAAAAGCTTTGCAACTCTTACAGATAGTTAAAACAAATAAGTTTCATTATGCCCAAGCTAAAACAGGACACATAAAAAAAACGGATTCTGCAAAAGAGATAAAGAACGCACATGAAGTTTTTAAACCAATACAACAAGTTAAAGTAAGTAATACATTACCAAAAATAAAAGAAACATCAACTACCGTGAAAAGAATGAATAAAAGGATAGAGTTAACAGAAAAAGAAGAAATACAATGGCTTCAGGATTTAATAGGTGATTGTCGAAATACAATGAGGATTGAAGAGTTAGAATATTATGATCGTCAAGAAAGAGAAAGAGAAAGATTGTTAGATATTGAAAGAAAACATTTGTTAGGACAAATTTCTTATGAAGAAGCAGTGATTGCCAAAAAGAAACTTCATACTGAAAATAAAAAGAAATATACTGAGTTTTTAAAAGAGAAACACATTTGGGAAGAAGAAATTGAAAAGTGGAAATTAAATGAAATGGAAAAGAATCGAAAACAAGTTGAAAAATTATCGCTTATAGAACTGAGTATGCTTTATGCCAAAAATAATTTGTTAATTAAGAAAAAGGCAGCTGCAGAAGAACTAAAAAAAGAATCGGAACAAATTATGTTAAAAGCTATTAACGCAAAGCAAAAGGAACTAGAACAAAAAATCGGAATGATAAAAGAAATCAAGATATTGGCAAAGATTGCAAAGAAAGCTAAGGTTCCGAAAGTAGTTGATTTGACAGAATCTTCCGGTGTTGGCTTACTATGTGAAATGTCTATGGCAGAATTGGAAGAACGACTAAATATTATTAAAATTGGCCTTAAAGAAGAACTAGATAAAAAGAAAAAAGATATAAGGGAAAAGAAGTTAGCAGCCAAGCGTGATTTAGAAGAAACAAAAAAATGTAATAACAATTTTATGTCTGAACGTGCAGAAATGAAAAAACAAAATAAAAAACCAAGCGCTACTATTGATATAACTTCATGCAAAGAAATAAGTGAATTAAAAAAGATTTTAGAAGAAAAACGAAAGTTACGAGTCAATTTGACCAGTTAACCAGTTAGTGCATTAAATTTTAGTTTTTGGTTAATAAAACACTATGCAGTAAATTCATTGTTTCTTAAGTAATGTTTATTAATATACTGGCTGAAGCTATTCGGTCAGCACCCTCAATGAAAACATATTTCAGCCAGCGGCACAGGTAGATTGCCTCATTCCGAGGGATGGCATTGGAATAGATATGTAATAAATATGTCAGTTATCGTACAATATAGCCTTAGATAACGACTAGATAATACAATTAATATAGATATGAGCAGAAACAAATGATTTTAATTTTGTGAAATAATTGTTATTATGGTTAAGTTAACGTATTGCTGGTAAAAAATATTATTTCAGTTTAAAAAAAATAGAAATCTTAATATTAAAATTAATCTGCTACAATGTTCAATACATTATATATTTTCACTATAGTATATATTTTTTGTCACTCTATTCTTAAAATTATAGTAATCTTTAATAATATTCTGCACGATATTGTTTTGAATTATTTTATTATGAGTAATGGTATCTTCGGGCGGGCCTAATAAATGCGCATGCTCAAATTGGCCGCAACACTTAATTAGTATCTGGCGAAGTGAAATATTGGTAATGGAATTTATAATACCGACATGATAAATCATTCAACAGATGTTAACCAATACGGTGACTCCATAACGTCTTCATTATGATAATAAATTTAAAATATTTACCTCTTAAAAGTCGTCTCATATAGATCGGACAGTAATGTTTGTATCATTCTAAATAGAGCCGTTTATTCCGAATGATTGTGTGCTAATAGTCACATATCGATATCAGTATAATAGAACAAATCAGGCGACAATTTCTCGAAATCCGAAGACTAGTCGATATAATTTGGATTAAGGCAATAAATATGTCGGAGTCGCCTGTTCATTTGTATCGGTGTATAATTTAAATTCTTTAACGCCAATGTTCAAGATTACGCGGCGAGATAGAGACGCGGGCGCCCGTTGCCCGGTGCCCGATGCCATGCCGCGGCCGTGTCGCTGCGACAACCACCATATAAATTTATATTTCCGACCGATACGGACCGACTTCTCTCTTTGTAGATAATTCGGCCGGTAACGTTGAATGACTCTATTAACAGCTTCCCTTTTAGGGATAAATGTCAACTTTAGACTTAGTGGACAAGGCTGTATGTGTAGTATGGGTGGGTATTTCAAGTCTCAATTATTCTGAAAGCACATAAATAAATGAATAGCCTTCCACTTAACATCTATTAGGTTAAATCATAATTAATAAAATTATTCCTAACAATAAAACTTACTAATAAATTTCTTTTTTTACTAATCTTATTTTTTGAAATCCTTTAACTTCTGTATTTTTTTATAATTATTTATGATATATTTATGTATTAGAGCCATATGTGAGACAATGCATAAAGTAAACTTGTCCAAATTTTAATTTAATTCTTTGACTGAAGACTACTTAAATATAAATTACGTTAAAAATATTAAAAAAAGGAAAATGATATTTTTAGAGGAAGGACTATGGATACAGGTCGAGTTTATAAGATTTAGCTGATAACAGTAAAACGTCAATAACCACCTAATTGGGAGAGAACACTCTGGCCACAATCATCGGACCCGGCCGAGTGAGAAACAAATAAATATTGTAACACACATCGAGATAATTTCAACGATAACTTAATGTGCTTACATTTTGGATCTGCTCATGGTTTTATGGAACTACCTACGATATTATCTGGTTCTTTTTTTACAGAATAGCAATAAATTTTAAATTATCACTCGACGATGTGAGAAATAGAATTCTGTTTAAGGATTGGTTAATTAGTGACTGAGGAATATGTAAGAAGTTTTGACATGACATCTTTAGTGGAAGATCTTAGTGATGGATATAATTCTGCTTGTGATAAATATTTGACAAATTAGTTAACTATGTATTTTTATAAGATACTAACACAACTTAATTATTTTAGTCTGTTTGTCGGACTAATTTATAAAGTATTATAAGTATAACTGCGATTGCGATGCGAAAATTATAGACGTGAAAAATATAAAAACAAAGTGAAATATTGGTAAAATAAGAAAATAAAGCATTGCATTTTTTAGTTTTCATTTTATTATACTTTCGTTTTGATATATGTGTATAATGATTTATAAAAAATATGTAAATAGATTTTGTTTATTACAATTATACATTTCCCATTAAAATTAAAATTGATATACTATGAACAAATTAAGTAAATAACTAAACATTTATTTACATATATGAGCATGTCATATATTATGCGATGTCATAACAAGTTTCTCATTATCAATAACCCAATAAAAATTCTTGACATTTTGTACGTGTCACGATAACAAATTTCTGTTAGATCCATGTACAAAAAATATTACGTAGAGCTTAAAAAATATGGTGTCTTAAAAACTCAGAATAGTTCATGAAATTAACTTTTATTTAAATAAGTAATTGAATCTGATCTTTTGAAATCTTGAACAGAAAGTCGGGCAGTGCCTTGGACTTTTGACCAAAGTGTAGGGTTAAAGGCCTTTTTTATAATTCTAACGCTTTCCTTTAATGCCCGGACACTAAATACAGTAGGTCAAAAACCTAACTTACGTGGACCTCAAGAAGGGTCACAACAAAAGCGACACTAAAATACTAACTTCCATGTACACGCGTAGTGTCTACCATCGACCATCTAATCTATCGCACTATAGGTCTTCACGTCGGTATACTTGAAATAATGTAAAAGAAACTACCCGCGATCTTTAATTTATCAACTATGATACTAAGACTTGTTCAGAATGCTTTTAATTAACGATTTTTAATATGACTTTTTAAGGTAAGTATTTCACGACGACTTTGGCGATGGCGCGTCTTTCAAATAGCAACAAATGAAAAATCCGTAAGGGATACGATGATATTATTAATATAAAATAACAAAATCACAGGATGTGCTAAAATTATTATGTGCAAATGAGTTTAATAGGTGCAACTTAAACGATCAAACCAAATATTTTATGTGAATTACAACGCCTTAAGGATTTGAATAAATCTCAAGGAACTAAACTCAGTACCATTTTAAGTCAATTGAGATGTCATACCACTTGATCATGTGGACGCTTTGTAATAAAAAGGCTTTAATGCATTTGTAAGGATTATGTGTTGAGCCAAAGAGATTAGTAAGTTTCTTATAAGAGCTATCGCGAGACGTAGAGTCAGAAAACGTTCGCATGTTCAATAAGTGGATATAAATTGTGTAAATATTGAATTGATCCGTGTCCCTTAGGGATGACCAAATCTCAAGGAATGAAACTCAAGACGTGTGAAAGTCAATTGAGATGTCACACCACTTGATCACAAGTATTAAAATGTCCTGTAGCTACACTTTATAATAAAAAGGCCTTAATGCATTTGTAGTGATTACGTGTTGAGACAAAGCCTTTAGTGGGTTTCTTGTAAGGGCTATTATCGCAAGGCGGAGTCGGAAAGCGTTCGCAGGGTTGTCGTCTCGGCGCTTCAAACGACGCATAAAATTTATTGTTATTGGATTGAGTCGCGTACATGCATCCACACTCCGCGGCTATCACGACACTACAACTTTATCTCGGTGTTGCACTATTCTGAATAAACTGAGTACCTTCTACGTGTTGCGCTCGACTTTTATGTGACATTTGGGCAACTGGTGAGTGACGTATTCGATTTATGTTGCTTTACGAAAAAATACTAATAAAAACCTTTAATCTTACTACTAATGATTCATGACAACACAATACCGAAATTACTGAGGCTAACAAGCGTGATATATGGACAGTAATTTCATTTTAAGACTCACCAAGATACATAAAGATTCTTTGGATGATTAGAAAAATTGTTAACGTCTTGAAATTAAATTAACAACTTTTCTATTGCAATATAAAATACATATTTCAGTATTTACAAGACCCCTCCACCCTTAAATGGGGAGTTAAATTTTGCAATTTCAAAGATAGTAGCAGAAGATGTCATAAAATATTTTTCTTATTCAAAGATCTTTTTTTAAGTAAGTATTTTGATTTTAATAAATAACAGTTAAAATTTGTCGAATAAGAAATTTTTATTAGAAGGCTTATGATGATAATGATTCCAAGAAATAAGAAGCGGAAGCATAGAATAGGAGTAGTTATTTTTATTTTTATTACCTGTTTTACAAATAAAAATAAAATTACAATAAATTTATAGTTTCTTTTATATAGGTACGTACCTAATCGAGTCATGAATCGGATTCCTAATTTTTCCTCCCGATTACAGAAAACTCATTATTTTTTTCTATCGTTTTACCAATTTCATAGTAAATAATGATTAACTTCTATTTAGTTACTAATAGGATTAATATAGCATTAATATAGCCTAGTGGTTAAGAAATCGGTGTCTTATTCGGGATCTGGTTTCGGGTCTGAGTTCGACCCTGGGCACACACCTCTGACTTTTCTGAGTTATGTGTGTTTTAAGCAATTAAATATCACTTGTTTTAACGGTAAAGAAACATCGTGAGGAAACCTGCACTTCTGAGAGTTCCTTAAAAGTTCTCAAAGGTGTATAAAGTCTGCCAACCCGCAAGGGGCCAGCGTGGTGATCTATGAACTAACACCCTCCTCATGCAGAGGGGGACACCAGTGGGCCATTAATGGGTTATGATGATGAAGATCAGTATAGAAACAATTTTTTAAACGACGTGAAAAAACTAATAAACGTAAAAAACTAGTAGCGGAATCTTTTTATATAAAAATCTAATAAACGGAAGCATTTTACAATTGATTCTTCAAAAGTATGACGTTACCTCTTTGAACGGAGTTTTTACCGATATTGGCATGATTATCGATATCCGGGAAGATTGATTCGGGACTTTTTAATGACCACAGTAAAAAAGTATAATTGTCTGGCATGATCCGATTGTTATAGTTAAGAATTATGAGGCCATTGTCAGGACGTGTGTGAAAAGCATAATTGCAGGATTCAATTATCTGCTTTTTCCTTTACAATTATATTATAAATGTGAAAGTGTAGGTTTAGATTTTAAGATATTTGTCACTTAATCACAAACGAACAGTTGAATGGATTTCAATGTTTTGTACACAGATACTTTATAATCTAGATTAATATAACTCGGGGAAAAATGATGAGAAGGGAGATTGAAATGAGGGATATTGAAAACATTAAATGGAGTGTGATATATAATGGAGTACTAGGTAAACGCGACGTAGATACTGCTACTGAACCGATGAACAACTAAACACTAAGATCTCATATAATTACGACAGGAACCTAAGCAGTACCTTGGATTTGTGACCAAGGTTTAGGTTACTTCACTACCCCGGTTCTCTGTTTAAACCTATAACATACGCGCCGACATATATATTATATGTCATATATAAAATATGTTTATTGATCAGCTGAATATTTATATAGCAGTGTATATATTTTTTGTTAATACTAGATTCACGGGGCTAGTCGACTAGTAAGTACATAATAAATTATATAAAATAGTGTGTGCAGATAAACCCTAACTATCCGTTACTAAAATTGATACATCTCCGAAATACTATATTTTAAGTATTGTGGAGGTATTTATATCAGTAAAGCCTTATTATATGTTTTAAAAAAATTAAAACGGCAACTATATCCAGTAGAAGAAAATAATATATATAACTGCAACTCTGGCTTTTGTGTGTGTCTTAAGATGAATTAAATATCACTTGCTATAACGGTGAAGGAAAACATCGTGAGGAAACCTGCACTTCTGAGAGTTCTCCATGTTCTCAAAATGTGTGAAGTCTGCCAATCCGCACTTGGCCAGCATGGTGGATTACGGCCAAACTCCCCTCCTCCATTCTGAGGAGGAGACCCGGCTCAGAAGGGGACATTAATGGGTTGTGATGATGAATAAATATAGTAAGGAATTAAATTCATCTCTATATAAAAACTTTCTTAACCATAAGAATACGATAACGGTAATAAGACATTGATAAGGAAAAATAATACTATTATTTTTTTGAAAAAGTCCATCCTATATCAATTTTTTAATTGTCCGAATCAAAATTCTATGTTCTCCATTTATTTTTATTATTTTAAAGTGCCTAAAACACATTATCATAATTATATTTGCTCTTAGAATATTATCCGTTAGAATGAAATAGCAAAATGCTTTTAGCTAATTTATGTAGATCAGGGGTAATTAAGCACTTATTGAAGCTTTACATTAATCGATTAACCAACATAAAAATCAAGTTTTACAAGATGTTTGTTTATAATATTTGCTAGCTCTATCCTTCGGCTTCTTCTATCGGGAGAAATATATTTTTGAAACGAACTGTTTTCCGAACTATTTTTTTAACTATTAAACCGAAAGTCATAAATGATTTAATTTATTTCGATATTGTACAAATTACTGTGTTACAAATAAAACAAATACAATCTTTTCAATAAACTTTATTTTAATGTTTCATAGGTACGTATGTAACTTGCCTAGTTTTTCAATTGAATATATCTGTTAATTAATAAATAGTCCACAGTGCTAAGAAAACTTAACAATATACATATATACAATATATAAAGTCCATTTGTAAAACTATACAATAATGCTAATTTAGATACAATTGTGTAGTAAATATTAACTAAAAGTTCCATGAAAATAAATTTCACTACACTTCCTTAACATTAGCGAGTTTATATTTTACTTACATATTTAAGTATTAAGTTATTTAGCAATCCGTAATAGGAACTATAAATAAGGTGAGACCGTGGCTACTAAATATTGATATGACACTTTGGTATTTTCTTTATTTTATGTTACATTCCAAAGTTTTAGCACCGGCGACATAAATAAATGTTGAAATATTGGTCTAACTCGTAAATCCCCTTGTTTAACTATAATATAAAAACAGTAAATTTCGCCTATGCTCTAGTTTGAATATGTAAACAACACTTTCTCTGATATTTTCCACAGTTAAGGACCTCTATATTATCCTCATAATATTACATATTTATAAATAAAATAGTTTCTTTGTGCATACTTAAATTTATAGCCGTCTTTTACAAACTTAATACCTATTTATTTACACAATTTACAAGCAAGCTGGTGAAATATCGCTCTAGGATAATTTACATAATTTATTTATTCGGAACATCGTTCAATAGGAATCATATCTCTTATCAACAGAAATAAATAAGCATTTCATCAGCGATCGTGCTTAGTTAACTGTAGAGGCAAGTCATTGGCCGTCATTCTATGCCTGGGGCTCGGAGATCTGGACCTTGTCTTCTTTTTTTCCGTTTCATCGTCACTTTCATGAACGTTAATTTCCTCATCTGAATCTGAATGCGAATCGTATCCGCGTAATTGTATCGATTGTGCTGCTAATAGCGCGGCGGCGTTGGGCACTAACGCTTTGAACGCGCTGTTTTCTAGGGAAGGGTGGGGCTTGAACGCGCTGTCGAACGTCGACTGGGACAGTTTTAGAGCGTTAGCTTGCGAGAGGGATTTGAGGGCTGAGTCGTGATGTGCGAGAGCCTTAAAGGCGCTGTTTTCGCCACCCATTTGAGGAGCGTGATATACAGGATTTGGCGATAGAGAACGGGAACGTGAACGGGAAGGTGAGTGGGGCATTTGCAAAGAGGGGGAGGGTGAGTTCGGGAGTCGGAGAGAGGGGGACCCTCCTCGCTTTAATAGGTTCATGCGCTGGTGGCGCCTCCACTTCGCTCGTCTGTTGGAAAACCAAACCTGTCAGTAACGGTAAACCTGATTAGTATTCCGATCTCGTCGTGTCAACACATATTCATTTATGTAAATGACATTGGAATAAAAGCTCTGATTTGACTGTAGTTATTACAATGTTGACGCGTATGAGGTGTTTAATTAATTGGATTATAGTAAGGTAAAATTAAGATTATAGATCTAAGAAAATTTACAATATAAAAGATGTAATAGTTACCTGAACTCTAGCTTCCGAGAGAGAAGTCTTAGAAGCTAATCTTTCTCGTGTTGAAACACAAGGGTAATGGGATTTCTCGAATTCCTTTTCTAATTCTTCAAGTTGATCGGGACTGAAAGTAGTGCGGTTCCTTCTAAACTTTGGTTGCTCTCCATCCAAGGAACCAGAGTCGTCACCGTCAACATCTAATTAAAGAAAAGACTTTAAAGATGTGTAATTTAAGAATAATTTGATATAAAATGAAATATTTTTTAAAAGCGTAAACTTTCATCCTTTTAAAAAATTTATTCGTTATTATATTAACATTACAGAATGGAAGCAATAAATACTGATTAATTTATTATATTGCTTTCGTCGTATAGTTCACTTTGCGTGAATACTCTAAATGTAGTGACGTTATTTTTTTATTCGAGATAAAAGAAGTTATTCTACATCAAAAACTCACCAATTAAACCTCGCCCTGAAGATCCGAGGAAACCTTGCTTCATAGCATCTGGGTGTGGAACTCCGACCGATGGCGCTGGTACACCTGGGGGTAATGACAGACTTCCAGGAGGCCACACACCTCCGCCGGCCCATGGAAATCCTCCATAAGGAGGTGGTGCTGCATAAAGACCATAGCCCGCTGCTCGGGCGAATTCAGCAGCAGCACGCTCTGCTGCTCTATTTCTTAATATCCGATTGATAGACGATACACTGGGAGCGGTCGCATTTGTACATACACCTATAAAAACAAATTTTGCTTAGAGATATTATAATTAGGAAATAAAACAGGCAAATGAGATGTGACGATCACATTCTATATATCTGTTGTAAATTATCAATTTAATTAAATTATCAACTTAAGTTGTTTGACAGGAAATTATCCTATAAATATATTTTAATTATTCTTTCCCATTAACTCACAAGCGCAAAGTTAATGTGAAAAAATATATATCAAATTGACGTGTTAAAATATTTAATTCAATTCTTTGATATATAAATGTATCATACAAGTTCCACAATATGTTACCCACCACCAACATCTCAGATATTATCCAAATTTTCTCTAATATATGTTTGAACTTAAATAACATTGGTATAAGTGACATTTTTATTAAAAACAAATTATTTTATTATTTCTAATTTCTATATACCTACTACGTAAAGAAATATTTAAAAAATAACTGTCGACTGACACAAGTCGCTGCTCACTTCCCATTTCATGTCAGTAAGTTATAATTGTGCGCGCAAACTGTTGCTTGATTATAGTTTTCCTTTTCTATGCATTTCTTGAGTTGCATTGCAATATGCATAGGAAATTAGTGAGCAGCAGTACGTTAAAACCGATGCGTCATTGGTCGCGTTTAAATCAGTAGCTATTATATATTTTAATGCGTGCTGAGGATCGCGTGCCGATGCAACCTTCGCAGAGCCATCCCATGTAATTTTCAGGAAACACTCTTGGTAAGTGGCATAATTTAATCATACCCTGTCCACTTGTAATTGTCGTAGATTTCGTTGTTGAGCTACTGAGCAGTTGCTCTGCTTAATCATGCTAGTGATATTAAATTCCAATGTATTATGATTGCTTTAGAGCGTTACGCAATTTGATAAGATTGTTTAGATATGCTCGTACTTGAATTTTATAACAATAATTGTATTGCTTCTAACATATCTTTTGTTTCACGTAGTTTGACGATATTTGAGAATATAATTACTACGATATTTGTGCTCTCTCTTATTTTTACTGAACTTCATCTTTAAGTACTAACGTGAAGTCGTTATAGTAATAAAATTTTATCTCCTTATCCTTTTTATGAATATTTAAATGCATGACAATCATCGATATGTACGTACTTATTTATATATTAAATAGATCTTCCAATAATGTGCGTCAGCTCTACGAGTATTGCCGTGCTCTGCATTGTCACCTTCTTACTGCAAAATGACTATTTATTTTACTACCTGATTGTAATTATACAAATACATAATATTTAATTAGAACAATTATATCCAGGAACCATAATTCTATGTAATTGCTTAATGGTTGCTCTGTACCAAAGACATTTTCCTGGACGGTCGTTATAGAAAATTATATAGACGTATAAAAATATACCGCCCTACGAATGTACTCTACAATCTACAGTTTGTCTAAATTATAAGCTATTGAATATTATAACAAAGCCTTTTAGTTCATCGTATTTACTTGATAAAGAAAAATTTAATATGGTCACGCTTCGTAATGAAGCTCCATTGAGGCTACCGATCTCATCGGCGCAATACTGGCGCATCGGGCACAATACAAAACCGAGCTGTTATAATTTACTCAAAACACAAAGCCTTATATAGCATAATAGTAATGATCAGTTGCGCACCTCCGCTTATTGTTAGCACGTCGAAAGCACAAAAAGCCGCCCTCAACACAATTTGTTTGCTTCGTAATCGGCGCGTTAAGATGCCTCCTTAGAAGGCGTTCTGAATCTGACGCATAGCCAATACCCCAATATGGCCGAGAAACACTCGTATTGATGAGGACTGATCATTTACCTTCGAGATCTTCAATTATACTGGCAGCTACGCTTTATAAAAGGATGATAGACCATTGAATATTTTGTAATGTTTTGTAAAAGCTTATCTAGTGATATGTAATTTAATTTTACTTTTTGTTTTTTCCACGCACAAGTATTACTAATTCTACATTCCTTTACCTTTAAATTTAAATTATATAAACCTGCCTAACCATACCACAGCAACTGTTTAACGAAGATTCTTAAACATACAGTTAATCATTATTACCATCAGTGACTGATATAAAAATTGCTTAAGCTCGAGTGCACTGTGCAAGTGACAGGCTTACTTCCGTTGGCCGAGATGTTGTTACAATTAAATGATTATTAAACTCGTATATACGAGTCCTGTTTTTAAATCGTTGATCATATAATGACAAAGACCACTGGTTAACTATTTGTTTTGAAAGAGATCATTATCCGTCAACAGGTTGCAGGTGGGAATGCGATATCTATAATTGTTCTTTTAATGATTTGGGATCGAACCCGGTGCCTAAATGCCTAGTCACGGCCATGCAATTTGTCTACAGCCGTTTAATCATGATTAGTCACAATGGGGTCTGTTTCTATTAAAAGGTTCAATCATTTAAATAAAAGAAGCTGGCTACGCTTCGTATTTAGATACTTAGCGTCTCGGTGCGACTACTGTTATAAAATTTATATTTGCCCAATCATCAGGAATGCGATACACATTCGGTCTATTGGTATGCGACTAAGAAACGGGCCATGAAAAGCTAATAAAAAGCAAATTGATTCAAAATCTTAATGTTTTACTTCGGATTGGTGTTAGGTTGGTACCTGCCTAAAAGCGTGGCATGTCCAAAGATAAGACAAACCGGCGCCGTCTGCTATAGAGTGTTTAATCGGGTTAATTTATCGATAATTGACGGAAAACCTTTTTGTTTGTATTGCCGGAAAATAACAGTAATTGTCACGCCTTTGAAGATTTACGTCCGCTTCTAAATTAAGACATTAACAATCGGATCTCGTGCCTAATGGTTTGGAATGAATTTATTTGTTTTACCTGAACCGGCTCTTCGATAAATTTGATTAGGCCCATTACCTTAGGAATGGAAATTGGACTCGAGCGTTACCTCATAACTGATTACGAAAGCTAATAATCATATTATAAAGGTTCCACGAAGTGAAAATAATTAGTTATTTTTACTGCTCGTACATTATTTATGTATAAAAAGCCTGATTATTTTTATGTCTTCCAAAGACCATTAAATTGCGCATCAAGGTTATCATGACTATAGATAGCGAGATTTTAAAATGTTTCATAATTAAAGAATTAAAGGTAAGTCATTACGGGTTCCTTTGAGACAAGTTGCGGACGGTCCCTTTCCCGATCGGGGGTAAACGACACTAATTGTGTGCTTTCGTTTGTTACGTATCGGAATTGTACGCGATACGTGGTCGCGAAGGATCCGAAATCACGTCCGCTTCGAACAAGTGGAGCCAGTTAACGAGTGAGTGGCGTCACGTCGTCTAAATGAATTATTGTTGGCTTTATGGGGAACATAAAACGATGAGATCGGAGGCAATCAAGCGGCACCCGCGGCGTGGACCAAGTAAAAAGGTGTCCGCGCTGGCGGGGGGCCGCTGCCGACCGTTGCGTTGCCATACGTTGCGTTGCGCTAAACACCTACGCTACGCACCCGCCACTCGCCACACCACTACCCATTTCAATTAGCAATCAATAGTTCAATTAACAAATGTGCCAATATTATTAATGACCATAACATCTTGTGTATTAATCTCACCTGTTATCATGTAAATTATATGATTTTCTTGACTAAAACATACTGGAATGGCAATTATTTTTTCCAGACATCCCATTAAAATAAAACAAATATAATATTTCAAGTCGGATCTTCGGCAATATTAGTATAAAAACCGAATCCAGTTTCGTACAGTACTATTTTATTTTTAGATACAAACAAACTTTTTTATAAAAACTCATATTAAGTTCTCTTAAATATCTTCAATGTACAGACTTATTATTTTAAGTTAAAAAAAAATAAGTTAACAATTTTCATAAAGCATATATTTTACTAATATTATTACTGATAAATGAAACAACAATGTACAGAGCTGCGCGAGACCACAGACAACTTAATTTATTCCAACACTATAGTTTATGTTATTTTGATACAGATTATAACACTCCCACTTATCAAAATAATATATGTATACTATATCTACTAAGTAATAGACTTAATGCCTAACAATTCCATTAAAAAATAATGTTTTACATTAGGCAAACTTTTAGTGAGTATATCAGCTGGCATCTTACTGGTTTCTAAATACTTTAATGTAACAGTTTTATCAATAATACAATCTCTAATAAAATGATAGCGCATATCAATATGCTTTGTACGTTTATTAGTGTAATTATTTAAAGACAACTTAATTGCACCTTGATTATCATTCGATATTACAATGGTATAAGAATCATCAATAATCTCTGTTAACAAATTACGAAGATAAATAGCTTCTCTGCAGGCCTCTGCCAGCCCCATGTATTCAGCTTCTGTGCTTGAGAGTGCAACTGTCTTTTGCTTTTTAACCTCCCATGAAACTACACTACCAGCCAAAACAAAACATAAACCTGAATATGACCTTCTGTCTATACTATTATTTCCCCAATCAGAATCAACAAAACCCTCTAATTTCGAATTTCCATTCTTATCAAATTTCAAACCAAAATGTTTTGTCTTATTTAAATATCTTAAAATTCTTTTAGCATAAGTCCAAACTTCTTGATCATAACAATTATTAAATTGACTTAGATATCCAACACTAAATGCTATGTCGGGACGAGTTAACACTGCTAAATACATAAGACCTCCGATTAACTGCTGATATGGTATTTGACTGTCACAAATTCTATTTTCTTTACTGATATTTAACCTAGTTTCTAAAGGTGTATCTGAAAATTTACAGTTATACATGTTGAATCTACTTAACAATTGGTTTACATAATTTTCTTGACTCAATGTTACAGTACCATTAACTTTATCAATATTCACTGTCATTCCTAAACAATTCCTAACTTGACCTAAATCCTTTAGTTTAAATTTTGAAGACAATACCTTTTTTAAATGATTAAATTCAACACTATCATTTGTAAAAACAAAGAAATCATCAACATATAGTGTAACAATTGTCCTTTTATCACCATTATTTTTACTGTACAAACATGGTTCTAACTTTGACCGTTTATAACCAATACTTATAAGACATTCATCTATTTTCTTATACCAGGCCCTTGAGGACTGCTTTAAGCCATATATAGCACGATTTAATTTAAGCACTTTTCCATTACAATCTGAATCGGGAAAAAGTTCTGGCTTTTCCATGTAAATCACCTCCTCAAGCTCCCCATTTAAGAATGCTGTTGTTACATCAAGATGTGTAATATCTAATTTGAGTTTAACTGACAATGCAAATAATAACCTTAAAGTAGAATGCTTAACTACTGGTGAAAAAGTTTCTGTATAATCCACATTTGCCTTTTGCATAAAACCTTTAGCCACTAACCGAGCACGGTAACGAACATTATTATCACTGTCATATTTTTTACGTAACACCCACTTACACTTCACTATTGTCTTATCATCTTTTGGCAAATCAACTATCTCCCATGCATTATTATCCTCAAAACTTTGAAGTTCCTCATTGACTGCTTTTAACCAAGCATTTCTTTCTGTACCTTGTAAAGCGTCCTGTAATGATAAAGTGTTAACATCATCACAGTCTTCCTCGCTGGTACACATATTGACCCTATATCTTTCTGGTAACCTTTTGTTTCTTTTAGGCCGACCTTGTTGCTCAGGTATTTCTCTCACTCTTTCATCAAATATTTCTTCATCTAGATTAGCCGGAGTAGTTTCTTTTTCTGAACTTTTCTCTTCATCTCGAGTAACTTCTTCCACTGAAATAGAAATTTCTTTCTTTTCTTTGATTGGTGTGCTAATTTCTTCCTTATCCTGATTATCTTGTTTCAATGTTCTAGAGCTTTCTCTCTTTTCTATCTCTGGTACACTGTTCACTATGTTCTCACTATTTTCCATAATTATGACATTTCTACTAGTAGTGATAGATCTAGTTCTAGGATTATAAATCCTATATCCCTTTATGTCATCTGGATAGCCAATCAGAATATGTTTTTCTGCCTTTTTATCCCATTTCTGGCGTTTTTCCTTTGGTATAAATGCCATTACAATGCTACCAAATATTCTGAGATGACTCAAGTCTGGCTTATATCCTGTCCACATCTCAAAAGGTGTTTTATCATTCATACCTGGAGTCCGATTCTGCAAATATACAGCAGTGTGTGTTGCTTCTGCCCAAAACTCCTTGTTTAAGTTTGCATCAAATAAAAGACATCTAGCCTTCTCTACTATTGTACGATTACTTCTTTCTGACAACCCATTCTGCTCTGGGGTGTATGGATTGCTTTTTTGATGAGCAATACCTTCCTTTATGAGATATGATTCAAAATCATGATTACAGTACTCTCTGCCATTGTCACTTCTCAAAATCTTGATTTTTTTGTTTGTTTGTTTTTCAACTTTTGCTTGGAAATTTTTAAAGCAACCAAATACTTCACTTTTATTCTTTATAAAATAGACAAAGATCATTCGACTATAATCATCTATAAATAAGATAAAATATCTAGAACCTGCGAGTGATGCATGCTCCATAGGTCCACAAACATCTGTGTGTACTATATCTAGCAGTTCTTTGCTTCTAGAACCCACATGTGTGAATGGCTGACGGCTCTGCTTTCCTTCACAACATACTGTACATGTCATCTTGCTAATATTAATATTCTCTTGGAGATTCATTCCATCTACAGCACTACTAACTTTGTTTAAGTATTTGCTGTTTATATGGCCCATTCTACGATGCCAAGTATGACCAGTCACTGCCACATTAGCCACTATAATGTCGTTTATTCTCAACTTGTAGACGCCATTAACTAGGGTACCTGTAGCCACCAAGTCGTTATTTCTATTGAAAACTTCACAACCACCTGCTGTGAACTTGACTCTATTTCCATTTCTTATTAGCTGGCTCACAGACAACAGATTTGTAGTCAATTCTGGAACACATAAGACATTGTGAACTGGTATCTCATATTCATACTTATCTATCTTCGTAGTAATGGTAGTATCTCCGGCACATAACACTTTCAATTGTTGGTTATTGGCAATCAGAATGTTTTTCTGTTCTGGATACGAAACATTTTCGATCCACTCTTTGTTACAAGTTAAGTGCACACTAGCTCCCGAGTCAATATACCAGTCATATTTGTTAAATTGTCCACTTAAAAAGGCTGCACTAAATGCATTTGACGTTTTTTGTTGCATTTCTTTTGTAGATGTTTTATTTTTATCGATATTTGGACACTGGTTTTTGTAATGACCCAATTGTTTACAGTTATAGCACTTGATATAGCTTTTGTCTTTGACAGTTTTCATATTTGACGTTTTTGAAGCTTTTGCAGTGTTGATAGTGCTATTTTTCTTTCGCTGGTAAAAACCTTTCGACAAAAAAGCATTCTCTGTCCCACTGCTGCCAACTTCCGTACTCATATCCAGCAACTTGCTTTTTATGACGTCTGTCCCTATCTCTATGCCAGAATGTTCGATGGCCATGATCATAGGCGAAAACTTTTCTGTTAAACCTGCTAACAATAAACATCCTATCCATTCCTCGGTTATCGTGAATCCTGTTCCACGTAGCTTCTGGGCTGTATCAACAATCTGCGTGACGTAACTTGTCATAGATTCGCTGTCTTCCAGTCTAATGGATATCAAATGTCGTAATAAATTGATCTTTCTTTGGAAACCGGAATCATCGAACAAAGATTTAAGCCGCTTCCAAACATCGTAGACCGTCTTTTCATTTTTAATATGAACATATAAAGATGAATCAATCGTCATTATTAATTTCGCTTTTGCCTTCAGCACATCAGCGTCTGCAACAGCTGCTGATTTTTCTTTTTTGATATCTAATCCTTCTAACAATAAGAAGTTTTCTGCGGCAAATGCCCACTCATCATAATTTTCTCGCCCTTTGAGTTTAGGAACATTTATGATATAACTGGCAGCCATTTTGCACGCGATGACGAACTCGATCACTAATAAAATGTTTTGAACTATTTTAGGTAGTAACCGTAAAACTGATTCATGATTATTAATTTAGTCCACTTTTTAGTATATTTAACAGTTTTTAAGCACGAAAAATCATTTTATTACTATTTTTTTTTAAACTGGGTCCAAAACCTGATAAATGAAACAACAATGTACAGAGCTGCGCGAGACCACAGACAACTTAATTTATTCCAACACTATAGTTTATGTTATTTTGATACAGATTATAACAATTACTCATAACGTATTTACGTTAGGTAACTCAGTTCCGAGGCAAAGCTGGGAACCAATTTAATGCTGTAACAAATCAATAAATGTATCTGGTTATTGGAATCTATCTATGGATAACGATTTGATTTATTTCTATCGTACAACTGACGCCCGAGACCTTGTTAGTAAATGTCAAAAAACTTGTGAAATAAAAAAGTTTCAATACTTAGTCGACAAAAATGGTATTAAAGTAGCTTTGTGGATTTTATAACTACATACATATTATAATACTAAATACCATGACGCGTCTGTCTGTGTGTCTGTTCGTAATAAACTCAGAAACTAATCTTTGTGTAAATACGTTGAAAAGTCAAACAGCCTGGGAGCTTTCATCTTGAACGTTGCATAAACCTTTTTAAGATAATATAACGAAATAGCTTTTGGAGGCATGTAAGTAGCCATAATATTATGAACTAATACGTCTCGTCAAACCGGGCGGGTAGGTATTATTAATTAAATTATTGTATAACAAAAAAAATGCGATTGAATGTGTTTTCTTATTCAATAAATCGTATATAAATGACTTAACGCTTATAGATTGAATTTAGTTAGTGTTAAACAAGAAACCCGATTTTACAAAATTCTAAAGTTTATAAAATACTGATCCTTATTATTTACCGCCTATCAAGAGACAAAACAATTTATCAAAATAACACATAAATAAAAAAATAAAGCAGGCAATTCAAAACATTTAACAGCCTCTCGTAAAACCTCCCGTCATTGGCTTCGCTAATTAATCGGCGCCACTAAATAATTAAAGCGGGAGCAGCCCTTACTTTGTGGTTAAGAATGCAATTAATCAAAATTTGGTCAGTAGCTAGAGCTGGCCGTAACGCCTCGTAAACCGATATCGATTTAGTCGATAAGTTGCGTAAGCTATTGTACGGAACTGCTGCGTCATTCCGACACAAAGCGGTAGTGGGCGGTAGTGGGCACCTTATTAAAATTTGGACGGTCTCGATGAATCGCTCTGTTTTGATAACCGCTTCCGAAGACTATCGACAATTAACGTGAACGTATCATGAGGAGAAAGCACTTTATGACAGTTGCTATTATATTAATGATAAAATTTGAACAGTATTGTGTTCGCTTAAAATAATAAGCAAATGTTTTTTTAAGCTAGTGATCCACCCCGTCTTTTCTCGGGTATTAAAGATATTATAACATGTTTCTAGATTACGCATGTTATGTAAAAGAACTGTCAAACTCAACCAAACGTTAAATATTTTGTTTAGGTTTTCATACAATAATACCATTCAAAATGACAGTTTATTCAAGTATATATTCCGAAAATATTCTATCATACAAACCTAGTCCTGGCAATAACAACAAAAGAATAAATAGTTCTGTTCTAAAGTGATGCGATTATATATGTCACCGTAAAATTGTCAACACCGTTAGATTATAAACTATCTCGCGATATTGTAAACTGTTGATAGATTGTGAACCGTAAGATACTGCTGTCCGAAGGTCGGCCTTACAGTAGGCTATAATATTCATGAGCTTTAAAGATAATAACTACAATATTATCTACTGAAACTTTGTAATATTAATTAAAAGTAAAGGTGTTAATTCCTTCTTTGTACACGTGTACATGAAGTTAGATTAATAAATAAGTAGTGTTCATTCATATATTGAAAACTGATTTGATCAAAATTTTCAAGGCACATGATAAAAATTACGTCGAAAGAAGTTAAAAATTGTCGTTGCACTGAACTTTTCAACTATCCCGTATCACCCATAAAATACCAAATAACAATGTTATTAACAATTGTTAGAAATATGATGCGTAAGTTTTCTCAATGTTTCTTTTAATCTATTCTATTCTTTTATTCTATTCGTCGCATAGCAGTGACAGTCCATATTATCACTTAAAACTTGCGTATACCTTATATATTTGAAACCGTTTAAATTTTGGAATAATTTTCTATTAAAAATTAATTTCAATTTGTACCAAGCAGTTGAATAAATAAGAAAGCGATATTTTAAGCATCAAATATCAAGCTCATCGTTGAAAGTTAATTTATAAGCAAGAAATAAATATTAATGCCTCGCAAGTTAAGCTAATAAGCTTTTGTAGTTAAACTAGAACTGTTTTTTGATAGTAAGTTTAAAATATCCGTTTATTTTTTAAACATAACACTTACAGTATGTATTAAAATAAAGTACATAACTTACGTGCTCGTCGATAAGAGAGCACTAGCGCCACGATACTAAACTACACAACCCTAGTTGCAAAACTTAAATGTTTACTATGCTAACCCACCTGAACGACTGTTTGTAATCCAGCGGGATGATGGTAATAATTATTATATTATTTTCTTTATGTGGGTATACTTAAAATAAAACATTCAAAACCAATGTATGACATAATTATAATAATTAACAATACATATATAAATACTAAGATCAGAAAAAGAAATAATCAGTAACGCTGAACGCGAACGCGAACTACAAAAAAGTTCATTGAGAAGTATGCCGCTATACGGTTATGAAATTTAATCAATTTAGTGAGTTTCATAAGCACGCTGAGAGCTGGCACCGGCACCGACACTGGCACTGGCACTGGCACTGGCAGCGGCGCAGACCTGGCACGCGTTTCTTCATAAAAACCTTCGGCATTGTGCGCGATCATTTTGTTACAAATTTGATTTAAATTCTATTAGTATATTTCTTGAATGCTCCATAGAGCTAATAACGTAACTCATCTAGCTGTAATATATTAACGCCACAGTTAATTTATCAACTGAATTGGTTACATTTTCTCTTCTACTCGAAATCTATTAATGATATTATTCGATGTAATAACATTACTAGATTAAATTATTCATCGATTACAATAGCGCCAGTCAAATAGAGATGGATTTAATCAATCTACCTCTTTGGTGTACAGATCATACCGCAATTAAATCAATATTTTGATCGATAAAGTATGATAATTTTATTATATTAATGAAATAATATGATGTCCCCCTCTAATAAATTCTTATTACTTTCGATATTTGAGTCGATAGCGGCTCCTTCGTCAGCAGGTGGTCTTCTCCGGTCAACACGCTTTGATACACCGAAACCATCGCTCGATCTAATAGAATCAATCATAACTACATCTCGACTGCAGACAGCTACCCGTGCAGTGGAAATGAACAAAGCTTTTGTATTATTATTGAATGGTAATGAAACTGTATAATTTAAGTTTCGGGGTCAAAACACTACTGCATTTAGCACAAATATGTGAGCATTTACGCAGAACAACCGACGAGGCATCGCGTGCAATTTTCGCATACAGCATAGTCATGAGCGCACCGCGATCGAGCAATTATTTTAAACACATTTCAACAAATGACGATAATGTCAGCCACAAACGGAGATAAGAGAAAATACTACAATGACAATTACTCTACAGTAACTCTTCGAATGCTAATAATAAGACTCATTTCACAATAAGTAACTGAAAACAATTATTAGTACTTACTACTTACTTCAATTTTTTTGTAAAGAACGAACATATAATATCATGCACCAGGCTCTAGGCTATTAGCGTAATAGTTGGTTCGGCCTACATTAAAATATGTAGTAGCTTTGCATACTCCTTTTCAAGAGTTAATTATTTTCAGTTATTTAATTCCAAATAAGTTAAAGAAGATTTATGCATGTCTTACACTTGCGTTTTTTTATTAATGATAAGTAAATTTAACTTGATACTACAGTGATATTCAGCTTCATATCAGCAGTGTTGCAATCTCGTTAAATTTCTTTGGTACAGCATATTTTACAAAAATGATAAATGATAGGTACAATATCTCCTAAAAGTTATCATAATTATTATCATTCAATATCTGTCTTAATAGCAGAACAGAATAGAAGACAGAAGGCATTATTATAAATGCCTTCTGTCTTCATTAATCTCGGTAATAGATGACAATGCTAAATGCGTAAAATGTAAAGTAATAAGAAAGAAAATGTAATAAAGTCTCGGTAGGAACTATCACCGTTATGTGAACAAGAGGAATAATAAAATGAAGTAATGTGTGTTCGTTTACCGATATTTACTCTTACACTTATAAATTGCGAAGTCACCTGTGGATTTAATGAGTATTAACCAATTTAACATCTCAACTCAGTTCTGTACTGCACTCATCAAGAATGTTATCGTCTTCTAATCCGGTCTCCAATGATATCGTAAACCAGAAATGGTCTCATAAGCGAAACCTGTTTCACAGACCATCGCATGCACTCCCTATTGCTGTTTACTAGAGAAACTGCAAATGCATAAGAAATTTGCAGAAGAATATCGATAGAGTAAACGGTAATTTTGTAGAATTAAACACCTTATGAGAAAGAACCGATGAGCCAATTTACAGCGTATTCTTTCTCAGCAATAAAGACTATTTTTGATGATTTATTTACATTACACATGAAGACTAGAGGTGTCGCTCGTGCAATTATCGCAATTGGCTCGTTGGCCTCAAAGTTAAAAACGCCCATCATGTTCTTTCGGATATGTGTACCGGTATTTTCATAATTCGCATATTTAATGTTAAATTTATCGTACAACGTATCACCGGCGAATATACCTATATTGAGATTATTGTAACGGTTTATTGTTCTTGTTTTAATATAACAGAAATAATTGAATTTTTGTTTACGATTTTAAATTTAATTAGCGTGTTATTGCACGCACTAATTGGGTGAGTAATTCTCTAAAATAAACTACAGTTTTAACTTTTAAATATGACTTGCAATATAACTTAAATCTTTCTTATTTTCCTCCCTATTTAATGTTTGCTTCTAGTAGGGATTCTTTAATAAAATGTCTATGAAATGATTTTTTGTAAGACGATCTGTAAACTAGTAGATATATAGGGAATAGACCCATGTATTTAGTTCCTTTCCAAACATCCAGCTCATATTACAAGATATCCGTTGTCGGTAAGCTGGCGGCCATTATCGAAACTAATAGACCATATTCGGGGTTGCACTTCGTTGGCTTTACCATCTGACCTCCTATTACGTATTGACAAAAAGTATCCAAAGTTCAATACGCAAGCGGTCAAATCTCCTAATTGGATATTGAGGATTAGTTAATCTACTGTATAGCAGCGTATGCCTATTAGACCTGATCTTGTTATAGGTATAAACTTACTTTTTAATGTGATCAAATATGGTCTGTCCATTCCGAAATACGGCAAAGACATTGCCAGAAGTAGTAAAAATTGGCTATTATGAATTTCCAATGTTGTATGGGAGATATCAGTTAAAATGCGAGTGCCTAGTACATCTGGAATCATACTCATAACATCATTTAATAATTCACGTTCTCCAATGCCAAACACTTGAATTCATTTCGTGGATCCATCTTCTCGCTATATTCAATAAATGATCAAAAAAGCATCTTCAATCATCAATGGGTATAATAATATTAGGTTGGGAAAAAAGTTTCTTCGCATTTTTTAAGAAAATTCAAAACCTTTTTTATATAGTTTATTTACATTTAACTAAAGTATGTAGGTACCATTTTGTTCGATAACTTTTTGCCATCTTGTAGGTAGCGACATGATTCCATTGCTATAGAAATTTTGGTGCTTCTGATCAAAAAACCGCGATAAGAAGTTTTGGCAGTCCTCTCGTGATGTTAACCTGACACTGCCTAAAGAATTCTGAAGAGACCGAAACAGCTGGAAATCTGAAGGTGCAAAGTCAGGACTATATGGCGGATGCATTAACACCTCCCATCTAAACTCTCTTAATTTGTGCTGAGTGGCTAAGGTAGTGTGAGGTCTAGCGTTATCATGATGAAAAACCACACCCCCTCTGTTGATTAATTCCGGCCGCTTTCTCTCAACTTCTTGCTTTAATCTCCTCAGTTGTTCGCAGTAGAATTCGAATAGTAGTTCGTAGCAGAGTTCATAATCGATGGTCCTGCCTAATGGTAACAGCTCATAATGAATTCCTCCAATCCCACCACATACACAGCAACACCTTGTTGCGAGTTAACCCGGGTTTCGCCGCAGTTTGTGAAGCCTGACCGGCCGGCCGGCTTTTCGCACGTTCTTGTCATACGTGATCCACTTTTCATCACCAGTTATCAGCTTCTTCAAAAATGGTTCGGTTTTATTACGTCGTAATAAAGAATCACAAATAAGTACATGGTTCATTAGGTTTCTTTCAGTGAGCTCGTGAGGTACCCAAATATCGAGCTTTTTTGTGTATCCAGTTTTTTTTAAATGCGCTAAAACTACAAAGTGGTCAATTCCCAGTTCTTCAGCTACGACGTAACTACTGACATGCCGATCTTGCTCCACTTTTTCAAAAATTGCTTCCATTTTATCCGTTATAGGGCGACCAGAGCGAGGTGCATCTTTGACATCAAAATTTCCGGATTGAAAACGCTTAAACCAAATTTCTGCTACTCTCACAGACACTGCACTAGGTCCATAAACATCGCAAATTTTTTTCGCGGCATGCGTTGCTTTTTTAACTTTTTTGTAGTAAAATTTTAAAATCTATTAAATTTCTTCATTAGATTCACTCATCTTCACAGTACGAAAAACAAATAAAAATCACATATTTTCCTAATTTGAATTTAGAATCTTCTTTAAAATTTAAACTTTGAATAATACCAAAACCAGCCAGATACAAATAGTATAGCCAAAGAGATTTTATTACAAGTTAATACATGCTATAATGCGAAAAGACTTTTTCCCCAACCTATTAAAAGAGATTATGGAAGACGTGATATATAAAGATAAACAAAACACATAAATTTGTACTATGATATCCAAAGCCGTGCTCTATTAACAAATGAAATATCTATTAACAAATGGAATTTATGTGTTTCCCATGTAAGAGGACGGGAAAGAATACAATTTCCCTCTGCCGCTGGGAGAGCATCTCGTAAAAGGCGAGTAACCCAGCACCCCTTGATGGTATGGGATCTGTTCCCAGACTGGCTTGCGACCACCAGCATGCGAATCTGACCACCAAATGTCATTAACGCGTTCCGGTCGAGCCTCATGTGGGCCAGACTTGCCCCTCCCTATCCCATCCCGTTAATGCTGCGGTTCTAGTTAACTCTGGGTTCTCGTTCAAGGTCTACTGAAACCGTAGCATTCTTCTCTTCATTCCCCTCTACCACACCATCTCTTCAAGGTGGCAACACATTGGCAAAACAAGAGTCACTCTCTTGTATTGCCGATGTCCATAGGCGACGATGGGCACTTACCATCAGGCGGGATGTCTGCTCGTTTTCCCCTTAACTGCTATAAAAAAAGGAATATCCTCACAGGGATATTTTTAACCAGTTTTACCGTAAGTTTAGCGCGCGGACTATTGGTTAATTATCTATCATTGGATTCCTATGATTTTTTTAAGTTTAATATATTTTTTTTAATTATCTTAATAGCGTTTATTAAGTAGAGCAAAAAGATATTGTTTTATAAAATTACTAGCTATTCTCACGACCTCTTTTGAACGACCTATAGGTATGTACATAAAATCGGTCAAGCCGTTTCGGTTGAGATTTTTATATATAAGATTGTAAACACGCACGAATGAAATTGGTAACCTAAGCTTATTTTGAAAGACTATACTAAAGAAAAAAAATAAACCAACACCTTAAAGGGTATTAAACTTTACTTCTTTCACTTAAGAGAGCATTATTATTACTATTTATTGTGTAGGTATTTTAAGAATGGCTCAGCATATAAATCTTATCTCTTACTTGGCTAATGAGCCACAAAGCACTATTTATAAGCAATGTTCTTATAGTTCCGCAACAAGTAGTTTCATAAAGTAAATACTAGAAGTTTTAATTAAATGTAGAATTCATTTCATACACTAAATATTATATTCTGGTATACGTGTTCCTCAATCGGGTGTGAGATTGCAAAATAAATACGCCGTCACGACAGAATAATGGTGGATTTCATCGCGAGTATTCCTAGCAGTAACTCTGAAGCTTTGAGTCTAAAGTATAACATCCAGGAGGATATTCTAGTCAAGTTGTCATACTGTTAGTCTCCGTATATACTACTACAACTTCTTTTCTCTCTCTTCTTTTTTAATTAACACTAGTTATTTTATGATATTTTTCTATACTTATATTTAGTTACTTATTAAATGTAATATTTATTTTATTTTAGGCCAATGGTCGCGGGCTTTCAGGTTTCATGTGTAAAACGCTTTATACGTAGAGGCTCTACTATTAATAAAATTAGCGAATACACTATATGAAGAACTTATTATTGTTAAGTAAGTGTCGATATACATCGGAGTTTATTAGATTTAGACAGAATATACCATAGTTACAAAATTACTATAATTGTCAATATATTAATTAATATTCTTACACAACTCTCAAGTTAGAAATGAGCTGATAGGCTTCAAACTTCTGACGAGATTTTCACAAATATTAGCTAAGAACCATCTCGATTAATCCTTTCGAGCTAATAAAACTTTATCAGAATCTGTCCATTATCTTGGGCGCTACGATGCCACAGACAGACATACACATACACAGATACACACTTATAACTTTCCGTTTTAAAAATTAAAAACTCAATATTTAAATGTTCTTGTATTGCAGAATTGTTTGACTTTGTGTTTTATTTGTCTTTACTTGTAAAAATACTTAACATAGTATTAACTTAATTTTAGGACTTTAGTTTCGCCACAAATTCTCTAAGAAACATTACTTGGCATAAAATGAGTGTCCTCAAATGCTCTAAAGATTTATTGAACTCTAAAGATAGTCGAACAGTGAAACAAGAAAAAAGATCCAATATTATCATTTGAGTTATCAGTTCATAAAAATATTCATATGAAGTTACATAAAGTTATATTTCATATTTAGCATAGTTTTATTAATTTAAATTTCAACATAAACAAGCAAAAAAAAACACCCTAACTACCGGTGAGAAAGAAGTACTTACAAACAAGAAAAGTTTATTTTTGATATTTCAGGTGAATTGTTATATTGCCTATTGCTAAATATTAGACAAATTATTATGTTTCAGCTAAATAATTATCATGTAAATTTCTTTATATCACTCACGATTATTATTATTAATATATTATTTTGTGTATTAAGAGTTTGTTTTCAATTTACAAAAATTAAAAATAGTTGTTTTGCGGTATATATTCAAACGGAACTAAAATGCGATTGATTTTATCAATACTTAAGCAATTTCTTACCATGTCAAACTATTCAATTGCTTGAAAAAGTCACAGAGCACTGTTTAAGTAATCAATCGGTTAAATGTGTTTTAGTTTAAAACATAAAACTTCTCAATATCTAATTTAAACGATCTAATGTTTGAGTTAAATAAGGCGGTGAAAAATATTTTGGTAATTAGAATTTAAAATAACCCAAAATTTTTTGAAAGAAATGAATGCACTGTTGTACCATAAGTCGTGATTGCTCAAGGCGCTTTTGGTACATGTAAAACGAGACTCGAGACTGATGTGAAATCCTCAGCTATTAATATCTAACACAGGTTAACTTACCTTCAGAAATCAGTCGTTCGCGGATCTCCCACGCGAATATAGTCGGGTTTTCTCTTTTGTACTGTTCAATCTTTGAAACAACCGCCGGTGTTGCAACTTTCGGCTTGCTCCCTCCAATCAAACCCGGAGGCCGGAGAGTGCCTGTAAAAATACGACCTCGATAAATACTTCGATAAACTTCTTAAAACTCTATGCTTGTACACAATAATATCCACTTATAAGTATTAACTAATTAAAGTTGTTGCACACATTTGGACAATGAGGAAATATAGGCTTTATTTTCAGATACACCTGAAGATTTTGGAACAAAAAATTCTAAATCGAATTAAACCTTTAATAAGAATACCAATAATAGCAGCACGGTACCGATTGATGCAATTTCATTGAGTGCTAAACGTGAGTAAACGCCGTCCACTGCTGCAATACCGTGCCCAATCATAATTTAATTCACAGCTGCACCTACTATTAAAACTTATGTCGATGGCCTAAAGTTGAAATTTCATATACAATTCATTTCATACGTTACCGCTGTAGCATTCAAAACGAAGATGGACGTGCTTCCCTTTAAAAAAAACTGATAATCAAAGGCGCGGTACGGAATAATAATGAAAACTGCAAATTAGTATTAATTATAGAAACAATGACATCGGCTTAAACGAACTGAGCTCTGCGAGACAAGAATTCTTAACTTGTTTTGTACTTAGGTAAATCTTTTTGCAACCACTGTTAAATTTGGCATCAAAAAGGAAACTGGAGAAGTAAGTTATTTGGTATATATAATATTTTTTTAATAAATGTTAGATAAGTAAGTAATTTTCCTTGAGTACTAATAAGCCATCTTATAGAAATAAATTACCCAGACATACGTACGGTAATATTTTCATTTTATTAAAAAAAATAAGTTAAGAAAATCAAGGCTGAGATGATTGTCACTACGCCTGCTACCAATATTAAAATTTATAAAATGATTGTTAATGTTCCATAACTAATGAAAGAGGATCAATATCATATAGTTAACCTGTTTTCTTGGCTTCAGCGTAATTGGGTAAAATAAATAAAGATGGTTGATAAAAATTGACGCTGGGAATCATCTAACAACTATATTTTAATTGGTTATAATTATTTTTTATCATCAATGTTTCTCTTAAAATTCGTCTAAATAACTTTTACTAATTTAGTAGGATCAATAAATTTATTATTTACGTCAATTTCTTAAAAAACAAAACTAAGCAAGGTTTTATAATTATTTCCTTAATTAGCACAGCACCCACTTAACTGAATGTTGTAATTGGATATACAACTTCACATCACCATCTTTAGACTCAGCATAAATTAGCCGATGCCTGAGCACTAGATAAAAAATGATTGAATTCTGTAATTCCTAAATCAGTTAGTAGATAATGGATGAGTGCGTGGCTGCGTGGTTCGAGACAATTACACAAAAAGGCATCGCAGGCAGCATTCCGGCAGTCGGCCGCGCGAAACGTTTTTACCCTTTGAACAACGGCCCTCCATACCGATCACGCTGAATAATTCATCACATTATTTATATTCTCATTTTTGTCAACGCCATTCACGATAAATTCATACGGGTCTTTATGTCTTGATAAAACTAAAGCTTAAGACCCAAAATGGTGACATACGCAAAAAGATGTCCAAGTTTACACGTATTCAGACTAACGCGCCTTTTTCGGAGCTATTATTTAGTCTCATATAGTCATAATGACTACAAAATTTCTTTCTACAACAAATTCGTACAATATTTGAAATTGTTTATTTATTATTATTGCACCTCATAAGATCAATTTTCAATCAAACTTTGTCCTTCTATCTGTCAATCTAAAGCAAATTAAAACATCAAACTTCTACTCGTAGTAGTAATTTCGCATTGAATTGAAATTGGAAACATCCTGAAAAGTGCTCAAATTATGCACATCATGCGCATTCTGCTTGAAATACTTTTTATTAGTATTTTTAAATACATTAACACGGTTCTACCATATGTTGAAAACAGTATACAGGTTTTGTATGCATAGAGAATAACTTTAATAATTAAATTAATTCGAGAAGCAAAATCACTAAAATCCATATTTTTAAAGCTTAAATTTATGTAAAATAAGTGTTATATTTTTTATATGTAATTATAAAAACGAAAAGATAATAAAGTACAATTATTATAATATTACCCTAATTTTTGTGAAGGTGGTTAAATGAATATTCATTATATTTTGAAGCAAAAACTACTGATCGCACATTACAACTGTCCGACTGTTAATCTCATTAATATTATAATACAAAATATAAGTGAAACTGCATAATTATTATTATTGTTTATATTTAGGCACTATTCATACTTTATAAATGTAAAAGTGTAAGTATTTGTTCGTTTGATTTTTTTTCACGATGTAACAGAGCGACGGATCGTCGTGAATCGTGAACTTGGTCCTGAAAGCGACCAATATTGATTCTTGTTGTACACAAGCACATAAAAATAACACAAACTCATTTTATTGTTATCCTACAAGAGTTTTAGTGGTAGAATTGTAAAGTAAAGCGGTTAAAAGTAGACTGGTATTAAAAGGAAACTATAATCCTAATATTATAAATGCGAAAGTAACTTTGTCTATTTGTCTGTCAGTCGCGCTTTCAAATCTATTGAACCGATTTAAATGAAATTTGGTATACAGATAGTATAGAGCCTGAGAAAGGACATAGGCTACTTTTTAATGCGAAAAAGGGTTGTAAGAGGTTGAAAGCATCATCATTTTTAAAGCTAGAAGCTTGAAACTTATCTTTCAAGCTGTTGGTTCAATATAAATAAATATGACATTCAAAGTTTGTAAAAGTTTTACCCTCAAGGAGGTAAAATAGTATAGGGAATAGGTTTATGTGAATGTTTTTAGACGTATGTGTCTTATTTGTAAAATAATTAGCCTAAATAATTAAAAAAGCTACGTAAAGACACTATATCACGCGGACGAAGTCGCGAGCACAGCTAGTGAGATATAAATTTAAATGAAGTTTGTATCTATACTTGAAGTATCTATACAGTGAAAATCTCGTCTTTCACTTATCCATAACTTGTATTTAGCCAGTATGATTGAAACCTACAGGTATATAGGCTCAATGGACTCCTGCCAAGCAGCTTTCCTTTTGATTGATAGGTAAATTGCGGGAGGCCGGCACACTGATCATTTTGCAGTAATTAAATCGGCTAGGAACGTAATCGCATGACCGGAGTCAATTACTTGCCGTTGCCTAGGCGCAGGCGGATCGTGTAAGATACCTAAAATTGTTATTATTGCGTAAAACACGAGCGTGCTTCATGCGCTTTTCCGTACCACGTTGCAATAATAATGTCAATTATATTTGTTACCATATTAAGTAATAACATTTAATACTCTACTACTATGACAATCATTTTTATTTAATTTCTATGCACAATAATACATCTATATATATATATATATATAAGGAGAAGCTGACTGACTGACATATCAACGCAGTGCTTAAAAAATAAGGGTTAGAATCTAGAAATTTTGCACACCTTTTATAACGTAGGGGAGCACTAAGAAAGGGTTTTTGAAAATTCACCTCCTAAGGGGGTAAAATGAGGAGTGCAAAATTAGTATGAAACTGCCGTTTTTGAAGTCATTCAAATGAAATTCAGTATGATGGTTCTTCATTGAAAGTCATGAGACACTTGCAAAATATTTTTTCGAAAATCATCCCTTAAGAACCAAGGGCAGTATTGCTGGAGCAAAGTTAGTATGAAAGTTCTCTGATTTTCAGTTATTTTAACAAAATATTGTATTTTTCTAACGTAGGGGAGCACTAAGAAAGATAATTTTGAAAATTCATCCCCTAGGGGGGTAAAAATGTCATTTTATTACGCAAAAATTACGCATTTTCAAACAAATATTAATCTCCTTTTTCACTTCTCAAAAAATCGTTCTATAGTGTTTGCTCATAAATCAAAGAATCACACATTCATGTTTTCACGGTATTAACTCCAAAAGCTAAAGCTAGACATTGATAATACGTCAGTCAACCAGTTATTGTTTTATATGCTTATAATAGAGTTTTAATAATAATATAATAGAGTTAGAATTGTTAACAGAATAGTGTCTTCATTCCAATTAAACTGTATTTAGTCAATGTAATGTATATTGGGGCAATAAAGAATCAATAACAACCTATAAACACTTTTCACCTTTTCTGTTATTCACTTAAACACAAAATGAATAATTAATCATCGAAAGCGGGCGAAGAGTCGAGGACGCGAGTGTTCAAACAGCACAATACGTACCGAAAACGTCAGTAAATTCCCAAACAACAGCCGTTAATGGGCGCTTAAAGTCATTACACGGTGCGTCTACAAAAGACAAGATGTTTTAAGCGACTCAAAAAGGGCTTCGGTTGATTAAATTTGTATTAAAAAGCGACCTTTTATATTGCCTGGCGCTAACTGCAAGGGAAACGCTTCGTCACGTAGCCAATAGATCAAAATCTTTAACGGCGAAGTGGTCTGGATAACACTGGTTCATAAAATTTAATGTAAAGCGTGTGTTAAAGACGCCTGATTTCGTGATTAATGGTTTTTTGTGAAAGAATTAACTAGACTTGCTTCTTCAGAAGCTATTAATAATTCGAAACCAGAGTCCGATCATTCTTTCCTATTAAGTTTTTGCATAGAAACCGAATCAGGCTCAAATAGCTCGAGTCAGTGAGCTACATCCATTTAGAGTGCGTTCTGCTATTATACAATTAATTACTTAACTGTACCGATACAACGTGCTTCAGGGTAATTAAAATCAATTACGTTCTAATTTAAATACATTTATTTTGTAAACATGCTCTTATTTCTATTTTTTATTAATAATTTCTTCATATTCAATCTATAGATGTACCTATCCTGGTTTCTAATAAAGACATAAAATCGTTAGAACTGTTTTATTTCTAGAAAAGATATATGAGTGGAATAATAAGAAAGAACAAACAATGTTCATTATCAAAATATAATCAATTTAAAAGCTGATATGGGTACTCTATAACTTTCTGGCTGCTTTATCCATGTGTGATAATATATTTTTTCAACAATAATTAAATTTGATTTAATGAATAAATCCGATTAAAACATTTCACAATATTATCAGTACCTAATAACATCATGATTTTTACTTAACAAAAACATACCTTCTATGGTCATTAAATATTCAAATTAGCCGACGGGAATTGGAGCGAATAAAAAAGCATAGTTTGTGAAGCAAGAATGTCAACCCTGGTAATTCAATTTTGATTATAGGACCAAAAGTCTAAATACGGCTTCATTACCGGCCGCGGCGATCCGCGGACAATCTTCTTGAGTAGGTATCATTAACCACGACGTTTTAGTATATCCAAATAAAATTACCGTTTCAATATAAAATTACCTACTGATTCCATTATTTTGGTATTGTCGTATAAACACTGGAAAGAGTGAGATGGTTTACTTGTAAGCGTCGTAACTTTATCGTTTTATAGATGTGGTTATTTGAAAAACAAATTATTTACCTAAACTGGAGGTTCTCAAACTTTATTAGGTACCCTAGAAACTTGTCCCATGTTTTATTTAGTTTTTGTGTGACCTAGTCACCTACTAACCTAACATTTAATTTCATGAAAATTTAGAAAGGTTACTTATGTTTCTTCCATTAAAAGAAAATTAACTAATTTTTTTTTTAAATATTACTAGCAGTATGGATCACATACTCCTAGTATTCCCTTTACCCCTCCTAGTAAGCTAAAATGCTTGTGTCAGGAGGGGGCCAGTAGTCCAATGTCCGGCATTTGAATCCAACTGATCCAATTGATTGTGAATCCAACGCCCGAATCACTGAGCTACTGACGCTTCAATATGGTGTATTGAAGCGTCAGTAGCTCAGTCAGTAGCTTCAATATGGTGTAACTCTAATATGGTGTATCTTATCGTAAAGACCCATACTACTACTTAGAAGACCGAAAAATAACTTAACTTAGGAAGTGATGACCTGGAGACCCCTATGACTCTTCATTAAATCCCAGGAGATGACATAATCCAGTTTGCGAAGCTTAAGCCCTCTTAATGCTTTTTATTGCTTACATGGACTCCTGAAACGACCACTTGAGGTTGTTTAGAAATAAATGATTTAAACAATCTAACAACTTAACTGTTTCTACATTGCTAGATGGTTGTTGTGTTTTGATTGAAAGGTTATTTATGTGTACCCATTTCTGCGGTGTGGCGTCGTTTGGGCTAGATAATAACATTTGAGCTAAGGCTAGGTGGCTATGTTAAATACTTAAGTGGTTTTACATGACGGCCCTGGGCGGATCGCAGCCGGCTTCCGTGGGAACCCGCCACGTGACGTTACGAAACCACCACGGGCTAAAATTGATTGACAATACGAACACTGCCGTAATATTTATTATACTACATTTTCAGTTTCCTTCTAGTTATACTTAATTAAAACTTTAGTTATGTTTCAAACATAAAAATTAACGTAATTTAATTGGCAAATTACTTAATAAGTGAATTTAAAAAAAAAATCTTTTTTCACATTGCTTCGCGCCACATAGTTCTTCAAGAGTTCTATATTTGACAGGAAAACTTCGTACCGAGTATAAAGATTTTCTTTCTCTCGAAATAAAAGCTTTCAGCGCTGCCTTCCTCTCGACGTTCTTTCGAGTAAGAAGAAGCGTTATATTAATTACCTACCCACGAGATATACCTACATTTTATTTCGGTATTGTAAAAAGTGGAAGTTTCGTTGACAATCTTTGGTAGATGGTCAACAAAACTTTATCTTATAAAACGTTCATTTACCTGTTACAAAAGTCGAATGCACTTGATAATAATGAAATTACTCATATGATCACCTGTTATGATTTTTTTAATTCAAAGCTTAATGTTACTTTCCATAATTATTGAGACCGTCGTTTAAAGTGCGTATCATACTATAATAGTCAACGCACTGTTGCTTTTGAAATCGTCCTTTCACGATTCTTGAGCAAACACAAAGTGAGCATGTGTTCTAATTGTATAGCTCACAGATCAAATGAAACAGACAGCTATTACTACCCAGTCCTGTATGCAATGACAACTCATGCCTCGCTTGCTATGATATTACTTGCAGTGATTGTTCGACGTAATTGACGGCTAAAGTTTGTTCAGGTTAAGTTACGAGAATTATATATCATTTTTGTATAAATCGTTAAACTTTCTTATACATTTCCGCATATTTATATATGTAACGTCTTCGCAAAGTCATACTTTTCTAGTTTATATATTAGATCTACACTTAAAAGCACAATAAATATTAACAAATATCGTTTAATTAACATTCACATTATTCAACAGAATAACTTAAATCACGAGTTACTTAAATTTAATGATTAAGTATTTGAGAATCAAAATCTAAACAACGTCATTTTCTTTCGAGCCCGTGTCAGACTATTAAATGTAAAACATATTCAATTCATGCAATTTAGATGGAACTGAGCATTGCCTGACGCTTAAGTCCCAGGAGCAGGTTTAAAGAGCTCTTTCATAATATATTAACTCTCACCTCCACCATTCGCCCTCGCCAACTACATAAAGTAAACTTACGTGGACCTCAAGAAGGGTGACCTTAACCACAACACTGTAATAGTAACTTCCATGTACACTGCACGAAAAGACTCTAATCTATCTCATCAAAGGTAAAATATAGAGACCTCCTGACACGGGTATTTTCATTCTTACTAGGAGTATGAAAATACCCGTGTAGTCTCAACCATAAGGAAACGAAATAAACATTTTTTATTATTATGAAGAAAAATAAAAGGAAGATCTGGCCCAACTGACTGTTGAAGTTTAAGTTTTGTTTTATAAATACTGTGATAATTATTCCCACATGAAAGATAGCAATCACTGAAAGTATCGATATTAATTATATTGAATAAAAGATTATTATTAATAATAAAACCATCGATGTTATAAGATAACTCTGATAAACAACTTGCTCTGGTTCGCATATAAAAGTTGAGAAAGAATGGAATTGTTTTGTTCTCTAATTTAACATTATCTCTGTACGTAGATCAATAGAGCTTAATTTGAAAGAACTTACCACAATTTGATCTTACTAATATTATAAATGTGAAATTTTGAGTGTATGTTTGGATATTTGAATGTCATGAAACATCTAAATGTTTGTTGCTCAATCCGTATGCAAAATGAAATTTGGCACACGGATACTTATAAACCTGGATTACCACATAGGCTACTGATTATCCCGGAAAAAATCATAGTTCCTGTGAATTCATTCGTAATAAAATGTGGTTATTGATCGTCTGATTATACTTATAAAGAAATGTAATGACAAAAATTTTTTTTCTTTCATCTCTTGCACCTTTGCGAAGCCGGAGCGTCGGGCAGTAGTTGATTAACTCCCTATTACTTATTTGATATTTCATTAACACTAGTTTACACAATTTCTTTCTTTCTAAATATTTATACCATTGGTTGTGGTTGTCACAGTGGGTTTTGAATTAAAATGTGCGTCTTTTATTTCTCTATGTTCATTAGACTCACATTTAACAAAATCGATGTCTCACATTTATAACATTATTTTCCAATTATCATTCTATTTTCGGTAATTATTTGAGTCTTATTACCTTTAGCCTACCAATTTTTAAAAATAATTTATTAACGCATAGATATTTATATATTTAGGTACCCAAAATAAATTTAGTTGACAGTTCAATTAATAAGTTGATAAACCCGTTTATTAAGAGAGCTATTCCTCTCTTTCTCTAGTCCTTGGTTTGGATGCTCACAGCTTATCGCTGGTGAGTTGGCTGGCGGCTGGCTGTTCGCGTACCGGTGGCTTATAATTAACACGCTGCAAGTTTTATGAATCGATTATGATCTAAGCTTTCGTCAATAGCAGCTCCGCTAAAACTGCGATGCCTTATCGTTGATTAATAGCAATTGAGGTTTTTATTGCAACCATGTTATTAGAACAGATTTTTAAATACAATCTTCAGCGTTGTTTTTGATAAATCAACGACTGGTTGAGAAGTAATCTATACTCATATTTAGCTTACTTGTAAGTGTTAAAAATACTAGCCATTTGCAACTAAAACTCCTAGTAATCTTTAAAAAAATAATCAAAATCAATACAGGCAATTTAACGCATCACCACGTAGTATAAAACAGTCTTTTCCCGCTGTATGTCGATCCCTATGTATGCTGAGATCTTTAAAACTACGCAAAGGATTTTGATGCGTTTTAATAGATAGAGTGATTCGAAAGGAAGGTTTATAAGTATAATACATGCATATTATAGTAGAGAAAGACAGTACAGTGCGAAGCCGGAAGCGGTTCGCTAGTTGAATATAAACCAATAGAGCCTTGAACTAAGAAGCGTAACCATAACATAGACATGGAACGTACCTACACACTCGTGAATATTAAAGCAAGATTTTATATTCTAAAAATATATAAAAATCGTTATTAATTCATTATTTCATTCATATGTAGATAGTGGATACATATTGATCATTCTATGCGGGCCGTGAAGTAATTATAGCAAATAACTTAGTTGCAGGCAATAACAGGCCGCGGGCAATTCTCTGCGATATCTGTATAAATCAATACTACGCTGAAGAGTTGCACCCGGCTAACTTTCCATTAATAACATATACTCTAATTGTAGAGGAGGCGATACCTAGTAGGCAGGTCACTTTATCAATTATTATGTGTCTTAATACCTACGTTATAACAATTCAAACATAACTCTTGTTTAAGAAATTTTTATTTTGTTTTTGAATTTTTTAGCCTACCAGTTTATTTTAATGACGGTAAATATAAGCATGCCGAGCTTCTGACAACGACCTCGCCCACTTTAGAGACCTCTAATTTTTGCTAATCACTCATAGCTCTGATCTCCATAGTACTCATAGGGTTTAGAAATCTAATCTTATTTATTGTCCACACTTTTGATCTTCCGTTCGCTTATTTCTAAGTGATACGATATAAGTGCCTATTGGTTAAATTAAATTGAATATATATATTTATATACTTTTTCAAGAGCACCTACCTACTTAAATAGATGAAATGTCAATTACTAAAGTTATTTTTGCTGTTACTGCCAACTAACTGTAAAATATCCAGTAACCTCTCTATTTTCTATATATTACCCAGATATAAATTCATTGTACCTAATTTAATTCCAAAACTAATTAATTGCGTTTCAGTCAAATAATTAAGAAGCATAAGCTGCCTATAGAACACTACTTGTTCTGCCTAATATATAATCTTACCAAGTAGTTTAGTAACAGCACCTTGCTGAGACAGCACATGATGAGCGATGTCGTAGTGTCGCAACCCAAACCGGGAGAGCTCCAGTAGCCTCTGCTGTGATAACAGTGAAGATAAAGGATGCGATGCTGCGCCAGGATACAAGGCAGTTCCAGAACCACCACCCGATGAAGATGGAGACACGGGTACTGGAAAATAAAAGTTAAATATATTGTAAATAAAGTTTCAGAAGAAAAATGTATAACGTGTATAACGGATAATTATACACAAAAGTAGAGTAAACCTAAAATTAGTTAACCAAACATTAGCTAGATAATTACGGTCGTAAGTAGTTATTAGGAGTAGCATTAAATGCAAATGTTATAACTAAAATAATTTAAATAAAAATAACTGACAAACAAGTCCACGAATGCTAGCTACCAAGTCTTCTCATTTAAATAAAAACAAAGTAAAAAGATTAAATAAGAAAGCGCGCCCAACGAAATTGCTCGAAAATGAGGTAAGAAAATGAGAACTAATAACAATAGTCATTTGGGGCGATGTCGTGCATCGTTGAAAGAGGATTCATTTTTTACACTCTTTCTGTAATTCGAATGCCTCTGGCGAAAGCCTTTCGATTCCAGACTATTACGCTAACTGTGGTCATTCATTGTAAATTACGTAAATTCAGTGCGCGTCAAAGGACAAGCTACTAGATTTATTAAAAGCTATTGCGACGATAAATATACCTCAATGAAATAGCGTGAGAAAGGTCCCTTTGTGCAATCACAACCCGTTATGACAGAGTGCGGTGCTACTTCCCCTCTAATATTCATAACCTATTAAACGACATGAAAGTCGAACAGCAATATACTTTTTACGCGAAACAAAATTACACTTGGCATATCCAGCAAAAATCGTACTAATAAAATTTATCCATAAAGTTGTCCGTTAAAATGAGCCAGAAAATGTTTATTTGGCGTATAAGATGTCCCTTTCGCAACAGTTAGCTGGTATATATATATTACCAGCGCAATTTGTCCTTAACGGCGGTCAGATACGTTTAAGACCGATCGTAACAATGCTTTCTTATGAACACATCGTAACACATTCAATTATAAATTAAGCTATTAAGTTAATATACCATAATTTGTTTATCAGGTTAAGCATCGAAATTAATGCATGTGGCATAACTTGTTCATAACTTTACACTTTTTATTAGCAAGACCATAAGGCGATTTCGTCAAGAAAGGTGAGACGGAGCTTACATTCCGCGAGCGTAAAAAGCGCTCTTATACTAAACTGTTAGAAGCTAAATTACTCTACGCTGCACCGAACGATTGGACACTCGGAATTGGACTTGGACGTATAATTTCTGGTGTAATCGCTTTAATAATGGAAGAAAAAAGTGATATTATCTGCCCACGGTCAATAAATTAACACCGTTTAGAGCAAAAATGTAGAGTCTTAGTGTCACTAGTATTATAAATAAGGCAAGTTGTAATCGGGCGAGGTTTAGAGATCGTTCGTGCTGGTGAGTGCGTGTATATGTTTTTATTTGGGTGCGTGAGCAGTGAGGTCTTATTAAAATATTTCAAGTGGAAACTGGAAGGACCACTTAGTGGTGCGCGGGAGTTTCACGCCTGGGCTGATACAACATTAAGTCGACAAGATAGCTTATTTGTGCTCTGCTGAGGATTAGGGCCAATAAATCACTGATTAGAATGTATTGACTGGCAGTGACTCCGACGTACAGCTCTTACTTTTATTTATTGACCGCTAAGTTTTTAGGGTTTTATGACTTCATTATTCTATTTCCATTAACTTGGTTCCGAGCGTTGTTTATTTAATTAACGACTAATGCAAATGATACTTGTACCTCGCTTATCTTTTACACATCGATCATAAACGAGGCGGATTTATAAATTATTATGCGAAAATAAAGGTCAATTGACAGGTTTTTGATGTGCTCAATGCGAGCAATTATTTGAAGTTTATTGAAACTGATCACGTATTTAAATCGATAATATTAACTACAGTTAATTATATTTATAATATAAAGATTATTTTTTAATAGCGTGAACTTGTTATGTTTTTGGCCCGGGTGATTAACTTCTTAATAACATAATAAATTTCTTAGTTAGGTGTCGCTACATTGAAGTGCGCATAATATACAAAATTAAATTTACTATACATAAGTAATTATAATAACCAATAGTTCTAATTTTAAACAATGACTATGTGATGTACAACATGATACCTAATTTTAACATAATCCAATCCAATATTTAACACAATTTTAATAAATAAACACGAACGACTTGAATGGTAATCGTGCAGGTGTTCATAAATTAAAAATAATACGAAGGGGAACGGTATATCGCGTTCCTCCAAATGCGAACAGCTTATGCGAAAAAAAACATTGTCTTACCGAGTTTCGCTATTATTGTCATCACACAGCGGAAAATTGGTGCCTTTTGTGTATTTTTTAATAAAGTATTGAAAGTGTAGCCGTAAACACCGGTCTATAGCCGCAAATGATCATTCGCAACTCAAGTGTGTAGAATTGCAAGAAATTCAAGGGAATTATGTATATGAAGTGTATTAAACACTTTTTTACTCAATTTGGCTTTTAAATTTGTTGTGAGCGTCTTGTGTTAAATTGACTATAAAATAATTTGATTTGAAAGATGTATCATTGCATAATTAAGCAACTTTTTATTTTAGAAGTCGAATCAATTATAATATAATACATTGCTATATACTGACTATGTACTGAAGTCTTGAAGATATAGAATAATTAATAAAGACCTATACTGTGGAACTATATGAATATTAAAATGTTAAACAAACTTATAATACAACTAGTATGGCGCATGGGTGAATAACAAATTGTCTGATTCAGTATGGCGGTTTGGTAGAAAATGGTAGACAGTGGTAGAAAGTAGCAGAAAAAGGTAATGAGTTGTAGACGGCGATAGAAAATGGTAGTCAGTGATTGGCAGTGGTAGACAGTGGTCTACTACTTTAAGTTCATTAACTTCTACTATGCACTGTCAACTATCTACTGTTTACTGTCTACATGTTCTAAAGCGAATATCACATTGCTATGCTATCGAGCACAGTACAGTGGAATGTAAAAGAGAGACAGAGTTATAGATAGTAGAAAAGTAAGTTACAGACAGTGCACAGTAGAAGTTAATGAACGTAAAATAGTAGACCATTGACCGTATTGCGCCCGTAGCTAATATGATAGGCCATCCGTTGTGAAATATTTATTTTTTGTTTCCGACATATATTATTTTTTTCTAAAAAACCACTCTTCCATCTTATATACTTTCTGAGATAGACACCGACGAAATTTGTATGGCCACCATCTTAAATCCGTCATTTCGGTTTTTTTTTTCAGCTCATTGCCAATTGTATGAGGTTTCAAATGATATTTATTCGAGCATCTACCGCCTATCTTAAATATCCTAGCTGTACTCTTCCCCTGTCTCTGAATTCCTCAATCATCAGCTCTCTCTATATTTTTCTTCTAAATGAATTTTCATCTTCTATACGAAACCATTAGTGAAAAAAAATTTTTCATACAAATTTTTACAGGAGAGATCAATGAGTCAGTGAATCAGCACAAGATTAATAAAAGAATTTGCTCTTATTTGATTTTCTTTGGTTTCTTCAGCAATTTAAATAAAAATAATTCCGCCAAGCGTGAGTGTGGAATTCGATCGATGTAAAAAAATAGCTATATTATCTTTGATCGCATGCGCTGCGGAAAGCATTGATGATAGAACAAACAAATGTTCTACAATATTATAGAACGTATTAACATCTACAAAAAACTTCGCGAGACCATATTATGTATAACTATTGTAGTTATGTGATAACTACTTTTTTACATTTTAAAAGTTGATAGAAATGCCTATTAAAATCAGATCATATTATCCATACCTTTGTATTAATTCTTACCTAAATAAATTATTTCGTATTCAATGTCTGTAGATTACTTTCTGAATTATTGAATTCAAAAGATATTACGAAATTTAAAATGTCAATATAAACAAAAAATACTTGCCGACGCGCCGTGTGTTTAATATCCACCCGTGCGAAGTCGGGACGGGCCGCTAGACTTTAAATAATGCGTCAAAACCTAAATACATATTATATAAAAGATCATTTTTTTCGTGATGTAACAATAAATTGCAATTTTTCATAAACAAGAAGAGAATAGAATAGGTCATCGGGAAGTAACCTATAACTCTGCAAGTAACCACATTAACAGCCATATTTGGACTTAGAAGTTTGATTTTTTGACAGCCGGAAGAGACTGCAGGCTTAATTATTTTATATCAATTTCATCTTGATACCTCCATGCGATCCTGAGAATAAGGGTCTTGATAGACAGACTGTCAGACGGACGGACAACGAAAGATCCAATAAGGGTTCCATGTTCCTTTGAAGGTACGGAACCCTAAAAATATAGGGTTATATGTGTATCATTATAGTATAACTCAATAGTTATTATTTAAAGCTAAAACTTTATATTTATTTTGGCAGTTATTTATTGGAACATATAATCAAGTGTTCATATTTTAAATATAATGTTCACATCATAAACACAGTTGAAATGTAAAAATATTAAGTAAACATGAATAAAACATACCATAACTTTAATATCATTTAAGGTCATAAAACTCCGACAAAATTAAGTTATTCATTCAAATATTTGCGCCGCCATATCGTTTTACCAGGTCAATTTTATTGCTACTTTCTCAAAAAGAAATTTAAACCCTGCAAATGGAAATTTACTGCTCAGTTTCACCAACAGCAAAATAGTTTTATCTACAAAACGGTTGTTTTTAAAGGTTTTATGTTATTTATGATCTTCTTTTTGACTTAGAATAGAAATTATCCTTTTAACGTGATAATAAAAGTAAAATCATTTCTTCGAACTAAATTCAGAATATTTTATTATAATATTTTTTTAACAAAATTGCTAATTTTATGTCAAAAAAGATGAATAAAGTTAGTTTGAAGCAGGAAGGCAAGAAACTCAACAGCGGTTTATTCCAAAACACTATTTAAGTACTATACTGTACAAAATGGTTTACTAATGATTATTTTAGGATAAATAGAATCCTTTGTTGCTTTCAGGTCCTTGCGTCATATCTATGTAAACAATCTCTCTGTTTCTGATTTCAAAAATTTTGAACGACAAATAACTTACGATTTTAATTCTTAATGAAGTTATTTGACAATAATATGAACTGTAATTCCAACATGATAGGTAGGTAGGTATTACAAAGACCAAGCAAGTGGTTTTAGTTTGAACAAGTGTATTAATGATGAATGCAATGTGTGAACTGTTTTAGCCAGTTTACACCCTATTAATATAGCGGCATTAATTGTCTAGTAATTAAGCAGCAACGTTTCAGTTATCAAGCCCAGCTGATTATGCGTGATCACCATTTAAATGTTAATTAGATTTACTGCTACACCTGATCAAATCTACTTCTATAAGGTGTTTCTTTAGCTGCATGACTTTTTTCGATAGGAAATTACTTTGATAGTAACGAATCATTAACATTCATGTTCCAAAAAGACTTTTAGGGCCTTCAGGAATTTCTCAATTTGATGAAATTTGATTTCAAAATCAAAATCAGGCTAAACCATACTTCTAAAATAATTAAAACCTTCTAAAAAAACGTAACCATAAATTTATTGCATAGCATAGCACTGGTTAAGACATTGGTGTCTTATTCGGGAGGTCTGAGTTCGATACCACACAACAGGCACACATCTCTGACTTTTATGAGTTATGTGTGTTTTAAGCAAGTAAATATCACATGCTTGCTAGGTGATGGAAAACATCGTGAGGAAACCTGCACTCCTGAGAGATCCTTAAAGTTCTCAAAGGTGTGTGAAATCTGCCAACTCGCACTGGGCCAAGGTGGCCTACGACCTAACACCCTCCATACTCTGAGGAGGAAACCTTTTTTTTATTAATGTGGGAAATGCATTTACGCATACCCCTTAAAGGGGTTATGTGGGACTCCCAGCGATAAGCGCTGGACTACCGCACTAACACCCACCACCGTCCATGCCGTATATTAGGTGCCGCAGGAACGCGTTAGCATGCTACTGCGGACAACCTGGCACAGCCGTGGGCCAATAATGATTGGTTGTGATGATGAAATTTATTGAAAGACATTTTGGTCACTTGGCCTCTAAGAGCGTCTCCTAGTTATTTTTATTAGGGGATATGTCAAATACATGGCTTATACTGAAAAAAAAATAACTATAGAAGCATTATAGGACAACATTAAGGAGCCATAGATGAAATAAGAGAAAAATTATTAAAAAAAGTGGTTAAAAATTGGACTATCCGATCAGTCTCTTTGTAATGGTAGTATATTTTTTTATATTATATTTAAATTTGAAGTTCAAGCTCTTAAAAAACACCCATTATAAAAGTTGAATACTGTGTGCCGCTATGTGTTTTTATAGCTGTAGAAATGAAAATATAACACATTTTGACTCACCCGCGAACACATTACTTATTAATTACCATAATAAGTGTCCCAGTGTTTGTTCACAACATATCTTTCTTGTGGTTATTATGTGATGCCGTCATTCTTAAAAACATTTCATTATTCTGCTACCATGAGAACAATTAAAGAGAAGTTAAACTGTGACCATCAAATTTGAGGTTGTCATTAATTATCAGTTTTACAATTTTACTCCCTCGTGAATAGGTCTAAATATTTTTTATTTATAATTATTACCCAAGGGTTACAGAGCCTTACTAAATGAAATTAACTTGTTTTCTGGGAGGGTAATTACTACTGTTAGTTATAACACTGGCCGTGAGAGGTTGGGTTAGAATACAATTCCCCTCTACCGCTGAGAAAGCATCTCGTAACCACGCACACTCATTGGTGGTAGAAAATCTGTTCCCCAACTGACTTGCGACCTCCAGCATGCAAATCAGACCGCCAAGTGTCTCTGACTCGGTCCAGTCAAGCCGCATATGGGCCAGATCTACCCCTCTCTCTTGCAACCCATTAATGCATTAAAGAATGCCGCGGTTCCAGTGAACATCGGTCCACAAAACCGCAGCATTCTTGGCTCCCCCTTCTCACTCTATCTTCGAGGCGGCAACGCAACGGAAAATGAGATACTCTCTTGTTTTGCCGATGTCCATGGGCGATGCTGGCCACTTTCCATCAGGTGGACCGTGTCGCTTGTTTGCGCCTTATCTGTCATAAAAAAAAATTCGCAGCATTGATTTAGATAGAGTTTTGGTTCTAAAATCGGGGACATTTGTAAAAGCACTTTAACAAAACTTGACTTTAACCAGTTAAATACACTGACACGGCACATTATTATTATTATTAATTCGAGAGTAATATTCTAGTCCATAAACTCTTATAATATAGTTCTTGATGCAAAGTAAAACCTCGCTTAACGCTACCTTAACTATTAATAATATAATAGACAATGTTTCATGCTTAAAGAAAAAGCTGCAGAAAGCTTAGGACTTGTGGGTGGCCAAGGTGGTACTCACTTACAGCGCTCGACTTTGCTGTTTAAGTACCTTCTAGCCTATCAAAGGTGAACTACTACTTGAAAACACATAAAAAAATTAGATTATCTGTGGTTGATAATTTACGAGTCACGAAATAAACTAAAACAGAACTAGTCATCAGCCAACAGCAAAGTACAGAACTTTAGGTATATGTAGAATCTTAATATACTTTATAAGCAAGCCAGCCTGAACAACAATCTAGTTTAACATAATTTAGTTAGGATGACTTTGTCACTGTAAGGTTTCCTTTACATCTTGAATGTAAATAATGTAATGCGATGATTTCATTACTAATACTGGAATTTAAAGTCAAATCGAATACCTACGATTACAAATGCGTAACTTCACCAGGACGTTTGTATTTTAGAAAAACATTTCAAATTTTCATTATACCACTAGCTGAACCGACAGACGTTGTCCTGTCTTAACTATGAATATTGAATTCGAATTACCTGTCAAAAGCTTACATTACAAAAGTTAATATGGTCGTTGAGTTTTCTTAAATTTTCTAATTTTTCACGCATTTTTCTTACATTTTTTCTTACATAAAAACCTTCTTCTGGTAAATAACAAACACAATAAAAAAGAATTGGCGAAATCGGTCCAGCCGTTCACGCGTGATGCCGTGGCCAAGGGAAATAGGGATTCATTTTTATATATATAGATAATACATTTGCAAATTAAATAATTGTTGTTCGAAAATTTCTCTGAAAAACCTCCATAATTAATAAAAAAAAATATCTAAATTATTTAAAGGTGGTGTCACGTCATAAAAGTGTAAACATGAAGTTATTATCCAAAAGTGATGATCACTTTGCAACAACGGCTTTCCATATATACCTAATAAAAAAATTACGAGAAAGCTAAGAACTGTTTAATTTAGATTAACATCCTAGTCCCACCTTATCATGCAAAAGAGTTATAGGTAAAACTATATAACTATTGCCTTCATTGCAAGGAAAAAAGACGATAACCTAATAACTGGTGATAACCGGCAGGTGGACAGGAGAAGAAGAAGAAAAGATGGTCTGACAAGATCCGTTCAACAATAAGCCTCTCGGTTCACGATGCTATACACGAAGATAGAGTGAAATGGAGAAAGATAGTCCTGGAGAAAGTTATTCGGAGAGGCCACGACTTTCAGTAGTTAGGACAAACGATGCTAGGTGGAGAACAGAAAATAAAAAATATCACAATTATACTTACGATACAATTCATCCAGATTATTTTCGCCCTATTTCGCATATATCTTCCTAAATTACGTACAACAAACTTCCTGTAAACTTATCGCTCTATCCATCAGGATTTTGTCACTTATTACTAACGCCATTATTATGAATATTTCTAAATAAATTAAGTCATAAAAAAGTACCAATTATTGAATGTAATTTTTATTTTTTCGTCAGTGAAGAATAACAGTTAATACAATTATGACCATGATCATAAAATTTTTGCAGAAATTTTGTGAATTGCTATATTATTGAGTCACTTAATATTTTCAAACCTTTTTATTTTATATAAGCTTGAATATAAGACAGGGCTGCCTCCGTAAAGTATTCTTTCCAAACTTAAATAGAGTCTTGGTGCTAGAACAAATAGGTATTCTAGCTCAGCAAAAACATTTTGTTGCACAAGGTATTATATATCTAAATGTTCAGCTTTCGAATATATTCAAGAAAGTTTTGGATTTGGTAGATTTAATGCTTGAGCATAAAGATTTCTTGATAATCTGAGAAAGAAAAGAAAGCGAAGAACCTAAACGCGACGGAGGAAAATGGTATAGATATATAAAGAACAATCACAGCATGACAGATTTGTAATAATTTTTTACACAAGAAAATTTCATATTTTCTTCAGATATTCTTCTGATGTTTAACATAGGCTTTACGAAAACAATAACCGTAAAGCTATATGTTTTTTTTGCAATAAAGATAAAACTTTTTGTTTATTCCTAAGCTAATTTAATAAAATTAGAACCCTATTTTTTCGTTTCATAAATTGGGGACCAACCAGGTTTAGTCTGGCAACCCTATAAAATAATATGTTCATAACGGGTTTCATTCATGTAATTCTGTAAAATTAACAGTTTTGAGGTTTTATTATATCTTTTACAATAAGGCTTAGCTTTAATAACAAAAAAGTCATGGGTGATTATAATATACAGGTTTTAATGCCTTTAGGTTAGATCCAAGTTCAGTACTAAAGATACGTAATAATAAAATATATCTAAAGCTTATGAAGGGATTAACTTTCAATCTATTTCATCATCATATGTAACTAAATCATGATACCTATTATGCCTTTTGAAAACAATCTTAAATCAATATTGCAAACAGCTATATACGTAGATTAATATAGTGTATTTGTTTTGGCATTTTTCTTGTGTTAAAAAATATGAAGCACAAAAAACAATAACTTTGTCCACCAAATGGTATGAACTTTTAGTAAGATCAATAAAAGTGTTAAAAAATTTTAATGTTTATTTATATGTGTGTTATGGAATAATCAAAAAAACTTTAAAAAATATTAACTGCAATCTTGAACTTTAAATAAATAAGTGAAAAACTATTACAAAATCTTGGTCACAGATGGTCTTTTAATTTTAATTAATAGTCCTTTAATATGATAATTGCAAAGACAAGCAAAAAGTAAAACAGTATTTTTTGAGGGATCAAGAAATTATAGTAAAGATACGTAATAATAAAATATATCTAAAGCTTATGAAGGGATTAACTTTCAATCTATTTCATCATCATATGTAACTAAATCATGATACCTATTATGCCTTTTGAAAACAATCTTAAATCAATATTGCAAACAGCTATATACGTAGATTAATATAGTGTATTTGTTTTGGCATTTTTCTTGTGTTAAAAAATATGAAGCACAAAAAACAATAACTTTGTCCACCAAATGGTATGAACTTTTAGTAAGATCAATAAAAGTGTTAAAAAATTTTAATGTTTATTTATATGTGTGTTATGGAATAATCAAAAAAACTTTAAAAAATATTAACTGCAATCTTGAACTTTAAATAAATAAGTGAAAAACTATTACAAAATCTTGGTCACAGATGGTCTTTTAATTTTAATTAATAGTCCTTTAATATGATAATTGCAAAGACAAGCAAAAAGTAAAACAGTATTTTTTGAGGGATCAAGAAATTATAGTAATAAGAAAGCATTCAGCATAGAATGGATTTTTGCATAGCATTCCGATGTTTAGCGCCATCTACGCACCAGTACAAAAAGTCTTTTCCGTCATTTGTTTATTTGACGCGAGTGTAAAACGGAGGACAATAATATCGGTCTTTTAACATGCTCTTTAATTTTTGGAGTTCTATCGCTGCATAGTATAATACAAAGTCGCTTGCCGTCTGTCTGTATGTGTGTCCCTATGTATGCTTAGATCTTTAAAACTACGCAACGGATTTTGCTGCGGTTTTTTTAAATACATAGAGTAGGTAAATCAAGAGAAAGGTTTATATGTATAATACATGCATAATTTAGTAGAGAAACACTGATAATTTTAGAGGTTACTATAGTGATGTCGTAAATAAACACATTTTTTGCGCTTACATTGCAAACGCTGGCTGAACTACGAGATAGATCAAAATAATGTACTACAGTATTGTACACCTTAAACAGGTCTACAAAAAAATCCGCAATGGTATATGTCTATCTCTTAGGGATAACTCACAATAATCATTTAAACCCTTTACTTTTTAAGAGATATAACATCATATGTACGAAGCGATTTTAAACAATTACAGCATTAATCCTTATCCCATGAAGTATCTTAAATACATTGTACATTTAATATAGATCCATATACCCTTTATAGCATGAAATTTAAATGAATATTTTCGAAGATATTACAGATTTAAAATGCAGGGACATTGCGGTGGCGTCCCTATAAATGATCGCACGCATCAGGATTGCACTCGTGCGAAGCCGAGGCGGGTCTCTAGTTAAACTATAAAGTATCTGTCTGTTCCCAAACGAATACACTTTCTCTTATTATAATACACATATTTTTTAATTTCAGTGTTGCACACCGTAGTAACATTTTTTCATTCTTCAAATGAGAGATACTCTGCATAACTAAATATTTAAAAGACGTTTCATAGAGTCGAAGCTCTCATACAGAAAATGTTATAAAAGAAAAGAAGAGATCTGTAACTAATCTAAAAAAAAATAATTCAACTTCCGTATATGGCATTGGACGATAAAGACTTTTAATATCTCATAAATATCTCTAGGTTAGTTATAATTAACTTGCTTCTAATAAGAATTTTGCTCTAAGTTTACCTTAGAAAAATAATGACTGTAAGAATATTTAATCGTCACTCATAGCTACTTCAGCGGCAATTTTACATTGAGTGTTTATATTTAACTATAATTATTATTATACCTGTGATAAGTACGTAATAATTATCCGACATTGATGTTTGACCTGAAAATTGCTCGAATCGTTTATATTTATTACAAAATAAACTCTTGTACTTTGTCCGTAATATACTAAGTTAGTTAAATTATAGACAACATAATGATCAATTGTGATACTATAATTTAATGCAAAGAATTTATTGTAAACGCAATTGTTGTTGACAAACGGTGATTAGAAATGAAGAGTACCACGATGCAGAAGATTTTCAGGATCTTAATATTTTACTAGTATACATAATGTCTTACTTCAATTTCTTCACTTCCTTCCTTCAAAGAAATTATCAATGAAAACCAATATTCTAGACCCTATGTTTCAATCCGGACCTGAGATTCTTCGGCCAAAACGCAGTTTATTGATTTGCAGCACAACAACAATAATAACTAAACAACTTTATCCGTAGAAAATTAGCTCTACTTTATTTTATTACATTATATTTCTATCGTAAAGTCAGTATAAGACGATATATTGTCAACAAATCGATTTTAGGCGCCATTTTTTCAATATGGTTGCGCGAGCTGCAAAGATATGAGATCCATACGTTACGTCAATTAGTAGTATACTAATTGACGTAACGTATGTAACGACAAACATTTAAAAAAATCCCAGAAGACTCCAACCGTAAGCTCTCCATTCGACATGAAGCAACGGCATAAATTAGGATCTCAATATTTTACAAATATCAGTAAAGCTACATATTTAAGAGTTTTATTGCCATTTGCAACATCGTACTTAAGCGAAACAAGCTTTTCTTCAGTTGCACTAATAAAAATCGCAAATAAATGTAGAAAGAGATAAAAGTGACAATTTCCAAATTGGAGCCACATTTTGGGAAAAGATACACAGAAAAGCAATCATCCTTTTCATTAGGAGAAATGTTTAAGTATGTATATTATAAATATCTTTTTGCATTTTTATTAATATGACTCATTTTATTGTTTATTTTTAAGACAATTATAATGTTATTTTTAGTATTTTGAGGTGGAAGGGTGCAGTCCAAAAAAAAAAGGTTGAAATTTTATTTAGATTATGATAATCTTGCCTTGTCTTCTTTAATTGTGGCTCTCAATGGAAAAAATAATTTCTCTTTGAAAAGTACATTGTACTATTATAACTGATCTCGTTTCATTTTAGAGTTGCTTCATTTTAGAGGTACTGGAAACATTCTGATAACATAATAATATTCATTGTATCTTTCCAAGGAATACTATAAAATAAGGTATGCAAAGTGAAACTTTTTTTCTATCATAATATTTTTGGTCTTCGGAGGTTATTTATGAAGCAATAAAATAAAACACGTAGTTAAGTAGAGTGTAAAATGATTCGTGAGGATGTTACTCAATTTTTATGTAAATAGACAATAAAATCGTTGCCTATTGTATAATATATGTATAATACTATTACATTAATCACATAGTCTTCCAGGTGGAAACCAAAAATAGGGAGTGACGACAGGACAAAAATACACATATCTTACAAAAACTTGTTTAGTTTTGTAGAATTAGTGTGTAATTCGAATGTAAGATTCTCGCCTTTATTCGGCTTATTAATGATTTTCATAAATGCAATAGATTAAAAACGCGAGTTTTTTTATATTTAAAGAAAATTACTTGTAAATTAATTTTCACATAGTTTAAACAAGGTATTTTTATGTATCTACAAATATAGTTAAAGTTAAATTGTTATCATATCTCATAAGCTAGTTGTGATAGAACTAAAAATATGAGATTTTATTGTGCTAATTACATAAATAGAGTAGCAGCCAAAGTTGAAGTGGGTGGTTATTTTTTTTAATATGTAACGTAGTGTAATTAGTTAAGAAGTAAGTGGGATTTACGGGAAAAACTGGTTTTAATTTAATAAGTCACACATTGCCGCCTAAAACATAGTTCCCAAACTTAATTGACCTGTAGAGCACTTACTACCTTATTCGCCTGTGGATAGATCCTCTGTTTTTTCTATACTTCGTACTTTTCAAATCATTTGTATAACTAAGAAATCAAAAATAAAAAATACTTAGTAAGGAAGTGCTACCTGGAAATTGTTATGATGAAAACAATATGAACGAAATACACTATCGTGGGCCTGGACACTCTGGATTGATAGAGAAAACAGGTAGATTGAGTAGAGTAGATAGCGTAGAGCAGAGTAGATAGTTTTTTACGTCTTATAAACCCTGATTTTTTTTATCTCACGTGTACCCCTACGGACCGATATAATCCACATTGGGAATCAGTTTCTTGTGACTTTTCTGAGAATCCTTTTAACAAAAATTGTGTAATATCTAATTAATATCAAAATTGAGATCAAGAGACAAGAAATCTACTTCTAATTACTACTAGGTAATTAGAATTTTGTTATAAAACCGGTAAATGCTCAGTGATCTCATAACTAAACTAGAACAAGTAGTTTTTGTATTGATACGTTTGTTATCTATTTGTTGGAATTAAATTACATTTTTTTCTACGAAATTACTTTTAATTAATCACAAATGCGTTTTTTTAAATCAAAAGTAATAAATCAGTAATTAGTATGTAGTGTATATGATAGGATTTATACTTAATTCAACATCTAATACCTATTTGTCGATCCTAAATATCTCCTTGTTAATTTATTTCTATACACCGTACGAGGCCAACGAACTTAGAACATAATTTATCTTACAAATTGCCGAAACAATAAATTTAATAGGGCAACTTTGATTTAATTTAAATAAAAACATTGCTAGAACACTGATAAAAAATCTATTAATATATATTGCTGTGTATGATACTGTATTTGAGCTTATTTTCTTTAGAATATTTTTTCACAGTTTTTCAACATTAGGTAGGGTAGCTGACAGCTAACTTTAGGTCTGAGAAAAAATAGTGGGGGAAAGTTTCGCATTGTGAGCGTGCTACGTGTCTGTACTGGCAGTTCCATCCGTGACGTTTACTATTTTGACAAATAGCTGACACGTGGGAACTGAAACTTCGCATAAGAACCAATCGAATGTGACGCGCAGCTCTCATCCCGCGCTCCCTGCTTAAGAGACCCTAATAATGACTTCTGCGCATTCAAGGTCAAACCTATTTTAAAAAATCAAGCTCTAATTAAATTAAAATATAAATTTAAGGTTATTGGCCTGTTTTGTTCCTAGCCTTGCCGTTTATTATACCTTAAAATTAAACCAGGATTTATTTGCAGAAAAAGTTTTAAATATTATCGCACAAAATTTGTACTACATATGTCAAAATTCTGAAACTATGAAAGAAATAGAAAAAAGTAGAGATCCCGACTTAATTTCTTCTCTAGACTTGATGACAATATTTGTATGAATTTTCACATAGTAATTATTTTACAGTGGAATTTATAAAAATTATTCGCTTTATTAACTTAGAAATTATTACTTTCGTGTAAATATATAGAGATCATGAGATATTTAAATTGTGTAATATTAATAGTTTTCACTGTTTAGAGCTTGATGGCAATATTAATTGCATAATGCAATTAAATGTCAAGTTAAGAGTGGTTTTCAAAAAAGTTAATAATACTATTAAAATCGTTTATTTTTTTAATGTCGAAAATTTAATCGATAATTTCTAAAATTCTCGACAATATGAGTAAAAATATTTATTAAATATAAATTATTTATCTGAGCATTGCTATGGACAATGAGCTTACGTTTTATAATTATTTTCATAATAACTTATTATTTTTTTAAGACTTTCGAAACAAAACAAAGAGTCTAACATGTCTTTTTTGTTTGACCACATTATATAACCTACCTATGGTCTTACTACGGATGTGGCCTAACTAGGTAAGATACAGGATGACAAAAAAATAAAAAGAAAGCCTTACATCACCGCAGCTTCAATAACCTGCACTATTCACGTTCTTATGATGTGATTTAACTACACGAAGAAGATAAAATTTAAGTATATTTTCATTATGCTAATTACTAGATTAGTAACAATTCGTGAATACATGATCAAGTTTTGAAAGTATGTAACTTTTTTACCACTGGACCCATTTGTTTTTGCCTAATAATTTTGAAATTGAAATTTGCTCGGACTGAAACCTTTTGCTTAACAAATTTTCAAATGAATAGGCTTTATTGAAATTTGTAAATATTGACGTAACGAAGCTTTTAACGCTTTGAGAAGTTAAACTTACAAAAAAGCTCTGTTAATACAGATTATGCTATTTTTCTATGATTATAGCTATGAATGATGAATCAGAACTCAATTTTTTTATGGTAAATAAGGTACAAACGAGCAGATGGTCCACCTGATGGTAAGTGGCCACCATCGGTAAAATAAGAGATATTATCTTGTTTTGCTGATGCGTTGCATCCTCGAAGATAGAGGAAGGGGGAAAGAAGAAAAAAATTCTGCGGTTTGAAAACCCTGAGCAAGAGCCCAGAGACCACTAGATCCGCAGCATCAATGGGGTGGGAGAGGGAGGGAGTAAGTATGGTCCTCATGTGGCTCGACCGGAACGCGTCAATGACACTTGGCGGTCGGATTCGCATCCTGGTGGTCACAAGCCAGTCGGGGAACAGATCCTCTACTACCAAGGGGTGCTGGGTTACTCGACTCTTACGAGATGCTCTCCCAGCGGCAGAGGGGAATAGTATTCTAACCCGTCCCCTCACGGGTATGAAATGTTTTCTAGTAATATAAATATTTTAATACGAGTATAAGTACCTTTACATTTATTTGCTCAGTTAAGGAGAAATTAATATACTATCTCTTGATTGCAACAGATCTACGAGATACTAAAACAAACCCTTACTCTCAATGATAACCTTTATGTTAGCACCCAGTTTAATCTTATTCTGTTTCCTTTATTTGTATATTGTGTATCCTGTCTAATATTATAATCCATAGGCAATAAATTCATGTCTTATTTGAATTCGCTACCATTTCAGTGCTCGAACTTATCTTTAATGTTATACTGGTCTTATACTTGTCAATTATGTATACGCCATTTTGTATTATTACAACATTTTTGTCACTTTACATAATATGTTTTCATTGTTGTATAAAGATTTACATCTTTATTACATGATCTGTTATCTTAACCTATTAGAATTATTACTTAACGATGAATAACTATTAATTTCAATCTTTATTGTCTGCAAAGGTTACATTCTTTAATAAATACTATATCACACCGAAAAATATTTCATTTCTAAGGTTAAATTGACCATTATTAAGCGAATAATATTTCTACTTCCTGAGCTGTTCGGGCCATTTATAATCTTAGAGCACTTCACTTCAATTCACTTAAAGATGTCTATAAAAAATAGAGGTCCTTACAGTCCCATCACAATACATATATTGTAATATTTTGTTCATTTACCAGAATATCGGTTCATATTCAAAACACAGTGACAAACATAATATTAATACTAGAAACAGAAATAAACCTGTAACTCCTTACTTTCGTCTCCACAAAGTGAGTAATAGTTTCATGGGGCTTGGTGTTCGCATCTATAATAAGATTCCGCAGCCTATATTAGACTTGCCACTTCAACAGTTTAAAACTCGTATCAAGAAATCATTAATAAATAAAGCCTACTTTAATGTACAGAATTACTTAAATGATGAGAATGCTTGAAATCTAAGTGACGTTGACTCTCAAGCTAAATGATTTGTATAACAATTTATGTAAACATGGCTTTTTGAAAAGAGCGATGTTGAGATTCTGGCCGGCTCAACAGAAAACTGCCTTCCGAGCTGGTGGTAGCTTCAGATAAACTCACTGACCGACCAATTTTTGACGTATCAAATGTACTTTTATACAAAAGGCTAATTGAAATAAAATAGTTTGAGTTTGCAATTCCGATATTACATCAACACTACCAAAGAGTTTTCTATTTTGTTATTGTTTTCTTGCAAAATTTTAATATATTTACAAAACCTAAAAAAATATTAAAAACACAGTAAGAAATGAAATTTCAAACTTTTCTCACCGACTTGAGAATAATTTCGAACCGGAGCTAAAAATTTTGTTTTTCAAAATCAATTTCGAACATGTACCTAATACTTTTCATCTATAGGTTCCTATGTATAAAAGCAAAAGCTGACTTAATGACTGACATATCAACGCAGGGCCTGAACTTTAAGGGTAAGAACCTTGAAATTTTGCACAGAGGTTCCTTTTATAACGTAGGGTAGCATTTATAAAAGGTTTTTTGAAAATTCACCCCATAAGGGATTAAAACGGGGTTGCAAAGTTAGTATGAAACTTTGCCGTATTTGAAGTTATTCAAATGAAATTCAGTATGAAGGTCCTTTATTGAAAGTCATGAAATACGTGTAAAATATTTTTTCGAAAAACATCCCTTAAGGGGAATTAAAAGGAATTTTAATAAAAGGGGGTGCAAAATTAGTATGGCTAGTGACTACCTCATAAAATTATTAAATATGTCTTCAGACGGTCTACTGTAGGCTAATATGACTACCTCAATATCGCATTCTAAGTTGCGAATAAAAGCTAGTTCAATACATGTTGTCTTGTATCTACTTGTATCTATTTAATTATAACAGGTATTTGTTTGGGAAAATATCATATCCCATGAATAATAATTATTAGTTAAAAATTTAACTTGTTTTGTTTATATCCAGCCACCCAAATTCTAATTGTCTACCAACTAAAAAGATTAATCCGAGTAATAAGCGCAACTTGAAAAAAGTAAACAGAAAAGTTCTTTCATTAATTTCAATTTAACGGAACTTTAGATATTTTACAATATCTATTGTTTGATACTTTTGAGGATAAAAAGAAAGGTATTAAAAATTCGTTGCTGTTGAGATTTAAAACTAATTTATTTATGACCAAGAGCTAGTTAATTTACCTATATTATCAAATTAATTCATGTTTATATATGTGTCTAAATAAAGAATTTGAATTCACGTTTATTTATTATTAGTCAACCCGCCCTAGCTTTGCTTGGCTGAAACATTTTTAAATGACAATATTTGCTTTTCGACCATGACTTCTCCTGATATATAAATTAAATGAAACAAATTGCTTCAAGCGCACACAAATATATAAACAGACAAACATAATGCATACAAAAAGCAAATATCGTGTATTTTGACCAAAAACATAATATAGGAAAAAGTGCGTAGGTTAAAACCTCTTAAGCCTATACATACCTGTGTTCTGATTTAATATTATCAGATTTAAAATAGAATTAGTAGAGTAAGAAGTGTAGGTACATTTATTCATTCCAAGTTCTTTGGAAATGTTACGTAATTTTTACATTATGTAAAACAAGTATGCCTTAGTTCACGTTATCATTAATCATTGGATTTTAAATCGCGAACTATATCGGAATAATATCGATCAACATTCACCGGAAATGCTACTGGTATCTAGAAACCGATCTATCGATTAATTAGCTAGATCGATACAATGCAGGCAATGTCCTGTGATCGCATTTCGCCCAATCATCGCAGCTGCATGACAAAATAAATGACAACCATCATCGTACACATTTTTAAAAGTCTAGAGGCCAAAGTTTTGTTTAAACAGTATAAAAAATACTCGTTTCCTTCTGTCTTTTAAACTATGCCACGGATTTTAATGCGATTTTTATCGATAAATAGAATGAATCAAGGAAAGGAAGATTTATGTAGGTATGTTATGTCTAATTCACGCACGTCGGGGCACGTAGCTTGTGTCGTTTAATTAAGTTTACCAGAAAACAGATACAATTTGTTTAAGCTATGCAAAAAATCTGTACTTTTTTTTATTGATTCATTCATAATCATACTCATTTGTGCTAATTATATAAATACTCTTTCAATATAGTTTTTCTTTTCCAATTTAATCAAATAGAAAATGAGAATTAAATCATTCTGTTAGTGTTTTCAGGAAAATTTTTATATCTACACATTGTTTTCTTTGAACTGTTAAAAACCTACATCTCCTTATCAGTAAATATATTGTTGTTATATTTTTTTCTGATATTAAGTTTTCACTTATAGGTTGTTTCAATAAATAGTTAAATAATCTGTCGCCGTTAGGTCGTGAAAGAAAGAAAATCCATTAAAATTTTCATTTGAGTTGATAACCTGATATTAAAATATATATTTAAAAACCTAAAATCATCTAAATAAAGATTTACGAAGAGAGTGCTAAGCTAGCTCTTATGATATTTTAAACTATTGCTATATTATTTTGTATAACAAAAATATTCACTCTACCATTACATGGCAACATTTATGATGTAAAAAAAATTATTATCACAATTTTTAGCATATACTTTAACACTTATTTTGGATAGTTATTTTTAATTCCAAAATAGTAACTGTTACATTAAGCTATGTATCAAAAAGATAAATATAGAGTCTGGTTTTTTTTAAGTTTGTAGTTAGAGTTCCTATATAAAATGTTTTGTTGCAATTTTTTAAACGATAATTTAATTTGTATTTTTAGTACAAATTAAGTATAAGCTACAACATAAGAAAAATAACGAGGTTTTTGATGTAAAAATGAAAAAGCATAGCCGTCGGGAATCGAAATATAATATTATGTTATAGATAATTGCTAGGCAGGTACCTTCTTGCTTTGTTTAAATATTATTTAGGTTTATTTCCACTATTTGTATTATTACCTATGTACATGTATAATGTATATTTTGTATATAATCTACAATAAAATGTTTCCATTTAAATTCTAATTAGACTTTAGTTGATATCTTATCTAAATAATAATTATTCCTAAGTTAAAATATTGCTTAAAGGTGTTATAAGTATATTCTTTATTTCTATTTATAGATGTATTAATAAAGCTACATATGTAAAATAAAATAGTTTCTATTTTTAAAAATATGTAGTTAAACATGTTACACACCTGCCAATATTGTACGCCCGACATTTATGTAGAAATTGTCATTAAAAACCTACTTCTAGAATATTTTTTAATTACGATCATTTATATAAATCCATAATTATATTATATTTTGAATAATATCGATTATTTACGTTATATTGTGTAACTATATGACTACACCAATCATCTGTATCTCTACCGTTTGCAATTGTATTTAAACTAGCGCTGGCTACAGTATTACCTAAGCTAAAAAGACTTACCATTCGGTGATATGTTCAGCGGTTGTGTGATGGATGCGGGCACCGGAGGCGCCGGCTCCATCTTCCAGGATGCGCAGCACGAGGCGGGCGAAAACTCGGGTGTAGGGCCGTTGCCCGCCGATATCAACATGGTCGTGCCACCGCGGACCGCATACGCACCAACCAACACAACAGTTCACGGTATCAGTTCTATCAAGAAGTCGAGCCACGATCACTGTGCAGCACGCGCTCGCTCGAAGCTCAGCCAGAACACTGAAGAGCGCGCTTGCCTCGCCGGCGCGCCCACTCGCGCGCCTACTCCCATTAGCACGCCTCGGAAAAAATCACCACCAAACAATAACAAAAAACTGCCTCCGCTCGCTCGAACCTCCGTGCACCTCTCTCTCTAACGCTCTTAATTCGATTTCTGAACGCGTCAAAACTACGCTGGCGCTCGATTTACTTGCAGCCTTCCGTCCTGTTCTTCAAACTTATCGAACTATATACGATACAAACGAGTTTAAAAGAATGGACACAAAGACTATTATTGCTTATAAAAATATCAACCGTTAAGCCTTTTCCGTTCTGTACTCGAATAAAACTACTCCTACTCACACTCATACGATTCAGCTTAAGCTTGAAGCGTATGAAAGGGACAGGTGCTCTACCGCTCGGTAGTAGAATTACAGTAGTGAGCAAAGGTGATCTTTCACCATTTCTTCGTAACGAAGGTGTTAATGTATACCTCTCTCTTTCTAATCTATCCCAGACTGGTAAGAGCGTCAGAGATATCAATATTATATATGTTGACTTCTTAATTAGTCGTAGGTCTAGTTAATCATGCTTAGCATTCTAATAGTTGGTGTAACGGGCGCGCTCCATACTAATTAAATGGAAGAGTAGAGTCGTCATTTTAAACTTTATTACGTACTCTGCGGACTTCATTTTCAGGATGTATGTGTAATGTGTAGATTATTTATGATTTGTATGGGAATTCGCCGGTGGTCAGACAATTGTTACAGAAATATTATGTTGTTAGTTGTTATGGAGAAATTTTTATTTACCTTTGATTATGGCTTGTATTATGAGGAATAAAAGGCGTCATGTGGTAGTTCTTTCAAACAATATTTATATGGAATGAAAAGTAATAAAATACTGTTTAAAAGTATAATTATCGAGATGTAAAACAGTCGTAATTAGGTAGATACATCCTTCTACTTATTTAATTATCGACATTCAGTCCTTTTTATTGATAAACTGTACAGCATAAAATATCAGTGCAATTTTTGTCTGTAATTACAGGGAACAGAGAATTGCCGCAAGCCAAAATACAATGGCTGGTAGTGGTAGCATTTCAACCAGTTCCTTTGATGGTAAATAGGTTTATTTTATTTACGATAGCTCTATAATTTGAAGCAATCACAATAAACATAGTATTTTCTGTTGACTTTTTGTTATTCAATCAATTTAGTTTAAATTATTTATTGACATGGATTAAAATTAATTGTATACCTATTAGGTATAAGTATAAAAAATAGTTATATAATAGATAGTTTTTTAATGTCACCAATGATGAAGATTTTAAGATGTGAAAACATTCAATCCAACTCTACCTAATTTAAAAGACATGAAAAACGAAATGGATAAACATAAGATATTTTTATTAATTAAAACATTACAGAAAGACTTTATAACCATTTTAGAATAGGTACTAAAGTAGGTATAAACTATTGTGCCTATAAATAAAGCATCAGATTAAATAAAACGAGAATAAGAACTTATTGTAGAGACTGCAACTGTAGTTATTTAATGTATTTCTGCAGAAATAATTATTGCAACTTAGAAATCTAAAATACGAAAACGACAAAACAACATTTCCTACCAAATCTCATATAGCACTTCAATTTATTCACTTAGAAAAGTGAATAGAGCACTTACCGGTATCACGCTAGTGACAATCATACCCTGCCATTATTCCCTACTCATTATAAGCTAATGATAGTCCGTCTGTACATCAAATAGCTGATATGCAAGTACACTGATTTGTTTGTAGTTTTAATAATTTTATACCAAATTGCTCCGTAATTGATAAAGTACTTAATTTTGAAATTTCTCTAAAACTTAATTTATGTTAAAAATACTTATAAAATGAAAATCGTGGCTTTAATACTTAGGGGTTTACTTATAAAAGTATTCAATCATTTTTTTAGTTAAGCAGTGATTTGTATCTTTCTTTCAAATACAAATAAAGTTGACATAGAAAGGAAAGGAAACCTTAATCACTGTTAATAAGTAAAGGCATTAATAAATATATATAATATTTATTATAAAGTTGGTAATGACGGTATATATTTTAATCCTTAGTACATTTGAATCACCTCCCTCCAAACCTAAACTCGAACGAAAAATATAAGTTTGTTGACTAATTTTGAAAAATTGTCCTTTGATAAAAAAAAGTTATAATATTAAGTACCTGTTTGTAACAAATATTTTCAAATAAGTATTTGAAAATCTTTATTATTAAATTCTTCAAGAATAACTAATCAAAATATAGAAATAAAGAATTAGTTAAAGTTCAACAAAACAAAATGTCGTTTACTAAGTCGTGACGTCATGTCATTCGCTTGATCGGCATTTATTCTACCATAGCGTATCACTTCATTAAACTCGCTTTAAAATTATAATTATAAATGTTTTTAAAATACTTATTTAACTGCTTATACTATACCTATGCAGTTTTAGAACCTAATTATTCTTTACTGTCATCGTGCCTATTATTGTTTCCTATAAAATAAGTAGGTACCTACCGAATAACCATTCAATTAACATACTATTAAAATAAGTTTTATTTTGTAATAGATAATAAATTTTGAAAATCAATTAGCACTGCAAACATAAAAATACAAACGGCGCGGCGCCATTTTCCTTCACCCGAATCCAATTAAGGTTCTTTATCATGTGACGAATAAAACAATTTCCACTATTATTATTTAATGATATTGGGTCCTTATTGGTGCAGTGGTGGTTTTATTTGTTTTGTGAAGCCCCGGGTTGTTGGGACAGGCGCCGACACCAGGATTTAGTGGCGAGATAGCGCGTGGGTGTCACCTAATGAATATATTTATTTGTGATGCCGCTCCGCTCGGCACTTTTATCTGACAACGGCTGAAGGTTCTATCTAGAGTCCAGGTTAGGTGCCCTATTGCTTGGGATTGTTACTTTACACATTAAAAGCAGTTAACTACTACGTACTGATTTATTTTATTTATTTATAAAACTTTGTAGGTTGTGCTATCTATAAGTTATTGTTGCTAAAATAAAAACTATTTGTTTATGTATTTGTACCTGAGTATTATTAAACAGCAATGAGAATGATTAAAATTTAGACTAACAATCTAACAAAAATACAACATGATCATCTGCTGCTAAGATATATTTAGTGCCATTCTCCATAACTTTTACAGATGTTATACCTAATATTTATATAAATATAAATTATTTTAATGTCAAAATAGTTAAACGAAAGTGACTTCAAAGACGTGTTATTTAAATTAACTCATTTTTTAATGTGTTTGTTTATGTTTATCCAATAAGCAATATGAGAATTATCTTAAATTATATCTTGTATAGGAAGTGTATAGTATTTATTTAATAAGCTCCTATGTTTCAATATTTATTCAATAAAAATGAAAAAACACATAATAGGAGAAATATTTACTTCAATTCCTGTTATATCTCATACGTATAGTAATTTTTGAAATAACTAATATTGTTTGCTATAAAAATTGCAACGTATTATTAAGATTATAACGCTGTAATCTTTTACTCAACGTACCTTTTTTTAACATAAATACAGCGCCTCATTTGTAAGCCTTCATTTCATAAGCCAGCCATCACACTTCGTGGTCAGCCATAATAGGTAATATGCTGCCAACACTATTTAAGTAAATCAAATGGCTTCACATTGCCTCCCACTACTGGGGCTTTGTAACAACAATAGTCGAGGTGTCACCCAACAAACACAATGCGACGCCTCACCTACAAATGCATTGGAATCGGAATTCTACACGTCGCTCGCGCAGAACTGCGTGTTCAGCTTTGTCTGACCCCTCTAACATGTCTCTACATCAACAAAAGTCATAGAAAATTAACCCAGCTTAACGTCTGAAGTGTCACCAATCTCTGGTCATTTAATGTACAACACACGCGACATTAGTCGTGGTCCGACGACAAAGCCGTCGCCGCCTTACATACATCACCAATTTCCATTATAATACATTCAAAATATTTATGCTATCTATCATGGACCACCCAGGAGACGTTGTGACATACGATCTGATAGCTACCTGCTAGAACAAAGCTATCTATTCTTATTTAGATCGCTACACCCTACTCAATTGACCCTTTGATTTAATTTTTTATAATTAAATTTCTTTTAACAAAAGCTTTTTAGATAAAAGAGTATCTCTCCTTTCAAAAGAAAATAATTTTTAATTTAGTTAGATTTATGTATTTATAATAAAATGGTATATTTCGTACCGCATACAGAAGTCTTTTTCTTATGAGTGAGAGAGTGAGATAAGTAACGAGACATACTCTTATTATTTTTCCTCTTCGTTTCTTATTATTCTTTTTATTTATACTTTAATATTTATATTTACTGTATAACACTCTTCCACGAACAATAATAACCATATAATAGCAATAATTTTAATCACTCTACGCACCATCTTGTCAATGTATGGTTTTACACATTCTGTCAATACACTGATTTTTAACAAAAATTGGGTTTACTTATAAAAGTATATAATGAATTGATTAGTTAAGCAGTAATTTGTCTCTTTCTTGCAAATAGAAATAAAGTTGACATAGAAAGGAATAGATGTCAATTAAACATTGATTACGTTAATCAAGTTATAAGTTAGGGCGAATATGTTTTAAATATTGCGTTCTTAATCAAAGCTAATATATTAAATTATATAAGGCGCGACATCTTAACTGATGACAGTTTAACTGACATTCATGAGGGTTTTTTAACATTATTGGCGTGGTTGTCAACTTAACCAGCCAGTAAGTAACATTCTGTAAACGATATCAGGAAATGTTATCAAATATTAATTTATGTATAAATACCTGTTAGCAACACCGTTTATAAGTTAGTAATAGCGGGTAGTTCATTTTATCTAATTCGAGTAGACAATACATATATAACTTTCGTTCTGATACTGAGTTAGTATTTTAAGTGATATCGCGCATAGTACATATTAAAGTATTGAGACTAATAGTGTAGTGTTGTTTGTTGGTGTGGTGTGGTGTGTGGAGGCTTTAGTTATCCAGGAGCGCGTGAGTAATGTACTTTATTATTTTAATAATATTCGGTAGCGAAGTCGAGCGGTGGAGGTAAAAGTTTATGCATAGTAGAAGACGTCTTTAAGCCTGCTCCTGGCCCTCAAACCCCAGGCACTGCTCGGCTTCTATATAGATACATATGAATATGGTCGTTTCCTAGTAAAGAACCGTTGCATTAATGAATTTCCATACGATACTAGTCTTCAGTTCATGACAAAATAAATGGTATAGATTAAAATATCAACAAAATCTACAATCTGCTCTAGATTGTAAAGATAACTAACTACATATTATTTAAAATTGCCATCATAAATATTTAAAATACACTAATAAATATATAAATAACTAATAGGCAAATATTATAGTTTTTTTCTATAATACTTATTTATTTAATTAAAATAATTAAGATTAAAGGCACTAATGATACTTACTATGACTTGACATGATGAGAACAATATTATTTATTCAATTGTCTTGTATTTTGATATAAACATAAATTATCTGGGCCCTAAATTTATTAGTAGAGTCAAGTAGAGAGTGTACCTTATTCCTGCTAAGTTTAATCTTAAATGTCTTTTGTTGAGAGGGTTATCCAGATTTTTACCAACTATTGATGCACAAATTAACAATAGTTTCAGTCTATAGGTGATCATCTAATTTTGATTTGTTATTGTGATAACTGGGTAATAAAATCTATTCAGTAATTTATGTATAATGACCATTTGATTTGGATAATATATTTACATAATTTTTAAATTAAAATGTTGTTAAATAATATTTACCTAATGTGCATAGTAACCTAGACTAGATATTTAAGTAGGTATATTATTCTCAAACATTCTTTGTATCATAATGACTGAACTCATAATATTTTTATTATTTATTAATTAACATTATCTAGCTGATTTTATAAAAAGTAAAATAATTTATTATAATGGTTCCGATTAAACTTTTAATGTAATTTATAGTTTTAAATTTGAATAAGTTTAATGTAGAGCAACCTCATTGACTACTCCAAGTATTTATAGACTATTGGAGTAAATTATAAATAAATAATTAATTATAGATATTAGCATATTATGAACATTTTATTTTATATCAAACTTTTTATTGATTTTCAATATATTTAAGTTTACTGGTTTTAACTAATTGATTGTCTTAATCAGATAGTCATTGTAATATTCATATGAGTTCATGCTATACCTATATCTACAGTTTTTAAACTGTTATCACTTGAAGTAGGTATATCGCACCTTCGGTGCAACAAAGTTACAATTTTGCACCCTTTTATTCTGTTTGTAAACGTATGAATTGTTATTTATTATACTTTTTATTAGTATTTCTATAATGATTTTAAATAAACATTTTAAGTAAATCTGTAGCAAAACCTACAAACAATTAGCAGTTAAAATATTTTTAACCTACTACCAATATCCATCCAGTAATATGGAAATGAATGCTAAAAAATCGTAAAAGTCCTCTCCTGTAATATTGCAAAATTAGCTATTGTGACTTAGTTGCACCAAAGGTGCTGTTGCACTGATGGTGCGATATGTCTTACTTTCAATTATTACAAAATTCTAAATATGCAATAATATATTAATATACCTATATGCAATTTATATGATTATGGATTGCGATCGATTATTAATGTCGGCTATATTTAAATTATTATTATTATAGTTATTTAATTTTCATAAAAACATTATATTTATAAAATAATTAAAATAGTCGACTTTTGTTATAAATGAGGTTCTGTATTAAGATGGCTCGTGTGTGTAACAATTTTTCGCAACCGCAAACCATAGCGCATAGAGCGGTGTGACGGTGTGACGGTGTCGGTAACATGCGACTATCAGATTGTGACGCCCACTGCGAGCTTAAGGGGCGGCGCCACTGTGGCCCCTCCCGCGCATCGTTCTTAATTCAAAATAAAAATACTTTATTTTCTACATTTTATATCAAGTAGTATAAAGTAGTTAAAATATTTGTGTTCAGAATGAATATATTTGAAATAATTCAGCAATAGAAAAAATTATTCAATTTTATTTTCTTTATATTTGCTTTATTTCATAATCATTTATTATTGTTTTTATAAACGAAGATAAAGGAACAGATATGAAGGAAAGTGTAAAATACAACAGTTACAACAGTTACAACAGTTAGTCGATAGATAAATAGGTAGATAGAAACCATTAATTGAAAAAAAATTAAAATAACATAAAACTTTGAAATTAGGGCTTATAAGATTGGTAAGCTAGAATTTTTTACAACTCTATATAACCTATAGAGTTGTAAGAAAAATAGTGTAGAGAGTGTAGGAATATTGGGATTCTAACGGAACAAGATCCCGTGACCGCCAGACCCTCGTTATTGTATGGGTAAAAGCTGTAAGTTAGTGTAAGTAACAACGTCAAACTACATCCATATTTCGCTATTCATCATTGTTTAAACAAAAAATTTAAAGAAAATCGAAATTGGAGACCTAGCACCACAACGTCAAACTACATCCATATTTCGCTATTCATCATTGTTTAAACATAAAATTTAAAGAAAATCGAAATTGGAGACCTAGCACCACAACGTCAAACTACATCCATATTTCGCTATTCATCATTGTTTAAACATAAAATTTAAAGAAAATCGAAATTGGAGACCTAGCACCACAACGTCAAACTACATCCATATTTCGCTATTCATCATTGTTTAAACATAAAATTTAAAGAAAATCGAAATTGGAGACCTAGCATCACAACGTCAAACTACATCCATATTTCGCTATTCATCATTGTTTAAACATAAAATTTAAAGAAAATCGAAATTGGAGACCTAGCACCACAACGTCAAACTACATCCATATTTCGCTATTCATCATTGTTTAAACATAAAATTTAAAGAAAATCGAAATTGGAGACCTAGCACCACAACGTCAAACTACATCCATATTTCGCTATTCATCATTGTTTAAACATAAAATTTAAAGAAAATCGAAATTGGAGACCTAGCACCACAACGTCAAACTACATCCATATTTCGCTATTCATCATTGTTTAAACATAAAATTTAAAGAAAATCGAAATTGGAGACCTAGCACCACAACGTCAAACTACATCCATATTTCGCTATTCATCATTGTTTAAACACAAAATTTAAAGAAAATCAAAGTAAAATCGAAAATTTCGTTAGATGAAGTGTTCAATGATTATGTAAACTATTTTTTAATTAGCATTTTTTTGAGTGAGCAAGTTGAAAGATTTCGTCACGATTTGAAAGAAATTGACCGTAAATATATTGAAGACAGATTACTCAAATGATGGTTAATAGGCATGTAAGTAATCAGCGCAGCAAAATTCCCTAGAATAAGTCGAATCCCAAGATGAGGGGACACAACTCAAAATTTGCAGACCGTGTAATTTATAAAAAAAATATATATTAAGCAGTTTATTATTTGTAGCTGTAACGTAACTCGGTAACTCGTAGCCGCCCGCCCACTGACATATGGCGTCTGGAAGTATGGGGCGCGAGGCGCACTTGCCTAGACTGCCTACCCCGTGTTTTAACTCGCCTAATTGTTTCCCATTTCCATACATTAACAGAAAAAACCCGCACAACTGACGCTCGAGTTCGACCCACTATGTAAATACGAGCTTACATAGCCGCACGAACCACTATTAGGGCGGCAACCCAACGAACAGCCAAACCGAATTATAAAATATAACGGATGTCAATTGTCGTTGGAATTTAATATCTACCTAGTTTTATTTAACAACTACAATTTAAAATTCTGCTAAAGAATTTATTTACTATTAAATCAGTTTTCATTTTACACTCGGAACAACAGGATCACTGTGTGTACTAAAATATTACTTGCTACCCGATAATAATGATAGGTATATATGTCATGTCGGTTTATTTATCTGAATATCTAAAAGCAGAACTCACAAACGTCTGCCATGTCACAACAAAAGTTATAATTAAAACCAACGCATTAAACTACAGCATATATCTCCTACAGCATAGCATCACCTAGAGTTTCATATGAAACTATTCTATTGGTTCTTAACAAACACATACCTAGCTATGGATCCTCACACATCTATGGTTGAAATGCAGACTTAGCGATCCAAATATAACATTTGTGCAGTCTTCGCAAATCTAAATACTAACACTGTATATAATCTATACTCCCTATGATTCACCTAAATATCTTTAACATAGCAGACACTCACTCTAACTCCATGAATTCAATGTTTTGACTGTATTAAATATTCATGACATGAATACCGGCGATACATCTACATGTCCCTTTCCCAAAAACCAATATCAACGTATAAAAGCAATTAGATCACATTTATTTAAACGTTAACATCTATTATTTACAGAAGACGAACAGCCCATCATCATCCTTTCAATTCCCTACCAGCCCCTAATTATGAAACGGTAGTTAGGCAATTAATTGCCGGTGAGAACTGAAAACTAACAATAGCACCACATAATGCCTCATATTATGCTATATTCAAATTAGAAAATGTGATGTGTAACGTTCAATTTATACCTATAAATTCTGTTAGTTTCAAGTAGAGAAAACCTTTTTAAATTTACAATTCGTTTCTACATTTACAACTTCAATACGATAAGTATTAAATGCTTTAAAACACGTGAAATCTAATTATTAAGAATTTATGTATGAATATAATAAAGGTACGCGAATATATACATTATTAATAAATAATTTAACTAAACGCTATCTAATAGAAATTTTAGTTTTCGTGATGCATACATACTATTGCATTCTGTACTTGAAGCAATCCAAATAAAATCATGTTAGATTACAAAACATCAGTAAGCGTTTGATTACAAAATATTTAAAGTATCTATATATATTTTTGTTTGGAATTTGTTATCCAATTTAACTAAAAAGAATATATCGGATCTCTGTCATGTACCTATAATAACACTCTTCATGAACTTTTAGGTAGGTTACTAACTAAACAGTTCAATATTGTTTGTGGTGTTAATTTTTTTCATGGCAGTTAAGAGACAAGCTAACGACCCATCTGATGGTAAGTGGCCACCATCGCCCATGGACATCGACAATACAAGAAAGGGACTCTTTTTTTACCTCGAAGATAGAGTGAGGAAGGGGAATGAAGAGAAGAATGTTACAGTTTTAGTGGACCTGAACGAGAACCCAGAGTCCCCTAGAACCGTAGCATTAATGGGATGGGAGGGGGAGCGGTAATTCTGGTGGTTGCAAGCCAGTCGGGGAACGGATCCCCTACCACCAGGGGATGCTGGGTTACTCGGCTCTTACAAGATGATCTCCTAGCGGCAGAAAGTTAATAAAGTATCTATCTATTATTATTTATAATAAAAAAGGAATAGGATACTAAGTTTCTCCTACAATAAACAAATTAGTCCAAATCGGTTAATTTTCTATAAAACAGTTTCAGATCTTACTTCCCGACACTATCATCATATCAAAGGTGTAACGAATTTACGCTCAATCGGGTACCAGGAAGTAGCTATAAAATGGTTTGAATTTTGCACCCAACTTACATCCCTACATATGAACAAAAGCTTGTGAAAAGGAAAAGCTATTTATTTTACGGGAAATATTTTTCATATTAGACGGCCCATTTAAGTAAGTTGTTTTTGATTGCTTTAATCATAAACAAAAGAAAGAGTAATTAAGACCTTCGTCTGAAATATTCTCATAGTAAGTTCATAATCGTTGCATATTGTATCAATCTACCGTTGGTCGGTTGGTCGGTTGGTCGCACAATGGGCTTATCGCGGATCAAACAAAAGCTACTTGCAACTGTTCTTAATCGTCATTTCACATACGGTTTCCACTGATGAACGTATGTCTAAACTGTATATAGATTTTGTGATGAGATACCTACCCGCAAGTAGAGTATGCAAAATCATTATGAAGAGAAAAGTAAACGCTACAATTAATAAACTGTATTTGTAACATTTTTACTCTCTTGCAATTTCCTAAGAAATTACACTGATTTTCAAATTTACTATCGTAGTATCAATGATTGAAAAGTAAGATCATTTTATAAAATACCTATAGGTCTACCAAACCTAATAAAATTACGATTACATATATTATTAAAGGGTTTCGTTTACTTTAATGTTGAGTTATAGTTATATATAATATAAATACCTATTTGTTAATGATATTATATTCTTTTAAGGGTCTTTATAAGAGCAATAAAGTCATAAACTGTGTTTTTTGTCTATATCATTATGTTTGAACGTGCATCGCGAAAAACTTTTGTGCTAAAAAAATATGTAATTAAAGTATGTATTTTGTAAAAGTTTATGTCATCTCACATATTTCTAATTAAATAGAATTCTGAAGTCTACTACCTACCGTGCAAATCCTAGTTTTGTTTATTTATTTTATTTTTTTTTATTTAAAACTTTATTGCACCCAAATACAGAAACTGTCTTAATTTTAGTTCAAAGTAATACATAAGTGTACATTGACAACCTTAATGCTAGCTCAGCAATCTCTTACAGACAACCTAGGAGTGTGGAATTAAAAAAAATATTTTTTTTACTTTTATTTATTTAGTTAATTTAATATAAATACTATTAAAACTATAATACTAAACTGGAATATACACAAATACTTTATCATAATACTAAGTACTAAATACTAAATCATAATAAGTATTTAATTCTATGTCTCAAAAGTTAGGCATTATATGTAGCCACTAATGTTTTTCCTATCGTCCCATTTTGCAAATGAAGGTGGCGATTTAACTCAGTTCGCAGTCTGCACTAGGCACAATGGGTTTCGGAAAGCGATATGCATAGATATGCGCAAACGGCGCAGCACATGCAAATATGCAGATTCCTCGCTCGCACACACTAATCTCATTCCGTTTTCCATTCTGTATGCAGCTTTAGAAATACTGCCTTATTTATTTGATGTATTTATTTTGAACTAACAAGTTCTTTTGACTTTACATGGTTCGTATCGCAGATATACATTTAATTTAACTAATAAAATAATCGGATAAACCTATCTCACCTCTAGACACTATTATAGAGAGGAAAACAGTAGATTTGTCCCCTATCGATCAAAATATTTTCTATACGGCACTGCGTAAATAGAAACATTTTAATCTGAAATCTTATAGTATATATGTATTTATATATTTGATATTTTATAGCCAGTTAAGTTGTAAATCTCTTCCGGTTACTTTCGTGCATATTCACGAAGCATCTTGGGCAGTTTATTTTTTAATTAGTAGCTTCTCATAGGCTGGCTTCAATCAAGATATAGTGGGTTCGTGTGAATGGCCTGCCCCGTTACCTCACGCATCGGGGACTGGCACCGATTATATGCAAATGAGATGTCATAACACGTGAATAATTACAGCCAGCCACGAGTCGCCCTTTCGGACGAGCCACACAAATTGGATTTACGTGAAAAGCGAGTTTTATCGGCGCGACACGAATTTTACGTTGCCTACTCGTGCTGCGCAATGGGGTGGGTGGTAAACTAAATTCATAACTATAATGTTTTAAGGCGAAAAGAAATTTCCTTTATAATCTTTTATTTGTTGCATTATTTGTGATTATTTTCTCCTTACAGAAGAAGAAGCTTTTAGGGACTGTGAAGCTTCAAATTCCGTGGGTACCATGATGTTAGATATGTTTATATAGTTACATTAAAAGCTAAATACTTCTTTATTATTTGCTTAGTTAATTTTTTGTACATTGTATACCCACTTCTAATATTATGAAAATTTTATTGTAATAAATACAAGCATACTGTAAATTTTAATCTATACAAAGCAAGGGCACATAAGTTGAAACACCTTTGTACCTCGCTTAGCAGCAGTGTTCCGATAGTCAGCACGCTCTGAATCTACAGATAAATAAATTTAAAGTGTCTTGTGTTTATTTCCACACCACTTTTCAACATGCCGTGGAAATTGTGACCAACGTCGGGGGGCAGCGTGACCAAGCATATTGCGTTAAGGAGCGCGAGGGTCGTTATGCTAATAGACTACTTGCTGCAAAACCTTTGTATATTGAATACTTTAGACGTTACATTTTCATGTTTAGGGTAAGTGAGATAGAGTTGGTTTTATATTGAAATTATTTCTGTATTACACCGTTAGACTGTAAAGAGATGGTAGAAGCTGCGTGTTCGCTGCCTGTAGTCGCGATAGTGGGAAAATGGACGGTTGACTACATTTATGGCTCAGACAGCGCTTGGACTAAGGCGGCCACGTGTTTTAACAAATACTGAACTTAATAGTCTTATATACGTTTATTTCTTAGTATGGAACAATACACCTAATTATTTTCCTGAGATTACATAAATACCTAATTCATGTGATAAAATACGAATGACGGTGACGATACAAATTTAATATTCGTTGATATAAATTTTTAGGAATACATAAAAATTTTACCTTTTGAATTTTTAGCTAAAGTTGATAGTATTAATTTTTCAGAAAAGAAGGGATGATCAGTAATATGATACTATTTGAATATTTTAATATTAGTTTCTGTTTATACAGCTTATTGATAACCAGTCTTTTGTTAATCTGGTACAGAGCATGTTCCCAGAAAGATTCTTTGTATTGAAATTGTATTAAATGTACAATAACACACGGTGCTTGTAACAAAAGGGAATTGTTGATAAGTATTTATGGTCTCCCTTGAAAATATAAATAACAATGAAATCACAACAAAACTACGGAAGTAAATGTGGTTTGAGGTTTTACACTTTAAAAGAGAAATGATCGTTTTAATGACATTTATAGTATGTTAGTAACAATCTCGCAACATAATCAAAAGTAGTAATTAAAAGTGGTAAATGGTAAGGCAGTAGATATACAATACAATCTTTAAGTATAATGGACTGGTAAATTATATGTTTTTAACCTGAAGAGGGTATTTAAGAAAATTATTTGCGTGTGGTCTTAATAACAAAACAAAAATTCTGCTTTTAAAATTTCCTCTGTCCGTTTATAATATTACTAATTTATCAAAATTATATTAAACAGCCATATGTACGTTATAGAAATTGTATTTGTGGTTTTTCACTTCCACTCTAATACCTACATGATTACTTACTTTTTATAATGATGGTAAAATGTCCGTCCACTACTTATATTAATAATGTATAATCTAATATAAAAATACGTAATACCTAACAGCTTACTTTAGGGTTTAGTCATAAATATAATGCCTAGTGCACCCGGTAGGTACCTACCAAGGACAAAATGGCTTGTCTTTGGTAATGCCCGTCAAGCTTAACTTTCCTATCAAAAGAGATATCAAAAACGTTTGAGGGAATAAGAATTATATATCCGTGCTTTTTTGAAGCAAAACATTGTGTTATCATTTCAGTGATATCTTACAAATCCATAGAGAAACACTAGTATTTTATTATTATTTTTTGTAGTATTAAAAGGAACTAAAGTAATTTACAAAACCACTAAACTACCGCTCTCACACTGTGAATACGACACAAAAGTCGAAATGTATTGCGAGATGAAGGCTTTGTGGTTGCAACATTTGATCTGTAATTAGGGTATTTAATAGCATAATAGCTGTAACGGTTACGATCTGATAGCATCGTTTTTTAAGACGCTTAAGCACTTTTTTGAAAGCGTGAAAGAAAATTAAATGAATGCGTGTCCTTCAAATTGGTCAGAATAGTTTAGTGATAATGGCGTTATTAGCGCCTGCGTTAGTCTCTTGATGATAGTGATTCGGGTATTGTATTGCGTTTTCTACGATTATATGAAGTGTTAGCAACACCGTTTATAAAGTAGTAATAGCGGGTAGGTCATTTTATATTATGTCAAGTATACCGACGTGTAGACAATATATAACAATTAGTGCGATAGATTAGTCTCAGCTTCTCTGGTGTTGTCGCGCAGTGTACATGGAAGTTAGTCTTATGTTCAAGTTTAAGGGTTAAGGTCAGTCTTCTTGAGGTAAGTTTTCTTTATTATCTATTGTAGTTGGCGATGTCGAGTGGTGGAGATGAGAGTCAACATATTATGAGAGATCTTTAAACCTGCTCCTGGGTCTCAAGCCCCTGGCACTGCTCTGTCTAAATTGCACGTATTGCTGTACAGTAATTGGTATCATTCCTCTCTCTCATTTTTTGACAGTAGGTATCCTTATTTTTATCATAATTACTACATATAATTAGTGTTTATTATGATGTTGGCAACATTTATATTTTGAGTGTTATTTGATGTTGGTAGGTTTGATATGAGTAGCATTTGTACTTGATATTGGTAGGATTTATACGAGTAGTATTTTTACTTTCTTGAATGTTGGACAACTGATAAACACAAAATGAAGGAGTGAGGATTGCAAAATAAATACGCCGTCACGACACAATAATTAAGGTTACATCGCGAGAAACCTAGGAGTAACACTGAAGAACTGGGTCTAAAGTATAACCCCCAGGAGGATATTCTAGTCAAGCCGTCATACTATTATTCTACTTATAGATTACAACTCTTCTTTTTAATTAACATTAGGTAAAATATGTTAAGTCATTTTTCTTTACCTGTCTATTCCTATAATCGTCAATGATAGGTATTTTGTGACATAGAGCGAGTTTCACCAGTCTCACATAAAAATTTAAATATTATATCCCGAATAGTCCTACAGGGACCCTATCAGGTGAAACTGACCCTTAATACCTAGTGACAAGCAGCTGATTCTGAATTTAAATTTAAACAGCTTTTGGAATCCGTCCTGCAAGTGAAAGTGCATATCATAAATAAGCGTCTAAACAATCAGTTTTCGTACGTATCCACGTGAAATGCCGGACATATTCTTCGGAAAGCGAGGCAGTCGAGGCAGTGGAGGCAGGTGTGGTCGCGACTCCACGCTAATGAACACAATGAAGACGTATTCCAGGCTGTATCCGGCGTTGATCGATTGATATACTCGCTGCCACCGCGCCCGAGCTTTTTGTATTCGAATGTCGCAGCTATTTGCATATTGGTGACGACTCGGGGGCGAATTTTAAATAAGAACAACTCTACATGATCTAACTGAGCCAAAAGGTATGTTAATTTTTTTTTTTTCTAAATACTTTACTTTATTTCAATGAAGCTCTGGCCCGATAGATGAGCAAGTTATTTGACGAGTAATGTCATGAAGTGAATATTATATGTTTAAAAGTATGGAGGTACTCTTAATATTTTATGCAGTAGTTTTTTCTTGATAGACGTACAAACATACAGATATAAAAATAAACAAAAATGATAAAACAATTGTTTTTGTGTTATAAAGATTGATATATATATAGAAAACAATAATGTATAGTATATACCACGTTCCGATATATTTGTTCATTCTTGCCTTTACCTTGTGTAAACAACTATACTTGCCTATTGTGTGAAATATTAACAATGGCAGAGGTACTACGAAATTTCAAAGCGATGGGGTAATGGTGGAACACAAAAACGAATATACAATGATGTTTACATACACTTCACGCCCTCTTCGAACCTATTACATTGAAATTACGTTCAACACTTTATGTATATTTGTAGAAATCATTTAAATAATAATAATTTTAATACCACTTCCTGATCAGATGCACTATAAACATTATTTTCACTATAATGCTGATCTATCTATACAACCATATCTTTTGTATGCTTCAATTACATTTATACCTATAGCTTTTATATCCTCTACATCTAAAACTTAACTTTTAAATTTAATTAATCAGAAAAAAAAATCGTTTATGATCGTTTGTGGAATCGTTTATTCTCTTTGTAAAATTGGTATAAAATGATTAGGTTGATTTATAAGTATCACGTAATGTTAAGGACCACTCAAGCTTTAAAAGTAAACGTCTAGAACGTTCTTACAAAACAGAAAATATTAATGTCCAAGCTGTAAAAGAAAAATGCATAAACATTTTTAAATTAAAACCATCATCCAGTTCATAAACTGGTATAGCCATTTTTTTAAATATTTATTTCATTGATGAAATATATATGACACAGACATGGCAATAATTACTCAGATTGCCAACAGTAGTAACAATGTCCACTTCAGACAGTTGAAGCGTTGTTATCAGATGACAGTACGTAACACGTGATGGTAATATACGTTATATTACATTATTTAATTATTGTAAACAACTCTAATATTATAAAGACAGAAGATTTGATTATTTGTATGTTAAAGCCAGCAAGCCGTTGTTATTTTACTATGTGTATAGCCTGATATATAATTGTTTTAATTTTAAATTATTTAATGAAATTTAAATTCATATGATCAGCAACCTATCAGGTTTTTGGTATCGTTCCAATAATTTTAATAAGGGTAGACACAGAATATGCACCACAAGAACTAATTCGTATTTATTACAGTCGCCGTGTTTATAAAGAAAATATACCTATTTCTGATCTAATAAATTGATTTGTTGGTTTGTCCATTTTTCACTTAATATGTCGTGAACTTATTATTACCTGAAAATAAAAGTATAAATGCTTTTTCCGTATTTATAGAAAAAATAGGTTTTCTCTCTCAAATATTCTTTTCTCATAGTATTTTTCGCAACAATTCATAGAACTGAAACTAAAATATACTCTTGACTCATCTGTAAAATTGATAACTTAATTAAATTTTACAATTTCTTGTAGGTCCGATTTAAGTTTTATTTCGTGACATTACAATACTTGTACATAAATTTATAACTACACTGAAAAAATATTTAACTTGATAATTATTAACACATTACACATTGTTAATACAATAGTAAGGACATGATAAGGAACTATTCAAATCATTTACAACCGATATGTTAATTCACTGTCTGGACGATTTAGCACCCCTCTATATCGAACCACATTTGTAGTTTGGCGAAGGGTCCCGTATCTCCTTACATCTACACATTATTGATACTACTTAGATATTCCTATCATCACTAAAACACTTAATGACTCCAATATATAATACATAAATAAACGTTTAAGGTATTAATTAACCAGATCGGAAGATAGAGTGAACTAATAAGGTCTGTTATAAAAGTAAATTATCTGCATATATTAATACGTAATACAGACTGTAACAGATGGAAACTTTTATTACCAAAACTTAAAAAGATGGATTTCAACTTTCAATAAATAAGATATTTCACCCGCCATTTTATAGGTATACAACACTTACCTACCTATCTATCTATTTTAGGAATTGTGCACAATTAATAAACATAGATAGGTAGGTGTGGTATAAAATATTTTTAGGTACTTACCTACATATTATATATTAAGAAATTAGCAGTTTATTTAATGTATGCCTTATTCACTTTAATTTTATGATATTTACATCACTTTATACATTTAATAGTATAAGTTTAATTTTATTCCTAAGAATTGTATAGACTGATTAGATTGAGATAGAGAATGTATGTATAAAGTATTTGTGGTATGATTATTAAACTTTTAAATTTCTTAATTAAGCTCGGAATTGTCCCTGTGTAATTATTAGGTAGTACAAATCTTCGATTTTACACATTTTCTGAAAAATATGTTTAACTTTAAGATTAATTAAAGAAGAAGGAGACGGGAGATAGGGGTCAAGGGGTAATTTAATTTATTTTAAAATTTTATATTCTCTTAAGCTATTATAACAAGAAACAAAATAATGAATATTTATAAGACGTAACTGACTAAATTTGTTTTATCACAAATTCTTAAGACAGACAACCTAAGAATAAAAAGAGCCTATTAATTATTTATGAAAATATCAGTTTAACCCTTTGATTATTTAGAATGCATCGCACCCCTAACTTACTTTTGACAAGCTGTTTATCATATTTAACGCACACCTTGCGATATCACGATGACCGGAATTTAGAATTTTCAAATGGAGTTAGGACCCTGGGCAAGGAATCACTTAGACATACAAAAAGAATATTATGGTGATAGTCCTTTACTGACAGGTGGTCGTACTGAATTAATCAAGTTATAATATTATTCTATAATAATTTTAACTTTAGCAAATTAGTAAAATATCTTGAATGGCGCGCTTTATGAAACCAAATTATAATAGTTTTAAATACAATGTATAAATTGTTGCCTATCACCCCCCATGTATCTGCTAGATTTTACATTATTATCAGGATTGCACGTATTAAAATGCATGTCAATTATTTTTTCTTATTCATCATCATCATCATTAGAACCCATTAATATCCCACTGCTAAGCCGGGTCTTCTCCTCAGAATCAGGAAGACGCCATAGTCCACTACGCTGACCCTGTGCAAGTTGGCAGACTTTACACACCTTTTAGGGAACTCTCAGGAGTGCAGGTTTCCTCATGATGTATTCATCATCATCTGCTGAGCTGGATATGCTTTATTATTATTATTTCATTATTATTTTTTTAAATCTGATCATTTACGTAATGTCGTAATAAATACATACATTTATCAAAACAATATTAATTTAAGGCCATCCACTACTTTATTATAGAGTAGAGTAAACGTGAGACAACAATAAAATAAACCATTTACAAACAAATAATTTATTATTTAGTTATAAGAATTTCATATGTGTGACTGGTAAATATAATTTAAAGCAATTAGTACGTACATTGTTTTTTGGTTTAACTCATACTTACTCAAAAAAGTAAAGGCATCCGGCGTGACGAGTTAAAATAATGTATTCATACTTAGAATTATCAGCTATAATAACATCTAAACGAAATTCAGTGAAACGTAAGGGCGGATTGTTTGCGCCGGAGCAATTAAAACCCCATCAAACGAGTCCGTGCGTCCGTTCGTCCGTCCACATGCCGTAACGATCGCTACACATATCTAATGTTTGCTAATTAACCAAAAATATTACACTTGTATTGTAAAATGTTTCTTTTTAATATAAAATAATGTTAACTTAAATTGAAGACATGAGTGTTGACATTATCAATGAATTGTTTTGCTATCTACAAAACGAGTGATCATGATGACAAGAGAAACGTGTTACTATGAGTAGGTATAAGGTATAAGCATCACATTTTAATTACAATATTATAACACTTTTAGAAAAACTAGTAAAATGTTGAAAATAATAATTGAAAATTTACATGGAAATTTTTGATTGACATCTTGATAATAAAACAGTAAAACAAGTTCAACCGTCTTACTCTTCATCATCACCACAACACATTAATGGTCCACTGCTGAGCCGGATTTCCTCCTCAGAAAGAGGAGGAGGTTAGTAGAATGAGGAAGAAGCCATACCACCACGCTAGCCCAGAGCAGGTTGGCAGACTTCACACACCTTTGAGAACTTTTAAGGAACTCTCAAGAGTGCAGGTTTCCTCAAGGTGTTTTCCTTCACCGTTATAGCAAGTGATATTTAATTGCTTAAAACACACACAACTCAGAAAAGTCAGTGGTGTGTACCTAGGATCGAGCCCGGACCTCCCGATTAAGAATCTCTTTACATCATCATATTATCAGCTCGATGGTACCATAATTATGTACCATCATTAGTACCAGCATTATGGACATAAGTATGCCAAATATCAGCTTAATTGAATTGCTGGAAATAGCCAAAGAATTACTTACAAATAACATACGAACATTGAAAGCTGTAGGTATAATAAAAGCTTGTACCTAAATACATACAATAGGAGTCAAGTTTCGTAAATTAATTATTGTTAAATATTTCGACACACATTTATTTATGATTGAGAATAAGATAATCTTACAAAGCAACTACCACCGTCCGTCATTCATTGTTTTCTAATGTGATGTGAACTTTTTATACCAAGGTAGATATTAAAATGTAACGGTGCATAGTTGCATACATTTTGCTTTAATTAGCTCAATTTAATATATAGCATTTAATCGAGATCTCTTGTGTATTTCTCTCATATTAACACGCACAGAACCGTTGAAATTCAAAAGGATTCTAGATAATTCATTTAAAGTTGTGAAAAGTCGATAATCGGTTTAATTAATCAATGGTGTGTTTTCCTTTAGTTAAAGGTACTTCCATATAGCTAAAGTTGTAATAAAAGGAACAAAGGAATATTTGAATTTTTCTTGATTGATTGAAGTTAAATTTTAGGTATAACATCGTAGACAAAAGAAGGCTTTATTTATTTATAACATTAGAGTGAGTATATAATTCAATCTAATTACTTACCTACATAAAACATAAAAACTTTTTCTCTAACTTTCCTAATTTTTCATTTTCTTGTAATATAAATAAATAGTATTCGTACATGGTAGCTTAATTTTGAATTAAATTACATTTTAGTAGGTATACCTTTGGGTTCGTACGTCTACGTACTATGTACATATATACCTAATTAATGAAACCTCTATTTAATTTCTATTAAATTATTTTCCCATAGCGTAGCTATATAGCTGTGTATATAATATTTACTTGAAGTAAATGGATGGTCGTTTAACGAGTGTACCTCCAATGGCAGCGGCAATAAAAGGCTAATTGTAGGGGAATGCTCACCAATGACTGAGCATTAGGGGCCGAGTATATAACGGAAATACAACGGGTCTGGCGATTCCGAGTAATCATTATACTTATATAAACTTAACGTAGTGAACTTGGGTTTCATAAAGTAAATAATTTTTGGAGTAGCTAGCAGCTGAAGATATAGGTTACAGCCGACTAATTTTATTTGTGTTTTTTAATAAAAAGAAAATAATTCGTAAGAAAAGGCTCTCAACTGTGCTTACAAAAAAAACTTTCAAGTATTCAGAAAATTTGTTTTTGGGCACCTAATTTCATCGCAAAGACGAAATGAGATCACAATAATCATCATCATTTTCATTTTCAGCACAATAATCAATATGCAATTTTTAGTTATACTAAGTGTATCTTTATCCTTTGTCTGTTTCCCTATCCTTCATTCAAAATTCTATAGAGTGTTAATTAAAGAAGAAAATCCAGTATTATTACTAATTTTACCCAGATTTTAAAGATTATTGGTAATAGGTGTAATTAGACCAGTTTGATGAAAACTTAATAGTTTAAAATGTTCGTACAATAACTAAAGTAGCATTGTTGTCCCTTAACATACAAATAACTTGTTGTTCTGTTTAGCTAATGTGAAATTTAAATTAGGTACTGATATACAATACAATTAGAAGCTAATTTAAGTATATCTGCGTTATTCAATAACATTATGCTCAAACAAGGAACCAAAACCGTGCCAGAATATTGTCGGTCTCTCTAAAAGCAGTGATTTTAAATTTATGCTAATTGTTTACCGTAGCATATGTGCACCTCGACACAAATTACAAAAACAACGCTATAGTCCATAGACCTTGTGCTATGTTCGTTTATTTATTATAATTTAAAAGTGCCAACCTTAAGAATAAACTTTAATACTGATGTAATTAAAAACCTAGCTTTGTTAACTTGACATAAACTATAAACTAATTAAAACTGGTAAGGGAACTGACCAATTTTGAATTTGTTTTGAACCTACCATAAAATTCATGTAAATACAAAAATTTGAGGCGATTTATGTAACACAATAAGAAATTTACAAATAACAGTAGAAGTTTTTGATTTGATACAGGTGGCAAAAAGCTTTACATATGCATATATGTAGGTAAGTGGAAGAAAGATTCTGGTACTCATTAATGTATAGAAATTATAACTTTTACACTAGATATAGAGAATAATTTTTATTATTTGAAATAACTTGACAGGCAGCATTTATTCTATCGGAAAAGAAAAAAGATAAATATTCGCAAGACAGATTTGAAAAAAACCACAGGATACAATGTTATCACCAGAGTTTTTAACTACATATTAGCAGAAAAAATTAAATAAAGGATTGAGGTAAGAAGAATAATTTAAAAAAAAACAGTGTATGTTTTGATTGCTTTGAGGCTGAATTGTCAATCAATCGATCCAGTGTTTTTGTTTGCAAAATTATTACTATTAAAATTGGTTTATGCCAAGGCATTACATTAAATTAAATTAGTTTTTATAAGAACTACATGTCAACTCTGTGTGTTTTTAATTCTCAATGACATAGTACTCGGAAGCCCGCTACTGTGAGTCCATTGTGGCGGCAACACTCCTCAATTGGTTATCACACTTGTTAGTCGCGCTCCATGAGCCAAAGATGCCGCGCACTATTGTCACCAGCTACACAGTGCATTCTAGTTCAGGTTATTCACCAAATTTGTGAAATATAGAATTTTACTGAATCTGTAGCTCTGTCATGGCGCAGCAGCAGCAATATCTATAAGAGGATGCGGAGTTTTCATTGGCCCATAGCTTTTTTCCTCACCCACATACCTTTTTTTTTTTATTTATACTTTATTGCACAAATTTAGTACAAAAGCGAACTTAGTCTTAACCTTCAAGTCCAAGATCAAAATATTATGATCTCGATACAAATCTCTTGGTATAATTGGTATCTTGATACATACATGATGAAAATATATCTAAATATAACTAGTTATTCTCTATACGCTCCGAAGACATTTTTCAACATAGGCACAGACAACATAGACAGCATTACTACTGCTACTGTAGTATTACTAGGAGTTTTCTTCAAATTCTTCCTTTAAAACGGTAAAACTAATTCTAACCAGTGAGAAACTTAAAATCAGCGAAACAAGATTATGTCGTGAAACGAGAAAATTATCATGGAAGAGAGAATTGAAAAATTGTTGTCATTTGTGTAGCGGTATCAAATTTCAAAATATCCAATTGACTAAGTCTACGAAACGAATTCATATATTTTTATAACAATTTCAAAGGAAGGAATTCCCATAAATCATTGCATCAAGCTAATCCCGCATTACTATATCATTGTCAAGGGTCTAAGAGAGTGGTATAACACAAAAAATAATTTACGACCTATAAAAAGGTAAACAATAAAAGGCAATGTGTCAAAATACGTTCATAATGTTCCCGATGAGCTTTGAAAAGACGCGGTTAGTAAAGGGGTCAAAAACATCACAAAGAGAGACCCACTCGTACGAAAGACTAACAAAAGATGTCGCGATGTTGATTGAACACAAAAAATACTATGAACTTCTGAAGCAGTTAATAGGCCTGACAATAAACCCCTAAGGTGGTACGTTTGAATGACGATCCAGTAATTCATTTCAAATTCCTGTCAGCTACACACTTAATACAAATTCTTTTATCCTTTATAATTAATGGCCACCAACTAATTTGTTATGAAATCAAATAGTCCGTGAATTCCTTGATTTGCTATTAGGTAGGTATATATTATGTTTCATGTTAAATCGATCTAACAAAGTTTTAATATAGTCTTAAAAATGTTGTGCCCTGATTTTCCGTCTTCTTTATCGGGCGGCTTTGGGCAGGATTTCATATTTATGCAAATCAGAACGTACCAGTATAGACTGAATCTAGTATTCAATATATATTGTACTCAAAAAAATGTGATGTTATGTCTAAGAAAAGAGTCCAAAGTCTAGGGTTATGACAAATCTTTTCCCGGTTTGAACCACCTTCATTTAGCTATAGGAGTTATTGAAATTACGCACATCTCTCTCTCTCTGTGGTCGCTCCCTCATGGCTGAGGATCGTGGTCATCGACGGATGTGGATGGTATACATCTATTTTGGATTATCTGCTTCCACCGGTGCCTGTTCATCGCGTCTCTGGCGACCGAGCAAAACTTATTTGAAGATGGGCCTCTCACTTGATCGCTCCATCTGGTTGGGGACCGTCCCCGGGCTCGTTTTCCCTCCGTGTTCCCCACAACGATCAGTTTTTCAAGGCTCTCATCACCCCTTTACGCACATACGTTGGACTAAAAATATCAATAGGTATTTAACAATATATATAAAAGTATGGCAATATAAAACAAAAGATACATTTTATTAATACCTATTGTAAAATTATTAGTATATTTTTCTTATAACATTTTATTATACTTGTATGATACAAACGAGTATTTCAGGTTCGTTAATCTCTTTAACACGCGAACAGTTTCCAGCCAAACAAACTCATGCACAAAGTATTCAAGATAGAAATATTGAATCGTATTTATATTTACTTATAGGCTATTAATCACCAAGTTGTATGCTCAATACCTTAACAGAGCTACGCGAGACAATCGGCAATAAACTGATAGAGAAATGATACTAATATGAATAAATGTTCATCGATATTTAAATGTCCGGTATAGATAAACAGTTGTGGAAAGAGATTTCTATTTTATTATTTCTTGTTTATAAGTATAACGTAATATTAGACTTAATAAAATTGTATATTGAGAAGAGATTTTTGACTGTATTATGTGATTTTGTCCAATGAACCTATAACGACTACATTAATTTTTCCATAATATTCTCAATTTTATGTAGGTAGTAGGTACTCGATAAGTAATCAGTTTGAAGTTTAAGCAATATTGTTACTCAAATCTCTTTAATTATTAATTTTTCCAATAGTGTTAATAATTAATACATATAATAATGCCATAGATTGCATAAGAGAGGATGAAATTACATTGGAGGTAACATATAACACGTATAGTTTATTCATCTATTTTGCGTATTAAAGATCTCGCTTCCGAATGAAGTGTATAAGAAAACTGTAATCAAAATCTGTAGTGGTTTCAGAGTAAATTCATTATGCTATTTCTTGAAGGCACTTCTGTGACACCTATTAAAGAAAAAAGTTATAAATATATCTATTAGCTCATTGAAATGTTAAAGAAACCCACGTGCAAATTTTCACGATCCTAACTCTAGGTGGTGCGTTGATATGTTAGGCAATTATTCTTTTATACCTAGAAAAAGAATAAAATTATATGGAATTTTTATAGTACTATTTATTTTGATATAGTCTCGTTCCATATAACCTCATAATCTGTTTAAATTCGAGCGTGCGCACAACAAGTGAAGCTAACTAGCAGCCGAGTCGAGTCGAGACGAGAGGTCGCTCCTTCGCTTAGCCTAAATTATGACCACTAAGTAATCACTCATCATCGCGCTGCATTTTACGCGTGGATTGACCGCCCTTCTAAATCTCCAGATAACACAATGACTGATCTCCTTTGGTTTTCAATATATTTTTATTCTTTTTAGGTTTTAATTTTATCTTCATTTTATTCTTAAAACTAGTAACCTACCCCGGCTTCGCATCGCACGGTTTCTCTACTTAACTTGTAAACTTTTTTAATCACTCTGTCTATGGATGAAAACCGCATTAATAATCGTTGCATAGTTTAAGAGATCTACAGATTGCGGAAAGCGACTTTGTTTTATATAGGTACTATATAATTTATAGAAGATTATCTACCAAAAGATGTTGTAGTTTTATACTTTAATTCAAAAGTTTAAATGTTGCAATCAAATCTCAGCAAATTAAATTGAGCAGTTACCAATTAAATGTTCCTAAAAGACAAAGGATAAAAAATATTGTCTTAGAAAAAGTCACAAAAAGTTATTAGGTACATATTATTTTACGTTATAAATATCACATATGTAAGTAAAACCACCTAGTTCAAACTAATATGTAAACTGTAATGCTTCACATATCTTCTTTCACAACTGACACTGGCTACGTATTAAATCTATAGCTTAAAACTTAAAAAATCTTATGGAAGACATTCATCCTAAGGATTATTCCCTAAAAATTGTTTCAACTGGAATCGTGGAAATCCTAATTACCAATACCACACTTTAAAGGTCATTTTAAGTTAAATAGATTTCTTAGTTAAATAGATTGTCCAAATTGGATTTGAAGGTTTATCTTTGAAATCTAAGATCCAGTCAAATAAAATTAAAATAAGAACCTCAATAAAAAAAAACAAATACAATAGAATTGAGAAGTACACTATTTTCTATACGACTTATCCTTATTTTCATACGCTACAATCAAGATCAGCCTTGGTTGCAATGACTAAATCGATGGAAATGCAATTGGCCGGCTCTTAAGTTATTAGGATATTTATCAAAGAACCGTAATCCGTACAGCAAGAGCAGAATAGCGAAATTGAACGGGCATGAACTTTCCAACGACACGAGTAAGGAATTAAGTTTGACAGTAAATAGAGGTGTAGCTCAACGATGTTCGTGCGCACGAAGCTCGAAGGGAGTATCGACAATATAATAAGCTATGCCTTGATTGCAGTTCGCTGCTTGATTCGCGGGAACTACCTAGCTACCTAGCTACCTACAGCCTACTCGTCTATCGATTGGGTTATTAATTGTGTCATTATCGGGTATTGCGAGGGTTATTAATAAGTGGCGTATCACGTCAATCCAAAGAATCAACTAATTGATAACTATTATTCAACACTATAATTCTGTTCCTATCGCAAGAAACGCTTGGGCCTTTGTGCTCGGAAAACAAAATCTATAACGACGTTACACCAAATTTTGTTACCTCCACTAATGACAGGATGGCTTGCTCATTTTCCGTCCATAGAATCAGGAATTGCGATTCGACAGGCAAATTCTCATCCTGCCATGTGTTAAGCAGCTGATAATTAATAAAGTACTCAAAAACTATAAATTTGAATCCCAAAGAACCGCAAAAATATATAAACGTTGATCATGCAACATCATTGCAGCAATATTTCAAACGTCATAGCAAACTGTAGGGCACAAAGAGAGGCGCGCTGAAGGCTCACTCATCGGGTTCAAAAGCCAACTGCGCAATTTGCCCTACTCCGTTCATAACCACGACAATCAAAATATTGCCCTATAACTCCTGTAGCTTTAATGTTTTGACGTTAGACATAGAAACATGAAAGCTTTTAAAAAGGATATGACACCTTTTATAAATCTATAATCATACATTTACAATACTTAGGTGTAGGCTTAAAGAAACGTCTTTTCTCTGTTTAAACCTAAGGTTAGGTTAACCTAAGCCTAACTTACACGACGACATATAGTAGACAAATCGAAGTTTGTGAGTTGCGACTGCCCTATATCTCTATTTTTCTCTACCTATTCAATAAAAAGTTAAAATTACCAATAATTGTTGATTTTACCTGTATCAGATACAACGCTTTCTCAGCCTATTTTATGGACCTAAAAACGTCATGCGTATAGACAGACATGTAAATAGCATTTCTGTCGCCTCTTCAACACTGAGGTCTCTGGCTAAACGGACATAGATTCCATAATTTCCTCTAATCGCATGCTTGCGGGCAAAGCTGCAGCTCATTGTATATATTACATTCACCTGACACACATTTTAGGAATTCCCATTGAAAATTATGCTTTGTTTTCATAACTTTAAGGGTAAAATTAGACCTCAAATAATACAGAACGTGACTGGGGTACTAAGAATTGTTTGGTATGACCTATTTAACTCGAAATAGGGTGCAGATTTGAACAAAAGCCCTAAATATCTCCGGGTGCATATTAAGCAGGGATCAATCAAAATAGCATGCCAAAATGTGTTTGTGCCCACTGGTGCTTATAAATCACCTCTTTTAGTGTTATTGTCTTGACCCTAATGGCTTGCTTTATGTGAGTTAAATTGTAATGATGTGTTTTAAAACCTTTGTTTTCAGAAATTTTTAATAAATATTTTTAATTGATACACCACGAACGACATGTCGTGTTATTTGATCTTATTTAAGCTTAGCAATAATAAATATTAATAACTACAGCAATCCTTTCTAACACAACATAATGTTCTGCAAATTATAATTTTTTATAGAATATTTAATCATACAGATAATAAAAATATCCTATTAGTGTAATTATTTACTAAACTAAATCCTAAACAAATCAGCGTTAATTTGGACTTACTTTACTTACTTTAAGACACATATTGTACGATCTCACAAAGGTTTCTTTTTTCACAACGGTTCATTATGCCAATTTAGTGAGTTAAGTGATATTGAGTGAATCTCACTGATTGCGTACCGTCCCTTCGCTGCTAGTTATCATGTATCACGGGTACCCTCCTCCTTAAAAACAGTTTAGCTTTTAATAAAGAGTCGTTAAAATATTGCATAGTGTACTGAAACGATAGAGGGAAATAAAACAAAGTTTTGTCTATATTGGATCTGAATTCATTCTGAATTTACAATCGTTATGTTTTCTGCCTGCTGATATTTGTCTTACTTGAAGTATGCTTTCGGATGGATATGTTATCGTAAATCTTTTTTCAACACCCATAAGTGAGGCTGGACAAAATACTTACGCTATCGAGCTTTATTCAGCGTGTACGTACTTAGAAAATCGATACAAAAAAAGTTTTTTTTTATAAAATATGATTTCTGTTCTGGCTGTTTCTATAGAAGAAATGATCCTTTTATTAGATGATTTTCATAAATTTATGAAACGTTTTTCGTTAATTTTGGATAATTATCTTATAATAGTTACAAATAATATTTATTTACAAATGCTTCAATACTGAAAAATGTCAGGAGGGGTAAATGCGGGATATATAACCTATCCATTATTCTATTTACGTGCATATAAATAACATGTTGTTGAAAAAATTCTTCTTTTATACGTTTTGCGAAATAAGCTCCGAAATTTAAAGGATTATCAGAAGAAGGATAAAGAATAAAAATTAATCTATGCTACGAAACCTCCAGCGACGTCGCTTCAACATAATGATTGATGGGTCTCGAAAGCGAGCCCGACGGCGAACTCGGGATTTATCACCGACTCCTGCGCTCGCTTCTAACCTGTACACCGTACAACAAACCCTTCTTTAGACTATAATACAACGGCTTAAAGACTAGAACTGCGTTTATTCTATAAGTTACAGTGTACAAACTCTACATCCGTTTTCGCGATCATGTGAACCTGAACTCCTTATTTAAGAATTAAAATTACAATTTATTATTTAACGATATATATACCGTGTGGTAATTCATAATACTTCTTTGATAATTTATGACCTTTGTATACGAATATTTGTAGTCTGCTATTTAGCGAACGATTAGAACTAACTTTAAAACAGTTCCTTCATAAGGTTCCATCTGTCTCTGGCTCAAATTTATCAAAATTAGTACTGTCATAGGTGTAAAAACGTAATAGAGTTATTAAATAATAATGAGTTATTAAATAATAACTCTCTTACGGTAGTACGGTTAGTTAATAAAATGAAACATAGAATTCGTATTTTTTTTAAATTACTCCAATAGGTACGACAACAGCTTAATCATAATTAGATCTAATTATATTGTAAGTATTTATATAACCATAGGAAGTTACATACTGCAGTCAGTCATCCCCAGGGCAGCTTAAGGCGCGCTGTTGGGGAGTAGCGACCACACAAACCTGAGTGCTCCCAAGGGAGGGTCCTGTTCCTCATCTCCAGCTTGCTTTTACTGCCTGGTTTGAGTCAAAAATAACAAGGAACCGATCCCCTACCTCATATCACATTTTAAATTATTTTTCTGAAGTGCCTCTATTCGCCACGCCTTCCAAAGGTTCGGGACACTATTGACCAGTAAATGGAACAGTCAAAAAAAGATAAATAGATAAAAGACAAAACCATAATAAATATTAATCAGTAATATTTTTAAAAATTAACCACAATTATTCTAATTACTAGACTAAAAGTGTTGTTATGTAAAGTGGGAAAAAAGACATTTTATCTATGTTTGTTTGTTGCGAATAGGCTCGAAAACTACTGAACCGATTATGAAAATTCTTTCACCGAAAACTACATCCTTTCCGTGTAACACAATTAGAAAGATATGGCCACTTAAAGGCCTTAACGTGGCCATTTTGTACAATGAAAGTTTTCTCTGGAACTACTAATCCGATTTTGGAAATTCGTTCACCCATAGAAGACTAACGGCTATATGGCAACACTACATCACATATATCACTCAGGAATGTTAGCAACACTGTTTATAAAGTAGTAGTAGCGGGTAGATCATTTTATATTATTTCAAGTACACCGACGTGAAGACAATATATAACCTTTAGTACGATAGATTATTCTCAGTCTCTCCGGTGTTTTCATGCAGTGAAAATGGAAGTCAGTGTTATAGTGTCGTGATTAAGGTTACCTTTCTCGAGGCCCACGTAAGTTTACTCTATTATCTATTGTCCTTAGCGTGGTCGAGTGGTCGGGGTGAGAGTTAATATATTATGAAAGAGCTCTTTAAACCTGCTCCTGGGTCTAAAGCCTCAGGCACCGCTCGCCTCAGTCTAAATTGCATGTGTATACGTATTGCTGTGCAGTAATGGGTTTCATATCATATATATAGCATGAATAGTGTAGCTTTAACAATCATACAAACATATAAACAATCAAATCTTTCCTCTTAATATAATATTGTAGACAATTATATTACTTATTTGTGCTTTTATCAAGACTAAATTTTAAAATAAAAACAATAAATAAAGAATTCAATAAATCACAGTAACCACATATTAAACAATATCCTTTACAGCAAGTGCAGTTATTATCGATGAAGATTTATAACAGCGCCGGGTATTATCTTCTGAAAGCTGTGATATTTGAACCCTTTTGTTTGTATCCGCCGAGCGCCTGCGCCGCCAGACATACACACAGACAGGTGAAGCGGTCACCGGAGGGATGGTGTTAACTACGATGTGCCTTTCTTCACGCTTTTTGTAACCATTTTTTGTCCCACCACCGAGTAAATTGTGTCCAGATAAAGGTCGAACTAACACCAGCAGTAATTAGCAGCGATTAATAATCGCTTATCTTGATCGTAGGCCTGCTAGCGTTATAATTGCCGAATGTGTTCGGTTACAAATAATATCCGACGCATTTTAAATATAGCAATTGTTGTTATTAGTCATATTTTGTGTAGCTATCTTAAATTTTAATCAATCAAACGAAGAAAACAGTAAATGAAGTTTTATGTGTTAAAGAGTAGATACTATGTTGTAACTTACTATATACCTTAGATTTCACAATTTATCTCCGCACACCGAAATTTCTGACAATCATCATGATACCTCAGTTTTTCGCATTTATACTAACAGACATTCAAACATGGTGAGGGACTTTATTTTACTCTACCATATACCAACGACCTGTAGCTTTCTTCGCATGGGCAGCTGAGCTGTTTTATCTCTGAACTTGATTATCCAACGTCTATGATGAAAGCTCCCAGGCTTGGTTTTTATGACATTTTCAAGATCATAACAAAACAAAAGATATATTTAAGACTAAACCGCACGAAAATCCGTTAGGTAGTTTTTGAGTTTGTCGCGACAGAACAGAGAGACGCGGTATGTGTATGATTGATTGTATTGAAGAATCGCGAATTGGTAAGGTAAAATAAAAAAAACAGTTGTACAATTTTACATACTTATAAAAATCGAGCCAAGATATGATAATCTATTTGTTTAAAATCAAGTTGCAAGTGCATATAAGAGGCAAATCATAATAAGTGTTATCTTCAATCGCAGTGTCGGCGGCGTTTCGCATGCGTCACGGAGCAAGCAGGATTGTGAAGGGAGGCAGGCTTCCTCGAAGTGCGCCGGATCCTTCCTACGTCAATCAGACCAGGGACGTGCTTTCAGTCTATCGATAACCCTTTAACGTCAAAAATAATGTCACATTATGTATAAAGAATAAAAAATAAACGTTTCCTAATTTCATTAGGAACCCGTGGAAGTAGAACATATCTATATAGCTGCAAATTAATTCAGACTAAGGCCAGACAACATTTCAAGATTAATTAATAGATTATAATATTATGAACTTATCTGTAGTGTCGTAAAAATGTCAAATAACGCGAAACCACGAAAATTTTCAACATTAGAAGTTTAAACTGTTTATTACTTATATAAATGAATTAAAAATAAATACCGAATTACTTTACGAAATATGATTTAAATTTTAAAAATATGAAATAGTGGTATTGTCACTGCTAATAGAGATATTTAAAACGTATGAATCTCGTTAATCAAAATATGGATTTCACCATTACTTTTATTTTATTATCTTTAATTTTTATAAATATTAAAGTGTAGAATAACGGCAAAAAGCAGCAAAGAGCGAGCCCTGAGCATCGATAAGTTCTCAGAGGCCATTCTGTACGGCCGACGGCCCCCGCGGTGCTCAATTGATGCATCGCCCGATCAACGGAGAGCGACGCGCGACGCACTGCTCGCTGCTCACTGCCCAGTGCCCACTGCTCATCTATTCACTTATTACTTATGACATAAGAGGATAATCAGCGATCAATCTCCGTGTTTTATATAAATAAATAATTGGCACGTTCGATGTGATATTCCTACAATGGTGTCTAATCATCAAATCATTTATTGACTAATCATGTTGCGATATAAAGAATCTCTAAATGAATTCATTATAAAATGTGCATATAATAGAAATTTTAATTTAGAAATTTAACTTCCATATTTCCAATCTAATTATAATAAATACAGTTAATATAAAAAATATTATTTTCTAATTACACATCAAAAATATCGGAATTAAATTATATGTAAATCGAGAAATGATTGAAAAGGGAGACGGGGTATATTGAAAAGGTTAAGAGGGGGGGATATAGAATGGGCTATTGGGTAAACACAACCAATAAAAAATTATATAAAACATTATGATCTCTTACAATTACGACAGGAGCCTGAGCAGTGACTTGGACTTATGACCAAGGTGTAGGTTTAAGGAGCTCCTTCATTGAATTGAAACACTCACCTCCACTGCCCAGCTTGTCTGTTTAAACCTAAGGTTAGGTTAACCCAAGCCCAGCTTGGGCATCGACACATATATTTAGATAGAGAGAAATAGTAATACGATATAAATCATAACCACTACCTACATTTTTCACTAATTAGGTTCAATGTTTAGGTACTCTAACCTACACCTAATGTTATCTACCTACTATACCTAGACTTAACTGTATATTTTACTACCGTTGAATCTAAAATAAACAAACCGTCCAATTAATTAAAATTCAAAATTCTCTTTTTCTAAGCGTTTAATCATATTTGAATAAGAATTTGACCCGGTGTATATTTATGGAGTTCTCGCTAACCGTAAGCCATCGATCAAAGCATGCGTTTACTGCAGCCAATCGTGGCGGATAACAATCGGACGCAGGTGCGCGACCGACGATTTTGGTGGACGTGGAACCCTTCCTTAAGTTTAGACCAGTAATTTCCAAAATTTTCTATATCGACCCCTAAGAGTTTTGAATATCAGATCTTTTGTAAACAATCCCCATTTGAAAAAAGCTGCTGTTGAGTTTCTTGCTGACTCTTCTCAACAGATAACTGCTTTCCGATCTGGTAAGCTTCATACAAACTGAGTGACCTACCGATTTTGACATGTCAAAAGTATATTTGTAAAAAAGACTAATTGAAATAAATTAGGTTTGAGTTTGACAATGAGTTACACGCAAGATAAAAAAGGATTGGGGTTTGTTGCGATCTTAAAAGGGACCTTAAATGCTTGTAATCCTGTGAGGATATATAGTTTCAGAATTCCGCAATATCATTTTACAACAGTCTCCAGATTCTCTTTTGTTTTTTTTGTTTTCAAAATTGTGTACATTATTTGATAATATTAAATATGATAAAGCAGCAGTATGAGAAAAGGACCCTATCTTATATCGCTAGACTATCTATAAACAAATAACATGCAAAGTGATGTATGGGTCAAATTAGTTTGGGAACCTCTGGTTTAGACCAATGTATAGACTATAGAGAATTGGCAGATATGGCTATTCTATCTTTTAAATGCAATTAAAAAACATATCTATAATATTTTATATGCGCAGAATATATCTATATACTTGTCTACCAAAAATAACCAAGAAAGTCAGCATTATGTTTTGTCGACTTTTCATAAATCTATGGATAAAACAATCCATAAATTTTTATAGAAGTATGCTAAGGAAAGCCAAGATTTTACATTTCGGACACTATTCTGTATCAGGAGTCATTTCCTGATGAGTCTGGTCCTTATTATACTGATATAGTAAATAGTCCTATTATATAAATAACATTAATATGTAACATTATAATTATTCTTAAGGAACTATCTATCCACGCAGAAACCAAAATGGTTTTTGTGGATAGGTGTAACTTTTTATAAAATATGTATATTTTTTGTCTTGGCCAATAAAAAAAAAAAAAAAAAAAAATTAAAAAATCAAGATTTGGGAATGGGCATTTCAACCTCCTTATAAATGCCTTGAAGTTTAATATTAAAAAGTTAGATTATGATTATTATTGAGAAAGAAAAACAACACAAGAGCAACAAATCAACAAAGTCTAAGATGCTCAGGCTCCTCTTGTCCGAAAATTAGTTGGCCAAAATAGTTTTATTATAGAAAGCAGAAGAAGGATTGTAGCATATCTGAATGTTTTATTCCTTGGCGCATTTATTATTGATTTATACTTAAGAGAACAAAAAAGTGTAATAAAAAATAAAATCCTGTAAAAATCTAAAAGCTGTTAATTGTGTGGTGTGATAGATAGGAAGCGACGAGTTTACGGCCAATATAAAACCATTTTAGATTACTCTGTTATTCGAAATAGAGTCCTAATATACACGACATATTTATGATTCTCATCATCTTATATATTTTTAATTATGTTTAAACTAAATTCTCTGCAGTACTTCGGTTTTTGTATCAACATATGCCGCGTGACAATATAAAAAGTAGTGGTTTTATTTTGCGGTTTCCAAAATGCTAAAGACGTTTTTGGACAATTTAGTGTAAACTTGATCTATAAAGGCTTTGTTTCCGTGTCACCTGCCGTTTAAATATGAAAACACTTTCGATTTGTGGGATAAACGATAGAAAGAGACTAGTTAAGGATGGCATATTAATATATTTTGAAATATTCAAATGTTTGTGAAAATATTGGATAAATTTCAAGATTCTATTAATTGTGCAACATAAATGTTAAATAGTAAACCCATATCTTACTTTCTTTGCTGATGTTTTAATAAATTATTAGCAATAAAATTATTAAAGAAAAAAAATATTTCGTTGATTTTCGACATACCCATCTATAATAGTAGAAATATAACCCAGTAATGAAATATAAACTGAGTTTAATTTACGCTGTCAAGATTATATCTATAAAGTAATATAATTTAAAATTGTACACGTTCGCATTTACAATTAGCCAAATATAAAATACGTCTTGAGGATATAAAAATTCTTGAATCTATTAACAGAAAGAAAATAATCCATTCATTAATGGTATTTCAGAGGAACTCAAGAAATTAAGAATAAATATTTAGGAAGTTAGGGGCATAAACAAACAACTTTGCATTTAATGGAAATAAGATTTATCATCTGATAGTTCAAAAATAATAACAAGAAGCAAACAATATTTAACATAATATAAAGTTCAAACACGAAAGACCTAACATACCTCAACCGAATAAAATAGTTGTAGATTGTTATGGTACATATAATTACTTAATGATAATAAAGCATCTTTTAATGATAAGATAGACTTGTAATGGTTTATTTAGTTAAAGAATATGATTATAGGTTGAATGCGTGAATGTTCGCGGATTTACACGCGATGCTTCTTCAAAGAATCCTCAGGTAGCTGTGCCGTCACTTAAGACAAAGTTTAGCGTTAATTCCAATCATATCATTGTATGGAATTTTATAAATACATCGCCAAATTGTATAGATTTCATTATTTGTGATAATACATTTTTATGAACGTTCATACATGCAAACTTTAGGGCCAAGACATCCGGAAAATAAGTTTTTAAATGCTTCTTGCATAAGTAGAAGAAGGCACTATTAAAAAAACTACCATACCATATTTTTAAAATCTTTATCGGCTATTAATTATTACTTTGATTAAGTAGATTTTCTAAAACTCAAGTATCATCAAAGTATCATCACCAGATTAACAAAACTTACATGAAATGTTACTTACTTACTTTCCACAATAGTTTTGAGTCGAAACGTTAAATTATTTCTTAAATTTATTGTAAGATTTGAAGATGTTTAAAACAAAATATCACGCGAGATGTTCTAACACTTCAGTAACCGATCAGACCACAACAATAGAAGGAAATATTATATTTTGTATGGCCAGATAAAATAAATTGTTACATGCGATTACACTCACGTATTTGACTCGAAGGAATTCGGGTGCGTTAAGACACAGCTATGAGTTTTTTCTGAGAGCGCGGTAGGTAGCCAGCGAACTATCGGTAGCTGACTCTGATACACTCACGTTAGTTCAAACAAATCGTATGATGTCATTTTGAATCATGTCAATGGGATGGATTTTGACCATCCGATGCCGCCAACCTACTGAGATGAACAATTTACAGACGTTTCATTTCATTTTGTACACATCTACACTGCGAGGCATAAAAATCTAATAATTATGAAATAATCAGCATAAAAATCTGGAAAAAAAAAGGCTTTCAAGTCAAATGCATTTCCAAAGAACAAATACAAACTAATATACTTTAAATTATTTATTTTCTTCTGTCTTCCTTGCAAACTCCAATTTTGTTATATATATGTCGTCGCGTAAGTTAGGTTTAGGTTAACTTAAAACTGGGCAGTTAAGGCGAGTATTTCTATTGAATGAAGGACGTCCTTAAGCCTACACCTTGGTCACAAGTCCAAAGCACTGCTTCCTTCCTGTCGTAACTGTAAATGTTTGATTATTTATCGGTTCAGTAGCAGTATCTCTATCTACGTTGCATTAGTCCCTTAAATATCACACCCCTCTTGTAGAGTTTTTTAATATACCTCTCCTTCTCCTCCTTGGTTTTTCTCTGAGTTATATAAAAACGAATGGCTGGACAGTATTTACAAATTTTTGTTTATTAAAAGGTGAGAAATAATAAAATAATTTTGATTTAACTTTTACCTGTACTCTATTACACCTCAGAGAAGCGAGGATGGGTCAGCTAGGTCATGAATATAAAATAACAAAATATAGTAAAGTAAAAATATTACAAAATTTAATAAAAAATTATAATCGAAATTATTTTAATATTGATCTAAATTGTTTAGATTTACAACCTGATACTAAACCGGAGATTAGTAACAAATCCTTATACAATAGGTACGCATAGAAATATTGCTATAATACTAGTTTTTCTTAAAATTTCTAAAAACAAATGTATTCAATAAAGAAGTGGCAACCCTCGTTACGCTTCAAAAAATAATCAGTAATGACAAAATATTTACCAACCTGTCAATAACATCTATTTGTACAATTACGTAATTGTCATTTTATAATTACAAAATAATCCCAAGTAGTGTGCGGCTTCCAACGATTAAAACAATTTCGGTCGGGTTTTGCTTTAATACTTTTTGTGAGAGGCCAACATGGTATCGTGTTTCCATAAAATCATCGAAGCGACTATTATTACGATGCCAACACACGTTGTAAGTGATTGTACAATTGTACACGACTTTCAACTGTATTGCATACTGTTAATGCTTTATTTATATCAGTGCATTTATTATTTATGCCTCTCTGTTCTATATAAATAGCATGCCCAGTAGCCTAGGTAACTTGATAAGGTGGATATCGCTCTGCCTCCGCTTGAGTATTCGGCGCGATTAAAATAAATTTTCTTTTGTTTTAATATTTTGTCCGTTATTCTCGGAGCTTGTTACACTTAGTGAAATTATTAATCGATCACGAAATTTAAACTGTTTACTAAAAGTAAAACCACGTTTTCGAAATGAAGTTTCTCCATATAGTATTTTTTTTTAATAAGGTTTTTTATATTTTACATTGTGTGGTTTGTGCAAGCAATTTATAGGAATTATTTTATTTTCTTGATGCTTATACGTTTAAAACAGTAATTTAATAGAAAATGTCTAATATATTAGTATTAAAATATACACACACACGCTTTCGGTTTTTATTAATATACTAGCTGTGCCCGCGACTTCGTCCACGTGGAATAGTGTCTTTCGGTACAATTTTTTATTATTTACGCTAATTATTTTACAAATAAGTCACAAAGGCATCTCTTTTCGCAAATTTATAAAACATAAATAAACCGTACCTATTTTCATTCAAACTTTCATGCCCTATTTCCTATTGTTATTTTACACCCTTTTACTAACTTTAAATGTCATATTTATTTATATTGAATCAACAGCCTAAAAAATAAGTTTCAAGCTTCTAGCTCTATAAATGACGATACTTCCATACAACTCCTCAACCCCCTTCAACTCCTTACAACCCTTTTTTCGCATTAAAAAGTAGCCTATATACTTTCTCAGGCTCTAGACTATCTGTATACTAATTTCCTTTAAATCACACACATAGTTATAGACAGAGTTATTTCCGCATTTATAATATTAGTAACAAAAGTAAGGATATTTTATTAATATAATGCTAATCAATATTCAAGCGTTAGGTCACATTTTACAGCTTCCTTAGGATGCAATATTATTATGATATTTTTTCAGGATATAAAACTTTTAGTGCTACCATTAAATTTAACGCTATTTAAAAATACACTTCTGTATAAAGTACAAAACTAACATACACAATAGGTGATTTTTTTCAACACTCACAAAAAAAGCATCCAATAAATAAAAATGTATGAATTAATTAACAAGTATGATATTATCACCAGTATGTTCTTAACTTCTTACCTTAAATTCACTTAAACATTCTTTCACAACATTATGTGCATTGTTGCATATAAAACGCATCTGGCAATTCATAACGAACTACCTAAAAAGCCGGTACGTTTTTTTTATAAATTCAGTAGCTTTCCACTCTATCAATTTTGTTGTCTTGTTTTTTTTTTAATTTGATTTGTCATGTTTCGAAAACGTACATTAGACATTAGAAAACGGGTAGCGTGAATTGACGTTATGTGGACCATTAAACATATTATAGCGTGAGTTGAAACTTATAATTCCTTACAAATAAAAATCACAAACGTATCAAAAAACAAAAGCAATCGGAGATCTTTACTGGAATTAATTAAAAAAAAGTGGAGTAGATCAAAAACCTTTGGCTAACCCACCTACTGGGTTCCCATTGCACGTCACACGCTCACGAAACAAAATACTGGGATGATAATATTGTAGGACGCCTTATCGAAGCGTTTATTTTAATTTAATCTGTCAGAAGAGACAAAAAACGAGAGTTGGGCTTAGCTACTGGTACTGGGCGCTTCGACCGGTGCCGGTGTGCCGGTGCATCGGGCGCCTGTCACGTGACCACGTGAGCATACACAATTCCGTCACTCAAGTTCCAAACAATAAACTTATCATTAGTTTAATTATTCTTAACATCATGATACTGATATTTATGATCTAGATCTTAGTAGTGGTTAAGGCTTGTTCTAAGTAATTTAATTAGGTGAGCAATAACATCTAGCGATTGTTAATTTATAGTCATTCTTCTTGAAAAAAAAATTTTTAGGTAAATGAAGACGTTGCGTATTTGTAATGACAAAAATTTAAGTATTCATAAGCTTTTAATTTTTTATTTGACATGATATTCACATGACATTTAAATAAAACTCCGCCATGTTATGATAGCTTGAGATAAATTAATATTGAAGAGGCTTAACAGGTCAACTACTTTGAACATAATACACTTTTTATTTTATAATTTTGTACTAATAATCTAAACTCAATACAACTAGAGGTTTATTGGAATGTTGTCTATGATAATTTAATAGTTATCCACTTTATAGACTCCGTACAGATAGAGGTTGAATTGAATGTCTATGTTAATCTAAAAGTTGTCCACTTTATACACTCAATGCAACTAGAGGTTTATTTGAATGTCGACTATGATAATCTAAAAGTTGTCCACTTTATAGACTCCATGCAACTAGAGGTTTATTTGAATGTCGTCTGTGATAATCTAAAAGTTGTCCACTTTATAGACTCCATGCAACTAGAGGTTTATTTGAATGTCGTCTGTGATAATCTAAAAGTTGTCCACTTTATACACTCAAAAGTTGTCCACTTTATACACTCAATGCAACTAGAGGTTGATTTGAATGTCTACGACAATCTAAAATTGGTTCACTTTAAAAACTCAATGCAACTAGAGGTTATTTTGAATATCTATGACTTATTGTGCAAGTATTTGTAACATAAAATATAATTAGCTAATGTGAAAGATTTAAAATGCTTGCGCATTTATATACATGACATGTTAAAAGTGAGTTATAATTTGAACATGGCTCCGCGACGACGACGACGGTCCGGAGTCAAGTTTCGCGGTGGAGACAAGGCGCGCGCGACCGCGTAATTTCTTACTCGACTTCGACAGCGCACACCATACCTTTTCGCAAAACATTAAATATAAACTAAAAGTGAGGAAAATAAAGGTGTTACCATTATAATTAACCATTTACAATTGTACACAAAGTGTTACAAAACCACAAAGATATAGCTATAAAGCACTAAAATATGACACAAAACAAAGCCAAAACACAGTCTTGTTTCGCTACGTCCCATTATTTCAAAACCCAAATAATTCCACAGGCAACGTTCTGGCGACGATAATAATAACAAAACCACATCTACCCGTCGATTATTAAATGATAGACCGTATAATTTATGAAATTATCAAAAATTATATTCCGGTAGTCAGTGGCCAGTTATGGTTTTTTGTTGTACACCCCCAAAAACATGAACCAAAAAAAGACATCAGAAGCACGCGACACGCGATCTACTGCTCTTCGGACAAAAAATGATACATTAATAATCAAATCTCTGTGGGTTCGGTCGAAATTAAACAGCTATAAATTATACTAATAGTTGTAAACTATTTTACAAGCTTAGATCGGGTATGTTTATAAACCAACCGCGCTCCATTATTTTTTGCTCCAATATATAATACGGCCATAATTTTGAGACAGACCACTATTCATAAAATATTGGCGATAAAGCCTTTTTTCTATTTTTAGATAATAATAAAAGAATAATATTAACGTTTTCATTATAATACAATAATACCAGTATTTACTACAGTTTAGTACTCACATAGGTAACTATAATGCTCTACATAGGTATATAATAATTAATGAACAACCCAAAATGGATCTTTTAAATTTTTTAAGAGCGGTCTAACACGTAATTTTATCACAGGCAAGTATCCGTATAAATACGTAATACGTTATCTAATAACTCGTAAAACAATAATAATATGTACTTTATACGAAACTCAACAAATATAATACTTACTAAACACTCAACTCAACAATGGAGTCCCAGCATAACGACATCACACAAGCTTCACACCCTTGTGGTCACCGGTGAGATCCATTTGACAACTGACACAAATCTATCAAAACCGAGATTATATTATCTTGTTATAAAATGTGGGTATAATTGAAATAAAATAAAAGTAACTGCTCGCTAATAACGGTGTTGCTAACTGTAAATAATCCGTAAAAATATAACATCTTTTAGGGAAAAAGATATAATGGTAGGAGTCACTCGGGAGAGGATAGATTGATGATTCCTTAATCAACTACCACAAAATATTAATCATCCAGCATAGTAACGCCATCTATTATTATAAACTGATAATATTATAGCGCCATCTAGTCTCACATTTGATTTGGAACATTTCATTTTGGTGCGAGTTTCTTTCTTTTCGTAGTTATGACAACTTCCGATAGATGGCGTCAATCCAAAATCTTAGGATATATTTTTTGTGAAACCAACAAACTTATGCTTTAATTTTCGTTTTGTTGTCTTTTTCAAAACATTAATGACTTAAAAAAATAGTTTACAATAATTATGAAATATTTACATTGACACTTTATATTTTAATATTTTTCATTTTCCATTGAATTGCTTTTTAATTGATATCAAAAACGTTCAAGAAATTATTAATTAGACCGTAGTTACTGATATAATAATATACCTTAGCCAGCCATTACGATATATTACTTCAAGGTAAGCATCGTAAAATGATTCAAATGTGTTCTGCAGAGATGGAACAAAACCTTATTTTATAAGTGTTCGTTTTAATATGTTTCGAAGGCATTTAATATTATAGTACCCGAAGTAAATCTCAAACTATTTGCTAATCACATATCATAATATTAGTACATATTAACGCCATAGAGATGGCGCGGATAACATGAATAAACTGACGAAGAGGCGCAAAAGATGTAGATACTATCTACATAATATATCATAAATCTTTGGATACGTATATCAAGAACATAATGTGAGTAAAACAAAAGCGTTGATTTGGAGAAGTTATTTACAAAAGAAGAGTAGTAAATAATAATAATTTCAATAAATTAAATACGCTAACTTTAATTAACTCAAAACCTGTCAATAATCCGTCCTTTGACTTCAAATTCGTATCCGCAGCCGATATCCGAAAAAATATATTATCAATTAAATCCGATGCAGTCGGCAGTGATGGCATCAGCAGAAAAATGATACACCTTGTCTTAGACTCTGCACTCCATATCCTTCATCACATTTTTAACTACTCGCTTAGCACAGCTACTTTTCCTAAAAACTGGCTCCAAGCTTACGTTCTGCCCATTCTTAAAGTTCCAAATCCTTCACTTCTCACGCGATTCCGTCCTATATCTATCCTGCCATTCCTTTCTAAAGTTTTAGGACGGATTGTGCACAGTCAAGTTTCAGAGTTTCTAAACCAAAATCATATTCTATTTAGCTAGAGACTTTGCAAAGAGAAATGATTATAATTTCTGCTGGGTAGCTCATGGTAAGATATTTCTACGCAAAAAAGAGGGTCCCCTATTTAGAATTTCAACGGAACCTGATCTATTAAAATTACAATGTCAAACATGACTAGTTTGAAATTGTGGACTAATTCTCTGTTCACTTTTAATTTATAAAAAAATATCCTTCGTTAATGCATTATTTTCTGTTACATCCATTAAGATTACTTTTAAGATAAGCATGTATACTAAATTCATCCCACTTCACGCACAACACTTTCAGGACACATACAAAAAAATTACACATATTTCAACACATAAACTACTTTCACAATCAAACACACATTACCTTTTTAACAAGAGTTTTGTCTGCTTACCATATATAAAACTTAAATATTACTGTTTGTTGACGGTTCTGATAGCTGACTGGTGGTTAAACATCTTTTCAGTATTCCTTCGGTTGTTTATAGGCGAATGTTTACACTTTAGTATCCGTAATGAATGATATCAATTTAATATCAGATGAAATTGATCGGTTGTCTTTATCAAATTCTTACGTGTGCACTCCTGAAGATGTAATGATGCATTCAACGATGGCTAGCGGTGCTTTCAAGGAGTTACATGTTAATATACGTAGCATAAATTGTAACTTTGATAGCCTTAAAGTTTTGTTACATAGGATTAAGGTTGATCTAGATATCATAGTTTTAACGGAATGCTGGCTAAGTAAGTGTCTTAACATTCCTACTCTTGATGGATTTATATCACACAGATCTACATTCTCTAATCAAAACGAAGGTGTAATTATATTTATTAGAACAGGACTTAATTATAAAGTAGAATCTACGAGCATAATTGACTGTAAAAGCCTTGTAGTAAAGTTTTCAAATTGTTTGGCGATAACAGCTATCTATAGGTCTCCATCTTATAAAAATATAAGTAAATATATAGATAGTCTAAGTAGTTTCCTAGGCAATTTGAAAATTTATACAAATGTTCTCGTAGTTGGTGATACTAATATTAATATAATGCCAAATTCTATTGATAAAAACAGCGATGAATATCTGAACATGTTTGCATCCTACGGCATGTTCCCAGCACATCAGCTAGCTACTAGGAAAAATAGATGTCTGGATCATGTCTTTTTTAAAAGCCTAAATAAAGTCACTGCATTAGTTTTAGATTCCCTATTCACAGACCATGCACCTATACTCCTTTTTTGTAATATAAACATTCAGATACAGTTGCGAAATCGTACCTTCAATAAGACCAATATTCAAGATACAGTAAATACTCTAGAAAAAACTGATTTTTATGCAATCCTATCACTTTCGGATCCAAATAAAGCAGCAGATACCCTTGTTAATATTATATCTGAAGTCATAAGGGCAAATAGTCATACTAAATTAATATCTAATAAAAATCATATCATAAAGCCGTGGATTACACCTGGACTATTAAGATGCATACGGAAGAGAGACAACCTATATCGTAAAACTAAAAAAAATCCAGACAACCTAATACTAAAGACCACTTTTCTTCGCTATCGTAATTTTTGTAACAATCTACTAAAAAAAGTTAAACGTCACTACGAAAGCAGTGAATTTCAAAAACATAAAAATAATAGTAGTAAAACATGGAGCCTTATAAAAAAAATTACAAATCTCAAACAAAAAGAGCCGAGTTCCTCTGAGCTTTTAGGCATACATCGAAATCAAATTGATTCTGTCAATGCTATAAACAAATTTTTTGCAGGCGTGGGCAAAAATTTAGCGGATAAAATAAAACAGTCTAAATTCAAGTCTTTACCGAATCATAGCGACAATTTGAATTATCCAAACACAATGGCTTTATTTCCGATCGAAGACAGTGAAATAAAAACAGCTATTTATAATATAAAAGACAATTGCGCAGTTGGCTGGGATAATATTCCGTCATCTGTCATAAAAGCTGCCGCTCATATCCTTGTCCCAATATTAAAAAGCGTATTTAATATTTGTCTTTCATCTGGTATATTTCCTCTCTCATTCAAGAAAGCTCTAGTACACCCGATCTTTAAAAATGGTAATAGAAACAGTGTCAATAACTACAGACCAATTTCGGTTCTGTCTACCTTATCAAAAATTTTTGAAAAAATGTTAAATAAAAGACTTCTTGAATTTTTAAATCTAAATAATTTGTTAGCTGATAATCAGTTTGGTTTTCGGACAGGAAAATCAACTGAAGATACTGTTTTAAATCTCACAAATCACATAGTAAATAACATAAATAAAAATCATAAATCTATAGCCATTTTTTTGGACCTCACAAAAGCTTTTGACACTGTTTCTATACCCTTGCTTCTTGAAAAACTCGAGCGAATCGGTATTCGTGGCCCTGCTCACAATATTCTCAAAAGCTATTTAAGTGATCGTAAACAATATGTAGTAGTAGACAACTTCAAAAGTGAAGAAGAATCGATTGATTTCGGTGTTCCTCAGGGCAGTGTATTGGGCCCGACCTTTTTCCTCATCTACATTAACGAGTTATGTATGTTGAAGCTACTAAACTGTAAAATTTTTGCCTATGCCGATGATACTGTACTTCTTATACAAGGTAAAACTTGGGAAGAAGCTCGTAAGGATGCTGATTCTTCATTAGTATCGATTTTAGCTTGGCTTAGGCAAAATTTGCTTACCCTCAATTTGGCTAAAACTACATATGTAACTTTTGCTGCGTCTCCCTTCTCTCAAGCTCCGTTATCTCTGTCTATACGTACTCATACCTGTGCTCACCTTAATGCTCAAAATTGCAACTGTGCTACTATACAACGATCTATGTCAACAAAATATCTCGGTGTAATTTTAGACGGATTCTTAACATGGAAATACCAAATAGACTCAATGGTTTCAAAATTACGAAAGCTAATGTATATTTTTAAAAAGCTAAGAAATGTTATGGACTTTAAAAGTTTGAAAGATGTATATTATGCACTGGGTCAATCTATTATGACATATTGTATATCATGCTGGGGTGGTTCAGGAAAAACGTTTATGATAAAATTAGAAAGAGCCCAAAGAGCGGTTTTAAAAGTTATGTGTAATAAGCCAAGATACTTCCCTACACACCAGCTTTACAATATCTGCCCAGTCTTAAGCATAAGAAAATTGTTTATATTACAAACAGTGTGTCGTAAACACGCTGAGCTTTTTTATGACTCCAGGGTACAAACTGTAAAGAGAAGGTTCTATGACATATGTGAGCTTAAAACTTGTCGGACTGCAATTAGTACACGACATTACGGTTATATAAGCTGCTTGCTGTATAACAGATTAAATAAAAATTTAAATATCTATCCTCTGACCTTGCATATCTGTAAACGCAAATGCATAGCATGGCTAAAGACCTTATCCTATGTCGAGACAGAGGATCTTTTAATAATTATTAAAGCTTAAATGGAAAAAGAAAAAAAATATATATATATATATATATATAATTCAAGCAGACATACAAAAACACACACACACACACAAACACACACACACGCACACACACATACAGATACAAGTATTTCTGAAATTTCCCATAGTGGGTGGGCTACCCACCAAATTAGATATTATTAGATATTAAAAACTATAAACTTTTCTGTAAAAAATATCAATTTTTAAGAACTATTTGGAACAAAATGTAAAAATGTCTTGGAGGTGGGCGTTGATATCTGCAACGCAGTTTTTACTTTTGCAGTATCATCGTTACCAATATATACTAAGCTCATATGTAAATGTTTCTAAATAAAGTTATTATTATTATTATTATATTTTAAGCACTTATCAATCCGGATTCCGCCCAGGTCACAGCACAGTTACAGCACTAAATAAGATCTGTGACGATATACGCTATGGGATCGACCATAAGGAGGTCACCGTAATTGTACTGTTAGATTTTTCAAATGCATTTAACGCTGTCGACTTTGATATTCTTCTTGCTGTTCTACAAAGCCTAAATTTTTCGCCGAACGTTGTTACATGGTTCCACTCATATCTGTATCATCGTCAGCAATGTGTACGAATTAATGATAAGTTGTCATCCTCTTGCTGTCTCCACGCCGGGGTTCCACAGGGGGGTGTATTATCTCCTCTCCTTTTTTCCATCTTCATAAATACCTTAACTGATCATTTAAACATACCATATCATGTCTACGCTGATGATCTACAGATATATTTAACATCTACCATAGAAGACCTGCCAAAAGCTATTGAACGGATTAATACAAACCTCAACGTTATAAGTCTATGGAGTAAATTACATGGATTAACTGTTAATCCTAATAAATCACAACTCTCAATAATCGGCAGTCAAAAACAAATTTCTAGATTAGACAATAATCAAATGCCATTCGTTGTATTTGATGGAATTTCCCTTAAATACGAAAATACAATAAAAAATTTAGGTCTAATTATGGATAGTTTGCTGGTTACCTCAGATATCTCAAATTAGTCGTAGGATCTTTACATCAATTGGGTACTTGAGGAGGTGGAAATATCTTTTACCAATTGAAACAAAAATTTGCATTGCCAATTCTCTTCTTATTCCCATACTTGACTATGCTGATACCTGTTACACAGATTTAAATCAAACACTACTAGACAGGTTGGAGCGACTGCAAAACTTGTGTATCAGGTTCATATTTGGTCTCAAAAAGTTTGACCATATATCACAGTTTCGCTCTAAGCTGCAATGGCTCACAGTACGGTATCGGCGTAATCTCCATATTCTGTCACTCCTGTACACCATTCTCCACAACCCACAAGCTCCAATTTATCTCAGAGAACGCTTCACTTACCTTGGGTCCGATATCTCTCTTCATTTGAGACTACGTTCTCAAGATGATAACAAACTTAAATTCCCGCCTTTTTCATCACAATGTTATAAAGAATCTTTCACGTATAAAGCTGTGGAACTGTGGAATGAATTACCAACGGAAGTTCGTCAGTCACCATCCTTAAACGTGTTCAAAACACGTGTTAAAGGTCACTATTTGTCCTTACAGAACAAATGATGAGTATATGAAATATATATATATATATATATATATATTGCATCTATTATGCCTTTATGTATTTATTTTGAATGTATATATCTATATATATATATATATACATATATATATATATTATTAGTTATGTATTTTATATGTATATTTGTATTATAGTTTATTAAATATCATTATTGTAGTCGTTTATCTATATCTATACTAATATTATAAAGAAGTAAGATTTGTATTTTTGTATGTAACGAATAAACATAAAAACTACTGGACCGATTTCAAAAATTCTTTCACCATTAGGAAGCTACATTATCCCTGAGTAACATAGGCTATATTTATTACAAGAAAAAATTAGAGATCCTTAGGAAATCTCACGAAAACCAACCCAAGGTGCCAAAAAATTTGCCATAAAATATCTTTCATCGCATGCGCTGCAAAAAGTATTGATGATAGAACAAAAAAATGTTGTACAATATTATAGAACGTATCAATATCTACAAAAAAGTCCGCGAGACCATATGTCCAACTATTATAGTTACGTCACTATAACTACTTTTTTACATTTTAAAAGTTGATAAAAATGCCTATCAAAATCAGACCATGTTTTCTATAACTTTGTATTAATCCTTATCCAAATAAATTATTTCGTATTCAAGACTATTTCAATACCTGTAAATTACTTTTTGAATTATTAAAATCGGACTTTCCATTCAAAAGATATTACGAAATTAAAAATATCAATATAAACAAAAAATACACGACGACGCGACGGGCCAGTATAGCGACGCAGCGCAGCGAGTAAAGCGGCAAGAGAGGGGGCACCGAAATGCGGGAGGGCCAATATATTTTTAAAAATAATATTCCACCCGCGCGAAGCCGGGACGGGCCCCTAGTTAGTTATAATTACGTAGGTTATCTTTTGTGCGCTACCACTATATAATTTTTTCTGCGGTTTCTTACGACGAGGTTGCCTGGAAGAGATCACTGTTAGTGATAAGGCCGCCTTTGCATGCTATTTTAATCTTAAGATGTCATTTTTGCAACTGTGTTCTTCATTTATATTGTGTGCAAAAAAGAATTTATCTATCTATCTATCTAAATAATGCTCATGGCATTATTTCTGAAATCTAAGAACAAACTTATACCATCCTTTACTTAAAATTGCGCTAATGTAGGAGTATGATGATTTCCCACACTTAGAGTTTATAATGCTTATATTTTTATTTAAATTATGCATAATACATTAAATCAATAAAAAATACATTACTCACATTACCATATATTCGCCACACATGTAGATGTCGGAAACTAATAGAAAAGGAATATACAATCTTTCAATAAGCATCGTATGTGCACATAGGCCATCCTATAATATAAGCTACGGGCGCAACACGATCAGGATATAACTAAACGTTACGATCTCTTACTATTCTGACAGGAACTATTGTGACGGGAACCTAAGCAGTGCCTTGGACTTGTGACCAAGGTGTAGGCATAAGGAATTCCATTATTCGATCGAGACACTCAGCTCCACTGCTTAGTTTCACTGTTTAATCCTTAGATTAGACTAACATTAGCCTAACCTAACCTTAGGCTAACCTAAACCTAATTCACACCTCCGACATATATATACTCTTTTGTTTATTGTTAGAGTAATTTAAATTATTTATAGTCGAATTTCGACCACTATGCAACCACTAGTTTAGTTTATTACGTAAAATCGTCCAAGACAATATATTAATGTTTAGCCGTAGAGCCTCATAAATTTCCTTTAATGTTTTCACGTCGTCGAAAATTGAATGGGGACATTTTCCGAGAGTATACAAATCCCAATAATGAGAATTCCGTTTACACACTCTGCTTTATTGTAGGTTCAAATTAACATTTAAATCTTGTATTACGAAACAATTTAATTCTCTAGTAATCTCGAAAATGAAGCACGATTTTTTACTGAGCTAACCATGATTTACCGATTTTATATTGGTATGGTTCTATCTATGGTTGATGTGTTTGTTAATGGTTGTTAATTACTAATCTATACTAATATTATAAAGAAGTAAGATTTGTATTTTTGTATGTAACGAATAAACATAAAAACTACTGGACCGATTTCAAAAATTCTTTCACCATTAGAAAGCTACATTATCCTTGAGTAACATAGGCTATATTTATTACAAGAAAAAATTAGAGATCCCCAGAAAATCTCACTAAAACCAACCCAAGGTGCAAAAAAAATAGGCATAAAATGTCTGTCATCGCATCGCTGCGAAAAGTATTGATGATAGAACAAAAAAATTTTCTAGAATATTATAGAACGTATCAATATCTACAAAAAACTCCGCGAGACCATATGTCCAACTATTATAGTTATGTCACTATAACTACTTTTTTATATTTTAAAAGTTGATAAAAATGCCCATCAAAATCAGACCGTGTTTTCCATACCTTTGTATTAATCCTTATCCAAATAAATTATTTCATATTCAAGACTGTTTCAATATCTGTAAATTACTTTTTGAATTATTAAAATCGGACCTTCCATTCAAAAGATATTACGAAATTAAAAATATCAATATAAACAAAAAATACATGCCGACGCGACGGGCCAATGTAGTTCTATCTCGGTGATACTCGAAGTGCAGCGAGTGGTAGCGAGTAACGCCGAGGTAGAGGGGCACCGAAATGCGGGAGAGCCAAAATGTTTTAAACTAAATATTCCACCCGTGCGAAGCCGGGACGGGCCACTAGTAATAAATATATCAGTCAAGTTTTGATAGACCTTATAGGAGAAGACGTCCTTGCCAATTTATTCTCATTGACCACAATGTTTTTTATAAATTTGACTAATTTTTGCTGCTCCAATTTTTTCATCCGATATAATGAAAATATGGGTTATATTTTTAACATGAGACACCCAGTTATAAAAATCAATGGCCAATCTAAGCCTACTATGTAATAACGGTTATTTCATAAATAATAAAGAAGAATAAAGATACAATTGTATTACATATATGATTGATACACCTATCTAGAATACCTAAGCATTAATATATAATGATAATTAAAAATTTCATATACACTTACGGCCGAAGTTAATAACCAATCTCTTTAACATAATCCAAAATATTTGGATTATTGTGTCATAAAATGAAAGAGGAATGATACCCATTACTGTACAGCAATACGTTTACATATGCAACGTATACGGAGTCGATCAGTGCCTGGGGCTTGAGACCCAGGAGCAGGTTTAAAGAGCTCTTTTATAATAAAATTACTTCGACCTCAAGAAGAGTGACCTTAACCACGACAATATAACACTAACTTCCATCTACACTGCGCGAAAACACCAGAGAGACTGAGACTGTGTCTAATCATTCGCACGAAAGGTTATATATTGTCTTCACGTCGGTGTACTTCACATAATATAAAATGATCTACCCGCTACTATTACTTTATAAACAGTGTTGCTAACAGTAGATTGAAAATAGATTCCAAATATTAATTTTATATGCACAAATTGATTGATTTTGACCGTTAGTGTACTTCGACCATGTACTTAACTTGAACTTGGCTCAGAACCGGTAACTCCTTGTATCCGGTGGTTAGTTATTCAATAAACTATATAGGTACTCATGATGACAAAGTTTATTAATTAATTCTCCATTTCGTGCGACCCATGGGAAATTGAGCGATAAAGTCGTCAAATATTAATATACTTATTGTTAAATGCTGCCTGTGGGTGTTTCCAGGTAATAACAACGTAATAAAGCGAAGAAAGAAATTATTTATAATTTCATTAAACACGCTATCATTCTTAACATTTAACTGGAACTAGAACATTCTACGATAATTGTTAATTAACTTTAGACAGTGACGCGCCGTCCATACATGCAAGGTCGGCGACGGCGTCATAGTGAAAAAGGCAATGTGAAGTTTTCAGGGGGAGCCAAAATGAAAATATAATATAATAAATAAAGTAGGTTTATTGTGATTAAAGTAACTAGACGGGCGCCTAAAAGTACTTTTTTTGGTTTTCAAACATAGGCGCTCATGAGTATTAGGCACGACGGCGCCGAAAATGGTTGTCGCGTACCTGACTTTAGACTTTATTTTCGAAATACTATCAATTGAGTAATGTAAATATTAACATTGAAAATGTAATCAATTCCAGATATGTGTATTATGTTAATATCTCAGATGAAAGTTTTCAATTTTCATAAAATTATTATCAAGCAACTACATAAGTTTTGCAAACATTGTTATGTAAAACTTTCTTCATTACAATCATTTAATAATAGGTACGTCAAAGGTAATTTCACGATGATTAAATTAAAAAGTTAATATGTTACTTTACTTTAATCAATTTACATAATAATAAAGTAAATAATAAAGTTTGACAAAAAAGTAATTATGAGCTAGAGGAATATTATGATACAAATAGTGTATAGTCACAATAAAACAGTTAGCTAATGGAAAAATATGATAATTATCTTTATGGTTTTAAAAGCTACACATACATACAAGTACATTTTATATAGGTTTAAGTTATATAATAAAAGACCCCTTCCCAATTGTAATTATTAAATTTCCGAAATGAATTTACTTAGAAATTTTATTCACATTTTAATAGTCTTTATAATTAAATAAATACTATAATTATGTATAAAAAATTTATTAGATCTAGTAAAATTCTATACCCAATATAAAAGTTGTACGGACTCGTAATGGTTGAAAATTGTGTAGCAGGTAATTGCTCATCGCGTGACTTTAAAAACTTTCATAGTTAATTATCATTTCTAGGAATATGCTTTTTTATTTATTCGAGTAATTATGAAAGTCGTACTCTAAATCTAAAATTATTGGGATAACTAAAGAAATGAGCCAACCGTATTTCTAACGACAACGCAGAAGGTTCTCATATTCATTATTCCATGTATTTCTTACGGATTTCGGACATAATCTCTTTTTTATTGGAGAGATTTAGAGATTATTATTTTTTATTGGAAAGTGGGTACCTCATAATGTAGTTCCTGATTTTAATTATATTGAAGCTTCGACAAAACTTTACTTTTAATAAAAAATTCTAAATTTCAATTAAGATTTGTAAGATATATTATTTGGTTTATGATAATCCAACTGTAGGATTGTTTGTTAAATTGTTAACAAAAAATATATTTATAACAAAAGTAAAACTTAGTTCTACGAATGAGATGATCAATCAGTATGATTCATAAGAATATAATTTATTTATCAGTTAATCTACATTACTAGAAACAAATATTCCTGAAAATCAATATCTAATATAAGTCTTCATAACATAAATTATGAAAGGCGAGTGATAAATTATTTTACCGCGTCCCAACTCCCAGATTAGGTCAATTAGTCGGGTGGAGCAGATGATAGATCGTATATTGATAGTAATAGAATACGTCAGAAGGTCAAATTAAATAAATTTACTTGTATTACTTATTATCTTTTTACGTACCGATACTTATTCTCGCTTCACAACAACTTCTTATTTACAAAACGACTCAGGGGATGAAAGGCAATTCCAAAAAACGATAATTTATTTTCTTTAGATAAGTAACATACAGTACAATCACTACTTGTTACCCCCATTTTTTCCTCTACTTTAGGGTGTAAAATTTGTAAAAATCGCTTCTTAGTGAGTCTCCTTGTCAAAAAAAAACTACTGTATATTATTTCATGTTTGTTCCTTTACATAAATATCATGTAGATTACAATATTTTATTTAACTGTTGTCTGTCAAAAAATTCAAACTATTTTTCAAATATTGCAATCTAGTACAGGAGGAATCGGCGCATGAGTACCAAAAACTATTCCACCTCAATTTTTTTATGTGATCCTCTTCAAACATTTGCAAGGAATTATTATTTTTCAACCGGACACTTTTTTTTTGTATTCTTTATTGAAATACAAATAAAAAAATATTATTGAAATACAAATAAAAGAATATAAAAAAATAATTGTCCGGTTGAAAAATAACAATTCCTTGCAATTGTTTAAACAATATGCCATGGGCTTGCACCATGCACCGATTCCTCCTGTACTAATCAGATTGAATCGAAATTTGACATACATTGCAATAATGTAACTTTCATTTTAAAGCAATATACTGGATCTGATGACGGAGTCAGCAGACCTAGATGACAATTACAGTCGAATGTGGTATTTACCTTATTAGCCAGGAACTGTGAATTCAAAATGTTTCGAAGTCGGGCTATGATCTCTGCAGCATAATATATTTCTAATAAAACTTATATGTCTCTTACCGAAAAGGTAGAAGAAGTCTTAAATACCTCTAATTAAAACTATCAGAAGTACAATTTAGACAAAAACTGCGTAACTTAAAAGTTTTATATCTAGTAGATTAATAGATTTGCAGTAGTCATTTGCAGTAAATAAATAATATATTAGGTATAGCCTTGTAGAGTAAATGACTACTTTTAAGAAAACCGCTCAAAAGAAACTAAAACAGGTTCACTGAAGGTTTTGTCATGAATGATTAAAATTCAAGGCAACTGACCTGAAAGTGACGTGACATTAAATATTTCATTATAAAGGTATCTTCAGATTTAACGATAATTGTAGGCAATGAAGAGGAAAATTATGCGGATGAAAATTAATGATCTATTTAAAGCCTGACTTAGACTGCGTTTTTACCATAGATATGTGTTGGTTAAGAACCAATAGAATCGCTTCATTTGACACACTGACCGAGGTTAGGTAAATGATATCAATCTACAAATTCAGCTTCTATTTTTTTTAGTATAGGAGTTCACCACCTGATTTTAATCAAATTGTTTTGTATTTTTCTATACCTATTATAAGAAAAAATATTAGCTTTTCAGCTTTCGGTTCACCTATTCGCTTTTATTTCGTAATTAGGTTATTTTCATCGTACTATATTACATCGCAATATTATCTCTACATAGTATAAAACAAAGTCACTCCCCGCTGTCTGTCTGTCCCTATGTATGCTTAGATCTTTAAAACTAAGCAACGGATTTTGATGCGGTTTTTTTATTAGATAGAGTGAATCAAGAGAAAGATTTATATGTATATAAAGATTTATGTGTATTTTAATTCCTGCATATTTATAATAGAGAAACACTGATAATTTTAGAGGTTTCTAATGTGAAGTCAAAGTCAAAGTCAAAATTTTTATTCAATGTTGAAATTTACATTCTCTTATTGAACGTCGAAATCTACCACCCTTTCGGAAACGACCTAACCCAGACCTGAGAAGAATGGGCGCAAGAAACTCAGCGGGACTGTTTCTTTTGGATATTTTCCTTTTTTTATCTTTGATTTTTTAAACGCCAATTTTTATAACAAGTATATTTACATTGTATATATTTACATTTCTCAATGTATATATTTACATTATATACATTGAGAAAGCCTGGAGCGAACGCATCATTCCCAAGGCGTGACATCTTCCAAAAAATCTTTAATGTTATAATAGCCTTTGTCACACAAACGTTTTTTAACTAACTTTTTAAATTTTCCTATAGAACAATTTTGAACGTTTTCTGGGATCCTGTTGTAAAAGCATACACATCGCCCAACAAAAGAATTACTAATTCTACTCAATCGAGTAGTAGGAGTAACAAGTTTGTGTTTGTTCCTAGTATTAATGTCATGCAAGTCACTATTTCTAATAAAATTATTAATGTTTTTACGTACATACATAACATTTTCAAAAATATATTGTGAAGCAACAGTCAATATATTAATTTCTTTGAATTTATCTCTTAAAGATATTTTAGGGCCGAGACCATAGATTGCGCCAATAGCCCTCTTCTGCAGTATGAAAATCGTGTTTATGTCGGCTGCGTTACCCCAAAGTAGAATGCCGTAAGACATTATACTATGGAAGTAGCTAAAGTAAACTAAACGAGCCGTGTCTATATCAGTTAATTGGCGTATTTTCTTAACCGCGTATGCTGCAGAGCTGAGTCTATTGGCCAATCTCTCAATATGGGGGCCCCATTGCAATTTAGAATCGACAGTGATGCCCAAAAATACAGTAGATTCCACCGGTTCCAACTCCTCTCCATTTATAAATACACCAGTCTCTATTTTCTTAACATTGGGTGTCGTAAATTTTATATATTTAGTTTTCTTACTATTTAACATTAGATTATTAGCACTGAACCAATGTACAATATCAGAGAGAGCATTGTTTACATCGTCATATTCAGTTTGATGGCGTTTCACTTTAAATATTAGTGAAGTGTCATCAGCAAACAATACTATCTTGTTCCTTTTTTCTACGAGGTTTGGCAGGTCGTTTATATAAATGAGGAAGAGAAATGGTCCAAGAATAGAACCCTGGGGGACCCCCATATCCAGACGAGCCCCAGGAGATCTCTTGCCATTCACGTCAACCCTTTGAACCCTATTTTTTAGATAGGAGTTCATAAGGTCTAGCGCAGTTCCTTTGATGCCATAGTGGCGCAGCTTTCTGACCAGAGTCGCATGTTGTACACAATCGAAGGCCTTAGATAAGTCACAGAATATTCCAAGTGCATTCTGTGATTCCTCACAGGCCTCGAAGATATTCTTAATTAATTCGACACCGGCATCCGTTGTTGAACAACCCTTAGTAAAACCAAACTGTTTCACATGGAGAAGTCTCTGTGAATTAAAATGAATTAACATTTGGTTTAAAATTAGTTTTTCAAAAATTTTACTAAGCGTTGGCAATACTGAGATGGGTCGAAAATTATTTGGATCAGTTATATATCCAGATTTAAATATAGGCGTTACTTTACTATGCTTCATCAGGTCAGGAAACACGCCACGTTTAATACAAGTATTGAAAATAGTAGCTAGATACGGTGCAATGGCATCAATAATGGAGTTAATTATTTTAACAGAAATACCCCAAATATCAGCTGTTTTCTTCATATCTAGGGTTTTAAATGTTTTAATTATATCTTTACTGTTGACAGTACTAAATTCGAACAGTAAATCACATTTTTTAACATTTTCTAGCAATAATGATTCAGCAACGTTGGCAGATGAAATGAGAGAACAAGTTGTTGAGATTGGAATGTCAGAGAAATATTTTTCAAACGTGTATGCTACTTCCTGATCAGTTTTGATATTAGTGTTATTATAAATGAGATTATACTTGAAGTTACGATCTCTGACTCTTCCAGTTTCCCAATTGATAATATTCCATGTCATTTTTATTTTGTTTTGTGCATTATAAATTTTTTGTTTTATATGTAACGACTTTGCCATGGAACACACTTTTTTAAATAACTTTGAATATGCTTTAACAAAGGCTATAAAGGACTCTGAATGGTTTTTCTCATTATAAAGTTGATATAGTTTTTGTCTACTTCGATGAATACCAACAGTTGCCCAATCATTAAATGACAAGAGACCACCCGAATTGACTGTCTTGGTAGTGAATAAGTTGTAAGTCTTGGCAGTAAACTCTGATTTTATTAATTTAAATAGTGTGTTATATAACATATCAGGGTTATTGTTGTCAAAATTTAAGTATTTGAGTTTTGCTATAATACTACCTTTAAATTTCTCCATACGTCTGGAGTTTGTAGGAACAAACACAATCTTTTTATTTTTATTTTCTTTTTTTAACTCACAGTTAAAAGAGACTAATTGCCCAAAATGATCCGAACTCAACTTTTTAATAATTGAATACGAATTGGGTTGAAAGTTGGTAAATATATTATCAATACATGTTGCTGTGGTTGCAGTTACTCTAGTTGGCTCTAAAAATATATTTACTAGGTTATATGAATTTAACAAGGATCTGAATCTAACACTTGTGGTGGAGTTTTCTAATAGATTAATGTTAAAATCACCACATACTATAATATATTTTTTAGATTCAGATAATTTTAATAGTATTTCTTCTAACACATTTTCAAATAATTCATATAACGCTCCAGGGGGACTGTATATGCTCACAACAATGAGCTCAAGTTCTGCACAGGCTATCTCAATAGTACGTTCTACAGAGAGGCTCACAATGTCTTTGCGTTCTTTAAATTTAAAAAGTCTACTTATAATAATTAAGGAGCCCCCACGTAACGACTTTTCTCTGCAGAACGCACTTGCTACCTGGTGACCACTGAAATTAAATATGAGTTCATAATTACGAAGCCAATGCTCTGTAATACAAAAAAAATGAATGTTTTCACATCTCATAAATAATTCTAGTTCTAATTCTTTACCTAAAAGTCCTTGTAAGTTTTGGTGCACCAGGTAAATAAAGTAAATAAACACATATTTGCGCTTACATTGCAAACGCAGGCTGAACCCTAAGAAATAGTTTAAAATAATGTACTACAGTATTGTACACCCTAGAAAGATCTATAAAAATGTCCACGATGGTATATGTTTATCTCTAAGGTAACTCACAATAACCATTTTTTATCCTTTACTTTTATCGAGAAATAATGGCTTATTTACGAAGCGATTTTAAACAATACAGCATTAATAATTATTCAATTAGGTACATTAAATAATTTGTGCATTTTATATAGATCAATATTTCCCTCTACACCATGAAATTTAAACGAATATTTTCGAAGATATTACAGATTTAAAATGAGTTAAATTGCACCCGGGCGTGCCGGGACGGGTCGATTAGTATAAAATAAAACAATACAATATGCGGTATCACAATTTATTGGACAAAACTTATAAAGTAGCACATTATAATTTGTTAAGTTTATTTAATAAATAGTCTATTTATTCTCAAGATAAGTTATACTTTACTTTATATCTCGTCTCCATGCTAATAATTTGAAATCTACTAATTGATAATTTAATTACGTTGTAAATGTCAAGAGAGAAAAAATCTAAGCATTTGACGATACTTCAATGTATACACGATAAAGACACATTGGAATGATTAGTTCAATATAGAGATATGTATGCAAATCTTACGTCGAACGTGACTAGAATCATGAAGCGATTAATTTTTATATTACTATAAGAAAACATCTTCACTAATTAGATATATGTAGTATACTAATTAGATTCAGAACATTTCGAAAAATGTATAAATAACTTTAAGCTATTCGGTCCGGAACTCCACCGTTCCTTCGTCACATTAACTTATTTTGGTACTTTAAGCACCTATATATCTTAATAGATTAATCTTTATAAAAATACATAAATACGGATCTCTGAAACTTAAACGTGCTTGCTCCCATAAGTTCATTAGAGGATACTCGAATTAATTTGCAATAATAATATAAATGCAAATCAGTACTTTATAATACAAAGATTTAAAAAGTTGGCACTGATTTGAATGTTTTGTAATTTCAATATTTTATAGCTTAATTAAAGATACGATTGTTGGTACTAGGTATGTATATCTTATAGATAAATCTACTTAATTTATTAATAGTTATATATTAGGCTCCATTAAAAATGCATTAGAAAATACACCAAATATATAAACACACATTTAGATTAAGAATATAAGTTAAATATTTTACAATCCCGGATGGATACATATAATCGAAGATACAGGTCTAGAATTATTTAAGAGTTACTAGAATTATTGAACGTGTGACTAGTTTGTGAAACAAATTATTATTATTAGAGCATGATAATTTGCCAAGGGAGTTAAAAAATAATAAGACTAAACGCAATTCGAACCAGCATTATAAATCATGGTACAGAAAAGTTGAACCAAGCTTTCACTTTGAAGTCAAAGTAATAATTTAATTGAAACAAATGTACCGATCCGGCATTGACTGACATTTTTAAATATCGCTTTCCAAAAGGCCGGGTCGCTTCCGGTGCGGGTAGTCCGTTAATTCTATTTCCTCTATATCTTGCGAGGAGCTAGCCCTTTCATTTGCTACTCGACCATTATTCGCATGTTTCGGTGTACTCTCGTCTATTTTCAATATTTCGATGTTAACTCCGATCTCGTCTTTATCGACCGCTGTCCTGCTCGGACAACGGTCTAGCTCCTGTCAGGTGGCCTCTAACTCCGCTAATGTATGTTCTTCCTCGTGTAAACTTTTTTCAGCCAGTCTGAAACTTTCCAGGAACTCGTTGAGATCAACCAGTCCGTCCTTATTTATATCCATCAGACGACAAATATCGACCAATTGCTCTTGTGTCATGGGGTTCGGCAAGTGTTTGCCTAATAATTGACAAGCCTCAGAAAACTCTTCCAATGTTATATACCCTGAAAGTGTACTAACGTTATTTATAAAAGTAATGGGACGGCCGTTCTAAAAGGTAAAAAAAATCAAAATCGTTTTTAAAGTATCTATAGTTTTTTTTTTCTAAAAACAGATGAAAAATATTTTTTTGTACAAAATTTGAATTGAAAATATTTTATCAAAGCTTTTGACATAAATGGATCGATTAGGATTCCAAAAGTGGTACAATTTTATTGCATCTAATATGACCCGTAAGTATATTCATCAAATATTAACTTCTAAAAGTGTCATAAAATTTTTAATAACGAAACGAACTAACAAATTATAGCCGATAAAGTTTTCACTACGAGTATAAAATAAACCATTAAACTTGGACATCAATTTGTGAGGTATTCGTGTCATTTGTGAAACCCTTATCGTTGGTAAGTGACGCTTTTGAGAAACTCGAAAACCTCAGATAACTTTTACCTGAATTATCCTTATCGAGGATTTTAAATATAGCCTCCAAGCTTCTCTTATTTTTGTAGAGCGTCTCGACGACGGTTTGAGAATCTGACTTTCGCCCGACTTTCTGTAATGAAAATGAATAAAACAGCTTTATCTCTTAACCGGTTTAAAATTTATGGCCGAAAGAAAACTTTGTATTCATTTTAAAATTCTAAGCTGGCCATTTGAGATTTAAGTATTTTAAATACTTACGCCGTGCAGTATTGAATCTTAATTATTAAATATATTTTTTAAATATTACCTGTGAAACAATTATTTTCCTAATTTTATTAAAATTACTATTTTTCTCCGAACTTTAAATCTACTTCTAAACACCGTATGAACGATATTGTAGTTAGATTAATAAAAATAAGACATAGAAGCAGAAGTAAATAATTGTCATCAAAACCAGCTATTTCAGGAATATTACACTAATTATTTATTTATTAAAATGACCTAAACAGTTGGCCAGTATAAAGTATATTTTTTGATAAAATTTTTGTTCGTGTTTTCTTTTTTGAAACAGAGAATTGTACGTTATGCTGGTAAATACCGATTTTTAATAAAATAAATAGTCGACGTATACGTAGCCTCTTTGTTAGTAATAATAAATGAAATAGTTCTCACGTTAGCCGTCAAATCAAAGGTGTCCATATATCTGACGCGGCGCGTCTCAAGGTCTGTCCGCACCAGTTTGTCCTTGAGCATGCGCCAAGGTAGCCCCAAGTGTGTAGTTTCTTCCATTGCGTAGCACCAGTCACTTATTGATATGTAACCTTAAAATAAAGAATCTACAATAAAATCCAATGTAGAAGTACCTAAGTTTGTTTCGGTATCTGCTAAAAGCCAACTTTGATAACTGGAACTAAATACAGTTGATTGTTGAAAAACACAACTATAGTCGATATGAGTATAACCACAATGTTACTGGAAATTGGAAAACACTAGTCTATTATGTTAATAATCCTTTTTGTTACTGTATATTTAAAATCTATATTAGATACTAGGGGCCCGTCCCGGCTTCGCGCGGGTGGAATATTATTTTTAAAAATATATTGGCCCTCCCGCATTTCGGTGCCCACTCTCGTGCCGCTTTACTCGCTGCGCTGCGTCGCTATACTGGCCCGTCGCGTCGACGTGTATTTTTTGTTTATATTGATATTTTTAATTTCGTAATATATTTTGAATGGAAAGTCCGATTTTAATAATTCAAAAAGTAATTTACAGGTATTGAAATAGTCTTGAATACGAAATAATTTATTTGGATAAGGATTAATACAAAGTTATAGAAAACATGGTCTGATTTTGATAGGCATTTTTATCAACTTTTAAAATGTAAAAAAGTAGTTATAGTGACGTAACTATAATAGTTGGACATATGGTCTCGCGGACTTTTTTGTAGATATTGATACGTTCTATAATATTGTGCAACATTTTTTTGTTCTATCATCAATACTTTTTGCAGCGCATGCGATGAAAGATATTTTATGGCAAATTTTTTGGCACCTTGGGTTGGTTTTCGTGAGATTTCCTAAGGATCTCTAATTTTTTCTTATAATAAATATAGCCTATGTTACTCAGGGATAATGTAGCTTCCTAATGGTGAAAGAATTTTTGAAATCGGTCCAGTAGTTTTTATGTTTATTCGTTACATACAAAAATACAAATCTTACTTCTTTATAATATTAGTATAGAATACATAAAACTACTAAATGTAATGCATATGTATTTAACAGATGTAAGCATATTTACATTTGGTTAATAGAAAGACGATTTCAAAATATTATGGATATGAAAGTATTCTAGAGTATATAAGAATTTATAAAATTTTAACTTTTTAATTATTTATAAATCAATTATAAATAAACTTTAAAATTCAAATTGTGACACGTTAAAGTGCTTTGGTTTTTAATTTAAATTTCTTTATCTAACCTTTTGTCTTAAATTTTAATAATAAATCATGGCATATACCTATCATAAAATAAACCATTTATCTGAATCGCAATTACTATTAAAATATCTGGTATAACCTTGATTAATGTTCAGTCTGAATACGACTCGAATTCAAGAGATAATATTGACAAATGGTATAAAATTTTTACCAAAAACTTTGTGACAGCTAAAAGAAAATTCACCCGAGACAATTAATGAAAGCTCTTAGCCAAAGCGTTTGAATTATATTCATTCAGATATAATTTCCCTTAATAAGTGCTTGCATTATTGGAAAATTAATGAGGGATAATTTTTATGAATACCAGTGACTCACATTTTTTACTTTAGCAATTAGCAAAGTCGTTATAATTGGAAAAGAATTATATTAAAGTATTATAATTAATATATTAAAGTATTAAAAAAAGTAGTAATTTATGACAGTACTTACCTTTATTGAGAATATTGATATGTAGGTTTATGTTAAAAATTTCAATAGGCTGTTAATAAAATACAATTTAGCTTTAGTAGAAATCTAAACAAAATTAAGCTTCTATTAATATTAAACCTTTTTGCTTGAATGTCTATTCAATCAAGAAAATCTTAGCAATGTAATATAAATAAAATAGCGAAAATACGCCAAGTATTTCGTAACTATTTTGGAGTTCTTTAAGTTTAATATCGAATTTGATAGGTTCAGCGGATCCGGAGAAATAAAGTTTAGATTTGTCGCAACATTTCTTTTCAAACCATACCGACTTTTACGATCTATGTAATGGTATGATTTTAAAAAGTTGCATAGACTAAATTAATATAAAAAATAAATTTTGTTTTATTGGTTTTCTCGAAGACTTAAACTGTATTTTAATGTGCTTTACAAGAATAAAATATTAAATATTTAAATTAATTAAGAATGCGTGTGCTCGGTTAATGAAACTGTTAGTTCATCCTATATTTGCAGAATAAAACGTTAAAATTTACAAAAAATGTTAATACATAAGATTACAAGCTACATTTTAAAATACAATTTACAATTATAATAAATTTAATTTCATGTATCTTTTTACAAAAAAATATACTGCTAGACTATAAAAAGAGACTATAAAAAATGGTATCCACTGCTGATATTCAGTGACCTCCGAAATGGGAATCAAGCCAGTGACAGATAAAATATTGAGTATATATTATAAAATTTACGCATGTCAGTATTTGAAATAGTTTAAAGAAACATATACAAACCGCTTTGATCCAAATCCATGCTACGGAAAGTAGCCTCCAAAGTTCGTCTCGCTGTCATGATATGGCTATGTAGCTCCCTCATAGCCGAGGACTCTACTAGCCCGACTCTCTGGCGGAAAGTGAGGCGGCGAGTACGGGATACTGCTGCAGTGTACTGCACGAATTGACGTTCTAATGAATTCCCGCATAGTTTCAGATAAGCGCCTTTGTTGGAACCGAGTTCGTAGTAGTTCGACGCCGAGAATATGGTAATCACCTGTCGAAGTATTAACAAGTTGTTATTGTTGTTTAGTTTTACGGTATAACAAACGACACATTTTAATAAAAACACCGACGCTAATTGGATTGTTCTAAATCCATTTAGGATTTACTGCTAATTAAAATTGGATCACCATTGACGTATCACAATGTTGACTACAAATAAACTTTGTACGAGCACTCAAAAAAATAACTATAAAATGAAAATAATTACATTTCCATTGTGCAATATCTCGTAACCACCAGGTTTACATTCGTGACTCCGGATCAGAAAACTCAATTTGTTCTTGCTCAAGAAAGTAGTAGTGACGTCAGGTCCAAAATAAGTGCCAGCGCCGCGTAAAGCATTGGCCACACAGCCGCTAGTACTTTGAGGATCTGACCAGAGAATGTCGAATACCTATAAAAATTCATTACATATATTTTTAAGGATATCGTTAATTTCGTGATAAAAATTATTCATTAATTTATTACGAAATTAACGATATCCGTGATCGATGTGTGATACTAAACATGAGTAGCGAGTTAGGAGTCAGATATTTTACTACTGACTGACTACTACTGACTAATTTTTCCACTAAACAACTTAAATCAAAGTTATCGAAACATATAAAATATTTTGACAAACCACTCTTAAATGTTCATTAGGAATGGCAAAGCAAGATCGAAGATTCTAAAGTTTTCGTCTTGTACTAATTTGTCTATCGCTTATCCAAAAGAAAAAATACCCAACAGTAAGGCTATAAATAATAAAATTTTAGAAATAAGATTTAAATTATATTATCCTGTGACGCAATTAAGAGATAAGAGCCAAACCAGTTTATAAGCTATGTGAAAGCACTCAAAATAAAAAGTACCTGTCTTGCCAGTCAGTATATTGTCATTGTCATATATAAATAAATATTTAATTATTCATCAGCAAAATCAGCGAGTTCGATATTAAAGAAATATTTTATAAACCAAGAAGCTTTATAAAGTTGAAGAGCTTATTGAGGACGACGATAAATCACATTTTACGACAAAACAGTTTCATAATTTTAAAAGCTAATCGTCTATCTCAAAGGATTGTTTCAAAGTTTGTTTTAATTAAAATAATTATTTTTAAACTGGATGGCTTAAAAGTAAATTAATAAAACGAATATATGTCGGGAACGACTAAACGATTATTGAATAATCGAATCGTCATCGGCATTAATGGCGCTAGAGTAAAATAATCACTTTCGTCGTTTTGATAGCCTCAGATTAACTAGAGTTTCTCATTTACGTGTGCCCCGCCCGTGGAGTTGTATTGCTACTACCATCTCAACTCCTTTCCATTCAATCGACAGTCGGATATGATTCTTATTTTTAAGCGAGGTAAGGTTTCTCAAGGAGTGGATAATATCTGGGTAGTGCTTGTGATGGTGTTAGGTGCAGGTTAGGTTAGCCCTGTGTTAGGTTAGGTTTATGTAAGTTTAACCGTTCCTATCAGAATAGTAAGAGACCGTAAATTTTAGTTATATCCTAACCGTATTGCGCCCGTAGCTTTCATGATATCCATTGTGCACATACGATGTTCATTGAAAGATTGTATATTCTAACTTCTTCGAAATATACATTAAGTTACAAAAATACTAGTGTCTTTAACAAATATAAATTTAAAATATAATATATTTTTTAAATTTTGCGTTGCAATAGAACTCTACAATGTAATCATTTCTAATCTAACGTATTTTACGATTATCTACATCTACACTATTATCTATATCTATACTATTATATAAAGAGGAAAGATTTGATTGTTTGTATGTTTGTTTGTTGCGAATAGGCTCGAAAAGTACTGAACCGATTTTGAAAATTCTTTCAGCGATAGAAAGCTACATCCTATGCAGGTAACATAGGCTATGTGATGTTGCCATAAATATTATAATTAAAAAGATATGGGCATTAAAGTGCCATAACCTGGTCATTTTGTAAATTGAAGGGTTTCTCAGGAACTACTAATCCGATTTTAAAAATTCTTTCACTGATAGAAAACTACACTATTCGTGAGTGACAAAGGTGATTTAGTGTTGGCATATACATTTTTTAATTAATAGAACATGGCCGTTTTATTGCTACAGATCCAATTTAAAAAAAATCTTTTACTAAGAGGAGTTTATAGTATTTCCGTCTCTCTTCCTCTTATATACTATCATTCTCTCTCATCCTCTCTCTTTATTCTTTCTTATTTTATTTATCTGTTCAGAATGATCAGTCTCTTTTCATTTTCTTTCTTTCGATTATTTCTTTCTCTCTCCTTTATCTACTCAATTTTATTTTTGCTCTGTCCTCCTTATATTATCTGGCGCTTTTCAAATGAAAAGCGCTTTTTCTTTTTATCATTTTTCTTTTTATAACTTTTTCTCGCACTTGCTCTTTTTGCAATGGAAAACTACACAATTACAGAATGACAAATTGAGGACATCATTTATAATATTGCTTTAAATACCCGGAGCGAAGCGAGGACAGGTCGCTCGTGATTTTATAAAACTAAAGACAAAGAATGAAAATTGATATTAAATACCATCTTTGGAGCTATTATGAAATAGAAAGACAATAAACTTAATAGAATATTATATGAAAGTGAATACCTATCGAAAATTCAGTTAAGTAGAAGACTATTTGAGTAGCTTAGTTACTAAGCGTTTTGTAGTTTCATCGTCCGATACATTTTCGTGACACTACTTTGTTATATTATAATTGTTATAAGTAACTACTTCAGTGAAACAATGGTTCTGATGAAAGACTTATCTTATAGACTATATAACAAAACGATACGTCATGTTTGTATTATATAATCAATAAGAAATAAAAAGTTTTTTAGAAATATATCTCCCGACGTATATGTCACACCCAAAGTGGTAAACCGAGATATTATATATAGTATGAGTATCTAGCTATTATGTATAATATCTATCCAATTTAGACAAAGTGATAATTCGCTCAAAATTATTCAAATTTCTTGTTAATATCTAGTATATGTATAATATCTAGGCCTGCTTAGATAAAGTTATAAATCAGAATGAATAGATTAGTATATTGTTATTTATTTATTTATAAGGATTATTGATCAAGTATTTTAGCAAATTAAATTGATTGTAACCATAGGTAATCGTGTATTTCTCGTTTTAAGTTACTTCTGATTCAGTTTGTAAGAATATTAATACTAACAGTGTAAATAATATGCAATTATTTGTGCAACTTGTCTATTCTCTCATAGAACCAACTTTGGAAGCATCGGACAATATTTATTTCTTATTGCTATGTATGATTATAAATAATATCTGGCTGAAGCTATTCATTTATCATATTGCCTGCACGTCTTAGCAATTATATACAATGCATAGTCATTATAAATAATAGCAAATTTATTAAATTGTCTCTATATATAGACTGGAGACATCGCGAATTTTGAAATAGGAAATTTTACTCAATTCTGAAACATGTAAAAAGTAAATAACGAATGGATTATTTTATCCAATCGTCATAAAAACATGTAAGTGCTTTATAAGAGTGCGTGGCTAAATTTACTTTTCTTTGTTACTCTACAAAAGAGTACGATGGATGCGCAGGATAATTCGATTCTGATTTTACTTTGAGACTGCGAAAATATAACCTAAATAATCGTAAAATTTAATTTTAATATAAAATAAAATACACATTCTATGTCTTTTGTATTGGATATATCAAATTTTAAAACCAAATGACACATGTTAAATGCTTTTAGTAACAAAACTTAAATGTTTATCATGAATGTGTGTGATGACAATAAATATGTAGTAACGTCATGATAATTATTGCACCATTAGTTATCAGCATGCATCGCTGTTATCTTTACATAGTGTAAAACAAAGTCTCTTCCCACCGTCTGTACGTATGGATCTTTTGAACTATGCAACGGATTTTAAGACAAGAATTTGTGGCTAAATATTACGAGATAGATCAATATTAGGGATGATCAATATTAGAAAAACATCACATCGATGTTAAAATCGTAACGAAAGTATCGATGCTCGATCGATTGAAAAACATCGATGTCCAAAAACATCGGTAACAAATAAAACTGTCTACTATATTTAAAAAATGTGTATTATTATTGAAATTATAAAAAATTAAAATTCCTAGTATTTTTTTTTAAAAATTGTTAAAAAATTAACTTTGACGGGTGTTTTCCCTTTAGTCTGTTCCGTTGCAGGTACAGTAGCCGGCCTGCTTAGGAAAAAAGCCTTTCTGAAACTGTGGATGTCGCTGTGCAACACAAATACTTAAGAGCTAAAGATTATATAATATAGGACTTTTATGAAGAACTGTTTGCCAGCCCAGGATAAAAAAAACTATAGATATGTTTAATAAAAAACTAGAAAACAGTAAATACCAAATTAAATAACAGTAAATCTACATCTTTATCTTTTTATTATTTTTCATTATTTAATGATAGTAATAAATTGAATACATTGTAAGGAGATAATTAAAAACAAGAAAAATCATTTAATTATCAAAATTGATGACGCTAGATGTTAAATAAAAAACTGTAGATTTCGAGGCCTAATTAACTTAAAACTAAGAGAATTTCTAAAAAACTGTAGATCCACAGTTAAAACTAAAGGTTTGGCTACACTGATCAAGAATGATGGTTTCGCTGATCAGTGTAATCTAGTGGAAAATAGTTAAAATTGGTAGTTATAGCCAATTAATATTTAAATTGATAGTCAAATCTGGTTCATCCAATACAGACTAGAGCGCGTCCTAAAGAATTGTTTACGTTTCGATATTGTATTCTTGTAACATCGATGTATGATCGATGATATCGAAGTCAACACATCGATGTTTTCCAGCTAAACATCGATGTTTATTCACCATCTATGAATATCGATCATCCCTAATCAAGATGTAATACAGAATTGTACATCTTAAAAACAACTACAAAAAAGTCCGTGACATTATATATCTATCTTCTAAGGATATCTCACAGTAACAATTTTTATCTTTTACATATTAAAAAAATTATGGATTATTAACGAAGCTATATTAAAATGCGGTAATTTTTGTATCTATATTGCACGTATAGACGTGCCACGCCGAGGCGGGTAGCTAGTAAATTATAATCGATATCACAACTCATATGTAATGTAATATTATTGTACTCGTCAAGTATTCTCTACAGCGTCCTCCACTAAGCGAGAGAGCTTGTGCTGCATTAATTAAGCTTGTTAACTAACTTAATACTTTGCCTTATATACATAACAATTGAATTAATAATGCAAATCTTGTTCTGCTTTTATAATTTTAACTCTATTTATGTAATTCAATACGTAATCCAACTTATACTTAATTAAATCTACTTAACAAACTTAGTTCTAAAAGTACCTATATATCTATTCGGTAATTATTGACGAAAGCATTATTTTCTACAAGATTACATAATACAATGTTTTCCTAAGATTCAATATAGTGTGATGTTTGCTATAATTTTTATCAGGAATATTTCTTGTGATGATTCGATTCGACCTTAATTCGATGCAATAGGGTTCAGTCTTAAATTAATTAATTATTTGTGTGAAGGATTTATAACCAAATAATAATAGGTTCAATCCCACAAAGTTAATATGTATATAACAAATAATTTATGTTATATGACATCTGTTTAAAAAGAAAAATCGCTTATAAAGATAAAATTTTAATACAAATTCATATGAAAAGAAACGAAAATAAGCTAGGTTTTTTTCAAGAATTCAGTGTTTTAAAGTAATATGCATATTTTGTATTGTTACTAAAAACAATGACTCTCTCAGTGGTTCATGCCAAACAGTTTCAAAGCTAAAACCTACACGTATTATGGCTCTACTTTTTGCTGAGCAAAAGCAAACAAAGTGAATACAACGAACGAATGAAAACGGTTTTTTTCTTTCGTAAAATTTCGAAGTCGTATTTCAGATGCAGTTAAAAACTCTAAATAGTGCCAGACTATAACTTTTTATGACTAAATTTAAATTGAAATAATAAAAATTTAAATATCTTTTCGGAGTACCATTAAATCGTTTCATTGTGATAGAGTTTTCACTAAAATTTAATGTTTTAATACTATGCAATGAAAATATATATCTACATGCAACATCAGTTAATAATAAAACATTTCATGACTTATAATTAATTTATTCTAATTTATTCTTGTTCTACTTTGCAACTTGCTACTATACTATTGAAAGCTACACGGTAGCTTGACTGCACAATTACACTCAAAAGACTGCGATAATATGCTATCCAGACGGAAGCCGAAAAGTGTCTGGGGCTTGCGACCCAAGTGCAGGACTAAAACGCCTTTGTACTACTATAATAGCAAATACACTAGTTCCGATGAAGAGATAAAAATAGTTCGAGATAAAAGTCATCCTTTTTACAGTACAAAATACCCCCTTTATATATTCCTAATGGCAGGTGGGGTCGTAGACCTATGTTGCCAAGATAATATTTTAAAATTTAAACCTCCCTATAAATAACTTAATAACGCTTACTCGATAATATTATTCTAACTATACTTAATATCGATATTTTATAGTACTAATATTTTAACAAAATCTAAAACTATAATATTTAACTATAGGGTTATTCCTATTAACATTAGAATTTAACAAAAGCTGTAGTTTTTATAAACTAAAAAAAAAAGATTTGCGCTGAAATAGACAACGACCAATATCTATAACGAATGGCAAATTGTATGAAGAAAATCCCTCAAGGGCAAAAAGTTCAAGCGTTTACAGTTCATCGTGACTTTCATGACACTCGGGATCCTATTTGCTAAAATTACATTATCCTCGTAGCAAGCATCATTATTTAGAGTAAAGGGATGGAGATGAAACAGCACAAAAAATATTTTCTTTTATGTTTTAACTAGCGATCCGCCCCGGCTTCACACGGAGGCAATGCTGATACTAAATATACCGCAGAATGTCTTCATATACAACGTTTACAGCTTTTTTGTCATTAGACAAACATGTTTTCCCAGGCACGCGCCGCGCAATCGCTATGACCCTGCATTTTAAATTTTAAACCTGTAATATCGTCGAAAATATTCAATTAAATTACATGCTGTAAAGGGCCATATTGATGTACATTAAATGCACAAGGTATTTTATGCACCTAATTGGATAAGGATTAATGCTGTATTGTATAATATCGCTTCGTAAATAAGCCATTATTTCTCGTAAAAAGTAAAGGATAAAAAATGGTTATCGTGGGTTACTCCTAAGAGATAGACATATACCATCGCGGACTTGTTCGTAGACCTTTCTAAGGTGTACAATACTGTAGTACATTATTGATCTATCTCGTAGGGTTCAGCCAGCGTTTGCAATGTAAGCGTATGTAAAATGTGTTATTTACTACATCACATTAGATGCCTCTAAAATTATCAGTGTATCTCAACTATATTATGTATGTATTTATACATATAAACCTTCCTCTTGAATTACTCTCTCTATTAAAAAAACCGCATCAATATCCATTGCTTAGTTTTAAAGATCTAAGCATATATAGGGACAGACAGATAGTGGAAAGCGACTTTGTCTTATACTATGTGTGAGTGTGAACCATGATACAACCACTTAAAATGTATTATGTAGTACATTCACACGTAAAGTGTATAATATATCATTTTAGATATAATATAACCTTGCTCTTTTATAAAGGAGTAGGTAAAGAAATAAGCGTGAGAAATATTTTACCAAGATTGAGATATTTATGTTTACTTCAACACACGCACGGAATCCCACGGAAAATTCTGACGAAAATCCGATTCATTTTCCCTTAGTTACTACACTAAAGCTGAAAATATTTATTATCTTTAATAATTTTTCTAATCTTTTCCAGTCAAGTGAAGTGAACGTGATTTGATAAAGCTAATAATTTAATTTTGGGTTTTTTCTTTGTAACGTTTCTACAAAACATTACAAGCCGAGTGCTCTGGTACGTGACGAGCGAAGCCAAACTTAGTTTATAGTAGTTTGCTGGCTTCAGTGTGTACTTACCTGATGTACAATTTAAAAGCATTTCGTAATTTTGTATTAGAAATAACGGTAAAGGTTTGCCAAGTTAAGAGACCGCACCCTAACTTTTCTAGATCCAATTAAAAGCGAAAGCCTAAAATTTATGTTACAGGCAGTGTCTAACAAACTTAAAATATATTTCATTTTCATCTTTTAGGTTTGATATAATTTAGAAAATATCTGCAATACTAGTTTCACTACTCTGGGAGCGACCGACAAAAATCCTAACAAAATTCTAGGAGGCCTGCAAATTATAGTCAAAAAATATATAAAAAGCATTACAAAAAGAATGATTTTCAAAAAGTTATAATTTATTATTGTGTTATGTGATAACACCCTTTCATTTTTGGTTTAAAACGTGCTGTATAAAACGTAAAAGAATTTTATTATATTTGAAGAATCTTGTAAGGAATGAACTCTATTAATTTTATGATATTTCATAAATGGGTTTATTTTGGATTGCTTTTGTTCAGCTTATTACATATTATATACGTTTTATAAGACCTAATTTTATTGTAAAACTGCGTTATACATAGGCCATTCTGGGAAGGAAATGCAACCAATTTGTATGTATTACCATGTTGAAACTGGTTGAAAGTATTTTACTACCGCATTCGAGTAAGTGCCGTAGCCTGAATCCAAATAGGTGAATAATAAATACTGCAGCGTCACTTTTACTTAAAAGGTCAACATTTAATATTCTTGTGTAACTTTCGCAATTTATGATTAAAGTGAAATTTTAAAGGTTACAACATTAATGTTGAAGGTTAAAGTTTATTATCAGCTATCTGTAGCGAGAGTCTTCGCTTGCGCGGATAACTCTTTTAACACAGAGAAAATTGTATTTCGATTGGAAGAAATAGAATTATTATGAAATGGCCTCCTTATAGAATTGCTTCTTTAACAACTACTTCATATCCCAAAATATATTTTATACACTATTTTACATTATCTCTTTTCAGAACTGAAATAAGTATGTCAAACGTGTTTAGAGGTGTATTTTCGATATATTTTGAGAAGTAGTTATACTAAGAATCTGCTCTCATTTCGGTTTTATTAATGAGACTCTTTTTATAAGCTCTGTTAATCATTAAATACAATGAACATAATTCCAGTATAGTTTAGTTTCGTTAATTCTTCAATTACCTGTTACCTATCAGAATAGGACATTCAAATCACACTATGTTAGAATTGAGTCTTTCTATGTGATTTTAATACGAAATTTATAAATAATATACTAAATTTTAAGATTTTACTTTATTTTTGCTTCTGCAGCAAGTTCAAATAGATTATTTCTCCAATTAATTAATATGCTTTTTAATGATGTCATTCAATTTCTCAATTTATTATCTTTAATTTTTGAGTTCAGGAAACGGATATACTTTCACATTGATGTAGTACTAAGAACTCATAAAATATATACTCTATAAAAAAATGACTTTGACTTTACAGAAAATCGAAGTCGAAACGATTAGAGCGGGTTTTAAGGTTTGATCACAGTGAGTGTTATAAAACAAATTATTATGAACAATAATAACAAACACTCATATAAAGAATGAATTCTTATTTCTTTTCTCTAGCTACCTCGCTTAATTTCCTTTATCTAAAAATAACTATGAATTGTATTCCTATATTTATACTTGCTATTGTGTATAGTAATAAAGAAATAATATTGAGGAAACATGATATTATCGTACTCTCTTTGTCACCGTTAGGGAGCTGGTCATAATAAACTAATTAATGTTAGTAACACCGTTTATAAAGTAGTATTAGAGGGTAAGTCATGTATATTATGTCAAATATACCGACAAGTAGACAATATATAACATTTAGTGCGATAGATTAGAGTCAGTCTCTCTGGTGTTGTCGTGGTTAAGGTTACCCTTCTTGAGATCCACGTAAGTTTACTTTATTTTCTATTATAGTTGGTAAGGTCCAGTGGCGGAGGTGAGAGTTAATATATTATGAAAGAGCTCTTTAAACCTGCTCCTGGGTGTCAAGCCCCAGGCACTGCGCTATAATAATGATAATATTAAATTAAACTCAAACTGGGTAGGTATATCTTTGCCGTACTAGTGTTTAATCTCTTAATATTCAGTTCGGACACAGAAACACAAACAAGTCTACAAATAGAATGGTGCCTAACACGACTGAATAATAATACTTCGTTCCAAACTCTGATAACGTAGTTAAAAAAAAAATTCTGCAAAGAGATTACAAGGTATGTTACAACTCGAATGAATTAACTCACTAAAAGGATTTTAAAAAGCAATTTTGAAGATAAGAAGTAAAAATTTCTGAAAATCGTTTAAATTTTTTTAACTAAATAAATTTCTTTAGAATTTGAACCGAAATAGAAGTTAAAATATTTATTATTATGGTTATCGATATTATTTAGTTTCGCTCTGTCTGTCTGTATTTAATTTGAATATTGCATTTGACCCACTTTCTCGTTTCTGATTGAGCTGAAATTGTGCATACAAAGATGCAATTTACCAAAAATAGATGATAATACATATTAGGTATGACAAGTAGCTGTTTTGATGTTTAGGCTTGAGGGTGTTGTGTATGTGAACTCTGATAAAACGAGTGCTTCATATGGTCAACTTTTTAGTTTTTCTTTAAGAATTAATAACATATTTATCTTTAATTAAATGAATATTATGAATAAAATGATTCAGTTTAAAATTTAATGTGGTAAAATATAACAGTTTAATTGAAATTGAAAACATATAACATACTAGATAAGGCAGTAACTGTAACAGACTGCTATGGAATCCTAAAAGGTATTGTATTATAAATGTATGTATGTGCTATAGCTGCTGAATAATAAATCATGCGATGATAGAACACGTAAAATATAAATCAAATATTCCACACAATTTCACAAAGCAAGTTCCGGGCCTCAATCATTTATCGATCGGGGCGAAGTGAATGAATGATTGATACTCACCTGCTTCCACTCCACCTTATCAATAGCTTCCGCGGGAGTTGCGCCCTCGTTCAGCGGCGGTCGGAGAAGAGATACGTACTGTTAACAAATACAGCTTAAAATTACATGGATTCTCAAAAACATTATTAGAAAAGAAATACATGAAAACATATCATATGTTCTATCATAAACTTTTCTATACGTTTTTTATATATCAGATAGAAACTCTTGTTGCACAAATTTCATTTAACATGCATTGGATGTTCCAAGAAATATTTTCCTCAGTAATGTCTAATAAAATTTGGAATTTTGTTATTTAATTTTAAATCTTTATCTTATCTCTATCTATCTAATTGGAAGTCCGAACATCTAGAGTTCAAGCTAGGTGCACTTTGTAAATTGGTATTGCTTTTTGATAACGTAATACATGACGTATTACTCATTAATATTAGGTTCAACAAATACCAGCCCACAATATGGCAATGACGTCATCACTTTCCTACGCCTCATATTTTCTTTTATGCCTAATCTTATAGACAACAAAACACGTATATGGTTATATACATATACTAGGAACTCGCCATAACTTTGTACGACAGAATTTCCTCAAAAAGTATCTGGTGTGGCGAGGACGACTCACATCTGCCCACTCAATTTTTAATATACCAAACTGCTAATGAAGCATTGTAATTAAAGTACAATTAATCTTACCTTATCTCTATCAAGACTTCGCACCATATCCAAGTCCGTAGTATCAGAAATTCCACCGTGCACAACAAACACGCGATTGTTAATGATGGTGCCTAGAGGAAGCCAGCGGTACACATTCTCGATCAGCTTCAGCAGACGTTCAGCGTTGTGCTATTAATAATTGGAATAAATAAGTATTATATTCAAAAACATGATTTATGAGGACCGAGTTTTTATAAGACTATTCGACACACGATCATCTTTCTAATAATGTAAACGCTACAAAAAATTACACTAAGCCACTTACGTAAGGTATACAAGATCGCTGAAATAAAAACATCATAAAGTTTATAAAACCTCATTTAAAGAAAATTGCGTCACACTTCTGCGTCCCGAATCTTGAAAAGTTGGAAAGATATATTTTCATAAACCTTTTTAAAGTTTAGTTACTTCCATTATCAATTTTATAAATCTAAACTTATTAAAGTTTAACATGACTAAAAGTTGTTAAACAACAAGCTTAGCGTGGGTACAGACACAGACATGAGACAAATCCACCTCATGTGTCTGCTAGTTAGGGAGGTGCATGAATTCAGGTGTATTTAAGGGTAAAGTAGTTGGATATTTTTTGCCATGCAAAAACTGTTATTATCAAGTTTTTCAAAAATATTCATTTTGGTAACATAATTAAATTTCCACGTTGTTTAAATCTGTAACACAGATAGATTTACACTTTGCGTATACTCGGATTAACAGAAAGTTTCAATATATTTCTAGTGAACTACTCTTATCATCTAGGACTATAATATATAGCCCACGTCCTATTCTCAGACCTAATAAATATACACAAAAAAATTTCATGAAAATCAGTCAAGCCGTTTTGGAGGAGTTTGATAACAAACACTGTGACACGAAAAAATTGATTAAACACAACAAGGACCAACTTATTTAGATAAAATTCAGAATTTAATGAATAATAAGAAAAAACCTATAAGAAAAGATTGAATAGGTCCTTAAGAAGATGGGAAACCCAGGATTTAATAGATGAGTAACTCAAGGGAACTTAATTCTGAACGGATGTCGGTGGTTAAAAGGGTTTTGCTTCAGCCTTTATATATATAGTATTAAGACGCCCACGCTCTAATATTTCATTTAAATATCTTCATGTTTCAAACCTTTGTAATGGTGGAATATATGTATTTAAAGGTATTTTAGGCGACCAGAATGACCAAAATTGTTCGGAAACGTAGAACATTTTGTATATACAAAGTTTTAATAATTTATAACAGTGAAACGTTGTGACTTGTATTGTATTAAATCTAACGTTAAGAATTTTAAAAATCATATAATAATTATGTACTCCCCACGCTAAACTTAAAAAATTGTAGATTGTAGACTTACCCGATACTTTTGATGGACTTCTCTTATAAAGCCGTACCTGATGAAAAGTAAACATTTATTATATTTTATTAAATTAAAAACAGTTAAATTAAGTACAAAGATGTTAAATATAATAGTTTCGATTAGGTGTAACATAATTAAACTGCCATACTAGAACTATAATTACTATTTATGTGAAAGATCGATCGTATAATAACCGAAATCACACAATTTGTGGGCATATCATGAAACGACGACATTTCATGGTTATCGCGATATACATATTCCCATGTGAATACTGAGCTCATCTATGACTAGACAATTTAGTATAGATTTATTGTAAATTTTGTTGTTAATAAATACCTGGAATTCATAATTAGATCTTCGTGATTTCCTCGATTTAAGTAAACACCTCCAGGAAAAGCTAGCATGCACGCCAGCAACAGCAAAAATACTTCCAAACCCTTCTTGCCACGATCAACGAAGTCACCGTTAAATATGTATGGGTTCTCAGGCGACGGCAACCCATTCTACATGGATAGAATTTAAATATATTAAAATATACGCATATCACTTGCAAATTGGAATTTATAATAATCCTGTCAAACCCGATTAAAACTCGACCGAGTTTGTTACGTACTGGACAACAATTAATCTATACTAATATTATAAAGAGGAAAGATTTGTATTTTTGTATTTTTGTATTTTTGTATTTTTGTATGTAACGAATAAACATAAAAACTACTGGACCGATTTCAAAAATTCTTTCACCATTAGAAAGCTACATTATCCCTGAGTAACATAGGCTATATTTATTACAAGAAAAAATTAGAGATCCCCAGAAATTCTCACTAAAACCAACACAAGGTGCAAAAAAATTAGCCATAAAATATCTTTCATCGCATGCGCTGCAAAAAGTATTGATGATAGAACAAAAAAATGTTCTACAATATTATAGAACGTATCAATATCTACAAAAAAGTCCGCGAGACCATATGTCCAACTATTATAGTTACGTCACTATAACTACTTTTTTACATTTAAAAAGTTGATAAAAATGCCTATCAAAATCAGACCATGTTTTCTATAACTTTGTATTAATCCTTATCCAAATAAATTATTTCGTATTCAAGACTATTTCAATACCTGTAAATTACTTTTTGAATTATTAAAATCGGACTTTCCATTCAAAAGATATTACGAAATTAAAAATATCAATATAAACAAAAAATACACGACGACGCGACGGGCCAGTATAGCGACGCAGCGCAGCGAGTAAAGCGGCAAGAGAGGGGGCACCGAAATGCGGGAGGGCCAATATATTTTTAAAAATAATATTCCACCCGCGCGAAGCCGGGATGGGCCGCTAGTAACTTTATAAAGTTCCCTTTTGATACTTAAACGGCGCTACGCACGGTCGAACGTCAATTAAAACGAAATATGGGGACGCGATTTCAGTTTGTATGAGATGTTAAATATAAATATCGTCATGAAATAATTATAAAAAATTAAATAATTTATTGTAATAATTGTCTGACCGGTTCGTGCTTTAGTTAAGCCCAATAATTATATCTTTTTCTTTATATTATTTTTTTTGCGCTTACATTGCAAAAGTTCTACAAAAAAGTTCGCGACGGTATATGTCTATCTCTTAGGGATAACCATTTTTTATCCTTTACTTTTTACGAGAAATAATGGCTTATTTAAACAATTTTAAACAATACAGCATTAATCCTTATCTAATATTGTGCATTTAATATAGATAAATATGGCCCTCTACAGCATAAAATTTAAATGAATATTTTCGAAGATATTACAGATTTAAAATGCAGGGACATAGCAGTTGCGCTCGTTTTTATGTATATGTAACATAAAGTAATAGCAGCTTGTTAGGTATATACCAAAAGGGCAAACACGTGCAGAATACAGATATACGCCGGTATTGAAAGTGACGTCTTGAACTTTGAACTTATCCTGTTTAACAAAATCATTGTATTGTATATTATATCTAAAATAGAAACTCAGATTTCTATTTTGCTTATAAAATATTCTATTCTATTTTTTATTTTTGCTTGAAACTAAGTTTAGTTTAGCCATATCTTTGTTTATGTTATAGTACATGTAATAGAATTACTTGGAAGTAACGCGGCTCACGTGTAATTCGCGAATCCTTACGCATGCAGCGACCGTGATGGAGGTCACGCAATGCGTGCTCTAATCGATACGTTACGCAATCATTATCCTCTGTCTGATCCGTGTTATCCTGTCAGAGCCACGGATAAGTGGTCTGACTACCCGTGCCTGTGCTGTTCACCTCCCTTTATATGGTATCACTCACGTGTCTGGATTAAATGTTGTATACTGTCATTTATGCTGCTCTAATCCGTAGCATACCAGCACCTTTGTTTATCATAATTATAGATACCCTGCTAATTTGTCATCGTCTCAATATGAAACAATGAGATTTCTCTATATGGTAGATAATGGATTTACAACAAAAAACCTCTTTGAGATGGATTTTCTCAACCAAATTTACATTAAAATTCTCTGCCATAATTAGATTTGCAACTCTTTATTAAGAAACTACGTTTGTAAATAGAAGAGAAATGGTTCAATAAAATCATTCGTGCGAGCAGTAAAGCCTTGTGCTTAACGTTCATTAATGGTGATGGAAAAGGCAATAGAAAAACAATATCAACAAACGAGGTCGTCCGGCGTAACAGCCAACAGGCGACTGGCGACCTATCAATCAAACGGCAAGTTAGCCGCTACAAATTAAATGACGCTTGCGCCGCTCCCTAATTATTACACAACGTCTTATCGCCCCTTGACGTCAAACAAACTTAATACGACAGGATAAAATACAACAATATGAAAATGTATGCCTAAATACCCTTTCTTTTAAAAAATAGCTGATAATCATTAATAAAATGCAAATTATAAATATTTAATACATTTACATTCTATATTTATCTCATGTTTACAAACTCAAACTGTACAGATCAGCTTTACATCATATTAATAATTATGTATTTTCCTCCGATTTTCACTATCATAAAAAATTTTAATTGCATCGAAAATAGAAAATTTAATCGTTTACACAAAAAGACCTCAGATGAAGCTGAATAGAAGCTTTCAAAAATAGCTTTCTACATGGAAAATAATAATTGATAATCAATTCTATTCTTCATTTTACTTACTAAATTCAAATTACTAAAAATGACGAAAACAAACAGAATATATTATAGAAATTTACTACAGTTTTGAACATATTGCATTTAATTTAAACTTAGATTTTTGTATTCGATTACGCGATAGTGTCATTGGGTTAACGACTTCGTCCCCGTTTCTCGGTCGGAACATCTTATCCCGAACTGTTTCCTTACGACACAGAGTCGCCATTTTCCGTAACGTTCATATCTCATTGTCATAAGGCGAAAATGTAACTGCAATCTGGATCTCTGCCAGGCATTAAAACCCATATACATCAAGGGCCTATAAATTCTACGCCTGCTGTCTAGACAATCGGCAAATAATAAAGATTTATTACAAATAGATTTTGTCTATAACAAAAAATGTAACCAGTTGAATAAATATTGCAAGTGTTCAAGCTTACAGGTTAAAAGATACGAGATCATTTTACATATCTTTTATATGAACTGTTTTTAATTTACAAAATGTTATTTTTGGTAAATATCCAAATGATTTTTATGTCAGCTAAATAGACATTACGGTACAATCAATATTCATATATATAATAGTTTAACGTTTGATGATAGAGCACTGGTGTCATTCATAATAAACCTTTTATTTCTACTTTTAAAACTACAGTTTTAAATAAAACAGTTTGGTTTATAATAAAACTATTAGAAGAAATGTAACATCAAGATGTTAAAACCGCTAGTCATTGTTTGTAAAAAGAACCTAAAATGTATGAGGAGAACGATGGAATAACAGGTTTTGAAGAACTGTAAAATCAATAGGCGGGCCATTATGGCCACTGAATGTATTTCGTTCAGGTTTCAGCCGGGTTTGATGAAGGTAAACGTGTAAAGGTATCTTTACGTAGTCACATTTGGATATAAATTACCCTGGTTTTATGGAATTTGAAAAGGATTCTTATTCTAAATTTACTCTTATTTACTTGTCTGAGAAGAAAATGAAGTGTAGTCAAAATATAAAAATTTAATTTTGGTTTAAAAAAAACAAATCCATTAATACTCGTGAACAATAATATTATTCTATGATAACGACCTGTTGACCTTTTCTGAAAATTGTCTACTTCAGCCGTGTGATAAATTATCTTTTATAAAATACTAATATATATATATTTTTTTGATAATTTTTTTTAAACATTTTTGCCCTTCCGCATTTCTCCCGCATTTTAGATCTCCCCCTCTCTTGCCGCGTTACTTGCGCTGCGTGAAGGCACACCGGCCCACAGCGTACATTTTTAATTTCGTAATATCTTTTGAATGGAATGTCTGATGTCAAAAAGTAATCAACAGGTATTGAAACAGTCCATTTATTACTAGAAAAAATTAGAGATCCTCGGGAATTCTTACTAAAACCAACCCAAAGTGTAAAAAAATTGCCATAAAATGTCTTTTATCGCATGCACTGCGGAAAGTATTGATGATAGAACAAAAAAAAAAATCTACAATAGTATAAAACGTATCAATATCTACTAAGCGAGACTATATGTTCAACTATTGTAGTTATATCAATATAATTCTTTACATTTTAAAAGTTGATAGAAATGCCTATTAAAATCAGACCATGTTATCCATACCTTTGTATTAATTCTAATCCAAATATTTTGTATTCAAGACAGTTTCAATGCCTGTTAATTACCTATTTTTTGAATCATTGAAATCAGACATTCTATTCAAAAGATATTACGAAAATAAAAATGTCAGTATAAACAAAAAACCCTTGCGAAGCCGGGACGGGCCGCTAGTTATAATATACCTTTCATTGAAACTATTTTAGAATAAATATAGAACATAAAACTAAACTTCCTAAAGAAGTTAATATGAAGCTTTGACAGTTTTTCTGAAGAACATAGGTAAATATTGATAGCTTGACCTTTGCTGATATATGAAAACGTAATAAATTGGAACTATATAAGACGTTTCTATAATTCGTTATTTATGGACCCTATAATATTTATTACAATATTTTTTCAGGTAATTTAGAGATTGTTATTATATATTCTATTGTGAAAATAATTTATAAGTATCTCGCGTAAAATAACAAATTAAGTTTACTGACCTTATGAAATATTACAAGTAAGTCGTCCAACTTGCCATGCAGGTCACCACAGATAGTAATTTGGCTGGAAATGGATGTAGTCGCCACGTTGATGTTGGGTAACCTTTTCAACATTTGTGATGCTTCCTTCAAAATCTGCGCTACTTGCTTTGGGTGTAAACGATGCTAGAAACAAATATATTTAATTATAATGTAAGAACGTTTTAAACTATTAGAATCTACAAAGAATAGCCTAAAGTAGTAATATTTTCATATATTATTGCTAGTCAAAAACTTGTATGAGTGCAAAATTTTAAATTCAGTCCTATTGGTAGAAACATTATAATACGATATGCTCACATTTATTCAACGGGAGTGACACTAATGAGATTTCAGACATTGACATGTTTAGTCTACCGCGTTACGACGGCCTATATTATATATCACGATTATCTCATTACTATGTAAACAATTCATTTTTAAAACTACACTCTTATATGAGGTATTATTGTATATTATATTGTTGGATACTTATTAGGTTCTTACATTTCATAATTCAAAATAATTTAGAGAAATGTTGGTGAAGTTAATGTCTGTTTTATATAAAATACTAAGTATGTATATTCGTTTATGCAATTGCGAAAATTGTAGTCAGTATGAAATAAATAAACGATACAGCCCAAGAACGTGTTTTGCAACAAATGGAAAAATTGAAAAAAATCCAAGTTTAAGTTTTGAATATATAAATAAGAATAATTCGGCTAAGTGCGAGTATGGAACTCGCACACTAATGGTACAATTTTAATTAAAGGAAATTAAAGGAAAACACTATCAAATTGTGATTTTCGGTCTCGGACTCGCATGGTGAAATATCATCATAACCAGTTTTATGGGGCGTTTACTCCCGACATTATTAATGCCTGTTTCAATATAATCAAACAAATTATAATTAAAAGTTATACATAAACATGATGAAATATTCTTAACAAAAAAAATAACCGACACATATTTTCTCATCTGTACATTTTTCAGAGTCTGAAACTGAAAAAGTCCTAAAAAGTAATAAGTAATTACACTTAAATAATTTTCAAGTCGGTGAACATATTATATTAAAACATAATTACAGCCGAATGTAGAAATACCTTATTTTTTTGAGATTTACTGTTTGTTACCAATACCAATCCGCGTAATACTGTATAATACCGTAAATATTCAGAGAAATCAATACTCGGAAACATAGATTTTTATTTATTTAAATAAGGTTGTCCAACACACTTACTTTTTTCTTCCTAAATGCCTCGATAAGAAGATCGATGTCCTTCCGTTGCAAAGGGAATTCCAGATCAGGCCCGCGAGAGTGTTTCGGCGGAGCTGTCTCATCCACGCCACCTCCTTCGTCAGATTCTTCCGAAAATACCTGTTCCACTAACAATATAAAAAAGTTCTAAACTTTAATTTGTTTATCAAAATGTTTCATCTATGTTTATTTAAATTTAACTCATTTTATAAAATTGAGCAGAATTTAAAAATTAATACAGAACATCTCTTGTTTATTAGGTGGAAGATATTTAATATTTTATGATGCTTCTTGCTCTGACCATACATTGTATCAAACGTCATTCAAATAAATCTATCTAAATTTTATTGCAATATATACTCGTAATGTAAGCAATTGAAATATAGACGTTTTATGAATTAGAAATATTTTGTATGCTACTTACATTCCTATATTACACTGAAAGATAACATTATCCAACCCATACGGTTAAATTGTAATGTAAGAACAGTACATAATATTCTACGTAAAGTGTAGAAAATAACGTGTCATGGCGGTCTCATTTACGTTTGCGCAGTACCTTATAGATGCGGTTAAATTACGTAATCCAATAATCCAATAATAATAATAATATTTTGGTAAAATGGTTTTTCATGTAGACAAAAATATTACTCTAATATTAGCGAACACATAACACAGAGGATATTTAATAATGATTACTACAACAGAATATAAAAACCGACGCTTACACAATGTTCTAATCTACTCGTAGCTATGATAACTTTTTCATCTTTATGTGAGGGACTTCAGACCCACATTCAAGAGCCACTGAACTGATTCTGACTCAGGTATTGCTTTTGTAATATATTTTCAAGCTAATATTAGACATAAAAATAATTTGAAATAACATTTATTTACTTTAGACCATAGCAAAATTTATACTTTAAAATCTAAATAGGAGATGAAGAGAGCAGTGTACAAAAGAGAACTTAATCCAATAAGGAGTCTCGCGCTGCCAAATTTTGATTCAAATATTAAGTTACAATAGTCAATATAAAATCTTCGATAGTTGTGAACGATCTTGAAAATTTTGTATCTTTACATAGTATTATTAAACAATTCCCAAGACGCACTTGTCTGTATGTTCGCGATAAACTTAAAAGATACTGAACGGATTTTCAGGCAGTTTTCAACAATGGACAGAGTTATTCATGAGGAAGGATTTAACTTGTTAAGGTTTTGTGTAAATTAATTGAAATATGATGGAGCTATCATCGAAAACACTGCGTAATCCCTTTTTGATAAATTATAACAAAACAAAGTTGGGTGGGATACATAATAAGCTCGACTACCCATGCGAAATAGTGGCGTGTCGCTAGTTCATATATAATAAATCTATTTTCATGAATATATATTTCCGATTTCATTATGATACCAATATGTATATCAAAACGGTTGAAGAGCAGCAGAAATCACTTCGGGGTCATCTCTTTGGTGGAGTAGTCTATTTTGTTTTTGCAGTTATATAATTTAGAGCAGGACAGGCCGGATAAATAACTTGAAGACCGGCGGAAATATTATTATTTATTAATAGTACGAGTGGTCACAATGAGTACACGTACCTAATTCCGACTGCCTATATGAGAATACAGCAATCGCATCATCCTACCATATAAAAGTAAAACTAAAAAGTTACTGTGCTGCTGTGATCGGAAAAGTATTTAAAAACACTCTGTATAGAACTTACTGATAGAAGCAGTCCTCGACGTACGCTCAGAGGATGGTCTGCCGCTCGTTTCCCGCATGTGGCTGAGCAGGGCATTGAAGAAGTTGTACAACTGCAACAAAACATTTGTTTATTAAAGTCTGAGCTTCCTGTGTAATACAAATTCAGTATTCACTTAGAATGAGATGTGGTTTTAACCAACAGATTTAGCAAAACAGTATCATACACTTTAACACTATTTTATTTTAAATAACTTTAGTACTTACCTAAAAAAATGCTCTATAAGATGTTCATGAATAATATTATAGGTTTGGATGTCTGTTTCTCAAAAACGTTGGATTTCAATGAGATTTGGCACACGGACACTTTATAACTTGAGATAAATTTTTGTCCAGAAAAAAAAGAGATCCTGTGGAAACGGGCCCAGCCCCGTTTCACAAAAAAACAGCTCAACGGATTTAAATGAAATATTGCTTATGTAAGTACTTTATAAGCTTTATAATACTTTCGACGGTGTCTGAGTAACATTCAATTCATTCTGGCCCTAATTTACAAGTTTTCACGGACGAAGTCGTGAGCAGATACTAGTTTTATATAACTTATATCAATCTGATTTCTGACTCAAAGAGTGGTAAAGGGTGCATGCTAGTACATACGAGTACATTAATCATGTTCACGTCATTATTCGCTTACAATACGTTTGATTGTGCAGCCGCTTGACTGGCTAATGGTTGGTTACGAGGCCAGTAGCTTATTCAAGCGTAAGGACACTGCCTCTACATATCTCAATTCACATACAATAATAATCTGATATCATCCTATTCCACTTATTCCTTTTCCGTTCGAAACCTAATATATCTCGGATTACGGTTGGATGTTCAATAAGAATTTTTTTGTTTCCCTAACATAGGTAACATATTGATTGTCATGATGTTTGTGCACGGTCAACTGCGAACCCACAAATACACACGACCGCTGTTATATTTATAGTAGCCCCATACATACCTATATATTACATTTATAGTAGCCCCTTTGATATTTTAATTAATCAATTACATCTAGCTACCGTCTATAGTTTGTTGGGAACAGTTTAAATGATTACTGCTGATCGCTTTATTCTCAGGTCCTCGAGATAACTGAATAAATTTAAATGTAATTATCGAATGTCTGTACGTAGAACATACATATATATATATATTGTTAATTATGATGTTGGCACATTACACTTATAATTTGAGTAGCATCCTGTTACTTGATCTTAATGTTGGTACAACTGATATGAGTAGCATCCTGTTACTTGATCTTGATGTTGGTACGAGTGATATGAGTAGCATCCTGTTACTTGAATGATGGCCTGATAAACACAAACCAAGGAAGTGGGGATTGCAAAATAAATACGCCTTCACGACAGAATAATCATGGATTACATGTCGAGTATTCTAGGAGTAACGCTGAAGCTCTGAGTCTAAAGTATAACCCCAGGAGGATATTATAGTCAAGCCGTCATAATGTTAGTCTGCATATAGACTACAACTCTTCTCTCTTCACTTATTAACAATATATATATGTTCTTCGTTTGTTTATACACTAATCACGCTAAAACTACTAAAACTAATCGGATGTTAAGAAAAGTAGTTATTAACATTTAAACATGTTTTCAAGCGAAGCCAGCTCGGTGGACTAGTAATATTATAAATATGCTACGTTGAAAACTTTGCTCAACAGAATCGAGCAGAAGTTTTGTTAAATAAATAGAATTGACGCGACTATTTCTAGTCTTGATGATCGATAATTCCACAAATACTTATTGTATGAAGTCTGTCATTTGCGGATGCACTTCAGCCAAACTCTATATACATTATAGATTTTTGCAAAAATGGTAGTAGAAGACGTGAGAAATAAGTAATAGACCTCGGAATTTTTAAATTTTCTGTTTGTCGGTTTGTCTATTTATTTGTTTCTGCAAATAGTAAGTTTAGGACCTCAAAATCATGAATAATATATATTTGTCTCTATGACATCTGTTGACCTTTTATAAACGGATTTCCGTTTCTCTTTTGCCATGATACAAGGCTATACGCTGAATCAAATGATATCGTGAAAAGAAAATCCTCAACGTCGTATTAATTTTTTTTTTAGGTTTTCGCCTATACTGAGACTGATAACGAATGTTGATATATAGATGTTTTTGTATAAATTGAAACCAAAAAATAAATAGCGATGCGTTGATTCGTCACTCTATTTAGTATATTTTCTATCTTAGAACTGGATTTTAGGTATCATAATTTTTTTATTTAACACTAGCTGACCCTTGCGATGATATGCCTATATATCACCTTCCTTGATAAATGTACTATGTAACACTGAAAGAATTTTTCAAATCAGACCAGTAGTTCATGAGATTAGCGCGTTTAAGCAAACAAACAAACTCTTCAGCTTTATATATTAGTATAGATTCTAGAGACCAGCTTTACACGTAATTCAGGTATTTGTACGAAAAATCTACAAATTATAATCTAAAAACTTCCTTGTCTTCTTTCCAATAAGTCACCTCATCAATATTCGTTGCATGTTCCTACAGGAGTTAACAAATAAACCGCGGGGGAAGAAAATAACTTTTTTCGTGTTATATATAGGTAGATATATCGAAATTCTAAACCTTCAAAGATCCTAAAAAAAGTTTTATATTTGATTTTCCCACCTTATTACACTAGAAGTTTGAAACTCTTATGTTAATAAAACTACATTAAATAAACATGTATTTAAAAATAAGACACATCAGGACTTTGAACCTAAATTTAATTTTAATCTCTAATATATATGTTGAAAAAATGGTGGTTCAACTGGAATCACAATGTGAAACTTGACTTTTTTATATTATACAAGGGATGTCATAATAATTCGCACCATCCATAACTAACACTGTCCAAGATACTCAGACATTTGGTGGTCAGACACAAACTGGCACTGGATATTTATGTAGGAATAAAACTAACCATTAATAAATCTTCAAATTAAAGTATCCTTCCTTACTAATAAAACTAACATGAAAACAATATAAAACTTTCCCAACCACACAATATTAATTAAAATAATAATAATTATTATTATTATACTCTAACATAATTCTGGCTAGGCAGTGCTCACGGACTAAAAGTTTTTATAGCTACAACTGAGGGAGGTGCTACAAACGTTTCAGGTTCCGTTATCGTTATCCTTCCAAAATTTATTCATAGAATCGCGACAGGTCGGAAGTAGTGCGTAGAACCGTCGTTGTATGAATCCTGTGATTTATTAAGCTAAATCTACCTATATATCACAGTTATATAAGCGCTAAACTACGTAATAATGGCACAGATATATAATGGTCTGAGTATGCTGATAGATATTAATAATTTTCAGGCAAAACAAAGTTTATAAGATTATTTATATATCATACATTACAAGCTATTTAATAAAATTAAAAATTAATTTTGTTATATATGTATAAATATAGATATCTGATCCATTTTCGTTTCGCGAAGGATATAAGGTGGTTAAGCAAGACTACTCTCGCTGAACACTTTTATAAGGAGGCTGATCTAAAGACATGCATCACCATCACACCATAACTAAGATATTATTATCAAAACATATTTACATTCATTAATTAAGAGGTTCATTATTATTACATCTATCGCCCCTATACATGTATTGTTATAATTCTATAGATGGTCACCCATCCCTCCCTATATATGCGGCGCGGTCGGTCAGACTATCGGCAGTTGCATACATTCCCATACTAACTGATATACGAACTTTTTCCGAACTACACGAACTTCCTGCATCACCTACATCTATATCTATACTATTATATAAAGAGGAAAGATTTGATTATTTGTATGTTTGTTTGTTGCGAATAGGTTCGAAAAGTACTGAACTGATTTTGAAAATTCTTTCACCGATAGGAAGCTACATCCTTTCCGGGTAACATAGGCAATGTGGTGTTGCCATAAATACTCTAATTAAAAAGATATGGCCATCTAAGTGCCATAAGGTGGTCATTTTGTAAATTGAAGAGTTTTTCAGGAACTAAAAATCCGATTTAAAAATTCTTTCACTGAGAGAAAACTACACTATTCGTGAGTGACAAAAGTGATTTAGTGTTGCCATATACATTTTTTAATTAATAGAATATGGCCATTTTGTTGTTTCTACTCCGATTTTAAAAATTCTTTCACTGAGAGAAAACTACACTATTCGTGAGTAACAAAAATGATTTAGTGTTGCCATATACATTTTTTAATTAATAGAATATGGCCATTTTGTTGTTTCTACTCCGATTTTAAAAATTCTTTCACTGAGAGAAAACTACACTATTCGTGAGTAACAAAAATGATTTAGTGTTCCCATATACATTTTTTAATTAATAGAATATATCCATTTTGTTGTTTCTAATATGATTTAAAAAATTCTTTCAGTGATAGAAAACTACACTATCCGTGAGTGACAAAAGTGATTTAGTGTTGCCATATACATTTTCTAATTAATACTATATGGCCATTTTGTTGTTTCTAATCCGATTTTAAAAATTCTTTCACTGAGAGAAAACTACACTATTCGTGAGTGACAAAGGTGATTTAGTGTTGCCATATGCACTTGTTTAATTAATTGAATATGTCCATTTAGTTGGTACTAAACCGATTAAAATAAATATTTCACTGATAGAAAACTACACTATTCGTGAGTGACAAAGATGATTTAGTGTTGCCATATATTTTTTTTTTATTAATAGATTATGGCCATTTTGTTGGTACTAATTCGATTTTAAAAATTCTTTCACTGCAAGAAGTCTATAGTATTTCCGTCTCTCTTCCTCTTTATATACTATCATTCTCTCTCATCCTCTCTCTTTTTTCTCTCTTTAATTTTTATCTTTATCTGGTCAGAATGATCAGTCTCTTTTCACTTTCTTTCTCTCGATTCTCTCTCACTCTGTAATTTACCTATTCAATTTATATTTTTGCTCTGTCCTCGCTCTTTTTTTATCTGTCGCTTTTCTTTTCTTTTTCTTTCTATTATTTTTCTTTTCAAATAACGAAAAACTACACAATTACAGAGTGACAATTTAGGGACATCAATTATAATATTGCTTTAAATATTCGAAGCTAAGCGAGGACAGGTCGCTCGTTTTTAATATTTTTATTGTTGAAAATTATGATCGATAATTATTTCTAAAGTCTTAAATGAATTTTAAATTCAAATTATATACTTATTATGTTTATTTGTAAATATTATGTTATAATATTTATTCATTACTATTTTATAACCTCTTCAATTATTATTATTATTTTAAATGTTAAATTTAGTTTATGAAGGTTTATAACCGTCACAAGATGAAGAATTCTCTTGCAGTGTATAGTTCATCAAACTACGTCTCTTTGTAAATCCGGTTTATTGTTAGCTCGTTTTTATAAAATTATTTATTGTATTTATGTTACTAAAATTATCATGATGGATGGTAACATTTTCAGATTAAATTTTAATCTAATGGCTAAGATTCCTAGATGGTTTAGATTAACAATTGGAAGAAGTAAGTTGAATCAAATAACATGGGTTAAAAATTTAGCTTTAGCTAACCTTATGTAACTTGGCATGAATTACTTACGTTATGGTAAACATTAAGGGTACTTTTATGTTATGAACTACACTTTATATGTACCTATGTTTATGAGCTTTGACTATAAAGTTATACTGTAAGCGACAAGGCGCGGCTGGAAACATAAAGTGCATTAACGTTTGATGTGTGTGAAAAATAGAAATATATGTTCAAAACTTATCAACTATTATTTTTTTTTATTAAACTATTTAAACTATTCTTTAAATTTTAATACTAACATTAAATTAGATTCGTAACTTATGTTGATACACGATGAATCAACATAACTATGATATATTATGAATCATAAAAATGACTAGCAATTTTCAAAAAAAAATTAGTTTATTTAAGAAATGTTTTTCGGTACTTTTAGAAAAAACAGAATAATGTTAAATAATATCTATTAACAATATACTATCAATGGCAAAAATATAAATTATTCTTGGATACTAATCCGTCAAAAAAGACCCATTTTTATTCAAAGTGTAAAATCAACACCATTCAACTTACTTTAACTTGATCCTGTTCTCCAGCGTATTCTATGCTCTGAAAGATGGTCCAAGTGTAACGCCTGCGCACTTCCATTCGCGCCAAATACCGCCGATACCACTGTTGTATCAGTATGGCAGCTTTCATAGCTACAATGAAGAAAACATTCACTCTTATTAAGATCACTAAAGCCTGTAGGTCGGTTTCTTTTTTACTTTTGCATTATCTATAGACGGTATAGCCGGATTTTGTGAACATCTGCCCTTGGGGCCTTTTCTACTCGTACTTAGAAGTTGTGACACTTCAAAAAAGTATTTAAAAAAGATTAAAATTTTATTTCTTGCGCCAAAAATCACTTTTTTTAAAGAATTATAACTTAAATATTTTGCGTATCGTGAATACTTACGCATAGAAACCCGGCTATACCCTATAATAAATATCGAATATCTGTATATAAAAGAGTTTTCTTAAAATTCAATGAGAATGCGTCTTTGTAACACCAATAATTTTCACATACATATTGCTGCAGGTCTAACTTAAAATATATATAGACGTTCTTTAATATAAATCTTAAGGCAGCAAGAAAGTTATTACTATTTAAGTATCTTTTTGCCCAGCAAAGTAAAGACGAGTCGACTAAATACTCAAATATTAACAGTTCTATTAATTTCACAATTATTAATCTGTTTAGAGCTATTTTGTTGAAGCTGATTTCATTGATTTTACATTTTGGTTAAACATGATAATATTAAACACATAAAACACAAGTAATCTATTCCTAATGAATTGAATGATGTATTTACAAATTAATAGATTCCAAGTTTTTATAATAATTTTCACATCAAAGTCTCAACGCCTCTAGAAAATAATCTATCCACTTAAATTTATCACTAACAGCTGCATCTGATTCCAAGAGCACTATTCGTAGATATTTCCACATTTTATTAGTTACTTTTGATTATTTAGCAACATAGAGTATAAACTCGCTAGTGAAGGTTTAATTAGAAAAGAATTTAATCTAATAAATTATTTTGGGTACTGTTGGTAATGAAATGCAAATCCTATTCTAGCTCGTATTATCAAGTGTAATACATGTAGTCTCGTATTTTGAAATCCTCTAAATGTTTATTTATATGTCGGATAGGATTGAGTAAATCCAATTTACATCGTTAGCATAAATTCTACATACAAATACGAACTACAATAAATCAGCTTCGTGTAATGTAGCTTTCCCTAATATTGTAGTATTGATTAAAGTGAACATGGAATACTTTACTCGTAAATGATTGAAATAACAAAAAATATATTATTTCATGACAAATTTAATCTTTCTTTCCCTACATATATTTTAGATATTGCACTATACAATTATTAAGAACATACTATTGAATATGTTCTTAAAAATATTCAGATTTTGTTACTTTACCTTTTAGTAGGTATCCAATACTAAGTGAATTCTACAGAATAACATTATAGATATCTTTATTAATTTATTTATTTATTAGCACAAAGCTAATTTAGATGTATCTACACTTCATATAAAATTGTCACTAAGCCGTCGACTTCAACCAAAATTTCGTTGTTTATTAATTATTCTAAGAATACAGACAATATCCAACAGAAACAGCTATTTTTATGAAATTTACCGTATGTTCACGGTTAACTATAAATTCATTTATTAATTCAACTCTCTAGCTAAAGTTAAAACTTAATGCGAGTTATAATCCAATAATACCCGTAACTTCAGTTAAGTAACTTCGTCGTAAACTAAACATAACTACTTATAATATATTGAGGATCTATGATTTCAAGTACGCAAACTTTTATGTTTATGTTTAACAACATATAAGTAAAAGACTTACTTCTTTCAGCTTTGGTCATGCTAATATCATCCCTCTTCCAAAATTTCAGGAATGGTGCAAGTGCCTTCATCGTGCATTCGCTGTTTAGTACTCTTTTGCTTATTTTCTTTGGGACTTCTTGTTCTATCTCGGAACTTCGACATGAAGATGAATCATCTCCCAACGAGCGTGCACGTCTTCCACCACGAAAGCTGACACATCCACACCCTTCTGCCAATGAGAACATCGTGGGACTTTTGTCCTTTTTATACTTTTTATCTCTTCGTTTTTTGATACATCTTGGTGTCTTTTGGCGTGTTTTTGGAATTGTGTCAAACTAACTGAACAATTGAAAATAATACACTCATAGTCCAATAGCGAATACGAGCGGTTTACCTGAAAATAAAAAATAGACTTGAAATCCACAACCGTAATATATAAGGAATACATACATAACAAATCATTTTTATCTGACAGGGCAGATGGCGGTCGCGAACTCGATTTATTTTATTTTCCCCAGAGGTTTATGAGCCATCGCATTCCCTCCGCGAGCTTTTACAAAAGTTACTCAATAATATTCACAGTGAAGATTTAGTCAGGTATGTTTAAAAAATAGATATTTACATTAAAAGAAATTATGTTTCTGACTGGTAATCTTTTATTTCCATGGCTTTGCTTATGCACCAAACATTCTGCTAGTATCACGTTATGATGAAAAAAACAACAACTTATCATCGAAAAATATTCTTTTGTTAATTAATAAGAATTTTATGAGAAACCAGACGAAGAAATGATAACAATTTTTTGAATTAATATGATAAATATTATCATATTGGTTGGTGATAACTAATTAAGAAATAAAAAATAAATGTTAATATGATGACGTCAATCTAAAAAAGAACCGGAAACGGGCGGCATTAAATACCCGTTGCGTTCTAAACGTAAATTGAAATGTGTAAAAAGAGCACCGCGTGCCAAAGAAGACATTACATCGTTAAAATATCTCTGTCTGTCTCTATATATCTATGAGACGATAAGAAATTAACACTTTTATCTTTTTCCTATTCCATTCAAATTCATAATTTTGTTTAATATTTTAAGGTATCCCTAACAAAACGATGACATACATAAATCTTTAATTTATACTATAATACACATGTCGAAATTAGCATAGAAATAACAGTCCACTTTTACTCACTTTTTTCGAGAATATTTTAAAAACTTAGAACTTTTTATTAATATTATTATAGAAACTAACGTGGTAATTAGTCATTTTTAAAACTGCAAAACGGTAACACTCACGTATTATTGTGGTAACTTGCTACCCAGGGTTCGCCGAGCGGCCACCGCGAGCGCGTCCACTGGCTGAAGAAGATCGCCCAATGCGATCGAAACTGTAGTACCTAGTTACCATAATAATACGTGAGTGTTACCGTTTTGCATATTTATTAATACTTTATAATATTATGTAAAATAAATTCATCATAGATTTTTATGGAATTAGTCAAGTTAAATTACAAAAGATTTCTAATAAATAATTATGATACTATTTCAAATACACCTATTTCTAATTGCCAAATGTAATTGTCATTCGCTAGATTGAGTAAAATAAAAGAAAAATGTTTACTAATTATTGAGCGAAAGCACCATTGGTGCACGTTAATTGATTTATTAGCGAAACATTGTGTACGACAAGGCGTGTCGTTGAAGGACGATTCTAAATTACTCTCATTCATTCGGGATTACCGAGGTAGATTGCTGACCCTTCCTGATTATATGAATTAGGGCCACAGTCTACTTATCGACAAAGTTCAAACGGTCAACCTAATAGTCACAGTCGGCCACGGATATCAACAGAAGTAAGAAGGGAATGGCTGATAAAAAATACTGTGGCCTTTGTAGTCCCTAGACTTGGGATTTTAGAATAGAAAAAGCGAAGATGAATACTTGTCTTCAAAGACACTTGGCGGTCGTATTTGCATAATGACGGATTGAAAAGATCGCTTAGTAAGGGAAACTTTGTAACAAATCTCGATTTCTATTGCGATTTCTTTTAAAACAAAATTTACGTTAAAAAAATATAAGGTTCACATTTTTCTTTCTTGTGGGATTATATCGAAACACTGATCTGTTTTTATGGCTATGTTTCGTTAAATATCTTCTGCACGCAAATAACACGTCAAAAATGTTTTCATAGGATAATAGTAATATAACTTATAATTAAATGTAAATATAAATATATAAACTTTACAAGCTCAACGTATCCGCCAACACTCGCTTTTAGTTTACAAGTTATTATATACACACGTAGCTGATATTTACGTATTAAATGATAACGATAATAGGAAATTCACTGGGTGGATCTAACTTCCTATCACGCAATATTATTGTTGGAATCCATTAGAATAGAGATATGCTCTCAATTTACATCTTAAGCGAATTTCTCAAAGACAAATTTATTTTTTGATAGAAAATATGTAAAATATTTAGAGGATTTACACTTTATACAAAATACCAATTTAAATTTAGTTAAGACTAAAAAATATTTTTTATATCTTTTCATTGTTATTGTAGATACACTGATACATCTATGTAGATGTTTTAAGCTTATTTCCAAGAGTTACTGGCGAGAATAAGTACTACGGTATGTTATCTAACGACCGAGATGCTATTACAAATAAAACGGAATTGCCGCTCGTAAAAATATAAGATAGGTAAGCTTTACGCTATCAGTATTTGTATTTTATTCATGTAAGCCGTATACGGTTATTTTGAATAATACATTTTGTTGGTATTATTCGCTTTTCATGATCAAAGTGTTTATCTATAATTTAATTAAGCGGTTTCTTATCCTTAAAAAATTCACAGAAACTTTGGCAAATTCTTGATCAACTATCTTCTTATATATAAAAATGAATCCCTATTTCCCTTAGTCACGGCATCACGCCTAAACGGCTGGACCGATTTCGCTAATTCTTTTTTGTTGTGATTTTTATTGTCAAGAGAAGGTTCTTTTAAAAAATTAAAAAAGTTGCGCGGGAAATTAGAAAATTTTAAAAAACTTAAAGTCCATATTAACTTTTCTAATGTAAGCTTTTGACAGCCAATTAGAAATTCAATATTCCTAGTTAAGACAGGACAACGGCTGTCGGGTCAGCTTTTATATATATAAAAATTAATCCCTATTTCTCTTGGTCACTGCACCACTCGTTAATGGCTGGACAGATTTCGCTAATTCTTTTTTTGTTGTATTTGTTATTATCAGGAGAAGGTTCTTATGTAAGAAAAAAATAAGAAAATTATGCGGAAAACTAGAAAATTTTAGAAAACTTAACTGCCATATTAACTTTTCTAATGTAAGCTTTTGACAGCCAATTCGAATTCAATATTCATAGTTAAGGCAGGACAATGTCTGTCGGGTCAGCTAGTAAATAATAAAATATATGAGTGCAAGAACTAATAATTGGCTGTTAATGTACTAATATGTATATTGGAAATAAACAAAATATCTCGTTACAACACTCATCGGTAAATATAAAGCAGCGTAACATCATCACTATATTTATTCATGACAGTTGGCTTTTTATGATCTTCAAAGGTTACGTTTACTGACTACTAGAACTCAGCTACTGAAACCATCTGTTGAAAACATAAAAATGACATTATTTTAATAGTCGCAGGAATAGATTAAATAGTAAATCTTTAATATATCGTGAAAGTGATACTAAGTTTTATTATTACGTGTAATAAATTTACATAATTCTCTTATGTGGTAATATTAAATTTAGCTTACTCTTCATTTGAAATGGCTACCGTTTATGATATTCGGTAATGAATCGTTCAAGAATTGTGGGTTAAAACCGTAAGCAACATTCATTCAAAACAGCATTTTAACAGCAAATTACATATACAACGACAACTCCAGGACATAAATTCAGCTCGTCAGCAAGTATAGCAATTTACCGTATTAACTGAACGAGGGTGTAACAAGGGTGCAATATTAAATTGTTACGAGAAATACACGTTGCTGGATTTCAAAAACAGTAAATTAGAACAAATGTTAACGTAGTTAATTTTTATTGTTTAAATTCACGCTTTCGGTTTCTTATGAAAGATTTTTTCTGTCCACCTACTCACTAATATTTATGTATAATATACACGTAATAAAAGTTCTTCAAGTCGCTTGTATCAGTTCTTGTATTATAAGAAAAGTTTCTTAATTTATGTTTTCATCTTCACTCAATAGGGAAGTTAACTTTAAAGTTTAGTTGTTCGGTATCTAATTTACATTTATTATAAGAAATATAAAAGTGTATTTTTTATAGTGTTGTTTACATTATTAAATACCTTTGTATACAATAATACCTATGTTATTTTGTCGCATATTTAGTTATTAGTTTCCAGTAAACTTTATCTGAAAAGCAGCATACTGTAGGATTCATACATAAATATAATAACTTCATATTTATCGCTAACCGCAATCAGAATTGTGAACAGTTGTTAAATTATACAGAACTTCTCAAACCGTATCTTCATTCATAAAATAACAATAACAAACGCAGAATATTGCCAGTTTTTCATTTACAGGGCAATAATATTGTACAAACAAAATTTAACATTATATACTTCTAAAAACTTTAGATTTTTTTAAAGATGACTAGCAGTATTGATCACATACTACTAGTATTCCCTTTTACCCCTCCTAGTAAGCCAAAATGCTTGTGTCAGGAGCGGGCCACGCCAGTAGTCCAATATCCAGGATTTGAACCCAAGACTTATCGATCGTGAATCCAACGTCCGAACCACTGAGCTACTGACGCCTAATTAATTTGACACTATTTTTTTCTGATAACAATTTGAAATTTCACGCTCGTGATGAAACTTTATAATTGAATTATTAACAAAGGAAATTGCGTTAATATGCTCCTTGTCTCGTTATAAGATTATTGTTACGTCAGCTTGATGAAAGTTAATAACAATCTTCTTTTATTAGGTTTTGTCAATTTTATTGCCTTTCCAGACGTAATATGGATTCTCCCTTTAAGTGGGAATCACTAGAAGTACAAATTGTACAAAGTAAAAGAAACCAACTCGTCATCGTTGCTATTTTATCTTTTCGACCTTTTTACTATGGAAGTGTAATGATATAATTGCTATGTTTTCATACAAATCCCTATGTCGTAGAAAATAACTACTTTTCATTTAGAAAAGCTCGCACCACAATCCCAAAAGCCTCTGAACAATCGGATATGTGGAAAATAAAGCGAGAATTGAAATAGCGAACCCTATAGCTATACACATATAACAGCTTTTAGTTTACTGATATGATACCTCTAACTTATGTTAAAAAAATATAATATTTTGTTTAGTTTCATGTGAGGTGACTTAATCATTAGTTGATTTGTATTCACGGATGATAGATGATCATTTTATTAAAGCATTTATTACTTGACTTGATTTAGAAATGACAGACAGACAGAAAGATATAAAGCTTGAATGTTTCTTGAATTTACTGAATAGGGATAGACTATATAATTACCTACACTACAATACAATTTTTGCCTTTTATAAGTCGGGTTTAATTTTTTTTTAAACTCGTTATTTAATACTTTATATACATTTTAATAAATAGTAGGTTATCTTATTTCAAACAATTTCACAATACCATTTAACCAGGCACTCACCACGTACCGTAAAGAGCCATTAGATATCAATAACGGAAATCAACTGACACAATTATGTAGTTTGTAAATTAATTAGATCCAACAGTCATCGGTAATCAGTAATCACGCAAAACAATCGAGTAATTCGTCCAAACACTCGGAGCACGCAGGCTGATATTTTCCCCAATGATTTGGCAACTCGCACCCGCCTAAAATTAAAACGTAATTTCACTGAGTCAACGCTCTCGTGGCTCTAACACCCAAAATAAACAGTCCTCAGAACACGATAATATACGACCGAATTCTAAATTGTAGAAACGAGATGCGGTAAATGCAATCAGGCCAACTTGATCGAACGATAAAGATTGCTTGTCTCAAGTTAGCCCAGTTGGCATAGTAGCCGATGCCGGCAATTAAGAGCGGACTCTTAATGAACAAGAAGCTACTGTACGAGTAGAGACTTCCTGGCATGGACCCAAATCTTTTCACTTTTCTTACAAATTTATCCATCTAACTGAATACCTATAGTTATATCAAACGACTAATAAAAATTTCTTAAATCACCTTTTCGCTATTATATAAATTAGCTAAGCTATTTCTATTTGAATACTTTTTTACTCGCTTGAATGAAACGTTCGAAACTCGAAATTAGTTTTAAAAATTGAATTCCTTTTATCATCTGTTTAATTATTTTCAATTGGGTATGAAATATTTTATTAAATTAATAAATAAACAAGCTCTTTAAGATTTGAGAAAAGAACGTTTTGGCTGTACTTTGTTCGTTTGCTTTTTCTCGTGTTTCTAGATAGAGAACTGTAAACTTTGCGTGTTTTCATTAATTCAATCATAACCCATCAATGGCCCACTGCTGAGCCGGGTGTCTAGAAAATGAGAATGGTGATACCATAGTCCACTACGCTGGGTTAAAGCATGTATTATATATGATATGTAATTATTTAAAACACACAACTCAGAGAGGTCAATCAACGATCAACGTCTTAACCTCTAGGCTATCACTGGTTTTTTATTTCACGGTTTTTAACTAATATAGCCAAGCTTTTTTAAAAAAACTCCTTCTTTCTATTTCAGTTAATTTTATTAACCCCCGACGCTATACTGATTGTGAGAAGTTATATTATTTTGAAGGCCAATTTAATCGAGATGGTCCTTAACTATAGTTTGTGAGCAAAATCGAGTATCAAGCTTTATTAAGTGCGTAACAGTATATCTATATTTTTACTATCATTTGTACTGTTACTGTTGTTTGTTTTTTTTGCATTTTATGAATATTTGTTTGTTTGGTAACTGTATTTAATTAGTGTTTCAATAATAATAATTTAAAAATTTACTTTAATAGTTATAGTAAAGTAGGTATAACATCACAAAGTACGATCGGTTATTTAAAAATATATAGGTATATATTCTGTGCAGAAGTTATACAAAGATTTTCCATTTATCGAATTCAGACACACACAACAAATGAATTCCATTTTGTTACCCATTTGCCAGGGAAGCCCAGAAAATAAAACTATGGCGTGCGTCACACACGCCTCAGAACATTAATCAAGCAAGATGCTTCTGACATTTGCGGATCTATATAAATACTATTCACTCCCGACACAGATATTTTTAAAACAAATATAATTAGGACATGTTATAACAGAATACTCAAGTGCAAACACATTAAACTAATTTATTATTTTCCATATTCAATTAAGTCTTTATCACATATTATATTCTCGTTTTCTTATATAGAATAATTTTTAGTTTGTGATAACTATAATTTAACCTTTTAAATTTTAAATTAATGCGAGTCTCAGTCTTGCACTGTCATCTAAAAAATATTTCTAATACCTAAATCGCCTTCTCCAAAAGTGACTATTGTCACTTGGCATTTGAATCAGTGTTGGATTCATTAATAAACACATATTTATTTTTAAACGTAAGTTTATTTCAAAATATCTTTCATAACATAACAAAACTCTCCCATTCTTCTGAATGAGATACAGGATCCTAAAAGTTCTTATGAAACAATATTTTATAAATGATACACTATTTTCAGGGTTTATGATTGTTGAAATAATCTAAGCTGTTCACGTTTCCCTTGCCATTTACAACAAAAGCGCTACTTACTCCTGACGGTTTTATTACTTGTTTTCAAGAGATAGTCTATAAACATGACATGCGATTTTTCTACTCCCTTTTTTCCTTTCATGTCCAAGTTACGAAATAAATATTTCTCTTTCTATGAATTACATTTCAATTAATTTAGATAACAAAAAATAGATTTATGAGGGAATCTTCTAAAGGTAACAGTGAACAATGTGAAGTTAAGATTATTAAAGGCAAGCGGATATTATTTTACTTTAATGAATTTTACAAATAACGTTTGGTTAGTTTTGCCAGAAAAAATAGTTAATAGTGTTACTATTTAGCTTTGCTATAATAATAATAAAGTGAAACAATAATGATTCTCTGTGGTAGAAAAAAAATATTAAACTTCTGTCACTTATAGGTGACACTGGGAATTTTTGACCTTAAAGCAAAACAAAGTATTTAATCATTACTTTTATAATACAATACGCCTCAATTTTTAATTGTTCAGTTACGGAACAAATCTATCAATATCAGTTAACTGCAATCTAAGAAAACTAAATAAATATAAAAGCGTCGGAGATAAAACGTAGGATCAATACGATTTGGTTTCGTATTGATCTTATACAACTCGACATCTACGTGCTTAAAGGACCTTAATTTGTAGTATATTTTCTTTGAAATATTTAATTGATGATACACAATAGTCGTGCCAAACAAATATCACATTACAGCAATATAAATGAGTGTTTAATGGTTACATCACTAAATTGATCATCGAAGTGTAGGACAATAGTTTGGCGCTAGTACAACATACTCGTAGTTACGGTCAGGGCCGGATTAACCCTATCGGGACCCCTAGGCAATGCAATTCTCGGGGTCCCTTTCCTTTACACTTTTCTTACTTTTTAAAATATATTTTTTCTATTACAAAAGTCGAGTCGATCTTTACTCTTGCTTTTTGCTTTTATTTAATGAAATGATCTCAATGAATAGATTGTGATGACCCAAGTCTCATGAAGGAGTAGGAAAGACAAATAAGACCCGACGCGGTTATTTTAAATTTAAAATTTTTTAGCGGAAATTATTTGTTTTAAGCAATTATTGTTTAATGAAATATAGTACCTACATTACTTACGCGGTCTATAATGAGTGCCTTGCTGCATAGTTAGCTTAACTTCCGAGCACTAACGATCAGAGTCGAATCAAAGTAATAAATAATTCCCGTGAACGTGAATGGTGAAATGGGGAATGAAAAAAAATTTATTGGTACGTGGCCCGCCCTAGGTTCCCGTGGGCCCCTAGTCGGTGCGAGGCCCCTAGGCAGTTGCCTAATCTGCCTTATGGATAATCCGGCCCTGGTTACGGTACATGCCTAGGGCGGGCGGGCGCCAAATAATTTATAGGACACGGGTCGAAACACTTTAATTAACCATACATTTGTATGCAAAGCTCTTAATATAATGGTATTGTACACTTAAGGGATTATGATATAAGGATGTATCTCATTGAACGCTTTTCATCGTCACTACATAGTATAAAACAAAGTCGCTTTCCGCCCTCTGTCTGTCTGTCCCTATGTATACTTAGATCTTTAAAGCTAAGCAACGGATTTTGATGCGGTTTTTTTAGTAGATATTGTGATTCATGAGGAAGGTTTATATGTATAATACATACATAATATAGTAGAGATACACATTTTAGAGGTTTCTTATGTGATGTCGCAAATAAACACATTTTTGCGCTTATATTGCAAACGCTGGCTGAACCCTACGAGATAAATCAAAATAATGTACTACAGTATTGTACACCTTAAAAAGTTCTACAAAAAAATCTGCAATGGTATATGTCTATCTCTTAGAGATAACCTACAATAACCACTTTTTATCCTTTGCTTTTTACGAGAAATAATGGCTTATTTACGAAGTGATTTTAAACATATAGCATTAATCCTTATTCAAGTAGGTACCTTAAATACATTTCGCATTTTATATAATTCAACATGGCTCTATACAGCATGTAATTTAAATGAATATTTTCGAAGATATTACGGATTTAAAATGCGAGGACATGGCGGTTGCGCGGCGTGTGCCTATGAAAACATGTTTGTATTGTCTAATGACAAAAAAGCTGTGAACGTTGTGTATAAAGACATTCTGTAGTATATTTAGTATAAGCATTGCACCCGTGCGAAGCAGGAGCGGGTCGCTAGTTTTGTTATAATTTAATGACTTACTATTTTCAATCAATGAATCATTTTCAACTGGACCAACATGTAAGTTATTATTGTCCCTCAGGAATTATGGACTTTTCCGAGGGAAAATAGCTTATGTTACTTTTAAGACTCATAAACTAATGCAATCTATCTATGTAAAAAATCACATCGGTTCGTCACTGTTACAGACTAAAGTATTAATTAACTTACCATGAAATACACTTCCTCATTTCTTATATTTATATAGTATTAAGTTTGGGTTATTCACTCAGACTAACAATATCACGGTTTGTCTCCTAGAATAATACTCACGAGGGTTATACTTTAAATACAGACCAACAACATTACGGCTAGAATACTCACAATGATAATGATTTCTTTCATAACAAACAATAGTAAAGTACCAGTTATTCATTTAAATAATTATCAAAGATGTTTTTTTTAATTGATGCTAATTATTAATGGTTCTCGTATTTCGTATTCATAATATTTTATACACGGTAATTCGTAAAAAGCAAAAATTAATTAATCTATATACTTTTCAAACCAACTTTAACATTCTTCTATGTTAAATAATTACATGTTTTCTGTATAATCTCAAGTTTCATCCAATTAGTTTTATTAAATTAATTTCACCTTATTAAATACGAGCGGCCCACCCTCGCTTCGCTCCGGGTGTTTGAAGGAATATTATAATTGATGTCCTTAAATTAATTAGAGCAAAGATAAAAATGAAAGAGAGATAGATAAAGCAGAGAGAGAGATAGGAGGGGGATAGGGAGGAGGGGGAGAGGGAAGGGGGGATAGAGAGAGGATGAAAGTATAAAAGAGGAAGCGAGACAGGAATACTATATACGATTAGTGAAATAATTTCTAAAATCGGATTAGTAGCAACAAAATGGTTATATTCTATTAATTAAAAAAATATATATGGCAACACTACATCATCTATGTCACTCAGGAATAGTGCAGTTTTCTAGCGGTAACAGAATTATTAAAATCGGATCTGTAGTTCCAGAGAAAACCTTCACCATGTCTTTAAATGGCCATATCTTTTTAATTTGAATATTTATGGTAACACCACATAGCCTATGTTTATCCGGAAAGGACGTAGCTTTCTATCGGTGAAAGAATTTTTAAAATCGGTTTAGTAGTTTTCGAGCTTATTTGCAACAAACAAACAAACATACAAACCTTTCCTCCATTCTTCATTCAAATCTTTCCTCTTTATATAATAAAGTGTAGCTGTAGATGTAGATATTACTTAACTTAAGCTTTTATAATTAGATAAGTCCTAATAGGTACTGGATTAGAATGACAAATTTGGTACATATAGAATACATACTATTTTGTATCATATTTTTAAATAAAAATTGTATCTGTTAAAACTTTAAAAGCCAATTTAATTGCAATTGATTGGTCTACCTTAATTAAAAAGAAAATCAATACATGCCCAGTAACTGGCAACAATGACACCGTTTCATATGAAAGTTCTCAAACTCATTCATGAGGTTTCTAGGTTTTTTATTTTATAGAATATATTCACAGAACTAAAGTGATTACCGAAAGATTGTTTCACCTCGAATTAAAAGATCTAATATATACCCAAAATTAGTTTCGAAAATAATAAAAAAGTCTTATTATACTCGATAAGAAATATTATATTTTAGCGCCGAAAATTTTCATTTTTGTTGTACTTGGTTTCAAACTTGGGGGTATAGTAGCGCCCCCGCCAAGACGAACCAAGCGAAGCGCAAGGGCGAATCGAAGCTCTTCGACGTTTTCTTTTTTCTCATAACTTAGGTTTCGATTATACCAGATAAACAAAATTCTAGGATTATAATATAAATGTTCAGTCGCTATCCCGTCCTCGATACGCTGTGGTATATATCAGAATAAAAATAAAAGTTTTATCAGTATAAGGTCAAGAATTTTCTTAATCATTAACCTTCATCAGCACACCTACAACAACGAACATTTGTTTTTATTTGAAGTTCTTTAAAACGATGAATATTTTAGGATTATACATAATATACTTTCCTATTGTATAATAACAAGGGATGAATATCTCTTATAGGCGAAGTGTACGGATAGATTAAAAGAAAATAATAAAGTAGAGATATCTTACAGCAAATAAATATAATATTTATATTTTTGGTCAGTTTACGAAAATTCAAGTTTGTATATTGTTTGTATAACATAGAAAACATAAATATTACCAAAACTTCTAGAGACATCATATTTAATGCAATAAAAATAATCACCATTATACAATGAAACTATACAAACATGCATTACCTGAAAGTTTTTATATTTAGCTATGGAGTTTTGAATATGTAGAAATGTTCAAATTTGAAAAGTTAAATTTAGTAATTGAAAAAAGCTCCGTCGTGTTTTTTTAACTGCACTTTATGATTTTTTGCCAAAATGACTTACTGAATAATGCAATTAGCTGACTCGTAAGTTTAGTAATACGAAGTGTGCGATTTGCTAAGTATATAAAAAAAAATATATTTCTGCCTAAATCAGATCAAGGTACATCTATTTTTGAAATTAAAATAAAATTACGGTAAAATACTTACTGTTTTTTGTTTCTTTGAATAAATAATAAATATTAAAGAACAAATAAATAAATCACAAATATAACACAATTTTTAGTTTTGTATGAGTGTGTAAAGTACTGCGTCTACGAAGTTATTTGTCGGAAAATTTGTAGCACGGAAAGCGATTATTACTACGCCTCAAGGCGGTCCGCGAACAACTGCCGAGTGCAGACTTGCGGCGGACGGCGACGGGCGAGCGGCGCGACGCGACGCCTCGGCCACCCGGCATCGCACCCGGCTCTCGACACCCACACGAAAGCTTCACATGCATCAGAGCTTATACGCTACCCATTTGATCAGCTTACTGTGTGCAACAATATTATTTTTTGACTTTAAATATATACTGATCGATTCATTGGTGGTTTTAATCTTTGAGTTTTGATATACAAAAAAACGGGTTGCACTCCGGAAGTGCCGGCAGGATGGTTAGGGAATAATTCCGCACGAATTGCTTTATTTATCAGTATCAAAGTACTACCATTTATGTGGTTAAATACAATATGCATCTATTGCGCTATAGTACACAAATTTAAATTCAGTTTTGTATGAAATGTGCTACCAATTAAGCGTGCAAACGCCGTCTTACGAATTTTCGATCAAATCACATGTCCTGACGCGAGTTTCACATTTTTTACCCATACAAAAAGTGGACAACGCCACTAAAGAAGTTTACACTTCATTCGGTTTTCCGAAGATTTTTTGTAATCTTTATATTTATACTACGGACTTACCTCGGTTTCACAGGGTTTAAATTTCCACTTTACGTAAGCTTAGTTAACAAAAACTCTTTTAGTATATTGCTATGTTGAAATTTGTTTAGAGCTTTTGTAAGTTGCCCAAAGCAAAGAAAAATTATTTTTATTCATTGACACCTTGAAATGAGCTTGCAGAAACATTAAATGGAAACTAAAAGACCGTCAGTATCGCTTGAGCTGCAAGGTAATCCTTTTTTATAGATATAAATTAAATTGCTCTCGTATCTATCTTGATAGTTTCTATATAAAAAAAGTTGAGTGTCGCTATCCTACAATCTCAACTGTAATTTTGTAGTTCCAAAGACGACATGACGAACAAGAAAATGCATTTTATCTTAAGCTGTTTCTATACTAACAATTTGCGAGCCAATTTAAAGGAAAATGGAAACATGCGAGCTCGATGCGATGTGTAGCGATCGTGCAACATTAGTATGCGAATTGCGAACTGTGTTGTTATTATTCGTTGCGTGCTGAGTTCAATTTTTCAAATCGTCAGTGTACAAACTGTCTTAATCATAATTATTATTCAACGATATTTCCGTGTCCACCTACTTCTAATTAGTAGATGTATGTAGTTGAAATTACTCAATTTGTAAACTTCTACACGTGACGGGGACAGGTAAATACAATGTCTCTACCGCTGGGAGAGCATCTTGTTAAAGGCGAGTAATCCAGTACCCCCTTGATGATAGATCACCAGCATGCGAATCTGACCGCCAAAGGTATTCGACACGTTCTTGTTGAATCGCATGTGGACCAGACTTAACCCCTCCCTATCCCATCCCATTAAAGCTTTAGTTGCAGGGGACTCTGTTTTCTTATTTCACCTTCTTACACCATCCCCATGGACATCGACATAATAAGATGGGGTTTTGTTTTGCCGATGTCCATGGAGACGGTGCTCGCTTTCCATCAGGAGGACAATGTATTAAATTTTAAATCACACGAGCTTATGGAAATGTATAAAATCTCTGTCTCGTGTTAGAAATGAGCGAATTAGACATCACAAATTATAGCTAAGCATCATCTAGATTAAATCAGCTTTTAAACAGTAAAAACCTCATCAAAATCGGTCCATTATATTGGGAGCGACGATGCCACAGACAGATACACACATTAAACTTGTAACACCTCGTCCATACAGCGTCGGGAGTTAAAAATAGTGTAATCATACAATCTCATAAAGAAAACAAAACATATTTTCGAATTCTGTGATTCTTAACTAGTTGATCTGTATTGCCTTTATAACCTTTAAAATGGATAAAGTTTAACTGATTAATTACCTTATTGAAATTATTTTTTATTATTTAATTTAAATTACAATGTTTACTGTTTATTAAGTTTCACGTTCAAGTGAAAATTAAATATGCATCTATTTTGAATTTGTGAGCATATTTTATTTCGTTAGAAAATTTTATGGTTTTTCTACACCATAAAAATCTTCTGTTAGTCAACTCTGTTGAATACCAAGTTTTCAGAAAGTTAACCAGATATGCTAAAACAAAATTTTGCGAAACTAATGCTAAATCAAATCCCGGCCATTATTTGACACAAGCATTAAGCTAGATGAAGGGCTTAAATATCTACTAGTAGTTTGTAATCAAACTCAAACTCAAAATATTTTATTCAATTAGACTTTTAACAAAGTACTTTTGACACGTCAAAATTCGTCAGTCAGTCAGTCAGTTTGTCTAAAGCTATCACCAGTTCGGAAAACAGTTTCCTGATGAGAAGAACTGGCAAGAAACTCAATAGACGCTCTTTTCAAAATGCCTTTATTTATATCAATCTGTTTTACAAAGGTATAATCATTCAGCTGAGCACCAAAGTCATTTTAATTCCAAGCTTTGTCATCATTCAAGTAATCCTGTACAGAGTAGTATGCTTTATTGTATGCTGAAGTGCCAAGTCTAATATAATCAAAATGCTAGTAATTAAAAAAAAAGTAAAGTGTTTTTTTTATCATTTATCAGTACAGTCTATAATAAAATATTTGGTACGGAATACAAAAACACACTATTTCTTACCAGAGGGACTAAGTTCGAACTAGTTCAATTTCAGCTCACTTCGAAAGGTCTCATACCGAGAATATCAGACGACGAGACGAGAAAGTTCATTTTCGAAATTAATAGTCTAGTCAACAAGTTTTTTTTAGGTCGAAACTTTTTCTAATTCTTTTCTAATTCTAAATCATAATTTTTGGAGAATTAGAAAAAGTTTCGACCTAAAAAGCACTTGCTGACTAGAGTATAAAAGCTACTAACTACTAAATAATACAACTCGAACTACACTTATCTTTTGTGCAGCAACGTTCTTAAACGTTAGTGAGCAAGAATAATTGTACCATAACCTAGTAAAAAAGAGCCACACCATTTTTGATGAACTGGTAATGAAAAGTGGATCACGTATGAAAAAGAACGTGCGAAAAAGGTCGTAGTCAAAGGCCGGTCAGGCTTCACAGACTGTGGCGAAACCCGTGTTAACTCGCAACAAGGTGATGCTGTGTGTGTGGTGGGATTGGAAAGGGCATTATTCATTATGAGCTGTTACCGCCAGGCAGGACTATCGATTCTGAATTCTACTGCGAACAACTGATGGGATTAAAGCAAGAAGTTGAGAGAAAGCGGTCGGAATTAATCAACAGAAAGGGTGTGGTTTTTCATCATGATAACGCTAGACCTCACACATATTTAGCCACTTAGCAAAAATTAAGAGAGTTTGGCTGGGAGGTGTTAATGCATCCGCCGTATAGTCCTGACCTTGCACCTTCAGATTTCCACCTGTTTCGGTCTCTTCAGAATTCTTTAGGCAGTGTCAGGTTAACATCACGAGAGGACTGCCAAAACTACTTGTCGCGGTTTTTTGATCAGAAGCCCCAAAATTTTTATAGCAATGAGATCATGTCCCTACCTACAAGATGGCAAAAAGTTATCGAACAAAATGGTGCCTACATACTTTAGTTAATGTTTCGAATTTTCTTAAAAGTGTTTTTACCGTTTTCTTAAAAGTCTTGTAGGGAGGGGAAGTTAAGAGAAGAATGTTGTGGTTTCAGTGGGCCCCACGTAAGAACCTAGAGTTCATGGGAACGAAACACTAATGGAATGGGAGAGGGTAGGGAGAAGTCTGGCCCACATTCGACGCGACCCATGGTCGCAAGCCAGTCGGGGAGAAGTCTCCTAGTACCAAGGTCACCCCAGGTGGTGCTGGGTTATCTCCCACTACGGGTTTGTTTCCGCATCTATGATGACAACCACCTATAGGTATTCAATTTATTTTATAGAAAATGTCGCCGACGTTAAAAAACGTTGCCTAACTATGAAAACTGCCTAAATGTGGTAATATTCGATAACATTTGTTACAAAATGTATAAAATCTCTGTCTCGTGTTAGAAATGAGCGAATTAGACATCACAAATTATAGCTAAGCATCATCTAGATTAAATCAGCTTTTAAACAGTAAAAACCTCATCAAAATCGGTCCATTATATTGGGAGCGACGATGCCACAGACAGATACACACATTAAACTTGTAACACCTCGTCCATACAGCGTCGGGAGTTAAAAATAGTGTAATCATACAATCTCATAAAGAAAACAAAACATATTTTCGAATTCTGTGATTCTTAACTAGTTGATCTGTATTGCCTTTATAACCTTTAAAATGGATAAAGTTTAACTGATTAATTACCTTATTGAAATTATTTTTTATTATTTAATTTAAATTACAATGTTTACTGTTTATTAAGTTTCACGTTCAAGTGAAAATTAAATATGCATCTATTTTGAATTTGTGAGCATATTTTATTTCGTTAGAAAATTTTATGGTTTTTCTACACCATAAAAATCTTCTGTTAGTCAACTCTGTTGAATACCAAGTTTTCAGAAAGTTAACCAGATATGCTAAAACAAAATTTTGCGAAACTAATGCTAAATCAAATCCCGGCCATTATTTGACACAAGCATTAAGCTAGATGAAGGGCTTAAATATCTACTAGTAGTTTGTAATCAAACTCAAACTCAAAATATTTTATTCAATTAGACTTTTAACAAAGTACTTTTGACACGTCAAAATTCGTCAGTCAGTCAGTCAGTTTGTCTAAAGCTATCACCAGTTCGGAAAACAGTTTCCTGATGAGAAGAACTGGCAAGAAACTCAATAGACGCTCTTTTCAAAATGCCTTTATTTATATCAATCTGTTTTACAAAGGTATAATCATTCAGCTGAGCACCAAAGTCATTTTAATTCCAAGCTTTGTCATCATTCAAGTAATCCTGTACAGAGTAGTATGCTTTATTGTATGCTGAAGTGCCAAGTCTAATATAATCAAAATGCTAGTAATTAAAAAAAAAGTAAAGTGTTTTTTTTATCATTTATCAGTACAGTCTATAATAAAATATTTGGTACGGAATACAAAAACACACTATTTCTTACCAGAGGGACTAAGTTCGAACTAGTTCAATTTCAGCTCACTTCGAAAGGTCTCATACCGAGAATATCAGACGACGAGACGAGAAAGTTCATTTTCGAAATTAATAGTCTAGTCAACAAGTTTTTTTTAGGTCGAAACTTTTTCTAATTCTTTTCTAATTCTAAATCATAATTTTTGGAGAATTAGAAAAAGTTTCGACCTAAAAAGCACTTGCTGACTAGAGTATAAAAGCTACTAACTACTAAATAATACAACTCGAACTACACTTATCTTTTGTGCAGCAACGTTCTTAAACGTTAGTGAGCAAGAATAATTGTACCATAACCTAGTAAAAAAGAGCCACACCAGGGTCAAAATCAATCCAGTATCAGTTACCAGGAATTTGCCAACATCCTCCGAATCAATGATATTTTGAATCGTTTCTACAGCTAGCCTTTGCCATCACTCGCCCGGGTCTCCTCGCCTGTTGTTTATAACAAATAAGAAGTATTGCCGCCGTAATAATATATAATAGGTAGGTTGGGGGAAAAGTCTTTTCGAATTATAGTATGTATGAACTTGTAATAAAATCTCTTTGGGTATACTATTTGTATCTGGCTGGTTTTCGTATCATTAAAAGTTTAAATTATATAGAAGATAATTCCAAATTCAAATTAGGAAAATGTGTGATTTTTATTTGTTTTTCGTACTGTGAAGATGAGTGAATCTAATTGTGCAGTGCAGTGTCTGTGAGAGTAGCACAAATTTGGTTTAAGCGTTTTCAATCCGGAAATTTTGATGTCAAACATGCACCTCGCTCTGGTCGCCCTATTACGGATAAAATTGATGCCATTTTTGAAAAAGTGGAGCAAGATCGGCATATCAGTAGTTACGACGTAGCTGAACTGGAAATTGACCACAAAACAGTTTTGGCGCATTTGAAAAAAACTGGGTACACAATAAAGCTGGATATTTGGGTACCTCACGAGCTCACTGAAAGAAACCTGATGAACCGTGTACTCATATGTGATTCTTTCTTACGACGTAATGAAACTGAACCATTTTTGATGAACTGGTAATGAAAAGTGGATCACGTATGAAAAAGAACGTGCGAAAAAGGTCGTAGTCAAAGGCCGGTCAGGCTTCACAGACTGTGGCGAAACCCGTGTTAACTCGCAACAAGGTGATGCTGTGTGTGTGGTGGGATTGGAAAGGGCATTATTCATTATGAGCTGTTACCGCCAGGCAGGACTATCGATTCTGAATTCTACTGCGAACAACTGATGGGATTAAAGCAAGAAGTTGAGAGAAAGCGGTCGGAATTAATCAACAGAAAGGGTGTGGTTTTTCATCATGATAACGCTAGACCTCACACATATTTAGCCACTTAGCAAAAATTAAGAGAGTTTGGCTGGGAGGTGTTAATGCATCCGCCGTATAGTCCTGACCTTGCACCTTCAGATTTCCACCTGTTTCGGTCTCTTCAGAATTCTTTAGGCAGTGTCAGGTTAACATCACGAGAGGACTGCCAAAACTACTTGTCGCGGTTTTTTGATCAGAAGCCCCAAAATTTTTATAGCAATGAGATCATGTCCCTACCTACAAGATGGCAAAAAGTTATCGAACAAAATGGTGCCTACATACTTTAGTTAATGTTTCGAATTTTCTTAAAAGTGTTTTTACCGTTTTCTTAAAAGTCTTGTAGGGAGGGGAAGTTAAGAGAAGAATGTTGTGGTTTCAGTGGGCCCCACGTAAGAACCTAGAGTTCATGGGAACGAAACACTAATGGAATGGGAGAGGGTAGGGAGAAGTCTGGCCCACATTCGACGCGACCCATGGTCGCAAGCCAGTCGGGGAGAAGTCTCCTAGTACCAAGGTCACCCCAGGTGGTGCTGGGTTATCTCCCACTACGGGTTTGTTTCCGCATCTATGATGACAACCACCTATAGGTATTCAATTTATTTTATAGAAAATGTCGCCGACGTTAAAAAACGTTGCCTAACTATGAAAACTGCCTAAATGTGGTAATATTCGATAACATTTGTTACAAAATGTTTCCTAACGTTTCTTTTATCTATATAGAAACACGTCCCGGCGTCCGTTTCCACACTAGTATGTGAATTATGAACATATAATTATGCTGTGCAGCTCGCTTGTTGCTGAAAATTACTTTTTTTATAAATTTGTCAGATAATTTACTGCGATGAAGCAACATTGAATGATAACATCATAGTGTTCACAAAAATTAACAGAAGCCATACATATAGATTGATTGCGCTTGCTAGTCTTATTTACAATCTAATATGCGGATATAGATAGTTCAATCCACCACGATTCACCATTCGCGTACTATTTTGGCAGTCAAATGACAAAAAATAAATTAACTTACTCAAAGTATTATTAATTAGGACAATAATTTAATAGAACATTTAATTTCAGTTGATATTGTATTCTAAGCTACACATTCAATTAACATTCTAAAATGCAAAATATTATTTATAAAAATAAAAATTGGTCAAAAAATTTAAAAAATTTCGAATATAAATCAAACACCCAAAATGTAATTTCATAAATATATAAAGAAGTGAAAATAATAAATAAATATTATTATCAGCCGGTGACGATACAAAAATAACAAGGATCGCTAAACTTTAGCGATGCTTATTATTTTTGTAGGGAGAACAGGTAATACAGAGTCCATCATTTGGTAACACTGCTAGGTTATAAACTTTCAACACTGAAGGTAGAGGTCAATGGTTTCAACAATAATTTTTTATGCTTGCAATTTCCAAATGAATCTGTCATGATGGTTGCATGATGGCATGCTTATCACTGAAATAAATGTATTTTCTTGCTATGATTTCTTTTAGTTTTCGGCTTATAAATTTTAAATTTTCTGTGACCCAACTATCTAAATCAACGTGTATATAATTATATTTCATTATTAAGTTTTGAATCAGTTAGAAAAAAACGAAGGTTGTTTACAGATATTATTTATTTACAACTTACCATTTATTGTTTGTTCGACTTGATGAAGCGCATTATTACTTAATTTTGATTTAGAAAAGAAGCCACGGTGTCACAAAAAGCGTTTGTACCTAGCGCCTTAAAGGAGAAAATCGATACAAGGTATTTAAATGATCGTCTAGCAATTTGAATTGAAAAATTGAATGAAAATCCTCCGTCGCTTATTAAAGTGGTGTAAAAAATTTCAGATGCCAGCAGCAAGTTTTGGATCACTCCCAGCAAATAGCGATTGTGGTATAAAAGATGTATGGAATCATAATCTTCATGAAGAATTCCAAATAATCAGACAGGTATTTCTATAATATTATGTGACAACTTTTGAAATACGAGATAAGACATATAGTTTTTTTCTCATTCAATATTGTTATAAGCATATTCTATTATATTTAAAGATAGCTTGGTGTGAGACAAACAGTAAATAAATCATTACAGGGTTCTTTTGTGTGTCCAGTCAGATAAATATAACCTATGGAAACAACTAATCCAAGCTGAACAAGGGATAATTAAATCCAATAATTTATAAACCCTCAAGGTTTTAGGTTTGTTTTAAATAAAAATTTTAATCACTGACATAAATTTTTAATTGTATTTTTCCTGACAGATGGCCACAATAGCTAATCTTATAAATACAACATCAATCAAACACATCGGTAATATTACAGCACCCAAATGTTCACACAGCCCTCAGATACATTCTCTGTTCCTATACCCCCTAAATGCAGATTATCCTTTTTATCCTATTAATCAGGGGTTCAGCTTTTATTATCCTAGTAAGTAAGAACTTGGTTGTTGTCCCCAGGTATTTGAATTACAATATATATTTTATTATCTGAGTTATACCCACCTTTGATTTATTTTTTTACATTTTGTTTCACACCAGGTTGAATAGAGTAAAGATAAAAAAATAATTAAATCTGTTAACTTCACATTTTCTTCATCACAACCCTTCAATGGCCCACTGCTGAGCCGGGTCTCCTCCTCAGGATGAGTAGGGTATTAGGCCATAGGCCACCACGCTAGCCCAGTGCGGGTTGGCAGATTTCACACACCTTTGAGAACTCTCAGGAGTGCAGGTTTCCTCACGATGTTTTCCTTCACCATTAAAGCAAGTGATATTTAATTGCTTAAAACACACATAACTCAGAGTTAGAGGTGTGTGCACAGGATCGAACCTGGGACCTCCTAAGTAAGACTTGAAGTCTCAACCACTGGGCCATCACTGCTGCTGTTTTCTTACTATGCAGTCATTTAAATTGTATCTTGTAGTTTATTATAGTGGGTTTCTTTATTTAGAGAAATACTATTTGAGGTCAATACAATGGTCTTTGTTTCACTGGTGAAAGTAAATATAGAGTTTTTCATTAAAACTATATATTTAATAATGTCATAATATTATGACTATACAATAAAAAATTGCATTTTTATTAGATTGTACAAAAATATCATTGGGTTGCAATGGACACAGAGTTCCCTGGTGTGGTGGCCAGACCCATTGGAGAATTTAGATCTACTGCAGATTACCAGTATCAGCTGCTCAGGTTAGCAATGTTGCTTTTACTTATTACAACAGTATCATCGCCAAAAAATAGCCGAATGTAATTTAGATTTTTAAGAAAACAACTATAAACTGAAATATTGGGTTGATTGTTTGAAAAACCTCAAGGCTTATATTCATATTAAACTTCAATTAGTGCTGCTTGATGAAACCAGAACTGGCTTTTTGTATTTTTATATTATCAAAGACATCACATTAACAAAAAGTTTAGAAGTTTGTGTTAATCAGTTCCATATGTATTTAAAAACACATATTATAAAAATGAAACTTTTTTTATGCAAGTAAAATACATGTTTCCAGATGTAATGTAGATTTGTTGAGGATAATTCAGCTAGGTCTCACATTCATGGATGAAAATGGGAAAACTCCTCCAGGATACACAACATGGCAGTTCAATTTTAAATTCAATTTACAGTAAGTAAAGATAATTGTTTGCATTTATAAAACAAATAATTATATTATTAAAAATAACTTAAAATATGTATTTCAGAGAAGACATGTATGCACAAGACTCCATTGATTTACTTCAAAATTCTGGATTACAATTTAGGAAGCATGAAGAAGATGGTATTGAGCCATTGGAATTTGCAGAACTTCTCATGTCATCAGGTAATAAATTAACCACCAGAATACTCCTAAAATAACTGTTATAACAATTTGATAAATGCAACATTATATGAAAGGATATAGCCGGGTTTGATGTGGAATTTTTTTTTTATTTTGTTCCCCCAATTAAAAAAATTTTTACAATTCCTCAATATGGAGGAGAATGGAAGACATTTTCTGACAACGGGTTTGATGAGGAAAAATTTTTTTTTTATATTGTTCCCCCAATTAAAAATATTTTTACAATTCCTCAATATGGAGGAGAATGGAAGACATTTTCTGACAAAATTCGGTGAGTGACACTTAAAAAAGTATTTAAAAAAGATTGAAATTTTAATTCTTCTGCCAAAAATCACCTTTTTTTAAAAAAAATCATAACTAAATTTTTATTATTGTTTTTCACTTATTATTTTGAATTTTACTATGAGAAAAAATTTTAAATAAAAAAAGACTGAAAAACTAGAAAATTGTTTTTAATCCTAACCGAAATGAACCCCTAAGTATGAGTAGAAAAGGCCCCAAGGGGCGATATTTCATAAAAACCCGGCTGTACCGTTTTATGTAATAGTGTGCCATTACAAATATTTACTATGAAAAATCATTAGTTTATTATTATTATTATTATATTCAGTCTGATTATGTCAGCTATAATTATTAATTTTAAGACCGAATTCCAAATACTTTTGTTGTCAAGCTGGATAAGGGTGAAAAATGCAGTTTACATAACGTTTGAATGAGTAGAGTAAAATTTTATTTTTATATGAGGATTTTTTAAAAATAAAATTATAGCGAGTATATTTTTAAAAAAAACTGTAATTTTTATTTATTTGATTTACAATAATAAAACGTAAACTAATGTTGGGAAATGGAATTGGAAGAACAAAATTTAAAAACAAAACGGACTGTATTATTGAGATCTGACTTACGAATTTTCGGTCAGGTCACGTGTCCTGACGCGAGTTTAACATTTTTTACCCATCCTACAATAAAAGTACACAACTGCACAACGCCGCTAAAGAACTTTTCACTTCAAAAAAAGTAATAGTTGCCTCATTAGAAGATTATTTTAATGCTACAATTTACAGTGTAATCATGTTTTTTTTTAAATAATTTTTTTTAGGTTTGGTTCTCATGGATAACATTAAATGGTTGAGTTTTCACTCGGGATATGATTTTGGCTACTTACTAAAATTGTTGACGGATCAAAACCTACCACAAGATGAAAATGATTTCTTCGAAAGTTTACGTTTATATTTTCCAACTGTTTATGATGTCAAGGTGAGTTGTTTTGCTTCAAAGTATTAATCATTGTTTAATATTGCAATAGTACAACTAGAAAAGGCATATAACCTTGATGCTGGAATCTTTAAAAAATCAGTTAAAAATCATATTTTTTAATGCGCCAAAAATAAATTAGCAAAATAGTTAACTCTTATCTCTTATCAGTAAAATAAGTAAATATTTTCGCAGTATTTGATGAAACTCTGTAAGAACTTAAAGGGAGGTCTTCAAGAAGTGGCTGATCAACTTGAATTACGTCGAGTTGGACCTCAACATCAAGCAGGATCTGACTCTCATCTCACTGGAATGGCTTTCTTCAAAATTAAAGAGGTATGAATTAATTACTTATCAAATATTAATTCATTGATTTAATTATGTTAACACAATTTATTTTTTAGATATTTTTCGATGACAATATTGAGAGTTCAAGTGGACATCTGTATGGGCTAGGTGCTCCATTCTCGGTGAATGCAAATAACTTTCAAGACAATGGTGAAAATGGGAACTCTTCTTGATCCACGGAGACTGTGTGTGTGACTGCGCTTACACCACTACCTCGTGTGTTCCATCTTACTGAATAAAAAACTGAACCATAAAATTGACCATGATGTTCACAAATATTTAATTTGTGGTTTTAACATATGAAAAGACATTCCGCAAATGATTTGAATTAGAAAATGGCATAGCTGAGAGAATGTTAAGGCAAATCAGAAGAAATTGTTTAGAAGCTAATGAAATATTATATTCTATATTCATTTCATTTTGTAATATTTCTTAAGATTGGTTAACTTGTAAGCAATATCGGGCGTGCCTTAATAACTATGCAACAGCGCACAATATGTTTATTAGATAAAATTCTTAAATAGAATAATGTAATGATTTATTTTGTGTGAACTAGGGTTTTACTTATCTGGTAAGGGATTTTCATTTACTCTTTATACTGCTAATATGGAAATAGTTTTATAAAATCATAGCACACTATTTCCATGCACACAATATAATTTTCTCTTATTGCATGTATTTTTTGTATGACCTTTAGATCATAGTAAGTTTAATGTATGAATTTAGATTGTCTGTAATAGTGTATATTATATATGAGGACGAATGTTTTATAGAAAAGCATGAATGAAAGAAATCATTAATAATCATTTTATGATGCTTATTTTACACATTTTGTAATGAAATCATTTTTAATAATAAGTCGCGTAATTAGAATTTTTATTAAATTGTGTATAAATATTCTACACCAATATACATTTAAAAACATGCCTTTTGAATTTAGATTGTCTGTAAATGTATATTTTACTTGACGATTATTTTATAGAATAACTTTTATTAGTTTATTTTATAATTATTTTGTATTAAAACAATAAGTCGGATTATTATGATTTTAATTAAATTATTATGTATACATATTTTACGCCCCCAATAGACTTTTAAGAAAAACTTGCCTTTTATTTCTTTCAAATTTAGACAAAGATTCATTAAAGTATATAAAATGGCTAGAAATTAAATTGCAATAATTGAAATTAAATGCTCTAAATTGTTCACAGGATAATTTTTTTATTTGATTTAAATAAAAAATATCTCAAGTTCTATTTGATCAGATTTATATAAATTTAAATCTATTAATATAGTTGCACAAATAAATTTCTATTTACGTGTGAAGGACTCGTGACTTTTTTGTTATATTTGTATTATAGAACCAATGGGACATAAATTTAGGGTTATTATTATTGCATTTTTCATTAAAACTGCATTGCAGTAGTCATGGGCGTAGTCACGGTGGGGCAGGGTGGGGCGCTTGCTCGATTTTACAATGCCACGCATCGCAAAAAGACAGACGCACCGTGCAAATCCTCCGGCAGAGAGTCCTACCCAGTTTTGGAAACGATCGTTGATTATTCCCTACCTAGACTCGCTAATTATGTCACTGGAAGAGCGTTTCTCGGAGAACAACTTACCGGCATATTCTTTGATCTCATTGCACCCTTATAACATGTTGCAAATGACATTCGAAGAATTTTTGAAAAAAACAGAGGCCTTTCGCGAGTTTTATAACTTAAGTGGTAGTTTCCACAGCGAGGCTGAACTGTGGTACCACTTGTGGGAAGAAAAAAATATGGCATTGAATGTTCTGAAAGACATGGAAGTGGCAGAACTGATAAAGGATTCAGAAATGTTTTATCCGAGCATAAAAACTGCAATTGCTATTTTACTGGCCCAACCGTGTACGACCTGTACTATAGAAAGGTCTTTCAGTACGTTACGGCGTGTCAAGACGTGGCTTCGCTCCACCATGAGTGAAAATCGTCTGAGCGGTCTCTGTATGATGAGTGTTCACAGGATGAGGATCGCCCAAGCGAAAAATAAATTGGAAGCCGAAGTGCTAAGGAGGTTCTGCCAGAATCCACGCCGGCTTCTCTTAAAGTAATATTATGAAGTTAGTTAATACCTAAATAAATAAACAACTTATAATACCTATGTGTAATTATTTGCTTACTGTACCTCAAAGTACTATAGATAGATATAAACCTCTAAATTGACTGATTAACAAATTGGCATACCTACGCCCAGCGCCAAAACGGCTGAAGTTAGAGACACATTTTGGATGGAAGATTTCGTGGTGTAGGTAGGTGAGCAATAAAAAAGTGTTTTGGATAATTCGAATTACACACGGAAAAAAGAAAATAGCTGAGGCTTCTATGTTACATAGAACTTTGGTGACAGAAAAAGTAGTGTAATACTGTCTACCATTTAAAATGGTTGAATTTTCCATTTATGTATGTATTACTCCATTTATGTGTATTTATGTAAAAAGAAATTAATAGATGTATTAATTTCTTTTTACAAAAATTTGATGAAATTATTGTATTTATAGAAAGCTAAACTATATAATATAGTAGCACCAACCATATTTTTTGGTTGTGTATATTATAGAACGGGATACCATTTTTTTATAATTACTACATCCATATGTAGTATAGAAGACTCAACTGTTACTTTTTTCTGTGTACATACAGATACAGGGTGCTATAGGGTGTAACCTTTTTGTATGAAAAAATTAACCGGGATAAGACATCGGGTATAGTTTGCTAGTTACATATTATTTTATACTGCTGCCCCACCCTGAGCCCATGGCTAGCTACGCCCATGGCAGTAGTAGCTAATATATAGGGATGGAAAGCGGTCTGCTGCTCAGTGCTCAGAGCGCTGAAACCATTTTTAATTTAAAAACCAACTATTATAATCTGTGGCACAAGACTATCAAGTAGGGATGAGCGATTCTAAAGAATGGAAAGCATCTCTACTCGACTGTTAATTAATTATTTTTGCGTATTTTAACACTTATTATTTAATTAATCAAGGTTGGGATTGAAGCTAATAATAATAAGAGCAGTGCCAAACAATTTATATCATAGCTGGAACGCTTATTTAAAAATATATTGTATATTCAAATATGCACCTTGAAATAACTGATATAAGGTTGACATTAGTTTCCAACGTGTAAAGAGCAAAAATCGTTCCGAGCTGGACCGGGCTAAAGAGGATTTTTTCTCTTTCTTAGGGTGTTTGTGACAGTGTCCTATACAAATAATTTAAAGCCGTATATATAATAGACAGAGAAACACGTTATTAGTAACACTATATATTTTTCTCTATTACTTGAAGCATGGTCTTACTGGTAGAAAGAAATGCATCTCCTATATTAGCTGTACTCTTCGGAACGTTTTTTGAGTGCACGTAAGCATTCCAGTTTGCATGTTAATTCTTTAGTGTAATACATAGTCTATTCCATACAAAGTATATAGTATGTTAAATAATATTGTCATCAATTTTTTTAGGTTCAAAAAAATCGATTTTTGGATAAATCGATTTGAGTTTCCCATTCTGACTTTCAATGTCATTGTCAAGTATTAAAATCCCAACGATTTGCAAATTGTGAATAAAATTCCTAATTTGCCAATTCGGCTACCGCCGGTGTTTTTGTTTGAGAGGTATCAAGGAGAAAAATACGCAATAAGTGTATAACTCGTTGAAATTACAAATAATGACTTTAAAGATGCCTCCCGTTAATTTTGATCTAATTACTTTAAAATCTAATAAAGAAGATAATGTTATTAAAAATGTGTGGAACCACAACCTTCATGAGGAATTTCACGTGATTAGAAAGGTAGGTTATCTATTAGTGGTACTAGGGCAATTTCTCATTTACCATTACTTAAAATTATAATCAATCAATACTGAATCTAACACCCTTACCATTCCTTCCTACTACTACTACCTTCTGCAGCTACAAAACTATTTACTTTTATCAGAAACAAATTTAGGCACTTCTTTAGAATAGAGCACCTCTCCAATTTTTTTGAAAATATTTACCATCCTTAGTGTATTTCTGAAAACCGCTTTTTTTAGGAAATTTATAGTGTTCGACATATGATTTTTTGAAAATTCCACAGAAAATATCAAATTTTGTACTGATTTTAGAATAGGGCACACCCCCAAAATTTTTTTTAAATATTTTTTTAGGTAATATATACCATCCTAAGGGTATTTCTGAAACAACAACCCTTAGAACAAAAGCAAATTTTCAAAATACCATATCCCAAAAACTATAAATTTCCTAAAAAAACAGATTTCAGAAGTACACATAGAATAGTTACTATTAGCGAAAAAAAAGAGGCTTAAGATGGTTTAATATATTTTCAGGTGGTACAAAAGTATCAATGGGTAGCAATGGACACTGAGTTTCCAGGCGTTGTAGCTAGACCAATAGGTGAATTCAGATCCACTGCTGATTATCAATACCAACTTTTAAGGTTAATGTTTTCCCCTTTTATAAAAGCCTTCATACTAAGTATGTACTGTTGTCATTTTTCACATTAACAAAACAAACTAGAATATTAATTACCATCTCTTGACCAAGTTTCAAAGAGAATGTTTACCTTTTTTTTATCACACTTTATTTATATTTAATCTATCCTAGCTAATATGTAAAATCTTAAAACAATCTATAGTTTTTTAAAATGATTATACTTTTAAATATTAGTTTGTAATTACATTACATCTTTAGAATATTATTTTTAAAAAAATATTTAGACTGAGGAAAAAGGTATGTGGTACCTGACTTAGATTCATGCCAATTATTTTATAGGATTTCCAATTAAAAATAACTAATTTCATTTTTATTTTTCCTATAGTACCTAATATAATTTTTTATGTTTCCTTTAAATACAATATATACTACTACTACATATACAAAAAAATATTATTGATGTTGTGCTAGTGATTAAGAAGTGTCAGTTGGTATAAAAGTAAATGTAATTAAATATTTGTTAGTGTTAATATGCAATAGTCTAGCTAGTAGGTAAAAATATTTTGGTTCACCCAGCTTTGTGATGAGCCACAGTTTGTTTTTTTAAAATTCTCTCCTGATTTGGCTCAATAATAATAACTATTGGGATTGTGCATCCTTATGATCAAGAATCTAAAGGTTTTATTTATTGCAATTTTGACAAATGACCACCATGTCACAATGGGAGTTATATTCAAACACATTTATGCAATGCAAATAACTAACTATATAGAATTAAGTGCTTCATTTGTATTAGACATAAGCAAAATAAGAAGGCTATGCTTGTGTTTCTAACTTACTTACTTATAAGTATAAACGGGCTTGTTTCCGCAACTCAACGTCACTGTGCGCCTTATAACTATATAATTAACTAATTATTTTCTCTTCTAGATGTAATGTAGATTTACTTAGAATAATACAACTGGGTCTCACATTCATGGATGAAAATGGTAAAACACCTCCTGGCTGCACAACATGGCAATTTAATTTTAAATTCAATCTACAGTAAGTATTAATTAAGTATATAATATGCACAATAACTTGAGAACCTCCATTTCTCATCAAAACATCAATTGAGCGGCCATGAGAGTATATATATTTCAAAAAAAAACACCATTGATTTGCAGAATGTAAAACATTAACAGAGAGTAAAATTAGTTGAAGGTACTTATAGACATTTGAATATAGCGATTTTTATTTATTTTTATTAAAATTTAAATATATTATAGTTGTATGAGATAACTTGCATCTTGGGTTTGCTTTTAATATGAAAGATTAATTTTTTAAATGCTAACAAAATGATGACTTAGTTCTAGACTTACAAACTCATACATTTGTGCATAAAAATTAAGATGACTGACTATATGTGACAAAAAATATTTTTCTAATTTTATTTAATTATAATAATTTTCTTCTGAATGTGGGTAAAACCAACATTTTTAAAATACTGATTAACTAACTTCATGAGTTAGTAAATACTAATTCATGTCTCAGGTTATTGTGCATAACTTGATATACTTACTATGCATTGTTTTCAATTGGTATAGAAACAAATCAATATATTTTTATAAGATCTCTTGTTGATAGACAAGATATGTATGCTCAAGACTCCATTGATTTACTCCAAAACTCAGGACTTCAGTTCAGGGAACACGAGGAACATGGTATCGAGCCTTTAGAATTTGCTGAACTGCTTATGTCTTCAGGTATGGTCATATAATTTATTTTATATTTATTCAAAAAAAGTTGGTTTTTAAATATAACATAATAAAATAAATGGCATGATTTAGTAAATATTTCTTAATGTTTACCTTTCTATACCCGCGCCCAATTTTGTAACATCTGTACTCGCGCACGGTGTGACAGACGGCAAACTTAGATCCCCTATAACTATAATTTTTTCTATGAAACCTAAACTGGATACTTTATTATATGTTAAACATCAAATAAACAAATTATTAACATTAGCAATTTATTATTTTACTGAAAATGAATTTTTGTTTATAAGTCTAAAGACTATCTCATCAAACAACCATACAAAATCTCTTTATACAATGGTGTAGATGTAGATAAATAATTATATAAAAAAACAAATTTTTTTCGTTAGTAATACTTGCCGTGAAAAGGAAGGAAGATTTTCGGATCGGACAATATTTATTACTCTGGTTATCTAAATAATTATTAGGTACCCCCCAAGTATCTTCTAGACCGTCGTGGCAGGAAAAGGAATTCTGCCTTAGCTCGATTACAAACATCTGATAACTCCAGTACTTTAGTATTGCGCCCCAGCCAAATTTTTATATCCAAACCATACTATATTTTATATTTTCGTTCTGTCTGCTCCCTAAAATCTTCATGGCCCGGCGACGAAAAATTTTTCGCGTTTACGTATGGGCGTATGGGCGGCGCGTCTTTGATGATAATAATAATTTCTGACAGAAGTGATTATTTTATCATATTGTCTGCACAGTTTAGCAATTATATATAATGGGTAGTCATTATAAATAATAGAAAATTGATCATACTGTCTGTAACAATTTGTCATATTGGCTGGCAGCTACCAAAGGCACAAACTTGCAACGTTTCGTGGAATAAAATAATTACGTACGTATTCCATCAGTCTCGCAGTTCACGCTTTTTTTACAATGAAAATGATTTTATTGTAAAAAAAGCGTGGGGTGCATGTTATTAATAGTTATATATATTTTATAAACAGATATGAGTAGAAGGGTTATTTTGATAATATCCTGAGAAGCACCCAACGCTTTTTTTTTACAATAAAATCATTTTTTCTTACACTATATTTTTAATTCAAATTTTTAGTTGGATTTCTATAAAAGCGTATTTTTTTAGTTTTTTAAACTATTATTTATTTAAGCAGTATGTTACAGTTTACAATCTGTCAACAGTTTAAAATGTCGCGAGATAGATTATAATCTAACTATATTTACAATTTACGGTAAAATATATATAAATAGTAAAGAATATCATGCAGCTTTATCTGTTTCAGGCATAGTTTTAATGGACAATATAAATTGGTTGAGTTTTCACTCCGGCTACGATTTTGGATATCTACTCAAGCTTTTAACTGATCAAAATTTACCGCAGCAGGAAAGTGATTTTTTTGAAAGCTTAAGGCTATATTTCCCAACAGTGTATGATGTAAAAGTGAGTCCACATTGCTCAATCATATGTAAACATCAGAGTATAAATTTTTTTAAACTATAATAATGTGTCGACAGTACCTTATGAAATTGTGCAAAAATCTCAAAGGTGGACTACAAGAGGTGGCTGACCAACTGGAACTTAGGAGAGTGGGACCCCAGCATCAGGCCGGCTCTGATTCTCATTTGACTGGTATGGCATTCTTCAAAATAAAGGAAGTAAGTATCCCAACCCTTCTACACCAAAACATATATCTTTTCACACATATATGTGTGTACGTCACTGAACTCAACCACATCGTGGCGCTACAACCAGCTCACTAAGAATACTTTCTTTTTTACATAACGGCTTTCTGTTAAATGGTAAGGGAACGTCCCCATACTATGTGACCCGTTCGGAAGTGGAGGCAGGTCTTAAAAGCCAGGCTTGGTCACAGGGGTGGGGGAGGGGTCTTAAGTTTTCGTCACGTAGTCAATATATATTCATGGTAACAATGACGTCCATACGCCGGGACATTAGAAGTGAAAAGTAACAGTTTGTAATGCAATCTACACTATTATATAAAGAGGAAAGATTTGATTGTTTGTATGTTTGTTTGTTGCGAATAGGCTCGAAAAGTACTGAACCGATTTTGAAAATTATTTCACCGATGGGAAGCTACATTCTTTCCGGGTATCATAGGCTATGCGGTGTTGCCATAAATACTCTTATTAAAAAGATATGGCCATTTAAGTGCCATAACGTGGCCATTTTGTAAATTGAAGAGTTTCTCAGGAACTACAAATCCGATTTAAAATTTTTTTTTTCACTGGTAGAAAACTACACTATTCGTGACTGACAAAGGTGATTTAGTGTTGCCGTATACATTTCTTAATTAATAGAATATGGCCATTTTGTTGTTACTATTCCGATTTTGAACATTCTTTCACTGAGAGAAAACTACACAATTTGTGAGTGACAAAAGTAATTTAGTGTTGCTATATACATTTTTTAATTAACAGAATATGGCCATTTTGCTGTTTCTAATCCGATTTCAAAAATGCTTTCATTGTTAGAAAACTACTCTATTCGTGGGGGACTACTACTGGAAACTAGAGGCGGAGGGGGGAGGGTTCTTGGTACACATATAGGTCATGTAGGAGGGGAAGGGGTGTAAAATTATAAAAAATGGGTCACGTAATATACTACGTTCCATAAATTATGAAATATCTCTAAATTGAACATAATATTTAGAAAAACTTAATATGACGGAACCTTAATAAGACCTATAGAATTTTGATGGGCCAAAATATTTTTAAATGGCAACAATTTTTTTTGACATCTAATTTAAATACAAATTAACTTAGGTTTTGTTACAATTTTTTTTTATTTCAGATTTTCTTTGATGGAAACATTGAAAGTACCAGTGGGCACTTGTATGGTCTAGGAGCGCCTTCTTCACCAAACGCAAACACCATGCAAGAATGTATTGAAAACGGCAGTTCCCCATGAAACAATTAGAACTCGTAAGTGTATGAAGAGGACGCCACCAAGTGTTCAATTTATTTTTATTGAACGCGTAACCTGTGATTATGAGTACCTGAAGAGCCAGGCCAGCCAGGATTAAGTTTATCTGACGATACCTATCATTATGAAAGCCAGAAATTATTATTTGAATATATGCGACATTACAGCTTGGCGTGGCGTTCGATATGTTAATTAATTAACCTTGTGCAATAAATAAAATAACGTTCTATTAATTGATTTTTTTATTTACTGCTACATGATCAAACAACACATACATTACATACACTTATTATACTTACGAGGGAATGTTATCTAGTTAATTTGTGTTTCTTTTAGTCCCTCATCAATCCCTCCAATGTGGGTTTAAGATGATTGTGTGAGGGTGATTGAACCCACCATCTCTGAATCATGAATACAAAACTGTAACCATTAACACTAATACTTTGAGGTAAAACACTTAGGTAATAAAAGCCTTCCAGAATTATTAAAATGGACAGTATTTAGACATTCACTAATAGATTCATTCCCGAGCTGCAGCCCTAGTGACTCTAAGCCTCGGGAAGAAGGCTAATTCTCATTTCTTCTTTTTCTTGTTCTTCTGTGCACTGTCTCCGGACATTCCCATGCTATCTGTCTTACGCTTTCCTGCGTTTGCGCCCTTACCGGTAGTGTTTCCAGTAGTATTTTGATTGGGATTTCCACTTTTCTTCTTTTTCTCAGCTCTTTCTTTCTCTTCTAGCTCTTGATTTTCTCTCTCAATTAATGTTATCAGAGTATTACATCTGAAAATAATAATACATGGCAAAATTAATACCAAAATAAAAACGATCTCATACTACTCTGACAGGAACCCAAGCAGTGCCTTGGACTTGTGAAAAAGCGTATAGATTCAAACACATCTTCAACACAATTATAGCACTCGGCTTCACTGCCCAGGTTCGCTATCAAACTTAAGATTAGACTAACATAAGGATAACCTAACACAAGGTTAATCTAACCCTAACTTACAAATGAGCGTCAGTAAGTCAGCGGTTCAGGCATTGGATTCACGATTTCACATTAGTTGGAGGGGTTAAGGAATACTAGTAGTATGTTATCCATACTGCTAGTAATCTTTTTAAACTTGTAAAAAAGTATTTTCCGAAGAAATTAGACATTTACAGTGTAGATTCACATATGTTCAAAATTATCAGTTCAAAAATTGTTTTGGATTAGTATTCAATTTCGACAGTACCTGCGTTGAAGCTCAATCGCAGTTCGGGACTTAAGGAACCAGTCGAAGCGGAACTGCGGTGCGGCGTGCACTGCGGCCCGCAGCTCCTCGTACACGTTCTCCTTGTCGAAGCCTAGCTTGTGCAGCATGCACACTAGAAATCTATAACAAACATTTATTATATGAATAGGTTTGTGTCCAGTAAAACAAATTGCTTGGTTTATGGTTTCTAATTATAAATGAAGAGACGTAGATAACAAAAAACCAGTCTATTTCTCATAAAAGTTAAACATTATAAAAATAAATTCGAAAAATATAGGCATTAGGTCACAGCGAACACCAATCAGAAAGTGACGTCACGCCACGCAAAAACATCATTGTTGTTTTTGACGTTTTTATACAACAGAGCAGGTTATCTCAAAGACCGTGACGTCATTCAAGACGCCATGACACTATTCAGCGTTTTCGACGGAAATTTAAATTGCTTTTTTAAATACAAAATATGTAATATAAATATTGCCTTTTACTTAAAATATAGGTTTTTTGGGATAAAATGGATATTAAAGTATATAACTAATCAAGTTTTCAAAATTAGTCAACTAGCCTTTTATATCTATTGTTATTAATCTATTTTTTGCAAGTTATTTAACAAAGTATAATTTAATATTTTATTAGTCTTAAAAAGTAAACAAACTATTCTGGTTGGTTATGAATACTTTGATTTTGGTAAGCCACGCTTTTGCTTCTTAATATTATAGTATGTATGTAGTATATTGTAGTTACTATTACTTACAAAGCACTTATTTCTAATCATCTTTTGTGACTGCATCGCTTTATCTAATGATTCTCTCCTATATGCAGGGTTTATTGGAAGAGATCTCTTCTAAGAGATAAACAATCCTATGTACACTAGTTTTCATATCTACCAATTTTGACTACAAAAAAAATTACGCACTAGTTTTACTTCTTAGTGAGTTCTTTATTTATTTTTTAAGTGGATTCAATTTTTATTTTTCTCTTTTTAGTGTTAGATATTTACTTACTAAACTAGCAGCGAAACCCGGCGTTGCTCGGGTCAAAATACATCGCATGTTTAATGGTATATAAGGATACATTTTTTAACATACATATTATAGATTTTTATTTTCGATATTGAGACTTATTCGGCCATTAAACATACGATGTATATGGGTCAATCAATTATTTAGATCATTCCAGAAATTTCTAGAACTTTTTTGAACATTCTAAATCGATTATAATAATTTTACACATTTCGGAACTTTCTAGATTATTCCAGAAATTTTTAGAACTTTCTCGAACATTCTAAATCGATTATAATAGTTTTACAGATTTCGGAACTTTCTAGATTATTCCAGAAATTTTTAGAACTTTCTAAAACATTCCAGGTCAGTTATAATTTTTAGAAAAGGACAGAAATATATGTTTTAAAATTTTCGCTACCCACCGCGACCAAACTCCCTTACTACCTCCTGGAGACCAAGGGCTATTTAACACCACAACGGGAGTGGTGATAGAGAAAACTGTGTATTTACATACTAACAAAGCATTTTATATATATAGAAGATTACACAGTCATCCATAGAGGCAGTTGCCTGCAATATTTCTACGGCTTCAAGCAAATAAAGAAACATCCTCTAACTCCTAACCGTTGAGTTGTGTTGTGTCTTCCGTTACATCAGCTCATCAGTAACATAATACATAAATATCTGATTATTTTATATAAATATGTGAAAAATATTGTAAACGCCTTTGAAATTAGAGGGTTTGCCTTGATTTCTTCGGATTCCACCATCCTGGTGATCCTGGCTTGGTTCCAATAAAAAAAGAATTTTGAAAATCGGTTCTCAATTGGCGGAGGAATCGGTGAACGTACATAAAAAAAGTATACAGTCAAACATAGAACCCTCTTTTTGTTTTGAAGTCAGTTGATAATAAAATAGATATTACTATTTTATGTTATACATGTTTTATATATTTTATTATCTTAGCATAGAAATTATGTGATACAAACTATCACACATATATACTCTTTTATCTCTAGTTGTAAATATGTCATATATATATGATAAAACGGAGTATTATATTTATAAAGCAAATTGAAAAAGGGCAAATTACCTGTCTTCCTCTTCAACATAGTTCTTTCCCTTATTCGTTCCATATGAGATTCTGAGTTGATGGAATGGCGCTCTGTAGCGCGCCATTTTAGCATCCAAGGCCTTCTTAATAGAAGCTCTTCGCTGTATTTTTGCCTCTCCCCTCTCTATTTGGCCCATAATCCTATCTATGTCTTGTAGTTCATGGCACCTCTCCCAGAACACCGCCGAGTATTCCATTACCTAGAATGGAGAAGTTTCATGATGTTGATAATGCTAAAAATTTTTGAAATCCGCCAATAAATTATTGAGACACACATTAAGTTTATGTATTTTAGCGAGGAACGATTGTGGGCCTCTGACGTCATTTCACCTAAAGTCGAGACCATCGCACCAGAGCGCTTGCGCTGCTTGTAGATGTTTTACGTACAGCTGTTTGTTGATTATTTATAAATATTGTTGTTTTTATTTTAGTTTAATTAAGGAAGATTTCGTAAAAGGACAAAGTGATAATTTATCTAAAAATTGATATATATACCGCGTCGACTAGGTGAATTGACGTCACTTTTTCATTTGTTTCATGTTACTTTAATTTTTACAATTAATATATATAAAAAAAATAAACTTCATTACTATATAATAAAAATAAATAAAAAAACTACACTACCATTACACAACGACAACCTATATATATAAAACAAAGGCTATCTTTTATACCGAAAAAAGAGCTTACGAGGGTTGAAATAGGGGATAAAAGTTTGTATAGAAGTTTGACATATATAAATGTTAAAAATTAATAGTTAAACGGAGTGTGGGTCGCCTAGTTTCCAATAAACGGCTCTTTAGTGGTATGATGACGTAACAGGTAAAACAAGACAACCATGAAAATGTTAAGATCACAAGATGTTCTAAGTAACATTTAAAATAATGAATTAATTAATTTGAAAAGTTTTTGATGCTTCCTAAATTCAGCAAGTAGAACCAGTGTTTACCACAAATTTATTTACCTCTTCCGGAGTTTTCCCTTCAACATCCTTAGCAATATTTTCAATATCATCTCTTCCATACTTTTCATTTGCTTTAATGAACTGGTTAAAATCTCGTTTAGTCCAATTCGTAAATCCTATAAAAAATAGGAAGTTATTCAAGAAAATATTAAAGTATTTATTAATATAAATATGTCAGCAAAATTAGTAAAATTGAAATTTAAACCTTGTGTGAGCAGTTGTTCCTTCTCCTGTATCTCTTCTTCAGTGAGAGCTTCTGCATCGTCAATCTTACGCTGTTCCTCTCTCTGTATCTTCGACGCGTCGGGGCCCAGTTCGGGATTACGCGGAACTTTGTATCTTTAAGTATTAAAAAGGTATGAAATTATAATAAAGTGTAAATACTCTATGGCACACCTCTGACTTCTCTGAGTTATGTGTGTTTTAAGCAATCAAATATCACTTGCTTTAACGGCGAAGGAAAACATTGTGAGGAAACCTGCACTCCTGAGAGTTTCCCATGTTTTCAAATGTGTGAAGTCTACCAATTCGCACTTGGCCAACACGGTGAACTATGGCCTAATTCTGAGAAGCAGACCCAGCTCAGCAGTGGGTTATTTTATTGCATTATGAAAAGTATTCGTTAATCAGAGTAAAACAAAAAATATGTGAATGTTTAAGTGTCTTTCTTATTCTATTCAAATTTAGGAAAGCAACTTTGAAATATAATAATAAAAACAACTCTTATATTAAGACGACAGAAGGTACAGTAAGTAAAACAAGTGCTAGAGTTTTGAAGTTCAGTGAAATAAGTTATTATTTTATGTAATTCTAAACTAACTTTAAGTTACACAGAGTATTACAATGTAAACCACACAAGTCTTGGCGTTTTTCTACATTTTAAGAAGTTTTTGGTTAAATAGCAGTTCGAAATATAGTATACTAGCTATGATTTAGTGTAATTAAATTCTATCATAAAAGTAGTAGGAGGTTTATGACGAAAAAGTGGGTAAAATATAATAATAATAATAATTACCCGAGAGTTTTCCTGTAATGATAAATTTCTTGATCCAACAATTCGAAGAGCCGCGGTGGGAAAAACTGAAAGTCTTGTACTATTGGCTGTTTCGGCGGTCGCGGGGCCTACATACAAATTTAATTAAGATTAGTGATGAAAAATAAGCTTATGAAATACATAATATAACAAAAATAAAATTTACAATTAACAAAAACAAAAAAATTTAAAGCAATGTATATTTTTGCGTAATACAATACTTTGTATATTTAAAATATGTTTAAAATAAATTTTTAAAATTCAGTTATTAACATTTAAACTATTATTGTGACACAGAAGTTACAAATATAAAAATATTAAATATATACAAACATATTACTAAGCGCGTAAATAATACTTAAATACTATTTACAGCATAAAGAGCTACAATACATAGTCTCTAGAGCACATACTTGTAGAGCTATGTATTGAAAACACGAATATTACCTATTTTTAACAAAGATAACCATTTTAATAAGTTACATCAACTAATTGTTAACACAGAATTGCCCGTGAGGGAATGGGTTAGAATACAATTCCCCTCTGCCGCTGGGAGGGCATTTCGTAAGAGGCGAGTAACCCAGCACACCTCGGTGGTAGGGGATCTGTTCCCCGACTCACTTTCCTCACTCTATCTTCGAGGTGGAAATGCATCGGCAAAAAGAGTCACCCTGTTGTATTATCGATGTTCATGGGCGACGGTGGCCACTTACCATCAGGTGGGCCGTCTGCTTCGTTCGTTCGGAGTGACAATTTAGAGTACATCAGGTGATAAGAGAGTGATTTAATCATAGTAAAAATATTTTTTTTGGATGCTATTATAGTTAAGTTTCTCCAAAGCCAAATCATTTGCATGATTCCATTCCAGCCATCTGCCAGAACCTTTTTTCTTTCTGCCAGTTTTGCAAGTATATTGATGTAACTTATAAAAGTGATCTTAACATACAATACTAAAATTTCCCAGAATAAGATTAAGAATTGTAACAGTATCCGTGACTAATACACAGCTCGCACACTCTAGATACACAATCAGAACACCACCTTCACCAAAAAGCCAGTATAGAAAAGGAATATTTAGCTCTTTATACTTATTTACCTGTACCTTAGGCGCCTTGGGCTCGGACACGCGAAGTGCCTCGCGGAAGTACGCGTCTACTGCGTAGTTAGCTTTACGCTCCCTCTTGGGGGGCTCGATCCAGCTACCCACTGGTATTATTTTCTGTTTCTCTCTGTAATCCTCGCCTGTTTTGATTAAGTTTTAATAAGTTGTAGCCACTGTAGTTCAGTGGTACGGTGTTGGATAGGTATACGATAACACTCGTATTACAAACTTAGATGGAGAGGTAAGAAACTCAAATTGCAACTAATCTTTTTCCAAAAAAATTATGACTAAGATAATTTTTCGTCGAAATATTTTACCGTTATTTGTAGCAAACACATGACAATGCGAGAACAATACGATAAACAAAGAGAACCTATAACCAGAATCAAAATCACTAATATTTTGTTTGGATTATAAAACTTATTTTCTAAGCTTTTCTATAATTGTTCCATTTCTCATAGAACAAAACACACTGTAAGTTGGACCATTTATGACATTTATCTACATCTACACAAAATTATATACTAACTCAACTTACATTTTTAGTATCGGAAAACGAATAATGTCGCTTTATTTTAAGTAATATATAAAGCTAAGAGCTGATGATCACGGGCACGAAGTCGCAAGGATTGGCTAGTATTCGATAGTATTGTTAAGTTACAAAGGAAAAGAAATTGATAAAAAATGACTTGGAGGGTTATAATAGAATAGAAGAAATATTAACGGAGAAGTTAAGAAATTGCTACAAGAAAGAGCAGCCACTTTAATTTAATTCTTTTTTCTAAATCCAAACCTTCAAACTGGTATACTGAATCTGTGGTGGCGCCTGGCGTGTCCATAGAGAAGGCTCGCAGCGACGACTCTTCTAGACTTTCCAATTTCTGTTTTAATTCTTCAGTCTAAATACAAAAAAAAAGATTTGGGTATTATCAAAAACTTACTATAAACTTTAAAAAATTAAGTATCAGCTTCTTACCTTACTTTCACCTTTCTCCAGAATAGAATCTATATCTTCATCAGTAATCTCTGAATCCTTAGAGGAGAACACATGGTTTGCTCCATGACGGATCATGTTGAGCATTTCATCTTTATTTAATTGGTTTTTAGTATCTACAAGCCGTCCAGATTGAATAACCAGTTTATCAAGACGTAGTTTAACCTCAGCTCGCTCAACAATTTTCTCTTCTACAGTATTTTCTGTTATTAGACGGAATACCCTTACCTGTGAAATATTAAAAACTTGCAAAATAACAATTACTTTTAGATGAAGAGCTCAAAAGTGAATCATCTAGGAATTCTCTGACTTTCATATAGATTACATCTCAAGATAGATTATACGACTCTGAACTTGATGAGATTTTCTTATGGTGAACTTTTGGCTCCATTATCAGATTAACATTGTCATCCCATTTATATGTCCATGCAAATTTTGAGTTAAATCATAAGCCGGATAATATGATTACAAGATTAATTATAGACTGACAACTATATGGTGAAACTAAATAATGAAAGCAAAGTAAATAGATTTAGGATAATTACTTGTTTCATTTGTCCAATACGATGTGCTCTGTCCATGGCCTGTAAATCCATCTGTGGATTCCAATCAGAATCGTATATAATTACAACATCAGCTGAGGTCAGGTTGATACCCAGACCTCCAGCTCTGGTTGACAACATGAAGACAAACTTCTCACTGCCTACAGCATTGTATTCCTCTATTTGCCTGTTCCTGTCTTCGTGCGGTGTCTGACCATCTAAACGGCAATACTGGAAAGAGAAGTATATTAAAAAAAACTATCATAATATAACAAAAAAAGATCCCGATTACGTTTTGGTGTCTATGACTATATTATAAAATATTATAATAATATAAAAAGAAAAACTAAAGAATTATAGCAAAATTTAAATAAAATCAGGAAGCAATTTTAAAAAAGAAATAAAGATATTCATCATAATCTAAATAAATGCTTGAAATATTCAGCAATAAATGCACATTTCAATATATAATTAAATTGCCAATCAAGTAATTTTAAAATACAAATCAAATGAAATAACCAGACACATATATAATTATATTTGCATATTATGAACAATAAACTCCTTTAAAATATTGCTAAAATGGGGATGTGATCCATGATTTCTGTCAAATTTTATATGCATTAACAATATTTAAGTCAATAGGAATGAGGAGAGTGCAATACTCATTAAAAACTCCTTAATCATACTTTATACTGTCTCCAGAGACAGTAATCTTCAAGAATGTCCAGCATCCGAGTCATCTGGGAGAAAATCAGCACCCTTGAATCTTGCTGTTGCAATTTTGGCAGTAACTTATCCAGAATGGCAAGTTTTCCACAATTGTATACTAAGTGTTCATCAGTAGTGTATGGTGGGCCAGGCTCAGCTCCATCAAAAAGGTACGGGTGATTACAACATTTACGTAACTGCATGAGAATGTTCTGTAGTCTCATCTTTTCTACTTTACCTGCTCCATTCACTGTAAACAAATAAGATATTATTATTAAACATTTCAAAATATAATGTAAATAAATAATGAAAATATTACTTTTCATTTCTCTCATCAATTATCTGTAAATATAATAAAAATGTAACTTATTGAATATCTATACATAGAAGATATTAAACAATATTAAGGTGAGGGATCTTAGAAAACTAAAGAAGCAAAAAAACATTCTTAAAATTTGTGTCCGTCCATTTAAATTTTTGAATGCACATCATGTAAAAACTACTAAACGATATTGGACAAAGTTTTAACAGTTGTATTGCCACAGATCTAACTTAAAATCTTTTTTTTGAGTTGAGTTATGAGGGGATGAGAAGAGAAAAATGCTGCTATTTCTGTGGACCCAAGGTCCCCTAAACCGCAGCAATACGATAAATAAGTTTTAATTTAAATTGACCTTAAGGATCTGTAAGAAAAAAGGAAAAAAAATATATACATGAGCATCTGGAAATGAATTTTTCTTACTTACCAACATCAATGTCTTTCATTAGTACTTTAGTGTACCACTCTCTTTGCATTTTACTTAGCCCTACATAAACTTTGAGCTCTTTTTTGGGTTTCAATTTCTTTTCTACTTCAGCCTTTAAACGTCTCAATAGAAACGGTCTCAATACTGCATGCAGACGAGATACCAGTTGATTGTCACCCAAAGCTGCGTTGGTGTTAAACCAAGCATCAAAGTCCTGAAAATAAAAACACAATTTGTTTTTTTGTGATACTAGCTACAAGACTGATATCTTTTTCTCTTATAAGAATAAGTATAGACTATATGCAACAATTCTACTTATTTTTAATATATGTATATCATAAATACCCTAATATAACAAGACTTACATCAGAGCTATTAAAAACATCAGGCAAGAGGAAATTCAGCAGAGCCCACAATTCATGAAGATTGTTCTGCAGTGGCGTTCCAGTTAGTAATAGCCTATTCATACTTTTAAACTCACGAAGAAGCTCAGACAATTTGGATTTTTCATTTTTGATGCGGTGAGCTTCATCTATTACCATGTAGCGCCAATTAAACTTTTTAAATACAGATTTTTCCCTTATAATCATTTCATAAGATGTAATACAAACATCCCAGTTTCCAGGCATTAAAGTTTCCCTAATGAATGTGTTCTGAAAGAAAAATAATATTTATGAATTAACAGACAGTAAAAAAATTGTCTGTAAATATAGAAAAATACTTAAATAAAAGAAGGACTTTTTAACTTTCATCATTCATTTAGAACAATTTAGTTTTTACATAGATGTTTTAAAACATGTACAATAAGATGTTATTTTATCATATTTTTAATAAGTCTTACTCTAGTTTCCTGATCACCAATGAGAACCACAGCCTTTAGAGATGGACACCATTTCTTAAACTCATTCATCCAATTTGCTAAAGTAGATTTTGGCACAATTACTATATGTGGACCAGGAACATTCCTGAAATAAATAACAATTATAAAGAATTAATTTTCATATAAAAATAATTTTTCATTACACATGCAACATATTTCCTATTTATGGATTTACTTCTCCTCACTAGTGAAGGGTGCTACCATTGTCGTGTCATATTTATATTCCCCAACACAACCTCTATTATAATCTTACCCCAACTATATTATATATATAACTATATTATTATATGTCGGGGACATATATAATAGGTTCTGAACTGAATGATACAAAAGTTATTATGTATAAACTTACTTAAAATGTTTCATATAGCCCAATAAAGATATTGTTTGTAATGTTTTCCCGAGACCCATCTCATCAGCTAAGATACCATTGATGCCATTTTCATACAATGATATCATCCAATTCAAGCCTCGTACTTGGTAATCTCTCATTTCACCATTTTTAATGTACGGTGGAGAGGATTCAAAACGAAATATAGTCTTCTGCTTAGTGTTAGTTTCTGCAAGCAACTCTTCATCCTCTTCTTGCTCTGTTTTTCGATGGCGATGACTGTTTAAAATAATCAAAATAAAAATGATTATTAATGAAAACAATATAAAAATGATTGTTAATCAAAAAAAATTATGGGGTCATGCTGGTGCAATTTTGTAGAAATACTCTAAAATTAAAAATTAGAGAGGTGGTGATTATAAATAGATTCAAATATTGACCATTTCATTGTTTTGTATTATTTAGTAGTTTATTTATCATTTAGTAGTCAATCATCAAACTTGTTATTAGTTCTATCTTTGGTCTGAAGTAAGAAAGCACAATAATACTCCAAACTTAAATCATATTCAATACTGACCGTATTGCAGTAAATATGATTTGTGCTCCCATCCATAAAATTATCAGAATATATTGAACAATTTATGCTGAACAGAAGTCTGTATTAACACGAATTGTAATATCTAGCATAAGGGCCACAATTTTGTACTTCTAATAAATAAATAAATAAAAAATAAACAATATAACTTACTCTCCAGCACCAGGCTCTGGTTCTTTGTTTTTTCTGGGTCTACCAGCTTTTGCTTTAGGGGGACTACTGCCAGTTTTATTGCTGTTTGTCATGAAATGGGAAAATATTTCAGTCTGTTTCAATAAAAAATCAAATCTCTTAGAACGATCAGTTTCAATTTTGCTTTCAAAATCTCCTTCTTTTCCTCTAGATGATGGAGTATCACTTGATGAGCCATTCTGTAAAACATTGACAAAAAAACTACAATAAATCAATTTAATACATAAGATAATACTTTTTAAATGGTTTATTAAATACTGCATTGTTAAACTCATTATACTATATACAGCGTGTGTTAAAAACAATGCAATAATCGTGAACGTTACGTTATTGTATACTATTTAATACTTACTGAATTATCACCAAGATCTGCTGTATCCATCGCATCTTCTGCTTGTGACATTGTAAGACTTAAAAAACACTAGCCAATTATTATGAAGCTGTCTAGAAATCTAAAATATTTATTTAATGAAATACAATTGAGTGTCATAGGTTTTAGAATAAAGTGTTTTCTAATCTAAACATCACAACCACAATTCATGAATTCAAGATTCAACGCCCAACAGTGTTGTAGCAGCCAAAGGCGGCAACCAAGCGGCAAGGCATACGCTGATACACTCAAGATTGAAGATACATTTATGCCAAACGTCGGTACCAAAGATTAATTTATAAAATATAGCTATAGCCAATAAATCTATAGGTAGCATATACTAACACAATACTTATACCGATTACCGTTGCCGGCAGCCCGGCAGAGTTAAAATGCACAGATTAATAATTAATCTATGATAGGTACACAGATTACGATAAAATTATGACTGGACTCTAAGTTTGGGTCATATTAGTTTTCAGTTCTTTTCCAGACAGCCTGTTATTGTTGTCAACCTGAATTCCTAGATGGACATTATTATTCTATATTGAACAACACAAAGTATACATTTTTACAAATATAAAATAATAATAGTGGTAAACAAATGGCGATCTTATGGCTTAATAGCTATTTCTTCATTATTTTTATTCAGCCAAAATAATTTTAGAAATATCAAAGTATAAATAATAATTTAAACCAATTGCTTTTTATTGATATTTACGAGCTTTTTATCTATACTCACTCCTACAATTTAGGATGGTGAGGACACATGACGTCCGTTATGATCTTGAACAGTTCAAGGTCATATCGGACATCGGCTTCTAATCGCAATAGCTCATGCGTGCAGTCTATAATGATGGTAGCATTTTACATGAGCCACAGACTACACACCTATGATTTTCAAGCAATCAATTTTCTTTCTTCGATTATAGCTAAAAGGAGTGCAATAAGATGTATGCTACTCCGCCAATCGAAGCAATTAAAAACAGTATGCAGTAGGTAATAACCTAACCATGGTGTGACTAAAGGCTATGTCAGTCCAAAGATGATAATATCCACAGATAGGGATAAAACGATACCTCGATGTTCGCAAAACATCGATGTATTGTTCATTAATATTGATGTTTAAAGAACGACGTATCGCCAATACATCCGTGGCAAAATGAAAAAAAAACATCGTTAATTCATTTCGCACGTATTTTGTTTACAATACCATTGTGTAATTTTTTGAAGAAACATCGAGGTATCGTTTTATGATCGATGTTATTTAACATCGATGTGGCATCCCTATCTACAGACTACCTGATAGTGATAATTATATTTGTAATGGTCTATTGCTTCTGCTATCAAACTGTGGTCTATTGTCCGATTGTCCTACATATGTCAGCCGTCAGGACTTAGGAGACTTGTCAAATGTCAATTGTCATTTGTCAAGCAAGCGATTGCCTATACCCGCATGCATAATGTCTGCATGCGATACCTAAATAAATAAAGTGAAATTGTAAATTAAAACCTATTTAAATATAAATTAAGATTATATTCTGGGAGCTATCTTAGAACAATGCTAACAAAAAGTTTGCGCTATTTAAACTACTCGAAATGTTACAACTTTATATCACCATTAACTCAAATAAATATAAGACACCAGAGAAAAAATATGCTTCACGGTACTCCCAATATAAATGCTAAAATGTTTATTGAAAAAGAAAATAATTATGCATACGATATAATGCAAAATAGTGGATACGTGATGGATTTATGTGTGAAAACAGATGTTCGATCATTAACTGATGAAGAATACCAAAGTGCTCTGGTAAATAAATGGAAAAATGAAACTCCACAAGCAATATTCGAAATGTTTTCTCTTCTCAGCGTGTATTGTTCAAAAAATAATATTTATATATCAAGTAAACAATTGGATGATTTTATTGACAGGCTAACAGATAACATAAAGTATGCTACTGATGAAGAATTAAAGTCAATTTTTTTTGCATTAGCAAAATGGCCTACAAGTGAATCTATAAGAACCAGAAATTTTATAGAAGTTTGGGCAGCCCTGGATGATGAATGTCTAAAAAGGATAAACAAATGGACTTTAGAAGATATGCTTTCATTTCTTTCACTATTTTATATGTTAAATTTAATAAGAGCTAGTGATTTTAGTTTCAAATGTTTGTTAAAATTAACATATAAGGCTAAAAGACTAACAAAGTCGGAACTTATTCAAACAATGTTTTTTATTGGCACTTCAAGGAGATCTCCACCTGACATACATAATATGGAACTTTACATTACAGATAATTTTTCAGAGTTTAGTGTTGATGAGTTGGCTATTTGTGCAATGGGTCTATTTAAAAGTAAAACACCTATAAGAAATATGATGTTAATATCAAATATAATTGATAAAGTAATAAAAAAATCAAAAGAAATTCATGAAGTTTCATTGACATCATTATTAAAGATAATAAGGTACTCCATGAATATAACTTCTGATAGCAAAATATATGATTTGTTGGAGTGCCTGCAGAATGAAATTCCGAGGCATTCAATTATGTGCAATGTTCATTTGGCTCTAGTTGGAACTTCTACTTTAACATTACATGAAAGCTGCTTAACAAAGATTGCAGAAAAAGTCATAAACAATATGACTGAAGCTAGATTAAAGGATCTTGAACGATTAGTACTGACTTATGGAACATTTAATTTCATACCTAAAACAAATAAGTGTTTTGTGTCGCAAGTTGTAGAAGAACTAAAAAATCCAGACCGTGAACAAGAAATTATGACTCATGGTAAATCATTTTCTTGTTGTGTTGCATACCTCGGTCTTCTTGGAGTATACCCTAAAGATTTATTTAATAGGGTGCTATGTCCAAAGTTTTTGGAAACCAGCTATGGTAAAAATTATCATCAATATGGAAGAGAAATTTTAACGATTCATAATAATGCTAATATATTTTTAAAAGATGAAAACATGAATCTTTTAAATGAAAAACAAGTTGTAGTGTTGTCAAAAAAGTATACAGATTATATACCAAGTAAAGACTACAAAAAACAATATAATGTATCTGAGAAAATGTTTATAGATGTTAGATCTGTTTTGGAAAGTATGCGTGGTGGTAAACAGTTTGTTACAGGTCATCATGTAGTTACTCATCATCAAAGAGGAGGTAAATTATTACATATAATTTTTTTGCCTACTATTTTTGTGACTTAGTACAATGTACGAGATATTATGATTATTCACCAGTGTGTTAAAGCAGGTGCATCCTCAGTTTCATTACTCTCAAAGAGTGATTAAATGTGTCTAATGAAACCAACAATAACTCAGTCACATTCTCATTATAAACAACTAAATATTTTTTAAATCTGTAATATCTTCGAAAATATTAATGCCATGATAAAAGCCCATATTGATCTATATTAAATGCACAATGTATTTAAGGTACTTTTTTTGGATAAGGATTAATACTGTATTTCTTAAAATTGTTTGGTAAATAGGCCATTATTTCTAATAAAAAGTAAAGGATAAAAAATTGTTATTGTAGGTTACTCCTAAGAGATAGACATATACCACCACAGACTTTTTGTAGACCTTTTTAAGGTGTACATTATTTTGATCTATCTTGTAGTGTTCAACCAGCGTTTGCAATGTAAACGCAAAAATATGTGGTTTTGGTGTGGTGGAAACCTCTAAAATGATCAGTGTTTCTCAACTAAATTGTGCATGTGCTTCCTCTTTAATATTTCAGTCAACATGCGCTTGAGAAAAAAAAGTTAAAAACAAATAAGTGAAAAAAGGGGGTTTGGTTTTTTGCAAATATCTCGATAACTATTTTGTAAATTAAATAGTATAGTAAATTTGAAAAAAGATTCAAAGACAGCAGGAAATTTCCCAAAAAAGAGTCGATACTCCCGGAACTGTAGGACCAATATTTATAATTTTTCCAGAGGGTTGAAAATACACCCGAAAACAGGTACTCCGGCTTGCGCGAGCCACGCCACTGGACATTTAATGTATAAATATTATTTTAACTTATTAAATATGAAAATTAAGAAGCGAAAAAATTCAGAAGCCTACAGGACCGATCAATGAACAATAATCCGCGGTCCAAAAATTTTTATCGCGATTTTAAATATATAAATTTAATTATATATTTTTTTTGCGAGCGGCCCTTCAATTTTCTCCAAAAAGTTTCTATATGCCATTCCGAATCGAATGAAACCTAAATCATAATTTTTGGAGAATTAGAAAAAGTTTCGACCGAAAAAGCACTTGTTGACTGGACTATTTTTCACTCTATCTATTAAAAAAACCGCATTCAAATCCGTTGCAGTTTTAAAGAGCTAAGCATGCATAGGGACAGAGAGACAGCAGGAAGCGACTTTGTTTTATACTATGTGAGCTGATAAACAACATACAACGATCTGTGTAACATGTGCGATAACATGATTCTGTTTGATTTTTATGATATGTTATTATATGGGCAAGCTGAAATCACGTTTAATCCAAAAACACAAATCCTTATATGCACGCATTAACAATAACATAAAAACATTTTTATTCTAGATTGATTTCTAATTTTTTAATTTTCAGATATAATCATCTGTAATGATCATCATGGAAAGCCATTGCCAGTTGAAAATGCTTTTTCAAAAACACGATTTGGTCTTCTCTGCAAACCACCAGATGATAATATTTGGATAGCCTTAATAATTGCTGGGAGAAATACAATGATTTATAACAGTAACACTGCAACAGGACATTTTGCATCGAAAATTAGAGAACTTAATGCATTAGGATATTACGCAGCCATTGTAAGTTTTATTATAAGGGTTATAATGTTTGATAATTACCAGCTCCAGTAATAAAATACCAAAACAACTTCTTTGAATCTCTTAATAATAAAAATGTTTTTTTTAGGTATTGTGGAATATTTATCACAATCTGCCAAGTAACGAAGAAAAAGTTACATATCTAAGTAGGTTAATAGAGAAAACTGTTACAAATAAGTTATTATGAATATAAATATTGAATAAATGTTTAGTTTAAACATATTTTATGTCAATTTATAATTAATCATTCAAATATATATACTAGAGGGCTGCCTCTACTGCTGGACAGAGCAGAACTAAAATTGAATGGGTAAAGGAGAGAGAGAAAGACAGAAATTATCGAAAGAAAGTGAAGAGGCTAATCATTCTGAACAGATAAAAATAAAAATTAATTAAAAAATGTATATGGCAACACTAAATCACTTTTGTCACTCACGAATAGTGTAGTTTTCTAACAGTGAAAGAATTTTTAAAATCGGATTAGTAACAACTAAATGACCATATTCTATTAATTAAAAAATGTATATGGCAACACTAAATCACCTTAGTCACTCACGAAAAGTGTAGTTTTCCATCAGTGAAAGAATTTTTAAAATCGGATTAGTAACAACTTACTGACCATATTCTATTAATTAAAAAATGTATATGGCAACACTAAATCACCTTTGTCACTCACGAAAAGTGTAGTTTTCCAACAGTGAAAGAATTTTTAAAATCAAATTAGTAACAACTAAATGACCATATTGTATTAATTAAAAAATGTATATGGCCACACTAAATCACCTTTGTCACTCACGAAAAGTGTAGTTTTCCATCAGTGAAAGAATTTTTAAAATCGGATTAGTAACAACTAACTGACCATATTCTATTAATTAAAAAATGTATATGGCAACACTAAATCACCTTTGTCACTCACGAAAAGTGTAGTTTTCCAACAGTGAAAGAATTTTTAAAATCGGATTAGTAACAACTAACTGACCATATTCTATTAATTAAAAAATGTATATGGCCACACTAAATCACCTTTGTCACTCACGAAAAGTGTAGTTTTCCATCAGTGAAAGAATTTTTAAAATCGGATTAGTAACAACTAAATGACCATATTCTATTAATTAAAAAATATATATGGCCACACTAAATCACCTTTGTCACTCACGAAAAGTGCAGTTTTCCATCAGTGAAAGAATTTATAAAATCGGATTAGTAACAACTTAATGACCATATTCTATTAATTAAAAAATGTATATGGCAATAATAAATCACATTCGTCACTCACGAAAAGTGTGGTTTTCTATCTGTGAAAAAAAAAAATTAAAATCGGATTAGTAGTTCCTGAGAAGCTCTACAATTTACAAAATGACCACCTTATGGCACTTAAATGGCCATACCTTTTTAATTACAATATTTATGGCAACACCACATAGCCTATGTTACCCGGAAAGGATGTAGCTTTCTATCGATGAAAGAATTTTCAAAATCGGTTCATTACTTTTCGAGCCTATTCGCAACAAACTAACAAACATACAAACAATCAAATCTTTCCTCTTTATATAATAGTATAGATATAGAAGTATAGATGAGCAACCTGTCCTTGCTTTTCTTTAGGGTTTTTAAAGTAAGATTATAATCCATATACATTGTCACTAAGTGGGGAAAAGTGTAGCTTTCTGTAGATGAATTATTTCTAGATTACTTATCTCAAATTAATTTGTATGTAGAGTAGCTGATGATTATTACAAAAGTGTATATATTTCAAATTATGGTATTCTTAGCTAGGTCAAGCTTCTGAAGATACTGCTTCTGTTTGTGTGGTCATGTAAATGGTCTTTTTCTTTATCAAAGCCATACACAGGCTCAGATCTAGGGGCAGTTTTAGATAAAGCGCCAATATTAAGATTAAAAATAAAAAAGATGATCCACAAAGCGTGTCTAGCGATGTGGTTGCTCAGCAGTTGCATATACACTAAGGACTTGATTGCTTTTTTTTGCTCACCACCTCAGGGACCAGCACTGATTATATATTTGTAAGAAAGGGGTGCCACTATTAAGTATTAATGTTTCTCTAATTTTCAACCAAACCATAATGCTGTCTGAAACCTTATTTAATATGCCAAAAATTGGCAATATTTTAGTTAGGTAAGTACGTACAACACAGAAATAAAACAATATCCAAAATTGAGGATTAAGATACCTTGGCAAGATTATAATATTCATAAAAACCTCATTTAAGTACATCAATATTTATTACATTATGTCTAATATTTAAGTTTATTTTACGTCGAACTATATTTCATTTTAAAATAAATATGTATGGTTAAATTTATCACATTCATAGCTATAAATTTTTCTTCATTTGAATTATCGACATCCATCGCCCTGTAAACAAAAATATTTTCATTACTTCATACTAATCAAATCTGTATTTTATTAAGATTTATAGAAAAAGAATCGCCCTCTGGTATCACGTAGCATACTTAAGTGTCTAACAGTTATCTACTTATTGGGTGATAAAAGTATATTCAAAATTATGGTCAATATAATGTAATAAACATTTTTACATAAATTCACCATCACCTCTACTGGTTTCAGTGCATGATAAAATAACCACCACTATTTAATGAGTTCTACTTTAACTATGTGCAATAACTGTTAAATTTTTATAAGTTGTATATGAGATCTGTGGTAAATTAATTTTGAAGCGAAAACTTCTTTAGCGGCGTTGTGCACTTTTGGGATGGGTAATAAATGTTAATCTCAGGATACGTGAGCTGATCGAATATTCGTAAGATTATGGATGAAAGTTGATTTTTCAGACAGATAAATTTTTTAATGTAAAATTATTGTAATAGTTCTAAAGTGTTAAATTTTTTATGTAATATAAATTGTCATGTTTGTGTACGATGGCGTAATAGATGAATATTGTATTTAACCACATAAATGATAGTACTCTTATACTGATAAATAAAGCAATTCTTGCGATATTCCCTAATCATTATTAAATATTCAAAAATGCACAACGTTAATGTTCAAGTTTTCACTTCTGCCGGCGCTCCTGGAGTGCAACCCGTTGTTTTTTTATGATGAAAGAAAGTGCTTTGCTTTAGTAGAATTATCGTAATTATGAAAACCTTACTTATAAATTGTAGATGCTACACAATTCTTCAATCTAAGATTAATTATGATATAACAATCATAACTTAAATACAGAGACTTTAGGTATACTTATTGATGGTGGTAAGGGTAAAAGATTGTTGCCATATCTAGCATGAAAATTTTCGTCATTCGCGTTCATTTTCAAAATAAGAGGTTTTTTAGTAGACGACTGAGCCTGAAAATAACTTACTTAAAGATAATGCTATTTGACATAACGAAATATAAGTATAACTTACAGAACTAATTAAGACAGATTGGTATAAACATGTTTTAAATAATTGTACTTACTAACGCTTCAGTCTTTTTACGTAAATTTGACCTAGATAACGTAAGTGCCAATTCCGATTGTAATCTACTGGTTATGGGTTCATCTTCAGCTTTTCTATGAGCATCTACTTTCTCTCCATTCAGGAAATCTAACTTAGAAGGTTCTTTTCTCCCTATATTGTTAACATATTCTCCTATAGTAACAGATACAGGCCGTGTGTGTTTTTTCATTGTGGCGGAACCATTTGGAGCTTTAATAAAATAGTTCGAAGGAGGTTTTAGCGTTACATTAACAGGGTTCTTCAATTTATAAGATTCCATAGATTCTACTTCAGCATTCTCTTCTTTTACATTTTTTGGTTTCAAATGTACAGTAAGATCTGTTTTATTATTGTAATCTGGAGTAGGTATTCTACTCAACGTTGCAACCTTTCTTGTAGTGTGTATGTCTAAATCTTTGTCTACCAATTTTGGATTATGGCTATCTAGTTTTTTATGTTCACCATTTTGATGGCCGTTAGACAAGGGCATCTGTAAATGAAAAAATGTATGTTACTATTGGCTTCCAAAAACGAATATCTATAAAATAAAAAAATATAGCTTACAGGAGGTGGAGGCGGAGGCTTCTGCGCGCCCTGATTGTCTTGAGGTCTGCTTGCCTTGTCGCTTACAAATTGTACTGGAATAAGATCAGCTTTCCTTATAGGTGTAGGTTGTCGATCCTGCAAATCAAGTATTGTTTTAAATATCGAATTTTAAACAAATACTCAAAATTAATAACAAATATCACATCACAAGTAATTTACTTTTCATCTTTCGGCGCTATATATGTAGATTTAATTAAGAAAGTGTGAAAGAAGTTACAACAATTACAAGAAAGATTAATGCTGTTAACATATTGGCTTGCTGATTTAATTACTAATATTTTGTATATTTTATTTAAAATATTGATAATGTAAACAATTTATTGGTTTTATTAACTCCATGCTAAAAAGTTTGGTGATTATATAAATTCAAACTGTGGACAAAAATATGACTGCTCTTTTTAAATTATTTGTTGTCGTGTCGTCATTTTGAATTATTTTCACATTTTCACGAATGGTGATTGAAAAAGTAACATTCACAATCATACTCCTATATCTAAATCTCTAAGTATATTATCGATCACTATGTATCAAGTCATAGGGAAAGAGCTTCAAGATTAATTTAACCAAAATTATAACTGATAAATTGACCAAAGTCTCTAGCCGCTCCAATTCAATTAGCGTTTCGCAACTTTTTTCCATATAACTAGCTGACCCAGCAAACGTTGTTTTGCCACCGTGGGCCACCCTTATCACTTAAAGGTATAAAAAATAGATGTTGACCAATTCTCAAACCTACCCGATATGTACACAAAATTTCATAAAAATCGGTCAAGCCTTTTCGGAGGAGTATGGTAATTAACAATATGACACGAAAATTTTATATATAAGATAATAATACCCGAATATAAAACCCGAAATATTATGTCTTGAGATTTCTTTATGAAAAATTGTAGTTCGTATGGCTTATTATAGTCAACATTTTCGTTAGTCGGTTAGCCTAAACCTATTTATGTTTAAGCTATGGAGCCAATTTCAGAGATTTCTTCTCTGAAAAGAAGTTTTCTAATATTTGATTTTTTCGATATTTAAAATTTATAAACTAAATGAATTTGTATAAGACTACATCCATACAAATAAATAAATTTGGATTGTCTTTTGTGCTATTAAAATAACCGCCTTTTACTAAGTGCATAAAGATGTATACACGGTAAATATACCAAAACATTTTTTACAATTTTCGTTTGCCTGTCTGTTTGTTCCGGCTAATCTCTGAAATTGCTAGACCGATTTTGACAGGACTTTCACTGGTAGAGAGGTGACGTAACAAGGAGTAACTTAGGCTATTTAACATCTCGCTACGACTCGGAGAGTATATAATAAACACACGAGTCAAGGAATAATGAAAATGAAGGAATAAACGATAGTAGGACCATTTCTTTTAAAGTACAATGCGTTATAAAAAGGAAGTATGGTAGGAAGATTTAAATATTTCAATTCGTAAGAAAAAACTAAATACTTAACCCTAATAAAATCTCTCTTTAAGAGAGTAGTAGAAATCTGCTATTGACATTGAACTTTACATCTTGTTGTTACCGGTAAAACAAGGCTAAATAAAATTAAAGTAAATTACCTACTTAGTAACAAGTGGATGACGTCAAGTAACTAATGTTCTTCGTGGAAAAACGTGACGTAATTAACTTAACATTTAAAATAAAACCATACAAATATAATTTTAAAACACAGTTTTGAAAAACGATCTTCATAAATCACGGCTCACGAGCAGCGTAACAAAGTAATTATTTATGATCATTAGTTCGGTAGAGCATTATGTTTGTATATTTATCTACAGGTAATATTTTCATTAGAAGTCTTGATTTTAAATAAATGTTTTAAAATTGTATTATATCTAGCATTTATCATCTAACTTATTCGTTGTACATTCGATAATACAGGATTTTTTTATCGCGATAATACTATCAACAAGTATGTTGTTTTTTGATGTCGTTATTATTTTGTAGTCATCGTTTCCTAATCCAGCAAAATTTAATAGCGTCTAATGGTTTAGTAATCATATTTCTGTGCTTATTTTAATCAATTCCTTTTTATTTCTCCTAGTAATCCATCGACCGTATAATCTACGCTTCGCTCTATTAAAAATAAGTACGAGTTTCACAACTTACTTCATAGCACTGAATAGTGAATAGCGGTGGTGATTTATTGATTTTCTGCATTTTAAGTTCAACCAGATAACATTTTTTATTTACACATCACAATGTAGTGGTGATACACGGTAAATTCAATAACACATCACTGTATAAGGTAGGCAATTCAACGAGTGAAGGCTAGTAATAATTTTCCAAAGGTTGGGAAATTCCAAAAGTGTAAGCGTTGGTTTTTATTTCGCGGTAAAGTACGGACACTCGGATAGAGGTAGATAAATATCGAGCAGATGGAGACTAACTGAGCTGCGCCCGAGCGCGACGGTGCACGACGACGACTGAGCGGCAAGCGCTGCCGGAGGCCGGCTATCAGTACAAAGTGTAGACTGGTACAGTCGCGGAAAATCGGTGTTACGTTGACGCTTTAGCTGACATGGGGGTCGCCTGTACAGCACGGGTTACGCGCGACCCGCGCGGCTGTTAATGAATTGCTTCTTGTAGTTAGTTTTTTTTTATGACACTTAGGAGCCATACAAGCTAACGGCCCTCCTGATGTTAAGTGACCACCGTCGCCCAAGGATATCGGCAATACAAAAGAGTGACTTATTTTGCCGATGCGTTACCACCTCAAAGATAGAGTGAGGAAGGGGAAGGAAGAGAAGAAGGCTACGGACCCTGAACGAGAACCCAGATTCCACTAGACCGCAGCATCAATGACACTTGGCGGTCAGATTCGCATGCTGGTGGTCGCAAGCCAGTCAGTGAGATCTAGATCCCCTACCACCAAGGAGTGCTGGGTCACTAGCCTCTCTTACGAGATATAGATTCAGCGGCAGAGGAGAATTGAATTCCGTCCCCTCACGGGAGAAGTTCTTGTCTTGATATAAATTTACATTACTTTCATCGACAGTTATAAAAATAAACTTGCACATTACTTTTATGTAGAACACATTAAGTCTGAAAACTAATTAGATTTAAATGTAATAAGATTAAATGCCATTTGTATGGTATTAAGTAATTGTGATACGCTTCCTTTTTTGCTAGTTTGTTTTTATTAATGCATTTATTACTTCCAACTAACATACATGCACTACCCATTGTACTTCTCTAAAAGTTCAGCTTTTTTATTGAAAATCTGTTACGTATTTTAAACAAATGTTTAAAACTAACTATCTTAATTCTATACTGATCTAAAGTAAGTGAATTTGGTCAAATTTACTGGTAATTCATGGTATTCACAAGAGACACTTGCATTATCTTCTTGGGTTTGGTGGTGTCAGAACAATCGGTAAAGATGCGACAAGTCGATAGAATAAATCCGTTAATTAATATGGACGTTCCGGTTAGATGCGTAATTATGGATTTTATAGAAAAAAACTTCTTTAAACTATATATCAAAATTATATGTTTTAGATTTTGATATAGACTTTTATAAAGCATTTATGTATAAAATTTCTACAATCGCACAACATTTTTTTGATGCGATAAGGTTTATAAGTACATAGCAAAACAAGCATAGATTAGATTAATATGAGTGATGGGTAAAGTATGTATTATTGTACATAATACGCGTTTGGCCTAAAAAGTTGAAAAAGTCAACAAAAAATAAAAAAGGAGATCATTAGTTTTTGATCTATACTTTCAGACTGTACAGAGAGCACTAGCTACTAATAGGCTGACAATAGTAACCTTATCCGGTAAACTATATAAATTGTTCTAGGATAAAGCATTCTAAGTGTGTCGATTCATGTACAAACTATAGGTGTTACAGAATTTTATACATATCCCTTTAGCTGTTCTTTTAAGAATGATAAGCCTTATCCCAAAGGAACTCTAATATTGGGGTAAATGTATCCTATTTGTTGACTCAAGCTCTAAATTAATTAATCATTTCACTCATATCCATTCAGCTGTCCACTAACAAGGCTCGGAACGGTGCTGTTTCCAGGATAAAAAGTATCTTATTTCTTAATCCATCTTATAAAGTATCCGTACCTATACCAAATTTCATTCAAATCGATTCAGCCGTTTTAACGTTTGTGCACACAAACAAACAGACAAATCTCAATCAAAAAATATTTCATGCGTATTCCCCTACTTTTTTGGAAAAATCTCCAATGTACAGACAGGCTTTTCTATGATTTTATTATACAAATTTCTAATTTTTGTCGTAATATATATGTACTCTATATTCATTTTGTATTGACTATACTAAAAGTACATACTGTCGCTATATTTCTGTACTATTTTAAAATTGTCGTCATAAGGTATAAATTAGGTGTACCATATATACACTATACGCTTTAAATTCTCATGTGAACAAGCGTATTGGAGATTTATCAATGATCTAATGCTAAGGTATAAGCTTTATTAAACCTATAAATTACTAGCTGACCCAGAATTTAATTGGCTACATAAATTATGTCTAGTAGGCTTACCCTTATACAAAATGTATGGGTATAAAAATAGTCTACAACAAATACCGTGACACGAGATTTTTTATATATAAGAAAACATTTCATAATTATGGAAATACTTTATTCACGCTTCAATATCCATCTTTGTAAACCGGTAATAATGACTCGTGTCGAAGCAATAGTGTTAATTTCAATAGCTATTAGTCTCATTTTTTTATTATATAATAACTAGTGAAACACTCGACTACGATCATTTCGATAATTTGGAGGAAGTTTTTTTCTTATTTAATGTGCATAATTTAATTCGTCTCTGGTTTAAAAATCAATGGTGAGATCACATTATTTCTACTACATATACATACTCCAATAAAATACATCTTTGAAATGTTCCTTCTATCTATCTAAAATAAACTTCGAAATTGGTTATGTTTGACCGTCATTAGTACAACATCTTATCTCTTCTTGCATACAACATAAGTACATATCAATGATACGGGGCCCCCGGTCAACAGAGGCCCCGAACGTGTTTAAGCAAAATTAGTAAAATTTTATCCACTTCCCGGGAAAAAAAACATAAACGAAACTGTCATACGTGCCTATGCGTATAGAGTTTTCACTCAATGCAAGAAAAGTGTATATTTAATTTGAATTCTTTAACTAGCTCAATTTCTAGGAGGAAGTGATAACTTATAAGTAATCAACAAATAATTAAAAATTTTTGTTTCTATTGTGAGAAAACTTTACCATTTGCAATCGCGTGGCGCCTTTTTTGGTCTCCTTTAACAACATAGGCGCACATGACTATTTGGCAGGACGGCGCAAAAGACACTCAGCGGGTCCCTGAACACCAACTTATAATAATACAATTTATTGCGAATAATAATTATTTATTATTCCCAAATCTTAACTTAAGAATTAACTTAAGAATTTTAAACATTGATTATTTTCCACTTAATTGCTAAGAGCAGCAGATTTTGTCAATTGTGTGATTGTTAATTTATTACTACTTACTAAGATATGTTTTATTTACTACAATTAATAATTTCATATTACTTACTACATTGTCTGCTTGATTTTCTTTATAATCTCCTTCGCTGTTTATGGCATCTTGATTAGCAAACATTTTTCTGTGAACCTTTTTAAATTCATTCATTAACGCATCGTGATGTTTTTTCTGGTCGTTGTCTATGGCTTTTGGAATGCCAGTTTTCTTAATGGGAATTAGGTTGCTTTCCTTTTCTGGCGCGGGTTTCTTATTCTAAATACAAACATTAAACTAAGGTCACAAAGACATAATAAATGTTGAACATTTTATAGTTAGGCAAATTCAGTTTGAAATATTGATGATATGTTTTTATATTTTTGATGATTGGACTTACCAATTTTCTTCTTTGAATTTCTTCGGCAATGGCACTAGATAATGTGGCTGAACTAGATATACTAGCAGAATCTTCATCCACTTCGTTTTTTGACGACGTAGGATAATTACAATGTGGTTTCGAACATGCCTTTGAATTCATATGATGAACTTCTACTAGAATAGTTTTCTTTTCTTTATCTCTATTCGTTTGGGTTGTAGCATACATATTCTTTCTAGAGTTGTTATTATCGTAACTGCATTGTATCGTTGCTCCATTTTCCGTCAGGTTAATAATAGTTCTATTTAATTGACTCGTAACTTTTGACGGTTCGAAATCTGTCTTAGTTTTACATCTTCTACTAGACTTATTTTCATATGTGTGAGGATTATTTGGTATACTAGGACTATCATAATCGGGTTCAATATCCGAAGGTGCATCAAAATTATGAATGTCGTTTTTTTTCCAATCGTAATCTAAACTATCCCATGTTCTCCTTTTCATTTTATTCATAGTTAACCTAAAATATATATAAAGTTATTGTACTTAAAATATAAGTTGCATGCGTGTATAGAGTGATTTAGAAATCTAAGACTAAGTATCTAAATTTTTTAAACTACGTGAGATATTATACCCCGAGGACAACGAATTCAGCTCATTAGTAGAATGAGTATTAAACCTGTCCGCTCTGTCCGCGGCCTCCTCTGCTACACTCGCCAACCTGCGTCGTAGAGCAGCAGGCGGTGCGAGCGGTACCGGCGCACTCACGGGCGCGGGGCTGCGCTCTCCCGCAGCAGAAGAAGCCGAGCTGTTGTAACCAGAGCTCTCAGGTGACACTAACTCTACTCCAGCACCCTCTTGAATGACGAGCTCAAGCCGCCCACTCGCTTTCATCGCTGATATGGCCTGCGCAAAATAATTTTTAATTTAAGGCATTAACTATAACATCATTTAAAAAAATATGAAGTGAAGGAAACATCGAGCAAATTCCTCAAACCATGCATGCAAGGCACATGCTTTGAAGAACCGAAAAGTGAGAGAGAGTGAGGGTTATGACAAAGACTAGGACTTACTAACATACATATAGGTAGTTAGGTAGACTTAAAGAGTATAAACTAATTTAATGAATACCTTACTAATTCATATATATTTTATAAATAGGTGTTGTGTGTTATATATAGATATAAGTTTTAGTTATTCTATTCTACTACGGTAAACTATTAACCGCTTTAAAGGCAGTATTACCTACCTCGTTAAAAGATATATTGGCGAAGTCGTAGCCGTTGCAAGATAAGATTTGATCTCCCGGCCTCAAACCGGCTTCTCGTGCTATGCCACCTTCTCTAACAAATTGTACAAAAATTCCAGGTTTCCAATCTGGTCCTTTACAAATGCTAAAACAAATAATATTTTTAAGTTCCATCATAATATATTTATAATAAACTTACTTATTACATAATTAGAAATCGAAGCAGTTAAAATTTACTTTATTTCATTAGTTTACACTTAATTGTGGCGTTAATGAAGTATGACAAAATACGAAACACTTTTTAATAATTTGGTTGCTTTAAACTCACCCACAACCAAGTTTAGCTCTTGGAGGAACTAATATAGAGAGTCGCATGTTCGTCAAATGCTCTGAATTGTGACACAGAGTAGGAGACGAGGAGACTTCGGACGCTAAAGAAGCACGCTCCGACACAAACTGCCACGACAGAGTATCGTGTTCTTTACTGAAACACGACAAATTCATTACACCTAGGTATACATACATAGTCATAAGTTTTTTCTACCAGCAGTAAACATAGTACAATAAATACAAAACTCAATATAGTTTTCTCTCTATACACTGAACTCTTCGTGCGTCGCTTCTGTGAGGTGTACTACAAATTATACTTACTCTTTCATTGGAACCATCCCAACATCTGAAACAAGATATTATATTTAATTGTACATAACTGTATATTTTATACAAATTTTAAGTAAAATATTTTGATATGGTTTCATCAGGACTCATCAGGATTATCACTTAAAAGTAATTCGACAATTACTGTAAATAATAAAAAATGTAAATAATTTATATACCTATTGTTAAGATGTTGTATGTAAATGTATACTTATAATTGATTTTAAACTTACGTCTAACTTTTAACTTTAGCCTAGACTGTGAGGTTATATAATGGACTAGCTCCGCGTGGACTGCGTCATCAACTCTGTAACCGTTGACGTTGATCACTTGATCCCCTACCTGTAAGAAAAGACAATATACCTTACTTAATATTTTAAAACACTCGCAATTATTTTTGTTTCTGTTCAAAAATATATTTACTACGAATATACATTTTATATTTGCAAAAGTTAGATACAGATCTAAACAATCAAATCACTAAAAAACTATCAAAATTTGATTTTCGTGTGTCACATATTTTGATTAAGGTGTAAAGTTTGTTTTGAAGTTAGGACTTTTTTTTATGTTAGATAAGGTACAAACGAGCAAATGGTCCACGTGATGGTAAGTGGCCACCATCGCCCATGGACTTCGGCAAAACAAGAGATACCCTGTTGTTTTTTATCTCTTGTTTTGCCGCTGCGTTGCATCCTCGAACATAGAGTGGGGAGGGGGAGTGAAGAAAAAATGCTGCAGTTTCTGCGGACCCTGAGCAAAACCCCAGAGTCCACTAGATCCGCAGCATCAATGGGATGGGAGAGGGAAGGGGTAAATCTGGCCCACATGCGACTCGACCGGAACGTCTATGACACTTGGCGGTTGGATTCGCATGCTGGTGGTCGCAAGCCAGTCGGGGAACAGAACCCCTACCATCAAGGGGGTGCTGGGTTACTCGGCTCTTACGAGATGCTCTCCCAGCGGCAGAGGGGAACAGTATTCTAACCCGTCCCCTCACGGTTAAAAACTTCTAGAGGTACTACGGCTTGTAAAGGTAGGATGTGTAGAGCTAGAATCTTGGTTCTATATAAGTCCATAACTTTTTGACAGTGCGAGGTAGGTATATAATCTCATCTTGGCAACATTTTGCATGAAATTTTTTTGGTGGGATTATCTTTTCGTGGTGTGACATCAATTTTCTAGTTTCGCATTTTTTTCCATATTAGCGGTATAACATTGCTTTTTGCTAAAAATCATGTTCCTGGGTCGGAGGAACAACCCTAGGAGTTTGATTTTTTTCCATCTCTGAGAGACATGAATATTAAAAATTAAAGAGACTTGAATATTTGATATTAATTGTAACTTTTGAGAAAAAGGATCTTGTGTGACAGTCTGAAAAAGTTAATTTTCTAGTGATGTAGAAAAAAAATTACAATTTTTTATTTTTTCATGATAAATTTCGTGATCTAGGTCTTCTAGAATTACCATATAACTCTGCGATTAATGTGGTTAATCGTAGTCATTACGTGGACATAGAAGTTTGATTATTTGACAACCTCAAGCAGGCTGCCACCTTAAGTATTTGATATTAATTTCAATTTGATACCTCCATGCGTTCCTGAGAAAAATGCCTTGACAGACCGACAGACGGACAACAAAGTGATCCTATAAGGATTCCTTTATTCCTTTCAAAGTACGAAACCCTAAAAAATGAAAATAGCAGATAAATTGTATTTTGGAATAGATATTAGGCAAAAATGGTATTCCGCGTAGTTTTGAATTCGAAATGTAGAACAACATTATTTATTATTAATTATCTATCAACGTATATTTGTTGACAACACAGTTTGGTAGCCACGTCCCCGTTTAAAAATATAACATCAAAATTATAATTGTATAATATTTTCGCTCAAGTTGCATGAATACAACGCTCTACTGAATGTTTAATGAGTGACGTCACACGCACAAGTGTACTAATGTCAGCCACGTCGTGGAGTGACGACAGCACCACTTTCTTTGCGATCTCGCAAAGAAGCCGGACGATACGCCTCATGCCCCACATATCGGACAACTTTCCTTTGGACTTTCGTACCACCTTTTTTTAAGACGAGGTCCATCCAGGCTTTAATATCACTCATCTGATCCATCTATCCCTTACTTATACGTAAAATATGCTCAATTTTAAATACCTTAAATAAAATTAACTCGTATTTGCATTACTTAAGTGTTCAATATATGTCTGGTTCATAAATCAACTTCCCGCATGTTACTTAAATAATAGAAAATATCATTTTTAATTCCTTTGACGACATAATACAGAGGATTCTTTACATTATTATAAAATTAAATATTAAAAATTGTTTATATTTAAAGTAGGAATTATATAGTTTATAACTAAATGCTTGAATAAAGATAAATTATTAATATTTTATTTTCGTAACATGCTGTGCCTGTTATTGTCAAAAGTTTGTAAGAATTTTGATAAAATCTTTCGGAAAGTTTTTAAAATATCTTAATAAGTACATTTAAAAAAAATGTTCCAAAAAGACAAAGTCACTTACAGCTTAATAAAACAAAAAGTATAAAATAAGAATTGTGGCCATATAAAATCATAGTTAGAAAAGTATCCAGACAACGTAAAAAATAAATTATTTTTTAAAATGTATTGTGATAGCTGTGATTTGAATTCGTAAAATGAGTTTACATTTTTAGAGGAGACGGTAATTTATTATAAAATTAAGTATCAAATTAAGTATCCTCAGCAAAACGAGGGTGGGTCAGCAAGTTTGAAATAATTATCGGAACGATTATTTTCGCTCTATAATAAAAGATTTGGTAAATGTCCCACGTTATGTCGTTTACGCTGCGCTCGCGATTATTGATTAACCTATACTTAATATAGTAGGTACGTTTACGTTGAATAATAAATTTTCTTTTATGGTTAAATTTGTTACAGTGATTTTGTAATTTTATAGATTCTGAAATAGGTATGTTTATTACCCAAAGTTTCAAAAACTAATCTGTACTTACATATAATAAAATCGTGGACATGCCGTGTGACATTGGAGATTTTTGAAAAAAAAAAAGTAGTTGAAAACGTGTGAAATAAGTATTTTATAATTTTGTCGGTTTGTCTGTTTGTTTTTGCAAGCATCACGTTAACAAATAGGATACTTTTTAAATCCCGAAAAATACACAGTTCCTGTGGAATTGAGCGTTGTTAGTGGTGCATACACAGTTGAATGGAAATGAGCGATATGAAATATTTAATTTGTAACTTGAATCATCAAATTGTTCCCGCGGGATTTGCAATTCGTGCAAGAATAACGTAATCGAATAGAAATATAATTGTGTACACATATAGTTATTATACATGCCAGAACAGGTAACCAGATACGAAAAATTTGGTACACAAAGTTTGTAACTTGAATTTTATCTTAGAATTAACATAGAATTCTTTATTCCGAGAAAAATTAGAGTTCCTGTAGGATAACGGTTATGAAATTTCGTACACATATAGACAAAGTCACTTGGGTCGACTAGTATTAAATATGATACAACAAAACTTAACAACATACAGTACAGGTATAAAATTTTAAGTCGTCTTAATAACATCAACTCATTGCTGATGCTATGTATTATTTGGCCGATATCGATGACTCAACATCTGATAAGTCTGGTGTTTTATTTGCGTAGAACAAACACAATACGTGTTTGCCTGAAAATGTTCAACTATTTTTTCTTGATGAGTCAGGTAAATGCTGTTTCGAGTATCATTAACTACTCAAGTTGATATCTATTACCAAATAGAAAATGAATAAGAGTAATAGTTCTATTATGCTTCTTTTAAGTAAGCAATTTTTCAATCTCAATCTAGTTTTTGTAGCGTCTATCAGAAATAATTCTGTTAAAAAAACTTATGACAAAAGTTGAAGACGCAATAAATTATGTGAAAACTTAAATTTGCAGTTGAAACCGAGATTGCGGCCATTGTAACGGTTTGTAGGGCTGCATCTTTTCTATTTTAGCAAGCATTACACAAGAAGAGTTTGCTTAAACAAACGCAGACAGCTAAGCATACGCTAGTTGTAGAAAGTCGACGTTCGAACAGAACAGATAAATTAAGTGACTCATATATACTTTGAGAACTGAACTATGAAAATTGAAATGGTTTTTCTTTGCATTAGTACTCTTTTCCTGCCATTATAATAAACGCTGTAATTATACAGTAGGATTTAGGTCTGTAATAACTAGGTATATAATCCGTTGGTGCAATTCTGTCACACATTTTTATTGAAACGAGCTTGTATTGATAGTTCAACCAATAACAACGACGCGCTGTTACTGTTTTTCGAAATAGTGTTTAAAATAATTTGTCATTTAATATATTCATGGAACAGAATTAAATAAATATTTAAAATTTATTAGTTTAAAAATTCGTCTAAGTTCGAGTCGAGCTCGCGCACTGAGGGTTCCGTTCTATCTGGATTGACGAATAAACTTAACTTTGCCGTATGTTGTCCTGATATACATCGATATAAGTCACGGTCAGTTTATGTTACAGTTAGTATTAGTTTTCAAATTCTTCCTTTACGTGAGCTTTAAGACCTTCATTCTTACCAATATTTATGAATCTAGGACAGCGGGAGTCATCATCACCACAACCCGTTAATATCCCACTGCTGAGCCGGGCTTCACAGACCTTTAAGAACATGGAGAACTCTCAGGAGTGCAGGTTTCCTCACGATGTTTTCCTTCGCCGTTATAGCAAGTGATATTTAATTGCTTAAAACACACATAACTCAGAAAAGTCAGATTTGTGTGCCCAGGATTTAACTCGGACCTCCCGAGTAAGACACCGATGTCTTAACCACTAGGCTATCACTGCTCCAGTATGTCAGCGGGAGTACCCGAGAATAATGTTTCGATTTTAGATTACCTTGCGAGTATCAAAATAAGTATTAACGGTCGTATCTTTTGACTACAGATCTGGATGTTTGCTATCTATTGTAAATTTGTAACTTCACGCGTCTCTGAGAAAACCGGTCTTAGCGGATAGATGGACAACGAAGTGATAAGTTGAGAGTAAGGATACCTAATTTTTAAATTATGAAATTGTGAGTTTTAAAAGCTTTTAGTGAGAACTTAAATTAGTCAAATTGATTACTTTTTATATAAGAAATCATTATGAATTCCTATTTTTCATGTTCACAGCATACACGAGAACGGCGGGACCAACTTCGCCAATTCTTTGTTGTTGTGTTTGTTACTGTCAAGAAAGGTTCTTATGTGAGACAAAATTAAGAGTTGCGCAGAAAATTAGAAAATTTAAGATTACTGAACGACCAATCAAATAAATAACGAACGAAATGAAACTTCTAATTCCATGCAATAAAAAGGTACGACATAATACAAAAACCATTATAATACATAAAAATATTTTATTACAGTTGGTAAACTGACTGCGACATATGTTGATGTATGGGAACAGCAGTTTTCCGACGGCAAAATAAAGTTTCTCACTTAATTCAAATTGTACCCAACCCTCAGTCGGACACTCAACTTGGCCGATTTTTTAAATAACAAATTACCTAGTTTTATGAATGTTTTGTCCTCCTACCTAATTTTAACATAAAGTAATTGTTAAAAATATACTTTTTTAAATTTTTATTTACTTGTACTTACAAGAAATTTAGAAAAATATGTAAACTCAATTATACAACATTTAGTGAAGTTGTGGTGTGTGTGGCTTTGGTAAGAGCGTGGTAGTTGTTACGTGAGCTCTTAAAAGAATGAAATGCTTCTTGCGACAATTCAACCTCGGACGCGAGTAATTATACAGCAGGCGCGCAGGCCGTTAATTGTGAGAGGTTTTCACATAATACCAGTATATCGAGTGATGAGACCCCATACTCGTGGGAGACAACGCATTTACGCAATATACATCACAAACTTTTACATTTTATTTGTAATGTTATTAAATAATTGTAGGTTCAAAATAAAAAAAAAAAAAAAACAACGAATATTACTATATCAGCATTGTCATAACTTTAAACTTGTGGATAATAATGTATTAACAGAGCAATTTCTCACCTATTTCAATTACGGATTCGAAAAACTTTTGCACTAATAAAATCTAAAATATAAAAATTTTCCAGATCCCTATCCGCACTGTAAATTTTACACATACAAAGGACATTTAAAAATATCACATTAAAACTTTCGCATTACCGGAATAATACGTGAATGACCTAACGAATAACAATGTAATAATGAACAATCGGTCATAAGCAGAGCAAAAAATATGGTAAAAACTCGAACACAATGTGTTAAAATAGTCACCAAGTGTACATTAAGAAATGTTTATTATGCAACTACGTGAAGTAAATATCCACAGAAATAACTATATTATAATTATTATTCTTGCCTCATTCCATTGTTAGTAGGACTATCCAATGATTTCCCGTTAATGTGGTGTAGGTATATTTAGGCCTAAAGAAATTGGTATTTGTGATTTTGGTAGAGAGTAACAAAGCAGCTTTAGTTACGTTCCTGGATTCCTCTCAAAAATTAATAAACTCACAAATCCACAAATCCCATCAAAGAAAATCTTCAATGGAGTTATTTCTGCTGATATAAAGCGTAGTTTGCATTTTTCAGAAGTTTGTAATGAGTACTATTTGTTATCTATTATTTTATTCACTGTTTCTACGAATTTCTTAGTAATTGATTTCTCAATAAGAATACTTGAATTGACTTAAGTTAACGGGAGTGTATTAGACTCTTTATTCTTACGTGACGATTTCTCTCAAGCAAGTCCTACATCAGAGAATGTTAAGGCACTTGATTAAAAAAAAAGTTATCATTATAATAATAATATACTTTAGGAATGATTTTAATAAATGAACCTCTTACCTTTAATCCTTGAAGGTGAGCTTCAGAATTAAGTTCAACCTTAGATATGAAGAAGCCCGTCGCATATTCCCGCCCTCCGCGCAACGAGAATCCAAAAGCAGGTGCGGCCTTGCGAGGACGCAAGAGGCGCACGACTCGCACCCGTCTCTCCGGCGCCCCCACCGGCAGATTGGCGCGAGAGCCTGACGTTGATGTCGCCGCAGACGTCGTCGACATCGCGTACATAGCTGCACTGAAATTAGTCGACAAAATTGGTTATAAGAAATATAATTCTTAATAGAATACAATACACCAAAATATTAATTAAATATCATCATACATAGAACAGTTTGTAATGTATGGATGGATGTATGTTTGTTACTCTTTGACGCAAAAACTACTGAAAGGATTTTCTTGAAACTTTACAATTATAGCTCACACATCAGAATAACACATAGGCTATAATTTATAATTACATAGTGTGAAATTTATTTTTTTATTAAAATTACAAAATATGACAGGTGAAACCGCGTGGCGCAGCTAGTCATAAAATAATAAAACTTAAACACATATCGAAAGGTCAAAACGCTTACGCAAGTGTTCCGCTTCTTGCACTTATCTTTATTCTAACTCATTTCACTTATCTGAATAGACGCACTGTAATCATCTTTACACAAAGGCTTTTTCAATAACAACTTTAAACGCTTATGTATCTGGGTGCTTCTTAAAAACTGGATGATATGTACAAATCTTTGTATACTTTACCCTGGCCCGGCCTTTACCGGTATTCGGTATGCCCTTTTAATGTTTAAGACTGCAGATGTTTTACGCCGAGGCCCGAAGTCACGATTTTACTTTTTAATAATGAATATTAAATAATCATGCCATGAATTATAACAAAGATTTAATTAAATACCCGAAAAACTTACATAATGTAGAATTAATAGGTGATAAGTATGCGAGAAATTGATTATGAAAGCGAGCGAGAAGTATGACGTGATAAAATGAATGAAATGAAGGTATGAAAAGGCTTAATGATGTTATGTCGACTAGCAAATACATTTATCTGTATGAATAATATTTACATATATATTAACCAAGTTTACATTTGACGTGTTTTTTTTGCATACTCGATCTTGTATTTTAGGAGCAGCTAATCATAAGAGTCGCTTTGAATACACAGAAGTCATAGTTTTGTCATAGAATGAAAGAGGAATGATACCATTACTACACAGCAATACGTATACACATGCAATTAAGCCAGAGCCGACCAGTGCCTGTGGCTTGAGACCCAGGAGCAGATTTAAAGAACTCTTTCATAATATATTAACTCTCACCTACTCGACCCCGCCAACTACATTTGATAATAAAGTAAACTTACGTGGACTTCAAGAAAGGTGACCTTCACTAAGATACTATAATACTAACTTCCATGTACATTGCGCGGAAACACCAGAGAGACTTACTCTAATCTATCGCACTAAAGGTTATATATTGTCAACACCCGCGAATACTAATTATAAAGTGTTACGTCAACCCATAAAAAAAGGACAATTGAAAAGTAACTATGCCATTATCGAAAAATTTCTACATAAACATAAGTTATAAGATACTTCTGTTCTTGAAGTTCTGAGACCACATCACAAGCAAAGGAGTTAATTATTGATTTGTAATTTAGTTTTCTATTCTAATATTTATAGAAAAGAATTGTATTGGCACTGGAATTTTAAACAATAACTAAAATTATAGTAACATTTAATTTTGAATTAGTGTCGAACGGAAACGGAAACCCACGATCTGTGTTATGTATGTTTGACTCACACTTGATTAAGATACATGAGTCGCATATTAATTGCTTACCTTAACTAATTATGTAATAATAAAAATTAGAAAAATAATTTGTACACAATTTCCTGCTGAGATTGATTGCATTCTGCATTAACAAATAGAAATTTTATAATTGATTCCATTTCAATACACGGGTCACGGATGGCGGGGATGGAGAATAAGGGGGAAGGGTAAGAGTGCAGCTCCTCTAAGCGGTACATTGACCTAGCTCGCAGTGCGTCTGCGCAGCCTCCTGCAGGCTAAAATCGCTTCTTTATATTCCTCGTATAATAATAATTGGCACATCGATACGTTATTAACCATTAGAACATGGTTAAACAGATTATTTCCAGAATATTAAATTTAATTCCACCTATCAGTAGGAAGTAAACATACAATACTAGTGTATTGTATCAACAATGGCAAAAGAAATCAGCCGTAATAAATTATACTCATACATTACTAGTTAAGGTCTTACTTGTGTTAATAATAACGGTTGAAGTAGGTATCGATATCAAAGATCATTATGCAATTTCACGTACGTACAATTGATTGATCTCAGAGTATGACAAAATCGTGAAAGTGAAAGCTCAATAGACTACTTACAAATACTGCACTTGACACAATATATTTTGGTCTACGTAACGCTTTATTCGGAAATAAACTAGCGCTCTCTAAGAAATAGTTCAATTCAATAAATCGGAAATGTTCATAAAATGAAAACTACGGGGCCAAACTATGTTAAATTTTTTTGGAAATGAAAATCAGATCATAAATCTCAGAGAAATCGGTGTACTATGTACATACATAAATAAACAATATAGATCCCAAGAAATGGGAACGGAAAAAATGTGCATAAAATTAAAACTACTGAGTCAAATTATGTTAATTTTTTATAGGACCAAATAGCAACTATTCCGCATCAAACTAAAGAAGAATCACGTAAATCGGGTCATAAATCTCAACGTAATCGGTTTACATAGTACATTAAAAAAAATCAATCAATTTGAGAACTTCCTCTTTTTTGTAGTCGGTTAATAACGAAGAGAAGCGCATATTGGCCGAAGCTGTAATTTATTTATAAGAATAGCTCCATGTATTAAATTAATTTTATGTTTACATTCATACTGCCTTTGCAGATACATAGCAGTCTGTACACCGAACTCAAATAATCGCTTCGATAGAGATGGTGTCTAAAGAATTTTAGAATGATGGTAACAAATAATTACTGACGAATAAACTGAATTAGATGAATTTCGTAATACAAGGCGACTCATTACCAGAATTTTAGTCAAAATATAATTGTATATATTTTTAGGGTCCGATACCGTAAGATAAAAAAGGAACCCCTGTAGAATTACTACGTTGTCTGTAAAAAGTATTCAAGACTGTGGTAACTATAAAAAAAATGAAAATGTAACTTCTAAGTGAAAGTAATCAAAAGATGCGGCCATTTATTTCATCATGAAATTTGGTAAGAAGCAATGTGTTTCCTCAGACGTTTAAAACGATCTAAACCGAAAATTGTAAAACTATATAAAAATATTTTATTGCAGTTGATAAAATAACTACCACCTATGACGGTGTATGGGGACAAAAGATTTCCGAGAGCAAAGTTAAGTTTGTCCCTTAATTTAAATTGTACGGAACCCTCAGATACACTACTTGGCTGATTTTTTTTATTTAATCTCCAAAAAAGCAGAGGTAGGTGACGTATTAGAGTGAAAGCTTAAAGCGGTTTCATGTTATGTGACACAGCTATCTAATTTTCTATATTAACAAAACTGAATATTTTTCAACATTATTGTTTTACAACTCGTCTAATAACGTTCTCTACTATGGAAACGAGCTAGTTTAACATAAATTCCACGTCGTAGGAATGGCCTTACCATTTGTCAGCCGAGTGAGCCGAACGCTATTTGCTATTTTCTGGGTCGATTAAATTATATAGCTATGGAAGCACCATTATAGTCGTTAAAGTAGATAATGTCTTAATAAATGATTCAATCAAATCTTTGTCAACTACACCTAAAATATTATTGAGCTTCAATTAAAATATCTATTAAGTGAAAGTATTAAACATTTTCATGGTATGCCAGTTAACGGATTAATGTTCGAAAGAAATTAACTTGCAGTTTCTGTAGTTTTAATAAAATTCTATTCTGACTATTGGCACGAACATGTAAAGTATATTTTTATTTAAAACTTTATCTAGATTATAATACTATAAATTGCTATTTAAAAATGTTATAGGTAGTCAGTGCAATATCGTATTCACAGTCTATTGAGAAGCGCGCGCGCAGGTGGTGGCACTGGCGGGGCCGCTCAAGCGTGAATCCCTCTCTCGCCCCCGTCGACAACAACTGTTCCCCGTTTTTTCTCTCAGTCTAAGATAGAGCAATGACCTTTATTCTTCTTCACAAAAATTTTAAATCCTAAGAATAAAATATTATAAACAATAACGTCAGAAAGAAATCTTTTTCGGCCAACCAAGCGTTGCTCAAAATGAAAAACTTAAAGGTTCAATTTAAAAAAAACAATAAATTCAATATAATAATAAACTAACTATAAAATATATAAACTACATTGAAAATATGTTATTTTTATGATTACTAACGGACAGACCGTTATGTATAAAAAGTTTTAAGACAGAACATCTTCTTATATATAAAATTCTCGTGTCACAATGTTAGTTACCATACTCCTCCGAAACGGCTCGACCAATTTTTATGAAATATTATATGCATATTCAGTAGGTCTGAGAATCGGCTACTATCTATTTTTCATCCTCCTAAGTGATAAGGTGGCCCACCCCAAATTTATATGGCAAAACAACTTTTGCCGGGTCATCTAGTGATACAATAAAAAAATCAAAACTTATAATATATCTTAATAGTTTTAGGTAAATATGAAATTTTATATCCACGTGTGACTAAATATTTCAGATTTTATTTTAAATTACATTTAATTTTATATACATAAACGAATATTTTAAAATTAATCGTAATTTATATTTATAAAATAAGCATGAAGCTGTTTGTATTTCTGTTATATCACCCAGAAACTTCCTAGACTGTACATCAGAGGGAGCGATCAATATTGCTAAGGATACAAACAAAACAAACTTTTAGGGCATGCCTCCCTTTGACGTTGTATGGATTCATAATAATTTCCGGTTAAAACCGTGAAAGCCGATGTCTACTGGATTAAGTGTCACTTTCCCCTTCGTCGAAATAGTAGGATAAAGGTGGCTTAAAGAATCGGCTTTCTGTTTTGGCTATGACTGACAAATTAGTAGAACTTTCATTATTAAAACTGAAAATTATGATAGATCAATGCAGAAATCAAATAAGCAGTGATAGCCCAATGGTTTAGACATCGATGTCTGCTCGGGAGGTCCAATTTCGATCCCCCACACAGGCACACACCTCTGACTTTTCTGAGTTATGTGTGTTTTAAGCAATTTAATATAATTTGCTTTGACGGTGAAGAGAAATATCGTGAGGAAACCTGCACTCCTGAGACTTCTCTATGTTCTCAAAGGTGTGTGAAGTCTACCAACACATTTTTTTATGCTAGATAAGGTGCAAACGAACAGATGGTCCACCTGATGGTAACTGACCACTATCGCCCATGGATATGCGTTGCATCTTCGAAGATAGAGTGGGGAGGGGGATTTAACAAAAAATGCTTCGGTTTCAGCGGACCCTGAGCAAAAGCCCAGAGTCCGCTGGATCCGCAGCATTAATGGGAGTAAGTCTGCCCACATGCGGCTCGACCGGAACGCGTCTATGACACTTGGTGGTCGGATTCGCATGCTGGTGGTCGCAAGCCAGTCGTGGAACAGATCCCCTACCACCAAGAAAAAATTTTCGAGCATGGTGTAGTATGTCCTTATCCCAATTTATTCTGAGAAGGAGACACGGCTCAGCAGTGGGACATTAAAGTGTGACGATGATGAATGCAGAAACCATATAGACTCTCAGTCTCATTTCTGTAGCAACTTACATATAAATCTAGGGCAACATATTTGTCAAAGATACGACTGAAGAAGAGAAAGAAAGTTGGAGTTTTATTAATTCCAAATATTACAACAAAACAATGTGGCACAAACGCGCGAAACAGAAAAGGAAGGCGGAGCACGGACAAGTTAGAAATGCCGCAAAATAATCGGCATTCAAACCGGCCTCGGCGACTGGTCGCCAATTAACCGCGTCCGACCTCTGAGGCTGAGTCCCGCGACTCCGCGATGCTATTCATAGATACCGAGAACTCCCCAAACCGCCACCTGGATGTATTGCAACTCGTTACAACAATGTGACTCAACAGCTTTACATAACTGAATAAGTGAACAGTCCAACACTCAAACAGATTTCAATCTTATGTTTTAACTCCATAGATCTCAATATTTTATTAAATAAATTATTCGATAACATTATAAAATATTTACCCACTGGTTTCCAGTTCTTTGTTCGATACGAGTATACAACCTCCTAAAATTACAACCTTAATCCAACTAACGGGAAAAATTCACCGGAAACAACATTAAGCCAGTATGAGTCCGGTTAGCAGTAATTGTTTTTATTTGTAAAATAAAAATGCATTTGAACGTAATCGGTAAAAACTATTGGCAGACAGGCTGTAGTGTCATAAATCACTATTATTAAGTGTTGAAATTATACTGCTCAGTAAGACTCATGACATGTAATCTAAATGGAAGTCGAGCAATGCCTAGGGTTTGAGACCCAGGAGCAGTTTTAAAAACGTATTTTATAACCGTAAACTCTCACGTTTACCGCTCGACCTCGCTATCGAATATTAAAATAATAAAGTACATTACGATAACGTAGGCCTAACACCACGCCACCAAACAACACTACACTATTAGTACCTGAACTACCCGCGAATATTAATTTGTACACGGTGTTACTAATACCACCTGGTTTATAATGTACGAGCGGCCTGCCCTCGCTTCGCTCCGGGTATTTGAAGCAATATTATAATTAATGTCCTTAAATTGTCATTCTTTAATTGTGTAGCTAATATAAGAAAATATAAGAGCGATAAACAAAGAAAATTATAAATCAAAGACAGAAAAAAGAGAGGATGAGAGAGAATTAAAGTATAAAAGAGGAAGAGAGACGGGAATACTATAAACTTCTCAGTAAAAGAATTTTTAAATACGGATTAGTAGCAACAAAATTGCCGTATTCTATTGTCATAAAAAAAAGTATACTTATGGCAACACTACATCACCTTCGTTACTCATGAAAAGTGTCGTTTTCTCTCAGTAAAAGAATTTTTAAAATCGGTTTAGTAACAACTCAATGGCCATATTCTATTAATTAAAAAATGTATATGGCAACACTAAGTCACCTTTGTTACTTACGAAAAGTGTCGTTTTCTCTCAGTGAAATAATTTTTAAAATCGGTTTAGTAACAACAAAATGGCCATATTCTATTAATTAAAAAATGTATATGGCAACACTAAATCACATTTGTCACTCACGAAATGTGTAGTTTTCTATCTGTGAAAAAAAAAATTACAATCGGTTTAGTAGTGAAGTAGTTTAGGCTTCTAGAGGTGTTACAGAGACCCCACGTATTAAAGTCTTAAATAACTTCTATGTAATGTTAATATTACCAAATTTCGACGAACCTATCAAATAATGCAACAGGATGGTTACGAGTATGCACAGGAAAAGATTGCGTAAATTTCCTCATAAAACATGTGAAATCATTTTCCGTCCGCAGGTATAGTTATTCAATAAATAATGCTCTAACTTCCTTTACGAAATAAGCCTAATTAGATGTTAATAAACTTTTGATCAATGTTAAAAAATATTTATGTATAGGTAACAAGAAATTTAAGATAAAATAACAAGTAATTCTTTTTAAATTTAATGTATTTAAAATTATTTCTCAAAAAATACTAACTCAATCCTTACTAATATTATAAAATAACTGTCTGTCGCCAATACTACCGATTTAAATGAGATAGTCTAGAGCCTGAGAAAGGACATAGGCTACTTTTAATGCGAAAAAAAGAGTTGTAAGGTGATGAAAGATCCCCCCTTTCAACCCCTAAAAGTTGTATGGAAGTAGGTATCGTCATTTTTAGAACTAAAACCTTAAAAATAAATAAATATGACATTCAAAGTTGGTAAAAGTTTTACCCTCAAGTGTGTAAAATAACAATAGGGAATAGAGGATTAAAGTTTATATGGAAATATGCAAGGTTTATGTGCATGTTTTATAAGTTTGCGACAAGAGATACGTATGTGTCTTATTTGTAAAATAATTTGCCTAAATAATTAAAAATGTTACTCAAAGACACTATTCCACGCGGATGAAGTCGCGGGCAAAGCTAGTAGTATATATATTACCGATACTTGTTTTGTGTATATAGATTTAAAATAAACATGATAATTATCTGGAATCAATTTCTCTTAAAGTATATAAAAAGTAGATATAAAAATTCAATAAGAAAGCTAGAAATAGCAGATCACAAGCGACTATCGTCTTAAGAAGGTCGAAAGAAATCGCTTGAAAAACCTGGAGATGCCATGAATGGATGGAAAGTAAACTGACGAGCGAGATGGCAATTTCTGTTCACACGAATCTACTGATATCTCCCATTCCTACACATATTTGAAATGAACATTAGTGCAATAGAACTATTGTAATTATGTTTCGAAATGTGCTAATCATTTTTACGGAGCTAAAAAAAGCTCAACAGATAAAATGAAATATTTAAATTTTGTAGCTTAATTAAACGGACTATTTGAGATTACATTATTTAATGAACTATGAAACCGTTTTTTTTAAAGATTATCGATACCTGTTTTACTTTTTATTGTAAGTTAGAAGTCAGTACGTATAAGTAAGCAAAATACATATATATATATCGACACCATTGATAACTTTATATTCGAGGGTAGTACTTTTTATTTAATTCCAAGACCGTATAACCTCTGTTACGATAGACTTGACCGAGTTGTCAATCGGAGCTCACCTGGTGACGATTATGGCTGTTAGTGTGCGGTATCAGTCCCATGTAGATGACTTAATCAGTATAAGTTTTATCAGATTTTTTCTCACTGTAGCCGATATCATCTTAAGTAGCGATGAGATAGTCTATCCTCAATCAGTTTGTAATCTATTAGCTAATCTATGAATTTAATTCTACGCTTTAAATTTCTTCGAATGAAGAATTCAAAGATTTAATAGTTGGGTGCATTTGCCCTAATGTTAGAGAAACAAGCAAAAATATATATATTAATACGTGAAGCAATAACGCTGTAGCCCTTTTAATGAAAATTGCGCGGACGGAGGTATATGAAATTTCCTACATTTAGAGTGATATATAGAGAAAGAGTGCTGAATGCTAATATTAGGAGTGTACCTCTAAGAACGATTTATTGGAAAGAGTTTAAATTATTGAAAAAATGTTTTTTATAATTATATTATTTACGAGTTAACACTTGTATAAAATCCCAGCACCATCTGCAGTATATAAATCCATTTACCTGTTTAGGGACTATTTTTTTTAAATTTATTTATTAGTTTACTTTGGACAACAGTGGATCCATATATTTACAATTAAGCTAATATAAATGTTTATTTAATTTAATTTAATGCGTCATGTAGGTACTGGGGCATCCCCTGCGGGATCATTGTCCGCACGAAATGCCTCAGCACAGGCGCATGCAAGTCATCTGATATGACTTTGAGGATGCTGTTGTCACTCCCCCGAAGTGTTCTTATCAGCGAAACTACTTTCTTCCGGACAATGGCATGAAAATCATCAGTGTGAGCCTGAGCAAACATACTGGAGGCACTACAGAATCGGGGGAGTTTCAACATCATCCTGAAAACATTATTGTATTGGATGCGCAGGGCATCTAACGACCTTTGGGAATACGCAAACCACAGGCCGCCCATTTACAGACCCTGGCAGTATGCTTTAAAAAGCGTTATTTTGACCTTGTCAGTACATCGGGCAAATTTGCGGGCCAACATGTTCCCCCGGGCCGCCAGCGCCCTACGTTCCCTCTCCACATCGTCATCGTCTTTAAGGTCGTCAGCCAGAACATGCCCCAGATATTTAAACCGCGTTACTCGATTTAAACTCGTGCCGTTTAAGGTGATGGAGGGAAAAGTATCAGGACACTTGTTGGTGGCCTTGAAGACCATGAACTCTCTCTTCTCGACATTATATATCAGACCATGTGATCCGGCATACCTCTCACAGCATCTCTCCAATAGACCCCGCAGTCGGTCCCAGCAGCACCATGTCGTCTGCTGAGCTCGACTATGAGGTCATTGACATACAAGTTGAACATTTTTGGAGACGTTAAACCCCCCTGTCGCACCACGCACTCCAACCTGTATGGCTCGGAAAGACTGCCGGACCACTTTACATAATTCATCTGATGGCCGTACCAGTATTGGAAGATTTTAATTAATTCCACCGGCATACCACTACTCTCCATCTTCCTCTATAGCACATCATAACTCACGAGATCAAAAGCCTTGGAGAGATCTAAAAAGCAAGCATATACCGGTGTCTTTCGCGTAGTATAATATTGTATGCTTGAGAGCCAGAATCGCGCTTTCTGTGGAAAGTCCGCCCCTGAAGCCGAACTGCACATCATGGATGTTTAAATATTGATCAAGACTCAACTCAAGCAGACCGTCCAATACCTTAGCTAAAATAGTTGCCAGAGAAATAGGACGATAATTGCGCCTGTCTGAGATGTCTCCTGTCCTGTTCTTTACAATGGGTACCACTGTCGTTTTCATCAACTCATTAGGTAAATAGGAGTGACTAATACACATATTGAAAAACATGGATAGAACCCCAGGCAAGTGCACCCCTGTGTATTTCAGGTGTTCGATACTTAGCCCATCATGACCGGGGGATTTTCCGCTACGCATACCATTTATAATCTTTCTTATTTGTTTAGCAGAAAAGTTGAGCAGAGAATTATTCCCACGGACCATGGGCCTACCATCGACCACGGCGGAAGGGCCAAGCGGAGATAGCACCTTAAAATGTGCCATAAACATATTGGCTATCTCCCCTGGATCGCTTCTGCCATCTACATTAGCAGGGAGGCCAGGCTTAACATCAAGCTTACCTGTGGACTTCCAAAACTTCCCAAAATCCTTGCCCGCTCTTTGTTTGGCTATACAGTCCATTTTTACTTGATCTTGGTGGTTATTACACCACCTAAGCCGACTTTTAAAGATTTTACGCGTCTCACACATCTGATCGAACACAGAGCCAGATTTTGGTCGGTCATGTTTAATCCACTCAAGAAATTTAAGCCTCGCCTCCCGGTGCGCTTTACGTACATGATCGTTCCAGCCGCACACTCTATCTTTACGGTGTTGTGTAACATTAATATTCTTTTTGGTTTCAATACAGATTGTCCACAACCAAGGTGTGTTCATGTAAATTACACGACCTGAAACTGCAAGTAGTTAATTCTATAGGAAACTCAACATTCCGCAAACCCTCGTTACACAGACTGTGATATCTATCTATCTGTGATTCGTCTCGCTCGCCCCAAATAACCGCACTACGAGGAGCGTCCGGAGTCATGAGCACGGTCTTAATTTCTCCTAACTTGCATTCAATATATACCGGCAAATTGTCGGATACATATACATCTTCGACTATACCTACATTTACAACAATTTGCCAAGCTGCTTGCGAGACAACACAGTGGTCTATCCAGCTCCCAGTAGCATGATAAATATCATAATAAGTAAACGTGTTTGAGTCTATTCCCAAAAATTCTACATCCGCACACAACCAAGATCTCTCCTCATAGAAACTACTTAGTTCCGTATAAAACAATTGGCCGGGATGAGCATTCGTGTCTCCCAGAATAAAAACTGTTTGCGCATTGTTGTTTTCCACGGTTGCATTTATCTCACTAAAAAATCCTGTGAAAATCGGTAGATTGTGTCTGGATTTTATAGGCATGTACACACAAAATATAAGGATAGAACCACCTACAGATGCATTAATAGCTGTTAATCTGCAACTTGAGCATTCTATAACAGATATACTATCGAAGACGCCTTTACGCCACAATATAGCAACGCCTCCGTATGGCCGACCGATCAATAGTTCACCGCTGTCAATTGAGCTTTTACCAACATATTCAAAATCAGGCGATATAGTGCCTAAAAACGGAATATCGTGATTAAATAACCACGTCTCTTGAAGGCAAATTACATTTGAAATTTTACATAATTTTCTAATATCCTCAATAGAACTTTTAAAATTTTTACAATTAAAAGTCGTAATTTTACAAATATTATTTTATAAATTATCCATATTTAGTATTTATTTATTTATTTTATTTTAATTAACTTTAACATTATAACCCTGTTTTGTTTCGTACTTAAAATGCACGAAACGCCGAAACATAATACCATCTGGCCAAAAATCATCAATCAAGAACATAATTTGTTCTTATTACAGCTTACTTTTAGAAACATATATCTTATATGCATTGTACTTTTTATCCTTTTTCATTTTTATCATTTTTAAAGACACAGTTTCGCCCGTTTTATCTTTAATGTACGCAATAATATCCTGTTCACAAGTATCCATACTAACATTCGATCTATTCTTTTCTTTCATATTTTTTACCCGACTACAACGAAGCCAAAAGAAAGTCTGATGATTTTTGCAGACTATGTATGTATGTTGTGTCAATATATGTCAATAAATTCGTTATAATGGGCCGGGTGACGTAGACATATTTAAATTTTATCAAAATTTTATACTAAGAAAATTAAACCGATCCAATCCGAAAAAATATTAACTGAGATAATCATCACGTGTTTGATATCAAAAATATGTATGTGTATATATATATATATATAACAATATGTACGTCGTACAGTTCGCGCGGTCCTATCGTTTTAGTTATTTACTACTACTTATATACTACTACTAGTAAATAACAAAGGTAGAATGTTAGAATATTGGATTATAAAGGTTATCGCGATAGGAAAACGGAAAAGTATTAAATAAAAACAAAGTTTAAATAACTATAACCCGACTACTTACAAAAATGGGCTAAAAAGGACGAAACAAGAAAATTATTCAGATAGAAACTCAGAATGCATAGGTACCGAAACGCACACATACCACCACGGTGTTCTTGTAATCATATATATAATCATAGTAAGTAATAGGTATACAGTGGGTAGGACGCGTAGTCCTTAGTCCTGACCTTCATTAGACATCAACGAGAGCGCGGTAATATTTTTAAAATGATTAAGTACTATTTATTTACTTATTTGGGAGTGTATCATTCAGTTTAAATTATGTATATAATATTTATGCAAGTTACGAAATCCACCCAATAAATAACACAATACGCTGTCCGGACGGATTATAGATAGTACAACATATAGTGCCAGTCTTTAAACTTATCTTGAAATGAAGATTATTATTAAGATAAAACTGATGTTCATCTCAATTGACATGGATAACTCTAATTCCTTATTTTATAGATACAACTTCACTCATGTCATCAATATTAACAAATATATGCAACAAACCTCTTTCCAACTGCTGGTCTAGAAATTCTAACACGAGTGATAAGTTTCTTCTATATTTGAATAAACAAAACGTAACATAGTCAATCAGCGTCTCGTATTTTCACTGCATTTTAACTTGGCATGCTGTCACTAGTTCACTGTTCGAGATTGTTTATAATGAAACTATAACTATATGCTTATAGGTGTAAACGATAATATAACGGTTTGAAAAACAAATTCACGGTTGGATTATGGCGACAATGGCGGCAGGCCAACGGAGGGATAACTTGGCAATGGCGCGAGCGACGTGCGCTCCGCACACCGGACCGACACAAATGATAGAACCGAGGCACTACTCACATTCACAACCAGTAGCCATTAGGTACTCAAAGAAAGTTCGACGTCATATACACATACTGCGGTCTGCATAAAAGCCTTGTTCACTGACTTCAATTATTGAAAGCTAATAACTCACGTTACTCTTGTAACAGTTACATATCAATTTAGGATGTCCTTGATTTGCTTTTGTTATATAAACTCTGCTATGGAGAAAGATTTTTTTTAAATAAATCCATTCTTTAATTGACAAAAAATTGGATTTCGGGCGAGGAAAAATAAATAACAAGAATTAACCACATCTGAACATATTTTATTTTAATAGCACAACAACACTAAATCTATTACTTATTTATCACATCATTACCTTTTTTTTCATTTTATCTGCGATATCCCAGTTAATAATGTTATCAAAGATATGATACCTTCCAGTTAAAATATCACCCAAAAATACAGCCTTCTAAAACATTCAAACCTCACACTTCAAACGGGTCCGCCATATCTATTTACAATAAACATCTATGTAACATCGATTTAATCAATAGTTCTCTAAAATACACCAATTTTAACAATAATATCTATTTAGTTACACATTAAACATTGCAACATACGTATCTCAATGATCATAAATATACAGCATCTTTTCCCAGCCCCGGATCTAGGGATGGAATCAGGGGGGACAGGGACTTGTAAGAACCATAACATATTTGTGACTTTAATTTATTAAAGTAATTTTTTCAAACGCTGCGCTGGAGAGTGGGGACCTCTTTAAATTTTCAGCCCCGGTTCGTTGTAGATCCAGGGCTGTCTTTTCAACGTCGGATACATAAGTGCTGATACTGATCATCTCATGTCATTTATACCCTTCCAGCAAATATCTAAATTATCAATCAGTGGACGTCACCTTCAGTATTACCGGTAACGATAACGGCTGTCTGTCTTGACACTTAATGTAGTTTTATTGCATATACATAACTTTTAGTACTACCGACTTGCACAAACAGAATCGGACTAAATATTTTTGTAAATATGATTAAAAATCATCATAGGATAAAATATGATTGTTATCAAAATAAGTTCATCAAAAATATAAAACGGGAAAATATTAAAGGGAATGTAAAATAGAATATCTTATTAGCTACAATTCTAAAAGTTTCATAAAATTCCTAAACCACAACTCTAAAATTCTAAGCAGATATTTTGATACAACAACAATATTTTACATGCTTTTATATTAAATTGCACATTTTATACCTATTTATGTAATTGCGGAACATTTCTTACAAGAAACCTACCTTCAAATATTTAAAATAATTTAATATATTTTAAGTACCGTCTCACTGTTAAATAATATATTAAATAGATAAAAAATAAAATATTTTTTGCTATATCTTGAAAGCTTTATATTTTTTAACTAACGTATTGGAAATATAATTAAAATTAAAAAGTATATGTTGTTTCTCTACCTATTCAAGGCTATTATAATTTTTATTATTCATCGCATAGTAAGTTTTTTACATTTAAACATAATTACTTCCAAACAGACTATACCGATCAGTTTCTGGTTTATAAATACCTTAATATTAACTGACTGGATATTCCTGAATACATTTATTAATTTATTACACACAAATTAGACAGACAGAGATGTGGAATAAAAAGCAAGAAGAAATGAAGTCAACATTTCCCAAACAATATTTCGTTTTAGTCGAAATTCAACCATAAGTTTAAAAATTGAACCTACACTTATTAGTCTACAAGAAAACGTTGAAATAATTCTTAACGTTGAATTTCTCTAAAAAATATAAGTAAATGTAGTTTTACATAAGGAACAATTGCAATTCAGCAATATTAGAAAGATTTGTCACCGTGAAATGGTAAACACCGTTAGATTATAATCTATCTCGCAAAATTTTTATCTTAGAAATATAGTGAACCGTAAGATACTGCTGTCCCTGTCTGGTCTATCTTACAGTAGGCTGTTATTTATTAGTTATGAGTCCACAGATTTAGGAGGAGGTGTCAATCAAATAAAATAAATGTTTTTGAAGAATTTTCAAACTGACGAAAAAAAATTCTTCGTTTTTTACTATTTTCACTAAATTCAGGTAAATTCAGCCTGATTCACAATTTGACGGTTTCACTTTGATAGATTGTAATATACCGAAAACTAATTCGTTAAATTGTAAACAATATCTTTTATGGTTCACAATCTTTCGACAGTTAACAATAACTCGAAATAGAATAATCCACGGTTTTTTCAATTTTACAGCGACATAAAAATCAACAACAAGTCGACAATTAAAATTTATGGTAACGTTGAAATTGTCCTATTAACACTTAATAAACAACTTTCATCAATTTATTATTTGCTCTATATTCCTTTCCAAAAAATACGTTTCACAAATTATTCATTGAAGATATCAATAAAATATTGTATTTTTCAAAAAAAAAAAACAGTTAAATTAAACATGCGTATGTATAAAAAATATATACCGAGCATAATATCTATAGATTGTTTGAAATATTGTAGAGTACTTAGGTTTAACAAAACATTTTCAACATATTGCTACATAAGAGTATTATTATTATATTACACACATTATCCCACTGGAACTATACACTTTTCCGGGATAATAATTATCCCGATTACAAAATATCTGAGTGTCATACATTAATAATATTAATAAGATGTAATTTATATTTGTACATATAAAATGTTAAAAACAATAATGGAAAACTGAAAAGAGGTCTTTATAACACTAATTGACCTTTTTTATGTATTTTATGAAAAATATTATTTATTTCTTTTCAAGAGATGCCTCCTGATGGTGCATTTCTTAATTTAAGGTAAGATCGTCTTATATAACAAGACAAAAGAAATTTTATAAAAAAATCTAGAAGAAATAAAATGTATAATACTCATATTACACCAACTAATAGAACGTTTAATTATAAAAGTAATCATTTAAAATTATTATCATATTACCCAGGAGACATGAGCATTGAGCAAGGGAGTAATAATGGTACGGGAGCCAGATTCAAATTCGGTCAATCATTTCCTCTCGAGTCAAAATTCGTATACTGCATAAGGAATATAGCAGTGGCAACCTTCCAAACATGTCGAAAGAAATTTTTTTTTCAGTCATTTTCTCCCGTTTGAAAATTTGTCGGATTATAGTTTACTTAGCATTTTGAAGGAAGGAAAATAAAGTCAGCTGACCATTACGTGATGGAATATACGACCGCTGGCTGCTTGACCATGTAACATTTTGATTTTTTATAGCAAAATCACAGTTACCATTTAAGTAGCTTTTTACAAACAGGAGTTTCGCGAGTTAATGAACGGAGTCGAAGTCGAAAATATTTCAAGTTAATTTTTTAAGTATTATGCACTTAGTAAACGTATATATTACTATGAAATCAAATTAAAAGCTAGTGTAGTTAATAATTTGCCTTGTTACTAAATGTTGCCGATTTCTGAAGATCATTTAAGGATCACTATTTAAATAATAAAGACGACACCTATATGTAACATAACATATAATATATTAAATGTATTTATTTAGATGTAATATATTTTATTTTCAAATATTTATTAGTATATTATAATGTATGTATACATATTGCATATATTAATAGTGTGTTTGTGTATTTGGTTGTAAATTATTAGTATTAGTATATCATATAGCTACACCACCCACTCTAATTCAACTTCCTTCTCTTTCCTAGACTGGGTTGTCTGGAAGAGATGGCTACTTAGCAATAAGACCGCCCATTGTATATCACTGTAAATTTTATGTTGTGTATCCTTTATATTATATTTAAGTTATTTGTGGTGTACAATAAAGATATAAATAAATAAATAATTAAAAAAATAAATATTACATTAATATTAATTTATTTTAAAACTAAAAATGGAGTTGTTAATTCATTGTAATCATTTTATCAGCATATAATATCGATAAGGTGTCTATTGAGCTTTAATTAAAATAATTAAAAATCTGTATATAATGCCTATTTATTTAGGATTACATGAATTAGGGTCTAAGTGGATTTATTGACCTACTTGTTTAATCATACAGGTAATTTCTCTTCGAGAAGGCAAAAGTTGTGATGCCGTAGCAAATTATTATTTTTTTTTATGTATTAAATAGGAGTAAAACTAAATTAAAATTTCTCTAAACTACTATCTAAAGTCACATTTTCATTTGATTAAACTATAGCTAGTAAAACAATTAATTGAAAGGTTTAACACCACTAAAAATTCTCTTAGACTCTATTGATATTAGATACTCAACATTTTAATTCAATGAGTAAATACATTCAAAACTATTATACCTACCTTTAAGATTTTTCAAAATGATCAATTTTTCTCGTATTATCTGTTACTACCCTGTGTATTTGATTTTTCTCTCGACAGTACTAAATTATTAAATTTGAATAGGTAGAGACATTATATTCAACCGAAAGCTTAAAAAAATTTCGGTCAAATTAAATTTCATGTAAATATACATAATGTGTAAAATTGACTTCATAATACGAGATGGACAGTATCCTAAATGTATCAAAAAATTGAAAAAATAGTAATATTATCTATGAAAAATATAGTAAATTTCTTAGCACCACTAACCTTCTCAGAGGAATTAAAAAATCTGTTCATTTCAAAATCAAATAGTGTCCGTTTTTATGAAAATTAATATTATGTGAAAACTATTAATTACGAATTTGAGTTACTTTCAGTACGAACTATTCAATTCCTTATAATTTATTTTATGAGCAACTATAAATATTATCTAAAGTTTCTAGTATTAATTAGGGACCTAAGTATGAAAATGCCGTTCCAAATATTCCTTCATTAGTGTATAAAATTGATTAGAATACTTTCAACTAAGATTGATATTTAAATAAAAAATTATAATTTCAATAAAAAAGCTAATCTAAATAATTGTCTAATTTTATAATTTGTTCAGTTTTACAGTGAATATTGAATACGAGTTTAAACATCGACTCAACTCGACATTATGTATATACCATTGGCATTAATTTACCTAGAATCCTTTCTATTTTAACTACCCGTATAGGAAAGAATCCAAAAGTTAAGAAATTTAGTAACTAATATTTGTATCTAGTTATTCAAGTATATTGATTATATTAATACCAAGCAAAAAATGATGATTATTGGACAATGACTTCATGACATCATTGTAACGGTTGAGCACCTGTGTTAAAAGGTTAAAAACATATATGTAGGTACATATTATCATTTGATTTTCAGACCACCAATGTAGAGCGTCAATTTCATACTTTAACACACAAAAATGTACTTAAGTATTCTACCAATCTATTATTATTATTTAATTTATATAATAGCACTACTTCGACATTTATTTATATTATTGACGAAATAATTAATGTTTTCAAGACAACAATATTATGTACAACTACATATTTTAACAATCTAAAGATTATACTCTATGTTCAATCATATTATTTTTATTTCACATAAATTCTAAAATGAAAATAATTACGAACTATAGATGTAAGACACATTTAAAATTATATAAAAAAATCTATGGAGACGGTGCCTTTTGTGTAATGCTAAGCTCTACCATCTTTTATTATTTTGTCAGATTTTGTTTGTTTTGAAAAATGAGCATTCTTAGTACTATTTGTAGGGGAACTCATCGTAGGCCTAATATTCTGTTGGTTTCCCAATGTCTTCACTGTCCCACTTTCAGTTAAGGGTGTCCCCTTTTGCAATTCTTTAGTACTCGTGGTTGTATCAGTAGTTTTAGTTGAACCTATTTTTGTTTTTGATGTGGAAACTATATATGAGGGTAAAATAGGGCTAGATGTTTTCACCAATGTATCAATTGTGGAACTTTGTGTCGGTTGAGTCAAAGAAATACCTACTTCTGACTTACCGCTTACAGAGGTTGTTGGCTTACTTGTACTGTTGGAAATTCCACTAGTCGTAGGAATGAAAGAAGATGATACCTTAGTTTCACTTTTTGCATTGGAATCTTGAGATAAAGTTGCCGATTTGCCTATTGTATAAGACATATCTTTTGGACAAGTTTTATTAATTAAAGAATTAGAATTTGTTATATCTGGAACGGATTTTAATATGGAAATAGATGATGATGTTGGTATTGCTATAGATTTAGAAATCGATGATGTCGTAATAGATGTACTGGGAATTTTCGATGTTGACTGTATGGTCGTAGCATTAATTTTCGTAGAAATTATTGTAACTATAGGACCACCACCTACCACCACTTGGGCTTTTGTAACATCAATGTTCTGATTTTTAGAAGATACATTTTTCAGCAATGGTTCAGTAGATTTTGGAAAAGATTTTTTGTCATGCACTTTTTGTTTATTATTTTCAACAATTTTCGGTACTTGATCAACAAGTATATTATCATTTATTTCTTGTACAGAAGCATTTTTTTGACGATGTAATCTCTTACTAACAGCAGAAGACTTTTCTAAGCCAACAGCATAGTCTTCCGACTGAGTTACTGTCATTGGTGTGCTATCGGCTTTGTGTATTCTATCTTCATTTTTTTGTTCAAGTATTATGTTACTACTATTACTTGTTGTTGCTGAAGGGGTTGCTTTTACATTTTTTGTCAATGATTCGCTTGGTATTAATATAGCCGAAGTTTGGTCGATGTTAGGTTTAAAAATAGCAAGAGATGTTGAAATAATTGGTTCTTTTGGAATTTTATTTGAAGTTATATCTGTATTTATTCGACGTGATATAGTTCCAACGATACTATTACTCAATAATTGACTTGGCTTTTGATTTATTTTATCTAAGTCAACAATATTATCTAAAGAATTAACAGCTATGGATTCATGTACAATTGTACCTTGATTTTTTGTTGAATTCGATAAAACTTTTGAAGTTAGAGTATCAACGTTCGACGATAGAGATGCTGGAGTCATGACTTGTTCTTCATTCGTATCAGATTTTTCATAATTTTTAATTAAATCTGGGGGTTTTGAAGAAAAACTCTTTATTTTATCCCCATCACATATTGATCCAGCTTTCACAACGTTGCCTTCGATAGTGGATAATATTGGCACTGTCGTTACTTGTAGTGGTTCCATTAATTTTGTTTTACTATCAATATGAATTTTTGCCGTGGTAAATATCAATGGACTTGGACTATAAACGCTGGACTTACTCCCATCTATTTCTACAAGAATAGGACTTTTAGTGTCTACTGTATCTTTTGTTGAATCGTATGAACTAAAAATATTTGTATTCATGTGATTATGCATGGGTCCTGCACTACAAATATAAGAAGTAGATACAGGGATACCCTTTATATCACTATTGATAGCTTTATTAGTGGTGCTTTTGTCAGCAAAATCTTCAATTTTGTTTTCTTTTTCATACGATGTATTAGTCTTAGATTTATTTAACAAGAATTTGGCACTTCTATTGGCAATATCCGACTTTTCTTTGTCTGTTTGCAATAAAGGTTCTATTATACCATCATCCGATTCATGACTAAAGTTTTGAACTTTTCTTTTAATAGAGCTTTTCTTTATCTTATGAATATTAGAACCAGTTTTCTTTATTTCATTATCCATTCCACTAGTAATAGATGATGCATCCGCCCCATCGTGCGAAGTCTGTTAATAAATACGTGTTTGATGAAAAATTGTTTAGTTATTATACATTTATTCATAAGAAGAAACATTTTATGCTTGGCTTTTTGCTGTAATTATCTATGTAGGAACGCAACTTGCAAAAATTGTCGCTATAGTACTAGTAACGATTCAAATTCAATCCTCGTCAAAATACGAGTATACAGTAGAAATACGGCTCAATAGATTTTGGATTCTTTGGCATTATATACGGTATAAGCATTAGCGGTTACTTACCTTCCGCATTGCAATAAGCGGATGAGCATGCGGGGGTCAAGCACCACGCTCACGTAACACGTGACGGCCGTGCAGCAAAAGTACGGGTGGTGACAACTCAGTTTCAGTCCTCAAGGCACTGCTACATACTGCAGCTGATGCCGGGCCCCATTCATCTGTTGGTCGAGCGAGAACTCGTGCTTTCTGGTAAAAACAATTTCAAATGTAAAAAGTAAGAATAATTATGGCCAACCGACATGACATGTATATGTATAACAAATTCGAATGCTATACAAATACATGTTTTCGGTACATAACAGCGTATAAATTATTTTTAAGCTACTTCTAAAAGGGAGATTCTATATACATATGTATATACAACTATGTAGTTTTTAAATATATTTTCACCGACTTCAAAATTATTGTAGTATAATTTTTTACTTTTTTTTGCATTTTTTAGATTTTGAAGTCGGTTAATTTTTTTTGTTAAAAATGTTTTGAGAACTTCCATTAACTCAAGAAATTATCATGTTTTGATTGGAAAATTTGAGGTCGTTATTCATCCTTAGACTATGTAATAACATACGACTCCCCGCTTTATAGTATTTTGCTTTATTTAGAGCTTCAGGAATAATACTAATTTTACTTTTATTATTTCATATACAAACCTCCATAATTGTAAGGTCATCAGGCCCAGTACAGATTTGATTAACGGCCATCAGCACAACTACGACGATAGGTAACACTCCCAGAGTCCACCCAACCGCGTCTGCCCACATCGGATACACATACTGCCCATAGGATGCTGGCTTATACTCGATCCAATTAAAAACCAAAATAAACTGTAAAAAAATGGTACATATCAGTTACTAATTAAAAATAATCTTATAAATATTTAATTTTTATTTTATGTCAAGCACCACTAGACTTCCTCAGTGTTAAATTTTCCGGTTTATCCAAAAGTTGTATTTATTTATTTATTGAGAAAATCGTTTTTTTAGTTTTGATTAATGACGATTATTTAGTTTTAATTAATCAATATTTATATAGTAAAGCTATAAATTTATTTGAGACTGCCTTGGAATTTTAATGGACAAATATAATTAATATCTAAATAGAATTACTTACCACTAAGGCCGCTGGTGTGATCACTCGCCACATTGTGCTCCAAAAGAAGACCCACAGTTTTGATTGTCTTCCAATCATTCTCTGAATATCTTGACAGAATTTTTCGGCGCCATATATCCAAGCGATTAAAATACATTCCCCAATAGCAATAATTAGTACAGACCAATTTGCCGCATACTTATCCATTAGTTGCAACCAATACATCCCGCTCTACAGCATAAAAATTATTTTAAAAAAAATTATAATTTATATATTCATCCATCAAGATAATTCACACTCTCAACAAGTGAAAAACTTTGATTTATTAGCTAGTCGATCTTTTTTATTAAACTAAATAGTATTCGAATCAGTGTGCAACTTTTCATCACAAAATCAGATACTAACTAATTATACATATAAGTTATTATTATTTTAAAAAAATTATAATGATTTTATAACAAATAATTAGAAACTTACGTTAGTTGTAAATATTAGTCCGCCTAAATAGCCAAAAATAGCCACTGTCAAAACCACCCAAACTTTATTTTGGCGAAAGTTCGGGAATCTGTCCAATATTGCTGTGGTCACTGTCTCCATTAGTGCAAACTATAATCAATATAAATATACAGTTTATATTTGTACTCAATACACTATTTACACTCTAATTTATGACATACACATTTTATTTTAAAAATCGATTGATTTAAACACTTGGTAAACTTATTAAATCTTAATAAATTAAAGTGACTATAGTGTATTTACAAATAAGAAACATACGTATTGTTATTTTACACCTTTGAGGGTAAAACTTTTACAAACTTTGAATGTCATATTTATTTATATGGAATCAAAAGCTTAAAAAATAAGTTTCAAGCTTCTAGCTCCATTACAATACACCCCCCCCCCCCCCCCCCCCTCTTCAATTCCTTACAACCCTTTTTTCATTCTCAGGCTCAAGACTATACCGACTTACATTTAAATCGGTTCAGTAGTTCTGGCGTGAAAGCGCAACACTTTCGCATTTAAAATATTGCTTACAAGTGTAGTATGTGTGTAAATGTAAACATAATATATACGTACTAACATGCTACAAGCAAAAAAGGTAATACCTACCTGTGAGTCAAGGCCTAAAGTCAACAGCATCACAAAGAACAGTATAGACCAAAGAGGCGATACCGGTAACCGCGTGACTACTTCAGGGTAAACAATAAAGGCCAGTCCAGCTCCTTGATCGACAACTCTATCCACGCCGACGTGTAATTCATGTGCCAAGAATCCGATCACAGAAAATATTACTAGACCCGCAAAAAATGATGTCAATATATTTGACACTGCGACGATTAGTGAATCTCTAAAAAACAAATATAATTTATATAAAATATCATTCATAAATATTATATTAGATAATAAACAGGTAAAGTTTATAATGTTCTTAACTGTAAAAGCAAATTTAGGATTATTATTTTTTTACCTATAGAAAGCATTCTATTATTCAGTATTCCCAAAAGTATGTTCAAAAGATTTTTTTGATTAGTTTAATATTAACATACTTACATGTAGCAGTTATTAGAGAATTTATTATAAGAAGAAAGTGTAATGAGACCTCCCCAGGCAGGACTTAAAGCAAAAAATATTTGCACGGCTGCATCGCCCCAAACCTTAAAATTGTAAACATCGATAAATTGAAAATAATAAATGTTACTAAATATTATTAATCTTAAATGAATTTAATTTATTTATTAATACAAAATAACTTTTTTCACGCTTAAGGAAGGAACTTTTTCCCTGTGAGGGGACGGGTTTCTCCCCGTGAAGGGACGGGTTAGCATACTATTCCTCTGGCTTGCGACCATTAGGATACGAATCCGACTGCCAAGTGTCATAGACGCGTTCCGACGGTCCGCTGAAACCGCAGCATTTTTTTTTCTCTCCCCCTCCCCCCTCTATCTTCGAGGATGCAACAGCATCGATGTCAATGGGCGATGATGGCCACTTACCATCAGGTGGACCATCTAGAGATAGATATTGGATAAGGTGCAAACGAGCACCTTATCTACCATAAAAAAAACGGGTTACACTTCGGGAGTGCCGGCAGAAGTTAAAACTTTGACATTAACGTTGTGCATTTTTGAATATTTTTGAATGTCACGGGACTTTGGAAGGAAAATATAATTGTACGGTTTAAGTAACCCAAAGAACAAAATTCAAATATTTGTAGATGTACATATGTGACCGACGCAATAACTTTCAAAATATAGAAATTATTTAATTAATAAAAAGACGTTTTTATTGTAAAAAAATCCTAACGCGAAACGTTCTGACGCGAGTTTAACATTTTTTACCTATACATAACTGCACAACGCCGCTAAAGAAGTTTTCTTTAAAAAAAAATGAGTGTTATATTAGTTAGAACATTTTACCTTTCTATTGATGTAATTAGTGAGTAAAATTATTATACAATATTATGATTCTTACCTGAGCATTAGCAAGTTGGCTAAAATCCGGTGTTAGATAAAAAAGAATTCCTGTCGATGCTCCAGGCAAACTTACTCCACGAATGAATAAGATGACCAAAACTACATAAGGAAATAACGCCGTGAAGTATACCACCTAAAATAATAATGTTAATTTAGTTTAAGTAGTGTCTCAATAATAGGTTGTTATCGCATAATATTGATAAGATTTAATATACAAACCTTTCCAGACGATTGTACTCCTTTGCATAAACAGAGAAACACAATGAGCCAGGCTGCAAATAAACATGCAGCCATTCCCAATCGAATCTGCCCCGTTTCTTCTATGCCAGATGATAGACCGAGTACTTGATTACTGTAACGAACGAACCATTACGTTTAACTAGTTAAATAAATTTAAACCTTAACATCTTGTTATTTCTATCTTAATATTATGTTGTTTAATTTTTATCGCTGAATTTATATATATAGCAGTGGTTAAGACGTTCGATCCCCCACACACACCTCTGACTTTTCTGAGTTATGTGTGTTTTAAGCAATTAAATATCACGGTGAAAGAAAAAATTGTGAGGAAATCTGCATTCTTGAGAGTTCTACATATTCTCAAAGGTGTGTGAAGTTTGCCAACCCGCACTCGGTCAGCAGCGTGGTTGACCATGACTTAATCCCTACTCATTCTAAGGAGGAGACCATTAAAGGGTGACATAAAGATGAAATGACAAAATAATTATATAATACTGTAAACATTATTGTAATTAGTTGAATATATTAATGTGTTAAGTATATTATCTTACGTAAAATATTCCTCAGCAGGTGGTTTGCGTAGAGCTACGTCGGCCAGAGCGACTATATTGTGTAGAGTCGCGTAGCTTTGGTTTAGACACTGACGCAGGTAATATGTGCCGTTGCTCGCTTGGCACCTATCTGCCTCTTCATAAGAGTAACAATCTATAACAATTCATTTTTCACATTATGACAAGAGAATTAATAAATATAGTAATTTACTTTAAACAATAATAATCTCTCTTTTCTCTACTTACATTTAGTACTCCAATCAGCGTCACAGTTTTGCCATGGAAGTTGATAAAAAATGCTCGCGAAAGATACAGCCATGTAATATATTGTCCATGCAATGATAAGATTATAGTACAACATGACTATACTGGATACTATAACCATTCCGTAACCCAATCCACGAAACAGCGGGCAGAATCTGTTGTAAACGGCTACAGGACCCAGTGCTGCATACTGACCAAAGGAGAGTTCCATGAACATGAGCGGAAGACCCGCAATCACAAGCATCACCGTAAAAGGAATCAAAAACGCACCTGAAAATCAGGAAACAATAAGGGAAACTAGTATTAATAACTAATTGTAGCAGAACTTCGATCTATTGAATGTGCACATTCATTTTATTTTAAGAGTCACTCAGCTATTTCGTGCAAATTGTATTTCCAATCTAATTTATATAAACAAAAATACTTTAACTTTATTTTTTTACTCTATTAGGAAAAGCGTAAAAATATTAAAAGTAGCATAGTTTAAAAGATAGCTTAGTTGTTTTTCATTAATGTTAAAAAAAACTAGGTAAAAAATAATTATTCCGCTCCGTTTCCAAACGAGATTAGCCTAGTCGACAATTTGAAAATGGTCTAAAATAGAGATACTGCTCTTAAAATTATGTGTAATAGGCTATCACACATAATTTTAAGAGCAGTATCTGAGAATGAGCTATCTATATAAGAAGCCTAGAAAAATGTGCCAAAAGCGCATAAAAAAATGCAAAAGTTATAATGAAAAAAAAATGTTTAAATAATTGACGTAAAAATCTTTCGCTAAGTGGAGCCTTTCTTATATTCATACTTAACAAGATCACGCTATAAAAGTTAATTTGTTTATAATAATTTTTGTTAAAACTCAAAAACTGAAAAATCCAAGAAATATAACACAATTACAAAAAATCAGTTGCGAAGGCGAGTGTACGTTTTCCTGCTGAACGCAAGGTGAAGGGGCATTCCCAAAGCGCCGGAGACGTCACAGAAGTCCTAAGATAATATTTTGTCCATTCTAACTTTTTACTATTTGCATTATGCCCACTATAGTTTTGGTAAATTCATCCTGATTCACGATTTGACGGTTTCATTTCGATGGAGTATAATCTCCCGAAAATTAATTTATCAAATTGTAAGCATGTGTTACGGTTCACAATCTTTCGACAGTTTGCAATAGCACGAGATTATAATCTAACGGTGTTGACAATTTTACGGTGTAGTATGATCAACGAACTGTCATTACCATCCCCGAAAATTTTAGGCGCTATTTTCTCAATAACTAATAAATATAATTAAGTGGCAGATTATATAAATCAGGTTAAAATCGTAGCCCGATTATTTGGCATAAAAAGTATTTTTTTTATTCCTTATGAGAACGATCAAATTTGCACGAATTGGCAAATTTCCTTATATATGACCTATTAACATAATAAACAATTATACAGTGACTTTGACTAGGACTGGGAGGATTTCCCCAAACTGTCCCAGTTAAAAAACTATTTAAAAGTATAAAACTTTTTAAAGGACGCTCCCATCCTTTTAAATTAAAAACGTTTCTACTTCCAATTTAATAAATACCAGCTGTGCCGGCGACTTCGTCCGCGCTACTTCCGCTTTTCCCTATTGTTATTTTACACCCTTGAGGTTAAAACTTTTACAAACTTTGAATGTCATATTTATTTATATCGAGTCAACAGTCTAAAAAATATTTTTTAAGCTTCTAGCTCTAAAAATGATGATACTTCTATACAACTATCCATCCCCCCTTTAACTCCTTACAACCCTTTTTTCGCGTTAAAAAGTAGCCTATCTCCAGTACTCCAATCGGTTCAGTCGTTTTGGCCTGAAAGTGTGACAGCCAGACTGTTACTTTCGCGTTTATTTATAATATTAGTAAGGATTTAGTAGTATTACTGTCATTAGTAGATCCAAATTGAAAAAAGAAATCAAAGCATTTATATAACACTAGCCGACCCTTGCGACTTCGTGCCCGTGATGCGCCGCTCATATTGGTCTTAGCGTGATGATAGATAGCCTATAGCCTTCCTCGATAAATGGGCTATCTAACACTGAAAGATTTTTTTTAAATCGAACCAGTTCCTGAGATTAGCCCTTTCAAGCAAACAAACAAACTTTTCAGCTTTATGTATTATTCAAATACTTGTCTGAATTCAACATTATAAAAGTAAAAGAAGAATAATGTATTGTAAAATAAAAACCTTGTAATTTTTTTATTGGAGGACAACGAGAGCTTAGTGAAAAAGACAAAGCTTTAGATCTTTAAAAAACGAAAGAAAACTTTACTATAATTGATTTCTTATACTTTACGTAAATATTTTTTGTTTCGCTGAAATAAAATTACTACAGGGACTGATACCGCACAGTAACATGCACTAGACTATCTATTAGTGTAAGAAGTTTCAAAGTCGGATAATTTATTTATCTCCTTCATTCGAAATACAATCAATAATGTATTTGCACTAAAAGCCTCACTCATGTCTTTATTTATTAAATGTTTTGAGTAACAACAAAAATACATAAAAGTGTGAATTTTTCTTTAAAAAAGAGTTTAGTCTGTATATTAAGTACATAAAGAGCGGATTAGCGGTCAAACTCATTAGCGCTAGCACGGCAGAGGCGCTCATTATTTCTATAGTGCCACCTGTGCGCTACTTCAAGAGTTCAAGACCATACAATAGAAGTGTCAAAAGAGCTAAGCCGTGACACAACAAGATTTATCTCGAAAGCCATTTGTTATAAAAGAGTGTTCATTTTTAATTTCTGTATTGTTTGATGAAAATCTTTAAGATTTAAATCACACAACAAATTTGCTTATATTTTGTAATGAAATATGATTTCATTAATAAATACATTTTCGGCGCCTTAAGTGTTCTTTATTTAGAGGCTACGACGAAATTAAGCTTATTACATGATTTGCAACAACCAAAAAATAAAAGATGTTGTGCGAAAAAATATAGAAATAAATACACATTTACGTACCTCCTCCATTATTATAACAGAGATATGGAAACCGCCACACATTGCCTAATCCGACGCTGTATCCAAGAAGTGATAAGAGGAAGTCGAACCGTCCCGTCCAATTGCCCCGTTCGGGTTCCGTTTCCTCTATCATCGGTTCCATTCCCATTTCTTCTTTGCACTATTAGAACATTTATTTGTTTTGGTTTAATTAGAAAAATATATACATATTAATACGTGAATCAAAAACTTTGTACCCCTTTTTACAAAAATTGCGCTGACGGAGAAGTATGGAATTTCTCACACTTAGAATTTATATAGAGAAACAGTCGAATTTCGACCACTTGGTGACGACTAGTATTTAAAAACAACATATTTTATTTATAACAAAACAAAATTTATTAACATATACTTATATACTCACATCTGAATATTTTATATCCATCGCTGGTATATTTTTCGTCACCGCAGGAATTGGTACTTTAGATTCCTTTTCGGAATTCATATTGCTAACAAAAAGGGAACTATGTAAAAGAAAAATGTAACTTCATAATATTATCGGGAATCATATAAGGGCCGAAAACTGGGTAACTGGGTAACAGATATTGAACATCATATTATAATCTTCTCGACCTTCCATAGAACGCGATGGAACACGCGGACATCTACGATGACACTAACATCATATAATTTACATATAATTTTACGTCACAAAATATATCCGCTGCAGTTACATACAACGGTGGAAAATAAATAATTCTGTCGCCAAATTAAAAGAACATTAAATCGAAAAACATGAAACGCAGGAACGCGCAGATGTCAAGTTTCGCATCGACCGAACTCTGAATGAACATCTAGGTCAATATCAAACCTCCGCCTCCACCGCGCACTCTTCACCGCTGCGCCACGCTCTCTCCCAGACAAAAATCATATGGAAATGTCCTGTGATTGCATCATAAGGTCTTATGAAACCAATTAATTTCATTACGAAGATACATTCATTTTACTCACGTTCTAACGTTTTCATACTAAATGAAATTCAAATAACTATTTTTAACTTTTACTAGAATTACACAGAAATAATAAATAGATAATCTAACTAGTTTTATTAAAATAAAATAAGTTACTAATTTAACCTGCATACAAGGATATGATCAATATGTTATTTTCATGAATGCAGGCCGGGCAGCTGAGCGAGCAGCTGGGCGCGGGCTTGGGCGGGCGGCTGCGACACGGAAGGTCGCTGAAAGTAGAACGCCGGTGTATTGATTACAGTGCCATGCGCACCTTCTAACCATGATGTCCACACTTATCTATGTGCAGCCTAGGTCATACACCGTACATGCGCCGGTATAATAATTCTTCATATTAATCTATACTAATATATAATAATAATAATAATATTTGCTGGAACGCACTAATCTCAGGAACTACTGATCCGATTTGAAATATTATTTCAGTGTTAGATAGCCCATTTATCAAGGAAGCGGATGTTCACGTGCACGAAGTCACAATTGTCGGCTAGTCTACATGAAACAAAGTCGGATTTGTTCGAACACTTATAACTCGAGAACGGCCTTACCGATTTTCATGGATTTTGATTTGTTGTAATTGTCTCCGTCCTGAACAGCATATTAAAAACATTGGAAAATTGACGAAAATAAAATGAAATAAAAAACACTTTCCTTTACAAAATGTTGATAGGTTCACGATCGATAAGTGGTGGGTTCAAATCCCAGTCATTGCACTATTAGTGTAGCCCACTCCTGACACAAGCATTTAGCTTAGTTGGAGGGGTTAAGGAATACTCGTAGTATGTGATCCATACTGCTAGTATTCTTTTAAAAGAATAGAAAAATTTTATGTTCATCCCGTCGATACGGTAAACTCCTCCTCTTAAATTAAAGAACGTATTTAATTAAAGGTTTCAAATGGACAAGATACATCCACAATAGTCGAAAAATGACGTATTTTGGATATTTTAAATGTGAGTAAGATATATTGGTTGTCAAAAGTTCAGCTAATATGTAACACGACATTCATTGACTGTTAGGCGTTACGAACGTTCACCAGCTCAGCTAGTTATAAAAGATTAAAAACATTTCACCAATTCTAGGACTTTCATAACAAAACTTTCGACCACGCGATTATAAACCATTCCTAATTTTATAGAGTTATCCTGTATCAGTAGTTTTTGCATGAAGCGCGTACAAACATAGGTATTAGAGACAAATAAATTTTTAAAAAAATTATTTCTCTAAGTGTTATAAAGACCTCTCTCACATTATGTTTTCTTAAATATCTTGTACGTACAGACTTTCGGTAACATATATATACAATACCCAGCAATAGGTAATTCACATCAAGGTAAATAATTTACTATTTTATTATTGTAATAAAATACACCAAAAATCTTAAATCCAATAAAAACAAAAAATAGCAGATATGAGCAAGTATTACGTCTTTTCATTGCTACTATATTTTTTTTATTTAATATATTAAAATTAAAGTAGTTTAATATATAAAAATAATAAATCTATAATAAATTACGAAATAAACATTGCCTTTTAAAAGCGAAATTTCTATTTGTTATTCCTTATTCCATACTTTTTTTGCTTCGCCCCTCTCAGCATACTTTTCGTTTGGCCAGTTTGGAACATTAGTTATACTTCTATGCTTTTTTCGTTCACTGATCCATTCAGTATGATACCTCCACGCATATCTGAGGAAAATAGTCTTAACAGATAGACAGACAGTGATCCTATATGTTTTTCTTTCCTCCTTTTAAGGTACGTACCCCTAAAAAGTTAAAGGCTGGTGAACAATGAAAAAAATTAGGGAACTTCTAAATCCCTTTTATTTTGGTTGATATAGATCACTGTGGGAATCACTGGCTAACGTTACCAGAGGTCATGATCATCATCCTGCTACGTGTCAAATACATCTTTAGGTTGATTTCACGTTGAACGAAAGACAAAAATGTCGATATTTGCGATTTTACTCTCATTCGAATATGTTATGCGTATAAATGTCTTCGGTATTTCGGCTATATGTGAAATGTTCTATAGGAAAACTACTTGTGATCACTACAGTATAATGGCAATGGCCATATTTATTGATTCCTTACACTTAGAAGTTTGATTTTTTCACAGCTTTAAGTGACTTATACTTATATGTTTAATATTAATTTCAAGTTGATATTGCAATTAATCTGTTTTCTTCAAATAATGCAAGATAGCCTAGAGATACAAAAGATATTTTTTTCGTGAAGTACCTACCCACGTAATAAAATTGATAGTTTTTAGATTTTTCCCCATACTAGTGCTATAACCTTGCTTCTTACTAAAAATCATGTTCCTAGGTCACTGTCAAAATTCCCGCCGGCAAAAAAAGTAGGGGAAAGTTGCGCATTGTGAGCGTGCTGTGTGCCTGTATTGGCAGTTCCATCCATGACGTTTATTATTTTGACAAATAGCAGGCGCGTGGGAACCAATTGCGAGTGACGTGCCGCTCGCGCCCCGCGCTTTCCGCTAATAAGGCCCAAAAAAGAGACTTGTGCGCATTCAAGGTCAATCCTATACTCACGAGCCGGTATATACCTATATATCAGGGATGTTATGGAGCTCGTATATGTCGTAGCTATAATCTACACTATTATATAAAGAGGAAATATTTGATTGTTTGTATGTTTGTTTGTTGCGAATAGGCTCTCTATAATCTACATCTACACTATTATATAAAGAGGAAATATTATATATTTATATTTGTATATTTATATATATTTGTTGCGAATAGGCTCGAAACCGGCTAAACCGATTTTGAAAATTCTTTTATCGATAGAAAGCTACATCTTTTCCGGGTAATATAGGCTATGTGGTGTTGTCATAAATATTCTAATTAAAAAATATGGCTATTTAAGTGCCATAACGTGGCCATTTTGTAAATTGAAAGTTTCTCAGGAACTACTTAAATCCGATTTAAAAAAAAATTACAGATAGAAAACTACACTATTCGTGAGTGACAAAGGTGATTACTAAATCAAAATACTAGTGTAGCCGTATACATTTTTTAATTAATAGAATATGGCTCTCTCTCTTTTTTCTCTCTCTTTATCTATTCAGAATAATCTGTCTCTTTTTACTTTCTTTTTTTCGATTATCTGTCCCTCTCTCTTTCTCCTTTACCTATTCAATTTTATTTTTGCTATGTCCTCGTTCTTTTACTTTATGTCGCTTTTTCTATCATTTTTCTTTTTATAACTTTTCTCACTCTCTTTTTAGGTTTCCGTAGCCTAAAAGGAAAAAAGGAACCCTTATACGATCACGTCGTTGTCCGACTGTCTGTCTATCCATCTGTCAAGACCCTTTTTCTCCGGATCGCGTAGAGGTTAAGTTGAAATTAATAACAAAAACTCAACCCTGCGGTCCGTTGCGGCTGTCAAAAAATCATACTTCTAAGTCCACGCATTGAAAAGATATGACCGTTAATGTGGTCACTCATATAATTATAGGGTACTTCCCAATGACCTAGCGTCGTGAAATTTAGCAAAAAAAAAAGGTCTCATGGCACGATAAAATTAAAAATCTGAAAATTTTTTGGTACATCACAAGATAATTAACTTTTTTTGACTGTTATGCAAGACCCTTTTATTTCAGAAAAACGTGAAGATATCAAGTTGAAATTTATACAAAATATTATAATCCCTAGTTCCTTAAATATATTAAAATATCAAACTGCTAAGTCGATTTAATGAAAAGCCGCAGCCGCTCTTATCTCATGTATTGTAATTTTGATTTTCAAGTGCAGAAAGTAAATCAAAATTACCAGGCTTTGTCTTTTGACCTATAATAGGAACATGATTTTTGGCAAGAAGCAAGGTCTCCGGTATGGGAATAATCCTTATAATGGCAATTTGTTGTTAAATCACGAAAAAAATGTTCTTTTATATATTTAGGTTTTGACGTATTATTTGAGGAATACGTGAAGTTATCAAGTTAAAATTTATATTAAACATGTAAGTCTATAGTATCTTAAAGCTGTGAAAAAATCAAACTTCTAAGTGCAAGGAATCAATAAATGTAGCCATTTATACTGAAGTCATAACAAGTACTTTTTCTATAGGGCATTCCACAGATGCGAACGTGAAAGAAGTAAATGTTTGCGATTTTAGTAATATTCGAATATGTATTACAATATACCTGTCCTCGGTACAGATACATAATACTTTTACCGTCTTAACTCTGGTTAAAGAGCTTAATTTCGTGAAAGAAAGAAATATTTTTTTTAAGTACATCTAGTATTTAAAAAAAATTATTTAGTAAAATATAAATTCCATTAATAAATTTATGAAATTTTTAATTTTTAGAAGGGTCAATAATGTTTTAAGTTTAAACACCTCTTCCAGTTTCTCAAATTTTCAAAGTCCTCTAGCTTAACGTCAATCAGGGCTTAAATCTGTACCGAAGACATGTACAATGTACATGTATAACATATTCTCCTCCTCAGAATGAGGAGGGTATTAGTCCACCACGCTGGCCCAATGCGGGTTGGCAGACTTCACACACCTTTACTTTTTAGGGAATTCTTAGGAGTGCAGGTTTCCTCACGATGTTTTCCTTCACCGTTAAAGCAAGTGATATTTAATTGCATAAGCACACATAACTCAGAAAAGTCAGAGGTGTATGTCCGGGGTCGAACTCGGACCTCCTGAGTAAGACATTGAAATCCCAACCCAACCACTGGGCCGTCCATGAAAACTGAAAAGTTTATTTCATATGTAAAAAATACTGCAAATTCAATGTGTATGTGTGTGTGGTTCAGTCAAGATAAAATTTAACATAAATTTCTAACTTTATTCACAATGAAGTGTGTCAAACGAGTCTGTAGAGGGAATTGAAAACTCCTCAAGTTACTTCGAGAACCTTTCTCGGCCTCCGTTGTCTTCAATTTTGCGTTAGCAAGCCCCTAATTATAAATCAACACCCATATAATTTATTTCCTTAACTTTCATATTCTGTACATACTAGTCAAAGTATTTATATGGACTCAAAAATTTCAAATACAAATTAAATTTCATAAGATTACGTGATTAACAAATGTGTATTATGCTTTCACGACCAAGTAACTGAGCCGATTTTGTAGAAGTTTGGCTAGTATGTACGGAATATGTAACTTGAGGAAATAAATAGGCTACATCTTCTTATATATAAAAATAAATTTACGTTTGTTAGTAATAAAAGCAGCGTAAAAGAGGAACAATCTGAGAGAAAGATTTATAGCTGTGATGACAATGACAACAATAAAAAACAACATAATTGATCATTATTTATTATCAATTAACAATGAAAAAGTATAAAATTTATAACAACACTGGGAATGTACAAAGATCTTGTGGACCCATAAAGGCAAACATTTTTCTTATATGCTATCATATGTAAACCACATTAGGAAGACACCAGAAAATTTAAACATTAATTAAATATTTCACATTATTACACATAACCCCCACAATAAAAATATGCAATAAGCCAATGATTTATTTTACTTCTTCGCGAGCATAGATTTAATAAGTGACTCCAACTTCCTAGTATCAGCTGCAAACTTTCTAATACCTTCAGAAAGTTTGTCAGTGGCCATTTGGTCTTCGTTAAGATGCCAACGGAACTGGGCTTCACTTAGGGATATCTTCTCGATATCACTCTGAGCAGCAGTTTTCGGATCCAGGGCCTGTAATAAACATAGTTTTATTTAATTCGTTAAATACACAAAATATTTTTGAAGCTTACTGTTTTATCATCTTACATTTTCATTTAATTTAAGTTTGAATTTAAATGTTACTGAAAAATCCAAGATGTCGGCCGAGAGTATAAAACAATACAAGGTCTTTTCTATACACCTATCTTTAGAACTAATTTTACAAAGCCCGACATTCAAGGTCTTTTAAAATGAAAAGCTCACGACGCTTAAACCAGTCACTTCAAGGTAACAATTTTTTTAACTATGTAATAGTATATTTCGGTAATAAAAATATTGTTCGAATATTCATCAAAATAATGGTATGCCCTTGTTTTCTTCTGTTTTAAAACATTACTTTAGTAATCAATCAAATAAACAGAAAGATAGCGGCAGTTCTATACTTCTTTTCCTGTTGCTTCAATCTTGAATACAGTTTATTTAATGTAGTTATTGCGTCACATGATATATCACCATTCAAGCACCTTCAGATCCTACCTCACTTTATAATATAGTCTAACGGACATTAATAATGAATCTCAATCCAAATTCTTCAGTTTGTGAATAGAAAATTCTAAGTATAGCAAATAAACAAACCTTTTTAATAACTTGCTCACTATTAGCCAACTCTTCTAACAGTTTAGGACTAATAGTGAGAAGATCGCAACCAGCCAATTCTGTTATCTCTCCAGTGTTACGGAACGAAGCACCCATCACTTGAGTCTTATAGCCAAATTTCTTATAGTAATTGAATACCCTTGTAACAGACAATACACCCGGGTCATCCTTTGCCTCATAAGTCTTCTTTGTATGTTCCACATACCTGAATAAAAATGTTACTATCAGTCCAGACTACTATAAGCCCTATAAGGTAAATAAACTGAACTATATTTTTATACTATCCCACCCGCGCGACTATGTGGGGTCACATTGACTCAAACATTCCTATACATATATATGAGTCTATAAATTGAAATACAAAATATATTTTTTTAATGGATGCTATAAGATGAAAAGTCATTATGAACCTTTCCTTATAAATTCCTTTGTCTAACTTATATTCCTTTGTATGACGTACATTTTATATGCAATTGACTCATATATGACGTTACTAGCCGACCCTTGCGACTGCGTGCCCGAGATCGTCTAAGCATGATGATGTATAGCCTACAGCCTTCCTCGATAAATGCGCTATCTAACACTGAAAGAATGTTTCAAATCGGACCAGTAGTTCCTGAGATTAGCACGTTCAAGCAAACAAACTCTTCAGCTTTATATATTATTATAGATATAACATATAGCTGTCCTGGATAAATGGACTATCCAACACAAAAGAATTTTTCCATATGATTTTTACACCTTTAAAAATAACTTAATAATTCTTAATTAAAAAGAAATTACATAAAAAATATTAATAAGTGTTATTTTATAGTAATAGTAATGCTAGAAAATTATTTTAAAAAAATTACTACTACTTAAAAGACTTACATACTATCTATATTGACTTGTTGGCTTAAACTTAATTTGGTTACTAAAATCTAAATCGCAACTTCATATTAAAATGAGTTTTTAAATTAAAGTAAAAAAAACTATTAAACTACAAAAATATAGAATGAAAAAAGTTCTTACCAATCCAAAATTCTACCAACAAATGGTGATATTAAAGTAACATTGGCCTCAGCACACGCAATTGCTTGGTAAAGAGAAAAAAGCAGTGTCAGGTTGCAATGAATGCCATGTTTCTTCTCCAATTCCCTGCAAAAAACGAATTAACATTAATATTTTTTTCTTTTTAAAAAGATTACTAGCAGTATGGATCACATACTAGTATTCTCAAGTATTCTAAGCTGTTTGCTCAATTTTTACTTATTTAAAAAAAATATCATCAATTCAGGATTATATCAATAAATAGTTCAATCCATCACAACATCTTTTGACTCGCTGATTAACTGTCAAAATACTAGGCGAGTTTAAGTCATCGTTGATTGAACTATAATAGGATAGTAGAGATACTTGATTCGCCGTATGTTTCTGAGGATTAACCAATTTAAAAAAATTCTTACTTATTTTATGCAAAATTAATCTAGGAATAAAACTGAGAAAAAAAACTTTAATCTAAAAATTTTGTAAATGAGTAAACATTGAAGGTATAAAAATTTGTGATGCGTTTGATATTCTTGGAGACTTGATCCAGTAGGAAAAAATTACACTATTTTAAATCTTTGGTGCCTAAATTTTTATGAAATTTGTCACCACAATTATTTAAAATGTACTTTTAGATCAATTAATCACAATCAAGTATGCCTACTTCCCCAATATATCCTAGGTGTTAAATAAATGTACGTACTTGAGAATCATATTATGTAAAAGGTTAACTCTTCATGTAACTCGTGTAAAAAAACTGTTTAAAAATTATAATAAGGTAGAACCTCGTTAAGTCAAACTCCAAATTAAAAAAAAAATGCAATGTCCCCTTCCCTTCAAACACCAAAACCTCCATTACTCGAAATCTCACATTGAGTCTCTCCAAGCCATTTTGGTATATATTTTTCCTCCATGGCTCGGAAACTTCAATTTTACCTGTGTATCAACTCATCAACAATGAACAAATGAAATATGATTCAATAATGAAATATGATGATGAATATACAATGAAAAATATGTGTGTCACCTCTGCAACTTGAATTTTTATTTATTTTACCTCTCTAACTCAAAATTTATAAGAATGAATCTCAACTTCTTTTATGTCGAATCAAAATCCACCTAAGTTGAAATTCATTTATAAGTCGAAAACTCTATATCTCTTTTTTGGCGTTTTCCTTGATGTTCTACTTATAGAGGTTCTACTGTTATGTATATAAAGATGTATGTTTGCTCTTACTTAGCTGCTTGAATTCCCTCCCAAGTAGAAGCCAGTTTGATCAAAATTCGATCTTTCTTAATACCATTTTCAGCAAACATAGTGATTAATTTGATGGCCTTAGCCATACTAGCATCTTTATCAAATGATAACCTGAAATGGTTAAATAAAAGTTTACAAGAGCCACAAAATCAATACAAAACTTTTATTTCACTACATAAAAGATTAATAATTAAATTTACCTTGCATCAACCTCTACAGATACTCTTCCAGGAATTATCTTTAAGATTTCACATCCAAATAAAACACTGAGCATGTCCAGTGTTTCCACTAATTGTTCATCAATAGTTCTATAAAAGAAATATACAATTTTTTTTTTAATTTAAAAATTATTGTATCAATAAAATTTATCATTTATAGCACATTACTCAGATAATGCAGATTGCAATAGTTGAAACATGCCATTTAAACAAAAACATGATTATTGATAAAATAGTTCAACAAATTACCAAACCTGACTGTAGTTGCATATCAACATTTAACATAATTATAATAATTGAATAACATTGTTCTTTACTTTGAACTATGTATAGAAATGTTCAAAACAAATATAAACTTTGTTTTGAAATGTGTTACATCATATTTGTTTTATATATAGTCTAGTCAACAAGTGCTTTTTAGGTTGAAACTTTTTTTAATTCTCCAAAAATTATGATTTAGGTGTCATTCGATTTGGAATGTCTAAGAAAATGTTTAAGAAACTTTTTGAGAAAATTGAAGGGCCGCTTCGATAAAAGAATAAAAAACTATTTGCAGTTTTTGAAATTTGAAAAAAGATTCAGAGAGAGAGAGAAAAAAGTCCCTTCTCCCAGAACTGTAGGACAAATATTTATAATTTTCCCAAGGGTTCATAATTTTTGGAGAATTAGAATAAGTTTCGACCTAAAAAGCACTTGTTGACTAGACAAATGCATTTAATTTTTTTATACAAAATTCATTCCATCCTCTATATTTCAACTATTTTATAGTCTATTACTAACCTAAAGATATAGTTTGTGACTAATTACAGTACAGAAAAACCATAGTTCGATGATGCACACCTTATAACAGATAAAAAATATATACATATAATAAATATTGTTTTTATTTATTTGTAAATAATCTTTGAGAACATAGTAATCTCTCAGAAGTGCAGGTTTCCTCAGAATGTTTTCCTTCACAGTTAAAGCAAGTTATATTTAATTCTCAAATCACACATAACTCAGAAAAGTCAGAGGTGTGTGTCAAACTCGGACTTCCAAGACAGACTTCAACTTCTTACCTATGGGGCTATCACTGCTACTGAAGACTTTTAAAATTGCTTATACCCACTTGATAGCGGTCTATTGCTAGATGATTCTTTGAGATGAGAAAATGCAATTTTTTTTAATAGCAAAACCTCATTATTAATAGTTTTCTCAAGAATAAATTTACAAGACTTTGTATTTCAAAAACAATATCCCGTAAACGTGACAAGATAAAAATCAAATGAATATTAACAATTTATTAAAAAAAACTAAAAAATATTGTGGACCTGTCTTATTATTCATTGACATTCATATGTATAATTATACTAATTATATAACCAAGTAAAGTACTAACCCCCCACATTCCTTGCCAAATTTAATAGCTTTGTCAAGCAGGTGTTGGTATTGGTCCATTCCAGCAGCTGACAAAATGAGACTTGGATTTGTAGTTGCATCAGTTGGTTTGTAAGCCTTCATAGCTGATAAAAAATAACCATTATGATAGAATAATATCAATGGAAAAATTATATTTTAAATAAACATCAAATATAAAAATATTAACCTTCGAAATCTCCAGTGTCAGCTACAACCGTAGAAAATTGCTTTAACTGATCTAAGGCACTCATTTTTGTACGTTTTGCTTGGGGTTCACTAGTCATACTAAATGCTTACACGACTCCCAAGTTCGCCTGAAAAATAATTATGAGTCTGATAACAAGAACGGAAAGAAAATGCTCACGCCGAACCGGTCAACAGTCAACACTCAACTCGTGAAGGTGACCTCGGCGGTACATTAACGTAACGCTAACGTAATCGTCACCACATGATAACCTTTATTCTTATAGGAATAACAACCAAAGATGATATATAAAAATAACAACTAACAAGTGATTTAAGCTGTCAAGTTTTCAGTTCCATTTGTTGTTAATATCGATTCTTCTATATCGATGTCGTGTGGGAATCGATACTTGGTGACTGTATTAAATTTTCAAAATTTGAGTTTCAGACGGAAATAAACTATTATTTTTAATTTAAATTTTATTTATTACGGTGTCAGAAAAAAGCGCGGATGTCTCAGAACGAGGCGGACTCTTTGAGAGCGTCTCTGTAAAATAAATTGTTTTTGTGTGGTTTGGATGGCGGAGTTGAGAATTGGGTGGTAAAATGAGTGGAAGTGAAATGAAGGCGAAGGGGGAACGAAAAAAAGAAGATAAAGAGCGGGAGATCTTGTCCTCGGGAGATGTTTTTGGAGGGCCCGCCTTGTTCAGAGTTTCCCGCGCCTTTTCTTTGACTTATGAATACACGGACATCTATTACGACAAGGAATGTTAGAACTACAAGGATTTATAAAATAATTATAACGGAAGACATGGCTATGGCCTTACTTTAAATGAATAAAGAATTTACCTACTGAAGACAAGGCCGTACAGTGTAACCTTTACCTTTTTCATTATGGAATAAAAGCAGAGGAAAAAGAAATATTACTGTACGTTGCACGTCACAACTCACAAGTCATAACGGAAATGTTTCATTATAATATTAATTATTATGTAAATAAGGGTTTAATTATTGTGCAATTTTTTAAACCTGATTGGAATTTTAATAAAACAAATTATCGGAATTATCTATATTATCTTGATCAAAATTTGCGATTTCTAGTTAAGATTTTAACATATTGTTTAAAAGAATTAGCTTATATACCTACACCAATATTCAGTGGCGTAACTATATCGTTTGAGGCCTCTGGCAAACTCATTGGATGGGGCCCTATATCCCCTAATAACTTAAAGGGAAACACGTAACCTTATAGGATTACGTTTCTGTTGTATATCTCCGTTTATCTGTTTGTTTATCAATATATTTTTAATCCTCCTGTGCTCATGGCATTCTCGGATCTGGAGGACCTTGGCATTTTGCCGTAATGCCACCCTATAGCTACGCCACTGCCTATATATAACACGAGCGGACTGCCCTCGCTTCGCTCCGGGTATTTGAAGGAATATTATAATTGCTGTCCTTAAATTGTCACTATAATTGTGTAGCTTTTCATTATTTGAGCAAAATGAGAAAGGAAGTGAAAATAACAGAATGAACAGATAAAGATAAAAATTTAAGAGAGAATGAAAGTATAAAATAGGAAGAGAGACAGGAATACTTAAAAAATAAAAATGTATAATATTGCCAATATTACATCACCTATGTCACTCAGGAATAGTGTAGTTTTCTTGTTAAGGTGAAACCTCTTTGATTAGCGATGTTCCACCTTTATTTAAATTAGGAAAAAGTATGATTTTCTTATATGGCTCTCTATCTGACGAAGAGATCTATATGAAGCAACCGGAAGGTTTTAATGATGGAACGGGTCGAGTTTGTCTTCTTACGGTTTAAAGCAAGCTCCTCGTTGTTGGAACAAGATTATCCTAGATTTCTTCAAGGAAATTGGACTCGAAGTCAGTGAGGCTGATCCATGCCTATTCAAGAGAGAGAATATAAATGGAAAGCTAATTGTAGCTCTCTATGTCGATGACGGCCTTATTGCTGGTTCAGATGAAAATGTAATTAAGGAATTTCTTGAGGAACTACAAGAAAGATTCAAAATTACTGCAAAACCGATCTCCTACTACCTAGGTATAGAGATAGAAACCACAGAAGGTGGTGATGTAAGAATTCATCAATCAGCTTATGTAAATAAGGTTTTAAAAAGATTTGGAATGCAGGAGTGTAGGCCAGTAACCACTCCAATTATAAAAGAAGATGTACCTATAAAAGCAGAGAAGGTTGAAGACTTCTTTATGTCTAATTACAGACAGATTGTTGGAGCTCTAGCATATTTAATGGTTGGAACGAGACCTGATATCGCCTATGCTGTGAGTGTGGTATCTAGAAGTTTGGAGAGACCAACTCAAGCATAAGGTTAAAGCGCATTCTGAGATATTTGCAGTGTACTCCAGATTTGGATATAGTTTACAAAAGAAACTATAAAAAGGGAATAATAGAATGCTTTAGTGATTCTGATCATGGAGGCGACATGGCCACGGGAAGATCGACTTCTGGTGTGCTAAGTTTGTATGCTGGTGGACCTGTATCATGACTCAGTCAAAGACAGCAAAGTGTATATATCTACCACAGAAGTACAGATAGTGGCAGCCAGTGAAGCAGCAAGGGAATCTATTTGGCTTACTCGTCTTATTGGCGGATTGGTAAAATTAAATGGTTTACCTAATTACATGTAGATAATGAGGCGACTGTACGTTTGGCTGAAAACCCTGAGGTCCACAGAAGAACGAAGCACATACGTATTCGTCATTTCTTTTTCGACAGCTAGTGACGAATGGAAGCCTGATTGTAAAGAGGATCGGCACTGAACAACAGTTGGCAGACATATTTACGAAGCCACTTGCTGGACCAAGATTTATGCAACTAGTCAATGGGATAGGTCTATACATCGAGAGAAGGTGTTAAGGTGAAACCTCTTTAATTAGCGATGTTCGACCTTTATTTAAATTAGGAAAAAGTATGATTGTTTAGTTGTTATAAATATATGGTTGTCAAAATTGTCTTTAAAATAAATTTAAAATAAATAAATAAATATTGTATTATTTATTTTGTGCTTCTTAATTATAAATGGAAATTACTTCAACACTGCAAAAATTCGCTACATACAAAAATATAAACAATCAAATCTTTTCTCTTTATATAATAGTGTAAATTATATAAAAGCCTAATTAGGTACTTAATTTAAAAATACAAATTTAAAATAAAACATACTTATAATTTAAAAAATATTTAATTTTTGAAATCCAATCCAATAAAATCAAATTGGAATTTTGATTTATTGCAAAGATGATACCTATATGATTTATTCAAGATTTATTGGATTGGATCATATTTCTAATTAATCTGTGGATTGGATAATCGAACCAAAATGACATTGACAAATTACATTTGACTACAGATAATAAAATCTTACATTATCATAGCACACACCAGCATTTGACTGGAGCCTGGAAACAGACATTGATCGGACCGGCTACAAAAACTTGTAAACCTACACAAGTCAAAAGGTTTATTCACACGTTTGAATTTGTGCCTTCTTAAAATTTGGTAAACGTGTGGACGAGGTATTGTAATCGTTTGTTGAACCAATACATAGAAATATCATTAAAGAAATAACCACATAAATGATAGTACTTTTATACTAATAAATAAAGCAATGAGTACGAAATTATTCCAAAATGCACAAGGTTAATGTTCAAGTTTTCACTTCTGCTAGCACTCATGTACTTATGTATTCTTAGTTATGGATTGCATCAACATAGGCGGTTTTAGCCTACTGTATGGTCTATTTTCAAACATTTATTCTATTTTCCGATTAATGTTTACATTTTGTTAGTTTTATTATTATTAATTATTGTATTTTATTTGAATATATATTTTAATTAATTTAGTTTTTTTTAAAACAGACTGCTTTTTACCTATTCCGTCCATCTAGATTGGTAAGGGAGCGTCCAGCCATTATAGCCCGTGTGTATTTCCTATAAATTGGAAACTAAATCAAAACATAATGATACGAGTTTGGAGTTTGGACTTTCTTCCTTTACAAAATATATTTAGAACTTTGTAAAATAATAATTATAATTTATATAACTTTTTAATTATCACCGAGTCTGCAATTATTGTGTTTATGTACTCTGTGTACGTATTCAAGACTATTCAATGAATAGTATTTATGTTCTGCAAATAATCTGTGCTTCTAGAAATTTCGGGTTCCTTCAAACACCAAAGGAAATTTTACAAGAGTCTGTGAATATAGTATGTTACAGAGCCGGCGTTACACAGTCCGATATCTAGAGTGACTAATTGTCAGACTAAAGCAACGTGTTCTGAATAAAAGAAAAACGGACGAAATCGTAAAGGATTTTGTCTTTTTAATAGTAATTTTGAAGCAGTATGGCCGCAATGTCAGTTATAGGTATTGATTTCGGCAATGAATCTTGCTATATTGCTGTTGCAAAAGCAGGTGGCATTGAGACAATAACTAACGATTACAGTCTTCGAGGTACTCCGTAAGTATAATTTCAGTTTGTTTCTTCAAATTCCTTTGAACCTTACTAAGTAATTTGTTTTAGCCCAGTTTTCAAACTAAAATTATATTCATTACATAAAAATATGTGTCATTTTCATTCACAGAGATTTACTCATATAGCAAATAGAAATTATAATTTGTTCACAAAATTTTGAAAATACTCTGTCAAATAAAAATCAATTTTTATCATCAAAGTAAGAGTGAAATATATTTTTAACAGACCAATTAAGGTTAAAATAATTGTTTGTCAATTGTCATTCATGTAAAAATATTGAACTTTACAGATCATGTGTGGCTTTTTCACCAAAGAATCGAATATTAGGTGTAGCTGCAAAAAATCAAATGGTTACAAACATGAAAAACACTGTATTTGGCTTCAAACGATTATTAGGTAGAAAATATTCAGATCCACATGTTCAGAAAGAACTGAAACACTTTCCTTTTAAAGTAGAACAAAGACCTGATGATGGAATTGGTATTAGAGTAAATTATCTTGGTGAAGACAATGTTTTTAGCCCTGAACAAGTAAGTACATCACTCTTATAGCTATTTAAAATACTTGATATCTTTTTTAAATTCAAGGTCTTGACATAAATTCTTGAGGTCAAAACTAAGTAATTAATTGATAAATATAATTTAAACAGTCTATTTGTGCAGTTTAGTGATTTTACTCCATGCTTTTGTAGTGGAGGTTACCTGGACTTGATAAATATGAAGACTGGTACACTAGTTTCTTCATGTTACTATATTGCAGTTTGGTTAACTAAAATAATCTAATTGGAAATGAGTGGGACCTAAAAAAGTCACAAATTCACAGTGGAAAGATTTTTATTTCAAAAGATATCTTAACAATTGTATTTTTTTTAGATTACGGCAATGTTATTCACAAAGTTGAAAGATATAGCTACTACGGCTTTACAAACTCAGGTGAATGATTGTGTCATATCAGTGCCCAGTTACTTTACTAATGCAGAAAGAAATGCTCTTTTAGATGCAGCAAGCATTTCTGGTAAGAACTATTACTTGTATTTGTTTTATATTTATTATTCAGTTAGATAAGTAACTTGAAAATATTAAAATATCTTTATTTGGTGACTTGTAATTATATCATTCTTTTTACCTACAATTTATTTGCAGAATTTTGGGTATAAGTAAGAAAAAAATTGCATCATTACCATACATGTTTTGCATAAATAGTTTCCTCTTTTGTGTATGCAATGTACTAATTATATTTTTAACAAAGATAGAGTAGATGATAAGGAACTAAGCCTGTCTCTAAAATATTAATTCCATTAAAGTTAAACAATTGCTGAATATCTAATGAGGTCCAGATTTTTCTTTACAACTTGGTTATATATAAATAATTAATCAGCAATTGTATGATAAATAGAACTGTTATGTAACTGTATAATCTGATTTATTTCTTACTGTATTTATACACTTCACATAATCCAATATTAAATTATACATTAAAGGAAATAATATTTTCTAATAAACTAAGATAATAAAGAAAAATTGCTATCATCATCTTAAAATGTGAGTCAGATAGTTTCAAGTTGCAGTAATTATGTAAAATCAATACTCCTGCAGTACATTAATGTATTTTAATATAATATATTTATTTATTTATTTATTAGAAACAGTTTACAATGTATCTGAAAAATTCAAATGATGAGTAACTGCAGTAGTATAAACTGTTACAAATTACTAACACCCTCCAACAGAGCAACATTACAAAAGTTTCATTATAACTTATTCTAAATTTACATATGGAATTAAAAATTATTCTAAAACAAAAATGAGACTAGGTTATAGAAAATAATGATAAAAAGTATTTCTAAATAAAACAATATTAAGAAAAAAATTAAATAAATAGTTATAACATTCATATTTTTACAAAGGATATTTTGTCGGAGAGGGATAGGTTTGAGAAGATTTTCTGTCTCATCATAATGTAAGTTTAGAAGCCAACTTGGTACTTGAATTAAAATTTAAAAGCATTTTATTCCTACACTAAATAGGTATATTGAGAATGATAGCCTTGATTCGTACCATTAGCTATAATGGCCATGACCTTGTCTGTACAAGTTAGTACTTTACTACATTCTATTGATTTTTTTCTATTAACTGTTTATTTTAGGTCTCAATGTGTTACGTCTAATGAATGAGACAACTGCAACTGCATTAGCATATGGTATTTACAAACAGGATTTGCCAGCACCGGAAGAAAAACCTCGCAATGTTGTGTTTGTTGATTTTGGTCATGGTTCTCTTCAGGTAATATAATTAATTAATGACTTACAGAAAAAACTACAGAACTTACCGAAGGAATATATGTATAATTTTCAACATTTGTAGGTTGCTGCCTGTGCATTTAATAAGGGAAAACTGCGGGTATTGGCCACTTCAACAGATCCATTCTGTGGTGGAAGAGATATTGATATGGCCCTCGCTGAATATTTTTGTCAAGACTTTTTGAATAGATACAAACTTGATGCTAGAAAAAATCAGAGGTTAGCAAAAATATTTTGTCTTTGTCTTAATCTTTTCAGTTAAAAGTAAGAAGAAAACCAAAGAAAAACCAGCAGAAAGAAAACCAAAGAATAATTTGAAATTATTGAATAGTTAAAAATATTCATTTTTTCAATAGTTATCTCCATATTTTAATCTTTGTAAAATGAGGCAGAAGAAGAAGAGGGTCCTTTAATATTTTGGATTTTGTCTTAAAGCTGAATAGACTATATCTAAAATTAAGTTATATTCTAATTTGGTCTACAAAACTTAAGTAAAATGAATTTTATTTTCTTCTAATGTAGCTAGTATATAAAAAAATAAATTACTATTTTTAGAGCCTTCCTCCGTCTCTTGCAAGAGGTTGAAAAACTTAAGAAGCAAATGTCAGCGAACAGCACACGTCTCCCACTGAACATTGAATGCTTCATGGAGGAGCGTGATGTATCTGGGGACATGCAAAGAGCTCAGATGGAACAAATTTGTGCTGACACCTTTAACAGGATTGAAAGAACTATGAGAGGAATTCTGCATAATGCTAGTATGTTAAACTAAATTTACTTATTAAAATGTGTGTCAATTTTTCTGTGTAAGCCTAAGGTTAGGCTTACATAAACCTAACCTTATATAAGGTTAACCTAACATTGTGGCAATTAGTTACCATGCAACCTTAATCGGCCAGCACTAACACAAAACTGCATTGCACAACGCTCACTATCACTATCCAGAGACTACTTCACTCCTTGAGTGACCACTCAACACTAAAACTGTTGAGAGTTTATAAAGATTTCGAGACTGTTGAAATTTATTGTTTGTATACAACAAATCTTATATATAAAAATGAATCCCTATTTCCCTTAGTCACGGCATTACGCATAAGCGGCTGGACCGATTTTGCTAATTCTTTTTTTGTCGTGTTTTTTATTGTCAGGAGAAGGTTCTTATGGAAGAAAAAATTAAAAAAGTTGCGCAGAAAATTAGTAAATTTAAGAAAACTTAACGACATCAAATTAAAACGACGAAAATCATAAGAACTGTGATATTTTATGTTTTAGAATCATTATTTTGTGATAAATTATAAAAATTAGTCAAAGTTATCTATTATTTAAGGTTGGACTTTAGCCTCAAATAACTTCTAAACGAGTCAACTTAGTGAAAAATCATCTAAGACCATTTTGTAGATCGTTACATTTCCTACAAGAATATATTTTGATTTTCACGAGACATTCATTTATTCAAGTGCATTAAAAATCCACAAAAAAAAAATCCTATGTTATTTAAATAGGAAATAAAAAAGTATTATGACTCACCTCTTAACAGTAATATTAAGGGCTCAAAATTTACCAGAATTTTTTTTCATCATATCACACAAAAAATTAAATGTTTTTTTGGCCCACCCTAATTATACACGTGTCTCTTTCCAGTTATAAAGGTTGTGCATATAGCAAAACAGACATACTCAACATTATATTTTATTGAGATTTTTATACAAGGATGGAATCCAAATTTTTGCTTTTCCGAGATTCCCTAAAGATTTCCCAAAAATTTTCTCTCATGCAAACCTTATCCTGATCATTCAACATTCATAAGTTCAGCTGTTTTAAAATGCTGCACATACATATTCCAATCCATTCCCTGATTGAATTTTAGGTCATTTGCATATACAGATCACTTTTAACATAATTTTGTTTTCAGAATTGAGATCTGAAGATATAAGCTCAGTAGAAATTGTTGGCGGTTCAACTAGAATTCCAGCAGTAAAAGGTTTAATTGAGCAAGTATTTGGCAAGCAAGCATCTACTACTTTGAACCAGGTTATTAAAATTTTTCATTAATTTTGACAAATTTGTGGTAATTGGAACTAATTAGCAATATATAACATTACACTACGACCCGTACGAGAGAAGGAAATTTATAGATATAAGATTTGTATTTGAAATGTGATTAACGTTAATTTGATTTGATGTTCAGGACGAAGCTGTGTCCCGCGGGTGTGCGCTGCAGTGCGCTATGCTGAGCCCTGCGGTACGCGTGCGCGAGTTTAACGTGACCGATGTGCAGCCTTATGCGGTGCGTCTCGCCTGGGACGCTGCGCGTGGAGAGGATGGCGACATGGAGGTAAGTCTTGTGTATTTTAATCTCTATCTCTCTATAATATGGAGAAAGAAATTGCGAAAAAAATTGTAGACCTTGTACTTCTCTTGAAGCAAATCCTACAGAAATTTAATTAATCTGGTCCAGTAAATTTCTGTTCAAACGTTCTGTCATCATATATTATTATCTTTTAGAATAATTTAAATTTTCGCGTTGGGTCTTTAAGATTTATAATGATAATTAAGCAATTTTAAAAATAAACTATACAGTAGAATCCGTTAATAATGACATCGCAGGGAAATATAATAGGTTGGGGAAAAAGTCTTTTCGCATTATAGTATGTATGAACTTGTAATAAAATCTCTTTGGCTATACTATTTGTATCTGGCTGGTTTTGGTATCATTAAAAGTTTACATTTTAGAGAAGATAATTCCAAATTCAAATTAGGAAAATGTGTGATTTTTATTTGTTTTTCGTACTGTGAAAGTGAGTGAATCTAATGAAGAAATTCGATACATTTTTAAATGTTATTACAAAAAAGGTAAAAATGCAACGCAAGCCGGGGAAAATTTTGCTATGTTTATGGACCTAGTGCAGTGTCTGTGAGAGTAGCACAAATTTGGTTTAAGCGTTTTCAATCTGGAAATTTTGATGTCAAAGATGCACCTCGCTCAGGTTGCCCTATTACGGATAAAATGGATGCCATTTTTGAAAAATTGGAGCAAGATCGGCATATCAGTAGTTACGACGTAGCTGAAGAACTGGGAATTGTCCACAAAACAGTTTTGGCGCATTTGAAAAAAAGTGCATACACTAAAAAGCTCGATATTTGGGTACCTCGCGAGCTCACAGAAAGAAACCTAATGAACCGTGTACTCATTTGTGATTCTTTATTACGACGAAATGAAACTGAACAATTTTTAAAGAAGCTGAAAACTGGTGGTGAAAAGTGGATCACGTACGACAAGAACGTGCGAAAAAGATCGAGGTCAAAGGCCGGTCAGGTTTCACGGACTGTGGCGAAACCCGGATCTTCTCGCAACAAGGTGATGCTGTGTGTGTCGTGAGATTGGAAAGGCATTATTCATTATGACCTGTTACCACCAGGCAGGACCATCGATTCTGAACTACTGCGAACAACTGATGAGATTAAAGCAAGAAATTGAGAGAAAGCGGCCGGAATTAATCAACAGAAGGGGTGTGGATTTTCATCATGATAACTAGACCTCACACATCTTTAGCCACTCAACAAAAATTAAAAGAGTTTGGCTGGGAGGTGTTAATGCATCCGCCGTATAGTCCTGACCTTGCACCTTCAGATTTCCATTTGTTTCGGTCTCTTCAGAATTCTTCAGGCAGTGTCAGGTTAACATCACGAGAAGACTGCCAAAACTTGTCGCGGTTTTTTGTTCAGAAGCCCCTAAATTTCTATAGCAATGGGATCATGTCTCTAGCTACAAGATGGCAAAAAGTTATCGAACAACATGGTACCTACATACTTTAGTTAAATGTAAATAAACTATATTTAAAAATGTTTTGAATTTTCTAAAAAAATGCGAAAAGACTTTTTCCCCAACCTAATAAAACACGTCTTACTAAGCGAAAGTCATACAAAGCATTTTGTAAAAAATAATCTATTATTTTTTAGTTAGTATTTATTTATTTTAATAGAGAAATCACAATAGAAATTATAAATATTGTACATGTATATATTTTCATTATTTACATTAGAAATCAGTAAAGCTTGTTTGCTTTTGTTTTTTCCTTATTGACCCTTTCTCTTCAATTGTAAATGCTTTAAAACAAGGTTGAGATGGAATTTTTTCACAAATCACTAATGAACAATGTGTTAAACTATAAATTACTCACTGAGACTTAAAACAAATAAAAAGCTATGTACGCACTGAAAGTGCGGCGTGAATCCTTAGGTATCACGTGACTCTGCCGAACGCTGTACGCAATTTATTAAAAATGGATCACATTAAGCGAAGTCAGTATATCCGACTTAGTTGTAAAGAATTTTATATAAAAACCCTCTGTGGCGGAGTCATAATAAACGGATTCCAGTGTACTTTAAAAAAATTATTATCTGTGATATATAATAATAATAATAAATTAGCTATTTATTTTTAAATTAGGTTTTTACATTTTTCAGTTTTTTACGTTTATTTATAAAACATGAAAAAATGTATTTTAAAGTATGCCCCTCACTTCAGTGTGCCTTTTGGCATAGGCCTCCTCCAACTTTCTCCATTGGTCTCTTGTCAGTTGCTACTCTTGAAAATTGAGCCTCACCAAGTCAGGCAAATATCTATCTCTGTTCTCTAGTGCCATCCCTTGGGCACCAAAGAGTGCCTTGCTTGGTCCACTTATTAGCTTTACAGCGTAGCATGTGATCTGTCTGATAATGGATCTGAAATATTTTAGCACGTCACCTATGTTTACATTAACTAGATAATCTTTTAGACACTGTATAGAATATTTTTTTTTAGGTGTTCCCGCCTTTCCATGCAGCCCCATTTTCAAAAATGTTGACATTCTACAGGAAAGAACCATTCACAGTTCGCGCTTACTATACTGATCAAGCTCCTTATCCTGATAGTTTCATCGGTAAGTAGGAGATTAAGATAGTTAAAAGTTATTAAATATACAAATTTTGGATTACTTTAAATAATATTTTAAATATTAGGTCAGTGGAACATTAGAGATGTGCAACCAACAGCCGAAGGGGAGTCCCAAAAAGTGAAACTTAAAGTACGAGTTAACATTCACGGCATCGTCACTGTTGCGTCGGCGTCTCTTGTTGAGAAAAAACAAGACAGTCCACAGGCTGAAAATGTTGAAATGGAAAATGAAAATACAAATCAAGAAGCACCCATGGACACCAATGGTCAGGAGCAGTCGAATGGGCCAGATAGTCAAGAGGTGAGAGAAGATATTCAAGGAGAGCAGAGACAGTCGTGGACACAGAGAGTAGGACAGTGGTTCAGCGGGGTATGTGTCGGTAGAGCATTTGTGGAGTCAAGTGATGTTTGTTGCTCCTCGATTCATTGTTCCGAATCCCAACCGCCTTCAATGAGGTGCTCCTCACTTTTCCTTGCTTTGGACTAAATGATTTTATTAATATCATATTTACTATTAGGTTGTACTGTTTATTCCATTTACTGGTCTAATAGTGAATATTGTTTTTCAATCTTTCCATTTTTAGTTGTTTGTTGGTTAACATTATTGATAAGGTGTTCAAAAGTATTTCTCCTTTGATAATATAAATTTTATGAAAAACTTGTTGAAGGCGGTGGAACTCTTTCCAACATAAATGTGACAGCTGTTGATTTATTATATCTGGACGCATTAGCAGCAGACATCACGCAGTTTGCGGCTTCCCCACCCTCACTCATTTGCACAGTACTTTCATTAGCCTTTGAAGATACAATTCCATTTTCGTTCTCTTGAAGTACTTATGAGTAAAGTCTCTGTGTCCACGCATGTTTTTGTTTACCCTGCATTTTTAACAAATAAAGTTTTATTTTTTTTCTTAGCGGTATCCAGGATAATGTAAGGTTTTTGTTAGTATAAGTTTTTATTGCTTATAGTTTTAGGTGCAAATGGGTCATCACATCGTTTGGAAATATCAGCATCTCTTCTTAAGAGTACATATGTGCATTTTATAAATTCCCAAGATGTTAATGTTTCCAAGTTGGGATGGTGGGGAATACGTCATTTTAATGTTGTGAACTGTTGATATTTATTTTCAGGAACAAAATGATGACAAAAAGGATAAATCCAAGGACAAATCCAAGAAAGTGTTAGTGAAAACCATTGAACTACCTATTGATGCGCAAACTCATGGATACGCTCAGCAAGAGCTGAACGCATACACTGAACAAGAGGTACTAATATTGAACTGAATACTATTTAATTGTATTATCTTTTTATTGCATTATTAATATTGTATAGTAATTATAATATTTTTTTTAATATATAGGGTAAGATGCAAGCTCAAGACCGTCAAGAGAAGGAACGCGCGGACGCACGCAACGCTCTCGAGGAGTATGTGTACGAGTTGCGAGGGAAGTTGTCTGAAGGGGAAGTGTTGCATGACTTCGTGGCCGATGACCAGCGCCAGAAGCTCGTCAACCAACTCGACGCTTTGGAGCAGTGGTTATATGATGAAGGCGAAGATCAAAACAGACAGGTACAATAAGAAGCGTAAAACTGAATTATAATTTAAATAACTATAGATCAGTTCAGAAGAAAACTATGCTACCCATAAACCACTACTTTGAATAATTACAAATTGAAACACTTGAACTTCAAAATGGCTATCTCGCCTTTGTTTATAATGTTGTTTGTTTACAGGTTTACAGTGATAAACTGGGGGAGTTACGAACGGAAGGCGAACCTATCAAGCAGCGGCGGCTCGAGTTCGAGTTACGTCCTGGAGCTCTTGATGAGTTTGCACTTGCTATCCAGCTCACTAATAAGGCTGTGGACTTGTATAGGTAGATTTCATATATATCTACATTTTCAATTTCTTCCTTACTTCGTTCTTAAAACTAATATTCTACTACTAATATACTACTACTTGAATTAGATCTGGCGAAGCAAAATACGCTCATCTGGCGGAAGCGGATATCCAAAAAGTGGTGGACACGTCAAAGAATGCACTCTCATGGCTGGAGAACGCCCGCCAGGCGCTGGCGCACTCGCCTAAGCACCTGCCCCCGCCGCACACCACGCACCAGATACGTCAAGAGCGACAGGTATGTATTCATAATTGCTACTGAAAAGGTTGAAGTTAACAAGATAACTGACTTGTAAAATAATTAGATCGAAATACGAGACTATAATAATTGTAAATTTCATTCCAGTCGTTCGAGAACACAGTCAATCCAATCCTAAACAAACCCAAGCCCAAGGAGAAGACGCCTCCTCCTGCTAACCCCACGGGCGACGGGCAGCAGACCGACGCGCCCGCGCCCCCACCGCCTGAGCACATGGACGTCGAGTAAACAGGCCGCTAAATACACGCTTTGGACACCACCCATCTTGCATATATGGTATTTGATAAACAAAGCAACTGTTCTGATATCATACAGTATCTCAAACAAGTCATTTTTAATATTATATTCTTAGGACATCTGTTATTACCAATGATTGTTCTGTCTGTATGTATATAATAATTATCAAAATTACGCATTTATAATACACTGTCAAATACCTTATATCCTGCCTCACTCATGGTGTAGCCTTACCCGTAGGACTTTACAATCAAAATTGACATTTTTGAAGCGAATCTCTATATTAATTAATATAATTTATAACTTCGGAACAGTCAATGAAATGCACGTAATTGAAATTTAAAATGAAAGGTTTCGAATATGTCAATCTATGATTTTAGGCATTAATTACACTTAGTACAAGTGTGTTGAGGTGGTACTTAATGTCACGTGTCTAAAGCTTGTTTAGTTTGATGAATTATTAACTAGCTCACAGTTACACAATATATAGGTACTCTATAGTCAATATTTATTTTTGACTTGACAAGTGGCGAACACAATTTGTTTTCTCAATTCAATTTATCAAAAATATATTTTATTTAAATATAGTGCATTTCTTATATAACACTGGATAGTATTAATTTGTGGTTACAGTGGTTTATGTCCATGTTTATGTGATAAAAACCAATAAATTATTTACTGGATGGTGTAAGCGAGAATAAGTAATATCACTTACTCATTCTAATACTGTATAATATACAAAGGCTTATGTTTGTAATGGGTTCGCAATGCAATGTATTAACAATAACTATATTTTGCGTTTATTATAGTTTTAGATAGGACTATTAAAATATGCCTTTATCAAGTTAGATCGGCAAGATTTAGTCGAATCGAGCTTCCTAGTTAACGGTTAACCGAAGTCAAAATTGTTAGAGTAATTCAATGTCCTTGCACCCTGATGAAGTTAATTGTTGCGTGGCTTTGCACTAAATACAATCTCACCATAAGCTAAATAATATTTATTAAAAACTGAGGAACCCAACATTATTGAATATGTATAATCAAGAAAATGCAGTAACATTCCACAACAAACAAAAACTAAGTTGAACACAGTTGTCTGTTGTATTAATAGGTTTCTGGGGTTTATGAAGTCTTGGGACAGCTCTTCTGCTGTGTGTGCTTTTCCTCACGATTGGCATACATATATTGCATTTTTATAAATACTCTTGGTATCACTTTATTTTTAAATATCACTGCAACAAACACCAGAACCAGTTAACACTACAATTAAATATTTACTTTGTACCCACGGGCCTATATTTGTAAAATTAAATTTAATGGTTGAACCATTGTAACATTACTTGTGCATTCTTAATGTTAAAGCTTAGTAAAAGGATGATTTAACAAAGTAATTCTTTTATTTTTCCTTTTCGTCCGTCTATAATACTAAAGATAATTTATTATTATCCTATCCTAACTGTACCCGGAAACCCCGTAGCTTTTAAGATAGGCTATCCATGTATGGCTTCCAGCACGTTAGTATAGGTTTTACCTTGAATTCGCAGAAATCATTATTAGGGGCCTTTTTAGAAACGCGTCACACGCGATTGAGTTTTTTGCAACGTTTCAGTTCCCACGCGTCTGATACGTCATTGAGGGAACAACTTTCCCCCACTATTTTTGCTCAGATCTAAAGTTAGCCGCCGACTACTATATCTAGTAAGCGTATATCGGATTGTACATAGCTAACGCCTCTCCTCACATTCGTTTCTTCGGATACATATATTACGTACGTTTACGTTTATTTAATATCCAAAAGGAATACACTCTAATGAGTAAGAAAGTAAAAGAAATTATTTTATAAAAGGATAGTTATTGATTTTATACATCGATTGTTCAATATAATTATCTAGATCATAATTTAATGGGATTAAGAGAAAAGTAATGTAATGTCCGAGATTGCCTATTCAGTGTTCTTGGGAAAGATATTGAATTTAATCTTAGGTTTATGGCTTTTAGGCGTGCAAGTTGAGCACATAATACCGTTTTTTGTAAGCCATAAACAACCTGCTACTTCGACGTCCATCTCCGAACAGAGCCAGAAGTATGGATACCAGGTAAAAGCCATGCCGCATTGAACACAACGTCAAAATGCCTATGTGTACTTAATGATATAAAAAACATAAATAATTTTATTTTTATGATGATTTTATTATGAATATTTCGGCCAAAGAAACTTATTCGTTTCCTTAGCTACTTCGATTTCAGTTTCCTATTATGTCACGAGCATGCGAGCGTCACGATCGTTAACCCAAGTGGAATGGGTTATTGAGCGTTAATGAAAATAACCTTCTTGACAATAAACTTCAATAGTTATAGGTTAAATTAATTTATATTAATATTTTTTATTGATTGATGCCGCCAATTTTGCAACGCTCACGACGACCCATCTTTTGAAAATTTTATTAAAATAACTTCTCAAAAACAAACAAAACAAAAGGTCTTTTTTGATATAGTTTTATTTCAAATTAGTAACTGCAATTTATAAAAAAATATGTAACTTGCTCATACATCATTGATATAATCCAATGGATTTTTTCTTAATTTCTTACGATGTTTTTCTTCAACACCATAGTATACAAGTATTCCCACAACAAACGCTAAAATACAAGCAACAATATATTATTCTTAAATGTTGACAATTTTATCAAAAATGTTTTTATTTGATTGAAGATATAAAGGCTAAAAGTTATCAGTTTAATATTTAAACAAATTATACTTGTACATATGTTACAGACAATTTAATAAAGGTATTATTTAGCTCCGCCCCGCGGTTTCACACTACATCATAATAAATTATAGCCTATTGTAAAGTTTCATCAAAATCCATTCCTACTGAATGGATTTTGATGAAACTTTACGTAATTACGTTTTTGCGTAAAAGAGAGTGAGTAACAAATATACATACATCCATACATAGGTACATTCTCACAAACTTTCGCGTTTATAATATTAGTAGGATTGCTAAAATGTGCAGACAATATAATAATTTTGTCATTTCAGCTAAACATTATTTATATTATCTAATCATTAATAACTAAGTAATAAATATCATCCGATGCTTCTACTTCCTCACGATACGTATTACTAACGGAAAATTATTAATAATTTTCCGTTATCTACATCGACACAGTCTACAGTCGTGTAGGTATATAATTTTGCACTAGCCGACCCGCGCGCATTCGTTTGCCTGTTGATTCGCTCCTATGAGTCGTAGCGATATGTTAAATAGCCTAAGTTACTTTTTGTTACATCAGCTATCTACCAGTTGAACTCCCGTCAAAATCGTTCCAGCCATTTCAGAGATTAGCCGGAACAAACAGACAGACAAAAATAGTAAAAAAATATGCACTTAGTAAAAAGCGATAATTTTAATATTATAAACCGACACTCCAATTTTATTTATTGGTATATTAATTTCCGTTATTAGAACTTTGTCTGAGACTGAAAGAAAACTATCCACCTGAATTCATCATTTTAAGAGGTTAATTCCTCCTTTGTCGATTTGACATGAAATGACAATAAACAATATAATAAATACGTGAAAAATAATCGTATTTTCTAAATTTGACCTTGAAATAAACCTACATACATATTATGCGTAATCAGGGCTGGGCAAAATACATGTTGTGCTTTAATTGAAATACAAAATACTTTCAAGTCACGTATTTAATATCCTACATATTATAAACGCGAAAGTTTGTAAGAATGTATGTATGGATGTACCTACGTTCGTTACTCTTTCACACAAAAACTAGGTACTTAACGGATTTTGATGAAACTTTACAATAATATAGCTTAAGTATAATGGGATAGCATCAGGATAACACATAGGCTATAATTTATAAGTATATAGTCAGGGACGCGCCGCACCGTCCATATCCGTCCGCAGAAAAAACGCTAGGAACCTTTTTGAGGACGCCAAACCGAAAAAATAATATGACATCATTCAAAATTAAAAAACAACAGTTCGCAAATAATTGACGCAGAAAATACTTGTTGGCGAACGACCTTTTTTTGCTCGCAAGTATTTCGCACACCGGCGCAGAAGATGCTTGGCGCGTGCCTTGAATAGTGTGAATTATATAAAATATAGCGGGTGAAACCGCGGGGCACAGCTATTATACAATATTTATTTGAAGTATTTTTATTCTAAAATTAAAAATATAAAATACATTTTTAGGAAATAATTGAAATACATATAAATTTGTATTTAAATTTTAAGAATTTCAAATACTGTCCAGTCCAGTGTAAATATTTTTTTTTATAGAGAAGTACGTTCCATCTGTTTTTTTTGTTGAAACGTGATAAGTATGAAGAAAATGTATTCTTTCATTACTTACGAGGTAACCATGTCAATATTGTGGCCGTTGTCCTTGGAATAAAATTAAGAATTCCGTGAGAAAAAGCACCTGCAAATGGTTTTTGCTCGTGTGGAGAAATGCAGTAATAAATCACCCCTCGTATATGTGCTAAGTCGCCAAATAGTTTACCCATTTTATATTACAAATCGTATTCGTATTCTAAGTTATGTTACGTTTCTTAATATATATTTGACAGCACTAAAAACTTAACTTTGAAAAAGTTTTTATGTGTCACTTTAAACCTTTTTGGTTTATTAACAATAGATCAAAAGATTACTTTTTTTACCAAGGGATTGAATTTAGTTCAGAAGAGTACAGCCACTATAGGGGATTGCATCTCTTTCTACTAGTATAACCATGCTTCAAGGAATACAGAAAAGTATTTAAAATAAGTTAACGAAATTGTTATATAGGTAATATATTAAATTACTAGAGGCCTGCCCTCGCTTCGCTCCGGGTATTTAAAACAATATTATAATTGATGTCCTTAAATTGTCACTCTGTAATTGTAGTTTTTCATTATTTGAAAAAAGAGAGAGAGTAAGAAAAAGTTATACAAAGGAAAATAATAAAAACAAATATAAAAGAAAAGCGACAGATGCTAAGAGAAGGAAGACAGCAAAAATAAAATTGAATAGGTAAAAGAGAGAGAGAGAAAGAGCGAGAGAGATAATTGAAAGAAAGAAAGTGGAAACAGACTGATCATACTGAACAAATAAAAATAAGAATTAAAGAGTGAGCATGAGAGACAATGATAGTATTATAAGAGGAAGAGAGATGGAAATACTATAGACTTCTCTCAATAAAAGAATTTTAAAAATCGGATTAGTAACAACAAAATGACCATATTCTATTAATTAAAAAATGTATATGGCAACACTAAATCACCTTTGTCCCTCACGAATAGTGTAGTTTTCTATCAGTGAAAGAATTTTAAAAATCGGATTAGTAACAACAAAATTACCATATTCTATTAATTAAAAAATGTATATGGCAACACTAAATCACCTTTGTCCCTCACTCTCTCAGAAACTCATTAATTTACAAAATGGCCACCTTATGGCACTTAAATGGCCATATCTTTTTAATTAGAATATTTATGGCAACACCACGTAGCCTATATTAACCGGAAAGGATGTAGCTTCCTATCGGTGAAAGAATTTTCAAAATCGGTTCAGTACTTTTAGAGCCTATTCGCAACAATCAAACAAATATACAAACAATCAAATCTTTCCTCTTTATATAATAGTATAGATTTAACTGCTTAAAATTATTTTTATGGCACATTGTCACAAACACCCTAGGAAAAACACCGTAAGAAAGAGACCAAAGCCCTTTAGTCGACGGTCTTGCTCGGAACGATGTTTGCTCTTTACGTGTTGAAAACAAATGTTAACCTTATTATTTCGAGGTGCATATTTGAATATACAATATTTTAAGTGAGTGTTCCTGTTATGATATAAATTCCTTGTTTTTTACTCATCATGCTTCTAAAGTGTTTTTACGCATAATCTCATTAAATTTCTTTTGTAATATCGTTATCACAAAAGGGTCAGTGGCTAAAGATTCACACACACACGCACATTCCATTAACTCCCCTAGAAAGACTATGTACTCAATTAATACAAAAAAAACGATATCAGATATATTATGTATTTTTATAATAATATTCATAAATAACAATAAATGATTATTTAAGATATAAAATAACATCATCATTTAGGTAGTTAATATATTTTAGTCATATTAATTGTTTGTAAACAGAATCCTTTTGTTCGTAATATCTGTTCAACCGTATTTCTGCGTATCTGCAAAAAATATCTTAAATTTAGTTATTGGCACAGAAAATAACAAATATTGATTTTCTAGAATGCAAGTATTATAGTTATATTGATTAAAAAAATTTTTCAATAACATAGTGTACCGAGTGTTTTTGCTGGCAAGATTTTATTTGTTAATTGTAATTCCACAACAATATTTAATAGTTTACCTTCCAAAATCGAAGTCAATATCAGACAGCTCATATTGCACTAAAGACCATACCCCCCACAAGAAATGTGAAGCTAGTGACAGTTGCTCAACTTCTTTGTAAATTATTTCAACATCTGAATTAGAAGGTTTATGATTCAAATATTCCTCAAGGTATATCTTTATCCAATTCATCTGGAATTCCTTGTTAGGGTATCTATTATAGTCAATATCATCTACCGATAAACCTGAAACAAGATTGTTATTGAGTCCTCAATCAATAACAGGTAATAAAAATAAACAAACAAGGTCAAACAATATTCAAAACAAATACATAGTGTATGGTGACATCCATAACTAGTTCAAAATATTTACTGTCTTCAATCAATAACAAATAATAAACAAACAAGGTCAAAAAAATATCCAAACCAAATAGATAGTTTTTTATTTTATATTGAATGGTCCTTTATTAGTAAACTGGTCAGCAATCGTATAAAGACAGCAGAAAGCTAAACTTCTAGTACATTAAAAATTGTATATTATATACTTGATAGGTATATTGTTAATTGTTATCTCTGTGTTATATTGCTTACTATTTTATGAAGATAAAAGTGTAAAAACATTTTTATCTACTTCCATACTTTAAATCCTTTTTAAACGATTCTGAAACAGTTATTGCCAATATTAACAACACCCAATATCCTAACAACCATTATATCATTCAAACGCATGATGTAATGTTATACTGAATTTCATAATAACACTCAAATTCCTTTGGGTTTACTCAACAGACAGCCACATTCTTACTGCTTAATGCGCGATGCGTGGTATCTGTCTGAATTTCAAAAAAAGAACATCTGTATAAATTAAAAAAAAAGGACAGTCATTTACGCGCGTTTACTATTTTAGAACGTAGTTTATTCTAGAACGTCTTGCGCCGTAAAAAAATATGTTATTCTAATCCCCGCCATTTTTCTTTGATAATTTTATTGTTTTGTTTACAAAAAATGAGCCTTTCAACATTAAAGAACATATTAGAGTGAATTATAATAATTGCACTATACAAAATGGATAGTACAGTAATGTATGATGTTAGGTTACTAGGAGTGGCTGGTTTTAATATTAGCAGTAATCTAACTGTTTCAGAATCTTTTATAGAGGATTTCATTAGATTAGAGTCTTGTATGCAACTATTGATAATTAAAACATAATACCCCTCATTATATACAGCGGGAATGTAATGTAACGCAACAATCTGTAACTACTTGTAGTAAGAAAAAGTTCTTGTATGAGATTGTTGATCTAGTTATTATTGGTCGCAGAATTAACCCCATAAATGGATATATATTTTTATAACAATATTTATACTGCAAATAAAAAATATTAGCGTCACACCTGCGTCATTGAAAAACATATAAACTGATAAACAGTCCCATTGACTACGTCACGGAATTTTATTTATATTCATGGTTTGAATGAAGATTTAAAATTTTAGTTTTTTCTCCTACTTTCCTTTTATCTAATATAAAATTAATCACAAATTCCAAATAAACGCTTAAAGGTAGTCTTAATTTTTCTTAACTAACTATCCTATATATTTCCAATGATATACCAAATGTCAAGAAAGAATTACTATTCAGATTATAATGGCTCGGGATAAAAACTGTTGACTGAATAACCTCCACGCAACAGTCATACAGTTTATTTATTAAAATTCAAAATATTTTGCTTGAATTATACTACTACATGTAGTAGATTTTATGCTTGTAGAAGATCTATTGACTAATTAAATTTGGGTAGAAATCCACCAAAAACTTTGTAAAAGCTAACAGCATATATTACTGTCGATTCCCATTTTAAAATGATACTTACCAACAAATTCGTTGAAATGATTTGCGATATCAAATGCTTGATAGTTATACGCAGCGTATTCATAATCTATAAACGAAACTGTTCCTTTAGATTCATTGTAGATGACGTTTCCTAGAAGCAAATCATTGTGAGCAAACACTATTGGGCTCTCAGTTTTTATTAGGTGTGACTTTAGGCGCTCAAATTCTATCCTTAGTCGTGTTATTGATCCGAATCTACTTGCAAATCTACAAAAGTCAATAAAAGTATTGCTATTTAATTTATAAATTCTAATAAATATCTTTAAGCCCATTTATGTTTTATTATGATTTCAAACAACACTGTCTGTAATAAGAATTTTATAAAAAAGTTTGATAAAAAAATATTAAAACTTTGTTTACCTGGTCTGTTTGTTGGTATCAGTAAATTTTTCAGGTATCAAACACAAGAATTGTTCTATTTTGTCCCATACCATTGGTTCTTTTTTTATCTGTGAATAAAATTCAGTCAAGGAATTTATATTATAACTGGATCGCTCACTTAAAATAACTTGAAATAAGGTTGACATTCCGAAGGTTTCCAACACATAAAGAGCAAAAATCGTTCCGAGCAGGATGTCAACTAAAGTTGATTTTGTCTTATTTTTACAGTGTTTTTCTTAGGGTGCATGTGACAATGTGCCATACAAAGAATTTTAAGCAGTTAAATAGACAAAAGTTGATGTTATTAGTAACCCAATATTTAATTTTTATTTATTCCTTGAAGCATGGTCATACTAGTAGAAAGAGATGCAATTCCCTATAGTGGCTGTACTCTTTGGAACATTTTTTGAGTGCACATGCTCATTCCAGTTTGTATGTAAATTCCTTGAAAAGATCTTACAAAATCAACATGGAGTATCTTTTTATCATGATTATAATGTGGAATTGGAATTTAGGTATGTTTTTCTCCTCAGTTAAGAAAAAGCATTATTCTATACTCTACGTAATATATACACGTTTAAATATAGTAAATAATATATTATGATTAAATATACACTAATTAAATGTGTTGCTTACTTCGTCACCAAGCTGAACTTTGTGCATTTTTGCCATCTGATGTGCAACAAGTTGGGCAATTTTAGGATTGACAACAGTGGTTGGAGTAAGTGTTACTCCAGGGTAATACTCATATGATAAACCATTTTTGAATACACCATATATTTTGGGTGCTAGTCCAACTTTATTTAGTATTGTTATATTCCTAAAAAACAAAATTTAAATTTTTCAACTCAATCTCTGTTATAATCAATATATTGATAAGAGAAAATACTGACTATATTAATATACATTATCAAAAAATATTTTTACCTTACTTCTGCATTCCTATCAATTAGTAAATCTGTTTTCTTTCCATATATTCTAACAAGTATTATATTATCACTATTATCTTGCTCAACATTCAACTGACAAGCTACAAGTTTGTTAGTAATGCCATCAGTAAATAGCTAAAACATTTAAGAGTGTAAAGAATATTTAAATATGAAAAGCATTAAGACTAAAACAAAGATAGATATAAATATTAATATATACAACCTTGAATTGAACATTATCTGCAGGCCAGTTTGGTCTTAGGATAGATAAAATTTTATTTATCCCAGTATAAATATCATTTTCTTCGATTTCGACAGGAACAAACTTATGTCCAGCAAGATCGCAAAACCGGGCCATTTTAATAATTTTTAAAATCGTGGGTCCTAGATTTATTTGATTAAATTATTCACATCACGATCCCCGTTAGCTGCCACTTAACAATTAACATTAATGTGTATAACCGTATGGGTTTAACAAAGTTTGACATACGGCAACGCTTTGAATCGAAAGATGATATATAACATTGTTACATTATCAATTCTCGTATATATGATATATAGTCTAATCTAGGATGATAATTTTCACGCCTAAGAAGTTTCATTTTTTTTTGTTCTATGTGCTACAGATTTTGTCGTACTTTATTGATGGGTAACGTTCCGTCACAGAATACTTATATCCGTTCCGTAGTGAAGTGCCACGACCTACGAACGCGCATTACCACAGACTATCGACTATCTAATTATTCGTTAAATTTACGATCAAGAATAAAATAGGTTGTTGAGGAAGCTACAATGTTACATGTCTACTTAATTATGTTTTACGTTATTTAGGTTACATAGATAAACTCTTTAGTTTAGTCATAAGTTTTTTATATGAATGTCATGTTGATTTGTCATTGAGAGAAAAATGTTTTTTATGAGTTACATGTATAGGAAGAAATAAAAAGGAATATTATTAATATGAAACATGAGTATAATTGTAAGAAAAATATAACAAATCTCCAAAAGTGGTAGCAGAGCGTAGTTATTAGATATTCTAGCTCGTGCACTCAATTGCTTAAAAATTCGTGTGAAAATAACAAAACGACAAGATGGCGTCGGGACAATACGAATACAAAATGAAACAATTCGATGGTGAAAACTTTAATATATGGCTGTATCGGTTAAAAACTATTCTTAATGAGCAGGATTGCTTACAAGCAACAGAAGAAAAAGACTATGCGTGCAAAAGTGAAAATAAAAGAAAAGAAGCAAAAGCTGTGAGCATCTTGGTAAGCTTGGTAGCTGATAGCCATATAGAATACATTAAAGATGAAAAGACTGCGTATGACATGTTAAGTAAACTTGAGGAAAATTTTATAAAGAAAAATACACGGAGCAAAATTTTCATAAGAAGACAATTGATGGAGATAAAATACAATGAAAATGACAAATTACAAACTCATTTTACCCAAATTGAAGAACTTTTCACACAACTCAGACACGGGGACTCCATACTTTCAGAGGAAGAAAAGGTCAACTATATCTTATTAAGTATGCCCAAGTCATATGAAGTCGTCATAACAACATTAGAAACCATGACTGACCTCAGTGTTAATTTTGTAAAGGAAAGATTGCTTGGAGAAGAAGAAAAACGTAAGAAAATCAAACCGGAGGTGACTAATATAAACAATGCCTTCTTATGTTACAACTGTGGTTTTCCGGGACATAAGAAATTTCAATGCAGAAATAGAGGAAGAGGACGAAATCCACCAGGCCGAGGAGGCGACACAATTGGAGGAAGACAGTATTATGGAGAGGCAGGAACAGGTCAAGCGAATGGACGAGGATTTCAAGGACGAGTACATGGTAGAGGACGAGAACGAGGACGATTTAGAGGTTCATATAGAGGACAACACCAGGATAGGAATCACCAGTTTTTTTTATCAATGTTTGAAGATGAAGGGTACAACGAAACATTAAATGATAGCGAGGTGCATGTGAGTAAAAATAACTACAACATGGTGCATTGATTCAGGTTGCTCTGATCATCTAACAAATGACAAAAGTTTCTTTACAGAGTATATTAGTTTAAATAAACCTAAAATAATTGCAGCAGCCAAGAATGGTGTCATGTTACAAGCTGTAGGTATTGGTAATATTAAGGTTAAATGTTTTGTTGGTAGAAAAGAGTCGTATTAAAAATGTTTATTATGTTCCAGAGTTAAGAAAGAATTTGTTGTCAGTATCTAAAATGGAAAACCATGGTTTTAGAGTAGAATTTTATAAAGGCAAGGTTAGAGTGTACAACTATAATGATCTTTCTATGATAGGGAATCAAGAAGGTTCACTGTACATGGTTAAATTGTTAATAGATAAATTGAATGTGACTATACTAATATTGATGATGTTAATTTGTGGCACAGGCGTTTTGGCCATCTAGGAATTAAAAATTTAAGTTTGTTGAAACAAAATAACATGGTAAGAGGATTAGGAGATTTAAAAACAAATAACTATGATATATTATGTGAACAGTGTGTGACAGGTAAAATGACTAGACAGCCATTTAACAGAGAGGGCCATAGGGCGTCCAGGCCTTTAGAATTAGTGCATACAGATGTTTGTGGGCCAATTAACCCATCAACAAGAGATGGATTTCGCTATTTTGTGACCTTTATTGATGATTATACACATTTTGTAATGGTATACCTCTTAAATAATAAGAGTGAAGTTTTTAGCAAATTCAAACAATATTATTATTACGTTACAAACCATTTTAATAGAAATATCTTAAAGCTTAGATCAGATAATGGTAGGGAATATGTTACTAAAGAATTTCAAGATTTTTGTTATAACAAAGGAATTATGTTGCAGTATACAGTTCCATATAATCCAGAAATGAATGGAGTAGCAGAAAGAATGAACAGGACATTGATTGAGAAGACCAGAACTATTTTATTAGATTCAACTTTAGGAAAAGAATTTTGGGGAGATGCAGTGCTATACTCTGCATATGTAACTAACCGAAGTCCATCAGCAGGCAGACAACATACTGCAAGTGAAATGTGGGAAGGAAGGAAACCGGATGTATCGATAATGCGAGTATTTGGAAGTACAGCATATAATTATATTCCAAAAGAATGCAGACAGAAACTTGATAACACCGGACGTAAGATGATTATGATTGGATATTCTTCGGCTGGATACATACTCTTTGATCCTGAAATACAAAAGACAGTTCATGGTAGAAATGTAATATTCGATGAAAAACCAAAAGAAAATTATGTACCAAGAGTCCGAGTACCTCACCAAGATGAAGTTCAAGAAGATGAAACACCTGAAGAAGGAAACACAGTACTTGAAAAGAACAAAAAAGAGGAAGGGAAAATATCGGAAAAGAAGAATAAAGAAGAAAACATTCAAGAAAGACAGAACAAACAAGCGACAGACAAAGAAGAAAACATAGAAGTATATGAAGATGCGGAAGAAATTATATCAGACTGTCAGAAGGAGACGAATGTGGAAAAAAGGGAGAGACCTAGAAGAAACATTAAAAAACCACAATGGCAAGCAGATTACCAGTTAAATGATAATGAAGATACAGGGGACTTGTTATACGCTTTACTTACAAGTCAGATAGATACACCGCAGTTTTTTGAAGAAATACAGAATAGAGAAGATAAACATCAATGGGAAAAGGCTATATCAGAAGAAATTAATGTTGTACAAGAGAGTGAGACATGGAAGATAGTCCCTACACCCAAGAATAAGAAGTTAATCGATACTAAATGGATATTTACCAGAAAAGAAGTTAGAGATAAGGAAATATGTAAAGCCAGGTTAGTAGTAAGAGGATTTCAGCAACGAGAATATTTAGAAGATATATACTCACCTGTTTTGAAGATGCAAACATTGAGAGTGTTGCTGTCAATAGCCGCACATAGAGATTATAATATTCACCAGATGGACGTCAAAGGTGCATTTCTTTATGGCAGGATAGATGAGGAAGTATATTTAAAACCCCCTCAGGGTCTAGATATAGCAGATGGTTATGTACTAAAACTAAATAAATCGCTTTATGGATTGAAGAAATCCCCCAAATATTGGTACGAAAAATTTAATGAAGTTATAATTGCTTATGGTTTTCAAAGATCCAATAATGATTATTGTCTGTATTACAAGAGAGATATATATTTATTGATTTATGTAGATGATGTGTTAATTTTTGGACCAGATACTAAAGAAATAGAAAAAGTAAAGAATTATTTATCAGCACAATTTAGAATGAAAGATATGGGAAGTAATAATTTAACTTATTTAGGTATTTCTATATTAAAACAAAATGGACAGATCTATCTTAATCAAACTAAATATTTACAAAATGTTTTAAAGAAATATGGTATGCAAGATTGTAAGGGCATGGACACACCTATGGAAACTAATTTAATTATCGAAAAAGAAAACCCTAATATGAGCTTAGAAAATTATTGTAGATCGCTCATAGGATCATTAATGTATAGTACGGTTAGCACCAGACCAGATATAGCTACAGCTGTTTCCTACTTGAGTAGATTTCAAGGAAATCCCAGTCTAAACCTTGTAAAGGCTTTAAAGCGAGTACTTAGATATATAAAACATACAGTTAATTATCAGTTAATTTATGCCAATTCTAGTGTTAATAGTTTAGTAGGATATGCTGATTCAGACTTTGCTAGGGATACAGATAGAAAATCAACAAGTGGTTATGTTTTTAAACTTTTTGGGAATACTATTTCATGGAAATCTAAAAAACAAAATGTGGTAGCTTTAAGTACTACTGAGGCGGAATTAATTGCTTTATGTGAGAGTTCTGTAGAGGCTTGCTGGTTAATTAAATTATTAAAAGATTTAGATGTTAGCTTGGACAATGTAACTATTTTTGAGGACAATCAGAGTACAATTAAAAATGTTAATAATCCAGATCAGAAACGACTCAAACATATTGATGTAAAATATAATTTTATTAAGGAAAAGGTAGAGCAGGGAATTATAAAGGTGGTTTATATTTCAACGAACAACCAGTTAGCTGACATCATGACGAAGCCGTTACCTAAAAGTGTATTTAGGAAGTTTGTTGTTATGTTACGATTAGAAGACTGTAACATTGAGGGAGAGTGTTGAGGAAGCTACAATGTTACATGTCTACTTAATTATGTTTTACGTTATTTAGGTTACATAGATAAACTCTTTAGTTTAGTCATAAGTTTTTTATATGAATGTCATGTTGATTTGTCATTGAGAGAAAAATGTTTTTTATGAGTTACATGTATAGGAAGAAATAAAAAGGAATATTATTAATATGAAACATGAGTATAATTGTAAGAAAAATATAACAAATCTCCAACATAGGTACCTATATTTTATCATCCTAGCTCTGTGATAATTCTTCTTCTTCTTCTTGTCTATGACTTTTCTACCGCTTTTGTTAGCAGTAATTGTGCCAATGTCAATGTGGAAATGTTCTCCAAATTGGATGCTTTTGTTCCGTTACAATTCCATTTTAACTTCTCTTCTCATATGCTTCCTGAAGAGGTTGTACGGTAGGTGATTTTTAGTCTTGAGTAGTTCGCGAACGACCGCCGAAAAGGTTGTTCAGTGCTACAGCTGTTGTGTAAGGTACTATTCTGTCCAATGTATGTCAACAGAATGAACAATGCAGTACAGTATATGGGATGTGCACAAAAGCAATCAAATCAAATCAAAATTATTTATTTCAATTAGACTTTTTTGAAAAGTACTTTTGAAACGTCAAAAATTTGTCGGTCAGTTAGTTTGTCTGAAGCTACCACTAGCTCGGAAAGCAGTTTTCTGTTGAGAAGAGCCGGCCAGAAACTCAACAGTCGCTCTTTTCAAAAAGCCATGTTTACATAGTCTGTTATACAAATCATTTAACTTGAGAGTCAACGTCACTTAGAATCCAAGCATTCTCATCATTTAAGTAATCCTATACATTATAGTATGCTTTATATATTAATGACATCTTGATACGAGTTTTAAATTGTTGAAGTGGCAAGTCTAATATAGGCTGTGGAATCTTATTATAGATGCGAACACCAAGCCCCATGAAGCTATTACTCACTTTGTGGAGACGATAGTACGGCGTTACAAGTTTATTTCTGTTTCTAGTATTGACATTATGTTTGTCACTGTGTTTTGAATACAAATGAATATTCTGGTAAATGAACAAAATATTACAATATATGTATTGAGATGGGACTGTAAGAACGTCTATTTTTTTATATACATCTCTAAGGGAATCCCGCGCTCTTAAGTTATAAATGGCCCGAACAGCTCTCTTTTGAAGAATAAAAATGGATTCAATGTCCGCGGCCCTACCCCACAGTAAAATGCCATAAGACATAATACTGTGAAAGTAACTGAAGTAAACTAGCCTAGCAGTATTGATATCAGTCATTTGTCTGACTCTCCTTACCGCGTAGGCAGCTGAGCTGAGTCTTCCCGCTAGAGATGATAGATGGGGGTTCCACTGGAGTTTTGAATCTAAAGTTATACCCAGAAATACCGTCGAGTCCGCCACATCTAAAATTTCATTATTTAACAGTAGGTTAAATTTTTGTTTTTTAACATTAGGTAAAGCAAACTCAACGCATTTACTTTTTTTAGCATTAAGAACTAAGTTATTTACCGTAAACCATTGAAGAACCTGCGATAATGCACTGTTTACATCGTCATAATTATGTTTATTTCTGTTTACTTTAAATATAAGAGATGTATCATCAGCAAAAAGTACAATATCACACAAGTTCCTCACATAGTATGGCAGATCATTAATATAAATCAAAAATAAAAACGGGCCTAAAATGGATCCCTGTGGAACGCCCATTTGTAGCAAAGATCCAGAAGATTTTACACCATTAATAGTAATCCTCTGGACTCTTTGATTTAGGTATGAGGCAATTAGATCCAGAGAAACACCACATATACCGTAATAATTAAGTTTTTTTAAAAGCGTTTCATGTTGAACACAATCAAAGGCCTTAGACAAGTCGCAAAATACACCAATCGCATTTTGTGATTTCTCCCATGCTTCATAAATATGCTTAAGAAGAGCAACTCCAGCATCTGTTGTTGACCTACCCCTAGTAAAACCATACTGTTCACCATGAAATAGTTTATTTTCATTAAAATATTCTAAAAGTTGGTTTAAAATAATCTTTTCAAAAACTTTACTCAGTGATGGTAATATAGAGATTGGTCTATAGTTACCGGGATCATTCCTGTTTCAATGTTTAATCCAATATCTTTAGGAGAGATTTTTCAGTCCTTCTTACACCTTTCCCAACATAGAACTACCTAAAAGGTAAACCAACACCTACATACATACAGGTTAGTAAAATATAATTAAATAGTAACAAAGGAATTAGTATGTTGTAGAAAATGTTATATGGATATGTATTTCACTGGTATACCCATATAAAAGTAAAAAAAAAAAATTACTACTAGTCTAAATACACACATCAAAAAAGTCTAAGCAACATGTACTAATTTAAATTTTAGGATGGTTCTTCACATTATATCGTTGTATTTTATTTTTAAAATAATATTTTTAGGGTTCTATGATGTAAAAATAACAGCTGTTGTCTTTATAAGTTCTTTTAATAACAGAAATTAACAATATTAGAATATACTGTAGAAACTAAGATACATAAGAAACTAAACTTTTTTTTTTACAAAATGAATTTTCTAAAGAAAATGAATTTATTGTGAAAAAATAGGACAATTTAATACAAAGTATGGCAGAGGAGTGCTATTCAGTACTTGTCGGCAACGATTATTCATTGAATTAATGAGACTGTTTATGTCATCTACCATTGGGAGCGAATACCGCAGTATTCGCTCCCAATGGAATTGTAGCAAACCCTTTTTGTATCAGGCCTAAACCCGAATCGCGACTCATCGGAAAACATAATTTTATCCATTGTTCCTTTTTTATTGTTCATGGTTCCATGTTATGCGTTCTCTACATCATTTATTTCGATGAGCGCGATTCCCGTGACGTATCAGTGGGCACCTAATTGGACGTCGAGCTCGTAGGCTGTACTCATGCAGTCGATTTCGCACAGTTTGGGGACTTACATCAATACCACTTGAATTTTGTAGCCTCAAACTTATCTCTCGAGCGGTTAACTCGACTGGCTGGCGTCTTGCAGTCAGTTGTATGTATCGGTCTTGCCGAGTGGTTGTACTCCTTTTACGGCCTGGATGCTGTTCAGCGGGTTCCCCTGTATTATTGTAGCGCTGCCAAAGACGACAAACAACACTTCTATGAATGCCAAAATGTCGAGATATCTGAGATTGATTGCTTCCCGCTTGCAACATCCCTACAGCTCTGCATTTCCTCTGCTGTCAAATGACGTCGCTCCATGACGTAAAGAATATCTAACAATTCAATTTTGTCGCTAACTTTATTTAAATGGTGGGTAAAATTATAAAATCAGGACTAAACGTAGCAATTAAAACGCACTTAAATTCAAACAAATTCGCAGTCATATGAATTTTATGAAAAAACAAAACATAATCGAAATTTTTTTTTACAACCAGCCAGTATAGTGTACAAAATTCGTAATTGGATAAAAAGTTTACTTACCTATGCTTAAATACTTATACTACGAACGAAATTAATGTTACTTAGACTTTTTTGATGTTTGTATTTTATAATCTAATATTATACATATATATATATTTACATAGAATCTTAATGATACAGGAGTCGGGGAGGGAGAGAAGGGATTGAAAGTTAATAGGACGAGGAATTTCAGTTGGAAGCATATTGTAATAATTACCAAATAATGAAATAAATAGTTGTCAAAAATCCGAACTGATATCATAATGTCAAAATATGTCAAAAACACCACATATTACAATAATTCTACAATCAGCCATTTTTATTATTATTTAACGCCACAATTAAAAACGATCCGTTATTTTTAAAAATTACATTATAATACTAGTCGACCCATTCCAACTTCACTCGGGAGCAATTTGCCACGTGTATTTTGGTTTAATTTCACATTTTAATCCCTATATAACTATATTTTACATTTTAATTTATTTATGACTAATTCCCAAACACATAACGACCACACAGCTCGACATGGACTTGGGGATGAATCCCCACGTTGAAAGATAACGAAATCGCACACTCATTTGTTTACTTTGTATTCTTGAGTATTTATTTCGCGATAAAAACATACGTTTTTTTAAATTCTTCCTTATAAAGCTAGCGGAAGCAATAGTAAGTTATTCTTTCGGCTCCGAATAAGGAGGATCTAAATTATAAAGACCTTGCCCAGGGGTCGAGCTGAACCCTGGGCTGTGCACAGGTCCGTTTGCCTCTTCTAATACTTCTCTACTAATACTAATATTTCTCAAATACTAATACAAACACTCTGGCCACGGAAATCCAACGCTGCCGGACAGAAGTCGCGCCACGAAGCCTGCTCTCTTTTAACAGAACCTCACTGGGGGCAGTGCAGTTGCAGTCTACTACCACCAGCCTCGGAAGCCAGCCTGCGACATCTGCGGTCAGTCTGCGACCATCCTACACCTAGCTGATCCGGACGCCACTCTTTGACCTACTGCTCTCGTGGCCCGCCGGCGTTCTACTTATCTATATTACAGAAAAATATGATGCACTTGTAAGTTGTAAATACAAAATCAGTATCGACCAGTCATCAGACCTGTGAGGACGCTTCCACGTTAGCTTTTCTTACAGTCAAATATAAGAGAAATTAAGAAATTTTACGAAAATGAGTTCTTGTGCTATAAAATGGTGTGGAAACTCATCCAGAAATTTAACTTTATTGTCTTTTCCGAACTTTTTTATTATCATTAAATTGTCGAAAATATCGACATCAGCATAAATATTTAACGTCCCTATCTATCACTACACAGTTATTCGAATGATTTTTGAAGTGACCAATCAAATCGCATCAGTCTTTCTCCGCGTGACCCTCACCTTCCTCTACGAATTTCCACACTTGGAACAAAATATTCAACATGCGTAATCTATTATGTAGTTGTGATCTGCGTTTACAGGCAATAAAGGCCGAAAGTTCGATTCTTCAATTAATCGATCTCAGACCACATCACTAATCATCATTATCATTTAGCAACTGGCAAGACTGAAGACCGTCAAGTTCTATTAGGTACCTCTACCTACTTGTCGTTCGAAAAAGTTTTTAAATTACGTAGTATTACGTAATAGATTTTATTTAAGCCAATACAAATTAATAAAATGGGAAAACATTTTGGTGAACTTGCTAAAATTAGAGGATTGATTACATATAAGTTGTCACCTCACGAACAACGTGCCTACGCAGGAGCTATCTCTAATGGATTACCAAATATTTTCCGTAGATTCCGTGAGAATGTATTTAGAGTAGCCCCCCGTAAGTATTTTATTTTTAAGTTAAGTAATTCGTTAGAACAAAGTAAAGACGTACCTTAATTATGTCACTGAAGATTTTTTATATATTTCAAAAATCTAGCAGGGATCCACTATCATTTGAAAGTACTGCTTCAGTTTTCTTTGTAATAATAATATTAATCTGTGTAAATTTTATTGTTAATTAATAAGATGAACTGACTTAGATTACTAACCCCTCTGCCGCCGGGCGAGCATCTCGTAAGAGGCGTGTAACCCAGCACCCCCATGGTGGTAGGAGATCTATTCCCTGCCTGGTTTGCGACCACCAGCATGCTAATCTGACCGCCGAGTGTCTCTAACACGTTCTGGTCGAGCCGCATGTGGGCCAGACTTACCCCATACCTCTCCCATTCCATTAATGCTGTGGATCTGGGCTCTTGCTCAGGGTCCACTGAAACCGCAGCATTTTTTCTTTACTCCCGTCCCCCACATTATCTTCAAGGATGCAACACATCAACAAAACGAGAGGATATTTCTTGTTTTGCCGATGTCCATTGGCAATGGTTGCCACTTACCATCAGATAGACCATGTGCTCGATTGCACCTTATCTACCATAAAAATAAATAACCTATTTTGATGCAAATGTTTATTTTGTAAATTTTACTTATATAATTTAAATAATTTCTTTGTTATAGCGTTTATTATTGGATACTTGGTGTATGAAGGAGTCGAAAGGGAACATCACAGACTTGGTCGCAAAAATCCTGCCGATTTTGAAAATGATCAATAATATGTAATCATGTCACCGGAAGTAGTATATTATGTAATTTATTAAAACTCATTACACTTTTTTTTTGAAGTATCCATCTTTATATTTTTATCAACCTCCCATTCATAAATTAATAAAATCTACAATCTTAGTATCACGGTTGATGGAAAAATGTAAGTATAGAAAATATTTACACTTTTCCATCGACCATGATTCTTATATTTAGAAAGTTGACTTAGCTTAAATAAATGGTTGGTATTTTTTTTATCCAAAATGTAATTTTTTTTTTTTGTTTGCTTTGTGACTAATCCGCAATCGGCTCTTTCAGCCATAATCGGATTGTCTGAAGTAAATGCTGTTACATGAGAGGGACGCTCCTATGAGCATCCTCCTCACTCGTCTCAACCAATGGAGCTATCTGGTCTCCAAATCCAAAATACGCCATCTCTTAAGTCTGCTATTGGTTTCAGGGTTTAACAAATTACTTGCGAGAATGTAAGGGGGTCTTTCTTTGTATTTTTGACAGAAGAAATTGACTTCTTCCCTTACTGTTGGCATGCCTAAGTACTCTTGGATTTCATTGTTACGTGAGAGCCAAGGTGCCTTAGCTAATAATCCTAGGGCAGTATTTTGGAATCTTTGAAGAATTTCAAGGTTAGAATTGCTAGCCCCCACAACTCTATGCCGTAGGTCCAGATAGGTTTGATGATGCATTTGTATATTAATAATTTGTTATTGATTGAGAGTACATATAACATATTTAATAAAAAATATGAGTAATAATGGTAACATCAGAATTTTTATCTATCAATTTCAACTATTAAATTTATTTCAGATATATTTGTAGTTTGACTCTGAAAGCTTTGTTCGTAAGTGGTCTGATATAAACTTGGAATTATGTAATTTCTAATTCATAAGTATTAGGTTCTTTACATAAAAGTTGATGAAAATAATTAATACACATTTATTTTCATCAAATAATACTGATCATTAATATAAATCAAAGATAATATAAAGAAATAAATAGGACACGGCCCTTCAAATAGTCGGTCCGTAGTGATATAAATGGGGTCATTGTTGGTTAGACTTAATAGAGACGTTGGATTCACTATTTATAAGTCGTGGGTTCAAATCCCATTCATTGGACTACTGACGTGGCCCACTCCTAACAAGTATTTTAACTTAGTTGGAGGAGTTAGGAAAACTAATAGTATGTGTTCCATACTGCTAGTAATAATTTTCAAAAGAATGAAAAATATATACAAAACAAATAATTATACTAACATAATGCTGAGATGAAAAAAATATTCAGAAAATTAAAAAAAATACACATTTTTATACAAAAAAGAAATATCATTGTTCAAAAACAATCACTACATCAGCATGGTCTTTCTTCGAACAATTCTAATAAGAAATAAAATAAGATTAATATTTCCAAAATTATATCGCGATGAGTGATCTTGGATATAGATTAAACAAACTGCAAATCGGCTTCGAATCGAAGGCCGAAGCGAAATAATAATAATTGCGTCGTTTATTCAGGAGCTATGTCGCATTCCATCCATAATGGATGGTGTGTGCTGCCTGTATAATTAGTTTGTGCGTGGCAATTGGCAACACTGGAATTGTCACAATTCACATACTGCTACGTCAACAAATCAAAACTTGTTTGTATGTAAGCGGTGTCTGCAAATGAAAAATTAAAATGGATTAAACTTTGAAAATAGGTAACAAATTTAAATTCAAACCTTAACGATGATTATTTGTTTAAGTTATTTCTTAGTTATTTTTTACTTAATTGATTTTTGAGCTCGTTTTCAAGCAATTATAGATTATTAAAATGAAATGTATTCGCCTTTTGATTTAGAAAAGTATTCAATTTTTTATTTAAAATCTTTTCTAATTAAAGCTATTTCAAATGCAATAATATGTTTTATGTTATGTTCTATTTGTCATTAGTGTATTGTTTTCGTTACTTTTAGATTTCTTTTTATATTTGGTTAGCAAGAACATGATTATAGTTATAAGATTATGAAGTCAACAAATGACATCAATCTTCAGGAATATCAAGAAGCTGATAAAGAAATTCAAGAAGTAGAGGAAACTGATACTGTGGAAACTCAGCTAAATAACGAAGAAATGGACAATACAAAAAAACCTCATTCACCCTACAAGAAAAACAGTTTCGGTTAGTCTTATTACTCATCATAAATTCCTCATAATAAATTAATTTTTTACATCTACTTAACTAGATGTTAATCTACAATAGTCGGAATTGATTCATTTATTTGATAAGATTAATTATTTTAGTTAAAATCATATCTGATTAGATCATCAATGATTAATTTCATAATATGCTGGTTTAAATTTTCCATTTCCAGGTTACATCAAATATGTAAGTCTTGCAGTATTAACAATACAAAATGCTGCGTTAGGTTTAAGTATGCATTATGCTGGCACAAGGAATGGTGAAAACTTTGCACCCACAGCAGGTAAGAGAAATTTAATACTAGTAGTAAAATTTAATACAACTTTCAAATTTTAACCTCACAGGAACTTTATATTTTTCTAGGATAAAAAGTAGCCTATATGATAATCCTAATTATAAAGTATCTGTGCTAAATTTCATGTAAATCTGTTTAGTCATTTTTGTATGAATGAGTAACAAATACCCAAATATTCAAACATACAAACTTTCACATTTATAATATTAGTAAGATAATAAAGAAATTCTGTATGTTATTTAAAATTATACAACAATGTTGAATTACCTTCTAAATGTACAAAGGTCAAAAACCTTTAATCATTACATTAATATTAGTGACATAGCTCATTAATTTTAATGTCTGCGTCTGTGTGATACAAAATCAATACTTTAATACTAACATTATAGATGGTAGTATTTTTTTTGGCTTATGTACCATATACAAAACTTGAGGGAGATCTTTTCCTCAGAGATAATAGTAATAAAATAATAAACATTAAACAAGAAACTCCTGACTCTTGTAATAATTATTCTAATTGAAAATGAACAAAATATAGCTATTGGTAGGAGATATAGACTTTCTACTTTTTTTTGTATATTCATTACTTAACACATGGGATGGATTATTGCACCCAAGCAGAGATTTGACACTTTTCAAATACTAGTATTTTAAAATACTAAATAAAAAATATCTATTTCCATTTTGTATTTAAATACTTTTGTTTTAAAAACATTTTGTATTTTATTTGAAACAGCTTCTAAGACATATTTTCTATTTGCAAAATGCAAAATACATCTCAACAAAAATAAATTTTATCATCATCAATAAAATGAATGTGATAAACTATTCTTTGTGTTGACGGGTGATAGATGTTCGTTAATTTAATATTTTATAGTCCATCCAAAATAGCTTGATACGGATGGCAGCTAATATAATAGCTATAAAATATGATGAGATGCTATAACTTTTAACCAGCTTCTTTACTTTCAGCTTTTATTTCACAACACAAGTAATATTTGTTATTCATATGTACAAATGAGGTAATCATATGTTATCGGGCCCCCTAATTCTGTTTAATTGGGGGCGTCCATTAATTACGTGATACAATAATGTACTTGATATATGACATGAAAAAGAATGTGATTGTGTCAAAAAAACTTAGTAATAAAATAAAGGCGAATTGTTTTAAACCCATAAAAGTAATTTAAAAAAAAAAATTATTTTATAAATATATATTTTGCATTAAGTATTTTAAATACAAAATGTATTTTAAAAAAATACAAAAGTATTTGAATTCAGTATTTTTGTATACTTTCTATAAACTATTATGCACATCTCTGAAGCTGAGGAAAGAAATATGTAGAATATTTACTTTTAAATTATCCTATTTTCAGCGGTGCTCATGGCTGAAGTCTTGAAGTTGGCGATCTGCATAGTTTTAGTGATTCTAGAATCTAGAAGTATTAAGAAAGGAGCTCGAACAATTTATTCAACAGTCATTTTAAATATCAAGGATACTCTTCGTGTTTGCGTGCCTTCCTTTCTGTATGTTATACAGAATAATTTACTATATGTCTCGGCTTCCAATTTAGATGCAGCTACTTATCAGGTATATTCTATTGACTGTTAATAATTTAAGATTTATTCCACGATGCTCAGGTAATAAAAGTGTCAATATATCTTTTCTATTATTAACAACATATACAAGAGGGTTGTACTTAAAAGATGCTATGTGGAGTTTGGTAGTGTTATTTGTTAAGCTGAGTGTGATAATAGTATCACATGAGTGTTTTAATACCTAATTATCAATAGCTGCATACAAGACTTTATCTACACCCATAATTAAATCTAATAATTAAATGATTCTGAAACAGTTAGCTCTTACTGCTAACATTAAAACAACCACTCCTAATAACCTAATATCATCCATTACTGAGTATATACAAATAAAAAGAATCATTTATTGTAGTTGTAATAAACATTTTGTATATTGCAATTATAAAAATTCACTTTAATATGTTCTTTAATGTTGGAAGGTAGGAAGATTTTTGTAAAAAACACAATAAAAATATCAAAAGTGAAACGCGCGTAAATAACTGTTCTTTTTTTAAAATTCATACAGATGTTCCTTTTTTGAAATTCACACAGATACCAAAAGGAATTTGAGTGTTATTATGAAATTCAATACAACATTATATCATCCGTTTGGATGATATTACGGTTATTCAGACATTGAGGGATTTAATGTTGGCAATAACCCAACTGTTTCAGAGTCTTTTATAGAGGATTTAAAGTATGGGAGTAGATAAAATATATTAATGAATTGTTTTTACACTCGAATTTTATTGATCTTTTTTTTTCTCTCCATGAGTCAAAAATATTATTAGGGGTTTTTTAAAATCTAGATTTGCGTCAGAACTATTATATATTGTATGTCAGCTATTGTTCTTTACAAATACGAATAATTCCTAAGTCTTAATCTCGCTCAGTTTTTTTTGTATTTTTTAAATAGTATAATGTAATATTTAAAAAAAACTTAATTTATTTTAACTTTATTTTAGGTCACATATCAACTAAAATTATTAACAACAGCATTTTTTGCTGTATTAGTTCTGAAAAGGAAATTGAAGAAGTGGCAGTGGGGTGCTTTAGGGATGTTAGTAGCCGGTATTGCATTGGTACAATTATCATCTTCTGCAAAATCTAAAAGTTCGACAAATTCGGCAGAAATGTCTAAGATACTTGGCTTTGGAGCGGCATTGGCAGCATGTTTCTTATCTGGCTTTGCTGGCATATATTTCGAAAAGGTTTTAAAAGAATCAGACATATCAGTAAGTTGAACAAATAATATTTTTCATGATTAAGGTGGCTAATTTATTTTCAAAAAATAAAGATGTGTAGTATGGTGAAATATACAATAAAGGAGCCACATGGTAATTCTTACTGGCTTGTTATTTTTTTTACTTTTATGAATTAATATTGTTAAGTCGCAACACAACCAAATAATTTATTGGTAGATAACAATTATGAGCTAGCTTAGTGATTATGGCATTGATATCTTACTCGGGAGGTCTGATTTCGATCCTGGGCACACACACCATAACTTTTCTGAGTTGTGTGTTTTAAGCAATTAAATATCATTTGCTTTAACGGTGAAGGAAAACATCATGAGGAAACCTGCACACCTGAGTTACCTTAAGTTCTCAAAAGTTTGCCAACCCACACTGAGTCAGCATGGTGGATTATGGCCTATGGCTCCTTTCCTCACTCTCAGGAGGAGCCCTGGCTCAGCAATGAAATATTACATTAATTTACATTGTTATATTTTTAGGTGTGGATGAGAAATGTTCAACTAAGCCTAGCTTCCCTACCATTTGCAGCAATAACACATGTTATAAAAAACGGAACTCAGACTGATCTATTGAAAGGTTTTGATGGTTTTGTATGGTACCTGGTAGTATTGCAAGCAGCAGGAGGTTTAATAGTGGCAGTTGTAGTTAAATATGCTGATAATATTTTAAAAGGTTTTGCTACTTCGGTAGCGATTATTATTTCTTGTATAGTCTCAATCTATATATTTGACTTCCATTTGACGGTACAATTTGCAATTGGTACAATATTTGTCATAGGATCAATATTTTTATATGGTTATGTGCCCAAGAAAAAAGTAGAAACCAGAGCATCGTTGAGTGTATGATGAGCTTGTTTTTAAGCTTTTTTTTATATAATAATGAATTACAAAATGTACTTAAATTAGTTTAAACATAATACTTCAGGCAATTTCTTGTAATAAGATTTCATGTAAAAACAAAATATGTTTGTTTAATGCCACCTCCATTTTATTGTTACTGGAGTCAATATAATTTTTAATTTGTCAAAAAGAGGACCTGTTCAATTAAGAAAATAATCATTTTTGAACATTTCGAATTTATTAAAATTATATATTAATCCAAGTTTTGACTGAATCTAGAAAATCTGCATGTGACTAAATTTTAATATATCACTACATAAAACAAAGTCGCTTCCCGTCTGTCTGTCCCTATGTATGCTTAGATCTTTAAAACTATGCAATGGATTTTGATGCGGTTTCTACATAAAACAAAGTCGCTTCCCGTCTGTCTGTCCCTATGTATGCTTAGATCTTTAAAACTATGCAATGGATTTTGATGCGGTTTCTTTAATGGATAGTCATTCAAGAGGAAAGTTTATATGTATAATGCATATTATAGTAGAGGAAGTAACCGTACGAAGCCGGAGGGTCGCTAGTAACTTTTAATAGAGTATTGGACTATTTTAAAAATATCTTGGATACCTGTCATGTCATAGTTTGTGTAAGTAATGAGTTTGATGTTTATATTATTTATGATTTAGAATATTTTAAAATGAAATGCATGAGAGATGCACAAACCATACAATATGCAATAAATAATTTATAAGAAACTTTTAAATTCTAGTCAAATACCCTATTAAAATAAATTCTTTGGGCTATAGTTAAGTGCTTCTATATACAGTAGAACCTTTATAAATTAAACATCAAGGAAGACACCAAAAAATTAGTTATAGTTATCGTTATTGTAGAAACGTAAAATAAATAAAAATTTAAGTTGCAGAGGCGACACACATATTTTAAATTGTATACTCCTAAATTGCTTTCTAAGAAATGGTGTACTTACACTGTCGGCGAATTCTTTAAGTCTGTAACTTCTAAATCTCAAATAATCAAATAATGGTTGTAAATTTAAACATTGCTATGTTCGAGATACAGTAAAATTAAACTTTTCGAGTTATGGAGGGAAAATATGTACCAAAATGGCTTGGAGGGACTAACTGATTATTTCGATTAATAGAGGGTTGAGATTTCGGGTAATGCAGGTTTTGGTGTTTCAAGGGAAGGAAAAAAAACATTTTTTCGAGATTTGGAGGTTTTCAAGTTATCGAGGTTAGACTTAACGAGGTTCTACTGTATTTGGAAGTCTAATTGTCAGACATGGATGGTAATGGAAGTTCTATATCAATCTACAATATTGAACATAGATATTTAAGATAAGAAAATGTATTATGTTATACAATGATTTTTTATAACTGACATTAAAATATATTAAACACAGTTGATGGTCATTATTTATGAATTAAATATTTTAAATTATTTAATTTTAATACAGTGCAGCACATTGAAGCTAATGGGAATTTTTCTACTAGTCATGAATCTGTCTCAATTTTTTGAAGCAAGAGCACTTGAGCATGTATGTAATTTGTTGCAACAAGAACTATTAATGCAACTTAAAAAAAGTAAAAAGCAAAAATTCTTATTCTATTAATATAAAATAGATCTTAATAAAATAAATAACAAATACTCTATAAAATAAGTGCATTTTTATTGTGAACAAACAAAAAATAACAACAATGTATCTTTTATTCTATATTTATAATAAAACAAAATTAGTACGAATTTGTAATTTTTCTTTTCCTCATCTGCTCTAACCACTTATCTAGCTGTTGTTGAGGAGTCAATGGATTATTCTTATAGTAATCTTGAGGGGGTTTACCTTCTTCTAGACGCACAAAGTAATGACTATACTGATATCTTACTCTGCCTAATCTGCCCCTGGCATGCCTTCTTATTCCTTTTACAACCATTCCTTGTCCAGAAAAAGATTCAGCTAAAAAAGAAAAGGTCTTATATTAACATAATTCTTACCAATTAAATACTATATTTGTAAGAATGTTATCTTATATACCTATCCATAGATTGCTTTTAAACTCCACATTATGTTCAGTAACCGCAAGTTTTTGAGCTTCAATAATTGCTTCTTTGACAAAAACAGCACCTTTTTTGTTTACAAAACTAAGTTGTTTCACAGCTTCATCCACTGTCATACCCCTTACAAATGAAGCAATATACCATAACTTTTCAGGACTGTATTTGATATTTGTTTTCTGATGGCATACAAACTGAAATAATCAAAATTAAAATTTATAAAAAAGAGCAAAACCTTTTAGTCTATAGGGAACTTACAGACACACATCTATTAACATATTATATATTGATTAGTACATAAGTAGACTTACAGCAGGTCTAGGTTCTTCACCAATTTCTTGAGGTGGATATATTTTTTTGTTGTGAGCAATAAAAGTTTTTGGTAAATTTGATTTTGCCCATGCTAGTTCAGGTCCAGTTGTGTGAATATTGTTTTTTAAAAAATGGTTATATAAATTAGCATTAAGTAAACGCTTTAAAATTTGGTTCATTGTGGAAATTATTAACTATAGGTTAATAATAGGTAATATACTTTATTTGTAATTTAAAAAGTATGTAAACACCGTTTCAATAATTAATAAATTTGTTTTGAATTGAATATGAAACCTACTTTAATCTCATCATCACGATTACAGAATATATATTTTCATGCTTCTAGCATTAGCAGAGGCCACAGACCACAGATTAATAACATAGATTCAAATACCAACTCTCAAAAACTTTTCTCCCTAAAACCTAAGTAAAAAAACCGTAACCACAATAATTACTATAAAATAACCCTTAAAAATAGTAATAATTAAAGATAACCAACAAATATTTGATCACAAAAATGTAAGAACTTACTTTACCTTTTAAATCTGGATGTTTCCCAAATTTTAGAATACTTTTGTTTGTATTTCTTTAGGCAGTAGGCACAAATAACAAAGTCTACATTTAACTAGACTAGGTACATCTCAGAACACCGTCCAAGTGTAATTAAGTAACCATCTCTATGTAGTCTGTGATAAGTAACGATGAGACTATAATATATCTTTAATCCGCTTGGTCAAAAAATAAATATGATTGGCGAGATGGATTTACTTAAGGCATTATATTTTTATAATAAACAACATTAAGCTGTAACAATTGTATCATTTGATTAGTTCATATTTTAATCAACTTTGGTAAAATTTAAATATTGTGCAAATAAAAGGCCACATTTTAACCCTAAAAATTTTACCCCTAAGTTTGTGAGGAAAACTACCAGTGGCTTAAACAACTTTAAGCGGCACTACTCACTGTTAAAAAAGTAATGACCACAAAACTTTTGAAATCATTATATACTTTTATATAATATCATCTTTGTTATATACCTAGGTCAAAGGAATTGGTTTACAAGATTTTTTTCGAATTTCTATCAAAGCTTTTGCTGTAAAGGTTTACTCAAAAATTCTTTGGTACAGTCTGCACGTAGAGTTGTCACGCAGATTTTAATTTATATTATCGTAGTAAATTTTTGTATTTTAAAAAAATGATATATATAACTAAAAGAAATTAAAACTATATTTTCGTCAATCGCAGAAATTATTTTAGGTAAGCAACAACCGAAGAATTAAATCTAACAAAGGCAAATTTATTATTTTTCAGTCCATGCCTGCACTCTCTTTTCTAATCCTTGAAATAGACTAACTGTCCCTCTGAAATATAAACTGGATTGCTCTTGTTACTAGCAAAACGTCGTTCGTTATGTCGGTTTTTAAAGTATAGTATTCAACCCAAAGTAATTAAACTAAGTCACTATAGTGCAGCTTTCTATTGAAGAATAATGTATGAATGTATAGTAAATGAATTTTATAAATAGGATCAATATCAAACGTGTGGATGGAACGTTTCACTTGGTTTGTAACCCATGCCCATCCAATCAATGTCGGTTTTTTGTCACAAGCCAAGCGCTTGCCGTGCGTATAATGACCTGTTTGTCTCATTTGCAGAGACGTTCTTTTTGTATGAAAAATTAATGACTGTTCAAATGAATATGCTCTAAATTTCCTAAAGGAATGATGAACATTTTTATTGGGTCTTGGTTTGTTGTAAAGAAGTACCAGTATGGAGTTTATCAATTTCTTTAGACCAATTAGAATTTTCACCTGTAACCAAAAAAGTACAGCAGCTGACAAGCAATCATTAATAATAAAACATTAATTATTTAGGCAAACATAATGTTCATTTATTATACACAAAATCTTACGAAATCCACTGAGTACATGTATATATAACACAATTTGAAACATAGCACAGCACCATTACATAATTTAATGGGATAGGAACTATGAGATATTTAATTTTTTTTCAGTATTGTTTCAAAATATAATTATTTACAATAAGATGAATGTATAAATATTTGAAAACAATTTGCAATGGTCTAAAATTTCAACTTTTAAATTGACATTTAAAACAAAGATTTTCAATAATTATCAAATTAGACAACCAAATAGTAAATATGAAATTTTCACATTTTTGTAAAAAAAAAAATATTATGTCTGCACCTCATCCGAGAGAACCTGTATTGTTACAGTAGAATGCCAATTATCCATTCGTCGATTATTTGAACACCAATTAACCGGATCGCCAATTATCCGAGTCAGTCCTAAGCATAATATAAAAATTAAAACTGAGTAATTTTTGTTTTGTTCTGTTATAACAAGTTGGAACTCGCTGGAGTCTAGATATACAACTGTTATGGTTGAAAGCTAGAGGTAAGACACTGTTCTTATTTTTGTTTTTTTTTTGCTACTACATAGTACCTACTATTATTGTTGTGAATTTTTAAACACTGTATTTTTGTTAAAGCCTGATGAGGTTGCGCTAAACAATGGTTGGGGACATATCATTGTTGGTTGCAACTTACACTTATCAAGATGTTCAAGTGAGCGTTATTGTAGAAGAGTATTTGTAAAACTTAATAAAGTTTATTCTATGTGTGACTGTTTGTTTTTCTTTATTACCCTCTAATATCTATGTCCGATTATCCGAATCGACCCTGATGCTAATTAATTCGGATAATCGGTGTTCTACTGTACTTAGACTGCTATAAGTTAGATATTATGTTAGTGAGACACTAAAATGATCCAATTACAGTACCACTATATATAAAAGTATTTCATAATAATTTTAATACATGTCTTGTAAAGGCATTTGTCTATTAATTTTAAATCAATCCAATAAAAGCAATTTATTATATTTTCAAATAAAATAAGAAAATGAATAGCATTAAATGTAAAAATAAAAAGTACACTATATAGCATTAGTGAGCGAGTCAATAGAACATGATACTGTTCAGTATTGGTCTGTGACACTTTGTTTCAAAATCATGTAATAATTCGTCAATATCATTATCTAAGTCATCACTTTGAGCCATTTTAGTAACCATATCACTTATTAAAAAGGCTCCTATGGTAGCTTCTTCATGGTTATCTTGAATATCTATGTTGATAACATGTACTGGTTGGTTATGTATTGACCTCTTTGAACCAAACCATTCAATAACTTGGTCATATACTCTTTCTTCACAGGTTATAATAACATCAAATCTCTCTGTTGTCACTTGAAATTTCTCAGGAGATGGTTTAATTCTTCGATTTCTATCTAACATGTGAAGAAGTCCATTTTGTGTATAATAAGTCTTATCTTTCTCTAATAAGTCGTTATAAATATCATCATATGGAAAACCAAATTCATAACAGTTCGGACGGTCAGCCGACACTCCAGGTAACTTAACCTTTTCGCCTGTTCCATAGGATTTAACATTAAATCCTTTTTTAGCTAGAAAAGCATGAGCTTCCATACTCCTGTTCATATTAGATGAGCAGACTACTGCGATATATAAATCCTCCATACTGACAGGTACGAGTATGGTGACGTTTTCAGTTTTCTAAATCAAACACATTCTAAAAATAAATACAGTATTGACAATTATGTTTTAATTGTATTTTAATTTCGAAATTTATCTATCTTAAGTCTCGTAATAAATCATTATAACTTATTTGTAAAATTATAAATTTTATTATTAAGATTTGATGACAATGACAATAATTATAAAAAGCTCTAGCCCATAGAGGTGAGAGGCTAGAGAGCAGTGAAAGTAGGACTGTTGATAAGATATCGATATTTTTATTTAGAATTATCGATATAATTACTAATTTTTTTTTGGCGATATGTCGATACTTCGATATTGAAATGTAGATATCGACACTCGATATTTTTTTTAAATAAGTTTATTTTTCTCGCCAATTATAAAAACTATAACATCATAGTTGGTCGCGCCGCTTTAATTATCTATGTATTTGGTTGACATTCCTAATCCATTCACCTATCCTTCCGGCACAATACGCTAATTAGCGCAGCAGTCGCAAGTGCAAGCGCAACCATAAAAGTTTGGTCCATACGAGCCGGATTATATATATATTATTTCGTATTAGTTAGAATAAAAATCGTTTCGTTAATTTACTATAAATAATCGTTCATTCATTCGCATATCATTTACTGTAGCTTAGAATTCTTAAAATCTTAGTATATACCTATTGTGATATCGTTAAACTCGTTCATACTTTGAAATTAAGAAGAATAACTGCGTATTAAAGCATAATTATAGGTTCTTATTTCGTATCGCTTCGCACCGCTAAGTTCCTATAGCTAAGTTTTAATATTAATATTTTTCGAAAGTAGGTAGATAAATATTATCATAAATAGTTTCATTACGCTATTTGTTAAAAATAAAACATTAATTTGATTAATATAACTATTAACTATAGTTATACATAGTTGTAATACTTAAAAACAAATTTATTAAAATTTAGTTAATAGATTGATTCGTTTCTTTGAGCTTGCGCACACGTCGAGTCTTCGTGCCCCCCACGCCCCCGTGCCCCCGTGCCCCCGTCTCGCATTCACTCGTAGTAGATATTGTTATAATTTACATCGCGTTTTATTTAATTTGCTTTAACTTTTGATTGTTTTTAATTTCTGTGTATAAAATTTAATATGGCTGAAGGTGATAAACCCGCAAAAGATGTCGGCCAATGAGACAAAGCTTATTATTTTGGAACAAAAACGTAACACATTTTTTCGTTGTTTACAAGAAATATTTGATTTGTCTAAAGATATTCACGATAACTATTTGACGAGGGAAGACTTCTTGGACGCTAGTTGTAATATAGAAAATATACGTTCTGAGTTTATTGCTGTATTAGATGAATATAATAAGTGTTTGTTGGCTGGAAATCCGCAAGCGACGCCTGACTATAATAGTATAGTTGCATTCGAGCGTATTTATAGTCGTGTGAAGCGTCTCGTGATGCAATATTCAAAAACTGATAATATTAGTCAGGAGTCGAAACCAGATATTTGTCAAAGGGTGAGGCCTTCCTTGCCTCCCATCGAACTCGTGTCATTCGACGGAGACATAAAGACTTGGCCATTATTTTATTCTAGCTTTAAGTCTACCGTGCATGACAACCCTTCGCTTTCGGACTCAGAAAAGATGTATTATCTTTTAGGTAAACTAACTGGCAAAGCTCGCTCGGTATGCGCAGGTATCACACCGTCAGCAGAAAATTATCGATTAATTTTAGAATCGTTAATAAATAAATATGAAGACAAGCGTTTATTGGCTACTTCATATTTAGATCAAATATTTGAGTTCAAAAATATATCGTTCGCTAATATAAATAATCTTGAATTATTTTTAGATAAATTCTCATCGTCTGTAACCGCCCTTAATAACTTAAAATTAAAAGATTTGTCGGATTTTATATTTTTATATATTGCGTTACGAAAATTAGACTCGGACACTGTTCGATCTTTCGAGTTAGATAAACGCGGTTCGGAGTTACCTTCGTGTAAGGATTTAATGTGTTTTATTCGCGATCACATTAAAATATTACAACGCACTTCGCTCGAGAAACGTGGAGTTACGAAAACATCCGAGCGTAGAATGGATGTGGTATCGAAACCGCTTAAGTCTACACATACATATGTCAGTACTGCGACTTTGCCCGCGCGACGTTTGTGTTTATTATGTAAATCGGAACATGATTACTTATATAAGTGTCATATATTTGTTAATAAAATGTCACCAACAGAACGCTTTAAATTCGTTAAAGGAAACAATTTATGTATAAATTGCCTTAGTGATAAACATCACTTAAATTCATGTAATTCAACTTCTCGCTGTCGTAAATGTTCGCAAAAACATCATACTAGCTTGCACTTCGAATATAATAATTATGCCGCATCCACGGTAAATGCACCCGGTGATACTACATCGCTCGCGGTGACCGCTTCGCACTCGCTTCGCTCCACGGTTTCTCGCGCTGAACGTCGTCGGCCGAATGCCGAGGAGCCCGCACCCGCTTCTGCACCCGTTCGCACACTCGATTCTACGAATAATCGCTCCGATGACGTCACGCTTTGTTCGTTAAAGGTTAATTGTAATGAAAGTATTTCGTGTGTTCCTGCTACAGTTCTTCTCGCGACTGCACGAGTCATCGTATTAGATTCGAAAGGTACGGAACATAGTGTCCGCGCGTTATTGGACAGCGCTTCTCAAAGTAATTTCGTCACTCGTGACTTGTGTCTTCGCTTAGGTTGGAATATTTGTAGTAGGCCTGGCTACTCTGTAATAAAGGGTATTGGAGGTTCTACTAAAAATATTCAAGAATCGGTAAAAATAAAATTCTTTTCGCGTTTCGATCGTAAAATTTATTTTAATATGGATTCGTTAGTAATAGATAAGGTAACTGAGCGCTTACCTACTGTTTGTATTGACGTTACAAAACTATCAAAATTCAATAATTTACAATTAGCCGACGATACTTATTCCGTTCCTGGTGGAATAGATATGTTGATAGGTGCGTCAATTTTCCCCCACCTCATGTTGTCCCGCAAAGTTTATGGACAACCTAATTGTATTTCGCCGCTTGCTTTAGAGACCGTTCTCGGTTACGTTATTGTTGGTTCCGCACCTACTTCTTTGGGTAATATTCAAACCGCTTTCACACATTGTTGTACAAATGAGTCTCTAGACTCTGTCGTTCAAAAATTTTGGAGTATAGAAGAGGTGAACGTTCCACGTATATCTAGCGCAGATGACGTAGCTTGTGAAGAAATCTACGCTCGCACTACCACACGTGGGGTGGATGGTAGTTACACTGTCGCGCTTCCATTTAAAGGTGATATATTTTCGCTCGGTGATTCTTATAGGACTGCTAAAAAGCGATTTCTTTGTTTAGAGCGAAAAATGACGTTGTCTCCTAAATTGAAAGAAGCGTATGATGGTGTAATAATGGAATATTTAGGCAAAGGTTTTATCTCGCTCGCACCTCAAGAAACGGAAAATACTTATAATTTGCCTTCCTATTTTATTCCTCATCATGGTGTTATAAGGAAAGATAAACTCACCTCTAAATTACGCGTAGTTTTAGATGCTAGTGCTAAAACTAGTTCGCTGGTGTCGCTCAACGATATCTTGTATAGTGGTCAGAATCTTCAGGGTAATCTATTCAACATTATCGTCAATTTTCGCTTGTTTAAATTCGCACTCTCCGCTGACATTCGTCAAATGTTTCTTTGTATTGGTGTTCATGAGTCTGATCGCAGATTCCAACGCATATTGTATAGATTCTCGCCTGAAGATCCATTAAATATCTATGAATTTAATCGCGTCTGTTTTGGTTTAAAATCTAGCCCATTTCACGCACTTCGTACTATAAAACAATTAGTAACTGATGAAGGGGATGTTTATCCATTAGCTCGAGAGACTATCAACGTAGGTCTATATATGGATGATTTCGTTTATTGTATAGACAGTGAAGAAGAAGCTATCGCGACTGCGACTGAGATGATAGATCTCATGAAAGCTGGTGGGTTTGATCTCGTGAAATGGACTAGCAATTCTCAAAGAGTCTTGAATTCGATTCCGCCGTCTCACCGTCTTTCTTCGGTTAAAGAATTCGATGACTCTGATATACATAAGGTTCTCGGTTTATGTTGGTCGCCGACTGTAGATTCATTTAGCTTAACAATTTCTACGCCATCACAAACTTGCACCAAACGATCTATATTATCCTGTGTCGCTAGGATATGGGACGTTATGGGATTCGTAGCTCCTGTTGTGTTGTACGCAAAGCTTCTCATTAAACAACTTTGGTTGAATAATTGTGATTGGGATGATTCGCCACCCGACAGTCTCGTTCAGTTATGGAATTGTTTTAGAAACGAGCTTCCTTTGCTCAAACAGATTCAAATCCCGCGTCATGTTGATATTACCAAAAATAGTGTTGTTACTATTTTAGGCTTTGCAGATGCCAGTGAGAGAGCTTACGGTGGAGTTGTTTATTTTCTCGTCAAAGGTGATCACGGTAGTTCTATTCACCTTATAAGTGCAAAATCAAAAGTGTCTCCTCGTAAGGTTGTCTCGCTTGCACGACTAGAGCTTTGCGCAATATTAGTTCTCGCTCAATTAATTAAAAATATTATTGTAGCTTGTAATAATCGCATTCAATTTCATAGAATTTATGGTTTCTCGGATTCTACGGTCGCTCTTTGTTGGGTTCACTCTTCACCGCATCGATGGGATACTTTTGTTGCTAACCGGGTTTCCAAAATTCAAAATGAATTAGCACAAGAACATTTCTATCATGTAATCGGTACAGATAATCCCGCTGACTGTTTGTCACGTGGACTAACACCCGCGCAAATTTTAGATCACCCACTCTGGTTTAACGGTCCTCCATGGGCCTCGTTAGATCCTTCGTATTGGCCTGTAACTAATTTTAATCCTTCGTCGGTTTCTGAACCACCAGAAGAAAAGAAACATTCACTTGTTTCTGCGGATGTATGTGAACAATTCATATTAATTTCGCTCGCAAACCGCTTATCGTCTTGGTCAAAACTATTACGTTGTATAGTTTACATTTGTCGCTTCGCTAAACTTTTACCTCGTAATTATAGAATATCCGCTTTGGATCTTTATCGAGCCGAGGATTTGCTACTGCGTCAAATCCAACAAGTACATTTTGCTTCTGAAATCAAACATTTAGAACTTGGTAAGCCGTGTAGCTTGACTTTTCGTCGTTTAAAGCCATTTTTACACGAAGGAATTGTGCGAGTTGGTGGTCGACTTGCAAATTCTGATTTGGATTTTCAACACAAGCATCCAATTTTGTTGCCCGGTAAAACTCATGTTGTAGAGTTGCTCGTCGATTATCACCATAAAATAAATTGTCATGCAGGTCCTGATTTACTGATGTCACTCTTACGGCAAAGGTACTGGATCTTTTCTGCTCGAAAACTTATTAGAAGCAGAATATATAAATGTCTGCCTTGTTATCGTCTTCGACCTAACCCCAGTTATCCAGAAATGGCAGATCATCGGGCGTTTCGTGTAGCACAATCCGCTAAGCCGTTCGTTCATACAGGTACGGACTACGCTGGTCCCTTCAAGGTCACAATTTCGCGCGGTCGTGGTATACGATCTACCAAAGCATATGTTTGCCTTTTCGTGTGCTTAACAACCCGAGCCGTTCACATTGAGGTCGCTGGCGATCTAAGCACTGCTAGTTTCTTAGGTGCCCTAAAACGGTTTCTCTCTCGTCGCGGTCCGGTAAATAGAATGTACTCGGACAATGGCACAAATTATGTCGGTGCCAAACGTTTTTTGTCGGAGTTGCACGAATTGTTGTTATCGAAACATTTCAATACCGAATTTGAGCATGTTCTAGCGGAAAATCGTATCGACTGGTGCTTAAATGTACCAGCTGCAAGCCATTTTGGTGGTGCCTGGGAGACGCAGATTAAGAGCCTAAAAACTCATTTATTTCGCGTTGTAGGGGATCAAATTTTGACATTTGAGGAGTTAAGTACAGTGCTTACTCAAATAGAGGCCGTTATGAATACTAGACCTTTATGTAGAACTCTGTCTAGCGACCCATCTGAACCGCTTGCGTTAACTCCAGCGCACTTTCTAAATTTCACTCCTCTTAAGTATTTTCCCGCTAGTGACATTAAAGAAGATAGAATGCATCTCTTATCGCGACATGAGATGTTAGATAAATTAGTACAGTCGTTTTGGAAGCGTTGGAGAAGAGATTATTTACATACTTTACAGTCGCGTCTAAAGTGGAATACTCCAACCAATCCAATCACTGTAGGAACTGTTGTCATTATTATAACTGATAATGTACCGCCACTTCATTGGCCTTTGGGTATCGTAGACGAAGTCTTCCCTGGGTCAAATGGAGTTACTCGTATTGTTCGTGTAAGGACTGCTTCTGGATCGTATTTACGACCAGTGATACGTCTTTGTCCCTTACCAAATCAATAGCTTTAGTCATTAATTCGTTTTAGTTTAGTTAGGATTAGTTTTATTTTCGCACATTTCGTTTATACTTTGTACTTTTTGCTCGCTTTTCGTACCGCATAAGTTTAGTTTCGTTTCTCTTTTGAAGGGAATCCTTCAAGCCGGGGGGAATGGTCGCGCCGCTTTAATTATCTATGTATTTGGTTGACATTCCTAATCCATTCACCTATCCTTCCGGCACAATACGCTAATTAGCGCAGCAGTCGCAAGTGCAAGTGCAACCTGAGAGGACGATGCGTGTGCGCCCGCTCCCGCGCATCTAACACTTGTCGTTGACCGCCGCCATTACCTCTCTGTGCTTGCCGTTCTTCGAGAACATTTCGCTAATGGGACGTTGCCCAATTTCGCTTACACCGCACCGCATTTACCGCATATCTAACTATTTGTGTTGATAAGACTTAGTGACATTTGTGATAGTGGAAGAGGAGTCCAAGCAGTTGAAGCAGTGAAGCCGCCATCTTAAAAGGTATTGTGCTTTCTTTTCCTGTATATCCTTCTTTTATTTAGCTGTCTACATTACCCTGTCGTTACTACCTTTGTAGATAGCCCGCTCCGTCAAGTCAACCAAATATTTAGATTTATAATTAAAACTTACAGTCCACTAAAATTTCGAATTTTTGCTTTCGTGTCGTGAACCAGTTGATTCGCGATAATTTCACCGCCGCAGCGCAGCCATAGTAAAGAATAAAAATCAACTAAAAAAAACAATAAAGATTTTTCAAATTTAAAAATAGATTCTTAAAGAAGAGGAAATTTCCTATAATTGAAAATTCTTTAGTAGTGTGAGGTATTTGCAAAAAACAAATTCCTTTTTTTAGTTAATTGTTAATAACTTTGAAATTTTCGCAAGCTATCTAGCTATAATCTAGATTCCATTTCGAATTGAATGACACCTCTATCTAATCGTTTTTTTCGGAGGTTATTCAAAAAAATAGACCAAAGAGGCACATTTTGACTGACTAGACTATTACATTTCGAAACATTTATAATTTTTTTTTAATAAGTTTACTGAATTGTAAACTGTAATTTTTTTTTTTAATTATATCGAAATATCGATATTCTTTGTCGATATTGATAATTTTGAAAATATCGATATATCGAAAATCTGATATTTTGAAAAATATCAAAGCACTAGATGATAGTCGGCATCTTCTTCTTAATTTAATTGAAGTTTTTTTATCGATGCATTGAAAAAAATCGATGTTACTATTCAATATATCAAAAAACATCGATGCAAACTTTCCGATGCATTGCAAAAAACATCGATGTATATTTTAAATGAACATCTCTAGAGAAGAATGCTACGGTTTCAGTGTATCCCTAAACCTGAACAAGAACCCAGAGTTGAAAGGGTAATATAAGTCTGGCCTACATTAATTTTACTTACTTTTATTTGAATTGTAAACGCATCATAAAAAATGTTTAAGGATGATAACTTTTTAAAATAATTGGTGGCATTTTTAAAACAACAATAATGGCGACGATGTAAAAAACTTTATTTAATACAATTTTTCAATTTAATTATAAATATAAAAAAATCAATTAATAAAAAATATGAATATAAATTATTAAACGAATAATTCTTGAATTTTATTGTTAAAATTATAAATTTAACCTCTTGAAACTATTGCTTTATAACTCGCTATTTGAATTATTTAATATTTACGTTAACGCTCAATAACCCGTTCCAATTGGGTTAACCGATCATAACCCCCGCGTATCGGTCGTGAGTGTGATTGTTGTGAACGCATAGTAGAACACACTGATAGTGGGCCGTTTTTATGACTTGCAACACTGGTGAAATGTCAATTCTACTTGAATTTTACAGAATTTTGATTATACCTAAATCAATAATTATTATATGTGCTTACTTATTACGCATTGTATATCTAATATAATAAAGTCATTATCATCTTTGTGTCGAATTTTATATTAAATATTATTATCTATTATATTTTAGAGAATTTAAAACCTTAGCTTAATAATATGGAAGAAGTGGATTCAATTATTTTACATTTTCTGCGGCAATTAAATATGTAAGTTCAGTTTCAGGCAAAATTTCGTATTTTCTGATGAATTTTCAAAAAATCATATCTCGAAATAATTTCCTGACGAAACAATTAGATGTATGAAAAACATGAAAAAACTGTTTTTAGCAAATTTTTAAAATGGATACCCGTAATACCTGAATTAGTTGGTTTTCCCGGTTTCTAAAAATTAATAACTGAAAAAACCAGTTCTATACCACCGAAACCACCCAGTTTTAAAAAAATTTAAAAACAATAGGGGTGTTCTCTATTTTAAAGAAAAACACATTTATTATTATTATGTTAATATTTTAAATTATAAAATATTAACATAATAATAATAAATTGGTCAATGCATTTTCCTTAATCTAACTAAAATTTTTATTTCAGTGATATAGGTAATGATGTTAAAAAAATCAGTGATCTACCGGTAGAAGTAATTGTGGAGTCTGCTACAAAATGTATGTCTGCTATAAACACAACACTAAAAGTGCCAATCAAATTGCCTTCTGGAGTATCACAGAGAATCGAAGTTGCAGCTCAAATTGCATCTATTTGTAAGGTAAGAGTGATGCAGATAGCTTTATTTTTACAAATGTTGCAGAATTATTTTATCCTAAATAGAGGAATAAGAAAGGCAAAATATTATTTATTATTATTATCCTAATATTAATAACTATTTTTGCAGGATTTGGGCTATCAAAATGATGTTGGGTACCAAACATTCCTTTATCACAATGAAACTGAATTAAGACAAGTGTTCATGTTTCTGATAGAGAAACTTCCAAGTGAGGATAAGACACAAACTGCAAAAGTTCAGCCTGTAAACACAAAAAATATGCTTTTTAAAGATATCAGCAATAAAATTGCTAAAGAACTTAATACAATTTGGGTACCACCATGTTGTAGGGCTTCAACACAAAGTACTACTGGAGATTTTGTGCATAACAAAGGTTTCACTGTTTTATTTATTTTAATTTTCAATCACACTAAAATACCTTAATTAATAATTTGCTATTGTTAACTTGTTATGAATTACTTTATGAGATATTTGGGCACACATTTTTATTTACCAATATTATTTACGAAAATACCAATTTGTTGTAATTTAGCTCCACTTTGAGGTCTATTTTTTCCATAATATCAGTTAATTTGTTTTTTTCCCTTAATTACACAATCCTATCTTGTCTTCTTGTTCCTGTCATGCTTTGTTCCATAACTCTCTGGTACTTTCCTAGTTTGTCTCTATGGTATTTTGTAAGGGACCATGTTTCACAGCCGTAGGTGATGCATGGGCACACATAGGTTTATATAAAAATTTTAATTGTAATTAATTTTTCAAAGGGAATCCAATGATTATAACATTAAGCTCTGAAGAAATCTCAGATAAAATAGCTAAAATAAATGAATTAAGAAAAACTAAAACCAAATCTACAGAGGACCAAAAATTTTCTTGTCCTGTTTTAAAAACTGATCCAAGTGTTAAAATAGATAAGTATGAGTGTGATAAATCTTTGAAAGAATTAAAAGAATTAACAATCTCACTTCGACAAAAATTGGATACACTAGAAAGTGAGAGGAATCTTATGGATGTTGAATTATCCCAGGTATTAAAAATAAAATTTATAAAAATATCATCAATAATTTAATCACAAAAATAGATTTAGTTAAAAGATATCTTATAGACAATTATAACTCTTAATACTCAAAAAGTTTACAGTATTCAAAAATATTTTTTTGATAGAACTTGTATCCTGAGTTTTGAAGATTCAAAGTAATCAAGTAAATAATTGTTTTTCAGGCTCAAAAGAATTATGAAAGATCAGAAGCAGATTGGAAAAATGTACAAAATATCTTATCTAATGCTGGTATTTCTGAAATAGAATCAGATGGAATAGATTTAACAGAAAAAGTACATCAAAATATAAGCGAGTTGCACCAAACAATTGAAGAAATAACATCCATAAATTTATCCCTAAAAGTTAGGGTTGAAAAATTAAAATCATTGAATAGTTTATCACATGTAAGTAATTTAAAATGTTATATAATTAATTATATTGACCTAATTTATTTGTTATCTTAAATTTTTTTTGTTTAGTCAGATTGAACCAAATGTAGAAATCTTAAATTTTTTTTTTCGTTTAGTCAGAAAGAACCAAATGTAGAAATACTTTGGTAAATTTAAAAGAATCTGCAAAAGCAATTAAAGAGGAATGTGAGAAAAAAGAAGAATTAAGAAATCATCTAAAACAAAATTATGAGAAGTTAAAGGGTGGCAATAAAAGGTAAAAAAAATTAATAACATGCATTTTTTGAGTTAAACTTTGGCTTTATCAGTTTCATTTTGTTTCAGGGCTATTTATACTAAGCGGATTATGGAAATCATAGGCAATGTTGACAAGCAAAATGCGGAAATAGAAAAAATAATAGAAGATACAAGACAAATACAAAAAGAAATTAATACTTTTGAAGGTCAACTTGATAGATGTTTTTCAATTGCAGATGAAACTTTATTTAAAGTGAGTACTTAGTGGAGCAATTGTCAATACTTTTATTTTTGATTCATGAACACAAATATTTAATATGTTTATACTTATTTAGGATGCAAAGAGGGATGATCAAGCAAAAAGGGCATATAAATTACTAGCTCTGTTGCATTCCGAGTGCAATACAATAGTAACTTTGGTGAATGATACTGGCAACTTATCCAGAGACATTATTGACTTGGAAGATAATATTAAAGCGGAAAGGTCTAAGAGAACTGAAGATATACTGAAGAAGATACAGTCCGATCTTGCAAATCTTCAAAAAGAAAATGAATAATATATTTATTTATACTACTTAATATATATGTACCTAAATAATATACTTAGACATAATAACATCAAAATTGATTGATTAAATTTCATGACAATGAAAAGGATTGTCAGTATATGCATATTCCAATGAAGCCGAATTTGGAGCCACTTCAGTTGACAGTAGAAATCAGATACATGCTCGCAATATGCACAATAATGATTGCGCTAAAGTAACTTCGATATGAAAAGGAAGTTTTGTATTGTTTGAATAAGTGAAAAGAATGATGTAAACATGACTGACGTCATAGACATGTAGAGACCATGAAACATTACAGTCAACTATAAGTCATATCTTGTAATAAGTTCCCTCCCTTTTGTTCGCCATTGTTTTAAATTACTGTTATTGTGTTTCTGTAAGTCATGTATATATAACTATATAGCTGCAAATGAATCCTTTGTATTTGCTTTCTTAAATAAAACATATTTTATTCCAAATCATATTTATTTTCGTTTTGGTAAAATTTCAGGTGGTATATAGTCTTCATCACTCTTTTGTTGTGCTACTTTTTTGGGTACTGAATTATCCTCTAGCTGTTCCTTTTCTTCAATTTGGAGGTCTATATTTTCCTCATTTTCAAAGAACCACAATTTTTGCTCATCTACTTTCATTTGTTTTTGCTTTTCTTCAATGTCCTTAATACGTTTTACTCGGTCTAATCTTTCTGACTGTATTTGCAACTTTTCCTGTCTTACTTTTTCCCATTCCTTAAATAACTATAAAAAAATTAAAATTAGGAAAAAAATTAAAAATTAACTACAATTTATTCTTATTACTAACAAAGACTTACCTGTTTCTGGGCAGAAATATCTTTATTTTGTGTTTTATTAATAGCATTTTCAATTGCAATTTTAATAGATTCTTCTAACTTGGTGTCTGTTAAGGAAATTTTACTTAGAATTTCAACACATTTTTGTAATACATTTTTTGTGTCATCTTGCATTTGTTCAGATTCTTTTTTCATGAGTTCTATCACTTCAGTGTAAACCCTAAATGTTTTTAAACAGCTTAATTCTTCACATAATGCTAAGAGTTTGTCATATTTTTGATAAAACAACCAGCCAATTATTTGCAAGTTATTATTCATATTATCCTTTGAAATATTTGACATCCAAGCTAATGTTTTTCCAGATAATAACATTAAATCTGTTATATCAAAGTGATCGTCAAAATATGGGTTTCTTAAATATTTAACTCTTATTTTAATTTCCTCTTTTTTTGCTTTCTTATCAATTTCTTGTGTAGGTGCTTCTTCAGAAGGTTTGTCCTGTAATAAATACTTATAACAAGCATATTGCGACATAGTGTTTGTAATTTCATTAGAAAAATCTTCCTGTAACATTACGAGTGAGGCAACCTTAGCAGCTAATTCATAATTTTCACTTGTAACCAACCTATCTAACAGTATGTTAGCTGTATATGAATCCAAAAATATGCCGAAATTTAAAGGATCCTTAAGTATAAGAAGTAAATCTTGCATATTTCCATACTCAATAAAGTTTCTTATAGTTGCATGATGAGTAGATTCCAAAGTGTTTCCCGTCTCAGCTGAGAGTCTTAACTTATGTAGGAGATCTTTAAGCTCCTCTAGATACACAGAGTCTTTAATAGTGTTAGCAAATACATCAACATCAATTGCACTAATAACACCTTTGGAGTTATAGTTTTGATCCAAGATACTGTAAAAATCATTAAGGTTTATTTTCTTAGATAAAGATGCAGATTGCGAATTCCAGTCCTCGGTGCATTTATAATCATTGGTTAGAAATGTTAATCTAGGTAAATATAAGACTCGTGCACATTTATTTTGAAACAAACATCTTTTGAAATTACGTAACATTTTAAAGTCTTGGTGTTTATTGTTATATAGTAATTTTATATTTAGTACATTAGGTTTTTATCACAACTCCACAATTATTTAGATTTTAGCAATTGAGATCAAAGATAAATTCAGATTTCAGAGTAGGGATGGCCGATGATCATCGATTTTCGATTAACATCGATGTTAGAAGAAAATATCGATGTTGAATTAAATAAAACATCGTAACATCGATGTCAGTAGGGAGACATATTCGGAATTTGGTCGTGGACATGTCATAATCGGACGAAATCTGTAAACGTTTCCACACAGTAAGTATTTATCAAGTTCTGAACACTACCAAACTACGGAAAAAAACCTTTGTCTTGTTCTGCCTTTATTACGACATCAACGCCATCTGAGCGATTATTTTCGAAGGCTGGTTCAACTATATCAATAGCGCAATAGGTAGAAAGATTCTGCTCTTTTAAAATTATTATTTTTACAGTCTATTGACAAAAAGTATTGGAACTTTTTGTCAATAGACTCTAATGTGTTTCACCGCCCACATGACGATGTGCGCAAAAAAAAAATATTGGCTGACATCGATGTTTTACCTTCGATGTTTATCGAACATCGAGGCTTATCGAGCTTCGATGTTGACATCGATGTCATATTTTTCTAAGTCCATGTATGTTTTTCTAACATCAGGCATCGCTATTTCAGAGGTTTTGTTTCCATAATGGAAAAGGCAAAAGTGTTACACCGTACAGCCTTGTCTTTAGTAGGTTAATTTTTATTCTTTTTATAGTAAGGCGAAAGGTAGGTTCGAATTAAACAGTAGTGATAGCCCAGTGATTTAGATGTTGATGTCTAGTATTTTTCTTCTGGAAAGGTCCGAGTTCGATCCTTGGCACACACCTCTATGTGTGTTTTAATCAATTAAATATCACTTGCTTTAACGGTGAAGGAAAACATTGTGAAAAAACCAGCACTCTTGAGAGTTCTCCATGTTCTCGAAGGTGTGTAAAGTCTGCCATCCCGCACTGGGTCAGCCAGACTATGACTTAATCCCTCCTCATTCTGAGGAGAAGACCCGGTTTAGCAGGGGGCCATTAAAGGGTAACGATGATTTCGAATTCAAATAAAATTAGTACGACTAAAGCACTCAGCTTTCATTATTAATTATATGGCCAAATTTATTATACACGAATTTGTTTGTTTGGATCCCGTCGTTCGACTATAGATAGTACACAAGGGCGTTGCGGCTTTCCTAAATAAACCCTAATACGGTCCATATTAGGGTTTATATTACTTATTTATTTGTATTATCAATTTCGCGCCACAGAATAATATATATTTATATATAATTTTTGATAGTATCTCTTTAAATAACAAGGCTGTACGGTGTAATACCTTAGCCTTTTCCATTACGGAACAAAAATTGAGAAAAAAAATATTAGTGTTAACGTTAAGATAATATTCGCAGGTCTACAATTTTAATTGGAATTGGGATCTCTCTTTGAACTAAACATTATAAATAATTTTTTCAATTTATTTCATTATGATTAAATTAAGTTTTATTTTTCTCTTTACATGCGTGCTCCAAGTTGTGGTATAGTCATCGTTTAATTTATAATAATTATATGTAAAATATTCTTTGCAACCGAAGTTTTTTTTTTGCTTATGACAAAAAATCATGTTTCTATTTAAAGGATATTTGCTATTTTATTTATGAGGGAATTTATAAAATATGTGTTAGCAATTTATCTCTTTAATTCAATTATCAGTATCTAATTCATAACATTTTATTAGTTGATATATGTACATTTCAGATTTGCCTTGACTATGATGGATGGCTAAATATAAAAATGGAACATTCTTTGAATTGTAAAAGTGGTAAATACTGTCCACGAGGAAGTATCACATTAAAAAGTATCAGAGCAGGCACCGCAATAATTGATCAAATAACTTTTAACCAACATGACTTAAAGGCACTTGAGGTTTGTTCATTGTAATGATTAATGCATTGTTTTTGTACCTATCACCTAAATGTATTTTTTTTTATTTGTAGGATCTGGCTGAAGTGGATGGATTCTATACTATAAGAGCTTTGATTTCATCTGCTGATAGCAAAGAAATTGAGGTTTTCTCATCTGTAAAAGCCAAATTATTTTTAGAAAGTGGGTTATCAGATGTTATAAGTGCATGGGTGCTGCCTAATGGTGAAGTCATTGCAGTTAGCTTCCAAGTTACCAACTCTTCAATGATAAACAATAGTATTAATGATAATAAACCAAAGTCTAATTTCTATATTCACCATGTGGATCAAGCTCCAGTGTTAGTAAACTTTCAATTTTTTAAATTGTAATACAATCTATAGAACAGGAATAAAAATTAACATTTTATGTGTTGTTTGTGTATTTTATAGGCCTGATACTGCATCTTATATACAAAAATTAGAAAGAGAAAGGGAAGCAAGAGAAAAGGGTGATGTTAAAGACAATAGATCATTCATAGCAAAATATGTGAGTAATATGTGGTGATTAAATATTTTTTTTGGTAGAAAGTAAATCTTTGATTACAGACCTTTGGTGATAATATATGTAGTATAACTGATGATTATATTATTTTTTTCAGTGGATGTACATAGTTCCAATTGTCATATTTGTAATGATTTCTGGAGCAACAAATCCTGAGCCAGCAGGGCAAGCATCAAGATAAATTTAAGTATAATAAAAATATGAAATCTGTGTATGATATTAATTCTTAATTTATTTATATATTATAAATAATAATTTGGAATCTATCCCTTGAATTGTATTATTTTTTTTGACTTAACTACCTGTGCTTTAGGTGTTTGTGATACTGAATGCAATTTTATGTTTTCTTTAAACAATATGCTACAAAATATTGCTAATAGAAACAATAAATTAGAATAATCCCTTTGTGAACACTCAATACCAATAGAAATTTCCTCACACACTAATACAAATAATCCAAACCACATATTTTAAGCTTTTCCTGTTGCTCCTGCTACTCTACTCAGTTGTTATCAGTAGGTACTGGAATTAACAAGTAAAAGTTTATTGTAGTAAAAATGGTTTTATTTTAATTACAAAGCAATGTAGTAAATATTTTCAATGTAAAACAACTTTTGGAACTCAAATTGATACTAATATCAAGCACCAATTTTTTCAATCTCTTCTGCATCTTCAATGTCGAGTAGTTGAATTTTCTTACCAAAGTGTCCTTCGATATCTAAACAAATATCCATAGCCTGTGGTGAATCAATTAGATTAATTGCTATTCCAGCTTTTCCAAACCTGCCAGTACGCCCAATTCTATGCAAATATGTTTCACAATCTGCCTTTTTCTCCAAATCCATTGGCATATCAAAATTGACAACTAGTGTAACTTGCTCCACATCTATGCCTCGAGAGAGAACATTAGTAGTTATTAAAACTTTTTCTAAGCCTGCTCTAAAACGATCCAGCACTGCTATTCTTTGTTCAACTGTCAGTTCACCAGACAATACTGCAACAGAGTGTCCATCCCTTGACATTTTTTCGGAAAGCCAACTTGCCGTTTTTCTTGTATGACAGAATATAATTGCTTGACCAATTGTTATCACTCCATAAATGTTGCAAATAGCTCTGTATTTATCTTCAGGGCTCTTGCACTTCACATAATATTGTTTAATATTGTCCAGAGACTCTTCCTCTCTTAATAATCTGATTATAATGGGATTAGGCACAATGATTTCTGCAAATTCCATAACAGCACTATCATAAGTGGCAGAAAAAAACATCATTTGACATGTAGATGGCAGACATTTGTGAATCCGGATACATTGATCTTGATGACCTTGACGATCAATCATTACATCAGCTTCATCTAAGACAAATACTTTTATTTTACTTAAATCAAACATTCCAAATTTGACTCCCCAATCCAACATTTTACCTGGGGTTCCAATGAGTATATGATCAGTAATTTTTGTTCCCTTAGGAACTTCTTCTCCCCTTACAGCATACTTAAGCTTAATTTCTGGGCAAAATTTAGCCATTTTAGCAGCTACTTCCCCAGTTTGAATTGCAAGTTCATATGTAGGGCTAAGGCAAAGTACTTGTGGGTAATTTTTAGTTATATCAACTCTGCTTAACATAGCTAAAACAAAAGCTGCTGTTTTTCCAGTTCCTGACTGTGATTGTGCAATCATGTTCTGTGGAGGATCAGCTAAAAGAGTTGGCAATGCAGTCTCTTGTATTTTAGAAGGAGCATTAAATCCCATAGAGTATACTCCTTTAAGTAAATTTGGTTTTAAATGCAAAGCTTCAAAAGTTTTAACTGAATATAAAGGAGAGTTAGGATCCTTCCTTTGAATTTCAATGTCTTGTTTAGATTCAACTAACCCTTGTCGAATAATTTTCATTAATAGTGAAGCTTCTGCGGGATTTGCGGCATCAGGACTTTCTTCTGACAAATCTGACCTTTGGCTGGATGAGTTTTTTGTTAATCCTAAACCAGCAACTTTGTTAGAAATTTCTAACTCTTCAGCCTTTTGTCCCCATTGATTAGCCATTTTAGATAATTAATCTGTAAACATATTAGAATATTTAAGTATTCTTTCAACTTCTCTATAAATATAATTGCTTTGTGCTTTAGCCTCGAATTATTTTACTATGACAAAACGTTGACTAATCACTGTATGAAAATGAGGCTTTGAGAAATATTAAATAGGAATCGACAAGTATGTTTTACTCACAATTTTTTTCACGCTACTACTTTACGAAAACCTGTCAAAGTATAATACGTGAATAGAAAATAGTGGTGTAATGAAGATTGTAAATTATTGTTATAAGATACTAAGAGTTAAGAGTCTTTTATTTCTTTTTATCAAAAGCCAGACCACTTTCCAAATTTTCGATTAATTCCCACCAACTTAGAAATAAGTTTTTGGCCCGGTGACATTGACAATGACAATTAATAATTACTAGAGTTGTGACAAACCGTATGTATTCGATACCGAGTAACGAGTGCTTCATTCAAATAAAAGTAACGAAACGTTGCGAATGCGAATAGGAATATTAGCATTTTTCGCACTAACGTCTTTTGATTCGATATATGAACACATATTATTTTACTTTACGTATGTACTATGTACCGTGGATAGGTGAATTTGATGATTTAATAATTGTACAATAAAAGACTATTGTTTAATTTTTTTTATATTGTCGATTATTTTCACTATATTTTTTTTTTTTTTGTTTAGTTGATGTGTAATAATATTACATATTGTCACGGGTAATACAGTAAATCCATTGTAAATTTAGTAGATTTCTATGAGTTCCTTGAGCTATTTAATTCAAGTAAGCTGCTTGTAATTTTAATCAGATTACCTTATTATTAAATAAACAATTTTAATATTATTTAAAGACGAGACTAATTTAATTTACAGTAACGATAAAAAGAGCTCTATACAGAGTTAGGTAGGCATTTAGACTTATAACTTAAAAAAAGTACGAACGACGCGATTTCATATCATACGTAAGGCGACTCGCTGTTTAATATTAATATAAAAAATTGGAATTGGGAGCAGTTACCCTGAGACAGTTCGTCTTACGGTACGTCACATGGGGTTAACATTAAGGGACTCGAAGTCTGGATCAGGGGAAGACTAGTAGCTGGAGACTCAAATGAGAAGGTGCAGTTTGCGCAGCGGAGGCGCGAGCTCCATATGCCAGGCTTTATTTGGGGTTGGTTCGTAGTATGGCCTAATATAAACCCGAAAGAGGAGATAAGAGAAAGCTGATTTATAATTAACAAGTGATCTTGCTAATTATAAATCAGCTGACGACAACAAAATCATTTCTATGTTTTACTTCATCATTTATTGTTCAACTTCAGGATTGAAAGTCTTTCGAAATTATAAACAATGAATCGGAAAATATAGGTAAATTTTCCGATTCAATTTAGTGGCAAAGTAACTAACGAGCCAACTAATGATGGCCTTGACCATCATGTCGGAGACAAATTGGACTGGAACACACACATATAAAAAAAAATCCGGTTGCCCGACTATCAGTGCAACCAGGGCTCGCGTCATAACAAACGTCGTACCGTAAGTACGACATAAAGTAGAGATTTCCTTAGCATCTGTATGCAATTAAGTTGGTAACATAAATAAATTAAGGAAAAAGTAATACATTTTACTAGATGCCGACCAAGAATCGAATGCTGCAAGCATTCAAAAGCAAGTCAATATTTCCCCACAAACAAGATATCAGAGCGACGTTTCCTGTTATGAGATGTTCTTCCACAGGCAGAGGGGTATCATATTCTAACAGATCCCCTTACAGGTTCAGTTCCATTAGTTTTATTTATTTTGTCTCTTATTAGTACTTTTATTCTTATTAGTACCTTTATCCTTATTGGTACTTTTATCCTTCTCAGTACCTTTATCCTTATTGGTGCGTTCAATATACTTTGGTTTGTTAGGTAATTTATTGAGTTTTAAAACAAACTGAATACCTAACAAGTAAACTACCCAAATCCTAGTTGCGTGACACACTTCTTAATAAAAACCAATATCGGAAGGGCTTAAAGTTTGTTCCTTTAGTCGTTCGCATATTGCTTTGAAATGCCGGTTTTCTATTAGTGGGAGATCGAAAATTAATCTAACTTTTAAAGTTGTTTTTGACTTTACATATCTATTACAAAAAAATTAAACCAAATAAAATTCCTTAATCATCTTTTTTACTAAAATACATTACAGGGGTTTTTATATAAATATTTCATAGCTTTTTTTATCGATCGATTTTTGGTTAAAGGAAATAGCTGTTTTTCTTAAGAATGTAAGTCCATGTAAAGGATTTTTTCGGGCCCTTATACGCGGGCGAAATTAAACATGAATACTTGCTTTTACCTCTGACGTGGAACATTCCGCTCCAATACATTCACTTTGAACACAAGGGAAACTTCAGGAGGATAATCGGGTAGCAACGGGATAGTAACATATATCAGCTTTAGCGGCTGTTGCGATTAGATAAACAAAATAGATTATTTCAATTACACTTTTTATAAAGTATTGTGTTAATGTAAGTAAATAAGTCACCATTTCGGAGAGCAGTTATCTGTTGGTAGAAGAACTGGCAAGAAACTCAAGTGTCGCTCTCTTCAAAACAGAAACTTTATAAAGTTGAGTTTTAAAGTTGACTGTGTGATAAGTACTTAAAAGTAACTTTTATTTTTAAATTATAATTACTACACTATATATTTTGCAAAGGGCTTTAATATTTTTTTCATATAGATGTGTTAGTAGTATGATGTCGGTTGTTGCTATTAGGTACATAATAATATTCCCTATGTTAGACGAAATAGCTGGGCTGTGTTCATGTCCTGTGTTATCTAGTTCTATTTATCAATCAATAGAGTGATGCGCGATATCAGTCAGCCCCATCCAGTACCACCTACTATTCGATAATTGAACATGTGCGGCGATAATGAAATTTTCTCCTCACCAACCATGCCACAATATTATATGATACTATTTCTGTGACAAAATTGTACTGTATTAGACATATCTTGAGTTAGCTAACGTGATTGTTGATATGTAGAATTTGGATTAAGCAATGATTGTGCCGATTGTCGAAACTAATAGTCAAGAGTATCGACCGATATCTTAAGATGGTCTAGATATTGTACAAAGGTTCCTTTTATCGCCATCTATGGCGCTGGAGTAGGGTAGTAGTCACTTCCGTCATTTTGACAGTCTCGGTTCCTTACATACCATCGACAGTCAGTCTTCAATCTTAGTCTTACGCGAGGTCTTTCAAGGATTGGATTTCTTGGTAGTGCTAGTAAAGTGTTGTGTTAATGCTGGGAGAGCTGTACGATTAAGGACACATGAGTACCTTACAATGTAAACACCACGTCTTGTGTTAGGTTAGGTTTATGTGAGTTAAACTTGGGTTTAAACAGAGAGCCTAGCAGTGGAGGCGAGAGGTGGATTTCTGTTAATTACAGACTTATGCCTTGGTCCAAGGCATAAGTTCAAGTCGTTTGTAAGAGATCATAATAGGTTGGGAAAAAAGTTTATTCGCATTTTTTAAGAAAATTCAAACCATTTTTTAATATAGTTTATTTACATTTAACTAAAGTATGTACGTACCATTTTGTTCGATAACTTTTTGCCATCTTGTAGGTAGGGACATGTTCCCATTGCTATAGAAATTTTGGGGCTTCTGATCAAAAAACCGCGACAAGTAGTTTTGGCAGTCCTCTCGTGATGTTAACCTGACACTGCCTAAAGAATTCTGAAGAGACCGAAACAGGTGATGCAGATGCATTAACACCTCCCAGCCAAACTCTCTTAATTTTTGCTGAGTGGCTAAAAATGTGTCAGGTCTAGCGTTATCATGATGAAAAACCACACCCCTTCTGTTGATTAATTCTGGCCACTTTCACTCAACTTCTTGCCTTAATCTCATCAGTTGTTCGCAGTAGAGTTCAGAATTCACGGCCCTGCCTGGTGGTAACAGCTCATAATGAATAATGCCCTTCCAATTCCACTACACACACAGCATCACCTTGTTACGAGTTAACCCGGGTTTCGCCACGGTCTGTGAAGCCTGACCGGCCTTTGACCACGACCTTTTTCGCACGTTCTTGTCGTACGTCATCCACTTTTCATCACCAGTTATCAGCTTCTTCGAATATAGTTCGGTTTCATTACGACGTAATAAAGAATCACAAAAGAGTACACGGTTCATTAGGTTTCTTTCAGTGAGCTCGCTTTTTTGTGTACCCAGTTTTTTAAATGCACCAAAACTGTTTTGTGGTCAATTCCCAGTTCTTCAACTACGTTGTAACTGCTAATATGCCGATCTTGCTCCGCTTTTTCAAAAATGGCATCCATTTTATCCGTAATAGGACGACCAGAGCGAGGTGCATCTTTGACATCAACATTTCTGGATTGAAAACGCTTAAACCAAATTTGTGCTACTCTCACAGAGACTGCACCAGGTCCATAAACATCGCACTTTTTTTTCGCGGCTTGCGTTTTTTTACTTTTTTTGTAGTTAAATTTTAAAATGTATCGAATTTCTTCATTAGATTCACTCATCTTCACAGCACGAAAAACAAATAAAAATCACACATTTCCTAATTTGAATTTGGAATTATCTTCTTTAAAATGTAAACTTTAAATGATACCAAAACCAGCCAGATACAAATAGCCGAAGAGGTTTTATCACAAGTTCATACATACTATAATGCGAAAAGACTTTTTCCCCAACCTATTATTTGATTATTTATCGGGTCAGAGTCAGTTTTTCAATATTTTCTTACTTCCTCCTCCTTCTCATCATTAATATCTACGAGATGTATTTAATTATAAACAAACAAATCGTAACACATAAGAAATTATATATATTTACATAGCAGTATATATAGATTTAAATACAACAGCATATTATATAAATATTAGTGTTATACCCAGAAAAATATCTCCACGGCGTATAGACACGATTCTATACACTTGTAGAATCGGAGGTGAGGTTGCGATTGCTGTCATTGTGTCTCCACAATAACACTTTGATGAAAAGTTTTTCTAAGTCACGTCTTTTCCTTGAAGAAGATATATGTATTTGTATCAATCATTAGGGTTTTGTTTGATATGGAACTAGAATTATGAATAATACTATAAACTAATATTATGAATAAACTTTAATTAAAGAATATCTTCTAAAATCACTACCACTGTATATTGACTGGATAGTTTATTGTCACTATCATGGATAGCATTTGGAAAATATACTTTACGGAAATAATTTCTAATTAAAATATTATTGTGTCAGTAAATACAAAAACTTAAGTAATTACATTGGAAAATTGGAAAAGCTTCCCTAAAGAAACAAACTCTTCATTAAGCGCATGATTTGGCAAGACCATCATGATCGGGCAGACTCTATTCATGTAAAACAAATTAACTTCTTTCCCTTCATTGAAAAAGCAATTTATGATTAAAAGTGTTCTATGTAAAACACTAGAACTGACTTCCTCGATTTAACAAATTCTTCGTAAACCCCTCGAATTGTCCATAAGAGTCAATGTAAAATATAACTCTATAGTGTAAAGGTACCTCTTATTGACGAATCACAACAATCCAAAACCTTTATATAACGTTCCTACCAGTATATGAATCTTAATCCCATAGTATGTGATTCATGTCGCGACAGGTTTCGTGACGTTTTAACTGTTTATAACAGATTTTAGAACAACCTTACCTCAATATAACAACAACCTCAGTTCAACGAATTTTTTGGGGAAACGATTGGAGGTTGCACTGTACTGAGTAACTAAACTCAACAAAGTAATCAAGTAACATTATATATTACTACTATACTGTATACTAGCCGACACTTGCCCTTGACTTCGTGCCCGTGATCATCTGCTGCTATTGGCCTTATAGCCTTCCTCGATAAATGGGATCCTATCTAACACTGACAGAATTTTTCAAATCAGGCCAGTAGTTCCTGAGATTAGTGCGTTCAAGCAAAAACACAAAAAAACTCTTCAGCTTTATATATTAGTATAGATTTTAATGTACTAACAAGTTCTAAAGATAAAAAGTTTGTAGAATATGCTGTTCTGTTATAAATAGTGAGGCTTAACATTATACCATGAAAATCTGGACAGCGAATTTATTTTCAATAGAGTTTTCATTTTGCACGGCCGGCTAGCATTAAAAGGTTAATCGTTCACATAAAACATGGTACAATAAAGAACGTTTCACCATTCATGAGGCACACCGAGTCAGACATCTCACGTTATTATAGTCATAAAGTTCGCCCTTTCCTTGCATAATGACATGACGAATTGCGTTCGCGATATTTTTGCGCTTTTAATACGATGAGGTCATTACGCATTTGTTATCGTATTAAAGGAGTGAAATAAAACTTCTGAAAAGCGTTCGAACGTGAAAACCGTTTGTTGAAAATGAAATGAAACTTTGTTGCAAAATATTTGCACAAAAAGCTTTCTGTTCTAGTTTAGTGCGTATGTGTTTTAAATTTAAAAAAAGTGGTGAGAAATTTAAAACAAATTTGGTTGCAGAGATAATGGAAAGCCCGAGTTTCGTGTAATAGAGAACGTGTGGTTGGCGTGCTAGGGTGAAAAAGTACAAAAGTTGTTATGCATCCCGTATAAAATTGGTATAAATTAAAGGGCAGTTCATTTTGGTGTTGTTTGAAGCAAACATTTGTTTATTTTCGACTTGCATGGGTTCGTCGTCTATAGCTAAATTCAAATGTAGCTTAGTGGAATAAAGGATTTACATGCGCTAATAATATAGAAGTTGCCATAGAGTTATGAAAATGGCAAGTTCTCTAAAACTTTTACCTCGACTTAATTCAGATTCATAATTTTAGTCTCTCTTCAACTTAAATGCGACTTGGTATTTTAAGTAGTCAGCATTTCTTTTGATAGAATAATAGGAGAATTTCAAGATTTTAATTTTAGTATCTACTAGTCGACCTGCGTGACTTCGCTCACGTAGAACTAAATTTGTTCTAAGTCTGTGTCGATTCATGTTACAAACTATATGTATGTGTACAAAATTTTATTCATATGTATCTATAGCTGTTCTTGTGATGAATGAAGAATTCTATGTTTAGACTTAAGTTACAAACTTTAGGTGTACAAAATTTCATTAGTATCTGTTGCTGTTCTTGCACGAATAATAACTGTGCATCCTACAGAACCTATAGTTGGTTCCAGGATCAAAGTATTCTATATGTTTAATCAAGTTACACACTATTTGTGCTGAGAGCTTCACTTATATCTCTTTAGCTGTTTTTGTATGTAAGTTTTGTAACAATAACTGCGCATTTTTTCGGGATAAACAGTACCTTATTTTCTCTTTTCCAGCTTATGAAGTTTCCGTGTACCTATCAAATGCGCACAAACTAACATCAGATAAACCGACAAAATCTGCTGTTACTTATTTTACACGACTTCCAATATTTATTCAAAAATCTCTAATGTACTGACATTGCATATCTAAAGCCCTTCTATCCCACTTTTCTTCTTCCCCCCTTATTGCCAAAATACGATTCGGCGGCGAAGGGGATTAGGGGGGATTGATAGAGGGGACCTCTTCCCTTCCCCTTCACACTCTTAGTTGCGTCAGCACTTAGAAAGTCCTTCCAAAACATTGAGTGTATAATTATTATAATTACAAAAAATCGCAGCATATGTTGTGTAACTTATTGAGTTTCGTGAACAATAAAAATTATTAAATTATCAAATTTAGAGTTTATTAATGAAAATGATGTGCGCCTTTTATAATTTCATAAAAATAAACGAGTAAATCTTCTCATCGTTGGAGTGAGAGCAGTTCGTGCCTGGAATAAATTTCTTCAAAGGGTTCGTTTTCAATTTCATGGCTCAATCTTCGGGATCTCTGTGCGAATATGTAAAAGGGCATTTGTCGGTGTCAACACAGTGTAATGAGTCCGTATCGCCATCGTGTTGGTATGACAAAACATTAAAGTAATATCCATAACAGGATCATAACCGATTTCTTGAAAACCTACACATAGTATTTGCCTACTCACTTCGGCATAGTACCTCCGTAAGGCTGCGTTTTCACTTGAGATGATTGAGGACGCACAGTACGTACCCTAAACAAAAATTTTCATCTTATACGTGTCATACTGTTTACTTTTTTTGTGGTTGCTTTCAAATACCTACATACATATACTTTTCAAATCACTCGGTGGTATTCCTCTTAATTATAACAGGATTCCGTTACGCGCTTTAAAAACAACAAAGGCGATTGAATAAACACTCTTTATTGAATACAAACGTTAAATAAACAAAAACAAATAAATACTAGGTGGTTATACTATTATTATCAGAAATTTTATATTCATTAAAAAGAAATCATTTTCAGACTACCAGATAAAAATACTTAATGGAATTTTATGATTTTAGTGTTTTCCTCTTTTTATTGTCATATATGTCGGATGCGTAAGTAAGGCTTAGTGTATATTAGCCTTGTGTCATGTTAGCCTTATGTAGCCTAACCTTAAGCTTAGATAGAGAACCTAGACAGTAAAGGCGAGTGTTTCAATTGAATGAGAGGATTGCTTGGGTTCCTGTGATCGTAATGTTTAGTTATTTCCTGAAAATAGGTTAGGTTTCACAATGTTCTATCACTCGCCTATTAACAGTCAAAAAAGTTGCTAAGCTGTGAGCCCTCCTGGATTGACCTATTTCTCATAGCGCCGAATTAGCAAATTAATTATTTGAGAATGATATAGACTGTAATTTTTTTAACACAGGAATTTTCAAAATAAATTGTTTGAAACCTGATTTCCTGTCAAAATAGTAGGCGAGCTTTGAGCCTTGGAGATTGAACTATCAATACATATTTAAATCTTATATTAAGACGTGTAAAATAATTTATTTTGAATACGAGTAAATAAATGTTAATTAAAAGCCCAAGTAACTTACAGAACTAATATTGTATAAAATGTTCTGGCTGTTAATCTTGTAGCCTCAGGAAGATATTATTACTTTTCCGGTAAAAGCTTTGTATAATGAGAATCTTGGTAATTTTATTTTTTAATAAAATTTTAGTTGCCTTATTATTAACAGATTAAAGACTGGTTTTAACTTATTTGTTGTACTTTGGATATTTCATAAGTTCCAAAACATGTGTAAATAGAAGAAATTGTAAGTAATATTATTATTTCATAGCACGAATTAGGGATTGTTAAATTTTTAGTATACTTTCAAGCTCAGCAGGTGAAATCTGCCAGAATGATTTTTTTTAAAAGAGACAATGTAATATAGAATTAATTTTAAAAATTAAAAAAAGATATTTCATTTATTGTTACTAAAAGCTAAATTGGGAAAGATTTGTCTACCAACGCGAGTCAGTCGCAAAGTTTTGAAATCTTAATTACCGCCAGCGGCTGAATGCAGTATGAATGGTTACTTCGCTAGTTAAGCCCTTTAAATAATGCTTTAAATTTAAACCTTGCCTATTAATTTGTAATATTTTTAAGCAAAATAAAATTTAAAGCACATTCACATCTCTTTTTAATGAATGTTTTAATACCGCCATAAAAATAGCACGAGAGTTAATTTTTAATAAACAAATACTTTTTAGTGTATTTTTTTTGAATATTAAGAACTACATGAATTAAAAATAATATATATTTAATAACTGATTCTGCTTTAAAACAAGAATAATTTTTTTAGTGAACATCGATTGCGTCAATATTTAATCATCTCCTCTCTGTCCTTCCTTATATTATTAATAGAGCCCTCATTTATATGAAATGTATCATAAAATGACTAAATACTTTAGGTGAGAATAAGTTTTTACTAAGTTTTGCTCATCACCTCGTTGCTCTAATTTGCCTTTTACACTAGAGATTATTTTTTTTAATTTCGATTTTTTATAAACAATTAACTGTTGATTTTTTCCCGAAAATCTAGATAAAAAATTCCTGTGGCTGCCATTTTTTTAATTTTTAAAGAAAAAAAGCTTTGATCAAGCACAAGGTTATTTATTTATAAAACGTTTTTTTAATGTCCGATTGATTTTAGATGAATTATGATGGACCAAGGACTTATGATGGTCACCGCAAGGACACTTCTGTTGGAACTGGGTCAACTCAAACAGCTATAGCTTTTGAAATTATATTTTTTTACTTTAAAATTTTCCTGACTTCAAGTCAAAACGTTGTGTAATAATGCCATATTATTAATTTTATAAAATAAAATGATTTAATGCCAAAAAAAATTACTAAAAATTCTGATTTTTAATGACTCTGACTACCCATAAGCCCTTAAGGTATGCCAAGTGTAAGTCCTGTTAGCACTGTCGTGTTTTCTATAATATAAAAACCTATAACCGGGTAAGGATTCATTTTAACGGTATAACGTTCAGTAATTAGTTACCTAATGTATTTATTACAAGTTTAAAAAGCGTTTTGAAATATGTAATTTGTTTTTAAAATTGTAAATCGAAATATGCCAATCTTCTTTCCTTTGACATTGCAGTTCCCTATTGTGAATTGTTTCAGTTGAATGTACCGCTAGGAGGAGTAATAACGTTTGTTCAAGAAATTCAAACGTGAAACTTTTGCTGCACAATATCGTGTCGGGCCGTCACTTATCGATATATAGGCATAAATATTTTAACAGTCTCATATTTTGAGAATAAATGGTGCACAATTTGAAATACACGATATTTGGCTCCCTTTAGTTCAATTAAAAATAGTGACAGTTGTTAATCATAAATATTTGGCTTTGCGTTGTTCTTTTTTAAGGTTTAAGGACAAAATAGACTGCTCATGCAATAAAGAAACATTTTCACACGCTCATTAGGAAAGTACAAAATCGGTTCTGCGCCTCTCTCTCTAACGGTTTCTTCGATCATGTCGATCATTACACTCTTCCATGGAATCTCGAAATCAGATGACATAAGATTTGGTATTACATTTTGGTTTTTAAAATAGATTTTTCGGATCTAGTTGACTATTAGCCATTTTTCTGTGCCTAATAGCAAACTGGGTCCGAGTTCGATCCTGGGCACACACCTCTATCTTTTCCGAGTTATGTGTGTTTTAAGCAATTAAGTATCACCTGCTTTAACGGTGAAGGAAAACATCGTGAGGAAACCTGATCCTACAACTGCAACCTGCACTCCTGCGAGTTTCCTAAAAGTTCTAAAAGGTGTTTGAAGTTTGCCTTTCCGCACTGACCCAGCATGGTGGACTGGCCTAATACGGAGGGTATTCCGTATTATCATTCCGAGGAGGAGACCCAGCTCAGCATTGCATCATTGACGGGTCGTGATGATGAATAGTCAACTAGGTTAGTTTAAATGTTTTAGTGTGTATATCTATAATAGGTATTTATATATTTGGACCAATAGGTTAAGCAAAGGTCTCATAGGTGTAATGAAGGTCATGGGAACGTGAATCAGAAATGAAATAAGCTTTGAGGAATGAATGTCATAGTGAAAGGGCCCTTGTTGATGAAGCCGTGTTCGACACAGCGGCGGAGGTGGGGTGAGATTGCGACCCTTTTGATTACACAATGTTGGCTTTCATCCCTTGTGCAAGTCGCGCTCCGGAAATCTTTTGTGATTCGACTTCGGTTATTGTGGTTCGGCATACTAATATGAGGTATCTACCCATAGGTGACGCTGCTGAAACATCTGACGTATAAAAACCGCGAACCGCGTGTAATTTTCAGCTCGGTAATACACTCAGTTAACCAAAAATCGATTCTGTCATAGCGCTATCTATACTTGAAACCAAGAATTCAATATCAAATTTTGCTTTCAAAGAAAATAAATCTAAAATTAATTTACACACAATACAGGTGGGTACAACGAAACCTGTTTCCGTGTGTTTGTTTTAACTTAACTACAATCCTTGAAACAGAGCTGGCCTTAACCACCTAGGCGCGCTGATCAAGTCATGATTCTGTCCCTTTCTGGAAATACTGACGACCAAAAAAATAGTCAATACAAAGTAAGGTTTGTGCAGCGCAGTGGCTTCTTAAAAATAATCAGTTTTTAATAAATATGTAATTTTATTATATCAATATCAACATCTAACATGAAATGTAATTTATTAATTAACATCGAATATTTCCAATGTATCTTGTAAAATAATTGATCTACGCTACGGAGAATGTCTGTTGATGTTGGCTTAACTTTAACCACTGTTTGCTATAAGTACAACAATAGGGTACTGTATTTTTTTAACCCGCAAGTTAATTTCCCAGAAAAACACGTTTTCTAAATGTTAGCAACACAGTATATAAAGTAGTATTAGCGGGTATATCATTTTATGTTATAACAAGTATACCGAGGTGTAGACATTATATAACCGTTAGTGCGATAGATTAGAGTCAGTCACTCTGGCGTTTTCGTGCAGTGAACATGGAAGTGTTATAGTGTTATAGTGTCATGATTAAGGTTACCCTTCTCGAGGTCCACGTAAGTTTACTTTATTATCTATTGTCGTTAGCGAGGTCGAGTGGTGGAGGTGAGAGTTAATGTATTATGACGGGGCTCTTTAAACCTGCTCCTGGGTCTCAAGCCTCAGGCACTGCTCGACTCCGTATAAATTTTATGTGTATACGTATTGCTGTACAGTAATGGGTATTATTCCTCTCTCATTATATGACATAAATGCTATTATAATATGCAAGAAGATCTGTGAAATTAATTTTATGAATACGTACATCTGAAGAAAGCCATTATTAAAACGACGGGTAAAGGATTTGTATCAGTATGTCAGTGAATTTTTCCGAGTGTGTTTCACTTCTGATAAGAATACGTAAGGCATAAAAATAAAAGTTCCCATCGAAGGAACAGGGAAAATGTTGAAGAATAATATTTGAGATTCTCGTTTTATTTGACTGCAGACCCTCTACGAATGGAGACAGAGATTTCCCGGGATGGCCCTATCAAACATTTATGGAGTACCTACATAAAAGGACAACACTTAAGAACAGTTTCAATAAGTGTTCTAAATCCGAAAAGTTACAACGACTATATTACATTGTAATGTTATTTGTACAAACTCATTCTCTTAGTATATCTATAAAAATTAATAAAATTGGAGGGTCTGTTTGTAATATTAAAATAACCGCTTTTTCTAAGTGCATATGGATGTATACTCGGTATATATCAAAACAAATTTTTTTACAATTTTTGTCTCTCTGTTTATTCCGGCTAATCTGTGAAATGGCCGAACCGATTATGACCAGACTTTCATGGGCAGATAGCTGATGTAACAAGGAGTAACTTAGGCTACTTTTATTTATGAATTAATAAGCGAGTGGTTTGAGTACACCTCAGCGAAGCGAGGGCGGGTCGGCTATTTATAAATACGAACGTCTATATAAAATAAAAACATTTTAATGTATGTAACTGCTTGCGTTATTAAGTCATTTCTAAATTCGTTCAGAATCAATATTTGGCGCACACCCACATCACATATCACACCAACCCTATATGTGTATCCTAGGTGTCTTGTCGTCATGAAAAAGTAAACATCAAATTTCAGTCCTAATATATTTTATCATACAAAGAAAAAATAAAATTGTGCTCACAGTATCTGAAAAGCAATAAAGATGTATGAACAAGTTTTAATATTTAATGTTCGCGTAAAATAGTTACTTTCCCGTCTTTGTCACTTCGTTCATAGAATATTTATCGTTTGTATAGAAGATCACAAAGAAATTCCATTTTGGGGCAAATGCGCAAATAGTTCGACGTTCGAATTTCCCCTGTGTAAATGTTATTACAGTACGTGAGTGTTGCAGGTGAAACATTCCATATTATCGTTTACTGCCCCTGCACCCTACTCGATAACGCCTTCTGATAATAATCAGAAATATCATTCTATTCTTGTTATGCACTTACATTTTAAATAAATTTTGTTTATTCAAAGTAAATTATTTATCATGATATTGATAAGTAGAATACGAGTAATAACATTTTTATTATGAGTATTTCTTTTTCAAAAGTATCACATAATAACCCATGTTAGAAAGTTTAATTTTCCTTACTTCGTCAGTAAGTACTCTTATTTTATAATTTTTATCTATTATGTATCATTAAATTTAAGTATTATTTTATACATTAATCTCTGCTCAAATCACCTGAGTCTTACCCAGAATGTGCATTAAAAATAAGAAAAATGGAAAAACTTTCCTAAGAATGATAGACAGTTCCAAAAGTTGAAGAGGAAAATTATAACAATTTTGTTTCAATAAAAGACATTAAAAATATTATAGTAAACATAATAGTATCAGAAATAATATGCTCGTAATCTTGCCCTCGCTTCGCCACGCCCTTAACATGCTTCAGTATGCGTGCAAAAGTAGCTTTTCTTAAAAAGTATTATTATGTTATGTTAGAAATATTATGTCGTATTACCTAAATATTTTTTAACTAGTGTTACGCATAAGTCAAAATAAATAAATTGTCAGACAAACAAAAATTTTAAATTATGTTATGAGACCAAACGAAATTGCTCAAGAATTCAATAACTTAGATGTGGGCCATACTAACGAGATTTGAGTGTCTGTTTCAAATAATCTTTATGCATATTGCAATTATAAAACAACATTAACACGAATAATTTCATATAAAAAATAACTATCTATTCGCGAGTAGTGCCCTTTATTTTATTTCATTTATACCCACGTAACAAATTTATAATTTGTACCAAGACAATATAACCTTTGTGCCGATTGTCAAACGGATCTTGTCTGGTAATAGTCTTTCTACATATAGATAATATATTTTATGGTAGATATGGTAGTAATATTTTTGGGTGGAGGGGGTAAGTCTGTTTAATATTTATATTATGATACTGTTCCAGTAATGTTTTACTTATTAAATTTGAGATAACGAACTCTAAAAGAAACGAAAACCAGAATTACGAACTTAATTTGAGAAGAAAAGAGTGTGTAATTTAAGCATAAAGAGGGCTACCATCTCGAATAACAACACATTGAAATATTCAGGAAACGCGTGACAAACATACATAAGGGATATAACAAGAAAAAGTAATACGTGTGTCGTTTTCTCTTCATTCATGGCTCGAATCACGGGATTATCACGCTCAGTCGTGATTGTGATTAAGCGGCAGGTGAGAAAAAATCGTGGGGCGAAATTAAAATTATATTTTGCAAGCTTTCATTATATTCCAGCAAAACGTATGTATGGTGTAAAAGTAGAAAAAAAAGAGATTACTTTCTTTCATTATTAGTGATGTGATGATATTATCTGAAAAAATAAAATACATATCAATCTATACAATACAGGATTATACTCTATTTATTGTTATAGAATGAGAGAGTGCAATTTAAACAGAGGCGAGCAGCACCTAGGGCTTGAGACTCAGGAGCAGGTTTAAAGAGCTCTTTCATAATATATTAACTCTCACCTCCACCACTCGGCCTCGTTAACTACAATTGATAATAAAATAAACTTACGTGGACCTCAAGAAGGGTGACTTCCATGTACACTGCACGGAAACACCAGAGAGACTGAGACTAATCTATCGTACTAAAGGTTACATATTGTCTACACGTCAGTATACTTGACATAATATAAAATGATCTACCTGCTAATACTACTTTATAACCGGTGTTGCTAACATAATGGGTAAGTAATAATGTTATATAATTATAATATAGCAGTCGAGTTGTGATAATAATTTTGTTTATAGAAAATTGCAGTCAGGTGCCTCTAATAGACGTATTTGTCATCTGGTACCCTCAAAATGTTTCATTTGTCAAACTGGGTATTTACGATTTCATACATTACTGACTCTGAATTATGTTAACATTTGACTGCTTTAATTAGATTGTAGCCATAAATAAATTAAAAATATTCAATATTATAAATTAATTTTAGGAATTTGCTCTTGGTAAGAGTTTGTGACTGAAAAGTAACATGAATAAATATAATATGTAGTCAACACGACAAAAATAATGTTTAAACTATATTATTGTAAAGTTTCATCAAAATCCATTCAGTAGTTTTTGTGTAAAAGAGTAACAAACATACATCCAGACATCCATACATTCTTACAAACTTTCGCGTTTATAATATTAGTAGGATTGTAAATACAAACTTTCATTTACAAGTAGGTTACAATTGACTTCAATTATTTGATTAAATTACTTGTGTTTTATAAGTGAAGCTTTTTAAAGTAATAGTGAGAAAGATGGATTTGTATTTTTTAAGAATTTGTCAAGACGTGTCCCCCCATGTTTTTTCGAAGCTCTCGTGACTTCATTTAGGAGTGTGGGGTACCTACCTGATCTATGATGAAAAGAAAGAAATCAAAAGAAAGAAAAAAAATTGTTAACGTAGTCATTTTTCAAATCACCATAGTTTTGTTTGTATTTAAGTCTACTTCTAGCTTGGTCATGTACTCAAAAAGAATGAAAAATACTTTAGACTAATGTGCATTCGATTACTTGTACAATGATGCTTAAAAGATAAACAACGGTGGAAGGTAACACCTGAAATAGTGAGGGTCGTTTAGATGGAAGTTTTTGCGCGATGCGGTGACGGCGGCGGCGGTGGCGGTGGCGGGCCACATAACGACCACCTGCGCCCTCATCTACATAATACGGACAAGTCTTTGAACTTAAGGTTGCTGGACACTTTTCTAAACATACTCCGAAATTCCGCACTTTTTCTTAGTGTTGCTCTGAATAAAAACTTTTTTACCATATTGGGATATTTTCAGAAGGTGTTTATACTTTACTGGGCCCAGAGATTAATATTATTTTGAGTCTCATTAACAATTATAAAACAATCAAAGTTATTTACTTTGAAGTAAGTATATCAAACAATGAACAAAATATTTTTCTGTTATAATAATAATAATTGTGAGACACGCTATAATCAAGAAGGAAAATAAAAGCTTTCGACAAATACGAATCAAATGTGTTCAAATATTTGTGAGTTGATTGTCTTTGTTTATAGAGTCGTTACTAAAAAAGTGTACTGAAACAAATGTTCACAGCTTCTTTTATATAAGGGGCAGAACAGATCAAACAAATAAAATATTTACTGTGTTTTCTTATGTCGTACAACTAACATAAATAGATTACGTAGAGAATGGAAAACACTAATTTATGAAATATAAACGAATTCAGTTTATTAAATGCCATTAACACTCTGAAAATAGGGTTTAAAAACAGTTTCGTTGTACCTTAATGTGTGTGTGAAAAGTTTTAAATTATTAAGTTTTTGAATGATGTTTGACCAATGATGGACAGAAACCTAATCGGTGTCCATGACACCTAGTAAGTAGTAATAAACGTGAATATAGTCATTAAACTCAATTAACTAACAAGGAAAAAAAAAATTCTTGTTTAACTTCAACAAGAAAACGTATTACACGTTCTATTTGAGGTTACTAAACGTTTTAGTTTTATGTCGAACTAATAACAATATAATGAAAACTGATACTAAAACTTATTTAACAAGTTTTACAATACTGCATGCCACTCCAAACATCTTCTGCGCCGGTGTGCCAAATACTTATGAGCACCTATACATGAAGAGCAAAATAAAAGAAACCCTGTCAAGGCTTGCCAACCATAATCTTCCTGTGCCAACGCGCCCAATACTTATGAGTGCCTATAGTTACAAAGCAAAAAAAAGGAACGCTGTCTAGGCTCGCCAACAAGGATCTTCCTGTACCAGCGTGCCCAATACTTATGAGCGCCTATAGTTGAAGAGCAAAAAAAAGGAACGTTGTCTAGGCTCGCCAACAAGCATCTTCCTGTGCCAACGCGCCCAATATTTATGAGTGCCTATAGTTACAAAGCAAAAAAAGGAACGCTGTCTAGGCTCGCCAATAAGGATCTTCCTGTACCAGCGTGCCCAATACTTATGAGCGCCTATAGTTGAAGAGAAAAAAAAAGGAACGTTGTCTAGGCTCGCCAACAAGCATCTTCCTGTGCCAACGCGCCCAATATTTATGAGTGCCTATAGTTACAAAGCAAAAAAAAGGAACGCTGTCTAGGCTCGCCAATAAGGATCTTCCTGTGCCAGCGTGCCCAATACTTATGAGCGCCTATAGTTGAAGAGAAAAAAAAGGAACGTTGTCTAGGCTCGCCAACAAGCATCTTCCTGTGCCAGCGTGCCCAATACTTATGAGCGCCTATAGTTGAAGAGGAAAAAAGGAACTTTGTCTAGGATCGCCAACAAGCATCTTCCTGTGCCGGCGTGCCGCATAGTCCAGAGTAGTTTTTGTATTGCGCCTGTGACAATTATTGGCGCCCGTTAAACTAATTTTTCTTTCATTGAATCGCGTCATCATATTATATTTTAGGTTTGGCGACCACACAAAGGGTTTCTAGCGCCCTTTCTGTCCCGGCGCCGCCGTGCGCCCAAAGTTTCGCACACATGGACGGCATGTCCTTGAATACTGGTGTTTTTACTATACCTACATTAGTATTTTATTACATGTATAAAATTCTTCAGTATAAAATTAGTTCTGGTCCTGTTGTTAAAATGTTTATACTCTACAATCTACATTAATGTTAAAATAACAGTTTAATATATCATCAGCAATTAAAACCTCAGGAGTGAATCCTAATGCTTTTCCTCGTTGGAAATGGTTTAAAAAAGGCCGTTGTGGTTGTAATTAGGGTGGTTGTTGAATGGTCGTAGGTAGTAATTACGGGGTAGAGCCAAGTCGCGGTCGCTCGCCCGCTGACGTAACGCGACTAACCGCTAAGATTGATTACGCACCCGATGCAGCACCGACAATGAACGAGAAATGTAAATTAAAAACTGCAGCAAATGAATAAACATTTATTGTTAGTTTATAGCTGATTAACTACTTAACGGATAGGAGACTCCTTGTCTAAGCTCTGTTCGGATAAATTACCAACAACATTAAATATACGAAATTGAACTACTTTTTAAAACCTCTTCAAAGGCATTAATAATGTCGTAGCTGAAGCCTCACATAGATGGAAGTCATGACCTATCGTAGAGTTTATTATGTCGTGATGTTACCGACTAGCATCCCGAAATAGAGGCATTTGATGACTTATTGCGCTCTCTGTTGGTTTACTATGGGTTACTGTATAAGGACAATATAATGTCAATATAACAATATAAGTATAATTACCTTCGAATTATTTTAGTACGTAATTCCGATATTTAAACCTAACTTCACGATGATTGATCGCTTAGTAGATACAGAAACAATCAAAAATTTTTTTTTTATATTTTCACGTCTGACGTAACATCATGAAAGTAAGAAATTAAAAGAAAAAAGTAAATTTATGATTAAGAAAAATAACAAACCATCAAAGACCTTATTGTTTTTATCGAATATTATTACTTTTTTTAAATTTAGTTCGCAATTTATATTATAACTTAACATTTAGTCGCTGGTTCAAAAATAAATCCGTAAAAAGCATAAATTTGTTTTGTATGAAATAAAATGATCTTGTGTTATTAATTTCGTCAAATTATTTATTACCAAAACACTTTTTACAATATTAATAATATAATAATCTCAACACTCATTTGCTCAAAAATGTTGTCTAAAATATAAATTCATTTGTGCGCTGTGCTAACTTTTTCATATATCATGAAAGTAGTTTTTATTATAATAGTTAAAATCTTAACGGTCCTGTCGTGTTTGTTAACCTATATTATCGTGTTATTTTCATAATGCACTTATATAGTATGGTGCCAATTTTAAAGATTTTGTTAAATATTAGGTACTTATAAAAATTATCAACAGATTTTTTAAGATTTTATTATTTATTATCAACTCCGAAATATTTCTGTCGGATACGACAGTATTTATTCAAAATGAAAGTATTTCATTCTTTTATTGCAATTGTATCAATTTTGGATTGGATCAGAATACAGCTAAAAATGAATCATTTAAAAACTCTTAAGACCTGAGAATTTTAATCCACGAGATTTGGACGTTATTTTTTGTTGTAAGGCAATTGATGACTTAGACTATATGAGATCTGACTTGTTGCCACTTTATAAAAATATTTTATCATCGACATAGTTCTTTATCATTATCTTGCATTGCACATAGAGCATCTGGTGCTGCCAGAAATAGTTTTCCTGAAGCGCATGCACACAGCTGATATACTTTCTTTCCCCTAACATGTTTTTGTGGTTCATCTGTTACTGATGCTTCTTTTAAATGACTTAGTATTATATTAGGTGCATCAAGTTTGATCTGAAACAAATTATGATATTATCAATTATGTACGTAATTATATTAGAGTATAATACGTATGGTGACCTTCACGTATTTTTATTTAACGAAATTTAAATACATCCAATTTATTTCTAGCTAAGCATCTGTGAGATAGGAGAAGACTAGTTATTATCAAGGATATATTCAGTTATTGTATATATTTAGCCTTTTTAGAAAATTATATTATTTATATTATGATATATTTCAGATGGTAAATAAATAAGAACTAAAAGAATATAAGAACTCACACCACCAACGATAGAATTTAGCTTAATATTGCCATGTGATGTAATGTCAATGCTGCCCGCTCTACTTTCTAGATATATAGATTGTGGTGCCCGTAAATCTAGTCGTCTGGTAAGAGACTCTAATCTGAAAAAAATGTAATAGGTTAATATGAGCCGTGAGGGGACGGGTTCGAATACAATTCCCCGCTGGGAGAGCATCTCGTAAGAGCCGAGTAACCCAGCACGCCCTTGGTCTGCTCCCCGAGTGGCTTGCGACCACCAATATGCACGAATTCGACCGCCAAATGTCTCTGACGCGATCCGGCCAAGCCGCATGTGGCCCAGATCTACCCCTTGCTCTCCCATCCCATTACTGCTGCGATTGCAATGAATACCAGGTTCTTGCTCTTGATTGTCCATTGAAATCGCAACAGTCTTCTTCGCTCTCCCTCCTCACTCTATCTTCGAGGCGGCAACGTAACAAAACTAGAGGGTATCTCTTGTTTTGTCGATGTCCATGGGCTACAGGGGCCACTTTCCATCAGGTGAACCCATCTGCTCGTTTGTCCCTTATCTATCATAATAAAAAATATATACAATTAGTCTTTATTATTAAATTATAAAAAAAGCCGAAACCTTTTACGACTTTCTCAGTACTATTTCTAAATAAATTCATTCATACGAAACCTTGGCCTGACAATCTCAACCGAAACAAAAAAAGAATATGGAAAAGAGGTGCAACCGGTAGAAGTTACGCGCTTATATAATTTTTCGAATTAAATTTTATTTATTTTTTAATGAGAGGAGGAACCAGAGTAAAAAAATACTGTAAACTGTACAGAATAACTATGTTTAATCAGAGTGTAGAATAAATATTTAGTACTGTAAATCGGAGCCAGGTGGAGCCCGCACTATTGGTGTTTGAACTGCGCTCTTTACGCTGAGGCCTCCTGCACCGTCGACTGTCAAGGTTTCAGCGTACACGCGGACCTCATCCCGCGATGCGTAAAACACATCATTTCCTTTAGCATCTTGGACCTCGAATATTCGCCCACTGCATTCTACGGTATCTCTTTCTGAAAAATAATTGAGTGTATTAAAATTATATATTTCTTAATAACGCATTTCCTTAACAAGCGGATTTAATTGTATATTGGTTATGTATGTTGGACATAAGTTTTTTATTTATTAACCGAATTTTTCAACGAGTTAAACAATTGTTAACTAACGAAATTTTCTCGAACTACCGTCTTAATTGTAAGTGAAAAAAAATGTTTAAATAATGGTCGTAAAAAATTTTCGCTTCGTAGAGCCTTTCTTACATACATACTTAACAAGATCGTGCCATAAAAATTAAAAAAATATTGATACTTTGTTTATAACAATTTTTTTACTTGAACAAAAACTTAAAAATCCAAGTAATGAAAAATTAACTTTAAGTAAAATTTCCAACGGGAATAAATTATTTATAGTGTTCAGAACACACCATAATTTTTTCAAATTTAAAAAAAAATATTCAATACCTTAAATAAATTAATTAATGCGCCGTACTCGCTTTTGACGCCACGCGCAGACCTAATTTCAGCGTTAAATTAAAATTATAAATAATGGAGATAGAGTTCCGGGAGTTAGAAGTTTTTTATTGGAAATTTCCTCCTCTTTCAGAATCTTTTTTTGAAATTTCTTAAATATTAATGGTTTATTAAATATTGGCAAAAAACGAAATGCCATTTTTTTTTCATCTTTAATTGTTTATAACTTTTGCAATTTTTTATGTGCTAATACACGCTTTGGCACATTTTTCTAGACGTCATTACGGATCCAATGAGCTATCGCACATAATTTTAAGAGCAGTATCTCTATTTTGTACCATTTTCAACTTGTCGACTAGACTATATGTTGGACATAAGTTCTTTATTTATTAACCGATTTGGATAATTTTTTGTTGGCATGGATATATCTACATCAAGACCCATGTTAATATTTGATTATGGCTCCGTTATACACCTGTTGTATAACGGGTGAAAAGTTATCAATAAAAATTTCGAGTGGCAAGTAGATGCTATTGGTTACTTTTGAAATACCCCACTGGTTCAACAAGATAACGTGACTATTTGGTATTACTATTTAATTGAACGACCGCTGAAGAGTTTAAGCAGTAGGTGCGAGTGTTATTGTAATCTGAAAGAGTTGAGAGTCAATTATCATTTTCCTGCCTAAACTCCATATCAGTCTTATTTTTTAAGTTTATTGTATTGCAAAAATGGAATAGTCTGTAAAGCCTAGTCTGAACTGTTCAGTCAATCGTTACTAGAATAATAAATTCTCTTACTTATCATTAGTTTAGCTTGCTCCAATCGATCTGGTTCTGAGACGAGCACGGTGAAATTGCGGTACGAATGTAGAGTAATAGACTGAGTGGGTTGCGATGATATGGTAGACGCAACTAAATTGTCCAGTACCCACGCTTGTCCTTCTAGGCGAATGCCATCTTTTATTATAGTTATGGGACCAATTCCTTTCTGCAAAATAGACCGTTAAACATACAAAACAATATAATAAGTGTTATGTAAAAAAGTGTCTTATGGAAATTTTAAAGATAAAATCCAATGGATACCGATGAAATATGGATTAATCCTCATACTTTTAATTTTATATGCCCCATGCCATGCTCCTTCAATAATATTGTGCAATATTGATGATAGCAGTGAGAGTCTAGTGGTTAAGACATCGGTGTCTTACTCGGGAGGTCCGTGTTCGATACTGGGCACATACCTCTGATTTTTCTGATTAATGTGTTTTAACAAATTAAATATTACTTGTTACAACGGTGAAGGAAAACATCGTGAGGAAATCTGCACTCCTGAGAGTTCCCTAAAATTCACTAGGTCAACAAACTAGGTCGGGAAACAAGCGTACGGCTCACCTGATGGTAAGCGATTACCGTAGCTTATAGACGTCTGCAACACCAGAGGCATCGTAAGCGCGACGCCGACCCTATCCCCAATTCCCCCCAGGAGCTCTGGTCACCTTACTCACCAACAGGAACACAACACTGCTTTAGAGTAGTGTTATTTAGCTGTGATCTTCTGTAAGGTCGAGGTACTACCCCAGTCGATCTGCTCCATATTTGAGCAGGAAATTTCCTGCTGTACCCTACCTCAGTTAAAAAAAAAGGTGTCACAATTCTGCCAACCAGCGCTGGGCAAATGTGGTAGACTATAGCCTAATCCCCTCCTCATTCTGAGAAGACCCGGCTCAGCAGTGGGCCATTAATATGTTGTGATGATCAATATATGATTCCAGATTTCTATTAAAGCAAGCTCAGATTTTATTGCAATATTTGAAATATGAATGCGAATGACTGATAATTTGGGTGCATCAAATATATTAATTTATCAATACTTACAGCAGTCAATTTCAAACAGCTAATAATCCAAAGAGTCAATGCAATATTCAGAAATACTAGCGCCATTAAAAATACTACAATTCCATAGAGAGTATTTCGTCGCCAACCTATAGTGATCCATTCAGGTAAGCATCCTACTTTTGTTGAGTTTGTTATCACGGGTGCTGGTTGTGGATCTCCGGTTGGAGTACACTCCCATCCACGAATTCCCTCACTTGTTTTATCTTCGACTTTCATTATGCGTATTTCTTTTGGAACGTTTAATTCGAAAAATAATTTTCGGAACACCTGTAACATATGGATTTATGACATGAAGGCCACGAACCCTAACTTTTATTGTTTAAAGTCTATTCTAGTGCTTCGGGAGAATTTCACTAATATAATGCTAATTGCTATTTAATTATAAATGAATATTATATGAAATCATGAAGTATCTGCAGTAATTAGTAATAGGGAGTAAGATAATTATTAATTTAAGGAAAATGTAAGGTAATCAAAGTTAAAGTCCATAAAAAGGTTATTAAAATTTTTAAATTAAGTTTTGTTTTCAGTAATAGTTGATTAGAATGATAATCTTATTAAATATAGTCCAATTCCATTTTGATTATACCATGTAATATTAATTGTTTATTTTGTTATTTGAGGCATAAAACATTTTTAATTTTATACCTGGCTACTAATGACAAGTCATAAAATCAAACCAAACAGATACAGTGAGCAATGGTTTAAATATAGTTACTGAGCAAATTATCCATATTATTATATAAAATTAAACATTAAATAGTATTATTTTTGTATCAATTACATATTGTACTGCAAAGGGAGCTTTTAGTCAGACAAATAAACGCTGAGAAACAAAACAATTAAAAAACAGAGTTGTGTGTACTGCTAATGAATGCCACAGCAACGAACAGCGACTAATGAATACCTGTAACACAGGCCTTTCGGAAAACGCTTCTTATGCACTCCAACTAGCTCTAATAATATTATACTTATAAGGAAGTTTGTTTTCCTAGCTTTTGAAAAAGTTTAAAATTGCAGTTATTTAGTTGAAATCAATAAAATTGCACCTATGATTAATTTATGTGAGATCGCTAACAATATATTCATTTATCACTACATAGTATAAAACAAAGTCGCTTCCCGTCTGTCTGTCTGTATGTATGCTTAGATCTTTAAAACTACACAACGGATTTTGATGTGGTTTTTTCAATAGATCGAGTAATTCAAGAGAAACACTGATAATTTTAGAGGTTACAAAAGAAGCCGGGCGGGGCGGGCGGTGGTATATTATATAAGTATACTTCCTAACGTAACGTCCTTGTTAGGTACCTGAGACTTTAAAGTAAAAATTAGTGCAAGTATCTTAAATGACTTATGAAATGATATTAAAATAAGAAATTGAAAATGAGGTAAAAGACAGGTCGTTATAATGGTAGTAATAAAAAATTCGGCCAAGTGCTATGAGGACTCTGACTCTGAGGGTTCCGTACAATGGGAATTAAAGGAGAAACTTAACTTTTAAAATATCAATATATACAGTAAACACGGCTGTATATTATGATTACGTTTACTTAAAAGATTATTATTTTTTATACTAAACTAGCCGACTTTTGCGACTTCGTGCCCATGATCATCAGCTCCTATTAGTCTTAGCGTGATGATAGCCTTCCTCGATAAATTGGCTATCTAACACTAAAAGAATTTTTAAATCGGACCAATAGTTTCTGAGATACAAGCGCGTTCAAGCAAACAAACTTTTCAACTTTATATATAAGATTTTCATCTCGGGAGTTTGTGCGAAAATCAATATATGAGGTAAAAGGACCTTTATGGACAGTCAAAAAAGTTATTTTTCTTTTGTATATAAATATAATGATTATAAGACCTTGCTTCATGCTAAATTTCATGATTCTAGTTCATTCAGAAGTACCCTATAATATTATGAGTAACCACTGATTTTTTGATATTATAAGGGACCGCTGTCCTGAACATTTGATATTAGTTTGAACTTATTACCTCCACACGTTCCTGAGAAAGAGAAAAAAAAAGGTATTCTATAAGGGTTCCTTTTTTTCTTTTAAAGGTACGAAACTCTAAAAGACGCAGATTCGTATAATAATAATTTAGATATACTATAAGTGTGTGTATAGTGCACACATTAAATTTATTATTTTTAATTTATTCATTACAAACTTTTTGTTTACTATGTTGTACATTATGATTCTTTTATACAGAAGAATAAAAATTAATCTTTAAGAATAAAATAACATTCAATAAACTAGTTATTTACCACTATGATACATGAACCGCAACATACTTATATGACTTAAAAAAATATAGAGTTTTTTACAAGTAACTAATCAGAACTACTAAAATTTTGTTTAAAATCTAAGTATGTGGTTGTGCAATGCTATGTCATGCTATGTATAGGCTAAACCTTTTAAAAACTTAGCACTACTTGATTGCAGACTTGTAATTCAAACTTTTTTAAATTGTTCTATATTTATTTTACGTGCATGGTACCTTTACCTATATGGTAGTCGCTGCAGGGTTTGTCACTGCCTTTGTAGTTCAAGCTTTTCACGTCAATACAATGCCCGGCACTTCAAACTGGGTATAGCCATAGATGGATGGTGTTTATGCTTTGGCTATATAATCGTACATATATACTTACGAGTATGTAGATTTTATTTAAAATATTTATGTTTTTACTCCCGGTGTTTGTTAATGTTTATTTTAGAAATTTATCGAGGTACATAATCGTTAGATTTATTCAAAACAGAAATAAGTGATTGACAACATTAATTCTAAAAACTGCACAGTTGTCAAACAGATCGACTTTTTCTTTATAACTACTTTGTTGTCTTGAATTATGTATTAACAACGTTAGGCTTTTGTCAGCGATGCAGGCGGCTGCACCGGGCGAGTGATGTAACTGAGACTAGATAAATTCATAGGTGCTAAAGGCAACACTCGAAATATCTGGCGCGAAGCTAGCTAAGGCGGGCGTGCTCCAGAATATAATATCAGGTGCTTTGGCAGAGTGGCTCGAGCAACTCCCGCGCGGGGCGCCCTCAGCGTTGTGCTCTTGGCCCTCGTAATAAACGATATAGTGCGAAAATAGAACCAGAACGGATATCGCTGAGCTTTTCACATAAATAAAATACCGATGTTCGTTGCATTCCTGCCTTTTGCTAGCTACGTTTGTTTATGAGTTTCCGCGCTCCGATCGATCTGACGCCGATGTTTAAAAATAAAGTGACTCCAGCCACATTAATAGCCCAAATGAAAGTAGGTGAATTGGCTGTGTCCTATTTTCACTGTACAGTATTCGAAAAGCGGCATAAATAATAGTCAATTATAACTTTATTGCCATTTATAATATGGAATTTTAAATGCCGCGCATGTTATTACCGCGTTATTCGTAAATTAAAAAAAACCGAAACACTTTTTGATTCTGATTCTGTTCTTATTTATGTAAAGAAAGCGAGGATTATATGAAATATTTAATGCAACACAACACAATATAAAACACTGGATCCGAGTAAGATTGTTGTCGAGAGAACTGCACGGTTTCAAGTTCATGCGGTGACTGAAAGAGGCGTGCGCGAGCGTCGGCGATGGCGAATCTGCTTCAATTTGAAGTGCTGCATTTTTAATCAGGCGCTGTCTCGTGCGGGACATAACTCGGATGTGCTCCAAATACAGCTGAGCCCCTCTTTATTATGAATTCCAGTTAACGTTATCGTTAACTGGCACCTTCACTTAATTAACTTAAATTATTTAGCTGCCTACTATCGTGACACAAAATTTTGTTTCCAAAATTGATTTTATCAATTTAATGTTATAATTTAACAAAATATTTGAAATGTAGATGTAATGATTATAATTCTTATTTAAGTTTAATGCTACTTGTAATAATTTAACAAAATTTGTGAAATTTAGATGTAATAATTATAATTCTTGTTTAAGTTTCACTCAAATTCCGATTGACAAGGCTGTAAATAAAACAAAGCGCAAAATTGATTTCATCAATTTAATGCTACTTGTAATAATTTGACAAAATTTGTGAAATTTATATGTAATGAATATAATTCTTATTTATGTCTTACTTAAATTGAGATTGACAAAGCTGTAAATAAAATAAAGCGCCCAGTGTTAGTCTGTATATCTCTGTCATTGTTGACCCGACAGTCAGTGTCAGCTGGTTTTAAAAGAAGTTTAGTGTGGATATAATTTAGGTTTTTATATTTGAAAACCTTGATAACTGTAAATCGAAGTTTGTTTTTAGATAGTCCATTCAACCAAAATTATTCGGGACTGATTCATAGATTTTTTAAAAGCACAATAATTTATATTTTAACTTAACGTAACATTTATTAAAATGATGAAATTGTACAAAATAATATTACTATCAACCAAAAATTATATTTTGTCATTTGTGACTAAAATTAACTATACGGATTGCTTTTTATTTTATTATTCATGATTGCTTTAATAAATTTAACGAATCGTTTAGTTTGATATTAAGTATTTATTTACTAAACCAAAACATGGGTAAGTATATTATGATAATTATAATTAAGCTTTAATCAACTATATAACTAAAAGTTTATTATTATTTATTATCACCGTTGACAGACAGCACAAACAAACTAATATAACCGCAACACAGAATCGCTCTTGCGTCGTCTTTATGAATGAATAATGTGGTTATTTCGAGCTTGTACGTTACAACAGAGTGTTTTGCATATATCAATTTATTATACGTTGACAGCTTTTTTGTTCTCTTTATAAATCCCACCAAAAATATTTTCATGTAAAATATTGCCAAGACGAGACCATCACCACCTCGCACTGTTAAAATGTTATAAGTTCTCACATAGTAGTAACGAAAAGGCCAAATCTGTAAAACGAAATTGACTAACGAATTGAAAGACTAGACTATAAAATAAAATAAAAATTTGTGAAAATCTTGAAACTAATACAATAATTGTTTGTGACATCCGTCAAATTTGTACTCCCTCACCCCAATTTATTGTATTTTTTACCAAAAATCAAGGTCTACTAGCACTAGGATAGGGAAAAATCCGAAAATTGGAAATTTGTTGTCATATCGTGCAAAAAAAGGATCTTTTATATATTTAGATTTTGAAGCATTATTTGAGGAGTATGTGAAGTTATAAAATTCTTAAAGCTTTGAAAATATAAAATATAATACCCGTGAGGGGACGGGTTAGAATACAATTCCTGTCTGCCGCTGGGAGAGCATCTCGTTAAAGCCGAGTAGCCCAGCACCCCCTTCGTGGTAGGGGATCTGATCCCCGACTGGCTTGCGACCACCAGCATGCGAAACCGACCGCCAAGTGTCTCTGTCGCGTTCCGGCCGAGCCGCCTGTGGGCCAGATGACAGATCTATCCCTCCCTCTCCCATCCCATTACTGCTGCGATTCCAATGAACTTCGGGTTCTTGCCCGGGGTCCATTGAAACCGCAGCAGTCTTCTCTTCGCTCCCCTATCTTCGAGGCGGCAACGCATCGACAAAACAAGATACCCTCTAGTTTCGTCGATGTGTATGGGCGACGGTGGCCATTTTCCATCAGGAGGGTCCACCCCTCTGCTCGTTTGTCCCTTAACTATCATAAAAAAAAAACATCTAAGCGTAAGCAATCAATAAATATAACAATTTATACTAGTAGTGCTCACAAATAGTTTTTTCTGTACGACATACTACATATAGCGTACATGAAAAAAGTCGATGTTTGCGTTTTTAGTAATATTTATACATATACCTGTCCTCAACACAGAATAAAAATATTTTTACCGTTTTAACTCTGGTTAACAAGTTTAGGTTTATATAATTGAAATGTATATATTAAATAATACCTCCGAAAGACCTAAACACAAAAGAGATTAACAACAGAATCAATCTAGCTTGAAAAGATATTGGTCACTAAAGGAAATAGTAAAAAAAAAAATTACCATGTAAGAAAATATGTATTATGTAAGATTGTGAATAAAGGCTATTATTATATTCTTTTGAATATTTAGTAAAATATAAATTTTATTAATTAATTAATTTAATTTTTAATTATTAGACGGGTCAATAAAATTTAGAATAAGGCACCTTTTCCAGTTTCTTAAATTTAAAGTTCTCTATCTTAACGTTAATTAGGGTTTAAATCTGTAGAAGACATGTACATGTATATGTATAACAACAAAATGATCATATTCTATTAATTAAAAAATGTATATGGCAACACTTAATCACCTTTGTCACTCACAAATAGTGTAGTTTTATATTAATGAAAATTTTTTTTAAACCGGATTAGTAGTTCCTGAGAAACCCTTCAATTTACAAAATGACTACGTTATGGCGCTTAAGTGGCCATATCTTTTTAATTAGAATATTTATGGCAACATCATATAGCCTATGTAACCCAGAAAGGATGTAGCTTTCAATTGGTGAAAGAATTTTCAAAATCGGTTCAGTACTTTTCGAGCCTATTCGCAACAAACAAACCTACAAATATACAAACAATAAAATCTTTGCTCTTTATATAATAGTGTAGACATCGAGGAAAAGATTAATTATAATCTGTGGTTTTGTCATTTGTATACAGCGCCATCTAGTTTGCAATTAGTAAATAAATAAGATCGGAAATAAACTCTTATTGTAATATATGGAATAATCGATATTAAATAAAAAATTTACAGTTTATAATTATTATAAGATTATAACTTAGTAATCCTTACATTAACATTAAATCATTATTTAATTATTTGATTAATAACGTCTATAGTTTTGTTCGCTTATGGTTTTGTTTTGTTATTACTATGTTACGTCCGGTTTCAATTTCAATTCAATTTATTTAATATTTAAATCACATTAAATTGTTTTAGAAGGATTAATGATTATTTTAATATTAATATTAAATTATTATGTTAATAGATTTAATATGGTTTTGTTAATGATTTTGTTCTGTATCAGGTTGCGTTTCATTTTATATAAATTGATAACTCATTACTTTACTTTGAAGATATTTAGGTAAGCTGATAAAAAGAGAAAAATAAAATATTAAAAAAAATGATGAACTTAAATAATAAATAATGAACTCACTTAAAAGTATAAAATAATCAAACTTAGATTTTTAACACACTACCAACTGATCCAAAACAAGTAGAGTCAAAAGTGAAGAATTTTATTATCAAGTCTTAAAGATACGTTTTACTAGTTTTTATTTAAATTTTAGTGACTATCTATCTATGTATGTAACGGGTGAATAGACGCTTTAACTCATTGACACAGCGCAGCAAGGGCGGGTTAGTAGATGTAGATAAAGTAGCTGTTAGATACGAACCTTTTGTTTCAGTTCATGTAAGGCAATGAAATCATATTGGAAGTGACGGAATGTCCCATCTAAACTTTTATTGAACTGATAAATGTTGGCCTCGAGGGCGATTTTTCCTTACTAGTGATATGGTACTGATCCTATGTTTATTTTCGATAAAAATAATATTGGAAAAGATTGGGTACAATTTAGACAAACAATATGGTCTACAATTCAGTTCGATTAAGAATTTTGAATAAATTTTATCTACACTGATAATAAAATCGTGTCTAATAAGGCCGTTTAGATTTTTGAAAAAAAAGGAAGACGCCAGAAATAAGTAATAGAACATATAAAAATATTTTTGTAATTTTTGTCTGTTCGTTTGTACACGCATCACGATTATTTAAACGCTTTAACGATTTGAATGAAATTTGGTACACGGATACTTTATAACCTGGATAAGATACTAGTATAGGATACTTTTTAATGTTGTACCCGAAAAATGCACATTTCCTGTGGGATTGAGCATGTAAGTGGTTGATTATGCAGCTGAATGGATATGAGCGAAATTAATGAATTAATTGGTTGCTTTAATCAACAAATAGAATACATTTATACCAATGTCGGCGTTTCTGTGGGATGGAAGGGCTTTATTAGTGTAAGAATTGCTAATATAATAAGAATGAAATTGTGTACATAGTATCTTGCAAAGAACACATAGTATTTTTTTATCCAGAACACGAGTTCCTGTGGCATAAGAGAGCTTTATTCGTAAAAGAAAAATTAATTTAATAGAAATTAAATTATTAATTTAATAGCAATTTTGTACACAATATAAAAACAGTTTTTAAAATTTTTGTGGGTTTGCCTGTTTTTGGTATGTGTACGCATCTCCATCGAAAAAATACGCAGCTCCTGTGGGTATTTTTCATACACTTAAAAAGATATAAGTAAAATTTTTCACCAAATAGTATATTGCTTTATTAAATAAGTATATAGAATTTTTTTAGCACTAATTAAGCTAAACGGATAAGAATGAAATTTGGTATACATTAAGTTTGCCTGTACTTGAAACTAAACATAGAATTCTTTATTCCCGGAAAAATTACAGTTCCTGTGTGATAAGGGTTATTATTATTAAAAGAACAGCTAAAGGGATATGAATGAAATTGTATGTACACATTTATTTTGTAAGTGAATCGATACTTACAATAATCCTACCTTTATCTTATAACATTCTTATTACTACATGGATGTAGTCACGTGGTAATAAATTAGACATTTAATAATATTAGTAATAACAAACATGAAAAAGAAAGAGAGGCAGAGAGAGACGCAAGGACGGGAGGGGTAAATGGTAATTTCAACATCCAAATATCTAATCAATTTTTTTTCAGCAGCTCTTCTTTCCCCTACCGCGAAAGTTTTATCTTAACACTGTTCTAACAAAAAAGCCCATTTTAACAAAAATTCAAATGCAACCTCTATATTTTATAATACTCAAAAATATAACAGTTGAATAAGAGCGCCACCATTTGATGTGATTACGAGCAAGTACTCGGGTGTGATTCTCGTTTAATTCAGGCACTGTTGCCACTCGATCCTGTTTTAGGAAACAATCCCCCTGATCCCGGCGTGATGCTGCATAATGTCGTCCGCGCCCAGACCTGCTACTAAATCTATCAATTTGAGAAAAATCTTTTTCTCAACGAAATGCTTTAATGCGCTGTTATACACTTGTCTAATAAGAAATAGGTTTAAAGATGTTTATTCTCATAAAATATACATTACCTTGTATTGAGAATATACATTTTTAGGTATACATATTATATCTTATGGACGGTTACAGTTTGATATATTAAGTAATTGTTTGCATTACTTGCTTACATACTAAAGCTTAAAGTTGGCCTTAATTATGGAAAAAGAATTAAAATACACTACACAAATTATTCAACGAAAACAAAATAAAAAATTCTAGTCGATCCACGTGACTCCGTCAACATAGAGCTGAATCTGTTATAAGATAAACGTATTCAAGTGTCCATTTATGTTACAAACTATATGTGTACAAAATTTCTATCGTACCTGTTTGGCTGTTCTTGCACGAATAATAACTAAGTATTCATTGTGGGTACCTCTAGTTTGTGCCGGGATTAATGTATTCTATGTTTAATCAAGGTTCACACTACAAGTATTTATGTTGAGAATTTTACTTGAGCTATTATTGCATGAAAAATATCATACCAATATATGTCGTTATATGATAGGTCGCTAAGTATTTCAAACAAAAACCGATGTAGACAGAAAAGTGAATGTTATCATTTAAAAAATGAGTTAGAATCAAAGTACACTGTGGATGATAAAAATGAAACACTCAGAATTTATACAAAAAATTGCGAGGAAAACAACGTGTCTGACCTGTGTGTCTACATCCTGGTTTCTTCTCGCGTCCGCAAGGGCGCTAAAATAGGTGTTCGAGGCGTAGACGTAGCGTCAGCCGCGACACATTTCCATATGTGTCGGTCCTTAGGTTTCCTTTGAATAAAAGGAAGTGGTCAAGTCCAGTGTTTATCCACACCGCTGTTGTTTCACGCGGTCCCAAGCGATCGAGCACCCGCCGGGTGAGAGTCCCAGTTTCATGGGAGAGGCCTAGCGAAGATGATCAGCGATTGAGACGGTGACTTGAACAGCGGCGTGGGAAAGTCTTAATCGAGTGATGTGATTAGTCCGGTGGTACACTCCTTTAGTCTCAATACTCACATTATGTCATCTATAAATAAGTTTAGAATGTCAAATTATCAATTTAGATTTCGTTTTGGGTTTAAAACAAACCTAAGACATATTGAAATTTGAAAGATTTTCTCCGACCCGTCCTCGCTTTGTTGAGGTATATCAGATTACAGGTAAAAGTTTTATCAAAATCGTTTTAGCATTTCTCACATTTTAAACCTTCCCTGAACTCCCAGAAATAATTCAAAAGCAAAATTAGACAAATCGGTTCTGTCGTTTTCAAGTTTTAGTGAGAATAACGAATAACATTTTGTTTTTATCTACTGTATAATAAAACAACAATAATATAAAAAAAAATGAAATTAAGGTAAATTGAAAACAAAATATGAAATAAAGTTAATTAACAGAACCACAACCTTCGACTTTGTTTTAAAGGGTGACTAATTTCACGGCGGGCGAGAAATATTTATTTACGCAACTCGTCAAAATGCGACGGATTTTGGAGTGTAAGCAGACGGACAGGAACAAAAAAATCCATAAAATATAAAAATCCGAAATTTTTTTCAAATTTCTATATTGTCAAATCACTCATTAACAAGGTTAAGTGAAGATTTTTCTAGACTTAAGTTTAATGGTCGTTAAGGGAAGCTAATTGATTAATTGTAAATTAATAATAATGAGCGATTTAAGTTACCATTTGACGTTTCTGAGTGTGGCTGTAAGACAATTCCATTAAACCCAAACAGCTAGTTTACGTTGTTCTTACCTTCTAGTGTCATCAACTAATGGTAAGTGAAAGTATAAGATCAATATATGTATGCCTTTAGGCTTTGAGAAAATTCTCTCAATACTTTCAGGATCCCATCATGGAAACTAGATTTAAAAAAAAAATCGTCTGTCTGTCTAAAGTGCATGTTATATATTAGTCTTTACGTATTGATATTAGTGTTGCATAGCCTATTTATCGAGGCTATATTATTTCATGCTACGACCCCTAGGAACGGAACATCAATGAAATATTTTAATTGTTTGAATTATAAATTCAAAACAGATAGATAGACATCGTTATTTCGGATCAAGAGTCCTTTGCAAAGTAAAATACTCCTGTTATTTTTTAAAAATTTTCGTTTCTATGAAGTTTACCTTTAATTGATAATAATTTTATCAAAATTGATTACATGTATTTTAAGTAACTGCGAACAAACCGCAAAAATGGCGCGTCCCGAGCAAAAGTTTGCCATCATACCTGCGTCACTTTAAAATTGAAAAACTTTCGCAATGCCTTTCTTATGGAAATAGTTCGCGTTTACGTTTGAGTGAGTTGTCATTGTGAGGATTCAGTGCTGCAGTTTCATTGTAATAATACTTTATACGACTAATGGGAAATATCTTAAAGCACTTTTCTGACTAAACTTCGAAAATATTTAAGTGCTATTGCCATGCAGAACTCTTTAATTTTCAATAAAGCCAACTTTACCAACAGAAAATAACTTTCAAACACAATGACTGAATAAAATATGAATTTGTATTTGATTCTACTATTTATTGAGTTAGGTAATTTCACATTATTTATTGACATTATTTCTTTTTGTTTAAATTGTCGTTAACAACTAATAATTGTACTTACTAAGTACGCTACAGTATTAGTGTGATAGTATATCAAATTATTATGTATTTTAGGACAGCGAAATGCACGATGCGATAGCTGGTGTAAATCCACATGAAATATTGATACAGTTTCGTGTAAACGTGTAACAAATGCGGTAATTTAAGCCACCTGCCGGCGGCCGCGATTCGCGCCTCGCGCGACGCGCCTGCTATGCACCAGTTTTTATTCACCTTGTTTTCGATACATTGATAATTTATATAAATTTCTATTTAACTTAATCATTCGTTTCATTTAATAAATATTGTTCACTGAGGAAATGTATTACGAAGAATTATCTTTGTATTTACATTTCATTTCGCATAAGCAATGCTGCATATATTGTTAGCAACACCGTTTATAAATTAATAATGGTTGTTAATATATAACCTTTCGTGTGATAGATTAGAGTCAGTATTTCTGGTGTTTTCGTGTAGTGTACATGGAAGTTAGTATTATAATATCGTCGTTAAGGATACCCTTCTAGCGGTAGACGTAAGTTAGCTTTATTATCTACTGTAGTTAGTATCCGTTCAGATGAGCAAGATGGGAGCGTTGTGATTATATAAAAGGCCTACCTTGGTCGCAAGTCTAAGACGCTGCCCAGCTTTCATTATATGACAATATTTTTAAAGTAACGTATTTCTTTATTTGGGACATTGTTTTTACAAATAAGCTTCTGGAAACCTTTTAAAATTAGATGCTTGTAACACAATTGTACTTTTATAGTTTTGGTGTCAGAGGGCAATTCAAGAGAGTTGCTCTTGTTTTGTTTGCGCTTTACCGGCCCTAGAGGTAGGGAAAGGCGGAGTGAAGAAAAGAACTTAACGATTTGTAACGTTTTAAAATTAAAATTCAAAGTAAGCCAAAACTACTGTATTTATAGTAAGAGAGATAAAAAAGAACTCCGTTTTTGGCTCGGATTAAAAAATATTTAATTGCTAGCAGAACTAATGTAATGATTACCATAGCTCCGTTCAATAATATCGCCCTAACTGGGTGGAGTTAGCAGAAAAGAGTCTAGTAGTAATGGCGCAATCATCTAATGAATGCTTCCGGGCAGATAAGCTTCGATTAAATGGTCTCTTTATTGCCAAAGGAAGGCGCGTTCCCTTTACGTTCACATAGAGATATCAGTCAGATAATCATGCCAATAAATTGGTTATATATATTTGAAGCTAGTTAATGCAATGAGTATGAGCAAACTTTCGTTAATTAAATTTTGGTAAGTAAAACGAAATGGAACACAATGGAATAAAATCGACAGTATTTGGTATTTATGTAATATCAATTACATTAGTACCTAAATTATTAACCCCCAACCCATCGTTGTAGATGGGATGTTATAAGTATCTGTAAGTCTGTCTGTGGAATCGTAGCGCCAAAAATACTGGATCGATGAAGTTTTGTTTGAAAGGTAATTTAATGGAGATGGTTTTAAGCTATAATTTGTGAAGATGTGGTCAGTTATTTACAGAGAGCTCATTTCTAACTTGACTGCTGCGTGACAATATTAATATACTGACGATTATAACAATCTTGTAACCATGGTAACACACTCACATTGCTTAGACGGACCAGCGATAAAACGGTATTTTTGATACCTTTTTTTACATTTTATGAAAGTTAAGTCTGTATTGACTGCTGTTTTTATATTTTTACAATACAAAAGAACTATGTCGTGTTGATATCAATACTTGGTTTGTGATTGTATTAAATTAGAGTTTCAGTCACGGGTAACTTAAATTTTTAATTTAATACTTACTTCTATTTTAAAGACGACGTGTTAGATTTCAAGATAAGTACTTTTATATGTATGTTGTATGTATAATGTAGGTAACGCTCCGCAATTTATCGCCTGCATATCCTTTCAGCGGGTAGATAATGACCGCAGTAAAACGTTTAAGCACGGAATAACTGCTGCTGGGGGCCGTTATTACAATATTATGAATAGCTCGCCGCGTGGTAGCGCTCGACAGTGTCTCGCTCCTCGCTCTTTTGTGCCTTCTTTGTACTGCCTACTGTTCAAACTTCCAATTACTGAAAAACACCTAAAATTTACGCGCTCGATAGAACTTAATTACATCAAGTTATAAATTATGTAAGTATAAATTATGAAATATAATCTTTTAAAATATAAATTAAAATTCCACGTCTGTGAGTATATAACTTACATATGACTGCAAATCAATAGATTATTAATTTATGTAAGTATATATGTATATTAAACATTTTTTATGAATTAAAATTTTATTTGTTTTATTACTAGAGAAGTTTATAAGAGCGTATATCGTAATTGCTATGCAGCTGTATGCCTATGTGTGTCAACGGTACTGCGAGCAAGCGCTAAGTAGAGACTAAAACAAAGAATATAGTTACGTACCGCATATATACTCGTACTGATGTGTATGTGTAGTAGGTATAGCTTCTTTAGAACAGGGGTCGCTTGCTCGCCCCGCAGAAGGATGCAAGCAGGCTTTGCTTCGGGCGACGAGTAATTAGCAACGCTTTCCTTCCGTTCTCGCCGACTCGCAGTCACTGAGCGCTGCCCTTACAACTACTGCTCTGCGTTACCCGCCTTCTTATATCGTGACATCGTTTCGTTATATACAAAAAATATTACCGCGGCATCTTTTTCTCAAACAAAGGAATATTATACAAAAGAAAGTCATTGTAAAAATGTGCTCATTAACCCTTCATTCTTGAATTTTTCAGGGTAAATTTTCAAGATGAGACACTACCATGAGTTTATCATATTTGTGCTTATTATTTACATATAATATTATTAATAATTTATATCATGTATGTGATATTTTTCAACGATTCAATTTGTCCCTAGCGATGTTCATATTCAAATCGTCATCTCACTTTAAATTCCTCATAATCCGTCCAATTCTGAACCGTCGAGCAGCGCACGGGACGCAGTAATCACGACGGCTTCAACTGGATTTCATTCCTTACTCCTCACTGCAGTAAATATTATCTCGAAGATAAACAGTGATTACATTTAGATTTCAGAGGATGCTATTAATTTTTGTCAATTAGGGATAGGAAATGGACTAAAGCTACACTACGTAACATATAGTGTGGTCTTTTAAATTCCACTACGATAAACTTGACATAGTGTGTGAGTGTGTTGCTCATTTAAAAAAACTCATTACAGGCAGCAACTGCGGCGCGGACGAGTGGCGTCTTTGAAGGCCTGCGCCGCTACTGCGGTATTATTCCAGATTATACCGGCTTCCATACAAATGAAATCTCGCTTAAACCACTGCAATTTCGGAACGAGAAAATAAGGCTCAAAAGTTGTTTTACTACACTCGCACTTTCTGGAAAATCTTTTCAAATTGAGAGCTGGTAAGCTTAGCTTTCTTTACGTTTAATTTCATTGAGTTGAACAATAGATTGATCGGGACTTTAAATTAGACCAGGGCTAATTGGATTTCAATTAGTTTTTTTTCTATTATTATATATTTGTCGTTTTTATAGCCATAAATAAGTAGCTATGTAAATGAAAATTTGATTATCAATACTTGCACTTAATTAATGAAGAGAACGCTAGGAATTTTGTTCATTATTTTCTTAATATTTGGAAATATTTAAACGTTGTCTCAAAAATTATGTTTAATTACACGATCAAATAAGGTTCTAATTTATATAATGAAGTTTGGTTATAAGTTGGTGCTTTTTACATTTATATGTTCATTCGGTATGTTCCTTAAGTTAAGTGGTCACTGTGAAATTGGGTCTAGCCTGGAGGATGCCCAATAATCATTACATATTTAGTTAGTATCTCCTTTGAGACAGTGTTTGTGGTTCCTGCCATTAGTACGATTGAGTATTTGCTTAGCTAATATTTTTTCTATGTTAACGTTTTATTTTTGAGAATAGTAATTTAAGTATAATAAGTATAAGAATCAAGATATCTTTTGTTTATACAAAAGCAATTTTTACCATTTTTAATCTTTATATTAAGGATGAGTTAAGAAGATTATCTGTCGTATCTCTTTAATAGTAAAAGTGTCTTGCTATGAGAATACTGGTAAAACTTTAGATTTGTATTGTTCTAAGAAAATTTCAGATGGAAATCAAAATTAAAATAGCTAAACATTCACTTTCAGGAAAGAGCTACTTATAAACACTTATTCTGTCTACTTAAACATAACTTTGAATATGTTTCTAGTATAGCTATTAAAGAAATCCTGCATTTTAAACAGAAAAGTTTCTATAAAACGAGAAACGCTGTATTTATTTTTCGTTTCTACCGTAACCTATTTTTATTTTTAAAACATTAATGAATGCTTCTAATATGTACAATTATCGTCATATACTTTAAATTTTTTATTTTATTTTATTTATTTTATAACTTTATTGTGCACCACTAATAAAACTTGATAACCTAGATATATAACATAGAGCGGTCTGCTCTCGCTTCGCTCCGGGTATTCAAAGCAATATAATAGATGTACTTACTTAATTTGTCACTCTGTAATAACACTGAATCACCTTTGTCACTCACGCATAGTGTAGTTTTCTATCAGTGTAAGAATTTTTAAAATCGGGTTAATATCAACAAAATGGCCATGTTCTTTTAATTTAAAAATGTATATGGCAACATACACTGAATCACCTTTGTCACTCACGCATAGTGTAGTTTTCTATCAGTGAAAGAATTATTAAAATCGGATTAATTAGTGAAAGATTTTTTTAAAACCTGAGCTTTCTAACAAACAAACATACAAGCAATCAAATCTTTCCTCTTTATATAATAGTGTAGATAATAAAGAGTTAAATGTAAAGTACAACGGGCCGCCTTATTGCTAATTCGCCAACGGGACATTCGCTAACAAAGATGGGATTGAGGAAGGTGGTGTAACATCTAATATAAATTAATACTAATAATTTACATCGGACATAAACATCATACATATAAATATGTCGGAAGTGCAAGTTAGGTTTAGGTTAGCCAGAGAACCTGGGCAGTGGAGTCGAGTGTTGTAATTACTTAAAGGGATCCCTAAAGCCTACACTTTGGTCACCATCAAGCAGTGATGGCCCAGTGGTTGAGGTTCGATCCTGGGCACACACCTCTGACTCTGAGTTATGTGTGTTTTAAGCAATTAGATGAGATCGTAATGTTTAGTTATATCCTGACTATATTGTGCCCGTAGCTTTCATGATAGGACATACGATACTTATTAAATGATTGTATATCCTTTTTATTTTAGTTTCCGACATTTACAATAGTTTATATACATACAAATATAATACAATAATAAATATAAGTAAATTTAATAACCTTTTTGTGATTATTTAACTTTTTATCACCTTTTCCGTGGTCCACATAAGTTTACTTTATGATCTATTGTTGTTGGCTAGGTGGAGTGATGGAGGTGAGAGTTAATATATTGTAAACTTTTATTTTTTTTTGTAGATGGAGCAAACGAGAAGGTGGTGCAAACGTCCACCTGAAAGTGGGGAGGCGCAGACGCACCCTGAGCAAGAGCTCAAGAGTCCACCAAATCCGCAGCATTAACGGGATGGGAGAGGGAGGGCTAACTCTGGCCCACATCCGGCTCGACCGGAACGCGTCTAGGACACTTGGCGATGGGATTCGCTTGCTGGTGGTCGCAAGCCAGTCGGGGAACAGATCCCCTACCACCAAGAACACTCTTGTTGCTCTTATTAATATATCGTTGCTCTTTAAACCTGCTCCTACCCCCAAACTCTGCCCCCAATTTAGACGGGGCTGAGCAGCTCCGTCTAAAGCATTCCTCTCTCATTCTATGACAATATCTGATTTTTTTATCACAGCAGACAATGAAAGTGCAATACTCAGACTACGAAATTACTTGTGGTTAAAGTTCAAACACTTCAGGCATGCAAAGGATAAATACTAAGTACAAGGTTATATGTCTCCCACTGACGTAAAGGTGAAATATCGATGCGTTGTTAGCAGCAGTTCCGACTCGTATAGATGCAGATGAGCTATTTGTCTTGCTTGATTGCTCGGGGTTGATTAAACCTTTAAACATTTAACACAGAATTCCGCACTAATGTCTTCTCTATATTGCAATTCATTTGTTAGTATTATTATTATTTTGTGACAAAAGGATATAGGTAAATCAAGAAGCTCTTCGAGCAGTTCAGTGTTTACAAATCAGCAAAGGCATTTTCCGCCATTAAGGAACAGTGATAAAGTTGTGTCTATTTTTGGTTTATCTATTTAAAAAATATATAACAATTGCCATCAGTTTGTTGGCATATTATTTCAAAAGGGCTTGCACCTTTTTAGCTAAATATTTCTGTTTTATTAATAATTAGCAGGGCAAGATTGGTATGAAAGAATTTTTGAGAAATTTACTTTATAAGTTGTAAACTTCGTAATTCGAATGGTATTTTTAAATTAAACTGTCATGACATGACATTGACTTTGACTTAAACCACTAAAAATAAACACGTGTTTTAAAATAACGTTGACGAATAAAAGAAAAAAAATCCTTGGTATATTTTTATTTAATAGTACTAGCCGACCCGCGCGACTTCGTTCGCGTGTTGCTCCACGCTTATGGGTCGTAGCGAGATGTTAAATAGCCTAAGTTACTCCTTGTTACATCAGCTATCTGCCAGTGAAAGTGTCGTCATAATCGGTCCACCCATTTTAGAGATTAGCCGGAACAAACAGACAGACAGACAAAAATTGTAAAAAAAAAAAATGTTGTTTTGGTATTTGTACCGTGTATACATCCATATGAACTTAGTAAAAAGCTATTATTTTAATATTACAAACAGACACTCTGATTTTATTTATTTGTATGGATTTAAGTAGTATAGATAGTATTATTTTCGAGATGATGTACATACAATGTTTTACACATTTTATCTTAAAATATATGGATAATAAACAGTTCCCAAATTAAAAATTTGTAGTGTTATGCTCATATTTTTAAAACGGGCGAAGGATGGGCATTACATAGTGATTAGGACAGATAAATGACGGACATTACTTGTAATGAATGTTTAGGTGGTCGTAATCGTATCGCGTAAAGTGTCGGCGCCATTACTTCACAGCTGCTGTTGCCGAGATATTGCCTCAAGCACCGTTTGCTTCTTTTGGAGTAGATTTATTCGTTTATTGTATCGTTTTTCTATTTACATTAATTCATTATTTTACCACAGTAAATACTATGTACGCATGGATTGCTAATATTTTAACTGAAGGAGGGGTAAGTCGATACGCGAAAGCAGTTATCGTTTAATAGGTGTGTCGATGGAGGAGTCACAATTTCCTGCACTTAACAACATAGGAAGTAATTTTGACGAGTCATCAAACGACAGGCACCGATTGACATCGAGGTTCGTCTGACGTATGCCCATCATTAGTCCTACCAATAAAATTTTAATAGATGTTGATGTACTTGTACATAATAGTAGTATGCTACATACTTCGTTAAATAAACACAAATAGCTTCTTACAATTAGTTTGTATATGTACATAGGCATTTGTTTGTCTTGAGGTGAACTCCATAATTATGTTTGTGTATTTGTTTCTCAAAGATATTATGTTGTAATATAGTTCAATAAGTATACACATCAAATATTTATCAGTCTTCATAGAAATGTAATAAACTAGAAATGCTAAACACTAAAGATAATTTAATATTTAAACTACATATAATTCACAAGTGGTTTATTTTAATCCTTAATTGTTTCAAAGAAAGAGGTGTATAAATGAATGTTTTTCGAGAGTAAGTAGGCGGAAAGGAAAGTCCTAATCGTTGGTTGATTCCCGTCGGTGAGATGCAGCCGTTCGTCATCAAAGTTTGGGAATTGCGGCCATCTGCCGCGCTACGTCGTTCTCAGATTACTATGGATAACTTCGTTTAATCGTTTTATTAATACGCCACAAATCGCTTAGCAGAGGTTTTTTTTAATATGATTATATTTTATTTGTAGCTGAAACAGAAAAGTAGAACTGGCGCAAACTTTTGGGAAAACTTATAGGAAACCATAATAACCTTACATAAATTCTCATAGCTCTTTGTTGAATTTTATTAATTTATTCATCTTTAGAGAAACTGCAGAGATATTTAATTTGATCATCATCAGTCATTGTCATCCATTGATAATTGAATTGGTGGCCGTTGCTCATGGAGAGATATGAAAAAGAACATATTGTAGAAAGATGTAGTAATTATAGTAACAAAAGTGTGTTGTCCTTTTATGTTCCTCGACTCTGATAATGAACATGATATGCGATTCTTCCTATATATTAAACAAAATGCTAATTTTATTGTATATTTAAAACGTGTAAAATTATCCATTTATGAGTGCTAAGTGCTTGTGGGTGAAGTTATGCAAAATTATTGGCAAACAAGCGTTAAATATTCCAGAGGAGTCCATAGCAGGTGGCAGCGCTTACTCCTCAAGTATCCTGACCGCTCAGTTATTAGAGACCGTAAATAGCAAGTATTAAAAGCCTTGTTTTATTTACAGATACTACGTGTTTGACTTAACTTGCTCTTATAAATCATTTGCAAACATGAGGGCAGTTACCCCCCAAACATACATAACACTAATAACTGTTTATACATGAATAACTTGAAATAAACATTCGCAATTATATGCGTCTATCATATTTTGTTTCCGTAGCCTCGTTCTGTACTTACATCGTACAGATTCTTTCAAGACTCTAAGTTGAATATTTGTTCAAAATTTTTAGAGCTGATTTTGAGATACCAATAAGGAACAGTTAAGACATTGTTATTTAAAACCACCTACCCGTCAACAGTATTTTCAGTCTAGATCCTAATCTACTTCCACGCCCATTATAACAGTTGGCAATAATGTTTTATACAATATTAGATGTTTATATTTAAAAAAAATAAAAAAAATCGAAATGGGTTAACTTTGTAAAAGTCAAGGGAAAAAAATGAATTTGCATCTTTTTATGAACAAAATTTTTTTTCGTTTCGAAAAATACAATTAAAAAGCTCAGTTAATGAAGTAATAAATCTATTGATTGAATTATTTTAATATATAATTTTATGACTATAATCGGCTTTGAATTACTGCATGCCAACCGGTTGTCGAAGTCCCATAGCTCTATAACTAGTCATTATATTACAAAAATATTTGGTACACGTATCAATAATATGCATAGGAAGAACATACTCAAATATTACTTAAATCGGAAACATCGAGTTTTTTTACCTGCCCGATTCCTGTGGAATGCGCCATATGTAATATTGATTTAAACGTATTGTGAGTACGGACTGCAAATTCTTATTATTGTAGTAATAATTTATATTTTTAATTTCATATTATTTAACAAGTAAGTTCTTTAAATTTGGTGTAGTATCGATGTCCAAAATTGACTCCATTGCCAGCCGCCATTGCTTCTGATTGGATTAGATTCGATGAGCTGTCGCTGCGACGCCGACGAGGGCGCGACGTCGAGCTCAAACGTAAAATTTTACGTGACCACTTTGCGAACGTTGGCTTTCGTGAAGCGATTGCATACGAGCCCTTATACTTGATCGTTTTAATGCCATCGTTATATATATATAATTCAAAGTTTAATAGCAATATCTTTACTGTTGTATGATTATTTACATTAAATCAGTAACAATGTTTATGTAATGCAAATTATTAATTAATAAACTAAGCTAACTTTGAAATGTTAACGATACAGTAATTACTGAGATAATCCTTATATATCGATATATCTATATTTGATTAATCTCATTTCTATATTAATTCCGCTCCCTCCACTTTCTCCCTCATGCCTTTTTGCTCTGATTACTTCGCTTTCAATGTTCTCGATTATAATTTTGTTTCAAATACCCGAAGCGAAGCGAGGGGAAATAAAATCGGGAATAAAATCGTACATATGCCACGTATATGATTAGTAGTGATTTTTGGAAAAAAAGTAGTGAAAGTAATAATACATATTTTTGTCAGTCTGTCGGTTTGTCTTTTTGTTAGTTCACATATCACGTTATACGTCAGTAGTTTTTGTGTGATGCGCAAACTAACATGCGGACTGAAAGACAGAGAGATAGACAGATTAAAAAAAAATGATCGTTTTGGCCCCTATTTTTTATGTTATAGAGACATATAACCATAATAATGCAAACCTAATAAATTTGCTTAAATATATTCTAAGTAAAGACATTTGATAAGTCACATTTTTATTATACTTGTATGTATACCTATTACTAAAAGATAAAAGAATATATTAATGAATTCGTTATCGTTACGCAATTTAAAATGTTGGGTAAAAGATGTACGTAAAAGGAATCCGATGTTGTGTAGCTCGTGTGTGGCAAACTATTATGGTAGCTTTGATCCTCTTACTACGAAGGACACTATTGGACTGTCGTACAAAGTAGCAGGAAATTTACTCTTCCGAGTACGAGTACGTTTAAATACAAATCTATTCCAATTTGATTTGAATAATAGAAAAGAAATTGAAGTTTGAATTGTAAAATATATGATGTGTTTAAGTTTTTAAAATCTATCTAGTACTATATAAAATTCTCGTGTCGCGGTGTTTGCTACCAAACTCCTCAGAATCAGCTTAACCGATTTTTATGAAATTTTGTTTTAGGCTATATATGATCACGGTACGACCAATAGGAGCTCAGCTATACGTGAACAAAGACGCGCGGGTCAACTAGTAAATTAAAAAGCCGGGAATGAAAGTACGAATATTTAAAGATATGTTACCATTTGTACAATTAAAATATTTGCAAAGAAGTGCAAATAGTAGTTGGTACGTGTTTTATTTACAGACAATTTACAAGTTCTGCTTAGTTAATTTTATGATTATTTAAACATATTTCACTGTAATTTCTTATTTAATGCATTGTATGAAAAATTTATGCGCCATTTCTGGCACTTTATCTTTTTGTTTGAGTTAGGATAAAGTTTAATGTGTACAAAGTTGTAAATTCTTACATATACTAAGGAAACAAAAATGTTTTGAACTGGTTTAGATTTATTAGTTATGAATAGTTAAATAAAGCTTGATGTTCATTTTTCTAGTAATTGACGGAATACTAATAAGTTAGTGCAAAAGTAAATGATTATTAAATCTTTTAATAATGCAATATTCACATCTCATTTTGACGCACACGCTGCTTTGAAGAATTATGACTTGGCAAAGACCTTTATTGGAAATACCTTCACGAGCCTGAAATATTGCTATGTCGTGAAGAGGTAAATTTTCTAATTAGAAATTCTTTAGTAAAACTTTATTAAGTTTTTACTTCTACAATGAACCTAATGAAATATCTTGTCAGTCTTTGCTTACACCGGAGACTGACAAGCTTTTATTAACGTTGCGAATATTTATTTTGCGTTGGGATAAAATAAAATAAGTACTGAGTTGTTACATAAAATTCTTTATGAATTAATCTTTTGACACCTTTTAAATCTAAACAGATATTAATTTTCAAGATTTTATCATAATAAATAAATATTTATGAGTAAAATTGCTAATCAAAATATTGTTTAAATATTTGGTTGATTCTAACATTACGAGCAGGTCTGATGGTATAACAGAGGCGGCTTCGACCCGTTGTTCGATGCAATATGACGCCGCGGCGCAATTTATATGTAGGACTTGTTTGTCGCTGCGTGTTTGTTCTACTAGTTGCCGTTCGGTTCGCTCGTTCATTTTTATGAGTTATGGATAAGGTGGGTCCTCCGTACTGTTTACCTATCCAATTGTTTGCTCTCGTAGAAGCATTGTTACAGCCAAAATAAAAACTGAAACTTTTTAGCTCTTTTGTAGCAAGGGCTTAACGATATTAAAAAGTAAACTATTTTATACCTATGTAATTTTCTTGGTAAAAGGTTAACGATACAGACTGTGACTATTAAGACATGCCGCGATATTTTTGCGTACATTGCTTGGCCGTTTTCGCGATACCCCGTCGTTACCAGTGCATTAGACGTCGCTGCAAACAATTACATTACCCCAGCATGTATAGTTTGGCACAGGACCAATGCTATACCACTACATAGGTACACTTTACTGGGCTGTTTTCATCTGTTATTCCCAATTAACTATTCGTATCTTCAAGTTTATAATCGATGTACGAACTATCAATTTCCATTACAACATTAAATAAAATACGTTATAGTAATATAGATAATATTTCCATAGTGTAAAAAAAAACCCATAAGAACTTAATTACTAGAAAATATTAAAATAATTGTTTTTACATTAACATAATTTGCTGTTTCTTATGATATAAAAGAGGCGAATAAGTAGCCGGTCCACCTGATAGTAACTGTGAACCGTGGTCACCATCGCACTGCCGAGTTTCAGCAGACCCAAAGTCAAATCATAGAACCCACAGAATTCACTACATTAAATTAAATATATATAATAAATAACCAGTAAAAATATATACGTCAAAAATCTGATTAAATATGACCTCTTTTTTTTTAAACTAAAATAATGTAGACAGGTTTGTATTTAAAACAAAGAGATGTTAAAGAAATGGAGGAAATAATTTAGTTCTTTGTCCTCGTAATATCGAGCAGAAGAAGGATTGCGCCCGGCGGGCATGATGATATTAATCGACGCAAAGCTGATTATGTCGTTGTTTCTAAGGTTGTCTTTTAAGAGTTTCAATTTCAGCTCGAACTTCTTATTTCGTTTAATACCATATTGCAATCTTTTCTATTGTTATTCGATCTATAACTAAAGATTGGTATTGTTACGGGTTTTTATTATTTCGGCCTGTTATGATTCTGTACTTGAAAATAAATTTATATACTCTATAAGCAGAGCTAATATTCTAGACAGTATCACAGCCTGTTGACTAGTATATTACTACTTAGGGTTATAATTTAGACAGCAAGAATTAGAATTAGTGTTTGATTAGTACTTGGCGTATTTATTTTGCAACTCCTCTTCTCCGATTCATGTTTATCAGTAGTTCAACATTCGAAAGTAAAAATGCTATTCAAATTAATCAAATCAAATTAGTGTTGCCAACATCATAATCAACAGTAGGCACCAAACGCGAATCGATTGTATTTCTATTCTTTGTTCACTAGTCTATCAAGTGTTATCAATATTTAAGCAGTTTATACATTAGTTGATATACTCGTAAATAATGCAAAGAGAATAGTGTATTCGGAGTGCAGTGGTAACGTGACGGTCCGGCCCACATAACAGGCGGCTTAAGACCCGTCAGAGCGCGCCGGACGGTCTTCCTGCACCCGATTTGCAAGATCCGCTCTATCGCAACCGAACACGCTCAAACAATTTCCACTGTTTTACCCAAATACACCATTACGGTTATCCCTTCTATTGTGTATGTACGTTGTTCGCCAATTTCACACAGAAATTTGTCTTGTTAGAGTAGTATTGTTCCTATTAATATATTATTATCTTTTCATTTCATACTAATTATACTACAGTAGAGACTTGGTTAACATGACTAATTGTTGTAGGTAACCATTGGGATAATCGAATAAAATTATTTGTAATTACTACACTATTTAGATATTAACCGACATTTGCGATTTCGTATCGGTGATAATCCCTATAGCCTTCCTCAATAAATGGGCCATCTAACACAGAATTTTTCAAATCGGAACAGTAGTTCCATAGATTAGCGCTTTCAAGCAAAAAGACAAAAATAATTTTCAGCTTTATATATTAAGTATAGATACACTACTTATACACTATCGGACAAAGACATGTTATAACATTAGCGCTGTAGGTATACAACTAACACTGAGATGTAGAACTTGCCTTATAAATAATATCCTATTCATTGTGCGTATTTGCATATATCACCAAAGAACTGCTAACAAAAAACATATAAATAATTTCTATACTTCAATGTGGTTTAATATATTTGGTACCTAACTGATATTCGATGAAAACTAAACTATCTCGAATAATGAATTAGTTTAAATTATTGATAAACTGAAAATATCAGACTACAAAAAAAATTAAAGCTGCTTCCAGGGATTAAAGTATTACTATTTTTCCAGTAGATTTTACTTGCCCCTCGAGTCAATTTTAAATGTAATTAATATTCGAAAAGTACCTCTTGTACAACTTTATACATTCATATTATTTTTTGTTAGCTCTGTGCATTTTACCAGTTAGAGTCTTTATCGGATAGATTTTTACTGCTGTTTGAAAATTGAAGGTTCAATAGAGTGACGTTGATTCAAAGAACAAAAAGCTACTACAATATGAACGCGTTATAGACAATGCGATTGCGACGTAAATGCCAATTGTCGAATTGTGATCCGTGTGTCGGCATTTATTGCATAGCACGTCTGTAATTTGCATACGTTTGAATACTAAGTACCGGCAACGTCATGGTTTGAAGCCACTTTAATTGAATAGTTCGATTTATGCTTATTAGTTCAACGTTATTTTATTCAACTCAAAATAAATGCTCATTTTCAGTTCTTTGCGTGAGAGGTTTTATGAAGTTGTTATTATTCATTCTCGTAGTTGTCGGTTCATACGAGTTAGGTTAGCGTGCAGCTACATCAGGCTCCAGAAGAAGCTGATTTGTTATTTATAAGAAGTCACCTTCAAGTAGACTACATCTGTACCTACGTGCTACGTCTGGTCTTAAAATAGCACATGTTTTCTGCATTTTTCTTAATATTCCTCTTGGATAGACTTATTAATTAGAAGTACACTAAGCATGTAAAAAGCACAAATTAGAATAAAGTTTGACTCAAAATGTCTTAATATGCAACAAAATATGATTCCTCAGAAGAGGTACTTCGTATGAAATATGTACTGGGGGAAGGGGGTGAAATTGAAACTGGCGTTATTACTTAGTATGCATTGGGCGGCTGCGACGTGTAGCGATCGCCTCCGCGACGCGCGACGTTATCGCTCGGGTCACGTCTGCCCAATTGTTTTCTGACGACATGTATCATTCTTTTAAATCATATTTCATGATTTGTAGGAGTCGTATAGACTAAATCTGGTACGTGTGGTAATGAGGTTTCATAGTCATATGACATATCAGTATCATAAGCGTTACGAGGGAAGAACGACTCGATTTCGCAAATGGGAACGATCTACGAATTGCGTCTTTAGTATTCATGAGGATGGTTGAGAAACCGTGTGACATTTGCAATTTTTGTTTCATTAAGTATTCATATTAAAGGGATTATATGGTATGAATCTTGTCGCATTGGAGGAAGCTGACAGCGGCTCTGTGCGGTTATGTAGCTGAGGCCATCAATCACGCACCAAGCGACTGACAAGTTTTTTGAAAACATGTATTTATCCAATTTGTCGGAACTTCTCATTGACTAAACATAGTTTTACGAAACCTCAACTTAAAAACGCACGTCATAATAAAAAGACTAATTCGTGAAATAGTATAAAAAATGATTTTCGAAATAAAATAAATGAAAGACATGGCTATTCGTAGTCATTCATATGTTTATCAATATATATTTCTAGATCGAAGAGTTTCTTATTGATCTATACAAGAAGTAAATACCGCAGTACTTAATAAAAGGAATAGTTGAAGAATATCATTTTGGCTTTAGAAAATTCAGTATTTTTACTTATATAGAAACTGAAAAAGGAGAAAATTCATTTTAGAGCTTGTAATGTATCGTTTTTGGCCTTAAAGAATATTAAAAAAAATGGCAATAATTTTAACAGTTTCCTCTGGCTATCCATCAGCGTAAACGTCAATGTCCACAATACATATTATGAGTACGGTGTCCATAGGCGCTGTATGAAGTTCGACATATCGATCATTTGTAACTCAATTGTGTGCCTTCGAAAGCAGTTCCGTTGGTACCCCGAATATGCATATTGAAAGCGAACCATACATTAAACTAAAATTTATTTGCAAGTTGTTAGCAATACCTTCGATAGCTTTATATTGGCGAGTAGTTTCTATTAAATTATTTAAAAAAAAACTCACTTTACGCTGTTTGGCAGAGCTGTCTCTGCTCTTAAAGTTCAGTGGTAGTTTGATAAGATTTCATAGAATGAATATTAACTTACCATAGTAAAGTGTGTCCTTCATATTTTTTCATGGTTAAGTTTTTCATGGTTAAGTTTAGTGACAAGGTCGAGAAGTACAAACGAGCGTTATTGCATTTTAAAGCGACTCCTTAACACCTTCTCCTGGTCACAAACCTTAGACACTGTTCGGTTATCTATCTAAGGTCCATGTTGTTACTATCTCTCAAGTATTACTGTGCAGTAAGATGTGTGTCTGGCGTATTTTGAAATATTCTGAATATTCTAACCTCAAAAAGTAATTATCGACTAATTGTTTTTTAATGGAACTTATTATACTGGAGTACAATAAAAATATTACTCTCATATAAAGCGTTACAGACGTAGCCTAAATTTGAATTCCCAGAAGTAACATTTAATAAGCAGAGTTAAATTTACAATGTTGGTTTATCTAACTTTGCTGTTGTTGTTTTAGAAGTTATAATGGTTCTCTTTGTGGACCAGCAAGCGAGAACTAATGTAACTGTCCATATGAGGAATGGCTGATCGGATTCCATAAATTAAAAGTAGTTACTGCATTTGAGTTTATATTTAGATAAGATTTAAGATTTTCAAGTAAATTATTAGTTATAAATACTTTAAATATGAGGCCTCCTATGCTAGGATATTATGTGTTAAGGACCATGAAATTGTCTGAGATATAATTATATTTAGTCAATGAAGTATTTATTGCTAATGAAAGTTTATCCTTAACCCCTTTTTGCATTACTTATGATGTAAAAACAAGTATAATTTTTGCAAGATTGTGCATTTATTTGCTACGGTGTAAACTAATTAAACTAATTTTTTTTCTGTAGATATTTATTCTATTTAATTAAAAGCCTAGAATATTTAAAACTTTAATATCTCATAATGTCACAATATTTAATTTTTATTCAAAAAAGAGCCCTAATTATACTGAAAATAATTATTTCTAAGAAACAGAAAACTTTTCGGAGAATATTAAATGAATGTTACTTTTTTATTTATTAAGTAAAAATATTTAATATCTAAAAATAAGAAAATCATCTAGTAAAGTATTAACAAAAGAAAGCATTTTAAGAAAGCGTTTATTATGTACCGAGTATGGAACACAAAGTGGTTGTGTTGATGGATTTTATGCAATTTTCAGTATCTATCACATCCAGCGCGCTCGAACCCGTAGGGATTAAGTTCGATCTTTTCGCAATACTTACAGGGTAAACAGCTTGAGCGCCTTCACTGCGCCGCCAGCCCGTCCCGCCTAGCGACTAAGATAAACTGAACGGATACAACAACCTAATACAAATTATGATAATATTACATTGTTTTGACACGAAACGACTTCTACTTTTAATATCTAAATTCTACTTTTCAATATCTGGAAATTGTTACAATAAAAACATGTTAGTAAAACTGTTTACAAATTGGAGTTCTCAGGCAGTTGCTTTTATTTTATTTTCAGTAAACAATATATGATACCAGTATATGGATGTTAATATTATAGTGTCGTGGTTAAGGTCACCCTTCTTGAAGTCCACGTAAGTTTACTTTATATTCTATTATAGTCAGCGAGGTCGAGTGGCGGAGGTGAGAGTTAATATATTATGAAATAGCTCATTAAACCTGCTCCTGGGTTTCAAGCCACAGGCACTACTCGGCTCTAAATAAATTGCATGTGTATACGTATTGCTGTACAGTAATTGGGTATCATTCCTCTCTTATTCTGTGACATAGAGAACGTCATGTAAGTAGGTAAGAGGGGCTCATTGGTAGAAAAATTTTGATTCCGAAGAAGTTCTCTTTCTCTAAGTGGACATATACAATATTTTTTTTGATTAACATAAGTGATAACAAGTGATATTAACAATTATGCCACCAGCATCGCTTACCAAAATTTACTTATTTTTATAAAATGAGAGAATAGTGTCTTATACTATACAATATAAAAACATAAAATGACGGAACAGTAACTTATAATTAATACTACATACCAACATACACTTATGAGACATCAAAAGTTATTTGCAAAAATACAACTATTGTTACATTAGACATATTATAGATGTATTAACTATCCGAAACACATAATGTTTTAAGTAACTGCTTTTTAAAATTTCTGTTTTTATTAAATATATCAATAAAGTTACAATGTCTGGTGCACGTTCTCCTGCATTTGTTCTATTTGTAGGTGAAATAAAAAGATTACATTTTCTTCGTTGATAAGGTCGAAAAGGTACCCTGAAGTACAATTTATTGTGAATTTCTATACAATCATATTTATCTGTTAATATATCATGTAAAAACATTACATCTAATTGTATGCGTTTAAGTTCAAGTGGAAGAAAATTATATTTAGTTAAAAGTTGGTTATATGTTAAACGTTTACCAAAGTATTTATAGTACATGGAACGGTACCATTTCAAGTGATTCTGCGTATTTAGCATAGTGAGGATTCCATAAGGCACAGCATATTCAAGTTGGGATCTTATAAGAGATTTGTAAATGTGTATGAAAGTTAACGGTTGCTTAAACTGAGTACTCGAACGCATTGCGAAACCATACATTGTATAGGCTCTGCTAATAATATTATCAACATGAGTATTAAGGTGTAGCTGACTGTCTAGAATTACTCCAAGGTCTTTTATCTGATTGACACTTTCTAATTGAGACTCAAAGAGCATATAAGGATAACTACTGATATTTTCCTTTTTAGTGAAAATAATTAGCTTGCATTTACTTATATTGAGACTTAATTTGTTTTGCTTGCAGTATAGTGTAAGCCTGTTTAATACTTGTTGAAATTTTTGATGATTCAGTTCAAGATCCAGATCTTGAGTTGGTTTCCGTTTATGCATTTAAAAGGCTGCTAGAGTTTGGGTTTGTTTGACTGACTTTAATGTATTTTAGTTTATATAAAGTGAATATTATTAAATATTTCTTTAGCAATTCAGCGTAGTCTGTCATACTTATTACACTTGAGTAGAATATTTTAGTTTTAAGTAATAGAGAAATATATATTATTATAAAACTTTTGAGGTTCTTTTATTGAAGTGGAGATATCATGGTAATACATTTTTGGAATGGCATACGAAACAAGAGTATCTTCTGGTAATGACGATATGTTAGAAACGTGATCGGAATACATTTTGGTCATAGAAAGCATTTTCAATTTCACGGCTCAATCTTTGTGTGCTTGGGGTGAATATATTAAATGACATTCGTTGATGTCAACAAAGTATTATACTTTATACCATTATATTGATTACTTTATATTTTAATTTATATTTTTTGATTTAAAATTTTTAGAGAAAGACAAACGGCCTGTAAATAAATCCTATAGTAAACTTATGTCATCGTTCGTATGCAATTAAGACAGATTCTTCTGACATTATCAAGCTTTCATTGCTATGAAGTAAGACTTGTTTGGATCTGTAATGAAAAATGAATATCGAACATCATCTAATGTTCCCAATACTTTCTGGAGTAGTTCATTTATAATGTTTTTTTGATCGTGCTATGCATTGATCAATGTCTTTCACGGTAAATCTATTTTCATTTACAATTTAACAATTTTATACAATGTTACAACATTCATTAATAAAAAATATGGCACAAGTGTCATGAAAAATGGTAAGTAGTTGAAAATGCTCGCAGTTTGGGCAGGGAGCGAGTTCTGACAAATTATTTAAGAACGTGTGTAAGGCGACGTGCCTATTATACAAATGATTGATCGCCGACATAGCTCCGACAAACGATTCTTTATTAATATTTTTCATGTTCAACTTGTGATAACAATGTCCGTTTAATATTTCAATCATAAATTTGAAAAATAATATTGAATTTATTTACAGGTTCCAACCTCCTGAGAGACACTGAACAAGTTCAGACTTTTTTTTTACTTGTATTCTTAAGGTTTACGTAAAGAGAATTAGTTTGTTTTAATAGAAGTTTTCTGAAACATCAAAACTAGATTATATCAATCACACTTTAAGTATATCCACAATTGCTCTCGTGGATATCCATCATTTTTATCTAGTTATATTATCGGACCCAGTTATGACACCCTCGTAAAGGTTGTATTAGGCAAAATTAACAGCAGTTGGTGATACTTTTGACATGAAAAATATTTTTATGAATCGTTCAACGTCAACGATTTATACATTTGTCTATATTCAACCCAATTCAGAATCTATATCCATCGGATCTACTTCTACATCTATATCTACATCCATCTCCGCTGTCTTTTAATTGTATTATTATATGAACGGCTTTTAAAATACTTTTGATAGAGAGTTAAGTATTTAGATTATTATATTTAAATGATGCATGAATATTTAAAAAAATGTTAATAATGATAACTTATAATTTTTACTGTTCATATTAATAGTAAAAATTATACACTTTCTAACAAAAATAATTTTGAAATGAATTATTTAATCTCTTGGTTGGCAACCAAAGAAGAGAGAGAAGAGAATTTGCCAAAATAAACCGCATTTAGGGTTATCCCAACGCTGGGTTAAATAAAATGTTTCAATTACGACTTTCACTTGAATACCCGACTGGAAAACTAACAAATAGGTAATCACGATTATTTTTACGATAAATGATACATGCTCACGTTACTTTAATAATGTAGAATTAAAACAACAAATAAAAATAATTTAGTTTTTATTAACGCTCACTTCTGAACGTCTGAATGTCGAGGTATCTTACTAATAAATGAGCTTCCCTTTATTGTGTTTTAAAGTAATACTATTTACTATTTTACTATTTAAAAAACTTTGAAACTTTTAAACACACAAAAGCAAACTTTATAATTCATTAAAACAGAGAATCAGATATTTGGGTACCTCACGAGCTCACTGAAAGAAACCTAATGAACCGTGTACTCATTTGTGATTCTTTATTACGAAGTAATGAAACCGAACCATTTTTGAAGAAGCTGATAACTGGTGCTGAAAAATGGATCACGTACGAAAAAGATCGTGGTCAATGGCCGGCCAGGCTTCACAGACTGTGGCGAAACCCGGGTTAACTCGCAATAAGGTGATGCTGTGTGTGTGTGTGTGTGGTGGGATTGGAAGGGCATTATTCATTATGAGCAGTTACCACCAGGCAGGACCATCGATTCTGAACTCTACTGCGAACAACTGATGAGATTAAAGTAAGAAGTTGAGAGAAAGCGGCCGGAATTAATCAACAGAAGGGGTGTGGTTTTTCATAATGATAACGCTAGACCTCACACATGTTTAGCCACTCATCAAAAATTAAGAGAGTTTGGCTGGGAGGTGTTAATGCATCCGCCGTATAGTCCTGACCTTGCACCTTCAGATTTACACCTGTTTCGGTCTCTTTAGAATTCTTTAGGCAGTGTCAGGTTAACATCACGAGAGGACTGCCAAAACTACTTGTCACGGTTTTTTGATCAGATGCCCCAAAATTTCTATAGCAATGGGATCATGTCCCTACCTACAAGATAGCAAAAAGTTATCGAACAAAACTACATACTTTAGTTAAATGTAAATAAACTATATTAAAAAATGTTTTAAATTATCTTTAAAAAAATGCGAAGAAACTTTTTCCCCAACCTAATATATGTGGAGGCCAGAGTTTCTACTGACTGAATGGAACCTTTAAGCCTACACCTTGGTCACAAGTCTAAGGCTCTGCTTGGGTTCCTGTCATAATTGTAAGAAATCTTAATTTTTAGTATTTATCGGTTCATTATCAGTATCTACGTTGCCTTTACCTAATAGTCCGTTCAATGTCACACCCCCCTTATAGTGTTTTACAGTATACCCCTTTTCTCCTTCTTATCATAAATGTACGAGTTATATTTCTTATATGTATTATTTAGCATCATATTAGCAGAAATATTTTTTTTGTAAAATAAAAACCTTTAGAGTGTATGATAAAAAAAGGTATGGAACAGGAACATGTCATTGATAGGCGAAGCTTTGTTGGTAGACATTCACATTCGAACTTGGATGAGGCATAGACGAGATTTATTCATTTTATAATTATGTAATTGAATCTAAATTTCAGAAAAACCAGTGTTAATTTTAGAAAAAATTGAATATTACCCTACTTTATTATTAAGCGGCTTTTCTCTGTAAGAAGTTTAAAGAAGGTGCTGTTTGATTAATGCTGTAAAGTCATTTACCTATTAACAATAAGTTAATTTTATAAATTGTAACACAATTCTAATAAAATAGTTGTCATAGAATAAGAAAGGAATGATACCCATTACTAAACAGCAATTTGAATATACATGCAATGTATAACACCCGAGAATATTAATTTATAAAAGAAGTTGCTAACTTGACTAAGTTAATACAGAAGAGAGTATTGGGAATGGGGAATTATCGGTTTACTTATTCTTAATAAGAAGGGTATAATTATGAGTATACAGTTTTGTATATTTCTCAGCACAATAAATTGCAATGCTTGGCTCCTATATCTTTTAGCTTATGTTGGCACGTATGCACCAATAATTTACACGAGTTTTCCATAACTTTGCAGCACCATAAGTTTTGGAAAGCTTATGTTAAATTCATTGAAAGAAGTTTGGTCAACTAAGTGTGGTAGTAAGCACTCTTTAAGTGTTCATTTAACAAAAAGTAATTGTTATAATTTAAATCTTAATATCCAAATCCATAATAAGATAAAACTAAAAAGTTCCTTACTACGTACTTATTCATTCTTAATTTAATTTTTTCATATATTTTTTATAACTAGTATATATTGGTACTAATAGGTTTATATAAGAAAAAGCACAGCGAAATAAATATACTATATTTACTTGATTGAATGACTGTTGACTATAGGGTAGCAATCCAGGTTATTTCGACTTAGTCCCGGGAAAACTTGCTTCACTCGAGGGAAATCACCACAACAATTACATCTCAAATGCGATATCCAATAACAATGATAAAACCTTCAGAGGGCTTTTCAATTTTACTTACAAACATAACAGTCCATTAACTAAATTTAATATGATTATGTGTAAAATTACAATAATAAGAAATAATGCTTTAACTACTGATGTAATTAGTTGTATTCAATAAAAGAGTTATTTTTTTTCTCAGAATGAAAAATATGATTATGGCAGCTCGGAAAGAGCCCTTTATTTGTAATTCGAAATGCGGAGATTATAGAATATATATTCAAAGATATTTATTAATGTTACAATTAATTGTTTTTTTTCAAATCCATAAATATTGATTTTTCGATAATAGTATTATCGTTTTATACCTAAGTTTGAATTATATTTTCATTATAAATATTCAGAGAATGGTCGTCCCGAGGGTGGAATCCTTTCGAGCATGAGCGACGCAACGCGGATGGTGAGTTTCAAAACAATATGATATTATCGCGGCATTTACGCAGTCCTAATAAGATTTACCTCAACATTAATGCGCATCTCTGCTTCTATTATTTAGAGGTATTATCTAAAACAGTCGGTTGCTTTGTATATGCCTCCGATATTCCTGGAAGACAACAGAAAGTGGCTTATACTAGCATATGTGTTAGGTATTATAAGGGGTATATAGCCTCTCTGTAAAGTGGCTTTTATTTCGTGCGAAGTTGAATACAATAGTTTAAAAAAAGGATTTTTTAATTTTCCTTTAAACTATTGTATTGTAATAAATGACGTTTTTTAGACAATTTTTCACTTATATTGGAAAATGATTAAATCAATGTAATACGAAGATCCTCAAGTGAATATAAAGGCCTCCTCTAAAGAACTCCACTTGTCTCTATCTTAAGCTATTTGCGGCCAGCAGGTACCAGCTATTTTTATCAACTCATCTCGTGTGGGCTCGGAGACGCTAGCCGTTTGGACTCTTCCACGTTGTTACTCTGCTGGTCCATCTCTCGTCCTTTAGCCTCTCTACGTGCCTAGCCCACTTCCATTTTAGTTTTTTAGCGTAGGTTAGACCATTTCATAATATATCAAGGCAAAATTATTGTTTACGACTTCTTCCGTTAGACGACATTAAAATTTCATTTAGTAATATCAAAATAACCCTATTGTAATATCACAGCCGTGTCTTTTCAACCTTTAGCTCCATAAAACCGGAAATGATTAATTATTTTCCTGCTCTTTTCAAAACACCGTCTTATTCTTTTAAGTACATCCGTTATTTTCCAGCTCGATGACGATCAGAGGGTGGATTTTTGGTAGAAATTAATATAAAATTAGAGAATTAATATAAAATTAGAGTTTGAATATATTGTTTTCCTCTCATTAATTGAATGGACAGTACGCTAAATGATAAAATCTAATGCACACATCAGAATTGTATCTATCTAAAAGTTCGTAGTATGAAAAAGGTGCGAGATTATCAAGCGCCTTTTTTAAACAATTTCATCCGCACCCGGCAAGATTTATCTAATTTTTATTATAAAGAAAGTAAACATACGTACATTTAGTACGCATTGAACACTGAATGATTGAGATTTCTGGTTTATGTTGGAAACTCAATTTAAAAAACAATCTAATAGGTTGGGGAAAAAGTCTTTTCGCATTATAGTATGTATGAACTTGTAATAAAATCTGCTTGGCTATACTATTTGTATCTGGCTGGTTTTGGTATCATTAAAAGTTTACATTTTAAAGAAGATAATTCTAAATTCAAATTACGAAAATGTGTGATTTTTATTTGTTTTTCGTAATGTGAAGATGACTGAATCTAATGAAGAAATTCGATACATTTTAAAATTTTACTACAAAAAAGGTAAAAATGCAACGCAAGCCGCAAAAAAAATTTGCGATATTTATGGACCTAGTGCAGTGTCTGTGAGGGTAGCACAAATTTGGATTAAGCGTTTTCAATCCGGAAATTTTGATGTCAAAGATGCACCTCGCCCTGGTCGCCCTATCACGGATAAAATGGATGCCATTTTTAAAAAAGTGGAGCAAGATCGGCATATCAGTAGTTACGACTTAGCTGAAGAACGGAGAATTGACCATAAAACAGTTTTGGCGCATTTGAAAAAACTGGGTACACAAAAAAGCTCGATATTTGGGTACCGCAAGAGCTCACTGAATGAAACCTAATGAACCGTGTACTCATTTGTGATTCTTTATTCCGACGTAATGAAACCGAACCATTTTTGAAGAAGCTGATAACTGGTGATAAAAAGTGGATCACGTACGACAAGAACGTGCGAAAAAGGTCGTGGTCAAAGGCTGGTCAGGCTTCACAGACTGTGACAAAACCCGGGTGAACTCGCAACAAGGTGATGCTGTGTGTGTGGTTGGATTGGAAGGGCATTATTCATTATGAGCTGTTACTACTAGGGCACCTCCCTTAATGCATCCGCCGTATAGTCCTGACCTTGCACCTTCAGATTTCCACCTGTTTCGGTCTCTTCATACTTCTTTGGGTAGTGTCAGGTTAACATCACGAGAGGACTGCCAAAACTACTTGTCGCGTTTTTTTGATCAGAAGCCCCAAAATTTCTATAGCAATGGGATCATGTCCCTACCTACAAGATGACAAAAAGTTATCGAATAAAATAGTACCTACATACTTTAGTTATATGTAAATAAACTATATTTAAAAATGTTTTGAATTTTCTTAAAAAATGCGAAGAAACTTTTCCTCAACCTAATATTACATTTAACTATATATTTATCAACTACTTATTGATTATTGCGGAAAGCATCATACATAGCATTAAAATAGAATAACCGTAAAAAGAATCATTGCCAAACCTGCACACTCTAGTTTCTTTTATGGTGATGCACTGGTTTCATAAAAGGTTTTAGCTTTGAGGATCAAACGAAAATACTCCTGTGAGCCTATCAGAATTTTATAATCTGCATGTACCCACGCTTTTTTTCGTAGTCGAAATAAAATGAAAAAAATATGTATTATTTACTGGCGACCAGCTCCGGTTTCACACGGTTACTTTCTCTACTATAATATGCATGTATTATACATAAACCTTCCTTTTGAATCACTCTATCTACTAAAAAAAACCGCATCAAAATCCGTTGCCTAGTTTTAAAGATCTAAGCATACATAGGGACAGAGGGACAACAGGGGATCAGAGAAGGAATAACTAGTCGATGTGAGAGTCGAAAAAGCATAGTGTAAAATAATATAGTATGGTAATTTCATTAATGCAGTTATAGGTTCTTTACGAGTTCTTTTCGAGAGATATTTCGCGGTGTCTTTGTTGAAAATGATGCTGGCCGACCATTCCAGCCAACGACATCGTGAAAAATCATCATATTTGACATTTAAGCTTTTTTAGTGATTTAAAATATTTTAAATTTATAATTTAAAAGTATAATTTAATATTTATTATTATTTTTTGATTAAGAAAGCATAACTTAAAGCATATTTTTGTTAATAAATTGTGTATTAACAGAATGTGTAGAATTAATAGATTGATGAGATGGTGTTTAGAGTAAAAGAATTATTGTGTGTGAAAATCAATTATTAATGTCGTCGAAGAGTGTTGTTCAGTAAATATAAATGTTAAAGTGATGTAGAAGTGTAAGTAAAAGAAAGAATAATTTTAATGATAAGTAAACATTTTATTTTATTTACTAGACAGCCTATTGCAAGTATAATTATGTTTTCTTACCTATTCTTTTATTATATTAAAATAATCACCGTATTTATTATACTATATCATCATCATCACGACCCTTTAAAGGCCCACTTCTGAGCCGGGTCTCCTCCTCAGAATGAGGAGGGTATTAGCCCATAGTTCACCACGCTGGCCCAGTGCAGGTTGGCAGACTTCACACACCTTTGAGAACTTTTTGAGAACTCTCAGGAGTGCAGGTTTCCTTACGATGTTTTCCTTCACCGTTAAAGCAAGTGATATTTAATTGCTTAAAACACGCATAACTCAGAGTCAGAAGTGTGTGCCAGGGATCGAACTCAGACCTCCCGTGTAAGACTTGAAGTCTCAACCACTGGGCCATCACTGCTTTTATTTATGATTATTACATAGTCATGTATTTATAAAAAATAGTGGTCGCCCAGTGGTCTAAATTCGAAGATAATTAATTTAAATTATTTTAACAATAAACAAGAGTTTATGTATATGCGTGTGCGTGTCAGTGTGTGTAATGTTTTTTTTAAATTTATTTAATGTATTTTTATGCATAATTTCAAAAAAACATTAGCATTCTTCACTCCTTCTCTATATAAACTTTAGGTTTAAATAGCGAACCTGGGTAGTGGAGACGAGTGTTTCAATTGAATACAGGACACTGCTTAGGTTCCTGTCGTAATTATAAGAGATATTGTTTGATTATTTATTGGTACAGTAGCAGTATCTACGTTGCTTTTACCCAATAGTCCATTCAATATCACACCCGTCACCCCCCTCTTAATGTTTTCAACATACTCCCTCTCCCTTCTCCTTCTCACTATTTTTCTCAGAGTTTTAAATTATGTTGATGTAAAATATAGGGATATAACTATACAGTGATACAGGGATTTAGTAATGGAGGATGAAAGTTTGTTCCCAGTTCCCACTGTATTATTTAATAATAATACGTAATATATTTCTCAAAGTAAACAAATCACCTATTTTGTTATAATATTTTATTGAATATGATCTTTTAAAAACATTTAGTTTTCAAATCTTAAAATAGTATATAAATAGTTATGTGTATGCTCAGCTGAATGATTATACCTTTGTAAAACAGACTGACGTAAACAATGGCATTTTAAAAAGAGCGACTGTTGAGTTTCTTGCCAGTTCTTCTCATCAGGAGGCTTTCTGAAGTGGTGGTAGCTTCAGACAAACTGACTGAAATATTTTAATAGTTGTTATTTAATAGTTGTTATCCGAACACTACTAATATTGTACGAAATGCTATAAATGGATTGCCGATAATGAAATGGAAAATATATGTTCTACAAACAGTCGTAATCGCAGAGCTAGTAGTCCGAGAGGCCTAGCCTACAAGATTCACTACCTTAAAGTATAAAAGCTGATCTAAAAAACTCCAGTGTGAACATTGTGTTACTATAATGGTTACGGTTACGTGATTTGATTTCCTTTTTAACGTGATTTTTGGTTTCAAATGGTGTGGTGATTTATCTGAAATAACTGGATTTTTCATTGTTATAAGTTCCAAATATTTTGAAATTATTACAATTCACGAGGACCAATATCAAACTCTTTGCATAGATCCATCCTGTCAGACTCAGAACCTTGAAAGCATCCTTTATTTGACATCGTTTAAAGCTCACAACTGGATATTCAAATCAGGAAATTGTTACTACCTGTGGGTGTTTCTTATCATCTGTATTTTATTTATGATACATGAGGAACAAACGAGCAGATGGTCCACCTGATGGAAAGTGGCCACCGTCGCCCTTGAACATCGACAAAATTAGAGATTATCTATTGTTTTACCGATGCGTTGCTGCCTCGAAAATAAAGTGAGGAAGAGAAGACTGTGGATGTGTGGAGAGTTACTGTGGACCCTGAGCAAGAACCCGGTGTTCACTGGAACCGCAGCATTAACGGAATGGGAGAGGGTGAGAGTAGTAATGGCCCACATGCGGCTCGTCAAAACACTTGGCGGTCGGACTCGCATGCTGATCGCAAGCGAGTCGGGGAACAGATCCTCAACCACCTATGGGGGTACTGGGCTGGGAGTTGTATTCTAAACCGTCCTCTCACGGGTAAAATTATTTACATTTGATAATGCAACGTTAGTCTAGCTGACCAGGGCTCTCAGACTATAGGTTACGGCATTCGAGGCTATGTTTTAGCGGTAAAGTATCGCCAGGGAGCCGCCGCCGTCCTTCCCTAACAAGTCGCGCCCGGGGCAGCCGCGGCCTGTCGGAATGCTAAATACTTCCTCGACTTACGAACATCCGCCTTTTAACTAATTTTTATTTACTTAAGCTGGACTTAGAACTTTTAGAAAGATAAAAGTAAATTTTAGATAAAGATAAACGAATAAAAAATTTATAATCCATTCAGAATTGTGCATCTTTAAAAGGATTGATTGCTTACTGGTCCAAAATTAGAAAAGCAGATAATATTATAATTTTCAGTTTTCAGCTAAGAATCGTTCAGATTGGATCTTTCAGAGGAGTAGCCAAACTTCTAAAACTATCAATTGTTATTTAGGTGTATGAAGAAACTCATGTCTCATCTCTATTGTGTTGATTCGCACTTTTAATGTTAATCGATAGAAAACGCGATCCATCTATTATGTGAAACACAGTCACCGGACTTGTTGCCTACAATGCTTCAACATTTATCTCAGTTAGTAAAAAAGTACAATAAATACATAACAATACATTGCAATGAAAGCTTTTTTAATGCTTAATTTATATGGTATAAATAAACATAGGATTTTCGAAGGCAAAAAGCATTTTTATGCGGTCTTTGGTGGCGATTGCGTGTAAACTGAAATTGAAGTGTCTCGCTCGAAATGCACGCGGCAAAAGGCGTCAAAGGCTTTATTCACATTCATCGACACGTAACGCCATCACCGGCTCTGGTCGCTGCCGTAAAATTTTAAAGGATTGCGAACACATGACAGAATAAAAATAATTTATTTCTACTTCTAGCAAATTGTTATGAATATTTCGTTGTTAGAAACTGTGACACACAAGAATATGGTCAAATATGTCATAATTTTTTTGAATGTGATAAAAGTTTCATAATTAAGATTGAGAATTTCTCAATGTTACATAGAAATTTATTACAAAAAGTTTAGACACCGCGAATCTTAACAGTCCTGAATGAAAGCTTAAAGTTTCAGTGAGGCAGTTACGCTCCCCTTCTAGACGAACAACGTAAATTATTCCCCTAGAAGAAATCTCCAAGGGCTGAATGACGGATAAGGGACGAGAGGTTTTATTGCTTACACCGGGTTTCGTTTGTAACCGCCTTAAAAGGCCATCCAGAATTTTAATTAGGGATAAAAATATTCAATATCGACTATTGATTTAATTAGTGAGGGAAAAATTAATTTTGAGACTCGTTAATTGGATTTACATTAATTATTGACTTTTAGACAAACGTCAATAAAAATTAGGAAACGATAGAGAGAAAATTAAAATTTAAATGCGACTTCTATTTTATGAAGAACAATAAGGTTAAATTTCTTACACGCAGTTTGGGTAAAAGATGGAATGCAGACAGCATGTTTGGTACATTCACGACTAAAAATGATAACCGCTTGAATTTAGGGTTTTAGTTATTTTACTCATATATTATTGTCCAAATAAGGCACGCACGCTAAACCTTTTTTGTTTGGTTTTCCATTCGTGTGTAGAATATATCACTTGATGTAGAAAAAAATAATTATTATGATGCACTTATTGTACGACGTACGTATCATTAATATTTTTTTTGATTCAAATTAACAATAATAAGTAACAGTTTTAGAGATACCACTTAATTTTTTTACTGTGACTCAAACATATTGTTTTACAATCCGTGTTTATTATTATTTAGAGAAAATAAACAATAAAAACTACCCGTCTTTTGGAGCGCGCAGAAGAAACGAAGCACGCATAAGGCAAACAGGCTGTTGTTTCCTGTTGCTTGCTTTCAGTTTTCCATTTTACGCAACACTGGTAATTATTAACGTAGTAGTATATAAAGATAGCTAAGCTTCTTTACGCTTACTTAATCTTGAATATTTAAGATATTCCGAAACTCATTCCATGAAATAATCGACAAGAATTTTTCACGTATATTTCTTTCACTCACAAATCCAATTTAATTAAGGCGAAGAACTCGCGGTTAAAATCCTATTTAAGCCGTTTTTATTACCGCCCGTCGGGCAAAGACGGTTCGTAACCACGCTCAAAGAATTTGAGCGCTCGCGAGGATTTCACTGGCTTTTATCTGAGCAGTCCTGAGGATGGTAAGTGACCTGAATGCAAATCTATTAATACTATGTATACTAAGTTATCTATTAATTTGTCTATGTTATCATGATAGGTTTACTTATTTACATGACATGAAAATGAATACAAGTACATAAATTACAAAGATACATCTCTTGATATAAAAAATGCTTCTAAATAGTCCTTTTAAATTAAATTTATAACATATGAAACGATTTTAAGCAACAAATACCACTCACCTTAGTCGAATCCCGGGGGAACGGCTGGCCGGATGTTTACCCTCAATTCTGAAAAGATCCGGCTAATCCCATCGCTCCCGGTGGAACTTGCCTCCTTATATTTTACATTCCCTTTTTGAAAGTGCCTTTTCCATTATGTGGTCAATACTAATCACATTAGTATTATTTTAGTTATAAGAAGTACATGTAAAATAATTTCGACTATACATTCAGTTTACCAATTACGTTTTCTTAGTAATTTTTTCAATACAAGATTTCGACTGCAAGCTCGGGGCTAACAGGGTCGTGGTAATGAGCCGGGAATGCATGCATAATTTACCCTCAAAGAGCTTGTTTTGTAACGTTATTAGTTCGTAATCTCGTCGGAAACAGCCAACATCATTTGCTCCGGTTTAAATATTAAAACAATTTATTGGTAGAGTCCAGAAGCAGGTTCTACCAATATTATTTGTTTGAATTTTGAACACAAATTAAGATTTCGATTATACATACCTCTATATTACTGTTATTTCTGATAAAAAATATATTTAATATTTTATTTAACCAATAAAGTTTGCTTCTTAGTTAATAAAATAATAACTTAAATAAGAAATCATCCAGAAACTCATAAGAAAGATTATTAGCCCAAATTCGACTGCTCTAACATTTATCAATATGCAATCCCACTTCTTACTTCTCTACCTCTATCATCATCAAATCAATAGCAACATAATATAGTACTACTTACACAGGTTAACCGATCAGCTGAATCTGATAACAGGCAGTGACTGATTAATGATTTCAAAAATTTGACGTAAAACTTATGTAAGTAATAAGTGATAACACACTTTACTTTACTTAAGTGTATAAAAAAGCTATTTGCAATAATGTAAACGTACTAATCCTGAAAGCAAGTGGAAAAGTTATTTCGGTAGACGCAAGCCTGAGTTTGCAATGATAATTTAATCACGGTGTAAGTGATTCGAGCACTCTTATTGCTTCCTTGGAGGTGGTAATAAAATAACTGGAGTCATTATAAAACATAAAATGTTACCGGCAGTCCTATTTCATTCAGCAATTAATTTAAAATAATGTACTTGATTAAATGGATACTTTATAATCTCCGTAAAACTTACTGTTACATAATGTTACATTTCTAGCAAACTTTTCAGTTGTTAGCATTAATCTAAAGTAATAGTAGAATACTTATTCTGTACTGTGTTTTCGTTATAAATTTTGAGTATGTGGAGATTAGTTATATAGATTCAGTCTGTTCTTTGTTATAATTTTGCGAAAGTGAGCTCAAGTAAATATTTACTGTAAATGAAACTTCAGTGACAATTTATTTATTAAGTAACGACATTTAGATACTGGATTCATGAATTTTTAGATCATTTGATTTTTTTTTCAGAGCATAAATATATCACACAAGAAATCTTTTTTTGGATTAAAAACCTTTTAGTAAGTCTGCAAAATATCATACCAAAGTTTTACCACAATCGAATAGACGTTTTTGGGACATAAAAAGGAAATACTGTTCTCATCATTGTATAGATACGAGAATTATTTAAATGTTATATTATTCAAATTAGTTTAACTTTTTGAACAAACACAATTAATACTTAAATTAAGTAATGTTTATTCTAGTATTTCAATATTTAATCATGTGTGCAATATTATGTTCATTGTTGTACGTAGTGCATACAATGATTTGCACGATTATCACACACTTAGACGTGGAGCTCTGATAAAGGGAATGATTAAACTAGGCGAACCGGTAGTAATCACATAAATAGATTCTGGAGGTATGTCAACAGATACACTACAACGTTTGAGTACTGGATGTAGGACTACGCGTCGCATCTGTCGTCCGTTTGAATGGCTAAGTGCGATTTATCGTATCATCCAGTCTTATTAATCATATATTCTGCCTAAAGTTATCTAAGCTATTATACGCTTTATAACTATTCGTGAAATGACTTCAATCACTGATTATAATACGTGAGTCTTATTTTATCAAATATATGAATTGAGGATTTACTAGTTTTTTTTTCTTTTTTTGTGCCTCTCCTAGTAAGCTAATGCTTGCTATATGCTTGTGTCAGGAGTGGTCCACGCCAGTAGTCCAATGACTTGAACCCACGACTTATCAATCGTGAATCCAACGCCCGATCCAGCTAGTGGTTATATTACTGACGCTTTTCAAATTTTAATTGTTAAACATTATTTTATATGGTTATTGTTAAACATTTGCAATATTTTATGAGGCATCAGGATTGTCCTGAAATAAATTTTGAACCCGGTAAGTTGTCTAAAAAACGTTAAATATGCTGCTTTTTCAATTACCTTTTCACAGTTTCATATTGGAAGACATAGGGAATTTTCAGATATAAGCTTTGTGTAAGTACATCATACATTTCATCAGAAACACATTAGTAGTCTTCCCATTAAATAATAAACACAGAAAGATGCATTTTTTCATATTATTATGTTAAGGATAAAGTAAACGATAAACATTAGAGGGAAGGAGTCACTGCTTCCTGTTAAAATATTTTTGTGTCTTAATGTAGTTGAATATTTAATTATAGATTTTATAGAAAACTCAAGAAGTAATTTTTAAAATGTTTAACGACATTGTTAGCTTTTTAATAGCAGATACTGATTAAAATTTAAATATCGCTATCAGCTAGGTTGGCACGATACCAAGTGTGGCCAATGCTAAGTTAGATACCATGGTACAATTTACGTGTGTAGTGGAAATGACTTTATTGATGGTCTATTCAATTCTCTTTTGGCCATTGGCACTCTTAAACACTATTTTATAAGTGCTTTGGTAACCCCTAGCAATTAGAGCCCCTAAAGATTTAATCATATAATTCATATCGATTAAGGGTAGGTTAAAGTGACGCATTCAATTTTGTGAATTGTTAATTTAGCACTTTGTTCTTTATTAATACAGTTAATTTAATGCACACAAAAATAAGTTCTAGTTTAAAACTGATTGACACACAGAAAAAAATGTATGTACAATGTCAGTACATCCATAGAAATAAATAAAACTGGTGTGTCTGTTTGTAATATTAAAATAATCGCTTTTTACTAAGTGCATATAGATGTATACACGTTACATTTTTGTCTGCCTGTCTGTTTGTTCCTGCTAAACTCTGAAATGGCTAGACCGATTTTGACGGGACTTTCACTGGCAGATAGCTGATGTAACAAGGCGTAAATTAGGCTATTTAACATCTCGCTACAAACCATAGGAGCGGAGCAACACGCGAACGAAGTCGCGCGGGTTGGCTAGTATATAATATAATCTATGTAATCTTATAGTTATAGCCACATATTCACAAACACTTATTCATACATTAAACAACGAATAAACCCCAAAATTCTTTATTTGTAAATAATCTTTCTAAACAAAATAACAGTAATTTTAGCCACCAATTTGTTTTGTAGTTGTAAGTTGGAACGATTTACATTTCAGTTGTGATTTGTGTCACTTTCGAAGACCAAGCTCACTTCTGTGGGTCCTGTCGCGCGCAGGTGATAAATCGCAAGGTGACATGAGTTTTTACTAACGAGACAAGTTGACGTGTGTCTGGCAAAGATATTCAACGCGTGATTGTTAACGCCATAGTGACAACACGTTTAGTGTCGACTTCGCACGGTACTTTTTTTGTTGGCCGTCATCGGCTTTACTGAGGGACCGTCGGAATGTTTTCGTCCGTTTCGGGATGGAGATTTTTCAACGCGGTTCAGTAAGCGCCGTGTCGTACAAATGCACCGATGACAATAAATATCGGGCGCGGCGAGCCGTGAAATCGAATAGGCTCCGTCTGTGAGCGCTTTACAATCAGCAGTCGCCTGTCGCACGCCTATACCCATTCCGCTATAACTTACTGACTTTTTCATGCATAAAAACTTATTTCGGCTCTATTACCTGAATGAAAATACATTTCATATATCACCAATTAGGGCTATAACTTGTTACGAGAGCATTTCGAATTCGTGTGTAGTTTTCAATATTTAATTAATTTATCTTTGTGTGAATAGGGATCGATAAATAAGCGTCTAATAAATAAGAAGTACGTAGTGAGCGTTGTACTAAATTATACATTTTAAACATTTGCACGCAGAACGGGAGTAATTTGCGGTGTCGCTCCCCCGTGTCCCGTGACGCGTGTTCGATTAGAACTCAAGTAATTCCGGCAAGGAAATTGAAATCTTAGCAATGCCCCACGGACTATATTTCTACCGGATTGAGGTATTAAAATGAAAAACAAACTTGAGTTATGGTATAGCGATTCATACAGTATATTATTTCACCGGAACAAGTTATGGAGTAAATGTTGAACCTTAGTACCAGACCATCTGTAAATATAAATTTGTATATATGACATCTGAACATTTCTATCGGTAAGTGTGTCGTAGTGAGAGGGTTATAAAACACTAAATTGTGATATTGAATGAATTGTACTGGTTTATTAAAATATATTAAATAACTTATATGTTGGCGTGTAGGTTAGGTTAGTACTTGCAGGTACGTGGATTTAATACCACTTAAGTTGTCACATTGTAACCTTTGGTAGCTTGTGATTGGCAGGAAATTTCTTTCACTATTATCCCCACTAGTGGAGGTGTGCTCATCATTTAAATTACGAACGTTTTGTTTGAAGTGACCAATTGGCTCGCATCAGTCATTCCTCGCGCGTCTACCACTTTCCTGAAATAATGTGCAAGCTTTGAAACAAAGTGTTCAACATGCCGAATTTATTAGGATATGATCTGTAATTATAGCATAGGTTGATACTGAGCGGTATCTATGTAACCTGTGGTTTTTTTATAAAAAAAGATGTCATTATATCTTGACAAGATAAAAATTAATATATTTACGGTTTCTTGGAAGAACGTTTATATATATATATATATAATACTTACATATATGTCGGAAACTAAAATAAAAGGATATAGATGGATGGCCTATCTCAAAAGCTATACGGGCGCAACACGGTCAGGATATAACTAAACATTACTATCACGTACTATTCTGACAAGAACTCTTATGACAGGAATCCAAGCAGTGCCTTGGACTTGTGACCAAGGTGTAGGCTTAAGGACGTCCTTTAAGTGATCACAACACTCGCCTTTACTGCTTAGTTTCACCGTCTAACCCAAAGCTTAGACTAACATAAACCTAACCTAACACAAGGCTGACCTAACCTTACCTAAACCTAACACACACCTTCGACATATATAATAACTAGAGGGCTGCCCTCGCTTCGCTCCGGGTTTTAAAGCAATATTATAATTGATGTTCTTTAATTGTCATTGTGTAATTGTGTAGTTTTTCATTATTTGAAAAATTAGAGAGAGTAAGAAAAAGTTATAAAAAGAAAAATAATAGAAACAAAATTAAAGAAAAGCGACAGATGATAAAAGAGGGAGAACATAGCAGAACTAAAATTGAATGGGAAAAGGAGAGAGAGACAGAGAGAGAGAGAGAGAGAAATTATCGAAAGAAAGAAAGTGAAAAGAGGCTAATTATTTTTGAACAGATAAAAATAAAAATTAAAGTGAGAAAAAAGAGAGAGGATGAGAGACAATGATAGTATTATAAGAGAAAGAGAGACGGAAATACTATAGACTTCTCTCAGTGAAAGAATTTTTAAAATTGTATTAGTAGCAACTAAATGGCCATGTTCTATTAATTAAAAAAATTATATGGCAACACTAAATCACCTTTGTCACTCACGAATAGTGTAGTTTTCTAACACTGAAAGATTTTTTAAAATCAGATTAGAAACAACAAAGTGGCCATATTCTATTAATTAAAAAATGTATATGGCAACACTAAATCACCTTTGTCACTCACGAATAGTGTAGTTTTCTAACACTGAAAGATTTTTTAAAATCAGATTAGAAACAACAAAGTGGCCATATTCTATTAATTAAAAAATGTATATGGCAACACTAAATCACCTTTGTCACTCAAGAATAGTGTAGTTTTCTAACACTGAAAGAATTTTTAAAATCAGATTAGAAACAACAAAGTGGCCATATTCTATTAATTAAAAAATGTATATGGCAACACTAAATCACCTTTGTCACTCACGAATAGTGTAGTTTTCTAACAGTGAAAGAATTTTTAAAATCGGATTAGAAACAACAAAGTGGCTATATTCTATTAATTAAAAAATGTATATGGCAACACTAAATCACCTTTGTCACTCACGAATAGTGTAGATTTCTATCAGTGAAAAAATTTTTTAAATCGGATTTGTTGTTCCTGGGAAGCCCTCCAATTTACAAAATGACCACCTTATGGCACTTAAATGGCCATATCTTTTTAATTAGAGTATTTATGGCAACACCACATAGCCTATGTTACCCGGAAAGGATGTAGCTTCCTATCGGTGAAAGAATTTTTAAAATCGGTTCAGTACTTTTCGAGCCTATTCGCAACAAACAAACAAACATACAAACAAACAAACAATCAAATCTTTCCTCTTTATATAATAGTATAGATAACAAATACAAAATATACCAAATAATAATATTTGATACTGGAATCAAGAACACTGACTATTCAGAAACCACGTTTCTCCAAGTAGAACTGTTTACCCTGGCGCTTAAACGAATTCCTTGAAGGAGCTTCTTTAATGCATTCAGGTAACTGGTTCCATAATTGTACAACACCCACTGCAAATGAGTTGGACATGAATCCGGAGTGGTGAGATGGCGTAAGCAATGTGAGGAGTTCAGAAGAGCTCAGTGGCCTGTCGTGGGAAGAGGAGAGAAGATTAAATTTAGAGGTCAAATAGATGGGAGAACTCGACCCATTTAAGATGGAATAAAGAAGGCATAGAAGCCGGGTATTCCTAAAGTTTCGTATTGGGAGCCAGCGGAGCCATACGACTATGTTTTGGAATACAGGAAACATCCTGTACTCCGAGTCATGGTCGTGTGTGCGCAGGAACTACATGATTAAATTTCTAAAGCTTCACCCTTATACCACAGAACCACTACACAGTTACACACCTTGAGGGTGTTCAACACTTCATAGTCACCGCTTTTACGTTTTACTTCCTCTTTTGACGAGTACAAATCAGGAGTGGAACGCCTTACCAGCGTCTCTATTTTCGAGTTCGTACGGCTTAGGTATTTTTAAAAGAATCGTAAATAGGCATATTTTAAAGAAGCGCGCTTCAATCAAGTGTGAAGCCGAGCGCATATCTGTTGTTCATAAAAAATATGCAAATATAAAGAAGTAAATAAGCAATCGCAGTTCTAAATCACACGATCTCACAAATGCACAACTGTGCTCGTGGTTCTGATATTTTACGTTGCATTTACAAACAGCGTGCAGCGGCGGAATAATCGGGTGTGGAATAATGAACACAAGCCCGGGGCCCAGGAGTTTAATTTTCCTCTTCCGCGCGGCTGTCCGCTCGCCCGGGCTCATTAATGGAGCGACAATACCTCGCGCTTCATCATTTGCGCCTTCGAGCTTCGTCTACCATCGAGTGCTAAACAAAAGTATTCATATAGTAGTACGCCTCTCTGTTAAATATTACTTTCGTCGTAATATCGACATTTATACTTCTTGTCGGTGCGGTTACAAATTAATATTTTATTTGAAGGAAATCCGTCAAAATGGCTCTAGAATGATTACGAATGAATTTTGTATATTATACGAGCACAGAACTCTAGCATGCTACTCTAGTGTAGAAAGATTATATTTGTGATGATTTTTTAATATTTTACAAATCGTCTTTTAACAACAATTAAAGTATATTTAATAATGTTTCTTTTACGAAACATGGAAACACGATTATACAAAATCGAAATATTAGTAAGTTATTATTTTATATGTAAGACTGTGTAAGTGTGCGGGTAAGTTTCACAATTACGGGAAAACATAGCTTAAATGTTATTTTAAATAAGAAAAAAAATAAATAAAATAATTACTCGTTAAATTATTTTCCTCTAAAAACACGACAAACTATTTTTTCAATCAGGGCTAATCTACGTTTTTGTTATTAGTTTAGACTATAGGTATGAGGTGCAGAAATGTGGGTTACATTTAGATATTTTTCAGATACAACAAGGTGTCGCATTTCCGGCGTCTAAAGGATTTACAGAATGAAAGAAAAAGGTAATGTTCCCAATAATAGTTCAACTTCCCGACTTGAACTGCGACATTAGTCTCATGAATGAATCATCGTGATCGTGTCCCTAGACCCCGGCGGTCGTATTCGATTAGCACGAATAATTCCGAAAGGGAAATTGAAAAGCTAAAGCGTTGCCCTAAGGACTTGCTCTTTCTGTTATTTGCGGGCAGATGCTACAGCGTGCGGAATACTCAACTACGATACTGAACTAGTTTCATGCGATATCATGATCAAAGTTATTATTTAAATTACACTGGTATTTTACGAGCTTTTATTTAACTTGCCTTGTGGTTTCGTCAAATAAATCTTGCAATTGAATATCAAACAAGTTATTCAAAATCTTAAAAGTTGGAAAAAATATAGATGCTTTACATGACAAACAAGACCGTCTACAAAATGGCAATGTAAAAAGAGGGCAATTACCCTACCTGGGCCGCGACTACGTTGGCTTCAGGTACTTATTTGCAGCATTTATTTTTAAAATTTTGTGCATAAAATGCCTTCTTGTCCTTAGATGTACGAATTTCATTATAATTATTTATTTTTGTAAAATTATATGTTTTTATTGTTTTATTAACGGGATTTATACATTGTCGGCGACGTTGGCGTCCGTCGTATTTGTTGTTGTTAGTACAATTTTTTTACTGTACAACAGGTCTCTCCATTTATACTGTCATTATCTTAAACCGATAGAGCTAAAATTTTATATGTTTTGTTGGGATAATGCGACCAAAGATGGCGAACCAATTATTTTAAATGCATCTTCATGATATGAGTATTAAATAAATGGTAAGGCTAGGTTAATTAATAATTTAATATAACTTTTTTGAAGTAGGTCAAAATAATTTGCTATACATTGATAGCTGACTTTTACGTTAATATTAATAAGTAAAAATTTGAGGTCGATTAGTATATTAGTGACTGTCTTTATTAGTTTGTAGCACTGGAAGAAATCACGATACTCGTAAGCAATACTTGTAATAGCAAAGTTAAAAACTATTAACGTAGCATTTTCGTTAAAATACTGCAGTTCTTTGGTATATTTGCAGTTAATGAAAGGTCGGTCGGCAGTGGGCAGGCTATTTGCTTTGTCTTCGGATTCAGTTGTAAACAGTAAATAGCCGGACACGGTTCTGTTCGGTAATCCGGCGTTAATTAGCAGCTCGTCGGGACGGTGCACTTGTTACTCACGGTTATAATGGCCATCGAAATTTTTATTCATTTTTAAAACCATTTTTACACTAAGTGAAGTCAGTGTTAATGTTTTTAAAATGTAAGTATTAGATGTATGTACACAATTTTTTATTAAAAAAATTGTAATTATAATTTTGTAAATATAAAAAATCTGTTCCATTTTAATAGAAGTTGTATTCGTGCATATTTCTGTATTAAATATATATTTGTGATTACTGTGGAAAAAAATTGAGTTTGCTAATACCATTTTAAAGCATTATTTATACTGTTATATGTTGCTCGAATTATAATTAACACACAGATGTTCTATAGTAGGGTATATCCACTGGAATATTATTCGTGCTCTAGTGATAACCTAATTTATGACATCGATGTAGACATTTATTGAGTTATCCTCCTAATATAGCGACGATATACGGAAGTTTCACAATTTTTCTACTTTTTAAGTTGATCAATACTTCTACAAGATTTTTAGAAATAAAAGTTGTATAAACTTTGCAATGCGTGTGTTACGTCCCCATTGTAATGTAACGAAGTAACGCGCACCGCATACGACCCACTTTAATCAAGTTGTAACTGGCGTGTGTTGTGAGAATCCATAATCGGGCGAAAATTATGTTGTTAGGGGTTACCTTTGCTTTTTACAATTTATTATACTTACACATTCTATTGTTGGCAACACTTCATGTAAGCGAATGAAAATCGACTATCGTCGGGGGCGCCGGACGTTAAATCTATTAATTTTCGCTACCCTCAAGATAATTTATAATATTTATCAAATATTACGTATTTTTTTACGTTTACAATTAAAACACATATTTAATATAGCAAGGAGGTTCCCAATCTTAATTGAACAATATCTATGGATTCCTCCCGCTTTCACATATTTCATTCAACATCGTTTCTACAACTTCGATGACCGAAAAAAAAGAGATGTTAGCACTCATACCATGAATGTTTACCATGTGACGGTACTTGGACCGTAGATTTCCTGGTTGCATCTTGTAAACCCCTAAATCTTTATTTAATAATAAAAAATCCCTGCAACTCATCAAAGCCTAGGGTGGTATAAATTCAATAAGTTACATTTTTATTATATGTATATTTTATCGAGTTAGTGGGGAAATAAATTGGTGAATAAAAGCAATCATAACAATTTTGAGACAATTGTATTGTTACATAATAAAAAGCAATTATAAGAATTATATTATACGGTTGGGGAACGGGGACCGACGCCACTAATCCTGACCTAATTGGTAGCCAGAAGACTATTAGACTTGAGGCGGTAGCCCATTGCAATTATCGCGACAATGGATTTACAGGCTCACCTCATTACACCTATTTTAACCAAATTAAACTTACTTTATTAACAGTAATAGGAGGTTAAAGTTATTTTGGTGTAAATTAATTTGTAGCTTAAACTATTTAAATGGTTAAAACTTCTGTATTTTGTTTCTGTATTAGAATTTAGTTAAGTGTGTATTAATGTAGCTTCTTATACACAATTTTCTTAATAAAATCTTATTTCTCAACTTCATAAATTCAAAATATTGTAAGGAAAAAATTAAAATTGTAAAAATTCCTACCTAATACATGCATAGCAATACACACATAATATTATTATAACAAGCACTTTAGGTAGCAGGATTAAAGGGACACTAACGTTCAAAATGACAGTCCAATCCAAATCTATCTTATACATCTTCTACAGTACACTCGCGATAACATAAAATGAACTACCCACGAACATAAAGTTATAAACAATGTTGCCAATTTCTCATAATTAAATTACACTAAAAGTATTTAATATTTTTGGGTATATTTTATGTCTGTTCGACCAATGTTACAAGATTATCTTTTTTAGATCAAATTTTATTATTAGTAACAAGAAGATATTACTCTTGTAATGCACAGTCAGTAAAACAGAGATTTTTGCTGCAAAATAATTTCGAGGATACGACAAAAATATAATTTCTATACTTTTTTTTTAACTGTGAAAGAATATACAATGTACTTGAGAGATATGTATGATTATTTTACTATAACTAGCTAAATGGTTGTAATTAGTTCACACAAAAAACGGTACGGTTACGTACGACGTGTGATAGCTATTTAAATTTTTTTAAATATTTTTTATAATTTTGGGAAGTATTTGTTAGAATTTTGGAGCGGTAAATAGAACAGAACTCCTAATAACATTTCAAAACTCAATATAATCTGAAGTAGAGTCATCTGGAACATGAAAGAAACACATTGAAATTCTTAAGGGGAAAATATTACTTTGCAATCGCGAAATTCTTGGCTGAAACAACTCGCGGGGAGGTAACATTCATTTCGACAAAAGACGAGCAATATTCCGTGCACAAAGGAAAGCAGCCGATAGATTCAATGCAGTGACACAAGAAATGGCGGAACAAAGCGGTAACAAAGCTCATATTGAAAGTTATATCGTGGTGACTTTGCCCACTTGCCCGCGGTAATGTGTATGGTGTGTTAACAATAATTGATTAATCAAAGCCTATGATGTTTCTAGTTACACTACAGCAATACGAGTGTCAAAACCGTATCCAATTATATACGCGCAAAAAACAAAAATTCTAAGCATAATTGTATTGACTTCTATTCTATTTGTTAGGTTTTATTAAATTATTAATATTGCGTTATTAAATTAGCTTAAGGGAGGTATTAAATATTAACTTGGCAACACAGTCCTACGATTCCCTGTTATTATAGTGCTAATAGCCGAGGGGGGTATTTTGTATTATAAAAAGGATGACTTTTACGCAATAAGGTACAGTTGTGTGATTTCAGTGTTGTGTACTTAAAGATAGTTTGCTGAATATTTAAATAATTAGTGTAATTGCTATTTTGCTGAAGAAGTGTTAAATATTAGTCAGGAGGACGAGCGGTGAAAGAGAGTGTTGACTGGTAGTGGAAAGGCCTTTAAATCCTGCACCTGGGTCGCGATCACAAGGCACTGCTCGACTTCCATCGGCATTTTGTATATAGTAGTATTTTGAGTGTAATTGTGAAAAAAAAATCATACACCATGCTACGAGATGTAATGCTTGCAAACTCATTTGCTTTGTCACTCACTTATTGATTCATTCATTCATTCATCTAGCAAATCAATCTCCCACTCTCTCAACCACCACAAACAATTCGGAACTATCCCACAGGTACTCGGATCCATTCTTGAATAACAATATTGTATGGGTTAATTAAAGTTTCATCGTGTTTGAAATTTCAGCTGTATCCTTTCAGATATTTATGCAAGAACATATCCTAACTCTGACAGGAACTTGGTTCTATTTCAGGATTAAAGTATCCTAAGTCAGTTCTGGTCGCAAACTATATGTGTACCGAAATTTATTCAAATCTAGTGCCGTCTTATTGTAAAAGTAACACCAAACTATCAGGAACAAGACCTGTACTTGATTCAGAGATAAGTAGTATCTTATATGCTTTTATTTTACTTTATTAAGGCATGTGAATAAAATCCTTCTATCCCACAGGAATTGTACTTTTTTCTGGTTTAAAAAGTATCCTATTTTTTAATCTAAACTATAAAGTATCTTAATTTCAAATTTCATTTAAAACGGGCCAGCTTTTTTAACGTTATGCGCGTACAAACATACGTACAGACACGAATCTGAAAGTGATTGTTTTGCCTTCTACTGGTTATAAAGACCCTGACATAAAGTTTTCTATTTTAACTTATATCTTCCATGTACAGATATTCGTTGTGATACATTTTTTATTATACGTATAGATTGTAATAATTTAATACATTAACAGTAGTTCAATTAAATAACTCTTTCGAATAAAATACACGAGTTTATTGCATCGTTTGCCTAATTTAATTAGTGAGTCACGTATTTTTTTATATGAATTTATATTTTGCAAAATTTCAAATCCATACATACATGTAAATAAAATTGGAGTGTCTGTTTGTAATATTAAAATAACCGCTTTTTACTAAGTGCATATGGATGCACACGGTACATATACCAATACAACATTTTTTACAATTTTTGTCTGTCTGTTGGTCTGTCTGTCTGTTTGTTCCGGCTAATCTTTGAAATGGCTAAACCGATTTTGACGGGACTTTCACTGGCAGATAGCTGATGTAACAAGGAGTAACTTAGGCTATTTAACATCTCGCTACAAACCATAGGAGCGGAGCAACACGCGAACGAAGTCGCGCGGGTCGGCTAGTTCTGAAATAAATTAAATAAGTATTTAGTATTGTCTTTGCATTTTAAATTAGATTAAATCATTCCCAAAAATACCTTCTACTTACTTATAAAATTAAAACAAAGATTAAGACTTAACTTTATGAAAGAAATTTATTATTTTTTTATATAGTAATACCCATTTAAAGTATATTTTATTATTTATAAATAGTTTCAATGAAGCTTTTTACTTCTTCTACTTTCTTAGATTCAAAAAAGAAATATCTTTAATGATCTTGTCACTTGCCTTACGAGATTACGGAACTTATAATATTAGACTTGAATTATAATTGTCATTAAAAAATATCTTAGCTCGGCGAAGTATATAAACTATTCGTAAAAGTCAAAATAAGGATAAAATTCATTTTAACATGTATAAACATAATTATTTTCTACTGAGTTTTTACGGCTACGTATTTTTATTATAATAAATATTCATATAAACTTTTTTATTTTTGGAAGATACAGTTCAGTTGTTCAAAGTTTAAGATATTTTAAAAAAGACGCATGCGCGTGATTTACGCACCACCCCTTAAGGCTTACGACCGCCTCCCTTTACAAATATTACCTGGAAATTGAACCTTCTGCTCTGAAACACAAAGTATTTCAGTACAGCGATTCATCATCTATCCTAAGTACGGGATCGACATGATCCTTCAGTTCTAAAGCCGTCATTATGTTCGCGTAGGAAGAATTAAATTTTCGTAACCTATTCTCGGTTTTTGAGATTTATTGTCATAGTCTTCTCTTTCTTGAATGCAGTGCATTTTAAATTATGCTTAATTGCGTAGTTCATAGAGTAGATTTTTGATTGACCAAACTGCGGTGGCAGGATAATTTTCGAGTAAGGAGAGCAGTGTTCAGTCGGCTACGAGCCTCGGCGGAGTGCGGATAAGTTACTGTGTCTGCGAAGTAACGCGCTCGTAACTTACTTCGTAGCATTTAAGCTTCAGCCTGTTTGTACAGACGATATTGTGTGATATTTTTTCTTCTCGCAATATGCATAAAGTTTTAATAACGTTTATTTGAGTCATACTTACACAGTTTTAGGTAATAAAAAGTGTTTTTGACTTAATTGTAATGGCACAGTGCATATATAATATTATGTGCATTGTATTTGAAATTCGATCATATTAATAAATAATAAATTGTAATAAACAAAGTTCTATCACACTCATTAGTTTTGCAAAAACGAGGACCGAAGAAATTTTTGAGGCATAATTTGGCAGTAAAAATTAGAGTCACGTTTGCTTTAAAGATTTATATATAAGTTAATGAATTTCACGTTAAATTAAAAGGGGATTGCGTGAATGTGTTTTATAATAAATGAATGAGAGTGAATTCAAATCGTAGTTAGCTTGCGAGCACCAGGCAGCTCGGTGGGTGCGGCGGGACGGGCGAGCAACGATCTCCGCATATTTGCCGTTTCCACGACATTCCCCAAGTTAATTAAAGCCCATTTGTACACTGTCTTGAGAAATATGATTTATGAAATAGAAGCCATTTCAACGCCTTTGAAATATCAAAATAAATTTTGTGCTTGGATTGATATTATTTTCTCGAAATATTAAGTTTGATATTTGACTGTATCATTTAAATTTTCGGATTTTATCTCGACTATTCAGGGAATATTTTTCTTGTATATTAAATTTATCAGTAAAATTTAAGGCTACTATGTTAGGTGGCGATTGATAAACAACAGCCTCTACTCCACCTCCTTGACGATTCTAAATAAGCCCGCCTCAATCCTTCGCCCCGCCTACTATTATAAGGTAAATAAAATGTTTATATACTCTTATATATATCTTAATTAATTTAAAAATATTTTTAATACTCTGAAGAATTCTACTATAGACTTCAGATTACTCAATAAAGTTTTGGAAGTCTTGCATATGACGTTAATATTTTGTGAGACAAAATGTTATTTAGAGTAATTTTTTTTAAGTTTTTATTTTTGTTATTGAAATAAACCATACAACGCTTATATCAATTATAAAATATTAATAACATGACTCGAATAATTCGTTTCCTTTTCTAAATATTAATTTGAAAATAAACTTGATTTATTTTAAAGTAAAATGTTTTTTAAAAAGAAAATTTATCAAACTCTTCTAGTAAATATTATCTGTAACAAACAGAATAATACTACTGAATAGAATGAACAGCGAGTGAAACTTTTGCAGCTAAGAAGTCGAAACTGTGTGTACAGTGTCCAGAGAACTGCGAGCTCTAACAAGCTGGCCATACCAACTTGTTAAACGTGTCCGAGCGGCGGCGAGCATAATTCTGTGGGCTCGGTCACTCTCAAAACTTCTATAGTATTCGCGGTGTGCGGTGCAAAACTCTTGCACTCTGTTATAAGATAAATCCAACTTACCAAGATGGAAACCAACTCTTTAGGCCGAAATCGACAGACACCCGCAGCTAGGAACCACATCGTCTACACCGACCACAAGGGAAGGAAGTAAGTATAAGTCTTCAATTGTAACAAAGTGTATCAATTAATTGAAGGGGTAAATTTAAACCAAACAAATGAGCCCTATTATTTCTCTCAATTTAGTCTTACAAGTAAGTTTCGTTCAAAGGTTCGTTGAAACGCGGAACTCAATGGCCGTGAATTTTGTAATCTTCATTAATTTTAACCGAAAGTTCATTGCGAAGCTCCTTATTCTTGTTTCCCTGCTTTATTTCCTGACTCATTTATAATTGTAATATGTCCATTTAGTTTCCTTTAATTCTAAAGACAAGTGATATCAATTTATCCATGAATATTTTTTGTACAAAATATCGTGGCGTAGATGATACTTTAATTACACAAAACCGTCAACTTTTTAGGATGTATAGGACATTTATAATAAAACTTACTAAAAATGTGGTTTTTCTATAATAATCAGTAATATTATTAAAAAAATTAAATTAATCTCTAAGAGTAAGTACGAATCAGTGAAACAAAATTTGTGACTACAAAATCATAAAGACTATGTAAATTGCTATTTGTAGAGTTTATAATTTGGGGCATTTAAGATTACTTGTATATAAAATAATAGGTATTCTTAAACTCCAAAACGAAAAACGTTATATCTTAAAAAATATATAAATAGATTGTCAATTAGGAACATCTATCTTTTTTTACATTTGGACGTTCTTATGACTAATATTACCATATTATAATGTGTTCATCTCAAAATGCACTATTAATGTATGCAAGTAGAGGATTGCTTTGTTTATTCAACTAAATAAATTTACCGGTACGCCCTCCTGCACTGCTTGAGAAACAAAGAAGAGTTGTTTGTTATGTAGGAACACTCCAACTATGTTAGGAACTTGATAGATAAATAAATTATTATATTATTTTATGTCACTACTGAACCACCAGGAAATACCACCATTTAACACATCTAGGAAATAAAAACATGTTATAAAATCAACATACCTCAGGGAGTGATAAATCTTGGTTTTAAATGAGTTTGAAAACTATCGATTTAAAGAAAAAAATTGCCTATCAAACTTGATTTGTAGTAGCTTTCACAATATTTGAAGTATTTTTGTATAAATCGTAATATATTTACACTTATACGTCCAGCTGTAATTTTAAATCATTTGTCTATCTATTAAATGCAAAAAGTGTATACTGTTCAAAATGTAAAGCTATACACAATACAGACAGACAGAAATATTTTAGAACGTAGTATGTGCAATATTTTTTTAGAATTTAAATACAATTTGCTATCCGCTAGCACTACGTATGTTTAGAAGATGTAGATCTAGAATCTCTAAATGTTAATGTTGTATCTTTTTCCACTTACAGCTTAATACTTTTGATAAGCGCACTTGTAATTTTTTTTATAAGTTAATAGTACTCGCAGAAGCCGGTACAGATTGTTGTCCTTAGTATCTACTACATAAAAATACAAGCGGCCCGCCCTAGCTTCGCTTCTGTTATTTAAAGCAAAATTATAATCCATTAAATTGTCTCACGATGATAGTGTAGCTTGCTAGCTTTGTCTCTAGCAATATGTATTATTAATATTTGAAAAATGAATGAAAGAGGGAAAACTAGACAAGAAGAAAGAGAAATATAAGATAGATAATGAGAGAGAGGTGGTTAGAGGGAGTGAAAGATAATAAAGAAATGAAGAGAGAAAAAGATTTAAAAAAAGAGTAATAAAGAGAGAAAAAGAGAAAATAGTGAGTAAGAAAGGGAGAAAAGAGGCAGAAAATGATAGAAAGCGAAAGTTAAAAATAAAAGTGAGTGGGGAGAGAGAGAGACAGGAATGTTGTAGATTTCTATCTGTTAAAGAATTTTAAAAATCAGATCAGTTCAAAATTATGGCGATATCCAATTAAATAGGCACAAAATATATGTCAACACTATGAACTATTTAAAATTGCCAAAAAAAATATGGCAACACTACATTCATTATCCACGTCACGCGACAATACAGTGATTTTTTTTTAAACATTGGATTTGAAATTTCTATTTTGTGGCACACAAATCGCCATGTCATAATAAAATATTTATAGCCACACCACATATCTTATGTCACCCCGGAAAGGATGTAGCTTTCTGTCGGTGAAAGAATTATTAACATCTAACTCAAACTCAAATTATTATTTCAATTAGACTTTTTACAAAGTACTTTTGACACGTCAAAATTGTTCAGTTAGTCAGTTTGTCTGAAGCTACCACCAGTTCGGAAAATAGTTTCCTGATGAGAAGAACTGGCAAGAAATTCAACAGTCGCTCTTTTCAAAACGCCATTATTTACATCAGTCTGTTTTGCAAAGGTATAATCATTCAGCTGAGTATCAACGTCATTTTGATTCCAAGCTTTGTCATCGTTCACGTAATGCTGTACAGAGTAGTAAGCTTTATTTACTAAACGCTTTTTAATCTGAATTTTAAATCGTGTAGGTGGCAAATCTTATTATAGATGCGAATACCAAGCTCCCATAAAACAACTACTTGTTTTGTGGTGACGATAGTATGGCGTAACAAGATTATTTTTATTTCAAGTATTTATACAGTGTTTGTCACTATGTTTAGCAAAAGAATTAATGTTCTGCCTAATGTATAAAATGTTACTATAAGTATAATATTGTGACGGCACCGTAAGAATGCCTATTTTCATTAACATCTCGTGTGGACATAAGAATTTAATATCAAAAATAAATACATATCTGTATACATACAAGTTACACCTACAGCAACAGAAATAGTGAATGTATAGTGTGTACGGGGAAGGACAGCCAAGTTACTTGTACAGTTTCCGTTAGTCACATTTTCACTACAAGGTATTCACATTTCGAGGACGGGAAAGTTAGCGTTATCGTGTTTAAAATAGAACGTCACATACATGTAACTTTCTGATGCAAAATGGACATGTCACTAAGATGCTATACTAGAGTTATGTGCCTTTTAGCCTTCTATAGAAGATAATTGAGTTAGTTATTTATATTCAGGCTTTTAGATAAATTACACTGTAAATTATCTAAAAGCCTGAACCATTAAATTTAAATGAAGATTTATTTTTAAAATAATATATCTTATAGGTAGTATTCTCTAATATATAAAATTATCGCGTCATAATGTTAGTTACCATACTCCTCCAAAACGGCTCGACCAATTTTTATGAAATTTTATATGCGTATTCAGTTGGTCTGAGAATCAGCTACTATCTATTTTTCATCCCCCTAAGTGATAAGGGTGGCCCACCCCAAATTTATATTGTAAAACAAAGTTTGCCGGGTCAGCTAGTTTCTATATATACGAGAACATTGCTAAAAATAAATATTTTTTTAATTAATCGGCTTTCTACTTACTTATATAAATACATACTTATATAAATAACCATTCGTGACTAGATGTCTAGACTAATATATTTTAATATTCATAGAAAATTTATACATTTTTATTCTGTCGCCTGCGACACGTTCCCAACTTGTTTTACTCCGAGTGTATAAGTAAGGGTAAGTGTACAAATTGATTTATTGAAGTTAAGCGGGTTCTCGAGTTGCGCCAGAGTATTCACAGGCCTTTGCATTACACAGATAAAGTGGAAATAAAAAAGAAACTTCACAAACAGAAATCCCCTTGTCGCGAGATTTACGAGCCGACGCACCTACAGCGCAAATAAGTTATGTAAATTTTATGTACTGTTCAGAAACCTCGGTTAAAATGATTTTTAACTAAACAATAGACAGTTTACTTCATGAAAATAAAGAAATCACCATTGTCCACTAATTAAAAAACAGTTTTCATCAAACGCCTAAAATTAACAAGGCTTATTTGTCAATACAATTATGTACTTAGATAAGCTTTATTATTAAGTTTCACAGGTTACTTAACTGTTAAACTTGCAAATTATTACGACTTGTATTACTGTTCTTGACATTCAAATATAACATCGACATGGCCGACAATGATCATAGTTGCTTTTAGTAAAAGTTATCGTAGCTTGAGAAGACGGTAACATAACATCCGCAAGTATTTTAATGAGTAAATTGTGTGTAAAAATACCGTCCACTACTTCACATTCTTCGACTAACGACATCTTAAAATTAAAGTAAAATATGTTATCTTTATTTTGTTGAAAGGAAACATCTAAACGAACCAATGTGGTAACGAGAAAATTTTTGCAAGTTTATCTTAAACCCTCTTCCCACTGTTATTAAACGCTAAAGAAAATATATTTTATCATATATTAGTTCTCTAAATATAGGTCTACGATAACTGTATAAATCACATTAGCGATCAATATTCGACGAATGAACTTCAGGAAAAGTTTTACTAAAGCCAACAATTTTCTTAATGAATGAAACGTATCAAGTAATTGTAAAGCTTTCAGGCATAATTATCAGATATCACGCAAACAAAGATGCATAGAATATTTTAAAGTTTTTACCTAGATTTAGCCTGGCACTATTTTTGTGTGTAGTGGCTTCGCATGCTGAGGATTTTTAATTTTTTTTACCTTAAGTGGTACGTAAAATCACTTCTTTGAAAATTTACATTCAAATCCTAATATAGACACATCAAAATCTTCTATAATTTTTGTGACTATTTTTGACACACTTTTCACATATATTAAAGTACTCTTTTATTATAATAAAATTCGTTGATGTTGTGTCTTTTTAACATTAACAAGTTTCTTGCTTAAAAAACGTTATTATTCGATCCAGAAACTACTTAAGAGATTCCTCGTAAGAAAATGCTTAGACAGTAATGACAATAAATATTATTGGTGTATGAATTATTTAGTTATGTATTAGTCGTAAGAGGCGAGTAACCCTCCATTGGTGATAAGGCATCATATCATTAACTGGCTTGCGTCCAGCATCTGAAATCCCATGGCCAAGTGTCTTTGGCGCGTTCTGGTCGCGCAGTATGTGAGCCAGACTTCCTCTGACTTTTACAACCCTATTATTGTTGCGGTAATGCTTTAGGTTTACCGAAACCGTAGCATTCTTCTTTTCACTTCTACTCCATATTCAATTTTTGAAACAAGGTATTCTTTTATCCATATCCACATTCTTTTCAATTTAATTATAAACATATATGTGTTTATATATATGTCGGAAACTAAAAAGAAGAAGGAATGGAATGGATGGCCAAAAGATGGATGGTCAAAAGCTATACGGGCGCAACACGGTCAGGATATAACTAAACATTACTATCACTTACTATTCTGACAAGAGCTATTACGACAGGAACCTAAACAGTGCCTTGGACTTGAGACCAAGGTGTAGGCTAAAGGATATCCTTTAAATGATCATAACACTCACCTCCAGTGCTTAGTTTCACTGTTTAATCTTAAGATTAGACTAACATTAATCTAACCTAACACAAGGCTAACCTAACCTAAACCTAACTCACACCGACATATATATATATATATATATATATATATATATATATATATATATATATATCTATAGGTATATATATATATTGTGTATGTAATATTAATTAAAATTGATCCCTAACTGGAACAAACCCGCCTTTGTACATATTGTTCTATATTGTAACATCCTTTACATCCTTTTTTTTTGTACAATAAAGAGAATAAATAAAAAATAAAAAAAGCAAATAACCTTCAGATTATCAACATGAACAAAGTAACGAGTCCCACTAGTGAGCCTATTGAATAAAAGAACGGCTTTTTGACGTTATTCCGACATATTTATTCATAGCATTAAAATTCAGTAAATGCAAGCACAATTTAAATGCTATTTTCCACCCAAATTTCTGTTTGTCAATTAAAATATTTGGAATCACTGAAATCATTTCAGTGGCGGTTAATTTGATTACTTGGAAAACTCGGCAAGAAGTACAATATTACAGTTTTGTTATTGTTCAGATATCACTAAAAATATATTATTAATTACTTTAATTTAAAATAAATGGAATTTATTTATTATTCAGATAAATTAATTAAATTTTACACAAAAAAAATAATGTAAGACACTAAGGATTTATAAATAATCTATTTCTTAATATAGTGATTTTGAAATCTATGTTAAATCTAGATATAATTATTGTTGTAAGCCCATGTTTTAACTACTGTTTACAAGTGTATTTGATTATAGCTGAAATATAATTATGTCAAAACACTAAAATAATTTGATATGCTTGACAGTTTCAGTCCATCCCTAGCAATTTATTCTGCACGTCACGTACCCACTCAGCTTGTTTGACAATACGAACGAACTATGTAACAGTGCACAGGTTATTTTTGTTCATTTCTAGCTTTACTAGCGATCCGCACAGGCTTCGCACGAGATTAGTACTATAACAATATTATATAAATTGAAGCGTCAGTCAGTAGTTAGTCGTTAGTTAGTTAGTTAGTAGCTCTGGGGTTCAGGATTCACTGGACTACTGGCCCACTCTTAACACAAGCATTTTAGTTTACTTGGAGGTGTTAACGAATACTAGTAGTATGTGATCCATACTCCTAGTATTCTTAAAAAAATATTCATGTACTAGCTGTGCCCCTCGGTTTCACCCGATATATTTAAGATAATTCACACTATATAATTATAAATTATAGCCTATGTGTTATTCTCATGTGTAAGCTATATTATCGTAAAGTTTTATTAAAATACATTCAGTAGTTTTTGCGTGAGAGAGAAACAAACATCCAGACATCCATACAAATTTCGCGTTTATAATATTAGTAGGATTACGTTGTGTAGTTGTATATGTAGATATATAATTATTAATAAAAAGTAAAGGCTTTCGTTTTTTACGTTTTTCTTTATATAACAAAATATTTTCGCATTTTAAAATTTGGTGAAAGTTATAACTTAAGAAGTGTTCTGTAGTTTTCTATCTGATAAACACTACAATTCTATGACAATAATCAAATGTTAAATAATTTTTAATATGCTTGTTTTAATAAGGTCAATACGAAGGTGGAATTATGATAAGTTCAATACGATTATATTGGTGACAAATTACTACTAACTTAACTACTTACTAAGTTTACCACGTGTTGTAAACATATAGTCTATACTTGCAACTTGATAACAAGCAACTATGATGATACACTGCTAGTTTGCATGCTAACCATAAGTTGTATTACTGTTGTATTTGTATAGAACATGTAATCTATATTAGCTGACAACATGACATGAATATATAACAGTAGAAAAAAACGTGTACGCCTTCATTGATCTTTATATAAATAAAACCACAAATGATGTTTTATTATTATTTCTGCTCATCGCTATACTGCAACATCGACCAAAACTATAGTACCTACTTTTAGTTGTGCTAACCATTATTTATAGCTATGAGTTATGACAGAGGTGGAATTTACTATTTCTAAAATATAGAACATTAAAATATACACTTCTACTGTTACTACACGAAGCAGCACTGACCATATATAAAACTGACAGGAATATGTAATAAAACATTTTTAACAAAAAATTGAACCGACTTCAAACTCTAAAAAATGCACTAAAAAGTAAGAAATAATTAGCTTATTTATTAACTTCCTTTTATTAGGACGATAATATACAATTATTGATATTTTTGAAGATTTATAGTAATAATCTGCCATAGTATGTGAAGAATTTGTGTGATATTTGCTGATGATATATCACTTATATTTAAAGTAAACAGAAATAAACATAATTACGACATAAACAGTGATTTATGGCAGGTTCTTCAATAGTTTACGGTAAATAACTTAATTACATAACGTTAATACTAGAAACAGAAATAAACTTGTAATGCCTTACTTTCGTCTCCACAAAGTGAGTAATAGTTTCATGGGGCTTGGTGTTCGCATCTATAATAAGATTCAGCCTATATTAGACTTGCCAATTCAACAATTTAAAACTCCGATCAAGAAATCTTTAATAAATAAAGCATAGGTACTATAATGTACAGGGTTACTTAAATGATGAGAATGCTTGGAGTGTAAGTGACGTTGACTCTCAAGCTAATGATAATGATTTGTATAACAATTTATGAAAACATGGCTTTTTGAAAAGAGCGACTGTTGAGTTTCTGGCCGGCTCTTCTCAACAGAAAACTGCTTTCCGAGTTGGTGGTAGCTTCCGACAAACTGACTGATCGACCAATTTTTGACGTATCAAAAGTACTTTTATACAAAAGTCTAATCGAAATAAAATATTTTGAGTTTGAGTGAGTTTGAGATGACTAATGCGCAATAAGGTTTAGTTATTCTCGGATCTCTTGTAACATTAGTGTTGTGTATTTTTAGAGATATTTTGCTGAATATGATATAAATAATTAGAGTAATTGCTGTTTTACTGAAGAAGTGTTAAATATTAGAGTCAGTGGATCTAGCTGTGAAGGAGAGCGTTTACTGGTAGTAGTAGGGCCCTTTATTCCTGCACCTCGGCCGCAAGCGCCAGGCAACGCTCGGCGTCCGTCTGGATAGTGGATATTGTAGTCTTTTGAGTGTAATTGTGTAGTAAAGCTACCCCGCGTTAGTGTATAGCCACTATGTAATTTAAAGAATGTAGTGTAGCTATTAATCAGCAAATAAATTTGAGAACTTAATTAATGAACCAATTAAATATTATTTTACCTGTTCATATAGATTAACGTTAAATAATAATATAGTAGCCGCATCAGTAATGGCTAAGAAAACAATAAAAAATATTGTAGAATAATTTTTTTCACTAATTTCTCATTATTTCCATTACTTGTGCAGTAAAATTTAATGTTTCTGAAAACGGGTAAATATCTAAATTTGTTTTTATTATTCTGAAAGCACTGAAAACTGAAGAATTCAATTTTTTTTTAATTTTCTTTTGAATAAAAAATTTATCTTATCGCCCCTTCGCCATTTTTGACTTACACTTATTAAAATACATATTTTGAACTAATGTTAGTCAAATATTTTATCTTAACCCTATTTACTCTCACCCTGTTTTTCAATTATTAGGTACGACCAGGTTCACGTCCAATACTGGTTAATATTTCATCTGAAGTGATTAAAAAATCTTGTAAAATTAGTTAGATAAACAAACTAGTAATTTATAAATTAACATTAATGGTGAATTATCGGGATTACCGAAAAATCTAGTTTCTGTTATTACCCGTATTTTGTTTTAGGACTAATTATAAACAGTAACCTAGCTGTAAAGTATTAATTAAAGTGCCGCACTATATTATTGTTTTGATTAAGTTTCAGAAGTTTTATTTCAAATACAATTTAAATGCAATCTTTTATCATTTGTAAATCAAGATGCGTGAATGAACCTCGGTTGTTTGAAACAGATTTATCGATCACAATCACTGATCACATGTTAGTATTCCGCTGAAAGCCCCAGAGAGCAAGCTTCGTATCGAGTGAATAATTTACACACACCTTACATACTCTAGCCGGATATAATGCAAGAATTTACGTTTCCTGAAGGTGAAACAGAATTCTGTTTTTATTCCTTAAGCTATACTCAACCCCGTTAACTAAAAGAAATTATATTTACTTTGCTTGCAATTAAAATCGTAATGTGAAACGGCGGGTCACTTTAGCTTTTTCTAAAATAATTAGAAAAATATTCAAAGTAATAATAATGAATATGGTGTTAGAGTTATGTACGTTGCATTTCTTAACACTAAATATGTGCATTAAATTCATAATCAAGTGCTTGACGAATTACGCAAATCTTAGTGCCAAAAACTTTATAAATATTTTTAAATATAAAGTGAAATGTAAACATTTTTACATATTTAGATTATACTGACGCCTTCACACGTCACGCTTTGCCTACATAACAATGGTTACCATGACGACGGTTAAAACATATCGGATTCAAAAATGACCGGTAAATAACCAACTGGAATATTACAAGACTTCATTAATAAAATCAGTACATCTCATCCTAAGTTCGGCTCGGAGCGTGCAAAAGTGACTGAGTTGTCGTAGCTGACTATATGAGTGGGACAAGTGCCGGCCAACTTTTGCTCTAACTAACTTCTAGTGCTGTAAGTAAAGCGTCTGCACTCTGCGGCAAACTTGCTTTCGCGAATTATATCCGCGCGATTTCACGATTTCATAGCGATCAGTTAAATTCTCACTTCTGCTGTTATAAAAACTTAAGGGGTGATATCACAATTTATTCTGAATTACCCGACTTGAGTTTCAGAATATTTTAATAAGTATCATCTTTCTTAAAATATTCAACAGATTCTCGTTTAGGCATCTTGAATCGAGGATTATAAATGAATTGTTCGAATTACTTAAATAATTCAGTTTAAATTCATCGGGCTTTAATTAATGGAATGCCGAGAGAAGTTTAAACATGTCTCATTAATTCGTAATGCTATTACGTCCTGGTCTTTTACAAATGTCAGTAACTGTTAAATGAAATTCACATTTCATTATTTATTTTGAAAACTTTAACATATTTTGGTTAGCCTCTTCACACCGGAGCTATACGTGCAGATACCGGTGTGGTGATGTTTCACCGCTGAAACTAAATGAATGCAATGTCATTACTCCTTTTAACAACATTATTTAACGTACACTACTAATTTGACGCAAGCACTTTTGTCCGTAATAAAACGCAATTAATATGAAAATTGGCACAGATATTTAAATTTTTAATTAATATTCGCATTTCACTTTTAGTTATTCAATATATGATTTTGAGTGAACAGGAATTTTGAACTATTTAATAATTTTTTTGTGACAATTTCAGACTTTGTTCCTCGAAAATAGGGGAATTTTCAACGCAATGACATTGTTTTTCTTCTATAGTTTATAAATGTATTTTTATCAGTTTGTATTAGTCACCACAATGCATAGTCTTTTCTGGTAGGTTATGTATGCTTGACAGATTGGTCAGCAAGCTATAAATTAAACTAAATACTTTCTAAAATATCCTTTCGGGTATGTTGAAGAGCGATTTTAGTGAAATTGAAAGATCGCAAAGGGGGTAGACAAGCGTATTCCCGTTAGACGTAAGCGTTGTTTTATGGTCGTCGTGATGCCAACAAACTTCGGCAACTGCTTTATGATCCTAATTTATAAGTGAGCGGCGTCTGAGTATTTACGACTCTTTCTGAAGCCTTCCCGCGAGTGCGTTCATGTCTATTGCGTTTATTGATATAATTTATTTAAAGTTGTAACAATAGATATTATTGTACTTACTTATTAAATTATTAATTCACTTTTTAATTATATGTTTTGGCTAATATAATGTATTGTTGTGTAGCCAAAAAGTTTTTTGATTCGGTTTATTAATCTAACGTTATAGAACTTTTCATTCAAGGTATAGTATAAAATTATATTGTATGAGTTTAACCCGTTATTAATAATAATAACTTTACATACAACTTTTTAGTTTTCATCAGTTACCACGTGCTAAGGTTCGAACACGCAGCTTCATGTTGACTGATTTACAATTTGCGAGAGCTTTATGAAATTTTGCAAGCATAAATTAATTTTCAATTTGCCTTTGACGTTTCGCTGAGCCGGCCCGACATGTCTCTCAGGCTAGGTATTAACCGGGACATGACGCCCTGTGCCTATTTCTACCCATATCTCTCTATACAGGTTTGCCTTGTGTCGTATACATGTTATGAGAAACTTAATTGAAATACTAGACGTTCACTGTCGTCAATAATTTTTGAAGGTTTTTGATAGGCTTCATACGCCAGGTTTGGAAATTTAAAAAATATTTCACAACAGATTTGTAAGTTTGAACACATATTGGGTTGGAATAAAAACTCTGATTTCTTTGCACTTAGCTAATAAATTCACATCTTCTCATGATCTAAAATAATAAAATGTTTCTATAGAAGAAAGAGAGACAAGCAAGACAATAATAATAATTTTACCAAAGTCCTTTAATTATATTTTCGAGCTTGTGTTTGATTTATTTATAAGTCATGGCCTGACTTTTACGAATAGAAATGATATTGCGTTAAGGTTTCAAAAGTTATACTACTATAGCACTTCCGTAGGAATTGTATTTAAATAAAATAAGTTATGGTTACGACGTGGCGGACATTCAAATCTATATCTATACTAATATTATAAAGAGGAAAGATTTGTATTTTTATATGTAACGAATAAACAATTAGAAAGTACTGGACCGATTTTAAAAATTCTTTTGTCGTTAGAAAGCTACATTATTCCTGAGTAACATTGGCTATATTTTTTTCTGGAAAAAAAATAGAGATCCTCATAAATTCTTACTAAAACCAACCCAAGGTACAAAAAATTTAGCCATGAAATGTCTTTCATCGCATGCACTGCGAAAAGTATTGATGGTAGAACAAAAAAATGTTCTACATTATTAAAGAACGTATCAATACTTCGCGAGACCATACTATTAAACAAATACCTATCAAGATCGGACCATGTTTTCCATGCCTTTGTATTAATTCTTATCCAAATAAATTATTTCGTAGTAAAGACTAAGAGTAGTGAAGACTGTTTCAATACCTATTGATTACTTTTTGAATTATTTAAATCGAACATTTCATTCAAAAGATATTACAAAACAAAAAATGTCAACAAAAACAAAAAATACACTCCGACGGGCCGGTGTTGCGCGCCACGCAGCACAGCGAGCAAGGCGGCGAGAGAGGGGGCATCGAAAAGCGAGAGAGCCAAAATGTTTAAAAAAAATTATCCATCCGCGTGAATCCGAGACGGGCCGCTAGTGTTTAATATTAACTTTAATAATCTTTACATAATGTAAAATGAAGTCACATCCGCTGTCTGTGCGCTTAGATGTTTTAAACTACTCAAAGGACTGTGATGCGGTTTTCAGCAATACATAGAGTGATTCAAGAGAAAGGTTTATACTTATAATAAATATATATTATAGTAGAGAAACCGCGCGAAGCCGGGGCGGTACGCTAGTTAATTATAATGCGATAAATACAATGACATAAAGTTATTTTTCTTTAGTTTTGTGTGTAAATTTAACTTGAACTTAAACACAATTCAGTTGACAATTCATTGCTATTTCTATTTCAGCATAAAGGAATATCTTATATATAAAATTCTTGTGTCACAATGTTAGTTACCATAGTCCTCCGAAACGGTTCGACCGATTTTTATGAAATTTTATATGCATATTCAGTAGGTCTGAGATTCGGCTACTATCTATTTTTCATCCTCCTATGTGATAAGGGTGGCCCAGCCCAAATTTATATGGCAAAACAACGTTTGCCGGGGCAGCTAGTTTTAATATAATATTTTTTTCTCTTATTTTAACATACCTCCTACAAATAGTTCACAATAGATTTAGGAGTATTCCATAGCATTATTAGCGAAAGAAGTCCAACCTTTGTTGTTATGATATTGTAGAAAATGAGTTAAGTACATTGGTGTCTAAATGCAATTAACAATAGAGTATAATGTTTTTCGTATATCTATTTAATTAAAAATAGAAAAGTATGATGAAATAAATTCAATTACCGAACTAAAAGGAGTAATATATTTCCCATTCCACTAAGTGGAAGCTTGAAGGATCCAAATTGAAAAGTAAATATCAAAGTTAAAAAGTTTAAAATTTTTTCGTTCGCAAGTTGGACAGCCGAGACGGTTATAACGTATTCACGACAGGAATATAGTGTTAGCGGAGTTGAGCGTCGTGTATAAAATGCAACACGCAAAACCCATTGAGGATGATTTCTGTTTCGCTCATCATTCACCTTAATATTAGTACAAGAATACTGTATTTAAGTTTATTTGCTTCCCGACAGTTTCATTTTCCAAGTATTTCGGAATGAAGTTCCTACGCGCGGCTTCCGGTCCTTGCTTATTTTAATGTCCAACGTTGTCCGCCGTACTTGTTTACATCTTTTGTTAGTTAAATATGATTTTTTCATCTGATTGATAGTAAAAGTGGCAAATTTTTGTGATCGATTTAATTCATACTTGACTTACATTTTTTTAAAAGAATACTAAGCGTATGGATCACATACTACTAGTATTCCTTAACCCCTCCAAGAAAGCTAAATGCGTGTGTTAGGAGTGGGCCATGTCAGGAATCTAATGACTGGGATTTGAACCCACGACCTATCGATCGTTCAATCTAATGACTCAATCACTGATCTACTGATGCTTCAAACATGACAATGTTAATCACAATTTGAGGGTTTTTGAGGGATAGGATTTATTTATTGATTGCCTATAAAATAATAAAAGCATACTTTATGTCACAATTATTGAAGTGTATTTGACTGACATCTGTGTTTCATTCCCAACTCGTGGACACAGAACAGCCTACTGTAAGACCGACAAATCAGGGACAGCAGTAACTTACGGTTCAAAATATTTCGATAGTTTAAAATCTCGCGAGATAGATTATAATCTAGCAGTGTTTACAATTTTACGGTGACTTGTATACTTTAATTAATTTCAAAAATTGTAAAGTTCTAAGCATAATTAAAGCACATTTTTACACAAAAATACTTGTAACATTTAATTACTTTAAGCTATAAAGATTATGGTGTAGATTTTGTACATGATACATATCAGCTCAAATCCCGTTATAGGGGCGATGGTTGCCAACACGAAGGAAGAAGATTTCAATGCTCATGATTTATGGTTTCCACAACTGCGCTACATTACATTCTCTACATGCAAACACTAAATTGACATGCAATTGCCATAATAAAATTAAACAACACTTTGCATACGGTATACATTTTGATATAAAATATTTACAAAAAATTTAAGGGCCCGAAATAAAAAAAATTATTCAGATCTTTTGTTACCCTACTGAATTTTACCGACTAACGAATGGAATTTCATAAGTTGTTTGTGTATCGGGATCAGGATCAGGTATCATGTGTCACTTGTATGGAATTCCCAGTGCAAAGTGCTACGTTATTCAACTTAATGGCTATTAGTTTGGTTCGTTAGTGGAATATTGCTAACGAATGTGCAGCGGCCGCGCGTTCCGGATGGCGGTGAAACGCTCAATTAGCACACACACTCACTATTCAACTATTCTACCTCGGTTTTCATATAAAACGCCAGTAATTTCACGCAATGTAAGTAGATAAAAGTAACAATGTCGTATGTGACATTCCAAAGATTAACGCATGATATTTTTTTAAAGCTTTTATTTAGTTTCACCTGTTGCGATGATTTTTGAAGTTCCAGTTTTCGATTGTGATTAAATTTATACTTGAAGCTGATTGGATGATGGATAATATAAATTACAATGACTTAAAAATGTGATAGTAGTATATTTTTACTTTTGAATACATTAAAACATTGTGTTTTAATGTAAAAGCTTCTAAAATAATATTTTGGCAAAGGAAACAAGTCCTATTAAGGAATATCTGTGTAGCAACGAAGTCAGTTGGTGTGATGGAAATGATTAATATGCCTCATTTGCGGCACGCGCCTCCCTCCAGGACGTTACGGGCTACGGGCTACGAGCTACGGGCTACGGTTCCAAGCTACGCTGTGATGCTACGTGCTACTACGTACATCGTTTACGCTTCCGCGCGGAAAATTTATTAGATCCCACCCCATTTATACCGTTTATCTCCATTATGTATTTAATGTCATCTTGTTTTCTCAACCACTTGACGACTTATAATAATTTTTATAGAAACATCAAACATCGCAAAATGTGCTCTTTTTCCTGACATCCGATTTAAATGAAACAAAGCCTAGATTTTAAGTTATGACATGCAGAAATACAGGTGTGAAAACTGCGTTTATTTTTGTTCGATAATTTTTTCGTGATGCGCGTACTAATATACGGACAGAAAGACAGTTTAAAATTTTAATATTCATTGTTTTTGGTTTATGTATAAAGATCCCCACATTAAGTTTTCACCAACATCAGACATTCGATAGGTAAGATTTTTGTTAATGTTAACGATACTGAAATTCCGAATATTCGTGTCATTAAAGAAATTTATATGTTCAAAGCAGTATATTTTCTTTATTAATGATTTTTGAATCCTAGATTTGAATAGTCAAAGTAGCAAATCTAATATACTTAGATCCGATCACCTCATGGGTGCATAAATATGGAAGTACAAGTTTACGCTTCTGTTTGTGCTACAAGTTTATATTAATGTTAACACAAATATAAATAATTAAAATCACATGTCTATTTTTACGTATTAGTTAGAAACTGTTTTATTAACTAACACCACAAACTTTGTAAATTAATAAACATTTTTCCCTGAGCCGTCTAAAAGAGCACGAGTAAATAGTACAAGGTTGTTATCTCATTGTCTCAAGAAACTTTAAATAAAAACTAGTAGACTTATTACTATAGGCTATACTACTAAGACCTTAATTAAAACCTAACTGCTGTTATTAAGAATATTATATCATCTATATGTATTTTAAGTAACGTTCTTAGTAGATTAGGTAAGAAATATTTTTTGCAGAAGAATTGCAAAAGTTCTTGCTATCATCTACATTCCGAGCCGGTGTTAGCTTCAGACTAGCAGATTGACTAATCTATTTAACATATCAAAACAACTTTTGTAAAATATTCTAATTGAAATAAAAAGCTAATTTTGAGTTTGACTAGTAATATATTGGTTGAGTTGAGTGGCTCAACTGGTGTTTATTGGTTAAATTGGAAAGACGAGGGACGAAAGTAAGCGATATTATTGTTGTAATTGGTTTCTAATGCCACCTAAACCCTCCAAACGTGTTGGAAGACTGGACCCGGAGATAAAGTGCACCCGCTTGCGGAGTGCTTATTTTTCCTTTTTAAAATAGTGTACTGTATTGAGGATATTGCAGTCGAAAAATGTAGGTTACAATAAAATTCGTTTAAGGTAAAAATCATCGTTTTGAAAAGAGAAAATTTGACTATTTTAATTTTTTTATATAGAGAAAATGTCAATATAATCTAAATGAAGTAACTTTAATTCCTCTATTTTATAATATCCACCATATAACTAAATCATAATCGGGTTGTTACGACACGCTGCAGCACTATAATTTATATGTATAAATTAATTTGCTTTTTTAATTTAGTGCTTTCGACTTCTAATAAAGATTTCTTCATTAAAAATGGGATAAAAGTATTCATTTTCAAAGATATTTAACACAAATCAGAGAAAGTCAAGGAAGAGGGTTAAGTATAGATGTATGAACATTTTGGTTAAAGCCTTTTTTATTGTATTAGAATTAAGGAAAAGCCGACTGAGACTTTCGCTTCTAAAACTGATGAAATGTTTGCATCGAATTCGTAGCCAAGTAAAAAGTAAAAGTTATCTCGTTTTAACAGTATATTTTTTCCTATTAGCTGGATCTAACATAGAACACAAGATTGCGCCTGTTTGCCTATCTATCATGCTTAATAGCACCGGTATATTTCGAAAAAGTCAAAGAACAAAATGTTCTGTACATATTTCTCGGTGCATATCTCCGTTAGCCCACTTGATATGCAAGCGATGGGGACAACATATCCCTACATCTTGCGGTAAGAGAGCGAGTTAGAATTTTTCAGCGTACAATGCTCCAGTCGTGTTTAAATCCCACAAAATTTATGACCCCTCTCGTTGTTGGTGGCCAGTTTTAGAAATACTTGGTAGTTCTTTGTATATCTTCAATGTTCAGCGTACCTTTTGATAACGCTCATATATTGAACACGACATCGTTGGCTATTCGAGCGGGAAAAAATCTTTGTACCTTTTTGACCTCTATCGCATAATTGAGATATTTGTCTATATCGAAACGAATACCTCTTATATTTTCTCTATCAAATATCTTTTATTCGCTAAATAGAATTAGCTATTGAATTTTTATATTATACTGTTAGAAAGGTTTTAAGTATTTGCGATACTCAGATTTTTTAATCTATTTCTTCATTCATATTAGTGTTTGGATATTATTAAGTTTAAAATCGAATATGCCTACAAAAAATAACCAAGAGCGTGGTTATTTGGTTAGAAAGTAGCATATCGATAAATTTTCTAACCATTCTATAATTAAGGAACAAGAGCCTGGGACTTGCAACTTAGGCCCAGGTTAACATGGTTCTTTTATGGGCACATGCTGCTCTCTATTGCTCGAGTTTGCTATTTTCATGTAAATAGATTAGATAGCAGACAGATCAGAGATTGTATAATCTATAAATAAAGCATATCGGAATTTATTTTAAGTGTTACCCGACAAATAGATATTTCTTTAAATAAATAAACCATTGATATAATTATAACCATTTTTTTACTCTCTAAGCCTAGACTATAGAATCTATTAGTATCGTTATATCGATTCGATAGGATATAAGTGTTATAAAATTACTGCGCTAAAATTTCTGATTTAACAAGACTATAAAGCCAATCCATGAATATGAAAGTGCATTACATTCGCTTCGGAAGTAAAAACATCGTGTTTTAATGCCAATAATACGCGCGGGACCGCTCGCTGCACTGCGCTGCTCTACACGCCATACAAAAATAAATTCCAAATATGAATCTGCATTCACCTCATGCAGATTTATTTTTAAAAGTTTAGCTTCAAATTTGTTTTGAGCCGCTATCATTATATTATAATCTATTGTATGAAATAGGAATATGAAATATAATAAAATTTAATCGTTTTAACTGTCTATTGACCACTTTATATCATTGACTTATTTATTTAAACTAACTGCTTCTTCAACTTATAGGCTTTGTCCCGGTAGAACAGCAGCAATTGAGTATAGAAAGTATTTTCCGAGTTAATCTTGACTTTCACAGTAGATTAGAAAAATGTTATAAAGTTTAGAGTAATGTAATCACTTACATGGATGACGTGAGTTGTTGATTTTATTACGACGTAATTTAGTTATCAAGATCATGCAGTAAAGGCAAGTCCTGAGTTGAAAGTCCCAAGTGCTGTTCTGCTTTATGTTTACAATACATGATGCTATATTATCTGTCACGTGTTACGCGCAGTAAAGTTTATTTACGATTAATATTATTGAACCCATTTAGATTAGATTACTTAGGTAATTATATTTCCATTTATCTACTACTAATCTTACTGATCTAAAATATAAGATTATAAATGATTAAGGCTTAAAGATCATTTATTCTCATTAAAGACAAAACATAGGTCACTTACATGAGAACAACATAAACTTAAACCTTAATTAAACAAATGATTATTTTCAAGAATCTCGTTTTATTTTACTTTAGTAAATATATCTTAATTTTGTTTTACTCTTTGTTACTTAAGATTTTTTGTATTATATTACCATACACATAACATAATTATAGGTATTTTGTTACGATAGTAATGATTTAAATGTAAAGTACGTCGCGTGACCAACGTATATTATGTAGCTGGCCGGACTGATGCGGAGACTACAATTTTTAGCCGTATTTTATTGAACGGAACCACATTACCAAGTTTACCTGTGTTTAAAACTTGTAAATTAACTACTAATGTCATCCAGTTAAAACGACCAAACTTTTCTTTTAACGTGACATATATGCTCCATATATTATCGTTAGCGCCGATCTGTATCGCGTCGCTGTTTATTAATACTCTTTATCACTCTTTGAGATTCGACTTCTTTAAGACTCGTTTATTTACTATCTTCATAAATTCTTTATCCTAATTTCAACTCAAAAAGGTAAAGACACTCCTAGGAATCACATTTCTCTACGTTACTATATTAAACTGTTATCATACAACTCGGAGATATTTGATGAGAATGAGGAGGAGAGAATAATCCCCATATTGAAGGAAACTACAAGGGGTGATGATATTGAATAGACTCTTGGGTAAACGCAACGTAGATACTGCTACTGAATCGATAAATAATCAAATATGATATCTTACAATTACGAGAGAAACCTAAGCAATGCCCTGGACTTATGACCAAGGTGAACGCTTGAAAACTTCTTTTATTTAAATGAAACACTCGCCTCCACTGCCCAGGTTATCTATCTAAACCTAAGATTAGGTTAACCCAAGCCTAACTTACGCGCCGACATGTATAAACAAGTCAACAAGAAGCGTCAGTAGCTCAGTGGTTCAGGCGTTGGATTCGCGATCGATGGGTCGTGGGTTCAAATCCCGTACATTGGAATACTGGCGTGGCCCACTCCTGACACAAGCATTTTAGCTTACTAGGAGGGGTAAAGGAAATACTAGTAGTATATCATCCATACTGATAGTAATCTTTAAAAAGAAAAAAAAATATGTTTGTAGCTTAGAAGTTTCGACACTACGATGATGAGTCAGTCAAGCCTTCTTATATAATTGTAATATTATTTTAACAAATATAAAAATAAAGTATAAGGAAAATCTTATTAATTATATAAAAGGCATGTCAATTATACAGCATTGTAGTGTCAGATAATGGGAGAGGAATGATTCCCATTTCCGTACAGCAATTCATATATATACATGCAATTTAGTTAAGGAACTGGACAGTGTCTTGGACTTGCAGCCAAGGTGTAGGGTCAAAAGCCTTTTGCAGTAATTACTACGCTACTCTCCGCTGCCCGACACTAACTACAATAGATAATAAAGATAACATACATAAACATCAAGAAGGGTAACATAAACCATGAACTACTAAACATAAACAAGAAGAAAACTCGCAAATACTTATTGCGGTTAATCTAAATCTGAAATCAACGACGTTGTTAACTGTAAAGTGCATATAATACTATTAAAAAAAATTAAAACGGTACAAGAATATACAATAACATGAACAACATTCCAGAAATACCATGTTATTGAAATAATGGTCGTGTAAGATAGATGTAAGACACTTGTGTGCGACATAAAGCCGGATTTGCTGCGATCAGTAGGGCTAGAGGAAATAAAGTTATGATTTATGCAAGTGAAATGTGTTTCAAACAACGTTCGAGCGAAAGATCTTCACTTCGAAGCGGGAAATTCCCCGGCGTCACGGATATTCAAGAATCAATGATATTTTCACGAATATTGGAGCATAGCAAATTAGAACTTTCGTACTAATAATCATACAAGCTTTTATCTCTGTATTTTTATAACTAAAGATACAAAATTATCTTTTTTTACAGTTCATGTTGATGAATTAAATCGTATTCTGCTGCAAACTAAGTTCTATCTAGCAAAACGCCTTCCAAACTAAGCTCTATTTACCCGTGAAAACCACATTAAAAACCATAAAAATTAATGAATAATTTATTTACGGGACGAAGTTTAAAAAATGCTGAAATATTGATTTATTTTTATTAAGAAGTTTCTCTATTTAATTTCAAGTAGACGGGTAGAAACTTTTTCTGTCCTGTACTGTCTCTGTACGAGAATGTCTTTTACTCAATCATGGGATTTTAGAACCATCGCTTAGTGACGTGTTTGTTTGTATTATGTTTCTATCTTAAGTAATTTCGGTCGATAACGAGTCAGTCGATATAGTTTTAGTTTAGTCCCATTCATGTCTGTTTTTTAGCTATAATCAAACAAAGTAACAACATTTGCGAAATTCTTATTTATAGATTTCGATATGTATTGTTAAGTCAGGTTTTACTTTACTCGCGATATAATAATAACGGTGTATGTCATGTCAGTATATTAATTGGCTACTGCCTACCCCACTCTTAACTACATGTTTTATTATAAGCTGTTTTGACAAATGACAAATGTCTGCCACGTTTTTCAGGGAATTATCAATATAAAATATTACTCATTTCCGTTTGAAGTGTATCAATTATTAAACCTTCGAAAGCAAAACGCCATCCAAACTAATAAGTTATATGTTGATAGTAAAAGTTTTAAAGGAAAAGTTTATTTTATTAATTTTAGCGCATTTTTATTACTATTAATTTACTTTTTACTTTGTAGTTATTGCATTTGGTGTTTCAGTTTATTCATCTCATTCAACGCATCGTTGTTGAAAGATATTTAGCCGGTTAATTTTGAGCAGTCTAGCTCTTCGATATGGAGAGCTTCTAACTCGCATTTGTATATTCAACAAACTCCTACATTTCATACACCTATTGTAGGAAAGCATAAGAAGCTAAAATAAATCGTCACATTGGATTTAAAGTGCCGTCACTTTATTTTTCGAGTTAGGTTGGGTTTTCCGCATTGTTGAGTTTGGGATAACGTCACATAGCTAATCATACATTGTCATTCAAAATAAAAGTATATATAAAATTTCAGCTCAATCGTTTAAATATATCTGCTTCAAAATTGATTTGTTAGATTCTATCCGAGCATACGAGAACATACTATACGTTGAAAGTAATAAAAAGCTTGTAAAATGTAACTTATTCAATATTTGTACAAAGAAGACAATAATTAAGAAACTAAGAAAACTTGATGTAAGGTATCTTTGTAATATCAAAAACATTCAGTTTCTGAAATTTTCGTCTATTGTCTATTTGTAGGTTTTATGCACATCAGGCAAAAACTACTACACGAAATCGGATTCTATATTCAGCGTTGTATTGCTGTAGGTCGAACTTAAAATACACATTTTGTTTAACTTAAATATTTTTATCTTCTAGAAGGTAGAGCGGAACGTCTAGTTGATAGAGAAACAAAACATTATATTGTATTATTCAGTTATATGCTACTTATACTATAATAATAACCTATTCAATGGGAACATACTTATATGCGAATACAATACTTACTTCAAATAGTAATCCGTATAAAATTGAGAAATACAGAAAATCCTGAGCTTTAAAGTGAAAATCCATTTTATAGATGAAGAGTAATGAAATGTCCTGATGTTTAAAGCAATATTTTTCTTTCAGGATCCCTTACGCTGACAAGATCACCCCGGAGCCGATTTTGAACAACAATGCGAGTCGAGACACAAAGGCGGACTCGATCAGAAACAGTTATAATAGCCAATTCAAAGTTGGCATTTACGGTTGGCGTAAGAAATGCCTCTACATTCTTGTCATGGCGCTCATGCTTATGATGATAATCAATCTCGGCTTGACTCTTTGGATTCTTAAAGTTTTGGATTTCAATTCGGTACATTTTTTATTTGTATGCTTTTTATCTAACTACTGAATTTAGTTATAACTTTAAGAAGTGCAAATTTTATTACATTCCAGAAGGAATTTCGGCTCAGTAGTGAGCCATTAATTGGTTAAAATAAAAATTTATATATTATATATATTTATTATATATATAATTTAAATTAAAGTTAGTTGACTGATTTATTAACGCATAGTCATAATTAATACAAACATAATATATTGGAGAAAAGTTTCTTTTTGTTAAGTAGAATACTTAGTTCTCACTAAATAGTTAATTTTCGAATTTCTAATTGGGTAACCAGGGGTGGCAAATATTGAATCTACTTTGTCGCAGGGAAGCAAAAAACATGTCACCTAGTCCTACTAATATTATCTTTTATAATTTAATTCTCAGACTTTTTGATAATTGTCTCAACTAATTATGTCGTAAATGAAAGCACAATAAACATTTTTAATTACACTTCGGACCAGTAATTAAAATCTTTTGAACTATTTTTTATATGAGTAAAATTTTACACATGCGGTTGATGGTAAATATTTTTTGTAGGAAGGCATGGGCCAGCTCCGCATTGTGCCTGGAGGCTTACAGTTATTAGGCCAGGCTCTTGTATTGGACTCGCTTTTTGTGTCGAGTATTAAATCTCGCCGAGGCCAACCAATTTCTATTGAATCATCAAGAAATTTCACCGTTTTAACAAGAGATGCACACGGAATGACGCAAAGCAAAATGTTTTTAGGCAAGATTGTTTTTTTTTATTAGGTACATAAATAATAAGTGTAAATTTTTTTTATTTTCTCATTATAAACCACTTTGATGATAAATGAAAATGTTAGTAAAACGGTTCAAGCTGCATGAAAACTAATTGGTTTCTTTTTGTATAGTAGTGAAATTATAATAAATATTAAATTAAAATCATTTATTTCAAATCTTTGACACGATTTTGTAGCGATCACACCATTGAAGCGAGTTTAATGTACCAGTAAAAGAATTAAATATTATGTTATTCTTTTAAAATGATTTTATACCTATTCCCCTAAATTATAGTGTTATTTATTCGTAGGTCACGATCGCTTAGAAGTAAATGTGGCACGATTTGAAATCCGTGATTCTCGAGGTGCTTTGCTCCTGGGAGCTGGGCAGGATGCCGTAACGATTGGAGCAGAAAACCTCATCGTGGTCACTCCAGCGGGAGCTACCTTTAATACAGCTGTGCAGTCACCTCTTGTTAAGGCACCACCTTCAAAGCAATTAATGTAAGTTTTTACTTATTTATGAACCTTAATTAATTTCAGGGAATGTTTAGTTTTATACAAGTCATTAAATATGTATTTTTTATGTAAATGGCGACAGGACAGTTTAGGGTTCCTAAAATGTAATTAGACTAGATCTTATGATCCAATCCTATATGATACAGTCATTTATTTCGATATTTGGACACTTGCAAGGGGATCAAAACTTATATGAAGTGCCTACCGAAATAATGACGAACGTCCAAAAATATTAAAATAAGTGAGCAATATCATTTCGTCACTTGACATATTATGCAGTAAGTTACAAAACCTAGCAATTTCACTTCCATTTGCTTGATAATGTTATGATTACCATATCTGGCTGAAATGCTTATTTATTTATTTATTCTCTTTATATTACATGCACGCTTTGTTCGCCGTTTATAAACTTAAAACCCAATTATCAGAAAACAAAATACAAACAATATTCATATTAATTGCTGCAAGACGTTGACCTAGATCATGGGATTCTGGACGGCAGTGTTTTATAGATACAGCAAAAGTAAAAGGAAAACTTCGAAATTCTTAGTAGTTCCACAAAAAGTTATATAAACCAATATGCTTTTGGTACGACTGTCTGCGATCTATGTCAATGTATGGGAACTACAGTTTTTTTCTAACGAATTTCTAATTGGACCATTTTTTAAAATAATCTTTAAAATGTAATGTCTAATAAGATACTAGAAATATAAGTGATAGCAATATATTTTTAACTTGCAAATGTTATGGTGATTAGGTTAGAATCGCCCACTCGATCGTTAGAGATGCACGCAGCTCAAAGCATCGCGTTGGAGTCGCGCGCCGGGGACATCAGCGCCAGCTGCCTCTCTACCTTCCGTCTCCGCTCCGTCGCGGGATCGGTAAGCTGACTAAGGGATACTGATACTGAATAAAACTATACTTTATTGCTTTCATTCACTATTTATGTTCGTGTTGCTCAATATCATGTTTTTAATAAATAGATATTTACTAGTTTAGAGTGTATCTATCTTTTCATAAATATTGAATGAAATCCTGCGGCAATCATGAATCACTGTTTAGTTATCATTACACGCAACTACGCAACGGATTTTGATGCAGTTTTTTTTAATAGACAGATTGATTCAAGAGGAAGGTTTATATGTATAATACATGCATAATGCACATTATAGTAGAGAGAGAAGTCGGAAATAGGAGAAATGTTATTTTAAACGACTTCAAAAAAAGGAAAAGGTCTTTATTTAGTTGTATATTTTTTTATGGATGTTCAATCATATTTTTTCTGATATGTCGCGATTTGTGTTTTTATTTTGTTAAATGGATGATACCTAAATATTGATTCTATTTTATACAATTTGGATTATAAAGATATGCCCCTCTAAATCGAATAGGATTGTGATTAATTAATTCCTATACAGATAAATAAGTTTGGAGACCTTTTGTGTTTTTACACACAATAAAACCGAAATAAGTTGGTTTGTTTCCAGCTACTACTTACTTATTTGTACCGTTAGAAGTGTCTTGGCAATTTTTTTAGATTTGCTTTACAAGTTAGCTCATTGAGCTTTTTTGTTGTTCATTGATATTATTGGTTGTTTAATGGAAGTTTTTATTTGTTACTTCGTCCGCCTAGAAGTATGTGTTAAATTGAGTGCATAAAATTTTCACCATCAGACTATTTTGTACTACTTTCTATGCCACGGGAACAATTTTTAGGGATAATTTTTTTCCTTCAAATCGGTTTAGCCGTTTCAACGTGATGCGTGCACAAACACGGCAAATTTACGATTTTATTATCTGTATATAATATAGATTAAAATAATTTTGTTTCTACTTTATGTGTTATATTTGTAGATACGTCTAGACGCCCCGAGTATATACATGCCAAAATTAAAATCTGCGTTGCCGTTGCCACCCGCTGGAGTACCGCACGGGCATGACCCGCATCATCAGAACATATACCAGCTGTGCGCCTGCGCCAACGGGAAGCTGTTCCTGGCGCCTCCGCACGGCGTCTGCGCTGCTAGAGAAGAGAGCTTAATATGTCGATGATGCTTTAAATCGGATTACGTGTAGTGTGTTGTACTAAATGTATTTTGTTACTTCAATAAAAGCTATGTAGTATGAAATCAATTAATAGGCATGATGATTCATTTTCAACGGCTTCTATGATAATCCTGAAGTGAAATTTCTATTTTGAAATTCTTTTAAACTCTCATTCGTTAAATGATAAGCCGTGACGTCATTATTATTATTTCTTGTTAACTGTCGTCATGCCTATTGACCTCGACATAGATTTAACCATAAACATTTTAATAGTTGTCTAAAATATCAATTTACCGTAATTTTTTCATCTTTGCTTTTTATTTTAATATAATATTTTATTGTCCTACTTTCGCACTTATTTTTTTAATGTACTAATGTATAATTCAATACAAATAATTATTTTCCTTTAAAACTTTAATAATAAAACTAAGAGAATAGAAACCTATAATTTTGTCACATGAAAATTTAGTAGCCAAGCTATATTATTTAAAGTAATACACATAATGTATAGTTTAATTTTGTTCCCAATTGTTATTTTATAGCGTAGCATAGCTTATGTTAGTAGTAAATGTCAAATATATTACTTACTAGTTGATAAAATATATATGAGGTCGTGACTGTATATTGATATTTTTATAATTAGAGATGAAAATACCATGCAAATATTAACTTATATTATTTTATATCATAGTTAATAGAAATGAACCAATTGACATTCGAATTAACACAGTAGTTGTTTTGAAATGTTCGTAGTAGTTGATAGTAATTGTTTAATTATTTATGTTGTTTTATATATTTGTTTTCGCTGGCAATAACTATTTAAAATAAATGTGTAATCTTTGACTTATTCAATTTACAACGACTTTGGAAACGTATCAGATTTTCATATTATACATAATGACTAGTGCCTTTTGGAGTCGCAATTAGGGTAACGATTGGCTACGTGTAATCCGCAGTGTATGGCATGGAATTGTTTTCATAGTTAAATTGTATGCGATTTTGTGATAGGACGTAGGTCAAGTAGATATTGAATGTATTCCTTTTTATTATTTTACTTGAAATCTGAATCAAAATTCAAATAACTAGTAATTAGTCCAAAGACATATGAATATAGTCAATTAACAATACTCAAAAAACTTTAATGAATAAAATATAGTCAATTACTTATATAAAGTTCTTTCATTAACTTTAGTCACTTATTTTCTATAAATCATTAAAAACAAGAACTAGTTTGAGAGTTAGTTATTCTTTATCCATTTATAAATGCTAAAAACTGTTATATTTATATTTCATTATGTTATATTTCATTTATTTAAATTATTTTTTATTATGAACAATTATCATATATGTATAATAATTGTATAAAATGTATTTCACAGGATTCTTGGTGTATTTGAACCGAAAGCAGCTTTAGAGCAAATCTTTCATGAAGTAGCACATACTCGTATAATAATATGATTTGTATAAAGTTATACAAGCTATTTCAATGCATTCTATTCTCAACGGAAATAGCATTGAGTGAAACATAAGGTGCGGTATTCGCTAAAATTAATTTAATATAAATATGACCTAAATGTGAAATATGACCATAATGTTCGTAATTTCTTTTTATATTTATTCTTAATAACGAATGACATCTTTCTTCCATGTAAATAAATTTTACTTAAATATTTAAATATATTTTCGATTGTGTTCTACATTTAGTGGTATAAATGAATTGTTTTGTGGTACGTATGTCAGTAGAAATTTTTAGAGATATTATTAAATACAAAGCTATACTCCTGTTGCATATAACCTAAATGTATGAAGTATTACAATTGTTGATAATATTGTACATATACTGCTATATAATGGTAAATAGAAATGAATATAAAATTATTGTGACAGACGTGTATTTTTTATTCAAATGTTAACTATCCCTAAAATGCATTTAGTATACCTCAAAATAGTGTGAGATTATTTTGAGCAGATTATATTAATTAGTAATTTACTGCATAATATCAAGTGTGAAAAACTAAAGAAGATTGCATTTTTACCATAATATAGGTATTATTTTATACTTTAAATTATAAGTCAGATTTTAGGTATGCAGCATTAGTTATTCATCCATTATATACAGAGTGGATTTTGAGGCAGGTCAGTAAGGGCAGGTACCTCAACCTTTATAGTTACACGAAAACGTTCCTAGGAGACCATCCACAACTTTTTGAACTGCATTTACAGATTTTTGTTTGGCAATAACACTAAATCAACATTTATCGTTTTTCAGTACAAAATGTACGGAAAATGTTTTTGGCGATTTCTGACATTTCTAGTACTCTTTGATCCCCATACGAAGCAGGATCGAAAGAAATATTTTTTTTTGGATTTTAGCATTTTTTTCGCTGAGCGTACATTTTCTCACAAAATCTGTGAATGCAGTTCAGAATATCTTAAAACATAATGGACGGTCTTCTAGGAACGTTTTCCTGTAACTATAACGGTTAAGGTACCTGACCTTACTGACACGTCTCAAAAATCCATCTAGAAAGAAAGAAAAGAAAAGAAAAAGTCTTTATTTAAAGAACACCACAATATTTGATACTTACTACTAGTGAGTTAAGTAGGTATTTAAAACTAAAAATATACAAAACTATATAAAATAAATGACAAAACATATATAGTGGTGTTCATGCAAAAAGGTAGACCACTCAGCTTAATAGAGGATTAACCACAAGGTTACCCCCTATACTGATTTTCTGTGACCCCCTTTATTTTGAGACATACTAACGGCACGGCAGCCTCAGCGTCATGACCATGTTTAATATGTTGTAAAATGTAAATAATAAATAAAATGGATAAAATAATAAGTAAATTGATTAAGAAAAAAAAATTAATTGTAAAGTAAAATATAAAATAAAATAAAAATTAAGTTATGACATAAAATACAGAATACTACTATTACTATTACTAATTTAGACTAGCACACTTATCTGTATATTGACAGTTGTAGAGGAGAGACTTCGATTTAACTACGTTATCTAATGATTTCCAGACAAGATCTACTCAGATGTTATCCACAGTAATATTATTGCTTTAACTTGTATTTTTAACTAACCAAATATTAAGGCTCTTACATAAAATTTAGACAGATTTCATCAAGGTACAAAATATGCGCAAAGTTTCTAATTGAATCGTATCTACAAACCGCAAGCACTTAATTGTATTATAAACGAACTGAGAATAACTTCGGAACTCCGTCATTTCATTTGAGTTTCAAACATGTTTCAACAAACCAAACTAGACCGACTTTTCTACTTATGTGTGACACTCCGAGCGACAGGTATTTACTAAAATAGCATTGCAAAATAAACCGGCACGAAAAGAGAACTTCAGTTACGTTTAGATAATTTGTATTTTTATTTAATTTCTAAATTATGTAACCAGGTAACTTGAATCTGTAAAACTCGTATTAGAATCTTTACAAAAGTTTTTGTTATTTTCGTATAATGCTTTATATTGTTCACACGTATCCATACAACATTGTTACTACGTTTATTTGCTGACGATCAATTGAGTTCAAAAACAATTTGATGGAAAATTCAAAGCCTATCCATGAGTCTATTTCAGCGCGAATTTTCAATTTACTTGTGTAAACAATAGTGAAAGTAAAATCAATAAAATATGGTGCTAGGTCCCATATAGCTTATTATGTGTTTCAATTTATGATATTAATTAAGAATGATAAATCATACATAGTTTTTGTGTAAATGTTATGTAAATTTTAAAGTTGATTCGCAAAAAAAATATATTGATTGTAATAAATCACAAAGAAGCATGTTTTTTAAAGGTAAATATTAGAAATTTTTTTTCTTGGGTTATTATTCCAGAGTTCATTGTGCTTTACCCAATTACAAAAAGAGTTTTTTGGTTATTCAATATAATATTATATTATACTGCCTAAGCGATTTAAATATAAAGCCGCACAATACAACAGTCCCGGATTTATGAATTTGTTCAAACAGGAACTAGTACTTTATAGTGGCGCCCCTGTCTCACAAATAGGCCCTTTTGCCTAGATTGTATAACTATTGTGGGCTTTTGAGTGTTATTTTGCGGTTAAGCTACCGTGTACAAAAGTATATGCAAGTACTAAGCAGCCGCTTTGCTCGAATGCGTTTTGTGAACTTTTTTTAGAAGTGGATTAAGAATAAAGTTCTTAATCCACTTCTAAAAAAAGTTCTATAAAAAGGGTGGGTTCTTTACTGTTGAAAACTAATTACGATCGCGGCATAGTGATAGACGAATAGGGTTTTCCAATAAAAATATATCGATCAATACAAAAGTGGGCAGATGAACACTTACAACCCAGAATTCACGTATTCCGATTCACCAAGTACGAGTGCTCCGGTTGTAACGCAAAGTGAACCTGAAACTTATATAGTGACACTAGTAATCAGTTGGCTGATGGGAAAGTTCAAAATAAAACACCTTTTTTATTGGAGGTTCCGCATCCAAAGGGTAAAAACGGTACCCTATTACTAAGACTTCGCTGTCCGTCCGTCCGTCGTTCACCAGGCTATATCTCATTAACCGTGATAGGTAAACAGTTTATATTTTCACAAATGACGTGTTTCTATTGCTCATATAACAAAAAATACTAAAAACAGAAAAAATACTAAAATAAATATATAAGGGGGCTCCCATACAACAAACGTGATTTTTTTTGCCAAATATTGATACGGAACCCTTTTTGCGCGAGTCCGACTCGCACTTGGTCGGTTTCTTAATCATATTATATGATAATGTTAGCGTTTTGTCCCGGTTTGTTAAGTTATTCTTCACCCTAACATGTCAATTATCTTAATGTAAATACTCTAATTGTAGAGGCAGTAGATTTTTAAATAACCCAATAGGAACATTCGCCAGTATAAATTTACCAACAATGTTGCCTTTAACTCGTCTAATAATCATTAGAGAGTAGACGTTCCAAAATGCTTAATGTAAGGAGTATATTACGAGACACAATGAGTCTCCATGAGCAGTGAGTGCTAAAGTTTAATTAAAGATTCATGATAAATCGTCGTAGGAAGCTGCATTCTGCTTCGCGTCTCGCACGTGAATAACGTCCGCGTCCGTTCCGCGAACACTTAAATAACTTAAGCCAGTAACCTAACAATAAATTCATGAGCCTCCACTCCTTTTGTTTGGGTCGCGCCGAGCGCTAATTGGCAGGAAGGACCGTTTAAAACATCTCAAATGAGCTGGCGTTATCGTCATTATAATCACTAAACGCATGAAATCTTTGCATCCGTAAATTAATTCTTGGCAGTAATTTACCGTCTATAGGTATAATGTGAATTTCATCTTAATGTTTGGTTACGTAAAGATTACTTTGAAAATCTTACTGGCTCATGTGCTTTTCATATTATTTTACATATTATAAAGATCTTTGTTTAATAGTAGGCTACTTAATGTACTTATTATTTCTGTATAAAATATGTCTTTAGTAAATAAGTAAAAAAGATTGCCATTAAAAATATTATAAAATCGGTGGAATGAGTTACGTTATTCTTTAATATTTATTGAATCGTGACTGCAGTCGCTTTTGTTGAGTGTTGCATTTTGTAGTAGGTATTATTTTATCGATCTCGCTTCACTACATAGTATAAAACAAAGTCGCTTTCCGCTATCTGTCTCAGTGTATGCTTAGATCTTTAAAACTACGGAACGGATATTGATGCGGTTTTTTTAAATAGAGTGATTCAAGAGGAAGATTACTACCCGTAATAAATATATAATACCCGTGCAAAGCCTATATAGAATATAGCCGCTATAGAATATAGCTATATTATAAAAATAAATACGTACATATTTTATTCCTTGGATTCCAATTTATTAGGTACGTACTACGTAAGTACAGTTTTAGAAATTTTATCTACTCCCATACTTTAAATCTTTTATAAATGATTCTGAAACAGTAAGTGTATTTCCAACATTAAAACACTTAATGTCCTAATAACCATTATATCATCCAAACGGATGATATTTTATAATCCAAACGGATGATATAATGTTGTACTGGATTTCATAATAACACTCAAATTCCTTCTGCGCAAAGGGTTTACTCAACAGGCAGCCACATTCTTACTGCTCGATGCGCGCTGCGTGGTATCTGTATGAATTCAAAAAAAGAACAGTAATTCACGCGCATTTTACTATGTCGAACGTAGTGCGCCGTAAATAAATATTTTACTCGAATCTCCGCCATTTTTCTTTAATATTTTTATTGTTTTGTTTACAAAAAAAATTTGCGATTACCTTCCAAAATTAAAGAACATATTAAAAATGTTCATTACAACTACAATACATGATTGTTTCATTAATACTTAGTTTATTTGTATATATTCAGTAATGGATGATGTTAGGTTACTAGGAGTGGCTGTTTTAATGTTAGCAGTAAACTGATTGTTTCAGAAACTTTTATAGAGGATTTAATTATGGGTGTAGATAAAGTCTTGTATGCAGCTATTGATAATGAGGTATTAAAACACGAATGTGGCATCGCCTCGTGTCATAATAATATCACATAAGTAATAGTATCACTTGTTATACAACAGATGCATAAATAACTATTTCTGTACTGCCACCGCGCCTGTTCTTAAGTTATTATTGTTATTAAACTCCAAAGATTTTCACAAGCCATAAAAATGCATGGAGAAGATTTCATATTGGCTATTTTGGTAAGAGAGTTGATGATTTTTATGTTTGATCTTCCTAGTTGTACAAAATTAGTTTATTGTACGTGAGCTTTTTTCACGTGTAAAAATACTTTTCCAAAAGAGTCTAATTGAAATAAACTATTTTGAATTTGAGCTTTTAATTCCTTTGAAAAAAAGTTTAGAAATGTAGGATTTATTAAATCTCATATTAGGAAATAATATTAACGTCTTGCAGTTCTATCATCGCCTAATTTAATATTGCTTGCCTTTGTTGTGGGATTCCTGAGAAGTCTTAAAGCCTTTTCAAAGACACCTCCCGCCTCGAGTCGCTATCCACTGAGCGAGAGGAAATAAAGTTATGATTTATGTTGTGAAATGTGCAGGCGGAGAAGCACCATTCTAAGTATACTCAACTCGCTATGTCACAACTAATGTATGTTCTTTCAGTACATAATTGTTATGGTTTAAAATATCAATAAATTTTTCTAAGATGTTTGTAGAATCGATACTTTGCCTTAGGATATGTTTTAGTCATTAAATTTTGCATGATTTTATCGTAACCTCAATCTATATAATTAATACAATTGTTTATCTTTTCTAAAGTAAGAAACTTTTAGAGTAAAAATAAGTTGCTAAGGTAGCTCGCCAAGAGTTGACGCTCCAAATTAAAGTCCATTTTCCTCAGCTAAGGGAGGAAATATCAGCTAATTTATGAACAAAATTAAATTTCTTTTAACCTTTATAACAAATAATCTTTATAACAAATAACGGAAACTACTTTAAATAGTAAAAATAGGATAATTTAATAGCAAATTAGCAGATTTCTGAACCAACGCTCACTTGGGTTAAAAGGAACGTGTAGATTATAATCAAGCTCCAAGTTCATTGTTAAGTTCGCTCACGTGGCAGTCTACGAAACTTTCGGAGAATTAGCTTACAATAATAATTTATAAAGAACGTCAAAGAAATTGTTAAATTTGATTCTATAATATCTCAAATATTAAAACTTTTAAGTTTACGGTACTCTTCACTACACTACTCCTTATTAAGAGTTTAAAAGTTAATTTGTATTGTTTAAAATAAAACTAATTCATATAGATAAAAGTCACTTATCTAATATTTAAATAATATATATATTTGTTTAATACTTTAGCGGCCATTGGAGTCATCGGTGACAGGTCTAGTTATTTCAATGGTGCTATACCGTTACCGAAACCAGATTTTAACTTCAGTTTTCTGTGATAGTTTTTTTTGAACACACTAAAATAGTAAAAACTAATTCTTTCGATTTAAGTATGTAAAAATGTTAATTAATTTACTAACGTGTCAAACATTTGGGCCAGACTTTCCTCAGATAATAAAGATGTATGATGATGATTTAGCGTCGCGGGTTAATAGCGTTAATTAATCGGTTTTTATTTGTTAAACACGTACATATTTTTTAAATATCTGTAAGAAAGTATAAAGTAGCAGTTATCTGTGCGTCATGACAGTCAGGTCATGTCCTTAGCTCCATTTGACGGAGGTCGAGCGTGGCCTGCCTCGATTAGGGCGCTAGTCCCATTCGGATTTGATTACACTCTGACTGCAGAGTACAACGAGACGAATAACATATATGATGGAAGAATTTTTAATAATAAATATTTGCATTCGTAAATATGAAAATACTTCTGAAATGTGAAATTGTATCTTCATTTCATGATTTACTAGGGCTTATGATACTCATTTTGAAGATTTTATAATATTGATATTGGGAATGAAATTACTTTATGTGGTTCCTGGTAGAACTGTCACGTAAGAGAAAAGCGTCGTACTTCTTCCCAAGATGTAAGATATAAACGTAGACCAAAATAATGTTTAGGCTGTAACTGCAGCGAGTATATGATCTACGAATATTAAAAAGTATTAAAAAAATATTTATGGATCAGAAGGCAAATATAGAAAATCGAGCGAAATAGATTAAGCGTTTTTTCTTTAATTCAATTTATTTAGCAACAATCCCTATATGCATAATCAATTACATTCGGAGTTAAAAAGAAGATGTAAGCTCCTCATGTCTTCTTTTCCTCATTCATGACTACACATGTTTGTTTTAAATAATACATTTATGGTTTTTGAAAGCATTTTAAGTAAATCACATTTCATTTAAAACATCAAGGCACGAGTAAATCAAATGTCTGTATGATTCAATTGTCTAACCGCCAGTGACCGTCTTCAAGCTGACCTACGTCACGTCGACTGCCAAGTGAAATGTCACGCTCTCCAATAAAATTAACACGTACACAGGCTCCGTCAAAACAAAACTGTTGCTAAAGCGTTCAGAGCCATTCCGAGCCCTGATAACGTACCGCTTAGTCAACTTGACGTTAACACACAAGCCTTCGGACAATGTGGCAGTAACGACATAAAGCTCCAAATATAAAGAGCATTTATCTGGTTTGAAGAGTTTGTTACCCAAAGATTATTATCACATTAACCGTAAAAGTAATTTACATGATTGTTAATGCCATTTTATTTGTTTACTTTATAATCTTTCAAAATGTCAAGTGACCAGGACAACATATTAAATTCATATTTATTAAAATAAATATCCAATAGTAGTATTTAAATTAATTATTCAAATTTAATGTATCTATATCTATACTTCTATACTTTTATATTAAGAGGAAAGATTTGATTGTTTGTATGTTTGTATATTTGTATGTTTGTATGTTTGTTTGTTAAGATATGGCCCTTAAGTGCCATAAGGTGACCATTTTGTAAATTGAAGAGTTTCTCAGAAACTACAAATCCGATTTAAAATTTTTTTTCACTGATAGAACTACACAATTTATGAGTGACAAAAATGAATTAGTGTTGCCATATACCTTTATTAATTAATAGAATATGGTCATTTTGTTGTTTCTAATCCGATTTTAATAAATCTTTCACTGAGAGAAAACTACACTATTCGTGAGTGTCAAAGGTGATTTAGTGTTGCCATATACATTTTTTAATTAATAGAATATGGCCATGTTGTTGCTACTAATCCGATTTTAAAAATTCTCTGACTGTTAGAAAACTACACTATTCGAGAGGGACAAAAGTGATTTGGTGTTGCCATGTACATTTTTTAAACAATAGAATATGGCCATTTTGTTGTCACTAATCCGATTTTAAAAATTATTTCTCTTACTTTTATAATACTATCATTGTCTCTTATCCTCTCTTTTTTCTCTCTTTAATTTTTATTTTTATCTGTTCAGAAGGAATAGCCTCTTTTCGCTTTCTTTCTTTCGATTATCTCTCTCTCTCTGTCCTTTACCTATTCAATTTTATTTTTGCTCTGTCCTCCCTCTTTTATCATCTGTCGCTTTTCTTTTATTTTTGTTTCTATTATTTTTCTTTTTATAACTTTTTCTTACTCTCTCTCATTTTTATAATAATTAAAATAATTAAAAACTACACAATTACGGAATGACAAATTGAGGGCATCAATTGTAATATCGAAGCGAGGGCAGCCCGCTAGTTTTTAATATAATTAGACGGATTAATATAATGTAATGAACTAAATTTTAAAAATCGGAATACTATTATTTAGTTCTTTTTATAAGTTGCATACAAAAAAATGGTTAGTAATAATTAAAGTACTTATTGGAATATTCCTTATAAATAATTCGTTCGAGCACAAAATCCACCCAGAGTAAGCATTATCGCTGCCAGGTTAAATATATATCTTAGTTAAATATGTAGATGCACCCAAGTGCATTTAGAGCAGTCGGAATGCAAGCAAGGTCTAATGTAATGCAATTCAACTGCGAACATTGGGCAATGGGATAGAACTAGATTCCAAGCAAGCATTTAGCCTCCATCATCTCAGACCGGGGCGCTGGATATCAATATCTATGTAGATAGCATCTCGAGCACTACAAAGCTTCTCTTTTCTTAACATTAAACTAAATATTTATACTCGTACAATTCTATGTATTATTAGTTCAAATATCTCTTAATATCTTTAAGTAAGCACTTTATTAACATGTCAGCACACTCTTTTTTCACTCGATAACTTTACTTATAAACTCTATACCGTAGTATCATCAGTTTGGCTGGCAAAATCAGCAGAAATATCAAATTAAAAATAAATATTAAATAATCAGGTGTCCTCTTGCATACCTCGGAGTTGTGAAAAACATATTAATACATGTGCTCTTTCATGATGATACTCGCAGAGGAATCAAAACCTAAGGCTACCCTTGTCCTAGAATCGTAAGTTTTGATAAGAAGCATGGTTTTATAGAACACGTAAGAGAAAAACTCCCAAAATCATTAATTTGTAGCAATGTCACAAAAGGTTTATCAGTTTGTCTGACTTTTATAAACAGTTTCTTTTTAAACTTGATTTTTGTACTCTTTGTAAAGTAACCTACTTAAGATCAAACGGAATTCAGTTAAAATTTCGGTTCACAACAATTCATGGCTTAAGATGTATGAAATTATATCATATTATTTTTAAAAGCATTTCAACGTTTTAAATAAACCTTCTGAAATTGTTCTAGTCACGTAACATTTTCGTTCTACTTTGTGGGTATATTTAACTCGAAGCAAAGTTTCCTCGAAAATATTGACGCGTGTCGAATACGTCGATACGTGTGAACTAGCTCAAAGCTCAAAGCAATAAAACTTTAAAACTTAAAATATCCTCCTAAAGTGCTTAGATAGTAGTTATGATGATTTGATTTCGACCAAGCTTCGATCTGCTTATTTTGTAAAATCTTGGCTCGTCCAAACCAAAAACATTGTCATGTAAAATGTTGAGAAGAGAACATATACCTGCACTGTCAAAAAGTTGTCAGATCTCATATAGAGCCAAGCTTCTAACTATACACGCGCTACCTCTACAAGCCCTAACGTCACAAGCTTTACACCTTACTCAAAAGTTTATGAAGTTAGGGCTTGTAGAGGTAGGACGTGTACGAATTTACGAGATAGCGTTAATATTATTTTTTATTCATGTTAGTTTTTATTTCATTATTTACTGGATTATATTACAAGACATTATGACTAGAGTTAAAACGCATAGTGATACTTAATTAGCTAAACAATTTAATGTAAAAGCAAAATTTAACCTTAATCGTAAGTGCTGTTTCTGAGAAAGTAAGATATTATATAATATATATTAAATGCGTACAAGAATTGTTCATTAAAATTTATTAAAATAGTGAAAAACTTTGTTAAACTTTACGAATAATTTGCCAACTTTAAATAAGTAAATAATAAAAAACAAAAATAATTTTTACGCATCGTTTATTGCGTACTAGATATGTAGTTAATAAATCCTTAAATATTGTTATAATTTAATTAATAATTTAATTATAAAAATTGTTATATTTATTTAAAATGTTGTATAGTTTACAGTACATAACAAATTAAATTGGAGTGTCTGTTTGTAATATTAAAATAACCGCTTATTACTAAGTGCATATTTATGTGTGTTTTAGGCAATTAAATATCACTTGCTTTAACGGTGAAGGAAAACATCGTGAGGAAACCTGCACTCCTGAGAGTTCCCAAAAAGTTCTCTAAGGTGTGTGAAGTCTGCCAACCTGCACTGGGCCTGCGTGGTGGACTATGGCCTAATAACCTCCTCATTCTGAGAAGGAGACCCGGCTCAGCAGTGGGCCATCGAAGGGTCGTGATGTATACACGATACATATACCAAAACAACATTTTTTTTTAAATTTTTGTCAGTCTGTGTGTTTGCTCCGGCTTATCGCTGAAATAGCTAGACCGATTTTAACGGGACTTCACTGGCAGATAGCTGACGTATCAAGAAGTAACTTAGGCTATTTAAGATCTCGCTACGACCCATAGGCCAACGAAGTCGCGCGGTTCGACTAGTAGCTAAATAAAATTTAATATTATGTAGTTAATATACATTCATGTGTTGATATACTTAGTTAAAGGTGAGGGAAATGTACGAAATTATCATTACAAAGAGACATTTTATTACAGTTCATTAAATTAAAACAGCAATATAAGAAGGTGCTAGGTAAAAGAATTCATTATTAAAATGCCTTCCAGGCTGCAATTGTCTGTGTAATGCTAAGTAGGATTTAAGGCGCAATACGTGCCCGTTTGGAGGAAGAAGTAATGTTTCAGGTGATTTAGTGCTCGGGATGGTTTTCTAAATTTCACTAGATTAAAAACAATTAATTTAATTTGAGTATGGTAACCGATGCACAGTTTAAATTTTTCTGAATTATTTACGGTTAATTAAATTTACTTTCTGTCACAGAAATTGACATCTAAGAAATCAAATTCTCAACTCAACAGGAAAAAACAACAAATATGGCATATTTCAGTATTTGTATAATAGGAGGTGTTAGTGAATTATTTTGTTTATAAAACATCCTAAGATCTGACCGTAGCACAAACAAAAAATTTCATCAATATGGATTAAATCCATTGATGGATTTTAATGATGAACATAAATATTAAATTAAAAATAGAAAATTATTGTATAAAAAAAATGTTTGTTATTTATGAAATTTTGTTTAAAAGGAAAAAAATTTTTAGGAACAAAGTCCATTAACGCGGCTTGAGATAGAAATCCTCATCTAACGAAAGAACATTATTCTCGCATAGAAACCTTTGGTTCTGTCGTTTATGTCATGGTGGACGTCGGTGATGTAATGGACACCCGTAGTTTGGGCTTTTGGTTTGTGAAGTGAAGAACTCTGGTTCTAGATAAAGTTCTAGCTCAGGATTTATAAATAAATATCGTACATTTATTTTTTTATTCATATGATTAGAGAAAAATCTAAAATTTTTTATTCATAAACATTTGTAACTACAGTAAAATATGGCATTACTTCATCTACTGAACGGCAATCTGCATTACTAAAAACGCTTTTACAAATGTTATGTACAAGTAAATTAGTTTATTTCCTCTAGGCGACAATTTAGCTCACGCTCTTGTCACAAATTGTCGACGAGGGGTAAATGCAAACTATTAAGGAAATACAGCAATTCTAGCAGCCCTTACCCTACATTACAGCGCAATCTTACACCGGCAAAATTATAAGCAACACCTTCTCATGCCGTGTCTGAAGGCAGTAACACGTACACTGCGAACAGGCAATAAGTGAACGGACGCCGCGCACTGGCTATGACTACAGCTCCGTTAATATTTCATATCATTTACACCAAAATTCCAGATAACTTTCAAATCTAGAGTTGAACGTGCTTCAATAATTAACAACTATTTTTATGTTACAAGAATTATAAAATTTTCTATTTCAATTACAGTTTTACCGACTACTCAATTCTTTTCTATATAATATAATACCAGAAATTTTTGAAACCTGTACAATGTCACAAAGATTCTTTAATAAACATATCTCTTATGAAATTTATACATTTCCTAGAAATTGTAAAAAGTTTCAAAATGATATGTATAAAATTAAAAACAAAATGGAAACAGAAAAAACTTATTAATTTTTAAATTTGTCTTCATGATCTATCTAAAAATGGGTTTAATAGTCATCATAAAAATCTACTAAAGAAACTACCAGGTGTATCTAGTGTATCTACCAGTGGCGATGAGTGAATATTTTCTATGGGACATCCGGTTAAAAAAAATTGTTTCATAATTAATTAGTCCCACAGAATGTTCTAACAATACAATTATTATTACAATACAATTAGTTTCTATTTTGAATTTAAATCAATTTAGAATATTAGGCTTTCATTATTTTTAAGTTTTTGTTGACATTTTAAATTTCTATGTGTATAATCCTGTTACAAATTATTTGATTAACAATTTTCATAAATAGAAGGAAATATTGAATAATATTTTATTAGATTGGTTGTATGACATATACTTTTTAAGTAATATCCAAAACAACTATTGTAGTTATGTCACTATATAACTACTTCTTTACATTTTAAAAGTTGATAGAAATGCCTATCAAAATCAGACCATGTTATCCATGCCTTTGTATTAATTCTTATCCAAATAAATTATTTTGTATTCAAGACCTTTTCAATACCTGTAGATTACTTTTTGAATTATTGAAATCGGACATTCCATTCAAAAGTACACCCCTACGCGCTGGTGTGTTAAATGTCCACCCGTGCGAAGTCGGGGCGGGCCACTAGTTATTTATTTTGGATAATGAACTTTAACTTTTTATTCTAATCTAAATCTAAAAAAGGTAGGTAGGGAGCGTGTCTAACACATCATACGCCGTCTGATTTCGAGCTGTGCATCATAAATTTTTGCAGTGAATTTGCTAAACTAATAATGAAGGCGTTTTTAATTATTGTTTTTTATTTCCAAAACTTATTTATTAAATTTAGTTTTTATAAATGTAAGTAGTAAATAATAAGGTAAAAATTTCGGGAGGGACAATTTCGGCTGGGGCTGCTATGAGGAAACGGCTTATATAAACTCTTCCCTACTGGTACTTACCGGCGTATCCGAACGCGAATTAGGGTATTTAAAAAAAATTTTTATACGTTTCTTATCTGATTAAGGAATTGCATTCAATCTCCAGGAGTAGACTTAATGTACTTGCAGATGGATGGACCTATTGTTTTATTTAATACAGTATCGTTTAATAATTTATGAAAATATCTTAATCTCAACAGAAACTTAAATCAGCAAAATATAACGGACTGACAATAAAGACTGCAGAGAATAGGTATAGCTACGGTTTTAATATACTTAAGACTAATTAATCATATGTTTATAATTAATAAATTTTTTAAAATAAAGTGCGATAAAATTATACAGATTTGTTTTATATATATTCAATCAATCCAAACTTTGTATCAATATATTTTTTTTTAACAGTTTTAATATTAAAAGATACATTCTTTTAGGTGAAAATATAATATTGAGTAAATTAAAGTTATTTACAAGTAAAAGACTATCTTGTTTTCCTTGAAGAGCGACACGCCGAAGTCTTACATGTCTTTCAGAAAGCCTTAAATCCTTTCCTTATTAGGTGTACGAGTTAAAGAGATCTGGAGTATCCTATCTTCCTGTTTTGTAATTAACAATCTAACTTCGTTATTTATTTATGGTCAACTTAGTAAATCTGAAAATGTGTATATACATATATGTTGGGTCGTTGTTAAAATATAAAAATATTATTCAGTATGTTTTTGCATATTATCTGTAATAATTTAATTTCATTCTTTTTAATGCTTGCAGTACATAATATAATTATTATCGTGCTTCAGTTTTTGTTAATAAAGGAATATTTTGTAGATTTTGTAAAGCTGTGTTTTGTAGGGAAAGAGACAAGTAAAAGAAAAAGTGGAGTATACAACTTATAGAAATTAAATGGAAATTGGAAAGTTAAACGTAGAGGAAAGTCATCCTGCTTTATGGTTACTTTAATTTTTTAATAAGACCATCAGCGTTTCAGAATCAGCGGCCTAACCAAGGCAAATATTTGGATGACAACAATAATATTTTTCCCAAGTAGGAATTGAACCCGCGACCACTAAAGTATGAGTTAACTACCCTAATCAATGCTCTAAAAAGAACATCGTTTTAGGCACAGTAGTTTTATAAAATTAAGTATTAGATACTGAATAAAAATAGCTATATTGAAAAAGTAATATAAAATATACATATACAGATATAAAGATGATTTTGTAAGGTTTCAGATTAACTAAAGAACCACAACGCCGAGTAGCGACCTCGCGTTAAGAAAACTCCGAATACGAATAAATTTACAATTCCGTCTGTGAGTTCACCTGCACCGGACAAATGCTAAAACTCTTTCCTAACTTGCTGCACTGAATTTAAATGTCGTAAACAAACAAGCACAAAACAACATGTGTGTATCGTGGTATTTGCCAGACTTTGTTTATCATTCAGTTTTTTCCTGCATCGTTGGGCAACATACCTAACACTTGAATTGTTGAAAAATCAAGCCACATATTTTATATGCTTTTCATTTTTAAAAATATTAAAATTAAATATTTAAATTTTTGTTTGTTTGTTTGATTTTCCTAAATACATATTTAAACAAGCGACAAGAAAAATTGAAAAGAATTATCATCTTTATATGTATAGGTAATAGTCAAAGTAATACATATGTCGGCGCGCAAGTTAGGCTTGGGTTAACCTAACCTTAGGTTTAAACAGAGAACATGGGCAGTGTAGGCGAGTTTTTCAATTAAATAACACCTAGGTCACAAGTCCAACTCACTGAACTGTTTAGGTTTCTGTCGTAATTGTAAGAGAACATAATGTTTAGTTAATTATCAGTAGTGTTGTAGTGTTTTCAATATCAATATACCGTTCTATTTTTCTACGTGATATATATATAAAATGAAAATGAATCGCAGAAATGTATGTACGCGCATTACTTAAGAGCTAATTACTTACCCAGAATAATATTTTTTTATTATGCTTGGTTTATGTCAGGACAAGGGTTGTACAAATAAACATTGTTTGTACAAATTTCTTGTATTATACTTATTTGAATCTAGAATTAATTTCATGGTGATATTATGTTTAATTTTCATTTCAAAAACACTGTTTCTTTCTATGTCTTAGTATCAAATATTTATCAATCCATCAATTCCAAAAGTTTACAGTGCAGAACAAACTAAATGCAGATATATAACAATTTTACAGTTGAGTAGAATAACAATGGTGTGACGTGTAGCATCGAGCCAGGCAGGTGCTACACGAAATTGATTTGCGCGGCGTCAATCCAACGATTCGCAACTCGATTGATGAGAACTTATTCATATCGACCAGCACGTCAAGTGTTCTGAATTGGATAATATAAATTAATAGTTTTTTTCGTAATTTAACGTATAAATAATATCAATAGCCTTGACTATCATATCTTCAAATTTACTTTTATAGATCGTTCAATCCATGATCCGAGCTTACTATTTTGATAAACAGTGGACGAGCATCGTCGTGGATTTAACCATCCATACCTCTGGAAATATATGTTATAGGCTAATTATGTAAGTGACTTTCTTCTTGTGTTTGTCTTGGTCACTTCATCAAAAAACGCTAAATATAAATTTTTACTTCTTATGCACCACTGCAGTTACTAAGCTGATCGGAAATAAAGGGACGAAACAAAAGGTTATAAGAAAGTTATGATTCATATGATAACACCAGCTCGCGGATCCATAATCATCCGCTCTGACTGACTCTTATATAAATCTCACACGTAACTTAAATAGTAGTATGTATGAATGAAATTAGTATTTTCCCCTCACAATAGCAATTCGTATGTAATATATAATATGTCGGCTATAATAAGTCGAGACTGTCAAAATGGCGGAAGTGACTTCTACCCTACTCCAGCGCCATAGATGGCGATGACGATTTAATTATTCGATAATCGTTTACTATTCTCCGACATATAGAAATAGAAAGACATTTAATTTACTATCCTGTAGAGTATATCACCTATTTTTCAGTTTGTGTGACATGTTGTGTCGTACCGTAGTTTCTGTATTTAAATTTCAGTTGGCCTTAAAGAATCTGTTAATCACAGTTTTTTTAGATTTTAGCACGTTTTTGGCTAACCGTACATTTTCTCAAAAATCACTTCAGAATATTTTAAAAAGTTATGGATGGTCACCTAGGAACGTTTTTCTGTAACTATAATGGTTAATGTACCTGCCCTTACTGACCAGTCTCAAAAATCCACCCTGTATATAAAAATTAAAGAATTATTGAAAACTTCACGGAAGCTTCACCGTATACTGATAGTGATGAGTAGCCACTATAGGTGGCGTGTTACTTTACTTTTTGAAGAGAATTTTGTGAATACGTAATGCATTTATACTCGTAAAGTAAACTCTGATCAAGAATAGAACTTTCGCAGATTGATTATAATATTGACACAAATTCATCGAAGCTTTTAAATATGTAGTATAAAACAAATCTGCTAAGGCGGCGATGTAAGAGGCTCCTTTATCTGAGCGTAGCACGCTCTGTCCTTGCCGAGGAGAGTCTCCACCAACTTGTTTCTGTAAGTATGAAATATAGTATGCGACGTCACGCGTCCCGTCGTCGTCCCATTCCCCGCGATTTTATTTCTACCTACAATTATTATAAAAAGTAAATGACATCTACATCATTGATATTTTTATATTGAATTAACAATTTAAATTATGTTATTTCATAACGTTTTCCTTTGTTTTTAAATACTCAGTTTAAATTAACCAACTTATTCTTAATTACCTAATAGTTAATGGTATCCTATAAAATTATTTAGATTGACTGGTATGTAGGTATAACAGTTTGTTTTTCTTTATGACTGATATGTAAAATTAGCTAGACAGCTAAATTAGAAATATTGCGTGAACTGATCCTTTACACTATTGAAAGCTCCATGGATATGCATTACTAAAATAATGGATAAAAAATCCATTATTATGAAAATACTTATAACGAAAAAGCTTACATATAAAAGTATAATGTATTGGTGAGTTTTCACAAACTAATCGACCGGTGTCAGTCGTAAACGTGAACTGTTTGGAGTTAGGAAGTTTTCCTTTTCACGGAGAATCAACGCAATGAATTATGCATGGGAATTAAGTTTGACGTGAGATAAGCACCCGAAAGATTTATTTGACGATATGACGTGTAGAAAACAATCCAAGTTGTTTGCACTTTCTAATATATCGCTATAGTTTTATTACTAATACGTCAATCTTAACTTCGTTTCAAAGTTTTGGAAACGTTCATCTCTGTTAGTGTATTTCGGAAAATAAATAATAAAGAATAGAGTTGTTTAAGAATACATATAATGTAGATTTATAAGCTTTTACTATACTTTTACCTCAGAGTAAAGTACACTTTTCATATTTTTTTTAATCATAAATATCTGTCACATGCCTAGTTTTGTAAGTCCTTTCAAATATCCGAAGTATTGGCTGGAAGAGATTCCTGACTGGAATAAGCCCGCCTTTGTACTTCTGCATTGTTTTATAACAATAAAGAGAATATATAAATAAATATATAAAGAACTTAGTAGAAAATTTTAAACTTATTATTATAGAATTTATAAGAATCATTGTAACCACGTATTTTTATCTGAGTTACGCACGCTTGTACAGGACTTGCCCGGAAATTTAACTTCGTTAAGAATGAAATATGTCTCCTCGTTATTCCACGGCTTGTTGCGCGAATACTTACATTTCCAGTTCTCCACCTCTAGTTTTCTCATCAGACCCAACGGAAATAATTTTAACCGAGACTGAGTTATGACAAAACTCTAACGGACATTGCCGCATCCGTAATGAGAATGGAGTCGAGATATGTCCATAATTTATTATCACATGCTCGTGTTCGGGGCAGTCTGTGTGCAAGAAGTCGAATGTTTTTGTTCTGTATTTACTAAATGTAAAATGAATGGTACGTTTCGACTAGAACAAGAAGTATATTATGTGAATTAAATACAATATTCTCTACCTTCAGATAAGATATGACCATAGAAGAGGTAAACTTGAAAGCATTTAATTATATTTAGCGCGCATATGTTGGGTCTGGATTATCACGGTCAGGTCGTCGTTTAGTACGCCCATTTGAATACCAAACCATTCTTTCGTATCTGTCTTTAGACTTATTTCATATCAGTGAATAAAAGAAGTAAAATAGAAATAAGAAGTAAAGTAACTCTATCATATTTTGTAATATTAGTAAAATTTTATTGCGTTCTGACAATCATCGGCTTACACATTAGATACATATTCTTGTAGGAAATTAAACTATCTTCAAAAAAGGTCTCAAAGTTATTCAATGGTAAAATTCAACTACAAATTATATTATGACGATTTTCATAAGATCAAACAACGCAACTCTATATTCTGATTTAAAAAATGGTATGTTTTTCGATCAAAATTTCCTCCGATCATTATCATTTATTTATTAACTTAAAAAAATATTAGAACAGATTTAAAAACCGTAAGTTTACCTAATATTTTTTTGGTTAAATTCACATCCAAATAAAATACTTATACACCCAGTGATTCTCTTGACACGAACACAGCGTTAGATTTTAAATAACGTTCCCCAACTGAAACTCTAATTTAATACAGTCACCAAGTATGGAAGATTTACGAACGATTAAGACATTTATAACAAATACAACTAAACAAACATCAGGATCGTTCCGTTATCTTGGGCGCTTCGACGCCATAGACAGACATACCGATACACACGTTATATATGTAACAACCCGTCGTTGTAGCGTCGGGAGTAAAAATGGCTCTAATTAATTCAAAAATAGAATAATTGGTACAATAGCCTATTCAAACAAAATGTTGGTGGCCAGGTTTCCTAAGATTTATAAATCACAAAAGTAAGACCTCTTTCTTATTTAATTTTTTTTCATGTGACATGTCACTGTCAATATTAAATTGTAATATTTCTTTTTGTTTTTAGTTAGTATTATAATTTTGGCCTTTATATTTATGAGGAATGGAATATCAAAACATTAATAACAAGTTAAATAGCGTGGGAACATACGCTAAAATTCAATTTGACGAAAGTTCCTCTAATTCAGAAACATCGATACAAAAAAAAATCTTTAATAAAAAGTTGTCTCATCATGCACAAAAAAAAGATGAATGGATATCGCCAAGCGATTTATTAATAGATACAGTAATGTTAGTACCCCCTTTCACGTCAAGAATTACTAGAGGCAAAACCCATGAAGGCATATTAGGCATTGGAAATTTAGTTTTAGAAAACGAAAGAAGTGAATTTTTAAAATTATTGACAAATTTAATGCACGATAACGATGATTCGTGGAAGTATATTTTGATTCATGAAAAAGAACAAGTTATTAAAAAGGTAACCGCAATTTTTGAAAATGTATTTAAATACAAAAGTGAAATTATGAAAAATGAGCTATCAAAATTTTATGAGGAATCACTGCAAGATCTAGAAAGATATGTAAAGAATGAAACACAGACTATATTGGAGACAGCTTATGCACAAATTATTTCTGATTTAAACAGCCAAATTCACATTAAAATGCAAAAAGAAAGGAAAAAACTAGAAACACTATTAAACAAAAAATACGTAACCGAATTATTAAAAGTTAAAAAATATTATAGGCTTTTGCTCAATAATGAAGAATATAGAAGAACAACATTAATAAAAAAAGCGATGCAGGATCGCAATGAAGCACTGAAGGTATTTTACAAACAAATTGAAGCTAGACGAATTACTAGTACTATGTATATTATGAGTTTGGAAAGAAAAAAAATTAAAGTGCAAAAATTGCGATTAAAAAACCTACAAGCAGCAGAAATTGCCGAGAAGTTGCAAAAAATTAAAAATATTAGTGATCAAATTGAAAAACTCAAAAGTAATTATATAGGTATCTCAAGAATAAATAAGCAGTGGGAGACTAAAATTAAAAATATTCTTAAATTATTTTTAAAGTTTATAAGCTTTTCTTTAAAACTACTACCAGAACAATCAACTTTTTTACTTAATTTACAAGAGATGGTAGTGTTACAGTTGCAGGAAATAAAAAAAAAATCTGAAATATTTACATCTGTATTAATAAAGGATAAACCGGAATCAAATCTTTTCCGATTTGAAAAAAAATACCAAGAACCAGAAATTTGTGAAAAAGAACCATTTACTATAATAGGTGACTTATCTGATTCAATTCCATCAGTTTATGGTAGCAGAGAAACCTTGCCTTCTGACGTAGACTTTACTCATTTTAGACTACAGAGAGAGTACGTTTACGCTAAATGTCATGCATTTGAAACAATAAAACAATTGCTAGAATCTCAGAAATATCAATGCAGTGCTGCACCTCATGCTGTTCAAGAATCGTCCCATAATTTGATTGAATATGACGCTAAAGATATGCCTCAATCTATTAGGTCAGTGACAGAGGAATCATCTTTTGAATCACTATTACTAGACGACTTCCCACGTTTTGAAGATTGCCCTTTAAGGAAATGTAGAAATTGGATAGAAAAAGATTTCTTTCATTATTTAGCATCCTATTTAGAATACACTGAAGAAAATTTTAAGAGAGTAACTGCAATACTTCCTGAAACTGCTAAAAAGCATATCACTTTACCAGATCTTATTAGTGCAAAAAATATTGCATACAGTGAATTACCATTTTCGGTAACAAAAGAGTCACATCGCAATACCGGAACTCAATATTCTAGCCAAGAAGATTTAAAATCTACACGTATATTATGTCCATGTATTGAAAATCTACCAGAACAGCAAACCAGATCATCAGATGTATGTTATCAGTTGACTCAAATTCAAGACTTTGCTGAAATTGAAACCAAACGCAAAAACTCGTTAGACCAATTAATTAGAGAACACCCTGAGATACTTAAAATATTTACTGATGAATGTTACGATTACAAGTTATGATTTTATTGACTCAAATAAAAACTATCCGTTATGTTTATTGTTTATCTCAATATTAATGAATAGAGAAGTAATCTTAACTCTGACATTTTGTAAGTAATAAAATAGTCATGTAAGCTTCGCTTTAATATATTGCAGTAATTAACATTTCTGTATAACAAGACAGTAATTTAGGCATTTTAACCAGGTGGGAACATAAACCGTTCCCGGAGATCACAAATTGCTTGCAGTGCCTTCGCGGTCTCGGGCTAAACTATATTCATTTGTTCTTGTTTGCTATACTGTATTTGTTAACGCAAGTTCCGGGATAGTATATAGAAACTAATGCGATGAAGCTTTGAGAATACAAATAAATAAATATCAAGTACATTGAGTTTTAATTCGTTATGATAATATTAAACACAGTTTAGATTGTCATACTTTATTCTTAATACTAGCTACATTTATCTCGCTCTATATGCGCGCGCCTATTTTACTTAGTTCATTATAAAGTATCATTTGTAATGTTTGTAAACGATAATCGATTACTCATTTGAGCCTGTCAAAAATCTTTGAATATAAAAATCGAGACGGAAGTGATAATTAATTTCTTTATCATTATCCTACCCCAATTATAGCCTGATACGGCCTTCACTATTATCCTACCTCACCTATACCCCGACATATATATGTCGGGGATTTTAAAACGATGTGAAAAGGAGATGGAAGGAGGAAGATGGGGAATATTGGGGAACACTATAAGAGGGGGTGATGGTATTGAATGGAATATTGGGTAAACGCAACGTAGATACTCCTACTGAACCGATAAATGATCAAATATGATCTCTAACAATTACGAGAGAAACCTAAGCAGTGCCTTGGACTTGTGACCAAAGTGTAGGCTTAAGGATATCCTTTAAGTGATCACGACACTCGCCTCCACTGCTCAGGCTCTCTGTTTAAACCCAAGGTTAAACGCACATAAACCGAATCTAATACAAGGCTAACCTAACCTAAGGCTAACCTAACATTGTGTTTACTTAACCACGGCAATTACATTGTAAGGACTTACGTGACCTTAGTTGGACAGCACTTCCACACTGCACTTGACACTATCACTATCACTAGCACTACTTAGATGATGTTCACTTCTTGAGAGACCGCGCACGACTAAGACTTCAGTTAGACTGTCGATCGCATATAAAGGGTCGAGGTTAGAGACTGTCAAAACAACGGAAGTGCCTACTACCCCACTCCAACGCCATAGACAACTATAACGATTCGATTAATCGATAATCTTTTACTATGCTCCGACATATGAATTAATTTAACCATATTATTGATGTTTACTCTTAAGAATTACAAATAATAATAATCTTAACATATTGAAATTGAATTATTGCTTTATCTCACTTATACCACCTCACCACTCACCATTTGAATTATTTTCGTTAACACTCAAATCGCTCAATAACCCATTCCACTTGTATTAACGTTCATAACGCTCGGGAATAAGTGTAACGGCAAAAACCGCGGTCGTGAGCGTGGTCGTTGTACTCGTGAGTGCTAAGTGGAAGGCACCCATTAAGTGCGAACGCTCATTCTACGTATGTCATTTCAATTTGATCAAGTGATATATCGTTGACATGTGCCATTCCCATACATTATTTAGGTTTTCTATATGCGTTAACAGAAAAGTAGGTAGAAAGTCAACTTGGCAAAGGCCCCAGTACTTGTGTACAGAACCCACCACGAGTGTCTTCCCAAGAAAGCCTCTATGAATAATCAGACTCAGGATAAATTGACGTCGGCCAACCCGATTGACAATCCACCCGGTATTTGGCCGGATGGTACGAAATATGCTACCAAAGCTTTTAACGGGGCAATACGCCGGGGCCCTCACAGGTAACACAGTTACGACGATGTAAATAGTGCATTGTCGCAGGGTCTTCAATGGCTCATGATTAATAATTTAGTACTAAACGCCGAATGTTAAAATACAGCGATTCACCCTTTTATTAAATAATGAAATATTGAATGACATTTAATAATAGGGTGTGACTCCAATAACTTTTTAGGAATAACTTTAGACTCAAAACTTCAGTGGAACTTCCATTTATCATCTTTGACGGGAAGACTCAGCTCGGCAGCTTACGTTGTAAGGAAAGTAAGGCAACTAACTGATATTGATACAGCTAGACTTGTTTATTTTAGGTACTTTCACAGCATTGTGACTTACGGCATTTTGTTGTGGGCAGGTCCACGGACATCCATTTTTATGTTTCAAAAATCTTATATTATTATTTGTTTGTTTGCACACGCTAATCAAAAATTAACCTTTGTAGAACAGACTGATGTAAACAATGACATTTTGAAAAGAGCGACTGTTGAGTTTCTTGGCAGTTCTTCTCACCAGGAAACTGCTTTCCAAACTGGTATCTTCAGACAAACTGACTGACTGACCAATTTTGACGTGCCAAAAGTACTTTGTAAAACGTCTTTAAATAAACAAAATTTAAAATACAAAAAAAAAATAACCAAAGGACTGGACTGATTCGGTCATTTTACCAATGCATAAGAAAGGCTCCAATAGAAATCGTGAAAAAAAATAGAACATTAGCCCTCATCTCTCAAAATAGTAAAATCCTTATACACATCATTAATAACCCCGCAGGAATAGGCAGGATTCGTCTAGGGTAGAGGCACGCGAGAACAATTTCTCAATATAAGGCAAAGCATTGTCATTTGAAGTCCGAATTAAACTTATAATTGTGTCAATTGGCAAAGCTTTTATAAGGTACATTCTGAATTAGGGATCTAGCCGAATTAGCCAAAACATCTAACTGTTCTGCTTTAGTCTTTATACGATGATAATTAAGGCATGTTCAGCATTGACCTAACGCTCTCAAAAGCATTTTCGTTTAAAAATGGGACCGACAAGGCTGTATACTATCCCTTATCTTGCTTAACATCTATAGAGAGTATATCATGCGACGCGTTTGTGAAGATTGGAACGGAGGTGTTTCAGTTGGCGGGGCAAAGATCACAAACCTGCGCTATGCCGATGATACGATACTCTTTGCATCCAACGAAGAAGATAGTGCACTCTGCTGAAAAAATTGGAGAAAATTAGCAGAAAAATGGGGCTTCCTATTAACAGAGCGAAAAACCAAAAAATTGTAGTACGTCTCTTACCATGACTGACAGACTGAATCTTGAAGTGGTGAAAGAATTCATTTATCAAGGCTCCGTCATAACCAATCACAGGTCCTGCGAGAAGGACATCAGAAGACGAATTGGCATAGCGCTAGCGCCTAAGAGCGCTATGACCAAGCTTGACTAGATATGGACCTACTGAAGCTTCTCGAGAAAAACAAAAAAACTCATGTTTCAATGAGTCAGCACCACATGCTTGCGTGGAAGTTTCGAGTTCTTAGGCTACATTGCCAGGAAGAAAAACGGCAACCTCGAAAAACTGCTGATATCTGGCATGGTGGACGGGAAGTGACCTAGACACCCCAGCCCAACTCGTTGTGATAAAATCCGTTCTACATTAAGCATTTCGGTTCATGATGATTTTCACGCCACCGAAGATAGAGTGAAATGGCGAAAGATAGTCCTGGAAAAAGTTATTCAGAGGAGCCACGACCCTCCATATATCACTAGAAAGAATAAAAAAATAGTAAAGACAAGTTAGTAGTTCATGTAAATATCTATGTTCTCAAATTCTCAATATGTCCTAGGTAAAACGTAGTACCGGCTGAGGTACATACTAGGATGTGTTGCATTTTGGCCATTCTTGTGATTATTTTTAAATATCTTAAGCATATGAGTAAGATTTGGACATTTCTGATATTTTGGTGTATAGTACATTAAGTTGTAATTAAAAATATAAATCTAAAAAACTGTCCGATTTATAACAGGTTCCCCTATATTTATATATAATATATTATAAATCTAGGACTAGGATATATAAAATTGGCAAATTTGGCATATTGTCACAAAATGTTGATAATGAGATAAGTACCATTAATAAATTTTGCTTATACTGCATGATCATATAAATTACACCCTTAGCTAAGAATAATGTAGGGACGGGTGTGAGCGGGTATATCAGGCGTTAAGGTAAATTTACACAAGTCGGTAACAACCTAACTTATTAAGTCGTCACACGTCTCGACGCCCTGTTAACGCCGAGACGAGACTTATGACATTCCTCCGTAGCTTACGATTACATCTCAAAGATTACTGTTATACTTTGTATGCATTAATTAAGTTTTTGTAGCTGTATCGCTTCGTTGTTTGTAATTGCAATGAAGCATTCCTCCTCTGTTCATTCTAGAAGGAGACTCGACTCTCTAGTGAGCCATTAACCCGTTAAGATGATGATGATGAAAAAACATTAACAAGATAAGATCGTACCATTGGTGACTAAGATTATAGAACCATACTTAAATATCTTTAACATTAAGCAAAGTTTTTTGAATAATGAGAAAACAATTATCAGCTCAAAGCGATATATAGACGATTCTGAATTAACACGTCATCTAATCACAATATACTAATCCTTTTTTCTGCTTTTTAATGTCATTTAAAGTATGGTAGAGAAATTCTTATTATATGGAACAAGAAGAATCTCCTATTCTCAAAATTAATAATTCACCGTTCCTTCTACCTGAAACAACAGCAACAACCTACTATTAATTCTAGCCTGACTTCATAACAAGACCTTAAAACATGTATAAAGATAAATAAATAATTATTTTCAAAAATGCTACAATTCTAAATCTATCAACAAAGGTTCTACAAACTCAAAATATTTTATTTCACTTAGACTTTTTACAAAGTACTTTTGACACGTGAAAATAGGTGAGTCAGTCAGTTTATCTGAAGCTTCTACCAATTCGGAAAGCAGTTTCCTGATGAGAAGAAATGGCAAGAAACTCAACAGAAGCTCTTGTTTACATCAGTCTGTTTTTATAAAGATATAATCTTTCCGCTGAACATGAAAGTCATTTTGAATCCAAGCTTTGTCATCCTTCAAGTAATCCTGTACAGATTTGTAAGTAATTTATTTACTAAACACTTTTTTAATGTGAGTTTTATATCATTTAAGCGGCAAATCTAATATAGGCTGTGAAATCTTATTATAGATGCGAACACCAAGCCTATAATGAATAAAATGTTACAATAAATATATTGTGACAGCACCGTAAGAATAGTTATTTTAATAAAAACATCTCGAAGGGAATCTCTAGCTCTTAGATTGTAAATTGCCCGGACTGCTCTTTAACAAAATACCGTAAGACATATTATTGTGACAGTAACTAAAAGCTAAGAAAGTAAGCTAGTTAATTCCACACATTTGAAGCGTCAGTAGCTCAGTGGTTCGGGCGTTGGATTCACGATCAACAAGTCGTGGGTTCAAATCCCGGACATTGGACTACTGGCGTGGCCCACTCCTGACACAAGCTATTTATTAGCTTACTAGGAGGGGTAACGGGAATACTAGTAGTATGTGATCCATACTGCTAGTAATCTTTTAAAAAAAAAATAAAACATTTAATTTTTTTTAATTCAGTACTAAATTATGTATCACTGTTTCATCGTCGTAACTGTGTTGGTTTCTCTTGACTTTAAATATAAGAGAAGTGTCATCAGCAAAAAGTACAATGTCGCACAAATTCCTTATGTAGTATGGCAGTTCAATAATATAAATCAAGAATAGAAATGGACCCTATATGGAACCTTACGAAACGCATATTTTTCAAACAGATCCAGAAGATTTTTCACCATTATTATCAATAATCCTCTGAGTAAGGTATAGAGCGATTAGATCAAATCCTGTAGCATTTATACCATAATAACATTTGGACTTTGGACAAATCACAAAACACAATAATAGCATTTTGTGATTGCATCTGTTGTTGATCTACCTTTAGTAAACCATATTGCTCTCTATGAAAAATATGAGTTTTTTCAAAATGCTCCAAAAGTTGATTTAGTATAATTTTTTCAAAAACTTTATTTTGTGATGGTTATATAGAGTTAGGTCTGTAGTTACCAGGATCCCTTTTGTCACCATTCTAAAAAGAGGTATAACTTTATTGCATTTCATTAAAGTAAGAAACGATCCTATCTCCACTCACACAATTTCTGTAAACCTTAAATAAATATCAGATAATTAACAGTAGACTATACTCATTAAATTAAATGAAAAAATGTTAATATTTTGTTAAACTTTACCTTTAAATTTATATCGGACTTTTAAGTAAAGGGTAAGTATGTTTTACAAAATTATATATGACTAGCGGCCCATCCCGGCTTCGCGCGGGTGGAATATTATTTTTTAAAATATATAGGCCCTCCCGCATTTCGGTGCCCACTCTCTTGCCGCTTTACTCGCTGCGCTGCGTCGCTACACTGGCCCGTCACGTCGTCGTGTATTTTTTGTTTATATTGATATTTTTAATTTCGTAATATCTTTTGAATGGAAAGTCCGATTTTAATAATTCAAAAAGTAATTTACAGGTATTAAAATAGTCTTGAATACGAAATAATTTATTTGGATAAGGATTAATACGAAGGTATGGAAAACATGGTCTGATTTTGATAGGCATTTTTATCAACTTTTAAAATGTAAAAAAGTAGTTATAGTGACGTAACTATAATAGTTGGACATATGGTCTCGCGGACTTTTTTGTAGATATTGATACGTTCTATAATATTGTAGAACATTTTTTTGTTCTATCATCAATACTTTTTGCAGCGCATGCGATGAAAGATATTTTATGGCTAATTTTTTGGCACCTTGGGTTGGTTTTCGTGAGATTTCCTAAGGATCTCTAATTTTTTCTTGTAATTAATATAGCCTATGTTACTCAGGGATAATGTAGCTTCCTAATGGTGAAAGAATTTTTGAAATCGGTCCAGTAGTTTTTATGTTTATTCGTTACATACAAAAATACAAAAATACAAAAATACAAAAATACAAATCTTTCCTCTTTATAATATTAGTATAGATATAGACTATTACTCTATTTTTCTTATTACAAGCCAAAGTTAAACAATCTAAGTTGAGTTGACGTTTTACCGTTCCATAATATTGTTTTAAGCAGTAGTTCCTGTGAAATGTGACATAACTGCACAGTCTGAATAAACTTACTAAATCCACTTGCCAAGTATTAATTCGTCCTTATACTACAACTAGGACAGCGCGGTATCTAAAACACATGCTAAGATTTTAACATTGAAGGCAAAACAATATTTATACTAGATTAAAAAAACATATAATATAACAAATATAATTTAATTCTTGACATATTTATAATTTAAAAAATTTCAGGTCTTAGTCTTAGGGAATTTGTTGTTCGATTATAACTGTTCTTGTTTCTTTTTAAAGTAATGTAACTGATATCTATACAGTTTTCTATTAATACAGTTTCTTTAGCTGATTTTTTAAATGCCTAAACGATTGAAAAAAAATACAAGTCTTTGCGTTAGAGATTTCCTTTTATTTTCACGCCTAAAAGCAATCTCTATGCAAAAAAATACGTCAAACCGTTGCCGAGTTGCGGCGGTGTACGAACTTATGGAATATACAATATTATTATTTGTAAAACTTTGTACGAGTACCATTCATAAATGATTGCTCAAATAACATCAATTTCATAATTCGTATTGATAAAGTTTAAAATTAATATATTGTAACATGTTTTTTCAAAAAGTTATCGCGATAAACTTAGTGCAAGTTTCTGTGTTGTAGAGGTAAAATACTAGAAAATTTTCAAAGCATAGTCGACGCATCACGATTATTGATCAAACACCCTCAGCTCTATCCAACCCACGTTTTGGGATGCTTTGGCCGCATGTTTGCTTATTCGCTTTTATTGTCTTTTAAATCGAAATATTGTACAAACCCTCACAGAAAGCACAAAGAGATATAATAAAGAACAAAAATGTTCTTTTAATTGTATATTATATTTGTTTTAACATTTGTATATTACGTTTTACTTATGCAAATATTATTACAACTTATTGTGTAATGTTTAGTAGTGTTTATCATTTATTTCAATCAAGTTACGCTAGAAATAATAACTTCGACTAATTAAAACTTTATTGTAATAATAAATTGGTTAATGACAAAATAGTTATAGCTTTTGTGTTCTGGATGAACAAATTAAATTAAATTGGGCACTGTTATAGCGAAGTATTTCGAATATTTTCACAGTATGTAAAAAAAGCAGAATATGTCCTGCATGTATCGTAACCAACGTTTCCAGGTATTCTCGTGCAGTTATTTACAATACGATCGGTTGTGTAGCAACGCCGAATAGATTTACGCGACGTTCACACTGCATATCGGCAACAATGTTTTTTCACGGACATTAAATCCACATGGCTCAATAAACAAAATGATCAAATAATTAACTATATTTTACGAATAAAATGGACAAAAATACGTTTTTACGAAAAGTGAAACTGCCTCGGAAGCTCTCGAAAGTGCGGCCTTCTAAATATGAGGGCTCAGAAGTTATTCATAATAACAAGAAATATTGGAAAGATGTGTTTGCAAAACTATCCGATAGTGATACAGGTGGAGTAAGTAACTATTGGCTGCATTTATTTATAGTTATAGAATTTTTTTTCCTCTACGATATTAAATAAATAATTTGAAGACAAAAATTATGCAAATAATAAAATTGTATAGTTTTTTTATGAATACCTATTGACTTTAGTTCAAAGAAAACGAAATTAACCTTTTGTCGGAAATTCTTCCAAACGAGCTCTGTGAAAAAGTTTGTAATATATTGCATATCGGTATGACATCGAAAGAATCAAAGGAAATCAAGGAAAGTAAAGGTATTTTTTTGAATTACAATGTTTCTAAATTTCTAATCTTTCTAATTTATTTTCATTACGTTGTCAATTTAATATTACATATTTAAAATAAACAAATTTCCTTTTTTCTAAAATACACACATTGTTATATCTAGAATACTCAGAGTTTAATCTCCTCTTACTAAATATTTATGTTTTATACTTGAATACATTTTTCATCTAATGACAAAATGACTAGAATCGCATTCTTGTGTATGGATCAAATTTGTAAGCTTAGGCCTTTAGTAGTTACTAATGATAGCATCATAAATATTCACAGAACAAAATACTCGCAGAATGGTTAAAGAATCGCTGTTATCATACCGGAAAACCATACACATTAATAGAGAGTTAGACTCTGACACTGACGTCGAATTTATCTCAAGGTAAGTACAATTGCTGATATATTAGATAAGTCATTTCTTATCTGCCCTTAGTTACATGTGTGTAGACTTTTTTATTGTCTATATTATAGAGCATATCATCATATAATAAAACGGTGAAATTTAGATGTATATACATATATAAAAGATTTTTGCAGTAAATTACTGGACGACGCAAGAAATCATAATTAATAGATCGTAGTACATTTTTTGAAATTTTTGTGACTGTCGTTTTGTTTATTACACCTAAAAACAGGTGAACCGATTAAACTTAATATATAAAATAATTTAATTTGCCTTTGATAAATATAAAAATACAGACTTTAACTTATACATTATTAGTTTATTTTTTGTCTGAAACACTAACATTTGTAATGTCCCCAACATTGTCGAGGAACCTTTTTCATAAGTGCACGTCCTATGCAGTCCTTTGTCATTATTTGCGTTTGAAACTGAAAAATTAATGATGTATTTAATCTAATCGGTTTTCAATTATATATAATAACTAGCTGACCCGGCAAACAATGATTTTCCATTTAAATTGGGGGTGGGCCACCCTTATCATTCAGGGGGATAGTAGCCGATCCTCAGACCTACTAATTTATATAAAATTTCATAAAAATCAGACGAGCCGTTTCGGAGGAGTACGGTAACTAACTAACGAGAATTTTATATAATAGATAATCTATATAAATTGAAATCGGTACACACGTGACCCGAAATCTTTAAGTTATTCTTACATAAATACCAATAGTTTGATTTATCTTATCATTTTTATTAATCAACATTTATTGAAGCTGATAAATATCGTACGATTTTATCGACTAAAATTATCTTATGATTTCTAGTGACGATGAAGAGGAAGAGTTAAATATTCATCAGGAATTTTTAAAGAAGCCAGTACGAGAGCAAATTACATGGGCTACACATTATCTTGAACCCGAAAAGGATGATGAAAAAAGCTTGGTCAAAAAGGCTGATGATCTCACTGACAGAGTACATTTTGATTTATTTATTTTTCAATATTATTTTTAATTATTACAAAATATTAAAACATTCCCTCAATTTAAATAAATATTTAGTACATTTAACAGAAGTCATATCCAAAGAAAATTTTGTCTCTTTATGGGTTTCCCGAATGATTAAACACAAAAGTATTTATTAAGTACCACTGACTATCATGAATATTATTGTGCGTATTTTGAATTAACATTTAATTTTCGTTAGATTTTAGTCGGTATCTGCTATTAAAATATATTGGACCTTTAATAGATTAAAAATAATTCCGATCGGAAACGAGGGCGGATCAAAAAAAAATTTGTTATTATTTATGTTATTATTTATAATAACAAATTTTTTTATGTTTTTAAAAATACAATATTTTTACAGACTGTGTAATTAATTGTCGATTTTAGGCAATCTAACGAAGAAACGTCGTTTTCATACTTTCATTTCATTTTCAGATTGCACATAACTTTTGTGACTATATGAGACAATTAGGTGGAGATCAACAGTCTCAGCTTTTTACGCCAAAAGCTATAAAAGAACTTTTTCAGGTAAACAATAAAAAAGTGATACTCTTATACTTTTTAATTATTACCATAAATACGATATAGGCTCAGTTAATATTTTATAGATCGAATTTGATACCCACGTGGCTAGAAGTCTTCGAGTAATTCCAAAAGAAATGCCTACTGTAGATGAGAGAATTGCTAATGTGACTGCAAATCCAGAGGTTTGTTTTTCTGTTTCTACTTATTCCTATTTCGTCATACAATCTCAAAAATGATATTCCTGAATTAATTGTGGCTTTAACTCTAAAAAAAAATCTAAAAAAATCTAAGACTTGCAGATTACTTAGAGTTAAGACTAATTAAACTATCCTAAACTAGATGGGATTGCGCATTTTTATATCAGATTTCCCATGCCCCACGTTGGCATCTCTATCATAAAGTCAGCTTCATGTTATAATAATATTGTATTGTAATCCAATATAAGTATTCAAAAGATAAAAATTTTAGCAATTAGAATTCAAAAATAAACAAAAACTTGCAAGGTTTGTTTATATCTTCCAAGTTTTTGTTATTGTCTAAATAAACCTCGTAAAAAAATATTAATTTGAAATTGGTACCAAACATTAAAATAAAATCTTTCTTTTAGAAGTCTCGTTTCGCCGCTCTTGGTCGAGAAATATCGACGGATTTGAAGGCAGAGCGCAAGCGTGATAATGTACGAGCTTTTAGCCGAAGTCTTCCGAACAAAGAACTGTGGTGGGCCCCCCGCAACGACACCAAGAACTTGTGGCGCTCAGTGCGTCACGTGCCTCGCGACCTTGTTACTTTAAAGACTGTTTGGGAAGACATCACCAATCTCAGGTATTTTGCAGAGTTATTTTCATGTAATTGAACAGTTTGATGAACGTAAGAAGCTTAATACGAGGTGCCTTTATAATATCAATAGAAGCCATAACATTTACTTTTAAATTTTCTCTTTGTATATCTACACGCGCACTACACGCATTATCCAATAAGTAGGCACTGTATAAAAGTATGGCCTTATTTTAAAACAAAATTATTATATATAGCAACGAATCTAAAGTGATTTAACTAATATAATTTATAATTATTTTCAAATGATGTAGCACTACTTACTACAATTGCAGTGTGTAATCTGCATCAAATTTTTACGGACAAAACCGAAGGAGCTAGAGCTATGCGTTGATATTTCAGTCAATCATTCTTTTATATACATAAAAAATAGATTTTCTATCAAATAACTACTTTTACTTTTTTAAATATTACTTGCTATAACTACATAGAAACGTTTCCTCTTAAGGAGCGTGAAAGAATATTGCCGTTGGATGATAGAACATCCTGAACATCGAAGAGCTCCGTATCTTAAAAGCCTGGGTATGTTCGACTCGGCAGTCCTTGATTCCAGACTCACTTTGGAGTTGCAGCAGCAAGTGTTGCCAGCGATATCTCCTACAGATGTCCCCGCACCCATCGACCATATCCGAAGACGACTATCTGAGCTTGCTGATACTACTTCTAATAATATATAAACTTTTTGTATGACAATCTTTGCTATCATGTAATATGCTTTTTGATTAATTTTTAATACATTTAAAGTAAACGGAACATTGGTAATTATTTTTTCTGTTACTGTTTATTTTTAATATCTTTCATCATATTATTTTCACTCAGAGACTATCGGTACTACGAATAAGTAAAAAGTACGAGTAGATGTTTAAATAGTTTATTAAAACTTCTATACTAGTAAATTACGAAAACATATATAACTTTAAGAAAACCTGAATTTATATACATTTTATAGATTTTGACTCTCTGCATTTCTACCTAACCACGTACCGTATAAAAATTGTATTTTAATATAAATCTTTTCTTTCCTATAAAATAAGTGAGCATAGTAACAACGCTGTATTAAATTTAACAAATCGAAATATATTGAGTAATATATTTATAATCATTTTATCTTCGAATAGCGGCCCATCCCGGCTTCGCACGGATGGTCAATTTTTTTTAAAACATTTTGGCTCTCCCGCTTTTCGGTGCCCCCTGCCTCTACGTTGCGTGGAGGACACCGGCCCATCGCGTCAGCGTATATTTTCGTAGATATAGATATTTTTAATTTCGTGATATCTTTTGAATGGAATGACCGATTTTAATAATTAAAAAAATAATCAACAGGTATTGAAACACTCTTGAATAACAATAATTTATTTGGATAAGTATTAATACAAAGGTATGGATAACATGGTCTGATGTTGATAGGCATTTCTATCAACTTTAAAACGTAAAAAAGTAGTTATAGTGACATAACTACAATAGTTGGACATATAGTCTCGTGAAGTATTTTGTAGATATTGATACGTTCTATAATATTGTAGAAAATTTTTTTGTTCTATCATTAATACTTTCCGCAGCCCATGCGATGAAAGACATTTTATGGCTAATTTTTTTACACCTTAGTTGGTTTTAGTAAGAATTTCTGAGGATCTCTAATTTTTTTAGTAATAAATATAGCCTATGTTACTCAGTAAGCGTGAGATGTAGCTTTCTACTGGTGAAAGAATTTTTTAAATCGGTCTAGTTATTAAGTTTATTCGTTACATATAAAAATACAAATCTTTCCTCTGTATAATATTAGTATATACAACTTGAAACATTTTGTTTCTGTGGAAAGTAAATAAATATATAGTCTTATTTACATCTGAAGAACACATGGATAGTAGCAACTGAATGCAGAGTTATTATGGTTATAAAGATAACGAGTAACTGGTTTTATTAACATCGCACACACTTCTGTAATATCTTTTATTCGGAGACGCGGTTTTGCGCATGAATCACATCTCACATATTATGTGAATTATAGAAGGTCTAATTTATAACATTTAAATTTGAATTATTTTCGCGTTGGCAATAATCAATTTCATAATGATTGAAAGTGACAGTGAGAGTGATAAGAAAATGGACTTTGAGACTGTACTTAATAATGAATTAGGACAATTTGGGAAATATCAGTTAGTAAATATACTATTACTAGCGGTTCCTGCTGCGGTTTCGGGCTTCATGGCCGGTGACTATGTGTTTACAGCGGGACAATTACCCTACCGGTGTGCTGTACCTGTCTGTGATGAACAAACTCCAGAATTTGCACCGGAATGGATACTGAATGCCATTCCTGGGACTTCTACAAGCTTTGAAAATTGTTTCCAATACGCTTACTTGTCGAACACAACATTTCAAACAAACCATACTTGCCCGACCGACCTATTTGACAGAAATACGATTATTCCCTGTGAAGGATATGTATACGGCAGAACGAACACAGTTGTTTACGATTTTGGTCTAGAATGCCAGGAGTGGCTAAGAGCACTAGCTGGGACATTAAACAGTCTCGGTGGAATGGTCGCCCTTGCATTAGCCGGTTTTGTCTCTGATTATTTCGGGCGCCGTCTTTCTGTAGTTTTTTTTGCGTTCAATTGTGCATTGGTAGGAGTAGTTAAGGCATTTTCCATAAATTACACAATGTATGTAACTCTTCAATTTTTACATACAGCAATAGGTGGCGGAATGTACAGTGCAGCTTATATATTAGCCACTGAATTAGTCGGATCGAAATTCCGGGTTCCAACAAGCGCTACAATGTCGTCTATGTTTGCTTTAGGCCAAGCGCTATTAGGCGCGATCGCATGGGCAATACACGAATGGCGTATACTGACGTTGACACTATTCATACCTATTTTTCTGTTAGTTTCTTACTACTGGTTCGTAACAGAAAGCCACCGATGGTTACTTAGTAAAAATAAGAACGACGAGGCCGAAAGAACTTTAAAAAAAGCAGCTCTCTTAAATGGTAGAGAAATATCTGATAATACAATGAATTTTTTACTTGCAGCAATACCACGACAGTCTAAGGAGAAAACAAATGGGGGTAACAATCTATTAATTTTTCGTGTTTTAAAATCACCGGTTATGTTACGTAGATGTTGCACTACTCCTGTATACTGGATAGCGACTACGTTTATTTATTATGGAATGTCTATTAATTCAGTTAGTTTATCAGGTAATATGTATTTAAATTACATTTTAACGGTTCTTATAGAAATTCCTGGTTATTGGACTGCTTATATAGTATTAGATAGAGTAGGTCGAAGAACAACTTTATTTTCGGGCTTCATGCTGTGCTCTGTGTGTTGTGTCGCATTTTCATTTACTCCAGACAATTTGTATGGGTTATCATTATTTTTATATTTAACCGGTAAGTTTTGTACAGGTGTAGTATTTACATCACTTTATCTTTTTACCTCTGAACTATATCCAACTAGACACCGTCATACGTTTTTAGGATTTTCTTCAATGTTAGGGCGTATTGGTTCTGTAGTAGCCCCTTTAACTCCGCCTTTAATGGTTTATTGGTCAGGAATCCCATCCATGTTATTTGCAATCATGGCTGCAATAGCTGGTATTTTAATTTTAACACAACCAGAAACTCGAGGTTTAAAAGTACCGGATACATTTGAAGATTCCGAAAGAATAGGAAACATAGAGTAACTTCCAAGAATATGGAAATAAATATAACTAAGTATTTATTTATCTTACTTTTGTACTAATATTTGGAAAATAAAAATTTTTTACAAAAACTTATTCTAATTATTATTATAGGTGTATAAATATTTCAGGAAAATTTATACCATAGAATTGATTAGATCACATACCCACATAGATCTTATCTTAATATTATCTGCTTGCGACCTGCCCCTTCGCCTCGGTATAGACACCAAAGAAAATAAAAAGTGCCGAATTCTTTTTCTACCATGACGTATCTTTAACCCACAACTTAAACCGTGCCTATAGATGAAATGTCAAACTCAACCAAACATAATATATTATTTATATTGAGATTTTAGTTACAGTAGAACATATCTCAAAAAAATATATTAAATTTACAGTTGCTAAACACAAAAAAAAGTTGTTTTTGAAAATGATCATATCTTGGTTGGATACATACATTCTGTAAAATGTAGGTAATGACTTTAACATTCATTAGAGATGACGGTATCGCTGAACGACCGATAAATTAACTTTACACAGTTAACGCAAAGTATCGATACCTACATGACATGGATTTAAAAATCAATACTAACTTTTATAATTGGATTTCTTAGTATTATTATAAATAAAATATAAAAACAGCGCTATACTAATAATGACTTAACCTTAATTGACGAAATGCCAAAAAAAATAAACATTAAAAACATACACTGACACGTACATTAAAAAAAACTTGATAATTAATTCTATTCAATACTTATCGAAAGAATAGTATCGACAAAATACCGTTTATCCCTTCTAGGTCTTAGCAATATTAGTTTGTTTTCATGGTTACCCATTGTTATTTGCTATGTCGCTGTCCCTGTGTTATTAAAATGTCCTTTTTATTTTTGTTCAAAAGGTTAAAACTAGAACGTCGTCGTCGAGAATTGAAAAGATAACTAAATGGTATCATCTAGGTAACGTAAATATTACTTTAAATTAAACTGAAAAATGAGTATAACGCTTTAAATGTAGCTTTTCAGGACAGCCGAACTGTCCCTTGTAAACGGGACGTATTGTCACATTATCCAAAACATTACCTACTACTGTAGATTCGGGCACCCATACCTTCATTACCTAATTGCCGATTAAAACTAAGCTAGTATAAAACTGATAATTATCATATTTTGGGCCCTACAATGTATAAAAAATGGTCAGTGTCTTATAATCTTATAAATTTTTAAATAGCGCCATCTATAAACAAGCTTTTACACCTCGTGCGCACAGTTGCTTAGAACCTCATAATAACGTAACAAAGAAAACCGCTTTGAGAGGAAAATTCGAAGTGTTTCTAGAAAAAAGTTGAAGATGTCGCTATTTTTTAAATGCACTAAATTTCTAATCCGTAATTCTGATTATTGGTTATTATAATACATTACCAAAAATATTTTGTTTTAAATTATAATTAATTTAATGAATAGTTGAAAATTATTCATAATAATTATTATTAACTGACGTGTCAAAAGTACTTTGTAAGTCTATTTGAATAAAATATTTTGAGTTTGAGTTTTGAGTATATTGTTAATGTCTTTTTATGTTACTTTTGTCATACAATGTCATACAAAAAAACAAATAAATTTTCAGATTTTGACAGGAGTTATTTATTATTATTTCTTTTTAAGATGCCATGTGGAATGCGACCATTAGTTAGGCGATGGGACAGACCAAGAGATATTTGAGTAAAAAAGCCATCTCGATACTAACAGAACGAAGAATCAGTCAAAGTTCATTGGACAAATTTATTAGGTACAGTAATAAACACATAGGTTACTTGTTTTTATTACAATACGTAATAAAGTAAGTAATATTTCATTAGATAAAATTGTTGTCATGTATCATATACTAATCTTAGAATTTATTCTATAGCTACACATTCGTGTTAAATTATATCTATCTATAGAAAGGTAGTATTGAATTTATAACCCATTACAGATTTGGAGCTCACATGGAGATGCAGTATATAACATAGTTAGAGCCAAAGTATTTAGCCGTATTGCTAAAATATTTCATCTACCTAATATTCCAAAGATGATAAATAATATTATTCATCGTTAAATTCTTATTTTTTAAATTTTCTCCTAATAATTGAGTTCCATATAATCTATATCTATACTCTATACTACTATTATATAAAGAGGAAAGATTTGATTGTTTGTATGTTTGTATATTTGTATGTTTGTTTGTTTGTTGCGAATAGGCTGGAAAAGTACTGAATTGTTTTTGAAAATTCTTTCACCGATGGGAAGCTACATCCTTTCCGAGTAACATTGGCTATGTGGTGTTGCCATAAATACTCTAATTAAAAAGATATGGCCATTTAAGTGCCATAAGGTGGTCATTTTGTAAATAGAAGAGTTTCTCAGGAACTACAAATCCGATTTAAAAATGTTTTCACAGATAGAAAACTACACTATTCGTGAGTGACAAAAGTGATTTAGTGTTGCCATATACATTTTTTAATTAATAGAATATGGCCATTTTGTTGTTTCTAATCCGATTTTAAAAAATCTTTCACTGAGAGAAAACTACACTATTTGTGAGTGACAAAGGTGATTTAGTGTTGCCATATACATTTTTTATATTTGCCATAAATATTTTTTTAAATACCCAGAGCGAAGCGAGGGCAGGCAGCCCGTTAATTATAAACTGATAATAAAATTCAACCAAGCCAACCCGCACTGGGCCAGCGTGGTGGACTATGGCCTATCCCCCTCCTCATTCTGACGAGAAGACCCGGCTCAGCAGTAGTGGGCCATTAATGGGTTGTGATGATGATGAATGAGAACAAAAGAACTTCTCGTTCTAAATCTATAGTCAAAACAAAATCAATGAGTACAACGAAATCTGTTATTTCAAAATCGGTATTCAAATTTACTTTTAAAAAATCTTTTAGTATTAATCTAAACTATTAAAATCGAGTCTATCTAGTCTTGAATCTACGTAAGATGATATGGAAGTACACATGAGTATTAAACCCAAGAAGTAGTAGTGTATCAAAGTATGCCGGAAGGCCACCTAAATTCTGACTGTCATAAATTGACCGATTGTGATAATATGTAATGAAAAAATGAGTCACTTATCGACCTTTAAAAGTATCGATAAATATTATTTATTGCGATAATTCTGGTTATAAGAATCACACAATCAAGTACAAGTGTATGTTTGATAATATCTAAATAATAATGAATTTTATGTTGTTGAAATAGTAATATAATTATAATTGTAGGCAGACTTGGGGTCAAAAACATGAAGAGACAAATCCTCAATTCGATATTTTGTACTGCAATAGATCTGAAACTATAATTGTTCGAAGAAACCCGACTTTGTTTTATATTATACTAGCTGACCCGCAAACGTTGTTTTGCCATATAAATTTTTAAAAAATTGGAGTGGGCCACCCATTTCATTTAGGGGTATAAAAAATAGATGTTGACTGATTCTCAGACCTAACCGATATGCAAACAAAATTTCATAAAAATCGGTCGGAGAATTTTATATATAAGATATAGATATATAGAAGATAGATTATATGAACGATCAAATCTGACAATACCTTAAGCTTAAATGTAAATGTTTGATGTAGTATTTTAATTCCCACAAAATATATCATTATTACTTTAGATAATCTGATCTATACATGTAAATATGAAAGGAATATATTATAATATAAATATCTAAATTATATTATATTTCAGACAGCTTTTCGTACAAATAATAATATTGATACAGATCATAGTGAACAAACACAGACTAACACTGACTTTATAGGTACGGAAGAGCTAGAAAATTGCACAGAAACAATCATTTAAAGGCAACAGATTAGTCATTATAGACAAAAGTTTTTAACGAGCACTCCAATTTTTCCGATGAAGAATTCCGATGGGTAGGTCTTACATCTCGAAACAAAAACTTCCAAAAACCTATCAAAAATAATTAACTATCTAAATGATATTATACTCCTTGAGAATGTCAATAAAGGCACTGACTTTTTTTAACATTACAAATGACAATATATTGTGCCGCGGTGTCTTTGCTAAAGTTAATAGGGCAAAAATAACATAACTCTACCACAACTAATAAAAAATATTAATGGCAAAAAAAGCGCAAATTTACCAAAATGGCAGAAACGTCTGGAAAATAAATTAGAAGTTTTACGAATTAAAATAGGTAGACTTAGACTATTTATAAATGGTTGCAGAAAAATGATAAAGTATGGAAACAAGATCATAATAAAACCCACACTGTACACACTACTCAAACAAAAACTATCAGTCGTACCAGGCCGTCTACACAGAAATATATGCATGTTTATTACGTACCTAAACAACAAAATAAGCAATTTACCCATAACGAAAAAAGTTTCTATCGTAACATTAGGCAGGCAACAACCAATTCTCGAGACCACTGTACCGATGAAGACATCTAACTGCCCTGATGACGACGACATTCAAACAGATTCCTCCTGAAATATCTGAAAAAGTAATTTGCACAATTGGAAAGTGCCTTACTAATTAGTTTGAAATTTACAATGATCCACACTCAGTTACACAAATATATTAACCAGTTCATTACTAATCCCAATATTATGCCACCCTTTTTAACACCAGGTTACATGTATGATTCCTAAAAATCGAAATGATTTAACTAGCCCAGCAAAATATAGACCCATACAAAACTATCAATTCCTGGATACCAGAAGTAGAAGTCAAGGTTGTAAAGAACAGTTAATAAAAGATGCAGTTGTTCTCATCAATCAGTTCCCCATTCCTGGCTACTTGAAAGGACTTGGTCTATTTCTGCCTAGATCATATTTTGAATGTACAGTAACTATAAATAAAAAATAACTATAAAAATTATAGTCAACTATTTATACTTGAACAAGTATTTAGTATTTATGGGAGTTTAAAGATTACTTTAACGATTTCCATATGAATGTTAAATGGTATTTCAGCTCTTATTGTTTCATTTCACACAGTTTTTTTTTATAAATAACCAATCTGTTACATTATTAAAAAATATTTTAAATCAAATTCATAAATAGGTACATAAATGTTAAAGTAATGCTCCTTATTATTTTATTTGTTAAAATTATTTCTACTTTATGTTTATAATACTTGTAAAATAATATCCATTGTCCTCAAATATTGCTTGATGTTGCCAACGCGTGACGGAACGCGTACGCATTAGATTAGACATGCATGATTAGAAGCTGTCAAACATAAAATTTCAAATTGATATAATTTGTTGAGGACTGAGGTTTTCTTCAGATTGCTTCAGAGGCAGTCAGACCCGTATCATTAGTTTTTTCTAAATATATAATAATAATACGCTTTATTTTACATCTTAAAAGTGATACATTAATAAAAAATGAGCTAAATGAGCTAATGTGTATATATATATATATATAATGGAATGTCCGATTTCAATAATTCAAAAAGTAATCAACAGGTATTGAAACAGTCTTGAATACGAAATAATTTAATTTTTGAAAGGTGTTTCTATCAACTTTTAAAATGTAAAAAAAGTAGTTATAGTGACATAACTACAATAACTGGAAATATGGTCTCGCCAAGATTTACTCAGGGATAATGTAGCTTTTTAATGGCAAAAGATTTTTTGAAATATTCAGTAGTTTTTAAGATTATTCGTTACATACAAAAATACAAATCTTTCCTCTTTATAATATTATTAGTACAGTTATAAAATTGTCACTTATAACAATATTTCCTTACAAATATACTAGTAAAAATATGATCCAAATATAAAGGATGAAGAACACATAAATTGATACGGTAACTACACCTTTATTGTTGATATATCTGCTATGATAATACATGATAACCGGCATTATTTATTTTTTCTATTCATTTGCGATCTAAGTTGTATATTTGATAGTCTATTGCCGACGACACCTGTAATTATACTAGTGAATATGAATAGTTGAGTGTTTATTCATTAAGTGATTTATGAAGATTAAAATAATAAAATGGAAATGGCAGACGTAAGCGAAATAGAAACAGCAAGAAAAGATATGTTGGAGGAGATAGAAAATAGGAGAAATATGGGTGATAAAAAATTTCACTCTGGAACCTCATTACTACAATATGGCGAAGAAAATGAAGAAGATATGTCGGACCAACAAAAAGATCCTGGGGTATGACCATTTTATATTTAGTTACAGTAACTTTAAAAATCTTACATTTTTAAGATTCATTTGTTACTTGTTCTATAGTTTCTTCTATAAGAAACATTGCTGTAAAATGTTACAATTTATTCGAGTATAGAATAAAAGGTTTTGCTAAGTTAAAATTGAACACAACAATAATGCGTTTGCTGCAACTACTATATTCATATAAGCTAACACAACAATGTTACCGGTTCCATAAACCACTTTTCAGATTAGATAGGCTCTGTTTTCTTTTATAAGTTTATCAAAATTACAGTTTGAGATGTAACTTGACTGGTCAAAAATTAACGTGGGGAGAAGACAGGAGAGCTTACCATTTTCAAGTGAATCTGTTTTATACAGCCTCGTTCATTTGGATGTTATAAAATTTTTGTATATGTAATAATTTTGTTATTACTCCTTACTTTAATTAAAACAGTTTTTATCTTTAGATATTACTATATGTGTTTTTGTTACTTAATTTAATAAGGATGACTAAATAGCTGAAAAACACTCGGTACTCAATATTAAAATAGTTATGTCTGATTTAATACAACTATCTGATTAATAAACGTGAAAGTTAATGGAAATCACACGTATGACTATCTTTAGAAGTATAAGTAAAGTAAGAAGTATAACTTAGGAATAAATGTTCAGAATCTTGTGAAATGTTCACAAGATTCATTACTCGAAATTTTATTCGACAATATTAAAGTTCTTTTATATCGTCTCGTCTAGTCTTCTAGGATGATCATGTCAGCAATCATGGTCAGTTTCCTACCGAAGCGTTCTCGTACCATGACTTAATATTATACCTCTCGTATAAAATGCGCCCACCGAAAGCCAAAGCAACTGTAGTCATTCGTCGAAGTTTCAAGAATTCAATAATGATAGTTTTATGAAAGACCTCAACGAAATTGACAGGGGCTGCATGTTTCGGGCACCTACTATCTATGAAAACGTGCACGCTCCTAAAACTAAAGCGTCTTCCAGTACCGAGGCTAACGTTATCTGTGCATTAAATTGGGAGCATGATACTATCACTACATCGTGAAAGTCTTACGGTCTGCAAAATAAATGCTGGCAAGTCGCACTATACATAAATACATACCTACATAAAAACTTACATATTTTTAATTAATAAAGAAAGAGAGAGGTGTTGTAGTAGTCTATATGCAGACTAACAATATGACGGCTTGACTATAATATCCTCCTGGGCTTATACTTTAGACTCAGAGCTTCAGAGTTACTCCTAGAATACTCGCGAATTAAATTCATGATTATTCTGTCGTGATGGCTTATTTATTTCGCAATCCCCACTTCCTTGGTTTGTGTTTATCAGTTGGCCAACATTCAAGTAACAGGATGCTACCCATATCAGTCGTACCAACATCAAGATCAAGAAACAGGATGCTACTCATATCAATCGTACCAACGTCAAGATCAAGTAACAGGATGCTACTCAAATTATAAGTGTTGCCAACATCATAATTAACAATATATAACTGTATAATAATATACATACAAACTATAATATTAAAAAGTAAGACAAATGTTCCTAGTAAAAGTGGTCAGGTTATCCTTGTAAATATTATCTGGGAGTGAATTCCAAAGTCGGGCTGCGACAACAGTGAGAGACCTTATCATAAAAAGTTGTGTTATAAGAAGGTATCGTAAGTTTGTTATATCTTACACAACCTCGTACAGGTCTTTTCCTCGGAGAACACTTAGAAGCGCTCGCATAAGTAAGGTAGATAAATCGTTTTGAGTAAAGTATAAAGGATTATTAGTATACGCATATTAAAATATACGCAATCCATAAACAAAACGGATGCACAAATTTTGGAGTCGATCTAATTTATTAAGTAGCTCCTCGATTGCATCTAGAAAGCAGACGTCAGCATTGTTGTGAAGAAGAAAAAGAAGAGATTATGAAAGAAGTTTTTTAGTTTGTAAACGTAGAAAGTTTTGTAGACGTTTTATCTTATCTTATAAACTGTAAAGAAAGTACTTCACTCATTTCCTTTAAAGTCTATGGATTAACTGAGCGCAAATTACTCATCAACGATATACATAGATATAGGTTACATTAAAGAAAATAGTAGATCATGTTTTATGTAAAAATAATTTTGTAAAAAAAAATTGTTTCGGACCTGAATACTGCATGTGTTGTATTCAAGTCCGAAACAAATTATTAATAACTTCATCATCACCGGTGGTGGATATACCAGAACAATGTCTCACTCACTAGGACCAATATTTGGTACCTTATTGACAGCAACCGCTGGACGCCAGCGACGTCCTTCACGTAAAATCATGTATGCAGATCATGAGAAAGCTGTAAGTTTTTATAGTATTTTATATACTCATGATCATGATCAACAGCAGCAGCAGTTTTGAGCACTTCCAAATCATGCTCAAAGACACCTCTATAATTGATAATAAACCATGTATTAAGTGTTTGAGTAACGTACTTATCGCTGAAACTACCTAGGAAAATGATGTAGTTCTACTGGTATTATAGATGATCATGAATTACGTTACTTACTTAACAAAATGATATCATTATAGATTAATTTTACTTGTTAAGCACCTGTAATTATCGACTACAGGGAGTGGCCTATAGGGTGGCATTTCGGCAAAATGCCAGGGGCCCCGAGCGCGTGCCTGGGTTAAGTTTCTTAATATTAGAGGAGGGGGCCCCATCTGATGAATTTGCCAGGGGGCCCGAACGGTGTAGTTACTCGTTTTGATTTTTTTATTATAAAATATCTTGCGATAATGAACTCCCGATTGTCACGATGGAGTAAAGTATGGAGAAATAAATTCTAAATACTCCAAATTAGTTTGATCATAATTTACTATAATTTTATTTCTTTATCCAATCTATTTTTATAAGTATTAAAATTCATTAAATTTATTAAAAAATTAAACCAAACAGATGTTATAAATATTCTTGGAATTGTAATCTTAATGTAATTTATAAAGTTAAAATATGTAAATAGAAAAAGGGTCACGTTAATCAAAAATAATTTATTATTTTATTTTAATTTATTATATTTTAATTTATAATTCTTTAAATAATTTAAAAAAATATATAGTGCCATCAAATAAATATATATTTATTAATATTATTTATTATATCCTCCTAAATAGGTTTTGTATTTTGCAAATTAATTTATGTATTATTCGAGTAGGAATATTGTGTAAATTTTATCTAATAAAATTATGATATGATATTATTTAAGAGTTATGGACAGGAGTTTTGAACAGAATACTTCGTGATGATCATTTTTGTGGATGATCAATTATTATTTAGCAAGAATATGCATATCCAGGTGAGACGTCGTATATTTCGCCGGTCATATTTCATGTGTCATGTTGTGTCATATTATCGTGGTCATATTTTCGGAAACCGAAAATAAAATGTATCGCGAGATTTTGAAGTCGATCAAACTTATTAAGTTGTTCCTTGGTCAGATTAATATAACTTGCATCCGCGTAATCGAGAATAGACAAGAGGAAAGAGTTTGCTAACATAATTTTAGTAGTAGGAATCGGTAAAACATTTTGAGGTTTCGACGCAAATAACTCACAGCACCTGAAGGTTTTTTGGCTTATTTATTTAATTTTGAGCAATATGGTATATCAGAGCCGTTATAGAGGATTGGTGATTGGAAATGCTCGCACATTTGAGTCTCGCAGGCAGACCTTGGCTGCCAACAACAATAACCTGAGATTTTCCATGGTTAATATTGAGGCCATATGGCTTACACCATTTAGATATCGCATCCAAATCACGATTAATGGCAGCTATCGCTTCCTTGAGGTAACCCAGACCGAACCTTATGCCGTGATGAAAAAGTTTTATTAATCCGTACAAGCGGCCGGCGTCCCTTGAGGTAACTCTAGAGATATATAAAGTGATCACAACAAACTCAACAAGATATCATGATCAACGCAATTGAACTAGTTGCGGAAATCTAAGAGTGCCAAAATTATGAGCTGTTTATTGTCTATAGCCATCGAATGTCATCTGAATACAGATATCGTACTTTGACCAGAGTGAAAACCTTATTGAAATGGACTGAGTAAAGAATGATGATTATGGAATAAATTAAACGGCCGAAAAATTAATTTTTCCATGACTTTTGAAAGGAAAGGTAGAATTGAAAATGGACGAAAGTCGGAAACCTTTACCTTTTATAGGTATTGGAGTAACTTGTGCATCCTTCCATGCATCATGGAATTTACTACAGGAATTTACTTTAAAAAATTCTAAATATGAGTCAAAATAAGAGCAAAGATATCAAGCCCTATCCTAGATATCTTTGATCATATTATAGCTAATACAGTCAGTGCCAACAGCATTCGAGGATATAGATATAATGTTCTTTTTAACATCACATTCAGTGAAATGGGTGAAAGTATACGGAGGAAAGCTAGGAGTCTGTAAAAAGGAAAGAACATTAAATGTGCTTTCCTTATCGGCACTACTAAGTGCGTGAGATGAAGTGGAAAGTTGGTTGAGAATGTCAATCATATTAAGGGATTTGTTTTCATATTAAGGGACTTTTATGTGAGGATTTACCAATTCCAAGTGATTCTAGAAATTTACATGTTTTGACAGTGTCACCTTCTTCGCCTTATTGGATACGAGCGGCCTGCTATCGCTTCGCTCCGGGTATTTAATAAAATATTGTAATTGATGTCCTTAATCTGTCACTCTGTAATTATGTAATTTTTCATTATTTGAAAAAAAAGAGAAAGTGAGAAAAAGTTATAAAAAGAAAATAGAAAAGAAAAGCGACAGATAATAAAAAAGGGGGGACCGAGCAAAAATAAAATTGAATAGGTAAAGGATCTGTCCTGAGAGGAGAGAGAGAGATAATCGAAAGAAAGAAAGTGAAAAGAGACTGATCATTCTAAACAGATAAAGATAAAAATTAAAGAGAGAGGATGAGAGATAATGATAGTATTATAAGAGGAAGAGAAACGGAAATACTATAAACTTCTCTCAGTGAAAGAATTTTAAAAATTGGATTAGCAACAACAAAATGGCCATATTCTATTAATTAAAAAATGTATATGGCAACACTAAACCTTTGTCACTCACGAATAGTGTAGTTTTCTAACACTGAAAGAATTTTTAAAATCAGATTAGAAACAACAAAGTGGCTATATTCTATTAATTAAAAAATGTATATGGCAACACTAAATCACCTTTGTCACTCACGAATAGTGTAGGTTTCTATCAGTGTAAAAGAATTTAAAACCGAAATTTGACTAGCTATATAATTAATTAAATTAAAAGTGGAGTCCTTGAAATTTATTTTCATCGTTATATAGATCTATGATTTTATGAGTTAAATAGATTATTAGAAAAACTGTGATATTTGTGTAAACATACCTATACATAGTATTATAGTTGGTTATTTTCAGTCCAGTATGATAAGAGTCATGGTGGAGATAAGAGTCTTGTATGTTAAGATTAGAGCCATGTATGCGGAAATGTGTCATGTAGCGATAAGCCATGTGGGTGTCTAAGTGCCAGAGAGAGTCATGTAGGTGGCTAAAGGCCATGTAGGTTGTTAAGAGCCATGCAGGTGGATATTTATCAATATGTGGTTATAAGTAATATACACAAGCTACGACATGATCAAAGTACATTGAAGAAGCCATGTAGAGGTGCTACTACACTTATAGTACAGTTAAATAACCATGTAGGTATTTTGCATTCAGTAAAGTACGAGGTTAAAGTAAAGAACGAAAACGAGTTGAAAGTAAGGTACGAAGCCAAAGTAAGGTGAAGTTTAGTTGAAGTAAAATTAATTTATTTTGACTCTATGTATATCTCTATAGTCTAGTTTAAGTTACGTTCACTCACTAAAGATCAGAATTAAGAAGAGGTTCAGTAAAAATAATGGTGAGATTAAATTTTAGTAAATAGTGCATGCCGCAAAATTACTAACAGTTTTTGGTATTAAGTGAAGTTGATATACTGGAGATATAATGAGTTTGATCGTCCCAAAGTAATCCATTCAAAGAAAACTATTTTGCTTAAATCCTTCGAATATGAGGTATTAGATAATTGTTTGAAAGTATTATTCTTGGTTATTTTGGTTTTTACGATTATCATTATTATATACTATTAGTAGTTGGAAAAGAATACCTATTTAACACTTTCAGTACTAAATGATTCGTTTATACAATATTTATAGTTAGGAGATTACATTGAAATCACATATTCAAAATTCTTAGTGATCTTGAGTTTCGATAATTTAATCAATACAATTATCAAAGTGAGCACATTCAAATATGTATATATAGGTTATTGTTTATGTCAACATATATGTTTAAAATGCGGTCGTATAGACCGCGAGGTCCTGTCGTTGCAGTTATTTACTCATTTAAGCAAATAAATACCAACATTACGATACAATATTAGATCTTAAAGGTTATCTCGATCGAAAAACGGAAAACTATTAAATAAAAAAAATCAAGTTATAAAAAACTATAACCCGACTACGTAAAAAAGTTCGTTCATTACGTCTAAAAAGGAAGAAAGAAGAAAATAATTCAGATAGAAACACAGAAATGCATCGGTATAAAAATGGTCAAGGTAGAACCGTAGTCGCACCCATATATACCTACCATGTCTGTTTCATGGAGATGTTCCATCAGGGCCTGTTTAAGATCATTGAAGGTGACAGGAGGTCGTCTGCGTAGTATGACCAGCCTTCCGAGTTCATCCCAAGCGTGTTCGATCGGGTTCAGGGCAAGACTCCACGGTGGCCAGGCCATCAAGTTGATACCAACCTCCTAAATATACTCTTGTACTACCTGACCGGTGTGTGGCCGGGCGTTATCTTGAATTAGAATTGATCCATCACCCATATTTATCAGATGTGGTCCTGCATACTCATTGAGAATCTCTTGAGCATATCTCACCCCGATCATAGTGCCATTTTCTATGGCCACTAACTCTGTTCGACCTTCCGAAGAGATGCCAGCCCATACGTGTACAGAATGAGAAACGTGATTCATCCGGGCACAAGACTTTGCCCATTCTTCTTCACCCCACTGTGCATGGTCATGAGCATACCTCAATTTGTTAACCCTACCTCAAGTTCGGGACCATTTGCTGGCCTAGTGCTGGCAATATAACGGTCTTCTCTAGCTTTATTTTATGGTCTTCTGAGATCTGAAACGAAGAATGTAATGTAAATGATCAAATAACAAATGCGAAAACAAAAGCAGAAAGATATATGTAAAAAATGACATCATTTCAAAAGGGAGCGTTTTTCTCTTTTGTTTATTGTTTTATTTTTTCCACGCACCGATTTTTAGTTCAAGCTGTGAACTAGACAATGATTCCGTTATGAGTGATAAAATACCTTGTCCCTTATTCTAATATGTTATATTCTTTTCGATTACAGGTTAGATTGCCAAAACTAATATTTTCCAATCAAGAGGATTATCAAGAAGATGGTCTTCCAACACCGCTCAGTGAGTTAATAAATTTTAATTTTGTACCATAATCAAGTAAATTATTTTTTTTGTTTTTATTCATAAAATATATCCAAATATTATTAACTAATATATTACCCTTCTGACATCATTACAATAATTTTGAATTATGGTAATTTTAACCATGTGTGTAATAAGTATTAGATCGATGGCACTTTATGGAGCACCAATGTGGGTGGATGCTCTAACTACTCGCGATATGTCCCTTTTTCAAAGGCTACAAAGAATTATCGCTGTGAGTGTAATCCGTGGTTATCGGACAGCGGCAACACTCCTTGCAAGTGATTCACCCTGGGAGCTCCAGGTGGAATTGATATCGGAGATTCATCGAAGTCTAATCCAAAGATGGAGAGAAGATATAAATAAGATCTCCAAACGCCGTCATTGCGACTGTGGAAGCAATATTCTAAATTATTATTCTAATATATAATAAGCCCTTTTGAGACGTTGGATTGATAGCTAGTTTAGCAGACTTACTTGACACAGGTGCTTTCTTGGCATGGAGTCGTCAGGCAAGAGGGTAACCAGTCTCAGTGTACCCGAGAGTATGCATAAGGGAAATTTGGAAATGCGTCCAACGATAAAAAAGGTGCTTTCAGGGCACGGTTCCTTTGGAAAGTACCTGCATCAAGTAGCTAGGAGAGAGGTGACACCTGCCTGTCAGGAATGCGGTTCAACAGTCGACACAGCACAACACACATTATGTGAATGCACAGCGTGGGGAACCCGATATCATATTTTGGCGTCTGAAATGAACAAAGACCTCTCACTGGTGAGTGTGGTGGACGCTATTCTCAGCAGTTAGAGATATTGGACTGCAATGGTTTCCTTTTGTGAGACAGTGAGGGCTAAAGGAAGCTAAAGAGCGAGAGCGTGAGGCAGTAAGTCTTACAATTCCTACAAGCCGAAGAAGACAGGGGACTAGGAGGGAGCGCATTGCGCAATCTCTTCTCCCGCTATAAAAGAGCAATTATTTTAAATGATATAATACGCTGGGTCGTCATAGGCGTGTGCGCGAGCGATCCCGTGCCGTCCCATTATGGCGGCGGTGAGGGAACGATGGTTTTTAATGGGCATTCTGATTGTGCGCCTCTGAGCCACACATACCCTCTTAGGTTAAAACTCAGGAGGGATGCGTAAACTGCATTTTCCATCGGAAAAAAAAAAATGTGTGTAATTTTACTAATAAATATTTATCTTTACGTAACAGGTATAAGACCTTCGGAAAACACCCTGAGTCCACTTCTTTATGATAATGCTACTTACAAAACTAGAGACGTTAGATATAATTGTGAGTATTTATAAATAAAAAGACAATATAATACATACGTATGAACAGCTCTTGACACACGCCTGTGAGATAGTATTGACAATTATCAATCAAAAAAATTAACAGATTTTAAAAAGTTTACTATTCTACAAAAAAACAAATATAAACATTACTGACCTCGATATCGCTAATGGCATAAATGTAGACTACTAAACTGTTTTTATATCAGTGAACGAAAAATGCATAGAAGGATAATTACAATATAAATCTACTGCGCTTTCGGACAAAACTCTAAATTGCGACAGGTAATAATAAAATGCGTCTGTCTCATTCTAAATAGCACTCAGGTTTTTTTAGACGAACAATAATAAATATTAAATAGTATATCATTGAATTTATATTGTATCGTAGGCTCGTTACTTACTCGACAAAATTCGGGAATCTAGAAGCGCTCATTGACGACAGCCGTCATATTCACTGGATGGTTTTATATTTACTAAAATAATTAGGTAGTTTATTTTGATTAATAAAAGTATTTTAATGAATTAAATGATTAAAATGTCAAAGCCAAAATAATCTTCACAGCGTCAAAAATATGACTTAACTTAATCAATAAAAAATATATTTTGCCACTATTACAATGCGTTTAAAAAATAAACTTAAATCTTAAAATAGTTTATAAAATCCAAAAGTACACGCCTCAGAATCTTCAAAAGAACACAAATTTAAATTTAAAAAAAATATTCAAAAGCATTAATTGAGTGATCATGTATATTAATAAAAAAAATTACAAATTCAAAATATATCCTGTCACTCGGGAAGACATAAAAAATTCTAAAGATATTCTTTCTGTAATCTGTTCAGACATAAAAATTAAATTTGAGAATCAGAATCAAAATCGAAGTCGAAACCGAGTCAAGTGCACACCAATCATAAATAAATAAAAATATTGCAACAGTCAGACGTCCCATGGCTGTTGCGACGACGACATATTTTATTTACTGAGTAATTATTTTTATTTTTGTTTGACTGACATCTATTGCATAACATCATCCCCATACTGATATTTATAAATTTTATAATGATAATTTGTTAATGTTCGATGTATTTACTTGTAAGATATTATTCCTTGAGACTTATTATTGCTTACACTATTGTTCTTGCACCACATGACCACACAAGATGGCATTTTAAAATATTTTTAAACGATTTTGTTAACCTATAAGGAGTACCATGTGTGAAGGCGTTCACATGAACACTGACAGCGGACGCGGCATACTTTTTTAGCTTCGCCCCTCTCAGCTTACTTTTCGTTTGGCCACTTTGGAACATTAGTTATACTTCTATGCTTTTTTCGTTCACTATTTTATATTCTATAAATTATAAATTAATATTTGCCAATGTTGATATTTAGAAGTGAAATCATTTTTTCTCATGTTTCGTGGACTATTTTGAATGAGTAAATACTCAAATAATATTTTGAATTTTTAGCTAATTCTCGCCTTCAAACTCCTATCGATACGAGAAGCGGTTCAACCCCAAGGAAGCGATCGGTAGCAACATTAATGGATGCGCAGTCCATCCGCTCCGTAGAGACTCATGCGCCGCCTCCGACCAGTCCGGATGGTAACGCGCCTCGTACCATGTATGTGTATCGTAATAACTATAAATCGATTAAAAAGGTTCCTATGAATGTACGGTAATGATTATTTATATATATTATTATGATAATGATTATATTTTTTTCTGTTACAGAAAATACTTTACGTTAACAATGAGCTGTATGTACGCAGTCTTACTAGTCACGCTTGGAGCTATAATTTACGTATCAGACATATTTCTGGATATATCGCCATCTCCGGTAATTGTAATTGAGCACCGTCATCTACATTATATTTTAAATAAACTATGTTTCATTCTACAAAAAATGATTCACTGATTACATAATTCATAATATTTAAACGTACCTAATATCTGGTAATAATGAAACATACTTTTTTAGATTTATTCGCTCATTTTAATTGCAATTGGTTTCTTATACCATTTATATCTTATAATAGATATACATAGATACAAATCGGTTGCATTAAAGAATCAAAAGATCAAGGGGCTTCATCTTGAAAAAATATCTGAATTCTCTCGGAAACAAGAGGTAAGATTTTACAAAAATCTGTACTGTTATACACCGCACACCGCGCGCGTGCGCCGCTCTCAATGCCTACATCACGACTCTGTCACACGATCGCCTCCGCCGGCGCCCTACCCAACACTACCGCCGCCCGCGCGTTCAATGTATAGTAAACAATTATATAAAATAATTTATTCACATCTTACAGGAAGAATCTGGAAACCACAGCCCAGGTGATCACACCCCACAGAGAACGTTGTCCCAACCGTTCCCACCAGCAATGTTAAAGCCTATAAAACACGACTACTGCTTTAATCATGGAAGACATTCAGGCAGCATTTATTTAAAATTGGGGGCAGCAGGTAATTGTTTTTTCTAGCATAATCACGAAATAAAACAATTAGTAAAAAAGAAAAATACTTTGTACATGACTTGACTAACTAATATTAAGTTTCTTCTAAAATGTCTAAATTTTTCAGCTTCCGTAAACATTTTCTCCGTATTGTAGTATGCAGCTTGAAAATGAAGCCAATCTTAGGTTGATGTTGACTTCACGGCGAATGTGATGGCTTCAGCTAACTGAAAGAGAGAGAACGCCGGCGCGTACGTGAATTGTTGTTCCACTATACTTTCTTCTATTGGTTGTTGTGGAGATTTTGTATTGTCGATGAGCGATCGTGGCTGTTGATCGTTCGTTATTCCCAACGTCGTGGTTTCTGGTTGGTTTCGTAACCAGTTGTCGACCCTTGTATCTGCTTCTGTATTCCAATATACTGATGCGACGTCTTCATCGCTGTTGGAATCCGCTTCTGGCATGGCGAACTTTTCGGCGGCGAGTTCTACTTTAAGGCGCTCGAGTTCGTCCTTCGCTTTGGATATTTTGTACAATCATCGAGTTCAATCATGTTGTCAAATCATCGAGTCTTTCTCTTTCCCTCCTTGTCTTGCAGGCAGGTTTTCTGTTCGGTAGCTCCTCGATTTATCATCTGGGCAACTCGTCTGGTTGTAGACTGAATGCTTCTTTGAAGAGGTTCCTTTCTTGACGCTGGCTGTTGCGATGTGGCTTCCGTCTAAGACTATCCGTCATTTACGTACTGCAATACTAACAAACAGCACTTCACATTATGAAAGGATTGTGTTGTAAATATGGATATGGTTTATGGAATCTTTTTACCTCCATGTGATTTTGGCTATTCAAACAGCGTTTAATTATAAAATATATATTTATATTTCATAATACTGTTATGATTTTGAAATAGTGAGAGATTTTGAGAGCTTACTTAATCTGTACTGTTGTTAATGTTTAACACTTTATTTCACAGGTTTTGCTGTGGGCCACTTGATACACTCTGTTCTGCTAATTACTGAACAAATTAGCTCTTACTATGACGATAATATCGTTAATGATGAGTGCATAGACATTATGCAAATTATACTGGACGTTTGCAGTCCATTATATTGTTTTGTACAACTGTTTTTCATATTTAAATACTCTAACGTTCATATATTAAAGGCGCAGGTAAGAATTATTTAATTAGTTATTGTACTAAACCAACGTAGTATATCTTTCAAATAGAAAATTGTAACATTTTAGAAGCTACTAATCGTTAAAAAAATTTAATAAACATAAAGTCTTATAATAAACATTGAATATTGAATTGATTCAGGCTTTGCTTTGCGGAGATTCATGTTTAACAAAAAATCACTACGATAATTTTGCTGTAATCCGCGGAGAACACGTGAATTTGTATAGTGTGACTTGGGCATCAGGTGGCAACTGTAAAAGCTAGTAGCCTGGTCCAAAGAACACCGCACAAATTCACAACACAATACTCACCGTACGTTTCGTTCCGACACTGAGAATCCTCACTCTACAACAGTCAATAGTAAAGTAAGGAATGCGTCAAAAAAAGTCGTATATATAATCTACAATAACAACAATTATTATTATTATCTGATGTTTACAACAATAATAGTTATTATTACCTGTTGTTTACTACAATAACAATTATTATTACTTATAGTTAATTACTATAAATAATTATTATGGGTTTCATTGGTTAACTTCCTTGGAGACGTTTACTTGTTCATTTAGCAATCCAAATGTTTAGTTATTGTTTTTGTATATCCTTTACTGGACACATGTAAATTTTTAAATGTGTGGCCACTATCTAAAAGATGTTTTCCAAAATGAGATTTTTGTGTCTGATTATTTCGAAAGGCTACTATGTGCTCTTTGTACCGTGTCTCGAAACTTCGACCTGTTTGTCCTATATATGTGGCTGACTGGCCCAAAGTATGTCAGACTAGATTTATATTTATTTTGTTTGTCTGTTGGTATTGAATATAATTGTTTATGGATTAGTCCTGATTGTTTCTTTTTATAATATTATCAATGACCACCGATGTGTTTCCGTTGGAGATGCCAATTTGATAGCTAGTTTTTAATTCTTTGTTGTAGCTTTCCTTAGATGGTGGTATAGACAGTAGTCTATGCACGTAACGAAAAGCTGCAAGCTTATGTTGCCAAGGGTGACATGATGTAGCAGGTATTGTAGAGTAAGTATGTGTAGGTTTGCGATAAATTTCTAATTGATGGTTTTCATTGGTACGAGTAACGACTAAGTCAAGGAAGTTAAGAGATTTTTCTAGTTCGAACTCTGTTTTGAATTTAATTTTGGGACGTATTTCGTTTAAATTTTTTATGAAGTTCATACTAAACATAAAATTTATACAATTCTTAGGGCATCGCACACTTTGGCTTTATGCATATGATTGGAAGCAGTTTATGTTTTTGGATCTCAACAATCGTACGTGAAATTATATTAGCTTTAACTATATATGCTTACTCTCGCTATGGAAACAACTCGACATATACGGAAACTAACGAAGAGCATGAGATTGAAATACGAAAATATAAAGGTAATCTATACTAATATTATAAAGAAGTAATATTATATAAAGTCATACCAAAGAATATTAAAGATTAAAAACATGCATAACTATTTTATGTTTTATTTTAGACCATATGCCTACCATTGACATCAGCGATCTATACAATGAAAATTGTCGAAAATCTCCGGCAGCCGCTACCATTATTAAAAATTTTTCGCCGTATTTGTATCCATTTACCGTAGAATTCAACATTCTTATAGGTAATTTGCTAATTCCCATTTAAAAGTATAATTTACTAGGTAATCTAATCATTTAAATGATAATATTTTTTTAGTTGCTGTTTATTACATAATCTGGAGTCATATTGGAATTTGCGCGAACGAAAACTCTAAAGAGGATAACCAAACTATATGCAAGTACGTGTAAAATATATTAAATTTATTTATACCTTTTACACTGGGGAACTAAATTTTTTTTTCAGCCGCAGAACTTTTTGAAGTTAATTTTAGTCTCTAGTTCTTATGATAAATCGTACTATATGATACAAACTTTTTTGAAATACTTTTCTCAAATACTAAAGAATAACACGTCGTCTATATTTTTTGATTGCACCAAACTAGAAACTTTGACTCCTTTAAAATTATTTGACTCCTTGAAAATATCTTTTATTTTATTTGGTTTCCTATACAACTTCAGTAAATGGCGGTACCTATATTTCAAAAATTGGAGTCAATCCCAGAAATGTATATTTTCGTATTAAATTAACTATAGATTGATTTGCCACAAAATCAGCGTCACTCTTTGATACTTACATACTTTTTATTTATGAAATTAAAGAACATTTATATATGTTTACATAACTAATTTAAACTTCTAAGTATCATAAAACATGTTACAGAATACCCACAGCAAGCGAAGACAACGAATACACAAGCAATATAGTAATCTACGCAGATTGCCATGCTTCTAACAGGGGAATATTCCTAGGACTAGTTATCACTGCTTTAGTAGTTGGAAAGCTTATACTAGGATTCATATTTAGTGGTGTTGGCAAGTAAGTGATATATTCTAATATTATAATAACTAGACATAAAGCCTAAATAATAATGTGTAAACAAAAAAAGTAACTCTATGTATCTTTGTGTTCATCCTCACATTCCTTCTGCTTTCCCATAAGAGAATTAAAAAAAAAAGAATTAAAACTATTTCATGATATTTTATGTTTCGAATAATGAAATAATTATCATAAATGTAATAACGACACCCTGTTCCATAATTTATAAAAATTGACATTATAGCAAATTGATTTAAGCCGAACTCTTTTTTACCTTTTATACTTCGTTGAATCAATAATAAATAGTTAATAAATCAATTACAAATAATATTTTCCATTTAACCTATATTTTTTAAATTAATTTTATAATCATTAGTAACGTTTGTTTATTTTTTTAATTTCAGTGAATTATTAAAACTTGGTTATGCGTTAAACTCCGCCACCAAATTAGGCCTTCATACAGTGATGTTGGTAGCAGCAGTATTTGCTTTCAATCAGACAAGGAAGCTGGATACCAATGAACATCCAGTGTCTCTATTAGATGACATATTACTTTTTATATGTTTGCCAGCTTTCTTCGTGGAAACTGTATTTTCTATGGTGGCCACGGTGAATATTGTCAATATCGTAAGATCTATTGATGTCATTGTTATGGTAAGTGATATGATATTAGGTTTTATAATTCATTTCATTTATTAAATAAAATAGTAACTGCTGCTTTATATAAATCAACGTCCAAACTAATAAAAAAAATAGAATTTAAAATGTCACACTTACGCTTTTTGACCTTAAGGAAACGATATAAAATGTTGGAACTACAGAACAACTTAAAAATAAAATTATAATAAATTTGTTTATAATTCAGTTTTATTTTGTTAGTTATTATATATTTTTTGAATTTTTACAGGCCGTCCAAGTAGTTTTACAAACAGCGGTACTGGTAGACGGTCTCCGGCGCTGCAGTAACAGCCGCAATTTAAGGCGTTCGAAGCCAGGACGCGAAGTTCTTATGTTCCTCTTAATATCCAACGTAGCAATGTGGCTGTTTAACACTTTCTCGTACAAATCACCAGACAGTCTCGATGAAAGATATGAGTACTATGGAAAAGTACTTTGGAGTATTCTAGGGCATATCTGCCTACCTCTCATCATGTTCTACAGATTCCACTCCAGTGTTTGTTTCGCAGATATCTGGGACGCTGCGTATAAACCTAGTTCTGATCATTGATAGTAGAGATAATTATTTTAATCAACGTAGTATTAATTTGTCTAAGAAATCCAATATTAGAAGAAAATTGTAATTACCTAAAATGTAATGCTGGAAATATGAATAAATAAATAATAAAAAATCTGCTATAGTACATTTCTTTAAAAGTATTAACTAAATTTGCAAATAAATATAAAAATATTATAACATAGTGTAACAAAAATAGATACTTAATCGATGGCAATATTCATCAAATTTATACTTAGGTCAACCTCTCATTTTTTTTATTCTGTTTACAAATATGATTTTTTTTTATTTATTAACTTATTATCTTTTATAAAGACTATGTTATGATTAGAACAACTATGTATGTTTCTAATATACTGTATAAGAAAATAAATAAAATAAATAAACACTAGCTTACCCGGCGAACTTAGTACCGCTTAACAGTCAATATATGTCGTGTTACAGATAAGCTAAACTTTTGACAACCAATATATATGTCAATGCTTTTTCAATATTGACATTTTTCTTCATTTTTGTATTCTAAAATACATTTTATCCTAATATTGTGGATTTACCTTTAATTAAATAAGTTCTTTAATTAAGGGGATAATTTACCGAATCGACGGGATGAACATAAAATGATTGACAGTTACGAAACACATCAAAACTTTGTATGGGAAAATGTTTTTTCTTTTATTTAATTTTTAGTCAATTTTCCAATGTTTTTCATAGTTAATCTGTTATTCGGGACGAAAACAAATCAAAAACCCTGAAAATCGGTTAAGCAGTTTTCGAGTTATAAGTTAGAACTTTCAACTTTGTTTATTATGATGTATTGAAAACACGTGTTTTTAATTTAAAAATTCCCGAAACAAACGTCTGGTAAATTTTTTTTATGATTTAAAATGAAAAAATTGCGACGGTAGGGCATAATCCATTTTATTAACAACCTATTACAAAAAATAGTACGTCAAATTACTTTATCTACTCCCATACTTTAAATCCACTATAAAAGGTTCTGAAACAGTTAGCTTACTGCTAACATTAAAACAGCCAATCCTAGTAAGCTAACATCACCCATTACCATATACAAATAAACTAAGTATTATATATAGTAGTTGTTGTATATGTATTTTTGTTAATGTGGGTTCAAGTGTTATGCAATTTATATAATTATTGTGATATCCCGACGTGTGGATGCAATAGGGCAAAATATACTAGCGTACCTATGTATATACAAATTTTTCTAAACTTAAATATATTCCACGTCTGTATTATTATCCCGTTCCCGACGTACTCGTATATCATGTGTATATAGAACGTAGCAAAAACCGGCGTACTTACATATGTATAGATTTTATTCTGTATTTCTATCTAATGCCTGAAATATTATCCTTACGTATATCGTGTGTGGATATTAAGATCTTACCAAATGCATATATTAAAGATATGATTAATAAAAAATATGAACGAACGAGACCATTATGTGCTCTGAGATGCACTTTTACATTTTATACTCGAAACGCACGGGGAGCTGCGCGGATACCAGTGGAGCCAGTCAGGAATGATGATACCATAATCTCAGGTACGAACAATCACAACAATTTATTAACGATACAATATCGTCACGAAACCGTAACCAAGGGATAAAGACCACATATTTGCAGAGGAAGTCTCCAAAACAAATACATATTATTGATTTCGATAGTACGACTCACCCTAACCTCAGTTACGATAATGTACCTGCAGCCAAATGCCAATTCTCAGGAAGATTCCTTTTCTGAATCTTGATGTATTAATATAACGATTTGTATATACATAATACTAGTTATGTGCTTTCTTCTAAAGTCATTTACAATGTCAAGAAACAAAAACATTTGTGTATTGCGAAATATTTAAATTAATAGCAAACTTTATGCCCGACACAAACAAACAAGATTAATATAATCAATTTTAAAAATTTAATATGCTTTTGATTTTAATGTTTTATTACATTTAAACTAAACAGAACATTGGTAATTACTTCTCCTGCTACTGATCAGTTATAATATCTTTCATCATATTATTGAAACTTATTTATTGGTGTTTTAAAATCAGCGGTTATTTTACGCAGATTTTGCACTACTCCTGTGTACTCATACTCAAATTAAAAATATATTATTCAAATAGACTTTTTACAACAGTTGCTCTTTTCAAGACGCCATGGTTTACATCAGTCTGTTTTACAAAGGTATCATCTGAGCATCAACGTCATTTTGATTCCAAGCTTTGTTATTGTTCAAGTAATCCCGTACAGAGTAGTAAGCTTTATTTACTAACCACTTTTTAATTTTAGTTTTAAATAGTTGCAAATCAAATATAGGTTGTAGAATCTTATTATAGATTGGAACACCAAGCCCCATGAAACAATTACTTACTTTGTGGAGACGAAAGTATGGCGTCACAAGCTTATTTTTATTTCTAGTATATGTATACTGTATTTGTCACTATGTTTAGAAGATAAATGAATGTTCTGCCTAATGTATAAAATGTTACATGTTAAGTTCATTTTATACATTAGGCAGAATAAATATATTTATGTTTTTAACAATCTCCTAGCTCTTAGATTGTAATTGGGCCGGGCTGCTCTTTTTTGAAGAATAAAAATGGATTCTATGTCCGCGCGTATATTAAATTATTAATCGTAAACCATTGAAAAACCAGGGACAACGCACTGTTAACATCGTTGTAACTGTGTTGGTTTCTTTTATATTTAAATATAAGAGAATTGTCATCAGTGAATAGTACAATGTCGCACAAATTACTTACTTTATTTTTGTATAGCCGCATAACGGGACTGACCATTCAAAACGGGACGTGGTCACATTATCCATAACATTACCTATTACTATAGATCGGGTGCCCAATCTTTATTACGTAATTGTCGATGAAAGTGAAATTAAGTGAGTATAAAACTGATGATCATAGTTTGGGCCCTACGATGTATAAAAAATGGTCAGTGTCTTTTCTCATAAATATTTAAATAGCGCCATCTATGAGCAAGCTCTTACACCTCGTGCGCACAGTTACTTGCTTAGAACCCTTGAAAATTCTAAACGTTTGTAGAAAACAACTAAAGATGTCCCTATTTTTTAAAATGCATTAAATTTCTAATTCCGTATAAATAATGTACTCGTAATTTTAATCTTTGGTTCGCACAATATTTTACCAAAAATATTTTGTTTTAAACTTTATATTAATAAATGGTTGATAATTATTTGTAATAATTATCATATTGTTAATGGCATTTATGATACTTATGTCATACAATGAATACTTGTCACAAAAAAACAAATAAGTTTGCAGATTTTTTCAGAAGTTGGTTATTATTATTTCTTTTTAAGATGCCATGTGGAAAGCGACCGTTAGTAAGACGATGGGATAGACCAAGAGATATTAGAGTAATAAAGCCATCTCGATATGAACAGAACGAAGCATCAGTCAAAGTTCATTGGAAAAATGTTATTCGTGATTTGGAACTTTCTTATAAAGATGAAAAGGTAAGTAAATCTCCAAAGAATTTATAGCAACAATCATATAGGTTAGTTGTTTTTTATGATACATATAGGTAAGGTAAGTTATATTTTACTAGAGGGCTGCCCTCGCTTCGCTCCGGGTATTTAAAGCAACATTATTATTGATGTCCTTAAATTGTCACTCTGTAATTGTGTAGTTTTTCATTATTTGAAAAACCATTATATGCTCTATAGAGTACGAAAAAGTTATAAAAAGAAAAATAATAGAAACAAAATTAACGAAAAGCGACAGATGATAAAAGAGCCTCCCTCCCACAGAGCAGAACTACAATTGAATGGGTAAAAGAGAGAGAGAAATTATCGAAAGAAAGAAAGTGAAAAGCGGCTAATCATTCTGAAAAGATAAAAATAAAAATTAAAGTGATAAAAAAGAGAGAGGATGAGAGACAATGATAGTATTATAAGAGAAAGAGAGACGGAAATACTATAGACTTCTCTCAGTGAAAGAAGTAACAACAAAACGGCCATATTCTATTAATTAAAAAATGTATATGGCAACACTAAATCACCTTTGTCACTCACTAATAGTGTAGCTTCCTATCGGTGAAAGAATTTTCAAAATCGGTTCAGTACTTTTCGAGCCTATTCGCAACAAACAAACAAACATACAAACAATCAAATCTTTCCTCTTTGTTATAATAGTATAGATTTGATAAAAATTGTTGTCAAGTATCACATACTAATCTTAGAATTTATTCTATCTATCTATAAGAAGGAATTATTGAATTTATAACGTATTGCAGTTTTGGAGCTCGCAAGGAGATACAGTATATAATCTAGTTGGAGCAAAAATATTTAGTCGTATTGCTAAAATATTTCATCTAACGCTGGATGAAAAGCCTTATGAACCACAATCAGAAACATATATCGAACCATCAGAAACTTTCTATCAAGCCACAGATATTCCAAAGGTTACTCCAAATATTGTTATCCTATCATTAAATATATATATATTTTTTAATTTTACAAATCTAATCTAAGACACCATGTCTTAATAATTGATTAAACAAGTTCCATAAATTGATAAACTGATAATAAAAATTTTACATATTATAATAAGACATTATTTTAATGAAATATTACTTTCTATGTAATGAGAACAATTATTTCAGGACTCAATAAAACAGTCATTTTCAACAAGTGAGTTTGAGCCTACTTTGTACGAAGGACGAGATGAAGAATCAGAAATTTGGAGTATATCTTCATCTTCTTCAGACCTCAAAAGAACTTCTCGTTCTAAATCTATAGTCAAAACAAAATCAATGAGTACAACTAAATCTGTTATTACAAAGTCTGTGTCTAAATTTACTTCTAAAAAATCTTTTAGCAGACAATCTAGGCTATTAAAATCAAGTCCATCTAGTATGGGAGAACTGGCGTCTACGTTAGATGATTTGGAAGTTCACATGAGTATTAAACCCAAGAAGTAAGTAGTAGTGCCTATTGTGGAAACGAATTATATCAAAGTATGTCGTAAGGCCATCTAAATTTTGGCTGTAATAAATTGTCCGATTGTGATAATGCGTAATGAAAACGAAATGAGTCACTTACCTACCTTTAAAAGTATAGATAAATTTTATTTATTGGAAAACCTAAATTACGTCCTTGCGATAATTTGTTTATAAGCATCTCACAATCGGATGTAAGATTGATAATATCTAAATAATAATAAATTTTATTTTATTAAAATAGTAATATTATTACAATCTTAGACAGGCTTGGGGGCAGAAGATGAAGAAAAATCCTCATTTCGACATGTTGTACTGCAATAGATCAGAAACAGATATGATAAAATGGAAGTCTAAGTATAAACAGAAAACTTTCGAAGTTTCCGCTTCTGATGAGTTTAGTAAGAGAGCTGAAATTATGGCTAAAAAGGTTAATAAAACATTATAATTATTCTCTGCATAGTACTAATAAGTTAGCTTTGATTGTCTGTTCCACTGCCATTATTTGGATACATGTATATTTTAATAAAAATGTAAGTTATCGAATGTCTATAAATATATTTATTAAATCTTTATATGATGTGATAGTATCACAAAAATAGAATCCAAAATATTTTGTTTTCTGACTCTGCTTGTGTTTATGAACAAAACTACTTCACGAAATTGTATACGATTTTTACAGTTGTGTTCTTGCAGGTATATCTTAAAAAGATTAGGTTTTCTTTTAAAGTGTCAAAACTTTTTTTAGCTTTAAGCAATGAAACTACTAATCAATTTTTTTATGTAGGCAAATATAACAATATTTTACAAAAAAAATTTTTAGTAAGACTCTATTTTTAACTGATACGTGGTACTTAGACTAACAATAAAAAAAGATATAACTATAATTCAAGACAATATTTTTGTGCTATTATGTCTATGCCGTCCGTTCACTATGTTGTAGCTATATCATTTTATTACTCTGTCGGATGTTTTTATGCTACTACTAGTATTTTAGGGCTGAAAGGGACTTTTTCTAACTTCTTTATTTTATTACCCTGCCTGTCCTTTTCTCTTATTATTATAACAATTGTTACTATCATTTTTTCGATACCATTCTTTTAATCGTTCTGTCCATATTGAGAATGTCGTTTACCACTAACTGCATCCTAAAGTAGTTTTCAGTCTAAAAAAAAGGTAAGTTAGGATTCGTTTCATTTAATCCAGACGTCAGGAATAAACTTGCCCTTTAAAAATGTTATTATTGTCCTTTAAAAATATTTTAGGCTAACAAAGCTGGAGCGAGTCGACTTAAGAGTAGTTAACCGCAGCGTAAACGCGGTCTAATTGTTCTTCTAACAATTACCAAGTTATGTCATCGAAAACATTTAAAGAGAAAAGATTTTGAAATAGTGAGATGAGTTAAATAAAATCTTTTTATTAGATCGCCAAGGAATTTTATGACTGGTGGGTCGATTTGGGTAATATAGAGTTCAAGAGTGAGATAAAACGTCCCGAAGATATTGAAGAATTATTTCAGGTATGCAACTTAGTATGAATACTTCTATTTCAAAACACATCGATCATAACTTTTATCAAGTACCTACTAAATATGTGTTATGATTTTTTTTCGATTTATTTTATTATTTGATCATTTAATGAATTGGTCAATTGCTAGGTGAGTTTGATTCACAGAAATACTTCGCATATCATATACTTAGATACAAATTATTCCAATATGTCATCATCATCATCATCATCACAACACAATTAATGGCCCACTGCTGAGCCGGTCTTCTGAGTGTGAAGAGTGTGTTAGGCCATAGTCCACCATGCAGGCTCAGTGCGGATTGACAGACTTCACACACCGGACAGAGAACTTTAGGGAACTTACAGCAGTGCAGATTTCCCCACGTTGTTTTCCTTCACGGTTATAGTAAGTGATAGTTAATTGTTTTAAACACACATAACTCGGAAAAGTAAGAGGTGTGTGCCCAAAATCAAATTCGGACGTCCCAAATAATACTTCAGTCTTAACCAATTGTAAAATGTATTATTTTTTAATGAAACTGTTGTGATATAAGTGTGTTTTATTTCTCTTTAAATGTATATCCAAATAGTTCAGATTGGTATTTTTTTACGATGAGAATATAGATAAAACTGCGCTTTTAAATAGTAACAATATCTCTAAACCCTTAAAAGCTTAAACAGTTATCAAATATGAAGGCAATTAACCAAATATTAAGGAAAATCCAGAATTATCATTAATAGATGCTCAACCTAAGTGGCCAAACATTTTAGAGCAAAAATATGGAAATAATATGTAGTGGTAGAATACACCAGTGCAATGTACAGGACTACGAGTATATTAAAAAAAATTTAAGTTATAAAAAATAAATAAAACTGTATCATCTACGACTTTTCACAGTGTTCAAGACGAATCAAATGAACCTAAACTTGTGTCGTTCTATTTTTAGTTCCCATATACGTACAAAATGTCAAGTCAATCGGAAACCAGAAACTCTGTCAAATTTAATTTTCAAGATTTGATTACAGACAGATAGATTAGACTAAATAAAATCTTGTCAGAATGGAGTTAGCTAGTATTTACTGATACAATGTAAACACAGGTATGGTTTGATGAACACGCATCCCGGAGCCTAGTTCTGGATCCCAAGATTCTCCCTTGTGTGCTTAAAACTATCGCTGATTATGTTGGTGTTAAAAAGGTAATTTTAAATATTTTTTTCTCAAACATCCTTTAAAATTCGGAGCATTTGCGGAGTTTGGCAGATTGTTGGAACTATAAAAAATGTCTCGCATTTGAGCATGTGAATTAAAATCATTATTCATTGTTACTGTCACCTCTTTTCTAGACATCTTCCAAAGCCACTGTCGCTGTATATTCTAGTGATAATTAATTAAATAATTGCTAATTGATATTATACTCCTATTGAGTATTACCCTTACACAAGGTTTTTTAGATTTTATGCTTTAAGGTATCTGGCAAGAATTGACTCTTGTTTAATTTGCCTTTATATTTTATTGTATAAACGATCAAATTTGGCAATGCCTTAAGCGTAAATGCCGACAAGTCTCGAGATTATTATTTTAGACAAACTGATCAATATATGTAAATATGAATGGAATATATTATAATATATTACAGGCAGCTTGTCCAAAATTGCTGAAGCGACAAATAGCATATGACATATACGCAGAAACAAGTCCTTTACACGCCAAAGCATTTGGGACATGTCTACCTCAACACATTAAACACATTCCACCAAAGAACAACACCAAGGAGATATGGCACTGTGTCAAAATACCTGACGATCTGCGTACTATGGCCTGTGTTTGGGATGATATTCAGCATCTAACGTGCGTATTTCTAAGTAGTATTAAAAAATGTCGGGCTCTGTTTTTATTTATTACTTCTATTATTATTTATTATATATAGATTATCTGTACTACTCTCAGGAGCTACTGATCCGATTTGAAAAATTCTTTCAGTGTTAGATAGCCCATTTATCGAGGAAGGCTATTGGCTATATAACAACACGCTACGACTAATAGGAGCGGTGTATCACGCGAACGAAGTCGCGCGGGACGACTAGTTATAAATTATTTCTATAAGTCTATAAATTATTTAATTATATCCGAAAATTCCAGCCAAGGCAAGAGTATCGTAAACGCTAAAAATTATAAATTACTTGTTACAGTATAAATAATACAATTATGTTGATCTATTTAAATAATTACAGTTAATCATAATGTATCAAAATATTTCCAATAGGTAAAGTGTAAATTTTATGTTGGTAAAGCCAGTACGTAGTAGGTATCAATTTTTCGTTAACGAACATGATAATAATTGAATTAAATGATGCCATTACGGAGTCTATCATTGTAACATGGAGTTTAAATATTAGCGCTGTATTTTTCGTTAATTAAAAAATTTAATAAATCTCTGAGAACAAAAATGTCTTAAAATAATTATTTTCATCAAATATTTTATAACTTTATAAAAGATCGCTACAAAAGCTTCGAATTGTACTAGCTAAAGAAAGTGTATAATTATATCCTAGTGTTTTCATTTTTAATTAATTGCTCTTTTAAAACGCCAGGCGCCTTATAAACTCATAATCACAACTATAATTTTTTCCGAAATAAAAAGTAGCCTATGTTACATTGAGGGCCATAAGCTATATTTGCTCTATTAACCACATTGATTGCAGTAAAGAATAAACCATCAAACTAACATTATAGAACAGACTAGAACCTAGGTACCGACTATAGATATGTATACACACACCTACCTTCTCCATATATGTACACAGTTTTAAGATTTCTGCAGTTTTTTTTCGCGGGATAAACAAAACTAACAAAAAATAATATTCTATTTAAATACATGGGACTATTAAGTTGACTTTTATATTTTAAGTATTGAAAAAAGGGTGTAATTTTAGGTCAACAAAATCATTCCATAGTTGGTTGCAAAAGAGACCTCATTTACTGATGCCTCCCTTCTTGAAGTCCCTGGATGAACCAGGAGAAAAGAAACAACCTTTTGTAGTACCTTCAGATTATGTTGTGAAACTAAAAGCATCTTCTTCAGCACAAGAATTAGCTTTACCAGTTTCGGAATTCTCTATGGAGTTGAAAGAAGTACTTAGCAAACTTCTTAATGAATAATAGAAAAATATTTTGAAAAGTCAAAATATTTTTACTTTTTTTTTACTACGTAAATAATGTTGTTTATTTTTTTTAATGATGTTAGTTATCATATTTTTCCTTGGTTTTCTAATTTTTTTACTTATGTATAGTAAACGATTAAAATTCTGATTCTATACTCTACTTAATCTTTATTTTACATTAAAAATTGACTTATAAAATATTTCTCTTTTAAGTTCAATATAAAACATCATTCTGCTTGTTTAAGCATTTTTATAATACTCTCTTAATATTTACATAATAGACTGTGGAAATTCAAGATAAAGCGTCAAAACGTAAGTACGCAATTGGAACTCTGTTATATTAACGAGATTCATAGACAAACAATTTAATAAAAAGTTTTTAAGTAAGTTGTCTATATTTTAAAATTAAGAAATAAAAATACTATATTTAGTAAAAAAAATAAAGTAAGTATGTCTTTATTTCAAATTGCAAAAGAGTAATAAGCGTAGTTTATTTAGTATTCATATCTTTTAATTTTGTTAAATTGTAGATTAAAAGAAATAAAGAATCCGCCTCGTCTTAAACTTCAAAAGTCTTCTTACTTGAAGCGTCAGCAGAATTTCAAGTTATAAAAAATGTAAATTAATGTTTGTTTTAATATAAAACTTTCAATGCATGAAACTGTTGTAATTAGATTGAACCAAACCGTCAAGTATTCTAAGTAATCGTTACAGTAAAGTGATAATAAAACATGGTACATCCCCGTATTTGATTCACCTATAAAGGTCTATGGTGGAATAAAATATACATTGTGTTGATCCGTTTCTTTGTCTCTAATTAAATACGAAACTGTCGCAATTTTATCATTAAATATTTCCTTAATTATTTGATTATAATCATAAGGTTGTAAACACAATGTTCAGTTAATTTGACAACATACAATTTATACGTAAGCCTAACTCATATACCTGATTCAACTTAATAAGTGTATTTTTATACTTTATGACATAATAAAATTATCACTTATGACAATATTTCCTTACATATACTAGTAAAAATATGATCCAAATATAAAGGAAGTGTTACACGTAAATTGATACGGTAATTACACCTTTATTGTTTATATATCTGCAATGATAATACAAGATAACCGGCATTATTTATTTTTTTCTATTCATTTGCGATCTAAGTTGCATATTTGATTGTTTATTGCCGACGACTCCTGTAATTATACTAGTGAATATGAATAATTGAGTGTTTCTCATTAAGTGATTTTCATAAACATTAAAGTTTGGATTGAATAATATAATGGAAATGGCGGACAAAAGCGATATAGACACAGCAAGAAAAGATATGTTGGAGGAGATAGCAAATAGGAGAAATATGGGTGATAAAAAATTTCACTCTGAAACCTCATTACAACAATATAACGAAGAAAATGAAGTAGATATGTCGGAACAACAAATAGATCCTGGGGTAAGACTATTTTATATTTAGTTACAGTTACTTACATTTTTAGGTTCATTTGTTAGTTGTTCTGTAGTTTGTTCTATGCGGATTAATGTTACTAATTTATATTAATACTAGCTAGCCCAGGAAACGTTGTTTTGCCATATATATTTTTTTTAAATGTGGTGAGTCACCCTTGTCACTTAGGGTGTTTTAAAACTTAGGGGTTTTGTCTTCATATCGGGTAGGTTTAAAGTTTTTTTTAAACCTACCCGATATGATGACAAAACTTCATAAAAATCGGACGAGCCGTTTCAGAGGAGTTTGGTAACAAACACCGCGACACGAGAATTTTATATATACAAGATGGAATAAAAGTTTTGCTTAGTTGAAATTGAACATAACAATAATGCGTTTGCTGCAACTACTATATTCATATAAGCTAACACAACAATGTTATCGGTTCCATAAACCACTTTTCTGAACAGATAGACTCTGTTTTCTTTTTTAAGTTTATCTAGACTACAATATTCGGTGTGCACTCGCAGTCCAATCCAGTTACATAGCAAAATTTACGTGGGGATTTTGCACGGGAGAGCTTACCATTTACAAGTGAACCTGTTTTATACTGCCTCGTTCATTTGGTTTTTATAAAATTTTTGTATGTATAATAATTTGTTATTCCTCACTACTTTACTTAATACGGTTTCTTCCTTTATATATTATATACGTTTCTTGTTACTTGATCTAATAAGGATAATGCTAAGTAAAAACTCGGTACACGACATTAAAGTAGTAATATCCGATTTAATACAAGTATCTGATTAATAAACTTGTTGAAAGTTAATGGAAATCACTTGTACGACTAATTTTAGAAGTATAAACTTATCGTGGAAAGTAATTCACTCATTTCCTTTAATGCCTATGGATTGATGAGTCTGTTAACTTAGCGCCAGTTACTCATCAACGTTATAAATATAGGTTACATTAAATAAAAGAGTAGATAATGTTTTTTGTAAAAATAACATGTGTTGTATGCAGGTCCAAAATAAAATGGTAAATACATCATCATCATCGGTGGAGGATATGCCAGAACGTCGGAGAACAATGTCTCAGCCAGGTCCAATATCTGGTACCTTATCAACAGCAACCGCTGGACGCCGGCGCCGTCCACCACGTAACGTCATGTATGCAGATCTAGAGAAAGCTGTAAGTTTAAGAATATTTTATATATTTATGATAATCAACAGCCTATTGAAATAACTTAAGAAATTACTACGTACAATAGCAACAATGCATGTTCATACCTCAAAGATTTATGAGATTTTTAGGTTACAACTTTTTTATCAAGAGACATTAACTTTTAATTGCTATTTAATACGACAAAATCTCAGATTACACCTATATAAAATATGTCTTTGAATTTTAATACTATTTTATGAATATTAAACAACACTGAATATAAATTGTATCCCCTAAACTCGCACCTATATGTGGTATACTAGAGGATAAATCTGAAAAAAAAACTGTTTCCATAATAATGATTTTGGAGAATTAGACCAAAATCTTGTATTATACGATACGATAGATTAATTCTTGGCAAAGGATTAATGGCAGATATATTTTGTGATAAAAAAATATTCCGTATAACACTTTAAAAACAGATACAAGAACATTATATTACAATTATATAAACATAAAATATCTGTTTGTAAAATATTTATCTATTATGTAATGGACAGCCCCTACAAAAAGTTATCAAATATAAATATATGGGATGATGGGTTGATGATACGGGGTACACCATGGGGACACAGTCTTGAAATAAGTAGCCGCAAAAAACAAGCCCGGATTGCTCTCTTTAAGCTTAAATCACTTCTGTGCAATAAAAAGCTTAATATGCTGGATGTTTAGCTTTTTATTCCAGTACGATTAGCACGCTGTTATGTTTTATCCATTCTCCTGTATGGCGTTGAAGCATGGACCCTCACAGAATCGAGGTGTAAGAAGATTGAAGTCTTCGAAATATACACGAGAATGTTAAGGATATCTTGGAGAGACAAAATAAAAAACGTAATAGTGCTAAGCCGCTTAAAGAAGAAACCAGAAGTTGTATATTTACTTTAGAAAAGAAAGCTTGAATATCTCGACCACATAATGAGAAACCGAAAATACGACATGTTACAACTCATCGTTCAGGAGAAGATCCAAGGAAAACGAAGTGTGGGTCGAAGAAGAACTTCCTGGCTGAAAAACTTACGTCAATGGTTTGGAAAAAGCACTAGTTCTTTATTCGGAGTCACGGCATCAAAGATAAAGTTTCCTTAAAGATCACCGACCTTCGAAAGAAGATGGCACTTTAAGAAGAAGAGAAGATATTAATGAATAAGTAAAAAATATTTTGTGGAATTACTAATCTATTTTATCTATAGAATAAATAAAACATAAGTTTTTTTTATGGTAGATAAGGTGCAAACGAGCAGATGGTCCACCTGATGGTAAATGGACACCATCGCCCATGGACATCGGCAAAACAAAAGATACCCTCTTGTTTTGCTGATGCGCTGCATCCTCCAAGATAGAGTGTAGAGGGAGAATGAAGAAAACAATGCTGCGGTTTCAGCGGACCCTGAGCAAGAGCTCAGAGTTCACTAGAACCGTAGCATTAATGGGATGGGAGAGGGAAGGGGTAAGTCTGGCCCACATGCGGCTCGACCGGAACGCATCTATGACACTTGGCGGTCGGATTCGCATGCTGGTGGTCGCAGGCCAGTCGGGGAACAGATCCCCTACCACCAAGGGGGTGCTGGGTTACTCGGCTCTTACGAGATGCTCTCCCAGCGGCAGAGGAGAATAGTATACTAACCCGTCCCCTCACGGGTAAAAATTGTAATGATGATATTATATAACAAATTTTATTAGAAAAGGATGATTACAGTGACAACAGTTTAGACGACCCGACGCTCCATAATCATCCGCTCTCGCTCATATTATATAGTAGATATTCAATACCACTATATCATATGAGCGAGGGCAATCTTTAAGTCTTTCTCATTCGTCATGTAAACAAAGTTAAATAAAACACAGTAAAAGTAAATTTATTTATTTACAATAAATCCGCCGAACCGTGTGGTGTGTGACTTGGAATATGGGGCAATTTTACCTTACATTTTTTTGGCATTATACTTCAATTATGTCGTTAAACTGAAATTAACTTTTTATCTAATTCTAAAATATAGCTTTGTTTGTTTATGTTTAAAATATAGCTTTGTTTGTTTGGTTTGTTATTATTTAACTTCTTAAAATTTCTTTTTATTCTGATAAATATATCCTTTTTCCTGAATTGGACATTGGAAATTAACAAAAATAAATGTTTTGGGTGAAAGAAATTATATAGTCATGTTGAGTTTAAGGTATTTCTTGTTACATGTTCACGTTTCGATTGATATCCTACTTTTTGATACGGCTTTACGTTAATGAACAAACCGATGATAAAGATGTTTTAATGTTATGAAATACCACTATTAGATGATGTGAATGCACTTAATGATTTAATAAATTTTACAATCACGCCACGGCATGATAAAATTTATGTTTTAAGTACGGAAATGTTTGATTTTCATTAAATAAATCGGTTGTTATCTTTCGGTATTTAGATCAGGATTAGAAGATTATTCAAGTCGATATTAAATAATTGTCACTTGACTGTAATAATAACATAAATATTGAATACCTATAACCACTTATTTTAGGAACTATCTAAACAATTTTGTGAGGTTATGTCTATATTTTAAATTATCTTATTTTTTTTGCATTCATAAAAAAATATTTCTAGTGTTATTCCTTAACAACGTTTGCGTTCTTATTTCAACCGACTTCAAAAAAAGGTTATCAATTCGATTGCTTGTGTGTTTATACGTACGTTAATATTGTGTACCTAGGATTAAATACTCCATCATTAATCACAAGGAAATTCAAGGATATCAATCTTCTTCAACGATTTTTCGAAAAAACTTGGCCCCATCATCATATGAATTATATTAACGACAAAATTTAATCAATAAAGTACACAAAATCTTTATTAATTACTAAAGATTAAGTATCGATTTATTAAATACACAGATAAGTAAATCACAATCATGACATTTGGTAAATTCCCAGATAACGTTAAAATCAAAGTTATTTTGAACCAGCAAAAAAATATTGAAAATATGTTGTTTTGTCCTGTTACAAAGTAAATTTATTTTAAGCGCCGGCCGTAGTTTGAACAGCGAATTCATATATTTATATGGACGCAATGGGCTGTAATGATTTTTCCGTAAGATTAATATGGACAAGTCCAATTACATAATTTTTCCATCGATTCCATCATTCAATTATTCAGTTTTAAGATACAATTTTGAGTATAATAATAATTAAGCGTTTATTCGTAAATAAAATATGATGAATGTACTAAGATCGCATATTTTTTCGTTTCTTATGGTTTAGTATTAAGGAAGAGGAAAAAAGCATACACATTATGCTAAATACAATTAATTTGATAATATAATTAATTATCAGTCCGTTTGCCCACTAAATACAAATGTTGAGTAGAAAGTTTTTTTTTTAGTAGAATTATTTTTGAGTAGAATTATTACATTCTCACGTTGATCAGTACTTATTCTTTTAATTTCATTTCTCTACGACACTGGTACGATCAAAGTACGTTTTCATTTTTACTAAACTTTGTTCTTATTAAGACATTAAAAAATTTAAGATTAAGGTATCTTATTATAAAGGATTAAGGATATTATAGGATTTAAGGAAAAAATTTGGGGAAGGTAATTCGGAAAATACTTAAATAATTGGTATAACCTAATTTTTTTGGTATAATAATTGTGTTTAGGTGAACATTTTATTTTTGTTGTTGTTCAGCGATAAAAATATTTAAAAATTACCTGACTAAATAATATCCACTTCTGTATATTATTTATACACGGGTCAATAATTTCGTAAAAATAAAATGTGATGAATTTGTTGTAAACGGGGAACACAGTTCCATACCGGCGAGCGCGGGCCGTGTTTGTGAGGCGGGTCACTCTCGCGCAGCCAACTGTAAACCTTTTGAGTCCAGCCGCTCGTCGTCCACAGCCACCCTCGCCCTACGCTCTGCCGCCCTGCCACCCTGCCGCCCTCCATCGCCCATCGCGGAGTGCGGACACATCGTGCCGCCCCAACGCCTCGCCTAATGAAAATTCAATCTCTTTATTTTATTTATTTGTTTTTTTTACACTGGTAACTGCCCGCGGCTTAAATGGTTAATAGAAAATATGTTCATTAATAGCTCCGCTGCCTTCAACTATCAAATGTTATTTGAGTACCTACATTGTAATTACGAGAAATCTTTTTATAATTACAATCCTTTTTTTAGTTTCACCTGGGCTATCCAATATCCAATATCCTAGTGATTAATATATCAGAGTCCGATTTTAGGCACCCCCTCTAACTTTTCGGAATTATGTGTGTTTTAAGCAAATAAGTATCATCTACTTTAACGTTAAGTAAAAGATAGTGATATTTTGGGAAGAATTGTTGTGGATTGTTTAAATTAATGATTCTACATCATGTAAAAAACGTCCACACAATCCTGAAAAGACCCTCTTCCAGATAACCATTTATAAAATATAGCTGAACTGTCATTTCACAGGTTACTTTTAATAGTTATATTTTCTATATATGTAATCTTTGACGTTGCCTATGATAAGTAAACGTCGCGATAACCACTAATCTTCTAATCATGTATTGACTTATTCACGTGATTGATTAAACTACCTTGTAATTACTACGGTCATCGGCTTTTATCAAAATATAGTTTTTATTATTTACAATCTCCAAAATATTTACAATGAAATTTCATGGTGCATTTAACCTTATTTATATTAAAAAAAACATTTGAATTTATCGCATAGAAACAATTAATTTAATCTTTTCATGTAGTCATAAAAATTAATTAATATATTTATAACTAAATAAAACTCAAGAACTATAACTCATATATCGTAGACTAAATTTATTAGTTTGTAAACATACATAAAGCAGTGGAAAACTGTATTTTTTATTTCTGTGACAGTGCTATAAGCAAGAAATAAATCTTTTTCATTTTACAAAAACCCATTTTATAAAATGATTCAAATATAAATACTTATATACCTGTAAATATTATTATCAATTATTTTAAAAATAAATTAGTTCATAAAAGATAGTAAGAGTGGATAAATATACACAATTAGAGCCCTATCACCTGACCAACGTTGACATAATCATTTCCATAGGTAGAGTAACAAATGCATGTTATTAATACAAATGCGGTGCTGAAGGTAAAAATGGTATGGTTTCAATTCTGGTGGAAGTGTAGTATAAAGTCTGTCAGATGCCTCCAAAGTCCTGAGCATTTTCTGAATCAGGCTCAAAGCCACCACACTGGGATATTAATAATAACTAATTTAAGTATTTGATAATAAATATTATGCAATAAAAAAAAAGATGTGATTTTTTTTTAACTTCTTTCATTTGAAATGAATAGGAAACGTGATGTGATGACGTCATTGGCTTGTGGCAAAACACTCGTAGCAAACTTTTAACTCTCTGATTATGAATCGTACAAAATGTTCACTGGTCTTTGTTTTAAAAAATAGGTTACGAAACTCTGGTTTCCCGTACGTTTTCTTTGACGTGACCCAGTACGCAATAAGATCATATATATTTTAAAATAGTATTGGCTTAAAATAACATTTAATTTTAACTTCATATAAAGAAATATAATTCTTTGAATTCTATTGGGAGGTTTTATACATATAGTTACCTTCATTCTCAACAAATCGCTGAGTCGCAAATAACATAATAATAATAATAATGTATAGTGAATATTATTATAATAAAAATATAACTTAACGAATGACTTATACATAGAAGATACTTGAATTTATATCTTTAAAAAGTACTGCAGGAAATTGGACATGGGTTAAAAGTTGTTTTGCTGTAGGTCTAACTTAAATTAATATAAATTGGATTTCAGGATAAAAGTTATTGTCATATAAAATATTTTATTCCAGCGAAGCGATCCGGGCGGGTCGGCTAATATTTCATTACCTTTACTCACATTATTAGAATTTAGATTACACGAGGGCGCCTAAAATAAATTAAACTGAAATTTACAACTACCTAGTTATAGTACCAGAAAGTTAGAGCTTGTCTGGCATCGCTGTTGACTTTTTCAGACAAAATCGAACGGCTAAAAAATTGTTTCGAGAACGTGGAACGCCATAATGGGATTATCTAGTGAAATACGGGTGTTGTCGATCGGGAGAAACAAGCGACTAATGAAGTTATTAATCCGATTTTATACGGCTTTCGCTGTCCACGCACCGATTTTTAGTTCAAGCTGTGAACTGGACAAGGATTCCGATGCACAAATATGAAATATGTTATTCTAATATTTTATATTCTCTTCGATTACAGGACTCTGCGGATAGATTGCCGAAACTAATTATTTCCAATCAAGAAGATTATGGTCTTCCTACACCGCTGAGTGAGTTAATAAATTATATTTTTGTACCATAATCAAATAAGTAGTTATTTTTTTTTGTATTATTGTAATTTGGTTTAGATTGCTTGTACGTACCATAATATTCTTTTGTAAAAAATGGGAATACTCAATCTAAATAGAGAATTATTTACAGTCCGTCATAAATGGTTTTAAATAACTGTCACATCGATAAGATTAACAATGTCAAACAATTATTTCTCTTTATCATAAAAATTGTAAAGGCATCGACCGAATTTTGGAACACATGTGGAATAAGTAGGTACATAAATTTATTAAATCTTACTTATAAATATTTACCTTTATGTAACAGGTTTAGCACCTTCAGAAAACACCCTGAGTCCACTTCCTTATTACGGTGCAACGTACAAGAATGGAGACGTTAGATATATCTGTGAGTATTAATAATTAAAAAGACAAAATAATACGTATTGAAAACTCTCGACAGACGCCTGTGAGATAGTACTGACAATAATCTATCAAAAAAAACCAAAAGAATACTTTAATTTAATTTCTTCAGTTTTTAAAAATATAGATACAATATATTTTTACAAATTTTATCTCTTCTTAAAAAAATTACTAACCACTATATCGCTAATGACATAAATCAAGTGTAGCTTACACTAAACTGTTTATAACCTACTTCATACTAATATTATAAACGCGAAAGTTTGTATGGATGTAAGTTTGTCACTCTGTCACGCAAAACTACTGAATGGACTTAGATGAAACTTTATAGCTTACACATCAGAATAACACATAGGCTATAATTTATAATGATATAGTGTGAATTATCCAAAATATAGCGGGTGCAACCGCGAGGCGCAGCTAGTATTCTATAAATTATTATTTACCAATATTGATATTTAGAAGGGCAATCATTTTTTCTCATGTATTTGTACTATTTTATATGAGTAATTACTCAAAAAGTATTTTGACATTTTAGCAAATTCTCGTCTCCAAGCTCCTCTCGATATGCGAGGCGGTTCAACCCCAAGGAAGCGATCGGTAGCAACGTTAATGGATGCGCAGTCCATCCGCTCCGTAGAGACTCAAGCGCCGCCTCCGACCAGTCCGGAAGATAACGCGCGTCTTACCATGTATGTGTACAGTAATAACTATAATCGATTAAAAAGGTTCCTATGAATGTACGAAGCACGATATTTAATTTCTAGTGTATTTCTTATTATTCTTTCATTTTATGATCTGTAATGATTATTTATGTATAATATGATAATGATTATATATTTTTTCTTTTACAGCAAATACTTTACGTTAATAACAAGCTGTATGTACGCAGTCTTACTAGTCACACTAGGAGCTATAATTCACGTATCAGACATATTTCTGGATATATCGCCATCTCCGGTAATTATTATATTTTAAATAAACTATGTTTCATTCTGCAACAGAACGATTCACTGATTACATAATTCATAATATTTAAACGTACCTAATATTAGGTAATAATGAAACATATTTTTTTAGATTTATTCGCTTATTTTAATTGCAATTGGTTTCTTATACCATTTATATCTTATAATAGATATACATAGGTATAAATCGATTGCATTAAAAAATCAAAAGATCAAGGGGCTCCATCATGAAAAAATAACTGAATTCTTTCGAAAACAAGAGGTAAGATTTTACAAATTGCACATTTTGTTTACCGTTTTATTTAATTTTTTACATAATATAATTTGATTGCTTCTTACAGGAAGAATCTCGAAACAACAGCCCGGGTGATCGCACCCCACAGAGCACATTGTCCCAACCATTCCCACCAGCAATATTAGCACCTATAAAACACGACTACTGCTTTAGCCATGGAAGACATTCAGGCAGCTTTTATTTAAAAATGGGGGCAGCTGGTAAATTTTTCACTAGCAATATTACAAAATAAAACAATTAATAAAAAAATTAAAAAACTATAACAATATATTGCCGTCGGAGAGGAGAAAACATTTATCTTAACTCCCAAGGTCATTGTAGAAAGGACAATGTTTGAATTGGCAAAAAAAATCGTTACAGAAACAACTAATTTATTTTTAAACTTAAGATTTCGCAAACATTTCAAGAAGTACTAATTATAATTTCCTGTAAACCAGACTCGATTTAAATCTAACATATCATGACTGATGCCAAGACTGTAATAATACCTCCCATTGTACTCATGGTTATACACCGGCTTAAATAGCTATGAGTTTTGCGAGATATTTCGCGGACGCAAGGAGATATTTCAACACAAAAAACTAAACATTTTAACCTTTCTAAGTGTCTGTCAAACCACACGTCGGCACTTAAAGGTTTTAGTATAGTGTTAATCTAAGATAACTATCGTGCCGACATATAATTTTTTTGCATCATTGGATGCGCACAATGAATAAAGTTAATAATATTATCTTATTCATATCAATGAAAAAAAACTGCTTGGTTTAAATTTAAATGCTTCAAAAGTCATTAACGTACTGCAATACTGATACTAATTAACAAACAGCATGAAACTTCATGTGATTTTGGCTATTCAAACAGCGTTAAATTAAAAATATATTTTTTTATATTATAACAGTAAAATGATTTTGAAATAGTAAGAAATTTTGAGAGCTTACCCAATTTGTACTGTTGTTAATTTTAACACTTTATTTTGCAGGTTTTGCTTTGGGCCACTTGATACACTCTGTTCTGCTAATTACTGTGCAAATTAGCTCTTACTATGACGATAATATTATTAATGATGAATGCATAGACATAACGCAAGTCATACTGGACGTTTGCAGTCCATTATATTGTTTTGTACAACTGTTTTTTATATTTAAATACTCTAACGTTCATATATTAAAGGCGCAGGTAAGAATTATTTAATTAGTTATTGTATACTAGTGTAGTATATCTAACAAATAAAAAAATTACATTATTTTAGAAGCTACTAATCTTTAAAATGTTTAAAGTCGAAAAAATATAATGATTACTAAACATAAAATTTATACATTTCATAGGGCATCGCACACTTTGGTTTTATGCATATGATTGGAAGCAGTTTATGTTTTTGGATCTCAACAATCGTACGTGAAATTATATTAGCTTTAACTATATATGCTAATTCTCGATATGGAAACAACTCGACATATACGGAAACTAACGAAGAGCATGAGATTGAAAAACGAAACTATAACGGTATTATTATATAATAATATCATGTAAAGAATATTAAAGAGTAAAAACATGCATAACTATTTAATGTTTTATTTTAGATCACATGCCTACCATAGAGATCAGCGATCTATACAATGAAAATTGTCAAGGACCTTCGGCAGCCACTTCCATTATTGAAAATTTTTCGCCATATTTGTATCCATTTACCGTGGAATTCAACATTCTTATAGGTAATTTGATAGTGCCCATTCAATAGTAATATAATTTACTAGGTAATCGAATCATTTAAATAATGATAATATTTTTTAGTTGCTGTTTATTACATAATCTGGAGTCATATTGGAATTTGCGCGAACGAAGATGCGGAAGACACGTCTAGTTTAGAGGATAACCAAACTATATGCAAGTACGTGTAAATTATATTACATTTATGTATACCTTGTACAATGAAGAACAATGAACAATATTTTTTTAACTAACTGCTCGACCAATCATTTAGTTTTTTTTAATTGACTCTACTTCTTTTGATAAATACTTTTCTTTAAATACTTTTCTTAAATATTAACGCTTCATTTTTTAATTGCTATAAACTTCAGTTTCTTTAAAATTATTTGAAACCTTTAAAATAAAACATTTTGGGAAATATTATATTTTTTTTAATTTGTTTTCTTATATATAACTTCAGTTAGTGAGGTACCTATATCTCAAAAACTAGGGTTAATCTGAGAAATATTAATATTTTCGTATTCAGTAGATCATCTAAAGATTCATTTGCTGCAAAATTAGAAACGTCAGTAGCTCAATGGTTCGGTCGTTGCAGGGGGATTAAGTCGTGGGTTCAAATTCTGGACATTGCACTACTGACGTGCCTCACACTTAACGCAAGTATTTAAGTTGGAGGGGTTAAGGAATACTAGTGGTATCTGATCCATACTGCTAGTAATCTTTAAAAAAATCACTGTTACATTGTGGTACTTAGATACTTTTTATGTTTGAAATCAGAGAATATTTACAAATGATCACATTACTAATTTCACATTTTTAAGTTTATCATTAAAAATTTTACAGAATACCCACAGCAAGCGAAGACAACGACTACACAAGCAATATAGTAGTCTACGCAGATTGCCATGCTTCTAACAGGGGAATATTCCTAGGACTAGTTATCACTGCATTGGTAGTTGGAATGCTCATACTAGGATTCGTATTTAGCGGTGTTGGCAAGTAAGCGATATATCCTAATATTATAATAACTAGACATCAAGCCAAAATAATCTAATGTGTAAAAAAAGTAACTCTGTGTATTTTTGTGTCTATCTAGTCTACTTGATTGCGTTGATTGCATCTAAAGCTATCTATAGACATTTAAGTTTGAAATAATTAAATGATTATCAGGATTGCAAAAACTATATCCTTTTCCATAATTTATAAAAATTTATAGTACCTATAGCAAAGCAAGCCGAGATAAAGTAATTTTTTCTTACCTTTTATACTTCTTTGAATAAATAATCAGTAGTTGTAATACATCAATTACAAATAATATTTTCCATTTAACCTATATTTTTAAAATAATTTTTATCATCATTAGTAACATTTGTTTATATTTTTCATTTCAGTGAGTTATTAGAACTTGGTTATTCATTGAACTCAGCCACCAAATTAGGTCTTCATATAGTGATGTTGTTAGCCGTAGTATTTGCTTACAATCAGACAAGAAAGCTGGATATTAATGAACATCCAGTGTCTCTATTAGATGATATATTACTTTTTATATGTTTGCCGGCTTTCTTCATGGAAACTGTATTTTCTATGGTGGCCACGGTGAATATTGTCAATCTCGTAAGATCTATTGATGTCATTGTTATGGTAAGTGATATGAAATTAGGTATAGTTTAACATAAATTCACGCCCAAACAAGAAAACAATTAAATTAAAAAATATAATTAAAAATGTCACACTTACCCCTTTTGACCTTAATGATACGATATAAAGTATTGGAAGCACAGAATAACTTAAATATAAAATTATAATAAATTTGTTTATAAATCAGTTTTATTTTGTTAATTATTATATATTTTTTGAATGTTCACAGGCCATCCAAGTAATTTTACAAACAGCGGTACTGGTAGACGGTCTCCGGCGCTGCAGTAACAGCCGCAAGTTAAGGCGTTCGAAACCAGGACGCGAAGTTCTTATGTTCCTTTTAATAACTAACGTAGCAATGTGGCTGTTTAACACTTTCTCATACAAATCACCAGACAGTCTCGATGAAAGATATGAGTACTATGGAAAAGTACTCTGGAGTATTTTAGGACATATCTGCCTACCTCTCATCATGTTCTACAGATTCCACTCCAGTGTCTGTTTCGCTGATATATGGGACGCTGCGTATAGACCTGGTTCTGATCATTGATATGTGATGCTAGAAATATGAATAAATGATAAAAAATCTACTATAGGTACATTTTTTTATAAGTATTAAGTGAGTTTGCAAATAAATATAGTGTAACAAAAATCGATAATCGATGGCAATATTTATCAAATTTTCACTCAGGTCAACTTCTCGATTTTTTTTATTTTGTTTACAATGAAAATAGCTTCTTTAAATATAGGTATTTAATAGTTTTTACATCAATTTAGATTAACTTATTATCTTTTATAAAGACTATGATAAGAACAAATATGTATGTTTCGAATATAAAGAAATATAATTTTATTAATATTGTGGGTATGAGCAAAGTTTTTTTTTCCTACGCCGCGTGCCGTCAACAACAACCTGAACTGTTTTATTAATATATGTATGATAAAAAAACTTTGATAATTTATAAGAAGTTTAGCTACAATATTTTATGTAACATTTACATAATTACACGCTGCATACAATGCACGTATCAGAACGGCGTCTTAGCTAACTAACTCCAAGAGGCAGGTAATTAATTCTGCCCTTTAATACAATTACCGAATATTAGGTTAAGTACTCGGTCCGGCAGGACGCACTTAGCGGAGATACAAACTAGTTACCTGAACAACCTCGGGACATACATCGTCTACTGCCTGCACAATTTACCTACTAAAACACTTCATATTGTTGCCTAAAGTATACCGTGTATCATATTTAATGATAGCAACTCTTGAACAGTATGATATGATTTGCTATTGGCTAAAATTAATGTTTGACAAGAAAATGATAGCAATAATTTTCCCAAACAAACGTATTCTTCATGTTTCTCACTGTATTTTAAGACTAGAGCAATAATTTTTATACACCATATAGATACCAGCCCCGACCAAGCCGTACCGATTTTTTTTAACAAAATTATTTCTATAAAGGTGGGTTGAACCAAAAAATGAAAACACGTGTTTTTAGAAGTTCCCGAAACAAACGACTGGTGAACATTTTATGTCTTTTTTTATTAAGAAATCGCTGCGGTCCGGCATAGTCTACTTCATTAACAATCTATTACTAAAAAAAAAACTATATAGTTATTACATTATAGTTGTACACAGCACGTTTAATAAAAGTAAAGGAAAGTATTTAAGGAGTTCGCGCGTTGTAGTCGGCTCTCTCGCGGCAGTACTCAGGACATCACGCGACGGCGATACTTTTTTCAAATTACACGCTGCTATCAAGTCCTCTTAAATGTAGGCAAATCTCATTTTTTGTTACAACAAACTTGTCAATAATGAGTTCTGTTATGTTGCTGATGTTCATAGATAACAGTAATCTAATGTGTTGTATGTCTTACTCCTTCTGTCCTCCTTCGTCAACTCTGAATGTTATTATGTATTAATTTTCACATTTTACCAGTTTTTCTTTTATTTTCTTAGAGCAACAAAGTAGCAACAGATTCCTATATAATTTTTGACACGACACTGGTGAAATTACTATTCTAATAAAGCCAGCAGTGACGCTGATTTGTTGCGATCGGCACGAGTAACAAAATCAATTCTTTGATAACTATTTAGTAACTAGCAAAAAAAATAGCTACTAATTCCTATATCAGTTTTATTCTGCTTTTGACCTGCTATTTTGGTAGAGCTTATATTAATCTCATATATAAAAATGAATCCCTATTTCCCTTGGTTATGGCATCACGCCTAAACGGCTGGACCGATTTCGCTTATTCTTTTTTTGTTGTGTCAGGAGAAGGTTCTTGTGCAAGAAAAAATTAAAAAAGTAGCGCGGGAAATTAGAAAATTTAAAAAAACAACGACCATATTAACATTTGTAATGTAAGCTTTTGATAGCCAATTCGAATTCAATATTCATAGTTAGGACAACGTCTGTCGGGTCGGCTAGTACTTAATAACAAAATTTGATAAAAAATAAATTTTTGAAAAAAATATTAAACGGGAGAATACTCAGATACAAAGACATAAGTCACATTTATTTAACTGCACAACGTTCCTCGAACAATAGGTATTTCTATGAATTCTGTTTTAAAAACCCAACATTGTGATGATGCAATTCAAATAGAATGTGCTTTGAAATATTATCACCACACGAACCAAAAAAATATTCTGCCATTTTTTTGTACACCGAAAGTATTACTCAAATATGAACCCTAGAGTTCTATAATAAAGTTGATTAGAACATTTTTGTAGGTGAGGCTCAATGTATCAGTAGGGCAAAACGCTAGCACGGATATGCGCTCGGCTGACCAATGCCACAGTTGTCTAATTGTTTCCGATTTTCTCTACATAACCACTGCGTTGAATTGATAAAATTTGACTACGTGAACAGTCAATGGAATATGTCCGCTCGTATGTATGCACGAGCGATCTCACTTGTCCGATATATTCAAATTTTTACGAAAAAATTTATTGAGATAAAAAATGGTATCTTTTAAGTAATATCCTTTTTTATCTTTAATGTATTTTTAACATCTATTAAATGAAATGGAAACTGAAAAGGGTAGCAAAGTTAACATTTTTTACATTAATTTTGTCCTACTAGGCACTAGGATAATAAGTATTTTGAACTGTCTATAACAATTAATTTAAAAACCTTTACATGTGATTGTACTAATCATTTATTATTATCGTTAATTCATATTTCAGACTTTTCTTCACGGTATGACGGAGAGACGAAATTATTATTATTTTCAAGAGATTTCTACTCTTAGATTTTAATTTCGATAAATGGAAGAAATTGCTTAAAATAAACCATCATCATAATCCGTGGATAGCCCACTGCTAAGGTGGATCTCCATATCAGGAGGGATTGTTTCAAATTGTAAAGAAGTAGATATATGAATGAGATACAGGGCGATTGAGTTCAATAGTCATTGCTCGTACTAGCTATCTACTTGTTTAGTTATACCAAGATTGCATTATTAATATTGAATGTTGATCACAACTTTGAGAAGGTTAATCAAGCATAATTTTAGTAGCTGGAGATTTAAACCATAAACTAATTTCGGCTACTCTATGATTTCCGAGAGTCATTTGAAGTTGCTCGAATTTTTTATAAAATTTATTTTACAACTTTCAACACATAGGTATTTTTTTCCAATTAATCTGTTTCTTAATCTAGATTTATCTTCCTAGACACATTTGGTGATTGAGTTTTGCATATTCACTTCTTAGTGAATACTTTAGTTAGAGTGCTAACCCATCAGTAGGTATAAGTTATGGTAAACGATACTTGTCTAAGGCGAATGGCTAGTAAGATCTATATTTTATCAACTCTATTGATAAAATAAAAATTCATTAAACGTTGATATTTTGTTATTAATAGATTTAAAACACTCAAGTAAATATGAAATCAATTAAAGCGTATAAAGGTTGAAAGGTATAATGTGTTTAAACATATCGGTATTTTACTATAGAGTACAGTAAATTTTATTATAAAATCATTTTAAAGCAAAAGCTCAGGTGGTTGCTCTCCATTAGCATGTCACTATTAAATTAATACCCCGTTTGTTTTTCACAACACTTAAACTGTATCCATTAATTGCATCATAAAAGCTGCTCCATATAAGTACCTATTAATTAGTACATGAAACAAACCTTTTAAATTTGTCACATCATCGGTTTTATAATTTTATGGGATATATTATATAAACATACTGTTGTCTGACAGCTACTGATCAGCGTACAGCCAAAACTACTAATGTTACAAACATAACATTTGAACAGTAGTTTCTTTTTATCACACAAAAACTTACGTACTGATTACCAACCAAATTTTCACCTATTTAACATATTATTAGCCAAAACATAAAGTATCTGCTGTAAGTAGCTGAGGAGATAGACATAGCAAACTACTTGATGCCAACATCATCTTAAGGTTGGCAGGTCCTCTAAAGTACCACCAAAGTCACATATTTAAAATCAAAGGAACTTGTACAAGTTTTTTCATCTTTTTTCATCTCGATTAAATCTACTTTCAAAAAAAACTGTATTAAAATCTTGGGCGCTACGATGCAAACAGACAGACAAAATTATAGGCATACAGGTACACAGGTTAAACTTATAATACCCCGTCGTTGTAGCGTCGAGGGGTTCATAAAAAAAATACGTTATACCTACGAGTATATCATCATTTGCCATATTTCATCCCTGATGTGTTTTAAAAATGTCAGTTTATGGAATCATATTCAGAATAAAATATAATAAAATTTATTTACAGTTAAATAAATAAGACACAAAATAAATACAGAAAAGATAATTAAATGTACTTTAAAATTTTTTTTTAATAGGTTTTCTAAATTCAATTTTCGATAGAATAACGGTATTATAAACCTGTGTAAAGTGACCATTTATCAGAGCATGGTATATGCTATAGTCACGGTGAGCGCTTCAGCTGCGCCCGCGCACCGGAAGGGCGCGACAACATCGCCCCCGCGACACGACAACAAGCCCATACACTCATTGTTATCCACATACGACACACGCGATTATCTCTAAGTGAAATAAGCCTAAATATACAATTATTCAATGCAGTTAAACAATCAAATTCTTCTGTTAATATCACGTAAAAATCAAGTGCAATTACAATTATTACGTGTGCTCTATCTATAATCAAACAAAACCCTCGAAATTTATTAGTGTAACATAGTGAAAAGTAGCAATCCAATCAACACTATGAAGCGACGATTGACGTGGAAAGGCAATTAATAGCACTATGTTATTCAAGCTTCAATGGTAAGTATTCACTAAAGCTTTTCAACTAAGCACTTTTATTACACTTTTCCGTTGTTCATTATCTAGTATATTTGATTTAAAATTTTATACTACGAGTATAGAGAGTGATAAGAATATTGTTATAGAACATTTATTACGGGCTACAAAATAAAGTCAAAATACATTTTCACCCTCACGCATAGGAAGGAATTTTGATATAGTGTAACAAATTTAATATATCACAAAATAAATTGTTGTTAGAGAGTAGACCGCACTTATCGTACAAACTTAATAAAACAACTTTACTCTAAAACTGTTGTTATTCTTTTAAAGAGCAACACATTTAATATGCAGTCTGATATGTATATTTGAGTACATATCACACTTTTGCCCATTCATTATTATTAAAAAATATTACCACTAATAATTTTAAACTAACGTTATTATTTTAGCAAAATAACAAAACCTATTGAGCCGTATCCACAATTTTCTCTTGAATTAGTTCTAAGTATGATCATTGTGCTAAACATAATTACTCATACGGTGCTCATAATTCGCAAAAGGTATATAAAGTGTTAAGACATCATACCCCTCGTATCTTTGTAGAAAATCTTACTCTGAACTCAATATAAACAAACTATTATTTACAGATGAAATATTAAGTTACTCTATAGAGTGTATTACTAAGTTAAGTGTATTTTGAACGCACTTATACATACATATATGTACAACTATAACAAGTAATTACCAACACAATTTACGCTATTTGTTATTCAACAAGATTGATACCGAATACTAAAGTAGTTTTAACAATATAAGAGAGGTAATAATAAACAAACCTTACGAAAAGATATAGCTAGAAGGAAAAACGTATGTTTTAACATATGCAATAGTAGTATGTTTATAACAAATCATAAGGATTAAAAGATAAAATCTAAACCAATCAAATTACACGAGAAAGCTGAGGACTTGTTAAGCTATAGTTACTTCGTCAATTTGACTTCTCGGGCTAGTCGAAGCTGATCAAAGACGCGTCGTCGCTCGTCCGTAAAATTGCCAGAACCCAATGAATATTATTAAACTCTTCAATAGTTCCACGTAGTTTATTCTTGTTAAGAAAACATTGTGCAGTATCCTAGGAAAATCCTATGGAAATAGTTGACAGATTTACAAATTGATCCTTCATTCTTTTGCTCGTTATCGCTAAACAATTATGATTGTAATTAATGCTGCATTCTTATTTATTACTTAATATAGCAATAACTCTTAAATTCTTAGGAACTGCACTACAGCGCCACTGTTGTGGCTCTGTAACAATCTGTAGCTATCGAAGTAATTTAGACTTACAAAATATATTGGGACGAAGACCTTGTGGCTTACGTCAGGTGTCTGATAGAAATCGTTACGTGAGGAAAAAGCGTTATGCCTTATCTCGAGAGGTCAGAATATACTCTCTATCTAAATAAAACCATTTTCAATAATTCTCGATTTTTCTATTAATAATATGTAACTTGAGTTGTCTAATTAGAGAGAAAGAAAAAGTAGTATAGAGAGGACTAGGTATTAAGAATCAAAATATTAATATTTATAATATAGTATTTATTTATAGATAATGTAATATTGTTCTAATCTGCATAATTTGATAAAATCATAACATGTGTGGTAGGTGAGCAGGCGCGAGCGGCATGCGCTTAATCCGAACGTTGTAGCGCGCTACGCTCCGCCGGTCATATTTAGAGATATGTGACGATCCAGCGAATGCCCAGTGAACCGAGAGAGGATGTGAGTTATTAAGTGGTACACTTTCAGGTGATCTCTCGAGTGAGAGAATCGCGCCCGGTCCCTCTACGACCCGATTCCCATCGGCTCTCGTAGCACCACTAAATATTAATACTCATTTGTTAAAGCAACACTTGTTATTGTATGATGTAATTATCACATAATTTTACTCTATGTTACAAAGTTGGACAAGTTTTATAAACCAACAGTGATTTATCTATCAAGACACGTTTGTCGTGAAAAAGTCTGATTCAAATAAGATAATTTGAAAATGATTTTTTAAAATTGACATGGGCATTTTTTTTCAAAAACAAAACACTAACTTAATAAAGTCATGACTTTCTTTTATTTTATTTTATAACCAGTAGTCGAAACAACGTATCTTCACTGAGCTAAAAGACGTTTAAATATCAACTTTTCCTGACATCCGATTTGAATAACAAAGCCTATATTTATAACGTTCTCATAAATATAGGCTTTGTTATTAAAACCGTATCCAATTTCGTACCAAAGTTCTCTCTGACATTAAAAGTTTCTTATATACTTAGGAGATACAGACATTCGATTAATTACATCTTCATTACATTTATAAATTAGTATTTACTAGATATTAATATTTCCTATTTTTATTAAACTATATGTTATTTAGAAGTTGATTTTTAAAATTAATTATATACTGTGCCACATCCATAAATTTAATGCATGTCGACAGAAACGACACTGGTGTTCCGCGAGTCATCCATTCGTAACACCCTCTGATGTTATTCATGCCATATCAAACGTTTAGGAAGCACTACACTGATATATCTATTGAATAAACATGTGTACATTATTTGGTTAAAAACTATTTATTTGCATTATTCTTTAACAAACCCTTAAAGGTTGGAAATCTAGATTGATGTTTGATAAACGTAATATATGATTTCCCTGTGGGCTCCTATGAAAAGGGTGAATATTATACACATATATGACTCTTTATTAATTTAAATAGAAACTTTAATATCGCTTTACTTTGTAACCTATAACCGAGAATACGTTAAGGAATAATATTATCAAGGCTAATTGAATGTTCTACGTATATCACATGATGATATTAAGGCTGACCTCGTGAAAATTAATTACCCGCGGCACAAAGCTCGTGTGGTGTATCGGAGGCTGCAACGGAAGCGAGCTCCATTGGCTTCAGTAAATCAATATCCGGTGGGCGCGGTTGTCACAAGCTTTTGCCTCCATTTGAATAAAACGCTAACTACTCACTAACTACGACCTCAAGTCTATGCACGGCTAAATAGTTTTCCCCTGTTGCATGTAAACTTTGTCTCTATGTTTAGTATACACTTCACACGTTCATATATTAAAATTGTTGAAGGAATATATGAATTCTTCTGTGTACGAATTCAATATTTTATAACAGATAATCCATAGTTAAGATGTAGATCTATGTATGTAGTACCTTATTTAACCATCATGTTTTGCTATAAAATGTTAGTGTGTCTCCTGGAAATGCAGTTGGTTATACAGTGCATAAATAAAACGTTATAGTGAATATTCATTTTGTTGTAGAAAAGCCTACTGTAATTCAACATTTTTTTACGTATTTATGAGATAAACTCATATAATTTACTTCAGTGAAACGAGAATATCCTTGTGGTATTTTCAATCAATTAAAAACAACATTCTACTAATCCTACTAATATTATAAACGCAAAAGTTTGTAAGAATGTATGGATGTATGTTTGTTACTCTTTCTCGCAAAAACTATTGAATGGATTTTGATGCAACTTTACAATAATATAGCTTACACATCAGAATAACACATATTTATAATGATATAGAGTGAATTATCGAAAATACAGTGGGTGAAACCGCGGGGAGCAGCTAGTAATACTCGTATATATATAGATTTGGAGATCTTTAAATTGGGATTGCCTAATAATGAAATTATATTGCGTAAAAAGAAAATAATATATGTCGGGGTATAGTTGGAGTGGGATAGTGGTGGGGGCCGTGTTGGGCTGTAGTTGGGGTGGGATGATGATAAAGAAAGTTAATTATCACTTCCGTCGCGTCGAAATTTATATTCATCGATTTTTGACAGCCTTAAACGAGTAAACGATTGTCGATTGGTCGCGACGCTATCGCCATATTTCCTATTTGTAGATTTACTTCTGATAATAATAAAGAAAATTAATTATCGCTTCTGTCGCGTCATTTTAATATTCAACGATTTTTAATAGTCTCAAACGAGTAAAAGATTAATCGAGTAGGCATCTATGGTGCAAGAGTAAAATAATAATTACTTCCGTCCGCCCCACCCGTGGTGGGGAATACTAGCTAGTCTCGACTCTTTATATGCTATTGACAGTCTGACTGAAGTCTTAGTCGTGCAAAGTAGTCTCTGGATAGTGTTAAAGTCAGTGTTTGTGTTAGTGCTGGAAGTGCTGCCTGATTAAGGTCACGTTACTTACGTGACCTTAATCAGGCCTTACAATGTCACGCGTCTTGTGTTAGGTTAGTTTTATGTGAGATAAACCTTAGGTTTAGACAGTGAGACCGGGCAGTGGAGGCGAGTGTCGTAATTACATAAAGGGATCCCTTAAGCCTACACATTGGTCACAAGTCCAAGGCACTGCCGGGGTTCCTGTTCAAAAACTAAGGAATCGTGATATTCGATAATTAATTAATCCTAATCGGCTTTCTCCTCTGACATATACAATATTTAGGTAAATTATTTTTCAAATAACATTGAAATTCAAAATATAATATCATCAACTGTATTTCATTAAAACTTTCGTACGCAACAGAAGTTTCCGTGATTCATATACCCGATATTGGCAAAATTTCTTTTCAACGTTCAAACTGTAATATGAAACCAGTATTAAAGTAACTAATAAAGTTTTTAAAGACGAATAAAGTTGTTAAAATTATTTGTCGATAAGAGGACTACCGTAAATTTTAAGATGTATAATACATCCATTGCTGAACATTTAATATATTATATAAATTGTCTGATAGTTGATACGCAAGAACTATTAATACAATTCAATTCTAAATGTAGTTTTCATAGTAGGATATACTGACGTAGAAACATTTAATATGTATATTTAACAATCGATTACTTCAACTCTTTAAATTGAACTAAGTGTCTAAGTAAAACCAAGAATTTTAAAACACGTCTTTCTATCTCACATATAGAATATATTTTTTTTATATTTTGAAATAATTTATAAAACTGATGTAGAAATAATAATGTTTATTCTACGGTAAAAAATATAACAACTATTTGCGTAGTTCCGACGTAATGGATCCACATGATTATGTGGGAGGATGATAATAAAACCACATCAAAGAAAAATTAGAGACAAAATGTTTGATGACTGGTTCTACTATCTGGAACTAAAAACTTAAATGATTAATCACGTATGACCCAAATGTTCACACTGTAATTTAGAGTTAACGTATTTCTTCTTCCTCTTTAAATTTTTTAAATGTAAACGAAAATCTTTTTAGAAATAGAAATGAAAAATAAAGTTGTAAGTGGTATGGCGAGAGCATATGTCGGTGTAATGAAGATTTGAGGATAATCGAAAGAGCGGCCGCTCGGCAGACGATTTATTTGCAGCGCGACCGTCCGGATAATAATGCCTTTAACGGCGCTTCCGGCCGTGTTCGGGAACGTTTTGTCGTCCCACTGCACTCTGCTTTGATACTCCTTACTTGAACACTTATTTCTACCTCTGATTTTTCATAACATTTTCTTTAAATATCATTTCCATACATTTACGTGCATAATTATTGTATCATACGAAAGCTTGCAAGAATAGATGGATTGTTACTGATTTTAACGGAAAAATACGGAATAACTTTTTCATTGACATATTAATACTATAAAATATCAATATTAAATGTAATTAGAATAATTTGATGAATATCTCGATTATCGAATATTAACTTGACAACACAGGCTTACGATTCCACCTGTCATTTAAGTGGGAATAGATGAGGGGGGGTATTTTGTATTATAAAAAGGATGACTTTTACTAAATAAGGTTCAGTTTTTATTGGATCTCGTGTGACTTTAAAGTGTTGAAGTCGAATATTTAAATAATTAGTGTAATTGCTATTTTGCTGAAGAAGTGTTAATTAGTAAAGTCATCGAGCGGTGAAGGAGAGCGTTTACTAGTAGTAGAAGGGCCCTTTAATCCTGCACCTGGGTCGCAAGCCCCAGGCACTGCTCGAGTTTCGCCTGGTTTGCGTATTTTTGTAGTCTTTTGAATGTAATTGTGCAGTTAAACTACCGCGTTAGCTTTCAAGTTGGTCCGTCACACTGTCGGAAAATGTGGGCTGGTCATTTTATTCGTGCTTCAATATAGTATTTTATAAATAATAATTACGATGCATTATTTTATTTAATTGATACTCGTATTACTCTACATAAGATCAAAATTATTTTAATAATCATTTTGTATTAATAAAGCAACATGAGAGATTCCTTACACATTTAATTAAAAGTGTTGTAACTGTTACCATTAGTATAATATGTTGATTCTCTAATACACTCCATTCAGAGTTTATTTAAAAAGTAAAATAAAGTATAACGTATAAAACAAATCGCTTTTATTTCCTATTGTTTGTAATTGAATCTCCTAAATGTTTTTCAATTCCCGCAAAGCCAGCCGATTGTAATGGTGCAATAATAGTAAACGAGGCACGAAGAGCGCACTGTCTCCGTAGCCCGTACTGCTCGCCTGTTGATAGACTTTCAACCTCGTATTAAGTGTTTGCGCAAACCTATGCTTTGGTATCATGTTCATTAAACATACCTTGATATTATACTTTCTATTTACTGACCCATGCCGCACAGAGATACGCACAAGACTATAATAATATGCACTTAAAACGGAACACCGAGTAACCAATATTAAACACTTACTCCAAACCTTAGTAAAGGTGACCCAGCATCACGAAACCACATCATAGCACATGCACAATGATCACACTCACGGCTCAAGTTTATCGGAATAGATGTTATATACATTCTTGGAATAGAATAAAAAGGACTACCCGCGAATATAAAGTTATTGACGGTGTTGCTAACTTTAATATAACAATAAACATGTTAATTATTTAATTTTTCACACTCTATTTCAAAAAAGGAGATTTCAATTCGAATTCAAATATTTTTATGGATACTTCGACCCATTTTTTTGTATATGGAGCTATTTACATGCACATGGTTCTTTTTTCGTCGCTAAAACAAATTTTAACCAACTTCAAAGTCTGTTAAATACACCAAAAGGTAAAAAATAATTCCGTTGTCTATTAACCTCAGTTTATCAGGACAATACTATATAATTATTCTTGTTGTTGAAGTCGGTGTCAGTATTTACAACGGAATTTGAGTTCATCATTTTTGAACTCGGTTGAATGTGGCTTCAAATGCGATCCCATTTAAATTTAATTTGAATTGAACCTTGAATTTCGAAAATAAACCAGGAAACTGCTAATAATTAAATAAGAAATATATTGCAATTGAGACATTACTAAGTTTATGGCGTTAAAATTAGAGATTTATCATCGTTAATATTAAGTATATGTACATATATGTAAAGATAGTTATAATAATTGTAATCGTAAAAAGGTTTAGGGATAAAATATGCAAACTACAAATTAATTATTTGTTTTATTTATTATCAGGTGCATAAACATGACATAAACGCAATTAATTCCGATATCAGAAAAATACTTGCGCATTAATATTATTAACAGATAACGTGCGGGGCAGACCGCAAAACTTTTCAGAACTAGTCGAGTTATGTTCAAATGAACTAGTTTAATATTTTATTTTCTGCGTATTTAATATTAAGCTTACTATTTAACCACATAAGTTTGAAAGTTACCTAATAACTGAGTTTGTCTCGATAGGCGCGTCAATAAACATGACAAAATAAGCCCATAATAAATATGGAATAGGGTTTCCAATCAAGTCTACTTCGCGCCCCCCGAACAGTCCGCCCGACGCGGTGAATGCCACAGACTTACAAAACTTTAGTATGTGTAAGATAAATATTATTCAGTATTTTTTTTGCTATTGACTACAAAATTATTTATCAGATTAAAAAAGTTGCACTATTGTTACAATTACGCCAGAAATGCCTTTAAATATAACCGTAATGACATTTTTTTTAAAAAACGTGACGGCCATTTGACAAAATAGTAGTCAAAATTTCACTAAGAATACTAAAATAACACAAAAAAGTGGAATAGCTGTGTATAAGAGTTATGTTCGCTTTTTATTTCAGTAGTAAAGCCTAAGCTTCGGGTATTTTTGTTATTTCAGATTCCTTTGCCTTTACGTGACGTATTAGCTATCCGGTAATAGGTATCCAAGAAGAGAAAATTAATTACTATGATTTTATAAAACTTACGAGAATTCTGATTTTTCAGAAATACGATATCTTCAATAAGAATGAACCCTCCATTCATATCAGTACTTAAAATTGTAACATGTTTATTTACATTTATGATGAAACCTCTATCACTTTAAAAGACCTACAACTGGGGTGACTTGCGTCGGCCGCCCATACCTTGCCCGCATAATATAGACAACACAGGAGACGCCTTCGGGACAAATTTTTAAATTGCCTGAACCGTGCAATCACTGTATGTTGTATTATGTATATCACTCCATTAACTAACACATATACCTAACGAAGAATATTGTATAATATAGAGCACATGTTATAATTTTCTTACTGAAACAATTTTTTCGTGAAGTTACTATAGTTTGTCCATCTTAGCTTGATCGATGACAGCTTATCACTTTGACATTACTAAACCTGAGGATAAGGTCGATATAAATTATCGATATTCCAACTAAAGTTACTGAATGTTTCAAAATAATCAAACAAAAGGAAGTTGAACACGTTTTTATTCTTGTTAAAATAGTTCACAGCCTAAATCGTCATCACCAAAGTCTGATTCGGACTCGCTGGAGCAGTCTTGCAGATTTATAATCAGTTCCCAATCTTCTTCAATAATTTTTCTTTTTTCTATTGACTCCATTAAATTAGTCGAACCATTAGTTGTCACTATTTGGCAATAAATTATGATAATTGTCACTATACATTTCAATGTCGCAAAATACGGTATTTCATAGGCGTGTTTTGCGATGACAGCTATCATCGATCAAGATATATTGGACAGAGTATAAAAAAACACCAACCAACGTGGGTGTGCAATACAACTGTTTATAAAAATATCTATCTGCGTAATATTAGGTTGAGATATACGTTCGTTGCTTTTTTACATTTTATTCAATTTACGTTTTTTTTGCTTTTAAAAATTTATTTCTGCCCTAAAAAATTATGCTTATCGTTTTGTTTAATAGTTTAATTTTTAAGGCCCGTACTTTAAAAAATAAAAAGTAACTTTGTCTGTCTGTCTGTGGAGGAAGTAAATTGAAATTAATAACAAATATCAGCGTCAGTAGTTCAGTGGTTCGGGCGTTGGATTCACGATCAACAAGTCGTGGGTTCAAATCCCGGACATTGGACTACTGGCGTGCTATTTATTAGCTTACTAGGAGGGGTAACGGGAATACTAGTAGTATGTGATCCATACTGCTAGTAATCTTTTTAAAAAAAAAAAAAAAAAAAGTTAACTAATAAACTGGTTCTCGACACAGATACAAAATATTTTCACAGTTTAAACTTTGATCAACGAGCTAGAGAGTTGTAAACATTTGAGAAACCGGAAAATATTTTCAAAACTCAACTTTAAACTAGTAAAAATAAGTCAAAATTTAATAAATAAACTAACCGTATTTACACTTTATTTTTAAAAAGCTTTTAGTATACATTTTGCATATTAGATTTTTTGAAAACATCGACATTGTTTTCTTTCCGCTGCACGTGGAATACCCTATAACAAGATAGGATATGTTGCCTAGTAACGATTGTTAATGGCGCGCGACAATATTTTGCCTTTGCCTTGGCGTGAAAAAAAAAGGACATTTTGTTTCTGACACCTACTCAAATATTTTTATTTATACAGAAAGGCGTTTAATTATATTGAACCACGCATTATTAATGTCAGACGTATATGCCCCTCAATACTACTTATGACGTCAAATCAAAAGATCATAGTGTTTACCGGTGACCTGGAATCATAGAAATTAGTGTGAAGCAAGTAGTACATGTATAGGGAATAATCTTTTTCATTGATACTAAAAAGTCGCAAATGAATATGATGGAGAAACGTTTTATGATCGCTTTTCTTTTTTTGGGCCAATTCACGAGTTCTTTGAAACTCTTGTATTGGCGATGTCCACGCCTTAACTGAAATAAGAAAGATTCGAAATTATATTTACATATTATATTCAGTAACCATTACATACATATATATTCAACAAAGCTAAGAAAAACTTTTTATTAAGCTTTAAATTCTTGTACGTGAAGACTGATAATAATAGTTGAAACAATGTCAAAATAAGTTTGTTCTAGGAACTCGAAATAGGGTTTAATGCCTTCTAAAAAGATTGTATGTAGACAAAACGGATTTCAAGCAAACGGGATTGTGTAACAAACATTTTATGGCTGAAAACTTATTTTTAGTCGTGGTCAATCTATTAGATGCAAAAAAAAACATTTTTATTTTTAATATAGCTACTGATTTCAGATCTTTTATTTGTACTTAAATTTCTTCTTGTCAGATTTGATGATTTTCGATGTATCAATATATTTAATTAGGTATAATTTTACAAAAGTCTCAATTTGTTTTTGGTTACTTGAAATATAGTTTCCTGTTTCAGGCATAGAACCCGAATAATTTTAAGCTAAAAAGCCTTAAAACCAAATCTTTACTCACCATTGAATATCTATAGAAATTAAATATAAAAGACGAGACTGAGAGACATTATCTACATATAAAATGTTTATTTTTTTTAGTTCAGGTATCATTCATTTTCATTACATTTGTATCTGTTATTGTAAGCTCCAAGCGCTAACCGATAAAGCACAATACTCGTATTTATTTGTATCCATATTTGAATCCATATTTACATAATTCAGATAGCCGGGAATGATTCCGCTAGTTCTGTAATACACAAAATGAACATATCCCAAGATCCCGGTTACAAATTGAACCACGCTGCTGGAGACCTATTCTGTAAGTTATCTATGCTAATATTTCATTATTTAATTCTACAATTATTTTTAATTAAATGTTCAATTAATTTTTTTTAAATGACTTCTCTATTATAACTCCATAACGTTAACCTTAGTGAAAATAAAACAATATAAAAATCAAATTGAATTGAAATTATGTTACATGATCATTACAATAAATACTTTTAATATTTGCCATCAGGCCAATTCCGACATTTCGATTCCATCATCAAATTAGCTCAATGGTAACCACATCAATGCATTGTCACGAGATTTACATGAGAATGCCAAGTTTTAACTCAATCAAATACTAGCAGGTGGTTGCAATATGGTTTATTATTTTTAATGAACAACTTTCTCACGAATATTGCCATTTGTCCTGCTATCTGTCATAAGGAAATGCCAGTTCCCATAATCACATAGCAAAGTCACAGTTTTAATATAAGTTTACCATAGCATAGTATTAATCTAAATAGATACCAAGAAATGTTTAAAAAAAGTTTGAAAATTTTCTTGTGCTAGTTAGAAGTATATCAGAACACTTCAAGTTAATATGAACCTTAAAAAATTTTAATTTAACGTATGACAAATTTTATAATATATTATGATAAATTAAATTAATGATAACACTGAGAATAGGCGCTTGCGACCCATCGGGACGTCGGGCTGTCGGGCTGAATGGAACGCGCATACTAATTCGTGGTCGTTCGAAGAACATTCAAATAGCAAGCAAGCCAGGCTTACGGGGGATATGTGAGACGGGCCCCAAGATTTAGTTTACAACTTAGATTACGAGCGCCGCAGAGCCGCCTGTGCCACCAGTGGTCAAGAATTAAACAAGTAATCTAATGGGCCACACGTACTACTCCACCCAACAATCCATTTGAAGGGATTTCAATTATACATAATACGTATTTTGCGGTGCACGTAATCAAAGAGGATTATGGGACTGTTTCAATTTATTTTAATGTTAAAATAAAATTTTACGACGGCAATATGTTCATTGTGATATTTGTATTCCAAAACGAATAGCGAGAATATATATTACATTTAAATTTTCGATACAAGAAAAGACAAAAATTCGCATCCGACTAATAAGCAGAAATCCTATCCTGGGAATAAATTTGCTCTTTAATCTTGTCCGACTGCTATAAACAAGCAATTTGAATTGTAAATTAGCTATTTTATAATTTGACAAATTCACCTTTCCTTTTTCATTACAATGTTGCATATGATTTGAATTTTACTAAACATAAATCTTTCAATCAAGGGAATGGATATAATTCTTTCAATACTTTTAATAGAAATATCTAGCTAGATTTAGCTAGATTTAGCTAGTACGGTACTTGAATGAAAAACTTGCTAAAATTCGTACATCATAGACTGAGACTGAGTAAAGCAGCTATACCTGTTGCGCGAGCTCGCTACGGCTACGGCCTACATCCCGTGCACGGAAGCTTACAGCGCGCTTATTTTCTTTTTGTATGCATTTACGTTTCAGATTAAAAGATCCAATCGCCACCCCATACACTCGGCGGCACTCGGCTGAAACCGGAAGACTTCTCTTGTCGCTACCTAGCATCATTGGTCGACTGAAAATGGGGTGAGTGATGACGCGCTAGAGGGAAGTTTTAGCGGAGGAACATCAGTTGTGGTCGCGGGGTTGAACAGAGCAGCCGCGGCGCGGGCCGGCTCACTCTTGCATCGGTTGCCTTGTCGCGCGTAGCTCGCCAAGTTGCCACCCGCTCTAAGGGTAAGTGGATTTTATTAGATTAAAAAGCAATTTCTTCGGGGAAGTCACAAATTTACCTGCAATGAACAGCTGTGAAATTATATCTGCATCATGACGATTACCTTCTGAGAAGCTTTCGTTACTGTTTTCGGTCCATATCTTTATCTATTGGAGTTTCACGGAAGTATTTATTTACATTGAAACTTTAATAAGACTGTCGTTTGTTGAATCTTAAATAAGGAACTATGTCTAAAGATCGATCTAGTACTATTTTTTTGCAATGAATAATAATGTATTATAAATTTAAAACCTAAAAATTCTGATGGAAATATAATAAAATCGCGCAATTCATGCGTAGTTAAATAAATTAAATTTAAAAACTGTGTTCAAGGAAGTAATATAAGGAATCACTACATAGTATAAAACAAAGTCACTTCCCGCTGTCTGTAGGTCCTTACGTTTGCTTAGATCTTTAAAACTACGCAACTGATTTTGATGCGGTTTTTTTTAATATATAGAGTGATTCAAGATGAAGGTTTATACATATGTATAATACTTGCACCAGTGCGAACCCGGGGCGGGTCGCTAGTAAATCATAAAATAAACGATAAAAACTATTTAAACTTAAGTAATATTAAGAAGAATACAATTAACGAACAGAAAAACTACAGTAATTCACATAGATGCCATTAAAGTTTATGGCAGAGATGCTTAGTTTCTAATCAGATAAAAGTTAGGTAATAACCCGGCGGAACTAAACGATCGTTGTATTTATACAAGAATATGGGAGACGGGAGTCGCAATTTCTGTATTTTATCAGCTCTATATTATTATTTAATAGCTCTTTAGATTATATTACTTAGTAGAATTATTAGATATTATTTAGCAAAGATATGCTTGTATTACGATCAAGTAAAACCAGGATTTTACACATACAATCTTCTAATTACATTTACTATCATAAACTATAGAACACCCCATTTCTATAACTTTAAATAAAAATTGTTAGGATTTTATATTGAATTATTGATATATAATTGTTAAGTAATACTTTGGTTTCTCGAATTATTTTAGATAAATTTGGCTGCTTTTTATGTGCTTCTTTATTTATTATACGAAAACCATGGATATTTCTACATAATATAGAGAGGAACTTACCACACTCCCTTAATAATTTAATTAGTAATTCATTTAAGTCATGGCGATACTTTGCTACATCAAAAGAGAACAAAAAAAAAAGGAATTCTTGTCTGCATGCATTCATCTACATCTACACTATTATATAAAGAGGAAAGATTTGATTGTTTGTATGTTTGTTTGTTGCGAATAGGCTCGTAAAAAACTGAACCGATTTTTAAAAATTCTTTCATCGATAGGAAGCTTCATCCTTTCCGGGTAACATAGACTATATGGTGCTGCCATAAATACTGTAATTAAAAAGATATGGCCATTTAAGTGCCATAAGGTGGTCATTTTGTAAATTGAAGATTTTCTCAAGAACTACAAATCCGATTTTAAAAAAATTTATTAGTGCTGCCATATACATTATTTAATTAATAAAATAAGGCCATTTTGTTGTTACTAATCCGATTTTAAAAATTCTTTCACTGTTAGAAAACTACACTATTCTTTCTCTCTTTCTCTCTCTCCTTTACCTATTCAATTTTATTTTTGCTCTGTTCTCCCTCTTTTATTATCTGTCGCTTTTCTTTTATTTTTGTTTCTATTATTTTTCTTTTTATAACTTTTTCTTACTCTCTCTCTCTCTTTTTTCAAATAATGAAAAACTACACAATTACAGAGTGACAATTTAAGGATATCAATTATAATATTTCTTTAAATACCCGAAACGAAGCGAGGGCAGGCCGCTAGTATACATATAAGTAGGGATTTCTACTTTAACTGTAGCAATAGTAAGTTTAACTAGTGCTACGAACAACAGTAGCAAAATGGCGCGGTGTAGAGGTTCGCACTTTAAATTTTAACGTTTAAATTAATATAAATAAAACTAGTCGACCCTTACCGGGCCTTTTTTATTCATGTTTATCAGTTGTCCAACATTCAAGAAAGTAAAAATGCTACTCATATCAATCCTACCAACATCAAATAACGAGATGCTACTCAATCACAGCTCGACATGCATTCTTAAGTTTTATTTTTTCGCGATAAAGCTCTAATCTAGCTCTGTACCAAAATTCATCAAAATTGGTTCAGTAATTTAAGCGTGATTGCATAACGGACAGACAAAGACCGATCTATCTATCAATTAATATTAGTTAGGATTCAGATACTTGAGTAAATGGCAAAACTGTTGTGTAAATTATTTTTTATATATTGCTACGAATAGGAGGTGAGGTGCGGCATAGAGACTGAGTTTATAAATTAAAATGGTCCTAAGTAAAAAAAAACTAAGAGGAATACACAATTTGAATACATAATGTTGTTCAAAAACTAACATAATATAGTCGAGCATATTCGTAACATTACATCAAACAAAACAACCATAAGTGCTACAAAACCGCAAGTCTAGTCTCATATAATGCTATTTACAAGCACAAGACTGGACATAAAATGTCATAACAAAGGGAAATGCCTGCTTTTCACCATCGGTCCAGCTATCTAGTAATGAAACAGAGGCCCAGGCTAGCCTCTCCACGCCCACTACAACACGCTCGCCCTCATTTTATTCACTCACTGAACACTGCTTCCACATCAGCTTTATAATGTAACGATGTTAACTATAACTCGTTGTTTAAAATAAAAATAAGCTAACCGTCATTGGACGTATGTCCTTATATACATACTAGCTGACCTGGCGAACGTTCGTACCGCCATACAGTTAATGAATGCTGTTATACATATTAGCTGAACTGTTGACAACCAATATATATCAATCCTTTTTCATTACTCACATTATTCTACATTTTTTAAATCTAAAATACGCCATTAGAGAGTTTACCGTATCGACGGGATGAACATTAAATGTTTGACAGTTACGATACCCGTGAACATTTTGTATGGACAAATGTTTTCTCATTTATTTTATTTTTTCGTCAACTTTCCACTATTATAATAGTTATTCTTCTATTCAGGACGGAGACAAATACAACAATTCAAAAACCATGAAAATCGGTCCAGCCGTTCTCGAGTTATAAGTATTCGAACAAACTCGACTTTGTTTTATATTATATAGATTTTTTATGATGAATAATAAATCTATATGTTTAATACATCCATCTTTAATTTTACTTCGTAAATAAGAATTTCTGTTAGAAAAATAAACCAGAATTACTAAATATAAACAGAAGGAGGTACACGAGGAAGATAATTTCAGCATATTTGATTTATATCTTTTGATTTTCTCTTTACTTTTTAATGAGTTTTGATGATTTCACGACTTCGTGCCATTTAAAACCAATCAAACTTTTTCATGTTTGTTGACAACTCTAGAAAATAACCGCATCTCACAAAAATATACAATTTTTTTTAAATTATTAGTTATTATATATTTTAAGATCCGGTGGTTTAGATTGTATTGATCAGTTAGTTACTTTATTTGTATAACTGAATCGTACTTGTAACATAATTTGATCGAATTCAAATTAAGTTTTATATGATAAATGTTCTATTTCACCTGTATTAATAGACATATACAAATATAATTTTAATATTTAAATTTTTTGCCAAAATTGTGTTCAAAAAACGTTTCCACATTCCATAAATTCATTTACAAAATTCGGTTAAATAAAAGATATTGATGGAAATAAGCATAACACGTTTCCATTTTTCTAGGAAAACTGTTTCAGTATCTCACAGAGCATTAAAGTAGTTATACAGGGATGCCGTATATAGATGATTGATTGAATTCTGAGTCTATCGAATGACCATTGTGGACAACTGGACACGTAGTCGGAGGCTCCAAGCGCGTTGACATGAATAGACGGCCGTGCGTCCGCTCGTAGTCCGTATGCCACTCTTGCTATGCATATGCATGCTGCGATTTGATAACTTTACCATTTCATCGGATCACTCGTGCACCACTACTATCTGTTTAATGTACATTTTTTAAATAAAACGATACATTTAAAGTATCTTAAGATATGGCACAATCGGTTAATTTGATAATTCTTATTGATATAATAGGTATTATTGATTTAAACCCGAAAGATAAAAATATAAGAACAAAACTGTATCTGTCTATTAAAAGATTCAGTAATTTTTTTAAATAAAAAAAATTGGTTGTTAATTTGTTGAATTGTTAATAAAACGAAGTACACTGACATTTTAAGTGTTACCATTTTAAAAATATATAAATAGTGTCGGGGTCTCGAGATAATAAAATATGGTATTGGGTTTATGAATGTTATTTGATTTTATTTGTTCAATAAAATCAATGAATATTATTATATTTAGAAAAGACACCATTGTTTAATAAAAATCGATATGAAATCGACCAAGTGCGAGCGTGGAACTCGCACACTGAAGATTCCGTACAATTTGAATTAAGAGACAAACTAAACTTTTCCGTCGGAACACTTTGTCCCCAAAGTTATACATCAATATAGGTTGCAGTGATATGGAATAATTGCAATAAAATATTTTATTTAATCTGGTATTGTTATTATTTCGGATCGGATTATTTCGTTATAGTGTTCTGAAACACAGTGGTTATTTCTAAATTTGATGATTCTAGGTCAAAGATAAGTTCGTAAAGCTTCCTATGTGAATCTGTTCCTCATCTTATAGATACATTTTTTTTTTCATTATATAAACAGATACAGTATAAAAACCATAAATAAATTTGAAAAAGTTATCTATAGAATTGAACATCCATTTGTAAATCATTTATTTTGTCGACGGAACAAACATTCCATATATTCCACGTGGTTTACTAATTAAACGGACCAGTTACGTTCTATAAAGTCCGCAGACGAAATAACGATTATGAGGGAGCTGACGGCTTACCTCCGACCGCTTAACTTTGTAAGTCTGCCACAATTACTTCTGGCATCGCTTAATAAGGAGACTTGGAGGAAACATTCAGGGGTTTTTAAGAATTCCCGTTGCAATAGTCCGGCGCGTTCACTCGTACAAATGGAGTTCGCTCCACGTATGCCTGCTTTAATCCTCTCAATAAAGGTAATTGTGCGTGCAGTTATCGATATTGCTCTCGTTATTTCATTTCCTTTTAAATTAATACATGAATTTAAATTATACTATTTTTATCTTAATTACATATCATCGTTTTTAATTAATTAGTAGATATATAAGACTTAATACCTGTAGCCTAAAGTAATTTTATGCAGATCAGAGTTTTATTACTACTAGTCTACCCTTCCTCACTTCGCTAAGGTTAGTAAAAAGACCATTAAGTAATGAGGATAATTTAGATATCTTATATAAATGAGATAATTTTTGCCTTCTAGGGATATTTCATAGACCCTGAATAATTTTTTTCATACTCCTATATACGGACATCAGCTAGTTACAACTCAATAACAAAAATAAATCAATCACTCAATTTCGTAACATTTTTAGAAGTATATGTTTATATTATTCCCATAAGACAATATTACAAGTATAAAACCTTACTTACTGGAAATGCAAAATATAAATCAAGCTATTTTAATAACGAGTGATTTATCTCTATTACATAAAATCATAACTCAGAATATTGCAAGGGAGAATTAAGATGAAGCGGTTTAAATGTAAGCAATAGTGGTATCGAAGATAGGCTGATTGTCTGCAGACGATCCCTTTGCCTAACGAGCTAGTCACGGCCTTCCCTTTGTATTGTTGTCACCGCAATCTGCTCTGATCCTTGCACTTGCCCAGATTATCCAAATACATTGCTGCCGACTGCCTCCAAGACCTACTTTTGAATGCTTGATATTCGCATTATGTTTCATAAAGTACCAATTACTATTATATACTAAAAAATACGGTGGTAAATGTTGTATATTTGTATTTATACAAATTAAATTTGATTATTCCTTTCAGGTAACATTTTCATGCTTCCTGCGAGAAACGACAACTTATTTTTCCGTTACAGACTAATTGTTATATACTCCTACAACAAAATATGAAAGCAACCGAGCAAGAGTGCATTTCGCATTGTCCTCGAAGAATACCGCTTTATTGCCTGCGAAACCAAATAACCTCTTTATATCTCAGTTTTATCGGACGCTTATCTTTCGCAGATACTAAAAGAAATGAAACTAGTATATGTTTCAACCGCATAAATAAAATTATTACTATTGCATATTATCTTGCTGGAGAATATTCTCGTTTCAGTAGACAGAGATTTGTAAACAAAGAGTGTATATAGTCAATTCCATATGCACTTGCTTCTCTAAAAGTTTTATCAATGTTTGCCGTTTATCCCAGTCATTTTTATGAGACTTATAACTCCTACTACAACATACATATTACTTACCATATTAACTTAACGTCATTTCAACATTCCTAGGATTACCTTCATATATTCTATGTAATTATTATATATATCATATTCTAGTTTTGATAAAAATTCTTAAGTCTTACATTGGATTTATTTCTTCGTCAACTGTGATTGTGCACTTTAAAAATTCTACATATTCAAACGGCTTTACGTTCCAATATATTAAACTATAGAAGCATAAAATATTAAAGAGTAACTATATCGTTTTAAAAAAAAGTTTTAATTGCGTATTCATAAAAAAATATTTATAAAAAGATGGTTTTTTTTTGTATACTGCAGTATACCTTTCAATCAAGTCTTACAAATTTAAGTATTCAAATAAAACTTTTCAAAAAGGATTGCTAATATTAACATGTTAACACTTTTATTAAATTATGAAATCAACTGAAATGCTATTTCAGTCTAATACTCTTCTCTTTATCGATAGTGACAATAAAAATGCTTTTGTAACTAATGTTGCATCTGCCCACCCAGCCATATACAAAGTGTTTTCGAAAGCGTTCAACCGTTAGGCTCCCATGTAAAATAAACAGAGGGACTTAAAATGCCTGCGTAAAACATGCACAATTTAAATATCAAATGATCCCACTCATGGCGAAAATATTTCAATGATGAAGTATATTATCTATTTATTGTGGAAGTCGACCCAATTTAGCCTCGAACTCTGCTATTACCCGGGCCCTTCGACAGCACAATAAAAATGATTTATAGAGCGTCGAGATCGTCCGCTCAAGAATATAATACGACTTTATTTATTACGAGCACAACTGATAATAAACATCTGGATGACACTGATTTATATCAAGGTAATAGAAAAGATTTCCTTCTATACTAATTACTTCGTCTAAGTAAAACATTTCCAAATATGTTAAAATAGCTCTAAATATATCTTAGCCATTTTATATTCTTACACTAAAGTAAGCACTGTTTCTAAACATTCAATCGTATTCTCTAACTAACTAAAATAGCCAGTAGACTAGATAAGGAATATAGAAAATCTGATAAAAGAAATAAAAATGACTCCACGATATCTTAAAATGATCGTAAGTCGATTGAAAAGTCATTATTATAATATTTTAAGTATTTGAAAATATTCTAAAAAACTAATATTAAATAATAATATATATAAATATGTCCATAATTATTAATCTATATCTATACTATTATATAAAGAGGAAAGATTTGATTGTTTGTATGTTTGTATGTTTGTTTGTTTGTTGCGAATAGGCTCTAAAAGTACTGAACCGATTTTGAAAATTCTTTCACCGATAGGAAGGTACATCCTTTCCGGGTAACATAGGCTATGTGGTGTTGCCATAAATATTCTAATTAAAAAGATATGGCCATTTAAGTGCCATAAGGTGGCCATTTTGTAAAATGAAGGGTTTCTCAGGAACTACAAGTCCGATTTAAAAAATTCTTTCACTGAAGAAAACTACACTATTCGTGAGTGACAAAAACGATTTAGTGTTGCCATGTACATTTTTTTAATTAATATAATATGGTCATTTTGTTGTTATTAATCAGATTTTTAAAATTCTTTCACTGATAGAAAACTACACTATTCGTGAGGGACAAAGGTGGTTTAGTGTTGCCATATACATTTTTTAATTAATAGAATATGGTCTTTTTGTTGTTACCAATCCGATTTTTAAAATTCTTTCACTGAAGAAAACTACACTATTCGTGAGTGACAAAGGTGATTTAGTGTTGCCATATACATTTTTTAATTAATAGAATATGGTCATTTTGTTGTTACTAATCCGATTTTAAAAATTCTTTCACTAAAGAAAACCACACTATTCGTGAGTGACAAAAGTGATTTAGTGTTGCCATGTACATTTTTTTAATTAATAGAATATGGTCATTTTGTTGTTAATAATCCGATTTTTAAAACTCTTTCACTGAGATAAAACTACACTATTCGTGAGGGACAAAGGTGATTTAGTGTTGCCATATACACTTTTTAATTAATAGAATATGGCCATTTTGTTGCTACTGATCCGATTTTAAAAATTCTTTCATTGAGAGAAGTCTATAGTATTTCCATCTCTCTTCCTCTTATAATACTATCATTGTCTCTCATCCTCTCTCTTTTCTCTCTCTTTAATTCTTATTTTTATTTGTTCAGTATGATCGTCTCTTTTTACTTTCTTTCTTTCAATTATCTCTTTCTCTCTCTCCTTTACCTATTCAATTTTATTTTTGGTCTGTCCTCCCTCTTTTAGCATCTGTCGCTTTTCTTTTATTTTTGTTTCTATTATTTTTCTTTTTATAACTTTTTCTTACTCTCTCTCATTTTTGAAATAATGAAAAACTACACAATTACAGAATAACAAATTAAGGACATCAATTATAATATTGTTTTAAATACCCGGAGCGAAGCGAGGGCAGGCCTCTAGTTACTTATAAAAGCATGAGGAAGCTCTTGCCGCCATATCGTTCCTGCTCTTATTGAGTCATCTGGGTTCAGTTGTGATGATGGCAAGAGTCCTAATGGGTTGACGCAGATCCTTTGAGAAAGACACTGGCCCCGTCTAAAGTCAGGGAGACTGCGCTTCGTACAGGAGCCGAAGCTGAGAAAGTTGAATTCGCATGTAGGCATTGTTTATTCAAAATTATATTTTTGTTCGCCCAAAGAATCGAGATTGCGATTCCGAAGGGGAAACGCAGCTAGCATTTTTGCCACCATTTCCTGCGGACAGGACCTCTACCGCAATGGTTAAGTTAGGTTAGGTTGTGTATTGTGTATTCACATGTACTCACCTAGTATTGCAGTTAAAAAGTTTTGTGCTTTTTTACTCTAGTTTTAAGACGTCGTGTGACATATTTAAAAATAACATGTTATTTTTATTAGATATTATAATAATTTGAGCATCTTTCTATTTTATTATAGAAAGAAACGTCTGGTATTAAATTTCCTGTCCTATTTTCTAACAAAATGTAATTTTAATTTTTATGAAAAAATAACTATTTTGCTTCTTCACATTTGTCTGACTATGAAAATCAATAGTTTTTAAAGAATATGCCATAGCGGATAAAGTCCGAGCATGTGTAATAGTAGCAAGGCAATATTATTGGCCACATATTTGCGGCACGGAAACGCTCGACTCGCTACTGAACAAACTAATCTGAAAATTACACGCGCTCGAACCCCGCGCTTCCCTCGCAGTGCATGAAGCAGTAAACTGGACGTAATGTTAACAAACGGGCTGTTGGCAAGGTTTACCGGTTACATATTTCAAAAATAACTTTTTAGTTTTTTTAACTTTATATTCATCGTAAAATAATATCTTGTTATATGTAAGTTTGAAGACACTGAATGAGTAGGATAATGATAAGAATGGTGTGATAAAAAATAACATATAAAAAGGTTAGTAAGTAAAGTCTGATTTTAAATTCAAAATAAATGATAACAATAATTAGAACGCAATACATGTCTAAAAGTACATGGCTGCTATATAATTGCCAGCAACTATTTCATTTTCTCATAAAATATTTACGTAATAAAATCCGATAAACGTTTCCACAAAGTAGAGATCCTCGCTGTTAGGTCGAGACATTAATTTCAAGCAAGCAATAAAGGGACAGCTAGATGTCTTCACAACGTTGCGGCGACGGCGGCTGCGTCAGGCGCTCTTAACGGTGCTCTATAAATGTCCCAATAAAAACACTCTCCGTGAAGACACCGCAAAATACACCTTGCTCAAACTAACTAAAATACATTGCCCATCCTCAAAACACTATACTAAGTGTGCAATTTCAGAAGTCGCGGTAAACGAGGAAATAATGTACTCATGATACGATTCACTTTTCACAAACAACGCTTGTGAATTTCAAAACCTCGCTTGAAAGTAGCTAATAAAACTCAAAATAAATAACTAAATTTGATGAAAATATAAATTTTGACAATTGATTTTACTAAAAGATTAACGCAGCGGCTTTGGCCTCGCCTTGTCGTAAAATGTAAGCGAACCTTATACAATTAAATTTGGCGACATTATACAATCTCGGCGAACTCATTTTGAGTTAGCGCGCTGTCAACCTCGTTATTGCTTTGATTTTATTACATAAAAAATTACCTTGTTTATTAATAAAGGTTATTATTATTAAATGGATTAAAGTAAATTTTTCTATTTTAAAAAATAACTGAAATAGTAACAGGACTATAATCTAACTAAAATTATATGAATATTTGGATGATAAGATGTTTGGATGTTTGTTACTCAATTACAGAAAAACAGCTTAACAGATTTAGATGAAATTTAGTACACATACTTTATAACATGTTTTTGCGCATAGGCACGCACTTTCTGTTCTGGAAAAATAATATTACAGGATAATAATAAATTTTTTATTGAACGCCTGAATATTTTTATATAGCAATAAATTGAAAATTAAATGTTTTGTTGTCAAATCTAAGTACACGTATTAAATTGCACCCGTGCGGCACAAAAATAATTAGTTTTCTGGGAAACATCGATTTGTATGTAAACATCAAAGCAAATTCTAAAACCGAAGTAAAATCTGTTTAAAGCAAATAATATCCCACTCATTCAAATTATTCTCAGTTATTGTGGCAAAACTACAACTCGCTAGTAAATAAGTATAGGCGTAGCAACCATTTTTTCCTTACGGAGCTAAATATTGCTATTTCTCTCCAGTTACGTCAAAAAAAGTTTTTCCTTTAAAGTTACATTTTTATATCGATGTATCAATAACAGTGAAATATGATATTTTGTCCCGCCACACCACACATCTTAGAGTGCACTCAATTCTATAAAATGTATCTGCTAATGAGTTGCGGATACTTATGCGATACACATAGACATTGACACATTAAAAGCGAATTATGCGTAAAAAGTTAAACTAATAACTAAAGGATTAAAATTAACCTAGGCATAAAACTAAAGTCAGTGCAACATAGGTTGTGCACAGTTACCAATTTTATCAAATCTTGATAACTTAAAAGTAGAATCATGAAATTTGTCATTCTGCGTTATATAATTGTTTATTGCGTAATAAAATATATGATTTGGATTCGTAATTTTTTTTATCTTCAGTTAGAATTTACGAGTATGTTTAAATAGAAGAATATATAATGTATATACTTACTGGTTCTACCATTAGTGCCTAAAACAACACTGTAATCTCTTGTAAATCTTTTTTGGATACAAAAAGGTTTTTAAGATGTGTTAATGATACGATAGTAGTCTTTTCTCGTGTCTTAGATATATTCAGAACGTAATAACATAAATAAATTAAAAGTAAAAAACCTTGTTAAAAACAAGCATTTATTTGAATGTATAAATAAATTTCCACTTTAAAACTTTTACTTTATATCTACTTGTAATACTATTACATAATTTATATGATATAAAAGCTTTTTTTTATAATTGGTTAAAGATATCTGTTTCAAAATTGAGTTGCAAGATTTCACCCGAACAAACATAGTTACATACATATATTGCAAGTTAAATAAAAGTTTGTAACTTGTAAAATTAATACAACTTTTGACATAGCATTTGGAATCGTAATGCAGAATATTGTCAAAAAGATGAAATATGACAAACATGAACAGATTTTAGTTAAAATTATTTAAACTAAACGCAAAGCGCAAAGCCGAACAATTGTAGTAATTTGCAGCCGGCGGCTATTTCTAATAGCTTGTGATTGTGTGCCTGTGCACAGTCTCGTTACATAAAAGTTACCACTGATAGGATATAGCCTGCACGCGATATGAATTTCTCCCTTAGCACGATAATAGGCCATCGCTGAGCTTATTACCTGACGCCATCTATTGAGAACGGCTTTGCAGGGAAATCCCGAATAGGTTGTAGTCGCAGCTAACGCTAATATACTTGCAGCGTATTTTCCTTTCTATTATCATACCTGCGACAATATCATGTAGTAGTTAGGCTAATGTTTCATAAAGAACTTAGCTGAACGAGCGTTGAACGCTATTCCGTTTTTATATTATATTACCTGAAACCTTATATAAAATATCTTTTGCGAGTAATAAAAATATAACTTATCGAACTATCTGTACATAAAAGACATTTAAAAAAAATTAATGTCCTTCACATTATAATACCAAACAGATGTCAAAACAATAATTTTTTTAATGTTTGTACTCGCATTACGGATAAACTATTGCAAGAATAAGAATACAGTATACGCGTATGAATAGTTTTACTGCAGATCTAACTTAAACTATAGAATTCGTTTCATTAAAATCTGATGTCAGGAAAAAAGTTATTGATGTTTTAGTTTTTAATAAATATAAATAATTTCTCAGTAAATTCTCTATATTCTCAGATTTCAAACATCTAACTTATTAAGTGTAGCAGATACTAATTAAAGTGTTGCCAAGTTTGGCAGTAGTTGCGGTGTCCGCGGTCAGACGACGGCAGCTTACTACAAACTTTTATCCCCTATTGGAGAGCAACTGATGCACTAAGAAAACAGTTCGCCTAAATAGCCACTTTACTCCTACACCTATCCTTTAATAGTGTGTTGTTTTGCATTTAAAATTAGAGCTTAAAGAAATTTACGAATAGACAACGTTCTAGCGATAAAGGTTAAGTTAAGAAGTCTGCGGATTTGCAAGAGAGGTAAAGCGGAGACGAACCGGACACAATTACAGGCGGCAATCGTCGGTGCTGACCGTTTCTACTCAGAATATAAGCTCTTATACTTAATGGAGCAGCTCTTTCATTATCGTGATCCGGCTGGAATACCCCACGTCTACTGAACACCGTCCACCGTGCTCTTTACTTTAAAACTCCATAATGCCGATCCGCGCAGGTACTTAAAACTTTGAATCACAATTGAAATGTTTGTTAAATAAATAGTTAATTCAGTTTATTAATGCGTTTATATAGTTATGTATCTACACTATTATATAAAGAGGAAAGATTTGATTGTTTGTATATTTGTATGTTTGTTTGTTGCAAATAGGCTCGAAAACTACTGAACCGATTTTGAAAATTCTTTTACCGATAGAAAACTACATCCTTTCCGGGTAACATTTCCTTTGTCCTTCTCGATCTTTTATTATCTGTCGCTTTTTCTCTTTTGTCACCTTTTCTCACTCTCTCTCTCTTTTCAAATAATGAAAAGCTACACAATTACAGAGTGATAATTTAAGAACATCAATTATAAATATTGCTTCAAATACCCGGAGCAAAGCGAGAGCAGACCGCTCGTTTATAATAAAAGCAGTAAATTAATATACGTACTTAGGTTTCACAGGGTAATGTTTTTTTTGATATCTTTTCCAATCACAGGTCAATAGTGACCCAGACCTTTGAAAGGCGTCCGCAGAGCCGTAGCCAACGCGGCCCTTTAGACAATTTAATTTAATATGAGATGTGACTCAATAATAAAGAGCTTTTAATAATATTTTATATTATTATTACAAACTCTTTAAACCTGAAATGTTCTTTTGTAAGTTGTCCATCAAAACTTGCAACTTTTTTTCAGACACTTTCCATGTAAGTGCCATGGTAATGAAATATTATAGTACTATCGAGATGATTTGATGATAGAATCTGAATTACCTTATGGCCGTACCATATTATGGTGTTATCATGAATATTTAATTATTTTTGTTTTTATGTTTGTAAGATAAGATATAAAATAATAAAAATAAAAAACATAAAGGAATAAATTAAATACATAGGTTAAAAGACCAAAATGGGCTATAAACTTAAAGGATAGTTAAGTTGAGATTTTTATCGTTACGCAGCCGCAATCCTAGTTTTATTGTGGGCTCCATGAAAGCCAATACACATCGCATGGAGTGGTTAATGCGCCGACCGTAATATCAATAAAGAGGGTGGGAGGGGCCCGTCTTGCAGGTGTCGCCTCCGCACCGACTTTCCTCCGATACTTAAAATATGGCGTGTCATCTTCTCTGATCCGGTTACTCGTTTGCACGGCGAGATTTGCTGCTCGATTGTTCCATAGTATTCCATATCCTTTTAATAAATCTACCTATACCCATTCATACAATTTAATTATTATCTATTAAAAATATAATAGCTCTCATCCTCGATGAGCTATTATATTTTTATTGTATTAACTGGAAACAAAACTTATAACGCCATATATTCGCTTCAACAGATTTTTTTTCATATAGTTTTATCTCAGAAATCAATCGTAAGCAAAGCTTTATTTTGTACAGGTTTACTTTAATGATAAAACCTTAGGATATAATGAAATTGACTATCAATTAAGTTTTGTAAAACTTAACTTGAGAGTAATTTTTTTTGTTTGCTCTTAGGACAACTGTTCGACTGTCTGAGGTGACAGTAACTTCATTCAAACTAACTGACTGACCTATTTTGATATCTCAAAAGCACAAATAAATCTATGTAAGTTATACGGTAACAAAACATTCTAGTATCCTGTTTTTACTCGTAGATACAAATATTTATCAATAATATATTTTTTCTATTCGATCTTTCTGTTGAATTGTTTTCCTATTTAAATATTACGCGTAAGAGGTTTCACCCTCTTTAAAAGGGTGATAAAAGCCTGCAATGTCTACACAGCGTACAAAAGTAATCGCGACACATTTTCTTGCTTCATCCGTTTTACTAGCACTTTCTTTTCTACCTGTAAAATAATTTTTCTATACGTGGTAAATTAAGTTATCGTGGAAATAATTATCATATATGTATTTGTTATAGTTTATGGAAAATAAACTATTGGGGAATAAATACACTACATTCTTTAGTAAATAAATATTAAGGAGTTAGTTTTAGTGTCGAATGAACATTTCTATGAATGGATGCCTATAATGGAAAGTAGGATAAATATACCCTTAGATATTAAAGTCTTCTACACAATTTTTTAAATTTTATTAAAACACATCCGCAATTTAGAATAAATTGAATATAAAATAACAATGTGTATATTTCAATACGAGAAAGGAGATAGGTTTGACTTAAATTTTTGTCTTCAAACTTAAGTAAGTTTACAGAAACAGAAGGATGACAGTAGTATAATTCAAATGTCACTATCTCTACATATTTCCTTCGGAATTCCAAATATCTGAAGCGCTCAGTGTGGAAATAGCTACGACAATAACTGTTCATGCAACTACATACATACTCATTTATTTATCATTTGACATCTTAAATTAGGACCATTAAATTAACAATACCATCAAATCCAAATTAGGCTGCTGACAAATACATAATTTATAGAATAAAGATGTCGATAACATATAGTAAATAGTAGTGAAAAAGAAATTGTACAAAGCTCAGTATGGACCATGTGGAACATTGTCCATACTGAGCAAAAATTGCATACTATTGTAGATTGGTATTTTATTTGTGTTGCTCTATGAATTATGAGAATAGAGTAAGTGAAAGTTAGTGAGTTATGCATTAAAAATAAATTCAGAATGATCAAGTTAACATTTGCTTCATTAAAACCAAAATGTATATTAAGCCCTCGATTGAATCACCATAAATTCTATCATGGAATAATTAAACAACGAATGTAAATGCTTAAAAATATCTCAGCTATATCCAATTTAAGTTTAATTTTCAAAGCATAAATTCAGTTTAGCTTCCCGGGGCGGCGCGGGATTGAGTCGTTGACTCTCCGCGAAATTGCAGCCAACATTTTTATCCCTTTGTTGTAGTTGAGAAATTTAAGAGAGGATCCCTTTAGTCTTTGTAATTTTGTTACTCGTTTTGATTGTCCACCGATGAAACGTTGCGGTTGAGCGACTCTGATATTGTAGAACTTAAACTTTATAAATATTGTGGGTTGTTTTTAAATCTTTTGGACTTCAATTTTACTCAAATATTGTAAGTCCAACAGCGACAAATTATTCTTTTATCAAACTCGTATTTAATATTATTCCAATAGCCTATGCGAAACCATGTTAGTCAAAATAAAATTCGAGAATAAGTGCCTCGTCCTGAATGTAACCTTATTACCATATTATTCGCTTTTTCTCACATCTCCTTCCCATTTTCTGGATTTCATCAGATTCTTTCGACTGATTTTTATAAAAGCTAATGTTTATAATTTTTATATCTAATGTTCTTATTATGATTATATAAGAAATACCTATAAAACAATTATTTTACTTAATTTCCTAATGTTATGTGTCATAAACTCTGTTGAGAAATTTTGATTGGCGATTGGTTCCTATGATTTTTACTACTGTCCACTGTATTGTTAAATCTGCGATATTCTAACGAATGATTTCATGGAGTGAACATTTACTATCATAGTGACGTGTAGGTATGAAAAAATGTAATCCTTACGTGAATCTTTAACCTAAATACTTAGTTCGAACAGTAGACGGTGAGTGTAGTGATCATGTCGATGAGCTCTTTAAACCTACATATAGGTCAAAAGACACATGTAGGTACTACTCGGCTTCCGATCTAAGTCCATAGTATTATTGCCTTTTACTTGATGATGCACATAGCTTATTTATAGTTCTGTGTCTCGCTATGACCCTGCATTTTAAATCTGTAATATCTTTGAAAATATTGACATGAATTTAATGCTGTAAAGAGCCATTTTGATCTATATTGAATGCACAATGTATTTAAGGTACTTAATTAAATAAAGATTAATGCTGTATTGTTTAAAATCGCTTCGTAAATAAGCCATTATTTCTCGTAAAAAGTAAAGAATAAAAAATGGTTATTGTGGGCTATCCCTAACAGATAGGCATATACCATTGCAGACGTTTTTGTAGACCTTTTTAAGGTGTACAATACTGTAGTACATTATTTTGATCTATCTCGTAGGATTATACCAGCGTGTCGTCGCAATATAAGCGCAACAAAATGTGTTTATTTATGATATCACATTAGAAACCTCTAAAATTATCAGTGTTTCTCTACTATATTATATATGTATTATAGATATAACCCTTCCTCTTGGATCACTCTTTCCATTGAAACCGCATCAAAATCCGTTCCTTAGTTTTAAAGATCTAAACACACTTAGGGACATACAGATAGACAGCGGGAAGCGTATTTGTTTTATACTATGTAGTGATATAGGAATCTATAAAAATGTAATAACAGTTCATATTTTCCGGTTACGACGAACAACGTTACAAGTAAGAATTAATATTGAAACATATTCTTTAAATAGAATTTTAAAGATAAGCTCAAAGATGATGAAAAATTTAATCCCTTTTCACAACAAGGCTTCCACATCGGAGTTCTCGTCTAATGCTTTGAAAAGATTTAACCGATATTGACGTTAAGTTTTCAAATTAGATTTCCCTTCTCCCGGTTTCTTAAATTAATTTACTATTACCCATGTATATTATTCTAATTAGTATCTGTTGGCAATCATGACCGTAAACTTTAAAGTTTGCAAACATATTATACTCCATGTTTCTAATATATTACAAAAACGCCATAATACACTCCGAATTCGAAAGAAATACTTCTAAGCAACCTGTTGATAACTTTTGATTGCGAATAACTTTTAGGCACTGTTCCGATACATCAACGGTAGTATATCAGTGGTAGGATAAAATATGGACAATTATAGGAAAATGTAATAAATTGTATAATGTTAGCTTTAATAAGGATCAGGTGAGTCCAATGTTAAAAATCGTTGTAAGCCAGCAACAGCTCTTTCTTGATATTTCACATGTTTTCATGCAGTACTGCTATTAGCTATATGTGGTAAATTAACTTCTAAGAATAAAAGGTCGGACGTCATTAAACTATTGAAATGCATGCATGAATAAAACTGTTTCTGCATGAGTGAAACAAATCAACATGCTTGTAAAATAATCGAGATTAGCAGGAGCTTCAAATCGTTGTACTGTTATAATACACACGAGTTAACAGAGATGCATTCATAAGGTGACATTTAAATATGAATATGTCGCAGCTCTCGCGTCGCGTCGCGTCGGCTAATAATCTATGATTTTTCCGCGCATCTGATCTCGAGTTCTGCGCTAACAATCTCAAGGCGCAATCAAAGCAAAGTTATAACTTATTAAAACGTATTTTCTGATATTATAAATGTAAAAGTTTGGATGTGTATGTTTAACACACTATTACTTTGTAACCTGGGTTAATACAAAGGATACTTTTTATCCTGGAAAAATGACAGTTGCTGTAGAATGTTAAAATATATAGGCACTTAGCCTGATCATTTTTGTAGAGAAACAGGTATGTTATGATATGTTACATGGTTATTGTAAATTCTATATATGCGTGGTAAGCTGCACCCGCGCCAAACCAGTTCAAATAGATTTGTTATCTTCTATATTAATATAAATGAGTCGCTAATTGTGTTGCAAAAACGGCTACACCAATTTGAATCATTTTATTTCAACTATTAAGTCTCAAGATGGATCTTAAATAATGTAAAAATGGAGATGGTGAGTGAGTGAGTTAGTCATTGGGTAAGGAATGTATATGGAGGTGGGGGAGTGTATGTTATCACAAAAACTATTTTAAATGAGTGTGTTGATTCATCTCAATCCCAATCTCTCATCCACTACTCAACCAGAAATGGGTTAAAGAATGAGCGATGGAGTGTGTAGTATATACGGGTGAATAGGTAACATAAATAAAAATCAATTTAATACTTTGTTGGTCTTTAAGCCTCTAGGTTTCTAGGGTTTACACAGATTTTAGTGCAAATTTGTTTTGTTATTATTATAATTAGTAAGTTTAATTATAATAACATAAAATAAGTAAGAACATGCTTTATAAAAAGTCTCAATTTCCTAAAAATATTCTCATCAGAAAGTTTCTGCTATCTACAGAGTTTTGTTATAAAGTTAAGATAACAATCTCGTCATACACAATTTGTATAGAGTAATTTGAGTCATCGGGGAAAAAAATCCAACAAATTGACGTCACCCTCGTACTATAAAAGTTTTTATTCACATTCTTATACGTACAAAAGTTACCAAGCATAATTTTAAGAACCATTTTGTTACATATTGGAAGAGAAATTAATTAATAACTTAATATTTTTAATAAAAATAAAATACAAGAATCTTTCTTATATTCTCAACTGGTTAAAGTAATGCACATCACCTAAAAATGAAAAGTCTCTTTGGTTTCTGTAACACTATAAACTTAAATAAGAATTATTTTAAAATTCCTATAATGCATAATTTTTTATAATATTTAGATATTTTGCCTGGTTTTTATCACAAATGTTAGTATTGTCATATATAAAACGTGACAATGCATAAAAATGAATAGATTTAAATGTACCTAGCGACATCCAATAAAGTGATTCCAACCAAAGGAAGCAAGAAGATAACCTACTTACTGATCCGGCGTATTCTATTTGCCTGTAATAATCGCGATGACAATCTGATATTACATAAAAGATTTGCCCTCTTTTCGATCGAAATGCGATTTTCTCTCTCCCTTCACAGCTACAACTACTTCACCTCATTTTTTGGTATTGAATATCTCTATTACTATTAGGCATTTTTGAATATATTCGAATGAATAAGAAATTATGGCGCCAGCATACATAATATAAGGTAGGGAAGGGTGCGAGTAGAACAGAAAGTAAAACAAACTTAGGTAGTAATTGCATGCGGGAATTTTCCGTTAGTTAGTAAAGTTACAATAAATATATTTTATTAGTCAGGATATAATGGAATTTTTAACATATATAGATAAAGGAAGGATGATATAATAATATACATAATCTAATTTAACATTAAACTAAAACTACTAATAGATTCGGGTCCCTTATCAAACAATTCCCTAACACGTTATACTAATATGTGTACACATCCAATAGTATGGTAACATTATTCAAACAAAACTAGGGCTATGGGTTTCGGGCTATTATAGTTGCTTTACAAATTATGAGAGAGAGATACAAGACAATTGAAGGTGATAACGTTGAAGTGAGCGAATTCGGCAGTCAGCGTTGCGGTGGCGAGGCGGAGAGGCAGCGGCGGGAAGCTTGTAGCATTAGCCTCGGGAATAAGTTTGTTCATTACGGAGTGAACAATGCGAGTAGGCTCGACGACTGCGGAGGAAACGTGCGCCAACGCCGCGACAATAGGCTCGCCCGCCTTATCACGCCGGAACGCGTCGCTCGCCGCCCACCCGCCTCTCTGCCGCTGCATCACGTGACGTATGAGCACTGAATAAATGGGAAAACTTTAAGCGTGTTGTAATGCTTCATGAACAATTGGTCATCTGTTCAAAGAGAAAATGCTTGCTTCACTAAAATTAGAGGAAATCACTGAATTATCTACAAACCATTTTATTAAATTAAAAGAGGGCTACTATAAAGGCGATTATATCGTATTTTGAATTAATAAACTAAATTTCACTTCGATTTTGTATTTTGTGTCATTTTAATTTATTCGCGTGTATGTATGTTGTATATTGGATTATTTTGGTTCTGGTTATGTCAGATATTCTGAAGAAATTTTTATTTACCGACTGTTTTATTCATCCAATGTGTTTAATAAGGTTGCCTTAAGCCTTAAAGCCTTAAAAATAAAACGCAAATATTGCTAATAATTAAAAAAACAGATAAATCTTTATATTGTAAAAGTAAGTCCCTTATAGTCTTTTCCAAAAAACAAAAGCGTCGCGCCGGCCGTTTATTTATTAAGCAGGATTACTTAAATAATAATTAATTGTCTGTTTCTTTATACTTTAAAATTTTGTTGTAATTATATTTGTTTTGTTTTTTTATTTGCAAAATGTAAAGTTATTATATATCATTAGCAAAGCCGACAAACGTTGTTTTGCCATATAAATTTGATGTGGGCCACCCTTATCACTAAGGGAGATGTAAAACAGATAGACCGATTCTCAAACCTACTGAATATGCATATAAAATTTTATAGAAATCGGTCGAGCGTTTTGGAGATGGTAACTAACATTGTGACACGAGAATTTTATATATAAGACTAGCTGACCCGGCAAACGTTGTTTGTTTTGCCATATAAATAAAAAAAATGGGGTGGGCCACCCTTATCACTTAAAAAATAGATGTTGACCGATTCTTAGACCTACCCCATATGCACACAAAATTTCACAAAAATCGGTCGAGCGTTTCGGAGGAGTATGGTAACTAACATTGTGACACGAAAATTTTATGTATAAGATAACTAACATTGTCTTCCTTTATTTTATAGAATCTAAGGCAGTCTCATTTTAAAATTGTATTAATCTTTCATTATAATTATAAGCTGAAGAAAAACAAAGAAGATAGAAAATGGATGTATGAGTACAAGAAGAGAAAAGAAGAAACCACACATAATTCGGGTTTCGCGATAACGAAACCGTGATTACAATTGGTTCGTTGTCGACGAAACCTGCAAAATGTGCGGCAAACTTCGACTGGACAGAACAACTTCAGAAACTGAAGTTAAAGAGTACGGGGATTTTTGGAATATTATATACACAGAATAGATACTACTAGTCGACCCACCCCGGCTTTACACGGGTGCATTTTACGAGTATCACGTACATGTATTCAAGCACTTACCATAGTATATATATTTTATTAATATCCTGCAGGATTTCTGAATTATTCCCGTATAAAACGGAACGTACGTCGTACACCTAGATTATAAAGTATCTGTTTGTCTCAGACTGCCATTTTCAATTATAAATAATATTTTAGAAGGTGTTATGAGTTTGGGTTGCCAACTTTTTTACAAGAAATAAAGTATATAGTATTTTATAAAAATGTTTTAAATAGAGCGCTTCTCACACAACTTATTAATTTACAATCTTTTTAAATACTTTATACGCCACACGACAATTATAACTAATAAATAATATAGTTTATTTTTTTTTCAACAATGAAAAGTATAACGTAGGGAAAAACTTTTAACAGTATAGTTGGCAACCCTACTTATAATTATAAGCATAAGACAAACTGTTACATAAATATTTTTTTACATAGATCCTGTGTTAGTTATAATAATCTAAGTAAAAGTATAAATATTTTTCATGATTAATTTGTTACTTAAAAAGAATTGATTGATAATTTGATTCATTAAGTGTGTGGCTCTTTTATTTCTTAAACTTTTTTTTTGTTTTAACTTAAGAGATTTATGTATTACTACTGTATGGGATTTTGGTACTGTATTCTTGTATTTAGTTTTATAGTATCTTGTGTATTTAGTTTTATAGTCTCAAACATTGTATGTTTGTCAAATGTGTATAAAATAAATAAATAAAGCTGATAAAATGAATGAAAGTTCTATTTATTTAAATTTAGTGTGTGAATATAAAAGTTATGGTCGGTGTTTTAAAGCAGGATAATTTAATAAAACTATATTTAAAACAAAATGTAAAAAACGGTTTACTAATAAAACAAAAAATAATAATTCCCATTTAAGCATTAAGTTGAAACTGGTGAGATAAACTGACAGATTTAATTGTAAGCTGTTAGAAATGATTGTTAAATTTTATTAAATTAAATAATTGTTGTATGTCGTCTTTCATTTATACCCTGTAGTAAAATTTACATAATAGAAAATTTATAAGACACAAAGAATTTTTTGCAATTTATAAAACAAAAACACATAGTTAATAAATAAACGTCACTTAATGTAAATGAAGCAGACCGCTTTTAATCGGTTATATTTTTAGGGTTCTGTACCTCAAAGAAAAAAATCTTTTTCCACTAGTGAAGTATCAAATTAAAACTAATGTCATTTATCAGACATTTATATCGATCACAAGGAAATCAAATCCTTAGCTTGAACTAGAATAATAAAAGGTAAATAACAAATTTTACAGCACAAGTAAAGAGAAAATGCAAAAATGTCAATTTGTAATATCACAATAAAAATTAATAGGTAGTAACTAATAAGTTTAAACTTTAAATGGCCTCCGACTATATAGAGATGACATATCTAAGAGAAACCAGCATAGAAACTATTCTCATTAGACTAAACACGAAAATCTGCAATGCCTATGTAAGTGGCTATGGAATTCTGCAATGCCTATGTAAGCGCATACTACCTAAACTTGACATGAGTAGGAGTTGCCACCAAATAAACTATTCTCCTTAGCCTAAAGATGATATATCTGCTATAAGTAGCTGAGGAGTTGGGTTTGGACTACATGATGTTGCATTACGAGTATCATCTTAAGGTTGCCATGTCTTAGTAACACCACCAAAGTAACAAATATATTAAATTTTAAATCCAATAAATATGTGAAAACTGATAAGATCTATGACTCAAGTTAGAAATGAGCTGATAGTCTTCAAACCGCTAACCCGACCTTTGTAAATTATAGCTAAGAACCATTTCGATTAAATGAGCTTTCTAACAAAAAAAACGTAGCGCAACGATGCCACAGACAGTTTGTTCGAGTTTTACGTAGAAAGTTACAAATAAATGTGTACAACATAAAAATCCTCAGTTTGGAGATATTTTTATTGATCCTTCTTGGAAGCAATTCTTAATGAAATGCGTCTTGAAACCAATATGTTTTGATTTTTAAGTAAAAGCTAAGCTAACTTTGCACTCAAAATACTACAATAATACACAATCCAGACGGAAGTCGAGAAGTGCCTGGGGCTTGCGACCCAGGTGCAGGATTAAAAGGCCTTTCTACTACCAATAACACTCTCCTCTATCTTTAAATACACAACACTGAAGTCACACGAATTCCGAGAGCAACTAAACTTTATTTCGTAATAGTACTCCTTCTTATAATACAAAATATCCCCCTCATCTATTCCCACTATAATGATGGTGGATGGTGTCGTAGGCCTGTGTTGCCAAGTTAATACTTAAAACCTCCCTTTAAATAATTTAATAACGCTTACATGGTCAAATTATTTTAATTATATTTAATATCGATATATTAAAATATTAATATTTTAATAACACCTAGCAGAAGTGACCATTGAATATTGACATAATTTCAGGGCAGTTTGAATGTCATTCAAGATGACTATATCTTAATAGTCAGCGCCTAAATCTTTGTATAGATTTTTCAGGTGGATTGCTTTGAAGCTTCGGTCAATGCCACGTATTCCGCCTCTGCTGTTAATAGTGCGACGCACTTTTGTTTCTTCGACATCCAACTTATGGAAGTTTCAGCATATTTAAACCTGAGAATGATATTCGCTCAATCTTAGATGCACCCCAGTCTGCATCTGCCCATCCAATTTTTGTCCGGTACTCTTAATTATTAAGCCAAGGCTTTTTGTGGCTTTGAGGTACCGAAATACTGTTTTTGCAAATTTAAAGTGCTCTTCTCTATAGGAATCATTGAACTGTGAGAGGTAGTTTATGGTAAACTTAATATCAGGTCTAGTTGCCACTGCGATAAACATAAGCGTACCTATTAAATTTTTGTCAGGTATGAGATATTTTTCTAGTTTCAGGCCTAGGCACCATAGGAGTCGATATGCAGTCCTACATCCTGAATTTTTTAAAAGTTTCTGCCATGAATTTTTGTTGATTAATTTTAATTTCACCTTTCTCATAAGTTCTATCCATGCCAATGAGCTGTTGAATTCAAATTTTGACTTTAGCAGTTCTTTAATTTCTTTTCTTTCTTGGGCATAATTATTCGATCAATAAATCGTCGACATAGATAACTATAATGATTTTTACTCATACTCATGACAACGAAGTGTAAGGGACACGATCACTTCCTTGTCCGTCCGTCTGTCTGTCTATCAAGGTATCAAGTTGAAATTAATATCAAATACTCAATTAGAAAACTGTAATTTTTTTTTCTACATCACTAGAAAATAAATTATTAGACTGCCACGCAATACCCTTTTTCTTAAAAAAACAAAGATATCTAGTTGAAACTGATATAAAATATACCTATCTCTAGTTTCTAAAATATTTACAAAGGTCTAACTTCTAAGTCAATTTAATGAAAAGATACAGCTGCTTTTATGTATTTATATTAATTTTAAGGTCTTATAGCACTAGTATGGGGAAAAATCTTAAAAATGGCAATTTTTAATTTTAGGTTTTGACGCAATATTTGAAGAAAACGTGAAGTTGTTGAAATTAATATTGAACATGTAAGTCTATAGTATCATAAAGCTGGGAAAAAATCAAACTTCTAAGTGTAAGCAATCAATAAATATGGTTCTTCTAAGTTTATGCGAACATGAAAAAAAGTCAATGTTTGCGATTTTAGTAATATTCGAATATGTCATAAAATATACCTGCCCTCGATACAGATACAAACATTTTTACTGTAGTTAACGAGTTTAATTTTCTTATATTGAAATTTAATAAAGCTTTAAATAAAGCTATTCCAAGAAAGAAAGAAATAATTAGTAGTGCAAAAATGTATTTAAAAAGAATATTTGGTAAAATATAAATTCTATTAGTATAATTAATTTATTTATTTTTGTGATCTGGTTCTGGTCAATAAGGTTTAAAGTTAGGCACCTTAACCTTTATCAGGGTTAAATTCTGTATCGAAGACGTGTATGTATAACATATTCGAGTAGTAGTGATCATTAGTGATCAATAATAACCGGGAGTAAATGTCACCCAATACTACTTTTGATAATACCCTGCACACGAAAATCAAAATTTGATAGTGTTTGTCCCTTTATTGAAAGTTTACGGAACCCTCAGAGCGCGATTTCCACACTCGCACTTGACCAAATTATTCTCCAGTTACATGGATCAGTTTCCGATGCTTTCTATATCCTGCTTGAGTCCATAAATAGCTTTACTTAGACAACAAACTTTCTTTTTTGGAATGTTTCTTATGTCCCTTAACATTTCAACTGTCTTGTTGTACACAGTAAAATTTTCATTTAAGCTTTCTTTGACCACTATTATTTCATATTCCTCTAAGTAGTCAGGATATTTCATCATTATCTTTTTTTCCAGATCACCATTTAGGTAAGCAGTTGTAACATCCATCTGATGCAATTTTAAGTCTTCTTCAATTATATTATATTCTTTTCCAATATCAGATCTGATCGTGCTGAGTTTCGCAACAGGTGCAGTTTCATTGTAGCCAATACCTGATCGTTGTGTAAAGCCTCGTGCTACAAGCCTAACTTCTCTTGTGATGCTGTCATCACAAGATCCTAATTTATTTTTCAGAAAAATCTTGTAATTTACGAATTTTATATCTTTGTTTTTGTGGTACGCTGCGTGTACCAGGATATTTTTATTTTATTCGGGAAGATAAAAATTCAGTTTGATCTGGAATGACAATTATTTATTTTCTTATGTTATTTTCATTGCTAGGCAACCAGACTTAAGCTTAATAAAGATTAATATAATTAAAGTCAGTACTAAATACGATACAATACTCCCCCCCAAAGTAAAATGGTTATAAAAATTGTATTATGAAAAACTAACTCTATTTTTACTTACTTTCTTGAGCGACGGAGTCCACTCAACTGAGTTTTCTTTTTACGCTGTTTTGAAGACAATCGTGTAAGGGTGCTTGAATGTTTGCAGCTTTTGGAATACACTTTCTATAAAAATTAATTATTTCAAGAAAACGTCGCAGTTCTTTCTTTCACTGTGGTTGGAAGTGGATATTTCTGTATCGCAATAATTTTCTACATGACTCCAGAACTTGATACTGTTGAAATATTATTAATTTGAATATAGAATAAGGAGGTAGTGATATTGTTAATTGTTGGATTGGAAAAATATGGCGTAGATATAATATACTAAAATAAAGAATATAAATATAATGAAGAATTGACCCCGAAGAGCACCCTGCCCACATAAAAGTGAGATGCGCGAACCCGAACCAAGTCACACCACACAAGTAGGTAGCTCGTATAGTGTTGACTCTACAAGCATCACTTGCTAAGTCAACACCTCCTGAAGATGCTTCGGTTACGGAGCGAAACGTACGTCGATTGTCGAATGTCGATCGCAATCTACTTGTGTGGTGTGTACTGGCTCGGGTTCGCGTGTTACACTTTTCTGTGAACGGTGTGCTCTTCCGGATTGTGCCGTACGAGTCTGGTTGTTAGATCGTCGAGCTACCTACTTGTATGGTGTGTCTTGGACTTTTAAATCATGAATTTCCGCAAAGTAACGCCTGATTCAATTCAATATTTAAATCTAAATAACTTAAATATTTTTGGATGTAAGGCATGGCCCGTAATATTACCAAGGAAAGGTAAATTAGATAATAGAGCTTCGACAGTAACGATGGTTGGTTATGCTATGAAAGGATATTAGGTATGGGATCCTAAAAATGACAACATATTTATGATGATACTAATGAAATTGATGAAAGTGAAAATATAATAACTAGAAGTGGAAGAAATATAAATAGACCTAAGTATTTAGAGGAATATTATAATTATCAAGCATATTGTTTAATTAGTGATGATCCTACAAATTATACAGAAGCAATAAAAGAGAAAGATTGACAAGATGCTATAGAAAAAGAATTGCACGCACACGAAAAAATGAAAACATGGATAGAGAAAGATCCAACTAAAAATGTAAAATTGATTGATGCAAAATGGACATTTAGAATTAAAGAAAATGGTGTGAAAAAAGCTAGACTAGTAGCTAGAGGATTCATGCAAATGTCAGATGAAAATTATGCTCCAGTCGCACGTATTTCGACTATTCGAATGGCATTGGCTCATGCATTACAGCATGATTTGGTAATTAAACAGATGTTCCAACAGCATACTTAAATGGATATTTAAAGTGAGATATATATATGAAAGCACCTGAAGGTGTAAAAATTAATAAAAATAAGGTTTTAAAACTTAATAAAGATTTGTATAAAAGAAAGTGGAAAAGTATGGAATGAAAGAATTAATAATTTTCTAATAGAAAAAGGATTTACAAGGTCTAATAATGATTTTAGTTTATATACAAATAAAGATCTACATATAATATTAGTTTTATATGTTGACGATATATAAGTAATGGGAAAGTTGAATGATGTCAAGAAGATTTTATTGGAATTAAAACAAGAATTTAATACAAAAGATCTAGGACAAACACAGACATTCTTGGGAATAGACATACAAAGAGAGAAGAAATAATCAATTTAAGCCAAACGAAATATATTGACAAATTATTGGATAGGAAGGAAAAATAATAAAAAATGTTCCATATAGACAGCTAATAGGAGGACTTATGTCCCTATCAACCACAACACGGCCGGACATTTCTTATGCTGTATCATTTTTAAGTCAATTTTTAGATAAACCGACGAAATAAATGGGTCCAAACTAAAAGAGTTTAAGATATTTAAATCATACTAACTCATATGGATTAGTATATACTAATCCATATGAGTTAGCAAACTCGAGGGGCAAGATATATTAGAAACCTACTCGGATGCAGACTGGGCTGGTGACCAGACAGATAGAAAGAGCGTAAGTGGTTACATTACATTATATAACAATAACTATACTATGTAAACATGACTTTTTGAAAAGAGCAACTTTTGAGTTTCTGGCCGGCTCTTCTCAACAGAAAATTGCTTTCCGAGCTGGTGGTAGCTTCAGAGAAACTGACTGACCGACCAATTTTTGACGTATCAAAAGTACTTTTATACAAAAGTCTAATAGAAATATAAATATTTTGAGTTTGAGTTTAACATCATCAGCTGGTTTTCACGTAAACAACACTGTGTATCTTTATCGACAACTGAAGCGGAATATGTTGCTGCAGCGATGAGTATTTGCGATATTTTGAATCTTATTGGCTTTATGAAGATTTAAATTCAGTAACAGAAATGAACAAAATTAAAAGTATCTTGTATTTAAATAATGTAGATGCTATAGGGCTGATCATATAGACATCAAGTTACATTTTATTAGAGACGTCGTTAGCAAGGGAGAAGTAATAATTGAATACATACAATCACAATTTAACTTAGCTGATATTTTAACGAAAGGTTTGTCGAACGAGATTTTTAATAATTTTATAAATATGCTTAATATTAAATAATTATTTTAAATAACAAATTATTTGATTAACTAATATGATTCAAATAGTAAAGTTGTAAAATAAAAGTCAGTTAATATTTTTAGTTAAAATTGAGGGAGAATGTTGAAATATTGTAAGTTGGTAACATTGTATAATATATGAATATAGAATAAGGACGTAGTGATATTGATAATTGTTGGATTGTTAAAAAATATGGCGTAGATATAATATACTAAAATAAACAATATTAATATAATGAAGAGTTTAATTGAGAGTTGCTCCTAACGGCACAATCTATAAAAAATACTAGATAACCAAGAAAATCTATTTCTGAACGTCCCAATTCTGATTTTTGTTGGTTAATGATAATTCCATAGTCGGCAAGGCAGCAAAATAATGTGCGATGATGATGATTAGATGATGATAAATATAAGAATTTTTGTCTGGTGAATCAATTAGAATGTCATCGATGTATGGAAAAACGAATGGAATGCCTCTGGTGACTTTATCAATGAATCGTTGAAAAGTTTGTGCAGCGTTGCATAGACCAAATGCCATTTTTGGAAACTCGAATAAGCCGAAAGGAGTGATTACTGGTAATTTTATGATGTCGCAAATGCGTTAGGCTTTGGAACTAAATGTAAGGGCTATGACCATGGGCTTTATGAAAAGCTTTTTTGGCTATTGTTAATTTATCTGGTGCTAATCTCTGTACTTAAACTGAAACTTGTGGAACTGGAGCTGTTTTGATATGATGGACTGTGCCGTGCTTGGTAATTTTTGCTATGCCTTCCGGTCGTGTTAACTTAGGAAATTCAGCTAATAGTTCTTGATAACGATTAGAAAATACTACAGTCTTGATGTGAGGAACAGGATCGTCTAGAATTTCGTAAATACTAGCTAAATTTGAGAGTGTATCCAGAAGTTGTCTATTTTTGAGGTCCACTAAAATGCCAAAATGTGAAAGAAAATCTGCACCGATGATTGGTTTTGAAACATCTGCTATTAAAAGTTTCCACTGAAATATCCGTCTTAATCCTACATTTAATTGTAGTTTGGTAAGTCCATAGGTTTTGATAGGACTTCCATTAGCTGCGTAGACTAATCAGTTGCTATATCTAATTTTGGATATTGGAAATATACAGACATCCGAACCAGTATCAACTAAGAAGGATAACTTTATGATGCGATCTGTCACAAATAAGCGGATTGGTTTAAGCGACGAGTCACCTTCCGCTGCTAATGACTCGCGCTGTGGTCTTCCGATTTAATTGTATAGCTACAAGGAGTTAGACATTTATTAGCGTTCTATCCTTTGTGTCATTTCATATATCTTCTTTTCCAAAGAAGCTATTTCTCTAGAAGAAGTGAGAGGTTGATATGAAGTAGGTATGGAGTGAGATAAAGATGAGATAGATGGGAGAGGGATGAACATGTTATGAATTTTATCTGCTAAAGTAGCTAGGTGGCACTTCCTCAGCTTGTGATGCAAGAATAACTTGGGTTTGTTAAGGAAGTCGACTAGACCATAGCGTGCTTGAATTCTGTCAGGAGCGTTTTTTCAAGCCAGTCTTTGAAGATATCATAAGAAGACTGACGGCTTCCGGTCTCCGATCTCTTCTTTTGAATTCTATTCTTCTAATGATTGTGAAAATCTTGAAAGTATAGCCTTCTTTAACAAGGATTTTCTATGACATCGTCAGTTTCGCAGACAGTAGCGGCGTCCAAACATCGGTAATTTGAATTGTGCTTCTAATATAGCAAACCAAACAGCTCTCTCCGGAATAAATGGTGTCATTTTAATAGAAATTCTATTAATTTTTGTTACTAGAATTTGAAAGAAAGAAAAGTTTATTGGAAAAAATCACAAATTTTTACATTACGTATCTATAAATTTAAACATTTTAATATATATGTCGGGGATTTTAAAACGATGTAAAAGGAAATGGAAGGAGGAAGATGGGGAATATTGGGGAACACTAAAAGGGGGTGATGGTATTGAATGGAATATTGGGAAAACGCAACGTAGACACTTCTACTGAACCGATAAATAATTAAATATGATCTCTAACAATTACGAGAGAAACCTAAGCAGTGCCTTGGACTTGTGACCAAGGTGTAGGCTTAAGGATATCCTTTAAATGATCATAACACTCACCTCCACTGCTAGGCTCTCTGTTTAAACCCAAGGTTAAACGCACATAAACCGAATCTAACATAAGGCTAACCTAACCTAAGGCTAACCTAACCTAACATTGTGTTTACTTAACCACGTAGCAATTACATTGTAAGGACTTACGTGACCTTAGTTGGACAGCACTTCCACACTACACTGCACTTGACACTATCACTATCACTAGCACTACTTAGATGATGTTCACTTCTTGAGAGACCGCGCACGACCAAGACTTCAGTTAGACTGTCGATCGCATATAAAGGGTCGAGGGTAGAGACTGTCAAAACAACGGAAGTGACTACTACCCCACTTCAACGCCATAGACAACGATAACGATTCGATTAATCGATAATCTTTTACTATGCTCCGACATATATATGTCGGGGATTTTAAAACGATGTGAAAGGGGATGGAAGGAGGAAGATGGGGAATATTGGGGAACACTAAAAGGAGGTGATGGTATTGAGTGGAATATTGGGTAAACGCAACGTAGATACTCCTACTGAACCGATAATTTATCAAATATGATCTCTAACAATTACGAGAGAAACCTAAGCAGTGCCTTGGACTTGTGACCAAGGTGTAGGCTTAAGGACGTCCTTTAAGTAATTACAACACTCGCCTCCACTACTAGGCTCTCTATTTAAACCCAAGGTTAAATGCACATAAACCAAATCTAACACAAGGCTAACCTAACCTAAGGCTAACCTAACCTAAGTTTACTTAACCACGTGGCAATTAAATTGTAAGGACTTACGTGACCTTAGTTGGACAGCACTTCCATACTACACTGCACTTGACACTATCACTATCACTATCACTACTTAGATGTTCACTTCTTGAGAGACCGCGCACGACTAAGACTTCAGTTAGACTGTCGATCGCATATAAAGGGTCGAGGGTAGATACTGTCAAAACAACGGAAGTGACTACTACCCCACTCCAATGCCACAGACAACGATAACGATTCGATTAATCGATAATATTTTACTATGCTCCGACATATATATATGTAAGTATACTATATACAATAAGTATTTTAACAAATAAAAGATATTAATAAAAATCTGTGACATCACCCATGGGTACTATTCTCAGCTTATGTTGCGACATGACGTCTCAACGCTGATTTTCAGAAGAGACCATGTTGATGTATGTACGGTTATGACAGCTATGCAACTATAGACTTTATTAATTTCGTTCGTTTGAAGATGGTTCCATACTTTAATATTATGATAAATTATGTACTTTATCTATTCTGTACAAATATTATTTGGAAGAAATACGGGGCGCTGCGTGTATGGGATCCAGGATATTTTTATTTTATTAGGGAAGTTAAAAATTTATTTCTTTTGGTTTATTTTTATTTACTTTTGCAAGAATCTTTCCGCGATATTCTCTTTCTCTTACAAGACTTTTATAGTCACTATTATTTTCTTTAAAATACATGTCATCTATTACTCTTATGTCTCCGCTAGTTACTACATCGTCATCATTGGGTATATAAACTCTAAATCCCTTTGTTGCTAGAGAGTATCCCATGAATACACCTTCTTTGGTTTTTGGTGTGAGTTTTCCCCTGTCTGTTCTTTTTTAAAATGAATGTTTTTCTGCCAAAAACGTGAAGATGATTGCCAGTTTGACCTGTCTATTTCTTGAATGGTATATTTCCAGTTAATGCTTTTGAGGGAATATAAATTACGAGATAATTTGATGTAGATACCGCTTCTGCACAGAGCTTTTTGGGTGTGTTTGCTTCTATCAGCAAGCATCTTGCTTTACCTAACAAGGATCTGTTCTTATTCTCACTGATCCCATTCTATTACGGGGTTTAAACAGTGAACATCTTTGTATGCCATGCTGTTTGAGAAAGTCATCAAATTCCTTATTTCGATTTTCTGCGCCATTAAAAGATTGTAAATGTTTTATTCTTTTATTGTGAAATGTCTTAACTTCGTTTTTTGTTTTTTATTTTTCATAAAATATACATAGCAGTATCGGGTAAAATCATCTATGAATGTTAGGAAATATTTTGATTCGCTCGTCACTAGCGCTTCGTCGCTATGAATTACTTCTAACTCTTTTTAGACCTAGTTTAGCATGCCATTCCACGATGTCACAATTTTTGGCCTTATGTGTGTATTTTGCAGTCTCATTGTTATCATAGTGTTTCTTTTCTGTGTGCAATCAATGTCATTTTTCCGTTTTTCGCAATGAAGTAGGCTCATTCTTTTTCGAAAATGGCTTTGTTGCCTCTATCTGTTATCTTGCCAATGGATAGTAAATTCACGGATACATCAGGAACAAAAAGGTGTTATGAAAGTTATAATCTTCTTTTTCACGACTGACTGTAACTTTACCCTTGTCTTCAATTTGTATATTTGTTTGATGCAAACTTTAGACTTCCACATCCAGGAGTTATTGCTGTAAACATTGACATGACCAGCCGCTGTCTAAGCACCGTATACTTTGATCTTGCTGATCTAGCTGATTCTTGTAGGATTTTTCACTTGAATTCTTCTTTTTATTCCAACATGGCACTAGTGTGATCTTTCTTTTTGCATCTCTTGCAGTAAGACGAGGTAATTACATTGTAAGGTACTCACGTGACCTTGATCGGACAGCACTCCTAGCAGTAACACAACACTGCACTATTTAGACACTACTTCACTTCTTGAGAGACCGCGCACGACTAAGACTTCAGTCAGACTGTCGATGGCATATAAAGGGTCACAACGGAAGTGGCTACTACTCTACTCCAACGCCATAGACAGCGATGATGATTCGATTTAATAGATAACCTTTTACTTTCGTTAATCTTTTGCTATTCTCCGACATATATGTCGTCATCGGTATCTAAAGCGTTGGAGTAGGGTAGTAGTCACTTCCGTTGTTTTGAAAGTCTTGACCCTCGACCCCTTATATGCCATCCACAGTCTGACTGAAGTCTTAGACGTGGGCGGTCTCTCAAGAAGTGAAGTAGTCTCTGAATAGTGTTAGTGCTAGGAGTGCTATCCGATCAAGGTCACGTGAGTACCTTACAATCTAGTTGCCACGTCTTGTGTTAGGTAAGGTTTATGTGAGATTAACCTTAGGTTTAAACACAGAGCCTGAGCAGTGGAGGTGAGTGTTAGAATTCTGTTAAAAGACGTCTTTAAGCCTACACCTTGGTCACAAGTCCAAGGCACTGCTTAGATTTCTCTCGTAATTGTTAGAGATCATATTTGATCATTTATCGGTTCAATAGAAATATCTACGTTGCGATTACCCAATGTATGTGATGTTAGAGGCCTCTTATACATGTAAAAAAAATCAAACTTTTAAACAAACGCAATAAAAAGATACGATCGTTTACGTGGTTACTCATAAAGTTAATGGGCCCTCCAAATAAAGAAATGGGTAAAAATCCTAAGGTATGAAAATGTTTTCGATATCTGGAAAACTCAATTATTATGTAATACGTATAAGTGATAAACGACTTGATCTACTTTCTTCTTACCTTACCCATAGGATCCAGAATAATGCTATTAATGGTGAAAAATCTTCTGGATCGGTCTTAAAAATGGGCGTTCCGCAAGGTTCCATATTGGGTCCATTTTTATTAATGATCTGCCATACTAAGTGAGGAATTTGTGCGACATTGTACTTTTTGCTGATGACACTTCTCTTATGTTTAAAGTTAAGAGAAACCAACACAGTTACGACGATTTAAACATTGTCAGGTTGTTCAATGGTTTACGATTAATAATTTAGTACTAAACGCAAAAAAGACTAAACGTGTGGAATTCACTTTTTTATTAAATAATGAAATATTGAATTTAACTGACTCAACAATCTTTTTAGGAATTACTTTAAACTCAAAATAAATAATAAATTTAATAAGGAGGAACGATCTGGGGCCACGTGTGCATCTCGCGAAGTCTAGCAAAAAGGCGCGGCGTTCCACCCCTGTCTCGAAGCCATTCGAGCCGTTTTCGATCTCCCTGTAACTTGGTCGTGGAAAAAACTAAAAAAATTTGTAACTAAAAGGGCATTACATACCTAGATATTTATATTTCTAAATTACCTTGAAGTAGTAGTTTAAAAATATTAAAAGAACTTGTAGTTTAAAAATTATTAGAACGCACACGTCAATCGTTACATAAAACTAAATCTAATATTAGCGCTCGGCACTGTCAATCGGATCTCGGTCTTCAATGTTGAAATTCCCATACCCAAAAAGTGTTGCCTGTGTGTCGTAATCATTTTTAACTTTGATTTGCTAGGTAATCGGAAGATCAAACCTACGAGTGTTTTACGATCCTCTTAGCAAACTTTAATTACTCCAAACATCAGTAGAGGGAAGTCTCGTAAGCCTGAACGGTCCCTAATGCCTGACAGTATATAAAATAGTTTAATCATGCGTGCTTATTTAATACTTCTTTCGCGATTAAAAAGCTACACATGACTAAAGTGCAGAAGGAGGCGCGTAACAAACAGTGTTAAATCGTTCGTCCTGGAATGCCGTGCTCAATTTTGAAGGTAGAATAAGTTTGTTCGAAGCAATATTTTGGTGCATAAACTAAATTTAAGCTAAGTAATGATATTATACTTAATTAATATTGTTATGTTACGAAACTGTAATAATTGAAGCAATTTTTTGAGATTATCAACCTGTATTGTGAATGAAATTTTTTTTTATTTGTACCTAAGTACGAACCTACTAAGTTCGGACACTCTAAATGTGAGAATAAAGAAAAAAAATAATGAAATATAGGTATAAAAGAAATTGTCAGGTCTGGGTGATGTCAAAAACTTTTCTCTGAGAAAGTCATATGAAGTCTACAATGTGCCAAAAAGTACCCATTGGTAATGGTAGTAGAAATTGACTTTCGAACTCGAAAAAAAAATAAAACTCAACCATGGATACGGCAGTGCCAAGAAAAAACCTACTAAATATTTGTACTATGATTTTATGAAAAGGTAACCAGAATGCTTGCATCACAAAGATTTGCATTCACAAAAAATCACAAAGCTTGAACATAACTCGTGTTTCATAAAAAAACAGAAGCATTTTAACAAAGTTTATTTTTTAAATTGTTGATTTGTTCTATAGTAATTGATTCCGTTACGAATTTCTTGTTGAAATGATGTTTGAATTTAAATAAATATTAGAGGACTTTTTTTGGAAATGTTATTTTTACTCTACGAGATGTTTCGTAGTATCGACTATATTTAAACTAATATTTCAGACTACTTAAATATCTGTTGTGATTAAATATATAGTTGAGAGTTCTCTAAGCCCAAATAAACAAATTACACTATTACAGGTTTTTTTAATTATTATTCCTGAAGTGTCCGATTCTCGGGGACCTTTAAATATTCTCATTACAATAAAAATATTGAGTATAATTTCAATATAATTCCGACCACGTAAAAGGAATTATAGTTTCATATTGTTCATTGAGGTTTGAGTGAATATCCATTTGAATATTTTTTTCTGTTGATGAATTAAAAGGACTATTATAAAATGTTATTTAAAACTGTAGTAATGGTGGGTGAATGAAATTCAATTACCTTCGCAAAAGTTAAAACTCATACTGTATACTATCTCGACGCACACTTTACCAGGTTTATTTTGAATATCCAAGTGCTTTTTTAATTTGACAGGTGAGCGCACACGCCTTACTCTCGCCCATTGTGTTGTAAAAGTATCGAAATTGAACGAGCGCAGTCCATTTGGAGCTGTATGAGAGCCGACAATAACTGGCCGCCCGCCGGCCACCGGCCGTTCGTTTCTCGCTCTCTGAATATCAAAATCATTTTCCTCAATTTCATTGCATTTCGACTGGTGCAATTTTGTTGCCCTGATTTTTATTGCACACAGCAATGGCGATAAGTTAATTAACCATGTTATCCTTTTACGTTTTACCAACGTGACTCGTTGCTTTAAAAATAATTTAACCGACTTCAAACTCTTAAATATGCACTTAAAAATAAAAAATAATTACATGAGATATTGCCACCAAGTGAGAGGCTCAATTCACAAATTTAACTGGTACTACCATTTATTAACTCACTTAACCATAATTTCAAAATTATGTCCACCATAATATCCCATTAAACCTTACCATTCAACACACACTTCATCTCACCTTTTACCTCAACTAAAAGCCTGAGCAGATCTTAATAAATTATAGTTAAGAAACTTATCATCTCAACTTTCGTATTAAAATCGGTTCATTATTAAGACAAACACATATACACTACTAAACTTAAAAAACAATATCATATTAATCTCATCTGCACAGACAGTAAAATCGGTTAACTTATTCGAAAGTTACGATATAGACAGAAAGGTGAATAATACCATAGCAAATTACTTATAAACAAAGTGCACTCTAAAACACTAATTAGTTGCAAAAATGCCAAGCAAGTGAACGAGATGCTAACTTATATTTGATCGATCAAACAACTAGCAGGAGTGATTTTTTCTGGAAAAAGAATTATAATTTTAATATAACAAAGAAAAAAACAATGTAACATATTATAACACTTGAAAATATGGCATATAAATTAATATCACTTGGTGAAAACATCAGTGAAAATATGATTATGTTTAGAATACTGTCAACCATCCCTAACAAAATGAACTTATGCATAAGAATTACAAACAGAATTACGAGAATTTTGTCTGAGGAAAAAAAATATATCACCTTAGAAAATAGTCAAGAAACAAGAGCATTCAGATCCAATGAAAAGTTTAATGATTATTTATGAGATGAATGAACCTGAGAAAATAGTAAATAAGAATAAACCAAAAAAATCGAATGACGAGGAAAAGAATGATAACAAGATAAAGAGAACAATTAAAAAACCAAAAAGCACTAACTTACGAGGAGCAATACATGGTAAACAGAGTAAAAAATGGTTAAAAGCCATACAATCTGAGATAGAATTATTAAAAGAGAATAATGTTTGGGAAATAACTGATTAAAAAGCTGCAGGAGGAAAAAGTATACAAAGTAGGAATAAAACCCATAAAGCCAGAGTTGAGTTCGAAGCATCGAATAAACTAAAGGCATTGATTATCAAAAACCTTCAGTCCAGTGACCCAACGACTGCTTAATTAGAATCTTTAAATAGTTTTTACGGGCTGCCTGGTAGGGCTATCACTATAACTTAATGAAACTTGAGATTTAAACAGCTTTTTTACGAAGGATTAAAAGAAAACATATATGAAAAAGTTTCTTCGCATTTTTAAGAAAATTCAAAACATTTTTTAATATAATTTATTTACGTTTAACTGAAGAATGTAGGTACCATTTTATTCGATAACTTTTTGCTATCTTGTAGGGACATGATCCCATTGCTATAGAAGTTTTGGCAGTCCTCTCATGATGTTAACCTGACACTGCCTAAAGAATTCTGAAGAGACCGAAACAGATGGAAATCCGAAGGTGCAAGGTCAGGACTATACGGCGGATGCATTAACACCTCCCAGCCAAACTCTCTTAATTTTTGCTGAGTGGCTAAAGATGTGTGAGGTCTAGCGTTATCATGATGAAAAACCATAACCCTTCTGTCGATTAATTCCGGCCGCTTTTTCTCAACTTCTTGCTTTAATCTCATCAATTGTTGGCAGTAGAGTTCAGAATCGATGGTCCTGCCTGGTGGTAACAGCTCATAATGAATAATGCCCATCCAATCCCCCCACACACACAGCATCACCTTATTGCGAGTTAACTCGGGTTTTGCCGCAGTCTGTGAAGCCTGACCGGCCTTTGACCACGACATTTTTTGAACGTTCTTGTCGTACGTGATCCACTTTTCATCAACTTCTTCAAAAATGCATCCGCCGTATAGTCCTGACCTTGCACCTTCAGATTTCCATCTGTTTCGGTCTCTTCAGAATTCTTTAGGCAGTGTCAGGTTAACATCACGAGAGGACTGCCAAAACTTCTATAGCAAAGGGATCATGTCCCTACAAGATGGCGAAAAGTAATCGAACAAAATGGTACCTACATACTTTAGTTAAATGTAAATAAACTATGTTAAAAAATGTTTTAAATTTTCTTAAAAAATGCGAAAAGACTTTTTCCCCAACCTAATATGTCAGTCCTTTTTCTTTACTGTCATTATTCTACATTTTAAAAATCCAAAATACGCCATTATCCGAATATTGTGCATATCCGAATCTTGTCGATTCGAAACCTTTAATTAAATACGTACTTTAATTTGAGGGGAGAGTTGACGGCACTGACGAGATGCACATTAAATATTTGACAGTTCCAAAACCCTTGAACATTTTGTATGGGAAAATGTTTTTGCTTTTATATTATTTTTTCGTGTATTTTCCAATGTTTTTAATAGTTATTCTGCTATTCGGTACGAGGACAAATACAACAAATCAAAAGTCATGACTATCGATTCAGCCCTTCTCGAATTATAAATGTTCAAACAGACCCGACTTTATTTTATATAAATAAGATATGACAATTTTATTTGTATGATGATCTGATTTTAATAATTCTTTACTGATGGAAAGTGATAATTTAAGGATATATGGATTAAAATTTTACTTTAAATATCCCCAATTATTTAATACTTTGATTATTATTTTTTAATCATAGCAGATCTATACCGTGTAATTTTACACTTCTTTAGTATTTAAGTCTTATATTTTCCAATATATCTTTATTAATCAATGTGTGAAACAATAATTAAAATATAACAGGACAGTTAATTTTAGAGCGCTTATGTGTGGAAACCTTTGTACCACGCAATTTTATTTTTAGTAAGCCCTATTATATACGATGACCTAGTTACTGTATAGGTATATCTATTAAATCAATCAAGGTAGAATTGGCCTATGATTATGTGATGAAATTGAGTTAGTAAGCACTCGTGCTTGCATTGACAAATGTGTGACAGATGGCGGATTGTAGTTGCAAGTAATAATAGCTCCATATCAATGCAGATCACGATGAATGGCGATCATTAGCCAGTCGAATTGTGATCATCATTTGCCTTAACATCAAAGCTTAATATTCAAACGCTTACTAATATATCCCATATAAATCATTTTTTAAGGCACTTTTTAACATCATTCTTTTACTCTTCCTTCATAATTTGAAACCCAAGAAATAATTAAAATATATCTATGCCTGATGAAAACTTCAGTAATAACTGTATCTATATATAAAGTTGTGAATCTTTATATATATAACATATATATATATTAATTGTACAGTAACCTCGGCGTAACTCCCACTCGTACTTAGCTGAATTTTTTAAATTACTAATCGGAAAATAAAAATAATAATGAAAGGTTTGGTTAATTTTCATGTCTGGATTAGAATTAAAATTATTAAAATAAGAAAATACCTTTCTATTTTATTAAGAAATAAATAAATTATAATTGAGTATGTAGCAAAGAGCATCTAGAAGTTCAAACCCACATTAAAACACCTGTATATTGCAAACGTTGCTTAACAATTTTTAAATTGGATAAAATTTAATTTTCCATATTTTGCTTTTAAAAGGTTTCATACGTTTGGTATTCAGTAGGCTAGGCGTGTTAAGTTATTCGAAAGCTCAAATCGCTGCAATGAATGGGGCGCAATGACTGCAGAGTAAGAGCTTTAAGTACAGAGACACGTGTGTGTCGCATCATCTGATTCAGGTGAATGCAGGGCGTACCGTCGTTCAATTTCGCGCGCTAAATTGTTCATAACGGAAGTTCATATCCGGACGTCGGGCCGCCCTACGCTTCGGGCGAGATTAGGCGGTAATTACCATTTCCCGTGACACAGGACGCAGACAGCGTTCGAGAAGTGGTTCCTTCTCAGAAGCGCCGCGACGGAAACGTTCCGTATTCGACGCCCGTCGAAGGAAGGAAAAATCACAGTAGCGGTACCTCGCGATATTGCTTTTTAATTGTGCCGTCATTGTTTTTTATTTTAAAAAAGTTAATGAACAAAAATTAAAAAATTATCCACCGATAAGAATCAAACACGGTCTAGAATCACAAACAGTGCTTTACAAGGAAAATTTATTTGCGAATACGCTCGTTCAAATTGAATATAACAATTTGAGCCGGAAAATCTATTATGTAAGAATAAAGTACGAAGATAGGCTGCATTGGCTATGTCGCTTGGCGGGAAGCGCGCTTCGCTGCTGATATGATTGAATAAGTGAGCACCGAGCTTCCCTAATGAAACATATTGAACGTGTATCGAATCACTTAGGCGCGTCGTTGCGCTCCTGCACTCGCTTTTTGGGAAATGTCAACAAGCGTAGGTGGAGCCTACAAATAACATTACGATAGAGTTTCGTTTTAAAAGACACAATAAATTGAATTAACTCGAGTAACTTTCAACATCAAAATTTGAAATTCATTTTACAGAATAAGTTTACCGAGGCACGCTTTGCTCTTTGTCTAAGAAAATATTTTATAATGTCGTATTTTTTAGTTAATCTAATAAAATGAAATTTAATTACATAATTATCTATATATATAATAATAATAATAATACGCTTTATTGTACACCATAGAAGTATAATACATTAATATGCACTTAAAAATATTGGCACAATAGGCGGCCTTATCGCTAAAAGAGCGATCTCTGCCAGGCAACCATAAGATATAGGAGATGGCGCAGAGATATGGGAAGGGGTGTACACAGCTTAGTTTAATAGTATTAAATAGGTTTATACATACAAATATATTACTTCAATACATAAATATATACGTACATATTACATACTAAACGTACATTTATATTACATAAATACATATATTATATACATACATATTAAAAAGTAATAGGTATAACATACATATACATACCATATACATACGAATATACACATATTACAGTCCATTCCATGTATTAGATTTACAACTAATATGTAGACTTTTACTGTATTACTAAATACAGTAAAACTCCAATATAAGAAATACTGAAGAATAATAGGGGTTAAAGTATAAAATTGCCGTTTTATTGTTATAGGTACTTAAAAATGACATAGAACCTTTATGGTTTGAGATTTTTGAGTGCAACGTTTTCAAATGGTACCTATGTAGTTCTTCTTTAGTTAACTATACATAACTGTGCAGATTTTGGAGAAACTACTTGTACATGTCCATTCTTAGAAATTGTGTGTTCATTAACTTACCTTGGGGTGGGCCTTGATAATAATCTCAGTTTTCAACCCCATATTACAAAACTAGCATCAAAGACTAGAAAACTAATTTATATATTTAAATCCCTGAGACATGTTGCTGATTTTAACATAATTAAAATGGTCTATTTTGCTATGTGCCAATCATTATTCATTTATTGCATCACATCTTGGGGTGGTGGTTCTTAAAGTAGCCACTTTTCGCCCTTTCTTCTTTTCTACAACTAGAACTATATAAATCTTGCGGTGTTCTATCAATTCGGAAACTATTTATCTTATATACCCTACTTAAAAAACATAACTCACCTACGATCCACATTTAGTTAACAACAAAAGGCGTAGTAATATAATTGGGTATACTCCAAAATTTAATACGAAATTCAGTCATAAATTTTACTGTTTTCTCGCTCCTTTTTTGTACAGTAAATGCAATCAAGCATACAATATTTATTTGCTTAAACAAATTTAATTACAAAAAAACTCTATGTGATTGGCTAAAAAACTTAACCTACCTACCTAGAAACCGAATGTTTAATGTTTACTGAAATTTAAAACTTATAACATAATAAGTTATCATACTGTTATTCATATATTTGATCCCACATCTAGAAAATTAATCATAAATAAACACACACTCTCTCTCTCACACACACACACACACATACAATTCACAAATCCACACCTCAATCAACACAAAATATCAATTTTTTTTTGTCACCGTAATCAATATAAAAAAATTTCTCACTGATTAAAGTGTAAGGACATATATGACATTTATTAAAGGGGGAAGACCTGGCGACCTGAAACACAGGGTATCCTAGTTCAGGCGTCAGTCTCCATTGCTTTTGGTACATGTTTGTTACTATGTTAATAAGCCTCAGTACTGATTGTTAAGTGAATATGTATGGTATGAAAAGTAATATTGTTAACCTATGGCAATGTATTTTTTGGAGAAATAAAGATTATTATTATTCTTTTAAAAAATGTGCAACATTCGATTATCGACTTTCAGTTGTTTTTTTTATTCAGCTTAGACAAGAAAGATGGGTGATTTTTGAATACGAGTTCCGACGCGGAACTTACACGGCTGAAACAGCTCGCAATATCAATGTTGCGTTTGAAGAGGGGAATGCTAATGAACTGTGCGATTTTGGTTTAAACGCTGTCGTGGTGGAAACTTTGATTTGAAGAACGAACCACGTGGAAGACCGCCCAGACAGGTTAATAACTAGGAATTGAAAGAGATGGTGGAAGCCGATCCGAGCCAAACTACCCAGGAATGAGCGGCATGGTTTAACGTTACCTAACCAACAATATTGACTTATTTGCGTCTAATCAATAAAATGAAAAAATATGAAAAATGGGTGTCTCATGGTTTGACTGATCTGCAGAAAGAAACGCGTATAGAAACTTGTGTTGCCTTGTTGAATCGGTACAGAAATGAAGGAATATTGGATCGAACATGTGATAAAAATGGATTCTTTACGATAACCGTAAGCGAAAAATGCAAATGTAATGTAACTGTTTGGTGGTCTCAACATGTGGTGAGGTGTTCATTCAGTAAAGCTTTCTCCGACCTAGTCAAGCAACAACGGCAGTTGTCTACTGTGCCGAACTCCGAACAATGATAGCAAAACTAGCAGTGAAACAGCCCCGACTCATGAATCGATCTTCACCATTATTGCTCCATCATAACGCGAGACCTCATACAGTACGAGAAACTCTGAAACTAAACTCTAAAACTTAACTCTACAGTAACTGCAATTAGAAACCATTCGTCACCCTCCTTATTCACCAGGCCTTACTCCAACAGACATTTTTTTCGTGATTTAGATAAATTTCTACGTGATAAAAGTTTTCTTCTCAGGAGGGGCAGTGCCAAATGCTTTCACACAGTTTGTCAAATCTAGATCACCAGAGTTCTATCGCAAAGGCATAAATAACCTTCCTATTAGATGGCAGCAATGTATAGATATTAATCTAATTATTTTGATAAAATAAATATGTTAAATTAACAAAAAAATTTCTTTTTTTCAGTGCAAATCGGCAATTACATACTTTAACCCCGAATATAAATTCAAAATTCTGAGTACATACATAAATATTAGGTACATACCTTGCGTTGAGTATATAGAAAATAAACATTATTCGCAAATGAGTAAAAATCTTTGTTTTAATGTCTAAAATTTTAGGGGTTTTGCCAATGAACAAATTTCAAAATTTATTTTCAATAAAGAACTTAATTAGATCAAATGCACTAACAAAAATAGAGTTTATAGATTATTTTTTTCTTAAAATAGCATTTTAATGATTTTTAACGTTTCCTTACTTATGGAACTCCTATTTAAGAATAAGCTTAATTTGAGCTCTGAATCATTAATCATTCTAAAAAATTATTGCGATGTAACACAAAAACTCACAAGTATTTAATGTTACTTCGTCTATAATAGAAAAATTACCAACATGTTTATTGACTATGTAACTAAATCTGTAATTTTTCACTACTGAATATGTGATATACTGACGTATGTGTAAATTTAGGTAACACGAGGCGACACAAGCAGCTCAGATTGGTGACACGTAGTAATGCTGCGATGGACAGCAAAGCTCTTTGAGCATGTTCACTGACCAGCTTTATCGAAAAATTCCTAGCTTTGTAACTCGCTTCAATGCTGTCAACTTCAAATGAACTTATCAAAAAGTTCAAACTTTATAATTAAATAGAACATTTTTTGCCCCAGAAAATGGTTTGCAATACTTTTTTTTATTATCACAAGCTATTATTCAGTTTTACCAATCCCGGTGTAAGTCTTTAATTAAATTTATTTATTTATTTATTCTTGTACCTTAAACTATATACAAACTTGGTAGATATGAGAACTAGTTTACAAAGGATTGCTATCTCTTAGAAGAGATCTCTTCCAGTAACCCCTGGATATAGGAGAGGATTATTAGAAAAAGCGGTGCAGACACAAAAGATAATTATAAATAACAGCTTTATACGTAATAATAACTACAATATTTTTATTTGTATTGTTTATTTTTATTTTTGTATAGTGTTTGTAGATACACTATACAAAAATACATACCTACATAAAACCTTACATATATAACAGTAACTAAACTAAATCTTGTAAGAAAAATTTTACCCACATTCCAGTTTCTTATTTAACTGAAGTATATGCATAATATGTATATCGGATGACAATACAATATTATTTTAACATACAGCTAGGCAGCATCATTCTCAGGAACTACAAATCCGATTTAAAAAAATCTTTCATTGATAGAAAACTACACTATTCGTGAGTGATAAAGGTGATTTAGTGTTGCCATGTACATTTTTTAATTAATAGAATATGGTCATTTTGTTGTAACTAATCCGATTTTTAAAATTCTTTCACTGATAGAAAACTGCACTATTCGTGAGTGACAAAAGTGATTTAGTGTTGCCATATACATTTTTTAATTAATAGAATATGGTCATTTTGTCGTTACTAATCCGATTTTTAAAATTCTTTCACTGATAGAAAACTACACTATTCGTGAGTGACAAAAGTGATTTAGTGTTACCATATACATTTTTTAATTAATGGAATATGGTCATTTTGTCGTTACTAATCCGATTTTAAAAATTCTTTCACTGATAGAAAACTACACTATTCGTGAGTGACAAAAGTGATTTAGTGTTACCATATACATTTTTTAATTAATGGAATATGGTCATTTTGTCGTTACTAATCCGATTTTAAAAATTCTTTCACTGATAGAAAACTACACTATTCGTGAGTGACAAGTGATTTAGTGTTGCCATATACATTTTTTAATTAATAGAATAAGGTCATTTTGTCGTTACTAATCCGATTTTAAAAATTCTTTCACTGATAGAAAACTGCACTATTCGTGAGTGACAAAAGTGATTTAGTGTTGCCATATATATTTTTTAATTAATAGAATATGGTCATTTTGTCGTTACTAATCCGATTTTTAAAATTCTTTCACTGATAGAAAACTACACTATTCGTGAGGGACAAAAGTGATTAAGTGTTGCCATATACATTTTTTTATTAATAGAATATGGTCATTTTGTTGTTACTAATCCGATTTTAAAATTTTTTTCACTGAGAGAAGTCTATAGTATTTCCATCTCTCTTTCTCTTATATAATACTATCATTGTCTCTCATCCTCTCTCTTTTCTGTCTATTTAATTCTTCTCTCTCTCTCTCTCTTTCTCCTTTACCTATTCATTTCTTATTTGCTCTGTCCTCCCTCTCTTAGCATCTGTCGCTTTTCTTTTATTTTTATTTCTATTATTTTTTTTTATAACTTTTTCTCACTCTCTCCCTTTTTTCAAATAATGAAAAACTACACAATTACAGAGTGACATCAATTCTAATATTGATTTAAATACCCGGAGCGAAGCGAGGGCAGCCCTCTAGTCTTTTATAAAATCAAATCATCTACTTTGAAATCGTGTTATAATAATTCACCATTTAATTAGCATGATATTTGATTTCCGGCGTGATCTTATCATTGAATCAGTCAGTCAGTAGAAAATTAAACGAAAGATGTCCACATGTGATGTGTACATGATGTGAGACAGATTATTTGTACATTTAAAATCGCTACCTAAATTATTACTGGTTCATGACGGAATTGAGTTGCAACAGTAAGTTATCATTTAAATTTTGCAATATTAAAAAAGTACTATAATTGTCCTAAAGCAAAATTTTATATTACTTTTATGTTTATAATTTCAAATCACTTAGGTTCTATCACTATTTTCTTACTTTAAAGTCTTAGAAATTAGTTTCAATTCGGGTTAGAATACCGCTAATTATTGTTTTTGTTTAAATTTGTTAACCTCTTTTTATTCAGCTCATTTTACTAAGGAACAAAAGATTTTTCTCTTTCACTATTTTCAATGCATTAAGGTTTAGAGCCTTTTTTGAGAATGAAACCTGAATAATAAATCTGACTTGTATATTAGGTATTAGTCGGCCATACCAAGACCTAACTGCGCTTCAGTAAAATTCAATTAAATCCTAACAAAGTAGTGTTCACGGAATTTTCTTTTTAATCTTTTTAGTACTCATTTTATTCTACACGAGCGTGAAATATAATATGGTGAAACTAACGTATAAAAGAGTTAACGTAAACTAATTTACTAACTTAAAATCTTTGTTAAATATCATCAAATGATTCATATATTAGCAGCAGGTACTATTCAGCTTCATTATATTCACTATATTACATTACAGATTATTTTTTTTAAATTAAAATCCTACTGCTCTCAGTAAAACAGTTTCTCTTTAGAATAGGAATAAATATTGTACTTATAAATCAATGCTTCTAAAAGGTCTCTCTATAATAACATTAGTTTTATATAATAAGTACATTTTGAAGAGATATAGATGTAATATATAAATTTAGATGTAACTTTATGGCAACAACGATATTTTGAAGAGAATATGCGACGGTAGATCACTTGAGCTACCTCGGCGGCCGCACTAGAGAAATAGTCCTCTAAATAGCGTTATATTAAAAAATAAATAATATTACCAATAATTGAAGTAATTTTTATGACATTATATAAGCACTAGTCTTGTTTTCTAGTATTTGACCATTATTTACATTTAAATAAAAGACAAATCCAAAAGTTAACCCTAAAATGCAGATAACCCTTTTGCTTTTTTTTTTGTTTAAATATCTTAAACTTTAACTTCTACGAATTTCATATAGTCTAATCAACAAGTTAAAAATGAAAATTAAAAATTGAGAAAACTTAGGCACATAAATGTTTGAACAATAATCCATCAGTAACTTTTTTTTAAACTTTTTGCTTCACGTATCATCAATATATAGATATCATAACGAACCCAAGGTGTAAAAAAAATTGCCATAAAATGTCTTTTATCGCATGCGCTTAGAAAAGTATTGATGATAGAACAAAATAATGTCCTACAATATTATAGAACGTATCAATATCTACAAAAAACTTCGCTTATGTACTTTTAATGTAACGTCGTAGTAAAGCAAATAATTAAGACAGATCACGACGAAAAGCGCTAACTGGTACAGAGTGATTTGTTGACAATCTTTACCCGACCAATCAATAAAAGCAAACAATCAGATCAGGCTTTGATTTGAATTTACTGCGTCGCTAACATGAGCCTGTTCCTTATTTTTTAAATATAATTCAATATAAATATTGGTGAACTTTAACATTAGCATAATGTGCAGGCATCGCAACAGTTACAAATACTACTAAACAACTTTAATTCCGATAACATTTATAAAATTAGCGAGCCTGAGAATATTCCTTTTTTTAATATTCATTCAACTGTTTTCTTAGTTTTAGCTATGCAGTATAGTTACTTTTCAGTTTGTCATTTATAGTTACTTTTTACTTTAATGTTTGTCAACGGCTTTTTGTTTGCGTAAATCACAGAGAGTTTAGAGTGCAGCGACATCTAAGGCATCAGGTGCGGAACACTCACGCAAATATTTTATGAAAATACCGAGAATATTGTTGCTAGTGAAGTGATATATCGATAAATATTTTCTCTACAACTAATATATAAAATTCTTGTGTCGCGGTGTTTATTACCAAACTTCTCCGAAACGGCTCGACCGATTTTTATGAAATTTTGTTTGCATAACGGGTACGTCTGAGAATCGGTGAACATCTATTTTTTGCCGAGTCAGCTAGTATACTATAAAAACTACGAAATGATGTAGCATCAAAGCCAAATCACAAAACTCGTTGAGATTTATTACAAACATTTATGTACTATCCAATTACTGTTATGAAGGTAAGTCTCTTTCATAATTTAAATGCTTTAATGTTACGGATACCAAATCTGTGCTGTGCTCTCTCATGAATATCGAAAGTGGTTGAAGCCGATTCCCAATACCTAGATTAATCTCTCATTATTATATTTATTGAAACTCGTTTGTTGTTATGTGTGGTTATGTAACACCACCACTGTTTTGACGTATCGTATTATTAAACTATCTATGTACAAACGTATGAAAAATAATATTTTCTTAAATAGAAAAAGGTAATAAACAAATGTAAATTAAATTATCAAAATCGACGTTTCCGTAATTAAATTTTTTCCTTTACTTTTTTACTTGATTTTTTTAATTTATTCATTCTAATTCACTGAGAAGTATATTAAGGAATTAAGGAAAATATTGATTGTATTAATTTAGATGCTTAAATTGTGCCGTAACTGAAGTACTATACATCGTATATTTTAAGTATTTCTTGTTACATAATTACTAACCAGAAACTATATCCTTTTTTTTAATCTAAAACTATAACCCGATTATGTAAAAAAAGTAGTTTAGAAAAGACGAAACACAGAAATAATTTAGATTGAAACCCAAAAATGCATAGGTATAAAAATGATCAAGGTAGAACCGTGGTCGCACTCAGGTGTTCCTATCATTTCTGTTTAATGGAGGTGTTCCTGTAAGTGAGTATATAATCGTAATCATAGCAGTATACAGTATTACATATAGCAATGCATATATTTGGCTTTGACTAAAGAAGCGAAACTGTCCATATAATCAATTTATGTTATACTACATTGTAATTACCATTTAAAAAACTAATTAAACTTTATGTTATTTAGTTTTACATAAAACAAAAGACTAGACGGTAATATAAAAGTGTGTAAATATTTTTTTTTAAATATCGAGCAGAACGTTATGAGACATGACTAGGAGGGTGTCGGCGTCGCGGCCGCATCCTACAGCCAAACGGTAAACACTTTGCTGTAATCTCGAGATGAGAAAACTTTCAGTTCTCTTAATTCAGAAACTTATTCAACAACCTAACAACCTTAGAGCGGACCGCCCGGCGGACACAACACAAACAAACTTACTCTTTAATCTTTGTCTTTATTAAAATAAACATTAAAATTGTAAATATTACATTATTTCTTGGAACTCATTCATTTCCTTATGAAGGTGAGTAATATAACGTATTTATTTAAATAGCTTTAGTTAAAGAAGCAAAATAAGTGAAAATATTAAAACAAAATACTCCTATGCTAATTTCTATTGTCTATAATGTCAAACCAATTTATCTAAGGATAAGTTTTATGATTATTTTATACTACGACATGTCTTCACTCAGGTTTTGAGAGGTATTATTTTTTGAATGGAATGAAAACCCTTAATTTTATTTCTCAAACACATTATAATTGTTTAGGCTTAAAAATATTTCTTAATTTTTACTAATTTTAAAACATAAAATCATCATAAAAGAAGTAATTAAATATAAATTTATAAAATCTTAAAAGTGTTCGGGAATTAGTAAAGTCATAATAATTGTTACTTGTGATAAAATTATAAAATATTGTTTTTAAGCAAAACTAATTGTTACTTTGCATAAATGTGATTATTTCATTTACTACCAAATTTTACTATATTTAGATTTAATTTAATTATCTTTCTACTTATAGATTGCATGCTGTGGTCCCTTATAAGTGAAAGAACACACTGTAAAAAGCAATATATGCTAAAATAAGTACCTAGAATCGTAAGGAGTTCTATTTTAGGGATCCTTAAATAAATAAAATAAAACATCGAGTTTATATTAACTGCCAAGTAAGAAATACGGAGAACCTTAGATGATGAAAATCCTTAGCAATTCCTATTAACCTAAAATTTAAATTTTGAAAAGACAAATAATATTATTTAAAAAAGATTTATTTTAATTATATTTGATTGTTGAAATTTTGGTTTGATTACTATAAATAAACGAAATTTCTACGAATCATATATGTAAAGCGGAATTCCGACACTCACTTAACTGGTTTTAGTTAAATTTACGTTTCTAATTATAACGTCACAACTACGTAGTTGACACATTGAAGTAGGGATTTGGTAAGTAGTTACCTTAAATAATAAAATGAAGATGGGATTACTATTATCTCTCCGGATGAATGATAACAATGTGTATCAATAAAAACAGTTTAAGCCGCCCAGTTTTTTACTAATCTGAAACGACGAAGCGCGTATTTTTAAATAAAATAAAAATCTAACTTGAAGCAATTTGAATGTGCCGTGTCAACTCAATTACTAACTCCGAGCGCTACGATACCTGCTAGAAGATTAGAGCAATGAAAAAATATTACAGAAAAAAATTGGGCACACATTCAATAGATAGGTATTATGGGATAGGCAGAAATTGTATTTTAAAAATACCTATCATTAATAATTTAGTTAATGTAGACTATGTCTAAGAATTAGAAAATACACTTTGCTAAAGTATACGTACTAGATATTACAATCATTAGTGATACGTATTGTTCTTAATACCTGTATTTATTGAGTCAAATCATTCGTTTTCGTTGAAACAATAACTATGAGTATAAAAGTTGTGTTAAGACAAGATTTTAAGGACTAATTTAGAATAAACTGTATGTACAGCGAACAAGGTCGCTTGATAATGTTTGTCATTGCTTAGATGAGTCCAGGCAAACGTATTCCACTATGCGAGCCGAGCGAGTCGCGTCCGGGCGTCACCGTCACTGACATGGACACTGTTCAGGAAGAGAACGACAATGACAGGTACGTACATTACTGTGTGGATTGCTAATTATAAACAGCCATGCTTTATTAATCATGTCAAACGCATTGGCACATATAATAGTCAGGTTAGCTTTCAAACTTTAATAACACTAAAGAAAATGCAATTATTATTTATGCGCTAATTTTACCGCATCCCAACCACAAAGGTAACAATTTAATTAAACTTTTATTTTAAAGTGCCTTTTTATTCTTTGTCTTCTTAGTGAAGTTTATCGCTAATCTTATGCGAGATCAGTTGCACGCGCACTTCTTTGTTTATAACTGAAAATTTATGCGCTATAAATATTTCTATATTCTTTCCTGCACAAACTAGGAAAGAATATTAATTAATTTTTATATTCTGAAATTTAATCACAAAACTATTAACTGCATTAACTATATACCCTTATATTTCAATAATATAAGTGAAATTTTAATTTTATTTTGTGTTAACGTAAATATTATAATTTTTGTGAATCCCAAATCTCTAAGTAAACATCGACTTTACTTGGAGATAAAATACAACGGATAAGGTGCCATATTTTTAAAATTCAAGAGATTCGGAGCGGATATATGAAAGCTTACACAAATATTTCCGATAAAGGTGCACATTTCGAAGATTTTGCGACTAAGTTTCAAATGTCAAAATTGTAGAAAAATAAATCCTCATCAAAACTTTGTTTCGATAACCGGCATGAATGTATTCGTTTATTTTAATAATAATAATGTGTTTTAATTTAGTAGTGCACCTTTTTATTCTTCTAGTTTAGCGCGAGTGTAATATAAAATCACTACTTTATAACCTTCATTTATATCCTTTATATAAGATTTATTTTCTATTTCAAACAACTTGAGACGTCCTTTAAGATTGGAAAGTATGAAATGCATGCACAAAGAGGGATTTAGATGCAGCATCGATACAGAAGCTGCGAAAATATTTATGACGTTTGATAGACCGCTTTGTGTCCCATAATATACTTCAAGCTTTTATTCCATATACACTTCTAGACACGTCATGACTAAGCTGGGGAGAATATTATAACAAAAAAAATCAAAAATACTTATTTTTATAAGACTATTTAATCATATAACTTTTACATATCGTACAATTGAGGCAATTCTTCACTTTGTTATAATTGGTTAATATTTATTATACAGTGACGAATCGTCTTATTCCGACATTGGAAGACTCAGGGAGCGTACACATGCCATGCTAAATCCTAATGCTGAGCCACTTCTGCAGAACTCCAGCTCTCCGCCCAATAGCCGCCGTGTTTCCAACGATATAGATGCAAAAGTCGCTGCCAACCTTAACACTAGGTATTTTCCTTTTTTTTCGTTGTTCGACGCATTAAAAATTTTAATTATTAACGTATTAGTTTAACCTAGATCTCATCGAATCTCTTATCATTTCTGTCAGACGTCCTTCAGCGATAATCGCAGCCTTTCGCCGACCGTCGCAAGCATTAGCGCTATGTGCAGCGACGCAAAGACGCTTCTTATCTGAACTATCACCACATTCTCGAACATCAGTTGCATCTACCCATGAAGCACCAGCCTCTGCATCTGAAATTCTTGGACAGTAAGTACCAATTGTATTAAAAATATAGAAGAAACATATAAAACCATCCCTTACGCCCATGTGTTACTTAGGTGTGGATTTTCTAATTAATGAATAGAAAGGTAGAAAAAGTATGAGCAAGATAGTAGATTATATACGAAGACTAAGCAAGAAAACTTAACAGTTGGGAAAAGATTCTTCTACCACGCGCTTAGGATTCTTGCTTTATCTTCGTTGAAACATGTAGTTAAAATCTACTGGGAGAAAATTTATACACGAAGGAATGAATCACTGTATAATATTAACGCTTTATAGTTTGTTTATTTTTACTATCATACTCTGTGACTAATAAAGGTTTTACGATAAACTTTTATGATTTCGTTACTTTAGGTACTCTATTTATTTTTTATATTAAAATTTCATACTTAGAATATCTGGATCACTGTGTAAACCACAGTACCAAGGAAACCAAATACCAAGGAAATCATAGTAAATAAATCAGGCCTCACTGTCAGTCAGTGACAGGGAGCAAATGCAAACGACACAGGCCTGAGAGCCCCAACAAAGTCAACACAATATGTTGAAAACCGCAACTTTATATACGTATCAGTTATTGTTAGCCTTAATTCAATTAAATAAACTGTAAGCTATAAACAGTAAAGCTCTTTCAAATGCAATTTGCTCCATTTTATTTAGTGCTATTTAAGATTTATATACATACCATTTTATATAGACTCAGTTTCTTAACAAATTTCATGCACCATTAAATCTTTTAATCATATTTATTTAAAAGAATAGAAATGTACTTAAGTGCTAACACTTAGCTTACATTAAAAACCTCTTAGATTAAATCGGTGACAAAATTAGTTATGAGTAGGGTTCGTCTATCACTATAAATAATAGAAATAAAGACGAGACCTATTTCGAAGTAAATGGTATTCTGATTGATGGCGCCACGCCGCCTGCATTATATCGCTTACAATACGAGGCACCTACAACGCGTCAACACCATTCAAAAGCATACCCTTTATTTGTTATGGATAGACAGCTTGACAATGCCTCTCTGAGCATTCACTATCGAGATATCACGCAAATTGTAATTAAAACATGAATATTGTTACCAGTATTTAAATCTTTTAGTTCTGTCATTTTAGCCCATACATTTTATTTCATCCATTTCGTTGCAATAAATTTACGATACTTACTTTCTTTTTTAAGCGAAGCCTTAAGTAAAGCGTTATCTGCACTATACGCGAAGCTTCTAGTAGTCCTTGGATTGGCATTTCCTGTAACTGAAGTAATTGCGAAGGGTGTACCAGATGCATATTACCAGGTATTTTAATTATATGTCCATTTAAAAATTATAATTAGTACGCACGATTTATTCAATAACACGTTTTTATTTTTTTTTTCAGGGTTTTTATTTGTACCTGTATTTAGTCTCACTAATATTTGTAATATTTCAATATGCGAATTTAATGCGAGAAAAAGCATTCAACATGATAATTAATAGTCACGGTAAGGAAAAATGTTTTTGGAAGCTAATTATCGCAAATAACTCTTAAATTTACTAAAACAACAACAAAAATCAGGAGCTATAAGATTTAGTAATTAGCCGCATTTGCGTAACAAAATACGACATTAAAATCACATCTCATTTACATAATTGCTACTGCAAAGAATATTACCTTCTTCAGTTTCTATTCCACTAACGTTTCCAGCCATTCGTTTAATTGTAGCTCGCTGATTTTGTACATATGTTTTAATGACACTCAAAAATGTTAATATAATTGTTTTTCAGAGACAGCAGACAAAGACGACAAAAGCGGTACGGGTATAGCTACTCCAAGTGAAAAATTAAAAAAGAAAGAAACCATATCTCGTTATGGAAGTTTTTATTTGAGGTTAGGCGCTATAGGTAAATCACCAAGAAAATTTACGTATATTAATTTCTATTTAGTTTTTAAATACTAAACCTTTTCATAATGTTTACAGCATTTGGTATTGGCTCGATGGTGTATAGTGGTTTAGAATTTGGCGAATATTTCGAAATGACGGACCGTTGCCGATCTGTTCTTTCGGCTTTAACCCCCGCATTAAGAATGGCATTAACTCTTGCTCAAATGCAATTTATATTTCTTACAAATAAAGATATTGAGGCGGGAAGCTACAAACTCATACAACGTTTCGGATTTATGCACATGATAGCCACAAATCTATGCGAATGGCTGTACGTTCTTGTTGAAGAAACGAAACATGAAATACACCATTTGGAACATTCGTTAAGTTCAAACTCTAACACCAGTCATCATGACGCAGTGGAGTTGCCGTGTAGACGCTCTAATATGATGGGAACGTTAGTTCAGAATGCGTCACCATTTCTCTTCCCTTGTACAATAGAATACTCCTTAATTTGTGCTGTAATTTTATACGAGATGTGGAAAGAGGTAAAAAATATTTTGTATTTCACCATATATCCGTTATTCATTTAATGATAATGTAATTTGATTTACAGGTTAAATGTACTCCAGAAGATTTTGATAAGAAATTTAATTATATTAAAAATAAATCCCGTAATAATTCAGTCACTCCAGAGAAAATATTGCAGCAATTTGGTAAACTTTACTATTTTATTTTATTTCCCTAATACATAAATGATTAAGTTATATATGTAAACGAATTATAAAATGACGGCTTCAACGGGTATACTATGATGATTTTTAACATTGTTGCAAAAAAATAGAGATACCGCTCTTAAAATTATGTGTGAAAAATGTGCAAAAAGTTTATTAGCACATAAAAAATGGCAAAAGTTGTAAACAATTAAAGATGAAAAAAAGGCATTTTGTTTTGTGCCAATATTTCATAGACTTTTCATATTTAAGATTTCAAAAAAAGATTTGCAAAGAGGAGGAAATTTCCAATGAAAAATCTCCCTACTCTCGGAACTCTATCTCCATTAATTATAATTTTATTTCAACGCTGAAACTTTCTAAGATATCAAACGCTAAAATCGCGATGCAGGATTCGTGGTAATACGTATATATATAATAATAATTTTATTTTATATTTTCAGCCGGTATGTTAGGAGTAAGCTCGCCTCACGGCAGTCGGACAGGTCTACACCACTTTTCTGTGGATTGCTCCCACGCACACAGAGGCCTCTTCGCCGGAATTCTAATTATTGTTCTAACAATCATATCATTAATTATGTTCTTTGTACTCGCAAGCAATCCTAACACGGTCAATGTAAGATGAAATTTAATTTTCTAATTCATTATTAACAATATTTTCCTCAAAGAGCCTACGTCACTGTATTTTTTTCTTTTCAGGACGCTATATTTGAAGTAAATATATGTGAGTTAATTTTATATTCCATGACGTTACTAGCTACGCTTGTTGCATTGAAACAAATGAGAGAACTTCCATATAAAAGGAAATCACAAGGTAAAGAAATAATTGTTTTTCGCTTTATTTTTCATTCTTCATATTTTGCAATATATGCATTTTGTTTTTTCAGCGGTCCTGTCTTTGGATACATACCTATTAATTTTGGCACAGTCAGGAATGTTTGTTTATTGCATGTTTAGTCTCATCGGATGTCATCATACGATTAATCAAAACAATGGCGCTGGGCTCACTGGTTTCTTTTCCGAATTTTTGTCTTTAAATCAGGTAATTAAGGCTAAAATAAAGTAATCAAAATATACTACACAAAATAGTTGGTTATATTATTAATAGAATTGAATGTATATTGATGTTATTTCAGACAATACTACAATCTCTATTTATAATCGATGCATGGTGGCGGCGCAGTAACAGTTCTGAGCAACGACGAAAGAAGCCGGGGCGTCAGCTAGTAACTTTCTTATTAGTCGCAAACTTAGCGATGTGGGCTATTAACACACTAGAAAAGGTATTTTTTTATGTAAAAAGAAATCTAATAAATGGTGTATTTTAAATTTCTAACGTATAAAAATGTTTAAAATCTACGACGCGAAGACGAAAAATATTAAAAATCCTATATATATTGTTTTTAATGAATCTCAATTTTCTCTACTAACGTTATATGTTTTTCAGAATCGTGCAGAGTTCCGACCAGCTCATCTTGCTTTCTATGGTCCGTGGGCGTGGACAATTATTACTCACGTGTCGATGCCGCTCGCTATCTTCTATCGACTTCATTCCACTATCTGTCTGTTCGAGATATGGAAAAACTCATTCAAAAATAAGCCGATTTATCTAAATGTTTGATATAAGATTTATTCAATAAGGAAATTAATAAACAACATATTTATATATATACAATTACTATTCTTTTATCTCCTTCAAGATCCGTGATGAATAAATTGAATTTGAAAAACAAATTTATTTCTCTTAAATATTAAGTAGCAAAAAAATATAACTCTTTGAGTTGGTATTTGAAATAAAGTAGAGTTGATATTTGAACAACGTAAAGAGTTGGTGTTTAAAAGTAATTAAAGTATCAAAAATCATCCCATTCCTATATCTCTTAATATTCACTTTAATCAGGTACATAAAATTCGAATCGAAATATGATTATTTTCTTTGAAATCTACTTATACCTAGGTATATACCAAATTCCTAAAAAAAAATATGGAACATCAAATAAAAGATGAAAAAAAATTATACATATAAACCTCTAACAATCCCCATTATAGAAGAAAATAAAAACAACAGATCGCAGGCGTAAAGTTTTAAATTGTTTGGCCAAATTTCCGCCGTACGTGATGAAGCATTTAACGCATCGAATGCTACCCTTTGTCACGACCAACAACTAACAACAATACTCGCTAATTGTTTGCATTTACTCCACTCCTATTTGTTTCAATATTAACCACAAATGCCAAATCATTTAGTTTGCCTAAGTAAATGTGTAATATTTTAAAAATTAAGCGACGACGTTGAAACCCTTCTGAGAATATCAAAATCACTATATATGTGCCTATAACTTTTGAGGAAGTCTGTCAATACCTCAAGGATCCCAACATCAAAACTGGATTTCGAAAAAAATGGGACCAATCTATAAGCATACTCTACCAAACCGAATTAATAACCTCCTTTTTTATTTTTGAAGTCGGTTGAAAAGTATTTAATGCCATGCAGGTTTTTAATAAAAATTCCGGTCAACTATTGCACAACACTTAGTCATGGTGGTCATAAATAATATTGTATGACATAAGTATGCCTACACATTAAAATGTTTAGTAAATGATTCACTACAGCCATTGCCCAAAGTCTCAGTAGCAATGATACGTCACCGTTATCTTCCATTCTATGAGACCTCAGCTCAGTAAGATAAGATGGATATACAGTACTTAGATGTTCTAGATATAATCATAAGTTTTGAGCGCTTTGAGAATACCGAAAATGCAACCAAAAAACAAAACGAGAAATAACAGATCACTAAATTCACATACGCTTAATTCTATATCACGTATTCACATGGAAAATTTTCACAACGTTGTGGAAGACTTCATTATTGAAGAATGGTATGTAAATATTTTTAATTTTGATCCTGTAATATAAATTTAGTTTTTATTAATATTTATATAACATTTATTATTGTATAAAGATTGAAAGTATGAGTAATACTTTTAATATATGTAATAAATATCCATTTTAAGTTTGAAATAAAATAAGGAAAATTTTGGTTATGGAATTATAGTACTTTTTAAAGAGTTCTGATATCCGATTATTTTTGATGAAAATTTCATTATAATGAATTAGCTGTGTAACCATTTTTATCTGTTTGCATATCTATACTGAAGCGTTTTATTTATTTTTAACCGACATCTTATTTTTATAATGTTATTATCAGTAGCTAGTGATTAATGTAGAGTTCAAAATAGATTAATTATCTTGAAAAATAACTAGGGAAAGTGATCCAAGAAATAGTAGACCAACTACATCTGTATACTACGAGCACGGTCCTCACAATCATTACCACCCTCATCGCCAAATAAGCACAAGCCTTGAAAGGAAAATTCGACACGGACGGTACGTCAAAAAATATTATTTATAATATTACTAAAACGTAAATAAACTATATAAGTTTCAGGATATATCGATAAATAAAAAAAATATATTTTTATCTGCATATCATATTAATCTATACTTTGATATATAAAGCTTAAGAGTTTGTTTGCTTGAACACGCTAATGTCAGGAACTACTAATCCGATTTGAAAAATTCTCTCAGTGTTAGATAGCGCATTTATCGAGGAAGGCTATAGGCTATATATCATCACGCTAAGACCAATAGGAGCGGAGCTACACGTGAACAAAGATGCGCAGGTCGACTAGTTACCAATATATCTGGAACATAATATATTGAAATATTTAAGAATTGATATCTTACAAGGTTTTAATACAAATCAAATTCTTAACATTGTTCCTACGTAGCTAATAGCATTAAGTTATTTTACTAATTAGTCGGTTAACTGTAATCTTTTTATTTACTTTCTCAATTTCTTTTTATATAATCCCTAAAACATTTTATCTACTCTTACTTCGTGAACGATTACATTCTTCCGTCGCGAAACATTGTCAAAAGCGGAACTTTGTTTTTGTAAAAAGATTTTTGAAACAATATCAAAGTATCCTGAACACAAATCGATTACATGAACAAACGCTCAAGTTTGAACGTCTATGTTGTTTTTTTTCGTACGTCTGTCACGACTTAGAGCGGTATTGAAAATCTGTGCTGATAATTCTTAGATAGATCTGAATGTGAAATTTAAATGAATTAAAACTAGCATCTGTCCGCGGTGACTTCTGTATTGGGTTCAGAAAAGATTAGAAAATGTGTCAGAAAACATTGTACAATGATCGAACATTTACTCATTCCATTCACTGACAGAAACTGTCCTTTATTTCGAGATGAAACGTATCCTAGACGTTAGGTTGAGGTTATAAAGTATCTACTTCTCTACCTGTGTATCATATTTTATACAAATTCGTCTGGCGGTTTTTAGTGATTGAGTAATATATAAATACTAGCTGACCCATCATCGTTGTTTTGCCTCCTTGGGCCACCCTTTGCACTTAGGGGTATAAAAAATAGATGTTGACCGATTCTCAGACCTACCCGATATGCACACAAAATTTCGCCGTTTCGCAGGAATATAGTAACTACACTGTGACACGAGAATTTTATATACAAGAATACAAACTTTCACATGTATATTATTATTTAGATTTTTCGTCAGGGCCTCTTTTGTGTGTATACTTCATATTATAGATTAAGCTTGCCCTTATTTCAGAGAATGCTCTTCTACTATAGACGTAAAGATATAAAAGATTTTTAAATCGGGCTTTACACTGGGGTTCCTAATTCTTACTAATTCCTTACTTAACATTAAAAATTCGAAAGTAAATCTGACCGACAGATGACCGCTTTCACGCCAAATCTATTAGACCGATTTAAATGAAATTTTGGTATATGGATAGTCTATATACCTACAGATAGCCTGAGCAAAGAGATAGGCTATTTTTTTAATGCGAAAAAACGGTTGAAAAGGGGGTTATGAAAAGTTGTATGGGAGTATCGTCATTTTTAGAGCTGGATGCTTGAAACTTATATAAATAAATATGACATTCAAAGTTTGCAAAAGTTTCACTCTCAAGGGTGTAAAACACAAAAGTATGTATGTGTCTTATTTGTAAAATAATTAAAATCCTATTCAAAAATACTATTCCACGAGGACGAAGTTTCGTATAAATTATATTATTAATGACTACTACAAGAGTTTATTAAAGAAAATTAAAATTTAAAGGAATTTTCAACGTCAAAGCATGCACCGTAATCAATTTTTTCATAAAATCAAATTAGTATAAGCAAAGGTGGATCAGGCGGTAAGTCGGTTAGAGTTGGATGTCTAATTAATCGCGTAGTGTTCGAGATACGATGAGCAGGGCACATGGCTCGTTAGGAGAACCGTCTGAAAGTGACACCGCCGCTGCTAATTATTAAGCTGTAAGGACATCTCAACTCCGTCCGATGCAAAAAAGTAATGAAAAGGGCATATGTATCCACTTTATTTCAGAGAATCATATTTACTCATATATATAGCGTTTCACCTTTCCGACTCGTTAACCTATTTTTATATATAAAGTACGATTAGTACGTAAATCTAGGATCAATCCTGAAATCACGAAAAAAATCAACTGTTCCATACATAAAATGTCAAGGACACGCAAAAAATGAAACAAAATTCATATTTTCCCCATCTTCCTTTTTTATCAATTTGCCCCCTTCTGTGGGCAGTGGGCATGACCACTTATGTTTTGCATCAAATTAGTGTATAGTTGATTTTTATATCTGAGCGAAACGAAGGCTAGCTATAGAGGGAAGGACAGTTGTAAAATTATTATTAAAGTGAACAATTAGTAAAATTACTGACGTTAGAATATAATGGTATAACTTGAGTTGATTCTATTCATACTCTTAGTAACCTTATTTTCAATTATTATCAATTACTAATTCTTTACTCATACAGTCACACGTGCAATAACTCGTCACAACGTGCCTCCTTCCTACAGTTTATTATTAACTTTACTAGTATTCACTTCAGTGTATTTGTATTTTTTCACACAACTTGACATAATTTGTGACACAGATGGACTATAAACGAAAGTAAATTATGTAAATAAAAATTAGGGAGCATAGCAATTAATAAATAATAATTTGAATAAGAAGATAAATACAAATAATGTCTAAAAATAAAGAGAAATCATTTCAAAATGCACCAAAGGATTGGCGAGAGCGTTCAGAACCATTGCTCTCCGTGCCTGAGGATGAAAGGTGAGTCGGACGAGGCGGTTCATTAAATTCACTATTCGTCGATAAGCGCTCGCTGAAACAAAACAACTCAGCTTGTAATTTTATATCCACATCTTATTTGTTCTAAAAATAAATATTGCATCCTTAAATAAATACAACACAATTTACAAAGTCAAAATAATACAGCTTTTCATTTCCTACAACGATTTTATTTAAATGCGTAAGATAATCTAATTTATAAAATTCTCGTGTAGCGGTGTTTGTACCAAACTCCTCCGAAACGGCTCGACAGATTTTTATGAAATGTTGTGTGCCTTTCGGGTAGGTCTGAGAATAGGTCAACATCTATTTTTCATACTCCTAAATGATAAAGGTGACACAACCCAAATTTTTAAAATGTATATGGCAATACATCGTTTGCCGGTTCAGCTAGTCTAATGTACACTATTATATAAAGAGGAAAGATTTGATTGTTTGTATGTTTGTTAGTTGCGAATAGGCTCGGAAACTACTGAACCGATTTTTAAAATTCTATCACCGATAGAAAGCTACATCCTTTCCGGGTAACATAGGCTATGTGGTGTTGCCATAAATATTATAATTAAAAAGATATGGCCGTTTAAGAGCCATAATCTGGTCATTTTGTAATTTGAAGGGTTTCTCAGGACCGACTACTAGACCGATTTTAAATTTTTTTTTCACTGATAGAAAACTACACTTTTCGTGAGTGACAAAGGTGATTTAATGTTGCCATATACATTTTTTTAATTAATAGCACATGGCCGTTTTGTTGCTACTGATCCGATTTTAAAAATTCTTTTACTGAGACAAATCTATAGTATTTCCGTCTCTCTTCCTCTTTTATAGTATCATTCTCTCTCATCCTCTCTCTTTATTCTCTCTTTATTTTTATCTTTATCTCTCTCTTAGTCTCTTTTCACTTTCTTTCTTTCGATTATTCATCTCTCTCTCCTTTATCTTCTCAAATTTATTTTTTCTCTGTCCTCCTTTTTCTTTCTATCATTTCTGTTTTTCTTTTTATCATTTATCTTTTTATAACTTTTTCTCACTCTCTCTCATTTTTCAAATAATGAAAAACTACACATGCTTTAAATACCCGGTGCGAAGCGAGGGCAGGCCGCTCGTATGTAATAAAATTCACGTGTCACGGTGTTTGTACCAACCTCCTCCGAAACGGCTCGACCGAGTTTTAAGAAATTTTACTGCATAATATGTAGGTCTGAGAATCAAACAATGATTGCCGTGTCAGCTAGTATTACTTTAAATAAGTAAATATTTGAAGCATAAATAAAAATTGAAAACGAATTAAATATGGTAAAAAAGCGAACCCTAAATATTACATTATAATATTAAAATTTTCTTTTTTATCTTTTCACTTTCATCTTTTTACTAAAACTAAATTAATGTATGTACTAGCGACCCACCTTCATCGCCTGGGTACAAAGAAAATTAAAAGAATTACGACATTTGTCTTTTTGCCAGTGGTTTAGGATGTAAGCTTTAAAAAAAATTGTCCACACTAACATTTTTAAATTTTAGAGAGCATCCACCCCATCTACTGCCACGGCTGAGTGTTGTCCTACCTTGCAGTTCAAGCTCCAGTGTTGATCGTATATCTGTTGCACAGCCTATTAAACAACTATCACATGGCGAGTAAGTATAAATGCGAAAGTAACTCTTTCTGTCTGCCTGTCTGTCGCGCTTTCGCTCCTAAATACTACTGAACAGATTTAAATAAAATTTGGTTTACAGATAGTCTAAAGCCTGAAAAAGGACATACGCTACTTTTTAATGCGAAAAAAAGGTTGCTAGGGGTTGGAAGGGGGGTATGAAAAGTTGTATAGATGTATTGTCATTTTAGAGCTAGAAGCGTGAAACTTACTTTTTAGGCTGTTGATTCGATATAAATAAAAGTTTGTAAAAGGTTTATCTTCAAGGGTGGGGGTGTAAAATAACAATAGTGGATAAAAGTATGTATGGAAATATGTAAGGCCTTTGCAGTGAAAAACTGCAAATAGCTCATTTAAGTATTTATACGTCTGCCTTTTTTTGTAAAATAATTAAAAATGCTACCGAAAGACACTATTCCACGCGGAAGAAGTCGCGGGTACATCTAGTCTATACTAATATTATAAAGAAGTAAGATTTGTATTTTTGTATTTTTGTATGTAACGAATAAACATAAAAACTACTGGACCGATTTCAAAAATTCTTTCACCATTAGAAAGCTACATTATTCCTGAGTAACATAGGCTATATTTATTACAAGAAAAAATTAGAGATCCTCAGGAAATCTCACTAAAACCAACCCAAGTTGCAAAAAACTTAGCCATAAAATATCTTTCATCGCATGCGCTGCAAAAAGTATTGATGATAGAACAAAAAAATGTTCTACAATATTATAGAACGTATCAATATCTACAAAAAACTCCGCGAGACCATATGTTCAACTATTATAGTTATGTCACTATAACTACTTTTTTACATTTTAAAAGTTGATATAAATGCCAATCAAAATCAGACCATCTTTTCTATAACTTTGTATTAATCCTTATCCAAATAAATTATTTCGTATTCAAGACTGTTTCAATACCTGTAAATTACTTTTTGAATTATTAAATAGTTTTTTATAAAGCAACCTTATTCATACGTTTCCGACGGTATTGAGTTAAACTCGATATTATATTAGGTTGGGGAAAAAGTTTCTTCGCATTTTTTAAGAGAATTCAAAACATTTTTTAATATCGTTTATATACATTTAACTAAAGTATGTAGGTACCATTTTGTTCGATCACTATTTGCCATCTTGTAGGCAGGGACATGATCCCATTGTTATAGAAATTTTGGGGCTTCTGATCAAAAAACCGCGACAAGTAGTTTTGGCAGTCCTCTCGTGATGTTAACCTGACACTGCCTAAAAAATTCTGAAGAGACCGAAACAGGTGGAAATCTGAAGGTGCAAGGTCAGGACTATACGGCGGATGCATTAACACCTCCCAGCCAAACTCTCTTAATTTTTGCTGAGTGGCTAAAGATGTGTGAGGTCTAGCGTTATCATGATGAAAAACCACACCCCTTCTGTTGATTAATTCCGGACGTTTTCTCTCAACTTCTTGCTTTAATCTCATCAGTTGTTCGCAGTAGAGTTCAGAATCGATGGTCCTGCCTGGTCGTAACTACTGATATGACGATCTTGCTTCACTTTTTCAAAAATGGCATCCATTTTATCCGTTATAGGCCGATCAGAGCGAGGTGCATATTTGACATCAAAATTTCCGGATTGAAAACGCTTAAACCAAATGTGTGCTACTCTCACAGACACTGCACTAGGTCCATAAGCATCGCAAATTTTTTTCGCGGCTTGCGTTGCATTTTTACCTTTTTTGTAGTAAAATTTTAAAATGTATCGAATTTCTTCATTAGATTCACTAATCTTCACGGTACGAAAAACAAATAAAAATCACACATTTTCCTAATTTGAATTTGGAATTATCTTCTCTAAAATGTAATCTTTGAATGATACCAAAACCAGCCAGATACAAATAGTATAGCCAAAGAGATTTTATTACAAGTTCATACATACTATAATGCGAAAAGACTTTTTCGCCAACCTATTATTTGAAATTAATAATAATAGTTAATGTGTTGCTCATAATTTTCAAATAAATTACTTTGGACTTACATTCAATTATGAAACTACCTATTCAATGTAATTTTAATATGTCTAATCAACTAATTTTGGTCACTGTGTTTGCCATATCTATTACGCTAATTAATTCGATATATTATATTGTTTCAGTGAATCAATGACAGTAATTCTGGCAACGTTTTATGCTAAATTACTGATAGTTCTAGGCCTAGCTTTGCCTGTCACTAGCACAATACAAAATGAACTCTACACAAATATTACATCTGATGTAAGTATACATTAAATAATATTTTTAGTTAAAGGTTTGTTGAAATCTAAAGATCATGATATTTTTTTTACACAAAGGTAAAGTTAATTAGTATTAATTCTTAATTTTTGTTCCAGATATTTACAATGTATCTTTATGTGGTCAGTATGATCTTCCTCGCTTACACTTTTTATCATCTACGGAGAGCTAAAAGTCTTAAAGATGGTAAGTAATTTGTATTTTTTTGTGACGTTTTTGAAATAAAATTAATCTCTGATCAAAAACTAGTAAACAAACGTACATAAATGAAATTTTTAGACAAATGTTTTATCATATTTAGTTATACCTTATAAATGTACGGCGAAAGGATTTAAATGATATTTATTAGAATTTTTAATAATTATTTTCACTTATGTAGTTTAATAGAATATTTTTTAAACAAAAATTAGCACAAATTTTTATGTTAATTATTGTGGGAATACAGAATTAAATTAAATATGATCCTCTTATCCATTTTTTCCCTGTAAATGTTTAATCATACGATGTCGTCTGATACACTTTTTTCTCTAAACCTAATTAATTCCGCGGATGAAGTCTTGGTTTTATTATGTTTTATTAAATTTATTCTAAATTATAATTATTTCAGATAATGTAAAAAAAATTCGTTACGGCAGTTTTTACCTGCATATGGGAGTGGCAGGTTTTAGTGTAGGTTCTATAATTTATTCGTGCTTGCAATTTGGCGAATACTTCGATCTTGCAGGGGATTGCCAGCTCATCATAGTAGCCCTAAAACCAGCTCTAAGGATACTTTTTATGATTGCACAAACTATTTTCATTTTTTCATATACAGATGTGAGTTCAACTATTTATAAACTACTATAATTATAAGTTTACTTAATCGATTATGTGGCGCTTTAATAAAATTGTTTTATATATGATGAACGAAACGACAGATACAATCTTCTTCAGATAAATCTTATATATAATTTTAAAAATAAAAATTATTCATTTTAAACCATTTACTACAATTACCAGTAAATTACTGTTGAATTATTTATTTTAATCATTAATTTTCAGCAGTATTGAGGTAGACAATAGATATTTTAAGAGATATTTGCGTTGTTACGAAACCGCACTTTTTATACAATAATATTAAACTCATTTTATAATTCTCTTCGGTTATTTATTGTAAAATTATGATTCTTGATATGCAAAAACTACTAACTCCATAATAATTTTAACTATTACCGTACGGGTTGGTAATTGGAAAATTGAGGAAAACTCGACAGTAAATATTAGTTATGCATATTTTTTAATACGGATGCATATTTTAGAAGCGCTAACGATATAATTAAACAGTATTATCACGCTTATACAATTTACGTCTCTGCTACGATTACGATAGTTATCATTAATATCAATATGTGTAATTTATATTTGCTTTCAGATGCTAGATCCTATGCGTGGAGTGGTATTGGATAGATTTGGAATGATGCATCTTATAGCCACTAACGTATGCGAATGGCTTAATGTAGTTATACAAGAAACGAGAGATGATATAGTAGCTGTAGCATACGACCGACCAGCTCTTCTGAGATACACAAATATAAGTGGACCTCCCAAACTGGTTATGTCAGATGATATCATGAATGTTACCTTAAAACATAATGGTGAAAATGAAACAAGTATCAATAAGATAATTCATACAAATTTAACTGGAACAATTGAGCCGTGGAGCTGTAACGTTTCAGATATGATAACACCTCTAATTAGAAGTATGAATCCTTATTTGAGGCCGTGCGGAGTAGAATACAGCCTGCTGTGCTCCATAATAATAGTCGTTATATGGAACGATATTTGCACTGTGCCTGGATCGGTATGTAAATGTGTATGCATAAATATTTTTGTTATTTTATGTTTACATTTGTTTTACAATTGATTACAGTAGTCTTTTCCCCGCTGATCGATATTAGCTGACCCGGCAAACGATGTTATAAATTTATATTTTATTACATATAAATTTACAAAATTGGGGTGGGTCACCCTTATCACTTAGGGATATAAGAAAATGATATTAACCGATTCTTAGGCCTACCCGATATGCACACAAAATTTCTTAAAAATCGGTCTAGCCGTTTCAGATGAATTTGATAACAAACACCGCAACACGAGAATTTTATACTTATACAAGACTAGCACATTACCTGCGGTTTCGAAATGTATATAAAAAATTTCATCTCCTTTATTACACTATATTAGGAGTTACATTTCGAAAAATCCTTCCTTTGGAATTTGGACTCAGTATTAATAAAAGCATAACTGATAATGCTTTTATATATACGTACAATTGCCTGAGTCTAACGATGACTTAAAATATTATAACAGTAATAAACAAATACCATTTATATAAAAAACGGCCTTATCGGTCTCTCCAAAACTATAAAACGTTTTGATATATTTTATTGTGTAGCTTTATTTGAAGATTAAAATATTAAAAGTATATAACATAATGAAATATTCTCTTTTAGAAATCTTTAAAAGTATTTAAAACAAACGAGAAGGTCGACGAAAACCAATGCTGTGGCAGGGTTAAGTCTAATAACCATTTTTCAGTAGACTGTGGCAGCGCACATAAAGGGCTTTTCATGGGAGTAGCGGTGTTAGCTGGCACCATCGTTAGTTTGATGCTTTTTAATGGACTTTTCCACAACGAAAAACATGTAGATCTCGCTTTACTACAGGTAAATATATAGATTTATAATAATAATTCCTAAAATATTCATCTAGTTGTAATGAAACTGTGCTGACTTCTCACGCGCCTGCAATGATTTCCGTTAAAAAGTAAAATATTTTTTTTAGTTTTCTCATATAATAAAACATAATAACTCTATACTTATTAAAAGCTGAAGTTTGTTTGCTTGAACGTACTAATCTCACGAACTACTGGTCCGATTTGAAAAATTCTTTCAGTGTTATAAATAGCCCATTTTTTGAGGAAGGTTATAATAGGCTATTTACATCATGACGCTAAGACCAATAGGAGCGGATGATCACAGGTACAAGTCGCAAAGGTCGGCTAGTTCATAATAAAATATAATAATAAGATCTTAAGAAAACATTTTTTTGATTTTTAATTAAAATTTTAAAAACCTCTAGAAAGCTATTATATATTCAAAGTGAAATGAAAGTTATTTTTGATATAATAATCCCAGATGTTCTTTAACTCTAAATATTCATATTTTCTGTATTTAATATAGATTCGTCTTATAGTACATCCACACAACTGTTACTTTTATTTGAGCAACATTGATATAATTTGCCCTAATACCTAAATAACATTGCCTTATCCCATTTAAAAACAGTCAACAATGTGGTAATAACTGTAACCAACAGTCTCGCTGGTTGCTGAAAGTTAATCTGTAATACATATTTTGTTTATTTACAAAATAGCAACAAGTGTGTGTTTAAAAAAGTTAATAAAATCATCTAATATCGTCGTATTGAATTATGTAATATGTTGCACCACAAAAAGTAACTGTGAATAAACTTTCAAGAATATTTTTTATTTGTTTTAGATTAACATATGGGAGACAAGTATATTCATATTAATGATATTGGGGTCAGGGGCGTGTATGCAACGAATTCGAGCTTTAGCTCTGCGCCAGGTGTCGACGACGATGCCGCTGGAGCACGCGTTGTTATTGGTCACGCAGTTTGGAGTCTATCTATACTATTTATTCCAAATTATTGGAGCTAGCTTCATTATTCAACGGTTTCCAGAAGAAAGACGAGCAACTAGGTAACAATAACTAAATGTAAATTATTCCTATTAATAATGTTCCATTCAGAACCACTTATATTCTGGTTCTGGTCTAATTTATATTAATATAGATTTAATTACAAAATGACTCATAGCTATTTACAACTAATTTTACATATCTAAGTATATTTCTATTTATGTATAATTAATTATGTATGATTCCTGATAAATAATCTCGATTATCACATTACATTTAGTGCGTTCCACTAAGAGTTCACAACGCCCAAAATGCTCTTTTAGCTGTTTCTTTTGATGACTACGGTCGATGTGATGGCAGCGAAAACGTCACTAACGACGTCATGACTTATGCTCGTGCGAAGCTTACGACAACCCATCTTAAAAAGTTGGTCGTCGCGAGCGTTGCAAAATTGGCGGCATTCCTAAAACAACAAAAATGACAACTATGTAAATAACTTTGTTTGATACGGATAGAGATTTATTAGTAAACTAACACCGATTTATTAGTAAAACTAGCAGCGTTCCGCGGTTTCACCCTCAATAATTTGGATAATTTGCACTATATCATTATAATTTATAGCCTATGTGTTATTCTGATGTGTAAGCTATATTATTGTAAAATTTCATCAAAATCCATTCGGTAGTTTTTGCGAGAAAGAGTAACAAATATACATCCATACATCTAGACATCCATACATTCTTACAAACTTTCGCGTTTATAATATTAGTAGGATTAATTTTAGTTTCAATTCATTTAATTATAAATATAAAAAAAATCAATCAATAAAACATATGAATATAAAATAACCAATTATTGAAGTTTATTTTTAAGGCTTACAAATTCCACTTGGGTTAACGATCTTAACGCTCGCGAATAAGTGGAACGGAAAAAACCGTGGTCGTGAGCGTGGCCGTCGTGAACATTTAATGGAACGCACTCTATATTATTAGAAACATATTTTCCTATTGTCAATTTCATGTGCATATCGATTCGACACATAAAATTGGTATGCTATAAGTAAGTTTGGTACATATATGTAGATAAAATTAAAATAATATCACAGGATAATAGCACCATTATTTGCTGTATTACAAAGTTCATGCCAAACATTACTGGTTCTGGACGCGTGGTCGCGTCGATGCACGGGAAATAAGGAGCGTCCTGGGCGGCAAATAGTCACATTCCTGCTAGTTAGCAATTTTGCACTCTGGCTACTCAACCGGGTGAAGAATTCAAGAGCAGAATTCCATCCATTGCAGGTGTGTTTTCTGTAATTAATATTTAGCGACATAACTAAACCATATTTCCTATAAATTAAAATTAAGAAACCCTTTTTAAAAAACAAGCTTTTATTTGAATACGAATAAAAATTTTACTATCTACTTATAACGTAAATGATATAAAAGCTTGTCGCGAGATTTGAGTACTCGTATTTTCTTAGTTAGAACATTTTAATAATTAAAATCAATCACATCAAATTATTTAATTTACTTGTCTATCTAGACAAGTAAATCTTTTTAGTTATCGCTTTATTCTTAGCAAGACCTCTCATTATTATTTAAACAAAAACTGTTATTGTGGCTGGGCTAATAAAATAGTTAGTCCGCCATACTGAATTTAGACTGACATCACTTTATTTTTCGAATTATTCTTCTTCTCTTTCATTTCATACCCATATTCTTGAAGTGCATTAAAAATATCTAGTCCGCCATCTTGGATATGCCGCCATATTGGATTTAGAATGACGTGACAAAGTTAACCTTGCACTGTCATCCAAATTGAACTTGAATTCAAAATTTCAGCTCAATTGGTTGAAGACTGCTTCAAAATTGAGTTGCAAGATTTGTTACATACATACATTGCATATTAAATAAAAGCTTGTTATAAATTTATAACTCTTGACGTATTTTTATCGTGTTATGACGTACTTGCCCCTTAATTTCATGACGACAATACTAAATAAGGTCACGGTCACTTAATCCTTACTAATATTATTAATGCGACGGTAACTCTGTCTGCCTGTCTGTCGCGATTTCACGCCAAAATTACGGAACTGATTAAAATAAAATTTGGCATACAGGTAGTCTAGAACCTGGGAAAGGACATTGGCTATATTTTAATGCAAAAAAAGAGTTGAAAGGGGGGGATGAAAAGTTGTACAGAAGTATCGTAATTTTTAGAGCTAGAAGCTTGAAACTTATTTTAAATTTTTAAGTAATATGACATATGAGGGCATATTTGTGAAATAATTACCCTAAATAATTAAGTATGCTACCAGATATATATACATCCCTATATATACTCTATATAAATAGACATGTCTGTCGGTCTGTTTGTTTCGGCTAATCTCTGAAATGGTTGGACCGATTTTGACGGGACTTTCACTGGCAGATAGCTGTTGTAGCAAGGAGTAACTTAGGCTATTTAACATCTACTCGCTACTACCCATAGAAGCGGAGCAACACTTGAACGAAGTCGCACAGGTCGGCTAGTTGATTAATAAAACTCGATGAAATAACGTATAACCATTAAATTGTTTTTCAGTATATTACAAAGTAGAAAACCAAATAAATTAGAAAGGTTAGCGATTAATAAGTTTTAGGACTATGTATTAAGTTATTGTATTATTTAGTTACATAATTAATTGTTTACTTTCTAGATGGAGTTTTATGGCGTGTGGGCATGGACTCTTATAACCCATGTCTCCGTTCCTCTTTTGGTCTGCTATAGATTTCAAGCAACCGTCTGTTTCTACGAAATATGGAAAAATTCGTATAAGAGAAGGAAGAATGATATAATAGCACCAGACGACATCGAATTAAAAGACTATCACGTTGCATAATTTATTTTTAATTGAATTAAGTACCTTATACTCATATTACGCTAAAAGTAAAGTTTTTAATAGAAGTGATTTTATTTTATTTGTTTATTAAGAGATCTGAGCTGAGAGATTTCGTTGATTGAACTATGAAATAATTATATAAAGTAAACCCCCAATAAGAGACAGTTCAAAAATATTTTTGGTGAATTTTTAAAGTTAAGTTTCAATATTCTTAATTAACAAAAATATAATCATAATAAAAAATACGATATTTTCATGCAGACATAAGACATGAACAAAGTCATAGTAATAAACTTAAATCTGGATACAGAAAGCTATTAATAAAAAGGCCATTGATGAAAACCTACCTAGGTTCCTAACCTATAGGAATAAATAAGTTAATGTGACAAAAAATAAACCCTACTAATATTATAAACGAGAAAGTTTGTAAGAATGTATGGATGTTTGTATGTATAGATGTCTGGATGTATGTTTGCTACTCTTTCACGCAAAAACTACTGAATGGATTTTGATGGAACTTTACAATAATATAGCTTACACATCAGAATAACATATAGGCTGTATAATGTATGTTTTAATAAGTGTACACCTAAAATAAAAAAAGACAAATCAATATAAAAGAACGAATTTTAAATGTTTATATCTGTCTTGTCTATTACTAGAAGCATTAAATAAATCAGGTACACAATCCTCTTCAGCTCTTTACATTTTTTTGACTGCCGACATAATTAATAAAAAGCCGGTACACACGTACCTGACTCGCTGGATTCATGATCTATCTTTCGTAGACGTCACCGTTAAATTTTCAATACCGATAGATTACAATTTATCTCGCGATATTGTGAACTGTCTATAAATTGTGAACCGTATAGTACTGCTATCTGAAGGTGGTCCTGTGTCCACAGAGTTAGGAATGATACACAGGTGTCACTCAAGTAAATTTATGCACTTCAAGAATTGTGATATAAAGTATGTATTTATTACTTAGTAAATAATCAATCAAATCTATCGAAGTGAAACTGAAAATTTACCACTTACAAAACTATTATACCTTACCTTACCTTATTATATACCTTACCTTCTCGCAGTACTTGTATTTCCTACCCTTGGAGTGTATATATAATAAGGGCGTGGGGAGGCGTGGAGGGAGGGGTGCCCCGAAGTCAAGCTTAAGCAAGGACGACGGCACCGGAGACGAAGTCATTATGGAAATTTTTTGTCCGTGGTAAATTCATCCTGATTCACGATTTGACGGTTTCATTTCAGAAGATTATAATTACCGAAAATTAATTCGTTAAATTTTAAGCACCAAACGCATCGACAAAACAAAAAATTCATGTTATAATTTAACTATGAGAGGTAGAATACTAAAATGCCTTTGCTTTAAGAAAAAAATGTACTTAAATGTAGGATGGATATTAATCAGGATCTAGCCATTACGGTTCGTGCGTAGCATCTTTAATAATCTGTGATCAAGCGTAAAACAAAAATGTCACTGTGACACTGTCACTTTCAATTCAAGACTCGACTTTCATCGTCCCATTTCAAAACTAAATTTAATTTTCCATTTTATTTAATAAAAATAAGGTATTTCTAAAATAATATGGCTTCGGCAATGGACGTTGACGATGAGGAAGTAGAAATGGCTTCTTCTAGTAGCGGGAAAGGAGATAAAAAAAGATTCGAAGTCAAAAAGGTATTTTTTTACGCTTACTCATTACAAAGCACTTTGTTTGTAACAGTATTACAACGATAAAATAATATTAAAATTTTTATATTTCATTTACAGTGGAATGCTGTAGCGCTGTGGGCTTGGGGTATGTACATAATCATTTTTACAAATTAAAAGTTAACCTTATTTTTATTTATTTTACCATTGTTAATAAATACTCCCGCCAAATACGATGATTTTATTTAAGATGTAAATAGATTTCCATTTTTTTTTTGGATTCTCTGGATAGTTATTGATTTTTTAATATACATCATCAACTATCCAATATTCAAACATCTTTTCTAATTAAGATTGAGATGTAATTAAACTATTATTTTCAGACATTGTTGTTGACAACTGTGCTATCTGTCGTAATCACATAATGGATTTGTGCATAGAATGTCAAGCCAACCAAGCATCAGCTACAAGTGAGGAGTGCACAGTAGCTTGGGGAGTATGTAATGTAAGTAGCTTTCAATAAATGAAACTATTTTTGTCTTATTAAAATTATATTGTTATTAAATTACATATTTTATTTCTAGCATGCATTCCACTTCCATTGTATCTCTCGTTGGCTAAAAACTAGACAAGTGTGCCCTCTAGACAATAGAGAGTGGGAGTTCCAAAAGTATGTATTTAAATTTACAATATCTGTACATGTAAGATTTTTCAAAGCTACAAGTTTATTTCTTTTTTCAGATATGGACATTAAAATGGCAATGGCTGGCTATAGCTCTCCAATTATATTCCATTCATTCTTCATGTGAATCTAATGAGCTGATCATTGTCCTACTTCATAAGTTTTTAATAAATTTACTCAAACTAAATATTTGTTATTGATTTGGATAATATTCTTTTTTTTATGTGTGAGATTGTAAAATAATAACAACATAAATATAGTAAAAATTGAAAATATTGTTATATTTATTTTTTAAAGTGTTTTGTCCATTGGCAATGGTCGCCACATACCATTAGGTGAACCACCTGTTGCCATAAAAAACTGGCCAAGTACAAGTCAATTTCTTACCAATATTTGATAAAGTGAATATACAACTAAATATTCTGTTAATATATCAAGCGTCTACCTGTTGCCATTATTAATAATGACCAATATCTGGCAAAAAAATCACATTTCTTGTATGGGAGCCTCTCCATAAATATTCGTTTTATTCTGTGTTTAGTATTTGTTGTTATAAAACCAACAGAAATACATCATTTGTATAAATTTCAACTGTCTAGCTATCACGGTTCATGAGATACAGTTAGGTGACAGAGAGACGGACAGCAGTCATAGTAATGGGGTCCCATTTTTACCCTTTGGGTATGAAACTAGAAAAAACCATTATTACAAAAATAAAATTATACACTCGAAAATTACTAGACTGATTTTAATACTTTTTTTACACGCTTTTTATTAGCTTCACTTGTATGTCAGTATGTAACTCTCCGTGGGTAATTTGCGCGCCTGCGGCCTTCCTTGGTTCTGGTAGCCGTTTCTCAAGCGTGATATTTTTAGTTTAAAAAACACTTTACGAGAGTGCACTCACGTGCCAGTTAGGAGTGGGCAGGGCAAAAGTCAATCATTGTCAAGCACCAAACCCTTTGATATTCCACTCTCAATTTTGTGCTTATGAAAACGCCCTCAACAGTTGAATCAAGTAAGGTACCTCTAAATCTCAAAGCGCCATCTTATTATGATTTCGTGGTGGAAGCTTATGAAGGTATTCATGTTGTCCAGAGACACGTCTAATCGCCATCTTCTGAAATCCACCCGTATAACAACCAACACGAATCCATTCATCTTCCACCTTGCAGGAAACTTGTCTTCACGTAGACTCGCTTTAGATGCTCAAATGACGCATCCAGTTTCCTTTCAGACAAAACAGGGAAATCTCCAATCCTTTTTGAAGATTTTTGTTGAATTCTAGATTGTAAAATAAAATGATTATTTTTTTAATATTTTTCTTAAGAGAAAAAGTATTTTATCCTGAACTACTAACCAAAATTTTCTTTGTCAAATAATTGTTTTTCATTTCAATACGACCTGAATTAAAGCTTACTAGAAAATAAAGTTATTGTAATAGAGTTTGTTTGTATCTACTTCACGTAGTGATTTATAACAAAATAAAAATACTAAGTAATTGGTTAAATTTCTTAATATTGGAGTAGCCCCCCTACTCCCATATGATGAATTTGCAAGGGGCCCCTAACGGTGTAGTTACGCCACTGTACATAGCCCGTGTAGGATGAACATATTTGAAATGATATAGGAAGAAATCCCTGGAGAGTGATCATTGCTATTGATTGCTACACACACTATTCCTGACTTTATTCCTGACGGCTTATAACATCTACAAAAGATGGCCATAAATGTCGTAAAGATATGGGCATTTTGTTGACCTTTTTTTTTAATCACTTGCATAGTAATGAACTTTTAAATTGCTTTGCTCATAGCTCACTTTGGTTACATAACATGCATGAGCAAAGCATCACGAGATGTGCAAGAATTCGTCTGGTTCATGGGAGGTATTTTTTTTTAATATTTAAAAAATGGTGGTTTATGCGATAATGTTCTGTTTCAAAAGAAGTTTAATACATTTTAAATCTCGACAACAGCGCTACAGACCTAATCAAACTATAGCACAGAAGAGGATCAATAAACATAGTGTATTTTATTTTTTATCAAAATTGGTCTAACCATTTAGTAGAATACATTTTAACAAATAACTCGGAGAAAATGAGAAGAGGAGGTATACTAAAAACACTACAACAGGGTGATATTGAATGGACTATTGAGCAAACGCAACGTAGATACTGCTACTGAACCGATAAATAATCAAACATTATGATCTCTTACAATTACGACAAGAACCTATGCAGTGCCTTGGACTTGTGACCAAGGACGTCCTTTATTCAGTTGAAACACTCACCTCCACTGCACAGGTTCTCTGTTTAAACCTAAGGTTAGGGTTAACCTAACTTACGCACTCGAATTTTAAGAGTTCAGAAATAAATGTATAGAAAAATTATAAATATAAAGACTGGTTGACTCTCCCTCACTCAGCTAAGAAAAACAACCTATTACATTCTTTTCAGGTGTTAAAGATTGAAAGTAGTAGTTCCATATATTTCATGGATACAAAATAAAGTTTTAAAAAAGTTGGAGGCATTTTATTATCATAATTAAATGAAAATATTTCATAATGGCTAACTTGATAACAAGATGCAATTATGTCACCTAAATTGATTTTATTTATACATATACTATTCCATCTAGGAATATCACAAAGCTAGTTATCTAACTAGCGGTTTTATTTTACATATTAACATGTCACTAACAATGTAAATTTACAATATACTAGTAAATGATGCGCATGAATGATTTTAAATCGACGTGCCAACACAAATAGAGCCCTGGCCTGCCGGACCAACGTCATAGTATAACATAAAACAAAATCCAATGTCATGCCATAGTCTAGAAACATAGTATACAACTTGATTTTTTAAATATTATACACAAGTACCATTACACCTTTTTAACCTCATACCTGTTCAAGAGAGCGCTGCTGGATCCTCATAATAGCAAATTGTTATTTATTATCTATGGTAATATCCTTACAAAGTATTTTTTTCGGATTTTATATCATCTGGCTAGCCAGGGCTTTGACCAATATTTTTATTATACACACATCACTATAACTAGTGTGCCGCTAGTCCAACCACAGTGATCAGTTCTATCTAGTAGCAAACTTAGCAATACTTTTGGATATAAGCATTATTAATAGAAACAATTGCATTACTTAATATGAATAAAAAAACTTATCCATTCCAACTGTTTGGATGTGGATCACATAAATAGTAAAATCATATTTACTTATTTAATAATACTTAACCAGTCGCAGACAATAAGAGCTTTACTACAATTTAAGATTAAATTGTTTAGTCTAAAAATAAAAAGCAAGATCCTGTCACTTTAATTTTACCATTATATAATGGAATGTATGTAATTTTCATATTTTTCTTGCTTTGTTAAATTAATATTATCACTGGCCTTTAGCTAAATATAAGCTTATACATATACACACTATTATGTATTATATATTGCTTATAAATTTATTCAAACTTGAGCTAAGCTCACTGAGACTCATCAAAATCGACCTAGTAGTTATTGGATAACAAAATAAATATTTAATTGTCTACAATAAGAATATGTTTACATTATGTAGTACTTTTAAGAATGCGCACCATTTACATTTTGATAAATTGAAATTACATGAATAAGAAACAATAAGAAGCTTGTTGTTCATTAGGCCGGAATTACATCTGAAAATAAGAAACCATTTAATTATTTTTCTGTTCCATTTGACATAATGATGCAACAAAACCACAAAAAGGACCCATTCCATCAAAACGTCCTTAAAACTTTACAGATTGCATAATTTAACCAATGTTTATATTGGGGTGATTTAAAGCTTTATTACTCCTATTTTCGTACTGATTTCTACAAAGTACATAATTTCACACATGATTCATAAGCTTTTAAAAGTAATTCCGGCAGTACATTGTTACTTATTTTAAAACCACAATATTCACCAAAATCTTGTCATTTTACCTCTAAATATTAACAACATACATGCCCTAAGTATTCTTAGATAATTGCAAGTCTAACCAAGTTCACTGAGTAAATATCAAGGATCTGATTGTTATATTGTGTTGTTATAAAATATTAGTCTTTTGTCATAATATTTTAAAGCTGAAAAAAGTATTCATACATATGCCGGTAGAAATTATAATTACCATGCAAAATTTTATCTTACTTTCATGATTGTTACAAGAATGTAACTTGAATTTAAATATTCTAATTTCCTTAATCATTCAATAAATATTTTCAGAGTCCTCAATTACAACAATTTGTTACCTATCACAATACTTGAATTAAATCAAACTTTACATCACAAAATAAATACTACATAAACATAATCCTAATCAGTGACAATAATTAAACTAATAATTGAATATTAACGGTGGAAAATAACCACAAGGTAGTTGCGGTTGTCAGTCTGCCGATATGGCAGTGGGCAAGTCAATAGTGCGACTTTCATTACCAAATATTAATCTTAAGCGTTTCATAGGAGGCAGGGGACGGATAGGGCTATGTTTACGATGTCGCTCCTTGGATCGACGCCTTTTCTTAAGTCGCCGTGCAGTCTCAGGGTCTACACCCTCTAACCTTAACACTTCATATTCAGGTGTTTCAACTGTTCCTCCACAATCCATGACTTCTTCCACAACAGGACTTCGTTTTACTCTCAGTGTTAACTTCAGACCCCTGCGTGGAGGTGTACATGGACACTCACTACTTTTATTTGAATTGTCTGCCAGCCATGGAGGCCCAGACTCGGATTCTTTTTTTGTTTCTTCAGTTCGATTTGAGACATCACTTTTATGATGCTTACTTGATTTACTATCTTTAGGCTCACTTGGGTTAACATTTTCTCTAAAGTCACAAATTTCACTTTTTATACATTTACTCTCGCTTATACACTTAACATTTTCTATTGGTTGTTCTTTCATAATTGATATATTTGTATCAGAAGCTTCTGATTTTACTGTATCTAAAGAAGGCAGTTCAGTGTTTTCATGCAGAGATTCATTAGTATCACATATATTCTCTGTATTAACTATTTCTATTTCACTACATGTTACTGTCTGGGCCTCTGACTCACAATTTTCTTTGTGAGACTCAGAAACAGATTTCTCTTCATCAGATAATTTATTTATGTGTAAAGTAATTTGATCTGGCTCTGATTTTGATATATTATGATTTCTACCCAATTTATTCTCTGTTTTTGTAGTTCTAATCTTTGAACAAGTGGATTGAGTGCAGGTGTCATTAAGACGCTTATGGCTTCTTAAGACTATGCCAGAATGAGAATCACGACTACTTCTAGAACTAGTGATACTACAGCAACGTGAATTTGATTGACGACTTGTTCCATTCAAAGTACGGCTGCTGTCTGTTCTTCGTCGTAAACGTTCCCCTCTACTTGATGCAGAAGACTCTCTACTGCCTTGAGCCTCTTTACCTCCATCCACGACATCTGCAATACAACCTTGAGCTATAAGTAGTTCTGCATCATACTTTGTCAAGCCTTTTTGCTTCATTTCTTTCATACTCAATGGAGATACTATATTTGAAACATGTTGGTTCGATGGTTGAGTTTTTTCCTGACCTTTACTACTATTAGGTTTTTGTGTTTGTTTTGCTTTTGTTCTATTAATTCTATTATCTGTTTCTCTAAATCTATATCTGGTTGCTTGTTCATCAGAATGAGAATTTTGTACAGAAAAAGCTCCTTTACCACGTCTTTCACATGTTTCACACTCACAGTAGCAATTTCCATTTCCAAAAAAATCTTCACCATAAAAACAAGTTATTTCCTCACCAACCTCAATATCTCTTAAAACACGAACAAAAGCCTTTCCTCTGTCAGTTGCTTCAAATGTACAAGTTGGTCTACAATCATGATTAATATATGCGGCTGGCCCTAACCATAACTGAGCACAATTTTTTCTACAACTATACATAACAGAGAAATCGTTCTTTCCTGGATGTAACAACTGCTTTTCTTCTTCTTCTGTCATTTCAGCAATACATCCCACTAAAAAATCTATTCTTTCATGTTTGAAAAATTTTTTTGTTGTAGAAATCTTAGCCCCAACACGGCCTTCTAAGGAATATCTATAACAAGGTTCAATGACAAAGCCAGCTTTTTTATCAAATACTCTAAAATACCGGTATATCTGAAAGAATAAAAAATATATAAATCCATATTTAAGAACTAACAACAATATTTAATAAATTCATACTATAAATACTTACATGTTCTCTTAATTTGTTTTGTTGATGTTTATTTTTGCTAAAATGTCTAGGCATCCATTCACCACTGGCTAGTCTTGAATAAGCTTTATTGTAATCCTGAGTTTGAATAAATTCTTGTATTATGTTTTTTAATTCTTCTTTATTTGTTTTTAACGGTCTATAACGAATGTTCATTTTATGTGTAGTTATTCCGAGATAAGGATCTACTATAAGGGCCGTGGCTAAGTCATCGTACTCTGACAATTCACGAGGCGTCATGCCCATGGGTTGCATCTTGTGGAGCACTTGCCTCCCTGGATAATTCGCTGATCCAACAACCATTCTGAACACCTATAAAACAAAGACGCGACTGTTGTATTGGCACATTACGGCACATTTGATACTATAACCACAGGTAGACATTACTTGCCGAGTACTACAATTACATAAGGAAAGTATACCGTAAGCTGCAAATAAATTTTCATTTAAATAATCAAAGCATTAACAAACTGAAACACTAAAGTAGACGACAAATATGGCGGACGAACACGAAACTCAAAAAAGCGACACGTCAATTTTTTTTATAATTTTCTCTTTAATAATCCATAAATACAAGTAAAAAATCTAAGTAATATACAGTAAAAATGTCCTTTATTTAAGAAAACTTACTTTAATCATTGAACGTCCTCAAATTCCATGTTTATTACTATTAACAATTTTACTATCATAACACTTCTTTCTTTTAAGCCTAGGTTACGCATACATTATGAACAATACAAAAAAATTAAGACTATAATTGCTTTATTTATTTATCTATTTATTCATAATCATAAAAATTATAGTGTATAGATAGTTTTCAAAAACTGAACGGAACGCTGAAAAACAACCATGTTTTCGTAGACTTCATAGTTCTTGTTCGGAATAATACTTCATTCATTAAAATAGCATTTACGAAGTCTTTAAACCCAAACACAATGGTTGTACCAAACATCAAATAATATAACAAGTGTTTTTACGACAACCTATAATTAATAATTCCTCTTATTTATTAATTACACAAATATATTTCTACAGTTTTTTTTGATAACTTCGGATTTCCACATTTAATATTAACATTCTTTGTAAACGTTACTATAGAGTGGTCAAATTATTCGACGTAATTTCCAGCAATTTGTACTTACAAATTAATCATTATTAAACACATAATCTCACATGTTAAAAACAAGTATAACTTAATACATACATTTTATTTATATAGGAACTCAAGAGACGGAATACAAATTATTTCGAATTCCTATTTTGTGGGAAATCATTAAGAAAGCATTTGTAATATTAAATAATTGTTCATTTACATAACATTTTAGTAAACATTTGGACAAATCAAACTAATACTTAATTAAACAAGACTATTTTACTGAGGTAAAGTGATTGTTTTCCTAATAATGAATAACATGAATGGTTCCAGGGTACTTTGGTCAAAACTTTAAAATTTTCTAATAAATTTTACTATTCTTTGTTCACTTTAGTAAAATAATTATATTATTATAAATATATATGTTTCGATTTCGTATTTTTATGAGCATAATATATGTTTTTCTTAAACGGTTAGATTGCTTTTTACCTATATTAAGTTTTTGTGATAAATAATCGAGAAGGGTAATAATAAATATATAAACTGAAGCTATTGTAGTTTTATTTATAAGGAAATGTAGAAACAATTATTTAAGTTAGAAATACAAGAATATATTTTAGTGACATCTAAGAAAACCAATCAAAGTATTGCTAAGGCAACCAGTATGACAATGGTAATCTATAAAACCAATGTCTATGATATAGTATATATTCTTCACATCCTCGAAAGTTTTTAGAATTTAATGTAATAAATTTTTAATTCCAATACGTGAACTGAGGTCTTGCAAACGTGGTCCGAACAATGGTTTTGTAAGCATGTCGGCCAATTGTAGTTCCGAGGGAACTTGTTTCAAAGTGAAATCTCCATTGCTGACACATTCTTTCACGAAGAAATGCTTAAGCTTGATGTGTTTGGTACGTCTATGATATTCGTATTGTGGATTAAGAGCAAGCTTAATTGCGGATTCGTTGTCGATGTTCAGCACCGGTTTCTCAACCTCAATCAATTCTTTGAGTAATCGGTTTAGCCATAAGATTTCTTTCGCGGACTCACTTGCTGCTATTATTTCTGCTTCAGTTGAAGAAATGGCAACGGTTGCTTGTTTCTGACTTCTCCAGCTAATTGCAGCTCCAGAGAATAAACAAATAAATCCAGATGTAGATTTTCCAGTTGCCTGATCTCCTGCATGGTCTGCGTCACTGTAGCAGATTAAGTAAGAAGGAGACTTATTTGTAAAATTTAAACCTTTGGTTTGAGTGCCCTTCAAGTATCTAAAGATGCGTTTCACTAATATTACATCTTTTCTGGTAGGTGACTCAAGGTTCCTCGAAGCAACACTAACAGCATAAGATATGTCTGGTCTCGTTGCTACTGATAAATATGCCAATGCACCTACGGCCTGTCTATACGGGAAGTTCGCATTGTTTGCTTTGTCCTCTCTTGTATCATTTTCTTTTGTAATAGGTGTTGGTGCAGGTTTACAATTAGTCATGGCATATTTTTCTAAGACTTTCTTTGTGTAAGCCTTCTGACATAAATTAATGGACTTGTCTTTGCTTATATTTATCTCCATTCCAAGAAAATAAGCTGCAGGTTTAGTTGTAATTTTAAATCTTGTTTTTAGTTCATGAATGAATTCGTGTCCTGCTGCGGTTGTGTTGTACGCTACAAGTCCATCATCTACATACAGACCAATATAGACTTTGGATTGTCCTTTAATTCTAATGTACAAGCATGGATCCGCTTCACTCTGTCGGAAACCTGATTTCTGTAAAAATTCTGCAATGCAAGAATTCCAACAGCGCGGTGCTTGTTTAAGTCCATACAGGCTGCGTTTTAATTTACAAACTCGTCTGGTGCCATCGTGAAAGCCTTGAGGTTGCTTCATATAAAGTTCTTCCTTAACTGTACCATAAAGGAAAGCTGTTGATACATCAAACTGAAGTAATTTCAAATTTTCACGTGCAGCAACAGCCAGAAGAGTTCTTATAGTGCTCATACGAACCACTGGGCTAAATGTCTTGTCGTAGTCTACTCCAGGCTCTTGGGAGTAACCTTTTATGACTAGTCTGGCTTTGTACCTTTCAACGAAACCGTCAGGGTTCATTTTAATTTTATATACCCATCTACTAGGTAGGGCTTTACGACCTTTAGGTAGGTCCACCAGTTCCCAGGTTTGATTCTCGTTTAATGAGGTAATTTCATTTAACATGGCTTCTTGCCATTTGTCTTGATCAGGAGAGTCCATAGCTTCTTTAAATGTCTGAGGTTCTTTAGGTTTGTGCAGATTTTCGATTTCTGCAGCAGCTGCTAGAATAAAGTCATCGTAACGAGTAGGAGCTGCTATTTTAGATCTATCTCTTAAGGACCTTGTTTGACCAATGGCGCTTTCTCCATCATCATCAGTATTGCTTTGAAAAGTATCATCATCATCATCATCACCATTGTTTACATTGTCGTCATCCTCTACATCATCTTCAGAGTAGTCAACATTTGATTCAGAAAGTGACTCATAGTCATCATGATCGCTTTCAACGTTTGGTGATTGATCGTATTTATCCAATGCTATTTCTATTGGTTTATGTTTTGTACTACGATCATTTGGCTTTTGGGATTCAAATGTATCAAATAAATTTGAGATTCCATTTTTGTTTATGTCTTTGTAATACATTGTTTTCATCACTCGAATGTATTTGGATATAATAACATAATTTTTTGATGGTATATATATTCTAAATGCTTTTGATGTTTCAGAATATCCCGCAAACATGCCTGGAATTGCTTTAGGTGCAAATTTGTGACCATGTGTACCCTTTTTGAGAACATATGTCTTGCTACCAAAAATGTATAGATGATTGATGCAAGGATTTCGTCCAACCCATCGTTCAAAAGGTGTTTCATTTTGAATAGCGCTGTTTATATTTCTATTTGACAAATAGTTGGCGGTGACGATTGCTTCACCCCAAAGTGTTAATGGCGCCTTTGCATCTATCATCATGGCTCTTGCTTTTTCAACAAGGGTGCGATTTTTTCGTTCAGCAACTCCGTTTTGGCTTGGAGTATAGGGTGCGGTCAATCTTCTTTGTATACCGCATCGTTTTAAAAGACTGTCAAATTCTTTATTGACGTATTCCTTGCCGTTGTCTGATTGTAAATATTTTATTTGTTTCTCAGTATGTGTTTCTGCTAATTTTTTAAATTCTTTGAACTTCTCTAGTACTTCACTTTTCATTTTTATGAGATAGACAAAACAATAACGACTGTAGTCATCAATAAAAGTGACAAAATATTTGTTACCGCCTACGGTGGGCGTTCCAATTGGTCCACACACGTCGCTGTAAACAATTTCTAAAAGTTCAGTTGTTCTTTGAGCACTTTTGACACGAGGGCTAGGTGTTAAATGTAATTTAGCTTGAATACAACTTTCACATTCTGTTAAAGTTTCATTAGCATCAAAATTTAAACCAAGTAATTTTTTATTTCTTAAAGCATACATCATATCTTTGGCGTTCATATGACCTAGTTTTCGGTGCCAGTCATCTATGTTTGATGAGTGCACTTTCTTCTGACTTGGAACTTCATCAGCATCATTAGCTAAATTACTAAGTTCATGTTTTTGTGGTATGACATAGTAGAGACCATCAGATTTTTTGTGTGCAATGAAAGTTATTCCAGATTTAACATAATTAACAGTAGCTTTACCATTTGAAAATATGACTGTGCCACCATCGTCTGTTATTTTGCCGACGGACATCAGATTAGTACAAAGCTCAGGTACGTAGAGTGTATTTTTTAATTGAGTAAGTGCCTTACCAGTACCATGCTTTGTTTCAAAAGATACTGTTCCAATTCCTTTTACTTCTGCAGTATGTTCTTCTGTTGCAAATTTAAGCTTTCCGGATATACTTTCTAAACTTTTAAAGAGATCTCGTTGGTACGTCATATGAGAGGTACAACCACTATCTAGAATCCAATTGTTCTTCACAGATTTTTTGTTTTGTGTGTGATAACACGGTGTAACAAAATGGTTCTTATTGTAGTAGTTTGATTTACTGTCTGGTTTTTGTTTATCTTTGTTCCAGCAATTTTTACATATTTTATGGTTTTTGTTTTTAAAGATGTTTCCACTTCGTTTGCATTTCTTACAGGACGCAGTTAATGCTTCATGATATGAAGTTTCAGGTTCGTCGTCAGTAGCGTTATGTATATGTCGTGACTCATATTCTTCTATAATTTTGGTTTTGAGCTCCTCAGGCTTCGGAAGAATATCACGTGATTCTATTGCGACTCTGAAATTTTCATAATCCTCTGAAAGGCTGTATAGCATTAGAATTGTTAGAAGATCTTCGTTTATATGTAGATCCATATCCGCAAGTTTATTTACTGTTTCCATGAATTTATTTAGGTGACTTCTCACATCCTGTGTCGTCAGTTTTGCAAGAATCAAATTTTTTAATAGGGATGCTTTGCGTGCGGGTCCTGTACTAGCATAGATGTCTTTGAGTTTATCCCATAATGCCTTTGCGGTAATGCATTTTTTAATTTGACTAAGCTCAGAGGGCGAAATAATTAAAATCAGTTCGGACCTGGCTTGTTTGTCGCGTTCAATCTCTTCAGCATTAGCATCTTTTGGCAAGGATGTTTCGACGTATTTCCATAATTTGTTTCTTATCAAGATAGCTTCAGCTTGTATCACCCAAGTATCATAATTTTCTTTTGTAAGTGGGTCGATTTTTATTGTCGACATTTTAAATTATGATGTTCAATTTTTTTTTTCATTTTGAATTTTTCTTCTTTAGCGCTCTGCTACCATATTAAGTTTTTGTGATAAATAATCGAGAAGGGTAATAATAAATATATAAACTGAAGCTATTGTAGTTTTATTTATAAGGAAATGTAGAAACAATTATTTAAGTTAGAAATACAAGAATATATTTTAGTGACATCTAAGAAAACCAATCAAAGTATTGCTAAGGCAACCAGTATGACAATGGTAATCTATAAAACCAATGTCTATGATATAGTATATATTCTTCACAACCTAGTACCATACCGTCCGTACATTCAGGATGGTGTGTGCGTACGTCCGATATTGTGGAAGATCATATCGGACGTCGGCTTCCAGTATTATTAGGTTTTCTTCTTCATGCATTTCCTGATTTTTTTACTGTAACAACTCTCATTTTTCAGCACTGACCACTTGAGTCTTGATCTATGGTCTTGACGTATGTCTTATTAGTCTGTGGTATTGACTCTTGAATTTCATTTGTCAAAAAAATATATCATCTTTGAAGTTTGAATCAGAGATAATAGATGTATCGTGCTATGTGCATGAAAGTCCGTACTCTGTGCTCAGTTTGAATTTATTTGAAAAAAGTTTAACTTTCGAGTTAAAATTTTTAAAACAATTTACAATAAATTATTGATAACGAAGCTTGATTTCGTATTTGGGTATATATATAAATATAATTAAGTTCTCTTAATATGATCCCTTAAGTTCGTAATTTAGATAAGTTTATCTTATTTTATGACTTATTTGTAATCATTAAATAAATACATAAATTTATTTAATGATTACAAATAAGTTATAAAATATTACTATGATTTTTTTAAACAGGGTCGTTTCGAGATATATCAGTCATAATTTTTTAACAATTGATCTAACTGCTTGGTCACTATCTGTTAATGTGATGTAATAAAGCAATTATATTTATTAGAAAATTTTTAGTATTTCACCAGAAAACTAATCGCATCTAAATATCTTTTATGTATTAAAGGATATATAATAATCATGTTATAATAAATTAACATGTTACTTGTTCATCATACATAGATGCAGTTTATCATCATATTTTTAAATCCAAAAGTTTTTGTGTGATTTAGTAACAATTATCCAAACTATCCAATAGATTACATTTATGTATAGTCCAATAGATTATATTTATATGTTGTTTAATTAATATTATTTATTTTAGATTAACATTATGGCTCATTCTACTGGATCAAAAGGAAATTTAAAAAGCGGGATAATAGATTTTACAGCAGGTTCCTTAGGTAGAAAAAATATTATTTTATATGGACAATTTTTTTTAAATAGATTAGCTTTTATGTTATTTTCTTAAAATAGAAAGTATATATTATAATTTAATCAGTTATATCAGCCAAAAGATTCACATTTTTTATAAAATTATATTCTCATTTCAGCTGGAGTAGCTGTAGTGTATGTTGGGCAGCCCCTTGACACAGTTAAAGTAAAAATGCAAACATTTCCTCATATGTACAAAGGCATGTACCACTGTCTGAAGCAAACACTTAAAAATGATGGTATTATCCGTGGATTGTATGCCGGCACAACTCCTGCAATAATGGCAAATGTTGCTGAAAACTCAGTTCTATTTGCTGCATATGGTTTTTGCCAAAAGTTTGTTTGCCAATTGTCTGGTACAAAGGTAAGCAAATAATGTACTGTAACACATTTTTGAGTCCACACATATTTATTTTATTCTTCTATGGCTTTTCATAAAATAAATATGATTGGATATAATTATATAAAATAACTAGGGATATTGTCTAACACATCTAAACAATATAGGTATACAACATTTTGTAATTTTTTTGTTTTATGATTCATAGTTTACTTCATAAACTTCATACTGGTCAACCCACCTCTTCTTCACATTGGTACAATTTATCTCTTTTAACTGTGGGTACAATTTATCACTTACGGCAAACAAATATTTCACTGGTACCCCACAGGAACTCCAAAATAAAAAGTAGCCTATATGTGATTAACATCGGACCTATGTAACGAAATATCTGTATTCCAAATATATATTGAAATCTGTTCAGCCATTATTGCGTGATTGACTAACATACAAACTTTCACATTTATAAAATTAGTAAGTTATTCAATGAAACAAGTAAGTCAAATATATATTTTTTGTCAATTTTTAATTTAAGTATTACATAATTATAATGTGGCTTTTTACGATTTCCCCAGTTTCTTTTAGTTTTGTTCATTATGTGATACTTCAGCCACTCTGTAATTTATGATTAGCATAACTTTGTCCTATATTTTTATCTGTATTAAAAAACAATTGCTGAAAAGACTTGTAGAACATTGTACTTATTTCAGAGTGTGGAAGAATTGTCAACGCTAGGCAATGCGTCTGCCGGGTTTTTAGCAGCATTTTTCTCGTCTTTCACCCTCTGCCCCACAGAACTGATCAAGTGCCAGCTACAGGCGATGCGTGAAGTGAATGTGCACGGCTCACAAACAGCTGTATGATGACTATTTGGGTATTTTATTAAATATATTTCATGATAATTCTTAGTAAATTTATCATAATAATTTAGTCTTAATATTAAAATTTCTATGAGATAAACTGTAAAAAAATTTGCCTATAACAAAAATACCCATGCCAACCTCATTTTGTTCAATTTTTTCATAATTCATGGATCAAAAGCTGAACACAATACCTACCACCAATGCGTTCGAATAAAATAAAAATGTTGATTACAGTTACATTTAACTGACAAATTTTTTCTTGCAAAACAATCTTTGAATTAATCATCTCTTACAGTTTGCCATTAGAATTTCATCACTTGTATTTAATTACCTTTTTACCTCGTTTTTATTTTGAAACAACATCCTGATAATACTGAAAACAAGGCCAATACTTAATAATAACAAACTAATCAATCGTCGATATACTGATAAGGACAAAATGTAAGATTGTTTCTATAGAGTAACCTATTTTTATTGTATTTTATTCCCTTTAGGAGATGGGATAGAATACAATTCCCCTCGGCCGCTGGGATAGCATCTCGTAAGAGCCGAGTAACCCAGCACCCCCATGGTGGTAGGGGATCTGTTCCCCGGATCTACCCCCACTCTCCCATTCTATTATGTCTGTGGTTCAGTGGTCTCTGGGTTCTTGCTGAGAATCCACTAAAACTGCATCATTCTCTTCGCTCCTCCTTCCCCTAACTCAACAGTCCAGGCTGCAACACATTGCATGTCCACGGGTGATGGTGGCCACTTACCATCAGGCTGACAGTCTACTCGTTTTCCCTTATCTATCATTTCATTTATATTTTATTCCAAAAGACTAGTCTTAGCGAAGATAAGATTTATTAATAATATTTGTTGATGTAATAATTATAATTGAATCGTCATCTGGAGATATTGTTATCATCATAACAAGATGATATAGTTTTGTGTTTATAAAACATTTTACTACAATAATTGAGTTGTTCTGAGAACAGCAGTTTTATCCAAACACTAGTTTTTTAAATGTGGAAAGCCCCTTTAAGTTTTGTTTAATTTCTACATATAGACATTCGATAAATTTTATTTTTCTTATTTTATATGTATGTGTAAATATTTACATACCTAATTTTATAATATAATATTCAAATATGTTTAGGTAACACCGCTACAGTTGACGCAGCAAATTTTTAAACAATATGGCGTGCAAGGTTTGTTTCGAGGCCTCGTCCCAACGATCATGAGGGAAATGCCCGGATACTTCTTCTTTTTCGGTGGATATGAAGGTACTTGAAAATATCTCGTATTTTAATGATATGTATGTCATCGCCGTCTATGGCGCTGGAGTAGGGTAGTAGGCACTTGGGGTGCTAGCTGCGGAAACCTCCTCGAGAGCCCACCATTTTGTGGGCCGGTGCACCCTGGGCAGGGTTGCCAACCCTGAAAAAAAATCCCTCGTACATATGCAGCTAAAAATCTCGTATTTTGACTTTCAAACCTCGTACATTTATTATGCATCGAAAACGTGCTAAAACCAAAATTAAAGCATATTGAACTACTGGATTTAGGACGTTTTACTCAATAAAATAAACTATTGCAAGTTTCCTACTAAATAAACATCACTTTGTGTTGTATGTCAAAAAATCTTTATTAATTCTCAAGTAAAATCACACAATTACATCTGCTCTCCAAATATGATGTCAGGAACATCCTCATTGTCATCGTTTTTTCTGCCGTATATTTTGTCTGTTGTCATGCGGCTATACATTTCTTTAGTGGGTTCAAAATTGACGCAGTTTCCAGTACGAGTTGAACCTTTTGCGCTCTCTGCAGCAAGAAGTGTGCCGTTCACCGTTTCCACAGTTAGCCGGTTTCTTATCTCTGTCTTTATTAAATTGACTTTACTAAAAACCCGCTCGCAGTCAGCATTCGCATGGGGTAGGGACAGTGTAGATAGGGCAAAATGAGCCAGCTCGGAAAAGTCTTCAGTTTTCAGTAATTGAGCCCAAAACTTATCTGGCTCACTGATTTCATTCAACCCTTTAGGATGACGAGCTTGTACATTGGGCAAACTCCTCCATTGATTGTCGATTATTTGTTTCTTTGCGTAATCAGCTGGTGCGATTATACGGGGGACCACCTCCATAAGAGGCATAAGTGTAGGGAAATGGCTCCTAAAATCGTGGGAGAGCGCTGATGCAGGTTCAAAAACTTTTAGCTTTGACAAGACTGGATCTTCCATATTATATCGTTTTTTAATTTCGGTAGCTGCAACTTTGTAGAAATTTTTGCAGCATGAGAAGAACTGTGCTATATCTGCAGGCTGTCTGATCACATCTGGATGTTTCAAGAGCTCATACACTTTGACGCCAAGATACATTGCAGCGTCATGGAGCTGATGACGCTGACTTTCAGGGTTTATTTCACCAAGATTTGGCCTCATAACATATTCGCGTTGTAAATAACGCAATAGGATTTCCTGGTAAAGTGAACGAATTTTCTCATGCAGATTGTGAACAACTACTTTCTCGCTTTGAAATTCCAGATTGAATTTATTGAATAAAGGGAGTGACCATTCAAGGAAACAGAAATAAAGTTTGTAGAACGGGTTGTTTAGTTTTTCGAGAATAAATACTGCTCGATTTCTTACATCGGCTCTTGCTCTATGTGCACGGTTTGTCGTAAAATCGATGAAAAAAAGACGTAGGGCCTCCCATTGCTCTAATATCCTTTCAACCACTGATAATAAGGAAAGCCATCTTGTCTGTGATGGTTTCAGTATTTTGTGAGGCTCCACTGCAACAAACGACTGGAAGTTACGAAAATCAAATAGCCGTTTATCACTATGTTTAAAAAAGTTGTAGATATCTCTAGCCAGTTGTTCTACACCTTCAGGCAACTGTTTACAGGCTTCACTGGCACACAAATGGGCCGAGTGACAAACGCACTTCGTGATTATGATTCCTGCAAAATCACGTATGAACCTTGTTTTTACAGAGTCGTTATCACCCATCATGACGTTACACCCATCTGATCCAAATCCGATTACATTATTCAATGGAACATTACGGTTAGTTAACGAATCGATAAGAGCTCTATATAAATTTTCGGCATTCGCAGTAGGAATATCATCAGCATCAGGTGTTTCTTTAAAAACTTTGTAAAGCTCCCAAAATGCGCTACATATCTTTTGAGCTTCTTGATCAAAATAGCGTACCACAACGCAAGCAGTTTTGACTGTCGAAACATCGGTCGTCTCGTCCGTCATCACCGAAAACTGATTATTTTGTAATTTTTGGGCTAAATCTGCTTTATGACCTTCTCCAAGAACGTTCTTTACCACACCTGTAATTTTGGTTCTTTTAAGTTCAATTTCCTTGATTAATTTAGAATCCGTCACGACTTCTTTTAATAAGTCAGTCAAATGGTCAGCAACCGAAAATGCTATGTTGTGCTCCGCAAAAAAAGCAGCAAGTTTAATTTCTGCACGAGCTTTTTGTTTATTTTGTGGAGTTAGACCTCTCTGGAATCCAAGCGATGTTAATGTCTGTGTTTTTCCACTGGATCCAGGTTTGTTGCTCAGGTGTTTCTTGGTAGAGGCATGAGTTTTTAAATTGGATAGTTCAGCTACCATTGACGTCCCTGGGCAATATGCACATTTAGCTTTTGTTATATCATTGGTGTCTGGCAAAAGCCAGTCTTTAAATGTCGGATCCTTTAACCATTGCTGTCTAAAATTTTGTATACGATGCTGCGATACTGTGTTACCTTCCTTTTTTCTTGTCCATCCACCTTTTTTGGGTAATTTTCTAGGCGGAGTCAAAGTAGGCGAACGGTCACTGTTTTCGTCGTTATCACTCATAACTCATAACGATACTTCTATTACGCCACTAAACACGAACGAAACAACGAAAAGACCTTCTCTCTTAAAAATCTTCTATTTTACAAAAACTTCAATTAACTACACGTACTAACGTAGTACAGTTCGGACGTTTTGGAATGAAATTTCTAAACAGAGACATGAGTAATGCGAAGAACGAAATGTTTTATTAGTCGGGGATTTCCCGGTTGACGAGATAGCTACCATAGACAATCATCGCGTAAATGTGGCAATGGAATTTTTGGCGTAAGAAGTTCCTACAAGTTCTGGTAGATGTCACTAGTTAGTTTTAATTATGTTCGTATGGCCATATTATCAAAATCTCGTACATAATTGTACGAGGTTGATAGTGACCTCGTACCTCGTACGGAAGACCACAAATCTCGTATTTGTACGAGGAACCTCGTACGGTTGGCAACCCTGACCCTGGGCAACTATGGATAGTAATTTTCCACTATTACTATCCGGAGGCCAATATCCGCAGAAGAGGGGCGCGTAGGCGCAGTGGGCGGTGGCTGCGTTGCAGCGTCTAGTTCTGTGTGTCCCGCTGCGCCTCCGTTCGTGGGGTAGCCACTCAGTGGCGCAACCGTACTCCATGATCGGGGGGGCAGTTGGACATATCTGATGCGTGGGCGTGAAAGCGTCATGGTGGGGCGCGTAAGCGCGAGTGTCTCTTGCGCTGGATGTTTCGCCGTCGACTCCTGTCTCGGTGTAGTAGCGTATCCGGGATGGAGGTAGCGGTCGGGCGGCCGGCGCAGAGGTTTACGCCAAGGTTGGGCGCGGAGGTCGCGGAGCGCCGGCGTGACGGGCGCGGGCCTTAAACTCCAACGTTCGTACCCTGGGCGTCGCAGACGGCGGTTAAGTTTAGGGGGGTCCGGTGGCCGGAGGTACGGGTCGCTCCGGGTACTTCTCTGTTAGCAGAGATGACTTGTGAGCGACCTGATCTCGAGGAATATGGGCCGCTTCTGACTCCTCCGTGGGCTGGGTGTTTCAGTAGACATGTCCTGGCATCCCCCCTCGGTTAGGTGCTTGGTAAAGCGAGCCCATGGGCGGGTTTGAACTGCGGGTACTTGTACCCGCAGACGGGTGGTTGTGCCGAGGCGTCCGCAGTAGTATGCTAACGCGTTCCTGCGGCGCCTAATATACGGCATGGACGGTGGTGGGTTTTAGTGCGGTAGTCCAGCGCTTATCGCTGGGAGTCCCACATAACCCCTTCAAGGGGTATGCGTAAATGCATTTCCCACATTAAAAAAAAAAAAAAAAGGGTAGTAGGCACTTCCGTCATTTTGACAGTCTCGACTCTTTATATGCCCTCGACAGTGGACTGTAGTCTTAGTCTTGCGATCTCAATGAGTGAAGTAGTCTCTAGATAGTGTGAAAATGTTAAGCGTAGTGCAGTTGCCCTGACTTGTATGTTATGTATAATATCATTTTGTAAATATTTTCAGGAACACGAGAGTTATTAGCAAAGCCCGGCCAGTCGAAGGATGATATTGGTTTTGTGAAAACAATGATTGCGGGTGCAGTCGGAGGTTTAGTGCTGTGGACAGTTATTTTCCCCTCAGATGTCATCAAGTCTCGAATACAGATTTCAAATAAAAGCCAAAAATTTCTTACCGTTGCTTTAGAAATTATCAAAAAAGAAGGTTTGCATGCTGTTTTTTTTGTTATATTACCATCATAAAATTGCTCACTATTTTTAGGTTAACTTTAATAATATATATATATAATTTTATACAGGTGCGTTGGCACTTTACAACGGGCTTAAACCGACGTTAGTCCGCACCATCCCAGCTACGGCGGCTCTGTTCGTTGTCTACGAATACTCAAAGAAGGTTATGCATCAGTCCTTTGGAGACTAATTAAAAATATTCTTCATACCAAATTAATGCAATAAATGTTGTAATATATTGTTAAAAGTTAATAAAAATATAATGTTATTAATATCTTTTTCATTTTATTATAGAAACTTAGGTGGTTATTAGTCATTTTAAAGTTTTGTTAAGTGGTGACACTCACGTATTGTTATGATAACTTGGTACTATAATTTCAACCGCATTCGGCTGTCTTCCTCAGCTTGTGGACGCACTCGCGGTGACGGCTAGGCGAACTCTGCGAGATTCACTTTGTGTAACTAGAATATTCCAGCACACGGAACTAATCACATCACAACAAATGTTATGAAAACACGGTTTCCAAGTCGGTGGCAGTTTCCATCATCCGTCTCTGTTGTATGTTAGATTCGTTTGCTGATCTCTAGGATTCGAGGTATAAAATGCTTCTCTCTAGTCAGGACCCTTGCCTAATCGAACCTTATAAAATGTCTCTCGTCTGAGGACGGAATTTCTGCCACCGCGGAACCGTCGCTGTCTAATCTTTTCATGGTCCGTATGTGTTTCGCGAGCCTAGTGGAAACGTTCCTTCTAGTTTCTCCTACGTAACATTTTCCACAGTCGCAGGGGATCATGTACACACCTGGAACCTCTAATTTGTCATTGTTCTTTGGAGAGCGGAGTACCTGCCAGAGTTGTATCATAGGTCGAATGATTGTCCTAATGCTGTATCTTTAGCGTAATAGGTTTCCAATCTTGTCTGTTATTCCTTTTACGAAATTACAGCTCGCAGTGTACGCCGAGCCCTCACCGTGCGCGCGTCCACTATCTGAGGAAAATCGCCGAATGCGGTTGAAACTATAGTACCAAGTTACCATAACAGTACGTGAGTGTCACCGCTTTACAAAACTTTAAAATATCTTATTCATTTTTATGCATATATAGTAGAAAATATTTTCAAATTTTTTCTTACACTAAGAATGTCTGTTTTTTTTGTTGCAACGTAAAAATAGCAATTACTAATATAACGAAGTGATTATTGTTATCGCCATTTTTTTTTAATATATCAAGTTTTTATTTCTATAAATACTTTTTTTAAAGTGCAACATGAATGACAATATAAACAACTTGAGTGTTACGTACTCTTTGATAAACCATCGTTAAGCAATTATTATTATTATACCTACAACATAACGTATTTATAAATTCCAACTAATGCTGAGTGACAATAATTATCAAGTACATAATGTTTTAGACTATTCCAGAAAATCTTATAAAAAAAATAGAAATGGTATATCTTTAGAAGCGTACACGAGTGGCAGCGGTATACAGGATTCGCAACATCCTGAAAGTAATTGTAATCGTGTAACCGTCGAATCTGCTGGCTGTAGTTGTGACATAGATACCGATGGTGAAATAGCAAATATTCTCCACAAGAAATGGCAAGTCATCGCACTAGCTCAACAACAACTTCAAAAACTATTAGAAGAAAATGATACGCTGCTTTGTGATAACACTAGATGTTGCAGGTGATGTAACCTGGCTAAACCATTACTTATACGCCTTGGTTCATGCCAGGGATGTTATGTTATGAATAATCGTAAACGATTTCAAGTTATGAAAAGTTTTTTCGAGTTCGAGACTGCCCACAAGCCACGCGCCTACTTTGAATTGTTTATTATTAATTGTTCATTACTAGTCGGTTACTGTAAGATTACGTTACATTTAAAAACTTACTTGTGTGCTTGTGGAAAATGACTAATAATTTGTTTAAATTATTAATAATTGTTTATATTTCAGCAATTGCGTATTAAGTTTAATGCAATTTGGAATTTTGTTAATTAAGTTAATTTACATTCCGCAAAATGTCAAAACTTATTTATATTTTACTTTCAAAATCTAATAACCGTAACCGAAACTAGAGGATAATCCGAAATAATTTCATATCCTTAACCGTATCCGAAATTATTCTTTTATCCGTATCCAGATCCGAAATTTATTACCATAACACCCCTGGTTCATACTCCTATAAATGTGTAGGTACATGTTGTCTCGACGAAGCAAGGATTTGAATTTAAATGAAATAAAACCTATTTTGAGTTACAACTGTGAAAACTGTATTTATTAATTTCATACAAAAGTTCTTGTGTAATAAACATTTTCTTAATTTTTTCTTACAGATCAGTTTACGACTTTTTAGTTTTATGTAAAATAAAACTTTGGGATAAAAATAAGAATCGTTGTACACTGGCAGTTTTACTATTAATAGTATTTGTTCTGGGTCTTATATTCGGAGCAGGTTCCTGTGGCACTACCTTACGTAAATTCAACAGCCCCATTCTTATGTGTATTGATAACTTTTTTATGTCTGATACATTTGCAACATATGAAGAGAGTTTTCGAGCTATTGTATGAAGTTTACGGTTTTATCTTTATATCTAGTATTAGTGTTATTATTTTGTAATATTCTAGTAATAGAAATAAATGTTTATTTATTTTTATATAATTCATTATTATATGAACATCTAGACCCGCTGCTAGGTGTTTTTGCGCCTGCGTGCAAAATGCCGCCCCCCTAGTTCCATTAAAATGGTTCCCTAGTTATCGATCAATTAGTAGGCATTGCAGGGTACCAGTATGAGCCATATTTATACCAAAAAATGATGATCCAACTAAAGATGTTTGTGATGAATAATTTTACTTTAGAAAAAAATAAAGCAATAATACTGAAATCCAAATTCCCTGTTTAGATTTCAATCTCAGTTTGCTTATACTATTTATTACCTGTTATTTAAATTTATCATATAAGAATAGTTTCTTGATGGGTAAACTGTGTAACTATTTAACATTTTCATAATAACAAAATAACATAAATTGGCAACTTTAGGTATAACAATACACGCTTTTACTTTATTATAGTCGTTTTCCTTTGTGGAATTCCACAATTTTGTATTAATTTTTAACTAATAAAAGTGAATGGTATATATGAGAAAAAAAAACACAAAAATTGGATTTAAGATTTATTTTACATAATACCAAACAATCAGTTTTTAGAGAAAGCTTTGATCTTAGGACAGAAATGGAATACTTTATGTATTAATAATTATGCTTTTACCAACACCAAGAAGGTAACACATATGCTAATTTTTTTATTTAACCTACTGCTGGAATTCTTGTCTTTTAGATTATCTAACTTATTCCATGGAACAATAAATTTAAAATGTGGCAACAATACCATTAATCGTTTTCAAAAGCTTTGTCTGAACTTCAAATTAAATAATGCAATGTCCTTAATGGTTTTAAATTACTTTTCTTCACACCATTCATTTTCTTTGCGAACTTGTTCTTCTTCAGCTGCTGTGAAATCATTTTTAATGTTGAAGGTTTTGCGAATTTCCTCTGGAGTTTTACCCTTAATCATATTAGCCACAGTCTTGCAAGTAACATCCAAAAGACCCTTTATATCTAAATAATTAGCAGCCAAAATGAGTTCAAACAGTGTTCCTTGATCAACTTTTAAAAAATCTGCATCCCAAGAGGAAATGTCATCAGTTCGTTTTTCCTTATTCTCATCATCTTCTGGAATAGGAGGATCGTCTTTATGATAAGTGGCCCACTGAATAACCTTCTTAAGAATGGCAGAGTTAACATTTGGCAAAGGAACCACTTCTTCCTCGTCATCGTCCATGCCCAAATCTTCTAACATTGTTTTGATTGTAACTGAACATTTGGCTATTTCTACGTCGACATCAAATATCTCATTGTCTGATGACTGCAATTTAATGTTCGGCATCTGCAAACGTAGTTTTAAAAATTAGTACCTGTTTAATTAATAAAGCCCAGCAAAAGACGCCATCTTTATACAAAAATAGTATCTAACGAGCTCACCTTTGTATCCTTGTGTTGTTTGTATTAGAAACCTTGAACGCAGTTAATGTACCAGCTTACTGATTTAGTAAAGATGTAATATGCAATGAACAAAAATTTTACGTAGGTTATTATAATATCCCTACGACTTTAACGATCTTTAATTTTTAGTTTTCAGTTTTCACTTAAAGAAATGTTTAATTTTTTTTACATATTGATCTATTATCTGTGGTTAGTTCTAGGTTTTACCACTTGTCCACAGATTACATAGAGATGCCACTTGTCGAAATAACTTCGTTCGATATATCGATTTTTTAAAGTTGTTTAATGTTTCGATACATCGATATAAAAATCTAAGTATCCTCAAGGGTGTTGTTTTTTTGAGTCCACGTAACTAAATTGTAGAAATATTGTGTATGATGCAAAATCTACAAGATTCAGTTTTTCTACTTACATTATTGAACAAATTACATTTTTATAAAACCAGTCGATACGACGGCAGTTTTAAATCTTTTCAATTAATTATTTTCTAAAAACTAAAGTGCCTACCACCAGGTCCTCATCCTTCATCATCAAGAAAAAACATTGATATTGATTATGAACCTCTTTAGTCATTACAGTGATCTCCTTACTAGTTGTATAAAACCTCTATGCTTAATGTTATTATATATGTTCTTATTTTATATTTATGTCATTGTGTCAAATTATCATTTATCTTATAGCATATTTTTAGTGAATTAAAGCCTATTATTTCCATAAATGTGGCTTTCTTATTACAATTTAATTCACTAAAATAATCGACTCCAATAAAATGAATAGAATATTAAGGCCTGATGAATTTGACGTCGATCCATCTTCATCCACCGCACCTCAAGAATGGGAACACTGGAAGAAAACTTTTGAAAATTATCTTGCTGCACAAGAAAAAAATCTGATCAGTGAGAAAGCTGAAAAAGATGCAACGAAGGCTGCTTCATCAATCATCGATGATGACTTCAAATTTCAAGTACTTCTAAATCATATTTCATCCAAAGTGTACACATATATTAGCGAATGCAAAAGGTACGATCATGCGATAAATGTTCTAAATACATTATTCATAAAACCTAAAAATATTATCTATGCTAGGCATGTACTTGCTACTAGAAAACAGCATGCAACAGAGAGTATTGATTCTTATATGCAAGCTTTAAAACAGCTAGCCAAAGACTGCAATTTTACTTCAGTAGATGCTGAAACAAATAAAAATGAAAGCGTAAGAGACGCATTTATATCAGGTATCACTTCAAGTAAAATTAGACAGAGACTGCTTGAGAATTTAACCTTTACTCTTGATGAAGCATACAATCAAGCACTATCTTTAGAAATGGCTGAAATTAACTCCCAAAATTTTAACACATTTTCAGTAAACGCTCTTGAAACTGAGAAGAATACTTCTCATGTCACTGAAAATAATGTTGCAGCATCATACCGTGGGCGAAAATGTTTTTTTGCGGAGGACGTATTCATCCACGCAAAAACTGTCAAGCGGCAAATACTAATTGTCAGATATGTAACAAGAAGGGACATTATGCAAACGTGTGTCGAAGTAAAGGAACTACTAACACTGCTGCTATAGATGAACAAGATCAATCGGCATATCAATCGCCATGTATTACTGCTGCTGCCCCATCATCTTTACGTAAAGCAACAGTACCTGCGTATATTAAAGGTATAAGAGCAAAAGCTCTAATAGATACTGGAAGCTCGATAAGTTTTGTAAATGAAAATTTTAGTAAACTATGTAATCTCAAGAGCAAACCTAGTAAACAAACAATATCAATGGCATCTCTAAGCTATACTGCATCAGTCGAAGATGAAGTAACACAAAATATTACTATCGGGAAGCACACTTATAAAGATATCAATTTACTAATTGTGAAAAATCTCTGCGGTGACCTTATAATTGGTCATGAAGTCCTTTCTAAACATTCTTCCTTAGAGTTTTCTTTTGGTGGACCAAAAGGTCCTTTAGTTGTTTGCAATGTTGCTGAATCGTCTATACCAGCCGTTCCTTTATTTGCAAACCTGTCAACAGATTGTAAACCTATCGCTATAAAATCAAGAAGATACGCGAGGACGATAAAGTGTTTATTAAAAACGAAATTAGTAAATTACTAGCCGAAGGAGTCATCGAAGAAAGTCAATCACCGTGGCGAGCACAAGTACTAATAACAAAAACTGAAAATCATAGAAAACGGCTTGTTATTGATTATTCGCATACGATTAATAAATATACACTCTTAGATGCTTATCCTTTACCTAATATTGAAGAAACTATATCAAATATTTCTAAATATTCTATATTTAGCGTTATCGACCTTAAAAGTGCTTATCATCAAGTACCTATTTTACCACAAGAAAAACCATATACTGCATTTGAAACTGCTGGAAACTTGTATCAGTTCAGACGTATCCCTTTCGGAGTAACTAATAGTGTTTCAAGTTTTCAAAGAACAATAGACTGGGTAATTAGAAAAGAAAAACTTAAAGGTACATTCGCCTATTTAGATGATATAACAATATGTGGTAAGACCCAAGAGGAGCATAATGAGAATTTACACAAATTTTTAACATCTGCCCAAAAGTATAATCTAACTCTAAATCGAGATAAATGTCAATTTTCTTTAAAATCAATTAATATTCTCGTTTATAATATATCTAATGGTAAGATAAAACCTGATAGTGATCGACTTAATCCGTTATTAAAGCTATCAGCCTCTCACGATCCTCAATCTCTTAGACGAATATTAGGAATGTTCGCTCACTACTCTAAATGGATACCTAACTTTTCCGAACGTATTCACATATTAGCTAAAACAGTACATTTTCCATTAAATCCTGAACAAATCGCCTGTTTTGAAGATTTAAAATCGGATATTGCAAAGTCCGCGGTCTATGCTATTAATGATAAATTACCTTTTACAGTTGAGACCGATGCTTCAGAGCACTCTATTGCTGCCGTTCTAGCGCAAGATTCAAGACCTATAGCATTTTATTCAAGGACTTTGAATGCGAGTGAGTACAAGCATTCGGCCATCGAAAAGGAAGCATACGCTATAGTAGAGTCATTAAGAAAATGGCGTCATTTTCTAATAGGTAAATAATTCAAATTAATAACGGACCAAAGATCAGTATCATTTATGTTTGACGCTAAACATACCAGTTAAATAAAGAATGAAAAGATTCAACGATGGCGTCTTGAGCTATCTCCGTTTAAGTTTGATATCGTGTATAGACCTAGAAAGAATAATTTGACAGCAGATGCTCTGTCACGTATGTGTGTAGCAGCTACAGTTGAGTCCCGAACAGCCAAGTTACTTTCATTACACGAATCCTTATGCCATCCTGGAGTAACTCGTATGGTGCACTGGATAAAATGTAAAAATTTACCATTTACTGTTGATGAAGTACGTAATATGACCTCTAAATGCAGAATATGTTGCGAGGTAAAACAGAAATTTAACCGTTTAACGGAGACTCCAACAAAATTGATAAAAGCCACTTCACATTTTGATCAGATTAGTATAGATTTTAAGGGTCCTGTTCCTTCTAAGACTACGAATAAATACATGTTGACCGTTATAGATGAATATTCACGGTTTCCTTTTGCATTTGGATATTACTGCTCAAACTGTTATCAAACATTTAAATAACCTATTTATGATCTTTGGATTTCCATCTTATGTTCATTCGGATAGAGGTTCGTCTTTTCTTGCTCTCGAAGTTAAAGAATATTTACATTCTCGTGGAATAGCAACAAGCCATTCTACATTGTATAATCCACGGGGAAACGGACAAGTAGAAAGACTAAATGGAACACTGTGGCAAACGATTCAATTATGTTTAAAGACAAAGAACTTAGATATCGAAGATTGGGAGAAAGTACTGCCTTAGGCTCTGCATGCAATCCGTTCCTTACTTTGCACAGCTACGAATTGTACTCCCCATGAACGAATGTTTACACATCCCCGAAGATATAGCAATGGCACCTCAATTCCGACATGGCTCACCAGTTCCGGGCAAACGGTTCTGATGAAAACATTTAATAAATCTAAATACCAGCCTCGAGTGGAAGAAGTGGAATTATTGCATTCTAACCCACATTATTCCCTTGTACGTCTTAATAATAAAAGAGAAACAACTATATCAAACAGACACTTATCTCCAACGGGAGAAAATTTTACACAACCGGAAGAGCTAGATGAGACAGAACCTCCGACTCAGACTTCCGATCCGACTCCGAGCGATTTAAATAATGATAAGCAAATGGATCCGTCAGATGAAACAACAATCGATGCCGAAGTCAGCAGTCCAGATCCTCCAACTCCAGATCAACCAATTAGAAGATCAAGTAGGACAAAACGTCCTCCTTGGTATCTGCAAGATTATCACTGTAATTTGAATTAGTTGAAAATTAAGCGGGGGAGAATGATATGAACCTCTTTAGTCATTGCAGTGATCTCCTTACTAGTTGTATAAAACCTATATGCTTAATGTTATTATATATCTTCTTATTTTATATTTATGTCATTGTGTCAAATTGTTATTTATCTTATAGCATATTTTTAGTGAATTAAAGCATATTATTTCCATAAATGTGGCTTTCTTATTACAAACATACACAGCTTTTAAAGCCTGCGAGGATAAAAAGTACTAAATAAAATGCCTTATTAAGCTTTAAAGCTTCTATATCGCTTTAAAGTTCAAAGTTTTCAAACTATAATAGTTATTAACGCATGACAAATTATATGTTATTCTAGTTATAAAATACGAATGTTTGCAAAATATATCATATATCAATATCGTTATTTCATTACTAGTTTACACTACTACAGATAACAACTGATTTGCGGCTTTATCGGTTTTTGTTAGCGATGACCTTAGTTATCACTTATCTATTATTATACATACGTGAGCCATCTAGGATTCTTTCTCTACGGAGCCATCAGTCAATCAAAGATTATATACAGGAACAGTCATTAGTAGTTTGAGTCTGATAAGCGCGTAGGGATAACAAATTAAAAAAATATAAATATATATTGTATCGATATTTATAAGATACATTGATATATGTAAAAAAAAATATCGATACCTTGAGTATATTTTAGGTGATGTGATCAGAGTTTGGCGCAGTTCACGATCGAATACATGCGACGATAGTGGAGTTACTGAGAGCCTACTCTACTAGCAGTGGGGGTGTGGAAATCGTGGATTAACAAGAGATAGAAAAAGGGAATGGTTCAGTAGTGCTGCTTTATGTATGTACTGCAAAGCTTTTAAAAAATATCGAATCTGATACATCCAAATAAATATCGATTATCGAAATTTTGAGATTTAAAATATCGACGATATATATCGATTAGTCTGATATATCGATATTTTTTACTCAAGGCTATAATCGCGGTCTTTTGCGCGGGAGTCATCGAGCGGGGAGATTAAAATATTGATTTTGTATAGTTTGAATGGCAGACTGCAGAGTTGAGTGGTAAAATGAGTCGGAATGAGGGAGAGCGGAAAAGGATGGAATTAAGAAGGATGAGAAGCAGAAACCTGCGTCCTCAGGATTGTTTTGAAGAGATGTTTTTGAAAGGCCTGTCGTGTTTGGAGATTCCCGCGTTTTTAGTTTTTTTTATTTATTTAAATCATTAATACAATATTTTTCGATGGTAAACACACAAAAAACCACAGAGGTTTGTCTAGTGTGTAGTATTAAGTACGTGTTTCGTGACAACATTATTTAAGACTACTTAAATACTATTTTCGTATAATCACCATGTTATACAATCCCGTCGGTGTCGCTCCGCGCTCGAGCTGCATACTGAGTTAACACATTATACCGGGCCATGGTCCATAGGGCTATCAATAATTCTGATTTGACTTATGAATTTCACAACTACAAAGATTTAGATAATTATAACGAAAGACATGGCTTCGATCTTCCTATAAAATAAACAAATATAACCCACTAAAGATAAGGCTGTGTGGTGTTATACCGTTGCCTTTTCCATTATGGAATAAAAAAAGAGGAGAAAAGCATTAATAGTTTGACAATTGACATAATCTTTGATTGAAATATAACCCACTAAAGATAAGGCTGTGTGGTGTTATACCGTTGCCTTTTCCATTATGGAATAAAAAAAGAGGAGAAAAGCATTAATAGTTTGACAATTGACATAATCTTTGATTGACATAAGTGACAGTGATATCGTAGACAGAAAATTTGAATTGAATTTCATTTTGACATTCTGCTTTTCTTTGTAGTTTACCGATCAATACTATATAATACACCGTGTTTGTCGATGGAGATAGGAGTAGAGAGTGTTAACATTAGCGTTGGCGATAGGAATCTAAATCCAGACGATATGGCACCTCCAGAAAGAATATCAGAAACATCCCAGCTTGTAGCTTCGAACAATGATTCGAAGCCAAGTTATTTGAACCTTACAAGTAACTTATGTTCACTTATATTTACCGGAGTCATTATTTACTGCTGTTTTAAAGATGATGCAACACTATTCTCATTTCACCCTGTGCTGATGGCCTTGGGGGTAAGTATAATTATTATGATATTTTTTCGGCAAACCAGCAGGTTTTTCTTATGTACGTAAATGTCTATTACGTATATTTCACGGACAGATCTAAAATTTACTGTCTATAACTAAAATCTTTAAGTTTTTTTATATTTAAGAATACTAAAAATCAGTAATTAAAGTGACACCTGCATAAGGTTTTATGCAAAGTCAGTTAGGTTATGGGCCCAGCACAATTTTTGAGTTTTTATTTTTCACACTCCCATAATGGGACAAGGCTACTCCGATAGCTACCGTATTGCATTAATCAACAGTAACTCAATCAACATATTCAAACAGTAACTCATCAAAAAAGTGCACAAGTGTATTTTCAGCAATGTAATTTTATAAGAGTACATCTTTGTAAGCAAATGTGTTAGATAATTTAAATATTTTTTTAATTTCAGTGGCTGATATTCATGACAACTGCAATTAATGCTGTCACACCAGGGGACTTAGCCACCGAGTGGATGCCTATTAGACTTAGAAGTGCACGTCATTGGGTGTTGCAATTGGTAGCTGTAACATTTATTGCTATTGGATTTATTATTATTTTTATTAATAAAGTAAAATCAAATAAAGACCATTTTCAAACCTTGCATGGAAAATTTGGGTTGGCAGCTTTGATATTCATGACATGCACTAGTCTTGGCGGCATTGGTGCATTGTACAGCCTAAAACTTAAGCAGTATCTTGCCCCAATATATACTAAACTACTCCATGCATCATTTGGTCTCTTAACTTTGTGTTTAGGTGTCGTAACAATAATATTAGGGATATTTTCAAAATGGTGGTCATTTGGGGAAACTTTGCGATACACATGTCTTTTACTTGTTCTATTGATTATGATGTTCACAATATTACGTCCAAGCCTTAAGGTTTATTTTCGTTTGAAAGAAAGACTTGGCATCACAAATAACTAAAAAGAACATGGAAACATTGGATATAGAGGGTTTTAATATTTCATATTACAATACAGTAAATAGTAGAGGTTATACATATTTTATAATCAATTGTATTTGTCATGCTTAATCAATATATAATCAATTCTTTGTTAGTAATAATTGATTTAATATAAAAATGTAAATGATATGCCTGTATTATAAATATAAACCTTCTTCTTAAATCACTTTATATATTAAAAAAAAACCACATCAAAATCCATTGCGTACTTTTAAAGATGTAAGCATACATAGGGACAGACAGACAGGAAGCAACTTTGTTATGTACTATGTAGTGAAGTTACCATTAATATTAATTAACAGAATTGTTGTTTCCTTGAATAATAATGCCAAAGATTATGATTCTAAATCAAATATATCACAATATACTATGTAAATGTTTAACTAAGAATACATATATTTAATTTTTATCAAAATTAATATACATACTTTTAAAAATATGATCTTCAATGTTTACACTTACATAATATTAATGTTAATTTTAAGTGTATTTTATGAATATTGATGTCTAATATAAAAGATTGCTATAAAATGAAATATGGATTGTACATTCCATTGTAGAATTGATAAGATCTACTACTTTATTTAATAGACTAGGTAGTGGATGCTAAGCTTTGGTATGATTTTATAAATATATTTTAATTTTTGAAGATTTGGAGAATACACATTAGGATTTAAGGTGAGCCAAACTACCATTTTCCAGATGGCTATAAATATTATGTTAATCCTTTTTAATATTAAAGTCACCTTAACTAGTAATGTCCTTTGCTGTGAGTCTAAATCCAGCCTGCAGTAACTATATTAATATACTTTATTACAATTTATATACAGTTTTGTAAAATAATAATAAAATAAAATATCACTTGTTCAAGGATATTTTCAGACTTTAGTTTAAGTGGAGATGAAATGTGTTTTTATAAGAATCTTTGGACCTCAGAAAGTACTGCTTATATTTAAATTTTGGTGCTTTTTTTTAGATCTGTGATTAGAAAGTTTTAGGAGTAAATTTGTATATTTTTGAATTCATTATTATATTATACTATGCACACAAATATTATAGAAGCCAAACTGTTATTAGTTAAATGTTGTGCCAAATAGAATTAATTAGATAATTGATATAAAATATCAGAAAGTATTTAAATTTTTACAAAATATTTTATCTAAATGCTTAATATTATAATATTTTATTTTTAAATGATACCTATAGAATGTTTTAAGTATTACCTTTATAAATGTACTTATTATAAATGATTATACAAAATGCTGGCACATCTTTTGAAGTTTTATTCAGAATTCTAATCCTAACATAATTCTGTATATTCTATAATTATAACATAATAAATTAAACTGTAAAATCTTTCTTTCTCTCATGTTTGAGGTAAATTGAATTGATGTTTATTAAATATTGAATTGAAGTGTCTCGATTCCTCATTTAGCCAAATTTTTTGCGCTTTTTTAATAGCGATCTCAGAAGAACGACTACGTGTGTTTGATTTTATGTTGATATAGTTTGGGATTACGTTAAGATGTTTACATTGTTGATAAAACCAAACATTTTGAACTGCTACGCGATGTAACTTTGTTAATTTTATGTAGAGTTTTGCCTGAACGGTCAAGCTCACCGACTTTAAATATTGAATTGAATCAGGCGTTACTTTGCGGAAATTCATGGTTTAAAAGGAATCAAAATGTTACCTTGCTATAAACCGCGGCAATCTGAACTACCAAACTCGTATGGTACAACCTAGAAGAGCACCCTGTTCACACAAAAGTGAGACGCGCGAACCCGAACCAAGACACACCACACAAGTAGGTAGCTTGACGATCTAACAACCAGACTCGGACGGCACAATCCGGAAGAGCACACCGTTGACAGAAAAGTGTAACGCGCGAACCCGAACCAGTACACACCACACAAGTAGATCGCGATCGACAATCGACGTACGTTTCGCTCCGTAACCGAAGCATCTTCAGGACGTGTTGACTCTACAAGCGTCACTTGCTAATGTTTATTAGTCTTACAAAAACTCAAGAACTGACCGATTTTGCTAATTTTGGTTTTGTAATATTTGTAGAAGTCTAAGGAAGTTTTAAAAGGTTAAAGATGATAATAAATGATAAATATTTTTTTAAGAGTAAAAATTAAGAATTCACGTCTAACAGTACTCATATTTATTAGCTTACGAATATGTGAGTGTTATTATAGTGATTCAACCAATAAGAAAAATATCGATAACATAATAATTGTGAAAAAGTGCGATTGTGGAAATTGCAACACTCAAATTTTGATACTCGTGGGAGGGTCAAAATATCATCAAAAGTAGTATCGAGGGGCGTTTACTTTCGACATTCGAAATGCGTGTTTCAATATAATCAAACGCTTTTCTATATACAGCTCATGTTTACAATCAATTGACATGAATAAAATTACTTATTAAATGAATTTAGGAATACACGAAAAAACCATTTTTAACATTAAGTTACTGAACATATATTAAAGTAATGCAGTCAAATATAGAATTTCCTTATTTTTTTTTTAATTTGCTAAAATATTTTACATTATTTCATGTCGTCAACAGCCGCTGCTAGGTTACGTACTCAATATAGCTTTAGATTCTTTAGAATTTTAGATGATACAGACCACAAAAATATCGGTGTTCATTCGAAAATGTTATACATATATGTCGTCGGTACAGATTCAAACCTTCATTTACGTTGAGCATGAGGACTTAGAAAAATTTAGAACTAAGAGGCTATAGAGGAAAATTAAGACTAAGAGGCGCTTAACTTCAAACCTTAATGACTAGTTTAAAAATTTAATAAATAATTTATAGGTATTTTACAGTTTACTAAATAATATTTTTAAATACAATTTTGCATTACAAATTATTTCTTTCTTTCTTGGAATAAATTTATTTAAACTTTTTAAACTCGTTAATTAGTAAAACGTTAACTTTTTTATATGTATAACATTCTAATATTACTAAAATCAAACAATTTTTTTCATGTCCGCTATATGTATAAAATAAAAACTACTTGTGATCACTACAGTATAAATGGACATATTTATTTATTCCTTTCTTAGAAGTTTGAATTTTTAATAACTTCAAGAGACTATAGACAGGTTTAATATTAATTTCTAAAATCAACTTGATAATTTCGTATTATAACCAATTTTACAGGAATACTTGTCATTTTGGTCCAACCGTGAAGTCGCGCGTCGCCAACTAAATTATGAATTGTGAAATTAAAGTGCAGAGCAATACAAAATTGAATTACAAGCAGAAAAATTGTAAGTGCCTCATCGTGTGATTGATCTATCTTTATCGAAAATTGTGACGTCACATTCAAGAAGAGAAATTAAAGTTATATTTATATCTCTAAAGCAACATTTAGGAAAATAATTTGAAACTACCGCGTTTGTTTTAATATTCTAATCAGGGTTTCCAATGGATGACAAGTTGATAATTTTATAATAGTGAAATACATAATAATTGATGTACGTTTTGTTTGTACGATAGTTTAAAAGCTTACTTACGCTTAACGATAATATGTAAATAGTATGTACATTTAAATGATAACACAAAACAATAATTTGTTTTAGCTATTTAATTGTAACGATAAGTTCATATTTGAAGATAGTTAAATATTAGCATTGTTAATTATAATATAATATTACCCAAAACACGATAATTTCACGCCTCTAGTACGATAATTGTTTTATTTGCGGTTGAAAATCCTGATTCGGACAGGTTGTGACTTGTTCGTCGCAGGCGCAGGTTGTTCAAGTCGCTGTTGTCAAAGTTATAAAAATAAATAGCATTGTTTTCAGTGATCGCGGGAGAAACGGTGCGCACTTGTTCGTTGTTCCGATAGGCCTTCTAAAATAGTTATTATTTATTCCAAAGAAAAGTTAAGTGCTGACTTTTAAGCTATTTAAACTGTAAATGTGCAAATGTTGTTTAAGTGATTCATGAAAATAACTTATGTGTAGTGGAAAAAAAATTACTTTTTTACTTCTATTTTATGATTAGTAGAAATTGGTGGGATTTTTTCAAAATATTACAGTATACAATTAAGAAGAATATGCCAAGGTAAGTACTTAACTATAATAAATTATAGCTATAAGCATATATGTATTTACATCTTTTTTTAATTTTTAAAATGTAATTAATGATTTTATTTTTAAAAAATATATACACATAACGACATACATTTATTACTTGTTCATTACACTTATATTTTTTATTCTTTATACAGAATAATGAATGAACGACAAAAAATTATCTGGCTTGCCACCTTATTTTCGTGTACAACCTTATAATAAAATTAATTATTATCTTACTATTATTGCAATTCAGTAGGACTAAGAAACTATAAAAAGTAACAACTAAATTGGTAAATGAAGTCTAGTAGTATCTTATTTTTCTTTACAATAATAGCACATTTAAACAATTGAATGTATTAAAAAATTATGTATAATTTGTGAACTAAAAAAATTATTATTATAAATTATTAATCCACAACTTAATGTCTTTATTTTATTCTTGTTAATTTGGTGTGCAATAAAGAATTCATTCATTCATTTCTTTTGTGTTTGACATTACTGTCAATTAATACTAACTGCTCTAATAATTACAATATTTTCTCTATATATGCACCCACACCTACATATCGTCGGTGAAGTTCTAACAGTCCGTAAGTCATTTTATGAGTGATCTGAGCTTTGAATGTCATTGATTAAAGTATATTGGTGCACATCATGTAACAACTTAATTGTAGAATACCATTGTCGTGACCAACACAACCAGTAAGCTTAGGCCTCTATAATTGTGTTTGTCTTTTCTGTGTCCATCAGATGCATAGAATATTGTATTATCCTAGCCATTAGTAGCAATCTGAAGCCTTTAGTTGACAAGACTTCATTCTCGTGTTGAGGTGTTTGTTACCAAACTCCTTCGAAATTTTTGTGTGCATATTGTGTAGGTCTGAGAATCGGTCAACACCTATTTTTTATAACCCAAAATTTTAAATTTATATAGCAAAAAATTGTTTGCCGGGTCATGTAGCAACTATATAAGAAATAAAATCAATGCCATAAAGAGAGAAAAATAGCCTTATATGAGTATATTATAGCATATTTTATAGAATGAGTAATCTGTACTGTAACAACATTTAAAAGTCCCACTGAAATTAATTCTTCTTCCAGAATTCTTGCCTTTTCTGAGATTACCATTAATGTCAATTTAATTCAAAATACACACAAAAACTTCCTGGTTTATTTTAATAAGATGGTATAATATGAATACTGGATGAGTACATGGGTGATACCTAGACCCATATACTCCTCCAGAACACATCCAGTATACTCTAAATTTTAGTACAAGTTAGCAAGTTTATTAATTAGGTTACTTGATATAGAGTGTAAAGAACAATAGCAAGACTTGAAAAGTTACAGAGACTCAGTTCGTCCTCTAACTAGTTTTAGAGACAAGTATCTCAATTTGTTGTGGTCTTTTAGTTCTCTTCTTCCTTAGTCCAAAAATTAAAACACTGGTTGGAATCCAAAACAATATTTTTTAATTATACTAAATGGATATCTTTTTTAAACATGACTGCAGCAGTCTGTACTTTTGGCTATGACTAATTTTTAAGTTAAAAAAATGTTTGTTTTGCAGTGTCATGTGACAATTCTGGAAACTATGCTATGCTTTATGAGCTCTTTCGTTAATTTATTTGTTTTGTTGGTCGAGATGATTATTACCTTTCGAAAACCTTATATATACACTGTGGTATTGAGAATATTGTAAGATCTTCATTTGGAGATGTCACAATATGGTTTATGGGCACCATCTTCTCAGTTTGTCACCTTATTGTTCCACACCAATACCTAAATTACCAAGAACCCATTTTAGCATTAATTTTTTCTATTTTTGATCTACACTAATACTACACTAATACTACTGCTATAAGTACCCTTTCAATTTATATATGATGCTGGATGTAGATGCTTTGGGGTCATAGGTATCTTTCCAAGTTGATCTGTATACATACATCAATTGCTAATATTTAAAGTTAATGTTTGGGCAATATATAACTGTATACGCCGTACCTAAAATCAGGAATATAGGACCTGTCTTAGAATTAAAATATTACTTCAAGTGTAATAATATTGATATCAGTTATGTTGGTTCACTAATACTCCAGCAAAGCGAGGCTATCTCAAATATTTGTAAAGCAAATTCAAGTTAATAATAAAAAATCATAATCTTATAAAAGCTTAAATGTGACGTAATATTGCATCATACATCACACAATATAACGAACGACCCTTCCACGCACAGGGACCTGCCGCGCGCCGTGTAAGGTTTAACGGCTAAGTTAAGATTTTATTTTTTATTCGTGTTTGTGATACCCCGTGCTTGGCACTGGTAATTGTGTGATGGGATGACTCACGCCTCTCCAGTCACCGGTCCAAGCGGGTGCTCGGCGCAAAATCGAAAACCGGATTACCGTCATCTTTTCTCTGCATTTAAATCTACTCTTTTTATTGTCTATAAAATAATATTTTCCTGCACGTTCTTACAATTGTTTGTTGCCGTGCTGGTCTACTCGCAATAAACAAACATAGAAAAATGAAATCTCATATCTATACTATCTATGCTATACTATATAAAGCTGAAGTGTTTGTTAGCTTGCTTGAACGCGCTAATCTCAGGAACTACTGGTCCGATTTGAAAATTTTTTGCAGTGTTAGATAGCCCATTAATCGAGGAAGGCTATAGGCAATATATCATTACGCTAAGACCAATAGGAGTGGAGCTACACGTGAACAAAGTCGAGCGGGTCGACTAGTATATTATACACACTGTTGTATCATACATCATTTTATATTTTTATTTTCACCTTCGTAATCGTATAGTACATATTTTATTGCACTATAATTATCATAAATATTCTATAATAATTATGTATTGCTATAAAAAGTATAAAGTATAAGCAATACTTATTAGTATAATGTACATATTTACACCTTTGTTACGCGAGCCTCCTACATCGTTATTCGTTTGCTGGATCATATTTTTATTTAGAATCTCAATCTCAAGGTTGCACTCGTATTATGATTTTTTGATGACTAACACATGAAGGTAATGCTTATATTTTACACTATGTTTAACGTAATATACTGTTTTATCACTGGTTTGATTGTATAATGCTTTATATTATACTATATTGCTCACGTAATATATTTCGTTTGTAAAATTTAAAAAAAAAGATTTTGCATTCATCCTGTAAAAGCATATTTATTTAGTGTTTATAATATAAAAAAACTTTTTATATAAAAATTATAAAAGCGATACACAACCCTTTAGTCGTAGTTGACCCTTGCGATTTCGTGCCCGTGTTCATCCGCTTCTATTGATCGTATCGTGATGATATATAGCCTATAGCCTTCCTCCATAAATGAGCTATCTATCACTAAAAGAATTTTTCAAATCGGACCATTAGTTCCTGAGATTAGCGCGTTCAAGCAAACAAACAAACTCTTCAACTTAACATAGGACGGGTATCTAAAAAACCTTTGCGATATACAATCTATAACAGGTACTGACATATAATTGGTAAAAAGAGGTTTTAATTAATTTTTTAAATTTGATTTCGTACAGACTAAATCCATTGATTAAAAAGTCAAATATAAAATATTTCAATTAAAAACTATTTATTGTATTTATTTAAAATGTTATTTGTAATTTGTATACATGTAATGACACGAACAGGTAGTAAATAAGGGATGGTTGACTTATTCCTGTGACATGCTTTGACATGTTTCGGAGATTACAACCTGCTGAAGGTTTCTGATCAACTTTTAGTTACTCTTATTACTACTAGTAACAAACATTACAACGAATTCTGTGTGTGTTATATTATACCTACTTTAAGTTGAAGTTAATTTGAGTCAATTAGTATTATATATTAGTTACAGTTTATTTAAAAAAAAATTTAAATCTTACAAAAATATCTATTATGTCTTACGGGATGAAAAGGTAATGATTAATTTTTTACCCGACTATGGCGAAGCCAAAAGGAAGGGTTATGATTTTGGTAGTCTATGTATGTTTGTATGTTCCACCTTAGCGCCTAAACTTCGTAATAATGGCGCGGCTGACATAGGCTACAAAAAATTTATGATTTTTTTTATGCCACAAATTCTAACCTCGAAAAAATTACACCGAGATAATTATCACGTTTATTCGGTAATAAAAGAAAGACCACGGTTCTACCTTGACCATTTTTATACCTATGCATTTCTGGGTTTCTATCTGAATTATTTTCTGGTTTCGTCCTTTTTAAACCACTTTTTTACGTAGTCGGGTTATAGTTTTTTTTTAACTTTGTTTTTTATTTATGTTTTAAATGCAAATAACTTGTGTGTATACAAGCAGTAGAGGGTAGTATAGAAACAATGCAAAGTGAAATATAAGCATATAAAAAGTAATAAAAGTGAAAACATTAACCTCGGTACATTTTTCTTAATATTACTGTTTTGTATAGGATCATTTCAAATTGCATCATCATCCGTTTAGTTTATCTAATAAAAGCCACGTGTGGATTTATAAATTAAAATAGTTTAGTGAATAATATCGGCAAGTCGTTAGGGCTCCTCTTGCGCACACGACTGTGTATCCTTCACTCTCTCGTACCTCTCCCATTATCCTTTTTGTTGTTTTGCACACCTCCCGTTGCTCGCTCGTGTTAGTCATGCTGGCTAAAAGTGGTTCAACTTTAAGCTATTCTATTTAGATTCGTGTTTTGCTTTATTTTATTGACGATACATTACCATAATATACCTACTTCAATGTCTATTATCTTACTTCTTACTTATCATACTAATTATTATTATTATTGATATGAATGTTTGTTACCCAATCACGGTAAAACTGCTGAACAGATTTCCATAAAATTTGGCATTCAGATACTTTATTGCTCCCGTGCAAAGACTAGAGTGGATCGACTAGTGGGCGTCCATTAATTACGTGAGGCATTTTTGAGAAATATTTGAAAAAAAATACCTATGTGACAGTGGATAGTATCCCCTGCACACCTCAAGTAATTAATGGACGCCCCTCTAGTAGCTTATAAGTTATAACACTACTCTTTTAATGATTTATCGACTATTAATATGTAATAAAGAAAAAGTAAAAAAGGTGAAAACCCTTTGTATCATTTTATATTTGATATCGTATAACGATGAGTGTATTGTAGATAACACTCATAGGTCACCTTGTCTTTGTCTGCTTGCTATCATTGCCCATTTACTAAACATTACAATTTACAAGTCTGTTAGTGTTAATTACATTTTTCAAATAATTGCACACATTGGTCCATTTTAATATACTTGTATTTTTATTTTAATATACATAATATTTTTAATTATCTATATATTAATACGTGAAACAATAACTTTGTACCCCTTTTTACGAAAAACACGCGGACGGCGGAGTATTAAATTTTCCCCACTTATAGTTTATATAGAGAAGGAGCGCAGAATGCTAATGTTTTTTAAAATTATGCCTAAAAAAACATTACACACACTTCCATGTATTTTACAATAAATATTGATAAATTTTTTTATCACACTTACATGTAAATTACAGCACAGTAGCAAATTATGTGAGTAATTGACGAGAAATAAGAATCGACAAAATTAACACAACTTATGTTATACCTATAACTTGTGTTAACTCACATAAGTTAGAGTTAACAGAAGCTTTCAGTTATTCGTACGAGACACCAATAAAAGTGTGTAAAAAGCTTTTGCTAAACGCATTTTAGTAAAACACTAATAAATATTTATTAAATAATTATCTTAGCTCTCGTTTTAATATTCTTCCCACACCAACACGTTCTAGGCGACCTTGCATCACCACGATGCTACGTGTTCCTAAAAGTAGCAACAATTTCTTATTGCACTCGTTTACGACACGTGCTGCAGAACTTTGAAACAAACTGCCAGTACATATCCAGAAAAGTGTGTCTATCAAAGCTTTTAAAAGAAAAGTAAAACAATAGGGGCAGACAGACAGACAGCGGGAAGCGACTTTGTTTTATAATATGTACTGATGTATGATACTTTTATGTACAAATTTATGTATGTATCTGTGTAGGCATGTATCTATGTATATATATATGTATACTTGCATTTTTTTCTCGGTTTATTCTGCACCATTGTCGTCTGGAAGAGATCTCTTGTAGAGATAAGCCTGCCTTTGCCAACAAATGTTACTTTCATAATTTTTTTTTACTCGTGTAAAGAAATCGCAAAACCCATTATATAAATAAGTAAATAATAAACTAATAAGTAAGTCATGAAATGCCGCTATTTCATAAAATGGTCGTTCGTCGTTTCACGGTCCTAATATATAAAATGTAACACATAAATCATGGTGATAATAAAGTAACAATATACTCGTATATATAAATTAACGATAAGGTGAATGGTGTAGTGTTGAAGATCAGACCATTTTATCATTATCGCTCCATACAATGCGTCAGCGAATCCGAGCCCGAGACCAACGTAAACCAAGTCTGCGTTTATAGTCCACTTGGCAATCCATTATCTATGTTGTTTTGATTTATTGATCATGATATTATTATACAAACGTTTATTCTAAGATTGCTTTAAGTTAGACATCGCAAAGTACTTTCTAGTATTTATATTGTTACTTATGACGTAATGTAAATTATTCATTAACATTTCTGTGCTGAAATTATTAAGTTGATTAAAGTACTTTACTATGTATGACTAATTGTTTTTCATAATGTTACTATGCTTGTGATAAGCGATCCGTGTCTCTGTCGTTAATTTTTTTCCTGTTTTCCTGTTTACAGGGCACTAGTAGCCTGTTTGGCTACGTTGTGCTTGTACTATGTTGTGCCTGGTGTCAGCGCACAACCCACACAATGCCAATCTGATGCCCAATGCCAGAGCGAATTCTATTGTGTGCCGGGTGCCTTCGTGTGTCGTAGGTGCCTGGACTGCGAGCAGTTCAAGCGGAATCCTCCCCGCTCTCCGGTCACATGCATAAAGTCTGTCATTGAATGTGGATCATGTATCGAAGGGTGAGTTAATGTTATATTCTATAATCTGTACTGCATTTCTGTAACTGGACTCGTCAATGTTGGAGATGAATTACATTCCATAACGTCAGTGATCGATTCCTGTTTATGGTAAACATTAGTATAGATATTATCCATGGTTTAGGTATATGTATGAAAATCTGTCAAGGGTAAATTATTAGGTGGTAAATTATTATGGGTAGATTATTAGGTGAATTGATTAACTTTTTGATTAATTAATTTAGTGTTAATATGATGTTATTTTATTTGTTATAGGTTAGGGGAAGATAGGATCGACGGCAGTAACGATTGCGTTTTACCTGATGCGCAAGATGACCATGCCGTATCGTCTTACGTGTGGTGGGTGGTGGTGATCGTCATCGTCTTGATTTTATTTGTGCTGGCCTTAATCTTTGTCGTGGTTCATCTACTGCGCAACAAAGATACATTCAAGATACTAGCATGTGAGTAACTAATCTAAAATATATTGTTAATTTGCAACGCTAAATAGAATCGGCCAACAGGTCAATTGAAGACGGCGAAGTATTAGTAACTAAAAATAATCCTATATATTTGAATACAGCGATGCGTACATCGGTGCAGCGTCCCTTCGAGGCGAGTGCGAGCAATCCTAGCGCTCCTGAGCCTCCGCCTCCATACTACTCGCAATATACCTCCGTGCGCCCTTCTTCGCCGGAGAACCCAGCTTATGTCGCTGACTACGATGCCCAGAACCACGGAGAAGGTATTTGGAATTGAAAACGTTTTATAATCATTTAGAAATAAGCGTGCAAAAAATATTGCGTAGGTATATTGAAATTACTATGTGTAATTAAAATAAAACAAAAACCTGGTAACTTGACCGTGATGGTGTCAGATTCATCAAAATGATTTTTAACTTATTTAGCACGAAAATTGCTCATATTGCTTGAAAAATCCGAGTGATTGCAGAGTTTTAAGAATAGGTTTTCAATTTCGATATGATCGTATTCGCTATAAAATGCAAAAGAAGATTGTCCGTGCGTGATATTGTAATGACGCATATCGGTGACTTGTTGTTCTAATTATGCAGCACTGGCTGCGGTTAGGGCTCAGTATCTACATCCCGAGGCTAATTCATTCGTTGATTGGATTCGACCTTGCATTTAGTGTAGTCATATATGTTTGCATACAATTTAATTTTCCGTTTATGTATGTAACGGACTTATGATACATACTTGAATTTCTTTGTTTATTTTGTTATCTTACTCGTCCATATTGGCGGCGGATCGTCCGATATGACGTCACGTCACACATTACCATGATAATTGATACTTAAGGCTTTGAAGTGTGATAAGAACAAAAATCTAGATTTATACTTGTTTACCTTATGAATGAATTGTATTAACTATGTACTTAATTATCCATATACAATCAATAACATAATTAATAAATTAAAAAAAAAACAGTTCATAAAAACAGTTTACAATTTGACTTACTAAAACTTGTCTTAGGCTAAATATACTTATTTAAACAGATAGTTTTAATTGCCATTAAAAACTTTATTTTATTAAAAATTATGCACTACATAATAACACATAAAAATTATGCACTATAAAATAATTATCTTAATTTCTAAATCTTCTAATTTCTCTCGCATGTATTTATGTGTGTGTGTTTGTGTAGTTATAAAAATACAAAATAAAAAAATGTGGCACTGGCGTTCTGATTAATCGATAATCGATTACGCGTTTGAAGCTATAAAAAATCGTTGAATAAAGTACCGTAAAATCGTCGAATATTAAACTGACGCGACGGAAGTGATAATTAATTTTCTTTATTATTATCCTACACCAACTGTATCCCGACATAATATACGTAATAATACAAATATTATTGTCTTGCCTGAATATATATTGGTTTTAGTGACGCTTACTGTTGTGTGTTCAGATTCGTCCCCGTTCATAAAGCCGGCGCCGTTCAGGCCGCCGTCGGAGGCGCGCGAGTCCGCCGGCAACCAGGCGGCGCGCGTCTACAATAATCCCAGCTACGTGAGAGGACCACAGCATCCTTACGGGTATGTTATCACATTTATTATTGAGCACTAATATCAAACTCCTACTTACGTGTAGTATGTCTGCAAAATGTTTGGTCATATATGGGTGGTTTTGTTTCTTTGATAATTAACAAATCCATTAGGTTTTTACGAGAATCCATTAAACTGAAAACTGCTTCAATATAAAATCAATCCTGTTTCAGAAATTATATGGGATCAGAAACTGTAGTTGAAGAGAGTGTTGGTCCCAACACTGGTGTTGTCAGCGACGACGAGCGCGATCGAGACCCATACACTCACGACGAGGACACCATGGAGAGCACTTGGACGCCATCACGAGCCGACGATAACGGCAAGTCAGTAACGTTTTTTCACTTAATCCATATTATGATGTTATGTTATGACAAATTTTACCGACAAATATTTGTTGATACATTAATCGAGATTTTCGAAACCGTTTGTTTTCGTCCCTGTAAAATATCAAACACTGTAAAAAAATTGTAGTGAAAATTTCTTTAGCGGAATTGTGCAGTTGTGTCCATTTTTTTTGGGATGGATAAAAAATGTTAAACTAGCGTCAGGACACGAAACCTGATCGAAAATTCGTATACGCTGCCTGATCGACGAATTGTCGTAAGGAATCTTTAAATTTTATTTTTTGGGTTACTACTTAAACCGTATAATTATATCACATTCTGGTCTCGTCATGTAAGCCAGATTTCAGTAATACGGCTCGGTTTGGCTCTTTTGAATTTTGTTTTTTGGGTTACTTAAACCGTAGAATTATTTATTGATTGATATATCGGTATAATAATGTTAGATTGTTAGTTTATTTTTAGGTGAAACCTTTTTTTTACGGTGTTAGTTGTTATAATTTAAAAAAAAATTAATAAATGATTATTGACAGCACAACGACTGGTAACGGCGGGTCACCATGGGGTCTGTTGCCCTACACCCACTCCACCCACAGCTCCGCTCTCTGTGCCAGGCAGGTTAGTTATCGTTTACCTATTTATATAGTAATAGATACTTTAATGAACATATTAATGTATAGACTACACTATTTATTTTCTGTGGAAATATTATGTGTCTATGCGATTTGTTTTATTTTTTCGATAATAAGTTTAATTCCTTCTTAGATCAGAATTAATTTGTATAAATAACTAAAACATTTCATTTTATTAGGATACAAACAACAACAGAAATGCGAGCGACCCACTCGGTGCAGGCGACAGTGGCACATCACCCGCGCCCACCTCCGGACCTTCATTCATCATCAACGTGGTTCAGAACATCAACGCATTGCAGCAACAGACCGACAAATAAATATCCAAAGGCTCAAATTGTCTAGTTATATAGTGGAGTTCGTTCCGTCTTCAGTGTGTATAGCACCGCTATGTTCTAACACAGAGCAAAAGAATCTCTTTAAATTTAAAAGTCTAAAACATTTGTTAGATATCTGAAAATGAAATTATGTTTTGATTTACTTACACTTGAAGAGGTTAATGCTAATAGTGCTTAAAGTTCAATATTATTAATTCTCTGGTAATATTATGTCACAGATATGTGTAAATCCGCTCCATTTTTATATCACAAACAAAACAAATAATTTTTTTCTAGAAAATACGACCTGTTGTTGTATACAGAAAAATGTTTGTGTCCAGTTTATATATTAATAAGACTGCGTCAGAATATTTTTTTTTTCAAATTTCCTTATCGTTATCTTGTAGGAAATTAATTCTGTACAAAACAGGTGGAATTTAATTTTTAATTTTCTTTAATTTTCTATTCTATAGAATTTAATTTTCTTTCATTTTTCCGCTAAAACGCATAGGAAAAAGGATATAGGGCTTTCTATTAAATAGAAAAATTGATACGCACTTTTTTTACTTTTTAAACTTTCGTTTTTTGAAGCCCGTAACTTTTTTCCTATGTGTTTTTGTAAAGAATTTAATATTCTACAAGATAATCATAAGGGAAGTTTGAAAAAAAAATTATTCTGTCACAGTCTAAATATATACGACACCAGTGAATTAGCTTAGCATTTTTTTTATACCTGTGACATTTGCGCAAGCGCAGGTATACGTGAACGTAGCCGTGCAATATGCACTTTGCTCAATTTACACTTGACTATTGAGATTATAAGCATTTATTGTAATTGTTGTTCACCCATCTGTGTGTGTATCCCGGATTAGTGAGTTCCTATACAACTATTTGTATACTTTGCCATGCCACGTATTCTGGTGCCATTTTGGGGAGGGATTGTAGAGTCAGCTCCTTACGTTTATTCTTGTAAGTTTGTTACTCTTTTTATACATAATTCATATTTAGAAAATGCAAAAATAAATTGCTCAATGGAATATTGATTATCAAAAATAAGGAGAGATGTAAATTGTAGGTTAGTTTTGTTTTTCAACCTAGATTATGATAGTTTTATGCTTTTTCCTTTAAACAGCGCTTTTAAAATTAAATAACAAAGCCATTGATATTTTATATTTATAGCAAATTTTATATATTAGAAAAAATAGATAAAATGTAATAAAAAAATAAATAAAAAATAGTCATAATATGTAAAAATGCAATTTATCTTAATTAAACTAGCAAAAGTTCATTTAGCAATGATTTTAAAATTTACATATTTAGCCTCAGAATTCAATCAGAAAAAAAAAACAATTTTAAACGAATACTTAAAAAAAGTGTGTGGTGCTAATGTGTACAGTTGTGGAGATGGTTAATGAACAAAGCATAATATTCCGTCTATATACATATTAATGTAAAGAACCGTTTAAGTATTTCGTGTGCATAGTTTACTTAATACTTAGAGGGGGGCTCCTGTATCGGAATAATCATAACGTTCTGTGACGAATCTTAAAATAGATCTGAAGTTATTTTGCTTGTATACATCAGGTCGATTTTTATTTAGCATGTACTTAAGGTATTGTATATATTTAAAACTAGGGATGTGTCTGAAACTATCTGAAATATTTGTATATCCGTAATTATTTCTATAATATTGTTTATCTACTCCCATGCTATAAATCCTCTATAAAAGATTCTGAAACAGTTAGCTCAATGCCAACATGAAAACACCCAATGTCCTTATAACCATTATATCATCCAATAATAACACTCAAGTTCCTTCTGCGCAAAGGGTTTACTCGATGCGCGATGCGTGGTATCTGTATGAATTTCAAAAAAAGGAACAGTCATTCACGCGCGTTTTATTAGCAGAACGTCGCGCGCCGTAAAACAAAGTAAGTTTTTTTTGTAATTCGAATCCCCGCCATTTTTCTTCGATATTTTTATTGTTTTGTTTAGAAAAAAATGGGCCTTCCAACATTAAAGAATATATTGAAGTGAATTTTAATAATCGCACAATACAAAATGTTCATTAAAAATATAATAAATGATTGTTTCATCAATACTTAGATTATTTGTATATACTCAGTAATGGATGATGTTAGGTTCCTAGGAGTGGCTGTTTTAATGTTAGCAGTGAACTAACTGCTTCAGCCTTTTATAGAGGATTCATATCATGGGTGACGATAAAGTCTTGTTTGTATTTTAATATAGCAAGAGTCGTGCAGCTATTGTCATTACTTGTCTCATTTTAAACTCTTGTCTCTATCGGATATAACTTGAAACATATTTGATTAGGTTGCGGTTACGGGTAGATTTTTATTTCGAATATCTGATAGCGATGGTGCTCCGTAACGTCCCTAGTTAAAACGTAGTTTTAACGTAGATATAAATATTCTTCTTTCCTTAAATGCTATTATGAATGTATATACCCTGTCCACCATAGCTTGGTCGATGACAGCTTGTCACTTTGACATAACTAGACCTAGATATAAATTATCGATATTCCAAACTAAAGTTACTGAAGAGTTTTTATTCTTGTTAAAATAGTTGACAGTCCAAATAGTCATCATCAAAGTCTGATTCGGATTCGATGGAGCAGTCTTGTAAATTTTTAATCAGTTCCCAATCTTCTTCCATAATTTTTTTTGTTTTATCGACTCGATTAAATTAGTCGAACCATTAGTTGTCACTATTTGCCAAAGTATAATAATTGTCAATTAACATTTCACGCAAAATACGGTATTTCATAGGCGTGTTTTGCGATGTCTGTCATCGATCAAGCTATATTGGACATGTGTATATATATACCTAAAATAAATCACCATAACTACCTTTGTAATGCCATCTTCCACTTGTATTTTAGGAAATTTGGAAACAAAAATTGATGAAAAATTGAAATGTCTTCCCTAATGTAAGAAATATTATGTATACAACTCCATACTCAAAGAGTCTCCATACTCTTTAATAAAGCTGGTGTATATTAGTTTTATTTAAGTATATACATATTATGTAAGTTACATCGATTAATAAATTGTTAGCGCAGAAATGAATAATCTATAAACATTCAGTCTGCCTTTAAAATTCAAATATTATAACGATAGTTTTATAAAACGAGACAAAATGTAAATAAATCATAAAAAACCTTTCTTGTAAAATAATTGTTACAAAAAGAAAACATGTAAATTATCAGATTAATTTTTCCATCAAATTACTTATATTTTAATTTAAATTAAAAAATATTCAATTCGAACTGATTTATATCAATTTGAACAGGTAAAAATTTTTACACCAAAGACAAACATTATTACTTATAAACGTTGACAAACGTAAACAATGTCTAATTAAGATCTATTTCTTTTCTATGTCAACTTTATTTGTATTTGAAAGAAGGAGACCAAACTCTGCTTCACTAATTGATCGATTAAACACTTTTTATAAGTAAACCCCGTAATTGTTCGCATGGTTGCTTTCTCTACTATAATATACATGTATAATACATATAAACCTTCCTCTTGAATTGCTCTATCTATTAAAAAATGCGTAGTTTTAAAGATCTAAGCATACATAGGGACAGACAGACGAGAAGCCACTGTTTTGTGACAATTTCTTTTTGCGCTAATAACTATTACTGATGTAACTTATCAAAGTATTATACAAATGGATTGCATGCAGTTATATATATAGACATTGAGATAAATATGTTTTTAAGCAACTTTTACTTTAAAAATAAGTGTATTTAAAGTGATTAAGGCACACAATAATAACGATGCAAATGAACGAACATCGTGGTAATTAAAATAATCATAACAATGTTTGTAGAGTATTTTCATATTCTTATGATTTGATTGCCAATTCTATGATACTCGATATTAATGTTAAATTATTTGTTATTTTTCTTTTAAATGAAGTGTTGCTTCTCTCGGAGTATTGCGATTTGTATATTCAAATATCTATTAAATTTCATAAACCAGGGAGGAAAAATCAAGTGCCTTAACACAATGAACTGGCTGTGATGTACTTTGTTTATAAAGTAAATCGTCTTGTTAAATTGTTTTATAATTAAGAATATTTTACGTAAAAATCTTCCTTTTTAGCCTAATTGTTAGAACGAGTGTAAATGACGTTTCTAGTCAAAGCTCACTGTAGATAATCTAATAAACGCTTTATAGGAATGTTTTTACAAATAAAATTTTAAAATTAATTAATTGTTTTTTTATTTAAATCACAATGAAAGTTATACAAATTGCTTTAAGTGCTAAAAAAAAAGAGACACAATATAGCTATGGAAATGCAGATAATTTATTCGTTTGACATTTTCAAGCTGGTTTGTGTGTCGGTGCTACAAAGAGCGCGACTGCATGCAGGGTCGCAGTACGCGACGAGTATTGTGAGTGCAGCGGCGCCCGCACGCGCTCCAGCTGCGTCTCGCGCGTCACACTTGCGTACAGCGGGATAGAGAATGCACTTTCAAAGCCGGCATCCGTATCCTGTTTTACAAACAATATTACTTATTATTTTGATAGTTCACTCAAACTCGAAACAATAGGCTAGTTGACTAAATTTGAATACTTGGATAATTATAATATCTATTTTTTCCCAAATATTTTAAAGAAAAAGCAATATTTACATTACGCATTTTGTATTTAAAAAAAGCAATTTAGATTTCCCTCGAAAACACCGAATAGTGTCATGGCGTCTTGAATGACGTCACAGTCTGCGAGATAAAACTGTTTACATCTGTGTCAACCTACTCTGTTGTATGAAAATGTCAACAAAAAACTGTCTGATCAGTATTCACTGCAACGATCACAGAAAAAAAGAGAATACCGCAAGTCCGCCCAATTCGTGTCCCTCTGAAACTCCGCTCAATTCAACTACTCCGCGCATTGCCCGTTAGTTGCCATAGGAACGTCAGTGACAAAGCTGTCGGATTAGCATCGTATAATATTGCAAAAATGCCGTCTTGCGTTATTAAATCTTGTAAAAGTGATACTAGGAAGCATACTAAAGCGACTGGTATTACATTTCATGAGTGAGTACCTCTTCAAATACAATATTTGTTATTAAAAATAAAATTTTATAATTTCATACATTTTATCGGGTTGGATAAAGTGGAGAAAATTTCTTTAAAATAACATACTTTATTTATTTTTTAAGTATCTTAAAATGGAAACACTATTTGCGACGAGAAATAAAGTAAGTAATAGATTAAAGTATTATTTATTTTCCACTAGGTTTCCACAATCTGCAGAGAGACGAGAGAAATGGATTAATGCTATTATTTTTACGAGATATCCCGATTGACCATCTAAACGTACCTCTATTTGTTCACTACATTTTCGTGAATCAGATTTTTACACAACTATTAAAGGATTACGGAGATTAAAGGAAACTGCTATACCTAAATTTTAAAATGTGGCCTAAAACCTAATGAGTCATTCGGTCAATTTCAAATGGCTTTTATGGATGAAGGACTTTTAAAATCAACTATCTACTGTTGGCATAGCGAGTTCAAGCGTGTTCGGCTTACTTTGGGGGATGAACAAAGGAGTGGTCTTACTACGATGGCTGTTTGAAGAAAGTGAGGTGGCACTAAAAAATTTAATTTAAGAAAATACGCAAATTATTACATACGAGGAGATTCTTCGAAGAGAGTGGTGCTTTGACATGATTCAAAAATATAATATCATTACAATTACAATTAGTACAGAGTTTTCGGTTAGTGGATTTGATGCGCACATATTTTTTTTCTATTATACTTAATGGTAGTAAGAATATTATTTACATCCAAAAAATTTAATTAAAAAAAATAAGAAGCCGCTATCCGTACTTTTGAGCCTGGCAGAATACGTCAACTACGTTACGTCAGACGCGACGTCGCATTTGATTAACGTTTTAGTTTGAAGTACTGTATCTACTTTTTTTCTATGATCGTTGATTCACTGTCAAGTGACTTAATGCCTATTTTTTTCGAATTTATTTTTTAAAAATATTTATAATCTTTTACTGGTTTTTTCTCATCTACGTCTTCATTTATAATTAGAAACTATAAACCAAGCAATTTCTTATTAGTGGACACAAGTATATTTCATATGTAAAAAATTTATTGTATTGCGAAATGATTTGAAACCTGCACTCCTGAGAGTTCCCTAAAAGTTCTCAAAGGTGTGTGAAGTCTGCCAACTTACACTTGCCAGCGAGGTGGACTATGTCCTAATACGCATCTTATTCTGAGGAGGAGACCCAGCTCAGCAGTGGGCCATTGAAGGGTCGTGATGATGATGATAGCAATATTACATAATACCTTAGGCACGTATCGGAACAGCAAAGGCGGGGCGGGCGAGTGTGGCGGGTCTCCTCCCTGTGCCGCCACCAGCGCGCTGCCGGTCCACACGGCTCCGTTCATATTCACTCCTGTCACTACGATTCCTTCGCTTTCGTCTGTTTATGTAAAAATTATTAAAATACCCTTACGTTATAATAGCAGATTCTCGGTAAAACTATCTTAAGGTAAAACTGTAAAACCAGAAAATATGGCCAACAATAACTGGCGTTTCAAATCTTGTGTTGCTTGACGTTATTTGCAACTTAGGGTGCCATTAGGCCTTTTTCGATTCGTACTTGAGGAATCGATTTGGCATCTAATAAAAATAAATCACCAATACAATTATTAGCTGTATATCTCAAACGGTTTACGAGATTTAAAAAAAATCTTATCTTCCTTTTTTAAGTTTTCTTTATGATTCCCAAAAAATCAATTGAAAAAAAAAATTATACCAAAAAATTACTTTGACTGTGTTTTTATACCACTTGAGCAATTCCATTTGACCGTGAGAGCCATCTGACGTAAATCACAAGCGCGCTTCCCAGCCGCGTGCACACGCGCAGCCGTCAGTATACGTTGTGGACGCAGGAAAAGACGCAAATCCACTTCTGTGTTAGACCAAAATAATTCATTACCTCCTTGTTACAATATTCAATACATGTAGCACTTGCGAATTTTCGAAAGTCATTTTCGAAAATTCGCAAGTTTTTTTTCTTCATTTTATAAAATTAAGTGGCATTACCTTGAGGCATGTAGTCTTCAAGGAAATCGAACATCTTAATTCTCTCGATTGCGGCGCGAGCTCGCATGCAAAACTCTTCTATATACTCCTCGGGAGTATCGGGCCCAGACCACAGCAGCTGCCATTCCTCTGGCACCTATAATTTAAACAGCTTTTTTAATTCTATTTTTCAAACATGCAAACCTATAAATAAATTTGGATAAAATTTTCTATGTAAAAGGCCCATATCCAATTTCCAGAGCCCTAAGTGAGTTAGCGTGCTAAATTTGCATTTTGTAAAGGTAGTTAGACGGCACGTGATCCCATCTGGTCCGAACGCATGGACTCTGCCGTGCTAGCTCTCGTAAAGCATGTAATAGAATTATATAAAGACATGCCCTTTCTTTGGGATAAAAAACATAGGGATTATAAAAACAAACTACTAAGAAATGATCGAAACAAAGTGCTTCTGGACAGTTTTGTCACAGCAATAAATATTGTTTGACCCAAAATTTTCTGCGTCTTTTTTATTAATATTAATCTATATATTTTTATATATATATTGAACTTGACATCATTGCTAAACCAATGCCAACTTTCTGGTATTTTGATGGTGCCATATTCTTTAAGCGGTTTTCAAAAGGTTCAGACGACTATCACTTCCGAAATGAAAGGAAGTTAAACTAACTTAGTGTAATGAGTGAGCTCTTTTTGTTGCGCTGCATCTAGTGCTCTGCAAACTGGATAATGTAATGGGCCTCTAAGTTCAGAGCAAGAACTCTTACTTAAGATATTGCTGGAGCGTTTTGCTCGTTCAATAAGGCGTCTTGTTTCCCATATTTTATCAAAAAGTAAATAAAAATGTTATTTTAAATTTTTAAATAAGTGTTTACCTTGTATACGGATGCAGCTTGTCTCGAGTGGGCCAGGGCAGCGAGTGTGACGTGTAAGGTGCGTGCAGCCGTCGCAGCGTCGTGCACCTCTGCTGCACACACCGCGCCCCACCACCCGTACAGCTTCTATTAATTATAGCACAATTTTTTGTTGATTATATTCTAGTCTACAGCCACCTTTAGAGTCGGCACTAGTTAGCTTGCTCTAAATTTGATTTTATGGTTTTTATGGATTTTTTTTCTATGTTTATTAAAGTAAAATAACAACCTTTTCAATCCGATAATCAGGCTTTATAAGTGGACTGCCGGACATGAGCTTCTTCCATAAAGAGAGTAGAGTCTTCAAAGGCGTTGTTGTATCGTTTTTCTTAATGGAGACTGTAGTATTTAATTCTATGTAGAAAACATTGATTATTATTTTTTTTCAAACTAATAAATGTTAATAAGTCAACTGTTACTGATCTTTAATTTACCGATTATTGATATGCAGTTACTTTCGATTTTGTTACATGTTTTTCTCCACTGATTTATAAAACATACTTAGCATGCGAGAAGCAGCAAAAAGCCGGATTTAAGTTCAATCCAATCAAGGCCGAAACATGAAGCGTTATAGGTAAGGATAAGGTGGGTGTTACGTTGTATGCTTTGCTTTGAAACAAATTAGGTTGTTGATTTTGTTATATTGTTCCTCGCACTGGTTTATATTTCACCTGCGCGTGTAAAGTGTTACCTTTCAGCCCGTGAATGATATTTTCAGCAGCATTGTGTTCCCAGGCGACGCGGCAATTATTCGGCAGCTCCAGCAGCTGTGGCGGATCGATATCAGGTAGTGATTCCAGCGCAGTTATGTAGTCCTGGTTATAAAAAATTGCCTTATTGCAATCATTATCCGACATCATGGCGATTAGAACATAAGGTAAATAAAGACATAAAAATTATAATAGGTTGGGGAATAAGTCTTCGCATTATAGTATGTATGAACTTGTTATAAAATCTCTTTGGCTATACTATTTGTATCTGGCTGGTTTTGGTATCATTCAAAGTTTACATTTTAAAGAAGATAATTCCAATTCAAATTAAGAAAATGTTTGATTATTATTTGTTTTTCGTACTGTGAAGATGAGTAAATCTAATGAAGAAATTTGATACATTTTAAAATTTTACTACATAAAGGTAAAAATGCAACGCAAGCCGCGACAAAATTTTGCGATGTTTATGGACCAGTGTCTGTGAGAGTAGCACAAATTTGGTTTAAGCGTTTTCAATCCGGAAATCTTGATGTCAAAGATGCACCTCGCTCTGGTCGCCCTATTACGGATAAAATGGATGCCATTTTTGAAAAAGTGGAGCAAGATCGGCATATCAATAGTTACGACGTAGCTGAAGAACTGGGAATTGACCACAAAACAATTTTGGCGCATTTGAAAAAAACTGGGTACACAAAGAAGCTCGATATTTGGGTACCTCACGAGCTCACTGAAATAAACCTAATGAACCGTGTACTCATTTGTGATTCTTTATCACGACGTAATGAAACCGAACCATTTTTGAAGAAGCTGATACCTGGTGATGAAAAGTGGATCACGTACGACAAGAACATGCAAGTTAAAGCAAGAATTTGAGAGAAAGCGGCCGGAATTAATCAACAGAAGGTGTGTGGTTTTTCATCATTATAACGCTAGACCTGACACATCTTTAACCACTCAGCAAAAATTAAGAGAGTTTGGCTGGGAGGTTTTAATGCATCCGCCGTATAGTCCTTACAATGCACCTTCAGATTTCCATCTGTTTCGGTCTCTTCAGAATTCTTTAGGCAGTGTCAGGTTAACATCACGAGAGGACTGCCAAAACTACTTGTCGCGGTTTTTCGATCAGGAGCCCCAAAATTTCTATAGCAATGGGATCATGTCCCTACCTACAAGATGGCAAATAGTTATCGAACAAAATGGTACTTACATACTTTAGTTAAATGTAAATAAACTATATGAAAAAAGGGTTTGAATTATCTTAAGAAATGCGTAGAAACTTTTTCCCCAACCTATTATACACTGAAATGAAATCAAATACATACATGCATATTAGCAGTTCTCGACAACCCATCGAATACCGGCAAAGGGTCTAGCATGCATCGGGCCAGCAGCGCCCGTAGCACTTCCCTGTCAGCAGGAGCCTCCACCCGCGCCGCGTACAGACTGCCGCACAGCTCGCGAGACGCGTTGCCCCCGCCCACCCATCGCACTGCGGCAGCGCACGTGTTCACGTCGCCCCACTCCCACGCATAGTAGCGCGACCAACCTTTATGTACATAATATAGGAAAACCTCATAAATAATTAGTTTATTTTTATTTCTGCGGATAAGAAATAATTGATTAAATTTTATACATATATCTAAAGAAGTTGGTTGATCAGTCTGTTTAAATATTTTTTTTGCGAGACATATATAAATTCGTTAGTAGATCATTTTAATAATAACATATATTTACTAGGAAGCGAATTTTCAAATGTTTACCCCTTAGGAGCGAAAATAGGGATGACAATGTCAGTATGGGTAAAAATAAGAGGGTGAAAACATGAAACAGGAAAATATAAATAACAAAAAATCTATAAAACAAAAGAATGTAAAAGAATTGATTAGGATTGAGAAAAGTATCGGAAATTATAATTATATATATATATATATATGTATATAATATAAATGAATTTTAATTGCGACCTTTTATTTATCCTTTGCAACAGATTTTTCTTAACTTTGTGCATATAAATATTTGGTGCGATTTACCTAAAGGTATATAGTTACGCCGCTCTTGTATCAGCGCGTGCAGCAGCGCCAAACGGGCGAGAAGACGCGATAGAGAGGCGTCACTGGTGTCGCGCGACCACGACTGCAGAGTCCCGCACGCATTGCGCTTAATGCCTTCCGGTGACTACGATCGATACGATTTAATTATTTACTAGTGAAATATACATTCTAGTACTTCTTAATACTGAATTTAAAGTTAAATCAACATCAATATAATCTAAATTAATCAAGAACCATCAACAGCTAAGATATCTCTCGTTCTCGTTTATTAATGGCCACTGACGTATCTAACCTCAAGGTGTAGTTAGTATACATACAATAGTGACTTTCCTGGTCATTTTACTATTATAAAATAAATAAGTAGTAAGAATACCCACTAAGGCTACTAACTTACTTCAATAACGACGCAGACACATGTATTGGCCAACATAGAAGGAATTTCCCGATCTTCTGCCGTTATCCATAAACGAAAATCATCATTGAACTGACTAATCTGAAAAGTGTTCAATTTGTTTATTTTTAGAAATAAAATTATTTAAATACATCTTAGTAGAATTAAACTCGCAAAAGTGACTTTAAAGGAGAAGGATCTAACTTTAATTACTGTAAATCTAAAAGTAACTTGTATATTCTAATAAAAATGTCAAACTGACCGATCTTTCCGACAGTGATACTACAAAAGATACTAAATCTCTTGTAAAAGGAGAAGCACCGACTGTGATTGCGAGCCAGCCTCGATTCGCCTCCAATGCTGCTTTCCACGCCGAGAGACCTTCTTCAACACCCACCTGGTCAAATACAGAAATATTTATGTAACTATACAGATTATATTTATCATCACAACAAATTAATGGCTGCTGAGCCGGGTCTCCTCCTTAGAGAGAGGTAGAGGATAGGCCTTAGTCTACAACGCTGGCCCAATGCGGATTGGCAGACTTCACACATCTTTGAGAACTTTAGGGAGCTCTCAGGAGTGCAGGTTTCCTCACGATGTTTTCCTTCACCGTTAATGCAAGTGATTTAGTTGCTTACCATAGTAATTGTACGTGAACATGCTAGCGCATACGCTGTTAGGGCATCGACAGCGTGTGCTGCCAGCAAAATAACAGGCCGAGTGGCACGTGCCCATTGTACTGAGCGACTTATGGAATCTCCACTCATCACACCAGAACCTGTTCAAAATTACATTTATAAAACGATCTGCTTCCTCGCTTTGCTGTATTGAAAAATTATAGTCGGCCATTGTGCAAAATTCTGTCAGTGAAAGGATTTTAAAGTTCAGACCTGTTGGTTTACTACCCTTAATAATTTGTTGAGCCGTAGCAATCATTTTTTACTTATTATTTTCTATTTAAAATTTAACCTATATAGATTGCGCGCGAATGCAAAGTTGAATGCAAAGTTAAGGAATGTGTAAATCAAGTGACAGTGATGTGACATAATTTGAATTATCGATGTCAAGTTTGTTTTAATAACAACTTTTATATCTCGGTTAAAATAGACTCTGATTATTATTGGTTTAAGACATAAAGTTTTATGAGTAATTCTTTTGCAGTGGTCGCAGTGCGTCTGTGGAACTCTCTGCCAGTTGCGATAAGGAAGGCGCCTACGTGTGCGTCCTTCAAGCGTCAAGTGAAAATTTTTTATTCAACTAGTCTAGGGTTCAAATTGACATAATAACAGTCCGTCAATGTTTTCCTTATTATTTTCACTTATTTACATATAAATAGATAATTATGTGTATGAATGTTTATAGTGTATGATATTTAATATGTATGTGTGTATGTATGTATGTATGTATGTATGTATGTATGTATGTATGTATGTATGTATGTAGGTACGTTTAATGCTTATGTATGTGTATATGTATGTATATGTTTATATTCATGTATATGTGTAAGTATCCATATATGTAAATGTAATATTTAATTTATTATATTTTCCATTTTACTGTTTGCACACCTACCCACACTTTCTTCCATGTCTTGGGTCAGCTGGTAGAAAATGTTCTTAGCATTAAGCTCGCCTATTGTACACCATAGTGCAAAGAAGTATTAAAATAAAATAAAGGTTATTAATAAAACTATTTATTAATAACCTTCATAAATACCTAGAGGAATGTCAAGCCATAAACAAGCATTATTACATTTAAATCATTAATACATGACAGCGAGGTGCCCATTTAGTAAACAATAACGCACGTGCCTAAAGTAAAGGCGAGTGAGGTGAGGCGGGTAGACGACGAGGGTAAATGCTTCCGGTCTTTACCTCATGTCCCGATTGCAATCAACCGGCGCGCTTGCTATACATTAGTAACAGGCGTCACTTTGAAATTTATGATTAGAAATGTGCATGATACAATGCACATTTCTAAATAGTCAAGATAAATTCCAGCGATTTTAATACTAATTAAATAACTAGTACCTAGAAGTTGATCAACAAATGCAATAACAGCCCTGTAAGTGGAATCAGGTCGCACTGCAGCCACCGCGACGACAACCTCGAACGGACTCAGATTTAATCGATTAATAAAATGTAGATCCCCGGATTTGTTAAATTCCAGCCAGAAATCATTTTTCTCGATATTAAGCCGAACGAAAAAATCTTCATCTACCATCTGTACATAAATAAATAATTTAAAATGATAATTTATTTTAAAGATCATATTAACAAAAAAAAAACTTTTGTTATACCTTTATTTGTGCGATTTTTCTTATGCAGTCATTTGCCCATTTACATTTATTTTCAATATCAATAAGTACATTTTTGTCCACCATGAGATTAAAATTTCCAATGAAAAGATTCCACAGCTGAAAATACAACATTATTGATTTTTTCATCAAACATAAATATGTATTTGTATACTAAATAATAGGCGTGGGCAATAGTACCTTCTCTGGTATAAGATTATCATAAACATTATGCAACAAATGCATAACAACGGTGTATTTATCTTTTTTATGCAGGCTTAGTAAAACACGTTCTATTATTCTTCTTGTAAAGTTTTTCACTACTTTATCGTTGTTTATATCTTTCGTATCCTAAAATAAAATAATTCATTATAAAAACCACACAAAAGTAAATAGACAGAGAAATTTTCGTATTTCTTTCATAAATGATATTATTCAGCTCACCCCGTTTTTGCTGACGGCGTTTTCAAACATTTCAAAAACGGCGTCCATCGGCAGCGATATTAGAGGGTGCTGCAAAGCCAACTGTTTCACAGCCAGCGATAAAGTCGCGGCGCGAGTAGCACTCTCCTCGTAAACCTCGCAAGCTGCTCGAGTCTCCTCCTCTATAGCTTTTGCCGCTAGCAAAGCCTCAGTTATCGTCGAGCTAGTCATACGCGTTTTTTTCAGCGAACCGAGCAAGTTTGCGTCGTGTAAAATATTTCCATTACTTGTTAAATCTTTCAAGAGATTTTCCTGATAAATGGAGCAGATAATTTAACTCGATATATTTTTTTTACAGAATGTAAAAATATAGGAATAAATTAGATACTTATAAGCGCTGATATTGTAGGCATATTTAGCTACACATCATAAATGCTAGAAATTGATTTAAATTAAAAATAAAAATGTAAACAAACGTGTATTATTTGAACTCACTTGCAACTCATATTGCTGTTTCTGCAATGCAGCTTTCGTCTGTTTGATTTCTCTAGCTTTTTTATTCATTTCAGGATTTTGTTTTTGCATCGCATAATATATCATTTGATCTAAAAATATACAGTATTTTTTTTATTATATGCTCCTTGTTGTTTTTGTGTGACATAGCCGAATTAAATTAATTTGTCGTATGGATTGTCGAAATGGATTTCAGGCACTCAGTAGAAAGGTAGAAATTAAACTATTTCAGTGTTATTTCTAATAGTTACTAATAGTCGCTGTTGAGTAGTATGAATATGGAATACATACCTACAAGTGCATGGAGCCGAGGAGCAAAATGCAAGGGCGCAAGGTAAGAGAGCACGCACGGAGTGGTTGCGAGCGTCGAGCGTGTCACCAGCACCACGCGTGCGCGACCACCTCTCACCATCACCCACCACCACTCTTCAATACTATCTACGTCCGTTATCACCAGTTGGCGCCCCAATCTTTTTAATATGATATCGAATTTAAACATTAGCCCTTAATATGCACAACATACATTCGAGTTAATTCAATTTATAATCAAAATATAACATAACGTAAATAGTAAAAATAGAGATAAAATTGTAGCGCCATATTTCTCACTTGAAAGATTCAGTAAAATAATTCTTTATTGCCCTGGAAAAAATTCTGTAAACAATTTAAATAAAAGTTGACAAAGGCGGGCTTATCTATAAAAGAAATCTCTTCTATGGAAGATACTATGGATGAGAGTAAAAGTGTCGTATCTATGGCAACGGCAGTGCAAGAAAAAAATTGATAAATTAATTAATGATATCGCTATACATCGATACATGCCTACATTCTTTAATATGCATACATATACATGCTTATGAATACATTTGATAATTATGAAGTATAATGTTGTTTAAATTCTTAATTGAAAAAACCAACCAATGCATAACTTAAATGGTAAGAATACTTGGAATCTCAGTAGTGTTGTCTCTCAAGGTAAATAATTTATATAATATACTATGTAAAAATGACTTTTTTTTAAAAGATCGACTATTGAGTTTCTTGCCAGCTCACATATAAACAAGCTGACCGACCAACCAATTTTTGACGTGTTTTTACAAAAGTACTTTTGTAAAAAAAGTCTGATTAAAATATTTTGAGTTTGACCTTTGTCATCTTTAGGCAGTAAATCAAAACATTTTCTTTAATCTTAAAATGTATATAAACAAATAGTGAAATATATACCTGACAGCTAACTGTAGTGCAGTATACAAGTTGTCGCTGTGTTGAGCCACAAAATCTACAGGGCACTGATGTAGTGTTCCGCGCAGCCACGTTTCTGCTTCCCCCTCTGGGTCTATTACTAGTGGAATCAGAGGGCCACCATGCTCTAAATACTGGAAAAAATAATATTTAAAAATTATATATTTGGCAGAATACATTTTTCTAATTCGTGATATATCTAACAAATTAATCAAATTTCGAAATAACATCTGAGTAAAATCTTATACTAATAATTATAAAAAGCTGAAGAGTTTGTTAGTTTGTTTGCTCGAACGCTTTAATCTCAGGAACTACTGCCCCGATTTGAAAAATTGTAGTGTTAGATAGTCGATTTATCGAGGAAGACTATAGGTTATATATCATCACACTAAGACCAATAGGAACGAAGCATCACGCGGACGAAGACGTGCGGATCGATTAATCCGCACTCTGTATAGGTGCAGAGCGGGAACTTCTTTCTTAAATTGCACATAGTTGTTGTGTGCAATTAAATTATGTGTTTGTGTGCCTGTTCCCTAAGAGAGGAATTAGGCACATATGAAACGACCTAGCCTAACGAATTTGTACGATTATTTCAGCAATGACGATGTAGTAGACGAAAGGAGCGCGCTTATCTTTTTAAGCTTATCTAGACTTGCAATTTTACGAGGATATCTTAAATCCTTGGTGTATTCAATCGTTCAAAAAAAATATATTGAGCAAAACGTTAGCCACCTTCAAGATGTCATTTTCAAAATGCTCAATTTTTGTAAAAGTAGCCCATCTTTATGACAAAACGAACAATTTTCAGTGATAGCAATCAGACTTATTGTATATACCAATAAGGTTCAGTTTTGCTTTGAAATTTTGATGACTATGAATGAAAGATACGTGCGTCCAACTTAGAGGTTTATTTTTGACTGATTTTCACAGTGTAGTGACACAGTTAACATTGACATAGTGTAGTGACCTTTTCACATAGACATTCACATTTTGTTTTATTTATGTTAATCAGTGGCCAGTTAAATAAAGTATGTATGGTAACTTCTAGTTAAATTATAAATATTGCTCTCTTTTTTAATTAATTGTACTTATTTTATTACTCGTTGTTATTTTGTTTTAAAAGCATACATATTTTATTTAAAGGTCGTTTCAAAATACCATATTTACATTTAATTGACACTACACGAGTAATATTGTCTGGACCGACATGTTTATGTATTATTTTACCTAATACCCACCTACTAGGTGTATTTTTAGTATTCCATTTCATGACAAGGTATTTTACTATTTTATTTAAGAACTTAAATTTTTACTCGACCTAGCTTTACCTGATCAATCGATATAGCATTTTTTATGGCCGATTGGTCTAATGGTAGGCCATCGGCTTCCCATTTTAATTGCTTCTCTGGAGATGATAAAAAGTTAATCACAGAAAAGGAAGTTTCTGTAAAGCCTATTAATTCAGACCACTTTAACAAATAGTTTCTGAAACAAATATTTAAATTTGAGTAAAATAAGAATAAATAATAAATTTAAATTAGGTCTGTTCCGGAAGTAGAATCATACATATATTTAAAGGAAATTATAAAATATTCAAAAAATCTCCATCCAAACTTTAAAATCTCCATCCAAATATCAAAAGATAAACATTCAAGATACGATAAGAGGTATGTACATATTATTCGTTATAAATTACCTGGCTTGGGTTTCAGTTAAATCTGGTAGATATGTGAGATAAGCAGCAGCTAGCAGAGATCTGTCATTCAGATTTACTATTTCTTGAGAAATACTTTGCAACTGGAAGAAAATAAATTATCAAACTTTACAAAAAATATAATTAAATGTTATCATTGACTGTGCTAGTATTTCCACAATAATGCTAACCGAAAGATATTTAGAAAATTCTTTATTTATTGCGGCTGGTAATGTTATCAAATGTTGCTGCTTGCCAATTACGCACTATGTTAAAACAATGTATATACATCTTAGGAATTGACAACGAAAACTCGAAATTGTATTTGGAAACTTGTACAGTTATATACTACCAAATCTAAACGGACCCAACCAACCCCACGGATTTTATTCCGTTGTTATTCAACACAATACTCTATAAATACATATTTTTACAGTGTTGCATAGAATCACAAACCTTAGAAAAATATTCAATAAACAAAAAGCCACTAGACCTAGTTGAGCGTTTTAATACGGAGTAGTATAAAGAGAAGCTACTGACATGAGTCTCCCACGAATCATATTCCTGAGCAAGTTGATCGAGGAGGTCGCGCGCTGCGTTTATAGTGTCGGTGGTAGTCTTGACACGTATTTCAATGGTGGCTGCCTCCCGCGTGTGTTGTCCAAGTTGCTCTTTAAGAGCTGCAACTCGCTCGTCTACTGTCACCAAACCGCTGGATAGGGCTGCCAGCTCGTTTTCAGCTTGCTGTAGGTTTCTGGTAATCCAAATCGTGAAGATTAGTTCTTAAAATATCTTAAGGGATTAGATTTGAATAAGAAAAGACTAGACTACAAAAAAAGTCAGAAAAGGGAAGGAAAAGCCAGATATCTTCTTGATTTATGAAGTTAATTAAAATATTAATGTGATTTAAGAGAAATATTTTGAAAATGTAAAATGAAACTTAAATACACGTAATAAAATGCGAAACCGGAGAGAGTCGACTAGTTGTTTCCTAAAGGCTAAATTGTCCGATAGATTATGAGTATGTTTACTTATGAAGATGTCGTTGTTGCTCTTGCAGTGGTCGGACCCTCGAGAGAGCACGGGCATACGCAAGATTGGCAAGCACCCAGGCGGCAAGTGGGGCACAGGCCGCACTAGCTCTCTTTGCCGTCGCCTGTTCAAACGACGCACCGCGACGTTCTAATAAGCGTTCTACTGAGTGCGCGGCTTCGGAACTGATTTGACTTGCGTCTAGACATCTGCAGCAAAATATTCAAAATAAATGTGACTTTTCTTATTATTGCTGCTGTATGTTCATATTAAAATTTAAAGGGATTTATTAATAACATACATCATTTTGTACAAACATTAATTTTATGACAGAAATAGAAAATAAAAACAATACAAAAAGATGTGATGCCACCATCAAGCGCATCTCTCAGCAATATGTTACAGTATGATAACATTCTTATATTATTATATTCTTATTGTATAATAAAAGAAAGATATTATATTCTTATTGTATACCTTCAGATTTAGAAACCTGAAAATTTTAAATTAATAATTATATGTACTAAATTTTAACTAAGTTTCTATATGCATATTATTTCAAATTTTTTTTTTAATTCGTGAGCCTATTCACTCTTTTCTTAAGGATCCCCAAGTTATAAGTTGTAGGGAATTCAGAACACAGTCGAAGGGTGAGAATTCGAATCCTTAGCTTATTATTACACAACTGACATTACATTTTAAACAAAATAATACCTTATATCTTCTTTGACGCCTCTCTTCGAAAGAAAACTTTTCATAGAATGCCATGACGTATCGGCGATACCCATCAGCCGCAATACGCCTTCGAGTACATCACGGACGACATCTGGTGGCGCACGAAGTGAACGCACCTAAATAAACCAAAATTTGTAACAAACGAGTATTCTATTATTATGTAGATGTTAAAAAATCATTGAAACAATACTTACCTCGCTCAAAGACTCGGGTCTAATGTCGCCAACGGCAGCCCTGGCGGCCGCTATTACTGGCTCCACTGATGCTAACTCTGCCTCAATTTCTTTTTTCCTATATAATTTTATATAGTATATATAATTTAAGTATAGATATAGTATTACCAGACCGTCCTATTTAAGGCTGTACTTCATGTATGTGTACTCTTTTATTTATTTAGCAAACAATGTTTGTCAAGACAATTATCAATATTAAAGTAAGTACATAATAAAATAGATAAGAAACATTTATTGGCGATATCATAATTTTTTTTTATATATAACATGTTAGTTGTTAACGTAATGTAAATGATCTTAATAATAAGTAAATTCATCAATCGGCAACAGTTATATTTCTAACATAAAATTTTCATTTCGTACAATGAACAACTTAAGAACCAACAATTATTGCCGCAATTCTGGCGTCTTTATGTCCAGGAATTTAAATCCGTGCCGGTGTATATATAATAGGTTGGGGAAAAAGTTTCTTCGCATTTTTAAAGAAAATTAAAAACTTTTTTAATATAGTTTATTTACATTTAACTAAAGTATGTAGGTACCATTTTGATCGATTACTTTTTGCCATCTTGTAGGTAGGGACATGATCCCATTGCTACAGAAATTTTGGGGCTTCTTATCAAAAAACTGCGACAAGTAGTTTTGGCAGTCCTCTCGTGATGTTAACCTGACACTGCCTAAAGAATTCTGAAGAGACGGAAATAGGTGGAAATCTGAAGGTGCAAGGTCGGGACTATACGGCGGATGCATTAACACCTCCCAGCCAAACTCTTAATTTTTGCTGAGTGGTTAAAGATGTGTGAGGTCTAGCGTTATCATGATGAAAACCACACCCCTTCTGTTGATTAATTCCGGCCGCTTTCTCTCAACTTCTTGATTGAAAACGCTTAAACCAAACATGTGGTACTCTCACGGACACTGCACCAGGTCCATAAAGATCGCAAATTTTTTTCGCGGCTTACGTTGCATTTTTACCTTTTTTGTAGTAAAATGTTAAAATGTATCGAATTTCTTCATTACACTCACTCACCTTCACAGTACGAAAAACAAACAATTTCCTAATTTGAATCAGGAATTATCTACCTTAAAATGTAAACTTTTAATGATACCAAAACCAACCAGATACAAATAGTATAGCCAAAGAGATTTTATTATAAGTTCATACGTATACTATAATGCGAAAAGACTTTTTCCCCAACCTATCAGATAAAAACTCACCGAACTTGTAGCTTCTCATTCTCCATTTCTATATTCTTTTTCAGTTGATGCATTTCTTCTTTTTTATCAGTGGTAGCACGAACTGTGGCCCCAATCTGATCCAAGGCTTGATTGGCTTTGAATTGTTCCTCGGATAATGCAGTTTCTTGTTGCGCTGCTTCCGCTTGTAGAGTTGCCACTTCACTTCGAGCGCTACGCAGTGCTTTTACCCCAGCCTGGTTATTTATATTTAAAAAATAATATTATTATATTAAATTTCGACATAAAATCAAATTCAGTCCTGGACTATCGTAAATATTCCAAACTTACGGATAATGTATGTAGTCGTTGTAGAAGAGTCTGTTTTTTGGTACTAAATATATGATAGTACGACTTGATGAAGTGTAAATATTTTACAGGCACACAAACTGTCTTAGCCTCCAAGTTTTTATATACTTGAAGAAATCCCTCTATCGGTATACTGCTTAAATCTTCTTGAGACATTTCTTGAGCGTTATATTTGGATAATCTAAAAATTATATAATTTCAGTGAAGAAATCATTTTTTTTATAATACTTCATTCTAGTATTTCTAAAACAAATTTTAAACAATAGTGCTATTTCTGTACTTGTAAGCCATAACTGTAAAATATAATACCTGCCCATATGCGAGTATCAGTCGTCACAAACTTTTTAATCAATATTATTATATAATTATATTTGTATTATAAAAGCAACCAAAGGCAACGAAATTCAGTCAAAACATCAAACATAACATAATATAAATATAATGTTGCTAATCAATTTTACAGATGAGAAAAATTAATTTGATGTTTCAATGCGAACTTTTAGAAAAATAACAACTCAAATTTAAAAAACAAAAATATAACTGTAACCTAAAATTGTCTATAGCCGTAAAAAATAGCAAAAGCTACAAATATCATAGTAATATAATAAAAATAATAATCATAAATGCATATTAGTATAATTTAACATACTACCTGTTTAATTGGAAGCTTTGGTGCAATGATCACTCTGTGCAAAATATACCTCTGTATCAGGAGAGAGGGCATTTGCTTCAGAGTTTCCGACGACCATTGCTCGATCCACGCTAGACGATTGTTGCATAGCAATGGAGAGGAATCCAGCAATGTTGATAAGTTGTCTTGTTCTTTGTCCAGACAAATCAGTATACCTAGATTCAGTTTTATATCTGAAACGAAAGATCGTCGTATACTTAACTGGATAGTAATATTATTATTGATTAGAATTCTCTACTACACTCGTACAATCAACGGAACAGTCAATCATAACTAAAATAAAATATTTATCAAACTGTAATAAAATTGAACGACTTAAATTATTACGACATAAATTCTGTAAAAATAGTACTTTTACGACTTTCATTATTTCAAAATGTAATATAATTATAAAAAATTCGTTTAAAGTTATTAAGTTATTTCTATAAAATATTTATGATTTTTTTTCATCCTATTTTTAAGACGTTATGTTTTAATGGGTTTATAATATAATAACTTACTTATTAAAGATTGTGAAGTATGAGGTTGAGTGGTTGGCAATATATTGGAAGATAGCACTTGTAAAGAATCGGCTTTCAGAAAAGCTTCTATACAAGCCAACCATTGCCCGCTGGCTACTGACTCGCTGATCACAACTAACGTACGAATCCCTTCGCTAGCTGATGTTAAAGCCTAAAAGAAAACAAATTAATGGTAATGATTTTATACTATAATAATTATTTCTGCAACTGTTGTATCATAAGGGATATTAAAACACGAATGTGGGTTTACATAATATCTTTAGAGGATTTAAAGCACGGGAGTAGATAAAAAAATATGAATGTGAAAGTTTGTATATTTGGACGTGAAAACGACTAAACGGATTTCAAGGAAATTTGACTTACAGATTCTTTATAACTTGGATTAACTCAGAAAACAGCACTTATTGCAACAATTCATTACAAATGAAATGTTTTTTTTTGATAAACATTTTGATAAGTATTAATATACATGGTAAGCATTAATATACGTGCGAATAAGAGGCGGGTCGACTAGTGTTAATAAACTTATATTTTATTTTTATTCATAATCTTAAATAATTTTAATATGAAACGCTATATGGTCTTCTCGTCTTTTATTTATTTTGGTTTTTTAACTAAATAAATAAATTTTATTTTTAAATTAGAGACAGTTTATATTTCATCATAATATTATCCAATAGTAACATCATCGATGGCGCAAGTGCGTTATTTGGTTTTTCACGCGATTGGAATTGAAAATATAACCAGATCATAGCTTTATTAACCTCTGACTGGTAAAAATAGCTTGGCGAAATAAGTTCTTGTGCAGCCGCCAAAAGTTCAGAACTAGAAAGTTAAAACTTACATTTTTAAACATAGTATAGAATTGTGCCTGTTGATCAATATTAACAAGCGTAGCAGATAAAGCCGTCGTGACGAGTCGCGCTACCTGTCTTCTACCTACGCCAGCACTTCCTATACACGTTAACACACCGCCGTTCAGCTGAAACACACAAAAACAACGAACAAGTTTATATTTTATGCAAAATATATTATTTATTATTATATATTATTTATACAAAAATTAACATCAATGTAAATAATTCTTCATAAAGCGACTTCAACTAATAGACTTCTAATTGTTATTGCAACAGTAACAAAATCATTCCGAATTCATGCAAAACTCAATGATAGTGAAATAACTGTGAATTATTTTTTAATTCCGCATTGTGATTTTGCGTTCTTCATTTTCTATTAATGATTGATATACAATAAATAGGCTAGTTGGCTAAATTTGAAAACTTGGTTAATTATATACTTTTACATCTACTTACTTATTAAAAAAATTACATTACTTATTTTGTATTTAAAAAAAGCAATTTAGATTTCCCTCGAAAACGCTGAATAGTGTCATGGCGTCTTGAATGACGTCACAGTCTGCAAAATAACCTGCTCTGTTGTATGAAAACGTCAACACTCAACGTCACACAACAACAACAATGATGTTTTGCGTGTCGTGACGTAACACTTTCTGATCGGTGTTCGCTGTCACGTGACTTAATGCCTATTTATTTTCTAAAAATATAGTGGACACAAGCTTTTTTATATTTTCTATTTTCAGTCTTTGTTGTGACGTAAATACCTTAAATACTTCCATAGCTTTATTTATTTATTATAGGGATTATTATTGAGTAATATATGTAAAAAAACTTACAGTAAGTGCTATAGCCATTGACAGTGTAGACAGCTCATTGCACACATCTATTCCCGGGTCACCAAAGATGTATTCATCATCTGTTACTACAAGCAAAATCGACAGTATCACTTTAGTTACACTTCTGCTATTTATTAATATACTAGTCGACCCACCCCAGCTTCGCATGGATGCAATTTAACATCAGCAACAAACAACGTTATAATCCAGGTTATAAAGTATCTGGGTGCTAAATTTGATAGAAATCCGTCCATCCGTTTTTTGTTATTAAGTAACAAATATCCAAATATCTTTTCTTTCACATTTATAAGTATATATTAGGAAGACAAATATATAATAATAAAATGTATTTAAGCCGAAGACAGACAAGTAATAATAGTGGTAATACATTTATATACAACTTACAGCACTGATTAATTAGTTTTTGTGTACTTTTGTGCCATTCTTCGTATTCGACCGCTTCTAAATATATTCCATCACTACGCAGCCTCTGTTTAAAGTATACATCGTCACCAGCTCTAAGATAATTTTGCACTAATTTATTATATTGAGATTTCTCTTCGTGCAAAACTAATCTTTCTTTAAATAATATATTCGCCTCTGCGTTGAGAGCCTATAAAATATTAAAACAAACAAATATTTTAAAATCAATCAATTAAAAAACTATAACAAGATAATTTTTTCTCTTTATTAAAAATAAATTTTGAAAAATTAGTGTTAATAGGGAACAATTTTACAAGTCCATAGCGAAATTTTAAGTTTTTTTTTGTGATTTGTTAATAATAGACACCGCTTTGAGAATTACTTTCTAATACAATTTGTCTATTGTCATGTTTTACGTATGGATGTACGTTTGGATCCTTAGTATGTTCCAAATTAATAGAAAATCCTAAAAAACTAGTATCTAACATATTAAGCGTGCATTGAGGACGTTCGTTGCTACAATTAAATATAATTCCTAGTATAGGAGCGCTTAGAAGTGTAGTTTAGGTTTTAAAATAACATTTTTGTAATATATTGTTAATATATATATAGTAAGTTTTAGTTTATTTTATAAAATAAATAATCTTTTACCATGATAACTTCATCTAAATTAGAGGGAGAATACCATTTGATATTTTCACACCATTTTTTAAGATGTGATGGATTCCATTTGTAGTGTGGTTTAGAATGGAATGTATTTGTCACCTGTAAATAAAAAAAATTAGAATACGTACAATAGGTACACATCACACATGATCATTACTATTTAAGAATGGATGTTAAGATTACCTCTTTGTAAAGTGATAACATGTTGCGCGATAAATGAGAGATATCTTTGTCTGTTATATTCTTAGCAACACTTTCTAATAGATAAGTTCTTATCAATTCTAATAATTCGTCTTCATCAGGTTCACTGTGGATTAATATAAAAGGTTATTTAGCGATAATGCTCGAACATACAATAATGTTAAATTGGGAGTATATATTTACTTTTATCTGAATAAAACATTAGGTTCGAAGAGTTTAGAAACGATCATTAAAGTCAATATTCAATACAAGTAGTTAATACTATTGTTCTAATTGTTAGGTTTTATTAAAATATTAATAGTGTAAATATCGATATAAAATATAATTAGAATAATTTGATCATTGTCTCGATTATCGAAAACTCATTTTGTATTGATCGAAGATTCTCAGTAAACGGTCTAAAGACCTTGACCGATTATACCCTCACTTTAAGGAGGTTGTATGATGGGGCGATAAGTTTCGGCACGGAGAACAGTTGTGTTTTAGTGTACAAAATGGAAGCTTATAAGGAGAAAGGATATATAATACAAGGAATTGTAAAATTCTCCTGAGTAGAGCTTAACTAAATTTGATTTTCAACATAGAATTAATAAGAATTATTTCTACATCTAGTTGTAATGGGTAATCACTTACGACAATATAATAGGCGATAAGAATGCACCAAGTCTTGGCGATTGTATTGCCGTTGAGGCCGTAGCTACGATAATGAATCGTCCCGAGTACCATTGCGGAATGCCTTCTTCACGTGCCCAGAAACCATTCTGTTGCATTAGCTGTGAATGATAGTATACATATGTGATAGTATAGAATAGAATCCAGACAGTAAATAATTTTATACTTTGATTAAAATTCATCTCTATAAGACTAATATTAGCATCATAACAAGCTGGGAGCAGATGGACATCGTTTGTAGAGTACATCGTGGCAGATGGCAATGATACGTATTATATGATTTACCTGCAGGATAAAAGAATGAATCCGGCAAGAACCCCACTGATCTCGTTGAGCGCGGTCTAAAGCACGCACTAATAGGATGCGGAAATTTCCACCCGCGTTCCCTAAACTTCCCATATTTGCAACTCCGCTTCCGTTTATAGCATTCTTCTAAAAAACGTAATTTATCTCACATTACATTTAGAACTATATAATATATTAGTATTTTGTGTGTCTTTTAGTTTTAGCCCTAGTATGGAGAGGATCACACTAGGGCTAATACTAAAAGACAGAATCCGAAATAGACATATTATTGCGTATTAATCCACAGAAATGGATAGACTGGGCACTTGTTACGCTGTAAACAAGAGAATAGGAGTAAATTGGTGACAGTCTAGTGTCGAAGATATGGTTCTAGGAGCCGAGGTCGCCAAGTGAATAAGAAAAGACCTTGGGTGCCCATTCGCTAAGGGTGGCAACAGTAACATTATAATATATGAGTACATACCAATACGACTTACCCGTTTTAATTCAGCTATTATATCTTCTGGTTCCATAATAGGAGTGCAATCTATAGTTATAACATTCGAATTGGTTTCCTTTAAAACATATTCTGCTAAAAGGCTATAAATAAAAATACAGAGTTATTAAGGTAAGAACGGTAGTTTCGTAATAAATGACTACAAGTAAATTTACTTTTTAGCGCTCGCATCTGGTCCAATGACTATGATATCATTATTTCCTAATACGGCGGCGCGTAAAGCAGGTTCACACGCTTGTATTCGCGACGATCGGAGCAAGGTATCTGCCCATTCCATGTCGTGATTTTCTTGATGCAACAGGCGTGGTATCTGAAGCTTTGAATAGAATCAGCTATCAATTATAATAATAATTTTATGTTTTTTCAATTTATATATTTCATTCAATCAAAAACGATTAAAAGATAATCCGAATTTTAATGCAAATAAACATTTTAAACACGTTAGGGTTATTTAAATATTTAAAATTATTTAAACTTATATATTTTTCGAATGACGAAGTAATTTTTAATACTTTATTTAAAAAAGAGTCATGAATTTTACATACTTCTTCATAAAAACTATCGATGGCATTTGATTTCAGCAAGCTTATTACACTGAGTTGAACAGCTGCCCAAACTATGTCTTCCTCATTACTTGGAGTTCTTGAATTTGTTTCTTGTATAATGTTCTCAAATTGAACTAATATTTGTTTTACCTGGAAAAAAATTATATTGCTATATTAGCTAGTTATACAATCCAGAAGAATAAAATGACAATCCAGTCAAACTAGACGGATCAAGACGTATTAAGTTCTGTAAAAAAAGGATACATATAAAATAAATACATATTTATTTATTTATTTATTTATTTATTTATGTACCAATAAATGTTACACATTCACATAAGAAATATGTGCACAAAGGATGACTTATCTCTAATAGAGATCTCTTCCAGCAACCCTTGATGGTGAGATAGTTTTGTATAGTTAAACACGCGGAAATAGGTACAGTATAGCAGAAATTAAAATAATAATAATAAAAGTAATATACATATATATTATATATATACAAACATTTACATAAACTACAACTAATACTAATATAACTATTACATAAACTACAACTATTACTTATATATACCAATATAATACACAAATTATACATAGAAAAATTTATAGAATACAATTAAGGAGTATAAATTTGAGATAAATAATGCTTTTTCAGTCTGAGTTTAAAAGTATTAAGCGAAGGGTTATCGGACAAAATATCATTCGGGAGAGAATTCCATAATTTTGTAGCAAAAACAGTAAATGATCTCTCATAAAATATTGTTTTATAAGGTTGCAACTCAAGTCTTTTAGCACTTACACAAGAGCGTGCTGGTCTACTACTCGGAATTGGCAAAAGAAACCGCTCATTTAAATAGGGTGGACAAGAAAAATTCAAAATACTAAAGAGTATTCCAAGAATGTGGACATTTCGGCGCTGACGAATAGGGAGCCATTTTAATTCACGACGGAAATTAGACACGTGGTCGTATTTGCGCAAACCGAAGATGAATCGAATGCACAAATTCTGAAGTCTCTCCAATTTATCTAGTATCTCCTCGGTAGCGTCAGGATAACATACGTCAGCGTAATCGAGAAGAGGTAATAACAGGGATTGAGCCAAAATAATTTTAGTCTGAAGAGGAAGAAAGTTTTGATATATGAGAGTTGTGAGTGGAACGGTGGAAAATTCACTCAATCTTTGATATAGTAATTGCAAAAATTAGAGTGCGATATGTAATATGTTAACGTTGGTATTTATTATGATTCCTTAATTACTAATATTAAAAAAATGAAATGTTGAAAATACAACAAATTCCAAGCTAATTTTTTTATAAAAGGCAATCCTTCAATAGATTACAGAAAATTTTATAATAATAATAATGCCGCAGCTTGAGGCGAGCTGTTGGGGAGTAGCGACCCTACGGACCTGAGCGCTACCAGAGGAAGGTTCTGTCCTCATCCTCAGCTTGCCTTTACTGGCTGGTTGTAGTGAATACTGACGAGAAACAGATCCCCTACCTCTGGCTTGCCTTAACCGGCCGATCAGAGTGGAGCCGCGAGAACTTTGTTACGTTCTAAGGGTACATGTGTCACGTAAGTGGTTAGTTGGCACGTGAGGTTCCCCTCGGGAGCAGAATACCGTGTAGAATACCAATGCTCGTGTAGAATACCGGGTGCACATCCCTACCCTTAAGCCGCTCAGCAAATGTTGCCCCCTAGTTGCAACGTATAAGCGACCTTTCACGGGGGCCCATTGATGAGTTGGCGAGTCTCCGTCTACCAATTTTTCAATGTATAAAAACATTGTCGGATAGACGCCATAGGTCATCCATAGCACTAGTTATCGAGTCCACTATCTCCCCAATCCATAGCCCAGCATTATTAGTTTCCATATAATGCCATAGTCCTACACAAGCCGGAGATTGTCCTTGGGTGCATTCTCATAGTGCATACAGGGATAATCGCCGGTTTGTGTCACATCTCATATTAAATTAAATTGTCTAAAGGGCCTCTACGCGTTGGCTACGGCTCCGCGCACGCCTTTCAAAGGTCTGGGTCACTGTTGACCCGTCATTGGAACAGACATGCAAAATAATAAATATAAACAAAAATAAAATAACAACGATAATAAATTACCAGTGATATACAACAATCCTTGATGATTAAATCAGATCGATGTAGGCTTATCCATCGTAAAAATTTCTTAACGGTCTCATTTAAAAATGGTATTGCCATTTTTGCGGTTTCATTTTCAAATGTCTTCTTTTGTGTCCAACTTTCTAACACTTCCTCCGAACATTGTTTTTCTGAGCTATTAGCAAAAAAATTAGTTTAAGTGACATACATATTAAAATGCCAATTTTCGAATAAAATATCAATGTAATGTGATTAGATAAATAGGTGAAAATATAATAAAAGTAAATTGTGCATATAACCTCAATAATATGATTCCCATTCGCGATATAGTAGCAGGTGAGGCATATTCTAAACTATGGGTTTCGAAAATAAAATTAACATTCTGCCCGAACTGAACCCTCCAGCCCGATGGCAATGTCAAAAGACGATTGTCATCTAATACCGAGTTTAATGCTTCAATCCATTCCGGATCGACGTCTCCGTCGCAAACTACCCATGACCATACATCTGTATAAGCATTCAATAATTATATATATACAATTGACAAATTGATGCACATTACATAAATTAAAGGAGTTAATGTTTTAACGTTAGTCACTAGAATATCATACTTTATTTAAATTAGAAAAAATCGAATCCGTGCCTTCAATCTGGTTAGAAAGTTCGAGGGCCACAGTAGAGAAAACTCCATCAGTCCATTGACGAGTGTCCTGCTCGATGTGGCCTAAAAGCCAACTGCGACTCATAGCTTTTGGATATATCACGTATTCCATAATATTTTTTCCTTGCAGTGATAATGCCTGCAATAAAAAGAATAATAAAATAAGGCAAGTTAAAATTACTAAGAACGCCAATGGTTAGACCTTTAGATTTGCGTTCTAAAGTTTTTCTTTCCGGTATGTAATTTAATACAGGGGTATTTAAACTAAGTTGGAAGAATTAATGAGAACATATTTTTTTATTTTTAAATTATTTAAACTTACAGATTTTAAAAGTTGTCTTATAGTGCTTTTACCGGAGCCTGGCGGGCCGACTATAACAACACCCATTCTTTGTTGTAACTGTTCATAGAGTTCTGTGCATTTTTGTATCTGTAAATAACAATAAAGAGAAATTGATAATGACAGGTAACTTTCTATGCGTATTTCGTGCGTATAAACTATGCTCTAATGGTGTAACTAAAATACTCCAATATAGTGTTTACACAATTATTCATAATAGCGAATTAGCTAGATTGTAACGTAACCTCCATATTATTATACATATTAACTGCAAATGTTTCTACTAACCTGTAACTTATTATGCACTAGATCTAGCTTTTTGACTGCTAATGTAAGAGAGTCATAAAGTGGCTCTACTTTGTTTTTCTCATTGGGTACATTGGCAAATACCATGTTCAAAATATTCTCGAATCTGAAATAGGTTCAACGTTTTAATAAAACTCCAAATTCGTCTAAAGGTCTTTATCACGTGAACTCATTCTGCGTTTACGTTATTAACATGGCGACTGTGGGGAGATTGCGAAGAAATAAGATTTTCTGACCCAATAAAAAATAATAAAATATTTATCTACGAGTAAGTGGCATTTGCAAGAATATTGCGTACCGTTCAGCATCATAAATAGTCAGTTTCGACAGGTTGTTGAGTCTTAAAACGTTCCGCAGGATAGTGCGTTGTTCTATCTCAGAGCACGGTCCTCGTGTATTGAGCGCATTCCCGCAGCTACCAACAGCTGATTTAAGTGCTCGAAGACCCCAATCGTAATGCCTCTGACTGCTTAATAGTGTACTGTAAGTAAAAAATAATAAATTAATTTTAATTAAGTCAGTATAAGCATGTAAATAAGTCGTCGCGTTAGAATGCAGCTCCTGCGCGATCCCGCGGCGCCCATTGCACACGGTTCCGGTGGTTTAATTAAATTTTTTATCTTTATATATATATATATACCTAGCTAAGGTAAATACATTGTCCAGATCGGCAGAAAGTTGTCCAGGAAGCAGTTGGGGAAAAGTCGCGCGAGCGGCAAGTAGACGGGCTGACAGAATGTACCGCGGAGGAGGGCGCAGGGCTAGCGGTCGTAGTGCGTGAAGGAGAGCGGGAGGGAGTGCTCGTCTCCCACCGTAACCACGTCCGGCAGGATTCATTGTTGCTGCCACTCCACACCAATCTGATACACGGACCTAGAATTTTGTTTAATGACACGAGAACTTTATATATTTCGACACGAGAATTTTATATATTACATTTATTTTTTTAATGAAGTATAAACCTAATTGTATTTTACCTGCTTTCCATTCAATACGGCCATGTGTTCAGTGGTCGAATCCTTACAGGTAGCGGCTAACAGTGAAACGAGTTGATGAGAAATTGCGGCAAGAGTGTTAGCGGACAAACGATTAAACTCGTCAAAGCACCCCCATGCACCACAAAGTGCAACTCCAGTCAATAATCGACCCATACATTCAGCGTCCATTGCCTGTACACAAGTTAAGAAGTCAACACATTGTCAAATTTTATATTAATGTAATCTGGCAGTGGTTTATTATAATTGTGAACACGGAAAACGATTTTACTTGTTGTTTTAAATTTTTATTTGAACACCCTCCGACATTAATAGCATTAATATCAATGACACCAAGCCATAAAGTTATATTAAAAATATTATTATAGATTAAAATTGATACATAATTGTATTTAAACAACCTATTATCAGCAATATAGAATAAAAGCCACTAAGTCTAACTACGAAGGATTATTAAACTTACTTCATCACAATTAAAAACAAGAACTAAGCGACCGACTAACGCGCCTAAGGCCTTTACGGATTCCGTTTTACCAGTTCCAGCTGGTCCAAAAGGATTACCCATTTGTCCAAGATGTATAGACTAAAAATAGAAAGTTTCATTTAAAGATTAAGGTTATTTTAATATTAATAGAGATTTTTTTTGTCGATATACCTGCATTAGAATTAGAAAGCTTTCATCTGTTGTTTCCGTTCGCACAAACTGTCCAGTGTTTACGCCCAGGTATTCATAGGAGTAAGAAATTTCAGCTAATCCCATTCTGATTATAATCTCTTTAGTGTTTTGCAAATAGAATCTAAAAATATAAACTGATTTTAAAATGTCTATTGACAAATCTTATTTATAATTGTTAACATCCATACAAATAAATAAAATTAGAGTGTCTTTTTGTAATATTAATGTAACTGCTTTTTACTAAGTGCATATGGGAGTATACACGGTGCATATACGAAAACTACATTTTTTTTTTTTTTTACTATTTTTGTCTGTCTGTCTGTTTGTTCCGGCTAATCTCTGAAAGAGCTGAACCGATTCCGACGGGACTTTCACTGGCAGATAGTTGATATAACAAGGAGTAACTTAGGCTATTTAACATCTCGCTACGACCCATAGGAGCGGAGCACCACGCGAACGAAGTCACGCGGGTGAGCTAGAATCAAATAAATCTGCTAAATTACATAATTATTAATATACAATTCTTATTTAGACTAAGTTGTTCCATCAATATGCATTATCTAATTAATTGTTAATAGGGATACATTTTAGCCTGAATTTGGTAGTCTAAACAAAATGCATCATAGTGTCCATTGAAATCCTGACGGGGCGAAATAACCCGAAATTATTTGATTATCATATATAGTTATAATACCTTAGTTGTTTCTGCCAGCACCAATCATTAATAGCAACCACATTATGTTCAATTAACTCTTCTACAACTGACACGTAAAATGCACATTGTAAAATTAAAGCTTGTTTCTTATATTTTTCGGTGTCATTTTCTACTTCAGCGCCGGCATAATATAAACTTTCCTTATCCAGGTTATCTTTTAATTTATGGAGTTCTTTTGACGTGATAGCTTTCTCTGCTTGATCGGTGAATCTTATATTTTGCGATAAACACAATATTTGCGTAGGCAATAAAAAAGGGTCTTGGTCGTGCAAGTTGTACGAAACTAAGCATTTTAATGCCATATTTTGAAGTGATGAACGTATCTCTTGTTCTAAATTTTTTAACCACATCTGCAAGATATTTATATACAGTGATAATGTAAAAATTTAATGAAGCTTTAGTTAAGCCTAATTTTATGAAGTAAGTAAAATTTTATTGTTTATAATTATTATGCACCTCAACAGCGCAGTCGATGTCAACTGGATGATCAAGCTGAAAAGTTTCCTCGTAACTGCATAGAGCAGTTATAGATAACTCTTGGGGGCCTAGGTTCACACCTGTGATACCTGGAAAGAGTTTTTTGAGATGCGACTGCATAACCACATCTCTGCCTTTAGCACCAGCTCTCGCTTGTCCGAGGATTTCCAACAAATCGTCATCACTTAAAAAGTATAATCTTGGAAATATCAAACGTTTAGCCTGCGAAATTAAAAAAAATGTATTTACTTTTGCTTGATGCGAAATATTTGATTACTTAGAAAATATGTAGGATTTAGTGGCAGTGGGATTTTGCTCTATTATCACTTTATTACTTAAAAGTCTAATAATATACAGAACTTAAGATCTTTATTTTGCTACTTATAATTAAAATTTGCTTAGCGTACCTATTTATATACAAATTTAAGCGTTTTCACTGTTGACAATTTTACCGACCTTTAAAGCGAAGAGACGTTATATACTTACGTCGATATACTGGTTTAATGCTGACTGACACGCGTTTAATTGCTCCGATATAGAATCAAGCATCGGCTGCAGTCTCGTAGACTGTACTAAAGTAGAAAGGCGCGGATCTGACTCTATTATTCTCGATACTTGCTTAAATCCTTGGTCTACTTTTCGAAATTTAACTCCTAATTCACCATCATCTTTACTAAGTATTGGTTCTAAATAAAGCCATCTGTAATAAAACAAATAACGGTTGTTTGTAAACATTTATATTTTAAAGCAACTCTTATTTAACAAATTGCCACTCTGATTGTATCAATAAAAAAATAAAGTTTAAAAAACTATAACCCGACTACGTAAAAAAAAGGACAAAGCAAGAAAATAATTCTTCTTAATTTTAAGAATTTGGCTTCGCCATAGTCGGGTAAAATGTAGATTTCGTAAGTCTTTATCGTTAGTTCCGTTACTCAAAGGGATAATTGCACGATCGCTATCCATCCATCTATCTATCAAGACCCTTATTCACCGGAACCCATAAGTTGAAATCCATACAAATAAATAAAATTGAAGTGTCAGTTTGTAATATTAAAATAACCGCTTTTTACTAAGTGCATATGGATGTATACACGGTACATATACCAAAAACACATTTTTTTTTACAATTTTTGTCTGTCTCTCTGTTTGTTCCGGCTAATCTCTGAAATGGCTGGACCGATTTTGACCGGACTTTCACTGGTAGATAGCTGATGTAACAAGGAGTATCTTAGACTATATAGCATCTCGTTACGACCGAGCAGCGAGCAGCAGCGGCTAGTTTAATAATAAATAAGTACTCAATTCTGCAGTCTTATAGATAGGAAAGATAATCAAACCTTTAAATGGATGCAATGAAAATATACGACCGTTTATGTGCAGAATCAAAACTGTATATTTACATCCAGTTGACTTAGAAACATGATATAATTGTTGTTGATATTATTACTAATAATAAATATTATTAAATCTGAGAACAGGAAATTTGTAGTAACATCAGAAGAAAAATATCTTTTTTGTCTGTCAAGCAAAACTTTTTGTCAAAAATGCTTGGAGATATCGGAATCGATTTTAAGCGTAATTTGAAATTAAATATTCAGGTCATCTCATATCGGTAAAAAAAAAGAAAATCGTCAAAAGTTATGACTATTTATGCACGCTTTGATAATAATAATTATCAATTTGTTAAGAAAAAAATTAAGGGCTCAATTCCTCAATCTATATTGTACGCGCGCGAGTCTTATTCGGACTTGGCCGATTTTTTTAAATTACTGACCATCTGAAATGACTGACGTTTTTTTGTCTTAAACTATGAATATTGGTCAAATAACTGAAAGTTATGTTAAACGCCATAAAGTAACATTAGAAAAATGTATATTGTCAAAAGCGATATTAAATTAAAAAGTTAGTATAGTCGTTAATTTATATTTTCTTACATAAGAATCTTCTACTGACAATAACAAACACTATAAAAAAAGAATTAGTGAACGCGTGATGCCGTGTCCAAAGGAAACATGGATTCATTTTTATATATATATCGCACATAGATAAGAAGAGTGACACTATACAAAAAAGCTGTTTTTTTCAGTATAAACGTTTAAAATTACTAAAAAGTAATGACTAGTATTGCACCAGCAGTCGTCACTACGTCATATACCGGAAATTATTAGAGTTACGACAATAGGTGCTTCTGCGAAAATGTAGTATGCTTCGCGCTCTAAGAGATGGCATCACTTTCACTAAAACACATTTTTTTGTATAGTGACGAGTCTTATTCTGAGTGTGCGAAATATGGATAGATTTTGTGCTGTAAAAATTTCAATGTCATCATATAATCAAACAGATAGGTAATTAAAGATTTGCTATTCCAGTAAATAATCTATACCAGTTTATTTATATGGCTGAACGCGCTAATGTCAAGAAACTACTGGTTCAAATTGAAAAAAATGTTAAAGTGTTGTATAGTCCATTTATCGAGGATGGCGTATAGGCTACAATCTACATAATATCAAGCTATGACTAATAGAATCTGAGCATCAATGAAACATGTTGCAAAGTCAGTGTGTAGAGTATAAAATTCCACGCTAACGAAAAATAAAAGATTTCTAATAAATCCTTATGATAAAGTAATAGTTAAATATATAATAGGTAATTGGATCGACTGAAATTGTGGAAACAAGCCACAATCTATTTTGCCATACAACAAAGATCATCTATGTAATACTATATTTATTTACGAGAATCAATTTAGAGAGCAAGGAAGAAGAAATAAGGTTATACTGATTATACAATGTGAGAAGCAGGAGCAGGTTATACCACAGTAAACATATAAACAAGGTTATATAAGCCGCCGCGCCGGCCGCTCTGCATCGTTTCAAGGCGTCACGAAGTCGCGTCCCTCGATTCCTTTTCTAGCTATCATAATATCTGAGTCAACAATATTATATTCAGACACAACAGGTAAACAGTACAATGCCTCTATTTATAATATCCCTCTAGTATATTAAAAGTTGTTAGTTGGTCGATTTACGACAGCTTTAATATTGAAAACCTACACAATAACCGAGTGACATAAGCTTAAATAGATAATCATACTTAAAGTATATAACTTATTATTACTTTTTTTTGTTTTATTACTATATTGAGACATATTTCATTGATACCGAAACGAGAGAAAGTTGATGTATTTAATGTTATTAATTAAGTAAGTATATTTGATGAACTTTTTGTGTAAAAAAAAGACATTTAAATCCGAAGTTTTTTATTAACAAACTAGCAAATTAAATCTTAACTTCACAAGTCTTTATTAGTATTGTTCTGGAAAGAGATAAATTAATACTTTAAAAGACTATATTTGCATACATGTTTTATATAATATTTAATGCATACTTATTGCAGAACATTAAGATTGAAAAGATCTATGTTTTAATAGGTACATAATATAATCTTGATAACTTATTAATCATTTTTGAAGTTCCCACCGTTTGTGAAATAAATGCATTATGGATAACAATAAAATCATAGTTAGAAAATTACTAAATAGATAAGTTACTGAAATAAAGATTTACTTCATTATTAAATAATTCATATTTCTTTTATTTAATATTACAAAATTAAATGCATCATTAAGAATCAATAGCAATTCCACATCTTTTTATTGTTAAATAATAACTAACTTAGATTGACTAACTAAGACCTTAATTTATACCTACATTATAATATTAACATATAAGTAAGTCTGGGACAACTACACATATCTATTTCTTTGGAATACGATTGTATCTTCACATTATATTTTAAGTATTCTTAACGCTAACATTTAACTTTTTCTTAAAATGAAAATTTGCAATTATATAATTAATTGATATTTACAATATACGTAAACAAATACACAGTTATAATATTACATTTATTTAGTTAATACATAAATGCATTATCGAACTTGTAAACTGTGAACATTTACAAAAAATTTAAAAGATCTATATTATTATTAGTATTGTAATTTAGTTCATCGATATTTTTATAGATTCATTTAATACATAACCTTATAAATTTGAAGTAAAAAAAATTGATTATTCTATATCTATTAATATCATGATGATATTGTTATAAACATAAATTTTTGAAATAGCCTCATGTAATTTTGGTCTACGTTGTACAAGATCTATAGTAGTCGGAACGCTTAGTGATCTCTGATAAATAATAATTCATTTGTGTGTTAAGCTCACCAATATCTTTTTCGAGAACGTTCAACTGTTCGTTGTGGTCGTTATACAACTCTTCCATATTAGCAAGAAGTTTTAATTGCATTTGTGTATCACTCGCTAATTTAGTAGCTCGATTAAGCAACAATTGAGCCCGTTCCCTTGAATTTGAAGTCTGATTTGCTCTCTCTGCAAGGGATATATTTGTTTGCTTAAAATCTTGTCTTAATTGTCTTGCTTTTTGTTCAGCTCCCTCAGCTTTATTCACGACATCATTGGCTTCTTGTTTTACTTGATCTGCGTCACTTTCAATTTTAAGTATATTTTTCTGCAAATCAGACAGACGAGTACGCAGTCCTTCCACTTCATCCATCGTTTCATTAGCTTTCTTTTGCGCTTGTTCACTTTCTAAAGCTATGGGCAACAGATCATTTTTAGCTGCTTCGATGTCATCATTAGCCTTATCAATTGCATTTTCTGCTGCATCTTGGGCAGCTTGGGCTTCATCTAAAGCTTCCAAGACTTTATTAGCCATTCCCAACGTTATATTAGCCGCTTTATTCACAGCTGTGGCATTTTGTTTAAGCGCTTTTGCTATATCAAGATCTGGTTTTGTCTCAGCTATTATATTTTCAATGTTAGTTAATTGCGAAACAGTCGAATTTATGCGTTGAGATAATTCAGTAATCTCCTTGGGTTCAATACTAATAGATAAATTCAATATCTCAGTAGCAAGTTGTCTTACATCCTCAGGGGTATTGTAAGTTTTAGACAGAAATTCTTTTAATTCAGAAGTAAGCTCCTGACTTTCATTTGTAGCTCTTTCAGAAGAAGATTTAAACTCACTAGCTTTATTGAATAAGTCTTTTGCTCTGGATCGAACAGCAACAGTATCTTGTTTTACTTGAGAGACAGATCTAAATAAGTCTTCAGCGGTTAATTCATGATCTTTAATTCTATGTTCAGTTTTATTCGCAAAGTCCAATGCCTGTTCTGCCTTTGTTATAGCTCCTTGATCACATGAAATGCCACCACATTTCCCACATCCAGCCCCACCACATATGTCACATGTGTCACTTTCTTGACCGCACATATTTTCATTTATTTTTGGTAACTGGGATTCCAATTCAGATAGCTGTTTCTGTAATTCGTCTAATTTTTTGTCATTTTCATTTTGCGTATTATTGAAATTAGCATATTGCATTTCTATTAGTCGGTCTGTGTTTTTGATCTGTCTATCTGTATTCCCTATGATAGTTTGAACACCCTCTGCTTCATCTACTGCTTTGACTGCCCTTTGTTTTGCTTCACGTGTTAGATTTAGGGCTCCTTCTAAATTGGCTTCCTGTAATTTCGTTGCATTATTATCTAATTCAAGTGTTTTTGACTTTAAATGATCAATACTATCTCTTAAGCCATCTAAAGTAACATTGCTAAGATTTATTTTTGACGTAATAGCGTTTAGATTATCATTACTGTCCTTAACTTTCTTCTCTGCGCTATTTAATTGATCTTGTAAAACCGATATATTTGTTAAGAGCTCTTTGACTGTACTTTGACCTAACTTTGCACTTTGAAGTGCGTTTTCTACATCTGATAACTTTTTTGTCATTTCTTCAAAGTCCCTTGTGTACGCCCCAGTCGCACCTACTACTTTAATCTTACTTGCGTTACCAATTGCTAATTCCGTTTGAATACGTAAGTCTTCAATTAATTTATCCCAACTATCAAAACATTCACCGCAAGCGTAACAATCTGGAGCTTCACCTAGATAACCTCTAGCACACATGTCGCATTTATATCCACCAATTCCTGGCTTGCAGTTACAGGATCCAGTATCTCTCATGCACTGTTGTGAAATAGATCCATGCAAATCACAGTCACATTCGTAACATTCAACATTCGGGTTACCCCAATGATTTTCTTGGCATTGATCACATTGTCTACCTCCATAGCCAGGTTTACAATCACACTTTCCTATATAGGGATTGCATTGAGGTGACATAGAACCAATAGGATCGCACTCACATGGGTCACAACCTGTACCTAAGGCTATTCTCCAATGGTTTTCAGTACACTGATCGCAATTTATACCAATGACGTTATTAAAACAAGGACATTGTCCTGTTACACCATCGCAATTGCCACGAGTGAAATTTGTACCTAATACGGAACAATTACATTTATAACAAGTCTTTTCGGATGCATTGCCAAAATATCCATCTTCACAGAACTCGCAATGTTCCCCAGCTGTATTATGTAAGCATTGTAAACATTTCCCCGTATACGGGTCGCAGTTTCCAGGTTTGGTGGTATCGATATTGTCATTGCACTCACATTTTTCACATGTACCTTTAATAGGATCACCATAGTAATTATCAGCACACACATCGCATAGTGGCCCAGCGTAACCTTCATTACAATCACAAACCACATCTTTCGTTTCAGAATCCAACCCACATCGGTCAGCATGACTATTCTTATTAGGATTTCCTTTAACACCTGGACAAGGGCAAAGTCGGCAAGGTATATCAACACCAAGTCTCGGATCTCCGTAATACCCTTCTATACACCTTTCGCATCGATGACCTTCCGAAAACTCCCTACATTCTTTACATGCGCCAGTCTTATCATCACATTCAACAGCATGACCATTACAATCACATTGCTGACAGTTAGGAAAATTGAAGTATCCGGGTTGACATAAGTCGCAAGCTCGGCCATAAGTATTAGCCCTACATTTGCATTGTCCACTAGTAGCATCACAAAAATTATCAAGAGAACCGATACTGTTGCAATCACAACGTTTACAACCAAATTTACTAAATCCGTATGTTCCAGGAGCACAACGGTCACATCTTGCTCCAACAATATTCTCTACACATTGACAATGTCCAGTGTAAGGATCACATTGATGACTTTTTGAACCCGATGGGTCACATTGACATGATTCTGACCCATTTCGTGTGTAAAAACCAATGCTTGCATGATATTTTTTACAAATTTCTGGAATATTATCACGGTTAAGATCGTAATAATATGAATCTCCACAATTATACCGGTCAAACTCATCTCGCATCGTACTTCCATTAGATAAAAACGGCAAGTCATCAACGGATGGTATTAAAACTATAGAGTCAATCAAAACAGAGGCTCTACTATTTGAGCTGTATCCATCTTGCCTTCCTAAGTAAATACGAATTTGAGTCTCTTTATTCTTTTCTAAACATACTGTTGGTCTAACTAAGACGCTACGTTGATTTGCAGGTAGCTTTGTAGTAATAGTATCATCTTCTGGGCGAATATTAGCACATGGAGAATCTGTGTCTATTGGTAAAGGTCTTTTGACTAATATTGTAGCTTCTTCCCAATTCAAATGAGACTGTGGTTCATACCTTATCAATACATTATAGTTCATACTGGTTTTCAAATTATTGATAACAAAAACTAGGGTACTACTTTCTGGTATTTTCATAAAACCAGGTCCCGTCCAAGTTTCTTTTCTACCATCTGGATAATTTTCACGTATAACAACATGACATAATTGACTTTGTATTGCATTGTCATCTATTTGAGAGTCACACTGACTTGATTCAGCTTCATAAATAATAGAATCAAGGGCGCCTACAAAGAAATTTTGTATAGGTTGATCACAACGACGTCCTACTACATTTGGGCGACACTTACATTGTCCTGTTATAACATCACAATCTCTATCAAGAGAACCACCAAGATCACAATCACAAGGTAAACATCCATCATCAGTGTTCGACAATCCGTAAAATTCAGGTAAACACTGATCACAGTTTCTGCCAGTTACATGACGTTTGCAGAAACACATTCCCGAAGAAGGATCGCATCCTCTTTCGTTGATAGTCCCTAGAGGATTGCACGTACATGAATCGCACCCATCTGGATTTTTTGGGTCAAATTTCCAATAGCCTTCTTTACATCTGTCACACCGGGCTCCATCAACATTAGATTTACAAAGACAACGACCTGCAGTTTTGTTATTAATTAAATCTGATTCATCTTCACACAAAATTTCCTTATCCGTGGTACCATCTGGATCACAATCACAAGGTTTGCAAGTTTCTGGGTCCTCTATGCTTACACTATGATCACGATAGAAAGTAGGTTTGCAGCGTTCACAATTTACTCCCATAGTATTATGTTGACAATTATCGCAAACACCACCACTAACTTTTCCCGTTTTATTGTAAACAGCGGCATCAAAATGGCAAGTAATAGCATGATTATTACACGTACATCTTTTACAGGCATTAGAAGTTCTACCGACAGCAGGCTGCCACGGAAAATCATTATAAAAATCTTCACAATATTCACAATTTAGTCCACGTGTATTATGGTTACATTCACAGCGTCCATGTACCATATTGTTCTTGGCGTCAACTCCAGGCATTGGCAAACACCTAGAAGCATGACCATAACAAGAACAAGAGCCACGAACAGTCATTTCATAAATAGCATAGTAATATTTTTCTTGAATTTCCGCTCTATTGTCAAGCAAATCGTCACCGAGAGTGTGAAGTTTTGTAAAATTTATTCTCAAATTAGTCATCCTTAATAAATTTTGAACTTCCTCAGAGTAGGGATTTGTCACATGTATATTTGGAGGCAAGACTCTGAATATAACTTCACCTTCCGTCGACGGCGCCACACCCGAATATCGAGACTCACAAACAACCTCTGTTAAGTTTCGCTGCGTGTGCTTAGGTACAAAAGGGAATGCTTCTTCGCACTTGTGGGCAAAATAACGATAAACACGCCAGGTCTTGCCAAAGTCAAACGATCTCTCGACTAACATAGCTGCTGGACGAAATGTTTTAAACTGGATTATTAAATGCGTAAGGTGAAATTCTGCTTCCATGTCCAGTTGAATAGTAACATTCTCCTTCCCATTTTCAGATTGCCACCACGATTTTCTAACAGTACCGGGAGTATATTTATAAATAATGTTTTGTATACGATGATTGAAAGGTTTATTAATGGTACTGTTACTTGAATCACACCAAAAACATTTTTTTCGATCTTCAAGATGCGACACAATACAATAACGTTCGCGTCCGGAGCTTCCGCACGTGGAAGAGGCAAAGAGTCGAGCTTCACGACCGATAAGCAAGTTTCCAGTCGCAGGATAACACGAGCTTAATTCGCAAGCTCGGTCTAAAAGTCGTGGATCAGCACGTAAGCGGTCTCGATCCCGACTATACACGGCGTGTCCGCCGTTTAAAAGCGCGGAGAAAATAAAAATTGCGGCATGTAGAGCCATAGCGCGACCCGAGCTCACCGCGCGCTGCCTACTGCACTGCGACCGGCCGACCCGCTCCACTCCCGCGCAGCCCACTTCCCCCGCCTCGCTCACTTCACCCAGCTACTCCACTCGCCTAACAGGGCCGGACTTGATTTTATTATTATCATCTTACACTATTTATATTATTATTATAATGAAAGATTTTTAAATTACTGTAAATGTAGATTTTATATAATATAAGCAACTTATAGAATTTATTTATGTAGTTTAGAAAAATTATTAAGGAAATAAAAAAATAAAGTTTAAAAACTTTAACCCGACTACGTAAAAAAGTGGTCTAAAGAGGATGAAACAAGAAAATCACGTGATAATTAGCTCAGTTTCAAATTTTTCGAGGTATAATTTCCGTTAAGTATAAAAAAAATCATAAATTTTTTATAGCCTATGTCACCCGCGCCATTATTACGAATCCATTGACACCTCATTCATGAAAATAGGTTCAGTAGTCTAGGCGCTAGAGTGGAACATACATAGATACATACATACATCGACTGCCAAAATCATAACCCTTCCTTTTGGCTTCGTCGTAGTCGGGTAAAAATTACGTTCTATCCAAATAATGTATTTATGCTATATTATTTGTTAGTTTATTGGTCTATCATAATATATGATAAACACAAATTTTAAATACTTAGTTATTATTTTGTAATGGTTTGTGAACATTTGATATTATTTCATGTTTTAAATTTTTAGCTTTATTATTTTACCCTTTTATTATATTTATACCAAAGGGCCATTCATTAATTACGTAAGACGATTTAGGGGGGAGGGGGTCGACCATGTCTTATTTTTTCTTACAAGGGGGAGGGAGTCTTGATAGTTTTTACGTAAGATTACAAAAATTCTCAAAGTTAAGATTATACTTTGAAAAAGCGCGGGCAACATTAATTTTTTCTTTTAGATTCGTACGTAATAAACTTTAAACAGGGGAGGAGGGAGTTGGCCTATTCTTATTTTTTCTTATAATAGGGGGGAGGGGGGAGGTTAGAAACATTATTTATTTACTTATATATATATGATATTATGCTGATTGTTTTGTTAAATACAGTATTTTACAATATTATTTAAAAACCTGAAGTAATAATACATAATATGTAGGTTTTAACAATAAAACCAAATGTAATAACAGACTAGCTAAATACCGCCCTGTACAAGGCGTCGACCGTTCTCGCCCGCACGCCTTCAATGCTATTCTCCGAAATAGGCACTAAGCAACTAAAACAACACTTTTTGGGGCTAGCTTTTATTTTGATCATTATTATAACATAGATAACATTTATGTACTCTACTAGTTATGTAATTACCAGTTTATTTATTGTTGAGTTACAAAAATTTAAATACATATAACAAGATATACAAATTTAAATAAAATCAACACTTATTGAAAATGTGAATTTTTGATTTGCGATCGCGTCATGTGACGCTCATATAGGGAGTTTGTGCGGGACGTGGTAGCTGACAGTGATACTCTGGCCGGCAGCCGTCATCAGCCTTCCGCTCTACACATCCGTCGCTGATAAAACATTTGCGATTGAATATAACTAGTTACGAGTAACACTAAATTTTCTGGCAAATTTAGTTGATATTCGATCCTATTTAAATAAAAAACGGTTATTTTATTAAGTTAGAATATTTTAAATTTAGTTATGATTTTAATACATTTATAATTTACTATAGTATAGTAGAAAATAGAAACCCATAACACCACTGATTAATTTGCGCCCGTTTGTTTCATCATAATTGCTTACCGATGTGCAAATTTGCAGCTGGTTTAACTTACTCCACTACACAATTTACACTTCAATGGATACTTCAACAAAAGCTATTTACGTTCTTTACTAAATATATAATAAGACTAATATGTAAAAAACTGGGTTAGTATATCAAGTGACGCTGACATCCGATATTTCATAAACAGTGACGCATTGCTAAAGTTTATAATATATCAAAGCGATCGAAAGTCTAGATACAATAAAATCATAAGACTGTTTTTGTTAAAACTATTTAAAGTTTTATATTACATGAAATTATGCCCTCTGATAATATATTTCGACAGTTTTGCTGATAACCCCTTTTATCAATGTCAAGTAAATAGAACTAAAACCATCAGAGAACACAAAATTAATGTAACTTGTGTGAATAAATGAAAAAACCTATTTCATTGAGAATGAGAGTTAACTTTGCTGTGCTTGTTTTTTAACTTTGTATGGTAATTTTAGATGTGTAAATGACACCTAAGATTCCTGAAACGTAGAAGTTACTTTTTTAAATTTTCAACCTTTTTACTGGAGACCGTAACTATTTTACATCTACTTCTCGTGTTTATTATCGCACTACTCCGATAAGGCTTGACCGATTTCTATGAAGTTTTTTGTGTATATTAAGTAGGTTTGAGAATAGATCGTAGGCTGTTTTTAATACCCCTAGGTGGTAAGAAAGAACCTTCCAGAAATTAATCTATATGGCAAAACAATGTTAGAGAGCTAGAATTATATAAAATTCTATTTTTGCTATTTCTATAATGATTTTTATTTGTATCATAATCATTTGTATTGTCCACCATAGTTGTCCAAAGAGAATACAAAAACCTCCTGATACACTAGATTTTAGATAACTTAATATTAAATATATATCTCAATAAAATTGTTAGTTGTACAGCATAAAACAAAGTTGCTTCCCTGTCTCTCTGTTCCTATGTAATATGCTTAGATCTTTAAAACCACGCAACGGATTTTCATGCTGTTTTTTTAATAGACAGAGTGATTTAAGAGGTGGGTTTATATATATAATACGTGCATATTATTAGAGAAAGAAACCGTGCGAAGCCAGAAGCGGGTCGCTTGTAGTTTAAAAAAAAACTTCATCTACTATTTACTACATCTATATATTTAGATTATGAGAATTTAGTACCCAGTTTAAGAGAAGTATTGTGAATAAAACATTGCAAAGAAAAACTTTAGTAAAATTAAGAATGTTTAATAGTTCTTATTATCGGTATATTTATTACTACAATCTTGTATAGTGCGTCACCGGCGCGGCGCTGTGAATGAACGCTTTCGTTTTGATAAGGTTTCTTCTTAAAAGCCGGTTGTAGTGTTAAAGGTCATGGATGATAAACGTTCAGCTACTGACTTCATTACAATTGGTATTTTAAAATCTTCTTGAAGTAAAGCCATAGGTAAAATTCAGAAACAAGTTCCTCTGTTTTTAATCAATAATTAAAACAAAATGTAACTTAATTACGTATAGAATTTTTAGATTATTACATTCTAATTTACACGCACTCCTAAATAAATTTCAGTATACATTAATTATAATTAATAATTATTAAGGTTACATTAACACGATATATGAACTCTACATTACCAACACATTAGATGTATATTATAGTAAAATAGTGTCCGTAACTTTCACATCTATACTACATACAAATAAATAATATCGAGTGTCCGTTTGTAATATTAAAATAACCGCTTTTTACTAAGCACATATGGATGTATAAACGGTAGGTACATATACCAAACAACATTTTTTACAATTTTTGTCTGTCTGTCAGTTTCTTCCGGCTAATCTCTGAAATGGCTTGACCGAATTTCGACGGGACTTTCACTGGCAGATAGCTGATGTAACAAGCCGTAACTTAGGCTATTTAACATCTCGCTACGACCCATAGGAGCGGAGCAACACGGGAACGAAGTCACGCGGGTCGGCTAGGAAGGTATAATATATGCATAATATATGTAGTAGAGAAACACTGATAATATTAGAGGTTTCTAATGTGATGTTGTAAATAAACACATATTTTGCGTTTACATTGCAAACGCTGGCTGAACCTTACGAGATAGATCAAAATAATGTACTACAATATTGTACACCTTAAAAAGGTCTACAAAAAAAGTCTAGGGATAACCGACAATAATGGTAATGGCTTATTTACGAAGCGATTTTAAGCAATACAGGATTAATCCTTATCCAATTAAGTACCTATCTTAAATACATCTGAAGCCGGGGCGGGTCGCTAGTATATTATAAAAATAAACACGTTAGTTAGAATTCCAATAGGCAATTAAAAAAAAGTATATATGATTTTGTTTATCACCCAGAAGGTATATAAGGAAGTGGGGTCGCACACTAAACCACAAACATCTCATACGCATGCAGCAGTGATTTAATAGCCTAGTTGCGCTATCTTTATAGCAAGTCGCCTAATTTTGGCTGCCGACAGGGAAGTATAAATCTCAGTTCAATGAACTTGACTTCCTAAGATAAGTTGGTTACACAGTTGCTACATGAAACTTATCCATTTTCAAATTCTACTAATAGAGATTAATAATTCTAATAGCGAACTAGACCTATTAATTAGATGTACCTATGTATAATAACAACATTTTAAGGAATAAAATCGATAATGGCTACGTTACGTACGCTACTAACGTATAATTTTTATGACTGTTTATATTTAAACAATATTCATAACAATATAAGAATTCAATACACCGTCTAAGAATAACATGTATTAGTACTAAAAAAATATTTTTTATAGAAACAGCTTAGTTAAAAATAAAGAGATATATTTTATTTAGAGTAGTTAAAATCTATTTAATTAAATAAAATCTATTCAATAATTTTATGTCAATATTATTGATATTTAAGTTCATACAATAATTGCAAAAAATAAATGTTTAAAAGCAGACTTTGAATCTTAATAAATATTTGAATAACATCTGCCGCACACATGGTGGCGGCCATGCAATTAAAATAAAGCTGGTCACTTACAATAGTGTTATTAGGTACACAATTGAGTTAAGTACGAAATAGGTTTAAGAACACATAATAATAGATAAAAAAAATGTGTAATAACTTTAGGTGCAGTATTGTGACCATATTGGCAAAGTCGAAAAAAAAACATAAAATGTACGTAACTTTTTAAATAATTAATTTAGTTTATTAAAAAAAAATGCTTAAAATTTTATTAGTACAAAAAGGCACTTATGTTCGGCTATTTTTTATTTGTTGGACAGTTCAAAGTTGTGGTTATCGCGTCGTTAAACCGGTAATTTTCTAGTCTTAATTTAAGCAATCAAATACCTATTTAAAAATATCAATGAAAACTTCATCTTTATTTTACACTTAAACTTATATTATTTTTATTATAACACGTTTGAGTCCAAAGACAGCTATTAACATGAAATGAGAGAAATTTTTATCCCCTTTTAGAGATTAAATTTCAAAATGTGTCTTAGTACAGACCTGCGCTGTGCATGATGCGCGGCACGCACGAGGCTCCTTGCAGTCCGCAAGCGCGCGTCCCAAGTCGCACATGCCATGTACGCACTTCCACCGACCGATGATACCACCCATTGCTGCTCTTCAATCTATCCAAATAATATACTTTTACTAATGTCACAGTTATCCTACTTAACATTATAAATGTGAAAATTCGAATATTTTTTATTCAATCACACAAAAACGGCTGAACGGATTTCAATGAAATTTAACATTACTTCTTATCCCGAAAAAAGGCATGACACAACAGCTTAAAGATTTTTAATGGATTATTGCATAGATTTATATGCTGGATTCTTATAACATATACTTTTGGATGTGTGAATGACTTGCAATTCATACTGAACCCCATTTAACAAGTTTTACAAACCTTCGTGAGCAAGTCCTTGTAATCTTTGATGATTGGAATGAGTTTCTCCGACTTGTCCGTATAGTAGATGATAACTAATCGAGCACTCGCGTACCAGATTTCCAATTCGTTGAGTACGGTCCTGATAGTGGCTTCACTTGATGCGGATGTGCTAATTTTCTACACAAATCAGGTTAAGTTTTATTTTTGCTTTATAAGGGAATAAAAAAACTGTAAAAGATTATTGTAATTCAACACAAGTTGCTAAAATCTTAATACGAGTAGACGTTTGTTATATATTTAATTTTTACTTTTACATCAGAATGCTTTAAAATTGGATTGTGATATATAAAAAACTAGGTTTTACCCACAACCTCGTGGTATTGAGGTAGTTTTATTAGTCTACAGTAGATCGTCTGTAGACATATTTAATAATTTTATGAGGTAGTCATACTAACTTTGCACCCTTTTTTACCCCCTTAACGGATGATTATAAAAAAAATATTTTACACGTTTTGTTTCATGACTTTCAATGAAGAACCTTCATACTGAATTTCATTTGAATAACTTCAAAAACGGCAAAGTTTTATACTAATTTTGCACCCCCGTTTTACGCCCCTGTGGGATGAATTTTCAAAAATCCTTTCTTCGTGCTCCCTTACGTTATAAAAGCAACCCCTGTGCAAAATTTCAAGTTTCTAACCCTTATAGTTTAGACCCTGAGTTGATATGTCAGTCATTAAGACTGCTTCTCCTTTTATATATATTGATGTTAATGTAATGCTTATTATTTTTCAATATTTCTATAGTATATTTCTTCAGGAAGTACAATAAAATTGATACTTTAAAATATACTTAATCATGAAGTATAGATAGTTCAATCGACCAAGTATCGCCGCTCGCCAAATAACTGTCAAAATAGTATGCGAGCCGTAAAACGTCGTGGACTATGGAACTATCTATACTATTTTTATTTTACAAAAAACGATATTTACTTGTAAAGCTTTCATTTGTTTCTTAATACTATTCGCCACATTTAGGAAATTTTTCAGTTGCAGTGCCTCAGGTTTGATATATTCCATCTGCAAAAGCCCAAACACCTCTCGCCAATGAGTCTCGGTGAAATCTGATCCGCGGAGGTACTTTAATGCAGCTGTAAGTTCCTGTTATAAATAAATTCATTCATTTAGATTGTTGTATTGGATGGTTTTGAATCGCGATTGCTTTTTTTACCAGACAAAGTTGATTATGTTGAAACGAATTAAATCGCGATTATGAACTGGACAACATGGTGATATTATAAATGGACAACTAAAGTATAAATAAATCTATAAATTTACTATACTTAAAACTGATGTCGACCAATACTTAAATAATATTTCAGCACCATTTTAAAATACTTTTTATTAAAAATAGTTAAGAAATTACCGTATATCTATCAAGTTCTTGTTTCAAAAACAATGTTATGGAAGTGAAAGGTTCCAAAAGTCCATTCCATTTATAAATGAAATCATCCAGTAAATGAAGCTTTTTCTGAAAAACGATCCATTCTTGTTCGGCGATAGTTTCATAATCTATATTAGAACAAAACAGTATTTATTAACAAAACATATTATGGTCTTTTAAATGGAAAAGTTATTGTTTTACTTTACCGTCATTATATGTTTTAAATATAGTCCAAATATTTAACAATTCTGCCTTAAGATTTTCAGCTTCCTTCCAAACTTCGGAAGATTCAATGTTTAGGTTAAATTTTTCACATTCCAACCTTTAAAAAATAATAAATATCGAACATAAACATATATCATGATTTAGTGAAATCTTGTTATTTTGTGTAAATGTTAACAGTTTAGTTCATATACATATAAGTTGTCCAAAAAATGTTGCAAGCTTTTTTAAGCCACTTCCTAAAGCTTAAACTATTCGTCTTACTTAATAAGTATGGTGGTAGGTTAGGTTAGGCTTGTTTAAGACAAGGCGTGAAACTTGATCAGTGTTCCAATGGTCCGTTAATGTTTGTAACGGCTGATTAATGTGTTGTCAGTTTGTTAAACAAAATAGACGCGGGGTACAATTTTATTTTTGAATACGAAAATGATGATATTTAGAAAATTTAGAAGTTTTAATAATGTTCGAATGTCCTAAATCATATTACTATTTTGAAGAATATGGCGATGTAGATTTCAGGTCTTCACCTGTTTTCTTTATCTCTTACGAATTAACCAATCGTTAGTACGTGGTAAAACACACACAAAAAATATTGATATAAAAGCTTACATTAATTCATTTCTTTCGGATTCAAACTTATTAAAATGCTCTACAGCATCAAACACTGAGCGACATCTATCGACCATTTCAATATAAGCCACGTCTCTCGTGTCTTCCAGACGCGGCTTGGCTTGATTCCATCGAGATACCAACGCTTCTATTCCATTGTGCAAGTTTTCCCATTCGCCTTTCAAACTTGTTTTGACAATTTCAGCCTACGAAAAATAATATTTATTTTCTATCCAATTTTAAAGTTCTAGTTAGGCTGCTAATCAAAATTACTATTGTACTAAATACATTCTTTCAACCAAAATTCCTTGAGCTGTTTTTTAAGCAAATTCGCTTTTACTAACCAAACATAATAGTTAATATCATATTATATATTATTGACACTTCTTGCAATCATAGTTAGTTTTAACTCTAATAATAACAACAAGCTTTCTTACTTCATTTTTATAGCTTGAGGTATTTCTTTTGATTTGAAATTTTAAGAGCAAATCTAAATTCTTTTTATATGAAATTTAGTATTTCACTCAATATTTAGACTCCATTTTAAGAAATCATTTACGTTATTTAGACTTTGCTGTTAATATGGCCATATTTTAGCAATGATAGGTATTTAATGTTAATTCTTTTTGGTCTGTACTTACCTGATGTTCAAACATCTGGTGGTGAACTTGCACTTGTTCACGTAGGTGTTGCCACTCCAGCACGGTATTTTCAAGTGATGAATCGCCACCCCAGGTACGTAGTAAATGACTTTTGCGCTTTAGGTCTTCTACTGTTTTTTCCATCTATGAACGAAAGAGCAAAATATATTATATTTATTATAATACTATTAAGTTATCTTAAAAATATCTTTCAAGGTACCTCAGGCATTTTTTGCTGCAAAGCTTGTTGTTTAGCACTGACTTCAGCCAGTTCTTTGGAATTTTTAGGCATCGTTCTATTCTCAAGTGTGACCGAGGCATTAGCCATGAAAGAATCCAAAAGAAGAGTGTCGTCGCGACAACTCGCCTGGAGAGATGACATGAGAGCTGCCCACAAATTTCGAGCCTGGGCTTCAAACTCGCGGCGTAGCGTGAATGTACCTACTGTTATCCACTCTATTTTCTCGTCATCGCTGCAAAGCAAGATTGAAATAATTTTAGGTTAATTATAAAATACGCCCGAGAGCTTTAGAAAATATTGGCATCTCAGATTCAATTTGATTAATCATTTAAACATCTTGTATCATGGCGTTATTAGGAAGATCACCCAACTAGATTACTTATAAAAATTCATGTCATGAAGACATTGACTATGACAAGGCGTCTATGACCGCCAAGACTTACCCCCTCCCTCTCCCATCCCATTAATGCTGCGGATCTAGTGGACTCTGGGCTCTTGCTCAGGGTCCGTCAAAACCGCAGCATTTTTTTCCTCACTCCCCCTACCAATTCTCTATCTTCAAGGATGCAACACATCGACAAAACAAGAGGGTATCTCTTGTTTTGCCGATGTCCATGGACGATGCTGGCCACTTACCATCAGGTGGACCATCTGCTCGTTTGCACCTTATTTACCATGAAAAAAAAACGCAGGTTAAAATTATTTATACCTTAGATAGCTATTTAAAAATTCGGTGTGAGGTCTGAATTATGCATGCTCATTGTAAATAATTCATTTCTGTAATAATTTAAATAAATACTTACAATGTCATTTTAGCAACAACCTGTCCATAAGATTTGCACGCTTTAAAATTCCATTCCCAATCACTGGGTTTCTTCAGATGTTCGGCACACAGTGCGTCAAGATCAACACAAGCAAGAGCTAAATTTTGCGTCCATTTGGTACATACACGGTGCAGATTGGCTAGTGCCGATTCTAATTGTGCGACTGCCTTGTTACCCAGCCAACTATGTCTGTACATATATAATTTTATGTTTATTGAAAAATAGTAAAAAATATTTTTTCATGGGAGCTTTTGAACTGTTAAGTAACTTACTTGTCAACAATTGATGCGAAAATGGATTTATCATCGGTAATTGTAGCGTTTAAACCTGTAAAATGATTTGGTAATGACACCAGTCGTCGGAGCTGGCTGTAATGTTGCACTCGGATTTCCTCCATTGGAGGCTGCACGCACACAGATCTACCCCTGGAATGACAGATGATGCACTATGCTATTTATAGTTCTATATTTTGAGTGTCTGTCAATAATTCAGTTTATTACAAGAAATGATAATATTGTTAAAATTATTAACTTACCGTAAAACTAAATCTACTCTAATATTTGGAAAATGTGTTTGCAAGGAAATAAGAGTTTTAATATATTGACATTCCAGAGCTTTGTACAGCTGTAAGTCCCAGTGCAATCGCCACATCTCGGTGTTTTTATATCCGTTTACATCCGCCTAATATAAAAATAATAATTACTTGTCTTTAAAAGCACTGCGAAATTTTAAAATGTACAATGTTTTTTTATCCATATCATAATTTGATTCAATACTGCATGTGCTGGTGTTTGAGTGTAATGAATCAGGCAAATACACTAAAATATCATCCCAAGGTTATCTCAAAGTGCTAAGAATATTAATTTAAGAAATATAGTTTTCATTACAACACCTTTTCTATAATGTCTCTTATTTCCTTTATTCCGCGTTTCCATTCCGATTGTTCAGCTAAAAGCTCCGTGTCCATAAGCTTTTCAACTATACTGCGAATTGCTAAGTGTTGCCCCGTTAGGTAAGTATTCTAGAATTCATAGAAAAAGAATTTTTATAGAAGAAACTAATAATAAACTGTTAAAATAATTTCACTACTTATTGTATATTTTTATACTTCATTGTTTGATTGTTCAACGTATTGTATGATATTTAAATAATACTTATTAAGAAATATTGCTTCCACTTAGTCATTATGATTTTTTGGACCATTTTATAAAAAAAGTTTGCACACCTGCCCTTCCAGTTTTAGAACCATTTGTTTTAATTTATCCGTGAAGTTAATCAGCTGTTCCTCGAGATGCCAGTACAAAGGTTGGTGGTCCTGCACAAGTGATGCTAGCTCGAGCGCTGCCTGAAGCATCATGGGCCGAGTGGATGGGATCATACGTTCACCAAGGGTATTGTGGAATGATGCAACCTGTATATTTTCATTTACAAAATATTAAAGAATATTCCAAATGTTAAAAAAAGTCCTGTAAGTTGTTTATAATAGTATAATATCTATATAAACGCAAGTCAAGGTATCCCGTGTCAAAGCTCTTCTTTCATATAATTCAATAATCGTACCAACCTAGCCATGAGAATAATATTCAGTTATAGTGATGTAATGTAGAGGAATATTAATTAAAAATTTAGTTTATAAAATGCATAATAAATAGATTTGATAAACCTGATGTAACACTCTCGCATGTTTAAGCGGTGCAGTAAACGCTTGCAACGAAGATGTAGTAGTGGGAGGAAGAGGAAGGCCTAATGCAGCAAGAGCACGGGCTTCGCTCTCCACACGCACAAGCCGTGGCTCGAAACGCACCACCATAAGTCTATCGCTAGCAGAGAATTCTACGACTGGCTTATCTCCTGACAACTGCAGTGAACCATCCTTTAATTGTGCCTGAAAACGTGTACAAAAACAAATGCATTTTGAACAATGCCGAAACATTGAAAATGTACTTAATAGTAATATGTATGCACAACGTACGGGCAAAAAATAAACCATTCGAAACGTAACCTAAACTATAGATAGTATAGCAATTTAGCAAATAATAATATACACAATTTTCATTTAAGGCTCGGTTACATATATATGTCACAGCCAAAGTGGTAAATTGAGATGTTACATATACTATATAGCTATAATATATGTAAATTACTACATTAAAGCTTAGCATATTTATATTAAGAGTATTTGTATTTGTATTAAGTAACTATTTGTACAACTTGTCTGTTCTGTCTTAGAATCGACTTGGAGCTGTCTTATCTGTCTTTCTTATCCTCATCCTATCTCTACCTACTCTTTCAGCACTTTCTCCTACTCCTCCTACTTTAGGTCCTGGACGTCTGTAACGTCTCCGACGGTTCTCTTCATCATTATCCTCCTTCTTACTTTTAATTTTATATTAGTTATACTAAGTATTTATTATTAAGTGACTTACATAGTACAATTGTACTACCTATTCATTCTGATTAATTACTTTATCTAAGTAGGCCTAGATCCTACTAATATTATAAACGCGAGAGTTTGTAAGAATGTATGGATGTCTGGATGTTTGTTACTCTTTGACGCAAAAACTACTATATGGATTTTGATGAAATTTTACAATATTATAGCTTACAAATCAGAATACACATATAGCATACATATATACAGAACACATAGGCTATAATTTATAATGATATGGTGTGAATTATCTAAAATATAGCGGGTGAAACCTCGGGACACAGCTAGATATTATATATAATAACAAGAAATTTGAATAATAAGTAGCGAATTGTTACTAATTGACACTAAATTGGAATACTATAATATCATAGTAGCTAGATAGTACATGAAACATCTTGATTTATCATTTGGCTGTGACATACATATATAATAGGTTGGGGAAAAAGTTTCTTCGCATTTTTTAAGAAAATTTAAAACATTTTTTAATATAGTTTATTTACATTTAACTAAAGTATGTAGGTACCATTTTGTTCGATAACTTTTTGCCATTTTGTAGGTAGGGACATAATCCCATTGCTATAGAAATTTTGGGGCTTCTGATCAAAAAACCGCGACAAGTAGTTTTGGCAGTCCTCTCGTGATGTTAACCTGACACTGCCTAAAGAATTCAGAAGAGACCGAAACAGGTGGAAATCTGAATATGGAAGGTCAGGACTATACGGCGGATGCATTAACACCTCCCAGCCAAACTCTTAATTTTTGCTGAGTAATTAAAGATGTGTGAGGTCTAGCGTTATCATGATGAAAAACCAAACCCCTTCTGATGATTAATTCCGCCCGCTTTCTCTCAACTTCTTCCTTTAATCTCATCAGTTGTTCGCAGTAGAGTTCAGAATCGATGGTCCTGCCTGGTGGTAACAGCTCATAATGAATAATGCCCTTCCAATCCCACCACACACGCAGCATCACACATTTTCCTAATTTGAATTTGAAATTATCTTCTTTAAAATGTAAACTTGTAATGATACCAAAGCCAAAGAGATTTTATTACAAGTTCATACAGACTATAATGCGAAAAGACTTTTTCCCTAACCTATTATATATTTCAGATTTGAATTTCTGTATTGTACTCGAGAATAAACACATACCTGTACATCTCTGGCCCAATCCTCATGTAGTTGTGTGTACATTGTCTTCAAATCTTTCAGAACTTGGGATGACAATTTCAGTACTTCGACACTATTATCAAAATCATTTAGATATTTCTCAGTGCAGGTAAGTATCTCTGTTACCTATAACATTTCTAAAATTATAACCACATTGGTAACTTTTTTAATTTATTACTAGAAAATATTAATCCGACTATTATTAAATTTTGATATCCATACTTTGAGAAACATTTACTAACCAGTTTTGTTAAAACGTAGCACGTGTGCTATAGCACATCCATACTAGTCACTATATACATACGTACTATACTTAGTATAAACCAAATTGTAATGGTGAGAATCGGTAAATTTTGCGTTTGTTTATAGAAATCTAACATTTAATAGCTTATGTTGGTAAATCTAAGGATTTACTAGCTTACTGAGTTTTACAGTAACTTATATATAAATATAATTATAGTAAGTAATAGGAAACCTTAGCTTCCATCTGCTTTGCCCATTGCACTTGTTGTACGAGCGGGGACAATTCCGCTGGACGATGCATTTTCACATCCACATCTAACTGGTCCGAATCCAATGCATTGTGGATACTCTTCAGCATAGATAGTAACGAGCCCACGAACAGTTCTAACTCGTTACTGAGCGCATGTTTAACTAGAGGCCGGTTTATAAGACTTTTGTACCGAATAAATTCGTAAAGCATCTAAAAATACAAAGAAATCAGACATCCTTCACTTTACTGTATACTAACATTAAAATTGCTTTAACACCATACAGGTCTGTTCATCATTCACGTCATATATATGTTACCGTAAAATTGAAAATACCGTTAGATTATAATCTATCCCGCGATATTGTAAACTGTCGCGAAATTGTGAACCGTAAGGCCCTGCTTACAATTTAACTTATTTTCGCTAGAATATAATATATGGAAGTGAAACCATCAAATTATGAATCAGGATGAATTTAACGTAGTTACAAAACAATTACAGTAGGAATAATGAGAACAAAAAAAATTAGAATGGACAATTATATTGTCTTAAGGACTTCCGTGACGACTGTAATAATTTAGTAAGTTTATGGTAAATTCATCCTGATTCACATCTTGACGGTTTCAATATAATAAAGAAATTTTCGGTTCAAAATAATAAAGAAATTTCATCATATTGCCAGTTTTAAGATTAGTTTTTAATACTTTATAACAAAAATCTTCACAAAAAATGTGCAACGAAGGATCATATAATATGTTCTATTTTTGTTAACTGAAGATAATTAACATAAGTATTGAATAAGAAAAAAGAACAAGGAATATACTTGTTTAGTTGTTGTATTATGCATGCGCGATTTTAGTTTCTCTGCAATCTTAGCTTCAGCCGGTCTCAAGTCCGCAGCAAATCTTGCGCTAGCTGATTCCCATGATTGATTTGGTCCATTACAAATCCAAATATTTATATCTAAAAATGCATGGTTACATCATAGAAAAACGTGATAATAAAATAATACTAGCACATACTATTAGTACTCCTTAACCCCACCTACTAAGATAAATGCTTGTATTGGGAGTGGGACATGTCAGTAGTCTAATGAAAGAGATTTGACTCCCACGTTCTACCGATCGTGACGCCTGAACCACTGAGCTACTGACGCTTAAAGTATTGCTAGGTAACTTAGTTTTATGTGCCACATTGTTTATAACTATTGTGGCACACATGAAGTCAGTCTATATTAACTTTCCCATCTCACAGTTTTTACTACATTACCATAAAATATTTCTCTCAAGTACGTTTCAGCGACAAAAAAGGACAAGAGAAATGGTTTATATGTAAGAAAAATAGTAAAGATAGTTTGTTCATAAACACAGCCAGTCAACGGTGGCTTGCGACCACCAACATGCGAATCCGACCGCCAAGTCTTTCTGACGCGTTCCGGTCGAATCGCATGTAAGCCAAATTTAACCTCTCCCTTTCCCATCCCAATAATGTTGCGCTTCCAGTGAACACAGGGTTCTTTTGTTCAGGGTCCACTGAAACCGCAGCATTCTTCCCTAAGCTCTCCCTCCTCACCTTCGAGGCGGCAACGCATCGGCAAAACAAAAGATACTCTCTTGTTTTGCCAGTGTCTATGGGCGACGGTGGCCACTTACCATCAGGTGGGTCGTCTGCACGTTTGTTCTTATCTATCATAAAAATAAACACAGATGCGTTTACATATTTAAACTCACCCTTAAAATGCTTTAATAAGCCATCACTGTTTAACTCTTGTTTCTCGTTTTTAGTCAATAGCTTAGTTAACTGATTGTAAGTTGACCTGATGTTGTGAATCTGAAAATTAAAAATATTTTATTTTGAATGGAGTCAGTTTTATAAAAGGTTATATTTGTATCATTATTAAGGTTAAGGTATACCCTTAAAACCTAAAGGATTTATTTATTACCACTTACCTCTTTAAGCCTTGCCTCAAAATTACTGCAAAAGATGGAAATATATGGTTTGCCTTTCCAAGGATGTAAGGCGTAATTTGGCCAATAAATTTCAGTAAGCGATTTACAACCATTGATCCAAGTCTGGACAATGTTAAGGGCTTCCGATAAAAAGGTTAATGCTGCATTGTCTTTGGTACTATCATGAGTCGCCCATAAATCTATATGGGTTGCTTTTTTTTGAATCACTGAACACACAATATGTCCTGCAAATTATTTTACAATTACTTCTTTTCATATTAAATAATATAAAACAAATCCAATCTTCTTCCTAGTCTTCTGTAGTTTGCGATGTAATTACACGATAGTTAAAATAATATAGAAATAGAACCAACCAATGATATCAAATATGTGCATCATTCGATCTTCTGAATAAGGTAAACTTGTGTATCTCCAAACATCATCTAATATTGCTGCGATATTTTCAACAGAATCCCTAATTTCTTGTAAAGAACTTGATTGCAAGGACCTGAAATTAATTAATTAATTTTCTAAATAATTATTTTATATGAAAATGTAAATATTTAAAATTGATTAATCAAAACATAAGACAGAGAGACCTAATATCATTAAGTATTACTAACCGAATTTCTTCATAAATATCCTCAAATAAAATGGAAAAAAAAGAAGCAGTTTCTCTTTCTTTTTTATTTGTATCTTTCTTTAATCCAACAGCTTTCCAATACTCTATTTCATCTTCAATGCACAAGATAACTAAAAGTAACAAAAATAGCAATTACTCTAAATGAAATTTTAGTTTCAATAAATGAAATAGGTACAGAAGAAAGTACGCATAAATATATTAACACTATTACATTTAAGATTACCTCCAACATTTTCACAGTCTTTGCCATTTGTTAAAATTCGCAAATTTGACTCTAAATCCAAGATATTTTTTTGTAGTTTGCTTGAATACAAATCTTCACCCTAAAAACAGATTGTTTTAAATTAAGTTTTGTGAATTGCATTGAACAAAATCTTGCCTGGTTTTAATTAATTTTATATTCTAAAAAGCAAATAAAAAAACTTACAATCGCAAGTAATGGACTGTAAACTTGTCTTAAAATTTGGTATAAGGATTCTGCTGCATCAGTAGTCATTGTGACAATATTTATGTAATTTACAGCATCTTGACTATTTAAATCTATTGCTGAGGTTTTGTAAAATATAAGACATTTCTTTACTCCTCCTTGTATCTAAAATTAATAAGTTATTTTTTAAATATAAGGAAAATAGTAGATCTATTGGTTCCATTCCATTAGAAAGTAGTAATAATATTACTAACTTTTGTATCAAATGAGAATTTTTGGTCACTTCTTACAAATATTTGTAGCAGAAGTGTATGTGGATTATAAATAAAATCATTCAATGCATCTACATCATGTTTCTGCTCATCTCTTGCTGGTAAACCAAAGAAATTATCTGAAAAAAATTGACATTAGATTAGGGATAGTTTTATGGGCAAAATAAAATTTTTATTAGTTCGTAGTACAGAAGGCACTGCACACATTATAAAATATATTTTATATTCATCAATTAACTATTATGTAACAGGAAATTACAATAATGTCACTAATTCCACAGATGTTGATAGTGTTTTTTTAATTGAAACCTTACAATCAATACAATTACAATTAAATGTGCTGCCAAACAAGACAGTTTGTCTGCAGCATGGTGTGCTTAACTACCTAATAAACTAAATATATAATATCATCCTCACATCCTGTCAATGGAATGAAATTAACCGGGTCTCCTCCTCAGAATGAGGAATGAGGAGGGTATTAGGCCATAGTCCAACTCGCTGGCCCAGTGCGAGTTGGCAGTTAAAGCAAGTGATATTTAATTGCTTAAAACACACATAACTCAGAGTCAGAGGTGTGTGCCTATTATCGAACTTGGACCTCCCGAGTAAGACTTGAAGTCTAAACCACTGGGCCATCACTGCAGGAGTAAACTAAATATTAACGGAATAAACTAAATTTGTTCTAATAATGCCACATAGTTTACTACACACACTCTGTATGTAAATCCCATAAAAATTTAGAATCACATGTGACACCTAAATATTGCATTGACAATTGTTGAAACAGTTGTGTAGAAACTCATAGGAATATAACTTTTCCATAATTATCGTTAAGAGAAAATATCTTTAATCACTTTGTTTTCTTTATATTTATAATTATTCCCACAACGGGTGCCCATTTCTCTATACTATCAGTGTATACCAGGCCTGTGTAGTCCGAATACATTGTTGTGAACCTAGGTATTCAATTAAAAGTAATAATCTTAATGTTCTTTTTAGTTTTAATTATCTTCTCGCTTTATTCAAGCCTCTAGTGACTGAAGGACTGGCAGCTACCTGGGCCTACAAATTAACCTATCAATTCAAAGGGGTAACGCTGGTAGTGCTTTAGCCAACCTGCCTCTTTGAAGTGGAATCGGAATGGAATCTTAATCTTTTGTTGGTTTTTTGGCACTTCTTTAGAATAGGGTAAACCCCCGAAACTTTTTTGGAATATTTTTTTTAGATAATATTTACCACCCTAAGTGTATTTCTGAAATCCGTTTTTTTAGGAAATTTATAGTTTTCGAGATATAATTTTTTGTTTGTAATCAGTAATTACCTGCTGCACTTAAAATAAATTCTTGAATACGAGACATGTTTGCAATGATGTTTTAATTCTTAAACCATATATACACTATATAAAAGTATGGCAATGATTTTTTGTATGAGTTCACGAATAAAATCATTATTTATCCCATTCCTTTTTTTTGAAATCAGTAACGAAATAATCATAAAAGTTTTAAGTTACAGAAAATTATCAAAAATTATATCTATTATTATTGTGATTTCGTTACCATGGTTTCGATTCCGAATACCACAGGTAATCAATATATTGTATTGATTAAAGATTGATCATTCAATAACCTCTATGTTAATTCCTATTATGAATTAAAAAAAAATTACTAACTTTCTTTGTAGATGAATAAAATAGTCGGATTATTTATTAATATTAGTGAAAATATTTTACCATTATAAAATTGCGATCAGAAGCACAGGTAACATACACCAATCGTTAGTGCCCGACGGCCAGATCACTATTAAGTATTAGCCCGTGTGGATCCTGCATCGTTGGACCACGTATTTATTATTATCTTACTGTACATACACGTATATATTAGATTACTGTGTGGTCTATATTGTAACTTTTTTTAATTTTCCGTCAATTTTTTTCATTTTAGTCATCTTAGTGTTATTTTATTTAAGTATAGTAGTAAGAGTATTTTAGAATTTTTTGAAACGGTCACACTACTTTTTAACCGGCCACACCGTCCGGCTAATAAGGATTATGTGAACGCAATATTATTCTTTATTTCCGTTTTGTTCCTGTATATACCTAATCTTTGGGCTTGTTTGTTTGGCGTCTAGCCATATCGGACGTCGGTTTCCAGCCACATCGAGTAACTATCGGTGTGTGCAGTGTGTTAGCTTGATTATTTTGGACTGACTGGTTTTGATTGATTGATTGAATGTTCATAAAAAAAAATTAAAAATTCGTAATTTGTATTGCAAATTTGCAAAATCAAAATGTTTCGTAGTCGATTAGTAAGTAAAATGAATAAAAATATTTGAGCGAATATGTATTTAGAAACTATTTTGTAATAATATTTCTAATTTCTATTTATAGATTGTAAATGCTATTCAAAAAGTACGTGCTGTTAAATATTCCAGCGATAACACACAATATGTCGATACGACTTACATGGAGATTCCATTGTATGATGTAGAGAAACCGCAATCATTGGAAAAAAGGAAGGCACGGTAATATTCTTAATCTCTTTGGCACACAAACTGTTTATAAAAGTTTGTCGCCATGTTAAATGTGTGTGAAGTAGGTAGTCTAGTTACAGAGTTCTATTACATTAATAAATTCAAATTTTTCACTTTTTAAAAATCACTATTATGACGAGAAACATAAGTTTTGCTAATTCTGAGAAACAGAAAAATGAGTCAAGATACTTTATTTCTTCCTGTGTAGAATCTTATTTCATAATAATTATGACTCAATACACATTTCGTTATTCACAGACTTCACTACCAATCTCGTAAGCGAGGCATGTTAGAAAATGATCTCCTACTTAGCACATTTGCTAAGAAATATTTAGATGGATTTAATGAAAACCAAACTATGATGTATGATCGCCTCATCAACTCTCCGAGTAATGATTGGGATATATTTTACTGGATTGTAGAAAAAAAAGCAACACCAAAAGAGTTTGACAATGAAATTATGGATCTTCTGAAGAAACATGCTAAGAATGAAGATAGAGTTGCCCTTTCACAACCACCACTACATTAAAATGTTGATAGTTGATGTAGATCATAGCCAATTCAACCATCTGTTATAGTATATAAAAGTTTTTTAGGTTTATTAGAAATATATTTTAATTTATTATGAAATTTACTGCATTTTAATCTATTTTATTACTCTCTTGACTATCTACAAAGGCAACTAAAATTAATAAATCGATTACTCTTATTATCATAAGGCACAGATCAGCCACAGAGCCAATGTTTAATAATATCATCTGATCTGAGGATACCCCTGGGATAACATCAGGTAATCTTTATAAAATGTCATACTTTTATTTGCTTTTTTACTAAATTTGAATATATTTTGTTAATCAAAATTAAGTACCTAATTGATTTTTATTGATTTATTTAATGGTGAAGGAACCACTCGTATGCACATGTGAAATTTAATGTTATACTAGCTGACCTAGCAAACGTTGTTTTGCCATTGTGGGCTACTATATACTATAACAAATAGATGTTGACCGATTCTCAGACCTAGCCGATATGTACACAAAATTTCACAAAAATCAGTTGAGCCGTTTTGGAGGAGTATGGTAACTAACATTGTGACAAGAGAATTTTATATATAAGATTTAACACAGATTAACAAACAAATTCTTAATTAATTTTGATCGTTTAATTTTATATTAAAATCATTTGCTCACTCAACCAGCATATCATATCTATAATTCACTCATCTATCCTACCCACTCTCATTTAGCCATCTACCCTATTCACTCTCTCACTCACCCACCTATCCATCCTTGGTTGATCGGCAGCAGTATGTGTGTGCGAATGATTTATGATCCTCCTTGTCTCATCTCACGGCAGGCGTTCCGCAAGGAAGCGTCCTTCACCCTTGTTGTTCTCAATATTTATAAACACTATCACCAAAATACTCTTGTGCTCGTTTCATTTATATGCCGACGATCTACAGATTTATGTGGCTACCCGGCTAACGACATACATGTTGCTATTTATGGGTTGAATTGTGATTTAGAGAAAATCAATTATTGGTCTAAATAACACAGCCTCTCTGTGAACCCGAAGAAGTCGCAATTCACTATTATTGGTAGCACTAATCAATTAGGTAAACTTAACATAAATAATCTCCCACCTGTTATATGTTTAATAATACTGTTTTACAACACAGCGTGACAGTCAAAAATCTGGGTCTTATCTTGGATAATTCTTTTTCTTGGGCTCCGCAAGTGGCCGTTACTAGCCGAAAGCTATTTGCCGCAATGGGATGTCTCAGACGGTGGAAGAACTTTCTCCCAATAAAAACAAAGATCGCATTGGCTCAATCACTACTATTGCCGATTCTAGACTACGCAGACTCTTGCTACCCAGACATATCTGAAACTTTGCTAAATAAACTGGACAGATTCTCAGACATAACTAGACAGGACCTCAGATCGTGGACCGACAACCGACTTAAGTTGCCGATATGTCACACCGAATTCTACAGCATCTCGTTTACTGTTAAATCAGCAAGGCTGTGGATTGAACTTTCTAAAGAAATCAGACAGTCCAAATCACTTCCCATTTTTAAAGGTCGTTTGAAGAACCATTTATTATCATTGCAGTTGTTAATAATATTTTTAAAGTCCATATATGTATGTTTTTATTCATTATTATATATCTATTGAGTATTCTTATTATATATTTATAGTGTATTTATTATTTAGTATATATTTATTTTTCTTTTATATAAGTAGTATTTTCATGTATGTTTATGTAAGTTTTTGTAATTGTGCACCGTACCGTTGTTCCATAAACAATTTCTTTCGCCAAAGGTTTTCTGGTAGAGATTACTAGCAGCAATAAGGCCGCCTTTGCATACCTTCTAGTTTTAAGTAAATATTTTCCTTTATATGTTTTATGTCATTTAAAATGTGTGCAATTATATATCTATCCACTATCATTTACCGCCCTACTCACTTATTTAGTCACCTATCTGCTCTCAGCACCACTCACTCAAATTCAATATTATCACAGCTCTATTTCATTCAAACTATAAATGACTGAGAGATTACCTAATTCACATTTTACGTTATAGCAACTCCTCAAGTGGGAATGATTTAAGATGTTGCTTAAATAGCAACAAATATTTAAAAAGGCATAGGCAAAGTGACTTTGTCTATCTGCCTATTAGGTTATCTAAAATAATCGTCCATACCAGTGGTATGTAACCTTGTTATCCAAAAGGGCTAAATATAAACAATAGGCTAGTTGACTAAATTTGAAAAGTTGGTGATATATACTTTAATATCTATTTTATCCCAAAAAACCTATATTTTAAAGAAAAGCAATACTTATATTACGTCTTTTGTTTTTTAAAAAAAGCAATTTCATGGCGTCTTGAAAGACGTCAAAGTCTGCGAAGTAACCTGCTCTGTATGAAAACGTCAATAACAACAATGCTGTTTTGCGTGGCGTGACGTAACACTTTCTGATTGGTGTTGCCTGTCACGTGACTTAATTTTTTTCGGATTTATTTTCTAAACATTTTAATAATCTTTAAATTTTATGACGAATAGACTGTTTTTTTCTTATCTGTGTCCCTTTTTTATTTATAATTAGAAACTATAAACCAAGCAATTTGTTATTAGTGGACACATGCCTATTGAAATTTATTCAAAGAGCCATTTGTTTTTCTTTGGATTGGCTTTGGTTTAATAGGAGACATCATGATGAGATCATATGACTTACTCATTATTCCAAATGTTAAAAATCTGACTTTTACTAGGCGAGATGCCTTAGTTGAACCGTGCCTGCACTAAAGCTTGTGGTAGAGCCGCATCCGAGGAGTTAAAGAGCTCTAAGCAGCCAACCACTAGTCTGTACTTAAGATAAAAAAGTAACTTGTTTAATGTCTGTGGATAAAAATAAAACATGGTAATATTATAACACAAATACAAGCCAAAACAATCATTTTTAATATTTTTGTCTTTCAGTATGTTTGTACGCGCATCACGGAAAACTACTTTACGAAATTAGGCACCGTTCTTACAGTAGTATTGCTGTAGGTTTAACTAATAATATAGGCTTTTTTTCATTTAAGTATGATGAAAAAACATATTTTCATTTAAATGTTTTAGTCCAGCAGATTTATTTTTAAGATAAGCATAATTTTTCCATTTTTTTCAAAGTATACGGCGTGCTATTTAGAAGTGCTAACTTAGAACTGCTCACTGAAACCTAAAGAAATGTAATTTTTTAAAAGTTAAATTATTCACCCTCCTAAACTATTAAATCTTTACGCGTCTACAAGTCAACCCGCGCGACTTCGTCCGCGTGATGCTCAGCTACTATTGGTCGTAGCGTGATGATATATAGCCTTCCTCGATAAATGGGCTATCTAACACTGAAAGAATTTTTCAAATCGGTCCAGTAGTTCCAGAGTTTAGCGCGTTCAAGCAAACAAACAAACTCTTCAGCTTTATATATTACTAGCGGCCCATCCCGGCTTCGCGCGGGTGGAATATTATTTTTAAAAATATATTGGCCCTCCCGCATTTCGGTGCCCCCTCTCTTGCCGCTTTACTCGCTGCGCTTTGTCGCTACACTGGCCCGTCGCGTCGTCGTGTATTTTTTGTTTATATTGATATTTTTAATTTCGTAATATCTTTTGAATGGAAAGTCCGATTTTAATAATTCAAAAAGTAAATTACAGGTATTGAAATAGTCTTGAATACGAAATAATTTATTTGGATAAGGATTAATACAAAGGTATAGAAAACATGGTCTGATTTTGATAGGCATTTTTATCAACTTTTAAAATGTAAAAAAGTAGTTATAGTGACGTAACTATAATAGTTGGACATATGGTCTCGCGGACTTTTTTGTAGATATTGATACGTTCTATAATATTGTACAACATTTTTTTGTTCTATCATCAATACTTTTTGCAGCGCATGCGATGAAAGATATTTTATGGCAAATTTTTTGGCACCTTGGGTTGGTTTTCGTGAGATTTCCTAAGGATCTCTAATTTTTTCTTGTAATAAATATAGCCTATGTTACTCAGGGATAATGTAGCTTCCTAATGGTGAAAGAATTTTTGAAATCGGTCCAGTAGTTTTTATGTTTATTCGTTACATACAAAAATACAAATCTTACTTCTTTATAATATTAGTATAGAAGTATAGATTTTAGATCGATGAAATAAATTTTTTTGTCGATTAACTTGATTATAACTTAGCAATAATTTGATTATATGTAACATAAATTTTGTTTAGTAACTCAGTGTTGGGTTTGGAAAAGTTTGACTACAATCGGTAAGGCACTTTTGGATCGAGGAGCGAGAATTATTTTTGAAAAACATGTTATTTAGATATTACTAGCGACTCGTTCCAGCTTCGCACGGTTACTTTCTCTACTATAATATTCACATATTATACATACAAACCTTCCTCTTGAATCACTCTATCTATTAAAAAAAACTGCATCAAAATCCGTTCCGAAGTTTTAAAGATATAAGCATACATATGGACAGAGAGACGTTAAGCGACTATGTTTTATACTATGTAGTGAAGAGGATAGTATATAGATATTCCTGAATGAAAAAATATAAAGCAATGCGTTGTTCCATTGGGCATAAATACGATAAATATTAAAATGTGTATAAACGTGGATAGTCGGTGACCTAATGGAGACATTTTGCTCGACCCCTACGGCACCAACAGGAGCTACGCAGTCGAGCTTAGCGCGGTTCGCAAACTAATTGTGCGCTCATTGTCCCTTTTAATAAATAACTTAGTGCGTAATCTTTATTTTGATGGGTTTCACTGATTCAAGTGATATCTAATAATTTGCGTTGATTGTGAGCTACGTCAAAGGTCACATTATCTTATCTTTTTCTCTTTAAATATTAGCGCAGAGGATCGAGTGAAGTCAGTTACTTGAGAACTATCGATGAATAAACTAATCGAAGTGTAAATATATCCTGCTTGGAAATTTGGCTGAAGTTACAACTAGTTAAAGTATTGGTTTATTGTGATATTTTTAGTGACCTTATTAAAAATTGTGTCCAGTCAAAATGCCTATTCGTCGTAGTAAGGTAGGTTTCCCTTTATATAAAAGTATTTTTTGCATCTTAGCTAATAATCCAAATATATGTTAGTTAGTCAGTTTTAATATAGAGGTAAAAATTTGTGAAATTGAGCTATTTACCATTATATTTATAAAAATACCTAATAGGGATATTGAAATTCAACATATAATGCGATTACATTTGAGCAAGTACCAAAATTAGCGTATATGTTGCTGGTGTACTCTGTTACAAGTATCATTTAAATTTTAAATTTGAAAAATTTCATTGTAAAATTATGAAAAGTCTGTCGTAATGTAATCATGTAGGTTAATTTTTGTGATTTGATCTTACTGTGGTAACATTTTAGTGTATTAAAATTTGTAGGTTTTATTGAGATATTATGAAATAAAATAATAATTATTGGTTGATAGCTTTCATACTTGTTTTATGAGTTTCCAAATGTTCAACTAATAAAATGACACAATTTTTTTACGACTTAATTAATTCGATATTTTTAGTGCCGTCCATCATTTTTTAACTAAAACTGCTACTAGATAAAATGTGTGTAAGAGTTTAAACTAAGTAAATTTATGTAAGATATTTTTTCTCGATTTATTTTAAATTTTGCTGATACTTGTGTTCCAAAGTCATTTGTATTTCGACAAAATTGTATAGTTTCTTACTACTAGTAGATATTAGTAGTACTATCCAAAGCTTCCTCCAGCTCCAAGAGTTTGCCAAATAAAGGAATATTCAAAAGATTGTATTGCATACTAAAGGTTACACGCATTTATCAAAAACACTTAATAAACAACGTTTGCGAATTAAAAACTAAATGAAATAAATTGTGCACAATTGACAGGACAAAAAGTTAATTATTTTTATACGAATTCTCGTATCTTATATCTTAATTTAAAGGTGATGCACAAAAATCACTGTTTCAAATTTAAATCTTACTTATTCCTAAGTTTCAGTGTGACGACGTATTTTTAGGGTAAGTAAAAATGGAATATTTATAGGATCACTTCGTTGTCTGTCTGTCCGTCTGTCACAACCCTTTATCTCAGGATCGCGTAGAGGTATTCAAGTTGAAATTAATATCAAACACTTAAGCTGCCTCTTGGGGCTATCAAAAAATAAACTTTTTCCTTCGTGGTTATTCACAAAGTTATAGGGCATTTGACTTTATGACCTAGAATCGTAAAATGACCTAGAATCGTAAAATTTAGCATGAAGCAAGGTCTCATAGCATAAATAAAGGACAAAATTAAAAAACTGTAAATTCCTTTCTACATCCCTAGAAAATGAATTTTTTTGACTGTCAAAATCAAACCTCTAAGTCGATTTAATGAAAAGTTACAGTCGATTTTATCTCATGTGTATGTTTTGTTGTAATATTGATTATTGACTAGAATCAAAATTCCCAGGCTTATTGAACTAAAAACAAATTTTTGTAATTAAATAATTTTTAGCAAAAAAACCAGATCTTGTCGCACTAGTATGAGGAAAAATCCGAAAAATGGAAATTTGTTGTTACATTACGGAAAAATTGATTTTTATATATTTAGGTATTAACGCATTATTTCAAGAATATGTGAAGATATCATGTTTAATTTAATAAAATAAAGAAATCAAACTTCTAAGAGTGAATATGGCCATTTATACTGTAGAGATCGCAAGAAGTTTTTCTATAGGGGAGCCCACATATAAAGTCCAATGTTTGCGATTTTAGTAATATTAGAATATGTTATCACCATCAGAATCATCATTTATTCTCATTGTTCAGCTGAATGTCGGGTACCACACAAGAGACAGAGGTTGCAGCAGCAGGTCTGAGGGCTGGGTGGGTCTCATAATCCAGATTGGCCGTTGTAACTAATAGTATTTGGGAGCGTATTATTATTAATTAGGTCAAGAAATCTATTAGCGACCTATCTTAAGTTTGTAAGGAACCAGTGGTTCGCGCACGCGGCTAGTTTTTTTTATTTCTTATAAAAAACAGTGCGGTAACATTTGCCTCACACATCTGTATTTAACATTATTGTAGTGTATTATGTTAGTTATTACGGAGATCGTAACCATTTATCAAAAGTGAATTTAAAGTTCAGATTACAAGATAATTTCTTTTCGTACATGTCGTGTAGGAATCAAGTGGTCGGTTATATCTAAATTATAATTAGTTAAAACTGAAGCAAAGCGTGGGCAAGTGGTTGGTATAGAGACATGAATAAAATGTCGCGAGAAGCGAAAATACGATGCATTTTGGGTTTTAACAATGGCACACAATTTGGTTGTCATTCACACATAATTCTGTTTCGCTAATGATATCATCGTATGTACGTGCACGTGATTGAATACTTAGTTGGTTTTTGTTACAATAAATTTAACTAAAGAATTAATTTTAAACTCAAACTCAAAATATTTTATTTCAATTAGACTTTTGTATAAAAGTACTTTTGATACGTTAAAAATTGGTCGGTCAGTCAGTTTGTCTGAAGCTACCACCAGGTTGGAAGCACATTTCTGTTGAGCAGAGCCGGCCAGAAACTTAACAGTCGCTCTTTTTAAAAAGCCATGTTTACATAAATTGTTATACAAATCATTTAGCTTGAGAGTTAACGTCACTTAGATTCCAAGCATTCTCATCATTTAAGTAATCCTGTACATTATAGTATGCTTTATTTATTAATGATTTCTTGATAAGAGTTTTAAATTGTTTAAGTGACAAGTCTAATATAGGCTGTGGAATCTTATTATTTAGCAGAACAGTGTGGAATTTGCTGTTTCTTATAATTTAAATTAAGAGACAAATGTTATCAAATTTTGATTGTGACCAGATTTAGCAGAATTATGCGATTTTAGCAAAATTAGGTCTCTATTTCAGGATATATCTTACTAATATTATAAACGCAAAAGTTTGTAAGAATGTATGTTTATTACTTTTTCACGCAGAAACTACTGAATGGATTTCGATAAAAATCGACAATAATATAGCTTACAAATCAAAATAAAACATAGACTATAATTTATAATGATAATGTGTGAATTATCGAAAATATAAGCGGGTGAAACCGCGGGGGGTAACTGCTTTTAGGATATAGTAGATTGTGTCGCAGAAAAAAGCAGTTGGTAGAATTTTAAAAAATCTCTCAGAAAATGAGCCGGTTGACAAATTATGTGTTTTTTACTTGGTTGTTGGCAATAGTAATTTTAATTTAGGGGAATTCCCGATACATGTATGTATATTTTTATTATATGAATGTATTTTTCTCGCATAGTCGTAACTTGTGTCACGACGAACAATAATATTACCAGAACTATGTGGAAAAAGGATGAAATGTCTTGGTTATCAAGTCTTTCTATGTACAGCTTGTGTTTACAATCAATTGACATACTTACCTATTTATAATTTCTTACAGAATGAATATAAGGAAACATCCCCTCCCGTCCGTCGGTAATCTATTTACCGACGTACCGTTCGTCGGTATTTTCACTTTCCGTCTTTTTCTCTATCCTTCATTTTTCTCTTTGTCTTTCTTTCTCTCTCTCTCTTTCATCTCGCTTTTTTTCTCTTTCTAATTCGTTTTCTCTATTTTCACTTTCTTTGTCTCTTCCTGTATCTGTGTTCTCTTTTTGAGGTAGTAGAAAAAAATATCCCTCGCACCGTCAAAACACGGCTTTTCTTGGCTGAATGCTTTCGACTTGAACTAGATTCGTTTTTTTATATGCGGTACGAAATATACTATTTGAAGTCGGGAAACATATGTATATTAAAACGACATTTCATTTCGCGCGTCATCAACAGTCGTAATAGGTATAACGCGTTCGATGTAGCTTTAGGTTCATTACACATGACATTTTATACTGTACTGAGTAATATATTTAAATCGATTAATCTGTTACTATATAACTTAAGTTATATTTTTCTTTCTTGGATAAAACTTATTTTATTTTTTTAATTGAAATTATTTTTTTTCTACGAATAGCTAATAGTTATATATAAGATAATCATTTATTTCTAAATCTCGTAATGGGCTGCTCTATGTTTTAGAAGCTAGATTGATAGGCAATAGGGCTGAAGAGTAGCGGCCGCCCCATAGTAAGGTCTACCGTCAGCTAGCGCGAGATTACAGAAATTCACAATTTAACAAAATAACTTTAAAGAAATAACATATGTTTTGTGACGCTTTTACATACATTATAATTTAATATGCATGAATTTAATACAATTAACATTGTTATATAAAATAAATGGCATGATTTACTATTATTCAATTGATAGGTATGGTTATACACTACATTAAGTATATTAGGTATACGTATTCCAGTATAGTTTTCGAAGTCGTTAACCAGAGTTTTAACTGTAAAAATATTTATTAATTTCAACTTGATGACTTCACGCGTTCCTGCGAAAAGGGGCCTTGACAGACGGACTACGAAATGATCCTCTATAAGGGTTCCTTTTTTTCCTATTAAGGTAACCCTAAAAACAGACGATTTTTAAGAAATCTTATACTCGATTAAGTAAAATATTTACTCAATAAACATTTTATCGATAAATATAAATATTAATTGCTGATATTTTTAACAAATTTTACTCTTCGTTAGTTATATTAATTTTAGTATGGTCTATTGAAATATAGAAACAATAATGAAAACAATAGACATTACAATGATAATAGCGAAGCAAATGAAAAACGTGCAAACTCGTGAGTAAAAATTGTCTTATGAAATCCTTTAGTCAAGAAAATTGTATATTTTTCTATTTATTTAAAGAATCACTTCCACCATCTGTACGTATAGATCTCTTTAAACGCAACGGATTTTAATGCGGCTGTTACCAATCGACATATGTAATAAATGCATTTTGTAGTAGGTCATTAATTGAATTATAAGGGAGTCTCTCTGATGAAGCAGACTGTTCCTAATTTTTACAATAAAATTTATGACATAAAACATTATTTTTCTTCTTCGAGCGCTGTCTACTCTTTGTTTTACGCGAGGTGAATGCGATCCGCTGCACTTGCGATTCCAGTCCATTCTCAGATGTTACATAGCTACATTTTCTGCGACCAACACCTCTTCATCCAGCAACCTTTTCCATCATAATGAGCTGTAGAAGTTTTATATCTGATTCCTAAACACGTGACCGAAATATGTAACTTTTCTCTTCTTGAGAGTCTCGAATAGTTGCTGTTTTTGGGTGGCGCGTCGCAGAACTTCTATATGCTACACCTTATGAGTCCAACTAAGGGTCAGCATTCTTCTATAGAACCACATCTCGAAAGCTCTAACGTCTTTTGTGGTCGTCTTTAATAGTCGACGCCTTGCATCTGTATAGAAGTATAGAACAATGGAGGTGAAGTTAATCTGCCATCGCAGAATACATTCTTTAACGTACAGAAGGCACTTCGAGCTATTTCAAAGCGAGTCTTTACCTCCTCTGTGCCAAGGTATTTGTACTTGCGCACCCTCTCAATTAGACACCTCTCTAAATAAAACATTAGTTGAATTTAAAATCATAGTTCAAAGAGCAGGTTAGGTACCTAGTTACTTTATCGATTGGATTTTGCAATTCATATAGATCAACCAAATAATATACCCACTACTTATCCAATAAATTATTCGATTGTTCACTAAATACAAATAGATATACAGTATTTTTAAGTAAGCACGTATGAGATTATTAAAGCAAATATACGCAGTATCTCGTGGACTTTATCCTGATTCTTGAATTTATTTAAAATGAAATCTAGCTTCCTAGATAATTTTGGTCTTAATCCTTAAGCCGTTTAGAAGATTTGATGCAGATTACAAGACTAAATCTGTTCCTAGATCATTTAATGTATGTAAAGGCAATGTTAATTTGCTATTATTTATAACTAGCCGACCTGCGCGACTTCGTTCGCGTGTTGCTCTGCTCCTATGAGTCGTAGCGAGATGTTAAATAGCCTAAGTCACTCCTTGTTACATCAGCTATGTGCCAGTGAAAGTTCTGTCAAAATCGGTACAGACATTTCAGAGATTAGCCGGAACAAACAGACAGACAGAAATTGTAAAATAAAGCTGTTTTAGTATATGTACCGAGTATACATCCATATGCACTTAGTAAAAAGCGGTTATTTTAATATTACAAACAGATTTTATTTATTTGTATGGATGGCTTGTCATAAATTATTGCTTAAGTGTGCAGACAATTTGTAATTAATACTAAATAAAGATAAATTAATCATTATTTTATAATATTTAATTCTATTTCTAATTGTTGGACCGTACCCCCAACGCTAGCCCAATGCTTGTTGGTGGGTGGCCAGAGCCTAGTTCGGTAATCAGCAGAGTACACCATGTGCAGGTGAGGTTGGTTTGCGTCCTAAAGACAACAATAAGGATGCCTTACCCCAATACGATGCCTTACACAAACAACATGAATTAGCTAAAAAAATATTATCATTGTCTTATTAATTGCAGGTTTTAGTAAAATGGATATACGAAAATCAACACAAAATGCAGACGATACGATGCTGCAGTTCACTTCTGCGATACAAAGAGATTGAAGAAAATCCGCAAGAGCCTGAAACATTGGCAGCACCACAAACTGCACCTCGACCACAAATAGCTCCTGAGTTTTCTTTCAAGGTGCTTAATTTAAAAACAAAAACATTGTCGATTTATAGATTTTTCTTTAAGTTGTCAATGCGAACCATAATCGTAAAACCGAAGGATTTACACAAATTATTTTAAAATTTCATACTGTATTACAGATTACTTGACCTATGATTGATTTCGTACGAATATTCACATTAATCAAGCTTACGAATAATAGCAATTATGCATGCCCAAATAAAATAAAAAATCCAATTTAAGGGGACTTCTTGTAAATTAGCAAAAAATATATATCTTTCTAAAATAATGTTATACATTACAATATTTAATTATGTATAAAATTGTGGTACAATATCATATACGTACGTGTAATTAAATACATAATACTTAGTTTCCTGATAACTCATAAGACAGTTAATTTTAAAAAAATCTTAGAATTGGCTAATGCCAATAATTCTAATATAGTAACATAATAATTCTAATATATATTTTGATGTTTCAGTATGAAGATCTACAAGTACGACTTGCAGCGCCATATCAATTACAGCAAAAACCAGAAGCAAGCGATCTTGGTTTTGGAAAATATTTCACAGATCATATGCTCAAAATAAATTATTATAAACAACTGGGAGGCTGGCAAAAACCAGAGATCACTCCCTTCGAGAATTTAACCATACATCCAGCAGCAAAGGCTCTACATTACGCTATACAAGTATGTGTTTAAAAAATAATACGAATAATTTTCTGTTACCTTCATACAAACATTTTGCTTTTAATTTAATGTTATTTAGTGTATAGTAATCGCAGAAACTAGAAAGTGTTCGGTATTCATCGGGTTGTCAACTTTTAAGGTAACGAAACCATTTATTTGGTAACGACATTGTCACAACGTTAGCCATAATTGCGGAAGCGTTACGATTGCAATCCTTTTAATCGCTCCCAGAATTATAATGAAATTATTCAGTATTTTTGAAGCCTTACTTAATACAGTCCAAATACATACTATGAAATCATAATTAACTCTAGATACGTTCCATTATGTTTCACCAAGTAAGATAAGTTCGCTTTGATAATATCTGTTGTATTGCCTGTGTATGATTAATTATCTGATTGAGCTCTATAGATTGCAAACAATACGTAAATATTGTTTTGTATTATAATAACCGTATAATGATAATGATAAAAAATAAGTGATTTTAGGTAATAAAAACTCCAATTAGTGACTTTTATAGATTTATAGTAGAATAAAATAATCCTATAATATGACTAGTGTTATGATTCACATGGTACGAGTAAAAAGATCTGTAGTAGTTTTGCTGTAATTACAGTTGTATCTCTTATATGTTATAATTTTTGATATTTTCATACGCTGAATATTTGGAGAATATTGAACCGTATATTTAAATAATCAATGCTCTGGAGGTCCGAGTTTGATCCCACGCGATAGGAACACACCTCTGACTTTTCCGAGTTATGTGTGTTATAAGCAATTAAATATCACTTGCTTTAACGGTGAAAGAAAACATCGTGCGAAAACTTGCTTTTCTTAGAGTTCTCCATAATGTTCTCCGTCGGTGTATGAAGTCTGCCAACCCGCAATGAGCCAGCGCCCAGACGAAACCCGGCTCAGAATGGGTAATGATTATACTTCCATACTACCTTTATAAAGGTGGATTTTTATAAACTTGTATTTGTTGATTTGAGCGCAAGATAAATCTGATTTTTGCATAGAGATAGTCCGAAAGAAACATAAGGTACTTTTTATATCAAAATAAAAAAAAACATAATTTATATTACTGAATAATATTACTAAGTAAATCAATTTTTATAGGTCATTTGTTACCCAAAACGTACAATGAGTGCGTGCGAAACCATTTTACAATTTAGTTACAAATAAATATTTATTTTGTTACAGCTCTTTGAAGGACTAAAAGCTTACAGAGGAGTCGATGATAAAATACGATTGTTTCGGCCTGACTTAAATATGGAGAGAATGAATTTAGCAGCTCAGAGATCTGGTTTGCCGATGTTCGATGGAGAGGAGCTAATTAAGTGCATAGTTCGTCTGATTCAAATAGACCAGGAATGGGTTCCGCATTCTGAAACGTCAACTTTATATGTTCGTCCTACGTTAATAGGCACTGAGGTGAGCTCATCTCCATATTTAAGTTAAATAAAACTTATATGAATTGATACCATACAAGCAAGCAGTAGTATAACTACGAAATCAATTAGATAATTAACAATATTATAGTTATTCTTGCTTTTAGAATAAAAGTCTTTAAAATGACAGAGAGAGTAACTGTGAGATTTTTTCACAAGAACTCAATATTTTTTCTCGCTGATCGGGAGTAAATAAGTCTGTATAAAAGATCACCTAAAATCTACAAATAAGTTAACCGATTAAATTTGTAATTTGGCTTTATATTTTATCTTATTATTTTTTTCGACATGATACGTTCTATTTGTCTTTTGTTTTTAAATTCTTATCAAAATAGTATCTAATATGCGTAACACAAACAAAAGATATTAAACAACAAATAGAGGTATCTATTAATTCCTAGATTTTGTGTTATATTTTGATAAGATATAATTTACAAAAAAATTATATTATCATAATTTTGGCATGCGACCTTGCCAGGTATATTTGCACAAGAATTAGTTCATTATTTATTATTTTCTCTTCTTATCTTTACATGAACGTGAATACGTATTAACTTTAATTATCAGTAGGACCTGCCTCCGGAAACTATCATTATAGATTAGTTAGGTATACCTATCTATAGATTATTATCGTACATGTGAATATTTTATCTAATTCATAAGACAGTTGAACTATATGAGACTATACTACCACCTTGTCTTTAACCATGGCCTGCATTGTGCTTAATACAGACGAAACTCTTCACAAGACGAGATTTATATATTTTTGGCTGATTATTAGACCAAAACTACTTTTGTAAGTAATTATAATTGAAAATTTGATTTAATTAAGGTAAGATCTAACAATATTTTCTGAGAAAGCAATGTCCAGTGTCTAGAAAGAACTGCAAGGCAACAAGTAGAACCAATCCTTTTTATTTTCGGTTATTAAATCAGTACAAAATACATTTTGCTATAAATTATTTTAGCCAACATTTGGAATAATGGAGCCTGATTCAGCTATGTTATTTGCAATTCTAAGTCCTGTGAGCGCTTATTACAAGACGAGTAATGACGGAGCGGTGTCAATATATGCAGATCCCAGTGTCGTAAGAGCTTTTCCCGGTGGGGTCGGTAATAGAAAAGTTGGCTCGAACTATGGACCAACCATAGGTATATTTTTTTCCAATAAAAAAATAAAAAATATTTTTCGTTAATTAAGGTTGGTAATGACTAATTTTATTTTATAGAAGCTACAGCTAGAGCTGCAAAATTAGGGCATCAACAAGTATTATGGTTATTTGGCCCAGACAAAGAACTAACTGAAGTCGGAGCTATGAACATATTCATCGTTTATGTCAATGAACAAGGAGGTAATAATTATATTGATTTATTGATTGACTTTGTTACATCATGTAGTCTTAACGCGACATTATTTAGAGGCTGTTGTAGTAAATAGACGATATTACATACGCCAAAAGAGTTAAAGAGCAAACAATTGTTTATAAGTATAAGAAGCTTCACATTGTCGCGTTATCAGGGTATCGCTTTGACCCCCTGACCGCTATGTTCTCGCTTCATATCTGAAGCAATAATAGTGGTCACTAACATCATTATTTTTTTTTCATTCTTTGGTTAAAATAATAGTCTGTAAGGCAATAGTCTAATTGGTTAGAGTATTGAATTCATGATCAAGAGTTCACGAGTTCGACCCCAAGATCATTAAAACATTAAATCAATATACGTTACGTTGATACGTTTCGTTCATTTTGTTTTACTAATAAAATTCTGGAAATACAGATAAACAATTGAGCACGCCGCCTTTAAATGGACTGATTTTACCCGGAGTTACGCGGCGATCCATCCTAGAACTGGCAAGTCAATGGGAGGACTTAACCGTCAAAGAAGAAGTTCTCACGATGGACCGACTCATCGAGCTTAATAAAAAAGGACGGGTGAGTAATCTTGAAACAAGCTCGCAAAAAACGAGGTTCCTGACATGCTGAAGATCCTTTTTACCGAGTGGATTTTGAGAGCGACTATTATAGTGCAAATTTATTTTTAATTTCATAAATTTAGTAACACAGTATACTATATTGTTAAGAGAAGGTTAGGATTGACAATCGAACCTCTTGATCCAGAAAAGAATTTCCTGAATTCCGTTCACTTTATTATTATTAAGCCTCACTTTGAGGAGGAGACCCGATTCAGCAGTGGGCCATTAATGAATTATGATGAAAGAGTGATTAGGTAGTAATATTTTGCAATAACTTATACCGGTGTTTTAGTTACTGGAGATGTTCGGTGCTGGTACAGCGGTGATCGTGACTCCTATCAGCAACGTTGGTTATCTCGACAATAACATCCACATACCCACAATGAAACAAAACCAACCCGTTTACCAGCGACTCAAGGACACGCTGCTTGCCATACAGTATGGCCACATAGACCACCCCTACGCCAAAATTATATCATAGAACAAAAGTGAAAGTGCTTGACTAGTTCGAGAGTTTAGTGAATGAAACGTTGAACGTTCATCTTAAATATTGTGTGTTCTCTTTTGCGTATGTGTTATGCAATCGTATGATAACATTAAAGGTCATATTTTGCGATTGTAAAGAATGTGATGTGTAATTCTGCAAAGCTTCCTAACTTATCACGACGCCATATCATGCTGTAAATATTTACTTAATTTAAAATTTGTTATCATTGCTTTTAATGCGTACTTTCAACGTACTTTATAATCTAGAGGAAAATAAAACAATTGCCAATAATATAGTAATTACACCATTCCTGACGAAAAATTTAATATACGTTTTTATATTTATTATGTAAACAAAGAGTCAAATGCAGTATCAATAAAGCTGAGGCAATTTTACTTTACTATCAAATTACGACGACACTTCAGTTTTTTCGTTGATAAAATATTTAAGATTTAACAAAATATAGTTACTCCCAAATTGTGGATATAATGTTATTTAAACTGTACTGTACTTATTATCTGTATATTAATACGTGAAGCAAAAACTTTATACCCCTTTTTACGAAAATTGCGCGAACGGAGGAGTATGAAATTTACCATACTTGTAGTTTATACAGAGAAGGAGTTAAATGATGCATAAAAAATACATTAAATCAATAAAAAAACATTACACACACTACCGTGCATTTGACACATGCACGCATGCATGTATACTCTTCAGATTACTTAATTATTCGATATAAACTACTGAGAAACAAAAAGTGCGTAATTTTAATAGTCTGTGACCTAATATTTCTTCAAAATTAATTCATTTGGGTTAAGGCAATAATCAAGGATGAGGGACTATTTACACGATTATTTGTATATTGTAAGATATTGTTATCATAATTATAAAGACGGTTTGAAAGCAAAAACAATAATAATGTCATATATGAACAAACAACAAGCCGAGCTATCGTAACTTTCCCGTTATTCATAAGTCATTATAATATAAAGTGTGTTTATGTTATTGTAAATCTTATAAACACTATTAGCATAGCATATCTATAACTAAAGACAAGTGCTGGAAATGTGGTTTAAATTTTTAAACCAATTAATCAATCTCGGTTATTAAACTTTACATATAGTGTAAAGAAATGAAATAAGTTTTATTGCTGGGTTGTTGTGATTAATTAAAATTCCACTCGTGAATTTAAAAAAGATAAAAAGGAATATCGCACTTTGAAGACCAAAAAATTATTAATAGTAATTTTTTTACTTCTGCCCTTGTTGGTGAGGAAAAGAGAGGCCTGTTACTCCACTTGCCCTAATGCCACCAAATGTACAAACGTAGTATTCTCAAACTATCTTATCTAAAGATAAAACAACCGAATTACTAATTTTATCAGTAGTCCAGTCATTACGTCGGAGAAAACGGGGTAGATAATCTTAACTTCGAATTGTCGACAGAAATTTCCGGAATTTAGTTTTTTCATAATAACGATTTTTCGTTGAGATACGAAAATTTTTATGCAATATTTTTTGTTGCTTTTCTCACGATCTACAATTAATGTTTTTAAATTTTTCATCTATCGTCCATCGTTATTGAGATATCGATTGAAAATCATAAAACCGTTGTATGGCGGGACGAACGCTGCAGTAAACTTTGTGACGCGCTAGTCTTTGTGACGTCGTAATTTTTGTCAAAAACAAAAAAAAATAGCTTAAACATTCGGTGAAAAATGTAGTTATTATTAAGTTATTTATATTAAGTTATTATGTAAAAACTAAATTTAACCCTTTTTTCAAGATGGCGGAAAATCTATAAGGAAATTTCGCTTTTCTAGGTCCCTCTCACGTAATATCAAAAAATTAGCTTATTATATACTATGCGTATACTTCAAATAGCTTGCCAGACAAATATAATCCTTCTCTGAATCTGAGAATATAACATAATCGGACGTGTAGTTAATTAGTTATAAGAAGACAAACATTTAGACTTTTTAGTAGTATAGATCAGAATTTATTAAGAGAATTTACTATTTTATTCTATAAATAAATAGTTGCTGCTCCGTTTCTTAAGAACGTATAACCGATATAAAAACAGGCATATGTAAATATTTAAATTACTTGAGTGTGTAAAAAATACGTCATGTTTTATTACAGTATTTCTTTGCAAACGCTCAATTACTAAATAAATTGTATGTTATATATTATATTGTTGGTTTCATGTGCTGCTATTCCAAAGTCCCCATGTTATGTAGGTTAGAGGTATGATATCGATTTACATTTATTATTATATTGTAGTTTTAATATATCTATAATATAATATTAAATAGATACTGCATCAAATACTAGTCTATCCACTATCGTTTCGCTTACGTAAAAGAGGATAACCTATTTCCTAAACCTTACTTTATAAAATAAGGCTAGATTTTAAGCATTTACAAAAAACTGTATCGAATTTTGTGCAATAATTTATTCAAACAAAGAAAAATTGTAAAAATTTTGTATTTTTAGGTATGTCTTATGCAAGATAGAAAATTTAAAGTATTTTTATAGTTATGATGAAATATGCATGATTTCTTCTTTAGGATGTTGGTTTAAAATTTTGGTCTATTTTGCCATCGTTCATATTTTTTTCTATTTTAATTTATTGTATAAAAAGTTAGTTTAAGGATATTTTCCATAAGATATAATTATATAAGTATTATGATTTAATTATGAAAACCTCTTAGGTTTATAAATCTTGTATAGATCTTACTTGTTTATCTGTCGTGATGTTTTGATTTTCTAGTCTAGGAACCTGTACATTTTTATAAATATAAATAAATTATATTGTTCAAGTTTTCTAATTTATCATTATTACCGGAAATTTATTTAAAAAATAATCAAACACATTTATTTTTCATCTTTTATTTATATAACAGATTAGTAATAAAATCAATTTTAATAAACGCTGCACTTAAAATAAAAAACTGTTCAATTACTTTAAACCAGTTTTGTTACATCATATCTCCATACAATTACTCCATACTGTTCACATTTATATTTTATTAAATTTTAATGAGACTCAAGCATATAACGTAGGTATTATAGCCTCGACTACTCTCGTACATTGAATGAATAGAAGTAGATGATGAATGAAAAGTTTCATTACTTTGATTACTTTCCAAAAAAGTAGTAGAAAATATCGTCTGTATCAATAATCTTTTTACCCTCGAAGTAAAGTTATCGAAACAAGTTTTCTATCTTCTCTTTTTAACTTTAAAAATTGTTTACTTAGATGTTTAGAAATAACATCCTAAAAGACAAATAATTTAACATTATTCAGGCGGCAGAGGAAGTTCGTCATCGAAATCTTGTGAATTTTTCTTTTTAATCTCGGGGCGGTTGATAGACCGCGTATAAGGTTGCGGCGCGTCATACATAGGAGTTTCAGTGGGGCTTCTGGAACAAATTTAGCATAAGTTTATAATTAAACTAGTCGACCCGCGAGACTTTCTCCTCGTGTAGCTCCGCTCTTATTGGTCGTAGTGTGATGATATATAGCCTATAACCTTTCTCGATACGTGGGCTATCTAACACTGAAAGAATTTTTCAAATCAGACCAGTAGGTAGTTCCTGAGATTAGCGCGTACAAATAAACAAACTCTTCAGCTTTATATATTATAAGTATAGATAATTCTATATTATCTGATAAAATGAAATGATAATTCTTGTAGTTAATTATTTTTTTGAAATTTTGTAATTTTATTCCATTTCTCAAAATGTTGAAACTTATAAAAAACTTGCGACCCTCTCCGGCTTCGCACGGTTACTTTTCCTACTATAATATGAATGTATGATACATATAAACCATCCTCTTAAATCACTTTATCTATTTAAAAAACGCATCAAAATCCGTTGCGTAGTTTTAAAGATCTAAGCATACAAAGGGACAGCGGGAAACTGACTTTGTTTTATACTATTTTTTTAAAGGTTACTGCAGTATGGATCACATACTACTAGTATTACCTTTACCCCTCCTAGTAAGCTAAAATGCTTGCGTCAGGAGTGGGCCAGGCCAGTAGTCAAAGTCCGGGATTAACGTGCACTCACGACTTATCGATCGTGAATCCAACGCTTGAATCACTGAGCTACTGACGCTTCTATAACTATAATGTAGTGATAGAATCTGTATATTTGTCCTAGAGAGTAGAAGATAATTTGGTGTTGTGATGAATATTTACTTAACTAATAAATGTACCAAATATTCAATTCTTGAATATAATTCGTATTTATATCATTTGGCTTTTGGAGTAGGTACACCTTATTATAAGCGTACAAACTATGACAGTTATGACAAATTGTATCAAAATAAATTATAAACTGCGGAAAAATTTAAATGTATAATTATTTTAATGGATTGATAATAATTATAAGTGCGCATTTCTTTATTTTAATTACAATATATCATATTAAAAATTCAAATTTATGAGTCTGAAGTTCATGAAAAAGTAAAATATCGACCTTGAATGGGGAGGTCATCGGGTGCGCAAATTTGTAATAAACTATGACGTCCTCATTTGTTATTCCTTTTGAGTTATGTATATTAAAAAAAATATCTTGGATTGAAATTGAAATTTAAAAAAATCACGTACTAGTTACACCAAATTTCATTATAAGAGTAAAAATATATTAAATATGGCATATAAAACTCAACGACTCCGCATCTATATGTGCTCTACGAGTTAAACTATCCGTATTTATTTATTTTTTTATGATAGATAAGGGAAAAACGAACATACGATCCACGGAAGATCCTAGAGAGGTATCTCTTGTTTTGCCGAAGCGTTGCCGCCTCGAAGATAGAGTTAGGGAAGGAAGAGGGAGCGAAGAGAATGCTGCGGTCGAAGAATGCTGCGATTTCATTAACATTATGGCAATAACCCGGTGTTAACTGGAATCGAAGCATTAATGGGATGGGAGAGGGAAGGGGCAGATCTGGCCCACATGCGATTCGACCGGAACGCGTCAAAGAAATTAGGCAGTCGGATTCGCATGCTGGTGGCTGGCTAGTAGGCGAACAGCTCCCCTACCACCATCAGGGGTTACGAGATACTCTCCGAGCCGCAGAAGGGAATTTTATTCTAACCTATCCCCTCATGGATTAAACGCGTAGGTACCAGAATTTGCTGGACTTCCACATATAATTCCATTCCAGCGATTCTCTAGTTTTAGCGAGACTAACGAACAGCAAGTCATTTTTATATACATATATGTTAATGGAAAAATATATATTTATAAATATAATTCATTGTTGTACTGTTTTTTTAATAGATAGGATATGTATGATTAGGATTTAAAATACTTACTTTCCCTAGGTAATCTATACATTTTCTAAATATCGATCTGAAATGTATATCTTTGGTAATGTCAGGGGAGTGCAGAAAGGGCAAATCAAAATAAATCTTACCACTGACCTACAGTGGTCAATGTTTTTGTTGTTATATTCTCAAGTTTATTACATATAATATTTACAACGTATAAAATTTCATTTAGGTTAGGTTTTGTATATTTTACTCACAAAATCTTTAATTTTTTATATTTCCTAGTATCATAGTTCCTTCCTGTAACATATATAATAGATATGTTAACTTAAGCTTCTTGAGATATTTAGCTTATTATGATTATAATTTCACTTACGCAATAAGGAAAATAGTTCCAGTGATAGGTACTCGTATAGTTGTTTTGCATATCGGCTACCAATAAAATTAATTTATAAACAATTTATAGACGCGTAGGTAAACTATTATACGTAGTCATTATGTGTTTATTGACGTGATGCAATTTTTGATTATATTAAGTAATGACTTTAAAGGTCAGTCACATATAAATCATTTGCTTTTCAATACAAGTCATTTTTAAATAAATTATGAGCTGCTTACTGAATAAGATTTTTGCCCGTAATTTGTCATACATGTGTTTATAATGGAGAAGTTTTATGATATTGAAAATGATATATTTACCTTAATAGAATTGAAATATAGATCGAAACTAATATACCGGTGAAAAAAATTTGACATCCGTCAATAAATTATTGGGAAATACATTATTTAAGTTTATTTATTTTAGCGAGGCACGACTTTAGGCCTCTGACGTTATTTCACCTATAGTCGAGATCATCGCACCAAAGCGCTTGTGCTGCTTGTTGATTATTTAGTGTAGTTTCTATTTTAGCATAATGGAAGTTTTCGTAAAAGTGCTGTAAGCATACTTTTTAGCCACAGCTATTATTATAATAAACAAAACACGACATGAGCGGCGCAAATAACAGTACCCTGATGAATGAAGACATTCTAAGTGTACGCGAAGCGTCGACTAGGTGAACTGATGTCACACGCTGGTCTGTCGCATGACACGAAATTATTATTACCGGCGCAACTTTAGTCGCATAACTATTTCATTTGTAGTTATTTTAGTTATTCTTTAAAATTTTTGTTTCATTTTACTTTAATTTTTACAATTAATATTAAAAAAAATGGAAACTTCTTCATTGTAAAAATAAAAAGTATTAAAGACGAAACTAACATACGAGTCCGACGCGTCCTCTGCTGCCCCGCGCTGCCGCTGCCAGGCGCACCTGAAAACATTTTATTACTTATTTTAACACTTCAAATAAATAATGATAGGAATAAAGTTGATACAAAAATTATCTACTTTATCAGAATGACATTTCATATACTCGTTTTTAGTAAACTTAATTAAAAATATTGATAGTGTATGTAAAAATATTGATACTCGAGATCGAGGTGATATCTTATGTTGAACTTTTTTGTGCTCTCGCGGTATTATCTTAAGCTAAGGTATAATAACGCAATACTTAAAACATAAAAGGCAAAAAAATATTCAAAACATCCAATTTTTTATCTGCTGCTAATCCTCAGATATTATTACTTAAACGTGGTTAAAAGGTTCTTTAAACAAATAAAAAACTAAACAGACTTGTTAGTTTAAAACTCAAAAAAATATTTATCTGTCTATACAAATAAATAGAATTGGAGTGTTTGTTTGTAATACTAAAATAACCGCTTTTTACTAAATGCATATGAATGGTATACACGGTACATATACCAGCAACATTTTTGTCAGTTTGTCTATCTGTTTGTTCCGCCTAATCTCTGAAATTGCTAAACTAATTTTGACAGGACTTTCACTGGCAGATAGCTGATGTAACAAGGAGTAACATAGGTTATTTAACATCTCGCTTCGACCCATAGGAGCGGGCCAACTTACGATCGAAGTCGCACGGGTCGGCTAGAAATAGATAAGGATAAACATTTATTTGTTTCTTTATCTATATTACCAACAAGAACCAGAAGTTATATAGGATGTGAACTTCTGATAAACAGAACTCGTTAGTACCGGTTTATTATGGTTTTCTTTGTTTTAAGGGAAGTATTAAACTGTAATAAACATCACAGACAATGCTTAAATCGTTTACATAAAGTTTATGTAAGTAATTTGCATCAAAAACATTCAAGAGGTTTTCGAGTTCTATAACAGGAGCCAATCTTAAATCGGTATTCAAATAAGTAAATAAAGATTTATTTTACTACACTAAAGACCTAAATCCAAAATTTCCTCTATTTGTTTAAAAAAAACCAATCAAACTGAGAATCTCCTCCTTTTTGAAGTCGGTTACGAATAACTCAAACTTCTCAGAGCATTATTGAATAAAGTCAGAGTTAAGTACTAATATATTAGTAAATCAATCTAATGTACAATATTTTTGTTCTACTTATCTATACTACAGTCTTAAAAAGTAATCAAAAAACTAATTCCCTCTCATAAAAACTTAATTATAATTTTATTTAAATAACCTTAAATTTTACAAGTATAACTAAAATTCATTCATTTGATTAGACGAGTTTTAATGCTGGCTACAGCCATGGATCTAGAGGGAGGTAAACCGGAGTACCGGACGGCAGTTTTAAGAGGGCACTAAATAAAATGATAATATAATATTACGGTTAAATTTTTAAAAAAGTAGTCCACTGACTATTTGTTTGTAGAGAGGCTCCACTATGAAGTATCTGCCCCAGTTCGAAAAACTCTTAGATCCTGGGCTGGCTAGTTATAAAATTATTATTAATAAATCATTTGTGGCCTATTCCTTACATAATACTAGTAGAAACATGAATGTACAAATTTATGTACAATTAATGTATTAAATCCCTAATATAAAAAATGTTATGTATAATGTCTGTTGACGCGCGGTCATTGCAATCTGGCACACAGACCTGAGATAAGAGTAACTCGATTTTACTGGATCACATGATAAATATTATTTGGTTTCCAACGGCACGTTATACATTAATCGATAAAAACAAGAATAATAAAAAATAATATAGGCACATGTTGCAGTCTTAGTAAACACGCGTTATATACAACTGAAATTTTAGGGTTTGTTTTATGCGGGGCATTTCCAATAGCATTCTGAATAGTCTAAAGTACTGGGTGAGTATGAACACCAAGTGCGCCGGTAGAAGATAATCTGTTTTTTAAATATACTAACATAGGTAATAAGTTTATTGTTTTACTAACCCAATATAGATAATCTTGTCTAAATTAAATAAATGAATTTGAATTTAGATATTTTGTGTGAAAGGCTGAAAGATTCTAAAGCTGTCAAATCTGGACTACCTGGTACGTAAGGGGAAAAATCGAAAAACTAACGGAAATTCGACTTGTTACTTTCTGTATAGAATATATTGACTTTACAAATGAAATTTCTGTTTTTCATGAATTAAGTTAACGCCCTTTTTTCTCTATATTTTTTATATTTATTAATCAAAGTAACCAATGCAAACAATGCATTTTTTCCAATGTAGTGATAGATTATTGATGCCCTTTTTGAAAATGTCTGCTGGATGGGAGGTAACAAATCGTTCAAAGGCATTTTGAACTGCCTTTCGGTTATTTAATTTTTTCCTCGCCAAGGAGTTATCCAAATTCTGGAAAATGTAGAAATCTGTAGGGGCAAGGTCTGGTGAGTACGATGGATGCCGGAGAATTTCCAACCCTAGTTCTTGTAACTTGGAAACCATCTGGTGTGCAGTATGAGGTAGCGCGTTGTCGTGCAGGAGCAACAGAGCCGAACGAATGACCAAATCTGATTGGAGATGTGCCAGCTTTTCCATCATTGTGTTCAATTCTTCACAGTACACATCTGTAGTAATGCTCATCCCGTTTGGTAAGAAGCTGTGATGAATGACACCGGCGCAAGACCACCAATCGGTGACCATTACTTTTTAGGGGTCAGTTTTCGTTTGGGGCATTGCTGAGATGCTGAACCAGGATCGAACCAACTTGTTGAGCACTTGCGATTGTCGAACATAATCCATTTTTCGTCTCAAGTAACAATGCGATTCAATATGCCTTCGTATGTGTGCTTGTTGAGCAATACAAGGCTCGAATCGACGCGCGCTTCGCGATGGCGATCATTCAATTCGTCGGGCACCCATTTGTCAAGCTTTTTTACCTTGCCAATTCAACACAAATAAACCAATATTGTTTTGATGCTAACTTCGAAAGCTGCTGCTAATTCAGCTGTAGATTGTATACTACAACTATTTAAGAACACCAAATAACGAAACCATAAAGAAAGAATACTAATCCACCAGAAATCCATCCACAAAAGGTGCATATTACAGTAAGTTATTTATAGAATGTGAAAATAAACCAATCAAGATGTGGTCACTTATCAAAAACCTAGCAAATAATAAAAACAAAACTGTATATGTCCCATCTAAATTAGATACAAGCTCAGATAGTATAACGGAAATATCGGAAATATGTAATCATTTCAATAATTATTTTGCAAATATTGGCTGTATTTTAGCTAAAGATATTCCTTCTAAGTATCATAAGGATGCACCACATACTTTTTTGTATAAAAAATTGTCTACACCAGTCACACAAGTACTGGATCACTTAAATTTGACAACAATCGATGAAGTAAACAAAATAATAAGTTATATTAATTCAAATACAAGTACTGGTATGGATGGTATCAGCCCTAAAGCTCTTAAATGTGTTAAAGATTTAATAATAGATGATCTCACAAAATCTATTAACAAATGCCTACAAACTGGAAGTTTCCCAGAGTCTTTGAAAATTGCCAAAGAAACACCTATTTTTAAATCAGGTAGTAAAGCAGAAGCACAAAATTACCGCCCAATCTCAGTACTCCCTATTATATCAAAAGTAATGGAAAGAAAAATCTATTCTCGCCTAGATCAGTACCTAAAATCAATTAACTTTCTTTTTGACAAACAATATGGGTTTCGACAAAAATCAAATACACTTTCTGCTTGCATCGACCTAGTAACTAACATAAAAGTAAAAATTGATCAAAAACAAATAGCATTAGGTGTCTTTATAGATCTAAAAAAGGCATTTGACACTATCAGTCACAAACTATTAATTCAAAAGCTTTACTCAATTGGAATTAGAGGTCTAGCGCTCAAAATGTTTGAATCCTATCTTGAAAATAGATATCAGATAGTAAAAATTGATAATGTTCAAAGTCAACCTCAAAAAATTACCTGCGGAGTCCCACAAGGTTCTATCCTAGGCCCCTTATTATTTCTTATTTATATTAATAGTATCAAAGAAATGGAACTAAAGGGCGAAATAAGCTTATACGCAGATGACACAAGTCTATTTTATTTTGGAAATAATATCACTTCAATAATTAGACACGCACAATCCGACTTAAATCTTCTATACGACTGGTTTCAATTCAATCTACTTACTAAAAATATAGGCAAAACCAATTACATGATTTTTAGTTCAAAAAATAAAAAAAATTCAGACATTCCACCTCTTAAAATAAACAATGTACCCCTAACCCAAGTTAAAACTGAAAAATATCTAGGTGTTACTTTGGACAGTCACCTTTCCTGGAAACCTCAAATTGAAAAAGTACGATCAAAACTATCGCGTTTAATGGGAGCCCTTCGCACCACGGTAAAATGTTTCCCTAAGTCTGTAAGATACGTCATTTATAATTCGCTTGTAAAATCACACTTAGACTATTTGATTGAAATTTGGGGATGTGCTACTAAAACTAACTTAAAAAAATTACAAACTACACAAAATAAAATAATAAAACTACTATTTAATTTTAACTATCTCACACCAACATCAACAGTCTATAAAAAAACTAAACTTATGACACTAACGCAAATATATAAATATAATACATGTCTACTAGTATATAAAATACTGAACAAAGCAATACATTCCCGAATATCATTCACTACGAAGGCCCTTACTCGAAAAAGAACTCTCAGAAAATATTATGTACATGATATTCTTTTCCGAACACCAAGAACAAACTATGGTAAGAAAAGTATACTATTTGAAGGACCAAAACTATATAACCACCTATCCAATTACATCAAAGAATCGACATCGTTACCACAATTTAAAAGTAGACTAAAGAAACATATAATAAATGGTCATACAGAATAATAACAAGGCACTCGTCAAAATACATCAAAGACAAGATTAAAACTGGTATTTACATACTTTTACATACGTAAATATACACAAACATATATTTATACATAAATACATAGATTCATATATTCTCGCAATTTACTATAAAAATCAAAATTATCCAATCAAATGTTTAAACAATTTACGTTTAAATATTATTTTAATGAAACAATTTCGTACTACCTTGTATACTCGTGTTTTGTATAGGCGAATGACTTGTGCCTGAAGATACACTGCCCGCTGACGTCACGCTCACTGTCATACAAAATGATATAGTAGAAAACATGTTCATTATACTTTGAGTATATCTTAAATATAATTTATGGTCATCTAGTTGAAAGAAGAATTATTGATTAATATCTTATACAAATATCTTATATAGTTGTATGATGCGATATAGCACAGTTGATGACAATATCGAGATTTTCGATAGGTATCAAATTTTCAAAATTTTGTACAAAGAATCTATCGTACATAATGCTTATTACTTTAAACAAAATCCATTCAAACTTTTTCTGACCGATATTGAATAAATCAAGGTCTAAAAAATTGGCAAACATCTCAACATAGCAAAACATCTGCCCAATTTCGTGATCATTAACGTCATATCATCGTCGTGATCATAAACAACAGGCGGTTTTATCAAAGTTCAAAGTTGGAGATAGTGTCTTACTTTTGACTCCATTGTACATTTTAAATAAAAACAATGTAGTTGAGAAAACATGTTTTATAATATTTGTGATTTTTGCATTTAAAAGTTGATTATATCTAGGAAAATATAAATATATTTTGTTATTATAAAGTATCATAGACATTTTATTATTGTTTTGGTTTTTCCATCAATGACGTATACACTCACATGTATGCGTGTAAAATTTATTATGTTAAAACTGTATTTATTTCAATTTTTTTTTCTGGGATTACCTTAATTAATCAAAATTTTTATCAATCTCACCTCTTTCTAACTGCTTGCGCTTCGCCTGAGCACGTTGCAGCTCGCGGTTCCACGCACTAGTTTCAGACAAACCCTGGTCTCCGCATAATTTCACTATTAGTTTCAAACCTGTGTTTATTAAAAATATATTAATAATTTATTGCTTTATAATACTATAATGATGATAACACAATAAATAACAATCATATACGTATATAGCTTATTTGGGGTAAACAAGTTTTACTTCAACTAAGTTTTGTTTTTCTAGTAGTATCTACATATGTGTAATGTGGGTTTAACCGGGTTAGGATGCCCTTATGGCGTTTTCGATCCTCACTTGAAGGATTTATTTGACACGAAATAAAAATAGTATTTAGCTCTTATTTTTCGATTTTATTATTCTTTACATAGTAAAATTTAAATATATTTGAAGTCAATAATGTGTCCAATACCTACAAGTAAAAGACGTGAACATAAAAGTTATGATTCTCAGATCGAAAGCAGCAGCAGTTCATTGATAACTTTTTTAAATTTTACTCTGATTTTTTTTCCATTTTTATAATATTAGGTGCGATTTTGTTCTGTTCTGTTCCGCCTTCATTATCATATCAGCGCACGATGCAAGCATACATATTGAGATATTTGAAATGACCTTATTAAAAACAATGTTTTAAATTACTTAGTCTGCGTAGTAGATCAATGTCGATCATTTTTGAAACAAAAAAAATTATAATAGGATGAAACCCATTGGAAAAGGAAGAGAATATAACAAAAATAAAAGGATCGGGCGATCTGAGGTCGCGAAGTGGAAAAGGGAGGGTTTTAAGGGTAAAAAACGGTTTATATCGATTTCCGGCAAAACTAAGTCTTATGGAAAAAAGTTTTACGGCAAAGATGTAGGTAATAATAAGATATACAACTTTAATATTAACACTTTTTTCACATAACCTTAAAATTTATGTGAAAAATTCAAATAACCTAGTTTTCGGTTTTTTATTTTATCTTCTACAAAAAGAATCTTTTTTCTTCTACAAAATCAATTTTTTTTACCATTACCATCATACAAAGGACTAGCCTTAAAGTTTGCATATAGAACAAACTTAATTAGCAAGAATCTAACTTAGCTAAAATGTGATTTTCCTATTTGGCTTAAATTTTGTATAATAAGCTGAGAAATGTGTGCTGCGTGCGTTTTGTAAATAAATAAAATAAATTATTTTTACATTCTTCCAACAAATCATGAAAATAATGGAGTATAAAAGACATTTTATAACAAAATTTGGTGGGCGACACTTTTACAAAATATAGTAAAAAGGTTATTCAGGTTTTTTTTTTTAATCAGCTTTCAATCTGGGAATCAGAACAATATTTTTTATTTATATTGTCTTTTTGATATTAAATCAATTATGCAAAATAATTTTCTTATACTGTATCGCTCTCTCTTCTATAAGTCTATTGATGGTCTAGAATGTTTAAATCCACAGAATAGATATTACTAACTTACACTGCACGTTATCGGGAAATCTGGAATTGAGCTTTTTGTACAAAGCTAAAGCTTCCTGGTATCGACCGGCCGCGCGTAGACATCCACCCATGAGGAGTCCCCATTCCGGCTAAAGGATTAAGATTTAAGTCAAATAAAATAAACGTGGGTTTTTCTCATTAAGCAATTAATACTACTGGTGTATAAAATAAAATTGCTATTAAATTATGGAAAACTATTGAGATCAGTATTAGTTTAGTCTATAAAACAGTGCAGTTAGACGTTTAAAAATTAATTTTATTTAATTCTTTTTAAATAAAAGTAGTGTGTGTAAAAATTAAATAAAGGTCTTTTATTTTTATGCTGGCCATTCATAAATTACGTCACACCATAAAAGTGGAGAGACTGGGTTGACGAATTATGACTATAGGTGAAATGTGACGTCTTTAATCTCGTGACGACACATTTCAAAATCAAAAAAATATTTAAAAATTCATTAGTGTAAAATTAACCATAAATAACCGTATGAATTTTGTTAAAATTTGAAATATTTCAAAAGTTCATGAGACGTGTGCCATAATTTATAGATGGCTCCTTACGTAACTTTTGAGGGTGTCAAAAAACGGACTTGATTCGTTCGTAAAATTTTGAATATCTTGGTGACATTTGCAAACGCAATGACTAGTTAATAGGTATTGCGGATTTTTTTGAACCACATTTAGGTTTTCTTCGATGTGTGTAACTTAAAACTATACATTGTTAGGTTGTAGTCGAGCGGCGCGACGGTAGTGCCGCAATGCTTGGTCAGGAACATCTTCACTTGCAAGCCATCGCAATGCTGACAGTTCACAGGGCCACACTGCTTCTACCTGCAATATGTACACAGTCATAAACTATATTTTAAACACTACTTCGCTAATAAAATGATTCCATTAGGATTATAGAAAATTAAATAAAAAATGATATAATTAAAACTTGAATTACGTCTTGGTAATGATGTTTAGCGGTCTGTATGTCGCCCATCTCACTGTGTAATTCCGCTAACGCGCACGTCACTCCCGCATCCCAATTCCCTATTATGCTATACCTAATAAGAGTAGAAGAATAGCGTTATTATATAGCATTCTTTCTTAATCTTTGATAAGTAGGTATTTCTTTTTGAAATAAATAAAATAAATAACTGGAGGAATGATTATTCCTCCAGTTTTATTTAGGTTTTCCAGATTTTTTTAAAGGTTTTAAATTTCGCTGGTTGCTCTCTTACCCCATAAAATAATAATTCTAAAGTTCGACCATTCATTAACAATGCAAATTACCAATGGTCAGCAGTTCTAATATCGTGGTCGAGAGGCGACTGTTGCGCAAGTCGCGCAAGTCCAGCAGCGGCTAGTGCTCGCAGGGATGCTCCAGCATTCGCCGAATTGCGAATACGTTGCCATCGAGCTTCGGCTCCGCTTTCTTCACCTTTTAGCTCCAGCGCAAGTGCTGGAAAGTTTAAATTATATTATATACAGTAACCTAACAAAAATGATAACTTTTATAAGCTAGAGTTATATAAGAACTAAAGTTCAATTACTAAAATAAGAACACAAACTGATGGAGTTATGTTAAATACATTATTTAAATAATCAGACTAGTGTTCCAAGACTTCTTGAACGCCAAACCTTCGTTATTTTATAAACTTTAAAAGTTCACGGGATGGGCAATGGGTTATGATTAGAACTCGAATTACAGAAATTAATTTTTATATTAACATAAATGATAATAATTGCCACCGTTAAACAGTGTTTGTTTGAGACCAGTTAATACAAGGATCTAATGTTACTTTTACAATTTTTTTACCTGAATTGTGCATTGCTATCAAGTCTGTGGGATCCAGATGCGAAGCTGCGGCAAGGCGGCTTGCAACAGTATGAGTCACATCAGGAGCGGGTGTACTGGACATCCCAGGGGAAATAGGGGTATGGGGTGCGGAGGAGGGGGATGCTGAATGCCTGGATGTTGTTAGCTCGGATAGAGCATTACATACTCTTGCTGGACAACTGTATGGATCGTCGCGGGACGCCGCTTCACTTAGAGTACGAGCTTCGGAGAATTTGCCAAGCTAAAAAGTGCAAAAATGTATCATAATTTCAAATCACTGACTAGTATATCCAAGCCACCATAATTACCGCATAAGCCACAAAAGCAGCATCAGTGTTAGCCTCAGCACGTAACACTCGATCGTTAGAATGAGCTCGAGCAACCGCTTTCAAGCGCTGCAACGCCCGCGTTCCCGCAGCCAAAGCCGTAGAGCTAGAGTTGCTACCAGCGCCTGCAGCGGTTCTTAATGCCGCTAAAGCACTTCCCAATTCTAATCGTGAGCCTGCACCACCACCTGAATAGCCGCGCAAAGCTTCTACGCACCACGAAGTGCCACTAGAAGAATAATATTAGTCGTATTGTAGGAGTATGTATGTCATTGATAGGAATTTAGACGAAGGTAGCGCTACTGTTAACGCACTGTTAATTACAAGATTTAACGCGATGGCAGCAAACTTCAAATGGATATAAATTTACATATATGTCGCAGTGTTTTAGTAGAAATTAAGCTCACTTAATCACAATTCACTTAATCAAATTTGACAAAAAAACAGTATAACTGACCCGACGTCATCATCTCTGTGGGTACGAGCGTGCGGACGCATGAGCGCTGCGGCCGCGAGAGCGAGACAACGTTCCGCGAGAGCGGAGGCTTCACGAGACCAACGCGACAGTTTGTCTCCTCGCACCACATCACGAACAACGCATTCATAGGCATCGTTTTCCTGAATAAAATAAAGCATTCTTTTAAATCAGTGGGATCAATAAGTTAATTAAATCATAAGGCATTTCGAACACAATTATCTATGCTGATTTTGAAAAAAAAATCAAATTTCTTATATTATTGTCTTTATTGTTGCACAACAATCACATTGTTTGCTCTACGGTTGAGTAATAAAGAAAAAAATCTAATAATAAAATTTTTTTAATCCCATAAATTACAAAGAGTAAAAAGTTTATGTTATCAAAGACAAGTCTAATAGTATGGTGAAGAGAAATAGACAATGTAAAGCTATAAGATTTGAAATTTTTTAATGTTGTCCTATGAATTATAGGGCTTTATGGCAACTCTACTTTAAAGAACTTTGCTCTTTACACAAAAACTATGTAACTTTCGGAATTTAATCCTCTCTTCTTAATTTATTATAACAACCTCTTATATGATGATTTATATTTTATAATATCAAACTTTCAAAAATGTATCAGGCATGTTTATTTATCTAAATTAATATAATATAGTAAACAAATTTATTACTAAGAGAAGCGAGGGCTTCGTAGTAAAATTAAAAAACCAAAAAGCTTCTTACATCATCAATGGCAATGTCATGATGATACGTGGGCGGTTCCACGTCTAGCATAGCATGAAAAGCTGCTTTTCCACCGTCTGCATCATCAAGAGCCACCGAGCATAGTACCAAATGTAAACCTGCATTAAAAAATCCAGTATAAAATTCAAAAAATATTATTTAGTGATTTTGTAAAAAGAGAGTACACGATCCACCTCAAATGTTCTGAATTTATTTTAACAATAATTTAAAAATACTTACATCATATTTACAATTTGGGAGCTAAAATTCCGAAATTATTTGATTTTCATTACCTGTTTGAAAGTCCCCCTGTTCGTGCATTATGTGCTGAAAATTTGTTACAGCATCACGAAATTTGCCCATGCGCACGAGTAGCAGTCCTATATTATGCATGACTTTCATCCTAAAATAAACAATTTAATACGATAATAAAAACAAATATTAAAAATATATAAAGAATTGAATGGTTTACCGCAAATCTTTTTCTGCTGTTGGGGTTTGGTCTAGCGCCATCCTATAAAGCTTCAATGCTTTTGGATGTTCACCCATTTTGAAATATATGTTACCCATATTAACCTTAAATTAAAAAATATAAATTAACGAGATTGCAGGACATATTTGACATTTTGGGAATTAATTTCTCATTTACATACCTTAAGTCTATTGGCATGTGGAAATACTTTATTTCTAGTAAGAAGTTGGTACGTGTTAAGTGCTTCTGTGTACATTTCGTTGAGTGCGTATTGATCAGCTAAATTACATAGAACCTGTAAAACGTATTATATGTATGAGTACAGAATCAGTATAAAAAGAATAATCTTATTTTTTATACTAACAGCAAACGTTAAATCCAAATTATGAGAGTCCCCTAAATTAGACTGTTCTTGCATTCTAATTAATTGTCTCTCTAATGTGGATGCTTCCTGAGCTTTGGCAAGTGCCTGTAACATAATACGAAGAGTCAAATACAAATATATAAATTTTTATATACCTACTTCTATTTATATATTTAATTTTATATTAATAACATAAGTAACCTGTACCTGACTTAAATTCTGTTCCCTTTTATTCTCAGTGATTTCTTCAGAATTCTCAAGGCGAGCGCTTAGAACAGAGGACTCTTCAACCAGGGTCATTATCTTCGATTCCATTTGTTTAATTTTATCTTCAATACTAAATATAAAAATGAAATACCAAATACCAATATTATTTAAGTACAAATTTTGCATTAAATCCACATTATTAATATGGGGACGAGAGTTATATAATTGGATCTGTTTTATGTTAACTATAGCCCAATAGTTTAGATGTTGATGTCCACTCGGGAGGTCCGAGTTCGATCCATGTGTCATGTGTGTTTTAAGCAATTAAATATCATTTGCTTTAACGGTGAAGGAAAACATCGTGAGGAAACCTGCACTCCTGAGAGTTCTCCTTGTTCTCAAAGGTGTGTGAAGTCTGCCAACCCGGATTTGACCAGCGCGGTGGCCTAATCCCTCCTCATTCTGAGGAGACCCGGCTCAGCAGTGGGCTATTAAAAGATGACGATGATGATATGTTAACTTTAAAAAAGAGAATACCAATTATTGATTACTTTACTTACGTTTCCTCTTTCTTGTCCTCACGAGTCGGCGTATCACGTGTGGAAGTGTAGCCAGCAGCCCGTACTGCGGTGACGGGGCGCGCCGCTGCTGTGCCAGCGCGAGACGGCCCACCGCGGACACTGACGGTGCCAACACGGAACATCTGAAATATTTAGCCGTTAAATATAATACAACTTAAAGAGTAATAAAGGAAATTAATCTTTTTAGCCTTTTAGGGATTTTGAAAAATATCTTCTTAACTGATGTAGTACGTATATAAAAATATGTGATTAAATTTCGAGGCTCAGGCACAGTCGTTTTTATTTTACAATAATTATCAGTGTGTTAGGTTAGTCCTATTTTAAATAAGATAAAACTACTAACCCCAGTGCCCATTCGACTAGACACATGTCTTCCAATGCCAGAAGTCTTTAAAGTTTGTTGAAAAGCTTGATCTTCTCGAAGACCTCGCGTGTCTAAAGCTGGAGACACTTCATTAAATCCCGAGTACAGTTCGTCTTCATCGTCAATCACTACAGCAGTACGAGGGGGTTTATCAAAGCCCTGTCTAGAGGCGCTATACCGAGCTCCAATCATTGTTTAGTACACTACACTACAGTTTTTCTGAATCACGAACAAACTAAATTAAGCAATACCGCGTTAAATATTCCAGCTTGGATTGTTGTGACGCTGTAACTATGGAAACGTAGATGTCGATACTACGCTATGTAGACAGTTTATACCATTAGAATATTTTTTTCATAGTGATTATTCTAAATAGAAGTTGATGAATGATTGGACGGTCGGCAGGATGTGCTCTAATTTCAGTAAACTTTTAATCTAAAAGACTGTAAAAATTTTTTAAAAGGCCTTCAAAATTATTTCCTTTGAAAATGCTTCTAGACTAATTTAAATCAAAATATAAGAAGTGATTTTATTCGTTTAGCCAGGAAAGATTGGTCAGGTGTTACCTATCTGGCACAAGATGGCGTAGACACATCGGTTGCATTTTGAATCTAGTACTAATTGTGTAAGATGAATTATGTTTGAAAAAACATAAATTCTAAATATTGTCGTTTCAAGTGGTATTCATTTCTAAAAAGAAAAATTGAAAAATGTGTAAAAAGAAAAACTATTTAGATTCATTGTCATTTTTATTACATGATCACTATTTTTCTTTACAATCAATGTCCATCTTGTATCTTCACACCAAAGAAACAAATACTTATAACTCTAAAACAACTGACTGAAACATTATTTGATAATAAAAATAAGAGAGAAAATTATAAAGTACAGCGCTATTGGAAGACACTGATAATATTACCGATATTAGGTCGGAAACGAACATGTACACAACATAAAAAATACACACATCTAAAGACTACTACTGATCGGTTCCTAAGTCCTACACATTACTCCATTACTCATTCAAAATATTTAATACAAAAATAAACTTATTATAAACCTTAAGTATGCATGATGAGAGTTCTATCTATTCGGTATAAAGTTGAAACAATCCGGTTATGTAAACAAATGATTATTTTCGTGACCCTAAAAGACTAGTTAGAAATGCAAGTATTATATTTTTGTACATTTTTCACTTATCATTAAGATAACATGATATAAAAAATTAATAGAAAACTCTGAATTCTATAACAGAGATATGACTAAGATGTTAACAGATGTTAATTTATTACACACATAATATGATTTAAGAATGTCATCAATATGATTTAAACACACATACAATATAACGAGGACAACCTACATTAACATAAAGATAATTTAAATTTTATTAATTATTTGAATCTGGATGCATAAGATCCTTCTTGAGTAACTCGACAGCACAGAAAGATATGCTGATATGTTCCTTTATATACTAATATTACAATGAAGACGGTTAAAACTTTCACTGATTTCCAACTGAAGGTCGCAACCCGGGGGGTTTTGTGAAAACTCAATATGTAATGTAATATTAATGTAGGTCATCCTAGCTTTTAGCACTCTTTAATAGGTATTGCTTATTTAAACAGCTCTGTAAAGTTATATAAATGTTTAATATCTGTATTACAGTGCTTCATTTAATAATTATCATAACAAATATTTTTATGATAATTATCAATACATATATTTTTCAAACAACAGCACTTAGACAAATCAGTTCTTTTAATGAGTCTCGTTTTCTCGCAGGCAACAAATTTTTGGTTTATTTATTAATAGTCCTATTTTAACAACATTCATAGCCTCTTGCTTACAATCTACATTACACTCCTTATGGAAGCTTATAAAATTACAACCATATAATTTTTTTAATATAACTCTAAATCTGAAAAAGTTGTACGGATAACAATACATGCCGAAAAAGAACTAAAACTATACTAAGTGCTAACTACACGAACGATTTGTAGAATAGAAAAACACTAGAGTTTTAAGATTTGTTTTCTAGAACAAAATAATAACTATATAGCTGCCAAACAAAAACTGCAACAATATTTTGAGCGAATATCTATAGTCTTTTGGAGATAAAAATTTTCATATAATTCTTTTGTATTAATTACCTTCACAGAAAATATTAATAGAAATAATATGAAATCAATATCTACCGCTTTAAAAAAAATACGTTCGTGCAGACTACACAATACGAAACCACGCTATCCATAGAAAATGGCACATCATATACTGCTCCTACCACGGTTCGGTATCATATAATCTATATTTATTCAATACACCCAATTAGTTGGTGAATGAAATAGTCATTGTTCATAAGATCACATTTGTGCTGAATGATGCCAACCCATATAATGCAGCTGACCGATAATTTAGTATGTTTCTGTTCAGCATCAAGTCACATAACTATTTTTATTCAAACAGATATTGGTAGGGTCACTTGATCACATTATAGAGCACCAATATGTGGGCAGTATATGGACTCGAGCACACTGAACTGTAAACTGATCCTGATCATGCTAAGGTTGCTCTATAAAATAATTTTAAAGGTCATCAATGTTACGATCAACATTTTTTTGTTAATTTACTTGATTAACGAAATAAAACATGAGTAGAGATGATGGTTGATGATTTCATTTGCTCAATTCTTGATTCATAAGAAAATGAAAATTAATAAACAATTTAGAATATTTCGTAGCATAAATGACCTATAAAACTCACATACATCCAAAAACAACAGAATATGAAGACGGATCTTACTAATACAGAAGTATAAAGGCTAGATTTGCGTGGAGAACCGCGGGCGAGGCAGCTCAAATACGTCACCGTGCACAGATCTCGCCAGAGCCTTGATACTTGCCGCTATGTCCTGAGGCTCCTCCTAAAGTATATAGCACAATATTTATTTCTACCTATAGGAATAATATAATACAGTATAAATAAAAAATAAAATTTAAAAAAAACCTATAACCAGACTGCGTAATAAAGTGTTCCAAAAAAGGACGAAACGAAAAAATAATTGAAATATAAAAACCAGAATTACGTAAGTGCAAAAATGGTCAAGGTAGAACTGTAGTCGTATTGACATCAAACACGTGATAATTAACTCAGTTTAATTTTTTTCGAGGTTAGAATCAGAGGATTAAATTCCGTCATAAAAAAATCATAAGATTTATATAGCCTAAGTCACCCGCGCCATTATTACGGAATCTATTCATTAAAATTGGTTCAGTAGTTTAGGCGCTACGGTGGAACATTATCCTTCCTTTTGGCTTCGCCGTAGTCAGGTAAAAAGATTTTATTTAAAAATCCCTCATTTACATAGAGTAATCATATAGCGTATATTTTAAAAACTGATGGGCCGTATGGAACAGTCGATTATGTATCACAGTCGTTACTATATCTTGTTTATGTAAATCTATACTAATATTATTGAGTTTGTGACGCACGCTTTTTCGAATCGTGAAAAATTTCCTATCGCATGGATTTTTTTGCAGTTACTTTGTCAATAGAAATCACCTGTTATATAGCATTTGGGGCCATCCATAAATTACGTCACTCTATAAGGGGAAGGGAGGAGCTTGACGAAGTGTGACAAGGGTTGGGAGGTGTGCTAAATATCGTAATGAAACATTTCAAAATCAGTTTGATGTGTTATTTATTTTATTAAAAAATGATTAAATAGGCCTTAATAATTATTCAGCATTTTGTTAAACATTAAATTACAAAATATGTGAAATGGAGGAGGGAAGAGTCAAAAAGTCATGAAATTCGTGTGACGTAATGGATGACCCCTTTTGCTAAAAAGTACTCTATCTTAGTTGAAAACAAAATATTGTTTATTATTTTTGTTTTTTGAAAAATTGGTAATAGTGTTCGTTACTAATCCATTTTTTTATTATATGATAAATGAAACTAAACAAGTTATATGTAAAGTAATAGTCTAGATTCTTTAGAGGATATACATAGTAATTCAATTATGCTTACAAAATCATCGAATTCTGTAGGCGATGGTTGCTCCTTTGGAAACTTGGGCATGTTAATAGGAAGAGAGCGCGCTATATCCGCAGCCTGGACTCCGCGAGACCTTCCAACGTGAATACCCTCGTCGTTACTGCAATCTACATTTAAAAATATATTAAATATTGCTATAAAGAATGCTTACTTTATTAAAACCATGCAGAAGGCAAATATCAGAGCAATTGGTCTGTTTTATTACAATAATAAACGTAAAAAGTAGCCAGTACTTAAAAATAATATCAAATAAGTAAATTCTCAAAATATTCGAAAACGATTGCAATAGAATTATCATTATAGAATAGTCATAGAAAAGTGCCAGGATGCGTACTTTCAAAAAGGTGCACTTCAATTACTAAATAACTTTTGTAGTATTTTTTTAATGGTGCATAAGGTGCAAATGAGCAGATGATCCACCTGATGGTAAGTGGCCACCATCACTCATAGACATCGACAAAACAAGAGATATTAATAACACAAAATCCTTTACCATCAGAATCATAATCATCTTGATCTGACGCCATGTAGTTCTGCGAGTCCATGCCTTCTAAATCAAAGATATCCTCAGCATCCAAAGAATCTTCTTCATGAGGAATTTGAGCTCTTGACTAAAAAAAAAAATATTTTGAACCATAGCACAACATAAATTTAAAACATAACCGTATGTTATGGGTAATTTAAGAAACATTAATAAACTTTAAAATTTTAGATCTGCAACAGACAGTATTTTTTATACACTATATATATATATATTATAGTATTGTATTCTTAGACTTCTAATATCACCCATCCTGTGTTGAAAAATAACTAAAGGTATGCAGATATAACTAAGTTTCTGACATTACTGTAACATTACACTCATAAATTGTCCATTACACAAGTAATTCAACTAATAATACATTACAATAGTTATCACAAAGTGTTAGACGGATTAGATTTATACATAACCCTAAAATATTTTTAATCACCTTAATGTTTTGATTAAATTTCTTAGCATCTTTGATTGAAGACAGTCTTCTTCTTTGTAGTGGAGGATGGAGTGGAGAAGGAGGTCCATTTTCTAAGGCATTATTTGCCCATGTGTCATTTTCATTATTGCTTTGTGATTTGCTTATAATACTGTAAAAAAATTATTATCATCATAGTAACATTTAGGAGGAGTTTGATAACAAACCTTGTGACAGGAGATTTTTATATATAATACAATCATTGCAGATAGTCCTAGGGGAGAGACCACCTGATGGTAAGTAGCCACCATCACCCATGGACATCGGCAAAACATGAGATGCTCTCGTTTTGTTGATGTGTTGCATCATTGAAGAAAGAGTGGGGAGGGAAGTGAAGAAAAAATGCTATGGTTTCAGTGGACCCTAAGCAAGAGCCCTGAGTCCACTATATCCGCAGTCTTAATGGGATGGAAGAGAGGAAGGGCTTCGGCCAAGCCGCATGCGAGCCATTTATGACACTTGGTGGTTGGATTCACATGCTGGTGGTCGCAAACCAGTCTGGGAAAAGATCCCCTACCACCAAAAGGGTTAGTCGGTTCTTACAAGATGCTCTCCCAGTGGCAGAGGGGAATAGTATTCTAACCTGTCCTCTCATAGGTAGATTAAATTAAATTTCAATTTGTGTATAATTTCACTTCAGAAAATATGCAAAACAATAATTACCTAGATAGAACTTTATGATCTCTCTGAGCCCTTTCTCTGAAAGCTTCATATTCTGCATACTTCTGTTCTTTAAACTGTCTCACAGTCTCTTCTATTCCTTCTAGTTGAGACTGTAAAGTTTGATTTAACTGTTTTCTAAGAGTGCTAATTACTTGCAATGATGGAGAACAGCCATTTTTATCACTAACTAATTGATTATTTGTATCTACATTTTCTTTCATCTCAATATCACTTGTTATTTCTGGCACTAATAGATTGAATACTGGAGAGAAATTTTCAGACTTTTTCAGATTATTTATTTGGTCCTGTGTTGTCTGTAAGTAAAACATTCAATTGAGTGGTTCATTCCTTAAATTAAAAATATATTAAATGTTAAAGGCTCTTTTTTAAAATATGTCTGATTCACTTTAATTGCCGAGCTGATTAGTTAGTTATTATTTCTATATTTTAAACTTTTTCTCTATTAATACCATTAAAAATTATAAGACCATTTAAATGCATTGCACACACAAAATTCCATGTCAAGTTTCAAGTCCTACTCATCTATTTATGCATATACTATTTTAAAGACTGTATAGTCGAAAATAAATTGCTATAATTAATTTTTAGGGTTTTAGTCTTCTTCTTGACAATCAATCCAAATATCCTCTTCTGTAATTATTTAAAAAAATAAGATGTATTATTGTGATGCATATACTTACTTTAATAGACTTTAAAACAAGCACAAGATTTTTTTCTTGCATTATAGCATGGGTAGTTGTTCCACAGGCAAGGCAACATTCTATACTATAATGACCAACTATACGTTGTCCGATCAAAGTTGGCTGAATTATGTGACTTTTCAAAGTGTTTGCGGGGCATGATAATAATCTCTAAAAAAATCATATATGTTATTAACTATATTTGTTATATGTTTTCTATATTCTCAATATAGAAAAGTAACATATAAATTAATATTACATTTAATAACTTAAAAACTAGCTGATCCACCCATTTTTGCTCATCTATAATAACTTTTCTTAGTCTCTACAGAAAATTTAAAAATTAGGAATAATCCGCTACAAATTTGTATCACGAAATACAAATAATATCTTAGCAAAGTGAAGCTTTCTATCTTAGTTTTAAAGAGTGACTTGCCTTAAGTTTTAATGTATTTGGATGTAATATATATAAATATTATTAAATCTGGATTGGTTTATTTTGGAAAATAAGGAAATAAATAAATTGATTGATTGGTATTTTAATTGCATGTATTTTTTTACATGAAATTATAGAAATGTTTATGATATATCTACTTATGAAATAGACCATATTCCATTTTTAAAAAATTTGAATTTCTACTACTGAACTATCTTTATTTATACATATCAATGTTATATAACTGGCAGACGAATCTACACATGATGATAAATTATTTATCCAATGATGCTTACCGCATCGGATTTCATTTTTTAAATACATATTATAATATTGTACATTAATTGTAACAAGGTAACAAACTGTTTAATATTGATAATATTTGAAAAGACCATCGTAAAGTCAAGGCTAAATCATGTTTAGCGATCATACCTCACTGAAAAAAATATCCCTTTGTTCCGTTGAAGATAATTCCAGTTTTCCGATCTCGCTTATTTCTTCCCACTTATCACTTTCTAGTATTACATTTAAGCATTTGCATGCGCAGAGAGCCATTTTCTACGTAGTAAATGAGTACAAAAATAAAATATTCAAGAACGTAAATTAATTTACAAAAGTAGTTCAGTGGATAAACGCGTTTGTTATGTTATAAATTTTATATACATTGTATATAGCTATATGTATGTATTTACTATTATCATCACACCTGATTTTGTAGGATTATGCTTTTAGATAGAAACTTTTCATTTAAAATTAGTCTTTAAAATCTTTGTATAAGATATAAAATTGTATTCGTATCAAGGAATTAATGTGTATAAATGTATTTGTCGTTTAGTGTTTACACTTTATATTATGAACTCCGTCTCTTTTTAACAAGCCATTTGTATTATACTCTAGAAAGAGACACTTAAAATTTGTTATAAATAGAACATTGCGGTTCGCACACATCAATGATCGACAACATCAACATCCTTGTCTCTAATTCTGTAGTATCTGTACCTGTGTTATATTTATATCACAATCACACCACAGAGTACATTTTTATATAGGATCACGCTATAGGTAAAGATCCAGAGGTGAAGTAGAGAACTAGAAATATTTTTTCAAAATGTTCGTACTTGTTCTGTGACATATCGAATTTTATCTCTTATTGAGTTATGTTGTATAATGTATTACTAATTTTTGCAAATTACAACTGAGCCAAATCATATCAGCTAATCATACGCTTGTGGTAAAAATATATTTTTATTTCAAAATATACCTTTTTTGAGAATAGCGGTCTCTTTGAGCATAGGTAAGCTTTTTTATTTATCTAATTGCAACACTGATAATTAAACCATGTGTCTTGTTGTCAATTTGAAAAAGATGGATTTCTAATCGATTCGTAGGATGAATCGATTCACAAAAAAATCGTAATCAAAAGAGAAGAAATATCGATTCAGTGCTATAAATCGATTCTTCAATCTCGGTTCAAATGTGATAGAATCATCATCTTTTATACTATCGAACAGAGTATAAATTGCTACGTTTAATTTGAACTTTGACAAGTTCTACTTGTTTCGTGTTCTTGGTCTTTTTGGTCGATTTGACAAACTGGAGCCCTACGAATAAAATTTATTTTCCCAGGTTATTGTTATTTATCTAATTAGTATTTTTGTATTGGTAGCTATCCTAGTTTTAAAATAACTTGCTGATAATTATTATCTTACAGGTTAATCGCTTACATATTTTGAAATGGCTAAAAGAACACAGCCAAGCTGGTCTACACCTAAAAGCGCTGAGAGGACAGTTTTAAAGTTGTGCAATAGTTTAACGCGACAAAAAGAGGAATTTGTGTGCACAACTGGCAATAAATTGAAATGGTATAGTTGCGGCCCTACTGTTTATGATGCTTCCCACATGGGTCATGCCAGGTATCTCTTTATTTAATATAAGTTATTTAAGAAGAAGAAAGTAATAACTATATTGTTGCATTTTGTTTGTATATATTTCCAGATCATATATTTCATTTGATATTCTAAGACGTGTTATGTCCAACTATTTTGGATATGATATACTTTATGTTATGAATATTACCGATATTGATGACAAAATTATTAAGAGAGCAAGGCAAAAACATTTATATGACAAATATATAAATGAAGGAAAGGATCTCAATTGTATATTAGATGATGCAACAGCTGTAGTGGATTACTATGAAGTTGTTGTTAAAGAAACAACAGATGTAGATAAAAAATCTACAATGCAAAAAATGCTGCACAAGTAAGTATTCTCCAACAAAAATAAGTTTATTATGTTAAATACCATCAATATATATTATAAATAATTTGTTTATTTTAATTTTTTTATAGTATTGCATCAGCAGTAAAAGTACTTAAAGCAGCGGTCCTGGAAAATGACAAAGAAAAGATCAACACAGCTAAATGTGATTTGTTAACATCTGCAAGAGATCCAATATCTGAGTGGTTAGATAAAAAATATGGTGCTACTGTTACAGACAATGCAATCTTTACATCCTTGCCTAGGTATTGGGAAAATGAATTTCATAAAGATATGAAAGCACTCAATGTGAGTTGTAAGTTTGTTTTAATTTATCAGATGTTCAAAATCAGTATATTCTTATAAATAATTGCCAAAGTTTAGTATAGGAAAAATTATGTTTTAATTAAATAGTGTCTGTGAATATGATATATTCATAAGTTTCAATTATTTAACATATTGTTCGAAAAAAATTTCAAGTGATAACCTATTAGAAACTTCTATTAGTCACACCCATTCCTTCAACAAATTGTTTACGGTTAAGGTAGTGGAACTATAAAATGCATTGCAATGTTACATCAGATAATCTCAATCTAATTATATATTTAAATAATGAGCTTTAAGATGATGTTTCATCTATATCTATATTGTTTGTTGCGAATAGGCTTGAAAAGTACTGAACTGATTTTGAAAATGCTTTCACCAATGGGAAGCTACATCCTTTCCGGGTAACATAGGCTATGTGGTGTTGCCTTAAACACTCTTATTAAAAAAATATGGCCATTTAAGTGCCATAACGTGGCCATTATGTAAATCGAAGAGTTTCTCAGAAACTACAAATCCGATTTAAAATTTTTTTTCAGTGATAAAAAACTTTTTATTTAATAGAATATGGACATGTTGTTGTTACTGATCCAATTTTAAAAATTCTTTCACTGTTAGAAAACTACACTATTCGTGAGTGGCAAAAGTGAATTAGTGTTGCCATATACATTTTTTAATTAACAGAATATGGCCATGTTGTTGTTACTGATCCAATTTTAAAAATTCTTTCACTGTTAGAGAACTACACTATTTGTGAGTGACAAAAGTGAATTAGTGTTGCCATATACATTTTTTAATTAATAGAATATGGCCATGTTGTTACTGATCCGATTTTAAAAATTCTTTCACTGTTAGAAAACTCCACTATTCGTGAGTGACAAAAGTGAATTAGTGTTGCCATACACATTTTTTAATTATAGAAAACTACACTTTTCGTCAGTGACAAAGGTGATTTAGTGTTGCCATATAAATTTTTTAATTAATAGAATATGGCCATTTAGTTGTTATGAATCCGATTTTTTAAATTTTTTCACCGATAGAAAACTACACTTTTCGTGAGTGAAAAAGGTGATTTAGTGTTGCCATATACATTTTTTAATTAATAGAATATGGCCATTTTTTTGTTACTAATCCGATTTTAAAAATTCTTTCACTGAGAGAACTCTACAGTATTTCTGTCTCTCATCCTCTTATAATATTATCACTCTCTTTTTTCTCTCTTTAATTTTTATCTTTATCTGTTCAGAATGATCTGTCTCCTTTCACTTTCTTTCTTTTGATTATCTCTCTCTCTCTCTCCCCCCTCTCTTTTTCTCTCTTTCGCTCTCTCTCCTTTACCTATTCAATATTATTTTTGCTCTGTCCTCCCTGTTTTATTATCTGTTGCTTTTATTTTTCTTTCTATTATTTTTTTTAATAACTTTTTCTCACTCTCCCTCTTTTTTTAAATAAAGAAAAACTACACAATTACAATGACAATTTAAGGGCATCAATTATAATATTGCTTTAAATACCTGGAGCGAAATGAGGGCAGGCAGCTAGTATTATATATAAGTATAGTAAACAACAAACATTACATTTATTTATATTTTAAATAAATTATAACATATTTATGTAATTTAGTATATAGAATATTAGTGTGTAGGTTTATGTTAAAGCTTTTTGCATCAACATTAGCTCATGTATTGCTCAATAGATCCTTACAGAGTGGTGGATTGTAAGAGATCGCTGTTAGTGATAAGGCCACCCTATTTATTTTGATATTGTATTATAATAAGCTTTGGGACTTCTGTATTTTGTGTGCGATAAAGGATTTTTCATTCATTCATCTTTCAGAGCTTGTGTAGTATTTGTTAAAATCTAAGGAAGATATATGCTCTTAGCATTAAGCTCTCCTCTCGTTGATGTAGACAAATATTTAAATAAATAAAAATGTATGCTTATATTAGTTATAAGATGCCCAAATAATAATATTTTTATTCTAGGTTTTGCCACCAGATGTTTTAACAAGAGTAAGTGAATATATACCACAGATAATTTCATTTATTCAGAAGATTATAGACAATGGTTTTGCATATGAATCAAATGGTTCTGTATATTTCAATGTTAGTGAATTTGATAACAGAGAGAACCATCATTATGCAAGACTTGTACCTGAAGCATATGGTGATACGAAGTCATTACAGGAAGGAGAAGGTAAATATATATCGTCAATTTTTTTTAATGTATTCCTCGTATGTATTGGTAAATACTTATCCCAAATTTTTTTGGTAATATAAGAATATTGTTGTCTAAATGAAAGGTGATCTTAGTGATGACACGGCAGAGAAGCGATCTCCTAATGACTTCGCTCTATGGAAACGTAGCAAAGCAGGTGAACCCTCTTGGGAGTCTCCATGGGGTGCAGGAAGACCAGGGTGGCATATAGAGTGCTCTGCTATGGCATCTGATGTTTGTGGGTCTAATTTAGATATACACACAGGAGGTGTAGATCTAAAGTTCCCTCATCATGATAATGAATTGGCTCAAAGTGAGGTAATACTATTTTTTATTTAAAAAAAAAATTACTAGCACTTTGTTTTACGAGTGGGCTTGTGTCCAGTAGTACAATAACTGGGATTTAAATCCATAACCTTTCAATCATGAAAATAACACCCTAACCACTGAGTTAGTACCCCTACTTTTTGTTGTTGCACTCAAGGCCAATACTCTATCTTTCTGTCTTTAAAAATAAATAAAAAATTGTGAAAGACAGGTTGGACATTTCTATTGTAAATGTGACTTATAAAAGTTTAAATATGATTATTTTATGAAAGGAATAAAATATTAGTAAAGTATGTAATTTAAGGTGGAATGGATTTTTGTTTTTAGTGTTTTTTTCTTAATTTTACTGATATGTAATTAATTTTTTTTATCAAATATCAAGGTAAAGTTCAATAGGACAATATGTAAGGAAAATCTTGTTGCAATTTTTTCCACTATAATCTAAAGTTTGGAATAGGATATAAGTTAATGTCACTATCTTATTGTTATAAGAGAATTTTGTTTTCGCAGGCACATTATGATAGCCCAGGGTGGGTAAACTACTTCCTTCATACTGGTCATCTCACCATAGCTGGGTGCAAAATGTCTAAGTCACTGAAAAACTTTGTAACAATCTCAGATGCATTAAAACGACATACAGCAAGACAATTACGCATAGCATTCCTTTTGCATGGCTGGAAGGAAACTCTGGACTACTCGGATAATACTATGGAAATGGCTATTCAGACAGAAAAATTATTTAATGTGTGTATTTTTGTATATTTTTTGTAATTTAATAACTTAATTCCTCATGTTTTTGTGATGCAGTTAATGACAATGATAATTTAAAATTATATCTTTAGGAATACTTCCTAACAGTGAAAGATGCCTTAAGAAGTGGTTACGAGGAAGGTTTTGGCGGTGGGTGGGGACCAGAAGAGCAGCAGCTGTCCGATAAGCTGAGTCTAGTTAAGGAGAAGGTTCACGCGGCGTTGTGTGGTATGATATATTATATTACTATTTATAGTCGCAGCGACTATTGTAACAAAATATAATATGTTATTAATTGTTAGGGGTAACTTTATTAGTTTCAGATAGGGGTTTAAACCAAACACTACAAAATCGATTTTCTATAAGTCATTTATTAACTATAATAAACTATTATAAAAAATTGTAAACTATTAAATATTAGTGTACATAAATGCTTTTAGGAGTTTTTTGTAGAATATTAACATCATTTTGGTATATAAAATTATACAGTTATATTCCAAGTGTCTTGCCTAAAAGGCCATTATTACCTTGTTTAGACAACATTGACACTCGTAGTGCGTTAGACGCACTTCGCGAGCTGGTGGGCGCCACGCACATATACTTGCGGAGTACGACACCGCGCAACTCTCCACTGCTTGCCTCCGCTGCGAGGTACGTCACCGACGTGTTATACGTTTTCGGAGCTGTGGAGGGTCCTAGAGGAATGATTGGGTTCCCTGTCTCTGACAATAACAATGTAAATGTAAGTAACATTTTCAAGGTTTTTACTTCTTGGATCATTTATGATATTATTCACTTAGATATTTATTTAATGATTGAAGTAAACAGGAAAAAACTAATAGTGTTAAAATATTAAGAATGTTCAAAGACTCGTATTATTATTTTATTTAGGTTTTCATCCAAAAATACCAACGAAATTAATGCCTTCGAAAAAAATAGGTAATAAATCAAGTGACGACGAACACCGATCAGAAAGTATTACGTCACGCCATGCAAAACATCATTGTTATTGATGACGTTTTCATAAAACAGAACAGGTTGACAAAGATGTAAACAGTTTTATTTCGCAGACTGTGACGTCATTCAAGACGCCACGACTATTCAGCGTTTTCGAGGGAAATCTAAATTGCTGTAGCAATAATACATATAAACAATAATTTCGTTTCGTGCGGCAGGCCAGCGTGTGACGTCACTTCACTTAGTCGACGCGGTATATATATTTATTTTAGGTAGATTAACACGTACTTCTTCTTCCATTTTTTGTCCTTTTACGAAATCTTCTTCTAAGGTTTACGAACAATTGTATACACTTTAGTAACACTTAATACATTATAAAAACACATGCAATAGCGTAACAATTAATTATAGGTAAACACCGCTTGTATTTAACACAAGAAAGAAAAAGTAGCTACAGCAAATTCATCATCCACTAAACATAATAAACCTAATAACAAGAACTGAAGAATATCCGTAACGATGAAAAAATATATAATATAGTATATATGTGTATACATGCATACATATATATATATATATAAATACACACACTTCCTCATCATCTCAAATGCACATATTATATTTAAAAAAAATACGTCAGTCTGAGAAAGTGACTACTAGAATTAATTTTATTAATTAAAGTAGGATAAGCCAGTACAAGTTGATTTTAACTTTATGATAGAATCAAAATGGAGATCGAATTGACCACTGCAAGCATTTATCACTTTACATAATCTTGAACAGGGAGAGTTGGCGCCTAACACAGTCTTTCTAAGAGGTGGACAGAGCGGTGTGATTGAACTGCGAGGGAGCCTAGAGGGAACGCGCAACTTCAATAGGCCTAGAAGCCGGGAAGAGTCAATTTGGTGGCCAAAAATTTTACCCGCAAACATTGCATCCAGTACTAGCCTGCGATTGGCTAGCGACTTCATGTTAAAATATTTAAGGCGACAATTATATGAACGCATTTTTTTAGCTATGCCGTTATGATACGCAAGGTGCCCTACAAAGCGTTTTTGAATACGCTCAAGTCGCAGTGAGTGTGCGGCATAGTGTGGCCTCCAGACTACACTACAATATTCTATGACACTACGAATCAAGCTATTGTAAAAATATTTTAGTTTTGTTGTCGCGAAATACCTTAGAATTTCTGAGTACAAATCCTAACATTTTAGAACCTTTTTTAATTATTTTATCCAGATGAGGTATAAAAGTTAATTTTTTATCGTATAACATACCTTTATTTTATCATTGTTAATATAATAATCAAAGGTATTCAAATATTTTTTTCGCGAGAATTCTATATGATGGCATTTTTTAGAGTTTAGGTACATTCCATTATTTTTACACCATAATGAAAGCCTATTGATATCACTTTGTAAACGTATACAATCTTCATTAGAATTAATTACGCAAACAAACTTTAAATCATCCGCAAACATAAAGACGTCGGAGAAAAGAAAACAGTTAGGAACATCATTAATAAAATAATTGAACAAAACTGGCCCCAGATGAGAACCTTGTGGAACACCTGAACTGATTTTTTTAGGGGTTGACTCATAACCATTCACTACAACAAAGAATTCTCGGTCTTTTAGGTATGAACTCAACCACTTAAGGAAAGAACCAGAAATACCGTAAATCCGCAGTTTGGAAATTAAAATATTGTGAGAGACTTTATCAAAGGCTTTACTGAAATCGGTGTATATTAAATCTGCTTGTAGGCCCGAATCAATGGCATCTATTAATAGCTCTGTAAATGGAACCAGATTAGAAATGGTGGATCGAGATTGAATAAATCCGTGCTGATTATCGCTTAAATACAATTTGAGGTGTTTACTGATATATGGACAAATTAAAGCCTCAAATATTTTAGCGAATGTTGATAAAATTGAGATGGGTCTGTAGTTAGATATATATGTATTATAAGTCTGATTTATAAACAGGAACCACCTTTGCAATCTTCCATTTTGAAGGGAAAACCCCAGACGCTAAATACTTATTGAAACTTATTGAAAGTGGCCTAACCAATTCAGAGGAACATGCCACGATAAATATCGGCGGAATTCCATCAGGACCAGGACTTTATTGATATCAATACTTTTTAGTTTATTAAGTATAGTATCTTCATCTAAAAACGGCCGATTTAAGCATAAACTATAATTTTCTAATATTTTTAGATATTCTGAATTGTATTTAAAATCGGAATTATGTTCGGAACAAAAGACGGAAGAAAAGCAATTTGAAAATAACGCACAAATTTTTGTAGGATCTGAGGTGATAGTTTTTCCATCAGTCATAGATATAGGATAACTACTGGATCCTCCCCTTTTAGTCTTGACATGAGTCCAAAACAGCTTTGGATTACTTTTGAGTATATCTTCTAAAGATTTTATATAATTATTATAGCATTCAGTAGCTAATTTATCGCATTGTACACTAATATATTGTAAATCTATAGCATCTAACGGGTTATCATATTTTCTATAACGTATTCTTATCTTATATTTTTCTTTTAACTTTTTGATAAGTCTGTAGTTAAACCATACAGGAAATTTGTTACTCCTAAGCACACGAAATGGTATAAATTATTTAATTAATGCTCTAAGTGTTTCATAGAAGATCTCTAACATTCCGTTCACCTCACACTGTCCCCCAAATAATGTGTCCCAATCTATGTTTTTTAATTTATTACAAATTGATAAATAATCACCCTTATGAAAATTTGGCCTTGCTTTAATGCTATCGTATGGAAGCCTTGCCTCAATTTCAAAGGTAATAACAATATCAAGTGGTGGGTGTTGCTGGTCAACATTACTTAAGGGCAGCTAGCAGACTGACTGACATTACATAAAGAATTAGTTGAGAGTACAAGATCTAGTATCCTACCAGCACTGTTCTTGACAAAATTAAACTGATTGAGTCCATTAACATGTGTAAAATCTAACAGACTTTTACTTATCTCCGATAGTCCAATATTATTCCATGAACACCCTACCAGTTTCCAATCAATATTACTTAAATTAAAATCTCCCACTATACACACAAGTTACTCAAACACCTACGGATTTCAAAATTTTTTTCACGGTTACATTAGTTTCGATCTATATTTAAATTCTCTTAAGTTAAATATAGCATTATATCCACATCATGAAACTTCTCCATTGTTGTAGTTGGAGACAGCAGTGATGCCATACCTAGAAGCTCTGAGCACGTTCCGAGCGAGCGTGCGGGACGCGGCTCGCAGCGCCGGCGCGCGGGACGTGCTCTCTCTGTGCGACGAGCTGCGGGACAGTGTGTTGCCCGAGCTCGGCGTGCGTTTAGAAGACAAACCAGGTAATATTTAGGATTCCTAGAATTCAATTATAACAATTTATTATCATTATCAGTATATTTTTAAAATATTTTAAATGTCGATTACAAAAGAATTTAAAATTATTTTTTGAAAAATTAATTTATAATATTAACGATTATAACAGTAATGACATTATAAATACACGAGCGGCCTGCCCTCGCTTCGCTCCAGGTATTTAGAGCAATATTATAATTGATGTCCTAAAATTATCACTGTGTAATTGTGTAGTTATTAATTATTTGGAAAAAGAGAAAGTGAGAAAAAGTTATAAAAAGAAAGCTACAGATAATAAAAAGGGAGGACAGAGCAAAAATAAAATTGAATAGGTAAAGGAGAGAGAGAGAGAGATAATCGAAAAGAAGAAAGTGAAAAGAAACCGACCATTCTGAACAGATAAAATAAAAATTAAAGAGAGAAAAAAGAGAGAGGATGAGAGAGAATGATAGTATTATAAGAGGAAGAGAGACGGAAATACTATAGACTTCTCTCAGCGAAAGAATTTTTAAAATTGTGTTAGCAACAGCAAAATGGCCATTTCCTATTAATTAAAAAATGTACATGGCAACACTAAATCACTTGTCACTCACGAATAGTGTAGTTTTCTATATCAGGGGAAGAATTTCTTCAAAACAATCAAATCTTTCCTCTTTATACAATAGTGTAGATAGACATATTTCATACTGTTTTTTTTAAATTCTGTATGTTTCTTATTAATTCAATATCAATATTATTTTATATTCATATTTGCACACTTTGTAATATATGGTTGAACATACAATTGTAAGCCATAAGAACAGTGTTGAAGCCATATTCGAAGTGAATAAAATACATATATTATACTATATTTTCTGTATATAAGTAGTACGGTCATTTTGAACAAAAAACATAGGATAGTTTGGCGCTCTCTCTATCACTAAAAATCGCATTAAAATTGGATTCGTGGTAGCAGAGAGCGAATAAAAAAAATTGTATTTACGAAATGTAGCAATCACATTATTCTGTTTGTTATTTTTTTTGTACAGACAGAACGGTAGTAAAGCTTGTCAGTAAAGAAGAAATGATGAAAGAAAAAGAAGAGAAGAAGCGTCAAGAAGCAGACAAGTTAAAAAAGAAACAAGAGTTATTGGAAGCCCAACGTGCCAAGGATGAGCTTAAGAAAATACCGCCCAAAGAGATGTTTAAACGTGAAACTGACAAATATTCACAATTTGATGATAAGGTATGATAACCTGAACATTACAATAATGTAAAAAAAAAAAAGATTTAGATTTTAATAAAATAATGAAATCTATAGTAGAATTAATAATTATTTATATAGTAAAGTGATGGGGTAGCGGTTTAATATTGGTCGATCTGTCTTACCCCTCCCCCACCCGTCCCGTTAATTCTGCGGAACTCTGGGTTCTTGTGCAGGGTCTACTGAAACCGTAAAATTCTTCTCTTCATTCCCCTTCCTCACTTTATGTGCGAGGTGGCAACGCAGGGCGACGATGGCCATTTATTAATTGTCAACACGTAGGCTGTCTGCTCGTTTGTCCCTTAACTGCCATAAAAAAATCAATCTCTTTAATTAATTAATGAAAACATAACGTAATGAAAACATATTTAAATACTTTCGTCAGGGTCTTCCAACACACGACAATGAGGGCAAAGAGCTGAGTAAAGGACTTGTGAAGAAATTGCAAAAACTCCAACTGGCGCAAGAGAAGAAATACAACGAATACTTAGCATCCGTTAATACTTGCTGATGGTGATTAAGGCAGCATTTTGTGAAATTATTTATTTTTTATATATAAAAATAATAAAGAATGTCTGTCTAGTTAGTGTTTTTTATATTGAATTATGTCGGAATTATTTCAAACAAATTTTATTGCATTTAAAAAGGCAATTATAATGTAATAACACACCAGATTAGATATACTTATTTATATATATATTATATCTTGTATTTTTTTTTGTTTATCTCGTATATACTCTTTTCCTGCATCTTAATGTCTATATTTTGGTGACTATTATTGAGTTAAAAATTTGTAAAATGGGTAACTTGGAAGAACGTAAAGAGAAAACCCTCCTAGAGCACAGGTGACTTTTGTACCGTGACAGTCACAGTGAGGGAAATCACATAAAAAAAATGTGATGTATTTTCTTTGTTATTATTCAGTGTTATCATTACCATAATATATACCATACAAGCACGCAAAAGTAATAAATGCATTTAAACTCAATTAAAACAGTTATTAATAATTGTTAAACATCATATTCTAATATATCTAAGATATATTTGAATAAATTTCTAGTTTTTTTTAAGTTTTGTAATGCTAAAGTAGATAAGTATTTAATTTCCAGTATTGTAAATAATGTATTGGCGCAATAAAACATTTCAAAATATATTTTTTTGTTTTTTTTACTCTCAACTTAGTTTTTCTTTTTTGTCAAGTTATTATATAAGTTGGTTGACAATAAGTTATATTTTACTTATAAGAAATATACTGTGTAAAATCATCTGCACAACGCCGCCCATGGTGATCACTTTTATCTTTCAGGAATCTTCCAGTTGTAGGCGAATAGGACTTATCAAAGTTTTACCCAAATCGTTAGGTTTAATTTTATATTTATATTATGAACCTATACATTATTATTTTCATAAATTACACCATAGTGGAATCAGTGTTCGACCTGGAACCAAAAATGGATGATTAAATATAAAATCTGTAAAATAATGACTATAGTCCGTACAAAATAACTTGATAAGGATGAAACATGCAATTGACTATTGAGCCATAATCAGTGGGGGATATTACTAGTTTAATCGATTACAATATAATAATAATGGAGAACATATTCTAATACAATATCATAATGGATATACAAAATAAAATCGTCGGGTAACTCCACCTCACAATCCGGTGAACACAAGATGTAGCAGTTGTGTGGAGTTCATCTGACGAGTACTTCTCTCCGTCAAAGTCGCTGTAACCTGTATGTCAGCCGGGGAGAGGCCGACCACCACAGAGCTTGGGACCAAGAGGCCGGCCGGTTGCAATGCAACCACAACTTAATACATTCCTACTTCGATTGGCCAAGGGACTGACCCCGCTCTCCTTCAAATTCAAACTTATAAGTATAAAAATCTAACAGAGGTTGTGGAATCTTATAGTAGGTAGATGCCAAGAAATAGGGCTTACCCATGAAATAATTCCTGACTTTGTGCAGGTACTTAGTATATATTCTATTACTAGAATTTATATTTTGCCTGTCACTATGTTTAGAAAATAAATTAATATTCTGCCTAATGTATAAAATCTTACTAATATTATAAACGCGAAAGTTTGTAAGAATGTCTGGATGTATGGATGTCTGCATGTATGAATGTCTGGGTGTATGTTTGTTACTCTGTCACGCAAAAACTATTGAATGAATTTTGATGAAACTACAATAATATACATATACAATGGCTTACACATCAGAATAACACATAGGCTATAATTTATAAAGATAAAGTGTTAATTATCCAAAATATAGCGGGTGAAACCGAGTAGCGCAGCTTGTGTTACAATAAATTTATTGTGACAGTACCTTACGGTATACTTATTTTATAAAAAACATCTTGAAGGGAATCTGTAGCTCTTACATTGTAAATAGTTTGCTTTTTTTGAAGGATAAAAATAGATTCTATGTCCGCAGCCCTGCCCCAAAATAAAAAGCCGTATGTCATACAATGACAGAGGAATGATACCTATTACTACACTGCAATATGTAGGTATGCAATTTAGACGGAGCTGAGCAGTGCCTGGGGCTCGAGACCCAGAAGCAGCTTTAAAGAGCTCTTTCATAATATATTAACTCTCACCTCCACCACTCTATCTCGCCAACTATAATACAATAGATAATAAAGTAAACTTACGTGAACCTCAAGAAGAAGTGAAGTCTACAGGTCGGTATATTTGACAATATAAATGACCCACCCGCTAATACTACGTAAGACAACATTGTGAAAGTAATTTATTTATTTATTTATTTATAACTTTATTGTACACCACAAAAGGATAAGGATGCAGTAAAATTAAGCTAAAACTAAATTAAACTAATGTGAAGTACAGCGGGCGGTCTTATGGCTAATTAGCCATCTCTTCCAGACAACCCAGTCTTGGAAGGAGCGAAGGTTAAAATAAAGTAGGTGGTGTAGTTACAATATACTAATACTAATAAGATACAACCGAATACATAAACAACCTAAATAATAGTAAATAATGCAATGTAACTGAAATAAGCACGTCTAGCTAAGCGGTCGTGGTCTTATGAATGTTGTTGCCCGCTTGACTATTCGCCTCTACTCCACTCTAATGGAACCCTTCCTTGAGTTCCTCGCATACTATCAAACTCAAAATATTTTATTCAAATAGACTTTTTACAAAGTACTTTTGACACGTCAAAATTGGTCAGTCAGTCAGTTTCTCTGAAGCTACCGCCAGTTCGGAAAGCAGTTTCCTGATGAAAAGAACTGACAAGAAACTCAACAGTTGTTCTTTTCAAAATGCCATTGTTTACATCAGTCTGTTTTACAAAGGTATAATCATTCAGCTGAGCATCAACGTCATTTTGAATCCAAGCTTTGTCATCATTCAAATAATCTTGTACAGAGTAGTAAGCTTTATTTACTAAATAATTTTTTATTCGAGTTTTAAATTGCTGAAGTGGCAAGTCTAATATAGTCTGTGGGATCTTATTATAGATGCGAACACCAAGCCCCATGAAACTATTATATTACTAACTTTGTGGAGACGATAGTACGGCGTTACAAGTTTATTTTTATTTCTAGTATTTATCCTGTGTGTGTCACTATGTTTGGAAAATAACGTAATGTTTTGCCTAATGTTACAATATATGTATTGTGACGGCACTGTAAGAATACCTATTTTATTAAAAACATCTCGAAGGGAATCTCTAGCTCTTAGATTGTAAATGGCCCGAACTGCTCTTTTTTGAAGAATATAAATGGATTCTATGTCCGCGGCCTTGCCCCACAACAAAATGCCGTAGGACATTAAACTAACTAAAATAAACGAGTCTGGCTGTATCAATATCAGTTAATTGCCTTACTTATCTTACTGCGTAAGCTGCGGAACTGAGTCTTCCCGCCAAAGATGATAAATGGGAGTTCCACTGAAGTTTTGAGTCTAAATTTATTCCTAAAAAAATCGTTGAGTCGGTTAAATTCAAAATTTCATTATTTAATAAAAGGGTGAAGTGACGTTTAGTACTAAATTATGAATCGTAAACCATTGAAGAACCTGCGACAAAGCACTGTTTACATCGTCGTAACTGTGTTGGTTTCTCTTAACTTTGAATATAAGAGAAGTGTCATCAGCAAAAAGAACAATGTCGCATAAATTCCTCACGTAGTATGGCAGATCATTAATGTAAATCAGGAATAAAAATGGGCCCAATATAGAACCTTGTGGAACGCCCATTCTTAAGAAGGATCCAGAAGATTTTCCACCATTAATAGCAATATTCTGGATCCTTTGGGTAAGGTCTTACCTTTACGCAATTAGATCAATATCCTCCATCCATCCATCCTTTATCACAAATACCATAATAATTGAGTTTTTTTAAAAGCGTTTCATGTTGAACACAATCAAAGGCTTTTGACAAATCACAAAATACACCAATTGCATTTTGTGATTTCTCCCATGCATCGTAAATATGCTTGAGGAGCGCGACTCCTGCATCCGTTGTTGACCTACCCCTAGTAAAACCATATTGCTCACTATGAAAAATATTATTTTTTCCAAAATGCTCCAAAAGTTGATTTAGTATAATTTTTTCAAAAACTTTACTTAGTGATGGTAATATAGAGATAGGTCTGTAGTTACCAGGATCGTTTTTGTCACCCTTTTTAAAAAGAGGTATAACTTTACTGTGTTTCATTAAATTAGGAAACGATCCTGTATCCACACACTTGTTGAAAATAAGAGCTAGATGTGGAGCAATATTATAAATAATTTCGGTAAGTAATCTTACAGATATATCCCATAAATCACCAGTTTTTTTTAAATTAAGAGTTCTCTACAGGAGGAGTTGTCATAACTGTGTTGGTTTCTCTTAACTGTAAATATAAGAGAAGTGTCTTCAGTAAAAAGTACGATTGCACTCAAATTGCTCACATAGTATGGTAGATTCACCGATCTCTATATATAGCAAATCATTAATATAAAGCAAACATAGAAATGTACCCAATATGGAACGTGTGGAACGTCTATTTTTAAGAAAAATCCAGAAGATTTTCCTCCATCCAGCCCATCGCCACCCAATGAGTGTAGGCCTCTTCTATTGCACTCCGTTTCATGCGGTCGTGAGCCTTCCACATCTAGTCCTTCCCTGCTAATCTAACCAGGTCATCGATCCATCGATTTGGTTGCCTACCCACGTTTCTGTATCCAGTTCTCGGTCTCCACTCTAGCACCTCCATCTGGTGTCATTCCTGCGACATATGTGGTTCGCCCATTTCCACTTCCTAAGAGCTATGACTTTTGCAATGTCTATAAGTCTTGTTCGTCTAGTACATTTACATAATCGTTCGAAAACAACAAACGTCATTTAATTTTTATAATCTCTTAAGTTATATAAGTAAATATAACTCAAACACAAATTAAACAATAAATAAAAACTCCGTCAATTTGACAAATCCGGTGATTATCTCTATTTAGCAAAACATTAAAAATGAATTAATACTACTCGGATCACAATAGAGCCGTACACAGCAACGAGTGGTATACAAAGGCGGCAGACGCGCGTCGCCGCGACTAAATTACACATAAAAAGGTGAGTATACGTTTAAAAAAGGTAAAAAGTGGAGTAAACAATCTGGGCGAGTTTTTTTCTATAGGGAGCGACAATAGTGTTATAGAAGGGTGGCACAAGTAGCGCACGCGAGTTGCGCATGCGCCGCCAGACATATGCAATACGCATCGTATGCTACTATTTAGGATTTAATAGAAAGGGAAAATGAAACTGCATAGTTTTCATTATTCTTTTAATACAATCATTTTTTTTTTTATCGATGGAAAATGCATTACGCATAAAATCAAGTTAAACAAAAAAATGTTGAGCACAAAACTTTCAGACAATATATTGTGAATTTAGAAAATTGTAGAGTTTAGTTGAACAGGCTAAAGATATACTATATGTGCATGAGAAAACACAAAACTTTAGTCCAATGTTTATTAGAAATAAATACCTTCATTATATTTTAAAACAGTCGCTTCCCGCTGTCTGTCTGTCCCTATGTATGCTTCGATCTTTAAAACTGCGCAACAGATTTTGATGCGGTTTTTTTTAATGGATAGAGTGATTCAAGAGGAAGGTTTATATGTAGGTATAATACATGTATATTATAGTAGAGAAAGAAACCGAGCAAAGCCGGAAACGGGTCGCTAGTATTATGGACGCTAGGTTTCGGACGTAAAAAAATTATATGATTTGTACGTTACTTATTTTGTTATTCCCATTTCGACTGTAACTACATAAAATCGTTCTAGCAGAAACGTCTTTCTCAAATATTTTTTTATTGTAATAACGGAAGTTCCCAAGGAATCGTTAAAATAACTCTAAAAGGACAAATAATTAAAATAGTTTTTGGAGTTTGATCACAATCACTTTGATCGCGGTCAGATTTGCCAACAATAGGTTACGGAAGCTGGCGCGGTGCGAAGAGGGGCTTTGCAAAATGTTTGACGCAAAGCGGTTGACCGCCCGGCGAGATGTCAATCATTTGAATATCTAAATTGTTCCTTTTTCCACATTTCATTGAGATTTTTGCGATAATATAATTTCGCTATAAAGAAGCAGCGAACTGAATTTTGCAAATTCAACTTACCGAATCGTTCCTTATTAACATTTCAAAGTGAATTCTAATTCACAAGCGATCATGTGAAATTTAATGTAACGATCTTTTCAAAGAAAGGAAGAACTCATGAACGGAAAAAAACTACTGGTAGTTTACGTTTAACGTTAACGGCAATTACAATTCTAAATTAGTATAAATTGATGATAAATTTTTCTATAAAATTTAAAGTGACAATTTTGTGCTTTCATTTATAAATTACAATTTTAACGCACCACCCTCCTTTATGAGACTAAAGAACAGCGTTAAATCAGCAGATTTCCTCGGCGGCAGGGTTGCAATTATGGCTTGTTTTTCATTGCGACCCCATCCGACTTCCGCTTGCTGAAAAAGAAAACCAACTTAATTCATTTATTACTAATTATTTAAATCTCCTTAAACATTAGCGGCCTACCTTATTTATTATGCTTCCGTTTAAGCAGATAGGCCATTAGTAGTAAGAGTGGTCGTTGTGACTAAACGAATATAAAGTTTTTTATCATGAGATGAAATGATTTATTATGAACTAGCCGACGCGCCTTCCTCCGCGCGTTACTCCGCTGCTATGGGTCGTAGCGAGATGTTAAGTAGCCTAAGTTTGTTACATCAGCTATCTGCCAGTGAAAGTTCCGTCAAAATCGGTCCAGCCATTTAAGAGATTAGTCGGAACAAACAGACAGAAAGACAAAAATTGTAAAAAAAAAAATAAATGTAGTTTTGGTATATGGAACGTGTATACATCCATAGACACTTAGTAAACAGCGGTTATTTTAATACTAGTTTCATGCCGCGTTATCATCCGCTATATTTTGAATAATTCACACTATATCATTATAAATTATAGCCTATGTGTTATTCTGATGTGTAAGCTATATTATTGTAAAGTTTCATCAAAATCCATTCAGTAGTTATTGCGTGAAAGAGTAACAAACATACATCCATACATCCAGACATCCATACATTCTTACAAACTTTCGCGTTTATAATATTAGTAGGATTACAAACACACAGTCCAATTTTATTTATTTGTATGGATTATAATTTTATTGTATAATATAAAAATATAATTTGTTGGTAAAATCCATTAATCTTGGTAACATCAAAGCTATTAAAGTTAAACAGGAAATTATACAGAGCTGTTCTGAATCTATGACAAACCTCTACCCGAATATTCGCGTTGACGCGAGCTTCCGATTGGATGATTAAATTTGCCAGGTTTTCTTGTTTTGAGGCAAATTCTCAAAGTAAGGAAATTATGCTGAGGATGGCGTATGATGTTAAAGTTGAGAAAGCGGTTTTTCTTATATTACTAGGTATTTTTTTGGTTCCTGTTTCGACGCTGGATCTTAAAAGTAGTAGAGGGTATCGTATATATACCCTATGTATATACTTATGTAGGCAGGATTTTTTGAGGGTATTATTATACTTAGAGCTAACATATCGGTCAATTGGTTTTATTTTGTTCTATTTTTCTATTTTGATCGTCATAACCCCAAGCCTTACATTATTAGAAAATATTAGCAAAATGTTGGTTTAACAATATTAATATTCGTTGTTTTTCTTAACTAACATATTATTAATGTATTTTACATCAATATCGGTAATTGATGTTTAGGCCTACCATCTACGGTGAGTACACATAATTCGGCCAAGTGTGAGTGTGGAACTCACACACTTAGGGTTCGCTACAATTTCAATCAAATTAAGGAACAAATACTATCAAATTTTATTTTTGTGTGCGGGTCAAAATATCATCATCAGTAGTATTGTAGAGTTAGCAACACCGTTAATAAATCTATATTCTAGGGTAGTACTTTTTATATTATTCTAAGACTGTATATAACCACTGTTCCGATAGACTTAAGCCAGTTGTCAAACGGAGCTCGCCTGCCGACATTTATGGCTGTTACTGTGTGATATCGGTCCCATGTAGATAGCAGTAGTAGTACTCCCGACATTAGTAATCAAAGGCCTTTCTATGTACAGCTTATGTTTACAATCAATTGACATATTTATAATTAGGTATTTACTAAATGAATATAAGAAAGCATGATAAAATATTTTTAACAAAAAATTTAAACTGATAAATGCAATAAAAAAAACGTGTATGTCTCGGGACGCTCGACAAAAGTGACAACTTCAAGTCTAAGTTGAACTTTAACTATTTAATATTGAAATTGTACACTGAGTTGAGAGAGGGGGAAGCGTCTGTCCGAAATACGGCAAGCGCTGTGGGTTAAAGTGAGAGAGGAGCAGCCCGTCTGCTGCCGTATGCGTGAGAGAAAGGGAAGCCAGACATAGTGGCGCCGTAACGCGTTACGTTAAGAAGCAGTTTACCCTCCCATAAGTTATCACTTCAAAAGTAAAAAAAAAACTTACAAATATAAAATTTTGAAGTCGGTGAATATAATTTAAAAAAACACAGCTAAATACATACCTTCTTTTTTTATGAAGTCGCTTAAAAATAATTTATAGGCTGTCATTTTACGACATTTCATGTCGCGCGTCATCAACAGCCTGCTACTCATCAGCTTTAGGTTCATTTTACATTGAACAAACGACAAAAATGTCGATGTTTACGATTTTATGCGTATAAATAAGGAATGTTATGCATTTTATATAATTTTATGCAGTACAGATTTACTAAATAATCTTTTAAATACTTTTTTGCATATTAAGTTATTTCTTTTTTTCGTGGAATAAAATCTATTTACTTTTTTGAAATTTCCTAAACTTAAACTCGTCAACCAGTTAAACTGTAAAAATACGCTGGCTGGATCTGTAACATATTTCAATATTACTAAAATCGCAAACATCGATTTTTTTCATGTCCACTTGGGAATGCCCAAAAGTAGTAAAGTAGTAAAGGGAAGTAATCAAAATTACTTGAGATCGCCATATTTATCACGGAATAAATGGCCATATTTATTGATTCCTTAGACTAAGAAGTATGTTTCTTTACAACTTCAAAGGACTATAGACTTATATTTCTGAGAGACTTGTGACTTGAATATTTTATATTAATTTCAACTTGATATCTTCATGCTTTTCTGAGAAAAATGTCTTGCGTGATAGTCAAAAAAGTTAATTTTATAATAATGTAGAAAAAAAATTACAGTTTTTTATGTTTTCCTTTTACTTGTGCTATGAGACCTTGCTTCATGCCACATTTCATGAGTCTAGGTCAACGGGAAGTATCCTATAATCCTGCAAATAACTACAATAGTATCTTTTCATCGCGTGGACATAGAAGTTTGATTTTTAGATAGCCCCAAGAAACCGCAGCCGCAGGCTTGAATATTTGACATTAATTTCAACTTTACCTTCACGCGTTACTGACAAAAGTGTCTTAACAGACAGATGGAAAACGAAGAGATCCTATAAGGCATTCCAACCTTAAACATCCATCGTAACAGTACTTTTACATATTTCTTTTTCAAATATATGAATATAAAATATCGATATACTTTAAAAGATTTTAGCGTCTATCCCTTTCCACTAACTATGCCTATGATAATTTCAACAAGAGATTTCTGAAAATGATCTAAAATATACCGACTATTCCCGCAAACTAGGAAGCGGTAAGAAAATGAGTATTATTAAATTTGAATGTACTTTATTATTAAGATGTCATAAGTATAACAAATTTTTGTTTTAAAAATCAACGAATGAACTAATATATGATCTGCAAATTAAAATAATCGTAATAATATGGAAAAATGGATCTTATTAGCGGTCATTACGCTAGGTGGGATGTCACCAAATCAGCGTGGAGTTTCTGGTAAAAGAATCAAAATTATGCTCATTAACATTATTAATCTTAAAGATAATGATTATAAATACCTAAAAAAGAAAAAATCTTGTTTATTATATTTTCTTTTTGTTGATTGTGTAAATCTCTAGATGGGATGGGAGGCGTCCCCCATTTGCAGGAAGGGGGAAGGAGATCACTCGCCCATGCTTTAATTGCTTTTCACTTAGCAACCGCTCATGAACAGAATACTCGCGAAAATGAAGAAAAAAATCATTACACAACATATTTTAGAGATTGGCCAGATTTAAGGCATTCAGCGGTACAATGCGACAGCGAGACAGCGAGCGCCTTACACTCGTAAGTATAACGCTTTCCTCTTGTTTTTCCAGTGTGCCTCATTTCCGGCAAGGGGGTCGCGAGGCGGACGCGGGTGGCGAGGGGCCTAAGTAATTTCGCTTAAGAACTCTAAACGTAATTAGTGTAGGGCGTGCTAAGGGAAGGGCTTGAAAGTTAGAGAGGGTTGCGTCCCGCGCCGTCGCTTCGCGCGTCCTCTGAATATTTGATCGCGCTCGTCTCGCGATAATATTTGCCGGAGGAGGTTTCCGTAAACACGACCATGTTTCCCCATCTACTCATATTTTTCTTTACTCCGCTTTTAAACCTGTCGCGTTTTTAATTGGAGCCGGTGTTGTATAAGTAGACTTGTGAGGGTATTAAAAACTTGCGCAACGCTGACTCTCAATACATTTAATATTATTAAGTTTCAAAGATTTTTTGGAAATACGTCTCTAAGGCTTCAAACAAATTATGTATTTTGAATTCAAAAAGAAATAAAATATCATTTTGTAATCACAGTTTATTATAAATCAACTATTGAAATATGTATATTAATACTTATTATTTTTAGTAAAATAAAGTCAATTTGTCAAATGAGTGAAGTGATGTATGAAAAATAATTATCATTTACTATCATTCAAGAAGTGAATTTTTAAAATCGGTTTTTAAAAAGTTTAATGGTTATGAGTATAATGGCATGAAGGCATCTTTACTTGGGCACTTAGAGAACATTATAAAGTTTCAGTTTACGTGTATTGAAAGAATGTTTCGTGATATAGATAGGTACATCATGAATCGTATTAATAGGCTGGTGCATGTGAGACTATAGAAATGTTTTACTAAATCTCTTTAGCCTGTTTATAGTTATGATGTGTGAACATAGCCTCATGATGTTGTCTCATGCAAGATTTTTATATGGGTACCTACTAGTATGTAAAAATTATTTACGTTTTATAACAGTTTAGGATTAAAACATTTTGATTTGATTTAAGATTTATTACTAATATAACAACAAATATTAGTAGGTAATCTAATTTAAGGAAAAAAATTTAAAGGCCTCTGTAATATTAAAATTCATTTAATAGCTTAAAGCAACAGCAATAATTTACAAATTCAAAAGGCCTGTGAAACAAGAGAGGAAATTAGAATTCGTAATTAGTACGAAGCAACGCCGCGGCCGCTCCTACAACATTTGATTAGCAATTATGGTAATTTGACTTAGAGCAGGGTAAGATTTCTCCTAATTTGTTAGTTAAATTATTATCGCGACTGACAGAATACGTAATTTCATGCTAAAATTAAATGATATTCTAAAATTCATTATTAATAAATAATTATGTCAGGTACAAAATAATTAGGCGATACACTAATAAGATTTTCAATTATTTAATATAGTAATAGTACTTCGATTCCCATTGTATGTAATTCTGTGCTTAACAAGTACTTGGGCAGTATATATTGGCAGTAGTACTTTGTTTATAATTGTTAATTAAATTGTAAAATAAAATTATCGAAAGCAAGTATGAGTATAGATACCTACTCTAACGAAGGAATCTGACTCATTATTGTTTTTAACAATTATCATTTCACAATTACTTCTAGGTATGAAATTTCATAAACTTGTCTAATAAGTATACGTTTTGTGACACAATTATTATGTATGCATTTCCGAGATAGAAATTTAGGTTACAAAAGTCAGCATAGTGCATTGACGGGGAGTCGGACTCGCGACCTGTCATGAATCCAATGACTTTATCACTGACCTAGTGCCGTTATATTAAATTACTCGCTTTGCTTGGATAATAGTGTTTAATATATATAGCAACACTAAATAAAATCAGTCATTTTGCATAGTGTAGTTTTCTATCGGCGAAAAACTTATCAAATTTCAGAGAAAATCCCCAACTTATAAAATGGCTATATATTTTTAATTATAATATTTATGGCAACGCCACATAGCCTATGAACCGGAAAGGATGTAACTTTCCATAATCGAAAGAATTATCAAAAATGGTTGTTTTTAAGTTTATTCGTTACATACAAAAACAAAAATCATTCCTCTTTATAATATTAGTGTAGATAGTGTTATACTATAATTCATTAGTAGCAGCAAGCAAGATTATAAATAAAGTTAAAAAAATGATAGAAGTACTATAAATATGAAATCCGAAGCTTTTTGAAATGTTGGTACTTGCACGCACTCTCCGTGGTGCAATTTAATTAACGTAGCTCCCGCGCTTTACCCTTTTGTAGCTTAACCCTCGGATGAAAAAATGCTCACCCATAAAATAGAGGACGGGTAAAGAAAAAAGGAGCGTATGCAAATTCAGGATAAAATATAGCCCGTAAATGCCACCGTTTCTAAAAGAATATTAGAGACGTTTTTCAGTGGGTGGTTGGGGGCCACTGCTTTATACTTTGTCTCCTTGTGCTAAGTAGTCTCAGCTCCCGTGTCCGCGCTATCATATCTGCTACTGTTGTTGTGTAATTATAACGCTTATCTTCAAGTTGTTCTCGTATTAAATACTTAAATAAGGAAAGATATAAATAATAATTATTAAATGTTCTTAAATTTTTTTTTAAATTAAGCGTAAAGCTTGTAGCGAAAAATATTATCTAATGTTTTTGTTTGCAACGCAAGCAACGCTGTATTAGTATTTTTAAACAAGGAACTAAGGTTGGTACGTATTGTGTCCTGAAATTGTTAGTCATTCATAATTATAAAATGACTGAACGGATTTTCTACAAATTTGGCACATGGTTGATTTATTACCTGGATTAACACATAGGCTTCTTTTTATCTTAAGATATATCTAAGGATATATATGGTAAATTATACGTGTGCGTAGGCGGGGCGGGTCGACTAGTTGACTATAATTGCAATCTTTATTACCAATATGATGAATAGGATACACTACATACCTATTGATTGCTCGAACCGATAATGATGAAGGTACTGAAAAAGTGTATTATAAGTACTGTAACATGATATTATTGTAAATGATACTTTACAAACATTAATTGAAACTTTTTTCAACATACAATCAAATTCTATTGCAATTAATATACGAGTGAAGTACGTAATGTAGACTTGATATTGACTAGTACTTATTTCTAATTTGTACTTATTGACAAAATTCCATCATCACCTAGTTGAAACCAGAGCGACGCAATATAGCTATAATACTCGTACAAACTTAAACGGTATTTGTAACAATAAAATACTGTTAATATTAAGATCGGTAGTTACAAGCTATTACTAATTCTGGTTTAATTAGTGTCCTGCCTTCGTATCAAATACTTTTAAGTATATGATACGAGTTTTTTTCCTATTAGGAAAGTAGATAATGACGGGTCAGCGAAGGAGGAATGAGTTGATAGGTGTTTTAATTATTGACAACGGACAGCGCAGCCGGTGGCGACCGTGGCCAGCGACAAGAGGACGAGAAAGAGACAACATCAAATATTTAACGCGTAATACCGGCCACGCCGCTCCGCGCTCTCGCTTGTAATTAAAGCTTTCTTTCCTTTTTTCAGCGGCCTGATACAATATTCAGCATGAGAAGGAAGCGCTTCGGTGGCGGGGTGGCGCCTCCATTGTATTCGCTAAGGAAGATAAATTAAAAAATATAATTACAAGGCGGCCGCCATAATTCTCGGCAGGCGAGTCATGGGAGGAGAAGGGGGAACGGGAGAAATAGTGGAGAGCGGGTGCTCCCGGAGGAGGCTTCTTAAATATTTGGGGATAGCGCGTACCTACGCATTACGTAAATTAATGACACGGATTCGAGGAAGGATGGCGCCCGCCCGCACCCGCGCCTCCGCCTCGTCGCTGTTTGTTTTGTTTTAATGTACGTTGTTAACGACGTTATTAGACGCGAATTATAATACGCCGCGGCCCTCCCTTCTGGGCAGCTTCAGTTGGGATTGATTGCCCTAATGATGCTCCACCATAGCTATAGTTGCAAAAATCTAACTCCCGAATGATAAGCTATAAGAGCTACCTATTGTTACATTATTATAAACAAATGAAAAAAAAACAATATATTGGTTTATTTGCAAATTCATGTATTTATAACAATTTTATTAATGTTAAATTCATTTTAAAAATACTAAATACTATTTAATCTCACAAAATAATGTATATTATGTAATTAGCACCCGTCTCCTATCCCAATCTCTCATCTATAGTGATGGTAGCGTCTACTTGGAGTTGTTGTACGACGTACAGAATGTTAAATCGTGTATGTGTGTGTGTGTGTGGATACTGGATGTGTAGCCATACGAGCGCGCATGTCTCCCTGACCCAAAGAATATCAACAAGTGTCACCATGTGCTTCTGCCATTTTCACTATCACTGCTGGGTACAATTGCAAATAATTACATTATTTACTAGACTCGTTTAGAATACATTCCAAAAAATATATAAAAATCTTTTTATAGCCGTGTTTCCTTACGAAATCTGCACTGCGGCTTTTTTTGTCATCGGTTTATCCTATTAATATTATAAACACGAAAGTATGTATGTATGTTTGTTAGTCTGTCACGTAAAAATACTGAATGGATTGTGATAAAATCTTACAATAATATTACTTGCACATCAGAATATCGCGTAGGCTTTAATTTATAATGATATAGTGTGAATAGACAAAATATAGCGGGTGAAACCGCGGGGCGCACCTAGTTTCTTGTACCAGTCAACTCGCCTAAGCTTCGCTGGGCTAAATCATTTTTATTTTTATATATAAATAAGTAACTTTTTGTAACATCCGCTCTAAATGTTTAAGATAGACCCGCAGCAATACTACTGTGAAAACCGTATCTATTTTTATAATATGATTTAATGATGCTCTCTTTGGTGAGCAATGAATATTTCGTTTACGTTCGATTTATGATAATTATTATCGTTGATAACACATGTTAAAATTAAAAAAAAATATTATTAAATTGAAGGGTTTTATTTATAACGTAGCGCAGACTAATGTGTCCATTATCATTGTACCAATTTATATAAATTGACATTGGAAAGGATAAATCCAATGTTTCGAAGTTGTATAAAATTCTTCAGACAATATTTCGAAATGATTTGAGAGTCAATGCTTCAGGGATTAAGTCCGCCAATTGTATGTTTTATGAAATACATTTTTAAATTTAATTCAATTTGGCGGATTGTACTGAAAATTTTAATTTCAGGTACAAAATCTTTCGGGATGAAAGCTTTTGAACTAACTAGCAGAAGAAACTACCTTAACCTTCCCTATGCTAAGGAAGAGCGTTTTTTGCACTCGTTATGAAATATACAATTTTTATTCATGGGAATATTTGCTTATTTTTCTTGAGCAACCTTAACCTTTTAGACATAATATTTGCTCTTCGACATAGTCTTTTCGTCTCTCACACACTCTTCGTCTCTACTATGCAAGATATAAGCTTTTAAAGTTAAGTTTAATAATTATATAACAGTATATTCTCACTTCAACCATTCGACTTCACAACTATAATAGAAAATAAAGTAAACTAACATGAACCTCAAGAAGGGTTCTTAACCACGACACTATAATACTAAATTCCATATGCACTGCACGGAAACACCAGAGAGGCTGACTCATTGCTATCGCACTAAAGGTTATATATTGTCTACACATCGATATACATGAAATAACTACTAACAATACCTTGATTGAATAGTTCCAATACTCTCTTCCTGAATTTTCCCTTCCTGTTGTGCAGTAACTCAGAAAGTCATTAATAAAAATTGCATGGAAATTTAATTTATTAACACAATTTTAATTCTTCATAAATTAATTCATTTATCTAATAATATTTGATGACAAAATGATACTGTCTAGTTTACTAATCGCTACGCCACTAACAAAAATTCCCATTAGAGAGTTGTCATATGTAACGCAAGTATTTTAAATTTGTCATAAAATACGGTGCTTATCAAAAATAATAAAGTATATTTTTATATTAGGATCTGATTAAAGAAAGCATTATCCTAAGCATATTTTTGTACTGACAGAATGTGTAGAGTTAATAGATTGACAAGAAGGTGCATGGAGTGATATGAAGTACCTATTATTGTGTGTGAATATACATATATATATTACAATAATATTAGTGCAGTAAATATAAAATTTAAATTGATATAGAAGAGAAAGTAAAAGGTAGAATATTATAATTTTGATGAGTTTTACGATATTGGGTTTTATTTCACCTATTGTAATTTCGGGTAGTAGAACTAAATGGTAGTAGAAAAAAAACTACCGAGTACAAAATGGCTTTTTTATCCTTGAAAAATTAAAATTTTCGTCTTCAGCTCACGTCAAAACTGAAATTTAATGTCGGTAGATTTGAAGTGTTGCGAATAAACAAGTATATATTATAATAATTAATTACAATACTTAAATATAGTTTGTATTGTAAATAATGATTAATTACAATACAAACAAAAACAATTTGTAGGATGCTATAAAATTTTTATAATCGGAACTACGATTTTTTCCACGGAAGGCCATAGAACCCACCCTACTTGCTCTATATTAGGCACCTCATATCTATCGAGGCCTATAAAACTTTGTTTCATTACAAATTTCACTATTCTAGGTCATTGGTAAGTAGCTAAAATGTTGTGATCATAAGTGAATTTCTAGGGACTGCAAGCTTAAGTGTTTGAGATTAATTTCAACTTGATACTTCATAAATAAATATATAGACTGAAAAACAGACAACGAAGGTATCATATTTTTCCTTTTGACGAACCCTGGAAACTTTATTTTAGATTATTTTATTATTGTTTAACATTCTGCGCATTCCGATAAAAAGGTGGACCTAGGAATGAAACTCACCCGATCGCGTTAATTTTTTTTCCCATACTTATTTTGTTAAGAGAAATCACTTTTGTTATGTGAAATTTCTAATAAAATAGACTTCTTCAGCGTAAAAAAAATAATGTTTAATTTTTTGTACGAAGTGATAACCACGAAAACCTCAAAATCATTAATAGTGTTAACTAAAGCGGAATAAAGGTGTTATAATTGGTATGATCAAAATCATTTCATACCTTCTACTCATTACCACTTAAAAACTTTCCCATACTAAATGTATGGGTAGAATCAAGGTTTGCATATCGTACAAATTCTTTGTACTTATTATGACAATAGTAATAATATAAGATATTTTTGTTAAAAATCCTTTTTATAGTAAAAAAATATTATTCATTTTTTATAAGTGATAATCACGAAAATCTCGTAGAATCATAAAATCTCGTATCGACGTAGAGGTGTTATAGTTGGCATGATCTTTAATATTTCTACTTATATACCCTTCTACTCATTACCAAATGTCTGCCGCTTTGGCTCCTTGAGCTCTTAAAAACTTTCCTATTCTAATCATGTGTAAAATATTACACTGACAAAGTACTTTAGACAAAAACGGACATATCCTTTTTTCATGATAAATTATTTATAGTTTACATTATGAATTGAAATGAAACTTGTGGTATGAAATGAAACTTGTGATATGATTGCCCGAACACAGCAATTTGTACTACTTATGATGATATTTGGGACCCACATACATGTACCAAAATTTGCAAGGTTCGATGGCCGCGTCATTAAATTTAGCATGAAGCAAGGTCCTATAGCACAAACAAAGGAAAAATTTGAAAACCTCAAAAAATAAGGATATTATTCAGGAAATGCTTGAAGTTGTCGAGTAGAAATTAATAATAAACGGCCGTTTATAACGTAACGGAAGAATCGTAACATATTAGATACTTTTCGTTGACCTAGAATCCTAGAAATATGAATACCTAAACCTATAAATTTGGTAAGAAGCAATTGTTTAGCACCCGTAAAGGATATAATCTGAAAATTACAGTTCCTAAACTGATTGCGACTTTTCCGACGGTGAAGTTAAGTTTGCTCCTAAATTCAAATTTTAAGGAATCCTCAGGTCCCAAGCCAGCACTTGACCGATTTTTTAAAATTCTATTGATGAATTGATTGTTATTCATTGGTACCGTGTTACGAAAAGTATTCTAAACACATTTTCAAGTATGAGTATATTTTCTATTCCTATGAAATAGCCCTAAAAATAAGCAAACAATTAACGTGAAAAGAAAATTTATCATGTTCCTAAGCTTAATTTGTAACATTAAAATAATAATTAAAGTAAGCTTACCCCGGCATAGGTATATCGGAATCGCGAGTAGAAAATCATGTTCGATCGTATCGCAGTACCACGAACCCTCCAAGGAAAACTTATTAATTTTAGTCATTATGAATTCCGCGAGCGAAACTCGAACGTCTAATTTCAACCCTAACTTATCAAGACGCGAATAAAAAAGTTCACCCCCAGCCTCCCCACGCTCACCCCCTTGTTTAAAACGCCGGCGAAAAAAGAAGCACATAAAAATGCATGAGGCCTTCCTCGTTATAAGGAAAGGGTAGCGCCCCCCCCCCCCACCTCCTTCGGGAGGTAGCTGTAAAAATCGTCTCTAATTTAAATTTTGGAAGTTTCGCGTTGCGCGAGGCAACGCTGATGTCTTGATAAATGTTAGCGAATTCCACTAATTTCAAGTCTTCAGCGCTTGGAAGTTTTAATTGGACACTCATAAATCGTACGGGCATATCTAATGGGCACGCATTAATATCATTTCGCGACAAAATGGCGAGCTGTGAGTTAGTACATTGAGATAAACATCGCTCATTGTTTCCGCCAGCTCGTCACTCCTGTGATAATGCGAGATAAATGCCTGTTTAAGGGACTCTCCGTAATGAACATTTCGCATTTATTTTTTTTAACATTACCTTTATGAGATGTGATTTTTCTCTCACTACCTAATAATTCCTGCATCGGAGAATACGTATATTTATAAACTTAGATTAGATGGATACAATAATTGGTCCGAAAGTGTTAATGTTATTTATTACTCTAATAAGTAAACTAATTTTATTTCTCCTTTTTAATTTAATTAAATTATACTTTAAATTATATATTTCATTCATGTTATACGGATAAAATTAGGTTTATTTATATATTTTTAATGCATCGTAACATTATTAGTCTTGTCATAGAATGAGAAGAAATAATACCCATTACTGTACAGCAATACGTGTACACATGCAAGTTAGACGGAGCCGAGCAGTGCCTGGGGTTTGAGACCCAGAAGCAGGTTTCATAATATATTAACTCTCACCTCCACCACTCGACCTTGCTAACTACAATAAATAATAAAGTAAACTTATGTAGACCTCAAGAAAGTTGACTTTAATCACGACACTATAATACTAACTTCCATGTACACTACACGAAAACACCAAATAGACTGACTCTAATCTATCGCACTAGAGGTGGTATATTGTCTACATGTATACATATACTTGACATAATGTAAAACGGTGTTACTAACAGTCTTACCTAATATTTATTCTGGACTTGTTTTTAAGAAGAGTGATGGGAAAGTTAAAATTCTAAATATAAATGGAAAGAAAACAATTAGCAATGTCATACTCGTATCGATTGATATTGTTCATTAAATCTAAACAAAGCGGCTATTGACGGACTTCGACGGGTGTAATGTTATTCATTTGAGAAAGTCAAAGGTTATATTTGCGAAAAAAAATAAGTCGCTAGAGATCGGACGGTGGCATTTTTTCCATTCGCCGCGTTCCATTAGCGTGCCTTTGTTTGGCGGGAGCGCGCAAATTAATTTAGCTCTCCCGCCATTTCCTCAGGCCCCCGCGCTTTCCTCACCCTTGCCGCGCCCTTTTTGTCTACGCCTTGCTCTACGTATCGTTTTCTTCTTTATGGCTCATTAGGCATCATCGTCGCCATTGTTTTTTTTCGCCTTACTCGCACTATCTAATTATCAGGATCGGCAAGATCAGCAAAAATGTCGCAAGATATATGTCTGTATTACGTACCGTTAGTAGCGTAGTTAATGTTACAGCTATTTCTAATATATCAAATTTATTATAAGAATAATTTAAATTTATTCATCGTATGTAAACGATATGTTATTCAACACATACAACTACAAATAATATCAGGTGATTAAAATGTTTAAACATGTTTAATAAAAAAATTAATAGAAATTAAAAAATATACATATGTGCAACAGGCCTCATAAGAATCTCTATGTATAAAAATATACATAGAGATTCTTATGAGGCCTGTTAATTTGTGTTTGTTTGTATCTTTATTGATAATTATATTATTATTCTGACTGAAAAACATAAAACAGTACAGGGGTACGCGTATACCCCTAAAAATGAGTTTGGCAGACCTTGCCGTCGCGTCGTAAGCGCGCTACATGGAACCTTTAATATAAAAAAATAGATGTTTAAATAGGGTCATTACCTGAGATGAATTTGAATGCGCTAGCGTCTCTAGAAGTGAAGAACTGTCCAAGTGTTGTGCGCACCCGCGCGTCTGCCTCCGAGTCCTAAACCTCTAACACTGTTGAGTGTACGCTGTAGGGTGTAGGATCGCGAGTCGGGACGTACTTATGACCCACAGTGTGAGTGTAGCCGCTCGTCCGTGCCGTGCCTGCGTCCGTGCCCTCGCTGAGCTCACCCACGATAAACAACCCTTGCTTATTCATACCCATCAACATTGCACGATTAATCTTTAACTTAAAATAATTAAAATTTAAATCACCCTTACTCTCCTTTTGTAAAATTGGTCTTAGATCTGCTTTTATTTGTTTTTGTTAATTGTAATTCTCTGTCTTGGAGAATAAATTTGTAAATGAAACAAATGTCCAAGGACATCTTTTCCGTTTTTAATTAAGTTTCAGTTTCAACGTTGAGAGTTATAAATTATAACGGTGAGAAAATATCGTAGGCACCAAATTTGCAGACTTGAAAATTTTAATTAATTGCTTAGTCGACACGATTTAAATTCTTAATTAAGCAATTCGTACTTTCTCCGGCTATAAATTAGATCGAGCCGTTTCCATAGAGACTACTCATCCTTTAAAGCGGGCCGGGAGGTTGAGGGGGGCTTTACAAAAAATATAACTTAGGGTGAGTTAAAAAACCGTGGGGTGACTCAGCCGGCCGCTGCACCCCACGACGAGAAATCTACGATCAATATTAACTCTTTTTTTCAACAGGGAGTCGCTGAATTTTAAGTCGTTTTAAGTAGATGTGGCGAGAATCGAGATTGAAAGTTGCTGCGTGCGCTAAACACGTCGGTCACAATGCGTGCCCACTGCCCCGCGTCTGCTCCTCAATTCTCTTCTATCCAATATTTGCTCTGGCCGCCGACTATAAATCACGATACGCTGATTTGCTATTCAACTCTCGTGCATTAGTCAAGGTCGCTCGACATATGTGACTGACATATTGACATAGTTCACTTAAAGTTATTAAGATGTTAGTATAAATTGTTAGTTCAAAATGTTTCATATGAAGTATTTAGTTTTTTTTGGATTTTGAAAATCATTCAAACTTATTTTTGTGATCTGTGTATCTGTAATATTACTTAGCTTACAAAAGTAATTTCAATATAAGTGCAGTACATATTAAGACTTATTTAAATGCTGTAAGTTTACAGATATAAGTGTCTCAGCTGTCCTAACACGGGATGTTCAAATTCGATCACAAACACACCTCTGACTTTTCGGAGTTACCTATATGTGTTTTAAGCGACTAAAACTTGCTTTAACGGTTTAGGAAAATATCTTTAAGAAACCTGCACGCCTTGGAGTTCTTTATGACAAAGGTGTGTTAAGCTTACCTGTAGACATTTGTCCAACGTGGATGACCATAGCCTAGGACTTTTCATTCCTTAGACCTTTACACTAGTTATGATGATTTAGACATCAGTTGACTTTGAGTTAGACAAATCTGGTATACCTACTCACAATCTAAATCACTTAAAATAGACATGTTACAAGTTAAATATATATGTACAATATAAATATGTAGGTACTTAAAATATTTTGCACACATTTTATCTTCTTTTATGAAACGGGTCGTGATTACAATTAAGAATTACTAATAATTCCTAATTATTAGAAATTCTTTCTATTCATTCACGATCTAAGTAAATTAAGTGCCTAATTACCAAAATCTTCCACCTTATTAGTTAGATTAATATTCATTTAGTTAAAGTAATAAATCAATATGAAACGCGAGACATATCTAATAATCATATCTAAGTATCTAATAATTTAAAAAATTTATCCTTTTAATGGCAATCTCTACGCTAAGGAAAACGTAGTTTAGAAATAATGCACGAGTATTCTTCGTAGAAATCTAAAGACTTAGATAAAAAAAACTAAATAATTTGTTTCTCGAGATAAATAGGTAATTTGACGAAAATATAGTTTAATATAATAAGAAACATAATTACGTATTAGTGTTGGTAATGCCGGCTGCGAGTGCACACATGATATTTGCTATAAAAAAGCTATTTATGACAGCAACCATTATCTGCTAATAAATCAGCTGCCCACTCTTCTGTTTTCGATAATGATTCTATTATTATGGAAACGCGTTATGTAACTGTAATATTTTTTTGTACGGGTATAAAATATGGAAACAATTTCTTTAAGCTTGCCATTCATATTTATGCCATTTATTGTATCTATTAATCAGATAGGATAGAAAGAACATAGTGAGTTTAATACTAGAACTTAATAACTTCTTTCAAACTATTGCCTGAAAAAAAAAATAACCACCACGCGTTTTGAAAAATCTGACTATGTTCTGAAATGTTCGACTTTTACTAGATATTACTCCGCCTTCTGTTGGGTAATAAAAGATTACCTATTGGTTTAATTTTATCTTAACAACTATTCTATTTATAACCTTTTTAATTTCATGGTTCACTCAGAATCAAATTTAATGGGTACAGACATGATTTAACACTTAATTTATACACTAAAATTTTAGTAAATCTTAAAAAATATGTAAATAATATAAAAGCCATCTCTATGCATTGAACAGGGTAGTTTTTATGCGTGACGGCGGCGCGGCGCCCATGCAATGCCAACGTGTTACAAATTGTGGGGTGAAAGGGGTAGTTTTTTTCTAATCGACTTTTCTAACAGTAATAAACGATATTTATCTTTCTTAATTATAGTTTCACTCCGTTATTTGGTAGCTTTGTTCATGTTTTTACTATAACTGCTCATGTTATTATCGAATTAAAAGCGTTTGTCGCTAACGTACTTATACTTTAACGTATTTTTAAATTTTTGTGACTTTATTTTCTATCTTAGGTAAAAAAAGTAATTTTAAAGTTATAATTTGTACTTGTTCCTTCCCTTGTGGGTTGAATGTAAAAAAGCAGTTGTTTTAAGGAAATAAATTGATAGTTTTTACAAAGACACCCATGCCACTAATAAATTATTACTACATATTTCAATTTATGTGGACGAATTGTATAAATCTAATAAATTCGGAATGGGTAATGAATTACAGTACTATGGTGAAACTTCTTCATCTCCTTTCTTTGATATCTAATAATCTTGAATATAAAATGCCGTAATTTTGGTGTTTGTTCGTTCATGTTTTCGTAAAAAGTTGGAGAATTAATTTGGTAATTACATAGTGATAATAAATACATTCTTTGAATTAGTAATTAAATAACTTAAAATCCCACAATTACAAGATGTTTAAGCAATGGCTTAGGTTTACATGATAATGAAAGTATTTTAAGTCTTGAAGCCAGTGAATTTTATACCCATAATGTGCAATGGTTGGCAGCACAATCAGCCTTCGTTCCCCAATTGTGTCCTCTATGAGCCTCGTCGAGCTCAATTTAGAAAGTTGTGTAAAATGTTTATAGTGAAGAATTTGAATTAGTACGGTTTATTTAGACAATTACTAGGTATAGTGATAAAACAGTAGTCTTTAGTATTAATAGTCTTTAGTAGTAAAATTAAAATAATATAGAATTAGATAAAGGCAAAACAGCGGTCAGCATCAACTCTATCGAATAAAAAAACTCTCTTTTTATACGGCAATGCCAATGAAGTGTGAATAACGTTTCTATCACAATTGTTCGCAATATACATCAGTGATCAGACTCGCCATCGCCTGTATAGAAAGCATAATGATGTTTGCATTAGAACAAAGATTAAATATAAAAAATCAGAATATAATTTCATTTACAAAAAAATTACTTCATGGAAACTGGGAATGTATTTCGTAACCTGAAAACAATAATAAAATTTATGTTTTATTACTGCATGTGTAACATATAAACCTCTATTGTAAAAGAAGAATATTATTTTATTAGTGGAATTTTAGTATGTTTTTAATGTTCTACAATTTATTAAAGACTTTATTCTGGCAATAAGTTAAAACAATTACCATTTGTAACAAGTAGGTTTTACAAATAATACTTCACACAAACAAAACGGCATTCTATTGATGCCCAATTTTAAACCCCAGCGCTATTCAGTAATGAGTTATTACACTTTTATTCGAGTAATTTTCATTTTATTCGTTTTCGTATTATATTATAAACGCGAAAGTTTGTAAGAATGTATAGATGTCTGGATGTATGTTTGTTACTCTTTTATGCAAAAAATGAATGGATTTTGATGTAACTTTACAATTATATAGCTTACACATCAGAATAACAACAACAACATAGGCTATAATTTATAATGAGATAGTGTGAATTATCCGAAATATAAACCGCGGGGCGCAGCTAATAGTATATTATTTCTATAATAAAAATAATATTATTTACTCAATAACTATTAAATACGCAATATAAAAAAAAATTAAAAATATGAAATATGTAATCATGTTTACAAAAAAGTGACTTTATGCTTTTATGCAGTGGGGGCGTCTATACTTAAATCATAACAGGGATCATAACATTTTCTGTAGTCTATTGTTTAATTTTACAGTCTTACGTAATTGTTTAAATCTGTTGACAACTACAAGCTACTCATTAAAAAAATCTAGCTAAATACAAATATTGTTTGTTTTATACTTAAAAAATAAATTCTTGCATATTTACAGTTTTTCTTTAAAATTAAAGAGTTCAAAAATATGATTTTACAATGAGTATCGAGGGCAGTGATCTCACGTAGCGCATGCGTAGTAACAACCCTTTTTTTACCCTTTCACTTCTCTAAGCATTTTTTGTGGGCCTTTTTGTAAAGGGTTGTGTGTGGGGTACCTGCAGCGAGGAAGGGTTGAATTTTTTCTGTATAGACCGTCACGCTTTTTATGCGTACCCACGTTTTTTCTCTATGCTTCAAGTCCAGAACAATAGAAAGTGCATTGAACTCTTTAGATCAGCTGATGCCATAATAATGCACTTGTCCCTGTACTTTATTGATTTTTACTGACATTCAAGGTCGGTCTGTTACTATCTGTGTTGGTACGTTTACGATTTTCATTGAATATGAACACAACTTATGAAACATAATTTATGTTTTTGTGCTGCTATCTATAATATCTTATATAGGTATATAAAGATTTACTATTTATTACTGATGCAATAAATCCCTCGCAACTTATATTAAAAGAATTTACGCAGCAGTAAACTTTTATCACATACTCGAAATTAGTTTTAATTTAAAAAAAAAAATTCGGGGTTCTCTTATAGATAGTTGTTTTGATAATCGCATATAACAAAATGATGACTAATATAATTATAAAAGACCTAACAATTTGATCCGTTTAAACCTTGAGAATATAGTAAGTTTTGAGAAAATAATTTTTATGTAGAATCGGTATTTAGGAGAAATATTGTTCATATAGATATAGATTATATAATCTTTCTCACACTTGTAAAGATATATTATTCCTAAATGAAGTTCCTTTCTTGAGTCGGTTAAGAGAAGACGTTTTGTGTCTAATACTACATTAAGTATACCATTTTCGTTAGGATTGATAATGTTTAATGAGATTGATAACTAACTAACAATTTGAAAAACTATTATATAGCATTTTTTTAAATTTCAAACGAAACAAGAAATTTCGTATCTTTATACTTGTCTGTGGTATTCCACAGAATATAAGTAAAGCAAAAAGTTATTTATAAGGATCTGAATAACTAACTAACAATTTGAAAAACTAAAAATAAGAGATAGTGCTTGTGACATCTTACTAGTAAATAGTAGTAAATAATAATTAAACTTTCTGTTTTTTAACAATTTCCTATTGAAGTAAATGATTTAAGGTACAGCTAAACTACATAGACCGGATGGTGTCAGTTTACTGAGAGTAACAGCCGTTCAATTTTTGACAATCGGTGGAAAAAACTAGTATTTTGCAGCATTCTAGTAACCCACATTGATCAAGGTGTTAATGTTATCAAGTTGCAGCCCGTTAACTCACAATCATTCTCTCAAACCTTTGTTAAATTCTTTTTTTAATGGTGTAAAAAATTGCCCCTTTAGCTGTACCCGTTGCACGCTTTTTATAAAGAAAAGGACTCCCGCTCATTCTCTACACCTTGCGTTGTTTGAATTATCTCTGGTGTCTGAGTAAATTGATTAAAGTAAATAAAGACAGCATAAAAATAATAAAAATCATAAACTTATGAGTTTTCTGTTAACTCAAGAATCTAACAATTTAAATTCTTCTTCTCTTCTATGGCTTATATACTACTTTTCACAACAGTAATTCTACCAATGTCAGTGTAGGAGAACGACCAAATAAATGTGGCAGGACGGTGATATATTCTAATGTTGTCCAAAGGGGTTGTTCAGTGCTACAGCTGTACTATTCTGTCTAATGTATGTCATCATAATGAAAAATTATATATATATATATATATGTCGGGGGTGTGTGTTAGGTTTAGGTTAGGTTAGCCTTGTGTTAGGTTAGGTTTATGTTGGTCTAATCTTAGGTTTAGACGGTGAAACTAAGCAGTGGAGGTGAGTGTTATGATCATTTAAAGGATATCCTTAAGCCTACACCTTGGTGACAAGTCCAAGGCACTGCTTGGGTTCCTGTCATAATAGTAAGAGATCGTAACGTTTAGTTATATCCTGACCGTATTGCGCCCATATAGCTTTTGAGATAGGGCATCCATCCATTTCCTTTTTATTTTAGTTTCCGACATATATATTAATATATATAAAGCTGCTTGTGCTGATTCACTGACTGATTGATCACCTCTCCTGTAAACTTTTGTATGAAAAAATTTTTTTTCACTCATGGTTTCGTATAGAGGACAAAAATTCATTAAGAGGAAAAATATGGAGATAGCTCATGATTGAGGATTTTGGAGACGGGGGAAGAGCAGGGTATTTAAGATAGGTGGGAGGTGCTCGAACAAATTTCATTTGAAACCTCATCCAATTGGCAATGAGCTGAAAAAAAATCCAAAATGGGGGATTTAAGATGGCGGCCATACAAATTTCGTCGGCGTCTATCTCAGAAAGTATACAAGATGGAAGAGTGGTGTTTTTGAAAAAGATAATCAGGGCCTCAAGGTCTATTTGATGAATAGAAAAAAAAATCAAGATGGCGGAATTTATTTTTCCATACTAAATGTGTGGGAAATATTCAAGAGACTACGAGTTGGAAACTATGCAAGACTTTGGTTCATAGAAGAACTTTTATTCTGACAAGTGTTGATTAAGGAAAAAAAAATCCTTCGAAACCTCTTCCAATTGGCAGGGAACTAAAAAAACCAAAATAGCAGATTCAAGATGGCAGCCATGCAAATTTTGTCGGTGTCTATCTCAGAAAGTGTACAAGATGGAAGAGTGATTTTCTGAAAAAAAAAATGATCAGTGTATGAAGGTCTACTTGATGAACAGAAAAAAAAATACAAGATGGCGGAGTTTATTTTTCCATATAAAATATATATGGGGAATATTACAATATTGAAACTATGCAATACTTTGATATGGTTCATAGAAGAACATTCATTCTGACAAATTCATCGAGGATTTCAGAGATAGGTATGGAGCACGGCCAGGTTATTTAAAGTAGGTGGGCGTTACTCAAATAAAAAAAAAACTAGAAATCTCATCCAATTGGCAGGGAGCTGAATAAACATTTCCAAATTGTCAGATTCAGTATGGCGGTTTTGTAGAAAATGGTAGAAAGTAGTAGAGATATGGTAGTCAGTGATTGACAGTTGTCTACTATTTTACATTCATTAACTTCTATTGTGCGCTGAAGTGATTTTCATGTCCTGGATGTTTTTTTTTACATCTTATGGCTCTGGTAGATATTAAAGAAGGTCTCTCTTTTACATTCCACATTACACTGTGCTCGATAGCATATCAATCTGATATTCGTTTTAGAACATTTAGGCAGTAAACAGTTGACAGAGCTATATATAGAAGAAAAGTAAGTTACAGACAGTGCACAGTAGAAGTTAATGAACGTATGATAGTAGACCACTGTCTAACACTGACTACCATTTTCTACCGCCGCGCCGTCTACAACTCTCTACCTTTTTCTACTACTTTCTACCCCTGTCTATCATTTTCTACATAACCGCCATCCGGAATCCGACAATTTGTTATTCACTCCTTCACGCGGTCCGCTTTAGCGGGCCGCGCAGCCACGCACCATACTAGTATATATATATGGGTTGTACCTGGTACCTATTTACTGTTCAACCAAATACAATACTTATAGTGTATTTTCAGTAAAATAAAATTCTATCTATAATTATGAAATAATATCTCTTAAAGAGAAAATGACCTGAATACGACGTACATCTTTTTGAGTTGAAAACTACGCTATTACTAATATTTGCAATTACGACTATATACTCCTATTTAATGTGCGTATTCATCGTAACCTTGTAGTGGCCTAGTCTGAGCCGAGTCTCCTCCTCATAATGAGGAGGGATTATGCCATAGTCCACCACACATGCCAAATGCGGGTTATCAGACTTCACACACCTTTGAGAACTTTAGGGAACTCTCAGGAGTACAGGTTTCCTCACGATGTTTTCCTTCACCTTTAAAGCAAGTGCTGTTTAATTTCCTAAGGCGTGTGCTTGTGTGGGGGATCCTACTCGGACCTCTTGAGTAGACATCAACGTCTTAACCACTGGGCTATCACTGCTCCAAAGTGCCAAATTGACAAATATTTCATAGTTGCTGGTATTATAGTGTAAGATTTTTTATTATATTGCAATATTTATTTTAAAATGGTAATCAAACCCGGCTACCGGGAAGGATGATAGAAAAGCCTTCAATGTTTACGCCGTCCCTATTACAAAAACATTGAATAAAGGGAATAACAAACGGATTAAGTGCAAACATAGCCAGTGGCTACTGTGTTGTTACATTAAACAAGTAATGCAAAGCGAACGCAAACATCTCCTTTGTTGTTAGGCATGGTCGGCTTCATATAGAGGAATATATTTCAGTGACAATTAGGCATTGTTGCTACTGCACGGACCGACAGAGAAGGCGCGCGGCGACGGGCGGCAGGAGTGATACTCGACGGATTAAAGGATTATACCTATAGTAAATAACTTTGTGCGAAACTCTTTTCATTCTTTTATTTTTTTTACAATAGATGTTGTATTGCTTATATGTTTTTAGGCATTTATCGTAATAATGATTAAGATGCCGAGTTAAATTATAGCATTAATATATTACTGAAATTCTCTATTTGTATATTTACCTAAATCAAAATGAAATTCTATTGATAAGTTTTTAAAACGTATTAACAGAAATAGAAAATTGTTTTTGTTTTAAAAACTTGTTATACTTAGTCCAAAATTTTAGTTTTATGTTGACTACTACGTTCGTTCCATTACAGCTTCGGACGAGAGCAATTTATCGTTTATTAATTTTAATTTTCAGCATATTTTGCTGCATATATAACAAACATTTATCACCATTTATCACGACAATTTTCATGATAAATGGTAGCTTATGTATCTCAGTACCAAATTTCATCAAAATCTGTCCAGCAGTTGTAGTTAAAATGGTGAAACAACCCTTTATTCTATATTACATATATATGTCGGAAACTATTAAAAGGAATTGATGGCCTGTCTCAAAAACTATACGGGCGTAATACGGTCAGGATATAACTAAACGTTACGATCTCGTACTATTCAGACAGAAACCTAAGCAGTGCCTTGGACTTGTTTAATCACTCTGTTTAAACACAAAGCTATCCTAACCTAAGGCTAACTTACACTTCCGACATATATTGTCTGTGTTTCCTGATAAGTACAGTGTGGGTGTCTTTAAAGCGAAAGTGAACAGGTATCTCCTAGGAAGGCGTGTTCTATCCTAGACCGTGTGATTGCTTACCATCAGGCAAGGCACGGTCAAACGCCAACCTATTAAGTATTTAAATATATATATATATGTCGGGGATTTTAAAACGATGTGAAAGGAGATGGAAGGAGGGAGATGGGGAATATTGGGGAACATTATAAGGGGTGATGGTATTGAATGGAATATTGGGTAAACGCAACGTAGATACTTCTACTGAACCGATAAATGATCAAATATGATCTCTAACAATTACGAGAGAAACCTAAGCAGTGCCTTGGACTTGTGAGCAAGGTGTAGGTTTAAGGAATTCCTTTAAATGATCATAACACTCACCTCCACTGCTCAGGCTCTCTGTTTAACCCCAAGGTTAAGCGCACATAAACCGAATCTAACACAAGGCTAACCTAACCTAAGGCTAACCTAACCTAACATTGTGTTTACTTAACCACGTGGCAATTACATTGTAAGGACTTACGTGACCTTAGTTGGACAGCACTTCCACACTACACTGCACTTGACACTATCACTATCACTAGCACTACTTAGATGATGTTCACTTCTTGAGAGACCGCGCACGACTAAGACTTCAGTTAGACTGTCGATCGCATATAAAGGGTCGAGGGTAGAGACTGTCAAAACAACGGAAGTGACTACTACCCCACTCCAACGCCATAGACAACGATAACGATTCGATTAATCGATAATCTTTTACTATGCTCCGACATATATATATATTTGACGAAAAATTTAAAAAAGGAGAGTTGCCTGAAAACTGTCAACGTTGGAAAACTTAACGTCCTTCATTCTATTGGACTATAACATACTGGATATATGTCATAGCCTTAAATGTTTTTCTAGCATTAGCAAACCCGCGCGACTTCATTTGGGTGTTGCTCTGCTCCTATGGGTCGTAGCGAGATGTTATATAGCCTAAGTTACTACTTGTTACATCAACTATCTCCTAGTGAAAGTCTTGTCAAAATCTGTCCAGCCATTTTAGAAATTACCCGGAACAAACAGACAGATAGATAGATAGACAAAAATTGTAAAAAATGTTGTTTTGGTATACGAGTATTTACCTTGTAGTACATTCATATGCAGTTAGTAAAAAGCGGTTATTTTAATATTTCAAACAGACACTCCAATTTTATTTATTTGTATGGATGATGATGATTTTGGACAAGACTACATCTGATTCTTTAGCTAGATGATAATAAAATATATGTTGAATGTTTTAACACTACTATATTTGACAATGATAAGATGACTTGCCACCATATCAACAATCAATCCCGAGTGGTATTATATATGAATACCCTATCGCGACAAGTTCCAATGTGCGTTATTAATGATATTGTGCAGCTCCTTTGTGTGCACAATTAAATACATTTTGTTAAAGGAAGTATATTTATGTGAATAGAGTTTTTCGAAAAAGGGAATATTTGGCGTAAAAATCAATAATCGAACGACATCACGACAATGGCCGTTGGTTACCCGAATTCACTATCAAAATAAAGAGTGCTGCGTGACGACGCGGCGCGGGTGGTTTTTTTATAGCGTCAGCTAAACTGAAGTGGTGGGACGAATTCCCGCCATTATACTCTATCACTTTTGTGATGATCTGCAATAACGTATAAAATATTACCTTACAATCTAGGTAGTAATTATAAATAGAGCTGCCGCTGAACTCGTCGTCAAGCATGACTTTCCAACTACCAATATTACTGGTTTTCCAATTCGAAGTTATCATTACATCATATCCAGTACCCTAGAGATTATGAGCATAGAATTTGATTATCGCTATCAAAGATGTAAAGTAAATACATACACTACAATAATAATACAAATCACATTTCAAGATCAAAACATATGAACATTAACTGGGCTCATGCGTATAATATTAAATGCCTGCCTTGAAAAGTATTTTATTACATGTATTTATTTATGTTAAATAAGTTCAAAATTAAAGACACTATCACTTACTTCTAATTTTGAAATGTTCAAATGATCATAATCATAGCTCTGTCAAGCCGTTTTGCGCTAAATACTTTTTATTTGAGATGATAAATCCTTACTAATTATTATGCGAAAATAACTCTGTCTTATATAAAATAACGATTTGAATGAAACTTGGTTTACAGATAGTCTAGAGCTTGAGAAAGGACATAGACTACTTTTTAATGCGAAAAAAGAATTGTAAGGGGCTGAAAGGAAGGTTGAAAAGTGGCATGGAAGTATCGTCATTTTTAGAATTAGGAGCTTGACATTCAAAGTTTGTAAAGTTTTACTCTTAAGGGTGTAAAATAATAATAAAGAATAGGAGAGGGAAGTTTGTTTAGAAATATGTAAGGTTTATATGAATGTTTTTATACGTATGTATGTGTCTTATTTGTAAAATAATAAGCCTAAATAATTAAAAATGCTACCCAAAGACACTATTCCACGCCGACGAATTTAAATGATTTTAGCCTTTCATAAATTAATTTCAATATATTTAATTACTTTCTGTTACATATGGCAGAATAAGTGCTTCACAATAGTGATTCAGGTTCCAGGCGGAGTGGCAAATGTTCCTTCGCGCGGCAGAATGTGGGCAAAAACTGTCTTGAGCGTTATTAGCCGCGAACAAAAACTGCTTCCCGGTGCTTCTTCCGGTATACTAAATATCAAAAAATTCTTTGTTACTGACATTTTTATATATTTCAAAATATGCAAACGTAAAAACATATAAGTTAAATAATCATTTATGTACCTTAATATACAAATATACTACATACAAGATTCATTAGCTCTCTCTACTTGGACTATAAATTATAGCTAGTAACACTAAATAATATTATCGTCACAGTTTTTTCGTTACATAAAAATACTCTACAGCTAATACTGATTCAACAATACATATATCAAATACATTTTTGGACTGATGGTATTCGGCGGATGGTATACAAAATAAGAGCAAACAAACTACCAGTATTGTCTTCTAAATACTTGTGATAGTAGTAATAGCCCTAACTATTGAGTTACTGCTGCTTCTCGTTTACCTTTATTATTGCAATTTTTCTACATAATTATGATTATAATCTGTCATACAAAATTATTATTTTTCCATCTGAATGTTATATTTCTGTTAAGTATAATTTTTATTCTGCTATTATTTTATACATTAATATTTTTTATAAATTTTGGAACTATAATTAGTCATAACAAATTGGCATATAATATTTTTAATTTTAAAATAATTTTTAAAAGTATATATGTATATCGAAATGTAATATAAAGTCCAACACCTGTCACTTCAAGGCATGGAGCGAAGCGGACGTACCTTAATCAATAGCCCCATTTCGTTTCCGCCAGTATGCATAAAAACAAATGAATACCAACTTACAAAAAATGTAAAAGACGAAAGTGTTCTGGGGCGCAGATTATGAGCACGTTCATTTATTAATTTATACGTAGCATCGTTATAAAAAACTCAACCCCACTTAGACAAAAAATGTAGCGCGCGTCGCTCAAAAGGGAAAGGGTGTCTCGGTCTCGCGTGCTGCATTTTGTTTTTAACCGAATTCTGTGGTTTGTTTTTTACGATAGAGTTTCTGTTTTTTAACATTATAATACCGTTGTAAAGAAATGTTTTTGAGAGCGTCAAATTGACGCGCGCGAGAAGGTATTCATAGAAGTACGAGAGTCAGCGTCTGTTTTCGTAAAAAAGCTCATTTTAAATATCGCTCCAAGCCAACAGGAATTAGGAACCCTTTTCGATGTTTAGTCACGGATATTTTTTGGAACTATGGATATTTCTTGTCTGTAGATTTTATTTAATCATGTGATACATCGTAAGAAAAAAAAACATTAATCGCGAATGGACCCTACATGTGCCATATGGTATCATATTGAAATTGTTTTATTATTTGATGTCTTGAGGCGTATTTTTTAGAAGGAACGTGTGTTTTGTGAATTTATAATTAATGACCGGTCATAATTTTTAAAGATAGAGTCGTTGAAAATCAACGACACCGATAAAACAACATCAATGTTGTTAGGAATTCACAAAAGCGCTATAAAACATGAGCCATGAAAATGCTATTAAATATTAAAAGTGGAGAAACGGAGAGCTTAACAAGAAATAAAACATCGTTATAAGAGGCAAGGAGAAGGCAAAGTCGCCCCCGGTCGGGCCAGCTATCGGCGCGCCTCAGTTAATGCCTACTTATACCTTATTATATAACGGAGTTTGCGTTGAGGAACAAAATTAATTGGTTAAAACTCCTCTCAGTATCCAGGGCGGCCCTCCCCCCGTCTCCCTCTTAATTCCGCTCCCTCCCGCCCCCCGCAGGACCCGCGCCCCGCCAGCTCCTTTGAACGCAATCTACCTAAAGAAAAAAACAGAAAGTATGAAGTTCACTTCCAAAGCATTGTAACTTAATTAATATTTACAATCAAATACATATTAAAATTAAAATAATATGTATGCATTCATGAATCGAAATAATAAACTATCAAATGTAAGATTTTATAATCATTATCATTTATTACTTTGCAAAAATATCTTTTTGCAAGTAGTAGTTACAGTATTTTTGTCGACATATTCACACTTTTTTGGTGTGCAAATCCTTGCATGCGTTTGGAATGTAATTTTTTATAATTTACTTGCTGATACCTTTTTAGGAATTTTAGGTTAAGTTTGCAGTTACTTTTGTATTATATAGAGATAAAGATACATTATTTTAATAAGGTTGGGCCATAAGTGTAATAAAATTGGTTCACTGTAAATTAATTGTTATTTATACCGGGTAATTTCGATTGTAAGGAAATGTGAAGTTATCAATCATTTCTTCAAATGAATTCGTTAATGTATATACCTGAGTATATGTGTCTTGTAAATATATCGATACATTGTAATTATAAAAAATACTTAGATTTTCACTATTTTTACAGGTGTGAAATTGTTAATGTTGGGAATTTAGTTTCAATATTAATTTCTGATGTTTCAAACATTTTATAACAGTTGCGATCACCGGAGTTCGTAAATAGATAATTTATATACTACCAGTGCTTTAGTTTTATTTTGAATTCATAAACATTAATGTATTAAGGACAAGAAAACAAACATTTGCAAATTTACAAAAATATAATTTCCGAGTTGCAACAATTGGGATGTGAGGCCGTAACGAAGGGCGAAAGCAAAGGGTAGGCCGGGCGAGCGAGCGGGGCGCGGGCGCGCGTTGCCACTTCTCCAAATAAATTATAATTCTCCGCTCGTCCCTTTGATATGCCTTTGTGACTACTGTTTTAGAATTTTCATTAATGTAATCTAGGTTTAGTGTGTAGGTAAAATTAAGATCACGCGAATTCGACATATTTAAAATATGTAAATGTGTTATTCTGATGTGTAAGCTATATTATTGTACAGTTTCATCTTTTATCATTCAGTGGTTTATGCATGAAAGAGTAACAAACATACACCACACATTCTTACAAACTTTCACGTTTATAATATGTTCGTTGACATCTTATAATGGATTAATGTTTTTTTGCCTAGTTAACTTAATTTTTATTAAGTGATTGCTCTATCAATTATTAAGTTTATTTGATTTGATTTGACATGTTAGATTTGTCTAACTGAATGATCAATGCAGTGCTTAGTATTCAGTTTTGGTTCATATTCGTTCAGAATTTTTTTGGCAATTTTTAACTCTAATCTCTCATTTTTATTTTTTTTTCTAAAAATGTAATTGATATAATTTTTAGTGATGCAATTATTTACAGTTTATAGGAATATACTTTATAAACTTTTTTCAGAATGGTCTAAGTTTGTAGAACCATATTTTGTTACAATATCTAGAATATTTCTAACAAACATTAAAAATATGTAAGTTACTTGTTTTAACATCTGAGGTAAGGTAAATTTTAATAACTATATAAAATATTTATTGCTTAGATCAATATTCAATAAAAAATGATTTTAGGAATATTTATTTCTTCATCTATTAGGCGTCAAACGACATCTAGTAGACGATTCTTGCACTTATAATCACTGATGTGCGTGTAGATAAGCTCTATGTTCATACTTGCTGGTGCATAATAATCTATAAGTTATACATAATATATACTTATAAATTACTGAAGTTTTTGCTGTTAAAGCTCTATTTTAATTCTGTCGATAACTTTGATTAATCTAAATGATTTGACTATTTATATATTAAATGTCTTTTTAAGGACTTTTTAATAAAATTATTGTAGTGTAAGGAGGCGTCCATTAATTACGTGAGGTGTCCTAGGAGAGAAGAATCTAAATCTTTGCAAATGTCACTTATTTCTTAGTAAATATCACGTAATTTTATTTCTAGCAGAAAACAGAGTAAGATATCGTAAAAAATTATTTCTAGTATAAAATATTGCCTAATCTCTTATTATGTAATTATATGATTGTGATTTTAAAGTAAATTAGTCATCAATAAAAGTAATGAAGAAACTCGGGTGAGATTAGGGGAGGGGAAGGAGTTGAGGAAAATCTTACGAAATCTCACCAAGGGGGGAGGGAAGTCTCAAAAAATTCTCATAAATGCCTCGCGTAATTAATGAACGCAGGGGGCGTTTATTAATTTATAACTTTTTTCTGAAAATGGGGATAAGTACTTTGATAATAATTGCACTTGCTTAGTAATTACAATAGGAATAGCATAGGATTTCCTTATCTTTTTTGTTTTGTCAATTAGTTATTGTTTATTTTCATAAGATTAAATTATATACATGTTGTAAATTAAAATGACACAAATTTCAACTCTTTTTCCTTAAAACACTGTTCTGTTAGAAGCAAACATAAAGAGGTTTTAATAAAAGATGAATTAAATAACAAACATCTTTTTATTTAATAGTTATGTACTGGACATTGATAAAGTAATACATATACATATATTCGTCACTTCACTATGTCACATTCATAGCATACCCTATAATAATTTGTACACGTAAAACAGTTAAGTAAAATCGAATCTATATTTAAAGAGAACACCTGAGTTATGAGGTAGGTAGATTAGGTTCACTGTATGGCAATATTTCCTTCTTTGGAAAGGTATAGATACATCACAAAAGTTAAATTTATCTGTAAAACACTCAAAGCATATATAGCATCAACTAATGTTTAAGGCTAACTATGTATATAAACAATCTTGCAAAGAAAGAATAAATTTTTAAAACATCAATAAAATAGGAACTTAAATCGATTGCAAATTAAAATACAATCACAAATTACGTATTCAATAAATAATTTTAATGATTTATATGAAAAACTAAGGTTTTATTCATTGGAATAAATCAGTCTCAAATAGTAAAATCGTTTTCGATGTTAGGTTATTGATAAATTTCAGATGAACCTGTCGATTGTACATCGTCCCAAAAGAGGCGATCCATAGAAAACATTTGGAGAACTTTGGCTCTTTACCCTGGCACAGCGTCACCACTCAATGAGGTAGATAATGGCACAGCACTAACATTACTCTAACTACCAATATTATAATTACAACATTGCAACATTGGAATTACGAATTCTAATCGATTTTATATTTGTACACATTTAATTTTGTACCTATCATTTCTTTGGAAAAAATATTTTCTTATACACTTATTATGCTAGAGAAAACCCTTAAATCCATGACTTAACGCTAATGAAAATAAAATAATAATAATCAACAATCAATACTGCTTAAATACATTCATACATCAAGTATAAATAATGTGCGCTAAACATTCAGAACAACTATTGACGCCACTAAATTAGATTAAAACGAACAAAACAATCACACTACCTCTAATAGGAAACTAATACCCGTAGAATAAATTGCAATAGTGCTAGATGCTTCCTTATACATACTAAGCGGACCATGAGTGTGGGGAACTGATCAATGATCATTCAATCTTACGAGTATATACAATATATTATTTCCACTTTAAATACTTTGAATTAATCTTATTCTAAGAACATAATACCCTAAAAAATGACAATTCACGAAGTAACATGGTCCTGCCGAATATAGTAATTTATATATAAGATAACACCTTAAATTGATCGATTCTATACGATACAAACTTTTCAACTTGTATCATTTAAAAACAACATAAACGTACACAGTCCACACAAATCTTGTCCGTGTATCGCTGCTATAAATATATACATAAGGTTTTAACAATAATCGTTTCCGCGATCGCTATAATCTATATAAATTCTTACAAACTAACGGATAAATAATAAATAATTTTATAATAGAGATAGCTTTATATACAGAAGCTTGCCGCGCACGATCGGCTGATTCTCTCTTTTCGTTTCTCGCTTGCTCAAAACTAGATCAGTAATTATATCAACTAAAATTCTATTGAATTAAGTATATTAACGATCCCTTATCTAGCGTATGTTATCAAACACTGAGGACAAAATATGTTTTTGTAGTAAAATAAATACTAATAGTTACAAAATAAAAAAAACACTAAAAAGTCACGAAATCAGTGCGGCTAAGGGGAATAATTAAAAACCGATCGCAACAACCGACATTAACGCGAAGTCCTCGTTTACGCAAAATTAAACTGGATCAATACTATATTAATCAACAATTGTTAACTAGTCAGTGTAGCTGAAATAATGAGGCAATGTCGTGGCCTTCTTCGTCTCTATCGTATTCCGGTTATCGTTGATCAAGCGCGAGGGAGGACATCGATTCGAGATCAATAAAATATTTCGAGTGAAGCGAACGTATTTTTTTATCCTATTAAGAACAAAAAGATAATAAATCAAAGAATATCTTTTGTGCAACATGTTCTTTCTTCGAAACAAAAGAACAAAAAATGTTCTTATTTCTGCACTACATCGCCTTGCGATTATGCAAATAGCTCGACAATAAACTTCCAAACTGTAACATAAACGAAAGGTAATTTTTTATAATGGACATTGCAAATTTGGAGTCGTAAAAAATTAAAATAACGACTACCTAACAAGACCATCAGTAGTCTTACCGAGAATATAAAAAAAGGGATAGTTGACCGTTACAATATTGCACATATTGTTCTCGATATTTAAAATATGGCAGTTTAAGTTTATTTTAGTTGAAATAAATAGGAAACACAATCAGAGCAAGCGATAAACGGCGACTCAAGCGGCGTTGGCGCGACTCTACATGGGAGGAACTCGTATACCGGCTCAGCGTCATGTGGCGCTAGGCCCGACGCGCGCGCCCACTACGCAGAGTGCATGCGTAAGTCAGTTGGCGAGTCCGGCGTGGCCGGTCTCCTCGGCAGGGACAAGTCTTCCGGCTCCGTCTGCTCAGGCCACTCGTCCCAGCGCCAGTCTGGCGCGATAGCTGCGGGAGGACTCGGGGTGTCGGGCTCGCAACCACTACCAGAACATCTATGCAACGCAGCAGCCTGTCGCCGCCTAAAGCGAGCACCACAACGGCAGGCGAAAGGTGCATCACCTTCGTGCACGAGCGCATGGGCTTTTAGTTGATTCGAGTCGGAGAAGCGTGCGGGGCAACGTGCACAAGCATAAGGACGTTCACCAGTGTGGACGCGAAGGTGACGTCTCAGATTAGCAACTTGTACAAAGTGTCGAGGGCAATGGGGACAGCTGTAAGGTTTCTCTCCAGTGTGAAGACGAAGATGTGTTTTTAAATGATGATCACGTGTAAAGCGTTTGTGACATTCGCCACATTCGAACGGTTTCTCACCAGTGTGTGTGCGCTCATGGTTCTGAAGAACATGTTTGTACCCGAATGATCTAGAGCAAACTTTGCAAGTAAAGAGCTTATCTCGTGGCGGGTCAGCTGCTCCGGGTGATGACCCTGATGAGGGTGGGGATAGTGGTGCCGTTGACGATGTATCGTCAAGCTTGGGAGTACGCCGACGCTTGCGTGCGCGTTCAAGTTCGGGAGCAGGAGGAGGGAGCAGGGGTGCGGGTGGTGAGGGAGGCCAGGCAGCCAGGAGTGCACCAGAATATAATTCCGCAGGTAGACCAGCTACCAAGGCGGCTGCACGGCTCGCTAGCAATCTCTCCGCTAACATTGGTAACGACTCCTCCCGCATAGTTGACAGTGACCTCACTGACACACCTGCAAACAAAAATTTAGCATTAAAAATATTGAATAAATGTATGTTGCTACAAAAATGTGAGTTTCATTTAGCTTTGTTCCTTTACATGAACGACCTATTTGATAAAATTTCTAAATATTAACTATTTAATCGTAATAAGTATAATATATGTAAAAATTGTCAAAATTACTTCCGTCACATCTGAGTTTTCGCCTAAATAAACATGGATCCTAAGCCTATCGATAGCACACTTATCAGTTGGATGACAAAAAACTTAGCAAAAACTTATGTTAGACGCAACGGAGGAAACATTTGGTCGCAATCACGACGCGCCGTTGCAGGTCGCTTCCGCCCCGACCTGTTGCACAATTTGCCACGAAAACTGTACTATTATGTATTAAAATAAATTCTATTTTGTTAGACCTACAGTCAAGGTTCTACTTCCGTTAATAATTATACTAAGATTAACAGCATAGGACAGGGGCAAGCGAGACGAGCTCGGCCCACTTAGCTGTATAATGGAATTAATTATTCCTCAAACGCCAGCTCCGCCTGCCCCTCCCGTCCAAATTATATTCAAATATTAATTTCAAGGAAGAAAAGCCTTTTTGAGAGCACTTAATTAAAATTAGACAAAATCATAATTGAAAGTTCTCCTCGAGGCGTGAAGAGGCCGGTGAGGAGCGAAGCGCCTTCCTTATATTATCTACTTAGCTTTGGAATTAATTTCAGTCCAAATTTGAATTCAGTCGTCGCAACTCAATTTAACGAAGCTAAATTTGATTAAAAACTTGGCTAAACAGTATATTCTAATAAAATAATTGACTATGTTTAATATCGTGTATGTCTATACATATAATATGATGAAAATTTATGATTTAAAAAATACTTAAACATAATTTATAAAAACACTTATATAGAGACCAGAGCATGGATATGAAATTTCATTTTATTTAATATGAATTCTCTTATACCTAAGATTCTGCTTATGTCACCCAAATTCTGACTGTACAGACTTTCTTCAGAGCTTAATTCTAATCATCTCTTCGCGCTAAACTTAAAGACCCCACTGCGGTAGTCAAAGCAGAACATTGCACTTCTTTTAGGTACCAAAGTATTAAGGCCAGCAACTTTACTATATTACGTGAAGCAACATATATACTTCTCTAAAGGAACATTATATAAATAATGAATCAATAACAAGAAATATTCCATCACGTTCTCAATATTAGTTTCGAAAACGAACATACTAAGCTCCATTTCAAAATTACTCTTAAGTCATATATATATATATACGTTCTTTTCTAGTTCCTTAGTTGAAATAATGCTACAATCTGCTTTATACCGTCGTCGTAATCTACTAAGTATATAATATAGATAAATGATGATGATATAGACATATGAATATATAATATAGATGTTACGTCTTACAATATCCGTAAATAACGATTTAATTATTTTAACATGTTTTATCAACTATACGTTTTTGTTAAAAATTAATTCTCTAATTAATGTAAAGATGACGCTAAGTGTGAATTATTGTGCAGTTCTAGAGGGTCAATGTAAAATTATTTATTAAACAATAAAAAAAATATTTTAATATTCATTTGCCTATCCCAAACAAAATCATGTGTTGACACAATCATCATAAGTGAAATTAAAAAATATTATTTGCTTTGTACATAGAATGTGCCATATGTTCAAAGTAATAAATGAATATTAATTACGGTAGATATTAACAACCATTAGTAATAATTGTTTATTAAAAAGTTTTAAATTCAGAAAGTTTGTATAACTAGATTTATTTAAAGTTTATAATTGGACCGGATTCGCAGTTCGCACGTATAAGACTTACTTATAACATAACTTTTTAATGACATTCCTGACGTTGTTTTGCGGACGAACAGAGACCCGCATTTGTGTTTGGAATAATAATATTATAACTGAATGTTAGGCTCTTCTTTTATGAAGAGACGTAACTAAATCTTTAAATTATTTATAAGAAATTTATAAATAAATGTAGATTTTATTTGTTAAACAAATTTTGATGATAATACATCGAAATATTGTACCGCTATTATACGATTTAGGGACCGTCCCCGACCGCTGAAAAAGTAGGCAATAAATTTGAACATTACCTTACGGCGCTCCCTTCCGTGCCTCGCTTTTTATGTGTTAAAGAGTTGTAATTATCCCCTTTTTATACGCCATAAATATTTGTCAATAACCCATACTCAATACTTTTATGGACTTGCCTGCGACCGCCACTTCATAACTCATTATTGCGCAAGGGTCGTTCGATAAAAAGCGACTCAATGAGGTTATTACTTTAAGAATACTAAGTATTACTATAATCAATGCCATATTGTTTCTTCATTAAAATATCGATATATTTTTTTGTATATATTTATTAGAAGTTCTATTTTGGAGTGATTACAAAAATTTAATACGTTTCCATTTTTTTAACCAACTTTTTATTTAGATTCTGCACATGGGACAGTTTATTAGATTTCCATGCCTCAAAATAAAAAAATAAATTTTACAGAATGATTGAATTGAATCCTCGGTATTTTACGAGTATATGCCATTTTTTCATATAAAAAAGAATAAATCTGCAATCGACGTAAAGAAAAAACTTAAATGGTAATAATTGCTAAAAAAACTTGAATTATTTAAAAGTGCAATTGTTTATAAAGCTAAAATAGAAGTTATTTATAAAACACATTTTACCAAAATTTTCGACAGAGTTATAATGGCATTAATGAGTTTAATTGGATTTGTCTAAATTTAAGTTTGTTGGCTTACGTAAGTTAATACCGAAGTGGAAACGTAGAGATTACGTGGTAAGTAGTATGGTTTCAGCTTTTTAGGGTTAAGCGAAAACCCGTGCACACCAATTAGTTTTTGTGGCTTCACCAAAATATAAATGGATTTAAAGAACACAAATGGTTCGTACTAAGTATATAATTAAGTAAATTAAGGTCTGTATTTAAATATTACCTTTATTTTGCAACATAACTAGATTGACTAATCAACCATTAGCAGATTATATTAACTTGTAGTTAATTATATTGTTATCGCACTAAGTAATTATGTTATATTTATTCATAAGTTCTTAATAACGTTCAAAAACTTCCTTTATTAATCATGTAATAAGTAATTGTATTTATACGTTTATAGGCTTACTAAGCTAAATCGTTATAATTTTATAAACGTTCCAAGATAAATCATAAGATAGCTAGATGTACCTAAATTTATTTAAAGTTTGTATAAAGTGATTTTACATGTCGAATTACTAAAAGAATAAGTTAAAAATTCATTTAGACCATGTCTTTGTTATATATTACGAACAATTATATTTAAAATTAATATTTAATGTCATTTACAACTATTAAATTCATTAACGATAGGATAAACCTTAACGGCAACTTGATATTATGCTTAATCATACTTAATTATCTAAAAAAATAATTTATAGTGTAATGGTTGCATAAACTAATCTCCAAATGATTACTTACATTATTATTTATTCAGCGTTCTAATAATTCCAGTATTGTTGTTTTAATTAGATAATCAGATAGAACGTCAGATTCAATGATAATAAACTCATGAATAAAAATCTTAAATAAGTTAAGCGTTAATTTTACGAATACAATAATAATAACAAACTTACTGAAATCCAATAATTGTGATGTGTTAAAATTTTAAGTAACATTATACACCGGCACATGGTTTAATTATTACAAAATATGTTAAATGTACATTTATATAGGAAACGAATGCTTTTCAGTTGTAGCAATATGCTACGGTCGCGAAATTTTCAAGTTTTTCGTAGAGGCACGTAGCACGGCATTAGTCGCGCTCTACAGACTACGGTTCACTGAATCTGCAAAGCTTTCGAATGCAAATAAACCACATGTGCGGCACCGTGGCACCGCGCTCCCTCGCCCAATCGCCGCCTCCGCTACACGCATGTCGAACCGCTAACTTTTAAAACTTTTCTCATACGACACCTTATATTTTACACATGACCAGACTTAAATATAAAATTATTTATAGAAATTTTGCATACCTCTGGAGTTCTGATTTGACTGAAGCGACAAGGCCATCTCACACCAACTTCACGAAAATCATTTATTTCACTACAGGATACGTGTATAAGTTTTGGTTCTATGATGCAATGACTTGTTCCAGTTATTTTACAATATAAGAGTTCGGATACTGGATACTAAGACGAGGTTGACATGTTCCGCCGGCGCGTATCGGTTTGCGAATGAAGGTTGCGCGATATACGATCGCATTCGGTGGGACCTACCACAACACTGGCGATGGCGCTGGCCAGCCGCCCCTCGCTGTAAACACACCCCCACGCCCCTCCCCGGCGCTGGCCCCGCTCCTCGTCCCTCACCCCGATGCACTCCACGTGCACGCAATGCATTCACTTTTTATGACCGCTACTACATTATGTTCCTCTGCCAGTTTTTTAGCCCCTGTAACGAGCACCACATAAGCACTTTTTTATGTTTACGATCGACTCCTGTACGGGGCGGGCTGTGCTTTCTTTTTCTGTAACTAATTTGAGACCTTGAATGTATTCGAGTACTTTGTTAGAGACTGCGTTATTATTGATTATTTATATTTATGAATATAATATATAAATATAATGTTTTTTACAATTATTCCAAAATAATTTAGCTCTTTTTATACAATATTTAAAAAAATATTTAATAATAAAAATTGATATACATTTACCGTCCTTGCGCATCTTTAAGTCTACTATGTATCTTTAAAAATGTACCTTTTATTGTGTGGAATAAAGTGTTTTAAATAAAATAAATAAAAATTCCTCTCAGACGTCCCTTTAATTGAATCGAAAAGAAAAATGAACACTTATAGGATCACTTCGCTGTCCGTCTATCTGTCTGTCAAGACCCTTTTTTCTCAGGACCACGTAGAGGAGTCAAATGAAAATGAAATTAATATTTTAAATACTCAAACCTGCGGATTGCCCACGCAATGAAAAGATAAATGTGGTTACTCACAAAATACTTCTACTAAAATATAGAGGACTTTCCGAAGTTCTAGAAATGTAAAATTTAGCCTGAATCACTAGATAATTAACTTTTATTGACTGCCATGCAAAAACCTTTTTCTCAGAAAAATAGATGAAGACATCAAGATGAAATTTATATCAAATATTCAAGTCTCTAGTCTTTCAAAAAATCAAACTTCTAAGTTTTAAGAATCAATAAATATGACCTGTATACTGTAGTAATCAATTAATTTTTCTATATTAATAGGGCGTTCCACATATAGCGGACATGAAAAAAGTCGATGTTTGCGATTTGTATAATATGTGAATGCATTACCCATACTAATACTCGTACCTACCCTCGATACAGATAAAATATATTTTTACGGTTTTCAAATTATATAAATTTATTCCAAGAATGAAAGAAATAATTTGTGATAGAAGAATGAATTTAAAAAGATTATTTAGTAAAATTTATTTTCTATTTATTGATTTATTACATTTTTAACTTTTCAAAGACTTTAGACTGGTCAAAAAGTTTAGAATTAGGCACCTCTTCCAGTTTCTCAAATTTACAAAGTCTTCTAGCGTTTAAGTTCAAAAAAGAAAGAGTTTTTATATTCGGCTACATGTAGTATATTAATAGGCATATGTATGTTCACTGACTTAAAAATTATTTAAGTGATTTTTTTTACTACTATTGGGCATTTTTCATAGTTTGTAGTCGGTTAATCTTTATATTTTTCTTATAATGTTTTTTCGTGTGTTCTTATATTCATTTAATAAGTAATTATAAATTTGTCAATTAACTGTAAACATAATCTGTACATAGAAAGACGTTTGATATATTGAAACATGCATTACTAATGTCGGAAGTAAATGCCCCACAATACTATTTTTGATGATATTTTGACCCGCACACATATTTCCCCCTCGGAGATATTTACATTAAAGTAAAATTTCTAAATAAAACAAGTGTCCATAGTTTTCCCTTGGTGAAGGTAGACTTTACCGTACTAACCTAAAATCGAGTTATTTCAATTAACATATCATAATGAATGTAATTAGGATTCCGTAAAAAGTAAAAATGGACGCTTATAGGATCTTTGTTGTCCGTCTGTCTGTAAAATATTTTACTGCAGTTGGTAAACCGACTGCGACTTGTGTTGATGTATGGGGACAACAGTTTTCCGACGGCAAAGATAAGTTGGTCCCTTAATTGAAATTGTACTGAATCTCGTGATTGAGTTCCACACTCGTAGTTGTTCGTTTTTTTTATTAGGAGTAGTCGACTTGCCCCGGCTTCGCTTGGTTGAGTTTCATCGCAAGTATTTGTTTAATTTTACATTTTATTTTTTTTTAAATATTTCTCTATATGTATAAGATCTCCCAAACAAACTTTGATAATAAACGAAAAGGGATAAAAGGTAGCTTGTATCATTTCCCAAGCTGTTGTGGATCTCTTCATTTCTTAAATTGTGTAACTTACTTGTTACATACTTATCATATGAACTTATAGCTACACGTATTACTGCTTTTTAGATAGGGGTAGGTTACATTGATTAGTTAGTAGTTCCGTAATATAGCAACATATCCAATGGATTTGAATTAAGATTCCTATTTCAGATTTCTTAAATATTGATTAAATTATACGATTTAAAGATTGTTATTCAATAGACACTATCGGATTACACTTAAAAAATACAATATGTCAGAAAATTGACAGTCTCGACTCTATGTTCCCTCAACAGTCGGATTGCAGTCTTAGTCTTTACGCGAAATCTCTCTAGGAGTGGATATTATCTGAGAATTGTTAGTGAAAGTGTTAAGTGCAGGTCATATGAGTACTTTACAATGTAGTTGCCACGTGGTAATGTAAACACAACGTTAGGTTAGGTTTATGTTAGCCTCACCTTAGGCTTACACAGTGATTCCCTTAGTTTGCTCCGACAAATAAAAATATATATTACAATATTACAGTGTTTTAAATTTATTATTACAGAGTATTGAAATTTGTACATAGATTATCATCTCCAGAACATTTGAACTGATTTTAATTATTTTTCTAATGAATGACAGAAACTAAGCACACAACGTAACTGTTATATACTTTATATATAAATAGTTAAAAGGGAATCAATAGAGTCTTTTTCCACTGTTTGTCATGCGATTTATTTTTTTTTTGCTTGATCGATAGAAAAAAATATTTTCTCCTTCAATATACATATATAACCAAATTGACTGAATTTAATGAACCACTAGGCGCTCATTAAATAGTTCTGTACCTTGATTTAGTTCTGTTTTTGTTTATTCGATTCTTATATAGGTTACTTAAACTGATTTTGCTTGTGTTGTTTCTAACTTTGTCCTTCAATAACTTCCGAGGGAGCTATTGACTCAAAGAAAACACATAAAAAAACATAAGTGTCAGGACACGGTGGCATATCACGTAAATTAAACGTTTTTATCGCGCACACTACTGCGGCTATTTTTACCGTTTTCCACTATTTATACCGGCATACTGTGCAGTAGCACGCGCCCTAAGCTCCACGCGCTTTTTATCCTCACATAAGGAAGCTACGCAGTCGCTCCTCTAATAACTCTATTATTAGGATATCGTACTTGACAGATGGTATTCAATATGCTACATAATCAGTGTACTACCTTGAATATATACCGGGCATATATCACTGTTTTATGTTCTTTCGAGATTTAATAATTTCAACAAAACTATGTACAAATTAGTTCAAGAAAATTGACTAATTTGAATCTAAACTATATAAATATATAAAAGGATAACCTGAGTGACTGCTTTTAAAGCTAAGGTTGTGCAAGTTTGTATGAAAACCTTACATCTTCTAATCCATTACGGTTTACCAGTAGTCGTGGCAACCGTTATCATTGTAACCGAGACATTTTAGTATGAAGCGAAATTTATTAAAATCTACAATGTATAAAAACTGCTTTCTATATCTAATCTAAAATCACTTGTATACTTATTTACACACAACATTAACAAAGGTCTTCCTTGTTTTAACATTTTTAATAATACAATAAAAATGAACTTTACCTATAACAAAGCAGCTTCTTTCAAAATGCACGGTAAAAAGATTGTTGGTTTTTTAAAGAAGTGCTTCCCACCTGCTGCTGTCGCGTGCCCACAGTTTTTAATTCAAGTTATTGCTCTATCTATATATACATAGAGTTTTAATTCGTATGTCGCTATTCGAAACGCGCAGTTTTTTATTCTTAAAAAGTGTTCTGCGTCTCGTTCGTTTGGAAAACATTATCCTTGTTCATCAGGATGTTTAGGTTTGTTATCTCGCACACGCCGTCGCACCTTGCTCGTTTTCGGGAGCGAACCGTCGCTGTTTTAAGCCATCTATAAATTAGAAAACGGGAACTTTGTCTTGCAAACATTTGCAGATAAAACTTTAAAGCAGGTGTTGCGAGATCATATCTATAATCAATATTAGTTATAAGTATAACGTTAATTAGGGAAAAAGACCAAAGACAGAGTTTCGGCATTGTGTTTTTTTGCAGATAACATCACTACACGAGCGGTATAAATTGGAGATTTATACTACACGTCCATAACTCTAATTTTTTAACCTAAATTGAACGTTAGTGGTAGCTAAAAATCCTTGTTAAAATCTGCAGATCGAAATGAAATAATCTAGCTTAATTTAAAATAATAACTTAATAGGTAATAATTGAGTACATATTTAGAGTTTGTAAACGATATACTGTTTTATTTTGAGACAAACATCATTTATACTAATGCCAAATAGAGAATAATCGGCATTTGTATCGTCAAAAAGTGAAAGTTCCTTTGTTTCACAAGGGCCACGAACCCTCCAAGGCCACTCCGTCAAAGGAACCAACTCTTTGAAGCCGTGAAACCACAATTAAGCCTTGCCAAGGAGAATACAAGGACACGTCACTTTACTAAAGTGAAAAGACTTCTAATTCATCCCTTACACTTTTACTTTTTTTATTTGCAATGTTTATTCGCAATATCTTTTGTCTAGCATTGGGTTGTAAAGACATAAAACCCTTTTATGTGTAATTGTTGCAACCGAATAACTATAGCCACCCATACTTTTTCTATTACCTTAACTAAAAATGTGTTCAGTTAAGCATATATAAAAAAAAAACTAAAAATCTACGTTGTGATAAATTGGCAAAATGGCAACGAAGGTTAGTCGATAAAAGCTATTCAAGAATTCCCCAAAATTAGCAACATTAAAACATAAAGTTTAACAACGAAAGTAAAAACAAGCCATTACAAAGGATTCTGACATGCGCAAGTAATTTGTCGTATTGCGCTCCTATCTTAAAACAATACGCCTTAAGACTAATCGTCTGAATTGGAGCATCCCGCTTTTACGACACTATTGTATAGTGTCGTAGGTAAACTGTTGATAAATGCCGCCTTATGGGCTGCCGGTAACTATCATAAAAACAATTACTATAGCAAATATCCAATTTTAAAAAGGTATTAGAAATGTATAATTTATCTTAATTCAGAGGAATATTAATAAAAGTTTAGTTTCTTGTTAAAACATTTGTTTTGTACAATATGATTCGCTCCCTTCCGTGAGAACGACAGATGTGCACTAGCGTTGCGGAAATTATAAAAATTGTGAATATTTCATTCACATAATTGCGCGTTCGGCCGTTACGAATCAATCGCACACAATGGACTCGAGTTTTAGCCAGTTTTTTTTTGTATTTGATAGTGATTTTAATGTAAATTCCACGTAAAATGAAACCGTCTGATAAAATAAGGGTGAATTGAATATAAGGGCGAAGAAGTAAAGTATTATAACAATCTTATGATTGATTACAAACTTGTTTTCCCTTTATTTAGTTAGACTGACATTTCAATGACACGACGTTGACAAACTTTACTGTCATAATTTTAGTTTTTATCTCAAAAAATATAGAAACATAATAATTATTCAGTGACACGAAAGGCCGAATTCAAACAATACATTTTAATTGCGTTGTATTTAATTATTACAAAAATATAGGATCGTAAAGCTCTTTTTTAAATATTAATGTTGAATGCTGATTTTACTTGTTCAACATTATTTTGTACAAAATCCGTTACGTTCCCATGAACAGAATCACTTTATAGTGCAACATAGCTTATAAAATTTTTATCCTTTTGTTAGTGTATCGTTCCGATATACGAGTAACACGCAGGTGAGAGCCAGCGATAATCAAACAGGGATAAAGTATAAAATATCGCCTCCAAAGGATTCGCATTGAATATTTATCCCTAACACGACGTAGCCCTGTCCGAGCGCCCTTTGTTCTCGACGCCCGTTTAAACTTTTGATTCTGCAACGGCAACATTCACTGGACCCCTAGAGTTGTATATATAAATACCCAACAAATGCCTTGTTTAATACTAAATTTCAACTTTAAGCTTCATACTTATAGACTAAAAGAAATAGTCGGCACGGTGAGGAGATACGACGTTCGGTCAAAGACAGGTGGCTATTTCTATACTTGCGTCATAGACTCCCCTTCCGGGTGTGATGAATAATTCCCTTTTTCTGTTAGAAAGAATTGTCCTTACGAACTTAGCTTGGCGACTCGATACGCGCCGTCGACCGCTTCGCATAAATGTGAATTATATCTCTACACTATCCCACTCACTGGACTTCTTTTTTTATTTCAACCCTAAACCAGGATTTACGTTATCTTCCAAGTGGACATTACGACCGTTCAAATCCCTACCAACGCGACGCAGTATGGAAAATTACTACTTATATTCCTTTTAATGAAATTATCAGAATAACAATATCCTCAAACGTGGTAAATTAACAACGATTTTATAATGTGGTATCTCCATAGAAAGGGATAAATGACCACTAAATAAATTCCTAAGGAACATTATAACCTGGATTTACACAAAGGCTACTTACTTTTTATCCCAGAAAAACCATAGTTCCTAATAAAAAAATGTGTTTATTGAACAACTAAATATATCTAATAATATATTTAAAATAAGATAAATGTTTTTTAAACATATGAGAAGATGGGGCAGCTCGATTATTAGACTGTAGTTTAGATCTCAACGTCGGTTTGGAAAACGTAGAAATCTGTATCTTACTTATAAATATATGTACGGCACAATGTGTGTGTCCGGCATCGGCAGGGCGCGATTGAAGGACACTGCTCGATCACTCCTTCTATCCTACCCCATTCATAACGTCTTTCAAACGTCTCGCTTTTGTGTCTTCAGCCGGTCGGCGAGCTGTCACCTATTGTATCATGCGACCATCATGCGACTCATCTCGTCCGCTGTCAAACGTCTTGCACAAATTCAAAAATAACATCGACATACATTTTTTTCGTGGTTCCTGTACAAACGTTAGATATATGTTTAGCGATTGGACTCTTTGTCTGATGCAAACAAATAACGTGGGCTGTTGCTTATCTAAGTTTTTGATCACACAAACTGGCCGTAATAAAACTGGAAGGTTATTTCGATACTTTATACTTTTTTAAAAAATGGAAAGGTGCGAGTTGGACTCGCGCACTGAGGTTTCCGTAAAATTTAATTGTGGGGCATACTTAACTCTGACGTCGGAATACTGCTGCTGCTGCATTGCTTCTTACCAAAAATTTAATGACACTTGGTCAATGGGAAGGTCCCTATAATTTTATAAGTTACGACGTAAACAGCAGCAGCAGGTTTCTTTTATCCTTTTAAGGTACGGAACCCTAAAACGAAAAGTTGAAATTTATGAACGTAATGTAAATTAATTTTCATAAATGTTGTCAATTGCTAGTGTAGAACGCTCACTTTTACACATTTGAATAATCTTTTACTAAACTCGTATTGTAAGTAATAATAGTTTGTACCTTTTAACAGAATTCCAACACTCGCATCCGCTGCTTATTTTTACTGTTTAAACCTAAAGTTTAGATTAGCTTTATGCTGGGTTAATTTTATGTTAGTCTAACCTTAGGTTTAAACAATGAATCTGGGCAATGAAGGTGAGTGTAACAATTGTGTTAAAGAGCTCTTTAAACCTACACGCTTGGTCACAAGTCCAAGGCACTGCTTAAGTTCCTGTCGGAATAGTACTAGATCGTAATGTTTAGTTATAGCGCCCTTAGCTTTCATGATGAGCCATCCATTGTGTACGTTACTTATAAAAGATTGTATATTCTAACTATCTCCTCTTTATTCTAATTTCTTCGAGTAAAATTTAAGTAGAACTGGGGACTTACCTAATTTAAGTATCATTTAAGTTACCTATGTTGCAATAAACCTGCAATTATCAACAGCTTTTTATGCACATATATATTGTACCGGAGGTCATAGGTTCAATTTGTACGAAGACTAACATACCATATAATCAAATAACAAACTAGACCAAATAGAGAATGGATGAACAAGTCTACTTATTCATCAGAAATCGTCTAGTCTTCATATATCCTGTAACAAAATAATGAAACGCCTTATCTCACTATTGTTTATTTATAATATTATTTATCAGATAGAGGTTGAAAATTTTGTGGGGCAAAATATCACCACACGGCACATGACATAAATTCGCAATTTTTGCATGACATAAATTCGCAATTTTTTAAAAAACACAATGTCTGCACTCGTGCCACCGCGGGCGACGCGCGTCTCTATTGTGATGCATCGAAATGCATAATTTGTCGAGCACATGTCGATTTTTTACTTAAAAAATACTGTGAAAAGTGACCTTCAGTTCGATAGGCAACAGGGATCCGTTGGATTTATTGAACATTTTTGACCCGTGGACATGTAGCAAAAAAGAATGTCCAGGTGGGACTTAAAAAAGACACAATGAATTTAAAATACAATGATTACTTTTGATGATAATATGGTTACCTTATTTATAGAACCCCGATTTTTTTTTTAAATTGATGTAATTTATCACATACCTACTTATTAGTGTAGTATGACATATGACCTTAAAATGTCCTTTCTTACAAAAATCGTATATTCAACGGTGTATTTTTTAGAAATCACCAATATACACCCTGTAGTGCTAAAGGCTTGACCATACAACAAACGGCTTCACAATTTTTTTCTTTTTTAAAGAAATTGATAAAAATCAATTGATAGTCGCATATACACAGATATAATTTATAATTTAGAATCCTATTCGTAGATTAATAATAATAGTATAGTGTGGCGTTTACACCAACACTGAATTTACATTTTAATTTTAATTTTGATTAAAACATTACCATAATATTAATACTATTAGAAATAGTATAAAATATTGTTTAAATATCTATTAATTATTTATCAATAAAATTAGGTATCAAGATAGGCAATATTATTTAGTGAAAAAACGACACAGAGTTCTTGTTTCCGCCGGGAATCAAGAAAATGTTTTACTTACCTGATTTAAATTGATGTTAGGATTAATAAACACAAAAATTCTATGCTCAAATCCTTATGTTTTAACACGACGAATCCTTTTCTAAGTGAGGACTGAGGTGGTGCGAGCAGGGGTGTGAGCGGACGTACGGACGACCTTTGTAGCCCTCGTCTGTCTTTGACAACTGCGAAACAGCCCTTAAGTGACTGCCTTTTACACTGAACAACCACTTTGACTACGACTTGTGACACACAAATTACTTATTAAATAGAATTCTACAAACTACCCTTTATTTATTGAAATGTTTCTGTAAATTTATGGTTATATATAATTTTTAGGCTACTTAACTACATCGAATCGCTTTCTTGTCCATTTGATAAGACCTATTCGTCTCGGGTATAGATGATGCTATCAAGTTGAAATCAAGTACTGAATGTAGGATTTAGTAAGATAAGGATTATTGTTAAGTCCTTAATAGTTTTAACATGTAGAAATATGTATATAAATTCATTCATCAAAATCGTTAAGGTTACAAATAGAAATCTACAGTTCGGGTAAAAACGATAAACTATATCAGCTTATAATTCTTTTTTTAAATTTTTTCAGTCAACCCGTCCTAGCTGTCCTGGGCTAAAATATTTTGAAATGATAATAGCTTTATTCCTGACATCCAAGTAAATAATATTTTTTTAAATACAAACATTAGTTGGGTTACTTTTTTTATTATACGTATCGGTGAAAGTATGAAACTAACTTCCAGGTCTATACTACATTGAAATATCAAATAATATTGTGCATTTTTGCTAATTCTACCCTTAATGTGTTACGTAAGTGGATGTCTACAAACTTCCCTATAACTATAAACGTAATACGATTTTAATAGAATTGAGCAATAAAAACTTACAGCAAAGAAATAAAAAAATTGATCGGATTACCGGGATAGGCCAGCTGCGGGACACTGCGCGGACGCCGCACTTTTTTTACATTTCGCAAAAATCTATCTCAAATTGCATCATTGAACAGGCTCTCCATACTTCCGATTCTAAAGTCCAATTTCAATTCAATTCGGACGTATCTAATTCAAAATTCATTAATCTTTCACTAGAACGAATATGAGCGAAAGAATATAGCCACTTGTATATGGTCAGTTGCTGACAGGAAATTGATTGTATTTTTTGCTTATTCCTATAAAACCATTATTACTGACGCTTATTTCTTATAGCCAACACAAGATTATATTTTTTTAATATACTACTATTTACAGATAACATTAATACCTACATATTTTGCGTTACTTTAGGAAAGCCAAGAGCGAAACTGATTAATAAAGAGTAGATTATATAGGTAAGTAGAATTTATTATTTAGTAGTACTAGGTCAGTCTGTTTTATATAATCAATATGTCTTAAATATTCACAGAATCCAGTCCCTATTTCTACCACCGGTAGAGGAGCACTTGACTGAGTTGAGATGACCAGCACATGAACACGACTTCTACGATAAATTTTCAAGCTTGTCAAGTCGTCAAAACCAAAAATATTCTCTTGTATGATGTCCCTGGGCGACGACAGCCACGTGTTTTTGGTGGGTTAATTGATCGTTTGCCTTTTTTCTGTAATGCAAAAACAAGTACTTGCCAAATATAATTTTTTACCTTTTTAGCATTCGATTTATCATAAAACGGCAAACCAAAATTTGGTATGATTAAATTATAATTCATAATAAATAAACTAGAAATTTATTTGGAAACGGTACGGAATCCTATCAATATTGTTCGTCAGTACTATACGGAATTAACGTAAAAAATTAAAAGTTCAAAGATGTGCTGAATATCACATCCTCTCAGATACGGTTATGATTTAAATTTATCCTCATAGAATATATTGATAGTAAAGGAGCATTAAATAGCGATTTACTATTGTGAACCAACACCTACGTCACTCAAAATTATAAAATATCAATTGTAGTTTTTGACCCATATTCAAAGGTACATTTCCAATGTAGGTACCTTCATTTGACAGCAATTTATTTATTTAAGGTACTTATATAATGTTCAAAAAAAATACTATCAAAGTTTATTAAATCTAAGAATTAAAGATCTTGGAACGGGAGCATATAGATTAAAATCTACTTTATATAGTATTATCTAACTAGTTTTTATGGTTTGTAGTTTGTAACATAGTACCTATGCATGCACTCGTACTTCATGTACTTAGTAATTGTTCATCTTTTATAAGATTGAATCTTTTTGCTTTGGGTCAAAATAATACCATTAAATATTATATTTCTCGTAAGAAAATATCCTATTTCCGCATCTTCCCACACAATGCTGCGCCTACCAACTATTCAAATATGGCACGACGTGGGTAAACCATGGCTTTTTTGCACATTCAGTGAATTAATGGATAACTAAAAACCTTACCAAAATAAAAAAAAACATGCTTATTAAATGTTGGTTTCGTGTAATAACACGTTGGTGGTTTCTTTCATTGTTTCCGAGAGCGGCATCGAAATATCCGGTTACCACCGTTAAATATTTTGCCTCCCAATGAAAGGGAAACTTCGTAGTTTTTTCGCCAATATTTAGTTTTTGCTCCTCAAATGCGGAAGTCGTATACTTATGCAAAAGCTGGAATCGGGAATCGATTTCGTTTTTAAGTTCGACAACAGTCGGGTGCAAATAACATACAATTACAATCATTTCCATTGATAGAATAATGAACGTTGGCAATAATTGCGGCTTTATTGAAGAATCTGTGCGAATAGCATTATATCATTTCTCAGTGCTCTTAATTTATGTTTTAATTGAAATATCTAAGTTACCCTGAATTCAAAGAATTTTCGCTGGGAACATTTATCAATTCACAAAGAGTGAAACCACTCTCAAAAGAAGCGTGCAACGGACAGATTTAATTTGTTGCGAAGGCCTTTATAATTGGAATATAAAGATTGTGAGTAATTAATTTTCGCAGCGAGTCAGAAGCAAAGAGACTGTGCATTAAGACGGGCGGACGCGGGGGAGAGGCCGGAGGGGAGCGAACCGAGCCTAATTAATATTAATGACCCCGGGAGGCGCTGGCTATGCGGCCACCTCACTGATCTTCCTTTATCTAGCACCTCCGTCACGCCAATTTTAAAATATCGCTCGCTTCAGAGTATCTTCACACGAATATTTGCTTTCGTGATTAAACTTATGGTCATTTCCCATGATATAAAGCATATATTATTATTTTCAGGTAATAGTTTAAACTTTATTTAATTTACAAATTTCATTAAAACTATTTATCTAGTAACCCTAGTAAAATAAATAATAATAATGTCATATTATTATTATTTATTTCTAATCATATAAAAATTATAACTATAATATATGCCATTGTATTAAATATATGATGCGAAGATAATAGGTATATAATATACGATAGCAATCGAATGAAAATGGATGTGTGGATGTTGTGAAGATTCAGTGGCGGTGACCGATGGGACGGCGCTAAAAGCCGGACGGAAGCCGCGGACGCCCGGCTCTGGTTACACGGTACACCGTGGGACTCGATGCAAACATTATACAGGGCTGTTTCATTTGCCAATCAACTGAACTAGGTACTTCGCAGCCTACGTGCGGGTGTATTTTGCACTCAACGTATGCTTAAACTTAGCAGAAAAATTATAAAAATTATATATTAAATATATATCTCCTTCAACGTTTTAATATATAATATTTTTTATTTTTAAAACATTATTGTATAAAATCTTTGGATTATGAATAGAAAATATGTTCCGAATTCATGTATGCAAATAAAATTCGAATTTGAAATCTATTTTAAATTCGGAGTTGTAGAAATATAATGCATGGCCCTTGAGCTGTCAATTACAACGATTCCGTCGAACTAACATTTTCTCAAAAAGCTTGAAAATTATGGGAAGTAGACATATTAGCCTATACGATTTTACTTCATTTCGTGGTTTTCCAGCTTTATGTATCATGATTACTTGAGAGACTTTCCGTGATGCAGGAAAGCTACGTCTTTTAAGGTTAGGTAACGGAGTTAAAATCTTATCTATTGAGTCAAAGCCAGCCTTTTCATTTTCCAGTTGACTGACGGTTCTCCATTCCTATTTATAGAGGCAGGCAAAGTTGGAAGGCTTATTGGAGAATTTCCTTTATGTCAATTTCAATCATGGCTGGTTTGGCCTCATGGAGTGCAAATACTTTCGAAAGAAGTTCAGCAAATGCATAAGATTTTCTTGTTTGGATCTAGCCCATCTGTTACACTCTACTAAGTGGCAGCTTTTGATTTGTTAGTTGATTAAGGTTTCTTCATGGTTTTCAGAGTAGTCTATGCTTGAGGAAGCCTACAGTGACAATAGTGCTTCAACCGTTGAATTTTCTCAATCTTTATCTCTTAAAGCCTGTTTTAGATTTTTTTATGTTATTATTGAAAGTTTTTTGGTCGTATGGGTCTCGACTTATGCTACACGAATTTTATGCTCATAGTCTTCTTTTCTCAAGAACCGACTCTCTAATGTCTGTTGGTATATAATTGTGCATGGGAATTTTTAGTCTAATAAATAAATATTAATAAATAAATAAAGAGACCAGTTTATTTTTCACTCAAAACATCCATGGGTGAAAAGCCAAACAAATCAGGTACCTATGTTAGTGCTAATAGTTAGTACGATCGGTAGGCCAGTCAGTTAAAGCTATGGTTATTAGGATCAGCTTGGCAGCTTACGCAGTAAGGAATGTAAGGCAACTAACTGACATCGATACAGCTGGACTTGTTTACTTTAATTACTTTCACAATGTTATGTCTTACGGCATTTTCTTGTCCACAAAGTCAGTAATTGTTTTATGGGGCTTGGTTTTCACATCTTTAATAATATTCAACAGCCTTTATTAGATTTGCCACTTCAGCGATTTAAAACTCGCATAAGAAAGTAGTAGTCTTATATACTATACTAATATATAAAGCTAAAGAGTTTGTTTGTTTGAACGCGCTAATCTTAGGAACTAATGGTCCGATTTGAAAAATTCTTTCAGTGTTAGATAGCCCATTTATCGAGGAAGGCTATAGGCTATATATCATCACGCTACGACCAAAGTCGCGCGGGTCAACTAGTAGTAAATAAAGCTTACTGCTCTGTACAGGACAAAGCTTGGAATCTAAATGACGTTGATACTCAGCTCTTCATTCTACGATTGACAGTTTAACTGTGAAATAATGAAATCTTTATATCATATAGGTAGTTCACTGAACATAAGTGACTACAACATGAAATTTCATACAACATTTTGCACTAATTTTACACAACAGTAAAAGAAGTTAAAATTCATTTGATTACAATAATGTTTCAGAATCACTTTTGCATGTATGTATTATATTATTGATTAAATTAAATAGTATATTATAGCGCTAACCCTGTAATTATTGCACAAAGAAATGAACTGTGTATTCTGCGAGACTCTCCATATGCGAGCCATCTCATCTCGTTGTGTTATCATAAACAGGAACCTTACACCACACTTCAGTTTTTTGTCTATATTTGGCTGTTCCGTCCCAGACAATGTGGAATCATATAAAAATTTAATTTCGCTTTTCAAACTTCATTTTTTCTTTATTTAAATTAATATATATATATACATAGCGTTGTCTTAATATAATCAAAATGATATTATCAATTTTTAGTTCAATTTTAGTTTTCTAATGAATAATATCAATTTAATATTCATAATTTCGATTTTGCCTGCTTTAATATTTATGTATATTTACGTAATTAATGACGACTTTATGAAAACTATGAAAATGTGTGTTGAATTGAGATAGCGTTTGATTGTTAATAATTTCTATTAATTTATTTTAAAAATACCCCAACGACTAGACAATGTATTAGCTACAAGTGTTAACCGATATATTTGCGATATTCACTAGTAGTTTTCATAGATTAATCGGTGACTATCATAGTTAAGTGTGAGTGTGAAGAAGTGTTACCTACAATTACTCAGAATTACGTTAGTCTTTGATATTGTTGCTGCCTAGGTATCACGAGAGAATGTATGTAGAACAGTTAACGCATAATGAAAACTAAATCTCTAACCTAGTTCTGGAATTTACGCTCAAGGCACTGTTAGACTTCGTGTCTAAAGTGCATGTTATTATTATCTTTACGTAATACTGTGCAGAATAGCTCATCCCCAGTGGTTATGAGTATATTCTTTTCCGTAAACCTATCAAACACTCGAAATATGTAGCCATTTTGGCGGCTTCATTTGCACAAAGAACGGAGCAAATGTAGGTAAGAAGGTTATAATCGAGTCTAAAGTGGGTTAAGCAAAAAGCGGCATATGTTTTATTATAAAAAATCCTTTGAAAGGCATAATCTGCACGTGTGTGAGCTCTTGAGTGCAGGCAAGCGAAAGTATTCGCGTGCGATGTAGGTATATACTTCAAAATCTTTTAAATATGTTACTAGTGTAATTCTAATGTATGAAACAGTTAATATATGTATTACAATTATGCATATAAATATTATTGTGAGCGGTGATAATCACCTAGTCACTAAATGTTTTTCTCGGGGCGTCCGACTTCTGACTTTTCGTAGTTATTGAGTTAAAAATATCGTGAGGAAACCTGCATGCATGAGAATTCTCCAGAAGAAAGCTCAGGCTGAGGCAATGGGTTATGATGAAAATCCATATTGTTTAGTGTTCTCCTGAACCGTCTGTTTTGTTTGACCAAATTATTCTCATTGACGACATCCAAACATAATATGTCTATTAGGTTTAATTAGTTATTAATAGTTATATAAATAATATATTATAACTCTTACCTATTAACTGTTTATAAAATAAATTGCTGTGACAGTTATAAATAAATAGGCATTTTATTTCTTAGATTTTTCAGTAAATCCTAAGATTTTTATAAGACTTACAGACACTAAATGTTCAAATCATTTATTTCGGACTTTACCCCCAACCGCCCAAAATCCTAACCCATCATTAAGGTTATTTTCATGACTAAGATTTTTCTAATTTGAAATTAAGGTTAAGAACCCAAAAGCAACATTTACCAATTTCTACTTCAAACTCTACTTTCCTATAATTTATATATGGCAAACCTAAGATTCACCATTATACGAACTTTTCAAATAACGTGTGCATACAATTAAATAAACGAATTCTTACATTGTTTAGCAACTACCTGAATAATATTATTGGTTTCAAGTATATTGTATCAATAGTTTATTTATTCTTGAATTGCAATTTTACGTGGTTTCTCAGTGCATCGAAGCGATACAGTATACTTACTTCAATCCACTAGAGTGTGAAATCACCCGTTCGCGCGCTTTGTGGCCTATACCGACAAACGATCTTTAGAATTCTAAAGTCAAATTTCACATTTCCTTTATTTTTTATATATCCCGTATAAATGCTAATTTAATAAAGGATAACTAGTTCAATTTAAAAATAAATTTTATTTTAATATAAATACGATAAATAGAACTGCAAAAGCATACAAACAAATAATCGATATCGGAAAGCTCCTTTAATGATAATGATTTTCAACATAATTAGTTACGGAAACTTGAAGACAAACTTGGCACTTAAACATACTATTTAAGTATGTTTTATATTCAATAGGACTAAAAAAATGTAGAACGAGACACGTGTAGGCAGGTCATTGTGATAGGATTCAATGGTGATATTGAAAGTGCAAGTGTTGCAATAATACTTCATTTCGTTTCCCGCATCGCATTCCACTACTTTTTTCTGCCAGCGTTTTGTTTGCAAGTCCAATACCAGTTATAAATGATCGAATCTCTAATATCGATTTACATCAGTACCTCCAAACATTCAAATCTTGCTGTATGATAATCTCAAAGGATTTTGATCCATATAAAGTAAGATATAGGGTCCTTCGAGTTTTGAGCCTATAATAACAAAAAATATTTCTTTACCTGAATACAACGAAAAGATTTAAATTTGCTAGCAAGATATGGTTTTTCTCAAATAATTGATGCAAGTAATTCTATTCAAATTTAGTATCCTAAGTAAAAAAATACCTTATTTTAAAAATACCTACTAACAGACGGAAAAAGTAATATCATTATATATTTTAATTTACTTTATTATTCTTTGATCAAAAGTTTGATGTTATTGTTTCTTCTTTCAGATTCTTTCTTAAAACATCTCTTTATTCATTTCATTTAATAAATCGAATCATTCTAAATTGTTTTCTCAAAAAAGCGACTACAAATTGTTAATAAAAAATTAATATTTATCCTTTCATGGAAGCGACCGAAAACCGAGTAATTAACCCGCTTTTTTGCCACTATCCCATATGCATTTGATTTATTTTAGGACCCCTTCGAAATAGAAGAATTTGCGAAATATTGCAGTCTATTGAAAGAATGGTCAGTGAATCTCAAACCTTTGATTTAAAATTTATAAAACAGTAATTTCATAACTGAAGTAAATCCATTATAGTATAAAATATAACACTAGAGGTACATGATTGTACATTACAAGTAATAGTTGTACTATTACTGATTATTTAGTAATTATTTCATATAATTCATAACAATAATAAAATAAATTGCATTAAACTATAAAGTAGATAGAAAATAAGTTTAATAAAATCAGTATTATCAGAATTTTATTATATTTTGTTTGTATATAAATGTAATGTAATTAAGCAAGCACAAAAGTAAATTTATAATTTAGCAATAGGTACATAACTATATTTAAATGTTAGAATAATGAGTAACATAATGTAAAGTTCTTATTTAAAATATGGGCAATTTATTATTAACAGCCTCACTTATAAACATTTTTCAATAATCATCTCTGTATTATTATATGAATGTCACTTTTAACCAAGTAGTTTAAAAGTTTGAGAGTAACAGTCGGTTGCATTTTAGATTCCGGGAATAGTAAGAAACGCAGGTAAAGATCGAGAGTGAAAGGGTCGATGCAATTGGAGAACTAGACTAGTTTTGCTCACTACTGACCCCGCTGTTTTTGTTGCAGCATCAGATGGGCCATTGATTGAACATTCTAGAGTGTAAAGTAGAAACACGTGGGAACTCTCGGTTGTCAGATCCATTCGATACTGCATTATTTGCATTTTCTAAAACTTTTGCCTCGATCAAGATCGGATTACGCAAAACATTCTAGGAAAGGGAAACTGATTATCGAAAGGATATAGATTCTTTATTTCATTGTAATACATTTAAATATACAAAGGTCTCATATTTTTTATGTTCAAAAATGATATGTTAAAGATAGAAATTTAATTATAATTTAGTTTGTGGTTAATTAAAACAATGTACCTAATTCATCAAAATGCAATCAAAAATTTTTTAAAATTCATCAAAGAACAACTACAATGATGGGTTTGATAAGTTTGATTTGCGTGTAAATTAAATAAAAATTAAGTTATTGATACTCTTTTTAAATATCATCTGAGTTTTTTTCATGTCATTTTCCATTCTTTTTGTCCTTGTTTGTGTGTTTGTTGTTGTTGTGCTACTTGTTTACTAATTCAAAATATAGGAACTAAATAATTAAATATATCAACTATTTCTATAAATAGTGTTCATGGCTTAGTTAAATAACTATAATATATATAGTAAAGTATATATAATGTATATATAACATTTTATTGTAATAATGTTTTATTGTAATAAAAAATCTTTCTTATTGTAATAATGGTCTAAAAAATATACCTATATCACTTTGTATTTTAATGTTGTGATAATTCAAAATATAAATTATTGACATTTAAAATAAACCTAGATAGGTTTGTGTTTATATAAGATCATGCTTTTAAACCTTCCCACGCATATTACACAATAGAACCCTTATTCAAATAAAATCGGACACAAGTGAAATTTAAATGTTTCATACATAACATTTTATTTGCGCAAACTTTTTTTCATGTATCAAGTAGATGTGTAGGACTTTCTTCTTGTGCCGTGGGAATGCAGGTGAGGAAGGGTTCTACTGCTACCTACGCCACAGTTTTTGCAGGGACTGAACCGTTGTGGTTGCACAAAAGTTAGAATTATTAGCCTTTTGTGGAAACGTCAAGAGATGTTCGCCTAATAGATTATTTATGGGACCGCCTTAGAACATGCAATGTATTACGTCCTGCAATGCACCCTCTCGTAAATCTCTCCAAAGAGGTAGAGATACTTTTTGATATTGTCATCTTCAATCAAGCAAAAAAAAAACTGATATCTAGAAAATAAGTATCTTGATCTCAAATTTCAGCTATGGTTGCGAAGTTCTTAATTTAATTGATATTGGATTATTTGTTTTTTTCATTAGAATAGGGCTACTTGATACGGTTGATATCCAAGAATAAAGCCATTTAAGTAAGTTCTTCAAGAAAAATATTTAAACTTGTAAAAGGAATATGTAAGGTTTCTTTCTTAACTTCTAAGTTCTGAACGTCGCTTTTATATATCTGTAATTTTTATCTACAAACTGTGCCCAGTGGTTACGACAGCTAACCGTGTTTTATGAGTATACCCTTCATGAAAAAATACCAGGATGAGCTCTTTAAAAAATATACAACTTAACATGGAATTAAGGTTAACACACTTGACTCTCCTAAACTCATATTATAATGACAACACTGTTGATATCAGAAAGGTACTGTGCCTTCTAATAATCTGCGTGTTATACACATTATATTGTATCCTCATTATAAATCGACAAAATAATACATTTTACACTATTATGTAAAGTTATTCGATAGTCGATATCGAAACATTTTGAATCTAATCAGTATAAACTGAATACGTGCTAATATTCGTTCTTACGATTTATTTTTTTATTATATGTATTTTACAATTATCTGCTAGAGTATTAATCTTTTATGACTGATTTGTAAATAAAAGTATAATCCATAAGCGTTTTGTATGAAGATGTAAGTATGAATAAACGCGTTGACAAGCTTTAAAACCGTAAATGAAATGAACAAGGTGCCCGTGCCAGTAATCCCCGTGTAGCGCCAACAGTCACGTCATCTCACCACTCGCCACGCAATCTGTTTTACGACCACCTCTCATTCTGAAAAGTCACCAGCAACACTCAATTATAAGAGAGATTATAATAAAATGCCTTCACCTAAAAGTTTGTTGCGCAAAACCCCTTATTTCAACCACGTAATGTATATTTCAACTAATATGATTTATAATCCTTTACGTTATAAAGATTATGAAGTTATATTTTTGATTTCGGCTCTGTCCTACGGTATTATCTTTTGGGGTAACACTGTAGGTCAATGTGTGGTTTGAAACAAACAGTTAGTTGCAAACCATATTTCAAAGAATTGAAAATACTAACTGTTTGTATATTTTTGAGTCATTATTGTTCGCGAAGAAGCAACTTGATATATATGAAACTCTTAATAGTATACGACACCAACACAAATTAAAAATTCCGCCATCAAATACTGTAAAGTTAGTAATTGCGCTTATTCCATGTTACCGAAACTGTATAATAGACTACCTATCAAACTGTTTAGAATAAATGATTTCTCGATATTTAAAAACAAATTGAAAGACTTTCTTGTAAGTAAATGCTATTATACAATTAGTGAATATATGTTAAGCCATTAATTAATTATCAATTACTCGATTGGGCTAGATTATAACTCAAATGTTAAGTGATGTAAGATGATTTTTTTGACTTTTGTAATAATAGTCGAGTACATTGTGATGTATTGACATTTTTTACAATTACTATATTATGATTAATTACTTCCTTGCTAGAATTTAATTTAATGTTAAAGATTGTTGTTAAATCATTCAATATTTGCATGCCTGTGAAGGCGAAACTAACACTATTAATATTTTTTGTACCACCTATGTTTTTTATGTTTCATGCAATAAATAAAATTTGAGGTTATTATCATATTTATTCATTAATTTAATTCTTTATTATACACCACATACAGGAAAACAATAAAATTAATTTTATATAAGAACGCATTACAGGTGGGATGACGATATAAAATATTTAGCGGGTGAAAACTGGACAGCAAAAGCGAAAGACAGAAAGCAGTGGCTTTCTCTGGAGGAGGCCTAAACCTAAAAAGGGTTCTTCTATAAATAGTAGCCGAAATTTATTTAATGTTAAGTTTAAATTTTTTAGTATCAAATTAATTATATTTTATTTTTATTTTATATTTGTAAAACTAAGTAGAAGAAATAAAAGGCTTTTTTTATTTTATTTTATTTATTTATTTTATAATATAAGAACAATGGCTTATGGCTTATTAGCCATCTCTTCCAGCCTACCTTTAGGTTCGGAAAATTATTACGAGATGGGTAAAAGGTGATGCAACCATAAACTACACACAAATAATTACAACCTTATACATAAACATTTACTTATATAGGTACTATAAATATGATGTAAATGTTAATAATAAACTAATAAATATCCTGATAAAAATAAAATAAGTACAATTAGATATATACATGTATACACAACTTAGGATATAAATGTCAATATTATCTGAAGCATCATATTTTGTATTAATTAATTAAATAAAGTTAAAAGTTTATGTTAAGCTTAAGCCAGCCAGCGTGCGTGTTTTATAACGTATCCAAAACTTTAGCCGGAGGAAAATTCACACTCATCTCTTCACGTGACTAAACTGTTATTGTATGATAAAAAATCGTTTTAATTAAATTATATTTTCTAAGCTTGAATAAAAAGTAGCATTTTTTGTCGATTTTAATTTCAAAAAGGGAAAGAACTGAAATAATGTTTTATTTTAAAGTAGTAGATACTGTATTTTTCGCATCAACAAAAACAGCTTTTCTTAACGTCGTGTAAGAGAACCCCTCTGGTAAGAAAAAGCGTATTTTTGTATGTGGTACGAAATATTCCGTTTAAAGTGTAAGACTTTCGTACGATTTAACTTTTATAATATTTCATTACATAAAGTACCTACTTATCGACCTAAAGGCACCGCCTATATCGAATCGCGTGTAAAATTCAAGGGATTTATTTATAATATAACCCTTTCACACAGACCAATCACAGCGCGCCATGCAAGAGTAAAAAATGAATAGCGGCTCTTATAAAAAACGTAAAAAGAAGACGCGGGCGCGGCGCGAGTCGGCGCGCGCGCTTCTCTCATAGGGGTATAATAATAACCCTTTAATATTGGAAGGGTTAACCGACCAATCGGAATCGAGGCGGAGCTCGAGTATAATTATAAATACTGATATATATCATGAATATCAATATTTTACAATTGAAAGTTCTTGTATCTTTAAGGAATATTCTAGATAGCTCATGAGATTATTTTACTTTTAAAACCTATGTTGCCATATAAATTTTTAATATAAATTGTCATGCAGAGCAAAAAAACTTTATTAATTATAACAGTCGTATCTTTAACTAAACTTGATCAAAATAAAAAATTTCTTTACTATAATGTGACAGATCTAACTTACAAAATATGAGTACATTGTATAATGATATTAAAATAAAACAGGAAATCGGTTAAAGTAAGCGTTACTATCAGAGTTCCGTCGGATAAAATACTCCCGCATGTAGAGGCTGCTCACAAATGAATTAAATGCGGTTACCCTCTCTCAGCAATTGAAGACAACTGGCACACATTACACATTTTTATTGGTATACTCGTCAACAAAATAACGAGAACTTATAATAAAGTGAAAATATGAAAAAAAATTGTTTTGATTTCTACTGGTGTTATAAAGCACTAAATTATTTCTTTGTACATTAGATAGCTACATTTTACAATACATCACGTACGGATAGATAGATATAATAGATATTAAAGAATCGACTAAAATATTATTATATAAAGCATAACGCAATATCTTACATAAATAATTTAATTCGTTTTGTGAGTGAGCTCTATGTTATGTAAAAATAATACTCATAGATATTCATTATTATTAATATCATTTACGAGCGGGACTATATTTACAATTTATACACAAACATTAACAAATTATCGCTTAGTTTGTCATCTGCATGTATACAATTATTTAATAAACCTGACATCGTAGTTGTAGAAAATGTGTAAGCCAATCTCCTAGTACATATATCATTTTGTAAGCAGTCATTGTTAGGATTCAACTTATTTAGTATATTAACATTACTAATTGCTTTGTAGCTTAAACTAATATGTAAATATGTTCCAATTCAATTCAAAACATGGATTTAAAAGTAATTTATAAACTGATCATACTTTATACCTACTATGTACAAGATTTCTTAAAGATAAGAATGCTTGGAATTTAAATGAAGTTGGACCTAAAATAGGTTTTCAAGTTTGTATGAAGACCGTAAAAATCAATATTTTGATATTAACAACTTCTGCCGATATGTTTGTCAACTTTTCTGAAGAACTTAACCTTTTATACCATTCACACTAGCACTGACGGTAACTTCAATTAAATAGACTGACTACTCTTATTAACGCATGAAAATTATTTTTAAAACATTTCAACAGTCATTATTAAAAAGTTTGTATGTCTTTAGAAAGATATAATTAAAATAATTGTTGTCTTTGTAATACCTATAATGCTTCTCTTTACGACATTATAAATCCATAAAGGGACAGATACTAAAGTTTTACTTTCCCTAAATAGTTTAATTTTGTTTCAAACCGAAATTGAATGTAATAACACCATACACTCCTACATTAAACAACTTATACGAACAACGCGTCTCTATCACAAACAATAATATAAGAGCTATGGGAATCATAAAATTGTCCCCTATCATCGACTCGAATAAGTTTTTGGATTTTTTCTTTTTGTAGGTAATTCGTAATTGAGTCAGTAATGAGGTGCCTTTTAAAATATCATAAAGAATGACAAAGTAGTGTAGCAAAAGCGCCAGTGTAACGTGGGTTATAGGGGCGTATTCACGCCGGAGCCGCCATGAGGGCGATTGTTTCATGTCTAATTGGTTAAGTAGCACGGCCTAATAGCCGCCGGACACGACAACTACCTTCTTGCGATTAATGTCTCTGTCATTTATATTCATTACAATCACAGGAGTTCTAATAACATTCACAATAAAAGCTATAATTAATGCATCAAATTACTTGTCTTAGAAACTGATACTTTACCAGCCACTGAATAAAGAATTTCTTCTTCTATACTTTAAGATTATATACTTTTTGATTAATTTAAATACTTTATTAACTATGTTAATGTTAATTTGTAAGTGTCATAAAATGAGCGAAGAATGATATCAATTACTGTACAGCAATACGTATACACTTGCAATTTAGAAGCAGCCGAGCAGTGCCTGGAGATTGAGACCCAGGAGCAGGTCTAAATAGCCCTTTCATGTATTATCTCTCACCTCCACTCGTCCTCGCCAACTACAATAGATAATAAAGTAACCACGACTCTATAATGACTCAAATCTATAGCACTAAAGGTCATATATTGTCTACACGTGGGTATACTTGAAATAAAAAGTAATTGTAATGAAAGGGGCTTCCCGCGAAAACTAATTTATAAACGGTGTTACTAACACAAGGCGCTTTGTTTTGAGAGTGTTCTGTAGCGCGGTAAACATTTGCACATGTTTTATTGTAGACTGTTATCAGTAGTAATCCAGTAGAAGCCTCTGAGGCGCATTAGTCAAATTAACACGGTATAAACTTCGCCGTGCCCCTGATTAGTTAGCGAAGGCCCGCGGGCGCGACTCTGCCTAATTGACCTAAAAGTGTTCAACACGAATCGGTCGAAAACACACTTTATAACACACAAGGGCTGTCACTGAATAGTACTTACAACTTACATACATATTATAAAATATATCTACGTAAAATTTACGACTCTTACATCACAACATAGTATAAAACAAAGTCGCTTCTCGCTGTCTGTCTGTCCCTATGTATGCCTAGATCTTTAAATCTAAACAACGGATTTTGATGCGTTTTTTTAAATAGAGTGATTAAAGAGGAAGGTTAATATGTAGGTATAATATATACATAATAATAGTAGAGAAACAGTGATAATTTTAGAGGTTTCCAATGTGATGGCGTGAATAAACACATTTTTTTCGCATTGCAAACGCTGGCTGAACCCTACGAGATAGATCAAAATAATGTACTACTTAAAAAGGTTTTAAAAAAAGTAAGCGATGGTATATGTCTATCTCTTAGGGATAACCCACAATAACCATTTTTTATCCTTTACTTTTTACGAGAAATTATGGCTTATTTACGAAGTGATTTGATATAGATCTATAAGGTCCTTTACAGCATGAAATTAAAATGAATATTTTCGAAGATATTACAGATTTAAAATGCAGGGACATAGCAGTTGCGGCCAAATACACGCGTTAAATTGCACCTGGGCGAAGCCGGGACGGGTCGACTAGTTGAAAATAAATTAAAAGTAACATAGCTTTATTGTGAAATTAAAGGAAATCAAAAATAACATACGACTATAAAACTAAATAAGTACATCACTATAACTTCCATTAGTCACTTCACTTAGTATTATACACACATCACTTATTATTATAAAACCAGTTCCTGCGTCGAGTCTGTCTGTCTGTCTATCCGTTCGCAATAAACGCGAAATCTACTGAAATTTTCATCAAGGATATAAAGTGTCTGTGTGCCATATAACACCAAAGGCTACTTTTTATCATATTATTAATAGTTCCTGCGGGATACTAATAAAATGTTTATTAATTGCTTAAATATTAATTATTTTTTGTTACGTCTAAGTACCTACACGTATTAAATTGGAAAAGACGATAATTGTTGAAAGTGTTGGCAAAAGTTAAGCCTCCTGGGAGCTTTCATCAAAAAACATTGCCTTTTTGAGATACGTACATATAACAAAACAATGAGTGGTGGGATGTATGAAGGCTTAATATGCTCTACCTGTGCGGCTCGCCAGTACACAATATGTATACGTAACCTAGGTATGTATTATATAGTACATTAGGTATATTTTTATAGGTATATTCAGTAATTGAATGTCAGTATTGTAATTACATATAGCACCGTAAAGATAAAAATTAAGTAAAAAAATGTCAGAAACAGATGAAACAATTTACATTACAGAACTCTTTTATTAATGCTTAAAATATAAGCATACTACTTGCATAAACAAACCAATCAATAATACAAATACGAAGGCTATGGATACGTGCTAGCTAATATGTAAAATAATTCATGTTTAAATTAAAAAAAAGTGTAGCCCTGGTCAAAGCCGACATGGTTATGTGCTGGATTGATAGACCCGTGCCCACTAACCCTAATCAAATTAATGGCAACTAGACTCTGATTAACGCCGAACGCCATTCATTTCCATAGCGTCGCATAGCTGTGAAAGGCGTGCCCGATTTATCACCTCCGACTCATTCGATCTACTATCGTTACTAATCAATATCAATTTCAGACAAATTAGCGAAAACAAATTAATTTTTGCTCATAATATCAACGACAGTGATAATGACTTAGTTGTTGAGATATAACTTTTTTTTCACAACTGCACCAACTTTATAAGTTGGGTAGTTATAGTCAGATCTTCATGTAAGAGAAAACTAAACGGAAACTATAGTCATTAGCAAGTTGGGAGGTATGTGTGCGTGCCGCCTGATTGGTTCTCATGACTCCCGACAAACTCCAACAACTTTGTTTGACGTAATTAAAATCCATCTCTCTTGAAAGGCACGCAGGCACCCGACGTGTAATTTTCCTTTCAAAGAGAACTTCCGTTTTAGCTCCTCCCTACCCTAATGAAAGATTACTTTTCTCAGCCTAAAAAGGCTTTTAAGCAACGCCAGCAAAATGACCGAAGTTTTATACTTTAATGACTTAGTACAAAATTTGCCGATTCCCGAAGAAATTTTAAACTTAGATTAAGATTTCGATGTTTGAAATTGCGAGATGTTTTCGAGAGATTTCCAAGCGTCAACTACAAAGTATGAATATTAAGCAATCAAGTCTAATTGCTTTTTAATTGCTTTCATGTTTGATGGACATTAGTAGGACTGGTTGTTGTTTGGTGCTAATTTGTGAGTTTGTTCTCATAATTATTGAGATTTCTGTGGTTTGCCTATTTCACATTAGCGAAATGATTCAGCTTTAATAATAATTAATAGAGAGCATATTATGTAATCGTTTGTAAAGTGTACCTAATAGGTTATGTCGTTAGAATCATAAAGGATTGTAAGGTATTACGTTTTATCGGATAAACAAGGAAAAGGAGTGTTCAACGGGTGGCAGATCGCGCGACGTCGGCAACGGTCGCGTACTTATTAATTGCTCGCTCCCCTCATCACTGGACCCGCAGTGAGGGCGCAAAAACGTCCTCCCGAGTCCTGTCAGCGAGGGAAAAAATCAGTGAGCGATCGTCCCCTCGCGGCCGAGTCCATCATATTGATTGAGGGTGGGGCTGCCATTGGTCAGCGTCCCCGCGCCTGTTCATTTATTATAGACAGTGATGCTGCCGCACTGACCGGTACCCGCGTACGCACTCGCTTCTCGAACTTTTTCTTTAGATACACCTATAAAATAGTATATTCCAAAATACTACTATTCTACTCGTAACTCGTTATATAAATAAAATATATACGAGCCATTTCTAAAGCTGTATAGGTAATTTATTAAGCGTGTCTATAAAATTATAGTACTCCATAAACTAAAAGTTACACTAATTTCTTTCAAAGACAGTTCAGTCCCAATAGAATTATATTGGAATTGTTTAAAAGGATTTCGCCGTTTCACATAGTAGATAACGAGACAGGTAAAATTTGTAAGTCGTTTTGAATCATTTTGTAACATAATACAAAAAAGGTACTTGACGATTTTGTAAAGCAGATAGTATAATATATATAAATTATATAACAAACGATAATAAGCTGACCAGCCCTCGCCTCTTTCAGGTAAAGTCATACAGAGTCGCTAGAATAACAATAAAATCTAAATACAGATCATGATTAAATAATTTGCCGTTTGACTACTACAGAAACATCTCATTGTGATTACAGGCTACAAACGAACAAAACACATTTAAATCGTTCAGACATTATTGTTAAAGCATAACTTGTTTTCAATTTTAGCGATTATAAAAGCAAATATTATATGTAAAAACAATAATTTTATATACCAAAGCAAGTCGTTTGAAGAATCAGCATTAAGCAAAAGGAAAAATAAAACCGGAGTGAAGAGAAAGTTTTATTCTCCTTAAAATATGTAGAGAAAGTGAAAAGTAAGTGGGATGTGGGGGTGGCGGCGGTCAGCGGGATGATGGATCACCACCGAGCCTGCCAGGACCTCTCCTTTCTTTTATTCCCAATTACACCTACAAACACACAACAACTTATTTAAGTTGCGTTGGATATAGCCGCTTTATTGTTCAATATGATATACCTACCTCGGAACGTAAACTAGTTTATTTTCTCTTCATGATTTTATTAAATTGGATTATTTGTTGTCTATTTTCATGTTAATGTTGAAGCAATTCTTGACAGTTTTAATGGAACTTTAAATTACTATTAGGATTTATTACATTAACCAAATGATAGGCATTTTAAAATAGGATAAAAATTTAAAATATACCTACCAAGTAATACTTTCTGTATTACTTGGTAGGTATATGTTAAATTTTATCTAATAATTTACAACTACTGTGACTATTTATTTGTTCAATCGTCGTGCATCTCGAAGTGGGTAAAAGTGTGTGTCATACATGGGGATGCGGTAGCTCGTGTGGGCGCCCCCGCCCTCGCCCCGCCGTTGCCCGGCAACCGTTTGTTTTCGCACACCGACACTGGGCGGGATAGAAGGGGTAGGCTCCATGATTGATCAGCCTATTCCGCCGCCAAATGCCTACAGCTACATTCGCCTCTCGATATCGGTCATATTTTTAAAACTCATTCATTTGACCACCAGTCGACGTACATAATATATTGTAATATTTCTTTTTAAGGACTTGAGTCCTAATGATATTTTTCATGATAATATATCTCTTCCAATGTAGTTATATGATCATTCATTGATAGACATACCATCATAGCAATTTTTTGTATTAAAAATTTCAAAGTTAAAACAAAAACAACATTTCTGTGTTTATAGTCTTAAAATAACATTTTTAACAACTGGTGTTGCCTCCTCTGGCTCTGACACAGCTTCGAGTCTGTTTGGCATACTGAAGACGAGGCTCGGGAGACGATGCAATGTTGGGACATAATTTCGCATTCTTCCATCAAGGCCTGTTTAAAATCATTGAGGGTGACAGGAGGTCGTCTGCGTCGTCTGACCAGCCTTCCGAGCGTGAATAATAGGGTTAAGGTTAAGACTCCTAGGTGGCCAGGCCATCAAGTTGATACCAACCTCCTGAATGCACTCTTGTACAACCTGAGCGGTGTGTGGCCGAGCGCTATCTTGCATTAGAATTGATTCATCACCCATATTTACCAGATATGGTCCTGCATAATCATTGAGGATCTCTTAAGCATATCTCAACTCGGTCAGAGTGCCATTTTCTATGGCCAGTTACTCTGTTCGACCTTCCGAAGCGATGCCAGCCCATACGAGTACAGAGCCCCGCCGTATTGGACTCTTTCTCCAAAGCAGGCTTGAGCGTATCGCTCACCAGGCCGCCATAAGTGAATAATGAGAAACGTGACTCATCCGATGCTTTTTATTTCAAGTTTCTAACTTAAATAGTACAAAAGTTATGATCACGTACCTATATGAGTGTTATACCTTCTTATGCAGGCCAGTGTATATTCCAAATTATTATCTATATGATAGCTCTACTGCACAGTAACACTCAAAACTCACAAAATCCTTAATAATGGAGTCCCAGCATAACAACACCACACAAGTTGTACAACTATTATCAGCAGGCGAGCTCCGTTTAACAACCAGCCCAAATCTGTCGGAACTGAGGTTATATATTGTCATGTTATAAATTGTTACGTGAGTATAATTGAAATAAAATAAAAGCCTACTACAGGCAAATACATACCTATTTATAAACGATTATTGATTAATTTCGGCCGTTAATCTTTGTATTAAAAATATATATTGAAAATAACTGTTCACCAAAAACATTACCACAAATCAGCTTCAAAGTACCTAATAAAAACTAAGAAATCAAAAGTTTTTGTTCTCTTTTACTTATTAATAATGTTAGCAACACCATTTATAAATTAGTATTAGTGGGTAGTACATTTTATCTCATTTCGAGTAAACAATATATAGGTAACTTTCGTTAAACAATATATAAAATTGAATTAGTCTGTCAAGTCATATTGCGCAGTACAACTACGTATTAAAGTAGTGAGCCTAATGGTGTTATGTGGTGGTGTTATTTTAATATTTGATCGCAAGGTCTAATGGTGAAGGTGAAAGTTTACAGTTATAAAAGACTTCTGCTCCTGGGTCTCAAGCCCCAGGCACTACTCGCTTCCATCTTGGTTAGATAGTATAGCTATCATAGTCGTAATAATAATATCATTAATATATATTTATAATAATATAAATACTAAAAATGTTTTACTTTGGTAAGTTTTCGTAAAAAAACCTGTCTCAAAAGAAAAATCAACTACAAAGATGACAAAAAACTCCATTGTATGTACTTTGAATATTCATGAGCATAATTTTTAGGACGCTACTTTATAATTACGTTTACAATATAGAGACAAAAGAAATTAAAAAAAATTTGGAACGCATTTTTATTTTTATAGTCAGTGTTACATTTTTGCAATTTCCCAAAAGCGTGTCGACCGTTCTAACAAAATATCGCAATAAAATTTTAAAAATTTGCTCCTTTTCAAATGGCTTAGTTTTGTTTCCTCTTTAAACCTTTTATTAACACACAAAGGAGTTTATGTCAATATTCAAATTCGCAGAAATTTTATGTGCAGTTTGTACAACCATTGAAACTAGATTGTCGTACACTTTAAACAAGGTATAAAATATTAGGAATTATGCAAAAACTATTGTAAGTTAAGTATGATTTCATTTTGATGCAAAATATTCATTTTGTGTAGGAATATACAAGAATACGCAAAAATCCACTATAACTGTGACAATTTTAATAATACATACAATTTACGACAATGCAATATTATGATCATTTTGATATCTTGATCTGATGATAAAGACGGAATGAAAGGGCTGGAACTAGAAAATAGCAAATGGTAAAACAATTGAATTTGTTTTGTTTCAAAAGTAATAATAATTATTTGTATTTGCTTGTACATATAAAAAACCAACAATTATCTGCAGCCAGCTGTTTGGCTATCAAACATAATTTTATAGATAGTTAAGTCTACTCAATAAATACTTATATTTTTTTAGTTTAATTATCTTTAATAAATGCGAGGGTGTCCAATATAAATGAAGTAACTTGAAAAATGTAATAATAGCCAGCATATTTCCATGCATATCTTATCAAGACATTCCAGGGACGGACGCGTGCCGTCCCAAATTACTCCTATTATTTTATAATCCCTCCTATTTAACGTTTTGAATATTAATGACATTCCAAAGCTTTTCTTCTATACGAGCAGTCCTCGAAGGGAATTTCCGCTACTGTCACAAAATTTTCCTAAATGTAATTTCAGGCGATCTACATATCATCTATAGACGACCAGAATAATTGTTATATTTGAATTAACCTTTTATTATTTAATTTTGTTGATTTATTGTTAGATTATTGTAGCATAATCTTAAAAAAAAAAATATTACTAGAGTTTAAGTTGCTATAACAATTTAAACTGAAATACTGTTCGTTGCTAAGCGTACGAGGATGCTAAAAAAGACCTGACTAATATATCGTTTTAGTGGGGCTAACCCAATTAGGTCAAACATAGTCTATCTGAAGAGTTGCTATCATAAAGTTATTCAGTTGGTAAATTTTTTGCAACAAGAAATAGTAATTTGTGTATATTCTTGTCTTACTTTTATAATTTTTTTTCCATATCACTTATAATTCTTACATTTTATCTTTCATATTTCTAAAGAAACTATTCAGCATATAAGCAGAAATTTATACATCAACCTGCTTTGCGTCAAACTAACAGAGTCATAAAAGTTAGTGGAGGTTAGTAAGCTGTCTAATTAAAACATTGACGTACTGCATTTCGAGCAACTAAAAAAACTTAACCCTAACGGCTGCAATAAGGTGGGTTGAGGATTTTATTAACTCACAAAAAACCTCAGCACACGCGTCTTCGAAATCCGATTAAAAAAGGGGTATAGGCGCGTGTCTTAAGAAAAAAACTACGGATCGTATAACCCTAATACAACGCGATACTGATAGAGCTATTAGATATTCTTTAAGGTCGAAACGAACGATTGTTTCGATATCTACTAATTGGATCATACGGTAATCGATAACCTTTCTATGGCAATGTGTTTTAACATCTGTCCTTTTTAATTTAAGGATTTATTTTTTTTAATAAAATTTACTTAGTGATTGCTAATTTTTTGAAAATTCTTAAAAAAATATAGAGGCAGAGCAATCAATTAATATAACTGTATTTTAAAACACTTCATACACAAAAATACGATTAATAAAACTCGAAAAAATTTTTTCAACAGTTAGCGAAATATATAATATTAGGTTTGTGTTTGTCTTTCGAGTCTCACTTTTTTATCACGACACCTGTATAATATATTTTAAATTATAGTCGTGCGGCGGTTAATCTAATTCAATATTTTTGTATGCACGCCTAACAGGTGACGGCTTAAAAACTCCGTGTCCACAAAAGCTGTTTGACTCAACTGTCACGGTTATCTAATATTTTTTGCTTATAATAAAAACCGATAGATAATAATGAATGTTATATTAAGCTAACCAGAGCGCGGGCGGTGGCCAAAAAAGGGTTAACTAAAAATAACTCAAAAGGTATGACCAAAACCGAAACAGAATCTTAAACATACTGAATCTTAATTTTATTGAAATTATTTAACTACTTTTTATAATTTAATTGTGATGATCTTTACAGTTAATTTTATCTACTGTAGTAGCCTAATAAATAATTACAAAATAACTTGATTAAGCACAATAACTAAATAAACCGTATAATAACATCATAAAGAAAGTTCATTTGTCAAACAGCGTGTATGTTAGACAAGTGCATTAGTATAAAAACCTACAATAGAAGGGTTGGTGAAGGGTTGTTAAGGCACGATACCCGTGTAAACATCGTGTAATTGCACGTTACAGGTAAAATATTTTTTTAATATGCAATCTATACGCCAATACAATAGGAATGATATTTCTTAACCTAATGATTTGAAAATAAATTTAATGAACTAATGATTATTACTTTTCACATATGCTGTATTAAATGTACATAACATATAAAAAAATATGTAGAAATGAATCAAATACATACTTAATTTTTGGGCAATAACATAAAAAAAATCACAAAGCGGGAAGATTTGAGAATGATAATTTAACGTGTTATATCTCTTGACTTTTTTTCTAAATGAAACAAGTAATTAAGAATTAAAATAATTATATTTTTGACATGTTTTTTTTAGTCCAAATCAAGCGTTTTCACAAGACAAAATTGTTGTATTATTTCTCCTATAGGAACAGCCCATAAATCTAACTCAAATAAAAAATAGAAAAAACTTACTCACTAACAATCAATTCATACCCTTTTATTGCGGCCGATTGTAAACTGATAAAGGGATGAATGCTGTAACTGTCCGCAGAACTAATTTATAAATAATTGAGATTTCATTTTTTGTATTAAGGGGATATATAGGTATAGTATAAAAAATTGAAAGAAATTTACTATGAAATATAATTTTTCTAATTTCATAAACTTTTTAATATTTTTGTACGTAATAGACTAATTACTTAATTATATTTATCAATTAAATCAATTATTCTTTATTTTACACATAACTTAAAAGCTATATGTTTAGATAATAAAGTAACAAATAAATTATTTATATAACTACTGTGATGATATGTGTAAGATGTAGGTAACTTTTCCCAAAGTATTATTATTATCTTGTTACTGGGTTATCGAAAATTACGTTAATTACAATAATAGATTGGTATTATAAAATGGCTGGGATTTATATTTTTTTGTATAATAACGGCAATCGATAGACGAGAAGTAATGATTACTAGTTTCAAAAGCACCCTTTCTGACCCACTTTTTACCCAGTTTTAACAATTTTTGTGTTCCCTCTTCAAAAGCACCCTTTGAAAGACCGGGCGTGAACGAGTTGATGATATTACATTTTTTAGCAAAAAAATAGAGAAATTTACGAACAATCTACTGTATTAACAACAAAACAGAGCTGTTGTGTTCATTGTGCTAGTTTTTTGCAAGATCGCGTGCGCTTGCGCGTCGGCGGGCGTCCTTGCAAACCCTTCCCAGAGCGCGGATTGAACTCGGAACCCTTCTCGCTCGGCTTATGTGCGCGAGGGTAGCCCCACATGAAAGCGATCCATCCAAAGCGTCATAAACGCCAGAGTACTGCGGGCACATACGTCTTTGTGTTCCGCGGTATATCTGCTACAATTCGCATGTGTGCCACCCGACAGCTGCACCGAGTTTTTATATATACGCTCTCATATTTTTTCACAATGCACGAATGCAGCGTACCCTTGAAACAGTTTGCGTAATCGATGACAAAACTAAACATTCCGCCCGATGATTTCCGTATTTTTGAAATCCACAAATGAAATGCAATGGGTTCAATGACGAATAACTCTAAAATCTATACTTGGTAAAATACAAAATGTGGCGAATTTTTTCCTTTATCTATTCCCAAAAACAAATCTAAATAAAGATATTTGTCATCACGAGCGAATCTGTAAAACTTAATAAGGCATTGTTTGTAAATTTTGTCGCTTCCGTCGTGATTTGATCTGATGTAGCAGTGAAAGAAAAATAGCTTGTTTTAAGAAAAATAGCTTGTTCAATTGAATTTTAATATGTGTAAAAAATTAAGCTGTATCGTGTTGTCCGATCAAATTTCTGAGAAGAACTAAACTAATCTTAGCCATCTTAAAGAAACTACCAAAAGATATAAATTTTCTACAAATTAACTATACATTATATTATCATATATTTTATTTGTTTACTTGACCGATTACCATTCAGTTGTAATAAATAAGTTTAGAAAGTAATATAATAAATATTAAATAGTGCTACGCTCTTAAAACCTCACAACATTTCTGTAGAAGATAAATGCAAGAGTATTACAACCTCACTCTGATATGATACCTATTAGTTATAGCTATTGTAAACCTGCAATCCAGGAGTGACCGATTTTTACAGTTTTTACGATTGAGTTTTGCTACGTGGTAGCTCTTTTATGAGCTATCACTATCACTACGTAAACATACATATATAAACCTGCATAGTATAAAACAAAGTCGCTTCCCGTCTGTCTGTCCATATGTGTGCTTAGATCTTTAAAACTACGCAAAGGATTTTGATTCGGTTTTTTTTATAGATAGAGTGATTCAAGAGGAAGGTTTAAATGTATAATACATGCATATTATAGTAGAGAAAGTAACCGTGCGTAGACGGAGCGGGTCGCTAGTTTATAATATAGTAGAGTTCTCTTAGAGGAGGAACAAAGATGTTGACTTGTTGCAATTAAGAGACCTAACACATATCTAAATATGTAAAGTTAATATGAGGCTAATGTATTTTTTCTTTAAATATAAAAGATGGTTAATTCTGGTTCTATTCAGTTACTGTGTATATAATGATTGCATTTATAGTTTATTTATTCAACCCTCGGATTCCATTACTAGGCACAATGGCCCAACCATTGATTTATGCAAAGCAAAGAGATGCAATTGTCCACTTTTTGCTTACTGCCGAGGGGTGGACGTGTAGGGTAAAACTTGCACACAATGTTGCTGGCCATTCTTTATTTTCTTTTAGTAAGAATAACGCAAATATTTCTTCTTTTATTTTTCGTTGTTTTATTATGTCGCAATTGCGTAGCTTATTACAACCAATTCCAAATGCAAAGAGTATCATAATAATCTACATAGCCAAAATACGGGTGTGTTTCTAATTTGAACTTAGTTTTAAACGTCAGTTAGCTTTAAACATTTTAAATATTAAACAAATTGCTCTCGTTACAAAATTCACTTTTTCGGCAATTGTCATACACTTTTCGATCCATTGATATAATATTCGTTTGACATAATTTATCTATTATACACTTCATTTTCATAAAATCAAAATATCAAGAGTGTAGATAAAATATATATAGTTAGGAGACTACCCTACGACAACGTCAACATAAGCATTACTGATTTGATATCATCGATTATTAGTCAGGACAGAATCGATTATAAGTCAGAATTAGTGATTGACGGTTTCGATCCCCACCACTGCCTATAATAAACAGGCACTCAGTCGTATACAGGCTGATTAGCTGCTGAGTCTTCGACCGGAGCGGTGGTTGGTTTCGATACTGTGAGTCCGTTCCATGTATTTATTTTACCTTATAATTGTTTTGTTACTTGGAAAATTGAAGGTTGTTTGCAATTCTTTATGTTGTTGAATTTCTGTCGATTTATTATTTAAAATAAAATTGGTTTATAATTAAAATCAGTTTTAAGGTCTTGAAACATTGTTTTAATATTTGATTAGCACTTCTGGTACCTAAATTCAGAAGTGGGATAGGATTTCGCCCACAATTAGCCTTTAAAACGTAAACAACCGTTAATTTTCGCCAAGATGCAACGTCTTACTGAGGGTAGCCGTCGTGGTGAATCCTTGCGATATAATACCTTTCGCGGCCGCCTCATGATGGATCACGAACGTAAAAAAAAGTAGAACGTGTGATCATAGCCATTCCGAAAGGAGAGATCCTACTCCTTTATCACGTAGACACAGTGAAAGTTCTTATCGCCTCGAGCGTACCTCTTTGGAATATCGTAATGTGTCCATGTAGTGTAGTTTGGTTACAATTTTATTTGCGGTTATGTGTAACAACTTAAATAAATTCCCCGTTTGTACCGAATATACTCGCAGGTTTCTTTTGCGTCTAAAATTGTAAAAGGACTTGTCTGACGAGCTGAAAGTTGCAATACTTTCGCGAGGTATTACAGATTCACAAATAAAGACGGTGGTAACCAATGCGAAACATCAAATAAAAGATTTAGTTTATTTTTATTGTTTTGGCCTGATAATTCGTAAGTACCCACTTTTTGTCTTAATCTGTCATTTCTTCTTAATAAAATGTATGATAGCGAAAGCGTTCGGAGTCGCAGTAGTAACGTAGAACAATGGACATTACTTTTTAATTTATAAACTAAGCTGTGTTATTCTCATGTAAGTGACATATGTTTGTTTTTATTGAGAATAAATGATCTTTAAATTTAATTTGAAGAAGAGTTCGTTTCTGGCCACCAGAATAGAATACTTGGGTCGTACAATTAGTGAAGGTCAGGTTAGGCCGAACCATGAGAAACTTCAGGCCCTAATAGACTCAGCCGAATCCAAAAACGTTAAGCAAGTTTTGGCAGATATTGTGTAAACAGTGTTATGAAGGTTGGTCTATGGCATACTTATGTGTGAACCGATTCGCACACGCAATGGCATACCCTGTAAGTCCTCGTAGGTCTCTGACGAGTCCCGCTCCAGGTTATACGTAGGATTCTTCGTTTACAGTGGCTATTTTCGATAGCTATAATTACTAAACGAGCTTTCAAAGTAGATCCTTTCGTGTTTTTCTTTTTCTGTTGATACAGATGCATATGACAATAGGGATAAGTCAGCTGAGGACGTACCAGGCGAGCGCACCGCGCAGCCTGTGCTGCGACACCCATCCTGCTGGCCGCGGACCCGGTGCTCGGCGAGCGCGGTGAAACGGCATTGGAGGGTAAACCGGTGAGCGGCGCCTGTGCCTGCCACAGATCCTGACGTCGGTATTGACAGACTTCAGCTTGGAACAAATCAATCGCGTGTGCGACGAACAACAAATCTACAGCTTCCGTTGCACGCCGGAGCAGGTGCACGAGTTGAAGTCGACGGGAGTGCTGTCGCGGTCGTGGAGAGGCTGTGCTCGGCGCTGCTGCACGTCCTGGGCGCTGCCACCCGCAGGTTGGCAGGGTTCCGCGTGTACCATGAGTGCTTTGGAGGCACGCGTGGCGTGTGCACACCGAAGCTGGCGCTAGTGCAGTTCGTGGAGTGTCGAGGGGCGTTCAGTGCTCGACGGTTCGTGAGCCACTCGCATGGCACGGAGAAGTTCGATTCTGGCATGCGGGGACCTCTTATAAGGTCCTGCGTGTACTGTCCTATCATCACTACGAGTTGGAACTACTGGCTGGTTCTTATGTTGTATTTCTCTGTCCGTCGGTTTGGTAACATGGCTATTGGGGCTTAGGTCGTTTCTTTGTCCAATACTTCTTTCTTTTTTATTAGTTCGCTTTGGGTTTCCTGAATTGTCTAATGTTAGAAGTGAAGGTTAACCTTGAGGTACATTAGCCTTAGCCTTGTGGTAGGTTAGGTTTACGTTAGCCTAACCTTAAGTCAATTTTGATCAAGTTTGTAAGAGTGGTAAGCGGGTGGTAGCTTACTTTAGTAAGGTCACGTCAGTTAGAAACGTTGCCGGTCTTCCAGGCAATGTAATATTTTCGTCATTATTTGATTGGTGTAACTTTTAATATAACACTATTGCAATGCCTTGATAGATACTGTACGTAAAATGAACCTTCTACTAAGAGTTTCACGTTGGTGTATTTATCTGCAGGATTTCAATTTTGAAATTCAATATCGTAAGGGCGCGATGATTGAAACAACATTGAGCGACCTCTGAGCTAGGCCGTTCGAAAGTAAGTTCTAACTTAACCTTTTAATGTGTGTTTGTGTTATAGTAGCTCGATCGACAAGTGTGTCAGTGTAAGGCAAGTGTTTGCCTGCCTGGTTGGTTGGGACGTGCTGCCGATGTGACTTGGTTGCTGCTGGCTGGTTTCGGCGGAGGTGTGCCCTCAGCGCGTGGCGGGTGCTAGAGTGGCGCAGTGGTCCGGCAAGTCGCAGGCCGTCATGCAGTGGTCCTGACGGGCGCGTAGAGTGCTCAGTGTTCCGAGCGGGCGTGAGGAGTCGTGCTGTCCCGGCAGACGTGTTGTTTGAACGCGTAGGTAACGGGCGATGTCCCGGCAGACGTGTTGTGTGAACGCGTAACGGGCTCTGTCCCGGCAGACGTATTCCTTGAATACGTATTAGGCGGTGTAATAGCGGGCCCTGTCTCGATTCTCGTTTCCAACGTGTGAAGTTCAAGTTTAAGTATGAGTTTGAGAGAGACTTTTGTAAGAATATGTGTGCATATCTATGTAAGAGGATGTGTGCATATCTATGTAAGAGGATGTGTGCATATCTATGTAAGAGGATGTGTGCATATCTGTGTAAGAGGATGTGTGCATATCTGTGTAAGAGGATGTGTGCATATCTATGTAAGAGGATGTGTGCATATCTATGTAAGTGGATGTGTGCATTTCTATGTAAGAGGATGTGTGCATTTCTAAGTAAGGGGATGTGTGCATATCTATGAAAGCAAAGTACTGTTATCTCTTTTCTGTAAGATTATGTTTGTATGAGGGCCTTGAATGTGTGAAGAATGATTGTTGTTGTGTAAGATTGTTTGTATGAGGCGACTGTTTGTTTGCTCAGTTCAATTGGATACTTGGTCCCATTGGATACATTTTGTGTATGTGGATATTGGACGCATGGTCCAATAAACACATAGTTTCTATAGACGATTGGTCTCAAGAGGCGCTTGGCCTTAGAAATGATCTTGAAGGGTGCGTGGCCTTGAAAGATTTTGTGAAGAGCGCTTGGCTCTAAATGACATATGGTCAATGTGATGGACGCTTGGTCCAGGGCGCTTGGCTCTAAATGACGTATGGTCATTGTGATGGGCGCTTGGTCCTGGGCGCTTGGCTCTAAATGACCTATGGTCAATGTGGTGGACGCTTGGTCCTTACAGACAGAAGGGATGCCTTCTGACTGTTCTGTTCACAGGATATTCAATTACAAGAAGTTAGGCCGAGTTAGGAGACTACCCTACGACAACGTCAACATAAGCATTACTGAATTGATATCATCGATTATTAGTCAGGACAGAATCGATTATAAGTCAGAATTAGTGATTGACGGTTTCGATCCCCACCACTGCCTATAATAAACAGGCACTCGGTCGTATACAGGCTGATTAGCTGCTGAGTCTTCGACCGGAGCGGTGGTTGTTTCGATACTGTGAGTCCGTTCCATGTATTTATTTTACCTTATAATTGTTTTGTTACTTGGAAAATTGAAGGTTGTTTGCAATTCTTTATGTTGTTGAATTTTTGTCGATTTATTATTTAAAATAAAATTGGTTTATAATTAAAATCAGTTTTAAGGTCTTGAAATATTGTTTTAATATTTGATTAGCACTTCTGGTACCTAAATATATTTTTTAAATTACTTTTGAAAAAATAATCTTGGCAATAAAATTTAACATAATATGTTGATTATTTAACCTACATTATTTTGGCACATAATGTCGGTTAAGAAAAATCTTATATATAAAATTCTTGTGTCACAATGTTAGTTACCATACTCCTCCGAAACTTTATATGCATATTCAGTAGGTCTGAGAATCGGCTACCATCTATTTTTCATCCCTCTAAGTGATAAGCGTTTGCTGGGTCAGCTAGTTACATATCTATTTTACTTTTAATCAAAAAGTTTGGAAGCAATTTTTGGTCAATTTTTAGCTCAATCCCTGATAAAGTAAATCATTCACAGTTTAGGTACTATTATGCTTGTTCAGACACTATTCTATGTGTCATTTATAATCTATTGTTTTAAAAACGCCATATTTGTTTTTATTATAAGAAATTTGCACAAAAATTAACTATAATATAAATTATTAAAGAAATCCAATTAACAAAGGTTGAAAGTGTAGACAGGAGAGCAAAGCAAAAGAGTCCTATCAAAGTATCGATTGAAAGATATAATTAAAGTTAGAGTTAGGTAACTACGCGTTTGTTGTCTCACATACGGGTGTGTGTAGTTTAACCCCACAAAACTTTCATCTCCAGAGACCCTCCGTACGCTTGTGTGCGACGCGGAGGGCCCTCCCTTTCAAGGGAGTAAAAAGTTGTTGTGACTTGTTCACCTCTTTCGCTGTCGCCCTCCGCACTCTCAACACATGCTAGTGTGCGTTTTACGATACTACATATGCGATACGTATATAAAAATTCTCCAACTCTTAAATCTGTTTTTTTGTAACAAACTTTCCATTAAATAATGCATAGATAGTTATCACAAAAATAGTTGTCTTAAATACTGAAAATGAAAAGAATATGTTATAAATTATTATAAAATGATTAGTACATTAATATGTACTAATCATTTTATAACAATTAATTTTCAGTGCAGATAGTAAAAAAATACATTTGTTAAATTAATTAGAAACAATAAATAGATGATGAAATAGTTGGAAAGAAAGTAGTTACCTTCCTAGGTAACTACTTTCCAACTATTTCATCATCTACTTGTCATCCGGGAAAATGCGTAGTTCTTGTGGGTGGTCAAGAAATTAAAATATTTTTAAATAAAATTAGTAATGATAAATAACACCCACGCGAAGCAGGGGAAGGTCAACTAGCATTACCTTACTGTAATCATGACCACCCACAAGAACTACGCATTTTCCCGGATGAAAATATAGCCAGGTCTGTTAATCCAGGTTATAAAGTAGGTAGTGATTAGAACCCGTTCAGCCTTTTTGTGTGATTGAATAACAAATATACAAATATACCAACTTTCACATTTATAATATTGGTAAGATAATACTTATTAACCATAATTATAATAAGTATTATAGAATTAAGGGATTTTTGGCACGGTTGTAGTTGACTAAGGTAATTTTGAAAGTAATGTATGATGCAATTATAAATAATAATAATTGTTTGAATTTCAGTTCAGGGCATGATTCTTAATAATTAGGTAGGCCAGTCCAGATTTTAATGATGTGGTTTACAAAAGGTTACTCTAAAATTTATTGACGTTTGTATATTTGAGACATGTGTCTCATGAAGGTAACATACCTTTTCGCGGCGCCTACTGGCACACACCAAGCAATAAAAAATCCCTTTCCAACATAAAATCAAACGCGTGCTCATCCGACACGCAACAATTGAATTCAACTGCGGGGACACATTTTTTACCAAAAAAGTAATTTTATTTTTAAAAAATGCTCTTCCCTCGTTCTAATGTCGTTTAAAAAAGCCATAATATGTCCCTGAACGACGCGCGCCGGCTGAAGATTTGACGCGCTTGCGCATGTGTTTATAATCGTCCCTTCGAAATTTACCATTTTTTCGTAAATTTTACATTATCCAGTATACCAGTTACTGGCGATCGATAAGTTGCAAAAAAAATGCGAATAATAATTCGCATCAGACCGGTCTTCAAAAGGTTAAAAAAAACTAAGTAGCCAGTACCGTACTTTTTCATAGACGTCAGGAGCGAACGGCTGGACATTATGGGCTAGCTATGTAAGTTCAACGGTTTTTGTGTGACCCCCAATTTACAACACAAGAAGGGTCCGACCGTACCCCGATATCTTAGTGTGTATGGAGTCTAATGTTAATTTTGTACAAAAACAGGAATATAAATAAGTGTATCCCCAATAATATCTAGGGAGTTCTTTAAAAATGCGTACAAGGTTTTCGATAAAATTATTAGAATATTTATTGTAACAAACTATCTGACCTATCCTCGCTAAAAAAACAGATTTATTCTAGTTAAATAAAGAAATCAAGTTTATACATCATTCATACTAAAAATATTAATGAAAAATTTCATCCCTATTTTACACACATTTAGGAGAAGATTTGGCACCGTGACTATATTTCTTGTACTAACATCAAAGTCAAAGGGTTAAGATTTTTCCCCTATATCATAAGGAAAAGGTTACAATTGGATGATAATGTACCTAAGCAGTGATAGCCCAGTGGTTTAGACGTTTATGTCTACTCGGGAGGTCCGAGTTCGATCCTGGGTACACACCTCTGACTTTTCTGAGTTATGTGTTTTTTAAGAAATTAAATATCATTTGCTTTAATGGTGAAAGAAAACATCGATCGTGAGGAAACCTGCATTTCTGAAAGTTCTCTATGTTCTCAAAGGTGTGTGAAGTCTGCCATCCCGCACTTGGCTAGCGTGGTGGACTATGGCCTAATCCCTCCTTATTCTGAGGAGGAGACTTGGTTCAGCAGTGGGCCATTAAAAGATGATGATAATTATGTAAATACTTAAGTAGTTAAAATTTGCAAATTCTTATTATTACGTATAATAAACTATACAATTCCCGTACATATACTATACCTACGTATAGTTGCACAGGAAATTAACAAGAAGTATGTTTTCCTCAGAGTAAGGCCGAACATATTGGCAATAAATAAAATTGCCAAAAAGCAGTACGACGGCGGGCGGCCAGCGGCAAAGCGGAACAGATAAAAAACTAGAGAAATAGTTCTCTACTCCCGAAACTCGATATCGATTATATCATAAGTTTAAGTTAAATTGTCATGTACTTTTTATTATATCATATTTTAGTATCTGCGGATAGTTATTTTGAGCAAATTCATAGAGGGCAAAAGGGCAAGGCGACGCTGTCGCTAGCTGAGACGGCTGACGGGAGCTACGTCGTGTCGGCGATCTCAAAACGAGCATGAATTGCAGTACCCAAAGAGCTAAAGAGAATGCGCACTGAAACGTTACTGTATCTCACAACTCTCTCATTCTCTACCAGAATGTTTCCTGCTATTAATACTCAACGTAAATGAATGAATGACAGTTACATTTACCCTTTAAATTCATAGAAAGTGACGATGAAATTCACAATTATATTAAATTTAGATCTAATTATTTTAAATAAGTAAATTCTTAGATTTCGTCGCTTTTGACTACAAAATTAATTAAAGTCAAATAATAATATCCTTACAACAAATCGATAGAATAGAATGATATGATAATAGAATTAGAAGTATTACTTTAATGCTTACTAATAGTTGATATGGGGAGAGAATAATTTACATCGTAAGTATACTCATCAAATATAACGAAGCGGGGCTCTGTAGCAGCGATTTCAAACTAATGTACAATTTTTTATCAATTTGTCTTTAAAAAGCTCTATATCTTTGATATAATTTACCAACCTAGTCTAATGATCACAGTATTATTACTATTTACATATACAATCATAAACTATACTACTAATTTAGACTGCTTATTTACTTCCAAATTGTACATAGTATTCTTCGTTTCACCGATGCTTTCTCTAAACTATTAATAGTTATATGGACGGTGGCGAGGAGAGGGTTAGTCACCCTAACCCTTTACCGTGAGGGTGTGGGGCCGGAGGCGGGCAGCGGAAGGGTTACCGCCCGCGGGGCGGCGCAGAAGCTCTAGCACCCTGCGCCCGACGCACTTTTACGAGGAGCTTTTTTATCGTGCGTGCCGTCGTTTTTCCTTTTCTATTTTTTATGTTTATTTCCCCGAGATCATAAATTATGTTTGAAGGAAGGGAACTCTCGGACGTTCACGGCGACAGGAACCGGGGTGAGGTCGAGTAAGATTTTTGCTTTCAATTTCTTTTTTTATGGTTTCTCGTGTGTTGACGTAGGGCTGCAGCGTTGCTATGGCTACTGCATCGCATTAGACAAAGGCGAGGGAGCCAGGCGCTCCACTACTGAATAGTGGGTTGATTATCGATGCCGTATAAATAAACAAAAATATTTGTTGTTGTAACGCGATCTACGGTGGCAAACACGGTACGGTTGTCTATATTCATTCGAGCCTTGTTTACGAACAAACTGGCGAGATAAATGCTTAGCCACATGTTTACCTATACTCACTGGACGCTCAGCCGTGTAATTTCATCCGACAACGTTATGGGCCATTTGATTTTAATTGATTCGTGGAACACTATATACCTACGAGTTCCTACTAACGAGGCCTTCTGTTTACACATTAGTAAATAATTCATTTTCCTATTTCTATCGAAGAAGCAAAATATAGTTTATTAATGAAATATAACCACAAAGGGCTAACAACAAACGCGGTATTCAGTTAATTGGTTACCCTTACAGCATATTGCGTCCAGCGGCAGCGAGTTAACCACCCGCGAAAGAGAAATTTATTAATAAAAGCCGGAATAGTTACACGCTGCATTTAAAATTAGAACCCTTTAGGGCGCCACGCCGACACACAAAGAGAGAATGGCGAATTGTCGGCAGGTAGCGAATATGCCACAGTGAACCCAGTAATTACTAAAGGCTCCAGTTTAATAAATGGCTCTTTTTCTAAATTATGAAGGGCCGATCGCGCCATACGGACGTACCTGCCGCGAACCCTTCGTCTGCCACAATAATGAGTTAAAGCTATACCAATTTGCCCGAAGCGGTGCAAAAAGTATCATTTAGATCTTATACATAACATTTGCAAGCTAAATATTGTACAAACTAAAGTAAAAATAGATATAAACGAGAGGTTTGGTAAAAAATATAGAAAAAAACATAAAACATGTCTATAGTCACTATGTAAACACTTTAATATTTTTTAGAAATTGAAAGGGTAAGGAAGTGACATATTAAACAACAAACACCCTTTTGCCGGGAGGCAATGAAGTATAGTATAATGACTTGTAATTCCGATGTTTTCGATTTAAAATCGCATTTCCTATAGGCGACATTTAACAAAACCACTGAAGCAGACACGAGAGCATCACCAATACTAGGACAAAGCCTCTAAACAATACCTTCCGAGTCGACTTAAAAGGAATCTATACACACGCCTACGTATGAAACAGACTGATATTTTGCGGCCCAAGTTACAACCTTCAAGCAACTTTAAAAATAAATATGTTATTTTACAAAAAAAATACAATTAACATGCAATTATGTAGTAAATAAACCTTTAGAAATACGCAACTAATGCGTTGTTACAAACATTATGTTTTAAAAAATAATTTTACTTAGTAGGAACAAAGTTCCTTTCACTAAGTTTTTTTATTATTAAATTACAAGCACAATTATTAAGAATGGTAATAAAAAATGTTGGGTTCCGGAAAGGAAAAAAGGAACTCTAAAAATAGAGAACTCTGTACTGTAGAGAACACTCTTTTTTGTCAGCGTTACTGAGATAAATAAATATCAAGATAAATTTAAAACAAATTTTTATCATGATTGTTTTCAGCATACTTACAGCAAAGGAAATAATTCGAAAACGGTAAAATTACATTAATATTTTACTATAGTAAGTAAACTGACTGCGACCTATGTTGATAATATTATATGTTAATTCTAATTATTCCAAACCCCCAGTGTGCCAGTCCTACGAGCACTTAGCCGATTTTTAAGGTAAACAGATTATGATTAATTATTATAATTATACTAGTCACTACAGTTAATATCCAGTATAGTCTAAGTCGAAATATCTAGTATCTTACGACTTAGACCATACGCGAAAGTTAACAGAAGGATAGAGCGACTGGTGCGCTACCTACAACACTATAGCAACACACTCAACCGTAAAAATACTCACGGTAATCCTTTACTGGGTAAGCCTTTCACGAGCGATAGCCTAGAAATATTTGTTAAATATTTTGGCGGATGACATATTGTATTCCTCCGATAATAACATCTAAATAGATGTCTCGAGCATATTTTTTATGAAGACGCCCTACAAATGCAAATAAAACATTTTTAACAAAAAATTTAACCGACTTCAAACTAAAAAATGCACTAAAAAGTAAGAAATAATACTGTTATTTATTAACATCCCTTTATTATGAAAATAATATACAATAATTGTTATTTTTGGAGAAGTAACAGTAATTTAAATTTCCTCATAGTAATTGTTACTTAACATTCTTAACTATATCTATTATGGCTATCTGTGGTCTTCCTCATCAGTTCCACTTCAATAAATGGTAAGTTCCGAATGCAAATGTTTGCAATCTTTCTGAAAATATCAAAATCACAATATGTGTGCCTATAACTTTTGAGGAGTTCTTCGTTCATCAGAAAATGAGATTTTTTTAAAAATTCAACCGAATTGAAAACGTCCTTTTTTTGAAGTCGGTTGAAAATAGTACACAAACAAGCATCTTTTCTGAAATATAAAACGTGTCGGTGAAAAACTGAGTGAAGATATTTTTCAGGATTTTTTGAAACATGGAGATTCTTGAAGGTAACCTATGTAAATTCCGGAATTTTTTTATAAAGTTTAAAGCTCCTCTTTTACTGCAGCAAATTATTTAAAAATTAACAAAACATGCTACAACTTTTAAGGAGATATATTAATTGTTATTTATTTTTGATTTCTATTAACTTAAATACGCATTAAGCGGTGGGCTTGTTATCTTATATCTTATACTATGTAATATATAAATAGATATTACATATACTAATATCTAATATATAAAACTGAAGAGTTTGATTGTTTGTTTGCTTGAACGGGCTAATCTCAGGAAAGACTGGTCCGATTTGATAAATATATTTTAGAGTTAGATAACCAATTTATCGAGGAATGCTATAGGCTATATATCACGCTACGACTAATAGGAGCGGAGCTACACGTGAACAAAGTCGCGCGGGTCGACTATTATTATACAAAAATAATGTACCCAAATACTTAAAATGTAATAAACTAATAAGATAATGAATTACTTCAAAAGTTAAACACAAATTAGTAAGCAAAAAATACAATATAGATAACAATAGCTTATAACACGTGTCCATCTCTAAGAGTATCTTATTTAGAACCATTAACTCTTCTTACCTATTTACGAATAGGTGACCAAACAGAAGAATCTGGACACAAATGCCTTCCATTAATACCCGTCAAGTAAACTACCCGAGTCATTTGAACTAAGATCACATCATTAATATTGAGTAATATATGGAGGCGGTGCCGGTAATGATGAATTTCATGAAGAGATCCTTTTACCCTTTACAATCTGTCAAAAAATCCACTTAGGGAAAACGAAGTCTACGTGAATAGGTAAGTGGATCTTTGAAAAACGATCGCTTAGAATTACCTACTGGATAACATCGATTTTACGCATGTCTTGCTCTGAAAGATCACATTATGTACAACTTTATCCTTAGAACCGAAATAGCATTGTAACAAAAACAAATAATTATTTCCTGAATAAGTAAAGTGGCGCCCTCGCTTCAGTTTACTGATAATGAATATGTGTGGACTAAGTCTAGGATTCCTTTATGATAACATCTATTATGCACAGCAATAGGTTTTATAGGCATTTTACACAAGAAATCGAGAAGTGCTTGGGGCGTATCATACAGGAGCTTGTTTGAGAACGTCCTCCACATGATCAAGACACTCACCATCTACTGCCCGACTTCCTCTGCAAAAAAGCAGCTAGCAGCACCACGCCACTGAACTACATTATTTAGCCAGTGAAATCACTTGACTGACTATATTAAACTACTCACCAACACAAAATCACCAACAAAAAAATTATCAAGTACTGCTAAGTTTAATATAATTTTTTTCAAAAAGACGCAGACTTTACTGACATAAAATGAGAGAGGAATGATACCCATTACTGTATAACAATACGTATACAATTTAGACGGAGCCGAAGAGTGCCTGGGGCTTGAGACCCAGGAGCAGGTTTAAAGAGTTATATTAACTCTCACCTCCACCACTTGACCTCGCCAACTACAAAGATAACAAAGTAAACTTACGTGAACATCAAGAAGAGTGACCTTAACCACGACACTATTATACTAAGTTCCATGTACACTACACGAAAACACCAGAGATACTGACTAATCTATCGCACTAAAGGTTATATATTGTCTCCACGTCGGTATACTTAAAATAATATAAAAGGAACTACCCGCCAATACTAATTTATAAACGGTGTTACTAAAATAACGTTTAAAACTATTCTTTCTCCAGTAATGAGTTCTCTTGCCAGAGAGTTCCGAGAGAGAGAGAGAGTTATATCTAAAATATACTAAACTCTAATGAATAATAATAAAAATAGAATATTTAAAGGTATTGTTCTCATTACATCATGTGATGATTTATTGATATTGGAATTCCATGTACACTACAAATAACATTGTCACCCAATTTTGCTGTGCTGCGCAAAATATGTGTCTACCTTTTATTATGGGTTTGTCTTATCCTTATAGATACGTCTCTACTTTCTAAGTGAAAGTATGAAAGAAATAATTTATATTGAACAAGAAAAAAATATAAAAAAACATGCTAGCTGTTAATAAATAACGCGTCAACTACTTTTAACCGACTTCAAAATAAAGGAGGTTAACAATTCGGTTGTATTTTTTTTCATGTTTGTTACCCTACTAACTACGTCATTTATGAAACGAATTGGAATTTTCTTTTTGTAATTGTTTGGATATGTGCTTATAGATTGGTCCCATTTTTCCAAAAACCAGTTCTGATGATCCTTGAGGAATTGAGATTAATGGGATGGGAGCGGGAGGGGGTAAGTCTAACCAACATGCAGCTCGAGCGGAACGCTTGTCTTGGTCTTGTCTTGCCTTGTCTTTGTCGTGTCGTGATGTCGCTGATGTTCTTCGTCCTCCTCTATCGCACATACCAATAATACGCGCAATGCTTGGTTGCCATACATATTTACTTACTCCAATTTTTAATTTAAAACCCTTATATTGGACCGGATTTTCGTAGACAACCCAGTAGTATATACAACTGTAATTGCAATAAATTTAACGTAATTACTAATATAAACTTACCACTTTGAACACGGCTACCGGGAGGTGCGGACCAAATAAATGCAGGCAACCTAGCTGAGGCACATTGTGCATATTTTTACCTTTCTTTCGGAGTTTAGTTAATTAGTTTATCACGTTGGTAAAATTTGAAAAAAATTCAATTAATTATTGGCTTGACCATATTTTTTTGTAACCCTATTGATATATTAAAATCGGCCTTACTTGGGATCCTCTACTATATAGGTACTCCTACTATCCTCAACTATATTTTTAACAAAAAATTGAACCGACTTCAAACTCTAAAAAATGCACTAAAAAGTAAGAAATAATTAGCTTAATTAATAACCTCGCTTTATTAGGACAATAATATACAATAATTGATATTTTTGTAGTCGGTGCCAGCCAGACCAGCCAGGTGAACAGACGTGTAGTGAGATAGAACAGTAGGTAATAGGTATATCTATTGAACGAATCTGTAACGAAATAGTGTGTACGATTATACTACTAGATACTTTCTTTTACTTTTCTATCTTCTGCACTATTGCTGGCACCGACTACAAACATAGACAATTCCATTAAACCCAAACAAGACTAGTTTACGTTGTCCCATGCCTGTGTTCCAGTACATACCTTCCGGTGTTATCTTCAACTGATGGTAGATGAAGCCGGAAGGTCTAAGAATCTACTGGTAATATCACCATGAAAATTATTTATTTAAATTTTCTCATAGTAATAGTTGCTTAACTTTCTTAACCATATTATTCCACTGATATATAATATATATAAACTATATATAAATGATAAGTTCTGAATGCAAATGCTTGAAACCCTTCTGAAAATATCAAAATCACTATATGTGTGCCTATAACTTTTGAGGAGTTCAATCAATTCGTCAAGGATCCCATTATCAGAACTGGATTTTGAAAAAAATGGGACCAATCTGGCAATGGCATACCCTACGAAATACAAAAAGAAATTTCCAATTCGGTTCATAAATGACGGAATTCTGAGACCGTAACAAACATAAAAAAAATAAAAATACAACCGAATTGATAACCTCCGTTTTTTGAAGACGGTTGAAAATATTTAAATGTTAAATATGAAAATAAAGCTTAGTCGTCGCTATAGTATGATTTACGTTCAAATCCTTTAAAATATTATTCAGATATACTTAAACCAACGTATGCTATTTACCTATATGTTTCTGCTTATTTTATTTATATGCTGATTGCGGATAAACATTAATATTTTTTTTCAAGTTTTGCAAAAAAAATATTTTAATGCTTTTTACCTTAACGTAACTTACAGGGATTTCATGCAAGGGTTATTTATTTATTAAAAGATATATTATCCTTTCACATGTTGATACAATGCAAGCCTGCACAACGGCAACGCAGCATACAAAGCGCTAGTCCGCCGGTCAACCCATTAGCTTGGACGCACCACGGGGGCTCATGATCACTTTGCTCATGTTAATTTATGTGCTTTGTTGCTTTGTTCCATCACAAAGGGCACATTTTATAGCATTCGGCTGCCGGACACCCAGATTAACATCTATCTCGGTTTTGGCTTTCACTCGTTTTGTGCAAAGACACAATGCCCGCTCTAACAGGGCACCTGGCATTAATGTCATGAGCACGAAAAAACTTTACGTAAACGTTAATTATGATGGTGCAGAGAATTCTTTTATAAAAAACTAAAATATTTCTGTTGAAAAATATTAATAAATAAAAATAAAAAAAAAATCGTCGACTATATCATTTTATTTAAGTACTAGCTGCCTGCCCTCGCTTCGCTCCGGGTATTTAAAGCAATATTATAATTGATGTCCTCAAATTGTCACTTGTAATTGTGTAGTTTTTCATTATTTGAAAAAAGAGAGAGTGAGAAAAAGTTATAGAAAAAATATAGAAAGAAAAAGAAAAGCAACAGATAATAAAAGAGGGAGGACAGAGCAAAAATAATATTGAATAGGTAAAGGAGAGATAGAGAAAGGGAGGAGAGAGAGAGAGAGCTTTAATCGAAAGAAAGAAAGTGAAAGAAGACTGATCATTCTGAACAGATAAAGATAAAAATTAAAGAGAGAAAAAAGAGAGTGATAGTATTATAAGAGGATGAGAGAGAGGAAATACTATAGACTTCTCTCAGTGAAAGAATTTTTAAAATCGGATTAGTAACAACAAAATGGCCATATTCTATTAATTAAAAAATGTATATGGGAACACTAAATCACCTTTGTCACTGACGAAAAGTGTAGTCTTCTATAAATGAAAGAATTTTTTAAATCGGATTAGTAACAAAAAAATTACCATACTCATTACCATACGTCAGAAAAAGTTGTACAAAGAAAAATGATAGAAAGAAAAAGAAAAGAAAAGCGACAGATAATAACAGAGGGAGGACAGGGCAAAAATAAAAATGAATAGATAAAGGAGAGAGACCGATCATGCTGAACAGCTCGATAAAGATAAAAATTAAAGAGAGAAAAAAGATAGAGGATGAGAGATAATGATACTATATATAAGATGAAGAGGGACGGAAATACTACAGACTTCTCTCAGTGAAGGAATTTTAAAAATCGGATTAGTAAGAACAAAATGTCCATATTCTATTAATTAAAAAAATGTACATATGGCAACACTAAATCACCTTTTTCAGTCACAAAAAGTGAAGTTTTCTATCAGTGAAAGAATTTTCAAAATCGGATTATTAAAAAAAAATAGCCATATTCTATTTATTAAAAAAATGTATGTGGCAATACTAAATCACCTTTGTCACTCACGAATAGTGTAGTTTTCTATCAGTGAAAAAAATTTAATATCGGATTAGTAGTTCCTATTAAACTCTTCAATTTACAAAATGACCAGATTATGGCCATATCTATTTAATTAGAATATTTATGGCAAACACCACATAGCCTATGTTACCCGGAAAGGATGTAACTTTCTATTGGTGAAAGAATTTTCAAAATCGATTCAGTAGTTTTCGAGCCTATTCGCAACAAACAAACATAGAAACAATCAAATCTTTCCTTTTTATTTAATAGTGTAGATAAAAAAAGCATACAAGAAAGTTGAATTAACATTTCCCATTTTATCAAAATAAATAATTCATAATTCCATTTAAATATTTATTTCTATAATCAATAATTTATCTTATAATAAGTATTATAAATTATAATATAGCAATTTGTAAATATCTTAACTAATAACACAATATCTGCGATTACTAGAATTAGATACAGAGTTAAAAAAATCCCAACCAAATGGCCACACTATTTTTAAATGAACCTAAAAAACATATTAGGACGCTATTTCGAACTACAAGTTCAATCAGAATAGTGTAAGTAAAAGTAGTTTAATTGGTATACAAAGTGAAGATCAAATTCAATTTATGGAATATATAAGAATGGAGTGGAACATTCTATAAGGGACTGAGTGTTTAATTACTATTTGGTGATCGAAGCACAAAACCCAATAATTATAAAAATTTAATAAAATTTATAAATATCAAACTATTTATTTATTTTCAAGCAGATATGGCTTCATCTTTTAGGTTACGTTGTGTGAGAGTTGCGATTTCACCATGGACCCTGATACGATACAGACAGGTGTATACTGAGTGACCCCAGTTGGAATGTATTTTTAAACGCACTAAGTTAAAACCTTTTCGAGAGGGATGTAGTATGTCGAAGTACTGTATGGGTTTCCCGTTCATGTCATATTCGAATGTCCCAAAGTCATGTGGATAAGGATCGCCTCGGTACTCCAAACCTTCGAGTTGAAACAAACGGGGAGCTGATGAAATTTCTCTACAAAAATCACGAAAATATTTTAATAATTATGAAAATATTTTTCTACTGGAAAATTGTCTATTTTGTGCTTTAAACCAACGCGCTTAAAATCTTCTTAGTATAAATAAAAATATTGATTTACTAGCTGCGCCCCGCGGTTTTACCCGCTATATTTTGGATAGTTCATATTATATCATTTAAAATTACAGCCTATGTGTTATTCCGATGTATAAACTATATTGGTTAATTTCATCAAAATCCATTCAGCAGTTTTTGCGTGAAAGAGTATAAACAATGTACCTATGGATGTATACATTCTTACAAACTTTCGAGTTTAAATAGTAGGATTTTAAACAAAACATTAAAATAATTGAAAATATTTATCTAATGAATCTATTCAACTGAATATAGTAATTGAAAATTCGATAGAATTTGAATTAAGGGTCAAACATTTTAAAATTTTGATTTTCGTGTTTGAATCAAAATATTATCATTAAGTGTTGTTTGTTTTTGTAATTGTAGGGCATTTATTTCCGACATTAGTAATAAGTACGTCTCTCAATATAGTCAAACGCATTTCTATATACAGTTATGCATTGTCTACTCTTACTCTACATAATCTATTACTTTTCTTTTTAAAATACAAAATACCTGGTGGGAGCAATATGTGGTGCAATATGTTCGAGACTAACGCCGGTCACGTGCACTGTGCCTAGCAGTCTTATTGTCGCCTCTCCTCTCGATCCTTTGATAGCCCAACACTCGCCAGGTAAAGTGCCTGGTCGGATGATGGTGACGGCCCCTGGACAGTCTCGGCAGATCACTGCGCTAATCATGTGCAGTACCCAGTTAACTGGAGACTCGTATATAACGTGTTCTATAGTGTCCCCTGTGTCTACAACGCGAGCGCCAGCCGACTCTAATGCGTAATCGGCTATCTATTAACAATAGCGTATTAGATATTTCTTTTGTCTGTCAAATCCCAGTTTTATTCCAAGTGTTTGTCCACTGCAATCATGGACTAAATATACGTCTTACCTGACGATCATAATCTCTGACATCGAGTGCATGGTTTATTGTTCGACGTGAAGGTTCCAACGCGTCCTTCGCCCGACCTGCAGCTGCCGAAACCGCTGGTAACGCTGCTGACAACCTCTCCATCTGTCCCTGAAGCCGTTCATGCTTACGATTTACCTGACAAATATAATCTTTTTAAGTTAGTTACGTCTTGGTACCTACGAAAACAACATAAACGCTCATCGCTAAAATAAATGCTCAAATGAAAAGGTAATCTAATTGTGAATTATTAACACTAGAACCTCTGACAGTCCATGAGAAAGCTGCATGATCACATGCTTAACGTCTGAGAAGTCTCCTTCCAACGCGTCTTGCTGTCCCCACATATATGTATAAACATTAAGACCTACAAATAAAGATATCGCCCCGCAAATAAATAACTGGCATATAGTATTAAAACATCCGCCTTGTTGGAGATTATTATGCATCCTGTTATTTATTGGTTGTCAATAAGTTTCTTTCAGTTGATTTTTTTTTTTTAATTATATGGTCTTTCAGTTGATAGTATGAAATGTCAAAAAGCTAGCACAGAAGTAGAAAAGCCGGCCAGGACATAAATGCTTCGTTCAGTAATTTAAAAAAAACGTTTTCAATCAAAAAATATTGCAATTTAAAATTCTTTAAGTTCTGTAGATAAAAATGTCTTCGACGAGTTTAACGTTGACTTAAGTAAAATGGTTTCTTCTAGACGAATTTTTACTTATTCTGCAATATATGTACATAATATTAGTCTTTGGCAGATATATCACAGTAAAACTTTGGTTGAAAAATATTAAAGCATGTATATTGAAAATAATAAAAACATATAAAATAAAGCAAGCAAACAGCAAATAAAATAACAAATATGATTGGCGTTACTTTATTTAAAAAGTCCAAAATATTAAATTATAAGTTCACTGCTTCTGAGATTTATTAATGTATTCAATCTGCGCAGCGGCGACCGAAGTCATGGATTCGTGCGCGTGGTGCACGTTGGCGCGCCAGGCCAGCAGCACGTCGCGCAGCTGCTGCCACTGCGCGCGCCCGAACGTGCGGTGCATGGTGCTGGACACGCGCACTGTGCGGGACGCCTGGTCCATACGCGCGCGGACTAGCCGCGTTTTGAGCACTAAAACAAAATATAATAGAATTAACAACAGAATATTCTGTAAGCAATACTCTGATGGTCTCTGATCAGCATTAGCATCATAGTTCCTATAGATTTATATTAATTTATTAATAATTGATACTGCCTCCATAAAATATAACCTCTGTCCCGATGAATCTGATACAGTTGTGTGACAAAAGTGATTTTGTACAGTGAACATTTTTAGTGTGGTAGTGGTCTAGGTTCCCCTTATTGAGGATCACATGAGTAATTCAGCCCCAAAATTCATTGTTAAAGTTCTTGAGGTAACAAAAAAAAAGGAAGTATATGCAATGGCTGTCTTAGACCGCCCCTAAACATCTGATTGCATCCCCAACAAAGGTTTTTAGTACCTGTCTAAATCAGCAAAGACTTTAATCTGCTATTTATTTCGTTTATGAGTATAATAAAATGTCTAGAAGTATGAAGTATAGCCGGATTTCTATGAGAAATCTGCCCTTAGTTCTTATTCATTTTGCACTAGGGAAGATCGATTTGACGTCAATAAAAAGTTTATATAAATTTTTAGCTCTTTATCTCAAAAAGGTTTCATAATTAGAATAAAACTTTATTTTTTCATTCTTATACATGGTAAAATTGATATTTAATAGCCGCCGATTTTTTTCACACTATCTATGAGTAAAAGACATTCAAATTATCAGAAAATATCTTCTTATAAATGTTTGAGATAAAAAGCTAAAAATTTAGATGCATTATTTATATTTCATGTCAAATGGATGCACTACATGCTAATCGTAAAACACAGGAAAATGGGTATAGATTGCAAAAACCCAGCAATACCTATTGTACAACTGTTCATTATTAGGTTAAAGCTATTATTACTTTAGCAACCGGATTATAGATATATAAATATGAAAATTGTAAAATAATAAGTAACTATTATTTACCTTCAATGATAAATGCTTCAACATTTTTTTCTTCAATTTGAAGTTCTGAGACTATATCATCAAACGGTATTTCAGGATTAGATTCTGCCATCTGCATGAATGAGAGTATCCTCATTTTCTTAATATTTTGTTCATGATTTAAGCCTGAAATGAATGAATTAAAAAATAAATATGGTTATTAAAAACACAGTATCATATTATTTTAATATATTTAGGAACATAGTCGTAACGATTGCTTACAATTACAAGTATATTACATATGTTAATACTTTAAATATACCTTGGGAATGGACAAATTCCTTATGGTTATTGTAGAATGTCTGGTAGCTTGATAATTTCTCTGACACAAATATTGTTAATAAATCATAGATTAATTCTCCTTCCAAGAAGCGAACTGGTTTCAGTGCCAAGAGGGGGTCCAATAGGAATGTATTAGGATCCGCCAAAGCTGTCACTATACATTTTATAGCATCTTCTCTAGCATATGAAGCATTTTCATCTGTGTATGTACCAAGTAATTCTATCATTACTTTTGATGCCAGTTCACTGAAAAATAAAAGATAACTTATTAATTCTTTCTTTCTTAAATAGTTTCTTTCTTAAAGACTTTAATTGAAAAAACAATATCTCATTAGTATATTAACATTAAATTTTTTAATTAAATCTACCTGTTATGATCTTTCAATACTTGGTGAAGCAATCTGTACAGTTTTTGCATCTGCTCATTAGATGGAGGACAACTGGCAAATTCTCTTCTTAACTGCTCTACACTTTTGAAAACCTCACCCACTGAACCCACCCTAGCTGCTAACTCAATCACATGGTAGTACACATGGTACCTAAGGGGTGAAGTAGGCTCCAAATTATTGTAGAGACGCCATAATCTGTAATTCAATCAATAAAATCTTTAAACAAACAACAGACAAAACAAGCTGACTGTAATATACTATAAATAAATCATCAAAGAATTATCTTTATAAAACATACAATGAAAATTAAATCTTTAGATTGAATATATCTATATACTTCATTATGTGTCTTACGAGACCTATTCTATTAGTCCATTAATAGGAACCCCACTATTCCTTGTACTACAAGACATCTTATATTTCATAAGTTTTCAATCTTGAAATCTCTTATCAGTTTTTAATAATAGGCAAAGAGTAAAACTTACGATTGAAGAGAAACCATTCCAAGTTTAGGACCTGGTGCTTTAGTAAGCCTTTGGCTAAATGCTAGGATCAAATTTTCACCTCTTTCCAATGGAATCTAGAAAAAAAAATGTTTATCATAATCCTAAAAACAACTAATACTATATTATTGTAGATATTGTGGATGCTTACAGAAACCATTATTGATACAATACTGTTCAATATTGCTTCTATGTCTGCTTCATTATTTTCTTTGAAACAAACATCACATACACCAACAATTTTATGAAGATCGTCTTCAATGCCTTTTGGAGATTTCTCTTCTGATATTTCAGCGCCTAGACTTTTAAAATACCTTCTCAGTTCTTGAGCCTATAATTAGAAGTACGTTTAAAATACATTTTTTATAAATACTATCAATATTAATGTTATTTAAACAAGTAATTCTTTTATATTAAAATCAAGTCAAACTATTAAATATTATCCTTTTTTATTTAACGTTTCTTTAGGTTATGTTCATGTGAACTTACCTGATCCTCAAGGGATATATCCATAAAAACTGCTGGACCTTGCATCGTTAGTTTTTAATATATATTATTTACTGCTTAACTGAATATCACCTCGTTTTTACAATCTAAATGCTTGTTAAACTCATTTATTAGACGTGTAAGAATAGTGAACACCATTGATATTGACAGCAAAGCAAATTGACAATGTACCATAAACAATAGATCATAATTACATTTACATAGGTGTCACAGATTACAACACTGTTATAGGCAGCACACACTATCCATTATGTCTTGAAGGCACGGCCGAGCAAATAGAAAAAAACAATTCAGCAATCTTTTTAATTTTTTGAATAAAACCAGTAATAAGGAGTCAAAATAACGTAGATAGCTTAATAGATCGATAGAGATTAGCAGCAAATTTTGACCGTGATATTTCACCAAAATCTACATACCTATATCATTCATCCCTATTTTCACCTGGTTTTGCTTTTGATTTCGTATCAAATCACTGATGCGTTCCACTAATCAGTGACTATATTCATACAATGTACTCTGTGACTATATTATTCATCTGTGGTTTCTAAATTTCCTATTAAATGACATATTAAGGCACTGTAATTTTGTTGTTGTTCCTTTTATAATTTTATATATCATCTTTGGTTGTTCCAATTAACCCAAATTAAACTATGGTGCCTTAAATAAAAATTTATAATCATTATTTCCTTATTCCACCAGCGCAGCCACAGCTAGTCTATAAATCTTTACATACGTGTAAGATCAAGAATGTCCAGTTTTCATAAGACTTCGCTTTCACACCAGAGTATCAATGGGACTAAATTAAAGAATAATCTTCCTTATATATCCTCTGGAATCCCATCATTAGATTTTATTATTGGTATGATTTTATTATTTACAATTTATTAGTACTATGTACTAAATGTATACAATGTAATGCTTTGTAGACAAATACAGATATAAATTTAAATGAGCATGTGCTCATCCAATGCACCAAATTTCTTGAATGTCAAGCATGAGTAACTCAAACAGGTTGATTAGCTAATTGATTTAATTATTTGATTTTCCAGGAGGAGGTCTACCAACAGGTGCTGTATTTCTTGTAGGTTAGTTATCTTCACACATTTTATATTTTGAATTTCTTATTATTACATTTTAAACATCAGACACGACTAATAAACAAGTCTTTTATTTCAGAAGAAGATATTTTAGGCAGTTACAGTAGAGTACTAATAAAGTACTTTCTTGCTGAAGGTGTTGTATGTAAACATGATTTATTTATTGCTTCAGCGGATGAAAATCCAGAAGAAATTGTAAGTACTTGTATGTATATATATTTATTTTAATATGTATAGAAACATATCAACAAAACTAGGAATCTAACGAGAAGTGACTTTTATTGTAATCATTGTAGGTAAGAGAATTGCCACAAGCATGTGCACTTCCATCAGATGATAAAACAAGTCGAGAAGCAAATACTGAAATGAAAATTGCATGGAGATATGAAGGACTTGGACAAGTAGAGTCATCTTTTGGCAGTAATACAAATTTTGGACATCATTTTGATCTTAGCAAACATATAGAAGCTCTGACTTTAAAAGAAACAAATATAACTTACTGCATGGTACAACCAAATGATAAAAAAGTTAAAAGTTAGTATTAAATATAAATATATTGTGTTGTACTTAAAAATTAAAAGATAATAAAAGGTAAAACTATCAGTCAAGAAAGTTTTAGGATTGTATTTAATGCCAATGTATTATACTTAAATATAATAAAAGCATCAAAATAACAATATAAAGCAAAGAAAAAAATAGTAAAAAAAATATAACCAATATTTTTACTGACAAAAATATTGTATTTTTCTTCATCTGACTATTTCAAGAAAAAAAGAGACATTAAAAATAAATTTCCAATATTTTTTCATTACAATATTGTGCATTTAAGGATTAATATTATACTAAAGGTAATTCTCCATATAAAGAAAATTTCTTCTGTCTTCAGGTTTTGACAATAGCATTTACCACAATCTTCTACTTAAAATAAAAGAAGCAGTATCAAAAGAGGAATACAGAAATAGTAGTAATAATAAAAATATCCTTCGAATAAGCATTCAGAGTTTAGGATCACCCGTTTGGATGGCATTGGATTGTGATAATGAATGCAGTAGTTATGGGCAAGATCTTTTGAAATTTCTATATTGCCTGCGAAAACTGGTCCAGGCCAAAAATGTAGTAGTGTTTATTACAATTCCATCGCATTTATTTGATGTAAGTAAACTAGATTTTTTAACTGTAGAAAATATGTGTTAAGTAAGTGTGAGAGAAGAGAAAAATGCTATGGCGTCTCCAGCCCTGAACATAGAACTTGCTGGAATTATAGCATTGATGTTAAGGATCTGGCTTACATAAAACATGACGGAAACTAAAGACAATTGATAATCAGATTCACATGTTCTCTATGTCAATGAAATCAGTCAACCATCATAGCCCAATGGTTAAGATGTTAATGTCTTCTCGGAAAGTTCGAGTTCGATCCTGGGCAACACCTCTGACTTTTCTGAGTTATGTGTGTATAACGGTAAAAGAAAACATCGTGAGGAAACTCACTCCTGAGAGTTCTCCATGTCCTAAACCCTTCCTCATTCTGAGGAGGAGACCCAGCTCTGAAGTGGGCCATTAACAAGTTGTGTCAATATTTACTCCAATAAATAATTACAATCACACTGACAATTAATTTTATCTATTTTTCAGGATGAGCCGACAATAAATAGAATTCTATATTCAGTCGACAATGCAGTGAAAATAGAATCATTTGCAGGATCAAATAAGGAAACAAATCCTGTCTACAGTGAATATCATGGGCTTTTCCACATTGTCAAAATGTCTGCTGTTAATTCCCTGGTACCTTATGTACCTCCTAGTTTGGATTTGGCATTTAAGTTAAAAAGGAAGAAGTTTGTTATAGAAAAACTGCATTTGCCACCAGGTATGTATTTATATAGGATAATTTCTTTTTTAAAGGGACATTTTCTTATATAGTCTGTCAGATTTTTTTTGATCAGCTTAAATGTTTTTATAAACCTGTATTGGAATGTTTGGTTTGATTTCAATTACTTTTTTATATCATTGTTGATGTAACTTTGCTCTCGTGGTAATGATTTTACTGACTTTTCAATTGTATTGTTTTTTTTTAATATAAAAAATTGTCAATATCCACTCAAGACAACTTTGTGCCTAACTAATGGTAAATTTTTTCAGAACTTCAAGAATCCAGTGAGCGTGAACAAGACGATATTACAGCAGTACCAAAAACGTGTGGGGGATTCAAGAAAAAGGACATAGATTTTTAATTATATAATTTAAAAAAATTATACTCCTTTTTTTATTACTTTCCTTAACGTATAAAGTGGTAATTTACAACGGATTCGGGCGTTAGAATAACTCATGCATTAATATTAGCTTAAACATGCTTAATTATTAGTCACCCCACTGTTCAGCAGAGCGCATCTCCCAGCCGGCAAATGAATTCATCGCATTTTTAGTCAGTAGCTTACTATACACGCATTTTGGATATACTACGTAAATTGTATTTGGTGACACACTTTCCTTCTGTTTACCAATAATGAAGGTTGTTAGTGCTAAAGTTCTTTTTGGGAGTTTCAATACTATTTTTTTTGTAAGTAAACTTAATTTTGTCATTAATATTACAAATCCATACTTAACATTAGAAATGCAAAAGTAATCCTGTCTGTTTGTTACCTTTTCACGCATAAACTACTGAAATGATTTTAATGAAATTTGGTACAGAGCCATATCATTTATGTCTTTGGGAATCATATACATATAAATTACGTTGAAATTTAAAATATAGCAATAGAAGATGAAAGTTAAAGAGCTGTATAATATTGAAGATTAAACCTAAATACAGTGGATAATACGGACTTCGATAAAAAAAGGAAGTTCTTAATTTAATAGTATATTTAATCAGACTTCATATACATACCATTCCAAACTGTTAAAATATTATCGCAAAGATTCTTTAATAAATAAATGCCCTATGAAATCTAAATTTCAAAATGTGTGAATAAAACACGTTAAATAAAATGAGTTATTCACTCAGTTAAAATCAAATTGAGTTATCTTGCTTCATAATATTTTTGTAAATTGCTTATCGCGGTATGCCCTGATATTAAATAGGAAATGTATATATAAAACTATACCGCCCTGGCTTCGCGCGGCTGCAATTTACTAAATATAATTACTTAGATTTAAAAAAAATATTAATTTTTAATGGTCAGTGAATGTTTTATTATTATCCCGTTGGAATTATGAATTTTCCGTAGAAAGTACCCTATTTATTATTCCAGATGATAAAGTACCTGTGTGCCACATTTCATTGAAATCCTATCAGTCGTTTTTGCGTGATTAACAAACTTAAACTTTCACATTGAAATCGGTTTATTTTTGGGTAGGGTTGTGGATTCCTAAAAGTGGTGTGCGGATTTCTGCTGCTTACCGATTCACGGAGGATTTTGTTGTCGCGATTACTAGCGATGCCGGAGGATGGTCTGGAGGAGCCCCCCTTCTATTACGTCGCTCTAGCACTCTTAGCTGCCGGCCTTGTGGTATGCGGAGTTGCTGCTATAGGAGTTTGGGCTACCTACTTACCTGGATATATTATTTTAACTTTTGTAAGTACTCATAATATTTTACCAAAAAATAAGCTCTACTTACAATCAGAATAGCGTATTGTTAGATCAAAATGATTTGGTAATTATTTCACGACTAGTCGACCCGCGCGACTTTGTTAACGCGTAACTCCGCTCCTATTTGTCGTAGCGTGATGATATATAGCCTTCTTCGATGAATGGGCCATCTAACACTGAAAGAATTTTTCAAATCGGACCAGTAGTTCCTGAGGTTAACGCGTTCAAGCAAACAAACTCTCCAGCTTTTTATTACTACTAGTCGACCCGCACGACTTCGTCCGCGTGATGCTACGCTCTTATTATTCGTAACGTGATGATATATAACCTAAAGTCTTCCTCGATAAATGGACTATCTGACACTAAAAGATTTTTTCAAATCGGACCAGTAGTTCCTGAGATAAGCGCGTTCAAGCAAATAAACAAACAAACTCTTCAGCTTTATATTAGTAAAGTTTAAGATATAGGTCGTAAGTAGTGTGATGATATATAACCTTCCTCGATAAATGGGCTATCTAAAGTACTTAATAAGACCAGATGAGAAATAGTTGCAAAAATAGCATAAAATATAGGTACCTACACTTGATCGAACCTAATACGTATAATTTGAGTGACTTAATATAATTTTTATCTTCCAGTACTTCCTAATAGTATTGGGTTTGTTACTATGCGAATGTGCGGCGGGCGTGGTAGCTGCAATATGGCCAAGGTGCTACGGCATTCAGGCGGCTCGGGGAGGAGTCGTCGGTGCTCTCCAGAGTTACTATGGAGTACCAGATTATGAACCCTTTACGGCAGCCATGGATTTAATGCAGACTGATGTAAGATCTCGTCTCTCTTACCTAGCAAAATGTATCATATATTTATAGTTTCATGGTCTTCAAATGTGTAACCCGAGTGGATGTCTAGTTATTTTAGTACTTTTAGATTAAAAAAATTAAATCTCTAATTTTTGATATCATACTATTTAATATATTACGATTTGTTCTTTACTCTTTTATTATTAAAAATATATATTATCATAAAATGTTTAGTTTACCTGTTGCGGTATGACGAGTGGACACAACTACGACATGTCGCTTTGGCAGCTTCGCAGACTTGGACCGCGCGGCGTGTCAGTGCCGCTCAGCTGTTGTGTCCAAACCGACCGTGAATCTTCATATCTGAACCCTTCGCCGCTTAATCAGACACGATGTCAGGAGGCACAAGCTAATGCCCAGTTTCGTTATATACCGGTATCATTAAATTTATTATTAATTGAATTTAAAAAAATATTTAAATCAGATATTTTATAAAACTAGACAGAAAAATTTGATATGAATGATGTCTGTACAGCAACAACAATACGATGCTTATTGTACTAGCTGCGCCCTGCGGTTTCACCGCGATATTTTGGATAATTGACACTATCCCTACTAATATTATAGACGTGAATGTAAGTTTGTTTGTTACGCTTTCACGCGAAAACTACTTGACCGATCATCATGAAACTTTGTACACATATTCTTGAGGGTATTAGAAGTAATATATGATACTTTTTTATGAAAAAAAAAGATATATTTTTTATAAAAAAGGAAAAACAATTCATTTCTATTGTAATGATCTCTGATACTTATTTAATGGCTTCAATGCGAGCGAAGCCGAAGCGAATAATAAATTATAGCCTATGTGTTATTTTGATGTGTAAGCTATATTATTGTAAAGTTTCATCAAAATCCATTCAGTAGTTTTTGCGTGTAAGAGTAACAAACATACACCATACATTCTCACAAACTTTCGCGTTAATAATATTAGTAGGAAGTAGGGTGGATTTTTTTTGAGTAAGTTAATAATTGCACAATTGAATTCCAGGGTTGCCAAACTAAGCTCGAAGATTGGTATCAACAGCAATACTTCCTATTCATGCTAGCCCTATTCATCGTAGCAGTATTCAAATTAGCCATTTTGTTGAGTACAGTCTTTTCATGCATACGATTGCGTAAAAGCAAACAGGAAAAGAACTTTTTTATTATGAAGGGTATGAACTACAAAGGAAATCAAAATATCTACGAACGCAATTTAACTTTACGAGATGAACCAATAACTGCAAAATATATTCAGCCTAACAACTTTTATAGCCCCCGAGTGCGTAATCCAAGGATTTTCAATAAACCCAACGAGATGGTATGAGAATTAGCTGCGGAGATTAACACTTTGGAGAAAAAGTTAGATTGTTTCTCAGACCTTTTATATAAACATCAAGCTGATTCTATTATGTGGTAATTTATTTTTTGTGCAAATGATTTTAATTTAATGTGCCATAATTTTATGAATTATTACTATATAATATTGGCTGCAAAACAATTCTTCTCTTAAGTGTTTTTACTCCTCTCTCGAAATAAGACTGTTGTAATCAAAATAAAGACTGTGTGTAGTTTAAGCAGTTAGTACCTGGCGAATAAGACCAACGCTGATCTATCAAAGGAACTCTGAAGGTGATTAGCAGGGGGTTGAAGGACTTATATTATGACGTCAGTAAAGATGTCTAGCTCACCAGGACTTTTGCTGTATTAGTTATGATTATATAAATAAAAAGCTTTATTTTCAATAAGTAATATTATTTTCAAAAGAACATTCAAAAATTGGTCCTAAAGTTAAAACATTGTTAACAATGGCTCTGGAATGTTTCAATCATTCACAAGTGGTTTACAGTAACAGAGAGCTGGTGTTCATTGTGAAGTAATCGTCCGTTTTATTAAATAATAATAATTGCATAATATATAATCATAAACATTTCTTATTTAGCTATGCTTCATTCGATATCATTTTTAATTACATTGTAAAATTTTTTAATTATTAAATATACATACAATAAAATACAATAATTTAATTTTTAAAACCTATTGAAATAATCAAATAAAAGTAAAAATGAATAAAACCAACATTCTGAACAATCCACAACCCCACAACCCCTTCTACACGATACATGAGATCCTTAACAATAATAATATTCTATTTATAATTGATTTCAATATAACCTACAGACCATTGAGACCGACATCACAGTATAATCTACTAATTACATCTTAGGTACAGGAATGATCTTAAAATAAACTTATTTGATAAAATTTACATTTGCACTATAAATAAAAATTGATCTATTACTTCCCTGATAACATTTCATTACAGACAAGCTTTACTAGGCGGTACTGCACTGCAACGGCACGACGCGGCGCGGCGCGACGCGGCCAATGATGTTTTTTTTTTAATAATAATAATAAATTTTTTTAGGAATAGGCAGTAAAAATTAATATAATTGTATAGTTAGCATAATTAAATTAGACCTACAGATTAGAAAATTACTATTAGTCCAGTCATTACGTCGGAAAAAAGGAGGTATTATGAAAAACAGAATTTAACCCTTTTTTCAAGATAGCGAAAAATCCACAAGGAAATTTCGGTCGACAATTTGAAGTTAAACTTTTCTAGTCCCCCCTCTCCTTCCCACATAATATCAAAAATTTAGCTCATTACGTTCATATGCTTATCCAAATGTATATAATGACTGGACTATATAGGGTAACATAAATTTGGGTCAGATCACGTCACGTGGAACCCCCTTTCCCCCCCTTATAAAACTTAATCAAATTTAATTATCGAAAGTCATCCTTCAAAACAGTTTTTGAAAATTTTGAATTAACAAGATTTTTTTTTACAAGAAAAATTTTCGGTACTTTAAATTAAAAAAATAATTTAAAAACTACACATTATTATAAATAAAGTCAGAAGGTTCAACAATACAGTACCACACTAGAGCAGTTACACCTCGTCTAACCTAAAACTTTAAAAAATGTACCAGATGGATTATATCCACTGTATCACTTTATTCATCATCTGATTCTGTTCGCACAATATAATTCTGTCCTAATGAAATTTATCAGTGAAGTATTTGTGTGGAGGTTTAAAGAAACAAATCACATTGTAATGTCGCGCGGTAAACTATCTATATAACACAGAGGCTATAATTTATTGCCCCACTTTATGACGTCATTTACATAAATAAATTTGTAAGCGTGTAAATAAAATCGCTGAAATGTCTTTTGTGCTATTTCTTATATTAATATTTGTAATAAATATACATAGTATATAAGTTACTTTGCAAAATTAAGTAAAGTGAGAATCATCCGCTACTGAATTAATAGTCCATTAACAACCTTATCATACAAGAATCTTTTTACAAATGTACTACGCACGAACAATTATAAAATCTATAAAATTTAAGACATTGATTTTTTTGAATAAATATAGCTTCATTTAAACATACTGGGGATACGCGGCAGCTTTTTACAGCTGGAAAACTTTGGTACTTCCCGTCAATACAGCAGAGGTTATTTGCTCCAGACGATAGGAATAAATTTATAACGTTTATATAGCAATCATATAAATATAAATTCACTAATAGAGAACTTAATAGTCACTGTTCTATAGAGCTAAAAAGGATAAAAGTATAATTTAACTTTGACGCTGTTATGTAAAAGGATAAAGATAAAAAATATAAATCCTATCGCTATAGTAACAAATGAGCTGCAGTTGTCTGACTGACATATACAGCGTTTAATAATCATGTCTATATAAAGGAACACTAAAACTGTTTGGGTAAAGACGCTATTTTAATAATAAATATAAATTGGAATTAGTAACTTGTCGGTTACAATATTGGCATTGTTTATACTTTATAGTATGTCATTAAGGAAGGAGTTATCTAGTGAGTTGAGCAGCTCCTGCGCGGTCAAGTTGCTGGCGTCAGTGGAAGGCATGTTATCTAGGAAGTCCAAATTAAAGTCTGTCTGTCCGAAGGAAGACGAGTGTAATGAGAAGTTGCCGTTTTGCATGGGCGCCATTAGGTTGGAGTTCATGTTGTGCATGGATTGCTGCGAAGGCGCGGTCTGCATACTCTGCATAGGTTGCATGGGCGCGTGGCTGTTGAGACCCATGCCGGTCTGCTGCATGCTCATACTCTGGGACTGTGACATGTGAATGTTTGGCATCTGTAAATAAATTTATAAATTATTCATAAAGTACTAGCAGACCCGGCAAACTTCGTACCGCCCAACATGTTACAGATTAGCTGAACTGTTGACAACCAATATATTGTCGATCCTTTTTTTATAACTGACATTATTTAACATTTTTAAATCTAAAATACGCCGTTCGTTGTGGATAATCCGAATTTTAATTAAATTCTTTAATTTGAGGGAGAGTTTACCGTATCGACGGGATGAACACTAAATGTTTGACAGTTACGAAACTCACCAACATTGTATGCGAAAATGTTTTTTCTATTATTTTATTTTTTCGTTTAATTTTTTCAATTTTTCCGTCCCCAATACCAGTATAATATATGATACTATTATTGGGGACGGAAACGAATACAAGAAATCGAAATTCATGAAAATTGGTCCAACCGTTCTCGAGTTATAAGTGTTCGAACAAACCCGACTGTTGTATATAGATATAGATAGATGTAAATATATTAATTAACAATAATATTATATTAATAATCAACCAGTTCAATATTATAATTACCTGTCCTTGCACGCTCATCATTTGATTTTGTTGCATAATAAGATGTGACATTGACGACTGTTGCTGATTCGACGCCCTGCGAGTAAACAAACGATTAAACAACTCATCTGCGACACTTCACAAGGTGAGCGCTAGGTTATAGGGGCGGGGAGAATAGAGGGGAGGGGGAGGAGAATACTAGTTTCAACATATATTTATCACTATAAATGTAGAATACCTAATAGTATAAGATGTTATGTAAGTAACTAGAATATCGCTATCGTAAGCATTATCATATATATTTGCATCCGCCATTACTGTAAGATGTCTGTCTAGGAATTCAGTATCGAATATATTCCACGTGATAACTACTAATATTTTTATTATGAAATCACTGACATACTCTAAAATATTACAATTTAAAAACATAAGTATATTAACGTTTTTGAGACACAGTAGTAGAATAATAAAGTTCGCTCAAAAATTCCCAACTTACAAACTACTAATGTTCTTGTTAACTCTTACAACTATAATTTTGTTTCATTCTAAGATTAGCTTACTGGAAAACATCAAATACCTTTGTTGTTGATGTTGCATGAGTTGCTGTTGCTGCAACCGCGCATGTTGTATTTGTAGCTGTTGTTGCTGCGTCATGCCGCCACTGACGCCGACGCCGCTGACGTTGTTCATGCCACCCATACCACCCATATTAAAACCTGTAATGGAGAATACTGCGTCTCTAGTCTAATTAAAATAAAAATCCGTTTGCTCTCCCCAGGATCGAACTCGGACCTCCCGAGTGGACATCAACGTCTTAATCACTAGGCTATCATCACTGCTTCTGTCAGGCGCAAGACGTGCGTACTGACTGGCAAATACCGAAAACATGGCGGACACAGATTAGTTCATGAAATCGTATCTATACGAATCTCCTAGGTATATTAAAAATATGAATATTATTATTCAGTCATATTAATCAAGATTTGGTGTCATACATTTTGCAGGAGGTCATTGCCCATAATTGTGGTAGCCCTTAATAAACTCTAGAAGGATTCCTTGATCATATTTTTGTCTTATTAAATCAACATGAAACAAACACTAGCGTTTAGATTTCCTCATATAACTGCAAATGAATAAAACATATAGAGATAGTTAGTTTTATAATATACCTTGTTGATGATGCGGGAATTGCTGCCTAGCAGACTGCTGCTGTATGAGCACGTGTCTCCAGTCGGGCGAGTACTGGCGCGCGTGCTGTGGAAAGGCACGAGGTGCGGGCGGAGGCCTGCGAGGGCCGGGCGCCGCCGCGAACCGCGCCTTGTACTCCGGCGGTGGTGGACGCATATGCTGTTGTGCTCGCAACATCTGCTGCTGCTGCTGTTGCAGCAACTTGGCTTGTTGTTCGCGGGATATGCCAGCGGCAGCTATACCTGATGATGCATGTTTCCGTTGTTTAAATAAAACCAGTTGCTTAAAAAAGATATAAATTGAAAAAATAGTTATTCTATTACGCCGGGTTTTATTTATATATTTCATACTTATACGTGTTACCTAAAGTACCTTTATTTTATTTAAAATAAAGAAATTTTATACGTAAGCGGAAGGCTTCAATGTTCACACGCTACTTTATAGTAGTAAAGTAACGGTGATCTGTATTATAATTAGCAGATTTATCGTTTAACCTGTTTTTAAGGTGATTCGCTTTAACTCAAGACAAATATATTTGCATATTTAAAAATCTTCATATGGCCCTATATTATACCAGCTTTATGAAAAATATTATATCTCTTCAAGTAATCTTATTGTAAATTAGTTATATAAATAAACATGATATTTTCAAAAGAATAGACACTGATTGCAAAAAAGAGTAAGTATTTTATTTAAAATAAAAATTCATTCGAAAAAAAATAACCAAAACCTAAGAATTTAATGCCTTAAGGCATTTAGCAATACTTTTTAAAATAATTTTCTAATGCGTATAATATTTTCAGTTCAATCCACGACGGCTCGCGACTGGCATACTATTTTGTCATTTAGTTTGAGCGGCGATTCGTTGTGAATTGAACTATCGAATTATTTATACATAATAGTATAGAATAGTCCATACATCGGCGATTGTATCGACTACTCTTTGATTTGAAGTTCTTATACAACAACAATAGCAATATCGGTTATGAAAAACATTCATCTTCAAACAACGATATCAAAAATGTCTATATATTTTAACGCTAGGCTTCCCGGCTTCGCCCGGGTGCAATTTACCACGTGTATTTAGATTTTATTTTTAACATTATATTGCAATACATATGACGAACTCCCATACAAACTTCCATTTCCTACATAATTTACATTTTAACATTAAACATCAACGTCATTTAATTAACAGCCTGTGACTGTATGCTCGTAATAGGGCTTAAGTCCTTCGAGCCATCCTGTCTTTTCCCAAGCTCTAGTCTATGACTGTAACGAATTTCATCAAAATCGATTTAGTAGTTTAAGCGCGAGTGTAACAGACAGAGTGTCTTTATAAATAACATAGTTAAGATTAATTCGTATTGGAAATTGGAATTCACTTAATAATTCCCTACTAGAGGCCGAGCAATAGTAAGTGTCCCAAATTGAACACGAAATAGTTATAGCACTTGTGTATTCAATAGATTAAATTTACTAACCTAGAGGTGTGGAGGGTCCTCCAGTGGAAGTTTGCTGTGCTGGTCCCGAAGGCCTAGACCGCATTGATGGCGAGAAGTTCATGCTCTGCGACTGAGACGCTGTGTATGTGTCGCATCCACTACCTGTATTATCATAAGTTATGCTATACTAAATTTCACAATGAGGTACTTGTCCTGCAAGACTCTCAACATATTTAAAATTGGAGCATTTAAAGCTGATATTAATAAAGTGGTATATACAAGGTAAATATAACAATAAAAAAAAAGAAAAGAAAATTGTCTTTAAATATACATATATATCTAAAGACAATTTTCTTATATAGTTTACAAGTATACATGAATGCACTATGTTATCTAAACATATATTTCTTTTTCCTTGAGTGGCTCTCTTCCACACATAAGCCATACAATCTTCAATTGGAGTAACAATATATATTTGCTTATAAAGTATATAAGATATAAATAAATAAAACAACGATTGATTTTAACATAATTATTATCCAATCATTTTTAGAATTTTGATAAATCTTCACTCAAATTCATCTAAACTTTGAAAAAAAGTTTAGATGAATTTGTGACTAAAATTAGTTTAGAATACGTTAACAAAATAGTGAGGAAACGATAAAGGAAAGGTAAACAAAACAACGACTTTTAGTTTTTTTTACAGTATGTCTACTTTGTTTGTTGTTGCGACATTAATAGGTACATACAATTTACTGAAATCATTTAACTTCAATGCACCAGCATTAATCATCGCAAAAATATTAAAAAGCATAACCTCCCAGTAGTAACAACAAATAATATTGTCGTCTTAGTTTCTTGGTTAACCCAACGAAACGAATTAAACTTTTTCTTACCAATGCTAAAACAGTATTTCAATAAAAAAAAGCACGCTATTCTTCATTTCATTTTGTATCAAGCCGTTGGGAGTAAATAAAACATAAAATTTAGACGGCCCTATAACTAACGGCAACATAATAAAAAATAATACTAGTTATGGTTATAGTTGAGAACAAGTTAATCAGAACATTATAAGACTAACCCATTTACGCCCGCTGTACTCATTTAAGGACGCTTCTTCATGTATGTACATACCTACAATTTTTAATGATTATGTAGAGATACATTTAAGTTTTTTCGGTAAATATATATTGCCGAATCCTGTCACTGTAATAAAATATAAAAATGTTGTTTTGTTTAAACTCATTAAAACTAATTGTAGAATTTGTCCATAGCAAAAGATTATAACGAAGAAACGGTGAGTTATTTCTCTTATATTTAAACTAATGCATATGTATGTCGGAGCATAGTAAAAGATTATATCGATTAATCGAATCGTTATCGTTGTCTATGGCGTTGGAGTGGGGTAGTAGTCACTTCCGTTGTTTTGACAGTATCTACCCTCGACCCTTTATATGCGATCGACAGTCTCACTGAAGTTTTAGTCGTGCGCGGTCTCTCAAGAAGTGAACATCATCTAAGTAGTGATAGTGATAGTGTCAAGTGCAGTGTAGTGTGGAAGTGCTTTCCAACTAAGGTCACGTAAGTCCTTACAATGTAATTGCCACGTGGTTAAGTAAACACAATGTTAGGTTAGCCTTGTATTAGATTCGGTTTATGTGCGTTTAACCTTGGGTTTAAACAGAGAGCCTAGCAGTGGAGGCGAGTGTCGTGGTCACTTAAAGGAATTCCTTAAGCCTACACCTTGGTCCCAAGTCCAAGGCACTGCTTAGGTTTCTCTCGTAATTGTTAGAGATCATATTTGATAATTTATCGGTTCAGTAGAAGTATCTGCGTCACGTTTACCCAATATTCCATTTGATACCATCACCCCCTTTTAGTGTTCCCCAATATTCCCCATCTTCCTCCTTCCATCTCCTTTCACATCGTTTTAAAATCCCCGACATGTATATTTTTGATTAGTAAATTATAGTTTATATTATGTAACCTACATATTAAACTGTTATTAAACGAAACACGAGATATTTTAGTGTGTCCAATGGGCTCTTTGCTAGTCTATGTGTGTACGTACATGCGATGCTCTATGCAAGATAAAAAAACAACTTTCAATATAGTTGTTATTTATTGTAGAGAATTATCCTATCTATAACTACTACTATGAAGTTGTAGACTCTTTTCTTTGGTTGAACGATCTAATCTCAGGAACTTCTGATTCAAATAGAAAAAATGGATAGGGTTAGATAGCCCATTTATCAAGAAAGTTGAGAGTTAGTCTTTGGCTGTTCCTGCCGATACGTATTATTAGAAAAAATTAAGAATAAAGCGATGATGATGAAATGCTATCCGAGAACCCATTGAAAATGCAAACAATGTATTACACGTGTACCCATTGGCCTCGTATTATGAGAACGGTATTTTTTTTTCAAAACGCTGAATTTTTTTTTTAGTTTTTTTGCTGTAAAATATTTAAGTAGACTCTGATCAATATAATAATAAAATCATTTTCAAAATTTTGCTTATGGTTTGTAAAGAGAGAGACAGTTTAGCAGTTTTCCTTCAACAACGTCAATAAAGTACTACTATTCAATCTTTTACCACTACTAGTAGTACCTACTAGTCAATAATTTAGGAACAATCCGCCTTTTCTTTGCCTATTATTATAATTTATAAGTACTATTAAATCGTTCTAGATATTTTATTAGTGATAACCAGATCTAAATTGATAGCCCAGTTGCCAAGACGTTTATGTCTACTGAGGTTCGAGTTCGATCCTGGGCACAGACCTGTGACTTTTCTGAGTTATGTGGGTTTAATTGCATTAACGGCGAAGGAAAACATCGTGAGGAAACCTGCACTACTGAGAGTTCTCCATGTTCTCAAAGGTGTGTGAAGTCTGCTAACCTGCACTAGGCCAGCCTATGGTGGACTATGTCCTAATCCCTCCTCATTCTCTCCTCACGGAAACCCGGCTCAGCAATAGGCCATTAACGGGTGATGATGAAAACTAAATTCATAGTGCTAGAGATTAACATGATCATACGAAAGAACAGACGTTTGACAAGAACTTAACTATTTAGTTTATAATTTGATAATTATTGTTTTATGAAAAATATTAACAGGTTGAAGGTCTTGTATATGGTATTTAAACGTATTATCATTATGTAAAATATTTCAATCATTTAAAATATAAGTATATATGTTTAATTCATCAGTTTCCTGTATGAGGATAAAAATTTACTATTGATAACTCACTCCCTTATATTGTACTCGGCTACTATGTAGCATTTATTTAAATTTTATCACTATCAACCACAAAAACATTTATATAATTATATCTAATGTGTCATTTATTTACTATTACTAATAAATGTTTTTTTCTTAAATAATAAAATATACCACAAGAAAACGGATCAACTAAACAAATTAACATCACACACAAATTACGGGATAACCGCGATATTCATTTCAAGATAACTTAGCTTTAAGAATGTGCTCTTCCCTGATATTATGAAATACAAAGAAACCACTTAAAATCAATCTAAATGTTTGACAATGCTCAGCAATTACCACAGGAGGATAAATATGTTGATATAAAAACACTATTATTACATATTATTTTTCTTTACAAATTAAAATTTCTATTATATGTAAAATAAATGAAATATCATATGAGTACCATTGGACGAGAATCAGACGCTGATTTTAATATCATAGCATAACAACTACTTTCTAGACTAAGTTAAAATGCAAAAGCGTTAAGCAAAGCAGCTTGTAGTGCGTTGGTAATAAAGACGTGAATGTACGACATTCCCGAAGCGTACGCTTGGCGCATTCTCGCCGATCGTCAACCTCAGCGGAGAGGGAGGGTATCCCCGTCCGCGGCATCGGCACAGATCAACCGAATAGCTACTGCATGTTAACACACAAGTGACAATGTATCACGAACGCATAAGGTGCACTTTCGCGAACTGTAGCGATACACCAACCACTCTAGTAGAAATACTCATACCCCTTAGTGCATTGTACCGACTACCGACTGCTGACTGCTGACTTACCGAGTGTGTTATGAAAAATAAACTTATCACGCTATGTTATGTTTTAGTGACACATGGTGATATTATTAACTTCTTTATTAATTCTACTATTATACCACAAGAACACGGGTCATTTTATACTACGAGATTGAAATACAAAAATGTTTACATTTGTAAACTAATGTTTTAAAAAAATGAGTCCGCTGACCGTCTCAGCTAATATGAATTTTATTATGGACTCAAGATATTAATTGTTGCTATAAGTATATATATTTTAAAAGATTCAATATTGAGGATTGTCACGATGTTAGCAATAAATGAATAACAATTTCACAATAACTTGATACGATCGAATTACATTCATATGATTAAATTGCACAATTGCAAAAAAATACATTTCTTTTTTTTTATTTTTTTTAAACTAAATGGTGAATTGTTTCATAAAATTAAATACATATATGTAATCTTCGATTAACAAACGGAAAGAGCTTTAAAATGGCATTCAAATACGTGATCAACAAACGTCCCAACTTCCATACACAATCGCAGTTATAAATGTTTACAACTTTTTACTGATAGGACAGTTGTTTTAGAATAACCAACCGTATCTCTAGGCCGCCACGGCTTACTCGCACACGAACGCATTCAATGTCACTGGTACGCGATATCGGAACAAAGATATCGCAAGAGTCGCCTGTGGGGGGGGCCTTTTGTTTACAAACTAAACTTCTCATTTTTATAATTGTTTGTATTTATATAATCGTTTATTACTAATATTTTTTTTATTATATGTATTTTTTATTAATGTGTTTTATATAAAGAACTAGCCAACCATTTAATCGGCCTTACTTAGGATCTTCTACTATTTTGATTACATAATTTTTGTATTTTAAGTAGTTAAATTTATATTAATAATTAATTTTTCAAATTTAGAATTGTAAGTTTAACACAAATCTTACTTGGAAATACCTCATGAATGGGTTTTATGGAAAGCATGTACTCGTATCTTCGTAAATTTATAAAAAAAACACTCGTGAATGCTTCTGCGTGCTGCTCTACCACGAATGCTATCGAGCTATCGAAATTCATGAAATTAGCGCTTTCAAAACAAACAAACTATTCAGTTTTATAATATAAGTAAACTTAGATATATATTTTAAAAATCGGCCAAGTGCGAGTGTGTACACTGAGGTTTACGAACAATTTCAATTAATAGACAAACCATTTTTTGATTTTCGTGTGTGTGTTGTTATTTTTCACAAAAAAAATTACCTACTTCAAACACTGAAAATGCAATAAAAAGTAAAAAAATAAATACACTTAAATAATTTTGATGTCGGTGAACATATATTTAAAAAAATCATAGCCTAATATAGAACCTCCTTCTTTTTTTGAAGCCGCTTAAAAATAATTTTCAGGCTACGTAATTTTCGATATTTGATTTTATTTATCTTAAATAGGCCGTAATCAGCCTGATGTTAAGCGCGAAAGGGTCTAGGGTGTATCACGCCTACCTAGGAGGTACCTGTTTACTCTGGTTTTGAAAACACCAACGTTATACCAGGAAACACAGACTCCAGCAGATCACTCCACATTTTCGCAGTGCGAATAATGAAGGCGTGAAATATAGCTTTAGGTTCATTTCATATTGGACAGACGGCGACTAACATTCTAAGTTCGTTAAACAAGAGGACTGAACATTTGAGAAACCGGAAGAGGTGCCTAACTTTAAACCTTATTAACCAGTTTTAAAAAAGTATAAAATTAATAAATAGAATTTATACTTTACTACATAATCTTATTATATACAATTTTGTATAACATATATTCAAATATTACTAAAATTGTAAACATCGTTAATATCAACTATGACTTCTAGCTGATAAAAAATAAAACTAATTTACTCCAATACTTGTATATTCTCACCGTTAAAACGTAATCCAGTACAACTACTTTTGCAGCGTTAATGCACAAAATATATTTATCTTTTTTACTTTAACTCGAAATAGGTGTCGTAAGGATTTGATATCACTCTGAATCGCAATAAAAATAAAATAGTGATATTTTAATTATTCTGTGCCACATATATATTTTTTTAAAAGCTTTCATATTTAAATTGTAAGCATAGATTTGCTATTCTGTAAATAGCTTTAACTGAGAACATTGTATTTCCGAGGCGTTACTGCTGCGTCATACATATGAGTAATAGCAACTAAGCTGTGTTGTACATAACAGCTGATATCAAACTGCATATTCGCCGTAAGTAAATCCCAAATAATAAATTATATATAAAATTTTTATAGTAAAAGTATAACCCTAACCTTGATGATGCTGTGGAGAAGGATTTCCCTGATGCTGAAAGGATGCATACATGCCCTGTTGCGCGGCCGCCGATACATGTCCGCCACCTGAACCACTCACTTGCATGTGCTGCGCGGCAGATACCTGTTGTTTGACAAAAATATAGCTCTTAATAAAATCGTATGTAGTTTAGAATTATTACGATAAGACAAGCAGATTAGTAAACTTAATAATATTACCGCCCTACCGACACAATTTATCTAATTTTAATATTTAACTTTGAGCTTATAATAACTATGAAACATAATATCCTTTCTCACGTGTAATATAAGAATAACGATAAAATAGATACTGAATTTTTATTTCCATACTTATCTAATAGGTATCTATTTGTACGAAGTAAAACCAGTTATTGCGAATATAAGTATACTGAGGTAACTGGAATATAAAAATTGTGATGTCATTTTAACTTTTATACGCTAACGTTTAGTTAATTCGTGATTTTAGTACGAATTTGTTTCGATTGCAATTGCTTTAAAAGTGTGAATAACAGTAAGAGAGCGTCCTGAAAGGAAGTTTATCCTTTGAATTTGCTTTGCGTGATCGAGAGACATAAAATGTGTGTTGCGGGTGACAGCTGCCCGTTCCGTTTGAAGATATGGACGACGGGCATATCAACAGTTCACACACACACACACACACACACACACACACACACACACACGAGCGACGCGACGCGCGACGCTCAAACCTGTTCCACATCCCGCTCCTCCGCTCTCAGTCTGCCACTCGACGCCTGCGCCGATATAATATGCGTAATAGCTACTAAGCTGTATTGTAGCGTACACCGTACAGCGTACACCCGTACAGCTAGACAAGCTAACGGAACATCATATCTATCGCTCATCGTATATTTCCGCCCGGCACATAAGAATCACTATTACAATTTGCATGGTACTCTACCTGCAATCTGCATTCATAAACTATTTCAAATGCAATAAATATGATTAATTTTTTGAACTTCTTTAACGTGGTATGGTAGAGTCCGTCACTTAACGCAAAATTGTTTTGCATCCTCTCGAGAAGTTCAGTTCCGTCAAGCTTAGTTGGGACGTTATCATCAAGAGTTCACATTACTGGTGAATTAGGTGAGATGGTCCGTAGTGGACCGCATAGACGTAGCATCGATTTTTTCCAATGGGAACCTAAACTTCCAACTTTACAACACAGAGAATATTATATGGATTATTGCAGAATCATTATCTAGTAATTTCTTCATGCACAATTAACATTTTAAGGCGGGCGGGGTGAAAGATCGTTCACATCCAATGCATATTCGTATTGGACCAGAGTCAATACGATCAGACTAAATTAGACCCTAGCGGTCCCGAAGAGACCCGAATTGAATCTAGTGGATATGAGTGGAGTAATATATATCACAAAACATGGTAAACGATTATATGATTGGGAAATCGATCTTCACATCAAATTATGCCTTAGCTTTTCCAAAAATTTACAATCATCACCCGTTAATGGTCCACTAAATCTAGGGTTCAAATCCCAGTCATTGGACTAATGACGTGGCCCACTCCTAATAGAAGCATTTAGCTTAGTTAGAGAGCTTAATACTAGTAGTATGTGATCCATACTGCTAGTTAATTTTTTTTTAAACCTAGCCTCGCTTAGTATGTCAAATGAAGCGATTTTATTGATTTTTAACAAACACATCCCTCGCTATGCATCCTCGCTAATCTCTGGTGGAAACGCACCCTAAAACGGTCGTCTTTCCCCTTCAAAATTCCACTTCAAGCAGATAGACATTTTAAAGAGGAAAAATTTTAGATCTAAAATAAAAAAAAACGACAATTTTTGAGTTTCAATTCGAATAGGTGGAAACGAACGATTCTTTAACGTTTAGCGTAAATTTTGGTATTGGGATCCTAAAGAAGAGCCCTTCAAAGTTACTAGAAAATCTAAATTGAGTCGGCAAAGATTTTTTTAATTTTCAGACGGTTTATCGATGTCTCTCTATCGTCCTATTAATGTAAAGATTACGTCCCATGCAGGAATAGTAATTTATATTCTGTTGTTAAATACGTGTCATTTTTGTGATAATACTGGAAAATATCTAAAGCGTATAGAGAGAAGGATAAAAAACAATAACATTCGTCTCCATGATACAAATACAACCCTGGCCTCCTTAATGAGGATTTCCTCCTCCACTCATGTTCTTTGTGTTACAAACTGTTTAAGGGACCTCTTCAGTTTCGCAGTACTTTAACCGCCGAGGTTAAGGTACTTAATAACTTATAACAAAACATACAATAAAGTGTGTTAGTACATGTGTCATGAGAATATCAATAAAATCATACACATATCGAGTTATTCATTCAGTTGAATGTATATGATTAAAATGAACTACAAGTACTTATTATTAATTTTTTTAAATGTGCTAATATTGTGGAACTATTGATTGTATGTATGTTGCGATAACTCGACGAACTTACGCCAGTAACTTTAAGTGAAATAGCTAGTTTTATAATAAGGCTGCATAATAGAGATGTATTGAAGACATATTTAACTATTGTAAGTGTAATAACTTTGTTATTTAATTCAACGTGACGTCATAGTTCGGCGTTATCTAGCGCCTAGCGAGTAGCGGTTTATGTGGAACGCCCACGAACCGACGTCACTGACACCCACGGTGAATCGAGCTTAAAGTTCATTCTAATATAAAACCAATAAATTAGAAGAGTAATATGTCTTAGATGCTTTACTTTATCAACCTATAAGTATAATTATATCATTCTCCATTGAACAACTTACATAACTTATAAAAAGCCTCGTTACTAATGACTAAGTTAAAAATGAAAATATTGTTCACTAAATATTCGTATTCTACTGCACAATAAGGATAATAATATAGGATAAATTCTAAATAATATTTAAGCAAATAACGAATTCTATATAACAAAATATGTAATTATGACTCAATATATCACTAACACACTACAGCTTTTTTAGTTCTCTACCGTTTCAAAATCCGTTCGTCACTTTCTCCCTCGGTAGGATTTACTCCGTTTAAGCTCAGGTGCTAGAAATCCCTCTGTTGCTAAATATTATACTAATTTCTGATAAAGGTTCCTCCCATAAGCCATAAAATATTTAACGCACAAGCAATGCGCACGCAAAGCCGACATTGTAAGTAGTTCATACCTTCAGAGCGGCATACGAATTTTAGAGAAACCTAAAATCTTCGCGTAACACGAGTAATTGTATCTCATTCCGGTTAATGTGTGAAACCTAGGAAATATGAGCAATTTCAAGCCTATTTAGGAAATGTGTAAAATAATGTCTCAATAATTTTTTAATAGTTATATTAGTGGTATGCAATTCCAAAACAATGTTCAGTAATTCACTGAATTACACCAGAGCTATCCGGTACCGGTTAATTTTTGAAAAATTCAAAAAAAAGACACGTTTTTTGAAATTACTGTATACGAGTATTTATTGGGTGCAACAACTAGTAGAAATTCCTATTGAAAATAATTTATTATTACATTTTGAAAACAAGTTTTAAGAATTGAAAATTATTGAATGGACAAATAAAATTCACACTTATATAGAACAGCAGTAGCAAGTATGTACTAGATATTTTAGATATAATGTTTTTAATAAGAGTGTCTCGATGACCGTGGGTGGGACACGTGTCGTCAATGCAGGAAGCAATCAGGCGGGTGACTCTACTTTTTGTTCTACTATTCAAATACTCGTGATACCATCCGCTGTATTCCAACACATTTCTGATGTATGTACATAACATCTCGTGTTATACACCGACGCACTTTTCTTCTTCCTATCAAACTTATTATCGGCCAATGACCCCAAACATGAATACACCGTACGTGTTACTTAAATATTCAACAAACAGGAAAGTCAATTTTATGACAGTAGATATGAAATATAAATAAAAAGTTATCTCGTGGTGCAGTGTAAAAGTGAAGAAAATTACTTTAAAAATGTTATTTTTAGTACACTGTTGTTAAAAAGGAAAAATCTTATAAGACAACTCTTCATTTTCTTCTCTCTGAAGTAATTAAATAGTAATAAAGTTATTATGCGCCATATAAACTCTTCAAAATAAGTTTACGTCAACTTAATACGGTATATGCATATTATTATTCGTAGGATAAAATTACAACAAGAAAAGCAACATTGTTACCAAGAGAATGTATCTATAAAAATACAAGAAAGTTGCATTCGCGGTGGCAAAGCTTTCCTTAACGTTCATACTTTATTTAACACCAATAAACATTACATACGACATTCAGTTGCTAGCATAATCATGTTTTACATAATCGCTTTATTATTAAACATGTGGTCTCTTTTTTAACACATCTGCGTATCGCGGATCGCGAATTATATTTTGGATATAAGTGTTAATCTATTTCTTATTGGCCATACATATTTTACTTCCATAACAATAACTTAAACCTGAAATTTCTTTCATTTGATGATAATTTCCTCATGAAAATCTTACAGCGCAATCTCAATACTTTATTAATTGTTATACCAATATCTCATATTGGATTATAAAAGTAAAGCTAGAAAAAGACAGCAGTCGTAGCATAGATGCATCACATCCTTTTCTAACCCTTCATAGTCACAGGGTAGCCGTAACTAAGCAGCGCGCGCACACTGCCCTCGGTCGATAATACACCAGACTTCCATGTTTTTTATGTCCTTTCACATTACAGATTACCCAATGAAGAAAATATCCAATTACTTACACCAACCATTATGCCTGACTATTACTTAATATGAACTTCGTCAATACTAATATTTTACAGGGTTTTGGAGATCATAATTATTATGAAATGCTTAGGTTAATACTATTACGCGGCTGATGGAGTTGGAAAACGATCGATATTTTGACTACTACTATCAAAACCTTTGCGCGAAAAAGAAATGTGGAATTAATAGGCTTTAATATATATACAGATACAGTACTATTGACACAAAATGTTAATTTCTTAAGGATAACCGAGATAAGTGTATATGATAATAAGGGTGTTAATAGATTTTAAGTTCGCTGCTAACAATTCATAAGTTATCTGTAATATGACTTTGGTGTTTAGTATAATGTTGTATTAATCTTAAGAATATTAATTATTCGTTTTATCACAAAAAGTATAGAATAAATTAATTTAATTAAACATTGATTTTAAACTAAAATTTTGTGCTTTGAAATTTAAGTAATATTGTTTAGATTTTCATACGATATTACGATTTAAATTTAAAACTAATATGAGATGACTAACACTTACTTGTAAATTATGATGTGGTTGTGAGAGATGTAATTGCTGTTGCTGTGACATGTGCAGATGATCCATAGTCGGATTAGTAGGCCGAGGCCTGTATCCATAGCCACGATAGCGCGCCCAGTCGCCGCCGGTTGCCTGCTGATGCTGCTCCGCCATGTGCTTTAACGTCTGCGCCGCCGGAGACATCTCACCTCCGCCATAAGGCCGTGGTGCCGGTTCACCCTCTGAGGGCTCCAGGCCAAGACCGCCTCCTCCGTTCATTTTGCCGCCGTCGAGATCAAAGTCCTTCATCAATTCCGGATACTCCGATATCTCTGTAATGAGATACTCGAATGCATCGTCGCCATCGTCCTCGCCTATGAGATCGGCGAGACCGGGGAAGGCCGAGGCCGCATCGCGCTCCAGGGCCGCTGCACACTCGTCGAGCCCAACGAACTCGTCGTCGGCAACTTCTGATTTGCATTCGGCTTTGCATTCCCTCTCGCAATCCAACGGTGTTGGCACACGCGTTGGTTGTGGCGGTGGAGGTGACCCAGACGTTTTAACAGCATTAGTCAGCGCTTTCACAGTGACGTTTGTAGATATCTGCTGCGGTTGGGAATCCGCAGCGGATGTGGTAAATTCGAGCTGTTGAACTATCTCAACAGAAAACTTGGTGAGACCTTCTGCTGCCGCGTTTCCTGAACTGCTGCCCCCACCACATTGTACTTTGGGCGGAGGCTCATAATCACCGCAGCCAAATTTCTGTTGCTGTAACAAAATTAGTGAGATTAATGTTTATATCATCAAGCTAGTTATATTTATATGTACGTGAATTAAATAAACCTGACATCCCTATAAAAACTTCCTTATTTAAAATATTCAGTAGACAGCCACGATTATTTATACATTGAGTAATAATAATATTGATTTTCTGCGATCGTTGGTTCCACCCAGTAATCTACACATATTATACCTACTGTATTCAGCGTAGCCTGACTAAACTATTTGAAACGACCATTGAAATCGACACATTATTTCCCTTAGAACAATTTATTCTATTATTATTAATACATTTAAGAACACGTCATCGCTATTTGTGATTTCAAATTCGGCGCGGCCAGACCTTGATATAAGATCACGTGTGTAAATATTAACACTTACTGCTTCACGTGTGGAGAGTTTAGCATAGGGTCGTATACACTACACACAAGTGATTTAACTCACCACTATCAACGGCCAAAGTGAAGCGAATAGACCCACTAGAAATCCTATTTTTCTAAATCTTAGTTGTTTGTCATGCATGTAAAGCACAAAGCAATAAATCACGTATAAGGTTGACAATATTACTTTTAAACTGTACTATTTAATGACCGCTCATACAGTTTCCAACATAATTGTTGATAGATCTGGATACTGCAAATTTAGAACAAATGTATGAATTACATGTAACGTATCGAATGTAAATGAATATAAACGTCGGTACATGAAAGATATTTAAGAAAACTTAATGTGAGAGGTCTTAAAATATCAATAGAATCCAACGTTTTGGATATAAAGACTATCGTTATAGTTTTCCGAATTTTTGTTTCTGTCTGTATGTTTGTAGGCGCATCACGCTGAAACGGTAGGACTGATTTGAATAAAATTTGGCATACTTATATTTTTGGCAACTTTATAGCCCGGTTTAAAAAGTAGTAAAAACTAACTTTATTTTTTATCCGTTTATATTTTGACAGTAGCATAGAAATCGTAACCAATTAGGTTTTCTCGTCGACTTAGAATCATGAATTTGAATAATCTATACTATTATATAAAGGAGAAAGATTTGATTGTTTAAATGTTTGTTTGTTGCGAATTGGCTACTTCTGAACCAATTTTGAAAATTCCTTCACCGATAGAAAGCTTAATCCTTTCCGGGTAACATAGGCTATGTGGTGTTGCCATAAATATTCTAATTAGTGAACAGTGAAGGTTTTCTCTGGAGCTAGTTCCGATTTTAATAATCCTACTACCCTATTCCCTGAGTGACATAGGTGATGTAGTGTTGCCATATGTGTTGTATTTGTTTCATGGCACCTCCACTCCTCTAATCATATATTTATAATCATAGTAGGTATACATGGGTGCGACCACGGTTCTACCTTATTATACCTATGCATTTCTAGGTTTCTATCCGAATTATTTTCTTGTTTCGTACTTTTTAAACCTTTTTTTTTACGTAGTCGGGTTATAGTGTTTTAACTTTATTTTTTTTTTAATTAATAGAATATGGCCATATTATTGCTACTTATCCGATTTTAAAAATTGTTTCGCTGATAGAAAAGTACACCATTATAATATTGCTTTAAATGCCCTCGCTTCGTTCCGGGTATTTAAAGCAATATTATAATTGATGTCCTTAAATTATCACTCTGTAATTGTGTAGATTTTTATTATTTGAAAAAAGAGAGACAGTAAGAAAAAGTTATAAAAAGAAAATAATAGAAACAAAAATAAAAGAAAAGCGACAGATGATAAAAGAGGGAGGACAGAGCAAAAATAAAATTGAATAGAGGGAGAGAGAGAGATAGAGAGAGATAATCGAAAGAAAGAAAGTGAAAAGAGACTGATCATTCTGAACAGATAAAAATAAAAATTAAAGAGAAAAAAAAGAGAGAGGATGAGAGACAATGTTAGTATTGTAAGAGGAAGAGAGACGGAAATACTATAGACTTCTCTCAGTGAAAGAATTTTTAAAATCGGATTAGTAACAGCAAAATGGCCATATTCTATTATTTAAAAAATGTATAAATTAATTTAGTGTTGCCATATAAATTTTTTAATTAATAGTATATGGCCATTTTGTTGTTACTAAACCGATTTTAAAAATTATTTCACTGAAATAAAACGACACTTTTCGTGAGCAACAAAGGTGACTTAGTGTTGCCATATGCATTTTTTAATTAATAGAATATGGCCATTTTGTTGTTACTAAACCGATTTAAAAAATTATTTCACTGAGAGAAAACGACACTACGTGAGTAACAAAGGTGACTTAGTGTTGCCATATGCATTTTTTAATTAATAGAATATGGGCATTTCGTTGTTACTAATCCGATTATAAGAATTCTTTCGCTGATAGAAAACGACACTTTTTGTGAGTGACTAAGGTGATGTAGTGTTGCCATTTACTTTTTTTATGACAATAGAATACGGCCATTTTGTTGCTACTGATCCGAATTTAAAAATTCTTTTACTGAGAAGTTTATAGTATTCCCGTTTCTCTTCCTCTTTTATACTTTAATTCTCTCTCATCCTCTCTTTTTTCTGTCCTTGATTTATACCTTTATCTTTGTTTATCGCTTTTATATTATCTGCCTCTTTCATCTTTTTTTTTTTTAAAAAAAAAGCTACACAATTTAAAAATGACAATTTAAGGACATTAATTATAATATTGCTTCAAATACCCGGAGCGACGCGAGGGTACACCGCTCGTATATAAATATAAGTTATGTTTGACCCTTTATTAAAATTGTCTGAAACCCTCGGTACGCGAATCCGACTTAAACTTGGCCAATTTTTTATATATTTATTTAAATCAATCGCTTAATTTTACATAAAAATTATGTCGTCAACCATGTCAGTTATCACGCAGTGTTGTATGGTAAACACGTGATTGTGATATAATTCAATCGTTGTTTTAATTACGACTGCAAGTAAGAGACCTATGTCTACACATTAATTAAATTGCATGTAATAATACAACACAATGATAGAAGTATTTATACTAGAAGTACAGTAAAGTGTGTTCGAATGATAAAACAGGAAAGTGCGCAGTCTCGGAGGTCGTCGCAGTGAGCGGCGGCGGCGCTCGGCGCGAGACAATGTGAAGCGATGATGGTTGTGCAACCTCGTAGTTTACACAACCGCACTTTGCTTACCCGCCTGCCTGCCAGCCTGCCTGCCGAACTGCTGTTTATTTATATATGAGTTTGACAGAAATAATGACCATTTAGTAAGTTGCATATAATCTAGAATTTTATATATATGTATTTAGATGGTCTTCCGCTTAATCCCGTATGGTCCAGCATCCCCGTCCGTCTCTCTGTATCCTTTAACGGTTTTTAATTGTTGTATATCTAGTTATCATAATCTAGACAGACACAGAGAAGATTATGTTAGCCAAGTTGATTATAAACGAGAGGTGAACGGGCAATGGGTATAATTGTATTACACTCGGACGTTGCGTTGGCGGCAGCGCTCGGAAGTAGTACAATTAATACTTGTGTAGTGTACATATAAATACAAAGTAAAAATTTTAGAATTCAGAATATTAGAATATGTTCGTAAATAAATAACAGATCTTGTTCTTATAATGAGAATGTAATATACACATCAAGTAAATGAATACTGAAGAAAACGATAATTTGAAGATATTACGTTTTAAGTTGTATGACTTTTTGTTTCATATACTAAATAGCGATTTGACCATGGATTAAAAAGTGAGCAATAAAGTAATTCAAAAGTTTCATGCAATGTTATCAGGCATAGGTTTAAAAGTGATATTGTTGACTATAATGTTAAAGAAAATCTCTCGAGTCGATGGTTCTGTTTTATGATAAGCTATGATAAGCTAAATGAGACACGGGATGTGATGGCAGGGGTCAAGTCAATTGACATCGGGTTACATCCGGGCGCTACTCGCAGCGGCTCTGCGAGCACGTGCTGCTTTACCAACAATTATTAACTCACTTGTCTTAATGATTTCTTTTACCGTTGAAGATCAATTCTTATACATTTAAAAACTATGGGTATTGATTGTCTGAAATATAAATACTTTTTGTTGTACTAATGTGAAAGGAGTTCCAAAATATAACAGCCAGAACCACCATGCAGAGAAAGGAGGGCAAAAAAACAGAATTATTAATTGAAATTAATAGTAAATTTCGATCCAATGATTTTCGATTGAGATTGATTATATTTAATTATGGCCGTAAGTCGAGTATTTCTATTTTTCAGTCAGAATCGTATTCTTTATTCCTACCATCGTCCTAGTGATTAGTCAATGACTTTAATTTGCTGATTTGCTGTTTGTTCTAAGAGATCATCTATTAATATTTTGTTATGTTTAGTATGCCGTAATAATCTTTTGTCATCGAACATTGGCAAATCAATATGCAAAATGTGCTTTGAGAGTGTTATTAGCTAGCTTGTTGTTGGCTTCCACTAATTCGCTTTCTTTGTCATTCCTATCAATCAATACACGAGTGGTAACGAACCCATTTAAACACTACTACTACTTTGTTTGATTTTCCTAAGGAATTCCGTTATCCTTATAATTTTGGACTATTCTTAAGTTACCTTTAAATATGGTATTTGCCAAAAAAAGCTTCGTTGCTGTTTAAAGCTCCTGTCCAGTTTGTTATCTGTTTTATTTGCAAAGTGCATCTAAATTTTTGACGTATAAATAACATCCATTATGACCATCTTTAACACCATCTACGATTATTATTACTCCTTATGTTATATCTTATTTATCATTCCAAGCTTCCCTTTCAGCAATGATTTTTTACGTTATATCTCGATGTTATATCTCGATGTCAAATGACGATAAGGTATTTTTATTGACCACCAGATTATCGATTTAGTCCTATCTTATGCGAATTTTATGCATTTTTTTTTAAGAATACTAGCAGTATGGATCACATACTACTTGTATTCCCCTCATATTTACCCCTCCTAGTAAGGTAAAATGCTTGTGTCAGGAGTGGGCCACGCCAGTAGTCCAATGTCCGGGATTTGAACCAACGACTTATCGATCGTAAATCCAACGCCCGAACCACTGAGCTACTGATGATTTCGATACTACCTACTTGTAATAGAAAAAGTGATCTTCATAATGCCAGATAAATAATTATTGTAATACTTGCATTAAGGATTTATTATAAAAGTAACAGGATATTCAGACTGAAATAAGTAAATAATTAAAGTACTAAATATACGATGATAAATTACGATGGTGTTAATAGTATATCGTGAAGAACAAAGTATATTGTAGGGAAATTGTATAACAACATAATACATTAATATGCATCGTTGCATCTACGTTGTACGTCATTATAAGAGAACTTCTGCAGCAAGGTTATATGCAATCGATTAATCGTAGAAGCTTTAAGTTATATGGTACGTATACGTGATATTAGGGATTGGCAAGGTTACCGTATTAAGGTGAAGGGAGTTTTTTAATCAGTCTAAAAATCCTAAATCTTGTTTTATAATGAAGCTAAATATTTGCATATATTTTATGAATTGATTTAGCAATCGCAATTTGTTGCATTGGATACGAGAAATGAGTTTAATAAATCCATACAAACAAATAAAATTGGAGTGTCTGCTTGTAATAATAAAATAACCGCTTTTTCTAAGTACGTATGGATGTATACACGGTACCTACATGTATCAAAACAACATTTTTTTTTTAAATTCTGTCTGTTCCGGCTAATATCTGAAATGGCTGAACTGGCAGCTGATGAAATAAGCCATAACTTAGACTATTTAACAACTCGCTACGACCCATAGGAGCGAAGTAACACGCGAGCGAAGTCGCGCGGGTCGGCTAGTAGTTAATAAGATTTAAGATTGTTACTTCTTCAATCAATAACACTTTAAATTATTTATTTATGTTTAAGAAATAAAAAAACTATAAATACTTCTTCGATGGAAAGTCTAAAATTGCCAGGCTGATGAAAACTGTAATATGGTGGGTGGGTACGGTTTCAGCGTTCTAAGAGAATAAATCACAACTTGAGAAAACCACGCCATTTAAGAAAATGACAACAAATGAAACGACTAATTTTTACAAATAATAAAAGATGAAAATTAACTTACACAGCTCACATGCACACTGCTGTGAAGATTGCTACTGATTGCAGGCAGATCAGGCTTGCGGTCAGTTTTTTTGGCCTGTCGTTTTGCCTTGCCTTCCAAAAAGCGTTTTTGAAGAGCACTGGTCTCCAGATTCTGCTGTTCGCATGCTCCATTGAACGACTGGTCGAATCTTGGCACGCATTCGGATTGTCGTCTTCGATACGTCTCTATTCGCCGCCTGTGAATGAAAAAAATATTTTAATTATATTAGAAAAAAAATCTTAACATATTGCATATCGACCATATAATAGAGAAGGCTTGGTTAGTTTACATAAAATGCATATGAATTTTGTGCACATAAATTTCTTGTATTTTTTTACATTGTAACTTTAATTTAAAAGTATCCTAAACGATTGGCAAAATAGGCGGACGCTGATACACCAAACTAACAACTATCATAATTAAGCATAAGTTCTTAAGAGTTTTGTCGATTGTCATACTAAGTATTAGTGAAGAACACATGTTCATACACTAAAATATTCTGGAATGGAAATAAAGACGATCTGCACTTCAAATACTAGATTAATACTGTAAAAATTTGATGTGTCTGTATTGAGGGCAGGTATAACATATTGAAATATGTATTAGTGAAATCGCAAACATAGACTTTTTCATGTCCGCTTTATGTGGAATGACCTATAGAAAAACTACTTGTGAACGCTACAGTATAAATGGCCATATAGTGACTATTTAGACATCGTTTCTTGCCAAAAATCATGTTCCTAGGACTAAGTACCAACCCCAGGAATTATGATTCTTGTGAGAAATCAAAATAACAATTCATGGGATTATAAGCGGATGTATCTTTTTATTACGTTGACTTAGAAGTTTGATTTATTTACAGCTCCGAAAGACTAGACTTGAATATCCTAACTAATATTATAAACGCGAAAGTGTGTGAGGATGTTTGTTACTCTTCCACGCAAAAACTACAGAATGGATTTTAAATAAAACTTTACAATAATATATCTTATACATCAGAATAACACATTATATCTATATATATAAAAGCGAAAAGTCACTGACTGACCTACGTCCTAGAAGGAACCTACATTCCAAATTTCAAGTTTGTAGGTTTTATAGTTCCTGAGATTTCGTGATGATCAGTCAGTCAGTCAGTGACTTTTCGCTTTTATATATATAGATATATATATCTCTCCACACAAATAAATAAAATTGGAGTGTCTGTGTAATATTAAAATAACCGCATTTTACCAAGTAGGTACATATGAATGTATACACGGTACATATACCAAAACATTTTTTTTTTTTCAATTTTTGTCTGTATGTCTGTTTGTTATGGATAATCTCTGAAATACCTGGACCGATTTTGAAGGGACTTTCACTGGCAGATAGCTGATGTAACAAGGAGCGGCTTAACATCTCGCTACGACCCATAGGAGCGGGTCAACTCGGGAACAAAGTCGCGCGGTTCGGCTAGTATAGTATATGATAAATAAACTTAAAATAAAATCGTTTTACCATTTTTTACTCGTGTCGTCTTATGTACGTTTTTGCTGCATTAACTTTTAATGTATTTATTGAAATAATATAATATTTAATAAAAGTTATAGAAATAATAAAAAATTAATGGCATAGCCATTAAATGTATGGTATATTTTTTCATTTGTAGATATTACATAACCAGCTTGCATAGTTAGGTATCAGCTGAACACGTCACTGTTTCAAGTCGATATCAGCACTCATATCTTACTACGATATACCTACCTAATAGAGAATATAAATTATTAGGTGTGATAAACTTGTTGGAATGCTAGAATGTCATGACGATGAATGGTAATGTTGATGCAAAGCTAACAAATACATCACGTAGACATCTGAAATAATAACAAAAACGTGTTGTAATTCATATCAACTTTAAGGCATTTGCGAATGCGAATATTGAGTTTTTTTATTTACTTCCCACCAGTTACCTATGGTCCGAATTTGACAGTTGACTTATCACTACAAAGTATAAAACAGTCGCTTTCCGCTGTCTGTCTATCCCTATGTATACTTAAATCTTTAAAACTACGCAACGGATTACGATGCGATTTTTTCAATAGATAGAGTGATTCAAGAGGAAGGTTTATATGTATAATACATATATATTATAGTACAGAAACACTGATAATTTTATAGGTTTCTGATGTGATATCGTAAATAAACACATTTTTTGCGCTTACATTGCAAACGCTGGGAGATAGATCAAAATAATGTAGTACAGTATCGTACACCTTAAAAAGGTCTATAAAAAAGTCCGTGATTGTATATGTCTATCTCTTGATGGTAACCCACAATAACCATTTTTTATGCTTATTTACGAAGCGATTTTAAACAATACAGCATTAATCCTTATCTAATTAGGTACCCTAAATACATTGTGCATTTTATATAGATCAATATGGTCCTTTACAGAATGATATTTAAATGAATATTTTCGAACTTATACGAATTTAAAATGCATATAATAAACAGCGGTTACGGTTAAACTGCACCCGGGCTAGGCCGGAACGGGTCGACTAGTATTTATTAAAGAAAAAACCCCTAAAATCGTTTTAAATTAAGACCAAAAAATAATACACGTTTATGATTTTGACTGTTAATTTTGGAAATAAAAATAATCGAGTTTAAAGCGAACTTAGATCGATGGACTGAGGGAACTAAAGCCTCGATGCGCGTCTGAATTTAGTTGGACCTTTTCATTCATCATCATATTTAGGTTTAATTTTAATGTTCAACATATTATTTTGCTATATTTATACATGAAATAAAGACAAAAACTATCTCCTAAAGATTTAGACGGACGGCCACACAGCTCGACATGCATTTTTAACTTAAGCGTAAATTCATGCCCCTTTTTATGCGATAAAAGGTAGGCTGTGTCCTTACCAACACTCTAGTATAATATCTCTGAACCAAAATTCATCAAGATCGGTTCAGTGGTTCAAGCGTGAAAGCGTAACGGACAGATAGACAGACAGTTGCTTTTCGCATTTATAATATTCATAAATAATTGACATTACAATAGTACTTGCAGATTGTCTGCCAGATTTAATATACGGATATTGCTAAGAGTTAATATTTTAAATACGCAAATACGACTTCTAAATTTAGTATTTTTTTTTAATATAAAATCGTCTTTTTAAATATTATAAATCGTCTTTCCTTCTTTACATCTTCAATCAAACTCAAACTTAAAATATTTTAAAAGTACTTTTGATTGATAAATCAAACTGCGTCATTCTTTTTTAGGGTTCCGTACCTTAAAAGGAAATTAAAAAAACTACGTTTTAAAAAATGCAATAAAAAGTAAGAAATAATTCCGTTATTTATTATTCTCTCTTTATTAAGACAATAATATATGATAATTGTTATTTTTAAAGTCGAATGACCGTTAATGTGGTCACTCATATAATTATAAGGTACTTCCCAATGACCTAGCGTCGTGAAATTTAGCATTAAGTAAGGTCTCATACCACAAATAAAGGATAAAATTAAAAACTGTAATTTTTTTCTGCTTCACTAGAAAATTCACTTTTTTTTACTCTTACGCAAGACCCTTTTTCACAAAACAAACGTGAAGATATCAAGTTGAAATTTATACAAAATATTCTAATCTTTAGTTCTAGTAATTTATTAAATTTTTAATTTCTAAGACTGTTCAATAAGGTTTAAAGTAAGGCACCTCTTTCAGTAACTTAAATTTTCTAAGCCTTCAAGCTTAACGTTCATCAGGGTTTAATTCTGTACCGAAGACGTGAATATGTAAAACATGTTCTAATTTTAGTGAAATCGCAAACATCGACGTTTTTGTTGTGGTATCGTGTGAAATGAATCTAATGCTATATATAAGGCGCGTATCGTAGCAACAGCTGTTGACGTTGTTTACATGTTGTTAAATGACAACTTGTAAAATATTTTAATTGACTCCAAAAAAAAAGGTTTTATATTTGACAATATATATTTTATTAATATATGTTCACCGACATTAAAATTATTTTGTGCAAATATTTTTTATTGTTTTTTTTATTATAAATGTTTTATCATATTTTCTTATATTCTTTTTGTACGTAATTATAAATATTATGTCAATTGAAATACGCACTCGTATATGAAAATCAAAATTTGATAGTGTTTGTACCTTTATTGAAATTGTACGGAACCCTCAGAGCATGAGTTCCACACTCGCACTTGGCCGAATTAATTTCTTTCAAACACCATCGTTATTCATCATCTAATATTCAGCCATTCTTATCATCACATAAAACTTCTTTCCGTCATCCCTTCTTAATATAAATTATAAAACCTAAAATAATAATATAACACTTCTAAAATTTAACAACCGCACAATAATTATTTCAAAAATGAAAATTACTGCAAGAATGATATCGTATCTCAATCTTAAATATAATAATTTAATGAATAATTAATCACTGGTAATTTACCACCACCATTCTCTACCACTGCAGAGTTTTTCTAGCTTGCGCGTATTTTCCATCATCAAAAGCGCATGAAATTTAGCGTCTCGTCAATGTTATCAGTAACCAGCAAAATCTAATTTGCATACATTCTCATAGTAATGAAATCCCTAGTATATAATATGTTGTATTTGGGAAAATAATAAAACGTAGGATTCGTCAACTATACTTTTACGATACTGAGATCTATAGGCTCCATGATTCATACTTTGTTGGCAAATAGTTTTTTGAATGAAACCCAGGAAGTCACTTCCCGGCAAACAGGTGATTCTGTGTTTGTCCAAGTTCAATGTAGTATGATTAAGGGCTTCATTCTATTACATTTATATCAAGTACAATAAATCCACCCCAACAAAATGTCAGAATGAGCAACATAACATTACCCTAAACAAGTTTTACATATATGATGAATATAGAGGTCTAGTTCACAGGGTCAGCAAGTTAATATTAATTTCTAATACTATGTGCACTAGATCATAGTGCGAATGACAGGTATCAATTTTATAGAATAATAAAAAGGAGAGTGAAAAGATCAATTTTATTCATAAAAATACTCAGAGAAATATGTCAAAGAAAAATATTATGTAAATTTTCATTTATTTTTAAATATACATAATACAAATAAGAAATCCAGTGAAAATTCAGTCTTTCAGACAAACTAAAATATTGATAGGTTATATTTTAACTTTAAGAACAGTAGGGATGATCTTCAATTTCTTTGATTTACTAAAGTAATGAATAATTTTAGTCCTCAGAATACTACTACAGTCTGTTTGAAAATGACAGGAATAATAATTAATTATTAGTAAGGAACAGTGTGTCTTATGTCACCTACACAATGCTACAAAGCCATGCTCTAAACGACAAAGATTTACTGCAACTGCATATAATTTAGGATCATTTTCTTCTTTCCTAATATTTTTTAAAGATTTTTTATTTTTGAAATGTCTGGTTCTTGAGCGCAAGAAAAATAACCTTTGTTCTTCCTTTATGAAAACTTATATCTATACTATTATATAAAGAGGAAAGATTTGATTGTTAGTATGTTTGTATGTTTGTTTGTTGCGAATAGGCTCTAAAAGTACTTACTTTCGATTTTGAAAATTCTTTCACCGATAGGAAGCTACATCCTTTCCGGGTAACATAGGCTATGTGGTGTTGCCATAAATATCCTAATTAAAAAGATATGGCCATTTAAGTGCCATAAGGTGGTCATTTTGTAAATTGAAGAGTTTCTCAGGAACTACAAATCTGATTTAAAAAATTATTTCACTGAAGAAAACTACACTATTCGTGAGGGACACAAGTGGTTTAGTGTTGCCATATACATTTTTTAATTAATAGAATATGGTCATTTTGATGTTACTAATCCGATTTTTAAAATTCTTTCACTGATAGAAATCTACACTATTCGTGAATGACAAGTGATTTAGTGTTGCCATATACATTTTTTAATTAATAGAATATGGTCATTTTGTTGTTACTAATCCGATTTTTAAAATTCTTTCACTGATAGAAATCTACACTATTCGTGAATGACAAGTGATGTAGTGTTGCCATATACATTTTTAAATTAATAGAATATGGTCATTTTGTTATTACTAATCCGATTTTTTTAATTCTTTCACTGATAGAAAACTACACTATTGGTGAGGGACAAAGGTGATTTAGTGTTGCCATATACATTTTTTAATTAATAGAATATGGCCATTTTGTTGTTACTAATCCGATTTTTAAAATTCTTTCACTGAGAGAAAACTACACTATTCGTGAGGGACAAAAGTGAATTAGTGTTGCCATATATATTTTTTAATTAATTGAATATAGTCATTTTGTTGTTGCTAATCCGATTTTTTTAATTCTTTCACTGATAGAAAACTACACTATTCGTGAGGGACAAAGGTGATTTACTGTTGCCATGTACATTTTTTAATTAATAGAATATGGCCATTTTGTTGTTACTAATCCGATTTTTAAAATTCTTTCACTGAGAGAAAACTACACTATTCGTGAGGGACAAAAGTGAATTAGTGTTGCCATATATATTTTTTAATTAATTGAATATGGTCATTTTGTTGTTACTAATCCGATTTTTAAAATTCTTTCACTGAGATAAAAAAACACTATTCGTGAGGGACAAAAGTGAATTAGTGTTGCCATATATATTTTTTAATTAATTGAATATGGTCATTTTGTTGTTACTAATCTGATTTTTAAAATTCTTTCATTGAGAGAAGTCTATTTCCATCTCTCTTTCTCTTATTATAATATCATTGTCTCTCATGCTCTCTCTTTTCTCTCTCTTTAATTCTTATTTTTATTTGTACAGTATGATCAGTCTCTTTCCACTTTCTTTATTTTGATTATCACTCACTCTCTCTCTTTCTCTCTCTCCTTTACTTATTCAATTTTATTTTTGCTCAGTCCTCCCTCTCTTAGCATCTGTCACTTTCTTTTTATATTTATTTTCTATTATTTTTCTTTGTATAACTTTTTCTTACTCTCTCTCTTTTTTCAAATAATGAAAAACTACACAATTACAGAGTGACAATTTAAGGACATCAATTATAATATTGTTTTAAATACCCGGAGCGAAGCGAGGGCACGCCTCTAGTTTCTTATAAGATTACACAAAATAATTTACCATTACTAACCCTATTACTACGGCATTATTAACCCTTCAAAATTAATTTCTTGAAATTAATTTCCTAAAATTTTGTATTAAAAACATTTGATTGTAAGTATGCAATTGGGTTATAAAAAAATTTCAACCTGCCTTCTCTATTTCATATCAATTACTCAAAATAAACTAGTAAAGATTTTCAAAAATCTGAGCAATTTTGAATATAAGCTCATCATATCTAAATAAGCTAAAATCTATTGCAATTTTGTGTAATATTATGAATATTCAAACTCACCTCAACCTGTCGACAACAGCTTGACGTTTTGGGGGAAGAATCATTTCTTCCATAGGCTGCAGCATATTAGGTGGATGTTGGGCGGGCGAGGCGCCGGGCAGCAAGCCGCCCGCGCCACCGCCTCCCACCAGGTGCTCCACGGTGCCTGCTTGTCACTTTATGTTTGCAACATCATTATTTGTCCCTCTACGAAACTCTCACCAAGTATTCAAGTACTGCAACGCAATTGCAACAGCACTATGAGAAAATAACTGCAGTTCGTCCTGAATACTCTAAATACATTTTTCATGTTGTCACGAACTTAAAACACTCAAATATAAATTTCAATTACCACAGACGTATAATTTGTAATAGCACTTTAAAAAATTATAATAATACAAAATCGCGTTTAGTCGTAATGTTGTAGTCACAGCAAGATCGTTCACAATTTCAGGGAAAACTATTTTGTTTTGATGGATTATTCTTAACAAATTATTAGGTTATGAATAAATTATATTGAATACGTGAGTTTCTAAAAAAGGATCCCGATAACAACTCAAGTCTCAAAAATAAACAAAAATTTAAATTCTACATTTAAGAACACACAGCACTACGAGTACTCAATTCTCAACTGTCACTGACGACGACGCTTCCTTCCCTGTCGCTTGTCAGTTAAATGCCAAACATCTGAGTGTTGCACAACCTCAAAATGAAAACCGGTAAAAATTACCACATAGAAAAAATATTTGTTATGCGTAAAACTCACTTTCTACGTTACACAGACGGCGAAAGCAGTAAAATAAAAGTTTAAGGTATGTGACATACGATTTTTAAACAATATAATAAAATTGCTGTGCAAGCACCGTGGAGCAACTGGTGGGAGGCGGTGGCGCGGGTGGCTGGCTGATATTACTTCGATCTTCCATTGTAATAGACTGGATTAAGTGTTATATCTATGGAATTAAGCAATACGTAACTACTAATAGTAATTCATCAGGCTGGTCATGTCTTAATCCTGGGGTTTGTCAAGGCGGCATACTACATCCTTTATTTTTTTTTAATTTTTAAAAATAATATTTTTCGAGTAATATCTTCTCCCTTCCCTTCTGTATTCAGACGACTTACAACTGTATGAACATAGTGAATTGATCATCAGACAATTGCAGACAATATTAATATTTTGTCAGCGAATACATATATTGTCTTTTCCGACTATTTTTTTAATATTTTGTCAGCGAATACATATATTGTCTTTTCCGACTATTTTTTTTTTCAATCTTTTCTAACTTCGATAAAGTGATTTTGGTTCCTAAAGCGATCACCTGGCATGACCCACGTATCTATTTTCAAAACAATCTGTAAGTCTTGTTTTCTTTTCTTTTTTTAATGAAGATTACTACTAGTATAGATAGATACTAGTATACTACTACTAGTATTCCTTAACCTCCCCAACTAAGCTCAATGCTTGTGGTAGGAATGGAACACGTCAGTAGTCCAATGACCAGTATATGCCATGACCCACGACTTATCGATAGTAAATCAAACGCCTGAACCAATGTGCTACTGATGCTTCTAGATCTTTACTTCTAATGAATTAGTTGTGTGTGCTTATAAAACCAGGAGGTTCTAACGACATGATGAATTATCATGGATTGTACCCGATCACTCACTGGATTGTATTCTAATACTTTCTTAGTGTGGTATTGCGTACTTATTCCTATTCCTACGTGAATCTTCTAGATCGGAGAATATATTTATTTTATTTATTTAACACTTTATTGTACACCACATACAGGGACACAATAACGTAAATTTAATGTTAAAACAATGGTAAACAAAAGGCGGTCTTATGGCTTATTAGCCATCTCTTCCAGACTACCTTTAGGTTAGGAAAATTACGAGATGAGTATAGGGTGGTGCAGCCATAAACTACATACAAATAATTACAACCTAATACATGAACATTTACTTATATATTATAAATATCATATATATGTTAATAATAAACTAATAAATATTCTGATAAAAATAAACTAAGAATAATTAAGGGATATACAATATATACTCGAATTAGATTATAAATGTCAATATGATCTGAATCATCCTCGTTCAGCTAGATAATGATCTTTAACGGAATTCTTAAAAATACTAAGGGACTTTAACTGTCTTATACTTAAGGGTAGATCATTCCAAAGTGTTATTGCCTTAACTGTGAATGAATCTGAATACAATTTAGTGTTATGGACAGGCGTTTTAAGCAATAAACTTCGTGACGTACGTGATCTACTAGGTGATCCAATATACTCGAACTTCTCCTTCAAATAAGAAGGAGTATTCGGGTGAAATAACACACAGTACAGAAGAGAGAAAACATGTAAGTCCCGGCGAAGGCGTATAGGGAGCCACTTGAGCTTTGAACGAAATTGTGATACGTGGTCATATTTTCGGAGTCCGAATATGAACCTGATTGCGAGATTTTGAATTCGCTCAAGTTTATTAAGGTTTACCTCAGTTAGACTAAGATAACTTGCATCCGCGTAATCGAGAATGGATAAGAGAAGAGAATTTGCTAACATAATCTTGGTAGGAATTGGTAGGACATTTTGAAGTCGACGTAGACAACTAAGTGCTGCAAAGGTTTTTCTGCTAATTTCCTTAACTTGCTCTGACCATGAAAAAGTTTGATCTAAATTTATACCGAGATCCTTAACGGTGGAACAGTAAGGTAAATTAGCACCGTTGTAAGTGACAGGCGGGATGTTGGTGTAATCAATCCTCGAGATCTTATTCTTGCTGCCAATAACAATTACCTGTGACTTTCCTGGGTTTATATTTAGTCCATATAATTTACTCCATTCGAATATTCCACAAAGGTCACTATTAATGGCTGCTACTGCATGTGGTAGATTCTCAAGGCTTGAGTGGCGGTAAATTTGAATATCGTCTGCATACATATGGTAGAGAGAAGAAATAACATGAGTGATTGAATTTATGAAAACTGAGAAGAGTAAAGGAGACAACACGCCACCTTGAGGTACCCCAGTCCGAACATCACACCATGATGATAATGTCTCATCAATCTGTACGCGTTGGCGTAGTCCCTTGAGGTAACTCTGAAACCAATCTTTCACTGATGGAGATATGTTAAGAGAACACAACAAGCTCAACAGAATATCATGATCAACGCAATTGAATACGTTACTGAAATCTAAAAGCGTCAGAACTGTTAGTTGTTTATTGTCCATAGCCCATCGAATGTCGTCTGTGACTTTTATGAGTGCTGTAACCGTACTATGACCCGAACGAAAGCCTGATTGAAAATGATTAAGCAAACAGTGTTCATTGAGGAAAAGATTAAACTGTTGGAAAACTAATTTTTCCAGGACTTTCGAGAGGAAAGGGAGAATCGATATGGGTCGAAAATCAGAACAAGTTATGGGATGACCTTTTTTAGGAAGAGGGATAATTTGTGCATCCTTCCAGGCATCAGGAAATTTATTATGGAGGATTGAAAAATTCAGGATGTGAGTTAATATAGGGACAACGCTATCAAGGATAGGAACGATCATATTACGGCTAATGCAGTCGGTACCAACAGCATTCGAGGACACGGACAAAATGTTCTTCCTAACATCACATTCAGTGAATGAAATGAAGCTAAACGGAGGATAGGTAGGAGTTGGTAATGACGAAAGGATATTAAGTGTGCTATCTTTATCAGCACTATCAAGTATGTTTGAAGAGGTAAAATGTTTGTTAAGAAGCTCAATATCGATGTTAATAGATGTATTATATGACGGTTTACCAACTCCAAGTGACTTAAGGAATTTCCATGTTCTTGCGGTGTCGCCGTTGTCGACTGACTGAAAAATGTGGCGTCGTTGCGCATCTCTACACGATGTATTACAGCGATTTCGTGCTTTATGATACTTATCTCGATTTGTATCAGAGATGTTCAATTTAAATTTATATTTCGCCTTAATCTTCTTCTCCATAAGGGATGAACCATTCCCTTTAAGGATAATATTTTAAATGATGGGGAGGACCATTCCCTTTAAGGATAATATTTAAAAAAAATCACTTCTGAGTAGGTCTCTACGTTGTAAAATGAAGAAACTGACCAAATGTTACGTTTTTTACTACAATAGTTTAATAAGAAGATAATTTAAGCTTTCACAATGTTGTTGTTGGTATGATTTGTCGTTGAGTTATAGCAACTAAATTGTTTGTTATTAATAAAATTTAATGATACTAGATACCATGTTACTTATTTCTATGACACTTTTCTAATTTCTTTGCAATTTTATTCCTAAAATTTCTTTCGCATTTATCTAATTTTTTTGGATGAAAAAACTTTCCTCTAAACTTTTGGAATTTCTGTGAGACCCTAAAAAATGTTTTTAATCTTATATCCAGTAGTCAGTCAAGCTTGCATTTATTAAAAAAAATAATATTGTTCCATGAAAATTAGGCAAATAATAAAGATTTTGGCGAATTGATTCTATAATCTATAATATCGTCATAATGTTAACCCTATGTCTTTGATTCACCTGAAAAAATTATCTACTTTGCTCATCGCAGGGTAGTTATTACTGGAATATGGGACGAACCGTTTAGTGTCAACATTATTTAATTTTTATCTATAATCTATATTTATATGTGTTTTATGTACAGTTGTATTAAATTCTTTCATTTATTCTGTTCCTTCTTTTTACCGTCCAATCTCATACTTCTCTTTATTATTTATGCGCGACATTAACATATTTGTATGCAAATTGGCATATTCAAAATTTAAATATAAAAAAAAATACTGAAACTCTTAATATCAGAATCTTGGAAATTAAAAAATAAAGATATAAAATATATTTTTTTAATTTTGCCCCATAAGTACTCTCATTTATTTTCTTATACTATCGTTATTGTTAATGCAATTAAAATGTCAGCGCTTCGTGCTCGACTTGGATCTTTTACCCTGTTTGCCAAGAGGTTACAATATCGTCCAAAAAATAATTTTGCGAGTTTAAATAACGCTGTTGTTTTAGCCAACAAATGTAATAGTATGTTTCACAATTATAAATTGTTAGTGTGCTGTTGTAAAGTGATAATATCTTCATTCAGCTATTCATTTTCACAGGTAACGTTACCATTAGTTTAAGTTACTCTACAATTTCTGACCAGAAGCCCATTGAAGCTACTAAAGGTAATGCCGAAAGGAAAGAATTTCAGGCTGAAACTCGGATGCTTTTAGATATTGTTGCCAGATCTTTATATTCAGATAAAGAGGTGAGTTTAAAACTTCTTTAGGTTAATTTATTTTATATTTTCAGATTGATAGTTACAATGTTTGTTTTTCAGGTATTTATAAGAGAACTCATATCCAATGCTAGTGATGCTTTAGAGAAGTTTCGATATTTAAGTGTGAGTTCAACAGCAGAGTCGCCAAAGTTGGAAAACATAGATAGGAACCTTGAAATACGCCTAACCACCGATAAACAAAACAGAACTCTTACTTTTGAGGTAAATTATTGAATTAATTTATAGAATTACACAAATTTGGAAAAGTCATCATTTTGTAAAATAATTTTATTTTTATTCTGATCATCAATTCTTTGTGTGTAAAGATATTTATAGGCAGATGTTTGGGTTTAGTTAGATTGGATCCAATAAACAAAACTAAAATAATTGAGGTACTACCTAATTAATATTATAATTTTGTAACACCCTATTCATCCTTACTAATATTATAAATGAGAAAATAACTCGGTCTCTCGCGCTTCAAATCGCGCTACATCAAAACTACTGAAATAATTTAAATGAAATTTAGTATACAGATAGTCTAGGCCTGAAAAAGGACATAGGCTAATTTTTAATGCAAAAAAAGGGGTTTTAAAAATTGTATGGAAGTATCGTAATTTTTAGAGTTAGAATCTTGAAACTTATTTTTAGGCTGTTGGTTTGATATAACTAAATATGATATTCAAAATTTTTTCAAGATATTCAAAACAGTTTTCAAGGGTGCAAAATAACAGTAAGACATTATTCCATGTGGACGAAGTCTTGGGCACAGCTAGTTATAAATACTATAAATTGTTGATTCACTAGTATTCTTTAGAAACTTCTTGCATCATACAACTTTTATTAAATTTTTTATCGTTAAAACTAAAATTATATCAAACCTTAACATTATTTATGACTGATTTAGTTTTCATGTGTTATGCTATTTTGGTTGTTGTTAATATCTTTTATTATATGTTATATTACATTGCTTTTGCAGGACACTGGTATAGGTATGACAAAAGAAGAATTAATACAAAATTTAGGTACAATTGCTCGATCAGGATCAAAATCATTTATAGAGGAGATCAAAAAACAAGGGGCAGAACAAGCAAGTTCAATTATAGGGCAGTTTGGTGTAGGTTTTTACTCAGCTTTTATGGTTGCTGATAAAATTGAGGTGTTTACAAGGAGCAGTATTACTGGCTCCACTGGATATAAATGGAGTTCTGATGGGTTTGTAATTTACTCAATTAATCTTTTTAAAATGTAAAATGTATGTCAATTCACATTTTATTCTGAATTTTGTTAGTGCAACTTGTAATTTAAAATTGTATTTTTTACATCTTATACACAATTTTTTCAGTCATATACCAATAGATTTATTACTGTAATGTAACTCCTAACAAATTTATAACTATATAATAGCTTTATAATTTCTGATATTTTGTAAGCCCCATTCATAAAATACGTGAGATGTTTAAGGGGGGGCCCCTCCCCTCCTCGAATCAAATATCACGCAATTTTTGAGATTGGGGGATGGGGGAGGGGGTTGAATAAAATCTGATAACATCTCACCAGGGGGGGAGAGAGGTATAGAAAATTTAAAAAAACACCTCACGTAATTTATGGACGCGTGTCACCAAGTGATCAGTAATAGATGGTGTGGTATATTGGTTATGTTATATGTAAATTTATATTTAAGGTCTGGAACATATGAAATTCAAGAAGTAGACGACATACCTATTGGCACTAAAATTGTTGTCTACTTAAAAACTGACTGTAGAGAATTTGCAGATGATTCAACAGTTAAAAGTAAATATATTCAAGTATTAATTGCATTGTTCGTCATTTTATATATTTTTATACGTATAATGTTCTATTTTAGATATAATAATGAAATACAGTAATTTCATTGGCAGCCCTATTTTATTGAATGCTGAACAAATTAATTCTATTAAGGCAAGTAAACTAACTGCTGTGTTATCAAATACATAGTAACTATATTTTATTAATAAGTTTTTATTATCTTCCAGCCATTATGGTTATTGGAACCTAAAGAAGTAACACATGAGCAACATGTTGAATTCTACAGGTTTATAGGCAACTCTTATGATAAGCCACGATTTACACTTCATTACAAGACAGATGCCCCACTTAGCATTAGATCTATTCTATATGTTCCTGAAGGCAAGCCTGGACTCTTTGAACTGTCCAGGGATTCCGATGTAGGTGTGGCTCTGTATTCTAGAAAAATCCTGATTAAAAGCAAAGCTGAGAATATACTGCCTAAATGGTTAAGGTTTGTGAAAGGTATGTATTGAAAAAGAGGAAATATATATATACCTCAGTTTTTTCAAAGAACTGTAAGAGTTTTTTATGCAGAATTTATTTAGAAATTGCCTACATATTTTCATGAGTCCCATGTTCGGGGAGACTAAATCCGGAGAGAAAATATCTACAATTATACCAAAAAATCAGCCACAATATGGCCAGTTTAATTAGTTGGGGATTGAATCTTGTATACAATAGTGTACCAAGTATCCCCAGATCTCTTAAAGTTACTGAGGCAATATTATTTTAAAATCTTATTATTTTACAATTTTTTTTAATTACCTACTTGAAATGTACTCTTAAATAAATGAATCACAATTTAATAATGTGGCAATAAAAATAAATGGAATATTATTCATTTAAATGTTTTAAATAATTTTAATGTTAATTTGCACATTATTAAGTACCAAGTTTGGCTAATAGATGTTAAATTAACATTTTTATTTACTCGAGTTTGATATTAGTTTCTATACCATTTAGTTTAATTACTATTATCATTTATGTAATTGTAATTTTTTTGACAATTTTTTTTAGTTGAGTATTTATAAAGTAAAAAGAAAGAGTAAGAATGTATTAGATATGTGTGATAATGTTAATATGTATATTCGTTTTTCAGGTGTTGTTGATTCAGAAGATATACCGCTCAATCTTAGTAGAGAATTGTTACAAAATAGTGCATTGATAGCGTAAGTTTCTATATATATTGAATTCTATATTATTTCATGAAACCTACATATTAACAATGTATTTTTCAATCTAGAAAATTACGGAATGTTTTGACAAATCGTTTTCTGAAATTTATGGTGGACACAGCCAATAAAGATCCAGTCAGTTATGATGCTTTTTATAAAGATTACTGTTTGTTCTTCAAAGAAGGTATTGTGACCAGTCAAAGTCCTCTAGAAAAGGTAAAGTTTTTTAATTCACTGTCTCCTAAATTAGTAAATTATTTTTCTGAATAGTGAAGTAATTATTAATTATACATTTCAGGAAGAAATTTCTAAATTACTTCGATTTGAATCATCAAAATTGGAAAGTGGTGTCAAAACATCTTTGGCTGATTACAATGCTCGTCAAAACAAAGATCAAAGGAGCATTTATTATTTGGCTGCTCCAAGGTATGTTTATAAAAATTATTAGCTTTAACGTTTAATATATTATATTAAAATTGAATTTTGTGTGTTTCACAAAGTTTGAAAATGGTTTGCCCAATTTGTATATATTTTTTGGTTAAGAAAAAAAGAACAGCCTTCAGCTGAGTAACAGCTACTAAATTAATAAAACGTTATTTGACTATGATAAAAATCTTAATATTAACATATTTATGCATTTACTATAATATGCTACACACAAAAAAGGTATAAAAAATATTAACAAAATAATTTTATATATCACACAATGTTTAAAAACAATAAATCTATTTGCATAAATAATTAATACATTATACATTAAATCTGTGGTCACTATCATTAAATATTGATTTTATTGCTTCAATAATTACACATATTCTCATTTTTAGCCGTGAATTAGCACAATCCTCACCTTATTATGAATCATTAAAAAAACGGGATATAGAAGTTTTATTCTGCTATGAAATGTATGATGAACTAGTCTTGCTTGAGTTAAAGGAATTCGGCGGGAGACCTCTTGTTTCTGTTGAAAATGATATGCAAAAGGATTCCTCTGATACATCCAATACTATCATAGGTAATATCACAATTAGTTATGTAATCACTTACAATATATCTAATAATCTTAATTATATAGATATAAGATTAACAAAAATTATGTATTTTACAGGAAGTGACGATTTACTTGAGGGACAAGTCAACGAAATTATTTCATACCTTAAATCGAATTTATCTGGTAAAGTATTTGAAGTGAGAACTACTCAGAAATTAGATTCACATCCTTGCGTGATCATTGTACCAGAAATGGCGGCTGCGAGACATTTTATTCGGACCCAGGCACAAAACCTTAGTGAAGATAACCGATTTGCCTTATTAAGACCACAGTTGGAAATTAATGCTAAGTATGAGTTTCTATATGTTTACCTTTTTATATCTATTAGTGTATGTTTGTCATTCCAAATGATTAAATTAAAAAAATGTAAACTATTTCAACTAAATTAATGTCAATAAAATACTTTCAGGCATCCTATAATTAAAAAACTTCACAAACTTATATCCACTGACAAGGAGTTGGCAAATATGGTGTCACAACAGCTATTTGCAAATGCAATGGTGACTGCCGGACTTCTAATGGATGCCAGGAATTTAATAACAAATATTAACGATCTTCTAGTTAAGGCTTTAGAAAAACATTAGTATATAATATTGTCTTTATAAACGATGTAAAAATTTACGAATAATAAAATAATTGTTGGTTGATATTTTATTTTTAAATCTTCCTTGAAAACTAACTATAGAAACTCATAAAATTATAAATTACAAAGTACTAAAGATAATTATTTATTTAGAATAACGATTTTTATTATACCTGTTGGGCAAAAGTGATAAATTCTAATTTAAAATTTGGATATAATGTTTAAATATTAATAATATAAAGACACTTCTTATCAATCATCTCAGAAATTTAGATAACACGAAATGCTGTATTATTTATTAATAATGTCTTATTAAGAATAAAACTTTTTATAAGTAATGATTCGAATCTTAGAATTAAATTATTTAAGTATATGAAATAGGCTGTATTAACATTTTGGAATATTATGTATCTTGCCTTTTCACGTCGCAACTTTTCAAATATTAAAATAAGAAAACATGAATGATGTAGATTGGCAACACTAAAATTATTTTTAATCTACAATTTGATCGACCCCAACTTTCGACCGACGCGACACTGGTCTAACACGGCGGTTGATTGAATCTTAAAAACTGTATGATCTTTGATTTGATTATCACAAAAGGGCGGCTTATTCTTTTTTGTGTGGCTTTATGTATGTTAACAGCTTTGTGCATATTTGTGAAAAGAAATTTGATGTAAAATTAAAAGGTGAGTTGATATATCTATTTAAACACACCTTGTTCTGTGATTTTTATTTTTTAATATCATATTTTCCTTTCCGATAATTCGCCGATCATACTTTAATTCCAAATAGTTTTTTTGTTTTATTATTACTACTAATTTAGTCGTATTCATCGACTATAAAATGTATAAGCATTTATAATATAATAATGTTAAACATTTTAAAATATAATTGGCAGTGTGAATAATAATATAACGATGAGCGCCACTGACATAAATAAAACTCATGACAATGATGAAGAGACAAAAACTCTGGATAAACAACAAATTGAAGCTGAAGAGAAAGAGGTAATGTTAAAAATAGAAAGCGGACTCGCCCAAGATGATGTAGAACTAAGGAATGATGAAGGTCCCGTAAAAACTGCACTCTCTGGAGATATTACTGAGCAAGGACGCGAAGTTAAGCCCAAATTCATCCCGATTGGCGCTATTAAAATGCCTGGCTTCTTTACACGGAATTCAGATAGAGAAAAGTTTAAGGTTAGCACACGTTTTTCATAAGTTTTCCATTATGTAAAATGGCAATTAACATAAGCCTTCTGTTTCCTACTTTAATGTGTAAAAATAACTGGAGTTTTATTCAGCTTGGTACAAGAAAAATGGAAAACATATCGCAAAAAGGTTCTTTGTGTCTTGTACACGGATTGAAATATGAGATATTGCTATAACGAAAAAAGATTAATTATCCAAATTTATGAATTTTATAAAGTTTTAAATGTTTCTTCATACTATTAAATTGAATCTATCTATATATATAAAAGGAGAAGCTGACTGACTGACAAATCAACGCAGGGCCTAAACTATAAGGGTTAGAAACTTGAAATTTTGCACAGAGATCCCTTTTATAACGTGAGGGAGCACTAAGAAAGGACTTTTGAAAATTCACCCCCTAAAAAGGTAAAACGGGGGTGGAAAGTTAGTATGAAACTTTGCCAGTAGTCCAATGTCCGAGATTTTAACCCACTTGTTGATTGTGAATCCAACGCCCGAACCACTGAGCTACTGACGCTTCAATTATGAAGTTTCTTCATTGAAAGTCATGAAACAAGTGTACAATATTTTTTAGTAAATCATCCCTTAAAGGGGTAAAAGGGGGGTGCAAAGTTAGTATGACTACCTCATAAAATTATTAAATATGTCTACAGACAATCTACTATAGGCTAATTTATATACCTTAATATTGTAAACGAAGTTGCAGGTAAAAGCTAGTTCTATTATAAAAGCCATTGGAGATGTAGCTAGTATATAATATAAATAATTTGTATCTATTATGTTAAAACATGACATTTTTGTTATTGTGATTTAGAATTATAATATTGTTGTGTTTAAAAACAAATAAGATTTAGATTGATATGTACAATTTATACTATTATTATTAGAATTAGAAATTACAGAAATATAATAACGATTGAGAACAACTATAAGTTGAAATCATTTTGTCACTTTATACAGGAAGAGGAAGCTATTGAAAAAGAATCAGATGCTGATAAAAATGTGGAAAAGTCTGAGGATGAATCTAAATCTAAGCAGCGTTTCCAGTTTTTACACACTTGTCCATTTACAAAGTTTCTCCATCATACACCAAAAGAAAATGGTTTGTTTATAATTATGATTTTTGTAAAACAAATAACTTCTGAGAATACTGTGGGAATAATTATTTATTGAATAGAATAAAATCTATATATTTCAATTTCCATAAACTATGTTTTTAGATGCTGAAAATAGTGGAGTAAAAAAAAGCTTTGGGTTGTTAAATGTCAAGTATCCAAAAATGTTTCAAAAGCGTTCTGCTAGTGCCACAGAAGCAGCTCTTGCCTCAATGGAAACACTTGAAGATAAGCTGGATACACCAAATGATGGCATGGAAAACGTCAAATTAGATGTGGCTGTTAGTAAATTTTATCAAATTTTTAAATTATTTTATTTCTCTTATATTAATTATTCAAAAATATTTTTTGAAAATCACATGTGTATTGTTTCAGGATGAACAAGAAGGTAAGGTCGCAACCAAGCTGCCACTAAAAGAGAGAATTCGGCAAAAGAAATTCATTACTGGTACATATTTTTCATATGATTCATTCATTCATTCCTAGACTGTTACCTTAATGGTATCAGTTTTGAGGTTTTAGACTTAATTCTAATATTGCAATAATTTTATAGATGACATCATTGTGTGTGTGATTGCTCTACTCGTACTTTTGGCAGTAATAGTGGGAATTGTGATAGGGGCTCGTGCCGGTCCGCCGACTGAGCGCCCATTACGTCTCGGAAGATATATAACTACTCAGACTACATGTGGATTGGTTGAAGGGTGAGATTTTTAAAGAATGAAGTTAATTATTTATGATTAGTTATGATTAGCACGATAGTATTGTTGGTATTTCAAGTTTTGTGCAAGAACTCATAATTTTTATTAACTACTAATGTCACCTGGGACGAACATCTTTCTCTGCTCAAAGCATATGGGAAGTGACTTTATAGTTTTATACTATGGTCTACATATGATAAAAGTATAAAGTTACGACATGTATAGCTAAAAATGTACTTCCACCTTCCTATATTTGATTCTGATGAGTTTTTGATACAACAATTGTCTATATTGGTTCATTAACAAACACGTTATGCCTAAACAGCCCTAAAATCTTCTATTTTTTTTTTAGTTATTAAAGTATACAACTACACAAGGTATTAAGGAATTTGTATTGTTTACAGAATTCTTGATGAAGGAGTATATAAGTTCTATAGCATACCATATGCTGCTCCACCAATAGCTGACAAAAGGTTTACATATGCACAGTCATTGAATAACTTATCATTGTGCTGGAATGACACACTTCAAGTTCATGAACCCGGCGCACTTTGCTTACAATTTCTGGAGAATGGAACTACAACAGGAGAGGAAGATTGTTTAACTCTTGATATTGTGACGCCTCATGTGAAGTATGACTCTCCTTTGCCCGTCGTCGTTTTGATCGGCGCTAATACATTAGCAGGGGGTATCAGTCCTGCTCAACCTTCAGCTTTGTATGCTCGAACTAAAGAAGTCGTTTTTGTGAGACCTAATTTTAGATTAGGCGCATTAGGATTTTTAGCTCTCGACATCCTTTCTAATTCCAAATATCCACCTACATCTGGTAACTATGGGCTCAGCGATTTAATGGCGGCTTTACAGTGGATTAAATATAATATTAACCACTTTGGTGGTGATTCCAATTCTGTTACGTTACTGGGCCATAGGGCCGGAGCGACGTTAACAGCTGCCTTGACGACGATAAAAAATTCGCACAAGTTTTACTCTCGGGTCTGGCTCTCCTCTCCTTCGGTAATTTTTCCCGGTGATCCTTTGGAGCAATCCCAGAAAAACAATGAACTATTCAAACAAAATAGCAAGTGTAACGACGCCGAATGTCTGCGCAAAATATCTGACTTACAAATATTGACAGCCACACCCGACACGTGGTTAGGAACCGACGTCAATTCCTTGCCGTTAACCAATGAATTCAAACGTTCCTGGCTAGTACTGGATGGGGATTTACTGCGACTTCACGCGTACGAAAGTTGGGACGATCAGAGAGCTAAAAATACCGGTAAAGACAAAGAATTCAAACCCATGGTATTCGGAACTACACAACATTCTGGTCATTCGGAAGTATTGAGGATGAAACACATGAACTGGACGTCTGAAATCGTAGAAAATATTGTCAACGAAAGTTATTTGGGCGAAAAGAATTTGACAAACGATGTATTTAAAGTATTTAACAAAACGTACGAAGGTTTGGTCGAGTTGATCTCGTCGATCCGGACTCTTTGTCCGTTGGTGAGTCTGGCCCAAATGCGTCTCGCGGCACCCATGTATGTGGTGCTGGGCGCTGGTCCCGGTGGAGGCCTGGGTGCATCCGGGATGGCGAGCATCGACTCTGATATCGAAGCAATTCTTGGCACTTTTGATTCCGTTATGCCAGAGCAACGCAGATTTATGGCTGCCATACAGCAGCTATTTTATTATTTCGTATGGCACGGCCGCTTGCCAGGGCCGGAGTCTGGTGTCGTTGCCGTGGGCCAGGACTTGCTACCTCACCCGGGACTACCGGCTTGCGATTTACTCATAAAAAAGGACGTTGTACCGAGACTCGCGCATGTCGACTAAAAGGTTTTGCCTGTTAAATCTTTATATAATAACTTTTGTGTGTTTATTTTACATTTTTTAACTATTCAGTTGCCCTTTTTCGATAACTTTTAATATAGATCTCGCTCCCTAACAATTTTGCTTCGATTTTTATAACAAGACATTGCACGTATTTCTTCTAATAAATATATGGAGTATAAGTTTTGTATGATACAACTTGCTGTTGAGCCACTAGGCTAAGTGATTATATAATACTCATCTAAAAAATTTAAACCAATTTTGTAATCCTATGTACAAAAATTTTTAAAAGTATCTTTTATATTTTTCTCTTAAAATAATTTTAATGACATGAAAGACTGATTTTTTGAGTCCCCATGATGAATACATTGATCTCACGTCTGAATAAAATTAATCAGCTTTTTTATACTGATTTGTACTCGTTAGCTTTATGTGACTCTGTGTAGTAAGTCTAGTTTTATAATCTTTGTAATTAGTTGTCTAAGATTCAATATTCATTGATTTAGTAATAGGTAATGATTCCAAAATTTGAGTCCACAGTTTGGTCTTAGTTGTAGGAATAATTTTGTAAGTGGGTGTTCATATCATGAAGATAATGGTAATATTACTTTAAAGGCTGACAATCCAAAGATTCACTTGTGCATGTTTGTGTTAGTTTATATTTGTAATAGTAATATAACTTGTGTAGTATTTTTACTGATGTGTGAAATAGTAACTAGATATAGCTTTTGCTCATAGCAGCTTAATTGACAATATTAAAGAGAAATCTCCTCTGATCTCAAAATTCAGTACTAATTAACCCTGTGTGTATCTTATATTTCGACTGATTGCACGTGTTTGTGTATCTCAAACTTCTATAGGATAGTTTTGTAGTCTTATTTAGTTTCATTTTGTTATCTGGTATATTTTTAATAAATGTATGATGTCAAATATGTTGTTTTTTACTCACAGCGCAACAATTGTTGCGGCGGTATAACCCTTATGAACACTGTTGCCAATAAAATTAAGTTCAACTATATTGTAAGACCAAAATAAAAAAATATTTTCGGCGTAAACTGAACTCTTCAAAATGTGTATAAACGCAAATAGAATAAGCACGCATAATTGGTGTTTCTTTTGATCACCATCAATGGCTGCAAACAATACTAGAAATGCACAAGCAATTACAGCATTATAGGTTATTATTGCACGAGGCGCGGATTCTCACTTTACAGTATTATTTATCTATGTAAATGTAGTGCGACATGCGTCAGGAAAAAGGATAGAAAAAAAAACAATTTTCAATTATTATTACCGTATTAAGGGCTTTGGTTTGAATCTGCCACAAGTATTTAGCTTAGTTGGATAGACTCGTATTGCACGAGTCGAAGTTTTCGTCTCTGCCTGGTCTACACAACTACATCACAAATAAATAATCCTTTGCAGTTTCACATAATTTATTAAATAAGTCAAACATAATAAATAAGTTACATGGTGTAATCTTCCAGATGCCAAATTTAACATGCCAATAAATAAAACAAAGTTAACTAAATAAACTTATTACATATCGTAATTTAATATTTCATCGACAAACCGGTAAAAAATAAACAGAGTTTTTGTCAACTATGAATTTTTAATTTATCAGACTATAAATTTAATCTTCACGAAAGAAGAAATATCAGTCGAGTGTTATATTACATTATCTAGTGATTACGTTCTCTGAGAGGTGAAACGGTGGATGGAACATTCTCCTTTCCAATTTTTATGCTTTTGCGCAAGACCGACGGTGATTTAGGCTTGATCTGAACTTGCTCAGCCTCTTTCTTAATTTTATCCATAACAGACGATTGCTTAGCCACAGTCATGGATAATTTTTCGTTTTCTTGTTGCAATAAAGACAGCTCGAGTACCAGAGATTGTTGGTCTTGAATCTGCATTAAAATTGAATTGTGCATGAATACTTTTTTATTTAAAAAATAAATAGTGTGAATTGGTACTGTATAAATTTAAAAAAATTAAATGAAAACTTAACTGAAATTAGATTTTTTTTAATCATATATAAACTTTAAAATAAAAAGACATGATTAAAAGGAACATTACCTTACATAGTACTAAAATTAATTTGTTTAGCAATACCTGTTCTTGAAGACTATGGTTGTCAGCTTCGAGACGCGCTATCTCTTGTGCAGCATGAGCGAGCAGCACCCGCGACTGCTCCGCCGCCGCTGCTGCGTGCCCCGCGTGCTCCCTAGCCAGTTCACACAACACTCGTTTCTTCTCCACCTAAATCAAAATATAAAAACATTAAAACCAGTACTGACAAATCAAACCAAAACAAGAAAAATTTATTTTATTCATCAGTAATTAATTTAAGACAAAAATATCATACCTCATCCCTCAACATCTTGATCTGTGAGCTGGACTCCTTTTTAATCATTTCCACATCTTCTATTAGTTCACTCTTAATAGAGCCAAGTTCACGATAAGCTTCTTTCTCAACATTTTGTAAACTTTCCATAAGGGATACATTATGCTCCATTATTCTATTATGTTCTTTGGCCAATGCTGCCTTAGATTTGAGAATATTCACAAGAGCTTCTTTGTATTCATTACATTCCATAAGTGCATTACTATGTGAATTTTTATAAGTAGTGAGTTCCGACTCTAAAACTTCCTTAGAATCAGTTAAAGTTTTAATCTGATTTTCAAAATGTTCTAGTTCATTGTCAGACTCTCGTAAGCGCATGGTTAGAACTTCAACTATATCCCTCGTAACAGATAAAGACATTTCAAACTTATTCTTTTCCTTTGTTGTTTTATCCACTTCTGCTCTTAATTTGTTAATCTCATTTTCAAAATCTATTATCTTTTTCTTAGACTCATCCTTTAAGGTCTCAAGCTCAGTAGTTAATTCATTTTTTTTCAATTCTAGGGTCTTAATCTCACATTGCATATTTGTAACTTCTTTTTGCATAGCAATATTTTTGTCTTCAGTAAGACTTAATAAGTGCTTTAAATCTTCTATTTCATTTTCCAAACCAAGTAATTCTTTTTGTTGTTGGGAACAAAGATCTTGCAGATGTCTGCTACGCTCCTCAAATTGTATTTCACACAACATTAACTTCTCACGAGTAGTCTCGTCTATTTGTTCCAATTTAGCCTTCATTTGTTGATCCTTAACAAGTAAAGCATTTTGCAGTTCTTCTACTTTATCATCTTTTTCTTTTTTCAATTGATTTTGAATTGATTCTATTGTCAAATTGTATTTTACCTTTAAATTTTCTTGATCACTTTTACACTTATTGACTATAGCCTGTTTTTCTTCATCCAGTTTTGACTTCAGTGTTTCTATTTCCACTTTATACTCTCTTCTAATACTTTCATTTGCTTCTAATGCCAAAGCATGGTGTCCCTTTACCATCTCAAGTCTTTGACGACTTTCTTCTAGACAAGATTCGACATCTGTAAGTTTTTTTTGCAAATCTGCACACAAAGTATCTCTGATCGTAATAACTTCCTCGAGTGAAGACAGTTCCACTTGCTTGCTGCTTACTTCATATTCCAACTTTTCACATTCCTTCTCCAGTACAAATGTTTGGTATTTTAAATTGTTAATAATTTTTGCTGCTTCAGAATCGCACATAATTTTTCCATCTTGTTTAATATTTTCTTCATCATTAATTGAAACTTTACATAAATTGTTGTTTAAATTTTCAACATCATTGTTGTGTTTTTTCTCTTGCAGGGATTTCTTTAATTTTGCTATTTCATCTTTTAAATCATCTATCTGTTTATTATATTCTATAATAGTATAGTCTTTATTTCTGTAAATGTGACACAATATTAGAATGTTTGGAGCAAATTCACAAGGCTCTATAAAAGATGAAATTACAGATTGAAGAAAAGGACAGGGATTTAACTCAATGTGTCTTTTGTAGGTCTTTTGCTCATAATAGTATCTATCTAAACTATTAATCTATTAATTGTTTAAGGTAACACATTTATTTATACTAACGTTAAAAATACTGTATAGTATAGTTTCTAAAGAAATTAACATAGATAGGATTTGTAAGATTTGTCTGATTAAAATACTGGATTTAGAGGCTCTATCTAGAATTGGATATCTTTAAGTTAAAATCATATATGAAGGACGGGGTATAAAAGCCAAGCTATATTCATGCATGATGAAACTTTTGTTAATCTTTCAAACATAAAATCTAGGGTCAGTAATAATAATACTAACCTAATTTCAACTTCATGTGCTCTAATAAGTTCATCTTGAATTTTATCGTTATTTTTTAAATTCTGCAATGGTTGAGTCTTTTTTGAACTACTAGCTGTTTTATGAGTTGTGTTAGTAGATTTAATTGGTTTAGGCTGAAATGTAGATGTTAAATGATGAATGCTCAGCTTAACATGACAAATTATATATGTTTCAGTGCGATAAGAATTATTTTGAATTATATAATTAAATAATAACTTACAGTTTTAAAAGATTTTGTGCTCAACACGGAACTACATTGAGATTGGGTTTCAGAATTTGGTTTAGATATTATTTTTAATGGTTTGGATTTATTAGTTCCAACAGACGCTTTTTGGGAAAGTTTCTCTGTATCTCGATTCGTTTGAATTTTCGGTTGCAATTTCGTTGTCGCTGTAAAATAATATAAAAATATGCATTACTTTGTTTATATATCCAATTTAAATGGTTCGACAATTACTTTAATACACTCACCTGTATCAAACCTTTTAGCTTTTGAAAACATTCTTCAGTTAAATTTTGAAATATAAAAGCTAGTTAGGTACCAAAAATTTATTCAATAAACTCTTTAAATAAACTTGTATAATTAATTTATCTTATAAAATAATCTAAACTCCCTCCTTGACGTTCAAAAATTATCAACGGCAAGTTAGACTGTGCAATTGAAAGGCCTTTATAATAAATAATAATAATTGAGTTAAAAGTTAAACGCGCGCGAAAATATTGTTGCTTAAATGCTCGGGCGCACCTGGCGGACGATATTAAGCACAGATATTATCCAAAGATCCAGTACCACAGACTAAAGATGAAATAGTAAAAAAAAAACTGGGTGCGTTCCATTAGGCACGTTCACCATCATGATTTTTCCCGTGTTAAGTACTTATGGTTATTCGCAAGCGTTACAATCGTTGACCCAAGTGGAACGGGTTATTGAGCGTTAACGAAAATAATTCAAATGGTGACTTATACAGCGATAGTTTCAAGAGGTTAAGTTATTTGTAAGTCTTAACAATAAACTTCACTAATTATTGGTTAAATTAATTTATATTTTTTATTGTTTAATTTTTTTAATATGCATAATTTAATTTGACATAAATATGCGCTGCAGAAAAATACACTTCCACTAATAAATCTCTATCCGTATCAAATAAGTTATTTACATCGTCGCCATTTTTGTGATTTAAAAAATGCCGCCAATATTGAAACACGCAACGACTCATTTTTTCGTGAGCATTAATTGTTGGCAACACTGTTTTCTAACATACCTACTACTAATAGCACTTGTAATATATCGATCAATAAATACGGAACTTAATAGTTGTTTAAATAGCTTATTTTATTCTTACTATTTTTTCTTCCATAGACAACTTTCAAAATATTTTTTACTTTAAAGTTAAAAATAAAAAAAAAAACTTCTTTTGCTATTAAGGAATTAAACTTCTTTTTTATAATGCACAATAGATTTTTTTAATTTTATAAGGTCCCAGTTTAAAGAAACGGATCTACGGGGTAGTAACAAGGGACCCGCTCCGGGCGACAGATTTAGGGGCCGCCAAAATGATAATATATTAAATGAATAAAAATAGGAGCGTTATGTGGATCTGCTGCTCAACAATCGCATATACTTTACCATTTCCTCACACACCTCAGGGACTGGCACTGATTATATATTTGTGAGGGGAGCAATTATTAAGCCAAATCGTAGATCTAGAGCTGCATTATACATTAAATAAAATTTAAAAATTATAACAGTCATCATCACGATCCGTTAATGGCCCACTGCAGTCGGGTCTCCTCCTCAGAATGAGAAGGGTATAACAACAGTAAAGATAGCAAATTATACTGTATGCATGTGTAATGTTGTAATGCTGTTGAAAATGTTAAAAATCCCTAAAAGACACCTATGAGATCACATGCCAAGCAATTTCATAATTATTATTAATTAAAAAAAAATTGAAAACAAAGTATATACCTCAATTCACAGGTATACAAAACATAGTTATTGGTTAATTGTCTATACAAAACATAGTTATTGGTTAATTGTCTCTAACTTTATTTATTATAATTACTGGTCCTATTACATTCTTCAATAATGTATAAAAAAAGGTTTAAGTACAATGACACACATATATTCTAATTTTTAAAATATTTATAAAACTATAGTAATTGATCATTTCACATGGATGGGGGTGGTGGAGGTACAGGCAGTAAAGGTGGTGGAGGTGGCACACCCATCATTGGTGCCCCAGGAGGTGGAGGCAAACGAATGCCATGGTTCTCCCACATCTTTGGTGGAGGTGGAGGCATCCTTAGTGGCTCCATTTTAAATGCAAATTGAAGGAAAAATTGTTTTGTATCTTTATTCCAATGAGTCCAGAATTTAGAGTCATGTTTCTCCACTTCTCTACTTGGTACCTTAAATGCTATTGTCTCATAAGGTTCTGCAGCAAAAAGCAGGTATTGCCATCTTCTGTCCGGTGGCTCAATTTTTTGCTCATAAGCAGACATAAAACGATGCCGAGGTTGGACACCTTCAGCTATTTCTGTAATGACAAAAATATTTTAAAAATAAAATAAATCCCATTACAATTCCCTTTTTTCTTGGGAATTCAAAATCAAATTGGATAGTCAGCTTTTTTTAAGTGAGGTATCCTTAAGGAAATTAGATCCCATTTTATTTATACTTGCATTTATATTTTGGAATAATTTCAAAAATAAACAATGTTTTAACTATTTTTATATACTACCTGGATAATCAACTTGGAACAACAAACTTTGTTGTCCATTCTCAGGGTCTTTTTGCTTTGTTACTCTGTAACCAGGCCGTCCAATTTTGACAAACTTTTTGGGTTCTATTCGTGGTTTTTCTGGAGCAAGTTGCTGAGGAGCTTCTTTAGCTTCTTTGGCTGCTCTTCGAGCTAAATTAGCTTGATGTTTTTTTCCTTGAGTGTGAGCCAAGTAACTTCCTTCATTATTGTGAAGTGTTAGACACAGTTTGCATTCATAAGAACCTAAAATACCGATAAGTTAAATTAAATAACTAATTCAAAACAAATAAACTTTAAAAATAACACACATATTTGTTGATAACACTACAATACCTAAATGATTTTTCATAAAATATGGATCTTTATTTAAATCAATGGTTTCCAGAGCAAGTTGACGAAGCCTCTCGCGTCGATCTCGATTACTTTCAGACCATGATGCGACGCCTCCTCCTCCCGTTTTACCACCAGGTCGATTTTGAAAATCCATATTAAACTTTTCACTTTAGTTCAAATTATAAAAACATCAAATTCCACCAAACAATCAATTCAATAACCTCCAAATACAATTCACAAATTCCATAGATATTGTCAACATCATTAACGTAATTTTTATTTGCATATTAGTCTATGTTATATTTAGTCTATGACCACAAACTAATTACGTTTGAAAAAAATATTTTCTTTCCAATTTATTTATTTAAAATTAAATATTATACTATAAAACTGATGCCTATCTCAATTGAAGCAAATTCTAAAGATAAATGATTTAATCTAAATTACACTTAAAAAACTAGGGTGATGCAATAATAGCTCCAGCAACGTTCCAATATGAGCCTAAACAACCAGATCTAAGAGATCAGCACTTGACTTGTTTATTGCACACTTGATTTGTTTATTTTATCTGAAATATTTTCCAATCATCCAAATAAAAACAAGAAAGCAGTGAAGCTAATAAAGACATTGAAAAAATGCGATTAATAGGCACAATGTTCTATAGAACTTAGTTTGTCAATATTTCTATAATATAATTATAATCTGTGCATGTAGACGATCAATGTCAATTGTCAACTTTGAAGTTTAGGTTCTTTCTTTTCTATTGTCAAAATAGGCCGGAGGTAGTGTTTTACTTTAAAATCTTAATAAATCAAAGAAATCAGTGAAAATTAGTTATATTATTTTCAACTTTTCCATATAATTAATAGAGGCTGTTTAGTTTTAGACACTATTTTTTTGCAATAGTAATTTCGTCTGTATAACCTTTTGGCTAAAAGAATATTCTTGTTTTAGGTAGTTGTCCAAGATGTTGATGCCAAAACAGAACCGTGTATCAATTTATGAATACTTATTTAAAGAAGGTGTTATGGTAGCTAAAAAGGACTACCATGCACCAAAACATCCAGATCTGGAGAAAATTCCCAACCTCCAAGTAATCAAGGCAATGCAGTCCTTAAAATCCAGAGGTTATGTGAAGGAACAGTTTGCGTGGAGACATTTCTACTGGTAAGTAAAGACTTATCTTTATATTAAGTGTTGTTTTTAAAACTATTACGATAGATCTACAGTTGAAGCTATATTACACGAAACAACACATTGCTCAGATAAAAATTTAAATGTAACTGTTTCATTCATCAGATTTAAATGACAGTCTACATTGTGCCCTGAGCCAAGCTTTATTTATTCTTAAAAACTAATTTTCTATTTCAAACACTTAGGTATGTGGAATTTGACAAATGCTGAAGGAGATATTATTATTATTCTATATAAGTTAGTCAATTTATTATAGCTCAATAATTTTCCTATATGCAGGACCATTTCCATAACTAGGAATTCTTTGGCAAAAAGCTTTTTTAATTTACAACCAAGTAACTAAGATTAAGTAACTAACAACCAATATTAAGTTTTGCTCTATTAAGATTTATGACACAAAAAATAATAATTTTTAGGTATCTTACAAATGAAGGCATTGAGTACCTAAGGATCTTCCTCCACTTGCCTCCTGAAATTGTTCCTGCAACTCTTAAACGGTCAGTTCGTACAGAGACAGTTCGCCGTGGTGCTGTTGGTAGGACAGATGCTCCAGCACGCTCAGCTGAGGACCGGTCAATGTACCGTCGTGCTCCTACAACACCTGGTGCCCCACATGATAAGAAGGCTGATGTTGGGCCTGGCTCATCTGAGGTTGAATTTGTAAGTAAAGAGAATATTTATAGATAATTATTCAATCTAATCATTGATTCTTTTTTGTGTCGGAAGATTCTGTTATTTATACTGATGGTGTATCTCATTTCAACTTATTTTTTACTGCTATTAAGGCCATATTTTACAGCATCAAAAAACTAACAAAATTTTTTATTTGAGAGAATCTGATACCCAAATTCATTCATGAAATCTAAATACAAGAAAATTTTATTGAATTATGTTGATAATTTTTGTTATTGTTACAGAGAGGAGGATTCGGACGCGGCAGACCAACTCCCAATTAAATTTAATTAAGTTTAATACAAAAAGAATCAAACAACTTTTGTTTTATTTATTTCAACAGCATATAAGTAGACATATAATTTAAAACAATTTTAAGATATGCCACAAATATTTGGTATTCGACCCAACATCGAAAAGTAAATCACGATAAAAAAGAATGCATAGTATTACTATTATATACTGTATTACTATATTAAATAAAAATATTACACAAATATTTTTATTTTATCAGTAACAATATATTAATATTTAAAATCAACAATATTTATAAGCATTTGCGGATAGCAAACGATTGAACTTTCCCTTATAAATTATACCTGCTTCTGAAAATAGTCGCTCACACTACTACCGGGAGATAGATAAGCTTAGCAAATTCTGGTAGATTAGTTATGCTTTGAGTTTACTGACCACCACTTATAAGGGTCTGCTTTCCTATCAACAAACAAAAGCGCCCACGACGAATCATCATTAAACGTAAAACACGTAAGATTCTAAGTATTGCTAAATATTCGGCCAAGACTCGTTAATTCGTAGCATCTATTATAAAAAGTGTAGGATATGCCTAGTTAATTTTAATATATTTGCAATATAAATTCATTTGTAACTGCTGAACATGGTTTTGGAGTTTACTAATGAGAATGTAAGTGTTGAACAAGATATTTTACATATATTTTTAAAGACATACATTAATTGAATAAAACCAAAAATTGAGAAATAATCTCAAGAGCAATCTCTTGATTATTGAACTGACTTAGTTTATAAGTTTATAATTAACTTCTTAGTCTAAAGCTTTTTATATCTAAGTGTAGGTACTAGGATTACTAGTAACTAGGGTACGTCTGAAAGTTCGGTCGATCGAGTTTCGGCAAAAAATTTGGTTTCTGTTTTGGCGGTAGACCTGCCGAAACTGCACTCGGGAGTTCTCGCGCTGCGATCGTTCATATTCGGCGCGTTGAATTCCAAGCGACGATGACATTTTGCCGCTTCTACGTGCTTAATTTGAATACGGTAAGTTTTATCACGTGATATAGCATAAAAGTATGGTATTGGTAATGAACAACAAAAATTAATTCAATATAACAAACTAATATATAGATTATAGTAGAATCAAGTTAACCTAGATAGGTTATATGCAATGTATTAAATATTTTTTTTATTTAACTCGCTAATGCTATACATAAACAAACATTAGTTAGGTACTTGGCACTTACTATTGTCGTCAGTGGTGATAATATTATGGATTTAGTTGTTTCAAGTTCATTTAATACTTATTACCAAGGTATCCAAGTGGCACAGGCGCAATTGATATTTTTGCTTAAATGAGGGGTTCTTTTCTTGATTATCCATAGTGCGAATGTCGAAGACTCCATAGCTATGTGATTTAAATATTAAAAAATAAAGATTGACTGATTATAATAACGTTTTCTTTATCCATCAAAACATGATCCTTGTAAATAAGTTTCGGTTTCGGCCGAAACTGAGACCTTTGCCGAAATTCGGTTGCGATCGGACACTACTTGTAACATATAAAATATTATGGATCATTATAAATGAAACCTTTATGTGAAATGATAATTTAATGATTATTAAAACTTTCTACATACATATATTGTTGACAATTTAATGTAGTTTTTTCGGTAACAACAGTCGTAATAGTAATAGAGCTCATTTTGACAATAAAAAAATCAAATTTATTGATATTATAAACCACTATTAAATCGCAAAGAAATAACTACACAATGTGAACAATATTGTTTTACATAATTGCTGGTTGTACTTTCGGTGGAGGAGGCGTAGGGAATTCTCCAAGTTTGTCAATATAGTACTGGTACGCACGGAAAGGCTTCAGCTCCCATGGCACCTGGTCTTCCATATTGGTAAGTTGAACACCTAGATCTTCGAGATTAGGCATACCTTTAATAGGATTGTCTGTAGTCGCTTCCTGGAAAGCAATGTATTAAATATAAATAATAGGCAAGACTGAATAAGGCCATAAAATGCTGCAATAAAGAAGTTTCCAATTTTTTTAAATATATTGTAAAAAGTAAAATAAAACAAAAATTTGAATTAATCATTAAAATATCTCTACAAATTAAAAAGTTATGGGGCTTAAGTTGTGCCTGTAACAATAATTTCGTTTCATGCGACAGACCTGCGTGTGACGTCACTTCACCTAGTCGACGCGGCGCCTATACACTTAGAATGTACATTCATCGGCATGCTGTTATTTGCGCCGCTCGTGTCGTGTTTTGTTTATTATAATAATGGCTGAGGCTATAAAATATTCCTACAGCACTAACAAGACGGATATGAAGAAATAAATTCCGTCACTTCGTACTCGACTAGGTGAAATGACGTCAGAGGCCCACAATCGTTCTGCGCTAAAATACGTAAACTTAAATAATGTGTTTCTCAATAATTTATTAAACGATTTCAAATGTTATCACGGGCATATTAGTTTCGGTGTATATTTCAATTCTATTAAGTTAAATATAGCATTGTCAACATCATGAAACTTCTCCATTGTAACATTAAATTAGGATTGAGTAGATTTTTATGAAGGCGAATGTTATATGCTCTATTTCTTAAATTGTGGTTTTAAGATTCTCTTGATCCTAGTGCAGCAATGATACATGACCAGATTTTATTTAATTCAAGACAGCCATAATGAAAAAAAGGCCCTACCCAACATAACATGGTATTTTTCCAATCAATTGATCTTTCGCATTGCATATTTTAATTTTTTTTTAAATTAATGACTTGACATTAATAGAACAATATAAAAACAAATAACATTGAGGTGGAAATCATATACCAAGTAAAACAGTAGTATAATTAGTATTTACTTGTATATAACAATATGACAGAAAAGTAACTAAACCTAGGTGGACCAAGGAAACTAATACTTACTCTTTCAAGACTTTCCCAGCAAAGATTTCCAAACGGATAGGCCGGCGAAATCATGTTAATACCCAGCACTTTAAGGGGCATGAAGGGATCGTATCTCATGTCAATAATTTTGAAGCCCCAGTTTTCGTCTTTACGCATTATTTGGTAGAACCAAGTTACAAGATCTTTAAGAAGATATCTTTTAGGCCTGTAATACAAAATCGCAAAAATGAAGTTGAATATTATAATTTTTATTTTCGAAAAATAATATCCACTATTTAATGTTCTCTCAAAAACAGAATATACCCACTATATCTAATTCCAAGCATCAAGTGTTTACAAAAGAAATAACCCTCGCTACAGATTTTAACAATATACAGATATGTTTGTCTGTTTACGATAAACTCAAAAACTATTAAACAAATTTTCATGAGGAAGTTTTGGGTGCATAATTTGTTAAGGTATATGTCACCGTGAAATTGCCAATAGATTACAATCTTATATTGCCATATAGTGAACTGTCAACTGTGATTAGTCAGTCTTTCAATAGTCTGTTCTGCATCTACAGAGTTAAGGCTACCCTTCCCAAAGGACCAAAGACGTCACAGAAGTCCTTAAGACAATATTTTGTCAATTCTAATTTTTTACTATTTTCACATTATACACACACACACATACAGTGGGTCTGTAGTAGTTTTGTAATTCTATGGAAAATTCATCCTGAAAAATAATTCATTATATTATAAACAGTATGTTATAGCTCCCAATCTATCGAAAGTTCACAATATCTTCTAGATTATAATTTAACGCTGTTGACAATTTTACGGTGACATATATAAATTGGTTGAAATATGACAGAAATTGTTAAAAATGTCTACCCATGCTGGAGTTAGTAATGCTTTAGCAACAGTGTAATGCCCTGGCTGGGCTGATGGGTAGTAAATTTATATTTAAACAAGAACTCTTGAAAATATTAAACATTAGGAAAGCATATTATTTCTTTTTACTCACCCAATACCCTGATAAGTCTGGCACCGGCTATCAGGGTCCCGTGCAGCATTGAGGATAGCTTGAGCAATATCAGACACATATACAGGCTGTTTTATGGTCTCCTCACCTTTTTTGTGCAAGGACATATACTGACTATGGATACGAAGGACATGGGCAAAAGATCTGAAATTATTTTACCATTGTTTCATTTTGAATATGAGAGCACGAAACTTTCAAAACAAAAATAATGTATTTATAATCAATTAAGTCATTTTATGAATCTCTAATGCTGTAAAACTGATATTTTAATGTTCATGTCATAATACTTAAATTTTCAATTTATTATAAAATCAATCAAACTTTGTCCAACCATGAAAAATAATCAGACTTTATTTTTTATAGTAGCTATTAGAAACTGTACCTTAAAAATCTGTCCTCAGAGCCATAGATGTCAGATGCTCGAATTACAGTAGCAGTGGGGAACTCTTCCTTTACAGCCAATTCTCCCAAGTACTTGGAGATCTTCCACATAGATGGTTTCTTCATCACAATGGGCTTTGGATATTCTTCAGCATTTAAATATGACAAATGGATAAACCTTTCCACACCCATCTCTCTACTAATCCTGAAAATCCATTATGATGTTAGATGTTAACATGTTTAAATATTACTACTATATATATTAAAAAGTAAAGAAAATTTTTACCTAGCAAGGCGCCTAGCTCCTTCTACATGTACATCATGAAATTTAAAGTTCTTAGTTTCATAATCCCGCCCAACTAGATTAATAACAACATTGGAATAGCGGACTGCTTTGGCAATAGATTCCTCGTCTCTCAAGTCATAGGGGGTGAATAAAACTTGACCAAGATCTCCACATACTTTTAATCTTGCAGCATCATAGAAATCACCTCTATAAGGCAAAATCATCTGTAAAAAGTTATTTGTTTTTAATGACTGTAATATAATTTCATTTGTATTTGTACCACTAATAATATAATTGTATACCTAAAAATCAGACTGATGGCTAATTTATAATAAAAAGAATATGTAAGAGAACAACTTTTTCACCTATTCATTTATATATTTAATAGACTACTAGATTGTTCTAATGTCTAATATAATTTATTTATATAATAAAAGGTATTTCTTCTTCTCTAGTTTGATTCAGTATGCAAATCACATTAAAACATATTTGGAGGTAGCAAATTTGACTGCAAGTAAATATAGTATGTTATAGTATACCTGTGTGCCAACTTTTCCTAGTTTGTTGCATACATAACGACCTACGAAACCTGTGCAGCCGAAAACAGTTGCCACCACTCCATTAAAACTACTCCGACCACCAGTTCCTCTCTTATACGCTGCCAGATTAGGCTTTCCATCAGTGCTATACTCAGCAGACCTGATGTAAACAATGCTCATACAACCCTTTTTAGCTAAAAATAAAGAAAATTTTTTGATATCAACATTCGGGACGGGTCAAAACGTCAAAATATTTACAGAAATTATGTAAGAGTTCCCACAACATTTATTTTAACTAAATGACAAACAGGTATACTCACGCAAGATTCTAGATGCCAAATGGCCTGTTAAAGCTCCAGGAGCCATTTTTAGGCCTATTTCTAATATCTTCTGCAAAAGAATAATACGCTGAAAATTTAAATAAGTCCAACTTTTAATTCATCCAGTCCAGCTGTCGAGCAGCTGTCAAAGGGTCAATTCTTTGACAATAACAATTCCATAAATCATAGATTAGTATGTTGCCAGTATCAGCATAATCCTTATCCCACTAACCTACCTATTATAAACGCGAAAGTTTGTAAAAATGTATGGATGTACGTTTGTTACTTTTTCACGCAAAAACTACTGAATGGTATTTTTAAAGATTTTAAATGGTAAAATTACGTGAGTGTTTACCGTTTAAAATCTTTAAAAATGACTGATTACTATGTTAGTTTCTATAATAAAAAAGGTATTTTGATGAAACTTTACAATAATATAGCTTACACATCAGAATAACAGATAGGCTATAATTTATAACGACATAGTATGAATTTTCCAAAGTATAACGGTTGAAACTGCGGGGCGCAGCTAGTATACTATTCTTTAAATAGAATATTACATTTACGGTTGCCAGTCTTACAGCTTGTTTTTATTTTTTTTAAATAAATTTTTCTATCTTGGTAACTACGCTGATTTCTTAGCAATCAATATTTGGTTCTTTATAGTTTATTATTTTGCCATTACAACCGGAGATAATTTTTATAACAAAATCACAGTTACCATTTAAGTAAACTCCTGTTTGTACATGTTTGGGAGGCTGCCACTGCACGCCCCGCCCACGGAATCGCGGCTAACGGTCACTAGTAATTATAATATTAATCCCTTATGCATTTCACGAATTTTCGCTTGGAAGGGTCACTGGCTCCCGTACCAATACTTGTATATATCAGTTATTGCACAATAAAATGATTTCACAGACAAATTAAAACATAATCAAGACCCGATCTTGTCGTATTAACTTCACGAAAGATATAAAGAATGAAGTTATTCAAAGGCCTATCCAACTCCAATCCTCACAAACAGGTTTTATTATTTTAAATCTGTTATATTTAAACAAATATATATAATAGATTTAAAATATATACATCAGCCAAATTCGAGAGAGAATTCATCAAAAACAAACCGAATTTAAGGTCATCACAACGCTGTAGACTAAAATCACTCACGTAACTTCAATCATTTAAATAGTTAGTTATTTTTAATTGGAAACCTTAAAAAGTCCAAGTCGGGTATCACAAACCGTTTTTTCTCAATGAAAAAAATTAAACAAAGAATTTTGATAATATAAATATATATTATAAAAAAAAAATAATGGTCACCCGTTGATACAATTATTTATGGTTGATAAATATTATTTAAGTTAATTTGTAATTTGTTTTTTTGCCCACTATCACTTTGTCTAGTCTTCGTATAATATTATATTGGACTTGTTGCTAGTGCGTGAGTAAATACTTGATTTTCGGGTAAATCTCTTATTTGTGGTGATTTATGGGACATCTCAGTAAAAATATTAAATACAATAATCAATAATATTGCCCCACAACTAGCTGATATTTTTAATAAATGTGTCGTCGATATAGGAAAGTTTCCGGACTTAATGAAGCACAGTAAAATAATACCTCTATTTAAAAATGGAATCAATTGAAAACCTTGCAATAGCTACAGATAAATTAAATCGTGACTTATTCGAAATCTCAGAGTGGTGTAGCAAGGTTGGTCTATCTGTAAATCCTTCCAAATCTCAGGCAATCATTATTGGAAGTCACCACTTTATTGCATTACTTAAATTTACTGACATACCATATATAGCTTTCAACGGAGTCACGATACCATATTCCACCACGGTAAAAAATTTAGGCTTAATCATGGATCAAACCTTGTCATGGGCTCAGCATGTGTACATCGGTAATAAGCTCTTCTCATCTATGCACGCTTTACGACGTATGCAGAACTTTTTACCACAGGAAACCAAGATTTTACTAGCTCAGTCTCTTTTAATACCCCTTTTAGACTATGGGGATGTTGTGTTTCTTGATGCTTCAGAGGAACTTATAAATAAGCTCGAAAGGTTACAGAACGTTGCAATTCGATATATCTATGGATTGCGTAAGTTTGAACATGTATCGGAGTACCGCAAAAAGTTAAAATGGTTGCCTATTCGATTTAGAAGAAATATACATATTCTGACTCTTCTCTTCAACGTACTATTCAACCCGCACGCTCCTTTATATCTCCGCGAAAGATTTAGATACCTGGTCCAATCCAGCGACGAACGACTAAGATCGGCTAATAATCTTACGTTGGCTTCACCAGTTTGCAGTTCGCGTGCATATGCTAGGTCGTTTACCTCTTTGGCGGTTAAGCTTTGGAATAGTCTGCCTACTGAAATTCGCAAATCACCCTCAGTAGGATCATTTAAGTGCAAACTAAAAAAGTTTTACTCTAATATGTAGGTTGTATTGTCATTTTTGGTATGATTATAAATACAAATATATTATTGTATAAATAAATTTATGTGTATGTTTATATGTCTATATTAATAAATTTATGTGTATGTTTGTATGTATGTATGTATGTGTAAAGTTTATGTTTGTAGTGTATCATATCATATTTACGATCTGCCCATAATAAATTAATTATCCTCTCAGTTATTCTAAGGTTGACTGGTAGAGATTCCCAAGTGGAATAAGTCCGCCTTTGTACATGAATTCATCACGCATGTATTATTACTAAGCACCTATTTGTTTCTTATAGTATTTTTTTTTCCTTTTGTTATAAAATTGTAGAATGTGTGTTTGTGTACAATAAAGAGATTAAATAAATAAATAAATAAATAAATGGAAACAGGAAAGATCCCGGTAACTATAGACCAACCTCTATATTACCATCACTGAGTAAAGTTTTTGAAAAGATTATTTTAAACCAACTTTTAGAATATTTTAATGAAAATAAACTATTTCATAGTGAACAGTATGGTTTTACTAGGGGTAGGTCAACAACAGATGCTGGAGTTGCTCTTCTTAAGCATATTTATGAAGCATGGGAGAAATCACAAAATGCGATTGGTGTATTTTGCGATTTGTCCAAGGCCTTTGATTGTGTTCAACATGAAACACTTTTTAAAAAACTTAATTATTACGGTATATGTGGTGTTTCTCTGGATCTAATTGCCTCATACCTAAATCAAAGAGTCCAGAGGATTCCTATTAATGGTGTAAAATCTTCTGGATCTTTGCTACAAATGAGCGTTCCACAGGGATCCATTTTAGGCCCGTTTTTATTTTTGATTTATATTAATGATCTGCCATACTATGTGAAGAACTTGTGTGATATTGTACTTTTTGCTGATGATACATCTCTTATATTTAAAGTAAACAGAAATAAACATAATTATGACGATGTGAACAGTGCATTATCGCAGGTTCTTCAATGGTTTACGGTAAATAACTTAGTTCTTAATGCTAAAAAAACTAAATGCGTTGAGATTGCTTTACCTAATGTAAAAAAACAAAAATTTAACCTACGTTTAAATAATGAAATTTTAGATGTGGCGGACTCGATGGTATTTCTGGGTATAACTTTAGATTCAAAACTCCAGTGGAACCCCCATCTATCATCTCTAGCGGGAAGACTCAGCTCAGCTGCCTACGCGGTAAGGAGAGTCAGACAAATGACTGATATCAATACTGCAAGGCTAGTTTACTTCAGTTACTTTCACAGTATTATGTCTTATGGCATTTTACTGTGGGGTAGGGCCGCAGACATTGAATCCATTTTTATTCTTCAAAAGAGAGCTGTTCGGTCCATTTATAACTTAAGAGCGCGGGATTCCCTTAGAGATGTATATAAAAAAATAGACGTTCTTACAGTCCCATCTCAATACATATATTGTAATATTTTGTTCATTTACCAGAATATTCATTTGTATTCAAAACACAGTGACAAACATAATGTTAATACTAGAAACAGAAGTAAACTTGTAACGCCGTACTATCGTCTCCACAAAGTGAGTAATAGCTTCATGGGGCTTGGTGTTCGCATCAATAATAAGATTCCACAGCCTATATTAGACTTGCCACTTCAACAATTTAAAACTCGTATCAAGAAGTCATTAATATATAAAGCATACTATAATGTACAGGATTACTTAAATGATGAGAATGCTTGGAATCTAAGTGACGTTGACTCTCAAGTTTAATGATTTGTATAACAGACTATGTAAACATGGCTTTTTGAAAAGAGCGACTGTTGAGTTTCTGGCCGGCTCTTCTCAACAGAAAACTGCTTTCCGAGCTGGTGGTAGCTTCAGACAAACTAACTGACCGACAAATTTTTGACGTTTCAAAAGTACTTTTCAAAAAAGTCTAATTGAAATAAATAATTTTGATTTGATTTGATTTCCAATTATACTAATTTATAATGATAAAAATTTTATAATGATAAAAATATTGAAATCTAAAATCGATTCAAATAGAAACCCGATGAATCATCACAAAAAATCAATATCAAAAAGATCGATTCCTAAGAATCGATCACTTTGTCGATACTACAGAAAAGTATCTGTAAAAATCAAAAAGGTCTACACCGGCAATGAAGCCTTAGAACAAGGTAAAGTGGCATTGTTTCTTGTGCCCTCCAAGGTGAAAAAAATTCATAAAATTGGCAAATTTGCAAAATAACAGGAAATCGTAATGTCGATTTTCTATCAATGGTATAAACCGCTTTAAAAATCGATGTTTTTAGTCAGAAAACATAGATTCTTCATTAATCGATCTTGGAGCATCATCTCTACTTTTTATCTTTGACTAAGTAAATTTTAATGTAAATTGTAATTTATTTTTATATTATAATAGTTTGATATCAAATATCAATTCAGAAATATTTTCAGTAATCAGAATTCCTATATATTGTGTTATACAATTACAACTCGTTTTTTTTGATTACTGTCTATTTAGCATAGTCGATTTTGTCTTAATTCATTAGTCTTATTTTTGTAAATAAAAAAAAACAAATAATATATTGCACTTAAAACATGAATGAGGACGAAATTAATATTTTAAATAGTAATAATTATCCAGAAATAAAGGTAGTGCTAGAAAAATTCTTGAAAATTGTAAGTATAATAATATTAAATTGGATAAAATACATCAGAAAGAAACGAAGGATTTAAATTTTTGTCTCGTATTTTTAGAATGAAAATGTCTTCACGTTTCCATTTTTATCGGAGAATAATAGACGTGTATCGTTATGGGCAGCATTATTTCAACATCTGCAGTCAAAACATTCAGAAACCATTCATGTTTTATGTTTAGCCACACTTAGGTTCTTGAGGTTAGTAATAGCAACTTACAAGAGAATTATTAAAACAAAACTATCTTCAGTTAGATTGTCAGAATCATACTAATATCTCAGTTATCTCATTTCCTAGAGGAGTTCCCTTGTATATCTTTTATACATAAAATATTCTATCTGTTATTGGATACTTTAATAAATAAATTGTCATAAATTAAATTGATTTTAATATAATATTTTTTTTTTCTATATGTATTATAGCCGTGACAAATTTGAACTTGAGAATTTGATCTGTGAAAAATGGATTATAACACTAATTGAGATGGCAGGTTTGTTTAACTTTGTGGATCCAGAAGATGTAACAGATGTTGATATGCCAGTTAAAGAAGTGGTGGTGGAAGCTCTGAAATGCCTGAGTAATATTGCATTCAATAGTGAAGTGGCACGAGCTCTGTGCGCTCACACCAGCATTGCTCAAGGGTTGGTTGCAAGATTGCGCTCATACAAAGAAATACCTTTTAAAGATGATATAATGCTGTTTGACATGAAATTGTTGTTCATATTAACAGCATTAAGACAAGATATTAAAAGTAAAATTAAAGATGAATTGCATGGTATGGATTATTTAATAAGTTGTTTGAATGAACTAGTAATTGAAGTTTCTGAGTCTGAAGGTGATGTTGCTGGAAGCAGTGCTGTTGTTGATGGGGCTAATAACTGTTTCTTAGAGGTAATTGAAACATAAAATCTCTTAAATATAATAATGTTGCACTTAGTTTATTTATAATTAAATTTAATTACTGAAATGCATGCTAAAATAAAAGTACCAGGAGTTTCAATACTGATTTTCCTATGAAGGATTTGAGCTCAGGTTTCCAATTCTTCGAAAAAGTAATCAAGCACTTAGCTGATTTTTTTATGTTTTTATTTAATTTGTATTAAAACAAGAATTATAAAATGAACATAGTTTCATATTTAAATAATTATTTGTTGTATAAAACAATTGTTCATTTCAGGATAATCACCTGACAATAGTATGTGAGATATTAAAGACTCAATTCAATTTAATGTTGCATTCGGGGTCTGAAGAGTCAGTAACTGAAGCTGAAGAAGGAATGTATTTGAGGTTGATGCCAACTTTAGCTACTTTACTATATGCACATGCCCCAACACAAGAGAAATTAATGGAGTTGCACAGTAATATTGCCAATTTATTAACCAGGTATCATTTCTAAATTTATTACAAATCAAATTCTCTGATTAAGAAAACTCATAAACAAATCTTTGTTTATTTATTATGAAAACTCATTGCATTGTTTTCAGTGTACCATCAACATTCTATCAGTATTTGACTCCTGAGTTGAATGAAGGGGAAAATGCACAGTATGTATATGATGGCAGAAATATGGATGCTTTACAGTCTTTGCTCCACCTGTTGGAATATAGACTTTCAATAACATCTGTAAGTTATATATGGCAATGTAAAATTGTCAACACCGTTAGATTTCATAATCTATCTCGCGATATTGCAAACAGTCGACAGATTGTGAAGCGTAACAAACTGTTTACAATTTAACGAATTAAATTTCGGTAGATCGATAGACCTACGATTCGGAGATTCGGTAATCTATCGAAATGAAATCGTCAAATCGGGATGAATTTACCATAGAGTTACAAAACTATTACAGAGGACTTCTGTGATGTCTCCGGTGCTTTAGGAAGGGTAGCTCTTTGCCCTTGCGTAACACAATAAGAAAACATATGCTCGTCTTTGCAGCTTAGGCTTGGCGACCAGCCTCAACCACTACGAATCTCACATGTTTCCCATTGTATTACAGCCTGGCTCCCCACCCTCCTCGCCCCCGCTTATTATATTCACTTTAGGGGTAGGATAGACAAGTACTGCGTGAAGGTTGGGATGAATAAAATTCTTTTATTTGGCAATTCTAATTTTTTAAACATAATGAAAATGCCCACTGTAGTCCTTTTGTAAATTTTCAGTTTCACTTTCATAGATTTTATTGATTATCTATTAAGTAATAAATACATACTTTATATAACAATTCTTGAAGTACATTTATTTTATTTGACTGACACTTGTGTTTCATTCCTAGCTCTGTGGACACAGAGCCAAGTGTGTAAGACTGACCAATCAGAGACAGCAGTATCTTACGGTTTACAATCTATCGATACTTTGCAATATCGCAAGATAGATTGTAATGTAATGGTGTTAACAATTTCACGGTGAATTATACAAGATTTATTAACTTCTGAGGGAAAGAGTGAAATTGCTAGCCATAATATTATTTTCCAGAATACGAAAAACCAGTATGAAAATTTAGCACCAATACTGACAGTATTAAACAAAAGTTCCCGAGGTTGCCGTGCTCAAAGAAAGTATCTAAGACAAACAGTTTTGCCACCTTTAAGAGATGTTTCACGACCCCCAGAAAAAGGGAATACTCTTCGGAATCAATTGTGTAGATTGTTGACTACTCCTGTGACATCTGTTAGGGACCTTGTTGCTGAGTTTCTATTTATTCTTTGCAAAGAAAAAGGTATTTATTATTTAGTCAAATGATCGGTGTAAAAATGTAGTGAAATCTAATTACTCAGGATAATAAATATCAGGTTTTGTATTTAACTCTAATGCAGAAATATTTTACTGTTATGGCTGATTTGGAGACAAGGCAGTTTAATTTTAAAATTGATTTATTTTTTTTTATTAATTATTTTGTTTCAGTGGGTCGTATGGTAAAATATACAGGCTTCGGCAATGCAGCCGGGCATCTAGCACAAAAGGGTTTAATGGGTAGTAGTCGAAGACCTGTGGTTTATTCATCAAGTAGTGAAGACTCCGACACTGAAGAGTACCTTGAGGCACAGCCTCGTATCGACCCGGTGGTGGGATGTACTAGACCACCTAGAGTTAACCCCTTCGAAGGCATGTCAGATGAACAGGTCAGTCTTTACTTTAATATTATTTGTATATTAGTTGCAGTTGTATTACATATTAAAATATCTTAATTTCAGAAAGAATATGAGGCAATGAAACTAGTGAATCTCTTTGACAAGATGTTATGTGAGGGTGTGGTAAAGCCGGCGTGTATAGGACCGGATGGGAGACCGCAACCCATGGAACATGTGCTTGAAATGCGAGAGACACCAAATAGACCACAGTCCTAATTTTTGAACCAGACCATGAATGTTTCACTTTTAAAACTGAGACTATAGAATATACAGATGGATTTTTCTAACTAATAAGGATTTATTATTAAGCGTGAAATAACTGTATTTAATTGTATGGGAAGAAAAAGTCATAACAGCAGAATTTTATTAGGTATTTTATATTCTTACAACAAGTTTATGAATGCCTCAATAAAATAATAGCGAGGCCTATCTCATATATCCGATGTAAGATAGATATTAGGAAGTTAAGAACTTGACGAAAATATCCGCGCTGTAGAAAAAAGTCTAGTAAAACTATAGTAGAAGTTACATTAAACCTATATTTCACTTATACTCAAATAAGTACAGGTTAGTTGATCTATGTCTATGACACAAAAATATATTTCAATTTTATAGTTATTAGACGAATGACGTAATGTGAGAATTATAATAAATATTACTGTAGTTGTTCATCCATATTAGTTTACGTTTAGTTACAATTGACTATTGAGAATACTGTTTTTTAAATCAATCAGATATAAATAATTTATAAAATCTTGGTTTAAGAAATTATTTCATTTTCTTATGTTTCAACAGTTCAACAATTTGTTAAATTAAAATGAATAAGCCAAAGTATTTTTATAATTTATACTTTACTAGTCAATGTATTTAGAATATTTTTTCTTAACATTTATTTTTAAAATACATTAAAAGCTGATTAAAACACATTTTCAATATCGTACTTCTCATAGTTTTCTTTTTATGTATAAAATATAAATTATTATAAATTTTAGGAATATACACTGATATATAGATCTTTTAATAATCAGTCTTATATAACTGATTTTTCAGTAATTAATGTCTTAAGCTTTAAGTATTTCTATAATAAATAATGAAATATTTTTTGTGTATTTATTTTTCCTTATTTCTGTAGTTAATGGGATACCTATCCGAGGATGAAAAAGTTTTCATTCTGACGAGCGAGCAGATGATCCACTTGATGGTAAGTGGCCACCATAGCCCATGGACATCGGCTAAACAAGAGATACCCTGTTTTTTTGTCGATGCCTTGCATCCTCGAAGATAGAGTGGGGAGGGGGAATGAATAAAAACATGCTGCGGTTTTAGCGGACCCTGAGCAAGAGACGGCTTGACGGGAGCTGAAAGAAAACATCGATAGCGTTCACTTGAAAAACTATTTTGTACAGGGTTTGAATAAAGTTTTTTTATTATCTAAAATTCCTATTACATATTACTTCAGAAAGATTTCCGTGTACCCAATGTCTTTCTGTCAAATTAAAAAATCTTTTACAACGTTGTTGGCGCGAAAAAGACGGTACCATATTTTCGCAGTAAGTACGGGTCGTGAGAACATTAAATATCGAGTAACTGGATAAATGAAATTTCCAAACTTGAGATTCATTTCGTACTAGAGTCTGAAAGTTACTTTAACATAAAAAATCATAGGGCCTATCTGTTGACCAATTTAAATGATAAATATATATATATAGTGTGTGTGTGTGTGTGTGTGTGTTTGTGTGTGTGCGTGAGTGCGTGCGCGTGTGTGTATGTGTGTCAAATACATGGTAGTGTGTGTAATGTTTATTTTATTGATTTAAAGTATTTTTTATCCATAATTATAAAAAAAATAGTATTTTGCACTCCTCTATATACTAAGATATAAAGCTGAAGAGTTTGTTTGTTTGCTTGAACGCATTAATCTCGAGATCTACTGGTAGGATTTGGAAAATTCTTCCAGTGTTAGATAGCCCATTTATCGAGGAAGGCCATAGGCTATATATCATCTCGCTACGACCAATAAGAGCGGAGCTACACGCAGACGAAGTCGCGCGGGTCGACTAGTAAACTATAAGTGTGGGAAAGTTCACACACATCCGTCCGCGCAATTTTCATAAAAAAGAGGTACAAAGCTTTTGCTTCACGTAATAGTATAGTTACCTACTTAGATATATTTTAAGAGTTAATAAATTCTTACTATGTATCAAAACTCCATATTTACAACATTTGTTGTAATATGTCACGTAGCTTACAATTAATCATTAAAATGTATCATTCCAAAGCGCACAAAACACCCCTATTAATTTTCGGTGGTGCATGCTTTTCAGTTCGGCCTCGCCAAGCGCTAAGGGCGGGTGGCTTATCTGCTGCTGTATTTTTTTAAATAAATTCCTAATCTATTAATTTAGAATGTTACAAGTTGTTTAAAAATGTATATTATTACATAATAATCATGTTGTGTAAGTATTACTAAATATAATTAATAGGTTAGTGACCTTTCTTTGTTTAAGCTCTCGAGCCTTTGTGAAGTGGGATTACCTAGTTCTTATTAGATTACTTTGTCTGGTTTTGCAATACGTATCCTTATCAAATTTTAAACCGCCTATTGAATACTTTACGTAATGTAAAATATCTTGTCATTATTAATTATTATTATATTATTTACAATAAAAGCTAAATTTATTTTGAAGTTGACACTAAATGATTTTGTGATAGTTCAAGAACTTGTACAAGATTACAAGTAATTTCCTTTATCCACTTTTTAGATGATAGGTATATAAATAATTAATACTTTATATCATTCTAGTCAGACATATTTACCTTTCTGACACTGTAAATGTTGACTTGTAATACAATAATTAATTGATATGGAACTTTGCTACCGATTTTCAGGATTTTCCAAAATTCCAAAAATACCTAAGTATACTAAATTTCATTAACAGACAGAAGGTGACAGACAAATATAGTTAGTTTAACACTAGCTATATATATTAATAAAATATATTGCTATCGACCTGACCTCGCTTCATTGAGGCAAAATGAGGTTTATTTATATGGAATAAAAAATAAATCGAAAGCATGTCTAGATTTCGAGCGTTAGCGTCAGTTAAGCTTATAGAATAGAATAATTACGATCATGGTGGTACTGTTATAAAATTTTATCTATTCATGTTTAATATAAAAGTGCGATATTCTAGCGACCATACTGCTTCTCTTTGTTGCGGTGCATACATATGTATCGGAAGTGGCAAGAGCTAACACGTCAGCACCTGTGCCGGCACCGGCACCTGTGTGCGAGCGCGCCCCGTTGCATGCGCAGCCGGCTGATGCACATTATAAGTTAGGGGTTGCTGGTGATCCTGATCTATTTCTACCCGGGGAACTTTATACAGGTATGCATCTTTAGATTTACATCATATAATAATATGGTTTGAAAACGTATTTAGTCCATTAGAAAAATATAACGAAGAGAACTAAAGATTATATTAAAAAATTATTATTCTTATTTCAATGATTAAAAAGACATAAAAATGTTTATATGTATTATATTGAAACCAATGCATTAAAATTATACTTAGATTAATTATTATTATTAATATACTTTTGTTAACAAACATTTTATACGCTTTTTATGGCGTTATTGTCAGTGTCTCTACAAGGAGTAAATAGTGGTCAAGGTCCGACACCGTTCGTAGGTTTTATGATATGGGCCGAAGTAGTGGATGAAGCCGATAATCAAACCTCTAATGGCACTAAAATACCTAATAGTTTAACATATGGTGCCTTTCAAGCTTATGATGCTCAGACTAGAACTCTCGACGTGTGTAAACCTGCGGTAGATAATGCAACTGCACATCCCAAAACTGAAGTGCAAGTAAGTATTAAATAAATATATTTTGTAGGGTCTTACACTAATCCGTGAGGGGACGGGTTAGAATACTATTCCCCCTATGCCGTGGGAGAGCACCCCGTAAAAGGCGAGTAACCCAGCATCCCCTTGGTGTTAAGGGAACTGTTCCCCGACTGGCTTGCGACCACCAGCGTGCGAATCCGACCGCCAAGTGTCATAGACGCGTTTTGGTTGAACCACATGTGAGCCAGACTTACCCCCTCCCTCTCCCATCCCATTAATGTTGCGGATCTGGTGGACTTTGGGCTCTTGCTCAGGGTCTGCTGAAACCGCAGCATTTTTTTCTTCACTCCCCCTCCCCACTCTATCGTCGAAGATGCAACGCATGTTTCTTGTTTTGCCGATGTTCATGGGCGATAGTAGCCACTTACCATTAGGTGGATCATCTGCTCCTTCATTGCACCTTATGTACCTACCATAAAAAAACAAAAGAATACACAGTGCATACTTATTTTGGTCCTAAACTTATAACAAGAAAACGTCTTGTAACAAAATTATTGAGTTCTCTATATCTCGATTAACAGGTAATATGGACAGCTCCGTCAATTTTAGTCGACAGTTGTGTTCGAATATGTGCCCGTGCATCTCATGCCGATGGGACCAGAACTTCCGTATTGGCTCGTAAATTGTGTCCTGCGCCAATTACAACCGTAAACCTTAACCGACAACCTGTTATAGTTGAACCATGTTGCGCTTGCGATGAAGCTAAATACGAGGTAAGTTTAAAAAATAATAATATAAGCTTAAACAGTTACATCAAGATATAATAGAACCATTATTTTAGGTAACGTTTGAAGGTCTCTGGAGTAGAAATACGCATCCTCGTGAATTCCCTCCAGAGAGTGCGCATGCACATTTCGGCGATGTGATCGGAGCATCTCATACAGCTCAATATAGGGTCTGGCAAGAAGGTAGAATCGCTAGTCATGGAGTAAGACGATTAGCTGATGACGGTACTACTACTGCATTAGAAAAGGAACTTAAAGCCGAGGTAAGATATTATTTACCTCGAAACACAGTAAAATTTTCACAGGGAAATCCAATTGATATTCTTAAGATAAAACCATGTTTGAACTTATTATCAATTTTTATACAACATTTTTACGTTTCATATTTTGTTCTTATCATAATCTGCCTGACTTCTCAAACATTTTTTCCAGAGTGACCATATTCGCACAATAATAAAAGCCCGAGGTATATCGTGGCAACAAGTAGTCGCAGGAGGTAGTCCCTCTACTTTTGCAGTATTTCGAGTAGATGCAAAACACCATTTAGTATCTCTTGCTACAAAATTAGCTCCTTCGCCAGATTGGATTGTAGGTGTATCAGCATTAGAGTTGTGTAATGCAAATTGTACTTGGAGAAGATCTGCTACTCTACCCTTGTATCCCTTTGACGCTGGGTCGGATAACGGAATTAGCTACATGGTAATAATATGATATTCATCATATTTTATTATTAGTGATTTGGAATTAATTAAGGAGTCCTCTAGAATACCATAATTAAATAAATGGAAATCATGCTTACATTCGGCAAGCCAGTCAGTTAAAATCTACAAATGTGGGCGAAGATTCGTCTTATTATTTGTTTCAAAAAGAGGAACATAATTTTCAGAAACTCAATTCAAGTTAAGACTTAATTAGTTAGTGGTAGTCAGAGACATGAAAAAATGAGAATTTTCAGTATTTTTTTTGCCATTAAATCATGTTATTTTATAAAATTAAATATGGTATCATAACACAATGTTTTGACTTCAAGTCGCGACAACTTGAAAAAAAAAATATAATTTCAAAAGTTTGCCTTTACGAGACAACGAGATTCGTATAAATTCAATCGGACAAAAAAAAATAGTTTATTAATAGATAATCTTGTGCCTATTAACTGTTGATTTTTTACCGAAAATCTAGAAAAAAGTTTTTTTTTTTGTAACTTCAATAATTTTATAACTAGTATTATTTTACTGGTTTGTAGTTAGTAGCTAACATGACTGTTTTATCAATAAATTGTTCTTCTTCTTTGATTTAAGACTGCTAGCGGGTTGGAAAATCAAAGATTTAGTAATAGTAGTATATTTGTAAATTATTTTATTCATATATATTTTTATATATACATATATAGTATATAGTTTATTTATTATCATGTCATCAGTAAATAGTATAAATAGTGATTTTTTCTTATCTATGTCGTCATCCGATGAATCGTCCAGTGAAGATAGTTACCACAGTACATCTTCCCCTCCATTAAATGTCGCCATTGATTCTTATTTCTCAAACTGCTTGAAAAATTTTAATGTAATTCATATAAACGCCCAAAGTATCCCGGCTCATCATCCTGATATGCTTGCATCTTTTGACTCCCGCCATATATACATGCCATACTTATATCGGAATCTTGGCTCAAGCCATGTTTACCTTCGATTTCTTATTCACTACCTGGTTTTAAGCTTATCCGCAACGACTACGTTGGTAAGGGTGGTGGTGGAGTGGCGATCTACTTACGGACATTTTCTTTTTACAATAATTAGTTCGTCTACCCAGCCCTCTCTCCCCAACACGGCCGAACATTTAGTAATCGAAGTTATCCTATCGCACAGTAAATTGCTGCTGGGTGTTTTCTATAACCCGTCCTCTATAAATGATTATTATTCAGACTTTGAAAATTTACTACAAAGTCTTATCCCTATATACAATCACTCAATTATAATGGGTGACTTTAATACATGTTTGCTTAAAGACGACACAAACCTTTTGGATGTGACTGAATCTTGTAATTTAAAAATCTTACCCCTTGCACTTACTCATCATTGTCCCGGTCACATACCATCACTTCTTGACCTTATTATGGTCTCATCATTAGATTCTGTTTCACAACATGGCCAGTGTCCTGCTGACGCCTTTTCTTATCATGATCTGATTTATCTCTCATATAAAATTCGTCCTCCTAAAGCGAAATCGAGAATTCTTCTGCAACGTAGTTTTGGTGGAATGGACAAAGCTAAGCTCATTGAGGATGCGCGTTTATTAGATTGGTCTGCTGTCATGATTGCTGATACTATAGATCTAAAAGTTGAAATATTCAATTCACTATTAAATTATCTATACGACACTCACGCTCCTGTCAGGCCGATAAAGAGGAAGCATCCCTTATGGAGAAAAAGAAGAACATCACTGAATGTGATGTTCGGAAGAACGTTTTGTCCGTGTCCTCGAATGCTGTTGGTACCGACTGCATTAGCCGTAATATGATCGTTCCTATCCTTGATAGCGTTGTCCCTATATTAACTCACATCCTGAATTTTTCAATCCTCATAATAAATTTTCTGATGCATGGAAGGATGCACAAATTATCCCTCTTCCTAAAAAAGGTCATCCCATAACTTGTTCTGATTTTCGACCCATATCGATTCTCCCTTTCCTCTCGAAAGTCCTGGAAAAATTAGTTTTCCAACAGTTTAACCTTTTCCTTAATGAACACTGTTTGCTTAATCCTTTTCAATCAGGCTTTCGTTCGGGTCATAGTACAGCACTCATAAAAGTCATAGACGACATTCGATGGGCTCTGGACAATAAACAACTCACAGTTCTGACGCTTTTAGCTTTCAGTAACGCATTCAATTGCGTTGATCATGATATTCTGTTGAGCTTGTTGTGTTCTCTTAACATATCTCCATCAGTGAAAGATTGGTTTCAGAGTTACCTCAAGGGACGACGCCAACGCGTACAGATTGATGAGACATTATCATCATGGTGTGATGTCCGGACTGGGGTACCTCAAGGTGGCGTGTTGTCTCCCTTACTCTTCTCAGTTTTCATAAATTCAATCACTCATGTTATTTCTTCTCTCTACCATATGTATGCAGACGATATTCAAATTTACCGCCACTCAAGCCTTGAGAATCAACCACATGCAGTAGCAGCCATTAATAGTGACCTTTGTGGAATATTCGAATAGAGTAAATTATATGGACTAAATATAAACCCAGAAAAGTCACAGGTTATTGTTATTGACAGCAAGAATATGATCTCCAGGATTGATTACACCAACATCCCGCCTGTCACTTACAACGGTGCTAATCTACCTTACTGCTTCACCGTTAAGGATCTCGGTATAAATTTAGATCAAACTTTTTCATGGTCAGAGCAAGTTAAGGAAATTAGCAGAAAAACCTTTGCAGCACTTAGTTGTCTAAGTCGACTTAAAAATGTCCTACCAATTCCTACCAAGCTTATGTTAGCAAATTCTCTTCTCTTATCCATTCTCGATTACGCGGATGCAAGTTATCTTAGTCTAACTGAGGTACACCTGAATAAACTTGAGCGAATTCAAAATCTCGCAATCAGGTTCATATTCGGACTCTGAAAATATGACCACGTATCACAATTTCGTTCAAAGCTCAAGTGGCTCCCTATACGCCTTCGCCGGGATTTACATGTTCTCTCTCTTCTGTACTGTGTGTTATTTCACCCGAATACTCCTTCTTATTTGAAGAAGAAGTTCGAGTATATTGGATCACCTAGTAGGTCACGTACGTCACGAAGTTTATTGCTTAAAACGCCTGTCCATAACACTAAATTGTATTCAGATTCAATCACAGTTCAGGCAATAACACTTTGGAATGATCTACCCTTAAGTATAAGACAGTCAAAGTCCCTTAGTATTTTTAAAAATTCCGTTAAAGATCATTATCTAGCTGAACGAGGATGATTCAGATCATATTGACATTTATAATCTAATTCGAGTATATATTGTATATCCCTTAATTATTCTTAGTTTATTTTTATCAGAATATTTATTAGTTTATTATTAACATATATATGATATTTATAATATATAAGTAAATGTTCATGTATTAGGTTGTAATTATTTGTATGTAGTTTATGGCTGCACCACCCTATACTCATCTCGTAATTTTCCTAACCTAAAGGTAGTCTGGAAGAGATGGCTAATAAGCCATAAGACCGCCTTTTGTTTACCATTGTTTTAATATTAAATTTACGTTATTGTGTCCCTGTATGTGGTGTACAATAAAGTGTTAAATAATAATAAAAAATTTTTTCCTGAGGCTGCCATTTTGTTAATTTTTATAGAAAAAAAGAAAAAAAATCAGACACAAGATTATCTTTTTATAAAACTAATTCTTTTTGCCTGGTTGATTTTAGATGAATCTCTAAGGACTTATGATCACCCTTCTGTTGGAACTGGGTCATCACAAACAGCTATAACTTTTAATTTCAAAAGTTAATTTTTTTTTCAAAGTTTTCGTGACTCAATACATTGTGTAATGATGCCATATTATTAATTTTATCAAATAAAATGATTTAATCGCAAAAAAATACCAGAAATTCTTGTCTCTGACTACCCCTAACCTCTTAAGAGGGTTGCTATATGAGATCTCTCTGTAGAGATAAGTAATCTTACGTACACGGATTATTATACAAATTAAATTATTAATAATATATAAAATATATGTTAATTAACATCCCTGTTTTGCATTACTAGTCTCGTCGAAATCCAACAATTCCTCCATCTCCAGTAAGAGCATTGCGTCCCGAATGGCCGAAAGATTCTCGATCTCCTTTTTACAGTACTACCGGGGAAATGAGACCTTTTGCAAGACTTAGACTAAATAGACTGAGGCTATATGAAAAAAGCTGCGAGGTTCCAGGTAAAGGATCATAATATATTATGTACATATCTATGTATGAATTTCAGGCAATTTTCATATATTTTTTTGGGAAGACTGTCTATTAAGTACCAGATATATTATTGATGTTGGTGAAATAAATTCCATTGATTATTTAGTAGTAGTTTTCAAGTAATAATTTTTTTTGTAGAGCCCGGGGGTGAAAAACCTCCTGAAAGTACACCTGAAGCTTCAGGGGGTTCGTGTATTACACATTCCTGGGGTTCCTGGGGTCCATGTAGTGTTACTTGCGGCACTGGACGGGAGGCTCGTCAGCGTCACTACGTGTGGCCGGCCAGGGCTAGAGCTGATTCTTGTAGAGCGTCACTTACTGATTATCGGGCTTGCAACGGCCCAAGATTACATTGCAGGTAGGATTTAACATAAGTCAGCTAGTCACAATTAGATATATGTATAGAATTTTAATGTTTTTTATTTAGCCCTTTATAGTGCGCAAGTACACGTATATGATTTTAATATATGTATATCATTACAACAGAATAAATTCGGACTATGAACGCGACCCGGCAGAGTTATCAGGGCCGTGTGCAGTGTCTCCGTGGTCAGAGTGGTCTCCATGTGTGGGCTGTGGAGTTCGGGCCCGAACTCGTCACTACATCGCTCCTCGCGCGTTTAAGCGTTGCAACGTGGGGTTCCGGGCGCGAACGGTTTTGAGTCAAGCAATGCCGTGTGAAGCTGGACCTTGTAACAAGTTAGTATGTAATAAATTATAAATTATGCATATTATGAAACGTGCCCCATAAGTGATTTTTTTCTAATCACAATAATACTTAATTCCTTATTATGAAATTTACAATGTTGTAGTGCCACGCGTAGTCAAGTGAGAAACCGACGTTAAAAATACGAAATAAGATTTTATACAATCATATTTGCGTATTAATTTTTTTAATTATCATTATATTGATGTATAATTTTTCACAGACCTACTGGAGCTTTAGCAAACTTAACAAACTTTGATTGGTTTTATATAGTAAGTATTTAACGAAATATTTAATATATAATTATATAATTTACTTTATTAACTTATTTAACGCAGAAACGACAGTAATAATAGTTTATTTAATGACAACGCGTGAAGATATTTTTCGTCCCCCGTTGATTTAATGAGAAAGATATGCTTTGTCATGCCTGCTTTCCTAGCTTTCTTAGGTATAAAAGAAACTACTACCTACATTTAATGTTTTTAGCTTCATTAATAGTTTCCATGGTGCGCATGTCAACCAACCTTTTTATAAATCCGAAGCGACAAAATTGTTGCAGATGTTCAGATGAAAAGAACGGGAAAAACTTAAAATAATGATTTTCTATGTTAATGTAGAGAGAGATACGTAAAATTTTTATTTTCTGACTAAACTTTATAACTTTTTCTGGACTTTTTATTTGAAAAACCTCAGTTGCCTAAGCGAAGCGAAGGGCCAGCTTGTTACGCATATATACAAGTTGAAAGAAAGGGGGTGGAAAAAAAAGAATAGGTACTTGATCTGCCCTTTTCTTTTTTAAGGTTTAATCAAAGTAGGTACTGTAAGAATTTTCAAAAATATATTCTTACTGTATTATGCAGATTTTATCTAGCAATCGTCTAAGAAAAACCTTTAACATTAATCTTTAAATATTCTAGTTGAGTTAATATCCTAAGGTATGAAAATTTTTCATGCGATCAATATTCTCGGAGACTTGAAGGAAATAATTAACAAATACCTTAAAAACGGCCACAATATTATCAGTTTATTTAGTAGCTATTTATTTCTATTTATATCAAACAATACTGTTTTAAATTTTTGGTGCTAATTTAAACTTAATTATATCTGAATAACTTATTTAATTACTTTTTATTATATTATTACCTAAAGCGACAACGCAGTCTTGATAAGTACAAAAAGTCTATTCAATATTAAATGTTCGTAACGATAAAAAAGAAATTAAAAACTTATAATCCTCTTTGAACGTGACTTTAATGTTGGGTTAGGAAGTTTATTTTTTCAATATTCTGCACCCATTTGGGAGATTTTAGCTGGGTAATCATGTCACCTATACAAAAATGTACCAAGTGTCTCCGGATAAATTGAAGTTACTGAATCAATATTATTTTAAATGCTTTCCAACTTGAAGCTATTATCTTTTAATATTTTTAAACCATTTAAAATATACTTTTAAATAAATGAATCACTATTGATTAATGTGCAATAAGCGAAAAACGCACTCAAAAACTTACAAAAATTTTCTCCGACGATGATAAAAACATCTCGCATCCTCTATATTTAAACTGCTCAACTACGACATATAGGTATATTATGTCGCAGCCAACTAGCTTAATTGTGCATTCAATTGGCAGCCTAGCCTCTTTGCTAAACATCGCCGTTTGGCTGGCGGCGTGAATATTATTTAGCCGTAGCGTTTGTTGCCATTCGTAGGATAGGGTGATCATATGACAGAAATAAAAAGGATGAAACTTCTGACATAAGAAATTCTTTATTTAATATACTAGCTGCGCACCGCGGTTTCACCCGCTATGTTTTGGATAATTCACACTTATCATTATAAAGTTTAGCCTATGTGTTATTCTGATGTATAAGCTTTATTATTGTAAAGTTTCATCAAAATCCATTCAGTAGTTTTTGCGTGAAAGAGTAACAAACATACCTATATACCATTCTTACAAAATTTCGCGTTTATAATATTAGTAGGATTTAATCGGTGATGTTTTAAGATTGAACAGGGTCCAATCTACGTCTCCTATTTCTGGATGGCTTAACCTAACCTAACCAACCTGCTCCTATATCTGGGTGGGTTAAAGGAAGCCTTTTTTATAACGCAAGGGAAACTTTGGAACACACTATCAATTTTGTTATTTTCCGACAGTTTGGAGAGTTTTGGCGCTTGGAAATGAACAGGCTAGGGAAGTAATGAATCGTCATCGATCCAAGTCATTTGCCTAGCTGATTGTTCAACTGGCTGAATATCATTCAGGCAGTTAGTTAGAGAGCCTGGGCTGGTGATTGAACGGCCAATTAAGCTAGTTGGCTATATATGGATATATATGGCTGACATATCCTCCTATCCACTATATATTTAAATATTTGCAGAACAATCCACGATCCGATTGTCCAGTAACTTCCTGGGGAGGATGGTCGCCCTGTTCGAGTCGGTGCGGCCGAGGAAGCAGACTACGTACTCGTTTATATATTTCAAGCAATTCAGAAGTACAGAAACAACTCACTAAAACTTTGTTAAAAGTTTGGAATGCACGATTTGCTGAACTACAGAAAATAGTAAATGTTTGCTTTAAATAATATTGTTTGGCGAGAAGAACCGAAAAATTAATAAAAAAAATTGCATAGGTATTTCTTGAATAAAAATAGGATATTGTTTAATGTTTTCTAAATAATGCAAACGCAAAATTGCGATCTGATGACTTATCATACGATAAATGATAATAAATGTAGTATTAAACAAATAATGTTTGTGTCGAGGAACATATGTTATATATTAGATCATTATCTTTGGTCTTGATGACGTAGCGCCAATTAAAAAAAAATTATGAAGGTTTTTTGAATAAGTTATCAATTTTAGCCAGATTAGTGTCAATTACTTTTATAACCCTTAATCTATCCATATCGATAATTGTGAAATTATTTACCACATTGTCAAATAGGTCGATGGAAATATCCATTCAATTAATTTTGCGCCTGTTAAATATTTGTACAAATTATATTGCAAATATAACAAGCAACGGCGAGGTACTGCTCTCTTGTAACCCAAAAAGAGGTTAAGTTAATAAAAGAACGAGTTTGGTTTTAAACGGATGAAATTTGATCCATTTCTTTTTGGTATCATTAATACTAAGTAATTGGTCTCACGCAATGAGATCAGAGTAGACCTTATAATAGCTTATCCTGACTAAAATTTTCTCCCGCCTTAACTATGCAACAATTGTTATACCCAGACGAGCTTTTCTGTTATTGTAACTATATAGTTTTTTTTAAATTAAAACAAAATTTTGTCAGGATTTACCATATGAGAACGTAACCAGTGACGATCCCAAAGTGGATGAGCTCGTTCAGGAACACTTAGAACGTTGTCAGTTCACGTTGACACAGCAAGAGGCGCTTTGCGATGGAGAAGACAAAGATTGCGAAAATGAAACACAAATTTCTAATGGTATTTTCTTAATATAACTGTATTACTTACGATGGTAAGAGGATTAAGTAATGTCCTCTTTATTATTTTCAGAGGTTTGTAAATTACCAAAGTCAGTAGGGCATTGCCGAAGATATGAGGAACGTTGGTTCTTTGACAGAACTCAAGCTGCATGTGAACCATTCGGGTATTCAGGATGCGGTGGTAACGCTAATAATTTTAAAAGTAGAGACTTCTGTCAGCAAGCCTGTTCTACACAAAACGAAACTGTAGCCAATGGTAAGGACTAGTTATATACTCGTGTATCGTTATTAATGCATTTTGCCGATTCATTGATTTTAGCCGATATTAAAGTAGAAATGAATACCTATGTCTTTCATAAGAGAGCCTAAAGCTGATTCTCAGTACAGGAATAATGATCTCACGTGTTCTTAGCCGATGGTATCCTGACTCGACATGACCTTAGTCTAAAGGAAACCTGGCCTACTGACTAGTAGACTGATCCCGGACAACTAGGCACGAGAACACCAATTTTTTTGGGCTATTATAAATTGTAAAGTTAATCATAGTGCTTACCTATTATTGAAAACTTATCTCTCTTAAAACGATTATGTTTTTTAGTTAAATTATTAACTAACAACTTTAGTTGGTGAGCAATAAATAGTTTACAAAACGATTTATTCTTCGATAAAAAAAAGGTGTTGTAAAGAAATCGACTTAGTAGTTACTTTAATTTGTATTTTGTTAAAACTCATGCCATCACGTTTCAAATTACATTTTGCCTCAATTCATAAAAAAGTGACAAAATTCCTACCTATTACTAATAATATTATTACTACATTTTGTATTTGAAAAATTGTCAGATTAAATTCATGTTGACACGAAAATAGCCCTTTTCGGCCACCTTTTTTTTTTTTAAATTACTTTTCCGGATATAATGCGTTCAACTAAACTCTAATGATGAACTCAAAAATAATTTTAATTAAGTATTTGTTGTTGTAAGAAAGCTTGCAGTATTATTCAAAAAGCCATATATATGATTGTAATCTACATGTTTCCGTTCAGATAATATTTAATTAAAATGTGATCTTACTAAATTCTAATATAAGTGAGTAGATTAAATTTTTAAAGCAACAGCTTCGGTGGAAGCGAGCACGAAGAGAATAAAAGCAACACCGTCGACCGAAGACAACGAAGTGATGCAAAACGACTCACCGTTACCTGGTAAGTTGTATCATATTATTTTACTAAAAAAATATAATAGCAGTTTGCGAGAGTGTATTATTGTAATCTACTACTTTTTTACACTGTGTAATTTCAAACTATGTTACTTTTTTAGGTTTCGCTATCAGAATAAGTAAAAATCGATTATTTTTTACCGCTCGATTTACGGAACCTTCAAGGTTTCTTGAGGTTGTAATATAATGGTTTTAAGTAAGTAAAAGAAAATCGTAATAAAAAATGAGAAAAGAATAGAAAAACGTAATGGCATTGATGTTAACATTAGTGTGCTAGATAAAAAAAACCTTTATTTTGGCTCATCATCAATGACGTTCCGATCCTACATGTATAAAAAATGATACAGTCATTCTATTTATGTAACAATATGACGGGCAAAGCGGCGGTGTAAAGCTAATATATTGGTGTAGATATTTTTATCGTATATACAAAGTAAAAAAACTATTTAAATATGTAAATTGTTCTTGATATTGTTTCTACAATTTTTTTGAAATTAGGTAATTTAGTTCGTGTTATATTTTATAATATTGAACTGAAATTAGCGGCGCGTACCTTAAAAGGAAAAAAGGAACCCTTATAGGATCAATATAAGTCCACGCATTGAAAAGATATGACCGTTAATGTGGTTACTCATATAATTGTAAGGTACTTCCCAATGACCTAGCGTCGTGAAATTTAGTATGAAGTAAGGTCTCATAGCACAAATAAAAGATAAAATTAAAAAACTGTAAAAAATTTTATACATCACTAGAAAATTTCCCTTTCTTGACTGTCACGTAAGACCCTTTTTCTCAGAAAAACGTGAAGATATCAAGTTGAAATTTATACAAAATAGTGTAATCTGGTTCCTCAAATATGTAAAAATATCAAACTGCTAAGTCAATTTAATGAAATGCCGAAGCCGCTTTTATCTCATGTGTTGTTATTTTGATTTTCGAGATAAATCAAAATTCCCAGGCTTTGTCTTTTGACCTAGGAACATGATTTTTGGCAAGAAGCAAGGTCTTTTAGCACTACTATAGGGAAAAATCCTAAAAATGGCAATTTTTAGTAACTACACGAAAAAAATGATCTAGGTCATTACAGGTTTTGACGCATTATTTGAAGAATACGTAAAGTTGAAATTAATACTAAACATGTAAGGCTATAATATCTTGAAGCTGTGAAAAAAATTTTAAAAATGTTTTATCATATTATTTTATATTCATTTTGTAAGTAATTATAAATATGTCAATTGAAATACGCATTGCTAATGTCGGGAATAAATGCGCCCCATTATCGTATTGGGAGGCATTTATTTGATAATATTTTTACCCGTTCCACACTCGCACTTGGCCGAATTATTAAGTTATTAAACACTGTTTTATATTTTTATTACAGGTCAAACAATATTTTTATACTTTGTATGTTAAAAACAGTAAAATATAATATTATCATAATTATTATGTAGGTACACGCATATTAGAAAGCAAACTGCTGCCTGTTCAGCTTTTGTTATTTTATTGATATACTATATATCTAACATATAATAAAAGAATTGGTGGATCAAGGCATAGTTTATTTTTTTTATAATTTTTAATGCCGCGCAGTCATATTAACATAATGATATTATGTACTTTGGATTAAATAAAATACTCTATTCGTATATTTTTAATCTAAATTAATAGATACAATAAATTTGCTACAAATATATTGACGAAAAATATAAAATATGAAATTATTAATAGAAAGGTACGGCTATGTATACGGCTCGAAAAAGAATCTCTATAGAATATTAGTAATTTTATTGTCATTAATCTTAATTTAGGGTCATATTTGTTCATGTAAGATTATGTAAAATATTACGTAAAGAAGGAATTGTTAGCGATCGGAAAACGATGAGGTGTGGCAACCCTGAAATTACAATCCGCGCCACTAGGTCGACGCTGGTTTCACCTCCATTTTTATAATCTCTATTTTCCGAAGCAAAAAAAAATGTTACAATCTCATTCTAAATGGAACTTTTGTAATTGAATTTCATTTGAATTTAAGAAATTGAATATTCTTACAAGTAATAGTATTTTAACGGTTTCACAATATTATGATTTTTCTAAAGTTTCCCTAAATGAGTATGATATTCATTTAGATTTAATTTGTTTTTTTGTATTGTGGTTGGCAGTATCGGGCGTCAACTGTGAAATGGGTTCGTGGTTGGGCTGGAGTTATTGTTTTGGAGATTGCAAGTTCGGTGTCAAACTCAACTATCGTCATATTGTGGTAAGTTTAGATTGGTTACTGATATATTTTATTATTAATGTAGATTATTATTATTAATAATATTAATATTGAAGAGTTACATATAAAATTGAATGACCAAATATCTCAGACGAAAAATAAAATATTTTCCTGGAATTCATCTATCAAAAGTATGATAAAAACATCGTAGTGATAATGATGTTAAAGTGTTGGGTCCAAAATATTACGTAAAAGAATTAGGGTTGACCCGTTTCCCACGTTTTCCAAAAACTTATAAAATTATGATAAATCTATATACTTTAAAATAATTATAAGAATGTAATACAGTTACTTTTATTTTAAATATTTTATAAGTACCTGGACGGAGATTGCAGAAATTGAAAGAAGAAAACAATTATCTGTTCTTTTGAACAGCGTTTAATAGTTTCAGCAACATTTTAAAATTCAATATTTTGACTTTACTTAATTATTTTTGGATATAATAATTCCTATTCTTTACACACAGTCCGGTTTTTTTCAGATAGATAGAAAATGTAGTACGATTCTATACATTACAAGAGGGATGGCAACTCCACGTAGAATATTCAATTTACCCTTCGAATACGACCGTAAAATTTCTAAATGAAGTTCGTTTTTTGACTATTGAAAAGTTACATTTTACCTTGCGTTTTTTAGAGGACACAATTTTATTGTTGGGATGTGTAGGGGGAGTCACTAGGAGCTTAACTCCAAGTTTGTGAGTTGCAACCCTAGTACCGCGGCCGCCATATATGAAAAAGGGGTGCAAACACCGTTTTCGCTATATCTTCGTAACTACCATTCGGACAGAAAATTTGTAAAAACATAATTTGTAGATAATCAAATTGTGTATTCAATTTTAAAATAAAATAAAAAAGTTATGAACAAAAATATGAAAAACATTGTCAACAAATTTTCTTTTTTGTTATGTAACTTTTTATTTTATTATTTTACAATAAAATGACCTTGTAGTGTAGATAGTCTTTTAACGAATGTAGATAGTCTTTTAACGAATATTTTAACCTATATTTTTTTTGGATTTCATTAATTTATAGCCGTTTTACAGCGCTCCAAAGTTGACCGGGTTAGTAACGGACGGACCGGGAGCAGTAAAAACCCGGTCAACTTTGGAGCGCTCTAAAACTTTAGTAATTATCAAATTGATAGCCATAATTATTATTGATTCTTTATATTTTGGCCGATTTAAATTAAAGGACAATTATTTATATGTTGTCTCTAAATTCATACTACACATTAGCTTTATCTTGTTGATAAGAGCTTAGAATCAATGTCTTAGTGATTTCATTTATTGGTCCTAGCAACACTTACTTTCCATGAGTTTCTTTCAAAAATACTACAAACTTGCTTAACGACTTATGAGCTTTGTCTTAATATATTGGCGAGATTCGTACTGGTTCGTAGAGTGAACAGTGACTTAACGTAGTCAAGTGTAGAGACATGTAACCCTTCTTAAGGATCAATTGAGTCTTTGATATCGTTACTGGTATCGCTCCATAGTATAAAGCAAAGCGCAAAGGTATCGCTTCTCGTCTGTCTGTCCCTATAAATGCTTAGATCTTAAAAACTACGCAACGGATTTCGATGCGGTTTTTTTTAAATAGATAGAGTGATTCAAGAGGGAGGTTTATATGTATAATACATGCATATTTTAGTAGAGAAAGTTGTAAGTATAGGATAGAGTTTTTGTATATTGATAACACCTTGTAAACCCACTTTTGGTACTCAAGCCCTTAAGACACCACTTAAACAAACTCAAACTCAAAATATTTTATTTCAATTAGACTTTTGTATAAAAGTACTTTTAATACGTCAAAAATTGGTCGGTCAGTCAGTTTGTCTGAAGCTACCACCAGCTCGGAAAGCAGTTTTCTGTTGAGAAGAGCCGGCCAGAAACTCAAGAGTCGCTCTTTTCAAAAAGCCATGTTTACATAAATTATTGTTATACTAATCATTTAGCTTGAGAGTCAACGTCACTTAGATTCCAAGCATTCTCATACTTTAAGTAATCCTGTACATTGTATAATTAATGACTTCTTGATACGAGTTTTAAATTGTTGAAGTGGCAAGTCTAATATAGGCTATGGAATCTTATTATAGATGCGAACACCAAGCCCCATGAAACTATTACTCACTTTGTGGAGACGATAGTAAGGCGTTACAAGTTTATTTCTGTTTCTAGTATTAACATTATGTTTGTCACTGTGTTTTGAATACGAATCTATATTCTGGTAAATGTACAAAATATTACAATATATGTATTGTGATGGGACTGTAAGGACGTCTATTTTTTTATAAACATCTTTAAGTGAATCTCGTGCTCTAAGATTATAAATGGCCCGAACAGCTCTCTTTTGAAGTACAAAAATGGATTCAATGTCCACTGGGTTTCCTTATGTGTTATTTGTTTTATTGTTATTTATTTCGTTTTATTTACATATCTAAACGGTTCTATAAAATATTATATACAGTTCATACATATTATTTTTTCTGAATGTTCCCAAATATTACGGGAATCTATTAAAATGTTTTGAATTTTTGTTTCAGAAGCCGTCTTCAGGTTCAGGTAAACCGTGCCGTAAAGTTATGAAAAGTCGCGTTTGCAAGCTTTTGTATTGCAGAAACACCTTTGTAGATTCTAGTAGTTCCTCTGATAAAAAATCTTAATTATATGCGTGAAACCCAAATATAATTTTTTTGTATAAATCAATGCTTCGTGAAATAAAAATAAGACTTGATTAGCGTTTTCTGATTGCATCAATTATTAGTAATCTCAAATAAAAGAGTTGAATTTACGAAATTTGTAAATCACGAAATGTATTTCCGTTGTAAGTAGAAGTTGAATTTTATTATTATGCCTTTAGTGGAAAAGTCTAGATATTTATAATTAATAAAAATATAGATATTTATAATTATAATATTATTTCTCACACTTGTAGCCTGTCTAGCTTCTTTGAATTAATAAAGATGTTAAAAATCCAATGCTTTTTATTATAACACACAAACAGTCCAATTTGTATTTTATTCCAAGTTATATATTTGGAAAGTAAAAAATTTTTTTTTGTCTTGTATCATTTTTAAGTCATTTTAAAATATGGAATAAAGTAATTTCTAAAAGTAGTATAATAGCAAAGCATAGTATTATCTATACTTACTAAATATACATATAAAGCTGAAGAGTTTGTTTGTTTGCTGGAACGCGTTAATCTCAGGAACTACTGGTCCGATTTGAAAAAATCTTTCAGTGTTAGATAGCCCATTTATCGAGGAAGGCTATAGGCTAATATCATTACATTAAGACCGATAGGAGCGGAGCTACACTTGAACAAAGTCGCGCGGTTCGACTTGTATAATATAACACATAAACAAATTTATTATGACACATCGAAGTAAAAGCACACATTCTTGTTAAAATATTTGTTTATTTTTAGTCAATAAAACTTTGTACACACTTATTACGTGTCAACATTCGTAAACATAAATAACATTATCAACATGCTATCGGTCAATAAACAGTAGAATACTAGGAACATCACAATCATTAGAGACGAGTTTTATATAGGATAAATTTACATATTATAATAATAGGTACCTATAATTACTTTTTTATTCGTTGAAATTGGAAAACGACATGTGTTCGTGAAATATACTGAGCGACGGACCGCGTACAGTTTCGTGAGTCGCAATTATAAAAATAATCCATAAGACCCGGCATGATAGTTTAACGACCTGGCTCGCACCCATGGCCGGATTTAGAGGTTTGGAGGCCTCGGGGCAACAAACGAGTGGAGGCCCCCTGGCTCCAAATTATTTTCCAAATAAAATGAACGATTTTTTCAGTTGAGTTTTTCAATAAATAATTTATTGTGCAACCAAGTAGATTCTTTTAGTATTTAAAACATATAAATATAATCGGAAACAAGAATTATCTGAAATTAAATTTTAGTGTTAACGAACGGAACCTTCAGAGCTTATTTCGCCAAATATATAATAATTTACAAAAAAATAGCCGAAACACGATTACCCAGCTTCCGAGGCTGCGGGTGCAAGCACCACCGCACTCAGCCATTAAGTCATTGGGATACTCCCACAAGATAGGTAGTAAATTGCAAGTGTTTATGAGAGCCATTTGACTCTTTGATTTTGATATTTTACTGATTGCCTGATTGGAGTGAACAAATTACGATCAATGATTTCTGTTAATATTTAAGAACATTATAATCATGTTTGTACACTTTACTGTAGCTATAGGTAAAACAGCGACAAAAATATCAAAGTAAAATATGTTTACTAGTCGGAACTTGAAAAAAATATTTACCTAATCCTTAGTCAATTGTGGGGGGTTTTGTGGAGGCCCGGGGCTGTCGCCCTGTTTTCCCTCCCGTGAATATGCCCTGAATGTGTGCTGTACGCATTGAACTTTCACTGTCCAAATTAACAATGAATCTTGAACTAAAGTCTTTGGATTATGGATTGAAAATAGAGTTCAAATTCACAAATGTGTTTTATAAGTTTAGAAATATATTTTCAATCTGTAATCCAGGGATTTTGGATTTAGATAGATTAATAATATCGGCCGTTAGAGAGTTTCCTCGCTTAGTTGTTATTTTTTGTATTTTTTTTGCTGGGAGTAAAACTCCTCAATACTACTTTTGATGAAATTTTAACCGGCAACCGAAAATCAAAATTGGTTAGTGTTAGTACCTTTATTGAAATTGTACGGAACCTTCAGTGCGCGAGGTCCACACTTGGCCGAATTATTAATATAAACAATAGAAAAATTCTTTACCGAGTTGAGTCAGTTTCAAATGCAACCATTTATTATAACACAGTCACTTGTATTAGCTTTGAGGTATTAGTTAATCATCACTCGCATTTATATTCTATTTGCTGTTTTGCAATAAATATAATTAAGAGCCAACATTAGATACACCATAACAGATATTATTATAGTAAGTTAAAGTACCTCCATTTAGAAGAATGACAATATAAAAACTCGTAAAAAATATATATAAATAACTTAGGATTAATACAATCGTAAGATAAAAGTAATACTTATCTACATATAAAATAAATAAATCCGACTGTTACTATATAATTAAGAGGTATATAAACGTTAACGTTAAACATATTGTCAAATTATTGCTACGGGTTATTCATAGCAAATGATTATAGTAAGTATAATTTATTTTAAAAAAGCAAATATTAAGCTTTTATAAGAGTGCTTGTTATAAAACTTCTGCATGACGTCCGAAATTTCTTTGGTTGCACTAGTTTATATTTGTGGCTATAACTTAAATATTACTTTACTTACATACCTATACATATCTAAAATATAAAAAAATGCTACTTGTTATTAATAAAAATTATTGACCATACAATATTTAATTAAATATGTGTGTATCTATGAAAACTTCTAAAAAAGTCTTACTAATTAAGGCAAAAACCTTAATGGTTACGCTTTTACATATAACCAACGTATGAGCACAAAATTTACCCTGTCTTAATATTTCAATATTTACATTATTATATTAATTTTTAATCATACAATTATTAAATACGTGTAACAGAAGGTATCTGAGGCGCTTGGCAACAACGAGGCGCGGTGCATTCCTTAGCACATGGACAAGAACAGGCTATGTTTGCAAAGTCCACTATCATTTTCTTTTCTTCGTCTGTACCTAAAGTATGAAAAAAAATTGATTAACTTCAATAAAGAAAACCAAAAAAAGTTTTCATTTGTATTTAAAATATTTCCACCTGAAATTGACGCTAGAGTAAACTCCGGCTGTAACGTGACCAAGCCAATTCCGTAGCGTTTGAAGACATCACACACTAGACCGGAGCTGCGCCAGTAGTCCTACAAGATAAGATATTAGTTTGCAAAAGATTTACATTTACATTACAACAACACAGCTTACTAAACAGAACATACATCATGAGAACCATAAGAAATGTGAGCGGTCGCAACCAGGCGGTCTCTATGTAGTTGCCACACGTGAAGTTCGTGTATAGCCAGCACTCCGGGTACTCGCATGGCTGCCGCACGCAAATCACACGCTCCGAGACCTTCAGGGACCGTTTGCAGTAGCATCAACCCAGCTGAACGCACTGGTGGAGAAAAACAGAATAAGCAACTATCTAGAAATATAAATTTACTAATTTCAGTAGTCGAAGTATTAGAACAGTTCGCCTGGATTAAAATCTATACATATAATGAAAGTGTAGAATAAATTTACAATATGATAAATCAACTGATTTAAATGAATTATTCTCTTTTATCCGTACATGGAGTCAATGACCTGGGAACGTACAATGATTGCCTGTCATTAAAATATTCATACATTTATGCGCGAGATGAGTCTTGACAGCATTTCACGAGTTTGTTCACACAATGAACATTTGTTGCAATCAGATAAGCTTGTTTCTGTATGTATCACATGAAATAGATAGTATTAGTTGGCCTTTACAAACCCTCTTAACATTACTAAGGTAACCATGCTAAAATGTAAATAATTTAAAATATTATTTACATTTTAACTCTTAGGTCATTTAGACTTACATAGCATTTACATAAATATAACATAAACATTGTTTAATATGTATAACTTACATTTTATTACGTACAATGTATTTTTGGCACGTACCTAGATTGAAAAGTGATACTCACTAAAAGGATAATTAAAGATGACCAGAATAATAGCGGCAAGGGCAGAGAGGGCGGGGTCAGCTATTCTCGCAGCCTCGGGCTCCCACTCCAGAGTCAAACCAGCTCCCATCACAAAAATACTGCCTGTATTAATAATAGTGGATGATTTGAAATAGTTTTATTATTGTGTCCAAATGCAGCAGATTTTTATATATTTTAAAAACTTAGAAAACTTTTGTCACAATAAGAATTCAAAAGCTTCAAGTAATTTAATTTGTTTGTTGAGGTTTTAAAAAATAGTTACACAATTTATTTGAATTTATTATTATTTCGTTTCCTTCATAACACAGTGCGTTCTTGTCAAAAGATAAGCCAATCTGTGTCTCGCTTCGGCGAGATAAAGTAGATTTTAGAACTCGTGATATGCCGAAATACTAGGTCTCTGTGTATTTGCATCAAAAGTCTATACTAAATTTAAAGTCGATAGAAGTAAAATATTTTTTGACCTCTTAGAGGTTATATTATTTAAAAACGCTCTTAACGCACACGGTAAAAAAAACTTCTAAGAAAATGGTATACTTCTAGCTTTAATAAGTCAGCCAGCAAGCATCTTTATATATTAAGGTAGAAAAGAACAGAACTTACTTGCTATGTCTGTTGGTGCATGTGCTAGAACAGGCTCCGCGGATCCATTCTTTAATACTACTTCACCTTCTTCCGTCATACTTAAGCGCCGACTATAACTTAACTCACGACCTAACGATATGATAAGTTTATAAAAAAATATTTATAAATTGTATTCAATAACATTACTAAGATGAGATACATTTTAGAATCGGTAATTGTAATATAAATTGTATTTTTGGTTATCTATACTAATATATAAAGCTGAAGAGTTTGTTTGCTTGAACGCGCTAATCTCAGGAACTACTGGTCCGATTTGAAAAATTCTATTAGTGTTAGATAGCCCATTTATCGAGGAAGACTATAGGCTTCATATCATCACGCTAAGACCACTAGGAGAGGAACATTACGTGGACGAAGATGCGCGGATCGACTAATACATAATATTGCAGTTTTAAATATATAGAAAATGTCGTAAAATAGCATGGAAAGTAAAATTTCATCATGTAAAGCTATATTATACATTTATAAATAGTAATAATAATAAATATACTTTATTGTACTTGTACCAAATATTACAAAAAGAAAAGAAAATGAAACCATAAATTACATCACAAAAGAAATATAATATGCACAATAGGCGGCCTTATCGCTCAGAGCGATCTCTTCCAGGCAACCTTGCGTTGGAAGAGTCATTTATAAAAAAAACTTTCTTATCAATATTGTCTTATAATATATTAGTAAATTATAAGAGGTAATCATATTGTCGTTTAAGAAACTGAAACTTCGATTTATATGATGTTTAGGATAAAACAAACTTACTATAACTGATTGAAGATTTGATTAACAATATTTCGTTATGATAATATGAAGTTCATTTTAAATAAAACAGGACTGTGAGGAAGGCATAAGAGCAGTATGTCGAATTCATGGAATAAATGGTTATCCCCGCGGGTTACTGACGTATTATATTTGGTCGTCTGCCTTTGTCGTTGTAGATTTTTTGCAGTTAAATACCATTCATTCATACATCCATTAGAGTCATTTTCTCATACTCGTAAGAAATTAATGTTTATTTTCGTTGCCTGTCTTATTTAAAACTTACACAGTTATTTAAAGTTTTTCAGATTTTAACAAGCATTACATATTTTTAAACATGCTACATAATATAGAGGCGAGTAACAATAATAGAGTTTGTTACGTAATAGAAAAAGTGGAAGTAGAAAGTGTTTCCTTTACCTGCAAGTAACATATAATTGATAGCGTGTAACAGGAGGCCGATGACAGCGCAGCTAAGAATGGCCCTAGGGTACATAGGCGGGTGGAGGTGTGAGGAGTGCACGCCAAGCTGCAGCGCGTTCACGACCAGAGCGAGAGCAAAGGAGGCGAACAGCACGTGCACGGATAGACGACCGACCACCTCGATGCGTGCCCATCCGAACGTGTTACGCAGGCGACCTTCTTGTCCAGCACCCTCATCCGCACGTTCAAACTGTATAAATTACATATATAAAGCTTGCCTTCTCCATACTCATCACTCTCAAGATATCTATATTGATAACCTTAAAAAATATGTACGAACAGTTTTAGCAGATAGGGCTATCACAGTCATAATAAGAGTTTATTATTATTTCTGTCCTTTAACAGCAGATTAACCCAAAAAACGTGTGACTCGCTCACTGAGAGTTCCGTACAATTTGAATTAAGGGACAAATTTAACTTTGCTGTCGGAAATCTGTTGTCTCCATACGTCAACATAAGTCGTAGTCAGTTTACCAACTGCAATTTATAGTGTACTTTCACGATTTTCGGATTATTAAACGTTTGCTAAAACACGTAATGAAACATACAACAAACATCATGTTACGCTTCTTATGTGAGTATCAAAATATGCATAAACGGCCGCGTCTTTTGATTGCGTTCATTTAGAAGTTTGATAGACATTACCCAAATATATATTGGGAATAATCGTGATATTACTATTATATTCCACTTTTCTAATTTCTACAGAGGTATATTTTAATGTAGATAACAATAAAGATTATATTATTAATAAAAAATGTTATAATCTCTTAACTAGCGACACAAATTGAAGTCATGGCCGCTTATTATTTTATTATATGCGATTAAGCCAATTGCTGCCATAATAAATTTTCAGCTTATTATTGATAACTATTTTAGGCGTTCATTATTTTTGTTCTTTTTAAACAACATCTATATTAAAGATTAAGTTATATGATAATATTTAATATTATAAAAAAACAATAAATAGGATTCATTCTAGTAATAAAAATAGTTCTTTTTTTATTTAATTTTGAAAAACAAAGTCCAATTTTTAGCAAATAAATAATCGCCATCCTAGTAGCTCCAATTTTTTATATGTCCTGGACTAGGTGAAGACGGTGAAGAATAAAAAAACTTTAGATTTGCTGATACTGCAGATACTTTAAAACGCCTCAAAACAACCTCACTGTGCTCCCCTACAATACTTTTTGGCGCCCCTTGTTACATGACAACTAGAACTAACAAAACTCTGTCTGCATTGAGGGTTTTTTTGAGTATTTGAATATAGAGTACTGCCATTATCAAATACCCTGAGACCACACTACGTTTAACCGCATCATTTTGTGATTTTTTCGCGACATAATTTGTGAGCGTATCTGTGGCTTTTGCTGTTTTAATAATAAACTATGCTCAAAACCGAAAACAAAATAGGTAGCTCTCTGCCATTTGTCAACCGATTTCTTCTAGTTTAATGTTTTTACTAATAAATAAAGTTTATAAATATTTTGTACTTTATTTCAATTGTAAGAGTTGATTTTCTCTTACAGAGTTAATGGCGAACCTAATTTAAATAATTTACTGTGACGCTATTAATTACAGAAAAAATCTAATGTTATGTATGCTTACCTTAAAAGTCAATAAAGTTGTAATAAGACCGACGAGACGACACAGTGAGTGACATGCGTCTACAAGTAACGTTGGAGAATGCGTGAAGTGCGCGGCAAACAGGCGACCACTGAAGCCTGCGATCGCAATGAGTAGAGCCAACAGTGAGCGTGGTGGCGGAAGCCATTGCAGCCACTCTTTCATTGCCATCCTTATTAGATAGAAGATCCTGGTAAAAATAAAAAAACAAAATTAGAACAACATATAAAAAAAATATTATAAATCTAATATATATATATTAAATCTATGTTATACAATTAAAAGTTCAAGTAAAAATATTCTTGGAAATCATCGTACCGTTAGTGGAACTTTATGGTACTCAGTAGACTGGCAGCGTTCCCATCACTGAATCACAATGTTGATTCTTTGCCGGAGAAAACTGCCAGCGGAACTGTTCCCGAGTCATCTACGAATGATTTTATCGATCAGCTGAGCTTCAGGGCATCAGGGACTCTTGGTGTCTAAGGTTGCATATTCGCGCTCTTCGAGTTACTACTTTATACTTTGCTATGGCAGGACTATCAATGAACATTAATACGAGAAGGGAAGAAATTAATAGGAAAAAATGAAGGTTTCATTTTTAACTATATATTTGACATATTTCTTTTAATTATAAAATTAATATGACATCTAATAATGAATTCCGCCTATATTTTATCCACACTGACAAAACTTTTAAAATATTGAATTGAATCAGGCGTTACTTTGCGGAAATTCATGATTTAAAAGGAATCTAAAGGTAGAACCCAAACCCAATCGCAATCTACGTGTGTGGTGTGTCTTGGTTCGGGTTCGGACGTCTCACTTTGCTGTGAACGGTGTCCTCTTCTGGATTGTGCTGTACATTCTGGTTGTTAGATCGTCGAGCTACCTACTTGTGTGGTGTGTCTTGGTTCGGGTTCGCGCGTCTCACTTTTATGTGGGCAGGGTGCTCTTCTAGGTAGTACCATACGAGTCTGGTTGTTCAGATTGACGCAGATTATAGCAAGGTAACCTTTTGATTCCTTTTAAAACTTTTTAAATTTAACGTACGTATTATTTGCAAATAAAGTTTATATCAGGTTTTATGATAACAGATTATTAATATTTTATGCCCATTAAAGCAAAACAAATCGTTGATAATTATTAATAACTTAGCAGGGATGGACAAACTTATTTTAAACATTTTGGCTCTCCCGCATTTCGGTGCCCCCTCTCCCGCCGCGTTGTTTGCTGCGGTGTATGGAGGCAAGCCGTGGAGAGGTGCATTGGCTTGTATTTTTTGTTTATATTGATATTTTTAATTTCGTAATATCTTTTGATTGGAATGTTCGATTTTAATAATTCAAAAAGTAATCTACCGGTATTGAAACAGTCTTGAATACGAAATTATTTATTTGGGTAAGAATTAATACAAAGGTATGGATAACATGGTTTGATTATGTTAGGCATTTCTATCAACTTAAAATGTAAAAAATTAGTTAAAGTGACATAACTACATGAACATATGTATGGTCTTGCAGTTTTTTTAGATATGTTCTATAATATTGTAAAACATTTTTTTGTTCTAATATCAATACTTTTCGCAGCGCATGCGATGAGAAGATGCGAATGCTTAATTTTTTTACATCTTGAGTTGGTTTTAGTATGAATTTCAGAGGATCTCTAATATTTTCTAGTAATAAATATAGCCTATATTAATCAGTAATAATGTTACTTTCTAAGGTCAAAATTTTTTTTTAAATTGGTCCGGTAGTTTTTAAGTTGATTCGTTACATACAAAAATACAAATCTTTCCTCTTGATAATATTAGTTAGATAATTCACAAAAAATACACCTTTGTAAAATTCTATATTATATTATGAGTAGATCATTTTGTAACACTACTCGCATATTAACAATTTAATTAAACATAACATTAAGATATGAGAGTTTGCGAGATTAATTGAACAAGTGAGCCAGAGCAGCCTATTGTAATGTTAAACGGGAAGTGTGTGGGGAGCACGATTGGAGTAATAAATTGATTGCTTCTACACTTACCGTTACAGCAAGGTAATACACTCGTATAAATATTATAGTATTAGAATGACTGATGTTCTGACGAAGTTTTTTATGACAAAAAGTGGGGCAACGATTAGACGGTCCATCTCGGAGTCGGATTTACAACAGTCGGATGGTGGGTACCGTAACATTAAGGTAGTAATTGAGTTAAGAAATAATATTGTGTCACGAGTCGATTTAGTCAAACTATTGCTAAAATATCTCCTAATTTATTATTTGTTTCGACATTTCCCTTTTTCAGAAGATCTATTTAGTTTTAATAGCAATCGAAAGTTGTTATAGAGTATATATCTCCTAACGGTTGTCGTTACAAAAAAGGCAAAGCACGTTATGTGGGAGGCAAGAACTCTTGACAAGAAATATATGCGAGTAGTTTATCTCATTAACAATTTAGAGTACCTACATATTATTAATGAAAGTTAATCAAAGTGTTCTAAACTATATAAATTAAAAAACTTCATATAAAAAAATATATTTAAAATTGTATGCATATAATGTGAAGGATGAGATTCGTTTCACTCTTTCTTCATCGTATGTATGCCAGAATTAACATTATTTTCCCCCTTTCAAAAAAAGCAATACGATATTTGTAAGTCATTCTAATATTAGTACTGAGATTATTTAAGTAATGAAGTTATCATGTTTATTTAAAATGATATCAAAAGTTATGTACCAGTCAGACAGATAAAAAAATAAATTGAACGCTCGTTTCGGACACAGTTCGAGGAAGTTCGCACAATCTTTGACAAGGAACAATAAATCTTAAATGTGTAGACTTCATATTTTAATACATAGTATTACTCTCGCTTCGTTTCGGAGATTTGAAATATAAATATAATCGAAATTCGTAATTCCCACCATTAAAACAAGAAAGAAAAATAAAGGAAAAGAGATTTTTTTTTTATCTATTAAAAAAGAAAGAAAAGTAATAATAGAGAAAGAGAGAAAAAATATAAACACGAGAGAGGTAATGAGAGGAAAATAGAGATAAAGAAATTGAGAAAAGAGAAAAATTATATAAAGAGAGAAGTATAAGAAAGAAAAAGAGAGATTCGTGTCAGTGAAAAATTGTTTACAATCAGATCAATAAAAACAAAACGGCCAATTGCCTGGCAACACTATTTGAAATAAAAAAGGGAAGAGTATATATAACTTTCCCCCAGTAATACATAATTAAATATATTTATGGCACTATATAAACTATGTGACTCTAGCATAGTGTAGCTTTCTACCGGAGAAATAATTATCAAAATCGGTTTAGTAGTTTTTGAGCCTAATCACAGCAAACAAAAATATAAAAATTAATATTTTTCCTATTATTATTATGTTATTTAAAGTAGAATAATTGACCCATTTATTATATTTGAACGTACGTTATTAGGGTTTCTAACAGGTATTTAGAACAAGTCATAAATCTTACATTTTAAGAATAGTAAAGCAATTTTACTGATCTTAAAAAATGTAGCCTACTAACCTATATTTGCTATTTTAACGCGAAAACAATTCGCAGAAAGTAGTGCGTCTAATACATACGTCGACATTCAAAGATTAAATTTTTGAATCCATATTTTCTGAATTTTAAACAGGTCAAATCTAAAAAAAAACTGGCAATTTTTACAAATAAATATTAATTTAGTTTTTTATCGTGTTATGGTGTTTGTTACCAAAGTCCTCCGAAACGGGTCGACCGATTTTTGTGGAATTTTGTGTGCATATAGGGTAGGTCTGAGAATCAGTCAACATCTATTTTTTATCCCTCTAAGTGATAAGGGTCATCCTTTTCCACCTCAGATTTTTAAAATATATATAGCATAACATCGTTTGCCGGGTCAGCTAGTTTTGATATAAATTTTGGTCCTTTTATTTGTTCTGGCCATGGCCCAGATGGGCTAATATTGAGAATATACAAGGATAGGATGACGGTAACATACCGTTGTTGATAGAATGGTTAGCAAGTGAGTTCAGATAGAAAAACATTGTCATAAATAAAACGTCTTGTCCACATTATGCGACTCTATTGGTTGTAATAAATTCAGAAAGGGGTCGTAAATTATATCACAAAAAGGGTTGATGATAAAACCTCTTCTTTACGTGGAAATGCTAATGAATAATCTATGTAGAGGTTAGTAGATTTGTTTATAATTGGCAAAAAAAAACCTCTACTTTTGGACAAGATACAAAATAACGCGGTAAGTATATAGTAATTTTAAGTAAAAGTAGCAGTAAAAGAAAGTTTACTATGAGAAATGACCATAGTAAGTGAAAATTCAAGTTGTCGGTTACGGTTGGGTGCGCTGAGGCGACAATCTCGGCGTTACTTGTCAATTAAAGAGTTAGGAGTTACTTCCCGTATCCGTATCTTGATTCACACCACATACTATTTGCTATATTAATATTATTATTCTTTATTAAACACCACAAAGTAAAATTTTGTACATATATAAATTAAATATATTGGTAAACAAAGGGCGGTCTTACGACTAAATAACCATTTCTTTCAAACAAGCTTTAGAAAAATTTTACTAGAGAAGGGTATAGGGTGGTGCAACCATAAACTACATACAAATATCTAAATTCTAATGCATACATATGACTATATATAAATAATAATAAATAATCTGTTAGAGATACCCTAATATCTCTATAAGCGTTTTAACCTCTTTATTTTTATAGATAGAATACATTCAGCGTAATTATCGGCGTTATATTCACAATATACATTGAATTAATGTTTACTCTGAATATGAAGTATAATTGATTCACTAAAAATATTTCGGTACCGAAGATTTATACGATAATTTGTAAAATACCACTAACTCACCGGTTACTCAATGTTTTGCTTCTTTAAACCGCACAAGTTAAAGTAAAACCAAAGCTTGTCATAACACCAAAGTTTACTAAACACTGACCGGCAGTCGGGCACATATCAGGTGTATAATACTGTTTATATTTTCGAAACGTGTCGCGTTGATATAGTTTCAGCAGAGAAATAGCTGCTACGAGTTAGTGGGCCAGCGTCTATTACGGCACTGACGGTTGCGTGCGCGCAGACTGCGCCTTATCGTCGAGCCTTTCGTCCGATAAGCGTGTTGTCCATCACCAAGTACTTTTGTATATTATTATAACACGTGTATTACCGCAAATGTGTGAATACTCGCAATTTCCAAACATCACCCGTAAGATCAACTTGTGAGGTCTGATCACAACTGGTTGATTATTATGAGAATACAGAACAAACGACATTGTCGAGCTTTGAACACAGACAATATTATTGGTTTATTAGAAACTACAATAACTATTTAATTAGAATTTCTGCAATGATGATTAAAATAGGAAGTTATCGCAGTCATAAAATTCGTTCTGGATTTACAACTACGGAAAACTCATTTTCTAGGATGAGTTTCGTAGAAAAACTATGCCGGGTCACGGCCGAACTCCGTTATTTTTGCAACGGCGCGGCGTGGCGTCGTTCGGACGGCTTAAAATACCTACTACTTTTACATTTTGGGAGGCAATAAATAACATTAAAAAAAAACAATTAAAATCTGAAGAAAAAGTAAGTAGTAAGGTTTATCGTCTAGAATTTTTATGAGATCCTTAAAGGGTGAGAAACGCTGCAAAATTACTGTTGATAAATTGTCCTAAAAAGTATGACAATCTTGAGAGTATAATAGCGAAAAAAGTCAATAATATATCTCGAGGTAGCATATGGATGTCGTGTGGGATATTGATTCAGTCTTTACTCTTTTAGCTAAGTTTTGAAACGGCTTCACATATTATTTCCAATTTTTTTTGTATATTTATGTAGAGGCTAAGAATAGGTCGTAGGCTACTCTTGGTTGCCCTCTCCAGACATTTATATAGCTAAACAACCTTTGCCGGGTAAGCTATCAAATTTATATATTTTTTAACTATACATTTGTTATGCTATCATACAGAGGTATCTATCGAGTTTTTAGTACGTCAGGTGCGTGTGGTACATATAGGAACTTTATACTCAAACTATCTAAAAACGTTAGACAGTTATAATAAACAAAGATCATAAATCCATGGTATATATAGAAGTATAAAAAGTCGTTAAATCTTCCAGTCATTTTTAAGGTTAAATAATAATAAAAAATTTAGTTGAATACTATGAACAATTCAATGTTGAAATCAGGTAACTATATATTTGTAAATGTAAGTAAAATTTATGTTGATTGTATGAAGTTCAGGTTCTGTTTTTTAAATCTTTTGTATAGTGCTACTATTGACTATACTTTTTGCCAATCTCACGAGGAAAATAAGCATTATTTTGTAGAGGGAAATTGTATTGAACCTTGATCCGTATTGCTTTTATCAATAATATTTGGATTAGGTATTAATATCATAATGTTTATACGAACTAGCGATTGAGTGATATAAGATAATGATACTTTTCACATGTTATTAATAGATAATGTTTCGTATTAACTTCAGTTTTGCGATATAGCAAATATAATAAGATTTTAAATGAAGCATTAATTTAAACGAATAATAGTCGCACAAACCTTAGAAAATGAAAAAGTCACCATGAAGCAGCGCGAGCGAGTGAAACGTCCTACAATAAGCAAGAGAGCTCATTCTTCCAGTCCTATAGCCCCGAAATTTCGTGTAAGAAATATAATTTTAATGTAATATTATTTTTTTGTTTGTATTTACTACCCAATTGATAATAGTAGAAAAGATAATTAATTTAAGATTAACCCAGTGGTTGATACTTCAACGTCTTACTTCGGACCTGTGTGAAATCTGCCAACCCGCACAACTAATACCCTCCTCATTCTGTGGAGCCATGGATATTTATTGACTGGTCGTGATGATGACTACCCGATTTTGATATAGCAAATAAAACGAGCTGAAAAGTTTCAAATAGACAGAATATATCTTAGCCTCAAAAGTAATTTCAGAATGAACGAACTTTCTGAGAACTCGATTAAAACTTCCATTTGATATATTCCTATCTTAAATTCTACGTATATGCTTACTGATGTTAATGATACTAAAATTTATCTTAAAGAATCCGTCGCATGTAAAACCGATTTCGAAAGAAAGAAGATGTCAAAGTCTATCACCTTCGAGCGTAAGTTTAACCCACTTTGCAAGAGTTTTTTCATTGCAGTAAATTTTATTTTAAACTCTTAATAATATTGAACACAGTAATGCATGACTGCTGAATGCAACAGATTTAACCAACTTGAAAATGCAATTCCTTTGGCGACTAGTATACATATACTTAGGGCGGTTTTACATTAAATTTGTTTTAAAGATTTAATCCAAATTTAATAAGTATATATTTATTCATACTGAAACAACAAACCTTCAAAATATATTTTCATCTTATTAAACGTAGTATCAAATCTAAAATTAAATTTTTATACCATAAAATTTACAACAATATTAATAATAATGTTCTTAATTTTTATGACTAGTTCACCTATTTTTATTTATATAGCAAATTAAAAATCAATCTACGGAACACTTAGAAAATCATAAACCAATGCAAAGTGTATCAGCACCAGAGAATATCAATATGGCAAAATGTTGTCAAAATTTTGAGCAAAAAGAGCCAGGTGATTATTTAATACATAATAAGTAGTCGCGTTTACATTATGTATAATCAGTGTAAGTTTTCCCCATGATTTCAGAAAAGGATATAGAAAAACCTCCCTGTGTGCTTACGAAATCAATGCGAGCTTTGGCCACCAAGAAAAGAGAGTTTATTAAATTGAAGAAAAATTTAATTGCACAACAAGTCAGTTTTATTATTCAGTAATTTAATTACCATCGAATAACTTCGCTATCAAATTAGATGTGTTTTTATTTTTTTGGGGCAGAACATGTTATTGGAACACTACGCAGCAATAAAAGACCTGGAGTCTCGAAATGGAGTTACTGATGAGACTTTGGGTGACCTTCGCGTTATATCAATAAAGGGCTGGCCTGCTTACGATTTGCTATTACTTATCCGTGATGACCTTAAAAACCCTATACATTCTGATATAAGCGGCATTTTTGGTACAACATTTTATTTTTGTTAATAATAATTCTCATCCAATATTATCTACCTATTAAGCTGTTATTAAAATCTCAAACGTGATAAGTGGTAAATAAAATATAAAATATTGGACAAGAAAAAGGATGTAAGATATTTAAGTGGAAGCTCCATCTATCGAATATATATTTCAATATTATATAGCTGAAATATTTTAGTAAAGGCGGCAATTTATTTTAAAGTTAATTACGTCACCTTTTAATTAGCTGCAAAACGTATTCATCTGCCATTGTATTCTCTTGTCTGCAGTTTGGGGACGAGATATTTTCATATTTGAAATTATACACATAAATATGACACATCTTCTAAATTAGATTTAAAAAAAAAGTGTTACCAACATACGATTTAATATGATTTTAATTTTGACTGTAAGGTCCTCAGGTATTGCAACAGATACAAGCACAACTTAACCCAATCCCTGAAGAGGTGATTCGTATGGGTGCGGAGCTAATGGCTCGGCGAGTAGATCTATTGAATCTGTTACGTGTTAAGCATCGTAATGATCGAGCAACTTACCATAGTGCGAGTATTTACTTATTATCTTTAACTTTTTAGTTTAACACGCTACATATGTGCGAGCGTAGCAACTCAGCTAGTTCGTCTTGTTAATATAATTTAAAACAAATCCCATATTATATTAATTTTTCCATTTTACAGGATCGTTCAAAATTAATTTAAATTTTATTAATTTTAGAATTTAGAATGGAAGGCTAAAAACGTAGAATTCGATAACGAAACCGAACAATTGCATAGAATGGTTGCTGGGATCGCTGAAAATTTAAGAGAAAAGTTAAATTATTCCGTCGAACTTGCTAAGTATTTACTTTTTTTTACTATTTCTATATGTAAAGTTACTAAATAATATATTTTTTTCAACATGATGTTCTTAAATTGATGTATTTATTATTTTACATATTGAAACAAGAATACCCTGGATAGATCGTGAAACAGTGATGAAAAAGATGGAGCGTCTACAGAAAGAAAACTCATTACTTCAGTTTAAAATTGAAGAGTTAAAAGCACCTAGTTATCAGGTTTTACTTTAAATCTTGACTACAGTGAACACACTTTTCTCAATAGATATTAAGTTTCGCTAACATTATTTTGAATTATTAGGGCAGTAATAAATTATAGAAACCTCCGAAATTGAATTGCAAACTTATCTCGAAGCTGTTACTAACGTAATTGTTGTTGTTAGGCTTAATCCAACAAAACCTAGGTAACTAATTTTAGTTATTCCGTGTTACAATAATATACTATTATACATTCTAGGGTTAATTATTTCGAAGAGTTTTCGGTATTTCCATAGCTTTAAGTTTCAGTAATACCTAATGTAGGACCAGTCTGCCACAAATATTTCATCATGCTTAGTAGGTCTAATTTAGTTAGTATTAAGATTAAGTCCACCACTGTCCTTATATTTTTTCGTTTTACGAAATTATTATCAATTAAATAATGTTTAATATCTCTTATAGAATGTTTGCGCTGAACTCGAAAAAGAACGAACTGCGCGGGAGTCACTCAAGGAGGTGGTGTCAGCTGCGGAGAGCATGTTACGCGTCGCGCGAACACGTATCGTTACACTGGAGAGGCAGTTAAAGGAGACGAAGTTTGAGTTGGAATCCATAAGGCGCAAGCATATTGATTTGGAACAACTTGTAAATATCTGCTATTTTATAACAAATTCATGTTAGAGCTACTAATGTATGGAACATTAAAAATTATTTATATAATAAAGGAACAAGCTAAGTAAATAATGCATAAAATATTTTAATTTACGCTTTCTAGTATCGGCATCGTGAATCCAGCTACGACGCACGGTCCAAAAAATTAATAGAAGTTTCAAAAACCGGAGAGATCACAATTGAAACACTGTCTCGTCAACGAGATGCCCTAGAAATAAGGTTAATTTTAAAAATATCTTAAACTCATCTATATTTTTTTTGTGGATATTATTAAATTGTTTTCTACTTTATTTATGCTTAGAGTAAAGGAATTGCGAGAGCAAGCAGAAATGGCAGAACGTGCAGCCGAGGAGCGAAAAGCTGCAGAGAAGTCTCGCATCGAGATGCTACAGGCGAAGGTAGCACTACAGGTGCCAAGCTATGTACTAATGATAAGTGACAGACCGACTTACTTATTATTACCCATATATGATATGAACGTCAAAATTCTAAACTAGTAAGATTCAGTATTGAGTTAGTCAGTAAGCATCTTCCATCATAATACAACAAAAAATCACTTGCAAAACTTAAATAAAAAAATGTGAATAGGAAAAAAATAAGAAGGCTGCGGAAGAAAGAGTTACGGAGCTAGAGGGTAATATTAAAGATCTAGAAAAGAGATTGCACAATATACGAGATTATTCCGTGAGATTAGTCGATATGGAACGAAGACATTGTCTTGAATATATTCCATCAAAAGGTATTTAATAATTTATGAACAAAAATGTACCATAGAGTTAAATAAATATTAGCAATAAAATAAATAAAAAAAAATATATTTTAGAGAGCGAACCAACGGACAGAGAAACGGAAATATGGAAAGAATTGCAAGTTACGCGTGTTGCATTGTCTCGCGTAGAAGAGGATCTTCGACAGAGTCGCGCAGATAAAGATAACTTCTTAAATTCTTTATCAAAGATCGCAGTAAGTACAGAGTCAGGTATGCATTAATTTGTAACTTCTTTATTTTAGTAATTGAATATTTTTAGCAAGAAGAGGGTGCTGATAAAGAAGACAAAATGGCTGCTGAATTATTAAGTAGAGAACAAAAAATTATAAAATTACAACATGTCATAGAGGAACAGCGGGAAAATGAGAAAATAATGTATGTATTAAATTATAAAAATATTTATTTGTCTTCTTTTGTATGTTTGTTGAACAAAACAAAATATTGAAATTAATAATTTCAGGGAGAAAAGTATGACAGAGTATGAAAATCAACTTGCAACGCTACGATTAGAAGTCATGCGGTTAAGAAATTATGATTGTTATGCAAAAGAATTACCATATCAGGATATTCAAACTGAGGTACACTTTCATAAAATTTGTAAGGATTAAATGGAAAAAATTAATTAATTAACCTTTTTGTTAGTTATTAGAGATGCAGATGCAAGTAGAGACGTTAACTCGCGAGCGATCATCATTAATATCGGCGGCTGCATCGCGTGCTCTTATGTTGGAGCGACATGAACGTGCAGCAGATCTATTTGCTCGTACAACTCGAGCTCGAAGAGAACTTTCTGCTCTTTTAGATCAGGACATCGATCCACCCTCTTTTGATAGTAATATGTTAGCAGGGGTCAGTAACTTAATTTTATTATGTATAATGTTTTTACTCCAGTCCTGGAACGATAGTACCAATTTAAATGTAACAAATTAGAAGTCTTATCAAAATAAATTTTCTAGGTGTCCAGATCGTTAACATCAGTATGCGCCAATGCAGCAGACACCTGGTCGGCACTTCGAGCGGAACGCGCCCGTGTGCTGAGATTGGAGAGTGCAGTGCTGGCACAAAGCTTACAATTGGAGAGAGAAAGTAGAGTTCGCACACAGCATGAACGGCGTAGAGCGGTACTGGAAAGGGAGCTTCTGCGCATTCGACATACCATTTCATTACATAAAACTATTAAGAATCTGAGTTTAGTACTTTTTTTATTTTAAAATGAACGAAAATTGTTTGTAGTAAGTTATTGCCTTTATTATGATAACAAGTCGACCCGCGTGACTACGTCAATGTAGAGCTAAGTTTGTTCTAAGATAAAGGTATTCTGAGTGTCGATTCATATTACAAACTATATGCGTACAAAATTTCAGTCATATCCCTTTAGCTGTTCTTGTAAGAATAATAAACCTTATCCTACAGGAACTCTATTAATATCTCTATTTTTTTCGGGAATAAAGAATTCTATGTATAGATTCAAGTTTATGTATACCAAAATTCATTCCTATCAGTTTAGCTGTTCTTGTATAAATAATAATTATTCATCCCACAGAACCGGTTGTGTCGGGATTAAAGTATTATATATGTTAAAAAATATATATAATGCATAAAAGTATTCCATGTGTTGATTCCAAGGTACTAACGACATGTGTACACAATTTTATTTCTATTATTTTACTTATTATTGCACCAATATAGTCCTTTTATCCCACAGGAGCTCTTACATTGGGATAAAAGTATTCTATGTGTCGTATTTAAATGCATACTATATGCGTACAAAATTTAATTTCTATTCGTTATTTACACAAGAATAGCAAATAAGCTATTCTTGCATGATATAGATAATAAGGTCCTTCTATCCCACAGGACCTTCTATTCTCGATAAAAGTATTCTTTGTATTGATTACAAGTTAATTACTATATGTGTAAAATATTTTGTTCCTATTATATTAGTTATTCTTGCAGTGTTCTAGTAATTAATAATTCCCTTCTGTCTCACAGAAACTGACGACATTGGGGTAAATTCATCCTATTTGTTGATGCAAGCTATTAATTCATTAATTTCGCATTTTCGCACACGAGAATTTTATATTTTACATTACTTATTTCACGCGTCTTAAAATCTCCAATGTAAAGACACCGTATGTCTACAATTTTAAATTATAAGTATAGATTAAAAACTAAAATATAAAACTTGTAATCTAAAAGAATTAATTGAATCCTCCTATATCGGACTGTAGAAAAATTAATTACCGTATAAACTGGTTCTAAAATATACCAACCAACCAACTCACATTTCCTTTCAGATACGAGCACTTAAATACTGAAGAGCGCATAATACTTTGAAATCCACTTAATGAAAACAAGTATATATTATATTTTTTGTTTATTAAATAAAATTAAAAAAGCATATGGAATCTTTTAATGCAATGGACAACGGACTGACCCCGCTCTCCTTGGCAAAAGAGAACTGGCGCAAACCTATAGTACTTAGCACCGACAACCGCAAGGAGGTATGGAAGAGCAAGGAGTTACACGGACGCTTCTACCGTGCCCTTCACGGGGACGAGGTCGACTTTAAAGCATCCGTATCTTGGCTACGGTTCGGTAAACTATTTGGGGAAACCGAAGGTTTTGTCTGTGCAATTATGGACGAAGTTATCATGACGAGAAACTACCGGAGGTATATTGTGAGGGATGGCACGGTGGACGTATGTCGGGCATGTCACAGTTTGGGCGAATCACTCAGACATATTATTTCCGGTTGTCCTCGTCTTGCTAACGGCGAGTATTTGCACAGACACAACCAAGTAGCCAAGATTATCCACCAACAACTTGCTCTTCGATACGGCCTTGTGGAGTCTGAGGTGCCGTACTATAGGTATGCGCCCGACCCAGTTCTCGAAAATGGTCGTGTCACGTTGTACTGGGATCGAACTATCATCACTGACAGGACTATTATTGCCAATAAGCCTGATATAGTGGTGATAGATCGATCGGAGCGCTGCACAATGATTGTTGACGTCACCATCCCGCATGACGGGAATCTCGTGAAGGCTGAGAAAGATAAACAAATGAAATATCTTGATTTAGCTCATGAGATTGTCGCCATGTGGGATGTGGACTCAGCAGTCGTTGTGCCGATTGTCGTTACGGCCAATGGCCTAATAGCCAAGAACCTCGATCAACATCTTAAGAGGCTCGCGTTGGATGGATGGGTCAAGGGCCTGATGCCGAAAGCAGTACTACCGGACACGGCACGTATCGTGCGGAAGTTCCTCTCTCTGGAGCCCTGACTGTCGGTAGCTTGGACCGTGTTCCCGCTGCCGGTTGGCCTCTATTTTTTATATTTTTAAATGTATTTTGTTTTTTTTTTAGATATATTTAAAAATGTAAATTGTAGGAATAGTAGAGAAATAAAAGAATATTTTAATTATTATTATTATTAGTAATAAATCAGAAAAATTATTTGTATAGGAAACTTACTTCAAATTCTGTGGCCAGCAAATTTAAACATTTTACTCTTTTTTTCTAATCGAGTTTGATTAGGAGCGGTATTACATTCAAGAATTTTATCAGTTTGAGGATTACTGGAACTAATTTCGTTAGCACGTAAGAAGTTGTCATTGATAAAGGGTGGTGCAGGAAATTGATTATTAGCATCGAAATTGTTGATCCACTTTTGGGTATCAATATTTGTTATGGCTTGTTTGCGATCAAGATTATCACCCTTATGCTTATCGTTGTTTGATACATAAGTTTTTTTTACAAAATTTCCCATCACAATTTTTGTAGGAATAATTTTGTCTGAAGACTTGCATAATAATTCTTTATGGTCATGACTCGGTTCATAAGTATTATCGTGTTTCGTTTTGTTTTTTTTAGTATATGCAATTACTTCTGAATCGAACGGCCTTTCTATTTCATCTTCGAGAATTTTTATTAAATCATCGAGATTTTGTGGCCGTGCTTCTCTGTTTTTATGTTCTATATAGTTTTCGTATTGAGCAATTCTTTTTTCCAAGACATGAATTCTTTCATGGTCTTTTTGTCTCTGTAAACTGATTTGACGATTACGATCTTCTATTGTTAAAACAATTTTTTCCAATTGTGTTATATGTTGTTTTTTATTTTCTATATTTGTAATAAGTGATTGGATTTCATTATTTTTCTCATTAATTTCTAGACTAAGTTGTAAGTTATTTGCATGTTGTTCTTCTTTTTCAGATAACATTTGCAATACGCCATGCCTTTGTTTGATTAAATCTTCTTGTTCCGATATCGTTTCTATGAGATTGTTCAATTCATTACGTTTTTTCTGTATTTCATCAGACAATTCATCGTTTTGATGTCTTGCTTCATTTAACTGAGATTGTTGTTGATTAATCTAAAAAAATATAACACCAATTAATTTTCATCCATTAAACTCTTTAAATCAGACAATATTATGAAGAATATAATATTTATTGTGTGTATTTTTTCACTGTATTGTAGTCTAAAATTATAACTAAGAACCATCTCGAACTATTCGAGATAGTCCTTAGCTATAATTTGTGAAGATCTTGTCATTGTCAAAATTTTGAGGCTCATCTTATGTTCAAACAAGTTAATATCGATTCTTCTTTCTTTTTTTATTCTTGGTGACTATGAAGTTCAATTATTTAATTTAATAGTTATTATTTTTACCATTTCGTGCAGATCATTGATGTTCTCAAATTCTCCAAAATGTTCCTTTAAATTTGTTATATGATTTTTAAGCGTCAGTAATTGTTCTTCGTATATTTCCATTTTATTTTCGCTATAAAAATTAATTAGGTGAATTATAAATATGTCAAACGTAAAATTTACAGATGCAAATCAACATTGTAAATAACTTTTTTCAATGTAAGTTACAATTTTTGGTTTTTTAAAACATACCTTTCTTGACATTTCTGGCGTAACAAAAATTGTTTCTTTTCTAAGCCTTTGATATACTCTTCTTTGCTTTTAATATCACGTTTAAGTTTATCTCCCATTTGTTGCGATTTTTGAAAATTTTGCTGAAAATATTAAAAGTTAAAAAGAAAATATGTACACCAATTTAAGAATTTTGTGTTTTTGAGTAACGCTCATTAAAGACGAGTTATACAGACCTCTAATTCGTGATAGACTTCTCGTTGGTCTGTAAGGCTACTTCTAATTTTATCTATTTCGATTTTGTTATTTTCTAACTCGTTTTTTGTTTCTTCGAATTCATTTTTATATTTTATCATTTCATCTGGAATTATTACATTAATAACGAGGATGAATACATACTTAACTTTCTTATAAGAGCTATACAAATAGACGCTTACTCAGAGTTAATTCTGTATCTTTCAATTGTTTTAACGTATCTTTATTACGTAATTCACATTCTACGAGTTGTGCACATTGAGACTCTACTTTTGCTTGCAAATTCTTTTTCTCCTCCAATTGCTCGTTATATTTTTTCTCAATATCTTTTAGCTTAGCTATGTTGTGATGTAGTTCACCATTCTTTTTGTTTATAGATTCATTATAATGATTCGTTAGATCTTTAAGTTTCTCTTTGAAATCTTCCTTTCTATGGGACGGAATAGTATACGTAGGTATAAAATTAACGAGTTGTTTGTCTGATTTACTAATGGCTTAATCTAACTTACTCTGATTGCAGTATTTCTCTGGCATACGCAATTTCTTCTAACTGCTTCGTATTCTTTTCCATTGATTGATTAAGTTTATTTAACTCTTCGTCAAAATCTCTTTGTAAGCGTTGATTCTTTCAAATAAAAGAACAAAAAATCTATTTAAGTAATCTAACTATGTTTTGAAAAACTGTTGACATTAAATTACTTGTTTTGCTTTATATTATTATACATACTCAAATTAAAATAATAGTACCTGTTCGTTGAGTTGTTGAACCGTACGTTCTAAGTTTCGTGCTTGCGCGCGAGCTTGATCCAAAGCTGACTCTAGTGATATCGCGCGCTCTTCGCGCAACTTTACTTGTCCTTCTGTCCGTAAAAGTCTTTGTTTGTAAATCTGCGCTTTCTCCTTTTCCTCTTTTAATTCTTTTGAAAGCTCCTAAGATTTTTATTCAAAAGTTCAATACAATGACATAAATATCCACTATTCTCACTAGTATATTATTTATGTAATTTAAGTGAACAAATGATTTTTATAATCTACCTCCATTTTTAATTTGTTTATTTGCATTTTTTGTTGTTCATAATTTGAAATCTTTTTTTTAAGACTAAGGTTTTGGGAATTCAACTCTTTTAATTGGTTCGACAGTTCTTCGTTACGCTGTTGGAAGGCCATTGTCTCATTGCAACATGTTCTGGCGATTGTAAAACAAAACAGATTATAGTTAACAATACAAAAAATATAGTAGAATGCGGTAACGATCATTTCAACAATTACCTCAAAAACTCGCTTATTTCCTTGAGAAATTCGTTTTTAATATTTTCTATAGAACTGTTTACCATATCTGTTTCAGCATTAAACTCATTAATTTTTTTAGTTAGAGTGCTTCTATGACAAGACTATAAAAAATATAGATAAAAAAAAATGTAGTTATAAATCAATAAAAAAAAATATAAAGAGTTTCTGTAATATGTTTAAAAAATAGATATGATTTTGTTCACCTTTTCATGATTTTTTAAATTTTCAAACCATTCTATAAACTGCTTTCTAGTAGCTAAAGACTGCTCACAAACAGCTATAAGCTTTGTTGGCATATCGTTTAGCTTTTTCATATCAACAGTTAAAGCATTTTTAGAAGATCTCTCCGTATCTAAAAAATAAATAATGTTTATAATCATCTCTATTTTTAGTCTAAAACTATTAAAATTAAAGATAGAAAATTATTCTGCTTCTAACAGCTCCTAGTAATACTAAAATTAACAGACTACTCTCCTTATAGTACAGGAGGAATCGGCGCATGAGTACCAAAAAGTATTCCACCTTAATTTTTTATGCGATACTCTTCCCATGAAAAATATATTAAAAAAAATAAAATATAAAAAATATTGATATATATGTCGGAGGTGTGAGTTAGGTTTAGGTTAGGTTAGGTTAGCCTTAGGTTAGATTAGGTTTATGTTAGTCTAATCTTAGGTTTAAACAGTGAAACTAAGCAGTGGAGGTGAGTGTTGTAATTACTTAAAGGGATCCCTTAAGCCTACACTTTGGTCACAAGTCCAAGGCACTGCTTAGGTTCCTGTCGTAATAGTTCTTGTCAGAATAGTAAGTGATAGTTATGTTCAGTTATATCCTGACCGTGTTGCGCTTATAGCTTTTGATATAGGCCATCCGTTGTGCACATACGATGCTTATTGAAAGATTGTATATCCATTCAATTTTCTAGTTTCCGACATATATATAAGGTATAAACAATGAATTTTTTTAAAATCTCAATTAAGAATATTATTAACTATTGTATAAAGAATTTAAAAAAAATATTTTTATATTTTATTTATATATTTTTCATCTGGCAAAAGTACCCAAATTTGAGACTTTTCGAACCTTTAAAAATTCATATCTCTAAAAATGTTAACTTTATCGTGAAAAGTCGTAGGACCTTTTTTATTTGTATTTCAATAAAGAATACAAAAAAAATGTCCGGTTGAAAAATAACAATTCCTTGTAATTGTTTAAACAATTTCGGTTTAAACTATACGGCTCGGGGTTACCCCATGGCGACATGCATTTATATCATCAGTAGGGAAATTGGAATAGTTTTTGGTACTCATGCGCCGATTCCTCCTGTACTTACTATTAAATACATTTAATATAAATTTTCAATTATTTAAATAAAAGTTTGCATATAAAAAAATGGCTGTGTTTGAAGCTACTATAAGAGTAGAATTGTACTATGACTTTATAGTATACTCTATAAAACACTTTTGTTATGAGTAGGGTAACCTACCATTGAATTCTTTATCTACATTTATCTCACTAAAGGTGAATAAAATAGAGTGTGATTACTAATGATATTTATATTAGACGTTACCTATATTATACTTAGTTTCGGCACACAATTGCAATAGTTGATTAGGAGTCATATTGGCTACATTCATAATACGCAGGTCATCAGTAGAAGGTAAGTTAGCATTCTGTCCTAGAGTCGTTAGCTTCTGCTTAGTATTCCTTAATGATGAATACACTTCTAGTATCGCTTTCTAAGTATATGAAAACAAAATACTTTTATGATGTTATCTTAGTAAATTAAACAGTGTTTACAAAATTTTGTATTTAAAGATTTGCTAAAGACAAATAGAACAAGAATAATAATAGAACAACAATAATATCATCGTATGACTGTTATACATCAACCTACAACTTTTCAAATCTTTTGCAATGTAGAAACTCGTTAAAAAACGATTTTTTTTAATTTAAAACCTAAAGACAGGAGTGTAGAAATAGTACGAATAAAACGTTTCCATGCTTACTTGAGATTTAGCACAAAATCTTCCTAATAAAAATAAGTAAGATGATACAAATTATTGGTATTTTTAAATAGGTAATTGATTTTTAAAATATATCTTTCCACAGCGAAACGAGGACAGACTTAAATATAAAATCGTTAAACATTATTCTCAGAAGTTTTTCAATTACTGCTATGTGGAATCTCTTTTTTTATTTAAAAACTTATGAGCCTCCCGCTGGGATGATTTATGGAGCTTTAAATAAAAGTCACATTTCAAAACATATTCGTGAGATGACATTTTCAAAATTTTGATTGATATAATATAAATAATATGTATTTAATATTATCATTCAATCAATTATATAATTAATGTTTTATTCCTTTAATTATATTTTTAAAAAATTAAAGAGTTTTTTATTAAGATGAGTTTGTGCTTACCTGCTGAACAAGTAAATTTTTTGAAAAGTTCCGTAATCATTATTTACCTGTCGCTTATTCAGTTCATTCTTCATACGTTCATACTGAACTATGTTCTCTTGCCAAAAACTTTTAAGTTGCATCACCTTATCATTTTTCGAAGCGATGGATTCTTAAAGAATATTGATGAAACTAAATAAGTTTTTTAGCGAATTATTTTTGTTATGAATAATTTTAAAATTCTACCTTCTACATTGATATCTAAAAATATTTCGTCCATGTCATTATAAATTGGACTGTCATCAGAAAAATTTTCTTTAACTTCAAGATTTTCATATCTTTTTATAATTTCCTGAATAGGAATAAATAATGATTAAGTAAGAAAGTTATAATTTATTATAACCGTATAAAAGAAGATATTAATAGCTAGCTTTTCTATTACTAAAGAAACTCGTAGTTGTCCCTGGGACTGACCCTACCAACTAAAATAATAACAGCTCTCAGGCTTGTATGTTTTCTCATGATATTTTACTTCATCGAAAAAGCTCTGAAAAGCCCGATGTGCGAACCTGGGATCAAACTCATACCTTTTAAGGAAGAAACCGAAGTCTTACCCATTCGGCTACTTCGGGTTAATGGGAAATAAAATCTATTGAGTGAACTCATTGAAGTGATCTTATCTTGCCATCCTTCAATGCCGTAATCTGAGTAAGCCTTTTAACCTTACCTTATTTGGTCCATGATTTCTGTTCGTATTTTTGGATTGCAATTTCTACAAATAAAAAATAATTTTTCTTGTATTAATAGAAAAACATTTATAATTATAAAGTTAAAGTAAAAACGATTCACTTCAAAATACAACAAAATGTATATAATATAAATTGTTAAAATTTATTTCATATTAAGGATAAGGATTAAGGATGTTTCGCTGTCATGTATTCATCTTATACTTAAATGTATAATTTTGAAGGATGACTTAATAATACACACAAAAAAATAAGAACGAGTAAGGTTGTAAATTTATAGTTTTAAACCTCTTGTATGTTTATTTAATGCATGAAAAAAAGTTACCAGTGAAAATCAGAGTATTATGTAAATAAAGATGTTATAGAACGTAACTTGTGCAATTTTTTTTAAATTATATCTGACAATTTATAAATTTGATAATTTGGTCGTATAACATGACGCGGTTAATGTTAAAACTAATCATAGCTTTTACTATGTTTTCTGTAAAATTATCACTTTAGTTATTATGGTTCCGCATCTTTAATGTCACAGACCTGCTTCACTGGAACTGTAATAATTTGTCTTGCAGCTGTGTTTATCGGCGTCTCATGGGAACTTTTATTTTGAACTTTTCTATGCATTGGCGGTGCTGCTTTCTAAAAAAGAAATTTTATTTAAAGAAAAGGTTGCGTACCTTAAAAGGAACCTTTATAGGATCACTTCGTTGTCTGTTTGTCAAGACCCTTTTTCTCTGGAACACGTCCTCTACGTGTTCAAGTTGAAATTAATATCTAATACTCAAGCCTGCGGCCTCTTGCGGCTCTCAAAAAATCAATTTTTTACGTCCACGCAATGAAAATATATCCGTTAATTTTATGAATTTTAGCATGAAGCAAGGTCTCATAGCACAAGTAAAAGAAAGTTAAAAAACTAGATTTTTCGTACTACATCACTAAATTAATTACGTAATTATAAATTATTGAAATTGTACGGAACCCTCAGAACGCGTGTTCCACAATCGCACTTGGCCGAATTATTAATACACAACATCCTTGAATCAGCTACAAGTAATTTGTAATAATGTTATTTTTTCTTCATCACATGTCGACTATGTTTTTATTCTATTGGAGTATCTATTATAAATCTGTTTTTGGTTTTGATTGCTTAGGCAAGGCAGTTATTGTTAACGGTTAGACTAATACATTTAAGTTTATTTTCAGCCTAAATAACAATTATTTAGTAATTCTAAACATAACAAAACTAATAGTATTATCCAGCAGATGTAAAATTTGTTTTGTATACTCTTACAAGTATAGTTTATGAAAACTGCTAAGCGTGTCGAATAATATAGTTGTTAGATCTCGTCTACATTTAACACGCCATTGTTTCACCTTCTTATTTCATTATTGAACAGAATTCGTCACATCATGTTGTTAACATGTTATAGGTTTTTATTTGTTTCACTTGAGTACCAGTTGAGAGATGTTATGCATTTAATTATAAAACTTCGGAATTTTTTAAAGAATTTGTTAATTTTCATATCAATAAATCATTACTTGATATTAAAAGTGCTAGTCTTCGCAGCGAGTGGGATTAGATTTTAGATTTGAAGATACACCAAGGCATTCCTCATTCTCAAAATTAAATAGGAAATGTATTAATAATTAGTTGTTATAATTAAAAAATAAAAATACTCAAAGTAAGAACATATATGGGCGATGTTTTAAGTTGTACTATCACGTTTATAGTAGATTATGACACTCGTGTTCTAACTTGGTCATTACTGTAATGACCAAAGCACAAGAGTGGGCATACGACGTTTTTCAACACCTTTCCGAGGAAATTAAAACATCTGTAATTTTCTAATATATACAAACTTACAGACATACAAAGAAACAACCATATGAACAAACATATTTATAGATAGTTTATACCACGGCATCGCATGGCTCGCCTATTATTATGACATGCAGTAGACGTGACTTGTGTCGTCATGAATTAAGCGATCTTTATATACATATAATAACTATATCAACAAACATACATGTAGATATTTCAATCCGCGACGGCGCACGGTCCTCTTAATATTTTCTCAAATAGTTGACGCATCGGCGCCGTCATGAATTGAACAACATATTCATACATATAATAACTATATAAACAAACATACGTGTAGATTGATCAACCCAAGACGGCACACGGTCAGCCTATTATTTTCGCATATAGTAGACGCGTCGGTGCCGTCATGAATTGAACAATGTATTCATACATACAAAGATAAAATTGCCACATTAGTGTTGTAATGAAAAGAAAAAGCACGCGTGTGTTATACAGCTGTTTATATTCACAAAAACAGTGAAACAAAACACCACTTTACGAGCAAGTGTGTTGAAAAATTATTTTATCAGTCGTTATGTTTGTAGATTTCGGCAAGGACTGTTGAAGGGAAAACTGATAAAAAGATTATAATAGCAAAATGGCGAAGGCGAAGGCGAAGTGATGACGTAACGGAGCCCACAACTGTGACCAAAGAACATGATTTTCATACTACGTTTGCGAGGAAAAAATATGAAATATAACTTTATTTGGCACAAAAACAAAATACATTACGCATTACCTTAAACGACGAGTACATTTTGATACACAGTTCCAAATGAGCACTAACGTCTAAACTAGGCCGAGCCTGTATCTTAGACGTTAGTTACTTTACATTAATGATTGACACAGACGTGTACACAAAATGAAAGTTAAAACAATTTACAAAATAAATAAGTTAAAAAATGTTCAGTATGAAATTGTGGGTATTTATAAACTTAGAAGTTAAAGTTGATTACACTTTTTTCTTAATACCGTCATAATTTTGTAACTTTGTAAGTAAGACTACTAACTGTATGGATTAAAGAACAATGACATTTAATAATGTTTGCAAGTTATAGTTGATATGAAACTAAGTTAATTCATATAATGTTTACTTAAATGAGATCAATCTAAATATTAAGTAGCAGAGAGATTCACATCACATATATATATGTCGGAGGTGTGAGTTAGGTTTAGGTTAGCCTTGTGTTAGGTTAGATTAATGTTAGTCTAATCTTAAGATTAAACAGTGAAACTAAGCAGTGGAGGTGAGTGTTATGAACATTTAAAGGATATCCTTAAGCCTACACCTTGGTCACAAGTCCAAGGCACTGCTCGGGTTGCTGTCATAATAGTAAAAGATCGTAACGTTTAGTTATCCTGACCGTGTTGCGCCCGTATAGCTTTTGAGATAGGCCATCCATTATATTCCTTCTTCTTTTTAGTTTCCGATATATATATATATAAATAATCACTCATATATACAAAAATATACACATTTTAGCGTGGAACATCGAACAAATTTTCTATAAATTCGTAGTTTCGTAATTTTAACCAAGATATAAGAATTTTATTTACATGTATGGATGTTTAAAGAATAGATTTCAAGAATTTTATTTAACTTATTGTAAAGCATAGGCCCCAAATAACATTGGAATTTTTGAATATAAAAAGTGTTATAAGAATTTGTAGGACAGACCCTGTTCATGCGTCTTTTGCTAACAGTTTTATCAAATTTAGTTTTTCGGTGTTGGAATAAAATGATTTCTTTAATAAATAGCTGCCTAACAGACAAAACATCACACTCCGCGTAAAAATCGAATGTAGTTAAATGGCTTGAAATACATGACTTTTAGTAAGTAGTGCTCGTTAAGCTCGCTCTAATTTTAAAAGGTGGGTTTTAAACGCTCCGCCCCATGATGTAATGCAGTACGATAGAATAGACTAGGGCTAAGGCAAAGTAAACAGTTTTAAGCAAAGTAATATCAGCCACATGTCTTAAAATTTTAAATATATATATATTAATTTCCTTGTCCTTTCAACTAGAAGATCAATATAAGGACACAACGTCAATCTCTCATCAAGTAAAATTCCAAGATACTTGACCGTATGAGCCCTATCTAGCAAATTGCAATTACATGTAAAATTGGTTTTCTGACATTGATGCATTTGAAGATTGAAGTTCAGAGCAGATTTTAGTGTTGATTCCGTAATTACGAAAGTCATGAACTTTGTTTTTGAAATATTGAGAGTAAGTAGGTTACGGTTAAGCCAGCTAGCTGTTTATTGTAGTCCTAATTCTGCGTAATCCCTAACATTATCCCAAGTTTTTCCGTAAAATACTAATGCAGTGTCATCTGCAAAAGTAAAAATTCTACAATTTTGGAGTTTTAGATTGCAAAGATTATTTATATATATCAGGAAAAGAGTTGGCCCCAAAATACTTCCCTGAGGTATTCCAAAAGAGATAGAAGCATCAGTTCTAAAAAGACCATCGATTGTAACTCTCTGCTTCCTGTTTTTCAAGTAATCACTGTTTATTTCTAATGCTTTTCCCCTTATACCTATTTGTTCCATCCTATTTATCAGTCTGGGAATACAGACTGTATCAAAAGCCTTAGTAAGATCTAGGAAAACTCCTACACATCTGTTTCTTGAATCTAATTGGGAGGCTACAAAGTTGGTTAATTCAGAAACAGCTTGCGCTGTTGACCTACCTATTCTGAACCCATATTGGTTATCAGCCAATATATTTTGTTGATTAAGGTATGACAGAAGTTTTTTATTTAGAACTTTTTCAAGCACCTTAGACAGAACGAATAACACCGAAATAGGGCGATAATTATTAAGACAATCAACGCAATTACGCGTCAATTACTTTCCATTTCGTTTTAGGATTATTAGCGTTTTTTACGAGATCATTTTTTTGAAATTCTCTTTTCAAACGTTTTAGTAAGTCATTACAATAGTTTTTATATCTCGTATATGTGATGAGAAGAATAACATTTTTGGGTTCTTTTTTACATCTCAAGTGCATACGATCTCGATTTATAATACATCGAACAAGGCCCTGTGTAATCCAAGGTTTTATGCAACGTAATCTTTTAGGGACTAAGACTTTGTGAGTACCTATTACTTAATATAGAATTTTTAAGAATATTTACTAATTGCTCGGCAGACCAACTAGCATCTTGAGAATTAATAATGTTATTAAAATTAGTTGAATTTAGATCAGAAATAATTCCTTTATAATTTACGTTTTTGATAGTTAAATAGTTTTTTTTTGCAACTTTACTAAATAATGTTACACAAGAAAGAACTGGAAAGTGATCGGTAAAGCTCGACTGGATAACAAGTGTGCCAGATGACAATTTTGATTTGATCATAGCGTGATCTACGCACTTTTGGGAATCTCTTGTGGGAAATGTATGACCTACTAAGAGGCCATGTGACGCTAATAAGTTCAAATATTCTTGTGAATTAGAATCTTCGTTCTCAGATCTTACATCAATATTCAAGTCACCCATTATAATTACATTACTGTGTTTCTTGTAGGAATTTAGAAGGTTATTTAATGAACTAATGAAACAGTCTGCATTTGAATATGATGGCGATCTATAGATTCCTATAACAACCGTGTCTTTATTTACTTCAATGACCATACAAGTTGCTTCATCTACGTCTACTTCTTTCACACAACAGCCGAGTTCCTCTTTTGTGTATACCACTATTCCATCATTTTAGTTCCATTTTACTACTAATAATCGTAATATTAGTAGTAAAATGTGTGTCATAATTGTTTAAAGATGGAAAATAAGATGCTTTAGAGTTCCAAGTTTCTGTTAAAATAATAATTTCACACGTCACTTGTAATCTAGATAGTAATACTTCAAATTGGCAAAAAATTTTAGAGATACTTCTAATATTGTGAGTTAATAATTTTAAGATTTTGTTATTTGGTAAATCAGATGTTACTAAGGTTTTGCATATTTCTGGACTACACAAAAAAGAAGGGCCAGCCGATATATTATCTAAACTTTTTAGTAAATACCTGTTACAATCGAATTTTGATAAATAGAAGACAATGAAGTATTCAAAACTGAATTTAGATTACTAATAAGTAATCTTTTAGGGAGCCGAAAGTAATGTTTAATAATAAAATTAGTTTGAGAGTAACTTAAATCTTGGTTTTGACAAAACATGTTGAGAAAATTAATTCTATACCGTGCTACAAAAAACAGACAGTAATAAGACGATAAAAGATAAAGCTCTAAAGAAACTTGAAACTTACAAGTACACAACGGTTTTAAAATATTTTTATGAAAAAAAGTATAGTACAAATTTTGAATAGAAGATAAATACAAAGCAAACCTTCGTCCTAGTCATATGGAATTTCTAAGATCTGTTAATTGGGATTCATCCTTTATTTCGATATGCGGCATGTCGGTGTCCTTGCGGAGAAAAATTTTACCGTTGTTAGTCCAGCAGAACATGTAGTTATTAGTTTTTACGAGGTCTCTTGTAAGATAGAACAGCCTGCGCCCTTTATTAGTAAGAGCTTCAGAAATATAAATTAGAGATGGTTGTCCCGAGAAACCTATAGCGGTAGAATTGAGTCGTTGGTCAGGATGTTGTTTGTTATAGAACTTAGCTCCATGAATAACTTCATTTTTCAGCATTACAGAATTAAATTAAATAAAAAACATCAGTGTGTTACTAAAATATTCAATTGACAAAACAAAGCCGTAACAAGTCGCGCAGGTAACTGAAGCACTTGAAGTTTTTCAATCTTTAGTATATTATTGAAAATGTTGTTTAAATTTATTTTTAGTAATTAAAGTAATTATTTGTTTAGTCTTATTACAAAAAAGAAGAAACACCTTGGTTTAAAGCTGTACTATCAAGTCCAAAACCTTGGTTTAAATTTGTTCGTATTACAATTGGACTAATATATAAAGCTGAAGAGTTTGTTTTTTTGTTTGCTTGTCCAATTTAGAAAAATGTTCAGTGTTAGATAGCCCATTTATCGAGGCAGGCTATAAATCATCACGCTAAAATCTATAGGAGCAGATGAACATGACAGCAGGCACGAAGTCAGAAGGGTCGGCTAGTTATTTATAAATATATTTTTTTTAATTTATTTATTAATACAATCTGTCTCGGGAGGACATTCAGCAATAGGTTAAAGTTTTAAAGTTATTTGCTGCATGGTCAGTTCCAGCGATTCTGCCACTTTTTGGAAATATACAGATATGTGTATTTGTAAGCTCTAATGGTAAATCTGTAGTTTGTAATCAACATAAATCTAGGGGTGTTTGCCTCTTTAGTCTTGGAAGAGTGAGTTTAGATTTCATCAACCTATTTGCTAACTCACTGTCATGACTTAATATATGATCTTTGTATTTAGGCATAATTTTATTTTATTTCTTGCTTTAGTGTGGGTATTTCTAGTTCATGATGTAATCTCTCATTAGTGATATACCAAGGAGCATCAACTATAATTCTTAAGATTTTTGATTGGAATCTCTGTAGTATTTCTAGGTTGGAATATGCAGCGGTGCCCCACAACTGGATTCCATAGGTCCATGTTGGCTTAATGATACATTTGTATATGAGGAGTTTGTTTTCTAGCGACAGCTTGGACTTCCTGCTTAGCATCCAAAAATATTTCCTAAGTTGTACGCTGAGTACTTTGCGCTTGGTGAATACATGTTTTTTTCCAAGTGAGTCTTCTATTTAGGTAAGTTCCGAGATATTTAGCTTCCTCAATTTATAAATATGATAGTATAGATTCAAAGTTCACTTAGAGTTATTAGATTATATGTATGACAAAGGGTAAACAAGAAATCAATGGCCGCTATAATCTGAATAATGACGAAAATGTGATACTTCAACATCATATGTATGAAAAATAACAAACAAAATGTCACATGAGTTTGACATGTAATTACTTATGTTTTCAATTATCTAAACTCTGACTTAGTTTATCTGAATATTAGTGTGGTATTTGTTGATTGCCACGATTTTATAAACGAATCATATAAAAATGGCATTGAATGTTGGCAATGGCATTTAGGTGTTTAATATTACAATGTATGACAAATTTTAATAGATTGTACTGTTTTTATGTGAATAGGTGTTTTAGTTTGATTTTGTCTAGAGTACCCAAATTTCGACTATCCTAACTTTGATTATCCGAACTAATCTCAGTCCCAATTAGTTTAGATAATCAAGGTTCTACTGTAACTATTTCCTTAAGTAATATTCTAAGCCTCGATAAAGAAGACACATAATATATTATTTGTTTACATTTTTTCTCAAAACAAGTTAAATAGGAATAAAAATTGTATATCACACAATAATTTTTACCTTTTGGATTAACCAATGTATTATTATTTTTGGTTTCACTTTTCACATCAGTTGCATTTGAGGTTATGGGAGGTCCTGGCACACTAGGCTTTCCATTTCCCTCATTAAATCCTGCTTGTTCCTGACCTCCTTGACCAACATTTGGTATTGAGTTTGCTGTATCATCAAGAGTATTGGGACTTTGTATAGACTTTTTGGATGCAGCGTCATTTTGTATATTTTGCGAATACACGCAAGTACAAACAAGAAATATAAATCCCACGCGAATTATCATATTGGATTACCTTGGACTTCTTAGTACCGATTTTTGAGCAATGGTCTAAATATCGACCACAGATTAATACAAATATCATGCGTTCATTCACTCGTCATTCTTTTAAAACGTTCCGTATACTCAGAGAAGAAAATGTTTATATAAGTAATACGCTAATGATTAAATAATATTTGTGAGTGTTTAAAATATTTATTATTTTTCTTAGTTTTGTGCTCATTACTTATGTTGTATTTGCTAGTAATAACACATGTAATTTCATGAAATGAAACGCAATATTCCCGTTATATGAAACCATAACAACAAATAAAACTATTGCTAAGTTAAATTTCATTTAGCTTTGGACCAAAGTATCAATTAGAAAATTCTATTCAAAATTTCTATTTAACGACTCTATTATATAATTTAAAATTATGAACCTACAAAAAAATCTGAAAAAAGATCTGGGAATTGGAGTGAAGGAAAGTTTGTGTCGAGTCGGCGTTGCCTTTTCAATAACTCAATGGTTTCATTATCTTCAACATCAATCATATCGACTACGTTGATATCCATTTTCGAGTACAAATAACGCAACACAACAAAATAGACGCTAACCTATAAGAGGAAATTTGACAGATACGACTTAAACCATCGATAAACTAGGGTCGCCTAGGTTTAATGTTAGACTATGATTTAGTCCATGGTTTATCGCTAAGCCACATTTTGTAATAGCATTTTTGTATAGACCATGGTTTATACGAAGTTTGAATGTGGGTTTTAAGGTAAACCACGTTTTGTAATAAGACTGACCGAGTTAGGTTACTGTTATTGTTATAAGTATATATTAGACGAGCTGCCTGCCCTGAAAAAAAAAGAGAGAGAGACAGATATAACACTACATGACATATGTCACTCAGTAATAGTGTAGTTTTCTATCAGTAAATGAATTTTTAAAATCCGATCAGTAGTTTCAGAGATTACTTTCTTTAATTATATTCTTCAATCAAAACAGCCATTTAATGTCTTCCTGTCATCATTTTATTGGCCAAATCGTTATAATTATGATATCTATGGTACTACACTTTATCACTCTAGCATAGAAAAGCTTTCTAGTGGTAAAATAATTACAATCGTATCTGTAATTGTATTACAATCTGATCTGTAGTTCCAGATAGACACATATTAAAGGTTCCTTACAAAATGGCCAAGTTATGGCACTTAAATGACCTTATTAGAATATTTATGGCAAGTCCACATAGCCTATATTACCCGGAAAGGATGTAGCTTTCTATCAATAAAAGAATTTTTAAAATGGGTTCCGTAATATTCGAGCCTATTCCTTTCTTTTTTCCTCTTTATATAATAGTCAGACTAACAGTCTTGCGATATTGAATGGACTATTGGGTAAAAGCAACGCAGACGTTGCTACTGAACCGATAAATAACCAAATATTATGATCTCTCACAATTACGATATGAACCTGAGCAGTGCCTTGGACTTGTGACCAAGGTGTAGGTTTAAGGAGCTCCTTCATGCAATTGAACACTCACCTGCACTGCCCAGGTTCTCTGTTAGTCTTACTAACTAACGCGCCGACATATATTATGTACGACGGATTTTACAAAAAAGCGGAACATCACACAGAGCCTGCGCGTCTCGCAGGTTGTTTATATAAATCCATTACCGCACTAGTGCGATAATGTAAAATAAAAAGCATGCGTGTGTTATGGAGCTGTTTACAATCACTAAAACAGTGAAATAAACGCCAATTTACGATCAAGTATATCAAAATAATAGTCATTCTTATTTCTTAATGAGAGTCTCAATGAAAAAGATATTTAAGTGTGTGGGAAACACTTTTGTTACCTTTTGAATAGAAATATGTTAAAAATGAATTTTTTCCTATGATGTACTTACATACAAGATTGCAAACTTACCTCTCCGGATACAGGCCGAGCCATTTTATAACGTGGCCGATGCAACAATGATGCTTCAGCTTTATTTTTCTAGGAACAAAAAACAAAAAGATGAAAATCTGTATAGTAACTTATCATAATCAAAAATTTCTTTATGCAATAGAGGCAAAGCTTAATTACGTATTCACTTGCAGATTTAGAATTACCGCCGGGACGCCGTGCGTTCGATCGCTGGGGAATACGGCAGGTATGTTGACATCTGGCTGTATCACCTGGTTCTGAAAATGCAAAATGCATTAGTACCATTAACCTGAGGCATAATATTATCGTAGAAATTTATATTACATTGGTGACGGTAAAGTTACCTTGCGATTTTGCCTCCCCTAATATCGCCAGCGGCATTGTTTACAATAAATAAAAAAGTATTTTAGAGTGAATTAATCACGTAATATAAATTTTCATCAAAAAAATACAAATGTGTCAAATGATGGAAATTCTGTCATTTTCATCAATCAAATCTGATATTGAAGTTAAGGGTAATACTTCTTTTGGGTTTCTGAAATGTATAGAAGACGTGTGGAAAAGATAAAAAAAACTTAAATCAGGGTAACAAAGGCTGGTTTATTATATGCATAGTGATAATTTTGAAATCGGAATTTCAATTTGACATATTGCATTATATCAAAATTGTCATGAAAATCGCAAACTTATTTTGAAAATTTGTGCAAAATTTTTATTAACTATATTTACAATGACTTCTGTAAAAGGAACTAACAAACTTCGTAAGTAATAAAATTATATATTTGTAATAGCTTTTTCTATAAATAGGCTAAAGTATGGTAGACTTATCAGTCTTATGATAAACAATTGTTTGAAATGGTAAAGATGCTACTACGACTCCACGTTTGACAGCGAGACCCACAGCTGCATCTGTTGCCCGAGCTGCTCATAATGCAACTAGTCGTGGCCAAGCACCCCCGCTGCAACGACAATCACCTGGACGCTCTCCACCATCGCCAGTCACTTCAAAGGTATCTAAAATAATTTTTAATATAGTAACAGTAAAATATTAGGAGTAACAATAATCTACTCATAATTTACAGATGAAAACGACAATTTTGAGAAATGGACAAAAAATTGATTCCAAAACAGAAATCAAAGTTTGTATTGAATTTATATTTATGTTCCAGTTTACTTTTCTTAACTTAGGCTGCGACTTATTCTGTTTTATTTTCTATAGATAAACAGAAACTGTGAAAATAAAATATCCGTGTCAGATTTTGATGTAAGTGAATATCGAAAATGTTCTCAATACATACTTACTAAGTCAGAGTTAAGTAATTGTTTTAATTCTTAAATGTAGGTATCTGAAACAAAACAAGACACGCAAGCATCTCTCACATTATCAGACGAGGTATCTGATGTCGTTAAAGACAAATCAAAAGAGAACATTTTAAACAGTAATGGTGGTGATATGCAACATATTCAAGATATTGTTGCCATGGGTATATTATTATTTAAATTAAACTGATCTAAGCATCTTCTAGGAGTCGTTTTTCATAATAATGTTTTATTCCTCCTGTAGGTGCACAAAATGTCGAGGAAATTTCACATAATTCGCAATCCAATATTTCGATAACTGGTACAAATTTTATCTACTCTTATGTTCCATTTTTATACATAAATTCCAAAATAAAAAAAAAATCTATATTTTTTCAGAGCAAATCGTAACAAAACCCCTGACACCAAATATAAGCCGTCCACAAACCCCAAAATCTGTTTCGAGTCGACCACAAACGCCACGAAAACCTAGTCGACCAAGTACTCCAGCTCACCCATTACAACGGCACAGTACGCCGACAAGCAGACTTAATACTCCTAACCAACCAACCATATCACGACCAAATACACCATCTACACTTACCGCTATACCGCAGCCCTCTACTCCTAAGTCGGTAACGCCTATCACATCACATAATCCACCCCAACTCGTAAAAAATGAAGAGGAGATTAAATCAGTTTTTGTATCCAAGCAAAAACAATTTCATAAAATGAAGAAGGAATTGGACTTAAAACAGGTATTAATAGTAATAGTTCAAAACCCGGTTATAATAAACTGCTCGAGTCAGACTTAATCTGACCGTCCGGAGCATGTGTAGGAAAAGTTTAAAATCAAAAATCTATTTTGGGAACATTTTGCAATTATTACCAGTTTTAGCAAGCGAGTTGGTGATGAGAGAGCTAAATTTATGGCACTTATGACATATCTTAAGGTCACATCCGTGTCCTGTAGGGTACAATACGACTAATCCTTAACAATAAATTATTTGTATAAGGCACCACTAGTGCCTAAATTAATTGTCATTAATTTGAAATTTTGATCGCTATGATATATTTTTTTTCAAATTTGATCCGAATAAAGAATTTCAATAAAAAGTTATTTGAATTTTAAGCAAGCTATACTGGAAGTATTCGATGACATCCGTAATGTACGAGAAGATATGTTGCGAGCGGGAATTTCAGCCGGTGGAGAAGGGTGTCAGGATTTAGTAGTTTTGAATGTGGCAGATTGGGCACCAGAAGAAGTAACTAAATTATGTCGCGATGCCATTACTGCCTCAAATACAGAAGGAGCAGAAGAACTATTTAATACAGCTTTAGTACTTGGTAATAGTTACTTCGCATACATTTGATTTAGTTTATCGGTACTTTAACTAAAATCATAATTGGATTTTGTTTTTCGCAGATGAATGTACTGTAGCAGAAGTGGAATCAAAAGCAATAAGTATTCCAGATAGTTTTGCTAATTTATGTCTCCAGGCCTTTACTGCTCGACAGGAATTGATAGATTGGGTTAAGGAATTGATTGATAAAGATGTAAGAAGTTTCAAATATATTTTAATTAACATTAACATTAAATCTATTTATTCATTTCTAATGTTTTTTCGCTAATCATAACTTGAAAATATATTAAAACAGGAGGTTAATAATGAAGCCATGGAGCGAATTGCGAATTACAACACGCAAGGACTTGAACTCTGTGATGCTCTTCGTGAACTTAAAACGCGGGCAGACGATGTTGTGGATACTGTAACATTGCTTTCAAAGTATCTTTCTTGTTACCACTAATAGTTTTAAAAAATAACAGTTAAATGTTGTATTGAATTTTCTTAAATCATAGTTTGCATGGGCGTACCCAGATTTAAGTCTACGTTAGTGAAAATGAAACTATTATTTCTTATTGAATTTAAATACATAATTTAGAAATTAAAACATTATTGTTTTCATTAAAAACTATTAAATAGTGTTAATGTGCGCCTTTTATAAAATAATACTGAAAAAGTTATGTATAATGTTTAACTTTGTAGCCCTGATTTTTTGTATTATAAAATCCAAGTGGAAATATTATATTTAAATTAATTTTTGTGTAGGCGAGCATGTAAAGAAAGATCTACACTAGTTTCTGTCGGAGAATCATTAGTAAGAGAGATAGTAAAATTACGACAAGACTTAGAAGCTCGTCCAACTGTTATTACCGAAGAAGTGCGTGAAGTTAAAGTTGACTCAGAAACAGCTAAAATATTAGAGGTAGGTTTATTCTTTTGAAATTTGAAAATATAAAAAAATAGATTATTACATTTAATTAACACTACATCATTTGCTTATTAATTTCGGTCTAAAGTGACAACATATACCATTTTTCTTTCTTTAATTTGTAGCAAACGCGCCATGAATTAGAAGAAGAACGAGCAGCAAAATCTGCAATGAAAGACAAACTTACCACTGCAGAAACCCAATTACGACAATCGCGGATGCGAATTTCTAAATTGGATCGACAGCTGCGAGAATCTGAAGCGAGCATTGCAAATCTTACAGGCACCGTTAAAACATTGGAAGATCAGGTTAATATTCTTAGTTTATCAATATGTTATCCGGGTTTCAATGCTCTCAAGTATTTGACCTCTACTTATAGTTTAATACATGTTGATAAAATGTGTGCGATAATGTAATGCGGAAAGGGATAGTAAAGGGCTAAAGCTGAAAGCTCGTGCTAAACGTACCTACAGAACACAAAAAATTTATAATTAATAAATTAATAATTTACACTAATTTATTTTTCAATTAATAGAGCCGACAAAAAGAAATACACCTCGAAGCCAGAGCAAGAAAATTGAAAGAGTCTTTAAAAACCGGTGAAGTGGCCAGCAATCATTTGGCACAGCAGCGTGATTCTCTGCAAGCAGAGTAAGTTATAGGGATATGTACTTTCTTTTGACTATCATTCATTACTTATTGAAAATAAAATATTTTTTAAATAGGGTTAAGATTTTAAAAGAAAAAATTCAAGCAATAACCGGTCAACACAAATCAGAATCAGAAATGTTAAGCAATAAATTGTCTGAATTAATAGCGGAACTTGAAGAAGAAAGAAATGTATCGCAAGCAGAAAGAGAAGAAAGGCATAAACTCGAAGTAGCACTTAATGAGAGTCAGAGCATCATAGAGAAACTGAGATCAAGATTAAACGATTATGATAATGGGCAATCAAATCCTGGTAATAATATACACACACAATTAATTAACATCGTAATTGCTTGCACTAAGAATTTATATTTTCCTTTTAGATATACCTACAGAAAAAGAAATGGATCTTTGGGCTGAACTACAAGCTACTAAGGATACCCTAAGAATGACGGAGGAAGAAATGATTTCATGTAAAAAGGAGAAAGTTCGCTTTTTGGAGACTCTTACTAAAATTGCGGTAGTTATTATATTCGTATAATATGTTTTATAATTTTACTTCACTTTATGTATTAAGATAAATTAAATTTTTCAGTCATATATACCAGATAAGTTTTACGATTCTTCTTTCAGGTGATTACATATATACAAAAATAAATATTTCTACTTATTTTTTTCTCTAGCTATTATACTCTTCTACAATTTTATCGTTTCAGGAATCCGAGAATAAAATAGGAATGCAACAGAAATTGGCGGCAGAGCTATTAAGTAAGGAAGAAATAATAGGAAAGATGCAAATGCAAATAAGAGAGCTAACGAAAAAAATCAAATTGAAGTAATTTTTCTTTAAAGGTCTTATGCAGTTTCGTTCCCTTTCTAATAAAACTAATTGTTACTTTTGGTTATTTCAGCGAACAAAAAGTAATCCAATATGAACAGTATGTTCGAGATCTACAAGCACACATTCGTGCTATAGCGAGGTGTGAAGAATTGTCAAATGGTGCTGGTTTTCAAGAACTTCAACAAGAGGTATTAAAATATTTTTATGCTACTTATAGGTAGCAAAAATTTTATTTCTAATATTCATTAAATAGAGTTGGAATTGTAAAACTATAAAGTACTAGGCTTACTAAATAGAAATAATTATATTTTTATTAGATAATGAACTTAAAAATGAGCCTGCTAGATGCCGTGCATCGTAATGAAGAATTGTCAGAAAGTTTAGCTCAAAAGGAGCAACAACTTGAACAACAGGATAAAACATCACGTGCCCAGGCAAGAATTATTAAGGTTATTTTCTTATTATTTAAAAACAATTTTTTTTATAAAAAGTATATAATACTACGCCCCGCGTTTTTACCCCCTGTATTTTGGATAATTTACAATATATCATTATAAATTATAGCCTATGTATTATTCTGATGTGTAAGGTTTATTGTTGTAAAGTTTCATCAAAATCCATTTAGTACTTATTGCGTGAAAGAGTAACAAACATACATCCACACATCCATAATCCATCTAACTTTCGCGTTTATAATATTAGTAGGAATCCGAATTTTATTTATTTTTTTAATATTTTTTTTTATAAAAATAAATTATATTTAGGTTCGAGAAGAGCTGATTAATTTGCTTAAGAATAAAGAAACTGAACAGACCCAAGAGCTAACTTCCTTGCAACAAGATCTTGAACATCGAATGAAAATTGTGGATGAAGTGAGATGATTTTTTATATAACGAATCATTTCACATATTTTTCGTGTTACGTGTTATAAATCAACAGCAAAATAGCGGCAGTTAGTTTTAAAGTAGTAATTACAATTTTCACCGTGGTAAGGTATCTGTTCCCCGACAGGCTTACGACCACCATGCGAATCCGACCGCCAAGTATCTCTGACGCGTTCCGGCCCCCAAATCTACCCCCTCCCTCTCCCATCCCATTACTGCTGCGATTCCAATGAACACCGGTCTCTTGCTCGGTGTCCATTGAAACCGCAGCATTTTTCTCTTCGCTCCCCCTCCTTACTCTATCTTCGAGGCGGCTACACATCAACAAAACAAGAGATACCTTCTAGTTTTGGTGAAGGTGGCCACTATCCATCAGATGAGCCGTCTGCTCCTTTATTCCTTATCAAACATTTAAAAAAAAATCCATGACCGAAACTTCTTGAAGTTTTTTTCGATTTTCTATTCTATGCCACTTGGATTTCTAATAAAGTAAATGAATATATTTATTTAATTTATTGTATTTTTCACTACATCCAAACAATAATTATATGTTAAGTAATTATGGCTTTAAATCAAAGAAAAAAGTTACTAAAGCTTTTAGTATTATTATGCTGCTAGATCGTACTAACTAACACTAAAATGGTTCCATAGGTGAACAAACAAATAGCAGCAAAAGCTGACGAAATTCAGGAACTTTTTGCGTCATTGGAGAATAAACAGCAACAAATACATCGACTCGAGAAGATCGTTTTTGCTTTAGAAGAGCAACAGCGGCGTTCACAGGCGCAGCGCACACGACATGAAGAAAAAATTGCAGCACTCGAACACGAACTTGCGGCCGGAAACAGGCGTGAAAGGTATGTTTGCGTACTCGTATTGTTACATGAAGTGAAACATAACACCCTTTGTAAATAAGCTATAATGGATTAATTGAATTGTAGAATTTAGTTGGACGCTTAAAATTGAAAATATACTTATTTCTTGTTACAGAAAATTCCTCTTTTTCTAAGAAAAAACGAAGTTCAAAATGTCAGCTGATTACAATGTAATGAAAATTGTATAAGTGATGTTGAGTTGTAATTGTTACATTTTAAAATTTTTAAAGGTTTTCTTCACTAAAAATGTATATTATTTTGGTTTTGGTTGGGTTTTACATACCGTCCGAACTGACACGACCTATGTATATAATTATGTTATAACAACACACAGCCCTGTAGTGTGTAAACTATATTTTACTAAAGTGATAATTTGGCTAAGTTTAACTAAGTAAAATAAAAATACTGAAGAAGAATTTTTGTAATTCCACTCATGGTGGTGAGAAAGAAGCTAAAAATTTGAAAGTTTATATGAAAATCCGTTATTTTGAGTGTGAAAACTTTTTTAGCGGCGTTGTGAACTTTTGGGAAGGGTAATAGTACATTATGATACAAGTGTGCTAAGTTGGTCATTACAGTCGAGGTGGAGGGGTGTTACAGCCCGAGCCGAGAACTGTAATGACCAAAGCACCCGAGTGTGCATACGACGTTTTTCAACACATTTGCGAGGAAAAAAAAAACATCGGTGATTTTCTTAATTATATAAACACAGACATACAATGAAACAACCATATGAACAAAACATATGTATAGATAGATAGTCTATACCACGGCGTTACACGGCACGCTTATTATTATGACATGAAGTAGACGTGCCGTGCGTCGTCATGGATTGAGAGATCTGCACATACATAAAAATAACTATATAAACAAACATACGTGTGGATAGTTCAGTCCACGAGGAGGCACGGTCCACTTGTTATATTCTAATATAGTAGACGCGTCGGTGCCTTCAATATATATGTACATACAATGAAACAACCATATGAACAAACATACGTATATTGGATTACAAATAAGATTCCCTAACCATTCTAATATATTCTAAAATGCACATTGTTAATGTTCAAATTTTCACTTCGGCCGGCACTCCCGGAGTACAACCCCTTTTCTTGAATCCATTAATGTTTAAACTTTAACCGTCATCATAGTAATCAAACTAACCAAAATTACTATATACCCATTAGATATTAAATTGAACTGGGCCAGTGACTGGGCGTTAATTGGTTAAGACATTATGTTCTGCAATTCAAAGATGATATATAAAACTACAATTACTGATGAGCCAGACCGTAATTGTTAACAGTACTTATTTTAACTATTATAAACTATATCAGGATTATGATTGTTTAAATAAATCGTGCTTTTTTTTTTGCTTAATAATCTGTGCTATTATTGGATTGTCTGTGAAGACAAGTAAATTAGGGATGTTTCAAACTAAAAAATCGAACTTTCGAATATACTAGAATCGATTTATTTTTTAAATATTGAACTGAAAGACCGATCTACATTTAGTATTTTGTTTTTATATGGAGTGGAAATAAATGTTAGGCGCTCAACGTTTGTAGGGTAAAAAAGAAAATGCCAATGTGCGAAACACTTTTATATTAATTAATAACTAACTACGTGTCAACTAACTTTTTAATTTATATTGGTGTTGATATAGAACGCCTAAAAGAGATAATCCAAGTCTCAATGTAGGGTTAAAAAATCTTAGTCTTTTTCGGAATGATGATAACGGAAAATTTTAACACGAGGGGACGAGTTCGAATTTAATATATCTGACGTTGGAAAATCATTTTGTAAGAGCCAAGTAATTTAGGCGGATTTACTCTCAGCCGCTTTTGGTGGAAGGGGATCTTTTCCACCACTGTCTTGCTATTATCAACATGCGAATCAAACTACCAATTCTTTTTGATGCGTGTCTATTGCACAACATGTGGGCCAGTTGCTAGTGCGCATCTCTTACGTATTAATACCGTAGTCTCTGTAGGCTCCAGATTCTGGCTACGTAGCATTCTTTTCTTTACTCCCCCTGAGTACTTCGGTGGCAGCAACGTACCTATAACACACTATTTTCTTAATTATTTAGTCGTATCCTTTGTATTGAATAAGATTCAATTTGAATAAACGGCGGGTAGGCCATTAAAAACCACGATATATATTGTATTTCTCATATTTCTTTCGGAAAAGATGAAATAGAGGACATTTAACTAACTGTAAATAATTTTAAATAAGCCGATCTCGAACACATATATCTAAAAATCGATTTATTGGGTGAAAATTAATTACGTGAACAATCGATCTCAGATTTTTATCACTATTGCTATTTCTATTGTCAATTTGTTGTCAAATGTCAATGTCAAACAGCGTCAGTACTCAGTTCAGTTGTAAAGCATTTTCATTAAAATATAAATTTATTACTACTTCTCCATAATTGGTTAAAGTCTTTTACTGATTTCCTAAATTCGTGAAGTGTTATTTAATTTTCCAAAATGTCAGAAAGAAAAGTTTTAAATGTAAGTGTTGTGTAGTAATTTAGATGTAAACCTTTTGCTTGGAATTCTATGTATGTAGTTTCATCTAAGGTTACCCAAATAAAATACCTGTTTAATTTTTTACAGAAATACTATCCACCCGACTTCGATCCATCGAAGATCCCTCGTATGAAACTGGCCAAAAATCGCCAGTATACTGTGAGATTAATGGCCCCGTTCAATATGCGATGCGCTACATGCGGCGAGTATATTTATAAAGGAAAAAAGTTTAATGCGCGTAAAGAGGACGTTGAAAATGAAGATTATCTTGGGATAAGAATATATAGATTTTATATAAAAGTAAGTAACTTAGAACAATCTATGTAATATGTGGAGCAAAAATTTTGTGTGAAGAATATGGCACTGGTACGGGTAAAGTTTATATTTAGAAGAATTGTAGAAATCTGTTATTATTAAATAATAAGATATACATTAAATTAATATATAAAGAAACATTACATTAATGTGTTTAACAGACACATTTGTTTAAAAATATTTGGAAAATAAACTGTGTAGCCTTGTGCTTGGCTTGAAATCTGTGATTAAAGACACAGTCCTTTAACATAGAACCTCAACACATTCAAACTTAAAATTTCAATAAATTATGATCTATTTTCGATATAAAATTTTATGTTACCATAAAATTAGTATGTTTTGTGCCATTGTACATTGATTTAGCATAAACGTTTAGAAGAAAATCAACAAATTAAACCAATAACATTAATGGAATTCATTTTCTTCTGATAACCCTGATAATTTCAATATAAAAGCTTTTTAGTAGGTTGCACAATTTTTGCTACGTTATGTTTTTTTAATGTAATTAAATACAGCTTGACATGTATTTTTGCTAATGTTGTGAAGATACACATTTCTCTTTTTGAAACTGTAACTTAAATATTATTAAAATTGAAAACATCAATATTTATTACTTATTCTTTTCATGTACAATGCCTGTTATGTTAGATTTATATTAAAAGTCAAGAAATTAAATAACTTTGTGTGGATGTAAGTTTTCTTATAGTATTTTTCTAATTATTACAAAACATAATACAAAATAAAAAATGTTATAAAATATTATTTTCTATATGCTATTATTATATTATTTCAGTGTACCAGATGCTTACAAGAAATTTCATTTAAAACGGACCCTAAGAATACAGACTATGAGATTGAAGCGGGTGCAACTAGAAACTTTATGGCACTAAAACTGGCTGAAGAGCAGGCAAAAAAAGAAGAAGAGGAACAAAAAGAAGAAGAGGCAAATAATCCTATGAAACTACTTGGTACATTTTGTTTATAATATAATCTTAAAACTTGTGAACATAATGCATTGTATATAAAATATATAATAATATTGGCTATAATCAACTTAAATTTGGGTTTTTACAGGTTTTAGTTGACTTTACTGTAAAATCTTCTCTGTACACAATTCCATTTTTTTTATATTGCTCACTAGCCGACCCGCGCAACTTCGTTCACGTGTTGCTCCGCTCCTTTGGGTTGTAACGACATGTTTAATAGCCTAAGTTACTCCTTGTGACATCAGCTATCTGCCAGTGAAAGTCCCGTCAAAATCGGTCTAGCCATTTCAGAGATTAGTTGGTTCAAACAGACAAAAAAAAATTGTAAAAAATGTTTTGGTAAAAAGCTGTTATTTTAATATTACAAACAGACACTACAATTTTATTTATTTGTATGCTTTAATAATTATTACAGAAATAATTTTTGTGTGATGTACACAAACAAAATAAAACTTACTCGAATAAAGTGTTAATAACTTATTATCGAATAGAGCTGGGTTTACAATACAGCATCAATTGTATGTCATTTTATTCTTTTAACTTATTGCTTGAATCAAGCCTTTAAATATTAGAACGTTCTAATCATACAAACTTTACAAGAATGAAATGTATTTGTTTTCTACAACAGAGGTTTATTACCTTGAATACAGACACATACATTAAGATCAATAGTGTTGGTTAGATAAAATTTACCCTTAATAAAATGGCAAGTGTTATGTGTTAATCAAAATCACAAATATTTTTGGTAATACTTTCTTTTTGAATTAACAATAATGAGGTGGGTAATTTAATTAGCTTTCATAGTTATAAAAATATTCAATACTTTAAAAAATTTACCAATGTGTCGTACTCGCTTTTGACGCCGCGCGCGCAAACTAAAAATGTCGCGAGACCCATTTTCAGCGTTAAATTAATCCACATTAAGCATCTTTTTTTGAAATTTATGAAATATTAATTGTCTATGAAATATTGGCGAAAAACGAAATGTCTTTATTTTATCTTTAATTGTTTATAACTAGCAATTTTTTATGTACACGCTATACAACTAGCAATACACGCTTTTAGCACAATAAAATAAAACCACCGAATAAAAGCGTAAACTGAAAGGCTATATTTTTTGTTATTTCGGTTTACGCTTTTATTCAGTGGAGGTGTCGATATGTGATGATAAATTTTGATATTGTGATGTAGGTACATTGAATATGTTTCAGTTAAAGTTTACTAACAACATTACTTTTAGTGGAAGGAATTTATTATATTTGACTATGTCATGTAATTTGTTACAATATTTGTATACAGTCCCTATCTTATTCTCTAACATATTTACCAATGACGTCAAAATTAGTTCAAATGTTTTAGAAAATACAAAAACTTTACAGAGAGAGATTAATGAATAAAAATTATATGCCCTACAAATAACTATAGCATTTATAAGAGAATGATCTAGTTGTGTGAGTGCTTGAAATTACACCTATATTAACATGAGTTATTGAAGTATTATTTTACATAGTTACTATCTGACACTGGGCCACCCTTATCTCTTAGGGGGATGAAAAATAGATAGTAGATTTTCAGACCCACTGAATATGCATATAAAATTTCATAAAAATCAGTCGAGCCGTTTCGGAGGAGTATGGTAACTAACATTGTGACATGAGAATTTTATATAAGATTATCATACTATAAATGTGTTTGCATTGTAAAGAAAAAATATGTAATCACCAAATTGTTAAATTTTCAGAAATTCGAACAGAACAATCAAGACAGGAAATAGAGTTGTTAGAGAGTCTTGAAGAGTTGAAGGAATTAAATCGACGGCAGAGGACAGTTGATTATGAAGGGATGCTTAAACAGTATCAACCAGAGACAAGTGAAGAAAGGCTAAAGAGGGAACAAAAAGAGGATGATGAATTTATTAAGTAAGTAAAAGATAGCCCGCAATTACATTTTTTTTACAATTTTTGAATGGTAAATATAATAACAAACCAAATTTTAAATTTCTAGGTACTAGTCAAAGTATAATAATATTATGGATATGAATATAAAACATTGAATAATATCTCAAAATTACGATTAAAACTTTGATATATGCTAATAAAATTAGATAGCAGTCACTGATGTCTTATACATCACTGAATCCAGTGATGAGCGACTAAGAATGACTAAATCTTACATTGACTTCACCAGTTTACAGCTCTGTGCATATACTAGATCCTTTAATTGTTTGGCTAAACGCCATAGCTCATAGTTTGAATATTGACATTTCCAAGTCTCCCTCAGTAGAGTAATTTATAGGTAGATAGATAGATAAAAGACTTTATTGCATACACATAACATTTTTTAACTATTTACATATATGCCAGACTATGCATGCAACGGGCAGCCTTGTCACTGGGTAGTGATCTCTTCCAGGTCAACAAAACGTCATACAATATTTGATTTAAATATATTTAGTGATTATAAGCTTCTAATAAAAAAAAATAATAATAATGAAGACAGCATAAATTAGCAGGATGATAATAGGCTGATCTTCAGATGACTTTTGAATATATTTAATGATGCAGAGTGGCGAGTCTCATAAGGCAGCATATTCCACAACCGTACGCCTTAACTGTAAATGAGTTGTTGTAGTAGATGTGTAGTCGTTGTAAAAACTACTACTAGAATCACCTGTCAGATTGGCACTTTTTTGTTGTAATATTATTATTATTTTTCTTGTAATTGTTATGTAATGAAACATTCAAAATGTATTAAAAATTAATATAATAAATTACATAAATTGCTTCAGGTCAGTGAAATTCAACAACGCATCTAAACATAAAATTGTTACAGAAGAAATAATAGAAGAGGTACAAGATGATGAAACTAAATCTAAAATCCCAAAGATAGAAATGGTTCCATCCCAATCTAAAGATAAAGATGATAAAAAAAGTGAATCATGGAACCGTAGTATAGGGGGAATATCTAAAAAACCTTTGACTAATTTAGTTAAGACCAAGAAAACAGAGGAGAGAGAACAAACAACTCTTAGTGACAGTTCAGTTAAAAGTGAAGTGAAAAATGTTCCAGCTGCATCAGGGCTGTCATTATTGGCAAACTATTCCGGGAGTGATAGTGACTCGCAGTGAGTGTTACTTGAATTTTGTATAGTACAATATGAGCATATATTTTAATAATAAATAAGTATATTCATAAGTTTTGCCTTCATTTTGGTTTTCAATTTGAATTTTCAAGGGTCATTTTAATATTATGTAAGCTAAATGGAGAAGTTTCATGATGTTGACAATGCTATATTTGACTAAATAGAATTGAAATATAGATCAAAAATAATATATCCGTGATCTGTGGAAAAATTTTTGAAATTCGTCAATAATTTTTGAAATTACGTATTTTAGCGCGGAACGATTGGGGGCCTCTGACGTCATTTTAACTATAGTCGAGATCGTCGCACCAGAGTGCTTGCGCTGCTTGTAGATGTTTTATGTACAGCTGTTTATTGATTATATATAAGTAGTGTAGTTTTTATTTTAGCATAATGGATGAAGGTTTTGTAGAAAGACAAAGTGATAATTTACCTAAAATTGATATATACACACAGTGATGGATTTTTTTTTCATCAAATCCGTCTTATGTTAGTGCTGTAGGCATATTTTTTAGCCTCAGCCATTCAAAATAAACTAATTGAAGGTTCCCTGCATCTCTTTGGTGCTTACATAATTCTTGAACAGCTCTATTGTTCCAAACAATCATCTTAAGAAGTTCCTCTCTCCTTGGATGTGCAAAAATTTTGTTCACCATATTTGGGAGTATGCTATACTAGATTTAGAATTAAATCAGTTATGCATTGTCATAGAAAACAAATTTATTCTCAGTTTCAGTTTATCCAATTATAGATATGGTACCTGGATTTTAATGCTGATTTTTTTTTACAACAGTATTAGGCACGTTACAGAGTTAAATTGTGCCTATTTTCATTAGTTGAGATAAGTGACGCGACTGACATGTTTGTTTGTTAATTTTTTTATGTATGCCTTATAGAATTATATTACTAATAATAATAAATGATAATGGTACTTGGAATGGAATGCGAATTGCTTGGAATGAGAGCAGAACAGATTTAATTTTTTGGTGTCCAATTTTTTCAAAAGCAAAACCTTGTCTAAGTACAAAATGTGATCTAAATTAATAAGTTTGTTTTTGTGATGCAAAAGGTATAATATGTCGGAGATGTGGTGGGAAACAAGATATACAATACGTACAATGTTTTTGTTTAAAAGGTATATTTTACAACTATTTGCTAAGTGCAAGCAAGCATTTAAATGCTTGAAATTCATCAATAGGTACAATTTCCTTGACGGTCGTGGACCGAGCAGTGAATGTTAGGAGCGACCTTTAGCTTCATCGATCGTTCAGCCCATTACAGATCGTTTCGGCAACAAAGCGGTGAACAGCAATATTCCAGTCAATTCAAACTATTCACAAACTCAGCTGATCAGCTTACGCAAAGTGCTTCATGTATGATTTTTCATAAATATGCTAAAGCGGTAATTTGGGACAGCCTATCATTACTTATGGTGGTAAACTGACACCCTGACGAATCCGTCCTTAATTGCCAGCAGCCTGCAGTATCTCCTTTTCGAGTTACAATACTCTTCTGCATAGAGAGACACCCATACTTCTTAAGAATCCTTACGCGAAGACCATTGCGACTTTTCGACAAAACTCTGCTGTGAATTGCACTCTGCACTCATCTCTGATTCTGGACTTGCTAATTGACAGTCCTGTCAAAAACCTCACCAACCTAAAAATACTTAAGTATATATTATTAATAATACTCTCAACAAATCTTATTATGAAACATCCATGTACATTCCAAATAAAATGAATTGATCCATGAGTAATGATTAGATATTTACATAAAATTATAAAGTTGAAATTATATTAATAGATGTAATTTAGCAACGCGAGACACGTTTATGGAAGGTGAGTAACAAAAACAGATTATAGCCAGACGTGGGTGACAATCGGCTTAAATCGGAGTCAAGACGAAATACCACTGTTCTGCGCTTTTTGCCGTCCGACCTTCCATTTGTAAAGGCGTCGAGTGCATTCATGCAGTGAAACGTAGCGTTCTTCCTTTATTTGTGAACAGGTGAAAAATGAACGGTTTAATCTCGTTACTATTTTTTTTGTTACAAATAATCTCCAATTATATCCCAATGTCAGATTGATATTTATATTTTCTTTTATTGCACGCAAGTGCATGGACTATTTTGGCCCTCGCTATGGAATACAAGTAGCCAAAAGTGTTGGTTGCAAATTGATTCGTAGATAAACCTATGGTTTCCAAACTTTGGACATTCTTTAAGAAGGTGGGAAATAGTTTGAACTGTTGTTCCATCGCAGGGATATTTTTCCATTCCACTAATTTGAAATCTATATAAATATTCATGGTGATAACTGTGGCTGGTAAGAATTTGAGTTAGATTGAAGTTATGGCTAATATTATTGAAAACTTTCCCGATAGACTCTTAAGATGGGGAATCAAATTCTTCTTGAATCTTGCTCCATACTATTAATGGGTTAAATTTTGGCTTGGTGTTTGATGAAGCTGATAGGAACTTTTTCAAAATCTAGAGATTTGCACAATTTTGAGACTTCTTTGGCGACCTGATCAGCTTCTTCGTTCCCGATAGTCCTGTATGAATATTGCTTCTAATATTTCGGTTAGCTTTGCCATCATAATTCGCCATGTCCTCCTTATCAACAACTTAACCCATTAATGGCTCACAACTAAATGTGTGTCTCCTCTCAGAATGAAAAGAGTTTAGCCATAGTTTATATTTAATTCCTTAAAGCACACAGAAATCCTGTTAGACAGAGATGTCTGCATCTGATCTGAACTCCTCCAAAATAAAATACCGAAGTCGTAACAAGTTGCCGCAATACTGTAATTCATTTTTGGTAAAAAAATTGCTTCTGGTATTATAAAAACAACTGATTCGTTTCATAATTTTAAAATTTTTTGAATTCTTGACCGTATCGTCATTCATTTCAAATAACTAACTGAATAATGCTATCAGGACTCATTTATTTATTTATTTTATTTTACTCTTTATTGTACACTACATTTCCTCAATTTGTTTTGTAAACAATGGTGATAACAAAAGTTAGTACGAATAATTGTATACATATTTCATCAGAACATTCTAAGCTGTTTTAAAAAGGAATTTAATCTTTTTTTTTATAAATCGTAGTTACCTGGCCTTTATGGGATTAATTGATTGGAAAGAGCCGCTTCATGCGCCTAAACGGTGAAAAAGAGATTAATGAAAGAATTTATTCGTTTGAATTTCTCATGGTGTGTTGTGATATAACATTTAACGAGTATCATTTATAATTGTGTTATTAAGTTTACATTTAATTACTAGCAACATTCTAATAACTAGCAATCATCTGATCGCGCGGTCTCACGCTAACCGTGTGGACACCGCACGACCAATCCAAAGCAGAATTGAATTCAAAGAATTTTAATAATTTTCTTTAGTCATAATCACCGTACGCAAAAGTAACAGCACAATTAAATTTTATATCATCTGAATATTGTCTTACATTTATATTAAAGTTTTAAGCCCAGATAAATATTGCGGGAGGTCGTGTTTTTTATTAAAGTATTGAAATTACAATTTAACAATATCGTGTCCATCAACATCTGTACTTAGCGGAATGAGGATTTCTTGTTGATCTTACAGATTCCTGCAAATCGTTTACAAACAAGCTCATAGATCACGGTTTTTAGATAAATACGGATCGCATCCCGATATTTTCGTCGACATAAATATCATTTTTTTCAAATTGTAACGACTACAAACCGACACGTTGGAGTTCAGTTCTTGGAAGTAGAGTTGTCGCGGCGCCGGTCTGTGCCTGTGTTCGTTGCTCGTCTAATAAATAAAAGGCTCCTTGGGAAATATTATGTTACGTCTCGGGGTGTTTTTTGGCTGAATGCTTGCACTGTGGTCGGTCGCTTTGCCCACTCAAGCCTGAAATGAGACAGTTGCCACTCACTAACATATACTTAGAAAGTTTCTTTAGTGTAATAAGTGTTAATACTTATATCAAAGTATCAAAAATAATTGTAAAATATGAAATTCGATTGGTAAATCCGTTTTTACTTTTCTTGGTACAATATCATTATTCCACAGATTTTTATGTTTGTATAAAAACCTATCGCATAGCAGTTATATTATTAGATACTTAGTAATATATTCATTTCTCGATTCCAATTTAGCCCCTGACTATTACAATATATATTTAACTTGGTATATGTCATGTTTCGATATATTATAATACGAAGTTCATGAATTATTTAAGGATAAGTCGAATTTGATTGGCATAGTCAGCATTTATTGAACTATTGTCGTCACCGGATGCTACGTATAAACCACTTGATTGATTAAAAGCCGCACCTTGTTCATCCCATTATAAATAAAGTTGTTAATGGAAGACGGCTCACTAGTAATTGGAGTTTAAAATTCAAAAACGCCTTACCCTCAGAATCCTACAGGTGGGAGGAGACTTCCTTCACGCTGTCACGTTAGAGCAGACCGGTATCATTCAAAATTTGTTCGACGATGCTTTACTTGGGCCAGCACGTCTACATCCAAAAAATGATATAAGTAGAAAAAGAATAGAATAAAGAATTATAGACATTAAAAAGGTCAAGAAACTTTTTTAAAAAATGTGACGTACGTGCTAAATACGTAGTAAAAATTTGTTAGAGATGTATTTAAAAGTCTTTCAACTCCTATATACTTAACCTTTATTATCGTCCCCACATGATAAAATAAGTACTTTTACGTAAATGAAATGATCTGTCTGTTTATTCAAATGTTATACCGACGACGTCAGTATTATTGAATTAATTTTATCAGCACATTCGTTTTGACCTCAATGGTAGAGTTGCCGTCCGTCCGGGTTTCCTCTTACTTTATTAAAATTTTATTTCTTCCATACTCAGGATTTTTTTTTTCGATATTTTGGATGCAAAACGAAACGTTATTGCCAGTGAACGCTGAATCTATTATTTTAATAATGTATGAATTGTTATGAGCATGATATATTAAATTAATTCAGACAGCTGGGGGTAGTTTCATCTGTATGAAAATAGTCCACACTATAGTGCTGATTATTGTCATACTAACTGTGGGAAGCTTATAAGCTTCTCACAGTTAGTGAATAAAGGACCTTATGAGGTAGAAAGCACCTGAATTCTGAACTGTCATATAAAAATAAAAACACTCTTTACACTGCTTTAGCAGCCCTTTGAGGACGCTCCATTCAATATTTGCTTATGCCAGACTTCATATAAACCCGTTTGAAATGAACGTTAAATTCAATCTTCAAACGTCTCGCAAACATATTTGTTTTTGTTATTTTCATTCATAATTATCGAGATTGTAATACCAAGTGCAAAGGTCTTTATATAACTTGTATATGTAAACATGTACACATTTTGATACTTATATACTCGTAATAATAGTAAAGAGATTAAACTTATATCATTCGAAGAGTATTCTTTGATGTTGAAGTTATATATAAAATTAAGTATTTGCCTGGTATTTACTTATTTGGCGCCTAAACGTAAACAAAGTAAAATAAAAATCGCGGTAAAGGCTGATTACCCATGACAGCCTGGTTAGACCCTTCATCATCATTATAATCTTAATATATTAAAAATAGCTCACGATTGAGTTAAATTTTCTTCCAGATAATAAATAGCAGAACAATTAGCAAAAAATTCGTAAAAATTCACTAATAAAAAAAACATAAAATGAAGTTTGGAATTCCGCCACCTTCCTCAATTGGCAACTCACGTCATAAACGGACTCGGAAATAGTAGGAAAATGGAAAATTTGCTGGTGGGTGGGAAAATATGTGAGGGGGAGCAGTTAGAGTATAAACGAGTAAATGAATGAGTGTGCGACCGAGTAAACGATTTAAATACACTTCAAAGAAGCTAGGGCGGGTCTGCTAGTTTAAAATAATTGCAAGTTATGTTTTAGATAACCTTGTCCTTTCTTAAAGAAACTCAAATTTTATTTCATAACCACTACGGGCTCGTTGTATTTCTGATATTTATTTTCTACAATCATTGAATATTGAGGTCGCTATCAGATTCATAGAGCATTTGAGAAACTGCCCATTAAAATTATGACAGGCCATCTACATTCCTGAACAACAAAGGCCGACCTACGATTAAAATAACACCTTCGTAGAACGTATATATACCTACTTTTGGTTTCACAAGGGCCGTAACGTTTCCGCTGGGGTCCGATGATACCTTTTTTCCGAGGCCTTTGAAAAAACTTGGCGTCCCATTAACAATAAGATCAAAACTAGCCGCACGCTACAATGGCCGGCGAGCGCCAGCCTCCGCCCGCTCGACAGATACTTCCAAGAATCGCGCCCTTTAAAAAAGATCCAACTCATTCTGGGCGTGTGAGAGTTGGCAAACCTGCATTCTTGATGCGGTGCAACTACGTACACTTCGACCAAGGCGCCATCAACATCCCCTACCAGTTTCACTTCCATTGTCCAGTGAACAACTGATTAGAACCATGAACATTTGTTTCTTTGAAACTTTATCGGACCAATGAAAGATTTTTGGTCACAAATGCAAAATTTAAATTATTAGTATTAGGCAGTGTCAACTTTTTCATTTTGGCTTACAATCGAGTATAATACTTTTAGAAAGACGTTACAGTAAGCCTGTTTAAAAATGAACTAATAATATGTTCTTCATTCATTGGGTGATAAAGAGTCGTATCTCTCATGTTATGCTGAATATCTATTTCCCATATAAATAACATGGGATTTTTGTGATTGAAATTTTGTATTTTAGCAATGATATGTCATAGAGTATTACATTTTTTGTACAAAACTAAACGCTTTACATGAAGATCTCTTATTCTTTTTCGTAGAATTCGAAATTGTAATTTAAAATTAAAAAAAATCTCTCCGAAATTACCAATCAACGCACAAACAATACCAATTCAGTCTTGAAATATGATATCCATTTGCCTTTCGAGAAACAATTAAAATTGATGTAGGAAGCAATAACGCACATTATTGTCGCCAGCCTGTGCCCTATATTCCATTCATTATGCAATGTGGTTTGTCGCATAGTGAGGGTTGTTATAAAAAGTTTCGACAACAATAAATAGTACAAAAGTAATAAGATTTCGAACATCCATTAGTGAATACCCCCGCGTGGCTCCCACGCTCAATTGTCCTTCAGGGTGGCTTCCATACCTCCAATACATGTACTCGTATATCACGTATACACGTCTTATCTTCTGTTGAAATGAGCGCTGTTGATTTTAAGAAATTACAAACTAATACTTCTGAATAACCATGGCGTAAATTCATGTAGTTTTCAGTTGTGTTAAATTTTTATGGCAGAAATCTAAAATCTTTGTACTACGGATTGAAAATGCATTCCAAATTCAAGTTTGTGTATGAAAAATTCAAATTTGGAATCCAAGCATTTTGGATTGAGATTGATTATTAATTACTGCCGTTATTCTATTAAATTACCCCCGACTGAATCTCTAATTTAATTCAGTCACCAAGTATCGATACTCAAACGACATCGATTTAGAAGAATCGATGTTAACTTTTCTACGATATTTTGTATTTTTATAAACAAAATATAAAACCTGCAGTGAATACAGATTAACAAATATTGATAAAAAACAAAATAGGTGTATCGAGGAATACCTTTTCATCTCTACTCTGTCTAAGCAATGTCAGTGTGTTACCATGGTTACAAGATTGGTATAATTCTCAATACATTAATATTGTCACGCAGTTCTCAAGTCACAAATGAGCTGAATGTCTTCCAATGGCTGACCAGAACTTTACAAATTATAGCTATGAACCAACTCGCTCAAATTACCTGTCAAACAAATACTTCATCACAATCTGACCATTATCTCGGGTACGATGCCACAGACAGACATACTGTTTTTAAATCAATAAAAATTCATACTTACGTTATTAATTTACTAGTCGACTCGCCCCGGCTTCGTACAGGTTAAATTTTTCACGCACAATGCTTAGATTTATCAAAGCATTAATTTTGCTGCTAAATAAAAATATTCAGGCTCTTATAAGAGTTAACATATTATCTTATTATTATCCTACAGGATTTTTTCTTAAATATTACTAGCAGTATGGATCATATACTACTAGTATTCCTTAACCCATCCATGAAAGCTAAATGCTTGTGTTAGGAGGGAGCCAGGTCAGTAGTCCAATCCATCGTGAATCCTACGCCCGAGTTACTGACGCTTATCCTAGATCTAGCGCCACTGAGCTACTGACACTTATCCTACAGGAATTCCGAATTTTTTCGAGATAAAAACTATGTGTTAATCCAGGTGTCAAAGTAACTGTGTGCTAAATTTCTTTGAAATCCGTTCAGCCATTTTTGCGTGACTGAGTAACAATCACATTAAACTTTCTCATAAATATTAGTCAATAAATAAATAATTTATATGATATTGAAGCCTTTGTAATCTAAAGACACAGAAAGGCACAACCCTTACAGAAACTCTGATAGCCTAGTATCTTGGGTAGTTCTTACTTTTGTTGTTGTGGCATTGCTCATAAATCCTATTTGAGGTAAGTAGCCAATAAGCAGGTGGGAGACACAGAATATTAAGCAATATTCTAATGAAAAAACCAAAAGATTATGTAGCATTAAACTACATTATTCACGTCAATAAAACTTCAACCATTAATTTCTATCCTACTCATTCTCTTACTTCGACAAAACGTTCACCCTTGCCAGACCCCCCGCTAAGAAACACATTTATTTACATGAAATTCTTTCCTCGAGCGTTGTATGTATAATACATAACAAAAACAAATATAATAAATGTAAATAAACTGAAAATAAGTATAATTAATTACGAGAACTGTTGAAAAAATACACTTTCTATATCATAACACTATATTTATCAATATATTAATGAATCAATTTCCTTGTGATTAAATTGAAAGAAATGATGTTTTATTTTATGTAATACTAGCATCTGCCAGCGACTATTCACGGAAACTTCAGAATTGGATATAAACATCCATTTATTCATTAAATAACAACACGTATATGAATTTTTATATAATTTTCTATTATCCAACAGTAACTGCCTTTTAGAATTAATGTATCCAGCTAATTAGTAATCAATAATCTATTTTATTATGTAAAAATTACTAAAAAATGTAAGAAACTATATCCTAGCAGGAATTGGAATCAAAACAAAGGCCTCCCCGTTGCCATGGTAACTATTAGGTACCTGTGGGTACGCATACACGTAGGAAAATAAAACTCAAAGACCACATTCCTGTCGGCCAAGTTGTTTTATATTTTACTTACGCAGATCTTAAATAATTTAAACTTCATGAAAAAATATTTTTTTGACCACTGAAGTAAACTAATTTGTAAATGCGAACGGCCTTTATATAATGTGAAATTTAATTGTAATTATAATTTTTTTTATATTTTATTTTCTAATTTAAAGAGCTTTGTTGCTATACGACCATGTCGCTCTATTAGGCAGGAAACTTACTTTTACCTTTTATAATTATTCTGGCTTCATCCATTTTGTATATATTTTTAGGCGGTGGTGCGGCAGAACAACATAAAATAATATTACATTAACCTATATTATTAACAAAAAGGTTATTAATTCAATTTCTGAGCACATCCCTCCAATATATGGCACAGGTCATCCATGGTATGATGGTACCACACACTTGAATTGTCTTAAACCAGATACCCTTGACTTTAGACCTATCATCCAAATATTCTTTCGCATAGAGTTAAATTTCTTGTATACTTATTTGCATATTTATAAAATATTTGTGATCTTCCCCAACTTCGCACGATTTCTACATTCGTTAATATTTGGTCAATTTATTGTTAACTTCATAAACATAATATGTAGATGTTTTATAGTAGAAAAAATAGTTTATGTTTAATGCTCATAACCTGTTATAAAATGATGTCGATCTGAGCTATGTTACACACTTTTTCGCGTCTTACCCTTATTATGCATATATTTTATTCATATTATGCAATCTGCTTTGTACTTAAGTTATAGGGCCTGACCAGACGCTTCGTTAAGGTATTATTAATTACTGTCTGTGTCACTTGTCAAGCATATTATCTACTACAGTATGCATTTCACAAAGATAAATGTTGGCATGATTACATCAATTCGACATGATTATCGCATGATCATATCATTTTGACAACGAATGCCATCGCTTATCGGAAGCACTGACCTCTGGACCGGCCATACCGTGATGATAACTGCATGGGAAATGCGCCATGGGAACTAGAAACTCACAAGGTGTAAAAGTTCTTACTTCGGTTTTATTACGTCCGCGTCAAGTACAAAACTACATTGTATTTCCATATAAAGCGGTTATTTGAAACCAACTTTTGCTAACATAAAAATCTATAAATAAACAGTCTCTAAGTACATTTCGATCTTGATTTATAAAATCTAAATTTAGACAGATCTATGCAATCTTATACTACTGTAAGACTTCCTATTGATTGTTTACTACTAAATTTTTTTAAAATATTCTAGATATTTTACAATAGTTATTGGAAGTTCATAATTAAAATCGGATTTCGTATAGCGAATTATACACAATGATTGTAAATCTAAACGAAAACAACGAATGATTCAATAAAATTATATTTAGAGATTGCATTTCTTCTCAATAGTTTCCTCATATGTTTTGGAAGAAAATGTATTGGCACTGATTTGTAATAGTTGTGCAAAAAATCCTAATTTTGCTATATTGAAGCATCTCGTGCTAACCATTAATTTCCTGAACGTTTGAAACAAAGCAATATAAACTGCAAATACTTGGTTTGTTTATGGATTTTCTAATATGTTATCTAACGATTGTTGACACCCAGTTTCGAAGTGAGAGTTAACGGTATTGTTATCTTTATTAACTTATGCAATCTACATACGGGCGGAATATCGGTTAACAACTATCAAATAGAATTGTTAAAATAAATTGTAACATAATAATCACGTCATATACTACCCCATTGAACTTTGTATACCCTTAATTTTGATTATCGAGGCAATTCAGACGGATTCACGACACGTGACCACTATTTGCCGTTACTGCATTGCCATCATTAAATTCTACTTTCGTACACACAATTATGCCATCTCATAACACAACAAACCATGCGGGCTGCTCGATGAGCGCATACTATGTACATGTGTGTAATCATATCGCTGCGTTCTAGTTAGGTACTAAGTAATTCACTAATAATTTAGAGGGGATAGACCTCAATGAGTTTATTTTGATAAGGGTCGGGACTGCGGCGAGACGAAACATATCCGGTCTCGATATACTCGCAGATACACGTAACTACATATAAATATTGATCGATAATGATGAATGTGAGAATTTTTTCTTTTAACTATCACAATTAATAGCGCCTCCGGGTAAATATATTTCAAGAAAGCCTATTAAGGTACTCGGCATGCTTTTTACGAATGCAAAAGTAGATAATAGTCTCATAGTCAACACAATAGAGTACGGATATCTGGCGCCAACATGTCGTCTCTTAACAAATGCCTAACGGTCGCGTTAACCTACTGTACTGAGTTCCCCAAGAATTGTCCAGGTACCTGTTCCTTGACTCTTTGTAGTACAGGTACTCACTTTACACCGTATTAGCGAGAATAGGACAGGAAGCGATATTATTCCTTCAATTGACAATAATCTACAAAATAACACCTCATTCCACGTAGAAGTGTTTACTTTCGCTTTCCAAAATAACTTATATTGGACTGCTGGGAGTTATGATGTAAGACAATTAATTTTAAGTAAATACATAACAATCACATTGATTTACCCAAAAAATATTTTATATCAGTATATCTTCAGAAAAAATATCATTTGTAATGAACATTCAGCAGCTTCCATTATTAACTTTATTTCACTGGGTAAGTTACAGGACCATTAATTAACAACACTGTCAAAAGTTTGTAACTCAAATGAATACAAATCTTCATCTAAAAATTTGTAAGTCATGATTCATAATTATCTAAACATTTGATACATTTTCATATTAACAATTTGATTTTACAAGGCCATGTATACATTTTTTTGTAAAAAAATATGCGGATGTCTTAGATCCCACTGAATTGGATGTCAATTGATAAAACGAATACACTTCGTTTGTAGCACTAATGTTTTATTTTATTAAAATCTGTTTTAACCGTATTTTGCTGGGATATGAACATTTTTATGATTGTTCGAAGAAACTGTGAACTTTTGTTTTATGTAAAGGCTATTCTTCGAAATCCGAGTGGCATAACGTCCTTTTGCATAAGTCGTTGCACCATATGTTCGGACTTCGGAGCCGGGGGGTAGCGGGTTTGAGGGTGCACATGTGTTTACTCACTCATTCATTACAGTGCTATTAATGGGTCCATTCAGCATTGTCTTGCACATGCACCGGATATTGCATCTCGCCCCGCCCTCCTCACCCTCCCCGCTTCACGACAAATTAGCAGAAACGATTATGACGACGTCTGCGCAGCTCATGGCGGACTTGTTTATTCTACCATCTAGCGGTTTTATTTCTTATGTCAACCATAGTGCAACCGGCTGCTTCCTTATTTATTTTGCTTTAAAAAACGACAACTTAAAATGAAACAATCTACCTGAACAAAACTGTCACGAGCATTAAAAAAATGAGAAACTATCTTTATTACAGTATTTTTCAAGTTGTCTATTTACAGCAATTAGTATTATACGGACATAAAATAGGTTATGTCTCCGTAAAATACAGTACTCCATTATAGATAAAAAAAAGTTAAATTAATAAAATCATTTATAATAATTTCTACTAAATTAAACAATAATATATTATTTAATTTTAATAGTTTATACATAGGTACTATATTTTTAAATGTATATAAATATTAAATATACAATAATACGGTTGGTTTATTAAATATATATATATATAGAGTTTTATAATTATTATAAGTTATATTCTTAACTAAGATTTTAAAATGTTAACCAAGAATAACGTTTGCTCGCAGGTTGGTTGTAATAAAAGCTACAACATTCGTAGCAGACGTAGCACTTTGCTACGATTTTGGCCTTTGAAAGTTAATAACATGTAACAAAATGACCTTACCCTTTTAAATGATTTTTCAAGCATCGTAACATAGACGGCAGTGTCAACTTAATTCGGAAAAGAAAAAAACGACACACCGGCAATATATTTACTAATTACAACTGATTTGAGCTATTATCGATAACCATAACTAAAAACTATTTATTACGTTTATATACTTCAGTACCTAACATAACAATTACTCTTGAAATCTATCGCACCAAATATAATAAATAAAATATATCGGGAACGACTAAAGGATTATTGACGATAACGATTCGATTATTCGATAATCGTTTAGTCGTTCCTGATATATATTTTGTAGTTTAATGTGTTTTGGAAATGCATAAACATTAATGGGAAAAGAGGGAGACTTGATTTGTTTTTTGATTTAATCAAAGAATTTAAAGAGTTTACAACTTTTTAAAAATATTTTATGCAGAATTTATCTAGGGATTGACTAAAAAAGAACCTTTAACATTCATGTAAAAATGATGCCTTATATAAGTAAAATCGTAATATCTGAAATTTTATCACGACTCCCATCTCTTGGGAGAGAAAGGAGAAAATTGATTGTGGCCAATTTAATTAGTGGCTACTCCTTAATCTCTATTTATATCACACTGTCTTTAATCTTCGGTGCTAACTTAAACTTAAATATATCTGAATTACTGTTCCTTAAATTATTACCTGAAGTGTCAACACAGACCTGTTAAGCCTAATAAGTGTCTATTCAATATTAAATATTTGTAAATATTAAAAAAAATAAAAACTTATAATCCTCTATGGAGATTTTTGGTTTTTTTTTTAAGACAGTTAAGGGGCAAATGAACAGACTGTCCACCGGATGGTAAGTTACTCTTGTTTATGGAGATTGTAGATGGTAGAGATGGCAGATACTCTTGTTTATGACACTTCGCGGTCGGATTCGCATGCTGGTGATACCCTACTACCAAGTGATGCTGGGTTAGTCGCCTCTTACAAAATTGGTGTTCCAGCGGCAGAGGGGAATTGTATTCTAAGACAGTGTCCTCACTTGTAAAGGATAAGAAGGTTTTTTCAAACATTTTCACAGATTTGACAGATTTTAGCTGGGGAACAAGTCTCTCATACCAAAATCTATTAAGTATTCTATATCAATATTATTTTAACATCTTTCTATAACAAAAATGATAAAAACATCTCGCACACGCCATGTTCAAACTGCTCAACTACGATAGATATCTTTGTGACACAAAATCTACATATTGTACCAATTTTGCTAGTTATGCTAGGTTCGTAATAGCTTTGTAAAATGACTATATTAATTCTCCCAGGGGGAACAAGTATCCCTCTTTTCTCCTAATAATAATTAACTAACTGACTCCCTTTCTAAAACCTAGATCAAAAATTTAATGGTGGTTTAAAAAGATTAAATTTGCTTTGTAGCTCAAAGTAAAATATACAAAACTTTATAATTAATGTGTATATAGGCAAAAAACGTGGTCATTGTATATATAGGTATTTTAATGATAATATTTAAATTCGATTGATATGAGATATCAATCTGAGATAACTATATTGCTGTAATAATATATAGATCAATAGAAATATATTAGTTCACACTAATTTTGGTCTCAATTTTTTGTTGGGTGAAACAAATAAGACTGTCGTTTATACATTTATGTCAAATCTGAAATATATAAAATTGCTCAATCTTATATTAAGTACTCACTTGAGATTATGACCGAATAGTTACCCAAATTATACGACATCGAATTTTTAAACAATACCTTACACTGTATCTTCAGAAAAAAATAAAATCGTGTGAAATTCCACCTCGTATCGCATCTATCTGTGTCCCATAAATTCCAGCTTAAAATCGGGAACGTTCGGATAACCACCCATTGCGCTGCTTTCAGGCGACCGACACTAGAGAGCTGATAATTGACTCGTTCGACTAGTCCGCGTCCGGCCACCCTTTCCATAAATATTTCCCGATCAAATTATAATGCGTTCTAAAAAATGCCACGAGCTCGATTCTCGGAAACCTCCGCCAGGGGCGGTTATATTCAAAGTTACCGATAGAGAGAGTCTTATCGACCGCACCGCACGTCGGAGCGAGGTGCCTGTTGAATGGAATGAGGTTCAGCACAGTCGAAGGACGAGCTGTGAGAATTACAAGAAATGGATTTATTTATTGATCTTCGCTGATCCGTTATACTTTTGTGACTGTTTATATAAATACTAATGTTCGTTAAGGGTATATTTGCATAAGATAAACGCGATCAAAAAATTACACACAGTTCATCATATATAAAAAGTTTGAGTATCTTACTCTTTACTATCTTAGTACCACCAACGGATGGATGCAGATATAACCATAGTTGACAAATGCCTATTTGAGTGGGTTTTTTTTCACTTCTTTCCCTTAAAAAATGAATTGCAAATATTCGTGTGAATTTAATTTTTTAATAACTAAGAGATATACGTATCACTAACATAGCTACATTTTATCTTAACAGTTAGTGTATTATAAACTATTTAGTGTCTTGAATGTCTGATGCCAATTGCTACATAATTTGGAAAAAAGGGTTTTGATAGACATACAGACTGATTAACAACGAAGGTACGGAATTTAAGGCTTTAAGGTACGGAATCCTAAATGTAAAAGTCTATCTGTTGAAAACAACACGTTGGAGTATTTTCCTGTCTCTTTTCAAAACAATAAAACTTCTAAGTCAGGTTACAAAAAATATATTGGTATTAATTTGAATTTAATTGCGATACTATGTAGAGGAAAAACAGTTTCCAACGGCATTGTTAAGTTTGTCCCCTAATTCAAATTGTACGGAACCCTCAGTGCGGGAGTTCCACACTTGCACTTGGCCTAGCTTATACTAGTTAAGAGTAAAGAATTATTGTTGACATAATTTTGTATAGAGTAACATAACATTTATTAATATTAATGTAAATCTTTTGGTCCATATGATTTCCCCAATTATATATCCTACTATACTAATATAACAATTTTAATTATAAAGGGTTTATAAATTTTATATAAATTAAAGAGAACGATAATACGTAGTACAGAGTAACTAAAATTAGTATGTTTTTTACTCCTTTATTAGATTTATTATTTTTGTTATTACAATCAATGACTGTCGCCATTGTAAAAACAAGGCTAAAAATAAAGGCGCCAGATGCGAATGATGAATGAATATTTTAAAGAGAAACTTTACCTAAGTTAAATCCTAATTTTTTTAAGATGACGCTTCTGTTTGTTAGACAATGCATCTATTGCTTTATGAAATTCTTGTTTTTTCCAATTTTGGGTCGTGAGAATGGATCGCGTGCAGTCGACACTCATTAGGTAAACAGTATTTGGACGTGTTTGTCGACGATACCGATAGATATAACTGGCGGGACTTTCACAGGCTCGCATGTTTCTCTCTGGAAATCTGTTTACTATTTAAAAATTTGTTATACTTCTATTTACTACACATAGAACATACATTACGAAAATTGTCTTACAAATTCTAGTGCAGGATACTAAAGGGTTAAAGAGTTTTGATCTGTTGTCAGTTCCCAGGAATGATATCTAATCAGAAGTTTATCCTCTATAACAATTGGGTGGATGTTCTGGTATATATCGCATCATTTCCGACTAAATTAAATATTTATTGAAAAAGGAGGGCTTCCTTTAGATAAGACCAAGACTTCTCACAGGAGTACCATTTATATATTCTAATCATTCCGTTTAGTTGCAATATATACATTGTTTTATAAAGACATCTATTATTATTTACCTGTACTATAGATGTTAATAAAAATGTAATGTCTGTACATGGAAGATTTTTAAAGAAAATGAAATAAAATTTTCAGACAAACTGACTGACCAGTTTTGATATGTCAAACACACGTACACGCATGACACTAAAACGGTTGGACCGATTTGAATGAAATTTGGCATATGAATACTTTAGAACCTGAGATTGAAAGTAGAATAATTTTTATCCCGGAAAAAAAGTTCAATACCTGTGAGATAGAACGAATTTATTCACATACCTTAAAGATGAAAACACATATATTTTTTAATTTGAATTATCACAAAAAATACTCCAATAAAATTCTAAAAATGATTGTTTTGGTTTCTATTGGTGTTATAGAGACCCCTCACATTAAATTTTCTTAAATATCTGCTATTAATACAAATGTCAAAGGCGTTTTTTGAGTAAATTTACAAGAGATTATTTAACAGGTTTACTCTCACTTTATTTATACTGTGGATGCTCGATGATGATAATATTTATGTTGTTTAAATTATGGTGAGTGGGGCAGGGTACAGGGTGGTCGGCGCGGGCGCTCCGCTTTGCCACAGCTATGCGTACTGTCAACACTGATCCTAACACTACGGCACACAGTTTTTTATGCGCACATATGCGCCGACATTCCCGAACCACAACTCCTGACAAATATTTGTCCTGTATTCTAAAATCCTAACAAACAGAATCTAAATTAAAATGCCCCCCGAACGGGTCAATCTGGTCAGGTCAAAGAGAAAAATGATACGATTATCGACACCGAATTTCAATAAGTACTAATAATATTATTTATAATGCAAATATTCTCGTTAGTAAGCAATAACTGAATTTTAAGTTACTTTGTAAATAAACATATCATTATGACTTAAATATAATGAATTGTGAGTATTGATAACATTCCATTATGATGGTTCGTTATCGTAATACCTTACCTGTCAAACCCTTTCAGATAAATTAGTTGTTTCTAATGCCTGCAGTACAGCATCGGTAGATACCAAAAATAAACCAAGTAACGGCGCAATCCATTAATTGACTGGACCCGCCGGAGAACGAAAAAAATTCTATCAGATAAAACGGGTAAGTGTTTACGGTTTCTCACGAGGCTCGACCAACCCTCAATGGCGCCTTGCTGATTGATAGTAGCTTAGAATACCTTCGCACCTTTGTCGTGTCAAGCGATTAAACGTCTTAGTACCACAACACAAAGTCTTCATTACTACCTTATATCTCGTCGCGCTGTTTCCTTACAAGTTCAGTCTATTACGGACATTCTATTACTTATCACCACCAGTTACGGCTCATTATTAAACAAACTGAAAGCACTTTGAAACGCCCATTCAAAGAATTCTGCACCCTCAGCGTGTGTACCTGTCCGCGGCCATCTCCAAAGGAATGAACAAAAAATATTATGTTAATTTCTAATATCAAAGTATTATTCATAGTTCCTGTAATAGCTTTGTTATCATTATTGGGATACATTCCCTTATAATTGTTGGCGTCGCGGCGTGGCGATACCTATTCAAATGTTAATCATTGGTTAACATAATTTGTAAAAAAAAACTATTTTACGCTTGTTAATGCGAAGAAAAGTACAAAGTGGAAAAGATATAAGACGTACATTAATTTTATTTTAATTAAATTTAGATGCCAAAGTGCAGTGCAGACTAATCGCTACTATTGTCATTTGGCGAATCTGCCAAGTGATATAATTTATTTTAAAATGTACTATTATAATGAAATCTTTTACTCCAAACGTTCTTGGTAAATTAATTAAAGGAGTATTCCGTAAATCGAAACCCGTAGATATTCATAACCTCGAGTCTTAAAAATCACATTATTGAAGCACAAGAAGTCTTATCGGAAAGAATTTAAGGTGTATTTCAAATCGTTTGTATTATTTTCTGTAGAAGTTCATTTTATTGAACTTAGTTCTTAGATATAGATGTCGTTAAGAACATTTTTGTAAACTCCACACCATGTAATGAGGCGTAATGAGACGTGGCAGGCTCGGGCGGAATGGGGGCCCGGGGCCTCCATCGCTCGATGCGGCCGCTCTGTAATCCCATAGTCGGTGTCGGCTTACGGCGCCTCCTGCAATTATCATATTCCACCTAAACACATAATATTTTACACGCAATTTTAAAAATAACAACTCGCGTCGGCCCCGACCTCAATCGACCCTGATTTATAGCAGACGCCGAAGCCGCCAATCACTTGCATGATTGCATTCTTAAAAAATAACAACTACTATAAATCTATTACGAGTATCCCTAAACTGAATTTGATTTTTCTATATATAACTCAAAGTATGAAGGAAAGGAGGGGGTATATTAAAAATACTACAAGGGGGTGATATTGAATGCCCAATAGTCATTGGGTAACTGAGCCGATAAACATCATTATGATCGCTTACAATTACGACAGGAACCCAAGCAGTGCCTTAGACTTGTGAGCGTGGTGTAGGTTTAAGGGATCCCTTCATTCATTTGAAACACTCGCCTTAACAGGATCTCTGTTTAAGCATAAGGTTAGGCTTATATTATAAGGCTAACCTAACTATTTTATTGTTTTTACCATCTTAGATTTATCAGAAACATTTAATTTTCATGCAAACATATTTTCTTATTATCTTAGGATTAATTATTCTGAATTGTTTGCTATGTACATACTATTTTTTTTAAAATCCTTTTAGCTTTTTTGCGTGATTGAGTAAGAAAAATCTAAACATACAAACTTTCACAGTATGATTTTTTTCTTTCTCCTCCGTGAAGGTTAGTCGCATTACATTTAAACTTAAAAATTACGTACAAAGCGCAAATCGGTTTGTAAGAATTAAAATAAACATAATTTAATATATTTTTTAAATTATTTATTTAGTACATTCGTGATGATATTATATGATATTACATGAAACCGCCCACTGTAATAAAATCATTTATAATAGCCGGGTTCGTAATATTACCTAAATAGATGCGCCATTGTGGCGATGAGAGTCAGCGGCGCGGGGTCATGAGCGAATAATCAACAATGCGCATTGCGTATGCCCTTAACGCGCATTCAATTTATGAATCAAATACATGAATGAGCGTGGTCGGCCACGTGTCCGCGTTCTCACGCCTCAGCCTGGTTGATCTCGAGTCACTTTTTATCGCCGCTTCATTTTTTCGAGGCGCTGTGTCGCGTGGGCTACATCTGCGGATCACCACCCCCACGACGCGCGACCTCACATATGGCGCTATCTTCGCTAATTGCTTCATCGTCTAACAAAACGATCTATGTATGTTACGAGTTAACTATCTTATTGAAGCCCATCGTTTATATTTAAAATTAGATCCCATGAGTATTTTATATAATAATAATGTTATTACGGAAAATTATTAAATGTATAATATGGTAAATGGCTTCCTTAGACTGGCGACATTTTAATTGTTTGACCTTCAATCAAAGTTAACAATTAATTTATTATTTATAATTTTTTTAATTTACAATATTTGAAACAACAATATATTATTCTAAGATCGTAATTAATTAATTAAATGAATAATTTAGACAAATTTGCAGTCGGTTAAATAATATTAATATTATCTAATATTATACATAATGTAATTTGGTGTTAAAGATAGCATAAATAACACCACCACTTGCCTAGCTTAGTTTGTACTAGGTGCCCGTCCCGGCTTCGCACGGGTGGATAATTTTTTTTTAACATTTTGGCTCCCGCATTCTGTCGCTCCCTCTATCGCTGCGCTGCGAGGCAATCCACACCGCGCCGGCGGCCCGTCTGGGATTATTTTTTATTTATCTTGATATTTTTATTTCGTAATATCTTTTGACTGGAATGTCCGATTTCAATAATTCATTTCAATTAACAGGTATTGAAACAGTCTTCATTACGAAATAATTTATTTGGATAAGAATTAATACAAAGTTATGGAAAACATGGTCTAAATTTTGATAGGCATTTTTATCAACATTTAAAATGTAAAAAAGTAGTTATAGTGACTTAACTTCAATAGTTGGACATATGGTCTCGCGGAGTTTTTTGTAGATATTGATACGTTCTATAATATTGTAAAACATTTTTTTGTTCTATCATCAATACTTTTCGCAGCGCATGCGATGAAAGATATTTTATAGCTAATTTTTTTGCACCTTGTGTTGGTTTTAGTGAGAATTTCTGGGGATCTCTAATTTTTTCTTGTAATAAATATAGCCTATGTTACTCAGGGATAATGTAGCTTTTTAATGGTGAAAGAATTTTTGAAATCGGTCCAGTAGTTTTTATGTTTATTCGTTACATACAAAAATACAAATCTTTCCTCTTTATAATATTAGTATAGACTAGTATAGATATAGATAAAAGGGCAGTTACCGATTGGATCTAGGTACTCTAGTCTCTACTCGACTTTAGTTGGTGATGCTGTTGGATATTCTTAGTTACTGTAAAACCATATAAAGATAAGTTGATAAAATGTTGTTTAAATACTGAAATCTATATTTAAAAAATAACGTAAGGGGAATTTCTTGCCAGTTCTTCTCCTCGGATTTTCCTAATTAAAAGTAAATAATATTTTAAAGCTATCATCTTTTAACTCTACATCTAAATCCCAATCTATCAAGTACAAGTGATAAATAATTGCTTTTAAATAAAATGAATAAAACTTGAAGTAGATATAGAACGTGGACAATTTTTTGTTCATTTAATCGCGACAAGGAAGCGAGTGACATTGAAAAACTTCTTCAAATAAGTCAAGTACAGACTAAAGCGATCGACGAAACGTGAGAGCGTCGAATAAAAATACAATAGAAGAAGTTAAGACAAGTTCTGTTTGCGCGTGCAAATTGTTCGAATCAACACTCTCATTCGGCCAGTTAATGGAAGGCGGCATTCTTTTCTCTGCCATTAGTTTAACAAACGGCTGTCACGACTTGAGAGGTCGGACGAGGCCTCGCCGGGCCCGCGGGCAACTGAACTCACATTCATGTTAACAGCCGTAGCTAACAAGGATATATGTACAACACAAATTGCGTACACTTGTTGCAGGAATGCATTTTTTTATCCTTTGAAGTTGTTTGAGTACCTTGCAATTTTAAATACCACCATGTCTATACAAATTTCTTCGGTGAGAAAAGTATTTGAATGTTCTGAGTTTTATTGTTTTAATCACTGATTACAATACGTAATCCAATTAAGACCCTCGTTTTAGACATCATTTAATGAAATTAAATAGTTTATCTGTTAACTGGTAATACCAAATTGCATGCATATAAACAATAAAAAAATTGAAAAAATAATTCTTGTCTCATAAACAAAGTAAAATTATGAATAATTTAAAATACCACTACAACTTTATTAAAGAATAGATTCCTATGTAAACTGTCATTCTTAATCGGATGTTTACCAAATTCCTAGAACTTTCTCCTTTCGAAGATAAAATAACCCGTTGCTAAGCATTACGGATCATTGAATTTTATCTAATAGCATCACGCATTACTTTGCTTAAATCTAATTCCCTTTGCATAGATAAAATAAACAATGCAATTTAACGAGAACAGCAACAGATAAGCAACAATCGCCAAGCTGAGCCGGATGCAAAGAACGTTTTCACATCAGCTGATTCCGATTACAACTACATAATTGAAACGTTATTACACTAGCTAGTATCGTGTGATGCGACGCTGCGCACTCGGAATGCGTGTGTGTTTTTGTCATTGCACAAAGTGGGTCATCGAGTGGATCAAATCGTGACTATTACAGATTTTCGCCATGGAAATGAGTTCGAAAAATTTCACAATTCTGTTCTTGTCCGCCAATACATACGTGTCAATTGATACGCAATATATACTTACATCATAACTTAGTTTTTGCAAATAATATAATTATTTCTATTCGTCTCTTTTTCCAGTCTTTGATAAGTCAACAGAATGATAAAAAATGAAGTAAATCTGTAGAGTACAATGTCAGTTTCATAGAATTTAGTCGACAACGTGCGCGTTCCCGCCCGGGTAATGACTTCCAAAATATTTATTCGCTACACCCTAGTGATCAACTTTTTATACAATGTCTACCAAGATTTCTTGTAAAAACTTTATCGACAAAATGGTAATTTTAAAGCAAACGTGTTTGAAAACATAATAGTGAGCAATTCTTTTATATTTTTGGTTTCTCGGAAACTACTCTAATGAACTTGAGTGAAACTTTCTACTATGATAATATGTTAAATAAATTTATTTTACATAAAATATATATTTTTAACGAATGTTTCTTGGTTACATGTTGTTACAATAAATTAATATTAGAGGTGTTACCTCTAATAAGAAGGTGCATAATAATTATTAAAACGATCAAGTATTCAGGGCCTTGATAGGCTACATATATATTGTTATTAGAACTTAGCGTATATAATGTGAATAGCGCGTGCAGAAAGGTCGGCCTAGCATCGGCCATGGCCTCAGCATCCTGCGCCTGCGCCAGCGCAGCGGTTAGACTCAATTAAAACTCATTGCAGGGTCGTGCGAACTGGCCGCGTGCCGTCGCGCCGCACGTCGTCCCCTTGCCCCACAGGAAATAGTGCTTGTCTAAGTTGTCTCCGTATTTTCGGTCAATCAACTCTACCACGCCCTATCATTTCCTTTGTTTTGAATGTATTATAGGAATTATAGAAAAATTGATACTTGAATTAACTATTAATATCATATTAATACGTAAAGAGTAACCTTTGTAGCCAACGTTTTCAAACGATATATATTTAGTGTTGTTAGGTGTTTTACCCATTTTATAGTTTAAATCGTTCTTTCTTCGAAAGAAGAGGAATTATCAAATAAACTATTTATTGTTTAAGTTTAACTGATAATTTAATACATAATAATATATACTAGAATGCGTGAGCATTCGTACATACATTGAAATTCTAATATTACTGATCCAGCACTTGTATACCGCAGAGACTATGTTCTCTACTCATTTCTGTTTTTATTCTCCAACTTCTCCAGCTTATACTTATACACACTTCTGTAGTGCAATTTTTGTGTCAATTATTATATTTTTTCCCACAGGACCTCTGTTCATTTGGAATAAAATGCTGTGTTATGGTTGTAAGGATTCCATTCTATTCCAATCCATCCAGCCGTTTTTTTTTGAGATTTAATAACAAACATACATTTATAAAAATTTTCCTCGATTTAAAAAAAAATTCAATAGGGTTTTCTGAAGGGGAAAATATTTTTAAGAAAAAAATAAAAATATATTTAAAATAAAACCACCTTTTTGTATAGATAACACATGAAATAACCGTTTTATTTTATAATCATTTAAAGATTATAAACCATAAAGGATAAATAACATAGAATTTATATTATATATTACTTGATATATAATTATCTATTATCTTTATACTAATATATAAAGCTGAACAGTTCGTTTGCATGAACGCGCTAATCTCAGGAACTAGTGGTCCGATTTGAAAAATTTTATTTGTGTTAGATAGCCCATTTCTCGAGGAAGGCTTAGGTTATAATATATCATCACGCTAAGACCATAGTCCGGTCAATTTAGAAATTCGAAGCTATCTAAATTCCCACCAAGCTGAAAATCAGTAAGATTGTTTAAAATATGATTAAAAATAAAATTTGAAAGTACCCCATCTTTCCCCTGTATGGAAAATTTTTTATTAGAGGCGCGATTTTCAGCAAAACGTTAAGTTTTATCATAAAAATACTTCAGACAAAAATTGTAAATCATAAAATTATCTACAAACAATGTATCACTACTTTTTTTTCTATGAGCCACCATTTTTGAGGTATAACTATTCAAAAAGTTGTAATACTGGGCTTTACCGTTATTATTGCCCATAGTAGATAGTTACTGTGTTATACATTACAATTCTATATTCAAACTATATAAAAACTATTATGTTCAATGAATTCTAATCCATAGCGTTGGGAAGGAATGGTTATCACTCATATACCGAGTACGGGTATTGGCTCCGCACACTGAATCTTTAAGGGAATCTACAATTAATTACTACGCGACATTCCATAACATACTGCTTTTAATGGTTTTTACTTCCCAGTCTGGTTTTCTCTTTGAAAATGTATATACTACTGCTATGTTTTAAATACTCATACATTCCATCACGAAGTAATACAAAGTATTTATTAAATTTTGCTTTATTTATATTACTAGCCGATCCGCGCGACTTTGTTCGCGTGTTGCTCTGCTCCTATGAGTCATAGCGAGATGTTTAATAGCCTAAGTTGCTCCTTGTTACATCAGCTAGCCAGTGAAAGTTCCGGCAAAATCGGTCCAGCCATCTCAAAGATTAGCAGAAACAAACAGACAGCGGTTATTTATAATTACAAACAGACACTCCAATATTATTTATTTGTATGGATATATATACCCTTTAGTGCGCAAAGATAATCTTATAAGGTTAAGAGCATAAATAATAAATATTTATATTACTAATTTGTTATCTGTGACAATTGGACTGATTTTTAAATAGAATTTAGTTAATGTTATAGGTTAACTTATTATAATTTCATTTACATTAAATGCTTACTGTGCAGTAACATGGAAAAGACAATAATTACTTAGTGCTTGGGGCTTGTGCCCTAATAACTGGATTAAAAGGTGTTAGTAACACAGTTTATAAATTGGTGTTCGTGGGTATAACGACGTGTGGACAATATATAACCTTTAGTGTTATTGGAATCAGTGTCTCTGGTGTTGTCGCGAAGTGTAACTACATGGAAGTTAGTATTATAGTGCCGTGGTTAAGGTCACCCTTCTTAAGGTCCACGTATGTTTACTATTGTCGTTAGTGTTAGTGAAGGTGAGATTTTACGGAAAGAGTCTTTAAACTGCTTGCTCCTGGGTTTCAAGCCCAAGGGATTGGGCTTGAAACCCAGGAGCCAAGAATGCAGGAACATTCGCCTTCATGTTTAGGATCGTTACCTAACATTCCACTAAACCAGGCTAAAGTTACGTTGACTGACTTACGGAACTCTTTACTATGTTGGTTGTTGTCTAATTAATGGGCATTCTAAAAATAAACCAATATGTACTACTCGTCAATCAATAGTTATCAACGTTAGGCTTACATTTAAGCGAGGATTTTACTTAATCTATACTAATATATAAAGCTGAAGAGTTTGTTTGCTTGAACGCGCTAATCTCAGGAACTACTGGTCCGATTTGAAAAATTCTTTCACTGTTAGATAGCCCATTTATCGAGGAAGACTATAGGCTATATATCATCACGCTAAGACCAATAGGAGCGGAGCATCACGCGGACGAAGTCGCAAAGGTCTGTTAGTCATTAAAAATCCGAGAAATACAAGTTATATTTGAGATTATATACTCTTAAGTTAGGCCTCGTTAATACTAATCAATTTATACATGAGTACGTATAGTTTAGTAAGTGAAAGATAACGCCCCCATTTCAACTCGATCGAGTATTTGAGTGACACTGTCGACATTGATAAGCGACCGCCAATATTTTAGTGGATCCGCTTGGAAGTTCGCAACGGCCGCGGCCACCCAGTATCAATCGACCAACAAACTTGAATATATTATAGTGTCCTTAAGATAAAGTCGTATCCAATTTTCTGATCTGAACGGATCTGTTCAAATTCTATAGTCTCATTTATTTTGGCGACTATACCTCTAAATGTTATTTTTTTTCTTTGCTTGTAAAGATTAGTATATAGTTATTTATTGAAATTTTAGAACACACGAGTAATTCATATAACTTTGAGGAAACAATACATTTAACTATATATTTGGGACCACATCCCGTATTCACACGAGTGCTATTTTCATTCAACAGATGGTTAGTGTTGATACAAAAATATCATTTTCAAATGTTTATTTTTTGTTTTTCATATACTGATATGTAAATACTTTCAGGGCCTCTTGACGCAAAAAACAGCACAGCGTGGAAGGACAAACCAATATAATAGTTTGAGTTACTACACCTACCTACTAATATGTATTTTATGACCCGTGCGACTTCGTTCACGTGTAGTTCTGCTCCTATTGGTCGTAGCGTGATGATATATAGCCTATAGCCTTCCTTGATAAATGGGCTATCTAACACTGAAAGAATTTTTCAAATCGGAACAGTAGTTCCTGATTTTAACGCGTTCAAACAAACAAACTCTTCAAACTCTTATATATTTAAAGATAATATAGTAATCGATCTCTAGGCAATGCTGGTATTGACGCAAATAGTATTATCATTGCAACCAATTATTTAAATATTTAAATAGTTTGACATCATCACACAACAATTAAGTTTTAATTACATTGATATTTATGATTCAGTTCGAGCTTAGATAGTGAACAGCTTAGTCTTTTAGATGATTAGTTTAATGAAACGAGCAATGCGGTGAAATACGTACTTACGTAGGGGATCAGAGAGGCCCCAATTCTAATTTCTGTGTAGAGCGGCCTCAAGGCCCGCGAGTCATTGGCACGCCCTCACACAAGGCAACCTCGAAGGCAACCGTCAAATGGCACGTTTTATCCCCACATTAATATAATTGGGAAATAGTATTACATCTTATTGATACCCAAAGAATACTAATTTATACAAAGGCGATAGTTAATATTGGCGTCTTATATACGACCGCCACTGCGTCGTCAAGGACTTTATACAATATATCACTTTTAAGACTTCTTATTGTTTTCTTTCAGAAATCATTGAAATAATTATACATATTTACTAGCATTTGAAAACTTTATAGTCTTTGACAGATTTTAAGTTAAGCTCAAAGTTTAGTGGAAGTGATTTTTTTATATTATATACCTAAAACTACAACTACTTAGTGCAATCAGTTTAAGAATGAGAAAGAAACTGCAATTTCTAAGTACGAAGATGCATTAGCATTTATATTATTATTGGTTAATAGTTTTTATCATACTTCGATACTGGTGAAAAATCAAGGAAAAGATGAATTATTTTGTATGATATATGAGATAGTCTCTAAAAACGTTTGTAAAGTAAATCCTGAGTAACCTTATATAACTGATACACCCGTTGATGAAAAATTATATAATTTTTAAAAGGGCTTTAATGTATTTAAAAAGTACAGAAAGTCGGCATAGTTAAGTAGGGATTCAGGACTCGGAGGCCCGATAACAACGCAGCGGGGTTCCTTAAATAGAGGCCATTCGACGAACCGATTCGAACTGGTTTTATTTGTATATCGTCTGAGGCGCTTACACCGAAATAAGGCGCTCGCTCAGACGCCTAAGAATTTATAGGAATGGTAAATCATCACTTTTCTCACATTTTTCAGTTAACTAAATATTTTTAATGTTGATAAATATCGAAAAACACTACAAGGGGGTAATATGGAATAGACTATGGGGTAAACGTAACGTAGATACTGCTACTGAACCGATAAATAACTAAACATTATGATCTCTTACAATTACCACAGGAAGATGAGTGCCTTGGACTTGTGACCAAGATGTAAAGTGTAGGTTGCTTAAAGATATCCATTATTCAATAGAAACAATCGCCCTCACTGCCCAGGTTCTCTGTTTAAACCTAAGGTTAGGTTAACCTAAACCTAACTAACGCTTCGAGGTCGAGGGATATTTCTTGTCGAAAAAAAACAGTTTTGAGGAGTAACAACAACAAACGTGACAATGTACAAAGATTTCTAAGAAGTCCAGTTTTTTATATTCTGCTGTTCATCATAATAAATAAAAGCTGTAGTACATTGTCCTGAACAAGCTGCCTATATATGTACATATTTTAAAATATATCAAGGCCCCATTTATCAGGAATCTTTTTGCGAGCATCTGCCGAAATGTTAGGTTTGATGCCAGATAATCCATGGGTTCAGGGTCAACTACTGAAGGCGAACTAGCTATAAAACTGTTCGTAGGTTACATGTGGACACGAGCTGCTTGTGGTAAAGAAGAAATATTTATTATTTCGTAACTATTGGAACATTGAACTTTACCACACATGTGTTACATGATTACTCAGACTAGTTATTTAATCGAAATTATTTTTAAGGATCCCATGATCCATATAATTTACAACTGTTTTAATATATTCTGATGTAAATAACCAGTTTGAATATATCTCACGTATGAATAGGCAGGAAGTAACACGAATTAATTTGAAATTTCCTATGCCAACCTCTCATATTCATGGCGTATCCTGACAGAAATTGATTGAAAATCTGCAAATCAATATATGTATTTAGATTTTTATAATTATAAGAGGTAGCAGCGTAATCAGTGCGAGAAGGTGACACAGAAACATCAATGTATTATCCTACAAAAATTAATCTTTTCTTCGGATATAATATTAATTTTAAAATTAAATTGCATAGAAGTAATCAGGAGTTACCGTATTATTAAAATGTAATTTTTTAAGAGTAAAAAATATCCGTTATTCCAAAATCGACCCTTTAATCCATTTTAGCGTGAAATAAGAACAAACCAGATCTACCGGTTACTACACCCCTGTTGTTCCCGTTCCCGTCACATCTGGTATTCCTCTCGTCTTCCTAAAACCACCTGCAGTATGTGACAGATAAAAATAGATAGAACGGTCCACGTCCTCATTCTTGGATCAGTTTTCAATCAACTCCGTCAATAGTCTAATAAATTCGACAACTCGTAATGAACTCGGTGGCATGCGTGTATAGACGCTTCTATGAGTGGTTAAGTGATGTATTGCAAAGTTGTTCAAGGAATTTGCTTAGTACAACAAATACTTAGTTCTTTATCGCCGGTCGTTGTGAAATATGATCACCGGAAAAACCTCCGTTCAACTTCAACAACATTCTACATACTTAGTGCTGCGTAAGTTTAATTATTATCGATATGAAACATTGTCATTTGTTATACATTAGGATATTTAATTTCAATACGGTCACAAGAAATTCCGCATGGTTTCTTGATTTAGGTAATGTCAATGGAATGATAAATTATATTTTAAAATCGCGATTATTCAAACTTATCAATTCTTTCCATGAAATACTTAGAGATAGCAATTAATCTAAATCATAAGAAATTGATTTATGCGCTTACTTTATACAACTATAAACAATATTGCATAAATAAGACCAAATAAACCCACAGAAAATTGTTATAAAGAATTTGTAGCCTAAAAATTTTTATTCTTGATACATTTAATAATGCTTTAATGATGTGTAGGAGAACAGAATAAATAAAAAATAATGTTTAGACAACACCAAGAGCAAAACCAACAATAAAAACAGAAGGCAATTCTTTGTCACAAGAAGCAGAACATTGGTTTTGAGAGTGGTTGTCTCCTTCTACAAAATACTCCAGCAACTTTCAACAACTGCTCAGTATCCACTAAGATTCTTAATATTTATATGTTGCATAAATATTTTAAATGGATTAATGTTTTTTATGATTAACTAGTCGACCCGTCCCGGCTTCGCCCGGGTGCAATTGTGTATTTTAGCCGTAACCGCTATGTCCCTGCATAGTAAAGGATAAAAAATGGTTATTATACCTAAGAGATAGACCTTCGCGGACTTTTTGTAGACCCTTTTAAAGTGTACAATACTGTAGTACATTATTTTGATCTATCTCGTAGTGTTCAGCCAGCGTTTCCAATGTAGGCGCAAAAATATATGTTTATTTACGACATCACATTAGAAACCTATTATATGTATATATAAACGTATGTATTATATGTATATATAAACCTTCCTCTTGAATCACTCTAAGCATACACAGGGACACAGACAGACAGAGAGCGGGAAGCGACTTTGTTTTATACTATGTAGGTAGTGATTTTGGCTTCATCTGCACTGTTATATAAAAAGGAAAGATTTGATTGTTTGTATGTTTGTTTGTTGCGAAAAGGCTCCAAAACTACTGAACCGATTTTGAAAATTCTTTCACCGATAGAAAGCCACATCATCTCCGGGTAATATAGGCTATGTGGTGATGCCATAAATATTATAATTTAAAAGATATGGCCTATATATCTTTATCTCTGTGCATTCTGTCTCTTCACTTCCTTTCTCTCTATTATCTCTCTATCGCCTTGCTCTCTTTCTCTCTCTTATTCCAAATAATAAAAAAGCTACACAATTACAGAGTGTGTATCATACACATCAAGGTAGGTACAGTATTAATCACTGTTTTAGTCAACAAGTCTATTGGATTTTTATAACATCAACCAATCACACTTAATTTATGAATAAAACTTACTATTAAATAAGATTATATCGTTTTATATCAATGATACGTTTTTTGAATAACTAAATATCTAATATGATACAATGGATATTATTTACAAGGTTAGCGTTTATAACAACTACATACTTGGAATATGTGATCATACATTTCCGGAAATATCGCTAACGTAATAAAATAGGAATCGACATAATTTATATTAGTCTGTGACATCCCAATAACTACTTGTACGTATTTGTGTTGTAAGAAAAGTACTTAATTTAAACTATAATAATCGCTTTACTAAGGTAAAAATCGATTTATTGTAGAAGATAAAATGATCTTATCTTAATCATGACAATCACTACACAACAAAAAATTTTCAAAAATAAATTTAAATTACACATCAATAGTTCTAGATATTAATAACCTCCTACACACAAAATGTCTTATTTAATTTTCCCGCATTAAAATGGGCGTACCTTTTGAATTATTAAATTCAGTTGTATTTGATAAACCCTTTTGTTTCTAACATACATATAAGTTAATTTTTACTTATAAAATTTAAATTATTAAGTTATGTAACGTTTATATAAGTTGCCCTTATGATTATTAAGTTTATAATTAATTCAAGTCACTTGTAAATATTTCTATCCCCTATTGACTCATTTCTCACTATAGAATCAGTTTCTTTTCAACAAATTGGCTTTTGGCTACATCGCTGCACTAAAAACTTGCGTGCATTAAAAAAAACTCCATCGACTCTAATGCAGCGAAGAGTAATAGATATTTTTTTACTACAGCAAAAAATTACTTATTCAAATTAATAGTAAATATAGAACATAATTCATTATTACATAATTTTAAAAAATTACATATATTTATAGGAGTACGAGTAAATTAGATATTCAAGTTCCGAAGCTACTAATAACCGTTTTATTCTCTAGTCAAATTATGATAGCGTTAAATTGGAAGGCAAATTAGCGGCACGACGGTACAAAAGCTCGTGAACAAAACATGAGATTAATATGAGTGCGTCGATCAGACAATAAACAGAGACAAATCTTTAGAAGGTTCCCACGGGGCGGGTGCTTGATCTACCACCGGTATACCGGTTTTCGCCAACTCGTATGTTTGTTGTCAAATTAATCTGAATTCACTTAGTATGCGCTAGCCGACCAGTCGAGCAACTATTCATTCATGGACTGTGGAATGCTAGATCGCTCGTGGATCGCCTCGACCGACCTTCGCCGGTTCTCGCCTCGCAAAAAGTGTGTGAGCCATCGTGACTCGCAGACAACTATGTAGAAGTACCAGCCACCAGGAGACGATCATATGTGCATTGCGCTTGGCGCTTCCCATGCACTTATTGTATACAAAACGTTCACTACCTTTTTATCCCATATAGTAATTCTTGTTTGTTAATCGTCTGGATGAATGAACGGTTACGTATTAATTATTGAAAAAAATGTTACATTTACAGACATCGAACTATAATAGCTAATGTGAACTTAATCGATTCTCAAGATACATGGGAAATGTAGAAGTTATTTTGACCTACCCACAGGAATTGGTTTTGGAATTTTAAAAAGGAACTTTACGAATAGCTCATAATAAAATGACTTTTTGCTTTTTTAACATTAGGTATCTAATTGGATAAATTAAGCCTTTTTTTCTTCTATTAGATTTAAATTGAAAGTGTTAAAATTCACATAAAACACGTAAGTACTACCCTTATACACTCCTAAATTCATTAATGTGAGAAATTAATGTCATTAAATTGTATGTCTTGCGTTTTCATTGATCGCCGGATGGATACAGTCAATGACCTCATTATAGTGCGAGCTGTTACAGAATTTTAATAACTTTATATTTATTTACTTATCAACAATTTTACCACCAGTGCTTGAAAATATTATGATAAACAGTCACTATGTGCTAATCAATTAGATTATAGTAATTTACAATGAAATAAAAACAATCAAAACGTATGTTAATCCTAATACTAGAATACTTTGTGCAATAAAATTTTTAATACTCCGAATGAATGGAAACAAAAATAGGGGTTCAACGGTGCTGAAACCCATCAGAACCTCAACGTTCAGAATGACGTCATTATTTAGTACGGACGCGTCCGCGCCGCCCAAGGACAGTAAACATTTACCAGGTCAACGCTCGCCGCCATCTCTAGTCGTTTTTTTCAATTCGGCCCTGACAACAAAACTGCCAAAACCTTGTAAATGTAGATGTTTGAGGCCCTCTAAATGAATCTACTTACTGCGACTCCAACTACGTTTTTAATTTTTATACTATTTCTTACATAGCCGTTCTTTTTCTAACAGTTGGTTAATATTTTAACTTTAAATAATGCAAATATAAATATCTACTCAGTGCAATTATCACCTAGGACATCATCTTTGGAGAAAGCTGTAAATTGAGTACATTATGTGTTCAAAAACGGTTGAAGACCTCACACAAATGTCAACGGAAATAATATTAATACTGTATCCTGTAGACGTTACGTTTCAAGTCAACATTAAACGTTCAAAGCACTAATATAGTGGTCGGACAGCTTTCAAAAATAGGAGCTTTATGTAAAAAGTCAAAAGTGCCTTATTGAAAATCGTCAAAGTTGCAAATAATATAATTGTTTGAGAAATTTATAGAAAACTGAAAGATTGGCTTTCTACAGCCGAAACGGCTGGAGTTTTTCTTGTATAATTTATAAATAAGTCCGTGTTTTAAACTATGCCTATGCACTAAATAGTGATAGTGTTACGTTGCTATTATAAGAATACGGTAAGCATCTCAATTATGGACAGTTTAAGTACAGTTTTGTTGTATTATTGTTTCACTTTTACCGACGACAATTAAAACGTATTTTAATTCTAAATTTTTAAGTACACTTTAATTTTTTGAACCAGTTAAAGACAGAATATGAACAGTACTAAAATCCACTAAAATAAAAGTAATTATTGTAAAAACGTTTTTCGTCTCCAAAATTCATACGGCATAGTACAAATCGCAATTCAAGTGTTACAGGTTTACAATACAGGTTTCAGTACCATATTTGTAGATGAAATCGCATTTTCGTTTTGAGCCCTCGGTGTGTATACGGTAGGTATACGATAATACACTCGTACTAACGAACGAGTACTCTAGTCCCGGATGTGATATAATATTTGCAACGGTCATGTATGACACCACTTTATGAAGATAGCCACTCCTACGCCACTATATTTATTCAATGTTCGGTAAAACGAATACTTTATTATGTTTTGAACTTGAAATAACAGAATATTTTCTTACTTTGTCAACATTCGATTTAAGATTTACAACTTACAGTTAATTATTTACATTTCTTAAAATAACCCGCAAGGCCAGGGGTCCAAGAGAGTCTGTCTGTCTGTACTCCCCTTGAGCCCTTCGTCCCGAGCTCAATCCACGACGACCTGCTCTGTCTATTTTAACAAATAGTAAGAACTATGTGTAATACTAATCGGTTGAAAATGTACTCAAATCATCAAAAGGTTCTGTGACTCTTTTTTAAAGGATTAGATATTGGAATAATTATCATATTACTCGTATCGTATATCAGATTAGTTGTGATCTGTGATTTAAACCTACTTTACAATAATCCTTTGACAAACCAAGAACATATATACATTTAAATGTTAACATATAAGACTTCCAAGTCAAAGTTACAAGTTTGATACTACGTTACGTTAAAGAATTAAATTATTGTTGCCCAATGTAAGCTAGGACGAAATCAAGCGGGTAGTCTCAAAGTTGCAGTACTTCAAAATAGTGTTATTGGGTTATTAGTCTTATAAGTGTATATTGAAAATATGTATGATCATATAATTACACAAAATTAGTTTTTGGATACTTCTAATTGAATCCTATATTTATATCATTTTATTTAAAAAAAATCTAGTACAAATAATTCAGCCAAGTGCGAGTGTGGAACTCGCGCACTGCGTATCCCGTACAGTTGAATTAAGGGACTTCATACATCAACATAGGTCGCCATCAATGTACCAATTGTAATAAAATACTTAATTTTATTTTAGGGTTGGGTTTTTGGATTATTTCGTCAAACTTGGCTGCAACACATTGATTCTTACCAAACTTCTTGATACTTGGTCAATGATAAGTACCCAATACGTTATGATTTCTATGCGATTATACAGTGCATTATAAAATACACAATATCGAAAGATGTACAGTTTTCAGATTATTCCATATACATGTGCTTTATGATCTTTTTTAATCTGTAAAAATATTTTGTATCTGTATCTGGGAAGGTATTATATATTACATATTCGAATATATATTACACACACAAACAGTATAAATACTAGAAATAAAAATAAACTTCTAACGCCATACTATCGTCTCCACAAAGTGAGTAATAGTTTCATGGGGCTTGGTGTTCGCATCTATAATAAGATTCCACAGCCTATATTAGATTTGCCACTTCAGCAATTTTAAACTTTAATAAAAAAGTGTTTAGTAAATAAAGCTTACTACTCTGTACAAGATTATTTGAATGATGACAAAGCTTGGATTCAAAATGACGCATGACTATACCTATGTAAAACAGACTGATGTAAACAATGGCATTTTGAAAAGAGCAACTGTTGAGTCTCTTGCAAGTTCTTCTCATCAGGAGGCTTTCCGAACTGGTGGTAGCTTCAGACAAACTGACTGACTGACCAATTTTGACGTATCAAGAGTACTTTGTAAAAAGTCTATTTGAATAAAATATTTTGAGTTTGAATATTACTAAAATCGCAAACATCAACTTGTGTCCGCTTTACGTGGAATACCCTATAGGAAAACGACTAGTAATCACTGAAGTATAAATAGCCATATTTATTGATTCCTTACACTTAGATTTTTTCACACCTTCAAGAGATTACAAGTTTAATATAACCTTAGTATAACTATATAATAAATATCTATTCAGATTAAGATATAGATTTCTTAGTGATGTAACAAACAATCTTCGAGTTTTCGAATTTACTTTTCGTACTAAATAAATCATGTTCCCAGGTCAAGAACCAAGGCTGGGAATTTTGATTCTTATGAGAAATCAAAATAACAATACTTGAGATATAGGCGACCTTATCTTTTCATTACTTTGTTTTAGAATTTTGTTTTTTTTACAGCTCTGAGAAACCTTCACGTGTTTCTGAGGATAAGGCTCATGAATGAAAGACAAAAGTTATTTTTCTAGTCATGTAACCAGTAATTTACAGATTTTAAAGGTATGAGACCTTGATTCATGCTAATTTTCATGATTCAAGGTCGCCGGGAAGTACCTTATAATTTTGTGTAATTTTGAGTATTTTTAAATTAATTTCAACTTGATAACTCCACTCCTCTCCTCCTCCTCCTAAAAAAAAATTTTGACAGACAGACGGACAACGATGTGTTTCTATGAGGGTTCCATTTTACCTTTTAAGGTACAGTACCCTAAAAGTTCTATAAAGTCATTGCTATGACTTTAAGATAACCACAAATCAGCTCTACGTGCTGTCATATTATAATAGGTTGGGGAAAAAGTTTCTTCGCATTTTTTAAGAAAATTCAAAACATTTTTTAATAAAGTTTATTTACATTTGACTAAAGTATGTAGGTACTCTTTCGTTCGATAACTGTTTGCCATCTTAGGTAGGGTCATGATCCCATTGCTATAAAAATTTTGTGGCTTCTGATCAAAAAACCGCGACAAATAGTTTTGGCAGTCCTCTCGTGATGTTAACCTGACACTGCCTAAAGAATTCTGAAGAGAACGAAACAGGTGGAAATCTGAAGGTGCAAGGTCAGGACTATACGGCGGATGCATTAACACCTCCCAGCCAAACTCTCTTAATTTTTGCTGAGTGGCTAAAAATGTGTGAGGTCTAGCGTTATCATGATGAAAAACCACACCCCTTCTGTTGAATTATTCCGGCCGCTTTCTCTCAACTTCTTGCTTTAATCTCATTAGTTGTTCGCAGTACAGTTCAGATAGATGGTCCTGCCTGGTGGTAACAGCTCATAATGAATAATGCCCTTCCAATCCCACCACACACAGCATCACCTTGTTGCGAGTTAACCCGGGTTTCGCTACTGTCTGTAAAGCCTAACCGGCCTTTGACCATGACCTTTTTCGAACGTTCTTGCCGTACGTGATCCACTTTTCATCACCAGTTATCGGCTTCTTCAAAAATGGTTCAGATTCATTACGTCGTAATAAAGAATCACAAATGAGTACACGGTTCATTAGGTTTCTTTCAGTAAGCTCGTGAGGTACCCAAATATCGAGCGTTTTTGTGTACGCAGTCTTTTTCAAATGCGCCAAAACTGTTTTGTGGTCAATTCCCAGTTCTTCAGCTACGTCGTAACAACTGATATGCCGATCTTGTTCCACTTTTTCAAAGATGGCATCCATTTTACCAGTAATAGGGCAACCAGAGCGAGGTGCATCTTTGACATCGAAATTTCCGGATTGAAAACGCTTAAACCAAATTTGTGCTACTCTCACAGACACCGCACTAGGTCCATAAACATCGCAAATTTTTTTCGCAGCTTGCGTTGTATTAAAATTTTAAAATGTATCGAATTTCTTCATTAGATTCACTCACACTTATTACTTCACAGTACGAAAAACAAATAAAATTCACACATTTTCCTAATTTGAATTTGTAATTATCTTCTTTAAAATGTAAACTTTGAATGATACCAAAACCAGCCAGATACAAATAGTACAGCCAAAGAGATTTTATTACAAGTTCATACATACTATAATGCGAAAAGACTTTTTCCGCAACCTATTATATCACAAAAATGAACAACAAAAACAGTTTTTAGTTATATATATTTATATGACAAATACTATGATGAGATGTTGGTACATTTTTATGTAAAAAGCAATTGCAATAAATATCAGAGTTAGATAAAACCATGGTCTTCAATAACCGCTCAAATTACTTATAATTAAAAACTTCTTTAAATTTTAATTATTTTTAACAAATACCGGTAAAGTAACATACAATCGTAAATTTATAATAATTATAATTTAAGGTGTACTCTCTATAGATTAGAATTTAAATACTTGATAAATCATTATTTAGTCAAAAAAAGATTACTTTTAATTCTATAAAGTTTTATATGAAGTACTAAGTACGTTACGATTTATTCATCATTCTATATTATTTACTGGCAATGATAATATAATTACAAGGAAGGAAATTTATTGACGCTGTAGTACCTCTACCTATACCTACAAATTCCAATAGATAAGTATGCATTATTTAAAAAAAACATTCTGCAAGTAAAATTAAGAAACCATAAAACATAATCTTAAGAAAACTTATTAAAGCTCTAATTTTTTGTAAGGATATTGTGCTCATTAGCTACTGGGTAAGTATCGTGGTAAACGAACCCAAGTTATGGAAGCCAGACTTTTCTACCTTCTTCTTTTACTGTTTTAAATTAAAATCTACATAATATCAATCACTCTATTTTCTGGCTTTGGCTGCAATTCATTTGCATTCGCAATTAATTAATTTAATTTTAAAGTATACTTAATAATTAACTCAAATAATTTAGAAACGTGTCTTTATGTTCGAGTCTATAAATGTGGAGTTGTGGATATCGTAAGAGCTTGGTGACAACATGAGTTATTTGTTTATTTAACTTTAACGAAAAAAATATAGTTTGATTATAATTTGTAGGATTAGACTAACGTATTAATTTGAAAAATTACAGTTTTCAAGTAATTCATTTATTCAAAGTAAAATACATGTGGTTCTTATGCTAAGTATAAGAGTTATCTTAAAACTATGTAGCACATATGTTATTGCAGATCTATAGTCTGGCTCACCGATACCTACACTAGGATCCCCTGTGTTGTAGATATCAGATGTCTTCCCTTTAGGTGAATTCTGAGCTGAGTAGTATAAGAAACAATTTTTAATGTAGCTAAGGAGTAAAAACAAATATAAACTAAAACTTAGAAATAGTCCAGTTAACTAAAAATAACATGTGAATTAACAATACCATTTTAATAAATTGTGTATACTCAGCATTATAGTAAAAAAATGTTGCTCTAGAAAACTGTGTAGTATTTTCTGTATTTTCAAATAATGCAAAGGTATAGGTTAAAAATTCAAAGTATCAGACATGAAATACAAATTACTTTATCAATTTTATTTTCGTTAAGTTTGAACAGTCCATAATGAAGTTATTTAGAGAAAGACATTGTCATTGCTTGATGTCTCAAAAAAATCTATTAATGATCTAAAATATAAATAATTCGGCCAAGTACGAATGTGGAACTCGCGCACTGAGGGTTTCGTATTATTTGAATTAAGGGATAAACTTAGATTTTATAGTCGGAAAACTGCTGTTACCATACATCAGCATAGGTAGCAGTCAGTTTACAATATGCAGTAAAAAATAATATATATTGTCGGCGCGCAAGTTAAGCTTAGTTCAACCTCACGTTAGGTTTAAACAGAAAGCATGGGTAGTTGAGGCGAGTGTTTTAATTGAATAAAGGACTGCCATTAAGCCTACACCTTGGTCACAAGTCCAAGGCACTGATTAGGTTCCTCTCGTAGAACATAATGTTTGATTACTGCGTTACGTTGCGTTTATCCAAGTCCATTCAATATCATACCCTCTCTTAATGTTTTCAACATACCTCTTCTCTCCTTCTTATTTCTCTGAGTTATATAATAAAATTGATGTCATTTTATGGTTTTTACATTATTTCCTTAACGTATGCTGAAACACATCTTAGGTTTCATGATTAACTATACGTTACGATTCCTATGCGAATATACAGTATCTCATAAAATACCTTGCTTAACATTAAATTCCATGATTCCCTGAAAAATCCATGAACCCTAAAAAAACGTAACAAATGTTTAGTCAAGTTTCTTGAAGTTTAAATAAGTCTTTGAAACAAAGTTCATTTTAATGATGTCAGAAAACTAACGTACATACGTTTAATTAACAACCTGAAAGCATTTAGTTCAGTAAATATCTTAGTCGGCCGTGTTATAACGACATTATCTCAATATTGTAACTTAAAGTTATAGAATATTTTATTGCATCAATCTTCTGAAATTGTTAAATGTCAAGATCACAGTTCGATACCAAAACGCTATTCAACGCCATAATATTAAATCTAAATTAATAACATTTTTTCAGTGTTGGATAGCCCATTTATCGAGGAAGACTATAGGCTATATATCATCACGCTAAGATCACAAGGAGCGAATGATCACGGGCACGAAGTCGCAAAGGTCGGCTAGTCCAGTATCAAGCATGAAGATATTCGTAGGGATATAATTGTAGTTTCGTTTAAGGTTTCCGAATCGAAATTTTGTCGCATTGTATAGTTAAGCCGTACGTATAAAAGTATAAATAATGTTCAATAATATGTTAGTTATATTTTTAGGTGGGATAGCCGATTGTTCGTCCGGTGAACGGTGCCGGTTACATTCCATTTTGCCGCGTTCCATTACGCAGCCTCGTGATTCCGAGAAAGAGCGATGTCCCGCTCGCACTAAGCATTCCACTTTATTGCCTGAGTTTTGGAATCCTGCATTGTTTACACTCAAGCTCATTTCAATACAGCCAAGGAAGCACCTCTTAAAGTCGGTAATATCCGGTCAAAGGTCCGCTGGTTATTCATTCTTTTGTAATTCTCTGTAATGAGCGAGAGAACGCTTTAACCATAATGCGATTGAATTGCACCAGCCACAGGACATAAAGATGTTTATAATAGTTAGTCTGTAATAATAGACTGTGGCTGTTCCTCATGCAACCGCATTATGCTCAAGCGTAACGATTCTTTACTGTAAAAGAATAACTTTGCGTCCTTCACTTTTATTAAGACAGAATCATATTGACAACATTTTTAATGTTTGTGCACAATAACAGATAAATAAGTTAGGCACTTAAGTAGCTATTTACACAAAAACATATCTGTATTTTGAAAAGAGCAACCTCTGTAAAAACACTCTACGTCTTAAAATTTTTTATGTATAAAAATATGTGCTTGTATGCATCTATTAAGTAATTATGTAACTTTTATACAATAACTGCTGACCCGGCAAAAGTTGTTTTGCCATATAAATTAAAATAAATTCGAGTGGGCCACCCTTATCACTTAGGGGTATAACCCAATATCCACACAAAATTTCAAAAAAAAACCGAGGAGTTTGGTAACAAACACCGTGACACAAGAATTTTATTATACTAGATAAACTAGCCGACCCGCTCAACTTCGTTCGCTTGTTTCCCCGCTCCTATGGGTCGTAGCGAGATGTTAAATAGCCTAAATTATTCCTTGTTACATCAGCTATCTACCAGTGAAAGTCCCATAAAAATAGGTCCAGCCATTTCAGATATTAGCCGGCACAAACAGACAGACAGACAAAAATTGTAAAACATGTTGTTTCGGTATACGTACCGTGTATACATCCATATGCGCTTAGTAAAAAGCGGTTATTTTAATATTACAGACACTTCAATTTGATTTATTTGTATGGATTGATGTCATACTTGCACATGTTTTGTTTTAGTTGTAACAGAGATTCACACTAAAGTCTAATTAACCCAGCAAGTTCATATTTTTATAAATAAAACTATTTGGGTTTTAATACTCTACGTTGGTATGACGCTATAAAGGGCAATTAGAAATTTATATTTAAGTACTACAAAATGTATATTTTTTGTTACATACAAACGCTATTTGGAGAAGGCTTAATGTTGCACCCTTACATAGCACACTGCGGTTTGAAGGAAGCCGGCCCGTGATTAATGAGTCGCGGTTGTGAGTATAACGCACTTCCTGCGCCAGCGTGCCGCGCCCTCTCGCGATTGAATTAGCAAAAAATACCGACTCGATTGACACGACTCATATTGTCACATTGTAAATTTTACGTGGCCATTGACTTTATAAATGTAAATTAAATTCGTACTAAACCACTACTAAATAAAATCTCCAATATAATTCAGCAAAATATTTAAAAGTTATTTCTAGTATTTTGATTACTGTAGATTTTTGTTGTGTTTTTTTAATTAATTTCTCCTCGGTAAACCATCTGTGTTATTTATCTCGAATTATTATTCTATATTAGTATAACTACCAGCTTATCTATACTCTATACTTAATATATAAAGCTGAAGAGTTTGTTTGCTTGAACGCGCTAATCTTAATAACTATTGGTCCGATTTGAAAAATTCTTTCAGTGTTAGATAGCCCAATTATCGAGTAACGTTATAGCCTATATATCATCACGCTAAGACCAATAGGAGCGGATGATCATGGGCACGAAGTCGCAAAGGTTGGCTAGTTATCTTAATAAACATAATAAAATATTACGTAAGTTTATCACGTTTTTTCTTAATTTTACATTAACGCTGTTTGTTGTCGAAGACAACAAACCTACTGTTTCTTTTGAAGAAAATTATCCATGAGGAGACAGGTTATAATTATTTTCAAGTTTGTAAACATTATGTAAAAAAGTATCTCTCAAGCTTTCCATTTATCCCGAATGTAAGCCAGAAACGTCGATCCGGCAATCTTTGATTTTACGATGGGGGCCTTTGAAATCGAAACAATCCATTCCGTTTTACTTCGTTCGTTAGTCGTTGCTCCCTTAAAAAGAAAAAAGTACGCAAAAAGATTTATTATACAATACTTACATCGCTAAATGTCTATGCAAAAAATATGCTGTCACAGTCACAGCTTGCTACAGTAATCAGCTAATGAGACAGCTGATCGCTATGAGCTGCGTTTGTGTTTTTGATTAATGATCATCGTTATATAACATTAGCAAAACATACTTATTTTTTAGTCGATGTAATGCAAAATTGTGTGATGTGTAATTTCTCTTGTGCTGTTTGTGTGCAAAAAAGTATTGCAGATAGGCATGTATGATGACCATAAGCATATAATAACTTGAAATTATTATTTTAATGCTAGTCAACCCTTCCCAGCTTCACCCGGGTGCAATTTTCAAAACGTGTATGTACTATATTGTACATTAGCCGACCCGCGCGACTTCGTTCGCGTGTTACTCCCCTCCTATGGGTCGTAGCGAGATGTTAAATAGCTTAAGTAACTCCTTGTTACATCAGCTATATGCCAGTGAAAATCCAGTAAAAATCGGTCCAGCAATGGCTGGAATCATTAGCCGGAGCAAATAGACAGACAGACTATTTTATTTTATTTATTTGTATGGATTATGATTTGGTTGATAATAATAAAATGTAATTTTAAAATTTTATTTTATCATTTTTGCATTAAGATAAAATAAAAATTTAAAATTACATTTTACTTATAATTTTTTTTTGCACTAATAATTTTTATACCAAGTATTTTTTTTAAATTATTTATTTTTTAATTATGAGTTAAGAGTTATTTATATATTTTTATTTTCTTTCCATACTCGGGATATTAACGATATCAACACCCACCTCACATATTTAGGTACGAACGTAGGAAGATATCTTTATCATTGATAAAATCGCTCGAATAAACGAAAGTACAAGCGATATGAAATATCAAAGTTAGCGCAGTCATATGAATGCCATTGCCCATTTTTTTTTTTTGTTGACGCTGGGGAATGCATCTACGCATACCCCACAAGTGGAAGTTATGTGGAACTCCCGGCAAATGCCGTCCTACCCACTAAACCCCAGCGATTTCCATTCTCCGTCAAGACAGGGATGCCACAGGATCGCGGTTGCATTCTACCGTGACAGACATTGCCCATTTTGTTAATTACTATGTACAACACACTTACGACTGTGACAACAATTTCGTTTTATTTTGAAGAGACCATACTCTCAGTCTCAGTATAATAAAAAATTCCATAGAAAAAATATATTGTTTCTGATATATTTTTTTTTTAAGTACAAACTAGCAGATGGTCCCCCTGATGGTAAGTGGCCACCATCGGCCATGGACATCGACAAAATAAGAGATACTCTCTTGTTTTGTTGATTGCGTTGCCTCCTCGAACATAGAGTGGGGACTTCTACTAGATCCGCAGCATTAATGGGATGGGAGAGGGGTAAGTCTGTCCCACATGCAACTCGACCGGAACGCGTCTATAACACTTGGCAGTCGGATTCACATGCTGGTGGTCACGAGTCAGTCGGGGAACAGATCTCCTACCGTCAAGGGAGTGCTGGGTTACTCACCTCTTACAAGATGCTCTCCCAGCGGCAGAGGGGAATAGTATCCTAACCCGTCCCCGTGAGCGAATTAGCATAATTTCCAATCTTTCTCTTCATATAAAACTTCTTTAGACTTAAACGAATATACAAATTGGTCCAGCCGTTCTTAAGTTTTGCGATTATCAATAAATCTCTCGATTTATTCTTATTTATACAGATAAACTAGTTATTTTACACCCTTGAGGCTAAAACTTTTACTAACTTTGAATGTCACATTTATTTATATCGATTCAAAAGCATTCAACCCTCTTTTCGCATTAAAAAGTAGCCTATGTCCTTTCTCAGGTTCTAGACTATCTGTAAACCAAATTTCATTTAAATCGGTTCAGTAGTTTGAGCGTGAAAGCGCGACAGACAGACAGACGGTTAGTTACGCATTTATTTATAATATTAATAAGGATTAAACTAGAATATACTCTGTGGGTTGAGTTAGTTAGAAAATTAACAGAATAAGGTTGTGTTTCTTGGAATTTTGCTAATATTTAGAATTGGTAGACTAAAGTTCAATATAAAAGTTTATTTATTATTTATTAAGCACTTTTGTCAATATAAGAGTTATATATTACATACTAATAATTTAGCCTTTATAAAATATTATACATTATACATAATTTTGTGTAATTATTATTGCCATAATATTTAATATTACCAAAATATGAAACCAAGTCAATGGTTTCATATTAAATCTCAACTATTTACAGTCAAAAGACTTCATTGCAAGAGTGTACTACCTGACCCGACAAACGTTGTTCTGCAAAAATATATTCATACAAAAATCACGATGAAAATAACGGGAGGGGGGAGGTAGAACAATAAAAAATACTTCACAACCTATTCTTATCCTGTCAAAGATAAATTAAAATCAGTTTCAAAGGAGTGCGACCACAAACACCGTGACACGAGATTTTTATATACATATTAGAAATATCATTGGGATATCACTTTTTAAAATGTATAATTTGTCTGGGCGATTAATAGTTTGTAAATTTATGTTTAATAAAAACATATTCTTTAGATATTCCTTGCATCTAAACAATAATAAAAACCTAACCTAAATATAAGTAAATTTTTTTTTAATGATTTATTGTTTAAGATAGGTATTGTGCTCTAGGATCACTTATAACAATCAGTCCAAGGAATGAGGAATCCATCTCATTTTGTAAATACTATAGAGAGAGAGGCATGAATCGGGGGAGAGTGCGAGCGAGCAAGAAAACATGTTAGTTATGTATTATTATTCGAACGTCGAATCGGGAGAAACCTGCGTGCGGGCCTCACGGGCGGCCGCCTCCTCCCGCACCCCGCACACCGCTGATCATATGTTCGCGGCGCGGGTGCCCCGCTCGGCGCTCGGGCACGACGGCACGACCGGCGCTCACGGCTCACTGTGAGTCAGGCCCTCGCCGTTGCAACATTACGCACTCGCTAGAGCGCCGATCAGCTGTCCGTAAGTCGCGAGCGAGCCCTAGATAAACCGCAACGCGGTGTGCCATGGAGCTGCTGTGTGCGGAGCGCGTGAGTCCTGCGGTCGGTGAGCGTGCGCGCGCCCCTGCCGCAGCCGCGGACCCCGTGCTGCTGCGCCGCCGCGTGCTGGATAACCTGCTGCGTACAGAAGAGCGCTACGCCGTCACCGCCAACTACTTCGGCACTGTGCAAACCGAGATCACCCCTCATATGCGCCGGATCGTCGCCGAGTGGATGCTAGAGGTGAGCACACGAGCCGCACCCACACTGCTGCCCGACCATTCGCCATTTTGTTACCGGCTCACCGGTGTCGGCCACGTGTAGCTCCACCAGCTCCTCGTCGCGTTCCTCAACTCCTGTGGCCTACGTATGCTAATGCCACTCGCCTATCTTTTAATACAACGAATGATAAATCTAAAACTACTCAAAATATGATCTAAATCGACATAAACTCTTTGTTTACACGATCAGCTGATTATGTTTTCCTTATCTCTAATACAAATTCTTATTGGAATAGTATGAGAATTATGGACGTAGTGTATTAATTAGCTTTTTATTTGGATTTTATGCATTACAAAATAAAAAGTGCATTTCATAGGTAAGTTATACTACTACTTCTTTAATAGAACAAGTAATGTATTATGTCTTATTATAATGAATGTATATGTAAACACAATGTCTCAGTTGAAAAAATAGTGTAGATATCGTGTGTAATTAATTATTCGAAAGTACCTAGTGGCTAGTACCTACTTAGAATTGGTCGTTGACTAAGTGTGACCGGGCACAAGCAGCAAGGCGGTGCGAGGGGCCCCCGGCCGGAACGCGCTGGCGAGGCGGTCGCCGACCGATGCGACTCGCTCGTTCTATTTGAATAATCAGCTGATTTTGACACGCACACAGCTGACGCCCGCGCCGGACACATCTATCATTTGCTTAATAATGTAAACTGTCAAATATAATACCAAAATGGTATATCTTATTTGAAAATCGCGAATTGACTATTTTTAATGTTCGTCTTGTTAAAATAAATAATTGCAACATAGGGTATGTTAGGTACCTACGTAAATAAATATTTATTGATATGAAAATATAAATGTTGTTTAATAACGATTGGAATTATCTTTACGAGTACAGATTAGAAGTATTAAGACAGTATGTAGGCAATCAGCTGTAAAATCTAACTCAGCCACGTGGGCTCGAGCAGAGAGCGCGACGGTTGCGCTGACGTCATGCGACAATGGCGGCGCACCGTGCATGTGCCCAGTGCCTCCTGCTTTATAAGAGTTTACCGACACCTCGTGGTTACATACTGTCTAAACCAGTTGCATACCTACCAAATTTCAGCACAAGCAGACCGAAACAACTCCGTCGATGTGAGGTCACTGACATCTCCAAATAAGTACAAATATCAAAATTAAGTTACCTCCCAAACCATAATCGATATTTTCCATCTTAACGCTCATTTAATATTTAAGATTTTTGAAAACGTTTAATTTTTTATCGGGCATAAAAAAAATCAAATTCACCTTGTTTCTTAAGCTTTTAACAGCTTTGTAAATTTTTGAATCTAATACTTAAACGATTGACGAGATAGTGTCACCTCGTAATCATTTTGTTTAAGATTTGCATTTTAAAAATCACTAGACAGTATTATATTCTGTAATAATGCAGGCGACACTTACTGAGCAAACGGAATGTTGTATGTGCGCTAACGCTAAGTAGGAAGCTCGTAACAGAACAATAGCCAGTTTGACTGAGACATAGTTAATCAGCTGAGAGGTCCACGAGCGTGAGACACTCAGCTGAGGCAGGCCTGAGATATATGTGCAGGCTATTATAGAATCAGAATCCATGCACTCGGGTTACAGCGTGCGAAACTATGTGACAACAAAATAATACGTCTCGTGTCACACTCCACACTACGAATACACACAACTAATAAAGTTTCTCATCTTCAGCATTTAATCCGTTTATTATAAACATTGTTTTTAACAAGTTAAATATTATTTATTAAATTGCAAGTACGAGAAACTCTTCACATAACCATAACTTACATATATATACAAAAAGAATCTATTAAGCGAATAACGTTCAGTAACCGTTGTTGATAAGAAACTCGACTAGTTGGAACCCAGTGTTTTGTATTTATCGCATTACGTATGTAATACAATTTTATGAAATATATAGGTTATCAGGAATTCCGGATGATAAACTCGGTGTTGGGTGCGCCGCGTTCTCGTTTCTATGAAAACATCACAATAAAACTAAGTGTTCTTTTTCAGGTGTGCGAAGATCAAAGCTGTCAAGAAGAAGTTTTCCCCTTGGCCATATCGTACTTAGATCGCTTTTTGAGTACGTGCCCTGTCGGCAAGAGCCAGTTACAGCTGTTAGGAACAGCATGTTTATTGCTGGCCTCTAAACTACGAGAACCCAGCTCTCGTGGTCTGCCTGCGGAGGTTCTCGTTTTCTACACTGCTAACAGCATTACATTAACAGATCTCTGTGTAAGTTCATATATTTTCTATTTTCCTGTAATTTATTATTATTACTAATTGAGTATGTATATGGTATTTGAAAAACAATGCAGATGGCCTGTGCTGGAGGTCCGACTTCGATCCTGGGCACACACCTCTGACTTTTCTGGGTCATGTGTGTTTTAAGCTATTAAATATAACTTGCTTTAACGGTGAAGGAAAACATCGTAAGGAAACCTGCACTCCTGAAAGTTCCCTAAAGTTCTCAAAGGTGTGTTAGGACTGCCAACTCGCACTGGTCCAGCATGATGGACTATGGCCTAACACCCTCCTCACTCTGAGGAGGAGACTCGTGGGCCATTAATTGGTTGTGATGATTATTATAATCACAGCAAGAAATAACCGGAAGTTTTTACCATAGTCTTAGCTTTAGTACCTAATTGAACGGTAAACACGCTTCACAGCCTACAACAATACCTTAGTTGGATTTTCCATCATTAACAATACATAAATAGGGCTAGGGTGAAGTGGAAATACATTTTAATTAAGTTTTTTTAATGAATGCCAGCTGATGATATTAATAATGTAGTAGGTCCGGTAAATGATTATTGCTGTTCTGTAAGCAATTGAGCAGTAAGCACTGTCGTCGGTCATGAAGCTGCAGAAGCTTTCGTGTCGTTCATTCGCCTGATTTCTAACCACCTCGCCTCTCTAGTCTCCACTCTCGACGACCGTGAGATTGGAATTCCAGATTTATGACGGTACTAGCTGCGCCCCGCGGTTTCACCCGCTATATTTTGGATAATTCACACTATATCATTATAAATTATAGCCTATGTGTTATTCTGATGTGTAAGCTATATTATCGTAAAGTTTCATCAAAATCCATTCAATAGTTTTTGCGTGAAAGAGTAACAAACATCTAGACATCCATACATTCTTACAAACTTTCGCGTTTATAATATTAGTAGGATAATATGGGATGAAATAGATTATTTTAGTTTAATTATTCGTGCCTATTCAAACAGCCTATTCTTCATTTTGTTTTAGATACTTATAATAATTATATCAATCGTTTTGCCGTGCACTTACTCTGTTTATAATATAATCTAATTATTAATTTATTGAGTTAAACATCTACCACATTTATTTCTTTACCTAGCTCATCTTTTTAACCCTTGACGTTAGAAGGTGCGTTATATTTGTGTGTAATTCTTTAGAGCTTTTCGTTAATAATTAAATAAAGGCAAACTCGTTTAGAAAGTTACACTTGGTAATTTCTATGACTGTATAGGTTGAATATATTTAATGCAGTAGAAAAACAAATGCCGAACAAATACAGACAAATCAGTAAGTTAGGTAAAAATGTATATTTTAGAAGAAAAATAAGATTCTTTCTATATCAAAGGAACGAATGTTTCTTCTGATATAAATAAAGCTACATCACTGGAAAAGTACACTATCTAAAAGTATCTACGTGTCACACGCATCACAAGAATGATATAAATAAACTCCAAGTATAAATAGGTTTCTAAATCTATTTCGCAAAGAAATATGGTCATTTAATTTTAGGGCGTAACTCCGTGTCATGTTCGGATGCTGGGTAATTGCGAGCTAATTCAATTAAGCATTTTGTTACTTCTTATACTTTTGATGATTACAAAATTATATGTGTATATAGCCAACACAGTATCATATAGGACTTCTAATGTTTATCTAGTATATAATTCTTACTTGTCTTCCGGAATTACATTTAATGTCTGCACTTGTGTGTGTGACTGTCTACCCCGTTTATGTTTCCTAATTCCAAAGGGCGTTGCCATTAGCTAGCTTTCGTAATAACACATAGTTGTAACAGTATGTTACTTGTTGGCACTTGTGAATTATTGATTACGGTTCTGTAATCATTTTTATTAATGTATAATATGTACTTAGACTGTTATGTTGTGTTGAAAGTTTTTACTCACTTTTACAGATTTAGGCTAGTAACTCATCGATTTACTGGGATAAAAAGTATAATTCCAGCGTATAAATTATGCAATACGTTGAGTTGATTTTGAGTGAACAAAAGTTTCCAAAAGGACCCCTGTTTTTCTCGATATTTTCTATGCTGGTTATGTGAATCCAGGTTATAAGTATTCGTGAGCCCAAATATCATTCGGATGTATTTTGCATTTATTCTTTTTCTTATAAATATAACTTATGTCTTAACTAAATGCAGTCGAGTCAAGTATACATTTATACAGTCGTATCGAATTTTAATATGATTGTTATTGATGAAGTAAAATTTTCCATTTTCACAATTTTAGTTTGCGATTTACATGAATATGCGATGTGTTGCATTTTGGGTGCGGCGCGGCCACCCGAGCGGGCCTCAAGCGCCACTGTCGTTCAGTAGATAATAAGTGCACCGCAGATCTTTGCGCGTCATATTACTCGATTTGTTTCTTTTAAATGCATTCCAGAAAACTTGCCTTACTTTATTATACGTTGCTATGTCAACCATAGCAAATAGTAAGTCTATTATTATACTGTTCTCACAAAGCTTAGTGGACAATCATAGTTTCACTTACAGATTTGATAACTACTCGTATTTAGGATGAGTTTGCGCTTTCTTTGGAAAGGTTTGAATGTAATTTCATTCTGGCCGTTTTGGAATGCGGCAAGGGGCAGCTAGAGGAAGGCTGCCCTGTGGAGTGCGGACAGTGTCCCATAACGAGCCGCCTGCCTTCTTGGAAACACCGCCGAACGAGAAGCGCGTTTCAATCAGACCAATTACAGGCGAAGCACGCCGCTTATTTTTTCTCACGCCCGCGACCGCCGCTAACCTTGCTCGTCGCCACATCAGCGCAATCTTCAATATTCTAAGCCAATTGAGACCACATTCAAATTAGCTATTTTTAGTTTTTTGGCTTCACTTTTATAAGCATTGTAAGTAATCGCGTGATTCTGAAATAAGCGTGATATACATGATAGTGGCGATGCGTTGCTAAGCCGAAATAAAAGTGAATAAACTTTTTAGAACCTCATTTAAACATGGATTATTGATTTGTTTTTAAAAGTTAACAAACTATATTCCTAACTAATTGCATTATAAACTCAATATCCTTTAGAAATTAAATAAAATTAGATTTCTCTATGCTCCGTAGCACCACCGTAGCACTTCTACGCAATTTCGTAGACATCTTTATAAACGTTGATTTTATGTAAAAAACGATAATAAAAATTCATAATTGCGAAATAATATTGTTAGTTTATAGGAAAAACATATTTTTATTAAATATCATAGATTAGGTAATAGGGAAGAGGCCGTCACACTCATTGCATACAAAAACCCATTTACAGAAGTTCAACCAAGCGTTTCGGATAACTGCTTACAACCATTGCCCTCAACTTGTATTCAAATATAGTGTATATCTATCTATCAAATACATACATTTCTAAACGTTGTACGAAGTATTGATTTGATTGTGATTTGTAAGGGACACAACAAAACAGAAAAAACTAGCAAAATAGTGTGCACGCTTCGGCATCCGTGCCGGCTTTTGTGTAGGGTTCCCGCGCTCCTTGGACGATCATAAAACCTGAACATTCTCACAACCACGATACGTTTGTTATAATTGAATCGGATCAGTGGCTTCAACTTTGTCAAATTAGTATTGAATATAGTGTCTCGATCGCCTTATTCTCAATCTTAGATTTTGAAATGGTACATACACAATGGTACATGTAATTATGAAAAAGCAAGGCATTAATGCATAAACATAACTGTTTTTTTAAATATTTCTATGCAATACTAACTGTTATTATTAACATAATTGTCAACACCATTTTAATATTCTGTTATATTTTTCATTTAATCATTATTATACTACATAAGTAAGTTAAATATCCTGAGAAAAAATTAACACCGTATTTAGATGTTTATCTATCTCACAGCGCTCGTGCAAGAAACGTCCGTTGCTTTAACATTTCCGCGAAATACCGCAAATTTTTTGAAATTATCAACCCTCCGAACCCATGTCTGCTCTTTCTCATTCTGAGTAGGGATATTCACATTTCGGTGTGCATTTACTTTTTTAGCGCTGACGTAATCACCATGCAAACCCACATCCCCCATGTCATTAAATTAAGCAAACCAAGGACCCTCCGTAACGTAATACTTGAACGGCTCCTTAGTAATGTTGCTTACTTAACTAACCTAAAATCTGTAACTAAATTAAACGTAACAAATAAAAGCATTTTGTTATGTTTATTAAACTTTCTTCATAAATCATTTCCCACGAGTACAGTCGCCGGAGCATTGAAAAAAGTAGAGGAGAAGGGGAGACGGGAACCAGTCGCATTCCGTGCGAGAAGTGGCCTCGTCTACTGTTGCTTACCAAAGACATCTTATCCAGTTATCCACTGCAACCACTACCTCTCATTATAATTATTATTGTGCACGTTGGTTATTAATTATTACACCGTTATTATCTTATATTAAACTAGCTGTGTCCCGCGGTTTCACCCGCTATATTTTGGATAATTCACACTATAAATTATAGCCTATGTGTTATTCTGATGTGGTCAGTTCAGTTTTAGCATGAAAGAGTAACAAACGTCCATACATCCAGTCATCAATACATTCTTACAAACTCTCGCATTTGTAATATTAGTAGGATAAATAAACATGAATTGCATGCATGTAATTATCTTGAAAAGTTTTGTATAAAAGAAAAATTGTTCGAGTTGGCTGACGGTGTTTAATATTTTAAATGGTCAAATATTTTGTTAATACAGATGTTAAAGGATTCTAAGTAAAGCATTAATCTTAATTTCTTTTGTCTCTATAATTTAAAATATCGTTGCTATAATTCCAAGCTGCAATAAAATATAAAGTGCCTATGCGGGCGTTTTGTGGTCAACAATGTTATGATATTAAACATCACTGTTTTAAAACATTATAAGAAAGTTTATTATTTAAAAAACTCTATCTTCTTCATCTTAATTATTTATAACTGCCAGTTTAGTGAATGTCAGCGGGTCTCTGTTACTTAATTTACTTTACAAGAAATTACTGGTACAATGAATTGTAGTTTTTATAGTGAACAGTATTCTACCAGTATTTGTATTACATATATCAGTATTTTTTATCTTCTTCTAATTGCTTTATTATTTATTCAAGAATTTCTAGATTATACGTCGTTTTGAAGGCGTGGAATCGAGACGCCGACGTGGTCGTGGTACTTATTGTTTAGTTCTATAGCGTCACACCGTTCGATGAAATTGGATAAAGCATGGGAACCCAGTGTGGAATTCAGAATGTGGCGCAGGCGAGGGCTGTTTGCATAGTTCGCTTTATTGGCTGTAACGTAGCTCGGTAACTTTTACTACCAAGCCGAGCGTTCTCGTCTACTGCCGCGACTCTTTCTTTAATGAACACGTCCATAAATTTACGATAACAAGATATGGAATACAAATTCTGCATGTTTAAATCCTAAAATACGTATAATCTTGACTTTTAAAAAATCTACATAATATATCAATACTGTGATAAACAAATTTAGATTAGCTACATGTCAATTGGTATCGTGGCACTAGTGTCTGGCGTCTGCGCCTGCGGTGAATACTTTATGAGTGTATTGTTTCCGAAGCTTCTCAACGTTCCCGAGCCAAATACAGAATCTTTTCAGTTCGCGGTCGACCCGCATACTCTCTCGCCCACCTGCTCTTTTTAAGTTATCGAACCTATTGAGGTCACTATACATTTTTCCTATTGACTTGATTATATTTAACAGCACAAGCCGAGCCACTGTCGTGTGACAAACTGTCACACGATCCTACATCGTGCGTGGCTGCGTGCATTCAGTGATGAGACTTCATTCATTCAAAAGCCCCTTATCGGGAACCAATAGGTATCAAAGATTGTTATAGGCCATGCGATTCGGAACCCTAGCACGATAGCCATATAAAATAAAATTGCAAACTAGAGAGCGGCAAATGATTGCCACCGCGGGCGACCCCGCCTTGAGTTAAGTAAACATCGAGTATTATCTGTCAACGGCCATGTAGTGCATTCACGCATGTCAAGCATATATGTGTTTATCTGTGTTAACAAGAAATAATAAAATTATAGAGGCGGTGAAAAAGAATCAAAAGCGGTGCCGTTGTGCAAAAATTATTTAAAATACTCTTTTAACATTAATATGTATATCGTTTTTATCAACTTTTGACAACATTAAAAGGCTACCTACTCCCTGTTCCGGGAAGTCGAGCAAAACGGAATGTTTATGATTATACACAACGGATGTAGTGACTGACGATGGCGTGCAGGATTACCGTCAACATTCACAGTTCACACTTCACACGCAGCCCTCGTATGCTCTACGAAATTATTATAGTTATCGGGTAGTGCCGTGCGATCCAGGGGCTCGAAATAGTCTAAATGAGCTGCTAAACTTCAAATATTTATTTATAAAATAATGACTAATATGTAATGCTTTACTAAAGTATGTCAATTGTCAACAGAGTTGGGAACTGTTAGTGCTGTCTAAGTTGAAATGGGATGTGGCCGGTGTGACTGCGCACGACTTTTTGCCTCTGCTGCTGTCACGGCTAGGGCTCCGAGGCCGCGTCAACACGGAAATGGTACACAGGCACGCGCAGACATTCATATCGCTTGCGGCTAGAGGTGAGTACTGTCTTCAACCGTATATATCCATGTATACCAATCAAGTAAGAATTTATTCTATTGTAATAATATCTTTACTTCTAGTTAGTATTTTTTTAGCTATTTGAATTGCACCATATTCATAAAAGTTAATTGTAAAAAGGTTATGACTTTGTGAGGGTATGACTCGAAACAATTTGTAAAGTTAATTGCTAATCTGACTTGCTCGTGGCGCACCCTATAGGTGGCAAATATTTCTCTGTAGTAACTGGCTGAAGAGCTATTGGCACTTGGTCTTCGGATTATCAACTCGTCTGCCACGTCTGATATTAGCAAACTCCTTCAAATAATATTTTACGAAACGAATACTAGTTTTGACGAGCAACAGTTTTACACGAATATGTGCCCATACATCATAATGTTAGGTTAGCAACGTTTGTTTGCGGTGGATAGACTAATTAGCATCGCGATACCATATCACGTCAGAACAATCTCACACTAGCCCGTAGGGCTTCGGGATCTGTAAAGTATGGTGTGTCACTGAACCTTGATGCAGCCAGTTTAGAACAATCAGTAAATTTATAATTCTTACCCTATTTTTGTGTAATTCTGTGTGTGTAAATCACTTAAGAAGGAAAATGAGATTTTATATGGTTTTTGGTATTTGGAAAATGTTTGGTAAAATTCCTGTTTCATACTTATTATTTCGATTTAATGTAATTGCATATACTGAAATGACTATAATCTATAAGCGATCACGTCAATTGCGGATGACGATATCGATAGTTGTTAAGGGAGTGAAACGATGAGTGTTTGCTTTATCGAGAACTATCTAAGTTGATATTCTTGTCTTATAAGTGCATTTTGTAAAAGTTCTGTGTGTGACAAGTTAAACTGTAGAAGTTATGGATGGGCCGAAGAATCGCTGAGTCGAAGAAATGTGAATAGGTTTGTTTACAGTGAGGGTAGAGTGAGGGCGAGGGTGCGCGTGTGTGGTGCGCCCGGCGGCGGCGCCTCCCACGCCGCTCGCCCGAGCGCATTCCAGCACGCCTCGGGACTTCGCCCCGGTCCCCGCGCCCCACACCCACTGTATCCCTCATGCGATCATATGTTTTTATGCAACGGTTTTTGTTGTTCGCCGCCGCTGTTGTTTTTTTGGCGGATAAGTTCACGCTACAGGTCTTTTATTTCAGTTGCTACTCAGATATCATCTCATACTTGTCATGCACAGACTAACGTAAACTCTAACGTTCGTCTGTTTGCATTTCGATCACTCCCGCAGACTTTACATACTAAAAGATTGTTAGCATTTAGATGACGTATGTTATTCAAAGAGGACCAATATCTTTTATCGTGAGATATTTGAATGGCATAACTTACTCCATTTCATCGAGAACGACATCACTGCGAAACTTTTTTTAATAACAGATAAGGGATAAATGAGCGATTCTTCTTATGAAATAGAAAATACGAAGACGGTCATTCTTATGATAATCTTTGTGACCAGTGTCGCCCATGGCCAAGAATGCTATGGCTTCAGTGTACCTGAGCAAGAACACAGAGTGCATTGGAACCGCAGCGTTAATGGGATAAGAGAGGGAGGGGGTAGGTCTGGCCCACATGCTGGTGGTCGTGCGCCAGTCGGGGAACAGGTCCTCTACCACCAAGTGATGTGAGGTTATCAGTAAAGTCATCTTGATGCCAGCCAGCCTTGGTTATATTAAATTGTAATAATATACTCTTAGAAGATGTAAAAATATTTCTAGTTAATATTAGAAAGTTAAGGAAACTTGAATAATGGTATGACTTGAACTATATGTATACCATAAATGACCTATTTCATTAGGATCAGATGAGTGTTGGTTTTTGTCTCCGCGCCTCCAGACAGGGAACCTATTTGTTCCGGTGGGTATTACTTGTAGCACCGACGCGGCCTCGCTAGATCGTTCACCTTGCGAATAGACTCTGAACGGCGCCCGCCCGTACGCTACATGTCTATTGGTACCTACTGCCTACACTTCACGTTCAAGGGTAATACGATTATGTCATCACAGATGTTTGTAGATTTCGTACTGTGTTTGGAAACTTTTATTAATTATTTATTTGTAGTCTATTGCTTAGAACGTTAATGTACTAAGCGCGAATCTCATGTAAAATGATCCGGTGAGCGGTAACCGCATGGTTTAGTTGTCTACATTGTTCCAACAGCCATCGCTACGGTCGGACCGGTCGTCGCTCGACGAAGCGGTAGGGTTTCGATGTTTGATTAACATCAGATTATGCAAATGCTTCCAATGAGCGGCCGCTCTCGTTGTTTCATCTCTTTCGTTTTGTTCCTTCCCTTCTCGGACCTTTTATCTCAAGTAGTACGCCGCCACATGAGAAGAGAATAAAACCAAATAAAATCTTAAAGGATGCTGAAAGAGTATTCGGTATCCATACACTGCTTGTACGAGTAAATGTATAATAGAATGTACCTTAATGATGAATTGAGAGCCTCTAAGAATTCGGTCGGTCCTGTATTGTATTCGTTTCATATTTTTTAAATGCAAGTTTGAAAATTCAATTAGTAAATGGATTCCTGTATATTCTATTACTATCCAATTTAATTAAATCCACTTGCCTTTAAAATCAGCTATGTAACTTACATAGCTGATTTTCCTGTTGTTATCATTGTGTGTAAAAATAAGTATTGTGGTTTGCGAACGTTGATAAAATATAAACATACTCAATGCTTAATTAAGGACTAAATTACAAATTATTATGAATGTACTAAATTAAGTTCAAAAGAATTGGGTATAAATATAGTTACAAAGTTACCTATATAAGTAGTTTTGAAAGATACATCTTAGCGTCCAGAATTTTCTTCCCGCGTTTAATTAAATGCCAATTATTTTACGGTACAAATACAGGTTGTTCAATACAACTCAAGCTGTCCAGGCCCAAATCGGTCTCCTGTAGAGCCTTTTTAAGAGGTACTCGTATTAATGGTTTTGCCAAAGCCAGTCCGTGAGAAATATTCCAGTAAAACGAGCGCGCTGGCGCGGGCTATGGAATGCGGGCGTGAGGGCGGATGCCGGCTCCTTTGAGGCTACACTCTCCTGAGCGCTGAGCGGGACCAACAACCTGTGGGAAGGAGAAAGGTACTTCATTACCGGATACGCGCGAGCTTCTACGCGTTAATGTATTGACACTCAGCTGTCTCGTCTGCAGCCTGTGCTCCGTAACCACACGTTGTCGTACACAACGACAACTTGTCTTTACAAAATCACGGAATGAACATATTAATTCATATCCGCTCCACATACACGCGTTACTAGTACGTAGCCGAAGCGTATGACCTGGTTTTGGACCGATATCGCATGTTAAAACATTCGTTTGTTATTCAAATCGTAGGTAGTTGCAGTATTTGCAAAACAATGGTACTACATTATTATTTTATAGATTATTTAAGGAAAGTTGTATCGTAGATAAAGTTTAAGCTTCTCGTATGTTGATCAAAGTTACAAATATTTTTTTTTTGTTTCAGATTATGAATTCACCTTGTATCCTCCAAGTACTTTGGCTTCCGGTAGCATCGCAGCCGCTCTGCGTGGATTAGGACTAGACGGGCATCTGATGCGCTTGCACGACCTCACCGGTATCGACTCGGTAAACTACTTTCTAATGATCATAACCGTATTTATTAAAAAAATATCGTTACTAATTGTGTTGTTTTATTTTAGGACTGTCTCCAGACGTGCTTAGAGCAGATTGAAGAGATGGTGCAGATCTTGATCGAGGAGCAGAAACTACGTATCGCTGTCCCAAACGGGCAGGGGCGGGAGGCGGCGGGGTGGACGCCCCCTCCGACCCAAGACAAAGCGCACAGTAACGCCGCCACTCCTACCGACGTCAGGGATGTGCACTTTTAAGCTCTTAGTCAGCTCTGCATGTTTTCTCGCCTGCCGGCCGGCTCGCGAACCCGTGCTTTAATCGCGGTGCATTAGTACGAAAATACTATAAACTAAAGTAAGTTACATGGTGCATCGTGCCACCGTGCCACCGTGCTCGAGGACTGATACCAAGACTGACAATCGCATCACGCGCGTGTAGTGATGAGTTGCAACGTATCATGTACATAGTTATTGTAATCGTAAGCCCTCCGTGCTACTGTTAGCCTCTAGTCTCAAACTAGCGATATTACGGCTGAGGCGTTGCACTGAATAGTGATTTTGATATGAACTTTCATTTATCATTACGAATATGATTGTATCTTCTAATTGTAGTTTTTATCTTGAAATTAAAATCTACCTCTTTATGTTTAAGATGAAAATTTCAATTTTACTTGACATATGCATACAAAAAGTAAAATTACATAAAATATTAGTCGTAGCAAAATTGTGTATAAGGGACCAAAGCAAACTTCTTAATCATTTCTATCATGTCAAAAATAGGATTATCTATTCGTTACTGAATTGTGTACATGAAAGACTTGATAAAAACACATATATAAAAATATAATATATAGAAATGAAATACTTATCTTTCTTTTCAGATTTGATACATTATAATAATCAGTTTATATTAAACCTATGACTAACTAGCTTGATTTCTATCAGAAATTATGATGTTTGTATATCGGGGGGAAGGCAATAAATTACGCTTCTTATTTTGTAAAAACTAATATAATGTATAGTATATATCACTTGATTACAGACAAACAACTGACATAACCCATACAATTTTGACGTAGGTACCTTAAATTATTTACTATTAATTTTAAATAAAGTAAGCGAAGGGCTGAAGTGTTTTATATTCTTTGTTCCTTTTCAATGTATGTTCTACCAACAATTATTTATAGCGTGTAAGTGCTTAACATGCAATGTGATAGAGTTAAAAGCTGATTTAACTCGAAATCATAGTCACTTCCAGTCATAATATGTTAACTAAGGGGTACTATGTGTATGTCCTAATGCGTATGGACTAATTAGGAAATAAGAATTGTGATTTTCGTATCATCGGTAAGTTAAGATTATTTTTAGTTGTAAAAGTTATATGATCGTTCCTATAACCACTGAAAATAATATGCAATAGTCTAGTTTCATAGTTTTGTACTTAATACTACTCGGGCTGAGAGGGAAGTTGACACTATCTACCTACAATAAATATTGTGATATAGTTTCCACAGATAGTTATATTATAGCGCTAAGTACGGGTGGAGACAAATAGTATGTAAAAAGTAATAGTAAGTGTTAAATCTAATGGTATATAATATGTTAGATGTTTGCTTGCATTTATATATAGTCCAGTGTCTTCCATTTCTATAGCTATTTCATGCAAGTGCTAAAAATTGTACCTTTATCGATGCTGTAAAAGTTCACTTAGATAATTTATACTTAACATATAATTCTCTAATTATATATAAGGAACTTAATGTTAGTTGTGTTTAAATATATATAACGTGTACATAGACTATAATGCTGTAAGCATGTGGTGCCATAAGTAACACTACTATAAAAGTATTCGTATGTAAACGCAAGATAAACTTAAAAATCAATATACGATAGTTAGTACGGTTGTGGTATTACTACCTAATTAAGTAATTCAAAATTTGACTCTATATAGACGATTAAGATGTATAAAGATATGTGGGAAAATATACGCATTTATAGTTAATGCTTATTTTTGGCTTTTTATTAGAGTAAGATATAAGATTGTTATGAAATAGATTTAAATTGTATGTTGTATAGTTTATGAGTTAGAGTCGTACGACTCGAAAGAAGTGATCTATTTTTTAATCGTATTGTCGATTTATTATAGAATGCAAAATTCTAAAGGTTTATAATCCGTAGAGTTGCGGAATTTTGATTTTATGTGATTAATTTTTTAGTTACTATTGGAATTGTAGAATCGTTGCGAATTGAGATGTAGATATATAATAACAAAACGGCAATAAAAATTTATACAAAATTAAATCTAGTGTTTTACTTAACACCTTATATAGAGTAGGATAATAATAAAGGTCGTGTCGGGCTATAGTTAGGGTATAATATTCCTATTTGTTGATTTACGTAAATAACTCAGCAAATCGATAAATAATCTTTTACTCGTTTGAGGCTGTCAAAAATCGTTGATAAATAAAATGACGCAATGGAAAAGATAATTTTATTCTTTATTATTATCCTACACTAACTACAGGTGACATACATAAATTACTTAAAATGTTTACAAATCCCCACAAGTCTTTTTATCCGACTACGGCTAAGCCAAAAGGAAGGGCATGATTTTGGCAGTCCATGTATGTATGTATGTTCCACTCGAGCGCTTAAACTACTGAATCAATTTTAATGAATAAGGTGTCAAAACTAGGTAATAAATGAATAAAAAAATATTTTGTCAGGTTTATTAATTACTATATATCTAAAAAGGTTATAAAATAAAACAATTTCTCTTAAATAATTACCATTTAATGGAAAACAAATGTATTTGATTAATCTATTTACAATGAACGTTTTATTACGAACATTTAACGCAATTTACAATACAGATAATATTTTTAATATAGAACATTATAAAAGAAAGGCACAATTATTTAATTTTTTCATTGCCTTGTGTCCATAGAATATTTATGTACAGCAATAAAAACGGAAGTAAACGAATATATTCTAGAAACAAATTTAATAAAATTACATACGCCTATAGGTCACTAATTTAACAATACAACAATAAAAGAAATACAATAATAATTAACTAAATAGAATTTTATATAACTGAATAAAGTAATTTAACCTTTTACTACACTTTTCGAATTCTATATAATCCAATCATTGTCAGAAAAAACGGGGTATGTAACTTAATAAGCTAACTTTGAAATTACGTGGGGGTGGGGGAGGGGCGCGGTTAGTAAAGCCGCCATATTAAATAAAAAAAGGGATAAATTCAGTTTTTTCATAATAACTCGGTCCTCCGTTGAGAAACGAAAATGTTTATTACTTTTTTGATGCTTTACATTAATGGCGTAAATTAAAAATTATAAGGAGATTAAAAAAAAATGTTATTTACAGGAACCCAAATCATCTATTATATTTATATACTTAATAAAACTTTGGAAAATTATATTAGGGTAAACTAAAGGCGGTCAAAATAAAATAAATTACAAGCTACATAAATCTTTCGTTCGTTCGTAACTATTTTAATTTTGATTTTCGTAAATAACTAATGGATTTTCTTTACAAAATGTATGTCCGTTGATACGTCAGGAAAAGTCCTTAATATAAGTAGAAAAAAGTAAATATGTATACACAGAAGAGAAAATAAGAATGTAAATTAAAAACATATTTAAAATACAAGCCTATAAAGATAGTATTGTCATATACTTTGTTTAGAAAAACCGATTAGTAGGTTTCAGTTAGTGTTTCGTTAGCAAGCTACAATTGTACAAATTGTATGTCTTCTCAGACATTTGATTGTACAGTGCCATAGTAGTGACATTATATTCTTTTAAACTGGAACCTTCACTTTAATATATTGTATATTCAAATATGCACGTTGAAATAACTTGCATGATCTGTAAACAGATTCCTCCGGGTAAACTAAAGGGGATTTTGTCTTTTTCTTACGGTGTTTGTGACAAAGAATTTTAAGCAGTTAAATAGACAGAAGTTGATGTTATTAGTAACACAATATTTTATTTTTCTCTATTCCTTAAATGGTCACACTAGTAGAAAGAGATGCCCTTGTAGAGGTTGTACTCTTCGGAACGTTTTTTGAGTGCACGTGCGCTCGTTACTAGCGCACAAACAAAGCAACAAAAATGAAATGGCAACATTTAATCAGTCACCAGCTAGTGCTGCGGCAACACAAGCTTAATTATTTCATTCATTCTTTTCAAGTAATTTTAGCGTCTATTTTTATTTAAAATATCAATGGACATAAAAAAAAAATAAAAAAGAAATCAATGAAAAAACTATTTTTTTTTAATTATTAACTTAAGAACCAAAGAAAATTAATGGTTTTATTCAGCAAGACCAGTTAAAAAGAGTATAATAACTTCACAAATGACATAATTGTTTTATTGTCTTCTTTCATTAATTATTCAAATATAAATTGAATTATTAGGATTTAAATTCACTGTCCAGAAAAGCACTATCGTGAACCCACTCCTGGCACAGGCAATAAGCTTATTTGGCGGGATGACAAAAATACCAGTGATTTGTAATCCAAATTGCTAGTAATCTTGATATAAATCATATATACATATAATACAATTAAATATTTGATGGCAAATAAATAATCTACTGACACTGCAATGTCAGTCCTCCTCTAACTTATCTCCGATGCCTACAAATTCAATAACAAATGCAGCCTGTATCTTAAAGCACTAAATACCTTATTATCTTTCACATATGCACTACTTTTGGAGTGTTCTTTCCGCGAAGCCAGTTTAAAAGAACAGTAGAGGTGCTTTGGGTGTCTCGTGCTGAAAGTAAAAAATAATTATCATATTTATATGATAGGTTGAGAAACTATATCATCTTCAAGTTTTACCAAATAACTAAGAAGAAAGATAAGAGACTATCAAACAGAATCCTAATTTCAAATCCAGAAGAAGTTAACGAAGGCCCTATCCTTCAATGCAGTGATGATAATCGTCTCCGATTACCGGTGTTCCTTACTGAATTTTACAATAAATCTTTTTCAGTAAAAATCGTAAACTTATGGAACCCACTAGTTAAGTAAATCATTAAATGTATTAAAAAGTCGCTTAAAAACGTTTTACTAAAAATTAAAACAGAATACCGTCAAATGATTATCATGATTGTTTATTATTGTATTATCTAATATAATATGTATGCATGTAAGTTTATGTTAATATTTAAGATGTGTACTTTATGCCTTGCTACAAACTCTCTGCCATAGCTTCCATTCGAAAAGATTGTCTGGAAGAAATTACTCAAAGCGTCTTTGCGCACTAGTACTTGTATAGTTTTAAGCCCTATTAAGTCTGTAATATTCTATTTATTTTGTGTGTTATCAATCAATCAATCCAGGCTTACCTTCTTATGAACAACTTTTTATTTAAAAAAGATATCAGTTGCATAATAAAAATTATTAAAATAGGAAAATGCCTAAGAGAAGACGTACATATACTTAATATTGTGTAAATAATTATTTCAATTCCGAAGTTCGTAACATCGAACAACACTTACAAAGAGTATGGTGCGCTTGAGCGAGTTGCTCGACTGCTTCGGGCGGCAGGTTGGCGACGTCGCGCTGCATCAGGCGCATGCCCAGTTGCCGCTGCTCGCTGTCTTGACGCAGCCGGACGTCGCGATTTTGTTTCACACTTCGCAATTCTGTTAACCTGATGGATTTTGGGCAGATAAGCTATAATTAGTAAATGTCAATAACAATATTTCTCATTGTTCGCCATAACAAATAGAGTACATTCGGAGGATTAATGCATAAAACTAATAGCAAAAGGTTTTAAGAGCACAGTGAAATTCGAAAAACAATATTATTTTGCTGATTCACATAGACAAAGCTAAAATTAAATGATAAATAATTACATTTCAAAAAATAATACTTACTTAGCTTGTAACTTTGGTTTGTCCGCATCACGATCGCTGATACTACTGCTTCGCGACGTTTGAGGTTTATGCGTGTCGACAAACTGATGTTCCTTTTCTATCGTGAAAGTGGGCAATTCTGAAATCCCTTCTTGACCTGAACTTACAGGTAGATCTAAGCCAGCAGATTGGCAGCGTGACTTCAATTCTTCAAAGGACCGCAAGCTGTCAGAGAGTCGTAACTGTAGCGTATCTCTTTCATCGAGTAATTGAGTTAATTCCATTGTGAGTTCTTCACACCGCACATCTCTTTGGTGTAACATATACAAAGCTAAATCTAATTCTGCACGTGGTACTGCGTCTAGCAACTCCCTATCCATACCGATCGGTGCCTGGTCTCCTTCTATAGAACCCGGTTTAGTGCCAGAAGCGAATGTGACATGTTTTTCTATTTTACTATTCACTGATCTCAAAGTATCTTTTAAACTTGACACTTCATCCTTTAGTGTTACTATTTCTAATTCTTGACTTTCTAATACTGCTAGAGTTTCAGATGATCTGTTTGCATATTCATCAAGCATTTTATTTAAATCACTAATTTGTTTATTTAAATTTGTACATTCAATTATTTTTTCTTTCAACGTTTCAACTAGATCATTTTTCTCTTTTTCTAATTCCTGTTGTGTTTTCTCAAAACTGACTTCACGTTCGTGCATCTTTAATCTTAAAATGGCTAACTCCGATTCTTTTTCATATGTCAAGTCCTCAACTTTCTTTTCATATTCTATTAAATGTTTTCTTACATTTTCAAACTCTTCATTTCTTTGAGATAAAGTTATTGTAAAGTCATGAGTTGTCTGAAATATTTCGCTATCTTTAATTTGAAGCTGTTTTGTAAAATCTGCAATTTTGTTTTCATAATTTTCACGTAATTCTTCAATTTGTTTGTTTAAGCTCTCATTCACGGACTTTGTTGCGTCTAATTCTGTCTGAAGGTTCTCTATCATACTTTCAAGTTGATTGCATTGCAGTTGGTGTTTGGTGTTTAATTCCTGTATTACTTTATCACACTCGTCTTGATGAACAAGAATTTTATTTTCATGTATAATTTTTTCATCTTCCAATTCTGAGCGAAGAATATCTAGCTTGTTCACCACTTCAGCGTATTTATCTTGAAGACTTGTAAAATGCTCCTCTTTCTCAAGTAATTTATTCTGTAAAGAACTTATTTGTTCTGATGAAATGATTTGATTTGTTTCTTCTTGACTAGATGATTGAACATTTTCGAGTAGCTGTTCATACTTGGATTCAGATGCATTTAATTGGGTCCTAAGATCGTGCTCTAGTTGTTGGAACTCATATTGCCTTTGCGCTAAATGTTGTTTCCATATTTCTGCTATTTCAAATCCTCTTTGATCTATAGCACTCGACACTGAAGATCGTAACTCGGCTACAGTTGATAATAGTTGATCATTTTCTGTATTAAGATTTTGTACTTGAGTTTTTAGATCGATTATTTGATTTTCGTAATCCGTGACTTTCTCTGTTAATGACTTATTGTCTTGTTCGAGGCCCTGAAGTTGATCATTAACTTTATCTAAACTATTTCTTAAATTTATATTATATTCTTCCAAAATTCTATATTTTTCCATTAATTCTTCAGCATTTAAATCATTTTCGCTTTGTACATGAGACCTTTCTTGAAACATATCTAATTTTAACCTCATGGTTTCCAGTTCATTATTTAACGTCGCTATTCTAATATTTGCATCGTTTTCAATATTTTTCAAATATTGATTTTCTTCTGCCAGTTTATTATTTTTCTCTAGAAGCTCTTGTTCACATCTTTGAAACACAGTTGAATTAACACTAATATTTTGCTGTAATTGTTCATTTTGTAACCTTAGTTCATCACACCGTGTTTGACAAGTTTGTAGATTTTCATTTAATAATGCAAAGTTTTCTTCTAATGCTGAAAATTTACTAGAGGATTCATTCAGTCTCTGTATTAGATTTTGATTGTCATCATTAGATCGATATTTCTCTAATTGCTCTTTAAGAGTAATTATTTCATTTCGTAATTCTTCTAGATTTTTTAATAACTTCTCATTTTCGGCATCTGCATTTTGACAATGTTTCTTTAGGTTACTTGTTTCGGCCCTGAATTGTTCTATCTGTAAACACAATTCTTTATTTTCGCTATATAAAGTCTCAATTGTGGACTGCATTTCATCATTCTCTTTTTCTAATTTTCCCATTTCTTCATTTACTTCTGGAACAATTCTATTTTCACTGACAATAGATTGTAATGTTTGATTATCTATTGAATCTTTTGACTCGTTCTCACCACCCCATTGCAATGTTGAAACTTTGTCATTCACTTGTTTAAAATTATATTTCCACATTTGTAGTTCATTGTCCATTTTTTCTTTCATTTCAATTAACCTGTCATTAGAATTCTTAAAAACTTCATTTTGTTTTTTTAATACTTCTTTTTCTCGCCGCTCCTTATCTAAGTCTGCTTTGAGTTCTTGTACATTTTTCTCTAGAACTACAACATTGCTGGATAATTCACTTTCTATAGTCATATCTAACATTGAAGATTCAGAAATCTTTTTGGTTAATTGTAGCTCATTTGAAAGCATTTCATTTTTCATTTTCATTTCTTTGAATTTCTTTAAAGCTTTTAATAGCTTAGCATGTGTAGAATCTAGTTCTGACTTAAGCTTTTGATTAGCATCTTTGAGGTGATGGATTTGTTGATGTAGATGCGACAGACCTGGTGTTACTTCTCCGTAATCTTCATTTCCTTCAAGACCCCAACCTTCATCAGAGTTAAAGGGGTCGACTTCTTCGGCTGCCTGCGGTTCTTCTTCATTTTCCTTATAGCAGAGATAGGATTTTTGCGGAGTGATTGTCTCTTCTATTACACCGGCTGAAGTCGAAATTGCATGTGAATGTTGCTTAGACTGATTATCAACAATCTTCTTTGCTACTTGCTCAATATTATCATCAGGACCAGACTCAGTTTCACAAATGATTTGTGATTGAAGAGATGATATATCAAATGATTTTGATTCATTATCCATTGCCTCTATCGTTGATGATATAGTCATTCCTTCAGTTTTAGGTATGTTCATTTCAAAAACTAGTTTTTTATTTTCCATTATTTGTTTGATTTGCTCATCTTTTTGGTTTATTAATGCTTGTAATTTATCGTTATTTCTGTTTAAATTATCAATTTCTTTCAATAAATTGTTAATTTTTAATGAAGACTCTTCCAATTTTTCTAACAAATCATTATTTTTACAATCCATTCCAGATATGTTTGATAAATGATCTTGTTGTAATACTTGAATTTTTTTACCTAATTCTAAGATTTCTTGGTTTTTACAATTAAGTACGGAGTTTAGTTTATTAATTTCGCTTACATATTGATCAGTATAATCTGGAGAAGAAAGTTTTTCATTTTGGATTGATTTCTCAATTAATATTTTATTTTCTGCTGCCAACTGACTTAGACTGATATTAAGTCCCTCAATTTCATTTCTGTATTCGTGAATTTTTGTTTCCAATTGAGACACATGATCATTAATTTTTTCATACTTTTCACTTATAAACTTCTTTTCTTTAATAGCATTTTCGATTTGCGTGTTAAACTCTGTTTCTAATTCTTCAACAACTTTTTTCTTTTCTTCTAAGAGCGTAGTGTATTCTTGTTTAAGACGCTTGAGGTTACCTTCTAATTCTTGAATGTTGTTCTGATACCTCAATATTTCAGCTGCTGTCATATCTATGTTTTTAGCTTTATCTTCAAATAGATTGCACTTATTTTGTAAATCTAGGTGTGATTTTTGTAAAACTATGAACTCTTCCTCTTTTTCTTGGAATTTATTTCGTAATTCTTTATTTTCATTTTCAAGTTCATCTAACTGTTTTTCTACAACTCTATCATTATCAATTAGAGCAGCAAGCCTATTTATCAGTTCATCTTCTTGATGTGTATATTCGCTATAAGCTTTCTGTTTTTCATGTAACTGAGTATCCAAGTCATCAGCTTTTCGCTCCAAAGATTGGCGTCTGTTTTCCATTGTAGAGATACTTTCTTCCAACCGACGTATTCTACTTTCATATTTTTCTATTTCAGACTGTAAGCTTTCTATATACATATCACGTTCTTGAATCTTTGCATCGTGACCAAATTGTACTTGGTTCACGTTTTGTTTATATCTTTCAATTGCAGAGGTTAATTCAGATATTTGATCTTGTTTTTGATTAATTTCTGTTTCCAGGCAAGATATTTTTGTCAAAAAGTTGGCATTGTTCTTTAAATCAATTTCACATTCAACAATTTTATTGTTTAACATCTCAATTTGATTTTTTAGATTGTTGTTTTCGTCGCGAGCCAAAAACAGATCCTTATTTAATAATTCTAATGATTCATTTAATTTCGTAATAATTTTATTATCATCACTGATTTTCTTACGCAATGATTCAATTTCCGTTTGTAAATATATGATTTCTTGTGATTTTTGTTCTATTACTACTTTTTGAGATTGTAATCGGTTAAATTCTTCTTCTGCATGCTTTAATTTTTCATGCAAAGCTGGTATTGTTTCTACTTGTATTAAAAGCTGTTCATATAGATCGTTTTTATTTTCTAGTTGTCTTTGAGTTTCATGGAACTGATTTTCCAACTCAGTGTACATCGCAGATTTCTTCTTAATATTAATAGCAAACTTTTTCAACTTTTCCATTAATTCTTTATTTTTTATTTCCAATGCAGTATACTGTTCATTTTGAACGTTTTTATCCACCGAAACGGATCCTAATTTTTCTTTAGCATCCTCATAGAGTTTAGAAAGTTCATTGATTTCACCACTCTTTTGAACAACAATATTATGAAGTTTTTCGTTATCAATAGATTCTTTTCTCAACTGTAATTTAATTTCATGTATTTCTTCATCACGTTCTTTAGCTTGTAATATAACAGATGAGATTTCTTCCTTTTGTTTTTGTTGGTGGTTTTGTAAATCTTTAATAACTTCTTGTTTCTCCAAAAGTACTTCTTGCATTTTATTTAATTCCATCTCTAGATTACTGTTTTTAGATTCAAGTTTTGATTTTACAGATACCAGCTGAGTTTTTTCTTCTTCAAGAGCTCTGAGTTTTTCTTCATAGTCAGATAATGTCTTCTGATACAGGGCAATTTGCTTGTTCAATGACTTTATTACATCACTGTTTTGATCTTTTGCCTTTTCATCTTCCAGTAAACCTACTGTGGACTTAAGTTTCTGTGAGATATCATTTAATTTAGTTATTTGATTAATGTATTCTGACATTTCTTTATCTTTTTGCTGAAGGGTATTACTGTAATTGATAACTTGTTTTTCATATTCATGTAGGATATTTTCCAACTCATGAATTCTTGCATCTCTTGCATTTATCGCATTTGTATATTCTTGATGTACTTTTTGTATCTCGACTTGCAATAATTCAGCTTGAGTAATATGCAAGTTTTGTTCGGCTTTATTTTCATTAGTTACAGTGTCTATTTCTTTCTTCAGATGGTTATTGTCATCTGTTAATTTCTTGATTAATTTTTCGTTAGATGCATTGATTTGTAATATATCTTTTTGTTTTTCTTGCTGTTCTTCTAAAGACAGAATTTTCATTTGGCAATCGGCAATTTCATCCTCTCTTTCTTTTATTGTATTCTTAAGTTTAAGTATTTCTTTGGTTAATTGTTTTACAGATTTTGTTCTACTGGGTCCTTTATCTCCACCTGATTTGTCATCATGATGTATGGTTTCTGTAAAAGATCCATCTATAACATCTTCAATATTTGATGGTTTTACTATTTCAGCAGTTTCTTTTAATATTTCACTTCTTTCATGTTTAAGATCTTCTATTTGACGTGTGAGATCATTATTAAGAGAAATAAGTTGAGTTTTTTCAGAACTAAGTAGCAGTATATTATCTTTTAGACTACCACACTGGTCATTTAATTCTTTTATATTTTCAGTTAAGGACTCATTTTCCAGCGACAACTTATTCATCTTTTCCATTACTTCCTGTCGTTCACATGAAAACAACTCTATTTTCTTTTTAAGTTCAATAGCTTCTTCAATCAACTTTCCTTTTTGAATTTCTTTTTCCTCACTTAGAGCATCATAATCTTGAGAATCTTCGATTTTCTTTTCGTTTTGTAGAGATTTATTATATTCTTCAAGTTCTAATTTTTCTTGCGTTGTCAAAGATTCAACAATTTCTATTGATTCTGCTGAACTCACTTTTTCTGCACTTAACTTTTCTAATTTGTCAGTGAGTTCAATATTCTCTTGAATGTAGTTATCCAATTTTTGAATTAATTCATCTTTTTCTTCTTGTAGGATTTTGATTGTACCATTTAATTGTTCCTTATCTAACTTTAAGTTATCTATAATAAGTTCAAGCTCCTTTTTAGCTGCTTGCAATTCATCAATTTGCTCTTCAAGTTCTACAGACTTCATCTCGGAGGATACTTGTTCATTTTGAAGTAAAGCTATATCAGCTAAGCGATCTTCCATTTCTAGATTCTTCTGCTGCAAACTATGTAGCTCTAAAATTAATATATAAACACTTCTATAATCCCAGTAAATTATATTATAAAGAAAAAGTTTGGAATAAACTAATGACTAAAAATAAAAGTATAGGTTTTCTGATATTATATTTCAATTTATTTATTTCAATTTCAATTATATAATTGTAAGTAATTTCATTAGCACTAAGTAAAGTATTTATAATAATATAAAGAGATATTTAAAACAATATTTACCTTGAACTAAATCAAACTTCTGAGTTTCCAGTAAAGTTATTGATTTAAGTCTCATTTCAGACACATTTTCCATCTCTACCAGCTTTTTATATACATCAGATTCTGTTACTGTAATAAAAAATAGGATATTGATTTCTTATCCAAAGTTTGTTTAATTTTTTTTAAATTAGTTGTCATATTATATTAGTACAAATTTGGGAATTGAACAAAGGATATTTAGGTTCAAGCTTTATTTAAAGTATTAGAACAAAATTGATTTACATGTTTATGCTAATAATTAACAACACACACACAAAAAAAAAATTTAAGGAAAATTAGAATAAATGATGGAGAATAAAGCCCGACTAGCAGCATTAAAAAAAATCTTTTTGTGTTGCCTATATAAAAGACTTTTATTAATCCAATCTCTAAACTGCAGCTAATATAGTGATAGATGATGCTTAATAACAAAGTAAATATTTGTTTGTACTTACATCTTCCACTGTCATAATCTACCAAATGCAGCTGAAGGTTACCTTTCTCTTCTTCAAGTTCGGCAACTTTCTGTGTAAGTTGATGTATTTCCTCATTTAATTTTATAATTTCTGCATTAGCATCAGACACCTTGCTGAAATTGTCGATAGTTTTCTGCATCTGTTTTAACTTCAGTTTGAAATTAGACTTAACTTTGATCATATTCTTATTGGCTGCATCTATTTCAATATTAAGTATGGCTATTTGATTGAGAGCTGATTGCAATTCTTTTTGCATATCTTCAACATTTTCAGGTAAGTGTGTAAGATCTGTATCTTTTACAGGTTCTATTAGATTGACTGATATTGCAACATCAGTCTTTTCAACCTGTTTTAACGAATTAATTGACAGTTCTAATTCACTAATAGTTGCTTCTTTATTGACAATAAGTGATTGTAGCTCGGCAACCAATGTATCTTTTTGAGCAATTAGATATTCTTTATGTAATATGTCTTTATTAAGAGATTGTAGCATAACATCTGATTTATTTTTTTCAGTTTTACCCTTTTTGTCTTGTTCTTGTAATGATTCAGAGGACAAGCGACTCCAGGGGGATTTCATTTTTGATCCCCTTCCAGTTTTACGAGCTGGAATTGGACTACCTTTTTTACTTGGAGATGCACTATGTTTTATTTCTTGTTGGCTTGAAGAAATTTGGTTTTCAAGTTCTATATTAGCCTGTCTGATTTCAAAGTTGATTTGTTCCAGAAATTCAACTTTTTTCGTTAGTTCTTCCATATTATTAATTTCAAGTGATCCCTTTTCTTCTTCAACATCTTTCTCCTTTTCTTCAATTACTTGTACTTGATTGCTTTCTGAAAGCAGACTTATTTTTTCTTGTAATTCAATAATCTGTTTTGTCTTCAGGTCAAGTTCTTCAGCCAATTTTGAATGAGCTATGCTTATTTCAAATCGTGAATTTTCTAAAATAGTATTAGCTTCCTCAAGACTTTTTATTTTTTCGTTTTTTTCTTCAATTTCCTTAATTAATTTCTGTTTTTCCTCCTTCCATTCTGTTTCCATGACTATAAAATTACTTTGCATTTTTATCATCTGCTGTTTTGTATCGTCTAGTAAATCTGTAGAATCTTTTTCTGAAATATTTATATTTACATTTAAGATACTATAGAATTCTAAAAAGTTTAATATTTTCATATTTTGATCATTGTAGAATAAAAATACACATACCTTTTTTACTTAAACTATCAGATAATAACGTTGTAGCTTTATTTTTAGCTTCTATTATTTGATCCTTTTCATTAATTTTTTCCTGCAAATCTAAAATTGTAGTTTCCATTGCTCTCATTTTCACTTGCATTACACTAAGATTATTTTCTTTTTCTTTTATTGCTGTCATGAGTTTTGTTACTTCATTATTGTCAGTACTCTGAAAAATAAAAAATTAAGTTCCAAAATGATTATGCAGAAGGAAAATTATGGGATGTGTAAAAAATGTTAAACTCGAGTCAGGACATGTGACCTGATCGAAAATTTGTAAACGCAGCTTGGTCAAAAATTCGTAAGATGCATAATACAGTTAGTTTTTTTTTAATTTTGTTGTTTGGGTTACTTAAACAGTAGAATTATATTTTCTTTCCAAAGTCATGTGACACATTCTGGTCTCACTGTATATAATGCTGTTCGCATTTGCATGATCGCTGTTCGGTTTTTTTGAATTTTGTTCTTTGAGAATATTCAAAAATACTTTTTGTTAAGCTAAATTTTTTTTTATTCTCTTTTTTTTTTTTTTTTTATTTCTTTTTTTTTTTTTTTAGTCTCTTATTCAGCAACACAGAAAAAGAACATGCATAACTTAATATTCACAATTTCTTTATAAATAGCACCAAGATTTAATAGAATATCAGTTTAGAAAAATTATAAATAAAATGATGTCAATATAAATACCTTTTTAACATCAATATCACTAACTGAATCTTTCCTTGTAGTTGGTACTGTTTTTTTAACATGTCTTTTACTTATTTCTTTATATTGCTTAATTTTTTCCATTAAGAGTTCCTTCTGTTTTAGAGTGTTGGCTAAACTTTCACTTATACCTGGAACTTTATGAAAAACAATAACAATTATTTAAATAATACTACTTTAAACTTCATTAATAATATAATCTTGGTTACTCACTGTTTAATGCATCTTGGACTGACAAAGTGGTTGAAGTGTCTGTTGCAACAGAATAACCAGTTCTTTCACTTATGGTCGTTGCCATTTCTGAAGAAGTGTCTCCAACATCTTCTTCTAAAAATTAGATAATGAAAGATCAATAAAAAAGATTTAAATTAGCATCCAGATGGTGGGGATGAAATCTGTCCTTGCAGCAAAGAGTGTGATGACAGAAAAGTGATGAGGGCACTAAGTGCAATAATTCCTGAGACCATTTCCCATTGTACAAACAGTAGAGACCACCACCACACAAAAACTAAGATCTCTCTGGAGGCTAAGTTCTTTTAAACCATCTGTGAGTATGGGATGGGATCATTGATAATACAAACAGTTCATTGTTGGCTGAGGTCAAGTGGCCCCAGCCGATAGACGACAACAGTATTCTACATGCGGATGAACTTTAACAGATTTAGGAACTCCTACTGAGTAGACACAACATAATATTATATAAAGGAAATTAACAGGAAATCTTACACTTTGGTTGGTTAGCATCGAGAATAATATGGTTAGTTACATTCCTAACACTTATAAACATAAAGCAAGTATTGACAGGTCTGATATTACCATAAGCAAAAGCTACTTAAATGGCCTCTAACATAGATAAACTCACATCATCTTATTGTTGTTATTATCTAATGATTACATTATAGAATTTTAAAAGATAAACTTACCAAAAGGACGTCCTAGAAGCTCTGCTGTGGCTTTGCGGTGTTCTTTGATCCTTTTAGATACAAGTGCTGCATTTTCAAGGCATTTCTGAGCTCTTTCGAATTTTATTTGTCTTTCTGAAGATGTTGTATGCTATAATAGTTATTTTGACATTATAAATGATATAATTAAATTTACACACTTCTATTAAAATATACAACAAAAATAGTGACAAAATGTAGTATTGAGAAAGAGCAGTAATCTGCAATATGGATTATGTTAATCTAATGAAAAATAGACAAGTCATAAACCTACATAATAAGTTATTTACCTTAATATCTCTAACACTTCCAGCAACACTGGACACTTCACTTGGCGCTGCTAAATTGGGATCAGAGAAGTCGATCTTTTTATCCTGCTCAGGATTAATATTGATGTTTTTACTTTCCGACATTGTTTGTTTTCCGCCGCGCACATTAAAACAATAAATAACATAAACGAAGCCTTGATAATAAAGAACAGTATCACTTTTGGATGGAATTAAGATATGAGAAGTTTAGAGAGGAAATAATTAAAACATTGCCACCACTTGGCACTTGTTATTGCTTGCCATTTTCGATCTTTTTAATAATACCACGTCAGCACAGATGAGAAATACCATAGACTTTTACATTTAAATGACAATGTAAGATTGCATCGATATTTAATTTTTAGATATAAAAAAAAACTAAGTAACGAAAACATTAATATTTTTCAGTAAACATATGGATACTTGTTATAACTAAAAAATTACTTTAATGTTTACTAAATTAATGTTTGTTAATAACAATCTTATTTTTAGTCTCCTTTTTCACCTGGTACCTGCTCTGGTGTCACAAGGCGAGCTCAACAAGCAGGTATTCAAAAAACATGAGACGCTACTAAGAACCTAAGTTTTCATCTGTGTGAAAATAAGTTGTCTGATCGCCCTGGAACTATTATATCTATAATATAACATAATTATCTCTTTATTAGTGTTGCTCTATAATGTTCGATAATATGTGATGAAGATGTGTAACATCTCTATTAAGTCTGTGGTGGACATAGACAATCAGAAATCGGATCTAATTATTTGACAGATTTGCATTTTATAGCAAAAATCTAAGATTTTATTTATTTAAAATATTTCTGTATATGTTGCTTTAAACAAAATTTATTAGATGGCATCTTCTCGTATACAGGTATTATTCCTTAACCATTATCACCTTATGCAACTTAAGGATATTTTGTTGCATCATGACAAGTTATTGACAATATCATACGTAAATGTGACCTTATATATTATTTAGATTTAGATAAACTTTAAATTTTATTTTAGGCGACAGTTCGTCAGTTATCTAAGACATTTAAAAAGAAAAATAGATTTGAAATCGGTATAGCCAATGAACTTCCTAACGCTTATAAGAAGTTTTGGAACGAATGGAAGGTGTTGAAACCTGCAGCTGTGCACTTTATACCTCAAGAAAGTAAATGGAAGCGTGATGAGCTAACTGGTGAAACTCTTCCAGTACAGAATGTACCAATACCCCTTAAATATCCATCTGAAATCCATGAGGGAATTTGGGGAGGTGAAGCAGTAATAAAAGGTTAGATTCAAGTAAATTTATTATTTAATTCATACAACAAATTAATATTAATATTCTAAATAATGATTTTAGGTTTTCAAAAACGTGATCCTCGTCGGCGCAGAGTGCCTCATTACTGGGTGCCTATTCTTAAGAGGACTGTTGTAAAATCTGAAGTTTTAAACACCCATTTATCTGTAACTGTAACCGATAGAACTATAAAGCTAATTCATGATCATTATGGATTTGATCATTACCTGCTCAAGACACCAGCCTGTGATTTGGTTTCAATGCTAGCTTTGAAATTAAAAAAACAAATACTTGTAGAGCTGATGAATGGCTGCCCAAGATATGCACATGATCCAAAGAAACAAATGGAAGTGTACGATGAATACAAAACTTATTTATCCTCCGTAAGTTGCTGTAAAAAGTTTTATTATTATCTTAAACATATATTTTGAGATTTGTTATTGTAAATTTGAAATAAAGCAATCCAGTCCAGTCTTAAGCCCAGAGATATAATAAAACAATTTATAATTATTACTTAATAAATACATAATTGAACTTTCTGTTCCTATATACTACATATTTGATCATACACTATTGAAGAGCAAACAAGTTAATTTTGTCTCAGTTTATTTTACATATTTTTTTATATTAGCCTCAACTTATGAATTTGAGTTTAATCTAAATGTATTTATCAGAATATTATCAATTACTAGCATCAACACTTCTTTACTAATCTCTTTATTGGTCATCTATATTAGACTAGTCGACCTGCCCTGGCTTCTATGCAGACTGCATTTTACCTAATGATGAACCCATACAAACTTTTATCCCCTTTATCACTATCACTCACTGCTTTACTCCATCATTATACTACTACATTTTATATTTTAATTTTGAAGATCAATGTAATTTATATATGACTGACTCCCAAAGGACATAAATGTCACACTGCTCGATGATTCATTTCAGCCCCTTCAAACAATTTATTGTGATAAAATGTTGATTAATGATTAAAATGTTGATTTTCGAAGCTTTATAATTTCATTAAAATTGGTTCAGTGCTTTAAGTGTGGAAAAAGTTATTTTTGCATTTAATATTTTAAAAAATTTGTGAAAGGGGGGTGCCCTAGAAAGATTTGTGCTTCTAGACAATCCTAGTTATAATATTTCAGACTTCAGTATCTATACTTGTAACACTTGGTAATAATAAGAATATATATAAAAATAACATTTTAACAACTATCTCTTACTTAATTTCATACTCCTATAAAAAATGTCTAGAATTATAGTATCTTATATTAATATATAAAGCTAAAGAGTTTGTTTGTTTGCTTGAACTCGCTAATCTCAGGAACAACTGGTCCAATTTGAAAAAATCTTTTAGTATTAGATAGGAAGGCTATATATCATCATACTAAGACCAATAGGAGCGGGACATCACATGGATGAAGTCACAAGGGTCGATTTGTAAAGAATAAGTTGATAATCATAGTAAAATATTTTTTTATAGTATACAGCTGAAGAAATAGAGTGGTATGGATTGTCCTGGTATGAAGCACTCAGCAAAGTAGCCAAGATGAAGGAGGCTGCCAATAAACCTATTCCTTTAAAAAGTCTTTATAGAAAGAACTTGGTTGAGAAGTTAAAAGCAGCAGAGTTAGAAACAGAAAAGACACCAAGTGATGAATTATCGTAAGTAACTAAATATCAAGAAAAATAACATTTCAGTTTAATTTCTTTTTACAAGTATAAACAATTTCTTATTACAAGTATAGATGGTGGTCAGATAGATAAAATATATATTTTAAGCAATTAAATATCACTTGCTTTAATGGTGAAGGAAAACATTGAGATAACCTGCACTTCTGAGAGTTCCCTGTCCGTGTATAAAGTCTGCCAGCCTGCACTTGGCGAGCATTGTGAACTATCGCTTAATCCCTCCTCATTCTTAGAAGGAGACCTGACTCAGCAGTTATCAGGGTGATGATGATAAATAATAATATTTTGTTTTAGAACTACAACTTCTTGGCTATCAAAAATGAATCCATTTGGGAAGAAAGATGAAGCTTAGCTGTATAGAATGTTAATAATAAATTGTTGTGTTATAGAAAAATTGTATTCTTGAAAATAAATAGATAGTTGTAAAGCGTGTTTAGTTTTTTTTATTTAAGAATTCTCCTATTGTTTGCTGGATTAATTTAACACCTAAAACTAGGCAGAAAACAAATCTTATACTAATTTAAAGCTGAAAATTATGTTTGTTTGCTTGAAGGCGTTTATCTCAGGAACAACTGATCCGATTTGAAAAATTCTATATATATAGATAGCCCATTTATCACAAAAGGCTATAGCCTATATATCATTACGCTAAGACCAATAGGAGCGGATAATCACGGGTACGACTAGTTTAAAACAAAACAACTGTCATTTTCAATACATTTATAAACACAACATAGTAATATCTACCTTTATAAACAAGAAACTAAGTTATACTACATTGTCATATATAGATTATATAACAATTAAAGGAATCCATATAAAATAATACTAAATGTAAGAATACTAAGAAACACCATTTTGTTTAAACTGCTTTTAAATCTATATCTAGTGGAGTTATTTTTCTAGTCTACATTATAATAAAATTTGTCTTTTTTATCATTTCTACTATTATATAATAATTATGTTGAAATAGATGTAAACATTTTTATTTATGTTAAAAAATCACTGAACAAAATCACATTCTATTCTTACACATAAATTAAATGTTGATTATATTTGTAAATGATCCTAAGTTAATGCTTTTAATTGAAAACAATTACATGTATATATATTTGGACAATAATCATTGAATTAATTTATTTTAATATTGAAGTAAGAGGCCGTTCAAATATTACCTAAGCAGATGTATGTCAGCAAAAGTAAGCAAAGCCTTAACACATTTACCCCGTGCTTGCGTTAACATTGATGGATGGATAACTTTTCAATGTGCGTAAGCAAAGAAATACTTGAACGGCCCCTAAAGGCTCTTTTACTTATATTGTAATTGATAATATTATGTAACATTTTTTAACAATATAATGTAAAACCAATTTTTGTTTATTCATTACATAGCTATTGTATAGGGTAGATAAAAACAATTTCACCATGTAAACGAGCCTCTATTATTGTAAATATTAAAATGGCAATTAAAATATCATGAAGATGACAGCACTCCAAAGGTGTTGTAGATAATCTGTAACATACAAGTAAGTTAAACACTAAGTTGGAGTTTACATATATTTAGTATATTAGACTCGTTTAGAATTTAGAATATTGAAGAAATCTAAGCGAAACTAATTTGATCGACGTAATTTTTATCCTGTTTATACTTTAATATCTATTTTATCACTAAAAAACCTATATTTTAAAGTAAAAACAATATTTACATTACTTATTTTGTATTTAAAAAAAGCAATTTAGATTTCCCTCGAAAACGCTGAATAGTGTCATGGCGACATGGATGACGTCACAGTCTGCGAAGTAACCTGCTCTGTTGTATAAAAATCTCAACAACAACAATGTTGTTTTGCGGGGCGTGACGTAACACTTTCTGATTGGTGTTCGCTGTCACGTGACTTGCCTATTTTTTTTTAAGTTTTGCCTATTTTCAAAAAAATATTAATAATCTTTGTTTTATAAGAAATAGACTGTTTTTTTCTTATCTACGTCTCTTCATTTGTAATTAGAAACCATAAACCAAGCAATTTGTTATTAGTGGACACAAACGTATTCACGGTGATTTTTCAGACCTTCAAAGATTATCAACTCACGGGTGTTGGCAACTTTCACACGTTCTTTTATTTTACCTGACCTTGAACTGATGCGTTCAAGGTCATCATTGCGGGATGTATTATATACAATATTCTTCGCTTACCTATGTGACAGCACACTCCACAGGACGATCGCTATGCCTGTCGGCCAGTAAGGCGGCCACAGCTCTCGCCAGGTACGTCATAGTGCCGTATCGTCCACTGGGTGCACTGTCGTACAGCAGCTGGCACACGCCAGCAGCTCCGCCACACACCAAAGCCCCGGCAGCCCCGGACTCAGGGGTTTTAGCGCAACAGAGTGTTGCATCTCCACCGCAGCGAGTCTAATATGAGTTAAATATATTGAGGTGTTGTTCGTTTACGAGAAGGTTTTTAAATAAAGCGAAAATAATCATGGAGAAGTTTTTTTTTTAAATATAAAACCTTTTTTTTAAATATAAAATTAAAGTAAAACGAAACAAAAATTTGAAAGAATCATTAAAATATCTCTAGAAACGAAAAAGTTATGGCACTTTAAAGTTGCGCTTGTAACAATTATTTCGTTTCATGCGGCATGCCAGTGTGTGACGTCATTTCACCTAGTCGACACGCGGCGCGTATACAATTTGCTGTTATTTGCGCCGCTCGTATCGTGTTTTGTTTATTATAATAATCGCTGAGGCTAAAAAATATGCCTACAAATATTATATTGTCTTTATGTGTGCGCGACAGTTAAAAATAAAAAATTCCTTCACTGCGTATATATCAATTTTAGGTAAATTATCACTTTGACTTCAATCATTTATTGACGGATTTGAAAAAATGTTTCATGGATATATTAGTTTCGATTAATATTTCAATTCTATTAAGTTAAATATAGCATTATCAACATCACGAAACTTCTCCATTTTATTAACACTAAGTGTTAAAATTAGCATCTGCCTGTGACTTAGTCCACGAAAAATTAGGCTCCTTCACTTACTCATCCTCAAACTCACTCAATCACATAACTACCTACTAATTAAATCACTTAGCCTGTCAGTCTTTAAATTAAATCTTAAGAAAAAATGATTTAGCTTTTGGGATAAAAATTTAGATAGATATTTATTATTTTATATGTCAAATTTCAATTTCTCTACCCAACGAAATTTTGTGTGATTGGGAAACCATTATATGCATTTTATTCCTTAAATATTGGTTATTTCAAGACATCAACACATGAAGGACTCGGATTTTTTTATAGTCTGTTGCAACCATTGTACCTTGAGCTCTGATATACTGAACGAGAAACTTCTTGGCATTTAAGAGCACAAGTTTAACTCTGACGTCACAGGTTTGATGGTTGGATATTGAACTACTCTTTATTACAAATATACGTAACCTGATCTTCCAGAAATATTTGATTAGCCTTGTGCACCAAATGCTCCACCGTTATCATACCACCAAGATTATCTACTGCTTTGTACTCCACAACCAGAGTGATGACCATCAATGCTTCGACAACCAACTGTCTATACTCTGGTTGTGGGATAGAATTCAAAACAGTTTCTACTGCGAGGGCAAATTTTAATTCACCAGATGTCATTTCTTGCGTCAAATTCGGTTGTAGGATTTTGCCTTGGATGACTAGGCCTTGGCACTGAAAATTAATTTTGGTTACAGATTGCGTTCATAAAAAGACTGCCATAATTATATTCATTTGGGATCATTTTTTTATGGTAGATAAGGTGCAAACGACCAAATGGTCCATGTGATGGTAAGTGGACACCATCGCCCATGGACATCGACAAAACAACACATGCCCTCTTGTTTTGTCGATGCCTTGCATCTTCGAAGATAGAGTGGGGAGGGAGAGTGAAGAAAAAAATGCTGCGGTTTCAGCGGACCCTTAGCAAGAGTCCTGAGTCCATTAGAGCCGCAGCATTAACGGGGTGGGAGAGGGAGTGACACGAGTAACAGACCCATACCTTCAAGAAAAAAAAGTAGATATGGATGATGCCCCATTTACAAAAAAAAGTGGCATCATCCACATCTACTTTTTTGACTAACCAAGTTGTTACTTTTTTCTTATTTACCATGGAATCAAAGTGTTTGCCATGGCAGAGCAGTAAAAATAATTCATTATGTAATACAACCTTTTCCAATACAGCCCATACACGCTGATAGAAGTCTCTCGGTACGCGATTGAGAGCTCCGTCCAAACGTCTGCGACGGAGCCATTGCCCTTGACGATCTGGATCTGTGATTGGAGCTGAAGACAATAATAATATGTGTGTGATTACAACAAGAGTTTCTATGAAAAGTATACAGTAATTGCATATACATTTTATTCTTTGTTTACCTTCGTCACTGGTTCCCTGAAGTCCTTGTCCTTCCAAGACAATTTGAGATTTTTTTGTGTAACGTTTTGAAGTATTGCTTACTATCGAAATGTTACCGCGTCCAACTGCTAAAATATTTATAATGTTATTAAATTAAAAATTGTATCTTTTGAATTAAAAAATCCATTTAACAATTTTAGAAGAATTATTCTTAACTCCTACACACTACTGCCTTATTAAAGATCTTCCATACAAATAAATAAAATTGGAGTGCCTGTTTGTAATATTAAAATAACCGCGATGTATACACGGTGCATATACCAAAACAACATTTTTTACAAATTTTGTCTGTTTGTTTGTTCCGGCTAATGTCTGAAATGGCAGGACCGATTTTGAGGGGATTTCACTAGCAGATAGCCGATGTAACACGGAGTAACTTAGGTTATTTAACATATCGCTACGACCTACAGTCGTCGCGCGGATCGGCTAGATCTTAACAAGGCTTTCTATAATAGTCAATAGTGCGGTTCAATCATGCAACACTATGATTAAAGATAAAAATAACATTTTTTTTCAACCGCGGGGAAGGGGACTGAAGCTACTCTAAAAATTAAAGATAAACAATATTAGTTAAATAATGAAATGAACATTTAAGTTTAACACATGGAATTTTACAAATTTTGTTAACATACTCATACATTCACGTTTTACATATTATACTATGATTATGTTACATTTAACTAAACTTTTCAACACTTCTGTTAGTAACAATTTCAGGTAACTTGTACATTTAATTAAAAACGAAATATTTTGGGGTATAACACGAAACATAACATAAGCTTTGGTTTTGACTACACTTAATATAAACTCGCCTTTATTTTTATTGAATTTATCCCTCAAACCAAACATTGAGTTGGCTGTAAAGGAAAGGGGAAAATAGTAATTAAAATATCTTTGAAATATTTATATAAATAAGCTGTATTCTTGTTAACCCCTTTCAGTAAGCAAAATTATTGTTACAGGAACTAATAACACGACCTTCTTGTGATAGAGCTAAGCCTGCTTGTCTACTTTAACTAGTTATTATCTATTTACTTCAGACTTTTTTCACGTCATCGATGTTATTATTAATAAGTTTATTTTTTTTAGTATTCATTCTATATACATACAGTTAGCAAATACTTACATTTCCCGCTGTTGATGGCAAACTCTTTCCCACTTAGGATATGGTGGAGAAGATTCTTCATTTCGAAAGGCGATAAATTGAGTAAATGTTCTGAGGCCTCTTCCCCATCGCATGACAATGTTCGTGACAGTTCTGTTGCCATTACCTTCAAGTACATTCAAAGGGAATTAAATATGAGTGTTATGTATTGCAAAAATTACATATCAAATATATAAGTAAGTCTTCTAGCATTTGGGGTGTTAGCTGCGGAAACCTCCTCGAGAGCCCACTATTTTGTGGGCCGGTGCACCTTGGGCAACTACGGATAGTCATTTTTACTCTATTACTATCCGGAGGCTAATATCCGCAGATGAGGGGCGCGTAGGCGCAGTGGACGGTGGCTGCGTTGCAGCGGAGAGTTCGGTGTGTCCCGCTGCGCCTCCGTTCGTGGGGTAGCCACTCAGTGGCGCAACCGTGCTCCATGATCGTGGGGGCAGTTGGACATATCTGATGCTGAGGTGCGTGAAAGCGTCATGGTAGGGCACGTAAGCGCGAGTGTCTTTTGCGCTGGATGTTTCGTCGCCGACTCCAGTCTCGGTTTAGTAGCGAACTCCAGGATGGGGGGAGCTGTCGGGCGGCCGACGCTGAGGTCGCGGAGTGCCGGCGTGACGGGCGCGGGCCTTAATCTCCAACGTTCGTACCCTGGGCGTCGCAGACGGCGGTTAAGTCAAGGGGAGTCCGGTGGCTGGAGGTACGGGTCGCTCCGGGTACTCCTCTGTTTGCAGAGATGACTTGCGAGCGACCTGATCTCGAGGCATATGGGCCGCTTCTGACTCCTCCGGGGGTTGGGTGTTTCAGTAGACATGTCCTGCCATCCCCCCTCGGTTAGGTGCTTGGTAAAGCGAGCCCATGGGTGTGTTTGAACTGCGGGTTCTTGTACCCGCAGACGGGTGAATGTGCCGAGGCGTCCGCAGTAGTATGCTAACGCGTTCCTGCGGCGCCTATCATACCGCATGGACGGTGGTGGGTTTTAGTGCAGTAGTCCAGCGCTTATCCCTGGGAGTCCCACATAACCCCTTTTAAGGGGTATGCGTAAATGCATTTCCCACATTAATAAAAAAGTCTTCTAGCATTTGATATAAATAGGAGTATATTTTCTAACCGACCCGACAAGTCATGAATCAGATCACTACTCTACACTTCTGAATGTTAATATAACTCAAGTAGTAATAATAGCTAATTGCCTGTCTGTAACAAACCTGTATAATGAGACCAACTCTCAGACGCAGCATCTCCAAGAACAGTTGAGGCTCAGTTCGTATGAACATTGCCAGGTACACCAGCAACTCTTGCGTCAGCATGGCTGTTGACTCATCATCGCCATATGCCTATGAAATGAGTTTATTTAACTCCATTACTAAAGATAAATATTTATCACACTAATTTCAAGCAAAATTGAGACCATAAAGTTTTGGACTAACCCCATAAAAATGAAATCGTGAATTTGGTCACTCAAAGGCTCAAGATAATCAAGCATGTTTTTTTATGTAACTTACAAAAATAGTTGAAAATAAATTATGATTTAATTACCTTTTTATCTTGAATATTATTGTCACGACGAAAAGACTGCATGCAAGGAAAATCAAGGAATTATTTTATTTAATTTTTATAGAAATATTTATTTTTAATAACTGAAATATTCGGTTTTTCATAAAGTCCTGTAATTGTATGTAGGTTCTAAACTAAGACATGCAGAATAAATTAAATGCATATGATGTTGTGTTAAGCCAGGTAATATGAAGTGAATTTTTGAGTTTAATCTATAATGACACTTACCAGATGTATCAGCTGTCTCAATTCATTCTCTGGCAGCGGAGCAGTAATCGTATGTTCATTGTTTGGAGGCATTCCCACAGTAATTTGCTTTTGTCTGACAAGCAAATCTGTCACAGCTTTAGCCAGATCTTCCACTCTCTTCCCCAACATTCCAGCAGTGTGTCTGACGAGGCCCCATAACTTTTGAGTACACGCTTTTTCGTATAGGACCTTGAGTAAGTCTTTAACAGTGACCGGTTTTCCATTTTCCAGCATACCTTGAAGTAAAATTATGTGAAAATCGATTTTGTACAAATGGTCATTGAAAATGGTTATTTACCCGAAACAAAATTCGATAATTAATATTATGTATTAAAACTATACCCTCCTCATTCTAAGGAGGGGACCCGGCTCAGCAGTGGGCCATTGAAGGGTCGTGATGATTATGATTAAAACTAACCAGTGCTAAAATCAAGTCCCTGTGTGTCCACCAAGTACTGCAAGATGTCACCCTGTTCGTCGAGACTCTCAGTCTCTCTCAACATGGCAATTAGTTCGTCGGTTTCTTGCTCCGCATATACGAGGTTTTGAGATTCAGATGTAGTTCGATTTCGTATCGGTATGTTCTTTACTGTTGCTAAAATATATTTTTAGTTAAGAAATAAATTGAGTCCCACAGATAACACCTACTGCGCTGTGATGAGCTATATCAAAACATAGCAAGCATTACGTGATGTTACGGTATGAAGTTTATATTTTTTTTACAAAAATGGTTGATATTACATTTTGTTAAGTTTAGATATTTATGAGCTGTAGCCACGTCCGAGTAAAGCAACTCTTCTCATATCCTTACTAAATATTTTACTTACGTTCTTCTTTTACAGGAGGTGCTAAGTCTTTACTTATTTCAATAGTTGGTGTTACTACTCCCAAACTTGTAGTAGATGTGCCCCTAAAATATAGAAACATATTATTAAGCTTTGAACCGTTATTATTAGAAGTCTTAGTTTGAAGGGGGCGATCGTGACTTCCAGTAGTATACCTAGTAAATGGAAATGGTCGTTGTTATTTAGATATTAGCCAAATTTATTGGAAATATTCACAATTATTGTTTCACACTAGCAGAATTTCCACTTTTTACGATATTATTTTACTCACCCCATACTTAACACTGCTTTATTTGTATTTCTCAAGATCGTTACTTGTCAATAAAATCCCATTTTAGATTAAACAAACAGAACTGTAAAAACGCTGTTTGGAATTCAGTAACTAACAACCAATGCAATTCCCTAACACGCGGACATTTCGAATATATTTAATTTTATTATATGCATTGATACGTAAGTTAAAACTTAAATATTTTTCTCACTTAGTGAAGGCCCTTTTCTTAGCTTCATCGGGGGAAGGACTGCGTCCAAATGTAGGGTCAACTTCAAGCCATGACGGATTTCGTTCCAGTAACTGTGGCCCTGCATATTCACCTTCCATTCCTAAAGTTTCAGCTGCAAATGTTTATCAGTTACTAATTATCTAATCAAGTCAAATTATGAAATAGAAATACAGTTTACAAAAATCCTAATATTAACTAAAAAATTCTTCATTATTTTCTCATTCATTTTCTTGAGATGTTCGATACTAAAGTTATTAATTTTTTACTTACAAAGTTTACTTACAATCCACATTAATAGATCTTGTCTTCTTAATAGCACCTCGTACAGACATCCGACGACGCAAACTGCGCACATTTTTCAAACCAGAAGGTCTCGAAAGGACACTGAACTTGTTATTGAAAGACTTTAGCAGATGCTCTTCAAGATAGCTTTGCACCTGAGGATTTAATTCTGTAAAGAAATTAAGGAATAAAAGAGTTATTTCAATAAAATGTAATATAAGCGGACGTAGGCTTAAGGATGGAATATATCTTTTTACTTACTATCTGGATAGCCATCCTCTTGGCTTCCCAAAAAGCTTAAGTTAGTAATAGCAGATGTACTCAAGAATTCTCCAAGATTCCCGAGAGTCACTCTAGTTCCATTAATGTACCCAGATTTCAATTTTTTCATAGTTGTTACCATAGCCATAGGTATTTTACCTTGATCTGAAAATATTGATTATAAAATAACATAAAAAATATTTTCAAATTAATTAAAATAATAAGCACATTGTAACAAACGCCAGTTCTTATATTAATTATTTAACAAAAAAATGTTTGGGAACTGGTTAAATTATATAAACAAAATTAGTTAAAACTTAAAAAAAAATGTTTTGTTAAGTTTTAAATGCATGCAATACAATGGAATACAAGAATACATATTAAAGAAGTGAATAATTGATAAATCATCAACTATACTGTATAGACTCCAACGACAAATAATTTAGAAAAGTTTCTAATAAATAATTTTACCTAGCAGATATTGCGTAGCTAGTAATGTGATCGTGGGTCGTCCTAGCATTTGTTTCCAACTCATGCCAAGGAAGGCGACGTTCGCTGTAAATGTGCTCGCGAGCAACGCCGGGTCTCGAGTCATGTAGTACTCTTCATAGTCAAAGTTCTATACGGCCATGCGGGAAATCATAGGGAAAGTTCAAGTATTACATAATGAAATTTAGGAATAGAGAAATCAATGAATTTATACTTTTTTGCTCAGAAAGTTTCTTAATCAATAATATTTTGAAAATCTGTATATACAATTACTTGAACTCTCCCATACTCACAATCATATGACAGTCATCAAGGAGACATAATACTTTTTCCTATAATAACTTTCTTACCAACTATGTCATTATTTTATAATAACTGTTAAAATGGAAACTGATTCTTTGTTATATACATTTCTTAAATACATAGCACACAAAAGTTTTTGCAAGCACAAGAAAAAAGAACAAGCATATACATTATACCTATGTTCATTTCATTTAAAGTTAAAACAATAAGTGGTCTCCCAAGAAGATTTTGCCAGGAGGACTTCAAGAAAGCTATTTCAGATTTGAGCATATCAACCATCAGTTCGTAATCAGAAGCTATGTAGAAACGCTTCATATCAGAAAACTAGTGAATAAAAATGAAAAATTAAAGATGTGAGAAGTTTCTTGAAGACAAGCAGTCTTTTGTATTAAAAATACCTTACACTATTTTTCAATAATACTGTGGAATCATGTCAATAGTGGAATATATCCCAACAGGATGGAATATATTACATCTTGATTTGTTTTAATACAATATCTCAAACATTAGGCTACTTTCAGTTATAATATATAAGATTTAATCCTTTATTTGGACCGGAAGGATGAAAACATTTTTAAAAATACTTTTTTCAAAGCCTACTTTAAATTTAATACAAGTCATAAACAAAAAATTTTCCTACTTAACATAAAAAAGATGAAGCAAATACAACTTACTTGAGGTGTAAAAGCAAATATACGTTCATTTATTGAATACAGTTTGCTTGTGCTAAGAATGCCGACATCCCGAGACTTTCTTCCAGATAAGCCCAGTTTTTTGTTACGGCCTGTGAAAATAAATTTTATTACCACAATAATATTATTTTTCCTAGCAGGATTACAACTGTGAAAACCATGTCCAATTTAACGCAGTAATTTTCGTGTGATGCACAAACATAAAAACAATAATTTTAAAACTAATTATATTCGCTACTATTGATGTTATCCCCTTAGATTGTTTTCTTGAGTCTACTATGTCAGTGTCAGACTCAATTGCCATGGCTCGGTAAATTTTTATACCCCCATTTCATAAATATTTCTTATCCATACTTAGTTGCTTTGTTGATTGTTTCATAGTGTATCTTTCATCCTAATGGCATCTAGGTCATTTGCGTAGAACTTAACCAGTGCAAACTTTTGTAATAACTTAATTCTAAGAATTCATATGTTAATAATATTATATACTTGCCTAGATAAGTATACAGATGACTAAGGACTCTGGCTGGCTGTACTTCAATTGGAGCCACTTCACTAATAGTTTGAACATGAAGATCATGTTCCAATAGCTTATCTCTGATTTCATTATCTTCAGCTAGTATAACAATCTGAACAACAACATCTGGTTTCTTTTCTGAACAAAGCCGTCTATTAAGAGGATCAAGTTCACCTACTGCTAGGAATCCCTGTTAAAAATAAATTAATATTATCAAATACCAATGCGTCCTAGTAAAATTCATCATCATCACAACCCTTCAATGGCCCGGTCAGCCAGGTCTCCTCCTCAGAATGAGGAGGGTATTACGCCATAGTCCACCACACTGGCCCAGTGCGGGTTGGCAGACTTTGAGAACTTTTAGGGAACTCTCAGGAGTGCAGGTTTCCTCACGATGTTTTCCTTCACCGTTAAAGCTAGTGATATTTAATTGCTTAAAACACATATAACTCAGAGTCAGAGGTGTGTGCCCAGGGACGAATCTAGTAAAATTACCTTTAATAAAATGCAGTTTTACATAACACATTACATAATAAAATTTAATAAATAAATTATGTTTGGGTTTGCTTTTTTATATACCTCTAGTAATAATTTTCCTAGTAGGTACAGCGATTGGGCCCAAATAAATGGACATCTTCCAAGAGGAATTCTTTCCTGGCTGCCAGGCTCTATTTGTTCCAAATCGGCTTTGTCCCCTGGTACAGAGTAGAGTTCAGGAACCAACATTATTCCATCATCTGATCTTATCATGATATTTTGCAACTTCTGCATGTATTCAGTAACATTTTTTTGGTCACCTCGGAAACAATAATCCATTACAAGATAACAATAGAATAAGGGCCACTCACACTCAATATTTTCAAACATCCTCAATTCCCAAGGCTCGTAATACAATCTGTTGGGGTCTTCTCTTGGTGTCTTATAACCATCCCTTAAAAATCTTTTGCAACCATACTTGCCTTGAAGCTTTGATACTATTGCATCTCTGGTTTTTGCTATTAACTGTGGATCATCAACAGCAAATGCTGGATAACTAATTATAGAAAGTAAACCTGAATCCAGTTCTTTACTGTTCGACTCTCTTGGCAACATTGACTGTAATACAGCTTGACATTTTTGGGCTTCATCTGCTAAAACATGGATAACACTTGAAGGTCCACCACGAGCACCAAACAGATCCAATTCATCTACAGCCTCGAGAGCAGCTTTAGCCATACCAATGGAACTAGCATTGAGTTCAGGTAAGCCATGATTTGTTTTATCTCCTCTCTCCCAAATCCCATAATCTGGAGTACAATAAGCTGATTCAATATAGAATACTAAATTTTGAATGAACGCTACTTCATCTAAAGAGAAAACTATTTGCAAGCCAGAAGCAGTCATTTGTGCTAATATCAGTAAATACAATGAAACAGCATCTATTTGTAAATGTCCCCATTCATGATCCTTGACAACAGTGCATCCGGTTATTGAGGAATATTTAGCATGAAGAGCATCATGCGGGTGCTGAGTACTTTTAAATTTCTCTACTTTTTCTTTTTGTTGCATCATAGCCATAAGCAGACCTGAAAAATTTAACATTAATTATGATTTTTTGTAATATTCAAAAATTTACTGATCAAAACTACAGAAAATCAGGTAACCTCTCATTAACTTAACACAGCTTTGTTCAAGTTCATAAGTCTTAGCCCTATCCTCATCCTGGTCTGCAATCTTTTTAAAGGCCATGGAGAGCCCCCATACTGCCAAAATGCAGTATAAATTATCTCTGATCCATGCATGATCATTATGGGGGCTAGCTGGAAACAAGCCCGTGACTGGTTGCTGATGGTCTAAAATTAACTTGTGCACAACTCTTTGATAGTAATCGAGCCGGACGCCCGAATTACTTCTAGTTCTCATCTTTAATCACACAATTATGCGCTATATAATTATAAATCCGACGCCCAGAAACATTTTGAAAATCTAGCTTATTAAGTCGTGTTATTAACTAAATTTATTTATATTTTTTGCAGACTAATTTTATTTATGTCATTTGAAAGTCGTGAACATCAACGTCATTATCATTTGTCAACACGTAATGTAATATAATCTGTGGTTAAAAATTTGAGAGAAAGTTACCTATACTACTCTAATGACCATTATATCGAGATATTGAATTATAGATGACAATGACGATGTCTATATTGTAAAAAAGACAATATTTTCATAAAAATAATGCATTTCAGAATGGTACCTGCAGTTAATTTTTAGCAAAACAACAAAAACAAATTCTAACTTTCTAGGGTGAAATATCGATTCAGTGTATATATCGATTTTTTTTTTGGTGCGAAAAAACGATTCTTCGATCTCGAATCGAATCCCTATTGTTTACGTCACTAATGTGACAGATGTATAATAATTTCGATTTTTAATATTATTTTCTATAATTTTGTATCATTTTATATGAAGTATGTTTGTTCAAATAGTATGTTAAAATGTTTAAGTATTTAATTATCTGCAACTGTTTATTTGTTTCTATTTTTCGAGGAGACGCAACCGTTACTAAATATTCTGAGCATATAGATCTAAAAGATGAACTATCTCAACCGAAGGAACATAAACTTACACAGAATGTGGTGAGTGAAGGTGGTTCAAATGACACCGTAACATTGCTCGACGAACATTCTACTGTCCTTTTCAATTCCGAAAATGAGCTGAGTCAGAATAAAGTGAAATCAGTAGTTGGGAGAAAAGGTGTTAACTATACTCATGTTGATGTACAAAGTTACGATAGTATCAACCAAAACTCTTCCACTCCACTTGGTAATGTAACAGTTAAACCAAATACTACTATTTTATATAAGCACATAAATAAAACAAAGATATTAAATGACACGCAAAAGCCAAATATTACCAAAATTCATAAACCATTAATATTATCAAACGAGGCATTAGAAAAGATTGATAAAATAAATAACGTTAGTATTGAAGAAAATGCACCAGATATTAAGGTCCACTCCATCCCTGGCAGTCACCCTGGAATGATTATGCCTATTGTAATTACCATTTTAGTTGTTCCTATGTTTGCTGTTATTGGATATATGGCACTGAAAAGAGGCCAAGAGGCTTGGAAGAACAGGCATTATAAGAGAATGGATTTCCTTTTAGATGGAATGTACAATGATTAGTTTAATCCTAAGTATTAGAAAATGTGAAAAAAAGCAGCCTAGAAAGCAGTAAAACATATCTATATTTACAGTATACAGTAGAACCTCTAAAAGTCGAACATCAAGGGAGACCCCAAAAAAAGATAAAAATGCAAGAAACTTTCTAAGAAACAATGGTGTACAAAACAAATTTACACTGTCGGTGAATTCTTAAAGTTGGTAAATTATTTTTCTTCTAACTATAGAGGTAATAAGTCTCAAATAATCAAATTGTAAAGATTGTACAATTAAACATTACTATGTTAGAGATAAAGAAGTAAAATTAAATTTTTCAAGGTATGGAGGGAAAATAGGTATTGGATGGACTCACTGATCATTTCGATTAATAGAGGGTTGACAGTTTGAGTAATGGAGGTTTTGGTGTTTTAACTTATTGAGGTTCTACTTAACATGGTTCTACTGTATATAAATTGGTAAACATTTCTGCAATATATTAGATTCTGGCATGGCTTAAAATGGAACATCAGCTAAATAGCTAAAATTTGTTAGAGTTATAAATTTGTTGAAAGAATTGTGACAATAATAAGTATGCAAAGCATAAGCAATATAATATGTAATAAGTGTGGTGCTTCTCGTGTGCCTTGTTGATATTATTTATTAAACATAGTTTATGTATTTTGTATTTTTGATATTGAACTTTATATTAGAATTATACTAAGTGTCTTCCTACATTTATTATTACTGATTATTATGATATATTTAGAATTTAAATAAAACTGTTGTAATGAAAAATATTAATAATTTTACTAAATAATATATTGTTATTAATTACATAAAATAGTGTTTCAATTACTGTACTATCTTTTAATTCTGGACAAAGACCATACAAAAATAATAAGAGTAAACTCAACAATTAAACAAGTGTTAAGTTACTAACATTGTCGAGACACATTTTGTTTAGTATCCAAGAGCTATTTGCGGTGTGAGTGCAGCTGTTGGTCGTTTAGTCATACAGTCCTCTGGTAAGTGATTTTAACAGTGTCAATTAATCAAATATTTATACACATTGTCTAATTATGTCTGCAATTGTGTCCAAATTCATCGGTCGCTTCATGTAAAATTATTTGCAGTAATTCTGTAGTTTTATTGAAAATAAACCAAAATATAGTGTTCCATAAAATTGATCAATTAAGGTTTAGTTTAAATAAATTCGTTTTCTCGTAGAAGATTCATTCATGTTTATATCAAATAAATAAAATTGAAGTGTCAGTTTATAATGTCAAAATAACAGCTTTTCTTACCAAATGCATGAAAGCATATCCAATATCTATATTATACTATAGCAAATATAATTTTAATAATAGTTTGTCTGTTTGAGGTAATTAATCTCTGAAACCGCTGGACCGATTTTGACGAAACTTTTACTGCCAGATAGCCGATCTTATACGGAGTAAAATTGTATTTTAGACATTATTATATTAAATTCCATTCTCATAGGTAACATAATGGGGACGTAAGTGTACACACGAATGAAGTGGCGCAGGAACGCTAGTAAGAAATATGGCAGCCATATCGCGAAAGGAATTATTAAAAAAAGACAGGCAGAGATATTGAGATAGCAACGTAGAAAAAAAATGATTCTATAGAGAAAGAAAAGGGGAGATTAAAATATCAAAAGAAAGGAAAATATTTATTTTTTCTATTTATTAGAGAAGTTTGTTTCTTCGTAATAAACTTAAAAAAAAAATATAATTGTTTTAAGTTGATTCGTAAATCTATATCTATACTATTATATAAAGAGGAAATATTTGATTGTTTGTTGCGAATAGGCTCGAAAGTACCTACTGAACCGATTTTTAAAGTTCTTTCACCGATGGGGAGCTACATGCTTTCCGGGTAACATAGGCTATGTGGTGTTGCCATAATAATCTAATTAAAAAGATATGGCCATTTAAGTGCCATAAGGTGGTCATTTTGTAAATTGAAGAGTTTCTCAGGAACTACAAATCCGATTTAAAAATTTTTTTCACTGATAGAAAACTACACTATTCGTGAGTGACAAAAGTGAATTAGTGTTGCCATATAAATTTTTTAATTAATAGAATATGGCCATGTTGTTGTTAATAATCCGATTTAAAAAATTCTTTCACTGTTTTAGAACTACACTATTCGTGAAGAATAAAAGTGATTTGGTGTTGCCATATACATTTTTTAATTAATAGAATATGACCATTTTGTTGCTACTGATCCAATTTTAAAAATTATTTCACTGAGAGGTCTATAGTATGTCCGTCTCTCTTCCCCTTATAATACTATCATTGTCTCTTATCCTCTCTCTTTTTTCTCTCTTTAATTTTTATTTTTATGTGTTCAGAATTATTAGTGTCTTTTCACTCTCTTTCTTTCGATTATCTCTCTCTCGCTCTCTCTTTCTCTCCTTTACCTATTCAATTAAATTTTTGCTCTGTCCTCCCTATTTTATTATTTGTCGCTTTTATTTTTGTTTCTATCATTTTTCTTTTTATAACTTTTTCTCACTCCCTCTCTTTATTCAAATAATGAAAAACTACACAATTACAGAGTGACAAATTAAGGACATCAATTATAATATTTTTTTAAATACCCGGAACGAAGCGAGGGCAGGCCGCTCGTATGGTATAAAGATTGATACTAATAATATGACTTACTTCTTTACAAAACAGTCACCTAACAGGCCCCTGTCGCGATTTGTCAGAAAATCTAAAATAACTAAAAGTACACATAAATTCGATGGGGCCTTCTATGTTCTAAAAGTAAGTTTTGCTTAGCAATATTAAACTATTAACCTATGTAAAGTTGGCAACTAAGTTGGTAATATTTCAGTTTTATGACTTTTATACGATTGTACCACGTTTGTACCGATACAAACGATAGTCTTTCATACGCCATAATTAAAAAACCTATTTTCCGAAGTTCGGTTTCCAGCTATATTTTACCCCCCTTATAGCTTTTACCCATTTAGGGTATAAACGATTTAAAAATCGGTACAAACATGGCTTAGTCGCCAACTTCACATAGGTAAAGTTTCATTAAGGAAATTTTTCAGAATTATTTTTATTTATAACCTAAATGAACCCTTAAGTACGAGTAGAAAAGGACCCAAGGGCAGGTATCCCATAAGAACCTGGCTATACCCTTTGTTTCTAACAAGTTTTAAAGTGAAAACTTCTTTAGCGGCGTTGTGCAGTTGTAAACTTTTCTTTCGGATGGGTAAAAAATGTTAAACTCGAGTTAATTTGCGGGATCAAGCAAAGGTGTTTTTAAAAACTAAAATACACAACTAAACTAGAGAATCTTGGGAGAAACAAAGTTTTATGCTTACCGTTTTATGGTTCTTCGTGCTTGCCTCACTTGGTTCTTTTGAATAGTACCGCGGTGCCGGGAATTATTATTTCTGGACCGTTAATTCAGGTACTATCCTACCACGACTGCGCCAGTTAATTTGCGGGATCAAGCAAAGGTGTTTTTAAAAATTAAAATACACAACTAAACTCTAGAGCTACAGACTGGGAACTCACTCTTTATTAAAATTATATTGTTTACATTAACTGAGACTAATGATGAAACTTAAAACTAATGTTGTCCAGCTACGTTGGTTACGCCAATGTAACCCTCGCGTCAGGAAAATTCGTAGGCGTCAGATTTTATTAATTAAATTTAATAGAAATGTGAAATCGGAGTCTTGCATTCATATTTATATTCAATTGGATATTTTATTGCTGTCTCAAGTTCATTGGCAGTTTGCCGAGTAATTTCGTGTAGTTAATATTGACTACCATAGTTTAGCGATGTTTAATTAAATAGGCGTAAGATTCGCGGCAGTTTGACTAGTAGTTTTTTTGAATTTTGTTCTTTGAGTTATTTGAACCGTAGAATTATATTTTCTATCCAAAGTCCAGTGACACGTTCTGGTCTCGCGGTATGTAAGCCATTAATACAGTTTTGTTTTTTGAATTTTGTTCTTTGGATATATTCAAAAATGCACAACGTTAATGTTCAAGTTTTCTCTTCTGCCGGCCGCGGCACTCCAGTGCAACAAGTTTTCATTTTTTACTATTTATTAATAAATGACAATTGGTTAATTATCTTTTTTCAAATCTACACTAATATTATAAAGAGGAAAGATTTGTACGTTATTCCTGAATAACATAGGCTTCCGCAGCGCATGCGATAATATATATTTATTATCGCATGCGCTGCGGAAAGTATTGATGATAGAACTAATAAATGTTCTACAATATTATAGAACGTATCAATATCTACGAAAAACTTCGCGAGACCATAATATGTCCAACTATTGTAGTTATGTCACTATAAGTACTTTTTTACATTTTAAAAGTTGATAGAAATGCCTATCAAAATCAAACCAAGTTTTCCATACCTTCGTATTAATTCTTATCCAAATAAAATATTTCATATTCAAGACTGTTTCAATACCTGTTGATTACTTCTTGAATTTCCTGTTAATTACTTTTTGAATTATTGAAATTGCACATTTCATTCAAAAGATATTACGAAATTAAAAATTTAAAATGTCGCCGGTGTGACTCCACTTAGAGCAAACAATGCGGCGGGAGAGGGGCACCGAAACGTGAGAGCCAAAATGTTTTTAAAAAAAATTGGCGCTAGTCAATAATAAGAAGAATACTGATTCAGTTAGATTAGCTAACGTCATAGCTAACGTAAGCGTTCTGCGTTATGTTTGTGAGAAGATAATTTTACTTCTGTTATTTTCTTATTTAACAAGTATTTTAAAGGTGTTTTAAAATGACTAGCTCGTAAAAGTTTATAAATAAAAAATAATTTAAATAGGTAAAAATTTGACTAATAGTTAATGGAAATAAATGATTAAGAATTACTCAATTGTTTTATTTCCAAAACAAAATTTACCAAGCGTCAGTGGTAAAACCTAGCATGTACTAAATTCTAATAGTAAAACCCCGAAAAATCGTTTCTTTTTTATATCCTTATAAATCCTTACATTTAGCCACTCACGTCGGTAAATCCTAAGATTTATTGGTAAAACCTAAGATGGACCAATATACCGGCCTTTACAGTAACATATATGTATATAGTGTGTATTTGTGCGTTTTCATATGTTTTTGTATGCTTATCTGCATTAACATTATCTACATCTACACTATTATATAAAGAGGAAAGATTTGATTGTTTGTATGTTTGTTTGTTGCGAATAGGCTCGAAAAAGGGCTAAACCGATTTTGAAAATTCTTTTACCGATATAAATCGACATCCATTCCGGGTAACATAGGCTATGTGGTGTTGCCATAAATTCTTCTAATTAAAAAGATATGGCCATTTAAGTGCCGTGACGTGGCCATTTTATACAGTTAAGGTTTTCTCTGGAAGGGGACTCATTTGTGATCCGATTTTAATAACTTTTTTACCGCTACACTATGCCACATATCTGAGTGACATATGTGATGTAGTGTTGCCATATAAATATGTATTTTTAATTAAAAGAATACGGTCATTTTGTAAAAATTCTTTTACTGATAGAGAACTACACTATTCCCGAGTGTCAAAGGTGATACTGTTGCCATATTTTTCTTCTTTCTAAATAATAAATACATTCTTTATGAAAATCTTGAAGTGCATTTATTTTATTTGACTGGCACCATGTTTGTTTCCTAACTCTGTAGATACAACAGTCAACTGTAAGACTGGTTGGTCTTACAGTTGGCTGTTGGACCATCAGGGACAACCTTCGTACAGCAGTATCTTACGGTTCATAATCTTTCGACAGTATACAATATCGTAAGTTAGATTACAAAATATAATTTTATTAACGGTGTTGTCAATTTTACAAACTAATCTTGCCTTTTATTTAAATTTAGGAAAAAATATTAAAATTGGTTTTAGGGCATTTTTAGCGAAAAAATAAAAAACGAAAAAGAAAAAAAAAATATGTTTTATATCTTTTTTTATAAACTTAGATATGTACTCAAAAATAATCCATACAAATAAATCAAATTGGTGTGTCTGTTTGTAATATTAAAATAACCGCTTTTTACTAAGCGCATATTGATGTATACACGGTACATATACCAAAACAATATTTTTTACAATTTTTGTCTGTCTGATAGTTCTGGCTAATGTCTGAAATGGTTGGACCTGCTGCTGTTTAACATCTTGCTACAACCCTTAGGAACGGAGCAACACGCGAACGAAGTCAGGCTAGTTTTAATATAAAAAGGCACTTTTCTAAGAATGGACAACAACAATAAGTACAATCCAAGAGTCAGGGCATTGGTTTTTTCTTCTACTGTATAATATAACTAATAAGTAAGATAAGATAGCGATACTATACAGTTTGAATTTAGAGAATTTCATAATAGATTTGTGGGATTTTATTTTAATAAGCTTGCAGCACTTGCGTATTCAACTCGAGTTGACTCGATTTATGCGTAAGTCGAGTTGGCCCATCGCTATCTGCTGTGTGCTATATTGTACTTTGTAAATTATAATTTGTAATTTTAATTTTCAATTGGAGACTGATACTTGAGTCTTGTTGGAAGTCTTGCACAGTTTGGTGTTATAAAATTTTTTGAAGAATTGAAATTATTTAAAATATTTATTACCGCCTGGATTGCTATGTGTGATAAATTTTAATTATTTGCAATAATAGTGATCATATATAGTGAGAAATAATAACCTTGGTCTGAAAATGGTATGTAATAATATATATTTAATGATACACAAATAGTCGTTTTTATGGATAATCATTAGGTTCGTAATGGTGATTTTATTAAAAAATATAACTTCTATCTAGATATATATTCTAAACATATTATCTAAAAAGATAAATGTTTTTAAACATCACTAATCAATCAAATGTTGACAATCTAAGGCTAAAAAAATTATATTGTTAAGATATGTATATATAAGGATTTATTACCCTATGATCCTACTATTTTTAAATAATAGCATACTTTAATTTTTTTTTAAATAATAGGCATATTCTATGTTACAAGACAGTTTAAATTAAAAAAGATCCAATTTCAACTGAATTATGATAAACCTATTCAAATATGGATAATTACATTTGAAATCTCTAATTGAGAATGTCGATTTTGGGTCCCAATGAACAAAACTTTAGCAAACTTAATTTTTGAAAGAACTTGTTTCTGTCTATTTAAATTGAAACTTAAAAAGAGCCCTCTTAATCCTCTAAAATGGGTCGGCAAACATTTATTTTAAATTTTCAAACAATTTCATATGGAATGACTAAATGTATGGTTTAAAAAAGATTTAATTGAATGGAGAAATTCCATCTCTTTATTAAATAAAAAAAATATTGCAATGCATTATTATTTCATACTAGTGGTTGCCTAGTGGTTGAAATTCCAGTGGACCATAATAATTTAAATTACTCTAACAATAAACAAAAGAGTATATATTTGTATGGGAGTGTCAAATGCATGGTAGTGTGTGTAATGTTTTTTATTCTATTTAATGTATTTTTTTTTTAATATTTGCATTCTGCACTCCTCAGTGCAGTTTTTGCTTCACATATTAATATATAGATTATAGATAATATGGGATAATAATGGATTGAATATGGACAAATGGATATTAAGAGAGATGAAATAGTAGAACATTCATTATAAATACATAAAAAGTGACTATAAAATCAATTACCTCTGTTTTTCTGATTGCATCTCCTTATTAAATGAATACAGCTTAACCATTTTTTTTTCTTGTCCTGGATTGGATATATTATTAATATAAGAACACAGTTTGCAAATATATTTATGAATATACAGAATTAGCTCTAGTTTTAATGTCAAGGGCAGCAAAACTACTTTTTACCATAAAAGATAAGAATAATTATGAATACATATTTTGTTATAGAGTAAAGTGGAAGTAAATCTGCTTGATTTGTAGTAAAATAAAAATGGAATGTCATATAATTAAAGTAATAAAACAATGAGTGCTCAAAGTGGATGTGTCAGTTGTAACTATGAATCGGAACACTTTGATACCAAGCATGACTGTGATTGTTCTGAGGGTGAAGATGCACAGATTCGTCTGGCACCACATGTACAGGCTTATTTGGCACACAATAATCCAACCACTAACTGTTGTGGCTTTGCAATACCCATTGCTTTTGAAAGAGCCGCTCCTGGCATCTGGTGGAATCAACGCTTTGATTCTGAAATACTTGAAGGACAATACAGGAGTAGCTCATTTAGGCAAATAAGGCTCAGATTCAGGTTAGAAAATATTCCAACTATTTCTCCTTTTTTTAATTGCTTGTACAAACAATACTGTTCAGCAATTGTTTACACAAACAAATTTTTAATTTTAAAATTCTTGGTGTTTAATGAATGTTGTTGTTTTTCTTTCAGATTTGCACTTTTGTACATTTTGATATTTTCTATATCATGGTTTATCTACTTTGTGGTCCTTGGCTTATATGGTGTGACTGTGAAATGGCAATTTCTGTGTTCAATATTTGCTGGTGTCCTCCTTATAACTTGTGTGATGCTGTGTGTTACCTTTACAAATATTTACAAAGTGTACACCTCTAAGCTATCTCTTATTATGGCACTTGCTCTGTGTACCCTTAGCCTTTCGTTAGTGACGATGACCACACAACTTGAAGAAGAGTTTTCTCATGCAGCTGATATTAGTCAATCTGGGCACTTTACTATGTGTGTAGAAATTCTACTAATCATTTATACTTTGACACCATTACCACTTTTTGCCTGTGTCCTCATTGGACTTTTATATTCAATGGTGTTTGAAGTATTAAATATTTTCTTACACTTGTCCCAACAAGAATTGCAGTTTTCTGGAATTTTTGTCAGAATTTTGCTTCAATTATGTGTGCATATTATTGGTGTACATATTTATCTAATGACATTTGTGAGAATGCGGGGCACATTCATGAAAGTAGGTCAAAGCTTACTTGTGAGGAGGCAATTAGAAATGGAAAAACAATTAAAAGAAAAAATGATTCATTCAGTAATGCCGCCGAAACTCGCCACTTTGTTGATGGAGGAGCAGGTTGATACAGAACCTCTTAGACATCTTAAAAAAAACGATCCCTTGAATCCTCGGACTTCGAATCCTGGAGCTGGATCCGATATAAAGTCATTATTTAGGCCTTTTAACATGTATTCTATGGATAATGTGAGCATTCTTTTTGCGGATATCGTCGGTTTTACGAGAATGTCAAGTAACAAAGGAGCTGAAGAATTAGTGAACATATTGAACGATTTATTTGAAAAATTTGATGAATTGTGTCTTGTGCATGGTTGCGAAAAAATTTCTACACTAGGTGACTGTTATTATTGCGTATCCGGTTGCCCAGAGCCGAGACCAGATCATGCGACTTGCTGCGTGGAGATGGGGCTCGGTACGTACTTGTGTATATTTTTATATATGTACATTGTATATGCTACATTTTTTCCGAATTCTGAGATGTTTAGCATGTTCTCGATTTATGTAACCTACCAATTTCGACCGCTTATGTCAGATACGTTAGTGTTGATACATTATCAAAATTGAGTGCTACTCATTTAAAATTAATTCTAACCGTACCAAATGTATTGATACATATATAATCTGACCTATATTAAAAACACTAGATTGCAATTTGTCTCAAAACTAAATAGAAGTATTCATTAGGACAATATTTCAGGTATGATTGATGCAATCCAAGAGTTTGATAGAGAGCGTGATGAAGGTGTAAATATGAGAGTGGGCGTCCATACAGGAACGGTTCTGTGCGGTATAGTGGGTACTCGAAGATTTAAATTCGATGTATGGAGCAACGATGTCACTTTCGCTAATAAAATGGAATCCACAGGGAAACCGGGACGAGTTCACATTTCAGAAGAAACTAGTAAATTTTTGGGAGGTTCCTACGTGTTAGAAGAGGGCGAAGAAGTTTTCGGTAAGGTAAAGTCTATTAACGTCGCATGCCTTCTTTTAGCTACCTTTTTATTAATCCGTTGAACGTTAATTGTGTCCAGGTCATAAAACATACTTCATAGAAAGTCGACAAATGAATTCCCCATACGATCATGAAAAATGTTTCACTCCCCCCAATCCCATCAACTTGCGGCTCATTATATCTCCCGCAGTTTCACCTCAATCCGTGTTATCCTTCAATCAATCGCCTTTGCCGTCGAACACTATCGAACAAAGTAAAAAAGGCGATGCTAAACATTCTAGCAATTTCCTTTCCCCTGGCCCCTTCAATTTCCGTAACAAAGCTAGTTCATTACCGAGTATTCTGGACTCTGATACTGAAATGGACGAGAAAAAAGGATTTCCAGAAAGAAATGGCAATTCATCGAAAAGTCCAACGTCTGTCGGTAAGTTTCATTTCTGATACAAAATTGCATAATATTAATAATAATACCTACCAGTGTGTACGAAAGATACTTTATGAATGAAATTATAATTACATTAGACAACACTACTTTAAAAAAAATATATAACAAAAAACTTCTTGTATATCGAAATTAGCCGTTAAATTTTTCTACAACACATGAACACTAATGTTGATAAACTTTCTTGAATTGTTTTTATAAATTTTATTAATTGTAATAATTGAAAATTTATATATATATATGTGGAATTTGCTTTTATTGCAAGTTACGCATAACTGTGGGTTTGTTTGATTATGTCTATATATATGATTATGTATGTGTAAGTCCATTTATCGAGGCACTGCCATGATACCAGATTTGAATACGAATCCAATGTTCAAATTTAATCATCTCTTAGTCCATCCTTGCTAATATTATAAATGCAAAAGTAGCTTTGTCTGTCTGTCGCGCTTTCACGCCAAAAGTACTGAACCGATTTAAATGAAATTTGGTATACAGATAGTCTAGAGCCTGAGAAAGGACATAGGCCACTCTTTAATGCGAAAAAAGGGTTGTAAGGAGTTGAAAAGTTGTATGGAAGTATCGTCATTTTTAGAGCTGGAAGCTTGAAACTTATTTTTTAGGCTGTTGATTCGATATAAATAAATATGACATTCTAAGTTTGTAAAAGTTTTACCCTCAAGGGTGTAAAATAACAATTAATATTATTATTATTACTTTTCTCAATTCTGGTGGAAGTAACTTAATAAGTTACGCCTCATGAAAATTTGTTAGAACTATGCATAAAGATGACGGATAAATAAACATTTTTTTCTAAAGATTTCTCCCAATATCATGCCAAGGTACGAAAAAAATAATTGCGACAAACGGCAAAAAACAAAAAATATTTTTTGTTGTTTACAAAAGATAAGAATCACGTGTCAGTGTTTGTTATCGGATTCTTCCGAAACGGCTTGATCGATTTTTAGGATTTTTACTCTCTAATTTATTTGGCACTAGTGATCCTCACCGGGTTCGCACGGTTACTTTCTCTACTATAATATGCATATAAACCTTCTTCTTGAATCTCTATCTATTAAAAAAAACCGTATCAAAATCCATTACGTACTTTTAAAGACCTAAGCATACATAGGGACAGACAGACGGGAAGCGACTTTAAAATTATACACATTTCCATAAACATCACATAAAAATATATATATTTTTGTATTATTACGGGTATGATATATGATTTGGCTTACGACATATTAGCAAAATGAAAATATGTAATAAAAACATCTTATAAATAGTGATGTGTATCATAATAAGTCGTAGCGGATAACGCTACTGGTTCGTGTGACCATATAAATGTTGTGCATAAAATGAACTAAGCCACAGTTTTATTTATGAAGTCTTAGTTATCAGTACAAGGCACAACTTGTAGATAAGATATAAGACTCGTAACATCTTGAAGGTGATGCTCTCTGTATATCACGCCACTATAAATGCTTTAAAATGAGAAATATTTCGCAATATCATTTGTATCATATTTTTTGTCTTTGTCATGACAAACCGGCTAGTGAATGTTTTTAAAACAAAGCTAATAATGTTTTTATTATATTCGGTTATATTAATTGAATCAAGTTCTTATAATAAGTGGGTAGGTATTATTTTTATTATATCAACAGAGGTCTTTAAATGATCCTTGAACTATGGCGTTATACTCTTCCTATTGGTCATTTCCACGAAAAACAAACAAGTAAATATCTATCACCAGATATCAAGCTTATATTGCGCCCAAGTTTTGTTATAGGATTTCCAACCTAATTGTGTTTTAGCACATATCTTGAAGACCAGACCTTTGAGAGCATGAAATAAGAAAGATCCTGAAGGACCACACTTTTTGAAATTTTAGTATATTCGTTTTTAGTCTTCCGACGTTAGTAAAGCCATATACATAGAGTTTATTTTATTTATTTATGCACCTTAAAATCTAATACATACATTTTATAATAACAAATATTGCGTTCACAGGATGATTTATCTCTTTAAAGAGATCCCTTTTAGAAACCCCGAGTAAATATAGGAAAAAAAATAACAAATAATTAATATTTAATTTTATATGAAAACAAAATAAATATTTGTTATGTTGTGTTTATTTAAAAAGACAGAAAATGTTTATAGCAGTATTGGCTTTATTTTAAACTTTCGTTTTATTTGCATCACACCAAAATAATTCATATGCTTATAGTTCCAGTAACACTCACTTGCTAAGTGATTGTTCAATAAATACTTATATAGCTTGTTCAAACAATATGTTGTGTCCACTCATGACTTATAACGTGTCACGCGTTAGATAGACAATTATCAACTTTTCAAGATATTAATAAAGTAAGATGTGACGATACTTTTAATTTTACGCAATAAATACAACTGAAAATTAATGGCTATGTTAATATCGTTCCCATCTAAAAGAAGCTATAAAAAGTAAATGAAGCGTTCACAGCCGTATTACGTGAACTCCCGTGTCCACGTGATATCACGTTGCAAAATAACAATCGTTAGTACTAAAAATGAAATAGATGAACTCATCCGTCTTAAACATAATGTAAAATGTAATAAATAACGAAGTGCTATGCATAAACTTGTTTTTATTTTTTACTATCCTCAATAATTAGACAAAATATACGACATGATACATTTAATGCCATATTTGCAGGAAGTTGCGGTAAATATACAAACAAACTGAAGAACTGGAAGGTTCCTAGATTTTTAAGGAAGCACTCGGACACGCCTTTGCACGAGATAAAAAAACACGAGTTAAGCGATAAAACAATCAATTTCGTGGAAAGAGGCGAAGATTTCGCGTCGAATAATGGGTATCATCAAGTGCCTATAGTGATAGAATCTCAGGACATCAAATCCAGACCTCTGCAAAGCAGTAGTAAGCTAAACATACCAAATAATCATGAAATGGTATCATTTGAACGAGAGATCATTGATATTCGTTCGTATTTAAGTCAGTCTAGAAGTAATATGTCACCCTTTGCTAGAAGTAGCAGTTATAGATCTCAGTATGGCAGACCGAACATAGAGGTTAGTAATTAGTATGTTTATCATATTAATCGATTGATTTTTAAAAACCATAATTTGAATTGTAGTAACACATTTGTATCTTAGTATATTTAGTCACTTATGCTCTTTACTGTAGCAGAATCTAATATTAACTTTAAAATGTCGATATCTAATCTCCTGGAATGTAGTGCTCGTAGATCATACTAAAGTCTTGGCAACATGCTTCATTGTTGTATAAATAATAAATTTGTTACTTTAAAAGCTAGATGTACCGGATATCCTAAGATTTTTATGATTTACGAATTATCTCGAAATAAATAGATAGTTTAAACTACCTATTGATATTTATATAGAAGTCAAATATATTATTTTACCCGTGAGGGACCGGGTTAGAATACAAGTCTCCTGTCCTGGCCGCTGGGTAAGCAGAGCTGCGTAAGATGCGAGTAACCCATCATCCCCCATTGGTGGTAGTGGAATTGTTCCCCGCCTGGCTTGCGACCACATGCGAATCCGACCGCTAAGTGTCTGACGCGTTCCGACCGAGCCGCATGAGGGAGAGATTGATCCTCCCTTTCCAATCCCATAAATGCTGCGGCTCCAGTGAACAGCGGGTTCTTGCTCAGGGCCCATTGAAACCGCAGCTTTTTTCTCGCTCCGCCTCGTCACTCTATTTTCAAGGCCGCAACGCATCAGCAAAACAAGATATTTTCTCTAATTTTGCCTATGTCCTTGGGCGACGCTGGCCACTTACCGTCAGATGGACTGTCTGCTCGTTTGTCCCTTATATTTCAAAAAAAGTATATTGAAAACTCGTAAAACCTACAAACACGTGAAATGTATCATTTATTTTTTATCAAGAATTAAACTAAAACTTTATCTGTTGTCAAGTTAAACTGAAGACGTAAATATTTGTTGTATTTGTATATTTAATGTGTTTTCTATTGGGTTTGATTTATGAGTCAATTACAAAGTTTATTTTAAAACATCGATTAATTTTCAGTTTATTGTATTTGTAGGTTCCAGTAAGTAGAGCTCGTAGTTCAACACTTACCACTCAGGGTGAAATTGTTCGGCCATCCAGAGATCGTCGTCTTAATTTGCCTTTACCTAACGCCCCAAGACATCACGATGATGCCATCAGCCTTTGTCCTTCAATCAATAGTCGCAAGGACTCTGGAATTAGAAGCACTAGCCGAAGGTCCAGTATTCAACAGCAGGTAATCCATTTATTATATCAGTAATGCTTTCTTTCTTTAGTTACGTCCTAATTTGTTTTAATTGATACTTTTTACTCGAAATTTTCTTATGATATAATATATCATTGGTAAGTACCAAGGGAAAACCTATTTGAACGCAAATATTAAAATATGTTTTTTGGAGGAGGAATGATTTAAGTGATTTGATAACTAGTCCTCTAGGAATTAAACTTGATGTTTAAATTTAATATTAAGATTTTTTTTAAATTCTCTCTCTTACATAATTTATGTTAGTTTGGAAAGTATATGATTTTATTATATTAGTTTTAAAGGTAGGTAGAGGACTTATAAATAAACTAACAAATATTGTACTGTTCCTGTTAAAATGTTAACGAGAATCAACATAAAAGACAATTACAATGCAGCAGTTGTCTAGATTTGTTTTACACCTCATTTCCGTTAATATATTTATTATTAGTTAACTGCACTCTTTGATGTATAAAAGCATTGATGTGTAGGCGTAGTTTAAACATACATGAATTATTACTTTCTTTAATTTTCACGTAAAATAAACAGATCTTGAATTCCCTAATATAAAATTTATTTTAAAGAGAATATGCTATTACATCATACATTTATTTTTATTATAAACTTGTGATTTATATTTAGATTCGTAAACAAAGTTTGTTTTGATGAAATAGAATCTGTTGCGTTACAGCTATTTGCGCTCAACCATGCATTAGCAACGTCTCAAGCGGACATGATGCAACATCGTGTCTCCGGCTACTACACTTCGAGCCAGTCTTCGGTGAACGAGCTCCCCTCGAAAACCAGACTACCGCCGCCATTGAATGAAGAGCAAGTCCAATCACTCCAAAAACTAAGAAAACAATCCGATCTCCAGCTAATCAGGTGTGTTCAAGATAACGCCAGGTCAGGAATTAACTATTTCGTTCAACCACCTCTAAACAGATTTACACTTTCCTTTAAATTTCCCCAAATTGAAAGGTATTATCGAGATAAAGCGCACAGAAGCGATGATTGCGAAGATTTCCCGCCTACTCTTGCTACATCTCGTTTTAATACGGCCTTAGATATTCTGGTGTCAGCTTTTATATTTCTAGCAGTTTCCTCTTCTATTTTAGTTTTGTACAACGAGTGGCGTTCTACCATAGGATGGTATATTCTCTTTATCGTTATAGAGGCTATCGCGATGGTGTGTTGCGTGTATAGACATTATTTAAAGTGGAAAACGAAACATAATCCTCACGACGTTACTGATACCATGAGAAGATCCGTGAAAATATTTAGAAAACTCTCGGATTGGTATCCGTGGCACCTGTCTGGGAGCCTGTTGATTAGTTTGCCAATATTAGCTATTCTTATAAATTTTTCTTGCCAAAACACTACGTTGACTATTCTTCGTGGAGATCAATCCTTTTATGTTTATTTATTATATGTTAGTATAGTTCATTTTTGTAATTTTACACAAATGAGTTGGCTGGTAAAGAATTCTCTTGTTACTATTTACGCCGGTCTGTTCTTGTTTTTTGCCGTCATCGGTTGCCACGAGGCCAATACTCAATTGTTAGGTCGTGATATTAAAATGAACCCACAAATGATTGCTCAAAATTTTTCCATATTTGATAATATGGCTAACGACACTTTGAACGATACGTTGATTAATACCGGTACGGATAGATTCGACGGTATGCATCATAGAATGCATCTTACAGAGTTGTATTTAGACGTGGCGTTGCTCTTGATGTTGGTATGGTTTCTCAATAGGGAATTCGAAATTAGTTATAGGTTAAGTTTTTATAGTAATGTTGTCTCTAATCGTGATAAACAAAATATACAAAATATGAGAAATCAAGCGGACTGGTTATTGCATAATATAATACCTCGTCATGTCGCCGATCAATTAAAAAATACAGCCAAATATTCAGAGAATCACAAGGATGTTGCTATTATATTCGCGAGTATAGTTAATTTTAACGAGATGTATGATGAATCTTATTTAAAAGGTAAAGAGTATTTAAGAGTTTTAAATGAGTTGATAGCAGATTTTGATGAATTATTGGAGTGGCCGGAATTTCAGCATGTAGAGAAAATTAAAACTATAGGCAGCACGTTCATGGCAGCTAGCGGACTGAACCCAGACTTGAGGCACTCCTCCCGTGGCACATATGACCATCTTTATCAGTTGATGGATTTCGCGTTAGAAATGCAAAAGGTTGTTGATAATTTTAATCAAGATTTGCTCGAGTTCGACTTTATACTTCGCATTGGTTATAATTTTGGAGACGTAACGGCAGGGGTTATAGGTACTAGTAAACTGTATTATGATATATGGGGAGATGCTGTGAATATAGCGTCGAGAATGGATTCGACGGGTGTGCCGAAACGAATACAGGTCGGAGAGGCTTGTATACCAATTTTATCTGCTAAGTATGATTTTGAGCCACGCGGAAGCGTCTATGTGAAAGGTAAGGATGATATGAATGTTTATCTCGTTGTAGGTAAAAAAGACGCATAGAACTATTGAACATGTGTAGAATCTGTGATTAACTATTTATATTTATACTTTGATAATAGATACATTGTATGTAAGTTAAAGCGACGTTATTTATTGCGTGTTATTAAGTTAAACGGCTTGTAGGAAATACTCTGGATATAAATCCTATTAATTTATCGTCAAGCTTTATTAGGCGGTTTTTGTAACCATTATAAACTATTAATACTAACAGTTAAAGTGTGCTTCGAGCTCTATGCCACCATTTTGTACTCTTTGTGTTAGTGTAGCCTGAAAGTAAGGAAAGATTTCTGTATAAATTATATACTGTTATCAGAAAGCTTGAGACTCTAACGTATTTTAAATATAATCTCAGTAGTATTTTTTAGAGATGACTTTTCCTATGGTGACTTACGAAAAATGTACGGTTATTTAATCTGTGTTCTAGTCTGTAATATTTGATTGAGATGATCCAATCGGTTTTCTAAATGGTTACCCTGTCACTTTGTATCCGATACATGGCCTATTTAATATTTTAAAGCATAATCTTAGTAAAAAATCAAGTATATTATGAAATATTTCATATAATTTAATTTATACTTATTTTTGGCCACTAAAAAAATATTTATTACTAATATTTATTTTTTTATATATTAAGAATTATTTTTCAATGTGATTTGTGTATATAATGATCTGAAAATGTTTAAACATATATTGTACATAGAAGCTACTTATTATTTATTTATATTCAATAATTATATTTGATTGGAAAATGGCTTCTAATATTTAGTCATGTAAATTATTGTTTTTGTACAATTTATTTTGTATCCGATATTCATATTGATCTGTATAATAAATTTAGATAAACAAACAAATTTAAATGGAATAGGCTAGTTGACTCACGTTAAAATATATAAAAGAATGTTTATTTCATGTAGTGTTTGGCACAAGAGAAACAAAATTATAAATATCATTTCCATACGCCTAAAACGCTATCCGCCATGATCGTGACGTCATACAATTTGTAAACAACTAAATGTCATTCACACTTCATTTATCGTCTTTTTCGTATTATTTAATATTTCTAAATCTCTTTAAAGCTAAGTGAAAAGTTACTGTCGATTTCGCTCATTTAATATCATTAATTATTCAGATTCGTAAAAGTTGAAAGTACAAATTTGCCGAGAATCGATATATTGATGGCTGGTAAATTCTTCGCTATAAATCCACAATGCTGCTGCTGCTGAGATGAGGAATGTCAAGACATCTATGTATGTATAGTTCTTTTGGCAAAATATCATAATAATAGATATAAAACCAAGGAATAATTGCGAAGAAGTATGTGATAAAAAGTACTTATAAAATGTTCATGTGTCAATCCTCCGACATTAACTAATATGTATTTTTTTTCCTTACAATCTCAATCACGTCATGGCACAGATAATCATATAAAGAACATGGCCAGTAGCGTTTACGTCTGTTCGGAAATAGTTTATTTTAAAATTAAAGATTTGTGGTTTTCTGAATGCCAAAAAAATGCAATTTATTTTTGTACGGTATACTTGGTCAAATGACTACAATTTAATAAATATTTATTAAAAAAAGGGCCAACTAGCCTATTAGTTAGTAGATGTGAAATTATATATTATATTATTTTTAAATATTTTGTTAAAAACTAAAAGATCAAAGAGAAGAACCCTTATTTAATAGATAAACCTATTTGATGTAACAATATTAGAAAATATTTTAAAATCTCTCTTTAACATTAAATGGCAACTATTTTATAAGACTTGATAGTGAAAATATTATTTAAATTTCGTAGTGAAAATTAATTGTTAGAATTTTCCGCTGTTTTGTGGGAAGCTAAATAATTATGTTATTGATGAATAGTGATACGATATAATACATTTATAACTGTTTCCTATTTTTCCACTTCTAAAATGCAAATGTAAATAATCATATCGAGCCTTCTTTGGAGTTGGTTTAAAATTTATTCAACAAGTAATAAATATATCTCGGAGATTTTATGATGAGATGGAAGAAGGAGAGGGGAATATTGAAGAACACTATTGGTGGGTAAGGGTGATAATATTGAATGGACTATTGGGTAAACGCAACGTATACATATTTACTTAATACTAAACGAAAAAGTGCTTTTAAAAGAGCTTTTCACTTACAACGCTTTTTTTAACGCAAAAAGTAAGAGCAAAACGTGGCAAACAGCAATATTATTCTTTCACAACACTAATTAATTATTCTGTATTATACTATTATTCAAGAAAACATATAATGTACTTTGTCAGAGTCCAGAAATCGCGCGCGAAACTTATTGTGAACACTCGTTGACAGTGTAAACCACACAACGTTGTATTTGCAAAATGCAAAAATCGTTTAAACTAAAGTATAGACAAGACATCAATGACGTTAGCATGGGCCTGGCTAACGAAAGGATTTCGTTTAAACAAAATCGACTTACACTTAAAAGCTTTTTTTTAGAGCTTTTTGTTTAAACGTCCACCTCTTTCACAACACTCGCTTCCGACCGACCTCGCGTAAGACTTCTTCAGTCTGACAGTCAAGGGTATATAAAGAGTCGACCCTTGTCAAAATAACGGAAGTGACGATGACGATTCGATTATTCGATAATCGTTTACTATTCTCCGCCATATAATACAAAATATTCTTGTGAATATTTTGTATTATATGTGATCCATTTCATCCACAAAGCTCGATATGTTATTTATAATTGTATGAAATTCTTAAAGAAATATAACTTTAATATAATATTTCATGACTAAATGTCGATTGCGCTTTCACTCTTATAATTAAGTAGGGTTTGACAGTGCAACAATGATGCAACATAATGACGTTTATATTTTTATTTTGGTCAGCACTGTCGACTCGGTGTTCATTCTCTTGATGTAAGTCTAAAATCTAAAACGTAATTTATACAATGAAAACTTTAACGAATTGATGTAGATCTTCAAACTTATGATAAAAGCCTTACTATACATTCCAATTGTATTTAAATTGCCTTCGAATGTCTGTTTGTGCTACAAAATATACTATTTTTAAGAAAATCTCGGTAAATTTTGTTACCTATAACATCGAAAGGGTAAACGATATGTCTTTGATAAAAATTGTTTCTGATTGACAAATGGAAAATGTTTGTAGTTCAAAAGTGAAAATGTGGAAGGTTGGACCAATTGAACTTTGTTCTGAAATACCATAAAGACTTTTCTTGATATAAAAATTTAGGACATTGGAATTTAATTGCTGATAACGCTTATTTTGAACTAGGGATAGGTAAATGAAAAAAATATATCGATGTATATCCTAAAGATATTTTTAAAATATATCGATTTATGTATAAAAAATATCGATGTATCTATATTCTACGTGATTATATTTTAGGTGATGTGATCGTGTGAGTTTGGCAGTTCGCGATCAATATATGCGACGATAGTGGAGTTACTGAGAGCTTACTATTTGATACTTTGAAATAAATATCGATTATTAAAATTTTGAGGTTTAAAATATCTACGGTATATATCGATTATTTTTTTTTAAACATCAATAGTTTTTACCCAAGCCTATTGGTAACGACAACTCCGACAAGTGATAAAGATCTCTATATAAATAAAAAAGACGACACTGATATGTAATATCTATTTATTATGATGATATATATAAAGTATCGCTTATATTATATAATGCTTATATTACTAGTAAGTAGGTTGTTTATTTGGTTGTAAATTATTAGTATTACTGTATCCTATAACTACACCACCCACTCTAGTTTAAGCTCTTCCCAAGTCTGGGTTGTCTGGAAGAGATGGCTACTTAGCCATAAGACCGCCCATTGCATGTTTATGTATCTTTTATATATTTAAGTTATTTGTGGTATACAATAAATAAATAAAATGATTTTGAGTAGTTAAAAAGTAAGGATATTGTTTTCGCGGATTGTGACGTCACAGAATACAATAAAATATCGACTAGTAAGTTACGCCCTTACTTATAAACACTGATTAACGTAATCAATGTTTAATTAAGATCTATTCCTTTCTATTTCAACTTTATTTGTATTTGAAAGAAAGAGACAAAACACTGCTTTACTAATCAATTGATTAGACACTTTTATAACTAAAGCTAATTGTATTTATGATTAATGATAGCAGCATAATATTTCTACATTTATTGTTATTATGGATCATGACGTCATAGAAACCGTGGCGTCTTTTATTATGTTCTTATTGTATTACATTTTATATTCACATGTATGATTAAGCTATTAGGAGAAGTCTTTATGGTATTTGCTTAGCTCTCTTTATATTAATGTTTGTGGTAGCTGTTTAAGTGTGGTGAAACTATAACGTGCTATTTACATGAGCTGCTATGACTTTGTATATATTATATACTTATTTTCAATTAGGTACTATACCTACTTGTATTTTTTCAGACTAAAATGAATATAATATGTGTGAATAAAAAAGATATTATTTATTTATTGTGATTTTATTTCATTCTCTTCAATATCTTATTTACAATATGCTAGTAGACTAAATTTGAAAACTTGGTTGATTATATACTTTAATATCTATTTTATCCTAAAAAACCTATATTTTAAAGAAAAACCAATATTTACATTACGTATTTTGTATTTAAAAAATCAATTTAGATTGCCCTCGAAAACGCTGAGTAGTGAATGACGTCACAGTCTGCGAGGTAACCCGCTCTGTTTGAAAACGTCAAAAACAACAATGATGCTTTACGTGGTGTGACGTAACACTTTCTGATCGGTATTCGCTGTCACGTGACTTAGCGCCTATTTTTCTAAAAACATTAATAATCTTTAACTTTTATGAGTAATACACTAGTTTTATGTTATCTACATCTCTTTATTTATAATTAATTAGTATAGATATAAGTATAACCAAGCAATTAAAAAAATATATTTTTAACAAAAAAGAATTAAATTGTCTTTGCTCTACTATCCCTACTCCCTACTAATGTTATAAATGTGAATGTAAGTTTGATTGTTACGCTTTCGCGCGAAAACTACTTAACGACAATTGTTGAGGGTATTAGAAGTAACATAGGATACGTTTTATGAAAAAAAATTATATTTTTTACGAAAGATAAACAAATCATTTCTATTGTTATGATCTTTGATACTTATTTAATGGCTTCAATGCGAGCGAAGCCGCGGGTAAATGCTAGTATATAATAAAACATTTAAAAATGTGTTATAAAAAATAAATTCGTTAATTTCGTAAACAGTTCTAAAAACGAAGACGTTTATATACCAAAACCGTAAATATGTAAATAATGGTTATTAATCATATTTATTTGACATTCATTTATTAAATAAGTAAGTAAAAATAATTCATTTTCAAACATCCACTCAAATTAACTGTAATTTATGATAAATATAAATTTTCCACTGCAATACCTTATTTTTTGTACGTTTATATTTATTTACATGATTTATACGTCAGATAAGACTAATATAAATATATATAAGAGACAAATTAGAATATGTTGAATTCTTAAATAAATCTTATTCCTATTAAATTATTTTTATACAAAGATTGAATATGTAGATAATACACATTAGAAGTGACTATGTGTATTATCTACCCATTTGTAATTAACACATACTTGCTATCCGCACTTGCTTCATTGAGGGATCAATAATGTTAATAGAATATAATTATTACTTACACATACAAAGAAAGGTTTTTGTTAGAATTATATTCTAAACTAATTTTAAATCTATTTTAAATATCAATATTTTTTTCCTGACATTCCATTTAAATGAAACAAAGCCTATAGTTTCAGTTAGAACTAGGGATCACGATTCTTTTCGAATACGATCGATTTGAAAACCGATTCGATTCGTAACCCTATGAATCGATTCACAAAAAAATCGAGACCAAAATGATCGATACCTATTGAACCTAAGTTTAACGTATTCTTTTTAAAAATGATTGTTTTTTAAATACATTAGAATTACAACCCTATGAATTGATTCACAAAAAAATCGAGACCAAAAAGATCGATTCCTCAAAAATCAGCTGAGTTGAAGAGCAAAAGTCATTTTCGCCATTTCATAAAATCGGAAGCTGATCAATTGATTTTTAGAAAAAAATCAAATGTCGTGTTTTTAGAGTGAAATATCGGACCAGTGCTATATATATTGATTTGAAAGACCGATATTTTTTTGGTCCGAAAAATCGATTCTTCGATTAATCGATCTCGGATCGCCATCCCAAGTTTCAATTTCGTGTAGTAGTTTTTACGTAATGATTTTTAAAATACTTTGGGTGATGTAGAATTTCAACGCAATTTAATGTGATAGCGTATTAATGGGGTTATCACTCCAAGCGAAGGTGTCATTAGAAAATGCATATATCATCCAGTAGAAGAGGTTAAGTAATGCGAAGGATGCCGGAAACAGGACACGAGCCGCTTTGTCAATGTGCGATACGCTGTTGATATGGCCCCGATTACCTGGAAAATTATAATCCAGATATAGACGGTAGAATAGTACAAATATTCGTCTAGCAGTGGGTTCACCTGAGATCTGCTACATGCTTACTGCAGTCACAAATGGTATTTTATTGTAAGACTAGCCGACCCTTGCAACTTCGTCCGCGTGATGCTCCGCTCCTATTGGTCTTAGCGTGATGATATATAGCCTCCTCGATAAATGGGCTATCTAACACTGAATTATTTTTCAAATCAGACCAGTAGATACTGAGATTAGCGCGTTCAGCAAACAAACAAACAAACTTTCAGCGTATTAGTATGTACGTAAAGGTGTAGTCGAACTGATATGTTTAAGAAAAAGTAAGGTTTGCCTTCATGACGATGATGACGATATATTATTTACACTACTACTGTGAGAGGGCAGAAAATCATTCTATTCATATTTTTGTATCCATCAATCATTTCAGACGTATTATAATTTATTTAATTATAAAAATAAACATTATGGGTTATTCATGTTGTACGGTGCAACACATCGTGTATACATGCATTGTCAGCGTTTACGCCGCCTCACTGTATTTTGTTATTTAGCACATTAGTACGTTCGTGACATCCGCTTCGGAATCATATCATATCATATCATGCTAATAGCATTGCAATTTATCGTAGCATTATATCATTATATAAAGTAAGAAAATATAGCATTATTAATAAGCTCTTTATATAATTTATCGCAACAAGTGATTTGTTGGGGGCGCACAGCCCCAATATATGTTTTCCAATTCATACGAATTAAGGAGACATGTAGGTTGTTTATATTTAACGTCTGAGGTTTCTTTTGCAGAGGCAGGCAGCTACTGCTTAAATCGTCTATTTATAAAAATCGCCACTGTTTATAATAATTAAAACCCACCAGCTTCTCTCTGCCTCTGTCTTCTATATTGGTCATCTCCAGCAAGGCAGTATAACACCTGTCTCCAACGAGGAACTCGCACTTCCGTCTGTGTGGTACGTTCCATCGTCAAGCGTACCGCTTGTTCGGGTTGAGAGGTTTGATCTGAATGGTCCTGGTTGTCGGCTGCAGTGGAGAAACTCTGAAAAACATTTATATTAGTAAATTTTTTAAAGATTTTCTTACTTATATGTAGGTATTTAGGATAATAGGTCTAAGAATTAAAAGTAAAGGGGCAAAATAGTTGCTGGTCAACTGATTCGATTCGTATATGCTATAGATTACAAATGAGTTAAGTAAACATAAATTACAAAATTATTGCTGGATCTTGCAGAACTGCGTCTCCGAACAGCTAGCTGTCGAGCTGCGAATGCATCTCCACCAGTTTCATCTATCAAGTCTTCCCACTCGGAATCATCGATCACGATTTCACCGGATCCAACCTGATTATAAAATAACAATTATACTATACTATATATACAATTATACTATATCTTTTTTCTTTTATGTTTTTAAGGATATATGTAAGATATCAAGATATATGTGTCGGCATTTGCATGTCCATACAAATAAATAAAATTGTAGTGTCTGTTTGTAACAATAAAATAACCGCTTTTCACTAAGTGCATATGGATCTATACTCGCACACGGTATATAATAAAAAAAAACAAATTTGTCTGTCTGTTTGTTTGTCCTGGATAATCTCTGAAATGGCTGGACCGATTTTGACGGGACTATTACTGGCAGATAACTGATGTAACAAGGAGTAACTCAGGCCATTTAATCTCTCACTACGACTCATAGGAAAGGAGCAACACGCGAACGAAGTCGCGCTTCGGTTCAGCTAGTGTGTAATAAAATAAACACCACAAAAGCTGTGCGTTATGAAAATTAAAAGAATTTATTTTAAAATAATATACCTTCTTAGTAAACGGATAAGGGCATTTTAAACTATCGTTGTTATTTTGATGTCAATTTTAATCAAAAAGAAAATTACAGCCAAAAATTGAATTCATACGCATACTAGCCACCCGCTTATACATATCAACCTTCATCTTGAATCACTCTATCTATTAAAAAAACCGCATCATAATCGTTGCGTAGTTTTAAAGATCTTAGGATACACAGGATATAATTTTTAACTTGAAAAAGACACAAAAAGAGTACAAGTGGTATATGTAATGAATTTACCTTGGTGAAATAATGTACACCAGCGAACTCAAGTAAAGTAGCGATGCAATAGAAAAAGCTCATCAGTAGGAACCAATCCAAAGCGGTGGCATAGCGAACTTTCGGCAGATCTGTTCGCGAGTCCAAGCTGATGGTAGACAGCGTTAACACTGTGGTTATTCCGAGACCTACACGGTCTGATGTTGCCTGAAATGGAGATTAGTAACTTTAAACTACACGATGCATCAATGTAATAATCAAATAAAAAAACAGATGTAGAGGATCGCATTAAAGAGATGTGTTTCAATGTGTTTAACTGGTTACCATCTTCGCAAAGTAAGTATTAAATTTATATACAAAGTACTAAATTTGTATGGTGGTACTGTATACAGGCAACGGGATTTTCTTTATTGCAGAATAAAGAAAAGTTTTTATTACAATGTTGTTAGTTTATAAAGATTAAATATTATTTATAAAATATCATTTACTTACCCACTTCGGATTGGTAACGAATAAAATATTTTAACTTAGTAAATATGAAAATTAAGAACTGAAAATATTCAGGCGCCTACAGGTTAGATCAATGAACAATAATCGGCGGTCCTAAAATTTTTATCGCGATTTTTCAATTAGTTGTTCACTAATTCCAGGTTTATGTTGCGCCGTTTTTGAAAGCATCCCTTATGTAATTCTTTTGTTAATATAAATAAAAAAAAATCAATTTTATATAGCACGAACATTAACATTGCAGGTGCGATAAGTGTTAAACAATAAATCTGAGATTTTTTTTCTTTCGTGGAGCTATTCTTTAAAGGCTTTAGAATAGATTCCTGTTGGAAAAAGTAAAAAAACTTAGGTAAATTATAAAGCTTTATTTTCATTTATTTGCGAAAAGCCAAACCCCCATTTTTTTTCACTTAATTGTTTATAACTTTTGCAATTTTTGCGAGCGGCCCTTCAATTCTCAAAACATATCTATATGCCATTCCAAATAGAATGACACCTCAATCATAATTTTCGGAGAATTAGAAAAATTTCAAACTAAAAGGCACTTGTTGACTAGACTAGTACAGGTGTTTTACTTTAAACTTAAATTTTGTGTAAATGATAATTGTTTCCATTAACATAACGTTACAAGGAAATAACAACATGTGTATTTTTCAAATTAAATTCAAAATTCATGAAAAAACAATTCTGAATTCATACGAAAAATATACTTATCTATTGAATATTAATACCTCACGATGTATCCAAAAAGACACCCAAGAGAGAACCACGATCAGGATACAGGGCACGTACACTTGTATGAGGAAATATCCTGTATGCCGCTGAAGATTGAACGACACCTGGAGCACTGAGAAGTCCCCTAAATGGAGTGATAAGAGATTACCAAGAGTTACTAACATTTGTTTTGTAATTGTAACTTAGATCTCACAAATTGAATTTTGGAGATTATATCTTATTCATAAACTAGCGACCCGCTTACGGCTTCGCACGGTTTCTTTCTCTACTATAATATGCATGTATTATACATATAAACCTTCCTCTTGAATCACTCTATCTATTAAAAAAATCGCATCAAAATCCGTTGCGTAGTTTTTAAGATCTAAGCATACATAGGGACAGACAGACGTGAAGCGACTTTGTTTTATACTATGTTAAGATAATAACTAACTTTTTGTTGTTAAAGTTTTTAATTTTTGGGAAAAAACAAGTCTAAAAATTAATTTAAAAAAAAACATAGCTTTAGGCGAAATAATCTTTTGAATATAAAAATGTATTATCATAATCAAAAAACTTGTTATTATAACTTTTTCTCTTAATACTCTTAGTAAATTATATTAGTATTAATGTGGTTTTTTATATGGCGTGTGATATTGAATTGAAAATTAATGACCTCTGGACTTGAGCTCCATTTAAAGTAAAATAAATAATTATTTAATCAATAAAAAATATTGAAATAACTTAAATAAATCATCAAATATTGTAAGCAAATTTGGAGTGTTAAATCCTCCGAATCATAAAAGCCGACTTGTGTCTCGCAGTATTAACTCGTAGCTCGCAGCGCTATACATGACGTTCGGTATATACTTTTAAAAGGAAAAAAACCTAAATCATATTTGTACAAGAAAGTATATGAAAGTCTTTTGGAGAGCAATTTAGATAAAAACGCCTCGATGCGTCGCGAGCGGAAAATAAACGCCAAATACGAGCGAGTGTATTAATGTGTCTCAAAAGCTCTCAAATATTTTTAAAAACTATTTGCACATTTTTAAAAGTATTGTGTAACTATAACAAATGTTATGGTGTGAGTGTAATGCGAATGGTGTAATCGTGTTACAACATCCAGTTTACTGAGGCGAAAATGTGCTAACATGAATATTTTTAGTATACATTTTACGTAAAGGGATTTTATTTGGCTCAGGTTTTGCATATATCAATCGAAGTGTGGAATCGAATCACATTAAGCGCTAAGCGGATAGGAAGCGGTCCGTTGGCCAGGGTCGCGATTAGTGGTACGAAGGCATGGAGAGGCGTCGAGTGCTTCGCCTACCTACGATATTGATAGCGTTAGCACATTTTTCAATCTCCTATCTTATATTTCCTAACTCTTCATCAGCATATTGTATTTCGCTCAAGTCACTTCAATTTTAAAGTAATAAATAGCTTCCATTTTTATCCGTCTTCAGAAAATTATGAAATAATAAACAAAATATTATCTATCCAGAAAGTAGGTAGTAAAATTGCCTTTTTAAAATTGTTATTTTGAATTCTCATTCACTCTTAAATAATTGAAATTCTCTTGATGAAACGTAAAGTTTTTCTTTTGTTGGATGTAACAATTAGGTGCAACTCTTTAATATGGTTATTTTGTGTGTATAAATTAGAGATGTCGCGAATGGTGATTGGGCTGAATAACGAGTACTAAATATTCGGCGAGTCTCTTGGACGAAGCACCACATATTCGGCAGCCGAATATTCGGCAGCACTTAGAATCTTTCACGTGTGTTACTAAAGTACGTGTAATGAGGGTGCGTCGTGGTAAAAAATAGTTTTCATTCATCATAACTTACCACTGTAGATTTTAAGTATTAATATGTTACCGAATAATGAAAAAAATGGTCGAATAGGCCGAATACCGAATATTTGCCGAATATTCGTGGCATCTTTAGTGTAAATATTAAACTTACATATAGCTTAGAAGTGTTATGCAGTTCTACAACATAAAAATAATAGTGTACATACTTTGTTATATTTCTATAAAAAATGACGCTTCCTAAGTCGTTATTTTCGCGGTGTTAATTTTGTAATGGTGGTGGATTGGATGTATTTTGTAGTTTTATTTTATCTAAATAAAAAATCAATCTTGCTTACATGACCAAAAATATGTAGCAAAAATCGTCCTTTTGTATTTATAATTTTCGGTTAACTTCTACAATGGTTTACATAGGGTATATTTATCCCTTATAAATCACATCAATCAAAACTTTCAATAACTCTATTATGATTTAACTTTGTCAACATGATGCATTACATTGTACTAAGAAATGATGAATATATAAAATAAAGAATAGATGTTTGGAAGAACTTTGATTAAAATGGAATAACATCTTTTTTGATGAGTCCTTAGCTCAGATTTCAGAGACAGAAATAAACGTTTTCGCTGCTGTTTATACTACAAACGAAAGAGTATAATATTTCTTTATATTTGAAATCAATCGCAGTTCTATCTACAAAATAATGTTATCGTCCGATATTATAACAAATTCGTTTCTTTTCCTCCTTGTATTTATTTAGACCCAATCGCTGTAGTATTCGGCTGTAATTATTTCATAATTGCTTTGGGTTTTGATGAGAGATGAGATGTGAGATTAATGGGCTTTCATCCTTCTATGATTGCGTATTAAAATATATGGATATGTTTATTACATTTATTTTGAACATCCTATTTTATGTAAAATTTTTAAAAGCTATGCTCTCAAAGGGGTTCCGTTGCTTATATTAAACAAACTTTTATTACTTTATCCAAATACTAAAAAAAATTCTAAACGTATTGTCATTATTGTTTTATTTATTTAATATAAATTTTTATATACTTTACCTTCACGCCTTGTAAATGTAAAGTTTCTATATGGAAAACTGATGAGGTCGAATTGAGATAGAGTCATTCCTGGCACGAAATTGACGCTCTCCGAGTTCTGCCACTGGTATACTAACTGTTGATTGGAGTATGCATCTAAGATCAAGAATTTATCATTATTTGTAGATGTTATATAAGACAATTATTATATCGACCGATACCTAATCGACTAAAAGATTATTGATGATTTTAAATAATATATATGTCGGAGGTGTGTGTTAGGTTAGGTTAGCTTTGTGTAAGGTTAGGTTTATGGTAGTCTAATCTTAGGTTGAGACGGTGAAACTAAGCATTGGAGGCGAGTGTCGTGATCACTTAAAGGAGCCTACACCTTGGTCACAAGTCCAAGGCACTGCTTGGGTTCCTGTCATAATAGTTCTTATCAGATTAGTACGTGATAGTAATGTTTAGTTATATCCTGCCCGTATCGCTTTTGAGATATGCCATCCATCAATATCTTTATTTTAGTATCCGACATATATATGTCGGATTCAATTAAAATAGGGATATAGATGGATGGCCTATCTCAAAAGCTATACGGGCGCAACACGGTCAGGATATAACTAATCGTTACGATCTCGCACTTTTCTGACAGGAATTATTATGACATGAACCTAAGCAGTGCCTTGGACTTGTGACCAAGGTGTAGGCTTAAGGAATTCCTTTATTCGATCGAGACACTCACCTCCACTGCTTAGTTTCACTGTTTAATCCTAAGATTAGACTAACATTAACCTAACCTAACACAAGGCTAACCTAACCTAAACCTAACTCACACCTCCGACATATATATCAATTCCATTTAACAAAAGAATATTCTGATCTGTACATCTGATGACTAGATAAAGATTAGCGCATTGTGAACAAGATTTGCAAATATTATATATTTATTAACATACAAAAACATTCCATATAATGCCGATGATATTTCCTATAAAAATATAGGTGTTCAAGCTTTTGGTGTATTGTAATCGGATTTAGTACGCTCTGATAACTCCTTACGGCCGTCAGTTTTCCTAAACACGAGTGCGGAACATTCTACGAGATCCGTGAATACTTACAGCTGCCGAGAATGAGCGGACATGACTGGCGATCCATCGGGAAATTGCGAAGCTCCATAGGACATTTCGCTTTAATTGTTAACCTGCAACACGTTTCATTAAATAGGCTTATAGGTTATGAAAAAATTATTATAAACACAGTATGAATATTTTTGTAACTCCCATGGCGTGATCTTTTGAGTATGTATATAAAAATTTTTACGGCAATTATTTAAACATTTTTTTTCATTTACAATGAAGACAGAAGTTAGAGAAAATTTTGTTAGTTAACAATTGTTTAACTTGTTGAAAAATTAAGTGTAAATAAAATTTCAAGTGTTCAGAATACACCATATTTTTTTCAAATGTTTAAAAAAATATTCAATACCTTAAAAAAAATTTTCAAAGTGTCGTACTCACTGTTGACACCGCGCGCGAATCCTAAAAATTTCGCACAGAGACCGATTTTCAGCGTTAAATTAAAATAACAAATAATGGAGAGACGCGAGCAGAGAGTTTTCATTAGAAATTTCGTTCTCTTTAAGAATCTTTTTTTTAAATTTCTTAAATATTAAAACTCTATGAAATATTGACGAAAAACGAAATGCATTTTTTTTTCATCTTCAATTGCTTATAACTTTTGCAATTTTTTATGTGCAAATACACGTTATTAGCACATTTTTCTAGGCGTCATTTCGGATCCAATGGCCTATACACATAATTTTAAGAGTAGTATCTCTATTTTAAACCATTTTCAACTTGTCGACTAGAATAACGTCTGTGATTCACGCTTCGAAGTTTTTAAAAAATATATGAGCCTGAGACGTTAAACAATGCGAAAGTTTTGCAGCTGCCTGCGGCGCGCTCATTGCTCTCTTACGTCGACAACTCGATGACTTACTGAACTATATTTAGTAGGCAATCATTATTAAATTAGAAATCAACATTATAGACTGCTGATACTAAATATATGGATGTGAAACCAAAGAGGAGAAATCAAGCATAACAGTAGAAGGAAGACCTTTAGTCTCTCTCGTTGCCCTTTTGTGATAAGGCAATAAATTATTTCATAACAACTTAAATTATTATACATCGCTTTTGTCATTAGATAAATAAAGAATTCAAGTTTTAATATAACATAGACAATTTCTTTATAATATTTAAATAAAGCAATTTTATGATTACATCGGTGAGCAACCGGAGCGCTAACATTTTTCAAACTGCCAATTAAAATGAACGCTGCGTTTTTAGCGACTATAAAATTAATGATTCTTTCTTACGAATTATCCTATCCTTAATAACTTCTTTACTTAGTTTTATAAAATTAAAAAACTTTACGGTAAAATTATTGCTTAATTTGAATAAATAATAGACCTTATATCATACTTCTAGCTATAACTTAATTACTTTTGGAATTGAAAGTTAAATAAACGAACAAGCAGACATATTCTATTACCTCATAGAATATAGAATATCGCCATGTTGACTAATTCTTAGCAACTTATTAGGAACAGTAATTGTGTGAACGTAAGAGTGTTTGCCATTATAAAAGTAGGTGTCGGGTCGCCATATTCTTTCCAACATTTTGATAGATAGAGATAGGGAGCGGATTGGTCCCAAGAATGATAAGCGTGTGTCCCTCCAATACTGTCTGAAGTAACAGTCCATTGAATAATCCTAATAAAGAAAATGGAAGAATCATTTTATTGGATTTTCGTAATACAATATAAATAAAGTTATTAGATACTTGCCATATCCAGTTCTGAGACGGGTCCCATACTTCTTATAAGTATATTTGTTTGCACAACTGTGGGGTAACCTATTAAAAAATATATAGATTTAGTAACATTTATTAAACGACATAAAATAATAACTAATCTGTGTAACAGGAATTACCTTTTCCATGTGTAGGTAATTGAGAATTTTCATAATTTTTTAAAAGATTCTCAAGAACCAGCGTAATGTTTTTCGAGACTGCGTCGTTAATACTCCGCTTTGATTTCCATACATTTGTTTCTGTTTCGTTGTAAGTGTCGTTGACGATTCTTGAAAATAACGCGTCAGAGCTTTCATCCCAGTAGCCATCCGTATTGTCTCTTGACAGATTTTTAGCGGTTGCAGATAAAATATTTGGAGTATCTCTCACTGTTGTGCTGTCGTGGGACTTAAAGGACGTCAACGTTATTGGAAATGTTCCATTTTTGGCTGTCAAGTAGATCGCTCCTTTTGCGTTTACTTTTTGACTCCTATATTTAAGTATGAAGCTTTTATTAGGGATTGAATGTGGCCTTATATATATAGAAATCCCATCGCAATATTACTTAGCCGAACTTGGTAAAATTTTGCAGACTATGAGTAATTTGGTCCAACTTGAGAAATAGTTTTTATTTCGAATGTATTTTACATGACAAAAAGTTTTAATTATTACTAAATCCCATGTGTTTTCTAAAAGGTGGCGATTTAAGATAGTTTATTATCACAACTCTTCAACATATTCGTAATAAAGGTTGGAATGCTAAGCATCCAATAGATAGCGTTGTGTTCAGATTTATACGTTCTTAACACTTTCCTATACTTATATCGTTAGTTATAAAAAATTGATAAACATTGGAGACTTAGAATATAAATACCACTATGTATTTATGAATTTTTCCACCAACGCACAAAAAAACGTCCTAAAGTTCATTTTATTTCGGATTATGGTAAACAGGGTTACTTTATCGGTACCTGATGGTGGTTTCAAGAGTAAAGAAAATTATATTCATATTTATTCATTGAATCGATTTTTCCTTTATGTCTGTTATGTAGTATTTTTCGTAACTAAACACACAAAAACTGATGATATGAGGATTAATTCAAACTAAAACATTTTTAGATGAATGTTAAAGGTTTTTTCTCAGGTGATCCCCAGATATATTTTACATAAAAAAGTAAGAAAATATTCTTGTAAATACTTTCGGGAAACCATTTCGTAATAAAAAAGAAAACCTTATGAATATCATCATATATAACAAGTAGGCTTGGTGAAAAATTATTAACCGGTATTTATATTCTTGGGGCTAGATTGTGAAAATTTGTAGGAGGGTTGGAGAATATTCTTGAGGTCTTGGAAAAGGGGATGGCAATTTTACAAAAGTCTTCTCTATAATATATTGCATATATTTTCAATTTTCAGACGTCAATCTCATTATTTTCTATCCTGACTTCAGAAATCCTTGAACTTAATTTACCATATTGGATAGATAGTGAAGCTAGATACTCGACAGAATAGCTTGTTGAATTGAATAGAAGCGCGACATGATTGCGACTTCTTCGTTTCAACTAAATTGATTACTCTCGATTGGAGCGAAGAACAACGAAGCGATTTGAGAACGTTCAAAACTTTGTTACTTGGTGTGTTATCTACTATCTACATTGATTGAGTTACCAATTGTTGGATTTAACAAACATTTTACTATTAGTATTGCCTCATAATGATATGATTGTTAATTGTGATGTTTGCAACACTTTTATTTTGAGTAGCATCCTGTAATTCGAGGCAGTGCTGATATGAGTAGCATTTTTAGTTTCTTGAATGTTGGCCAACTGATAAAAACAAACCAAGGAAGTGGGGAATGCAAAATAAATACGACGTCACGACAGAATAATGATGGAATTACATCGCGAGTACTCTAGAAGTAACTCTGATATTCTACTCACTCTCTCACTCTTCTCTTTAATTAATTAACAGTATCTAATACAACTTTTATACTACGCAATTGAATATTAAATTATATTACACTAGCGATCCGCCCCCGTTTCTCACGGGTATTAGAGCATATTATGTTTACATGTTTTATTTTGTTGCATGGTCGCATAAGCTTAGCTTTGTTTAGGGGCTTTGTTTTGCTTTAAAAGTTATGAATAAAAATTTGCTAACCAGTATATTATTTTTAAAGTTAATATTAATTAAATTTACATGTAATGGATTTAATTAAATTAACCGTTATTATTAAATAAGATTCTTATTAATTAATACATTCTAAAAATTGTAATAAATTGAAACTGTAATTAAGAAAAAATTTAAACCTAAACAAACATATGTATTTTTGTGAAAAGGTGATTGATGCTGTTTACACATAGCGCAAAAAGAAAACAAATTTAATATTTGAAAAACTATAGATGTATAAGTATACTGTTAATTTTTGTCACTACAGTTGTGGGAGTTATCGTACTGTTGCTTTTCTGTATAAAGTTCTAAAGTATAAAAGATTTTCCATCTATCTACTAAAAAAAAATTAAAATCACATTTGATATAGTCTTAAAAAGTTTTTTCTTTGATCTTAACTTTGTAATAAAATCTCTCACTTCGAAGTAATCGGAGAGATGGGCAAAGTTTTACATATCGCGGACTCAATCACGATGATGAAAAATATTACGTTTTTAAATAAAAATCAAATTATAAACCATCACTTATTAATGGGTAGTTTAACTAACATAGATGACAATATTTTATACATTAAGTAGGGATATACCTGTAACTGTACTGTTGATTTTATTTATCTTTTGCAAACTTTATGAACAAAAATTCTCCACTTTACTATTATTATGCGGTTTTTACTATTATCATACATTACAGACATAAAACGATAAAAAAATGCTGATAAATTAAGCTTGCCACACCTTATTACTAATAAAACAAGCAATTGGTATTGAAGATTTGGTCCAACTTTCCGAATGTTAGTCTGATGTCAGTATCCTTGAATTTATAGGAAAGTAACCAAGACTAGAGAGTAAGTAGTATTTAAAAAGTTATACAACATTATTAGACAAAAAAGATCTAAGTAAGACTTAATACTTTGCAACCTATGCCATACATGCAGAGTCACGGGTTCTCGTGTAACTAAAAGTTATGTTGACACTGATAGCGGCTTGCCTCTCCATCCCACTAAGAAACTGGCCAAACTTCCATTAGTGTTATTCGTTGTTGATGTTACGTATAGAATCACGTACTTTTATATAGATACTAGTCGATCCGCCTTGGCTTCGCACGAGTGCAATTTGACACGTGTAATTACTTAGGTTTAATTTTCAATATATCGCACGCTTATTAATAAAGAGAAATAACTCGAAAATTTAAAATGTTGGGAAATTACGTTTTAAGTTTTGCATGTTTGAGTAGTTGCACTAAATGCAAAAAAAAATGTAAAAATAGTCTTGTTTCTTAAAATAAAAGGAAAGAATATAGAAGTAGAGAAATCGACCTTTAATTTGGTATAGCAATTACCTATCTACAATATTGGGAACCTCGAACAAAACTAAAAAGAAAAAGAAACCTACGACTTATTTCAGTTTATTACAAAACCTAAGTAGTAAAACCAATATTATTTATGGCACACAACTAAATAGTTCTCTTTTATTTTAAAATAAAAATTTAATCATAGATAGCAATGAGACTTAATTCTCTTTTGATCTGTAAGTATATTGACTATTGAAATATATAACAGATTATTGCCTTTTTTTATTTATACCTATTATTTATAAAACCTAATTTGAAACTGAAATAAATTCTATATTCAGAAAATTGATTAGTAAAATGGTGGTAAAAACAAAACAAGGACTTGGGTTGAATACTATATAATCAAAATGAACTTTTAGTCTTAAAGCTTTGCACCTGTAAGTCTTACGAACATAAAATAGAAAAATAACATAAAAAGTACGAACTTCTAGCATATATAAAACAGCCTCGTTTAATACTCATCGAGTAAGGTAGAGATCATCACGTTAATCTTAATAACTAAATATAATAATAATAATCAAAAAGATTAATTAATATCTATAATAATTAACAAGTTCACATAAAATGAGTCTTAATGTAATTAGGATTCCTAAAATTACGTGCTAAAGCACTTATTATTTAACCTTAACTTTTGATTAGTTGAGATCTGGAGCTTAAAACTAAATCAAAAACTCTAACAAACAAAAATTCTAAAAAATAAAAACTCTTTTATAATACTTTTATAATACTTTATTTAACATTTTAAGTAATGTAAATTTTTCACGCCTGCTTAACTCCTTCTCTTTCAAATGTTTTTCGTATACTTGTTCAATATCTTTTCTTTGGTCTTCATTCAAGTTAGTATAAGAAGTACACACAGATCGCACTGATCCTTGCGTGGTTGAAAAAAGCTTAAATTAAATTCTAATGTAAATATTTTGTAAAATGCCATATAATTTCCCGTTTCCCTATTGTTCCTTATTTGATTTTGTACAAAATTTTCATATAAATCTTTGATTGTTTTACCACCGTCAATATATTGCCTGGAGGTTGTGGCTCGTAGATAGTGCGACTCAATCCGAGGAATACAATCGATATGTTTCCTTATATCTTCAACTAACTCCTTACTCAATTGCCTGTGGTTCCCATGCTTTCTTCGAAGCTCTCCTTTAACTATTCCAGTGTTATATTTTTTGTGCTGGATTGTATGTATCATGCGGTCAGTCACATCTAGAGTGCTTTTAAAAAATAATTTGCAGACTCTAATCCTGACTTTGTTTGAGGTTAAAAAGAATGCTTTGTTTGGAGCTCTTGGCTTTTCTGCATTTGTGTATTTATACTTGGGCATCATATCAACCATACATGAATTAATAAAAGCTCTTTGCGCACCTAAATCACCTAATTTCCAGAAATTACAAAATATCTCATACCTTTCCTCTGTGCTAATGTTTTGAGAACATTTTAAGCGGCATTTCTCTCCTCATGGTATTTTAAGACAGCGACTTGGAATCGTTTTTTTAGTCTTAGAAAGAGATAAGTATTCTTCTCCAAGATTCCTCATCCTCGTTTTACCTCCTTTTGGTTCCATTTCTGTGGACGGTGGGTTCGTTTACGACCTATTTGCTCAATTTCAACTACAGACTCGGTATCCGAAGAACTTGTGGTTTCCGAAACTATAATCCTTCTACGGCTTTCAGCAAGTGGATCTTTGAAAACAAACGTTGGATCTGCGACATCGTCATCCACATCACTCTCATCGGTGTATATTGGAGATATTGCCCTCAAATTATCCTACTAATATTATAAACGCGAAAGTTTGTGAGAATGTATGAATGTCTGGATATATGTTTGTTCCTCTTTCACGAAAAATCTACTGAATGGATTTTGATGAAACTTTACTATAATATAGCTCACACATCAGAATAACACATAGGCTATAATTTATAATATACTATGAATGATCTAAATTATAGCGGGTGAAACCGCGGGGCGCAGCTAGTTATTATTAAAGCAGTGTCTACGCTTATGTGATGCAGAACGAATTGCAGGTTGTAGCTGCAAAGAAATGAAAGAAGCAAATAAAAAAATTGGAGAAATATAATAAAAAACAAATAAGCCAAAAATAAACTAAACATTACTTTGTCTCTGCTGCATTCCGACTGTCTTTCCTCCGGCGTATTCTCAATAAAATCGTCTTCGCTCGATCCTGCAAAAGAGGATCCCGCAATATGGACAGGTTTTAGTTCTTGGACATGAACAGGACTTCCTTCTGTTCGCTCAAATTTATTAGAAGACGTTGAACTATGTGAATCTGAGGATGATCCAGACGAATTTAAAGAGGAGCTCGAACTGGTAGATAAACGACACGCAGCATTTTCGACTGTTTCCTCATCAACTATAGATGATTCACTATCATAGTCGGGTACAACGCTCAAAGGATAACTTTTAGGACTTTTTGTTACAGTCTGGTCCTGTTTGGTAGTAATGTTTCTGTTGATTTCAACCGGAATTGGCGTCTGAGGTTTCTGTAAAAGGTAAGTATTATAATGGATGATTTTTGTTTTCATACAACTTAGTAAAGAAATAATAATAATAGGAAATGTATTACGTAAATAAAATACTCACTTCTTGACCTAAAATCTTTCGGCCTCTTGAAAACATTTTCACATAGACGCAGCGCCTAGTTAACTAAAATAAGAAATAACTCAATAACATCAATTAAATTTACTTTGACATTAATTATAAACTGAGATAAAAACAAAAGTTTAACCCAACTCGTATCACATTTTGATAATAAACTGAAATAGATTTTAATATTACAAAAAAATAGATAGAATTTTAAAAATAAACTGAAATAACTCAAGTTACTATTTAAAGCCACCAAAACAATTTAAAACTAAACTGAAATAAGTCCAAAATATGCATTTGACAATGCCACATTTTAAATATTAAATAGAATGAAATCGAAACATTGCATTTTATGATTAAAAAATATGAATGAAATACTTACTTTTTAATTGTAAACAGCAATATTCGACTTCAGGCCGCAAAAAAACACGTCTACTTTTTATAAAGATTGAGGCATCACTAAGTGCATCGCTTTTTGACAGACAACATGCCTGACCCGTTTGGAATGAAAGAGGCGGCCGATCTGTTATCTCGCTCATATTCGCCCAAATTGAACGGCTGTCGAGCTCAACTTATTCTTTTCACGTTGTTATCGCGTTTTATTACAAAAACTCGATTTTCCTAATTTTTATGTTATTTCTCTTTATTATTAAGCGTGCGATATGCTGCTAATATTTTAATACTATATTAAAAATATTCATACAATAACCCATAACTTTTTCTGGGATAAAAAGTATCCTATTTGTTAATCCAGGCTGGGTGGCAAATTTAATTAAATTTTGTTCACTCGATTTTGTGTGATTGAGTAACAAACATGCAAACTTTCTCATTTATAATCTTTGTAAGATTAAAATTCCGATTAGGTATAAATTAATTTTCATGAAACTAAAAACATAATATTTCAGTTTTACTTTTACTAATTTTTTTTAAGAAACTCAATGTAAGAAGGTCGGTTTTTATGATCATATTTTCAGAAAAAGCATTTATTGTGTTCATTAAAAACAACACTAAAGATCTAAAGTTATTCAGCGTTGTGAAGTTTCAAAAATCTCAAGTTCTATACAAATTGTGACTTCTTTGCTACAAAGCCTTGATTACGCGCTCTTATTGATGGCAGAGAGAGCACTCATCGACAAGCACTCTTTGCTTAATATTAAGTGTTACGAATTTACAACTCCAGTCATTCTTTTGAAAGATGAAAAATTTAATTTTATCAGTCTGTCGCGCTTTCACGCCAAAACTACTAAACCGATTTAAATAAAATTTGGTATATACAGATAGTCTAGAGCATGAGAAAGGACATAGGCTACTTATTAATGCGAAAAAACGGTTGAAAGGGGGGATGAAAAGTTGTATGGAAGTATCGTCATTTTTAGAGCTAGAAGCTTGAAACTTATTATATTTTACTTCAAAATTAAATTTTAAACCAAAAAAGTAACAATTAAAGGGGATGAAATAGCGTATGTCAAGCTGTGAAATCTTTGTCTTTGGGAACTAGTCATATATAAATTAAATGTTGCTGTTGAAAATGATAATATAAAATATAGCCATATAGTAGATAAGTATTGAAAATTAAATTTAAACCTAATTACACAATCTTGCAGTAAAACTCTTTAAGTAAGCTTTCTTGCCTCTGCTATTATTCTTAAGATCAAATTAATGAATTAAATTTTCTTACGCCAACAACATCATCACGTACTCAATTAAAATTATCTTGGACATAAACCCTTTCCCATAAATTATAACTTCAGAGAGTCAATATTGACTTGTAATTAAATTGGAAATTGAGTATAAGAATTCTACTTAGTAAAAATAAAAATATTTGCTTCTAATTTTGTACTTTAATGAAAAAAATCGTTTACAATCAACAAATGTAAGTGCCGTTTCTATGTTCGTTACATTTAATTAACTTGAGGCAAATTGTATTGAAATACTCGAATCAAATCGAAAATAAACATAAGAATATTACTAATTAGGAATACTAAATTAATTGCTTGCACAGTTGGTCGGTCCGACGATAGCGCTTTAGGATCTGTAAGCACGCAGATATGTCCAATCAAAACTATTGCGCTAGGCAAAGGAGGCCCCACACTTAGAAATTGCTCGAGAATGTAGCCCAGAGCCATCAGAACGTGTCCTAAATACGGCAGATATACAATGATGTCTAATACGGATTCGATTTCTAACATTTGTCTGTGTCGATCATCCTGACACGCATTGGAATTTCAATTGAGCCCAAATTTCAACTCTTGATATTCACCGATGGTTGCGAAAATGTTCGCAATGAGAAAGTAGTAATTTATGCTGTATAGATGATGTTTTTTGAAATGTATTGAATCTTCAATAATAGTTCGTATATCTGCGAGAGTTGCTGCGATGTGTCCAGTCATAATGAGAAGGCTGCTTAAACGACGAGCATGTCGATCATAGTTATAAATTTTTTGTAGTACGTACCCAAGAACTATGAAGAAGTTGCTGACAACTGATAAGTAAAAAGCAATAAGGGTCATGAAATGGTTTTTCTACTGAAAACTGTTTGTTTTTGAATTTACCGATAGTATCCCGTATTATACATTATATTGAGTTCATGCATGAACATTTTTACGAAAATTGTATTATGTTTGTTACATAAAGGTTTTGAGAAACCAACCCATCATTAATATCTGTCATATACCGTTTATACTGACATAATTGTTGTCACTATGTTGTCACATCATATCCTTGTTTCATATTCATTGTTTTATCGTCGCTTTTTCCTGCCATTAATTTTTATAAACTTCTATATCAACATGGTAGAAAATAACAAATAAATCTTCCATATGACGCAAAAGTAGCAATACAATCATAATTTATTTGAGTGTAACTTGATGGAAGACGGAGAATACTGCTTCATCTCGAGGCACTGTAAGCAGTTCTAAATTAAATAAGTCCATAGCACAGATGCGGTACGGTATCTGACTCCGGTAGTTATTCTTTTTTTATAAAAAGTAATTTTTTGGAATAACCAGCGTTTGTGCCAGGTAGATTAGTTGAATTAAAAAGGAGTAAGCCAAGAAAAATATATTAATTTAATAAAGTTTATGTTGAAAGAGTACAGAAACTCAAAAAAATTATATTTCTCAGGATTCAATAGAAATATCATTATCATGAAATTTAATGTTAAATTATTATGATATATAATGTATATGTAATTTCTATAATTATTTAAAAAAATATGATATAATGATTTTTTCATTTTTAAAGTAATATCTTAATCAAGTTACGTAATACCTATTCTTCGTAACAGTAAAGTTTCAACATCTGTGGCAGTCGTAACTATCATAATAGTTTAATGGAGGGTATCAAACTTGAGGTCAAACACGACTGAAGGAAGTTATTTTTTTTAGTAATATATAAACTTTTTTCAATTTAAATTCTAACTTTATATGTTACTTCTCTAAATTCAAACATAATTTACTTGTTTTCTATTACATGTTTTATATTAACTTTTGGAGACTCTAATGATTATAAATATGAATTTGGCTGGTATAAATATAATCTATTATTAAGATTCATTATTTTAATTGTTAATAGAAGCAATTTTACATTAGATTACATTCCGATTCTTATAATTTAATATTAAAGTTTTGTTTAAACACGTTATTAAGTGCGCTGTATAAGGTAACATAATAATTATAGTGGTTAAATTACTTTACAACGCTATAATATAATGATTTTAGGAGTTATGATTGTAAAGGAAAATCAATAAAACTAAAATATAAATTTCTAACTAGTATGTAATACAGCATTGCTACGAGCGCTACAACATCTCTACGAAACCGCTACGACACGTTTTTCGTTTCAATATAGAGGAAAAATATCAAAGTTGTATTTTCTTTTAAAAACTTTTTTATGTTTTTAAAAGACAAATAATTTTTTTTTCTGAGGACTAGTAGTTTCTGAGATTAGCGCGTTCAAGCAAACAAACTCTTCAGGTAGTATAGAAGTATAGATTAGTGTGAAAAATATTGAATATGTATTATACTGTAAGTTCTGTTTTTAGATAGGTGGCTTAACTTTAGAGTGGTCATTGACATTGACGGCGTGATCTAATCATTTATAAAAATTGGCAGCATATCAAGTTTCTGACCTGCTCTTGATAAAATACTTGAAAGCTGTGGAGGAGAAACACGATGCCATCCAATGCACAAGATCATGTGTTTCTAGGTGACTTTAAAATAACGCAATTTATTCTTCATCATTTTTCCTTTTTATAAAGTACCCTTAATACTTTTTTATGGTAGAAAAGAGACCAACGAAAGATTGATCCACCTGAATGGTCAATCCACTTGGATGTTAAGTGGTCACTGTCGACGATGGACGGCAGAAATTCAAGAGAATATATAATACAAGAGAAATTCAAGCAGAGAGTACATATATCTTATTATCTATATCTATACTTATTATATAAAGAGGAAAGATTTGATTGTTTGTATGTTTGTTTGTTTGTTGCGAATAGGCTCTAAAAGTACTAAACCGATTTTGAAAATTCTTTCACCGATAGGAAGCTACATCCTTTCCGGGTAACATAGGCTATGTGGTGTTGCCATAAATACTCTAATTAAAAAGATATGGCCATTTAAGTGCCATAAGGTGGTCATTTTGTAAATTGAAGAGATTCTCAGGAACTACAATCCGATTTAAAAAATTCTTTCACTGATAGAAAACTACACTATTCGTGAGTGATAAAATGATTTAGTGTTGCCATATACATTTTTTAATTAATAGAATATGGTCATTTTGTTGTTACTAATCCGTTTTTTAAAATTCTTTCACTAATAGAAAACTACACTATTCGTGAGGGACACAAGTGATTTAGTGTTGCCATATACATTTTTTAATTAATAGAATATGGTCATTTTGTTGTTACTAATCCGATTTTTAAAATTCTTTCACTGATAGAAAACTACACTTTTCGTGAGGGACAAAAGTGATTTAGTGTTGCCATATACATTTTTTAATTAATAGAATATAGCCATTTTGTTGCTACTGATCCGATTTTAAAAATTTTTTCACTGAGAGAAGTCTATAGTATTTCCATCTCTCTTCCTCTTATATAATACTATCATTGTCGCTCATGTTCTCTTTTTTTTCTCTCTTTAATTCTTATTTTTATTTGTTCAGTATGATCAGTTTCTTTTCACTTTCTTTCGATTATCTCTCTCTCCTTTACCTATTCAATTTTATTATTGCTCTGTCCTCCCTCACTTAGCATCTGTCACTTTTATTTTTGTTTCTATTATTTTTCTTTTTATAACTTTTTCTTACTCTCTCTCTCTTTTTTTTTTCAAATAATGAAAAACTACACAATTACAGTGTGACAATTTAAAGACATCAATTATAATATTGTTTTAAATACCCGGAGCGAAGCGACGGCAGGCCTCTAGTGTTGATATAAAATTGTAATTGAGAAAGTATTTCCGGTTACAGTAAATCTAAATTCTAGAAGGGGAAGTCTGACATACATGCAGCGCAACCGGACCGCATGTTAGTCGCAAGACGGTCAGGGAAAACATCCCTCACCACCAAACAGAGTCTGGGTTGACCAGGAGGAATAATACATTTTTCCTTAATGTCTCACGACTGGCGCTGCTTGACTTGGCAATTGATTTGAAATTAAACAAAATAATATTTTTGAGAAGGAAATGCAAGCAAAGATATACTTTACAAGCTAAAACTTAATTTTAATTTCTAAGCAGAGGAGAGTAGAGGGAAGAGATTTATTTATCCCCTGAACAAGAACTAAAAATAAAATTGATTTGGTGGCTTTTGAAAGTTAATGCTTAGCATAAGAATAACGATATATTTGAGTTTGAAAAGAGTTTATTTGAAGGCAAATCAAAGGAAAAGTTGATAAAAGATAAAAATTAGATAAAACCCAGCCTTCCGTTTTGCGAACCCGTTTCTTTATTTAAAAAAATATCAGTACATTGAATTCGGACAGACACTCAAAGGACACTCGTAAATTTCAATATTCTTAAAATGTTTAGGGTCTAAAAGACCTTTCTATATACATTGTGAGTGCGATAAGCACGTAAGGGATGCGATATTTTCAGTTAACACCCTCGAGCGAACAAGAGATAGCGGCCGCTTTATTGAATTCCTATGCAACGCACTGACGACAGGTTTACTTTTATTTGCCAAATTTTCGGGTAAAAATGCGCCTAAATATTTGTTTTAATGTTACAAGTATATAAATTACTGATTCTCTCTATGTTATAATACGGTCGCAACTTCCCATAATTATTTTAAGGTTTCCTTATATCAAAAGAAAAAAGCAACCTTTTTAGAATGGCTTCTATTAATCCTCACGTTAAATTATAAAAGAAAAATTGTATGTGGCCAAGGAAATATGCACCAAGTAAGAATCTTTATATACTTGAATAGAGAAAAATATGTTTTACCTTTATGAGGCGAGGATAGTTAAGCTATTATATTATATATCAAAATTACAAAAACGAAAACCAATTTTAATACAATGCTGTAAAAAATTTAAAAAATGTACAAAATGCAATTTCATTTTGCAAATCTCTCGTTGCTCCTCCTAGGATGTAATAAAAATCAATGAACCTTTTATGTGCACTAAAGTGTGTGATATCAGAGTTCACTTCAATATATTGACTTTGGCTCTAAGCTCAGGTTTATGATTCAGTTCAATAAGGCTTTCAATCGTAATCTATCATCGTAAGACGAAGTATGTCCTCGTAGTTATGTGTTAACAATGAGCGATGGCAGAGGAACAAACACTATCTATAATATCCGACACGAAAATCATTTTCTCTCTAATCATTGCGATTGGAATATCGTATTTGCTATATTACATCCGCTACCGCATACACCTCTATCTCAGTTATAACAGGAATGAGGTCGTAGGTATAGGAGGAAACTGCCTCATATTCGGGAAAATTAATCTAGCACCTAGCAAATACTATCAAAATGGAAATTCTGTTGATATATTAAAATATTTCTTATTTATATTTTAGCATTTATTATTATTGAAAACAAAGTGTCTAAACTGTTGATATTTATTTTTCAAGATCACATTTAGTTAAAATTTATTTAAAACTAGTTTTTGCAGTTATTGTCCTTCCACTTCTCTTTTAACTCCGTCTTCTCAAATGATCTTTGCTTTTTTTGGGATAAACTAGCTTATGCGATAGTAGACTCTGTGTGTCAAATTTACAAATATACAAATAAATAAAATTGGACTATCTGTTTGTAATATTAAAATAACCGCTTTTTACTAAGTGCATATGGATGTATACACGGTACATATACCAAAACAACTTTTTTTACAATTTTTGTCTGTCTGTTTGTTCTGGCTAATCTCTGAAATGGCGGGACCGATTTTGTCGGGACTTTCACTGGCAAATAGCTGATGTGACAAGGAGTAACTTAGGCTATTTACATCATTTAAATCTCACTACGACCCATAAGAGTGGAACAACACGCTAACGAAGTAGCGCGGGTCTGTTAGTTTATAATATTAGTAGAACGTATATAATGCTATCTATAGTAAAAATAAAGTAAGATAATAAAACTCTGTGCTTTGCGTTGCATTACGCGCCTTTATTAGATTTATTTTTCAAAAACCTCGTGTGAAAAATAAATCTAATAAAGGCGCGTAACGCAACGCAAAGCACAGACTGCTCGCAATCGTCGGCAAATCCAGTTACCTTAATGCATCCTTAATGTGACCATTCTGTTACAGTTTTATCTACCTTCAAATTGTTCACATTCGTCAAGATTTGACTCTACTTTATAGAAAGTCTTCTGGATAATATTATAGTAGACATAAGTCGAGTTAATTATATAAAAAATATTTTATATAAAATATGAAAAACCTACATAAGGTATCATGGCCAATTGAGTATCATGTATGTACGCAAATATTGTTCATTTAATTAATTCCGTACTGTAAGTTCAATAGTTTAATTATATTAATGTTGCTCTTATCGCCGTTTATCCATATAGGATATTTAATTTAAGAAAGAAATTTATTTAAAAATAACACGATTAGATATGCACCAAAGGTCACAAAAAAACTATTTGTATAGACTGCCAATTGGTCTGGTCATATTATTAATTCCAGTTTATGGCATGTATACAAAAGTAAAAATCATTTGACTTTTTATTTCTTAGAAGTTGTATATCAGAACGCACCTTTTTAAGTTTAGTCAAGTTTTTATACTTTTTTAAAGATTTTTTTGGCTTAATTCCCATAAATTGCAATTTTAAGTATAAGAACGCGAGTAAATGTATTATATGAATAACATCATTTGGCACTACTCGTGTCTTACTACGATAATTTTAATATTATCTTTCTATTTGTAGTGTAAGTACATGATGAGTGATTTAAAAAAAAACTATTGTATGACTTTCGAGGGAATTTATTGATGCTACAAATAGATTTTTTGTTAGTTTTATAAATGAGTATTCGCGGGTTATCTTTAAAGTTATTTCGACGTGTCGGTATACTCCAAAGACAATATTTAGTGCGATAGATTAGAGTCAGTCTCTCTGGTTTTTTTGTGAAGTGTTCATGGAATTAGTATTAAAGTATACTGAATTAGGAATATATATTATGATTACTCGTGACCGTCAGCTGCGATTCCGTGGGTGGGCGAGCAGTTGCAGCCTCACAAACGTGTAGAAAATTTTTTTATTTCAGTCATTTCTTCCCGTTTGAAAATTTGTCGGATTATAGTTTAGTATCTTGAAGGAAAAATAAAGTTAGCTGGCCATAAGGTGGTGGATTATATGTCAGCTGGCTGCCTCACCATGTAAAATTTTGATTTTTTTATAGCAAAATCACAGTTACCATTTAAGTACCTGTTTACAAACAGCAGTTTCATAAGTGAACTAACGGAGTCGAAGTCGAACTCACGAAACTATTTATCATTTCTTGAAGTGGAACTGTCAAGGAAGACCACAGTTAGCCATAATATGGTTAAGAAAGTTTTTCGACTATTATAATGACAATTTTTAATAAGTACTTGTCATGTGATGTTACCAGTAGATTTTTAGACCTTCCGACTTCATTTACCATTATTTGATGATGACGCGTGAAGGTATGTACTGGAATACAGGCATGGGACAACGAAGACCAGTCGTGTTTGAATTTAATAGAATTGTCTTAATGTGTACTTTGGCTGTAAGTCATTTTTTAATGGTTATGTTTGCCTGTCTGTCTATATCGTAGATGTAGATGTTTCTTACCTATATTACCTTACCTATATACCTTTTATGAAGAGCTGAAGGGTATTTCTTGAGTGGGTGCAGTAGATTCGATTTGGGTGGGTGAGTCGAGAGGTACAGTTTAGTATTTGAGAATGGTTGAGTAAGTATTTGTAAGTAGGTAAATTGAGTGAGTCACTATGTAAATAGGTAAGTTAAGTTAGAGGCACCGACTTCAAAAATATCAATTTTTTTAATATGTCAGGGTATAATCAGGGTAGGATGATAGTAAAGAAAATTTATTATCACTTCCGTCGCGTTATTTTAGTATTCAACGATTTTCGATAGCCTCGAACGAGTAAACGAATATCGAATAATACGAAAGCTCTTTGACACTATTTCTGCTGCACATCAATGACCTGCTGAAACCCGGTATTTTTGGGTACGCAGAGACAGCACTGTTGTCGAGGGTTACATGTCCATTGCAAGAGCTAGTGAGGCACAAATTCAGGCTTAAAGAGAGACCATTGTGGAGCGTTTAAACACGACTCTAAAGGCAGTCTCCAACTGGGGCGATGCCACCCTTGTCAAGTTTAACGCAACCAAAACATAGGATTGTTGCAAAGTGAAGTGTTGTGTTGTTGGTGCAAGAAATGCTGTTCGATTAAGTACACGTAAGTCCTTATAATGTACGTGTTTAAGTGAACAATCCCCCCACCTGACACAAGGCTTAATATTGTCCTAATAAAGAGAGGTTAGTAAATAACGGATATATTATTTACTTTTTAGTACATTTTTTAGAGTTTGAAGCCGGTTAAATGTTTTGTTAAAAATGTTTTTATTTTATAAAATATTTAATTAATCTCTCTTATCGTCTAAAAATAAATTCGTATTTCATAATTAACGTAAATATGCAGTTATAATAATTTTACAAATTTCACTATGGCTATTTCACTTAAAAGTGAGTAAAGACCAAAGCTATCCCTTTTAAAGACAAGATACCACACTCAAGGTATGTTAGAAACAGATTTCGTTTGATCGCAAAAGCTGCGGTTTGCTAACCGGAATGCAAACTTTAAAGTATCTATCTTATTATAACGTTAAAAATAACTATATAAGCTATATTTATTTTTCGTTAACCAGATATCCAATATATATAAATTTTTATATAGCTTTTATATAATAGCGTGATTAAATATAATTTTACAAATGATTGTTTTGGGTTTTACTGGTTTTATACCCCTCACAACAAGTTTTATTAAATATATTTTATGCACATACATTTATTAAGTTTCATGTTTGTTATATATAAATGTATTTATATGTTTTGTTTTGTCAAAGTTTTTTAAAAGTTAGTCTAGTCGTACTCGACTAGACCGACTGAAAAGTGCATGCAAAAGAATACATTTAATATTTAGTAGTAACGTGCGATAAACATTTTTAATTTCAGAAAAAATGTCCGTCAAATAATATCTAAGATTGATGAAATGACGGACGACGATTTCGTAAGTTGATATTCCATTAATTTATATTAGCATTCGCCATTTTAGGACATTGAATAAGAAATTTGATATTCTTTAAAATATAATACGTAAAGGAAACTCGACGTTTGACAAGGGTCCTTTTATTACAATTTCAGTGCTGCGCGTTCTCTAGCTACAATTCATATCAATTAATAGTATCTAAGTTTTATTTAGAAACTTTTTAATGATTATGTACCACAGAAATATTTCGTTAGAATAATTCCTCGTATAAAGTACTAAATTACATATGTTAAATAGTAATATTTAGGACAACATGGATAATTATAAAGTGGTCGCCTAGTGGCCGAAATTCGACCATAATTAATTGAAATTACTTTTACAATAAAAAAAGAGTATATATGCGTGTGTGTATCAAATATACCGTATGAAATTATTAGTGTGTGTAATGTATTTTTTAGGCATAATTAAAAAAAAATAGTATTCTGCACTCCTCTATATAAACTATAAGTTTGGATACTCCTCCGTCCGCACAATTTTCGTAAAAAGGGGTACAACATTTTTGCTGCACGTATTAGTATATAGATCCCAAATTGGACTAAGTATTTAAATGTAATAATTTTTACTACCCTTAACTGCAACTAGATACATGTATAACACAGTACCTTTCAATTGATACAAGTAATAAAATATATAGTTTTTATTTTTATGTATAAAGTTAAAAACTTACCACAAGTAGAGGGTGATGAAACTCGTAACAAAAAATTTGTGTGACATCGCGATCGATTTCTAGAGAATTTTGTAATTCTAGTAATAGTTTCCATAAGTTTCGCGTTTTGTTGAATCGTCGGCGTACTCGTATTGTAGCCAGTGCCTATTCGCGCGCTCAGAGTGCCGCCGTGCCGCGACTCCGCTCGGCGACCGCCGTCACGCATGCGCTGCTGTTGTGTTCCAGACGCCTGCAAACCAATCGCCGTAAACCGCAACTTTGTCGACACACGCTACTATCAGTAAAAGTTTAAATGGGTTTTATTATGTACATGGAGCTGACTCTGTTTGGAATTCAATTCAAGTTTTAGGCATAGAATGTTTGTAAAAACAAAAGTAGTCGCATACAGTTTACTAGTTGTTATGCTCTACTTTGTCTGTTCGTTTTAATTAGCAGTATAGGGATGTTTTATAAAATGCTACAGCTATGATATTCTGCGCTATTGAATGACGACACTAAGGTATAAGAGGTTGCGTCCTGCTGCTAACAGGCGTTATATGGGGAAAGAAAATACATAGAAGAACTTTTTAAAAAAAGTTACCTACTATTTAAATAAAAGCTTCTTCATAAAATACAATATTAGTTATTACAATAAGGTTTAGACGAAAATGCAACCCAAATCATCCAGGCGACGCGACGTTTGTCTTCGAAATCTCAGTTATTTTCTGTACATATATAAGTAAAAGATGTGCCATTCTAGAGGGCACTACTTTGGGAGTAAACTCTAGCAAAAGTAAACGGCCACATTATTTCAAGTAGGCATTTTATTCCTGAGAGGCATGTCGCAGTTAAGCTTATATTATACGTCCTTAAAACCATTTAGGAACATATATCTTCTTTTATCGCGGGTTCTAATAAAAAATTCTAGTCGTAAAGCATGATTAAATCATGAGACAAAATAAATATTAATAAAGTTATATTTAATTTATAAAACAACTATTTCCCGCCCTTACTGTCCTCTAACAAAAGAGTAATAGGTTAAAATAATTTGTTTGAATTTGTAATTCCTAGACTAATTCAAATTCCTATGACTGATTCAGATTCCTAGACACACATAAACAAATTCGCAAAACCAATTCTATTCATATTAACTCAAGAAGTATTTCATACGATATACAATTCGGAGATTTAATTAAGAGAAGGAGGAGGAGAGAATGTACCCTATATTGAAAAACACTTCAAGGGGGGTGTGATATTGAATGGACTATTGGGTAAACGCAAAGTAGATACTACTACTGAACCGATAAAAAATCAAGTATGATCTCTTACAATTACGAGAGAAACCTAAGCAGTGCATTGGACTTGTGACCAAGGTGTAGGCTTAAAGACGTCTTTTATTCAATTGAAACACTCGCCTCTACTACCCAGGGTCTCTGTTTAACCCTAAGGTTAGGTTAACCTAAGCCTAACTCACGCACCGACATATATTTGTACCTAACTATTTTTCGCATTTTAATAATACGTAATGATAGATTTTTTTAAAATTATTATTAAAAGTATGTCAAAGAAGTATGATTTTTTTGAAGAAGTAAAAGAAATATATTATTCCTATTATATTACGACATGTACACCTATTTCTTTATCTCTTAAGGCTATTTACGCGTCGGTAGCGATAGCGCTGTCGATGGGTATCTGGCGAATTGCTATTCGTAATACGATAAGATCGTTTTATTCAACCTATTGGTTTGGAAAGAATATAATATGAAATCAATTGGACTTATGAAAAATATTCTAGCCGATTATTACAATGGAAATATACTAGTAAAATATACGAGTTATACGTAAGATTGCTTGTTCAATACTGGCTGTTACTACTCTCACTAATGACTTAAATATTTAAATTTCGTTAGAATCTCGTCCGTTCTTAGAATAGATAAATAACTCAGTTAAGAGAAGTAGTTGAATGGAGGCTAATAAATTACTTGATGTACGCTGTACCTAGTGATTTCTTGCTCTGCATTATTCACATAATTCTTTTTAGGTACATTACGTTATTAGTAAGAGAATTGACTACTTAAATGTACCTATAAACATATCGTTATCCATCGATGACGTGTCGTGTCTAATCTGCGGGCGGACGCGCGGTGCTGCCTCGCAAATAACTTCCGCACCTGGCGTGGCGGGCGCTCCACTATTGCACCACATTCCGACAACGTGCATTCAGTTTCCCTACGTAAAGCGAGTTTAATACATAACCGTGACATGAGCCGTTTAAGAGCCGCATACTCTATCCTCAAAGACGGATGACGAGAAGATAGGTACTTCGCTGTCACTCGAGTCTTTGAGGTAAGAGGTTCGTGCTTCAATATACCGCGTCGACGTTCCCTTTAAAAGCATTTTTGTAAATTGAAATTTGTAGAATTTTATAAACAATTGTTAGGTTTTGTTAAAATATTAATACTATAAATTTATCGATATTAATTATAATTAGAATAATTTGATCAAGTAACGGTTACTTGATCAAATTATTCAAAGGAAGAAAAATTAAAATTATTTAAAGGAAGGTTTTAAATATTAACTTGGCAACATGACCCCACCTGTCATTATAGTGGGAATAGATGAAGGGGGTATTTTGTATTATAAAAAGGATGACTTTTACGCAATAACATACGTTACAATAACATATGTTAATAACATACGTTTTGTATTTAAAGATAGTTTGCTGAATATTTAATTAATTCGTGTTAACGCTATTTTGCTGAAGAAGTGTTAAAATTTAGTCAGGAGGTCGAGTGGTGAAGAAGAGTGTTTACTGGTAGTAGAAAGATCTTTTAATCTTGCACCTGTCGCAAGCTCTAGGCACTGCTCGACTTCAGTCTGGATTGCGTATTATTGTATTTTTATGAGTTTAATTGTGCAGTAAAGCCACCTTGTAGCTTATATTATATTGAATATAATATTAAAATATTAGGATATTACAAAGAAATCTATTCTGGGAAAGGAATAAATGTTTACAGTAATAAAAAATACTCTCATGAAGTCTAAAAAAACGGTAGATAACTATATAATTAAAAGTTTAAACTTATCAATTACTAGTTCACTAGTTATTTAAATATAATATTCAATTAAGATATTAATTTGTGTAAAAGTTGATGAAATTATGTCATTAGAAATAAAAACCGTACAAATTAAGTAAGTTATAATTGGGAATGAACCAAACGATTTCTGTTTAAGGCTTACACAAGTTAAATTAGTCCTTCCAAAGGATAAAAAGCATAATAAGAAAGTGTGTGAGTTATAAAGTTGTGAGTGAGCATTGTGGAGACGTGGCGCACGCGCGACGGCACTCCGCACGCCGCTGCCGCCGCGGTCGCTCACGAGTCACGCCTCGCCGCGATCACACTCGAGATAACTTCCGTTGCGTCCCGCGCGACCCAACTTGCTTTGTCTGTTATGGGACTTGTTGGGATACTTTAAAAGTTGGCATGAGGCGTTCAAGGGATTCAATATCGGTGAAAACGCGGTGTCGGTGATCACGCGATGTGGCGACAATCGCGCGCTCAGGCCGCGCGATGAGCGCGCGCGATTCGCTCGCGTGTTCAGCTCGCCTTCACGCGCGCACCACAACGCTGCATATGCTTATGCTCCCGTTGGTTCTTTCAATAGCCCAAGCTCAGTAAGTAGATAGTATAATTTCATAGTAAAAGTATAAAATAAATATTTAAAAAAGTGTTTTAAATATCGTAAAATAGCAAAATTATTATAATATTAAATCAGCGACAAATTTTTAACAGAACTTTTTTAAAATATTTTTTGAGACCAAATGATTCCGTTTTATACGATTCCCCATAAAAATATTAAATCAAATATAAATAATAAAGTATACAAATTAAACACCTACTTATTACATTGAGAATATATTAATTTGCAAAAGAAGAAGTAAAACAATACGTTAAAAGATTCAACTTTCCGTCGGCCGTCGGCATTTTAACTTAAGATGTAAAAGTGTTGTTTAATACTTTTCATCCGGAATAAAAATAAAACACAGTTTGCAGTAAATAAAAAAGTTAGTAGACAATTCGAATAATAATATTTTACGATTCCTCGTGGAAACATTAGTAACTTTTTTCTCATAAATAGTTAAACGTCGAGTAAATGTAATCAGTATCCAAACCGACACCTTAAGTTAAATTCATATTGGATTTGGAGGATCCCCTCGCTAAATGCCAATTCTGTCTAAGCCAGTGGGAATCTCATTTAAATAGCCCCTGGATATGCATCTATCTCTATGTAAAGCTGTAATTTAAAAGGGATTTGTTCCGCACATTTCATATTAAGTAATGAATAACGTAACGAAGATTGGAAATATAATTTGTTCATTTTAACGCGTTGTACTTGAAATTTTTGGTATGGAAATAGCAATAACTTTATGCATTAATAAGTCTAAACATTTCTTAAAGTTACAGGTAATTTTAAAATTATTCTAATGATTTAATTAATATAATAAACAATATATGTTTAAGATATAATGGCAACATAATAGTTTCATATCATAATGATGTTTGATGAATAAATTATGAAACAGAGTTATTAGAATATTATTATTCGAGAAGTTTTATAAGGAAGAAAGTTTTGCCGTCGTAGCTGTCTGTAGAGATTTCGTAGCGAATTGAGCTACGGTGTATAATATCTAAATTCTAGAATAATTATGTCTGTGCTTGTTGCCTTTGGTTTTATAAGTTATTCTAGTTTTTATTAATCTTTATTTACGGGTGTAAAGATGATGAAAATTTGTGATAAAACAACAAACAAGAAGCAAGACACGTAATAGTGAAACAGTTGAATTAAAATAATTTTAGAGGAGTTTAAAATTAGCTCAAACTGATTATATTTTTTATTGTAGCTTAGACCGAGCCGTAGCTTTTGATCGTTTAGAAAACGTTACGCACACCATTTCCAGAATACTAGACGGCTACGACATACGACTACGCCCGAACTTTGGTGGTAAGTTGTATTCATTCTAAAAACTTTATGAACATGATTTTATAATTAAAAAAAAATAGATTTTCATTACAATTCACAATATAAAATTTTACAACCTCATTGATATAAACTTCAAAATTTCTATCAGATTCAACTATAAAGGGATAGTTTTATGAAATCCCTATTTTAGCCTCTTTTCTTAACTTACTTTTCTTTGTGATAACGAGAAAATATTTCTTAAATATATTGTTACACACATTTTGTTTAATGCACTACACACACTACCAATAATGTCAGGTCTATAAACTCTTACAAACCTGAAACTCAGTAGAAATGTTCATTACACGGTTTACACTTATAATAACAATATAAAAATAAATCGCTAAATGTGTTGCTAAGCGCAAAACGCCAGAACAGCTGGACAGATCTCGCTAATTCTCTTTTTGTTGTGTTTGTTATTGTCAGGAGAAGGTTCTTATGGAAGAAAAAAATTAAAAAATTGTACATACATTACATACGTAGATTTAGAAAATTTAAGAAAACTTAACGACCGTATTAACTTTTCTAATCTAAGCTTTTGACAGCTAATTCGAATTCAATATTCATTGTTAAGACAGGACAACGTCTTTCGGGTCAGCTAGTGTGATATACAATACAAGGATGATTATAAAAGAACATAAAACAAATCAATTAATTTAATATGACTCGATGACATCTAGGTCATGCTATTTACGTGAAGGAATATATACAAGGTTTTAGGTACGTTTAATATTTTAGAAATAGGGAATATTATTGCCAAGCTCCGCTGCGAAGCACTTCTAATGAGGACCGACAGAAATGTACGATATATTTACTTGAAATGAGGGAGTCTGAAACTGTAATTTGTCGAAGTGTTGAGAATCTTAGGTATCCGTCACATTACACTACGCAAAGAATATAATCATTTATTAGTCAAATTTATATTAATTTACAGTAAGTTACAGTTTACATTTTTTTACATAACCCCTCTAAATAGAAAGTTAGAGTAAGTTAAGTAAAAGTAAAACCACCTTTTTCTTAAGATGACATGAATCGAATAAATTGTTTTATGTTTATAATTATTTAAAACATTGCAAACCGTAGAGGATAAATAACATAGAGTATGTAAACATGTAATTGTATCAGGTAGTGATCACTATGCTTGTATTTGACTTGCTCCCTTGCATAAATGTTATTACTTCACAGGAGATCCACTCTACGTCGGTATGGATTTAACTATTGCTAGTTTCGATGCAATATCTGAAGTAAACATGGTAAGCGTATTCAACTAATAATTTGGTATGCCATAATTATATATTCTTTTGATTTATTTAGTTAAAAAAAATTCAATATTTTTCTCTGATTACTTGTTTTTTGTTGACCTTGCGGAAAAGTAAACAATGAATCGATCTCAAGTTTCGGAAGCACGTCGAGTTTGACACGTCAACATTTTATTATCAAGATTGCTTTTGAGTCAAAACAGGGACGCACTCGATCGCTCGTTGTAATTCATTAAGCTTTTAATAGCGAAAAGAGAGCAAGGCCGTCGATACTTGACACATATCTGCAGGCGGTGACCGAGGGGCAGAGCTGACTAATCGAAACAACGCCGACTTAAATTACACTTTAATTTACAGCATACAAATACAATACATTATCCTTACACTGTTACTTCTTAGTTAAAATTACTAGGGGCTTTCAGAGAGTAAGTTTAACGTACAATAAATACAACACATTTCTAATTACTTACGATCTAATTCCTTATTCGAAATGGTTTGCGTCCTGTTGCATAAAGAACTTTGAAATTTTACAGTTTTCCGACCTTCTCACAAAAAACCAAGAACAGGATGGTTAAACTTACTTTCAAATCGGCGCTTCTAAATGTAAATAATTCCAAGCAAATTAAAATCATTAACTGGATATTACAGGACTATACAATTACCTTGTATCTGAATCAATATTGGAAGGATGAAAGGTTGGCTTTTGGATTAACAGACGAAGTACTGACTTTATCTGGCGACTTTGCTGATAAAATTTGGGTACCCGATACTTTCTTTGCCAATGACAAAAATAGGTGAGAAACAGTGCAGAATATTTGAAATATGTATAACTCTTAAAATGACTGATTTTAACTATAAGTGAATTTCAGCTTCCTCCATGATGTCACAGAACGTAACAAATTGGTACGGCTTGGTGGCGACGGCAGCGTCACCTATGGGATGCGCTTCACAGCCACTCTGGCCTGCATGATGGACCTGCACTACTACCCCCTCGACAGCCAAAACTGCACCGTTGAGATTGAAAGCTGTGTGACTCTATATTTTTAATCCAGCTCGCCATCCGCTTGCTTCGCCCTGTTGTCGAGTTTATTTTATATTGCAAGCGTTTTTTGTTGTGGTTGAGCCGTAACGTCATTTTTAAAGCTTATGCTTGTAATTAATAATGAATGTTATTAAATTTATACAAGAGTAACGTTTTAATGTTTATTTGAGGCAAACTTTTGATATTGCTTTGAGTTTTTACATCCATACTTCGTAACATTTTTTATATCAGAGATAATGTGTTTGTTCATTTTTGCAAAGCGCTCTTTATACATTTATATTTAAAATATAATAGCACTTTAAATAATATTCTAACGTAGTATTCATGATGCAGATGGTTACACAGTGTCAGACGTGGTGATGTACTGGAAAGAAACACCAGTACGGGGAGTAGAAGATGCTGAGCTTCCGCAGTTTTCGATTCTTGGTCATGAAACTAATGACCGGAAGGTAATTAATATGAAACAACAACTTCAATTCAACCTTTTAATTTTTCAATAGTGTAATGAAAATTTACATTAGTAATAATAATTTGGATCTAACTTTATTGAAACTTTATTCGTTGTTCAATATTTTCATCTTTCCAGTCATTTACACAACACAATATTTAAATATGTCGCGTTTAAGTAAATTCCTTAACTCATGCTATAAATCGTGTAACAGAAATGGCACCTATTAAAGACTTTACATTCCAGGAGAAGTTGGCGACAGGCGTCTATCAGCGGTTATCTCTAAGCTTCAAGTTGCGAAGAAATATTGGGTATTTTGTGTTTCAAACATACTTGCCGAGTATTTTGATTGTGATGCTTTCTTGGGTATCGTTTTGGATTAATCACGAAGCAACTTCGGCTAGAGTTGCTCTAGGTAAACATATTCATTTTACGTGTTACGTGTAAGCTTTTACGGCTCCTATTGTTAACTGCTCTATACCTTTTAGGTATTACCACTGTTCTCACAATGACTACTATAAGCACAGGAGTGCGAAGCAGTTTGCCACGAATATCGTACGTGAAGGCGATCGACATCTATCTAGTGATGTGTTTTGTATTTGTATTCGCGGCGCTGCTCGAGTACGCCGCAGTTAATTACACGTACTGGGGAGCCCGCGCTAGGAAACGAGCGAAGTTAAAAAACCGTGAACAGGTGTCTACTAGCACTAGCATGGATAAAGAATTGAAGTCCGGCGGTAAGACACTTCTGGTTTCGTTTACAACCTTTTATTTAGTTTCACCTGCGGCTTCTTTCTGTAATCAAATTTCGCAAGTTAAAGACCAACATACCGGTTTTCTATTGAATTGGGTGGATGATGTGATGAGTTAATGCTATAATTTGCTGAATTATTTTTTTACAAACTTTTAAAAAACAATTGTATCTAATTAAATAGCCAATAATTTAAATGATTTCTTTATCAAAATTAACTGCTTCAATAAATTAAATAAATAAATTAAAATAGTTTTATTTTTGATACAAGAACTTATTACTAATCAGTATGCACATTAACTACATTAGTATGCAATTTCATTTATTGGTTTGGTTTGATTTGCCAGCTACACTAGAATCTTAGTGACTCTGTACAGCAGCTGCCAATTCTCGCAGGACTGAAGATTACAATATTTTATTGCAACTATTAAACAATAAATAAAAAATAAAAACATGTAGTAATAATTAATTGTAAAAATATTTGTAACAAAACAATTTAATAGATATAATTATTAACATTAATTAATTTAATTTACTGAAATTATGTATGTGTGTGTGTGCGTGCGTGTGTGTGTGTGTGCGTGCGTGTGTGTGTGTGTGTGCGTGCGTGTGTGTGTGTGTGCGTGTGCGTGCGTGCGTGTGTGTATGTGTGTGTGTGTGTGTGTGTGTGTGTGTGAGAAAACGAAAGAGAGAAGTCAAAGTACTTTTATCTCAATATCCCTATCTTACTATTTTCATAAGATTTTCTGTTTTTTTATAATCGAGTGTTTTTAACCAAGCTTTGACTATAGACTTGCAATCATATGTTGAGAGCGAGTAAAGACGAGTTTCTACGCTAGATTATATAAATGCTCCGCAAGAAAATGTTTTTGTGCAAAGCGCGTCCTTGTTTGCTTTATAATACAAATGTTGTCTTGCCTACGTTTATGAGTATAATTCTCCTTGAAACATTGCTTTGTGTGTTGCAAAAAAATAATATAAAAAATAAATAATTGTCTGACAGTCAAGATTTGGCAATTTTGATATAATTGCAAAGTATTTTGGGCGATTAGTTGCAACTTTAAGTACCATTCTTTGAGCTCGTTCTATTATAATCAGGTGAGGTGAGCATGCACCACCCCATACCACTATACAGTATGTTATGACTGATTCACAAAGACCTGTATTTTTATGGTTCTGACATCCACAATATCTCTCATGTTTCTAAAAATTGCTGCCAATTTACGTACTCTTTGAGTCACAGCCTTAATATGGTGCTGATAAGTTAATCGATTATCAAGGATTATACCAAGATATTTTATAGTTTCTACATTATCTAAATTCGGACAATCACAGTGTTCTTTTCGAGACATCAAACATAAAGAATGAGCAGTGATATTTAGCGTGTTCGGTATTTGAGTTTTTTGGATAATAAAAGTTATATAATTAGTCTTCGAGGTGTTTATCGTAAGTGAATTAGCAGATAACCATTCGCAAACCGTGTTCAGTCCGGATTGAGCATAACTAAATACAGATTCCCAATCATAGCCGTATCATCCACATATGTTATAATTTTGTCATTTTTGAGATTAAGATTACATAAACTATTTATATATATCAAGAATAGGGTCGGGCCCAAAATACTACCTTGTGGGATTCCAGTGTTAATATTTATGTCCTCACTAACCAGATCCCTAATCCTAATACTTTGTTTTCTATTAGATAAGTAGCTTTTGATGAGATTTAATTGAATGTCTCGAACACCCATCATTTCAATTTTTGCGAGAAGGATATCTCTCGAGACAGAATCGAATGCTTTGAGGAGATCTAGAAAAATTGTAATGGCTCTTTGACTTGTATCTAATGCCTTAACGATACTATCAGTGAGGCAGAAGACTGCATCTGATTTTGACTTTTGTCGAAACCCAAATAGGTTATTTGATAAAATGTCCTTAGTTTCTAAGTAATTAATCAGTCCATTATTAATAATACGTTCTAGAATCTTAGATAATATCGGTAGAACTGAAATCGGTCGGTAGTTATTGAGATCAAATTTATCTCCTGCTTTATAAACCGGAAAAACCATTGCTCGTTTAAATATATCTGGAAATTGACCGTCACGTTCACTTAGATTGCATATATGAGTTATGGGTGAGATGAATCTTTCTTTGTACTTTTTTATGACCGAAATTACTTGGACATTTCCTAGTATTTACTTTTTACCTATTTGCATTTATAGTGACTTTATTCGCAGAAGACCTCTTTTTTAGTAATTTTTATTTAAATTTACACGGATCCAACATTGATACCTGAAGAGAGGATCAAAACTGTTTTAACGATCGATTATTTACGTATTATCATAAGCCTTCGCAGCACATGAGAGTTCGAACAGTTATATAAAACAACGACGACGACATTTTCGTCGAAATAAAATAATCTAACTATAATAGTTTCTTATCAGGTGGTTCCCGTTCTCCCGAAGAGATAATAGCTCTTCGAGAATACACGACCGGTACTGGACGAGTGTCACCACTACCGAGCCTGCGGACACGACCGTTACCGCCGTCCACGGGAGCTCCGCCCTCTCTTCGGTTGCAGCGTGACTATACTAATTTGCGATATAGGACTCGACCACATTCTAGGAATTCGAGAAGTAAATATTTAACTATTAACTCATGTATTTTATGAAATTTAAAATTTTTATAACATATACGAGTAGCTTCCAGCCCATTCAAATGCGCACAACATCGGTCAAGACGTTTAGAAATTCAATGACATACACACATACAAATTAATATTTTATACTAACTGACCCGTTCTCGCATCGCTGCAATGTATTAGGCTACATGTAAAAGTTTTATTAAAAATGTTTTAACGCCTCTCACCTTTTTAACCTACCTTGGACTTCTTAAACAACTTGGACAAATATTTCAAAACTTAATATTTAAATTTTAAATAATTTAAAAATATAATTTAAATAAAAAAATAATATAATTTAAATTATTTTAAAAATTAGTCAAATCGCTCCAGCTGTTCTCGAGTTTTAGCGAGTGTAACCAACGTCAATTAATTTTTGTAATATATAAGAAAATTGCTTATAAATAAACCTACTTACATAATTAAAACTAATTCAGTAATTCCGAGCTGAAAAACCGTCGATTTTCGATCATCGATTCAAGCTATTATTTTATCTTTAAGATGATTTTGTTAATAGAAGGAAGTAGTTTCTAATATTTAAAAAAGTATTAAATTACAGTACTAGAGAGTGTAATAATAAAATATATAAAAGACTAATATTTTTTTGCTTAATTATTCTGCTTTAAAAAACAAAGATCAAAAATGTTGAACTTTTCTTTATTGTACTCTCAGTATTTATCAATATTTAAATAAATAATGAGCATACTATTTTCTAAAACAATAATTGATTCTATATTTTTAATAATATTTCAGACAGCGGCAACAAACCGAAGATGATCCACGCGTTGAAACGTGGCGCCACAGTGATTAAAGCCTCCATGCCCAAGATACACGACGTGAACGTCATAGACACATACTCGCGGGTCATTTTCCCCATCTGTTTCCTAATATTTAACGCAATATACTGGACCTTCTATATATTTGACTAGAAATTAAAAAAGTAGGTATCGAGCATTTCCTTTCTTTGAGAACTTTTGTTATCTATAAAACGCTCAGAACTATTTGTTATGTTATCAACAAATCAGAATGTAATGTTATCATTAAATAAATGATAAAAAACAAACAAAATATACTATGTAGAGTTAATAATCAGTAATATCGCCTATTTGCTGCCAATGGTTCCACAATAATAATATAATTACATATTTGTAATAAGTAGAGTGTAGAAAAACTTTTATTAATGTAGGAACTCATTCGAAATATTTATTAGCAGGATGCATGCTAATTAAATATTATGGTTCGTATATATTTAGATATATAAATATACTTTAATATGCATTGCCAATGTTTATACTAAGTTTGTAGTAGTAAATATTATTACATAATCTACAATGGCCGTTTTCAGTAACCATCCTACGGGTTTTCCTATAAGCGCTAGAAACTTAACTTAAAATGCACGTAATATATGTAAAATTTCTATTTCTAAATAATTAAATAAATAGTATTGTAAATAATTTATCAAAAAGAGGACAAGTCGATTCGTTGATTTATTTTGATTCGGTTACCATCTCATAACACGTTAAAATTGTTAGTGTTGTTATATTAGAACTTAAATATAACTTAAATATATAAATTATCTACAATATATGAAAACTGCCAAATTTATTGTATTGCTAACATAAAATATAATTTAGAAGTTAATATTTTCTTGTTAATGAAAAGACGGAATATGTTTAGTTGGAAATAAAAATTAAATTTAATGTTATTTAGATGTTTAGCAATATAAATTAAAGAAATTGGATAATATCTTATTACTTACATATATTTAACTAATTAATTAAAAATGTATATGTCTATTTACTTTTGGACTAGAATATGTTAAGTCAAATGCATTGTAAATATTTTTATGTTAGTAAGGAGATCGCCAATATTATTAAATAGTAGGGAAAATGATGCTTATTTTAGAGAATGTAAGTCAGTGACAAGTACGAAAAAGATGTAAAAATAAAATTTAACAGAAACTTGTGTTTTATTTATTTAGTGTTTTCCGAAAAAAACAAAGTAAAATTTTAAATTGGAGCCGAATATGCCCTGTAATTTATTTTTTAATTACCCTAATCCCAACTTTCCTAACTTTATACATCACTACATAATATAAAATAAAGTCGCTTCCTGCTGTGTCTTTCCCTATGTATATGATTTTGATGGTATGTGTTTATTGTCTATTTCTATTTCTTGTCTATTTCTTAGGTATAACCCATAAAAACCATTTTTATCCTCTACTATTTACGAGAAGTAATGGCTTATTCACGAAGCGATTTTAAACAATACAGCATTAATCTTTATCCAATTAGGTACCATAAATACATTATGTATTTTATATAGATTAATATGGCCCTATATAAGATATAACAGATTTAAAATGCAGGGACATAGCGGTTATGGCTATTTACACGTGTTAAATTGCACCCGGGCGAAGCCGGGATGGGTCGACTAGTATATTATAAATTCGAAAGTAACTCTTAAGAACGTAGGTAACATTTAAGAAAACAAACTAAACAAAGGAAGCGTCAGTAGCTCAGTGGCTCGGGCGTTGGATGCACGATCGATAAGTAGGTTCAAATCCCAGTCATTGGAATACTGACTCGGCCTCCTCCTGACATAAGCTTTTTACTTTAGTTGGAGGGGTTCAAATTCAAATTTAAAATATTTTATTTCAATTAGACTTTTGTATAAAAGTACTTTTGTATAAAAGTACTTTTGATACGTCAAAAATTAGTCGGGCAGTCAGTTTGTCTGAAGCTACCACCAGCTCGGAAAGCAGTTTTCTGTTGAGAAGAGCCGGCCAGAAACTCAACAGTCGCTCTTTTCAAAAAGCCATGTTTACATAAATTGTTATACTAATCTTTTGGCTCATTTACGTAATCCTGTACATTATAGTATGTTTTATTTATTAGTGATTTCTTAATACGAGTTTTAAATTGTTAAAGTGGCAAGTCTAATATAGGCTGTGGAATCTTATTAGAGATGCGTACACCAAGCCATATGAAACTATTACTCACTTTGTGGAGACGAAAGTAAGGCGTTACAAGTTTATTTCTGTTTCTAGTATTAACATTATGTTTGTCACTGTGTTTTGAATTCGAATGGATATTCTGGTAAATGAACAAAATATTACAATATATGTATTGTGATGGGACTGTAAGGACGTCTATTTTTTTATAAACATCTTTAAGTGAATCTCGTGCTCTAAGATTATAAATGGCCCGAACCCGAGCTCTTTTGAAGTACAAAAATGGATTCAATGTCCGCGGCCCTACCCCACAGCAAAATGCCATAAGACATAATACTGTGAAAGTAACTGAACTAAACTAGCTTAGCAGTATTGATATCAGTTATTTGTCTGACTTTCCTCACAGCGTAGTCAGCTGAGCTGAGTCTGCCCGCTAGAGATGATAAATGGGGGTTCCACTGGAGTTTTGAATCTAAAGTTATACCCAGAAGTACCGTCGAGTCTGCCACATCTAAAATTTCATTATTTAACAGTAGGTTAAATTTTTGTTTTTTAAAGTTAGGTAAAGCAAACTAAGTTATTTACCGTAAACCATTGAAGAACCTGCGATAAAGCACTGTTTACATCGTCGTAATTATGTTTATTTCTGTTTACTTTAAATATAAGAAATGTGTCATCAGCAAAAAGTTCAATATCACACAAACTTCTTCACATTCAACAGTATGGCATATCATTAATATAAGGTTAAGGAAGAGGATAATAATGTGAAATTGAACCATTGAATTGCACCCGGGCGAAGTTTCGATTAGGAAATAAACCATCAAAATTACGAAAGGGGAATTCTTAGCAAGAGGAAACATTGTATTATTTTTACATCTAATAACGCATCTAAGTTTGTAGCGACATCTATTGTATAAAGAATTATTTATGTCTTATGTTTCCGAGATGAAATTATCCATCTTGCGTATGACGATTGAACCTTGAGCTGCGGGTTAGCCCGCAATTATGTTAACTTGAAAAATCTGAAGATGTCTCGCGATTGCATATAATTTCTTTTCCTCGTTTTATATTTATGATAAAGAAACATTAATTATAATAACCATTAAGAAAGATTAATTTGATTTTATTTTCAATAGAATTCTGTAATTTGAAAACAGCGCCACCTGTGAGAGGGTAAACGTACTAAACAAGAAAACTTTATGAATAGAATCGTTTTACGTTTTCGAAGGCGATTGTGAAAATAAACGTTTTCACAAGAAATGTACACAACCTCAGCCTCTATTATTATATCATTGAATTTGAGTCATGTTTGATACATAGTTTTCTATTGTTAATTATTTTCAGGTTCTATTGCTAGGTTTTATAGCTTGAGAAAAAGGATTATTTACCAGGTAATATTTGTCTCTGTTTTTTCTGTATTTGTGCCTTTATATTTTGTAACAATAAAAAGTATTTTGAGGGAGTCTATAGATTAACGTCAAGACTTGATTATATTTATACGTTATAAGTATAACTACACAAGTGTATTGTAATGACGTAGTAGCAGTATAAAATACTTGTGACATAGTTATGCACATAGAAAGTGGTAGGTTTATTTAACTATAATTATAAGTATATCTATTTTCATCGGCTGTTATTCAGGAGTTGATACCACACCAACGTAGATGAGTGTTACAAGGGACTCTAAATAGGAGTTAGGTACGGCCAACTCCATTCATCGACGAGGGGCAGAGTGCGCGGGGCGGCTGCGCGGGGGGGATGCTCCCAGATCCCAGCTAGCCTAGTACCTCCGCGGTCGCGCCACGGGACATTTCGTATTCCACTGTAATTGCTTGTATTGATAAATCAAACACTATAAGAACGTTGTATTATCGCACATCGAATGTGTATGTAATATTACAGTGAATATGTGTCTGTGGTGTGTGTAATGTTTTTTAAGTTCTGCAATTGAAATACTGTAAGTAAATTCTATTTTTCGTTTACTTGATTTTAAAGATTTTTTTTATAATTTAACATTTCCTACAAAAATAAAAAAAATACGCAGCATATCAATTATTCATAATAGTTGTAAATACTTAAAAATAAAAACAATGGATATAAAGTTAAATTTTAAACGGTAATAAATGTTTAAAAGCCTGAATTGAATTAACGTTTTTGTCCGTACTGACGTGGTAAAAAAATTCATGGTCAGCTAAGTGGGCGGTAGGTTAAATTTGAGTCGTTCGGCGAGGGTAGCGGTAGAGGCGCGGGCGGGCGTGGGCGCACTCGCGCAGCCTCGTATTGATCGGACTTTCCTGGCTACACGGTAAATATTGTCATAATAAACTTATTTAAATAATTATTTATTCATTACTTTGAAGTTGTTTCGATTCATCCTTTGCTCTATCTTTTGTTTTTGTGTCTATATCTGAGTATTCGGCTAGAAGCAAAGCGTAGGTAAGGTAAGACTCGAATCGATTGTTCTAAAAATAGAATCTGCGTGAACAAGGTAATATGCCGATTAAATTTAATTCAGTTTCAAAAAAAATTACAATTTAATTTCCATATGTATATTTAGTATAAATTAGTACATCTCTTAAGAAGATAAATTCGAACTTCTTTAATAAATTATTATTTATGTGAATTGTTCTATTTAGAACCATTTTACATAAAAGTAAATTAATAAAAACACTTTTAAATGTTTTTATTAATTTGCTTTGAAATTGATAGATTTTTTTAGACTCACACAAATGTAGGCCATAAGTTATCTTAAATTTGTCAATTCATTAAAATTGAAGAGAGTATTCTTAAGTTTTTGGGAGATTTTATATTCTTATATATAAAAATCTCGCGTCATAGTGTTTTTTCGAACTCTGTCTATCAGTATATATTTGAAGTCGTATTAGGTCTGAGAATAGCTTGTTATAGGCTATTTATTATATTCATAGATGATAAGGGCCACCTCTTCAGAAATTAATTTATATGGTGATCCTAACTTAGGATAGTCATTAAGTAATAATAATAAAATGTATCTAAGTATATCGTATTGGTAGATGTGTCTGTACTTCTGTAGAGTGTAGGCTGTTCGGTCGAGGTTGAGGCGTAGTGCGCTGTGCAGTGCGTGAATGGATCGAGCTCAACAAGTAGCTACGACCACGTCGCGCATGCTTAACATAATCCAATACAATTGCCAATTTTCAATATGGCTACGTCTATTAAAAGATTGCCTTTCATTCTGTGAGTGTATTTTTTTTTAATTAGGGTCACACTGAAATAGATGTTCGACAGTAATATGTCGAGATGTTAAAAATGTACGTGATACATGTTATAAATAGACTAAACGTAGGCGTTCCATTTATTGTCATATTTAATAGATATTATCAAAGGAATCCCGAACCATTGTTCCTTTTTTGTCGAATAAAAGGAGACCGAGCTTCTTTTCAACATGTAGAGTTAATTTCGATCAGTAAATTTGAGTAAAAAGTATTTATACATACGTTGATCTTTAAGCATTTTTTAAATTAGAGAAAATAGAATAGAACAGAGATAAAAGGAATAAATTATCTATTTGATGGTAAGTAAATGTCATCATCCGTCGGATATAGGACTTATGTTGATAACACTTTATGAGCCTTGGAGGAGATGAGATAAAAAATAATTCGACCAAGTGCAAATGTGTAACTAGCGCTCTGAGGGTTCCGTACAATTTCAATAAAGAGACAAACACCATCAAATTTTAAATTCAAATTTTGTTTAAATTCAATTGACATGTTTATAATTATTTACAAAAAGAATATAAGAAAATATGATAAAAAAAATTAACAAAAAAAAAATAGAATAAAAAATAATTTCACAAAAATAATTTTAACGTCGGTGATCATATATTATAAAATACATATTGTCAAATACATATATAACCTCCTTCTTTTTTTGAAATCGATTAAAATATTTTATAAGTTGTCATTTAACAACATATCATATCGTCAACATCCGTTACTAGGATTCGCGGCCCATATAGCTTTAGATTCATTTCACACAATACAACGTCAAAACGTCGATGTTTGCAGTTTCACTAATATTCGAACATGTTATACATATACACGTCTTCGGTACAGAATTAAACCCTGATAAACGTTAAGCAACTAGAAGAGGTGCCTTACTTTAAACCTTATTGATCAGTCTTAAAATTAAAATTTAATAAATTAATTTAAAGAATTTATATTTTACCAAATAATCTTTTTTAATTACATTTTTGCATTACAAATAATTTTTTTCTTTCTTCCGCAAGTCCGCATATTTGGAATGCCCTATAGAAAAACTACTTACGGCCCAAGCAACAAAATCGCGGTTTCAGCAACTAATTAGCAACAAAAAAGATATAAATTTTGTATAATTTTTTATTGAATTTTGCTGATTTGACACTGCTACCTTTATACACCTCTCTCAAAAAGAGACGACGATAGTCGGACGGTCGGGAGCATTTTACTATGTTATTTTGCTAATACCTTTTTTATCTGTTAATACGTGAATAGTCCTTATCAACTTGTTTAATTTCTATTCTTACCTAATCTCGATCTTAATATACGAGTTTTTACAATAACATTATCTGTCATTTAAAGATTGTGCCTGGATTGAATGAAGTAGTGATTATGTTGGATGAATGGATGATCTACATTTTTTAAAATTAAATCATGTGTCCGTAAGTAATAGTTGAATTATTCTAAATTACTAATTGTAATAAATAACATATCTTATATCCTGTAATATGGCGATAATAATCCGCCATTAGCACAATTTAAAAGTCTATTCCTATGGTATATATGTACCTCTTTTTTCTGGTAATTAAATAATCTATAAGCGATATTGTAGGCACATAAATGCTTAGTAATGGTTTTGTTTTCAGAATAGTGAATATAACATAGCGTAGTCGAGCCATGCTGCAGCCTCTGAAGGTGATAACTCGCGCGGACTCCGCGCAGGTCACTTAACTTCGAGTGTATGCGCTGTGACCGACGCCGTCACCATGCCGGCACGGTTTCCCGTCCATTTGACTAATATTGCGATTTTCTGGCTATGCAGTAAGTATATATTTCACGATGAGTAATTAAGTACTAGAAAGAGTATGATGATATCTAAAACCCATTTATGGTACGAGGGATATTTTTTCTACTACCTAAATTCCAATTTCAGAATAATTTTCAGATAAATCCTCCATATTTACATGATACAATGTTTTGCGGTAAAATTAAAAATCAAACATGACTAGTATCATTTTAATAAATATAAGCTGCGAGATAATAACGAAAGAACCTGAGTGCGAAATTAAATTTCATACAATATTTCGCTGAGATTATCGCACTGGGATCCGAAAGTTATTTTTTTCCGATCCCAGTGCGAAATGTCATTTTTCTTTATTGTATTTATGATTTATATATTTGGAGTTAATGACACTTTAATGTCCAAATGTGATAAACCATTATTTTACAATCGAAACAAAGTCAGAGACAATCGTACAATTCCAACGGTTAGTTCATTCCTATTTCTTCGTCACATATTATTTTGTATAGTTTTATATAAATCAAATAAAAACCTGTAAATCTGTAGAACTTCTATGTTTGAACGCGATAGTCTGTAAGGGGGAAATATGTTATATGAAAATTCATTATAGATAAGTTTTAAAAATTATGTTAAGTAGATGTACCGATTAGTCGGTGACTAGTCGGTAACTAAACGGTTTACAAAATACAATAAAATATTTTTATATACTTTTACAGTTTTCGGATTATTTCCATTATGTATCCAAAACACTGCTTTTTTCTAAGTATAATTATTCTATGTCAACGAAAAGGGCCTAATACGTTACGTTTTCTATATATTATACGTTCATTTAAAAGCCTGATTTTTTCGCAGGTTCAAGACAGTAGACATAAACATAGATATTTGATATTGATTTTGTTTTGATAACTTTTTGCATTTCCAAAGTTACCTTTAGATATAATTTTTTTTCGTTATGTAACAAAAAGATTCCAGTTTTCAGATTTTTTCCATTACCTACTTGTGCTAATTATAAGGCTTTGTTTCATGCCAAAAATCATACTTTTAAGTCACTGGAAAAAACCTAAAACATAATGTTTCCTGATCAAGATTCAAAATATCAATATTTACGCTAAAGACAGCTATGTTTTGATTACGACGAGGTTTGCATTTTTCGCAGCATCAAGCGACCATAGACTTTTGTATAGAATATTAATTTCATCGTGATAACTTTATGTGTTTCTCAAATAATGTGCATGAATCATGACCTAATGTCAGCCAGATCTCAATAATACAGTTCGTTGTTTTGAATTTTGTTCTTTGGGAATATTTAAAAATGCACAACATTAATGTTCAAGTTTTCACTTCTGTGGGCACTCCCCGCGTTGCAACCCGTTGTTTAAATGATATTTTAGATGAGCTCTTTCACTTTAATAAACCATAACAGTATTGTAATTATTTTTTTCGCAAATACACCGCTCATATCCATGCAATATGATAACTCAAAAACTATGGAAAAAAAACATATTGCGACGCGCAGGCGGTGCCGGTGATTGCGACGCGCGTGAATCAGCTGTAAACAAAGTGTCACGGAAATTGCCAAATGAATACAGCCGTAACCGTGATCGACTTGACCGATTAGTCGCCCTCCTTACATCAGACTAATCTGCCAAAGTCCTAGTCGGTACATCTCTAATTATTTTAACCAGTAACTGCAGACGATCTGGCACCTGCCGGGACCCGTCCGGGGAACGGTACAGCGGAGCCGCCGGACACTCGCTCCGCCGTAGGGCGAGTGCCCCCCTATCAGCCACCACCTATAGGAGTACCCGGCATACAAGTGCCAGGTTTTAGACCTCTCAGCCCTTACACACGAGTTGACGCTTGGCATCGTAAGTGTAATGTTAATATTTGTTATATGACAATACCGTCTATATGTAACCTTAACCGAATTTGAAAAAAAAGTTTCTAGTATCTAATTTCGGATAGAGGTCATTTATAGACACGTTCTTGTTTTCGTTCGGTCGAACTAAACCACTAAACACTAGCCCTTTTATTTTTATTATTTCTATGCAATAAATTATGCAATCTTAAAAAAAACTATATCCACCACCACCATACCTAAAATCTATATAATATGCATATATGGTAGTATTCATATAATAAAAACCATAATACCATGAACTAACTCTTTAATATCGTGAAGTTCTGTGACATCAGTCAAATTGTTTTTTTTTATTATAGCAAACGGTCGCCTACACGTAAATCCCGTCGGTTCATACGTCGTTGCCGAAGATTTAGATGATGAAGACAATGGAGGGTGTCATTTGCCGTGTTCTAAAGAATTTTTTTCATGTCAGGTATAATAATGAAAATGATTATCTTAGCATTTAATTTAACAAGTATTTGCCAAAACTATTAATTTCGCAATCCTTATTTCCATATCAGACAGACTTTTAATAGCCTAATAGAATATATAGTGAAGTCGACACATACATACCTATTTAGATTAAACAAAAAACATTTAATTTTCAATATGTTGTTACTAAATTAAAATATTCAGATCCTTATAACGGTAACCATATTTTAATATTATCTCACAGGAACTTTGTTTTCTGATAGCGTGTATTATAAAGCATCTGTGTTACAATTTCAAATGAAATCCGTTCAGCTAATTTGCACGATTACGTAATAAACATTTAAGTTTTACATTTATCTATGTATGTACATCTACATTTATACTATAATATAAAGAGGAAAGATATTTTGATTGTTTGTATTTTTATATGTTTGTATAATTGTTTGTTGCGAATAGGCTCGAAAACTACTGAATCGATTTTAAAAATTCTTTCACCGATACAAAGCTACATCCTTTCCGGGTAACATGGCAACAACAGCCTATGTGGTGTTGCCATAAATATTAAAAATTAAAATGATATAGCCTTTTAATTATCATACGCTGGCCATTTTGTATAGTGAAGGTTTTAGTACAGGATCCCTGGTACACTTTTCATCATTTATTACTAACAAGCTGATTTTTCGTTAGTAGTTTCCTTTTGACTAGACGCCCAACTTTTTTCTTTACAGTAATGTTGGTAAATGGTAGCTTAATAAGGGTAGCAAGGATAAAATATGTTGATTTGATGAATTTAAAAAAATGATTACTAACTGAATTTTTCTTTGTTAATTATCTAGATAATTATCTAAATAACGTGAAAAAATATTTGTCCTACAAAATATAAGGTTTTGTTTGGGGGCCCTCTCTAACATGTATCATAAACAAAAATAATTACTTACCAGCTGATTTTTTTTTATTGGTTAGCTAACATTTGCATAGTTTACCATACCAATATCCTTGCTACCCCTATTAAGCTACCATTTACCAACATTACTGTAAGGAAAAAAGTTGGGCGTCAAGTCAAAAGGAAGCTACGCACAAAAAATCAGCTTGTTAGTAATAAATGATGAAAAGCGTACCAGTGATCCTGTACTATTTTCTCTGGAACTACAGATCCCATTTTAATAATTTTTTTACCGCTATATAACTACACAATTACATAGTGACAACTTAAGGACATCAATTATTGCTTCAAATACCCTGAGCGAATCGAGGATAGGCCGTCCGTAGTATATAATACAATAACACAAATCTTTTTATCACAACAAATCTATTGACAGGCATCGTGCAAATGCATACCTATGGAACAGCGCTGTGATGGCAAAGTAGACTGCGTCGACGCAGAAGACGAAGCGGGGTGCACACCATCTTGCGACGAATACAAGAATCGGACTATTTGTCCAACAACTAGTGTGTGTATTGCTACAGAGTGGATTTGTGATGGGGATAACGATTGTGGAGACTTTTTTGATGAAACTCATTGTGGTAAGATTTCTAAGCGGACTCGATAACTAAAAGTAACGAATAATAAATTAATATATTGTCTATAATAAAAAATGCAATGTAGGGGCTTCACCAAACTGCACGTCAGACCAGTTCCAGTGCGCAAATGGGTTGTGCATCCACAAAGACTGGCTCTGCGACGGTGACAATGATTGCCGGGATAATTCCGACGAACAGAACTGCTCCAAGGGGAAGTGAGTACACCTTTTTCATGTTTAATTCCATGAATTATTACCAAAATTACTCTTATTCAGGGTCGGCTTCATATAAGCCCCATACCATCACTACGTATTAAGCAATGCAGCATCTAAGTCCGAATCTAATTATTAATACATATTTCATAATATACAGGGTAACCTCTACATATTAACAAAAGCAATGGTACTCGTATGTGCAAATTACAATCTGCATAGTTACTGTGGAATAAAAGAGAGAAAGAAAGAAACGTTTATTTGGTAATAAATACACAGAAAAGCTTCCAATAAATATTACACTAGTAGCAAAATGGTAAAAACGACTTAAATAACTAATTAGCTTAATTAATTCTGTGTTACCAAAATGGTTCACTCAGCATTACCTGATTCTGTATAAGCAGAGTCAGCGCTGGTCTTCCGTGAAGCCAGTTTGACGTTTGGACGGATAATATACGGTCTACGGACATGTAAAATAAATATATATGAAAAAATAAGAAAAGTCAAATATTGAGAAAATTTAGAATGCAATTTATAATAAAAATAAATAAATCAAACTTTAAACACTACACATACACAATGTAGGATAGATATGCAAGCTAGCCAACTGCTTTTGTAATAAATATTTTTTTTATTTTTATTTTGGAATTTTGTTTCGATTTTGAGATGTCTCGAAAAGTTGGTGGTAAATTATTCCAGCATTTGCTAGCTGGATATCTAAAGCTCCCTCTAAATGGGGCTGTAAAATGTGGCGTTTTCAACATCCAGCTTCTGGTATGGCGGGAATCTTTATTTTTCAACCATTCCATTCTCTCGTGCAAATAGTCTGGTTTATGAAATTTTAGAATTCCGAACAATAATGTTGCCAGATGTAGTTCTCTTCTTGTGTTCATATTAAGTATTTTGGCATCATTAATGAACGACGTCACGAGAGTTCTAGTTGGAATGTTGAAACAAAACTTAGCACAAGCATTTTGAATACGCTGCACCAGTTGACATGGTCCGTACAAAGTATCTGCATAATTGAGCTTGGATAAAATTAGAATAGAATACAAATAGATTTTTAGTGTATTGGTTCAAAAATTTATAAATTTATTTATCTGATAATTGACTCAATCCTATTTGATTAAAACCCATAGTGATATTTTTTCTCATTTTTTCCTATAACGTAAATATGAAATGACTCAAAATAGTGCATATAATGATTTAAATATAAATATGTAATTTTGTATAATTATTGTAAAATATATGCACAAATGTAAGGTGGACAGAATGCTTGCTTAATTTCTTTGCTGAATCACAACCACGATTCTTTTAGTGAAAAATAAACTATCCCTCCTGTCTCAAGGATGTATGAAACCATCACGAAATTATTTTATTCAATGGCAAAGTAATCTGAGACTCTTTAAAATGTGTTAACAAAATTAATAAATAACATTTAAAGCATTGTTGTGACGTAATAGTTCCCCTAAATTGTAAGCCATCGTTTAATTAAACAAACAAAGCGTATTATGTGTCGAGTACTCGTGCAAATTGCATATACCTACCTAATAGTTCGCTCCCTTACTTCCTCAAATCCCCTCGTGATCACACTCGTGATTGAAGCCGCTATTATTTTATTGTCGTCTATCAAAATATTTTTTCACGCAATAACTACTAACAGGAGCCTTTTTATATCGGAATTATATAAAAAATAAATTTAAAAAAAACCTATAATCCGACTACGTTAAAAAACGAAACAAGGAAATAATTCAGATATAAACCCAGAAATCCTTAGGTATACAAATGGAAAGGAGGAAATAACTGAAACGACTGGACTGCGCGAACTGTACAACCGCTTTTTAACCGACTTCAAAAAGGAGGAGGTTCTCAATTCGATTGGTATATTTTTTAAAATTTATGTACGCCGATTACGCCGAGATTTATGAACCTATTTACGTGATTCTTCTTTAGTTAGATATGGAATAGTTGTTAAACATATATGTTGTATTAAACAATATGATATATATACATTTTTGTAATGTGCTCACCAAGGCCTTTCTTTTGATACCAAACACGATTTTTTAAATTGATCAAATTCCGTGATAAAACAATTTTATAGGCTATGTCACCCAATATAACGAATCTATTGGCATCATTAAAATTGGTTTAGGCGCTAGGGTGGAACATACATAGTTACATACTGCCAATTATATCTATAAGCAAAATGTACCTTTAGCTCTAGAAATAATAAATAAAAAAGAATCGAGAAAAATAGTTAATAAAGTTATGTTAATTCTTGTCACAACTTTCGAGTAAATAGGATCTTATTCCTATAATCTCGAATAAGTAAAATTGATTTCTTTACTAAAAATAGAAAATGTACATAGACAGTTGTTATATTGGAATTCTATTTTTATATTGAAATGGAAATTTCACTCGTACTGTTTATAGTCCGACCGTTCTATAGTCACCCGTGACGTAACGGTGATGAATTTAACATCACCACTTATTGGGTTATTAGAATAAAGTAGGGGAATGACGCACGTTTGCAATTTCTTAATTCGATATTCCACAATATGATTAAGGTTATGACGTCATTTGTGATTAAGAATAAAGATACTGTGTGAAATTGTTTAATAATGACTTAAGATTACCATTACATACTAATTTAAATTCCGTTTATTATTTGTTATTTTTGAATTTGAGATTCATTAAAAATCCTGATAATATTTTTATGTGTTCTTACCTACGCGATATGTGTAATTATACACTACATACGTTTCACCCGCTATATTTTGGATAATTCACACTATATCATTATAAATTATAGTCTATGTGTTATTCTGTTGTGTAAGCTATATTATTGTAAAGTGTCATCAAAATCCATTCAGTAGTTTTTGCGTGAAAGAGAAACCGACATACATACATCCATACATTTTTACAAACCCGCTTTGCCCGCCAGGTCCGGTTTCGCCCGGATTCTTTCCCTACTATAATATGCATTTATTATACATTTAAACATTCCTTTTGAATCAGTATATCTATTAAAAAAACCGCATCAAAATCCGTTGCGTAGTTTTAAAGATCTAATACATAGTGACAGACAGACAGCGGGAAGCTACTTTGTTTTATAGTATGTAGTGACTAGTGATATTTTGCAACATGTAAAAATTGCAAAGTCTGCTCAAGCTTGACCGCTTTTTTGTTGTGTCACTGCCGCGGCCTAGAGCCGGCCGAGAGATCAATAAGCGGTGGGAAGAAATGTGCGGGGAAGCACCGGGCGGGTGGGCGGCGTGGCGCACCTACACCCTGTGCGCCGCGCCGCCCAAGCGCAGGCGGGAATGACAAGATGGCTTGAAGGGGCGGGGGTGTTCGCAACCATGGCAACGCGCCCACGCAAAAGCCCGTGCCCCGTGAAGGAGACCCGATATATCCAGCTTCCGTGGGCGACTCTTCAAAACATTTTATATCCTAATAACTTAGTTCGTTTATTTAGGAATGTAGCAACCAAAATAAATTATACTCATTTACCAATTACGGTACAAATTTAGACATAGGACTATCATTGCTTATATTAATAGGTTTAGTATCAAAAGGGAGGTCGTTACTAAATTATATACTTATTAACCTCTAGCAGAATATAAAGGAATTATAACGTGAGCACTAAAAGTAATTAAAGTTGGTTAGGCCAGTAAAACATATATACAATTTTATTAGGAACATATTAAAAATACGATAGATTTTCGCAGTAAATATGAAAATACTACTAATTACTTTTTACTAAGTAAGCATCCTGGATTTTATTATAACATTTTTGTGCAACTAATGTACGTAACACATATATTTTTTGTTAAAACTAAATATATAAAATTTACGACACCCAATGTTAAGAAAATAGAGACTGGTGTATTTATAAATGGAGAGAAGTTGGAACCAGTGGAATCTACCGTATTTTTGGGCATCACTGTCGATTCTAAATTGCAATGGGGCCCCCATATTGAGAGATTGGCCAATAGACTCAGCTCTGCAGCATACGCGGTTAAGAAAATACGCCAATTAACTGATATAGACACGGCTCGTTTAGTTTACTTTAGCTACTTCCATGGTATAATGTCTTACGACATAAACACGATTTTCATACTGCAGAAGAGGGCTATTCGCGCAATCTATGGTCTCGGCCCTAAAATATCTTTAAGAGATAAATTCAAAGAAATTAATATATTGACTGTTGCTTCACAATATATTTTTGAAAATGTTATGTATGTACGTAAAAATATTAATGATTTTATTAGAAATAGTGACGTGCATGACATTAATACTAGGAACAAACACAAACTTGTTACTCCTACTACTCGATTGAGTAGAATTAGTAATTCTTTTGTTGGGCGATGTGTATGCTTTTACAACAGGATCCCAGAAAACGTTCAAAATTGTTCTATAGGAAAATTTAAAAAGTTAGTTAAAAAACGTTTGTGTGACAAAGGCTATTATAACATTAAAGATTTTTTGGAAGATGTCACGCCTTGGGAATGATGCGTTCGCTCCAGGCTTTCTCAATGTATAAATATACTTGTTATAAAAATTGGCGTTTAAAAAATCAAAGATAAAAAATATCCAAAAGAAACAGTCCCGCTGAGTTTCTTGCGCCCATTCTTCTCAGGTCTGGGTTAGGTCGTTTCCGAAAGGGTGGTAGATTCCGACGTTCAATAAGAGAATGTAAATTCCAACATTGAATAAAAAATTTAGACTTTGACTTTAGGTACGCATAACTAGTAAGAATACGCTATTTAGTTACTTTGTTACGATATTAGGTTATTTCAAATCTATTATATTCTTAAACTTAAAAATTTAGCGACTTTTCTATTAATAGTCGACCAAATATTAACAAAACTGTAATGACGCATTCATTCATTTCAAACTTCCAATGGAATGACGTCAAACACTACCCCTCCGTCTATTTTTAAAACATCCCTCATAAATATTATTCTTGGATAAATGACGTTACTATTAACTGTAGGTGCCGAGAAAATCAATTTACATGTGCATCGGGTGAATGTCTTGCACTTCATTGGCGCTGTGATAAAGAAGCGGACTGTCCTGATAACTCCGATGAAGCCGAATGCCGTAAGAAGTTTTAATTTTAACTTTGTTTCTAATTTTATATTCCTTTAATTAATTCTATAAATTATATAATAAAGACACACAACAGTTTCTTTATATTTTTTAACAAATAAAAGATACAATCTTAAGTATTTGGTCTTTAGCTTTGGATCTTCTTGGCTGTGGGGAAAACGAAATCCAATGTAACAACAAGAAGTGTGTCCGCAAAGACTTTCAATGTGACGGCGATAACGATTGCGGTGACTGGACGGATGAGGACTCATGCCCTATATTACCTGGAAGCTGCAATTCCGCTGAATTTAAGTGAGTTTTGTTATTAGGTTAAACAAACAACAACAAGTATTTTGTCACGATAGGGAAATATCATTGTTTTTACGTTAATAAATGAGACCTACTTTTTTTAAAGATTTTCAATGGTAATTTGAATTAACGAATTAGTGCTCACAAAACACCTTTCTTTTCTGAGCCCTCGGTTAAAACCATCGGTTACAGTAATATTTGCTTACATAGATCCTGTGTTAATTATAATAATCACAGCGTAAGTTTGTGAGTATAATATGCTCTTTTGATTTCTAATTTATTTGATTTTAACTCGTATTACTACTTCCTACGTTAAGTAAGTAGGTATAACTACTTAGTAGAAGCTTTGTTCATTTTTGTATTATTATCTTGTGTATGTAGTTTTTTACAAATGTGTAAGAATAAAATATAATAATATTTTAATAGATGCAGCGACGGCAAATGCATCCCAGATCGTTGGCGTTGTGACGTGGATCGCGATTGTGCTGACGGTGATGATGAACTCAATTGTGATACTCACGGCATGCGCAACTGTACCTCTGATGAATACACTTGCTTGGACAAACGTTGTATATCGGTACGTCATATACCTACTATCATTATGTTGATTTAACTACATTAACTAATGTAATAATAATAAAATTATTTACAGAAAACATGGCTCTGTGATGGTGTTCGCGACTGCACCAACGGTGAAGACGAAACTGACTGTCAAGTATCTTGCGAAGTAGATCAGTACATGTGTAAATCCATGTCCAACGACGCCTTTAGAAGTTGTGTAAATAAGAAACATGTTTGCGATGGAATGAAGGACTGTCCCAGAGAAGATGACGAGGAAAAATGTCCTGTTAAAAGAAAATGTAGGCCAGAAGATAAATGTGAAAAACAGTGTATTACTACTTATGATGGCTTGCCAGGTTGTTCTTGTCCAGTGGGATTCTTATTAGCTGAAGATGGTTATAGGTATGATAATATACGAAATATTATGTATTTACTAATAAAATCTTACAATGAATAAAATATTTACTAAGTTTGTTGCCTAATGAAATCGAATACTTTACAGTTGCCATGATGTTGATGAATGCATGTACGAGCAGGATCCCGTATGCTCACAAACCTGTTCCAACACTGTTGGCAGTTTTGGGTGCGGGTGCATGACGGGCTATGTGCTGAGACCTGATGGAAGATCGTGCAAGGCTACTGGAGAATCACCCACACTTCTTTTCTCTAATAGAGTTGGAATACGTCAGGTATCAAATACGTATATTATATAATGTTACTTAATTTTTATAGGTCAAGTGATTTTAATTGATCATTGAATGTTTACTCTCTTTTTTCAGGTTTGGCTTACAGGTGATAACTACATGTCAATTTTAAAGGGGCTACACAATTCTGTAGCTCTAGATTATCATTACGAAAAGAATTTGGTATTTTGGACTGAAAACAATATGAAAGTTATACGAGTTGCGCGTATGGACAGTAGCAACATGTCAGGTAAGAAGTATTGTGTTGTCAAAAATAATTTCACTAATATCCTACTTAACGTTACTTTGTATAACTCCATCAATTTTTACTTCAATTCAGTTTGTTTTAGAATCTCAAGAGGAAACTCTTGCTTATCTACAAACGTCTTGAATTGAATAAATCATTTTAACCCATTAATGGCCCACGGTACTCGGCATACGGTCTCCTTTAAAAATTAAGAAGGGTTTGTTAGGTCAAAGTTTACCATACTGGCCAAGTGCGGGTTTGCAGACGTTAAAGCAAATGATATTTAATCACTTAAAACCCACAAAACTTTAAAACCTTGTACCTACCAAGTAAGAACCCAAAGTCTTAACCACTAGCCTCTGACGCCTCATTTAATATATAATATCAGGCATTACTAATTAATCTTTTGAACTATTTTAGATGTAATACGCTGGGGTCTAGAAACCCCAGGTGGTGTGGCAGTTGATTGGATTCATAATCTACTATTCTGGACGGATTCTGGTACAAGAAGAGTTGAAGTTGCCACACTAGATGGAACGCATAGAGCAGTATTGGCAGCCAGTGATCTTGACAAACCAAGAGCTATTGCCGTTCACCCTGGAGATGCAATTCTGTTTTGGACTGATTGGGGTAATATTATATGAATTGTATATAAATAGATACATCAGTACGTATAATCTTAACTACGAATTTCAACTTTTGGTCGTGATTTCTGGTAAGTTTTTGACGAAACTAGCTACCAAAAAACTGCTATATATTAATTTGCGGCAATTAATTATTATTGCTCTATACAGATAAGCACTTTCATTTTCAAGTTGTATCTTTCTCATAAATGCAAGATCCTGGAGATGTCATTGTAATTTAATTTGTTACGTCTTAAGTATAATTCAAAACTATGTATAATTAAAATAATAAAGCTATGTGGTATACGTTAGTAATATTTATTTGCAACACAATCAATGGATAGTTTAAAAATTTAACAAATATTCCCTGTGATTTTAGGGCTTAATTATCTAATAATTTCGTTTTCTTGTAGGTCCTAATCCAAAGATAGAACGCTCAGACATGGACGGCAGTAATCGCAAGAGCGTAATTCTTCATGAAATCTTTTGGCCCAACGGCTTAACTATCGACTACATGGATTCTAAAATATACTGGGCTGATGCCAAACACCATGTGATTGAAAGAGCAACGTTTGATGGGCGAGATAGAAAAAGAGTAAGATAAAAATGATTAGACTATAGAAATTACGCTTATTAGTAATGAAAAATAATTTAACAAATATCTTAAAATTTGTTTAAATTTAATTTCAGATAACGAACAAAGGTTTACCCCATCCATTTGCTTTAACATTATTTGAAGACGCAATATATTGGACAGACTGGCATACAAAAAGCATATCAACTGTAAATAAGAAAACTGGGATGGGTATACAGACTGTTCACGCTAGCTTACACGTTCCAATGGATATAAAAAGGTAGCAAAGATATTACTAAATATATCGCTTGTCTTTAAAAATTTTCCTGATTGGTTTACTAAGACATTAGTCCATTCTTGTTTACAATTTGTAAGTAATTTCTTATTATTCATTTTTGTATATAACCTAAATTATATATTTTAGCTTCCATCCTTTACGCCAGCTCCGCACGTACAAAAATCGTTGTGGCTCTCATAATGGTGGCTGTACTCACCTATGCCTACCAAACTCTGGTGGATATTCTTGCCGGTGTCCTGTTGGTTTCAATTTAAATTCTGACGGGTATGTTATCCTTGTTTTAAAATTGAATTCTTGAAATTGCTTTATTTAAACTAGTCCAGTATTAACATATATATTTTTAGGCGGACTTGTGAAGAAACACCGGAAAAGTTACTTCTTTTTGCACGTCGCAAAGATATTAGATTGAAACAATTGCATCCACGAAATCAAATGGACTCCTTAGACATGGTAATTATATTTATATACACCTTATGTGTAGTGGGCATAAATTATTTCTTTTATTCTAGAACGTATTTGCTATTCATTTAAACTGATAAAAAATACAACAATAGGGTTCATGATATAAATAAATTTGATAGTACTGTAAGCCTGTTTTGTAATAAAACAAAAAAAATAAGACTAATATCATCTAAAATGTATTTTTTTTAACACTTATTAAACTGCTCCTCAATTAGCTGCTACAGAGGCTATATTAAATAACATACATACAAAAGATTGTTCGCATATAAATTACATTATAAATAATTGTTTTCCTTCAATTAGGTGATACCAGTTGAAAACATAAAGTCTGCTGTCGCTCTGGATTGGGATCACAACACCAATTCAATATTTTGGACTGACGTGGAAAAAGATACGATTAACAGGGCATATTTGAACGGATCGTACCAAACCATTATAGTTGGCTCTAATTTAAGTAAGTTTTAAAATTACGCTATCTAATACATTAATTACTTCTAGGAATTACTTTCTCTGTTTAAAAAATCTTTAAATTCGAGAAGACTGGAATATAGTTCATTCATATTTTATTTTAGTATCACCAGCTGGACTTGCCTATGATTGGTTGACTAACAAATTATATTGGACTGACGCTGGCACTAATAGGATTGAGGTGGCCAATGCCAATGGCAGTATGAGAACTTTGTTGGCATGGGAAAAGATTGACAAACCTAGAGATATTGTTTTAGATCCTGCAGGTATGATAAAGTAAAATTATTATACTTTTGTAAAATATTTTACATCCATGATGACTTTTAGGAGCAAAACCATACCTTGTTTCTGCAAAAATCTGAATACATCAAAATTATAATAGACCTCAACCAATACAGGTTAACGGTTTAACACATAAACTCGTTAGTAGAAAGTACAATAATGATTTAAGGTTTTAAATCTAAAAAAGAAACAAATCTTATGTCTGCTTTGGATTAACAAATTAAAAAGCATTTATCTGTTTATTAAAATTTAACGAATATTTTTAGGAGGAGTGATGTACTGGTCAGACTGGGGCGCAGTACCATGTATCGAACGCGCTGACATGGATGGGGGAAATCGTAAAAAGTTTATTTTTGGCGATATGACTTGGCCAAACGGATTGGCACTAGATCTGACTAACAATCGCATCTATTGGACTGACGGAGGAAATCTTACTATTGAATACGCCAATCTTGATGGCACTGGCCGAACTATTTTAATAGGTATAGTGTAATACAACATCTTAACACTTTTAAAAAATATCCCTTTTTTTATGTTTTAATTTAAATCTATTAGGTGATCATTTGCCCCATCCATTTGGATTGGATTTATATGGGGATGAAGTGTTTTGGACTGATTGGGAAGGTCAGTCTATTCAAGCTGCTAATAAATTCACTGGAAAGAATCGACGGACATTGGGCTCTGGAGTTGAGGGGCTTATGGATGTTCGGGTATTTCATAAAGAACGTCATGGAGGAGTAAACCGGTAATTATAATATTTTTTTTTATTTTGTCAGTATAAGAAACATTTTATGATGGCTTTCCGTTCAATTCACAGTTGCAGTAAGAATAATGGTGGATGCTCTCATTTATGTCTTTTGAGGCCTGAAGGACGGACCTGCGCATGCCCAATAGGAATAAAATTAAGCGTATGTAAATTTTTAAGGATTTTACATGTGTGAATTTAATAAATAAAATATCTGAAAAGATAGAATGACTTCCTTATAGATTACAATATTAAATTAGTAGAAATTTCAAAATCAAATTTCTGTTTGAAATAAATCTAATTTTTGCAGAAGGACGAAAGAACATGTACTAATGGACCGATCAACTTCTTAATATTCGCTCATCGGGTCGATATACGGATAGTTTCTTTAGACGTGCCATATCTTGTTGACGTAGTGCTTCCTTTGCCATCTTTGAAAAATGCCCTTGGGGTCGATGTTGATCAACGAACAGGTAAGATCATCTTATAAGTAAGGGTTCAATTTTTATTATAACATTACATATAGATAGCTACTCTATGGCGATTATTTAAACGGCCACTTAAGACATATAGTGTATTGTTATAGGACTAATATATTGGACTGATACGGGAGAAAGGAAGATCAAACGAGCAAATAAAGAGGGTAAACAAAATGAAACTATTATTGGAAGGGGTTTGCACACTGCTGATGGAATTGCTATTGATTCTGCTGGGAGTAAGGTAAACATAGCGTATATTGATGTGGAAATAAATTGGTGAACTATTCCTTCGCAGACCGATTAGTCGATTCATTTTAATACGTACTTTAATATTTAATCATATTTTTCATATCATAGATTTACTGGACTGATGGCGGAAGAAACAGCATTGAAGTTGCCGATTTAAATGGCATGAATAGAAAAGTTCTTGTGTGGACTGGCTTAGGTAAGAGCATAAAAATTACTTTTGATTATTTTGCAATACATGTTTCTTACATTTGTATTTTCTTATTAGATTCTCCTCGTGCTATTGCACTTCATTATGAATACGGTTATATGTTTTGGTCTGATTGGGGAACTTCCGCTAAAATTGAAAGAGCTGATATGGACGGTAAAAACAGGTCAGTTTATATAATTAAAGTTTAACTTAAGTAATAGTTTTATTATTAATTTGTATCTACTTGTAAATATTTCAGATGGATCATAGTAGAGAACGACATCAAATGGCCAAACGGCTTGGCAATAGATAGAATCGAGAGTCGCCTTTATTGGAACGACGCTAAGATTCTCACAATAGAAAGTTCAGATTTCAATGGCCACGATCGAAAGATTCTTCTCAGCCAAGTTCCTTATCCGTATGGTATTGTGATAGTTGGACAAGATATCTATTGGACCGATTGGAAAACAAAAGCTCTGCATCGAGCTGATAAGTCGAATGGAGAAGAACAATTAACAATTAGGGAGAATCTTGAAGGGCTTATGGACATAAGAGCAATTCAGGTAAAGGATATTTTCAATTAAAGAGAAATGAGTATTTGTATTATTTCAAGCTATTTTGATATTATTATATTAGCTATAAATATGGTAGAAGTATATTTCACTGGTTATAATATTAGAGGATACAAATAGTATACTTGATTACAGGGTGACCACGTTTTGGAAAACGCTTGTGGATCAAATAACGGAGGATGTTCCCATCTTTGTTTGCGATCACCCCAGGGCTATTCATGCACATGCCCCACTGGATTATTATTCGAAAATGAAACGGAACCTAATCCAAAAATTTGCAAGAAACATCCCGATAATTTTCTTGTATTTGCTGGGCGGGGAAGCATCGCCATGATATCTTTAGACACGCCAGAACAATGGGACATAACACTACCAGTAAAAGATATTGAAAACTCAGTTGCAGTTGATTTCCACTGGGAGAAAAAACTTATATTTTTTACTGATGTTAACAATAACGAAATTAGGTTGGCAATGTTAATTGTCATAATGCATTTTTAATATGTGATAATACAATAGGAAATTTTAATATGAACATAAATTTTCAGATCAATCAATATGGAAAATACAAGCGAGTCTAATATAATAATAAACACAGGACTCGATACACCAAATGGTCTAGGTATAGATTGGATTGCTAACAATATTTACTGGACGGATAATGATTTTAAGGTAACAAAATATTATTGTGTCACTTAAATAGTCCCTAATACTATTGTCAATTTCACATAATCTATGGAGAATTTTTTATATAAGTCAGTTACTATTGAAAAATGTTGTATTGTATTTGTGTGGCAGGTGGTAGAAGTTGCTAAAATAGATGGAACGTGCAGGAAAACGTTAATTTCTGATTTGACTGAACCTAGAGCACTGGCTTTATTTCCAGCAAAAGGGTAAGTTTTGTAGCGTTTTTCAAAAATGACTCAAGAAAAAAATGTAGATATTGCTAAATAAAAAACAGAAAATCCACAATTTATGAATACTGAATGACGTGGCAGCTTTATTTATATGTATTGATGAATACTCTTAAGTGAATTTTAAACCAACCGATTATATCTTATATGTAATATAAATAATTACAGATATTTGTACTGGACAGATTGGGGTGAAAGCCCTAATATTGAAAGATCAGCTTTAGATGGTAGTCAAAGAAAAGTTATTGTGAATCACGACCTAGGCTTCCCTAATGGCATAACAATTGACTATAAAGAGAGGAGGTTATATTGGACAGATGCGTTGAAAGATCGTATAGATACTTCAGATTTGAATGGGTTACATCGAGTGCAGCTCGTACCGGAAGCTAAAAATCCTTTTGGAATGACTCAGGTATGACTATTTGTACGCTTCGCTAGTAGATTCAGCTGCATATGCCTTTTCACAAAAATCTCCATAGTATTGTTAATAAACATTATTATTTTAGTTCAATGAATATATATACTGGACGGATTGGTACAAAAAATCTGTAATGAGAGCTGATAAAAGGACAGGCACTAATGTAACTGCAATCCGAACTGATCTGGAGATGGTTATGGAAATAAAAGCCGTATCTTCTGACAAGCAACATGGATGGAATCCGTGCAAGGAAGATAACGGTGGATGTTCACATCTCTGTTTGTTCAGAGGACATGACTACATCTGTGTTTGTCCCGATGCATTTGATGCCAGAGTTTGCTCTACGAGTAAGTTATTAATCATCTTATACGTATTTGTATGTTGACATTATGTTGTGATTTGGCGACTATTTACGACTTGAGAATGTAATTTGTTAAATTATAAAAACAACAAAAAGGTAGTGACTTCTATATTAAAGAGATGGTTATTTTCGTATTCCAGCACCAAAGCTTCGGGTAGATCCACGAATGCCATCTCACTATCCTACTTTCTACGATTATACGGACTTGGAGATTAATCAGAACAAACCGCCTCCCCCGACTGCTGCTCCGACTACAAATTATACCGCTGTTATAATTGGCGTAGCCGTCACTATGGTTACACTTATCGCTATTGCTATTCTTGGACTAATTTGTTGTAAGTATTTTAAATATTATACATGTCTTACAGAAAATAAGATACCAAAGCTAAAAATTGAAATGAAATGTTTTTTGATAAATTTAAGTATTATATTGGATTAAGTATTACATTGGATATTAGTCGACCTGCCCCGAACGAAGCCGGAATAGTAAATAAATATTAAACTATGTTCAAAATGTATGACATTATTATTTGTAGTAAAAAAGCGTCGAGCTCGCGGCGGCGAATTAAAAGAAAACTATCGAGAATCCAGCGGACATATCTCATTTCACAACCCCAACTATAGCTGCTCCACCACCGGGGAACCACTTGAGCGCAGACCAAATCGGTTCCAAGGAATATTCAAATACGAAAAGAGTCAGGTAAACAGGAGATCTATTAATAATCACAATCACAAATCGAACGGAAAACAAAAATATTAACCAAAATAATTTTGTTTATATACTTGCAAATATTTAAATTTTGAAAGGACATTTCATAATTATTTCAGATTTATTTATACATATTTTTGAAAAAGAATCTTTAAAAATGAATAGATTTAAATGCATGAGAAGATACAAACCTATTAAAATCATTGCATAAAATCCCATTTACCTGTGTGTATGTTAAGATAATTTTTCTTTAGCCTAATTGTGTTCCAGTTGGAATTAGAAATCTAAACCTAAATCCAGCAGTTTTATAAAATAACAATGTTTTTTTTAGATTTTCAACCGACTGCAAAAAATAAAAAAGGAGGTCAATCAGTCGTTCGTTTGTATTTTTTTTTAAATGACTTGCAAATCATTGTTGGTAAAATCTAGGATTTACGGTTCCACATTAATATGTTGATCTTTTTTCATCAGGATCGAGTAACAAATGTATACATGCCAGAAGGGACCAGCCTTCTACCACCGCCTCCACCACCTCCACACAGACTTCCGCCACGACCTGCCAACGACGATTTCGAACCCATCACATTACACACCTTCGCATGAACATGGATCGAATACGATAACACTTAGATGAGAATGTGATAAATCCTATACAATTGTTTTAACGATATTTGGTTTAACGATATTTGGTTTAAAAATTACCTACGTATGAAATTATCACATTTACATAATTAATGTTGTCTATAAACGCTGGTAGCTAGCGGTAGAGAACGCCGTAACTTGTAGAGTAGATACAGTATCTACTATTGTTAAACATACTACAATACTAGGTAGTATTAAAATCATAGAAAATATTATGTAGGTATAGTAAGGTGTACCAGAAACAACTGTTATTTATGCATTTCGTAATACATTCCAATTTTAAAGCTATTTCATTTGAGCTTCAGTAATTAGAATAGATGTATAAAAAGTTACAATAAACAACACCTCGGTACCCTTAGTACGCCTACAAATAATACCCATAATATTCATATTTGATAACATATAACAATATCATATTTATACTGGAAAAGAATAAAAATGAACAAGAATACATAGTTTATTCATTATAATTATTATTAAGCCTGAATGGACTAAAATGTCAATTCCAGAAAATTATACGTTAATAATCACTGTTTACATCGGATCATCGTTCGTCATCATCAGGGTTATGGATGACGATTGTTTCTTAATGATGAACTATCTAAACGGATTAAAATATTCCATACTGTGAAATATTGTTGCAGCTGGATTGACAACATTGGCCATATTTATAGAGACATAGGTACTGTAAATATAATATTATCTTTAAAATAATATTTGAATGTCTTAGTCCTAGAGACTTATGTATGTATTGCTATGAGAAAAAAAAAGAAATAAAATAAAAAGTACTATACCCATCTAAATCATATTTTAGAGTTTCCTTCTATCGATTCAGACAACATTAAAGATAATGATCTTTATCAGTGTTAGGGTATGTATATACCGTAACTCATAGAAAATAAATTAACTAATATAGGCGTGTAAGGAAATATTTGTATTATTTTTGTATATGTCGCCATCAATCGCTTCCCCTAGGCTCATGGGGAAACGAGCGACGTCGACTGTTGTTAGATAAATAATGTTATTATCACTTTATAACTAACTACTCATACATATTAATATGAATGTAGGAATAGAGTGACTTTATTTTTGTTAATATTCATTGTGAATGGAGTTTCTGCCTACTTCTTCTACATCGGTAGTAAATGGCTGCTGGACATATTTGTAATTCACTGATTTAGTTTCTCTATGTTCCTAGAATTAATTCACCAAAATAATATGGTGACAATAAAATATCAATGTATATAATTAGTTCTAATCATGACTGTTTGTCATACGAAAATTTGTAAATAATTCTTTATTTTTATCTCGATAATGTGATTTTTTTTAACGTATTGGTAACCTAATCGGAGTGCTACTCCACAATATGGAGTATGAACTATGAACGTCTCATATCAACTCTTCTTTTTTTAGACTAACTAGATTTATATATTAATTATTTGATGTTACTAAAATGATATTGAATTTACGTTAAAACTGATATGAAAAACAGGTATGAACGGAAAATGTAATATATATGTTTATGTTTATAATATCTAATTGTTTTTCTATATCTCAAAGAATACAGCCGCCTGTAGGCGGCGCTCATTTCACAGGGTGTTTTAATCTAAGGTAGAGTTAGGTCGGATGTCAAACGGTACACGACACTGCATTGCATATTGCAACTATGTATATTCATTAAAACAGAGAATTTATTCTAATATTTTTGTCAATTTTTTCAATTTACATATATTCTGTACACATTACTAAATGATATATTATTTTTCAGCGCCAATCATCATTATATGTTAAAGATAGGATATATTTTGCGAGAATTAAATTCTCTTATTCCTAATAAGTTAAATTAGGTAATTATTATGATAGAAACAGGCGTATGTATATGACAGACTGCAGTGAATATTTTTCCTGCTATTTACTCTGTTGCAAATTTTGTTATTAATTAAAAGTTTATAAATATCAGCTACTAAGTTGTTTGATATGCGATCGTTCCAAAATCTGTTAACGTAAATATTTGAAAATATAAAATTGTAAAATAAAATTCTTGAAACTCATTCCTGAAAATGTGAGAGTGATTAAATAATTTTATATTTATTTTTATGTATTTAAAATTAGTTCATGAAAATAAAAAAATAATACAATCGATAAAGAAGGCTTTATAGAATAACTAAGTACATTGTAACGGATATGCTATTATCAATTACTATAATATTATACTTGATAATTTAAATAATTAAATATTACTTAATTTGAATTTCTTTACATATTAACATCGTATTTTGGTTGTCAGTATTTCTGAGATCGTGATCAATTAAAAGGAGCCGACCAGGCCAGCGAATTGAAGGATGATCATGTAAAGTTTTTTACGAAATTTCATATTAGTTTTAAGACAAATTTTACTATGTTATTTTAAAGAAATATTAAACGATAAGATACCTTAAATATTATTATTGTTATGCATATTGTGATTGCATAAAAAATTAAGTTCTCGTTATCTAAAATAATACCCACCTTTGTTACCTATTGCTAATACCCGCTATTTAGTTTAAAAACATAATAGAAATGAATAACTGTAATACCTTCGACAAATGAAATTGGTTTACTTAGCTAAAACAAAAATATTCGTCATATTTTAGTTACAAATAGATTATAAGAGAAAGAAAGTTGAGTGCTGTGATAAGGCTTTGGGCTCTGAGTGGATAATAACTAAGTGGCGCGATTTTTTTATTTATTTATAAAATATCCAAGTTCCCTAGACAGGTGCTTTCAAACGCACACATTAATTTATCGGTAAAAAAAATAATTTTTGAATTACAGTATATTAATAAAATTATTTGTGCCAAATTTATATTCCTGCAATTTTTTTATTATATAATAGTTTTTTTAAAATAATATATGAAGTTATATATAAGATAATATAAAACAGCTTACACCTTTAGCCTCCTACACAGGTGTTTAAACTGTTTTATTACTGTACTAAAATTTAAAATAGAAATTATTCGAATAAATTAATGTTTTATTTATACCTTTGCACATATACTTACTCAGAAAATTCTCTGCACTTCGAAGGCATCTGGCAGGTCGTAGGCAACATATAGTGTCTGGCACTTGAAAACGTAGATTACATTGTATATTCTATGTAATAATAGGTCGGGGAAAAAGTGTTTTCGCATTATACTATGTATGTACTTGTAATAAAATCTGTTTGGCTATACTATTTGTATCCAGATATACTGGTTTTGGTATCATTAAAAGTTTACATTTTAAAGAAGATAATTCCAAATTCAAATTAGGAAAATATGTGATTTTTATTTGTTTTTCGTACTGTGAAGATGAGTGAATCTAATGAAGAAATTCGATACATTTTAAAATTTTACTACAAAAATGGTAAAAATGCAACGCAAGCCGCGAAAAAAAATTTGCGATGTTTATGGACCTAGCGCAGCGTGAGAGTAGCACAAATTTGGTTTAAGCGTTTTCAATCCGGAAATTTTGATGTCAAAGATGCACCTCGCTCTGGTTGCCCTATTACGGCCAAAATTGATGCCATTTTTGAAAAAGTGGAGCAAGATCGGCATATCAGTAGTTAAGATGTAGCTGAAGAACTGGGAATTGACCACAAAACAGTTATGGCGCATTTGAAAAAACTGAGTACACAAAAAAGCTCGATATTTGGGTACCTCACAAGCTCACTAAAAGAAATCTAATGAACCGTGTACTCATTTGTGATTCTTTATTACGACGTAATGAAACCGAACCATTTTTGAAGAAGCTGATAACTGGTGATGAAAAGTGGATCACGTACGACAAGAACGTGCGAAAAAGGTCGTGGTCAAAGGCCGGTCAGGCTTCACAGACTGTGGCGAAACCCGGGTTAACTCGCAACAAGGTGATGCTGTGTGTGTGGTGGGATTGGAAGAGATTCATTATGAGCTGTTACCACCAGGCAGGACCATCGATTCTGAACTCTACTGTGAACAACTGATGCGATTAAAGCAAGAAGTTGAGAGAAAGGGAACGGAATTAATCAACAGAAGGGTTGTGTATTTTCATCATGATAACGCTAGACCTTACACATTTTTAGCCACTCAGTAAAAATTAAGAGAGTTTGGAGGTGTTAATGCATCCGCCGTAAGTCCTGACCTTTGCACCTTCAGATTTCCACCTGTTTCGGTCTCTTCAGAATTCTTTAGGCAGTGTCAGGTTAACATCACGAGAGGACTGCCAAAACCACTTGTCGCGGTTTTTTGCTCAGAAGCCCCATAATTTCTATAGCAGTGGGGTCATGTCCCTACCTACAAGACGGCAAAAAATTATCGAACAAAATGGTACCTACATAGTTTAGTTAAATGTAAATAAAAAAATGTTTTGAATTTTCTTAAAAAATGCGAAGAAACTTTTTCCCCAACCTAATATAATAACGAAAAATCATATTTCATACCATTCAGACGTACCTTTTTTCTAGTTTCCGGATATCTCCTAAAGCTATCATATCAGAGGATATTCATAATAATCAGTCCTTATACTATATATGATGCTATACTTTAATATAACATAGGTCTGGTGGGATCTGGCGTTTGTACTAAGTATTAATTATTTATTTGAATATCATACAATGCCAAACTCATGAAAAAAATAAGTAACGGATTGTTTGCGCGGTAAGAGGGAGAACGAGGAGTGCAGGTCAGCGACGCATATCGACGTTAAAATCGTTGCGACATAAATCGCGATGATAACTCGACAATTGCACTAGCTTCCTTTTCTATTGAAGAATGCTTACGTTCGCAATCAGTTAGGGTCCTTGAAAAAAATGCCACTGGTCGACCGTTCTGTGAAAGAGATGAAGCAATGGCAAACTCTGATGCGTCAGTTACTACCATAAACGTTGCATTATCATCACTAGCAACTAGAGAAGATCTACAAATATCAGTTTTAAGATCTTCAAAACTTTTAATAGCCTCCTAACTAAGAGGAAAATTGCATAAGCAAATAATCTCAAAGTTCTTTTTAGAGAGGCTGTGTCATGTGGTACTGGAAGATCTACTAGAGGCTTGAGACGGTCATTATCTGGTTTTATGACATTATTTGCAAATTAATATCCTAAGAGATGATATGATTGAGATTCAAAAATACATTTACTTTCATTTAAAGAAAGTTTATATTTATTAACTGCATCCATAAACCCTGAAACTTATTAAATAATAACTAGCTAAAAAACCAATAAAATTAAATCACTTACGTTTATTACCTTTAATTTCATTTTTATAGGTTTCCAATGACAAATGAAATAAGTCCATATTATGAAACTTTATTAGTCCTTGTTTTAGGTAAATGAAATAAAGACTTACAACGAGCTTGTAAACTAGGACATTTAAAATAAATATTACTTAATTAATTTAGTTACGACGTTCATATAAAGATACTGAAATAGGTGGTTCTTCACTACTATTCTTATATTTAAACTTAAAATGTAAATGTTTAATAAGCATATTCTGAATATTGTCAATTCTATTAATATATTTATGATACATCGGACCCCATACTGTGGATGCATATTCCAGAACAGAGTGAACATAGGCATTATACAAAATAATAAGAGTTGAATAATTACGAAAGTCCTTTCCCACCATCAGTATAAAGGCGAGCATGCGGAAAGCTTTACCAGTGGCAGTAATACAGTCTATGTGTTTATTAAACATAAGCTTAGAATCTAGATAAACCCCAAAATCTCTCACCTCAATTACCCCTTTTAATTATTTTGTTACTTAAATTATAATGAAATATAAAGTTATGTTTCTTACGAGAAAAAGTTATTACTCTACATTTTTTTATGTTAAGAGAAAGTCCATATTCATCACAAAATTTGCATAACTCGTTAAGATCATTTTGTAGTAATATTAAAATTGTTAATTCTTTTAAAGATTTTCATGTCGTCGGTATACAATAAAATTTTAGAATTTTTAAATATTGACTTTTTAAGTTTCTATCATGTTCTTCTTTATCCTTGCCACAAATTGTGACATCATCTAAATAAGCATACGTCCCCGACAACTTTTCTGTATCTATAACATATTGTAAAGTTCTTTGAAAAGCAGCAACTCCATTCGTAACTCCAAAAGGTATTCTCGTAAATTGATATAGTTTCCCACAGGCTTCAAAAGCAGTGTATTGACGTTCTGAAGTCAAAATTGGCACTTGATGATAAGCGCTTTTCAAATCTATCTTGCTAAGATAATTAAATTTAGCAACCTTCTCAACTATTGATTCTATACTAGGTAACGGAGAAGCATCTAATTCAGTAAATGTATTTATAGTAAGCGAGTAATCTACCACAAGCCGCTTACGATGAGCACCTCCTCCAGCTAAAAGTACTTGAGCTCTCCATGGAGATACACTTGGCTCAATAACTCCATTTTCAAGTAATTTAGATATAACGTAAATCTTCTTCCGGATAACGTCGTGATTTAATAGCTATAGGTTTAATATTTGGCAATACATTAGTAATGATATTTGCAGGCGGAACAGAAGCTTTCATGACATTGCAAATTTTCAAGGGTCTTTGACTTCCCCCAAGTTTTAATACTACAGCTGAGTGTTGTTTTAATAAGTCATGTCCTATAATAAGATCAGCGCACAGATTATTTACAATTAGAAGTGGCCGATTATTATAGATATACTGGCCAATTTTTATTGTAGCATAACAGAGACCTTCAACAAAAGAAATATGATTAAACGAAGCTAATGCTATAGATTATCTACAAGGTTTTCTTTTTAGATTTAACTTTTGCGCTATATCATTAATTATAAAACTTACAGAAATGCCAGTATCAATCAGCGCATCAGCTTTTGTATTATTTACCATAACTGGTACTTACGACTTGATGGCAAAACTGCTAAAATCATAGCCGTTTCTACTTCAGAATTCGAATTTTCTTTATCAAAAACATTATTAAGAGATTGTTGTCCGTTGCTGCGACATACATTCGCGAGATGTCCCTTTTTTGAACAAATTCGACATGTTACATTTCGTGCCGGACATTTAAATCGAGGGTGAACATTTCCACAACAAAAGAAGCACTGCTTCTTACGAGTACCGCAAGTGCAAAATTTTTCTGAGATGCATTTAAATATAAGCTGTTATTATTGAAATTATGTAAATTCTTTTCAGCAGTTTCTAACGCTATTGCTTGAGTTTGCGCTTCATCTAAGCTTAAACTTAGATTTTCTAAGAGCCTTTGACGTATCGATTGCGATGAAATCCCAGCTACAAATGCATGACGAATATAATCATTCTTATATACTTCTGACGAAACATTATTAAATTTACAATCATCGGGTAAAAGTTTCAGCGATCGAATATATTCCGATATGTTTTCATCGTGGCGTTGCTTTGTTGAGGCAACCGTCACAAACCGGAAAAACTTCATTTCTAGGCTTTGAATATATATGATCTAGCACTGATAAGGCTTGGTCATAGGATTTAACATTACGTATATTAGAATATACCACTGGCGATAAATGATTAACAGCTTTAGTTTCATCTCATTACTTTCATTAATAGCTTCTTCAGATATAAAATTAATAAAAGTCCAACGGAAAACGTGTCAGGGCGAAGATATTTTGTTACAGTATTGCAGCTTTTTGTAGAAGCCAAAGCAAATTCTTCAGTCATTTTGGAAATATTTTATTGGAATAAATTGATATAGAATTAAAGAAATACCATTATAAAAGTGGCTTTATTCCAATAAAACTGTTACATATAATTTTTACTCTGGCAACCATTTTAATAATGTGACATGTAAATTATTTTTCTATTACACGAAAAGATACGATATACCTACATGAAAATTACAAGAACAAACTATAATAAAATATTTCATAGTTTGTGCAACCGTCAACTGTTGCTAGGCAACAGAATCGAAACCAAAACCTCTTAGAAGTATCATTTTTAGTTTTACTCGAATTCCAATAATTTCCAGGATTTTTACTATGGTCCTAATCCAAACTATAAAGCCAGTTTAAAAATAATAATGAGCAAAATCGGTCCAGCATTTCTCAAGTTATGCTTTAAGTAACCAACATTTTATTTTTACAAATTTCCATCCCCGCTAATATCCAGGCACGCGCCAAGCATCTTCTGCGCCGGTGTGTAAAATACTTATGAGCGCCTATAGTTGAAGAGTAAAGAAATTAAAAAATAATTGAAAAATAAGGATCTGTCTTCTCCGCTTGCCAACACAAGCATCTTCTACGCTGGCATGTTTTTGCTCTTCTAGTAGAAGAGCAAAAAAAAATAAGATTGTCTAGACTCGCCTACATTTATGTGGTTGGCCTGTCTACAATTACGCCCTTTAAATAACTTTTTTTAATTGCCATGTCATATAATCTTCCTGTCTGGCGCCCCCGACAGGTAGATAATATGACATGGCGATTCAGGAGGGGGATGAGTTAAGAAAGTTTCCTAGCGCCTTTTCTGCCTTGGCGCAGTTGTACACCGCATGGCCTCCCACATATGGATGGCGCGTCCCTACAAATTATCCATATTAATCACAGTTAAATCACTTTCAGTGGCGCTAGATCGGTCAGAATAATCTCGTAGATTAATTATTATCAATTCACCCTCAACGTCATTTATTTTTTAAAGATTGCGTTTTTCGTTCATCTAGTGAGCAACTTAGTTCGCTCGCACCAGTGACACACGTCAGTGTCGCTACCGCGCGCCCTCACATTTCACCCCTGAAGTTCATCCGCTCCCACTTACGTCAGTTCCTGTGGGCAATTCTATAATTTGGTATATCTATAACGAGCGGCCAGCCCTCGCTTCACTCCAGGTATTTTGAGCAATATTATAATTGATGTCCTTAAATTGTTGTGTATCTTTTTATTATTTGAGAAATAGAGAGTGACAAAAGGTTAGGGTTTCTTTTTATATATACCTACAAAAGAGCGAGGACAGAGAAAAGATAAAAATTGAAGAGAGATAGATAGAAGAGAAAGAGAAAGGTGAGAGAGATAATAGACAGAAAGAAAGTGAAGTGACAGTATGAACAGAGACAAAGATAAAAAGAAGAAAGAGTCTCAGGAGGAAAGTATAAAAAGAAAGAATTTTTTAAATCGGATGTGTAGTTCCAGAGAAAACCTTCACAGTACAAAATAGTTATATCACGTTATGGCATTTAAATGGCCATATCTTTATAATTCCAATATTTATGGCAACACCATATAGCCTATGTTACCCAGATGTGGATGAATGCAGCTATCTATCGGTGAAAAAATTTCAAAATCGGTTCAATAGTTTTCGAGCCTTTTCGCAACAAACAAACATACAATCAAATCTTTTGTCTTTATATAATAGTGTAGGTTGGAACACAGGTTAATAAAACACAAAATTAAACGTATTTAGATTTTAATATATTAAATGCATACATATAAGATACAAGTATTCAGTGAAGGGCAGCCACCACAATCTTAGCTTGGAATTACACTTTATAGAGGAATATATTGATATGATAAACAAGTTAGAACTGAGATACTGATTTTGAGATATTTTGCAGTCACACGTAGGTTTTACTATAACTAGCCATAGTATATTCAACTTTGAGAGGAGTGAGACAAAAGGTAAGCAAAGAAATCAATGATGGCTACAATCATCTAGTTGTAATAACCAAGATGTCAAATTTTGTTATTACATTTGTGCACAATTAAACTTTGTATAAAACGTTAAACTTTGACATGTTACACATTGTGTCCGACTCCAATCTAAATAGAGAATATCAGTTGCCCAACATAAATGAAACATCTCACCACTCCACCAACCTATAGTATAATATTAGAAATATTATATTAGCAGATATAATTCCAATCATATAAGATTACTTGTATAACTACCCTTATATTTTAGACCTAGTCAACGCTCAAAATATAGTATAACACTTAGTACGTATTTAAAGACGAGTTCCAAAATTACTTTTAATATTTAGTACCTACAATTTTATTTAGCAAAATTTTAGATAGAAAATAATACATTGTATCTTAAATACTTTTATTTATAAATTGTGCAATAGAAGACAGTCGAAGGACTTAGGTCTCTTGTTAAAGATACGGATAAAATAGGATATAGATTATGATTTATAAAATAACTAGCTATTACCCGCAACTTCGTTTGCGATATTGAGGTGATCATCTGTAGACATGTTTTATAATTTTATAAGGTAGTCATACTAACCCCCCTTGCACTCCCTTTTGCCCCCTTAAGGAATGATTTTCGAAAAAATATTTTACACGTGTAACATAACTTTCAATGAAGAACCTTCATACTGAATTTCATTTGAATAACTTCAAAAACGGCAATGTTTCATACTAACTTTGCAATCCTCGTTTTACCTCCTTAGGGGGTGAATTTTTAAACAATCCTTTCTGGCAAAACAATGGCTATATTCTATTAATTAAAAATGATATGGCAACACTAAATCACTATTGTCACTCACGAATAGTGTAGTTTTCTATCCGTGAAAGAATTTAAAAAATCGGATCAGTAGCAACAAAATGACCATATTCTATTAATTAAAAAATGTATATGGCAACACTAAATCACTTTTGTCACTCACGAATAGTGTAGTTTTCTATCAGTGAAAAATTTTTTTAAATCGGATGTGTAGTTCCTGAGAAACTCTTCAATTTATAAAATAGCCACCTCATGCCACTTAAATGGCCAAAAATCTTTGTAATTATAGTATTTATGGCAACACCACATAGCCTATGTTACCCGGAAAGGATGTAGATTCCTATCGGTGAAAGAATTTTCAAAATCGGTTTAGCCCTTTTTCGAGCCTATTCGCAACAAACAAACAAACATACAAACAATCAAATCTTTCCTCTTTATATAATAGTATAGATATATTGCCGAATTTAAAAAAAATTGTTTCACGGGTATATTAGTTTTGATCTATATTTCAACTCTATTAAGTTAAATATAGCATTATCAACATCATAAAATTTCTCCATTATCCTACTAATATTATAAACGCGAAAGTTTGTAAGAATGTGTTTTATTCAAATATTTTGTTTCATAGAAGACGTCCGCCACTTTAGTAGCGGTAGTTTAATATTATGAAAGTTGTTGTAAACGGCTGAAATTTTAATCATTTTTACTATGTTATATTAGCATTATATAGCACTATTTGGCAACGATAAATAAAGGTTTCGAAAGAGACTTAATATAATAGTCAAAAAGAATGCTTTTATATGACAACTGTAATTATTCCCTGCGTTCCACTAAGCAATCTCAACGTCCACGCTCACGACCGCGGTTTTTCCCGTTCCACTTGTCCGCGAGCGTTACGATTGTCAACCCAAGTGGAACGGGTAATTGAGCATTTTGAGCGTTAACGTAAATAATTCAAATGGTGAGTCATAAAGCAATAGTTTCAAGATGTTAAGTTTATAGTTATTGGTTAAATTAATTTATATTCATATTTTTTATTGATTATAGTTATAATTTAATTGAAACTAAAAGTAATTTTGTACAAATATGCGCTGCAGAAACATTGACGTCCTAATGATACGGATTGAAATGTATTAGTCCATTGACTAATAAATCTCAATCCATGTCATATCAGTTTTTTGCACAGATCAGTTTTTTGCAACGCTCACAACGACCCACGATTTGACATGGGTCATCGTGAGCTTCAAGTGAGCACAAGCCATGACGTCATTAATGACGTTTTTTCCGCTACTACAACGTCCGGGATCGTCAAGTGGAACGGCTAAATGAGCGTTTGGGGCGTTGAGATCGCTTAGTGGAACGCGCCTATTGTTTTATTTGAGTCGTCGAAAATGAAAGTGAATGACCATCTTTACATAGTATAAAAGTCGCTTCCGCTGTTTATTAGCTTAGATCTTTTAAACTACTCAACGGATTTTAATGCAATTTTAAGCAATAGATAGAGTGATTCAAGAGGAAGGTTTATATGTGTAATACGTACATTTTTCAAAATAAATCTTCATTTCAATTTTTTTGTTACACATATGTATTTCAACAAAACATCTAATAAAGTAAAATCTGTATTAGAGGTTAGTAACTTCCCAGAATACGTGTACGTGTTTGTGTGCGTGTGTGTGGGTGTGGGTGTGCGTGTGAGTGTCTGCATATTTATGTGAGTATGGGGTTTGTGATGTTTGTTGTTATTATTTGTATGTTGAAACCTGGATGAGATTTTCCGTTTTCTCATAATTTAGTGTTAATAACCCATTAGTAATATTGTTTTGAACAGATAACAAATCATGAACATACTAGTGGTGCTAAAAATTCGTAGTGGAGCTGTGCTAAAGCAGAGTTTACTTTGGGTGTTCCATAGAATTTTCATCTTTTAATTGTTGAAGTCGATTTAGTAACAGTGCGACAGTGACACTTCAAAATAGTTTTATTTATAAATAATTATCTTACTGTAAATTCGATATCAACATCTAGTTTCAATTTTGTACCCTTACAAGATAACTCGTGTAATTTCAATCGCAAACATCAACAGTACTTGTAATCATACTAATACCGTGACGTCACTACAAGCAAGTCAAAATCATGCGCGTTTAAAGCGTCAAGTAGATTGATTATTTCTCTAAATTTTTAGTTTTTATGACGCTGATTATTATAAACATTTTTATCACAATGTAAGCTAACAAAATATAAAAGTATACACGCATATTCCTATTTTATTCGGCCAAAGTTCGTGTGGCAACGTTAACAAGAGACCTTACTATGTTACTAAAGGCAACTTTTCTTTGGTTTGTTCATAACGGTGAGATTCTTTGAATTCTGACATTACATAACTGTTACACTTATTTAAAGTTGTCTAAAGTAACACGATATGCCTAGAAATAAGGCCTAATCATGCTGTCACAATAACGACGTCAATTTACACACAATTAAGCACATATAACTCATGATTAGGCCTTTAAAGGTAAAGCTGGAGGTATTCCAAATACCCTTTTAATCAAACTTAATTTGTAATTTTTTTAAATACTTTGGAATGATTATTATCTCCATATTAATTTATTATAAAAATAAACGACAGATCTCAATTTTTGATATAACTATCATAAAGACAAATGTAGTCCTATAACTATATTCATAGCTTAGATATCTACTTGTTTCTTCAAGTCAACAAGAACGTATAGCTAATATATAAAGTAAGCTATTTGTTGCTTTAAAAACATTGCATTTTGTATATGTGCGGCAATTTCTTGTTAAAAATTTAAAATATAATAACGAGCTCTCACTTTCATAATTTAATTTTTTAAACAATACTTTATATAAATTAAGACTAGAACGCGAGAAATAATAAATTATGAGTACATGTGCTATGTCAAAATAATTACTATTAAATTAAATACGAAAATAATTGTAAATAAATTCTATTGTAAATAATTTAACGTCAAGTAAATAAAAATATATTATATGAACACTTCGTTAAAACTGTTTGTGTTGTATCTTACTAATATTTATTACTAACAAGGAACAAAAACCAGATGTCCTTTGAAAAAAAATTAAAACAGTCTTTTACTGTACAAAGTTCTTCTAAAATTCGAAAGGCCTTAAGGTTATTGTTCCAGATAAGTATAAAATACACTTGTTACAATACATATTGTTTCTACGTCATAAGCCACGCAATAACAGGTACACATCATGGCGGTCTACACTCATAACACAACGGAATGTTGCCGTAAAAATAAGTAGAGAGCTTGGCACAGTGAGCTAATTTCGCTATAATCACAGAAACAATAACTAAATATTAAGCTAACCTAATTAGCCTGATGGTTTTGAGATCAACGCTACCCAACTAAAATGATCTTGATGATCAGTAAACTTATATATCTACTTCTGATTTAAAATCAGTTAATGTTAGATTATGAAATTAAGTAGAATTTTCATTGTATTGAATATCCCTGTAGATATATTAACACAATACCAGTTTCAAAAGTTTACATTCATTGATAGCGTTTTAATTCCGGAAATACTTCTAGAAGAACTAGCTCGAAGATTTCCTGAAAAGAACAATATACATATATTAATACTATCCTTTTGTTGTACAGATTTAGAATAGTTTTTTTAACAGCCTTATATATATTAGGTAATTAAGATTTTTTATATCAGTTTAGGGGCAAGCAAGCAGACGGCCTACCTGATGGTAAGTGGCCACCGTCACCTATGGACATCGGCGATACTACAGAATGTCTCTTGTATTGCCTACAATGAGGAGGAGGAATGAAGAGAAGATTGCTATGGTTTCAGCGGACCCTAAGGATGAACCCCGAGTCCACTGAAACCGCAGCATTACTCGGATGGAAGAGGGAAGGTGTAGGTTTAGCCTACATGCGGCTAGATCGGAACGCGTCGGACAGAACGGAACAGATCCCCTACTACCAAGGAAGTGGTGGGTTACTCGGCTCTTACGAGATGCTCTGCTAGTGGCAGAGAGGAATTGTATTCTAACCCGTCCCCTCACGTGTAAAAATGAGAATAATACATCAGTGGAGTATGGAGCTGTTCTGATGATGGATCTAACAGATGGATAGTGGAACTCTTAAGTGGCTAGCTTCAAGGTCAAGTTTGCCAGCTTAGGATCATTTTGATTAGCCCTAATATAACTACACTAGGTGTTGAGGGAAATGATAATTGAACCAAAAAGTGCCAAAAAATTGAGTCCTGACCGAGTTTCTTCCTTTTCCTGTTTTGTAGAATCTAACATTCAGTATCGGAACTTTTACACATTATTACTTATTATAAAATTAAGCCTATTCCATGTCTATGTTTATGTCTGTATTTTCTAACTTTTGAACTATGCAACGAGAGGCAAACCAGCAAGGTTTGTGTATGTAATTTATAAATATTTTGTGCAAAACAGCGAACTACTCACGAAGCAGAAGTATGTCGGTTGAATAAAAAAATTGAGGAATTTTACATTTTTTTACAAATACATGAAAATTGTTTGCCAATATAAAATATGTCTATCAGGTCAACCACGCACCACGGAGATGTCACCTCGCATCAGGCAAGGATTGATTAGTTATAGGAAGTGACAGTTTTAGCGAAGCACATTTTAAGAGCGTGCCCACACTACACTAATTTTAGATGTGTGATATCTATATGATATCGGTACGACTGTAAATTTGCGGAAGAATGCGTCGGCCGTGGGACCGTTCAACGTCTCATACGCGGTTTTATTACTATAGGATATAGTCGCCTAGTGTTGTTTTTTTTATAAAACGTGCACCAAGTACCAACTGTTATAATCTGGTGATAAAATGTAATTCTCTCAAGCTTTTTATAATGCCGATACTATTTAGTGCTGTTGTTAAACAAAAGACAATTGTGAACAAGTACGAGTCCTGTGAAGGAAATTTTGTAGAAATTCTTGAAGAGGTAATTTCAAAATTACCAAGTGGAAATAATAAAATGACTTATTTACACGGGCGCTATTTATTTCATTATATAGTGGAGGATAAATATATTTATTTCTGCGTTACTGACAAGGTTTGTACCTTATAATGGTATATATAACCGATTTATTTTTGTTAAACAAACTTTAAGAACTAAAAAAACAGCTATAAATAATTTGTCTCGATTAGCGTTCAAATTTAGAGGATGATGGTATTTTTAATCAAATTAACTCCAGTAGAGATTGCGTAGGGGTAATCCAGCTATTTGGCTATTTTCCATAGTAAGCCGCTAAAACATATGAAAAATATTTAATATTTTGTAATTCTTCTCCTAATTAACGAAGTAATAAAACTTGTAAATATTTCTTGAAGATTACTTAATTGTATTTCAGTTATGCCAACGCTCAAGAACTTTTCTATTCCTAAATGAAGTCAAACGAAGATTTTTATTTAACAAGACAGATTTTACCCGTATTTTGGCAGAGGAGATGTATCGCTATAACGAAGATTATAGCACTATAACTGTAAGAAAAGGTGAAATCGACGAGTTAAATTCTATTGGCGTTGACAGCAGTGGTAAATATTAAAACATTTAAGATAACAATATGCTCCTTTTGGCGTGAAAATATGTTTTAAAAGAATAGCAAGTTCTAGACATTTTTCTATAAGTATTTCTAAGCCGCAATCATTTTTGGTAATGAAAAAAAAATTATAAACCAGCCGGGTAGCTGCCAGCCCTTTGGTCACCACCATCCCTTTGGTGGGTTGGTTAGTTGGTGATAAGGCGAGATGATATTTGGAGCATCCTTGCTCCATGGCCCCATGGTTTCTACGCCGAAGGGCGCAAACATAAAGGTTCTTCCTATGTCTCCATATTTGCGCCAAACAGAAGTCGTTTGTAAATGAGAAGCTGCAACTGTAGCCACACATGTAGCATGAACACAAGAGATCTTCTTAGCTACCACGGCCAACAAATTAGCCTGGTTATTCAAAGAGGAAACGCTGCCAGCATGTTGGGCATACTTTTATCATGATATTACTATGTCATTTATTTATAATTTAATTATTGTTTAATAGTGTTATATTTTTTTAACAAATACTGCTATCTTCATTTCTAAACCAGCCGATGAGGGTCTTAAAATTTACAATACAATTGTGATTAATTTTATTAATTTTATTGATTTTAATTTCAGAAAGTATCCTAGGAGAAAAACTACTATTCGTCTGTAACGAGGAGAAATTAAGCTACTCTGTAAGTAAAATTTCATAACCATTCAACTATGTGAATCTATTAAATAGTTATATTTGTATATTACATTTCAGACTACATCCTGTGTGGAGAAAACACCAGAACAAGTTGTGATCTCTTTCAATAACACTAGTTCGAATATATTTTTCATGGTTTCTGTTATAGTGATAGCAATATCTTTAATGTTTCTATTGAATCCGTTATCACTTGCTGCAATACCAATTATTCTAATATTTTTTATTACTAGAATAAAAAATAAGCGTGATACTTGATTTCTAAGTCAACGGTCGTTTGTTTGATTCTCCGTCGATGTAAAAATTGGTTTAAAAAGTTACTTACTTTGAATACGATGTGTTAAGTGTACCGATTTTACGAGTATTAAATATTTTTTATTTAATGGAATATTTATTGCGACTCAATAAGCCTATTGTTGTAGTAGGTAGGTATTCTGGGCGGCAGTTATCTGTACGTCTGAGCAAAAGTAGAGGGATATTTGCGCCTTGTGAGCTTTATGCTGTGTAAACGGTGATGGCCCAGTGGTTGAGACTTCAGTATCTTACTCGGGAGGTCCGAGTTCGATCCTGGACACACACCTCTGACTTTTCTGAGTTATGTGTGTTTCAAGAAATTAAATATCACTTGCTTTAACGGTGAAAGAAAACTTCGTGAGGAAACCTGCACTCCTCAAAATTCTCCAAGTTCTCAAAAGGTGTGTGAATTCTGCCAACCCGCACTGGGCCAGTGTGGTGGACTATGGCCTAATACCTTCCCCGGCTCAGCAGTGGGCCATTGATGGGTTGCGATGATTAGCGTTATGCTGCCTGCAGAACGCTCACAAGGCCTGCCTGTGTAAGTAGTACGATCCACTACGTACTATTTTGACAAATATGTTTAATAGCGCGGGAACAGAACCATCGCGTAATAACCAATAACGTGTGAACTTTGATTTTAATATAAATAACTTAGATTTTGTATACATGTAAAGTAATTACACCAGAATATTTTAGTTGGTGTAAAAAGTAATAATGTATGTTTTAATTTCATTTATTTAAAAACTAGTAGTAATTTATTTCATAGTTCCAAGGGATAATAGACCCTATCATTTGATTTTAATTTCACTTGATATCCAACCGATCTTGAGAAAGCTGGTCTAGACAGGCAGATAGACGGACAAGTGATACTATAGGAGTTTCTTTTTATATTTTCGATGTGATTAAAAACTTAGGTTATAATGAATTTAAGTGTATACTCACATAGACGAGTTGTTTATTATGTGTGGTGTTCTGCAGCGTGTGGAACAGCTTGTGCGCGCCTCTAGCTGCTGCGTGTGCTCCAACCAGCGACGAGAGAGTTCCCACCACACTCTCACTTAACTGTTGCAGGGCGAGCGTACGTGTGTGTTCTGATCACATAAGTTTAAGAACCAAATAAACAACTTCACACTTAAATTTAGCTTGAACTATAATAATGACCGGACGCTTCAATGTCAGTTTTATTTATGTAAATGCGTAAGTTACACTGTGATTAAAAATTTAAAAATCAAAAACAAAAAGGCTACCTTTGTCCCTAATATTCCGGTTAGAAGTTGTATCACCAAGTACACCGCCCGGCCACCATGACTTTAATACTATACTCGTGTAGTAATGCAGCATTTGTTCTGAGAACAGCCATGATATTGTCTCTTTGATTTGCCTGCAATGTTTTTAAGCGTTAACACGTGAATCTAGATCATTACGACAAATATTAGTGTGGTTGTCTAACATAGTCTACCTGTTAATGGTGCGTCCGTAGGTTATTTGTACGAAAGTGACAAGTGTCTTCCTGAGCCAGCGGAACACTCCGCGCATGTCGAATACTTCACTCAGTAACGCATACAGAGGTTCTGCTATACTATCCCGCTCTTCGCTTAAAGGTCCCGCCCCTGGTTGATAAAAATCATATATACATATTAAAGATAGTAAAATCTAGGCGAAATCCTAATCAAACCACTTAAACAAATAAAATAACAAGCAATATTATTTTCATTCCAATAACTGTACATTTTGTATACATAATTTTTGTGCTACAATGTCCCTAAATTCAAGTAAATAATTATTTGTTTTTATTTTAAATCAGTTTCGTTTCAACTATTTTTTAAGCGTTTTTTTACTTATTATTAAGGGTTGGAATAGGTAGGTTTTTAAGTAGATACGTACAGCATAGCAATATGCCTCTCAAAAATTCTAGGATATCATGGTAATTAAGATTTAAAAGTAAAACTTTTTTATTTAGGATACACATCTTCAATTATATTCAAAAATCGTTAATTTGAATACGAAAATGTAAAATGTCGTTCTCATTCGCTAATTTAGAAATGCAGTTTCGTTGATTATTTTGATCTGTCTCGTTATGTTTAACCAGCGTTTGCAATCTTGGCGCAGAAAAATATGTTTTTTTTCGACATTGAATTACAAATCTTCTCTACGATGAATTTATTATACTCGTGTAAAACACCCTGCTCCAGCAAACCTTAGTTAACCCTTAGTAACCACTCCAGTAGTAGGCCAACAAACCGATACAAATTAATAACAACTAGTAGTCTCATTGGTCGAAATTCGGCCACAGACTTTAACAATAAACAAAAGATTATATAGGTATGTAATGTTTTTTTATTGATTTAATATAATACCTTCTTATTATCTAATACACATTATATAAAAACAAACCATTACTAATTTATTAATTACACAATTTTAAAATATATAATATAGATATAATATATTTTCTATGTGTCTATTATTATTAAGTCTACATAATACATACCACGCATAGAGTTATTCATATTTTTGTTAGCTCCATCGCCACCATTCCCATCCAAATACAATGATATCTCATCTTCATCCGCAGATAAGTGTGTGAACGCCTCCTTCTCTTGAGACGATCTATTTGTTGCATCACTGCTTGTACTGCAACATAAGTTTTATAATCGAATACCATTAGCATCATATTTAACTAGTTTTATATGTGAGTAGCCGACCCTTGCGTTTTTGTGCTTGTGACCATCCGCTCCTATTGGTCTTATTTATTGGCGTGATGATATATAGCCTAAAGCCTTCCTCGATAAATGGGCTATCTATCACTGGAAGAATTTTTCAAATCAGGCCAGTAGTTCGTGAGATTTCATCTTTATATATTAGTATATATTAGGTTCATATTTTTACCTTTTAAACAATGTAGAAAAAGAGAACTTATTTTTCTTTGGTAAATCACCTTGTTTCAGGTACTCTGAACTTGGATTTAGGAATGTATATAAAGCTTCACTTTGGTTTAATCTATCATCTTCTAATACAAACTGAAACCAAAAATAAATGTATGTTTAATGGTCCTTCATATGAAACTATATGATTATTTCTTTCTATAGTAATTGATTGTTATACCTACTTCTAAATACTTTTGTATTAATGTCTTTGCTTTATCTAAGGAATTTCTGTCATTCTTTCCGAATATAAACTTAAAAGAGTTTGATGGCAGTTCTAAATTTTTTAGTTCTGAACACATAGGCCTTAATTTTCGATGCAATTCCTGAAAATACATTATTATCATTACTTTACTGAATAAATGGTATAGTTACTAATTGCAAAAATGCGGGAGAGCTAAAATTTTAAACATTTTAGCTCTCCCGCATTTCGGTGCACCCTCTCTCGCCGCGTTGCTTGCTGCGCTGTGTGGTGCACCATACCGACCTTTGATAGGCATTTTTATCAACTTTTAAAATGTAAAAAAGTAGTTATAATGACTACAATAGTTGGACACATGGTCTTTTATACGTTCTATAATATTGTAGAAATTTTTTTGTTCTATCATCAACACTTTCCGCAGCGCATAAGCTTTTTTTTTGCACCTTGGGTTGGTTTTAGTAAGAATTTCTGGGCATCTCTAATATTTTCTAGTAATAAATATAGCTTATGTTACTCAGGGTTAATGTAGCTTTCTAACTGCATAAGATTTTTTTAAATCGATCCAGAGAAAACTATAATAGAACATATAAGTATCAAAAAAAATTATATTTTTTATTTCATATAACATTTTTATTATATCGTAATAAAAATGTTAATAATAATAAAAAATTTAATACATCGATTTAAGATTTTTCTTGGGATGTGTACCTGAAATTCATTGAGCGTCCTCAGCAACACCCAGCCAGTAGATATTTGTTCCGGTTTCTCCTCATCAGAGGGTTCTTGCTCTGCCATGTGAACTACAATAACAAACTGTGGTGGCTTTGATTCGTCTATAATCTGCAATCAGTTAAAAATTTCATGTATAATATTTTAACAACTTAACGATATACTTTTTACGATATTACGTATGTATTTTGTGGAGTCTAAATAGTCATCAAATATCGCACAGATTGATTGTAATCGACTTGTGGTTACATTTATATACTACTTACCTCAGCACTATGTACAGTAGCGCGCCACCTGCCCAAGTGCTCAGCCCAGGTATCAGTTCTAGCCAGATGTGCTTCTAGTCTCATCTGTTCTCCCGCCAGTTTCTCCACCTCATTGGCGAGCATTGCTAGTGCGGGAGAATCTGGTTTTAAAGACGCTCGGAGTGCCGCCAAAGCCTGAAGATTAAAATTTTTCAAATTATAATAATCACACAATAATTACACGAAAAGCGAGCAATAGTACTAATCAGTTACCTGTATTTTATTATTATGTCGTTCCTGTAACTGATCTAACTTCCGTCTCGCATAAGTGGAATGTTCCGTGAGATGAACAGTCCCAGCACTTTCAGCGGATGATACTGTTTCACTTGATAGCTGACGGTCTTCGATTGGCGATCTTTCTGAACACAATTCTATAAAAACATACAAGAATAAGATTCAACGCCGAAGAAAATGGTCATGAAACACTTTATGTATTTTAAAGACATTTTACCATTGTTACAGTCTTCGGTAGCGAGTTCAGCAATCAAAGCCTTATACTGATCGCTGAGCAGAAAGGAATGGTAGTATTTTTCTTGAATAGTATCTACTACACTATCTTGGACTTCATAGAACACTTCCGGCCCTTTATCGCCTAAGAGAAATGCTTCCATTCTTTTTCTCGTCTCCTAAAACAAATAACTTTTCATTCATATCTACTGTTGTCTAAATTTTATCCTATGTTTACGAGAGTACTGATGTGTGGGTCAAGTTAAAAAACTTTGTTTACATAAAAAAATATTTTATAGATGAATATTCAATTTTCTATTAATTTGATTGGGCTAGTAATTTAAATTTAGTTTTAGTAAGTTTATGTTCTTTATCACTTCTTAAATGTTCGCATAAAATACGTTACTAATACTAACCTTATCAACTTTAATTTCTGCACTAGGAGACCTAATATAAGTGTAGAATATCTCCGCTCCTAGCTGATGCCAACTACTGCGAGGGCTTTGCCGCAGTTCCTCTACTGCCGTCCAGAAACCAACGAGCCCTTGCGAGCATAAGGTCTCTAAGAACAACGATAAATACCGGCGACCAGTCACGCTTTCCATTACTTTGTGTAACGGCATGGCCTGTTAAAATTAAATTAATTAAAAGAACCAAAACACTTGTTTCTATATTTTTTTGTTTGTCTGTCAGTTTATTTGTACGCGCATCACCTAAAACTAGACTACAAAATTAGATATGGATTAAAGTTATTGTCTTATCGTATATTAAACATGTTTTAGCTCAGCTGTCGACTGGTTTATTGGCTGTATTTCTTATATCTTGGAAATGGCTTAACAATTTTGAATTTTTACAGCTAGCACATAAATACGATTTACACGAAAAATAAATATTTTCTAGTAGATAGAAAACTAACCCTAAAAGCAATCGCATAAATTCTTGTGTTATGTAGATTTGAATGTAAAATGACGATTTAGAATCAAAAAATACTGAATATATGTATTAATTCATATTAATTTAATAACCCATTCAGAAAAAATCTTTAAAACATCAAAAAGTTTCATTTAAGAAAAATATTTTAAATTAATTACTTACCTTACTATCAGATTCAACTGCAGGGAAAGCTCCATCCCACCCTAATCTCGTCAAGGCAGCTTCACATTCTGCTTTTGCTATAGTGAGTTGATCAATGTATCTCTTCAGTTTCTTAGCATCTGCCACTTGTTGCCTGTTTATATTTGACTGATTTCCACTTTTCTCTAACAAATCAACATCTATTCCTTTTGCACGTTTTACATTCTGCAGAGTTGTTGCTTGCATAATTTGTGTTACTATATCATACCTAGGAATCAAGGAGGTAAATATGTTACAGTATTGTTTATTGGTGCAACATTTGCGAGTAAATTGTTTGTTAAAAATTATTATTTAATATATTAGTATCTCGGAGATTTTCTCGGACTTTTTTTTCTCGGAGATTTTGCCTTGGACTTCAGACCAAGGTTGAGGATGTCCTTAACAGAATTTCAACAGTCGCCTCCACTGCTCAGGCTCTTTGTTTAAACCCAAGGTTAAACACACATTAACCTTACCTAACACAAGATGTGGCAACTACATTGTAAGGTACTCACATACACCTTAAATCGAACAACACTGCCAGCACTAACACAACACTGCACTTAACATTTTAACTAACACTATCTAGAGATTACTTCAATCCTTGAGAGATCGCGTAAAACTAAAACTACAGTCAGACTGTCAAAATGATGGAAGTGACTACTACCCTACTCCAGCGCCATAGATGGCGAAGACGATTCGATAATCTTCTACTATTCTCCGACAAGTATTTGTTACTTAAGTGTTTAACAATTATTGATATGTGAGTATATATTTCATAATGTTGCTAAATAATCAAAATATAATAACAAATAACAATTGTTCCAGTTTTTATTATACTTTCTGTTTTTTATAAGTATCTGATTTTTGAAAACTAACAATTGGTTTATGTTATTTATGAAATTCTATGTTTGCCAATAGTAACAAAAAAAATCACCTAATACTGAATGAATCCAACTGATGGTAATGAGAAAAAATTTAAATTTGGTAGATATAAAACTAAAGAACATATATCAAATCAACAACATTAATTTCTTGTTCACTTAATTACTGAGTCATAGTTAAAATATTTCAAGCTCCAATAATTCTGTTAGGAAAGTAAAATGCTTACCGCAGGCGTTTCAATGTATCTACATTATTGCAGCTGTTAATGAGTCTTATGTAATCCTCAAACGTCTTTGCATATTCATGAGTCCTCAAATGCATTGCATCTACTTCCTTTTGTGCTTCTAAATACTGAATTATTTTTTGATTTATATAATCTGGTTCTGTTAGTAAGTCAATTGCTGGTTGTAAAACTGTAAATATACATTTGTTAGGGATTAAAAAGAATAATAAGTAACATATCGTTATATGATAAATAGTATATAAATATTAATATACATATATGTACTGTATAATATTTCATACCATTTAACCATATATCCTACTAGCAACCCACTTCCGGGTTTTTGCGGTTTCTTTCTTTATTATAATATCCATTTATTATACATAAACCTTCCTCTTTAATCACTCTATCTATTAAAAAAACTGCATCAAAATCCGTTGTGTAGTTTTAAAGATCTAAGCATACATAGGGGCATGGACAGCAGGAAGCGAGTATGTAATGAAATATGATACGGGTCACAACAGTTACGACAAAATTAGTGATATTCTGTGATTAATTTAGTTTTTAAAACTAATTGATCTGGACCGTACAACATGTTTTTTAATATTTTTGCATTATATTTTAACAAAACTACTTACTTTTACATGCTAAAATCTCCCTTACGAGATGTGAAATAGGAGTCAATGAATAGCAACGTGGCATTAGAAACATAACAACCAGCTCACTTATTTGTCTTAAATAATGTAGTTCAGTGTCACTTGACATCAAGTGAGGAGCTAATGCAAATACTGGGGCTTGGTTTAACTCTAATCTGAAAGTAAAATACACAAATACATTTTATAAATCACTATATGTTATATCAGTTACAGAAATAAATAACTTATACAAAATATAATTAAATTACTTACGCACAGCTTCTTGAAATTCTTATTCGCTCAAAGTGTTGGGTTATTTTAGTCACCATATCATTTGCTAATAATTTCTCAGCATCCACTTTTAATAATCTCTCATGTAAGCTCTGAACACCATTCCATATATGTTCTTTAAATTTGTCGATTACTGGTTCAGGCTTATAAGAAAGTTCTTTTATCCAGCGTGTCAAAAAATCTCTTAGAAAGTAATCAATTAACAATTGTAACTGACTATCAACTGTTCTCCCAAATATAACAGGTAAGTGAGGTTTTTTAGCCAGATATACCCAGTTGGTCTGGTCTTCCTAGAAAAAATAATAGGAATTATAACAATAGAATTAATCCATGCTAATGTTGTAAATTCAACAGTGTTTGTAGGACTATTGATTAATCTATTTTGTCCATATTTATTTCCCGATTTATTTTACAGGGCTTTAGTATGACATGTACATGCCAGCCCCATCATACCCTAAAAACAATAAAAACGAAAACTAACTAAAATGAATATTTAAATAAAAATAAAGCTGGTTCTGATACTGGACAAAACAAAATAGAAAAAACATTGTATTTAACCTAAACTTTCTTATAAGTTTATTTCTGACAGACTGAAGGCTAGTATATTCCGCTAGAACATGATGTACATCTTCAACTATCCCAAACATGTCGCAATTCATTCACATTCCAAGTGACCAATGGATTTATCAGATTGTTTATGGGGTTGAGAATAACAAACTGATTTTTATTTTGTAAAAATGGATAGTTTCTCTGGGATAATTAACTAAATAAAATATTTGAAATAGAATTTTTTTTTATGATTTCTGTCTTATAAAGGACGGGCGGTTCTCGTTACAAATATATAATACAAATCTATTAAATTATTAATATCCTTACCCGTACTGCAGCCTCCAGTATGCGAGCTTCTTTTTCAATATTATCTAACAAAAATAAAGAGGTTTGATGAGGCGAAGAGAGCGCGAGATGACCCCATAATGTTAAAACAAAAACGACACTTATAAATCCCGCACTAATTATCAGGAGATAGGTTACACTCAAAATCCACGGAAAATAATATAATAATGATAAACAAATCGGCGGAACAACGTAGAGAAGCCATTTCAACATGTTTAGAATTAAAATCGAGCGTAAACAAAATAATATTGGAATGTTTTAACTGGTTCGCCTTTCCAATGCCACAAATTTTACATTTTAACGAACATTCAGGACTGCATATTTGTTAATTATAAACCATAATAATATTCAATAAAATATCGCGATTCAAATTCCTGTTTTATTATTGATATTATGGTTTTTCAATTTCCTTATTGCTCCTACGTCATTTTTGACTTTGATTTATAACAAGAGTTGCCATTATATTACTAATTTCAAGGTAAATGATACTTTGTAAATCAATCTTTGTAAAAAATATGAAAAAAGTGCGATTGATGAGTTTCTTGCCAGTTCAACAAATAACTGCTTTCCAATCTGGTTATAGCTTCAGACAAACTATATATGTTTTTTGTACGATTATTCGATTTTGATATTTAATTTTCGTATCGATTGCAGACGATTTAATAAGAATGGCATGCAGCGTGTGGTAGAGACTTAATAAATAAAGAATACTAGAGGACATGAAATAATTTTTTGGCATGCCAAAATATAAAGATGCAATTGTTCGTAAAGTTTTATCCTAATAATGTTTAAATTAATATTAGTTACAATAATCATACTCTCCCGGTTGTTAACACTGTAAAATTTTTAGGCCTCCATTTGGATTCTAAATTATCTGGTATAGCGCATTCGGAGTATGTAATACAAAAAAAATATCCAAATTTTACTCGCGTTATCAGGTGTCTGGTGGGGGTCTCATCAATACACCCAAAAACTACTATATAATGTTATCATCCGTAGCCATCTAGACTACTGTACTTTTCTATTAGACCCATGCCATAAATCAGCTTTAGAAAAATTGAATAAAATTCAGTTCAAGAGCCTACGAATTGTATTAGGGTCTATGAAGTCCACTCCCACCAATGCACTTCAGATTGAGTGTGTCGACCCTCCTCTAAATTTACGTAGACAATATTTATCTGATCGATTCCTTTCTAAAGTTTTACAGTCTTCATCAAATACATTGCTCGGGTTACTTAATCAGCTAGAGCAATTTCTCAAACCGAGCCAAGAATTCCCATGCATTCTAAAAAGTTTTAATAAATTTACACAGTTTAGTGCGCCTATCTACAAATGCCATCTCAACCCGTTACTCCTGTTCCTATCATTCTCTAACTTTTACTCCATCGATTATCACCAATTTGGGAATAGAAATAGGTGACCCTGGGGCAAATAGGAAGTTTTTGGAAAAAGTTGCGAAAAAGTGGTCTGATTTTGTTATGATATTTACAGATGCATCTAAATTATCAGATGAATCATGTGTTGGAGTGGCTTGTTGGATCCCTAAATTTAATATTATCCTTAATTTTAAATGCCCCCCTCAGTCCTCCGCCTTTACTGGAGAGTCAATAACCATTCTGAAGCTATTTTATTTTCTGATTCACATAACTTAAATAAGGTCGTTATTTTTTCGGACTGTTTAAGCTCTCTGCAGGCAATAACTCAAAATCCGTTTCGAAGTAAATCAAGATTCCCTATTATTCTTAAAATTAGAGAGGCTTTATTTAATTGTCACCAACAAGGTTATCTCATTTCACTCGTCTGGATACCAAGTCATTCCGGAATTCAGAATAATGAAATAGCTGACAAATGTGCCAAAACTGCAACGCAATCTGGCTCTCTCCCCAAAGTTACATCAGTCGTTTGTAGACTCCGCTTAGGCCACGCATGTACTCCACTGCATCTGGCTAAGCTAAGAATTAAAGACAGTGCTATTTGTGAATGTAGTTTAGATGAGGGTTCAATGAATCATATTGTTTTTGACTGCCCAAAATTAAAATATTCACTATACGATATTATCCCTGATAACCTTCAACGTCCAGTACATTTAAAAACTATTCTAACCTAAGTCCGTTTGTTAAAAAATTAGTTAAATTTATTATAGAAAATAATATTAAATTGTAATGCAATGGTTGTATCTTTGTATATATATGTATAAATATGTTTAATTATTTTATTTTTATTTGTTTGTAGGTTCCTGCCGCATAACCATCTCTACGTATCACCGTCACTAATCCTGATATAGTTACAGAAATTATCACTGAATCTTCGGCAATTTATACCGCTCAGTCTCCCTCGTTTTTTCTTCATTATACACGACACTGGTAGAATGATTTGTGCTTAAGCACATTCAAAGGCATTTAACAAAAAAAAAGCCTTATTTATAAATAAAATATTTTAAAGCATTAATTTAAAATACACTATATATAATGTCTAATATAAAAACTAGATATCTTATTATAGGTGGGGGTATAGCAGGAGTTACATGTGTAGAAATATTGGCAATACTCCATCCAAAAGAGAAACTTGTTATAGTTACTGCTTCTTCTTTGGTAAAAAATGTAAGCAATGTTAGTTTTTATGCCAAAACTATAGTTAAATTTGATGTTAAAGATACTGAAGCAAGTTCATTATTAAAAATTCACCCTAACCTTGAAATTGTATACGACTCTTTAAAACATTTGGATACCAAAAATAAAATAGCAATTACTGATGAGGGGGTCTCTATAGAATATGATATCATATGCATTTGTACTGGAGGTATTCCAAAGGTAATTTCTGATTCAAACAAATGTAGCAGAATACTTGGTATTAGAGATACAGAGTCAGTAAAAGAATTTCAGGAGAAATTACAAAATGGTAAGAAAATGGTTATAGTTGGTAATGGAGGTATAGCATCGGAGATAGTTCATGCAACACAAGGCATTCAGAAGGTGTGGGTAGTCAGAGATGATTATATTTCATCCACATTTATTGATCCTGGTGCCGCAGAGTTCTTTCAAGATACATTTAAAAATAAATCTGTAGGAAAAAAGGAAAACTCTATTCTAAGAAGACATGTTTTTACTGAAGAAGACACAGTTGTATCTATTAATAAGAATTTAAAATCAGCTGCCTTAGGTCCTGACTGGTACCAAAAATTAGAATGCACAAGTAACGAAAGTGGAGACCAAGATCTTGAAATAATATATAAAGTAGAAATAGATGCTGTGGAGGAGACTCATAATAGTGATTATGCTTTAAATGTGAAGTTAACTGATGGAAGGACAATACAATGTGACTTTGTTATATCAGCAACTGGTGTAGAACCTGCTGTAAATTTTACTTGGGATAATATGCCGAAGAGAGCCAAAGATGGTGGTTTAGCAGTTGATGAATTTCAAGAAACATCAATAAGAAATGTTTTTGCAGCAGGAGATGTAGCTAGTGCTTCTTGGACACATGCTTCACACTGGTTTCAATTAAGACTATGGACTCAAGCACGCCAGATGGCCGGGATGGCTGCAAAAGCTATGCACGCTAGATTAACCAACCAAGAAGTATTACAAGACTTTTGTTTTGAACTATTTACTCACTGCACCACACTATTCGGATTTAGAGTAGTACTATTAGGCAAATATAATGGTCAAGGTTTAGGTAATGATTATGAAATTTTATTGAGAACAACTCCGCAGCATGAATATATCAAATTTGTTCTACAAAATGGGCGACTGCAAGGTGCTATACTTATTGGTGAAACCGATCTGGAAGAAATGTGTGAGAATTTAATTCTTGACCAAATAGATCTTACTCCATTTGGTGATGACATACTTAATCCAGACATTGATATTGATGATTATTTTGATTAAAATAGTAAAAGAAAAAGTTTGTTATTAAATGGACCGTTATTTATTTGTAATTATTATTTTTATATTGTAATTAATAATAATATAAGATATGATATTAAATGTTGAGTCAAAAGGTATTTTTTTTTGCTACTACCTTTTATTTCCTCAGTTATATAAAATTTTAACAAAATACAATATTCCATTTGTATTACACATTTCAAATACCTTTAACTTTCTATTTCAAGGATCTCTTAATATTTTTTTAAGTAATATTTTAACTATAAATATAAACTAAATAAATAAAGTATTGAAGTACTGTAACAATTCCATTTTTTATCGTATGAATTTTTAGTAGAATTCGGGAAAAATGTTTATCTTTAGGGCAAGATTTGGGGTCAACGAGAGGTGGACCTGGCAACACTACTGTCACTTGTCAGTTTAATGATCTCCGAAATTTTGTTACAAATTGAAGTACCTATTTATGTTTCATTGTTTTTCTCTGCGAGTGAAGTGTAAATTTCTATTGTAATTTTAAAGATTTCAGTATCATTTTTGAGAAAGTTACTATTTTCTGTTATCAATAAATAAATAAACGAGCTACATTTTTGCGCGTGTCTAATGTAATTTGTCATTGTTTTCTTCATTGTGTTTAAGGCGAAGCCCGAAGATATCTAAAATGCCTATTTTATTTAGCGTTGTTGCTCGTGGCACCATTGTATTGGCAAAGTTTGCCTCGTGTGCTGGTAACTTTAATGAAGTAACAGAACAAATTCTTTCGAAAATTCCTCCTCACGATGACAAACTTACCTACTCTCACGGAAATTATTTGTTTCACTACATCGCGGAGAATAAATTGGTTTATTTTTGTATCACTGATGATGTAAGTGTAATTTTCTTATGATTTGTTATTTTAATTTTAAGTTGTACAGCTATTATTCTTGATATACAAATTTATACTTTGATGGTTAGTGGTCACTGTTGATGAATATCATCAATATTAATGTTAATGCATTTTCATCTTAAAAATTGCATAAGGAGATGGAGATGTCTTAGGTTTTTAGTATTTCAGTCAAAAGTTCTGATGTTGGCTATTCTTATCCAGATTAATTATTTTCTAGAAATTTCAAAGATCGAGAGCATTTCTGTTTTTAAATGAAGTTAAAAGACGGTTTAATGCGGCATTTGGGGATACCGCCCAAACTGCTATCCCATATGCAATGAACAGTGAATTTGCTAGAGTACTTGCAACTGAAATGAAACATTACAGTGAGTCCAGAGAATTGGAAACTATATCCAGAGTCCATGGAGAGTTAGATGAACTCAAAAATATAATGGTCAAAAATATAGGTGAGTGTTGTGAATTATAAGTTTTAGGTTATAGGAGGAATTACTATCATTAGAAAAAACTGAGTTACTTGTTATTTATGACTAGTGAATGTTATGCTAGTGTGCTGTTTACACATCTATACCATTACCAACAACTTGGCTTATACAAATGATTAATTAAGGAAGTTACAGCAAACAATATACATCAATTTCCATGTATATTTTGTTTCAAGTTTCACAAAGATAAGGATATTGTAAACAACCGGTTATCAATCATAATGAGTATCAGAATACAAAAGTTATTGATTAATTTACAAAGCATTATTTTTTATAACTATTTTGAACAAAATTCTTATCTTTTATAGCACTTATATTGATTTTGTCAAAAAATTAGGTACCAAGTATATTATGAATATCACATAGAACTCTTAATCACCGAAAAATAAATGTTTGTCACATCACAAACATTAGGAGATTAGTTGTTACTAACTATATAACTAAAAATACAACATTCATTAAAATAATGGACTAACAATATACATGATTAGGAAAGTAAATGTTATTTTCTGTTGTTTATGTTTGAAAATTTTTGTATAAAACAATTTTCCCTGTTTTAATTTAACATTATCAAATACGCTAAATAGTGAAATTAAATACTTGTATTATGTATTAATTTAGTTCATTAAATCTTTTCAAAAGTTATTATTTACAAATAACTAAGAATAATAATATCTAATATGAGTTTAGTAGAAAATCATTGTTTGAATGTTAAATTTATGAAAATAAATGTATTTGGCATTTTATTTGAATTGTATTAATTTTTCATATATAAAAAATATCACACCATCCCTGAGATATCTATTTTAGATATATAAATGATATAGAATATCATCAAAATGAGTTTAACCTCAATGGTTAATTTGTCTAATGAAAAATTTTATTATATTTATACAAATAATTTGTAAATATATTACTTTAAAGAATATATGCACTACTTTTCCTATAGAATAAATTGTAAAAAAAAGAATATTCTAGCATTATGTAAGAGCAATTTTTTTGCTTATAATGTCTGAAATTTTAGTAAAATATATATTTTTATCATTTACAGACAGTATGACTATGCGTGGAGAAAAACTGGAGCTGTTAGTAGACAAGGCTGATAATTTGGCTACAAGTGTAAGTTTTTTAAAAAAATATAATTTGATGATATTTTTAGATTATGAAACCATGAAGATAATTCATTGACTGCATTAGTTGTAATTGTAGATAGGCAACCTTATCTTTGCTTATTTATTGTTAGAACAATACAAATATAATATTTTTCATATCTTCACTTGGATATGAGTCATTGACATTAGTGAGACAGAAATCATTTCCTTCTGCCCAAATAAATATCTAAATACATAATAATAAAACTAGATGAAACAGGTTTAAAATCCTTGTTTGTGCAAAGGTCTTGTCTGCATTATAATGTAATGGCATTATTTAAATATATAATTTATTGTCATCGATCTTTCGCTGTCTATTCCAAAATTAATGCATTGAAAATGGTTGTTTTAATTATTTCCAATAAAAAACAGAATTTAATTGAAACAAGCAGGAAAAATTGATGAAATGGTTACTGGTTACCTGTATGATATACATAAATAAATTAATTTAAAAACAGCTGTTGCTCAAATCGATTCATATCCTTGCATTTCGATTATACAATACGGAATCAATGTTGTCATCTTTGTTAAAAAACAATATAAACTATTTCACTCGGGAATAGTATGGCCTGTTATTAGTAAGAGAATTACATATATTCTTTTTCAATAATTACTCGAAAAGGATGTAGATTTACATTGATGAGAGAATTATCATAATCGGTTTAGTAGTTTTTGAGTCTTCATTCAATCACAAAAAGAAACTTGTTTTCTTTTATATAATAGTGATGCAATAGATGCAAAGATGTTATTTAACTTTACAACTAACACATTGCCTCTCTTTTCAGTCAGTATCTTACCGCGCCTCAGCAAGGACTCTTCAGCACACGCTATTTTGGAAGAATATAAAAATGTATTTTATTTTAACATTAATAGTTGGGCTGGCAATATATCTGATCGGTGCAATGGCGTGTGGCGGGCTCGCTTGGAAATCATGTGTCGGTTAAATTCAGGTTCCATTGGCCTAAGTATTAAGAGACAATGGCTTTGTTCACTGATTTATTTAATAACTTTATTGTATGTGAATCGGAATTTTTAAAAATATTTTCAAAGATTTTAACTTCCTGCAAGTTCCAAGTAGTTTTTGCTACTTTTTACAATATCATATCTTATGTTTTATTGAATAAGAAAATTAGCCCTTGTCTCTTCAATCATATTGTTTTATAAAACTATATTAAATGTTTAAAGACCTATTGATTAATGATAAGTTAATGTCCATTGGTTTAACTGTGACACTAAATAAATGTATTGTTCTATAATTATGTATTGGCCGTGCTATACTATATTGTACTATCGATCCATTTAAATAGAAGGCATAAAGTATTTCATTGGCTTTAATTGGTTTGAAGATTTATTAAAAAACTGGACATACAATAATTTCTGGCTAGTATTTTCGGAATGATGGTCAAAATGGGAAAAAAATATATATTAGAGAATGAACAGAATAAAATATTATTTCATTTTATTATATTATACTAAAGAGTACCGTTTTTTGATAGCTGAATTTCGTGTTATATTTATTCAGTTGGATGTGAGACAAAATGTAAACAAAGAAAAGAATTGACAAATACTTATGATAAGAACTTGGTGAATTAATTAATTAAAAACAAAAGTAATTAAAAAACATGAGAAGAAAGTCGATCTTTGAATGAATTTAGATCATTTTGCGGCACTTGAGAAAAAGAATTCTCTAGAAGTGAAAATAGTATAGTGCCGAGTACAAAATATCACGTTTTCTTACCCAACAGATAGCAACCTTTAACTGCTTCTATTCCAAGGGTAAAAAGGCTCATTTTTAAACCTTTTTTTTTTAGGTTTGCCTATATTTTGTCTCACTCCCTTAAATAGAGTACATTAAATATTGTATGTTTGTAATATTACGATGTGTTGTAATGTTAGCAGTTATTAGAAATATGGACATTATCAGGGACGTCAATTCTAAATGTTTATCTTAATAATTATATGTATTATCTTGTATTTTATTAAATAAAAAAAATATGAATTATTTGATTTGTTTCGATAGCATTTACTTATACAAGCATTAAACGTAGATCTATGGATTTTTAAATATAAATCTTCTGTTTTATTGTGTTTGGCATTTATAAATGTCCTGAGAAATTGATGTCGAGACTTGTTTGATATAAATTAATTGCCCTGAATAAAAAAAACTAAAAATATAAATTAAATTATTTTGTTCTTATATATTAAATGAACAACCAGTTATTTTAATTTTAAGATTTTCATTAATATTTTTTGCACGTGATAATATCAATAATATAATCAATTACGAGTAAGACAATACAATGGGAGTTCCTTAATGCTTATCATAAATATTTATCATTCATAATATTTATTATTGTACTTGGTATAACAGGGCTAAAGTTTTCTTGTATTACTTTGTAAAATGTGAATTTGAAAAACCCTGACTTGGCCCTTTTTTAGTTTTAGATTGTAGTTCACATTCATATTAATAGAGAGTAATTATTTGCATCTAGATTATTGTATAATAAAACATATATGCACGTTTTACATTGACAAATATTTAACAACTTATATAAATTAATTTAGGACCGTCGACCATCACTTGTTAGTACTTAGCTTTCTGTATATTATATATTTTAAAAATACACTACAGTAGCTGAATAAGTAATCCTCTGTACTATTCATAGTTATTCCAAGTAAATGATATGATGACCTGTTTCATTTTATACATTTATTTCATCCATAAAGACTTTTTAAAGTATTGTGATATCTTTATATAGTAAGTATAATATTAATTTGTTTATTAATATGTGGAATCATGTTATAAAATTGTAGACTATTGTAGATACGTGTTTTATTTGCCCTTCCCGAACGTCCTTTCGAATTACGAGAAGTTAATAAAAGTTGGGGAGTAACTCATTGAAAGGAAGTAGTGATTTATATATCATGTCCCAAAAAATATTTTTGATTGTAACCGTACCGTATGTTGCTATCTGTCCGAGTTTCCCTGGATTTGTTCTAGTTTAGAGTTTTTTTGGACTTGGGTTTTCATTATTTAATATTTTTAGCTGCTCAGTCAGTCAACATATCAGTGCACGTTGAATCTGTTTTCTCAAAAATGTTAAGAAAGTTATTTATTGTTGATATTTAAAGAAAGTACAAAAAATAATAATTTTGAAAACAAAAAACAATTGGTTTAGATACTTTTTATAATGTACACATTCATACATATAGGATAAAAAAATTCGTCATGTACCCTATTTGGGAGCGTCAGATTGATCCCGCGAGCCGTGAGGGTGGACCCCTCTGCCTCCCCGAACTCCCTGCCGCGGAGTACGCGGCAATCGCGCGCCATCCTCTGCCGCGGGAGGGCGCTACAACCGACGCGCTGTATACATTACGACTGTGTGTGTTCCGTGTTTTTAATAGGATGCGATGCGTGTCATGAATTGGAATTTGTGTATGTAAACGTTATTGTTTTCCCTTGGGATTTTATTTTATGTAAGCTTCGTTAAATTATAAAAAAACTGATTAATTTGTTAAACTATAGGCATTAAAGTTACTAATTAACTTTTATTACAATGCCAAATCATTTGTTAATAAATTGTGGAAGTTCAAAATTATCAGTCGAACTAGAGCGACGGTCGTTAATTCAAATTTACAAACGGAATTATTAATAAAATTAATGAATCCGCAGGATGGATTGACCGTAACAATGGGTGAGATAGATTATATGCTATAAATATTTATTAGCGGTAGCCTTTAATGGAACCGCCGTGATTTATGACACTGAGCATTATTTTGGCAGTGGTTAATGGGTTTCAAGTGCTTATTTTGTACGACCCGTAACTTCGTAAGTAAGAATAGTACTAGAAATCAATTTATTGAATAGAAAATATAACTCGTATTCAGTAGTTTATTAATTTATAAATGTATTGTGCCCGGAGCTACGGGCAACGGCATGTGCGTGATCCGTGCCTGGTCGACTGTTAATGCGACAGGAAGCGGTGTCGATTTTGGAGAATGTTAACTAGAAATGGTTCTGTTGTTTTTACACCGAAAGTCCGAAACGTTCTTATGCCAGGAAGATATATTACATTTGTCTTAGTTTATTTTTGTTTTCCTTATCACGTTGGTACCTGATCATTAATTAATTTTTTTTTATTTATAACTGTATAAGTAAAAAAATAAAATCCCTGGGTACAATAATAACGTTACAAAGAAATGCGCTTAATCCGGAACGCTTTCAGATAAAGCTTTGAATATGGGTTAGTCGTAACTCTAACAAAGACTGGTCGAGCCGAAAATGGAATACAAAGAAGTGAGGAAATGTAGTCTGTAAAACTGATAGTGTTTCGAATGGAGGTGAAATAAATTATAGAAAGATGGATGACAGTTCACCAGATCTGTCGTTGAAGCTTCGACGAGGCTCGAGCGATTCGAGGGAGTCGTTTTATATGGACTTCGCTCAAGGAATCGACTCTGATATAGAAGAAGTTACTACTATTGAGAGGATAATTCCTGAGCATCCGGGTGGGAGGGGAGAGGGTGATGCGGATACTCTAGCTACGCCTTCTGGACTTGATGATAAGGATTTGTCGCAATGGTGAGGGTCACAATTAAATAGTTTTTTAGACTGTCTCTTTCGACGGACTTAGTTTTTATTACAGGTACCTATTGAAGAAATATTTATTGAAGTAATTGGCCGAAGAAAGCTTTCTGGCAGGCAAGTATGTTTCTTACAGACTACCATCTGGACTTAAGTGCATTTAACGATTAGCGTGATATACACCTTACATTAAATCGACTGGGTACTAATTAATTGAACGTGGCAGCTGTTAAGTAACATATAAAGTGCATTCATTAGTTTAATAAGAAAAGAAAATTTTAGGTATGTTTAGAACCTCACTGAGTTGCGGATGTTTACAAAACTTTTACTAACAATAGCTATTTTTGGGTTATCTTCCTTATATTTTACTTATGTACGAAACCACATTCGTTTAATGATATTATTAAAATAAACTCAAATAATGATAGTGAGAAATTACTCCACGATAACTAATATTATGTGACGATAGAGTAATTGACCTTCCATAATGTAACTAACTATACCTCTTTGTAGTAAGTAGGTTGACCAACGTTGTGTGAGGACTCTATTCCGAAAAACAATAAATTACGATATTAGGTAAGCTAGTATATCTAATAATATAATCAGTACCAACTCTATTTAAAAAATCCTTCTAATAGAGTCATTGCGTGACATCCAGACACATAATTAAGCTCCGTTTCATTATTATAATAGTAATCATCAAACTAAACCGGAAAAACGGACATTTACTAAACATTATGAATACACATTCTGACTGACTGATCTGTTTATATATACTGATTCATCTGTTTTAAACTTATATTATATCTTGGATTTGAATTATATACTTATATAGTTCTAATCCAAGATAAAGCTAACAGTCAGGGAAAATAAACATATTTATCCTATTTGATTTTAGGAGCTCCCTGATCTGTCTTCGAAGTTCCAATACCAATGAAATTTGAAAAGAACATTTTTCTACCATTTTATTTTTTACTCAAAATTTGACCGGTCCACAATCGCAAATAAAAAAAAATTATATTTATGATGAAACAATGACTTAACAGGTTCAAAAGGTCCAAAAGACGATGAAAAAAAGGTCTCATCTAACCATTGCTTTGCATTCAACATTTAATGGGGTACCGACATTTGTTAAACAATAACTGAACAATAGCGAGCGGCCCATGTTCTGTCGTAATTTGGATTTTGGAAGCTTCTTTTTTATGACAGATAAGGGACAAACGAGCAGACGGTCCACCTGTTGGAAAGTGGCCACCGTCGCCCATGAACATAGGCAAAACTAGAGAGTATCTCTTGTTTTGCCGATGCGTTACCGCCTCGAAAGTTAAGTTAGGAGGGGGATGAGAAAAATGCTGCGGTTTCAGTGGATCCTGAACAAAAAGAGCTCAGAGCCCAGAGCTCACTGGAACCGAAGCATTAATGGGATGGGAGAGCGAGGGGGTAGATCTGGCCCCACATGCGGCGCGACCGGAGCGCGTCAAAGACACTTGGTGGTCGGATTCGCCCCGTTTTGGATAGGATAAAATTTATACGGCTGAGAATACCATTATAACAAAGTTTTCTATAAACAGTGAGTATAGTCACCCTAGTGCAAAACGGTAAGCTCAAGTTGAACTCATAAGGTACAGGCACAGCACGTGGAGCGTAAAATCCTGTTCAATAGAAGTAGAGTGTCGACGCGAGGACGGGATGTGTGCGTACAGTATACTCGTTTGACGAGTCGATCAGGGCTTTCTCTCGGGGCAGATAAGCGGTCACTATATGCCGCCATTTAGTTTATAATCCATTTTGTAACTTATTAAAGGGTCACGATGACCTTGTTACACACGGAACATTTTAAATTAAAATTTTTGAACAGATGTGTAACTATTATTCAGAAATTCATATTTGTTTGTCTTTATATCCGTATGTTTTATTATTACCCAACAACTGAAATTTTTTGGCAAAGCGATTCTACAGTAGTCATCATTGTCACCCTTTAATAGCACACTGCTGAGCCGGGTCTCCTCCTCAGAATGAGTAGGGGTTAGGCCAAAGTCCACCACGCTGGACAATTGCGGGTTGGCAAACTTCACACACGTTTGAGAACATGGAGAACTCTCAGGAGTGCAGGTTTCCTCACTCCTTCACCGTTATAGCAAGTGATATTTAATTGCTTAAAAACACATAATTCAGAAAAGTCAGAACCTGGGCACACCAGGATCGAACTCGGACATCCCGAGTAGACATCAACGTCTAAATTACTAGGCTATCACTGCTTTCTACAGTAGTATTGTTTAGGAAATATTATGAAAATCAGATGTCAGAATAGCATTTTTATTTATTAAAGTATCAAATTAACGTCCCAAACCTCAGAAATACAATTAAAATTCACGTTCGTATAGTGAAATTATTCGCTTCAATTTAACAGCCGCCCAATATATCTACGATGACTTTGTTTTTTATCTAATAACTAGATGACCCGGCGAATTTCATACCGCCAATAAAAACGTATCCTGTATGACAGGCACGAATCGTTTGTATGGAAAAATAAAATAGTTGTTTTTACTAATTTTTTTTATATATTCTCATCTTTAAAACGTTACTTGGTCTTCTGCAAATATTTCAAAACCAAAATTTAAAAATAGCCAAACTCTTCCAAAATAACTCACTTTAGAAGTTAAATATTATTTAAACTAAAAATATATTGTTGTCAAAGAATTCTTGAATTCTTTCTAAACCGCTTGTATTAAAGTTCTTGTGTTAAAATGTTACTTTATTTTGAGGTGAGCTGGATGAATTTTGTAAGGGGTAATAAAGCTTATTATCTTCCAGAGCAGCAAGAAGGTTTTCCCTAATAAACGTTTTAAAGACTTAATCCTATTTGTAATATAAGCTTTAAAAGCGGTGTTCCTGGAAAGTAGACATTTTAGCTCGACCAAAAAAAACGCGAGGATTAATCATAGAATCCATTTGTTCCGTGATTCATCCGAACCGGAAAGATCGAATATTTCTTTCATAAAAGCTTTGATTTGTTCAGTAAAATAAATAATACCCCAAGCCAAGCTTATGACCTTTACAGGGCTTTTAAAATTGAAGAACTCCCTTTTAACGATAACGTGATCTTCATTAGATGTTACATTTACATACATTTAAACTTACTATCTGCTGCTGATTTATCTATATTGTTATCTCGCGAATCGTACTTAATCCATAGTTATAAACAGTGTTTTTAACATATATATATCGCTCAAAAATGCCACAAATACAATATGCTACAGAAGAATTATCTACGCTAATGTTATAAAGAGGAAAGATTTGTATTTTTGTATGTAACGAATAAACTTAGAAACTACTGGACCGATTTCAAAAATTCTTTTACCGTTAGAAATCTACATTATCCATGAGTAACATAGGCTATATTTATTACTAGAAAATATTATAGATCCTCATTAATTATGCGTTAAGATTGTTAAGCTGCAAACAGAATTATCGGTTTCTGTAGTCGTTTATAGAGCTCTAAAAAACTAGTAAACTAGTTTATTATTATATATGAATGATAAAATAACAATATCTTTTACCGCTTATATGTTTTAGTAAATCTATATCTATACTATTATATAAAGAGGAAAGATTTGATTGTTTGTATGTTTCTTTGTTTGTTGCGAATAGGCTCGAAAAGTACTGAACCGATTTTGAAAATTCTTTCACCGGTAGAAAGCTACATACTTTCCGGTTAACATAGGCTATGTGGTGTTGCCATAAATATTCTAATTAAAAAGATATGGCCATTTAAGTGCCATGACCTGGTCATTTTGTAAATTGAAGGGTTTCTCAGGAACTACTAATCCGATTTTAATTTTTTTTTCACAGATAGAAAACTACACTTTTCGTAAGTGACAACTTTGATTTAGTGTTGCCATATAAATTTTTTAATTTATAGAATATGGGCGTTTTGTTGTTACTAATCTGATTTTAAAAATTCTTTCACTGAGAGAAGTCTACAGTATTTCCGTCTCTCTTCCTCTTATATACTATCATTCTCTATCATCTCTGTCCAGAATGGTCAGTCTCTGTTCGGTTTCTTTCTTTCGATAATATCTCTCTCTCTCTCCTTTATTTATCCAATTTTATTTTTGCTCTCTCCTCTCTTTTATATTATCTAACGCTTATCTTTTCTTTTTCTTTTTATAACTTTTTCTCTACACATTTACAGAGTCACAATATTAGGACATCAATTATAATATTGCTTTAAATACCCGGGGCGAAGCGAGGGCAGGCCTCTCGTCTTTAAACATGAAGAATGAATAGGAGTTCGGTCGGTATTAAAAGGCGTGAATATGATTTATGAGTTAGAATTTAATGTTCTTTTAACGACAGTTCCATTCAGCTAAATAATCTTGTCGTTTATAGGTAATACGAAAAGGTTTTATTACGGCTTATGTTATTTTTATCCACTCGAGTTTTTTGGATAGTTGACACTATATTGAGTAAATGTTGAAGAAATATATCTTTGCACAATGATTGAATGATATTGTTGTGTTTAAATCTTGAAATACATAAGCTAGCAGGTTTTTACCTAAACTTCCATGATTAATTATTTAAAAAAACTAATAAGGCTGGATGCCATGTTGTCGCTAGTACTCAATAAAGAGTTAATAATAATTGTCTATTTAAATAGAAACTTTTGTTATTAACATTAGTCTTCGTCGTTCACGTTTATATTAATTGATTAAGCTCCATTCGTTCGAAACTATTTAGTATTCTCTGTACAATGTCCTGTCTAAGCCACGCACGTTTTCTCCGGAAATCTCACATTTGTTTACTAATGCCGCTCGCACCTGATCTTGTCTAACTTCATGTTTTTAATAAGACCGATGTTCTTTATATTCTTATGGATCATTTAATTAACATTTGACTTGGCGAGCCTCTTTTTATGATTCACTCAATCGTTCAATTAAATCTTAAACATCACTATTTCTTTAGATTGTAATGAAAACCAAGAAGATAATTCGTAATTTGTATCTATATCTATACACTAGCCAACCCTTCGTGCTCGTGATCATTCGCTCCTAATGGTTTTAGCGTGATAATATATAGCTTATAGCCTTCCTCGATTAATGGGCTATCTAACACTGAAAGAATTTTTCAAATCGGAACAACAGTTCCTGAGATTATCGCGTTTAACCAAACAAACTCTTCAACTTTATATATTATTTATAGATGTATAAATATAATAGAAATGTAACTCGTCCAGTGTCAAACTTTGCTGTGCTGAGCTCTTTATAAATACAACACAAGCCAAAAAATATTTCTAAAATTTTTGCCTATCTATCTGTTGTTTATACTCATATCATGCAAAAACTACTGCATAAAATTGCATATGATTTTGACTGTAATATTGGTGCAGGTCTAACTTAAAATATAGAATTTGTATCATTTTGATTCACTGTCAGGAAAGAAGTCCAAAAGCTCTGCAAAGCTTGAGCGGGATTAGATTAAACAATAAATTTAGGTGTGGTTAACGAGCGTGTCCATTTTAGTATAAAATAATAGATGTTTTGGAGTATAACAAATAGTCGTAATGCTAAAATTATTATTGTGACCCCTTGTAAGTCAACAAAGCCCGCCTGATGAAGCGTTATGGAGCGTAAAGCTGTTTATCTGTAAAAGTTATTAATCTCATTTGGTTGCTTTTCCTCCTTCTATTACAGTGTTCTATGTAAGCAAAATATTTCCTTAATATATGGGAAGATTATATTAAAGGAGCTAGACTGTATCTACATTTTGTATATTTACATCGGCATATGTCTTGTTTAAAAAAAATATTTAAACTTTATCATTTTCCGTGTAAACAGCTGGTAATGTTTACTTAGATCAGTGGAGATAGTTCTTCTATTTAAGATCAACTAGCCTCCGGCCCTTTCACAGGGGTTTCCTACCATAATAAACATGTATTATACATATAAACCTTCCTCTTGAATAATTAAAATCCCTTGCGTATTTAGTCCTGCGGTCCTGCTGATAACAAATTAGAACTTAGTTAAATTAGAGAAGTACCTAATAGTAGTTGAAAATACTATAATAAAATATAGTCGGCAAAATTTTTATACGACATCACTATCTACACTTCTGAATAGAATAATATTCTCGTCTTTATGATAGGGTATTAGCGAAGACGAACGTCCATAATATCATGTAATAAAAATTCGATTACTGTCTCTGTCGGTAGAAGCGAGCAAACGTTTGCTCAAGTAATGATATTTCCATTATGAATTAGTGGAATTTATACCTATCTAATTTTGTGTTACAATCTGTTTGAGTCTGCCAAGGAATTTAAAAAACATTGTGGTTTTAGACGTCATTGAGTAAATTGCGCTCTATACAAAAAAAGTAAGGTAATTGCCCAACATTCAGTTAGTCACACACCAGCCAGTGTGGCAACTGTACGTTTAAAAGCTAACACGGTAGCATTACTGCACAATTACACTCAAAAGACTACAATAATACGCAATCCAGACGGAAGCCGTGCAGCGCCTGGGGCTTGTGACCTAGGTGTAAGCTTTAAAGGCCTTTCTACTGCCAGTAAACACTCCTTCACCGCTCGACTTCCTGACTGAAATATTTAACACTTCTTCAGCAAAATAAAAGTTTAAAAGTCAACCATTTAATAATACAAAATACCCCCTTATTTATTTCCACCATAATGACAGGTGGGGTCGTAGGCTTGTGATGCCAAGTTAATATTCGATAATCGAGATATTGATCAAATTATTCTAATTATATTTAATATCGATATTTTATAGTACTAATATTTTAATAAAACCTAACACGTTAATGTTTAAAATATGAATTTTTGAAAAGATTTTAAGGAATAGTGACGTGAAAATAATCGAGCGGCGTCAGTGATCGAGTAATCGAGAGCGATCTCTTTCTAACAACTTGGCTAGGTTATAGGTTTTTTCATTCCGTAGAATCGAATTACTTCTTTGGAATGCAATAATAAGGAATCTTTCTGAGGGTTTATCAAACGCTTTGAATTTTCATTTGTATCAACAGTATATGAAACCGCAAACAGATCTTAAGCATGGCAACATCAATAAACACGTGTCAAAATGTAGAGCGGATGCTGCATGTGGGGTCGACTATTAGTAACCATAATAAATCATATTCCACAGTACTTTCATCTTATTCAAATAACGGTATCAAATAGGAAACTAAGCAAAATGCTTATGAGGTTCTTATTGTTATTTAGATAATATCGTCGTGTCATTTATAGAGCACTGATACTTTGCAGAAATAGGAAATTTATCATTCTACACAAATAAAGTGTCATTATTTTCTGTGGAAAACCTATATAGTAAAACATAACTTTCTTTTGTAAATGTGTCAACTGTCCTTACAACTGATATCAGTTTCTTTTGTAAATGTGGTTTGAAGTTTGGACTTATTTTGGGTTAGTTGTTTTACAAATTTGTCTACATTTTGTTTTACATGCAGACAAAAACATAATATAAAACAGAGTGAAGCATCGGAGAATGCGCTCTACAAGGACTCATTTTGAGCATTTTTGCATGTAATAGTTCTAGTATATTCAATTCCATAATGACCATAAGTCAACTCCATTAATGTTACTGATATCGCTTGTGAAATCACCGAGTCTTAAAATGAGGTGAACAAGCAAACGGGTTCTTGTAACTGATAGGGGTGAAATATCTGATAAGCTGTATGGTTATAATAAACATAATTAACGCAGTGCACAAATGAACGCAATTAAAAGTTCGTATTTGCAGTTATTCGCATCTAATTGAGTTCATGCGACATGTTTACCCGTAAGCTCTGATGGTGCAAATTGATATTTACACAGTAACATATTTTTACTTTAAATTAGTTGGGTTCGTTTTATTAGCGAGGAGGCTCGGCTAGTAATTAAATAAGCTCAGCTAGTAATTACAATTTTTTATATTAATAGAGCAGAAATGTAAAATTTTTGATTGAAAAAAAAACTAACCTACTTTTCTTCTATCTACCCCGAAATCTTAAATTTGAGGGGAGAGTTTACTGTATTGGCAGTTACGAAACTAATCAACATTTTGTATGGAAAAATGTTTTTTTTTTAAATTTTAATTTAATTGTTAATTTTCCAATGTTTTTATAGTTATTCTGCTTTTCTGGATGGAGACAAATACATCAATTTAAATTTAAAAACATGAATATCGGTTCATCCGTCTCGCGTGAAGAGTTGAGTCACAATTTACCGACTAAAGCTGTTGTATATAAAAAAAATCGCTTAAGTTTCTAAAATAATAAAAAAGGAATGAAGTTACATTTTATTCTCCTCACGTTACGACATACCAATTTTTAACAAGAGGCTTACGAGTATGTGCTACATGCTCACATGCTCTCATTGACCCGTACATTCAACGGCTGCAATTTAAGTCCGAGTTGGTCGGTGATTACAACTCTCTACACAACAGGTCAGAGCGCATTTAGTTCTGGACTACTTTTTGAGGAGTTGCGGTCTGGATAAGGGTTTGCAAGCTTTCAATTATTTTGATGAAAATGAAAGTTAAAACTTTTATCTGTAAATCCAAGGAAATAAAAAAGTATTTATAAATTGTTGTATAAAACTCAATTATAAACAATCGTTAGATACTGAATCGATGATCGAGAGTTTCTGGGTTTTATCCCTTCATTTATGAATCATTTAACACAGGAGCAGGTTTAAGGAATTATTAGATTATAGATAAACAATCGCCTCTACTGTGCGGCATCGCTATCTAACATCGGTTACATCTATCTAAGTTATAATGCTGACGATACACGTTTGATCTTGGCTATAACAGTCAATATTCACTCCATGAAATTACTCATCAAACTTCCGCCTGAACCACTGACTACTGATGCTTCATAGGTATATTGTTCATTTTAGATTATACGGTTGTTTCTTTGTATGGTATCGTGTGGTTTCGTATAGTTTTGAATGGTATCGTACAGTTTCCCATGGTTTAGTATGATTTCGTAAAGTTTCGTATGGTTTCGTTTGATTTCAAGTATTCGTGTGTTTTCGTATGGTTTCGTACGTCTTCGTGTGCTTTCATATGTTATCGTATATTATTGTATGTGTTTCTATGTTTGTTTTGGCTGCAACAAAACGTTAATAATAATTATACAACTCTTGTTATTACGCTCTCATAGTATTAACAACACTTCAGTTGTTGTCTCTGTTGAGACCAGGAAAATTCTTTTCATCGATTATAATTACTAATATAGTAGTGACAGCCGAAAGTAGACAAGACAGTAAATTTCCCCTCCAGTTGTATTAATATCCGTTGAAAACAGTGTTGCTGCTACAGTGGCGATAAAAAAACGATACATTGAAAGCATTGTCACGACATACCTGCAGTATTTTCATCAATTAGCATTTGAATACGCCCTCAACTTAAACAAGTACAAGTTCCCGCGGTCCTTTAAAGTCGCTACCATTAGTACAGTGGTTGTAACTGCAATCGGAAACGTGAACATATGAGTGGTTGGCACTTGACGCGATATGTGACGCTAATTTCACGCCAGACAGCTCACCAGAGCGATCCCTAAATTGCAACGAAACAGTCTGTCGCGTCACTGAGTGTCGAAACCGCCATGATTAAAGGGAAACGTTCACATAACATTGACATCTGATAGTCGCTGACTGCTGTCGAATTGGGTGTGTCGGTTTATAGATCCAATATATATTTTTGCACAAATAACTGCCTTTTTTGCCTTTAGTCTTATAACTCAAAGGGTTACAAGTTAATAAAAAACAATCGTCTGCAGTGTTCAAATTTTTCACTGAACAAAAATATATTAATAGAATTACGACAATATTTATAAATATGTTAATTATTCACTTAAATTATTTGGAAATTACACTATTGGTCGGGCAAAAGAATCTAATGAATTTATTTAATTTTATCTACATACATTAATTTTACTGCTTTCAAAATCAAATAACATCACTTTCGGGAACACCAGGAAATATTTTTGTATAGGCTCACTTCCTTTTTGTAAACGAAAGGAAACTTTTAAGGAAAATACATTTCGTTTACAAAAGAGAATGTAATGGACGGTAATGGAAATTATTCCTTTGTTCAAAATTAGAAAAATAATTTCAAAAGTTTTAAAATTATTATTCGTGACGTGTCTTTAATTTATTTGATTTAGAAGAAAAAGCGTAAGATTAAAAAGTCAAGACAGTTTTCTGTACTTTTTTCTCATATCGTGAAAATGTGGAGATCTTAAGAAAAAAATATAGCATGGTTTTTCTGCCGCGACGCTCGAGGTGTTTTATTGCGGCTCGGTACTTGAATTTATATGAAACCTGCCTTTACTCATATTATATTATCATTATATAGCTTCTTGTTTTCATAAACATTTACGGTTTTATATTTAATGCATCTTGGAATTTTATCTTTTAATATTTTATGACTTCGGAGTTAATGATGAACTGTTTTTTGTTCTACGCTACATAAACTGTCACCCATCTTTTCCAAATTTAACACTTAAGGAAGTAAGCGGTTCGCTTGGGGGATAAATTCCAAAAAAAAATCTTTCTATGTCAAAAAAGAAAATACTGTCTAAATGATGCTGTACGTTGATGAGTGAGTCAACTCATCAGCGCTCATATGTTTAAGATACGTTTCGCTTAGTTTCATCAATTTATTATATAATCAATATAATATATAACATAATACAAATAAAGTCCCTTTCTGGGTCTATGCAACGTAAGCATTTTGCCCGCCCATTATACATTAGGGCGTAGAGCCTCATATCTCAGGCCGGCAACAGATGCCGTTAGACAGGAATGGTAAAAGGCATTACTTATAGATAGCCGTATAATTGAGCCTCATGTAACATTATACTGATAATATTAAATTATTCTAATACTTCTTACTAATTAGCTGTTTTTAGTTTATAAGGAAGTACGGACCATTAAGTAAGTTATCTCTTCTTAGTCTTACTCCATTAAAACTATATAAATTATTAAAAAATATGACAGTACAACCATTTCATCAATTTGTTCACGTAATCTATAAATTGCCAAAACATAAGGAAAATAATGTACTGAATCGAAATCAAAGGACGTATCTGTCTTATTAGTTTTATTTCTTTTTCTTTTTATATCAACATATAAAAATAATGAAGTTGGGCTAACGTTTTTTAAATTTTATGCCAGCCAAGTATATAGGCAGCGAACATATTATAAATTATTAGTGTCAGTACGGTGCATTGAAATCATAATAAGCAAAATTACCAAATAAAGTCAACATATAATCAAGTCAACAAATCTAAAACACGCAATTTGTCATGTCAGCAATTTCAATAGAAGAGGTGAGGTTTGAATAAAAGTCGCATCTGACTGATATCTCTCCACAAAGAAGCCCTCTCCCTCATCTTGACGCCCTCGCGGGTAATATTTTACTCAACGAGCTATCACGCATCATAAATCAAACATTGTTATTCTAGGTTCAGTTTTAAAATGGGGAGCATCTATTTATGCGGTGATGGCGATGGTGATGTTGCATGAATCGTGGTTACTTTTTGTTCTGGTCACGTCTGATCCTTGATAAACGTGTTTAGCGTGACTGTTTGCATAATGACAAGATGACGACGCGATGATAAATGTTGGATAGAGATTGAATGGCACGGAATATGAAATTAAGATGTCATCAAATGGCGGTAGCGGCGCAGCGTGTCAATTTATTTTAATTTCAAACCGGTCTTTGAAATTAGATACAGATATTTGCAATTTAGCACAAATCTATCTTATCTATCTAAAGTTTCAATTTGTGATAAATAAAGAACAACATTTTTAATTTATAAATAATATATACAGTTTTCAAAGGTCGATAAGTGAGGATGGGTCCCCTAATATATTCGTATGTCCATATTTTGTTTCATGACAACTCTATCAATGTGAATAAATTAGTTTTCCGGCATTGTTATTATTCTCACGCTTTCAGTCTCATGTACTGTCTTCTCACACGTCCATAGTTCCTAATCCTTGTCGTTTGTCCCATACCTAATATCTTGCATAGACGACCATTTTGAACAGAAGTTAACAAAGTTTATGTCTATACCTATTTTGTGCGGACAGTTTCGTGAGCTCTGGGAGTATTCAGGCCGGCATTACGATATAACTTTGTTTATTCCATTGTTTAGCCCCGTTGTACCTCGAAACAGTTAATCTAGATTAATGTCAGATATTGTTCAAAGCTTATTCTGTTTATAATAAAATTATTGGCTATTCGGTCTTGTAAGATGTACAGTTTGTTTTCATTATATTTACCAATGCCTACAAAATAAAACCTTTATTATTTTAATTAAAACTATTAAGTTAACACTAGGCTAGTTATTTATTGTGGTTCACCATCACAAACTCTAAAATATTTGTCAGAACCTTTACTCTATGAACATTTGTTGATCTACACTCCATAACTATAATTGTCAGAGTGGATCGATGGTCTCCCTTTCACATTAGGTGGCGGAAGTCAGGGCCCCCATGAACTGCTTTGTTTTGATACGGAAGCGCTTTCATGTCTATTCTTTGTTATATTCTTCCAGGCTTTTTAAATTTTTTGTAGGCAAAGTGAGCTAATTTTCAACGAAGGGAATACTTTTGAATATTTACAATTTTTCTTTTATTCAAAAATGTACATAAACCGTAATGAACAAAGAAACACAGCGTTTTGAAGTCGAAAAAAGTGCTTTCATATAATATATATAAATTATATTCATAATAATATAAACATAAGTATCAGTAAAACTGTTGCCAACGTTTGATTGGCTCTGGCTGAGTTTCTATCAATAAAGTTTAATTTCAATGCAAGAAATTTAAAATTACCTACTGACGAAAAATTTAGAGCAGGATTCGCTCCTATAATTCCGTATAAGTGGTTAATAACATCCTTTTACATTAAATGTGAACGTCTTCACATTATCGAGTTATTTTTACGAGGAAGTGAGGAAGTTCACGAGCGAGACTATTACGACATCGAGGTCGAGGATAGCCGGAATGTAATTAGCGAGAGAAGCCCTTAATACTTTACGGCATCTTACCTCCGATATTAAATTTCTTATCACTCGAATATTGATCACTATACCCCAATTTAATTATCGTTGGGTAATTTGGTGTACATATTAATTTTGTTGTTTGTTTCTTAAAGGTTATCTCTAGAATTGTTTATGTGAAAGATTTTATTCTGATAGGAAGATTCTTCTTTTCCGAGTGATGTGTAAATCATGTAGCATGTTCAAATATTTATAAAAATTCATGAATATTTTAAACATTTAGTCATGTTTCATTAGACCATAATGATATTTTTTATATAATAATATTGTATTTCTATCTAAGCAATACGGGTAAATTTTAAGTGATGAGTGATTTTGATTTAACATTATATTAATGACTTATTTATATTAATAAATATTTAATAGCATAATTATGTTCTTCTACTTACCTTTCGCATTATATTTTGACCTAGGCAAACCATTATGCAATAATTGTTTATACAATATATCCCAATCTTCTACGTTAAGTTTATTTTTTGTTCCCGTTCCAATTTCCTGATCAAAATGGGCATCATTTGTAACGTAAATGAATGGTGTACTGACGTGTGGGTAGCTGTGCAAGCATTTCCTGTAAATGCACGTGTGTACAACGGGAGAGAAGTACCGAAACATACCTAATATAATCTATATAGGAGCTACATTACGCAGTCATACTCAAATTCAGGTGCAAATTAATACTTAGGAAATTTAGGAGCAGGTTTAAAAACTTTATTGTATATAATCTCATACCTTCACCGGTCGAACAAATTATTTAATATTTAACTAAATTCATTAAATCACTAGCCGACCCTTGCCTTCCTCGATAAATGGGCTATCTAACACTGAAAGAATTTTTCAAATCGGGCCAGTAGTTCCTGAGATTAGCGCGTTCAAACAAACAAACTCTTCAGCTTTATATATTAGTATAGATTTCACAGACTGGATTAAATCTATCGGAACGAATGAATATGAAGTAATACTGGATAAACTTATTATAATAAAACAAGAGGAACTACTCGCGAACACAAAGCTATCAACAGTGTTGCTATAATTAGGCTGATATTTTGTGCTTGTAGCTATTAAAAAAGCACACTAAATACATTTCGAAAGTATGAACATAAAACATGACAAGTAAAATATATTGTGGGTATATATTAAATTAAGACGAAATCTGAGATAATTATCTTCCCCTTTACTTAATTGATGTCACATGTGTGTACTCACTACTTCTGTGATCGTGTGAAAATAGAGAATGGTGATTTGGTCGGAGATAACATTAATGGACCGTGGTGTTGCCATGGCTATATTTGGCCAACTATTTTAGTTTTAAAAATAACATAATGTTGTAGTTTCTCGAAACTATAATCAGTATGTATTTTAAAATCTCCTTATTATATTAAAAGAAACTCGACGTGTACAATGTAACAACTTTTTATTAACCCAAAAATCACTGTATTTTTGCTGTTAAAGGGCTTAAGTATTACATTATTAACAACGTTTTATTAACACAAAAATCACTGTATTTTTGCTGTTAAAGGGCTTAAGTACTACATTATTAACAACGTTTTATTAACACAAAAATCACTGTATTTTTGCAGTTAAACGGCTTACGTATCACATTATTAAGCCATACTTTTTATTTAATAAAAATATGGCATCTATAACAGACATTGGTAAAAAGATAATAATATAAATATGTAAAAAAACATATTCTAAAACTTTTGATAACTAAAACTTTATGAGCAGCTCTTCAATAAAAGTATGGTTTAATACTTTGGCCCTTAAACATAGGACTCATCGGAATGTTAGTTGTCATGCTATTGTAAGGTACGGCTCTTGCTTATATTTATCATAATTTGATCCTCCAAAGAATCAAAGGTCCCCATTAAATATAACTCAGTTATCCCGTTTGAAGTTTTATGGTGCATTGTGATGCATCTACGCTATACAGTCTAGCTTAGGGCTATTGTGAGTGGAGTGCCCTACAGATGTCTCAGTCTGCGGCCCTCGAGCCTCCACGTGTGTCGCCTACGCAGCTTATTGGGGGCCTACCGTACATCAGATATTTTGAGATGTGACCCCCTACTTATGTGTTACTAAACTAGTTGAAATTTCTAATTCACAAATCATAGCTACTTTTGTTAATTTCGTCCTTGTTATCCTTTATTATCTATGTTCAATCAATTTTATTTTGATTTTTTTATTCCCTATGGAAAAGGTAATTATTGATTTTGGTATTTTACAACTTAAAGGCAACAAAACTTTGGGTTTGATATTTTATTTCCTTGTTTGATGAAACTGTTTTGAAGTGAAATAAAAGTAATAAATAATTTTTGTTTTATAAAACTAAATTGTTATATTTAATTAAATTTCATCTGAAAGTTTTCAAATATAAGTATAGTTGTTTAAACAAATAAGTGAGATTGTGTAAAATATATGAGCTTCCCTGTGGATAAGCAATATATCTAAACTCTAAAGGGTAGAACTTGTTTTTGTTTTGCTAAAGTTATATTGTCTAGCGGAAATAACGAACTCAACAGCCAGACAGAAGAAAAACATTTGTTCTTGTAATAAACTGTCGCGTCGCTGGCGGCTTTTCGCAATCGGGGCGAAAATATCAAATTCCTTTAATGAGCACTTTCTAACACTTTCTCCCTCACTGCACTGAAATAAAACTATTCTCACATTTTTGTACTTCGTGTTTTTCTCAATTCTGTTTGAAATACCGTCTGGCGCCAACACAGCGAACGTCTCTAATGTCGGAGTAAAAATCAAAGCTCACTTTTTCTTTCCTGCAGGAAGTAAATTAGTCATTCTTATTTTTTGTTTGCCAAAACTTCTTTGCAACTCTCGTCTGTCCTTTGAAACTAGTGAGCTGAGAACACGCTAGGTATTCAAGTGAAACTTCTGTCGACTCATAAAGTATGTCTTTTATGTTTTACATAAAGAAACACTTCTTCAAATATTAATTTTTTTTAGTAAATCCTAAGATTTCTTTACAAGTTCAAAGTAATCTATTTTAGTTAATTTTATATTTTTACCACCATTCCGCTTGGTCAAGATTAGCTTTTTTATTTATTTTTTTGGTAAATAAGATACAAACGAGCAGATGGTCCACCTGATGGTAAGTGGCCACCATCGCCCATGGACATCGACAAAACAAAACAAGAGTCTCTTGTTACGTTCTCTCTTGCGTTGCATCCTCGTAGATAGAGTGGGGAGGGGGAGTGAAAAAAAAACTGCGTTTTCAGCGGACCCTGAGCAAGAGCCTAGAATCCACTAGATCCGCAGCATTAATGGAATGGGAGAGGGAGGGGGTAAGTCTGGTCCACATGCGGCTCGCCCGAAACGCGTCTGTGACATTTGACGGTCGGATTCGCATGCTGGTAGTCGCAAGTCCGTCGGGGAATAAATCACCTACACCCAAGGGGGTGCTGGGTTACTCGCCTCTAGCGAGATGCTCTCGTAGCAGCAGAGGGGAATTATATTCTACTCCGTCCCCTCACGGGTAAATAGCTTTAATATGTTTTATATGAGATTTTTTAAAGATAAATAGTAATTTATAAAAACAAAAATTTATCTACACACGAATAGGTGTTTATTAACCGTTATTGCTAGGTTGGCATAGCATCTTTTCTGGATTCTGTCATTACTGTGGTACATTGTGCCAAACTATAATAGTAAAAGCCAGAAAATCTAATCTTAATGAAATTCTGGTTTTTTGTTTATAGAATTCTAATATTTACCAACCTTTAAATCTAACAAAATATTAAAATTTTTGTGCTTGGCTAAAGTGTTTATTCTACTTTTAATTGAATTATACAATTTAGGTACTGCCGGAATTAATTCGAAGTAATCCCATTATAGAGGAAGTTCTTCAATAGGTTATTATGCAAATCGCCACCGCTTTACAACGAATATATCCGTCTATTTCAGTCTACTAAACGGTACAATTTATGTAGGCAAATTTATATTTCTCTGAGCATTGTCATAGTAAAGTGAGTTTTGGCTTAAGGAGCTAAAGTAGATTTTAGCTGGTTTATGTGGATAATATGCTAAGTTCGCGCGGGCGTGCTACCAACGAGACAGCGCGTCGTCTTTTGGTCACTGACTTAATGTAATAAACACGTAATTCTCTATAAACATTTGCGTGTAGAATCTAGATTAAGAGATAAGATATTAAATTTTTTGCATAATTTTTACATACTAGTACAATAACAATAAAGGAAAAAGGAATATTATCAAACTATATATTTATATGAAATTTGACAAAGACATTGAATAAATGGATGTATTAACTTTAATTAACAAGTAATAATTATGATATATAAGTATATTAAAATCCAGAAAATATTAATCGTATAATAATACGTAAAAAAAACATGCACTTTGGATTTGGATTGAGCAGTTTCTGGAGCTTATGGTCCAGATACATGTTTAGAAGGTCATTTGCTCTTCAAGCTGGTGATAACTAGATCAATGCGTCAAAAAAAAGTCTAATTAAATTGAACTATTTTGATTTTTAAGTTATTAAATATCACTTGCTTTAACGGTGAAGAAAAACGTCGTAAGGAAACCTGCACTCCTGAAAGTTCCCTAAAAGTTCTTAAAGGTGTGTGAAGTTTGCCAACCCGCATTTGGCCAGCGTGGGCGATTGCCTAATATCTTCTCATTCTGAAGAAGAAATCCAGCTCAGCAGATGGCCATTAAAGGGTGAAGATGATGATTTTGATTTGATTAAAGTTTATCAATTCATGTGATTCTGTCCGTAAGGTTATCCAATGTTAAATCAAACTTGACCTTGCATTGTATTGGATATCAAACAAAATCCAAAATGGCACCGTAATTGTTGTTAACCTATTACAAATCGCTGTCGGCCACGTGAGGTGCGAGTGCGACCATAAATTCAAATTGACAGTAATCTGCCGCGGGCGGTAGTTGTGCATTCAACTTGAATGGGGGACGAAGATGGATATTGCCTGGAAAATCTATTTAAATCTCAACCTCAGTCAAATGCCATACCTACCAACAAGCATAGTTTTCTACAGGTATATTGCAGTGTTTCAGAAGACACTCATAGGACAGGGAAATGTTATTTGTGTGCCCTAATAATACTCATTTCGTCCTAGAAAAGATCTAGAATTAATCTTAAGGAATTGCGTTTTCCAAGAGAGCTAATATTGTTATTTCTGTACAACCACAATCTCTCTGTTAAGAATATAAAGATATGAGAGAAAATGTGGAACGTTAAAAGAAACCTTTAAATTATTCTTAGCATAATACCTACTTTTTTATACATATTATCATTCCGTAGTATAAAAAAAAGCCGCTTCCCGCTGTCTGTCCCTATATATGCCTAGATCTTTAAAACCACGTAACGGATTTTGATGCCGTATTTTTTAATAGATAGAGTGATTTCAGAGAAAGGTTTATATGTATAATATCTATCTAATCCATGCAAAGTCAGGGCGGGTCGCTAGTTTTTTTTATAAATAGTAAATAAAGTTATTTTAATTACTTCCTTTCCATTCAGGATCATGGTCACACACTGTCTCTGTACTCTGATCGACAATATCCGCATCCGTATCCATCCGACCCCTGCGTCCCTCAATTACAGCTCTTGCGCAAAACACCCTCCATAATAGCTGAATAATGAGATATCACTCAGACAGAAATAAATATGGTCATAGTTAGCAACTCCAGCAATTTCAGCTTGCATTCACGACAATGGAATCGTAATAACTTTGTTTAATAAAATTTTATGTTCATGTTTACGTGTAATATCACTTCTTCGTTTAAGCGTCAAATTCATACCTCTATTACACGGGCTTGATTGTTTTCTTTTGCGAGACAGAGGGACACTTTACAGAGGGGAAAGATCTCCTTTATTGCCATCTAAAACGAAATAAACGAAAAATATTGTTAAAGTTCCCACACCAGACAGTCCAGTCGCTTTTGATGTCATTAATAATCTATTTGTGCAACAATTTCGCTCGAGAGCTTATGTCCTGTCCCGCCCTCATGCTTGCAATAATAGTAGGATGAAATTGCTGCAATCGAGCTGGGTTTCATCGAATTAGATCCCCTGCGTCGCTCTCGTCTCATCATTCAGTGTAGATAGTGCGTCCGCGGCGACCTGCGGGTTGCAATTTAAAGACAAAATGATTTGACATTTCAAGGATGTTTATGAAGTGATACTCAGGAGCAAACTACAATGAAGATTACGGAGTCTTTGGTCAATGGTCCCAATCCGGATTCAGATGCTGAGCAAAGGTATTAAAAATCACAGTTAGCTTATGTATACTGTTGAATGTCTGAGGATATATCTGCAATTGCCCGACATATGCATAATAACAAAAATAATTTGTTTTTATTTTGTTTTATATAAGTCTCCTTATTCTTACGAGAGAGAAACAGAGATGTATAGATTGTTTTGTGCATAAGAATGAGCGAGAGGGGATGATTATGGAACGGCATCGGCGTCTAAGCTTGCATATTATATTTGAAGCGTCAGTAGCTCAATGGTTCGGGCGTTGGATTCACGATCGACAAGTCGTGGGTTCAAATCCCGGACATTGGACCACTGGCGTGGCTCACAAGCATGCAAGCTTACTAGGAGGGGTAAAGGGAATACTAGTAATGATCTATACTGCTAGTAATCTTTATAAAAAAAAATACTATATCTTTTAGCTGATCATTTTTTTTTCTTTTCTTGCTAGAAAGCTTAATCTATATAGTCATATATGAGTATAATTTTATATTCGCCTTTTAAATGTTATGTACAATTAATAAATAAGTTAGTCTTTTCGTGATGAATAATTAACATGAAGGAATTGACAAGGTGTAAAGGAAGGATATGAAACCATTGACGGTGTGTAGCTTGTAGCTCCGTACCCTCGCCCTACTTCCTGGCGTATTTGTTTCAATGTAGTAAACGTCGGATCGTCCTAAATACTCGGGGTCGGTGACCGGCTACCCTGCGACTCGCAGAAAGTCCGTTGACAAGGGTGGTCGACAATTAATTTTAAAATGCAATAGAATGTGGATATCTCACGCAACCCTCGCCTAATGAAAAATCAGCCAAAACGTTTGTTGTGTTGACATGTGTTAAATATAAATTACTAATGTTGTAATCATTTCTCTCACTCGTATTTGGGATCAAATGTTTTAAATATAATTCCATACTAAATCACATCTTGTTAGCAACATTGTTAACCTTGATAGGCGAGGTAGTCAGCTCGATTCAATAGTAGCAGTGATTTCATATGGTGAATATAGACTATCGTGGAGATGTAGACTATCATAGAGTAGTTTACTCTTATTGAGAAACAGGTAAGTCGATAATGTATTAGGTAGGTTAGATGTTAGATAGTGAAGTTGAGTAAATGACGGTGAGTGTTTCGATTGTAACAAAAAGCTTCTTAAGCTACTCAGCATCGAGAACTGTTTAGCTTCTTGGCTAAAGTTCATGTTATAGTTATGTTGTAGTAAAGTCCTGATATTGTAAAGAAAAACAATACAAAATTCTAAATTAATACTTACATTTTTATAACGTGGGCTACTTTTATATACATTTGTTATTGCAGATCTTATAACTATGCAGAATTCTAGGCTATTTAATATGAACAAGCATTCACGTAAGAGGTAGTTTTCTTTCTTCTTGTGTTAACATTTCTTAGAGCATCTTGACAAAAATTCTTCATGAAACGTGAAACTGTAAAGTAAGAGCGAATTCTAGTGGCGCTCTAAACAATACCTTTTTTGCTTCCATTTATTTACAAACATAGCATTTAAGTGAAACTTAAATTATACTAGAATAGTAAAATTTAATCTAATAAATATAATAACAACATTTAACCTATAAAAATAAATTTATAAAAACTAACATAAATTCTTAGAATTAGTCTATACGACTTCCTTTGTTTAGTATCTGCATCATTAATGTATAGAGAGGGCACATTGAAGATAGGAAACCCTTTTTGATTAAATTTAGAGTTTTGGATTCTTCAGTTATCATCAAAAGGTTTAAGTTTTCTTGACAAACTTTTCTCCTCTTACGTCGAACAACCATTTCTTTCTTCATCAGTTTTAAATTATCAAAATACAACAAATGAAACATTAGTTAAACACCCCAACACTTCTTTACGGTAATTCGAGAATGAAAATAATAAATGTGAGTTTATGTTTTGATGATGTCAAACATATGTTTACATGTCAGGTGAAGGGCAAACAACGAGAACAAAATATTTAAAGGGCTCTTACAACAATGTACGTGTAACCACATGCACGGGTGACTGGGACTTCGTAAACATATGCGACTCCTGCGGGCTGCGGTATCGACCGCACGACGTAACAAAATACTTGAGCTAGTAGCTAGTAACTACACCCGATTGGGTGTTTATAACTGTATAAAGAATTAATATACAGTACCTAATTCAATAGTTATTGGGTTCACGATCGTGATGTCGTGTCGTGAGTTCGGTTCCCACTTATTGCCATATTGACATGAATTTACTTCTAGCACAGATATTTAGAATACACTAGAATTTTACATTAGAAGGATAAGTAACCCAAATAGTTGTTAGCATATAATGAACAAAATAGGTTTTCGATTGGGAGTATAAAAAGTATATTTATTTATTTATGATCACTGATCTAGTACTATGACTTGGCATGTAACGCGATATATCAGCTCAAAGGCACTAAATAATAATAAGCATTTCAAATACGTATCAAGAGGTGTCAAGGTATAAAGGTATCAAGAGGTGGGTGATAGAGGGTTAGCAAATTTTGTCAGATAACTCATGTATTATGAATATTATATTATTCAGAAATTTTGATAATAACACACTAGTCATAGTTTGACAGTCTTACTTTGCCGTCAGGGAGTATCAAACCCATCAGGCTGAAGAATGATTTGCAAATTTTGACAGATGACTTACACCCTGCACGTTAAGCCTTGAAATGTCTTTACCTAAACTTCAACAGATCAACGTTATGAAGATTATTTGCTGTTAAACAAAATATAATTTTAAACGTCTAATCTTGAGAATTTTTCATGATTATGATATTTGTTGTAGGTTTTCTTAAAATCAGTTTGTGCAAGTAGTGCAGACGAAATGTATTAACATTTTAAATTTTAATTAGCATATGTAAAACAATTTTTATAGCACGACTTAAAATAAAATAAGATGGATTAAGTTCTCGCCAGGGTACTGACATCGAGCAGCGTCGTGATTTATACATTGTATGTATGTGCATGTGGTTTCTGCGGTCCTCAACAGAACAATAAACAACGCTGTTGTGTAACCGATACATACGTTCTTTCATATACTCCATGAATAATAATCTATTGTATTTTGCAATCATTACTATTATGAAAAGGATGTTCACTGTTCTGAAGTGTAACTTCCTAACAAGAAAATGACAATGATAAAGATTTATTTTTACTACATTTTCAACTCCTTATAGGGCAGTTTTTTCAAATACTCGATATTTTCTCGCGGTCATATTAACTGTGTAGCTCATACTCGACAGAAATAGGTAACAGATAATTATAACTATAGACAAAAAGCCGAGTAGTGGATACATATTGAGACCTAGAAGAGAGTCTAAAGACGTTTATTACTGAGCATAAACTGTCGTCTATATACCCCGTAAGGAAATTGAGTACAGACCCCGTATGGATCTGGGTTACACTTAACTAACTTCCACTTCACCATCATGAATATTTATTCCACGAAATTATATATTAAACTTTAGCTGAACTATGGGGACTGAACTTATAAAGTATAAAGTCATTTTCAATTTGGTTCATAAATGACGGAGTTCTGAGGTAACATACATAAAAAAAATACAACCAAATTGATAACCTCCTTTTTTTGAAGTCGGTTGAAAGCAGTAGTAAACTACTATAGAGTCGACTAACCAATTAAACGCTATCACTAGGGTATCTAGTGGTTGATAGAAATGGACACTGGCCACTTATTGTAAAGCATTAGTTGTTAAGCATATTAGACAGGAAAATATTGTAAGCTGTAATAGTGAATAGAAATAGAAAAGTAAGGCAATTAACTGATATTGATACAGCCAGACTCGTTTATTTTAGTTACTTTCACAGTATAATGTCCTACGGCATTTTGTTGTGGGGCAGGGCCGCGGACATAGAATCCATTTTTATTCTCCAAAAAAGAGCAGTTCGGGCCATTTACAATCTAAGAGCTAGAGATTTTCTTTCTTCTTTAGTTTTTAATAAAATAGGTATTCTTACAGTGCCGTCACAATACATTTATTGTAACATTGTATACATTAGGCAGAACATTACGTTATTTTCCAAACATAGTGACACACACAGTATGAATACTAGAAATAAAAATATACTTGTAACGCCGTACTATCGTCTCCACAAAGTGAGTAATAGTTTCATGGGGCTTGGTGTTCGCATCTATAATAAGATCCCACAGCCTATATTAGACTTGCCACTTCAGCAATTTAAAAGTCGAATAAAAAAGGGTTTAGTAAATAAAGCTTACTACTCTGTACAAGATTATTTGAATGATGACAAAGCTTGAATTCAAAATGACGTTGATGCTCAGCTGAATGATTATACCTTTGTAAAACAGACTGATGTAAACAATGGCATTTTGAAAAGAGCAACTGTTGAGTTTCTTGCCAGTTCTTCTCATCAGGAAACTGCTTTCCGAACTAATGGTAGATTCAGATAAACTGACTGACTGACCAATTTTTGACGTGTCAATTGTTTATCTAAGCATTTGTTGCCATCAGTTCTTCTAAGTGACTAATGTTGTATAGCCTAACGTGAATATTGGCTTCTAAGTTCTAATAAATATTGAAATGCTCTTTACAAGATATTCTCTGTTTATAAAAATTTATTTATTTTATCAAGTTATACAAACTGAAATATGAATTGAATTCACTTGTAATTGATGTTTACTAACTAACGTTTTGAGGCAATAAGCAGCAACAATCAACACTCGAAAGACAGAGTCACAGAGTGTTTGCGGTAAACATTCGTAGCGCCGTCAACCATATTCGATGCAGTTGTTAATTGCGTAATGGACAGACAGACGCATAATTGACGTGTAGACCGAATGTGTAATTCAATAACTCAATCCCTATTGTATCTGATAATATATTTATTGGATCATTTATTTTTAATCTGTTTCATTATTGACAAAAACCTTTCGTTAATTATTGCTGTATAACTTCATTATTTGTCAATAAAGTGTTATATTTTAGTTTAAAGAATTAAACATTTATGAAGAGTTTTAATTGTTTTTGTTATGATTTATGTAGAAATTTTTGCGTAGACATAACAGATGATTGACACACGTAATTTATTTTATTTAGCTAAAATATCCATCTCCATTTTGCTTGAATTACATAGAAGTTTAGGAAGGAAATTAAGTGGTTTTTTTCCTATTTCTACATATATCTAATCTACGAGTAACTACTACTTACCTAACTACCCTAATCTGTGTATACACTATCAAAAAGGTCTGTGTATCAAAATCAATATCATCATCATCATCAACAGAATGCAGTTTTAGAGCTTAAAAAGACCTTTGATACATTTTTTAGTAAAGTAACAATAAGTATGAAGTTAATCCTCGCTTTGAGTTTTAACCCTAGAGAATGAGCCCGTAACTGATTCCTTTATCTTCTTCCCCTTGTATAAAAGTACAAAAACTACGTTCGGCGTAAAAAGTCAGTTACTACAGACGCCCATTGATCATTGGGCGGGCGGCCACCAGGCTCCAACGAAAGCGAACGCTACGACCGTCTACGTTACAACTATACTATACATTGACGAATAAAGAATAATATACTTTATATCCATTACATAAGGTTGAAGTTCCTTTAAATTTAAGTCAGAATATATAATCAATTGGTTGTAAGCACCGTAGTACAGTAAGCTACGAGTAAATCGAGTATATCACTGATAATATTTATACTGGCGCTCAAAGATTAGTGAGATTGTAGACGGTGAAAGCGATTTGAGTGAATGAAATTATATTACGCTTTGTAATGTTTTGGCAACGTCTGGAGTTTGAAGCTTCATCGTTAATATCAGCCTACATTACATTTCATTAGATAAAGCTGGATTTCAAGTTGATAATATAACTTTTTATAATAGAAATATTAAAAATAAAAATCCTTAATAAAATGTAAAATGACGTAAGCTCGTGAAAACCTTCTATATTAATAAACCAATTTAGATGATTCTTAGTTTGTTGACAGTTTTTATTTTATTGTAATGAAATATCGGATATCTACTTTACATCTATTAAAAAATGCATAGCAATTTGTTAATTTGACAATAATCCAATTGTGCCAAAATAAGTCAATTTTATTAAAACTTTCTTATTACCAAAACGTAATAAAAACAAAGTGATTGTTAGTCTGTGTAGCCTGAAAGTCGTTATTTGGATTCCGTAGCCATTACAGTTAGCGCTAGAAAGCTCTTTCAATTCAATTCTTTGTCTCTTGAACACGTAAACGAAGCGATAGCAAATAAAATTCATGCACGAATAAACGCAAGGTGTGTTAAAACGATTTATTTCAAGTGATAGCACATTATGTAATACGATATAATTGTTGTAACTCAATATGATTAATATTACCGAAATGAACTTTGATGACTTTTACCCGTGAGAGTAAAAGTAATCCAGCACACCTTTGGTGGTAGGGGATCCTGTTCCTTGACTGGGTTGCGACGACCAACATTCGAATCCAACCGCCAAGTGTTTAAAACGCGTTTCAGTTACACACAAGAGAAACTCTCTGTCTTCCAATGACCATGGGAAACTTAACCTCAGGTGGACCGTCAGCTTGTTTGCCTTTTATCTGCCATAAAAAAAATTGTTACGCAGTTTAATAGTAAATTTAACTTAAACATCAATAGTTTTATTTGCATACATCAGCATATTTGTATAATAACAGAGGGATCGTGACCATCAGTCGTTATTATTTGTACTAGTTTGTACAGGAACTACATGGTCGTATAGACTTTTAGGCCATTATGATTTACTATTGTTTTGGGTAAACTATTCATTTTGATTACACTGGAATATTATGGTTTCTTGCCGTTAATATGAAAGTATTTTTAATAATATTATGTATGCACTTTATGAAAAAATAAACAGTTTTATAAAATTGGCTTGAATTTTGTCAAACATTTATTTCCATATCACTCTACACTCACTCTTATAATTACGAGAAATAAATAACAAGTTTTTTTAATTGGCAATATATTTTTCTTTATATTTTCTCATATTATCTGGGAATCTATCCAGATGATTACATTACAAACTAGAGCCAATCCAGATCTTTCATTAATATATTCGTAATATATATGTACTTGAAAATCTTATAATACTTTAAGAATATATAAATAATATCTGAGATAATATTAGCAGTAAACGCAATAGCTAATGTTCGCCTGTGGATGTAACTAAGTAGGTATACACAAACTTAACTGAATGCCATGCCGTTCCATAATCGTCCACTCTCATTTACTCCTATACACAGTAACCATCTGTACGTCTTTCTCGTAAGAAGCAGTGTAATTTGTACATTGTGTCTAATTCCAGGAAATCGTATTATCTATAACGTTTTAAAATAAATTTTAAATGTAATGTTTACGCAACGTGGTTAGTGTGTGATTAACTGTAGGGAAATTACCTATCTTTATCGTTACCATTTTTGTGATCAGGTGATGCGCCAACATAATAATGCTCTTTTATTTAACTATAATTCATTTTAATTTATATTAACAATAAACAAAAAAGTGTATATATGGATGTGTGTCAAATACATGGTAGTGTGTGTAATGTTTTTTTTATTGATTAGTATGCATAATTTTAGAAAAATATTAGCATTCTACACTCCTTCTCGTAAAAGGGGTACAATGTTTTGGCTTCACGTATAAATATATAGATTAACTATGTGTGGGAAATTTCATACACCTCCGTCCGCGGAATTTTTGTAAAAAGGGGTACAAAGTTTTTGCTTCACATATTAATATTCTGGCATCTAACTATCTATGTACGAAAATGCAATAATTGGAGCCTAATAACATAAAATATTGACGTATACACTTCTTGGTATATTAAATTTATAACACAAAAAATAAAATATCGATTAAAACAATTGCACAAATAAATTCGATTCTTACAAGTAATCGAATCTGTAACACATTAGGACGTCACTAAAACGAGCTACCAAAAGTAAAATAAATGGCTAAACAAAGTACATTGACTGGTGAGCGATCACTATCATGATAGTAAGACAGTGTACGGTGTAGCGTAGCTTGATTAAAATAAACGTACCATGTAATCCCACGTAAACCATTTACGCGGGAAACGGTACAGGAAATCAAACGCTGCCATATTGGATGCGGAAATGGCGCGCTCGTCTCTGTCTGTTATTCGATTTCGTCTAAGAACGAATTTTATTTTGACGCACAGTATCATTTAATTAAACGCCATTTATTTCTTGCGGTACAGTTGACGGAAACGAGTTAATATTGAGTGCTCCTTGCGGAGTTATTAGGATATTGTTTTGTAATGAAACAACGGTTGGTGGTAAAGTATTAATTAGTAGCGACTGTGAAAAATATTTACTTACAATCATTAAATTGCCTTTCAGTCCAGCAATTACCAGTAATTGATTGATGTTAATGTTGATATTAATCCGACACGATTGATAAATGAGAAGTGCATAATTTTGCATTATGAAAATATTGTATTATAATAAATAGAGTTTAATGGTAAACTAAATATTTAACTGAACTAAATGTGATCTTATTCATTTAAATATTATTAATATTTAATGATTATTTTTCCGCTCTGTTACAATATGAAAAAGGCACAAACCAAAAAACACACTTTCGTGTATATAAAATAAGATGATAATTATAAGTGATGATAACAGTTTACTAACAGATAAACCTTCCTTTCATAAAGCAAATTAGAGGAATGAAATATCGACAAGAGAAACGTTCAAATGGCGGTCCTTTTGTTTCCGTAAATGAGAGATTATCGAACAAAAGGGGTCATTGGCATTGTCTTTTCCCTGATCGATAAGGAAATTCTGCTGAGTTTTGACCTGATCAGGCTTCATTTAAATTAACTATACATTATTTAATTATATAAGATATTGCCAGTTAATCAATATTTAGTTTAAAAAATCATTATATATTGATAAGTAGTCGATTAAATAGATAGGTAGATTTTTTATATTTTATAATTGTCTACATAATAGATATAAAGGGGATTTCGGATTGAAATAAATCATAGATTTGTAGGCTTTTCAACGGCTATAAAATTATATAAGAAACCCGAGTGTCAGTTAACAGAACTTAGGAAGATTTGAGGATGACTTATTGTTGTAATTTTACAAATTTTACAATGACTTCAGCAATAACAATGCAACAGAAATTGAGTTTAGAATACTAAATAGTATTCAGCAACTGAAAGGGAAGTTTATCAATTGGTATTTTGCTGAAGACGAAAAATCGGTATTTTTGTCACGTCCTTCGATATCTAGAGACGCCAATAAATCGCATTATTATTTGTTACACTCATACAATGGAGGTAAATAGAATGTACGTGATTTGTTTTTTTTGTTGCTTAGATAATATATGACTTTGAAATACAAATATATTTTATAGATATTTATACAAATATAATTATAAACCTGTGAATAGCTAAAAAGGGTTACTAACCTCAAAAGTTGTATTTTAATTTATTAGGCATTGGACCTTGGATTTGGAGTGCAAATACCAGGCAACTCCATAAAAGTTTCGTGACTGAAATATATTTAGGTTTATGATAATCCAATTGAAGTCGGTTATTTTTGTTAAAATTATTACTCCTAAATTTTGGCGATAGATAGATTTGGAATTTGCCAATAAATTTACAAAGCCCGTATTACGTGTAATCTAAAATGGAAATGGAGTTTTCAATTCTGAATCCACCGAATTCGAAGATTTAGACAGGTCTATTAAAGTCAAGCGGTGAGCGCATTATGTCTTATATTGATAGATTTGATATCTAGAGCCATCAATTTCTACCTCGTTTTACCCTAACCTCATATTAGAAGTTTGTTCAGTTCCATTGAACCGTAGTTAGGATAAGATCTGAAAAGTTATTACTGGTGAGAGATTTTGAAATTTATGCTACGAATAAATGATATTGAACATTTCATTTTTATACTTTTTAGGTTTTATCTACTTTAAAAAAAAGATAGAACCCCTATAAAGTCACTTTGTTGTCCGTTAGTTTGTTTGTTAAGATAGTTTTTGAAATACTTACGAAATAGGTCTCCAAATCTTTGGAATACGGGATCAATCCTAGCAACGTCTTTTAGCACAAGTAGAAAAAATCAATGTATGTCTCTCAATTCAGTATATAGAACTCTATTAGCGATTTGAACTTGGCTAGTTTTTTTTACTAAAAGATAAATTAACCAACATTTTGATCGTTTGCGCGAATAAGCATATTATAAGAAAGGACTTTGTAATTAAAGGAGTAGGTAAAGTTTTAAGCATACAACTTTTAATGGGAAACTTTAGACGTTAGTTCAACCAGTATTTCTCTATTACTTATACCTTCCAGGCGAATAAAAAAAGTTTAAGTAAAAGCAATTAGTGTATCAGTTCCTCTACTCCTATTATCTAGAAAATTCTAGCTACTTTAATTCTGCAATCAAGAATTCTAATAGTATAAAAATACAGAACGCTAAATGTTAACAATAAGTTTTTGCAAAATTAGTTACTAGGTTCCTGAGTCTGGGTTGCAGATTCGATTACCGAGATTTGTAAATACCAGTTATTCAAATACCTTTCCAAAAGTCATAACAGCATTAAAATCTGTTGCGTAGCTTAGGAGTAGTTAGCAGATAAACAAACAAATAAAATTAATTTTATTATAGAAACTGACGTGGTAATTAGTCATTTTTAAAACTATGCAAAACGGTAACACTCACGTATTATTGTGGTAGATTGGAATTACAGTTTCGATCGCATTGGGCGATCTTCTTCAGCCAGTGGACGCGCTCGCGGTGGCCGCTCTGCGAATAAAATTAAATTTAAAAAATTATTTCTGTTTGTTTAATTTATTTTAAATATATAATTTTTTTTATTGCAGTTGCTACTCAATACCAGCAAACAACATGTCGGGAGGGTCTCACGTATCAAGAGGCACATTTGGCGCAGACTCTGAAATGTCCGGCAGTAGTGCTGCACCACTGCCAAGTCCAGCTTCTCCAGGGGCTGCACTGGTGTCTCCAGAGACATTGAGCCGCCATAGCAGTCCGCCTCCCATACCAGCACACCCTTCTCATCAACCTGCTCCATCATGTTCTTCTCATCGAGTCCATTTGGAATCACCTCTTAGGTCAGTATATATATTATTTTCGTCGTCTACAAATCCCAATGCTAAAGTTGGGTTCGTAAAACTTTTACGACCATTGCCCATATGGGGACGGCTGTAAATAATTTTCTTTCGCTGCTGCTACTCGAATCGTAAATTAAGAACACCTAGTGTTGTTATTGAATTAAGTTCCGAGGTAATAGAAACCAGCCATTTTTAAACTTACGTTATTTATTGTATCTAGATCTGAGTATTATACTATATATATTTACGTCTACGTCACTAAAAAATAGTATTGATAATAGTGATCTTCACAAAAATTTATATATACATGTGCTTTTTTATGTAACTCTAATAGACAGCATTCTAGAAATTATGAACAAGAAAGTTACCCCAATTTCGTGTTGTATTGTCGCCTTGAAAGTTGAATTAGTATGCGTAAATGCATTTCCCACATAATGAAAAGAAGGGGGAAAAAATTCTGCAGTTTCAGTGAAGTCTGCCCACATGTGACCGGAATGAGACATTTAGCGGTCGGATAACAAACGGACGGACGGAGAGTAAAATAAAATCAAATCAGTTTATTACAACGATGAAATGTCTGTGATACGCAAAACTTAAATTAATCTTTGTAGAATTTTCTATTGAAATACTTTCGTCAACTAAATTGGAAAGGGTGCTGACCGGAATCCGGTTAGACTCAGCCTTTTCAAATAAAAATAAAATATGCGGGTTTAGTCCTTACACTTTGATTTATAACCTTCATCCAGTTAATAAGTAAAACAACCCAATATCTATGAAGTTCTTCCCAACTAAACCTTTATTAAAACTTTGTGTTTTAAAAAAATTCATAAAGAAGTCTTATGATTCAAAATTCGTATATATTCCTAAATTTATCTTTGAATATATAAAAGGATTAACACGTTTAAATTATTTGAAAACAGAGCCTTTGTACAAAATTTGTCCTGGAAATTAGTTTAATCTACTTTACGTGGTTTACCTTTCCCTTAAAACTATGCCGGTGTAGTCTGTAAAGCAAACTTTCATTTACACGTTAAAACTTTGATTTTCTCTTGTGAAAGGGAAATCCATTTAGCAGTTACCGAGTTGTTTGGTAAAAACTATGAAACTAATGAGAAGGTAATGTATATTGTATATTACTTTCATATATATTGATATTATTGACAAAAAATGGAATAGTTATGGAAGGCTCGCACAAAAAACCAGCATTAGAGCAAATTATTACTGTAATCGATGTGTTTGATTTTCGTTCAATAAAAAAATACATATTTTAAGTCTTAAATATTACTAAGAAATCTTTAACAGATATTATGAAATACTTTATTAATTAGCATATAGTATGCACATTAAATTGCATTTACTTCTTATACGTGCATTAAGTGTCTCGCTCACTGTAGACAATAACAAGTAGAGCTTCTCTTTAGGCCTTGTCTGCTTCGTTAAAGCTGCAATATTTTATATAGCCGTCGTTTCTCCAAGATTTAGCAGACACTGTAAAAGTTTGAAATAAAGAGTAACAAAGAATATGCGAGTGAGTGTATTAGGTTTTTCTATCGATGCTAAAGTTAGGTTATACCGAAACAATTACGTTTACTTTTATATTTATTATTGAATTATTAAAAGTCCGGCTCGTATATCTGTCTGTCTGTTTTAAAGCGATAAACTTATATTATAGATTATGCGGTTTTACTTTATGTTCCGTAGATTGGTTACAATGTAACAATAAATGTTAAATAACAATGTATTACGGAATTACTAAATTATAGGAATGCTATATTGTATCTTCTAATATTAACTTACTTCATTGAAATCTCTTACTCACTCACACAATCTTTTACTTACTCACACAGTATAAGGCACTATCTCTGACTTTCGGTGACTGGAGGAGATCTTTTTTAAAGCCCAGCCTTTTCGAACAAACTGTTAATTATATTTTTGTTATCTTTTTTGTGCCATGAAATATATAAATAAAATAACCAATTTTAGAGGTGCAGATTAAAACTGCATTCAAGGAACCAGTAGTTTAAGTTTTATGTGTGTTTTTTTGGTATGCTCTTTGTAAATCGTACTCGTGTAAAAAATGACAACAGGCATGTTGTTACTTATAAATAAATATTCTCTTCTTCAAATATAATTTTCCACGGGATTACGAGTGAAGTGTATCAAATTCCCATAATATCCAGACAGGAGGAAATGGCGGGCAGTAAATTACAGCCGCGGTCTAGGTTTCACTAAGCAGTTTTGCCATTCTAATGGGTTCGTAAATCAATAGTGGTTCTAGTGACTACGATTTTATCCTTACACATAAGATCTTCTGTTAGTTCGTAATATTATTTTGAATTCATCTAAAACGTATAATTAACGTGAATAACAAAGATGAAGACTTAGAATCAATATTTGTGTATCTTTATGCGATAATTCGTATGACAATAAACTCCTAAATGGAAAAATTGACTGTTTTTTTTATATATGATTAGACCCCTACATAAAGGACGAACGACCAGACGGTTCACCTGATAGAAAGAGGACAGCGTCACCCACGAACACCGTTAATACAAAAGAGTGTGGTAGCGTTTTGCCGATACCTTGTCACCTTGAAAGTTGAGTTAGGAGGGGAGCGAAGAGAAACAAATGCTGCAGAATTAGTGAATTCCAAGTAAGTCTACTTAGACCTAAAGTCCACTGGAATCGCTGCATCAATAGGATGGGTCAGAAAAGGAGAATGTCTAGCCCACATTCGGCGCGACCGGAATGCTAGTGCTCGCAAGCCAGCCAGGGAATCCCCTGCCACCAAGGGGGTGCTGGGTTACTTGGCTCTTACGAGATAGAGCTTCTAACCCAACGATTTAACAAACCTATTTGAATATTTGGATGGCCATTTAATTTTTTGATCTCGTATGAATATAAAACCCTAAAAAATCATCGTTACAATAATTATCGTTGCCTAAAGGTCGTTTAAAGTGTAATTATGTATGAGACTGTGTATCTAGTTTTTATTTAGAGATCAAAGACTAATACACCGTTTAAATTAGCGTCTAATGTAATGGACGTATGACGCAAAAAAAAGTTAAACGAATATATTTTAGTACATCTTTTAACGATGGGGAGTTCATGACATGCTCTCATAAAGTATAAAGATAACATGTACACGATTATAATCTAAATTATAAAGCGGTTTTTCATTTGCGATAAAAATTCATGGTGACGAGGCGCTTTGTAAGCACCATTTCATGGTTATGGAGCTGTAACTGTATACTGTGCTGCGACAGGCCATAACTATTGTGTCTATTGAGTTGCAGATCCTATTTTATTGATAACAACTCAATAAAACGTTTTATAGATGATCAACTATGGACAAATGTTTATACATGTACAATAAACTTAAATATCTACATCTATTATTACAAGACTAGCCAACCCGCCCTTACTTCGCTAATGTATATAAAAATCGTTCACTCACACACCCCCTTGAAATTTATATTCTAATGCGTAGTATGTCACCGATTTGCAGTGGACACCACAATCTTACTGACAATCTTCTGTCTCACTCAGTTTTTATGTTATAAAAGTCTTGTAATGATAATAACTAACATAACAACAAAATAATTATGGGATTTGATGCAATTGTTTTGAAGTTATATTCGTACATACATAGAGGCGATCCATTAAAAAAAATGGCTCTTACGCAGTTTAAAGTTATATAATGATCGAGATATAATTCTCAGGGAGCAATATGCTTTAATTATAGTCTCAAAAAATTAGCAATTTAGTGTAAATATTGAAAAACTGTAGAAACAGGCAAATAGTCACTAGAATAGGATAAGTGTAATGATAAGGTCACACAACATTAACTTAATACAGTCGTTTGAAGCTTCAGGTTGGTCAGGAATAAATGTGCTAAAAGATATTAGTAAAATGTTATTTACTAGTTAGAGATACAATTTTATTAGTGATATAATTCTTGATTTATACTTTGGGATAGTCAATAAAATCAAATTTGGACTTGTTTATTATAGTACATTTGGTACGAAAATGAATTTCAATACGTTATAAGCCCCCAGTTATAAATTTTAACCACATGATTCGATATAGTTCAATGCGGTTGAATCATTTTAAACTACTTATAAATTAACATATTCAGCCAATTTCAAACTCGAAGTGATTAATCAATTTTCATTTCGCGATATTATTTACATAACTGAGCTGGTTTTATAGGGCTATTTATTAAATAAGAACACACTTCTGTTTTGTATTATCATATATTTTGCATACTCGTCAATTACTGACTCGTATTTAGAATATACGATATAAAATGAAAGAGAACAATAACAAAACAATCTCCGAAAGCCAACTTTAAAGATTAATGAAACATTTTTAGTTTCCATTGTGTTCTCTATTTATATTTCTGTTTATTAAAAAGTATTTACTCTTTATTATAAGGTAGCGTTTGTAATTATTTTAATTATTATTTTTACTGATTTCAATCTTGAAGACATTTTCGTGGGTAGATAAGAATTGTTTTAAAACATATTTTTACGGATGAAATTTAAACTCTAGACTTGTTTATTTAGATAACTATAATATTTTATAATTCAATATGTCTTGTTTATTAGTAATCTTTGTGAATCAGTTTAATGTCAAGATATCACAGTCTAAAACTTAATATATTTTTTTCTTTATTAGCTATGCAAACAATAATTCAGTATATTAAAGAAGTTTGTTAAATTAATTCTTTTTAGTTTAGAATAAGATATTTTATAGGTAAGTATAATATATCTATTTGATAAGCGTGGTTGGGTAAAAATGAAAGTATTTTTATGGACTTAATCTTTATTATGTAATGTACCAATAGCTTGGGGAAAATGCTGGACAGTTTTTCTTATACCATTTCAGTGGAATGGAGTGTGGTTTGGCTCTGAGATTTACGGGGCTAATGTCGTAACTCACGTCGGCTTTGCTCGACTAGCTCTGGCGATTGGTTTTGTTTTGACATGTGCCTGACATGTACCATTTTTAGCTTTTAAATATTGTTATTGGGGCCTGAAAAGTAATTAAGATTATTTCATTTTTAAATTAACTATTTTGGATTCTAATTTATTTTGTTATTTCTGTAACAATACTGTAGAAATAATACAGAAATAGTTTTACAAGATGTCATTTCTTCATAGTTGTTTAAAAGATGGCAGATGTCGTAGAATTGGAACGAAGTTTCTTTGGTTATACATTAACTTATTTATATAGCCAAAGTTTGTATAATGTCTATATTCAAAGTCAAACTCAAAATATTTTATTCAAGTAGACAGTCAGTCAGTTTTTCTGAAGCTACCACCAGTCCTGATGAGAAGAACTGGCTAGAAACTGAACAGTTGCTCATTTCAAAACGTCATTATTTACATCAGTCTGTTTAACAAAGGTATAATCATTCAGCTGAGCATCAACGTCATTTTGAATCCACGCTTTGTCATCATTCAAGTAATCTTGTACAGAGTAGTAAGCTTTATTTACTAAACACTTTTTTACTTGCGTTTTATAATGTGATATCTTATAATGTGCTTATTGACTAGTAATAGGTAATATTTTTTCAACAAGGTTTTTTGAAAGATTGCCTTAAGCTATTCAATAAAATAAACTGTATCTGTTTAAAGTTTTAAGAAACTATTAGCAATATTGTCTGTATTTTTACTCACTACCGGACGCACTCTAAATTAGTATTAATCGGACATCTGTACAGACGAACAGCAAGTTATTTGTAGTGATTCTAATAGTAATCTTTTGCATGTTCGATTTGTCTAGGTTATCCAGCCCACCATCTATGACTCTGGGCGCATCGCTGTCGCTGCAGCCGGTGCTGTACGGCCCGGGGAGTGTGTCGCAGCCGCCTCTACCTCCTACCAGGAGACGTCCATCTACAAATATACAGAACATGCACATTATTAGCGCGTAAGTATTCATTTATGTATACTTGTTTTATTAGCTGAATATTACTTGCAAGTCAAATCTAAAACTTTTATTATATTTTTATGTTTTGATAAACTATATCAAGTAATCATTGTACATAGATAAGACAGGATATGATAGATAGACAGAAAGAACTTATAACTTCTGAAATGAAATGGATAACAACCGTACAGCTAAGATTTAGTTGTTTAGTTTCCAAACTGAACTATTTTGGAAAATCGCCAATAGGACATTTTTAAAATTAATATTAAAAAACTTTGACAATCAACTTTCCACTTTCTATTAAATAATTAATAACGGCTGGTAAAAAATATCGGTCAACTGAGAGTCGGACTCAAAATGCATATTGTGGGTTCTGTGCGATTTGGGAGTAGCACAAATTTAACTTTGCCGATGGGATACTAGTGTCTTCATCCATTCATAAGTCAGTTGGTAAACTAACCGAAAAACTTTGTTAAGAAAAATAATTAGAAATTCATTTGCGTTTACATTTTTTCATATTATAAATTAAATATCATTATAATTCAAGTGCCAGACACTTTGTAAGGTTCCATCCATCTACCCAACTTAAAATATGTCATTTTTCAAATATCTCCTAAAGCCACCACTGTTGGATATTCTTAATAGGCAATTAATAATGATAATGTTCTTTGCGATTTTTACACTTTAACGTACTGGCAAGCCTTAATGGCATCAATGCTTTTTCTATAAGTTTTTTTATTTACACTGAATACACGTTGTAGTCAAGATACAAAACGGTCTAGCTATTTAAGTTAAATCAAACCATGCGTATTCTGATGTCTGTCTAAGTGCCAAAACAAATTATACTGTTCAGTGGTTCTAAAATGTAGTACGAATGATTCTGCTGTTTATGTAATAAAATTCGATTAGTATTATTAAATTTAATTTTGTTATTTCTGCTTAGTTGTAGAGTTTTTTTATACATTCTTTAACTTAATTTTTGCTCATGTAAGCTTTTGTGTTTGACGTACTATAAATATATGTATAAAGTTGAAGAGTTTGTTTGCTTGAACGCGCTAATCTCAGGAACTACTGGTCCGATTTGAAAAATTCTTTCAGTGTTAGATAGCCCATTTATCTAGGAAGGCTATATATCATCACGCTAAGACCAATAAGAGCGGAGCATCACGCTGACGAAGTCGCGCGGCTAGTTAGTAAGATATATTGAAAATTAAAATAATTTTTGTTATACCTGTCGGAGAATAGTAAAAGATTATCGAATAATCGAATCGTCATCTATGGCGTTGGAGTAAGGTAGTAGTCACCTCCGTCGTTTTGACAGTCTCGATCCTTTATGTGCCTTCGATAGTCTGACTGTAGTTTTACTCTTGCGCGGTCTCTCAAGGAGTGAAGTAGTCTCTGGATAGTGCTAGTAAAGTGTTAAGTGCAGTAATGTGTTCGTGCTGAGAGTGAGCCTGAGCAGTGAAGGCGAGTGTTGTGATAGAGAGAGTGACTTAAACGACGTCCTTAAGCCTACACCTTGGTCACAAGTCCAAGGAACTGCTTAGGTTTCTCTCGTAATTGTTAGAGATCATATTTGATTATTTATCGGTTCAGAAGCTGTATCTACGTTGCGTTTCCCCAATATTCCATTCAATATCATCACCCCATGTAGCGTTTTCCAATATTTCCCCTCCTTCTTTCTCATCATTTAAAACCCCCGAGATACCTAAGTACAAGTAGAAAATTGCACCTATGAGAAGCCGGGTGGTTCGATTAGTCAGACATATTATTCTTGTGAGTATACCAAATATCGGAAATAGCAACTGTTTATACTTTCAAGAGAGCGTTAAAACAGAAATAGTGAATAATCGAGCTAAGCCCAAGGAAAGCAATTTGTCCGATATGTATGCGCATAATTTGGCCCTCCTTCACAACTGCAAATGTGCGCCGTATAAATGAAATATTTGCGGACGATCAAATGTTACCCCTCCTAAAAGAATATTTTTATTGAAACCCGTTTTCTTACATTTATTTGGGAGTCGTACATGGCAAAATTTGGTAAAATACCGGCTCTTCGTAAAATATCAATAAAGATTTTGATCTTGGTAAAAGATAATAAGGTTTTTAACTTTTGCGACCACTTGCTGCTATTCGTGAATGTTGTTTATTATATCCATACCCCCATTAATATACATAACAAAATATATTACAGAGAACAACTTTTAACAACGAGCGATTTACACGGCATATTTTCTAATAGTAGAGTATCCCAATTAAGACCTAACCGGCTGAAAATCATATTTTATAAAATAAAATTTGTTTCAGAATATATATTAACAGGGTTGCCATAAAAATACGGTACAGGCTGTAATTAATTAAAATTATAAAAATTTTTTTTTTCAAAATTCACCGACGTGTTAAGAATATGGGAGCTGTACTACGCAGTAACACTCGTAACGACAATATAAACATGAAATCGAGATGGAAGCCGAGTAGTACCTGGGGTTTGAAACCCAAGAGCAGGTTTTAATACATTATTGATATAAGTACATTACTCACGTTCTCCTCGATAACGGATGCCTAACACGACACCACCAAACAACAGCACACTGATAGTCTCGCTATTTTAATATGTGCTGCGCGATATCACTTGACAGACTAACTCAATCCTATCGGAACGAACGTTATATATTGTCTACTCGAAATAAGATATAATGAACTGCCCACAAATACTATTTTATAGACGGTGTTGCTAACAGACGTGCTAACCGAATGAACTAAACTCGGAAGGAAATAGGAAAGCTTGAAGCTACTTATGATCTTAGACCATAATGACAAAGGACGTTATTGAATGTTGCCTATTTAAATTTGGAAACATTACTTTACAAAAAGTAACTGCGCCATAATTTCACGTATGTTCTTATTGATTTAGAATATTTAAGAAAATTTTGCAATTTATCTTAGCATTCGCCGTTCAAGGATTTCTTTACGATATTGTTTGTTTATAATAACTTTCTAACTTCATTCATTTTAAACCTTTTTAACGGTACGCATTAAATTTGCTGAAAGGCGTCGAGCGTTCGCGCCATTAATAATAAATTACAAAACATTGTAAAAGCTTATAATTCAGAAAGTCTGTGCTACGCTCTTTGAATAAAATGTATCGTTGAAAGCGCCACCCACAGGCCACATAGTGAAATGTAATTACTCATTTTTATGGTTATTTTAATAGTTCTTTGTTAATTAATATTATTTCCATCTTCTGATGGATATAATTTAGTCTACTTAAAAATACTGTAATATTACGGAATAATATTATGTAGTCTGTTTTGGTCCGAGAGCTGGTTACGAATTTTGAGGTGTTTTGCCCGTATTTTTTATTTAAATTATTAAAAAAAAACATTATTACCATAAGTGCAGCTGGAATGGTCGGTCTCGCAGCTACTGCGCAACTTACTAGATCTTAAAAAAAAATATTCCCAAAAATATCTTTTAGGCAAGTTGATTTATTAAATCTATTGTTTGTCCATTTTTGTTTTTTTTTTCAGTAACTAATATTGGCATATGTGTTGGTCTTGTCGGTTGTAGTAACTTCGGGGGGGGTCATGTCATACATATTTTTTTGGTTTATTTTTTTGAAAATCTACTACGTTGCGCAGTAGTAAAACCTACTATTTTACTATTAGTTTTACCCAAGGTAAAACCTACTATTGTTTTTTTTATTATCTTAACGTGGGCAAATCACCTTCACTTAATTCGTTATCATCTCTCTGGTTATTAATATCTTCTTCGGCTCAGTAAATTTTTCCAATTTATAAAAAACGCAATTGCGTTTTTGTTTTACTGCGGATAGTTTTTAGCTTGTTCTCTATACTTATAGAAGTTAAATAAAAAAAACTTTTCCAAAAAAAATAATCTGAAAACTGATTTCCTTTTCAAACAATTGTATTAGATTTTTTAATTTTATAAAGTATAAAATTATAATCGGCAACACTGGGGTATGGTAGATTTTTTTGGAATTAGTTTGCTTCATAAAATACAGATATTTTTTATGGTAATCAGTTTGTTCCAAGTTGTAAAAATATACATGCCGTAAAAATATATTGATACTTTGTAAGAAGCAAATAACTCGATTTCCATAAAAGTATTATCGATATGGTTATTCCATCTCTAGCTCCATTCGCACGAGCGAGGGAAATTGCATTTCCTGACTGAATGTGCACTTTGCTGAATGCCTCTGACTGTCACAATGTAGTCGAGTGCTCGTAAATTAACAACTTTGTACTAAATCTTGACTCTTGAGCCGGCTCCTATGGCAAAAATATTTAGTAAAAAAAATCTGCTGTCATAAGTAAAAAGTTGATTCTGATAAAATAAAACTTGTCCGAAATGAAGTTTCTAGTATTAGAAGTTTTGGCCAATTTTTATATTTATTTATTTTCAAAAGGCCTGAGCTATATATTAATTCATAATTTTTCTCTTATATCTTAGTAAAATATAAGTACAACTCGGTGAAAATAAGAAAAAGAAGGAGAGGGGTATGTTGAAAAACACTACAAGAGGAATGATATTGAATGGACTATTGGGCAAACGCAACGTAGATACTGCTACTGAACCGATACATAACTAAACATTATGATCTCTTTCCATTACGACAGAAATCTAACCAGTGCCTTGGACTTGTCACCAAGGTGTAGGTTTAAGGGAAATACGAAACACTCACCTCCACTGCCCAGGTTCTCTGTGTAAACCTAAGGTTAGGATAGGTTAGGTTAGTTAAGCCCAACTTAAGCGCCGACATACATATGTTAGCAACACTGTTTATAAAGTAGTATAGCGGGTAGGTCATTTTATATTATATCAAGTATACCGATGTGAAGACAATATATATCCTTTAGTACGATAGATTACAGTCAGTCACTCTGATGTTTACGTGCAGTGAACATGGAAGTTAGTGTTATATGTCGTGATTAAGGTCACCCTTCTCGGGGTCTATGTAAGTTTACTTTATTATCTATTGTCGTTAGCGAGGTCGAATGGTGAAGGTGAGAGTTAATATAGTATGAAAGAGCTCTTTAAACTTGCTCCTGGGTCTCAAGCCCCAGGCACTGCTTGTCTCAGTCTAAATTGCATGTGTATACGTATTGCTGTACAGTAATGGGTATCACATCTCTCTCATTTTATGACACATATAAGTATATAAGTATTAACTACTACAGAAAAATCGTTAAATATGTCTTTTTATTTTCTGGTATGCAAAATGAAGACAGAAATGTAGAGCTTTTTTGCTAATTCCAAATATATTTTTTTTCTCCGTATGATAACAGTAATGTCAACCCTTACAATAGTTTAACATATATAATGGAAGGCCTAATGGAGATTCTCTGCATATGTGGGTCGTAATTACGAGGATTAATTAAGCTTTTTGCTGCAATAAAGTTATTCTGTGTAAATGAAATTTCATTGCAAGAAGACTTTATTGTTCAACTCATATTTAATTACAATTGTAAGAAAACCTAGATATGTTAACAATATTTTATACTGAGCAATAATGAATCGATCTTTTCTAGAATGAATTGTAGGATATTTCTCCTTACAATCTAAAGAATTTCTTTGAAATTCAAGATTTTATTCTTCTGATATTTTTAATATTTTTATAAGACAAACGTATTGGATTTCATCCTGAATACGATTTTCTCTAAATCTCGTACAATGGATAGTCAATCAACTGCTAGGATTAGCAGAGCGCGCTTTTGCTGTCTGATTGAGATTTATGGTTTGTAAATAGAGTTATATGTATTTTAATCTGATGGAACAAATATTGAAAATAGGAAATATCCTGAAAATAATTCGATCGTTTGTTTTCAACGTACTTAACGTTTACTTGGCAAACCTTCCAATGTTTTCCCCTTAGTTCATAAATCTTCAGTTTCATTCTCTTATGCGTCATCACCTATTTTGATGGTGACGTCATGGTATTAGATGATGTCACTACAAAATGTTAGAAGACTCTTAATATCCGTATTATTGCTAGAAAATAAGATAAAGGGCGGAAATATAAATGGGACATATGAGTATCGCTTTAAAGTTGCCGAATTATTTGGTTTTTCTCTTAGTACTAAAAGTAGTAGTAAATATTTTATACGTTTCTTAAGAACATTACAAGAATGTATATATGAAGAAAACTAATATTTCTAGGTAATGCTTAAGAAATACTTTAAAATCCTAACTTTCTGTTAAAATTTTAATTTCTATTTAAATAACTTTTCATTTATAACATTTCAATTTTAAGCATATAATAAGTTGGCATGTACTGATTAAATTAATTCCTGTGATAGCGTCAAGGATACAGCTTAATAGCGTGTTTGTTAAGCTGATGGAGTTTGTATTTTATTAGTAATTGCTAGGAAAGGAATACCATTTCATAAGTTATCAAACGAGTTTTCATTTAAAGGTTTCTAAAAAAATCTTATGGAATAGATTTTAAAAGTGTTTCTTTGTCGTGCCTAAATCCTCTAAGAAGCTTCTTGAAGCCTACTAAAGCTAGTAGTTTTTGTTTGGAAAGTATTGACCCTCTAATAACATTTTTAGAATTATTGTCAAAGTCGTATAACTATGTGTGACAATAATCTCCACATATTAGTCTAGCCCAAAAAAATTATTAAGAAAATTAAAAAAAATCTTGTCCTAGCATATGCATATTTTGACTTATTTCCTTTCGAAATTTAGTAAAGACTTAAAAGTATAAAAAAATGTATCAAGTATCAAAGAAACGAGAAACAGATCAGCTTCAGCAGATTCAGAACTAAACATTGTCTTAAACAATCACTGAAATATATAACTTTCAATTCTAAACACTTCTAAACCCTCGTGTACTTGATATGCAAACAAATTTTTAAGAGTACATTCACTGAGATGTGAAGTAGGGCGTAGATACTCGTATCTGGAGTCACGTCATTTCGGACAGGACCGCAGTGTCAGTGTCATATACACAGCTATAAACGTATTTGTAAGTTACAATAGCTGTGGGGAGCCAATAACACACCGTTGCCATGACAACGAGGCATGCACGAGAGGGGCCCTTTCCCAGAGGGAGCGATAAGGGTTTCCAGAAACCATGCGGAAAGACACCTCAAGTTTGAAACGTTTTTGAATAATACTTTTACAAGAAGATTGTAAAAGATAACGCGGGGGGTCTTTGCTTTTTGGTCGCCTATTATTTAGTACCTCTTGATTCTACGTCGTTCTTAGTAGAATATGGTACTGTGATCCTTGTTTACCTTGACGATAATTTGTTCGTAAAATTTGCCTATCTATCTATTTATGAATGTAAAATTATGTCTAACTTTTCGCTTGATACGATGACATACTCGTATTAAAAACCTGTTGGTACGCCTAGATAATTCTTATTTATTGATACTTTTACTTTATTTTTAAGCTGAATTCGTTGTAAAATTACAACTAATATTTTATGTTCTCTACCCTTGAATATGCTAAACAAAGTGCTGCATACTTTTAACCCTTCCCCTAGATTTTCATGAAAAAAGAAGATCTTTTAGATTCAGGACAAGAATTAAGGCGGTGTATTGTTAGTTCTATAATTGTCAAGTTGAAATGCTTTAGACAAACTCCCCTTGCCGCCATGGGAAGAGAAATTCTTGCCATTGAATTAAGAATATTCTTTAGAAATATAACTATTATATTGTTCTTTACAGATAAAATAACTTTGTTTTATTATAGCGACTAAAATTCTCTTATTAGAATTTTTATAATTTTTGTTTTTTAAAGCCCTGTAACTTTTTTCCTATGCGTTTTAGCGAAAAAATGGAAGAGACCTTTTTTGTAGAGAATTTAATTTAATTATAGATTACGAAAAGGGAAATTTCACAAACATACAAAATTTCACATTTATAATATTAGTAAGAAGTAAGATAGTAAAATACTTCTTTCCTACTTGAGTGAATAACTATTTAAATAATTTATTCCACTCGTACCTTTAAAAGTTTCCTTTCCCTCTTTATAATTTACTTTCATCGGAAATTGCTGTAAAAGCTTATTCTTGTAACCGGAACTTTTGCGGTTTCTTCGTAATTAACTTATCATTAGTAACTAAATGTATTAATTTAATTAATTGCCGTTCAGATAAAATATTTAATAAAACATTTTATGTTAACTTTTTACTTTTGTACCTTAAAACTCTAAATACAAACTATGTTTCCATTTTTGAGAATTGTTAATATTTGTACTATATATTTATAATTAATTCATTTTTTAGATTTGTATACATTGCATAGGACCTCTTTGATTCTCAATAAGGTATAAGAGTTTCTGGAGCACGCTCGTTTCATCCAACCTTTTATGTAAATTGATGTTAAAGCTTAGAGAAAAATCTATAAACATTATATACGAAACGTGGGCTATCGCTGTCCAAACACTTTATTGTATAATCCGTTTCAATTTTCTTATTCATCGTTATTTTAGGTTAAAATATTAAATAATACCAATGTAAATATTTGCAATCTTAAGGTAACATTTTCATACTTATTATAGTTCTTTTTTCACCTTCAAACTTATTAAAACTTTAATTTTTCTTATGTAATTTTACACTTTTTGTAGTCATCTATCTTTCTCAGAATTTCATGTTAGAATCTCCTAAAATATATTTCTTCCGGTCAGTTTTCTCTTAAAAACATTTCCATTTTTTACGCGGAAATCGTCCTGATTAGCCAAAAAAACATGCGTCCTGCGTAATGTTGCCACTGGAGCAAATTTTAAATGCCATACCGTAGTAAAACCATAACATTATACCATAACATGTTTACCATATACAAAAAAATACACATTATAGATTAGTTTACATATTAGATAGTGACATAATCCTTATTTCTGAGTCAGTGAATAATTTTTTTGTTGGCAGGGGCGATGCACTTGCTACAACACTATCCGCTCTCTACGGAAAACTTCTTGTCGTTATGGGTATAGCGTTTCCCATGGCTGAAGTAATATCTACGTATATCCCACCATCCTTCTACGAGGTAAGTTCTCTTATATAATAATTATTATAGATATAATTATTTGACAAACCTTATTTATATCCTATTGACTATTTAAAGTAATTGAACATATTATTGGATCTATTACTTTTAAACGATTGGAAATAAGTTCTATTAACATGCAAGTAGTTGCTACATTTAAATGGCGTATTATCTCCAATTTTGTTGATTTGGAGACTTCCCAAAGGATAAACTAATCCTTTCAACAGGATGGTCATGACTATAACTATTATACCATATTCTTTACATGGCGTGATGTCTGCTGATTTTATCCTAATTTCTGTTATTAGAAATAAATCGAAACGCTTTAATTCAATTAAGAAAAGCTCCATTTATCAACCTTATATTAAAGTTTTACTAATTTGCATGATTGTGGTAGTCTCAAAAGAGGATATCTTTAAAAAAAGTAAAAATAAAGTATACATTTTTAATGTATATAATAAGAGATATCAAGACCACCTTACTTAATAATTATTCATCATCACGACCCGTTAATGGCCCACTGCTGAGGAATGAGGAGGGTATTAAGCCATAGTCCACCACGCTGGCCCAGTGCGGGTTGGTAGACTTCACACACCTTTGAGAACTTTTTTAGGGACGTCTCAGGAGTGCAGGTTTCCTCACGATGTTTTCCTTCACCGTTAAAGCAAGTGATATTTAATTGCTTAAAACACACATAACTCAGAGTCAGAGATGTGTGCCCAGGATCGAACTCGGACCTCCCGAGTAAGACTTGAAGTCTCAACCACTGGGCCATCACTGCTTATTGGCTAATGTTAATTGTTAAGTAGTTTATGGTATTATATAATATTTATTGGCTAATGTTAATTGTTAAGTAGTTTATGTTATCAAATGAACGTCAAAAATATTAATATTGTAAACTATTGTTGTAATTTTGTTGGCAGGGTTTCTACTTATATCTATATATAGGCAGTATGGTGTTCCTGCTGTACATGTATGCAGCTCTCCTCAGAGACAGATCCCGGACCGCAGCTGACACCGCCGTTGTTGCGAGTGAGTTGTTTTGTTCTCTGTATTTTAAATATTATTGTACTGTGTTATTTTAAATATTTTACTATTTTTTGTGAGATGCATTTTACTTTTATATTCTGCAGTTTCTGCTTGAATATAAAATATATTTTTCACATTTTTTTGCCAAACCGTGCGAGGTGGAATATGTGTTTTATAAGCATATCTATATGTTTGTTTCTCTGTGGTACTCAAGAGATCAAAAAGTAAAAAAATGTAAATTCGACGAAGAATATTATCAATTATGGAACATCATTGTGTAGTTCTTTGAAAATCTTTAAAAATCCTAGTTTTCTCAAACCATTTTTCAATTTAACGACTGTTTATGAACTATAACACACAAATGTTGGTTAGCATCTCAATATAATTTCATTTGATAACTACGTAATAAATTAAAAAGAGTAGGTACTTCAAACAAGATGTCCTATTTTATCTCCAAACTTTGCAGCCAGTCAGTTCAGGAGACTAAATTTAAGAAATGTTAAATTTAAGAAGATGATCTTAGTTATATTATTCCGAAGCTCTTATTTACTTACTGAAACAAATATGATTGCAACCTGTTTAGCTTAACAGTAATATAAAAGATAATTTACAAATATTTTTATTAAGATACTGAATACTTAAAATTTCATTAACTTTTATAATTATATTCAACCAACACTTAAAACACACATTCTTGAATATGAACGTGGAAGGCACTTCGTTAAGTCGGCAAACATGTTTAGCGAGTGTTTGACTTGTTTTAGCGAGAAAATGAGGTAAAGTTGTTTATTTGCGAGATGAGAGTCACTAAATAGAATCGAGTTTGCTTCTGTAATCACTGAAATACATAATCTTGACAAGGATTTGATAAGTCTTTATTTTGAAAGCTCTAATTTAAGTCCAATAATATGGTATATTTCAGTGAAATTAATTGATAGATCGTGAGCATTAACCATTTATCACTAAAATCACTTTGACGAATTACGTAATTCTTCAAATTAGATCGTTAAAACTTTAAAATCTACGGAATCAAATTTGATAAAGTTTGTATTTGGGAAAAATCGGGATAAAATATAACAAACAAAGACGTTTTCTTCCATCACAATATGATATCAATCAACCGTTATTTGTTGTATCATGGTTTGATGGATGATTATTATTTTCGGTACACTATCATTCTTATATAATATTTAATTTTCTTCTAATAAATAATTTAATGGCTGAAGGTTTTTATGAGAAATATGAGCAAAACTTCTTTACGGTTTGTCGATTTAATAATTACATGCCTGGAGGTTTTCAATGTAAAATGAAAATACCAGTCCAGTGCACTTTAAACGATTCTATACCTCAAAGAATTGTGGTTTAAACTTTCGATGCGGGTCTACCGAAGCTCACAAAAGCTAATATTGACATAAGTATATGTAAAATCTAAATTGGAATCTTTTACACTTTTACCTTCATCTTTTAGAATGTTGTATTCTCAGACAGAACTTAGAAAAATAGGTAATAAATTCATTACTGCAAATGGAAAAGTGTAGTCATAGGTTAACTTCAACGTACTTGTGAAAATGCTTTTATTAAGTAATTGAATAAGTATATTTAGTATTTGGATTGATTTTAAAAAACTTCGTATAACATACATTTTCGGGTGATTTAAATATAATAAAGAGAGACTACACGAAGATCAAGATTTTGAAATTTTACTTCTGAAAGATAATGTCTATAAATCATACATTCTAATAAAAAAAGAAATGTAATAAGGATTTTTAAAAGGACATTAAAGGAAAAATTCCCTCAATATAAACATTTAAAAGTATGGAGATGCAGAAACATTTTCCAGACGGACATAAAAATTCCAATCCGATTTATCGTAAGCTGTTTGTATCAGGACAAAGCGTCGACATGTGACAAAAGATTTTCTTTTGCCTTACTTTCGCAATTACGAGTGTTTCTGTCAGGTTTTATGTATTTTTAATAAACATCTCGTCAAAATGGTATTTAAAATGTTTTAGTTTTATTTGTAACACCTGACGCTGTATGAACGGGGTTGTTATTACTTTAACATGTGTATCTGTGTCTGTGTATCTGTGTATCTGTGTATCTGTGTATCTCTGTCTGTGGCGTCGTAGTGCCCAATATAATGGACCGATTCTGATGAAGTTTTATTTATGAAAGGTAATTTAATCAAGATGGTTCTTAGCTATTTTTTTTGAAGATCTGGTCAGCCGTTTGAAGAATATCAGCTCATTTCTAACTCGAGAGCTGCGTGACAATATTATTATATTGATGATAATAATAATCTTGTAACCGTGGTAACACACTCACATTACTTACACTGAGTACGGATGAAGTGGTATTTCTCGATATCGTATAGAATCGAGTATTAAGCTTTTTAAAAGTACGTAAAAGCATATAGGTACATATTTTATTTATCACTTTTTTTGTATCTTACGAACATTTGTTTAATCTGTGTTGACTGTTGTTTTTTTATATTGTTTTCAACAATACAAAAAATATTGATTTTTCTAAATTGATGTCGTGTGGGTTTATTTTCTATCAGGACCCATTTAAATTTTTAATTTATTACATTATGATCTAAAAATTATTATTTAAACTTAAATCTATGGGGTCTTTTCTTCTACATAATCTCTGTGTGTATTATATTTATTAATTTGTAAAAACCTCCAAGACTGACTGTCATACTAATTTGTTGACGTGGTTGAGAGACTACGTTATTGTTGAACTTTATATAGTGATATTGTCAAAATATATATTAAACTGAGTTAAAACAAATTTAAGAACAAAAATAGTACATTTAAAATAGTCTTATATTTGAGTATAATATATACATTTTTTAATAGTCGATCCCAATTAGTATTTCGAAATCTTCACGACGAGCTTTTGTTTACGAAACTACGAATGCTATGACTAATTGCTGTTGTCGGTGTTATGTCAAAATACTCTTATAATAATTATTCATTCGTCATTAAAATGATAAAATCCCATCATATTAATAAAATATTGAGTGTAACGAATATGAGATACTTATTAAAATTGTGTCACATTGAAATGAAACATGAAGTTGAGTGCGCTGACTGTTGATTTTTTATTCCCTATATATCTCCTCATTAAACTTTATTTTTTACTATTTATAAATTTGGATTGCGTTGTGATAAATATATTGCAAGTTATAATGGTACATTTTATATCTTTATCCTTGCTATATCTTTAGGTTCCTTAAGGAACTGTAACAATCATCGTCATCGTTTCAGCCATAGGACGTCCACTGTTGGACATAGGCCTCCCCAAGAGATTTCCAGTACAACCGGTCACCTGCGACCTGCATCCAGCGACTCCCTGCCGCCCTGACCAGGTCGTCTGTCCATCTTGTGGAAGGCCTTTCAACGCTTCGGCGTGCTGTCCGTGGTTGCCACTCATGAACCTTTCTGCCTTCTGCGGGCTATGTGCCTAGCCCACTGCCACTTCAACCTACTAATCCGCTGGACTATGTCGGTGACTCTGGTTCTTCTATGGATCTCCCCATTTCTGATTCGATAACGTAGAGAAACCCCCAACATAGCTCTCTCCATAGCACGTTGAGCGACATGGAGCCGGCACACAAGTCCTTGAGTGAGAGACCACGTCTCGGATCCGTACGTCATCACTGGTGACACACACTGTTCAAAAACTTTCGTCTTCAGGCACTGTGGTATTTCTGACGAAAAGACCTTAACAATAACCATATGTTAAGTGGTTTAATCATAATAATTCAAAATTCTGATGTTAGTGTAATAATTACTTATTAAACCTATTTAATGTGGTGAAACTTAATCAATTCACACTTAACTATAGAAAAATATTGTGTTCCATTATATTCTATTTTTAATGCACTCAAGTGAGCAGGTTTATATTCCGATTTATTTCCTCCTTTGTAGCTGTTTAGAGCTTTGAGACTGGAATGGAATTTCTTTTTAGGTAAACTATTTGTGATTTAAATGAAGTGTAAGACTCAGCGGGTGTGTTCTCTAAGGATATCGTGTTTCTTTCTTTTACTTCATATTTATGATTGAATATAAATGGCGTTGTTTAAAGGAATTTTGATTTTTGAAGGCACTTTCACCACACACGTTGGATTGTAAAAATGTTTATATCAACAGTTTATCGATAGGTCTGCAGGTAATACTAGATAGGTAGTTATTTTTCATCCATAGTTCCAAATTATCCTCGGTTATTTTGGTATAACACCGAAATTAATAACCAGTCTCAATCCGAAATCTTTGAATTATAGATTGAACATAGATAAAGGTAGAGGTCAATATATCAATAAGGATTACTAGCACTAACAATATAATATTACACCTCCACGAGAATTACATTGACTATGTAAAATACAGTATTAACTGTGAAAAATATTACTCTAGTTAAAAATGCTAATTATTTTAATTTGTACAGAATCGGAATCGAGTTCAACACCATCGGAATCGGACTCGTGTTCTTCTCGGACAGAGCGCAGCACTACTACAGCTGCTCATGTGCCGCCGCAACACTTAGCTGCTAAGCGACTGTCGCTCGGATTTGCTCTCGCTACTCGAACACATCACTATGGAAGCTTTTATTTGAGAATGGGTGCAGTTGGTAAGTTGATTGAACTATAAAATTATCAACTAAATAATTAGATGCTTTATATCTAAACAAAAAAAATAAAAAACACTTTTTCACATACTAATCTAGAAACCCTTTAATGATTACAGGGGACTTTAGTGTTCTTGACTTGAACTTGAACATTTTTTGAATATCCCCAAAGAATAAAATTAAAAAAAAACGAACTGTACTGTTCTACAAACATAAGATTATACTATGTTTTTTTTTTAATTTTGTTAATTATTACGTTTTATAGTATTCTTATGATAAATAAATCTTCATTCGTAGAATTACACAAGTCAACGAAAAAAAAACTTTTTTTTGTGTCTGTTATTTAATGACTATTGTCTGAGTGTTTACATTGAAAAATAACCAAAAACTCAATTTATGAAGAATTAAGTTTGCTTTTGTATGTTTCATATTGGTAATTAAGATTTAAAGTTCTTAGTGGAGAGTAAAATAATAGTTGGTAATACTTTAAAACAAAATGGCGACAAGTCGCGCATTCTATTGTATTGAGTGTATGTATGTCTATTACAAACTGTAGCAACAACTTTTGTATATGACTGAGTCGCAAAATAGCATAAAGACTTTACTTGTCGAAATAATATGAAAGTTTCTATAAAAACGAAATTTCTAGAAAAGCAAACTTTAATCAAAAAACCTATTTTACTCTTTATAAGTAAGGTAAAAGAAATCAAAATTTGAAATTTTGTTGTCAGACTCAAAATCCGTGTTGACCGGTGTTATCATTTGTTTCATAAAAATTGTCACTGGAAAATTTCTTTAATTAATATCCATGAACTTTAATGTAACGATCGTTAATTGATAATTAAATTATTATTAAAAATTACTATGAAATTCTTATGTCAAATATGTATTTGCAATCTTACCAAAAATTACAAAGGGACATATTATAATATACATATATAACTATATTTCAGCATTATTTATTACAATTATATTGACGTTGTTTGTTACCTTGTTCAGAAGTATGGAGAAAATAAAATTCTGGGCATTATTTGAGAATAAATATTAATAAAAAAATAAATATAATATAATAATTTAAAAAAAAGAATGTATTGTAAATTATTAATACCTGAGTACAACTTTTCGTATTTGTCTATAAAAATATAATTATAAATTGATACCTTAGTAAGAGTATAGAATCTGGAACACTTATCAAATCAATTGTTATAATATCGAATAAATGCCAAAGTCATTTGCCAAAATACAATAGCAGATTATACATATATATATATATATGTATAATCTGCTATTGTATAAAAATACTAAGAGATGTATACTATAAAATTGTATGGATGATTTTATCCTTGAAGGGACGATTTAGAATACAATTCCCCTCTGCCACTGTGAGAGTATCTCGTAAGAGGCTTGAAGGCAAGTAACCCAGCATTCCTTGGTGGTAAGTGATCTGTTCCCCGACTGGCATGCGACCACCTGCATGCAAATCCGACCGCCAAGCTTCATCGACGCGTTCCGATCTAGCCGCCTCCCCCTCCCATACTGTTAACGCTGCAGTTCTAGTGAACTCTAGGTTCTTGTTCAGAGTCCACTAAAACCGTAGCATTCTTCAGTTCATTGCCCCTCCTCACTCTATCTTCAAGGTGGCAACACATCGGCAAAATAAGAGTCACTCTCTTGTTTTGCGATGTCCATGGGCATCTGTGGCTACTTACCATCAGGTGGGCCCTGCTCGTTTTCCCCTTAACTGCCATATATTTTTTTAAATCGATAGGATATATATGTATTCATGGAGATAGAATTTTTCAATTGAAAAATTCTAACATCTTACCAAGATTTTCTTTTTGTATTTTTATTTTAGTCAAATGACTAAAAAACACTTATCGTGTCTAATAGTGATTTGATGATTTACAAAAACTATTCGCTGTTATAATAAATAAAAACTCTATATTAACCAATCTTTTTATGTTCGCGCTAAAAGCCATTTTTATAACAAAACCAATTGTCTAATATAGTTTTAAAATTGTATTTTTAAATATTTTCTAAATAGGCTTGTGTCTAGAAATTGTGTGACATTCCAAGGTATCACCAATTTCGATGACATTTACATAAATAATGGTACTTCAGATATTTACAAACTCACTCATTTTCAACTCGACGGACCATGAAAACCTTGATTTTTTTGTAAAACATTGAAACTTATACGTGTTCTCAACCAAGAAAATGTACTCCAAGCAGAAATGTGTAAAATTACAAAAGTTAACAAATAACAACGCGTAGAATATTATTTTTCATTTCATTGTTACGGCTCTGCACGTTTCATTATAGTACCTTTACAGTACAACAAGTAGGCTAAGTGGACGCTCAGAAAGACCGTTTGCTTATTTTCTTTTTAACTCAAGTTACTGAGAGTAAAAGAAAAGTAAAAGAACTAAAACAACGTTTGTGATTCAACTTTTTCATTCATTCAGTAGACAGCGCTTAAAATAATAAATTCTTGCATTGTTCCTTGTTATAAGACGGCGTTTTGTTTTACACCATTGTGTACCTGTGGATTCGGAATATACATAGACGCCGTGTTATGTGCTAATCCATGCATCCAAATTTTAGTTTCTTAACCACCATCGTTTTAATCATCAAATATATCTCGGGGATTCAAATGGATTCGATTTCTTGGGCTTATCTGTCATCAGTTAGCACGTCTTGCGCCTCCGCCAGGCGAGATCAAAGATGATATATAAAAGTGATGATATTTATAATAAACAATTTTCCACTCCGATAAATAGAATCAAAATTAGTTCAAATTATAATTACTAATACCTTATACTAGCGTTAAAAATAAATGGAAGAAAAAAAAACATACCCAAGACATAAAGGAGGCTGGAGTCAAACACCAGAGAGAGTAAAAAAACAAGTAGAGGTCTCATAGTTACTGCTAGACAACTGTATGGTCAAATTATTAACAATCCTATTTATACTCCTAATTTTGCTGTTTTTCATATCATTATTTAGAATTTAAAGGCCATCATTAATTGTATACTAATTTGATAAAAATAATTAAGTACCTAATTTGTTAAAAATCGGCAAAATCTGGATTGAGCGACAAACTTAACTTTGCGGTTAGCAAATTGTTGTTCTCTTACATTAGTCACGGTATATTGCCAGATACCTACTATGTACTAAAAAGTATTTTTTGTCGGATTTTCTCCAACCGTTACGCTGCAAGATCTTGTTTATTGCCAAATTTTAAATTTTCAAGTAATTCATATTTAAATCGGATAAGTACACCATTCGGGACGAATGATCTCGCGGTGTGGCCGTGTTAGCAACACCATTTATAAATTAATATTCGCGGGTAGTTTCATTTTATCTTATTTCGAGTAGACAATATATATCCTTCGTTAAAATAGGATTGAGTAAGTGGGCGAGATAAAAGTGATCGACTGAACTGACTTGCAACAGACTGACACAAACTGTCAAAGCCGTATCATCGACAATCAACCATCTGTCACTGACACTGAGTCTAACACTGTACTTTCTATTAATCTGTGACATTACAGTGTTGCTATTCAAATAAATTAAATTACCACCATTATAACTATTTCTCCGACATATATATATATAAACGAATATGGCATTTTATTGGCTATTGTTGTTAATATTCATCTAAATAACGTGTCTTTTAGAAATGGTTGAAAAGATTCTTTCAATGTCCCTAAATATTACAACTATTTTTAAAAGTTGCTACATTAAATAGTGACTTAAAATTTTAAATACAAATAAATGCAAAAGAGTACATTTAATTAATTTAAATAACCTGTAAAATATGAAAACCCGGATGGTTCTCATCCCCGCTAGCCGGAAGTTCTCCGGGCGCTTTATAACTAGAACGAATCCGGATTGCTGGCAGATAGTTAACCTATATTTTAATGAAAAGGCCTGGAATAACTATATTATATATTATTCTTAATTAAAGTTACCCGTGTAATGAGAGGATTTTTACAACCTTTTATTTAAATTACAATTTTTATATGTACATATGTATGTTCGGGTCGAATTTTGCAACTCAAGTTTAAACTAAATAATAATCCTTAACGGTTTGAGATAACATTTTTCAATATAACGTCATTCTAAATCCACAGACGTGTGGCAGACGGCCCATGATGGCAGCTTAGTAATTTTTGGGCACGCCCATGATATGGGTATTAAATGAAAGGTTTTGCCACGAAAACTAAAATGACTTCGTCTAAGATGGCGGACTAATTAGTTCAGTCGTTTCCATTTTTGTTCGAGAATATAATTAATTGTGTATGTAAAGATTTGCTTATTTTTATTTAGCATTTGGCATCGGTTCGATGATCTACTCAGGACTGGAATTTGGACAGTATTGGGAATTGGAGAGGAATACAAATTGTCACAACGTATTGCTCGCACTGACTCCTGCCACGCGCATGGCCTTTATCTTCATACAAATGTATTTCATCTTTCTGAATAATGAGGTATGTAGAATGTAGTAGATTAGAACTGTTTTTATGTCTCTATATAACACCGTAACCGATATTATCCGTATCCTGACCCTGAATTTCATACTCACTGATATCACTGACTGACTAATTAACGTACAAGTGACATTTTACAAAGATTGTTAATTGATACAATTTATGTAAAGACCATTATTAAGTGGTTAATTTATTAATAATTTGGTGGAGGGTAAGTAGTTAAAAAGAGTCTCTAAGTTCTTACCAAAGAAAGAATTTTCATCTGTCAAATACAAATTAGAAATTAACTCAAGTACTATCATTCATAATATCCTCTCAAAATTAGAAATGCATGTCTATCGTGTACAGTTGTTGACTATCGATCCAATTGTTATTTACCTTGTTTCATGTGAATTTCGTTTCACGTAGACAATTTTAAAGAGTCAGTTAAAATTCTACATGGAGATGCAAATTCTACAGCGGAAAATAAAAGTTTATTGCATTCGTAAATGTATTGAAAAGCTGTTTCAGCTCTCGCAACTTTGCTTGATAGAGTAGTTTTATATGCAATTTTAACATGCAGAGAGTTAATGGTAGGAATAATAAATTAAATGTATGTTTTCATGATAAAAGGAAGTTTTAATCATTGACTATATAAAACAATTATTTAAGTTAATTCAATATTGTATAACACCTGAATCACTAAACATTATCTTAATTAATATTTGCAGAAAATGGAGTCCATGAACTTACTAATTTTATTAGTAACGTAATTATCTTTTATGTTTATTTCAGATGAAAGTTTATAAACATAAAATAGTAGCGCGGTTTGGGCTGATGCACATGGTGGGTACGAATCTAAGCGTATGGCTCAACGTACTGGTCCAGGAAACTAAACACGAAATACTCACATTCTACGACCCTGAGAACAAAACTATTGGATTGTCACATCGACTTGGTAAGTTAAATGTTTATTTATTTTTTATAGACACCTTGTCGATCAGTTTTGATAAGGGATTTTTTTCTTTGTTTATATGTCAGCGGTCAATCTTCTTCTTCTTCGTTAGGGTAAAAAGGTTTTGATATAAGATAACTTTTTATTGACATGAAGTAAAGCTCAGTGAGCAATTCATACAACAATTAAAATCTCATCTAGATTCGTGCAGTAATTTTTACGACTATAAACATACAAGCAGCCAGATAGACGAATATAACTTTTACATTTTTTTATCTTCTATTGCTATTGTAAAGATGCCTCACACTAAATTTTCTTAAATATCACCTATGTACGGACATTGGAGAATTTTTATTTTTTTTAATAATTATAGATGAAATTGCATTTTACTTATCAAACTTATTTGTAGTCGCGTTTTAATATTATCTTTAATTAAATATTAATTTAGATACAAAGTATTTTTATGTTAGCTAATCACGAAAATACTACTATCCACCCCTGGGCTATATAAATTATGTTATCACCCCTTACTACGATTACTTATTTTTAGTATATTAAGTTTCTTTCGTACTGAAGAAGGTATGTCTTTTTATCTATTTCGAAACGATTTTATATATTCAGGAAACAATTACCATAAGTAATGTAAACAATTCCAATAATAGAAATGAAATTTCCAAGGAATAAAACGTCAGCATGTTGTTTCATATAAAATCCACTCGTAAAGGAAATTCCTTTCTGAAATACGCTCCTGAACAAATGTCTCCGATAAATGAAGTCAAACTGTCTTCGCCAGACCATCCATATTGGGTATCAGATGAATTACATTGAAATACTTGTTAGTTCGAAACGAGGTGTATTTTATGATCTCAATATTAATTTTATTAATGTCGCGTACACTTCTCATCTCTTTTCTCTCCCATTCTTGAACTCGTATTAGTATACAAAAGTATTTTTACTCTAAAAAATGGTTATTATCTAGAGTATCATGGTCTTTACACATAATATGAACATAATTTTCCAATTACATATTTTAAGTATTTATAGTAAATTAATGTAGATTTTTATAATATAAATAGGTCGTTTTTAAATTTCGTATTAATTTCTATACCGATAGCATTAAAAGTGTTCTTAAAGATTTTATATGGAGAAATAATTTCGCACGCTAAATACTTACGTATCGCATATTAATAATACTTTGTAAATAATCTGATTACAATAGTTATGCTTTTTATTAAATTATTCCTTTCCTAATAAACTATGTTAGTTTTATTTCAAAATATAAATATTTTTAACTTGAATATATAATATATCGAACTTTATTACATTAAGTTTGTAGATATGTATATAACTCCTATATCCATTTAAAATAAATTCTAATTACTAACTGACTAAATAGACTATTTAATGAGTATTTAATAGAGAGAGAGACTTAAGATCGAGTCTCATCTCCCTGATAAATATACATAAAATGTTTCAATATCGTTATTAATAAAAGCTTTAGAAATACTTTTATAACAAAAATAGAAATGTCTTTTTCCATATTCATCAAACCGTAAGGCATAAAGGATGTTATACCTACACACGGACGCTACGTAATTACTTGGTAGGCTGACTACAACCGAAATTGAAATCCCTTGCCTTTTTTGCTTTACATACGTCACCAACACGTATACAATTTAGCATACGAATAGAAAACGGAAAATCGGAATAATGATGTTTGGTATCTGAATGAACGTACAGGCAAAATGTTACTGTCACAAAGACAGAATTTTGATTGTATTTTTTACTCTATACAGTTTATACTACGCCCTACACTTGGATGTGTATATTTGTGAAATTCGATAAACTCGGCTTGGACCTATTAAAACTTTTGTTTTTATTGTATAACTTCTACAATATTATAGGATGGAAAATTCTACATTAAAGAGAAGTTAGAGAAAATGTTTTGAGTTAACAATCGTTTAACTTGTTGAAAAATTAACTTTAAGTAAAATTTCCAACAAGAATAAATATTTTAAAGTGTTCAGAATACACCATTTTTTTTCAAATATAAAAAAAATATTCAATACCTTATTAAAATTAAACAATGTGTTGTACTCGCTGATGACGCCGCGCGCGAAACCTAAATATATCGCGCAGAGAGCCATTTTCAGCATTTAATTAACATTATAAATAATAGAGATAGAGTTCCAGGATCAGGATTTATTATTACAAATTTCCTCCTGTCCAAGATATTTTTTTGAAATTTCTAAATCTAGGTATCATTCCGGATCCAATGGGCTATCACACATAATTTTAATAGTGGTTTGTCTATTTTAGACCACTTTCAATTGGTCGACTAGACTAAATAGGTGGATTATAGAAGAAAATGAAGGATTGTTTCTTTTCACCATAAAATAGTAAATATAATTTCATGATAATTAATCCCTGTGCAGTAGTTAATCGTATTTTCTATTAACAAATAATAATTTATATGGCACATAACACAATGAACATTTTGAATTATACGTTCCGGAGTTTCTTAATGTCAGATAAGGACTAATATTTTGGTAATACTTTCTGAGAAGGAAGGTCGACCAATATATCTATTAGTTACAGACTTTTCCTTTAAAAAGAAAAAGTATACGGAAACAGTTTTCCATCCCTTGCATAACACAAGAAGATATAATTTTTTATATGCTGTAAATTCTGGCACGCGTATTCTTTGGGCTACCTATAAAATAATAGTTGTATTTGGAAACAATTGACATATCCATTGTTCAGTTGAATTAAGTCTATGGTACGGAGAACCTATGTTTTGTGCTTCAAATATGATGTTTTTAGTAAATAAATTTATAAAATATTACAAATATCTCCTTTGTGTTCAGTTAATTGAATTAATCATGACTGAACGCGGCCTACAATGAACGCACTATGAAGTTTCCGGGCTTCGCCTCCATGATTCTATTGTTAGTTTCTATGATGTGTAAGTGGTTCTGGTAGTTTACGTGAAACTTTCTGTTATGATTTTAACTTATAGTCTTCAAATACATATTCAATGTTTTCATATTTTACCTAAGCAGTTTTTTATAGTTGCCAACTCATTTGCGGATTTAATTATCTTTTTAAATCAGCAAGCCGACAAAAGTTTTGTAATTCACATTCTTGCTTTTTATTTTACCCCTAAATTTGCAACATAATGACGTTATTAAACTTTATCAAGATTCTCAATGTAACCTTTTAAACAAACTTTTTTATCGATCCACAGATCAGTTACAGAATTCTTGTGGTTTGTATATACCAGTAACCATGTTAAAAATTTAAGAGACCCTTAAATACAGAACGTTTCCGTTTCCATAAACAGGGCAACCTCATTTTTTATGCACTACCCCGACCGCGTAATTTGCTTTCACGCGAGGCTCTTTGTTTCAATTTATTCCTGCTTGACCCGGCTTATTAACTGTGTTACTATCCAACGCTTTCGAGAAATTGCTTTTCCTCCTAATGCTTAGCGCAATAGCGTACTATTACTTCGCGGTCGATCGATTTTATTATTATCCATGTTTTTTTTTTGATGATATAACATATTGGTGAAATATTACATCAATAAAATTATGCTTAAGACCCATACTAATATTTTTATATTACTACTGTATACTTTAATATACTCATACTTATTATTAGCTTGATAGCAAGTTATCCACATACGCTACTCTTTATCTTGAAAAAAAATAATGCGTAATTCCTGTAGAACAATAATCGAGCGAAAGTTTGTGACTATGTAAAAACTACTGCATGAATTTTAATGAAACTATGCAATAATGTAGCTTATACATCAGAATAACGCATAGGCTATAATTTATAAAGATATTGTGTAAATTGACCAAAATATAATGATAAGTGTCAAGTAAGTAGGAAAATATTCTACTGTCTGCGACCTAACTGGCGTGCGCTGCAATAACCGTTAATGCTTGGTAATATAGCAATTAAAATGTGAAATTAAACCTAAATACTCGTGGTAAATTGCACCCGGGCGGAGCCGGGAAGGGTATCGACACGTAGTATTATATATTTATCCCATAGTATAATATATTTATCAAGTAAGAAGCGCCTAAAATAACTAAAAACGAACAAAATTCTTAACTATTAGGTTTAAGGAAATACTTTATTTCTATATTTTAACCCTAATTACGTTTTAAGTGGTATATGGTATGTAGTATCAGAAAGGTATATTATATTATATTATAATAATAAATTTTACATTCTATTCTCTATTATTATAATTCTGGTATACTTACTATAAAACCTCATCTTTTAGTTGAGGGATAAAAATTTACGAAACGAATGTCGTTTAATTTATCAATGTTTGAAGGAACAAAGGTTTTTAATTTACGGAAACCCTTATCAAGGTATCTACCGAAGCTATGTCAATGGCATTCCTGTCAATGTTGACCTCGGGAGGAATGCTGGCCTAAATACTAACGTGCGGTTCGTAATCGATACCAAATAATATCCTAATTCCTATCGACGCCAAATAGGTTTGTGACAGAATTAGTCGGGCGTTCACAATTTATTATTTTACTATAAATAGAATAGTGTTATTATTAGTTTGTTCTTCTTTGACTTGATTTCTGTGGGATAATAATAAAATATGATTGTAGGTTCGGAACGGACCTACATTGAGGAAATAAATACTTTAGAATACATACTAATATATGTTTATATATTTTGTTTTGTTAATATATATTTTTTGTTTCCAGCATTTCAAAAGGCTTTCGCATCACTGTCGACGGAAGTGCCGCCTTCTCACCCTGCAGCGGCACATTTACGTGTTCCTCGAGGCTTAAAAGGTCCGCATCATATTTTTGAATGCCGTCGAACAAACATCATGGGATCCTTAGTACAAGATGCTTCGCCATTCCTTTTCCCGTGCACTATCGAGTATTCATTAATATGTGCAGCGATTTTGTACGTAATGTGGAAGAACATATCAAAGTATCCGTCTAAAGACATCGCAGAAGCAATAGCCAAAGCTCGACTACTAGAAGGACTAGCGTATAAAAAGTCACCCCATTTATACAGTGTTGATTGCGCAAGAGCTCACAAAGGACTATTTTTTGGCATTCTGGTCCTAGTCCTGACTATTATATCGCTAATACTATTCTTTGTACTAATATCAAAAAAAGAATATGCAACTTTGGCGGTAGTTGAGGTCAACGTTTGCGAATTGGCTTTATACGCTATGACGACGTTTGCGAGTTTAGCGGGAATGGTATGCGTGAGGAATTTAAAATACGACGGCAATAGGAACTTGGAACTCGATAACATTCTGTTGGTTGGAGCTCAAACTGGAATGTTCATTTACGGTACATTTACGATTATCGGCGGACATTTTACTATAGAGAAGAATACGATACTCATATTGATAACAGCGCTGTCTTCTTTAGTCCAGACAACTTGTCAGACAATGTTTATTTTGGATGCCAGCCGTAGGTCAGCTAAAACTCCCGAGCAATTGCGAAAGAAGCCCGGGCGGGAAATAGTTACGTTTCTTCTAGTGACTAATTTGGCGATGTGGGCCATTAATACATTGGAGAAATCTCGTGCAGAATCCCATCCAGTTCAGCTACATTTCTACGGTCTATGGGCTTGGACAATCATCACGCACGTTTCGATGCCTCTAGCGATTTTCTATCGGTTCCATTCGACTGTCTGTTTATGTGAAATATGGAAAAGGGCGTATAAAATGAAACCCGCTTATATGTAGCGAACGCCGCCAAAGATTTGTATCGAATCATACTATAGATCTTGAACTATTATAGTGGCGTAGATAGATGTTAGTGCCATATAGAGTATTTGTATAGGTATAAAGACATCTTGTAACCTAATAAAAACAGCAATTATAAGATGACAGTAATTTAATTTGGTGCGCGGTTATGAGCATTATTGATAAGAATAAGCGAAATAATGGTATCATTATTTCGATTATGTTATTTATTACTCCTCGTTGTATAAAGATACTTTCAACAAGAGATACTTGACATTTAATAGATTTAAATAATCATTCATAATCGCCACTAAATCTGTTTAAATATGTGTGCATTTAAATTATAATTATGGCTTGTATTTGTTCTGAAGTTGACTGCTAACGTTAAGTTATTGTATTTAGATATTTTAAAGTGTTATTTATTTGTAGCTTTATGAGATGCTTTAATAAAAATAGACTGAGGTTCAGGACTGACAAACTGTTGTACGTTTGTGTATAAGATAATTAAGGGTTTAGGGGTAATCAGAGACATAAAATGAGAATTTTCAGTATTTTTTTGCCACTAAATCATTTTATTTTATAAAATTAATAATATGGTATCATTACACAATGTTTTGATTTGAAGTCACGAAAATAGGAAAATAAAAAGTTTTGACCTAGTTTCAACAGAAGGGTCCTTGCGGTGACCATAATAAGTCCTTGGAGATTCATCTAAAATCAATAGAGCAGCAAAAAATAGTTTTATAAATATATAATCTTGTGTCTGATCGAAGATTATTTTCTTTCAAAAATTAACAAAATGGCGGCCTCAGGAATTGTTTTAGTTTTTCGGAAAAAATCGACATTTAATTGTTTATAAAAAATCGAAATTTATTACTGAAAATTCTAATTTTTCATGACTACCCCTATATACCCCTAACCCCTTAAAGAAACAAATTACAAAATGGATCGAATTTCTAACAATTAGTTTATCTTTTAATTGGTTACAAATAGAGTTTAGCATTTAAACATCAGTATTGTGTCAGGTGAATTCCAAATAACCTTCCGTCTGATTTGGTAAAATCGAACTTACTGTGTTCATAATATATCTATAGTTTCTAGTCCTAAATCTCAGTCTTAGGGATAGTTCTAGTATTACGTAAGTGAAATCTTAGTCACTTCTAACCCCCCCTTCCTCTACGTATCTTCTTAAATTAAAGGTCCATAAAATTAAAGGTTATTCCATTAACCTTTATGAGATTTACTCTGAACCCCTATATCATCATAAATAAGCAAAATCTGTGGTGCTTACGTAATACTTGAATAACCCCTAAAGCGATATGTTGATAATACTGTCAGTATTTCTCAATTAGACGGGTTGGTTTTAGCGCTTAGTATTTTTAACTATTTTGATGTTTCCCTTCATTTATATTGTTATAATGAACAATAAGTCCTGTGTTCATTCATCCTGTTTGGGTAATTAGAATAATTAGGGTAGTTTCTATCTTTAGATTTATATTCACATTCCACATTTACATTTCATAATACTCATGCATAAAATTCAAAGAACGTCTTCCAATAGATTATACTACATTCATTTTCATTTTTATATTTTTATTTAAATATAATGTAATGTAGATTCTCGCATTAAAACGCACTATTGCTTGTGCCCATGCAATTTCATCTAAGAGATAATATAATAAATATAACTCTAACTGTAATATCGATTTAAAAATGTATTAATGTATTCATCAATTCTCAAATAATATAAAATTAATGTCAAAGAAGAGGCACAAGCAAACATAGTTACAGTGGGAACAATAATAACGACCTAATAATATTTTTTCGAAGGGTTTTGATTATAATGTAGACATTTTAAATATACTCAGTACGATCAGATAGAGTAGCGATATTTTTGCGATAAATGTAGTGTCAGTATTTTGGATAAATATTTAGAAATTGTAGCAGTTTAACGACACAATTTAATGGTAAATTATTTGTTAAAGAAATTCCATGCTAAGCAGCCAAATGAGTGGGGATTGAACCCACAATTTTTGGAGTATGAATGTCTGTGAACTTTTAGGATACTAATGCTGAATAAATATGTGACCTTCTAAAATATTGTTGAAATAGCAATTTTCTAAAACTAAGGCGATGATAGCTGTTGACTGATTAATTTGTTTATAAAGCATGGAATCCTTTAATAATAAACCGACGTAAAATTAGATTTAAAGTTACATATTAGTTGTGTCGTACTTTCTCAAGGAACCAGTAGTTAGGCGAAATGTAACACCAAAGTTATAATCTGTAGGAAATTTCGGAGCTTATGAAATAGTCTGGTAAAATGTACTCATTTGATATAAATTGCGTATTTTCAATTTATAGATTTAGTCATTTCGTCCGATTTACTTTTATACAAATTTACATTGAATTGTGTGAATAGCTTATGTAGTAGAGTCGGTTGGAGATTTGATGTTGAACTAATTGATGTTTACTATAGCTTATTACATCGTAATATATAGTGTATATATTTATGTAATTTAAATATTAACGCCTATCGCTCAGACTACATTGTTGGAAATTACGAGAAACACAAAATGTTATGTCGAAATACCAAAATCTAGTACAGAGCAAAAGATTAACAGTTGTTTAAATATTTAAAACTATGTTTTAAATAAACATACATCTATAGCCCAATTTCGTGTGGTTAATATATAATTTAAAAAGAAATAAATTGAGCCAGAAAACACTACAGATGCAGTTTATATGATTTACAATAGGATTCTGTATTTTAAGTAAACCAATGCTTACCAATACTCCAAAAAAGACTTAAAATTTTATCTAAATGATGTAAAGTCGTCCATGGAATTGCCGTTAGGCACTATTACGAGTTTTCAATTTAAGTAAGCCTCAGTTTATTGATAAATAAAGTGTTTCAATATTTTCGCAAATAAAAATAGACCTTATCGGTTTAAAATATGTAACTGACATTGAATCAAAAATCAAATAAAACTATATATGTACTAAAATCTCTGCGTATCAAGTACCGACTATATATGTACTAAAATCTCTGCGTATCAAGTACCAGTAACTATATTTATTGCTCAATTTTCATTTACAACTTTCCATTTTTATACAACATTTACGTATTTTTAATAATCATATCGAACTGTTTTCTTTGGAGTCTTTACGAAAAAATTGTGTATACTACTGAAACTTAAAATAGTGGTCATTCATTTCGGATACATAGCACCAATATACTGGTGATACCTATATAACAAATAAATGCAAACGAGAAGTATTTTAATGAATCAAGTAGCTTTAATTTCTTTTTCATTTTTCAAGTTAATTTGTTAGTTATTTAATCATTATGAAATCATGATACAATATGAAAGTCCCTATGGTTTTGTAACTTTATATTAGTAGTAGTAATTACAATAAGCATTATTAGTAATAGTAATTATAATAATTTTCTTCTTGTTTCCTATTCATAATTTTAATCATTTTGTGTAAAATAAGATAAGAAACTTTCTCATCGGCCATGACAATCCTAAAGTGTTCTTATGCTTAAAAAAATATATAATATGTAACCAAACGATAACAAATTTAAATCTTATCTACACATAGCATTTTTCAAATTATATATTTGCATTGGATATTGCTATATATTAACAAAAGCAGTACATTTCAAATAATTTTATAATATCAAAAAATCCATAATTTTAGTAAAAAAATGTTGCAAGAAAGAAAAAAATGTGTAATTTACATTTTTTAACAATACAATGAACATTATAAAGACCATAATAAAGTATTAGTATCTATTTAAAAATAATGTAATCTGTAGTCTGTATATTACAATGTAAAGTGGATGTGACATAAGAATTATTTAATTTTTTGATGTTTATAATGAGATTATGTTTCTATTTGTTTTTGTTTGTTTTCGAGACACCAAATAACTATTTGTTACGCCTTGTATATTTAAGCCCTGTATGAAATATTTTTAACTACTTAGTTTAAAGTTATAGTGATATTAGAGAATAATGTTTTCGATTATATATTTGTATACTATTTATTTGGTTAGGCAACATTGTGAATAGCTTTAAGAATATCTTCTTGGATGATTAACGTTTACAATCAAATAAACTTTCTGGAAATTATCTCGAAATGATTGTTTTTTTTTTCTAATTCCGATTAATTAAATAACTGTGAACGAGGTTTGATAAATGTAACTTAAACCAGATAAGATTTTAAACTTAAATTACTGTACCGATTTTGACTAAATTTAGTAGAAAGATGGACTAGGGAGTCTATATGGGATATAGTGATATAACATCACATCACGCACATCACTTTATGAAGAGAAATCACATAATTTTTCTTTTTATATATTTTTATAATTCAAAGTAAATACCTATCAAATAATACAATATTATCTTTGTTGCACCATAAATACACATGGTAAATTGCACCCAGGAAAAGTCAGGCGGATCGACTAGTAACTCGGAGATTTTAGGAGAAGGGGGCGAGGGGGTATATTGAAAAACACTACAATTTGGGTGTGATATTGAATGGACTATTGGGTAAACGCAACGTAGATACAGCTACTAATGTTCCAAATGTAAGTAATGAATCTGATATAGTCAAACCTAATTCTGAAAAGATTGTAAAGACAAGAAGTGGTAGAGCAATCAAACCAAGAGAATTGTTAGATTTGTAAATTAGTTTAAGTGTCAATTTTATTTTAATTTTTTTTAAATAATTCAACTAAGAAATTGTACCTAATTGTCTGGAAGGGGAGGTGTTGTAGTTATAATCTATAGTAGTAAGCTGTCAAAAATATATATGTTATCTGTGGACCCATGAGTCATGTTTTAAGTATTAAAGTTTAAGTTTTAACAATGTGAGTTTTATGAAATTATATAAATAGATCATGGCAATCATATTTGATTGTTTATCGGTTAATTACGAGAGAAACCTAAGCAGTGTCTTGGACCTGTTACCAAGGTGTAGGCTTAAGGATTTTCTTTAAGTGATTACTACACTCACCACTGCCCAGGCCCTCTATTCAATTTTATGGTTAGCTCAACTTAAACCTAACTTACGCGCTAACAAGTATAACATAAAGTAATGTAATAAACATTAAAGATCTGTAAAATGAAAGTAAGCCCAATGATAACAATCTTAAATGAACGCAACCAGTAATCTCAGAATAATATAAAAGGTACAACAACTAACTCTAATTAAAGATCCGTAGTTAGAGTGTTAAGTAGTTAACTTTGGACCAAATACCTGAATCTCTTAAACACCTAAATAATAAAAAAATCTGCCAAGTAAAAGTCGGACTCGCTAATCGAGAGTTCTGTATAATGTGGATAGGCGACAAAAATTTCAGCAGATGGACTTCCACTGCTGGATATAGACTTCTCCCATACTTTGCCAGCTGAAGTTAATATGCGCCCCTAATCGACTGCTTGCGACTTATTTGAGGCCGTTGATCATTCAAAAGCCAACAGTTTCGGTCGATTCATTTCGGTAAATTTTGTATCCAACTCTCCTCGGTTTGTCGAGCTATATCGAGCCATTTCCACTTAAGCTTTGCGATTCTCTGAGCTATATCGGTTACCTGGCTACGGTAGCCTCAACGTAAAAGTAAACGTCATGTGAATGAAAGGTCGAATATTTCATTAATTGCACCTAGAAGTTGGTTTCACAGCTTGATTGCAGACTTGAGTATTTAATAAAACAAAGGCGCTTCCCGTCTTTCTGTCCCTATGTACTATTTTCGGATTTTGATGCGGTTTCTTTTAATAGATAGAGTGATTCAAGAGGAAGGTTTATATGTATAATACATGCATATTATAGTAGAGAAAGTAACTTTGCGAAGCCGAAGTCAATTATAAATCGATATTTCTACGCTTGCTGATTAAAAAAAATTTAATAGACAAATAGTTTAGCGGACAGAAAATAAAATGATTATATAGGTTTTCCATTTTTTTAATTTTGAAGTACGAAACCCTAAAAAGCTTTGAAAACATCTATTAACATTCCAGCAGACACCGCTACAGGCAAGTATAGCTCTGGTAATGGAATCGTACGGATCTTATCTCATCAACCGTCAACATGACGGGACGCAATTAATAATGTTTTTTATATTACGACAAAACTTTAGTGTCAAGTGCATATAATGGATATTTCGTGTATTGTAAAGAATACCGTTGTTTCATGCTATATTTGCATCTAATAAAATGTTCATTTGTCCTGCCTTGATTTCAAATAACAGTGCGCTAATCTATGGCGCTAATAGTAAACATAAATAAATAGTAATCTAGTATGATAGACCAAAATGTTGTATATAAAAGTGAGAAAAATTAAAGTTAATATTATCAATCTTGTCAAGTCATACATGTAAAACCGGTGAAACTTATTTTGATTACTTATTTAACTTCAAAAATAAATTCAATGTTATTGTTAAATAAATTTTACCGACTTTTTGTGTAGTGTACATGGAAGTTAGTGATGTACAGTGTCGTGTTTAAGGTCCCCTCTTGAGGTCCATGTACGTTTGCTGTAAACCTGCGTCTAAATTGCATGTGTATACGTATTGCCCTACAGACACAGTAACAGGTATTATTCCTCTCTCATTGTATGACATAAGCAAAAATAATTTATTTTAACTGTAAATCACAAAGATTGCAAGTTATGTGTGATTTAACATAAATAACGCATCATAGGAGTAGAAGACCATAGCGCAGGAGGTGACCAGGTCGGCAAATCGGTGCATTCGCGCAAGGTGGGTCCGTCTGAGTGCTGAGGTAGAATGCTATCTCGCGAACCCTCAGCATCTAATGCGCGACGGCGGTGGTACCGATGGGTTTTTGTGGGTACTCGGCGCTTCTCGCTGTGAGTTCCACATACCTCTTCAACTCAGAGGGGATGCGTAAAGAACATTTGCCATCGTAAAAAAAAATATATAGGAGTCAAAGCTCTCGAAAGAAATCAAATTTATTAGCAGATCTGGATGCTGCTCCGTACCACAATAACTTTAATTCAAAACTTAGTTTTCAAACACATATTTATATTTTTTGACTATGGAAAAGTTTATATGTTATGTATACACGGAAAAATAAGCAAATAAACGGTGTACTACTAGTATAAAGAGAGTAAAATCGATTGAGATAAAATGTATTCAAACATTGAAGTCTTGATCATGTAATCTGGTTCTATTGACCTTATTTCGAACGGTATTAAGTGTCGATTCATTAGGGTTGATCCACGGCCTTTGTTATTAATAAAACGAAATATAAGTAACTAAAACCTTGGTTCAGTAGGTATTTTCAAAAATTTATCATGACATTGAGTTTTATAAAACAACTAAACAGTAACTCACGTAAAAGATCGGACTATTTAACTATAGTTTAAAAACACTTGGTAATCGCGAATCTTCGAGCTACCAGCGTTTCAAATTCAATCTCTAAATGATAATCAATTATAGTCGGATAATATGACTTCTCTTATTGGTTAAAATGTTTCGGAAATTTCTAATCCGTAATGTAATTCGTCAGTGTGAAATATCAAATAATCACAGAGTTCAAGATAGAGGTTACGAAGTTTTTAACATCGTGTATTTTTTATTTTAACACGACTCCGGCAGCTAAAATTGTTCTTTATAGGTAAGAATGAACCCCCTCTTCATTCCCACATTCACAGTTATACCAAGTTCATGAGACTTTTATTAAGACCCCTCTTTTCTCCTTTCACGTTTCACTTGACTCGATATTCAATCGATAATATTATACTTCATTTGCATGGAATAAGTTGGGATGTTTTGATTAGATTGAAGTAAATCGTTGGAACTTGTTAGCGAGTTTTTCCAAAATCTCATTATTGTCAAGTTTTTGAATAATATTGAGAATTAAATTCTAATAATAAGAGTTGGTACTTACTTAAACTTTTTTTAACAATTCTTTACTTAATTTAATTTTTATATTACTTTCAATAAAGATGATGTGGCTTGTAGAAGAATACTTAAGAAATAATGTCAACACTTTATCCGAAGGCAAGGCTTGGAAGATGTCAAACTGAACTGACTAATGTGACCAGTGACCTTGAGTAGTGGATGGTGAGTGTTGTGATAATTGGAAAAGGTATGTACTGACACTGTGGATGTTTGATATTGTGATAGAGTTAACTTAAAAGATTAATATTAATTTTGTAAAATGCTGGCTAACATAACCGACAATCAGTCGTTTATGTTAGCCAGCATTTTGTTGTATGATGTTATTGATTGATGAATATTGTAAATAGGCTTAGGTGGTGACAGCCCTAAGGGATTGAATGGGCACGATATAAAGGCGCTACGTGAGCGTATGAAAGCGTCTCCTACACATGGGAACCTACTCACTATTATCACCAGGGCCTTCATAAGCGATTATAGCTTTATGCTACACATAACCATAACTTGGCGTATCACAGTTATTGATAAGATTTTTTTTGTATTTTATTTTATTTAGATAAACATATAACACAATATGTTACACAGTAAAGCTGCGTATTCATTTACCTAGCCTCGCTCAGAGTGTGTCAAATGAAGCGACTCTATTGGTTCTTAACAAACACATTTCTCGCTACACATCCTTGCTCATCTCTGGTGGAAACGCAGCCTCGTTTCTTAGAACTAACAAACATAAGTAAATAAATCTGATAGTGAACAAAATATGCTACTCCTTTAAAAGCTCTGAAATTACTATTTTTTAAATAATTTTTTTTCTTATATAATTACTAGCTGCCCGGACAGACTTCGTTCTGTCAAAAGTTATATTTTTAATTTTTTTTTTATTATTATTAAAACCTTTCGGGGGCCTTCAGGAACATACAAAAAAAATAAGCCGATTTGGTCGAGAAATTCTCGAGTTATGCGCTTAGCAACATTCATTTTAATTTATATAGATTATTATTAGAACACTTATTTTTATATGTAACGTAGTATCTTTTTTTACCTGCTGTCGACGTAAATAAAATAGGACAACGCTATTCACATTATCCATGCAACCTTTACGGTATTTATGTAAAAAGGAGATTAAAACTTATAACGAAATTAGAGGGATAATACTGTTAGGATGCCCTTTTCACCGGATAATATTCTTTTCCAGGTAACTCCTTGAGAAACAAAAATATAATATAGACTTAGTTACAAAAAATATAACTCAAGTTGTAAATTCCTCTCAAGTCACTACAATCAAAGCTTGTCATTATAAACAACTTCATCTAGTATAAATAAGCTCGTCCATAGCTCGAGAAATAGTACAGTTGTAATTTGTAGCGTTGCCTTATACAGCGATCTTGAAGACAGAAATGTATTATCTTCATGATACTCGTATATACAGTTATAATCGCTGAATAAGCAAAAAAAATTCGGCTAATTATTTTGGGTATGAGGATTTTCTTCGAAAAGCTAGTAGAATATGTTTCTTAACGGGCTAACAAAAATAAAAAATACAATAGTTATCCGTATGTTATAAATTGTTATATGATTAGTGTAGTAGTAGTGATTTGTGTGTAAATTAATATGGATTCCCGTATTTGTTTCAAGTATTCTGACTTATAAAGCATTAGGAAGAAAGAAAGCTATAGCTATATCGATTAGCTGTGAAACCTTAAAGCCAAATTCGACTTTCAGCTAATTCGAATCAGCCAAACTCGAGTAGGATATGCGTAAAGCGGGTTCCGTACAAACTGGAATAATAATTACTTTGCCTTTAGAAAAAGTTGTATCTATACATCGACATATTTCAATCCAATACAAACAGTACAGTCATGGTTTTTAGATTTTTTTTTAATTTTATAATTCTATGTAATAAGCTAAAAGAGGATAAACGTATCTAGGAGTTTATATTTAATAACATAGAATAGTGGTGTAGTAATGTACATTGACTTGTCATTGAAGTATATAATAAGACATTTGTGTAAGGAAAAATATATACAACACATGCTATAAATTAGTACCCAATAAATTTTGCTATATAGTTTTACATTTCCTCATAATTCCAAACTCAGCATTTCATGTTAATTTCAACTTGATATATCCATGAGGTTTTGAGAAAAAGGGCCTTGAACCCTAAAACATAACTTTCTGTTTGTCTTTTATCTATTTTCGTCTATAATTTGGAGGGTAATTAATTTTAAATACTTTGGATTAAATTCAAATAGCAACGTCACGTCAGTAGTAAGTCAGAAGTAAGTCCACTTAACAGTTTCTAGATAGAAAGCTAGACGTTTGATGCTAATAAGATTTAAGCACCACTAATTGACATGCAAATTAGACTAGAAGCAAATCGTTGTCCATGAAAGGATTCTAGATTTTTTTAATGCCTAAATTAGTCTCATAGAATGCGAGTCCAGTTCAGTCTGGTGATGTAAATGTATCATTAGCAGAACCAGTTTTGTTTTTGTTTATACTTGAGTACGCTGCGCTGATCTCTAATATCTCTAGATTAGAGATCTTACCATTTATTAATTTATTTAATTGGCATTATTAATTAGCCACTGAACGAAAAACTTATTTAAGGAAGTCTAAAAACATAAATATTCAAAATATAAATTAAAAATAAATATTGATTTTGAAAGTACGGTATTTTGAAGATATATTATAGATCATTCAAATATTAAAAGAAAAATTATTATCTATATAGAAGCTATACTACACAGTAACACGTAAAAGACAATAGTAATATTCATTTTAGACGGAAACCAAGAAATATAATCCTAAACAATCACAAACGACAACACATAAGTTGTACAGCCTTTACCACTCACCAGGCGAGCTCCGTTTGACAACTGGGAAATGTCTATCGTAACAGAGGTTACATATTGTCATGTTATAAATTGTTACGTGGGTAATCGAAATGAAATAAAAGGCTTTTTTCTCTTCACTCCCTTTCCCCACTCTATCTATGAGCATGCAACGCATCGAAAAACAAGAGGGTATCTCTTGTTTTGTCGATGGGCATGGGCGATGGTGGCCACTTACCATTAGGTGGCAAATGGTCCACCGTTTGCACCTTATCTACCATAAAAAAAATAAGTTAGAAAAATACCATTTTTGCACTTCATAATGCTGTAATATGAACTATAGATTCCTTTTGTTATTTCATAGGAATTGTCATTAAAAAACACAAAAATATATTTATCTGTTTCAGTATTATTTTTCAACCGACTCCAAAAATCAATAAAAAAATTATCAATTCGGTTGTATTTATTATACAATAGGTACTAATACAATTTAAAATGACTGAATTAATCATGTAATAAAGTATGCGATACATATCGTGTTTATAGTACGACACTTTACTGTAGTATTATGTGGAATCTCGGAATATACCGTTATATTACCAGTATGCACACAATATTAGCAACTGGCAAATAGTTGTTCTACTTTACGATAAAATATTTTAATAATAAATAGTTGGAATCGTGGCCGTGTACGGCGATCAATACGTTGTGCATTCAGTGTAGAAGGTGCAGTTTTGTTACCAAGGAGTATGGAGAAGAAATTGCTAGATCTGGAGGAGTCACATTTGAACATTAAATATTTATCTGAAATTGATATATCTTCTTTGTGAGTAATAATTGTACGGATGTAAGGACAAAAAGTGACAAAACAAAATTCCAAAAATGATTGATTGCAGACGTATACGTAAGTAGGTATGTATTTGATATTCATTTCAATTTTATACGTCATCATGTTCCTGAGAAAAAGGTATTTGACAAAAAGACGGACAGACTACAATGTGGTGCTATAAGTTTTCCTTTTAAGATAAGGAAAACTAAAAAGTGAAAAATAATAAAAAATATTACTCTACGAGTATAGTGAGAGCCTTTAGAAATAATTTGAAATAGACACAATTCACCCGTGAGAGGACGGGTTAGGATACTATTCCCCTCTGCCGCTGGGAGAGCATCTCGTAACTCAGCACCCCCTTGGTGGTAGGGGATCTGTTCCCCGACTGGCTTGCGACCACCAGCATGCGAATCCGACCACCAAGTGTTATAGACGCGTTCCGGTCGAGCCGCATGTGGGCCAGACTTACCCCCTCCCTCTCCCATCTCATTAATGCTGCGGGTCTAGTGAGTACTCTATCTTCGAGGATGCAACGCATCGGCAAATCAAGAGGGTATCTCTTGTTTTGCCGATGTCCATGGGCGATGGTGGCCACTTACCATCAGGTGGACCATCTGCTCGTTTGCACCTTATCTACCATAAAAAAAAATAAAAAAATATGCTATTATTTTGAAAATAAAATGTAGAATCTACCGTATCCATGATATTAGTGAAGCTGTATTTCTTCGCTACATCTCCAAACCCCTCTGTTTTGACTTGGCGCACCCCTCACCCTCAGAGTACACCTCCCAATATTCACATAAATCCATTTTTAAATATTATCATGTTGAATGAAAATGTAGTGTATATACCTACCTGGATATAGAATGGATGCAAGTTTGTTACTCTTTGACGACAAAATTACAAAATCGATATCAGTATAAATATACACAATAACACAACTTTTGGTTTGTTAATCAGACTACCCCATATAGGTTTACACTTCGTATTAGACTTCTATAACAAGCAAGATTATGACCTAAACATAACAAAAACGTTGCAATTAATTCTGCAATATATAATGTGCCATATTTATTAATATTTTTGTATGAGCATTCATGTGGATGTAATAATTTGAATATTTATTTTCCTTTTACTTTCTTTTCTACTTCTTAGTCAAGGTTGCCTGAAAGAGATCACTCTTAGTGATAAGGCCGTCTGTGCATGCTTTTGTTACATTATATTGAAAATATTTGATAATTTGCTCTGGCGAAAAAATACCACCAAAGTGAGGATCATTCTATATCAGTAGCTAGTTGTTGTATTTAGCATAAAATATATGAAAAGTTTACTTTTGAAATATTACCCACATCTATACGGCGTAAAAGTATAAAGTAGTTCACGAAAAATATTTATTTATGATATTTTAAATATAAAAGAATATTACTAGTTATCTAAAATAGCGTAGAGATTAGTTTCGAAACGAAAAATTAATAGTCGGTTAAATTTTTACATTCTCCTCATTGATAGTTATCATTAAAGTTAATAATAGAGGCGCTACTTTCATTTTGTATTTGTAGGTCAAGTTTTATACGAGGTTTTCATACCGCAATATTCAGATAACAATTATATCACTGATCTCTATTATATGATAATAATGAACTGTTTATTCCTTAACTTAAGTTTTATTTACATGATCATTTTTGTTCAGACCTACTAGTAAGTATAATAAACCTGTAACAGAAAGCCCACCTCTTCCAATAACATACAATTTTATATCTAAAAAACTAAACAATAAATGCATATATTTACAGAAATATACAGAAGTATCTTACGTATCCAAAATTAAATAAATCTTAAAACATTTATAATATAATGCTTGTACGCGATGAAATATGTAACTAACTTGGAAGAAAGGATAGCTATTATCACAAAGTGGTTTGTAAATATTTGTAAGGTTTATAAATTTCTAATAGATGGTTGTGTAAGTGTATTGACACAAAACAACATCTTTTGTTATCTAGATTTAGTCCAATAGGTGGCGTATTGTTAATTTCAAAGGTTTGTTACTGTTATCTCTAATTACAATCTACGTAGTTATTAGTAAATTAGCTAACAAAGCTCTAGCACTGCACAAAGATCCTGCAGAGACTGAAAGGGCTGACTAAATTAACTTTATCGATTTTTTAATTAATTAATTTAATACTAAGTGTAATTAAAAATGTGGTACAGTATCAATTACCTGTCTAGTTAAACCTTTCACTAAAAGCAGTCAGACATCACGGTATACCTGATACGACGATCACTACCTACGTAACATATAGATATGTTTATATATATCAGTTTCGAAAGCTGTTATTAATATGTCGTACACCTACATGTTTATTATTAAAGAATAGAGTGATTAAAGATAATTTTGTTTCTTTTCTTATACGACCTTAATTTTTTAAATGTCGAAATAAACAAGTGACATGTTGAAAACACTGATAAGTAGATATTATTTTAGTAGCTAACCTGTCCTCGCTTTGTTAACGGAAAATGAGTTTTGTTAATGTACTAAACAATCAAGAAATCAAATGAACATTTGTAAAAATTTTTGTATCCTATTTTAGGAGTCAAAATATAGAAAATACTGAAACAGGCAATTCAAGTCATTGGGTGAAGGTTTTCTTGATATGTATATAACTTAAGTATCATTTTTCTATTTATATAATTAGGAAGACCATGTGCAATAACTCCGCAAGTGCATAGCGCCTACATAATAATAGATAGGTAGCAATTAATAATATTAGTAAAAAATCAAGGGATTATTTACCAAATCATAATTGAAACATAAATATAAATATTAAAATATTAATACGAGACGTGAAAAACATTTTTTAATAGCAATGAGAATATGAGTAATTTACAGGTTTACATTACATCTCTAACATTACTTGCAAGCAGTTAGTCCTACGCACGCCAAACTTCAATGGTCGAAAATCGATGGGAAATGCAGGGAAAGTATAGCTATACAGAAGCTATAGACACAGGAGGGTACGCGTCTGGCTGCCACACAAAGGACCCCATCAACTCACCATAACTATACTATAGTCTATAGCAACAACGCGAATGAACTGCGAGTTGGCGCCGAGCATTGGACTTGATCGCGCGTTTGGACGAATTGCTTCGAGTATAAATAATACAGTTCAAATATAATTACAAATAAATGCGGCCATTACTACTCTCATATACAGCTTGAGACTTTGAGCGTTTGGTGTAGTGAGTGAGCTGTGTACGGCTTTATACCGTTGGATGGACAATGGGAGTTTTGTGTTGGTGATTTTCGCGTCGGGAAAATGAAAACGTAAGCTTTGTTTATTTTTTTATAACTTAAAAATTATACTTTTTAGTTTATTTTACATTTTACATTTTTCACATATCCATATACTTATATCTAATAATAACTGTCAAGAAAACCTGTCTTCACCTTTGGTGTTAATTTAATTTAAATTAATTAGTGCCATAGTAAACTTAATAATTTTCTGTTTTCTGTTGGATGATATAAACAGGATACGATTATTAGTAAGTTATAAGTAGCATAGCAGTCAATGATTTTATTTTCAAGTAGGAATCAGCTCGTCTAGCGGTCGGCGCAACCGCACGCTGATATAATTACACATAATGTATCTCTAGTAGTGACTTCGTCGATTATAATTAACATGTCAACAATATTACGGTGAAAACTTTTGAAACTATACACAAGGAAAGTTTATTCAAATATTTAATACTGGTTGACCTTTTGACTGTTTAATTTTTGCAAAATGCAGAATTTTTTGCGTGATAAGCGTACAAACAGATATATATATTTTTTTTAATGTCTGTTTTGGTTTCTATTGGTATTCAGATGTGAACTTTTCTTAAATACTTCTATGTACGGATAAGTTACGTTTTTATTTATATAACTAGTCAACCAGCGTGACTTCGTACGCGCAGAAATTTAATATGTTAAATTAAATATGTATAATATATGTGTACAAAATTTTTAGATTCAAGTTGTGTACAAAGCCTTTTATTCCTCGGGAACGGTTCTTTTTTGGGTAGGTTTAGATAAAGATATTTTAATAACAAAGTAGATTTTCTGCTGATGATATTACAAAAGAACCTGATAAAGTAACAAACTTTGTTGCATCTTTTTTGGTTGTAAATTAGAGACTTAAAAATGTTCTTTTGAAACCAAAAATAACTTAGTTCATTTATATAAGATTAGTATTTAGAATGTTTTCTTTATCCTTGCATTTATTACTGCATATGTTTTCTATAATACAATAAGAAATATATTTTATATAACCCTTTTAGTGCTTTTAGAATTTCTCAGCAATAACATAACCTTGGTAAAATTTTGTTACAGAGACAATAAATATTTGAATTGCATTTTTTACTCCATAGATACGTACGAAACTTCATTATCTTTTTGTTGCAGTATAATTATAATCAAGGCTACTTGCAATGTTATGTCGTTTTGTAATTTTACGAATGTTAAATATATTTATTGTAGTTTAAAATAAAAGCAGTTATATACTAACGCCCTATAAAGTATGGCTTCACATCCGCCATTACAGTATAAATCCTGATATTTCTTTCAACAATTTCTAGGTCAAGTGAAGATGGTTTTCTTATAAATGAACTAACGAGTCACATTTACTGTGTTCCAGAAAATTGGGTATAAAAACGAATTCTTATGCACAAACACTCTACGAATTGCTCGTTTAAATTTTATACGGTTTAATGGATCGCGTTGAACGTTGAAATAATTTTAAGATTGCACATTTATGTAATATTCTGGTTTACTTAACAAGAGTAGAGTAAATAAATTAAAAGTTCACTTTTTAAACGACTAATATGAGGTAACTGTATTGTATAATTTTATTAAGCTTTTTATGCGGTCGTTATTTGATTTTTAAGAATATATTTTCTTGTAGATTGGATCACGAAGTCTTTGTTTATAATTATTTTTTATTGAATAAAGGGAAGGAACTATTCAACCAAATATAAATGTTTAGTAAATGCAAGTATTGAGCAGAATTATCGAAATCCATATCCTATTGAAGTCTCATCATTATCATCATCATCATTACAACCCGTTAATGGCCCACTACTGAGTGCCAGACTTCACACACTTTTGAGAACTTTAGGGAACTCTTAGCAGTAGGAAACCTTTCCTAACGATGATTGCCTTCATCGTTCAAGCAAGTGCACATTGTTTAAAACACAACTCAGAAAAGTCAGAGGTGGGTATGCCCAGGATCGAACTTGGCCCTTCCGAGTAGGACATTCAAGTCTTAACCAACATAATTATTGAAGTCTATTTTTTCATAATACAAATATATGGACGGGTAGGTATTACATAATTCATGTTCATTCTCGGTTTTTGTGGGATACGTTACAAATTCACGCACAAAAGATCGACGTGTACAATAAGTAGGGCATCAGTTCCCTTTTTAAGCTCCAAATCGAAGGGGTAAGTGATTTCGGCACTTCAAGCGGGTTCTATCGTAATATAATACTTGAGGGCAAAAAGGAGTTTAGTAAATACATGTAGTGCGAGCTTGAGCGACATAAAAGGTTTTTGCTCAATCAATGCATGTAGACAGGTTTTAATTGACTCTTGACCGAATTGCCACTTCGCGTTTAAATTGCGTATTGTAGTCTCGATTTCAAGGTCTGCACAACTGGCGTAGTTGATTGTCAACCGATTTTTTTCTGATCATGTGCACACTCCCAATTATTTTGTTTTTTTTTCGAAGACTAACTAGTTAAGTATTGTAAAAAAAATCCTCTCTCGAGAAGCAGCTCCTCTTAGCTATCATGGTAACGTATTTATCTGATTATGTCTATATCTTACTCCTATTACAAGTTGTATATCCTATTATACAGCATGTATTGCCAAACCACGTCTCAAAGGAAGTTATAATTATTTTAATTCAATTCCGTTTGAAGTGTATCAATTATACTAACTCCGAAGGCAAAACACTATCCAATCCCATGTTACCAAAATTATAAATTAAGTTATAAAATAACTAATAGTATATATATGCAAAATACTTCAGCGAAGTAAAGACGGGTCGATTCTATACAATTATATATAAGTAGCATTAGAAAAAATGATATTGACATTAAAATAAAGTCCTTGGAATTGTAAACATTTCATTATGAGACTTATTTTAATTTCAAATATCTTAAGGGTTGGAAGAGATTCCTGGACTGGATAAAGCCCACCTCTTCACTACTTCATTGTTTCAACTTAAGTTACTTGTACAATAAAGAAAATAAATGAAATGTGTAAATAAATAAAAAGTACTTAATTCTATGTCACAATAATTATTATACGTTATACAGTCACGTTAGAATTATACGAAGAATATATTAATCGTGATCTTGCACGAAGCCTACAACTTTACGTAACATGTAACAATAATTAATTCTTTTATTCAAAGTCTTAGATAAGAAAAACAGTAGGCAAATAACAATTATAAAGCATGTGTATTGTATTCAAGGTAATTACTATTTAAACGTATGTTATATAAGATACTTCATTCTCATTCATTTAAATTGTCTTTCTATGAGCAATAACACCGTCACAAAATATAAAGTTTAGTTTCATTTAAATCTTTATTTTATAATAGATATGTATTAAACAAGTTATTATAATATTCAAATTGCAATAAACTATCGTATTGTTAGAAAAAAATAACCAAACAGGTTTTTAAGTAAACATTTAAGTAATAGCCTTGATTATGATTATTGCAACCAATGTTGGGTTCATGGCCTTTAAGTTGTCTTGTTGGCCATTACTGACATAACAAAAGTTATTTTAGTAATTGTATTCAACATGAATAATTGCGTTCTTGTTGTCATTGTATGAATGGGATAATGCTAGTGATTTTGCTATAAAAAAATCAAAATGTTACATGGTCAAACAGCCAGCTGACATATATTCCACCACGTTATGGTCAGACTATGACTTTATTTTTCCTTCAAGATATTAGGTAAACTATAATCCGACAAATTTTCAAACGGTAGGAAATGACTAAAAAAAAAATGTTTTTTCTACGTGCTTGGAAGGCTGCCACTGCTCGCCCCACCCACGGAATCGCAGCTGACGGTCACAAGTCATCATAATATATGTCGGAGCATAGTAAAAGATTATCGATTAATCGATCATCATCATCGTTGTCTATGGCGTTGGAGTGGGGTAGTAGTCACTTCCGTTGTTTTGACAATATCTACCCTCGACCCTTTATATGCGATCGACAGTCTAACTGAAGTCTTAGTCGTGCGCGGTCTCTCAAGAAGTGAACATCATCTAAGTAGTGCTAGTGATAGTGATAGTGTCAAGTGCAGTGTAGTGCTGGAAGTGCTGTCCAACTAAGGTCACGTAAGTCCTTACAATGTAATTGCCACGTGGTTAAGTAAACACAATGTTAGGTTAGGTTAGCCTTAGGTTAGGTTAGCTTTGTGTTAGATTAGGTTTATGTGCGTTTAACCTTGGGTTTAAATGGAGAGCCTAGCAGTGGAGGCGAGTGTTGTAATTACTTAAAGGAGCTCCTTAAGCCTACACCTTGGTCACAAGTCCAAGGCACTGCTTAGGTTTCTCTCGTAATTATTAGAGATCATATTTGATAATTTATCGGTTCAGTAGAAGTATCTGCGTCGCGTTTACTCAATATTCCATTCAATACCATCACCCCCTTTTAGTGTTCCCCAATATTCCCATCTTCCTCCTTCCGTTTCCTTCCACATCGTTTTAAAATCCCTGACATATATATTCCTTATGCAGTATATTAATTTTCACTCGAGAGGAAATGATTGACCGAATTTGAATCTGGCTCCCGTACCATAAGAGCTTAAAAATAACTAAGGTTGCTTCATGTCCTGCAAAAGATCATCCCTGAAAGATGGTATTAAGTAAGCAATATATTAAAAATGATATGTCTATGTGGTAAATCACACCAGCATGCCATTTGTATTGCAAAATTTTAAAGCTTTACATAGTTTTATTCAAAACAGGCGCATGGATATTTAAACTTTTCTGTAAAATATTATAAAGCTTTTATATTTTATAATATTTAAAGAGTATCATATTATGAAAGCGGAAACGTATACATTACGCAAAAAAGAGTGAAACATTCTTTGAATGGAATCGGCAAATATTGCAATTACTGCTCCATAGATGGGGTGCTCTAAACTTTCAATGTAAAATGAACCTTAATACATAAAAATATGATTGAATTTAGTAAGTTTCTAAGGAAATACTGTACAATGATTGTCCCTCGGTTTACGGTGCAAGTGCGGAGTCAGTGTGACTATGAAGCGACTAATTAATCTGGCTTACGAATCAGAGGGTTCTTTAGGGACGCCGTTTTGTTCTGTTTGGACTGCTCTTGTGTTGATGAGTTAGTGAGGAACATGTGAGGGTTTTTAATAAACTATGGTGTAAATCAATAGATTAAATTGAAAGAAAGGTATATACGCAGTTATTTGAGTGCTGTGAATAATTTCGCATTGATCAACTTTTGCTTTTGTTCCTGCAGAGCAGTTGTAATTAAAAAAAAATATTAGTTTAATAAAATACTGAATGTTGTGTTAAAAAATCTAGTACTATCTGAAATGATAATTATTATTCAAAAGTTCTCAATATTATTTAAAATATAAAGGATTTAATTCCGATGTGTTTGTACTTTACTATTTTTTCGTTATCATCGAAATTTTATGTTAAATTAAACTATTTAATTACTGTTACTTGTTATTTAGGAAATAATGTTTATTATCACTTGAATACACTAATCTAAAGCAGGGTTGGCGTGATTAAAACATGTTGCTTTAAACACATTCTCAAGTCCAATATCTTAATATTACTGTAGGTATGTTTGTTATTCAATTAAAGGAAAATGGCTTTAATGAAAATTGAACACACAATTCAATAAATTGACACTATCTGTGTTTCAAAATCTAAAAAAAATCATATTCCTGCGGGATAAAAATATAATAGTTACCTAAACCGGCAAAGCCGGGGCAGATGCACTAGCTATATGTTTAATAAAATTTGAGACTTAAAAATTGAGGTAAAAAACATGAAAACAAATTATCTCGGTAAATTAAAAATGTTTGTAATTAGTGTACATGTTTACAGAATGAATGTAATAACATTAAAGTTGTACGTTTGTAACGTAATAACAAAGGGTGTTTTAGGCTACAGGTGGTGCGGCTTGTTTTTGTCCGGTCGTCGACCTCAGTGGGCGTAGTGGCGCACCCTTACTGTTGCTAATCTAACTACATCAGAAGATTTAATGCATTTGCATTTATCAAGGGCACACTTATCTACTTCGGTATAGGATAGTCTGATGAGAATTTAGTAGAGATCTTACAATATTGATCGCTAAGATACATCAAGTGATATAGTCGCATTTGCTGCTTTACTTATGTATCGCTCCGTATATTTTTATTATTGTTTATTTTGTGTGTAATAAGGAATTTATTAATAATCTATATTCAGCACCTAACATATGCCTTGGTCAATCAATATAATATTGATAGTAAATTCAATTGTCAATCACACGGGTTGAAAAGTCACGTCATGTCTATTCCAAAAAGTTAATGCATAATCTACACAAAATATGAAACAAAGTCGCATTATCTTTCTTTTTCTCTCCTAAATCACCCTTTCTCACTGAACTAATTTTGATGTGGTTTTGCTGATGGGAAGATCAATTATCTGCATTTGTTTGAAGGGTTGTTTAGATAATTTGATGTGAAGAAAAGCACGATCATTTTGTAATAAATTTTATGCGTCCTACCATACCACTGATATCTATTTTAACAACAAAGTAGGTAATGGTTAGTGATTAATAAAGATATATGATTAATATAGATAGTAGACGCGAACATATCTTGAAAATATATTGATATCAATATTCGCGTCTTCTTCCATCATTAGAAAACTTCCATTATTCGCCAGAATGTAGCCGAATATTCGTGGACTCCCTTATAATTTTAAAGCCACTATGTTGTACAAAACACATACCTACTTAAATGTTGTAATGTTGTTAAAATAATGTTTTTTACTGTATATTGAGGGTTACATGAAGGTTAAGTACCTATCTTCCAAAATTAGTTCACAACAGAGATGACTTCTGGTATGAAAGGATTATGTTTCAACAGATGCTTCGCTCCAAACATTGTAGAAAAATAAAAGAAGAAAATAAAACCTGTTTAATATAAACAGGACTATAAATACTGGCTCTAGATTTCAAAAATCAAAGTACACACACTTGTCTCGACATGCGACATATCATTTACCGCATGCAGTACATGTCATAAGTACAAAGTTGAGTATTCAGGTAAAATTGCATTTGATTGAGTGGCTAGGAATCATATTACAAGGTTTAGATTATATTATCACACACAAATATTGCAACCAATACATTAATTTGCATTCGTTGTTAGCAAAATTGTTTATAACTTTTGATTAGCGAGTTTTTCATATTAGTTCCGACAACTTATAAGCACTATCCCGATTTATTTAATGAATCTAGGCCACGAGAGCCAGTACGGTTCGTTTTTATTTCTAAAATTCATCATACACTTTTTACGCGTCTCTGTGTATCAATCCTATGTAAAAAATGATTTTAATGTCGCTAATGTTATGTCAAAGAAATTAAGATATTAAAATAAAAAAACATATAACCATCTCCGTGGTAAATCATCGCTGCAGAAAGATAGTAAACCTTTCGCTTCTCTGTACTGTTATTTTAGGTCACGAGAATAATAAAAGTTCAATTGGAATACGCTCAATGCTTTACAATGCATCGAAACAGTTACGTATATCCGACATTGTTCTATTTTAATATATTAAATGTTTTATTGTTTTATATAAAATAGTTACAAAAAGACTTGGTCTTATTAGTTTAATTAATTTAAAAACTCTATCCGGCTTAATGTATTAACTACTCAGAAATAACAAAAAAATGAGACTGCTTCAACGTTTTATTCATTACATTCTTAGAAATTTATGATTTATTTCTCGTTTTTGTCAAATTCTCTTTGCAAAAAGTTTTTATAAATAACGCTTGAAATTTCCTAAACATTTTCTAAACTAATTCTACTAGATATAGTTTAATTTGGTTGATTTTAGTGATATAAGTTAGATGGTTTTCCATAGTAAAATTAATCAAGATGATGTTAAAATATGAGTTGTTTGCATGATATGCAAAGCGGAGCACATAATCTATTTAAAGCCTACGTACGGCAGAATAATAGCTTTCCCCATTCCCCCTGTACTCCCCCTCCCTGGAGGAAAATATAGGAACACAGAGGGTCGTTTAACAACGCATTTTAATAACGCGTCCATAATTTTAAAGTTTTTATTTTTTAGTTCATTATACTTTACATGTCGTTGATCGTCGTTTATGGCATAAATTAAAATTAAATTATAAATTCTCATATGTTTTTTTTAGACACGGGTTTATTTTTAAGTTAGTAAGTTGGACAGTTTATATATTTAAACAACGATTTTATCACAATAACAATGCAGTTGATAGTTACATAAACCATCATAACACATTTTTCATTTCAAACTTATACTACTGAGAATATTATGACAATGTGTTGATTGCAAGAGATTATAAATATACAGAAGGTTTTAAACCTTGAAGGTTGAAGGTGGTGCTAACTATTGATAACAGTTCCCACCAAAAATTTAGACTGCTATAAACCACTATCAAATTTTTGTAGAAACATTGATGAGGTTATAAACTAGACATATAAATATACTGCAATATTTAAAAACATCTTATACTCATAACAAGGATACTAATATTACCTCTTCCTGTCCATATCCTATACTTCCTCCGTTACTATGAGGTAATAGGCAGCTTATAGACTGTTGTGTTGGCTTAGGTGAAGTTACGCGCTACATATTACGCTTTGCTCGTAATATCCGGTAGAGCGCGCTGTGTTGTGCATATTGATGTCCCTATGATAAATTGTTGAGTTACAACCATTTATTTTTATTAATTTTTAAATTTCTAGAAATCTTAATCTACTTGATCTGTATATTATGTTAAAATTATTTCCAACCGTTTCTTATATTCTAAAAATAATTTAGGAATGTTTTCTTGGAGGAGTTAAGTACAGGAGTTAAGCTTTGAAATTATAGTTCGTTATCAGTTGATAATTTTTTGACATTTCACAAAGGATGTGTTATCACTATAAATGACATTGGCAAAGTAATGATAATCCAAATCAACAAACGCAAAAGTAAAAAAAAGTCAATAGAATATTAAATATGTATGCTTGTTAAACATTTCAAAAGACACACATACACATTTTCAAAAGACACATATAACACATCTAAATTGTTATAATCATTTTCTAGTAATTATTTACATACAATAAGTGGTCTGGCTGGTATCTAATAATGAATATTTGACTATGAATGAGAACGCTATTTATAATATTAAAATTGAATATCTCTTCCTCCTCTTATTAGCACTCTACCGCTCACTGCGAGTATTTTAATAAACTTCATATTTCCCTCAGAGAGAATTCATTATGTTAATGAAAATTTCAGTTTATGTATATTAGAAACTTGCGTCAAATCTACGATTCACATGCATATATAAAATATAATATCTCTAATTTAAAATATTAAGTATAATGTTATATATGTAAAATAAGCTATTACTTTCTGTTGTTTTATTTTAAAAATACTGTATTGGCTCGACAACTAACAAGCTCTGTCCTGATAGATCAGCTAATTTAGACAACTCATCTCCTAGAATAAATATTGAATAACTTAATGAAAGTGTAAATGTAATAAAGTATAGAGCTTTGTATCTCTAATTGATCATGTTAGTCATTAACTTTATCATATTTTAGTTAGACCTTAACGAACCATAAGTCCCAGGCAATGATCGGCTTTTTTTATCGTTACATTAGAGTGCTAAGGTAACATGAGACTATGTTATTACTAACAGCAGCAGCAACACTGTTATAAATTAGTACGATACTCTTAATATTTGTTTTGCTAGAGAAATGTTAAAATGTTATATCGCAGGTGCAATGTGTTGTTACTCCGTTCCTCGCAATATCCGGGGAGGCGTGCCAGCCATGCCGATGCATAATACTCGTAATTGAAGTCCTTTTGATAGGTTTTAAATGAGTTTTACTGTTTTGTAAAACATTTGTGCTTTAATAGCTTTAACCCAATAATATTATAAGTCAATGGCTTCATCACAATGGTTGTGGTCATGTAAAATGTTGCCAAGACGAGACCATATACTGTCAAAAATAAAACACGAAAATTGCACACCGGGAGTGGCAACTTGAACATTATCGTTGTAAATTTTTGAATATTTTGGAAAGGTTCGGGAATAACTTCACACGAATTGCTTTATTTATCTGTTTATAAAAGTACTATCATTCGTGGTTAAATACAATATTCATCTATTGCGCTATAGTACACAAATTTAAATTCAGTTTTGTATGAAACGTTCTACCAATTAAGCGTGCTAGTGCCGTCTTACGATTTTTCGATCAGGTCACGTATCGCGATGACGCGAGTTTAACATTTTTTTACCTATCCCAAAAATGCACAGCGCCGCTAAAGAAGTTTTAACTTTAAAAATTATCAGATCTCATGTAGAGGCAAGCTTTTAACTCTACACGCTCTACCTCTCCAAGCTCTACTTTCACAAACTTTACAACTTAGTCAATATATATGGCCGATACGATACGAGGGTTTAAAAAAACGACGAAGCGCTTCAAGAAAAGGTAGTAGTGCCCTTGCCCAGCTTGGCTCGACTTGGCAGTGGCACTACCGTGTCCCCAGATATTATGATAGCAATTAATGCTTTAATTTTTTATTTGAATTCTGAATAACAGGGATAAAACAGGGCAAAATCCATCTTGTCTTGATATTTCTATAAACAGTTCATCATTGATTAGATATATTCAAAGATATTCTGGTAAGACTAACAAAAAGATAAGCACAAAAATGGCACCCCCATTTTCAGTCAAGCTGTATATTAAAAGCCTAGGTCCATTACTCATTGTTTTACTACAATAACTTTAATAGCATATTTACACGCCACACTGTTCCATTAGTAGTGTAATTAATATTTACTACGATCAATGGAAATTATTATTTTTCAAATTCAATACCCACGCGATGAGCTTCGAATTATAATATCGCGTGGATATTCTGCATCGTGATAAACCACATCATAAACAATCTGAATACGACCGACAAATACCTGTATCGATATAAATATAATGTTATATATGTCGGAAACTAATTAAAAAGGATATAGTAAATAATATCTCAATAAGCATCGTATATTCACAACGGATGGCCTATAATATAAGCTACGGGCGCAACCCGGTCAGGATATAACCAAACATTACGATCTCTTACTATTCTGACAGGAACTATTGTGACAGGAACCTAAGCAGTGCCTTCGACTTGTGACCAAGGTGTAGGCTTAAGAACGTCCTTTAAGTGAACACAACACTTGCCTCCACTGCTTTTTCACCGTCTAAACCTGAAATTAGACTAACATTAACCTAACCTAACACAAGGCTAACCAAACTCACACAAAATTTGTTATTTATTTTATTAAACACTATCGGAGCGTAAGTTAGCCTTAGGTTAGCCAAACCTTAAGTTTAATCACAGAACATGGACAGTGGAGGCGAGTATTGCAATTGTGTTGAAGAGAAGAGCTCTTTATACAACTTGGTCACAAATCCAAGGAACTGCTTAGGTTCCTGTCGTAATTGTAAGAGATCATGATGTTTAGTTATTTATCGGTTCAGTAGCAGTATCTTGCGTTTACCTAATAGTCCATTCAATTTCACACTCCTCTTAGTGTTTTTCTCTCACCTTTTGTTTCTCCAAGTTATATTATCGTAATTAATGAATATCGGAACTTTTTGAAAAACCACTTTATTTATGTTTTTACTGAGAGGGTTTTCAAGCTTTTTATTTTACTGTAACTCATCAGATAGCGCTGCTATATAAAGTAAATATTTCTTATAATTTTAAATAAAATAACGATAAAATTAACACCAATAATTTATTCAGCTCATTATTCTATTATATTATATACTACATTTTTTACTGATAATTTATTGATACAAAATACAGAGAATTTTTGACCGATATCAGAAAATCATGGTATAAAGTAAATGCTAATTGAGTGAATGACTTTACGACTTAGTAAATTATGTTTTGATTAACTTTAAACAATTCTGCACTGTAACATCGATTTGTCAACTGCATATTAATTATATAATACAGAATTTATATGATTAGATCTGAGAAAGTTTTCGAAATTTCGACGACAAAGTGATTTAGTAAGAAATTAAGAATCATCGAGAAGAAAAAAAGTAAGAATTCTTTTTGACTTGACGGCGCGTAGGTTAGGTTTAGGTTAACCTAACCTTAGGTTTAAACTAAGCAATGGAGGCGAGTGTTAGAATTCTGTTAAAACACCTTGCAAACCTACATACACCTTGGTCACAAGTCCAAGACACTGCTACTGCACTCTAGGGCCCTGTCGTAATTATAAGAGATCATAATATTTAGTTATTTATCGGTTTAGTGGCAATCGGTTTTCAATATTAAAAATTTCTCATTTTCTCCGAGTTATTAATGAGTAAATTTTTGCAGTAATAATACATTTTTTGCAATATTAGACACACTCGATCTTTATAGAGTAGTTTTTTCGAAATCAGTTATTATGCCTACTATAAGTAAATAACATTGATATCAATATACTTTCTGTATGGTAATTAGTATTCTTCCTAATATATAAAAATAAAGTAGTCTAATTTTATCAACCACCATTAAAATGTAGATAGGCAAGCTACGCTACTGTTATGACAGCCGGTCACGTAAACGTGAACGTGCACGCGATAGTATACGTTTGACTATCTGCCGACACAGCTTTCTGGAAAACAGTTTAGAAACTGTTAATGTCATGTGATAAAAGTAATAGTGTTAAAAACAGATAAACATTTTTATCGCCACCTCACGACTTCATCTTACGTGATTTTAAAAAAGAAATTTTATTCGATACTTGGATAGATTGTTTTATACTCTTTGAACTTATCTTAGACTTGAACATACTTTCTCTAGAGTAATTACCTTATTCTTTAAATAGAGAAACAATATGACCGCCTCAGAATCACATTGTTTAACTATTTTTACATAGGTTTCATATCATTCAACGCAATGAATTAATTTTAGCGCGAAGCGGTTATACTGAACTGCACTGATGATTGATTAATTATTTTTCCTAAAAGCCATAAACCTAAGATTGAATTAAATTGAAAATTCACATCTGCTTTTCTTTACTCTTAGATATATTTTTTATTTATGTGCTTAGAGTTATAAATATGACAAACTTGGACGATTTGTAGCTGGAAGACCTTGAAAATGTCGTTATAATGATTTAAAATGAACATAAAGGAAACTCGTTATTAACTTATTTGGATTGCATCGCAAAAAACCAATTTAATGGTATTTTAAGTTACCTACAAGTGCACCTGTGCTGTCTGTATTCGGCAGGTGTTACATACGAAAAGATTTAACGGAAGCATTTATGTTGTTTTTGTTTATAAGTTAAAATATCACATAATTGTAATTTCGGCGTTTTACCAAATTCAGTAGAATCTTTTCTCCGAATAGTTAAAAGTTAAGTATTTCTCCTAAATCTCGCAACAGATTATGATATGGTTTTTCATATTGAAAAGAGTGATAAACGAGAAAAAACGGAAGATAATAAATTAGGATTCTTTGTTGTACACAAAAGAAAAAACTCAAGAAGCCGATCCATATGATAAACAATAAAAAGCAAACTTATCACTTGAAGTAACGCTTAGTATGCCATGTTAACAATAAAGCTACAAACTATACCACATATATAAACATACATGAAAGCTATATATTAATAAAAAGGAATTTCATCCTGGATGAAAAAACATTATAAAAAATAAATTGCATGTTTTTGTGGCTAAATTTATGTTCATATTATATATAATAAACTAATATATTAGTTATATATTATAAAACGAAAAAGTTGTACTTCCCTTTTGTGATTTGATTTACATCATGGTGTTCTAAAAATCCCACTTAAATCTCATTCTATGGTGTCGGACAAACGGCTTTGAACGGGATCGCCTATTCTCATAGTATTTACGTCGCCATGACGCATATTACGACACCATGGGACAATCGGAACCCTACACTCGCCGCCCCCATCTGTTTCCTATGCACGATACCATTACGTCTTACGATAGTTGGAATAGTATGGATATCTATTGATTTGAAATTATATTTTGGTTAGTAAATATATGTCTTTGATATTCATAAATTGAGTAATATTTGAAATATCAGATAGCCATCATTCTAAACACCTATTTAAAATTATATCACAATCCGAAATGGCTTAACAGATTTTTAAAAAAAATATTTAGATTAGGGATAGTTTTTCTATGAATTGTTGATTTTAGAAACACTGTAGGTTAATTTGCATAGTATTACAACAACAAATGCTTATTAGAAGCTAAAATTTTATACTTAAAAAAAACTTTAATTTTATACTTAAAATTTACTTACGTGTCTTATGCATAAAAGGTTAAAAGATCTTTTTTGCATAAGGCACGTAATCTTTGGAACAACATAAGTCAAATTTTTGGACAGAATATGCGATCGATAAAAATGTACAGTTACCAAATAACATCCATATTCATCTATCGTCTAGACTCAAAAGCCAACGCCTCGCGGAAATAGTCGAGCACACCCGAAAGTGTCCGAAAGCTTGTTTTTTTCTTTCGTCTCGCTCGCACCAGAACTAAAAGCTTGACAAAAAGCTCAAAAGCTCTCGTAAACATGCGTCGTACGACCGTGTTGGTAGTTTGTTATTAAATAATAACATTGTTTCTATTCATTTGTATTTAAACAGTGCAATGTTTCTGTTATAAAGGTTAACGTTAGACGGTAACGTGTACGTGTTAACGGTGTTTCTATATTTGGACTGGATTGGGAAACTGACATAATGTGAGTTCCGTGTTTTCATTTGTAATTTAATTTTAAAATTCAACATTTTATTTACCAATTTACTATATTTTACTGAAGTAGTAAATAATCGATAAAACACTTTATTAAACTCTAGCTGACCCGTTCGCGAGTCGCATTCGAAGGTGTATTAACTACAAATAAAAGTATTATCAAAATCGTTTAGAATTTCTCACCTTTTAAACCTTTCTTGGGCTTGTAGAAATAGAATTATTTGTAACCAAAATTAGCCAAATCGGTCCAGCCGAGTTTTAGCAAGACTAACAAATGTCAATTCATATTTCTAGTCTGTCTAGATTTTTCTGGATTGCTTTATCTCTTAAATCATTAGACTGATAAATGTTTATTTATTTGTTTACATTTTTGTAAAACCAACGCAGGGTGGTCCTTCCTATACAAGTCATACGTTTATAAATATTATTAATAATCATATTTCCAGCAAGTTTAAAAATTTAACAATTTACGTAATTAAACAACTAATAATTTTGCAACATATATAATATGTAAACTCCATTTAACATATTCCAAATTAGAAACGTCGATCTTTTCTTCCTTATTTCTCGTTTTTGACTTCAATTTATATTGTAAATATTTTAAATTTCTGTATTTTAAATACCACTCACTTGTATTATTTATTAATTCAACACTTCTTTTAAATTCCTTATTTTTACGAGAAGATAATATTTATTTAGATAAACTATGTAAGTCCAATGTTTTGGTTTTAAATATTTTGTACCGCCATTTAACAAAGTTTTAAGGTACCAGTAGGCTTACATCCTAAAGTGACAATATTACTCAGTATCGTAGTTTTGATATCAAAAATTTTACGAGATTCCATTAAGAACAAACATTTCCTAAACAAAATAAAAATTTCAATCCAAAATTATTATAGCAATTTAGAAAAAATATACAAGAAATCATTGTTACATTTATTTAAAATTTAAATAATTAAAAACTATACTCCAACAGCTCTCATAAGTTAGTAGTGTATCCAAATATAATTCAGCCATATTGAGTTTTCACAAAAAGTTCAACTTAATTAATAGCAGCGACCTATTTTCAAGGTAAGCTTTTAATTAAAGGTTTGAAAGGCACGCCACGGTATTGTTACCGCTCTCTACTTCCTTTTTAAATTTATTTTTATCTTACTATACAAAGGAAAAGATGCTAAAGGCTTTAATGGCTAGATCTTCTCTAAATCTGTACTGAAAAAGAACAAAGATTCGGCGTTGCAGAGTATAAATTAAATATCTTTTTAGAAGATACTGTAAAACGTAATGTTTTTAATTCGTCAATGCTGTTTATATCAAATCCATCAAATGTTTTGTCGGCCGTGACTACATTTGTAGTTGTCATTAGTATACGCTTTTTCTTCCCTTAGATATTTATTAACCAAGATTCCGACAAATCCGTAAAGCTGGGTCGTTGCAAGAACTCCATGATAAAGAATTTTGTCAGCCGTTTCGTTATACAGTTAAATTAGTTGTTAGGCAGCAAGTTTTAACTTTGGATGATGACCACATATATCTCAAATATTTCGTAAAATTCCTCTTTGTAGTTATGAGTTAGGAATTAGCAAAATTGATTAACTAAATCTGAAGTATAAACAAATACATTGTAATTTATAACTCTAGCAGAGGTTGAGCAATAATTTATTATTAATGTTTTTATGCAACAAGAAACATGTGCAGTACAAAATATACATATAATTTGGAAGAAAGCCAGCGGACATTATTTGGTTGACTGTCGAGTTTAAACCATAATTGCGTCTAGTTAGCGATAGCGGTACGCTCAATCTTCTCTACAACTTTCTTTATAATATGTGTCATTATAGAAAATACTTCGTACATAGCTTAGGGCTTCTTATACTATTTTTTAGAGACCTTACACGTCTACCAAACTTTCACATATTTACTTAAATATCACATTAGATATTAAAAAATATTTTATAATAAAATAACCCCACGGACAGCTAATAACCAAATGCAGCGAATATATTTAGTTCTTTGTTTCATTCTTTCGTGTTTTTTCTGCCTATCTGATCGCGATAAACTCATAAACTGCTGAATTAATTTTCATGCGGTTATCACCAATTGATAGAGTGGTTTATAAAGATGGTTTTGATGTATATAAAATTTTACTTCGCTTTAGCTGAGTGGACAATTTAAGTTCAAATTTACAGTCACTTTTTTTCATAAAAAAGGAGGAAACAATTACATTAAATTACGTTAAAAATTATTACAAAAAAATACTATAGACATAATATTTTGGGAAGCCCATTCAGAGCCTTTAGAGTGTTTTGAAGAGAACGTAAAGCTGTTAAAAAAAAAAAATAAAAGCGTCTAATTGATTTGATCAAAACAGTAGACACAAGCAAGCATCTAAGGCGGTTAAGGAGAAAAAGAAAAGAATTTTAGGTAAACCAAATGATGACCTAATGCTTTGTTTTTGTAATTCAAATCTACGCCACAAGAAGTATACCGCCATAATGACCTCGTGACAAAAACAGCGTAACTGTAAATTTAGTTTAGTTTTCTTTTATATTTTCCATGTTATTTCCAGATTTAAGTAATGGCATTAGCGGTTAAACGAGGGCACGTTTACCGGCGACGGCTCTACTCGGAAACGAATTGTTTATACGATCGACATTTGTGATGCGGCCAATGTTCGCCATCACTGTTTATGTCATACTCTTCAGTCTTTATGCATTCTCGAAATAGCTGAGGACAGTTTCTACTCGTTCAAAGAAAAGAATTGGGTCATTTCGAACATTACAACTGGTTTTTATAGGGTATGATTGAATGAATTTTCTAACACAACTGGTTTTTATTGTCATGTGAAATTAGGTTACTCTTTTATAAAATATATTTACAGAATTATTATTTATAATAATAATGCACGTTAAATGGGTAACTAGTATTCTATGCCATCTACATTCCGTGAACTTGAACCTAAATTTTTATCATTATAGTGATATCAGAATATACTTTTAGCAATACCGTTTATAAATTAGTATTCAAATAGACAATATATAGCTTTCGTTCCTATAGTATTAAGTTACTCAGTCAAGTGATATCCTGAAGTACATATTAAAGTAAAGATACTAGTAGTATTGTTTGTGGCATGGTATTATCGAGGTATACGTAAGTAATATACTGTATTATTTTAATATTTGGTAGCGAGGTCGAGCGATGAAGATGAGAGTTTAAGGTTGTGAAAGACGTCTTTAAACCCACTCCTGTGTCTCAAGCCAGACACTGCTTCGCGACTACGGCTTTCATCTAGATTACATGTTAATATTGTCGTTTGAGTATTACTGTGCAGCTCCCATATTCTTCATAATGCCTAGGCTCTGAAATCTGTATAATTGTATTTGCATGTGAAAAAATAATTAATATATTATAATAAACATATTTTTATGATATCATAGTGAAATAAGTCGCGTTTCGGTAAGGTATTATAATGACATTGAAGTTACAGAATAATCGCACAATGTAAATGTTTTAAATGTAGCAAAAGTATTAACATTCTGTAGCCGAGTTCTATATTTCCTATGATCATTTTATAGTAACATTTTGAATGAATGAAAACACTTTATTGCACACTATCAAATATACAAATAAACAGGCTTATAAACTAAAATATAAATAAATACTAATGTGTACACAAGAATGTGTGCAAAGGCGGTCTTATCGCTATAAGCAATCTCTACCAGACAACCTTTGCTGTGTGGACTTTTGAGATTGGTACTGGGCAGTGTAAAAAGTGTTGTAAAATAATTTATAACAAATATTATAATTAAATATTATACTATATATAATAATATCTATAGAAATTACTAAATATCAGATATATGTTTATTTATTTATACATAAATACCTACATACATACATACATATATTACGTACTATAGCTACATACAATACTTTACATATATAACTATATTAATGTTAAGTAGTATTTTTTTAATCGACACTTGAAAATATTCAGTGATTCTGAATGACGAATATTTTGCGGTAAGTCATTCCATAAATTAATAGTTTGCACAGTAAAAGAGTCGTTGTATGACTTTGTATAAACATTTTTTGTATGTATTAAAAATAGGATATTATTTACATATTTTTTAAAGTTATTAATAACATGAAAAGTGGTCAAATTATTGAAGATTAACAAATAAAATTTAACTTAATAAAACAAGCAAAAATTTTTGGATTTCTAATTGAGATTAATTTGACAATGTGAAGAATTTAACTCGTTTCGTATGGCAACCGGCGATTGTGTAACGCGTGAATACTTTTCACAAGTTGGTCTGCGCACATGTTTAGCGGCTCAGTGTATCGGTGGTTGCCGAGTTGTCGAGCCCTCGCTATTTGCAGAACAATGCAGGCTTGATCTGCGCAAGTACGCGTTGCGCATATCAGTGGGAAAGCGCGGGAGGGAAAACGCGCGAACTCGCCAGTCGCCAGTACCGGGCGGCGAGCGCCACTGGCCGCGCGCCGAAGCAAGCTCGCCACGCTTGCGCCCTGGCGGCCGACGTACGCCGCGCTCGACGCGGCGTCACGTTTTCCGAATCGACCGTAGATAACACGGCCACCGTGACTGAATTTCAGTGTCAAAAGGTTGGTGACCTATTGTTCAATAGAAATACAACCCAATACTAACACCGTAGAGTCCTGTTTTCCAATTTAATGTCCAGGGAATCATTTCCTCGTGAGCAAATGTCAAAGTTATATAGTTTAAAACCTTATCACACCTTCATAACTAAAATAATCAACATCTACGATAAAGTTTAAGAACTAATATTTAAGGATCAAGTTGAATGATTTTATTAATTAAAAGTTATTGCGTCTTAACTTCCTTGTTAACGGACGGAAGGAACTAGATGTAAGGTAATAAAAGCAATTTCAATTGGAAACGAATGATCAGATAATTGCGTCTTATGTTTCATTTATTGTCTGACGTAGCCCAGTTTCCAGGATGACCTCATTTTGCGGGGAGCTTTAGGTTGTCCTTACGCTCCCTTCTATCGTAGTATTTTTACAATCGCGTATGAGATCATTGATTTTTTTGCTCAAGGTAATAACAAAATAAACTAAAACTAAGTAATGATTCATAAAATACTAAAGTAAATAGAGGTGACCTAAATGTACAATTAATCTCAAATTAGATTTTGTTAACATAAAATCTTGTACTAGTTTACGCCAAGGGATATGTCATGTCCCAGAATTATAATAGCTGCGTTTGAATGCGGATTACGAATTGATGAGATCACCGTGTGTATTGGACGAGTAGAAATGTCCTCTTATTCGTATTTAACTGAAAGTATAGATTTTTATCTACTACAAGAGCGATAATTATGCAAAGCGTTAGTGTAAGATCCACACCCTCTACTCCCAACGACCTAATTATTTTATAAGGTAAATATATCATGAAAAGGTTCAGATAAATTGGTTGAGCAAATATTATCAGTATAAGTTAGGTAAAGACCATATGTCATCACTTGTAATTAAAATGGAATTGAGTTTATATATAGGTTGTAATAAAGGATGGAAATAGAGTATTTTTTTACATAATTTAATGTAACATTAAATGATCACTTTTTACACAAAGTAACAGAAAACAAAGAAAAGTCTAGCTCGTATCTGAGCGCTGTCCATAGTAGCTTTTCGTTAAATTTTGCTCTTCTCTTTGCAAGCTTTAGCTTACAAAGGGGCATTTTAACTTTAAAAGGTAAAATATTCATGAGATGAGTTAAATTTCAGTTCCTCTGTTCTTATATGTGTAAATAGATATTACATAGATAAAATTGATGCCATGTAGCATTTATTTGCCACTTCAGAAATTTAAAAGTCAAATAAAACTGTTGAGTTTCTTGCCGGCTCTTGTCAACAGAAAACAGCATTACGAGCTATTGGTAGCTTTAGACAAACTGACTGACTGACCTGATTGACGTGTCAAAAGTACTTTGCAAAAGTCTAATTGAAATAAACTATTTTGAGTTTGAGTATAAGAAAGCTTATACTAATGCAAAATTTACTCAATTCTCAACGTTATCTTATTATGCTTTTACAACACATTTAATATGTGAACTATACTATTGTCTTAAAGGACCTGGATTGATGTTCAGTTTAGGCGTAACCAGGTCTAGCAGGCGGAAAATTGAAGGCAATAAACTTATTACGTCGCTCTAATAAGCAAAGCTTGCCTGGGATTGGTAATATTGTTTAGCCTTAGCTAAAACATATCTACAAATACGTGGACTATCAATTATTTAAGATCCCTGGAATTGTTTATTTTAAATTTCAATTGTTAGAGAAAATTTTAACAAAAAACCTTTATACAAATATTCTCTTATTTTGCTTTGAGAAGTAATCCATTAGAGAAAGAAGGTTTGAGTCCATTAATGCTTCCGCTTGTATTTTTATAAATATTTGGTTTAATTTCTACACACTTCAGTAAGATTCCTGAGTATTTTAAGAAAGCTTTACATCACAGTATGGATTGATTAACAGTATTATGAAGATTATTTATAATTAATTTGCGCGTTTTGTTTAGCAAAAGAAAAACCTGTTGAATCTTTACTAAGTTAAATAATATTTTTCTGTACTCTGTAGACTACATATACGTTGACTATCTTATAAATGTTAGTGCCTAATTTTTGCCTATAATTTGTATGCTGTCATACCAGTTTTATTTACTTGGTTACCTCCTCCTCTTATGTTAGAACAAAAGAGTTTACCTCATAATTGAACCTTTGAAGGTAAACCACTGTAAGTTTATTTAATTTTATTTTGTAATTGTGGTAAAATTATGTACACTTAAACTGCTCTTTTATACATTAATTTCACACAGGCAGACACATCTGACTTTTCAAAATTATGTGTGTTTTAACGAATTTTATATCACTTGCTTTAACGGTGACGGAAATCGTCGTGAGGAAACCTGCACTCCTGAGAATTCTCCATGTTCTCAAAGGTGTGTGAAGTGTGTCAATCCGCACTTGGCCAGCGTGGTGGACTTTGGCCTAATCCCTCCTTATTCTGAGGAGGAGACTCGGCACAGCAGTGGGCCATTAACGGATGATGATGATGATGACTATATTTATAGCACGAGTTTTTTTTACCTATTTAAGTATTAGCGAGCTAACCTATAATTAGTATGGTGTGAAATATTATACTGGTAAACTTAAGTTTCTGATTTATGTTGTGCTATGTACATTATACATAACATAGTAACTAATAACATTAAATTAAGTATGCTTTTGTAACACATATTGTAACACTTTTTTTTCGCAATAAATTATTCTATTCTATCCACAAATTATATATATACAAATCTTCAAATTTTAAACAAGTTTTCAGCTCAGCGAAGATTGAGCCTGTCGATTAGTACTAAGTAAACATATTATAACTCTAATTACAAGTTATTTAAGTACTTTTAAACCTGACAAATTCAGATTTAACGACAGAATAAAATATAACGATGCCGACCGTGAAATAAATGCAAAAGGGATATAATGAAGCAGTTCCGACCGTAAGCAACAGGCAGTTCACAGCCTGGCTTCAGTCTATAAGTAGAGGCTGTTTATATTACGTCAACATGCTTTTAACTGTTCCGCTGCGTTAAACAAGCTTTTAATTTAATTTTGATATAATCTACTCCATTTTAAAACCTTTGATATAATTTTTCTTGCTGCTAACCAAACGTTTTAAAATAGCCTCTGCGTAATACGTCACGTAGGTAAAATCGATATTGTAAAGGGTCAGAGTGGATAACGTGAGGCTAGTTAAATTTTTTTTAATGTTAAACTATACAATTTAGTTAAATTCGTATTAACTAACATATTTGTAATAATTATAAATCATTAGATATATTTTGCAGAAAACTTTCGCACTAATGGAGGGGGGGGGGGAGGGGGGGATAATCCTATTAATATAATTATAAACGCGAAAGTTTGTTAGAACGTATAGATGGTGGATGTATTGATGTATGTTTGTTACTCTGTCACACAGAAACTACTGAATGGACTTTGATGAAACCTTACAATAATATAGCTTATACATCAGAATAAATAACACATAGGCTATAATTTATGATGATATAGTGTGAATTATCCAAAATACAGCGGTTGTAACCGCGGGGCGCAGCTATTCTTGAATGAAAATCATGAAGTGGTAATGTGTGACTGAATAAAAAAATAATATTTTTGAAGTTAGTGTAAGTCATCATTGACAAGACCCTATGACATTTTAATTTTATATTATTTGCATGTTTTAAAAGTTCATATATACATAATATATATAATATCTTCTTCTGTTCCACTATAAAGTACATAAATATTAACAAAATATGTAATAATTTTAAAGTTTTTTAATGCAAAAGGACTGCACGTAGTAATTACAAATGGGGTGATAAACTGGCGTAAAAATTTTAAAGGGTAGCCTTAACGAGCTAAATTACATCAAAATAAATATGTTTCCTTATAGTTACAGTGCTGATCATTAAAGTACATTTTTACAGTCGTTACATTTACAACAAGGATACAGGGATATAGAGACGTGTCTGTACATTTGTTTGTATGTTTTTATGGTTAAGGAATCAGGAGGAATAGTACCACCCTATAACTTAAAACATTAATTTCGAAAAAATATTGTAAATTGGCTGTTTTTAGTTCCGATTGTGTATGTAACAGAAAACACTTTAATTTTTGCTTTAATTGTTCGTTTGTATTGTGAAAGGTATTTCTTAAATCGTAACTATGTACTTATTGGAAATGCGATGACAGCTCAAATAACTATTGAGAAGGAAAACATGAACCGTTTTAGTTAAAAAATACTACTTCGATTGGATATCTATTGATACCCTTAAGGCATCCTCTTTCTGAATTAAGCACATAATCTGAAAAGTTATGTAAAGGTCAGGATACTTTAATGCTCTTGTCTAAATCACATTTGACCGATTTTTAAATCTTATTTAAAATACCGTTTTAAACCTTATAAATAAATCTACATTTTTAATAATCGACTCCAATAATCCGATAATCTCAGCTTGATTGAAATAAAATAGAGCACTCGATATTAAATTTGTAACGGTTGTTGAGATTATAACTGAAACCATTTGCTTATTTCTAATTAACCTTAATCAGACTATTTGTTATTACAATTATATATAAAAATAGTATTTTTAATTTTGGACTAAATACTATTTATAGATTCAGATTTAATTTTTCGGCTTCTGAACTGATTTAAATGATTATTTTTTCTAAAGTGGAAAAATAGGATGGTTCTAAATTTATTTTATATTGGACCCTACTTTAGGATCAAACTTCAACGATACACCAGGTAACTTCTCAAAAACAAGTAAAAAATATACAATTAATACGCTCTTTAAATAAAGGAAAATGAGAGTGTGCTACATATATAATGCAAAGATAAAATCAGACATTTTACTTTATTTTTTAGTTTATAAAACAACGAGCGGTCTGCCCTCGCTTCGCTCCGGGTATTTAAAGCAATATTATAATTGATGTTCTCTATTTGTCTTTCTGTAATTGTGTAGTTTTCGGATTAGTAACAACGAAATGCCATATTCTATTAATTAAAAAAATGCTTATGGCAACACTAAATTATCTATGTCACTCACGAAAAGTGTAGTTTACTATCAGTGAAAAAAAATTAAAATCGGATTAGTAGTTCCTGAGAAACCCTTCAATTTACAAAATGACCAGGTTATGGCACTTAATTGGCCATATCTTTTTAATTAGAATATTTATGGCAACACCACATAGCCTATGTTACCCGGAAAGGACGTAGCTTTCCATCGGTGAAAGAATTATCAAAATCGGTTCAGTACTTTTCGAGCCTAGTCGCAATAAACAAACAATCAAATCTTTCCTCTTCATATAATAGTATAGAGTATAGATAAAATTGGAATTTCTGGTGCAAAGTTGCTATTATTATTTTCGTAGCTTTTTTGAGCTATTGTCTAGAAAGAAAGCGTTAATTTTAATTAAATACGAAATATAGTTGCTATATATTTTGGAAAAGTATTGTTAATTAATAATAAATGTTGTAAGGCTATACGCGGACTAACAGTATGACGAATTGACTAGAATATCCTCCTGGGGTTATATGTACTTCAGACTCAGAACTTTAGCGTTACTGTCTTTATACTTGGGATGTCTGTTGTGACGACGTATTTTGATATTTATCAGTTGTCAAATTCAAGAAAGTAAAAATACTGCTGAAATCAATCCCACCAACATCAAATACCAGAATGCTAGTCAAATTAAAGTGTTGTCAGCATCACAATTAACAGTATTTATTAACGTAGGTTGTTGGTAGGTTACTAAAGTTTTGTTTAGTTTAGTCGCCTCGGATGCATTTAGTCTGAAATTGGACAGTCCCGTCCGTGATCATGCATCCGATCGGTCAACTCGTTGTTATGCAAATTCCGTTTTCGATGCATAGGCGCTTCGGAATTACATTATTGATGATTGCGCTCTTTGTTTATAAACTTTGTTCGCCAGAAGAAAGTATTATGATCTACCAATTATTTTATGACGTAAAAAATCCTAAGTTACTTTCAAACCTTTAAGCTGTTCATATACCTACTATATATTGATGTCGTTACGTGGATCACACCTTAGGAGAAGACCAAAACAATAAACCAAAAACGCATTGTATTACGCATCCATGATATTGATGTTGAAACGCTTTTCAGTTATTATTATTTTTAAGCTCTACTTTATAGATTTTTTTTTTGAAATAAGTAAATACTCACCAAATTTTCTTTGCGTTGTTATCGGGTCTACAGATAAGTTTTGATGGACTTTTTCCAGTTTTCTTGACAACTTTTGCAAAATGTGATCTAGACATATTAAGAGCACAAAATTGTATGTTCTTTAAACTTTAAGAAAATTCTCTGATTTTTGGAGATAAATGATTACTCATATAATTTTTTTTCATCAGAAAATTGAATAAGTTACAAGATGATCCAATGGGATTAAATACTAGAAAAGCCATTTTAAAATCCTATAAAACTTATGTCTACACCTTATAGAGGCATCTCTCTTCTCAAAAATCCCTCACACGTTTCAAAAGGATTGTATAAGAAATTAAAATTTAATTAAAAATACTCGCGTCACTGCACGTTCATCTCGTATAAATAGCATAACAAGTTATATCAGATAGTTTAATGAACTATACCGATCTACCTGTTGATAGTCAAGCAACAGACGTGTTCGACGTGTTTACAATATCCTCAATGCCGCAATCATACCAAAGCTTTTACTGATTTCGGTGAAAACAAAATAAATGTTAATGAGCATATTTTACTACACGACCTATACCTCCTACTCTAATTGGCTTGTAATTCTATAGAGATTTCATTATATTTTAGCGGAGAAATGCTTGTTAAGTGACCTTTTTAAAAAATCATATTATATCATATTATTTCTAATATCTCTTTATTAGTTTGATACTTACTTATGGACATATATCTGTCCAAAACTACTTAATCTAATACGACAAATTACCAGTCTATATCACCAGCTGTCTAGGACTTATCATAGAGTAGGTTCTTGTACAAGAGAATTTCTATCATCAAATCAGCTCCACATTTCAATAATATTGCAAAATCTCAGTTTAATCGGAAACCGGAAAATGGGTCAAATTTTTCTTACAAAATTTGAAAGCAAATACACTGAAGCTAATTAATGTAAAACCTATTACATTCTATACCGATATGTTTACATATGGTAATCCCAGCTATGGAGATTAAAAGCATAGCTTTTAAAATGTTATGGACTATTACGAAGTTGACCTAATTTCGTTAAAGCTCTCCCTATGCTTTTAATCGTTTCACGTTAGTGCTTAGTCATAAAGACGAAAATATATTAACAACTCTATTAATTGCCTACGGAAGTGATGAACAAGCTTAGTTTTTATATGGGTTCTTTACATAATCTCTATATGTTACTCAGAGAAATGAGAAAGAGCAGAGAAGGAGAGGGGGTGTGTTGAAAACAATAAGAGGGGTGTGATATTGAATGGACTATTGGGTTAACGCAACGTAGATACTGCTATTGAAACGATAAATTACTTAAACATAATAATCTCTTACAAATACGACAGGAATATAAGTAGTGCCTTGGACTAGTAACCAAGGTTTATAAGGCCCTTTAACAGAATTCCAACACTCGCCTCCACTACTTAGTTTCACTGTTTAAACCTTTTTTTTTGTTTTCGCGGAGGGGTGAATTTACGCATACCCGACTAGCTCTGTGGGGGCAGTCAGGTTACCTCTGCGGTTACCCTCTCCGTCATATTGAGACGCTGCGGGATCGCTTACACATTCTACTGCAGACGTCTCGACGGTTGGCCCGAATTATAGCCTATTCGGGGGTGTCCCGGTAACGGGAACACCCTCGGTACCCCTGCATCGTGCTAAGCCTAACTTACGCGCCGACATATTATTACGCAAAAAGATGTTTTTTTTAAACAAAATTGCTTGCACGAAGGAGTGTGAGATTTAACATAGTTTACATGGAGTATTGCAGAAATATTTAATTTATGTGTAATGTTGAATTGAATCAGGCGTTACTTTGCGGAAATTCATGGTTTCAAAGGAATCAAAATGTTACCTTGCTATAAACCGCGGCAATCTGAACTACCAGACTCGTATGGTACAACCTAGAAGAGCACCCTGTCCACACAAAAGTGAGACACGCGAACCCGAACCAAAACACACCACACAAGTAGGTAGCTTGACGATCTAACAACCAGACTCGTACGGCACAATCCGGAAGAGCACACCGTTGACAGAAAAGTGTAACGCGCGAACCCGAACCAGTACACACCACACAAGTAGATCGCGATAGACAATCGACGTACGTTTCGCTCCGTGAGATGATGCTTCGGTTACGTACGAGTCTGGTTGTTAGATCGTCAAGCTACCTACTTGTGTGGTGTGTTTTGGTTCGGGTTCGCGCGTCTCACTTTTGTGTGGACAGGGTGCTCTTCTAGGTTGTACCATACGAGTCTGGTAGTTCAGATTGCCGCGGTTTATAGCAAGGTAACATTTTGATTCCTTTGATATGTGTAATGTAACGATAACTTTAATAAAAAAACAATTGTTTACGTTCATGAAACTAATGTGTGTAGTCAAATATTTTCAGTGTAGGCTTTATCGGTAAATGCTGGTAATAAATTCTAGCAAACTAGTGATAGCGTATTAATTTCATGGAATGAATATTGACTTATCATAGTAAAGTATAAGTGAGGGGTTTGTCTTACTGAGGATAATGTGAATCATTGTTATTGTTGCTGATAACGAGGTCGAGCAATGTAGGTAAAATAATCACAGGGCCTGTAAACCTGCCTATGGTTGCCTGTTTCGATTCCCTTAGTTTTATGACCACCATTTTAATAAAACTTCAATATATATATAATATGAATGTGGCACTAGTTGAATGTCAAACAAACTGCAGCTCTGCAAAACGATTTGTCAAGGCTACAGCTTATTGAAGTCAAGATGCTCTTAGGTTTGCAAAGTGGTCTCCAAGCTTATTAAGGGTTATATCTTGATTGAAATGTGGAAGTTAGAAAGCTAATAGACACTTTCATTAAGTAATCCATTAATATATAACTGGTCATGTCCAAATGGTTGACATTACCAGTTATATATTAATAGGAAACTGTCCTGGCTTTGTTTGGGTTAACCAAAACTTAAAAAATGTTTTTCTTTAAAAGTTTTAAGCGATTACTTTCAAGCCAATAAGAATACAAATAATCATATCGATCCTTATCATTCCAGCGTAAAATGAGGACTAACTAACAAACGAATAAATCAACAAACACACTATGTGTCAGATAATGAGAGAGAAATGATACCCATTACTGTACATCAATACGTATACACACGCAATTTAGACTGAGGCAAGCAGTGCCTGGGGTTTGAAACCCAGGAGAAGGTTTAAAGAGCTCTTTTATAATATATTAACTCTCACCTCCACCACTCGACCTCGCTAATGACAATAGATAATAAAGGTAACTTACGTGGATCTCAAGAAGAGTAAACTTAACCACGACACTATAACACTAACTTCCATGTACACTACGCGAAAATGCCAGAGAGACTGAGACTAATCTATTGCACTAAAGGTTATATATTGTCTTCACGTCAGTATACTTCACATACTATAAAATTATCTACCCGCTAATACTACACAAATACTATACAAAATTCTAACCATTACTTTGACATCACATAAGAACTGTTGCATACAATGTATCAGCCGGCTCAGCCATGTGGGCCTTTAAAGGGTTGTGATGATGAATGTCAAAACCAATCCAAAACTTTAATAAGATTTATATTGGACCTAGTTATTTCAGCATCTACGATTGTTTTAATTACAACAGCCACTAATAAATATATATAAAAAAAGACTGCGGAATACAAAGATTGGTCTTTGTCTACCACAGTGCAAATAAATATCTAGATTCTCACGTTACCAATCCAATTAAAAACAGTGAGTCTATACATTGATTTAGCTCTTACATAATGTACATAAAGTCACCAGCTATTTATACTAATATACATATAAAAAATATTTGGATAAACAAAGAATTTTATTGACGCTATAGGCATTTAAAAGCTTTTCTTTGAACTCTTATTATAAACTCTTTTATTACTATTCAGTTATTTTATAATAGAAATCTGATAGTTTCCTGAATATGTGTTTTGCAGCAATAATACTTTAATTATTCAGAAGACAGATGAATAGAGTTCTGTGAGTTATACTTTATTGTATTGTAATACTAGAAAGCAGCATATAAGTTAAGCTTTGAAAATGATTAGAGATTATGTATTTACTACTAGTCGACCCGCTTTAACTTTTATAGTTGTAAATATTAATTTTAAATAAAAAATATATATTTAAATCTTAAAAGCCGTAGAAACCAGTGGCTTATTTACAGCTCATTAGTTTCATATTACAATGCAAAACAGTACCATAATTTTCCCTGTCTGTCGGTACCACTACACTATGTTATTTAAACTAAATTAAATGTTAATATACATTAGAGTAAAATTTTCTTCGCAAATTATTATTTAAAAAATTAGTGTCACTCAAATTAATGTCTTCTTTTCTAAAAATTTAAGTCTTATTAAATCTTGATTTTTCACAAATATAGTTTAACATAATAATATGTATTAAGGTTTGAGATTATTTAACAGTATAATAATAAAATTAACAGTTTATATTTTAAAACTACTGAGAAACGACCCATTAGATTACCTATTTTTAAAACTCTAAAAGACAATATGAGTTTAAGTTCGAGAGATAGGGTAGTTTTTATCCTAGTCAATTATGGAGCACAAAATTTATTTTCTCTCAGTATATTGAGATATATATTAAAATAAAACTTCGTCCCAATTAGACTATATTTCAGAAGTCTGACACCAAACACATGTCTTCACAATTGACTTCATTGTGATCAGCGCTACTAGATCAAGTTTCTTTCGCCTTGACTTCCATTCCATATACTAAAAACTGTCAGTGTGTTATAAGTTTCTGTTACTGTAGTCCAGTGACCTAATGGCCCCGTTTTACTGTATCGATTGTACTATCCCAGAACAGCAAAACAGTACTAATGTTCTCAGAAATAGTTTTTTTATCGTGTAATTATTTAATATTTAATGTGGTTACAAAATTTTTATACGGAAATTTTTCATTACTATAAAAGGATAATAATATGAGCACAACAAGACAGACGAATATTACTGTAATATGTAAAAAATTGAAAGTCATAAGTTATATACGATATGAGTACGGAAAACAAAAAAGTAAATGAACTAAAAAAATATCAAAATTATCTAAAACCTTTGGGTTATTTATTAATTTCAGCTCTAAAAGTATAAAAAGAGAGAAGTTGATTGTAAGCAAAAACTATAAATAGAGAACTAAACGTCTTAAAAATCAGAAATATTAAGAATATTTAAATAAAAGCTTCTAGTACTAACGATAACAATACGTATTTGTAGCGAAAAATATCTCTTAATGTTTTTAGGCCAGAACTTACAAATCTGTTGTTTAATATTTACAATTCACAGTGAAATTCTGTTTATGTAAATTTTGGTCCTTATACAGCTACAAGTTTCGTTTAAAAAGGAAGTATTTTGTACTTAAAACAATCAAGAAATCATTAACAACTATTCAATGCATATTTGTCTTCAATAAAGTGTTTAAGAAATTATCTGCTTGTATCAATTATACCATGTATGGTGATGGTGAGCCACCCACAAGCGGATGGGACTGTCCCAGTATTTTCTACATAATGCCGTCGTTTCACTCAGTAAAAACAGTACCTTTTCTACACGTACAATGTATAAAACTTTCCGTCTGTACATTGAAAAAACTACAATGGTTCCTATATTGGAGGACAAACATAAACTCTGGAATGTTATTCGTAAAGTTTGGAGGAAACTCATGAAAAGGGTTTCGACAAATTGAAAATATTTCTTATGTTAGACGCGTTATTGCATTTAGGTTAAATCTTATATAAAAAACCTACCTGGGATTAACAAAACAGTTTACTAATGTAATGTCCAGTTACTTAAAAATGGCATTGTTTGATTCTAAGACTTAGAAATTGCAACGTGCAACACAGGTCCGTTATGGCGGTCACGGATGTCATTTTGATTGATTAATGACTTTGAAAAGTGACAACTTTATTTCTGTGAAGGATGGAGGTTATTTTTATATATCTATTACATTATTAAAACGAAGAACCTAAATGATTTTATTAATTATAACAACTTAAACATTATTACATATAATTATTTGAAAAAAAAACTCGATTAAATGACAGCTGACTAACATACACTAATCGATGAGATCGATAATCGATGAGACGTCATTTTGATAATAATCGATAGAAATATTTGATGAATAAGATGCTGTACATTGACTTGGTTCATTTTAAAACATCTTTCTGTGTTAAGTATGAATACTTTTGATTCTAGCGCAATCATAAAGTTATTTTATAATAACTTTCTGTTTACTTAACTAGATGGCGCTGGCGTTAATTGAATCACGTAAATTTTATGATCTTGCCCGTCGTTTTATGTTAGTTTGAATATCAATAGTGCACAAAGTTGTACACTCTGTATACTTATTCAACTTTCAAAACATGATAACATCAATTAGTTATGATGAAAAAAGTGGAAAATTGATCAGAATATGTGCAAAAAAATTCCTACCGGATGCTTTTCTCTTAACATTTTTATATCGCCGATGGCGCTGGAATTAGAAACATGTTGTTTTTTAATCAACCTCAATCTCCGTGAAGCTTTTGTTGTGAAATAACGCTACGTTGATTCATAATATAGGAGCGAGATTATGTCTGGAACTTTGTTTCCTGGATGAGAGCATCCTGTTCCTTTACCATGACATTATAGTTTTTATAATAGGTATTTTAAACTAGATGCCAGCAACTTCGTCTTAGTAGTTTAATACCAAACTAACCCAATATCAATTTTCATCTCGAATTTCACCCACATCAACTGTTTCCCACATCAATTCGACTTTAGTACTAAATTAAATATTACAGCGATTTCTATCATTAAAATATACCTTTTTAAGTATAGATATTATTAACTGTATATCCATGATCTTGTTACGGTTTTATAATAGTTATCTAAGGCGTTCAACCTTATCCTATATTTCTGACAGTCAACTAGTTAGTCCGGTCTGTAGTTAGAATGAACAAGTATTTGCATATTAAGTACCGTTGTAACACTAATGTATGTTTATTCAAAGGTTTTGTTTACTTTAAGATTTATACTACGGCATTTCTAATTTTACCGCAGTTGTTGATAGTAGTGAAAATTTAATTTAGGTTAATCGTAAACAAAACTGTTTGAAGTCTTACACAGTTTTAAAATAAAAAATAGGTAAGTAGGTAATAATATGAATTTGATCTGATTGTTGGGTATAGTTTATTTCTATATCTCTTTAATTCTTTTCAAAGAAACTCATATAAATTATCTACTCAAGTAAATTATAAAACTATCTATCATTTTGATTTATTAGTAGAGAGTGTGTGGCTTGATTAGTGGTTAATGTACGCGTTATAGCTATCAAAATAAATATTTCTTGGTAAGCAGTTTTGAATACATTAGCAAAGGTCTGTATCCTTCAGTAATTATGTAAAATTAATCTCAAAAATATAGAGTAGATTATTAAAATATTAGATAAGAAATATAATTTCAATGATATAAGACACTTATCACTCTAGTCATCTAAGTTTATTTATAATTCTGTCATATAAAAGCGAGGTCAGGAAGCAATGTGATGAGTAGGCATTGTTTATAAGAGTTATGCCTTTTGTACTTTATATATAGTACTCTAGAGACTGTATTGTAAATAGTGAATAATGAACAAAAGATCTATTTGATAGATATATCTATCTATATAAAGTAATTGATTTAATTTCAATTTTAAAGCTGAATAAATTAACGTTTCACACTCAATAGCTCTCATTAATAAGAAAAAACTACAGCAAATACATGTACGTACTGACGGTAAAGAGCGCAGAATCTCCAGCTAAAAAATGCAAAATCTGTCTCCAGAAAATGGGCCCTAAAATAGCGATTTAAGTACGAATTAAAAAAAACGTAGAGACAACGGCTATTGAAGCCGCTATTGATTAAGTTCAAATAATTTTTGATGCTTTTTTCATGTAGTTTGTATGAGTTCTGATAGATAGCGATATTCCTAAAAAACATTGTAATATATATAATTAGACCCCAACAGAGCCTGACAACTTCGACTTAAATGAAACTTTAAGTGTATATTTGCACTACGTTATTAAATATTCTCATAGCTATATACCTACTTTACTGGAAAGATCTTTATATTTCTCCTAGTCAAAATTGTTATGTATATTTTTACAATGAAATCAATATCATAATTACTCTATTACTCTAAAATAAATTTGAATGTTTAATGTTCGTTACAGGTGCGCGTTCGCGAGTTCTACATCGCGATGCAGCGTTGCCCCTACATCCACGAGATGAAGGAGCGGCTGCTTGGCGCACCAGTTGACGGCGTAGAGCGCGACCGCTCCCAACCGGAGCCCCTACCCCTGTCCGACCCACAGGTCGGCACAATCGTCAAGGTAAGAAAAATATATATCTATACTAATATTATAAAGAGGTAAAGTTCGTGAGGTAGTAAGGTTCGTAAGGGGGTAATCACTGGATCTACTGAATAAATTTGAAAATTCTTTTAACAATACAAAGCCACCTTATTTGTAAGTATCATAAGCTATATAATAATCCTAAAAACGACAAGACTTTTTCGTGGTAGTCGTATTTGGATTTGGATCGAAAACTTTTCTTACGAATGCTGCCTTAATATATTTAGAGAGAGATATATATGATTAATAGTTGCAGGTGGAATATTTGAATGAATAAATAAGTGATAATGTGAGTGAATAGCTTGAATACACCTCAGCGAAGCGATGGCGGGTCGGCTAGTAGATAAATAATAAAACACATTAGCCCAAATTCGACGTTACTACCATTTTCCTTTAGGTAGTTCAGAGCTCAGCTATTGATTTAATTACACTTTAATAACATATGTATGTCGAATTTCAGCTATATCGAATTAAAAAATTAATTTGAAGTTATAGGTTATATTAAAAGCTCTATAACATCACAACGTAGGCTAAGGCTGGCTGAAATATTTTTTATTTAGATCTCTTCTTATTTCGGTTCCATAAATAATATAAGTGATTTAATGTTTGATTACATATTTACTAGTTAACTATTATTCGAATTTATCTTAATAACAACATTTAAGTTTCTGTGGCCGATTTATATTTTTGTATTAATAGTAGTAAAGACTATCATATCTGTTTTAATTAAAATATTCAATCAGCGCTGTATTAGCGTTAAGTCCGCCCTTGTACAATGTTTCTTATTCATTTTGTGCAAAAGGAAACATAATAATATTAACAAAATCGAGTACGTTCAACTTTTATAATTAAAAAAAAATCCGCGTACTTCCGCTATAGATTAAAAAGGCTATAAACTGATGTTATTGTAACAAATACAATCATTACTTTGTTGACACATATTAAAAAAGAATCCTTAAGTTCTCAAGAGAACGAGGAGAAGGATTACTAATTATATTATCAGCATTATTCGATGAAATTCGTTTTACAATTTAGTTAAAAATTAATCGCATATTTTCTTTATACTCTGTTACATATTCATCATTCCACATATTACCTCCATACTAGGTCGCTCTAAAACCCAAGCGTTCTTCTCAAACGAATAAATATAAAAGCCCTCAACCTATTTCTTTTGAGGATTAACGTATAATTTACATATCTGGTATATATGGTCCTAGCTTCCAGAATATATTAATAATTAAATAGAACAATTTAGATGGACAGAATACTTTATTAACTGGAGTCTAAAATAATCGTATAATATATACAAGCAGTGATGGCCCAGTGGTTGAGACTTCAATGTCTCACTCGGGAGGTCCGAGTTCGATCCTGGGCACACACCTCTGACTTTTCTGACATGTGTATTTTAACCAATTAAATATCACTTGCTTTAACGGTGAAGGAAGACATCGTGAGGTAACCTGCACTCCTGAGAGTTCCCTAAAGGTCTCAAAGGTGTGTGAAGTCTGCCAACCGCACTTGGCCAACGTGGTGGACTATGGCCTAATACCCTCTTCATTCTGAGGAGGAGACCAGGCTCAGCAGTGGGCCATTGACGGGCCGTGATTATGAGTCATTATAAAAGATGTAGCATAACCAATTTTATTATTAAGAGGCGTATTAGCAAAGAACAGTCTATTACTGTGAACATAACAACCTAATCTAGTCCTCAAAATTCATGACCAACCAAACTATTCGAATTATTTTAGATTTTTCTTGATGGAAGAAGTACGATAATTAAATACACACAACATATCAAAATTAGTTTCATGAACAGAATCAGAAATATATCTACCTAATTTATTCATGATTCAAACATATAATAATAGTGTTTCATAATTATTTCTCACGTGATGATTTCGATTATCATTTGAGATGATTGCAAAATTTCTCAGTATTATTTCTTAACGTTCATGCATTTAGGAATTACATCATCATGTTATTGTTGTTTGTAGCTGAATTCCGACGGATACGGGTCCCACACGTCGCCGGCGCGCGCGCCTCTCGTCACGGACGAGTGCGAGGCGCCGGCGGACGAGACCGATGCGCTGACTCCTACAGAAGCAGTCCTGCGGTACCGAGCATGCTGTCAACCTGATACAAAACCTAAGAATGCCAAGTGAGATATTTTCTATTCATTTTATATTTAAGCCGCGATGGTCACCAATACCGGGAATGCGCAGTGGTTAGCAAGCCTGCATTATTGATTACAGGTTCGATTTCCACTCGAGGCAAATGTACTGCGAAACAAAACTTTACCGAAGTCTAAGTTTGTATTTATATGTACGAATTTGAATCCCCTTGCAGGTACACCAACTGGGAGCCGCTAAAACTTTATAATTGTACTTATACCTACTTAAGTAATTGTTTAACAGTTGATTTTTATACAATATAATACTTGGGTAATAATTAGATGTTGTTTCCTCATCAGCCAAACAGATTTAATAATTCCAACCAGCCAGGATATCTGGCAAGGGGTTGTCACGATGTTAGGTGTCTGGCAATGATTGACGTTGTTTTTAATAATATTCTAAAGACAACAACACGCAAACACACTTTATATAATTTGATGAACTAGGTTGGTATCTCAGTTTTTATAAATTGATGAAGGTCAGGTTCACGGGTTCTTAGACTTAAAGCATATAACGCTTATTTCTGACGTTTATTGGTAGTAGTATCTTTTTAAAGATTAATAGAAACGATCACCAAAGAGTATAACCAAATTCAACAAACAATAAACAAAATATTAAAGTCTAGATTGGTCTCGCAAAGATTTTAAACTTTAATAATACAACACATTGACTTGAAGATTTAGCTCATCCATTAACATTTACTGGAGTACCGAAATATATTTAAAACGTTGCAAATATTTCAGCATATGTTGCCCTAAACTTACAAGTATAATGCTATACAATATTTAAATAATAAAACTTTTGAATATAGACAGCCATGATGTAGCCTTAGAATGTAAGCGCGAGCTGTATCTCTTCGTGCATTTCTTCTATGAATGGGAATCGCTGAAGGCCAAGTACGACTTCTTTAGACGCTCTGAAATGAAAAAGGTCACTACTTATATTTCTGTTTCGAGTTAATTACAACGAAAATCACAATCATCAATGAATATTACAAAACAAAGTCACGCCGTGTCTGTCAATCAGTCTATTCGCGACGAACTCAAAAACTACTGAACGGGTTTTCATTCGGTTTTCACCAAAGACAAAATAATTCATGAGGAGGGGCATTGAGTTGATTGAATGATTTGACAATAATCGTAGAAGATATCGGAAATAGCCAAGCCACTTGGGAGTTTTCATCGAAAACGCTACCTAATCCCTTTTTGAGATACAATCAAAACGATGTATGGTAGGATACATGTAGGCGCTACTAACCATACGATGGAACAATGTTTGTATCAATAAATAAATAAATATCTAGAGCAATGTCCAGTCAAGTTATATCATGACCTATTAAATCATAGGGGACAAATAAAGCCGACACAAAAACCTCATCAGACAATTTAAAAATAAATAAAAGGGAGGAAGCTGTAATCAAAGCACTTCCATGTTGCATGGATGGACGATCGATTAAATGGTTCCTATATACCGATAAAGGGACACGTCTGGTGACTTGGTATCATTTCAAATTGACCTCAGGTGCTTTGGAATACGGTCTAACAAGTCAGTTCAAAGGCAGTGGCAATGTTCAGTCGTTAAGTCATAGTATAGAGATCGATGTTACAAATAGCTTTGTGGTAATTATATAAAATACAAGCGGTTCCTCCCGACTACGTACGGTTGTATTAGTTATTGAATATAATAGAAAAATAACTGACTGACTGACATATCAACTCTTAAATATCAAGCTTAAACCCATACAGTAGTAGGGACTACAATAATTTGCATTTGTCATTGTAAGTGAAAAGGAAAGTTCCTTAATTAATTAATTAACTTTAATTAATTACTTGATACTTAGTGAAAAAAAATCGTTTTTGAATATTATGGTTTAACTGTCTTCATGGTTATCATCGCCATGTTAACCAAAGCGTGAGTATAAAGCAAGCGAGCGCGGCTTACTAATAAGAGATTGACTTAAAAATAATGTCAAACTGAACGCAAATTTAAGGTGTATTAATATGTTCATGCTTTGTGACTTTTTTGATTTCTCTTTGGATTTTTCAAAAAGTTATAAAAAGCTTTGAAAACAGGTACAAAAACAAAATGGCCAAGAGATATGCTAAAAGCAAGTTACATTTATAGCTTAACCTTTTTGTATCTTACTTAAATAGAAACATCGAGTTGCGAACCGGCATACATATTTCATAATCACGTCATCATTTCTCATGTTTCATTAATGGTTCGTCCTCATCCATAGTTATGTCAAGGAATTGATGTGTATCTTTCAGCAAGTGATTTATATCTGTAAAGTTAGGTATAGGTAGAATTTTAGGTTTCATGTTGTTTACCGCTGAGACTAAACGTGACGTTAAAGAATAGAAATAATAATTTATGATAGCCTAAATTATTTGTGAAAGTGACTTTCCTACCTACCTACCTGTTAAGCAGTCTCTGTTTTCCATATTATTATTCTTTGCACTTCTTTGAGTATAAAAAATTAATCTTAATCTTTTGAATTAGATTTATAAATGTTAAATTAAAAAATGTAGTTTTTCTTCAAATTATCTGTCTGCTATTTTTATTCATAGTAATGTATATTTTGTCCGGACGAATTTTGTTCTTTTTGCTGTAATGTCTGAGAGTAATGTAGGCTACATTTTATTTGCTGGGCAAATGCACACTTTCAGATAAAAATCTATCTATAAAAAATTAGTAAATTAATCATTCACGAGCGATTGTAGTATATATTCCTATATAAAAATCTCATGTCAACTCAACCCATCTTGAAGGCAAAAGTGATAAAAGATGAGTGAGACAGAATATAGTCAATGAGATGGTGGTGTCCACTGCAAATCAGTTAAATACTACGCATTAAAGAATAGAAATTAAACGGAAATTGGGGGGAAATAGTATATTATTAGTTGCTGATGGTAGAGTATGAATGAATAAATGAGTAAAAGTGTGAGTGACAACGGTATGAATAGACCTCAGCGAAGAGAGGGTGAGTCGGCTAGTACCTAAATACAGAAGTACGTGAGGCACCAAATTCGGTTACCTCCAAGTTTATTAAAGGCATGCCCTAACATTGTAACGATGTATTGTAATATGTTTGAGTCGCTGCAAGGTTAGTCCCACCGATATTATGTCATTGAAGGATTTAGCGTAGGCAATTAGAATTACAACGACGTTACCTACCTACTTGGAATTGTTATCAAGTGCTATTATTTAAATGTTTACATCATTTGAGTATAATTAAAATGTAGTTTAATATGATTGGTGTGCTTGCAATAGGTCTTTAGGTTATCTAAACTCTGAAGTAGTTTTGTTTTAATCTTAAACTAGTCGACCCGCGCGAATTCGTCCGCGTGATGCTCCACTCCTATTAGTCTTAGCGTAATGACAAATAGCCTATAGCCTCCCTCGATATATGAGCTATCTAACACTGAAAGAATTTTTCAAACCGGACCAGTAGAACCTGAGAAAAGCGCGTTCAAGCAAACAAACAAACAATTTCTACAGCTTTATATATTAGTATATATAGTTAGGACACTATAATTTGGTTGAACTTCACTTTTAAACACACATTTATTATAATTTTAATTAGGTGACATCAGTCTATTTATAGATGCTTAGGGAACGATGAAAATAGATCAGACGACGAACGATAAGCCAAGTATCTATTTTACATTTGATATCTTTACACGCATCATGCAAAATCGTCTATTCAGATTTAAATGAGATTTGCAACGAAGATAAATTATAACCTAAATTAAAATATAGAATAAGTTTTTTACCGAAAAAATACACAGTTCCTGTTTATAGTGAGAAAGAATAGTAGTTAAATATTATTTTTAACTACTATTCTATCCTATATCATCATCATCAATAGTAGTTAAATATAACTTACTTAAATGAAAAATCATTAAGTATAATATGCTTAAACCAGTTTCGCAGTTCCTATTTAGAGTAAGCGTGACGATTTTAACGTATCGAGTGTCAAAGAACCCAGCTAATTAAATTAATGCCCTCTTGAGTATGTTCATTATGAAATACAACTTGTCTAGATTGAGTAACAAACCCATTTTTGACTTCAACTAAGAATGTATCTAAACAATTTTTCAACTTTCTAACGTTAACTGTCAGTTTTAACTTCAATGGGAGTATATTTTGAAATTTTCTAAACTAGTGGTTCCACCCACTTAATGTATGCTGACTCCAGTGAAGATTTATCATTGTCATTTGTACTCTACTCTACTATACAGATGTAGTTTTTATTAGGTCTTAAAAATAGTTTGTAAAAACCCTTATAAATATAATACTTTTAACGTTAAGCTAAGATAGAGAACCTGGGCAGTGAAGGCAAGTGTTGCAATCGCTTGAAGGATCCATCTTGGTCACAAGTCTAACGCACTGCTTAGGTTCCTATTGTAATTGTAAGTGTTCGTAATATTTAGTTATTTATCGGTTCAGTAGCAGTATCTACGTTGCGTTTAGTCAATAATCCATTCAACATTACCAATGTAGTGTTTTTCAATATACCCCCTCTCCTTCAACGTCTCTTATCTTCGAGTTATATGTCTTTAATCAAATGTTTTGAGTTTTTATAGTTACAAAATTTTAAGTATTAAATATAGGAGTATTTATCTAATTACATGTACCTACTTTAGAATATTATTATTCTATGTATATAAATAGCTCAAAACCGGCAAAAAACTAATCATATGGCTTATACAATTATTTAAGTATAGATTACTAGCTGCGCCCCGCAGTTTCACCCAAAATATTAGGATAATTCACACTTTATCATTATAAATTATAGCCTATGTGTTATTCTGATGTGTAAGCTATATTATTGTAAAGTTTCATCAAAATCCATTCAGCAGTTTTTACGTGAAAGAGTAACAAACATACATCCATACATTTTTACAAACTTTCGCGTTTATAATATTAGTAGGACTTATGCTGCCTTAAAAGGTATTGAAAACACCTCATAGTGTTATTGTAGTGCTGCTTAACGATTAAGCCATTTAGACGCTTGACCTAAAGCTCTATTATTTATAGTGGGCGAGTTCAGTATTACGTAGTGTTGTGCTTACATTAGGGTTCAGTGCCCCGCTACGGTCACTATTCAATCCAGCTCCAGATCGAGCATGCGCGCCGCTTTCATCCTTTGAGACACCTATTATGAGACTTTTAGCGACTTACAATACTAGTACATTCAACTCGATGCATACATCCTACGGTGCTAGGGTTGCCACATCCGCAGTTGCCTCTTCCTCATATCTTACTGAAGGTGATTTTGATGGGTGTTTTCAGCCTAAGGCCGGGTCAGTGGGTCGCGCAGCTTCCCAAAGCTTCTGGGTGAGACGCGCCTCTATCGACCGCGTGCCGCCAGATTAGGGCTGCCAATTTTTGGCCATTGTCTTAAATATTAAATGAGATTTTAAATTTTATGTATGTAATTGTATGAAAAAACAAACAATATTACACAAGGCCTATTTACTAGATGTTATAGTTATGGAATAATAATTGTATAAGTAATTGTAATAATGAGGTGAAAGGATTGTAATATCTGATTTCGATTTAATAAATTCCTCTCAAAAATATCTTACTCGTTGCACTTTGTCCATTGTTTGAGCGACCCTCCCAATAACCACCCTACCAAGTACTACGAAATCCCTCATTAGAACAATTTATATCATAGGGGCGCCGGGTGCCGCCCCTAGTTTGGGAGTTCTTACGCGCAGCATCCATTTCTGCGCAACTCTCGGCGCACTCCAGCCGCGGATACTGGCAAAAGCCGCACCTTCTTACTTCCGGAGTCTTTTTCCTCGAAAACGCTTGCCATAAAGCCTTCTTAACCTGCTCCTTATCCCTAATTTAGTATCCTGAGCTATGCCCAACGTTTTGTGAAGTGTATCTCAGTAAAGTGAAGTGATGGGGAAGGATAAGCATCAGCCTATGGAGGCTGAGGTGAAGGTAGCCACTGTGGAGCTAGAGTCGGTGGATAACATGGCGACTCTACCCGTTGGTCAGCACCGGCAACAAGGCAGTGATACAGCAATTGCTGAGAGGCACAACAACGCTAACAAAGAGATGGAGCTGAAATGCGTTCAACCGAAGCCATCAAAGAAGTATGTCTTTGAGACTCTTCTTTTGTTTTATAATTTTGATATATTTGTTTTAAATGTAAAATGTTTTACTTCCAAAACATATCTATAATGTTACGTTACGTAATAATATTTTATCGTCAATAAGTTTTTTTTTATTAAACTTAATAATTAATTTTAATGAAATTAAAATTAGCTTTTAATGATCTGTATTTCTTGCACCGTATAACTTTCTTTTGTCCGTGACCCAGAATAATTACGCGGCGGTTAATGAATACGGGCGCATAGTTCTTAACTACTTAACCTGGATTTTATGATAGTCAGCATAATATTATAATAGCTTTATTTTAATACTAGTCGACCCGGGTGACTTCATCGTCGTAGAAGTCGATGTTAAGTATAATAATGATGTGTACAAAATGTTCAGCTTCAGCTTTTTTCATTCTACTATTCTATCCCACAGGAACAGTGCTTTTTTCAGGATAAAAGTACCTTAATTCATTTTCTAAAGCATCGGGTGTACCAAATTTCCTTTAAATCGGTGCGGCCATTTTTATGTGATGCGTGTACAAACACCAATTCTAAGATATTATTATATGTACCTATAGATTTTATTTATAATTATTATAGTTTTTTCTTACTTTAAGTAATACATTGCATATAAAAAATTAGTAAATAGTGAAATATTTTTCATAGTAAATTTTAAATTGTTTAATAAAAAAATTATGCCATGATCACAATATTGTTGATATATTTTTATATATGTCATAGAAAAAAACTAATGATACTTTATTCAACATGACTATGACCTTTCTTTTTACAGAACTTCGCTGTTCATTATCTCGAGTTTTATCTACGCGAAGCTTCTGGTAGTTGTGTGCATTGCTTACGTCATCAGCGATGTAATCACTCACAACCTGCCTCTCTACTACTACGAGGGATTTTTCACTTACTTGTATGGCATGAGCATATTGTTCTTGTTATACGTATTCTGCTTCCTACTTCAAGGTATTTTATTTTACCGGCAATTTCTGTCAGTCGAGATGTTTTATATCAGTACTAAAATATTACTAATATGTTGGCAGAAAGCGCATGTTGCAGTGGCAGTCCCCCAAAACCTAAACCTCCACCCAAAGAAAAGAAACAGAAGAAAGAAAAAGAAAAGAAGACCAAAGACAAGGAAGGAAAAGATGGAAAAGACGGGAAGAAAGATGGCAAGAAAGATGGAAAAAATAAGGACAAAGACAAGAAAGAAGATAATGGAAAGGATAAGACTACCAAAGAAAGCAAAAAGCAAAGTCAGTTTCAGGTATGTGTCAAATCTTGCATCATTTGAGGTACATCATCAGCACATCGTACATTGTTTATAACACGTTATCATATTACACTTCATTGTGTCAGTGTTTCGTAACATGTTCACATTTAATTGAATTTTTTGTGATTTTTAAAAATTTTGTGACTTATTAGCACCCTATCGCAAATTTATTTATAAGCTTTATCTATCCAACCACAATTGTTTGTAAATGCTTCAATAGGACGTGATCGGCGCATGACCCCTTTTTGTTTATGCTGCCTACTTTTTTGTTTTTTCCATATCATTTGGGCAGGAGGTGTATCCCCGTAAGATGCGTGATAAAGTACGGCAACAGCAATTGCAAATACAAATGGCGCAATTATATGCCTCCGAACAGGTGAGGTATATCTAGAAGACTCCTGCTTTATCATAAGCGTATTATCACGAAAAGCTTTGGATGTGCTGTTGTCCTATCGTGTGATTGTATGATGCTTATTTTGTCGCCTATTTCACCATTTTTGCTTCATCGATACAGATAATATTGACTATTCCGAATGCCTTTGTATCCATTTTGGAGCATCCTATAATGTTAACCAGAAAATACTTCCTTTTAAATGGGAATAACTACTAATAAACCTACAACCAGATGTCTAAAGACAGGATTGCATTACCCATTAATTAAAAAATATGTCCCATATTCGAAAATTGTGTGTTTTTAAGACAATCGTAATTTACAAACAAAATGTATGACAATAGTATCTTTGAATTTCTGTAGCAACAAGATGTAGTCGAGTTAGAAGCGGGACCAGTGGCGCGGCCGATGCGTCGGCGCAAAACATCTCAGAACGAACATAGTCACGGCAGTTTCTTTCTGCGAATTGGTGCTATTGGTAAAAGATTTTATACTAATTAAATTTATTATCTTGTTATGTTTTTTAATTTTCTACATTGGTGGAAATTAAAACAAGAGTAATAATATTTGTTTTTATTTTTCAGCTTTTGGCCTTGGTACAATGATTTACAACGGTTTAGAGTTTGGGACGTTCTTTGAATTGCCTCTAGAGTCACCCTGTTATTTGATCTTAAAGGGCGTAAATCCAGTTTTACAAATGGTTTTCACGTTCATGCAAATGTATTTTATATTTATGAATTCTCGAGTATGTATTTACTTACAATATAATTGAGACCTAATGCAGTAATAATAATAAAATTTAGTTTTAAAATAATAATAATATTTTCAGCTCAATATTCATCGATTTAAAGTTATTGCCCGTTTTGGTCTAATGCATGTTGTTGCAACCAATATTTGTGTATGGATACGAACATTAGTTCTAGAATCACTGAAAGAAATTACTGACTATCACCTGAAAAATCCTCAAGGTGTGTCTGGAGAAGGCCTAGTTGGAAGTAAGATTTATTTTCAAGTAAAAATTTCAGTTATATTATTACAAATACTTTAAATTATATAAGACTAACAAGACTTAAGTACATATTGTAAAAAGCAGCTGTTGAGATTCTCGCCGGCTCTTCTTAACAGATAACTTCAGAGCTAGTGGTAGCATCAGAAAAACATTTATAACCCAAAATAATAAATATTTTGATATTAGTTTAAAAAAAATTACAAAAGTAATTATTTTTAGGAGTCACCCGGAAACATACTTTGAGGCACTCTGGAAAAGTTTTCGGTGCTGTAACTACTGTTGCTACAACAATAGCTTCAACTGCCACAACTATTGCAAAATCCACTGGTGAACAAATCTTAAATCTTGTAACATCGACATCTACCGCTCCACCCACGACACCTTCTACGAGTAAGCATAAATTTGATAATAGATTAACCTTAGATCATATAAAATATCCCCTAACATAAAATCCCTTCATGATTGTTGCATGTATGTTTTTAAATTAGAAATTGGACTAACTTTTCAGCGACTACTACATCATATTATAACATTGGTGGTGGTTCTAATCCTAAATCTAAAATCATCGACTCCATAAAATCTACGTTAGGGTATGAACCAGTAACTTTCGGCCGAGATATTAAAGATTCATGGCCAAACGATAACCCATTCACGACTACCTCCACTATAGCACCAATAACCGTGGGTGCAGAGAAAGTAACACAAACGCAAACCGCCATGTTGGAAGTATTCCAATGGCTTTATTCCTCAACCATGAAACCGATTATAAGTACTATGTCTACTTTGGTGATGTCAAGTACTCCTGGATCGTATCCTGCAGATAGAGATGAATGGGGCAATAATATTGAAACATACCGTGTCGATGAACCACCACATTCACCAGGTTTGTCGACGGAGTGTCATCTACCATCACATTTGTTCCCAGCCATAGATATTATAATTTGCGTCTTATATTTTAAGTTTTAATTAAGTAGGTCTAGGTGCACAACATTATATGAAGAGTTTTGTTCACGTGTACGCATGTTGATGTTTAGTTATAATAGCACGAATAAGTATTTCAAGCAAAAAAAATCTCTTTCATTTTATATTGAAAAACTAGTTAAAAACAGATTTCTACAGGTTTAAAGTATTTTAATAGGTATATCAAATACAATATTAAGAGAATAAGATCTGTATTTAATTAGTGGTATTCAAGAAGAGTTTTTAAATTGTTCTTAATACGTGTATAAGTTAACAATTTATTATACATCAAATTTTATTTGCAGCTAACAATTCTACAGAAATATTTGAATCCTTTGACACTTTGAATCCTGCTGCTTTAATTGCAAACATTGATAATACTACGGTATGTGGTAGAAATCCAATAATGGGGACTATCGTTTCGGATTCTGCACCTTATCTATATCCGTTCATCATTGAATATTCTTTGATTGGTGCTGCTGTTATCTATGTTATGTGGAAGCATATTGGAAGATATCCAAGGTAAGTAGAATATTATTAAATTAATTCCTCTAGTCTAACATAGTTTTGAAGAAAGAGTTTGGAGAAACTAATATATTCGGTAGATATCTAGGCAATAATTTTAACTGTTAATAAATTATAGGAACTAAAAATTTGCAGTAACTTCCTTTATTAATTTATCTTATCCTTAACAAAAATGCACGTATAGCATAGTATTAACACCAAAACCATCGCATACGATTTACGTGTGCGTACGCGTTTGGTTGCAGTGTTGCCAACGATGAAGATCTGGAAAGACGTCTGGAAGCTGTTCTGTCCCGCAGGGCTGCGGCTTTGGCAGCGGCACAGCGCGGCAATCGCGTTGACTGCGCTGGCGCTTCTAAGGGACTCTTCTGTGGACTCTTGCTACTGGTTGCTTCTCTCATCTGCTTGATTCTCTTCTTCGTCCTGATTAGACATCAAGAACTGAAGCGGTTGTCTATTTACTTGGCTGATGTTTCCCATTGTGCACTGATGGTCCTCTCCATATTGGCTATACTTATTGGATTTATTCGGTAAGAACAATTTTATTTCAAATTTTAATAAATACCTATTTAAATAAAATATTCTTAATATCCCTTTCTCAGTAGTACATACAGTCAAAGTTTGTCAAACAGCTAGTTACAAGCTATATGTCCTTACATAGCATAGAATTTAAGTAGCATTTTTTATTAAAATCAGCTGTAAATAACAAGTTAGTACCTGTTATTAAAATATTTTTAGTTAATTAATGTTAATTGTTTTATGTCTTGAGTTTATCCATATCTTATTTTAGTTTTTATTTTTTTCTCCCATTTCCTTTCACTATCCCTTTTTCCTGCAACACAATCGCTCCAATGCACTTCGCATGTGTCATCACATATGTCTATGTTAATAATTGTGTTAATTAAATCCTACTCATTGGTTTTTTTTCCTTTAATGTGACGATCTCATTATATATAATTTGAGTAGTGGTAGAAAAATGCAATGGAGCTCAAATCCTTCCTCCTGTACCGAACCTCTTCGCAGAGTACAGTCACTGAAGTTCCGTTCCGAAGAGCAATCTGACTTGAATGACATCCTTCTCCGCGTCTCTGCATTTGGACTCTTTGTGTATGCTGTATTTAGTGTCATCGCTGGTGGTATGGGAGCATTCACTCACGAACCCAATCTTTTGGTCATGATTACTGGATGTTTAAGTGTTCTTCAGGTGAGTTGGAAAATATTCATAGTATCTCTTATTTTAAAATTACTAATAAAAAAGGCCTGTACAGTCAAAAATAGAATGCACATAAGTTCCGTTTTTTTCAATTTTGATTAATTAATAATTTCGCCTATGTAACTGACACTAAATAAACAACTTATTCGAAAATCCTTTCAGGTGGTTCTGCAGCTTCTATTCATAGCGGATGTTTCCCGTCGTCGTGTCCACCTCCCTGAACAAGAACGCAGCAAGCCCGCTCGTCAAGCCGTCACTTTTCTGCTTATTTGCAATGTCACCATGTGGCTGATATACACTTTTGAAGCCCAAAAAGTTCTCGCTAACCCGGTAATTTAATTGATGACAATTTACATAAAATATACTATAAATTAGGGGTAACGAAAGGAAATCAAAGTTAATTATTCACAAGCTGCAAAAAGATTATCTAAGATAATTAATTACTTTACGGTTCCCCCAATAAGGGAAATCAATACTACAATTAAAAAAGAAAGTTTGTATTAAATATATTTGAAAATATTAACAGACTGTATTTAATATTTCAGGTACAATTAGATTTCTACGGATTCGTCGCCTGGTCTCTTGTCCAAAGATTTACTCTCCCGCTTTGCATTTTCCATCGTTTCCATTCAGCTGTAACTCTAGCTGAAATTTGGAAGACCAGCTACAAAGCGCGTTTGGAGTGAACTACCGGACTTAATATACGAATCGCAGTCCATCAATGCCCTAAAAACTGGGAAGTACTATCGATTTCGTCCTGATCCGGGACAGCAATTTTAAATATAGGTTTGGTAACTATTGCCAGTTTCAAGTTTTCGATAGTTAATTCCATATTCATAGTTAGTAGGTAACGGTAGTGTGTAATATCGAAATTATTATCGTTTGAAGCAGTAGACGGAGTACCAAATTGCTCTCCCGGAGTAAATCGTAGTTCGTAACTTGGCAATGCAAACATCATAACTGGATAAATAATTTGAATCTCAATGGCTATATCTGATGTGTTCACGGTTTTTATTTTCACATTCCACAATACAATAGTTTCGAGTTACATTTTGTTTATTAAAAGACTGAGTTGGGAGATTTGAAACAAAACAAATACGTATTAAGATATTGCTCACATACACGAAATCTATCTCCAGTTGTGAAGAGTTCCCTCCTTCGTTAGAAATAATTTGAGTGCCATGGTAATAGAGTTTAAGAAGGTTATAAAATTTAAAAATAATTTACAATACCTACTTAATTTACTCAGTCAGTTGGGATCATTTAAAATAATACGGAAAGCAATAGAAAATAATGGGAGCCTTAATTTAACGAGCAACGTTTATAATATAGGACAAATATTTACCACGATTTGTAAGAATTTCAATATTTGCGAATCTTTAGAATATATTAAGATTAGAGTTAATATTGCTATATGAAAGTATCAGAAGATTTATTAGTGCTACGTAATTATTTGAGATAGACATGTAGGAAATAACGTATTACATAGTTGACGTGTCTAAACGAATATATTATTAAATGTACTTAAAGTTACAGAAACACCAGATGTGAATGTTACGGATAGCAGTAAACTGCTCGATACGTTGGATATTTGATTTTATTGCATGGGGCCATAAAGATCTAAAACTTTATCACTATTTCGCACTCTTCTTAGACTTTGCGTATTAAACTTTTTGGAGTATTTATTGTTCTAGGTATTACTACTTTAGAGATGTTCGATTTATCTACGATCTGTGAAGCTCGAGAGAACTTAGCCTCATAATTTAAATGGTTATGGATATTTGTAAATTATTTGATCGATATTGTTCTTGTGATTGGTTTGCGTTAAAATCTCACTGCAAATATTTTCGTAACGAACTTTACGTGCAATCTATTTTTATAGGCTGACTTATTTGACACGGTATCGGAAGGCGATGCGTGTACCTGAACCTATAACGAACGCCTTATGCGCAATATCATTTCTACTTTACACATTTTGTAAAAATAGTTCGTATAAAATTATTTATAATATATTTATTAATTTTGTAATTAACTTTAAGGTTTAATTGTATCTGATTGCTCTAGAAACAGAGTGGTGTGTGCTCACATTGTGAGGTTTCGAGTGAATGTAGTTCGGAGTTTTTGAATGGTAATAGTTATTATCTATAATTGTATTATTAAAATCAAATAATTTATCAAAATTGATATTTTTTGGTGGATTCTCAATCTTCGGGATTAAAAATAACATTTCGAAAAGTTCGGCGGTTTATTGGTGCGAGTGAGTCTGGCTTGTTTTATCACTGCCGATATATTTAAAACCACATTTTAATAGTAAGTATTTGATAAATCTATACTATTTCTAACTTGTTCAATTTTGTAGTGATATTTACTATGTACCTAAATGTTTGGAACAAAATGTACCGAGTCTGTATCTTTAGGTTTAACGTTATTATGTGGATACTCAGTCAGTGTTATAGATACTTACCAAAAATTAAAAATTTGGAATCTCTACATACTTTAAACATATAATTAATATAAATGTCTATTTGAATAAATTAAATAATACTTATGTGATTGTTGGTTTTATTTATCTCTTTATAATATATGTATATTTAAAAAAAAGTATTAACTAACTTTAGGTAGATGGAAATAACTTCATGATTGTTAATATTATTACTTGTTATCCTACTAATAGGTATTATAAACGCGAAAGTTTGTAACAATGTATGGATGTCTGGATATATGTTTGTTCCTCTTTCACGCAAAATCTACTGAATGGATTTTGATGAAACTTTACAATAATATAGCTTACACATCAGAATAACACATAGGCTATAATTTATAATGATATACTATGAATTATCTATATTATAGGGGGTGAAACCGAGGGGCGCTGCTAGTTGGATAAATATTTAATATAAATATTACTAATATTTCCTACTACACAATATTGAATTTAGGCGATAAAATAATTAGAGACTCCAAAAGAATGCACAAGGAGGATGCTTAATTTTAAAATTCAATTTTCAATCATCAATCAATAATGAGAGCACTAAAAACTTGTGGTTTATTATCCTACAACGTCAAAACGAAGGAATACCTTTTTACCCGTGCGGCAGGGCCGGATTTAAAGGAGGGCAAACGGCGCGACTGCCCCGGGCCTCCACAAAAGAGGGGCTCCCACAATAGACTACGGAAAAATATTTTTTTCAATTTTTTTCAAATTCCGATATTTTTTTTGCTGTATTACCTCTAGCTACAGTAGTTTGTACAAACATGTTGTTCTTAAATATTAACAAAAGTCAAGTCGAAATTTGTTCACTCCAATCAGCCAATCAGTAAAATATCAAAATCTCAAACTGCACTTGCAATTTACTACTTATCTTCTTGGAGTATCCCCATGGCTCAATGTCTGAAGGGGGTGGTACTTGCTAGCTTCGGAGGTTGGGCAATCGATTCCATGGCTATTTTTTTTTTGGAAATTATATACATGTATACCAGACAAGTCTATCAAAGACTGATCTCCTGAGAATTGAAAGCAATTTACTTCGGGAACTGAATTTCAACGAGCGAAATCATCAACGCTTTTTTGGCGAAAAAAAGCTCGGTCCCGTTCGTTAACACTAAAATTCAATTTCGGATAATTTTTGTTTCCGATTATATTTATATATCGCACACCAAAACCTACTCTAAAAAGTACTTTTTTCGGGAAAGACAAATAACTGATTACCGTATTTCTGTGTATTTTATATGCAGCTATATGCAAGGTATTGTAAGGACCCTGTGTTTTAATTATGTATTGGGGCTATTTAGAGCTGATTGACCTGTGTTGATGATTTAGGGGATAATTTCGCACGAATTGATTTATTTATCAGCATAAAAGTATTATTATGTATGCGGTTAAACACAATATTCATCTATTGCGCTATTGAACACAAACATGATAATTTATATTACATAAAAAAAATTAACACTTTAGAATTACGAGTATTACAATTATTTTACATTAAAAAGTTTATAATAAAAAAAAATATAATAATACAATTCCCCTCTGCCACTGGGAGAGAATCTTGTAAGAGGCGAGTAACCCGTGCTGGGTTACTCGCCTCCTTGGTAGAGGATCTGTTTCCCGACTGACCAGCATCTAAATCCGACCGCAAGTATCTGTGACGCATTCCGGTCGAGCCGCAGGTGGGTCATGTGGGTAAGATCTCCCCGCCCCTCACATCGAGACGACAGTGAACACCGGGTTCTTGCTCAGGGCCCACTGAAACCACAGCATTCTTCACTTCGCTCGCCCTTCTCACTCTATCTTCTAGGCGGCAACGCATCGACAAAACAAGGATTCTATAAGATGTCCATTTTTAATTCATCTGGGAAAAAACGTGTTCAGGGAAGCAGTTTGATGTTGGGGACGAAAAGCGGGACAGCCTTAGCCTTATTTTAATTTAAAAATCGGGACGTCCCACCAAAAAAGGACATCTGGCAACGGTGTTTTAAACAGACGTTTTTAACGTTGTTCCAAGTTAAACAGTTATGTCATATAATGTATTATAAATATTGTTGTATAACTTACCCTTAAATCTTTTACAATATCATATAAATTCTTTAAAGGAATCCTCCTTTCAGATAAAATTGGGTAATTTCTTTTAAAGGTACGGGTAATACAAAGTCAGTCTGATTCCTGACAGAAGGACGTCAATGTCATACATGACAGATAATGTAAATGTTTCTGAAATCTAAAATTGTTATTCATATATTTTGTCAAAACTTAAAATTGTAAGCTAGACGGGATTGTTGCTGGATTATTTATGTTAAGTATTTGTCTTTTATTTAATATAGGTAATAAAACAGAACAAATTATTAATTTTCAGATGAACATGTATAAGCAATAATCTGCAAAACATTGCATGTGTCATAGAAAGTTTAATCATAACTAGAGGAACAGCGTGCATAATTGATAACAGGATAAATTGGTATAATTATACCAATGTAACGAACACACGTTTTCTTACAGCATAGACAACTTGTGTTATTCTTTTACTGATGCAAAGGATAATAACAAAACATCCAATATGATAATTCGCGTGGGATTTATATTTCTTGTTTGTACTTGCGTGTATTCGCAGAATATACAAAATGACGCTGCATCCAAAAAGTCTATACAAAGTCCCAATACTCTTGATGATACAGCAAACTCAATACCAAATGTTGGACAAGGAGGTCAGGAACAAGCAGGATTTAATGAGGGAAATGGAAAGCCTAGTGTGCCAGGACCTCCCATAACCTCAAATGCAACTGATGTGAAAAGTGAAACCAAAAATAATAATACATTGGTTAATCCAAAAGGTAAGAATTATTGTGTGATATACAATTTTTATTCCTATTTAACTTGTTTTGAGAAAAAATGTAAACAAATAATATGTTATGTGTCTTCTTTATCGAGGCTTAGAATAGTACTTAAGGAAATAGTTACAGTAGAACCTCGATTATCTAAACTAATTGGGACTGAGATTAGTTCGGATAATCAAAGTTAGGATAGTCGAAATTTGGGTACTTTAGACAAAATTAAACTAAAACACCTATTCACTTAAAAACAGTACAATCTATTAAAATTTGTCATACATTGTAATATTAAACACCTAAATGCCATTGCCAACATCCAATGCCATTTTTATATGATTCGTTAATAAAATGGTGGCAATCAACAAATACCACACTAATATTCAGATAAACTAAGTCAAAGTTTAGATAATTGAGGGTTCGGATAATCGAGGTTCTACTGTATTACAAAAAAAAACAAGTATTTACACGTCAAATTCATGTGACATTTTGTTTGTTATTTTTCATACATATGATGTTGAAGTATCACATTTTTGTCATTATTCAGATTATAGCGGCCATTGATTTCTTGTTTACCTTTTGTCGTACATATAACCTAATAACTCTAAGTGAACTTTGAATCTATACTATCATATTTATAAATTGAGGAAGCTAAATATCTCGGAATTTACCTAGATAGAAGACTCACTTGGAAAAAACATATTTCACCAAGCGCAAAGCACTCAGCGTACAACTTAGGAAATATTATTGGATGCTAAGCAGGAAGTCCAAGCTGTCGCTAGAAAACCAACTCCTCATATACAAATGTATCATTAAGCCAACATGGACCTATGGAATCCAGTTGTGGGGCACCGCTGCAAATTCCAACCTAGAAATACTAGAGATTCCTATCAAAAATCTTAAGAATTATAGTTGATGCTCCTTGGTATATCACTAATGAGAGATTACATCATGAACTAGAAATACCCACACTTAAGCAAGAAATAAAAAAAAATTATGCCTAAATACAAAGATCGTATATTAAATCATGACAATGAGTTAGCAAATAGGTTGATGAAACCTAAACTCACTCTTCCAAGACTAAAGCAAACACCCCTAGATTTATGTTGATTACAAACTACAGATTTACCATGAGAGCTTACAAATACACATATCAAAGTGGCAGAGTCACTGGAACTGACCATGCAGCAAATAACTTTAAAACTTTAACCTATTGTTGAATGTTCTCCCGAGACAGATTGCATTAATAAATAAATAAAAAAAAAAAATATTTATAAATAACTAGCCGACCCTTCTGACTTCGTGCCTGCTGTCATGTTCATCCGCTCCTATTGATTTTAGCGTGATGATATATAGCCTTCCTCGATAAATGGGCTATCTAACACTGAAAGCATTTTTCTAAATTGGACAAGCAAACAAACAAACAAACTCTTCAGCTTTATATATTAGAATAGATTATTATTTTATTTTCCTCTCATCCTAAAAAAAAATCTTATTTATAATTTCAGATAATATTCCATAAAGTACATTATGTATGTCTATAATAAATATTATTGTTGTCATCTATAACCATATTCACAATGTCTTCCCTTTCTCCGCTGAAGTAAAATCAACACAAAAAAAATTACAGTAGTACTTTCAGCCATAGTTCATCTGAAATACTTAAACATTAAATAAGTAGTAATAATACTTTGCTTATAACATATAACATTCATGATTTAGGTAAATAATTGTAATAAAATTATCTTCATCTCATTACAGATGCACAAAATGCAACAAAAGTTAGTAATGAGACAACTGCAACTGAAATCAATAAAATAAATATCACCGATGTACAATCAAATGTGACAACGATATCTGAAAAATTGAATACTGGAGTTGTGAAAAGGGGACTTATTGTTTTTGGTGGATTTGCTCTTCTTGCTATTGCCTACTTCATATTTTATAGGTAAAGTATTTCTATTTAAGCATCATATTAATTTCTGAGCACATATTTATGAAATATAAAAGATAACTAGGTAATTATTTTTTTCTGTTGGGCATAGTTTTGGAATTAGAAGAAATACTCAATTTATTTTTAAATTCATTTATTTACTTTAAAAAATATGCATTATATATCTTATCACTAAAACAGATATTTTATTATTTAATACAGATCATTTTTGTTTTGTGCAACACATATTACTTTTAATGCCTTTCTGTTATAACTAATAAGTGTAATTACTTTCGATATAAATACGAGCAAGATAAAGAACTTATATTAATATGAAGGAATCCAACATATAACACAAGAGGAAAATAAACATTAAGATTGTTTGAATACTTGTTGTACTACTTATAAATAACCGGTGCCCTCTATTGTATCTTCATAGAATGTCCTTGAGGTATAAAAACATTATAGTAATGATCATTTCTTCATAAAGGGTTTCATTCCACACTCCATTCTCTATATTTAAATGTATCAAACACGGATTGGTTGTATACATACCAGAGAGGCTCAGTTATTTTTTTGCCTTTACAATTTTCATGGAGTCTAATATTCATGATTTTGCTTATTTCTTTACAATATATCTATCATTAGCATATCCTAATTAAGCACTTTAAAATTACAGGAAAAAGAACAAAATATATGTTTCAAACAGTACTCACAACACCAACGACGCTAATCAATTTAGATATGGAGTCCTTCAATCAGATGACCGTAGAGACAACCTTGAACTCTCTCGAATACCATTGACCATGGAATCTGATGATGAGGAAGACGAGGATCTAGAACTATTCGACTTAGAACAAAAGAAAAAATCACTTTCATATGTAAATTTACAGACTAATGATGAAGATATAGTACTAAAAAGCTCTAAAGACGAATCAAAGAATAATCTCTTATTAGATATTGAAGATGGACCTTCAGACGCTTGGGCAAATTGGTCGAATGACAGTAATAGGTCAATATTATAATTAAGTGTACAAAACAGTGAAACATATATATTTAAATAGAATAAGCCGTTGTTTATGGTATAAATAGAGATTTGTTCATTGCATATTTTTGGTGAAAAAAAAACAGATTAGTTTTTAAATTTCTGAATAAAATTGCAATACATAAATTGCTATTATTCAGACAAATTTTTATAAGTGATCCAGTTGATAGTAAACATACTATACTCTATTCAACTTGATGTGAGACAAAATGTAAATAAAAGTAATCAATGGCTACTTTAAACTGATTAATGTCATACTGTACAACATAATATTTGCGAATTAATGATTTTGACTGTTTGAGTAATCATAGTATCTTTTTATATACATTTAAATATCTGTTCAAATTATTATTAATTTACTAAATAAAAATTTTGTGATAATAATTTTTCGACATGTTTACATTTTGTCTCACACCATGCTGAGTGCAGAATATGTGAATAAATCAGATCTATTATCTTTCATATTAAGTATAACGAGACTAGTAGACTATTGCTACTTAAAAAATACCATAAGGAAAGTTTTGTTAACCTTTTCAATATACATGTTTATTTTTTCTCACTCTTTTGGTGTAGTAGCAGCAGGTTCTTCACTGCTATAGCACAAGTAAAACTTGCAAATAAATTTAAACAATTTTTCTATATTATAAATACAAGTGGAAACCATGGGACACAGCTAGTTTACTATGAAATAAAAATTTCAAAGGCTTTTTCTCCTATTATCGCTTAATTGTCAATTATTTTGATGTTGTGTTTTGTTACTTAATTTCTTTACCATTGCTTATGCATTTTGAATATATAACAATTTCCAGTTAAGTTTATAGGATAAGAAGATTAGTTTGTAAGAAAATTTTGTAATTCAGTTATAAACATTGATAACCTCCACTAGTATATGGTCACCACATAACAATTGTTATAGAATATAAAAATTTACTTCAAATTTAAAAACTGCTGGATTGATTTTAATTATAGCTCGGGAAATGACATAGGCTCACTTTTACCTTGAAAAAAAGGCTTGAGGGGGTTGAAATATGGCATGATAGTTTTATGTGAATTTGTGATATACATACAGAGAAATAAATATGTTGAAAATTAAACAAATGCACGTAATAAAATTTACCTAAGCAAAACCAAGGCATAATATATAAAAGGTTATCTGTGTTTATAAATGTTTTTTAATATAAAATCATAAAAATTTGTGAGTTTGTTTGTTTACATTATAGCACTCTCGTGACTTACCATATATATAAGACAAATTAAAGTTTATTACCTTTTTATATCACACATTACTGTTTTATTTTAATAAATTTTCTTTAATTTGTCTCATTTTGCAATTTTCAATTTAAGTTACTTGTTGCAAATATGCAAAAGTCCTGAATCTGGTAACTTTTGTAAAGTGTTACCAATATTGGTTGTAAGTTTTATGACATTTAAAAAATGTGTCATTTGAATATACACTTAATATAGTTTTAAGCATCTTTCATTGCTTTATAACATATCAATAACATTTTCTGTATAACTGGATGTGAGACAAAATGTAAACGAACTATAAAATAGTATATTCCTTACAAAAGAATTATTTTTCTTACCCAAAGAAGGAAGTTAATCGAAAGCTTTTATAAGGTTGTTTATTCTGTCAGGAGACGGTGAAGTAATATCTTGAAAAACTAACCTTAAAAACATATTCGAATAAAATTTAAAACAATATTTTTGGTCTAAAAAAATTGATTTCCGAAACTTATTTCGAGTAGCTCATGAAACTTTTTTTTTAATAATTCATAAATTTTTAATACAATTTTGTTATGACGTATGTTTTCTTGTTATTGGTTCAGTTAAGTTTCTTATTATCTTATGTTTGTATTTGTATATTAAACGGAAAACATGTTTACATTTTGTCTCACAAAAAATTAAGCAATACAAAATGTTTTTTATCATTGTAGATATAAAATTGTACTAAGTTCTTTATATATTAAAGATATATTGTGATAAGGCAAAATAAGTACTTTATGAGTTACAAAACATTGTTAGTGTCTCGATAACAATATTTTTTGCATCGACTTTTTAAATTATATTTGAGTTGACCAATTTAAAGGCATTTAATACTTTTTTATGCATATTAAGGAGTGTACACATACTACGTGGCCCGTTTTGGGAGAGAGAAGTCTTAGATTTTCGCCACTTATTTAATTTCTAGGGAAATCTTATGCAATATTCAAATATGGCAACACTGACGTTCATACACTGGGACAGTTTATAGTGCAGTACAGTTTTCAAGCAATTTGACGAGAATTCGTTCCGATATTAATGTTTTTCTTTAAGACTTTCTGTCGGCAAAACAAGATTTAGAAACATTATAAATATGCTGCATGTAGTCACATAGAGGGGGGTTTAAGGGGTATAAAAATTGTAAAAAATGGGGCATGTAGTATGGATACGTTCTCTTAAAGTAAGCAGAAGATAAAAATGGCCGTCTAAAAATAATAGGCTAACCTAACCTAAACTAATTTGTCATGTTTGTTTGTTCAATTTCTTTTTTATGCAATTTTTGTTTCCAAACTAAAGGCTGATTAGTATTTCAGATTATTTTCAGGAAACTTAGTCAATGAAGATGATTTTAGTGATACATTTTCCAAAAAGAACATGACTGAGTTGCAGTTAAGTAATTTGCGAATCTCTGCATCTTAGTCGTCATAAGCTTTGGACTGTGATAGTAGATGAGAGAGGTAAATTATTGTACAAAATATATTTTTTCAATAAAACATTCGTTTGCTAATTGTATATAGGTCGCTCTACTTATGCCTGAACTGTTACTAGTATTTGTAAGGCTGTTTCTTTAGAATAAAGACTTCTAATATTTGTGTGTTTTACTGTATCACCCATCAAATGAATGAGAGAAAAAAACTAAACAGGTTTTAGTAGTACTAATTTCGCGTAAAAGAATAACAAGTAGCATTTGACAGAGACGAACAGATAAAAATGATATCTGAAGGATTTTCTACTACCAGTAAACACTTTCCTTCAACGCTCGACTTCCTGACTCTATTATTTAACACTTCTTCAGTAAAATAGCAGTTACACTAATTATTTAAATACACAACACTAAAGTCACACGAGATCCGAGAGTAACAATATTAATTGCGTAGATGTCATCCTTTTCAACCGACTTCAAAAAAAGGTTATCAATTCGGTTGTATATTTTTTTAATTTATTTTTTTATGTGTTTCCTCAGAACTCCGTCATTTATAAACCGAATTGGCAATTTATTTTTGTGTTTCGTAGGAGACGCTTACAGATTGGTCCCATTTTTTTCAAAATCCAGTTCTGTTGATGGGATCCTTGAGGAATTGAGAGAACTCCTCAAAAGTTATAGGCACACATGTATTGATTTTGATATTTTCAGAAGGGTTTTAAGTATTTGCATTCATAATTTATCATTTGGTGAAGTGGAACTGATGAGGAAGACCACAGATAGCCATAATATGGTTAAGAATGTTAAGCGACTATTATGAGAAAATTTAAATAAATACTTATTATGTTGATCTTACCAGTAGATTCTTAGACCTTCCGGCTTCATCTACCATTAGTTGGTGATGACACCAGAAGGTATGTACTCGAACATAGGCATTGGACAACGTAAACTAGTCGGGTTTGGGTTTAATGGAATTGTCTTAAAGAGTACTTTGGCTGTAAGTAATTTTTTTAATGGTAATGTTTGTCTGTCTATATCGTAGCTCCCGAATAACTATACCGATTTTAATGCGAATTTTTCTGCGTGTAAGCAGATGGGATTAAGATGCCATTGTTTTCCAAGTTTGAGATGTATATGTGAATCTGTCTGTGACATCGCAGCTCCTGAAAGAATCGGATGTTTTTGATGCGGATGTTTTGTGTGGAAGCAGATGGGATGAAGATGCCATCGTTTTATAAGTTTAACAGTGTATATGTGTATCTTTCTGTGACATCGTAGCTACCGAAACACTAACCTGATTTCGATGCAGAGTTTTCTGTGTGAAACAAATGGGATCAAGATGACATTGTTTTATTAGTTTAACAGTGTATATGTGTATCTTTCTGTGACATCGTAGCTACCGAAACACTAACCTGATTTCGATGCAGAGTTTTCTGTGTGAACCAAATGGGATCAAGATGACATTGTTTTATTAGTTTAACAGTGTATATGTGTATCTTTTTGTGACATCGTAGCTACCGGAACACTAACCTGATTTCGATGCAGAGTTTTCTGAGTGAAACAAATGGGATCAAGATGACATCGTTTTATAAGTTTAACAGTGTATATGAGTATCTTTCTGTGACATCGTAGCTACCGGAACACTAACCTGATTTCGATGCAGAGTTTTCTGAGTGAAACAAATGGGATCAAGATGACATCGTTTTATAAGTTTAATAGTGTATATGAGTATCTTTCTGTGACATCGTAGCTACCGGAACACTAACCTGATTTCGATGCAGAGTTTTCTGAGTGAAACAAATGGGATCAAGATGACATCGTTTTATAAGTTTAATAGTGTATATGAGTATCTTTCTGTGACATCGTAGCTACCGGAACACTAACCTGATTTCGATGCAGAGTTTTCTGTGTGAACCAAATGGGATCAAGATGACATTGTTTTATTAGTTTAACAGTGTATATGTGTATCTTTTTGTGACATCGTAGCTACCGGAACACTAACCTGATTTCGATGCAGAGTTTTCTGAATGAAACAAATGGGATCAAGATGACATCGTTTTATAAGTTTAACAGTGTATATGAGTATCTTTCTGTGACATCGTAGCTACCGGAACACTAACCTGATTTCGATGCAGAGTTTTCTGAGTGAAACAAATGGGATCAAGATGACATCGTTTTATAAGTTTAATAGTGTATATGAGTATCTTTCTGTGACATCGTAGCTACCGGAACACTAACCTGATTTCGATGCAGAGTTTTCTGTGTGAAACAAATGGGATCAAGATGACATTGTTTTATTAGTTTAACAGTGTATATGTGTATCTTTTTGTGACATCGTAGCTACCGGAACACTAACCTGATTTCGATGCAGAGTTTTCTGAGTGAAACAAATGGGATCAAGATGACATCGTTTTATAAGTTTAACAGTGTATATGAGTATCTTTCTGTGACATCGTAGCTACCGGAACACTAATCTGATTTTGATGCAGGGTTTTCTGTGTGAAACAAATGGGATCAAGATGACATTGTTTTATTAGTTTAACAGTGTATCTGTGTGCCTGTCTGTGACTTCGTAATAACGTTATAAATGAACCAATTTTGGTGCGGTTGTTTATACTCGATTTTCAGATGATCTAGATGGTTCTTACCTATAATTTTTGAAGAGCTGAAGGCTATCTCCAATCTACTGCACCCACTCAGGGTGCAGTAGATTGGAGATGGAAGGGTGAGTAGAGTGGTACAGTTTAGTAATTGAGGTGATGGTTGATTGAGTGATTAAATAAGTAAACAGATGAGAGAGTGAATTAGTGGATAAACGATAAATGAGTTTCAGAACATATTCACTAAAAACCAAGAAATAAAACATTTTTAACAAAAAATTGAACCGACTTCAAACTCTAAAAAATGCACTAAAAAGTAAGAAATAATTAGCTTATTTAGTAACCTCCCTTTATAAGGACAATAATATACAATAATTGATATTTTTGTAGTCGGTGCCAGCAATAGTACAGAACGTGGTAAAGTACTGAACATAATACACACTATTTCGTTACGCGTTCAATAGATATAACTGTTACTATTCTCTCTCACTACACGTCTCTTCCCCTGGGTGGGCTGGCTGTCACCGACTTCAAAAATATCAATTATTGTATATTATTGTCCTAATAAAGGGAGGTTAATAAATAAGCTAATTATTTCTTACTTTTTAGTGCATTTTTTAGAGTTTGAAGTCGGTTCAATTTTTTGTTAAAAATGTTTTATTATAATACGAAATATCCTCCTCGTCTATTCCCACTATACCTAATGACAGATGGGGTCGTACACCTGTGCTACCAAGTTAATATTTAAAACCTTCCTTTAAATAATTTAATAACGCCTACTTGATCAAATTATTGTAAATATATTTAATATCGATATTTTGTAGCATTAAAACTTTTTTTAAATGTAAGTGAAGTGTTATACCCTTTTGTTTTGTCGATGTGTTGTATCCTCGAAGATAGAGTGGGGAGGGACAGTGAAGAAAAAAATTCTGCGGTTTCAGCGGACCCTGAGCAAGAGCCCAAAGTCCACTAGATCCGCAATATTAATTGGATGGGAGAGCCTACATGCGGCTCGACCGGAACGCGTCTATGATACTTGGCGGTCGGATTCATATGCTGATGATCGCAAGTCAGTCGGAGACCAGATCCCCTACCACTAAGGGGGTGGTGGGTTACTCGGCTTTTACGAGATGCTCTCCCACCGGCAGAGGGAAATAGTATTTTACCCCCTCATGGTTAGATTTTTATTTTTTCTTTAATACCCTATATATTCAACAAAAAAATAAAATATTTATACTGACTATCACTTGACTCCTTTTTATCATAAAAAAATGTTTGTAATGTAACTACAAGTTCTTTCTTTTTTTTTTCTTTTATTTGTGTTATGATTCTTTTAGACCTTGTTTATTACTAAATTTTATAATTTAATGGGTAGGTCCTCGTAGCCACATTAGGTTTTCGCGTAGCGATATAAATGGCTATGCCTTTTGATGCAACACTTCCATAGACCAATGGAAGACTTGAGTACCTAAGTGACATTAATTTCGACTAAATATAATCCTGAGAAAAATGGTCTTGATAGAAAGACATTCAGACAACAGAGTGATGCTAAAAGGGTACCGTTTTTCTTTTTTAAGGTACTGAATCCTAAAAACGTTGCAACAAATTGTTCTAAATCTATTCGATCTACATAGGGCAATATAACAAACCTAACGAACATGTATTACCTGAGCAGAGATTGTTAACATTTTATTTGAGCCCAGGCAGCAGGCAACGGCACGTACACGTACGGCCGTCCGTCTGTGACATTGAGATAAACGAACCGGTACATCCGACTACGTACGAGATAATCTTGTTGTTTCTGCTTACGACTAAAATATCTACTAGAAAATTTATTTTTGTATACTATGAGAAACATAAAATTTTTTAGTTGGAATAACTTTTCTAAAAACAAAATAAATGTATGCATTTATGTAATTTATTTATGCATTTATTTAAAAAAAAATAATTTTCGTTTCTTAATTCTGTTCATATAAGTGTATTATAAAGTAGGTATAAAATTTTTAAATTATAGAATTTCAGGGATCCCTTTATTTTCAGGGACTTTATTCGAAGGTAAAGGAATACAATAAGGGTCACAATTTTAATTTAGTTGAAATTTGAGCTCGGACTTCTATGATATATAAGGGGAAATCCTCAAAATCAAATAATAAATATATAAATAATGGTAGGTTCATTACAATCCTCATGAAATTTTATTTTTTATTATATCAAAAATTATTATTTCCAAATTATTCATACTAACCTAAAACACAGTATGTTTTCGATTAAATATAACAATTTCCCATTAGAATATGGAAAACGATGGAAAAATTTTCAATTTGTTTTCCCCTCTTTGTGATAAACAGGTTGTGTTAAAAAATTGATTGATAACGCTCTTCTTTACATGGAAGTGCGAATAAATAAACCTATAAAGGGGAACAGAAAAAAACATGATGGCACACAGTTGATTTAAGTGCTACAGGACAGGATGTAACGAAAAAGAGAAGTGGTTTGTTTTTGTCCACGTTTGGTTGGTATTCCGGCCATTTTAAGTTATTCAATGCTATAAAGCTAGCTATAAATGGATCACTAAATATGGTCTTTTCGATTTGCCATTAATTATTTGAATGGCTGGACATAAAATAAGTTTTTTTTTCAACTATTAATTAAAGTAAGTTAATATGAAAAGAAGAATTGGAAATATACATACAGTGTTAAAAATAAGACTATATTGTTAACGCAAAAACGGCTAAATAGATTTTAGTGTCGCACACACACACACACACACATAGTTGTGAAAGTAAGTGGGTGAGTGAATAAAGAGGTGAGCAAAAATTGTAAAACGTAGACAATTTAAAAAATCCGGCAAGTGCGAGTCGGCCTAGCGCACGAAGGGTTCTGTACTAATATTTGAAAAAGAACCACGTTTGTTGTATGGGAGCCCCTCTTAAATATTTATTTTATTCTGTTTTTCAGTATTTGTTGTTATAAGTGCAACAGAAATACATCATTTGTGAAAAATTTCAACTGTCTAGCTATCACTGTTCATAAGAAACAGTACAGCCTGATGATAGACAAACAGACAGCGGAGTCTTAGAAATAGGGTCCCGTTTTTACTCTATGGTTACGGAACTACGGAACCCTAAAAACTGTCTTTTGGGTTGATAAATAATTTTTAAAATGTCTTTGGCAAGTTTGCACCTCAAATTATTTTTTAAATCTATGGACTAATACGAAGGCTAAAACAGTCTAGTATCTTTTTAAATTTTATATATGTATAGTGATGTAAGTATGTGTAAACTTACTGTACAATCTACTTAAAGGGTATTTCGGCTTTTTAATAAGTTATGTCTACTGAAGGGAATGGAATGGTCAGATCGATGTAGTCTTATTTTTGTTTCTTGTCCACACTTTCTACATCTTTAACTGCTTTTATGTTAGTGATGTGGTGTAAGTGGAAGAAAATAGATGAGGTTTAAAATTATAACATGTACCTAGGTTTCTTTATTCGGCTATTCCCATAATTTAATGTCTATGTCAGAAAATTACATATTGTCATATTGAATTATATGGTTCGTACTTTACGTGAAACGTGTATACTTAATTCAGCTGATAACAGGTAACAATTTAATTGAAATTATGTAATTACATAAATTTATTATTTAAACCATAAATTTGTTAACAAAAATGAATTAAAAATATATTCATCAATGATTTATTACAGATTAACTTGTTAAGACAAATCAAATCTGATCAAACTTGATGGAGTTGATAAATAACTCGATAATACTTAATTAGCTCCATATCAAAATAAAATTCCATTGTTATCAGATTTATATAATTATGCTTTCAAAATATCAACTCAACGGCAGGGTTTGATTAAAGATAGCCACAAAAATAGAAAAATTGTTATTCTTAAATTCTCTTAGTATTTTGTTAAATTAGACACCAATTATATATAGCAGTGATGGCCCAGTGGTTGAGACTTCAAGTCTTACTCGGGAGGTCCGAGGTTCGATCCTGGGCACACACCTCTGACTCTGAGTTATGTGTGTTTTAAGCAATTAAATATCACTTGCTTTAACGGTGAAGGAAAACATCGTGAGGAAACCTGCACTCCTGAGAGTTCCCTAAAAGTTCTCAAAGGTGTGTGAAGTCTGCCAACCCGCACTGGGCCAGCGTGGTGGACTATGGCCTAATACCCTCCTCATTCTGAGGAGGAGACCCGGCTCAACAGTGGGCTATTGAAGGGTCGCGACGAAAAAAGACACCAATTAATAAGTAATAATTTAACCGTGTTCACACTTTTATAACTTGCGCCAACAGCAAGGGCCGGGAGGGCCCCGAGCAGGAGGGTTGGCCGGTCCAGGCGGAAATGAAAAATAAACACGTCCGGACGTCGCATGGCGCCGGCCGCGGAAAATGAAGGGGTGTCGCGACTCTACGAGCTACGAAATATTACGTGTCGCTCCCAACGAGTATAATTGAGCTACGAAATATTATGTGTTACTTGCTACGAGTTACCTACGACATATTTTGTGTAATACTACGGTTATGAGCTACCAACTTCGTGTCGGCGTTATATTACGAATAGCTCTGACACGTAGTTTTGAATTATAACTAAATGCTTTGTTATATTATGTAACGATTACAGGATAAAAATAATTGTATTACTTTTATAAAAATACTGAAAAATGAAGGGGTGACGCGATGCTAAGAGCTACGAAATATTACGTGTCGCTCTCAACGCGTATAATTGAGCTACGAAATATTATGTATTACTTGCTACGAGTTAGCTACGGTGTTTTTTATGTAACGCTGCAGTTATGAACAATGATCTTCGTGCTTGCGTTATATTACGAGTAGTTGTGATATATACATAGCTCTGAATGATAACAATATATTGTGTAACGATTACAGTCAAAATTCATTCTATTACTTTTGTAAAGATAAATTTACTACCATGAATATAAAGTTGGTTTCGAAAATAGCTCCGATACCAATTTTTTTTAAATGTACTTTTTAAAATCAGTTTACTCAGAAACTCCAGACTATCTTATGACTAAGGTGATTATGTTGAACTATCAGAAATATTATGTTTATAGGTAGGTAGGAGCTTCTTGCTCTGAGTAAGAAAATTCATTTGAGTACATTTTTTTAATAATAATAAGTAATTCCCATTTTTAATGAAATATTTTATGGCGCATCCAACCAGAAAGTCGATAGGATAACATTGGGTCAACATGCCTACAACTACAACTGTCCAAAATTAACGTACCAGGATGGGTGAATTTATTACTTATCCATTAGCGATCATTTGTTTGCAGGTGATTTCTGCTGTTTGTTTTAATGTAGCAATTATAAAACAGTTTATAAATAAATCTAGCTTAGGGATATGTATTATATAATGATTATATGCTTAAGATGGGAAATCAGGCAGTACTTTAGCCTTGTGTCCATCGTTTGATAAGACCTTTTCACATCATTGTCTGCAATCAAATTATGGTAAAGACAACTTATATGATCCTGAATAAGTTATACCTAATTCTAACACATCGTATAAACTGCTTGAGTTCTTAACATAGGCCTTGAAATGATCTATTTTTTTATGAAAATTGATATACATGTAAATAATAAACAATACCTTTAAAAATACTCTTAGGTAAACATTTTACTAAGAAAATATAGTCTGGTTATTTTTATTATACTCATTTTCTAGGCATACATACATTTTTAACAATGAAAAGACGGCATCGTCGGCAAAGTTTACAACTCTGACACCGAACGTCCAGGCGATAGGTAACAAAGGGAGACTTTTGCATTGCTAAACTCAAATACTTCATTTTTATAAAGAATATTGATATAATAATTTCCTTTTTACTCATACGTTGGAAATTTGTGCGTAGCTTACGTCATTTGAGCGTCACATTGCTCTTTTAAAAAATTAAATTTTATTTATCCCTACTAATATTATAAATATTAGAAAACTACTTAACCGATCATCATGAAACTTTGTACACATATTATTGAGGGTATTAGAAGTAACAAAAAATACTTTTTATGAAAAAAAAAAATTAACGACAGATAAACAATTCATTTCTATTGTAATGATCTCTAATTCTTATTTAATGGCTTCAATGCGAGCGAAGCAGCGGGTAAAAGCTAGTAATTAATATAATATAATATATTATTTTAATATTTATAATATATACGGGATGCAGACATATTTATATTGAGATCATTCGTACTAATATTATAAATGTGAATGTAAGTTTGTTTGTTACGCTTTCACGCGAAAACTACTTAACCGATCACCATGAAACTTTGTACACATATTCTTGGGGGTATTAGAAGTAACATAGGATACTTTTTATGAAAAAAAAAATATATGGTGAACAGACGTGTAGTGAGAGAGAATAATAATAGGTATATTTATTGAACAAACCTGTAACGAAATAGTATGAACGATTGTACAATTATATTACTACTTTCTGTACTATTGCTGGCACCGACTACAAAAATATCAGTTATTGTATATTATTGTCCTAATAAAGGGAGGTTAATAAATAAACTGAATATTTGTTACTTTTTAGTGCAGTTTTTAGAGTTTGAAGTCGGTTCAATTTTTAGTTAAAAATGTTTTATTTCTTGGATTTTTAGTGAATATGTTCTGAAACTCATTTATCGTTCATCCACTAATTCACTCTCTCATCTGTTTACTTATTTAATCACTCACTAAACCATCAATTCAACATTAACAAAGTACCTACTCACTCAACCATCATCTCAACTACTAAACTGTACCACTCTACTCAACCATCATCTCAACTACTAAACTGTACCACTCTACTCACCCTTCCATCTCTAATCTACTGCACCCACTGAATAGATAGCCTTCAGCTCTTCAAAAATTATAGGTAAGAACCATCTAGATCATCTGAAAATCGAGTATGAACAACCGCACCAAAATGGGTTCATTTATAACGTTATTACACTACACTGTTAAACTAATAAAACAATGTCATCTTGATCCCATCTGCTTTCACACAAAACATCCGCATCAAAACATCCCATTCTTTCAGGCGCTACGATGTCACAGACAGACACACTCTTAAACTAATAAAACAATGTCATCTTGATCCCATTTGTTTCACACAGAAAACTCTGCATCGAAATGAGGTTAGTGTTTCGGTAGCTACGATGTCACAGACAGGCACACAGGTACACTGTTAAACTAATAAAACGATTTAACTTTGATCCCATCTGCTTCCACAGAGAAAAATTCGCATTAAAATCGGTATAGTTATTCGGGAGCTACGATATAGACAGACAAACATTACCATTAATAAAAAAAATACTTACAGCAAAAGTACTCTTTAAGACAATTCCATTAAACCCAAACACGACTAGTTTACGTTGTCCCATGCCTATGTTCCAGTACATACCTTCCGGCGTCATCATCAACTGATGGTAGATGAAGCCGGAAGGTCTAAGAGTCTACTGGTAACATCAACATGATAAGCATTTTTTAAACTTTCTCATAATAATAGTTGCTTTACATTCTTAACCATATTACTATAATAGCTATCCGTGGTGTGGGTCTTCCTCATCAGTTCCACCTCATGAAATGATAAATTTTGAATGCAAATGCTCGTAACCTTTCTCAAAATATCAAAATTACTATATGTGTGCCTATAACTTTTGAGGAGTTCTCTTAATTCCTCAAAGATGCCATCATCAGAACTGGATTTTGAAAAAAATGGGACCAATCTGTAAGCATATACTACCAAATACAAAAAGAAATTTTCAATTCGGTTAATAAATGACGGAGTTCTGAAGTAACAAACATAAAAAAAAAAAAAAAAAATACCACCGAATTGATAACCTCTTTTTTTTTGAAGTCGGTTGAAAATACAAACTTTTATATTTATCAATTTTAATGCGGTAGCGAAATTTTGAAACCTAAGTTTTTAATATATTTTTTTAAATACTGCCAACACCAGAGGGAAAATGCTAATTATTATAAATGAGGGTATTAGATACAATCAATAATTAGTAATTAGCAACAGGGATTGTCGCAATCAATCGTTGTATCTCAACAAGTGAAGATGTTGTATCAAAGCTAATTAATTTGAAGGATTCAATTGATCGCTGTGATGTACGAAACTGATTAGTTTGTGATTTCCTTATACATTACACATATTACAGTATATCACTGGTATCACAAACTACCTTCCACTCCCACATACTACTAATTTAGAAAAAGACTGATATTGCAGAGATTAAAATACAAAAATTATATTCTAACTTTTATCTGATTATTACAAACAAAACCATAAATAAAATAAATAAAATCCTTCTTACCTCTCATCGACCCTTGGAGGTCGATATAGACCACTGTAGGAATCACTATTATAGAGTCGCACTATTTCTGATATCACTGACTTAATTCCCTAAGTAGATGAATAAGAAAACAATTCTTCTATAAGTAGATGATAATAATAATTTTCGTAATAGATATGCATATGCAGTAGTTTCAGTATCTCGCTTTTTCTTAGTTATCATGGCAGTAACTCATCAGAAAGATAGTGAAATGCTTTTTTCTTATCCTTAAAAATGCTTTTTTCTTATCCTTAAAAACGATATAGCTTCCTTTACAGTTCTTTCGTTTTTTTTATATATGTTACCGGAAAGTAAAAAGAACCTGTTAGATTTTCCGTGATGCTTGTACACACAAAAAGACAAGCAAACGTTTGAATAGATTTCTTATACTATAAAATTACGAACCCTATCCCGATTATTCGTAACCTAAACTTACATTAGTAATTTTTAACCAATACTAACGCTTCTTTTTATTTAACGGTAACATAAACATTAAACAGACAACAAAATGACGATCATATAAACTTCTATATTACCCATAAAGTATACGAAACCAGTCGATTCTATTCAGTACAGTTGAACGAGGGGTTTCGTCTGTTCCATGTTTGTGCCAATCTCATAGCAGTGTTGGAGTAGCGGTGTTTGCCGAAGGTACGAGTACACCTCAACTCTCAGTTTGTGTTGCCAGTTACTTTGATTGAAGCTCTCTTTATTCTGGGAAATTGGTAAAAGTTCGATCGCTTGTGTACTTCATGCAATACTTTTAATTGTTATCCGTTACATCTACGTTAAAGCAAACCTCCTTTTTCTCGTATGATTTTTATTAACGGTGCTCCAAGGTACTTTCATATAAGTAACGTGCCATATTGTTTAAAAACTCTAAGTAATTTTTTTTTATGTCTAAAATATGGTCAGTCAGACCAATTTTAAACGTTTAAAAAATTCTTTTGTAAAAAAGACTAACTGAAATAAAATATTTTGAGTTAGAGTGATTACGAATGATGTCCTATGTTGTTTTTTTAATTCTCTTTTTAGTTTTTCACAACATACGATGCATTTAAAACCGTCCTTTATATACGTCATAGTCTTAAGGTTGGTTTACATTAATAAATTTTGCCAAGTTTGTTAAGCAAACCGCATGAAACCTCATATTCTATAAGGATTAGACAGGGTTAGGTTAGATTTATTAAGGCAAAGTTTGTAACTAAAGGTGGACTAACTTATGTTGTTAATAAGTTTACTTCCTTCAGCGTCTGTTTGAATGTAAAACTTAGTTTCAGATGCATATTTTGACCTATGTTTAATTCCCATATAGTTATATCAACACTATTGGAAGGCTTTGATTGTCCAGTATTTTTGATTGGTTTGTTTAGAAAATATCCTCAATAGCTCAACTACATGACTCTTTCCCGATAAATCGAGGTCAGTTTGATGAGTCTTTTAATAAATTGCATGAAGGGTGAATTATGGTAGTCAGCTCAGGTACTCGGCTACTTATCTAAAATCCATAGTATTATTTTATCTTATACGTTTTATAGTTTTTTATTTCTTACAACAGCCACATTCAAGGATACTCAAAGTTATATTAACTCGGTTTAATTGAAAGCTCATGCTAGACGGGATGGAGATTGGAGATAAAAAGCACAAACAGACAACTGACGTCCGCCTGCTATTGCAAGCATTTTAATTATCTTTCGATATACGCGAAGGAATAAGTAAAAACGAGTCACAATGAGAAAATAATAGCAGCGGATTACCATTGCGTTCTTCAGCGGGACTCAGCACTTCATATTAAAATAGCATTATTTTTTAATATTACGTAAAATATTTCAATTCTAGAGTATCTTTGTGTGTTTAGATGTTTGGATATTTGTTACTAAAATATACAAAAACGTTTGAACGACGGACTTTTTCAAACATATACTTTAAAACCTATAAACTGTATGCGTTTCTATCAATTACTTTTTAACCCAAAAAAAGCAAAGGTACTGAGGGATAAAAAGGAGTTGTTTACACAGAAACAGCTCCACACATCTAAATGCAATATTGCATACAGATACTTTATAAGCTGGAATATCATAAAGGATAGTTATGCGTTTTGAATGTCTTTCAATTCACTCTGGACCCAATTTCAAAAGTTTCCGCAGACAAAGTTGCCGGAAGATACTAGTATTAATATAATTTATGAGAGAAAATACGAGCATTCTTATTTTGTTACTCATCTCTTTGTTCCGCATATAATTTTAATTTTATGAATCTAAATGACGTCCATCGCAAAGCGCTTAGATTCAACAAATCTTTTGAAGAAATTGTGCTGAGGCTTTTAAAAAATATACATATTAAAATATTTTAAGCATAAAATGATGAGCTTAATAGCCAGAATAGAGATTTATTTAGAATAGACTCTTGTTAATGTTTTAATGAAACTAGCAGATAGCAATCTAACTACTCAGATTATTATTTTTGTCGATAAATTTTATAAAACTTCGTAAATTTATAAATTGTAGATAATTTCTGATGATTTTATTTTATAATCTATTGATCATTAACTGTATAATCTATCTATAGTCTTATACTAATATATAAAGCTGAAGAGTTTGTTTGTTTGCTTGAACGCGCTAACCTAAGGATCTACCGGTCCGATATGAAAAATTCTTTCAGTGTAAGATAGTCCATTTATCGAGGAAGCTCCTATTGGTCCTCCTAAAGCTCCTAAAGCGAAGCTACATGCGGACGAAGTTGCGCGGGTCGACTAGCAGTTATAATAAAATTGTACAATTGCAGTGCGGCTGAACCAATTTCTATGAAATTTGGTACACAAAAATTTGGTAAAAAAGTGCTGTTCCCGTAGGCACAAAAAAAATGAATCTGAAAATTTTGTACACATATACTTCTGACGAACTAAACATTTTTGTATTTTCATAATTTTACGGTTAGATCACAGTTACTCGTAATGAATATAAATAAAGAAAACGTAATATTAATTTTCAGCAAAATTATTCTCATGGCTGGTTGTCTATTTTGGTAAAAAAAATCAACTCATCAGTTAGTACACAAAACCGTACCTTTTAGTTGCGAACATTTCAACTTTTGTACGAATGTTTTAAATGTTTCGAATTTTCTATGTACATAGTTGAAAGTTTAAAAACTCATATAAATTTAGATGTTAAAATTTTGTAAATCTATTTAAATAGTCGACCCACCCTAGCTTCGGTAGACTAAAACAATTTTTAAATGACAATAAGGAAAAAAAATTTCCTGAAAATATTTTAATTTATATCTGCAGCAATACAACTGTGAAAATTGTATCCAATTTCATACAGTAGTTTATGCATGATGTGCAGTAAAATAAAATTTTAAAGAAATAAATTCTATATTTATGTATTTTAATTTTTGAATGACTGACTATATTTTTTATGTTATTGTGATTTTTTTTACCTATTTAAGCCTTAAATACAAGCTTTAAATAAAAATTCGAAATTGCTTGGGAAATAATGGGTTGGCATGCGATAAGTTACATATTTTCTATTATATAGATTTTTTATCATCCATTTTAATTCAGTACTAGTTTCTCTTTATAAGTCGTAAAGGTAAATTCAGGTCGTTATAAAAACGTGTTGCTTACTCCACGTTTTGCTAACATAAAACTGTAGTAATAAAATAATACTATCGGCTTTGTCTCAATCGTAAATTTTTACGCTTAATAGCAGATAAATATTGGCCTTTGAAATCATGTTTTTATGTCCTAAAATCTTTACCAAAAAAATCAAAGTAAAATATAGGGATAAATAATAATGAATAACATAGAAATTATACAGTACTCTACGAACATTTGAAATAATAACTCAGCGCCATCTATTGACGTATTATTTCCACAATTAATCAAGAAAAGATTTAGATTTTGTTAATTTTATTGGTAAGCTCAAAATTATTGACCTATTTAAAAATTGCTGATACATTTTATATCAGTATTCATGGAAAATATCTACTAATGCGTAAATAAAATTTGATAAATTTAGAGAATGATATAAAGATAAGGGACGAAATAGGGGATAAGAGTTTGATTCTCAACGATAAAAAAAAATTTCTATGCAGAAGAACCAGTTATCTTTACTTAGTACCAGGTTACTTGTTCTATACATTTTATTAAAGAGATAAAATTCTCCTAGGAGACAAACTTTATTTCTCGTATTCAAGTCACAAAGCTTATATCACATCGTGACACCGACGATTATTTATAGTTTGGATTGAGTGACGCGGGTCAAAGAGGATACTATGTTATAAATCAAGCGCCATTGCTACGAAGTTATGGTGTCAAGTTATGGTTTTGTTGACCCCATATATATTTCCAAGATATGTCATAGCACTGAATCGATAAATGGACAAAAAGAGAAATATAAGGTATAAGTTGGGAGAACTATATGTTTAGTTGTCTTACTATTTATTAGTATCATATAATATCTCAAACTCATGCAAAGAAGTAGGTTCTGTTGCGTAGGTATCTACTAAACTTTTCCATTCTTCTCTTTTTTTCTTTCTTAGTCATTCAGAGGAGACCACATCTTTTAAAGAATATATTTCATCAACTCTTTCTGAATTTAGTCCTTTTTTTTCTCACGCGGTATCATCTATATCTGTTATTCTTTTAGCCCATCTATAATGTTTCACTCTGCAGATATATGTGAATGGTGAGTATTTGTACACAATTGCTCATCAATTAAACGTACATTAACTTCAATTTGTATTTGTCTCACAGCGAATAAAATATTTTAAGTTGTAGGTATTCTATGTGAGAGAGTTAAGTATAACTTTTTTCCAATAATCTAAAATTACTTATATCCTTAAAATTGAAATTTATGCAAAATTAGTAAAAAATTGTTTATGAAAAGTTATCTTGACTAAATTTAAATAACGTGTCTTCTTTGTGCTCTTTTTCGATATAGAAATTTTGAGTTAGGTCACTTTTGTATACCATACTATACCATAGTAATATTTAGATCATGCAACGTTTATTCAATTTCTATTAAACAGCTATTTTACTCGTATATTGGTTACACAAAGACTTCTAATAAGATTTTATTGTCGCTTATATAAGAACGGTTCGCGAGCCTTTTACTTCGATTGCTCGGAACTCCGGACGTACATTTTTATAGGAGCCGATAAGTTAGATGTTCAATTGTCCGGCAGCAAGTGGTTAGCTTTTGAAATCCTACCAATGATGAGATCAAATCAAATAACAATCAGTTACTTGATATATTGAGGATAACTATTGAACCAAGTTTCGATTGTTAGGAACCAAACAACCTTTTCTGTTCTTTGTTTGGAGTTTTTTCACAAAATTTAACAAAATGTCACACACCTCATGGAAATTTATTTTTTGATTGTATTACTATTAATACTCACTAAATGAAATGGCAACACTAACTAAACGTCATTTGTCATTTCTTACGAGGTTATATCTTAGCTATTTTATCTAAAGAGATTTTTTTAAGAACCTTTGAGTTCTAATGCCCTGTTCATGATAAATTTTATACGATTGTCCAAAAAAGAGTATTTATTTTTGTTTTTAAGATTTATAAATAATGTTTAGTAAATAATGCTTACTATACTTACTATAAATAAAACTTTACTGAAATTTCTGGACCTTTTAGTGTATGCTGAAATTCTAAATAAAAATACTGAATAGTTATTGTTAGAACTTACAAAATAAGAGTCTACCCCTGCATCATTTTTAGTGACATAGTTATACATTATTTAGTTAGTAACTTAATTTTTATTCATCTAATCCTGTTGGATTTTATAAAATATTATATTTAACATCCTAATGCTAATCCTAATTAGTTAAAGATTTATTGTTAAATCTCTGTACTAACCGATAAAAATAAAGACATTCTCATTAAAATAGCGAGCAGATTGTCCAGACGAAACTTATGCTATTATGACCGACAAAAATAGTTCCAGAAAGTTCGTCGAGTCGGGAACTAACAGCCCTCGTTATTGCCTTAGTTTGACAATATTTTGTTGTGGCAAGAGATGGGGAATTTCTTGTTATAAAAAGCTATTATATCCCTGACAAATTAGTCAGGTTATTAAGGGCATTGTGTCGTTTTTATTTTCTTTTTTCTTTGAAGCTAGTTTATGGGAATCGTTTATTTGTATAAAAATAATAACTTTTGCTATTTATATATTTTGGAAAAACTTTGTTATTATAGACACTATGTCAAAATCGACTGAAAATATACAAAGACAAGTTACCACTTGAGGTTTTAAAGGTGAATTTGATAGATAAATTATGCTTTGAGTAAGTACTTACGTAAGTAACAGTCCTTGTAAACCAGTCTCTGGGCCTCTAAGATAAATTAGACAGTGAAGTATTAGCACATACGTTGACGTTGTACTTGCAGTATTTATTACATTTCAATCACAGTTATAACGTTTGCTAAGCCTTGAAATCTATACTGAATCTGGTTTAAGGGATAACCTTAACTTTTCCGTTGTAAACATTTTATTCCCATACATCGATTTAGATCACGGTCATTTTACCACCTGAAAAAACATCAAAACTTGTTACTAATTACTGCAAAATTTAGAAAGTTTCATTAAAATTATTCAACTTATGTCTATGTTGTAATGTGTTTGTGGGAATCTGCAATTTTAATATGCCCTTTATGGTATAATTACGCTTGTGATCCATTTGAAATACGCTCCTCTCGTAGGTCTCATATTTAGTAATGAAGCTCATCCCGGGACGCTACAAAGGCTGTCAGAGCCAGGCATGAATCGAACAGGTAAATTAATCTGATGCAATTTTATCTAGTCACTAAACGGCTCTGTTATATTGAGGGCATTCATTTTTAAAGAAAATACCTGAATTTGCTTGAAATTAATTATTTAAGCCCTTCATATATTTATAAGAAATAATACCGGCACTACAAGACCAACACATACTTTCGACCCCCAGGTGCAGGTTTACAAAATCCATCAAAACAATTGTAACACTTACCAGTCGCCATTCACTGATCTATGCCCGCCGCTAAATAATTTCATCAAAATAGTTAAAAGACCCACATGATCCTCAATAAGCGGAATCTAAACAACACACTAAGCTCATACTTTATTAATGCCACAGTTCACACTTTGAAATCTCTTCTTCACATTGCGTTAGTTATCGGAGGAGATTTTGCATGAAAAAATATCATTTTTTTTTAGAAATATTACATCAGATATTCAGATTTAAATATTTTAAGTAAGTCCTTTTCATTTATGTTCAATAAAAACCAATATTAAAATTTAACAAAAAAATACAATAATGTGTATAAATTAAAATATTATTTGATACCCTTGTAGAGGGTTTTGTAATTAATTGGTCGAGTATAGATCGGTTTTCCAGTTGTCCTTTTGGAGCATGACCCCAGCGTTTATTCTCATACTAATTGAAATTCAACATTTCATACTCGATTTGATGCGTAGAGTGGTGTAGAAAATATGGTAATTAAGTTCGGTTGCTTTATACATGAATAAATATTTAATACTAGGGACCTACCCCGGCTGTACGCGGGTGCTGTTTTCACTCAAAGTGTATTTAGGATTAACAAATACATCAAATGCGAGCAACACTGTTTATAAATTTGTACGCGGGTAGTTAATTTTAATTTTTCTAGTAGACAATATATTACTTTCCTTTCGATAGGATTGAGCCAGTTTGTCAAGGGACGTTGCGAAGTACATACTATTGTTTGGGGGCGTGATGAGAATAATGTACTTCATTATTTTAAAATTTGGTAGCGAGGTCGCGCGGTGGAGGTGAGAGTTTGTGCATAGTAGAAGACGAAAACCTGTTAGAGGACTAGACCACATGTTAATATTGTCGTTTGAGTATTAGTGCGCAGTATAGCTCTCATGCTCTTAATAGAAAAAATCTCATCTTCCTTATTAACATTTTCCTAAGTATTAACAGACATTTCGACTTTATAAACATTTTTTATTATCATGAACAGAAATCAATAAACATATTTTCGCGTTTATAATAGTAGTATCGGTTTGTAATAATTTAAAAAAAAATAGAAAAAATATTATTTGATTAGTTTTACCTGTAGCGCCTTGAGATGAACATAAAATCCTTTTTTGTAAACATTTATTTGTATTATGTAGGTATTGTAATCCACATTATAATGCTGTATTAAATAATCTTTGATTATTTTAATATATTAAAAAAATATATACCGTTTTAAGAACACGTAAAGATGGAATAAAACGTTTTGAGCCAACAGATACGTATTTCCCATCACTAAGTAAATGATCGTCATGTTTCGTAAAAAGGGATAGGCATCAGATTCCCCAAAGTATCGCACTGGTCAGGCTTTGAAAGTGAGTCGTAACAAAAACAAGGGTTGTATCTCCTCATTGGCTCCCGGCTCACGAACTCACTTTGTTAAGAAAACACCGCCACCGCGAACCTTTGATGTATCTACATTCTAATGCATATTTTTAACTGTTAGAGGATTCAGATAATCGATTTAGATGTTTGACTTTTTATAAGAGGATGATACTTGCATAGCATAAACAAGCATTGTTGACAGGACCAATGCCTGGGGCTAAAAGATCTCTTTAATATGCAAAGAGTTCCATGTTAAATTATTCACTCTATGAAATCACTCATCAAACTGTCGCTAAACTATTGTTATAGAGCTTATAAGTTGTCTAACCAATCTGATTTCTGCTTGGACTCCTTACGCATAAAATTTCAATGTGAGTCAAAAATAGTCAACATCAGAAAAGATCTTTTAGAAAACTTGAAAAGTGAAAAAAAAATGTTTATATATGTCGGAGAATAATAAAGGATTATCGAATAATCGAATCATCATTGATATCGATGGTGTTGGAGTAGGTTACTTCCGTCGTTTTGACAGTCTTGACCTTGTCTTGAGTTTGAAGTCTTAGTCACGCTCGGTCTCTCAAGGAGTGAAGTAGTCTCAGGATAGTGTTAGTGTTTGGAATGCTGCCCGATTAAGGTCACGCGAGTGCCTTACAATGTAATTGCCACGTCTTTGCCAATAGAAGCAAAAATTATTTGCTGTTAATTTACACTCAGACATATATAAACAACTAGTTTTTATAAATACATGTGAACTAGAATGTTAAAGTACATAATGTATAGTAATAATGTTTATTTGAAAATCCTTGCAGACACGGTAGATTTTGGTTTACAATATCAGATTGCAATAAATTGAATAACTTGTATAGAAAACCTAATTATACAATTCAGAAACAGGATTGGTAACACGCATAAAAATTTATGATTTTTAATACAAAACCTTTTCAGTGTCGAAATTGTCGGCAAACGTTCCCTTATATTCCCCAAAGTCATAAAGAACCCGAATTAATATTCGTTCTTTTATTTAGCTTAATTTAAAAGTTGCTGATTTATTTAAATTTCTGGTGCGATTGGTGCGAACTTGGGTCATTTTTCAAAGCATTCAGGAGGTTCGATTCGTGTTTCTTATCCTTCATTAGCAAGTTCAATCAGAGCCGCAGCCTGCGGTTATTTATTACCTCACATCGGCCCCAACAATTACGGAGAAGGAAAAACTTTCTCCATTACTGGCCCTTGGGAGGGTATTCATAGAAAAAAGAAATTGTACACGTTGCCGCTTGCCGTGTAGCGCGTAATGGATTCCCAATTTCGATTTCGATTTCGGCTGTAATCGGTATTGTGTGAAATATATTGAATTACACCTAAAATGTGTTTACTTAAACGTTTCTTTGGATCCGCAATGATACGCTGCTGTTACGGATCGTAATGCTATATAATTTTTTTATTTTTAGCAGATCTATATAAAGAAAAAAAAATAAGAGATAGTGAAAATGAGTGCGATAAGAAACTTTAATACTGTAATAATCATCAACCTCTTTTATTTTATTTATAAATATTCTATGCTTTTTGTTAACTTTTTTTACAATGTTTTGCGATAGAGCCCAACTGCATAAAATATGTACTATGTAATATTATTATAAGTATTCAAAGGGTTAAATAAAAATAAAACTTAAGTAGTTTGATGGAGTACACGTTGTGGAGTATCATTATTGTTATCAATATCATTCCACTAAAATGAGGAAGAAACGTAACTTAGAAACTTGTGATATTTTCTTTTTTAATGAAGGATATAAATAATTTATACCGTTTTCGCTATACAATACAGGGTCTTAAATTGATTTTAAACATAACAAATATCACCATTAATATTAATAGTAGTAAGATAAGTGTCTAGATTTGACCTCGTATTACATATGACTATTTTAACTTCAAAGTTCATTTGACATGATTTTATTCTTGCGGTTGGATGCAAGTAATCAGGATTATAATGCAAAATAAAAAGGAATATTAGGTAGGAAATAAAATCAAGTGTTTTATTAGACCTTGAAAATTATTATACTACATTTATAGGCTCAAGGTAAAGTTTTATTAAAGTCCAATTTGTGCTCGAATAGTCAGCGCACCTGCTGACCGCATTACCTTCCAGCGCTACGACACTCAGGTATAAGGTGTAAGGATAACAAAGCCTTAAATTTATTATACAAATCCAATTACCATAATATTATGTATAGTTTGTTTGTTCATTGTCATCAAGTTATGTTCTATTAAATAACTGGAAATGCGATTCCTCTGCTATAAAGAGAAAGTGATGTATTATCAAGTTTTTCTCTTGATAATACAACAATTTCTCTTTCTTTCTTTCGGACTTTTTCACACAATTACTTATAGACTCGCTCATGGCCCACTGTACTCAAAACAGACTCACAGGGATTATGGTACTTTCTGAGACATCGTAATATATCATTAAAATCCGGTGACCTGTTGTTGTATATTATACAATTTTCTTCTTACTAGAGAGTCTTCACTTTCAGGAGTCTATGAGTCAATCCAGGTTATGAAGTATCTGTGTGCTAAATTTCATAGAAATCTTCGTCATCAAATATCCAACCATCTAATTAATATTCAAACCTACGAATATTTAAAGTAGGTATCGTTTAAGAAGAAATCCAAATAATTCGTTCTAAATTTTCAGATCACAAAAGCATAGTATGTATTTATACTCGTACCTTATATTCTTAAACCGTAAAAGTACTCCACAGGTTTACTTGAAATCCTTAAAATAATTCTATTTCAGTCAGTTTGTGGATTTAGGTAGCTCTACATAATTTAGATAACATATACAGCTGTGTGATATAATATTCTAACCGTATTAGTATTACACGAATTTTTCATCTCCTTAAACATGCTGCGTGTTTCATTTCTAGTAAAGAATTTCTTTGTGTTTTTAATTTATTCAGCTATATAACAATCAGCAAGTGCTACACTTTATAGTCTTTTACGGTATAGAGCTCAAGAAAATTATTTTATAACTTTATTAAAGTTGTATAACCCTCGTTACATGATTAATCTCTTTATTATTCTTTATTCTATCGTCTATAAAGCTTTTTGTTTACTTAACAACTTAATGCCATTATTATACTCAATTAATTATAAGCTTCCATAATATTTTCTTAGAAAATAATTCTCTAGACTTCAAGTACATGATCTCAGGTCTTCTAAGTGGTAGGTATTATTATAGAAATAAGGCGATTTTCAATACATTCTAAGGGAAAATGTTATAGTCTCGTGGGAGCAAATAGAAATTACTTCTACCTACTTACCGTATAATAGCTAATATTAAAATTGGGGGAAATGTGTCCTACCGTGTAGGATATAAAAACCATTTTTCTCGTATAATATGTACTCTTGTGGGTATCGAATAAAATAGAAAAGCCGATTACAATTCGCAATCGATCTCTTGTCCGTCCATGGCACTGAAGTGGTTCATTAATAATGATAATTTACTATTACGAAAATCGCCTTAAGGAACTATCGTGAATCAAAAATAAAAGGTATATTACAGTGTAATTTAAATTAGGGTTTTAATATGGAAAAGTCATTTAAGATTTAGATCTTTATCAAAATCTAGTGAGATCGATCTTAACAGCATTGACATATGGAATTCTTTAAATCCATTTTTTTTAAATATTTTAGCAACAACGTTTATAAATTAATATTCTGGGGTAGTTAGTTCATTATATTTTATTTCAAGTATACCGACGTGTAGACAATATATAACCTTTAGAGTGATAGATTAGACTCTGTCTCTCTGGTGTTGTCGCGCAGTATACTGTAAGTTAGTGATAAAGTGTCGTGGTTAGGGTCACCCTTTTTGAGGTCCTCGTAAGTTTACTTAACTATCTATTGTAGTTGGCGAGGTCGAGTGTCGAGTAATATTTTATGAAATACCTACCTGGTCTCATGCCTCAGGCACTGCTCAGCGTTCATCTAGATTGCATGTTAATAAGGTCTTTTGAGTTTTACTTACTGTATAGGACTTTGCATACTTTCCAGGAAAGAACTTTAGCAAGTTTAGTTACCCCCATGGGTAGGAAATACCCACCCTATAAGTATAACGACATTATTGTATTGGCAGAGCAATTTAACTTTCTGTATATTACACTGACTTTTCTTTAGCAAACTTCGTGAGTTTAGGAACTTGAAGAAAAGTAAGGGAAAATTAATAAACATAACAATAACTCAACTTCATTTTTTTAAAGAAATCTTTGAAAGAAAAATTTGCCATAAACATAAAACAAAGAACTCTTGAAAAATCCCAACAGTTACACTTTTAAATGGACTCGCCCTACTTTCTGACTCTCGACAGCATTCTATTATTTTGAGCAGTCAGCTTTTTAATTTAGAAATTTACCCTCATTTTGCAATCAGAGCAAAAGTTACAGAACTAGTTGAACTGAAATATTGCAGCCACGATTCTAAACCTTGAAAGTCAAATATGAAAAATATTTTCCTAACTAATTAAAAAGAAATATTAACTCTAATAAGAGTTGTATGTGACCTCTATTCTTCTTTTTCTCGTTCCTCTCTAAACTTATGAGGTTGAACATCAGCATAGAGAATTTCTCATTGGCTCTAGCGAGATAGAACAGCTTGGCAGCACTCGTTACTACCGAATATTCTGGAGCCAGGATTTTTTCCGTCGGCCAACTTCACTTTTACCCGCAATTCTGCCCATCATGATAAGCAATAAATCGCATCTCTCGTGTCTAAAGACATGACCGAGGTAAGCAACTTATGCCATTTATTAAACAACGACAACGGAACTGCTTTATTAGTTTACCATTAACTGCTGTCATCTATTTGCAGTATTTTAAATAACTGATACTTTAAATGATTTTAGAAATTATCATTAAATACGAATTTCTTACATTCCAAAATACACTTTGATGTAATGGATTATTGTGATATTCTCAGTAACTCGCAAAAACCTTACAGTTTAGACAGTAAGCCGAGCCATGACTGGGGCTTGTGACAAAGGTGCCCTTTTGAATTATGTATAAACACTTTCCTCCACTACTTAATTTCCCAATATAATGCTTAAGCTAAGTAATATTAAAGACGAACTATTGCTAGCAAAACTAGTCATAACATTAGATTGCCGTGGAGTTGATATTGGTTTATTTTAAAAACGTCCCTATTGGTTCAAAAATCTTAAAGTTTTTGCTTGCCAATCAAAAAATTATCAAAAGTGTTGCAAACCTACCTGCTACCTGCAATTCGTAAAATTAGATAGCAACCAATAAAATAACTGTTATGAAAATCCATTAGGGGCAGTTGAACGTCGACGTCGAAATATAATATTTCGCTCCCTACCGCCATCGTCTAGTGCATATTGAATCTGAAATAAACCGCTCGAAGGGGAAGGCTACAATGGTGAAAATGACAGGAGCCTCTCAGGTGGGAAGCCCTTTTTATTATTTACATCGCATTTTCAACGAGTGTTTGCCATGAGCTTTACTTTGATTTTGGAAAAGTGGCGAGATGTAAACGTGTGATCTGAATACATAGGGATCCTATTATATTTCGTTTTTATGGTAAGTGCTTGCGTTGTGTTAGTGGTTTTGCTGAAATAGGGCCCTTTCGTTAATATCTACTTTCAGACGGTATTGTGTATCCTTTGTTTTAGTGTGGTGTTCCTTATTGAGGTTTACTAAATAGACATTTTGGCTGTTTTAGAAATAAAACTGTTCGCCACGCACCAACATTGCTTGCAGCATGGACTAAAAAGTATCACTTCAAAAGGTTTATTCTATTATTACTAATTCATTTTAAAAGTTATTAAATTATAACTAATAAACAACTTTTAACTACTTTACCAACCTCAACAATTTTTTTTTATTTTTATCGCATTGTTTTGGAAATATCAAAAAAGGAAATATAGTTAAAAGTCGTTATAAAACCTAGTTAATAGTATTTAGTAGATTTGTAGCAAAAAATATAAGAGCAGCGAAAATGCATTTTTAAATAAATGATTTCTATTCCATCTAAGGTCTAGAAGGGCATCTAAAACGATGCATTAAAATTAAAATAGTAGAAAATGGATACGAAATTATCCCTCGTCCCATAGAATATTATAATACAATTATAATTATTATAAATAAAAATTAATGTTCAGTGAAGGAAGAATTAAAAGCTTTTTTGTTCATTTTGCATTTTATAGGTCGTTCTCTGCTCCATTATTTTTAATGTTCCCTTTATACAATACTCATCCTTTATAGTAAAATAAAAGCTGTAAGTTGTCATCAGTATCTACAGAAAAATTTTAGGTCATCTGTAGTATTATTATTTTTAAATATTTCGTTTTAAGACTATTCATGCTAAGAGCTTACATAAGGGCTACAATTTCTGGTGAATTTAAAGAAATGGGTCATTTTGAGTTGGTTTATATCTTGTAAAATTGTATTAAAAATATATAAAATGGGAATGATCAATAAGACGCAAAATTATTATCTGTGGGATACCTTATATATCCCTTAAGAAATGGAGATTAAATTACGTCTGTAGATGCATATGAAAAATTGTTTATTATTATTAACCAATCCATTGCTTCGCTTAATTTTTAACTAAATAATCTAAGTGATCCCCTAAACTATTTTATATTATTTAAGACTCATCCCTCATTACAACTCTACTATCTCTCCCTCTTATAACAACGATTTTCAACATTTGGTATAGAAATATTTAGGGAAAGTAACCAGTACTATGAGAGATTACAACTTGATACATTAATTTAATATGTTTCACTTACACAGACTTGAGGACAAATGCTTTACATTGATTACTTTATAATTAACTCATGTAGTTGCGACCTGGCGACGTCCGCTGGCCACGCAAGCAACTGGCTCATAAGAGAACGAAGTACCTACGCCTATTTATACCGAAGAAAACAATGTTGGAGTTACAGTGCCGATAACAATACTGTTGGCGAATTACCATGATCTAAGATAATCATCAATCACCTTATATAAGCATGTTTATAATAACAAAATACAGTTAAAACACTGTTAAATATACAATACAAAGATTATACGATTCACTTAACATATTGAACAAAATCGAGGTGAAGACGCGATAATGCAGTTATTTCACGAAACAACTTTGAACGATGTAAATTCTATATGAATAGACGTGTTAATCCAAATCCGCGAAAAATACGGAAACGTAATTTTTCAATTCTTTTGAAATAAAGCTAAATTTGTAAAATATAGTTTGAGTTTAACTTTGTCTTAATTATGGGAAGTGTTGAAGATATTTCGCTGTATTGAATCTTATAGTTACAGAAAACTTCTTTTAATGGGAATTTGATTTTAATTTAACTTACTTTTTTACTGGACAATATTCAAATATACGTTATTCCTACTTTAAGAATACCAACAATGCATTGACAATATATAATCTTTTCCGATCCGATCCTCCGACATAGAGGCAAACTTGTTTGGAATGAAATTGTTTATTGATTATTCTTTGAAGAGAACATTGTCTTTTGAGCAATTGTTGGTGGCAGGTTTCTTGATTCCATTATCATATAATAGTTAGAGACTTAGTCATAATTTAGTACATAAACAAATATGTATATATTTCCATTTAAATATCTAGAGTAAATTCATGTCTAAATATTTTATCTTTACTTCACAGGCTCTCCACGGGATCTAGTTATTTCTGTTTATGCACTGTTCATTTGTCACTAGAATTACAAAAAGCCACAATCTCGACTGAGCAAAATTACTATTTGTTTTGCAATATACAAATAACTTAGTTTACTAGGGCAACTTTTAACGACCACGGTTTCCTCTAAATAATAGTTTGATAAATAACCCAAAATAATATGCCATATTATTCATCGACGAACGCTGTTGATGGCAAAAAATATCATATTCGACTTATCCTTAAACAATCCATTGAACAACTAAGGCGAACAGTGTTACCAGTCCTCAACAACAGTTTGGACATCATAGCACCATAATGGCCAGTGATGTTATCTGAATTTTAAACAATTTATAATAGTTTTTTTGTTCTTGCACGTTTTATTTGGTTGACACAGGATTAAATCAAATATGGCGGGCTTTCAAAGAGTAAGTCAATAAACGAAAAAACATCTCTGAAATGCAATTAATTTTATTTTAAACTAGGCGACCCGCGACTTCGTTCGCGTATTGCTCCGCTCCTATGGGTCGTAGCGAGATGTTAAATAGTATAAGGTACTCCTTGTTACATTAGCTATCTGCCAGGAAAGTCCCGTCAAAATCGGTCCAGCCTTTTCAGAGAAAAGCCGGAACAAACAAACAAAAATTGTAAAAAAATGTTGTTTTGGTATATTATATGTTCCGTGTATTCATCCATATGCACTTAGTAAAATGCGGTTATTTTAATATTACACACAGACACTCCAATTTTAATTATGTTTATGGACATCAACTAAAATATCTTACAGGCTATCTAGAAACTTCTAGATCTTCAGACTATCGATTTTCAGAAATTCAATTCAAAACAAGGAAACATTGAATTGCATTTTATAAAGAACGATAAAGTCCTCCCGAATAAAGTCTTCTTTTTAAGACTTTTTTCCAGGCAGCAGCTTTTAAAGTCCGTTCAGGAACGCTTTATCGTTTTCAGTTTGCCTTGTTCAAGGAAAAGGGTTCTAGTCTGTGACACAATTTGGAGAACTGGAAGAGATAAACGTGTTTCTAACTTTATCTATTTTTAATGTATTTTGTAACTAAAAAAATATCATTAACGATAAAGATTGTATGTTTGAATGTTTATTTCTGAATTACACAAATAACTTACATGTGTTATACTTATATATGAACATGCAATTTTTGTATGTTCATATATAAGTATATCGAAATTTCGAAAACGGTTTGAACATTTCGATCAGATTTTGTAAATGGAAAGAGTTTTGCTATGTCGCGATTCCAATCTTAGATAGTGTTTTGAATAACATCACAGGAAGTTCATGAAGATCATATGAATTACAAGAGACCCATTCCAGCTTCGCACGGGTGCTATTTACGTATAATACTTAGATATATAAAAATAAACATATTGCAAAAACATTTTATTACTGTATGTTAATCTAGGTTATAAAGTATCTGTGTGTAATTTATCGGATCAGCCATTTTTGCGTGATTGAGTAGCAAAGATCCAAACTTCTAAACATCGAAAAATTCAAACTTACAAACTTTCACATTTATATAATTAGTAAGATTAATTTAATATATTAATACCCGTGAGGGGACGGGTTAGAATACTATTCCCTTCTGCCGCTGGGAGAGCATCTCGTAAGAGCCGAGTAACCCAGCACCCCCTTGGTGGTAGGGGATCTGTTCCCCGACTGGCTTGCGACCACCAGTATGCGAATCCGATCGCCAAGTGTCATAGACGCGTTCCGGTTGAGCCGCATGTGTAGTGTTGCCCAAACGCAAGAACAAGACGAGACTTAGCCAGTCTTGGTCTTGGTCTTGCGCCAATACACCTGGTCTTGGTCTTGGTCTTGGTCTTGCGCTCCCAGTCTTGGTCTTGGTCTTGGTCTTGCAGCAAGAGTCTTGCAAGTCTTGCAATTACCTATTAGTCTATTACTATTTATTAAAGTTTACTTTAAATCCTAGAAAAACGTATTAGAATTGGAACATTGTGAGCTTGAATGAATATAGCCATAGTAAAGATCAAGCAGATTAATAAATAACTGAAGATTTGATAAGAAATTCGAAAAATCAACTGACCTATATGTCGTTTTCCATGGAAGTAACTGTTTCTTAATAAACATTTATGATTTATCAGCTTACATTTGCTAAAACATGTAAAAAAACAAATTAATTACAATAACTTGACTGTATTTTAAAGAACAATACTTATCTGTCTAAAAAGAGATTGAACCCTCAACTTATAAGAAATTTAATAAAAGAGTTTTACGATTTATCATTTATTTGAATAAAAAATAAAATACAACACAAATCAACAGCTTTATCATTAGGTTATGATACTTTATATCAATTTTTTTGACCAAGAATTAATACAAAGTAACCATCTGGCTGACTCATCACTTAACCTATTTCTATGTTTTCTAATTACTAATGATGCTTTAGAAAATAACCTCTCAGCAGGTACTGAAGTTGCAGGTATTGAGAGAAAATCACGGGCCATTTTCGATAAAATCGGATACTCTGTCTCATGCGTCCTCCACCAATCTAAAATGTCTTCCGAGCTGGCAGTTCTTGGTTTTCTCAGGTACTCCTCCAACTCGTCTATCACTAAGCCTTGAAGACAAGATCCAGATGACGTCGAGGGACATTCATAGAGTTTATCAAAGTCTATTACGTCTTCATCTTCATCACATACTTCATTTTTTTTTTCTGGTAATTCCAGAGATTTGTTCAGTGAGTGTAGACTTTTATATTCTTCATAAAGTTCCTTGAACTTGCGCAGACTTTCTGTTTTAAGTTGCTTCCCCCACATTGTCAGGTCAAAAGTCTGAGCCTTATGCCTTGGGTCTAAAATTAAAGAAGTACAATAAATCCAGTTGCTCTTCTTGTAATGTTTAAGCATTTTGTCTCGAGCTGCTTGGAAAGCTAGAATGAGCCTTTCATCCACTTCAGATCGATTAGGTTTCTCATCTAACTGTTTTACCATGGATTCAATTTTATCTAGCAAGAGATTGAATGATACAATGACTAGCGGTAATGTAACATATTTGTCTCCACCAAGTTTTGTACTTAAAAGTTTAAAGTTTATTAGAAATTTATGTAATTTTTCGAGTACCTGCCATTCATTAGCTGTGATTTGAAAATCATTTAATTCGGTGACAGAACTGCACAATATGTCAATGCCCGCTCTCACTTTTGAACCAAATCCAATCATATCATGTGTGGAATTCCATCTCGTTGGACAGTCAAGAATGGCATTTAGATTTGATGGCACGCCAGCTGCTTCACAAGCAGACTGAAACTTCTTCTTGACTATCTCACTTCTTTTTATTTTACTGGAAATACTGCGTAACTTTGTTACAGATGTACGCGAGTCAGCAATATTTGGTGCAGATTCTTCATCTTCCTCATCCTCAGTTTCGTCTGCATAGTCTTCGTACTGCTGATCTTGCGCGTTAGTGTCAGACTCACAGTGTAATGCTAAGGTCTTTAATAAATCTTGTACACCAAGGTTTAAAATGTGAGCAAAGCACCGGAAATGTTGATTGTCTGAATCAAAGTGTGGCGGCAGCTGTTTGCCCAGTTCATACATAAATTTGGTATTTGCAGTTGCGTTGTCGACCGTGATACCTTGTATTTTATCAATTATGCCATATTCCAATAAACATTCATGGAAAATCGTTGCAATATCTTCCCCAGTATGTCGACCGCGTGATGGTATAAAATCAAGAACTACAGATTGATACTTCCATTCGTTGTCTATATAATGAATAGTAACCCCGTAGTAACTCCTACCAGCAATTGACGTCCACCCATCAATGGTAAAAGACATTTTAGATGATAATTGTTGAAGTCGTTCCTTGAGATTCAATTGGAGCTCTTCAAATCGCTCTTTGACTTTCCTTCTAAGTGTAGACCTTTTAGGATACACCATATTAGGGCAAATACGTCGAAAATATACTTGTGTAGCTTCGTCATCGAAAAATGAGAAGGGAAGATATTTTTTCACCACCCAATCAACTGTAGCTGTCGTGATGTTGTCACTGCTATTTTCCGACTTAAACAAAACAATAAATCTTGTATTATTATTTAAAACATACTAGGTTTGAGCGTATAAGAGGAGGAGGTTTGTTGTTGTTAAATCGAGAAAATCGTTAAATTGATATTTGTTATATTAAGGTTGCACTGTACTGTAATTTACCAAAATAAAGTACTTAGTTGTTACTGGCCGATTAAATGAAAATATGGGTGTTTATGAAAAATATTTAAGACGATAATTACATACTTAATATGTCGCACCCCTAGATGAAAACACCACTAACTCAAAAATACACTGATAGAAGGATTTTTTTGTACCTAATAAGATTTGTTACCAGTTAAGAAATGATTTGTTAGAGAGAAGACTCCTAATAAATATTTATTAGCAGATAATAAATCATTTGTTAGCGGATATTTTTTACTGCCAACAAAATATTTATTAGTATGTAATAAATGATTTATTGACATATAAAAAATAATTTATTAATATTCAAAAAATCCCTTGAACATTACGTTCATTGTTCTAATTATTAAAATTACAGAGAATTAGAAATTTTGTGAAACGAATAAAGTTAAAATATAATAAATAATGAATTGATTAATAGTATATAATTCATTTTTTTATGACAACGGTATACATTTAAAATTAAAATGATCACTATTATAATCGATACGTTGGTATTCGTATACGAGTCAATAAATCAAATTTCTTTGAGATATTACATAAGAGCCATCTGACGATACATGAATTTTTAACGGTTTAAAATATTCATCGAAAATTGATAGGATAAAGTTTTCTGGATCGTTTGTTTTCGGTAATATTAATTGATAGCTTTTTATATGGGGATTGAGTCCAATAGTTACACATTTTTTGGAAGAAATATGAATAGTTTTGCCATCAGATATAATTGCAGTAATAAAACCAAATACATGATTATTCTCAGAGTCATTGGAAACGTGGAAGGCATACGATGGCTATTATATATACATACAAAGCTACGCATGAGTGCCGCCATCTATCAACAATGACCACAAATAAAATATTTGTTAACCGTAAACAAATCTTATTTGGTGGAAATAAATATTTTTTTCAATACATTAAAGCTTTTTAACAGTAAAAAAATTTTTGTTTTAATAAAAAAGCGATTTAATTAACCCTAAAAAGTGTTGGTAACAGTAAAAAAATATTTCTTCCATCCAAAAAGATACCTTAAAAAGTTTGTAATAAATTGATTTATTACTCCCAAAAAAATCCTTCTATCAGTGTACTTACGTAAGTTAATGGCGTTTTTGAAAGTATCGCATGAATAGCTACGCGGAGTTAAAATTCTTTTAACTGTTAAATAAATATTCTTACCTGTCCACTTCTTCCAGCGGTTACTAAAATGCTTGTGATATCTCCACTGAATTTTGGTTTAACAGGAAGAAATATTTCTGATTCCTTTTTATGGAAAGATATTAGATGTTTCCTTAAGCCTAAAGTGTTTCTGTTTTTCATTTTTATTTCAATCTTTGTATGTTGGCACAATTTACAGAAGGCAGTTTGGGATGCATGAATTATTTCGAAAAATTCCTCAAATTTGCTTTTGGGTCTTTTAGATCTGTGACTCAAACTCTCGTTACTCGGACTAGAATAATTTGAATCTTCGTCACTCATATTAAATTGTACACGTGATACGTTTCTAGAAAACAACGAGAATTAGTAAAAACAATTATTAAGTTAGACTCGAAGCACAGCTCAATTGGAAATGACTGGAATTAAAATAATTCCTTTATTTATAGTACGTTTCCTTGCTTTCTACCGCGCCGCCTCGCCACGTGCCGGCTCTATGATAAGGATGCCGCCGCAAATCAAACAATAATATAAAGCGTGTAAAAAAATTCGAAATTATTTTGCATGAGTATACCTACGCCCTATGGCGGCAATCAAATAGTGTCAAATGTTATGATTTCGGCGTGGCGGCAACGATTGTTTTAGATTTCAAAAGAAGCCGCCGGCGCGTGTATCATAACCATGTACTTCCGAAAAGCGGCAAATTTCTTTGAGAAGTAAGTACAAAACCTTTGATGCCGCATTATCAAAGTGCCGATGGTTAAAACATAACTATGCATGCACTCAGTTAGATTTTAATAATTTTTTTATTCGCTATGTTTATGGTATTAGTCGTAATGCGCATAGGTCCAGTTTTTCATATTCTTTGATACAGTTTTTTGCGTCTCATAGAATTCCTAAGCGTACCTACCTATACACCGAACTGTTACACCTAACTACTCAGTGAAATAGCTCTAAGTCCTAGCTGCAAGACGTAAGAGTCTTGCAGGCTATGTCTTGTTCTTGCTCAAGTCTTGCACGGTTAGTCTTGGTCTTGGTCTTGCTAAAAATACGCGGTCTTGTTCTTGGTCTTGGTCTTGCAAAAACGCAAGAACAAGACCAAGACTGCAAGACCAAGACTGAATTTGGGCAACACTACGCATGTGGGCCAGACTTACCGCCTCCCTCTCCCATCCCATTAATGCTGTGGGTCTAGTGGACTCTGGGCTCTTGCCTAGGGTCCGCTGAATCCGCATCATTTTTCTTCTTCATTCCCCCTTCCCACTCTGTCTTCGGGGATGCAACACATCGACAAAACAAGAGAGTGTTTCTTGTTTTTCCGATGTCCATGGGCGATGGTTGCCACTTATCATCAGGTGGACCATACCGCCGTTTGCACCTTATCTATTATAAAAAAAAAAAATATATGTACCTACTGTCTGTTTTTTTAAGGCCCTCCCAGCGGCAGAGGGAAATAATATTCTAACCCGTCCTCTCACGGGGAAAAAATAGATATTATTATAGTTGAATGTATCAGCAATATAGTCAATAATATCAGTTTGTTGTTGTAAATATAAATAAAGAGAAACAACATGTAAATCTCGGTATCCATTTGATTAAATCAGGAAACTTATAGTATATGTCTTATACCAATTACAAGTTAGAGGACTTATGTCATCCATTTTCCGGGAGCAGTAATTTATTATGGATAGAAGTTAATATGAAGACAAACATGGTGTTTTCGCAGAAATATATGAAATAAAGGATTTTATTAGGGACGCGTATTAGTGGGGGGCTGGCGCCATCGGCAATTTCTGTACGAACTGATCTCATTAACGTCGTATTGTAAATTTATATATTGTGTTATAATATAAGGAAAGATTCTGATTAGGTTCTTGAGAAAAAAAAATTTGTTTAATCACAAATTTGTTCAACAAAAATACAAAAAAAAACAGTTCGTGTTAGTTTGATGTTTTTAAAACTTTTTCTGCTCACACAAGTGATTGTACATCTATTATTTAGAAATATTAGTTTTTAACGGTTTCATACTGTTTAACTGCATTTTTACTATTTACTATTTTATAGTTATATTTTAATCTGTGTGTTTTTGTATACTATAATTTTAATTAGATAAATTAAGTAAAAATTGTTGTGTTTCTGGGGAAGTTGTAAGACAGTACATTTAGAAATATTGATAAAATTATTGAAGTAATTCATTGAATTCTTTTTTTTACGTTACATTAAAAAGTAAGGTCAATTTGATAATAAATTGAAATATATAGTTATATAGAGTATAGCTTCTAAAAAACTTTTTAAATATTGTTTAAAGCCAAATAATTAACTTAGAATGAAGTCAAGACCGAAAAAGACCAAAAGTGTTTATAAATTGATACTCGCTAACACCAGGATCTCAAATAGAATAACGATTAAAAATCAAATGAAACTCGTTAATGTTGGAAAGAGGAGTAAAAGAGATGGTAATGAGAAAACGGGATTTGCGTTATTCGTCCGCCTGAGGGCGCTACGGACAGTGCAGTACGATGCAATATTTACAGAAACAAAGGATTATCCGATTCCTGTCTATTTGAATACAGCAGTAAAACATTTTGCTTCGAATAAATCGCCAGTGAATAAAATTGGAACATTTTGTAAGCCAAAAATACATTCGAAGGGAATTTGAGCGCTGTAAATTAATTTCATTATCGTTATTCCAAAAAATATCGATGAAATATTGCTTCACTATGGTTGCGGGTTTTTCCAATTGTAAAAGTTAAATTTTAATATTCATCGTGTATATAAATTTTAATAATTCAATGAGCGTAGAAAAGATGATACACAAACATCCATTGTGGTTACAAAGAATGTTATCTAATCAAATGATCGTGTAGGTATCTCAAAGAAAGCTCTAATCATATGGACAAAATTTTGTATTTAAATAAGATTAAGTTTATCAATATACCTAAAAATAAAATGCGATTTTGCCCAAATCTATTAATTATAATAGTACCATTTATAGATGTTCAAAGTACTGGAATTTGGATGAAGCCTTCCTTCTAGTAACTTAACATTTATAAAGTTATAACTTCCCATATCCGGAAAATCTTCCCAATTTCCCCTGTTTCCTAATAATATTTTATTATTTAATTAGATATACCACAATTGCCCTATAAACGTATTTCCGTCTCGTTTAATTCAAGGCTATAAAGGGCAATTCTAGTCATAAACGGGAAGGGTGGAAAACTTTAAGCAATATCAAAACATCCCGTATGGTAATTTTCGGCCGCGTCAATTTATTACCCAAAACAAGTACTCATCCCTTTACTCCCTTCCTCAATTAGAGCGAGCAACTGTTAAATACTTTAATGCTACCTAACATTTATAATAAACGCTCAAAAGCATTTCGTAAATGAGTCAAAACTTTAATACTTATTTTAAATTTAGTTATGGACATATATAAATATGGATCTTTCTTTTATAAATATTATGTATAGTATGTATTAGGTTGCTTTATTTGCGACTATTTTTTTTCTTTCACTCCCACATCGAAGTGTTGTGGCAAATATCTTAAAAACATCACCACCACCAAATTGCTAACATCGATATTACCTGAGATATCGATGTTTAATTTGGTTCAAATTTTCAGGGATACACTACAAGGAGTTGTGAGTATCATTATTTTTTTATGTAAAACGATGGCTAGTCAGTTAATAGATTGTAAATACAAATTATAGTGAAGTCTACCTGACTTCAGACAAAACAATTAAAAAGTCGTTTCAAATATTTATATGACGATGAAAAATATGAGACAAATCTAAACAATAATATTAAATAATTGTGTTTTAGTGAAATAGATAATCTAGATAAATAATAATATTGTTACTAACTTACGTTACATGGAAATACCGTTTTTAATTGCAATTGCAGCTTATTAAAGTATTTCTTCTTTAAGTTTTTTTTGGTAATAAAAACAGTAATATTGCTGATCTAAATTTCAATCTAGACTGTTTTATTTTAATCAGATGTCACAAAACAGGTCATCCTTATTAACTTATTTCATCACCTATATGTATTGTTTGTACATATAATGTTACTAAATATTTTTATTTCACAACCTTTTCAGGTAATTTGTAGTTAAGTGGAGATATAGATATAAACTTACGTACTAAAATCAACTTTACGAAATTTATTAGTTGGTGTCTACTCACCTGAAAATTTCATCTATTATCTAAAGCTATTTACTTCAACCTTTAATGGTTTTAATCATACTTTGGGTTTGAAATGTTTCTAATTTAAACATGTACTCTGTACACTAACAAAACAAACTCTGAATTTGCTCACAAAGTTACGTCACGATGGTTGTCTATTTGTGTTTCGACTTTCGGAGCCACTAAATACATAGTTTTCGTAAAATACCTAAGCTTTTAAGGTAATACATTATTTATTTTATTAAACATAGTTAATAGAATACTCAGAAACTAGGTGTTTTTATTATATTTTTTAGAAATTATTCGTACAAGCATTACTCGTTTGTAATAGTATCAAAATCAATTGCGTGATTTAAAAAGAATTAGGCGATAAACAGACAGAAAGATGAACGTGGATAGATTTCGTTCAAGAGGATGATAGTAAATCAGTTTGAGACTCTCCTTATCCCTTCTTGAGTACATAATTTGACTTGTCAAATTTCCTCAACATTGTTTTTGGTGGTTTACATTTGTCCAGGTGCGTTTCTTTAGTACATTAACCACAAGGAAATCTTTCATATCGCGTATTAATTAAAATTACAACCCAAGAAATGTCATGTAAATCTGTGTAATATTAAAGATTTCCGTAAAATTATTCAAGTTTTGACAACAACGTTATTTAAAGGAAAAAACGTTATCAAAGACAGTTTGAGAACTTTTCGTAACTAATTTAATTTTCAAAACGACGTACACTTTTAAATTGTTTTTATTGTTAGATATATTTACAAAGCTTTAGCCTTAGGATCAGTAGCGAGATTTTCCTTAAAATTATGGTAAAAACATCGTATTCAAAGATAATGGTTTTGAACTTTTATTATACCGATCATTGATGTAAATAAAGCAGTGTTTTCTTTGAGGCTTTTTATGGCAAAGCTTTCGGTTTCGTGATCTGTATTGAATTGGTTAATTGAGGAAAATAATTATCTGCTTATTATTTCCGGATTTCTGTTTACCTTTGTGGGTTGTTGTGTAATTAGAGTTTGTTGAGGGATTTATTAGGGCAAAAATATGAATTTTCATGTAATATAAACATTATGGAATATAGATATACTTACGTAGGAATATAAATGTTTCACTACTGTACCAGCTCTTATAAAAACGAATGCATACCTAAGTTCCTAAGTATAAAGGAATATAAAAATTCTATTTTCTGATAAAATATGGCGATGGATTTTTATTTTTTTTAAACCAACTATCTATCAAGGAATTATAAGATATTTCTATTACTCTAAGTAAAAAAATCGACATTTTCAACTTTAGTAATAAAAAAAATAATAACTACAGGGGCAAATTTCCTATACAACTATACCTTTAATATTTTCCTATCAGGAAATGTAGTTACTAAACTTAAAATTGAGACATTAGACTCTATGAGAAGTTCAACAGAAGTCAGAAGGAAGTTTAATTTGTGTACACAATGGCAATTTTAAAGTTAGCTGTTACGCAATTCAAATTCTAAGTGGATTTCAGTATTAATTCAATTTTTGTTGAACTTCACAGACAGCCCGAGTTTTTCAGATTTAACATTTTAACTTTTGATGGCGCTTTAATCTTTGTAAAGAGTCAATTAGCCGATCTTTCAAGATTTTCAACTGTTTTTGTTTTAAAATAATTCATTTTAAATTTACATTATGTTATTGCCCGCGTCAGTGTAAACGGATGGCAACACTATGCAGTTTTAGTACAACGTGCCAATGGTTGACGTTAGTTGGCAGCACTGTTCGTTCTCGTTACAACGGCGTCGTATATAAGTCGCGTCAAGGTCAATCGGGTGTCACTCGCTATCGAGACAGCGTGCGAGTCAGATGGTGTGTGATGGTGATTTATCTAATTTTATTATTTCATAATTTATCTAAATAACTTTTCAAATATTTAAGTGAAATATATTAGTATTTTATACTCATTCAATACAACGGAAAACAATAAAGATGGAAACAATACGTTATTAAGTCTTCAGAATAGATAATAACTCAACTTTCCTGTTCGACGTTCAGTCAGACAGTTCTTGATCATTAGTAATTTACATTTCTTTCATCGCCACATTTGATTGACAAAGCTAAGCCTGGTTTATGGAATAAAAGAAATATCTCATTGTCTTACCTTGTCAATGCTTGTAAGTTTTCCTTATATTTCAATAATTTATTAGGCAGGTCAGGCTTTAGTCTTTTGATTATTTTCTGCCACTGTGAAATAAAATTTTCGTTCATTATTTAGTTGTTGTTATTGTGAAAATATTACAAATTAAATGCCAAGTAAATATAAAGTTCTAAAATGAATTCACTGTTTATATTTCTACCGTTTAAATAACCTTAAAAAAGTGAAGTTTTATTTCTAATAGCCATGTCACTGATAAGTACTTATATCACCACTTTTGATAATCTTTAATTGATGCTAATGTCTATAGATATACATTAAGAAGAGCCCACTTGCTCTACCCTTATATAGCCTCTGTCACTATAATACTAAGGCATTGACTAAGGATTTCATGCAGTGAATATTGTCATGTCGTGTGAAGTAGTGTAAGAAGCTTCGAGTAGTGGATATTAAGCGAGAAGCTCCGTAAACCTAGCCCTGTGTTTCTGTGTAAACTGAATATTTATTCGTATCACCAACTACGCAGGAAGAAATAGCATTTCTCACATTTATCACTAAACTCTCTCGTTTTACTACTTTATTTATGTAAAATTATTTGTCAGTATGTTCATAATTTTATCTACATCTACACTATTATATCAAGAGGAAAGATTTGATTGTTTGTATGTTTGTTTGTTGCGAATAAGCTCTAAAACTACCGAACCGATTTTGAAAATTCTTTTACCGATAGAAAGCTACATCCTTTCCGGGTAACATAGGCTACGTGGTGTTGCCATAAATATTCTAATTAAAAAGATATGGCCATTTAAGAGCCATAACGAGGCCATTTTGTAAATTAAAGAGTTTCTCAGGAACTACTAATCCGATTTCAAATTTTTTTTTCACTGATAGATAAAACTACACTATTCGTGAGTGGCAAAGGTGATTTAGTGTTGCCATGTACATTTTTTAATTAATTGAATATGGCCATTTTGTTGCTACTAATCTGATTTTAAAAATTCTTTCAGTGCGAGAAAACTACACTATTCGTGAGTAAAAAAGGTGATTTAGTGTTGCCATGTAGGTACATTTAAAAAAAATTATTTCACTGATTGAAGTCTATAGAATTTCCGTATCGCTTCCTCTCATATACTATCATCCTTTCTCTTTTTTCTCCTTTTTATTTTTATATTTATCTGTTCAGAATGATCAGTCTCTTTTTACTTTCTTTCTTTCCTTGGATTATCTCTTTCTCTCTCCTTTACCTAATTAATTTTATTTTTGCTCTGTCCTCCCTCTTTGATTATCTGTCGCTTTTCTATTATTTTTCTTTTTATAACTTATTCTTACTCTCTCTTTTTTTCAAATAATGAAAAACTACACAATTACATAGTGACAATTTAAGGACATCAATTATAATTTTGCTTTAAATACCCGGAGCAAAGCGGCAGGCCGCTTGTATGATATAAATCCCATGATTTCAAATTATTGATTAGACATGATTATACACTAAATTCACAAAAATCGTGTTAAACTCTGGTGCCAAAGTATCGGATTTTTAAGGGGGACTAAAACTATACCCCCTATAAAACTCTCAAAAATACTTTGTATTGTGTCTAGATCATAGTCATTTTTAGTTTAAAGTTTCCTTTATGTGGTGTAGTTGTAATGTATTGCGATAAATATTAAATTAGGAAAAAAACTATTTTGCGTTAACGAAGCGAGTCATAATGTAACAATGTATTAGATACAGAAGCGAAATTCAGATCAATAATGTAAAAAATACAAAAGGAAGGCAAATTCTCTACATTAGTGGTGTTAGTCCTAAGGTACCTTAGAACCGCATTGCGTTTACAAATTATTACAGTAAAGACGGTCGTTTAGCCCGGCCGACTGTACACCGGCTCCCTATGTAGAGACGGCCCTCCCGACTGCGCAACTCCAACTCCCTTACTTATATTCAGAGAACGAGAAAATGTTGATAGCGCGATGTAGGACTGATGTTAATATTTACAAAATAATACAACTTTTTCAAATTTGATATCAAATTTTTTATAGTTTTAAATATTTAAAGTCGATATAAACATAAAAATTCAATATATTTACTTATTAATATACTGAAAATAAGGTTTGATTTTTTAACGCTATATAGACTGTGTGTATAGTTTAACTCAGCGAGCAAGGCATGCTTGTATTAAATAAAATCCGTAATTTTTGTCCTATTTTCATACTTCCTATTAATCTCCGTAATTACACGGGGTCTTAGCTAAATTAAAAGTTCCGACGTCGTGATCGAGGAATGCGTGAGCTTATAATGAATAAATTATGAGTTAATTTTCTATTAAAACAAGAAATCAAAGAGGATTTCTAATTAAAATAATGAGACGACAAATATTCCTTTGAAATGCTTTTATACAAATTTTCGTTGATAGAATGGCGTAACAGTTTGACTTGTATTTATATGGAATTAATAATATTTTTTATAAAGACACAAAAGCTTCTCTTTAGTAGATGAGCTCTTAGATAGCAGTTTAGGGCCAATTTCTCTTATTCGTAGAAACGTCGGCCATTGATTTATTATTTACTACTCCTAAAACTGTCCTTATTTTATTAAACAGGAGCTTCATTCGTAAAATTTTATTTCTGATATTGATAAATAGAAACATTGTCAATAAGTGTCAATTAGTTTTAAAGCTTTTCCTCGTAAACATATCGTTGGGCGTAGCTAGCCAAATTAAAATTGACGTTTTGTTCGCATCGAGCACGCCACGCCACGGGACTCATGCGGGACAATTTATTTTATTACTCGATTAAGAGCTTACATCGGATTTTGTATTATATATTAATTTAATAATTTATCGAGAAACACGAATAAACTATAATAACAAACTAATTACTTAAGAGCTTTGTTTTACATATCAATGCACGTGAATGTAATATATTAATGCACTGTAACACAAAGATAGCAATAACATGGACTGTAGACAGATCATGCATTGCCTGAGGCTTGTGACTTAGATGCAGGTTTACAATGTCTTTTCATTGTGTGGAAACTATCACTTCTACCATTCGACTGTTAAATGATCCAAATAGATTATCAACACTGTTGATTTAATATAATAATTTATTTGCTATTTTTCCATTGAAAAATAGAAAGAATTGACTTGTTTTAATGGTTCAGTTCCTGGGTGCTAGTTTTATCCCACGTGTATAATTAACACGTGTGTATTTTTTACATAACCTAGACATTGTCTTTAAGAATAATAGACTGTTTTAACTTATAATAGGCAGACGTGAGTGATGGGAAAAAACATCTCACCTAACCTTAAACATCCTTAATTTCGTTTAACTAAATTAAAATAAAAAAATTGTTATTTCGTCTGCCCAAAAAAGGGAACAAAAGGTACTATTACCAATAATATAATCATTATTTTCTCTAGGTTTCGGGAAACGGGACAGTTTTGCATTTGCGTTTTTTAGGAACAACGGGATAGATACCGTACAAAAGGGAGGGAGGTTCCATCCAGAACTTTGGTGTTGGTTGGTTGGTAAAGCTAGAATGGTTAGTCACGACAGATGGTTTGATTTCGAATGAGATAAATATGAGTCGATACCTTATGAGTTTAGCAATTGTACTATATTATTTATAATAGTTTTAGAACTAGCTAAATATTTAGTTGTCCCCTCACTGTAGGATTAAATTAGGTTTGATCCAACGAGCCATGAAATTGTCAAGCTACGAACCGTGCTTCAGTGCGATATGAACAATGTTACTTCAACTACAAACAATTATTATCTATCTATAAACTATTAGAAAACTGTAAATCAGAAGTTTTCGTGCATATTTGTTACAGTTTTTATATTCACCTTGGTAAGTTTGCTTGAAGTCTGAAGTAATTTAAAAATTCAATAAATTATTCCGCAATGCAAACTATAAAAACTTCAAAGTAAATAATGGCTAAGCAAGCAATTAATATTTACTTGTATTTAAATCACTTGGAAAGTAGAATTTCAAATGCTGAATGAATCTGGTATAATGAATCTGGTATAATGAATCTGGTTTAGTGATTTGATAATCTATCTATTTCATATACTTTATCTATTTTATTTTATTTATTTATTTCTGTACTACAAACTCATAATATATAGGATAACTTAACTCTTTAGATCTCTTCCAGTAATCCTTTTTGTGAGAGAGGTAGATGTTACTAAATGAGAAGTACGTACAATAAAATGGAAATAAAAAATAAGATACAAAAATTATACGGAATAAGAGTTCGTATTTTTAAAATATTTAAAGAAGTTTGACTGAAATTTATAGAAGTAAAGAATCCAACTATTGCTTACTGTAGGTATAATTCCTTTTTCTATATTACGGTAGTAGAGTATTTTATCAGAAGTTTTACGGTATTAGGATCGCTGGGGGCTTTTGAATACATTCGGATTTTTTGGATTATAGTTCTGGGTGGGTTGAAAATTTTTACATTAACAACACTGTTATTAAACTTTCACTGACTGCTCATCTATTAATTCACTCACTCTCTCATCTACCTTTCTAGTAATAAAACGGTATTAAAAATAGCTTTGAAGTTAACGAGATTATCTTTTCTTCACAATAAACCTACTTTAAATACTAACAAAGAGGACTAACATATAATCTCAACTGAAGATATTCGTATCAAGCATTAGCAACACGTAAATGTTCTGGTGAACTTGTTAGGCACATTGTGAGGTTTTATCTGAGAAAGTTTTGTGGTTAATTAGCCCGAAAACCTCAAGTTTTCCCAGCACGTTGCGCCGCGAGCTAGGAACTTGTTACACAGTGTTTTCGGCTTTCTGCTAAAAGGTCTTGTAACTTACTCTTGCTTTTAATGTTTGTTTTTCTGAACAGAAATAGGTTTATGTTTAGAATACACGATACGGTTTGAATAACATGAAGTGTGACCTCCCACGAGCGTTTATATTTTTGTTTTAGCTTTACTGAGAAATAATAAAGTGTATGATTGCTATTATAGATTAGTATATTTCGGGTTAAATACAAAAATAAGCTTTTTTATTTGACAGATAACCGACTTCCAAAAATAAATTTAGAGTATCCAGTAAATTCGAGTGAAACTTCTTATTTAAAGAAGTAGAAAGAATTTATTTAAATACGCTGTAACAAATACGACATTTGTTTGTAAATTCCGCAGCAGTTTGACAAGTAACTTCGTGAAGTAAAATCAAGTTATCGAATGTTATTTACATGGAACCGATACCGCACAGTAACGCACATAAGACAATAATAATGCACTTGAAACTGAAAACCGAGTAGTCTATATTAAAAACTTACTCCAAACCTTAGTAATGAAGACCCAGCATCACGACACATATGACTGCACAGTCACAATGGTCACCAAGCAAACTCTGTTTGACAACTGACTCAAGTATATCGGAACAGAGTGTTAGCAACACTGTTTATAAAGTAGTAGTAGCGGGTAGATCATATTATATTATTTCAAGTATACCGACGTGAAGACAATTTACAAACCTTTAGTGCGATAGGTTAGTCTCAGTGTCTCTGGTGTTTTCGTGCAGTAAACATGGAAGTTAGTGTTATAGTGTCGTGATTAAGTTTACCCTTCTCGAGGTCCACGTAAGTTTATTTTATTATCTATTGTCGTTAGCGAGGTCGAGTGGTGGAGGTGAGAGTTAATATATTATGAAAGAGCTCTTTAAACCTGCTCCTGGATCTCAAGCCCCAGGCACCACCTCAGTCTAAATTGCATGTGTTTACGTATTTCTGTACAGTAATATGTATCATATCTCTGTCCGTATCTATAGCAAGAGGTAATTATATATATTATATACAGTCTTGGAATAAAATAAAAGGTACTACCCGCGAATATAAAGTTATCAACGGTGTTGCTAAATCAGTTTTACCCTTATAAGAGAGCACTTGAGTCTTTGTTGTATTTATTAAATGTTAGGTTAGATTACCTACTTCTGACTATTGTTTTTGGAATAGTTGTGTGCAGTATAGCTCATAATGTATGTGATGTTGTTGATGTGGAACCAAGTATCTTTAGCAAAGTTCCTCTGCTGCTGCTGTAACAAAAAAGTACCAATATTTAATCCATAAAAACAGACAAGTCTGTTAAAAATAACATCTCTGTTCATGCCGTAATACAAAAGAGCAATGCACGCGGATTTATGGCACGAAATAAACGATAAGCGAGCGGTAACATCGCAAGGTGTTACACATTTTTCAATCACGCGTGAGTGAAATTCGCTATCTGAAATATTTTCTACTTTTTACTCATGAAACTATTAAAATATAAAAATAAAAAACAATTGGCTTTCATAAAACCAATACCACAATCACAATACATTTTGTTACAGGCACTTTTGATAGCTTTTGATTGGTGATAGATTTTCATGACCAAGCGAAAATTCGTGAATTGAATAAGGGGTTAATATTATGATTACTCGTGATCGTCAGCTGCGATTTCTTGGGTGGGGCGAGTAGTGGCAGCTTCCCAAACACGTAGAATTTTTTTTTTCAGCCATTTCCTCCCATTTGAAAATTTGTCGGATAGTTTACCTAGTTTCTTAAAGGAAAAATAAAGTTACCTGACCATAACGTGGTGGAATATACGTCAGCTGGCTGCTTGACCATGTAACATTTTGATTTTTTTACAGCAAAATCACAGATACCATTTAAGTAGCTTTTTACAAACAGGAGTTTCGTGACGTTGCCACTGCTCGCCCCACCCACGGAATCGCAGCTGACGGTCACGAGTAATCATTATATATATTCCTTATGCAGTATACGAATTTTCACTGCAGAGGAAATGATTGACCGAATTTGAATCTGGCTCCCGTACCATTACATTTTTTTATTACAAGTAATTTTATATATCTATCTATACTACTAATACATAAAGCTGAAGAGTTTGTTTGTTTGCTTGTTTGAACTCGTTAATCTTAGGATATTTGAAAAATTCTGCGGATGATCACGGGAACAAAGTCGCAAAGGTCGGCTAGTATTCATAATAATATATTGGCTATCATATTTTAAGTAAATACATATATAGTAAATTGTAGTGCTGTGAATTTTATGATTGCCGAAACTTTAGCCGTTCATATTATGTGAAAATAAAAAACAAAAAAAGCAGAGACGGCCCAGTGGTTAAGAGGTTTGTGTCTACTCGGGAGGTCCGAGTTCGATCCTGGGCACACACCTCTGACTGTTCTCAGTTATGTGTGTTTTAAGCAATTAATTATCACTTGCTTTAACGGCGAAGGAAAACATAGTAAGGTAACCTGCACTCCTGAGCGTTCCCTAAAAGTTCTTAAAAGTGTGTGAAGTCTGCCAACCCGCACTGAGCCAGCGTGGTGGACTATGGCCTAATCCCTCCTCATACCGAGGAGAAGACCCGGCAGTGAGCCATTAAAATAAGGGTGACGATGACATGTGGACAGTTATTTTCTATAATAATCATTTTAAATGGTTATACAACTGGCTCTACTCAGATCTCTGTCATGGCATTTAAATAGTGAAGTACAAAATTATAAATGGCATGAAAATTCTTTACAAAAAAGTTAACACATCATAATTAATACAATTCACAAAATAAAAAAAGTCAATCGCAATAGTCTACTACCCATTATACTGTGATAGTTGATGTGGCGATCACAAAGCGTTTCTACGAGCAAGAGCGATTCCAGTACGATCTATCAATTTGTTTAATTGGATTCTTTCTTTGAGATTTTTTACAAACGGCGCAAATCCATTGAGATTTAATGTTTTTTTCCTTTTGTCAATCTTTTCTCCAGCTTCGTCTTTGTTTGTTGTATTGGATGACAATTATTGCCTGTTGCGAACAATGTAGCGTATTTCAGCTATTTGCAAGATGAGAAACGGATTTTAGGATCACGTTTCGATTTCAATATTAAGTTTACTCCTTTAAAATAAATACAGTAGAGTATTATGGCTTTTATCACACAATAGCAAATATATTATTAATATAATTTAGCTGTCTAAAAGCATTCGAAAAGGTTATTTGCCTTACGGGAAGCTTATGAAATAAAATATTAATAGTGACAATACTAATATAATAATCTGCTAGCAACACTCTTAATTGCGTTTGATTGGGTAATAGTTTCTATTAGTTTATTTTAAAAATACCCCCACCTACTCAACAATAAGCTCTACTACAATAGATCCGCGACAATTTGAGAGGTCAAATTTAAGTTAACTTTATTAAGGAACATGTGTGTCTTTGATATATTTATTATGTTAATTAAATGTAAGGACATCGAGTAATGGGTCCCAAGCTCGAGTCACTACTTGGGTTCCCGTCTAAATAACATTTTACTGTTGCCTATTGAGTATTACTGAGCAGTGAAGCTCATATACAGATAATAAATCTCTCAAGAATCACTTATTACACTAATTTGTCTTCAGATATCATTCGGACAAAAGCTGACGAGAGGTGCGAAAGTTATCATTTGTATTATATGTCAGAAAGATGAATCGTTTGATTGAGGAAATGTCTTCGGAAATCCACAATATTATACTGAGCACTGGATCTCAATAATTGCTATTATCTTTTGTAACTAATGTTTCTGTGCCAATACAAAGTTCAATTCTTTTTTTTATTATAATAATTTACTAAATTATCGTACATTCCCGGTTAACACCATTGCTTTATTTCAGCTTAGTTTAAATTCACAATTATAGTTTTCACTGATTATCAAAATTCATTATTTACATAATTGCCAATATTAAAATAATAAATGTTATATATTCATGAAACAAATCAAACTTTATTTAATTTTGATTATATTTATCAGTAATTAAAAATGTTGGATGATGTAATAGTTGCTATCATCAGGACCAGACTGGAATCAAATCTCATAAGATTCATTATTTAACAAATATTCATGAGATTGCACACCATTTCCCAAATAAATATAAAAGTTTGGTAAATTATCTATACAGAAATAATTTATTGAATGATTATTTGTGGTTATTCATTGCAATCAGCATCAACCATAGTAATCTGTTCATAGCGAATGGACCAATTAAGTTAGATAATGAAGCGATGTCGATGCTGGGCAAAGTACGAAGTTCACATTTAGTTTGTGGTGGACGATAATAATTTTAGTTTATGTTTAGAAAATGTTTGCAAGGGTGATCGATAAAATATTAGTATTTATGGGCTTCATTCATATTTAAAATACACACATATTAGTGTATTTATGATCATGGCTTACTTATAAAAACAGACTAAGGGCAAAACTTACTTAACTTCGCCCATTCATAGGTCTCAGTAAGTTTACCAGTCTCCCTATTTTCCTTTGGTCCTAAAAGACCTTTCTTCTTGCCAACAACAAAAATCAATTTTTTTTAGAAAATAGCAGATTATTTAAAATTAAAATTATGCTAGCCACTTGTTGACTGTATTTTATGGCTTCAGCAGTAAAAAGTCCAAAAAGTTTTTGTATCAAGCAACTTTTTATGTATTACTTTTCGAAACAAAACCGCAAAGATATTCCGAACAGTTTGATCTTGCAAACACAATAAATATTTTTGTGATCGTAAACTTTGTCGATTCAATTACTCGGCGGTACACGGGACAAGCCACTGTAAAATAAACCTTTTGAACTTTAGCCAGTATCGACATTTTATTGTACGGTAAACATTGAATTTTACAGGACTTTAACCTTTATTTCGAATGGATCAAATACTATTATTAAACGAATTTTCTCTTTATTCAGCACAAATGGCCCGAGGCTTTTGGTATGACGGCCACGTGGTTGGTGTACTTTAATTTCATTTTATCATTAATTTAAAAAGCTTTTAATGTCACTGAAAGATAACCCTCATTTAATTTTTGTTTTCGGATAATCTAGTAGTTTTTGACAAGTGTTAATTTTTTATTTAAGTTTAATACAAATATCATTAGAGTTGCCATACCTTAAAAGGAAACGAAAATCTTTATAAAATAACTTTGTTGGCGTATGCCGACAAAACAAATAAAATTTGTTCTGTAACTTCCCGTTAAACTGAAATCATGAGTTAAAGAAAATCAATATTTAATAGCCCAAGTGAAGGGAAAAAATTTCTTTGTAGTTTTGATTATAATGTGAGTGATCTCTGTCTAGTCACCATTTCTGTCTTTAACATTTAGCTAGGTCGCGCCGCACATATGCCAAATCTGGCCTTGAGACTGTAGTGATCTGTGTTGAGGCATCTTGAACTACACCACTATAATTTCTTAATTTAAATGGTTTGCACACGATTTAAACTGTTTAAAAAGTTCAATACAGGACTGTTACTTTCAAAGTCAGCGAAGTACCTATGAGCACGACGTCGAGGTCCAAAAATAATCTTCAGGGAAGCCTAAACATTTGTTCTTTTATGATACCACCATCTTCTAGATAAGAGGAGTACGCTACGGTTTATTTAAGATCTGCGTATTTGAGTTGCAAACATATTTTTATATAAAACTGTAACGCAAAATGTTTTATAATTTACCGCTGAATAAACTCTTAGGTTCTCAGTTACTTGTTTATTCTAGCCTGAAGCAGAATTCTATTACATGCTATAATACTAACTTCTTTGCGGTCTATCCAAGGATCTCAGTGGAGTGGATAATGCATTTAGGTTAGGTTTAAAGTTAGATCTTTGCACTAAATTGTTCTATCGATTGTTAGGTTAGCTGTTCAGAGCGGCTTACGTGCTCTAGTACGGTAACGAAGTAGAACGATTGTAGATACAGTTAGGTTTGTGGATATACTGTAGCTTTATTGAACTAGGGCAATATGGATAAATATATAGGCTATTGACTTAATAATATAATTTTATTTTTCATTTTAATAAGGTTAATTGTTATAAATTTGGCTGAAATCGGTAGCCTGTGTTATGATTTTTTTTAATTCTAAATTATCAAAGACAATGAAAAGTTATGTGACAGAAACTTAATAATTTTTAAACACCCTTATAATAAACTCATTCTAGTATTCAATTTTAAATTCTTATATAATTGATAATCGCACGATTAGGGAGAAACGATTAAAGTAAAAATCATCAAAATTTGCTATTTGTACAAACATACATTAGAAGATAGATCAACATAATATTATCCTATTTCGTGTAGCATAATCAGTTAAAATATACTTGTAATTGGAATAGAACAAGAAGATTAATAAATGTTTAAAAAAAAATAAAATTTCCATATTTTTGTAACAAGAGCACATTTATTCTAATCTTTTTCCGTTTCGCTTTGATTATTACAACATTTTTCTTTGAAAATTTTAAAAGCGTCTCAATAATGTCAGAAAGTGTCGAGTCTTATTTTTAAGCTTATCGGCTGAATAAAAGTCCCATAAAAGTAACGGAAGATCATCGCTCGTCAACCTTGTAACGGAGAAGAGCAGCCAATCCTGATGGGTACAAGTTGTAAGTTAATCTAGAACTTATTATAAATATTGTTATATATATTTTCATTATTATTTCAAACTGATGCATTGACATGCTAAAGGCATTTCCAAAGCTACAAACGTCTTTATGTAAGGAAACGTTTTTTTCTAAGTCTCCAACAAACAGGTTAAGAGAATATTATACTTGAATTTTTGTGACCCCGTTGTGAAATGACTCTTCAACTCAATTAGGCCCTTTTTAGTTCAGATTGTCCAGGCAGAATGATACTGGGGTAGGTACGAAATATACTATTCTTAACGATGCTTGGAGATTCTTATTCCATTAAGTATAAAAAAAACTTGTGAGGTGGTGCTTATATAAAGCTGAAGAGCTTGTTGGTTTGTTTGCTTGACCGCGCTAATCTCAGGAACTACTGGTCAGATTTAAAAAAATATTTCAGTATCAAATAGCTCATTTATCGAGGAAAGCTATAGATTATATATCATCACGCTAACACTAATAGGAGCGGAGCATCACGCGAACGAAGTCGCGCGGGTTGACTAGTTATACATATATGAAATAGATGTTTAATGTTTTGAGGATTTAGTTCCCTTTTATTTTATTACTAGACGACTCTTGCAACTCCGTCCGGGCAATTCGAGTATTAGTATAGATTATAAAATTTTAATGATTTTGATAATTTTAACTTAAAACGCTAAACGTTCATTACTTATATTATAGTGGAATGAAAACTTTTTTGGACACTCAGTATTCGGGTCAGGAGTTCCGGGGCTGGGCCGTGCCCAATAGATAGCTCATCCCGGATCAATCCGAGGTGCGTCTAATGGAGATTTTACACATCATTTCTCAGACATTTCAACCGATTGACACCAATTTGTAATTCCCAAAATGTCTTTATGCTGGGTTATTTTTGGGAGATGAAATATTTACTATACATTAGATAGTACTAGTATTTGTATGTACAATTTTTAGGTTAGTTAATATCTAATATCTTATTAATGCAAAGCAGCAAACGATGAATATATTTACCTGGCTAGTATGTCTTTTATTTTAAGTGTAACCCAATGGCTCTAATACTAACGTAGAGCAATAACGGTAGGATTAAGAAATGTAGTATCACTGCGGTATCTTTCTTATTGAGAATAATGTGAATGAATATAGATTTGAATGTTTCTAGTAAGTCTTTAGATAGCAAAACTTATGACATAACTTGCTGCTCACAATTTCGGCTGCAAAAAAAGTGACTTTGAATAACATAAATTAATACATTATTTTTTACATCTCACCAACCCCCAATTCTTTTTTCTACAACACTGATTCGATTATTTTCTTTACAGATTCATAGAGTGGATATAGAGCACTTAGAGAATCACTGCTCTAGAGACTATTTTCTAAGACTATTGGCTAATGACTCTGGAACTTAAAGTATTAGTATATTAAAAACGCCGCATCACGTTTAGGCCTCTCTTAAATGATATTTAGTAGAGATTTAGCTGTATTTTTTTGGTTTAGGTGATGGATTACACTCTGTTTTCTTGTGTAATTTCCTCACGCTAATTGCCTCTGGCGTCCGTCAAGAGAAAAAGCAAAAAAGCGAGCTAATGCAGCGGATAGGAATGATTTAATGTGTTGTTTTGCACAAAAGGATTGTATTAATAAATACAAAAGATTAATGGTGGTAGTAAGTTGTATTTTATTAGATCTTGGACGTAAATGGTTTCAGAGTGGCTGTAAATATGAACTGAGAATGATTATGTTTTCGTTCGTTACATAATTTAACAAACTCAGTTTTATATTTATTTTAGTCTATATTTTGCCATGAACAATTAACGTAACCATGCTTTCTCTTGAACGATTAATAACTATACGAATTTTTAATAAAATTTCTCGAACCTAATTAACTAAACTATTAAAATAATATAACTAGTGTGATATTCTATAAAAACATTTTTTACAAAAAATTTAACCGACTTCAAACTCTAAAAAATGCACTAAAAAGTAAGAAAAAGTTAGCTTATTTATTAACTCCCCTTTATTAGGACAATAATATACAATAATTGATATTTTTGAAGTCGGTGCCAGCCAGCCCAGCCAGGTGAACAGACGTGTAATGAGAGAGAATAGTAATAGGTATTTCTGTTGAACAAATCAGTAACGAAATAGTATGTACGATTGTACTATTATACTACTACTTTCTGTACTATTATAAAAATCAATAGAAACTAATAGCCAATCAAACATTATTAGTGCTGCATTTTTAAAACTTTTACAGCAATATTTTATTACAAATTTTTAATAAGAATTGTATTTCACGAGCTAACCAGTCCAAAAAAAATAACGAAGGTAATACATTGTAAATCTCTTTTAAATTAGTATAAGTACTGATCTGATATTCTTAGCAGGAAAACGCATGAAAGTCATACATATCACATAACCATTATAATTTAAAAATACGTAAAAATATCAACACAATTTATTAGAGATCACGTTCCTATGGAAATGATTTTTGTCATAATGATGTCTTTGAAGTAAAATCGTTGAATTTCAAGTGGAGTACAGACGAGTTCCGATTGATTCTAAAATCTTTATTCCCATTGAACAGGGGAAGGTGGGTGGTGTTAGTATTCACTCCCAGATTTGATTTTTAAGTAATAAAGTGTTCTTAATAAGTTTAAGGTTAATCCTAAGGACCTTTAAAAGTTCTATTGAGCATAAATCGAGAGTTCTTTTTTACTGGTTGAAAATTTTTTGTTTAATATAATGGCTACTACAAGTAAGGTAATTGCCCAAAAATTGCTCTATCACAGCTATTGCCTCGTTTATTTCTAAAGTAATTAATCATTTTTATATTCTATTGTTTGTGTGTATAACTTTGCTTTTTTTATAAGTGAGAGAGACATGTAGATTGTTTTGTATGAAGCACTGAGTAAGACAGCGTTTAATTTCCCTTTTCTTACGTATAATATAATTAGAGCTAATGTTCTCGTAGTAATCTACGTAAGTATAATTTATATGTGACCCTATCCATGTAGTTAATATAATGTATAAGAGAGAATTTAGTGTAATAACACATGTACATATTTGTAAAATTTGACTATAGACTCAATTTGATTCACTTAACTGTATATTTTTGAAATGATAATGCCAAATTACTCTTCTCAAGGTAATTGTTAAAGTGAAAACGCTTCTTAAAACAAAATTAAAATATGTTATGAATTATTCAACTATATGATGGCTTGTACTCACAAAGTCAATTTCAAACTCTGCGAATTTTAATGAAAATACTTTTCTTTCTCTTATTCGCGCATTTTTTCGTTTTGAATTCGCTTCTTATTTCATAAAAGAGATTAAGCATTCTTTAAATGCACGATTCCTTTTTTATACTTTGCTTGGTTTGTTTTCTTTTCCATATAATAAAAACAGATAATAAAAATGTAATTCATCGAATGCATGTAACTACGTATTTTGTAGACAATATACATTAGAAACCAAAAAAAAAAATATTTAAAAGTTTTGTCTGAAGTTTTGCATACTAGTACTTTATAACCTGATACTTTTTATCCTGGAAGAAGTACTGTTTCTGAGGGTGTTACTCAAACGGGGAATTGTATTTAATTTTTTACGCAAATATTTTTCAACTTCGTAGTTATACAAATAGAATTGTTTTTTCGGAAGAAGCAGTTTCTTTGGGATATCTTTATAATAAAACTGTAACTCCACAAAATGTACACTAAAGAAAACTCAAAATGTAAGTTCTTTTGCGCAGTATCAGAAAAAAGCTAGCGTCATTAAAAGATGTTAAGACTCGGTTAATTATATAGTAATAGCAGATTTTCTCTTAATAATAAAATATAGCGATTATAACAAATAAATAACAATATACCAAATCATATAAAATTCCTTAACATAACAGTATTCGACAGTTTTTCAGAAATCGTTCGTATTGAGTAACGTCTCATAAGAAATGCATGCTCCATCGCTTTATTTATTTACATGGGGTTAGTTCGATAAATCCGAGATTTCCTATCGAAAAGGGGACTTTTATTGAACTTTATATTTAGTACGCACCCAGACATCAATATACAAGGATGGACGTAAACAACTGTACGGATTGTTTTCTTTTTAAAATGGTTTTGTGTTAACAAACTAACTAGCTAGAGTCTAATAACTTTGGGAGAATTAGAAAGAAAATTTTGTCTACATCTACACTATTATATAACGAGAAAAGATTGGATTGTTCGTATTTTTGTATGTTTGTTTGTTGCGAATAGGCTCGAAAACTACCGAACCGATTTGAAAAATTCTTTCACCGATAGAAAGCTACATTCTTTCCGGATTACATAGGCTATGTGGCGTTGCCTTAAATATTCTAATTATAAAGATATGGCCATTTAAGAGCCACAATGTGGTTATTTTGTCATTGAAGGTTTTCTCTGGAATTACTGATCCTATTTTAACAATTCTTTTACGGAACGCCATACTACGTGACCTGTTCTGATGGGGAGGGGGGTTTTCAAAATACCACGATAGGTCACAGGGGAGGGAGAGGGGTCTTAGGTTTTCGTCACGTAGTCAATATCTTCTAGAGAAATCTTGTGCTATTTTCAAATATGACAATATTGTCAGACATACGCCGGAATGTTAGCTGATAGAGAAAACAGTTTGAAGTGTAGTGCAGTTTTCAAAATTTTTGACCATAACGTGTTCTAACAGTGTACAGAACAAGTTATCTAAGAGTGAGAAATTAAATATTAACAATTTAATTTTTTTTATATGTCTTTCCTTTTGTATAAGGTTACAAAAAACTTGCTTCTTTACAAAAAATAATAAAGCTAATAATCACACTTTACATAAAGTGAAAATACAGGAGAATATCTAGTACAAGAAAATTGTAAAAAACTCAACTATTTTATAACTTAAAATGAGAAATCTTAAAACTACATTGTAAGTTTAATCTTGAAGTAGTAAAATATTCTTAATCATACTTACAGCGTTGTACTTGTAAAACAAAGTCAGTATTAATAATGCTGACTGGACAATGTTGACCGTTTCGAGCTGGCTAGAATATCCTTGCAAACTAAGCGAAATGTACATGGCTTTGTGACACAAAACTGGGCTCTATCGTCAATTTTAGAAAACAAACAAACTATGTATCCCGTATTTAACGCATTCCAAGCACATTCAAAGGGGCTGTGTCCTGACACTACCCCTAAAGCCCGAGGGTTATACGTGGTCTAAATGTTTCAGTGAATTTTACATGATATAACGCAGCACTTGCTCATTGCTGTGTCATTTCAAGACTTTAATGACCTTTTATTCTAGTTTTCTATTCCACAACTTTGTTTAACCCTTTTCTGTACAATTTGGTACATCACGTAAAGATTTTTGGTATCTTCAACTTTCTTCAAGTCTTTCACAGCGAAATTGATATTTTTTAAATATCAGAACTCATAGACTTCTGTAGCTTAGTAAAGAAATAGGTCTTTTTCAATAATTTATAATGTATTAAACGAAGAAAACAACAAGGATTTTTAATATTATTTTCATAGTATTAATTCTATTAAGATAAACCCGTCATTATTTTTATTATTATTAATTTCCTGTTTGGTTTTTAGGAGTACCTAGTACCTTTAAAGATTTAATGTCAAATAAAATCAAAAGGACTCTTGAGGCTACTTTCCATAACTTTAATCATCTTAATCAATTCATAGGTAAAAGAGATGTCTGAAAATTTATACAAATAACATACAATCGAACTGAAAAGCTCTAACATGTCTATGTAAAAAATTGTTAAAGTTTATGAACTTGCCCAATTCATTAGACTAAAAAGTAACATAAAATCGTAAACAAAAAGGGAAATAAAGGAAACAAGAAGTATACTCTAAAATTAGAGAAACAGTTTCGCAGCGAAGAGGCCGTAGGGCTCCAGGGGACAATGAACCGGCCGTACAATTGCCTTCGTAAAGTTCGTAAACGGACGCGATGCTTATGAGACGATATGAAGAGCTATTTCGTTTCGTTGATGGACTGAGATTTACAAAATGTTTCAGGAAACATTTTTACTTGTTAATTTACATTGAAGAAAGAAAATTGTATTCATAAAAAAATATAAATTCGCAAATCAACGAATAACGAGACGATCTTGCACGATAAGCGCTGAGAAAGTTTTAAACAATGTATGTCTTTTGGATTACACGTAATTGAAAATATATATTATACAAGTAATATACAAGATTTAGAAAAGGATTTTATGAAAAAAAAAATATTTCTTAGTTGTCATTGTAGAATGTAGACAGTTAATTCTATAGCCAACAAAATTAAAATAATAATACGAGCATAATTGTGTTTCAAGTAGAAGAAACACATAGTTATTTTGGCAATTTTGAAACAGAAATCTAAAATTAACTATCATGGACCTATGGCATGGATTTATTTTTACACATTCCTTAATATCTTTTTCTTGCGTTACGTGGAGCACCGGCAACGCGTCGCCGAACCCTGGAAGTCGATACTTTAGAAAACACCGGTTTAAAAGTATCTGAAATATTTCGTGTGAAATTTAAAAACTTTTTAATTTTAAAAGGAGATTAAATTTAAATTGAGATATAATTTGAACATAAATTCATCAGTAACGCAGGCAAAGATTTGTCTGTCCATTTCACAAATCAACTGGCAGTAGTTGAAGGCATCATAAGTAAGGCAGAACTGTGGCAGGCCGCATCTACATAAGCTTGACACATTCGAGCCAGGCGGGCAGGCAGGCGACAGGACTGGCCATCTGTCACAGCGACCAGGGGCCGGGGTCGGGGGCCGGTAAATTACTCGCCTTCATCATCCCGGCCTGACCTGTGTCGGCCAAGGCACGCTTTTATTCAACATGAGTTATACTTGTCCGGTATTAAGTGGGAATGTTTTTAGCTATTTCTCTTACACGCTCATACGCGTATTATTAACTATCTTTTATAATGTAATCAAATTTTTATTTACTATACGTGAGCTATATTATACAATAAAATGTGAAAGACAATAATAACGTTTGCGATTTAGGTTGCAGTTTAAATGATTTCTTTGTAATGCAGTAACTCTCGTCTTTACTATTTGATCTTGATAGTATTCACTCTCAGGATAGAGATTATTTATAAATGGCCGAATCAGTGGGCCTTTTTAAAATAAACCGGCAGAAGCTACTAACTTGCAAAGCGAATATATAGTTATCAACAGTATTGCTCCCAACTTGTAGTCTTGTTGTATCAATTTAATACTTTGTCTGAATTGAATTTAATCCTGGAGTTGATCTAACGGTGATATCAGGAGGTGTATAAGTGGTAATTTTTAATCTAGTAGATTTAATTCTAAGAATTTTTAGTCTCTGTCATCAAAGTAGTTAAAAAATATTCAAACCAGTAGAATATGTTCAAGTATTATAGAATATTGATTTGTGCCTTCTAAGCCATTTGTAAATGGAAAATGAAATAGCAAAGTAACATTATCGACACCTGAGCCTGAGCCTGCATCAGACTCGTCAGGTGTAATCCCGCGAACTTTTCTGTTTATTTTCGCTTCCAATTTCGTCAGAGTGCCTTCCAAGGTGTTGTCTGTCGGCGCATTACAATTCCTGACACACAGTGCTCTTGTCAATATTTTAACTTTGAAAACACTGATCTAAAGTTAAAATAAGTTTTTTAGAGGATTACTAGCAAAAATTCAATTGAGGCACAGCAGGAAATTTCCTGCTCAAATATGGAGCAGCCCGATTGGGTAGTACCTCGACCTTACAGAAGATCACAGCTAAATAACACTACTCCAAAGCAGTGTTGTGTTCCTGATGGTGAGTAAGGTGACCAGAGCTCCTGGGAGGAATTGGGGGATAGGGTCGGCAACGCGCTTGCGATTCTTCTGGTGTTTCAGACGTCTATAAGCTACGGTAATCGCTTACCATCAGGTGAGCCGTACGCTTGTTTGCCGACCTAGTTACATAAAAAAAAAATATGATTGTGAAAGAAGGTTGAGATCGGTAAGGTAATGACTTGAACCGACGACGACTTGAAGGTCGTGGATTCCTTACTCTATCAACTGAACATCTGCCACTTTATTTTGTTGTAATTAGTTATAAATATGTGAACTATAATGTACAGGATTACGTATTGTAACAAAACCTACCTAACACATGCATAGTAACACACATATATTATTATTATAACATGCTCTTTAGGTATGAGGCCGGGAAACGCCGGCTTGCGACCCAGGAGCAGGATTAAAGGGCCCTTCTACTACCAGTAAACGCTCTCCTTCATTGCAGGACCTCGCCACATAAACACTGTAGATACAAATCACTCACCTGATCATCAGGAACACTGAACTAAACGCTATAGACACTAATGTCCAAAATAACAGTCCAAATCTGTTGTTTCTACATAATATGACCTACCCACGAACTTAAAGTTATAAATAATGTTGCTAATTTCTCATAATTAAATTACACAAAGTAAATATTTAGTATTTTTGGGTATATTTTACGTAAGTTCGACCAATGTCACAACAGTATGTAACCTAGAAGTACCTAAGTCTTGTGATCCAGGAGCATATTTAAAGACGTCCTTAAATGGATAATTACCATTCATTGCTATATCGCGCTACTTTTAAAAGATATCATGTAATAAAGAAGTAAAAAAATATAAACTTGCAGTTTTTTACTTTATCGTAGGTCAGACTCTTCGGTACTTCAAGACTAATGTATTAAATATATTATATGCTTTTATAAGAACATTCGTCAGTCACAATGCTATTGTTTACATACAATAATATAATGGAATTCACATTTTCCACGTCCGTGTGTATCAAAGTTTAACCAACTTTAAGTTTTCTAGCAGTTTCACGCCAATGTTTAAGTTTGTTTTTAAAATTTTCAAACTTCACCCGATCTTCGAGTTTCGTGTACGCTTAGTGTTTCTTAAAGTACTTCAAATTTATTCAACGAAACCTCATTATTGTAAAGAAATACGGGTATATCCTTAATACCGAAATGTTATTTTATTACAACGAACGAAATTTTCCTACTTTATTTCCACCAGGGCCAGTTTCACACGTAATGTCTACCAAGTCTAATGTTCCGAATTGTCTACCAAGGTCTTATCCTCAAATGATAAAATTTTGTGTTTTTAATAAATAGGGTAAATAATAAAATATTCATCCATGCATTAACAAAATGCCTATCTTTCAGTCTCACCCTGCAAATTATCCAATAAATATCTTGAAAACTTAAGCCCACAGACGGAAAAGGCTGTTCAGACGTCTGGTAGAGATAATCCATGTACTTATAAAACCTTGAGAGGAAAATACAAATTAGATAAACGGATCGCTTAGTCATAAAAGAAAGAAGTAAAGAATTTTGTTTCATAAACAACACAAACAATTTCTTTATGCTCATCAAAAAATTGGTAAATGCACGATAATGGGTTTTATTTGAGCAAGTAATGATTCCAATTTGGATAAGATACTTTTCTTTCCATTCATAGCCTAATAAGTCTGAGGAAAGTAAGCTTACTAGTCAAAACAGTTTGGGGACCTCTAAAGAAGTGATTTAGTACAGTATTTCCAGTACATTGTATGTACATATATACCTACTGACAGTTATCAAATTTTCTAAGTTTTAATATTTTTGATACAATAATAAACAATTACTTACCTGTCTTAAAATGCACAGTGACCCGGTTACTCTTATCGTGGTTTAGGTTTCATAGTGATTACGTTAATAAGGTTTAATGAAATTCGTTGCTGACTCGTGCTTTAGCTTACAATGTAGATGCTTTTAAATTTTACACACGTACTTCGTATATTTGGTTGTACTTTAAGTAGTTCGTGTACAATATATACTTGTACGAATGGATTTTTTTATATCCTTTAAAAGTTTTATTATATTTTTTATCAATTAAATTATATAAATAGCCTTACACACTAATATAACAGCACTAAAACACGAATACGCTGTCACTTCTCCCATGTAAGCAGTGATAGCTCAGTGGTTAAGACGTTGATGTCTACTTGGGAGGTCCGAGTTTGATCCCCCTCACAGGTGTATTTTCAGAAATTAAATATGACTTGCTTTAATGGTGAAGGAAAACATCGCAGGGAAACCTACACTCCTAATAGTTCTTCATGTTGTCAAAGGGGTGTGAAGATTGCCAAGCCGCAATAGGTCAGCTAGGTGGACTATGGCGTAATACCCTCCTCATTCTGAGGAGTAGACCCGGCTCAGCAGTGGGCTATTAATGATGATGATGATGACTCCCATGTGTGCAACAAGACAATAAAAGACAAAATATTTTATTGTCATAATAAATAAAATATGGAAAGAATGAGTTTTATTTCCAAAGACCAATAATATAGTCCTACACACTACAAACAAAGTAATTTTAAATGCTAGAAAAATAAACAAAAATTTAGCATTACAAGTACATATATCTTAATAAAAAAAGAAAACAAAAGCGTGCAAAGTCTTATAAATTTGAACTCGACTTTTCACTTTGATTTTGTACGTGGTTCGCTGGTGCCTATGGTAGGTACAGGCCACCAGTTCCCCACCTTTGAGCCACTTATCATTCAAAAATCAGTTTGTATTGGTTAAGGCCATAAAAAGATAATACTTTATTTGTTGCGTACTGTAAAGTGCATTTTTTGATATATAAAGCTATGCAAAACTTAATTCCTGGTTGATTTGTTGTAAAGTTGTTTAAATTTTAATTTCTGAACGTTTGACTTTCACTGGCCTTACGTTTGCCACTATAGCGCCACTGTAGCGGTGCGGTTTTCTTGGTTAAAATATGTTAGAGTGTGCTGTTTGATGAAAGTAGCCAAAATAAATAGTTATATAATAGAGTTTATGTAAGAAACGAAAAGCTTTTTATATTATTTCAGTAAGGCAATATAAACATACTTTAGAAAATATGTTAAAAAAAAAATTACTTAACGTAACGTCTAGTTCCTGGGCTTAGTTAATGTGGAGCAATCTTGCTCGGTAACATTTTTATGGGCACGTTACGTCTATACTAAACAGAAATAAACAGTGTATATTCTAATTGATTTTAATTATGTCGCATAGAATTGGTATACACATAGTTCTCAAGTACCGAAGGGTTTTTAGAATTTGCCAAAATTCTAAATATTATGATATTTCACGATATTTCAATGGGTAGATGTAGATTGGGTAAGGATATTAGATTCTAAAACTGCAAGTGTATGCTATAAATATTTTGTTTTATATTCAAGACAGAGAAATAAAGCAATGGGGTATATTGAAAACATTAAGAGGGTGATATTGGATGGACTATTGGTAGATACTGCTACTGAACCGATAAATCACTAAACATTATGATCTATTAGAATTACGACAGGAACCTAAGCAGTGCCTTGACTTGTGGCCAAGGTATAGGTTTAAAAATTGTAACACTGCCAAGGTTCTCTGTTTAAACCTAAGGTTAAGCTAGCCTAAGCCTAACTTACTCACCATCATACAGTTACTATCATTGACGTATAACATATTTTTAGAATAGATAGTTCAATCCACAATGTCGCATTTCGTCATACAGTAAGCGCGATATGGAATGAACTATCTATTCTATTAAACTGATTTAGTTTTTGCAATTAATAGGTATAGATAGTTCAATGCGTTACTAGAAGACTTAGTGAATTGAACAATCTATAGTATGGAATTTAGACAGGAAGCGGAGGAGGATCTGGGGATGGAGACAGCTTGAAGGATCTTACTTTTTCGGGATAAAAAGTTAGCTTTGTTCACACAGTCTACAAATAAGTGTGTAAAATTCTGCTGAAATAGGTTATGCCGTTTTATTAGATTTAGTTTTAGGTTTGTACTGTTTTATATTATTTTTATACAAGTAAGCTCCTAAATACTTATTCCATGTAACGATAATTAAATAACAGTAGCGTTGAGGCTAGAGGCACAACTCCACTAATGTAGTCAGTGTATTTGCGGAATTTCCGCAGCCGCAGGTTGAATATTCAGAGGCACCTGCTCGATGTTATTATCTCATTACAGTTCTTTGACGTTATAATATATCCATAATATTATGTTAATAATTACATACATTTACGTAATAAAATAGGTCAGCCATGATTTTTAGATTAGTGTTACAAGAATATGTAAGCTTATAACTTACTTATATTTTTTTTCCTGTTGGATAGGAAATATAAAATAAAGCTATTTAATACTATCTGACCCGCCCATAGTGCGCTGAAGGTGGTTAAATGAGATTGGATGACAAATGCAGAGGAAATTATCAAAGTTCAATCAGACTTTTTAAACCAAATTTCTACGTAATTACTAATATAGACCTCTAAACCAGAGATCGCCGAATAAGGAATATTCGGTGAGCCTGTTGGCCGAAGCGCCAAATATTGCCGAATATTCGTGGCACCTGTAATCTAAGCAAATTGTAAAATAATCAGACTTCGTTTACAGACAACAATCGTTGTTAGGCAACTCGAACTGCTGCTATAGGACCTGTAATCTCATGGAAAAAAAACATGTTCCGTATCTTCTCGAAATTTAATACATTTCAGATTACTTTTTAAAATTTTCGTTAATTCGTAACCGCAATTTAGACTATTGCGACCATTTTATAATATTAACTTTATCAGATCTGTCGAGCGCTTGTCAAGTATTGCTAACAGCAACGAAAAACATTTAATTTAAACGAAACTTTTAGAATTTTTTAAACGGAATATGAAACAAATAACAATCCTTTTCATAATATATTTAACAACCACTTGCTTTCACTTTGCCTGCTATTTAGAAAAAGAAAAGAGTGCGTTGACGTACATTGCGCAAATGAAATGTAAATACGAATATAGGACAGCATTCACAAGCAGAATGAGATGAAATGTTTGTGTTGAGATCAAGCTACGTTGCTTTAATTATCTAAGTTATTACATCATTTGCAAAATTCACAATTATGTTAGGAAAGCAGAAATTAATTCCAAGGAAATCCTCTCTGATAATTAAAATTAAAAAATCATTGAGTATAATGAGTGCTTTAAGATTTATTACTTGAGAATAAGTAATATATTTTAGAGTCTATAATGAGGTAAGTATATTTTTAAATTCTTATATTTTAGGAATACTCAACTTTTTAAATCAGTAATTACTGCGAGGTAATTAGGTATATTAATAAAAAATTGTCAAGGGAAATATTTAGATGGTTAGATAGTTGGATATTTGTTAATTTATAACTTGGATCAACAAACTTTTTAAGTTTTATCCAGAACAAAATTATAATTCTCGGATAAACATTGAATTATTTAATCAAAAATGCCTGAACTAAATACTTTTTATTTCTGATTAAAACTTAGTTCAATATACTTTCAAACTGAAGTAAATTAAAGAGTAAGTAAAAGAATTGACATGAAAGTGATTAGGTAAGTGAATGAGTTGTTATGTTAGTGTGGTTAATTAAATAAGTGAATATTTGATCATTGTGCGAAGTATATGAGAGAGATATGATACCTATTACTGTACAGCAATACGTATACACATGCAATTTATACTGAGGCGAGCGGTGCCTGGGGCTTGAGACCCAGGAGCAGGTTTAAAGAGCTCTTTCGTAAGCTATTAACACTCACCTCCACCACTCGACCTCGCCAACTACTATAGATAATAATGTAAACTTACGTGGACCTCGAGAAGGGTAACCTTAATCACGACACTATACCACTAACTTCCATGTTCACGACACGAAAACACCAGAGAGACTGAGACTAATCTATCGCACTAAAGGTACACTTGAAATAATATAAAATGATCTACCCGATATTACTACTTTATAAACAGTGTTGCTAACACGGCCATCCTGCGGGGCCATTCGTCCCGAATGGCGTAGGTACTTAACAGAATGATTCAAAATTCTTTTCAACCGAATCGAAATATATTGGTTGAAATCTGGATAACTACTGATTCACACTTTACCACAACGTATCACTCATAGCCTATATACACTGTATAAAATGCACCAACTAATCAGCCCAAAATGTGACGGTATATGTGTAAGGTAAGTTTACACAATGGTTTGGAATAGACATGCCTGAGGCCAACTCTAAACGTGTATCACTATGTTACCATTACAGTAGTGTTCACACCAGATATCTACTGCAACACAACACCGGTTCACTCTCGTTCCAGAAGCCAATACATAAAATAAAACTATTTAGCTCGGCCTATCCTACGTCAAAATATTTATCGCGATTTTAAACTACCTTCGCAACTTTGTAATATGATATTATTTCTTCAAACTATTTGTGATTTTTATTCTTTACTACCCTACTTTAATTTTATCAAAAATTATATTTACTGCTATTGAAACCGAGATATTTGTCAGAATGATTATACGCAAAGAACCTTTAACGTTAACTTGAGGGCTTGTGGGGCGTGTTCTTTATCCCACTTCTGATCCTAAGTATACGAGAGAGAGAGAGATATGATACCTATTACTGTACAGTAATACGTATACACATGCAATTTAGACTGAGGCGAGCGGTGCCTGGGGTTTGAGACCCAGGAGCAGGTTTAAAGAGCTCTTTCGAAATATATTAACTCTCACCTCCACCACTCGACCTCGCTAACGACAATAGGTAATAAAGTAAACTTACGTGGACCTCGAGAAGGGTAACCTTAATCACGACACTATACCACTAACTTCCATGTTCACTGCACGAAAACACCAGAGAGACTGAGACTAATCTATCGCACTAAAGGTTATATATTGTCTTCACGTCGGTACACTTGAAATAATATAAAATGATCTACCCGACACTACTACTTTATAAAGAGTGTTGCTAACAATTGTTCGATCATATTTTACTTTACATGTTTCTCAGTACTCTTTGAATTAATTATAAAATATCCGTGGACGAATTCACTACCATTAATAACCAATATTTTGAATGTTAGAAACACTGTTTATAAAGTATTATTACCGGGTAGATTATTTTATGTAATGACAAGTATACCGACGGGTAGACAATATATAAACGTTAGTGCGATGGATTAAAGCCAGTTTCTCTGGTATTTGCGCGCAGTGTACATGGAAGTTAGTGTTATAGTGTAGTACTGTTTAGTGGTGTGGCGTTAGGCCTCAGATTATCGAGGCACACGTGATTAATGTTCTTTATTATTTTAATATTTGGTAGCGGTATATGTTAATATTGTTTTGAGTATTATTGCGCAGTATAGCTCCCATATACTTAGCATGAACTAGTTTAACGTACGATGAACAATTTTCAGTCCTATTTTTATCGCATAATATTCCAAACTCGGACTCTTTTCCAAGCAATATTTTCAATCTACATTCAAATTTTTGTACCTAGATAAGGAGTTCCATGGAAGGAGATGCGGGATGTTGGGCAAATAAGAAATATAATTTTCACTATTAAATTTAAGATTTTATGATAAATTTCTGATCTTTTGTTGTCTTCTAAAATCCTTAAAAGAAGGATTATTAAAATAAGGATTCCTTAAATAAAAGAAGAATTCCTTAAAAGATGAGTAAGAAAGGAAAATCATTTGTATGAAACAAAGGAACGATGGACTTAAAAATCTTGCTAAATCAAATTTTCTTGCTCATTTCTCAAAATTGCCATTTTTTAGTTATTTCACTCGTATAGTGTAAATCTTAATGACGAGTCTCTTTTTTATTTCTTGGTTTAGTTAATGTTAAAGTAGTAGCGGGTAGATCATGTTTTATTATTTCAAGTATACCGACGTGAAGACAATATATAACCTTTAGTGCGATAGATTAGCCTCAGTGTCTCTGGTGTTTTCGTGCAGTAAACATGGAAGTTAGTGTTATAGTGTCGTGATTAAGGTTACCCTTCTCGAGGTCCACGTAAGTTTACTTTGTTATATATTGTCGATCTCTTTAAACCTGCTCCTGGGTCTCAAGCCCCAGGCACTGCTCGCCTCAGTCTCAATTGCATGTGTATAAGTATTGCTGTACAGAAATGTGTATTATACCTCTCTCATATACTTAGCAATAAAGCTTAGGCTTTTTAGTTTTAGTGGTTTAGGTAGCGACCTAGCAGTGTAGGCGAGAGTGTTTAGTTATAGTAATAGGCACATATCATTATTGACTTAAATCTTCGGTTTGATTTTGCGAAAAATCATAATTATTATTTTATTTTGTAATTAAAACTTGAAAAAATAAATTTTAAATCACAAGACGTTAATCTTAAAAGCTTTTCCCGTAAGACAATACGTGTTTACCTCATCCTAATAGACAGCAGAAACCGGATGCGAACCCACGTCCTGTCCACCTTGACGCTTATGAGGGTAGAAATACGAGTACGTTATTTGATATATCTATAACGCAATCCCTTTCACACTGTATTTAGAATTTTGTTGCCAACCCTCTATTTTATTATATTTCACTCTGGAAAATTCGTGTAGGAAGTACTGATCTATTATTGTTTTACATTTAACTATGTATTTATTAACAACTTATATCGCATTTTTTAATGGTATATCGCGCAAACGAGCAGACAGTCCCCCTGATGGTGAAGTGGACACCGTCACCCATGGACATCAGCAAAACAAGACTTGTTGCCTGTTGCCACCTCGAAGATAGAGAGAGGAGGGGAAATGAAGAGAAAAGCAAGAGCCCATAGTCCACTAGATCCGCACCTTTAATGGAATGGGTGATGGAGGGGGTATTTACATGAAAAACATTTACACAGCAACTTGCTTTTTTATAAACAACACCCTGCTTCCCACAGGAACTTTACCTTTTATCGAATTGAGTAACAAATATCCAAACAAATCAATGCTGAAAAAAATTAACTAACACTATATTATAGTAAGCTGAAGATTGTCTCAATCCACGAAGGTTTGTGGGTCGCCCACTATTTTAACAATTAGGAGGTGAGACTCCGTGGATTGAACTATGTATCATTTCTCCATAAGCTCTGTCATAATTTTTTAGAGGCATTTGACCAGTAAAGTAAAGGATCTTAATAAGAATCACGGGAGTTATTAACTTTTTTAAAAAGAGGACATAATCCCTAGCTTTATTTTCTGCTTTTTTGGCAGAAATATTCAATGTAATGTACATATTATACTAATATCTAAATACCTCGCCAATAACCATTATTACACACTACATTACATACCCAATATGAAACTTGATGAGCCAGTGCATCATTAAGGGATGAAATTCAATACGGGTCAATTTGATATTAGAGCGAAATCTATCAGAGCAGCTATTCCCGTAATGATATCAATCACGCAACCGCTATCTAGCCTGTTTCTATTATTATCTACATTTGTGATATAGGATTATGTATAGATTATTTGAATTACAAATTATACCTTAAAAGGATTGTACAGTTTAAGTTGATTACCTGTAGTGACTTTTTGATAATGAAACAAAGCAATCTAACTACACATACACACTAAGCATTATGTAATTTACTGTATGTTGCCGGAAATTAACACATCATCATAACAACCCATTAATGGCCCACTACTGAACCGGGTCTCATCCTCAGAAAGAGGAGGGGGTTAGGCCATAGTCACACACCTATGAGAACTTTTAGGGAACTCTCAGGAGTGCAGGTTTCCTCACGATGTTTTCCTTCACCGTTAAAGCAAGTAATAGTTAATTGCTTAAAACACATAACTGAGAACAGTCAGAGGTGTGTGCACAGGATTGAACCCGGTCCTCCCGAGTAAGACACCGATGTCTTAACCACTGATCTATCACTGCTAATATCACATATCACGCTGCTGTGTAACGAAATTAATTCATTTACTTAGAATATGTATGGCTTTTGTATCAACTATTTTATGAGATATATATGTAATAATATTTAAAATGATATATAGAAAATTTCACGACTAACATATACGTAAAATGTGGTTTGAATTTTAGTCGCCCCTCACTAGAATTATGTTGTATCAAAAAAGTATCTTTTTAAATATCCCTAACTCATATCTTTCCGTTTACTTATTTTGTTCTTCAGCGTAAAATATTCATAACAAGTTCATAAAGTATAAAGGGTAACATAGGGAACAAAGAAATTTACGACCCCGGTTATTTCCTGCAGAATAAATGTATTAAAATACATGTATGAAGTGTTGTCATTAAGAGCACGAGATCATTCGTTAAGAGTACTTTTCACCCTGTCTGATATTGCGTGCAAAAATCATTATGTTGCTGACAATGTACACTTGAACTCTAAGATGTCTTCCATTATTTATTTGAATTAAAATATAGTGAATAGATCATTTATTTAAGAATAAACGCCATATTAGTGTTTTTTATTTACAAGCTGGCTCTCACGCTTAATGATAACTAACACGTCCTCACTGGCCGATGTCTCTCGTATTACTGACATGGGACGCGTGAGATTGTAGTTTCCTGTACGATAGAATGAATGAATGAATGTATGAAAGTATATTACAGTACAAACTACAACTACTACTACAAACTCACTTTAATAACTATATCAAAAATGGTTATTATGGCATGTTGTTTATGAAAACAACATAATTCAATTTCATCAACATTAATTAGATTGTGTACTCATTTAGTTTTTCTCACAACAGCTTCATTTTATCTTTTAAAACCAGATTAAAGCTAGATAAAACGCATATTAAATGATAGCATCTCCCATAATCGCTAGCATGTAGAAAATTTACATTGTGTTCATTATTTTAACCCATCACATCAAGTAAAGTCCTCGTCCAGCCATAACCATTGAGTCAAAGAGCATGATAGACGGGGGATTCCCCGCAGCTAAATTATTCTCCCGCACGTACAGAAGTGCAAGGCTTCTCGCTTTGTTCTGAATTTTTAATCAGCGAGCTAAAAATAAAAATTCGAATATGCTATAAGCTCGTACAATAGCATAATATTAAAGTTTTGCAGACAATAAATAAAAGAAAACTCGTTTATCTAGCATTGCAAAGCTAGTTTTTGTTTGTTACCAACTGGACTTGTAAACTAAAATATCTAGTACATTTTTGATGGTATTTCTACATTTCTACAAAAATGTTGTATGTTTTACTTTCCTATTAAGTACTAATAACGGTGCGTCACATTATAAATAACATTTCAAAGAGCCTGTACTCTCCATCCGAAAAGATCTGGGAGAGTCTGATAGGTAAGTGAATGATACAATGAACATTGTCTAAATTAGTACAAGCTCCGTTAGTAGTGCGGAAGTGCTATGTAGATTAAATATGTGGACGCGTAAGTTAGGCTTAGGTTTAAACAGAGAATCTGAGCAGTGGAGCCGAGTGTTGCAATTGTGATGAAGAGCTCTTTAAACCTACACCTTGGTCACAAGTCCAAGGCACTGATTTGGTTCCTGTTGTAATTGTAATGTTTAGTTATTTTTTGGTTCAGCAGCAGTATGTACGTTGCGTTTACCCAATAGTCCATTCAATATCATCACCCCTTTTAGTGATTTTTCAATAACTCCTCTCCTTCATTTTCGCCAAGTTATAGTAGCACGAGGGGCACCCTTATTGAGGATCACGAGAATGCATTTATTAATTACATTAGGTGACTGCAAGATCTAGCAATGCTGGCGAGCATGGTGACCATTCTAAGGGGTCCTTAACCATATTTAGATCGAAAGTTCTAGGCGCTTAATTCCCTATCTAGTGTAGTATTATTATTCGTGTTATTAAATAACGAGTTGTTATACGTATTGTTGTTCTTACAAATATTATAGGTTCTGACTTTTATTAAAGTACAAAACTTTCCTAATACAATCAAGCGAGGTATACTTACGCAAAGTAATTGAATACGAAAATCACGGTATACGTAGAACAGTTGTTCTAATTCCGGCGATTGTAGCTACGTACGGGTTAACCTGAAACTCTCCGTCTCGGGAGCGATTGAGCGAACCCGCCTCCAATTGGGACGCATAAACGAATTTAACCCAACAATTTTAACGGGCTAACTTTATAGCAATGTTGGTGTTATAGGTATGGTTTCTTATAATATGACGGGTTGGGTATGTTATATACTTTGAATAGCGGAAAATATCCACAAACTTTAGTATATAGGTAACAAAATTACGGCTTGATATGGATCGGTGCCTAGGACTGGTGATTCATGGGTATGCCCAATTTAACTAGACTAGATAACAGAATGAAATTTGCTAAGGTGGATTGTTTATGCGTCAAGATAATATTCAGATTTAAAAAATAGGGAAATATTCATTAAAAATTAAATAAATTTAAATCTGAGTATATGATATTAATTTGAACTTGATATTTTTTCGTGTTGCGAGAAAAAAGTTCTAGCCAGACAGAGGGACAACAAAGTGATCCTAAGGATTTCTTTTTTCCTTTTGGTATAAAAAATCTTACAAATTAATGTAAATAATATGGTTCAGTGGTTCAATAAGAAGAAAATAATTAAGTATGTATGGAATAAAAAGTAATTTAAGATATCAAAAGGAATATATTGGAAAGAGAAACATTCAGCACAAACGAATAATGAAATAAAACTCATCTATATAATGATTTCCCTCAGAGTGGGGACTCAGGTGCGACAAGAAGTTTTCAATCACATCAGGAAAGTGAGCGGTAAACGCGTTACACTGACTGATTGACAACATTGTAACAAAAATTCCCGACATTTTCTTTTAATTTGAAAACTCGCGAATTTGTTCTATTTATTTTGAGTGATGAAATTGTGATAGATTTCTTCCGAAATTTTTACGTTAAATTCAGTTTTTTCTTTCTTATGAAAGATATATGAAGAAAATTATTAAATGATGGTAGCATGAGTTTGATGACTTCTGGATAGGAAATAAAGAGAAGAATAAATATCCAAGAGTTCTCTAGAATTGTAGCATAATGAGAACGCGACCAAAGTGCATAAACGACAAAAGACATTTAGCAATCGAATTCTGGTGGTAACAAGCTAATTGGAAAAATATCTCTTCTAAGTATTAAACATTAATTTTAATACAACTTAAGCAATTGAAAGGGTAATATAAGAGACATTCCTGACGACTGTAACAGGAGTTTTAATAGTAATAGGAGTCATACAGTAAACAATTTCGTCGCAAAACTAGGAACTCTTATAGTATTATAACAGTAAATATTGTATGAATTTTTGTGTATGACATGAATAATGTTAGAATTGGATTGATTTTTTTGTAATGTTGAGGAGTTGCTGCTATATTAGAAGATTCAGGGATTTGTTAACTGAGGACTTCTACTGTTAAATCTGGTTCTGACGTGTAAGGACACGGTTTGTGGATATAAGGTATATTATCAGTATATTCAACAAAATTGAATATTCGACGTTAAATTTTATCAATTCACGTGTCCCCTATAAATAAAAGCTAATAGATTTTAAACTGATACCAGCAAAGTCCAACCGCGTCACTTGGCGAGTTGGGAACTTCTTAACTTGTTCGCTGGGCATCTACAACTTTCCTTCGTTACATCTCTTGTGCGCTAACTTACGGTTATTAGAAAAGCTTTGAATTTATACATTACATGTCGGAAGTACTTTGGTAGTTTGGTTTTTATGTCATTATTAATTTTATGTAATAACAAGTTAATCCAACTTCGCTCTTTTAATTTTTATTTATTTGGGTAGACAAACAGTGGACACATACAATATTTTTTGATTAATATAAGTGATAATTATGTAAACAATTATGCCACCAGCATCGTTTACCACAGTTTACTTATTATTTTTTTGTTACAAAATGAGAGAGTAGTGTCTTATATTATATACAATATAAAAACATAAAATAACGGAACACTAACTTATAACTAATACTACAAACATACAAACATAATCCGTTTTTTTTATACTTGATATAAAGTAAAAAGCATTTCTTTGAATTTCAGTAAGAATTTTAATTATTACAATTTTTAATTAGTTCTAAATAATTTAATTATGCTCGTTTTTATCTATATTTAATTATTTTTGTCCATATTTATTATATTAAACCGTGTAAATAGATCGGGAATGTTACGATTTATGTCAAGTATAGAAAAATGGATATTACCTATGACAAAAAAAATATATATATATATATAAAAAAACAAAAAAAAACATTAAGATAAATACAACTATAGTTACATTAGACATAATATGATGTATTAACTATCCGAAACACATATTGTTTTAAATAACTGCTTTTTAAAATTTATGTTTAAATTTAAAATTTATGTTTTACGACGAGATGCCTTGTTTATGCACTTACTTAAGAAAACTATACAATACAAATTTACACAGACGTGTTTACTGAAATATATGTACGTATTATAAAATAATAACATTATTAGGGGTAAATAATTAAATGAGTGTGGTAAATAGTTTTCTTAGATCGGCAACAAAATGTTATTATTTTATAACATACGCTCATAAAAATACATATTTATATTTCATTATTTATAATGTATATCTCACATATTATTATTTTTGTAAATTTAAATTTTATATTTTATTCCCTATATATCGTAAATATATTACTCGTAACTCAAAAATTAAAACTATCTATATACTATTAAAAGTCAATTTTTATTTATCATTTTTTCCAACAAACTGAGTAGTTTTAGCAGTTTGATGAAATATTTAGATATGTTTAGCAGTAATCTTGTTTTCATGAAATAATTTAATTGAAAAAGATAGTACATTTTTTTATTTAGTAAACATTTATTGGTGCTAATTTACACAATACGAGTATAAATCAGCCTATGTGTTATTTAGATTAACTATTATTATTATAACTTTATCTATATTATGTCTCCATAATATAGATAAAGTTTATTAAACAAGTCGTTACCTAAATTACATTTTCTCTATTTTATTCTCAAACTTTCTTTTTCTGCATTCGCCGCTCGAAGGCAATTTTTCTTTCGCTTCTGAAACTAAAATACAGTTTCAATTTTTAAAAGCACTTTCTGTAAAAGGAGCTAGCAATATATGCTTTATAGCTGTTTACGTTTGAAAATAAGATGCAACTTCTCTACATTACTACTCTTTAAAATTTAATGAACTGCTGTGTATAACCAAGTGAACGGTAGTATTTTTTAACGAATTATTATTATAGTATTTATTATATAGTATTTGTCTTTAACAGTTTTGTGTTACTGGCTTTTTCTACAAATATTCAAAAAAATTAATTGCCTCAAAAATCTTATTGTGATTCGTAACAAAAGGAAGAAATGGATGATCTCTAACTAAAATTTAAAGCATCTCACAGTTTTGCTGATTAATCTAATATTACTGTATGTATAATATGACCTATTCTTATTATTTTTCGACACAGTCATGTGATCCTTAATCGGTGACACCTAGCATTACACGCCACACTGCCTACCACTATAAAGCCTCCTCTACACTTCTCGCGAAGTCGAACGATGTTAGACGGATACGATTATGTAGAAGAGAAGAAAAAATAAATAAAAAAAACATCGTTCAACTTCGCGAGTAGCGTAGAAGAGGTTTAACATTTCCGGTAGTACTATTTGAACAATGTTAATCTTAAGAAATCACTAGTTAGATTGCCTCTGGTCTTTGATGTTATATACTGTCGAGTTAGCTAAATGTATTTAACCAATCTCAAAATCTCGTCGAATATTGGTATGAGGTAATGAGAACAATATTAATTATAAACTAATATAACTTTATACCGACATACCTATTCATAAACTGTAAAAATACTTTGTTTTGGTAGCGACTTAATTAAATCAAAACTTTAGGCCAAACTTCATAAGCGGCAAACATTTAAGATTTTTTCATCTAAATGAAGTGTAATAATGGTGGTATGACGTCTATTGTCTAACTTTTTGAAACTCAGCACTCACCCGAAAACTTGAGAGCGACTATTAAACTTTACGAGGCGTCGTGTCGCTAAACTTTTTAATAAATTCATCCATCTGAAACCAACGACATTACTTACAGGTCCGGGATGACAAAGGCGTTTGAGCCATTTTGGACCATTCCTTCATCTATCAGAGTGACGTGTAATCAAACAATACAATAAAACGCCTGTTCCGAAAAATACTTGAAAATAATTCTCCATTTAAATTCTGGGGGACGGCAGCTAGTGTTTTAACAAAGACTGCTTCAGAGGTAATAGTTTAGGAGATGGATGCTGGATTTCTTATAGATTGAATTTATATTTAAAAAAAAAACTGTCGATCTGTCATTGTTTGGTTCTGTAATCATTTGCTAATAAAGAAAATAAGAAAATAAGTAATTTATGAAAACATATATCATATATTATTAAAAGCCACATGGTAGCTTTACTGCATAATTGCTAACTGAAGCTGATCAGTGCCTGGGGCTTGCGATCTAGGTGCAGGATTAAAAGGCCTTTCTACTAACAGTAAACACTCTCGTTCACTGCTCAACCTTCTGACTGTAATATTTAACACTTCTTCAGCAAAATAGCAATTACACTAATTATTTAAATATTCAGCAAACTATCTTTAAATACACAACACTGAAGTCACACGAGTTCCGAGAGCAACTAAACTTTATTTCGTAAAAGTCATCCTTTTTATAATACGAAATACCCCCCTCATCTATTCCCAATATAATGATAGGTGGGGTCGTAGGCCTGTCAAGTTATTATTTAAAACCTCCCTTTAAATAATTTAATAACGTTTACGTGATCAAATAATTCTAATTATATTTAATATCGATATTTTATAGTATTAATATTTTAATAAAACCTAACATTAATGTTCATCACTTATCTTTTCTGGAACACTGATTTTCCAAACGTTCTTCTCTTAAACTATAATAACCATTGGCTTGCTGCATTGTATTGGAATTCGGAAAAGGTGGAAATAAAGGAATGGAACAGCTAAATCTCTCTCAGGATTTATTTCAGAACGTACAAGAGATGTTTAATTGTAAAACTTATATAATTAACCGTCGACTACGAGTACAATAACTCTTAGAAACTATTGTATTATAACAGCAAAGTAGTTTAGAAATATACTCTTCAAATAATAATAAGTGTAATTTATTAATAGACTTGAAAAAATATTTTATCTAAACAAAACTATTGAACCTGTTTTCGAGAAAAAAAACGTTTAAGCCTATTTTTTTTTTTGTATGTATCTAGGTCGGCAAACAAGCGTACGGCTCACCTGATGGTACCGTACCGTAGCTTATACTTTGAGACGTCTGCAACACCAGAAGCATCGCTAGCGCGTTGCCGACCCTATTCCCAATTCCCCCCAGGAGCTCTGGTCACCTTACTCACCAACAGGAACACAACACTGCTTTAGAGTAGTGTTATTTAGCTGTGATCTTCTGTAAGGTCGAGGTACTACCCCAGTCAGGCTGCTCCATATTTGAGCAGGAAATTTCCTGCTATGCCCTACCTCAGTTAACTGCCCTACCTCACCTATTCCTTTCCATTCCTTCGTTAATCTGTTAGACTCAGCAGGTGAATAATGATAGTCTTCAGCAGATTTTTTTAATGTTAGTAACACTGTTTATTAATTAGTACTCACGGGTTGTTCATTTTATCTTATTTCAGATAAACAATACTTAAATTTCGTTTCGATAGGATTGAGCCTATAACGGTGTCGCGCAGTACATATTAAAGTAGTGAGATTAATAGTGTAGTGTTTTTGGTGGCGTGGTGTAAGACCTCCGCTATCGAGGAACACGTGAGTAATGTACTTTATTATTTTGATATTCGGTAGGGAGGTCGAGCGGTGGAGGTAATAGTTTTTGCAAGGTAAAAGACATGTTTAAAATATTGTCGTTTGAGGGCTACTATGCAGTATAGCTTCCATATTAATTAATGGGTTATAGTCTATATGCACGCTGTTGAGGGTTATACTTCTGACACAGAGATTCAGAATTACTGCTCGAGTAATGATAATGATTTCTGCCATGGCGGTGTATTTATTTTGTTAGGTTGGATCTTTACATTGGCTTAACTGAATAACATTAACTTCTAAAATCAAATGTTACTCAAACTAGTGTTGCTGGCCTCATTACTAACACTACTTATTATTCGATCAATAAGAATTTATTAAAAACTACTTCTTTGTATATTGCAATGTTGGTAGAGTAACTATAGTCTCTGTCACAGATGTGAACATCGTTATACTTCAGAAGTGTAACGATTATTGGAGTCATCATCACAGACATTATTGTGATCACTTTGGGTTTCCTCCACACGTACTATGATAAATTTTGATACTGTTGAATTTGATACTTTAAACTTTTTTTAATCTCTGCACAGGTTGTTATGTAGAAAGATTATACCACATTTACATAAGGATTTAAAAAATTGTTTGTACATCACCTGTGTGCTAGATTTTAATATTATTATGTACAGATTAAATTATATACTTTTTTTATTTATAGCTAAAATACAAATACTTTATTTGCATGTTGCGGAAAATGAGATGTAACCCTAGAAAAGTCTCTTAGGTAGCAGAAATACAAAAAAAATATCGTATATAGATCTAATACTAAGTTTATTCAGTAGGTCAAACCTTATTTCCATACGTATTCGGGGTGCAAGTGGAATAATCCCAAGTGATTCATATCTCGGTATATTCCAGCGATGGTGGTGATAATCGCCGACGTATGCAGATTACAACCATTGTTCAGAGGATAAGGTAAACGGTTTTAGACAAGAATTAGTTCCTGAAATTAAGACTAAATTGCAGGTAATTGTGGAAATTAAGCGCAAATATAAATGCTCAAAACTTAAGAAGAATTAAATATTAAAATGTAACTACTTAAAAATTTTGTAAAGACAAAGAGTTTGAGAGGGGAATAAAAAAGATTTTTTGTCAAAAACACAATTCAGATTCTTGTTTTTTTATTTTTTATGGTAGATAAGGTGCAAACGAGCAGATGGTCCACCTGATGGTAAGTGGCCACCATCACCCATGGACGTCGGCAAAACAAAAGATACCCTCTTATTTTGCCGATGCGCTGCATCCTCGAAGATAGAATGGGGAAGGAGGATGAAGAAAACAACTCTGCGGACCCTGAGCAAGAGCCCAGAGTTTCTTACGAGATGCTCTCCCAGCGGCAGAGGGGAATAGTATTCTAACCCGTCCCCTCACGGGTAAAAATCGTAGAGTAACTGCTTATCCCTTGGGGATCCTCTGAGCAGTTCCCAGGGGTTTGGGCAGCTCTTTAGTTACTAAGCATTTAACCTAGCCAAATCATGTGATCATAAATACGTCAATAATCAATATACACTGCATGACATTACTCAGATATTATTATTCACACATTTTACTATCAAGATTAAACTTATAAGTTATCGAATAACTCGAGATATTTTGAAAATGAACCGATAGAACCAATGTGGCAATGTGATGAATTAGAGTTTGCTAGTGTTGCTAGCAAAAATCAAGTATTATTCTGAAAATTTAAATCAGTGTACCATTTTATAACACTCTTAACTAGCTCTTTTCAAGGCTTTTCTTTACCTGTCGATAAAAACCCGGTATTCTTTAAAACGGTTATAAACGAGCTAGTGGTACGTTTTACTACGTGTGTACTTAGCAACTTACTTAACAGTTCCAGCGTTCTCTAGAAAATTACTTGATAAAGGTTCAAGTTGTTTTGAAACTCGTTATGTGTTTAAAACTTTTACTGCTTCCATTTTTAACATTGAAAGTGAGAAAAATAATGGGTACCAACAGATCAAATCAAGTAATATAATTTATTTTCATTAATAAAAGCTGCAGGTTATTTATTTAAAAAAAAAAAAATCTTAAAACAAATTCACGACTTAAACTAATAAGATTAGTAAAATATAAATCTTTCTACAGAAATATTTTAAAAACTTTTTAAAAATTCAATACTAATGAAAAAAAAATTCGGCCAAGTGCGAAACGTCAAACTCGCGCTCTAAAGGTTCCGTAAAATTTTAATTAAGGGAAATATCAAGTTCATTTTCGTGTGCAGATCAGAATATCAAACGCCTTTCTATGTAAAGCTTATGTTTACGATCAATTTTTAACAATCTATAGTAAACAAAACATTTTCAACAAAAAAACTAACCGACTTCAAACTGAAATAAAAATTAAAAAAATAATTACACTTAATTAATATTAATAATTATAGAATTTCTTTTTAAAGTTTTTGAAGTTGCTTAAAAATAATTTATAGGCTGTTATTTTATGACCTTTGACGCCTCACCTCAAAAACAGCGCGCTACGTGTGAAATACAGCTTTAGATTTACAATATATTCATTTCACACTGATAGGACGAAAAAACGTAGACCTGTGTAAGTAAAACATATTTGAATATTACAAAAATCGCAAACATCGAATTTTTTCATGTCCGCTACATGTGGAATGCCCTATAAAAAAACGACTTGTGATCATACAGTATACAGTAGAAGTTTGATTTTTTCTCACCTTCGTGAGACTAGACTTACATATTTGTTAATTATTTCAACCTATATAACTTCTCATATTTCACAAATAATATGTCAAAACCTAAATATAAAGATAATTTTTTTCATGATGTAACAAATTTGTAGTTTCCAGATTTATTAACATACTAGTGTTATAAAAACTTGTTTCTTCCCAAAAATCATGTTCCTAGAGCAAAGGAGGAGCCTGGGAATTTAATTTCTTGTGAGAAATCAAATTAACAACATATTAGCTTTAAACGACTGTATCTTACGTTGTCATAGAAGTTTGATTTCTTACAGCTCTGAGAGCTTTTTTACGGCTTTGAATATTTTATATAAATTTAAACGTTTCACGTTTTTCTGAGAAAAATGGTCATGGTTCGTTTAATTCTTTTAGAAAAAAAGACTTTTCTTTCTTTAAAAAAGAAGCTTGTTATTTTAAAGTTACAAAAATCGAGGGGTCCTCCTCCTACAGGAGTTCACGAAACGTACGTAATTTTATATTTAAATATGTGCTACATAAGCTGTTTTTGCAAAAACGAAACATTAATAATTATAGTAACATAAAAAAACATATCTGATATTAATTAGGTCAAGTAATATTATGTAAATAATCAATTGTTAAAAAAGTAACTAAAAAAATTACACTTAATAGTAAAATAATTTATCTGAATACAAGTCTTTTGAAAGAAAAATATTCTTAAAATGAAATATTTTCAGTAAACATAAAACAAAGAACTCTTAAAGAATCTCAACAGTTACACTTTCAAATGGACCCGTCCTACTTTCAGACTCTTGACATCTCTAGTATTTTGAATCAGCATATTCATTTAGAAATACAATTTTATTTTTAAATTAGGTAAAATCTAAGATCTGTTGTTACAGAATTTTAATTAAATATTTTTTTTTATATATATAATTCACTAGTCGACTCGCGCGACTTCGTCCGCGTTATGCTCCGCTCCTATGGGTCTTAGCGTGATGATATATAGCCTATAGCCTTCTTCAATAAATGGGCTATCTAACACTGAAAGAATTTTTCAAATTGGACCAGTATTTCCTGAGATTAGTGCGTTAAAGCAAACAAACTCTTCAGGTTTATATATTTTTATAGATTAGGCGACCCGATCCATGTTTGCAGGTCTAAAGTATATTCATTTCTAAAACACGCAATTTAAATAAAACAAAGCCTATATTTACTTTAAGTAATTCAATTGTAAAAGTATCCATATGGACAGACGGACAAATAACAAAAAAACACACTCACATTATGTTTTCTTATATTTCTTCTACTTACAGACTTAATATTTTGAAGTGGAAGAAATGTTCAGAGACTTTTTTTAAATCTACAAAAATACTTACTATTTTTTATGAAGGATATATTTCTTCATACCTTATACATATTGAATTTGAAATTAACTGCCAAAGGGGGAGAAATCGACGATAGTAAATGTCAGTGTTAACTGGTAAGCTCAGGTGGGAAAGTTTGTTCTATTAAAATATATGGAGTTTCGCATTCTTATAATAATATAGTAAATTTTATAAGAAAACAAATTAGTTTTGCAGTTTTCAGTTGAATAAGCGAGTCACTCAGTCAAATGATTGAGTCACTCAGCGAATAAATCTTGGCTAAGTATAGAAGAAAGTTTTAAAATTAATCTCTATGAAAAATATTACATACATATCTGAAATGAATTTTACATTTAATATTTAACGCAGCTTTTCCTCGGTATCATTTTCCCTACGAAGTTGATAGTATAAAGGAATACCCAAGAGGGAAACTAGAGGGAGCGAATTGGACGCTTACAGTGATAGGATTAATAAACTATATGGTTACTTGAAAATTGTGATTCATGTTCATTTATTTTTAAAACTTTATTGTATCAAATTCTATAAGAAAACGGATATAAACATTTTCTACCAGCTAACCTCAGGAGACCTAATTTTTCTATATTTTTACGTATATTCTAAATAATTATCACAATATTTGTGAAAATATTGTGATAATTGTGTATTGTGAAAATGTGATTCTTTAATAAACATACAAATTGATGCTAATGATTGAAATATCATTATTTACCTACTAAGCAGTGATGGCCCAGTGGTTGAGACTTCAAGTCTTACTCGGGAGGTCCGAAGTTCGATCCCCGGGCACACACCTCTGACTCTGAGTTATGTGTGTTTTAAGCAATTAAATATCACTTGCTTTAACGGTGAAGGAAAACATCGTGAGGAAATCTGCACTCTTGAGAGTTCCCAAAAAGTTCTCAAAGGTGTGTGAAGTCTGCCAACCCGCACTGGGCCAGCGTGGTGGACTATGGCCTAATACCCTCATTCTGAGGAGGAGACCCGGCTCAGCAGTGGGCCATTGAAGGGTCATGATGATGAATTACCTACTATGAGTATTATAACATACTAAGTGGTCTGATTTTATTATAATGTACGAGTTAAACACTTCCTTAACATTCTTAAGCCTTGTTATGCCTAAGACGCATACTACATTATTACGATTTGTTCAATAGAATATTATTCGCGAGCCAATAATAATGATCATCATCAATGTCATGTGGGTTAATTTATCTACTTATTAAGTCTTATAAGCTGAAAACTAAACAAACCATATAACAAAGGAAATTATCAATATATAAACGCGTTTATTATCTAGCGGTTGTGCATAAGCTGAGTAATCTACGAAACCAAAATACTATCCAAATAGAAGCAAATAAAAGATTAACAAAAATGTTGCATTCTCAGAATTATAATAATATTTTATGCTTTGTCGCTAACAGGACGCGACTATGTAGCTCACAAAAAAGTTAAGTTTTCTAGTAGATTTGAGCTGGAGATCAGGATAGCATTATAACAGCAGCGGTATTTCAGCTGCAAACCAATCCTAACGAGATTTCACTCTTCAATTTCCTTTTTATAGAAAATTATATTAATTTTCTCTATAACGTGGTTAACAAACAAATTCACATATTATATAGTAGAAGTAAGAATATGTGAAAGCGATGGAAGCTACAAGTTAGACAATACGATCGTAATTCAGTGAACATATTGAAATAAATCGAATTAGTGAGCGCGTGAAATGATGCAGTTATTTATCGCCGCCCAACTTGGAACACGATGTTAAATTCCAAATGAGTAGGCTGGCAACTCGCAGGAGAATGTATAACTCAGCTTCCCGGAAAGTGGGAACGCATCAACGCGTTTCATTATTGTTTAACATTAATTACTTTAGCTACTTTTTTGTATGTATAATGAGCTGCAATGCTGTTAAAATTTTTAATAAAACGGTAGGATATTTAATTTTTTTTACAAATTCTCAACTTTAATTCATTTCCATAAACCTATAAATAGTGTCCCTATAAGTAGTATCAAATAAGGGTGTCCAGAGTTAGAACAGTGTCTGTGTCAGAAACAGTGTCAGATATCACTTTTAATCAAACTGATATCGATTATTGAAATTATTTTAATCTTCTTAAATAGATGAGTAGAATGTTTTTTGCGAATTAAAACAATTATGGACTAATTTATCCCAACCACTAAAAACATTTTAAGCCTAAAAAACTAAAAATTTTTCGAGGTCGATTTAAATAAATTTACTAAAAAAACACCTTTTCTGGAAAGAATATATTAAAATGTCAACAGAAATACGGTGCTGCAATATTTGTATTAAAATAAATATAATTTTAATGTATCTAAAAATAAGTTTAACAAAGTTTTAATTTAGATCAAGTTATCTTAATTCAATGAAACAAAAAGTTTATCTAACAAAAGAAAAGCTAATCTAAGCCATAGGGCAACTTTTAAAAGATTCATTCAGTCGATAAAATCGCGCCTGAATTATTGTAACTTCCTTTCGAAAAGGGAAAGATTACAATTGATATCTAAATAGATTGAATAGATTTAAAAACTTTTAGAACAGAAAGAAAACGATATCTATGATCTATATTATGCTTTTTGTAGAATTATTTAACATTGACTTCCAAGATTTCATTACATTCTTATTGTACTAGCCGACCCGCGTGACTTCATTTGCGTGCTGCTCCGCTCGTATGGGTTGTAGCGAGATGCTATGTAGCCTAAGTTACTCCTTGTTATATCCGCTATCTAGCCAGCCAGCCATTTCAGAGATTAGCCGGAACAAACAGACAGACAGACAGACAAAAATTGTAAAAAATATTGTTTTGGTATTAGTACCATGTGTACATCCATATGCACTTAGTAAAAAGCGGTTATTTTGATATTACAAACAGACACTCCAATTTTATTTATTTGTATGGATAATTTCTAAAGATCTGGTCAGATGTTGGAAGACTATCAGCTATTGACTTAACTATTGACAGTATAACAATCTTGTAACCATGATAACACATTGACATTGCTTAGACTCAGTAGAGATGAAAAGGTATTTCTCCAATACCTTTTATATTAGGTATCGTATAGAATCGAATATCAAGCTTTTAAATTTACGTAACAGTATATTTGTCGGAGCAAACTAAAGGAATCACTGTGTAAGCCTAACATAAAACTAACCTAACGTCGTGTTTACCTTACCTAGTGGTAACTACATTGTAAGGTACTCACGTGAATTTATTCAGACATCTCTCCGCGCACTAACACAATACTGCTCTTAACACTTTCACTAGCACCATCCAGATATCCACTCCTTGAGAGAACTCGCGTATGACTAATACTGTCTGTCGAAGGAATATAAATAGTTAAGGCTGTCAAAACGACGAAAGTGATTATTATTTGACTCTAGCGCCATAGATGGCGATGACGATTCGATTGTTCGATAATCGTCTACTATTTTGCGATACGGCCATTCTGATAATCAACTAAAACTATAAATCTTAAAATATAAGTTTTGAAATGTAGTAACATTAAAAAATTAAATCAGTTACGCAATTGGTATACGTGTTAGATTCGTATATATTTATAGAGGGCACATGGGAGGCAGAGGCCGAGGCCGAGGTCCCCGCGGACGAAAGCCTTTTTATGGGTTTCTTTCAAGGCAACATCTCTTTAATGTCCGTTAAGGAACATTTTATCTTTCTTAGTTTGTCTTGTCAAAGAAAAAGGGTTTAGCGTGACACATTTCGGATAACGGTAAAAGATAAACCGACTCTTCAGTTTTATCTAGTTTTTCCGCTTTGGGGGATTTAATGTGTTTGAAGTAAATCTAAATGAAGTTTATCGAGTATTTGATTTAAAGGTTCGTTTAATTTTAAGAGTATTTTGTTTTATGTGTAGATCTAAAGGAAATTGTTTTCCTCAACACACACACTACAATATTATCTACATGGGACCGCTACCGCACAGTTACACCCACAAGATAATAATAATAATATTCACTTAAAACGGAAACCAAGTAACCAATATTTAAGTTTTTAATTTAATGCTTAATCCAAAACTTAGTAATAGAGATACAGCATCACAACACCACACTAAAGCACAGTCATAATTATCACCGGCGAGCGTTTGACAACTCGGCTATGTATATCGGAACAGTAATATATATATAATACAGTCTTGGAATAAAATAAATAGTACCTACTACCCGCAAATATAAAGCTATCATCAGTGTTGCTAACTATAGTTACATTTTATAATACCATCATATTTATTATTTGAATAAAATACAAGAAATAATTAAATCTCTTTGTAAACAGCTTCGTTGGTATTAATTAATAAAACAAAACATTATAAATGTACCGTATAACAACGATAACTCAAATTAAGGATAAAAATTAAATAAAACTCATTTATGTCATCGGAATCAGGGTTAAAAGGGTTAATAAAGAGAAAATGGAACTCGCGTATTTTGCCTCCAGGCAGGACGTGGTAGGGATGTAATATTTACGGATACAAAGCATTATTTATCCTGTTTGGTTGCTAGATTTGTCGTAAGTATTCAGATGAAAATTTCATACAGCAAGTAGGTATTTAAGTAATTTGCAATGTTTTTATGTATGTTCGGTTAAATTTTAAAACTGAATCTTAAAAAAGTTTTACTCAAACAATCGAGACGAAACTGTTGTAAAGTGACGTCATTTTTAATTTCATATGGACGGACGGTTCAAGATGTCCGATGACTTATTTTTTGTGCCCGTCCATGACGTAGGTATCAAATGGAAGGGTTTGCTGAGAAGAAAAGGGAACATACTACTATGTATAAATCTAATATGGCGGACCGCCCAAGATTATGTAATGCGAAGTAGCTATGTATTTTGGTATCATAAGTAATTTATATTTTTTGATTTATTTCATAGAAAATTTATTAGATTATCTTCTCTATACCTAATCACCCTTGAACTATAACTACGTCTAAACAAATAGAGGGCGCCCATTGTCACCGGATCGCCATTTTACAGAATGGCCGATAATGGAAGCAATTAAAATGTATGGAGGCTTAACTGCAGCCCTGCACCAAAATTAATTTATAGTCACGCTAAAATAACCCCAATTTTGTGTCGCTTCGCCCTTGCTTTTATTCGGCTTGTAATCGCTGAAATTTGGATTAAGTACCTATTATACGGAATTTTACAATGTGATACAATAAACGTTTAAAATTTTTAAAATAAAAAATCATATGTGTTCAATACAAGAGTAGTAACTTTTAAATCGTAGATTCAGGTTTAGATAACTAGGACTTAGACTACACTGTTAAATTCTAAATCAAAAGTTGGTTGTTTCACACATACAGATAATGTTAATACATAATGAATAATAATTAATATACACTATAGGATTTATAATAACCTAATGAACCTGACACACCATAATCAGAACTGGTGGAGCAATTTGAGAAACGTATGGTAATTTTCGGTTGCGTCAATTTATCGTCACCCTAAAACAAGATCCCTCAGCCAATTAGTGCCAGCCTCTAACTGCTTAATGTCTCTATACAACCTTTACATTTCATAAGCATTAACCATTTCATACGGATAATGGATGCTATTGGTCCTAATTGATCAGTAAAACCCGATGGAAAGTGTAATTGATTTCGGTACGGACGCGGTTCCTTTCATTTGTGCCTTTTTACATAAATGTATTGTTTAATTACTGAACATTTTCTTTGTTCTATAACTCTAGGACAAGGTACTATGAAGCTTGCGATAAATATTGCGTTAATTGCTTATGGGTTTTTTGTTATTCTATACAGTTACATTCTTCTTCTACCTCAATGTTTTAAGTCCTGTCCTGCAAGGATTGGACGAGCTTGTTTCAGGGAGTTGTAGTCGGATCGGCGGGTTGAAGATCGACCTACGACATTTTGTCAAGATTATCTGTTTGTGTCAGCGTCATATAACCAAAGTAACTTAAGAGTCGTCTGTGACAAATTGTGGATTGCTTAGTTATCTTCATTTTCAGCGGGGTAATCATCACATAAAAAGGATACGTAACAATGTTTGTAATATAAGAATTTACATTAAGCACCTCCACTATTTTCAAATCACATTGCATGCTATCTAAATTTCCCTTTCTCTCTGCTTCTTCTCATGAAAGTTGTAGTTTCAGTAGTTCAAAAAATAAAAATGCTTGCTGCTTTTTTTTAAAACATAATGTAAAGATACTAAAGATGACAAAGGAAAAATTGAAAACACAAAATACAAAATAATACTTCGAAATTCGATATCAGATTATCAATTATCCATTATCCAATTCAATTTTTTAAGAGAATTTTTCCATAAAGCCAAGCAATTAGGGGAAGCATGTCTAACTGCGCAGATAGGGGCTTGAAACGAAGCACTGTAATTCTATTAAAAGATTAAATAATTCAAGCAACTTCAAAGGAAATGCGCTTTCACAAGTAAAACGAATCAAATAACCTCGCAAAAAAGGGAGACCTAAACGCATCGCTTATCTGTGGTTCGGTTCTGTGATGACAAGGAATATAATTTGACATATCGATAGTGGTATTTAATTTTTTTCTGATAATAAAAAACTTCATGGGCCATAATTTGTTTATTGTCAAGTTTTAGTACTTACTTATGTTATAAATGAGAAAGTAACTTTTTTGTTTGTCTGTTACATTTTCACGTTTAAATAAATTTTAATGAGATTTATTAGCAATATAACCAATACTATAAGTAAAACATAATAATACCATAGAATAAATATGATAATGATAAGCAACTTAAGTTTGTGACCAAAATTATATTCAAAAGACACACATTGTAGATAAACAAAATTACTTTTTATCATGAAAATATAATTTGAATTGCTTACAAACTCCTAACAGTAAAATATTATAAGATAATACTACCATAGATTCCTATGGCTCTATTTATCATTCTGATACTTCTCTATCTAAATTTCATGAAAAACCTAAGTGTAAGTAGGTACAAGTAGATGGAATCTTGGAGACAGAATAAGTAACATATTTTTAATGTATAAAATTTATTATATTAATTTATTTTATTATGATGTGTCGATATTTCTCGCGCACATCACTAACCCAAATAGCTCCATAGACATACAAGGAAGAGTCCGGTGTGCAATAAGGTGCACGAATTAGAGCAATTTACCTTTTAAACGTGTCTTATCCATACATCCTCCATTCACTTCAGATAGAATAACTCAAATTAGTTTGAAAACGACTTTCTAGAGAGTCATCCTTTTCCATAATAAGAAAAATTTCCAAAAATCTTGTAACATTCAAAAATGTAGGTATATAAGTATACCTGTAAAAAGTATAATTTCTGTGAAATAAATCCATATAGAAAAGTGTAATTACAAATAGATATTAAGGGTTTTCGCTCTTCTTATTATCCTAGCTCTAATAACAAGATTTTTTTTTCATTGATACAGTTTTAAAGTTATAGTAATATTTCATGTAATATTATAAATATAAAACATAATATACAAGTTAAACCGTACTGCTACTCGTGCAAAAGCTTTCAAGTCTTGAGCTATATCATGAAGTCTATAAATTCCCAGAAAATGTTATCAAGAAAATATACGGAGGAAAGTAGTTCACAGTATTCTCAGAATATAGTATTGAAAAGTACTTGATTTTCCAAAGCATTTACATGGCCTTTTGTAATGTAAAAATTCATTTTAACGCTAACTATGAATACTCTTTAAAAACAACTTGATTCATTGTTCAAAATGTTTCAAAGCTGGGGCGAGATTTCAAGATGACCTTAATAATTAGGTTAAATTTTTCCTTAGACTAAAATTCAAATGCTGACAGTACATTTAATATTTTCAGCACTATGTAGTGTTAATTAATAATAGGAAGAGTTGTGGTCTATACGCAGACTAACATTATAACTGCTTGACTATTATATCCTCCCGGGGTTGTACTTTAGACTCAGAGCTAGAGCTTCAGCGTTACTCCTAGAATACTCGCGATATAATCAATGATTATTCTGTCGTGACGGCGATCAAGTAACAGGATGCTACTCAAATTATAAGTGTTGCCAACATCATAGTCACGTAGATATATGTAAATATATTAACAAACAAAATGGTACTCAAATGTATCATGATTAACCAAAAATATAGCTATTGTGAACACTTTAAATAAGGAAAGTTGAAGAATATTTTTTATGAATCAAACCCAGTGTCCGCTCAAATACACGTTTATTCCATACATAATGTAATGCTCTTTAACTAAATTCTATATCTGGGGGCACCGCAGTGCCCTGCCAAGTGGAGCCAAGCGAAGCGCAAGGGCACTATTTCCTTTTCTCGAAGCGCTTCGTCGTTTTTTTTTAACCCTCATCGCTTTATTTTTAAAGGTTTTTTACCGAGTTTGTAAATTGAATACCCTTACAAAAATATATTTCGTCATATTTGGACAATTTACGCGGGAAACGCTCTGATTGGCCAAAGGAATAACGAGCGTCCGCGATTGATTGTCATATGCCGCAGATACTAATGTTGCTCAAGAAGAAATATTAAACCATCCCGATGGCCATACTACAAAGAAAAGCATGAACTATGTTATAGTTGGCTAATTAGCTATGAATATTGGAAGTTCAATAAAGTTAACAAATAAATATACGATTTTTAATAATGTTTTAGTAGAACGAGCACCGTGTTATTTACGTCATTTGTTATTAAAAACATGGCACTGAATAAGAAATATAATTTAGATTTAAAAAAAAGAGATTACTAGCAGTATGGATCACATACTGCTAGTACCCCTTTACCCCTCCTAGTAAGCTAAAATGTTTGTGTCAGGAATGGGCCACGCCAGTCGTTCAATGTCCGGGATTGGAACCCACGACTTATCGATCGTGAAACCAACGCCCGAACCACTGAGCTACTGATGCTTCAAAATTGAGAATGCCCATAATTTATGTCTATTATTGGTTTTTTGTCCATTACTAGTTCTAATATTATATATATGAATACGACAAGTCTGACCTACCAAACATACTCAAAAATACGTCAAAAATCATTATTTTGATTGAGAGTTTTTAAACAGAAAGTTCTTTAGCCCGGAAAATTTGAAGTAATTATGTGAAATTTTCCATAAAATTACTTAAAAACCTCCATTGAAAGAAGATAAAAGATTTTATCTTCAGTTCACCGATCGTCGATGTAAATAACAATCTCATTTATTTTGGGTTTTTGTAAAGGAAAATTGTTTTCATGATTTATTGGTAGAGGTAAGAGGAATTTATAATTTATGAAAATAAGATTTATTTCTCTTTTTTGCTACTCTACGTAATTAACATTTATGTTTTACATATTTTTTTAAATAGATTGCGATACTTTTAATATGATCTTATTTATCTTACTCTTAATTATAATGTTATAAATATGAAAGTTGGGGAGTTTGGATATTTGAATGTTTTCCGGAAAAATATTTTTGTAAAACAATATATTGAGTGAATTATTCGCAGTTACTGGCAATTAATTAGAATATAGTATATTTATTACTAGAAAAGATTAGAGATCTTCAGTAATCCTTACTAAGCCAACCCAAGGTGTAAAAAAATTAGACGTAAAAGGGCTTTCATCGCATGCGCTGTAAAAATTATTAATGATAGAATAAAAAATGTTCTACAATATTATATAACGTATCAATACCTACAAAAAACTCCGCAAGACAATATGTCTAACTATTGTAGTTATGTCACTATAACTACTTTTTTTAATTTTAAAAGTTGATAGAATTGCCTATCAAAATCAGACCATGTTATCCATACCTTTGTATTAATTATTATCTAAATAAATTATTTCATATTCAAGACTGTTTCAATACCTGTTGATTACTTTTTCAATTATTAAAATCGAACATTCCATTTAAAAGATATTACAAAATTAAAAATATCTATATAGATGCGCCGGTGTGGGTCCAAGCAGCGCAGCAAGCAGCGCGGCGAGAAAGGGGGGAACCGACATGCGTGAGAGCCAAAATGTTTTAAAATATTTGACCACCCATGCGACGCCGGGACGGTCAACGATCATAGAAAATCATCAAAAAAAAAATCTTTTTTTTCTATGATCGTTTGGGACGGGCCGCTAGTATTTTATAAAAAAAATGAATCAAACTTTATTAATTTATATTCTAACATCGATGTTTATTAATTCAGATATCCTGAGCTCGTCAAATTTACAATTTTAATTTTTGATGGTGCTTTCATGTTTATTAAGGGTTCGTTTCGTAAGTCAATTAGTCCATACTTCAATTCAGTAGCAAGGGCCAAAATTTTTAAAACAGATGTATTTAGAAATGTAAAGTATTTTTTTAAATTAAATAACAATTTTTAACAAAAACTTTCATCGGATTGTCATATTTTCATTTCAGCTCCTTGTTATGTCTTTTAAGTTTCATGAGGTATCTTTTTTTCAATAAAAGTTCTAACGTACTTCTAATAATGATTTTATTGTAACAATACTACGTATTGCGACGTAAAAAATACTTTAAATTCATATTCGCACTTCGGTTACCGTGATAATCATAATATATTTAGAAATAACGAATTATTATACAAAAGATCTACCAATTTAGAACTTGAACCAATAATTCTACGGTCTTACGAAAATCATACACGATTTTTAAAGTGTTATACACTCAGTCACTTATTAACCTTTTTTAATTCGATGATTGAAAAAAACATCCTACGGCTATTTAAAGACAAGCTGTTTTCCAGTAATATATCTTAAAACCCAAGTAATCTCGTGAAAACCTTAAGGTAGGTGTTGCCAGCCTAAATTTAGTTATAGCGGCCCCTGCCTCCATAAATCCACGCGTATTTAATGAGTTTCCTCTGTCGTTAAGCGTCCGTCCCCTGGCAATAATGTAACGCTATCATCGCCTGGCATTATCTACGTGTCTCAAACATATGTGACGACACTGTAAATAAACTTTTTTTGAAGACATTACGTTTTCACTACGTTTGTACTTCCGTTTTTCTGAAAGTTTAGGGTGGAGTTCTTATTTATTACTCATAATAAAACATCGAAATGAGATCTGTCGTATGAACATTTCTTCTAAGGCTTTTGCATATGTGAAAAAAAGATATCTAAGTACTTCTAGCCTTGAATGTGCAGAAGTCATTATTGGGGCTAATCATCACTATTTTAGCCTGAATCGCGGCGCGAGAGGATCCTGGCACACGTGATTGGTCCTAACGGCAAAATATTAAACGTCGTGGATTGAACTACGAATACAGGCTCGCAGCATGCTTATTACGCGCAACTATGCCAACTACTTTTACTGAATTGTTAAGATAGCTGTTAGTCATTGTAATATTGTAACGCTGACGAATTTACATTCACATTAATAATATTAACTAGCGTCCTGACAGGTTTTAAGGCAATTTATGATTGTAAATTGTAGTAAAAATGTAAGGATTGAAAACTTAACACGTCGCTATCAATTGGATAAACAACATAGATTATAAAAGCATTGAAGTATTATGCTAATAAAGGAAGTTACACTGTGTTAGAATCTTACAGACAAAACTTAAAACTTTGACTGACTCAAAAAATATTTTTATTGTAAGGTCAATCTTTCAAGTTGGACCGTGTGCAAAATTTCATCAAGATATTTTAAACAGTTTCAGAGTTCATAGCGAACGAACATCGATATATCGGTTACACCGGTAGCAATAAATTTCGACAGAATTGATTCACAGAATATAATTAACTTAAAAGTTTCTAAAAAGACCTATAAGGCTTAAAAGACAATAGCAATATGCTCTTTGGATGGAAAACGACAAATATAATCCCAAACACTCACAAAACCCTTCACAATGCAGTCCCAGCATAACGACACCACATAAGTACCACAGCCTTTATGGTTACTAGGCGAGCTCCGTTTGACAACTGATACAAATCTATCGGAACAGAGGTCGTATATTTTCATGTTATAAATTGTTACGTTGGTATCTTTGAAATAAAATAAAAGTACACCCGTGAGGGGACGGGTTAGAATACTATTCCCCTCTGCCGCTGGGAGAGCATCTCGTAAGAGCCGACTAACCCAGCACCCCCTTGGTGGTAGGGGATCTGTTCCCTGACTGGCTTGCGACCACCAGCATGCGAATCCGATCGCCAAGTGTCATAGCCGCGTTCCGGTTGAGCCGCATGTGGGCCAGACTTACTCCCTCCCTCTCCCATTCCATTAATGCTGTGGGTCTAGTGGACACTGGGCTCTTGCCTAGGGTCCGCTGAATCCGCATCATTTTTCTCCTTCATTCCCCCTTCCCACTCTATCTTCGGGGATGCAACGCATCGACAAAACGAGAAAGTGTTTCTTGTTTTTCCGATGTCCATGGGCGATGGTTGCCACTTACCATCAGGTGGACCATCTTCTCGTTTGCACCTTATCTATTATAAAAAAAATAAAAAAAAGAAATAGTCGCGAATAACGGTGTTGCTAACTAAATATAACATGATTGGATTGTTTTCTAAATATAAAATTAAATAAAAACAGTTCGTTTAATACTTGCTCGTACTTTTCTGTTTGAACATCATTAGGAATTCACATTTTCTTTTAACGTCAGAACGTTTGATAGACAATGCTAAGCTGGTATTATTGAACAAAAGAAAGCCCTTATTACTGTCGTACCTTGTCAATGGAAAACTTCCTTCAATTTATAAGCACGTTAAGAGTCAAAACAATCATTATTACATTCATTAAGGGATAAAATAAATTATATAAGATAACACAAATATGTAATGATTGTTAGCATCCGTTTTAATTTTATCTAAATTGTTGTTATATGTTATAATTTAAATGCACACGCACTCAGTATGTTCTGCGCTTAACATATAAAGTAGAGAAATACCTCTTTATTAGTAATCTGTGTTAGCATCCGTTTTAATTTTATATAAATGGTTGTTATATGTCCGTACAATGCTTGAATATTATCTATGGTATATATTCATGTTATGTTTATGATAAATTGTTTATTGTACAGGAAATGAATTGTCTATGAGTTAGATCATATTAGTGATGAATTGTCAGCATTGATACTGTTTCCGTTATTTTTTTAGGCTAAGATAGGATATAAAAAGGTGATGCATTGTGACTGTGATAAGTGCTATTAAAATGGTTATGTGTGTAAGTGCTGGTGTTTTTCTAACGAAATATCTGTGTTAATAGTTCTAGAGCTAACATGATGGGTCCAGGAATGAACTACGAGTATATTTATTTATACTGCACAGTAATTAGTAAAACTACTACTACATTGTCTTTCGACAAAGCAGATCCTTAAGGAGCTCCTTCACCTTCAGCTTAGTTTTAACTAAACTAAAGTTTTTAAACTTAATTACTCACATGGAATTAAATAACAAATATGCTTCACTATAATAGTCAATATTCAATCTAAAAAATTACCCGTTAATTTGTCAATCAATAGTAACCAACGGTATACACACAAAAATTTAAAAATTATTGATAATACTGGTGAAAATGAAATGATAAATTACAAGAAAAGCAGTAGAAGAGATATAAGTAAAATGATTGTCAAAAAGTTAAGTAAATTTTTCTATTATTTATTAACACTAACTTAACTATAGTATAATTTTAAATAAACTTATTTCAATAATTATATATAGTCTATTGTACTTCGGACGAACACAATATGTAGGTATATTTTTTATCCTTTGATTAAATCCAAAGGGTCTGCCAGATTAAAAGTTCCAACCATCGTTTTCATGGAATGCGAGCTCATTTTTTATTAAAAAGTAAAATTAAATGGTATATTTAATTAAGAATTTTAAGATTTGTAAAAACTTTTTTTAAACTGTGTTTTTGTGTGTGTTTTTAGCTTTAATTCTCACACACACTATGTACTGTACATACCGTAATTTGCCCAGTCGTTATATACAAAAGATAATATAAAAATTTCACTAAAAATAAGAAAAAGCATCAGCTTAAATTTTTACACCAAATTCCAGCCACAGAGTTTCTTACTCTAACTTCAGTAACGTTACTTAAATTTTTCACCAAAGAATGTTCAAAATGTCGGTAAAAGCATTTAAAGAAAAGTCGTTTGACCTCATTTTTAAAAGTTTCTGATTCAGAAAGATTGATGCTTGTTGAAATTATATTAAGTAAAAAAGTTTTATTTTCCGAAAACCGCAATTCCTACCACTAGTCTGTATTTAAGACTTTAATATAATTATATGTGATTTTTCTCTTGTCTTTCTATATTAAAAAAAGTAAAATTCCATCCACTATACTTATCAGTAAAGATTATATCATGGCCTAACAATAGGTTAGGTCTAAGCAGTGCTTAGGGCTTGTCCCCTCGGTTAAGCTTTACAGAGTTACACATGGCACAAGACTGCTTGACCTAACTACCTAACAGCTAACCTAAGTAATATTCGTCTATTACTCAATCTTTTGTAATTTACTATGTTCAATCAAGGAATAGTTCGCATATTCGTTGTTTCCGCAAGTACTCAGGTCACGTAAGGGAGTACAAGCAGCGAGAGTTGCAATATTGCGCGACAGATGCTTCGGTCTGAATTTTTCGATATATCCAGTTTAAACAAATAAAGCAAACTAGTTTGTTCATAAACTTATTGGGTATTGGACGAGTACCGGATTTTTATAATGGTAACAGCTTTCTTTGGATTGAAAATTAATTTTCTGGTCTTTTTCTTAATTTTTAACTTAGATAAGACATACTTAAGACACTTGACAGGCCCTTTGATATAAATTACTGATTTCTAAAGTGTTCTATACCTGTCCCCAAGCATCCTCAAAGGCTTTCGGTTTGTAAAAGAAGTTGACCTCTGTTTTTGCTAAAATGAAATATTAGGTAAATAGTTAAAATCGACATATCGTTAATTTTATATTACATTTCTTTCACACATTAAACATACAGAAACACACATCTTCTTCAACTGCTTTTTACTAGAGGTATTTTTAAGAGCGAATTAGACTAAATTATAAAAATCAAAAAATCATTAATTTCAGATTCTTTATTTAACGAATGACGAAATTTCCTCTATCGAATGTAAACTATCATTGATATACCTAACACGAAATAGTAAAAGTGGGAAACTTATCATTTGTATTAACGTGACACAGATTGATGTATTGTTCTATTGAGAAAATATATCCCTCCAAACATACTATGATGTAAAAGAATAATGGATAGATCCTCAATATTTCTTTTTATAATCTTTTTATTTATAACCCAATTCCGCTTTTATGTATTTTTATCGAAGTAAACATCGTATCCTTGCAACTTCATTTTATATAGGAAACCGATTAGTGCTGTGTTGTGTTATGTTATGTTTTAAGTTACGTTACGTTAGCTATAATTTATCAAGCCTAGGCAACCGTTCGAAGACTATTAGTTCATTTCTAACTTGAGAGCTGCGTGACAATTTTAAATATTGACAATTATAATAATCTTGTAACCATGGTAACACACTGACATTGCTTAGACAGAGTAGCATCTCTACTCTCCAGGTATTCCTCGATACCTTTAATACCTACTTTTTATGCCTAAAATCGAGTATAAACCTTTTATTATTTGTTAAGTCTGTGTTGACTGCTGCATTTATATTTTGTTTCCATTATATAAAAATCGACTTATAATTTTAGTTAGTATCGATTCTTTTAAATCGATGTCGTATGGGATAATTCGGTAAATTTAATGGTTTAAAAAAATTAATAGTTTAATATTGTATCAAATCACTCAAAAACTTCTGCACAAATTGGATATGAATTTAGAAGGTATAGTGTCGCAAGTCTAACTTAAAATAAAGGCTTCGTTTGTTTTATTTAATTGGGACAAAGATAATAAAATAGGTAGACCAAGTATAGTATTAGAATTAAATTTTAAATAGCATCCAACAAACGAATTAAATTCTATATAACACTGGCTGACCCGAAAAACGTTGTTTTGCCATATAAATTCAAAAAAATTGGTGCCACCCTTATCACTTAGGTCTATAAAAAATAGATGTTGACCTATTCTCAGACCTACCCGATACACACACAAAATTTCATATAAATCGGTCAAGCGGTTTGCGGAGGAGCTTGGTAACCAACATTGTGACTCGAGAATTTTATATATGGGGCATTTCACGTCAAGTGGACAACCAAAAATAAAAAGAAGTGGTGCATTTTGTTTATACTCTGGTCAGTTATACTTCTAGGTGACGTGGATGAGTACACACATTTTTTTTATATGAAGCTGTATTGCTGAGCTTTGAGCTTTTAAAAATCAGTATCAATTAATTTGTAAAAAAAAATAAAAGTATCGTTTCTTATAGTTAAAAAGTTAAAGTTTTTAATTTTTTGTCGAATTCTAAATTTGAATTTTTCCTCGTGAACCGGAAATGAAAATTTCAAACGACGTGAAATTTGACACACTGTGTGACACTTTCTTTTTTACTATAGCTGCATCATTTATACCCAACGTAAATAGCATGTATTTCGTTTCTTGTTCTTCACGTTTATTAGAAAACTAAGATTAGGAACGAATGAGGAAAGTTTCTTTTCAAATTTCGTCTAATGGGATGAGGTTGTTCTAAATTAAACATCCAACTTGCGAGATCTTGATTAGCAAAGAGAAAGTAGGTGATTATCCTGAAAGCTTGATAAGTATGAGTGGAGGAGAGTAGACCGCCATTTCAGGCAGCGGTCGGGCGCGCTCGACGTTATTATATTAACTACTACCGGCCCGTCCCGGCTTCGCATAGGTGAACATATTTTAGCACACCGGCGCGTCGGCGTGAATTTTTTGTTTATATTGACATTTTTAATTTCGTAATATCTTTTGAATGGAATAAGATAAAAATTAATACAAAGGTATAGATAACCTGGTCTGATTCTGATAGGCTATCAACTTTTAAAATGTAAAATAGTAGTTATAGTGACAATAGTTGGTAATATGGTCTCGTGAAGATTTTTAGTAAATATTGACACATTCTATAATATTGTAGAACATTTTTTTGTTCTATCATAAATACTTTCAGCGCATTCGATAAAAGACATTTTATGGCTATTTTTCACACCTTGGGTTGGTTTTAGTAAGAATTTCTAAGGATCACTAATTTTTTTAGTAGTAAATATAGCCTATGTTACTCAGGGATAATGTAATTTTCTAACGGTAAAAGATTTTTTTGAAATCTGTCCAGTAGTTTTTAAGTTTATTCGTTACATATAATAATACAAATCTTTCTTCTTTATAATATTAGTGTAGACTAAAACTTAAGAGTAATTTATTATGTAAATCAATTTTAAGTGGACATGAGTAGTAGACAGTGAGTGTTTTGATCATTTTAAAATACACTGGTCACATGCCCTAGTCATCACGTAGATTCCAGTCATCATATTTAGATGTCGAGTATCGCTATTAAGATTGTGTAAAAAATCAGAACTGTGATCATACTAGAGTTAGACGAGTGACTTTATTTGAATTACAGATTAAAATGAAAGTATTAAGTATGGTTGATGAATATATATTCAATTGTCCACGTTTAAGTAATTGCTTTTAAAAATAAAGTTATATTTTCAATGAAACAGTATATTCTTTAACCGTTCGATCTCGTGAGCACAATAAATATTTTCGCGATGGTAAACTTTGTCAATTAAATTACCCGGCCGCGGCACACGGGACTCGGCACTATAAAATAAATATTTTTTACTACACCTTCTTGCTGGTTATATTTCATTTTAGTCTGTAGTTGCATTGTTTTAACTAACATTTTATATATTTGTTAGAATATCCAGAGAAATATTAAGAAGTTTTTTTAATAGGTAACTGTAAAATTTTGGCCAAAATTTGTAAATATAATTACCTAAATGATTCTTTACACTCTCAATTTAAACTTTACTATTTAAAACTGAAGTATAAACTGACTTATATTTCAATACAGAAAATATGTAAAAAATAATATAATTTTTAAAATACTTTCATATTGAAAATAAAAGCGTTTCATTTACATAAATAATTAATAAATGCGCAATTATATTTATGCTGCCGAATTTCTAATATACTATTGAAATCTCCAATTTCTGTTCAGTTATAAATATTTATTGCATCTTTTTCATGTTGTTTTTTTTTGATTGCATGTTGTTTTTTTTTAAATTTGATAATATAGTTTTTCCACAATATACTTGAAGAATGACCTTAACGTTTCTATTCCTAGATTTTACGAATTATAAGTGGTTTATATTTGTATCAATTGCTGCTGTATTTCCGTTTTATTTTCTTCTTTTTATTAACTAAACAATAACAATGTTTTGTTAACAAAAAGAAAAAAAATAGTAAGAAAACAAACACTTTAAAATAATTTATTTGAAACTAAATTTAATACCATGTTTTCAACTTATGTCCACAAAAATGAAGTAGATATCTTATTGGCATTACAATACAACGGTAACAAAAAGTAAACAATTTATCTCAGCGAAGTGAGAAAACGTCAACTGGTTAATACGTAAGTACCATTTGTTATACAAATTGTAATTAGTTCAGTAGTCCTAAAATATAGTCAATTGACAACGGTTGACAAAATAAAGGATTGCAGTTAATTATTTGTGAGTGTTTTAGACGTTTTAATATAAATTAATGAAATAGCTTCACAACGAAATAAATTATTTGTCTGGAAGAATCGATTTTTAAATGCTAATTTGATACAATTAGTTAAAACTTTTGCTATTCGTAAATAAAGGATATTTTTGGTAACAACATCGTTGATAACTTTTGATTGATAAGTAGTTTCTATTGATTTGATTTTTTAATTAGAAACTCAGTGTCGATAAATTAAAATAAAATTTATTCGGTATGGGTGGGTGATCTAATATCACCCACCCATACCGATGGGATCACGTAATTTTTTTATAAATTGTAATATCTTTAACTTTTCTTTATCTCACATATTTTTTAATTTAAGTCTATTGTCCTGATTAATATGCTGCATGCATGCAAACTTACAAAAGTTATCATATTATGCAAAGGTTTGACATTTTTATAAAAACTCATCAATCAAAGAGAACATACTAAGTATTTATAATTATTTTAGTCAACTTTTATCTCATTCTAAAGAAGAAACTTCGATTATCACACAAGAATAAAGTATCCCATATGTTCAAATACAAAGTTTGAAAAAAAATATTCCGACGAGGATAAAGAAAATTATGACATTAGAAGTGTCTGGATCGTAACAGATGGCGCTCTATCTTGTCTGCTATCCTAAAATTGAAATACTTTTAAGATAGATATTTATAAAGGTCAAGGAGCTAGTTACGCACAAATTGCTATCAAGACCGTCATCTCACTGTCAACTCTCAAATTCCCTCTCAACATAAAAATAAACAAAATACAACAAAAATTTAAACCAAACCAAACCTACTTGTATTACTTTAGACATTGGTTACTATGTAAAATCTCTTGACAGACTTCCTTAAATCTATCATATCTATACAGGTCCTTATTCCAATAATTGATCGTAATTGGAGCGAGAATTAAACTTAGTTGCTAAACTGATAAAGCTGTCACTTCTAGTCGAATTATCTTCAATGGATAAGAAAGGGTCAAACCTGCGTGTGATGTATGAATAGATGTACCCTTTCATTGTCCGGATGATAACTCTCTATTTTGTTGTTTAAAATTATAGATTAAATTTTCTACGTATTAAATTAACTAATTTAAGTTTGGATTTTCTAAGAACACATTATTATAAAATATAGCGCTACCATAAACGCACTAATAATAGACAAGTTATCAAATAGGAGCTAACAAAAACTTATATAAAATAAAGTGAAGAACGGGCTTATATCAATAATTGAATAAGTATTTTCCCATAATTTGTATCGGAATTCGGTTGAATAAATTAAGACGAATGTGTTACTTCAAAAAAAAAAAAGGTATGTGTGCGATTCACACACGATAGAAGTGAAACTTCAGTAAATCGACAAAAGAATGAGATGAATATATATAATAATATAAAATAGCATGTATATTTCTGTCTCATTCTTTCCTACACATTTTTGTATTTGTGTCTCTTACCTGTCGTTTTGTATATTTCTGTCTCATTCTTTCCTACACATTTTTGTATTTGTGTCTCTTACCTGTCGTTTTTTCCGTTGCATCCGGTTTGAAATCACAACGATTCTAAAGAAGTTTCACTTCAAAAGTTTCTTGATATCTTGCAGTTATTTATCACTAACGCACTAAAGTTAAATATATATAAGTAGTTTACATATATTGAAAATTGTATTTATTATTACATAAAGTTTGCTCAGTAACTTTTTAAATATGCGCTATGTTCACAAGATTACAAACAAAAATTTCATACTTCAATTCAACTTCAAGAACAGTTAGTCTCTTTTTAATTGTCAACCCTTTTATTTAGTAAACGATAACTAGCTTTTTGATTGATTATTAGATTTGTTTTTATGCCAACAACAATAAAAAGTCTATTTTAAAGCGTTCGTTCTTGGATTGTTACTATCCATAGGCCGTTTAAAATGTCGTAGTTTATATTTGTTACTTATATTGAACTGATATAATTATTACATGTTTATAATTAATGGTTTGATAAATTTATGGGATAATCAGCAAGCAAATTATAATATAATCTTAGATCTGTCATGACTTTATTTTGTGGTATGGCAATAGCAATGATTTAATATTTCTTCTAATGTCAACATTAGTTAGTATCTTATTGGCTAATGACAAACGAGCGCGGACGCGCGCTATTCTTTTGGCCAATCAGAACATTTCCCGCCGAAAAATGATCAATGTGACGTTTTAGAACATAAAAATATCTTTGTAAGAGTATTCAAGTTAATTTCGAAAAAAAGGATGACCTTTGAGAATAAAGTGATAAAGAATGTATTTTAAGTCCTGATGATGGATAATATCAAGTACCAATAGTAGAGCATTGCAAAATGCATGGAATCATCCACAATTGGTAATTTTACTAGTTCATAAAGATACATAGAAAATAATTTTAATTGAAATAAATAAAATATAACCGTAAATAAAAAATAAGGATAAGATTATATATAACAAGGATTACAAGCACTATCGCATCTTCCAATTGGATGAAGCTTATTCTTCGAGGGGATCTCGGTTCATGCTCCATATAACAAAATATTGTCTTTCAATATCGGAAATGCCCAAATTAATATACCACTTGATATATATTTTATATTGATTGCATACAATAGATTGCGTAAAGATTCTGTCTACTATATTATATGTTTTACTTTATATCATGAAGCATTACATCATATTTCATTCAAAGATTGAAAAGAGTTTTACAACAATTACACTACCAACTACGAATAATAATATGTCACTACCAAGTACCAAAAATAGTTAAGTTATATTTTTTTCTATTACTTTTTTTCTAAATAATTTTAATAATAACCATCTAGTTCATAATCAACAATTTTTGCCTATAAATTATTTATCATTATAAAACAATTAAAAATCTAATAAAGTACATACATGATTAGTATTATTTAATGATAGAGTTTTTATTTATTTTTATTCAGTGGTTTTTCATTTCAGTTCTCACTAATGTCTGATTTTGTATAAAAATAATACCGTAAGATAATGGTAATTTTAAAGCTTTTATTAAGCTTTGTATAAAAATTAAATCTGGGGCACAATTTATCATAAATATAATATTTAAGGCTAAACATTGTAAGCGTGAAACACGCCGCGTCACGCTAAGCCTCCGTCTAAATGACGTTTTGGAAGCAGATTTTGGCTTTATTTTTTTGGTCCAGGTGATGGATTATGCGCAACTTTCTTGTAATTTCCGCACACTAACTTGCAATGTATTAAAACTTCTAAAACGTTAAGCAAGCCTTTGTTAAACGTAATAAAGTAAAAAAATAAAGTTATTAAAGCTGTAACCCACCTACGTTAACAAAAGTGGTCTAAAGACGACGAAACAAGAAAATCATTCAGATAGAAACCCAGAAATGCATAGGTATAAAAATGGTAAAGGTAGAACCGTGGTCGTATACAAAAATAGACTGCCAAAATCATTACCCTTCCTTTTGGTTTCGCATTAGTCGGGTACAAATAACACTCAACTGCTCTAATTTTTCATTAACATTCAATGCCTAATATTATTTTTATTTTATACTTATTATAAAGCTGAAGTTTGTTTTCTTGAATCTCAGGAACTACTGGTCCGATTTGAAAAATTATTTCATTGTTAGATAGCCCATTTATCGAGGAAGGCTACAGGCTGTATATCATCACGTTAAGATCAATAAGAGCGGAGCATTACGCGGACGAAGTTGCGCGGGTCGACTAGTTACCTTTATAACTTTAATCGGAAGGAATTGTTGTAGATGTTTGAAGCGTCAGTAGCTCAATGGTTCAAGCGTTAAATTTACGATCGATAAGTCGTGGGTTCAAATCCCAGTCATTGGACCCTTCTAACACAAGCATTTAGTTTACTTGGCGTCGTTAAGGAATACTAGTAGTATGTGATACATACTGATAGTAATCTTTCTAATAATATCTCTACAGCTCTCTTTCAAATACGATATTTAAAAAAACATTTGTTCTATCAACTCCTGTAATAATACAAACTTAAAAATATTTTAGGAATATTCATTTGCATGTAATTTTAGTGATAGCTCAAAAAGCGAGTAAGTAACACTATTATTTACACTTACATAGATATAGAAGTCGGGAATCGCCTCGAGACTTTCACTTATGTGCCTACAAATCACTTTTATCCTTAACTTTCCTACAAGTCAATCTAGACTGTTCAGATTCAGGTCACATAAGCACACAGACTGTTCTTTGTCTTTAATAAAATCACAGTTTTTTCACGAACGTCTCCAAAAACACTTCAGCAAGTAATAAAATCATGACATGTATTAAAGTTTTCTTTTCTTATATAAATTCGTAATACAGTCGGATCACGTATGTGAACACGAGACGGGCTCGGTTTATTTGACTCCCCCAATCAGTACGGGAACAAGACAAAGCGTTTTTGTCAATTCACCGGATTACGTCTAGAATTTACTATTTTTTCAGGTGGAATTTGGAATTGGAACTATACGATGTAACGTTAGTGTCAAATATATTGTTGCTGTCAGTGTATCTATACCACGACATGCTCGTACACCTATTCTGGTAAAAAAAAATTAAAATTCAGTAATCAAAATGATTAAAAGGAAGCTTTATACCAAAAAGAAGGGTAATTGCCAATGTACTTATATTCAAAGTATCATTGCTTTGTTATTATAACACAGTAAAAGTCTCGAGCTGATAACATCATTTAAAAAAGTCAATTCTTAGCTTAAAAGGTTCTTTGTTATAATTACTCTACACAGCGTTTTGTGCCTCTAATGCATTGACAGACAACTACAAAAGACCCTCAGCGAACATTACTGTCCATTATGATATTAAATCTCACACCAAAGGTGTGGGCGCTTCACAAAAAACAACCATTATATTTTCCTTTCGCCCTCTTAATTTTTATGATGGATTTTTATCAGTTTTAGAAATGGTACATAATTAATATTTATTTTATCTGTAATATACTGAATGTATTTACTTGCGTGTCCTTTCTTTGCTAAGGAAAAATTGTCTGTAAATTAAAGAAAAGTGTTTCCAATTGTTAAAAATTCATTAATGCAATGGGCTTTCATTTGTGTCGTCATTAACATTAAAAGAATCGGTTCAGTAATTTAGGCGCTAGGGTGGAACATATATACATAGATACATACAAAGACTGGCAAAATCATTAACCTTTCTTTCGACTTCTCCGTAGTCGGGTAAAAATCTTGTTATCCTGCCTAGAGCTTACACTACAAATGTTGATATAACATGAGAAGGATATACGAAAATAATTCCAGTCGCTATGTACAATTACTTTCAGCGTCAATCGATAAAATAACATAAAAATATTAGAAGACCACCTATTTTCTGATATTAAAAATTACAAGTAAACAATATTATCATAAAATAAACAAAAAAAATGTTATTAGATCCAGAAAATTGAGCGTCAAGGAAAATGATGAATGAAGTTATATAAAAAATATATTACCAACTGCTGGCCTACTTCGTTATAAAAAGTGATATATGACCCACCTAGATTTATTATATTATAAGTGTACCATAGATTATTATCTGGTGACACTAGTGTGTTTATTTACGACATCACATTAGAAACCTTTAAAATTATCAGTGTTTCTCTACTATATTATGTATGTATATAATACATATAAACCTTCCTCTTGAATCACTCTATCTATTAAAAAAACTGCATAAAATTCCGTTGCGCAGTTTTAAAGATCTAAGCATACATTGGGACAGACAGACCGTAAGCGACTTTGTTTTATACTATGTAGTGACTTGTTACTGAGCTATTTTGGAGGATATTTTTCAACTATTCGATTATATTCGAGGTTTCTAAAGGTTGATGAAGGGAAAAATTGGAAAAAATTCCGGGATTTCTTTTCTCATTCGATGAAAACTGAACATTCTTTTTTATACAACAGTTATAAGAACTCTGCTTATTTATATAAACTAAACAATTACAAACTTGCACTATTAGGCTAATATTTTGGCAAGCCATAATATATATAGTACCTAAACAAATAATAAAGGTCTGAAAAGTCCTTACGTTAACATATTAACCTAAATTTGTCCCGGTAAGATAACAACCTCTTAATAACTAGGTCACCAATATTGAGTGTAAATTTTAAAACAAAATGGGGTAATGTTGACAATTCTAGTCCAGTCCATAACGAGGCTGATGCGGGTCGCGGTAATAAAATTAAGGCTTTGTTTACCTTCAAAACAACGTTAAGGAAGCTATATTGAATGACGCTCTAATGACTTAAATGCCAAGTGTTATTTGTACTTACATAATGGAGGTAAGTTTAAAATATAAAGTTACTATCTGTGACTTCGTCCGCGAAAACTTCACTCACTCACATACTATACTACGACTACCCAATTTTATACCACAAGTAATGTCATAGAATGAGAGAAGAATGATACCCATTACTGTACAGCAATATGTATACACATACAATTTTGATGGAACCGATCAGTGCCTGAGGGAGGCCCAGGAGCAGTCTTAAAGAGTTCTTTCATAATATATTAACTCTCACCTCCACCACTCGAACTCGCCAACTACAATAGTAAACTTACGTGGACCTCTATAAGGGTGACCTTAACCACGATACTAGAATACTATCATCCATGACCACTGCGCGACAACATCAGAGAGACTGACTCTGATCTATCGCACTAAAGGTTATATATTGTCTACACGTCGGTATACTTCATATAAAATAAAAGGAACTACCTGAGAATATTAATTCGTAAACAGTGTTACTAATAACTACGCTTCTTTATGGTACAAAATGTATGTTATGTCATTTTATTGTTAATCAGAGGAGAAGGCCAATTTGGATGAATTAATGAACAGAATCTTACGATTCCTTAGTATTTTGGACAGGAACCCAGGCAGTGCCTTGGACTTGTGACCAAGATGTAGGCTTAAGGTGCTCCTTTAAGACACGACACTCGCCTCCACTGCCCGGTCTCACTGTTTATCTTTTGCTCGTTTGAGATTGTTAAAAGTCGTTGAATATTAAAATGACACGACGGAAGTGATGATTAATTTTCTTTATTATTATCCGAAGTAAATCAACAAATAGGATATATGGCGCTGGCGTCCGGATTAATTGATAATCTTTTACTCGTTTGAAACTGTTAAAAGTCGTTGAATATTAAAATGACACGACGGAAGTGGTGATTAATTTTCTTTATTATTATCCGAAGTAAATCAACAAATAGGATATATGGCGCTGGCGTCCGGATTAATTGATAATCTTTTACTCGTTTGAAACTGTTAAAAGTCGTTGAATATTAAAATGACACGACGGAAGTGATGATTAATTTTCTAAATTATTATCCGAAGTAAATCATCAAATAGGATATATGGCGCTGGCGTCCGGATTAATTGATAATCTTTTACTCGTTTGAAACTGTTAAAAGTCGTTGAATATTAAAATGACACGACGGAAGTGATGATTAATTTTCTTTATTATTATCCGAAGTAAATCAACAAATAGGATATATGGCGCTGGCGTCCGGATTAATTGATAATCTTTTACTCGTTTGAAACTGTTAAAAGTCGTTGAATATTAAAATGACACGACGGAAGTGATGATAAATTTTTTTTATTATTATCCGAAGTAAATCAACAAATAGGATATATGGCGCTGGCGTCCGGATTAATTGATAATCTTTTACTCGTTTGAGACTGTTAAAAGTCGTTGAATATTAAAATGACACAACGGAAGTGATGATTAATATTTTTTATTATTATCCGAAGTAAATCAACAAATAGGATATATGGCGCTGGCGTCCGGATTAATTGATAATCTTTTACTCGTTTGAGACTGTTAAAAGTCGTTGAATATTAAAATGACACGACGGAAGTGATGATTAATTTTCTTTATTATTATCCGAAGTAAATCAACAAATAGGATATATGGCGCTGGCGTCCGGATTAATTGATAATCTTTCACTCGTTTGAGACTGTTAAAAGTCGTTGAATATTAAAATGACACGACGGAAGTGATGATTAATTTTCTTTATTATTATCCGAAGTAAATCAACAAATAGGATATATGGCGCTGGCGTCCGGATTAATTGATAATCTTTTACTCGTTTGAGACTGTTAAAAGTTGTTGAATATTAAAATGACGCAACGGAAATGATGATTAATTTTCTTCTGATCTGAATCTGAAGTAAATCAACAAATAGGAAATATGGATCTGAATCTGATGTAAATCAACAAATAGGATATATGGCGCTGGCGTCCGGATTAATTGATAATCTTTTACTCGTTTGAGACTGTTAAAAGTTGTTGAATATTAAAATGACGCAACGGAAATGATGATTAATTTTCTTCTGATCTGAATCTGAAGTAAATCAACAAATAGGAAATATGGATCTGAATCTGATGTAAATCAACAAATAGGAAATATGGCGCTGGCGTCGCTATTAATCGATAATCGTTTACTCGTTTGATGCTGTCAAAAATCTTTGAATATAAAAATCGTGACGGAAGTGATAATTAATTTTCTGTTTCATTATCCTACCCTAATTATAGCCCGACACGGACTTCACTACTATCCTACCCCAACTTTACCCCGACATATATAACTAGAATAATAATAGTATCCCTAATTTATAATACCGGTTTTTCTTTTAAACAGAAACTCCTGTCGAACTAGATGCACTGTGAAGTAATCATCTATTTCTAAAAAAACTATTCACACATGCATATTATGTCTGTCGATACATTAAAATTAAGTTTTTTTCGTAATATTATGGCAAATAGTATTAAGTTATCGGTTTCGTACATTGCAAACATGTCTTTTTTGGAAGTGTGTTTTAATGTCTTTATTTTATTTATCTTATACACCTTTTTAGATCCAGTGAGAAGTTAATGAAATATTTGGTTTGGAATTGTACAGTAGCAACTAAATGAAAGAACAGAATGAAGGCTTCATTGGAATGTTAGAGATCAATTTATCAAATGATATTATAAATTGTTAGTTATAATGGTTATATAAGTATGTATACCTAAGCAAAAACGGTTTCAGTGGGTTCGTAATAGGATTAGGGGGTTTTATTACTACCAGCAGAAATATCGTTAGGAAAGCAATTTTGGCGTCAGATATTGGCTATTAGCGTACGACGTAATGTCTCTTCGATATTCATGTATAGCGATCCAACTTGAGCATGTTTGTGGTTAATCCTGTAGCTGAACCTCTAATGCGAATTTTGCTATTAGCTATTATGCTGTTAATCCAGTAATAATACAGAATATTCGAGATATTTCAAAGTTTTGGAAACCCCTGCCAAATTATTTAGTATATTGATACTTAATTTATTATGGTAAATGGATATATAAGCATAAAAAAACTTCTTAAGCGGGGACTTTAGTATTATATATAGACACTAGAGTGTAATGTAAAGTGAGACTCTATCATCTCTCCTCCCACTCACAGACTTATTCACTCGCACTCTACCACATTAAATCATTAAGTTATTCAAGTGACATTTCTATACAACAGAAACTATACCTCATGTACAGAATATAAAGTATCTTATATTTGTATCAGCTCGGGATGTAACATTTCACTTAATAGATAAAAAAAAATTAGTAATGTATAATTTTAATTAGGTACCTATAAGAAAATATAATAGCGATAAAATGTTCCTGTTAATTTTCTTCAACCATAAGGAGATCCCGTATTTTATATTGTAATTTATAACTGGTATTGATTACCACAAAGAGGTCAGGACACGATCTCATTAAGTTCTTAATGAAGGCCCTGGGACGTGAAGCGCTTGGTAATTTTTGGACTTGTTCATAATGGTTAATGGGCCGGAAGAGCTCTCGTGGATTGTAAATCACGATAGTTGAACGAGTCAATTAGTGACTTGTATCGAAATCTGTCGCCTTTCGGTACTACTTTTTAGTTTGTTTGTAAATGAAATTGCACGAGTTTAAAATCAGTGTTATAGAAGTGAAGCAGAGCTGTGCGTGGGGCTTCTGATTCAGGAGCAGACAAGGACTTCCTTGACATGATTAAAAGTACCTTCACTGATCGAAACAAACTTAAAATTAAAATAGAAAAAGTATATATGTGCTCATGTGATCCTCTTGATACCTTGGTTTATGAAATCACTTGACAGACTGCTTAATTTATGCTTAGTTTCTAGTATATACTAATTAATATATTCTAATATACACGTTATACTTAAAATAAAAAATGTTATCAACAGTACTTTATGTAATGTAGGAAATTTTGATAATGTTTACTGATATAACAAACAAATCTACAAAACAGTTATATGTTTCTTCGTTATTTTTTACAGCTTCGATGCTGTTCTATGCTCGAAAAATGTTTAGAGTCACAATAGATTAATTCAAACGTAAGTAGTAGAAAGTCTTCATAGAAAATATAAAAATCACTACAATCTACAATTCTACAGTTTTTGATCAAGTTTTGTCGAAGTATTAGAGGTTAAAGTATGAAATTTGCACTTAAAATTGTTTTAATTTAACATATTTATTTAATCAAAATAATGACCATTATTATCTATACATCTAATAGGAAGGTTATATTTTATGCCTTTGCTATAGAAACTCCGGTCGACAAACTGTGTGAAAGCGTTTTGTGAGAAGAAGACTTTTTATCACGTAGAAAATTGTCCAAATCGCGAAAAAAATGGTTGTCCGTTGGAGCAAGGTCTGGCGAATACGGAATGTTTCTAATTGCAGTTCCTGTAGAGTTAAAACTCGTGCTGTATGAGGTCTCACTTTATCATGAAGCAATAATGGTGAAGAAATGGTCATGAGCCGGGGCTGTTCCAATGCTAGTTTTGTTATCATTGCTCGGAGTTCGGCACATTTCCGCGTCGGAACTCGTATTCAAAAATCACTCGAATTTTCGAAGTACATATTCATATTTTTTGTCTAAGCTGAATAAAAAAAATAACTGTAAGTCGATAATAGAATGTTGCACATTTTTTTAAAAGAAGAACTACATACATACAGTTTCACTCAAAAGTCTCAAACCATGAAGGTTCATACTTTGATCCCTATTATTTGGCAAAATGTTTACTACGCTTAATATATTGTTAATTATGATTGTTAGTGAAATTACTGAAGAATTGTTAAATATTAAAGTGTTAAATAATAGAAGGTCGAGCGGTGAAAGAGTGTGTTTACTGGTAGAAGAAAGGCCTTTTAATCCTGCACCTGGGTTGCAAGTCTCTGGCACCGCTTGGCTTCCGACTAAATGTATATTTTAGTAGTCTTTTGAGTGTTTTTGTTTGGTTGCATTCTGTTGTTTATGTTGGTAGGATTGATATGGGTAACATTTTTACTTTTCTGAATGTTGGGAAACTGGTCGTCATGACAGATTAATAGTTGTTGCTTAGCGTAATTCTGAAGGTCTGAAAGTATAACTCGCAGGAAGATATTATAGTCAAGCTGTCATACTGTTATTCTGCGTTATGAATCCTTTTTAATTATCAATACTTTTTGATATTGCAACTTAATTATAATAACTTGCAATATAACAGTAAAGCCAAAGAGACCCTGTTTTGGCGATTATAATGTGATTTTTAGCCGAATCATTTCCTTTTTTTGCAGGTTTATATTTGGCCCTACATTACTGATTTTCGTACTGTAAAATGTTGTAATAAGTTCCGGCAGTACAATAATTACATGGCACGGGGTTTTGCATCTCACCGCTTCACCGCTGTACTCGTAATTGCTGTGAATCGAGACAATACCTCTGCCCAATCAGTTATGGTAATATAGTCCACGTATCAATGCGTTGGGTATTGATTGAGAGTTACATAAATTTTATTTGGTCGTCGTGTTGGACGAGTACTTCCTGTTATCATAAAGATTTCACACAAAGTGGTTTAATCGTTTGGTGGTAAATTTTCCATTGTTCAGATGTATACTGAAGTTTGTGAAGCTTAAAAAATTGCACAACTATTACACTTGAGTAACTCTTATTGTCACATGGTACACATTTGTCAAAAAAATAGCTTTTTAATAATTAGTAATACCTAGGTATTCCGTAGCCTAATCTAGTGAACATATTAATGTATAAATTAATTAATTTTATTATGATGTTATAATAAACTAAATCACTTTCTTTTATCATCATAGATTTATTATACTAGAGTATAATAAATGTATGCTTATCATAATGTAGAGTATGTATATCCTTTCCGATAACACTTCTTATATTATGTTACCAGATATTTATTATGTGTCTCATAAATGGAGTTCTGGACATGTAAAAAATTAGCTGATAATAAAACCTTAATAGGCATGAAATATCCCGTGAAAATTGATAGATTTACGGAGCTAAAATGGAAAATTAACTTTTAATCTTGTCACTTATATCCCAGCAAGTTATATTTTCGTGTAAAATATATTTCCAAAGAGAATAAATAACAAAGGAAGTAATCCTTGAAAATAACATAATTAACGTAACAAAGTTTACCTTCTTGTATATGAACAAACGTCTGGCTAATGAATACATCAGCGTCACTGGAATTCTGCTACTAAACATTTATTTTGATCCCAAGGGTGCCCTTCCACAACATCACTAAAGTTATCACACGATTCGTTGGTCTCGTGCTAATGAAATTAACCTCCATTTGCCGGAAGGAAGGTTGGTAATGAGATGTTTCTTGTAACTACATGTGTTAGGCGCTAGGCTGACTGACTCCTATTAAGGGAATGGCCGCCCAATAACAAAGTCCTTTCTAACGGACACGATATTTAGGATTTGTTACCTAACAATTCGTTTGAATATGTTTATGAGGGAAATAGTTTAGAATGTTAACGAAAATTTAACGAAATAATGCTTATTGTATGATATGAAAGAATATTTATTAAGGTTTATTGTATGATGTATTAATGAACTATATTATTAAAGAGACCTCTATAATTTACAAAAAGTTCGATTGATATTTGTACCACAAGTTTGTTAAATTGGATTTCAATGAATATTAATCAAATAAAACTCATCACTTAATAAAGACATCTCATCTTATATTTAGTCTGAATTTTATCTAAATATATGTTATTCTTTTTAAATGTGTAAATAATAAATGTGAGTAGGCGGATATTTAGATTAATAAAGCTTATGTTGTCCAGGCTCATGCTGGATGTAATTTGTTTTTGTCCCCTAAATAGCAAATTTCTTCAGGTTTATTTTTCGGGTACGTTACGTACTGACTTTTTTGGGACATAATTACTCTAATCTTTATAATATCCTTGTTCTTGGAGTGAGTTTTTTCATTTGTTATTTTACAGGTACTATTATGAAAAGCTGGAAATTTCAGTAGCCTCGCTCTCGTTTCACTCAAGTTTCGATTGGGGTTCTGTTCATGGCATCCGTGCAATTGATTTTTGCCAATATAGCTTCAATGCAATGTCACTGTCAATGTCACCGACAAAGTAACTAGGTGCTCGGTAGTGCCCCCACCACGTCTGGCAAAGCATAAGCCGTAACTTTTTTTTCCAGGAAACCCGAGGCATTTTTGACCTGCAACTTTATTGCGGATAAAACTAAAAACCAGAATTTTTGGTGATTATGACCAGGCCAGGACATTCAATATATTTATAATCCTATCATTCATAAACTATCGGTATTTAAATTTCTTAGATTTAGTCACTGATCAACAAAGTTCCAAAGTAAAGTAGCTTAGTGTTATAAAAGTCAAAGTTATCGAATAACTGCTTTAATTTATACTAACTAAAATAATTTTGCTTTACGTGAGATCTCTTAACTATTTACAGACAAAACACTTCATAGCGAGAATTGACTTCTTTTACAGTTTATGTTTTTATTAGGATAGTTTTTATATGTAACAACTTAAGCCATTAAAGGGAATTTCTAAAGAAATAAAGCACTGTACATAAGCCTGAGGTTTGACGTCGCCAGTGATAGTTTTCGACAAGTTTCCGATCTTCTTAGACGCCACAAAGGCTTTGAACGTTAAGTACACAGCACTATAAGTTAGGTAAATGCTAATATTATTTTATAATAACCCTCGGCTCTGTTTTATTTTCCATTAACAATAAAACTACATTCAGGATATCAATGTCAACTGTAATGTATAAGCAGTGCCTTTACTATGCATAAACTCTCGCCTCTACTACTCGATTTTGTTAATTTTACCTCTCTCCTCCTCTTCTACTCTTCTCTTCTCTTCTACCCACACGTACTACTCGAAAAAAGTTATCAAGTGTTCCTATCAAAATATTAAAGTAAAATTTGAAAATGTAAATCCCTACTAAATGTTACAATATAAAGTATATGCTTGAAGTATTATAAAAGAATACTGGTAAAATTAACCCGCTGGGCGAAAAATTAACCTTTCCTCCTTTCAGTGGAGACGATTACATGTAGTGCGTTTCCTACTTTAGAAATATCTTGGCCCTGCAGCTTACTAGATAAAAATTCTTCAGAAACACTGTTGATATGTTGATTGAGCAGTGATGGCCCAGTGGTCGAGACTTCAAGTCTTACTCGGGATGTCCGAGGTTCGATCCTGGGCACACACCTCTGACTCTGAGCTATGTGTGTTTTAAGTAATTAAATATCACTTGCTTTAACGGTGAAGGAAACATCGTGAGGAAACCTGCACTTTCTGAGAATTCTCAAAGGTGTGTGAAGTGGGCCAACCCGCACTGGTTCAGCATGGTGGACTATGGCCTAATACCCTCCTCAGGAGGAGAGATGAGTTATGTACTTTATTTTGTTGACTGCCATGTAGCGAGGGTCTTGATGATGTCTAGACACATGCTCCTAGATCACTAGCCCCAAGTACTCTCTCCATGTCTTATGCAATACATATAAATTATATTGCTGTATAGTATAATCCTCTGTAATCACTTTAAATTAAATCTTTATTGAATGAAACATTTTCAAACAAAACTATCTTATCAGTAACACAAAGGCGTTGTTTGAAACTACTTCAGCGTAACTAAATGAAAAAAGAAACACTTGCTTAGATCACTAAAACGGAAGGAAAGCCCTTTGAGTGAAGATAATAACGTTTCAGGTGCAGACGTCGACGGGAAGCGGGACAGGATTTAGTGAGGCCTTATTTTCAAGGTGAATTTGTATGCGGTTTTGTCAGGTTATCTCTGTTTGTGTATTAAGGAATTATGTTATGTTACTTTGCTTGTAAGATTACAATATATTCTTCATGCTACTGGCAAACATAACGTTATTGTTATAATCAAACGTTGTTGCTAAAGAAAACTGATAATTTTGTAATTTTAGATGTATTGTAAGTAAAAAATAATTTCTCTTGACAAATAGGAAGTTATTTTTTCTACACTGAAAGGTCTATCTGGTTACGAGATCACATGAGTTATTAACTTTATTAATTAGTTACTTATAGGGAGGAAACTCCAAATCTGTAATTGTGCATTATGATGAATAAAATGGCTTCGAGCATCCTGATCGCAGGCTCTTTTCACTTCTCAGTTTCCTATTTAGAGTATAATATAATCATGTTGTTGGCTATATCGAACATAGTAAAAAAAATTGTTGTTCATGTACATGAACGTATAGCTAAAGAAATCATTTAAGCTTCATGTCAAGTTTCCAAGAGCAGAACGTGAATCAGTCTTTCATATTTGTAGGCATGAAACATTAGATGAACTGAACGACGTATTCGCATGCGGCTAATAAATCATATGAGTGCGGTTTTGATACCAGTTTCAATTTAACTTCGGCTCGGCTAACGTCACGTGACGTCACTCTTGTATTGTTATGAAAGGTTTGAATTAACGCGTTTATTGCTTTGTATAATAAATAGCTGATTTTGGGTGAAATTACAAGTGCTAGCAATATAAACTTTATTAAAAAGACATATTCATAAGGTAAGAAAACCGCTTTCCTAACTGGTGGTAGCTTCAGAAAAATTAACGAATGACCAATTTTGACCTGTAAAAAGTACTTTGTAAAAAATCTTACTGAGATAAACTATAATGAGTTTGAGTTTTAGTTCAACTTATCAATTTAATACTCTACTAAGAAATCTAAGGGGTAACCCAGGTGCAGGCTACATTAAACTTATAATTTATTCTTTTGGAAGAAACATATAACATATTATCATTGTTTCTATAGTATCATTTTAAAGCAACGTATCATATCTTCCCTAGAATCAGTTTTTAACCGCGACGAATTTACTTTTAATAATTTGTGTTAAAAATTCGTCAAATTTTTTCTTATACTTGCAGTATTTGGTAGGTAATTATTTTTTCTTATTTTTCCGACCAAACTTTATTTAATTTTTCTGGATTTCATTCGGGCTGTTAGTATTTACGTAAAGAAGCTTACGTAATCAAATGTCATACCTTAACATCTACTACGTTTACATATTCCTTTTTTAATCTCATCTGTTTAAAGGTAGTTGAAACACAGGTTTATGGTTTACATACGCAACCGAGTGGAGGTAAACAAAGGCTAAAAGCCAAAGCCACATCAGTATTAAGTCCATTAAGAGCGCACCGCAACAATCGCCCGCTGTAATGCAGCGTACTCTGATGGAACCGTCGCTCGTCGGCGTCGTTTCGACCACTGAATTTACTGCTCTAGCACGCCTTCTGACATCTACATATTTTACAAAGTATTGGGAAAAGCGTCAAGGTTTGTATATTTATAACTTTTGAATTTGTATCTTTTTACACAGAGATACAATCGGGACAAATATCGAAACGTAAAATTCTGGTCAAGTCCATTATGAAAGAAAATAATATTAACATTTCATATTTGTTTGACGATAGCCAAGCATATGCAGATATAAAGAGATCTTTTAGATTACATTAACACTCTTCTCTTCCTTTACTAAATGCATATTATAATGTACAGCGACCAGTGTTGCTGCGCAATGGAGTATAAATATAGCTAACTAGCTGCGCCCGCGGTTTCACCCGCTATAATTTAGATAATTCATAGTATATTATAAATTATAGCCTATGTGTTATTCTGATGTGTGAGCTATATTATAGTAAAGTTTCATCAAAATCCATTCTGTAGATTTTGCGTGAAAGAGGAACAAACATATATCCAGACATCCATACATTTTTACAAACTTTCGCGTTTATAATATTAGTATGATATCAGAAGTGGGATGAGAAACTTACCCCACATTAGAATCCCACTATTATATATTTATAGAGTTATTATAAATAATATTCAGTAAGTCTAAGTCGGTGTTTTATATTTTGTAGTGATAATGAGTACAATAATGTTAAGTTTAATTATCAAATAAGGTAACCAAAATCATAAGCATAAATATGAAGTTAATTAAATACGATAATGTATGAAACATTATATAACATATGAAAGCACGTATTCAATAAACCCAAGCTAATTCCTTTAAATGAAGCAATAACACAAGTCCTGCCGTACTCAGTAAAGCCCATTGGCTGGACCGCACCATTGTTGGTGTCTAGTGTCGCAACCGCACTCTGAACTCCGATACTTGTCTCATCTTAAGCACTGAATTTAGTAAGACTTTTGGTCTGTATTGGTATTTGAAATTCATTCTAACATTTATTTTGTATTTGTTTAAATAACTGTTTAGTTAATTTAACTATTTTGAGACTATTACTAAAATAATGAGTTATAAAATTAATGCACTAAAAATAAATCAAATAGCTAATGAAATGAATAATCATGACTTAGAGACACTAGAGATTACAAACATTTAAATTATAATATTTATTAACATTTTTAAAAAATAAATTCATTTAAAACAGAAAATGTCACGTGACGTGAGACTTTTGTAACGCCAGGTCATGTTTAACATTGTTTTTGTAGATGTTATTCTGTTTTTGAAGTAGTTAAAATCAGTACTTTGAACGCAAAATAATTTATCATGATTAAGCTTTTTTTTTGTCGCAGGAGAATGCATTTACGCATACCACCAGATCTTTTGGGGGGATCGAATGATTATGTGGGACTCGCCAGCGGTGAGCGCCGTCCTACCCACTAAACCTACTGCGATACCCTCTTCGTCAAAAATGAGGCGCCACGAGGTCGCAATTCGCATTCTACCGCGATCATGAATAAGCTGACCCAACAGACATTATCCTGTCTTAACTATAAATATTGAATTCAAATTAGATGTTAAAAGCTTACTTAAGTTAATATGGTTGTTAAGTTTTCTTAAAATTTCTAATTTTCCACGCAACTTTTCTAATTTTTTCTTCCATAAGAACCTTCTCCTGACAATAACAGACAACAAAAAAAAAATTAGTGAAAGCAGTCCAGCCTTTCACGGGTGATGCCGTGACCAAGGGAAATAGGGATTCATTTTTATATATAAGATTATTTAAATAAAATGGTTTTTTTAGTAAAGTATTTGTAATCTTTTCATATTGCATTATAGTTGATATATGCGTTCTATATTTTTATTTTACAGCGTAGGAATCACGATTTTAAAAGTTCTTAAATGGTTTACTCCTGAATAGGATACTGATAATGCAATATTGCAAAATAGCTATAGCCATGTGAACATGTTTAAAATGTGCACACATTTAGCGAAAATTAGAATGGTTGGCGTGACAAACGAGCCACTACTAATTACTATGTCAATGCGCACTGTAACCGTTGTCACTGCAAATTGCAACAAATCTTACTACGAAATACACAGTAATAAAACTTTCGAAAATATGTTGGATGTCGCCGCTTATCTAAGTTATGAATGTTTTCTCCATACATCACTTTCCGAATTCCATTTTCCTTTCTTGAAAAGTTTTTCTTCAATGCATTTATATTATTTGATAGTCTTGTAAGTTGGTAGCGCTACTGACTGATTGATGATCTATGCGAGTTTCAATGATTACTGATATAGTCTCCGATAGTTATATTTGCCATAACGCACGAATAGTCTATCAGGGACTTTAAAAGCAAGCGATGAAACATGGAAAAGGGCCTTAAATATTTTAAATGTCTATAGTAGCCGGCATCTAATTATAGGTCTGAGAAAAAATAGTGGGGGAAATTTGCGCATTGTGAGCGTGCTGCGTGCCTGCATTGGCAATTCCATCCGAGTCGTTTACTATTTTGATAAATAGCAGACGTGCGAGAACTGAAACGTCACATAAGAACCAATCGCGTGTAACACACTGCTCTTGCCTCCCGCTAAAAAGGTCCTAATAGTGACTTCTGCGTATTCAAGGTCAAACCTATACTTTCGTGCCGGTAGCTATACCTAATGTTTTTAACTATCCTCTTCCTTTCTGTTTTAGTTTTCTTTTATTTAAGAACTTATTCATATTTTATTTATAACCTATTTCAATAAGTTATTAATTCAAAGTTTCATGATTCATCAACATATAAAACAACGAGAAAATCCTTTTAGACCTAAGTACAACCATGCAGTATTTTTCCATTATTCGCAAAAAATGCAATAGTGTATGTATGAGTTATGTGTTTTAGGTAGTGAGGCCGGAGCCCGAGCCCGAGCCGGAGCCCGGCTTGCCATGACAAATAGCGCTCGTCTCCTGCGTGCCGCGTCGTTAATTACACTCCGAATGGAACTATTGTGAATTGCATTTTACAATAATTAAGGACGTAATTATATCACTTGATTGTCGTCATATTTTAAACATTATTAAAATTGTTAACAATTACAGTTGTTATTATAAATGAGTACCAATTAATATCAGATTTTAGTTTACACATATATAGGTAAACTGGAGTGAACCTGTTCACTAGAATACTACTTACTCATTATTAATTTAATTTGTTTTGTTGCCATATGATCGTTCTAATTGACAATATATTTTTTTACTTTTGACAAATGCCCACCATATCAAAACAGAAATTATATTCAAAGCTTAACTATTATCCGCCTTGGAATAACCTTATCTGTAGTCTTTACAAACCAAGAAATAACAGCCTATGAACACAGAAGAGTTATATAAGAAAAAGCTAATAATGCATTTGACTTTAGGAAGGCAAATAGTGGCTGAGTATTGCAACCTTTAATGCTTAACCTTGCTATCTATCTATTAAAAAAATTAAATCGTTAACAACTAATGTAAATAGCTTAGAGTTAGTTAGTTAAACTGTTACTGATCCAAAGCGAGTATTTCTAAAGGAATAAGACGTTGCTTTATAAATTATAATACTTACATTTATGTCTATTCTAATTGTGAAACCTAAATAGGTAGTCTAATTAAATATATATTTATTATATTAACTCTTATTTGGCTCTAAAAAGAAGCTTCGCTCGACGGTGCAATACAATGTAGATGAAGCAGCACAAAAGCTAAACAATTTATCTAAGTCGAAAGTTCAATCAGATTAAAACACATTTAACATTGTATAAAACTCCTATTTGGAAGCAGGAAAGAAATATGGCGCAAGGTACCGGGGTTTCAATTCAATCAGCTCCCTTTGCTACCTTTTGCCGCCCATGATTTGATGAGATTGTTGAAAATCAGAATAGCTTGAGAAAAACTTAGTTTCTGTAATGGAAATACCGTGTCGCTATCGGTAAAGTGTTAAAATACGATTTGAATGTTGATATTGAGGGTACAGTTGTTGGTTGTATATTATTTGATTATTGTACATGCATACAAAAATGGCAACAAAAAAGAATGGAGATATTTAATCAATCACCCCAGCTGACATCTAGGACGCTGTAAGAGGATGGAAAAAAGTTATTGTAAACGTAAGTGCTATAATTTATTTCTTTATTTATTAAAGATTTTTTTTTTATTTTATCGCATTTTCATGAGCGAGAGAAACGTGTAGATTGGTTTGTATGTAGGAGTGAGCGAAATAGCAAAATTTGCAAGTGGCATTCCTTTCTAATAATATGTAGCTCCTGGTAGGCTTTTTTATTTCCTTTTCTAACCGGAGAGCCTCATTGCTACATCGGTATGAAATAATAGTTTAATATATTTATGTATAAGCAGTGTTTTACTCGGGAGGTCCGAATTCATTCCTGGGTACACATCTGACTTTTCTGAGTTATGTACGTTTTAAGCAATTAAAATATCAATAAAAAATCAAGAAGAAAAACATCGTGTAGAAGTTCCCTAAAGTTTCTTAAAGTTCTCAAGGGTGTATGAAGTCTGCCAACAAGCACTGGACCAGTGCAGCGTGGTGGACTATGGTCAAACCATCATTCTGAATACGAGATCCGGTTTAGAAGTGGGCCTTTAATGGGTTGCGATGATGATGATAATGTATATATATATGTATTATACATTCGTAATTTTGTAGTGTAGTTACGTTCGTCTGTAACGCGCCTATTTATAAAATAACATTTACTTAGGCTTTGTCGATACTCAAGTAACGGGAATAAGAATGATAGTTGATAGACATTTTGAAACGGTTGTCAATTGGCGATCACGCGATCGCGGAAATTATATCGACAAATGGTATAATAAGGGGTATTTGGTTATGTTGACTTAAAACTAATAAAAGACTAGAAGAGAAATCTTTGCTTTTCTATTTATTTTCAAATAATAATATTTATTATTTTCAGCGTGATTGATATCTTTCAATTTGGTGAATAGTTTATACATTTTAGCAACACCGTTTATAAAGTAGTATTAGTATCATTTTATATTATGTCATGTCATGTATACCGACGTGAAGACATTATATAACCTTTAGTGCGATAGATTAGCCTCAGTCTCTCTGGTGTTTTCGTGCACTGTACATGGAAGTTAGTGTTATAGTGTCCTGATTAAGGTCACTTCTTGTGGTCCACGTAAGTTTACTTTATTATCTATTGTCGTTAACGAGGTCGACTGGTGGAGGTGAGAGTTAATATATTATGAAAGAGCTCTTTAAACCTGCTCCTGGGTCTCAAGCCCTAGGCACCGCTCGCCTCAGTCTAAATTGCATGTGTATACGTATTGCTGTACAGTAATAGGTATCATTCTCTCTCTCATTCTATGACATACATATTTATTACTAGTAGAAAAGTATTCGAACAGCACTGTCTTCGCATTCGCTTTATTAAAAAAAAAAAGGTTTTCAATATATTCTTGCTAATAAAAATTTTCAAGTGCTTACGCCACTAAAAACTAAAATTTCCACAGTTATAATATTAGTAAGATTATAATGTTTGTTGCGATAGGTTTTAGGCAGACCGTCAAGTGACAGTATATTTTGTCTTAAGTAGTGCAAGATGATCACGTCAGTAATGTTAAGTTTATTTTAGTATTGGGTAGCGAGGCCAAGCAGTAGATGTTGATTGTCTTAATCATGATACTGATCACAGCACTGCTTGACTTCCTGCCTAAAATTATATTTATAGGTATTAATGAACAATTGTAGATATCATCCTCATTTATCCCTTTACAATAAACAATACCAAGTTGTGAATATGCCAGAATACTGTTTTACAAAAGTGTATCTTGTATTGAAAAGCTGAAAATTTTATAGTAGTCGAGTTCGCGACTAATTTATCGTTTTTGTATTGTTCCTGTTTTCGTAATCGAATGAAATATCGTATTGCAGTATCCTGCGAAGATCGGACAGCGAAGAGGCGGGGCGGCCGGGCTAGTCTATTTGTCAACATCATTGCTATTGTGAATGTCGCGGGTCGCCTAAATAAATTGGATTCGGTTTAAACGACTAGATTTACGCAGTCAACATTATTGTTTTTGCTGCTTGTTCGTTCTGCATAATGCTATAGCGTCGATTGTCGAACATTGTTATTTAGAAAAAGGCCAAACTGGGATTATTTAGATAGCAAATATATTTATAAGATGTTTTACAAACCGATAAAAGTACTTATGTCAGCAACACTATATTGACAAGCAAAGGCCTTGTAACCAATGACAGGCAATGCTCGGGTTACATAAACTATTATTAATGAGACACATGGAATATCTGTATAGGTATGCAGTATACCTTCAACTCTATCTGAAGGTCGTCAGACTTAAAAGATTATAAATACTCTTAGTACCAAAAGGCCTCCTGAAATGCGAAATAATCTTGTATTTCAATTATGGCTGGATGTCAACAGCGATGACGTACTTAGAAAATTGACGAAGAAAGACGTTAGAGGTATTACAACACAGAAAATCCTTGCGCTCTAGATAATGTCGGTTCCATTTTGCATTGTTACTACTATTTCTTAGCGCTGAGATGAAAAGAAATTCTATTCTTATACCAATATACAATATGGTAGATTTTCTGTTTTCAAGAATTTGGCTTGTAGATTTAATATTACAAGGAAAGCCTTGAGTATACAAGTAACATATGCTATTATTTGTATATACTAGAATATCTATAAAAGCCACATTTCCTTATTTTTCATACTCGTGGATTTAAAGCAACCAGCTTAAATCACAACCAAAGAACTGTTTCCAGTCCCGACACAATGTGGAATTTACACTGTATGTAAATAGTCAATATGTTTGAGTAAATTTTACTTCTAAAAGTTTCTCGAACATTCGTACTTTTTGAAATAAGTTTTCAGGTAACGGTCAGCTTTTAGTGATTTCTTGCTTATCTCTCCCTATTTCTTTAATAAACAGATGATTGTACATAGGTACCCATTTTTGTCAACCAGCTTTAAATGTAATTAATACACTTTATTTGGTTTTTCCACTCGTTTACAATATATTTTCTTGATATTTATTGCTCGGTTTTTCTTCAAAACTTACACAATTTGACATCTCAATGTTAATTGCTTTCTGAATTTTTCTTACATTTTTTTATACTCAACCGGTATTTTTGCAACAAGTACCATTATTATGATTAAAAAGAAAAAATAGCACATTTTTAAATTCAGATCGCTAACAGTCTTCATGGTAAAACTAGCAATAGCAGTGATTCAGTTATTCCTTCGCCTCCGACTAAGGAGGAAGTAAATTATAACGACCTGCCCAGGGGTATAGCTGATCCTTGGGTCCTGCAATGATCCCTTTTTGGGTCTTCTTAAAAACTATTACTTGCCAACAAACTTTACCAACTACACTTCTCAATCAAAACACATCCATTGTTTCGGGCTACTAAAATTCAATGCTGCTTGAGCCAGAGGACAACATCTCTGGGTGTTGCAGCTTACGGTCACCAGCACCTAAGCTACGGTCCAACCTGTACCTGAGGCCTGCGACCTAATTTTTTCCACAGTTCCTAGGGATTAGATATCCGATATTAATTTCAACTTGATATCTACTTCTACGTGACAACTGATCCCTTGTCTCGATACTAAATTTCGTTTTATGAAACTTGAGAGACCCACTATTATGCTACATAATAAAATGGGTCGCTACCAAACGTTAATATATTTAAATTACAATAATGATAAAAGTAATAATAACAAGGAACACTTTTGGAATTAGGGAAACAGTCTCTTTACAAGTAAAAGGCCGCTGGACTCTAGGGAGCAATGATCCGACACAATTTTCATAGTAGTTTGCAGACGATACTTATGGGACTATATCCTAAGACGTCCTTGGTAAAATTTCTTGGAGATACACCTTCAGTTATAACTGAATTTTATTAAAGTAAACTCTATAATTATGTTACTCAAAATATATTTAATATAATTTTAAAATATTTAGACATGGTAAACGTCATAGCAATTGTAATTAGGAAATAAATATGTATATGTCGGGGTATAGTTGGGATAGGATAATAGTGAAGGCCGTATCGGGCTATAATAAGGGTAGGATAATGATTAAGAAAATTAATTGTCACTTCCGTCACGATTTTTATATTCAAAGATTTTTGAAAGCCTCAAACTAGTAAACGATTATCGATTAATCGCGACGCCAGCGCCATATTTCCTATTTCTTGATTTACTTCGGATAACAATAAAGAAAATTAATCATCACTTCCGTCGCGTCATTTTAATATTCAACGATTTTTTAACAGTCTCAAACGAGTAAAAGATTATCGATTAATCGGGATGCCAGCGCCCTATTTCCGTTTTGTTGATTTACTTCTCCCCACTAGTGGAGGGGCACGGGGAATATAAAGGGACTAGACAATGGTAGCAATACCATTGTCTAGTCCCTTACCATTGTCTAGTCCCTTTATATTCCCCGACTGACGCAGTACACTTTAGTCTCTCGACAAGTCTCTTTGAGTGAACATCACCTGGAGTTGAAGTGTAACAAATAGTGTGTCGCATCACGGATATTGGACATATCGGACTAAGGATCATGTGAGTTCTTACGTCTTATTTATTATGAGTCCCTACATTGTATTTAGATGTGTTAACACAACCTTAGGTTTGGGTTAGGTTAGCCTTAGGTTAGGTTTATGTTAGGTTAGGTTAGCCTTATGTTAACCTAGCCTAAGACAGACTGTGAGACCGGGCAGTGGAGGCGAGTGTCGTAATTACATAAAGGAGCTCCTTAAGCCTACACCTTGGTCACAAGTCCAAGGCACTGCCTGGGTTCCTGTTCAAAAACTACGGAATCGTGATATTCGATTAATTAATTCATTTAAATCGTCTCTCTGTTCTGACATATGTGTATATAATTTTAAGTCCATTTAGGAAATGTTTAAAATATTTTTGCCGCTTTTGTGTCGAGGAGGACGAAATGCCTCTTCATATCCCGTGTGAATGTGGCTCATTGGTACACAAGCGAAATCATATACTTGGTAGGTATGTTATAAACTAAGAGGATGTGAAAAGTGCTCCTGTCAAAAAGATAGTACAGTTTCTGAAGGCTGTAGGTATAGACAGTTTCTGAAATATTGTGACTCGCCATTCATAACAATAGTAATGGAAGCAGTGACAACCAGCCCTCCAGTAGATTGTTATAGCCACTCAAAAAAGGAAGATAAGATAAGAAAATATTTTTTGATTTCGTGGGTGCATAATATGGAAAGATATTTAATAAGGGGTACACACCATAAACTTAATGAGTTTCTCTATCAATTTAAAGTTAAAAATTTCAGATTAACGGTAGCAATGAATCTCGGAGTAATGTGGCAGTTTTTTATTTTCCAAATTATAAATTAGTTCTTCTAAATCAATACAAAAAAAGGATAAGGACAAATATATCTTTCGAGTAAATTATTATTTTTGAAGTAGTTAAGGGTACGTATATAACAGGGCTGGCATACAATTTGTTAAACTTTCTATACAAATCTATAATTAGAAGAATATAATAGAAAATTAAATTAATTTAATAGAAAATATTTTTTTCATTCTATATATACAGTAAACATATTTAATTATTATCCCGCAGTAACTCGGTTTTTTCGCGATAAAAAGTATTCTATGTCCAATGTTTTTATTAATTTTTGTTAATCCAGTTTATAGACTATATGTGCCAAATATCAATATACGGATTATATTTTATGTGATTGAGTGACAAACATCCAAAATTCTAAACATCCAAACTAAATATTCTAAATATCGACTCTCTGATCGCCTTGCTCTTAATGTTAAATTATCAAAATTTAATAAGTAGATACGATATTAGACTAAGCCTTGTATGTGGGCAACCTTTTAGTGAATTTGAAATAATATCCGGCAAGAAACTAAAATACTGTCTCGGATGATAAATCGTACACAACTGTTGTAGAGTCACAGATGGCTCAGATGTTTTAGCGAAAGGCCTATGTCCTAATGAACAGTCGAGGAACATTATTATTAATGTTGCTTTTGAAACTATTATAATACATTATTATTAATTAATTCTTAAAAAAATTCTTTCGTATTGTAAAATTATAATTGACAAAAAAAATTATGGCGATTTTCTTTGAATGGTCACTCTACATCACTTGTTTAACTCAAGTTTAGTTATAGGAACTAATATTTCTTCACTTAAAAAGCCACATCTTTTCATTTATAGTATTTATGCTCCCTAAAACATTAGTAACATTCACTTTTTTCCTGATACTAATTTAAATGAAACGGTAGCAATGTAACTTATATTATCTTATTCTTATCTTCTTCATATGTAGCACTTTTTTAGGAAGAAATAAGCAGATGTAAATGAACTAATCAATTTACAAAGCACCTATAACTAACTATAATTTAATAAATTCTATTTACATAATACTGACAATAAGGTTGCAGCTTTATTTTTTTCAGCCTATTCGCTATAAACATCTTGTTATAATATCAATGAAGAAAAAGAAAATGTACGCGAAAATACAAAGGAAACCCTTTTGATCGCTTATCACAAGCTACAAAAACTCTATATTATTTACACCAACGTTATTGAAAGTAACTCATAAAAATCTTTCCGTAAACTGAATATTTTCACGCCTATTTACCCATACTGATGGGTCAGAAAGCCGATTATTGGTCGCCTTAGGATACGAAAGAGCTTTTGCTTGTAATCCACTAATATGAACGACTTATGAGGGATCGAATTTACAATGAATTTATCAATCGTGGTTTCAGTTTCACCCATAGGGCCTATGACTCTGATATAATGGAGTTAGGAATACTCTTTACTAAGAAAGAGTTACCTATCAACCGGCTCCATCATCAGATTAGTACTATGTCATAATAATATTGCAGTGTTTTGGTCTAAACTCTAATGAGTTTATGATTTAGACAAAATCTGATTAATAAGTTTCAATTGTATATGATTCTTAAGTAGATATTAGTGGTAGAAATTTAAAAAAAAAAACATTTAATTTAGCCCTATTTTATTTTTAAATAAATTTCAGCTCAATGGAAAACAGTGAAAAGGGAAATATATCTTGAGAGATTTTATTATAATATATAGTCAAACATCGCATGTAAAAATAAATAAAAGCTTTATTGAAACGACAAAAACAACGTAAAAAAAGTGTTCATTCGTCTTAATTATTTTTCGGTTTTGATGATGTTTTTATTTGTAGATTATCCTGCAGTAGAATTCAGACGTTTTTAACTATTTTATTTAAATTTTAAACAATAATAATTTAATCCTATATTAGTATAAATTTCAAGAAAATCCAGCAGCATTCATTAATAAGCGTAGATAATAAGCTCAAGGATCGAATGTTCACTGTTGCATTGACAATCCGCCTATCTCCCAGTCTCACGCCTTTCTGCGAATTATCCAATAAATGTAATGAAAATTTAAGCCTGAACTCACTGACGTTGAAAGCATTTGTTTAAAATAATCCTTATATAGCCTAAAATATAATATTTGCATTGTTAAAACCCTTAAGAAGTTACTTAAAGGGCTTTTGAAACTTCAATTCCAGTCATATATTACATTTAAGTATCAGATATTAAGTAATATGATGAAATGCAATAAAATAAAACAAAAATCAAGAGATATCTACATACATAATTTTCTTCTTATTAAAGTTTCTAAGACCTAGGTTAGAAAAATAACAAAGAGAGATACAGACTAAGATGCAGCAAAAGATTAGTAAGAGAATTTCTGATGAAATCTTTCAGAGAAAATATATTATAGAGAAATATATATCATCTAAAAGGGTAAAGTAACGTTGAAACAGTTTTGAGATATTCAAATATAAACTATTCATATTTATAAAATTAGTGAATAATATTATAGAAACATCCAAAGCAAAGTGCAGGATCTTCAATAATAATGCAATTACGAGTGGAAACGAATTTAATTACGGCTTATTAGCGTAATCGCTAACAAAACTTAACTCTGGTAACTAGGTCACTGAATATTGAGGAAGAGGTTTTAGGTTAAGATATTTACATTATTGAACAAACAGAATAAATAATATGAATTTGTGAATGATTAAAGAAAAGTCTTAGTTAGAAAAATATTTCAATTCCTTTTGTGCATTCCTAAGGTTTAATACACTTCACTTCCTTAAAGTCAACCTCTCTATCATCTTCTCGGTCATCTTGTTGATCTTTTACTATCCTCCTGGAGATGAATCTGATTTATTTTTATATCATTTCTCTTATCATATTGACCGTACATTTTCATTTTGAATTTCATAATATTTTGTATCATGTCACATTCTTTCCTTTCCATTAGCTAAACTTCTAACATGATCCTTCCCATGTATCTTTATTTTAATCATAATATCATCAACATAATCTTATGAAAGCATTGGCATATGCAAACATATATTCGTACATATATAATTTCATATATACCAAGTTTCGTAATGAAATAAAGTTTGAGGTGAGTTTAATATTCATGAAGCGTCCCGGTCCTTGTAAATGTTTTATTCGTTAACGAGTCGACGGGATTAGGGTAATCATGTCACGTCGTGTTATACAGAGCCTTTTCAATTAATTCCTATAATCAATTCCTTGCTTATCATTTCATATTCATATGCTAACGATATCAGCTTAGGTGTAAAGCAATGCAATATTATTTACTCTTAAGTATATACTTGTAGTCGTAGGCTCAGCGCAGTTAAATTTACTTTAATTCTAAGAAATATATTTTTATTTTATATCATACATATTTATCCTTCTAATATTATAAATGTAAAAGTGTTATATTGAGGAATTTATTGCACATTCACACAAAATGGCTGAAAGGAATTTTTATTAACACATACACTACTTTAAAAACTTACTTTTAATCCAGAAAAAAATACAAATGTTTTGTGACATATAAACAGCAAAAAAATTATTAACCCGGAAAAAAATTTAGTCTGTGGTATATAATGCTTTATCTGGAATTACATAAAAAATTTGGACGATTCGAAAACCAATCATAATAAAACTATTTAATGAATTTGCGGAAGGGATGGAGGAAAATAAATGAATTAATGCGTAGGTATGTAGATTACTGATTTCGTGGTTACGTTAGCGAGATTAGCAAATAAGTTCTTGAGTAAGTATCTCACTTTTCTTTAAAATCAAAATGTCAAAAATCTAGTGATTTTAAACCAATTCTAAGTGTCAAAAATTAATATGTATACAGTTCATTTTATCTGCACTTCCGAAGCTTAAGCTTAACATGTATAATATTTTTCATATACATAGAATTCAAAATATGTCGTTTGGTAAACAATATCTTTTCTGTCGCCTTTTATGATAATTACCATTAAAGTATATAAGTAAAACTCATTTCTAAGCCCTTACTGATGGAACATAGATAACAATTTTTATATTTCGCTCTTGCATTCATGTATAAAAAGAACTCTATCGTTATCGTATACATTTTTCCGTATCGTATACGTTTGCAAAAATATTTTGGATATTTTTTGCTAGGTAAAGCGGGAAAGGATGCGTTTCCGAGCTATTCTAATGGGATTTCCGTGAAGCGCCGAGAATCCTGAAAACAACTCACTGTACGATACTTTAAAACTGTATACTTTTTACATCTTCCTTTTTATTTTTTTAACATACTAAAGGGATATGGGAAAAAAATTTAAGCTTTTATATAGTTTTAAATGATACTAGCATCCTAGTCTTGATTCGCTTAGCAAGCATGTCTCTTTAAATCTAACTTCAAACGAACTGAATGCTCATACTGAATTATAAATAAATAAAAAGGCCAAATTGTTCAGAAAGTAGTTTTTTGATATATAAATCTAAAAGATAAAGAATTAAAACCCTTTTTTTTAAATTACCTTCCAAATTGACCAAAATATATTTATCTCAATAAATCTTAGTATAGCATTATTATAGACATACGTATATATAATTTAATATGCATAATTCAAACAAAACTTTCAAATTAATAAAAAAATTAGCAAATACTTGTTTTGCAAGATTTATCTTTTAATAAACAGAGGACAATACAAAATTATAGATCTCCAGCAATACAACTGTTTAAACCGTGTCCTATTTTGGGAAATAGTATTTGGTGATACGCATACAATCATACTAGCAGACAGACAAACAGAATATTATCGTTTTGGTTTTATGTTCGATTTCGATCCTGGGCACACACACCTCTGACTTTTCCGAAATTTGTGTTTTTTGAATAAAATAACAATCAAATTCAGCAGTGGGTGATCCACAGTTTATGATAAAGTTTCTTAATTTTCTATTCGAAAAACTACATCTTTATAAGGTGTATATAACTACTAAAACTATGTTTAATACATATGTAGCTTTTGGACGTAAAAACGAAAACAGAAAGCACAGCAAGCCTTAAAACTAAATAAAAAGATTTGTGTAACAAAAAGCTATAAAAACTTGAAATTACTCCTGGGCTATTGTTACCGTCTCCAAGCTGAAGTGCTCTTGCTCAGACAATATGCATATTCACCGCACCTTTACAATACATAAGGAGTGAGTACTGCTGTATCCTACTCACATGTATTCTCAACTTTATATTATTATTTTGGATATTTTCTCTTCAATATAATTCACTCGTACTATTACTTCATTTGAAAGTTTAGAATCTAAATTCTACTTGTAGCAAACCTACTTAACTTAATATACATTAACAACATTATACATTCTTTAGAGTCAGCAAATAACGTTGATAACTTTATATTTGCGGGTAGTTCTTTTTATTTTATTCCAAGACCTTAAATAACTATTGTTCCGATATACTTGAGCCAGTTGACAAACGGAGCTCGCCTGATGGTGTAGCGGTGTGGTGTTATGATGGTATGAAGTTTGGAGTGTGTTTATTATTGGTTACTCGATTTCCGTTTTAAGTGTATCTTATTATTGTCTTGTGAGTGATAACATCAGAAAGTTTGTATAGGTTTTATTATACAGTGAGTTTATAACGTGGATTAAACTCTTAGGATATTATAATATATCCTTGATTATCTTATTTGCTTAACATATACAGGTGTACAAATAAGTTCCCGCCTTTTGGGAGAGATGGCGTGGCACGAGGTTTACGTTAGAATTCGCAGATGATAACCGGCTTGAAAATTATTACTTTGTATTAGTATCATATTTTTTTTCCAAAAATGTCAAAATTTGAGCCAAATAAGCGTCATTTGCGGGAACTTTAAATTTACTTTTTTAATTTAAAAAAATCTGCAGCTGAGGCGCATCGATTGCTCGAAGAAATATATAATAAGACTGCCTTGAGTTAGAGAACATGTCGTGAGTGGTTTCAAAATTTTAAAAATGGTGATTGACGTAGAAGACAAAGATCACAGTGGAAGGCCAAAAATTTATGTGGATGCAGAATTGACGGATTTATTGTAGGTAGATTCGTCTCAAATACAAAAGGAACTTGCACTTACTTTAGAAGTCACATCGTTTAAAATCGTTAGGAATGATTAATAAACAAGGTAATTGGGTTCTATATGAATAAAAGCCGAGAGATACATGAGTGCTACTAGCTAGGCACAAAAAAAAGTGTTTTATATCGAATCGTCACTGGTGATGAAAAGTGGATATATTATGATAATCCAAAAAGAAGAAAATCATGGGGACTACCTGGCTACGTGGCATAGCAAAACCGAATATTCATGGAAAAAAACTCATGCTGTGTATTTGGTGGGATCAGCTGAATGTGGTGTATTACGAGTTGCTTAATCCAAGTGAAACAATCACTGTTGCTCTCTACCAAACGCAATTGATGAGATTGAGCCGAGCTTCTGAAGGCATAACATCCTCAATACAACTCCAGACACACTGAAAGATGGATTGACTTTGTTATTATATAATTAGGAATCAAACTTTCTATCGTACCAATGTTAAATATATCAAGTTTTGGATGATATTTCTGTTCTGTTGACAGCATGGATTCACACAAAACGGCGGAAAGTTTTTTTTAAATCATAATGCAGTTCTTTTAAAAACAATTTTGCTCAGCTATGGAAAAAAATAAACGTTTACTTCATTTGAAACTTTATATGCTGAAAAACTACATTAGAATAGTACGTATGCAGAAAGACTGCTTCTACTTAATACGCTATCCGATTCCTCGCATATGGTTCAGCAATAACAAACTGACTCGAACCACCTTGAACCGTTATAACAAACCCCACGGTCTACTTAGACGCCATTTATATTCATATCACCATGTATTTACATTTCATCCCGCAAGTAACGTTCGAGAAAAGACCTTTTTCTAAGGGCTTGTGCCTTTACGGTGAAATCCTTTGGTAAATGGAATCCGGTCGATGGAGGACTAATCAGTAAATTTGGATATTTTTATCAAATTATTTGTATTGTGGAAGCCAAACTACGGTTGAGAAATAAAAAATGATTACGGAAATACGTAAAATCTGAATTATTATTTCGCTGAATTCTTTAAGTATGATTTTATACGCTTCCGTAGTTTTTTTTATTGGTTCATGGTTTATGAAGCGGAGAGAGTGGATTTGATGTCTGACAATCCACATTGTTGTCGCAATAACTCTTTGATTTTGGTATGATACCTATTATTGTAAAAAATATATATAAACATGTATTTTACACAGGAAGCTAAATAGTGCCTGGGTTTGTCTACCAGGTGTAGTTTTCACACGTTTTTCTTGATCATCGACGACATCTAGTATTAATACAACAAACTACACTAGTTGCAATACTTTAGACAATATTCTTAAAATAAATCAGTAAAAAATACTATAAACCAAAGCAATTAAAAGACTTGCTTTAAGAACTTGACTTCAACAAACAGTTTATGGACTCGAACTCACTACACTCCTTTTTGATTTAAAGTTAGAGACGAATTTTCAATTCACATTTTCCAATATTCCATAACAATGTAATGCTTATCTACAGTATAGTTTTAGCTATTTTGTTATTTTTACAAAAATCAATTCAGACCAGACATGCTCCCTGTAGATTAAGTTCCATGCAAATTAAACACGCAACCAACAACAGGACCGTGACTTTGAATATAACTTAGACATAAGCAAGTAAATAAGGGTCGCGGACGGTTATAAGAACTAAGTTTTTAAACAATTAAGTTATTTTCAGTAATTATATCCGGCGAGGTTCATGTTAACAAAAATTATTATAATTTTAATTTTAGGTTAACAAAAATCGTATGGGAAATGTCATTAAGAAAATAAGTACAAGATATGTCATCAATGGGGGAAAATAAAAAGTATTTGTAAAAACAAACAAATACAGTAGTACACAACAAACAAAAACCCCAACTAATATTATAATTTCGGTAGTAACTAAGAATACAAACTAAACAAACGAAAGTTCGATTTAATATACTACTTACGCCATCTATTGACAGATAGATGATCTTTATTGTCAATTACGCAATCAAGTTTATATCACAGAACCGATTTTGATGAAATTCGGTACAGAGATAAATTAAATCTTAAGGAAGGACATAGGCTCTGTTCTATCGAAAGTACTTAACGAAGCAAAATAAACAAATCAGTATGTGATTACGCCATCTATCGATGGAGTGCATGTTGAGCTGTGATTTTGTAGTCTATGGGAATTAGTCACATATAAATTACGTTGGTGTTGAAAACTGAAATGTGAAATATAAAACAGTATCAATCTTCGTTGTACCATTTTTGAAGTGAAACTTCTTTAGAATCGTTGTGATTTCAAACCGGATGCAACGGAAAAAACGACAGGTAAGAGACACAAATACAAAAATGTGTAGGAAAGAATGAGACAGAAATATACATACTATTTTATATTATTATATATATTCATCTCATTCTTTTGTCGATTTACTGAAGTTTCACTTCTATCGTGTGTGAATCGCACACACACCTTTTTTTTTTTTCATTTAACTACAGCAGACTTTTACGTTTATATGATTGGTATAAGGACTATATTATAGTACAAAAATTTAATAATAAAAATAATAAGTATGTATTATTTTCTTAGCCATAAACAATAATTTTTCGTAGTACATTATGAAACCACGTTGGTCCAAAATTTCGAAACTTTCAGTTCTATGCTTATTAAATACCTATTTTCTAGTTTAATTAGTTCTCATAATTTAACTTAAATGTGCAAAATTTACATAATCTTCTATAAGATAGAGCAAGAACTATTTATTCTGAAAAGCCTTACAAGACAAGACCGATATGAATATTGCATCAAGAATTTAATATTACCGATAAGCACTTGAAATATTTCGCGAAGGAATCTTATAACAGAAAATAGCTTGCTGTTCGATTTATTTGGCTCTAACTACTTTGAATGATACAAGAATATCAGGATAATATAATAATATATAATGCAATAAATAAGCAGTGATAGCCCAATGGTTAAGACATCGGTATCTTTCTCGGGAAGTCCCGGTTCCTGGGCACACGCCTCTGACTTTTTTGAGTTATGTGTATTTTAAGCTATTAAATATCTATCTATATTAAAAACTACACTCCTGAGAGTTTTTCATGTTCTCAAAGGTGTGTGAAGTCTACTCGCAACTCGGACTGGGCCAGCTTGGTGGATGGCTTAACCCCTTCCTCATTCTGAGGAGTAGACTGGCTCAGTGTGTCATTAATGAGTTGTGGTGAAGATGATTCCACATCTATTTTATAGTAGATGTAGAGAAAATTGGAAAAATATTACTAGTTTGGTATTTTGGATTGTGGAAATTTTTATTGACTGCTATTAGAACTTATTCAGAAACATATACATTTTTTTATAAACTATAACTTGGAGAAAATGTCAATGCGGGGGAGGAGGAGAGGGGGTATATTTAAAAACACTTCAAGGGGGATGTGATATCGAATGGATACTAATCCATAGACACTGCTACTGAACCGATAAATAACTAAACATTATGATATCTTAGAATTACGTCAGGAACCTAAGCAGTCCCTTGGACTTGTTACCAAGGTGTACTGCACAGGTTCTGTGTTTAATCGTATTCTAGGTTAACCTAAAACTAGCTTACTCGCCGAAATATATATGATATGAAATCAAAACAGTGAGTGGGCAGTATTTGAATATTGCATGAGAAAGTGTGCAAATGTGTCACGTAAGCTCTAACTAAATAGTTAATTGAATCGATACTTTAACCGACTAAAATGCACTGTAATAGAATTATTATGAATTACCAGTGTGTGAAAAAACAAACTGGCTGTTACTGTGACTTAGTAACACTCTTATATTACACAGGAACTCGTTATTTTCCAGGATAAAGAGTGATCTAATTTTTAATCAAGATTATTAAGTATCTGTATGCCAAATTGATTCAGCTATTTCAGCGTTATGCGCGTACAAAAATACTGATAGAAATGGACGAAAAGAATCTAAAAAGTTTTTTCATGTAAGTATTTTAATAAAATATCATGAAAAACTATAAATATAAAACCGATCTCGTATTAGGTGATAATAGATTTAAGGCAATATTACTTACAAGCAAACAACATTACAAAAGCAATTTCGGCTTCGCATATTGGCTATTAACTCTTGTTGGTGTTTTAGAGTTCTAATATAAAGAAGTTAAATGTTGAGGGAGTTTTACTTTTAAGTTACAATGTGCATCTAAATTAACTGCCAATGTGTATATATATATTAATTTTTATCTAATACCTATTATAATAAAACAGTAACCGTCTGTCTGATATTTGCATAAATAGGAGAAACATAGAAAAATGAAGTCAAAGTAATAGAATTCAAAATAATTTTTTTTATATTCTTTTTATTGTTTACAGGACGAAAAATAAACAAAAATATATAAATCGTGTACCTATAAATAATTATTCAGCTTCTCTTTTAGTGAAAAGAAATTAGAATCTCTTTTAGTCAACTTGGAATTGATTAAAGTTTTTAAGATTCGGTTAGTGACATAATCAATATAATACTGTTTAATGTTAAATACTTTAAACAGTATTATATTGCCTGCGGCTCTTAAACCTATTAATCTATTCATGTGTATATAACAGCCATTTTTTGTTTTGATCTTAAAAATTCTTATATAAAATATCCAAGTTATGATGTTGTTCTATAATGAACTTCGAAATTATGTAATTCTTTATCAATCTTAAACTATTTTCCAGCCTTATTTTCCAAATTTTTTACTTCAATGCCTTCAGTAATTTCTAATTTAATATAATTAAAATTTTATAAATTCTTAACAGATGATGGCGTGATTTAGTTCAATGATACAATTTTTTCAACATATTTTATTATTTAAGTCGGTTAAGCATCCAATAAAGGTCGTTATGTTAATTCTAGTGCATCATAGAGATACAGCACAAGTCTACATGGTCCACAGCTGTACATATGATATTTAGATATGGAATATATTGAGATTATCATTAGTGATAATCTTAATATTTTCCATCTAAAAATCAGTAAGATAATAGCAATTTCCCTAAAATATTCCAACTCAATTCTGCTACAAAAATATGGCAAGTTAGCAAATCGTCAGCGCACCTGCGCTTGAATAACGTTTCCCCGTTTCCTCTAATACCTTTAATAAATCTTAGGAAACTTAAGAACATATTCATATATCTTTTTATTGTCAAACTTATGAGTAAGGCGCTTGAGACATAAAATATGCTAGAACTTTAGTCTTATGATTTGATACCTAAATAAAAGAAAGGTTACACTTTTTAGATCTTTGACTATGAGTCAAAATCCTTCACAACGGATGTCCCAGCATAACGACACCACTTAAGAAGTTGCAGGAAGGTACAGCTATTATGATTATCAGACGAGCTCCGTTTGACAACTGTCACAGGTTAATCTGTACAGAGGTTTTATTTAGTATAAATAGTTACCTGAGTATAATTGAAATAAAATAAAAGGAACTACTCGCGAATACATAGTTATAAACGGTGTTGCTGACTTGACAAATTGTATTCGTCTCTAAGAAAATACTTTCTTTATAATTTTAATTAATTACATATTGTCTCGACCATATTTTTTATGGCAACAATATTAGTATATGATCAAAAAAAAATTATTTTATAAAATATGCTATTCACCGGTTAGCCGATCGGTTAAAATCGGCCTTACTTTGGATCTTCTATTGACTATAAATCTTTAAAAAACTATTAAAAATTCGGAAAATTTCAAGAAAAAAGTTACAAAATGTGCATACAGAATGCTTAATTACTCGAGCCTGTGTACTTTGTACATTCAAAAAAGTATTAATATTAAAATCTCTGAATTAATATGTTTACACAACATATTTTATTGATTTTTAAAATTTATTTATAAAACATTCTTAAGAAATGGTAGTAACATTTAATATTAAATTGCTATTTATATGTAAATAATTTATTTTATTGTAATAGGAAATTTGGTTGGAAAAGATGTATGGAGGAGAGGAAATAATTACTTCTGGTTAATCTGATAAGTTGTTTGTTTAGTATCATAAAGCATCTATTGGTAGTATTGATGTTTGCAACACTGGTTTTTTTGGTCATCTGAGTAACATTTGATTTAAGAAGTTGGTACAAATAGAATATCATTGGGTTGAGCTAACGTAAAGATAAAAGCAAACCAAATAAATACGCCGCCATGACGGAAATATTTATTATTGCATTGCGACTATTCTAGCAGTAATGCTGAAGCCACTGAATCTAAAGTATAACCCCCCAGGAGGATATTTTAGTCAACCCGTCATACTGTTCTGCGTATAGACTACAACTCCTTTTTAATTAGCACTTCTATTATGTAAAAAATAAAATACCTCAAATCTTCTCATCCTTTGTTTACATTAACAACACACGCAATAATTTAAACACGTTACCGTAAATTATTTTACACATGTGACATTTCGTTTATTACATTTTGGCCAATGCAGAGTTTGTGAATAATTAAAATTGTTGAAATGTATGTATGGGACAACCGCATGATTTTAATATCAGCTCTATTAAGGCTATGAATAATAGTTAGCTATTTCAATTATTGAATTATACAACAAAATGCTGTCATTACTTTAACGAGACCTTGCTAAAGTTGCTATTTTATTTTCGAAATATTATAGGAAATATTTATATATAATACTAGGCTATCTCACCCTTGCTTCGCTGAAGGAAATGAACTCTTCGTTGCTGGTGGAAGGAAACTGAGTTTTTAATGGGTAATTTATAACCCCTAAATAATTCACCCACTAACTCATCTACCTATACATACCTTCTCTCTTTTACAACTATGTATGTACAACAAAGTTTATTTTATTTGCCAATTTAGTTTTTATAAGTTATAAGGTCTCAGTCCAATACAAAAATTCCATAGAAAAAGTTTGTTGTTCTTCTTCAATTTGAATAATTTTGAGAATTTTTTTCAATTTTCTCTACGTAAGAAACTCCTTGATACTTCTATATAATTATTTTCATATATTTTATTATATTATCATGGCGTAAAGATAGTTTAAAATCTTTTAAGGTTTTCTTGCCTTGACACAACAATTATATTACTACAATTAAAATTCACGTAATATACTTTTACTTGCCATTTAAATAAAAGAGTTTCGAAGAATTTCTTTCGTCTATTTTAGAGTTCCAAATTTAGGTCAAAAATATTTAATCTGATTTCACAGATAGTAAGTAACATCAATAATTTAATTCAACAATAAACAATGATTCCTTGAAACCGCAAAACACCGAAAGCCTCGTCGCACCCATTAATCAAAGGTACGGATATAACACGTTTTTTACTACCAAAGGGTGCGTTTGAATAGCACCCCTTCCAAATATTGGTTTTTGTCGTAACGTCCAGTAAGAGCAAATCCTTGTTTTTCCATTTATAATACTCGCACGTTCGCGATATCTTGGCGAAGTGGAAGGCTTTACTATAGTGCTATATCACAACGTCATTAAGCTCTGAATATAAAGTGAGGGAATGACAAAACAGGAATTAATTTCAGATATGTCGCACGGTACGTTGAACACCCTACTGTGGACATACGAACCTTCGAAATTAGCTTTGTAGACATTACTATATTTATACCTCATTTAAATTGGTTTAATTAGGCCTACTAGTATTATGAACTCTAATGTTTAAGAGGTTATATGAAGATATTTTATACAGAGGCTGATATATAATAATAAGTTGGTAGAATTCCTGAATGGAATGGGATTATCCAGGAAGCAAAGAACCATGTTGGTTAGTAACATATAAATAAAAGAAAGAATTAAATAACTTAATGTCTTACTCTGTAAATTTGGTTAACGAAGTCTCATAATTAGATTAATCTACAAAAAATCTGCGCAGTAGATAGATATATAGTGATCTTTAAGTGAGAGATAGAGATTTGTTTATAGGAATCTTTCTATTAGCAAACCTGTTGTTAACATGTTCGATAGGTTAGTTGTCTATTGGTTTACTTTAAGTGTACAGTTTACACTCACTGGCTCTAACGTAAAAGATTTATTACGATTAGAGAGTAGCGTCGACTGTGAATAATTGGTTTTACAAAAAAAGAATTTTATGTTTTAACCGGTTACTATGAAACATAATGACGTATTTAATATTATTAACGGTATATTATATTTTTTTATATCTGTGAAAAGTTTGTTAAACATTAAAGCAGTGTGTATGATGGAGTGCGATACCGCACCGTCTGCAGGGTATGTGAGGAAATTCGCTCAATTATGTCTCCCCAACTATAGCTTTTTAGCTTATTTATCAATCAATCTCTGATTAACGATAACCGCGCCTTGTAAACCTCTATTAATGCATTAAATTTATTAAACAATTATTTATCATGAACATTTCATTTCTTATTGACAAAGCTAATAATATTTTTTTGGAATAAGAGAAAGTCTTTAGAAATACTTTGGGTGAAATTAAGCTTTAACCATCATGTTGGTCTTCTCATAAATTAAAGAAACTATAATATGATACATTACACAATAACTTGGTAATTATACATTTTTTAAAATTGCATAAAAAACATCATTCGTATATGGAAAGCTTCAAGAGTTAAAATCAATTTTTGTATATATTTTAGGTTTTAGTTTATAATATTTTTTCTCTCAAAGTGTCTATTCTGAAACAATTTTTTTAATACAAAAAAGACCATTTATAACGTCATTTCGTAAATATTTTATGAAGTACTTTTGCAGAAGTAGTAACTGTCAGTGAATGTTTGCATACTAGTATCTAAAGTTTTGTGACTTATGACTTGTTGAAGCGTTTATAAATCATATTATACAATATGTCGGAAACTAAAGAAAAAGGATATAAAATCACTTAATAAGCATCGTTTTCCCCTCCACGGGTGGGGCAGGCGGAAGTGATTATTATTCCACTCTAGCGCCATAGATGCCGATGATGATGATGCTATTTGATTATCGTTTACTCGTTTATTCGTTTGACAATATTAAAATCACGCGACGGAATTAATAATTAATTTTCCAATGGCGCCATAGATGGCGCTGATGATTCGATTATTCGAATAATCTTTTAGTCGTTCCCGACAAATATATAACAAGATAAACGATGACAAAGCTTGGAATCAAATTGACGTTGATGCTCAGCTGAATGATTATACCTTTGTAAAACAAACTGATGTAAACAATGGCATTTTGAAAAGAGCAACTGTTCAGTTTCTTGCCAGATCTTCTCATCAGGAAACTGCTTTCCGAACTGGTGGTAGCTTCAGACAAACTGAATGACTGACCTATTTTGACGTTTCATACTTTAACTTTGTAAGAAGTCTAATTGAAATAAACAATTTCGAGTTTGAGTTTTGATACTTATTGTCAGACGAAGTCATACTATTTTAACTATTGTATTAACATTTGAACTTTGAATAGCTTTCCGTTTTAGTAGTTAATATAGATTACAACCGCTTTTAGGAATCATAAATATCCAAATGTAGGACAAATAATTGACATTACGCCCGATTTTATATGCACGGAAAATGTAATCTCAATAATTGCATTTATATGTAAATGTATCTATTTACTGGCAACATTAATCGAATGTTAATTCCGAATTCAATGCATTGCACAACTCTGCTATTTTATTGTTAAAATATTATTGTAAGCGTTGTACATGCAGTATTTTAATTTGATTACGTCTATGAATTTCAATTTTCTATATAAATCTAATTTGTATTTATTAAAGGTAATAAAAAATAAAAATGTTAGCAACACTATTGATCGTCTTTTATTGGCTGAATTTTCTATAGATGTATGTATATTAAGAAAACCCTACCATCTCTATTATTTCAACAAATAAACCGATTTAAACCGATCGGTGCCGATAGATCTAATGCAGTCGTCGAAGTGTTTTCATACAGCCAACATTGTGCAAAGCAGTTTCTTGCTACTGCTGTTAAGTGGCAAGGTCGAGCAGGGGAGAGATGTGTTGATACTTCGTTACCCAGCACCTGGCTCGCTAAGTCGAAGACCTGCTTGGCTTACTCCCTAAACTGTATAGTTTAATTAAACTTAAAATTTTTATACAATAATTTGAAATAATAAGAATGTATAAATATACAAAAGTCAGGAGGAAATTTGTTTAAAAATTTATATTAAATATAAACTTTAAAACTGTAGTTTTAAATAATTAATTAAAACCACTAATAGCCGATAAAAATATTTAATTCATTATAATCAGAAGAATGATAAAACCAACCTTTTAATAACTCCCAAGCATTTAATACAGTAATAATTGGGATGTATAAAAAAATATATTCTGAAGCTCACAGAATTGGTAATATTTTCTCGTAAGGTTTTCCTATATTACATTTTCCGTATGCTAATAGAAAATTGGTTAGTAAAGTGCAATCTATATGAAAAACGTTGCTATAAATCTGTTATATCTCTCCAAGTTGAGCCTTCGGGCCGTTTTATGAGAAAGAAAACTATCATAGAAAAACTAGAGACCCTTTTCTTGTTTCTTCAGAAAATAGTTTGATGGAATAATATAAAGCCATTAAGTGTTAACTCTGGATATTCATACTGTTAAATTTCATGACTTGATTCTAATGTAAATTCCGAAAAATAGCTCAATAGATTAATAAAGGGCTAAAAGGCGATTTTTTAAGGTTTTATACTGTATCTAACTATACCGAGCTAACTCTATAAAATATATACATAGAATACATAAAAATATAAATAAATAACGCAAGAGGAAGACAGCAAGTCAATAACGGCTAATAATGCATTTAGAAAATATTTAATTAGGCATGTGATCGTCTAGTTATGACCCTTAATACGTTGTGTAAATAATAACCATCAAAGTTCTTTTAGAGTATCAGAGGCATGAGTTCAATAGGTCATCGAAGAAGATAAATTAAACTAAATAAAGATCGATTTGCATTTTATTAAACTAATGTAATAACGATGTTGTGATGACGCATAGATGTATAATAATTTTATAAATAATGACATCAGAAGGATGTTAGTGATAAAGAAGATAGCTGAAGGAATCTCTCCCTTCCTCTTATAATATTAAAATATAAAGGAGAAAAGGGGTCGGCAGCCCCACACCCGCCACCGACAATGGGTTCCAACCAAATCGTGAACCCTCCAGGATAGAAGGTGGGAGCTATTTATAGTGCGCCTACACTTTTGATGCTACATTAGCAAGGACCGAAGTCCGGGTAATACAGTCAAGACTGCAGTGTTGAAAGCCGAAGCCTTAGTAAATCAGCCGAAGCTGTAATAATAAAAAGGCGTGAGCCTTGTGATGGAAGTAAATCCATTAAAACAGCAAAGCTGCAAGGTGTCCGAAGACAAAGGGACAAGCCCTGGTTATAAATAAAGTGATAAATAAATCACTGGTTCAAACATCAGTTCGTAAGAACTCACAGCACTTAGGCGGCTGATTGCAAGGAATGCACATATTCATATTCACATAAATGTGTTATCGTTGCCACCGGAGTGGATATCGTTGCAGCCGTAGCTGAGAATCGTTGCAGCCGGAGCTGATAAAATGTTGCCACCGAAGTGGATATTGTTGCAGCCGGAGCTGATAAGTAAAAACCACCGTAGTGGATAAGTCGTTGCAGCCGTAGCTGATAATCGTTGCAGCCGGAGCTGATAATCGTTGCAGCCGTAGCTGATATAAATATGTGTTATGGTCCACCTGAGTGTAATGTGAAATACGAGATATGTACAACTCGCTTACAAAATGCAACACTCCCATCGAGCATATGAGTCAAACAAAGAGACGTAATACGCCAGTTCATTATTTTACGTGGCAAGCCACGGAAGTAAAGAGACAAAGTAGGCCACACTGTCCTATATGCTAGTAAACATCCCATAAGGATAATTCACCAGACGCCCTAGCACTATGACATGCTACAATGTCTATTTAAAAGCACTAAGCTAAGGGGCAGTCCTGACAAGGACTATTGATGCCACTCACAATGTCCATAAACAAAGTCCACGGACAATGCTCGTGGTTGTACCCAGCATCGCTAGAACGTACCACTTCGGCTTACAGCCTCCGCACCGCTCAGCAGCTGGATACGATGGTGTGATAGACACAACGATATCAACTGTGACGCCAGGACGTTGAAGTATCAAATCACAGTGAGAGTCACAAACAACATCGTCTGAGCCACGAGAGACCTCGGAGTATCAAATCATAGAGTGATAGACACAGCGATATCAAACTGGACATCAGGACGTTGAAGTAACAAATCACAGCAATAGACACAAACAACATCGTCCGAGTCATCAGAGACCTCGGAGTATCAAATCACAGAGTGATAGACACAGCGATATCAACTAGGACATCAGGACGTTGAAGTATCAAATCATAGTGTGATAGACACAAACAACATCGTCTGAGTCACCAGAGACCTCGGAGTATCAAATCACGAAATATTCAAGACAACTTGTCATGGGGGTAGTCTGCTAGTAGCTGATGTAGCCACAAAGCCTACAAACCAGTCCACAGCGTATCGTCAAGAATAAAGCATATCCGGCACCGTACACAAGAATTCTCAAAGTAGAACTTAATCACACTAAGAGGCATCTCGCGTCCGTACCACCAAGATACGCAAGGCTCCAGCAACAGACAGATGGACTTCTCAAAGACAATCAAAATCATCTAAGAGTCACCTTCCGTCCGTATGCCAAAGCTCGTTCGAAATATGGCGGTCCTGCAAGACTATTCTCGCAGAACACTTTTATAAGGAGGCTGATCTAAACACATGCATCACCATAACATCGCAACTACATAAGATATTATTATTAAAACATATTTATATTCATTATTTAAGAGGTTCATTATTATTACATGCATCGCCCCTATACATGTTTTATATTGTTATAATTCTTTAGATGGTCACCCACAAACCATCTGTGATAAATACTTTTTATGACCTCTTATTATATCGGTATCATATGTAGTACATGAATGTGAGATGCTGTGTCGACGATCTCACGATGCCCCCCTACATATGCTGGGCGATCGGTCCGACCATCGGCAGCTCCATACATTCCGATACTTTCCCCATACTAGCTAATACACGAACCGTCTTCATAATACACGAACCGTTTGCATTATTTTTAATATATCTATTATTGAAAATTATGATCAATTATTATTTCTAATGTATTAAATGACGTTTTAAATATAAAATAAATTACTTTTTATGTTTATTGGTACATATTATGTTATAATATTTATTAATTACTATTTTATTACCTCTTTATATTATTTATTATTATTATTGTTATCTTAAATGTTGAATTTACTTTATGTAAAGTTTATAACCGTCACAATACGGAACTCCAAAATTTAATTTAAGCTAGCGTTTTGGTTAAAGAAATCAAGTTCAGTAATACCTTTGTTAAATTTTGGAAAAGCAATATCGTTCCTTCATTTTTTTTTTATTTTCATCATAAATGGACCAAGACGATCTTTTAATAATTTCGTTATACTAAAAGTAATTTAGCTGGTTATTATTAATGGCCCACTGCTGAGGCGGGTCTCTTCCTCAGAATGAGTTAGGCCTTAGTCCACCACGCTGGCTTAGTGCAGATTGGCAGATTTCACGCACCTTTAAGAACTATCAGGAGTGCAGCTTTCCTCACGATGTTTTCCTTCATCGTTAAAGCTAGTGATATTTAATAGCTTAAAAAGTCAGAGGTGTATGCCCAGGATCGAACTCGGACCTCCTGAGTAAAACACCAATGTCTTAAGCACTAGGCTATGACTGATTAGCCGACTATATATTGTTTATACCTACCTTCACTTTAATTATTACAACCATAGAAATTTAAAAGACAGTCTCAAGTGTATACTTAAATTTTTCCGCATAAGATATTAAAGTGTTACCAATTATAAATCCTCTCAAAACCTGTGTTTTATATTTATATATTATATAGGAACTATTTGGTTATTGCGGCACGCGACTGCCACGTGCCGGAGGAGGACACGTCATTAGCTACGTACCTCAAGGGAACACTTGGCTTTTTATTGACTTTCTGGATTTGTTGCACTGTGAGTGATAAAGAACAAAAATATTTTTTTTCATCATACAACCATACATGGTAAAGTATACTAGTTAAAAGTAAGTATTCATGAAATAAAAAAAGCTTATAATATAATATTGTCCTCTTTACGCAATTACATATACGTTATCTAAGGCTTAAGATACACTAACGACTTGCATTTGTCAGTGCCATCAGGCCGACTCATGATGGTATTCTATCTGTGGCTTCACCTGAAAATCTTGATTAATTACTCGATGTCCCCTAAACTATTTGGGATCACTATCAGGTACATCAACATGCGGGTAGTAAGGAATATATATAGAAGATATAACATAACAGTAAGTACATACCTATAAGTTTATTAATTCATTTCCAATAATATGACTTCCTGAACAGATTTTTTAGCCACTATAACCGAAGATCACTTATTATGTGTTGTAAATAAATCTATAGAACAACTAGTTCGTTTCTATCAGTTTGGGCGGAGACAAATAATAAGTTATTTTACTTAAAAATACACAAAATTCAATTGTGACTAGATTTAGGGTTATTTTTGTGTTTGCATTTTTTGGAGTCTCTAAAATACTATAATATATATCTTGTCACATATTATACTATATCTTATATAATAACAGCCCATATAGTTATATTTCAGTGTGTAATTTATATTTTTAAATGTATATTTTATCGTACGTTTAAGATCATACTCGTAAGCAAAATATGTAAAGATTATCAAATTCTAAGTTTTCATCAATTTCACCAAGCATTCCAAATTAAGGTATCGTTACGTAATTCTCTGATAACATTGATCATAGTCATTCTTTATAACTAATTAAAATTCGATTCTAACAATAATAACAATTCACTAGAAAGTATTGATAATATTTCAACAGGTCCGTCTATCCTATGTTTTCCAGAATCATGCAAATCTGTTCTGAAAAATAATTTGCCTGATGATAAAATCTCAACATTAAATGTATTAACGCATAACACTAGAAGTATTACAAAAAACTTTAGTCAATTTGAAGTGTTTCTTAATAGATTACAAATATCGTGTGAAATAATTATTCTCACAGAATGCTGGAATTCTAGGACTGCATTCTTTCCAGATCTAGAAAACTATAATCTACATTTTACCAAAACCAATCTTAATCAAAACGATGGAGTAGTAGTATATACAAGACACATCTCATATTCTCTACTTGATATCTACAACATCTTAAAAAAATCAACCTTACTACCTTAATCTACACTTAAATTTCTATTTAACATTGGCAAAATCACTCGTAACTTACGTAATTTTCTTTCATTTTGTTCCCAGCATGATAAAACAATTTCTCCATTATTTATTCAGATTTATTACAAAATGCTAAACTTTTTAGATTTTCCAAATATAAGCAACAAAATAATCCATTAATACATCACTGATTGATTGATGTTTGCATTGTGTGGAATATTTTCTTTCGTGTAGTATTACTACTTAAGTTTTACATAACTTAATGTTACATTTAACAAAAAATACTACTTCAATTGAGATGTTATACCTAAACATTTATTTTTTGGAGATCTCTGGCATCGTCCGCGTGATGCTCTGCTCCTATGAGACTTAGCATTATGATATATATCCTATAGCTTTCCTCGATAAATGTGCTATCTAACACTGAAAGAATTTTTCAAATAAGACCAGTAGTTCCTGAGATTAGCGCGTTCAAGCAAACAAACAAGCTCTTCAGCTTTATATATTAGTATAGATTTAGGATTCTTTTTACATCAAAATAAATATAATCGGATTGCGAACTATAATATAAAATATATTAACGAAGACATTAAATATTATTATGGTATAAGATAACAATTAATAAATTATTATTCACAAACCCCAAATCCTCCAAAAGAAGAACACTTATGAAGTGACAACGGAACGGTTCCTTTCCTGAATAATGGCTACCGACTTCCGGCGATATATTTCCGCTATCTCGGCGGCAACATGGCGTCCGCGTTTCCGCTTGACCGTTATGGTGTGTTAATCGAGCATTAAGTCTTGGAGATGAAAAACTATTCATACAATCATTATGAAGATAATATCAATAAATGGTAATGTAATGTTTATTAGCAGCCTCCATATTGAATCGTTTAAGCATGTTCGGTTTAATAGTGTAGCTTTATTATATTATTTTTTTAGGTTTTATATAAAAACTAGTATCACTATGTCGCTATATCACTTATCGCTATATTTTACTTTTTAATTTTCAACACCAACGTAATTATGTATAACTAATTTCCAAAGAAAACGAAATCACTTTGTCGATAGATGGCGTTATAGCATAATCATTTGTTTAGCCTATATCCTTCCCCAAGTTCTAATCTATGTATGTACCAAATTTTACTCAAATTTGTTTAGTGATTCAAGCTTGAATGTATAACAAACAATATATGGCGTAACGCATTTTCGTTTGTTTAGTTTGTATTCTTAAGTATGACCCATGGTTATTAGATGTAACTTTCGAAGTTATAATATTAGTTAGGACTACATCATGAAGCCAATAAAATTGGAAAAAAAGGAGCTTGAGAAAACTTGCAACCTTTTGGTTTTTAATCGGTGTCTAAAAATAAGGATTTTCCTTGTATTTATATTCAAGGAAAAAAAATGAAATTTGGAGAATGCTGAAATGAGTATTTATTTACTTACATTTTTTTTAATTTATGGCTACAAAAGGAAACAACTACAAAAAGTTTGTGCTACCTACCTAACTTCAGTTGTTTCGTTATAGTGACGCTATATAGAGAGTCTCTCTGTCATTGTATTGATGTCACTAAAGTAACGGTACATAGGGTAGTATTACATAGATTGTCGCTATAAAGAATATCTCTGTATTGCGTATCGCTATATACATATACGTTAATGTGATCAGGTTAAGTAATCCTCCTTTATTTATACTAGCAACCCGCCCCGGCCACTCACAGACGCGACAGCGCGAAGCGAGTTTGTTTATACTATGTAAAGATTAAAATAAAGATTGCAAAATAATATGTACATAGATGCTTAAGATAATTAACAATTTTCCTTACATATACATCGATTTTAAATTACACGAGTGAAAAATCCCCCATCTCAGTTTCATAGCAGACATTATTGTTCGCGCTCCCTTGTCTACCAGCTTTTGTTATTATTCTAGCTTGCTTCCAAACAAAGAGCATTGATGCTTAACAAAGACGTAATTATAGAGACTAAGAAACTGATGCTTTATACTCTATATATTTTCCTTATTAATTGTGAAATCGTTCGTTTTATTATTATAATTAATACGATATAGATATCGGTTTACAAATCTACCCTTATGTATGTAATCTCTGATAGTGATACGATTTTCATAATAATCTTGCATTGATTGAAAGCAATGATTTTTCAATGAAATAGACTGAAATAACTTTAAATGAAATAACTTATCTACATCTACACTAGGGTGTGCCAAAATAAGACGATTTTTTTTTTTATTCTCACCCCAAAATATCATAGGATATGTCCAAACAAAAATTCTGTCCAAAGGCCAGCTCTTAATTTCAATTTTAAGAGGTTCTTCATCGAACTTTAAGTTTTCCCATTTAAATAACATGGAAAACATGGTTTTTAATACTTTTTTGTCTTGTAAATTGTGAAAAAATCATATTCAAGAAAATGAGTGAATGGATCTTTTTTAGTATTAAGTTTAGTAAAGTTTGTCTTCTTGTATGTTTGTTTGTTGCAAATAGGCTCGAAAATATTGTAACAATTTTGAAAATTATTTCACCTGTAGAAAGCTTACATCCTTTCTGGGTAACATAAGCTATGTGGTGTTGCTATAAATAATCTAATTAAAATGCTGATGACTGAAGATATGGCCATTTAGGTCCTATAACGTGGCAATTTTGTACAGTGTAGGTTTTCTCTGGAACTACTGATCCGATTTTGATAATTCGCTCACTGATAGAAAGCTACACTATTATTGAGTGACACAGGTGATGTAGTGTTGCCATATTTTTTTAATTAATATTATATGGCTATTTTGATGCTGCTGATCTGATTTCAAAATTATTTCATTGAGAAAAGTCTATAGCATTTCTGTCTCCCAAAGAGGACTTTTATATTTTCATTGTCTCTCTTTTTTATTTTCTTCCATTTTTATCTATATCTCTGTTCATTCTATCTCTTTTCATTTTCTTTCTCTCTGACCTTTCTCTCTCGCTCTTTTATTATCTGTCTCTTTTCTCTTTTATTTCTTTCTGTATTTTATCTTTTTTTATCACCTTTTCTTACTTACTCTTGCTCTCTCTCTTACCCTTTTTCTTATAATGAAGTGCTACAGAATTATAAAGAGACAATTTAAAGACGTCAGTTATAACATGCCTTCAAATACCTGGAGCAAAGCGAGGGCAGGCCGCTCGTTTCATAGTTAACTAGGAAATTTCCAAAAATATAATAAATATTAGCTTATTTATTATTAGTTTTGTCGTTGATGTCGTTCAATTGTGTGGTATTTTCTTTAATTTACAAAATTTGGTGTATCAAATATTTGGTGTTGAGTCAAGGGGTCGAATGTAGTGTAGGTGAGAGTTTACGAATAGTAGGAGAGCTCTTGAATCTCAAAATTATTGTCTTTTATTTATTACTTTGCAGTAGAATTAATAGTTTAGAACTTAAAAATTTAATTTATTTTCAACGAAGGTAGCTACTTAGACACCACCATCATTAGTTTTCTTTTCATCAAAGTATTTTCCTCGAGGCGGAATTCAAAGACTAGGTAACGAGGTACAGAAATCAATTCCACTTATCGAGTTCATCCACCTATAATACGAAGCGTGGGTATTGTGCCATAGGTAACTGCTTGCAAAAAATATTTTAAACTAGGTTTTGTTTGCGGTTTTGTTGTACACTTCATATTATTTAAATATTTTATTCCTTATGGAGGTATAGTACCTATTACAAAAAGCAATCCTATAGTTATTTCTGATTGAAAGCCAGTTCCCCATGGTTCAAGTTTCAACAAGGATTACATGTTTACTCTATGGAAATACTCCACAAAATGTTGCTTAATTATAGGGACAAATCTTAGAAGTTATCGCCTTAATGAGTATTTTAAAAAAGGGTTTTTATTGTTTATAATAAATTGTTCGTGTAAATAATAATTACTAATAACTATAACTCGTATGTAAGTGAGATTAGTTCAAAAAAGTGTCGCATAATAATTTTGTCATGATCTAGAAACCTGTAAACAATATACAACTGGGCGTTGAGATGTTGATGTGTGTGTATAAACAAACTAACTTTCATACAGTTCTATATGGTTGTGGATATCCGATTAGTAGATATGAAACCTGTAATTTTCATTTTCTTTCAGTTTCTTTATTGCCTTTTATTTATAGCCCTATGCCTCTTGGGTAATTCAGAAGGTAGAAATAGTGTCTAGCTTGTAAGTGCAAGGGATTTTTATTTTTTGCTGTGCTGTTTTATAATTCATTTTCTACTCAATAATCAAAAATTTGAATATAATTTTTATTGTTAAAAAACTTAACGTGGAAAAAACTAATATAAACTAAACTTCACTTTGACGAATACACTACAGTTTCCTCAATTTTCCCTTGTACATTAAGTACACATAAAAGCATCGTACATTCAAATTCAAATAACGTAATGGGTCCCAACAACCACTGAATACTGTACAAAAATGCCTCAGCGGTTTGTGGTTTGACTTTCTACATCCCAGCACTTATGTAAATACGACCTATATTTTCGTCTAATGCTTGATGTTGAATAGACATGCCCAATATTACAGTTAAGGGAATATGTAATGTAACATTATTAGTAACATTTATCTAATTTATTCTATAGCTTCTGTGTAGCTCTGAATAATATTCGTCATTCGTAGTTATATTCACTCTTCGTTTGTGGAATCAATTAAGATTTTTCTACTAAAACTATGACATTTTTTACCAGATAATATTCCATTCATGAAAATATTATAAGCCACATAATCCTATTCTATGAATAAAGAGACTTAATATAGAAACTTTTTTGACTTTTATATCCAAAACTAAAAATTTATTGAAAGTTTTATTATCAGCCCTGCTAGTTACATCTTCTGCGACATAACCAAAATAAAACTCCTACGTTTCTCTCAAAATAATAATCAAAAGTAATGTAAAAGGGCTTCGTATAGAACCCTAATAATACTTAGTGGCTCCTTATCTATTCTTCTTAAAAACATACTTTTGGAAAAGTAGTTATACCTTTAGATAGAAATGGTACAGCGAACGTATTCCTGTAAGTATAACAGAGCATGAAAGTTTGCTCCAGCATTGGAGCAACGTTGGTCCAAAATTATACAATTAACGCAACACTCTAACACTGTAAGTAGTGCTCATGCTCATGAATATTATATTAAAAACAGCAGTCCAGACGTACAATTTACCATTCCGTTTGCTATGTGTCAACTTGGGTAAGTGATTTATTAATAAGCTTATGAAGTAATAGCCTTTGAGCTCTAGATTAGCCTAATAACACGATGTTCTAGATTTAACAGTTTTGTTTTATCGTGGAACTAAAAACATATCCATTTCATTACATTTGTGATCATCTTGAATTTTACTATAGAAACTTACTTGGTAATTTAAAAGGAATCAAAAAGGTAACCAGACTCGCATGGCTCAACCCAGAAGAGCACCCTGCCCACATAAAAGTGAGACGCGCGAATCCGAACCAAGACACACCACACAAGTAGGTAGCTCGACGATCGAACAATCAGACTCGTACGGCACAATCCAGAAGAGCACACTGTTCCGTTGTGCAACTACAAGCGTCGCATACAATAATTGCTTGCAACGCTTGTAGAGTCTTCTGGATTATGCCGTACGAATCTGGTTGTTCGATTGTCGAGCTTCCTACTTGTATGATGTGCTCTACTGGGTTGTGCCGCACGAGTCTGGTTGTTCAGATTTCCGCGTATTATAGCAAGGTAAACTTTTTGACGTTTTAAATCATGAATTTCCGCAAAGTAACGCCTGATTCAATCCAATACGTGGTAATTAGTCATTTTAAAGCTTTATAAGACGGTGAGACTCACGTATTGGTTTGGTCACATGGACTATAGTTTCAAACGCATTCGCCGGTCTTCTTTAGCAGGGATCATGTGAGTCTTACGACGTACTTATCATGTGAGTCCTTACATTGTATTTGGGTTTGTTATCACAACCTCATGTTAATCTAACCCTATACTAAGAGTGAAACCGGGCAGTGAAGGAGAGTGTTCACATATATTGTAGGAAGTACTCCCCTAAACCTACACCTCGGTCACAAAGCGTCACTGTACAAATGACTTTAGGGAATTATTAATTGAGTAAAATCATTTGTACAGTGCGTATACAAAATGTGAAAATATAATCATTTTATTATTATCCTATTGTTTCGTTAATTTTGAAAATAGCAATTTCGTAGTTGAGAAAAATAAAAATGTATATGTTTAGAAGAAAACGATGATGACATAATATTTTGGACTTACTATTTGATTAAATCGTAGGTTGGGTTAGAAAATTTTGTAATTCACGGTAATTCTAGCCTTTACAGTACTTTCTACATAATTAAAATTTACACATTTTACGAACGTAACTATACGTTTCTTATAAACTATATCTGTATTTAATACATATCAGCTTTTGCTGAAATATTTTTGGCTGCCAACTGAGCTCATTTTGTTGGTGTAAAATTTTGAGTGGAATATATGAAAAAGGTTAATTAAAGTGTTCTTAATTAGGCTGAAGGCGCAATATGCGCCAAAGTTATAAGATAATAAGAAGGAAGTAATTAAAACATTACCGTACAAAGTCAAATGCTTTTGTCTGTTTATTACAAGCGCTCAACAAGTTTGGCTTCATTTCGAAAAGAACAGTTCGGGCTCTCGTTTAAGTTCTTGAGGTAATTTTATATATTTTTAATATTTATTATCTGTAAATATACTCTGAAATATATGTTGTAGAGTTTCGTTATGATGTTATATTATAAAATTACAATTTTTTCGCGTCATTTTTTTTATAATTAAAGAAAATGTTTTTTTTTAATATTTTATTTATACAACTATTTTATTTATTCAAGTATACTGTTTTGTTTAAAAATATTTTTCGAAATTGAATTAACATTTAATTTGATTTATTGTTATTGGTGTCAACAATTTTATATAACAGGAGCTGGCAATTATTTTAATACATTTTCGCAATTCTCACGTTTGGACACGTTTTAACCTAGATACAAATTATAAGAGGGCACTTAAACTGCAGCACAAAAGTCAATTTTTGAAATTAAAAATATGCCAATCCTATATGGACATTGTTTTTCAACTGCAACAAACAACTTTCTCGAATTACTGAAATGAGACCAATTCCTGTACAGTACACTTAATAGATACACTTTAGATATGAACTAAAGCAATATCTGGGTCTTAAAACCTAGGAACAGCTTAACAATGCCTTTGTACCTCGCCTCCAAACATGATTGATGATGATACAACGCACAGAAATAAAAACAAAATTAAGCTTTCACTGTTTTTTTTATAATATTCTTACAATTTTTATAATATCAAACATTCACGAACCTTATCTATACTAATATTATAAAGAGGAAAGATTTGTATTTTTGTATTTTTGTATGTAATAAACATAAAAACTACTTGACCGATTTCAAAAATTCTTTCACCATTAGAAAGCTACATTATCCCTGAGTAACATAGGTTATATTTATTACAAGAAAAAAATTAGAGATTCTTAAGAAATCTCACGAAAACCAACCCAAGATGCCAAAAAATTAGCCATAAAATATCTTTCATCGCATGCGCTGCCAAAAGTATTGATGATAGAACAAAAAAATGTTCTACAATATTATAGAACGTATCAATATCCACAAAAAAGTCCGCGAGACCATATGTTCAACTATTATAGTTACGTCACTATAACTACTTTTTTACATTTTAAAAGTTGATAAAAATGCCTATCAAAATCAGACCATGTTTTCTGTAACTTTGTATTAATCCTTATCTAAATAAATTATTTCGTATTCAAGACTATTTCAATACCTGTAAATTACTTTTTGAATTATTAAAATCGGACTTTCCATTCAAAAGATATTACGAAATTAAAAATATCAATATAAACAAATAATACACGACGACGCGACGGGCCAGTATAGCGACGCAGCGCAGCGAGTAAAGCGGCAAGAGAGGGGGCACCGAAATGCGGGAGGGCCAATATATTTTTAAAAATAATATTCCACCCGCGCGAAGCCGGGATGGGCCGCTAGTCAGTTATATTTTGCCAATCGATCTAATTATAATACTTTAAATAAATAGTAAAGCCACAATAAGTAAGTTACCTATTGTATTAAAGTACATCTAAAGTAGTAGAATTTAGTTAGAACGAAGAATTCATTGTAAAAATAATGTTATTGTATTTTAAATTTAAATTCCCATATTTTTACAATATCAGAATATAACTGAGTCTCGCGTTTGTCTCTCTGTTTACCCACGTGCGTGTTCCCACGGCGCGGCGTCGGGCGGGCGGAGTGTTATTCAGCATTATGCTAATTTTGTGCACACACAGCGTATTATTGTTTCTAACTTTTGTGCGTGATGTTACTTCTCATACAATTATGTTTCAAATATGTTGTTAAATACTGTTTATTTGAAGATCATTGTGGCGTTAAGTCCTTAGTTACATATCAGACAATATTTTTAAAATAAATCTAGTTTTATATAAAACAAGAACATAAAATACAGTTTTTAGATATACTTATATAACACCTTTAAAATGTTTAAAAACAAATATGGAAATATAATATGGTTATCATAGAGTTTATTTGTTGTTGTTGTTATTTTTAATCATATTTATCGATGAGCATTGTTCTTTTACGAGCTATAAAGTTTTAAACTTATAATTGTAACAATTCCTAAGAGATACATGGATTAAATGTGTAAAAACATGTCAAAGACTCATTTCAAATAATATAAAATTAACCACTATGCCATTATAAACAATAATTTAATAAATTGAGAATCAGAATAATTTTTATTTGGCTTCCTAAATTAATAAAAAAGTATTAAAACTATGTTTCCCTCAGTATTCAGTTCTTTTAACGAGTGTTAAGTACGCTTGATGATTTCTATAGAATCTAGAGCATAGGTAGGATTTGCGAAGATTACGGAACTAAGACGAGTAGAAAAGAGGTTCATACAGATGGGTAAAGACCCCTCTTACTATTATGAATCAGTTTAGAAATAGCTGAATGCCATAGGATAACAAATAAATTGACCCAATTTTATTTAACATACAATTTTTGTATGTAAGCTCAGGTCAAACCTTACAACCGAGTTTTAAAGCAAGTATTCTTAACTGATTGATGAAAATGCATGCTTAGCTAAGTAGCATCAGTGATAGCCTAGTGGTTAAGACGTTGATGTCTACTCGGGAGGTCCATGTTCTATCCTGGGCACACATTTCTTTTTGTGAGTTATGTGTGTTTTAATAAAGTAAATTTCACTTGCTATATAACTGAAGGAAACCTGCACTCCTGACTGTTCTCCTTCGCACTTGCTAGCGTAGTAGACTATGGCCTAATCTCTAAATGTGTGGTGGTGGTGAAGGATGATGATGAAATATCCAGAATAGCGACCAAGATGGCGGAAGGTATTTCTTTATACGACTATGATATTGGTATGAAGTGAAAGAGTTTGCTGAATACAATATAAAATTTAATTATCATATTTAGTTCGTTTATTTATCATACAAATTGGTTCACTGTTAGTTAATTGGGTTCAATTTAACTAACAAATAGTTTTAGGATAGCATATTACTATCTTAGTATGATTCCTGATATAGAAATAATCATTTTTTTATGTTAAAGTCATTAGATTAAGAATGAAATGTATGTAGAATACAATTACTTAACACGATGCAAAATGCATTGACGCGATGGGAGTGTAGGTCACTTCCCGGATAAATCGGATTTAAATTGCGTTAATACGATATAAAGTAGAGCAAAACATTTTTATTGTGTAAATACTGTTTTAATTTCCACGATAACCCATCCAACAAAACCCGTTTTACTTTATGTAGCAGTCATAAGACTACTTACTTATTTGATTTTTATAATCATTTGCTTGCCTAACATAGTTTTACATTTCAAATTCATATCATATCAATAGTTATAATTAAACATGAAACGTACGGGGCACGATTATGTCAAATGGAAACTGATATTAGTCATAACTCTATAATTTTTTTGTCCATTATTAGCTCCTTTTTCGATATTACGATATTTTGTAGATTATTTATATAATAACTGTTGTAGTTATAATCTATAGTAGTAAGCTGTCAAAAATATATATGTTATCTGTGGACCCATGAGTCATGTTTTAAGTATTAAAGTATAAGTTTTAACAATGTGAGTTTTATTAAATTATATAAATAGTTCATGGCGCAGGCGCATTTTCGAAATGGAAAATTGTGTTAAATTACCACCTAATTTTGATATCAGAGCACAAAATGCAGCAACGGAGTGGAAGTTTTGGTACAGAACATTCCAAGACTATTTGTGTTCAACGGGACATGATGATTCGACAGATAAAGTAAAGCTCTCTTTGCTACGAAATATGATGGGTATGGAGTCAACCCGTGTAATTTTAACGTTACCTTTATCTAAGGAAGATGCAGAAAAGTATAATTCTGTAATTCAAGCGATTGAGAAATATGTCAGTCCAAGGGTTAATGACGTGTTCGAGCGTTTTAAATTTAATGAAAGGAAACAAAAGGTCGGCGAATGTTTTGATGATTTTTTTACGGATTGTAAGCATCTGATAGCAAGTTGTAATTATAAGGAATTTGAAGAACAAATTTTACGTGACAAAATCGTGCAAGGGATCCTGGATAAATCTGTACAAGAAGCATTATTGAGAATTGATAATTTAACGTTAGATAAGGCAACTAGTTTTTGCAGAACATCGGAACAGAGCAGGAAACAAGTGTTGGAGATGAATCCTTCAATAGAGATTGACCGTACTAAATTTAAATATAACAAACATTTTAAAAACAAAAAGTGTGACAGCTCTCAGTCTAAAGAAAAGGAGGAGAAATTTGAGTGTTCGAGGTGTAAAACTAGACATGGACCTCGTCAATGTCCTGCATATGGAAAAAAATGTTCAAAGTGTGGGATTAAAAACCATTTTGCAATAAGCTGCCGAGTGAAGAAAAAAATACAAAATGTAGAATGTGATTCAGATTCAGAGAAATCATCGATTTACTGTTATAGTGTTGAAATCGGGAAAAAATCTGAGTGGACAGAAACAATTGTAATTGAAAATAAAAAAATACAGTGTCGATTGGATACGGGTGCAGATGTCAGTGTAATGCCTGTAAGTATTTTTAAGGCTTTGGGCAGTAATATAGAAATTCGACCATGTAATAAAAATTTAGAAGCTTTTCAAGGATCAACAATCAAACCTATAGGTATGGTAAATTTACACTGCACATATAAAAATAATGAATGTTATGAAAATTTTATGATTGTTGACTGTAAGTCTATGTTATTTGGTTTGCCAGGTTGTATTTCTCTAAATCTTGTAAAAAGAGTTCAAAATTGTAATGTGCAGGCTGTGTCAAGTAATGATAAGTCTCTGTTTATTTCAAAAAATATGGATATATTTGAAGGTCATGGTAAGTTTCCTGAGCCATGTGACATACCAACCGTACAACATGAACAAATTTGCCACCCAGCACCAAAAATCCCTCATAAGTTGCTAGACCCATTGAAGTGTGAGTTAGATAGGTTAATTAAAAGGGGTGCTATATCAAAAGTAGGAAAAATTGATTCCTCAGCATGCATAAATAGATTAGTATTAGTAGAGAAACCTAATGGGAAGGTTCGATTATGTCTTGATCCCTCTGAGCTTAATAAATATATAGTTAGAAAACCTCAAGTATTGATGACAGTTGATGAAATAGCAAGTAAACTTCATGGGAAAAAATTTTTCTCAGTTTTTGATTTGTCAGAAGGTTTCCATCATGTACCTCTTATGGATTCAGCTTCATGGAAATGTTGTTTCTCCACCCCATTTGGAGTATATAGATTTTTAGTTTTACCTTATGGTTTATCAAACTCACCTGATGTTTTTCAAGAACAAATTGAAAAATATTTTGGAAGTATACCTAATGTTATAACTTGGTTTGATGATTTGTTAGTAATGGGAGAGACAGAAGAAAGGCATGATGAGACTGTTCAAAAGGTTTTGGATAGGGCTAGATTGATAAAAGCTAAGTTTAATAAAGATAAACTACAATATAAGCAGAAAGAAGTAAAATATGTTGGGCAAGTATTTGATAAAAATGGCATGCATGTAGACAAAAGTAGGGTAGAATCCTTATTAAAATTAAAAGTACCGGAAAATAAAGAAAATTTACAAAAAATTATAGGTTCATTTAATTATGTGAGGCGCTATGTACCAGAAATGGCAGAATTGTTGGCACCTTTGTGTAGGTTATTACATAAGGATGTAGAGTTTCAGTGGTTACCACTACATAATAAAGTTTTTCAACAAATAAAAAATAAAATCTCTGAAGCACCAGCATTATCACCATTTGTTCCAAATAAAGAGATTATTCTTCAATGTGATGCTTCTAAAAATGGTATAGGATCCTGTTTATTTCAAAGAGATGATAAAAATGTATTAAGATTAGTGGCCTGTGTTTCAAGAACTATGAATAATTGTGAGTTAAACTATAGTCAAACAGAAAAAGAATTGTTGTCTATTTATTTTGGCACACAAAAGTTTCACAAATATATTTATGGTTCAAATAATGTTTTAATACAGACGGACCACAAACCTTTGATTTCAATTATGTGTAAGCCTATTTCTAAAGTAGGATCTCCTAGGTTAAGACGTCTTCGATTAAAGTTATTAAATTATAACCTTAAGTTAATTTATATTCCGGGTAAAGATATTCAATTTGCAGATATGTTGTCAAGAAATAGTTTAAATCTTAAAGAAAAAGATTTTGAAATGTTTGAAATGGTTCATTCTGTGTCTTTACATTTACCTATGAGTATGGCAAGGAAAAAAGAATTTCGTTCTGAAACGAGTAAAGATCAAAATTTGGCTCAAATTATAACATACTATTATTCTGGTTGGCCTGAGCAAAGTAAAATTTCACAGGAATGTAAACCTTATTACTTGTTAAGAGATGACATTTATGTTGAGTCAGGTTTGGTTTTCTTAGGAAATAAAATTATTGTACCTAAGTCATTACAGACCTATGTTTTAAATTTAGTACATAATGGGCATCAGGGAATAAGCAAATGTATCAAAAGAGCAAAACAATTATTCTATTGGTCTAAGATGTCTCATGATATTGTGCAGTTTATTTCTAAATGTCGCATTTGTGAAAAATATAGACCTGCAAATTGTCACGAACCTTTGTTACCACATAAGTTACCTAAATTAAGATTTTCAAAAGTTGGTACTGATATTATGGAATTTGCTGGAAAATATTATCTGGTTCTAGTAGATTATTTTTCTCATTGGTTAGAAATTTTACCGTTAAATAGTAAAACATCAAAGTCTGTTATTAACGCGTTTCAAGAAATATTTTTCAGGTTTGGGTACCCTGTAGAGATTATTGCTGACAATAACCCATTTAGATCTCAGGAATGTATGGAATATTATAAATCTAAGGACATTACTATTATTACCAGTAGCCCACATTATCCCAGAAGTAATGGTTTAGCAGAAAAAGCAGTAAATATAAGCAAAAATTTATTAAAAAAAGCTTCTGAGGAGAATGAGGATTACAGGAACTTCTTGTTAAGTTACAATAATACTCCACTGTCAGGATTAGATGTATCCCCCTCACAAATATTAAATAGCAGAAGGGTGAGAACTTGTATACCTGTAACAGAAAAATTGTTAGAACCTAAAGTGGAAAAAAATATTTATAAATTGTTAAAATTAAAACAGTCATTAACTAAAGAGTATCATGATAGAAGAGTGCGGGGGAAAGAGAAAGAATTTAAGGTAGGTGATAATATTGTGCATAGGACAGGTAAAGATAGTTATTGGCGGAAGGGAAAAATTGTAAAGAAAGATAAGGAACCCAGATCTTATTGGATAAGTAGTGGAGAGAATTGTAAGCCCATCAGGCGTACCACTCATCATCTTAAGAAGTCTTATTCTGATGTTAAATGTTATAAAAGAAATTTGTATAATGATTTTGTACCTAATGTTCCAAATGTAAGTAATGAATCTGATATAGTCAAACCTAATTCTGAAAAGATTGTAAAGACTAGAAGTGGTAGAGCAATCAAACCAAGAGAATTGTTAGATTTGTAAATTAGTTATAAGTGTCAATTTTATTTTAATTTTTTTAAATAATTCAACTAAGAAATTGTACCTAATTGTCTGGAAGGGGAGGTGTTGTAGTTATAATCTATAGTAGTAAGCTGTCAAAAATATATATGTTATCTGTGGACCCATGAGTCATGTTTTAAGTATTAAAGTATAAGTTTTAACAATGTGAGTTTTATTAAATTATATAAATAGTTCAATAACTACTATATTATAATTTCTTCATATAATGTAATTAGTTTTATAAAACATCAATTTAAACAAGATTTATTAACTACTAGTTACGCCAGCGGTTTCACCCGTTATATTTTGGATAAATCACACTCTATCATTATAAATTATAGCCTATGTGTTATTCTGATGCGTAAACTATATTATTGTAAAATTTTATCAAATTCTATTCAGTAGTTTTTGCGTGAAAGAGTAACAAACATCCATTCATACATTGCTAAGTATATGAAAGAGATATGATACCCATTACTGTACAGCAATACGTATACACATGCAATTTAGACTGAGGCGAGCGGTGCCTGGGACTTGAGACCCAGGAGCAGGTTTAAAGAACTCTTTCATAATATATTAACTCTCACCTTCACCACTCGACCTTACTAACGACAATAGATAATAAAGTAAACTTACGTGGACCTCGAGAAGGGTAACCTTAATCACGACACTATAACACTTAACTTCCATGTTCACTGCACGAAAACACCAGAGAGACTGAGCCTAATCTATTGCACTAAAGGTTATATAATGTCTTCACGTCGGTATACTATAAATAATATAAAATGATCTACCCGCTACTACTACTTTATAAACAGTGTTGCTAACAACATATACACATCCATACATTTTTACAAACTCTACTACTAATTATAGATATATTTTTTATCAAATTGTTAAATTAAATATTCTTTTTTTAGGATCTATTTCAAAGGTTTATAAACAGTAAAAACTCACGTACTGTTTTTAGAATATATTTTACTATAGTTTCAAGCGTATTCGGCGGCCCTCGTCAGAGAGTGAAAGCGCGCGCGGTCTCGACTCGACGGACATTGCGGCCGGTTGAAACTATAGTAAAATATATTACAAAAACAATACGTGAGTTTTTACCTTGAAAATTCATTTGTAATGTCAAATTTTTATTTTGCGGTGAATTTTTTAATTTTTTAATGTATTTTGTATTTTCATTATTAACAGAGATTTGCAGTTTGTTAGCAATAAGATAAATCTCAGAAGTTTTTGTAATGCTTATTAATCTAAATTGTACAACTTTTTTTATAAATGGTTTAGAAGTTATATGGTCAAATTTGCAATTAGCTGTCATTTAGGACGAACAATAATAGCATTTTCTAAAAGTAAAAAGACATTCCTGATCCCCGATCACTCCCCGACGTATGATTACAGCGCCGGTATGTTTTTTTGCTCACCGCAAGCTCCCTGTCTTTGATGCGCTTAATACTTTTGCATTTGAAACCCTTGAATTTTTCAATTAGTCTGTTAATGCTAAGCTGAGCGTGTTCAATGTGTAAATAAAAGAGAGTAAACATTAACATTATGCTTTTAAATCTTACAATTTGCATTTTATGGTCAGAAACACATTATTTTTATATTAAATAATTTGTGTTAGCACTAGAACTATTACAACAGGTATTTCGTAAGAAAAACACCAGCACTAACGCACATAACCACTTTAATAGCACTTAAAATCAAAGAAATACTGCACTCTGTCACCTTGCATCATCTTTTTATATCCTACCTTAGCCTAAAAAAATAATGGAAACAGTATCACTGCTGCTAATTCATCACTAATATGACCTAACTCATAGACAATTCATTTCCTGTACAATGAACAATTTATCATAAACATAACATGAATATATACCATAGATAATATTCAAGCATCGTACGGACATATAACAACCATTTATATAAAATTAAAACGGATGCTAACACAGATTATTAATAAAGAAGTATTTCTCTACTTTATATGTTAAGCGCAGAACATACTGAGTGCGTGTGCATTTAAATTATAACATATAACAACCATTTATATATAATTAAAACGGATGCTAACATTTGTGATTAAAAATCTGTAATCAATCAATGAAGAATCCAAAATTATAATTCTATACAGGAAGAATTAAAAGAAAGCATTCTATACGGGAAGTAAAAACATTATAAGGATAAAATAATCGTTTTAAAATTCATATCTGTTACAAAATACAGCATCCATTAATTTTATTTTTACTGTAATGACACTGGCGATTTATTTCAACATAAATTTAAGTGAGAACAGGAAAAACGTAAAAAGATGCTTAAATTGTTCGTACCGTTAAGCATCAGGCACATTATTATAATTATCTTAAAAGGTGGAATCGGAATGGCATAAAACATAAAGTATGGTATAATTTGTAGGGTAGTCGCGATTTATTAACATTGCTATTATTCATATCAGTTTGTCTATAATGTAAAAAGTATTACTAGTAGTAATTACTTTTTTTTGAAATTCTTATTCTGTGCAACTAGTTGACTAACGCCCGAAATTAATAACCAATTTGTAATCCAAAAGCTTTGAATAAATCGAAAATAAGTTTCAAATTTGAATTTTCTGATACAATTTTTAATTTAGGATCTATTTTCCATAATCCATAAACTTCAGATTGAGGTTGACTATTAATAAATGTTATTTTATTTTATCTAATGTTGTAGACATATTGAATAATTTTTCCCATTTTTAACTTTTTTCCTGATACAAAATCTTAGGCTCTATCATATTCTTATCTTCTGGGGCTTAGTCACCCTATTACTCTAGCTAACCTGTCAACCTCCACCCGGTTCACAAGTTACAGGCACTGCTCAGTTTTCTGTCATAATATTAAAATATTGAAGTGCGAGCAGCACTATGGTTGGTTATTATTTTTTTAACTTATTACTGTGCAACATAAATCAAATTCCTAATAAATATAATTTATGTTCTTTATACTACTAATATTACAAATTTGAATGTCTATATGTTTGGGTGTTATTTACCCAATTATACAAAAACGGCTGAACGGATTTCAGTGAAAATTTGGACATTGATACTTTAGAACTTGCATTAACAGAAACTACTTTTTATCCCGATAAAAAGCAAAGGTCTTAAGGATATGAGGTATTAATGATATGAGGAGAGTTTTTCTAAATAAAAACAGATCAACTGTTTCAAATGTATATTCCATATATTAATTCATATGTGGTTTTTAGGTCAAAATGTCTTTTAATTTATTCTGGGCACTATTACAAAAGTTTCCGCAGACAAAGTTGGCGGCATATACTAGTATTACTATATTGAAATCTGTATTGCTGATACCTATACTTTGCCCCACAATAAAAGGTAGGTAAGGAGATAAACCGAAGGGCGCAGGATCGTCTCATTTGCCGCAGACAGGAAAGAGGCGGACTGTCTGATGCCTCACAATGACTAGCGACACTTATTTACGATAACCGCCGATCTATTGACTTTAGACGATTGATTTGAATAATTATTCTAAGTACATCTTGAGGTATATTGAATTCAAGATTAATGTGTACCTGCAATGGGCGTAGAGTACAAAATAAATAACAATATAAACGTCAAATATGTCGCATTGTGGACTACTGCTCCATTACATCATGTTTAGGTATATATTGTATATATTTTATGTATAGAATGGGAGAGGAATGATACCCATTACTGTACAGCAATACGTATACATAATTTATAAACTGTGTTACTAATAATATCTACTAATATATTACTGGATATAACATATTTATAGTACAAATAAATATGTCTTAAAAGTCGGTGTAGTTTCTAAGAAAGTTTTAGTTTCTTTTTGCTATAAATCGGTGTATCGGTTTTACCATGTTTTTGACTAAAACCTTACTAACCATGCCTTGAATAAAAAATAATCGTTTGACCTAAGTGTGCATTGTATAGGAAACCGTTCAATTCTAACAATTAAAAACATTTCTAAAATTACGAGTAATAATATTTAAAACAGTTATTCATTGTCATAACTATCTTTTGTTTAATTTAAATAAATCCAAGATAAATAGAACGTACATTAAAAAACATTTCTATTTTTCTATTTGCATTCATTTTGTTTAAACGAAGCATAGATAGGTCACTACTTCATAATAAAATGTGACGACGGCTAAGTAGGGCACGATGCAATATTGCTACTTTGCACAGAAAATGCAAGCATTTACATAAAGAATAGAAACCGAGATAAAATGCAAAAGCTTTCATTTTACCAGGGAAATTGTTAAATGAAACGTGTCAAATCGTCCTCCAACTCCAACTTATATCCTGAACACGCACGGAGCTGACACTCAGATTGTTGCTATTATTTATAGCCAACATACGACCCTAAGCATTTTGATGCTGAACCACTTTGAAGCTAAACTTTCCCTACGTTTTATACAATTTTAAAATCCGGAAATATGATGATATTATTAGGGGCCAAGTTATGAGGATTTGTAGCTTAAGAGATGAACGGTTTAATGTATTTTACTAGTCCAACTCTCCTTGCGTCGCTAAAGTAAAGAAGTGTTTGAGTGAGAATAACATATCACGACATCTGATTTAAATTAAATAAGCATAGATCTTCACCATATAAAGTACTATAGATAAAATTACATACTCTTCTGCCTGCACAAAAATGCACAGTTCCAAAAGGAAAGCAATAAAATATGTTAATTTTATCAAAATAATTTGGCCTGAAACTCTACCTACAAATCAATCAAATCATAATTGACGTAATTAATTTTCTTATTTAATTTATGCCATCTGTGTGCAATTGTTCCCTAAAATTCAAGATAAGCCCCTGAAAACTGCAACAAGATTATTTTATAGCGAATACCCATTCTATAGTTCATACAATTTCGGAAATCTCGTGATGAATCTGTTAATTAATGATTGGTTTTGATTAGCAAGAAGTAATAAACATAAATTTCAATTATGTTATACTTTTATACGACTCAGCTCCTGAGCTATTCATGAAGAAGGCCGTGGTCGAGCGAAAGGGGTGTTTTTATTTGTCAGAAAACTCCGAGGTTTGTAATGCTTGCACGAATAAATTAAAATCACGGAGAGGAAACGGTGTAGATTTTAAAAACAAGTTGTACTGAGAAAGCAGTTGGGAACCACGCATAAATTAAATTCCGGGATGTTTTGTTTCGTATTGCAATTTTTCGCATAACTACCTACAATGAAATTTAATATGAAAATGCCCGTACTTTTTTCAGGGTGAAAAAATTTAATAAGTATTACCGAAGGAATCGAGTTCATTGTCTGAAAATTGCAACATTCATCAGAGTTTTGAAAAGGTTTCAGTTATTAAAAACTACTCTTCTTTAAATATTTTCTGTTTATTAGAGTATTTCAAAATATGTAAAATTTGTTATTTTTTACTGTATTACCTAATATGTAAATATATACCTGTCTCTTCACACAAACGGTCACGTCACTTCAATTCTTTTTTTCGCGATAATATGTAGCTTATATAGGCTTCATTTCCTATATCCTTTCATAAGCTCTCAAGTCTATATTTGAACCAAAGTTCATCAAAATCGGTTCAATGGTACAAACGTGAAAGCATAACAGTCAGATGGAGTTTCTTTCACATTCATAATATTATAGTAGGGCTACCTAGAATATTGAGTAAGAAAGAAACATCTTTATTAGAACAAGGAGACAACGTTAACAAATTAGTGATGACTTTAAAAACAATAAAATAGAGACAAATGAAAAAAATATATACACTAAATTACAACGAACAGTTGCCGTATGTTCCAATGTACACGACATTGCTTAATCGATTATATCTTTTTGAGATACAAAAAATCAATGTAGGGTAGGGATACATGTAGACAATATGCTTATGAAAAGCCGACCCGGTCGCTAATATTACATAAGTAATAAACCGTTTCCTAAAGTCTTATAAAAAAAAGTTGATCTTTTCCGAAGCGGGGTGAGCTAAATTTTAGCATGGACCGCATTCGAAGTTACCATCCCTTACATATTTATGAGTTTTGTTCCAACGGACCGTGATAGCTGAAAGAAAGTCAAACATTAATGAACGTTTAAATATTCCGTACGTGTGAATAAAGAAATGGATTTTTACATCATAATAAGAATAGACCTTCAAATAAAAGGCATTGGAATGTAAATTGAATGAGAGGTCCAGTTATCTACATTCTAAGATGAAAATTATATTAGGTATAAATTATAGTAGGTATCTTAAGAATTATATAATAATGGTACGCTACTCTGTTTAATATTTTATACTGCACAACAACATTAAAGAGATAATAACACCTTGTATCATAGATATTCCTGAGGCTTATGACCCAAGTGCAAGTTTAAAGAATTTTTGAAACAGTACTAATTACATTCACCCCGTGATGGGAGGTCCGAGAGCATCTCGTAAGAGCCGAGTCACCCAGCACCTCCTTGGTGATAGGGGTTCTGTTCTTCGACTGGCTTGCGACAAAGAAACATGTGAATCCGACTGTCAAGTGTCATAGACGCGTTCCGGTCGAGCCCCAAGTAGGACTGACTTACTCCCTACCTCTCATCACATTCCATTAACGCTGCAGATATAGTGGACTCTGGGCTCTTGCTGTCCGCTGAAACTGCATCATTTTTCTCTTCATTCCCACTCCTCGCTATATATCTTCGAGGTTCCAACGAATGTCACGAAAATAGTATCCAAGACTCGCATTCAAATACATATCTAAATTTATGCATTTTAATAAATTTATTATAATTTTTAAGCGTAATTTTTTGGGGGGTTCCTAATTTTTATTTAAATGAATTACGGCCGAAATTTCAACAACTGGGCGACTGTTACAATGTATTAAGTCATACATCACTAAAGGGGTTTACCAGTATATTATACATATGATACAGTCCGTTAGCTGATTAGCTATGAATTACTGGGCGATTAGCTGGTGACCACGAGCACCGGAAATACATTCACCGGAATTGGTCGGCCATAACTCAAAGAGAGAACGTCCGGAATACATCCGATAGTCTACAGTGCATTTGAATTTTAATCCAATAGGTTTCATTCTTTTTAAATCTTTAAAAAAAGATTTTACTAAAGATCGGTTGTTTTAAAAACAACTGTAAAAAACAGGAGTAAAAGTAAGCACTATATTACCTTAGTCTTACAATCAGCACTTAAATGTGTTTTAATAGGACTACAGCCCCTGCACGAATAATAGAGCAATATGTATTAGTTGTTTTGTTGCTCTAATTCAAACTCAGACAAAATATATTTTAATACTAGTAAAGTAATAAGATGGGTCCTAGGTTTGATAGGCTGAAACATTTTAAAAACAACAGTAACATTTTTCCTTAAATCTTATTTAAATAAAACATATACTGTATTTAAAATTAGACCAGCAGCAGTAAAAAATGTATCCAATTTTGTGCACTAATTTTGATGTGATCAACCTGCAAATATAGAAATGGAGATGAACTTTAATAAGATGATTGATTTAGTTTCTATTGGTGATATAAAGACCCCTTGTATTAATTTTTTTCCCATGTACCGACCAATAAGCAATTTTTTTATTATGTCTCTGTACTCCAAGGGCCGCTAGATAAATTAACGTTTATAGCCTAACAATTAAATTGGCAAATTATTATTCATGAACCGTGTACCTTTTGTAAAGTCCCTGTTGGTAAGTTTCGGAATGGAAAAACTTTTTTTGCCCCAAATGTTTAGGTCCCATAAATAATTGTTACTGCAAGCTGTTACGCACGAAGGAAGTTCCTTCTTCTTGAGATTGAAACGAGGGGTCAGCCTGCACGTAGCTAATTATTTTTATTCTTGCCTAAGTCTAATGTTTTTAAAAAGGTACAGTCATACCTGGATGAATGAAAACTGGATAATTGTAAAAGGTCTACAAATGCGATATTAAGAAACAGAAACCTCTATGAGAGAGACTTTTACTCGCCTCTATAACTTTACTTTATCTTACTGTAGCATACATGTAAAAGTTTGTATATTAAATCACACAAAAATGCTAATCGGATGTCAATGAAATTTGTTTCAATGATATTTTATAACTTAGATTAACACATGAAAGGTACTGATGATACTGTAGGAAAAAAAGAGTTATTAGAACAAAAACAGGTCAATGGATTAAAATAAAATATTACATATAGATAGATACTTTATACATGAGAAGAAACTTTACATTTTTATAAGAACACAATTTTTTCGCAAATTATTTGATATAAATAGTTACATTAAATGGTGATATACAATATATTTGTACATATGTGGAGTTGGGAAAGTGTTTTGTAGAATATCACAAGATTTGGCTTGTAGACGTGAGACATGAGTCAACGTTGACAAAGTTTAGTGACTGTTTCTGAACTAAGACGAACTTCACTGAATAAGATTTGATAGAAGAGTCTAAATAGATTCTATTTTAAATAATATATATGTCGGAAAATAGTAATCGATCATCGAATAATTGAATGGTCACCATCAATGGTCCTGGTGTAGGGTAGTAGGCACGTCTTGAATCTTTATATACCCTCGACAGTCTGACTGTCTTAGTTTTGTGTGGTCTCTCAAGGAGTGAAGTAGTATCTGGATGGTGTTAGTGAAAGCATAGTGCAGTGCATAACAGAACATTAATTTTTGAAGTCAAAAAAGATAAAATATTCTTTCGGAGACCATTTATGTGGTAGGACTTCTTTTAGGACAGACTTGTTTATATAGAGTTAGTATCATCTAATAATGCACGTTAAATAAACTTTATTTTCTATTTAAATACTCGTAGTCTTCTCATGTCTATATATATCAATGAATACTAGAAAGCCATAATAATGTAATTATCTAACATCAGCAATGATTTCAGTTCCAGCTGTCCTAAATAATGTTTCAAGAACAATAATATCTTGAAATTGTTGCTTACAATTTGCGGCTCAGTTTGGTGCTTAATTTAATAGTTTATCTTCAATTGCGCAGTTTGTGGTAGTTAAATAAATAACTGAGGTATCTCTAATGTCTAACGGCCACAAGTTTGGTAACCGCTGGTCGTTTGCTTAGAATCGACCTTCGAAGTACTTTATTGTAGACACTTGTCAGTGAAAGTTTGTTTAAGACATTAGTATTAAACTATACGAATAATAAGCTGTTATTATATTTGTACATATTTGATTTAAAAAATTAAGTTTAATAGTCTAATAAATTATACTAATCTAGATGAGAAACTGTTGAAACGTTGGTAGAGTTAGATTAAGTGCATAAAACTATTAAATCATTCATATTATATAGCTATGAATTTAAAATAATATTAATATACAAAACTAAAGTATATATGTACTGGTATATGAAACATAAATAATAATTGTTATTTTTAAATGGTCTATAATTTTCATTATTTATATTATCTATTAGTTATCTAAATAATTTATATCATAAATTTTTAAGGGTACTTGACAAATTCTAATTGGAAATGTCTACTGCTGTATTTGTATTACTGTAGTTTTATTATAAACCAATTTAAAAAAAATATTAATATGAAAAGGAATTAAGATAGTAAATCCCCGTTTAACCTTCTACTGGCTACTTAGAGTAATTTAATTCTAAAGCCATAGTAAAAATAATAAGACGTCAGCTTAGCTCAGAGAGTAAATGCTAGAACATTGGAGGCTACGGAGGCTTATACCTCAGGGGACCCGTAGCGACGAACCGTCTACGGTAACGAACACAGTGCTACGATGTTAATAGAGTTGGACATTATTAAATATATTTAAAATTATAATAAAATACAAATTTGCTTTTTATTTAAAAAAATAACTGATTAACTTTGCTATTTATTTAAAATAAATACTGATTAACATTAACGTTTAATCCCAATTTCAGTGGATTTCTTTGAAGAAGAAAGTTAATAGGAAATAACGTTATGGTCTTACTATTGTCATGGAAACCAAAGCGCGACACTGACGCAAGTAAAGCCACGTGCAATGTGCTAGATATAAATGAATTAATTACTACACAACTAAATAATATAATAAGAAGCCAAATAGAACCTGGGGTTTACAATCCAGCTGTATGTTCATGAAGATCTTTTAAAATGATCAAAAGACTACACTACTTAGAGTCATTAATTGTAATTTTTTAACGACTTAATCTAAGCTGTATTAATTATTATTTGGTCTAGTCCGCCCGACTATAAGAGCCAATATGGCGGTAAAAAGATACAATCAAGTATTTAAATAGTACTTTGATATCAATAAAACAGTTTCTTCTAAAAAATTATAAGGCTCGATTTCGAACGTAATCAGTATCGCTCATCGCCCCACGCAACCGGTAGTTGGATTTCTTGAACCGTGAAATTTTATCAAGAGAATTAATCTCATGAAACTTCCCCTTGGACATCCCACTCTTTTCTTTTTTAATACAAGGCAAATTGATTTCAGTTTTTTATCCAAAAGAAACAACAAGATTGGCTTTGAAGTACGTATATTTGATTAAATAAGCTGTTGCTAAGTCAAGTTATTTATAAAGATATGGATTCACAAAAATGGTAACGAAAACATGAGGCCCTACATTCCATTAATTACTCACCAGCCAATTTTGTAGATAAATCACCTTTGTTATACCAAAATAAAAATGGTGTTTTATTGTGTTATTTAAATATTATTGAAATGAAAGAAAAAGATGAGATTTTTTGTGTACTTATGAGTAAGTGAGAGTTTTTTAGACCAAATATGTCTATTTCTAAAACAATATCAGAGATTTATTAATTTCTAGATTAGGGATATATAATAGTAGTTATACTATGCAGTAACACTCAAACGATAATATTAACATATAATCTAGGTGGAAACCGAACAGTGCATGTGGCTTGAGACTCAGGAGCAAGTTTAAAGACGTCTTCTACTATGCAGAAACTATCACCTCCACCGCTCGACCTCGCTACCGGATATTGAAATAAGCCACCAAACAACACTACACTATTAGTCTTAATACTTTAATATGTATTGCGTCCTTTCGGAACTAAAAGTTATATATTGTATACTCGTAATAAGATAAAACGAACTACCGAAAAAACTACGCGAATACTAATTTATAAACAGTGTTGCTAACACTACACTTAATTAAGTAAAACAGTTAAATATTGCAGTGATTAAAAACAAACAGTAAATAATTAATAAAATTTCTATTACGTAGGTATAACACAATATAATCAAAGTTTTCTTTTAAAAGCATGTTATTAGACGTAAAATTACAGCATGCGAAAGGCGTCAGTCTACTACCCCTTATAATCCTTAAAGCACCCTGTACATTTAATTACCTTTGCTTTTATGAAATACTTCTAAAGGTAAATAACAAAAGAATTTATATTTATACTGTATTATTAGAAATTAATGATAACTTTTGATACAATCATTTTAATATAGTTACATTTATTTTTTATTTATTCTGCTCTTTTACAAAAATATTGTTTTTTTTTATCAGTTTCTTTTTACGAATAGGTTTATTAAATATTTCATATTAAAGTATTCTGTTTTATGTTTGCTAATTTTAAAATAGGTTAAGGTGAAAAGGATTAGACTTAGCAAGCAACAGTGTAGATTGCCTAAAATTAAAAAAAAATAATACAAGATGTAATGTTTTTCTTTATTTCTCCCCACTTACTCGACATTTTGTTGGTTTGTTGCGTAGATTTCACACGTGTAACATTAATGAATGGTTTTATAGATTAATAATATTGATTGTTATTTTTCACAGTGAAGTTTATCAGAATAGGTTTGTTAAGAACCAATTGAATCGCCTAATTTGACACACTCTAAGCAAAACTAGGTAAATGGAGCGATTCTATTGATTCTTAACAAACATATTTCTCGCTACACATCATCACGCGTATCTTTGAAACCGTATTATTTGAGGTATAGTAAAAAAGGTCTTAAAGCCTTCCCCAGCAGTATAATTGTCTTTTTATCTAATCTGAAATCTTTTATTTAAATTATAACTAGTGAATATTACCTTTAGAATCCGCAGAAATATTGATTCCAGTAAAGCAAAACATGCAATTAGCTTTCGAATCGATTCCCAACTATAACGGACGTCTCTGTTTATTGACGGTGACTGAATCAGACTTCAATTTTCCATTATTTAATAATAACTGAAACTACGTAACTGTATATACTACAGGATAAACAAACTGTTTTTGGAGACACGGGAGTGCTAACACCAAGTCGAGTAAAGCATGTCAGTAATATCCAAAAATTGATAGCCCTAAATGAAAAGAAATATCTTTTGAAATTTTATATTTTATACAATATTTTAAGTATTTATTGAAACCGAAAACACTATAATATTAAAATACTATATACTAACTAAAAACAACTGGCTTGGTGTTACATGAGACCTCACAACTTTTTATAGTCAGAATGTACTCGCATTGCGAGAGTTCTTTATTTTACAGTTACATTTTCTTGTAATAAAAATATAATCCATATTTTATCCAAAAAAGAGCAAAAAATATGAAAACGAAACAAACAATTATTATAAAATGTAACTTTTGTTTTTTGAACATGGCGGATATTTGGAGCATGTCCGTATTCGGTTGCTTTTGTTCAAGCATAAAGGGCTTATAAATAAGGTTGGATCTGAATATTTTATAAATTCGCCTCCATTATCGGATAGGGTAAGGATATCCGGGACGCAACGGTACCTACGATTGGGGAAATCTGTTATGTCAGTCGCGTAGTGAAATAGTGATTTGAATTTTTTCAAATCAAAATTCAATGTTTTATATTGACCGTGTCTTTTAAGTTTTGGACATATTTTCTTTGATGTAGGTATACAATTTTTTTATTTCTTTTTTTGTACAAATGGCGTGATGATAAGATTAAATGACCAATTGAAAATCATCTAATATTTAACATATTTTAATTGAGTTAAGAAATCTCTCTAAAGGTTTATGATCCTGAACATTATTTTGAAAATGTATGCTACTTCTGCTTTATAAATAAATAATAAATTATTTATAACTTCTTAAAATAACTTTTATGCTATTAGTATTACGAGCTTTAAAGTTTAATTGTCTATATATAGGTCTTAATTTAATAGTCACGAGATATTACTGCTGAATGGATGATGATAGTATTTTAAAAACATCAATACTCTCAGTCATCCTCGGATATTCTAAACTGCCACACTAAATTCCATAGGTTTTTTTGGGATCGGGTCGCTGATCCATATCACCGGAGACTTATAAAACATTCATGATCCCCCACTTTATTCATTCATGGCACCTCGGGATCCGATCAAAGCTTCCCGGACAACGTGTTGGTTATTCTTTGCGAGGCGAAGGTTTAAGTTGAATTTTTAAATGGTATTTAAATGTTAACACAATGGTTTTTAAGTAAAAAAAATATGTTTCATGTACTTTGACAGACATTATCTCTTAATAAAGACAATGTTTCTATATTGTAAATGTAGCCTATATGACTTTAAACCCATGATCTTTCTATATACACTCAGAATTATTCAATTATAATGAGAAAGAAGGACAAACCGACAAACACACTAGTAACATTTATAACATTAGTATAAGTATTATAATATTAATGTATGCTATATTATATACTAGCTGCGCCTCGCGGTTTCACCCGCTATATTTTAGATAATTCACACTATATCATTATTAATTATAGCCTATACTGATGTGTAAGCTATATTATTGCAAAGTTTCATCGAAATCCATTTAGTAGTTTTTGCGTGAAAGTGTAACAAACATACATCCAGACATCCATACATTCTTACAAACTCTCGCGTTTATAATATTAGTAGGATTATCCATAATGCGCAGTAATACTCAATAGACAGTATAACCTTGCAATCAAGACTAAAGCCGAGCAGAGCAGTGCCTGAGGCTTGAGATGCAGGAGCAGGTTTCTAGACCTCCTCCGCTCAACATTGTTACCCAATACCCTAATATAAACTAAAAGTTAATCATCACAACCCGTCAATGGCCCACTGCTGAGCCGGGTTTCCTCCTCAGAATAAGAAGGGTATTAGGCAATAGTCCACCACGCCGGCCCAGTGCGGGTTGGCAGACGTCACACACCTTTGAGAACTTTAAGGGAACTCTCAGGAGTGCAGGTTTCCTCACGATGTTTTCCTTCACCGTTAAAGCAAGTGATATTTAATTGTTTACAACACACATAAATCAGAGTCAGAGGTGTATGCCCAGGATCGAACCCGGACGTCCCGAGTAAGACTTAAAGTCTCAATCATTGGGCCATCACTACTTCGTAACCTAAAAGTTAAGAAACAACAAATATTACAAGATCATTGAAAAGAGAAATCGATCATCACGACACTGTTATGCGATATCAGTTAACATACTAGCTTAAATTTATCAGAAAAGAGGTTATAAATTGTCTAAAACTACTCGTAAATACGAAGTTATTAGTAGTGATGATAACTTATTTCTCATTTTAGTGTACTGATTGGAGAGGATTTCGGAATACGTAATTAAAAGAAATATTGCATTAGTAGCTACTTAAAATAGCCGAACCAAAATAAAAAAGTAATTTTGAGACGAAAGCGTACTTTTAATTTGATCCCGAACGGCAAAATACATTATTTCATAAATATCAATTTCTTCTAAAGTATTTTCTTAAGCCGAGCCTATTTTTCCGGTCGCATTGCGATCCTCAAATAACTGAAAATCCGCTCCGGGACGTCTAGAATTTTCATTACTAAAGGGCGGGTGACGTAGAATCTTCGAAGGGCGGGATTATAAATGCAAGAGCTTTATTGCCAACTTATCAAGAATATTTTGAGGCACAACAGAATGTTCAATTACTTCGGCATGTGATGCGCTAAGGGGATCGGTATTTTCTTTACAGTTAATTATTTTACAATACATAACGGGATAAATTGTTTTTTTAAGATATCAAAAATTTGATCAGCTTTTAGAGAGCATATTTTATTCTACATTTTTATACTATACTAGATAATTAATTTATTAGAAGAATCGTTTTAATGGAATGCACTAAAAATTGTATAGTGAATTAGTTTTTTTTTCTATATTTATTTCTAATATTGCTTGCCATTGCTTAATGAAAAATGATATAGTCGTCATAGAGTATATACAGGTTTTCGAAAGCATAAATAAAATATTTTAGTTAACAGGCAATTTAATACATACAGTTAGCAACACCGTTGATAACTAAACTAGCGGATAGTACTTTTTATTTTATTCCAAGACTAACATCTATTCCGATAGACATGAGCCAGTTGTCAAACGGAGCTCACCTGATGACCATTATGGCTGTGCAATGATGTGGTGTAGTGTTGCTAAGGTGGTAGGGTCCCCATTACTAAGGTTTGAAGTAAGTATTTTTTTAAATTGGTTACTCAGTTTAGTGTAGACTCAGTTTAGTGTAGACAATACTAGTACCGAATGCACGTTATCTAGTTTTTTAAGACTTCTATATATTTATTTTAATATTCGGTAACATAATATCCTTTACAAATAGTGACTTAAAAAATTCAATCAGCTGTAACAGTAGCTGTGATTTATCCTAACTACCCTCCTAAGTGATTTAATTAATTAGCATCCTTTTAATGAAATAGGATTGCAATGAAACTATTTATTCGTACGTTAAAAGGCAACTCCATTAGCAGAATGAGCGTCGCGAGATGAATGGAGGTCATTCAAGAGATGTCGTGTGTCACAAAGGAGGGAAAAGAAACAGAGGTGCGAATGAACAGGTAGGATTCACCTTTATAAGTATAGAGGTAACAATCATTGTGTCTCTTGTAAATACAAAAAGAAATGTAGGCGTAAACTAATGTGTATATTTGCTGTTACTTTTCGTTAAGTTTGTTAGGATATTCTAAATTTTCATCTAGCTTAATTTCTCTGATGATTAATTTAGCTTTTCTAAGTTTTTGAAATTAAAAAAAAATTAACATTAATTTTCTTTATACATATTGCAGCTAAGTTAAGAGAAAATTGTTACTATTACTAATCGATAAGAAATTTAAAAAAATTAATTATTTCTAATTAATTATTTTTAATCTTAAAAATCTTGCATACTTAATTACTACCAGTGTGTTTGATTGTTACCTTTTCATTCCTAAACAGCTGAATTGATTCTAACGAATTTTGATAGACAGATAGATGGGATATTGTAGAATTATATGCCTGTTATCACAAAAATAAATTTTGAATAGTATGTTGAAGGAAATACAAAATTTCATATCAATTTGTGGGAACATGAAAGTTCATCATCTTATACTAGGTTGGTAGGTTGTTTGTTTGCTTGCGTTAATCCCGGGAACTACTGGTCCGATTTATAAAATTCTTTCAGTGTTATATAGCCCATTTATCGATGAAGGCTAAAGGGCTATATATCATTACGCTACGACCAATAGAAGCGCAGCCATCCGTGAACAAAGTCGCGCGGGTTGACTAGTAATCTATATTTTGATAAGTATTAAAAAAATGTTTCCGAGCGTGGGACACCAGCATGATCCAATGTTTAATGATATAACTATAGTAAATTAGTTTTTTAATAAATTCTGAAAGATCACTTTTATTTTAGGGTTGCCATTATCAGGATAATTCAGAAGGAAAAGCATCGCCTTTTTTTTATCCACATGTTTTCCTGCAAAATTTTTAAAACAGTGCAGTGCAATGTAGAATGTAGGAAATGAAAGCAAATTACAAAATAGCAAAACCCAACAAAGTTTATAATTGACCGCGTACAACTAAATCGATACTATAAACTCACAATGGTCTTATCCTAACACGGATTCACTGCAGGCGAATACGGATATGCGATAACGAATGCAATTTTCCAAGTCCCTGAACAGAGTTTAGGCGGGCCCTGCGATTCCGGCATCTTTTACCTAACTACCACCTGGTAAACTAGCTTTACTTAAAATAACCTATAATTCTTAAGACTTTCGTATTAGAGTCCATTTTGGTATAAAATTTTGTAAATGGTGAGCTGAGGGCTCAACTACGGGGAACAAGAAATATTTCGAATACGTGACGAAAAAGTTTTGTATAGTATTGCTTTTGGAATTTGAATCCTTGATACCGTAATCATTCTAATTAAGAATTGTATGGGGATCCAGTTTAATGAGTTTATTCCTTTGCAGTCGAGTTAGCAGGTTAATATCATGTCTTGTTTATAAGTTATTGTGTCATTGAATGTCATGGTGAGAGCATGGTCTTTTGGATTGTTACTGCTCGAGAAATTAGCTTGTATGAAAATAGATATATTAATCAAGTTAACTTAGTTACGCCATAATTAAACTAGTACTTGGGGTTTGCAACTCACAGCTAAAATGTAACAATTACTTTTAATGATTTAATTTCAAGAAAATGAATTTTTTAATTATCTTCACTATATTTTAACCATAATTTGAAACAATAAAAGCGATTGTCCAATCAAAATATTATTTTCAACATTTAATAGGTTGCTATATTAAACCGTATTATTGAACATTTTTGTTTATTATTGTCTCGCAGAAACTGCTGCCTTGTGAAAAAATATCTTCTCGATTTGTCAATCTCATACAGCACTAAAGAAAGATACGAGAAAAGCAACAAATTCATAATATTAGAATGGAAGTATGGATTTACCTTATTGTAGTATAATAGCGACAAATACGTAGATATTTGAAGATAAAACTATGTTAATATAATAATTGTAACTAGCAAATGCCTTACAATTTTTGCCCTAATGCCATAGAAACCAAACCGCTGTCGTTTTCAAATATTTCGATGAATCGATCCCCTTCATTACAATCTATGTGGGTGGATGCATATATTTGACAATGGCATTAAATACACTGGGGATCACTATTTAGCAGATAAGCCCCTTTTATAGAAAAATGAATCGCCAGCGCTTTTATGTAAATTAAATTAAGGGACAATACGTTGTATTATTACCTAAGATTAGTAGAGAGAAATTGGGAATTACATTTAGTATTCTGCCTTCTGTTCAATCATCATTTTTTTAATTATATAGAATTAAAAACAATATCAATAATATTATCTTTTTAGGGTTCCGTACCTTAAAAGGAATCACTTCGTTGTCCGTCCGTCTGTGTGCCTGTCAAGACCCCTTTTCTCAGTATCGTGTGGAAGTCTCAAGTTGAAATTAATAACAAATACTCAAGTCTGCTGTCCCTTACGGCTGTTAAAAAAATCAAACTTCTAAATCCACGCAATGAAAAGTTATGACCGTTAATGCGGTCCCTTATAAAATTATAGAGTCGACTTCCCGATGACTTAGAATCATGAAATTTAGCATGAAGGTCCCATAACAAAAATAAGTGATAAAGTTAAAAAAATGTAAATTTCTTTATATATCACTAGAAGAAGACTTTTTGACGGTTACGCAAGACCCTTTTTCTCAGAAAAAAGGTAGGATATCAAGTTGAAATACATTCCTACTTAAAATTGATGTATTTATAATCTTTTATTATTCTTTTTTAGCTTAGATTAAATTACTGAAATATGTTCGTCTACGAAGACATCATATTTATACAACCCAATTACTAATCCACATAGCTCCCTAATTTAAAGCAAAAACATTCCAAGAATCGTATGCTAAAGCCACGTGCTGCACGTAGCAAAAGTATATTCTAGTGCGAAATCGATGAGGCGTCGGAGTTCCCTCCACGGAAGTTTCTAACGACATAACCGCCTGCAATTGATATGCCCCCAGAGTAGGCCCATTGTAAAGAAAGGAAAATCCCGATCCGAAAATCTTGAGCGAGTTAGTCTCCTCATCATCAGTATTCCTGCCGCGATCCCGGTGTCGAGCTCCCCCTTGCGGTAAACTCGTTCAGTAATTTGACTTTGTTGTTATAACTCAGTTTTAGTTGTTTGTCGTTGTTGCTGGATTTATTAGTTTAATGAAATGCGCCACTTAACGCACGCGGTTGTATGCGGATGTGACACATGAATGCAATGTTGTATCATTATATTAATTAATTGGTTGGCTTACCCTACGAAAACATGAAATTTAATAACATCCATCAGGTTCTACCTTAAGCATAACAAGTAATAGCATTAACTATCGCATATGGAGGGATGTACATTTAAAATGCAATTCCTGTTTGCGAATATGAAAAGTTCTAAGGAACCTTACCCATTGATTATACATGCTACGATTCTATACATTAACAAATCAAAATATATACCACGTCACACAAACTGATTGGTTACTGTGGTGGATATGTTAGTTATGTTTACTAGTCTTAAGTTTCCATTATTAATGAAATTTTCGTATTATATGGAGCAGTAAAATGAACTACATTAAATATAGTGATTATAATTAAGCAATTATTTTTAAATAGGAAATAACCTAAATTCTGTTAGTACACTAATCAAAATCGGTACGGTTGGATATCGGTGAGTTCTGGATCGGTTCCATTAAATCACAGCATTGTCGTGGGCAATCCTATTGAGCTTGAATAGCGTACACCGCGTTGGCTTCATCAAATTGCATTGAACGGACGTTAGAGCACTCATCGAGCGTACCCAACGAACTGAGGGTAAAAATTTGAATAGAATATACGTACAGGGAGAAATGAAAGGCCGGTGACGCCCACTACGCTCTTCAGCCATACTTCCGACCACTCGGACGTTGGTCACAATGGCTCGGCACGGACTCAATCTGATATTGAAATTGGAGCTGAAATTATGTCGATATTCCTTTAATATTCAAATAATATTATTACATCTGAAACAAACTAAAAATTTAATTAAATCCTAAAAGTCAATTTTAACCTATTTCTATTTGTAATATCGAAATAAAACTTTGTAATCTCGAAATTGGCATGTTGATAGATTTGGTCAAGAGTGGAACTTTTCAATTGCTGGTAAAGTTTATATAGCCCTGTAGTTGGGATCAACTTTTGGAAATAATATTGCAAAATATAATTGCAAACCTGATGAGAAAATGATTTTTTTTCTATCTACTAATTACATGTTCATAATGTTGCATTGAAGTACAGTTGTCTCTACGTAATTACATTAATTAAAAGCAAATAATACGGCTAATTCCATTCCATTTCATCCATATACTACAACATTGTTACCATTTTAATATCGTTAACGCAATTTCATTTCAAAAGGCGAGAATAAAAATAGACTACGATGCAAACTTCCGAGCCTCTGACGTGACCGGACTTAAGCAGATGTTTATATTGACTTTAAGAACTTTCAAAATTGTCTCATATAGCCTTAGTCAAATTTACCAAGTCTGTGTCAAATCTGATGGGACATAGTTCAATGGATTCACAGTCACGGAGGGTCTGACATCCCTCGAATTATGACCCTCGATGTGATCGTTAATGATGGCATCCCTTGTACGATGAAATAATGTAGGTTACTGTGCAAATAGATCTCGGGGTGATCGGCCTTTGCAATTCTGCGATAGACAGCGTGATTGAAATATCAATTCAAATTACTAAAATAGTAAATGACTGTGCAAGGTACATATTAAATTTACAAAATGGACTTAATATTTGCAAGATCTAGCTTTTATGACGCCATTTTAAAGCTTTATAAGACGGAGAGACTCACGATATGTTTTAGTTACATGAACTATAGTCTCAGCTGCGTTCAGTGGTCATCTTCAGCCAGTTGGCTTTTATAATAAAATTTTTGACGCCAGGTGGAATCACTCTTTTAAGATTTACATAATCAGATCAGTTTCAAGCTTGGTAAGAGTAAGCGAAGTAATCAAAAACGAAATAATATAATCTATCAAAAAGCGTTGAATATGTTACGAGATGTAGATACTTGTCATGAAGAAAAAAAATATCAATTATTTTAAGTAGTCTCTAATGTATCCTCAGAAATGTTTTTTTTATAATTTAATTCACTGTATATTTATATAAAAAGAAGAAAAGGGTAATAAGGGTAAATAAAATACTTTAAAAGAATAATAAATTAAATTTTTGTCAATAGATCGTATTATAAATCACTGCTGACTTTTTAAGATAATATTCTAAAGTAATATGATTACTGCTTTAATTCTTTTCATTCAAATGAAATATTACTTTATATGTTTATTTAATTTAACTACCCAAGAATTCTGAAGTGAACCCCATTAGATGGCGTACTAAATCAAAATTATAGCTACCAAAATTAAAGTGGATTTAATTGTGCATAAAATATTTAAGATTTTGTTGACAATGGATTTTTGTATGCAGTAAAACAGGCGCATGTCTCGACTATAAGATACCCTATCCAATAGATAGGAGCACAAATCATTGTCTATGGTATGCATTTTGGGAATATAGAGTTATGCTATTTTAAACCTTATATCTATGTGTTTGAACGAGTTTTAGCTTGTTAACTGTAGCTTAAAAATACATTCGCCAAAACCAAAGTTTATGGGTGACATTAAAAAGTATAGAAAAACACAGTATTCCAGATATTTTCCGGATCTACCAGGTATATTTTTTAATTGAAAAAGGATAATTTCGAAGTTTAGAAGGACTGTAGTTTGAAAGTTTAGCAAGATCAATTTTTAGAAATCAAAATATCGATATAAAATAACCTAGAAAATAATATCGGAAAGAGCAAAAAAGAAAAATAAATATTGTACGACTTCTGACATCTTCATCAGGTCATTCTAATATAAATTTGACTTATAACATTATTTTCGCAAATTAATAGAGAAATACTTTTCTAATATTTGTAAGTTAAAATGGCTGTTACATATCTGTAGTTAATTAATATTTTTTTTAAATATCATACATAATATGTAAATACTTAGATTTATGTTGTATGAATAAAAAGTAGACCTATAATTTGAGATATGCCAAAATATGGCAAGCAGTCTTATTGAACTTCTGTGTTATTATACACTGTGTCAAACAGCATAAATATGATAGTTTATCAGAAAGGGATAGATAACATGGTGACCTACATCTCTAGAGAGAGACTAAGTAGCATTAGCTGTTCCACTGGGAATAATATTTATGGGGTGCATTATGCACATGACGTTTTTATGTTTTCGGCGTTGCGTTCGTATTGTGTACAGATTCCTTTTCATTTGTCGATTATAGATTACGGGAAATTACATTATTTTGCAAGAGAATTATTTATTGCAAGTTTTTGGGTGATTTTAATGTAGATTGTGAGAGCAAAAACTGTTTACAGTTGTTTTATGTCAGATTATACAGTAATACAGAAATAGGGACATTTGAAGCTTTGCACAAGCTCAATTAATTAATGAATAAAAATATATTTAGAACTAAGTAAAATTAAGTTAAGTACTTATATTTATGCCAAAACATGTCTGTATCTTTAGCAGTTTGTTGAAGACATTTTATTGAAAATAATTTGAAGTGTCAGTAGCTCAGTGGTTCAGGCGTTGGATTCACGATGGGTCGTGAGTTCAAATCCCAGACATTGGACTACTGGCGTGGCCCACTCCTGACACAAGGATGCAAGCTTACTAGGAGGGGTAAAGGGAATACTAGTAGTATGTGACCCATACTGCTATCTTTAAAAAAAAAAAACAATAATACCATCTAAATTTTATAACTTCCCAATTTTAAAAGTAAACAATCCAAATTTTTTTTTTAATTGAGGCATTTTTAATGGCTCTAAGGTTGCGTTTTCACCAGAGATAAGCGAGGATGCGATCATTTAACTAGCCTCGCTCAAAGTGTGTCAAAGCGATTCTTTTGGTTCTTTACAAACACATCTCTCGCTACGCATTATTAGACATTTCTGGTGGAAACAGAGCCTAATAATTTTAAATTTGGCTATTTTTGGCTAATTAGTATCGACACAGACTAACTTTCTCAAGTTACTACATTCATAAAATTAACATTTTATTTCCAATTCAATATAGCAATATATTCACGCAGCTGACTCTCTATTGTCAGTCAAATGAATGTTTGTATTTCTCTAAACTTATTTGTACATGTAAATCAACTGTTTTTATTCTGAAATGAGACGGTAAGACAAAGGCGAGGGTTAGAGTAATAAACACAGAGCAGTTGACGCATTTGCATAAACTATTAACAATAAGCAGCTGAGCTCTATAAATACTCAGGTCAAAGTCACTTTTGTTTTGAACTAAATGAAATATATTCAGTGTTAAAGGGATTTACTGTTAATTAAATTGAGACATAAAATGTGTGACATATTGTACTGCGTTATCTTAATGTAAAGCTTTTAAACTATATGTTTCAAAGTATTAGAAATTACACTCAAAATATTATTAAGCTATAATGCTAATTAATCGTTTATTCTCCTGCTCTCTCTTTGCTTGTTAATAATAACACGGTTGTGTTTTACCTGTAGTTATAATTGTAGCGCGAACAGTTTCTGGGACTGGCGACCCAGGTAATTTATCGTTTTTTTATTTCGAGGATTAAAACGCTCACCTGATCAGTACAAGTTTAGATTAAGTAGAAAGGCAAAGTTCACTCTTAAATTGCTGTTAGAAGCGTCAGTAGCTCAGTAGATCGATAAGTCGTGGGTTCAAATCCCGGATATTGGACTACTGGCGTGGCTCACTCCTGACACAAGCATGCAAGCTTACTAGGAGGGATAAAGGGAATACTAGCAGTATGTGATCCATACTGTAGTAATCTTTTTAAAAAAATATGCTAATATTATCAATATGGAAGCTATACTGCATAGTAACACGTAAAAGACAATAATAATATGCACTTTAAACGAAATTCAAGAAATATAATTCTAAACACTCACAAAATCCTTCGCAACGGAGTCCCAGCATAACGACACCACACAAGTTACAAACCATTTTGTGGTCACCAGGAGAGAAAGAAACGACTCGCAAATAACGGTGTTGCTAACTCTTGTCGGATAAGAAAGTCAGTAGATCCTAAAATAATTATTTAGTTTATTTACTAATAGTTTATTAGAAATTGCTACTATTCATTGAGTGTTGCGATATTAAAATAGGAGTGATATTAATTGTTATCTAACCGTCTATAATATCAACATACTTCACACTTATGGTCATAGTGTATCTTTTTAATTATGAAATAGAGATGAATATACAACATAAGAGGATAAACAAACATGTTGAAACAAAGAAATTTAAAATTGACCTGGAGAATAAAAAAGGATGAGTAAGCTTAAAAATATAATCTATATTAATAACAAGCTTTATAAAAACAAAGCACTTGCAACCTTTTAATTCAATATTCTGTACAAAGAGCTGAAATCCTTTTAGCTTTTCATAAATATGGGTAGCTGGGCGATGGGCGAAAATTGGTGAAAATCAATAAATATTGCGTCCCCTCTAATGCAATGATGGATCGCGCCACACTTATCTGCTGGCGACATCGCGAACGAGTAGTGTACAATGTACTGTACATATTTTTTTTGTAACACAAAGCCCAAATGAACTTTTATATCTTGTTTGGCTCACATCAAGGCTATCTAACCCAATATTTTATGAACAAAAAGCTATGTAGCGTAAAGATAAGATATTATCTATCTTTCATTTAAAGTAGTTTTCCACCACCACACTCCGTAAATGATTTGAAGGTAAAAATAGCATAATATAATACATACTTAACGCAGGATGCTGAGCAGTGCCAGGGGCTTATTACATTTATCAAGGTTTTAAAGTTCACCGTCCGCTGTTCGAGCCCACCGAAGAACAATTAAACAAAGCCAGTTTTTAAAGTAAACTCACGCCTTACTCATTAATTGATACCAAGCATAAATAACACTACTTGAGACTATGTACTGTTTGGTAATAATTGACAGAATACCTCACTTCTCTCGAGAGAACTCTTCCTAAAATTAATGTATAAAATTTACCATCATAAATTAACAAATATTATTAAATCAGTTTGCTAGGTTAGATTATATATGTCGGTATAGCATAGTAAAAGATTATCGATTAATCGAATCGTTATCGTTGTCTATGGCGTTGGAGTGGGGTAGTAGTCACTTCCGTTGTTTTGACAGTCTCTACCCTCGACCCTTTATATGCGTTCGACAGTCTAACTGAAGTCTTAGTCGTGCGCGGTCTCTTAAGAAGTGAACATCATCTAAGTAGTGCTAGTGATAGTGTCAAGTGCAGTGTGGAAGTGCTGTCCAACTAAGGTCACGTAAGTCCTTACAATGTAATTGCCACGTGGTTAAGTAAACACAATGTGAGGTTAGGTTAGCCTTAGGTTAGGTTAGCCTTGTGTTAGATTAGTTTTATGTGCGTTTAACCTTGGGTTTAAATAGAGAGCCTAGCAGTGGAGGCGAGTGTTGTAATTACTTAAAGGAGCTCCTTAAGCCTACACCTTGGTCACAAGTCCAAGGCACTGCTTAGGTTTCTCTCGTAATTGTTAGAGATCATATTTGATCATTTATCGGTTCAGTAGAAGTATCTGCGTTGCGTTTACCCAATATTCCATTCAATACCATCACCCCCTTTTAGTGTTCCCCAATATTCCCCATCTTCCTCCTTCCCTCTCCTTTCACATCGTTTTAAAATCCCCGACATATGTTATTTCAATTATTTGAAGTAAAGACATTAAAATCTATGTCTATAAATAAAACTCTTATTGTTGGTTATTGATTTAAAATCAAATATATTCTGTCAAATATGTTGTTACTTTTGTGGTACTTAAATTTTACCGTGAACCTTTTAAGAACAATAGATTGAGATTGTTATAACCCAACTCGACGGTATGAGAGAGATGTAAACATTTTTAATGCGGCTTACTTAAACAATCGTTTTTAATGATTTACTTTATATCTACTATATACTAATGGGTATACAAACGCATATATCGAAAGCATTCGTGTTTAGGTGTCATACGAACAACCCTGGTTAGGAACTTGGCGAAACAGCTAAGCTTACAGACGACAACGCCTCTTGATTTATATCGAGTACGCACGCAGTTGCCGTCACTCCTGACAGCGTTAAAATATTATATATATAAGGAAAACCGTAATATATTGTTTCTCTATAGACGAACCGCATATATTTTTAGACAGAACAGAAGGAAGGTCTAATTTTCCTTCAAGTATAAGTGTTACAATATATAATAACTATCAAAAAATTTCTTTAAAAAAATCGTAAGTCTTCTGTCCTCTGTAGCAATAAGTTATCATCTTGATTAAGTTTAATTGACCTTCTCAATACTATTGGATATATCTGGATTATGCATATGTCAAAAACAGACTAGTTAAAATTAGACTATTTTCCTTCTATACTAGGTAAACGCATTTTTCAGTTTCAGATACAAAATTGCATTCTACAATCTTTTATATGTAGTCGACCCGCGCGACTTTGTCCGCCTGTAGCTCCACTCCTATTAGTTGTAGAGTGAAGATATATAGCTTATAGCCTTTCTCAATAAATGGGCTATCTAAAACTGAAAGAATTTTTCAAATCGGACCAGTAGATCCTGAGATTAGCGCGTTCAAGCAAACAAACTCTTCAACTTTATATATTAGTAAAGATTACCAGATTTAAAGTGCGTAGAGTGAAACTTTATGGGACACATACATCTTATAGATGAGCCTAGTGGTAGTAGATAATAGTGAAATAGTCTTTTAAATTTTTCTTTTAATATTAATGCAGTGTTTTTTCTTATAATATAATTAATTCATTTTTATTTTCTTTTCAGATGCAGCTAAATGGATGGCTTATCTACCACATTTGAACGATTTATTTTTTGTATATTACTTAAATTTATAATATTATATATATTTTTAAGCTACCCCAATAACTTGATGTCCTTAACTTGGTGAGTAATTGAGTCTGTAGTCGACAATGCGCCGGCAATCTGCGAGGAGCTAGCCGTTTATTGTTATGTCGCGAAGTTCCGAAGTTGTTCTCAAGTTGCAAATTGTGGCAATTTTGTATACTCAACTAGACACTCGCGAGTTTAGGCATTACTGTAATGGCCTCATTTTAATTCTGTACTCAAAATAACGTTTTTTGTTTTCAACTTAACATTTTATGGTATTTTCTTAAAAACAACGTTTTCTTTTAATTGTCTTAACTCTTCTAAGCCTAAATCAAGGAAGTTATATTAATAGTGAGTTTTGTAGTAGGTACAAGTATTTCACTCTATGAGTAGGAGTATTCAGAATATGTGGAAATAAGTAATATGGCACAGGATGGATGAAGACTAGTGTTGATGATTATTGCAAAGGGATTAGGTTCCATTTGGGATTCTTTCGTATACACATAATTAATGATTTCATTTATGGTAACAAATAATGTAGGCGCCAGATCTCCATTGATTCAGTATTAATTCAGCTTAAAATTGCGATTAGTAAATTAATGAACGAATAATTGAAACGTGCAGAATGTTGATTAATTAAATATATTATTAAAAAAAATAACAGTGAAAGTGCCGAGCAGTCGAAGCTAGAACGGTAGCAATAATGAACAGAAAATAACTGATCCCATAGACTCGACCCCTCGATATGAACCCGTTGATATAACGACTCCACTATCGCTCATGGACACATGCGACTGACAGAACTGTTATTACATCATTAATAAAATTACAAAACTCCGACCCATGTGCCATACTAACTTTACAGCCCATTCGTCCAAAGGGTTGGTGCATCGCCTTAATTAAATTTGGGCAATCGTCATCGTTAGTTTATAGTATAACTGGCTTCCGCAGATTTGTCCGCTTTAATTGTATGCTCCAATTTATTTCGGAAAATTAAGTACTTTTCTATGGCTATTGCTATCTAATAAGTATATTTCTAAAAATTAAAAGTTAGGTCTCCATTTCAGCGATTTAATTTTACTGCAGTCATTTATTTAGTTTTTTTCCCAAAAAATACACCTTTAAATGCCTTACGTACAAAAAATTGTAAATACAAAAACTGAAGTTATCAATATTGAACAACATTTTCTTTCCTATGTATCTATAGTTTTTATAATTGCATTAAAATTTTCTTAAAAATATATTAAAATTTATTATAAAATCTCAAAGAAAAAATTTATCACCAATTAAATTTTATTTAACTTGACCTGTGTAGAAATATAAATTTATGCAATAGTTACAAACATACTCACGTATAAAATTATGAGTAAGAATACTCAACAACAATGGGTTCGTGTAAAAATTAAGTGAATTAAGCTGAATCACGTATGCCATTGCTTTATGGTGTATTGAATATTTTATTTTCATAGTTAGGGTGCTGCAAGCAAATTAAAATAAGACTGTATTAATACTAGTTTTATCCATGTTCCTTTAGCTGTTTGTGTAAGAATAATAGTCTTTATCCTATTATGTACAAGATTACTTAAACGATATGAATGCTAAAAATTACTTTGAGTATTGTTAAATTATCACATTATCAAAAAAAGATGTAAGAATTTTGAAAATATTAACTTGTTTTTCTTATCGACTTATTTTAAAAGAATATATTAATTTTCTGTTGATTATCCTTTTCGAACGTGTCTTAAATTTTTGTAATAAGTCATAGAAAGAAACTATTATGAGTATAAGTTTGAAGATTAGCTGAATGTCAGTCTAAATATAAATAATCCCCCTCCTCAAATTAATGCTTTTTCAAAGCAACATCATTTAAAAAATTTTTTAAATGAGCCACGTTGCCAGTTACGAATGATACTTACATATCAAGTCTGAAGAATATCAATTAAATGAAGACAAAGTTAACAGTTTCAACGCTATAAAAGTAAAGAACATTATAAGAGATCCGATGAAAGGCCTACTGAGGGTACAATATTAAAAGGCTTAGAAGTGTTGGGCCCGAAAAGCCTCTGAACATGTCTGTACCTCGCCCACTTAAGCACAGTATTAAGGGCACTTTCAGCTTAAGGGTGGTCGTATATTATCCAGGCCTTTTTCCTACATGAGAAGAAATTTTATATGCGTTTTATGCTTTGCTAATTAGACCAAGGCGCGTTAAATTTTAAGTAGGTAATTATGGACGTGAGGGCAAAAGTACAACGTTACTGTATAGATATGGAGTGTGTGAATTATTAACCATGGTGTAAGGGGAACAAGAGTTTCTAATAAGGATTAAATCATACAGGTAAAACAATTTAAATAATAACCCGTAGATTTTTGATATCGTACTCATGTTAAATGCGTGATACCGCGATAAGATTTTGATGAGTTACTACATTGTTGTATTTATTCCCTATAGTCTGTTGAAGGTGTAAGGGGGGGCATCCATTAATTACGAGGTTGTCTAAGGGAGGAGTGGATAAAGCTAAATCTTTCCAAATCTCACTTAGGCAGGAGGGGGGGAGGGTCTTTGCAATATATATATATATAGCCAAATCTGACACAATATTGTTCTTTCGTTTTCGAAATTTTGGAGTGTCGTATTTTTTTTCTTAAAAATCCAACTCGTTTACAGCCAAAACGAGGAGAGGGGGGAGGGAGTTGAGAAAAATCTTACGAAATCTCACAAGAGGGGAGGGGGATCGAAAATTCTCAAAAATGCCTCATGCCTTATTTATGTATGATGTAAGGTAGCTCGAATAAAAGAGACAAGTTTTGTTTTTATTGTAAAAATCTCTTGTAAACTTCGCTCTGGGTAGCAGGTCCCAGGTACTTAATATCAAAACTATTATTTTACGTGTGGTATCTAAATTCAAAAACTCCAGATAAAATCCTGAATTTACGCTGTAATCAATTTACAAACCGCCAAACCAAACGTCCCATTACGAAAATTGACCTTAAACACCGCACCTAAAATGATATTTCTGTTAATAGAACAAAACACCCTCGCCGAGTGCTGACGGACGCAACTTAATCAACCAATTAATTGTTAATTGAATTATATCCGTCACCGACTCGCTGAGTACTGGCTTTCAAAATACCTGTCCATTTCATGCTTGTGAAAATATATTTGTTGGGATATAAATAATTCTAGATTTAGAATTTTATTATAAAAATAATATTTATGTAGTCTTTTTAATTTATTAAATCATTCGTTCGCTTACTCTTTTATTTATCCACCATACAATCAGCCATTCTCAATCTCTCACTCACTTACCTAGTGCGTGACGTCAATTTTCCTAATTATTTATTCACATAATGTCGCATTCACTCATTCATTCTTGATTGCATCTGGACTAATTTAAGAAAAGATAGTGCTAAGAATAAGGGAGATATACTGCGCAGCTACACACAAACGATAACATTAACACAGTCTAGATGGAAGCCGAGCAGTGCCTGGGGCTTGAGACTTACGCGTTCCTAGATAATTAGCGGCCTAAGGCTACACCACTAAACAGTACTACACTATAACACTAACTTCCATGTACACTGCGCGAAAACACCAGAGAAACTGGCTTTAATCTATCGCACTAACGTTTATATATTGTCTTCATGTCGGTATACTTGACTTAATAAAAAATGATCTACCTGATAGTACTACTTTATAAACGGTGTTGCTAACAATAGGTAGACACAGACTGTAGTTATGTAATCTGCACCCCAACAATTGTTAGTAACATCGGTTATAAATAAATATTCGCGGGTAGTTTCTTTTATATTACTCAAGTATACCGACGTATAGACAATAGTGTGATAGATTAGAGAATCTCTCTGGTATTTCGCGCAGTGTACATGGTACGCCCTTCTATTATCTATTGTAATTGGCGAGGTCGAGTGGTAGAGGTGAGAGTTAATGTATTATGAAAGAGCTCTTTACATCTGCTCCTGTGTCTCAAACTCCAGGTACTGCTCGGCTCCGTCCAAATTGATGCGTATGCGTATTGATGTTCAGCAATGGGTATCATTCCTCTCTCGTTCTATAACACGATTCATTTTTATATTCAGATTAAACATTACTAAATTACGAATGTAAAATCAGCATTTATTCTATTCACTAGCATTTTATTCGCGATTTAATTACAAAAAATATTTGTCACATCAGTGTTTTTTGAATGCTATGAAGCTACCTCCTAACCCATACCTTATGGGTAAGGAGGTAGCATAGGTATACTACACGTTTATCAAAGTTGTTTTAACAAAAATCAGTCGTCTTACAGAGCAGTTCCTCATCAACTTATTTCTTGGGAAAGTGTAATTGTTTTGCAATTTTTGATACCAAAATTATTAATAACACAATACAATAGATTATGTAACTTGTATGTAGATTTAAAGCTTGTATATAGTATATTTATTGGACGGATTCATCGGAGTTAAACCTATTTTGTTCTAGCCCCACACAACTTTTTAACGGAAGAACCATTTTCCCCGCTTAGCACACCACCGAGAGCGTTGATCAGTTAACTTTTAAAGCTCATTAAAATTGATGGTTCATTCAGATCGTGTAAATTTCCACGCTGGCGGAAAATTAAAACGATACCCGAGGCGACCCGCCCTCCACTCCACATACTATTCAATGAAAAAATATGCGAAACTGAACCGAAAGAGAATAACTTGGTATTTTCATCCAGTTACTTCGCTCTAGAAATTTTTATTATTTGCATAGATAACCTATTTTTCATAAAACAATTGTTTTTACGTCTCTATATCTGGGACTTTTATCATTATGGATTTAGTATCAATTATTTGTTAACATAGTAGCAGTATCATCAGTTTCGATAGAGTTTTTGATACATACCTGACGAATAACGCAGTTGTTCATAAATCAAAATTTACACACTAAAGACTATAATAATACACACTCCAGGCGGAAGCCGAGCAGTGCCTGGGGCTTGCGACCCAGGTGCAGGATTAAAAGACCTTTCTACAACTCGTCAACACTCCTGACTCAAATATTTAACAATTATAATATACAAATATTCAGCAAACTATCTTTAAACATACAACACTGAAGATACACGAGTTGCGAGAGCAACCAAACTTTATTGTGTAAAAGTTACCCCCCCACATCTATTCCCACTATAATGACAAGTGGGGTCGTAGTCGTAGGTTAAGGGAGGTTCCCTTTAAATAATTTATTAACGTCTACTTGATCAAATTATTCTAATTATATTGAAAATCGATATTTTATAGTATTAATTAATATTTTAACCTAACCTAACAGCTTTCGAGAAAAAAGTAATCAGCAATGCTCAAACCGGCCCTTATCACCATTTTTAACTACCCAAGCTTACCTTACCTAGGGAAAGTAGTATGCAGTGTATTAAGTCTAAAAGACAATGTAGTTTTTATATTAATGTTTTCCTATTCAAGATCACTTTACTTACGTTTCATCGCTGTGAACCAGAACATCTTTATCCCCTAAAGATGTTTGACTAGGACATCTTTAAGGAAATCTAGGAAGTTAGTTTTGACCTGTGTATAAGTATCGTAAAGAAAAGAAACTTTGTAGGTATCTTGAAGTTGATCTGATGATGAAATAGATAATGCTCTAGGTGTTAAGGGTCTAATATGCAAATTACTGATTACAGATTGGGTATATTTTTAAAATACCTATTAATAGTCTAGAATTTTTAAATAACGCTCTAATTTCGCTCCATAATTTTTTTAAATATTTTTGAAACCCATTTTAACGGTTGTTCATAAATTCAATAGCAACACGATTTTTCTATTACAGGTAAATCGCGAACATGCGAGTATTCGAATGATCGAACAATGTCAGTGGCCCGGACGGAAATCTCGTAAGCCGAATTTAGGATAAAGGATTGGAATTTATGAATGCAAATAAATATGTAAGGCATTTCAAACTGTTTTTCAATATATATATATATATATGTATATGTCGGAAACTAAAAGGATATACAATCATTTATAACTAAACATAACGATCTCATACTTTTCTGACAGGGGAATATTATGACAGGAATCCAAGCAGTGCCTTAGACTTGTGACCAAGGTTTAGGCTTATTGTGATCACAACGCCTCAGGCTCTCTGTTTAAACCCAAGGTTAGAGTCACATAAACCTATCGTAACACAAGACGGGGCAACTACATTGTAAGGTCTCACGTGACTTTAATCGGGCAGCACTAACACAACACTGCACTTAACACTTGCACTATCTAGAGACTATTTCAGTCCTTGAGAGACCGCGCAAGAGTAAGACTACAGTCAGACTGTCGAAGGTATATAAAAGGTCGAGACTGTCAAAACAACGGAAGTGATAATTAATTTTACACTAGCGCCATAGAAGGCGATAACGATTTGATTATTAGATAATCAATTAGTCGTTCCCGACATATATGACTCGAGGGTAGATAAAAATACAAAAGATTTTTTAACAAAGCAGTATTTTCTTATCATAAATGTGAAGATGTGTTTGTTGGTTAATAGTTAAAACAGCAAATTTTAGAATACAAAAAAGAAACAAGATGTATCAAAACTTATACTTACTGAGATAAAACAGCCTCCTTAGAAAGAATCCTCCTCCTTATTCAAACTTGACATCTGTAGGAAATGAGTAAGTTAAAACTCAATTGACTGATGTTATAAAATTCAGGCTCTCTTAAAGTAAATTTCAAATCAACATCATGTTAGAGGAATATAATAGATCAGTTTTTTATAAAACAATATAATTTGGGTCGAGTTTACTCGCTAGCAATTAAATAATAGCTTTTAAATGTATAATCAACAGAAATAATTACAAATACCACAATAAAGCTGACGATACAAATTGAAGACAATAGCAGTCGGAGCAAAGTCAAAAACAATCCCGATGCCGATGGTTGGCGTGTGCGGCCTTAATAAGGTTAACTATGTTATCAGGAATGTACAGACGGGACGGAAGGACCGCAAGCGGATGCTAAATATCCAATAATGTACTTACGACGAGTGTCGATGTGCGATTTGCAGCTTCATCATGGAATATGGGGCTTAGTAAAAGTACCTTGTGCATAGATAAAAAAATGTCTCATCAACTTATATTACCAGCATGAGCTTTGGTTAATTCAGAGACTGACTATTTTTGCTTATTATTATTAAAAGAATTTTAACGAAAATTTTGCAAGAATTATTTATATTGATATTTCCTAATTTAACAATATTTTTTTTAATTTATTTACATTTTTCAATAGATACATTTCGTACTGGATACAAACTGGCTTATCTAACCTGAAGGAGGATGCTAATATCATCCTGAGTGAAGCAAGCTGCTTTACTAATATTGTAAACGCGAAAGTTTGTAAGAATGGATGTGTGTTTGTTACTCTATCACACAAAAACTACTGAATGGATTTCTATGAAACTTTACAATAATATAGCTTATACATCAGAATAAAACATAGGCTATAATTTATAATGATATTATGGTGTGAATTATCCAAAGTACAGCGGGTGAAACCGCGGGGCGCAACTAGTCATTTATAATAATGACGTACATATTTCGGAATATAATCAATTTTCTGAATAAGCTTCTAACCTTGTACAATTTATAACTTCATATATTATTTTCATAACTAATTTTGTGTATGTAGTAAAAATTTTCATTCTAGGTAGAAAATCAATGTGTAAGCATTATTCAAAAAATCAAAGTAAACGTTTAATAAAACTTCTAGTACAGAATCGTTGCTGTGTCGTATTGAAATGCGCTGACAATGGCCGACATTACATTCGTTTCGATTTAATTTCTCTTTATTTATTCAGCATCGTGTGGTCGCTGTTTATTTGATATTTCCATAGTGCATGAGTTGTGAACGCTATTGACTTTTGAAATTGAAACAATTGTAATGTTTCAATGACGTCGTTTAAATAATAAACGAGGAGTGCAATATTTACTAGAGCAGGAAATTAACATACTTAAACTATATAAATATACACAGGAATTAACTGAATTTTTATTAGGATCATGTTTGATTGAATATGGACCAATTCAATATTTTATATTGATTGATTGATAAATCCGGATGGATAATCTGTACAATCTATAAGTGTATCTTTCGTTTCATATATATTTTTTTAATATTAAAAAAATATACATTCATAATATTAAAAAAATTCACCTTATCACTTTTGAGTCATGGTTTTCTCCTCCTAGAGATATTGATTATTTAAAGCTTATTAAAGCTTAATATGCGTGAAACCAAATAGAATAAAAACCTCCTCAAAAACTATAATCTAGAATTAAAATTTTGAGATTTAAAGAACGCATCTAAAAGTCTAATTTTAAGTTTTATTAATGTTATATAATATCTATAGGAATGTATATTTTGCGTCAGTAAAAACTAAGTTTAAATAAAACGTCTATTAAGTTAGTCATTTTTATTTTATTAAAAAATAGGTATTCAAACACCGATATAAAATTAAAATAGGGTTTTGATTATTGTGACAATAATTGTTTTAATGTTGCTAACACAATCATAATATTATCTTAATCATAAAAATAGGCCTTTACAATTCTTTGTGATTTTATTATCGAAGTAGAGTCAACCAGAGTATTTGTAAACTATCATACTTTTTGATTACGACTTTGATAAGAATAAAATATTTTAAAACAGTTATATAGGCTAATATTCCTTGGTTTTTGTTATTTTTACGTATATTTTATTTTTCATGGTTACAAATACTCAAATCTTCCATTTAGGCATTAACAAAATTTCTTACGTATTGCTTTGCTATATTTAATGTTATATCTACATGCACAGTATATTACAGATTTGTATAAAACAATTTTTTTCATTATTATATAATATAAAAATGAATGTATTGTGAGACTAAAATGTCTTCTTAAAAAGGCCCAAACGTTAAAGAACTGTCCTATTTAAACAAAAATCTATATAGAATATCGCTTAATAGTTTTAATGGTTTAACTACAAATAAGAAATTGTGTTTAAAATAAATTCGAATAGATTGTTCTAATCTCACAAGATAAAAAAGACGCTTTTTCACCATTTGCTGAACATTTTTCTATCAAAATATAAACTCATCTTTCTACGCATAAAGACTTGTAAGATACTATCGAATGTTTTGACAAATTGATCTTAAAAGGAATCTAATCGAATTCATAATGAAATTTCATACAAATCTTATCGTGAACAGAAAATTTGATTCTCGAAACTAATTTGAAATATATAATACATACTTATTGTTCAAGATTGACGAAAATGTTATTTTGTCTAGTTCCCTGTTTGTATTGGAAATGAGTATAAAAGATTATTTATGGAAATTTAATAACACGTTAAAATAGGAACTCGTAGAAATATTTAGGTTCCGAACAAAGGTTACACAAGAACAAATACTTAAATTTTGGTAATTGGTATAATTTTGAAACATATTTATAATTTTGAAAATCATACATTTTACAAAGTATTTCTGTAGATTTTATGTATTAGAAATATCAAGATATAAAACACAATTGAGTTGTCTTTACATATTTACAATTACAAAGTATGGCCACATTTATTTCTTGATGCTGAGGCATATTTACAGGCTTAGGTGACTGTTCATCTTTCTTTATTGAATTAAAGATTTTTTTATTAATTGTCATTGCAATTTTTAAGCTTTTTGATGTGTGGCCATTGGACGAGTGAAAAATCAATCCATAGTAGTAGAAGCGTCTCATTATAATAACATATTACGTACCTACAGATGATATGCAATGATACAAGTAGTGCTATCGTTTATAACAAGTGACTATACATATCACATTAACTTACGTAGATAAAAATTTCCTTTTTCGTAAAAAATCCTTTCAATTTTTTCACAACACCAATGTTACTTTGCTTTGTTTTAGGAAACATGTTATGGCACACATATAGGTTTAATGAAATATCGCTAAAGTTAAAAAAAGATAATTTATTTGTCAAATAGAGCCATTAATGAGGCCTGAGTACATACGTTATAGCATTAGTGCTTCATTTTAACAACTACATTTGTTGTACAGATCACTAATCAAGATAATACTACTACAAATTTTGTCTAAATCAATATTTACACTAAAGTGAAGTTTAATGTTATTTAAATTATTGCCAAGCGTTCATTTTAGTTAAGTCTTAAGCTAATGATATAAGTAGGTCACAAATTCGTTTATTGATATTCGACGGACTATATCAATTTGTTTTATTAATCCACTCAATAACGCGATAAAATTTCTTACTTTTATATATTTACTTAAATCACTATAGTATCTAATAATAGACTTATAGTAATTATGTACACAATTTACAAGTTTAACATTACAAAGGACTAGCTATAATTTTTATATAACATAATAAATATTTATGATACGCAATAAAGCTTTAGTACATAATATAAGATTCTTAACTAGACGATTAGGTTTTGAAAATAAGATTTCACAGTCTTTGTTGAATAAAATAATAGCTATAAGCTGTCAGTTTTGAGTACCGATAGTGATCCTTAATTACACTTAAACGAGGTGCGGAAGAACAGTTACTTTAGTAAAAACTTCACTAGTGCACTATAGGTTCTATACGTCCGTTTGGCACAGGTCGCCGAATACCGGCAGGGCGTGATACTACCGCGTCACTGAGTCTACCCTCGGATGTGGAGCAGGCGGAGGATGAATAGGCGGATGAGATCCCTGTGTTCCACTTAGAACGTTTTGCCCGTGTTTGAAAGACGTCAGCCGAGCCAACGTTCTTGTAGGATCGTTGTCGAAATTAGGCCGTTCGTATTGATGTTTATGTCTTTGACGTTGCGGCTGCATAGCTTGTAATTCATCATATCCACCGTCGTCCCCGTAGTTGTCATCATCAGAATCGTCCTCACCAAATGCTCTGTATGTGGTTTCTGATTCAGAATTTTTTCTTGAACTCACATAATTTCTTCCTATTAGAGACTGTGTGACATCAGGTTTAACACCTTTATCTGATTTTCTTTCCTCCAAACTTTGATTATATCTGAGTTGAGCTTTTTGTGATTTGTCTAAAGATGGCAAATCGTAAAATTTAAGGACGTTTGGATGTCCTTGAAAATATTTTTCACTATATACATTTCTATTATAATATCCGCCGTTACTCGCTGGATATAACTCCTCATCTGGTGCATACCGGGTATCATAGTTGTCAACGTTTTTACTACCAGGAGGAAACCATCCCTATCAAAAAAAAAGGAATCATTAAAGTTATAAAATTTTTAAGTAGCCTCCGTCGGCTGATAGTGTGACGGTGCGCATGGCTAGATTAAATCGTCACGGAGTAATTAGCTTTATAACATTATATTTCCAGGTATAAATAATAGGACTATTAGCTAATTTGTTGTTAATTAATATAATTCAAGGTTTGAATAGCATAAAACGAGATGATCTTATGACTGAGGTTCTGTAAAACATTATTATTCCATCAAAGCCTGGTTCAGGGAACTTAAATGCGAACCAAAATACAGTTATATTTTGGTTAGGGCACCAATGTCTATAAAATACTTAGTTTTGAAGTAATATTTGATAAATAAGATGTTTAATATTTTGAATAAATAAAAACAAAAAACCTTACCAATGAGCTGACACATTGCCTGGTATTGGCTACGAGTGTAACCGAGGCGTAGGCAGCGGGCGATGTTGCGGTCTTGCTTGTGTTCCATTCATTACCATTTACTCGGGAAGCCGTTACTTCTGCATATTCGGGTAATTGATGAGCCACTTTGTCATATTCTGAATTAGTTTTTTCTTTGCTTTGATTTGTCTGACTACTAGACATGCATAACCCAGGTTGGTTTTCCATCCACAAAAGTGATTCAGTTTTTGTAACAGTGTTTTTGTTATAGCAACTACTGAGTGGGTGGGACAACGAAACTGCCGCTTTTATATTCATTTGAGTCACCAAACTCGTGCCGTTAGAATCTAAAACAATAAGATCATTTTATCCCCTTTTTAAGATTCTGAGCTTCTGAATATATTTTATTATAACGAGATCTGATAAACAAAGGTTTATAAATGTTACCCGCAAATAAAGCGAGTAAAATTGGCTTAAAGGTAACTGGGTGAATCAACAAACGAATTGCCTCGAGGAAACAAAATAAAAACATTAACATTTACTGGGTTTTTATTTTTCGGATTTGTATCATTCCTTTGTGCCTTGAATGTGAATGTAAAATGAAAGAGATCCTGTGCGCTAGGAAGAGAGGGCTCCTGCTACCTTTCAACTTGAAAGTAATCTAGCGCCCTCCCTCCCCTTGCATGGCGATGCCTCTATCAAACAAACGCTCGACACCCTTACCACCCTACGACACCCGTGGAATGTTTTTAATTTTGAAATTCTGATGCCGATTCTAGTGAAAATGTAAGTATTTGGAGATAAGGGACGCATATGGAGTATTGTTTTATATCAGTGACAAAAGTTTAATGTAAGGTAGGGTTTCACTATAATTATAAAATCTTTGGGATATTAATGACACTTTTTAATATAGTAGCCTACCGTAAATATTTGGAAGAGCTGACTTTTTCGCAAATATATTATGTCTTCTGACATATATAATGCCTCCAATCATAATGATTTTAAATAACACGATGGCTCCAATTAAGAAATAAAACCACGACTCCATTACAAAATCTCCAGCGACAATTGATACTTCTCCATTTATAGGGTATCTGCCAACACATAAAAATATTATTATTTTGAAACAAAATAAAATAAGACAATAAAGTAAGTATAATTATACAATTGTTTGATGTACCTTGATAATGGGTCTAGTCCAACAGATCGAGAATCGATATTTAAATATACTTTTTGACTAAATGGCCCTAAGCCAACTATTGTTTCGGCGGCTATTTGTACTGAATAGCTAACCCCTGATGTTAGATTAGTCATTATCAGGCTCGTAGCTTGATGTACAGTCGTATTAATAGCAACCATAGACTTATTGGCTGGTATATCCAACCAATTTAAAACAACATTATACCCAATAATGGCCCCATTCTGTAAATTCGGTTCCGGAGGATACCATTTCAAATGAACTGTAGTTGTATTATAGATGAACATTTCAATATTAGTAGGTGGTCCATCAGGAACTGCAAGAAATCAAAATAAATTATTACGATTATAATTTAATAAGAATTAATAGACAATAGTAAAAAAAATTACCATCATCCAAAGTTTGGGCTATCCTAGAGTTAGAAGGTTTTCCCTCAAACTTTTTATAAAATGGCACAAGGAAGAACTCATATTTCGTATATTTTCTAAGTGAAGTTATTTCGTACCCAGACACATCATTTGAATGCAATATAGTTTTCATATCGTATTCAACAGTTTTATTATCAAGTGGTCTAAAATATATAAACAATCCTTCTAAGTAGAAGAAATTCAATATTTCCCACATAAGCTTGATAGTTTTGGAATCAATAGGTGTTGCTTCAATAAGTTCAACAATATTGTCCGTCATGATATTCTTTTTGAATTCTGTGCTATTAGCAAATTTTTCTCCTTCCCACAAAGAATCTTCACCTACTGTAACAGCTTCAGATGGTAGACTGGGTGCAGACAACCCATGAGAGTTTTCTGCTCTGACAATGAACATGTAAGTTATACCAGGAATTAAGGACTTGACTATGTAATGCGTTTGGTGAACCCTTTTAGAAACTACTACCCAGCCCCTTGAATTTCTAGGAGTATTATTTCCCAATAAGGTTTCTCGGGAAAACATTTCAACTTGATATCCAAGAATGGAAGATGATCCAATTTTATTATTCTGATTCCAAGTTATTGTTACGGTTGTATCTGTAATGTTATATATAAGTGGCTTAGTTGGTGGTCCTGGCAAAGCTGATGTGTCAGCTGCCCTGAAAAAATGTATGTTTGGATTTGTAGGGCTATCGACGAGCAGTACTCCACTCCAAACATATTTTCCATGCTGAGAAGAGGCGACGCAAGTATAAGTACCACTATCTTCTTTATCTAAATCTCTCAAAATAAGAGTTCCATCACTAGAAATATTTCTCCTGTGATTTTGTATCAATGCTTCTCCTTCAAAATACCAAGCAATAATTGGCTCTGGGGTACCCATTGCAGCACAAGGAAACACTGCCATCGATTTTATAGGTAAAGTTTGGTTAGAGGGACCGTTAGTTATTATTGGTGGCGGGCGGTCATCGTCTGACGTCACAGTTAGTTTCCCTCTGACAAACGAACTTCCCGCAAAGTTTACCGCTGAACATACTATTGTATTTCCACTAACATTTTTATTTGTATCATTAACAGTTAAAATAGTTTCTCCGTCGGATACTAATGAAGCATGATATTTTCCTCTTGCTGTGCCTGGTAATATGATCGTTCTATTTCCTTCTAAACTCCAATACATTGTAGGTGCAGGTATTCCCGTAGAAGTGCAAGTAAATACAGCTGGTGAACCACTTTCAACAATTACAGAATTGGGCTTCAAACTGACAGACGGAGGATCTAAAAATTATTTACATAGTTAACATTTATTACAAATTTCTCTAAACTACATATAACAATGAGTTATCAAAATTTAACATACCGTGAACGGTCAAGTATCCACTCGCACTTACTGCTCCAACGGCATTATCAGCTTCACACGTATATTCTCCCTCATCTGCTAAAACAACATTGTCGAGCCTAAGGCTCCTGTCCTCAAGGACTTTGACACGGCCGAGTGGCATGTTACCACCGCCGGCTGTCCTCCTCCAGAGTATGTCGGGGAGGGGATCACCACCCACTCTGCATTGGAAAGTTACACTCCCTCCAGTTTGCGCTACAACGTCCTCGGGCCCCGCAATTAAATATGGTTTAACTGCACAATAGAAAATACACAATAACGTTTTTGTTTATACTACAATAAATAAGGAACAAAAGATACTATTGCATTAATGGTTCTCATTTGATTATGGAAGTAAATTATGATTTTTAAACTCAATGATAACTATTTCTATATAATAAAAAACAACTTACTGTGTATCCTAAGAGTAGCGATAGATGATTCTCTCGTACCCGCTGCATTCCTTGCAATACACTGATATCTACCGGCATCAGTTTGTCTTGCGTCTTGTATTACGAGACTTCCCCCATCTACTAGGTGCATTCTAAAACAAATACAAATTCATTACTGCATAGTGAAATTATGAATTTCATTTTCATTACTTAGCTCAAAGTAACAAAGTCATTCAAATATTGGGCGGAATAATTCAATAGGAAATTAACATTTAATAAAGGGTCCGGTGAGTCACAACTATTCAGATTTTTACTTGATTGCTTGTTGAGCTCTTCAAATATCCCCTTCCTTACACTTTGATGTACTCTTCGTCTCCCTACTGTTAATTATTTTTATGCTTCACTATACACATACTATGCCCTCAAGGTATAACCTAACGTTGCATCTCATAAAAATTCATAGACAACGAATAGAGCTGAATTGGCAATATAACTGAAAGCGAAATTCAATTTTAAATCAGTTGTTATTTTGTATTAAATAAGAAGCAACATGTTCCGGGTTTTATTTAAATATTTGAAAATAAAAGTCGTGAATTTTATAAAATTTATTGAATTCAACTAAATATAATTCTCTGAGTCAAAATGACGATATACGAAACATTAATATCACCCCCAAGATATTTTTGATGTAACATGATTTCAATTCGTTTATTCTGGTGTATTATTTAAGAAAATAAGGAAAATCTCTATTAATACATTGAAATAGAATATATGTCCACTACATATCTTCTATTTCATTACGTTCTATTCATTATATTTCATTAGTCCACACTCCACACCTTTCTTTGCACAAGCATGCAATTACAATTAATTATTGTCGATACTAACATTAAAATAACTAAGATTGACAGATGATTAAAGTAAAAACAGATATAGTCAATGGAGAAATAAATGACGACTTTATTTTTAGTCTCTTTAAAACTAAAATGCAGAAAAAATTGTCGTTTCTGTTGTTTTTGTTCAGTGACCACTGACCACTGAAAGAATAAATTTGTGAAGTGAGCAAAATTGAATATAATATAAATAATAACTATCCAGTTTCTACCATCCCATTTAACTCCAAGTGCTCTTACCAACTACCCTCGATTTTACGTTAAGTGCGCTCTGTCGAACTGGCGAGTAACTTTCATTTGATATCCCACAGCTCCACATTTTAATATATCTGCCAACTTTACTAGATTTCCGCTATTCAAAACTTTGTTTCTAACAGTCGTTTAGTGCCAACATAAATTATTCACTGACAAAAGGGTACGCGATATAATTTGTCACTTTAACTAGCCTATTAGTCTAATCTAAATTATAATCACAATTTATTATAAAAGTACTCATGAAAATAATCAAATAATTTTCATTCAAGAATTTTAAATAATGATCAATTTTTAACGTAAAATTTACCTAGTATCTCCATCAAAGTGTAGAATTTGTCCATTTTTTTTCCAGTACACCGTTGGTTCTGGAGAACCGCGTGGTGGAGAACATTCTAATATTACTGTCTCCCCTTGCGCTGTCTGAGTAGTCACAGGTCCTAAACGAAATTCTTCACGTAGAACTACGATGAAAAGATTAACATGAAAATCACATCAAAAGCTTTTACTATACAAATATAGAATAGAAAATAATAACAAACCAGCAACGTGTAATGTGGCATTTCGACTCCTTGCCGTTCCGTATGGATTAGTAGCCTCACACCAGTAAACTCCAGCATCTGAATGAGCTCTTCCATGGGTAGCTCTCAAGAAGAATAACCCTCCTGCTGGCAAAAGACTTCTATGGGTGTCGGACACCACAAGAACTCCTCCTTTGTACCATCTTATTGAAGGAGATGGTGATCCACCAGCTCTACAGTTTAGCGTGGCTGGCTGGTGTCGAGCTACCGTGACATCTAAGGGTTGCTCTATTATGTAGGGCGCCTCCCCGCTGCTCATGTAGTCATCACTGAGCCCTGCATTCACTGGACCTATTAAAACAAATAAACATTTCTCACAATTCTAAAATAAAAAAGAATGGATAGTAATTCTCGAAATGAAGGGAATATTTTATTATTCTAAGGTCTATTCAAAATAATCGCAAAATGTATGGCATATCCAGGTTGTCAGGGAAGATTTTTTATGTTGTCTAGAGACCTTGCATTTAAAAATACGCACATAAAATTACCCTTCCAGTTACTTAATTAAGTAAAATAAACAAACTTGTTGTCAACAACTCACGTTACAATTTTAAAATCGCTTCACGCCGTTATTTATTTCTTTTTAAAAACATGTACGTTGTCGCACTTAAAATTATTCATAAGCGCATGTTATTATTTTAAATTTATACAACAATGACTCTTTCTAGGCTTCAACATATATGAATAATGGGTGGAGTATGTCACTCTCAGCTACTTTAAAGCGGTGCACAATAATAATGAGCCATAAACACAGGCCATGTCCCCCAGGATGCTGAACGGGGACCCTCACTATTTTACTGTTTACAACGAACGGCGCAGATGTTAGTTTTTGACACTTGAATTGATGTATATCTTTTGTTGTACCTCAAGTTATTATTATGGCAACGCAAAAATCGATAACTGAAAAAAAAACATTGAATCCGCCTAACGTGAACCGTTCTTAATCATCTGCGACTCAATTTTCGAATTGTTACAGAATAGGGATTACGTCCATTGTACAATATAATGGTGTTTATTTATTCACGTGTTTGGGATACGTATCATGTGATGCGGCGATAACTAATCTATAATTGAATCTTGGTCACTTTTTGTTATCTTTACATTTCCGTCTTATTGATATTCTAGATGAATAAAAAAAAATCTAATAAAGATATACTGTGAGTTTGTTTTAATTTAAAACACATTTAATATGCGGTTGGAAATTCATAAAATCAGTGTGCATATTTTCTAAAGGGAGTGAAAAACTTTTTAATATTATGCACATGCTTGGAGATCTATAAACTTCTTAAATAGCAAATGGAAATGTATTATTTTGAGGTACCTATAGGTACAGTTAGTTAGTTGTTAGAATTAATTAGCATAATCCATTATATGTTTATTATAATTCTTATATCTAAACAATTCTTATATAATTTACAAAATTTGTTTCTCTTGCTATTTAAAAATGTTCTAAACAAACCCATAATTTTACGTTCGGCTAAAATCAAATTTCTATATATATCTCTCTCTCTCTCTCATGAAGCCATTTTATTTTTCTATGATACACAATACACATATATTTTATTTACTACATATATTTTGCAGAATATTGTACATTTTCTAAGTTTCATTCATCCATTATATTTTATTCACCGTTCTTGCGTCTACTTTTCAGTAAAATATTGTACACACATTAGATCAAATACGGCTTATTAACCGTAACAAGTCAAAAAGAAACCAAAACCGATATAAATAAAATTTAGCGGAATGCACGCTCGTAAAATATTGTTTATGTTGATCTCGATACGTTATTTTATCGCACATAAAACTCACTTTATTGCTTAGTTGTGCGTTTGAACTATCGATTATATTGGATGAATGAAAATCCGTCCTCGATATAGATAAAGCGAATGTCATAACGTTATAATATCCGAAAATAAGGTATATGGAAGCAAAGCGGAAGATAAACATCCTTCAATTTAAAGAACATAACAGTCGCTATAACTGTACCAGTAGAGTGATGACTGAATTTTAATTTGGATTTGGGATGATCGAGAATACCTAGTATTGCAAAAAATACATTACACATGCAGAATTTAAGTTTTTAGCAAATAAAGTTGTCGTTGAACGTTTTCATTTGAATCAAGCCAAAGCTTAATCTATGGATCCTATATATTATGTTTTAGTAATTCTGTTTTACAGCCATCAAGCATATTGTCTTTCACTATAAAATCTTAATTCCACCAATTAATACGAACTCTACATATATAGTGACGAAATATGAGACTTACAGCAAAAGGGAGTGATTTTTCATCTCGCACGCGTGTAGTTATGTCGCTATTGTTTAAAAACTTTTGTTAAAAAACTTTGCGAGGGAGCGACTTGTCCCCCAGCTAATTTATACTACTTGCACATGTTGACACGCGTCGAAAAAAATAAATAAAAAATCGGTTATAGTAACATGGCTTTCGCATTTAAACTGCCACGCGGCAACGACTATAGAAAAATATTTAACAGTCAGCAATGACCGCTAAGCCTAGAACCATCTACTATGGATCACCTAAATATTACTCAAATAAAAAAAATTGGATCGAATAAAGATCCTTTTTAGCACAATTATTTGTTTAAAGGTGTAGGATAACCAAGATAAAATGGGGTTTTTTTTAAAATATTATAGGTAAAAGGTATCTCACAAGAATTTGAAGTGCTTATTCAATAGCAACAATACAAAGAATCATAAGATGGCAGAAAAAATTATTAAGAACGAAATTGTTAAAGCCATTTAACGATACATATATAATAATATTAGATACTCTAAATATTACTATTTAAATGCTTGGCATGTGCCTCAAGCTACAAATCTTCTGCGGCGTGTTCAAATAAATTTACACCTAGACCAATTTAACGACTGAACTTAAAATGAATAAGTTTATTTGAATCTTTATTTAGGCTAATAGCTCCCACAAATAACCACTCCTTTGTATCAAAGAGATCCGTTCCTTTTGCAACGTATCAGAGTTGTCGACGTGCCTTCACATCAAACGTGTCTTCGATCGTTTGATATTATCAGTTTACTCCAAGAAACATTCTTATCTAGATTCGGCATGGATGAAATAAATACGTAAATACTGCTCTAGATTTCGCTATAGATTTCTAGATAACATTTGGAGAGAACGACGTTTTTGTAAGGACTACAGAAATCCAAATTCTGTTACTAGACCGGAACGTCTTACTTTTCGGAGTTAAGTCCTCATCATGGCTAGCGTGAAAGGCATAAACTGTCCTTTTTCAAGGAGACTACTGATTAGAAGGGAGTTTCTAGTTAATGAATTCTAATAGAAAAACTGGTAGTAAACTGAACATTACTAATTCCGATTTTCCATTACCGTTCGTACTAAATTATCAACGTTATCGTATCATAACATCTAAAATATATTTAAATTTATATCAAACTGTATCACAAATAACAAAATATATAATCTACTGGCTATTAACTTTATTTCCTAGCATCGAGTACTCAAATCTATGACCCCACGTAATTCGATATTCGTTTAAACTGAATATCTAATACTAATGACAGTGATTGGCTCCCTTAGGAGGCAATCATGATTTTTGGAATTTTGAACACGTGTTCAACCTTTGCAACCCCCTTTGCAATATGAAGCTCAACTGCTATTACGCTATTTCATATTATTAAGGAGTTAAATTGGGCAGTTAACACAACTTCTCTTTCACAATATCCTGTAGTATAATTTTATCAGAATTACACGGAAGCTCTTAATTAAGCTTATATTTAAATATGTGCACGTGCGTTGTTTAATGCATTAAAAATGTATAATATTTTTTGACTGTTATCTCATTAATGATTACCTAAAATGTATTTAATTTACTGTTTGTTCGACATAGTTATTTTTAATTAATATTTCATAAATTAAAATATTATTTTTATTCCTGGTTCATAATATTACAGAACCATTCCAGTCTAGTGATTGAAATCACTAATACCAATTGAATAACCTGAATGAGCACTAGATACACTGATTATGGGAGAGATGGATTGGCGATCTACTTTAAAATCTAGCACCAATTTTAACACAACTGGAAGTGCAAAATAAAATGCCATTCATGAGCAAAGTCTTCCTTTATTCACTGGTTTCTAACAGCTAAATCGCTGGATTGACTCGCTAGATCACTAGACTGAAATATAATGCTGTATTATAATAAACAAAATTATAAACCCATTTCACTAAGTTTCAAATAATAATAGCTCAAAGTTCAAGGAATGTCACGCTTAATGAAATAGCACTTAAGTTTTACGGCGCAAAAAACACCGAGCTCGTCGCCACATGTGTTGAAAATTAGCCGTTTTGCCGTAACGGATGGACAGATTAGGCTAATATGAATTTCGTGATTTACTGTGTTTGTTTTGTAACGCGCTTCTAATGTAAAGACAAATTGTTGACACAGTTTCAGCTTTCATAGGGATATGTATACCTGCATGAAATAAGAGCCTATAGCAAACTATGTGATATGATAGTAAATTCGCTAGATGTAAAAACCATTTGTGGGATTTTCGACCTTATGGTATTGAGATAGATATCTATCTCTATCTATCGTATAGTGAGGATAGTAACCATTTCTCTATAGGAGCTTATAGAAACGCGTCGGCGACAGTTGCGATGTTTCTTTTGTTCTTAGTTTGTTTTTACAGCGCTCTGACGCGTGGCGACTTGAAAAAATATTGATACTGATATCGATTCTGTTACAATATTTTGAAAGAAAACATTGTTAGATTTTGTTTGTTGAATACATAATTCTGTATCCGTTAAATATATGACAAAAATTGTGTTCAATGAATTAATTTCTGTAGATAAAATCTAAGAAGATGTCATTGTAAAGAAAACGAAAAACAAACTGAATGACGGCATAAAAGAAATATGCCGACTTACTTATGTAGTGTCTCCATTAACATCGAGAGATAAACGAGTATAGTTTGCAAGTTATCAGATCGGATAAGTGCTTAAAAGATGCAAAAAACAAAATCCAACCGTTGTTTATTAGCAGGCAGTTAGCAGTGACATCTGCCTTACAAGGTTGGAGTGATTTAGGGGCCAGCGTCTAATTTGCGTCCAACGAGACGTACCCTTTTATCAACTTCCGCCTCTCAATTCCAAACGATTGCTTATGAAATAGTCTATTGATATTCCATAGTTTATTGTAATAGGGGTTAAAATATGTCAATATTCATAAAGACTAGCGTCCGAAGTCAGATCGGAGATACGAATCATATTTCGAATATCTTATTGAACAATGAGTTACAACGCATGACTATTGTGAGTACCCCAACGATTGATTCTTTTTATTTAATTTTTTTCACATATTTCACGCGGCATCCATCAAGCATTAGATACAAAAGATAGGCGTCGTTTAACATTAGCTTAACTTCTTTACGCTTTGATAACCGCCTGGGGCGCAGCTCGCTTTTTTATATGCCGATTCATAGCCCACAGCCTAAAATAATTTCTTCATGGTGACAAAACTAGCAGGGTGAATAGATAAATTGTGAGACGATATTTTTAGGCTACACAGATTATAAAATATAGTCCACGCACGACTTTTTGAGTCTTTATTTTAATAGAGTTTCGACAGATGCGTTAGTAAATCTCTGCATGTGTGTTTTGTTAACGTAATGAGTTCTGCCAATAAGTTACGGTTTCTCTGATCATAACAGCTCCCTGGAGAGTAATTTTTGAAACGCTTTCTTGTAAGACACATTTCGGTCACATTTTAAGGACGTCGTTTTTTAATGTTAGTCATTTGTTGCGTTAAATGATTGTGGAACATAAACTTGGTTAGATAGAAACTGTTAATTCTCCTTGATGCTTCTTAAAACTAAGTATTATTACTCACGATTTAATAATAATCGTAATCGTAAAAGTTTTATTAAAAGCTGTTTTGACAAATGTCAACACATAGCGGATCTAAATGTATTTCCTGCTAAAGTGTAACAGATGTGCAACTTTTGAAATCAAAACGCAATCCAAATCAATGCCACTGTGACAACGTAACTACTAGTTATTTTTCTCTAAGTGGTTCCACAAATCTAAGATACGACATGGTACTAAATATCGAAGAAGGGGAATGCGACCCCATGGGAGGGCTGCTATTAGCGCTGGTTGAACTTTGACTTCATCGTGAATTCTTTATTTAACGTGCAACATATGGAATGTGTTTTTGATGGAGAAGAATTTAGTCATTTTGGCTTGACTTTTGTCTTCATGATAAACTCCGATATTAAATTCAAATAAAAAAAGCAAAGATGTTGAGTAAATAGATTCAGTTTTAGCACAATGTTATAGATATTCATACTTTAAACAACCTTAGGCGATAAGCACGCAATGAAACTACCAGTTGATAGTTGCGGAACTTTTGAATTTATTTTAAATACCAATTTTCGTAACCGAACACGGTAGTGATCAGCAAAACTTGCAACTTGAAGTATAACTAATCAAAATTATATAAAACCCTGATACCAGCTATTGCCGATTTGTTGTTTACAGTAAAAGTGGCCATCAAAGTTGTAGGTATATAGGATACCCCAATTCAAGTAACGTATATGTATGAATATTGCTCAAAAAGTATATTTCAAGTTGAAGAAAGGTTAAAGGCGAAAAATATAGTACTGACCGAGACAGAAGAGTCCCAAGAGAGAGGTCACCACGGCCAGCGTATCCATGCTGGCAGCTCACTGCCACATATTATTCAACTCTTGCTGTCCCACGAGAGAACTGATCATGATTAGTTCTTAACTACTATCTGTAACAAAGAAAGACCTTATATAAATACATACATTTATAATTAATAGTATTAAAAACCTCATAATAACTTATCGGAATCGTATAGAGATATCCTACCTATTAATATTAAGTAACTCATCGCTTTTGTAGTGATAAATGTTGAAAACCTTGAATATTAGGTTTTTTAAGGCTGCTTTTCCACCAAAGATGTGCGAAGATGCGTAGCGAGGAATGTGTTTGTTAAGAACCAATAGAATTGCATCACACACTGAGCAAAGCTAGGTAAATCTCTAATGGAAACGCATCCAAAGCAGATTATTTTCACAACAAAGAGTATAAATCGCCATTTAATAAGTAAGTTGTCGATATCATATTTCCAAAAGTTAAAAATGAATAATTCTGATTTAGTGGTCTGTTATCTGTTTAAATAATTTACTACAACTTAAAATTATTTATCATTAGGGGGTCATTAACTCTCTTAACAATTAAATTCTCAGACCATCATTGAAACTGAAAATATAAACAGTAGTAGTCAAAAGTACTGCATCCGATTGTACCTACTTAATATAAACAACTATAATATCTATTTACAATATTATTGACTATACAAACATCTGTCAGTTTGTTATTTAAAACTATTAAACATGCGAAGGACCGGAGTTACTTCTCATATTTTAACTTTTTTATTCAATTCAGTCCGTTTTGTAAACAGAGTTATAAATATGAAAGAGTTTGAAATGTAATGCCTTAAAAAGTAGGTCATTGTTTTTTAAACTGTAGTGTCGAAATAGAATTGAGAATTGTAAAATAAAAAAATTAAAACATGTTAGGTATATGTAAAAAGCATTTTTTCTCTCTCTATTTTTTGTTACATTATTATAAAAGTTCGCTGATTCGTTATTGTGTAACTCAAAATGTTTCCACTGGAGTATGAAAGACAAGATATTATAAACTTCCTGAATCCTAATATACAAAATGTCCCAATAAGCAGGGTCAAGCAGGTGTCCTGAGGTAGAACAGTACCTAGGCTATCCAAATCCTATGTAGATATGTTCTGCGATACTTAATAGTTTTCGAGTTATGATTTTTTGTCGTATTATTAGTCAAATCTTGACTTATGAGATGTTTTAAAGTCTGTAGTAGTGAAAAATTTGAAAAAAATATATTTTTCGTGGGCAATTTAAAATAAAATCAATGTAAAAGATTTTGTAATATAATCAAATTATACGTTAATTATTATTATTATATTAATAATCTCAGCTTATTTATCAACGTCAAAAGAAGTAGTCACATATCGGCTATTTCATACTTTTCGACTGTAAGATACAGCCCATTACGATGGATATACCAACGATTAATGTAGGGAATAATTATAAAATTTCTTTGCACATATTATATTAAAAGCTAAAACATGGTTTAATATTAAGAGGTCACGCAATAGTGTAATTTATTATATCAACAGTTTTGTATGTTCGTAGTCCGTGCCTAATTACTAATAATACAATGCTCATTTAACTGTAGGCTGAATCGTTTTATTCATAAATTTATAATTTTTTTTTTTTCTTTTAATTTTATATTAATAAATATAAAATTAAAAGAAAAAAAAATTAAAAACAGGTTTTTATTATTATGTTTTCGTTAATAAAAAGAACTAAAAGAGATTGTTAAAGAAAATGTGATTGGTAGATGTTGATTTCGGTAGGGCAATGAGTGATTCTTAGAGATTTTAGTAAGATACCGAGTAATATACAAATACACTTTACATCTCTCATGTTCGGTAAGTAGGTTCTTATTACCTCCAAATGGGGTTTGTAGGTGACTAATTAGCGCTCTAGGGTAATAATGTAGCTAGAAAAGCCCTGGGCCGGTAAGTAATTAAAAAAAACATTTCTATCTTTCAAAAAGTTCGCGTACATCTAACCATCATACTGGCAATAGACATCATGCATTCAGCCCAATGACCAAAGAGGTTGCTTTGCTCTTCGGCCTTGTCTTCGTGTGAGTATAATAGTCATCAATTTTAAATATCTAACGGCGAAGCTCAATATAGTTCTTGAAAAAAAAATTAAAAAGTTCTTTAATTGATTCTTTTTAATGAAAAAAGGCGGGAATAGAAAACTTTTACTTTAAATATTGTTTGTTTTTGAGATTTTTTTATATCATCAACTTCTGCTGAAGAAAGCTTCATCCCGTCAGATTTTGTCCATGACCAACAAATTTCACAATCTCAAACTATTAACATACCCAAAAAAATACCTGTCTTTAAAATTTGAAAATTGTTCTCATTTCACTATAAATTTCAACAAATAAAATGTTTTATTCTTGTAATGCCGGTTTTTTTCTACTTACCTCACAATCGAGATGTAAAGCAGAATAGTTAGCTCGGGTGTAAGCATCAATTGCAGCCCTCGCTGCGCTCGTGCGCCTATAGTTCGAGAGCCTTACAGCTCTTGGCTACTAATCTACTATTATATCAAAAGAATCATTGGTTACGTCAATAACGATAGTTATTAAATTACAATAGGAACTACTATTAGTTACCGGAATATTCTCTGATTAAAAACTCATGCTTATTTTTTTATATTTATTGTCTAGTATAAAGCCAAAAACTAATTCTAGAAAATCATTTATTTTTATTTTTTTATAATTTATGGACAGTCAGTAGTTGATACATTATATTTCACGTATATTATTTACATTACTATGGTAATTTTAAATGCTCAACTTTTGAAGGTGTCACAACATGCATTAAAGAGTTAACAGAATGCAAAAATAATATATATCAAAAACTATATATATATATTATGGTACTAAATTTTTTAAGAGTCTAAGTATAGGATTAACCGTAACTGTTCTAGCTTCTACAGTAACTATACCATTAATTCTATTTTATATTATGCTTATATAGCATATCAAATATAGCTGAAGCAAGCTGCGTACATCACCAGCAGGTCCACATAAATCTAACAAGCTATGTCATGATTTATGTCATGTTATACGGCTAATGGAATATTTAGTAGCGACATAATTTAATGTATCACACTAGTAATTAATTTGTTACCGGAACCAGAACGACATTAGGAAATTTCTAAAAATAGACCATATTGGACTACTTTTAGTTGACTTATTTTCATAATCTGATATGTATACTCTACTCGTATATCTGTATATATGTCGGCGCGTAAGTTAGGCTTACGTTAGCCTAACCTAAGGTTTAAACAGAAAATCTATTAGAAGAAATTGTTTGAAGGAGCTCCTTAATCTACACCTTGGTCACAAATCCAAGGCACTGCTTAGGTTCCTATCATAATTGTAAGAGATCATAATGTTTAGTTATTTATCGATTCAGTAGCAGAGATACTACTACTTTGCGTTTACCCAATATTCTATTCAATATCACCCCCCTATTAGTGTTTTCAATATACAGGAATTCAAGCAATGTAATGTGGTTTTGGAAAATCCTTAACATGATTAAGACATTTACCATACACGACCTCCCAACAATAAAATAAATAAAGTAAATATCTTATGTGAATGATTTACGAATTTACATCGATAGTTACAAGGATTGTCTGGTAACTATCGATGTAAATTGAAGTTTCCTTACCCTTACAACTGGGTATTAATATTGAGAATTTCTCATAAAAGGAAGCGTCAATGTCAGCAAACAAATTTGTTTACAAATTGTATTTCTTTTTTTCGATATATTAAAGTGTCAAATACGTTAAGTGATTTTAATGGTGATTGACACAAATCTATATTAAAAATATGCAGGATTTAATTTCCTATATATTTGATAGCAACACCGTTTATAAACGCGATAGTGCGATAGAATCAATCTTTCTGATCGTGTATAGTGTCGTGTTCAGGCAGTGTTATAATTATATAAAAGGTTTTAACCCTACATCTTGGTCGCAAGTCCAGGTCGCTGCCCAGCTTTCTGTCTAAATTGCATGTGTATACGTATCGCTGTAAAATAATGGGTATAATTCCTCTCTCATTCTATGATATAATGTTCTCTTTATAAAGTAGAATTGTTTCTCAGAGCAGTATCATCATCAGGTTATTATTTTAAATCATTCTATGAATGACTCTGAACATTTGACAGGTCTAAATTACTCGGTTCAACTAGTTGTGATATAAACTTCCGTGATTCACTTGGGGAATATGCGACTGTGGTTTGTTACACTTTAGAATATTTCACTCTGCACTGGTTTCATTACACAAGTCTTCGTAAGACTGCAATAAGCTGTTATGTTATATAAATAACTTAAAACTTTGTAATCATATTTTTATCATATTGCTATTCAACATTTAATTTGTCTTTGATTCTACCATTTCAAAGTTTACTTTGCAAGGAACATCTACTGTCGTTAACATTGTATGCATACTCAAAGCGTTTCCGCAAGATGAGCGAGGAATGGGTTTCTATGGTGGAAACGCAGCCTCATCACCAATATCAAACAAAAATATATTTGTCATTTTAGGCTTGTTACTCTCTTAGTCATAACCGTTAAACTGATTTTAATAATTCACAACAAAAGTTTACTTATCAGAATAAAACACAGGCTAAGTTTAGGTTTGTGATTAAAAGTAAAATGTACCTAACGCTAAATAGGCTTGGTAGTTTTATATAGCTTGTACTATAAAGAAATGACAAGAATGTCGTATATTTTTACAATATGTAAATATATTGTTCGCCGCATTTTATAGGGCAATGATAAAAGTATATCTCTGTAATAAGATGCTGCAGTAGCCCGCGATAAGGCCGTTGGGATATGTTATAAATATAAAGAGATTACAGGACAGCCAATAAATTCGCCGGGATGATAACGCTTGAACACGACTTGTATAATGAAATATTGGGACGAAAAGCTGAATAAATTAAATCCTAAACAAAATTAAGCTGTACTTGATTATTATTTTTAGAAATTTTGTTTGGTGGAAAAATTATTGCAAAATCCTTCTTAAGCTTTGTGTGCAGTATATATTTTGAGGTTATTTTTGGCAAATATTTTTCAAAACTATTGATAATTTTGTATTACTAAGCAGTTTATCTACTATGCTCTTCTGACTTTATAAAAAAAAAAGTCTAGCCTTATAGATCTGAGGCAGTAGTAGTGTTAAGTGATTCAATAGGGTAAACATTATCTAAAGAAGTTTTTACCTTTTTTTTTAAGTTTACGTTGCTGAATCATTATTGCTAGAAAATGTTAAAAAATGTGATGTACTGTTCGAATTTAGTACTGTCAACAGTAAAGATATAATTAAAACATTTAAAACCCTAGATATGAAGAAAACAGCTGATATTTGGGGTATTTCTGTTAAAATAATTAACTCCATTGTTGATGCCATTGCACCGTATCTAGCTACTATTTTCAATACTTGTATTAAACGTGGCGTGTTTCCTGACCTGATGAAGCATAGTAAAGTAACGCCTATATTTAAATCTGGATGTATAACTGATCCAAATAATTTTCGACCCATCTCAGTATTGCCAACGCTTAGTAAAATTTTTGAAAAACTAATTTTAAACCAAATGTTAATTCATTTTAATTCCCAGAGACTTCTCCATGTGAAACAGTTTGGTTTTACTAAGGGTTGTTCAACAACGGATGCCGGTGTCGAATTAATTAAGAATATCTTCGAGGCCTGGGAGGAATCACAGAATGCACTTGGAATATTCTGTGATGTATCTAAGGCCTTCGATTGTGTACAACATGCGACTCTGGTCAGAAAGCTGCGCCACTATGGCATCAAAGGAACTGCGCTAGACCTTATGAACTTCTATCTAAAAAATAGGGTTCAAAGGGTTGACGTGAATGGCAAGAGATCTCCTGGGGCTCGTCTGGATATGGGGGTCCCCCAGGGTTCTATTCTTGGACCATTTCTCTTCCTCATTTATATAAACGACCTGCCAAACCTCGTAGAAAAAAAGAACAAGATAGTATTGTTTGCTGATGACACTTCACTAATATTTAAAGTGAAACGCCATCAAACTGAATATGACGATGTAAACAATGCTCTCTCTGATATTGTACATTGGTTCAGTGCTAATAATCTAATGTTAAATAGTAAGAAAACTAAATATATAAAATTTACGACACCCAATGTTAAGAAAATAGAGACTGGTGTATTTATAAATGGAGAGGAGTTGGAACCGGTGGAATCTACTGTATTTTTGGGCATCACTGTCGATTCTAAATTGCAATGGGGCCCCCATATTGAGAGATTGGCCAATAGACTCAGCTCTGCAGCATACGCGGTTAAGAAAATACGCCAATTAACTGATATAGACACGGCTCGTTTAGTTTACTTTAGCTACTTCCATAGTATAATGTCTTACGGCATTCTACTTTGGGGTAATGCAGCCGACATAAACACGATTTTCATACTGCAGAAGAGGGCTATTCGCGCAATCTATGGTCTCGGCCCTAAAATATCTTTAAGAGATAAATTCAAAGAAATTAATATATTGACTGTTGCTTCACAATATATTTTTGAAAATGTTATGTATGTACGTAAAAACATTAATGATTTTATTAGAAATAGTGACTTGCATGACATTAATACTAGGAACAAACACAAACTTGTTACTCCTACTACTCGATTGAGTAGAATTAGTAATTCTTTTGTTGGGCGATGTGTATGCTTTTACAACAGGATCCCAGAAAACGTTCAAAATTGTTCTATAGGAAAATTTAAAAAGTTAGTTAAAAAACGTTTGTGTGACAAAGGCTATTATAACATTAAAGATTTTTTGGAAGATGTCACGCCTTGGGAATGATGCGTTCGCTCCAGGCTTTCTCAATGTATAAATATACTTGTTATAAAAATTGGCGTTTAAAAAATCAAAGATAAAAAAAAAGGAAAATATCCAAAAGAAACAGTCCCGCTGAGTTTCTTGCGCCCATTCTTCTCAGGTCTGGGTTAGGTCGTTTCCGAAAGGGTGGTAGATTTCGACGTTCAATAAGAGAATGTAAATTCCAACATTGAATAAAAAATTTTGACTTTGACTTTGACTACCCGTGATTGGACGGGTTAGAATACTATTCCCCTTTGCCGCTGGGAGAGAATCTCGTAAGAGCCGAGTAACCCAGCACCCCCTTGGCGGTAGGGGATCTGTTCCCCGATTGGCTTGCGACCACCAGCAAGCGAATCCGATCGCCAAGTGTCATAGACGCTTTCCTGTTGATCCGCATGTGGGCCTTCCTCCCTCTCCCATCCCATTAATGCTGTGGGTGTTGTGGACTCTGGGCTCTTGCCTAGGGTCCGCTGAATCCGAATCATTTTTCTTTTTCATTCCCCTTTCCCACTGTATCTTCGGGGATGCAACGCATCGAGAAAACGAGAGAGTGTTTCTTGTTTTTCATGTCCATGAGCGATGGTTGCCACTTACCATCAGGTGGACCATCTGCTCGTTTGCACCTTATCTATTATAAATTAAAAAAAAGTGTAGTTTAGTGTAGTGATGACCTATTTGGGAGGCCCTAGGCACACACCTCTGACTTTTCTGAGTTATGTGTGATTTAAGCAATTATATTGTATTTGTCAATTTATGCTTGTTTTATCTCTTATTAATAACCGCTAAACTGATTTCTGAGTTTTGTGTGATTTAAGCACGATCAAATATTACATGGTATAACGGTGAAGAAAAACATCGTGATGAAACCTGCACTCCTGAGAGTTCTTCATGTTCTTAAAGGTATGTGAAGTCTGCCAACCCGCACTAGGCCAGCGCGGTGGATTATGACCTAACCCCCTTCTCATTCAGAGGAGGAGACCGGCTCAGCGCATTGGGCCATTAACGGGTTGTGATGATGAATTAAGTTTTTGTAGCACTATAATAGTAGTGAATATTTTGAATCAGAAAACGACAAATTCACTATAGATACAACAATATCCATATATGATGATGTTGAAATAAACTAAATATAAGCTCATTTTGTATTTTAATCAGTAGTAATGCGTTGAACCCGTTAATTCACCGGATAATGTGTTCAAATGGAACTTCATTAGTCTAATTCGAATCGGAAATCGAATAGAAAATTAGATGCCTATTGACAATGTCTGATTTATATTTAAATTCTTCATAATCTGTGATAGAAAATTAAATTAGGTACACTATTTTATGTTTTTCAAAGGTGGTGTAATTTTTTAATCTGAATTAGTAAACGACCCACACTAGCTTCAATTGGCTAAAACATTTTTAAATGACAATTTTTTTTTTCATATTATTATTGTTTTGGTTTGTAAAAGTATAAGACCTTTCACATTAAGATATATTATAATAATATCTTCTATTTTAAGTTGTAAGTATTGATAAGGTATTCTAGTTTTTTTATTAGACACATGGATAGATATTGTAATAAGAGTTTAATACCTGTTTCTCTCACCGAGAATCAGCATAGATCTCAAAGTCATTTCATATGGAGGGACATCGAAAAATAGCTTTTATAGAATCATGTACCCCAAAACATGCACCGGGTGAGTTTTATTAACAAAATCAGCAAGCAATATTTAATCAAACCTTCAATAAATAAATATACATTGTAATGACGTATGTATAAGGAGTCTCTATAAACACATTACTATTAAGTTAAAAGCAAAAGGGTGTTAAACCCCATCTTATAAATTATATAAAAAAACAAACTATTACTCAATTTATAGTTAACAGTGGTTTGTTATGTTCTCACGAGGCACATATGCACTCTAACGTAACCAAAACAAACGTGGCCAAGGTTAAGTTTATAATTTATTGCCACTGAACGCTGACGGGACGCCAGCTAAAAAAATGTATCGCTCAATCCAATAAACAAAGAGCTATTTAGTATCCATTCTCATAAAAACAATATTTCACAAATATTCCCGGTTGCTATGGCAACGATATTAATATTAGTTAGCCAGTAAGCATCATGTTAATCGTTTATTTTGCCTAGCTCCGCTCAGTGTGTTAACAAACACATTAATTGCTCCACATCCTCACTCATCTCTGATGGAAACGCAGCTTAAGAGGCTAAAAAAACCACGATTAAAAATGAGTTATATTTTTGATAATTCAAAACTTGCATATTAAATTAAAAGCTTAAAATACTAATCTTTTTGAGAACTACTAATTTTATTCGGACACAGTTCTTTATAATATCTTTTACTATATACTAATTTATTTATTATTATTTTTAATAATATATTTCGAAATAAAAACCAAACTTTTTGACGTCCTGCTTTTAAATTGTAGACCAATAAATAACAGCTAGTTAAGAGTCCGGCGCGCCAAAATGGCGGTAGCAGTCTCCAAGTTCTTTCGACTTAAAATACTTTTATGTTATCTACACATATGTTATTACTTTTGTATACCTTATTTAAGCGAGTACATGTTTTTATTTTTAAGATTCTGTTTCCTTAAGAGGAATAAGGGAAACCCTTATAGGATCAAATAAAATTCCAATTTCCGAGCTTAACAATTTATAATTGTGTTAGCAACACAGTTTATAAATAAGTGTTCTCAAGAAAGGATCTCTTAATATCATTTCAAGTATACCGATGTGTAGACAACATAATATAACCTTTAGTACGATTGATTGTAGTCGGTCTCTCTGAAGTTTCGAATAGTGTACAAGGAAGTTAGTACTGTGGTGTCTTGGTCACCCTTTTAACTCTATTATTTACTAAAGTTAGTGTTCGGGTAACGAGGGGGAGCCTTATTTTCTTATATATAAAATTCCCGTGTCACAATGTTAGTAACCATACTCCTCCAATCCTGCATATTCACTAGGTGTGAGAATCGGCTACTACCTATTTTTTTATCCCCCTAAGTGATAAGGATGGCTCACCCCAAATTTATATAGCAAAACAACGTTTGCTGGGTCAGCTAGTAACTATATAAAAGCCTTTAACCCTACACCTAGGTCGCTGTCCAAAGCGCAGCCTGGCTTTCTGTCTAAATTGCTTGAGTATAAGTATTGCTGTACAGTAATGGGTATCGTTCTTCTCTCATTCTATGAAAACTGTGCAATGAAAAACATTTTTAATTTGTTAGTGAACTAACCGAGACCTTATTGGTCTAATCATGAAAAAGCCTTAGGATTGAAATAAAACTTTCACTTATCCAAATTTGATAACATACCTCATAACTCGTTACATAAATATTTAAATTTGCCTATAACAACATCGTTTAAGTGAGGACACTCCAACTCATAATGCAAGTGTTGACATTTTACTTTGAGTAGATAGCTTTAGCACAAGCTCTATGCTTTGGGCTTCATCATGTTTATTTTTCACATACGAGCAACGTCGACATAACTTATTAACATTCCTACGACGGTTTATATTACTTTAATGTCAATCTACTACGAAAAAAGGCATTAGATGTAACAATGTGGATGTGCTATATTTACTCTCACTCAAGGTATGTAAATTTCTGAGACGCCATTTCGTAATTTTAGTTTTTGGATAGCTATATCAATAATTTGCAATAATTGTAAAAGTTTAACGTGTAAATATGTATATCTATCTGTGGCATTGTAGCGCCGATTGTGATTAAAATGTATTTGTTTAAAAAGGCAATTTAATCGAGATCATTCTGAGCTATAATTTCTGAAGATCTGATCAGCCCTTTGAAGACTAGATTAGAACTTGAGAGACTAACAATCTTGTTACCATGGTAACACAGCGACATTGATTACACTTTATACCTTTCTTACCTCGAAAGTACGTAACAGTATATATTTTATCTATAATTTATTATTGCATTTTATGAATATTTGTTTTGACTGACTGCTGATTTTATATTTAGTTTTCAACAGTACAAAAAGATAGAATTATACAAGTTAATATCGATTCTTCTAAATCGATATCGTGTGGGTGGGTATCAATAGGTATGTGACTGTATTAAATTAGAGTTTCTGTCGGGTTTAATTTAAATTTATAATCTAATAGAATCGGAAAAAAAATAGATTTAATATATTAAAATAATTCTCTATATCTTTCTCTTTGCTATTTTATATTCATAACTAAAAGGCGAAGTTTATGGCAAAGGAGAGAAGAAAACAAAATCTATGCTTTCGCAAGTCATTTGACGTAGCAATATTGAAAACTTGAAACATACTTTTTACTAACTTTTGAAATATACTTTCTTTAAATATATCTAAATAAAATGATTCGTATTTTTATGAATTTAAGATATAATGGAATTTATGGTATTTATTAACATTAAATTTTAATGTTAATGAATGAATTATGGCAACATGACATTAAGTAAATGTTTAAACAGAAGCCCTAAAACTAAATAAAGAAATCTCACGAAACCTCCGCCTGAGATCACACGCGGTGATTTTATACACGTAAAAAATAAATAAAAACATTCTTTTGGATATTGTTTATTTTGTCGGCCATATTTATGTAAGAAGCAAGTGTCGACGTGTAGACCCACACAAAGAGCTATTGAGCAAGCCTTGTAAAATATGAGCCACTTTAAAATTGATTAATTGTAGGTTGTCATAAACTGAGTTTGTGGTCTAATTAAAAAAAATTAAAACAGTAATTTTTTCATCAGTTGTTGTAGCGTTGATTTAAGTTTTAACGATCTCGATGATAGCCAATTGACATACAGTATATAGAATTTTGTTAGTAGTATATTGTATGTATCTACATCATGGATGTTTTAAAGCTTAACAAAAAATGTCATTTTTTCACGCGATTATTTACTCCAAATGTAACTAACTAACGTTCTAAGTCAATCTTCACTTACTTCTAATCAATGTATCCAAGTTGTATGACAGTACAGTTATCTGGTATATTACTTAAGATCTGATGATAGATCCATAAGATGGATAGTAGAAACATTTACCAGCATCATAAAATTCTTATAGCTTGAGGAGTAAGTTAAGCAGTGGTGTCAAGGATCTGACGATTAAATCAAGGTTTAGGGACTTTTTAAACTACAGTATATCATAGTATTCATGTAAAATTTATCAGACTAACCGAGAGTAAATTGAAACGCGTTGTTTTGTTAACACGGTATGTGGCCAGCTTAACTCCATTCATCGATTTTTTGTTTGAGCGCGGCGTTGGTGTTGGTGCGTATCACCAAAAATTGCACAAGTTTTTATCAAAGTTTCCGACAAAGCATTGCTCGTCTCACAATGCTATATTTTTGTTCGTGCGGTCTCCACTGACAGTTCGCGTGATGTATTAGGCTCCGGTAGAGGATTATTTTTACCCATTTCACGAAGTTTGCATGCGTCTATTGTGCGCCGGAAGCGGCATCACAAAGCAGCTACCAAATTATTATCGGGGGTGAGCTTATGAATGATTAGGGATTTGAAATACAATACCTATTTAATACAAGTACTGCCTCTACCTCTTGTTTTCCAGATAATAATAGCTCTTAATATATTATTTGTATTCGCAAAGTCAGTCTTTCAGAGAGGAGATGATTGCAAATATAATCAGCTTATTACTTTAAATACATATACTTGCATCCACAGAAACTCACTTACGATAAAAAAAGAATACCAATTTAATAAAAACACTGCCTCTATCTGTAATATCCCGCAGAATAATAGACAAAAATATGTATTTAAAATGATTGGTTTATAGTATTAAGGACAAGACTGCAAATTCTAAGTTAGACACAGATATACATATAAATTAGAATTAATAAAATGAATATCTTTTCCGTGAAGCAGAAAACATACTGAATAAGTACTGTTTTATAACAGCAGTAGCACAGTTGATAGTCATATTAAATAAAGTGTTACAATAAAATGAGCTCACAATTTTATACCTGGAAGAGTAATTTCAACGAACTAAAATTTTATTCATGATAAATACGAGTATACTTTATAAAGAATCGTTCGCACTTCGCTTGACACAAATACAATAATAGAATATGTCATAATATGTTAACTAGAATCAAACCAGAACATGTAAAACGTCGTAAATAGAGATAAAATAAAAAACAACGTCGACAGTAACTTTGAAGTTTGAAATAGAAGTGTCACAGCGCAGAATCGAGGAAAAGTTTAGTTTACGATACTGCTATGTTCAGTTTGTCGATCCGCAGTTTCGTAACATCGATAAAATTTTAAACGAATTTCAAAGAAATCGAATAAATTTGTAAGCTGTTGACGTTTATGTGTACGTGTATAGAATAACTTGTCATGTTATCAGTGAGATGAAATGACATTGTTTAGAACTAGATCACTCCGAATTAGGCATATTTTTGTGTTTATATGGAGAAGATGTTTACAGTTCCTGCACATTAATTTGAAATTAGCAAATATAAACAGTTTAAATAGAAGAAGGTACTATAAAAAATAAAATGACGAAATTTTTGATTGAATATATTTTTTTTTAATTTGCACTCACTACTTAGCAAAAGCGTTTATCAACAAAAAGATTTGAATTTTCACCAGTAGCGATAAATTTTTAAACGCACTTAAGAGTGTGTAATAATATATGAGTATCAAATATTTTTTTTAATGATAGATAAGGGACAAACGAGCAGACGGTCCACCTGATGGAAAGTGGGTATCTCTTGTTTTGTCGATGCGTTGTTGCCTCGAAGATAGAGTGAGGAGGGGAGCGAAGAGAAGACTACTGCGATTTCAATGGACCCCGGGCAAGAACCCGGTGTTCATTGGAACAGCAGCAGTAATGGTATGGGAGAGGTAAGGGTAGACCTGGCCCACACGCGGCTCGGCCGGAACGCGACTGAGACACTTGGCGGTCGGATTCGCATGGTGGTGGTCGCAAGCCAGTCGGGAAACAGATCCCCTACCACCAAGGGGATGCTGGGTTACTCGGCTCTTACAAGATGCACGGCAGAGGGGAATTGTATTTTTTACAAAATTAAATATATTTAATATATTTAATTTTGTAAAAAAAAACATCAAAATAGCGCAAGATTAAGTACAGATCCATGATTATCATAAGATATCATATAATCTATCTATCTTCTTTAAGAAGTATTACTTACTAGATAATATATTGTTATTTCAAAAAAAAAAAAAAATTTAAACACGAATAAAAAGTTATCAAATATTAAAGATAGTGAAAGCTACTGTCAGGATAAAAATAAACAGTGACTAACTAAAGATAAGTATCGACGATAGTAGTTCAAGAAACAAAGTATAGTCTGTCAAAACTGATAAACTTGTCATTCAGAAAATAACCGAAGATAACCTTCGGATAATCGGTGTCAACTTTGAAGAATTTGATCTATTGCTACCCACACAGGAAGATGTGCATCATCACTGTACATAGAAGATATTTAATAAAACTTAATATGAGGGGTCTTTATAACATTAACGTAAGCCTAAATAATCATTAATAAAAATTTTGTTTGTCTATCTGTCTATTCATGTTTTTACGCGCATAATGCAAAAACAACTGCACGAAATTGGATAGGGTTTTCACAGTTGTATTTATTAATAGTATGGGAGCTATACTGCGCAGAAACACTCTAACGACAATATTAAAATGTAATCTAGATGGAAGCTGAGCACTTCCTGGGGCTTGGAACCAAAGAGTAGGTTTAAAGACGTCTTTTTTAACCGAAAGCTCTCACCTTCACAGCTCGACTTCGCTTCCAAATATTAAGATAATAAAAGTACATAACTCACGTGCTCCTAGATAATGGATGCCTAGCACCACACCAGCAAACAACACTACACTTGAAAGACTAACTTAATATTATCTGAACAAAAGTGATATGTCTACTCGCAATAACATAAACTACTACTAATTTATAAACGGTGTTGCTAACAGTCTAACTTAAAATATAGGCTTTGTCTCATTTAAATCGGATGTCAAGAAGAAAAGTATTGCCATTTAAAAATATTTTAGTAAGAAATAAGAATATTAACTTTGTTTCTAAATTCAGTTTCAAAAAGAACATGACGTTTGAGTTAGTAAATAAAATTTTAAAATTATAAAGCTGAATTTCAACTTTAGGAAGCACGTAAAACGTAGCAAACAAATACTGTACATAGTCTGAATGCTAAAAAGATCTGGATAACTTGGAAATGGAGTGGTTATTTAAAATATAGTTTACTAGAGCATTATCTGCGACTTTCCTTGCGTTATAGTCGCGTTTTAGTGATTAGGACAACGGTTACAATAGTGATAGTTTCCTAGCCTACAGAGTCAAAGAAACCCACATCTGAAGATGTCAGTTAGTTATGTAGCTCAGTTAGTTACTCTTAAAATCAGGTTATTATCCACTAAATGATAGCACGCGACTTCATCCGCGGGAAATCCAAATGTCTGAGGGATTCAGAGTGAACTGAAGTATACAATATCTCTTTGATGAAATCTTCTACTTACTGAACCTGAAACTTACTAATAGTAGTACTAGAGTTCTCAAAGTAGTCCATGTAGTAATCCAGGTTATAAAGTATTTGTCTGCGAAATTTTATTAATATCCATTTTTATCCGTTTTTGTGTAATTTACCTTTATAATATTAGTATTTGAGTAGAATTGTAAACTAAGACGTATATTTACAGAAACAACTTATAATCCATTTCAACACTAATTTTTCAGCGCAAAAAGTTAATAACCACAAGAAAACATCTTTGATGTTCTTGCACTAATTTATATATGACAAGTAAATAAATTGCAAACATTTTTGCAGGATATGAGACTTGAAAGAAAATGTAACATCATTCTTATGTAGATTAATTATCTCCATCGCTAATTCCACATGAAAAACTGCATTTCCTCGAATATGTCGCTTTGATGTAGAGAATTTCTCGCCTTGACAGCTAATTCATTTCCGTTTATTTTTGTGCGATATTCTAGAGTTACGTCTAAAATGTCATATACATTTAAATTTCTTTATATTTGTCATATTACAAGGTTATTTATTCAAATTACATATTATAATGTGAGGAAAAATTAAATAACTATTTGGTTGATTATAAAGAAATACTTCATCTAACAATAATATAGTTTTTTGCATAGCTTGAGTAGTCCGTGTTTTATTATTGTAAATATACAATGCAGTATAACACATATTGAGTTCACGTGAATCGTGAGAGACTGGATTAGAAACATATAAGTTAATGCGTCCGATCAGTGAAGGCGGGAGTTTGTGCATAGTGAGAGCTCTTTATACCTCCTGTTACTGCACAGTATAAGTTATATTAGCTAATAAATTTAGTGTTTATTTTTCTATGAAATTTAACAATAACAGAAACTTGCCGATTTTTGATAGTCAATGGATTTTTATCATATGTGGCTATGATTCTAGCCCGGTTCTATTTGTTTGGCAAGCTCTTAACTTACCTTGAAATCCCGCTTAGTTCAGGAGCGTGTCTAGATGGCGTTTGTTTTGCTCGAGCGTGCCGTTAACCGCGACTAAACAGCTACATTCGATATTGCGCAATGTTTGACCACATGTTTCTACAATCCGACCACGCGCTATCATAATATTGACCCTCTCATCCGCAGCCAGCCATTGTAGCACTTTAATACGTACAAGTGCGACCACCTTTTATTTGCTTACCCCATTAGTTGCCACTTAATAGCATTAAACAAATATTTACCTAAGTGGCGACGCGCCACATCGATGCATCCAATCTTATATCAATAAGGAATTCTATTTTATCAACCTTTGTTTCTAATAACGACTACTGATATTTTTTATAAATCATTATGGTCATTTATTAGGCCCTTTTTTGTCAAAAGGGACGAATTTAAGCATAAAGGGTGGCCATCCAACAATTAAGGAGCTGTTAGAGCTAAAAAATGTCACCCTTTAAGAGCCTTTTGCGGGTGCAACGTCGAAAAAAGTGGTCATTTTTTGTCACCTGGGCTGGAAGTCTCAAAATGTTTATCGCCACTCGACGATGCGTTGATTTATATTTCCATACATGAGGACCGGGACCCGAAATGAATTAGATTGTTTAATTGGTCATTCATTTTCGGTGATAATGTTGGGACCCTGTGCCGAGCGTATGAGGTCACTGAAGTGGCATTCGTTAGATAAGCTGAAATTGTTTTTTAATCTGGACCCTTATTTTTTATTTGATGATAAAAATATTTATGTATCCGCTCGTATCTTCTCGTAAATAAAAAGTTTCCTTACAAATCAGACCAAAACCACTGTATGGACTTAAAATTCTGGGACATTGGGATGGACATAGGACATAGATAGATACCACTTATATTACTGTTATTATAAATTCGATTTAATAGTTAACTCATGTATCAGAGTGTAGGCTACCAGCTAGTGTAATAATATTTAGGCAGTAGTTGATCTAACTTTAGATTTATGGTAGATAATTGCTATGAAGGAACAATATCTCATGTATTATGGATTATCTTTGAGAAATACGAGGTGCTTTAAGACAAAAGGTATAAAAATTGATCTAAAAAAGGTGGCTAATGACGGCTTACACTTGGGGCCCACCCGTAACGAAAATTAAAGGCTTATCTTAAATTATGCTTAATTGGAGGGTCTAAAAGTATAGATTGAATTTCAAAAGTTTGATGGATATACGTTATCAACGGCCGATAGTCGTTTATACGTAAATATTATTACATTTATTACGCGAATTATTTAAATTGACCAGTGATTTGCGGTTATTGGAATAATAATGGTTTTAACTTGACATAATTTGATGCACTTTAACATAATTTTAAAGTTGTTTAACATAATTTTAAAATTGTTAAATAACAATAACTTTTTTTCCGACATCGGGTTTGAATAATTATGTTGGTCTTACAGAAACATGACTGTGAAAACCTTATTTAATTTCATTCAGTAGATTTTGCGTGATGCACGTACAAACAAGCGAACGGACAAGTAGCTGAATAAAGATTTTTAAAATCAATGTTCGGTATTGGTGTTACAAAGACCTCTTAATTAAGTTTTCTTAAATATCTTTCGTGTACAGATATTCGTTATTTTTATTTGTAGTGTAAATTCTATAGATCAAAATACATGTCTAGATTTAAAATTTTATGGGTATATTAAGTAACTTAAGAAGAATCCATGTATTATTTTCAAAGGATCGATTTCATTATATTTTATTTTCGGAATACTATCAATGCATCAAGTTATTTATGTGACACGAAGAGTTGTTTACGAGGAACTAGTTATCATATATTAGCATGAGTTTATTTTTTATATTATTTTAACTAGCAACGTGTCATGACTTCGCACGGGTAGTAAGAAAAGCATATTATGCCTACATGTGGGATACATTATTTTGTTATAGTATCTATAATAGGTAGTAATATCGATGACAGGTCCAAGACGGTACGACTTTATCCGATATTTTCAACAATTATCGTCATATTTCAACTAATTTACACAAAACCCTTACAAATTTTACACCAAAACCTTCCTCATGAATAACTCTATCTATTAGTAATTCGTTCAGTAGTTTCTCAGTTTATCGCAAACAGACAAATAGATCGGGAGATAAACGCGGCGTGAGACATTGATTTAGTATATGAGGTTGTAGTGATTCTTTGTTAAAGTGCGAAACAATTAATATAATTCTTAGAGTTCTTCATAAATGATGAGAAAATTTGCAAACAGTATTAAAATTCAATTAATCAATGCTAAGTCCAAAATCCCTTGTTCTATGAAATAGCAGAGCAGAGTTTAGTCGCAAAGCCCACGCACAATGAGGTATTGTTTCTTAAACCACCACAATGCCATAATAGTACCCATTCCTAATTCTCACTAAATGCGAAAATTAAGAACCACTAAGGGTCTCTTTAATGATAATAGACTTTACAAATAATACAATACTAACGAATAACGTGATCTTCAATAAGGAAGAGTTAACACATTACATTATATTACCTACATTTCCACTTGTAAAACTATAGACAATATTCCGTCTGTCATATTAGTTGCCAAATTACTAATTACTACGTAGTACTACGTAGGCGTAGAACCTGAGAATTGAGACCTAGACACAGGTTTAAAAAGTATACCACACACAACTCCACTGTTCGTTACCTAACATTTATCTAAGCCACTAATAAATTTTTATCCTTAAAGTAGTTTATAAGATGTCAATATTCACTTCACCAAATCACTAGCCAAACTGCCGCAAACTTTTTTAGAATAAATTAGTAAGAGATATCTGTGTGAACGACATCTAAAAAAGTGAAGTCGAGTGAGTTCTAACAGTCTCAAGAAACTGTATCGCTTTAATTGATTTAACAAAAACCGGGGGCAAAATTAAACAAGGGTTCCTTCATTTAATATGGCAGCTGTTTGCAGAAACAAAACAACACATGAGCATGCCACTTAACGTTTTTACAACGCTTTCAGGCTTGCACTACTCTATTTATGTACTGTACTTTAGTCCAGTGTTACAATTTTGTAAGGCTAATTAACAGAATTTTATTTTGTACGAGTATACCAAGACAATTAAAATAAGGACTATACATATTATTTTTTCTTATAATATCTTGTGCAGATTCAGGTTTATAAGACCTTTCATATACGAAAACACATCAGCTACTCGACCTCGCTATCTAAAGTCTAAGCTTGAAGTAGCTTAGACTTTAGGTACCGAGCAAGAAGCTAAGTGAAACTCAATAAATCTACCAACTCCATACTTAACTGCATGGCACAATACTTACTGAATGAAATCAGATAGATTACCTCAGATCCATCGAAACATAAGTTATAAATAGTGGATCAAGTAGAGATACTTAAAACAACAACAATCTATAGGAGCAACGAAACACTACCAAAAGTATTGTTTATAATAATTATATATAATATTAGATATTCCATACCATTTTCCATAAGTTAAAAGTTTAATACGTAAGTTTAAAAATACGAATGTAGATAGTTTGACATTTGAATATGACTTCCGTTGAAACGTAGCTGACATTAGTCAAAATAGCTTCCAGTAAAGTCAAAGTTGTTGAAACTTAAGAGGGTGTAATTTCCTATGTATTTTAAATTTCAATCTGACTGTTAAATAAATATTATTATAGAAAATAAAAAAAATCTTTATTGAATGTATAAGGTTGTGAAGTGAAGAGGCAATCAGAAAGATTCGCAGTAAATTGTAGACAATGTCAATGGAGCAAAATTGAAACGGTCATCGGATGTGGGCGAGAACGAGACAGTTAATTCTAATTATCGGCGTATTCTGAGGCAAAATTTTATTGCTATCTCATTGGCGCGCTCATTACGAACCCCAGCGTAATTGTACTCTATTGTACTATCGGCCATTTTTCTGCGAAGCGTGTGAAAACTGAGCGGTCGCCCTAATTCGCAACGTTCACGCTAGCTTAACATTCAAAATTAATGAAAAAAAGTTAGGAACATTTTTGACGGGTTACTTACAAATTAATATTTAATCAAATTTTACACACTTATACTACTATAGATTGAAATGTATCCAATTACTGTAACAGTAATTTTTATTTTATGAAAAAACTACCCGCGACTTCATTGACCTCCATTTCGAGATTGAAAACAATATATACACAGTTACTAACAAACACACTAACTTACTCTTTCATGGGAACTGTGCTTTTAAAAAAAAATATTAAAATATACATATACAGATTAAACAGTATGTATATTCCAAATTTATTTCATCAAACTAATTGTTTTATGCCTTACACATACATTTTTAGTTTCAAGTAGCAGACCCGCGCGACTTCGTTCGCGTGTTGCTCCACTCCTATGGGCTGTAGCGAGATGTTAAACAGCCTAAGTTACTCCTTGTTGCCTTAGCTATCTGCCAGTGAAAGTCCCGTCAAAATCGGTCCAGCCATTTCAGAGATAAGCCGGAACAAACAAACAGACAGACAAAAACATACACATCAATTTTATTTAATTGTATGGATAAGTAATCACGGATTAAATGATATTAAAATTAATAATATTGATCTAATATTTCCTTTATAAAAGTCTTTTTAACTAGAAAAGATTCAAGAAATAGCTGAAATTGTAATCTAGACAGCATCACGGGAAAAAGCTCGTATAACACAAACCGGATGATCCTAAAACAAACTCGATGAGATCGAAATAACTTTGCTAATAGAACAAAATAAATGGCTGCCGTTATTGTACGCTATTTTAGTAACATACATTGGCCTTTTAGGCAGCCACTGATGGACTCTAAAGTTTCATCGCGGGCTGTCGGAGCGATTAGCGCCCTGACAGCTAATTTATATACTCTACTTACTGTTCTATTTTAAAAGGGATGGTGTAGAATTATGTTCTAATAGATATGTCTGTGTATGTGTACCTACACATTCATCTAAAAAACAATTGTTGTTATTTGTTCAGGAAACTTTGGTAATATAGAGTTTAAGTTTTTTATTTAAATACTATTTAGCATTCATCTGATTTACAAACTACTGGTATTCATAACATCTCCTACTAAGCTAAATACTTGTGATAGGATTAAGTTTACGGAAGTAGTGCGTTTTCGCTACTACCTTAGTTTTTTCGAGTGTTTATGTTACTTTAAGTGATGGCTCAGTAAAGCAGTGAGACTTCAATGTCTTACTCGGCCGGGAGATCCGAGTTCGATCCTGGGCACACACCTCTGACTTTTCTGTGTGTTATGTGTGTTTTAAGCAATTAAATATCACTTGCTTTAACGTTGACTATGGCCTAATACCCTCCTCATTCTGAGGAGGAGACCCTGCTCAGCAGTGGGTCACTGACGGGTCGTGATGATGAAATTACTTTAAATGAAGTATTTTTTTCTAATTCAGTTACTTTTCTCTAATGAGAAGCTTCAATGCCAATTATAAATGAGTTCCATAAACCGGCAACAGGAAACAGCAAAACCCCACGCAATGAGGTTCTATTAAACCATTAGTTTATAAGTCAGCATAATAATAGGTACTAATATTACAAAGCTGTAAATATTTTAGTCTTTGACGATGTCGAAAAGTCATTTGCAAAAAGTTTTATAAAAGCAGATAATTAAATAGAGATGCATTTAAATCCAACGACAATGAAACAAAAATTATTCAGTGATAGTGACGATATAAAAAAATCGTATTATTTCTAATAAATTCCATGATTAAATAAGTATCAATACAATAATACAGTTCAATAATCCGATTATTTTTTTTTAGTGTAAATAAGAGCAAACAATAACAAAATGAACTGCAAAGCAAAACATTACAAACACAAAGCAGCAGCTGTGCAGCGCTCACACCTCATTGCATTTTCCATGACATTGCGTTATACCATAAAAGTTATCAACTTTTGCAATAACATTAGTACATTGATTCTTATTTATTGCACTGATTTATCAACTTATTATTGATTCAAATAAAACACACTATTAACCTAAGTCTACCTTAGGTTTTTTAGTCTTTTAAATAAGTTTTACATTGTACTTATACTTGATGCTTTAAAGTTGAAAATTGATTGTCAAATTTCATAATTTCTCTTTTATTATAAAAAAATGTTGTTACTTACTGCTGAAGTATTTGGGTCACATAGACATTTTAGGATTTAGTTGGTTTGTTTTTTTTAATGATTTCTGATGATTATTGAAGTTCTATACAATAAAATATGTTTATTGTGTCTTTCTGTACTTACTTTATTATTATTTTTTATCATAATGCAGTATATGTAACATTTCTTGATGATGTGGCCTCAATAGCGAAATATAAATCTTATACACTAATATATAAAGCTGAAGAGTTTGTTTGTTTGCTTGAACGCGCTAATCTCAGGAAGTACTGGTCGGATTTGAAAAATTCTTTCACTGTTAGACAGTCCATTTATCAAGGAAGGCTATAGGCTATATTTCATCACGCTACGACCAATAGCAGCGAAGCTACACGTAAACAAAGTCGCGCAGGTCGACTAGTTTATTATATTTTTTCCAAGTACTAAGCTCATAATTGATTAATTAACTAGACTATTTTACAAGACTCAGATAATGTAGTGTACAAATATTATTATTTAGAAAAATTTATTCATTTACACACAAGCGACAGTAGGTACAATTTTGATTTCAAATTCCTTACAGTAAATATTTAAATTCCAAAAACAAAATTTCAATTCGAAAGCTAGAAAAACATCAAAAACATGAATCACAACGCAATCGAATCCTAATCCTACAAGATATCCCTTACATCTATGAATATAAAAGAGAAGCGTACAAAAATAAAGCTGAAAGAAATGTTCTGCCTCTAAGATTACCATAACATCGGTCGGTATTGTTTCAATGTTAAGACCGAATTGTATTTACAACCCTTCGCCTAAATCTGGCTACAATTTGTATGGACTAGTGATGTATTTATGAATACTAATAAATACAAACAATAATAAACACGAATAAATACAAAGCATCATCGTTCGTAAAATTGTATAGGCATGAAATTCCCTTTTGTTTTAATTAAAATATATTGAAGTTTAGACAATATTAAAAAGATTACCGACAGACCTAACACAGTCTGACAAGTGATTACACACAGTAAATTATGTAAAGGCGTGCAAGTAGTACAATTAAATGTATCTATGGTATCTATAATCGAGGATTATGTTATGAATTATAGATTTAATATAATAAAGGGCCTTTTAAACCTGCTCCTGAGTCTCAAGTCCCAATCACCACTCGATTTCCGTGTAAGGTTAATATTTTGAGTGTGACTGTGCAGTATAGCTTGAATTACGTTTCACTCGTCAGTTTTTTCTATTTGTTTATTTCAAAACTACAAACTCGATAATTTTTATGTCCCGTTCCGACAGTACCGAAAGATAGTGGCAGTTTGACGAGTAATTTTGTGGAGTGCACAAGTTAGAGTAGTGGAAGCAGCGTTATTCAACCTCGTAAACTTGCATCTGGGTCGCAAGTTGCAGGTATGTCATTAAGAAGGTTTTTTGTATTCTGTACTGTCTATATTGTAATTAGTGTATTGAGTGCAAATCAAACATTCCTCATCGAAGCGATAACATTAGTAGGTACACGAACAGAAACATTCGTAAATTTCGTTACATCTCTAGTATAACTCTCTTGACAAATAATTTGGTTCGGTCCAATTATTCACCTACTTAATGGGCTCGTTAAACCCTCGCATACTTGTCGTACCAAGAAAGCAGAAAGCTATGGAAAAAATAAAATAACCTAATTGGGTATTTGCTGAAAGGCATTTCAAGGTGATTGATCTATTATGTTTATAGTTAACACGTTGCTAGGAAAGTTACTGTATTTATTTAGAATTTTAGATAGTTTAACGATTTTAGGTTCTGTGCCGCTTATTTATCTCTCTTTAGCTTTAAATAGTTATATTATTCAAATTGTAAAAGGCAGACTTTTTCATAGTAACAATATTATCTTAAAATGATAGAAGATATTTAAGCAGATTAAAAATTCGTATTAGGACATGAGACTGTTATGCCGATTGTATGGACATTAGGAGTTTTGATACAGAAAATGGTTCTTCTCGATCAGCTCCTGCTTTGAGGAGATTTCTTTTTCTGGGTTCCTATAATCATCAGTAGCTGCGATTGCTGCTGGTTGGCTTATTAATAAAATTAAAAAAAAATTATAAGAATTATAAGCAATGAAAATCTATTGCATGTGTTATATACTTATACTTACATGTGACGATACGCATGGCTCTCAAATAGTAAACCTTTTTTAACTCATATTTTGTAGAAAATCCAGAGTAAGTAGTAAACTTGTCAATAAATCTACGTCTATATAAGTGCAGTAAAATCAAATAATAATTCACTTTTATTGTTTACTACGCCTATTTATTTTTCAGTACATGTTACTTTTATCATTACGATCCTAGAAATAGGGTAATAAAAGATCCATAAAACCGAACTAACAAGAGTAACTAATAAAGAAGTTGTTTTGTTAACAATTAATTATACACATAAAATGAAAAGGCAATATCTTGAGTAACGTATTCTGTCACTTATCATTTTTACTGAGGCATAAATTTAAGAGGAATGTGCCCCAATGAATGTGCCATCTCCCTAAAAGCGTTGTGCATTGCACGCTCGTAAATTATCTGACGACACACTAAAATAGCGTACACCCTTGGGCCATGGGAACCGCCAACCCCAGAAACTACAAATCGCTGAATGCGAATCAAAATGGTATCGGCTGTCTTGGAGAAATTGATTTGTAACGCCCTTTTAATATCCAATTTATAACAACGGAAGCACTATATAAGTAGGTTAGACGAAAACTGGAAAAAGCTTTATTTTTTTAATAAATTGTTAAATAAAGCTTGTTAAAGTCATGACGGGTTACCTAATGTGAGCGATGGAAGATTGACCGCCGCTTTGGTTTCAGTGATCGTGCGCGATACACGTTATATTTATTCATTTAGTATGCTACCTAAATCACAAATTTTAGATTATGAGTGAAGATCAAACATTTAACTATATATTTTTGCGTGGATATCTTTCTACTTTTTTATATTCTATAATATAGAGAGCTGACCAATAACTACCTCAAATCCAAAAATAATTGTACCAGCTGTCTTCAAGATGTGATTAGTAACGCCCTTTTAAATACATTTTATTTCAACGGAATATTCTTGACAAATGATAAATGCATCATTTAGTCAACAGAAAATGGGAACGATGCTAACAAAGGTTGGAGGAAGCCGGAAGTGCAGATTTTTCCCCACGACTGCTAACAACAATGGCGTTAATACCTGCGGGGCATCTTTTGTTTCATAAATTATCTAACGGATAGAATAATTAAGCTCAAAAACAGGCTGTAATTACAACCTTCTATAATATTAATACGAAATTGTTTTTCATATTAATAAGCTTTATTTTCCTGTCTACAAGAATAACAAAACGGAATAAATAAAAGCAAACAACACGAATCCTACTTTTTAAGTTTTGAAGGTTACATGGATACTCATATAACTGAAGTTTATAAAAAAATATTAGCCCGCCAACTTTGGGAACCCGCCATATTGGATTTAGAAATAGCCTAACTTTAGGTATGCAAAATTAATATTACGATTGATCGCCATCTTGGAGAGTCAGCCATATTGGATTTAGGAATGTATCACTTAACTAATTTGACATATGCAAAATTTCAAGAAAACTTATAGTTATAATTGATTTAAAATCCCGGGTAAGAAAACTTATATAAAAGTTTGTAAAAATCACAATTTAAAAACTTCAGTTCCATGTTATCCATCACCATCAATGAGGGTGCATTCAACTGATAATGTATCATCAACGTTCCGACTTAATTGTTGATGGATCACTGCAAATTCTGACAGATGGAATTAACCAAACCACGCTATTTTGTTGTACCCTCCAGTTCAAGCTGCATTCGATATATACTTCTTATGGTCTTCTATATTATCTTTGTTAAAGAAAGACCTCTCTAATACAGACTTTATGTCAAAAAATACAATGAAAAAAATAAAACCAAAAATAGAATTAATATTATCATCAATCGTTATTATTTACTTACCATTAAATCAGTTTTGGAGGTTTGTAGTAGGTCCATAAAACCTTATTGTTATAATTTTCATGTGGTTAATTAGAGTTTATATTCATATACCATAATTTAATTTCATCTTTTGTTATCTATAGATATCCATTCTATCCATACTTATTACCTCCTATATTCTCGTGTCCACAATTATATGTATGTATATGGAAATTACAAAATTTATGTTGAATATCTATCAAACTAGGCTATGTTCTATTTAGGTTAATTTTTTGTAGTTGCCCAAACATTTTTTCTTATGCTAGATAAAAGAGATAGAAAATATTGGAAAATACTATAAACCAAAACAAAACATACTTATAAGTATGCCTTCTTGTTTTATAAATATAGTATGCATATTATAAAAATGTATTTACAAACCCTTAGGTTCGGAAACGATACGTAAAATGACGGAAGATATGAAGGGCGGTAATGGGGGAAAATTGTACTTTATTCGATTTGATAGACTTAATGATGGATTTAGGTCCCGCTGTCACTCCTTCCTGGCAGCCTTTAACATTGTTACAAGGGTTTAAGATGTATCTACAAATTGAATGTGAAGATATGATTTTTTTCAAGCATTTACAAATAAAAATTGTCATACTTTTTATAAGAAATCTTGAGTCGTTAGCGAATGCAAACATTTAAAAGAATTTTCTACACGAACAATTTGGGTGTTCTTGAGTCATAAAAATTATTATATTTTTTTAAGTTCATATCTTATCTTAGTTACACATAAACTACTGAAGTTGCACTTTAATATATTTGTTCACTCTGATAAGCCCTTCAAAGTTTTATTGTAAACTATAAAGTAGATGTTATGTTACATTTACTAGATGAATCATGTTTTATTTTACTGTACTACAACAAAAAGATTATTGCAACACTTAGTGCATCCTTCTGACTTCTATTTTTATACTATCTAAGTTTTCTTCCTAAGCACCAGATGTCGGTTTTACAATCAACTGTAATTTTATATTCAAGCAACAGCTGCTGCTCGCAGTTTCATCCAGGTTTGAATCAATTTAAAGTTTCTTCCTATTGCATTCTCTTGGAAATGCATTTTACAATTTTTATTTAGTTAATAGTTATTCCATTAAATAATATATTAAACATAGATTCGCAAAGTGTATACGATAATATTTATAGAAGAAAAAAAAATATTGTAGTACCAAAATGAGGTAATTGACAAACATTCAATGAGGCAAGATTACCATCCTCCTTAGAATTTTAACTGATGATAAGTCATTTTTACTTTTCAAAGAAAATACTACCTACGAGTATATTTTTATAGTCGCAGTTATTAGTGCTTTTATATTAGTGTATTTCTCGTCTATTTATAATACGCCTTTAGTCTTAAGAGAATGAAGTCTTTAATACAGATTACTCATATCATTGACAAATGACTGCTAAACCCACTTAGCCAATGACAACACATAAGTTAAGACATAATTTCATTTCCAGCCACATGTTGTATATCAATGTCCATTTAGGAGCTCTTATTACCAATTACCTAATCGATAAGGGATTTATTTACGACCCCAGGTTGAACAGAATTAAAATTCATTGTTTCTTATCCATGAACGTTACGAGGTCACGAGATATCGTTTTATCTGTGACAAGAATAGGCTTTTAAAGCTGAGGGTCTGATATCGGAGAGTAATTACGTGACCTCTTCGTATTGGAAATTCTTCAGGCGGCTGATTCCTTTCATATGTTTTATAAAGTTAATTTAAAATCCATGGATAGACGTCAATTTATTGTTTTCAATAAACACCACTATCTAGGACACCTTCTTCCTTAATAGTCTTGCTGATTACAGGAATTTGAAACATCGTCTAAGTAAGACGACTTATTGTTAGTTTTGATCACGAAAATTCTAAAGATTTAAATGACAATTAGAAATAGTTACTTGACTTACGATTAGACTGTTAAGCAAAATTAAAGTTGTTTACACGAACACATACATATTCAATGGTTTTTATCAAATGTGTTATACGACTTTTCCAATCCTAATTGTGAAAATATTGACTATATACATACATAGGTCTTCAATTTAAATAATTGGTATTATAGCATGTAACACATTCACGATAAACTGCAAGTATAGAAATAAGTGAAATAAGGTCATAGCAATTATAATAATAAATATCATTTGTACGTAATTACATATAACCACAATTTGGATTTATATTGTGAAAAGGTTCTTTGTCATAATGTCACATGGACGACTGGACAATGGCTTCGATAGTTAAGGCCAGATGCTACTAAATTAGATTACTTGATTGTATGTAAAAAAAAATACAATAATATATACATATTTTTAATCTTATATTATAATAGAATATACTTACCGTCTTTTTTTTTAATTGCATTGTTTGATTGATAAAAGACAAGAATTTAGATTTTAATTTGTACCATACAAGAATCCATCATGGCGGTCATGGATGACATGGATGACATTTGAAGTGAAAGACGTTTAACAATAGACATTTTTGTTTCTTTTTTGTTATTATTTGACCACTGAGCTAAAGTAAAATATTCTACTACAATAAATTTGAAATCAAAAGTGACAGCTGACATTTCACAAATTATTGTTTATGGCTTTACGGCATAGAGTCGCACAGAGATGCCATCTTGAAAATTTAAGACATTTTTAATGGATTTCATTTATAATACAATTAATTTAATTATTAATATTTTTAATAAATTTACATGACTTTTTACATCTTCTTTGGAGCTAGCTATTCCCAAATGTTTTTAAAGAAATTTCAATAATAACAATGTATTAACATTTAACCCACTAAAATTATTTAAAATTTTAATATTTAACCACCGGATGTCCGTAATTTAGTATGCAAATCGCTAAGAAAGTAAGCGACATGCGACATGTGTGTTTTATAAATGTTTATGTAAATATAACGGGTCTAACTTTTTGCTTCCTACAGTTTTGCGAACCGGGTTGCTAAATAGTAAATACTGACCCGAACAACTCTAGCTTGAGTAAATATCGTTTGAAGAAAGCGGAAACATCTGATATTTTTTTACATTTGAATTTCCAAAAAAACTGGCTTGTGTATTTTGGTTCTTAAAATCCCGGTGTACCTTTATGGTGACAGAATTTTTTTTTATATAATTTTGGCTTCAAAATATAATTTTATACCATACGGAAATTTTAACGTTATTAACAATTCCAATTAGTAACAACATTTATTGTTATTTTTTTGGTAACACCAGCCAAAATCATATATTTGGCGCGTAATTTTAGCAATATCAAGTTAATGTGATTTCTATCGATATAAAGTAAAATAAAAATCGTGTCTTTCAAAGTCTTAACTACTTATTTTACAAATATTGAAAGTTTGTATGTGTATTGTTTGCCTTATCCAAATACATATATCAAATTTTTTAGACACATGTTTTTTTAGATAGATAAAATTCTTTAATAAAATCTTGAAATATTCTAAGACCTTAATGTAAAAAAAAATTACATTTCTAAAAGAAACAATGTTGCACTGCTTTTGTGTACATTATTGTATGTTAAATGAGCCAGGGGAGATGCGATGCTTGTAACCGATGACCCTGTTGACACGACGTTAGCATAGATACACATAACACACTAAACCATATACTTGTTGGCACGAAATTTAGGTTTGACTAACACTTAATATTATACTTGATCAAAGGCAGTCAGTCAGTAATTTCATAGAGCGAATAACGTTAGTTTAAATTATTCATCGATCAGTGGAGGTGGTGGTTATTTACATCTAGAAAGGCACCGTAGATAAAGCTACCGCCACGTCAGTATAGGTTTGACCTTGACTAACGCAACACTAAAAATAGTAGCATAGACCTATAATTAGCTGACGGCTACTATACCTGGGCCGCTATCTTAAAGTTTCAACATTCATTTTTAGTTTCATTCAACCTTCTTCTTTAAATAAACATTATTAATACCTATTTCCAAATTTAATTCTTCAGATCTACTAGTATATTGAAAAATGATAAATTATGAGTCAGACAGACGACATACCTCTGTCTCCTCGTAACTTTTCTACTTGGGAATAAGGATATACGAAGCGTAGATCACTGCACTACTCGCAATATCTTACTTTTATGCGGGTTGGCGGCTGGTATGACTCAGATTGTCTTGCTAGACGCTGTGATTTCCCTCTGGTTAATATGTAAATGTTGAATTACTTTTTATATTAATTATTACAAGTTATTTTTATAATTTCTTGTTTAAATTATATTAGCAATCAAAACCTAAACAGAAATCCTACTAAAATTTAGCACACAGATACTTTTTATTAGTTAGTTTTTGTCCCAAAAATTGGTCACACAAAAACAATTAATTCTAACCAAATTAATTATTAGTACATCTTCGTTGGCATATTCTTTAGTTGTAAATGAAATATAAAAATAATAATATAAATTATATGAAATATATAGTGTGGATCTGGCCTTACAGACAGGATCAAACCCATTACTGAACGGTTGTCAACTATTCTCAGTCCCATTGTAACTGTTTCTGGGAACAATATTATGTTGAATTTTAAGAGCTATATTTATTCATTACTCTTATTTATTTTAAGATAATTTAGTATATTTTTAGTTTTGATTATTTTGTTGGATCAAACGTTTAAAATCTCGTAGTGTAGGCAACGAATACCTTTAAATATGTAGAAGAAAAATTAGACAAGTTAATGCTCTAAATAAAAAAGCTCTGTATTCACCATCCTGTCTAAAACGTTACTTATACTATATTTTATGTATTTCTGTACAGTGTAAGATATTATTAACAGACAGCAATTCCCATACACGAAAATCTAGATATTATAATTTCTATATACGAAAAAAATAACAAATCATCCTAAAATAAAAAGAAACATTTCGTAAAGTAACATTTTTTACTCTTCAAATAAGTTAATGCAATACTGGCAACGTGTAGTATCGTATGACAAATTTACAAGAAGTAATGTTTCTATTTGTGACTTCGTTTCCGGTTTTCAATACTGAGTGTGTTGAGCAATTAGAAAAAGAGTTTAAAACTATTTTGAAATAATATTATCATAAATTTTATTTATAAATGTTATTAAGTTTAACCTAACTATTAGAGAAATATTAGATTTTTGATCGATAAACTATAGGGACTTACCTACTTAGTTTACCTACGTAAGGTAAACGTAAACTTATCTCAATCGTTCGACAATATATAAGTAACTGGCCTGATAGAATTTAGACAGTATGACATGTGATTTTATAAAGTGAATATTGTCGAAAGTGATGTTTAGGATAGCGCAGTTTAGTTTAGTATAATTTCAGTCTTCTAACCTAGCCTCACTAGTCAAAAGCGTGAAAGTTTGTGATCTTGTAAACATATAGGCTTATATTATTTTCAATAATTATTAAATCGCTACATAAAGCTAACTGTAGGTAGCATTTGGACGCAAATTGACACAAATTGAAATTCGATATGATACCTATTTTAGAAACGATTTCACGCAAAATTCCATATTCCAATAAAGCAAAATATTTTATAGGCAATTTTTGATGATCGCGTAATCTAGTTAAAACACTTGTGGAACGTTGAATGAACTTTTACACGATATGCTTTTAATATCCGTTAGTAGTTCAAATAGCTCGCCCGGGATTAAAATAAAACATTGACGTCAGGAATCTACGAGATTGGGCAAATACGATATTTTTAATAAAGCGAAATTCGCAAATATTTGCAAGAGGTAAAATGTTTTGGCTATTAATATTAATATTTTTATTGGAATTGTTTGACAGTATTATTATTGTACTAATACAATAGTAATACTTATTATTGTAGATATAAATTTGATGTTCAGATTGAAGGCTATAAAAAGGGTATCGAAAAATAAAGGATTATTGATATCTGAAGATTAAAATTATTTTTTCAGCTATACTGTACAGTAATATATCAAAGACAATAGTAACATTAACTTTAGACAGGACTCCAAGCCGTGTTTTAGGCGTAGGATGCTTTAGACGATAAACACTATACTACACAATATAAGTTACTAGTCGACCCGTCCCGGCTTCGCCCGGGTGCAATTTAACACGTGTATTTAGCAGTAACCGCCAAGTCCCTGTATTTTAAACCTGTAATATCTTCGAAAATGTTAAATGGATAAGGATTAATGCTGTATTGTTTAAAATTGCTTCGTAAATAAGCGATTATTTCTCGTAAAAAGTAAAGGATAAAAAATGGTTATTGCGGGTTATTCCTAAGAGATAGACATATACCATCATGCACTTTTTTGTAGACCTTCTTAAGGTGTACAATACTGTAGAACATTATTTTGATCCATTTCGTAGAGTTCAGCCAGCGTTTGCAATGTAAGCGTAAAAAAAGGTAGTAAGGTATTTATTTACGACATCACATTAGAAACCTCTAAAATTATTTGAAGATGACAAAATTTAGTTAGCTACTATAATCAATGATAAAACTCGTAGGCTTATAATAATAGTTAATCATATTAATCCAACAGATAGCACACCAAAAGATCTATTAAATGGCTATATTACTACTTATAATGCGATAGCTCTTAATCTGTAGAGTATCTCCTTTATATCCGCTTTGATAAGACATATCAAGTGCTACTTCGCGTAAGAAACTAGCAGTGGTTAAGATCTCTCGGTATTTTGTGATGTGATTGATGATAGGGGAACTGATCAAAGATTACATTATTATTACTATTAACTATATTGAATAATACGTAAAAGTTGATATTAGTATTTATTTGTTGTGTTGTGTTTTATGGGACGATCCACTACTAGACCTGGGTACCAAATATCTAAAGGCAATCAATAAAAAATAACATCACATGTGGATAATAAGGGAGGCCTAATACCAGTTACACTGCACTTATGCTTTATTACTATAGACAATATTTAGTCCAAGAAATTGTCTGATCTAAAGCTGCAGACAGAGTGACACAGGTTGTAAAATGTCGAATTAATAAACTACCACAACAAAAACAAATCACTTATCTGTTAATGAAAATTGATCCGCCATCATTAGAAGTCCGACATATTGAATTTATATTTCATTATTCAGTTAAAATTTTAACTAAATTTGTTAAGGATTAGGAGAGAATTCGTTTAAAATGTAACAGCAAATTTGACCTAAATTAACAAGATTTTAGGTATCTAGTACATTGTAAAAACAGAGTAGAAATACAATACAAAGTAACAGCGATTTTGCTGGATAGCGCCAAGGAGATGAAGGAAATTTTCATTTTAAGCTGGATTTTGTACAAAACTTTGTTGGCGTGAATGAGAAATTTTGAACTAGGTCACACACCCAACACAAACAATTGTGAGAAAATTGAACAATTAACATGGCTTAATTGTGTTACTTTTTTGTAAGTACGTTCATAAAATTGTAAACTGTGTTGCTTGTATAAAAAAATAGGTGCCTTCAATGGTAATTTAATAGACATATTTAAAGCTTTATTACACATTTTTACTTAGATTTTAAAATTAGTTTAAAATTACTAATTTACAGAATAAAATGCTAATTTTAAAATCTACATTTAATTTTGATTATTCGATTAGTGATTAAACTGAAATTTTGTATGTACATATATCTAAATAGATGACATTGTAATATTATTATAACATAGAGTTAATCTGATGGATATGGAGTCCTAAGGTGGGTATGGAAAACCTTACTGTGGTCTCGTTTGATACGTCTTGACAAATTCTCTAAGATTAATATGTTTAAAATAAGTTTGTTTATAATAATATGTGTTCCTATGAAGACTCGATAGATGAAAAAGAAGTCTTAAGGAGCTAAACTTATGATAGAAAGATCGAGATATGCTCAATTACAATACAACGTACAGTTCAAGTTTAAAATAAAAATCACCGTCCTACTATAATTTCTTACACATACGAGTATAATGCAGTAAACAATGAATCGATACGTAATGCTATTACCGATTCTTGGATAAGAGAATACTATTTTTTCCTTCGTAATGTGTTAATTTGTACTGGAATGAAATAATTGCTGTTTTACAAGGTGAAGTTCTTTGATTTAAGTGAATAGAGAGATTCATTCAAAGAACTTTGAACTCGAACTGACAGTAATACCGATACACCTGTCTATCTGTGTTACACAGTAGTTACATCTTACACTGAATTATTTACCCTCTTTTCAAAGTTATATTATTTATATCAGATACGTGTGGTTTTAGTAATTTGCAAGAGTACAACGATATTATTAAACAATTAGCTATTTTGAGTTTTACTTTTCTAATAGACAATTAATATAAATCAATGATATTTCAATACAAAAACAATCAAACCGAATGATATTCAAGAAAAAGAAAAAATTCAAGTTTTTCTTATAGAGAAGAAAGATACATTTTATTGAGTTATTCATAATTTAAAGGACTTTCATTGTCTTTTCCAATTTGAACTTCTTATCCAAAGATTTAAATCTTCTGGATCTTGTTATTGGTACTTATAGAATATAAGTCTGAAAATGTTTGGACCTAAAAAGCATTTAGATAAAAAAGTTCAACCAAATGTTCAATAAGATCGATGATCTAACTTTACTGTAACATTTAAGGTGGGGATATATTTTCGCTAATTCATCGTTTCTACCCGCAGTGATAAGTGGCGGACGGGTCGGAACGGAAGTCGTTTTTTTTCTTTTAAAAACTCGAGAGCTTTACAAAATGTCTTCGAAAACGACTTTTCGCTCTTAAGTGCGTTTTGACATCCCTTTTGCACTTATTTTCACAATGCTCTTCCACTTAGACCTCTCTTTGCTTCCGCGATGCTTTCGTTACATTCATTGATTCAAAATAATAACGACCCTCAAAAGTCCGTCTGTATTCTCGATGAAAAAAATTTTAAATATGAAATATTTACGCCAAACAAAGGTTTTGTGTTCATTGTATCGTAATACCATTCAGGTTCCGCAAAAACATGCAAATCCTGAAACGTACTCGGTAAAATGGCGAATTTTTCATTACAGTATCTACTGTTTTATTCAATGAAATTGAAATAGGTACTCTATCAAAATACTTTAGTTTATTGCAATTAAGTTAATGGGTGCAGGTCAAGCATTTTTCGATATAAATAAAAAAGGTAGTCATTTATTATTGATGGAAGTTTGAACATTGATGACTGCTTGTAATATTTTTGGCTTGGTTAGTTTATACATATAAAGTAAATAAAATAATAATAGTTTAGGTTATTTATATATGTTTGTATGTTTTTTTGATTACTCTACCACTAGTAAAAAAAATACGCATTTACGCATAATATGGATTTTAATCTCAACAAGGTGAGTGCGAATAAAATAATATTAATAAAATAATTTGAATTTTTAACAAATGTTACTTTATTTAAAATATTTGATAAATGATTAATTTTATTTATAACAAATGTTATTAAAAATACTTACAACAATCCAATTTAAATCTCCAAAAGAAAACACAGAGGCACAAAAAATCTATCAATAGAAAATAAGCACAAAACACACACTCGCGGGTATACTCGTTCCGTGCGACTCATCGAGAGCGTACGTCCTCCCTCACCGGTAGCCAGCGCTGCACTGGCTGGCGGTCTAGACGGGACAGGGGTAAAACAACCCTGTAGCTGTACTGTACTGTATACTGTAGGGTGCTGTGCAGTACACGTACAGTACATGCGTTGATAGAGGCGATTTTTGATAGTGTATACTGTACAGAGTGTAATTGCTTGTTTTAATTAACTCTATGGTAGTCAAACAAAAGTGGTTTTGTTGCCCTTGATGTTAAAGGGATTTCGAAAATATTATGTCTACATTGAATTCATTAAAATTAGTTTTATATTAGCCAAAAATATCAGCCAAGGTGGTCTAAATGACGGGACAGGGATAACAAATCTAAAGCTGCGTTTCCACCAGAGATGAGCGAGAGGTGTAATTCTACTAACCAACAGAATCACTCCATTTGACACACTGAGCGAGGCCAGATATATGAAGCGATTCTCTTGATTCTTAAAAACAAATTCCTCGTTAAACATTATCGTTCATCTCTGGTGGAAGCGCAGCCTATAACTTGTAAGTTGTACTGTAAGGCGTTGTAAGAAACGATATTTTATAGTGTACAGTTTTATTTAATCTTGATTGTCATGTTTGAGATCCGCCCTGGTTTCGCACAGGTCAACAGCTAAATTAAAAAAAAACAAATAGAAGATTTTTACAAGCTTTTATTTAACTTGTCCTGTTAGTATGGGACAAATCTTGCGAGTTATTTTAGAACCACTTCCCGGTTTCGACAATGCAATACTATTATGACATAGTGCTGATCTGATGATGGAGCTGAAAGGCGGCCATAGGAACTTCGTAATTAAACGACGCAACCCCATCGAGTTTCGGCTCGTTTGATTCGCCTTGACGAGTACTTTATTTTTAGATGGTTATCAGGGTCTTAACTGATGATGGAGCAGAAATATAGTCATAGGAACTCAGTAATTAAACAACAAAACCCCATTGAATACGGGCTCGTTTGATTCGTCTTGAAGAGTACTTTAGTGCTAGATGGCAACCAGTAATTACATAACTAATTGATATGTAAAGTTATTAAAATATAAAATAATGCCAAAAAAGTTAAAAAGAAAAATTAAAAGAAAAAAAACTTTTTAAAAACAAGCTTTTATTATTTGCTTGTTGTGTTGTGATATAACATTAAAGAACTTTTAGCATAATTATACCTTCATCATAAAAAACAATTTTTTAATCATTATTTTTAATTTTTTTGTTCTTTTTATGAACAAGAAAATAATAAAAGCTTGTTTTAAAAAACTGTTTTTTTTTCTTTTATTTTTTTAATATTTAATTTTTATATTTTCCAATAAATCTTTGGGGTTAGATTAATAATTTTTATTAGTTTTTTCCTAAACATGTTTTAGCATTCTTATTAATCTCTAGTTTAACTGATACAAAATATTAAATACAATTACGACGACACAGGAAATAGAGAAATGCAATCGCAGTTCTATTAATAAAATGTCTGCAATGTCTGTAGCTGTAGGGAAGCTGGATATAATCCGTATCGATCAAGTTTAAATTTAGTTCCGACTCTAACTGCCTACGTAAAGCTTTGTACAGATTGGAAACTGTACTCAGTTCCTGTTACTCATTTGACAGTTTGGTTACATTAAAATTGAATCTGCATTTATGATCGGTTTAAAGAACTTAATTTGTAGAAAGAACGAGACGTTATTTCGAGACCAATTCTACACAGTGCAGTTTTTTTAGTTCATTAGAAGAAACAGTTGCTCATATTGCATCGATATAATTCTCTCATCTAAACTCTGGAAGAATAGGAAGTAAAAGTTTACGTATTATATAATATATCATTGAATAATAATATTCTGTTTTTTAGGTAAACTTTCTTTGATTTTAAGATTTTCTTTCATTAAAAATTCGAGACAAGAGATGCTATTTTCTATTTTGTCTACACATTCGTAATTTTTTCCGTTGAATCCGTTGGTCCAATTGAGTTAAAAGTTTCCCTAAACGCGCAGACTTGATCCTTTCATAAAGCTGAGCTACGGTTTGACTATTCCCGACTCTGCACGACACTGGTCTTAAAGTTAGTGTGTGGAAAGGTTAGCTAGCTTATAACTTAGACTTTAAGAAACATATAATCACTATTGCTTAATATAAGAATTTTATTTAATTATAAAATATGTGTATTTGAGTATTTTCTCATTCAGTAAGTACTCATTGTTAATGAAATATCTATTTGTCTAAAAATTTAACAACATTTAAATATTTTTTAGTACCCCAATCTATGTTAATTCTGCTGATATGTCTATTTTGTAGTAAACACTCTAAAAATAATGATTAGTGTTAGCTAAATTCAGTCTTATACAGCCACGTCTGTCTGTTTGCGATGAGGAAGGTTTTGGTCTATAATTTGTTAAGTTTTTGGTTAAAATATGTCGATAATTGTTGAAAATGTCGAAAAAGTAAAGTCTCCTGTGAGTTTTCATCAAAAACGTTGTCTAATCCCTTTTTAAAATACGACAACTATCCATGCAAAATATTTTTTTATACAGTTTGTATACTTAATAAAAGGTTTACAGTATAAAACATCTTACAACTTGCATATTGTTGTGTCTTCAGTAAAGTACCTTTCGAAACCACAAGATGCGGGTAAAATGACAAATTGATGTTCACATGACAGGAGATTTAATACAAGTGTTTAAAGTGGCATTGAGTAATAGAAGTATGATGATGAAGCAGCAGTTCTATGAACGTCTTTCTAACAGCTTTAGAATTTAGGTTAAGGAAAAGGTACAAGCAGCACTAAAAAACTTTAAATTTAGTAATCACTGTTATTGTGTCTGGTAACAAAAAGCAGAATATATCTACTCATGATGCTGTGTAAGAAATGTTTTATATAAAAAAACTATTAAATTAATATTAACTTGAATACTGCTACTGAACCAATAAATAACTTAACATTAAGATCTCTTACAATTACGAGAGAAAGTCGTCTTTCAACAGAATTCTAACAAGCGCCTCCACTGCTAGGCTCTCTGTTTAAACCCAAGGTTAAATTCACACAAACACGAGACGTGGCAACAACATTATAAGGTCCTTACGTGAACTTAATCTGACAGCACTAACACTACACTGCACTTAACACTTTTACTGACACTATCTAGAGACTAGTTCACTCCTTGAGAGACCATGTAAGACTAAGACTTCAGTCAGACTGTCGAAAGCATATAAAGGGTCGAGACTGGAAAACCTTCGGAAGTGACTACTACCCTACTCCTACGCCATAGATATCGATGACGGTTCGATTATTCGATAATTCTTTATTATTCTCCGACATGTATAAACAGTACAATACAGACTCAACAAATATTCATAACATGCTAAAATGATAAATAAATATAAACTGTTACTTACTTTTAAAAAGCTTGATTGATACTCGATTCCATTCGTTACTTGATTTTGAAAGAAAATCTCTACTCTGTCTAAGCAATGTCAGTGAGTTACCATAGTTACAAGATTGTTATAATTGTCAATACGAGTATACTAATATTGTCACGCAGTTCTCAAGCAAGTTAGTAATCAGCTGATAGTCTTCAAACAGCTGACCAGATCTTCACAAATTGTAGCTAAGAACTATATCGATTACTTTACCTTTCAAACAAATAAAACTTCATCAGAATCGGTCTATTATCTTGGGTGCTATGATGCCACAGATACACGTTAGACTTATAACAACATGTCATTGTTAGCGTTGAAGGTTAAAAATACCTGACAATTTGAACGAAATGCATGTACTAGCAATACTTTAGATGATATTTGATTACTTAGTTATAGATTTATGGTAAGAATACACCACACTATCTAATACGTGATTTCATACAGTAAACATCTAAAGTAAAGTGCAAGTATTGTAGCTATTGAGGATCATATGAGTTGTTTTATAGATTATTGTGGTGTGTCATATATTGATGTTAAAAGGTAATGTCCGTGTTTTTTACATATTTCTGTACATCTTCTCTTCGTATTTAATTAACTTGTATATTAACAATATGTGAAACTTTAAGTTGCTTTTAACTAATGATGATTGAAATGTGAGGGTTCATTAATGTTAAGTAATAAAGATACGATAATAAGCACTTCTTCCTTATTAATATGTACAAGGTTAATTATATTAAAAACCCCAATTTATAAAAACATTGAGATATTCTACGATACTCCAAATAAATTACTCTAGTCTTGGTCTTGGTTTTTAGTCTTGGTTTTTGACGAGTCTGTTCATTTGGCATGAGAGATTGTGAATCGCGAAAACCTAACGTTTATCCAACACATAATTTAATTAAATTTTGGTTAAAACATAGGACAAAGTACTGAAAAGAAGTGAAAATAGTTTCTCTCTTTTCAACTTTATGCTATCCCGACATTCGGACAAAGAACACTTACTACGAAAACGTTCTTGTAAATCCTTTTTTTCCTTCAAATACTGGAAAAGTTTTTGTTATTTATATTTTGCGTTAAAATCTAATACTAAGGCAAATTGGAAATTCCAAATATATGTTTTTTTGGAAAAATAATTAATGGAAGGTGCTTGTGTATTTTAACTTATATATTTGGTTAGTTTAGTTTTAGTCTTTGTCTCTCTTTCGCAAGACTAAGACTCAGACTGCAAGTTCAAGATCAATTTTATTAATTTATATGAAAGAAATTAAAATATTTTCTATTTTTTTAATAAAAAATGTGGGATAAACTACCAAAAGAGATATAAAGAAGTACATCTGGTATATCAAAGAAGCATAAAAATTAATTACGAAGAAAGGTTATTTAAAACGGACTAAGAACAAATAAACTAAGAAAACGATTATCTTGTCAAGCACAATCTTATCAGAATATCATTTAGACACTCGTATGTTAATATTGAATATTTCAAAACATTTAAGATAAGATTGCGTTCACAAACTTTCTAAATTAGTTATCTTCTAGGAATAGCCGCCTTTATGTTCCTATCTAGTTGAGTCTTGTTCTTTTAATTTTTAGGTAAACAAGGAATTCTCTGGATGCATGCCTAGCTTAATCTGTACTTTAATATAATTACTATTATATTTAAGCCTAATTAGTGAATTAGGCTTAAATAAAAACACTTTAACAATATTATAAATGCAAAAAAATATTATAATTTGTTGCAAATTATAATTTGTTACAATGTTTTCATAGAAATTAGTTGAAAACTTAGGTATATAGTTTACTGATAAATTGCAATTATATTTATCTCAATTAACTAACGTGTATTATCATCTTACTACAAACTTGGTGTAAGTATTTAACGGAGAGTCGAGTTGCAGTAAAGTTTTATTTTGTGTAAATAAACACGCAATTACTAACAAACACTATGATTAAATTGTAAAATACAGTGTAGTAGATAATCTCCACCATTTTGAAGTCAGGTTAAAAAGACACGTTAATCGTTAAGTTTGCATGTTAAACTAATCTAGAGTATGGTTAATCCCTGGTGTCGAGTTAAGCTCTCAAAACCTCCGCTACGGAGATTTTAGCCCGACATTACGCTCTTACTGCTTTAGACATAAAGACCACTATAAACCTTTGTTTCTTTAATGTTGTAGGTTTTGGCAGTAGCTTGTACTAACTTATAAGTGCTACGTAATAGAAAAGTTTAGCTATTTTAAATAAAAAAAGCTGCTTTTATTTTGTAATGTATTTTTTATTTAATCGTTTATTTCGTTTATAGATATAATTTTTTATCACCTATTTGTAGCAGTTATCCGGACAATCCTCAATAAATATTTTAGAAACATACTTAAAATAAATAGCCTCATTATATATTATTATGGTATGATGCAATAAGAGTGAAAATATCCTAAAGAAAGCTCAAGAAAGAGAAAGACCATTGCTACTTATTTGAGTAGAGTCGAGAAGGAGATGAGCTCTCAAAATCTTATACACTGAAATAGACTTGGAAATAAGACCCAAATGAATTGAAACATGAGCACGAAATAGAAGAAAAAAGAGAGATTATTTATTTTTAAAACGTAGTGCAATGAAATCTTATTTATTTCTCTAAAAATTATTTAGTGCTGTTTTAGCTAGTATTTTGGTTAATTTAAAAATAACTGATCTCAAGTATACTTATGTACAATCAAAGAGTAAATCACGGTAATTATTTATACCTGGAAATATTTTTTTACACTTGAAAAGTACAGTCATATGCGGCGTGAAGTCAACTCGTTTAAACTCTTAAGCTGAGAGCTTAAGTGGGACTGTAGAGCTCAATATCCTCATATTGTATAACTTTACTATTAAATGTGTAGTATGTATTAATTATATTTTATGAATTTAATAAATATAATAGAATAACTTAGTCATTTAAAATTATTTTAGCTAGTCAAAGAGGAATAAAAAATATGTATTTAATTTCTAAATCTGTGAATTATATTTTCGCTGTGTATTTGAATTAAATTAAAAAACCATATTACTCTGAAAAAGCAATAATACTCTGATATCTAAAGTATACTAAATTCAAAGTCTACCCAAGTGGGTTGGGGTATATGGGAATTTATATATCTAGTGTGGAATGATCAAAGACAAAATAAATTCACTTAAATCTTGAATTTTATAAATTATTAAGAACTAAGTTTGTATTGTTTGGCTTCCTGTTATTTTATTTAGATAGGGAATTAGAGTGATAAGAGGAACACCACAAATATGAAGTCAACATAGTCTTTTATGTTTTAGAGTTCATAGGTTATATTTTTAACAATATTTACATACGATATACTTATTTTAAATTTTTACAGAAAATATATATGTTAAATAAAGGTTTATACAACACACTATTAGCGTTTAAACAAGTAATTTTCCTTGACTGCTGATTGTACGCTATTAACTCTACATAAGCGCTGCGATTTAATATACTTTACACTGGTGCTTTGTGAATCTGCTACCCTCTTTGAAAATCTTAGCCTTTATTAAACAACCTTTTCTTTGATGTCGAATAGTAGCAAAATAAGTGATTTTTAAACTCACTTTTAATCTATCCTTCTATCTATTTTTCTCTTTGTATATCGCATTTTTCTATTTCAGTAGTGCTTTTGTGTCCATGGACCTTTCTCCTATTTTAAATTATGTAACATAATATCCCAGAGATAGATAATTAATGCATCTTTTCTTATATTTCATTATTTAAAAAAATATTATAAGATATTAACGCTGGTTGGAAGTTATATATGAGGAACACTTGAGAGTCTTCGATTAGCTTTGAAGTAGAGTACCTATTGGTATTGAATTGACAAAAAGCTCTGTCCCGATAAATCAAAGCCAGTTTGTTAAGTAATTTAATAGACTAAATGTATGTAAGTATAATTATATGTAGTTACACTATTGCTGGGATTTTCTTAGTGAAGTTTTTCTGATGTTTTTCAGCAAAATCAAGCATTACTTTGCGTTATAACTAACCCCTACAGAACTCAGTTTTTGCCTGAAGTTATATTTTTCTAAATTCAGGTCACGGTAAGGGCTCTTGTAAAAATAGTTATAGCTTATTTTATTTTTAATTTTTACTCATAGGAATGTTTACCAGATATTCTGGATCAGCTCCAAAGTCTCACCTCCTCATTACAGTAGTAGTGTTAATGAAATGTCGCTGAAATCTTTTTGAGGGTACTTCATTCAGTACCTTTTAATTCTGTCTCTTTATTGCTTGCTTCGTTAAAGCTGAGAGGTTATTTGGCCGAGGGAAAGCAAAAGTCCACGCCATTGTTCAGAAAACAGGACTAAAAAATCAATGTTGGATTTAAGCATTGATTTTTCGGTTATGTTCACGAAAAAAAGCTTTACTGCAGTGGGTATATTGAAATACTTTTTGTGCTTTTATGTACTAGTCATAATTCTTTATGACATTTTAAAAGTTGTCCTCTTCAACAATGAAATATTTAATGTGTTCAAAAATGTAATGATTAATGTAAAAAGTATCTATAAAGATCTTAAATTATAAAAAAGTAATGTCCCATGGTGAATGATGACGGGCGAGTGGCTACTATAAAGTTTGGATCAGTGAATGAAGTTTTTTTGTAAATAATATTGTCCCAAAGTCCCAATGAAAGCTTTGAATTTTTTGTGTAGTGTCATAACTCAAGTTCGACTCATGTTTAAGAGATAATGGTTAGTAATGCTGTGTGTTTACGTATCAGAGTTTCAATAATGCTTTAGGTTCTTACACAACTTTTTGTTAAATACTTACCAAGTATTAAAAAATTGAGATTTATTAAATATATTTTCTATACACTCATAAATGCATCATAAAACGTTTTATTGTCATTCATTCAAACCTTCATGTAATACAAAAAATTCTAATAATTGAGAAGATTCTTATTATTCGAAACAGAAATGAATTATTTGAAATAAATAAAATCCTAAAATCGCTTAAAACTTTGAAACTACTTTTGATTTATCCTTGTGATGTAAATACGATCAACCCTTAAAATGAAAAACACGTAAAAATAAAACATCAGTCTAGATTTCAATATAGCTTTTGCTAGATCACAATGAAAATGTTTCTTTCGGTCTGATAGTCATTCTCAACAGAAATATTCAGCTGCTGGTAACAAAAGGTTTCGAATGGTCAACTTATTGTTCAACTGTATACAATAGCGACATCACGGATCACCCGTCCCTTGCCAACTATAGTTTTGGTTTTGTAATGAGTTTTTGAGTCTATCGTGGGCTTTGGTAATAAATGTAACACTCTAAACCGATATTGATGAATATTCTATTATGTATTATTATGAACATGGATATTTTTTTTAAACTTTATCATTTAATCAGTATTCTACTATGGACGATGTTCTACTAGTAACCGATTATAAGTGCTAGAAACACTGATGATAGTGTTTTATTGGCTTTTGATTTATATTAAAAAGCCTCGACAATTATGACTAATATTATGATGAAGTGCATGTCGGCTGTGTGGCCGTTGTATCTTTAGGAATTAGTCATATATACAGAGTGGATTTTAGAGACGGGTCAGTAAGGGCAGGCACCTTAACCGTTATAGTTACAGGAAAACGTTCCTAGGAAACCATCCATAACTTTTTCAGATATTCTGAACAGCATTCACAGATTTTTCAGAAAATGTACGGTCAGCGAAAAAACTGCTAAAATCAAAAAAAAAAATTGAAAATGTCTATCGATCCTACTCCGTATGGGGATCAAAAGACTCTAAGGGACCATTTAAGGTTTGAGTACTAGAAACGTCCGAAAACGCCAAAAACATTTTCCATACATTTTGTACTGAAAAACGATAAATCAACTCGTAATATTGTTATTGCCAAACAATCCTATTTCTTACTGTGATTCTTTAAGGCCAACTGAAATAAATTGCTCAAAATATATATATTAAAATGTAAATTGCACCCAGGTGAAGCCGGAGCGGGTTGACAATATTATATAAGCTCTTTTACAATAGATGTTCTGCAGTTTAACTACTGATTTTGTGTTATAAATATTGACATATTATCGTGAAACATATGTTAGTTAAATGTTACCCTTATTAATAAGCACGTGAGACTTATTTTTATACGTTTTGTAGAGCACAGTAAAAGACGTATTTAAACCTGCTCCTTAATGGTACAATTGTTAGAAAAAGACAAAATTACAGTGCTGCTATTAGTCAAGGATGCATTATATTTTGAAGAATTGAAACATGTCAATAGTTTTAAGTTTTAAATTAGTTAAACCATGACATATTATAAGTATAGGTCTCGGACATTCTTTTGAGGTATTTGTATGAAGACCCGTCTATATTATTTAGGTCACTGAGTTAGACACAATTTTCTTATGTAGCCTAAATGTATCTGCCATGACCTTTTTGCCTTTTTTTTTATATTCCCTATAATTAAATTTCTTTCTTCTGTGTTTTATCAACTTAGTCTAAAATAGCCATTTTAATATACAGTTCAGAGTTTTAGTTACAATTTTAATTTTCTGCAAGAATAAATATAAGTTGTAACTAAAAGTCTAATACAATATAAGTATTTAAGCCAAGTATACAAAACCTTTTTGCTTATATTCATCGCTTTAGAAACTAGTAAATCGTCGATGCGTGTGACATTTTTGGTGAATGTGACATTCTCTGTGTCGTGTGGGCCGATACCGTTTATTTTGACAAACGAACTAGAATACGCTTTGTTATACTAAAAGCAATATATCAACATGGATGTGACGTTCAATTTAAAGAAAAAAATATCAATGCATCTATTTTTTAAATTCAAAACATAAAATTTAGTCAAGCTTCTATAAAGCCTCTGAAACATATAACATTATGCATGCTATGCTATACCGAATTACTTAACCCGGCGCCATAGCCAGCCGGGTATCTTATACCCGATAGTTTTAAAAACATTATTAAACTTAAAACTAAGTTAAGCTAACTTAGTAACTCGTGTTTATTTACAGCTCTCAGTTGATACATCAGATGTCAAAACAATCCTTTTACCTAAAGAAAATAGTAAGATATAATTGCAGTAAATGAAACGTGCATTGATTAGGATAATATCATTATTTATTTTATGAGATAATGCTAGAAACATTATTTAGAGCTTTATTTTATAATATAGGAGTACAAATAAGTTTCTGCCGTTTTGAGAGAGATGGGATGGCAGGAGGCTTACGTTAGATTTCGCAAATGATTTCATCATCATCATCTTGACTCGTTAATGGCCCACTACTGAGCCGGGTTTCCTCCTCAGAATTAGAAGGGTATTAGGCCATAGTCAACCACGCTGGCCGTGTGCAGGTTGGCAAACTTCACACAATTACTGATAACATGGAGAACTCTCAGGAGTTCAAGTTTCCTCACGATGTTTTCCTTAGCAAGTGATATTTAATTGCTGAAAACACATAACTCAGAAAAGTCAGAAAAGATGTATGCCCAAGATCGAATTCAGACCGCCCGAGTAAGACATTGAAGTCTCAACCATTGGGCAGCTGCTTATCGCAGATGATAAACGACTTGAAAATTAGCTTTCTCATTAAAAACAACATTTATATGTATTAGCATCATATATTTTTTATTCATAAATGTCTAAATTTGAGCCAAATAAGCCTCATTAGCGGGAACTTACTTCTTTAATTTAAAAAAAATCTGCAGCTGAGGTGTATCGATTGCTCGTAAAAGCATATGTTTTGATTGTGCCTTGAGTGAGAGAAAATGTTTAAAATTTTTTCAGTTAACGTTAAAACTAAAAAAATATCTTATTATAAAATACTAATTCAAATATAAAATTGATTCAGTGTTTAATAGAGTACATGGATAAAAATTACCCAGCCACAACAACACCGGGTTAAGTCAAAAATTTACATATAGAGTTAACTTATAATCGAAACAATTAAGCGAATCGTTTCCAGCAATAACACGAAAGGTAAAATTTATCACATCATCAATAGAATTTCAATGCGCAAGACCACCCGCTTACTTACTAACGATGTCGTTAGAGACAATACTGGTGGCACAATGCAAGAATAACGACCTTCATAGACCCACTGCTATTGATACTGGCGATGGCCAAACCCAAAAACAAAAGCGTGAATAAATCACAACACTTCTCCCCACGCGTACCGATACTAATAAAACTTTGTCATTTTGAAAAATTTAAAACGGTCAATTGTGTACTGTAATACCTTGAGATAAGAGTAACAGAAATAATTATTTTAATGTATACAAAAGCTTTAGAACTTTCGTTTACAACTAGTGATGCAAACATTATATCGATGTTCATAAATATCGATGTTTCAAAATCGATATTAAAATGACGCTTCTTTTAATCTTTTCTTCTATTTAAAAGAGAGACTCTGTTAAGTAGCATACAAAGCTTTTATATATGTTATATTGAAATTTCATTGTACGATGTTTTATGAAAGATAATTTATTATAGTTGGAACTTATTATTTTGTTTACTTTCAACATTACCATGACTCATCAATTACTTCGATAAGTAATAAAAAAATATTAAATCAAAGCTTTTAGTACTCATTTTAAAAAAATATTACCTAAAATTCGACTGTCTTATCGTATATCAGAGTACTAATATCTCTCTATATCTCAGACGAAACTGAGATCAGATTTCATTTCAGCAAGCCAAATTTCAGTTCAATCGGATGCCTGAAAGTGACTGAAATAAGGCTTGCAAATTTTAACATAAAGCTTTTATAATATTCGTTGTCTTTGACATCTATGTTACATTTTTGAAAGCTTCAATATATCAAAACGAAAGAAAACTTTCTAAATACATCATATCTACGTTTTTTAAATGTTTGAGAAGTCGTTGTTTTTACCCAATACAATTCTTAACTACAATTCCTGAAAAGGTTTGAAAATGTAGGTACGCTGTGTAATAAACTGCTCTTACACGCCCATTGACGATATCGATATACATGATATCGATATTTTTAATAGCAATGTTGCATCCCTATTTACAACCAGTATAACATAATCATTGGTCTATTGTTGAAGTAATTCTCAAAAATCCATTATAAGTGTTAAATAGCTGCAGTAATAAAGACTTGTGGAGTATTGAGGACAAAATATTTTTACCGCGACGCGTGGCGAATTGATTATGCAAACGCAGCGGGTACTGAGACGTATTCAAGTTTTTGCAATCCTAATTTACCATAACTTTGTACTTTGTTTAGGAAATTTATTACCTTTTTATTGTTCTTCTAAGCAGGATGAAGAGTCAATTCGTTTTTAAGAATTCCTAGTCACTGGAGGCTGCTTTACTTGTGGCATTGTAGGATTATCAAAAAACAAATTCTAGCAACATTCTTGATGATTTTTATTAGTTTCTATTACTTTATTCCTAGTGTATTATTTACCTCTCGACGAGTGACTTAATAGAGTGAGTATTAGCTACCATTAAACCGTATTAAGGATCATCTAAATCTTTATTGTGTTTCTAGCTTAGTTGATGTTGAAATTAGTGTTATTTTAATATAAAAGAATTCTTGAAAGATGTTCCTCGGTCACAAGTCTTTTATACTCCTATCTAAAGTGCATATTCTTATTGTATTTCATACGATATTGTGAAGCATTGTCTACTTATAGTTAGTAGATAATACTTTAGAACAACTGGTTCAGAACTTTTAGATCAGAACAATATTGAAGTTTCTACTGGTTACAAAGTCACTATAATTATACTAAAAAAGGATTTAAACCAAAATGGTACATTTTAACATTAAGTAACTTTAGCAGAAAGATACAATAGAGTAACTAACCGCAGTTCCGACTAAATCCTAAATGTCTAGGCACTAGGCAGGGAAAGTTGTACAATGTCCTCCCTCTGGACAATTTACAGGGAGTGCTAATATAATTGCCGCTTTCACGTTCAGTTGTCGCCTTGACCTTCCTAAATGCATTTTGCATGTTACCAATTATCCTTTGGTGTTATTTTAACAGTTTAAACTTAACTATTTTATTTATAACAGGCATTGTGTATTATAACAACAACCACGTTTGAAAGATTACACATTCTGGCCAAATGTAATACAAAAGAACTTGAAATTGCCAGAAAGAAAGCTAAAAAGACCAAGAGGATATAAATGGGTATAGCGTTTTATTATGAGAATTATATGGGATTCTTCAGCTTCTATTAGGAGAAGGATAGCTTGTCATTAATATCAACAAAAAAATCAGAGAAAAACTTCTTCACAATAAGTTATCATGTAACAAAATTTTGTTTTGTTAATACAAAATTTATAACTATGAAAGTACTCTTTATTGAGGTTCATAAAACTAAATAGCTATTGGTAGTTTCTTTTGTCACCCCTCTCAATTCCAAATATGCTGTGATCATCGCATGACAAACTAAATTAACACATCCACATCTCCCTCGCTAAATGCAAGTCAGTGAAAGTAAGTTCATAAGGAAAATTATTTAACTTAGTCATAACAAATAATCTTTTTTATCATTAATTTTTAGTCCTTGATTTAATTTGGAAGCAGAGTTTTGTTTTGGAGGTAGAGTTAATTTGGAAACATAATCAAAGTTTTAGAAATAATTTCAGCCGCTTTCAAACTTCGACTCTATTTAATCTTCTACATTATTGAACCGAGGAATCAATTAAATAAAAATATTATGAACTCACTGATAATTATTATGTCATACTGTTAGTCTGCGTATAGACTACAATATTTTTCTTAGTTAAAAATATTTATAAAAAAATGTAGATAAATATAAAACCGCTTATATAGTCGTCCTTATTTCTCATCTCATTCTTATCCCATTAGATCAACCCAATAACACTCAGAATTAAGAAATATGACAAAAACATCTGTTAATATACCAAATCTGAGGAGTTTCGTGTGCTCGAGAGTAATAGTTGCTACGTAATCTGCGAAGTATAGGAAATTTTGATATCGCGTGCGGCCTCGACAGACACGAGCACGCGATCATTCCTTACCAAAGAAAAGCGGGCTGATAATTTACTGGCATGCTTCCCTAATAGACTTTACCGTGGAAACCGACCTGTGGTATCTGTGTACCTATACCTGTTTTTTTTGGCTAAACCATGCTGAATTGAGTTGGCGAAATCCGAACGTCATGAAGAGCCCACGACGATCTTATCACATTGAATACCATTATTCACAGGAAATTTCGGGTATGTAAATAAATTATCATTAATGTAGGAAACAGTACATATTTGGAGATAAGTGAGTTATACGATGTTTTAGTTACTGAAGCCTTAAAAAGTTATTTTAATATATGTAAAAAAAAAAGTTCATCAACACGCATTGTATTCGACCCACCATAGCTTCAATTTGTATTATATCTGTAGATTAATAAAAATAGTGTAATAATTTTGTGATTAAGATAAAACTAAAGGCATTTTAATTTATTAAACATATTTAATTACTACCTCACTATTCAGAAAAATGCACAATTCCAGACAGAAAGGCGCTTATATTACTTTCAGGTCTATAAGCTATGTTTAACTTTCCATCACTCTGTTACGAATCAAACAAGAATAAAATAATAAAAATTTTTTTTTCATTTATAAATTTTGTGAGAAACACGATACCGTAATAAGTAGTTCCAATTTCATTTCTTTGGCATTAGCATTGCTGATTATGAGTTTGATACTAATTGAGACATTTACTTATATTTATCTGGGGCACGGTAGGGCCCGCCAAGACGAGCTAAGCGAAGCGCAGGACAATTCTATCTGTTAATGAAGCGCTTCGTCGTTTTATAGCCCTTGAAACTTGAGATTGGATTATACCAGCTAAACAAATTCTCGGGATATAATGTCAATAGTATTTCGTTACTGACTTACTGATGATAAACATCATTTTTAGGGTATTTATTGAAGTCCTATAAAAGATGAAATTTGTATCGCCTTTATCTATCACTAACACTAACAGTAACCCAACGAAGATAATGATAGACAAAAATAGAGAGAGTGGGTTATGAAAAAAGGCACAGAAATACACCCTAAAAAAATGAATAGGCAACTTACAAAAATAAGTGAATTTATGTACGTGAGCATTATCTATCAGTCAACCTTTAGGCAAGAATAAAGTTTTAAGAGGTGTAAATGTAAGTAAAAAATCTATTTAAAGTTTTGTTCTGTAAAAAAAAATATTGTAGGTACAAAAAGTATCTGCTTTATTATTCTTATATTATAGTATTTAAGCAATAAAGTGAAGTTAATTTTCTATTACTTGAAGGAGGATTGTCGTGCAAATTTAGTATGCATTAATAAATAATGAATTCGTTTTCAACTACAATGCGATATATTAATAGGGCGATGAATGGGCGTCTATCACGCTGAGTCATAAACAAAAACAAGGTTTTAATTAAAATAGCTAACAAGTAACTGTGTAATGTGACAAATACGATAAAAATATGACTGATTCTGATTTAATATTACAAATCAGAAACGAAGCATGTAAAGTAATAGAATGATAGATAAATGATTTTACTAAAAAGTACTTTATTCTGAAAATATGGCTGCTAATTTGAAATTTATTATTAGTCTATAAATTAAGCTTAAATTTGGACATCTGGGTCTCAATAAATAATCTATTATTAAATAGAAATTATTTTTAGACTTGAGAGTGATAGAGCGAACATCTTGATTTTTGTAAGACATTATTAGTATTAACCAAAACATATTTTGCTATTTATAAGATCAGAAACTAGTTCAATATAAATAACTAAAAAAAAAACAACTTTATTTTTGGTTCCGAGTTTTCCAATTTAATTAACTGAACTAAAAACTGGAAAACGAGACTGGATAAAACCTCAAAGGATTTTAAATTGAATTCTGATAAATTCTTCTGCTATACGACATTCATGGTAGGACTTTTATAGGAAAGTAATTTGTAACGCGTAATATTCCTCTCTGCCTGCAATATTTTTTATATATTTAAAAAAAAAAATTTAAATATCCACAGCAAATGAATTAAAACATTTATAATATTTTATTTATAAATACATATATATTTCTACCCGTGAGGGGACGGGTTAGAATATTATTCCCCTCTGCCGCTGGGAGAGCATCTCGTAAGAGGTGAGTAACCCGGGTGCTGGGTGGTAGGGGATCTGTTCTCCGACTGGCTTGCCACCACCAGCATGCGATTTTTTCTTCATTCCCCCTCCCCACTGTACCTTCGAGGATGCAACGCAATGGCAAAACAAGAGATACTCTCTTGTTTTGCCAATGTAGGCGATGGTGGCCACTTACCATAAGGTGGACCATTTTATCAAGCATAAAAAAAATATTTTTCTTTTCATATTTGAATTTTACGAGTATATGACATTTTATAATCTAATTTATTTTTTAATATTTTTAAATTTCGCTAGGCATAAACATTTTTAAATGACTATAAGTTTTTTTCTGAAATCCGATACTTAATGACAAATAAGTTGATGTTTTATCATTTCTATAAATTAATATGTATTGCATTAACAGACCTACATGCATTTCTAATATTTTAATATCATCTGAGCCCACTTAAATTATTAAGACAGTATGACAGTTTAATCGACCACTAAAGATCAAAGAGGAATTTATCACATGATTTGTCAAACCTTATCTAACAAGTAGGCTCAGGCATTGTTCAATAATCGTGGTACGGGTTCAATTCCTTAGAAACAATCTGAACAATTTATATACCTTTATCTGATGTCACATCAAGCGGTATCTATTACGAAATTGCGATTTGATAAATCGCCAAACATTATTATGGGCGGCGAAAGAAATGGACCTACTCAACTTGAAACAACCCCGTGAATAGCAAAAACTGATATACGAAATACAACTCTAATACATAATCGTAGTGAATATATTCGAACGTCAAAATGTTAGTCGTTTTTATCAAAATAAGCATTATTAGTAAAAGGAAAATATTATGGCGCGGCCCTTTGACGACGAGTCTTTTACTAAATTGGCTGCATTTCAAGTAAATATTAAACAGAATATTTAACTACAACAGTTAAGTCAAAAGGATTTTTATCATAAAAACTATATATTACGCAGAATGTAGAAAAGTAAAACACTTTTCAAGTAAGTTTACTCTAAACTTTCTATCAGTTCCGAATGAAATGGTCAGTAATAGTTTATTGCCTTTTAATTTATCTGCTAAAACTGTGAGAATGCAATAGAATAAATAATGATAGGAAAATCATTACAACATTTGCTATATTAGAGGAATACCTTTTACAAGGACTGTTTGATGTTAAAACCAACAGTACTCTGCAGAGATATCTGGCGCAAGAAATGATGTTATTTATTAACCTGTATTATATTTTTTAAAAGTTAATTTACTGATTTATATAAATGGAAAAATATAAATTAAAAATTATCTTCGAATTTAATTTTGTCATCTATTTCTAATATTCAATGATTTATTATAATATATGCAGGATCCATCTTAGTCTATCCATAGTCTTACTACGTCTTTTTAGTTTTTCCTTCTAGGTAAAAGGTGAAGAAGGCAATGATATGCAAAAAGAGAAATAATACGGAATAGCCTTACATTGTATTATTTCTGTTAACTTTTTTCTTTTTAATCTCATTGCATTAGCTATACCGATGTGTTATTTGTAATAATACCTTTTGTTAAGATCTTTTGTAGCATTTGCTCCTATCTGTTTTATCACAGTTTCTTTGTAAAGTTTGACAAGAATATCTTTGCTATCATCTCACGTAAAATATACCTTATTTACATATTAATAAGGTTGTTTTTACAAAGATACATGCTTAAAGGTGTAGGATAGGATTGCCCAATAGTTCAACGGGAAATCTTTAGATTACAATGGATTTAAATGACTCTATTCCTGACATCTTTGTTCGTATTGTCCTGTGTCCAACGCGTTGGTGTAATTTATACGTATTTTTTATATTTCCCGTGTTTTCTGTTTGGACAAGTAGTTAATATCCAGCGGGGCAAAAAATGTAAACTAAACAATATGTTATGGATACGCTTCGTCTTATTTCTCTTTGGTTACGTAATTTTTATTATAATAAAAAAATATCTCAAATAACTTTACCTATCTATTGTAAAGTTTGTATGTTTGTTATTCAATCACGCAAAAACGGCTGAAAAGATTTCAATAAAATTTTATAACCTGGATTAAAACAGTAGCTACTTTTTGTCCCGGAAAAATTCGGATGTCTTATTGGATAATAATAAAATATAAATTTGTTTGATAAAGCTGGGAATACTTGGTAAATTGCACCCGTTCGAAGCCGAGACGGGTCAATGGGGGGTAATTTTTAATAAAAAAACCTACAATAAATTCAATTAATTGTACTAAGAACGAGATTAAAAATATTTTATCTATCATTATTATTCATCTATCTCTCTCTCTTTAAGTATTTTACGGTTTCAATAATAAAGTAATCATTTTAGAACTTAATAAAAACTTTTTATTGGTATAAATTTTATAGAGCAAAGGTTGAGGGTTGTTCAGTTTTCTAATAAACACTATACATTGATTCATGAGAAAAGTTTACCTGTGCGAGTTGGAATATTTCTACGTAGTCTCACTATTCCAATAGTAAGTTGAATCGTAAAATTCAATAGATTGGAATATTAATATTACTTATTCAATATATTAAATTGAATATCAATACAAATTTATTCTTTTTGATTTTATTTACCACTAGCGGAGGTGCATTCAGCAGTCAGCTACAATAAAAGTTTTATCAAAATCAATTTAACATTTCCCTGAATTTCCACAAATATTTCAAAATTAAAATTTGCCAAATCGGTCCAGTCATTCTTGAGTTTTAGCGAGACAAACTATCAGCAATTTATTTATTATATATAGATTCCACCCTAATAAAAATTACTCCATATGTTTACGTGTAGTTAGAGTTAACATAAATATATATAAAAATGATTTCGATTTTTTCAATATATTCCTATGTAAGAATGGACAAGCGATTTTGATACTTTACCGCAAGAATTATGGATTTTTCAGGAAAAAATTAGTTTTTTTACGTTCAAGCTCATAAGCATGATAAATAGATAAACCAATAATAGCACTTAGGTAATTATGAACCTTATTAAGGGTAGATAAATATTAGTCTGTGTGACGCATACTTACTTATTTAGAATAGTTCCTATACTTATTACAACCTTCTTTTTCATATAAATAGAATCTAATTTCATTAAATAATTTTGATTTTACGTTTTTCATTGCGTAGTCAGACGACGATTAATTTACTATTAAAATCTGATAATAACGATAACATAGAAATATCGAGAAATTATAATGAAATGGAAAATCCTACTAATAATATAAATATGAAAGTTTGTATGTGTCGGTATTCGTTAGTCAATCACGTAAAAATTACTGAACGGGTTTCAGTGAGTCAGAATACATTTTATCCCGGAAAAATCATAGTTTCTAAATAATAATGATAAAATACTATTATTGAGTTGTAAGCGCTTTAACATTTTTATTTAATTTTTCGTTAAATCAAAGTACACGTGGTAAATAGCACCCGAAGCCGGGTTAAATCGTCTAGTATAAATCTCACCTGAAAATCTCAGTCGTAACAATCACGTCCAATCACCAATTTACACAATACACAGCACAGTGAAAACTTTGAAAAGCATTGCAATGCGTACGTAACACCGCGGGCGGAAGGAAGTATCTGTCCTCGCGTGCGCCCTCCCTGACGACCGGAACCTTACTGAGGGGAGGGCGAAGCCTCCAGAGGTTCAGACGCGCGCATCTTCTACCTTTACCACTGTGTTACGGGAATAATGGGAAATGTGTTTTCGTTTTAGTCATAATTTTATACTTTTCAATTCTGTTAATTTCAAGACTAATTAGAATAAATTCTCGTTTTATATGACTTTTGCTTTCGAAATATTATGTACTAATACATTATCTATGTAAACGCATCACTTCTTATGTATTACTTTATGGATAGTTCTTTGAAATTACTGGAAAGTTAAGAAAAGGCGTAAGTAATGGTATTGTAATTTAATAGTTCTGCTATACCAACAATTTTACTAACTGGAAAGAAACGTCTTTACATATTATAAAATCAAGTCGCTTTCGCTGTTCAGCAATAGATAGAGTGATTCAAGAGGAAGGTCTATATGTATAATACATGTATATTATGGTAGAGACAACGTGCGAAGCCGGGGTGGGTTGCTAACATATTATAAAACAAAACAAAACTTTATATTCATATGCATTCCAAATGCATAACAATTGGTGTATCTATAAATTAACAAGAGGTGCATATATATCAACAATCAATAAAGGCTTAATAACGTATATAGAATACAGGTATATGTATGTTTTATTAAATTTTATAATACTTATAACTTATTCATGTTAGTCAAATTACTAGGTTTCCGGTTCGTTATTCCTGCAACATGAGTAGACCCGGCAATATTGCCAGGTAGGAAATGTTTAACATTGCAGTGTTATCTTTAATATCATTTTTCATGTAAAGCAGCAAGAAAATACAAGAATTATGATTTCTTATTGTAATTATTAGTATAAGTTTTAAAAATTTCTAATAAGAATGTGTGTGTGTCTCTTAGTTACACGAATAAGTAGCGAAATCAGCAGTATGTTTGTTGATAAGTTCATAATGGTGAGTATTTCTGTTTGTTTATTTTTTAAAAAGCCGCAGTTAACTTAAATCATCAGTATTTTTTTCTGTACAAAAAATTAGTAATAAATTAAAGTCACACTACTTCAGGTTTACTTAACTTAACCTTATTATTAGAAAGATCTTTATAAAAACAAAGAGAGCTTAGTGATAACATTACGAATAATAAAAAAAATTGATACACTGAAAAAAAAACAATATACTCTAAAATGCAACTAAATACTTCTACAGTAAATACAATTTAAAAAATATTAATAAAGTAATAATATTTACACTATAAATTAGCGTGCTACCAATATCTAACCTACTAAACAATTCATACTAACAAACTAACTGGTATAGAAAAATTGCATTTATATACGTATTATTGTACAGTAATGAGATTCATTCTGTGACTAAAATAAAGTTTATTTGTTAAGTGTCTGTGAAACAAAACAACTCTTAGGTTTTCACAGAAAGAAATACCGTGTTTACCTAATATTTACCGGGTAAGGAAAAATTACCAACAATAAAAAGTGTAGGCTCTGGCAAAATTAACGATGTATGAGTTGACAGCGACGGAGCTTATCTCAATGTTTTTAATGGGAAGAAAGTTACAACGGTTTCCCTTTTTACGAGAGAGCATTAACTGTGTTTTCTTTTAATGAAACGTTCAGTACATTTTGTTGAAATTTTATGAAATGTTTCGAGTGTACTCTGCGGACGGATGGCTAATTAATTATTTTGTTCTGTTTGACGGGAATGTATTGTGGGTACATTGTTAAATTATGGTTTAGTAATGAAAATTGACAATATTCAATCAACATTATACTCACAGTCTATCATGAACAGAACGAATTTCCTAGAATAGTTTCTTTGCTAGTTATACTTGTATTAATTTTATGTGTTAGTTGAGGACATTTTATTTACGAATTTTTGACGTTATTTTGGTCCACACTCATGTAATATTATTGTCGCACTCGGCTTCGCCTCATTTAATAAACCCACATTCGTGTTTTAATACCCCTTATTATACAACAGTTGTATAATAGTACATTATGATACAAGTGTGCTAAGGTAGTCATTACAGTCGAGGCGGAGAGGAGTTACAGCCCGAGCCGAAGGCGTAACGGGGCCGAGAACTGTAATGACCAAAGCGAACGAGTTTCATACGACTATTTTCAACACATTTGCGAGAGAAAAAAACACATGAGTGTGTTACTAAAATAAACAAACTTACAGATATACAAAGGAACAACCATATAAACAAACATATTTGTGTAGGTGTCACCATTGGTGGCACTAGAATCACAAATCTTCTCTAGGCAGACGACACAACACTTTTGGTTTTAAATGAAGCTGAAATGATAAGCCTTCTTAAAAAAATGGAGCGGATACAGCTTGGAATAGGCCTTAAAATAAATCACTCCAAGACCAAAATTATGGTGGTAGACCGCACTAACTCGCTCAGCATGACATAAGGTCTAAATCTTGAGAAGGTTAATGACTTCATCTATTTGGGCGCAACCATCAGCAATACAGGGTCTTGCGAGAAAGAGGTCAGAAGACATATCAGAATGGCCAAATGTCCCAGCTACAAAAATTATGAAGAGATCGTAACATATCTCGTATAACTAAAATTAAACTAATCATTATAAACCTTAGTTTTCTCCATATTTAGTTACGGCTCCGAAACGTGGACATAGAGAAAGGCAGATCGAGAACGCATTGATGCGTTCTCTCGAACAACGTGGTGCTGGAGGAAGATGTTGCAAATTCCGTGGAGCGCATTCCGCAGCAACGTGTCCATCCTTAGTGATCTTAACATCAAAGACAGGCTTTCCACTATTTGCGAAGAATGCTCGAATTTTTTGGCCACATCGTACTGAAGAAAGGTCACAATCTCGAACAACTCATGGTTACTGGCAAAGTTGATGGCAAAATAGTTCAATCTATGACGACGCACGGTCCACTTATTATTTTTTCATATAGTAGACGCCTTTGTGCCGTCATGCATTAAACAATCTATATATACATATAATAACTATATTATAAACAAACATACGTGTAGATAGTTCAATCCACGATGGCGCACGGTCCACTTATTATTTTCTCATATAGTAGACGCGTTCGCGCCATCAATAGTTCAAAAATCAATACATACATATAAATAACTGTGATAATTCAAAGTGTGTTGAAAATAACTATTATTACACTCTCTAATAAACAACAATGGTAAAAGGTCTTGCTCTACTTTTTGATATATGACATTAATGATGGAAACTACCGTAATGAAAAACTTCTATATCATATTTTATTCTGTCATGAATATAACATTTTTAATAATGAGAAATTTTAATAACAGATCAAGAACAGAGATTACAGAGTTATCAAATCAGAATCTTTGATATTATTACTAGCTAACCCAGCAAACGTTGTTTTGCCATATAAATTTATAAAAAAAAGGGGTGGGCCACCTTTATCATTTAGGGAAAAAAAAAATGTTGACCGATTCTCAGACCTACCCGACATGTACACAAAATTTTATAAAAATCGGTCGAGCCGTTTCGGAGGAGTATGGTAACTAACATTGTGACACGAGAATTTTATATATAAGATATTACAACTGATGAGATTACTGTGCCTTTCTTTCCAAGTGTTTAAACAATAAAAGTTTTATTATAATATAAAATTTTTATTCATTTGGATTATATTTTGAAAGTAGACTTAGTTAATTAATAAGGTAGGTATTTACAAAAGGGAAAGGTTTAAACGGGAAGTTTCAACGAACAGCCATTGACGTGGCGGTAATCCCATCGTGAATTGGCAGGGTGTATCCACCGTGAAAAATTCACATTAACACTGTTATAATGAAATGCTTTAAATTGCATAATATAAGTGAGAACTTGAAGTAGTATATTATAGTAGCATTTAGCCAATCACTAAAATACGAAGCGGAAAAACTTACTATATTAAGGTCCTAACGGTCGTTCGTTAGCTGCAATAGTTAATGTATAAAACATAATACGATTATCAGCTATCTATCTACACTATTATATAGAAAGGGAAGATTTGATTGTTTGTATTTTTGTATGTGTGATTGATTCTTTCACTGATAGAGAGCTACATCCTTTCCGGGTAACATAGGCTATGTGGTGTTGCTATAAATATTCTAATAAAAAAGCTATGGTCATTTAAGTGCCATAATGCCACATTTTGTACAGTGAAGGTTTCCTCTGGAACTACAAATCCGATGTTAAAAATTTTTTCCCTGATACAAGTCTATACTCTTCCCTTCTCTATTTCTCTTTTATACTTTCATTCTTTTTTTCTATATTTATCTCTGTTTATTTTGTCTCTTCACTTTTTTCCCTCTCTATTATCTCTCTCTCTCACACCTTTCTCTCTGTCCTTCTCGCTCTATATTATCTGTCTAATTTGTCTTCTTTTTCTGACTCTCTCTTTTTTGAAATAACAAAATGCTACACAATTACAAAGGGACAATTTAAGGAGATCTATACTGCTTCAAATACCCGGAGCGAAGCGAGATCTCGTGCTATATAAAAAACTCATGATTGACTAGCTCATGTAGTTTCCTTCCTACATCTCCTTTAATCTGTAGCGTTAGGTAATGTTCTTAACATAAAGCTTCACTTCCAAGTTGTTTTTGAACTCAGGAGGAAGTGAAAATCAAATTTTAAAAGAAACACTACCGAACTTTACGCCATTTTTAGTTTTATTCAATTTGTTTTGATGACGACGAAAAAAAATTGTATATATGAAGTAAGAGTTTATTACTAATTTAACAAGATACAATACGACTTTAATTTATATGAGTATTAAGTAGGAATACGTTATTCTACGTCAAAATAAAATTTTTCATTCCGCCAAAAGTCAAATCTGAATTTCATGATTTTTAGCTAATTTTATTTCAAGTTACAAATCCTTTCTATATATAAATATAATATACCTGTATATATAAAAATTAATTGCAGTTCGTTAGTCTCACTTGAGAACGACCGAACTGATTTGGCTAATTTTGGTTTTGAATTATTTGTAGGAAAAAAATACTTTTATCTGTAGGTTAATATACCTCAGCGAAGGGAGGACGCGTCATCCAGTATTTATATAAAAAAAACTAAATTTTAGTTAGCGAAGTAATTTTTTGAATATACATGAAAAATAGAATAATTTAAAATTACAAACTAAATGATATCTGTAACTTTCACGTGTATAAAGCGGAAGGTGAAAATTCAAAACAAATTGCTATAAAACCTAATAGAGGCCCTGCTCGTGAAAGTTACCATCAGATTACGAGGCAAATTCAATATTTAAGATTGATTTGGGCAGATGGTAGGGTCTGTTGAAGGGAGGCTGCGTCGCCTAACTTTGGAAACTGTATGCTCTTTTCAGTAAATCGATTATATTATTGTGATTATAATTTTACGTAAAACTGCTATATTTCTTTTTAGATTACTTATATTTCTATCTTTCTTTTTGCTGTTTATTATTTACTATACATAACCTGTGCTATACTATAAAGTAATACGCAAAAAAACAATAATGTCTTAAAAACTTTAGACAGAGCTTGGAAATTGTGACCCAAGTGCATGTTTAAGAAGTTTCTTTATATTGCAATATCGCTTGACTTCGCTACTAAACATTTAACTGAATTAAGTGATAACGTTACTCTATTAAATGACTCGTTCAACTGTATTTATTGCAACAGAGTTAGTGAGTTAAGTACCTATAAACCAATACTCAATCAAGTTATGAACAGTGTTGCTAGCTTTATATAAAACAGTGTCAACGTACTTTGAAGTAATAACATAACATAGCTTGAACTCTATTTTGGCAAGGAGAGAAGCGACCTGATTTTAAATTGTTAAAATTTGCATAGTTTTATGAATTCCTCCAAATTTAAAGTTAACAGTTCAGAATTGAAATATAGATAGCTCTTAATCGAAACATTTATTACATGTAAGGAATTATACCTTTTAAGTATGTATAAACATGCATTGTAGACCGAAAGGTGAGTAGTTCCTTTGATAATGACACAAGTGCAGGTTTACAAGGCCCTTTCACAGAATTGTAATACTCCTCAATAAGGAAAGCCCAGCAACTTCACATATGTAACTACTTTAGACAATATTAAGCGTATGAAATCATTTAGACGACTACCTGAAAACCATCGGGATAAATGTTATATTTAGTTGAGAATCAGGGTATGGGGTATCAAAAGTATTGCTCACCTTTTTTATTTTTATTAAAAAAATACTTTTTTACCTTCCCCTACCAATTTCCCCTTACAAATGAAGCGTTATAATTGCACATGTGTAAAAAATAGACGCACTGTCCAATTCTGTTAGAACAGCCCGAGGCGTCCAATTTGCAGAAATCCCACAAACCAGTACTACGCTCAACATCATGCACTATTTGAATTTTCTCCGAGGGTAGAATCAATTTAAATTTTAACTCACACTTAATACACCCTTGTTTGGTGTCTAAGTGGTGTGTTTGAGGCACCCTCTGTTTAGAACGAATAAGTTGGGAAGATAACAAGGTCGGTAATTCAGCGCAAATGTAGAAACTGGTGTCTTGCTAGTTCTCTATTTATTTTTAGGGATGTATTTGAAGTGCAAGGGGTTACTGCAAGTCGTGAAATCAAACGGTATAAAGAATTCCCTAAGTTTAATGAGCGTGTAAGTCAATATTGTATCTAATGATGTATTTTGCTATGAACTAAATTACTAATTTAAAATGTGATTTTTTATTAGAGAAGACCTCACATTACTACACTGTTTCCGCTGCTCTAAACAACTTTCACTATGAAATTATTCTCTTTCGGGACAGAGAAGCTACCAGTCAATCAAAGACTATCAAATGATTAACTTTGGTATCTGTAAGCGAGATTTGTGTAAGATTCTGTCTCTTAAAGTTCGCAAATTATAATAATTCAACGAAAACCACTCTTACAAGACTCAGGAAAATGACATTTTTATTTAACTTGAAATATGTGTATTACAGGTTTACATTACAGTCAGTAAAATGTTAATCCTATAAAGAAACAACATATAAAGTAAATAATGGGAATATGAGTATGAGTAACCTTTAATGTGAGCAGAGATGAAGACTGAAAACTGCCTTAAGACATTTCATTATCTAATTTTTGTCTTACTTTTGACTAATATTATAAATATGAAACTTTTTATGTTTAGATATCTGGACGGATTTCAATGAAATTTGGCACACAAATACTTTATAATTAGGATTCACACAAAGGCTTCTTTTTATTCCTGAAAAATTCATAGTTCCTGCGGAATTATAATACCTTTATTGAATTTTTAAACTGCACGAAAATAATATGTACTTTTTTTCAACAATTTGTAAACAATACTATACGAAGTAATATCATCCTGAGCTACGCTTAACTACAAATAAATATAACTAACGGCATACCTCATTTTCAGTAGTAGTACTCTTAAATCTCCCTGATTTGCATACTGCACCCAGAACACACTTAACACATAGTAACATTAAACCTTCCAGATCTTAGCTTAGTCGAAATAGAAGCTGTAAATTTCACAAACCCGCCTGGCTTGGCTTACATCCATTCTCATTTTCTTAGATGACCCTTGTGTAAATAAATTCAGAAGAGCTGTAATGAAAATACCGACTAAATGCCAGTACAGCGTGTTAACATGTGCATAATGCAAATGCGAGTAGTTAAACAAATTAAAATTTAACTGCAGCTAGTATCATGTAACTATGTAAGGTATTATTATGTGTTGCAATTATTATGCGTTTCATATCTCAACTAAAACCTCTATCCTCATAGATCTAAAGTTGTTTCAGAATTCATTTCATAGAGTAAATATTGGTTGTCTAATTGGAAGAGTAGGGTAGTGTAACTTTTTTTTAGTATAGTAATGTTTTAAGCTATAAATACGGGTGATGAGTATACGTTTTACCAAATTTTTTTAATGTTTTCAATCGTAGCAAAAAATGATAAAAAGAATAATAAGACTAAGTAATTATAATACTACAATGTGAGGTATTGAAAGTTTGTGACTCAGGTTTAGGTTTAAGGGTTTACAATATATCTCGAAGGCTCGGTCTCGCTATCTGATATATAAAAAAATTAGGCTTAATTTATATAACTTACATAATCCTCGATAAGAAAGACCGAGAATATGTATGCTGTATGAAAAACTACACGCCAATACAAAATTATCTACTTTAAATTGTAATAAAAATTTATTTCTTTTTTTCGTGATTCATCTGACATCCAAGCTGAACAGAAAGTCTAGTGTTAGGATTATAAGGTAGAATACACACTTACAGCTGATATTAATAATCAATATCAATCCCAAATCTTTGGGTTGTGGATTGAAAGTAGATAAGTAGGTATAAGTTTTCTTAAAATTAAATATATAAAATTTAATTCATTAAAACTTTTGTATATCTATAAAAAAAGGAACAAGCACTGCGCCAAGTAGATTACCAATTTAAAAGCTTCATCGTATTTATTTTTTGATTCCACCCCTTGGCCTTTACTGAAATGGTATTACCGTATTATGCTAAACGACGGGCAATTGCAGTCTTGCATTCATACTATTTTCAATTCAACGTAAAATTACGTCATTTGTATGAGAGGCTGTATTAAGAGGAAAATTCGTTTAACTTGTTTATCCACTTAACCTTCAACGACATTTTAACGAGCCAATCTTTTTACAGGTTTTAGAGCTTTTTTAGTTGAATAGATTTTTCATTGTGTTAGTTAAAAGTTGAGAAATCTGATACAGACTTTTTTAAATAATTCCAGTTGCTTTGGAGTTATTTAAAAAAATCCGTTGTTTTGATTAAAAACTAAACCGAAACTGCTGGGTTTAGAAATATAATTTTTTTAACTACCATGAATAAAAAATAGCACTTTTTCGTCCCTTTACTCAATGACTCTAAAAAGTTTGCATTAATATAGTATTTTTTTTTGTATGCTGTACGAAACATACTACTTTTTAGGAGTCCCTTATACACCTTTATTTTTATTTTAATAAAAAAAATTACTGTAGCTTAGAAAATAAACTTAGTATATGGTATACTAGCAATAGTGATGCTGTTTATTTATAAAATGTACCTATTTTTTGATAATTTATAAGTTTGTGTTAAGTTTGACAAGTAATTTCGTGGCGTAAATATTGACTTATCGTAGTGAGTGAGTCTTTATCTTTAATATATTACCTTGTACTATTTGTGTTAATGTTTATGATATTTTACAAATGAAAAAGCCTTGAAATCCTATTAATTGTCTCAAAATTCAAGCAGTGCTAGACTGTATAAATAAGTGTGTAGTACATTTTCATATTTTTCTTTTTGGGTTAAAAAATGTCATGTAGAACGTAGTAGTACTTACTCCTTTCTCTCCATTACACCAATCCTCATAAGTAATGACTAACTTACGGGTGTTTGTGGGTGTGTGGGTTCGTGTATCCAATTTTCTTATCATAACGTATTAAGATAGGATTCTTTTATTCAATTAGTAAGCCATTTAAGTTGAGTGCGTAGGTACAAATGAAGATATAGTATCCTTGAGAGGTAACTGTTATCAAGTTCTAATTTCACTTATTATCCAATTTTGAGCTGAGTGGAACTTGTGATAACAAATAATTAGATCCAAGATGCGATTACTTTAATCATGATAAACTCAATTTCAGTAACAAAATAAAAATAATTTGGACACTAATTTGAACTTTATTGGCAGAATCTAGACAATTTTATAGTTATTTCGACTTATATTAAGATATCGCAAATTACAAAAATCTTGTTCTAATTAGTTTAAAATATATTAAATACACTAAAACACAACTAAAATTACTAAAAATTTCACGCGAGGGAAGTATTTAAAAGTTTTTAAGATCACGAAAATATCTAAAGGTATGTGTAGACTTTTTGTATCAAATATTAGTAAATATAGACAAAATATCAAAGATGTATGTACAAAATTTTTAATTTCTTTTATTAATTTTATTAAAAAGGGAGAAAAATAACAAAAGGTTCCAAAGAAAATACGGTACGATAAATTGGACCAGGGTTTCAATTCGTAGTTCAAATAATTTAGAAACGTGTCTTTATGTTCGAGTCTATAAATGTGGAGTTGTGGATATATTAAGAGCTTGGTGACAACATGAGTTATTTGTTTATCTTAACTTTAACAAAAAAATATAGTTTGATTATAATTTATAGGATTAGACTAACGTATTAATTTGAAAAATGACAGTTTTCAAGTAATTCATTTATTCAAAGTAAAATATATGTGATTCTTATGCTAAGTATAAGAGTTATCTAAAAAACTATGTAGCACATATGTTATTGCAGATCTATAGTCTGGCTCACTGATACCTACACTAGGATCCCCTGTGTTGTAGATATCAGATGCCCTTCCCTTTAGGTGAATTCTGACCTGAGTAGTATAAGAAACAATTTTTAATGTAGCTAAGGAGTAAAACAAATATAAATTAAAACTTAGAACTAATCCAGTTAACTAAAAATAACATGTAAATTAACAATACCATTTTAATAAATTGTGTATACTCAGCATTATAGTAAAAAAATGTTGCTCTAGAAAACTGTGTAGTATTTTCTGTATTTTCAAATAATGCAAAGGTATAAGTTAAAAATTCAAAGTATCAGACATGAAATACAAATTCAGAGTTCAAATACTAGAACATTCGCCATGTCACGCGAGTATGCTTCTCGCGACATGTTTTGCTGCCGACCGCTGCACTGTAGACCTCCTGTAAGTCATGTTTAAAAAGCTCATGTTGACTACTACAAGCTTAGCTAATAATATATAATGGATTTTTCTTGTAAATGGATATTAACATAATCTATTATTCATTGAAAAAGTCATTTCTTCATTATAAGTATAGGTGAAGAAAACAATTTAGTCTCCAAATTTGAAAGAATGATTTACATCATCATCTTTGTGCATTACAGATCTGAGGCAGAGATGAAAATAGAAACAAGGATTGAAGAAGAAACATTAAGAGAAATAATAAAACGGGATAAAACTACGGATAAAATCATAAAATACTGTATAGAAATAGCGGAAAGGATAGAAATAATTAGGAGGGAATTTTATATGTAAAAAAAGAAACGCATACAATCAAAGGAGAAAAGAAAAGAAGCAGTAAGGAAATAAAGAATGAAACCAAAGAGAAGTGATAACAAAAAAACAAAATAACGGCTAATTTCATAAAATACTGCACGCAAATTGTGGAAAGAATAATAAAAAAATAGAAATGATTAGGTGGGTATATTATACGTATTAATGAAAATACAGATATAATTATATACAGGCAGTTAAGTATGGAAAACGTGTGAAAGGAAATGAAGCAAACAAAGGATAAAGTAAAAGAAGCAGTAAGGAAAGAAAGAATGAAACCAAAAAGAAGTAAAAATTAAATAATTAATATAATAATAATTTTCACATTAATCATTGACTGTGGGTCAATGACGGAATTATGAATGTTTCCAGTATATAAAATAGTTCCAATAGTTTACAGTAGTTTATGCTACTATTTAAAAATTATTATTTCTCATTAATATGAGTATATAAAATAGTTCCAATAGTTTACAGTAGTTTATGCTACTATTTAAAAATCATTATTTCTCATTAATATGAATTACATTAGTATGTGGATATAATCATTTTTTTGGCTGGTTTTGTCTTTACTTTACAAGTCTTAAAGAAACCTTGTACTTTTCGTACTTTTATCAAATATCATCTATTTCTGTGCCTCAGACCTAATATCCATAACCCAATTCTTTGCCGTTCTTACTTTGGTTGTGAACTACGACTTTACTGCCGTATGCACTTGCTGCTATTTATTTATTCAGATTTATTCCCGACTTTTGCAAACAGATACACAGTTGCGAGTAATGTTCCCGAGAACGTTCATACTTTTGCATAATGCTGCACTATGACCAGTTTGAATTTATTTTACTAACTAAGACATTAAAAAGCAATTATGACACTTAAACTGTTGTTTATGTTGGGAAATTAACGGTAATGAAAAATATTTTAAATTATAATAAATTATTAGTACTAGATAAGATTAATTTGGGCATATCTTTTTGCTGTTATATGCAGTACTTATTTTGTTAATTATTTAACCCTTATTATACGAATAATTTTACAATAGTAAGTTTGTACTACTTACTGTCATATAATTTTTTTAGCACAACTGTTGTTATATATATACTGTTGTTGTTATATTTGATTTTCTAATAATTTTTATTGCCTTATTTCTCTAAAACTCTATATATAAACTTTCTTCTAGATCAGCGGTAATCTGACAAGAGATTTCATAAAGTGAATACTTCTTATTACGGATCGTGTAAGTACGTTAGATTAGTTAAATATTCAAACTAGTTCGACAAGAGAACGTTGGTTGTTGTAATCAAACGGAGCTCCTGAAACCTGCAACCGGATCACAAGCTCCAGAATCTGTTTGGTTTCGTATTTAAAATGCATATTATTATAATATTTAATTTCATGAGCAACCTTCCTTGCGTCGCTCCGGGTGTTTGAAGCAATATTAAGTTGTCACTCTGTAATATTGTAGCTTTCCACTATTTGAAAAAAGGAAGACGGAATGAGAGAGACATAGTGAAAGAAGAGAAAAATGTAGAAGGAAAAAAGAGAGAAAAGAGAAAGATAATAAAGGAGCGAGAAGGAGGGAGCAAAGATACAAATTAAAGACAGAATGAAAGTATAAAAGAAGAAGAGAGACCGAAATACTATAAACTTCTCTGAATGATTGTATTTCTAAATTAGTTTAGTTTTTATTGTAGTATTTGCCCCTCTTCACAGCAAACAAACAGACAGAAATACAAACAATCAAATCTTTCTTCTTCATTTAATAGTGTAGAATGTGACTATATCGTATATTTTAGGAATTTAAACTCCTTTATTCATATTAGACGTACCGAATGTAAACTCGTCACGCGTTAAACACCACAAATGTAACTGTAAAACCCATTATAGTAATATTAAAGTAATGAATTTTCAATGTCGAGATTATCACACGAATGCGACAGTGCTTGTTTTGTGTCTGATCACGCCATTTATCTGTGAAATCCTACGACATGGAACACTACTTTGTAGGTAGGTGTGAGATTTGCCCCAAGACATATCGAATAGCGAGCTCTGTTTCTTATTTTAGAAACAAGTCTTAATTCTCTTTTAAAGTGTAAAATATCTAGTTTTAATACTTGTAGGTATTTTGACCAACTAAAACTCAATTTATAATAGATAAAAAAAACCTCGATACATACCATTTGGAATTCTTAACCAAAAATAAAGACCATCCAATTAAATTATCCTACACCTGAATTACTTTACATTCCTTAATTAATTTCAAGATTTTCTTAGAGTATTTGATATTAAATTAAAGTATCAGGTTCCAAGAAAAAAAGTATCTAAATTGGTTCATAAATAATGAAGTTATTCCCAGAACGTTATAAAAATAACAAATTTCCCTATCTTACGTTAAATTTAATAAAATGATCTCATGATATTTTTATAGCTTTAAGAATAAAATAATAACAAATAAAAAATACAATTCCTAACAAGCTCTTCAAACGTCTACAAACTGTACTTCAAATCTCACCCCATTTATACCCCAAAGATAAAGATTTTAAAAAATTATAGACATTTTTTAACCCATAAAACGTGGTGGACTAGTATCTGTCCACGATTTTACCCGCAGAACAAGTTTATTAAATATATAATTTAAATACGTAATTTCCTTTATTATAATAAACTAGCTGTCCGTCCCGGCTTCGCACGGGTGGATAATTTATTTTAAACATTTTGGCTCTCCCGCATTTCGTTGCCCGATCTATCACCGCGTTGCTCGCTATGCTGCGTGGCGCTCCACACCGGCCCGTCGGGGTGTATTTCTTGTTTATATTGATTTTTGTTTCGTAATATCTTTTGAATGGAATATCCGATTAAATAATTCAAAAAGTAATCAACAGGTATTGTAACAGTCTTGAATACGAAATTTATTTCGATAAGAATTAATACAAAGGAAAACATGATCTGATTTTGATAGGCATTTCTATCAACTTTTAAAATGTAAAAAAGTAGTTATAATGCCTTAACTACAACAGTTGGACATAATATGGTGTTGCGGAGTTTTTTGTAGATATTAGTACGTTCTATAATATTGTAAACCATTTTTTTGTTCTAGCATTAATACTATCTGCTGTGCATGCGATGCGAGGTTTTCACGGCTAAATATTTATTGAGAATTTCTGAGGATCTCAAATTTTTTCTTGTAATAAATATAGCCTATGTTACTCAGGGATAGTGTAGCTTTCTAACGGCAAGAATTTTTTAAATAGGTCCAGTAGTTTTTAAGTTTATTCGCTACATACAAAAATACAAATCTTTCCTCATTATAATTCAATTCAAGTTTTATAATTCATGTCACTGCGGTTTACTGAGACTTCATTGGTAGAACACAAGAGATAATAGCCTACTGGTTTATTTGATGATTTTTTAATTAATTTTTATTTTTTTATATCTGTTTGTGTGCGGCTCAGTCATCATGTCATCATGCTATGTATGCAATTTGAAGGTCAATGTTAACCAAAAACGCATAAAGTGTACTGACTCCAAATGTTCATATATCTATCATCAAGAATGTGTTAAGCTTTTTAATGATTCACCAGTTACTCGTACCACATGGGTGTGTCCTGCTTGTGTTGCTTCTAGGCCAAAAGGTAACAATAGTAATACGCCGATTCAAATTAAAACGCAGAAGTCTAGTGAGAAAGCGGACAACACAGGTTTGCCTGTATCTCCTACCGTATTTCCTGATACAGAATCGACATTATCTATTAGCGCAGTACGTGATATGATGCGGTCCGAAATGAATTCTATGAAGATGGATATAAATAATATGTTTAAGAGGATGGTTACCGATGAACTTAAATCTTTAAAAGATGAATTAATAGAATTTAAGTCATCGTTTGAAGTGCTAAGTGCTAAATATGATGAAATTTTCACACGAGTTGATAATATGGAAAAGAGCATTAAGCAATTAAAGTCAGCTAAATCTGAAGTTAATATAATCGACTCCTCCCTGAATAAAATTGAATATGAATTGAATTCGAAAGAACAATGGGGAAGAAGGTCTAATATTGAAATAATTGGGGTTCCTGAGAAAAAAGGGGAAAACCTTTTTGAATTGTTTGAGGAACTATGTAAAAAGGCAAATGCTCCTATAGATGCTGGTGCTGATATAGATTTTATTACGCGTGTTGCATCTAGTAATGCCACGTCAAATAGACCAAAGCCAATTGTTGTTAGATTTTTGGCTCGTTATAAGAAAGACAACTGCCTTAATCGCCTTCGCAAACTTAAGCATTTGAAGGCGAATGACATGGGGTTTCTTGGGAACAATTCTTCAATTTACTTTAATGACCATCTAACTCGTACCAATAAAGCTCTCTTACAACAAACTAAAACAAGTGCTCGTGAAAAAAATTACCGTTACGTCTGGGTAAAAAACTGTAGTATTCTAGTGCGTCGTGACGATACAAGTCCTATTTTAAATATTTCTAATGTAAAAGATTTAAAAAAAATTGTATAAGTAGATTAACATCTCTTACAATTGTTTTTAGTGTTTGGAACACTAATTTTAAAGTTTATTGTCTAGTTATCTTTAATTACTTTTATTTGCTTGCTACAATAAATATTGTTATTCTACAAATGATTAGTATGGGCATCCTTTTTATTCGTAAATTGTGTAATGTTGGTAGGTCAATTTTCTTTCTAATATTAAGTAATTTATCTTATTTGAAATGTATATTTTCTTTTAAAAATGATGATTTATAATAACCTATCTATCTGCTACCAGAATGTTCGTGGCCTACGGACGAAAACTCAAGTGTTCTTTTCAAGTGTGCTCGCATGCGATTATGACGTTATTTTTATTACAGAAACTTGGTTACTTCCTGGTATTCATGACTCTGAGCTATTCGACTTGCGTTACAGTGTATACAGATGTGATCGTGATTATGATCTTCGCGGTGATTCTCGTGGTGGCGGAGTATTAATCGCTATTAGGAATGGTATTACTGTATCCAATTTTTGTCGCTTACCTTCTACTCTTGCTGCTGCTGATATCATATATCTAAACTTGGTTTTTTGTAATGGTGCCACAAAACAGAGATTTCATTTATATTGTTGTTATTTCCCACCTTGTACTTTATTATTTGATGCGCAAACTGAATTTTTTGAATCAGTATCAAGTGTTATACTAGAAAACCCAAACGATAAGTTTCTAATTATTGGCGATTTCAATATTCCTAAAGCAAAATGGTCAAATACTGAAGATTCTGTTGTGCTTATGTCTGATATCTCAGATCCTCTTATTGAATCATTGGCAGCTTTTTTATCTTTTAATGATTTGCAGCAGTTTAATCCAATAAGAAATTTTAACGGGAGAATACTTGATTTAGTAATTTCTAATTTTAAATGTATTGTTTCCAATTCTAATTTCCCTTTAGTTCCCTTAGATGCAAACCACCCAGCGCTAGATATAGAATTTAAAACTTTCAAAGAGCTGAAACTAAAGCCACAGCCACGAGTAATACGTTTATTTCATGCGGCTGATTACGTCGCGATAAATTCCACTCTTGCAAATGTTGATTGGGAAGATATTCTAAATTGTAATAATATTGAGAATGCCGTAACAGCTTTCCATGATGTAATAAATAAAATTATAGATGAGTTCGTTCCCTTAAAAGTCGTTTATGACTCTAGTAAATATCCAATATGGTATACAAAACCACTGATTAAGATTATTAAAGAAAAATTAAAGTATCATCGGAAATGGAAGACGTATGGTAATTATGATGATTATGACACCTTCTCAATCCTCCGCCTACGACAGAAGGCTATGCAAGATGCCTGTTTATCATCGTATCGCCAGCGAGCGGAAATAAAAATCCATGAAAATAGTAAATTTTTTTGGACGTATGTCAGATCTAAAAGAAACCTGTGCGATTTTCCCGATTCAATGTTTCTTGACTCTCAATCCTCGTCGCTTGGTAATGTAATATGTGATATGTTTAACACATACTTTCATTCCGTTTTTGAGTCTCATAACGATCGAAACGATACTCAACATCCACAATGTGAACTGGATTTTTACAACAACACCGTTAACCTCAATTCTATAAGTTTTTCGCCCTCGTTAGTGGCAGCATATCTTAGGAAATTAGACATTACTAAAGGAACTGGTCCTGATGGTGTACCTCCCAAATTTTTATACGAATGTCACCTACAAATTGCCAAAGCACTGTCAATCTTATTTAATTTATCAATGAAATTAGGCATTATGCCTCAAATTTGGAAAAAATCTTATGTTATTCCAATATATAAAACAGGCGATAGACATGATATCAAAAATTATCGACCTATCTCAAAACTTTCTGCCATACCAAAACTTTTTGAAAAAATTATTTATGATTCCATTTATCATAAGATTCGACCTCATATTGTTAGTCAGCAACATGGCTTTGTTTCAAAGAAATCTACGGAATCTAACTTGTGTGAATTTGTTGATCAAATCATTTCTGCAATGGATGATGGTTATCAAGTTGACTGTATCTATACAGATTACTCAAAAGCATTCGACAAGATCTGTCATGATATGCTCATACAGAAACTATATAGATTTGGTATCCATGGTGATCTTCTTCGATGGGTAGAGTCATATCTACGGGATAGAAGTCAAGCCGTAGCCATTAAGGGATTTTGTTCTTCTTTCATGCCCATAACTTCGGGAGTTCCTCAAGGTTCACACTTAGGCCCTCTATTTTTTGATATCTTCATTAATGACGTTTGTAATGTGTTTAAAAGTGCGAGATGTCTTTTATATGCAGACGATAATAAAATTTTCAAAATAATAAAAGATAAATCTGATTGTATTAATCTTCAAACAGATTTAAACGATTTATGCTTGTATTGTAAACGTAATCGTTTACAACTTAATGTCAAAAAATGTAACGTTATTACATTCTCTCGGAAAAAAGCAAATTTGATCATGCATGACTATTTTTTGAATAACACAATGGTAACCAGAGTATCCACCGTTGTTGATCTTGGTGTTACATTAGACTCCCAGCTCACATTTAGAACACACATTGAAGATATTGTTAGTAAATCGTTTCGTTTGTTGGGTTTTGTTTTAAGGGTTAGTGCTGAATTTGAAGATTTCAGAACACTTCAGATATTATTTAATTCGCTGATTCGTCCGATTCTAGAATATTGTTCTGTAATATGGAGTCCCAGTTATAACGTTTATATTAGTGCACTAGAGAGATTACAGACCAAACTTATTAAACATTTGAAATTTCGCTCATCGAGGTCGCGGATGCATTTTGATAGTAGCGTTATTCAAACTCTTTATGCTCGTCGGCAAATACGCGATATGATATTCTTTTATAAAATATTGAGAAATAAAATTGATACTCCTGGACTTACGCTTAAAATTTCCTATAATTGTCCAAGAAAAATACTAGCTCGTCGTAGGACCCCTTTGTTTTTTATACCTAAAGTTAGAACACAGTATGCCCAAAACTCATTCCTCGTTAGAGTTTGTAAGAATTACAATAATAGTTTTTCCGATATCGATTTGTTTAATGTTAGTTGTATGCAACTTAAAAAAATACTACGTTCTAGATTATTTTGATAAATGTAAAATTTTTAGTTACCTTTGTTACTTAAATAGGTTTTAAGTTGTTTATAAGGTTTTATTTGTTTATCTAATTTCTAATTTTTATATCAGTTGAAAATGTTTGCACAATGTGTATGTGCATATTGATATTGCACTCGTTTACATTTAAGTTACTATTAGTTAGTGGCAGCTTCATTGGTTACTGTGTATACTTTTACTTCTTAATATAAGATATATTGTAAACTGTTTGTGCCCTAATAAACTAAAATAAAAAAAATAAAATAAAATAAAAAATAATATTAGTATAAGTAATATTATTATAAGTATAGATAATAAATAGGCGACGCAGAATCTAAACAAAAACAATAATCACAAAAATTGAACATAGAAATTCCAAAAGTTGTGTTACATTCTTTTGCCACGATCTTTAATGTCATAAACTTAAAACACAATAAGATAAATATCGACAAGATTGGAATTATAAGAAAAATATAATAAACTTACATTAATCAAACTACTTCTAGAAACTAAAAGAGTACAACAGAAAAGTGGGCCGTGACATGTGAGGACAAAGTAATGTGAACAAAAACTTGATTCGACCTGGGTTCTTATTGACCACAGTAGAATTTAAGGGTAAATCCGTCCAGCCGTATTTGACTGATTGTAACAAACATTGAAATTAATAGAAGCTCAGCTTCAACAAATTTCAGCTATTTATAATCCTTATCATAAAACCATTTTAAGACTTGTTTAAGAATTTATTTGATAGCGACCCATTTTTAACTATGTAAAGTCCGGGGCGTGTTGCAAAGACAAAATGGCTGTTTCATTAGTCAGAGAAAATCTGTTTCTTTCCGCAAACGACAAAAGTTGTTCGAGTCTTTTGAGTTTTGTCGATAAATCACTTTAATTTATTAAGACGGAGTTGTGGAATACTTTGAGTTGAATTACTTACTGCTATTACGTTTGACTAATGTTACGAGTAATAAGTCCTTGCCGTCGAGATGAATAGGCCTTTATACGACTACATTAATGTAAAGGTAATTTACGGAAGGCAAAGTTTTTGAACAAATTGCGTGAAAAGTTGCGAAAAAACAAAATCTAGAAAAGCTGATAGACAAATGCAGCAATCCTTCTTTTGCACTAAGTTATGATCAAAACTTTGCTTCTACTTTTATTTTTGTTTGAGTGCATTATTTTAGGTTAAAAAATAAAATTATAACGACTTACTTGTGTTATCTACATGGGACCGTTACCGCATAGTAACACGCACAAGACAATAATAATATGCACTTCAAACGGAAACCGAATAACTAATATTAAACACACTCCAAATCTTAGTAATTCAAACCCAGCATCACGATACCACGACACTGCACAGCCACAATGATCACTAGGTGAGCTTTCGGAACAGAAGTTATAAAATACAGTCAGAATAGTTAGCAACACCGTCGATAACTTTATATTAATCTATTGGAACTTTTTTATCTTTACCAAAACTACTAAAGTTTTTCATTAAGTTATAGAGATGTTATTTTCAAGAACTAAAGCTACATTATAATAACATATTAAATGTAATATAGTACAGTAATTACTACAGCGTATACGCGGTGTGCGCGTTACAGACAACTAATAAAACACTTCAAATCTACTTTTAATTGTTATGTAAATTAGTTCACAAAAGCCCATTACTGTGTGTCTCATGTTTAATTTAAATACGTCTGGCAGTTAACGAGGTAAGATTAACAAAGCTACCGAAGTCTTAACGCGAGAGAACAATATCAAAACTATTTTTTAGCGTTGACCAATTTGTCTATTTAAAAATTCAGCTAACTGCGAGTGGGACCCGCACAACGAGGGTTCCGTATAATTTAAATTAATGGGCAAACTTTACGTTAGAAAACTGTTGTTTCCATACCAATGTATGGAAACGTAACCTATATCAAAATATAGGTTTGACACAGTTTATAAACTGTAAAAATTATTAGGTAATTTTATGGTTTTCGGATTAGTCCCTTTACATCTAATTTCAAGGTCTGCGAATAATGCTTATTTGTATAAATAATCAAAATATGTACAAACAGCCCGCCCTATCATTTTATTGCGTTGACTAAGAGTTTGATTTTTTTAGCTGCTTTGAGAGACCTCGCTAGATAAGTTCCATTTTCATGGAAAAATCATAATTTTTTTATCAAAAATAAAAAAATTGCAGGCTGAAAATTTAAAGTACGTCAAGGGTCACTGTGGTAGTCTTACTATGTTATAATGATTCTTGAAGCATTCTATTTCGACCCCTAAAACTCAGCGACGGTCGGACGGTCGTCTAGCATCCAAACCCATATTTAATTAAATAAAATATGAACCATACTCTAAGAATGCAGACTACTCATATGTATTTAAAAGAAGTATATCCCACATAGCGCAGAATATCGGATCGGAAATTCCTCAAAAGTCTAAACAGTCAAATAAAAACCAGGTTCGGCAAAAAAGATAAAAAATAGTGGAAGTGTCAAGTGGTTTTGGCATAACGAGTCCACAATAGAATAAACATGGTAAGTGTCAATAAATTTGGGTTATCTGTAGTTTACCATCTTATAAACCTCAGATAATAATTGCACGATTTTATTAATAAGCTCAAATTAAGTAAAGAATGAAGAAGAATGTAATACTTTAAATGTATCTTCTTTGAATTGTTTCCCATCCACGTCAATACTCTTTAGTTAGTTGAAAATTAAACAAATCAGCCAAAGCACTTAGCGTCAGCGAGCTCTCAACACAAACTTTAATTGTTTTAAGACTTGTAACGAACTCTATCCATGAGACTTTGTGAATGACTCTCTTTTGTTTGAGGGATAACTTAGCTGGGACTTAACAATTTATTCTGTTTTTATGTTTAAGTTTGATACCGGGATGAAACAATGGTTTTTGCTTTGCTTTTATATTTTTGTCTTCTACATTGCAATGTAAGACAAGAAACATTAGCAAAGGACTTTAACTTTTAATACCATAATTGGTATTAGAATTAATATTCTAATAAGTTATGGCTAATTCCGGAATGTCTTTTTTTCTAGCCACCGTACATCTTTGAAATTATTAAATTGCTTTTGGACGAAAAAATACTGTTACCTTAAAATTTAGTGAGATGAATTTAAAAAAAACAGAAAAGGGTGAATTGAAATTGCGCATCGAGGAACAAACTTTAATTTGCCAATTTCGTCACCATATATAGACTACTTACCTTATTTTTGCTATAATACCTTACTGCCTACCAAATTTCATCCTAGGTCAATAAAAAGGACCCTATAAGTTTTTATTTCCTTCTACGTTGTTATATAACCTTGACTTCTACAAAGTATGATTTTCTACCACTTCAAGGATTGCATATCAGAGAATTTCTTGATGTAAGAGGTCTTTCTTACTCACTGGTCAAACTCTACAAGTGTGTTTTGCCCTTACTATGTGAAATTGGCAAAGTACCCTGTGCATTTTTATCATGCACAACTAGAAGCCACTAAACGAAGAAGAAGAAGAACAGGCACAACAAAATGAACCTTATTTATAACTTTTTCTTTTATCGTTTTGAAGCACGGAACCCCAAAACCACCAAGTGAAAATCGTCAGGGTTCTAAAAATTAAAATATAGTTAATATTTTAACGGGCAAATTCACAAGCAAAAGCAAGTGCAAAATATGCGGTAACGTATAACGTCGAGATCTACATAAGAACATTGTAAACACGCAGAATACGAAGCTTAGTATACTCATTACCTTAGTATTCATGGAATACAACAATATCTCTATATTACAGCAGTAAGAGCTATTTTACTTTGGCTATGTCATTACTCCCATATAGGAGGTTTCAATTTAACTTTTTGCACAGAATGGGTTGTATATTATAGTCTGTAGCTACTGATGTTGCCAGTCGTGTGATTTTCGTGTCCCATTTTCTTTCTAGGACGAAATGCGCTTTGTAAATTTTAATTAATTTTTTGGTAAGCATTTACATAGTAATTTTTTACTTCCAGATTCATTGTTGTACTATATGTTACGTAAAATAATAATAATAATAAATATTCTTTATTAAGGGAACTAAGACCCATTTTGTTAGTAGCGTTAAATAAAAGGTCTTATGTATAAAAGTATCTATTCCTTCTAGATCTTAAGGTTGTGTGCAAGATAACCTTAAAACTATAAGTTATATACAAATAACAACAATCTGATACATATTATAAAACTTTTAGCTGTAGCCTAATACATCTTCGCGACGAGGACGGGCCAGCTAGTGACCAATAATTATCAGAAATTTGTTTAATATTATATTAATTTAATATTATATTAATTAACTTAATAATATTAGAATACAAGGAAATCCGCTCTCTTGGCTTTCATCTTGAAGTCAGGCGGTTACAATTAGAGGTTATTGTTCTAATTTTGTTCCTATACCTTCCGGTGTTCCTCTAGGCTCACATCTGGGTCCTCTTCTCTTTAACATTGATATTAATGACATATGCCATATTTTTAAGAATTCTTCTATCCTTGTGTATGCAGATGACATGAAGATATTTAGACCCTTAGCTAAGCCTAGTTAATGTAATCTATTACAACAGGATTTAGATAATTTATGTAAATATTGTTCTGAAAACTTACTAATTATACTATTAATAATACTTTGATAAGTCGAATGACTGAGGTGCGAGACTTAGGTATATACTTGGATAATAAACTTATATTCAAGTCTCATATAAATCAAATTGCAACCAAAGCTTACCGCTTATTTGGTTTGGTGATGCGAGTTGGGCATGAATTCAAAAATATGCAAAGCATTATGTTACGATATTATAGCTTTGTTAGATTGATCTTAGAATATGGTCCTACCGTCTAAAATCTTATGTATAATGTCCATATTGACAAATTTTGTAAATATCTGCACTTTAAATGCAATCAGCTTGGTGCACCATATCTTCCAGTCACGAGTTTAGTCAATACAAGGATAGATAGAGATATATCCTTCTTAATTAAATTACTATTGAATGAAATCGATTTACCATATCTTTTAAGCCAAATTAACCTGAGATTTCTCAAAACATACACGCGTAATAAATCCTTGTTCCACGTTCTTGTTACTAATACTAATTATGCTAGAAATACTTTTCATTTTAGATCATGTGAAACCTATATCTAAATGTAATAACAAAAATACGAAATCACTTTAATTCTAAAGTAAATCAATTAGTTTCATTGAGCGCAACATTTATTTAATTAGTATCGTTATCTGAACTGTATACGAGACTAACAAGAACGTATCTTCAGTTCGCTTTGCAGACGTTAAAAATGTCTAACTACGATACTATGTCTAGAAATGCCTAGAACTTTCCTTGTGCGTTAAAAATATCTAGAAAGTTGTTTAATGTTCTATGGTAAAAATATTTCAACAAATACAAACTCTTTAAAAAACATGCACTAAAACTAATTTAAAAGATGTACTAAAAAATAATAACACTAAAATATTTTAGAAGAATGAGACAGCTTTTGACAGGTTTTGGAGTAATAGAAAAGATCTATCTATATACATTTTTTAGACTTTTCAAAAACTTTTAAATGGGGCCATCTAAAAAGTATAACATTTGAAACAAAAAAAAGAATTTTCCAAATCCGTTCAGACGCGTTTGAGTAATCGTTGAACAAATATAAAAAAAGATTCAGACAAATTGTCAACCTCCTTCTTTTTTGAAGTCGGTTAGAAAGCATTTTATATGAAAAATAGCTGCGCAATGCGGTTTCACCTGCTATATTTTGGATAATTCACATATCATTATAAATGATAGCCTATGCGTTATTCTGGTATGTAAGCTATATTATTGTAAAGTTTCATCAAAATACATTTAGTAGTTTTTGCGTGAAAGAGAGACAAACATAGATCCATACATTCTTACAAACTTTCGCGTTTATAATATTAGTAGGATAACTTAAGTGAAACAAGGACTAAATTTTTAATCAGACCTGCCGCATTACAATTATAAAATAACACACTTTTAGCTACGAAAAGTTTTACTAAAAGCTGTTTCGACAAATGTACGCCATGATTATCGCATCGGAAGTTATATTTAAACGCATTCCTTGCGCAAGTGTAACGTTTGTTTGGCTATTGATTTAATATAAAATATTGTCTACCATACCTTAGTGACACATTTAAATATTAGGTAACAAAATAGAACAGTGAAGGCGAAACTTTGTGCATGGTTAAAAAGCTCTTTACACTGCTCATGGATCACAAGTATAGTCCACTTGTTTATTCTTTTATGTCTAAATTAATTAGTTAAAATGATCTGGAAAAAAAAGCAAGAGACTAAGTTTTTGTAGCAAGTCTTGGAAGTTGCAAGAGATCTTGACTGCTTACAAACATCCCTAATGCAATGTGCTGAGCAAACATAAGTTACTTGATAAACATTATAAAGCAAAGGTGTGTAACCCTAAATATAAGAAAACTATTAAAATTAATAATAATAATCATATTATTTCCGGTTATCCTCGTCTTGCTAACGGTGAGTATTTCAGACTCAACCAAGTGGCCAAGATTATCCACCAACAACTTGCTCTTCGATACGGCCTTGTGGAGTCCGAGGTGCCGTACTATAGGTATGCGCCCGACCCAGTTCTCGAAAATGGTCGTGTCACGTTGTACTGGGATCGAACTATCATCACTGACAGGACTCATTTTGCCAATAAGCCTGATATTGTGGTGATAGATCGATCGGAGCGCTGCACAATGATTTTTGACGTCACCATCCCGCATGATGGGAATCTTGTGAAAGCTGAGAAAGATAAACGAACAAAATATCTTGACTTAGCTCATGAGATTGTCGACATGTGGGATGTGGACTCAGCAGTTGTTGTGTCGATTGTCGTAACATCCAATGGCCTAATGGCCAAGGGCCTCGATCAACACCTTAAGAGGCTCGCGTTAGTCGGCTGGGTCAAGGGCCTGATGCAGAAAGCGGTACTACTGGACACGGCACGTATCGTGCGGAGGTTCCTCTCCCTGAAGCCCTAACTGTCGGTAGCTTAGACCGTGTCCCGCTACCGGTTGGCCTCTATTTTTTATATTTTTAAATGTTTTTTTAGATATATTTAAAAATGTAAATTGTAGGAATTGTGGATAAATAAAAATAATAATCATAATCATGTACAGATTTTAATTCTAGTACAGTAATATAATAAAAACATAATTTATTGATATATAATTAATATTTTAAAATGTATAAACGTAAATGACATTAATAGCGTGCCATGACAGAAGACCGAACGGTTCCTGGGGTTCAAAAGAAAAGAGTCAGATTAAAGATATCTTTTATTACAAGTAAACTGCTTCTTGCCTATACTGCTCGACCACGATATCTAATATCTTACGCGATCCTCTATAAGGATCTCACTTCAACTACCGGAAGTGAACTGTCGAGCCGGTAGAAGTATTTTAATAATTTTAGTCAAGTCAGTATTTCTAGTATATAATCAGGTTCCAATAACATCGATTCTTATATAAACTTAGCGGTAATAATAATTAATTGGATAACTTTTGTAACTAATTCATAAAATACCCGTACCACAAAATTGCGACCGGGTGTTGTCTGTCGTTTATGGGAGACACTGACGGACTAGAAAGTAAATTCACCTGAATATTTACATCTAAAAAATGTTATAGCTACAGTCGCAATTATTATATTCATAATGATACAATTGCAACGAACGAGAAATTGTTTTTTTTAATGAAAAATATTAGGGGATAAATCTTTCAAAAACACGAGTTATACAGCTTTAGTTTAAAAGCAGTTTAGTAGGGTGAGTTAGCACCGCTCACCGCTCCCCTAATGAAATGAAGACGTTGCCAGTTTACATGCCGTGTCTGGGATCACGGTGGCTGTTACCTAATTTTACGTCTTGCACTAGCAACACCAATAATTGCACCGTATTTTAGCTAACTGACTGCTTTAGAAACATCTAAGTTGTCTTCCTACTTCGTTAACAATAATAAATATGTAAATTATTCTGAACTAATTTACTACTGTATATGTATCTTTCACATTATTTCATTTAAATCGGTTGAGCTAGTTAGCAAAACTTTATATTCGCGTTAAGTTTTTATTATTGGTTAATCGGTTTCCGTTTGCAATGCATATTTTTTATTGTTTTGTTCCTGTTACTGGTATTAGTCCCATGTAGATACATAACTCGTAACAAGCTATTTTTGTCATATTTTACTATTCAAAGATTCTACAAATATCACAGTACAATTGCAGTTTTTTGGAAACATTTAAACCTATTTAGTAACCTTTGTTACTTTCCGCCCTGTTTTGTTCAGTATTTAAATACAATCATTTTCTTCAATTCTAATCAAAATAATTTTATGTTTATTACAAAAACTTTAATATAATTACCCCAATATGCTATGGCTATAATAGGTACTACAAGAGCTCATGAATAATAATGGTAATAAAATCCTAAAATATTGTAATAATATAAGATTAAAAGTATTTTTAATATGGAAAGTTAATTGAATTAAATACAGTTGCCTACAATGTAACTTAAGTCTAATAAAACGAAGTTTGCCAGATTACATCGTGCTCAGTTGTATGGAGAAGCATATTCATGGAACTTTTGTCTAATTAACGTGAATGTAACAGAAGCTACTGTGATATACTATAATTAGAACTGCTTTGTTTTCAAACAATACTACTTACTACTATGCAGTGATGGCCCAGTGGTTGAGACTTCAAGTCTTACTCGGGAGGTCCGAGGTTCGATCCTGGGCACACACCTCTGACTGTGAGTTATGTGTGTTTTAAGCAATTAAATATCATTTGCTTTAACGGTGAAGGAAAACATCGTGAGGAAACCTGCACTCCTGAGAGTTACCAATAAAGTTCTCAAAGGTGTGTGAAGTCTGCCAACCCGCACTGGGCCAGCGTGGTGGACTATGGCCTAATACCCTCCTCATTCCGAGGAGGAGACCCGGCTTAGCAGTGGGCCATTGAAGGGTCGTGATGATGATACTTACTACTAATAATATATACGCGAAAGTTTGTAAGAATGTATGGATGTCTGGATGTATGGATATATGTTTGTTACTCTTTCATGCAAAAACTACTGAATGGATTTTGATGAAACTTTAAAATAATATAGCTTACACATCAGAATAACACATAGACTATAATTTATAATGCTATAGTGTGAATTATCCAAAATATAACGGGTGAAACCGCAGGGCGCAGCTATTTCACGTTTTGTTCACGAGTAATAAATGCCTATTTATTTATCTGTATTATTTATTAAATATTCTTACCGTGCAACACTGTGTATAACTTTACATTCAGAGTTGTCAAACGGATCTCGCCTAGTGATCAATATTATTTTTAAAGATTAGATAAGAACTATCAGCAGCATCGCAGTGGGCCATGGCAGCAGTCCAATGACTGATTTAAACCCGTCTATCGATCGTGAATGACTGTACAAATGGTGGTATGGTGTCGTGATGCTGGGACTCCATTGTACTGGATTTTGTGATTGTTCGCTAGTATTTTCTCTATTGTCATTCACGTTTTAGTGTGCAGTATAGCTCCCGCACAGAATATTACAAGCTCGAGATCAAGGATCTACATTTTGCTCAATTTATTTACTTTTTATTTTGATTCGTCGCTGTTAAATCATATACGTCAATCTTCTTTATGTCTGTTGTACCTTCACAATTTAAATCTTTATTTTTGTAAAATTCCTTATACTGAACATTTTTTATGTTACCTAGTCATTTCTACGTCTTTCTAGAATATCTCTCTTCTTTCATTTACCTGAGTATGTTATAAAATAATAAAATTATTAAGGTAAATAATTAGATGTGTATGGTAAATAATTTTGTTAGACTGGCAACATTTTAATTGTTTGACCTTCAAAGTTAACCATTAATTTCCTATTTATAAATTGTTTAATTTCCAATATTTGAAATACTAATATATTATTCTAAGATTGTAATTATTAAATTAAATAAATAATTTAATATAATAATTTAATAAAGTTAGCATTAATAGCACCACCTAGCCTAGCTTAGTTTGTGACAGTAATTTAGTGATGTGCCGGATCGTTATAAAAGTATATCCGCGGATACGGATTCAGATACGGATACGGATCTTAACTATCTTACTCAATTTGCGTCGGCGCGCGTGACTTTGAAACAATAGTTTATAAAGAAAATATATAAAAGAATAATATGACTTATTCTTGAAAAAAGATTCTGATAACAAAAGTTCTGTCGAAATGTCACAGCCGAGAACATCTTTGTATACGTTAAATGTTTGCAATAAAAGGTAACCAAATATTAGATTTTTAAAAATAAAAAATAATTTGATTGAAATTTAATAGTACTTTATTGCTAACTATTCACCTACATTTAGAATTGAATCTATATATTAAACGTTTATAAGGTTACGGATACAGATACGGATATTTTTTCTCCCGCGGATATCCGCGGATACGGATATCCGGAACACCACTAGACAGTATTTCTATGAAAGTGCAGATACGGGTTGGATCTAGATACTCTAGTCTCTATTCGACTCTAGCTGTTCCTCTGTAACGAGGTGTTGGTGGTGATGCTGTTGGATATTCTTAGTTACTGTACAACCATATAAAGATAAATTACTAATATATTGTTTAAATACTAATACATTGCTAAATAGTATTGATGTTATATAATGTTGGTAAATCTATATTTTGAAAGTAACATAAGGGGAGTTTCTAGCCAGTTCCTCTGCTTAATAAAATAATGAAGTTGGTTTACTTGTGTTTATTTCCAATACCCAAATATTAGTATATTTTGCTATGAATTAATTATTTTCCTAATTATATTATATTTTATAGTAAGTAATATTTTGAAACTATCATCATTTTACTTTACATCTAAATCCCAATCTCCACATACTGTTGTTTTCTAGTCATCAACATTTGTTATTAAATTATTTATTGCTTTAATGTCAATTTTTTTCTGAAGCAATGATCAAGAATTTAGGAGAAACTTGTTCAAATGAGTGAACAATAAACAATAATCGTACGTCTTACACTTTTAATTATAATTTGTAAGTGTTTAAAAATCTTATTTCTTTGACAACTGCACTGCTCAAGGAGGTTTTAAGAACATAATTTGTTCCCGCATTGTAAGGGTGGGGTACACAGTAATTCCATTCGCTTAGAAAATTGCTCTGTGCGCAAACATTTCCTTTTGATGTTCAATTCATGAATCGCTATGCTTCAAATGCTAATTTTATTATTCGTTTTAAGAAATAAAGTTATTATGGATATATTATAAATAGGACCTTCAGCATTTGGGGTTCTAAATAATCCAGCTTCGCCCGAGGTGCAATTTTCCTCGTGTATTTAGGATTGTTTTATCATTTTTAATATTTTTTCTAAACATTGCAATATTGATGCGAATCCGATCGCCAAGTGTCATAGACGCGTTCCGGTTGAGCCGCATGTGGGCCAGACTTACCCGCTCCCTCTCACATCCCATTAATGCTGTGGGTCTAGTGGACTCTGGGCTCTTGCCTAGGGTCCGCTGAATCCGCATCATTTTTCTTCTTCATTCCCCCTTCCCACTCTATCTTCGGGGATGCAACGCATCGACAAAGTGAGAGAGTGTTTCTTGTTATTCCGATGTCCATGGGCGATGGTTTCCACTTACCATCATGGACCATCTACTCGTTTGCACCTTATCTATTATAAAAAAAAAAAAATATATTTTACTATCTTTTTTCAAAAAAAAAAAATAAGCTCCGAGACCGTTGGTTGATCAAATTTTCAGTGCTCTATTTCAACTCTTCCTAGCTTTTTTTGCAATAAAAGGCACTATGTCTTTTTCAAGATCTAGTATTTCTCTATATTAAACGTTATCAGAATTGGTTAAGTGGCATAAGTGTGACAGACAGAGTTACTTACGAAATTATAATATTAAATAATAGTTTGAATTGTAGTTGACGAATGTCTGAAAGAGATAATTCAAAGATGTTAAAAGGATCTATTGAGAACAACAAAGCTGTATACGCAAAAAAAATATTTGAATATATAGGTCTTAATTCTTACTTAATTTACTCCATTACAGTTTTTAGTAATCATTGATTTATAAAATGAGTGTATACAATATGTAAACTAAGTATTTTTGTATTTTGTTTTAGTTACATATTTTAATTTAATTCCATTTCTATTAGTTAGTAGAGTTGACACAATTTCTGTAAAACAAGTCTATTCTATAGATAATAAGTTATTCAGTTATTAAAATAATACTTTACGTAATAATATAAGCAACTTAAAAGAGTGCTCAACGTATGTAAATCATGTGAAAGAAATAGTTTAAGAGTAGCATCTATATTGTTGTTTAGAAAACACATCACTCACCACGTTGCCAGCAAAGTTTTTTACCCTTTTTCAATATTTTATTAAACTTTTATCCTTGTTGTATTGGTTTTTGTTACGGTAACCAATACAACCGTTACTGGAGTATAAATAACATTTTTCTATATTTTCATATTCACGCAATATTTCTAAAATATATCTTAAATTCAGAATAATAATAGTCTGTTAAATCCCTTAAATTTTACTTTCATCATCACAAGCCGTTAATGACCCACTGTTGAGCCGGGTCTTCTCCTAAGAATGAGGAGATAGTTAGGCCATAGTCCACCAGGGTGGGCCAGTCCAGATTGGCAGACTTAACACACCGAGAAATATCTTTTTAGGGAACTCTAAAGGAGTACAGGTTTCCTCACGATATTTTCCTTCACCGATAAAGTAAGAGATATTTAATTGCTTTAGTTAACAAATAAAAACAAAAAAATTAAATCTTCTAAAGTAACATCTTCAAAAGATACGATTATACGAGTATCCGCAGTATCTACAGGAGACTTCCCATCGACGTAAAATCAAGAAACTTGACAATGCCAGGCCGCATGTAAAGGGATAAATCTGAAAACCACAAACTTGCTGTTATATCTCAAAAAAGTATGTTTGCAGTTAGTAAATTGACATGGTAATATATCGAAGGATGACATCAACTTCCCAATGGCAAAAATGTCACTTAATCCAGATTGAACGGAACTATAAGTTTCCGAGTCTGACTCACAATTGGCAGAATTTTTAATAATCTATTTTTTTATGTCAGTTAAAGGGTATACAAGCAAACAGTTAACCTGATGGTAAGTTGCCGACGTCCAAGAATATCGGAAATACACTTGTTTTGTCAATGCTTTGCCACTTCAAATGAAGAGTGGTGGGTGGGGGAGTGAAGAAAAGAATACAACGGTTTCAGTGGGCCCTGAGCGAAAACCCCAAGTCCACTGAAACTGCAGAATTAATGGGATGGGAGAGGAAACGCGTCAGAGACACTTGACGATGGGATTCGGATGCTGGTGGTCGCAAGCCAGTCGGGGAACAGATCCCCTACAACCTGGAATGCTGGGTTAGTCGCTTTTTACGGGATGCTATCTTAGCGGCAGAAGGGAATTGTATTTTAACCCGTCCCCTCACGGTTAAAAATCTATTATTGTCTTGGTAAATTCGTCGACTTTATAAAACTTCATCAAGATTTCAAATCTTCCTAAACATAATAAAACATGCAACAATCAACGTTGATTAATAAAACCTCATAATTCATTAAAACTTAAACAATTTTGAAGTTTAATTAGTTATAATTATCAGTTTTTATTGGAGTTATTTTGATTCTCGTTCAAACATTTACAAAGTTGCTTAGCGGTTTCGTAATCCTAATTAGCGAACTTTGCTCTTCGCAATTACGAATAACGCTCCTCATTTAAAATTAACCTTAAAAAATATATTTTCTCCATAGAAAATTTTCTTTTCAAGTAATTAATTAAAGCTATTGTGTATGCGTATAAATTGAAAAGAACCGGAAAAATAAATATTAAATTACTAATCCACCCGCGACTTAGTCCGTGTGATTTATAAAAAGTGTGTTGCATGATCATTCACTCCACTTACCTGCTCGGTAACTCTGTCTAACTGATAAACCCACTCTGTTTATCAGTGAATAGTAGTCAAATCAAAGGAAACTCGCAAAACTCACGAGCTCATTCAGTTATTGTATTCTATAGAGAAATATTATTTTCTGCCCTTCCGGAACGGGTCCTTTTTTGAGATAAAAAGTTTTTGGTGTTTATTCTAGTTATTTCGTATCTTATACTTAGGATATCATTCTACATTTATAATATTTGAAGAATTGCATTATGTTAAATTCAAATTATCAATGTATAGGTATTGAATATAATTATTTGTTATATTTCTAGCTTGGTTAGACTTTTTCAATTAATATATTTGCTAAATCTATTGAAAATATTTAACTCGGAGAAAAATGACGAAAAGGGTAAAGGAGAGGGAGATATTGAAAACATTAAAAGGGGTGATGATACTAAATGGACTATCGAGTGAACGCAACGTAGATACTGCTACTGAACCGATAAATAAACAAATATGATCTCTTACAATTTCAACAGTAACCAAAACCAAGCACCAGGACATGTGACTAAGGCGTAGGTTTGCAAGGCCTTTTAACATAACTCCAACACTCGCCTTCACTTCTTAGTTTCACTGTTTAAACCTAAGGTTAGGTCAACCTAAGCCTAGCAGTCATTCGGACTAATAAAATTATAACAGTCCCCTTTCAAGGCTCATTTCATCAAAGTCAGTTTCCATACACGATCAAAATCATATTATTCAAGATAAGAGATGTACAAATGCAATATACAGACCGAAATCTGTCCCCTAGGCAAAACAATCGTTTAGTACATATCTATGTTATCTGGCACGTGGCTCGATACCAGACTAATCCATCACCCCACAAACCTTTGATGTTGGACGTAATAGGGTGCTCAGCTGCAAAACTATACACTTTAATTTAATATTACCAAACTTATTTTGATTTAGGATCAAATCTGATGTTATGCTTAAATTGAAGGTATTTTATCAAATATTATAGAAATCTCTAAATACGTTAACACGCGCAAAATAATATTTTTTTGGACGAATATTGAATCGACAATATTAACATGTTATCTAGTCTAGATGGAAGCCGAAGAGGTTTAAAGACGTCTTCTACTACGTGCGAACTCTCACCTCTACTGGTCGACCTTGCTCTCGACATCTTAACAGACACCTAACACGACGCCACCAAACATCACTACACTATTAGTTACAATACTCCAATATGTACAGCTCGACAACACTTGAAAAAACAGTCGGAATTATTTTGGACACGAAAGTTATATATTGTCTACCCGAAATAAGACAGAATGAACTATCCGCCAATACTAATTTATAAACGGCGTGGCTAAGTGTCTCTCTAATCTTATTTTATTATACTAGAATATAAAGCTGAGAAGAGTTTGTTTGTTTGTTCGCTTGAACGCGCTAATCTCTGAAACTACTGGTCCGATTTAAAAAAAATTCAGTGTAAGATAGCCTATTTATCGAGGAAGGCTATAGGCTAAATATCATCTCGCTAAGACCAAAAGGAGCGGAGCTACACGCGGACAAAATTACGCAGGTCAACTAGTTTTCTAGAGAAAAGGTGGAAACTTTAATTTTGATAGAAATGGTAACAACTCAATATCGTTATCCTCTTATAGAGGTCGATCACTAATAAACGGTTTTAATAAGACGGTAACAGATAAATAAGTTTTTTTTATAATATGAAATCTCAATATCAAAGTGTGTTACTATGTAAAACAAAGAAATTGCTTTTCAACTGAAACTTTAATATTTTATAGAAACATCGATACAACTATGCATTGAGAGATTAAAAAAATTGCTTATTTGCTTGCTTATATTATACAAATGAAGTTGAATATTCAAAGAGGGACAATTACGTGTAAGCGCAAAAGAACTTTGATAAACTTTAAGTTTCATTACGTTTTGATAAACTTTAAACAAGACAAGTATTCGTTATAAAAACCTCGTGTAACCTTACCTTACCCTCCTACAAAGAGCTTTTTTTGGATTGGTCATAGAATAAGGCAGGAATGACACCCATTACTGTACAGCAATACACATGCAATTTAGATTTAATGCCGGCCAGCTTCTGGACTTGCGACCAAGGTGTAGGGTTAAAGGCATTTCATATAATTATAACGCTCCCCTTTCCCCTTCCCTGACCGAACACTAATTATAGTAGATAATAAAATTAACTTATGTGGACACTACTATTTTCCATGTTCCTTACACGAAAACAGCAGAGAGACTCTAAACTATCTCACTAAAGGTTATATATTGTTTACACGTACCTAAAATAATATAAAAGGAACTACCCGAGAACACTAATTTATAAACGGTATTGCTAACAGGAAATTCGTTTTTTTTACGCTATGGGTAACCTAATATTAGTATGTTCCTTTTTCATATCGACTACTAGATTACATGTGTCTAACAAGACTCGAGTACATTTGAGTTAATGTTTTTATTGTGTTTCGATGGGGTGGAGAAGTAGGGTGTCGCTTGTCACATTGTCCGTATCATGTCCGTCAATTACGAAACAAGTGCCAATTTCGTTGTGACAATAGAGAGTAGAGACAACAATATTAGATGTTAGTAGCGGCGAAATAAAAAAAACATTAAAATACATTTGGCTTTGATAATTTTTATGCGATAAATATATCTGTAGAGTATGTCTAAAATACTTCTTGAATTTAAAGCATTTACCTAGTTTCGAAATAACCATTTAAACGTACATATTGCATAGCTCTATAAATTCTATTGACATCGTTTTTATACCTAGACTCAAAAATTAGCATATTTTCCAAATTCTGTGTATTATATTAATAAATAAATTAAAAAAACTATATGAATATGATTCTTAAAAATAGAAGACCCAAGAATGTTAGTTCTATAGATTTTGAAATACTCTTTGTCAAGTATCAGAACTTACATCAGAAGATGTGATTAGTATTATAAGAGTAGAATTAGTAGAAAATATTATTGTCAAACATAGACTTTGGACTTCACGTAGAATGTATTTTCATTAAAAAGACCCTTTAAATAGCAATTTAGCTCAAAAGAAACATGGGATAATGCATTATTGGTTAGACAATATTTTACATTATATTTATTTCTTGTTTATTTGTTGTGGAAACTAAATTAACTAATTTAATTAATGTGTAAATTTTGTTATACGCTAAGTTTAATTATGTGTTTAGTGCTCTACACATGTTATTCGTACGAAGGACAACATATCTTAGACTTAGACGGACATATCCTTATTTTAAAAGCGTTTAGTCTAAATTAATTTTTGTGATCTGTCTGGAAATCTCAAGAAACCAACATCACAAATTGCGTTAGCAAATCTTGTGCATTTTGGAAAAGTCTAGCCACGCAGTTAATATAATTTCGCCGCTGGCAAATTTTCCAACAATAGCTCGGCTTTGGCTCAGCCGTGACGGGACGGCGTTGTCCCTGACTACTAATGCTTTTCCACGTCTGGGACATTTATTTTTATGTAAGGAAACTAAGGATAGAGGAATTGATTTATGTATAATTTTCTGTTGTTAAAAAAATGAGAAAAACATTTAGGTACCAATATTTGTATACAAATGTCAGTATAGTCCTATAGATCATTACATTTACATAGATTTGGAAATTAATCAATTCTATAATGATTAAGTCAATAGTATGTTAATTAAAAATTTATTAGGTGCTTTTCGAAGCGGTTTAAAAAATATCTACTTGTTAATTTAGGGCCTTAGTTGTTTGGCATGAAGTCAAACAGTTCTGTCAACTATCAAAAATAGTTGAAAAGGGCAGTAAAAAGGACAATTCTGCCACTCGCTAAAAATATCGTTTATATTATTGTAGTGGTAGCTAGCGATGAAGATGACACCTCCATAGATATGACTAAAGCTCTTTTCGACATTTAATGTCAGTTTTATGAATTACGAGCGGCCTGCACTCGCTTCGGTCCGGGTATTTAAAGCAATATTATAATTGAAGTCCTTAAATTGTCACTCTGTAATTGTATAATTTTTCATTATTTGAAAAAAGGGAGAGAGTGATAAAAGTTATAAATAGAAAAATAATAGAAAGAAAAAAGGGACAGAGCAAAAATAAAATTGAATAAGTAAAGGAGAGAGAGAGACAATCGAAAGAGAGAAAGTGAAAAGAGACTGATCAGTCTGAACAGATAAAGATAAAAATTAAAGAGAGAAAAAAGAGAGAGGACGAGAGAGAATCATAGTGTATAAGAGGAAGAGAGACGGAAATACTATAGACTTCTCTCAGTGAACTTTTAAAACCGGATTAGTAACAACCTTTGTCACTCGCGAATAGTATAGTTTTCTAACAGTGAAAGAATTTTTCAAATCGGATTAGTGGAAGAACAAAATGACCATATTCTATTAATTAAAAAATGTATGTGGCACCACTTTTTTTTCTTTTATGGTACATAAGATGCAAACGAGCAGATGGTCCACCTGATGTTAAGTGGCCACCATCGCCCATGAACATAGACAAAACAAAGATAGTGGGGAGGGGGAGTGAAGAAAAAAATGCTGCGGTTTTAGCGGACCCTGAGCAAGAGCTCAGAGTTCACCAGATTAGCAGAATTAATGGGATGGGAGAGGGAGGGGATAAGTCTGGCCCATATGCGGCTCGATGCTCTCCCAGCGGCAGAGGGGAATAGTATTCTAAGCCGTCCGTAACTCACGGGTGACACTAAATCACTTTTGTCACTCGCGAATAGTATAATTTTCTATCAGTGTAAGAATTTTTAAAATCGGATTAGTAGTTCCTGAGAAACTCTTCAATTTACAAAATGGCCACCTTATGGCACTTAATCGGCCATATTTTTTTTATTACAATATTTATGGCAACACCACATAGCCTAAGTTACCCGAAAAGGATGTAGCTTTCTATCGGTGAAAGAATTTTCAAAATCGCAACAAACAAATATACAAACATGCAAACAATCAAATCTTTCCTTTATATAATAGTGTAGATTAAAAGATAAATAATTATAAAAGAATGTAAAAGAATGAAAAAATAGAAACTTTTCTATAAACACCTTTAATTTTTTTTTAATTATAACATTGTCTATTCCAAACTGGATTCCCTCCAAGAGTGGTGCAATAACTGAACGAGTCCACGTGACTGGCTTCAGAATGTTCCAGAATGGTTTACGGCGTCGATTCTCGGAGTATTTGTCGAAGTCCCGAACGGTGTTACGGATTTGTCACTATTGATATCAAAAATGGAAGCATTTGTTATTCTCATGTTGAAAACAATGCACGAACTATATGAAAGTAAGATGTAATTTAATTTAAAAATTAATTTCTTCGTTCCCTAAATAAAAACTGTATAGTCCTATACTAAAACACATTCAAAAGTCGGAGTGAAGGGGTATTTTAATACTGTGCTTTATCACTAGATAGTGATATGAAATTAGCTAATAAACCTAGATACAGCTACTGAACCAATAAATAACTAAACATTACGATCACTTCTACCAGAGATGAACGAAGTGTGTAGCGAGGGATAGAACCAATTGAATCGTTTTATTTGATATACTAAGCAAGACTATGTAAATGAAGATATTCTATTGGTTATTAACAAACACATTCCTCGCTACATAGTCTCGCATATCTCTAGTGGAAACGCAGCCTAAATTATGCAATAATTAATAAAAAAATCGTACAGTTGTTGCGTTTGGTGACGCATCACATTAAAACTGCTGAACCGATTTGAATGATATTTGGTACATGGATACTTTTAGAGAGTGGTAGTAGGTTCGAACAAAAAATGCGCAAACTGAGCTGAACTTTTTCATGCATATAACTAAAATACGCGGGAGAAGTTGTGTGGGTCAACTAGTGCTTGTAAATAGTTGTCTACTGAACGCAATGAGTACTTAATAGTAATATCTCGTTAAATTGTCTATAACTTTTTTTATTATCTATTAGTAGTTGACCGAGACGTATGGAACTATATATCTAGTTCTTACCTAGTGACCAAAGAGTCGAGCATTAATTTTATTAAGTTATTGTCTAGCATACTTTCCAATTACGTTTATTTTAATTTATTAAAGTAAAATTGGCCAGGATCGCTGAAATGGCGTGTTCAGTTTTTCATTTAAAATGAATTTGCGATAGCTTTATTAATAGGATAGATTCTCGCTCATTCATATTTCATGCAAATTTTTGCTTATAATAATGAATTGGTCATACATTTTTTATCTATATAAATCAAACGAATACTAATCTTTATTAACTTTCGATTAAAACATAAAACTAAAACAATATTTTATCATATTTTAGAAAGTAACGAGGTTACAAAGATAACCGAGTTGAAGTTGTCTTCCGGTTTGCTTCCGGTTCTCAAGCTCCGGGCACTGCTTGGCTTCCCTCTAAAGAAAAGTTTTGTCTTGAATGTTATTGCGCAGTGTAGCTTCTTTATAGATAATAAAAACATACAATAGCAACATATTCGAAAAGCTATACTTAATACGCAAACCGTATCTACAATATTGAATTTCCTTGAACTAATAATTTTTAACTAAATCTGTGCCTAAGCAAGATTAATAACAGAAGGCACTGGGGAAGTAATTACAGGCATTATTGGCAATCGATGGGGTCTTAGTAGATTTAGTACTCTACCTTACGAGGGATTTCAAAAACCAACCAATGTAGAAGACCTCTCAATATTATAGAGTGCAATAGCTTCAAAGTTCTCATTAAACTGGTCAGATATGGAATAAGTTAGAGCATTAACTAAATAATAGGTAACTTTTACTATCTCTTGGGGGTTAATCTCTTTAAGAAATTGGGGGTTGGGTATATTAAAATTTCATTGAGGTGTTTCTGTAGATATTTATTTGTTTATTTTTACAATATTGATCCACATTTTGTAGTTTAAATTAGGTATCAAAATTTCATTTTGTCGTAATTTTTTAACGTATCACAACGGCCTCAAAATTAATGAGAATGTTAATATTATTATTATTTTGTGGGTATTACCGAAGAACAAGTTTACCAAATAATAAGGCTTTTTTTTCGCAAAGTTTTCCCTACTTATAAATATTTAGCCAAATCATAAAAATATTTAGTGTTATTAACATTTAATATTGGAGGCTTAATTTTGACCATTCAGTGATCTGTCATATAAAAGAGTTAATTTCCTCAAAAAGGACAGTTAAGGTGAAAAGGCATTTCACGTCAAGTGTCAAAAATACCCATATTTTGAATCAATCGGAAAGAGCTTTATCGGCGGCTTTTTCGAACCATTGAACCTGACTCGATGGATCGTGACGTGAAAAACATCCCCTTCGCTGACTGTACCGCTTTATTAGTTCAATAACGTATTCTAAAACTTGAAAATGATGGTTGAGAGGGATGATAAAATATTAAGGGATGCACAAAATTTATGCGAGGAATTCACAACTATATTCACGACTCCATGTTTCAGACGTTTAGGTTTTCATTCGTTAAAAGATGTCAACAAAATTTTGTAAAATTTTAAACACTGCTATATACTATAGTTTCAACATACATGATAATAGAAAAACACACGCACTTTATTTTTATTACAATATTGTAATTATTTGCATTCTTTAAATTTGCTGATTTTTTTTCGGAAATTTTAAATAAGGTTATGAAAGGAAATTCGTTATTAAAATGTCGCCAAGTCGAGCGCGAAGCAAACACTGCCGTACCATCCTTTACTGGAACCATTTCGCCCCATTTTCAGGCTCCTATTTAAGAACCTCTGGATAAGGCCAGAACGCAGGAATTTTCGTCAACTAGTAAGCTATGATCACATTCATCATCAAAATTTCAAGTCTGTAGGTTATTTAGTTCCGAAGTTAAGCACAGCAAAGTTTCGCAATTATGACACTCACTCACTCACTCATGATCATCAAAATAGAACTAGTACTTCCCATAAACTCAGAGATCTGAAATTTGGTACAGAGTTAGGGTTTGATGGCCACATAAAGGGAAAACTATAAAAACTAGGATAATCGAAGATCTGGAGTACCTGGTGACCCTGATTAGAATACACAAGAGCCCAACCAAACTATTAGAGATCGACATACCGCCTTTACAAAAAATATTCAACTTGGTGGGCCGCTTCATTTGATGTCAAAAATCGAAGGTCTGAAGTACCTGATGAAGAACCCTCAGCTGGTCTCAGCTGTATTAGAGATATGGTTATGCCCCCTTCTACTATTGGTACATAAAAAAATTTACTGTCATTGCAAAAATCCAGCGTAGTGGGACACATTTTCTAATTTAATCTAGCCTATAGCGTCCCACTGCTGGGCGAATGCCTCCCCTTCTGCTTTCAATACGCATATAAATAAAATTAAAGGAAAACTCTGGATAAGACTAGACTGGCTTTTATACTTATACTTACAAGTTTACAAGAAGAAATAGTCGAACGATTAACTTTATTCTACTCGAACATTACACAAATTAAATAAACAAATTGCACTAAAATATTAAATACCAAAACCACCAAAAACATTCTGTAAAAAACTAGCCATATCTCGATGGAGCTGCTTGTTTATCTCTAAAAAGTAATGAAATCTAGACAAAGTCGTGCCAAGTCTAAGGTTCCTTACTGCGATTTCTTTATTATTATAGTTAATGTTGTGTGACTTGGTCGTTGAAGGGTACACAAGGGTACAAAACCATGTGCTCCATGACACCATTGCACCAATCTGCCGCCAGAACCCTACTCATTGACGATGGAAAATTGCCATTTTTATATTTTTTAATTTCTTAGATTTATCTCTGCTAAAAATAGCAGAATAAATATAATTAAAACTTCAGAGCAATTCTCTGAAGAAAATTTATTTTCTCAAATATTTTATATATGAGGATAATATCTCGAAAATTGATTAATTAATTTCTATGTTTTTGTCGCAATAATCAGATTTCATTAAGGAAGAAAAATGTACTTTCTTTTTTTCTGACTACCTAAATTCGGTAGGTATACTTTTCGGTTTTAATTTTCTGACCTTAATTTCTTTCTCACACGGTAAACTCTCAGTGAAGCGATGGTGGACAACTAAAATAATATAAACTAATTGGAACTCAAAATTCATATTATGTTAAATAATACAAAATCTTCCCATATTCCTTTCAAGATTCTAAAATATTCTTTCAAGTAGATTCATTAAAGAGCAAACGCTTATTTTCTCTCAGCCGAGCCAAGTTCCAAACGCTCAGTATAAAACGGTTTTATCCTTTTATTCAATGAATATCTGTATCCGTACCCGTAGCCGTATCCCATTAATTCAATGTTCGAATGTCCCAATCGTAGTTTTCCTTGCTCTCGTTCAACAAGAGGCTTTTTTCTTATCTAAAGTGTTTCTGGAAGAGCGCCAGTACGGCAAACATATTATTTTGATATTGCCAACCTTATTTATTGCCACTTAATTATTTGTATTAATTTATGGTTGTAAATTTTGTTTTATGGCTTATTTAGTATTATATTTTGTTGAATATTAAAAAAAAATATAAGTGAAGTCACCAAAAACAGATCTACACTTTTTCTATAAAAAACAATAAAATATATTTTTATTTTTTAGCAATTTCTAGTTATATATTTTGCTCATTTAAGAATATACATTAAAACAAAACCAATCAAATAAACTCCGGTAGCCTAAAACTTCCTTCCACTATCAGAACCTCAGAACCTACCTAGTGCAATATAATTGATTCATCAGAACCAATCTATTGGTCCTAAACTTTATTAATAGCTAAAGAAAAGTTTCACTATAAGTCTCCTGGCTCAATCATCAGGTCAGCTCTACGATACCAGTTATAGTATAGTCAAACTTCCTAAGCATGCAAAGCATTATTTCCAAACGACAATTGTTTGTTATAAATGAAGACAACATTATAGCCATTTGATCCTATCGATAAGTACCTAGATTTAATTAAAGCGTAATATTTTTATCTCCAGAAGCAAGTCAAGAAGGATTACAAAAATATCGAAATACCGCACGGCATCGGCAGTATTTCAACTCCCGATAAATCAAATACTTGTAATGAAACGTCGGAGCTCACCGTTCCGGAACACGTTTTCGTACATAATGTATACCGTATATTCTCTATATGCATGTACGAGTGAATTCTGTTTAGTCATGTTTATTACTTGAGAATGGAAAATTCAAAGTGTCACTACTTATCACGAATATGGACCAGACTAGAGACCCGTCTTGGCTTCACACGGGTGCAGTTTAAATGCAATAAGAATGTATTTTCTTTTCAAAGTATATGTCACAACATATTTTTTTATGGCAGTAAAAGAGCAAAAGAGCAGCAGGCCATCTTATGGTAAATGGCAACCGTCGCCCATGGACATCGGCAATACAGGAGAGTGACTCTTGTTTTGCCGATGCGTTGCAACTCGAAGATAAGAGTGAGGAAGGAAAATTAAGAAAAGAATGCTACGAAAGAGAACCCAGAGTTTACTATGAACGAGTAGAGAGAGGGAGGGGTAAGTCTGGCCCACATGTGACTCGATCAGAACGAGTCAAGACGGAGAACAGAGCCCCTAACAAAAATGGGGTCCCAGGTTACTCGCCTCTTACGAGATGCTCTCCCATTGGCAGAGGGGAATTTTATTTCCGACTAACTAATTATTTTACGGGATAAGAAAAATAGGCTTTCCAACTTTCAGGCACTTAGGTTATTTCTATGCAAGAAATTATATTCGACATATATTGTGACATAAACACCTATGTCAACATTTAACAAATTTTATCCGGTAAACGACTCAAGTGAAGCTCTCACTCTTAGCGAAATGAGAAAGAGGACGAGTACGAGTATTATTAAGTAGGAGTTACATTCTTCACGCAGACCTATAGTATAATACCTTGTTCTCTACAATATAATACAGAGGGTTATAATTTAAACATAGAGCAGCATTAATGTTTGATTACTCGCGATGTAATAATAATGATCTCTTTTATGGCGGCGTATTTATTTTGTTACCTCTTACGTTTTCGTTGGTACAAGTGGTTCAGTTTTTACGAACTCTGAAAGTCAAATGCTACTCAAATCAATATTGCCAACATCATAAATAAATTATAAGTAATAAGTTTCTTCAATAAATTTATTTTCTTATGATTTTAAATTTTATTTAAAGTATTTTTTATTGATAAAAAATATATAATTTAAAAAGGATGTTCAATAAGGTTTCAGTGTAAGCGTATGCGTAGCAAACCAAGTAATAAGCTAAATTCTTAATTTATTAAAATTCAATCGTTTGATTAAACTTGAAACTCGAGTTGATCAATAGCTCAGCTCTCAATCGTACACACTTGAGCGGAGATTGTACAAATTACATGAAGCAAGCGGATTGTAACGCTAATGGAAAACATATGTGCAGCGATCTGTTCCACCAAGTTTACATTCACCTGCTACACAGATTTATAACGAATACATTAAGTACGAGTACATCGTGTACAATCTTACTGTTAATTGATATATGAGATACCTTGCTTTAATTGGGTTAAATGTGTATATATTGGAATATATTCGTGAGGAATAACTAATAACAAAAACTATTAAATTAAAAATTAAATTACAAGATTGGTACAATTTTCTATATAATATTATTATTGTAATGCAGATCTCAAGTTAGAAATTAGCCGATAGTCTTCAAACGCTGACCGGATCTTAATAAAGTATGGCTAAGAAACATCTCAATTAAATTATCTTTCGTGGATACTACGATGCCACCGGAAAACATACAGATACACACGTTAAATTTAAAGGTTATTATATTAAGTAAGCATATTAATTGTTTCATCAGTACTAATACATTTCATCTCCGATTGAGTTACTATTTAAGCTGTAATAAAGAAGTTACTGTTATTATTAAATATTTTAGGTTTATTTGTAAATGAAAATCTAACACTTAACGGAGTTTTAGTAAAATTTAAATTGATAGCCATGCAAAAAATTATTTCATTTTAATATCAATAAAGTTATATTGCTTCTGCAAAATATCTTACATTTTTCATAGCAATCTCATTAAATGCGTATATGACAGAAATATGACTTTATTAAGGTCTCTACGGCGAAGCTTTCGAGTACGTAGAGTACTTTCAGCGAGCTAGGCATGGATCATGATTTACTTATATTGGCTTACTTCTACTTGAAACTATATTAAGTTTCAATTTTATCTCACATTATAAACTATAATAGTTAACAATTTAATATACTAAACTTCAATCTATCCTGTTTTTTTGCTACGCTGGGATACTTACAGACTTCATCTAATCATAATATTAATAACTAGTCGACCCGCGTGGCTTCGTGCAGGTAGTATTTCCTTTATCTACCAAGTTTCTTATTATAAAAAATTAAAAAAAGGTTTACAAATTATTTCGAATACTAAGCAACACACAAAAGTTTTTTATGTTAATCCAGATTATTAAGTATTCGTTTACCAAATTTCATTTTATCAGTTCAGTTTTAACATATTCACAAACAAACAAATGAACAGATAAACCGACAAAAAGACAGAAATTTCAAATACTATTTTTTATGGTTATTTCACGCATCTTCCATTACTTTTTTTGATAAAATCTTCCAACTATTATAATTTTATTATTAGTACCTATAGATAAGCATAATTCTTATACGATCTAATTCTAAGTGAATATTTTCACAAACTAATTTTAGTCAAAAAGTATTTGTTTGCGTCCAAAATTTATTGTAAATCGTTTACTTATCGTTAGGCTTCGTTCGTAGCTGAGTGGCGTTGGATTCGACGATCGATGAGTCGTGAGTTTAAATCCAAGTCATTGGACTACTGACGTGGCCCACTCCTAACACAAGCATTTTGGCTTATTTGCCGAAGTTAAGAATATTACTAGTTTGCAATACAAACTGCTATAAATCTTGAATTGAATTGAATCAGGCGTTAAATCTTATTAAAACAAATTTAAAATGTATTACTAACAAACTGTTGTACTAATCAATGTCAGGTAATCCTCTTAAGTACATCTTACAGTGTTACAAAAGAAAGTAATCGAACTTTTAATAGGATTGAATTTTAACTTAAGAAAATTCTATAATCTACATTTCCATTAAGCTGACATCGTAAAGATCCGTTTCTCCTATTATTCAATGATTAAATATATTTTTCCTTCAAGATACTAGGTAAACTATATTATAATCCGACAATTTTTCAAACGGGAGGAAATGACAGAAAAAAACAAATATTTTTCGACATGTTTGGAAGGCTGCCACTGCTCGCCCCACCCTCGGAATCGTAGCTGACGGTCACGAGTAATCATAATATATATTCCTTATGCAGTATACGAATTTTCACTCGAGAGGAAATGATTGACCGAATTTGAATCTAGCTCCCGTTCCATAACATTCGTAATTATTACAGCCTTTTACGACACACCTAAGCATTTGCGTTCGCCAGCTGAGTTCTTAGGGTAGTGATATATTGGGTTCGCATATAAGTTCGCAGCAAGTGCCGAAAATAGTATTAAAGTAGAATATTTAACACCTATGGAAGTAACTCGATGACACCGTTCGGATCGATCAGGCAGTCAGTCGCGACGGCTCGTTAGAGCTACGTGATCGCAATCGAGATTGCCTATTTATACACATTGTAGTTCTACTGACAGACGCTATATACACTGCATACTCCAATGATATTTTATAAATAGATGTTGTTATACACTAACAATTGCAATGGAAACGACAAATACGAGACAAGCCTACACCGCTCCATAATCATCCGCTCTCACTTGCAACATCTACATTAAAAACTATTTTTGTTATGATTTATAAAGTATTCTAGGTCCCCGTAATAATAGTGTAGTTTACACGTAAGCAATAACTACAGGAAGGTATTTTATACATAAACGGGCGAGTGATTCATTAACTAAATATACAATCCGATTCCTTTTTCTTTGTAAAGATGTAGCACAAACTCCCTCTTGACTATAATAATTTCAGTAAGCTCGTAGTTTTAGTTTTGTTGCACACCAGTACTTTTTTATTGTTCCCGTTATTGTAATACCGACCCTACTCTTTATAAAAATATACACCAATACTCATTTCGTAAAAAGTATCAACGTGATCGAGCTGATACAATCCCGTAATGTACTAATTGGTAGCTCCGACTGCAGTCTGAAATGAAAGCTCTACGTTAATTGGCTAAAAATTTAAAATAAGGCATTCAGTTAATTTGATCGACCCCTTTCGAATTGAACGAACTCGGTTGGACGTTAGACATGAATAGCTTTTACAAACTGATCGTGAATACTTAGGTTTTTATCGTTTTTTATACTAACGATATTTGAAAAGCTCATTAAATACATTTCTGCAATGATTTTTCGGCTTTTCGATCCAATCTCTGATTCTTTTTTTCAGTAGTCGATAACAAAAATGTTTGATAGAAGCAGATGTACTTTGTGATAATTCATATTGAAAGTAAAATTGAAAATACTTTTTTTAACCACTAACTCTACACAGATCTTTATTTAGGAACGTTGTAAACTCTAGAAAAAATATTTTTAGGAGTTTTAGTTAATGTTAGCAACTAATAAAAATATTGGTAACGTTATATTTTAAATGTGTAACGTTAAATTGTTTCCCAATATCTATCATAGATCTATAGTATAGTCTACGAGTATATAAGGTCTGATGGACAATACCCAAATTCCGAGACAATCCTAGATTTCCCAGGCTTCTGGCAATTCTAAATCCAAAGCCTATTCCATTAGTATTTAGCAATATTCATGGACGTAAGTAACACTAGAGAGTTATTCCTTTGTTGAAAATAGTGAATAAAAATGAATCCTGAAATAAAAAGATCATTTGTATTCGATTGGCCAATTCGGACACTAAAGAACACATCCGACTGCAATCAAATGAAACGACAGCCGACAATCATTTCAAGCTGTGGTGGCGTTTAACGCGCCTGCCTAATAATAGGATAGACGGGACCAATTCAGCCAGTACTGTGGATAGAATTCAGATCAGAATACTAATATACTGGGAAAATTTAGATTGATTTTATCATTTGCAGAAGAATTAATAAAAACACAAATTCTATCTACCCCTTTTATTCACAGAGATATCGCCCTAAAAGCAGATCCATAAAAAAATATGTTAAACAATTTTTCTTTATATAATATTCTAATTTTTTTTAAATAGTAGTTGTTGACTGTAATTTTAGAAGCTAAAGGGGATGAACAGATTTTAGGAAATTTCTTGTAAGTTACTTTATAACGGGTTACTAATAATCTCGATAATATTGTTAGCAACGCTTTATTATCTTTTGATAATAACCTTAGTTCCAATCTATCTGAGGTAGTAGTCTTCTTAGTCTTAAGTAGTGCAAGTGTGTGTTTAGTAGTTTCTCCTTGTAGGACTACTGTTAAAATGCAATACGTATTGATAATAACAGCAAAACAATAACAATATTACAGGTTACCTTCTTAAAATTCATATTTGGTGAAAATCCGAGAAGGGCGTAGTCAAGAACAGCAAGTAGTTACCTAATAAGGGCAAAGACTGTCATCGTCCTCCCGGGAGGTGACCTACTCCCATATCCCTAAGTAATATGCGCCTAAGTTATTGTGCTATAACCGTAAACATGTAGGATCAGATACATGATACCAGATATTGAACATGGCTATAATAATTTTAAACTGTAATAAATATCGGATATTACTAATTAATGTTTAAATTAATGTAAAATTAAATCTGAGCTTAAGATGCACAAAAAATATCTACAGTAATTAGAGTATATAAATGTTCAATATATTTATATTATTATATTAATTATCAATACAATAATTGAATAAAATAACTAGTCTCCTAAATCAGGTTGTCAGTTATTTTGGATTTACCAAACCCTTTCAATTGATACCAATATCATTGGGATGCACAAAAAACAACTAGTGCGCTATCTGGGGCCGTCCGCCATATTGGATTTAGAATTATTTTAGTAATTGACTATGCATTTTCAACCCAACTAAACGTGCACGCAAAAGTTTATCTCCTTACTTATCTGCTTTATCCATAAAACAACAAAACATCTTACAATGGCGCCACCTAGCGGTTCTCATTTTAAACCTAAATACCTAATAATCCATATGAAACTTTGTCATGTTTTATTAAGCCCTGTAGGACGTGATATGTCGTCATCTATATATCTGAATGTTTATCACTACATAGTATAAAACAAAGTCGCTTCACGCTGTCTGTCTGTCTGTATGTCCCTATGTATGCTTAGATTTTTAAAACTAAGCAACGGATTTTGATACATTTTTTTTTAATTGATAGAGTGATTCATGAGGAAGGTTTATATGTCTAATACATGCATATTATAGTAGAGAAACACTGATGTCTGATGGTATGTCGTAAATAAACACATTTGTTTGCGCTTACATTTCAAGCGCTTGCTGAACCCTACGAGATAGATCAAAATAATGTACTACAGTATTGTACACCTTAAAAAGGTCTATAAAAAGTCTGCGATGATATATGTCTATCACTTAAAGATAACCCACAATAACCATTTTTTATCCTTTACTTTTTACGAGATATAATAGCTTATTTACGAAGCGATTTTAAACAATACAGCATTAATCCTTATCCAATTAGGTACCTTAAATACATTGTGCATTTTATATAGATCTATATGGCCCCTTACAGCATAATATTTTCGAAGATATTAAAGATTTAAAATGCAGGGACATAGCGGTTGCGCGACACGTGCCTATGAAAACATGTTTGTATTGTCTAATGACAAAAAAGCTGTGAACGTTGTATATAAAGACTTCTGGAGTGTATTTAGCATCAACATTGCACCCGTGTAAAATCGGGGTGGAATCGCTAGTATCTAATAAACATAAAGCTATCTTAATTTATTTTCATTTACAAACCAAACTTACTTGATAACGACCGCAGCCCATTCTTTTTACTCAACGGTCAATGTCAAGCGTCTGTCAACGTAATCTCAAATGATAACAAAAACCTAATTTCGTGACGACTTTGTACAGCTTTATCTGCTTTTAAACGCTTTCCAGTAAGACACCCTATTACACGGCAAATCCCTTGATAGTTGAGACTAGTTGCAATGTCAACTTGGAAATAAACCAACATACAAATACAATTACATCAGTAAACTTTGAACTTTAACATTTAGGAATAGAGTTGTTTAGATATATTGTAGGTGTATTATTATGTTGGTCAGACAAAGTATTCTCTAATACAGCCACGTGGCGCAGACGCAGCCCTATTTATTCTTCATCCCATGCCTTTGATGTGTACGTCGCTGTTTGGCTAAACATAGCGCTTTAATTACAAGCTCATTAATTTTGGATTATTTACAGAAGTGATACTATAAAAGACCTCGTAGTTAGTTGAAACGGTTAGGTTAATAAATTTTGTCTTTACTTTGAATATTTTATAATAAATAGCAGTAATAAGGTAGACGACATGACAGATATTGGTTGTTATAGAGTAACTAGTGATATAATAGTTTTTTCTGGCATTCGATGTTTTGGACTGGCGCATTAACTCAAAATTATAAAAATTATTTATTTAATATAAAGACGTTTTTATTTTTAAAAAATAATTTTAGATGTTTTGGACCGACGTAATAACTTTCAAAATATAGAAATTATTTAATTAATGAAAAGACGTTTTTATTTTTAAAAAAATATTTTGGATGTTTTGAACCGACTCAATAACTCAAAATATAGAAATGAATTATTTAATAAAAAATGTTTTTGTTGTAAAAAAATAATTTTGGCTGATTTGGACTAACGCAATAACTTTCAAAATATAGAAAAAATTTAATTAATAAAATGACGTTTTTATTATAAAAAAAATTTGGTTATTTTGGACTAATGCAATAACTTTCAAAATAGAGAAATTATCAATTAATAAAAAGACGTTTTTATTGTAAAAAATAATTTTGGATGATTTGGACAACCGCAATAACTTTCAAAATATAGAAATAATTTAATTAATAAAAAGACATTTTTATTTTAAATAAAAATTGGATATTTTGGACCGACGCAATAACTCAAAACATAGAATTTTTTTAATTAATAAAAAGACGTTTTTATCGTAAAAAATTATTTTGGATGTTTTGGACTAACGCAATAACTTTCAAAATAGAGAAATAATTTAATTAATAAAAAGACGTTTTTATTATTAATAAAAAATTGGATGTTTTGGATCGACGCAATAACTCTAAACATAGAAATTATTTAATTAATAAAAAGCCGTTGATATTGTAATAAATATTTTTTAATGTTTTGGACCAACGCAATAACTTTCAAAATATAGAAATAATTTAATTAATAAAAAGACATTTTTATTTTAAATAAAAATTGGATATTTTGGACCGACGCAATAACTCAAAACATAGAATTTTTTTAATTAATAAAAAGACGTTTTTATCGTAAAAAATTATTTTGGATGTTTTGGACTAACGCAATAACTTTCAAAATAGAGAAATAATTTAATTAATAAAAAGACGTTTTTATTATTAATAAAAAATTGGATGTTTTGGATCGACGCAATAACTCTAAACATAGAAATTATTTAATTAATAAAAAGACGTTGATATTGTAATAAATATTTTTTAATGTTTTGGACCAACGCAATAACTTTCAAAATAGAGAAATTATTTAATTAATAAAAAGACGTTTTTATTATAAAAAACAAAAAATGAGAATTCCAAGTTAGAAAGATACAGCGAGCTTGAGCTAATATAAAAATTTATGCAAGACTCCTATTTTTTATTTCCACTAGTTTTAATAAGTTGTTTGTTACTAAAAATCTCGCCCCTGTGGCGACTAACATTTTTTACCCATCCCAAGACAAAAACTACACACCTGCACAACGCCGCTTAAGAGGATTTCGTACCAACGACGCTTTTGAAAAATAGATTTGTACCAAAAATATTGCTGTCGCGCTTACCCCTTACCGTGTGATAGGGAGAACTACCAGCTCAAACTGATTTTACCTACGTAAAATTAAGAAAATCGTCCTTTCATAATCCCCTGTTTCCTCCTCGAAATCTGGACCGATTTTAATATTTATTTCGTTAAAATGCAGTACAGGGTCTAAGCTATGCCCGTACGTATTATTATTTTGATTTATGTTAGTAATAACTAGTTTGCTGGATATGGCAAACATAAATAAAAAAATAGTTTTTTTAATTTTAAAAGTTTTTTTTCTATTACATTAATCAAATAATAAAAAAAAAACAAAACGCACAGTCATGGCAGAGGTACATATATATCGCATGGTATTATTTTTTCTTAACTTCATTATCCTAGGAGTAAACAGGGGACTACGTTTGTATGAAAAAAGTGTCGACTGATTTCCTCTTAAGAAGTTTTCACTACGAAACACACAACAGCAAAAACTGACAGCAGTGTTTGTTTCACGTAAAGACATTCGATAGGTTTTATTTTATACATTGCGATATAACTTTTTATATAAAATTTATAGATCATAAAAAATAATATTTAATACAGTTATGACAGGAAAAATGACGTTGGATTTTAGTATAGTGACGTGGCTCTACGTAAGCACAGGTATCAGTTGAGCTTAACATATTTGCCATGGTGATCCTTGAATTTTTAAACTTTTATTTATTGATTGTTTTTTTTAGATTATTTTTGGTAAAATCTTTATAAAAAAAAATTTGGTAAAATTTTGTTTTGAACAGTTTTGAATATTCTCTGATTTAGTTATTTTGAAAAAATTTAGATCCTATTAAGTGCATTAAAATAAATTTATAATTCTTTTACTGTTATTATTTTATCTTAAGTCTATTAAATGTTTACTCTTTTGGTTGAAAAACCGAGATTATAGTTATACTTCCGTAGAAAATGCATTTCAATACAATTTCACGTGGAACATAGCGAAGCTATGAGTGCATGTAGGCAGACCTGATAAACGTACGATTATTATAAGACCACGAGTAACGAGTAATATTCTAGTGAGCAAACCATTATGTTGTTTGCAACACCGTTGATGACTTAGTAGTACCTTTTATTTTATACCAGGATTGTATTTAACCTCTATTCCCATAGACTTGAGCCCATGATGCTGGGTTTCCATTACTAAGTTTTCATGTAGATAACATACTGTAAAAAAAAATCTAACTTGAATCAAGATTACACGAGCATCTAAAAACATCACTCAGTTATTACGTTACACAAAACCAACGAAAAGCACAATAACGAAAAGACAAATAGGAGTAATTATTTCAATTAAATTTCACGAAAGCATCCGAAAGCTAAACAACGCTATTTCTTAGCATCTGGCTCTGCTCTGTATGCAGGAGAGCGTCGTGCAATTACCGAGATTATTGCTCCTGCCTACTTGCTAGCGAGATACGTACTCGCCTCGGATGCCTATTAAATAAACGTTAAGACTACCCTCCTGTAGTAGCTGCTGTTAACTTGTTTGTTTCTTAGAATTAACTATAATTGGTAAAATAAAATTGGAAGCTATAGCTAAAACCTTTGATAATATAGTGGAAAAAAGTTTAATGTCATTGACTATCTGTAATAATTAGTCGGAAATAAAAGAAATAATGCAAAAAGTGATCGAATTCCTTATATATTCCATATCACGTGATATTTTTAAGAAAGAGATGATTAATGAGAAATCAAAGTATTTAAAAAAAAACTAAATGCAGGTCTCGGAAACTTTTGTCGTGTGTTTTAAATTTAAATTGACGCCGAAAATGAGCGATAATTTGTACCTATATTGTTCAAGCAATTTTGTCTTTTATTACAGTTATTTAACTTGTAATTATTATATACAATTATACTAACTTTAATAAATAATTATCCTAGTGTGTTGAAGAAAGGACGTTTCGGTCATATTTTGTTGACTTTGTGAAGTCAGGTATTTGCCTAATTTGGACACAGTGTTATTGTAATTTTGAAGTGAATACAAGTATGGAGACTTGTGAATCATTTTTATTTAAATCCAGAGGAGTCCGCTTTCACGTGTTATTTGTATGAAAACTCGGTGTCCATATTATTATAATAAGATTATTCCCATGCTATGTGAAAAACTTTTTATCTTCTTCTTAATCGCATTTCCTTTTAATAAGTTGATTTCCGTGGCTCGTGATTCTTCCTTTCTGTTGTAACATTACAAGATCAACATTTGACAGCATTAGCTCTACATCTATTTACATGGGAGCGATACCGCATAGTAACACGCACACAATAATAATATGCACTAAAAACGGAAATCGGGTAAACAATATTAAAATGTTACTCCAAACCTTAGTAATGGAGACCCATCATCACGACACCACACCACTGCACAGACATAACGGTCACTATGAGAGCTCAGTTTGATAAATGTTGGTTATATACACTCGGAATAAAATAAAAAGTACTACCACCGAATATAAAGTAATCAATGGTGTTGCTCTACCTACGTTGCTTTTATGGGTGATGGTGATTTTGTTTTAGATTCGTTCTCTTCGACATAAAATTCCAATAGCTATAACGATATAATTTTGACGTTTTGTATTTAAAAAAATACAATTTTTTATAGGAGTTTAAAGGTAAACTAAATAATATTCTATTAATATTCTAGGTACCCACATTGGCTTAGGTCGGATGCTATTAAATAATTGATCAATTTCCACTAAACGTGTTCTTAGGGTTAACTACAACATCCCTACTAATAGAGGGATACTCTGATATTTAATGGCTTCAATGGGAGCGAAGCCGCGGGTACAAGCTAGTATGATAATAATTGTTTCTTTCAAAGCTTATGGTTATTGTTCCTTTGTGAAAATATAATTTATCATTATAATAGCATTTAAAATAAATTTAAATCAATTCACAGTTTATTAATGCATAAAACCAAAAATGTTTCAGTGTCTAAAGAGAGCAGAATTCTAACATTTAAAAATACCGTAAATCCAAACTGTTATCTTCGTAAAGCAGGTGACAAAGTAAGAAAATAAAGTTCTTGGACATGAGAGACATTATTCATGTTTATCGCGCACTGTGGACCGCAATTAAACGATTCTACCTTAAATATTGCATTTTAAAACGTTTCTGGATTTTTAAACCGGAAAATATTATAAGTATTTAGCATGTTACTGTTTATTATACTTTTAAAAAATGTGGTCCTAAATTTTTGTTGAAATTTGTGATTCTTAAAGTAGTCTAATAAAATTGCACATGATGATGAACAAATAGAATAAACAAGATTCCTGGCGGTCGGATTCTTTCTCGTGTCATAGACGCGTTCCGGTCGAGCCGCATGTGGGCCAGACATACCCCCTCCCTCTCCTATCCCATTAATGCTGTGGATCCAGTCTGAGCTCTTGCTCAGAGTCCGCTGATACCGCAGTATTTTTTTCTTTACTCTCTCTCCTCACTCTATCTTCGAGGATGCAACGCATCGGCAAGACAAGAGGGTATATCTTGTCTTGCCGATGTCCATGGGCGATGGTAGCCACTTCCAGGGGGACTATCTGCTCGTTTGCACCTTATCTACCATAAAAAAAAATAGAAAATCTACCATAAAAAAATAGAAAAAATAAAAAGTACAATCTGTGTATTTGTAAATACGAATTCATAATGGTTTCATAGTATACATATAGACTTTAGACAAAAAGCTATGGTGCCTCGGATTTGAGACACTAACAATGCCATCCTCCACTGTCCGACTTTCTAACAACAATAGAAAATAAAGTAAACTCACATGATCCTCAAAGAGAAAATAACTAGCATTAACAAACAAGACTAGACTTCTTGCAATATTTAAAACAACTTGGCATATGGTCTACAGGTCAGTGAAAGTGAAACTTCAAGACACCTCCTCATTAACATTCGAATTGTACAGCTTTTGAGATATTGGTAGGTATATAGAAAATGCAATTGAATTCGGTCTCTCGTACTCTAAATATATATGAATCTTTTAATCTTCCTCAATGCACAGCAATACTAAATATAGCATCGACAACATAGAATATTAATGAGCCTACACCGGACTCACTAATGCTGACTGATCCCTTTGGTAATAGAAGTGCGCCTAGAATTTCCTTATTGTCTTTTCAGTTCTATTTCAATGCATGTAGAGACAATATTCGCATTTTGTTTTACGTTTAGAGTGTGCGCACAATAGTATCCATGTTTTTACTATGTCATAATTGCACGATTATTTGGCAGGCATTTAATTCAGTGCCTTGGATTTGTGACCAAGGTGTAGGTTTAAAGACTGCCCTTCATTCAATTCAAACATCACTGTCCAGGTTCTCTAAATCTAAGCCTAACCGACATATATATAATTTATATAACTTAAGAGATGTATATACAAGTTTACACAAACACTTATTTTGATTTCTAATAAAAATAATTGTAATAAGAAACAAGGGGAGGAATAGGAAGTAATGGACTGAAACTAGTCATAATTTAATAAATGACCTAGCTATGAACAAACATTTTTTGGGATAATAATTGTTTTAGTATCTTATATGAAGACAATATTTTTTTAATATTGTAATAAAAACCTTTTGTTTTATGTCAATTGATTTATTAATTCATTAATAGTTATTTATATTATATAGTTATTTTTACATAGGTTCTCCTCATACATAGATAAAGGGATGAAATTTGGTGTTTTTCACTAGAGAGGATTCTCTTTTTAGTCATAGATATAACTAGATGGAGCTTGTAATCAAATAATAAGCTATTAGTATTATTACGAGCTTGAATTCGGGATTGGAAGAAATTGATAGATATTTCGTTGGTAAAGGATTTATTCCGAATGTCCACTAAACTTCAACTAAATCTTCACAAAAATAATCTTACACTACGTTCTGGCACTATTTACACGTCACCGATATTTACAGTCCTTATTTAAATTACACCGCTGTTCGTCCCAATACACTTCACAAAGATTCTCCACTTCGACTACGCACCACTTCCTCTCCATTTCGATATCTCGTCGAACTCTCTTCTTCACTGTCAGGTATTAGACTGACTTACAATCGTCCCTACAACGCTTTATTTAGGATTTCATATAAAAAAATCCTATATAAAGCGTTTTACGTCGTTCTCCTCGTTACTTGATTCTAGCAATTTAAAAAAAGATTATTCTGACAATCACTGGAAAGATCTAGAGTTATACTCATCTCACTCGAATACATAAATTTGCTTAATACCGTCCTTTTCTCACAATATCAATCTTCGAAGGCTCGTGAAATTTCCAGCGATAGAAGTCTTGCTATCCCTCCCGGTTCATTTTGACGTCTTATTCTATTTTGACATTTTCGAGCAAGTTCGAAATAAGGCAAGGTAGGCATGCGAATTGTTTAGATGTAGATTCGCAACAGTAAATAATTAATTTATAAGGAAAGTTTTAAGTTTAAAAAATACTTTCAATTTTATATATCTCCGAAAAGCATCAAGTGTGCGACACTACTAATGATAAATCCAGGGATACCATGGAGGCACGGACTGTACCACTCCGTCTAACAGGATTATGCGACTTCGTTTTTGCTTGAATTAATAATCAGATTGTGAATTAATGAACAAATACTTAATTCCTTACGGTTTTAAATATGTTTATTGAACAGATACTTTGAACACTTTACTCAACCGATTATTGTTTTCCTTAGAAGATAACAATATTATCAGTAAAACTGTTTTTGGATCTTGACACTTAAAATCAGGTTCAAAGAATTATTTTCTATACTACTAGATCTAGTTAACAAACATTTAAAAGTGTCAGTAGCTCATTGGTTAGGCCGTGGGTTCAAATCCCAGTCATTGGACTACTGACGTGGTCCACTCCTAACATAAGCATTTTAGCATACTTGAAGGGGTTAAGGAATACTAGTAGTATTTGATTCCTAGTATACTTTTTAAATAAAAATAAAAACTAAACGAAAAAAGGCTTCAAAATTATAAATTAAGAAAATGTCTTAAATGAGAGAGATATGATACTCATTACTGTACAGAAATACGTATACACATGCAATTCCTGGGTCTCAAGCCCCAGGTTTAAAGAGCTTTTGCATAATATATTAACTCTCATCTCCACCACTCGACCTCGCCAACTACAATAGATAATAAAGTAAACATACGTGGATCTCAAGTAGGGTGACCTTAACTACGACACTATAACACTAAGAGAGACTGAGACTAATCTATTGCTCTAAAGGTTATATATTGTCTACATGTCGGTATAATTGACATGACATAAAATGACTTACCCGGTAAAAGTACTTTATAAACAGTGTTGTTAACAAAAGTATTTTTTAAAATAGACCAGTGTTGAGTTAAACTATTAAATATAAACTAATGCTAAATAGGCAAACATCTTTGCCGTCAGAAAACAACCGTCAGCATTTATGGCGTCAGAGTGGCGATCAGTTTACCAACTGCAAAACGTTATTTTCTTTATTATTAAATTATAAATTAACGGATTTGGTTTGTTTTTATTTATACTTTAAGATAAAGGTTCAATATCCAATAAGTATATTTGTTCCGCTTTGACTTTGGAGGACAAACGAAGAGACAGGCAGACAACCAAATGATCCTACAAGGTCTTCTATTTTTCCTATTAAAAAATTGTAAAATTAGTATAGGCGTATTATTAAATATTTTAAATAATAATATGCCTGCATTATACACATTTCCATCCACTTGAATCACTCTGTCGATTAGCGAAAACCGCATTAAAAACCGTTCATACAACGGGAAGTAACTTTGTTTTATACTATGTAAAGATGTAAACTTGTTTGAGAAAATTTACGTATTAAAAAAGAAGGTAATCTATTTTTGGAGTCTATATAGCAAATTTCATTAGCAAATAAATTGCGTTTTATTAAGATGGATAGGTAGATTCTTACATCAAGGGTTGTAATGTAATTACAGCAATCGATGATTTCGCCCTCGAGGTATATTCGGGGGTGAAGACGTCCTGCTGCGATATTTGCCTTCAATACTCTGCTAATACTAAAATAAAAATTAGATGTAATATAAGAATAGAAATGAGTCATCCTAGCCCAAGTCATAATTACAAAAAGGTTATTGGTGTGTAATAATAGTGGCACTGATTTACTACGGCGTGCATCTGATACTGCTTTCAGATGCCTCGCTTATAAAGTGACTCTGAAACACAACCGCTCCAAATGGAACTGATACTGCTCTCAGTTGCCACACTCACTAACTTATACTGAATCACAAACTAACCGACTAAACTGGTCTTCTAATAAACTAACTCGCATGGAGCAAAATATCCTCTATGAGTTATTTATGATTAACTCTAAATACTTTTTCACTGCTTCTACAAACACTAATATCTACTTAGAGACCCATAGCGACCGACTGCTCCGCCAAAGGTCCGAATAATACGTAAGTTAATATTGGAAAAAAATATTTTATATGCTTTACTACCGTCACTATCACTCCCCCAAATTTATGATTATAAAATCGAATCTAGATATCAATAAATTTATTCGCGAATATTTTACTACATTCGCGACATAAAGATTTAATATCTATATTTTATTTTTATAATCATATCGGTAAGGTAAGTAATTTGCTATATAAAAGCTTAATCATTAATATCTATTCTCTATTGTTCATAACTTTGTAAACTAACTTTCCTATAGACTACTTATTGTGTCCGCTTATATGAAGCTTAAGCGAGGAGGAAACGCGACAATTTATATCCAATTAACTTCAATACACAACTAGATACACATACCATACAAAATTGCACTCAAAACTGTCCTCGGTAAAGTTTAAGTAGTTATATGTAGATATTTAAATTAATGTAGTCGGCAATTTAAATAGAAATTCTGTTCTGTTCTCATTGCGTTCAGTATTCACCTATTTTATTTATATGCAATATACTCCAGCTGAGTAAACTAAAAAAGTGTTTTCACTTACAACACAAATATCTTGACGAAGTAATAGTATATTAAGATACAAGTGTGCTAAGACTGAGAACTGCAATGACCAAAGCGCACTAGTGTACATACGACTTTTTTAACACATTTGTGAGGAAAAAAAATCGGTAATTTACTAAAGTACACAAACTTACAGACATACAAAAAAATAACCATAAGAACAAACATATGTATAGATAGTTCATACCACTACGTCGCACGGCTTATTATTATGACATGCAGTACATATGACTTGGGTCGTCATATAACTATATGTCGGAGATTTTAATGATAAGAAGATATATATAGTGGAGAACACTAAAAGGGGAGATGATATTAAATGGACTATTGGGCAAACGCAACGCAGGTACCTCCACTGAACCGATGAATAATCAAATATGATCTCTAAGAATTACTAGAGAAACCTAAGCAGTGCCTTGGACTTGTGACCAAGGTGTAGACTTAAGGAGCCCTTTTAAGTGATCACGACACTCGCCTTCACTGCTAGGCTCTCTGTTTAAACCCAAAGTTAAACGCACATAAACCTAACCTAATGTCTTGACGTGGTAATTACATTGTAAGGTATTCACGTGACCTTGATCGGACAGCACTCCTAACACTAACACTATTCAGAGACTACTTCACTTCTAGAGAGACCGCGCACAACTAAGACTTCAGTCAGACTGTCGATGGCATATAAAGGGTCGAGACTGTCAAAATTAACGGAAGTGACTACTACCCTACTCCAACGAACTCTAACGAATCTATGATACCGATGACGATTCGATTATTCAATAATCTTTTACTATTCTCCGACATATATAAACAAGCATACGTGTAGATAGTTCAATCCACGACGACGCACGGTCCACTTATTATTTCCTCTTCTTCTTCGGGCGCAATACGGTCAGGATATAACTAAACATTACGATCTCTTACTATTATGACAGGAACTATTATGACAGGAACCCAAGCAGTGCCTTGGATTCGTGACCAAGGTGTAGGCTTAAGGAGCTTCTTTGAGTGATCACAACACTCGCCTCCACTGTTTATTTTCATGGTCTAAACATAAGATTAGACTAGCATAAATCTAACCTAACACAAGGCTAACCTAACCTAAAGCTAACCGAAACCTAACTCACACTGACATATTTATATGTGTAATTATGTATTTATGTATATATTTATATATATTATAAGTTGTAATATCTGGTCTTTTTTTTGTCTTAAAGTATATCTTAATAGTATATATGTATTTTATGTCATGTATCAGACTAGCAGGGGTCACCTGGAAGGGATCACTTTTTAGCGATAAGGTCGCCATTTGTTCCAAAATGTATGTTTTTTTCTGTATTTGTGTTTTTTATACTAACAGTGTAGTTCATTAATTAATTAATTCAAATCACAAATTTTTTGCTTGTCAAAATGATTTTTTGACGTTAATGTGTTGCCGTTTGGTTAGGATATTTTTTGACGCTAATTGTGTATCTATTTCTTATGACATGGCCCATTTAGCAAATTATTCTACAGGAAAATAAGCAATTAAGATAAAAAACGCAACAATATTTTCAAGAAATAGCTCCATTAACACGACATTTGAAAAGAATAACACCATTCATCACCAGAATAAAGGGATTTTCGTTGATACTTCGCTCGGGATGAAACCAAACCTTTTCACGCCTCTTTACAGAAAATTACAATAGATGTACCTATGTTTCAAAAATTCTTTCCAATAATTTGATTATATTTTATTAATATAATAAAATCTGTGTTAATGATAAATGTTATCTATATGGGAGCTAATCCGCTCAGTAACTCGCACGAGCCAATGATAATATGCACTTAAAACGGAAACCGAGTAACCAATATAAACTTACTTCAAACCTTAGTAATGGAGACAGTCTTGGAATGGAATAAAAAGTACATCCACGAATAAAGTTATCAAAACTAACTTAAACAACTTATATGATCCACGGACAAAGAGAGGTACGCTATAATTATGATTCTCTTGCTAGTATAAAAATATATATAAACGATCGTATCTTTTGATTGCGTTGATTCAATAATGCACGCATTCAAGATATCTCTAAAAGCACAACATGACCATTATTTAAAAAGTTAGAACATTGTCATTACAAAAAATATAATTTTAACAGATTATAAAATAATAAGCCCAATAATGTGGTTACATTTCCAGTTTTTTCTACCTTAATTATTCTCCAAAAGCAGAAAATACTGCCATTTTATCCGCAAACATGTTGCCTAATCGGGCGTATTTTATTATTTCTAAATACAAATACCTAAACCGTATCCAACCCCTGTCTGCATGTTCAAATAAAAGGGTTAAATGTTAAGTCTACGTTATTGGTACTTTACGGAGACTCGAAATTCTAGAGGGCATGAATATTTTTGGGAAGATTTTTAAGAATCAATATTACATTATGTTTAGTACCATATATTATACAATCTTAATAAGTAACCAATCGCCCTATATAAACTACTTGAATCTGCCCACCACCATAGACCATCTCACTCACTTCACTAACAGACTCACTCATTCTCTAGCGTAAACTATATTATATATATGTCTCAGGTTCTAATCTTCTTTTCAGGATAAAAAGTATTTATTTTGAACAACATTATAAAGTACAAGTATTTAAGTCCGTTCTCCCCACAGAATCTTTGGTTTCTTTAGGATAAAAAGTAAAGTGATAATGTAATGATCAAGTTTATTATCATGAAACATTATATTCAGAGGCATGAGTTTTTTTGTGAAATCTGAGGTATTTAATTATTGTTATAATACGAAAGATATAATTATAAAATCTGACGTGAAATTAACCTAAACAAAATATTGTACGTATAAGAAAAATTAATTACCCTAAATCCAATGGGCTTTATAACGAATCCTGAAAAAATACACAAATACAACCGAAATTAGAAATAATATCATGTGAACTGTACTTTATCTCGCGTCTAAATAACGTCCGTGAATGAACACGCCGCAGGATTAATTTGAGCAGTAAAATCACAATGGACGAGTTTGAAACTGAGAGCTCGGACGGTTTCAGTTTATGACGGAAGCTTTCGTTATAATTGTTCATTGCTTCTTCACAAAGAGTATCAGAGTCCACATGATTCACTTATCTGTAACAAAGTCTGTACTCTAAGTTGGGTAGCAATATAACTGTGAAAATTGTATCCGATTTCGCGCAATAGAATATATACTGACATACACATGCCATACAAATATACTGACAGACAGATAGACAAAATCATTGAAAATGATTATTCTGGTATCTATTAATTTTAAAAACACCCTTATATGCCCTCAACTTAAAAAGTGGTTCGATTAGAATATCAGTATCAGTAAGTAACGCTTCATTTTCAAATGAAGACGAAAGGATAACAGAAAATGTCATGAATTCTACATATTTAATTAAGGTTCAATATTTCACACAAGGTTCACACATTTAATTAAGGTTCAATATTTTTCTACCTTGTGTAGGTATGGTAAGTGGCCACCGCCGTTCTTGGACATCGGCAATACAGGAGAGTGGCTCTTGTTTTGCCGATGCGTTGCTCCCTCGCAGATAGAGTGAGGAAGGGGAATGCAGAGAAAAATGCTTCGTTTTCAATGGACCTTGAACGAGGATCCAAAGATCACTAGAACCGCAATGGATGGGAGGAGTATCTTTGGCTCACATGCTGCTCTACCAGAACATTCAGTCGGGAAACAGATCCCCTGCCGCCAATGGGTTACTCGGCTCTTACGAGATGCTCTCCCAGCGACAGAGGGGAATTGTATTCTAACCCTTCACGTTAAGGGCAAAAGTTTTCCTTAACACTTTCTTTATTATTAGCCATTACTTATTCAATATTTTCCTTTAATATTAGCCATAAAGTCATTATATTTGATTTACATGATAGAGACCGTTTAGGAGGTACAAAAATACCCGTGTAAGGGGATTTCTTTTTGTGTGTGGTTGCTGCTTTTCAGGTTTCATGTTTAAAACAGACTAATCTATTCATCAGAGGCTTGGAAAATAATATTTCAACATTTTATAAAAAAAACTATATCCACCAGAGGTTTTCAAAAGAAGAGATAATACTAATGACTATATCGTCCACTTCAAAGCTAGTAAATGAATTCCCAGGTAGCTTGAATGCCTGAAGCATTCTTAATCTAAAGGCACTTTGAGTTTACGACCTGTTAATTAACTAAATACAGACCAATAGAGCCTGTAGTTAGTGCGAGCACTTCGAAGAAGTTGCTATCAATAGAGAAGTTTGTTTCACTTTAGATGTAACGAATAAAGTTTATAAAGCAGAATATTATAAAGTGAATTAACTAAAACGTATAAAATACCTAAAAATAGATAATCTTATTTGATTTTTTTTTTTGTGTGTTGATATATTACAAAAAAATCTATGGTATTACGAAACTAATTTCATCTTTATTAATATCAGAATTTATATTGAGAAAATAAAGTTGTATTTGTATAACGTTACATTTATTAACAACGAGCAGCCCACCTAATATTAATATTGAAAGTGTTGCTAGCTAATTATTGTACACTAGCGGCCCGTCCCGGCTTCGCACGGGTGGAATATTTAGTTTAAAACATTTTGGCTCTCCCGCATTCCGGTGCCCCTCTACCTCGGCGTTACTCGCTACCACTCGCTGCACTTCGAGTATCACCGAGATAGAACTACACTGGCCCGTCGCGTCGGCGTGTATTTTTTGTTTATATTGATATTTTTAATTTCGTAATATCTTTTGAATGGAAGGTCCGATTTTAATAATTCAAAAAGTAATTTACAGATATTGAAACAGTCTTGAATATGAAATAATTTATTTGGATAAGGATTAATACAAAGGTATGGAAAACATGGTCTGATTTTGATGGGCATTTTTATCAACTTTTAAAATATAAAAAAGTAGTTATAGTGACATAACTATAATAGTTGGACATATGATCTCGTGGAGTTTTTTGTAGATATTGATACGTTCTATAATATTCTAGAACATTTTTTGTTCTATCATCAATACTTTTCGCAGCGCATGCGATGACAAATATTTTATGGCTATTTTTTTTGCACCTTTGGTTGGTTTTAGTGAGATTTTCTGGGGATCTCTAATTTTTTCTTGTAATAAATATAGCCTATGTTACTCAAGGATAATGTAGCTTTCTAATGGTGAAAGAATTTTTGAAATCGGTCCAGTAGTTTTTATGTTTATTCGTTACATACAAAAATACAAATCTTTCTTCTTTATAATATTAGTATAGATGACTTTAAATGCACCAAAATCAAGAATACTATGTCTGGGGGCACGTTATTGCCCTAGTAGTATACTACTACCTTTTCTCGAAGCGCTTCGTCGTTTTTTAGAACCCTCATAACTTGGGTTTGGATTATAACAGATCTCCAAAATCAGTCTAATTTGTTACTACAAGAACTTTTGTATAAATGAAAAGTAATAAAATGAATATTTAAGTCATTTGAAAGGTTTCAGCAAATAATAATCTAAATTGCAAGTTTCTGAACTATTAGTTAACTATATATAGACCAATGAATACCGTCGGACGCTTTCCTATCAGCAAAGATACTAACTTGACTTTGAAAGTTAAACTTTGCAACTCTAGCTTAAAATATTTTGCTTCAATTAGATTTTTGTAGAATTTTTTTTATTTTTAACATTGGTCAGTCAGTCAGATTGACTAACTTGTCAAGAAGCTTAATAGTTACTCTTTTTTAATTCTGATATTATGGTTCATCGTCATCATTTTCACGACCCGTCAATGGCCCACTGCTGAACCGGGTCTCCTCCTCAAAATGAGGAGGGTATTAGGCCATAGTCTACCACGCTGGCCCAGTGCGTATTGGTAGTCTTCACACACCTTTGAGAACTTGGAGAACTCTCAGGAGTGCAGGTTTCCTCACGATGTTTTCCTTCACCGTTAAAGCAAGTGATATTTAATTGCTTAAAACACACATAACTCAGAAAAGTCAGAGTAAGACATTGAAGTCCCAACCACTGGACCATCACTTGCTTATTATGGTTAATTAAGTAATAATACATGTTCTCTAAACTAAAGGTTCCATACTAGGTATATGGATTGTTTGATTTATAGACCTTATTTCTCTATTAACAATTCATATTCACAATTTCGAAGACTAAAAAAATTTGAAAATTTTGAAATTAAAAGGGTACCGCCTGTCAAGCTGAAATATAGATGAGAGTTACTGATCTAGTGTTAATACATTTACTAGAAGTAACATAGGAAAGCCACAGCGAGTCGCCAGTTGTAGCTAAACCAAACAACTTTATCGTACGATAAAGAAGGGTAAAGTCCCGTAATGACCATGACTTCAATCACTAGGCAGATATATTAGTACCCGTCACACTATACTGGACAGTAAGAAATAGCAGTACTTGATTTATTTGCCAAGACACCCCGCAAAACGTAACTCATGTGCGTTTTTAGCTGGAAATATTTTTTACTGCCATTTATTTTTTTTAACCTAACCATTTCAGTGACTTTAAAAAATCAAAAAAAAATTTTTGAAAAATTCTTGTTAATAATTAGCAGTATATTGAGCTTATATACAGTGTATTTTTGAGACGGGTCAGTAAGGGCAGGTACCTTAACCGTTATAGTTACAGGAAAACGTTCCTAGGAGACCATCCCTAACTTTTTAAGATATTCTGAACTGCATTCACAGATTTTTGAGAAAATGTACGGTCAAGATTGACAAGATTTTTCTCATAAAAGTAGCTTATGGCCTGAACTATATATGATGAGTTGTAATACAAAATTATGTTGGGTATAAAAAAAAGATTTAAAAGAGAAATTTTATTTTTGTTTTTTGTTTACCTTAAAAAGAGATGAGTGTACCTTGCGTAATCCTACCCAACTTTGTTTTTCAACACTAATTGTTCTTGAAAAATTTGAAACAAAATCAAATGAAAAACATAGTAAAAGTATCTCATAAATCCTACATTAAATATACTTAATAGACGCATATCCGTATATCAAGGTGACGTATTAGGTAGATAATATCCTCGCAGCTCCGCCACAGAATATCGTGTGAAGCGACGTAAATCCCTCGCCTTTGACGCTACGACGTAAAGCTACGACCGCTACGCTGCTACAACGCTACGCCACTAACATGCTGAGAGTTTAATATCAACGTATGAATAATACTTTTAGACACCTACTATCGAATAATACGGACTCTGACTTAGATAGAACGTTGCCGAAAGAAAAAGTATAGTAAACTAAGTAACAAAGTACAACACTACGCTTTATTACACTTTAACTTTCATGGTACAACTACTGATATGGAGTAACAGGGGCTATAAATTGTCGAGCCAGCACATTATTCTTAAAAAATAATAGGAACAAACCAGCTAATCTAAGATTCGTGGGATGTTTCCCCTTTCGCGCAGATAATATATTTATTTATTCATTTATTTGCTAGGATATCGTACAATAATTGGTGTTAGTAGATAACAGTTGAGTTCTAAAATATTCTACCCTTTAAGCCTAAAATATTAGTATTTATATTTATGTATTTAGTATTTATGTTAAGAAAAAGTAAAATTGATGAATATTAAAATTAATTGATACACTATATATTTATATAATGGTGTTTAAAATATTTTTATTTTATTTTTAACTTGGTATTATAACATTTCTTGGTAAGGAATTTTCCTTCCTTCTTGTAAAAAGTAAATAACGTTGGAAACATTAAATTCTTTCATCTATCTAAAAATAAATCATAATCTTAAGTTTTAACTTCATGTACGGTTACATAAAGGTGTAATGAAAAGGTAGTTAGGCATAACAAATCGCTTAATATTCAGCGCCATTTTTCACAAGTGGATGTCGACGTCGTAACTCGAGGGTAACAAAATTACACTTGCACCCGTTGCATGACTATATTCATGTAGGAAGAAAGAATAAATGTAATATTCTGTAATTGTATATTCATGTAAATATATTATCTGTAATATTTTTGATCCAAAATAAAATATTTATTAAATCTGTTAAGAATTAAAAAAAATCTATTTTATTATTGTAACTTTTGCCGTTAGTTAGTTTTAATATCATAATTTTTTTTTAAATATATATTTATTAAATTTAAATATAAAATATACGATTCAACGTTAAAAAATCAATATGTCTCATTCTCCTATTAGGCTATCTAAAAAAATTACTAGCAATGTGAAGCTTAGCAATATCTAGCTTCACATCTTTCTGAGCTTTGATCCATAAAGACTATGAGAAAAATGTACTCTAGATAATACAAAAACTTGACTTGAAACAAAACAAAATACATATAAAAATGCTCCCTAATATTTTATTTTTATCCGACTGAAAATATAGCAAGGAACTTAGCACTTCAGTGCACATCTTACGAACAGCAGGTGTCGAGGGAAGGCCCCCTAAATGAGGGGACGCAGGCATTTGCAGGATTTTTTGTCGATTTAGACATCTTATGACTTGCTGAAAATCCATTATGACTATTACTATACCGTGGAATAGGAAATTCTCGTCAGTTTGAGTAGTATCATTATTCGGAAGAGGTAATTTTTATACTCAATATTTTTTAGTGTTTTTTTTTAGTTATTAGGGACTTATGACTTTATGACAGATTAAGTTAAAAAATATTACTAATTGCCGTCCTCACACCACTCAGAGACCATTACTTTTTATTTTAGAACCCGATATTATGAAAAAAAAAATAGAATTTTTTATTTCAATTTACTCGCATTTGGAAAGTAATATGTAAGTGCGATCGGGGATTTTTTATTTTATACCTAATGTTATTTAGATTGAAGAGTAAGGAAAGAAGCATAAAAGAGGTTGTAAGTAACATTAAAATTGTAAATATTAGATGACGAATGATGATGATGTTTGAAAGAAGAAAGAATGACCGAGTGTGATCAAAGACGTAAAGAAGTAAAAACGAAATAAAAATATATTTTATAAGATGAATTTGTTGAAATTAGGAGAAGAAATTGATTTGGAGAGGGTACTACAAAGCTTCTTACTATGTAAAGTTTATATAAACAATATTTATATAATTATCTCAGTATTGAAAGTAAATCATCTGAGTATATCGCTTTGCCTACAGGATATATTAAGTAAGATTTTTATCTTATCGAAGTTTAAGCAATCAGTAACTAATGTAAAATGATCTTTGCAAACTTAAGATCTTCATAGATTCTATGGTCCTTCGTAAAATGGTCTATGGGTTCAAGAATATCGCTAAGGGTAATAAATCGTAGAGCATTTATTATTCTTATCAGATGAATAATTAATTTGTCAAAACAATTTATTTGCGGTTTAAAGAGCATCGTATTTTATTGATAATGAAGTTAAGTGGAATTCGAAATGAAGTATGGTTATTGAATAATTATTATATGAATGCAATTTAATATACCTACAGGTTGGATTTTTGAGACAGGTCAATCTTTTAATCACAGTAAGAAATAGGATTGTTTGGCAATAACAATATGACGAGTTGATTTATCGTTTTTCAGTACAAAATGTATGGAAAATGTTTTTGCCGTTTTCTGAAATTTCTAGTACTCATACTTTAAATGGTGTCGTAGAGTCTTTTGTTTTCCATACGAAGTAGGATCGATAGACATAAAAATATGTTGTTTTTTTTTGGATTTCAGAACTTTTGTCGCTGACCGTACATATTCTCAAAAATTTATGAATGCAGTTCAGAATATCTTAAAATGTTATGGATGGTCTCCTAAGAACGTTTTCCTGTAACTATATCGGTTATGGTATTTAAAATGTTTAAAAAGATTATTCTGACAACCACTGGAAAGATCTAGAGTTATACTCATCTCATTCGAACACGTCATAAATTTGCCTAATGCCGTCCTTTTCCCACAATGTCAATCATCGAAGGCTCGCGAAATTTCCAGCGAACGATATCTTGCTGTCTCTCTCGGTTCATCTTGCCGTCTTATTCTATTTTGACATTTTCCAGCAAGTTCGAAATAAAGCTAGGTCTAGGCATGCGAATTGTTTTGATGTTGATTCGCAACAATATAATTGAAGTTTACTAAAACATTCATAGTTGGTTCTGATAAGAATATTAAAGGTAATGAAATATGACAAGAATTCAATATTAGTTCTATCAATACGTTCGTATTGCACCTGAACACGCAACAAATCAAATATTGATTGCCCTGTCAATCAGTGTACAGATACACCACTACAATACACACAGAAAGACATTAAATGTATTTAAAGAAGTTAGAATTTTAGTCTGTATTGCAGTAGTGTTTTTTAATAGTCATATTTATTAAAATGTACTGAAGTTCATTCCTTACTTTTCAGTACAGCACGAAAACTGGCAAGTTTACCACACAGAAATACGTAAATAAAAATAATACCATAAATAAGAACACAAGCAGTATCTGGGCCTTGTGACGAAGATAACAAAAATAATATGTACTTTAGATGGAACCCGAGAAATATTATTCAAAACACTGACAAATCCTGTCAATGGAGTCCTAGCGTAACGACACCTTACAAGTTTCACAGCCTTTATGGTACCAAGCGAGCTCAGTTTGATAACTGAGACAAGTTTATCGGAACAGTATTATCTTGTTATAAATTGTTACGTTGGTATAATTAAAGAACTACTCGCGAACGGTGTTGTTAACTAATTATAAATTTCGACATACAAAGTAAAAAAAACAGCAATAATAGCTCCTTAGTTTGTTTTATATGAATCAATGTTTTATCAAAGAAACTTGTTTGATATTGCTTTTTTATTCCTTGAACTAAATTTTTAGTAAATCTGGCGTCGAAAATTCGAGTGTTTGTTAAAGAAACCATCATTTTATAGAAAACCAAATAGAAAGTTTACTTCATATTTCAAACTTGAATTTGAATGTGATTTCATATTGATATGCATATTTATGTGTAGAGGAACATGTGAATTTGACGTCCTTACAACGTTTATTCAGGTAGCGTTCGGTTTTCTAAACGAGCTTGCATGTATAATGGTATGTTGTGTTTGTCTGATGGTTTGAAATGTGTATAATAATACAATTTCTTCAATTATGATCTGTCTATAATTATTTAAACTTATCATTTAAATCGCCAATATAATGATATACCATCCAACTATATGTTAAAATCTGTCCTTTCTGTACGAGTAGTGTTTTGAATATTACTCCAAATAATTATTCATTATACAAAGCTAGGGACAGGAATTTAAGTTGTATCTAATAACTGTAATAAATTACATTATGTATTTATTCAATGCTTTTTGTTTTAAATTATGAGTAAGAGTAGTTCAAATTAGTATTCAAAATCTTTGAATACTAATTTGAATTTTCATAATACAAATTTGTATTTGAGATTGATCTAGATTTTTATTGAAAAGTCATGATTTCCCATTTTCGTATAACGTAGTTACTCTATATAAAAGAATTCTAAAAAACCCAGATATACCTACCTCCCTCTTCCATCCCATTATTGCTGCAGTTCCAGTAAACACCGGGTTCCAGCTGTCACCATTCCACTGACACCACAGCATTCTTCTTTTTTGCTCCCCTTCCTCACTCGATCTTCAAGCCCGTAATGCATCGACAACACAAGAGATACTCTCCAGTTTTGTCAATGCGTTGGGTGGCCACCGTCACCCATGGACCGTCTGCTCGTTTGTCCCTTATCTATCATAAAAAAATAATGATTATTGTAGTTCTAAACTTATGTTTGAATTATAAAAAATTTACTTAATTTTAATGATTTAGTTATACAGCCTGTAGGGAATTCTAATAACAATTTAATGTTTACACAGTGAATGGACTTTCGATCAGAAATAGAGCTATCATGCAATAACTTAAAGCAAACAAGTCTAACTATCCTTAACAAGCCAGTAAAATGAACTTTTTTACTGTTTGCTTAAAGAAACTTAGTTTTATTCAACTGATTTTCTTTCTTTCACCCCTTATATCATTTGAAAAAATATTTTATGACTTGATTATTTAGATACACCTAAATTATTATAAGAAAACCATATTTGGTTTTAGTCAAAACTTTTAATAATTTACAATAAATTTCACCACTTCAGAGACATTATTTTATTCATCTTATTCATAAATAGCTAATAAATTTATTTATCACATCAATGGTATCATCAACCCTTCGTTTATAATTCAACTAAACTATTAAAGTAAAATAATTATAATTGTTTTTACCACTTTAATTATATTTTTACCTATATTTACAAGATAATTTATATTATTAATTTATAGCTTAATCACTAATTTATCACATCAAAATTCTATATTTTATTCATTTATGGCTTACTAGTTGACCCTACCGTGGCTTCATACGTGTGAAATTTAGTTTAGTAAGAATTTTCGTAAGTGTTTTAACAAAAACTTTTATTTTTTTTATCCTACAGGAACTATGGAATTTTCCGGGATAAAAAGTAACTTATTTGTTATTCTAGGCTATGAAGTATCTGTGGGCCAAATTTCATTGAAATCCGTTTAGCCGTTTTTACGTGATTGAGTAACAAACATCTAAACATGCAAATATCCTAACATACAATCTTTCACATTTATAATATTAGTAAGATGATTTAATTTATCTTATCCCTAGCCATATTATATTGTGAAAGATTATAAATGCTTCATTTCTTTCTTTTATATTTCAACCAAATTTCTATTATACTAGAAAAATTATAAATTATTTTCTGTTTTATTTTATTCTTCCTGTAATAACTAGACAATTTATTTTATTCACTTTTAGGCCTGTTTAATATTTTATTACATTTAGGGCTCATTTTTTAAAAGAAAATGTTGTAAGCTTCAAAATATTTAACTTCTATAAATGCACTATAGCTTAAAATAATTAAAATAATAGAAATTTTAAAATATTCTTATATGATATTAAATGGCTTTATCCTATTAATATTAGAATTTATGGCTGCTCTATAGTGCTTATATTTTTAGGAAGAATATAGCATTCTTTCAGTGAAAAAATAATCAAAATAGATTTAGGAGTTCAGCATACAGAATATGAAACCTCTTCTATTTAGAATATGAGTTTAAAAAGCCATATTAAAATATAAATAATTATAGTAATTTATTTAACGCAAATCCCTTAACAGAGTGTGAAAAGGGAATCTAAAGGGGTTAAATTAGGCTCAGACCACAATAGCCAAGGGTTATTTAAAATGCCTTACGGTTTCGGCAGTGGTCAGACCCAGACGAACTGCTATGAATTATTGATGGATACTGTAAAATGAACTCTATTTTGATACCTCATACCTATATCATGCGTTTACGGATATCCTTATATATTATAGAATATCGTTATATAATTTTTTTTCCATCTCTAACGTCTGACTAGCTTATAGCATAGCCGAAACTATTAGAACTATAAGTATGAGAATTTTTAAGCTTATTTTTTCATGTATATTAAAATTTGCCTATATTATATAAATTTGAAAATGTAATGGAATATTTTAAAAAATTCGCTCATGACGACTCATAACATGACTCATGAGTTAATTTACTTAGAAACTCTCTAAGTAGTTATTTTTAACATGGAATCCCTAACGAGGTAAAAAGGCTGGTTTGTCAAACTTTGAATGTGGGACTCAAAAAATCCTTAGCTCAAAAAACAATAAGAATCTACTTTATTTAAAAAAAAACTGATCATCAGATAAGAAGAACAGAAGATCATAGTTCATTAAATTCAGCAAAGCTCGTTTATAACTGCTAAAATAAATAAAATAGAAAATCAGTTAAAAAACAGTACAAGAAGAGATAATATGGTTTTTTTTGGTAATTCATCTATATTGAAACTGAATTTTTAAAAACATGTTGATGCATTTATACGTCGTTGTTATTACGAACCTAAGAGTTCTTCCATTATTGATGTTCTTACGAGGGTTGTATTAACAGAAAGCATTTCTTGGGGAAATTATGACAGATGAAATCCGAAAAGTAAAGATTTTCGCGTTCGAGCTTATGTGAAGGAGACGTTTTCAATCCCTCGAGCCTTCTCCCTAAGTGTGAAATGGGCTTCACAAGGAGATATATCAATTCAAGATATTTTCATAGACCTACCAATGTCTCAATTACTTTATATTTTTAATAGACCAGAAGAACACAGAACATTGTACATACAACTTAACTTAACGAATTGAGAACCCCCTCTTTTTTAACGTCGGTAAATATGCTATTGTTAATTGCTTTGTAAGTGTTACTTATATTTTGTTCTACCGTAATCTTGTAGGTGAAGGCCTTCTAAATCAATACCTATAAGGATTATGGATTTCGTCAATCCAGAATCATAAACATTCATTTATGTCAATATTTATATTCTTTCAAAATTGAATAATTAATTCTTGAAAGTATTATTAGAGTTTTTATATATGTCAGAAGAGAAAACCGACTAGGATGAATTAATTAACCTAACCTAATGATTCAGTAGTTTTTGGACAGGAACCCAGGCAGTGCCTTGGACTTGTGACCAAGGTGTAGGCTTAACGGATCCCTTTATGTAATTACGACACTCACATCCACTGCCCGGTCTCACTGTCTGTCTTAGGTTAGTTTAGCCTTATGTTAACCTAACCTAAGACAGACAGTGAGACCGGGCAGTGGAGGTTGTGTTAACACATCTAAATGTAATGTAGGGTCTAACAACAATTCCTTTTTATTACTATCCTACCCTAACTATAGCCCGGCACGGTCTTCATTACTATCCTACTACAACTTCCGCATTAACAATATATTTTTTACATTACATTTACATATTGTAGGTAAAGACCTACAATATGTAAATGTAACCTCACATGGGGGGGGGTGTTGTCTTATAGGAGTGAGATAGTTAATAATTACCAGTCAGACTTCGTAAAAGACAATAAATAAGCAAATACCTATGATGATGATGTGTTTCGCCAAATATATCAGTGAACGTGAACGACGTTAAGACTTTTTGAAAAATATTAAAAAATCTTCTAAAATAAATTTTCCAAAGACGAGTACTCGTAAAATACATTATAATATTATTGTATGTTCCAATAATTTAAATATTTTATATTCTTATTAATTTAATTATATGGCTTTAAATAAAGACTGTCTAATGTCTTTAAACGGCTGATCATATCTTGATAAATTATAGCTTAGGACCCTCTCGATTACCTTTGAAACAAATAAAACTTCAGCAGAATCGGGTCCATTATCTTGGACATAAACATAGACAGACACACATATACAGAAATTATACTTACAACACCGAGTCGGGATAAAAAAGACATTTTTCGTACATACATTATAAACTTTGGGATAATACAAAAAGCAAATACAATAAAAGTAATCTGCTAGAGTAAGGAATATTTAGACTGGGAACTTGGGTGAAATCAATAGGTCCGTGGTGCAAATTAAAAGCGTGTGAGATGCAAAACTGTTCAATAACTAACTTATAATTGGATAACTTTCAACAGTTGGATAGTTTTAGAAAGTTTTACTTTATTTCACTGTAATTATTTACTTTTCTACTATAACATGCGGTTACGTGTTTGAATTTTTGATTTATATTATTAAACAAATTATAACAAAAACCTCCTCTACAGTATTGGTATAAATGATTGCTTTTTTGAGAGACTTAAGAATTCTTTTACTATTATATATCTGACTAGCGGCCCATCCCGGCTTCGCACGGGTGGAATATTTAGTTTAAAACATTTTGGCTCTCCCGCATTTCGGTGCCCCTCTACCTCGGCGTTACTCGCTACCACTCGCTGCACTTCGAGTATCACCGAGATAGAACTACACTGGCCCGTCGCGTCGTCGTGTATTTTTTGTTTATATTGATATTTTTAATTTCGTAATATTTTTTGAATGGAAGGTCCGATTTTAATAATTCAAAAAGTAATTTACAGGTATTGAAACAGTCTTGAATATGAAATAAATTATTTGGATAAGGATTAATACAAAGGTATGGAAAACATGGTCTGATTTTGATAGGCATTTTTATCAACTTTTAAAATATAAAAAAGTAGTTATAGTGACATAACTACAATAGTTGGACATATGGTCTCGCGGAGTTTTTTGTAGATATTGATACGTTCTATAATATTCTAGAACATTTTTTTGTTCTGTCATCAATACTTTTCGCAGCGCATGCGATGAAAGATATTTTATGGCTATTTTTTTTGCACCTTGGGTTGGTTTTAGTGAGATTTTCTGGGGATCTCTAATTTTTTCTTGTAATAAGTATAGCCTATGTTACTCAGGGATAATGTAGCTTTCTAATGGTGAAAGAATTTTTGAAATCGGTCCAGTAGTTTTTATGTTTATTCGTTACATACAAAAATACAAAAATACAAATCTTACTTCTTTATAATATTAGTATAGATATAGATATAGATATACGAGTGGGTACATATATGATAACTGGACATTTTACATAGTTTAAAGTCACAGTCAATAGAATTTATTCTTGATATAAAATGAATTTACAATTTATTATCAAACGTCAAAATCTGCATCATACACTTTTAAACACAAAAAATAATGTGACTATTATATACAGTATTTTTGGCAACCCAAGTGTAGCTATTATTGATCAACGCATTATAAACAACTTCTTACCGAAATAAAATTGGTAAGCAGTCCTGCAATTTTAGATGGTAACCCTAGTAGTATTTTTAATGTGGAAGTGTTGATAGGCTTAGATGGTTGTGTTTGTTTCTAAATCAATTACTCAAATACGACTGAACAGATAAACGAAATTTGACACTTTACTATATTTTTTATACCGAAACAGACAGTATCTAATACTTGTGATACAGATACTTTGTATGCTGCAAAAAACCCATAAAGATGTCCTTTATTTTTTAGTTTATTCGAGAACCCTAAAATTTCAATGACTGCGTGAGTTTTTTAGAGTTAGGTTGATTAAATGTGATAGTGAATCAATCTTACAATTTTTTTTTATTAGCTTTAAACCCAAAACTGAAATTTCGCTGATGAAGCCTCGGGGAGAAAGCTAGTAATTAAATATATGAATAATATAAATCGCTATCTCTCATAGCATACACGACAAAAACAAGAATAACCTTTAGTTTTAGGTAAAGGAACAAACAGCCCCGGGTAAGTAAATACGCTGACGAAGGCATGGGCGGACACACCTAGCTGTTTATATCTCCTACTGCTTTTTATCTGTCACTGACAGCCGAAGGGACAGCTTTTAAGTGAACCCTTTGATGATGTTGACTTTGAATATGGCCCTTTGTGGCTTTTACGATATTTTTGCGTTATATAATAAATACTGTATATTAATTGCTTACTATCTACGGACATTTAATTTTGTAATACACCATGATATAGATACATAACAAAACACCAAAAATAAGTAACTAATTAGCAAAAAATGTTATTATAACAAATCAAACAAATCATTTCTTATTAAATTTGAGTAAGAATCCTTGTTAAATAATTTTAACTCGTTTATAGATTAGAAGAAGAAGAAGTTTACCACCTCTCTTTTATAGAAGGTTTACTTTTTCCTGTACTTAATTGTTAGTAGAAATCACTAGATTACTGAGCCCCTTTTTAATGATATGACTTTAACCATCCACCTCCATTTCGTATCTACATATTCTTTATTAATTTAATGTGTATTCGATAAAACTAGAGTGAAGTATAAAATGTAAAGCGATGTACACTCATAATATGAAAGGATCATCCGTCAGATCGGCTCGAGGTGCAACGTCAGCTCTACAGAACGAGAGGGTATTGTCAGGCCCCAGCGATTTGCGCTGAATCTAACCTAGGGGACGTAACGTAGAATATGTACGATATTCGTACACTAAACAACTTAGGAAATTAATCTTTACTCTTTTAGTATTAGTGTTTCTCCGCTATAAACTGCTTAACCAATGTAATTTAGTCCAATTTCTGCTATTTATGATGATCACGAATTACCAATAATAACTCGGAGTAAACGCAAAGAGGAGAGAGAGTATTGGAAATACTAAGAGAGGTGTGATATTGAATGAACTATGGGGTAAATGTAACGTAGATACTGCTACTGAACCAATAAATAATAAAACATTATCAAATCTCTTAATATGAAAACATTAACTGCTTAAGGTCCATATTGCGTTTTGTGTTTTGTCTCTTGCTTATCATAATAATAATTTAAATAAAATAAAATATCCGCTTTGCCTTTGTATCTGCATGTTTGTATGTTGGTGAGTCTTTTGTTTGAAAGGTATTTTAATCGAGATGATTCCTTGCTATAACTTGTGAAGATCTGGTCAGTCGTTTGAGCAATGTCACCTCATTTCTAACTTGAGAGCTGCGTGACAATATTAACATATTTATTTTTATTTATTTATTTATTTATTTATTTATGCACCTTAAAATCTAATACAAGTATTTAATACTAAGAAATATTGTGTACACAGGATGACTTATCTCTTTAAAGAGATCTCTTCCAGAAACCCCGAGTGAATATAGGAAAAGAAAAAAAAAATCATTTAAAAGTGGTGTAGGCACAAGATATAGCAAATAATTAATATTTAATTATATATGAAAACATAATATATTATAATTTAATACTAAATTCCATTTTTCTATATACTACATAAAATATTAAAATACAATAAACTACACATACATATATATCATACAATACAATACATATATAAGATATATTATTAAGTCGAAATTGAGAGAAAGTGTTGCTTCAGTCTGAATTTGAAAACAGCAGTGCTTGGGTTATCGTTGTAGATGCTGCTTGGTAGTGAATTCCAGAGGCGAACACCTTCAACTGCGAATGAATTTTCATAAAAAATTGTGTTATAACAAGGTAACACAAGGTTGTTATATATTACGCATGACCGTGAAGGTCGTTCTCTAGGGGGGCACATTTGAAATAGCTCACTTAAATAAAGAGGAGTAGAACTTTTCATTATATTATAGAGGAGCGTTATCACATGCATATTGATAATTGTAACAATGTTGTTACCATGGCAACACACTGACATTGCTCTGACTGTATAGAGATGAAACGGTATGTATAACAACAATATATACAATACAAAAAATCGAATTATACAGGTTAATATCGATTCTTCTAAATCGGTGTCATGTAGGTATCGATACCTGTATTAAATTAGATTCAGTCAAGGGTAATATAAATTTTTAATTTAATAGTGTTAATAATGATGTTGGCAACATTTATAGTTTTAGTAGCATCATTATTTGAGGTTTGAGTAGGATTTTTGCTTTCTAGCAATATAAATACACCGTCACGACAGAATAATTATTCGAGTATTCCTAGCCGTAACTGTGTGGCTCCGAGTCTAAAGTATAACCAGGTAAATATTCTAGTCCAGCTGTCATACTGTTACTCTGCGTATAGACTACAACACTCTTCCCTTCACTTTATAAATACAAAGGCCTGGGTTATCTTGAGATTGCTTACATTATCTTATGTGTTATGATCATGTAATCTTTAGTTAATTCTGCTATCAGTGAGTCATAATATGCACGTACTTCTAATAGTAGTATAACACTTAGTCGCTTTGTTTCAATTTTATTTACAAAATGTCAAGTATTTATCAATTTTCAAAACAGTTAAATATCGTAAACACTTATTTAGCAGGTACTGAAAAAAGTATTGGTATAGGAAATAGCCCATTGATGGACGCTTTAAATCTAAAAAAAATAAATTAAAAAAATGTTTGTTTTTTAACTATTAATGGGCAGCATATGAAACTAATAGTAACCGGGACATGAACGTTGTCATCGTTTAATTTTTTATAGATAGATTTAATTTTTTCCTAGTCATTGAAAGCTATTAATTAATTAATTAATTAATAAAAAAGATATATCTTTTGTAACTAAAAATATAGGTTAGAAATATATTTTAATAAATAAATCAAAAATAGAGAGGAAACTATAAGAAAAGGCTCAATAGAACGCAAAAGACATCATACTCGTACTGTTTTTTCTGTCTATCTACTCTGTTTTGTTTCCGCACATCTATGTAATCATAAAACACATTTTAATGCAGCTATCATTACAATAAATACAAGATTACACACAAATAAAAATTTTCAAAATATCATTTAAACTTTTGTTCGTTATTATGTCTTTGTCCACTATACACAAATATTTTGGGTATACGTATTCATCTATTAAAATTAACTTATTATTTTAACAATTATCAATATCGCTTTAACCTACGATAAAATAATCTATTATCCACAAAACGGTTTCTGAAGCTCATTTATTTGCGAACAACAACCAAGTTTTGTCCGACTAAGTGATAGATTGGGCTGTTGGTTTGTTCGTATTTCGCGATGCATTAGTCAAATAGCTTTTCCATCAAGATTAACTTATCTAACCGTGATACCGCTATACAGGGGTTTTGAATTATATAGCTGTTATCGTTAAGAATCATTTACAAGTCTTTATTTATATACTGTTTGTCTGTTTATATGTGATTAAATTTTGCCAAAATTCCGGTTTACGATTGAGCTGAAATTTTGTATGCATAATTTGTAAATTAGGTGACAATGCAATATTTTGATGTCGGATTGAATCGAAAGGTGGGCATGGGAAAATTTTTACTGGTACTTAGTTATCATATTTTTTTAATAATAAGTAAGGGACAAAACTTATTTATTATTGAAAAAAACCTGCTGAAAAGTGGCCGCCGTCGCCCATGAACATCGGCAGAACTAGAGATTACCTCTTGTTTTGCCGATGCGTTGCCGCCTCGAAGATTGAGTTAGGAGGAGGAGCGAATGGAAAAATGCTGCGGTTTCAGTGGACAAAGATCAAGAACCCAAAGTTCACAAGAACCGCAGCATTAATATGATGGGATAGGGAGGGGGTATAACCCACTGGCGGCACGACCGGAACGTGTCAAAAACAGATTCATTTTCAGATTTGGCGGTCAGATTCGTATGCTAGTGGTCCAATAAAAATGTGTAATAACACAACATTCCTATCAATTTTGGATTGGTTTGAATTCTGTACTCTTAGTCCTTTAATTTATAAATTTCTTATTACAAGTAATGAAACATAACTCCACATTCGCTTATTTGTACTAACAAAATATGTATGATAATATTAACGTATATGATGTCGAAAATAAATTTATCGATCATATTTATTTTTATCACTCAATCAGCCAGATATGGTTTATCTTATATTATCATTTTTGTGGTTCTGTAAAAAATATTTTACAGAATGCTTTAACAAAGAAATATTTCTAATATTTAGACTGACATATAAAAAAAACAATAATGAAACTATGTTATTTATTCATCATCACCTTCATCTGTAGATTCCAGATACCTTAAAGGACATGGAGAACTCTCAGGAGTGTAGGTTTCCTCACGATGTTTTCCTTTACCGTTAAAGTAATGACGATGATAAAATGATATTTAATTTATTGTAATAAAATTAATGAAAAAGTCCTTTAGGTTTTCGTATCAGCAAAACTAAAAATATAAGAAGTACCGAGTAGGTAATGGAAGCTGATAATTTATTTATTTATATCTTTATTGTACACCACAAATAACTTACATATAATATAAAGGATACACAACATAAAATTTACAGTGATATACAATGGGCGGTCTTATGGCTAAGTAGCCATCTCTTCCAGACAGTCTAGGAAAGAGAAGGAAGTTAAATTAGAGTAGGTGGTGTAGCTATATTATATACTAATACTAATAATTTACAAACAAATACATAAACAACTTACACACTAGTAATATATGCAATATGTATACATACATTATAATATACTAATAAATATTTGAAAATAAAATATATTACATCTAAATTAATAAATTTTATAAATAGATGTTACATGTAGGTGTCGTATAATCTCATTGAATTAAATTTTACATATAAAATATCTTTTCTCTACGGAACCGTTATATCAAAAAAAACTGCGTAATCAGGAATTTTATGTAAAAAATGCGTCAATGTTATTCTTTGAATCAGTCATTGCTCAATCGTGATACTGAGTGTTAAAAAATGGATACAAAAAGTAAGTCTTCCTTATTTATTTATGAAGGTTAAAATACAAAAAGAGTGGTGCTTCAATAATTCTCATTAGTTTTTTCTAATTTTATATATTTCTAAAGGATTTATACAAAACTTTAGTATATTTTAGTAGGCAATACGATTTTTATTGGTTAATGATTGGTGTTGTGTTGTAGCATATTATTTACTTTTGTATTATACTAGCTGATCCGTTATCGCTTCGATCTATACTGTATTAGACAACAAATCACTATTATCAAAATCTTTTTGAATTTTCTTCCTTTTTAAAACGTCCTTGGACTTAAAAATTTCAAAACTAAAGTAAGCTAAATCGGTCCAACCGTTCTCGAGTTTAAACAAGACTAAAAAACATCTATTTATTTATAGACTAGTTGACCGCTATATCCCTGCATTTTAAATCCGTAATATCTTATATTCGATATTCATTTGAATTTCTTGCTATAAAGGGCCATATTGATCTATATTAAATGCACAATGTATTTAAGGTACATAATTGGATAAGGATTAATAAAAAATCCTAATTGTATAAAATCGCTTCGTAAATAAGCCATTGTTTCTTGTAAAAAGTATAGGATAAAAAATGGTTATTGTGGGTTACCCTTAAGAGATAGACATATACCATCGCGGACTTTTTTATAGACCATTTTAAGGTGTATAATACAGTAATACATTATTTTGTTAAAAAAATGTGTTTATTTACGACATCTCATTAGAATTCTCTATAATCAGTGTTTCTCCACTATAATATGCACTTATTATACATATAAACCTTCCTCTTGAATCACTCTATCTATTAAAAAAACCGCATCAAAATCTGTTGCTTAGTTTTAAAGATAGATAGTTAGGATAGTTAGTACATAGGGACAGACAGACAGCGGGAAGCTACTTTGTCTTATACTATGTTATCATACGTATTTATTACAATTAAGATGCCTTACAAAAAAATTCTTAGAATACAAAATGGCGATATGCTAAAATCAAAGGAAATTAATTATGCGCCTAAAATGGCTAATCTTGACATGATTATTAATACAGTTTTTGTTTCTTATCTCTGCCACGTAAGTTTTGATGATTGTGTAGATATACTTTTGTTTTGTAAATGATTTAATTTGGTGTGTTTATCTTCTCAACTGTGTGGCTTTATTTTCAGTGAAAAATGAAACTGACGTCGTACAGCCAACTGCAGCTCCTCCTCCTTACCCCGGTCCACTTTCTGATAACCCAAGCTACTCTGATTATACTGGAAATCCCACCACCTCACAGCCTCACTTCGCTGGAGCACCACAAATGACAGGAGTACACATGACTACAGTTTATCCTGGAAGTTCTACAATAATTCATGGAACAACTGTTGTGCCCGTAGTTGTAAATAGCATGGGCCCTCACTCAACTGCAACTATTTGCAAGTCCTGCCATCAGCAAATCATTACAAGGACTGAGAGAAGACCAGCTATGAGGACTCACTTCTTTGCCATTCTTCTGTGTATATTTTTGTAAGTATAAAATCTTTAGTAGATTATAAATACTTATAATATTATTACATTTTGTAGAACTGGCCGTAATCTAGACATATTACGTTTGAATCTTTTAAATTAAATTTACTTTTCGAGTTTAAATTAAGTATATTATGACGAAGGTATTCAGTAAAAATTCATTGAAAAAAGGACAAAAAGGGTATACAAAATAATTTATACTGTAATAAATTAAAAATCTCGGAAAAGTATTTTTTCAAAATCATTATCATCATTAAATTTCACACAAACAAAGTCGGGTTAGTAGTTACATCTATACTTAATATTATAAAGAAGTAAGATTTGTATTTTTGTATTTTTGTATGTAACGAATAAACATAAAAACTACTGGACCGATTTAAAAAATTCTCTCACCATTAGAAAGCTACATTATCCCTGAGTAACATAGGCTATATTTATTAAAAGAAAAAATTAGAGATCCTCAGGAAATCTCACTAAAACCAACCCAAGGTACAAAAAAATTAGCCATAAAATATCTTTCATCGCATGCGCTGCAAAAAGTATTGATGATAGAACAAAAAAATGTTCTAGAATATTATAGACCGTATCAATATCTACAAAAAACTTCGCGAGACCATATGTCCAACTATTATAGTTATGTCACTATAACTACTTTTTTATATTTTAAAAGTTTATAAAAATGCCTATCAAAATCAGACCCTGTTTTCCATACCTTTGTATTAATCATTATCCAAACAAATTATTTTATATTCAAGACTGTTTCAATACCTGTAAATTACTTTTTGAATTATTAAAATCGGACCTTCCATTCAAAAGATATTACGAAATTAAAAATATCAATAAGTATAAACAAAAAATACACGCCAACGCGACGGGCCATTTTTATTCGATTTTTCAAATCCATCAATCACCCTGATCTTGATATAGTTTCTAAAGTACACTATTATATTTTGATCAGACAGTTTTGTTAAAGATCTATAGATATATATTATTAAAGGCACAAGTATATATAGTAGCCTAACAATAGAGGATAACATCTATATTTAATTACGACACTCACCTCTACTACCTGATCTCACTGCTTGTCTTAGGTTAAGTTAACATAAGGATAACCTAACCTATATTTTTGACGTTGGAAATGCGACCACCGCCGACGAGCAGGAGGTTATGTGGAGATCTCCTTGATGCCGCTCACTGAAAGCGAACGACGGTTCAAGGCATACCCACTAAAACCAACAGTACCTTTCCTCCGCTATAGTGAGACGCCACAGGAACACTTACGCACACAACTGAGACCTCTCTTTCCCGAGCGTGATTCATTTCATGCACGAGAGCGAGCTCCATTATTATCCTACCCCGACATATATAATATACTGTGATTTGTTTACTATTGTAGGCTCTAAAAAAAATGGCCAGTCAATAGTTTAAATAGGTGGCCATTTTTTGAATATATATTTTTGATGCTGATTGCGTACTTTATTCTTTGTGATTATAGTTGTTTTTTTTTCTTTCAGGTGCTGGCCCTGTGCTTGTGTACCATACTGTGTGGATTCCTGTAACAACGCCGACCACTACTGCACAAACTGTAATGCGTACTTAGGATCTTACATGAGTTAAAAATACAACTACTATTCATCGCGTCGTTGCGGTATAATGTAATCGTTCATTCACTCACTTTCTTACATATTCACCCACCCTCTTATTGGACCTCAATTATAACAAATAAGAAGAGATTGTTTTGTCATATTTCAAAAGGGACTTTTAACAAATTGTACACAATTGTATGTAATAAGTTCTTCATGAATCACTCCGTCTATTGGTGAGAACCGCATGAGTGTTAGTTCAGAAGTTTTTGAGTTTGTCGCATATAGATTGGTAAACGCGGTGTGGAACTTTGTAATTTACTGATTTCAAGACAATCCAATATTCTTAATTCTGAAATAATAATCAAAATAAGATTAAAGTAGATCTATGACATATTTATATAATAAGTGCTCAAAGATCATATTTTGCTATGTATACACTCGCATACACACGTGAAAATAGCATATTCTCTAATTTTTTGAATCTTGATCAATTGAAATTATACTTCGTATCTATCCCGAAGATGATTACAAATAAAATGCAGCTGGTGAGATGGTGCTGACCGAATGACATGTTTATAGCTATTCAAATGTTTTTTAAAATAATAATAACAAAAGGAAAATTTGTTTTTTTACTTGATATCCCTATATCTATACTGGCAACCCTGCTATTACTCATTTCGTGATTTTGTGTTGTCCAAGTCACAAGTAAAATATTTTTAATATTTTAATCTGGTTCAAAAAAATGGAATAAAACTGATATTGTCAATAATTTATTGAAAAAAGTTACAAAACTTGTGAGAAGACGCAAGTGAATTGCGCCGATATTATCATTGTATGTACATGTGACAGTTATAAGCGTTATATAAAAGTATATTTAATATTTAAAATAATAATATAATAAAATAATTTCAGAATTAATGAAATTAAATTAATAAATGTTATTAAATAATTTTAACAAAAAACCAAAACAACTATTTAAATTTATATTCAAAACATCATTTAATACAATAAGCGTTTATAATTTTCACTAATAATTATATTAAAAATAATGCACAGAGTTCGTGTATCATTCATTTGGGATTATAATATGCAGCCGCCGATAGTCAGATCGACCGCGCCGTATCTATAGAGAAGCAGCGATACGGATATAATAAGAGCTATTCCATCAAAAATAATATTATAACACGTTGGTAAGAGATATATTTTTTAAAGTAGAACAGACAGAAATTTTTGCCGATTAATAAATTCCAACAAATTATAGAGTGTTTAATCACAATAATTAAAAAAAATATGAATTTAAGATTGAAATGTAATGACATTCTGAATAACAAATAGTTGCAATAAAATCCTTCTAATACGATTAGGCAATTCTTTTAATACCATTTTGCCCGTGAGCGAATGGGATAGAATACAATTTCCCTCTGCCGCTGGGAAAGCATCTCGTAAGAGGCGAGTGATCCAGCACCATTGGTGGTAGGGGATCTGTTCCCCGACTGGCTTGCGACCACCAGCATGCGAATCCGACTGCCAAGTGTTACAGACGCGTTCCGGTCGAGTTGCATGTGGGCCAGACTTACCCCCTCCCTCTCCCATCCTATTAATGCTGTGGATCTAGGCTTTTGCTCAGGGTCTGCTGAAACCGCAGCATATTTTTCTTCTCTATCTTCGAGAATGCAACGCATCGACAAAACAATAGGGTATCTCTTGTTTTGCCGATGTCCATGGGCGATGGTGGCCACTTACCGTCAGGTAGACCATCTGCTCGTTTGGATCTAATGTATCATAAAAAAAAAGTTCCATAAGTTTCTTATATATAGCGGTGTATGTTAGTTTATTATAAACTTTAAGATTTTTTATATACAGATAGCATCGAACAGATTCTTACTTCCTGTGTTTTCTGTTATTCGTACTTCTAATTTATATATTAAAAATAAATTGCATTCGTACAAAGTCGGGAAGTATTGTTAGTGATATAAATATATAAAAACGTACCGGGTAGGAAATCAAACGCTCTTCCATACTTTATATTTTTTTTTTCACTTGTGTATTCTGCTAAGCTAGTCTTCGAAGTTTTATTTTCTACCTCCATACTATAGTTATCAAAAATTATGTACTTAATAATTTAATAATTTTCATTTACTTGAGCTTAATTTTTTTTGCAATCTTAAATGATTAATAAATATAAGCTACAACAAATGGTAGTTATGGCTTGGCTACTACCCAAAGTATGAACATAAAAATGTTTAACCTGTCAAGCTGTGCAGTGAGCTGCCAAATAGGTACCAACATACCCTAAGGAATATTACTAGAAATAAAATAATATATTTATGAACCGACTAGGGCCTCGCCTGGCTTCTTACGGGTGCAATTTTCTTCACGTTTAGGTTACCAAAAAAATTATAAAATTAATTTATATTCGTTAATAAAAAATATACTGGATGGCAACTTTTGGAATCTATTTATGTTTTACACGAAAATATGAGAACTTATTTTTAAAAATACTACTCAGTTAAATCGTTGTGATACCTACTCTCTGCTAATCTGCTTAATAAAAGGTCAACTTACCTTTAATTAAGCAGATTCTCCAACAACTTTTAAATCAGTCCGTTTCGCATTAAATCATGAGTGATCTGTTTTACAGAACGTTTAATTTTCTACAAAATATCTCAACATATTTATTTTATGACTTTTGGTTAGAGAGTTACAAACATCATAACGATAATATTTTAATTTTTGTATGTAATTCTGATGGAAAATTGAAAATTGCACTGAGGAGCATCTATACTTAAAAAATTGAGAGCTCTTTTCTTAATAGTCTAATATAAATAATATAGATATGTGGATATATGATGAAATGAAAAGCCCTAAACATATAATAAATTTGACCTTTAATATTTTATTTGAATGAACATGGACTTCGACTTCCGCGTCGTAACACAATTATTTCCAAAATGGGCTAGTAAAGGAAGTAACCGTATTCACAACGAGCAGTCCGTGAAAAGGGCAGACATGTGGTCACCCTAACTGGCTAATGAAAATTCTTTACGCAAATATTTGGACGTACTCTAACCGTGACAAGTTCCATTGATCACAGCTGCAGCGGTACAGGGTTTACCTTATTCATACTTTATTTTTCATCCGTATGATTTTACTTTTGTATTTTTTTTCAAGAGGAGAGGGGGGTCTCTAAGAAATACGGTAGGCACCTAAACCCCTTAAACCTACACCTTGGACTTGTGACCAAGGTGTAGGTTTAAGGGATCCTTTAAGGAAGGAGATATAATAAAAATAATATATATTTTAGGGCTGGCATATTTAAATTGAAACAAAACAAAGTTTATACTTATGATTACATTTTACATATGGTTATACTAGCTTTTACCCGCAACTTCGTTTGCGGTATTGAGGTATGTAGTTATATTATCCTACAGTAAATCGCCTGTAGACATTTTTAATAATTTTATGAGGTAGTCATACTAACTTTGCACTCCCTTTCACCCCTAACGGTATGATTTTCGAAAAAATTTTACACGTGTTTCAAGACTCAATGAAGAACCTTCATACTGAATTTCATTTGAATAACTTCAAAAACGGCTTAGTTTCATACTAACTTTGCACACCCGTTTTTCCCTTGGGGGTTAATTTTCAAAAATTCTTTCTTAGCTAATTTTTAAAAATCTTTTCTTAATTAATTACTTTTCAAAAATCCTTTCTTAGCTAATTTTTAAAAATCCCTTCTTAGCTTAGCTCCCCTACGTTACAAAAGGAACTCCTGTGCAAACATTTCAAGTTTTTAACCCTTATAGTTTAGGCCCTGCCGCCCTGCGTTAATATGTCAGACATTAAAGTCAGCAAGCTTCTCCATTTATATATATATAGACAGATTCTAAAAAAATTATATTTGCATAAAAATGTCTTAACGAGCATTTACGGAAATTGATATCTTAAGGAGATCAAATGAGATAATAAATATAGTATCGCTAGCAACCCTGTTGATAACCTTTCATTGACTTTTCTACTATTTTCAGAGAAGCGACAATTTACGCTTATTCAAATTGTGAATATGGTGAAGTATTTGTTTTTTCGACATTACTATGGATCAGATAAATCTTTGAATATATTTTTTTAGGTTAGTTAAGTGTTAAGTAATGAAAAGAAGAAGAAGTGGATGCGATGCAATTTTTGCAACGTGAAGAGGCCTTGTAAACCTTCTCCTGGAGCTTAAATCCCAGGTACTAATCGGCTTCCCATCCAAAAAGGATGTTATACATATTATTGCTGTGCATTAAATGGTATCATCCCTTACAGTATGGACCTAATTTTCAAAATCTTTTTACCTTTAATGCTAAAATCGTATATTGTCATAATGCTCGTATAATTTTTGTACAATTTTGCTTTCTTGACCCAAAAGTATCTTAATTTAATATCAATGACACGCAGAAAGATGACATAAAAGAGATTGATCGTTGAAGAAGAGAAATACTAAAGGTTTTTAGACACTTCCAGTGTATTATAGAGGTCACGTCGTTAATACTGAAGTGGAAAGGTCAATAGCATTTTTGTTTAGATATATAGGGACTTTGGTCTTTATATTCAAGTACATTGTTTAGGACGCGAATGAGATCAAGATTTATATATTACAACGCGCTTTTATATTATAACTTTCAATATTTTAAGTATTTTCGGGTCAAATAAAAACAAAACCTAAATTTTAATGCAGTTATTCTCAATCGATGAGTTGAAATACTGCATATATGTTTATATATTGGTTGATGGTGAAGAGTTACCTAAGTCATGTCATTCTAAATCCAATATGGCGGACGGCCAAAGATGTACACTAGTTATTTCAACCACTTCACTTAACACTGTAGATAATGTTTTGATTGGCAAGTATTCTCTATACGTTTAATTATAAAGTGTCTGTGGGGAAGTACAATAGGTTAGCAGCCGTTTGACGAGTAATATCACATACTAAAAATACATAATATAGTGAAGTATGAGTAAATGAAGTGTTGTTAAACTAGTATAGGATCACGTGACTCTACGATACATTTATTTCTTAGATTAATTATGAATTTTAGGGTTCCGTACCTTAAAAGGAAAAAAGGAACCCTTATAGGATCACTTCGTTGTCCGTCTGTCTATCTGTCGGTCTGTCAAGACCCTTTTTCTCAAGATCGCGTGGAGGTATCGTATCATATATTTAATATTAACTTGAAATTAATGTTAAATACTCAAGCCTGCGGTCCCTTGCGGCTGTCAAAAGATCAAACTTCTAAGTCCACGCATTGAAAAGATATGACCGTTAATGTGGTCACTCATATAATTATAAGGTACTTTCCAATGACCTAGCGTCGTGAAATTTACCATGAATTAAGGTCTCATAGCTCAAATAAAGGATAAAATTAAAAAACTGTCAAATTTTTTCTACATCACTAGAAAATTAACTTTTTTTGACTGTCACGAAAGACCCTTTTTCTCAGAAAAATTGTAGATATCAAGTTGAAATTTATACAAAATATTCTAATATCTAGTTCCTCAAATATGTAAAAACATCAAACTGATAAGTCGATTTAATGAAAACCCGCAGCTGCTTTTATCTCATGTAATGTAATTTTGATTTTCGAGATAAATCGAATTCCCAGGCTTCGTCTTTTGACCTAGGAACATGATTTTTTGGCAAGAAGCAAGGTCTTATAGCACTAGTATGGGGAAAAATCCTAAAAATGCCAATTTGTTGTTACATCACGAAAAAAATTATATTTTATAGATTTAGGTTTTGACGTATTATTTAAAGAACACTTGAAGTTATCAAGTTGAAATTAATAGTAAACATGTAAGTCTGTTTCTTAAAGCTGTGAAAAACTCAAACATCTAAATGTAAGCAATCAATAAATATGGCTATGTTGTGACAACAAGTAGTTTTCTATAGGGCATTCTACAGATGCGGACATGAAAAAGTCGATGTTTGACATTTAAGTAATTTTCAAATATGTTACATAATATACCTGGCCACGATACAGATACAAAATACTTTTACCGCTTAAACTCCGGTTAACGAGTTTCAATTTTATGATATTGAAATTTAAAAACTTTAAATAAGTATATTCCAAGAAAGAAAGAAATAATTTGTAATGCAAAAATGTATTTAAAAAGAGTATTTGGTAAAATATAAATTTCATTAAATAATTTATTAAATTTTTAATTTTCACACTGGGGAATAAGGTTTAAAATATGGCACCTCTTCCATTTACTCAAATTATCAAAACCCTCTAGCTTAACTTTCATCAGGGCTTAAATCTGTGCCGAAAACGTGTATATGTATAACATATTCGAATGTTAGTAAAATCGCAAACATGGACGTTTTAGTCGTCGTATCGTGTGAAATGAATCTGAAGCTAATGGGCCGCGAATCTTAGTAACGGCTGTTGACGATATGACATTTTGTTAAATGACAACTTGTAAAATATTTTAATCGACTCGAAAAAAGAGGGTTCTATATTTGACAATTCATATATAATATGTACACCGACTTTAAAATTATTTTAGTTAAATTATTTTTAATTGTATTTTTGTTGTTGAAAATGTTTTATCATATTTTTTTATATTCTTTTTGTAAGTAATTATAAATATGTCAATACTATTTTTGATAATATTTAAACCCGCACACGAAAATCAAAATTTGATAGTGTTTGTCCCTTTATTGAAATTGTACGGAACCGTCAGAGCGCAAGTTCCACACTCGCACTTAGCTGATTTTTTATTTATAGATTACCTCAGGCGTTTGATTCACGATCGATATGTCGTGGGTTCAAATCCCAGCATTGGACTACTGACCTGGCCCCCTCCTAACACAAACATATAGCTTAGTTGGAGGGGTTAAGGAATACTAGTAGTATGTGATGCTAGTAATAAAAAAACTTTAACTTCTGCCCGTAATAGACCTGAAGCAGTTTTACAAGTTATTTCGTATAGCGAATTATTTGGTTTATTTAGATATATGTATGTATAAAGTTTAATTTAATTTAATAGTGGTATACCGTATATACCAATAGCGATAGTTATTGTTATTGATCAACATGATTACTAATCATTAGCAAGGATTACGAATTAATACTAAGTTCAATGAAGCGCTGTTAATTTTGAATATAATTTAATACTTATGACAATGAATTAGAAATCATAGATACTTATATTACATTATATCTATATATAATATAGTAACTTATATTTCCTAATGAAACAATAATTAAGGTTCTATTTATCTCTCCTCTCCACTTTACCTTCCTCTCAATTCATAGCTTCATAGGTAAATACAATTATTTTACCTGCCTTTTTAAGACCAAAGTATATTTACTTATGAAGTTATTTATTGTTTCTCTCCTTGCATTTGTGTTTGTGCATGTGTATTCGTATGCTTAAATGTTTGTCGTAATTTGATTTGTCATAATCACAACCCGTTACTGGCCCACTGCTGTGCCGGGTCTCCTCAGTATGCTCCTCTCCTGGTTCGGCCATAGTCCACCACGCAAGCCCACTGCATGTTGGCAGAATTCACACACCTTTGAGAACTTAAAGGAAACTCTCAGGAGTGCAGGTTTCCTCATGATGTTTTCATTCAGCGTAAAAGCAAGTTATAATTTAATTGCTTAATACCCAGGATCGAACTCGGACCTCCCGAGAGTTAGTAACACCAAGGAAAACTTTATATTCGCGGATAGACAAAGATAGCTTGTTATTTTGTTTCAAGACTCTATATAAGATCTGTTCCGATAGACTTTAGCCAGTTAGTTCTTTCCGTGAGGGGACGGGTTAGAATACTATCCCCCTCTGCCGCTGGGAAAGCATCTCGTAAGAGCCGAGTAACCCAACACTCCCTTGGTGGTAGGGGATCTGTTCCCCGACTGGCTTGCGACCACCAGCATTCGAATCCGACCGCCAAGTGTCACAGACGCGTTCCGGTCGAGCCGCATGTGGGCCAGACTTACCCTCTCCCTCTCCCATTCCATCAATGCTGCGGATCCAGTGGACTATGGACTCTTACTCAGGGTCTACTGAAACCGCAGCATTTTTTTCTTCACTCCCCCTCCCCACTCTGTTTCCGAGGATACAACGCATAGACAAAACAAGAGAGTGTCTCTTGTTTTGCCGATGTCCATGGGCGACGGCGGCCATATACCATCAGATGGACCATCTGCTCGTTTGCACCTTATCTACCATAAAAAACAGTTGTCAAACGGAGCTCGCCTGGTGATGTAGTGTTGTGGTGTCATGATTCTAGGTCTCCATTACTAATGTTTGGAGTAAGTTTTTAATATTGGTTCCTCGGTATCCGTTTTAAGTGCATGTTACTATTGTTTTGTGCGTGTTACTGTGCGATGTCGGTCCCTTTAGATGACTCGAATAAGACATTCAAGTCTTAATCACTGGGCCATCACTGTACCATTTTCTTTGCTTCATTTGATTTGTAAGTGTTCAATAAAATTATCTTTGTTTATCGCATGTGTTATTCTTCTTATGCAGCATTAATTCGTATTACATATGTAAACTATTGGTAAGGCGATCGCAATCACTGGAGAAACTAATCAATTAGCAATGAATGCCGGAGCGCCGGACTCGCACCGGTATTGACTTTACAATATTGTGTGCGTATAATGAGGCGATGTTCAACATTAATTGGTTTGCAAATCCAATTAGGTCGGCTTCGATACGCATTAAGCACGTACTGCTCATTATCGATTACTAATGACCTATCCAGCCGGAGTCTCGAGTCTGGAGTCCACTTTGTTGTTGCTACGATCTACAACTGATCTTGGATCTTATTTTATTCTATCCCTAGCAAATTGAGTTCTAGATTGTGAGAGAAAAGTCATTTATCTTGGTTTGAGGTATTCACGGAAATTATAGATCAACATTTTGAACATTATTTCACCGATGGGAACTAATGGGCTGTGCAGGGTAATCAAAAATGTTATAGTGCTATATAAAAAAAAAACGTGCTGACATTCTTGTTAGCGTTGGTCTCTAAATGGAACCATAATAAAAGGGGGTTAAAAGTTTAATAATTTGAGACTTAGCCCTAGTAATTTAGGCTGAATATTTATATATTGTTTTAGTCATAACATATATGTCGGAGGTGTAAGTTAGGTTTAGGTTAGGTTAGCCTTGTGTTAGGTTAGGTTTATGTTAGTCTAATCTTAGGCTAAAACTAAGCAGTGGAGGTGAGTGTTGTAATTACTTAAAGGGATCCCTTAAGCCTACACCTTGGTCACAAGTCCAAGGCACTGCTTAGGTTCCTGATTTTGACCGTACTGAGCCCGTAGCTTATGTTGTAGGCCATCTGTTGTGCACTGTATACGATGCTTATAAATGATTGTACTTTACTTCTCTTTTTAATTGGTATTCTGACATATACATACTAATAGTAGATTTGGCAATATGTCTGCGTAGTTTATATGCAATAACAATATAAATGTTAATATCACAATAAATGCGTGAGGAAACTATCGTTGTAAGTCTCTATAAAATAAAAGTTTCCTTATAGCCGGTCGAAGGAGCACATAAAGAGAGTTTAGTGGTCATGTGGCACCCTCCTTCATTTCAAGAGCATTCGGAACACTCGTTTGGATAAATTCCAACTTGAGTTATTACTTAGGAAATAAATGAAATACTCAAACAACTTTTGTATAGACAACTTACGATGAATTTAATCAGTTAGCTTCTTCTTATATGAATTTTATATGAGTAAATTCTTCTTATAAATAAAAAATATGTTTTCTCCTTTATCAAAGATCAATATAATATTGCTTTTATTATTTATTTTTTTATCTGTGTATTTAAGATAGTGTAATCCACAACACCGAAGCGCTTGCGTACTACTTTGAAAATATCTATCTATAATGTTCTATTGGTGGTATCAATATTTTTCATTGTTACTTTTTTTTCAATAAAACTCTTAAAAAATAATTCTTTCTTTCATACCAATTTGGTACACAAAGCAATTGTTGCTATGGTTATATCTGTAGGTATCTAACTGTAAGTATGTTAAATAACTAGGCACGTGCCAAGCATCTTTTGCGCCGGTGTGCGAAAAACTTGTGACCGCCTATACCTGAAAACTAAAAAAAGGCGTTCACCAACAAGTATATCTTGCGTCTGCATGGTCTACAATAATTATTTGTTTTGTTTTTTTAATTTCGAATGATGTCATATTATATTTGCGGTTTGGCGCCCCCAAAACGGTTCCTAGAGCCTTTATGGACCTGGCGCCGTCGTGCACCGCACGATCTCGCGCATATGAACGGCGCGTCCCCGTAAATAACAACGTAGACTATGAGTATATTAGGTTAAAATGTTAGCAACATTGTTTATAAAGTAGTAGTAGCGGGTAGATCATTTTATATTATTTCAAGTATACCGACGTGAAGACAATATATAACCTTTAGTGCGATAGATTAGTCTCAGTCTCTCTGGTGTTTTCGTGCAGTAAACATGGAAGTTAGTGTTATAGTGTCGTGATTAAGGTTACCCTTATCGAGGTCCATGTAAGTTTACTTTATTATCTATTGTCGTTAGCGAGGTCGAGTGGAGGTGAGAGTTAATATATTATAAAAGAGCTCTTTAAACCTGCTCCTGGGTCTCAAGCTCCAGGCACTGCTCGCCTCAGTCTAAGTTGCATGTGTATACGTATTGCTGTACAGTAATGTGTATCACATCTCTCTCATATACTTAGCAAAAATAATACCAGTTGAATTGAGTGTTCATAAATTAAAATTCCAAAATGACGAAACCCGTCTCTTATCTGATTCATTCATATTAAGTTTTAATTATTGTGATCTGAGTGTATTTTTTAAGAATTAAATGATTACACAATACTATTTCAGTGCGTAAAGTCTTAAACCAAGGAAATAAAGGAAATTTAACTAAGCGAAGGGCCTGAGCGGTTCAAAACATTCTTGATCCAATCATAACTCCACGTACATAGTCGCGACCAGATACATCGTATATTGTTGCACTAATTCGTGCATTGAACGCTAATACGCACTTCGAGCCAAATGGCAAGTAATTATCTCTCTTGCTAACATAGCTATAGATAAATGTAGAATATCCCAGGTACCGTTTATTAAAAAAAGGGTTAGTCTGAGAGTCACCCTTCTTGTGTGTTCAGTGATTTTTGACTTGCATTATATTTTGCTAGCATTGCAACTATTGCAAGGGAAGAAAGCATCATACTTACGTACTATACAGCAACACGTATAAACAAGATAGGAAAGTGAGCAGTTCTGCTGCTGCTTAAGCTCGTCACCCAATATTATATACACTGCTTTAGACAATATTTAATATTCAATAATTACTCTTGAATCGTGACATAGAGTGCTAATGAAATCAAGACTTTGTTAACAACTAATAAAGGGCGAAATGTTTCGTTCCGAGGGAAAGAAAGGAAACCTATCTATTTTATACATCACAATTACATAAAAACATTATTAATATTTCCGTCCTCAAAAAGAATTAATGTGATAACGTATTTTTGTTTTGTTTCATCCTTTATATTGCACATGAATGAACTTTCTTTTGGATTTAGTTTCGAATAGATTGGAACTTTTGTTTCAAGGTATTAGAAAAACTTAAAATTTAAAAACGTTATAAACTATAAACGCCTTTTTATTTTTATAGCAATAATACTATTAAAAAGTTCACTTGATTGTTACATTCTGCAATTACCGGCATAACTTTGTGCACAAGTTGAACAATACATTGGAATCACAATAATGTCGGTCCGAGTTAGTTGCAGCACATTCAATTTAGCGGATAGTTGCAAAAATACCAAGCCGAGTGGTTTCACAAACATTTCATTCGATACATATTCCCGAAGTTACAGCTTTATTGATATACGCCTTGTGCTTCACGATTCGGATTTTCTCTTTTCTATGACTATAAATAAAAACCCATTATATCACATAACCAATATTAGTTTCGAATAAATAAAAAAGTGCGAAATATTTTATTAAATTTCATTTCGCATCAGCTGAATAAATGATACTGGCCACTTGGTGCCGCGCAATCACACTATAAAATACATCACAATTTGATCGTTAATTAAATAAAACTACAAAACTATCATGAAAATATTAGATTATCAGTAGCATAGTGTTTTAAATGTATCATAAGACTTAGAGGATAGATAGGACAGTATCCAATCCCATCCTTGTCGTTAATTTTATATAGGTTTTTAAGAATTAAAATTTATTATTACGAAAAATTAGTATTATTATTTCAATTAAAACTCCTTAAGTGAGTAGAACTCCTTTTTTTTGTGACTTCATGTCAAAACATTGTGTAATGATGGCATATTATATGAAATGATTTAATGGCAAAAATCAAATACTGAAAATTCTCATTTTTTTCAGACTACCCCTAACCCCCTTAATGGTGAACGCAAAGGGAGCCCAAATCGCTGATTTTCTGATCATCTCCTAAGATTCTTTGTATGCCTAATAGAAAGAATATATCATTGATCTGTATTATGTGCCACCATAATCATACATGTCATTAAAAAAAGTGCATGCATAATACAGACTTCATGTTTAAAATCCATATTCTAATGCAGTAACCCTTAAACCCATCAATAGCCAAGCATCCTTATTCAATTGCTTATCATTCCTAATCAATTCCGTCATGTACAACCCATTTTAGAATTAGTTCACACGAAGATAGATTAAAGAAGACTTTGTCTAGTCTTATCAATATATTCTACAGTCAATGTACAAAACAAAACCACCATGAAAGGGAAAGAAATTTTTTAGAGAATTGTTTCAAGATGACAGTATAACAAATCATTCAAGGATTTCGATATAATTATAGATTATTTATCGATGTCCGTCTGTCTGTCTGTAAGTTAAGAAATACTTAAGCCTTATAGCACATTTAAAGAAAAAAATTTTCGGAAACAGATTAATATATTTTTTTTGCTAGTGGTATACTGACTTATATCGATGGAACTAAATAGGAGCAATAATATTCCAACGGCAAAGTTGAGTTTGTCCCAAGTTCCAAATAGTACGAAATCGTCGATGCGCGAGTTTGACTAGCACTTGGCTGATTTTTTTTTCATATACCAAAAATACCGAAATCCGTGCGACGATTACCGCATTCAGCTAGTTTTTTTTTTAGCAAATTTGTTACTTCCCCCTATGAACAAAAATGAGCAAAAATCAATGCTATAAATGCTGTTTAGTTTGATTTTTATGTCTCTTCTTGGCAAAAATAGCCAGATTAGTTGTAAACCGTATGAACAAGTACAACAGAACATTCTAGAACTTGGTAAATGATTTCCATAGCACAGTCGGTGCATCGACGTTATGCATTCTGCCTTTGAACCGTCTATAATTTAATTAGAACGACTTGATCCAAGTTTCGGAGTTGGTCGTCGATGGACAAAGTTTATCACTAACCCACTTACATGTTAAATTCATGTTAAACAAATATTGTCTGTTATACTGTCATGTGTAGCGTATCCTTCCATCTTACATTGTTACTATGCTGAATTATTTATAAACTTACATTGTATAATATACTATCTTAAAGTATTTTTAAGTAATATTTAGGAACAAAGAACACAAAATAAGAATATACAATTTGTGTTATGGTCATTGATATTGCGTTAAATTAGTGTTAACTGCAGTGATAGCTTAGTGGTTTAAAAATGGGGGTCTTAATCAGGAGACCGAGTTCGGTCTCGGTCACACACCTCTGACTTTTCCTCTAAGCTATATGTGTTTTATGTAATTAAATATCACTTACTTTGTACTTACAGTGCAGGAAAACATCGTGAGGAAACCTGCACTCCTGAGAGTTACCTGAAGTTCTCAAAGGTGTGTGAAGTATGCCCGCACTGGGCAAGCCTGGTGGACTATACCTAACATCCTCCTTAATCCGAGGAAGAGACCCGACTCAGCAGTATGCCATTAATGGGTTGTAATGATGATGTGTGTTAACACCTTTTATAAGAAATAAATACTTGCGTAATTTAAAAAAATACTTTGTCAAAAACGTTTTAATAATATTTCAAAAATTATGGAAAACAATAAACATAAGAAACACATTTAAATGAACAATCTATATATATAAAAATGAATCCCTATTTCCCTTGGTCACGGCATCACGCCTAAACGGCTGGACCGATTTCGCTAATTCTTTTTTTATTGTGTTTGTTATTGTCAGGAGAAGGTTCTTGTGTAAGAAAAAATAAGAAGCGTGTGCGGAAAATTAGAAAATTAAAAAAACCTTAACGACCAAATAAAGTTTTGTGTAAATGTAATGTTTGTTGCGTTTGACAACTGTCAGTCATTTGAATTATATTCAGCAGCCTGCCCTCTGCCCTGCCCTATTATAATTGATGTCCTTAAATTGTCACTCTGTAATTGTGTAGCTTTTCATTATTTGAACAAAGAGAGAGTAAGAAAAGTTATAAAAGAAAATAATAGAAACAAAAATAAAAGAAAAGCGAAAGATGATAAAAGAGGGAGGGCAGAGCAAAAATAAAATTGAATAGGTAGAGGAGAGAGAAAAGAGAGAGAGAGAAATATAGAGAAAGATATTCGAGACTGATTATTCTGAATAGATAAAAATAATAATTAAAGAGAGAAAAAAAAAAGAGGTTGAGAGACAATGATAGTATTATAAGAAGAAGAGAGACGGAAATACTATAGACTTCTCTCAGTGAAAAAATTTTAAAAATCGGATTAGAAACAACAAAATATTAGCATATGGCAACACTAAATCACTTTTGTCACTCGCGAATAGTGTAGTTTAGTAACAGTGAAATTTTTTTTTAAATCAGATTTGTTGTTCCTGAGAAACTCTTCAATTTACAAAATGACCACCTTATGGCACTTACATGGCCATATCTTTTTAATTAAAGTATTTATGGCAACACCACATAGCCTATATCACCCGGAAAGGATGTAGCTTCCTACCAGTGAAGAAGAATTTTCAAAATCGATTTAGTACTTTTCGAGCCTATTTGCAACAAACAAACAAACATGTTCATCATCACGAACCTTTAAATGGCCCACTGCTGAGCCGGGTCTCCTTCTCAGAATGAGGAGGGTATTAGGCCATAGTCCACCGCGCTGGCCCAGTGCGGGTTGGCAGACTTCACACACCTTTAAGAACTTTTTGGGAACTCTCAGGAGTGCAGGTTTCCTCAAGATGTTTTCCTTCACCGTTGAAGCAAGTGATATTTAATTGCTTAAAACACGCAACTCAGAATCAGAGGTGTGTGCCCAGGATCGAACCTCGGACCTCCCGAGTAAGACTTGAAGTCTCAACCACTGGGCCATCACTGCTTACTTAAACAAACATACAAACAATCAAATCTTTCCTCTTTATATAATAGTGTAGATGTAGACGAGCAGCCTGCCTTCGCTTCGCTCTGGGTATTTAAAGCAATATTATAATTGATGTTCTTAATTTGTCATTCTGTAATTGTGTAGATCATTATTTAAAAAAAGAAAGAGAGTGAGAAAAAGTTATAAAAAGAGAAATGGTAGAAAGGAAAGAAAAACAGGCAAACACTCGCCTTACTCTGACACACAATATGTCGATCGTACTACTAAAACACAAACACACTTCAAATCAAAATCGGTTCAGTTCTTTTCGAGCCTATATGCAACGTAAACAACCGTTAATTTTTGCCACGTGCTTCACGTGAGAGGTTAGTAGAGACAACATCTCGCTCTGGAGCCGAGGGTAGCCGTCGTGGTGAATCCTTGCGACGCAATTAATATCGTTCGCGGTCGCGTCATGACAGAATCGGTCTGCGATCGGGTCGTCATCAGTAGCAGTAGGGAGGAGAGGCGCTATGCGTCATATATTGAAACGCATATACATAGTAAATCCCTGCTTTGTTGTGTTCGGCATTTGTCACCGCAGGCGTTAGTCGCCAACTGCGTTAGTCGCAATGGCGTTTATCGCCGCAGGCGTTAGTCGCAATGGCGTTCGTCGCCAACTGCGTTAGTCACATTCCTGAGGCGAACCCGCTCATAGACAATGTTGAGCCAAAGCCAGGTCCTTCTGAAATGCAGAGCATGGAGAAGTTCAATTCTGGCAGGACTCCTTATAAGATCCTGCTTGTGCTGCCACATCATCACTGTGAATTGGAACTACTGGCTGGTTCTTGTGGCAAGAAAACTCAGGCAGCGGCAGCTGCACTCTGGTGTGGCGGAGCGTTGGAACGGACTACTATTTTTCTGCCCGTCGGTTTGGTAACATGGCTATTGGGTTTAGTTTGTTACTCTGCCCCATAGTTCTTTTTACTTGTAGTTCGGTTTAGGTTTCTTTAATTGTCTAATGTTGGAAGTGAAAGTTAGCCTAAGGTTGGGTTAGCCTTGAGGTAAATTTACGTTGGCCTAACCTTAAGTCACTTTTGATCAAGTTTGTAAGAGTGGTAAGCGGGCTTACTTTAGTAAAGTCACGTCAGTTAGAAACGTTGGCGGTCGTCAAGGCACTGCAATATTTTCGTCATTATTTGATTGGTGTAACTTTTAATATCATACCACGATTGCAATGCCTTGAAAGATACTGTACGTAAAAAGAAGTTGCACGTTGGTGGATTTATCTGCAGGATTTCAATTATGAAATTCAATATCGTAAGGGCGTGTTGGTTGAAACAACATTGAGCGACCTCTGAGCTAGGTCTTTTAAAAGTAAGTTCTAACACAAACACACATTAAAAGGTTCAGCCTTTCCGTAGCACGATCGACATATTGTGTGTCAGTGTAAGGCGAGTGTTTGCCTGTTTTTCTTTTCTTTCTACCATTTCTCTTTTTATAACTTTTTCTCACTCTCTCTCTTTTTTCAAATAATGATCTACACAATTACAGAATGATAAATTAAGAACATCAATTATAATATTGCTTAAAATACCCAGAGCGAAGCGAAGGCAGGCTGCTCGTCTACATCTACATCTACACTATTATATAAAGAGGAAAGATTTGATTGTTTGTATGTTTGTTTGTTTGTTGTGAATAGGCTCGAAAAGTACTAAACCGATTTTAAAAATTCTTCTTCACCGGTAGGAAGCTACATCTTTTCCGGGTAACATAGACTATGTGGTGTTGCCATAAATACTTGAAATAAAAAGATATGGCCATGTAAGTGCCATAAGGTGGTCATTTTGTAAATTGAAGAGTTTCTCAGGAACAACACATCTGATTTAAAAAAATTTTTCACTGTTACAAAACTACACTATTCTCGAGTGATAAAAGTGATTTAGTGTTGCCATATACATTTTTTAAATAATAGAATATGGCCATTTTGTTGTTTCTAATCCGATTTTTAAAATTCTTTCACTGAGAGAAGTCTATAGTATTTCCGTCTCTCTTCTTCTTATAATATTATCATTGTCTCTCAACCTCTTTTTTTTTCTCTCTTTAATATTATTTTTATCTATTCAGAATGATCAGTCTCGAATATCTCACTCTATATTTCTCTCTCTCTCTCTCTCTCTCTCTCTCTCTCTCTCTCTCTCTCTCTCTCTCTCTCTCTTTCTCTCTCTCTCCTCTCTCTCTCTCTCTCTCTCTCTCTCACTCTCTCTCTCTTTTCTCTCTCTTCTACCTATTCAATTTTATTTTTGCTCTGCCCTCCCTCTTTTATCATCTTTCGCTTTTCTTTTATTTTTGTTTCTATTATTTTCTTTTTATAACTTTTCTTACTCTCTCTTTGTTCAAATAATGAAAACCTACACAATTACACAGTGACAATTTAAGGACATCAATTATAATAGGGCAGGGCAGAGGGCAGGCCGCTAGTCTATGAATATAATTCAAATGACTTTTTTTTTAATTTATTATTTTAAAGAGGGTTTAATCATGACTGATTATATCACCCTCATAATTACACTCACAGACATTATTCACATACATCTTTTTAATAAAGCTAAACGTACAGCCCTATAGAGCCCCACCGTATCTTCCGACAAGGGAGACGCCTAAAGACTGTTGCACCAGCCTATATTACTGCTATTAGAACTGAAATATATTTGACGACACTCATTGCGGCGACATTCCATCAATATATGGTACACATCCTCAACCACGTTACATAGAGAGCAATCGGGAGATTCAGCCTTACCCATCATGTATGCGAACTTATTTAATGGAATATGACCGCAACGAAGTCTTAACGCCAAAACAATATCTTTCCTACTTAATTTACTTTTATAAAACCACGGAAAATGACAGTTGTCGAACGCCACAAACATTACATTAACACAAAACTTTATTTGGTCTTTAAGGTTTTTTTTATTTTCTAATTTTCCGCACACGCTTCTTAATTTTTCTTACATAAGAACCTTCTCCTGACAATAACAAACACAATAAAAAAAAGAATTAGCGAAATCGGTCCAGCCGTTTAGGCGTGATCCCGTGACCAAGGGAAATAGGGATTCATTTTTATATATATACATTCGAATGTTAGTAAAATCGCAAAATTCGACTTTTTTGTCGTCGTACAGTGTGAAATTATTCTAAAGCTATATCAACGCGAATCTTAGCAATGGCTGTTGACTATATGACATGTTTAAACGACAACTTGTAAAATATTTTAATCGACTTCAAAAAAAGAAGGAGGTTCTATATGTATTATACATATTTTATTAATATATTTTTACCGACTTTAAAATTATTTTAGTGAAATAATTTTTTAAGGCATTTTTTGTTTAAATGTTTTATCATATTTTCTTATATTCTTTTTGTAAGTTATTATAAATACGTCAATTGAAATAAGCATTATTAATGTTGGGAATAAATGCTCCCTAATACTATTTTTGATAACATTTTAACCCGATCACAAAAATCAAAATTTGATAGTGTTTGTCCCTTTATTGAAATTGTACGGAACCCCCAGAGCGCGATTTCCACACTTGACCGAATTATTTATATCAAAACTAGGCTTTAATTCCTAAAAAGGTATTTTTCAAGAGTCAAGAAAATAATGTAGCAGCTTGACAGCAGGTTCAAACTAAAAGAAAACAAAGGAATACAATATCAAGATTATATATGATTTGTCGTCATATATCCTTCACTTCATAAACCAACGATATTTCGCAGAACATCTGGTTCACCAATTGACTATTCAACTTATATCAGCTATATCGTTTACATAAACGCAGTCCCGGCGCCGTCGCCGCGGCGCGTGACTCAAGTTTTTACGCGACCTCCTAGCGGTCTTTATTACACCTTAGAACAGAAGCTATAGAAAAACCATTTGACAAAAAATCAACCTTACTGTGATATTTATCTTTTTAATAACTTGAATAACTGTGGTACTTCGTTAGTTGTTTAAGAAATATGGGTAGTATTTGTCTACACTTTAAGAAAGTTCCATGACCATGAAAAGGTCTATACAAGAATCTTATACATATAAAAATAGAAAATGAGGATATTTTTTTATTAAAATAAATAGTATACGCGTTGAATTATATAGGGTTTAAAATAAATTTTATTTTATTTTCTGAAGCGGCCCTAACAGTTTAGGGCAGTGAATTTACGATCTAAGCTCGATATCCACCCATGACACTACTGAGAACGAATTTAGAATTACCTGACTATATCTACAATATATCTATATTTAATAGATTGATATATTTGATTGATAAAATATAGAACTACTGTCATGATTATACTGTTGAGTGTAGTTTATATAGTAGTAGTAGTTAGTACATCTATTTAAGTGGTCATGACACTATGTCAGGAAAAACAAAACTTGTCCTAAGAAAATATCTGTGCCACGCCAATGTTCATGTTCAGATCTACTACTACTAATCTGCAAACCAAATTTCTAGTAAAAATGATGACAAAACCAATGTAAGAAAATAAACTTTCTCTTTAACTTTCGTGGCACTTCTAGTACTTCTTGTTTACGCTACATTTCCCATGTTTATGTCACTAGGTAGGTTCGTGTTTTATGAGAACCTCCTGATAGATCTGATTTGAATACCGTAAACATATGTGGTAACTACGTGTGCAATGAATACAATATTTCTGCAAATATAAGTAGATTGAAGTGCTGAAATCAAATAACGGACAGGAAGAACGTTTCATATTTAAATTATTCTTACATGTACATTGCAATATATATACTAACATGAAATTGTAAGAACTTACTGATAATTGTAATAATGATTTCATTGATTGGTTATCTTAAAACGCTTAGGTACTGTGCTGTCACAAATCCCGTTGTCAATTTATATAAATAGAATAACATAATAGTTCGAAAAAGAATTATTAAGCGAACACAATTTTAACAGGACATCAGAAAGCCTTTTTTGTCACTGAAATGATTAGAATTTTTAACAGTAACAACTAATTTAAAATGCATTAAATATCCAGAAAAAGTGAATCAAAAATTATTCTTATATTCTTTATATATATTTCGAATTAACCAAAAAAAATCTTAAAAATAGGGAAAAAGCTTGTATAAAAAAGCTAGGTAGTTGAAATTTACGAGGTGGTATGTCTCGAAGAGGAGTTATGACACGGGGAAAGCAGTAAAAGGATGATAGCTTTCACTCACGTACTTCCTTCCGTGGTTTGCATGCTAGCTGAACTAGGGGCTTTGCAAAAAAGTTTATTGTATTATTTTGATTCGAACAAAATGTCGATAAATGTAGTTATTTGAAAATAAAATGATGCATTTGATTTGTTGTGTTTGCCATTCATGTTAAGTATATAAAAACGCAAGAACATGAGTTATTGGCTATTCTCAGTTTATATTTCTTTTAATACTTATTTTATTTAATAATACTTAATTTTTCAGATTTTAGAAAATTTACTTTACGTTATTTACATTAAAAATATAAATAAAAAAAATAGTTTAATTTAGATTTTACTAGCAAAATTTTTAAAAATGTAATTGCATTCAAATAACGATAGGCGTTGTTATTTAAAGCGCTCCATTTTTAATGATTTATATAAAACGTTTCAATTTAACATGATCAATGATTTGAGGAAATAAAATAAATAAAGAATATATAAGTAGAAAGAAATGTAATACTCAACTCACATTTAAAAAAACACTTACAGCTAAAATGTTACCTAAAACTAAACATCCGAAGAAGGAAAGTAAAAAAGTGTTTAAAATATGTAAAATGTTGTATTAAAAATGAAGCAAAGGTAAGTTTAATATTTTAAAAAGGAGAATAACTCAATTTTGCTGCAGAACATTCGTCGGGGGAACGAAAATCGAAACCGACACATCGACTTTAGATAACCGCTCCATTTCCTCCATTCTCCTTTCTGAGCTTAAATTTTACATTTTACTTTGTGAAGTAAAGCTTTAGAAAAGAGATTAGTACAGGAAATCTGAAATTATTCGTTTGATATATTTTGCTATTTTTGTGATAATAATTGAAAACTTTAACTGAATACGATAAAGAGGTGAGTCGAAATCGAACCCGCGATGTCCTACTCGCTCAAGGCTATCTTAAGCCTTGAGCGAGTAGGACATCGCGGGTTCCTTTGTAAACTACGATAATATATAATATACTGTGTTTTATAATAAAAATACAAAAAACATAATTTAATATAGACGACTTATGTTTAAATTACATTTATATAAACTAAACAAAGGTAGGCAGTATGAATCGAGATTATGAAAATGCAAAACTTTAACAAAACAATTTTTATAAAATGTTTTCTTTAACATTTTCAAAATTTAAATATGAATTAATATTTTAATAAAATTTCATTAAAACTTTGTTACCCGTATCCTTTTATAATAGATAATATACAGGCAACGTTTGTGCTTAAACTTCACATCTCACCCCATTATCTACATTTAGTAGACAAATAAGAGATGAAATTGATAGAAAATAAAGTTCTTAATATTAAATAAATCATCCTTGATAAGTTCCTAGGTAGGAATTGCAGCTCGGGCAGTAGTGATCAGCGTTTTTGCAAGAATCCATACAATAAGGAACGCAGATACAAGGCCAACATCTGAAACAAAAAAATATATAAAAATTCAAATAGAAGATATATATCTTATTTCTTTTTAAACATGAAATAATTACCTAAGAGGAAACTAATGAATTTGAACATAACTACGATCGACGATTTATTCGACATTATATTACAGTTTTTTTTAACTGAGACAGTATGGCGAAATACTACACTGTTGAGATGCAGGAAAACTGACATCAACTTGGCATAATAATTTTTTTGGTCGAGTTCGAGCAAAAATGTTTTATGTGGATCGACCCATTTTCATGTGAGGATCATTTATTGTATCGGAGGAAAAAATCGGAGCAGCAGAAGTTAGTCAAATTAAAAAAAAATGTTTTATTTTAAAACAGGACAAAGCCTATTGTTAATACCTAAGGCAATGTTTTTGCAACTACTGCAAGAGTATATTTATATAAGCTGTACAATAACACGTTAAAAGACAATATTAACATACACTGAGGTACTCGACCTCGTTACATTTGCTAATCTAATCTAATATTTAACTAAATCAATAAACAAAAGTGGTGACATCCTTAACAAGTATCGAAATTCACTACATCATCATTACCATCACAACCCATTAATGGTCCACTGCTGAGCCGGGTCTCCTCCTCAGAATGAGGAGGAGGTTAGGCCATAGTCCACCACGCTGGCCCAGTGCGGGTTGGCAGATCTCACACACTTTTAAGAACTTTAAGGGATCTCTCAGGAGTGCAGGTTTCCTCACTATGTTTTCCTTCAGCGTTAAAGCAAGTGATATTTAATTGCTTCAAACACACATAACTCAGAAAAGTCAGAGGTGTGTACCCAGGATGGAACCTGAACCTCCCGAGTAAGACACCACTGGAGTCTTCACTTCAATTCACTATATAAAAATTCAATATTCACGGGACTACTTGTCAACCCCTAAACTATCGAGACTAACTTATAAGAACCAATATTTTAAAAACAAACTATTAGAAATTATTAGTCAATCAAACGTTTATAACAGTGTTGCTAGAGTTGTAGTAGTGTTGAGTTCATATTTTATACTTATACATAGGTCTAGCCAAGGCTCTTGGACTATAATAATGCGAAACGCATTCGTCTTTGTTCCACTTTATGCTCATAAGTTAGAAAAGCTAGGTATTTAAGTTGACTTATCTTTAGTTTCATTTAGATAAAAGATATGCCGAATTAGCTCAGGCTTATCTCAATTCCACAAATAAAACTGTTTAAAATTTTATTATTCGTTAAGAGCAGATGGCGCAACTTTTAAGTTATTTACAACTACAGTCTGTTTTGTATTACGTTTTTCTAAGATGTTTCCGATTCGTGGTTATAATATTAATTTCTCATACCAATTCTATTATTTATATGTATAAAAATACCTCTTATCCTAACAGTAAACTGGTTTAATCTGGGCTGAGATGAATCAGTCCAGACAATTCTAAATATGTATTAACCGAGTGCCTGACGAGATATTAAATTTTCTAAATTTATTACTTTTAATAATATTTTCAAAAGTAATACACTTACATACTTTGACTAAGCTAAGCTTAAGGATCAATTCTATAATCTATTTTACTATTTACACAGCAAACTATAGTGTGTTTACATTAGTCTTTAACAGCGGATGCATTGATATCACTTATGCATTTAAAATATTATGTGTAGGTAATAATGTTAACAATAACGTCAAGGTTTACACAATATGTACTTAATATTTTATTCCCATGTAAACTGTAATAATAAAATAAGCCAATTTGCAGCAATACGTTGTCTTTCCCGACTACTATCAAATTAAGATAATAACAATTTTCTACTACACAAAAACAACATCATCAAGTAGAGCCATGTACCAGAACTGTTTATTCCAACTTTCAAAAGCTACACACTAACTACTTCTACAAATCCTTGAGTGATACCCTCCATCACCACGTCTCTCACAGCCGACCGGTAATCGCAATTACCATCACACGCGCATCCACCTCATGGATCGCAACTCTCACGCACATCCATCACATAGACTGCAACAAATTTCAATACGGTCGATAGATTCTATGACTCAAGAAACCAAAATACATATAGAAGAGTTATCAATTTACATATTTGGGATAGGGATGTTGCGAATATGATTTATACAGATGCGGATTAATATACGAACCCTTGCGAAACAGACTGGAGTCCGAAAAGGCTGCCATTCTACTTTTCATTAAATATAATGCTCCAATATTTAAAATTATTTACTAAAATAATTAATTAGTAACAGTAGTTCATTCACTACTTTATTATTAAATAAAAAAGGGTATATATTACTGTGTTTTTTTACCCTACCAACCCGACACTTAAGTGTTTTTATACAGATCCGCATCCGCATACGCATCCACGGATGTGAGCCTCTTAAAATCCGCATCCGCGAATGTGGAAAAAAGTGGATCCGCAACATCCCTAATTTGGGACAATCAAACATTGAAACAACTGATTAAAAATTAGTATGAATCTCTTAGTAATGTCATAGTGTCTTCAGTGTTACGTCTTCGTTTAAAAAATTGTCTACGTATGGCAATATATATTATCTCCATTGCTCTCATTATTGACTATATACAATGTGATGTCATACAATGTTTTCACAAAATCTCTAAGTTATGTTTAATCACTACAAAACTGTCATCCATTTGAATCATTCATACACTACCCGATACTGGACACTGCTCAACTACAACCGCGATGTTTTATAGCTCCCGTACGAACGTGTTGTTAGGTAATTGAGCCATGAAGGTCATCCGGTGTGGTAGTGTGACTCATAAAAATTATATAATCGAAAATCGTTAGTGTTCTTTTAATAAATATTAAAAAGCAAAGTTGCCACGCCGTATCTGTCTGGTTGTTCGCGATAAACTCTTAAATTATTGACAGATTTGTCATGGAGTTTCCTCTAATGAACAGACGGATTTATAACAAAGATTTGGTTTTATAATTTGTTAAGGTTTTTTTGTAAATTGGTTAATTGTTGAAAATGATCGTCGAATGTCCAATGAGAGAGTAAAGCTAAAGAGGGTGTAATGAAGTGAGTGAGTTAACAATTACTCGAACTGGAAAATACTAATATTATGTTATCTCAGTCTTTACAAAATAAATATTTAACAGAAGATAACTGTTTATCAGCATATTATAATTATTGCTTTACCAACTATTCTATACAAGTAGGTTATAATACTTCACATTAACTCTGTTGACTCACATACCTGACAACTAGTGATGAATAATTTTAGTTAAATGAAAATCATATATACGTCACAATGTATAATAACTGTCACTGTAAAGCAATACATATGAACTAGAAATACTAAGAATATTAAAAAGAATGCATAATATTACTCACATTTTTTTTTTAATCAATAACTTAACATATTAATACCTTAAATCTACCAGTGGTAATTTATGATGAATGATAACAATTTTGCGTTTGTTGATAGCAAACGATTACGCGTTTCCTCATAACTTACAACTGCTTCCGAAAATAGCCGCTCACTATTCTCTCACACTACTACCGGGAGCTGATAAATAAATCTTAGTAAATTCCGCTAAATTAAGATATTTTATATTTTTGCTGACCACCGCTTATAAGGGTCCGCTGTTCTATCAACAAATTGTCATTACACGTACTTTAGTAAAACCCACGCTTGGGGCCAAGATATTACAATAAAATAAACAAATTAGAGTATTAATTACTCATATGATAAAGAAAACGTAACAACGACATTACTCGACTTGCACTAAGTTATGTTTACCGTATGAAATCACTAGTTGAAGTACCTGAGATGAAGATGAAGTACTAGCTTGTAATAAAATAAATAATGTTGTTTAATACAAATAATATAAGTCTGTATTGTATTGCAAACATACAATACAGACTCATATTATTCATATTAGCGGCCATTCAATTATTACGTAAGACGATTTAGGGCGGGAGGGGGTCAACCATGTCTTATCTTTTCTTACAAGGAGATGGGAGGGAGTCTCGATAGTTCTTACGTAACATCACGAAAATGCGAAAAGTTAAAATTATACTTTGAAAAAGCGCGGGCAACAGCGCGAGTGCCGAGGATCGAGTGGGTTTGAACCCTGGAATGGACTGAATTCTTATGTAGGTAAAGATTAATGATTAAAACCAGTTTATTACTACTAAAATTAGTAGTATCTTTGTAAGTACAAATAAACATTTCTAAATATTGTTACTTTGAAAAAACATTAAAAAAATGTGTATAATTTTTTCCTTTTTGTCTTTCTAGATTCTTACGTAATAAATATTAAACAGAGTGGGAGGGGGTCGGCCTATTCTTATTTTTTCTTATAATAGAGGGGAAGGGAGTCATAAACTAGCGAAAATAGACTTGCGTAATAAATGAACAGCCCCATATATCTATACTAGAAGTAGCTGACTACCAATTATAGGTACAAGGTAGTAGTTGAGAAATATTAAAGTAGTTACGTGTTTAAGTTAATTTGTTTACTGTAGCGGGGTATCCGTACTTTGACGAGTGACTGTCGTAGTTAAGTATTAAGTGACCCTTATTGAGGATTATAAAGTATTATATTAAATGTAAGGTCGACGAGAAAGACGTTAAGCTACCACTCGGTAGGTTTTATAGCTAAAATATATGTTATACATAATTATTTTTTATTGTACAGTTCTTTACATCGCAAGATGACGCATCGCAAGACGCAAGGGAAACCCAATTACGAGTATGTTTGCAATTCTCAGTATTTTTACGTATTCATATATTTTTCATTTTAATCGCTACATCACTATAATCTATACTTATTCACTATTTTGACGATAATGGCTTACACGTCGCATGTTTTTTGTACGACTATTTAAGATAGACATTTCCATCATACATTACATACGTGACACGAGTAGCTCGCTCGAATTTTTTCCTACTTATTTGACACTTATATTTTGGACAATTCACACAATATCTATTATAGCGTGTTATTTTGATTTATAACCTATATTAGTATAGTTTCATTGACATCCATTCTTTAGTCTTTGCGTGAAAGAGTAATAAACTTCCATTCAACTATACATACAAACTTTTGCGTTTATAATATTAATAAGGATTAAATTATTGATATTAACTTACAGGAAAAGAAACAAAATGCAAGCAATGATATGTGTTTTGGTAGTGGAATTGTGATCAATCCTAGTAACGATGTTGGCTCTGCAGGAAGGGCAGATCAAGTGAGTGGGTTTCGGACCAACTGGTGTAATGTTCATTTTTCCTGAAAACATAAAAAAATAATATCTGGAAACACTGATAATGTATGCCTTAGGCTAGCCAGAAAATACTGAATATATCTGTCATGACAAGTCTGATCTATTTGTATTGAGTTTAAAAATACATCAAATTGGTTAATTTATTATAACACGTGTATAAACGTTCTGTCGAGGTTCTTTAAATATTAATATAAACAATATTGCTACTGTACAAAATGCAAAAAAAATCTTTAAAAAGTTCTTGTAATTTCTCATTTATTTCATAAGGAAAAGCAATAATAGGTCGAAACACACGAACAAATATCAAAACTAAAACCTTCTTTTTTATTTATCATTGTGATTCATTGTCTTTATTTTTCAGTATTACTCAATTTTAATATTATATATTTGAATAAATAATTACGTGCAGATACTCGTAAAACATTTATACAAATAAAAAACCATCTGTGTCCATTATTCATTCCAAGTAGCTTCACCTCACTTTCATTCGTTTACATTGAAAATGAACGTTAATGACGGCACAGACCCCATAACCTACTTTCTAATGACATCACGTAATGCTTTCTTTTTTAAACACTATATTTCCCAAAATACAAGAACAGTTTTGTAAATAAAAGTTAAAGTATTACCTTTTATTAGTGACTAGTCCCACTACACACTCACTAGCGTCCAAGACGTGGCACAATCAACAGGCGACTAAATATTAAAGCACTCGGCTTGTGATCGTATAGAATGGCGGACTCTTGTTGTGTGTATGAATCATTCGGTTTTATCAAAATTTTATTTCATGCAACTTTCCTTCATGTATATTATCTCGTTGGATTTAATTTTATCAATCAACTCTAGTCATTTCCACTATTAACGCTTTTGTGTTTACATTAGGATTAGAATCTTAAAACTTAAGATATTTATAAAGTAGCTGCTTTATGTATAAAGACGCCCGCGCTGGGCATCATATAAAACCTATTCCCATCATGTATAAAAAATAAGGAATAAAAATCAGCGACTACCTGACACACAAATAAATACAAAAAAATTAAAAAAAATTCCGTTTCGGGGGAGTTCGATAACAAACAAGTAACATCTTAGACAATAATTTTAAAACAAGATGTAGCATGCCAGTTTGAAGGTTCTTCTCTGATACTAGACGTTTTAAAGTTCGGTAATTTTGGTTAAAATTCAGAAATTGATATGCAATCATAAAACTATTTAACCGCTTGACCTTTAACGCTGCAGCGACGGGGTGTTATACGTTTAACTGTGTCTGTCTGTGGCATCGTAGCGCCCAAGATAATGTACCTATTATGATCAAGTTTAATTTGTTTGAAAGGTAATTTAATCGAGATGGTTCTTAGCTTTAATTTGTGAAAATCTGGTCATCTATTTGAAGACTATCAGCTCATTGCTAACTTGAGAGCGACGTGACAATATTAATATATTGACAACTAGCTGTCCCGCGGTTCACCCGGTTCATATTTTGGATAATTCACACTATATCATTATAAATTATAGCCTATATGTTAATCTGATGTGTAAGCTATATTGTTGTAAAGTTTCATTAAAATCCATTTAGTAGTTTTTGCGTGAAAGAGTAACAAACATTAATGCATCCATACATTCTTACAAACTTTCGCGTATAATATTAGTAGGATAGTAGGATTGTAACAATCTTGTAAACATGGTAACGCACTGACATTGCTTAGACTGGGTATAGGGGTCAATCATCTTTTAAGTGTCCACATTTTGGAAATTGCAATATTAAAGGAACATGCCTTATTTTAAAAAAAAAACGATATAATTTAAAGTAAAAATTATCATTTTTTAGGTATCCTTCACAGTTCAGTTTTTTGAAAAATATGTGAATTATAACGGAAAAATTCGAGTAGACTCTATTTAATTTGTCCCCTGGACAACGTACATATAATATTTTTTATAAATTTAACTTTCAATAAAAAATTAAAACAAATAGTTTATTTTAATGGAAAGAGTAAGATATGTTTTTTGACATTGTTGTTTTAGTGCTTCGATGAATGATTTTCGATATAACTACACTTGCATTGTCTCTTGGACAACGTTTTTCGTAACACATAAAAACTTTTCATTTAAATATGAAATTGGATCTTTGTATGACAAAAAATACTAAAATCTAATCGATTATTATGTGTACTATTTAGAATTAGAAGTAAAGTGATTTATTTTCAATAGAAAATGGAAGATATATAAAGGATAATATGCTTTTCAGATACGGGGAGTACTTGGTTGTCCAGTAGACATTATTTGGTTGCCCACAAGAAATGGCTATGTTTTTGTTATTAGTATGATGTCATTTTCATGTTTTAATGAAATATTAATAAAACAAATGTATGAAGTTAGCAAAAAGTATTTATTAGAAAAATTTCTCAATATTGAACAAAATACGACACCACAACCACCATTTAGTTATCCCAGTGACTAGGTTGCCCAAGTGACATATTTTGGAATATGAGATGCTTGATCAAAAGTAGTAAACTTTTTTAATTATGTAAACCTCACGTTTGAACTAAGATTAAAAATTTTACGGTACACTATAATTAAGCACAAAATAGCAATTACTTATGTTTTTCTGCAGGTTGTCCTATGGACACACAATAGAACCACCCACCCTCTTTAAACCGAGTCCGGTGACTGACGCCGTGGTTTTTGCAAAAGAAATATGGCGGCTAGATGCATGTGACTCACAAAAAGATTGGCTTATTGACACCTTACTAGCGCGCCATCTATGGTTTATTTCTACACATTCTTTGCGGTTGTCCAACGGACAGCTTGAGTGAAAGGTTTTTTGGGGACTGAGATAAATGAGAAATAATATAAAGTTGACAAAGAAAAACTAATTGAGTATATAAAGAGAGTCTTCTTATTGTTAGAACACTAATTTCTTTTTATATCACTTCTTTCTAGGAAATATTGAGTTTAGTAAATTCGTCTATATCACGGGGACAACAAAAAACAAGTTGGTTAGTTAAGAAAGTACAGGACAAGTCTTTTGGACAAGCAGAAAAAACATATAAATTTGGAATTTTTTCAATAATTTCTTAAAAGTTTTGTTAGCCTATAATGATATGAATACAATACTGATTAATTATCTTCTTTATTTCATCAATTCTTTTGTATATCTATAAGGCACAGGGTAGTGTTACCGTCGGACAAATAAAAATTGATTGACCAATAGACAATTAGTATTTCTCAATACCTCTCTTTCGATATCAAGTATCGAGTAGAGTCGAGTATCAAGCTTTTCTGAAGGACGTTCTATTTTTTTATTTTTTTTTTAATATTTGTTAAATCTAATTTGACTACTGTTTCGATATTTTGTTTTCAATAATACAAAAAATATCGACATAGAAGTTACTATCGATTCTTCCAAATGAAATTAGAGTTTCACTCGTTATTCATATAATTTAATTTTTTTCCTTCATCTACTACATAATTAACTCCACAAACTAGAACAATTAACATACATGCTTTCTTGAATACGATTAATAACATATCCATGCGCTAACTAAGTCAATAAAAGTCCATTTTATCTTTTCAGAAGCACTCATATATTACGACGATTGTTTACTTTTTTAACCAACTTCAAAAAAGGAGGAGGTTCTCTATTCGATTGGTACTTTTTTAATTTATGTATATCGATTACGCTGAGATTTATGATCCGATTTATGTGGTTCTTCTTTAGTTTGGTGCGAAATAGTTACTATTTGGTCCCATAAAAATTTAATATAGTTTGGCCCAGTAGTTTTCATTCTATGAACACTTTTTCCGTTCCCGTTGCTTGAAATCTATTTTGTTTAAGGCCTACCAAGGCCTACCCATTTTCCCCAGGCCTTTTCTAGGCCTACCCATAATTACTTAAATTAAAATTATTATTTAATATGTGACAATAAAAAGCAACGAAATGTTATAGTCTACCTGATGTTATCTAGAAAAATCCTACTGTAGTTTCTATTACAGACACTCAATCTATTACAGACAATAAAAAGTAAAAAATAAAAAAAAACTACGTTTAAAAAAACCGACTTCAAAAACTAAAAAAATGGACTAAAAAGTAGACTTCCTTTATTAGGACAATAATATACAATTATTGTTATTTTTGTAGTCGGTGCCAGAAAGATTATACGTAAACACATCAAAAAAGTCTAAACAACATACATGATATTACAAATTTACTATTTATATTAATTAATTTATAAGTATTTATTCACTCAAAGTGCATAGGTAAGTAAACTTTTTTGTTATTGATGACATACTGGCTGGTTGTAAAAAAAATTTTCAATTATGTTTTGTTTTTTCATAAAATTCAAATGACTGCGAATTTGTTTGAAATTAAGTGCGTTTTAATTGCTACGTTTAGTCTTGATTTTATAATTTTACCAACCATTTAAATAAAGTTAGCTACAAAATTGAATTGTTAGATATTCTCTACGTCATGGAGCGACGTCATTTGATAGCAGATGAAATGTAAAGAGCTGTAGGGATGTTGCAAGCGGGAAGTAATCAATCTCAGCCGTGCTATTCTGTAAGAAACAAATTCACTATCGAAACTCACTCAGGTAAGTTCTATCACTTCGACAGCGAACTCATCGCGAGCTCGATTGACCTTGAATTGATATTCTTTAAACAATAAAACGCACAGTCGAAGTGAAGTGAGCTTCGAACCGAGCCTCGCTCAGGCAGGGATGGGTCGATGTAAAGACACTTACCGGTTATTTGTATCGGTTTGTGTTTTCTTCAATTTTTTAACAAGAAGAATTATCAAATGGGAAGAAACTCTTTGGTTTATTGTTTCTATTACAATTGTGAACATAATGTTTATTAAAAACATATTTAATATAATAAATTGTTAGTATATCAACTCGCCGTGGCTGTATGGCATGGAGCCTTTACCTGTTGAATGAAAATTAAAAATTATATGTTACACATCATAAACATAAATTGACATATGACCAGTGTTGCCGTTTTGCGGTATTTCTCCCGATTTAGGGAAATGAGAAGAATCATTTACTTATTATTATTTTATTAATTATTCAAGAATCGTTCAAATTTAGGTATTTTGACCATTTAATTATAAATAAAATTACAGTAAATTATTGAGTTATTTCAAAATTATTATTATTTATTGGCGCCTTTATCAATTTTAATGATATGCAGTAAATTATGGCCTAATATGATAAAATTGAATAGTTATCATAATTTTACTATATAAAGCGCTGTTTTATTTTCTTTTTTAAAATCTATTTATCTAGCGGAAAAAGAATTGTTTTTCTACATATCTTTCTTGTTGAATTTCATAATTGGATTTTACTGTATTATCGACTTTCATAATCGGCAACACTGTATTTGACTTGACTTAGAGAAGGGCTTAAGGTATTGGCTGAGATCTTAAATAGATAAAATAAACCTAAAGACCATTCTTAAAGTCATGATTGAATTTTTATTTATGATTTTTCCACAAACCTCTATACCTCTTTATAATATTAAGTTCACATTACGTGCCCGCCACTAAATATTAATTAGGTCTTTCCTTATTCTTATGATGGTAGACCATTCCAGCGTGGAATTGGAACTCCCCTTGCTGATCATAGGTATAGTATACTATATTCCATAGTTGATGCTGCAAGTCCTGCACGATTACAAAATTTTGTGTAATACACAACATGCTATCAAATTTTTGTTACCATGTCTGGGTAATGCAACATCCTGTTTACTAATAGACACCTAAATCGAGCCTTGAGGAGTCCTATGGTTCGCTCCACTGAATTTTGTGCTGCAGCATGAAGGTTATTATAAAAAGTAAAGTTATCAGCTCCTCTGATAGTCTGTAATTTTGAATTTTGTCCAATGTAAAATGTTCATTTCTCGAATACCCCCAGCTTGATTTCTAGTAGCGTACAAATCAACACACGCACTACATCTTGCTGCCACGCTCGACTGTGCGGCGCTGCCATCGCTTTTTAATTTAACAGAATATGAATTGACATCTCACCGCGGATTCAGCTATCGAATTATCGAAAATGTCCTTACAGAATAGCACGGCAGATATCTCGACATTTTGGCATTCATAGAAGTGTTATTTGTCGACGTATTAAAGTGGTGTTGATGTTAGTCCCCAAACTGTGCGAAATCGACTGCATGAGTACGGCCTAAGAGCTCGACGCCCAATCAGGTGCCCACCGATACGTCACGGGAATCGCGCTCGTCGAAATGAATGGTGTAGAGAACGCATAACATGAACGAAAAAGAAAGAACCCATAATCAATGGGATAAAATTATGTTTTCCGATGAGTCGCGATTCGGGTTTATGCCTGATACAAGAAGGGAAGTGTACCGTCGGCTCGGAAATACTGAAAAGCTCAGGTGCGTTCAGGAAGTTCATCCATACGGCAGCTCAACAGTTATGGTATTATATATGGGCGGGTATTATAAAGAACAGGCGAACTGAGCTCGTTTTAGTAAATGGAAACATGGACGCTGAAAATTACATTGAGGATACTTTATGTCCATCCATTTGCACAAACCTTTTGCTTCGATTTTACGTTAATGCATGACAATGCGCGTTCACATACAGCTCGGCGAACCAGTGAATACTTGGCAACGGAGAACATCCGGGTATTGCCCTGACCTGCACAATCGCCAGACCTCAACCCCATCGAGCACGCATGGGACATGCTCCAGAGACGTGTTTTGAAGGACTTGGACGGAGTGACAACAACCCAACAGCTGAAGGATTTGCTACAATTCCATTGGGAGCGAATACCGCAAGATGACATAAACAGTCTCATTAATTCAATGAATAATCGTTGCCGACAAGTTCTGAATAGCAGAGGAGGCCCTACTTTGTATTAAATTGTCCTATTCTTTCACAATAATTTCATTTTTTTTAGAAATTTCGTTTTTTAAAAAAAAAGTTTAGTTTCTTATGTATCTTAGTTTCTACAGTATATTCTAATATTGTTAATTTCTGTTATGAAAAGAACTTATAAAGACAACAGCTGTTATTTCTACATCATAATAATAATAATAAGCCCCTTTTTTCCAAATCTCTCACTTCAACATTACAAGTTTTGGTTAGTAAGTTTCCCAAACACATAGCTAGTGTTAGGGTCATGCATGCCATTTCCATTAGTTTATCCGATTTGGACCCCTCTTAGAGTGTAGGCCTCCTTCAACTCTCTCCATTTCCGCCTATCCTTTGCTTTGCTCAGCCAGTCTTTCCCTGCAGTTTCTATTATATCATCTAGCCATCGTTTATATGGCTTTCCCACCTTTCTTTTGCCAATAGGGCCTCTCCATTTGGTTGCCAATATTGTCCATCTATTATCATTGTATCGTGCGATATGTCCTGCCCATCGCCATTTTAATTTGAGGGCCTGAGTAAGTGCGTCCTGCAACCCTGTTTTTTGTCTTATAGACGTACTCTTTATTTTTTGTATCTTTTTTATGTTAAGCATGCTCCTTTCTATGGCTCTTTGGGTGGTTTTTATCTTTCTCTTTATTTTATCGGTTAAAGTCCATGTTTGGCACCCATAGAGCAAGCTCGGTAGAAGACATGTATCTGCCACTATCTTTTTTAGGTTTAAGCTGTATTTGCCTTTTAGGATTTCTTGTAGTGACCAGAATTTCCTCCAGGTTATGTTGGCTCTTCTTTCTACCTCTTCTTCGTTGTTTGTTTTTGAGAAGGACAGTTGCTTTCCTAGATATATATATTGGTTTACGTAGTCTATGTTGTTGCCGTTGATATTTATTTGTATTTGTTTGCTGTTTGTCATTATTTTGGTTTTATTTGTATTCATTTGTAAGCCTACTTTGGTACTTTCTTCGTCTAGTTGATTTACACGCTCTTTTAGTTCTGTTGCAGTTTCGGCTACTATGACTATGTCATCTGCAAATCTTAAATGGTTTATGAACTGGCCCTCCAGGTTAATGCCTTTTGATTCCCATTTGAGATTCTGAAATATGATTTCCAGGACAGCACTAAAGATCTTGGGTGATAAAGGATCTCCTTGTCGGACCCCCCTCTCTATTCTTACTTGTTTCCCTCTTATCTCCAGCTTCACTCGGCTAGTACATTTCTCGTATATATTTTTTATAATATTACTGTATTTTTGTTCCACATTAAGCTGTTTCAGTGTCTTCCAGATTGTGTTGTGATTGATGCTATCCAATGCCTTGCTGTATTCTATAAAGGTGATATAGGTCTCTATTGAACTCTTTATACTTCTCTATTATCTGTTCTAAAGCTTGTATGTGGTCAGTGGTGTTGAAACCTGCCCTGAAACCAGCCTGCTCTCTAGGTTGTGAGTCGTCAATTGTTTTGGATATTCGCTTTAATATTATTGAAGAGAACAGTTTGTAGATGCTCGCCAGTAAGCTGATTGGCCTATAGTTACCAATGTCTAAGGGATTACCTTTCTTGTACAGCAATATTATATCGGATGTACACCATTGCTCTGGTACGGTTTCGGAATCAAGTACCACATTGAATAAGTGTGTTAGGTGCTGAAGCAGAATTGGTGCACCATAATCTAGAGCTTCGTTCGTTATTCCATCTGGACCTGGGCTTTTTTCGGTTTTCAGCTTTATGTGATCATAAACTTCTTTTTCTTCGATCTGCTGGCACGTTTACGTTATTTGCAATGGGTGTTTCCTCTTGTATGTCGTTGTAGTCTTTCATTCTGTAGAGTTCTTCATAAAAATTTGTAGCATGATTTATTACATCTTTCCTCGTTTTTGTTTCTTCTTTGTCCTGTCCAAGTTTTTGTATCCAAGATTTGTTTAGATTAAGTTCTTTTAAAGCTCTCTTTTTACTTCTGTGTTTCTTTAGGTTCCTTGTTATTATTTCCTTTCTGTGATTCCTGTAGTCTATTCTTTGTTTCTTTGAACAACCATGTAAGTTTTTTCTTCATGTCTTGATCTTTGTCTTTCTTAAACATTAGTTCTGTGCGTTGTTTTATTAGTTGTGTTGTGTGGTCGCTAAAGATATTGTTTATTTTTGTGTGGTCAGTCTTAGTCTTCTGTGTTACACTGTCTATTATTGACTTTTCTATCTTATTGTAGTAATCTTGAACGCTTGTATCTTCTGTTCTGTTTCCAAGTTTTGTCTCTAAGCATCTGATATAACTATATATTTCCTCTTCTGTTTTTAGGCTTTTAAACGAGGAATGGAAGCTTTTTCGACTCTTTTTAGGAAGTTTCAAGTTCAATGTTGCTCTCAGAAGTCGGTGGTCTGATGAAAATAGTACATTATTCAGAACTTCAAAATTAGTGATATGTGCTGGTTGGTTTGTCATTATGAAATCTATTTTGTTCCTGGTGTTTTGGTCAGGTGATATCCAGGTCCATCTTCTGTTCGCTCTTTTATTATAAAAGGTATTAATTATGGAGAGTTTGTCTTCCTCCTCGTTTGTTTCGGTACCCGAGGCCATACTTGCCTATAATTAGATTTTCTTCCTTCTTGGGGTAGCCTATTTTTGCGTTGAAATCTCCCATGACGATTATTTTGTCGCCGGCTAGTGAGTGAACTTTGTCTAAGTCATTATAGAATTTTGGATTTCATCGTCGCTTGATTTATCTGTGGGAGCGTATACCTGGATTATCGAAAGTTCTAACCTTTCTATGTTGAGTTGGAGCAGTGCTACTCTTTCTGAGACTCCTATAAAATTGGTGATTTGGTTTTTCAGATTCTTTTTTATTAGAAACCCCATTCCATTTAATCCTTTTGTTTCTCCGTAGTAGCAGAGGATATTGTTTTCGTACTCTTCCATACTGCTGCCCATTCTTCTGACTTCGTGCGTTGGTTAACTCTATATATCTTTCTATTGATGCTAGAGAACGTACATTATAGGTGCAGATTTTCAATGTTTTCTCTGTTTTAATGTCATTTTGTAGTGATTTTCCGCATACAGGCTCTTCGATTGATTTGAAATTGTTTATTTGTTTAAGGTTCTGTTGTGTAGTTTTTTGTTGTATTGTTTCGCTGAGTTTACTGGTTAATGGGTTTTGTTGCGCATGATTTATTTGATTTTCTACATCATAGAACCCTAAAAATATTATTTTAAAAATAAAATACAACGTTATAATGTGAAGAACCATCCTAAAATTTAAATTAGTACATGTTGCTTAGACTTTTTTGATGTGTGTACTATACCTACTAGTACGTATAATCTTATATACTATTTCGTTACTGGTTCGTTCAATGGATATACCTCTCACTACTCGTCTGTTCACATGGCTGGTCGTGCGCTAGTCCGACTCGTTGATTTTTTTCAATAAATAAATTTAATTTTTAAGCTTTTAGTTGCTGTTATAACAATATTACAAAAGCTAACAAAGAAAACCATATATAATTTTTAAAAAGCAAATACTCTTAAAAGATTTCATTGGAGCTAACAGACTATAAGGCGTTGTTACACAGAATTTTGTAAGTCATAAATTCATAATAGTTTTAATTGATGTGATTAACTGAGAGACCGTATAATTTGTTGGAATTTATAAGTCAGCAGCAATTGCCGTATATTTTAAAAGAGATAATTAAAAACAAACAAAACAATATTCAATTTTTTTTTAACTCACGTGATATAATATTATTTTTAATAGTTTAGGATAGCAATAATTCCGTTATTTATTAACCTCCCTTTATTAGGACAATAATATACAATTGTGCGAACAGACGTGTAGTGAGATAGAATAGTTATAAATAATAAGTATATCTATTGAACGAACCTGTAACAAAAGGATAGTATTTAACTGCAAATCAAAAAATCTATCTTTTGTATTAAAAAAAATCCGAATCCTAATCAAAAATACTGATTGCACAGCAAAATAGTTATCTCAAAATATTATGATCTAAGCAACAATTTATATAAGTGGCTCATTGGTATTTATTTAAAAGTGCAGTTTTTTTATGAATGCATATCTACTAATAACTGCACAATAAATCTACTATATCTTTTTTTTAAAACTTAATTTAAAAAATTTTATCATACCCTGGAGTTTATATTTTATTTTATTTTTTACAGCGATAAAAGTTTATGTGCTTATATAACCAAATCGGTAACATTTTAAGATAGAACAGGGATCAGGCACTCCACACCGCGCCGGCGGCCCGTCAGGGATTATTTTTTATTTATCTTGATATTTTTATTTCGTAATATCTTTTGACTGGAATGTCCGATTTCAATAATTCAAAAAGTAATTAACATGTATTTAAACAGTCTTCATTACGAAATAATTTATTTGGATAAGAATTAATACAAAGTTATGGAAAACATGGTCTGATTTTGATAGGCTTTTTTATCAACTTTTAAAATATAAAAAAGTAGTTATAGTGACATAACTATAATAGTTGGACATATGGTCTCGCGGAGTTTTTTGTAGATATTGATACGTTCTATAATATTGTAAAACATTTTTTTTGTTCTATCATCAATACTTTTCGCAACGCATGCGATGAAATATATTTTATGGCTAATTTTTTTGCACCTTGTGTTGGTTTTAGTGAGAATTTCTGGGGATCTCTAATTTTTTCTTGTAATAAATATAGCCTATATTACTCAGGGATAATGTAGCTTTCTAATGGTGAAAGAATTTTTGAAATCGGTCCAGTAGTTTTTATGTTTATTCGTTACATACAAAAATACAAATCTTTCCTCTTTATAATATTAGTATAGATATAGATGAAAATCATATTTTTGCACATTAAACAACTTTTTTGTGGCGCATTTGAGGAAAAAATATAATAAACTGTTGATGTATATTTTCTAATTATTTTTAGTACTAGTTTTATTAAGCAATTGGTTTATTTGCAGTGAAATAATTTATTTAATGTAAACATTATTCAATTGATGAATATAATATTTTAAGTAACTATGGGTAGACTTACGAAAGATGCCACGCGCCTTAAACTATATAGACCCTAACAAACACGAACGAAGAAATGTTTATTAAATAAAAACTACTAAGCCAAACTATGTTAAATTTTTATGGGACTAAATGGCAACTATTCCGCATCAAACAAAAGAAAAATCACGTAAATCGGATCATAAATCTCGGCGTAATCGATATACATACATAAAAAAAATATACCAATCGAATTGGAAATTTAGAACCTCCTTCTTTTTTGAAGTCGGTTAAAAATAAACGAATATAGAAAAGTTAGATAAATTTCTTTATTAAATTTAATTATTGCATAATATTAAATACTATTCATAGATTATATCAATAAATTATGATAAAACTATCAACAAAAATAATTCTCAATATTTTATTTACCCTGTAATTGACAACATTTCAAAACTATTAAGCACTTAGAACCAAAATATTCGTTTCTATATCAGCCCTGGGGCCTTAGCCAAGTTGACTTTCTACAATTGTTAACGCATATAGAAAACCTAAAAAATGTATGAGAATGACATTTGTCAACGAAATATCACGTGATCAAATTAAAATGACATATGTAGAATGACCGTTCGCACATAATGGGTACCTTCCACTAAGCATTCACGAGTACTACGACCAAACTCACGAGCACGGTTTTTCACGTTCCACTTATTTGCGAGCGTTACGATCGTTAACCCAAGTGGAATGGATTAAGCGTTTTGAGCATTACCAGCACCCACTATAGAGACATGACGAGATCCACCATCTCTAGCAGCGACATCATACGCTCCTGCATCAGTGTCGATGACTGCAACGACCGCAGCAATAACTTCGCAACAGCATCGGCGCCCCGCTACCCTACTTGCGACACCTTCAACTCAAACTCCATCTCAAGCGAGTTTGTGGCTGTTGAACAACGTTGCTTGCAGTTGGAGATAGACCGCGAGAAAAACCATCATAAAAGGGAGATTATAAGGCTCCAATTGAAATGGAAGAGCGGCATATGGAAGTGTTTAGGCAACTTTCTGATAATGTACACAATTTAACAGTTGCTGTGTTAAAATTGAGGAAATCATCATCCTTACCATCGGCGGAGACTTTATCACCGGATTCCTAAATTTCCCTTCCAAATGTTGTCTCAATTACAATACGTGTTAATTTGTTAAATTATCTACAATATCAGAATTGAGTCATTCATATTCATTCATATTTTAATACTTCATATTAATTCTTTAAGATTCCAATTTGGAGTAAAGACTATAATTTACTGTAAATAGTTATAATATTTAATATAATACAACTATATATTTTTTTGGTGGAGATATTATTTTATTTTACGTAATATATACTCTCTAATGAGAGTTTTTATGTTATTCTAAATAACCCATTATCATTAACTAAGTATATTCCACACTATTATGTATAAAGAGAAAAGATTTGATAGTTTTATTTTTGTATGTTTGTTTTTTGCGAATAGGCAACTAAGTCAAACTTTTAAATAATTTATATCAATTAGACTTTTTTACAAAAGTACGTTTGGAACGACAAAAATTAGTCAGTCAGTCAGTTTAAAGTTACAACCAGAGTTTAAAACTACTGAATCGATTTTGATAATTCTTTCGCCGATCGAAAGCTATTCTTTCTGGGTAACATAAACTATGAGGTGTTGTCATAAATATTATAATTAACAATATATGGTCGTTCAAGTGTCATAACGTGGCCTATGAAATGACTTTATGTTGCTGATTATCTCTGAAAGTACTAAACAGATTTTGATAAGTCTTTCACCGATAGAAAGCTATAATGTGCTAAAGTGACATAGTTTTTAGAGTGTTGCCATAAAATTTCAAATAATGTGTTATTAAAGACAAGGGTCGGATGTTAACCACGAACGCACGAACGGGTTAATAACCCGATTTTATAAATTCTTTCACTGATTAGAAGCTGTACTATTCCTGTGTGTGATGTAGTGATGCCATTATTTTATAATTAACTAGAGGCCTGCCCTCGCTTCGCTCCGGGTATTCAAAACAATATTATAATTGATGTCCTTAATTTGTTATTCTGTAATTGTGTAGTTTTTCATTATTTGAAAAATGAGAGAAAGAAAAAGTTATAAAAAGAAAAATAATAGAAACAAATATAAAATAAAAGCGACAGATGCTAAGAGAGGGAGGACAGAGCAAAAATAAAGTTGAATAGGTAAAGGAGAGAGAGAAAGAGAGAGAGAGCGAGAGAGGTAATCGAAAGAAAGAAAGTGAAAAGAGACTGAACAAATAAAAATAAGAATTAAAGAGAGAGCATGAGAGAGAATGATAGTATTAGAAGAGGAAGAGAGATGGAAATACTATAGACTTCTCTCAGTGAAAAAATTTTAAAAATCGGATTAGTAACAACAAAATGACCATATTCTATTAATTAAAAAATGTATATGGCAACACTAAATCACCTTTGTCACTCACGAATAGTGTAGTTTTTTATCAGTGAAAGACTTTTAAAAATCGGATTAGTAACAACAAAATGGCCATATTCTATTAATTAAAAAATGTATATGGCAACACTAAATCACCTTTGTCACTCACGAATAGTGTAGTTTTTTATCAGTGAAAGACTTTTAAAAATCGGATTAGTAACAACAAAATGGCCATATTCTATTAATTAAAAAATGTATATGGCAACACTAAATCACTTTTGTCACTCACGAATAGTGTAGTTTTTTATCAGTGAAAGACTTTTAAAAATCGGATTAGTAACAACAAAATGGCCATATTCTATTAATTAAAAAATGTATATGGCAACACTAAATCACTTTTGTCACTCACGAATAGTGTAGTATTTTTCAGTGAAAGAATTTTAAAAATCGGATTAGTAACAACAAAATGACCATATTCTATTAATTAAAATGTGTATGTGGCAACACTAAATCACCTTTGTCCCTGACGAATAGTGTAGTATTCTCTCAGTGAAAGAATTTTAAAAATCGGATTAGTAACAACAAAATGACCATATTCTATTAATTAAAAAAATGTATATGGCAACACTAAATCACTTTTGTCACTCACGAATAGTGTCGTTTTCTATCAGTGAAAAAAAATTTTATATCGGATTTGTAGTTCCTGAGAAACTCTTCAATTTACAAAATGACCACCTTATGGCACTTAAATGGCCATATCTTTTTAATTAGAATATTTATGGCAACACCACATAGCCTATGTTACCCGGAAAGGATGTAGCTTCCTATTGGTGAAAGAATTTTCAAAATCGCTTCAGTACTTTTAGAGCCTATTCGCAACAAACAAACAAACATACAAACAATCAAATCTTTCCTCTTTATATAATAGTATAGATAAGATAGACATTTTTTGTGCTCATTCGATTCATTTTTTTTTTCACTGATGGAAAGCTTATGTATAGCGTCTTCTTCCTCTATCCGCATAGTTCGAATAGTGATACCATATATTTAGTAAAAAAATCAACTGAAAGCTACACTATTAAAATGTAGTAATTTAAAAATTTCGATTATAATTGTACTTTAAATCCCCGAAGCGAAGCGCTGGTAAGCCGCTCGTAACTATGATTTTATTAAGTAGCATGAGACAAGGAACAAAAATCATGAATACCAATTCAACCTTTTAGGATATTGAACTGTGTAGTTACAAGTTATCCATAATAAAAAACGTGTGCTTATTAATTATAAATGTATTCAATTTTTATTTACTTCACTAATTTTTTTATTATTATAATGCTCAATATATACATATAATAGGTTGGGGAAAAAGTTTCTTCGCATTTTTTAAGAAAATTGCAAAACATTTTTTATTATAGTTTATTTACATTTAACTAAAGTATGTAAAATAACATAATATAAAAAATGATCAATATATAATAGTTATTAAATAAATTAAATTTTAACATAATTTTAATATATATTGTGTACCAATTGAATATTTAATGAGTGATATCCTTTTCTATTGTAAAAACAGATGTTCATCAATACTAGGTTTTATTATAGCAACGTGAGTGCAATCTATGCATCCAATCCCCCCGGGCAGACCAAATTTTCTTTGGAACCTATGAAAAAATATTTTATAATTTTTTATTTATGAAACATTTAACAATAAAATATTAATTGATAAACGAAACTCATACTAACTTTTGCTTTATGACTGATCTCTCTTGTTCAGTTTTTGTATATATAATCCATTTAGCCATAACAGCATTGTGATGCACTAAGCATCATCAACTTGACTGATGCACCTGCTGCTAGTGCGTTGGGTAAGATGCTGAGAGATGCCAACGATTATTTGATATGATCCCGTAGCTAGAAAACTAAAGGCACACAATATCTACAAACGATATAACAAATGAGTTGATACAAATTTTGAAAAATAAACCAGTTTCAATTTTATTAGGAATATTAATAGTCTCTAATAAGTTCTCCCTTACCTTGACTTCTACCGATATTTTGTTTGTTCCTTTTAATGAGGCTTTATGTAGAAGTTCTTGACATAGGGCTCCAAACGTCTCTTTATTTAGCCGAAATCGCTGCACAAACAAAGAATCGGGCATTTCCTTAATTATTTCAGTACATTTACGATGTAAATGTCTTTTTTTGGCGTCTTAAACACACTTATTCAATCTGAGCACACCGCAACATATTAAAAGTATGCATTTGTTAAATATAAAATCCAAAAATTTTAAATATTTTACAAATTTAAATACTTTCCAGTGACGCTAATGACAATAATAAATGTCATTTTATACGTTATCTATACGAATAGAAAACGTTAAAAACTAACGCTAACCTTGCGCATTTGCTTGTCAAACTTGTATGGAACTTATCTATAGCACTTGTAGAAACGCTTCCATTCTATTCTATGATTTGGATAGAATAGACAAACTATGAATTTGGCATATATTTTTCGATTGCTTTAATTTGATCACGTGATATATCGTTGACATATGTCATTCCCATACATATTTTAGGTTTTCTATATGCGTTTACATTTGTAGAATGTCAACTTGGTCTTTTATTGATTTATATTGATTTTTTAAAAATTAAATCGAAACTAAAATTAATTTTACATAAATATATTTCCCTGTAAGTCCTGCGGTACGTTGAGCATCCGCTGCAGAAACACTCACTTCATCACTACATAGTATAAAACAAAGTCGCTTTTTCTGTCCCAATATCCCTATGTATGCTTAAATCTTTGAAACTACGCAACGGATTTTGATGCGGTTTTTTTAAATAGATAGAGTGATTTAAGAGGAAGGTTTATATGTATAATACATATATAATATAGTAACGCTGATAATTGTAGAGGATTCTAATGTGATGTCGTAAATAAACACATTTTTTGCGCTTACATTGCAAACGCTGGCTGAACTCTACGAGATAGATCAAAATAATGTACTACAGTATTGTACACCTTAAAAAGGTGTACAAAAAAGTCCGCGATGCTATATATCTACCTCTCAGGGATAACCCAAAATAACCATTTATTATCCTTTACTTTTTTTACAAAAAATAAGGGTTTCGGCTAAATACACGTGTTAAATTGCACCCGGGCGAAGCCGGACGGGTCGACTTGTATACTAATAAATCTGTATCCGTATCAAATAAAGCTATTTACTGTTTACATCTTAAAGTTATTAGGGCGTTGTGAACTCTTAGTGGAACGCAACAAATATGTCAACAGGGCTTGTCAACACTTATCGTTTGAAATTATAGAAAGAGAATAGAAACATAACGTTTGCAACTTGGCTAAGCCTCCTGGCTTTAAATACCTAAATATCTTTGATTTTTTCATGCATTCGTTTCGGCTAAAATAGTAATAACTTAAACATATGTGATGACGTCACACATCCAGTGGAATAATATAACTTAACTGGAACACTCACTTAAAAATATTGTGGATTCAAATATGCACCTTGAAATAACTAGCATAAGGTCGACATTTGTTCCCAATATGTATAGGGCAAAAAGCGTTCCGAGCAGGACCGTCGACAAAGGGGATTTTGTCTCTTTCTTACGGTGTTTTTCTAAAGGTGTTTGTGGTAATGTGCCACACAAATAATTTTAATCAGTTAAATAGACAGAAGTTGATTTTATTAGTAACACAATATTATATTTCTAGAAATATTCCTTTTGATACACCTCACCCTGTGCTGTGTACTATCACATGAGATTGTGTGAGTGCTTTGCAAAAATATTTCAGCAACATATTTCTATTGAAGATTACTAAGTCATGCCAAAACAAATAATTTAAAAATATTGCGGGATCGCTCAACACTTCGTCAACGTTTAAATAAAACAATTATATTTAATAATAAAGACTTCTGACATAAATTATTATTGATAATAATGGAAATAGAATGAAATGGTACATAGAAAAAGGTCATTTTCACTATAACAATATAAATTAATTCATTATTTTTAACTTTTCATTGAGGTTGACATATTGATTTAATATATTATATAAGAATTTCGTTGATTTATTTTAAATATATTTTTTCTCTATTCCTTAAAGCATGGTCACACTGGTAGAGAGAGATGCAATCCCCTATAGTGCCTTTACTCTTCGGAATGTTTTTGAGAACCCGTGCGCATTCTAGTTCGTATGTAAATTCCTTGTATTGACTTAATTTGGCGTTTACGTCATTTTAGAATAAATATAAAAAACCAGGACCAAGCTCATATTTTTAATAAAATAAAAAATACGTGACTATTTATTTTTCCTCTATATGTTAAAAATCTGAAATGATGTCAATAAAAAAAAACCATGTATAATTTAAATCGATCAAGTTTTACAAAAAATAGATTATGCTATTTTCAAGTGTGTAGAATACTCATACCTTATTTATACATAATATAATCTTTAAGTACTTATAATTAAAATAAGTAATAGATCTACTTTAATCATTTGTAACCATTGATTATTATTTCAGAAATAAAAATAATGGATTGTCTTAATATCAATAAATTAAATTATAATTTAATCACTAAATTATTATAAAACAAAGTCCAACATCATATTAGTCAGTCTATACACGACAAACCCAAAACCTACTGAACTAGTTTTCACCAATAGACAGTGATTCATGGGGAACGTATAAGTATACATTTTTTCTAAGTTTTTGTGTAAATTGAATGAAAAATGACGATTGTTGTCGGAAAAAGTCAAGACTTTTATCGAAAGCTTTCTGTTGTTCGTCCCTTTTGAAATACAATAAAACAGTTGTGTCTTCTCATTTGTTATAATTGTGGTCCAATGTCAGGGTGGCGATTGTGTAAGGAAGTGAGTGAATTAACGATTACATTATACTTCAACGTAAGCGAGGAATAGTAGTAGTATTTTTAACTTATGTAAGATCCTAAGTACGCATTACAGTTTGTGCAGTAGTGGTCGGCGTTGTTACAGGAATCCACACAGTATGGTACACACGCACAGGGAAAACTGAAAGAAAAAAGAAATTAAAATAAGCTTCAATCACTAAGAATGAATGAAATATACTCGTATAATACGCAATTGGCTTCAATAGTTTGGCCTTTTTTTTTTGTTTCGTCTTGCCCACAATAGTAATAACATCACAGTATATTATATATGTCAGGGTATAGTTGGGGTAGGATAATAGTGAGGGCCGTGTCGGGCTATAATTGGAGTGGGATAATGATTAAGAAAATCGATTGTCACTTCCGTCGCGTCATTTTAATATTCAACGATTTTTAACAGTCTCAAACAAGTAAAAGATTATCGATTAATCGGGATGCCAGTGCCCTATTTCCGTTTTGTTGATTTACTTCTCCCCACTAGTGGAGGGGCATTGCTACCATTGTCTAGTCTCTTTATATTTCCCGACTGACGCAGTACACTTTAGTCTCTCGACAAGTCTCTTTGAGTGAACATCACCTGGAGTTAAAATGTAACAAATAGTGTGTCGCATCATGGATATTGCACATATCGGACTAAGGATCATGTGAGTTCTTACGTCTCATTTATTATGAGTCCCTATATTGTATTTAGATGTGTTAACACAGCCTTAGGTTAGGTTAGGTTTATGTTAGGTTAGGTTAGCCTTATGTTAACCTAACCTAAGACAAAATGTGAGACCAGGCAGTGGAGGTGAGTGTTATGATGGTCACAAGTCCAAGGCACTGCCTGGGTTCCTGTCCAAAAACTACAGAATCGTAAGGTTCGGTTTATTAATTCATTCAAATACGGCCTTCTCCATTAGATTCGATCACTTCATTCATTTAAATCGTCTCTGTTCTGACATATACAATACAAATAAATTTCAAATAGTTCATAAAATATTTTTAGTATTATTGGACTTCTAAACCAACTGGCTTTATTTAATTCAAAATATCCTGATTCAAAGATTTTAACCCCGGGATAGCAAAGGAGGGGAAACTAGTTATATTATTAAAGTTGTTAAAAGCGTTTGTTTGTGGTTTTGTTTTAAAATAAGTATTGTAGTCACGTTTTATAAAGGGATATTTTAATCACGCGATGAAAACAATTCTGTCTAACTTATAGTCATACAGTGTATTCATTGAATTTAATGTTTAGAAAAAGGTTGCTAGACAACCAATTTCATATATAGACATCGTAAAAAACAGACGATTATCTCCTATAGATACGTTATCTCCATTTTATATATCAAGTATATATAAAAGCCTAACTGTAGGAGATCCCTATAATTGTATATACATATCTATAGATCTTCAACAAAACTGCCTGATTAAATAATAATGTACGTACTGTACAAACTTTTTTAAAAACTTTTTTTCGTAATAAAAGATATTCATGTCAATTCCCAAGCTCTACTGTATCTGTAGTAAATTTCATCGAAATCTATTCAGCTGTTGTTGAGTTATAAATGGTGTAACTACTAACCCGAATTTGTTTTTGTGAAATTTAATGATGATAATGATTTTGAAAAAATACTTTTTCGAGATTTTTATTTTTCAAATTCACATAACCTACATAATACCTTCGTTATAAGAAACTGAATTTAAACTTAAAGAGTAAATAATATTATAAACATTTATAATCTTCTAAAGATTTAATACTTACAAAAATATACACAGAAGAATGGCAAATAAGTGAGTCCTCATAGCTGCTCTTTTCTCAGTCTTTGTAATGATTTGCTGATGACAGGACTTGCAAATTATTGCAGTTGGTTTGGGGCCCATGTTATTTACTACAACGGGCACTACAGTTGATCCATGGATTATTGTAGAACTTCCCGGGTAAACTGTTGTCATGTGTACTCCTGTCATTTGTGGCGCTCCAGCGAAGTGAGGCTGTGAGGTGGTGGGGTTTCCAGAATAATCAGAGTTAGAGGGATAGGGAGGGTTATTAGAAGATGGTCCGGTGTAAGGAGGAGGAGCCGCAGTTGGCTGTACGACGTCAGTTTCATTTTTCACTGAAAAGAAAACCACACTTAAAACCACAATTTAAAGCATCTATTATTCTTTAAATAAATAACACATTCACAAATAATAAGAGTTGCCCTAGAATTTCAAACCTACAAATTTTTTTTACACAATCATCAAAGCTTACGTGGCAGAGAAATAAACTGTATTAATAATCACTTCAAGACAAGCCATTTTAGGTGAATAAATTGACATATTTAATATTTATAATTACATACAAAAAGAATACAACATTAAAACATTTGTAACAAAAAAAAATTACCTACTTCAAAGTAAAAAATTAAAATTATTTTGTAGTCGCTGAACATAATATATCAATAAGAAATATATATCTTGTCAAATATAGAACCTCCTTCTCTTTTTGGAGTCGATTAAAATAATTTACAAGTTGTCATTTAGCAACATGTCATGTCGTCAGCAATCGTTTCTAGGGTATTCACTAAAATAGCTTTAGATTCATTTCACAACAAAAACGTCGATGTTTGCCATTTTACTAACATTTGAATATGTTATACAAGTCTTTTTTCAGTCAGATTTAAAGCCTGAAGAACGTTAAGCTAGAAGGCTTTGAAAATTTGAGTACCTGGGTGAGGTGCCTTTCTATAAACCTTATTGACCTGTCTTATTTAAGGAAATTTATATTTTACGAAATAATCTTTACACAAATTATTTCTTTCTTTCTTGGAACATTTTTTTTTCAGTTTCATTAAATTAATCTCGTTAACCAGTTAAAAAGGTAAAAATATTTTGTATCTGTATCGAGGGCAGGTATATTGTATAACATATTTGAATATTATTGAAATCGCAAACATCTACTTTTTTCATGTCCACATATTATGTGGATTGCCCCATAGAAAAAATACTTATAACATTTCAGTATAAATTACCATATTTATTGATCGCCAATACCTAGAAGTTTGATTTTATATAAAAGATCATTTTTTTCGTGATGTAACAACAAATTGCCATTTTTCGGATTTTTTCCTATACTAGTGCTATAAAGCCTTGCTTCATGCCAAAAATCATGTTCCTAGGTCAAAGGACCATGCCTGGGAATTTTGATTCTTGTCGAAAATCAATATAATACATGACATAAAAGAGAGATCCGTCATCGTGACATAAAAAGAGTGTCCGAGAGATTAGAGACTTAAATATTTGATATAAATTTGAACTTGATGTCTTCACGTTTTTCTGAGAAAAAGGGTCTTGCGTGACAGTAAAAAAAAGTTAATTTTCTAGTGATGTAGCATATTTACAGTTTTTTTTAATTTTATCCTTCACTTTTGCTATGAGACCTTGCTTCATGCTAAATTTTGTGATTCTAAGTCAATCACAAGATTTTAGGGAAGTACCCTAAAATTTTGTGATTGAACACATTAACGGTCATATCTTTTTAATGCGTGGACTTAGAAGTTTGATTTTTTGACAGCCAGAAGGGGCCGCAGGCTTTAGTTATTAATTTCAACTTAATACCTCATGCGATTCCTTTTTTTCTTTTAAGGTACGGAACCGTTATAACTTGAGAACGGTTGGACCGATTTAGCTAATTAAGCTTTGGTTTTGAAATGTTTGTACAAGTACAAGGAAGTTTTAAAAGGTGAGAGATATTAAAATGATCTTGATAAGACGTTAATCTGTTGTCTAATACATCTTCTCCAAGCGAGGACAGGTCAGCTAGTATAATATAAAAGTAATATGTTACTTAACTTTTAGTAACCAATAAAAAATGTCCTATTGGTTACTGAAATATTCTAAAGTTTTGTATAAATCCTTTATATATGAAATTAGATAAAATCTTATTAGACGTATTGAAGCTTCAAATTTTTTGTACTTTAACCTTCATAAATAAATGAGGAAGACTTACTTTTTGTATCCATTTTTTAACACTCAGTATCACGATTGAACAATGACTGATTCAATGAACAACATTGACGCATTTTTACATAAAATTTCGCAGTTTTTTTTGATATAACGGTTCCGTAGAGATAAGATTACGAAATAAAATTTAATTCAATGAGTTTAGCAGCTTACATTACTTGGTTCGTCTGATATTCTTAGTTTTTCTGATACTAAAACCTAAGAGCTTTTCATTAATTATATTTTATTAATTTACGTACTAAGGGAAACGCGCTCAGGGAAGGGCGCCTACAAAATGGTCTGACGCAATTAAGAAGGCAGTAGGCGGAAGCATGCACCGTGCGGTTCACTCCGCATATGACCGCACCCAATGGAAACTGCTTATACGTGGTCGCGATCCTCAGCATTGAGGGAACGAGGAAGAAGAAGAACTAAGGGAAAACGAATTTTTGCTTCAGTGTCGCCATCTGATGTCGATTTACACTAGTAATAGTTTTTTTGAAGAGCCAAAAGGGACCTTTGCAGGTCCCAGGGATCAGCTAGACCCCTAGGTCAGGTCTTTATAATTTACTTCCTCCTTGGTCAGAGTCGAAGGAACAACTAGCTCACTGTTATTGCTAGATTTACCATGAAGACTATTAGCCATCTGAATTTCAAAATGAGCTATGTTTTCTTTTTGATCATAAAAAGTTGTAAAAATACTGGTTGAGTATAAAAAAAATTAAGAAAAATTCAGAAAGCAACAATTGACATTGAGATATCAAATTGTGCAAATTCTAAAGAAAAATCGTGTTCCAAGCATTAAATATCAAGAACATATATTGTAAAAGAGACGAAAAACCAAATAAAGAGTAATCCATACGCGGACGTGCAATTTTTGTGAGCGATGACATAAATGAGTATTTATTACTTTAATAAATAGATGTACTATACGTCATCTATTTTTTAAAGAAATAGGAATGGATCAGCGAGAAATCACTACACTAAGAAACAAAACCTTTTCGAAATTAAACAAATTTGTAATAACTTTAATGTTGTAAATAAGTAGTTAATAAAAAATAACTTAAATTCATTATTGTTTTTTTTAAATATGTCAGTTGAAATGTTAGAAATATATCTTTGTTAAAGCATTCAGTAAAATATTTTTTACAGAACCATAAAAATGATAATATAAGATAAACCATATCTGGCTGACTAAGTGATAAAAATAAATATGATCGATAAAGTTATTATCGACACGTTAATATCATCATACATAGTAACAAATAAGCGGATGTGAATTTATGTACATCAGAGTCAAAAACCTAGCTTGAAAGAGTTAGAAAGCTTGACCTTACGTTTGGAAAGAGTCTCTAATTTCTTTTGAAGAATTCCATCCATAAATTATCCTCTATATCCTCATCCATAATTATATTATGATGTGAATTCTTCATATACAAATGAAACACTAAAGAGCGGCTTAAGTAACCATTAAATATTTCTGAGTTCAGAATATACTTACTATTCTATATACTGCACAAAACTTTAAAATATTTTTAACAAATATTAGTAAATTTCACAGATTTTTATATTTGCATATTAATATTATTCACAAGTTTATATATAAAAAAAAGCTTACTTGTAATAAAAATAAATAAATTCAGCTCGTAAAATAAATTTTCTTGGAACAGAGTAGAGAAATCAAACCAATCAAAACTTCATGGAAATGTTGGTTTATTATATCTAAGTTCCCATGCTCACCTTCTGATTCAATCCGACATCAAAATATTTCATTGTCATTTGATTTACATAACATATATACAAAAGTTCAGCTAAATCGTAAACCAGAAAAATCAAAGATAGATACTTAAATAATATATAAATAAAAGCTTGTAAATGATTCTTAACGATAACAGCTAAATAATTCAAAATCCCTGTATAGCGGTATCACGGTTAGATAAGTTAATCTTGATGGAAAAGCTATTTGACTAATGCATCGCGAAATACGAACAAACCAACAGCCCAATCTATCACTTAGTCGGACAAAACTTGGTTGTTGTTTGCAAATAAATGAGCTGCAGGACCGTTTTGTTGATAATAGATTATTTTGTCACGGGTTAAAGTAATATTGATAATTGTTAGAACATTAATTTAATTTAAAATTTATGAAGTCGTCTACCCTAAATAAAAATATTTGTGTATTGGGGAACCAGTAGTGTATAAAGACATAATAATGAACATTTTATAATTTTATTTTTTTTGGACAAACGGTACGAGTATGATGTATCTTCTATTAAGCTTTTTCTTATAGTTTCCTCTCTATTTTTGATTTACTTATCAAAATATATTTCAAATCTACATTTTTAATTACATACACACATAATAAAGAAATTTTAAAAGTACAATAATAAAATTTGATTTAAAATGTCCATCAAAATAAGTGTGTATAATATTTATCTATATTTACAATTATAAAACTGATAAATACTTGACATTTTGTAAATAAAATTGACACAAAGCGACTAATTGTTATACTACTATCAGAAGTACGTGCATAATATGACTCACTGATAGCTAGATTAACTAGAGATTACATCGATCATGACCCATAAGATAACGAAAAATCTTTAGATAACCCAGGCCTATTATTATATATATATAAGGATATTTAAACATTTTATGTGGCACATGATCTAATATTTATGGAGACCAGAACAATACATAATGATTTTTGTTATCTACATGGGACCGATTTCAGGCGGATTCTATCGGAATATCTTTGAATAAAACAAAAAGTACTACCCGCGAATATACCTAGTTATCAACGGTGCTGCTAACTCTTTTTGTCGTTTTCTATAGATTTCTTTCCAAAACATTTTAAACAGCTTAGTTTCAAGCCTTGTCCTGCCTTGTCTTTAAGTGACAACAGTGACTTTTTTTATAGCAGTTAAGGGGCAAACGAGCAGACGGCCTACCTGATGATAAGTGGCCACCGTCGCCCACGGACATCGATGATACAAGAGAGTTACTATTGTATTGCCGATGCGTTGCCATCTCGAAGATAGAGTGTGGAAGGGGAATGTAGAATGCTACGGTTTCAGTGGACCCTGAACGAGAACTCATAGTCCACTAGAACTGCAGCATTAATGGGATGAGAGGGGGGAGGAAGGGGGGGATTGTTCACTTCCACACGATCACCACTGTTACATTAAATACTAAAATAGAAATATAATTAAGTGGAGTGCAGTGTAACTCTTACTGAGAATAACATAAGACGTTACCTTAAGGTTATTGCAATATATAAGGCCTTATATAAAAAAGTCTGCACCTAAGTCACAAACTCCAGACACTTTAACTTACTACCGTCATATTTATATAGTATAAAATAACAGCTTGAACGTATTATAATTGGTAATTTTTCAATTAATTATCTGTTGTAAATTTACTTAACTAAACGAGAGTTTCATAAATAAAACAAGGTATGCATAACCTTGCATTACATTATAGAGCAAATATATTCGTATATGGTATAGTACGACGTTTCAATTAAGTGATTGCTTGCTCAGAGCTCTAGGACAAATAGGGCCTTTGTGTAAGCCATTCAACGAGTATTGAGCTTGATTCAGCCAGAACCGATGAGATGACTTATGTTTATGGATGTACTGATATATTGCAATTTGCTAACGACACTGTTATTATTTGACTAGTCACTTGGTCTGACTACGCTCGAATACTAAAGTAAATGAACATGTCCAATAAATAGTGTCTATTTCGTAGGTCGGAATTGCTTAATCAACCAAAAAGTTTTAATGAGATTTTCATACAAAAATTCAAACTTTACGCCATTATCGATTCTCACTGCTGAGTGATACAGAAATTAATTTTTTGCTATCTATTATGAACATTATTTTTAATATACACTTTGCATCATTTGACCACTAATGGTACGAGAGTCAGAGACCGACCGATCAGACACATCAAACAGCCAGCTGACGTATATTCCACTACGTTATGGTCAGGTGACTTTATTTTTCCTTCAAGATACTGGGTAAACTATAATCCGCCAAATTTTCAAACGGGAGGAAATGACTGAAAATTTTATTTTTTCTACATGTTTAGAAGGCTGCCACTGCTCGCCCCACCCACGTAATCGCAGCTGACGGGTCACGAGTAATCATAATATATATTCCTTATGCAGTATACGAATTTTGACTCGAGAAGAAATGATTGACCGAATTTAAATCTAGCTCCCGTACCATAACGTTAATGTTATAACTTAAAGTGGATGATTTTCATGTAAGTGAAAGGGTTTAAATGACATTCTTAATTTAGTAAAAAAATCGATCGCACACCGAGTAACTAACATTACATCATCACGACACCACTGCACAGCCATAATGGTCACCAGGCGAGCTCCGTTTGACAAATAGCTCAAGTCTATCAAAACAGAGGTTATATACAGTCTTGGAATAAAATAAATGGTACCCACTATGGTATGGTATGTATGGTAGAAAACATTAGCCAATCAAACGGTATCAACAAGGTTGTTTTATATATCTGTATCTGTTTAATACTATTTTCATTTTTTTAATTTGACCCTCAAATATCTGTTAATGATTGAAAGATACATTACCTGCTCTGTAACAGAAGATACTCAAAACCATGGCTATCGAAAATTTTATTAAAGGTCAAAAGTGATTTAAAGATATATGTAAACATCTACATCACAAAATTAACAAATAATCTCTTAATTACTTAAGCGAAACTAAATTTAAAAAAAGTTTTACTTTAATCATTATTAGGTATCGCGATGATATAATATTAGAACGCGATAACTAACAGTTGCCTGTTCATGTTTTAATAGCAAACATGTTGGAGAAACAAAGAGAAACTATAGTTAGGAGGTTCTAAAATATGTGGTTAAACTAAGAATGGTATGAAAAAGTCGAAAAAGAGCGTTGTAATAAATTATACGCAAGTTAAATCCATAAAAATTAATAGGGATATATCTCATTATCGTCCCGAAAGGCGGATCATTGAAACATCCGCTTTTGAAATAATTTAATTCACTACTATCAATTGACGAGCTTACTCAATATATAGTCCGACATCAGCCATAACATAAATACAGTGAGTAATTAATTAAATATACATATCAACATTACTTTGTATATTTATTTAGTTTTTGTCCTAAGAAGGACTTTATGGATATAACTATTAGTTTAAAAATTAACTAATATTACCCCTGACTGAAACTCAAATTTAATAGTCAGCAAGCATCGACTCCCACATAACATCGATTTAGAAGAATGGATATTAACTTATATAAGTGTATTGTTTAAACATATAGTCATGTTACATTATAAAAATAGTATAGACTTACCAAATATTCATAAAATGCAAAAAATAGCATGGAGAAATATTGTTTCATCTCTACTTAGTCTAAGCAATGTCAGTGTGTTACCATGGTTACATGATTGTTATAATTATCAATATATTAATATTGTCACGCAGCTCTCAAGTTAGAAATGACCTGATAGTCTTCAAACGACTGAGCTGATCTTCACAAATTATAACTAGAAATCATCTCGATTAAAATACCTTTCAACCAAATTAAACTTCATCACTATCGGTTAATCTTGGGCGCTATGATGCCACAGAAAGACCTACAGATACACACGTTAAACACCCTGTCGATGTAGCGTCGGGGATTAAAAACAATATATTTTTACAAGCTTTTATTCAACTTGCATTATTTGTACGTATATTTGAATTTGAAAGCAGTTATCCTCGACCGATTAAAATAAAATTATGAATACACGTTTAAATTGGATGATAAATATGGATAATTAAGTAAAGTTTAAATCCAATATGGCGAAGGACCAAAATGGCAAACTTTTTGTGAGCACTTGTAGTAAAAAAAAAGTTATCATATGTAGTTAAAGCTTGTTTTAAATATTTTTTAAAGAAATTTCTCATACAGATTTTATGACTTGGATTAACATATTCAATTTTCATATCCAATTCCAATACATTTGAGACGGATCACATTTACCTAAAATTTCAATAAAATGAGTTAGATGTGGAACAATTTGGTTAAATATTTATGCGTGAAAATAAAAAAAAATTAAACACTCATTCTTAGAGTAAATTAATTTGTTGACATCCCTAGCCTTTAACTCGTTATCTAAAGAGGCACCTCAGGCGATTACTGCGTCTTATAACGACCATTATACAATGACCTAACTATTAGTACATCACGGGAGAGGCTGTAGATCAAAATTTTGAATCATGCGACGTGTCGAAAACTCTAACTAATGTAATGGCCCAGTCGTCCCAAGAGACTTCAAATCTTACTCAGGAGGTCCGAGGTTCGATCCTGGGTACACACCTCTGACTCTGAGCTATGTGTGTTTTAAGCAATTAAATATCACTTGCTTTAACGTGAAGGAAAACATCGTGAGGAAACCTGCACTCCTGAGAGTTCCCTAAAAAAGTTCTTAAAGGTGTGTGAAGTCTGCCAACCCGCACTGGGCCAGCGTGGTGGACTATGGCCTTATACCCTCTTTATTCTGAGGAGGAGACACGCCTCAGCAGTGGGCCATTGAAGGGTCGTGATGATGAGATAATTTAAGGCCGAGAATAGACTCTAAATTTTAATTTTAAGTTTCAGTTTGGATTCAGATTGATTATTAAATTGATGAAGTGTGACGAATACGCTGGAGAAAACGTATGTAAAAAATTCAATGTATGATTATGTCTATTTATTAATAGTATCTGTGGTAGCTTATCCTTGCTTTTCTAAGGTCATAACTCATATCATATAATTGTACTGTAATTGTAGGTTCAGTTCGATATCAGAGCTGCATAAACTTAAGCCATAAATCGTTGAATCGTTAATCTTGAAAACTTTAGTTACCTGATATAGGAATTACACCCCAAGGACTTAATTGGTGTCTCTACCAATAATAAATTAAAATAACCTCACCGTGAAACAGGAGGGTTTCACGGCGAGGTCACGTTTGATACGTACTTTTGAACTAGCAAGCGGAACAAAGTGTGTTTATACGATTGACTTGGGACATAAAACTTGAAAAAAAAATGTCAAAATTGCAACCAAATAAATATCTATGCACTTTCATCGTGGTTTAAATGAAGAATCTGAAGATTATGATGTAGTTGATCCTTTTATTACTCATATACAATCCAAATTCTAGAAAAAACGCTTCCAATAAACAAGGTATAGTAGCCGGCAGCTAACTTTAGGTCTGAGAAAAATTAGTGGGGGAAAGTTGCGCATTGTGAGCGAGCTGCGAGTCTGTATTCGCACTTCCATCAGTGACGTTTACTATTCTGACGAATAGCAGACGAGCAGGAACTGAAACGTCGCATAAGAACCAATGGCGTGTGACGCGTTGCTCTCCGCTCCCCGCTAAAATGGCCCTAATAGTGACTTCTGCGCATTCAAGATCAAACCTATACTTACATGCTGGTAGCTATAAATATATTTGAAGAATCGAGTCGGAAATAAATACGAAAATACGATTCTCGGGCTGACCGAATACTTTAATTAATATTAGGCATTCGGCCAGAAATCCCCTGAGTTTAGATTAGAAATCCCCTTAGTAGTTATTATTATGTTTTTGGCAACACTAACCAAATTTTATTTGTCAAATTCAGTAAATTAAAATAATACCCGCTTGTCTTTCAGAATCTTAACTGCACAATTTCCACTACTACCTTTGGAAGACTTCTTAATAAAAATTGGAGTAGTTTTTTTTTGTTATCTAAATTAATTCATTTAATGAGAAATGGTTATCTTTAGAAACTACTAGGGGCCCGTCCCGGCTTCGCACGGGTGGATAATTTTTTTTTAACATTTTGGCTCCCGCATTCTGTCGCTCCCTCTATCGCCGCGTTACTCGCTGCGCTGCGAGGCACTCCACACCGCGTCCGTGACCCGTCAGGGATTATTTTTTATTTATCTTGACATTTTTATTTCGTAATATCTTTTGACTGGAATGTCCGATTTTAATAATTCAAAAAGTATTTTACAGGTATTGAAACAGTCTTGAATACGAAATAATTTATTTGGTAGTAGTAAGTAGTTATAGTGACATAACTATAATAGTTGGACATATGGTCTCGCGGAGTTTTTTGTAGATATTGATACGTTCTATAATATTGTAGAACATTTCTTTGTCTATCATCAATACTTTTTACAGCGCATGCGATGAAAGATATTTTATGGCTAATTTTTTTGCACCTTGGGTTGGTTTTAGTGAGATTTCCTGAGGATCTCTAATTTTTTCTTTTAATAAATATAGCCTATGTTACTCAGGGATAATGTAGCTTTCTAATGGTGAAAGAATTTTTGAAATCGGTCCAGTAGTTTTTATGTTTATTCGTTACATACAAAAATACAAAAATACAAAAATACAAATCTTACTTCTTTATAATATTAGTATAGAAGAATGAAGTTGATTATAGTCACAAAACTTTTTTTCCTTCTTGTTATTTAACCGAGTTGAAAAGAACTGTCTACAGTAGCAAACCTCAGTATACCTTTAACAACCAAATACCAATAATGTAACAAGATATTAACCTCGGGCGAGCGCATTGTGCAGCTTCTGAAGGGCGCGGAGTGGGCGCTGACAACGATCATCTTCGACGGACGTCATTCCCAAATTGGAAACGGAAATGTATAGAGTAGCTTTATTATACTTTGATTAGAATTTTTTTATTAAATACTTAAATTATTTTTATAGAGTTATGATGTAAAGATGTTTTTATTGGATATATTTGCGCAATATGTGCAACACAAAAGGTCAAAATTATTCTCAGTCAGTGTCAGCTATAATTACGTTAGTTATTGTGGATAAAATTCCCCTCTACGATAAATGACGTTAAAATAATTACACTGCATCTGTGTAAAAGTTCAATTTAATAATTTACTTATGACAAATTTTGATTTTATTTAACTTTACTTACCTTACGAGTGAGAAGGACGTGTAGATTGTATTGTATATAGGATTGAATGAGAACGGATTATTGTTGAACGGGGATGTCTCACGACAACCGAATTACTTTAATCCTTTCTAATATGTAACTGATGATAGGTTTTTCTCTTTATTTCCGAACAGCTTTTTTTAAATAGATCTACTTACAATGATTAAAATTTCAAATATTAATACGCTAAGGAATCTTCTTCATCCATGTCACTACTCCAGCACCCTTCACAATCGGGTATAGTGACCCCAGTCGCTCCCTATAGGTAAACAGAACCTGAACACCTGGGATCAACTTGTACCATTAACTTTATAAGAGCAACATTTACGCCCGTTGAACAATTCCAAGTAATTAAATGTAAATATTTGTCTAACTCTACTATTATAACCGAACGATAATAACTGGCTAGTTTGCATCAGTTACTGGCTAGATTCATGAACTTTCTTTTGAAAATACACTTTTTATTATTAAAAGTTTGAACTGTATTACATTAAATGTTAGTGTAAAAAAAGCTAATTATCACAATCATGTCTTACCATGCACTTTAAAAAGTTGTGAGATGTCATGTAAAATAAAAGGAAGCACTTATTTATCAACTTCACACCCGTAAGGGGACGGGTTAGAGTACAATTCCCCTCTGCCGCTGGGAGAGCATCTCGTACGAGCCGAGTAACCCAGCACCCCCTGGGTGGTAGGGGATCTGTTCCCCGACTGTCTTGCGACCACCAGCATGCGAATCCGACCGCCAAGTGTCTCAGACGCGTTCCGGCCGAGCCGCATGTGGGCCAAATCTACCCCTACCTCTCCCATCCCATTACTGATGCTGTTCCAATGAACACCGGGTTCTTGCTCGAGGTCCATTGAAACCGCAGCAGTCTCCTCTACGCTCTCCCTCCTCACTCCATCTTCGAGGCGACAACGCATCGACAAAACAAGAGATACCCTCTACTTTTGTCGATGTCCATGGGCGACGGTGGCCACTTACCATCAGGTGGACCGTCTGCTCGTTTGTCCCTTATCTATCATAAAAAAAAAATATATAGACATATTTATTTCAATAATCTGGTTAATTACTTAGCAACAATAATACATTTAATAAATAGTCGTAAACTATATTGAAAGGAAGAACAGTTGATCATTTGTATATTAGCTTAAAGTAATGTTCCCTTGACTACTGAAAAAAAGACGCAAATGCTTTAAGAAAATAATGTTATGGCCTATATTTTGGCTGATTACTCTGCTTGACTTGGCGGATGACAGCTGTGCCCCCTGATATTTTTAACAGTCAACATTTAACGATGCGCGGCCTTAGTCCACAAAGCTAACGCCAAAAAGCATCACTCTTTAAAAAAGTTAACAAACAAAAAATTTCAAACTGTCCGGAACAAATCCGCACATTTGAAATATTTATGATACCTACCCTCATATCTCTCGGTTTCACGCACTTCCGCTACATTGAACGATACAAAAACTAATGGTGGCAGGAAACGAGTAAACTTTACCCTCACCCTTTGGTAACTTTTAAAGTTATGGAAAGCATAGATTCTTGACAAGCTAATATAATTGGAAGGAAATAATAAACTCTTTAGCATTAATTTATTAAAGACCTCTTTAATGGAATGTTATACTAGCAAATTCTGAGAGATTATGATAAAATATATGAGACTAGCTGTGCCCCGCGGTTTCAATTCACACTATATCGTTATAAATTATAGCCTATATGTTATTCTGATGTGTAAGCTATATTATTGTAAAGTTTCATCAAAATCCATTTTAGTAGTTTTTGCTTTTTACAAACTTTCGCGTTTATAATATTAGTAGGATTTATTTAAGTAATATTAGAGGAGTTAAAACTCTAAATAGTTTAAAAAGACCAATTAAAATTACATTATTTATTGATCTAAGACGATGTACCTTTTTTACCCGACTACGGCGAAGCCAAAAGGAAGGGTTATGATTTTGACAGTCTATGTATGTATCTATGTATGTTTGTATGTTCCACTCTAGCGCCTAGACTACTGAACCAATTTTCATGAATGAGGTGTCACTAGATTCGTAATAATGGCGCGGGTGACATAGGCTATAAAAAAATTTATGATTAGCTATAAAAATAAAAACCAACATTACGTTACAATATGATATTGTAAAGGTTATCTCCATCGAGAAACGGAAAACTATTAAATAAAAAAATAAAGTTTAAAAAACTACAATCCGACTACGTAAAAAACTGGTCTGAAAAGGACGAAACAAAAAAATAATTCAGATAGAAACACAGAAATGCATAGGTATAAAAATGGTCAAGGTAGAACCGTGGTCGCACACATGTACATATACCTACTATGATTATTTATATGATTAGAGGAACATCTCCATGAAACAGACATGGTAGGTATATATAGTTTTTTAACCTTTATTTTTTTTTATTTGGTAAAGTTATCATTTTAAAGTTACTTATGTAATAAATGTATTTATGTATGTAGGTATACACCTATAGGCATATTGTGTTAATGTATATAGCGTATATATATATAAATATGTTTATAAATAAAAGTTTATAATATGTCTATTATAGCGCAGGTATTGTTTACTGAGTGCTCCTAGCGTTTTTTAATAATTGACTCCTCTACCGCAAGGATGCCTAGAAGAGATCGCTCTGAGCGATAATTACAACAAGTACAGTTATTTCTTTTTGTTGTGTAATTTTTGGTTTCTTTTTGTAACATTTCAAAAAGTATATATATCATAATTATCATTTAAATTTTGATATTTTTTTATAAAAATATATAAATACGAAAAAGAAATGTTCGAATTTTATTTAAATGTATTAAGATATTATTATTATATTTAGCAATAGAAACTCTCAATGACACAACAATCAATATAGATTATGAAATCCCTTTCAAGAAAAATGGAAAACGATTAATCACACAAATTATTAGCAACAAACGATCTATTTAAACGTTTCATTACATTCAAAGGGCGCTAAAAGGTATGTTCTTCATTCTATACATAAATTGTAACAAAAGATAATTTTCCCCAGCTGGAAAATGAAGCCATAAATCAGACGCGCTCTCGCGGGATGACGTTCATCTTATTGGCGTTATTGTGATGTAATAGCTGGTACAACTATTCTCTGTTTTGTATATCATGTGGTTTATATTCTTATTTATCAGATAGTCAGCAATATGAGCTATACTCAACAGAGGGCTTAGCCAAGTTGATTTTCTACAATTGTTAAAGCGTATAGAAAACCTAAAATGACGTATGTCAAGGATATATCATGTGATCAAATTAAAATGTCATATGTAGAATGAACCACTAAGCACTCACGAGTACGACGACCAGGCTCACGACCACGAGTTTTCCCGGTCCACGTATTCGCGAGCGTTACAATCATTAACCCGAGTGAAATGGACTACTGAGTGTTAACGAAAATAATTCAAATGGCGAGTTATACAGCAATAGTTTTAAGAGGTTAGAGCTATTAATATTGTAAGTCTTAACAATAAACTTATATACGCATTTTTTATTGATTGATATTGTTTTTTTTTTATATTTATGATGAAATGAAACTAAAATTAATTATTCTTACATGTGGCGGTACGTTGAGCATCCGCTACAAAAACATTCGCTTCCACTAATAAATCTCTATCCTTATCAGATAAACAGATTTACAGTTTAAAGTTAATTGAGTGTTGTGACTTGTGAACGAATAGTGGATCGCACCAAATATGTCAAAATGTCTTGTCAACACTTATCGCTTGAAATTGTAAAAAGATAGAAACATAACGTTTTCAACTCAAACTCAAAATATTTTATTCAAATAGACTTTTTTTAAAAAGTACTTTTGACACGTCAAAATTGGTCAGTCAGTCAGTTTGTCTGAAGCTACCACCAATTAAAAGCAGTTTCCTGATGAGAAGAACTGGCAAGAAACTTAACAGTTGCTCTTTTCAAAATGCCATTGTTTACATCAGTCTGTTTTACAAAGATCATTCAGCTGAGATTGGAACTTGGAACTTGACTAGACCCCCAGTAATAGTTACACAAATGACAAGGACATTTGACTTGTGACGACATTTTATAAACAGATGCATTATATACTAAAAAAATTACTATTATTACTGAGAAAGAGCAAACCTATTGTCAAATAAATAATAATAGAACCTTAGATTTCAGCTTAAATTGATAATCGCTTTACACTCGCTTATATTTATAAGAATCTTCACGTCTCTCTCATTTATAAGGTAAGTATAGTTAAATAAAAAGCAATAAAATAAGCAAGATGTTAAACTTCGTAGGAAAAGAAAGTATATCGTTGGTAAACACAGGAAAACATTTGATACTCATCTTGTCAATTATCGATATTTATATATATAAAAATGAATCTCTATTTCCCTTGGTCATGGCATCACGCGTTAATGGGAGGACCGATTTCGCTAATTATTTTTTGGTTGTATTTGTTATTGTCAGGAGAAGGTTTTTACGTAACAAAAAAATAAGAAAATTATGCGAAAATTTAAAAAAAAATAGAAAACTTAACGGCCATATTACTTTTCTAATGTAAGGTTTTGACAGCCAATTCAAATTCAATATTCATAGTTAAGATAGGACGTCTGTCGGGTCAGCTAGTAAACTTATAAATATCGGGCAATTGCCTTACGTTTTCTTCTTGTATTTACGTTTAGCGTGCAGATAAGTATCTACATAATTAACGTTTTTCTTTTAATAGAATACGGAAGCATTACAAATAACTAACTGAAGTCACAAAGCTACATTTCCTAGTTAGATTGGCGCGCAAGTAAACATCGCCGTTGGAACAATACCGTCCTAACTTACATTAGGAGTTGCTAATTGATCTTATACACTGGCACTTGGACTGTACAAGAGATTGTTGAGCATCAGCTAGAATGTATTGTTAAACTGAATAAATGTATAGCAAAGTCATTATTAATGTAGAGACTTAGTCGAATTAAATAAAGTAAACACCTATTTATACATAAATGTGTAAAAAAAGTGTTTGAAAAACGTACTAAATGTGAAGCAATCGTTTCTAAGAAAAATTACTCAGTTAATCTAATTTCGTCTGTTTATCAATCCGTCTCCCTTTTGTACTTTAAAACATCTATTTCTTATAGTAAATGCATTAAAAATCTTTAAAATGATCTTAAACATAATAATTTAAAATATTTTATACAAGCTGACCCATGTCGTCTAATCAAGTGAATTAAGTATTCCTTCCACGTTGCTTCAAACTCATGAGGTTCGGAATCACGGCATTATCAAGGGACGTAGGGCAGTAAAAGGGTCTCTTATATACTTTTGATATTTATTTCTGTTAATATAGAAATTGCTGGATAAATATGTAAGTTATAAAACTTCTGAATGAGCGAATGTTGAGGATATTATCAAATCATTATCAAACATATCGTTTTGATTTACTAAATGTTTATTTTCTTGTAAATTCTAAGGTAACACTAAGGTTAAAATTAACTGATCAAATTAAAATAAATTAGTATCTGATTTAGTAAAGACATATCACAATTCAGAAAGAAAACTTTCCGAAATAGCACAGACAGACGTAGATGGTGCTAATGTAAAAATATCTATCGGTACATCTGTCTGTCCGAATACCACACGCTCGTATATTACACCACTAAGTATGTGAACGTAATAAAGGGGGTCTGGTTCAAGGGCTGCCGGCGTAATTATAGGCAAAGTTAAGAGATAATTTATATAGTCTGAGGTGTTGTTATTACTTTTGATAGTATATTTATTCATAATATCCAAGTATATTAAACATTAATATTACAAGTCAAATTCAAGGCATAATAAACAATTAGAATATCTAAACATGAACAGACTCCTTCTATTTAGAATTACAATTTTTACTTTTTACTTTCTCTTGTGAAAATAAAGTTTTCTGCCATTTTCTTGCCGATTGCCTTAAATTTTTTGATTAAATCAGTTTTGAAAGAAAAAGATGTTCATGAATAAGTGACCAATGTAAACTTGAAAATTAACTACAAATAGAAAGTATTATTAAGTTGGTAACGTTGGTAGTGGCTAAGGCTTATGACCCAGGGGCAGGTTTAAAGAACTCTTTCAGAATAGATCACTCCCCCACTGTTTGATTTCGAAGATAGTAAAAATATCAAAAACTCAAGTAATTCCCAATACTCTTACTATCAATTATCAAGTCAATATGCATCAAAACTTTAGACTTACGCAAATTTATCGGAACGTAGCTTAAACATTAAATAGCTAGTGGGAATACTACTAAACTGAACTAATAGAAACTATCAGCCATCTATTCTGTTATTAATAAAGGAGAAAGAAGAGTTGTAGTCTATACGCAGACTATCAGTATGACGGCTTGACTATAATATCCCCCTGGGGGGTATACTTTAGACTCAAAACTTCAGCGTTACTCCTATAATACTCGCGATGTAATCCTCATTATTCTGTCATAATAAATAATAACAATACATCTTCTTTATATATAAAAATGAATCCCTATTTCCCTTGGTCACGACATCACGCGTCAAAGCCTGGACCGATTTCGCTAATTCTTTTTTTGTCGTGTTTGTTAATGGCAGGAGAAGGTTTTTATGAAAAAAAAAATAAAAAAGTGGCTCGAAAAAATAGAGAATTTGAAAAAACTTAACGACCATTAACTTTTCTAATGTAACGTTAATGACATAACTGTCAGTCATTTCAGCAATACTCATAGTTAAGACAGGACAACGTCTGTCGGGTCAGCTAGTATAAATATAATTGCCGTTGTTTGTACACGCATTACTTTAAAATGGCGAAACCGATTTGAAAGAAATTTAGTACACGAATACTTCAGAAGGTAGATTAACACAAAGGTAACTTTTGATCCTAGAAATGGCACTGTTTCCGTAGGATAAAATGGTGGAACAAAAAGCTGAATCTGAAAACACAGTATACATAATTATACTAAATAAATACGCGGGTCGACTAGTCAAAGAATATATATGGTAAATAATAATATCAAAAGTGAAGGCTCTAAAACAATAGTACTAACGAACTTGTGGGAAATATTAAGCGCTTTAGTGGTATTCTGTATGCTGCAGTAAATCAGAGGGTTTCCACTAGGACAGAGTCGACGTTTCCATTTTCAGAATGTAGGTACATTTAAAAGTGTCTAAGCAAGTAATTGTTCTGCCAGTTACTAGCAAACATTTACCCTGTTAGTTTTTCACAATTGTGTCCGTACTGATGGAATGGGTTTTCCTGGTTCAATTCAAAAATTTGTTTACCTATACGTTTTGTAAGGTCCGTGTTTCTCTCGGGCTTCAATAAACTTCAGTCCATGGTTTTATTTACAAATTTGTATATAGAAAGAAAAAATTACAAAATTGACTAAATTTTTATTGTATTATTTAAAAATACTTTCAAACTGATAAAAAATAAAATTATTTAGACTTAAATTGCAAAATAAAAGTAATAAAGGCGTAATTATGCTAAATGTTATTTCTTATTCCATCACAATATATATAATACATGTTTTTATTTATAAAAAATTGGCTATGTGATAAAAACGTAAACATTTAATACCTCGTGTCAAGTTATTAAATTATTATTTAAATTTTTTTAGTTCTTTTCATTAACTAAAACATAATAAAATCCTTTAAATTTTTTTTTTATTATTTTATATTTTAATAACTTTACGTATAAATTAGTTATGTGATTACTGGTTACCATCTTGCACCAAATTACTTGTCAAAACGAATCAAACGAGCCCATATTCAATGTGGTTGCGTCATTTCTTTACTGAGTTCCTATGAGCATTTTAAAGCTCCATCATCAGACTCTGGTTACCTTTGAAAGAAATGCTACTCATCAAGACGATTCAAATAAGTTAATTGCAAAGTTATTTTGGCCATCTTCCAGCTCCTTCATCAGATCAGCGTGTACATGTCATCATAATATTGCATTGTCACGCGATTTACACATGTATTCAAAATTTCAGCTCAATCGGGAAGCGGGTCGAATTTAATTTGCAAGATTTGATGACAAACATCGGGAGAAGCGAAACTAAATAAAAGCTTGTAAAAAATAAAAAATAACCTCCCTTCGACTGTAATTAAAGTTTCAAAACATTTCATAATTATGACATGACAAAAAGCAAATTTGCAAACAGGTCTATTCATCAGCAGAGAGCTTCCCCGCTATTTATCTCTTAATCTATCATTATTCACAAACGAAATGTATCAAAAGGGGACGCTGAGCTATTACCAGAATGAACGAACAAATATTAACACGGCCGGTTCAAAGCGAAACCGATAAGCCTTTTAACACCGAGCACGATATGTATTCATATATTAGATACCTGTAATCCACACTAAAATGAAACGTATGTGTAGTGCAATGCTAAACTATATTTAACTAGCTGACCCGGCGAACGTTCGTACCGCCTAACCGTCAATGAATGTCGTGTTACAGTTTAGCTGAACTGTTGACAACCAATATATATGTCAATCCTTTTTTATTAATGACATTATTCTACATTTTAAAAATCTAAAATACGCCATTATCTGAATATTGTGGATATATCTTCTCTTACGTTCTTTAGTTTGAGAGAGTTGGGAGAGTTTACTTTATTTGAAAGTTACTAAACCCATTAACATTTTGTACGGGAAAATCTTTCTTCTTTTATTTTTTTTTAAATTTTCCAATCGAGTTATAAGTGTTCGAACAAATATATAATAATAAAATAATAATAACAGCAATGATATCAATTAACGTTTTACTTTTTGTACTAAATTATTTGTTCTTAAGAAAGGCAGCTGTATGTTAATACTTAAAAAGAAACTAAATGCAAAATTTGATCTTTATAGAACCATTGCCGAGGTACAAAAATCTGGTTCAAAAATAATAGTATTTTTGACATAGTGTAACGCTCTAACACATACGCAATATAAAATATAAAAATTTAAGAATTTATATAATTTAAAGGTTAAATTTTTGAAATAGACATAATAGTTATTATAGACATATGAATCCTTTCAACCACATTTTAATTATTGCAACTTAACTTTGAGCTATCCCTAAAACCTATTTAAATCAATGAATGTACACGAGCATTAAATTAAACTTACTTTAAAGCGTTCCCAGTCACTTCAGATATCGGCTTATACCTAATGACACATGACTACATCCTTTGATGTACTCCGAATGTTTGTCTATGTTCTCAAAGCTGTATTTAATTGCTACCTCGTTATTTTTGGATTATTTACAGAGAGTTTTGGACCGGCCGTCCGCGTCCCTCAGGGCCGACTTCAATTAAAATCATCAAACAATTTTTCCGCATATGTAACAGTTATTTAATTCACGCGATGTGTTTTGGTTTGTAAATTGTTTCGCATATGAGCATGGGTTTAACGATTTCAAAATTAACATTTTTATTTTTTTACTTACCATCCACAATATAAATGATAATCTTTAATAACAAAAAGATTATGTATCGAGCAATAAAGTTAAATTAAGTATTAAGACGGGACACATAACCTTTTAATTTAAATTACTATAATTAAAATACATCACAATTATTCAATTACTTTGCAAATATATAATTTAAATGTGTAAAATTTAAATGTATGTATGTAATATGTATATGAATATGTTTCTTCAATCTTAAGATATGGCATTATTTAATGGGGAAACTCAATAAATAGTGGAAAAGTATTTATAAAGCAAAAAGCTTGCATCAGATCAATCTTTTCTCTTAGTCCACTCGATAGTTGTAAGCCTCTGTTCAAAACATATAAAATACTACCATTGCCTTGTCTTTATATTCTCGAAATACTTCTGTTGGTTAAAAAATATCCAAAGTATTTTAAAAAAGAATTTAATTATAATAATTGACATAAAAATATTTGACTTGACATGAATTTAATTATAAGATACAATGACATTATAATTAGTAATAAAATTATAATTGTTAACTTTTATTATTACTGGGCTTTGACATTAAATAAACCAAATTGATATTGAACTACAAATGAATAATATATTTAATACCTAAAAATGAAATTTATGTAAATAGTGATTAAAAATGTAAATTAGATGTAGAAAATGTAGATAAAAATAAATTAATTATTTTTAATAATTTACACACTGTACCTAAAAGTAGGATATGATTGGATAATATATTGTTACACTAACAACCTTATGTACACATATTCTGGCAAATAAAGATATTATTATTATTAATAAAATATTATAAATTCATAGGTACATTTTCATTCCTTATTCTTGAAACACATCATCGATATTCGTTATCTAATTTCGAGTCATTCTCACTTAGAACATATTGTATTTACCAATACATAACTAAATTTAAATTAAATAATAAATTAATATAAAATACTTTTAATATAAATAATAAATTAATATAAACTGAGGTAGGGCACAGCAGGAAATTTCCTGCTCAAATATGGAGCAGCCCGACTGGGGTAGTACCTCGACCTTACAGAAGATCAAGCTAAATAACACTACTCTAAACAGTGTTGTGTTCCTGTTGGTGATTAAGGTGACCAGAGCTCTTGAGGGGAATTGGGGATAGGGTCGGCAACGCGTTTGCGATGCTTCTGGTGTTGCGGACGTCTATAAGCTACGGTAATCGCTTACCATCAGGTGGGCCGTACGCTTGTTTGTCGACCTAGTTACATAAAAAATAATAATAATAGAGAACATAATATTTCCCAATGCCACAAATCTGTACTTTTATGTCCATGGATATAAAAAAGTAGATTTCCGCTAACTGTTAATGTTTGAGGTTATAATACTTGCAAGATGTGTTGTATAGATCATTCGTACATGTAACGTTAAGTTAGCATTATTTTATTATTCGTCGAGTTATAGCCGCTATTGTTTTATTTACCTCACGTCAAGTTGAATAGGTTTCTAATATGTAATCTTATTTTTTCACAGATTATTAACTAAACCTAATTAAAATATGCTACATTCAAAGAATTGCATTTTGAATAACCCAATGTAAGTCGGCAAACGTCAGCCCTACGTATATTGGATTTAATTCAGGCGTATTGTCTGACATTTTTCATTCTAATCTCATTAGGGAAATCCGGAGGAGGCTGCGTCCCGGGATTGTTAACACTTTCACATTTGGAATTCTTTTATATGCTTTGTAAATATGAATATGTTTTTGTTTCATTTAAATATGTATGATTTGTATGAATAACTTTGAGTTTAAAGGATTCATTTATTTATTTCTTCAGATTCAGAAAAATTGATCCAACTGATGGTAGTTCAATTTATGTACTGTGTCCTCGATTTCGTCCGCGTCGAATAATGTCTTTCCATATTGTTATTTTACACCATTGAGAGTAAAACTTTAACAAACTATGAAATTAATATTTATTTATATCGAATCAACAGCCTAAAAAATAAGTTTCAAGCTTCTAGCTCCAAAAATGACGATACTTTCTTACAACTTTTCTTCCCCCCTTTCAACCCCTTAGAAAAAGTAGCCTATGTACATTCTTAAGCTCTAGACTATCTATATAACACTTCTAGACTATCTCTAAATTTTAATTGGCTTAGTAGTTTTATCGTGAAAAAATAATTTTTAAAATAGAAATTTATGAATATTTTAACAATAACAAGATAAATAGAGAAATATATAGCTCAACCGCAGTTTGACTAGTTATTACATAAAGTAAAATACTTTTGATAATAAAACTGTAAAGTGTAACCATTTTAGAGCCGTTATTATCCGAATGCTTATCTAAGAACTTTCACACTGGTTACAAGCCCTAGGCACTGCTCATATTCCTATAAAAAGTACATGCTATCATTTTTAAGGTAATAAAATCTAAAAGACATAATTAGCTGAGATTTAATAGGAAGTAGACATACAAAGATAGAATAATTCCAACGACAGAAAATACCTTACAAAGTACATGAAACTGCACGCTAATCAAATAAGCGAGCATCCTATTAGGAAAGGACGAACTTTACCATATTTCATTGCAGATAAAATCTTCGGATGCTCAGTTGAAAGGCTTTCCAGCTCGCCTGGAATGTCATAAGTCTACGAGTTTTAACAAGACAAACTTGTCTAACAAGTCGACTGCTTTGTGCCCTGTCGAATACTGTGAGCTTATATGCAACCCTTGAATAGGATTAAATACAGTATGGAATGGGAGATAATTAACAGCGTTTCAGTTAACTTTGCCGTATATATGGAATTTATATATAGAAACGTCTTTATCATTATCAAAAGTTATGCCGTACAATATAGGTGTCCAAAAATTAGACCTTTTTTTGTCCAATGCTATCAACATTGTTGGTAGTGTTCTATTGTCTATTAATTTATTTGAAGAATACCACCACCAGTTCTACAATATATCAGTACTGTTTTGATAGATCTGCGATAGTTTGAAGAGTAATTTCATGAAGGAAATAACCCGTGAGGGGACGGGTTAGAATAATATTCCCCTCTAGCGTTAGGAGAGCATCTCGTAAGAGCCGAGTAACCCATCACCCCCTTGGTGGTAGAGGATCTGTTCCCCGACTGGCGAAGACCAGCATGCGAATCCTACGCCAAGTGTCATAGACGCGTTCCAGTCGAGCCGCATGTGGGCCAGACTTGCCCCCTCCCTCTCCCATCCCATTGATGCCGCGGATTTAGTGGACTGTGGGCTCTTACTCAGGGTCCGCTGGAACCGTAGCATTTTTTTCTCACTCTATTTTCGAGGATGCAACGCATAGACAAAACAAGAGATATCCAACAAGAGTGTTGTGTCGATGTCCATAGGCGATGGTGGTCACTTACCATCAGGTGGACTATTTGCTCGTTTGCATCTTATATATAAAAACTTACGTGATCATCATTAAGTGGGTGCAGTTACCACCCTAAACTACTTTCACTAGGTATTTCAGGCAATGCACACACAAAATCATTTTTAAATTATCTCAGATTTATTTTTCATGATTGGAGTATTTTTAAAATAAACCAATAAGTACTACCAATCTATCAAAAGTTGCTCATAAAACCTTGTACAAAAATTAATTTATTTCCCTCCCATCAATATACTTTATAAGTCTCTAGTTTGTCATAAAAGAGCATTAAAGTTAGTAAACAATATACAGCATGTGCAGCATTCCGCTATGAATCCATTATCATCGATCGACACCCGACAGTCGACAGTCGACAGCCGACAGACACTCCAGGCCTGTATGAAAGTTAAGTGCAGTTTCCCTCCCCTAATCTCTAATGTTACGTGAGGTATTAAGAATTTAAGGAGCAAGGAACATCCCAGCCCTCATCGATTGGCTTAATTTTACCTTCGCTGTTTTGATTTTGTCTTGCTATTGTAGGAGTGAGGTAAAATAATATATCAAACGTTCATAAAATGTACATGGAATTTTATAGAAAAAAAACACACTTAATCCACGTAAGAATAGTTTATTAAATGTCATTAAAGTTTTGTGTTCACTACTTCTGTAATATTCAAAATTTCTTACATTTTGGGCGTATTTTCGGGTTCCGAACTTTAAAAGATGCTAATAAGAATTCCTAGCTATCCGTCAGTCAATTAAGAACTTATTTTTCAGGAACTCATAGAAGTATCGAGATGAAATCAAGATTACCAGTTTATTTCGTTAATATATTCCTCACATTTTGTTAACTCTCTGCCGGTGGTTGCAACTCTTTCAAAAGTGTATTTAAAATTATTATGACTGTCTAAAATAAATATTATATATCAACTGAAATAGTTTAAAAAATAAATGTATTTTGTAAATGGAAATTTACATATAAACTATCTAACTATATCGCTGTATGAGGACAATTGTTTTCCAACGGCGAAAGCAAGTTTGTCCCGCAATCCAAATTATACGCAAGTTCGACATGCATATATAACAAATTCTAGAATAAAAATCTCATCAAAAACATTTCTATGTAAAATGTTGCCACGAAGAGACCATATATATATATACCTTGCACATCAGATCTAGAGCCAAGTGTCTAACTCTACACGCCCTACCCCCATAAGCTCTAACTTCATAAACTACACCTTAGTCAATATATGTGACTTGGCCTTTTTGAAGCCAACCAAGCCAACAAGAACTGTTGTATAATAGAAAAATAATTTAAAGAAATAAATTGAATATATATAAATATATAAGACGGTAGCGAAACGGCTCATATTTCTGATCATAATACTGTTTAATTTATTGTCAAATAATTTAGCGAAAACAATTATCATTTAATTGTTCCCTAACCTTGGATTTTTGGTTGTTGGCTGTACCAATAAACGTAAACGGTCGGTGCTCGGTTTCATAAACATTGGGTACGTCCCCTACAAAGGTTACAATTTATAAGGGGAAATGGAAAGCAGACACATTAAAACAGGAAAAGTACAACAGCTCGACGCTTCATTTGAACTGTTAAATTATTTGTGAAGTAGAAATAAACAGTTAACTTAATTTATATTTTATCGCCTTTTGTAGTCCATTTATAACTTCTACTATTTATTGTATTATCTGGATATGGAATATTATGGAAGCTATACTGCAATTTATATGGAAATTGAGACATAATGTCAATCGACAATATATAAACCTTTGTTCCGATAAATATGTGTCAACTTGAGCTCTTGAGATAATGAGTATTATGATAAAATTTCAAAAAAGACAAAATTACAGTTACTTTAGAAAGAGGCTGAAGTGCCTGGAGTTTGAGACTTAGCAGCAGGTTTCTCGAGCTCCTTTACTTTGCAAAAACTCTCTTCTTCATTGATGTAATCGTTACCTTATATTTAAATGTGATCACTCACAAGCTTATAAAATGTCATCTGGGAAACAAAGTAATGGAAACTAACATCTTATCAAAAGTTGTCAAAACTAATATACTTACTATGAAAACAATTCAGGACATAGTTGCTTTTTTTTAAATTTATTATTCGCACTCGCACATTCACAAAGTCTAACAAGGTATTAGTTTTAGACATATTGTGTTCATGTGATGAATGAAAGATGATTGTGATATTTTTATTCATTCGTTCATACGTGAATAAATCAATCAAATACAAAATTTCAATTAGTTTAAGCAATAAATTAAGTGAATAAATCATGAGGGTTACCAGAACGCTGCAAATACATGGATCGGCCCACTTCTATATGAAAAGCGAACATGACGGGCGAATATGTCACCCGACTGATATATGATAGGCTTCGCGGATAGCTGTTAACTTATGGAGTTCCTTCATATTTAGAGATGCTGCCTGCTTCATACTAAGCATCGATTGTGTATATAAACATAATATTATCTATACAAATACTATATATGGACTCGCCCTGGATTAGAACGGATATAATTCACAAGCCAAAACATCATTTTCAGGACATTGGTATCTATTTTTCAGGTCTTTTTCTAATGCGAAAAATCAAGTCGATACAGGTACAGTGAGGAAGAAGGATGGGCTAACAAAACAACAAGTTACATTTTCGAATTTATAATATTAAGTTTACTAAATAGTCCCGCTGAGTTTCTTGCGCCCATTCTTCTCAGGTCTGGGTTAGGTCGTTTCCGAAAGGGTGGTAGATTTCGACGTTCAATAAGAGAATGTAAATTACAATGTTGAATAAAAAATTTTGACTCTGACTGACTAACTGACTAAAATGTTTGTAAGTAAAAAGTTATATGGAACTACCAATAATTTTATTTTAGCTTTCGTTATGTAACAAAGTGTGTAAATGTGATAACATTTTTTAATTCTTATACACAAATTTGTTTTAGCTATTTGGTTCGTCCTGACGTCATAGGGGAAAGACAAACAAATTTTCTTATCAAACTGGCAACTAACAAATCAGTTAGTTTTTCATATTATATTTTAAAAAAATTAAATTTTTTTAAATATCGATAGCAGTTATCGACTATAAAACACTACCTCCACTTTACATTCCTCGCCGTTGCTCACGGCAGCATGGCGGCGGCGGCAAACGACTAATCTCTTGATATATCGACCTTCCCTTATCTGAAGATCTCCGAAAAAGTGCTCCTTTATTACCCTATGTGGATTACTCCCCTACACCTCAGAACCCTATAAAGCCTTCAGATCACTGCTACAATAGACTTGATTCCCTTAAATATATTATGAAAGTAGTTTGGATGAAATTACGACATAAGACGCTTTATATTGCAAGTGTTCAAAGTTCTATCTATTTATAACTATTGATATAACCTCTTATACGTTTCTATGTCATTTAATTCCTTTGTAATTACTAAACTAATCAATGTTCTTTTTAAATAGTGTGTAAGTGGGTCCTTGGATGGTTTAGATTCACAACTCAATCAAAACAGTTGCAACAGGTAAGAAAACCTAAAAAACACTAACATTTGACTTTAAAGATATTCACTTTATGAAATTACTATACATACTACAATTGGAGTATTCTTAAACCGAATAAAAATAACTAGTCAACCTATCAAAAGTGTTACTAACATTATCTGAAATATTTTACAATTCTTAAATGATACTCTAAAAATAATTGTTAACAAAATGTTAAATAAAATAGGAAAGATATAAAAAGTAGTGATAGCCTTTGTTTCTTTTCCTTTATCGCTTTAGACAGCTCAACATGATACAAAGCAGAGGCATCTGGTAAAAATTAAAACTTCACTTAGTTATATTTCATTTATTATTTCTTTTGTATCATTGAAGTATGTGGAATTTAATGAGAGTATGAAAACTTTTAGACGTATTGTCCATATATAAACTAGCTTCTACTAACTAGCCTTCATAGACATACGCAAAGCAATTCAGTTAATTATGTCACGCATATAGTAACTACATTATACATAAATAACTATTAAATTAAAAATTTAAATTACCCCCGACAGAAACTCTAGTTTCATATAGTCACTAAGTATTGATACCCACAAGACATCATTTTAGAAGAATCGATATTAACTTTTATTAATCGATCTTTCTGTATTGTTGAAAACCAAAATATAAAAACAGCAGTCTATTTTATTTATTAATATTCACAAAATGCAATAAAAAAATGATAACTAAAATATATAGTATTACGTACTTTAAAAAAGCTTGATACTCGATTCTATTAGATACTTTATATCGAAAGAAAGGTATCGAGAAATACCGTCTCTCTACAAATCTCTACTTAGTGTAAGCAATGTCAGAGTATTACCATGGTTATAAGATTGTTATATTTGTCAACATATAATTAATATTCTTCAAACGGCTGACAGGTCATAATAAATCTATACAAAAAAATAAAATTGGAGTGTCTGTTTGTAATATTAAAATAACCGCTTTTTACTAAGGGCATATGGATGCATACACGGTACAACAACAACATTTTTTACAATTTTTGTCTGTATGTTTATTCCGGCTAAGCGCTAAAATGGCTGGACCGATTTTGACGGGACCTTCACTGGCAGATAGCTGATGTAACAAGGAGTAACTTAGGCTATTTAACATCTCGCTACGACCCATAGGATCGGAGCAACACGCGAACAAAGTTGCGCGGGTCGACTAGTTATATCTAAGAAAAATCTCGAACTAATACCTTTCAAACAAATAAAACTTCATCATAATCGGTCTATTATCTTGGGTGCTACGATGCCACAGACATACAGATACATGATACACACATTAAACTTATAACCCCCCGTCGTTGTAGCGTCGAGGGTTAAAAAAGAAGCATGATAACTATACTGATCATAAATACTATTGTTATATTCATTAATGTATGATGTTAATATGGAAAAGTCTGTACTTAAGGGTTAAATAAATTATTTAAGACTATGTAAAGCATTTTTAGTCCTTTTTGTGTTATAAGTATCGACAGTCTTAACTTTCCTTCTAATTAGAAGAGGATATCAAATACTTAAGCTTAGCTTAACTAACTTAATAAATGTCAGAGATAATGGCTTAGTAAAGACTTAGTTTGCTACTTGAAATCTACTTATCATTAATATTGTTAACTGGTCCGTCTATTGATTATTATATTTTATACTTCTGATGATAGTGAACTCTTTGCTGGACCACTATCATGCGAATCTAGTTTCAAGTATATGTAGTAATGTTTTCCGGATGCAACTTATAAATTATATTTTCTACTTTCCTTTTCTATACTGATGAATGATTAAAAAAATTAATAAACCGACTCTAACAATCTTCAACGTGTACGATTTGGCTTGTTTAAAAAGTTGTTTTTTTTTTTAAATTAATTTTTATCATTTACATAAAGTTAGGAGAGCATTTTAGATTAATAAGCATTTCAAAAACCACTGAAAAACCATGCAATTCACTGTTAAAAATACAAAATACAGAAAACTAGAAAACACCGCAAAATAAAAATTAACACTAAAATGAATCCTAAATACAATAATATTTAATTTAAAAATTTTAAAACATATATATCTCGCGGATTCAAATGAATTCGATTTCTTGGGCTTATCTGTCATCGCACGTCTTGCGCCTCCGCCAATCGAGAAAGAAGTCAAAAATGATATATGAAAATAGAAGTGACTGACTGAACTGACTTGCAACAGACTGACACAAACTGTCAAAGTCCTACCATCGACAATCACCCACTGACACTGACACTGTACTTTATATTAATCTGTGACATTACAGTGTTGCTATTGAAATAAATTAAATTACCACCATTATAACTATTTCTCCGACATATATCTATAAGTAAGTAATTAGTTAATTAATACTATTTTTAAAATATTTTGTGAAATATCCTTTTCAATAATATTCAGAAATGACTTAGTTACAATTTTATAAAACTAAAAAGTATAAAGATCTAAAGTGAGAAACCTGGCAAAAGTTTTTATCTTTTGAACTGGAGGAAGTTTGACAAAGCATTTATTGTTAGTAAAGAAGTCGCAGGATAGTCACGACGGCACTGAACGATAACGAGTTCTAAAGTCCGCAGATCCACTGAAAAACATACTTACTGACTTGATATTGAATGTAACTATTGTTCGATAGCTGTTAGTTGAAAAAATTGTTATATAATATGGTAAAAACGACATTCTTTTAAAGTGTAATGCTCATAAAGTAACAAAGTCTTCGGACAACATTTTCTTATAATTATGATATAACTTCAAGTATAGTTAAGTTCGTTTAATCATTAATTGATCCGCATAAATTATATATTTTTAGATCTATATAAGATTCGTTTTACTGGTACAACATATAATACACATTTCCGTATTTATTATTGGCAACACATTATGCTAGACAAAGGATAAAGCTTGAAGAGACAAGTGCTTATGGTCAAGTAATTTTTTAAATGATAGTAGAACATCACATATCAAAATTTAATGCTATTATGATCTTAAAGCATAGCTTTCTGATTACACATGACTTTACGTCTACGTTAAAACAATGTCTTCTAAAAAGTAACATTTTTATTAATAACATTCTTTCAAAATCACGTCTTGAAATAAAATCCTTTAGTCTAAATATAGATCCGTCCTATCTCCAACGGTTATCTCTTGATTAATAGTGAAGGAACCCACAATAAATTGTGTTAGATAACGCACCGATGACTAAGTGTATCGCATTATGCTAAACTCAGACCATTTCTTTGAAAACTATTCGAGAACGAGTTTTATACTGTTTCATATTTCAAGGGAAATCCCGACTTGTTTTATATTCACTATTTCATTTAATAGTTGTATTAGAAATATAAATATTTTGATGTAATTTTGAAATTAATACTAAGAAAAATTACCATATGTACTTTACCATTGAGAAAATGGAAACCTCACAATGTTATCAATCATTATTAACAATTAAATTTGCAGAAACGCGCTGAAAGAAATTTGAAAAGCTGATGGATACCAAAAATACACTCAACAGACTTTGTATTTAAAATAAAATATACATCAATCTAAGCGGATGATAATACCAGAAAAAAAGAAAATTAACTGTTTAGTCCACTTAACCCACGGTTTGGTTGTTAGGGTCTGGCGGAACATGTTACAATTTAAAAACAAAAAAAAATCGTAATGTGGATCTGATAAACCAACCAAAGTCATACTAAGGGTTCAAAGAAAGTTACAAAGATTGTGACTGTGATATTAATCTTACATAAAAATCTCGTGTCACAGTGTTTGTTATCGAACTCCTACGAAAAGGTTTGATTTTTATAAAATTTTCGTGTAATTTGGTGGGTCTGCGAATAGGTCGGTAGGTAGACCCTAGGTAATAAAGGTACCCCTCTCCAGAATCCTCAACGTTTGGCGGTGGCAGTTAGTTAAAAATAAAACGTTTGCATGATTGGAATTTATAAATGTTACTTTTGTCTAATACTTCTCAAGAAATAATTCCTAGACACGTAAATAATCCATATGTGAAAATATAAATTGTTAGATAAATAACAGCAGCCATTATATTACGAAAATTTATTGCTTATTATCTTTCACCCGCACTGAGAGGAAGATCGTATCCATTTTACAATGAAGTTTAATTTTATAATAGACTAGAAATTTTATCTTATTTTCTGCCTGCAAAGAGCTTAGAAAAGATTATTTTTTAGTCTTTTATTTCTTTAACGTTCTGTTAGTTATCTAACTAAAGTTCTCTTATATTATAAAAAGTAACGAGAAAATAACTTTTTTTTTTTCGCCTAGTTTTTAATCATCAAATAAAGGGCTAATATGACTTATAATTTTACGAAAAATCTTGTTATATTTATTTTTATGTAACCTTGACGTATACTTTGCCGAATCTCCCTAAGACGTTTTCCTAAATGATTTTTCATTAATATCTGTGCACCTAGATAACTTGATAAATTTGTTACAGTATTAACAATCTGTTACTATGATAAGTAACTACTATGTACTATATTAATAGTTATATTCATGCAAGTCTAATAAATCAGCTGATTTTAAAAAACGCTAGTGTAATAAATGCACAGTACTCTATAAAAATGCTATCTTATCACCACATCATTTTCTCCTCGACTTAGCCAGTCTTAATAATTTAGTTTCAGCTTTTGACCTCAATTTATAACTGCCTTTAATTCCCAGTTCGCTGGAAAAGCGGAATAAATTCCTGTGAGATAGCCTAGACTAGGATAGAACGAAAAGTGCAGCTATAAATTAGTGCCGTCCTGGCGACAGGGATTAGCTTAATCTCAGTGTAAAAGTAAGGCCTTGGACTTTTCTAGAATAACTTTTCCACACGTGGAAACTATTCTTTAATTTTAAAATATAGGTTAATGTTATTTTTTGTATGTTGTAAAAGTTCTAACTCAGGGTGAATCTTTCATCGTTTCTTTACAAAATTTGATTAGAGAATCAAATTTTATAAAGATTTGTGTAAAAAAAAGATATTTTATCATTTTGATTATCATAGCAGGTACCTACTAGATTAGGTGCGTCTGTATTGTTAAGTCTAATTTTACCATTATCCTGCAAGGCCGTCTCCAGATGTTCAGGATAAAAATAATAATATTACTCTGATTGTTCAAGCTATCTATAAAATCAGGTCAATTTTCGCTCGTACATGAAGAAAGGCAAAACGAATAAACACATAAACACACTTTCGCATTCACGATGTTGAACATCGTGAATAGTTAGTTCGTACTAATACTTCAAATAAGTTGACAGAAATGACTTAACTGATTTTAATGGAAATTAGTCTGGAAGTGTAAGCTAGCCTTAGATTAGGTTAGCCTTGTGTTAGGTTAGGTTTATGTGCGTTTGTTGTGCTAGCCGTGGAAACCTCCTCCTCCACCATTTTGTGGGCCGCTGCACCCTAGGCAACTACGGATAGTAATTTTCCACTATTACTTTCCGGAGGCCAAAATCCGCAGATGAGGGGCGCGTAAACGCAGTGGACGGTGGCTGCGTTGCAGCGGAGAGTTCAGTGTGTCTCGCTGCGCCTCGCACCGTTCATGAGGTAGCCACTCAGTGGTGCAACCGTGCTCAATGATCGGGGGCCAGTTGGACATATCTGATGCTGAGGGGCGTGAAAACGTCATGGTGGGGTGCGTAAGCGCGAGTATTTCTTGCGCTGGATGTTTCACCGTCGCCTCCAGTCTCGGTGTAGCAACGTAATCCGGGATGAGAGGAGCGGTCGAGCGGCCGGCGCAGAGGTTTGCACCAAGGTTGGGCGCGGAGATCGCGGAGCGCAGCCGTGACGGGCGCGGGCCTTAAACTCCAACGTTCGTACCCTGAGCGTCGCAGACGGCAGTTAAGTCCAGGGGGGTCCGGTGGCCGGAGGTACGTGTCGCTACGGGTACTCCTCTGTTTGCAGAAATGACTTGCGAGCGACTTGATCTTGAGGGATATGGGCCACTTCTGACTCCTCCGGGGGCTGGGTGTTTCAGTAGACATGTCCTGGCATCCCCCCTCGTTTAGGTACTTGGTGAAGTGAGCCCATGGGCGGGTTTGAACTGCGGGTACTTGTACCCGCAGATGGGTGGATGTGCTGTGGAGGCGTCCGCAGTAGTATGCTAACGCGTTCCTGCGGCGCCTAACATACGGCATCGACGGTGGTGGGTTTTAGTGCAGTAGTCCAGCGCTTATCACTGTGAGTCCCACATAACCCCTTTAAGGGGTATGCGTAAATGCATGCTCACTTTTAAAAAAAAGGTTTATGTGCGTTTAACCATAGGTTTAAACAGAGAATCTAGGCAGTTAAGCCTACACCTTGGTTGTGACCAAGGTAAGTTTATATTATATACTGACCGTATTGCACCCTTAACTTATGAGACAGGCCATTCCTTCTATTCTCCGACAAATATATATATATTTATTAATAAAAATTAACTTATCGAATACTCTCTACATGGAATTATTTAACAAATTAATGTGAGGAATCTCTATAATACCAATAGAAGCCAAAACAATAATTTTCAGAAATTTGTCTATCTAACCGATTTGAATGACCGATTTGAATGAACTTTAGCATACAGATACTTTGTAGCCTCACTTAGAAAATAGGATATTATTTATCCCGGAATAAGTCACAGATCCTATGGGATTATTAGTGTTATGTGCGAAGTAAATGCTCAATCTCTCAACCACTAAATTCAACGTTGACGAAATCCAACGGGTCGGCTAGTAATATAATAAATCTAGATTAAAAAAAGAGTTAGGTGACTTTCTATTCATATAAATAAATGTTCGTACCTAATGTCTGTACAGACAAAATTCACAAGCAGATATTTTATTTTGTGCAAGAATTACCAAATCTTATTTCTTGGTAACATATACGTATACTTTAGAGTTTTAGCACTATTATGTTAGCGAAAGGCTTACTCCATTGGGTCCAATTTATTTGTTTTGCAAATATTTGGAGTACCAATGGTCATACCTGCTATCAGGATTGAGGGATGCGGCTGCAATTCCCCTGAGACCAAATATTTGAATAACCAATGCAAATATTTCTTGGTGTCTGGTTGTTTTCATGAAATAATAACGTAGTAAAAATAAATTTTAACGTCTGTTTGTAATGTATATTAATAATAATAACATATTTTATAACAAAACCTTACTTTATTTAAAATTTATTTGTCACGTAGTTATTTAAAAATATATTATGCAGGTTATTCAATCTGAATATTTTCACCTAGATTTGAACCAATGATTGTTTTTATACCAATTTTAGACGCTAATAAATAAACCAAAACAAATATTTTATTGTTGGAAGATGTATTTTAACAAATTGGGGCACATAATACCTATATTAGAAAAGAAGATAGTATAATAAATATATTAATCTCAATATCTTATTTTATACTATGAATTAATTAAATAAATACAGTAATTATTTTTTATAAAATACTTAAATTTGTAAAAAATAGAAAGATGAATTGAAATGACACATGAAGGTGAAATGAGGGCGGATCTACTAATAATGAAGTTGAAGTGTATACAAAAGGCTATACAGGTAGTAAAAAATATGTTATAGTAGGATAATAAAGTTGCACGTAAATATTTGTACTGAAAATCTTAAACTACTAGTATTGTCGACTATAAACAATCCAAGCTTGAGAAGTTGAGATCATAAAAATGCACTCAATTCAAACAACTCATAAAAGCGTCTGCTTCATGAAACAATAGTTCATATTTCATCTCGAAACGAATTCCTCTTCGCGCGATACTAAATTCCACTAAAGTTTGCTTTAACAGCTGAGACGTATTTTACATTAGTATAATTCAATATTTTATAATATTTCATTGTTCTAGGGATTTTAATTATATTTCGTAACTGCTGTACTCGTAAAAGACATACAGATTGATATTATATTTATTAAATTTCTATTTACAAGCAATCTAACACTAACACAGACTTGAACTCAACTATTGCTTTTGAGTACTTTATTAATAATTCAAACAGTTGCGACTCAGAGACGTGCGTTGTCCACGATAGTCACCGGCAGACATGAGAGTAAATTAGAATCCTATATTCATATCTGATGAAAATAATGTTACACATAGTGTAAACGTGTTGGAAGCCTTTGTTATTTAAACTTCTTGATCTGCCTAAGTTTCACCGAGGTTTATTATAAATACCGTTTATCTTGGGGTTATTGTACAAAGAACGCTGTATAAGGAACTCCAGAGCAAGGTTTCATGTGTTTTCTATGCGTATAATAATCAATCAGTTTATACTGACCGCCTCTTTTAATACAGGATAATCTTGTTTTATGTTGGTGAAAAAAAAATCCAAAAATTATAATAGATTTTTAATAATATCTGTAAAGGCATTGAAGTCGAATTACAACAAAAATATAGAGAATTTCTCGCTAATCATCATCATCATCATCACGACCCTTCAATGGCCCACTGCTGAGCCGGGTCTCCTCCTCAGAATGAGGAGGGCATCAGCATTTTAAGCATTTAAATATCACTTGCTTGAAGAACAAAACGGTGAAGAAAAACATCGTGAGGAAACCTGCACTCCTGAGAGTTCCCAAAAAGTTCTCAAAGGTGTGTGAAGTCTACCAACCCGCACTAGGCCAGCGTGGTGGACTATGGCCTGATACCCTCCTCGCTAATCTATCTCTTGATAATTATAACACTCTCCAATATTACAAGTAAAGTAAAACCAACCAAGAACAATGACGTAATGCTCTTAACAAAAGTGAATACGTTTCGCAGAAGATTTATGCACTCGAGGTGTCTAAAACCAAAGACAATGGAGAACTTGACAAAGTTATTTAAATTAGGGGACAATTTTCTTGGGCCATAACGTTTAAGTGGTAGAGGCGAGGAGGTCTCGCTAAATGAGGTTTTAAGCCGTCCTCATGAAAAGGGATTCACAAAGCAGATTTGAGGCAGAGACTGACTCTCGACGTACAATGCTCTGCTTGATATAGCTGAGCTGTGAACAGTTGAACAATACATACATTATTATATTATTGTTTTATGGCTGTGCTGGCTCTTGACGTTCTGAATTAAGTGAATTACTTTTAAGTCTATTGTTTGGCTATTCATTTTGCAAACAATAATTTTATTGTAACTCCTTTTTTACATTTGCTATTAAACAATACGTGTTCGGTTACCATGATGATTTTTGTTCCTTTTTCCATCATTTCAGAGGTAAGATTTTAAAAATTCATTAAAGAGCCTCACACGTTAATTTATGCACAAATCAAACTCAAAATTTTTTACAAAGTACTTATAACACATCAAAATTGGTCAATCATTTTGTCTGAAACGTTGCCAGATAATCAGAGAGTTATTCTTTTATAATCACTGATAATAATTTAATAAAGTATTAGTCAGTTAAACTGTGTCGAAAGTTTCTTACAATAATTTAATTTTATCTACCAAGAAATTAATTAATTTTAATTGCTTTCACAACACAACGGAAAATTGAAATTTATAGAAATACTTATATAGGAAACGAAATATGGAAGTTTGCAGAAATATGAGAGGACATCAAAGGCCCAGGTATGATACCTGAACACAAACATCCTGAAGTTAATTGAAAAGCGAAGCGTCGGTGTATTTGCACAGTACTCGGTGGCCAGACTGTGTGTACAGCTCTTGTCCAACTTGTATCAAAGACTGAACTCTAAACACACGGCGCACTGGATGGAAAACTATGAATATTTGTAATTTAATAGAATACCATACCTAAATATATCATAATATTTATCAAATACCATGTATACATATTACAAGTTTTCGCTACAGGTTAATAAAGTTTAAGGTTATAACTTCTAAGGTCTTCGCATTTTCCTTCAGTCAAGAAGCATTACAGGTTAACACTTAAAAGTTGTCAATTTATTTGTTTAATTTATTAATTCTAAAAAAAGTATAAATTCACTTATCAGATAATGGACTATCTATTAATTGTGAAAGACCGACTAAGTATTAAATTTATGTAAAAATGATCACTAACTTTGTTGAGCTTTTAGAGACCTTTCTTATTTTTAGTAAATAAAACTCGACTGCCGGAATTGAAATGAATTTATTGTAAAAATGTCGTCTTAATATAGAAAAATTATTTACATAATAGCTAGCAACTACAACGAGTAAAACCAATCAACCAATCGCAACAAGCTTGCACGAGGGAGAGAGATGGCATGAGGCGACAACGAACGAGTATGCGCAGCGCGCATATAAGTATACCGCACAGGTGCTGCGGTCCTCAGTACGGTTCAACCGCTAGGCACACGTGTGTATGCGACAGCTACAGGGCTCCCCTTCAAGCGAAGCGTACGGGAGGTTTGATGACTCGTCCGGATCTGGTTTGCATCATGGGGTTGTTTGCAGACTTATCTTCGCCCTCGCATTCTTTCAGCGTATAAGCAGGTTTCAGGCGGTCGATCGAAATAACAGCTTGTCGTTCGGGTAGTTGGATCGTAAACAACTTATTACTTCTCTTTAGTACAGGGTACGGCCCGTCGTATGGCGGTTGTAGGGGTTTCTTCACAGCGTCAACACGTACGAAAACACTTTTGCAAGTCCGGATGCACAAACGTGGCGCGGCTGTTTCCATGAGGCTGCGCAGGCATTGGTTTGAGGTTGCTGATTGTGCGTCGTAGATTTGATACATAGTCGTGATCCATAGGAGTGCTGACTATAGCTTCAGTGAAAAAATCGCTCGGTAAGCGTAGGCTTTGCCCGTACGTAAGCTCAGCGGCGCTAACTTGCGTATCAGATCTCAGTGCAGAGCGAAGTCCTAGCATGATCGTAGGTAGCTCGTCAATCCAATGCTTGTCAGGTGTTAATCGTGCCTTAAGGGCAGCTTTCATTGACCGATGCCATCGTTCGACTAATCCGTTGCTTTGTGCGTGGTAGGCTGTTGTTCGGATTCTTTCTGCACCTAGCATTTGTGTCAGTGAGTTAAATAGCTGACTTTCAAATTGTCTGCCTTGGTCTGTTGTTATTTTCATAGGGCATCCGAAGCGTGAAATCCAGTTTTCGTAAAAAATCTTTGCTACTGTTGTTGCAGAGATATCGTGTGTTGGGAATGCTTCGGGCCATCTAGTTGCTCGATCTACAATGGTGATGAGGTAGCGGTGGTCTTGCGGAGAGGTGGGAAGAGGTCCAACAATATCGATGTGAATGTGTGAGAAGCGGTCAGTTGTTGGCGGGAACGTACATAAGGCGCTGTTTGTATGTCGATGAATCTTCGCTTTCTGACATGCGATACAAGATTTCGCCCATGTTCCGATGTCAAGATTCATCGTAGGCCAGAAATAACGGTCTTGAATGAGCTTGCGTGTTGATCTAATTCCAGGATGGCTGAGTCCATGTACTGCGTTGAATGCATTGTATCGGAGTGCTTCTGGTATGTATGGACGGATTCGTTGCGCTGAACATTCACAATATATCTGTTTGCTTGACGTAGGCAAAGTTACTTTTTTCATCTGCAGATTAGGTTGTTGTAGTAGGGATTGTATAGTGCTATCCTTCCTTTGTGCGTCCGCTAGCTGTTCATAATTGAAAGTAGTGGGACAAGCGATGGCTTCAACTCGTGATAACGCGTCTGCCACGACGTTGTCAGCTCCACTGATGTGACGTATGTTAGTCGAGAATTCAGCAATGAATGAAATTTGCCTCGTTCTTCTCTGTGTTTCATTGTTTCCGTTAAGCTTGGTGAATGCGTAGGTAAGCGGCTTATGATCGGTATAAATAATCAGTTCTCTTCCTTCAAATGTTTTTCGAAACTGTTTTACAGCCATATATATCGCTAATAGCTCGCGATCGTATGCGCTGTATTTAACTTGTGCATCGGAGAATTTCTTCGAGAAGTAACCAAGCGGCTGCCAGGCGTTGTTTACATGTTGTTGCAGTACGGCTCCTGCGCAGTAGTTAGAAGCATCACACATAAGTGCGAGTGGGACGGAGTGATGCGGGTGAGCGAGAGTTACTGCTTCTTGAATACTCTTCTTACATTTATTGAAGGCTTCTGTCGCTTCGTCAGTCCAAATTATTTTAGTTTTGTCCTTTTTCTTGCTATTGTGCAAATATGCGTTGAGAGGAGCTTGTATGAAAGCAGCGTTCGGTATGTTTTCTCGGTAGTAATTAATCATGCCTAGAAAACGTCGAAGTTGTTCTATTGTGCTAGGTTTCGTATATTCGGCGATCGCTTTAATCTTATCCTCAGGTGGCTTGATTCCATGTACAGAAACCGTATAACCCAGAAATTTAACTTCTCGCTGCCCAAAGACACATTTCGACGGGTTTATAGTCACACCGTATTCTGTGAATCGCTGTAGCACTTGATGAAGATGTTGGCGGTGCTCTTCTTGGTTATCGGATGCTAGTATGACATCATCCATGAAAGGAAATGCGAAATCAAGTCCTCGCAGCACTTCGTGGATAAAGCGCTGGAAGGTTTGGCCTGCGTTGCGGAGTCCTGGGCACATACGTGGAAACTCGTACAGTCCGAACGGTGTAATTATTGCCGTTTTTTGGACGTCGTTTGCTTGAACTTGAATTTGCTGGTATGCTCGGTTGAGGTCTAATGTCGAAAATATGGTTTTTGATGAAAGCTGATGAGTGAAGTCACGCAGTCGTGGTATGGGGTATCGGTCAGGCGTAGTAATCGAATTGAGTCGACGGTAGTCCCCGCAAATACGTAAGTCTCCATTTTTCTTCGGCACGACATGTAACGGGCTGGACCACGGGCTTTTGCTCGGCCGACATAGACCCTGTTGCATCATGTTTTCGAACTCACGTTTCACCTCGTTATATCTATGCGGTGGCAATGGTCTTGCTCTAGCGTAGATAGGCGGGCCGGTTGTTTCGATGACGTGTTCTACGTTATGACTCGTGTTGAGCTTCATTGCGCTGAGTCGTGTGGTGCCGGGATATTCAGCAAGGATATCATGATATATCTGTTGCCGGTCGATGCTTCTGACGGTAGGCGTATTTGTGTGACAAGCGGAAGCTTTGACTGCGAGGATTGTAACATTATCTATTAGACGGCGGTTCTTTAAATCGACGATTAAATTGTGGTAATTTAGAAAATCTGCTCCCAGGATCGGCTTGTTTACTGCTGCAACGATGAATTTCCATTTGTATGGTCTTCGTAGGTTAAAATCCAGTTCCAGTGTCTTCTCTCCATACCTGGCTATAGTAGTGTTGTTTGCGGCGTAGAGATTGAAAGGCAGCGGCTGCGCGATAGTTCCTTTTATTTTTGGTATGACGCTAATGTTCGCGCCTGTGTCTACCAAAAATGTTAACTTTGTTTTCTTGTCCGTGATAAAGAGGCGGTAGGATTTACTTGTTACGCTAGATTCCGCCGCAGCCAGCGCATTATTTAGTTTTCCGTATTCTTTTCGTTGTCTTCCTTAAATGTGCATGGTTTTACGCACCTCCTGGCCTCGATCCCAAAACGTCGATGATAGTAGCAGTATGACGCTGGAGAGTTGCTCCGTCCACGAGAGTGTGAGCGAGACAGGGCGCTGTATCTATCACGCGAGTGGTTGCGGCGACGAAAACGATTGAAGTGAGGTCGGCGATCTCTGAAGTTGAGTCGCGAAGATTTCACTTCAGCGACTTCTAATTCCACTTTTCAACACCAATTATCAGCTTCTTCAAAAATGGTTCGGTTTCATTACGTTGTAATAAAGAATCACAAATGAGTACACGGTTCATTAGGTTTCTTTCAGTGAGCTCGTGAGGTACCCAAATATCGAGCTTTTTGTGTACCCAGTTTTTTTCGAATGCGCCAAAACTGTTTTGTGGTCAATTTCCAGTTCTTCAGCTACATCGTAACTGCTGATATGCCGATATTGCTCCACTTTTTCAAAAATGGCATCCATTTTATCCGTAATAGGGGGACCAGAGCGAGGTGTATCTTTGACATCAAAATTTACGGATTAAAAACGCTTAAACCAAATGTGTGCTACTCTCACAGACACTACACTAGGTCCATAAACATCGCAAATTTTTTTCGCGGCTTGCGGTGCATTTTTACCTTTTTTGTAGTAAAATTTTAAAATGTATCGAATTTCTTCATGAGATTCACTCACACTTATTACTTCACAGTACGAAAAACAAATGAAAATCACACATTTTCCTAATTTGAATTTGGAATTATCTTCTTTAGAATGTAAACTTGTAATGATACCAAAACCAGCCAGATACAAATAGTATAAAGAGGTCCGAGTTCGATCCTGGGCACACACTTCTGACTTAACTGAGTTATGTGTGTTTTAAGCAATTAAATATCACTAGCTTTAACGGTGAAGGAAACCTATCCGACCTACCGAGGAAACCTACACTTCTGAGAGTTACCTAAAGTTCTAAAACTTCTCAAAGGTGAAGTCTGCCAATCCGCACTGAGCCAGAGAGAGGTGGACTATGGCCTTACCCCCTCTTCACTCTAAGGAGGGGACCTGGCTCAGCAGTGGGCCATTTGTGATGATGAATATCTTTTAACTATATACTGATTAATAAATATTATAAGTTTATGAATACATGAAAGTAAACAATTAATGCTAGTGTTAAGAGTATGGGAGCTATACTGCGCAGTCACACTCAAACGGCAATATTAACATGTAATCTAGATGGAATCCGAACAGTTCCTGGGGCTTGAGACCCAGGAGCAGGTTTAAAGAGCTCTTTCATAATATATTAACACTCGCCTCCACCACTCGGCCTTGCTACCGAATGTAATAGAGTATACGTATTGTTAATTAATAAAAAAGAAGAATTGTAGTCTATACGTAGACTAACAGCATGACGGCTTGACTGGAATATCTTCCTGAGGGTTATACTTTAGACTCAGAGCATCAGAACTACTAGAATACTCGCGATGTCATCAACATTATTCTGCCACCTACTTCTTTGATTTGTGTTTATCAATTGTCTAACATTCAAGAAAGTAAAAATGCTACCAACATCAAATAACAGGATGCTACTCAAATTACGTACAACTTAGCTTTTAACCAATCCAATTAGTGAAAGTTAAGATATCAGAAACTTAATAAACTAATTCCAGAAGATTAGTTAATGGGGGAATTGATATTTTGTGATGCTTATCGATAAACATAAACGTCGGATGCGACACGTAAAGTCAATTCTGAGAGGGGAGAGTTCAAAGACTGATTGAAGTAACGAAGCAAGAGTTGGCTAAGATTAAGGGTTTTACCGGTACCTGCGACTAAATTAAGCTGATTTATATTTATCTTGTTTAAATTATAAAATTAATCTATTATTTTTTTGCCATTATTTATAAATGTTATTAAAGTTTTTTTAACATAACATATTAAGTGTATTTTTCAGGATTTAGGAACTTATTCAAATTAATAATAAGGACAAAAACAACCAACCTTTTTATTTGATACCGAAATTGACGTAAATTAAAATTTTGAATATAATTTTTTTTTCAACTTAAGCACAGATTAAGTGAAAATTGCATCGATTCGAAGCTGCGGCAAGTCCATAGTATTTAATATCCAGAAATACAACATCTTAATTCTTCAATTTAATCAAGGCTGAAGCTGTATGGCATGGTAATATTTATAATATCTCATAATATGTAATCAACCTAATGCAAAGCATGTATTGTTCAGCTAATAGGTACTCATACTACACACAAGCTTTATATTGACGTTGAAGTTATGCGACACAAGGCGATTAGCAGAGCGCAGGGCTAAGGGCGCAGAATGAAGGCAGTTGCAGGGAATATATCTTTAAGAAAGATTAACGATCTTCAGGTAGAGCGCTTGGGGTCGAGGTATAATTAAACGCAATGGATGGAGCTTCCCCAAAGATTTAGAACGAGGGTAGGCGTCTCGCTGAGTTATGATTTCACGACGATGTGATTGGCACACTGTAATGAACCTCGTGATTCGACTTTTTTGTTCAGATTTGCATTTATTAATATCAAATCGATGGTGTCTACAACTTAATAACAGATATGGTCATATTTTTTGTTTTTTCAAAAGCATTAATTTTATTTTCTTCTATACTTAAAAAATACAATTTTGCTATCACCATTATTTCAAGACTCGTCAACATAATTATATCGCCTCTTCCAATAGATCTAAGCCACTTGTAGTGCAAGTAATGTATCTCCGTTTTATTTATTACTTTTTTTTTTAATCTAAATTTTAAGAGCTTAGTCACTAAGACCTGACTATGCCGCTCTATAAAATCCACAGCTATATCCAATGATGAATTTGGGCTGAGAACAGAAATCAATCTACCTCAACCTCAAACCCACCTGTACCAGCCTGTACAGCGCTCTGGCTGCATCCGATAAAGGATGCACCAGAGCACTGTTAAGCCCGCCAAATTCTCTCAATATTGGGAAACGCGAAAATATTTCTAATCTATATGCCTCATTCCGGGCAGATTCCATTATTATGTGGTACACATCTTCCACTTGATTGCACTCATCACAATTAGGCGTGGATGTTTTTCTCATAAATGTATTTATTACTTACTGTGGTTAAATTTTAAGTTGACTGGTTTAAGACCTATGATGGTCAATGATGGCAAGGATACTTCTGTTGGAACTGGGTCAACACAAATAGCTATAACTTTTAAAATTAATTTTTTTTTCAAATTTTCGTGATTTCAAGTCAAAATATTGCGTAATGGGGCCATGTTATCTATTTTATAAAATAAAATGATTTAATGGCAAAAAAAATTACTGAAAATTATAATTTTTTCATGTCTCTGACTACCCTTAACCCCTTAAGGAGTGAAAAATAGTTGTTATAGCTATTTAAAAGAGATCCGTCTGTATGTATTTAGTCACAAACTCCAGGCTCGACTTACTTTCTAAATTATTATTATAATATACAGTAATAGCCTATCATTACGTGCATTTTTTTCTGTGGGATGTATATAAATAAAAAATAGTTATCAAAAAAGACAAAGTTAACACAAATGTCTAAATTTTTGTCAGTTTCATAATACCTGACTCTGCAATTATTGGAGGATTTTATTTTGATAGATACACAGGTAGATACAGCTTGATTTAAATGAGAAGTCAAGAAAAAAATATATACTATGTCTGACCCGGCAGACGTTGTACTGTCAAAAGTTTGTTCATACAAAAATACTAAAATCACAATATAAATAAAACTTTACGACCTTTTCTAATACCTATTAAATATTTAAAAAAAATTATACCAATACTATTATAATGGTAATGTAACAAGAACTATCTTCTGAAAGGGTAAATTCTGAATGTAATCCTAAAAGGCAAAATGAGCCTGAATATACATTCCCCTTAATATTCCAATGCGTGCTTTCCACAGATAGTAGATAGTAGTCCAGTCTGTCACCCAGAATAATCCTTGGGCAGGATGCGGTCCACCGCCCGATATGTCAATTAGGATATTGGATGCAGCTATAACCAGAAGTTTCAGTTTGCTTTGGGAACTGTTTGAACTTGATAATTGTATTGGTTGCCAGAGGGTTACTTAAGATATAAGGGCTTTAGCAATATTGACTGCTTCCTTGAATAAGGCGATTACTATCACTGATATCTTTAGTAGTAATATGTCATCTTCATATTATTTTATAGTTTATTATATTGTAAATTTAATTCTATAGGTTCATGTACGAACGCTTCTTTAATAATATTTTGGTCTTTTGTTATCAAACCCTTTTCATAGCCTTTAATAGACTTGACAATCAAATAAGCTCTACCCTAGCAGATCTGAGACAATCTGACAAGTGATTTTATAGAGTTAACATTGTCTAACGTAGTGCAACTGGAAGTGTAATAAAGTGTAGCTGCTAGTTGTAATACAGTATACGCTATCATTTTAAACAATTTAAATATATAAACTTTAAATATATACAAAATGTTGGGTTGAACTCATACATATATAACGCCTATTTAGCAAAAAATAAAACGGGTCGTTTGCAACATTCTTACTTAGCCATCTTTGGAATAAAAATCCAAAATGAGCGAGGCCACAAAGCCGGGCCGCATTAGTATAAAGCTGGCCAGCAATTAGCTTTGCTGTTTGTGGACAGAATCAGCCCGGGGGTAATTAGCAGCGTAAATATCTTGGACTCTAAGCCCTAAGAACAGTTTGACGGAAATGTTACGTGCCTTACATTTTTGAACCGATAAAAACCTTCTCAAACCTTTTCCTATCTAGCTATATAATATACTCAATATATTAAGAGTCCACACAGAATTCTCAATAGTATGTCATCTGATATATATTATAATATATACGTTAAGACTTGATATTTTAAAGAATTATCTGGTAAAAACACTTTATAAAGAAGGAAAGAACTAAACGGAAAATTGAAGCTAATGGATCAAAATTTAATATGACTTTTTATTATTTCTAACGAAAGTTACATATTTATTTTCCCTTTAATCTTTATCTTTATTTATTTATTAATAAAATTATTTACGTAGCTTTGAAATACTTAGTCCAGCTTTTAATTTCTCAATATTTTATAAACAAAGTTAGAAAAAATAATTGTAATATTATATATATCTAATCTGGTATATTAATGTAAAATAAACTTATAATTTTAATTGAAAATTATCAACTTACATTATTTTATTTAATGTTTTTCTAGGTATATATTGAATAGAAAAACTGCATTATTTTTCTGATTTTAGCATACTGAAATGATGTAACTTAACTTCAAACTTAACTCTAATTCATTCTATAGAATAAACTTAGAAAAGTAGTTGAATTTTAAATTTTTAGTAAGCTAAACTAAAAATTTATTATTCATACAAGTAAATTATTTAAGGTTCTCAGCTCACAGCTTTACTTTTTCATAAAATCTCTTAAATACTTATAAACATATTGAGTATTTATTTTTGAATTTCCTATTGGCAGTAGTTGACATTTTTCCACGTAAGTTATATTAGTTCCTCTAAATTGCAATTTCTCATATATTTTTATTTCTAAGTCCAAAGTCGAATGGGACAAAGGATCGCCAGCTAGCTACCGCTCGTTCAATAGTTGTAATTAGCAGGAACTCTTTCACTATGTTTTCATATTTCAAAAAATATAGTTCTAGGTAGTACTTAGGTAAAAGCGTAGCATTACGACATGAGCAAGCAATTAGAAGTTTTTAGTATTTAAGATAAAACTAACTTAATTCACATTTTATTATAAGGGACTTTAGTTTTTAATACTTACATTTTGAGCTTTTGATGTTGACTTCATGCTAAGTTAAAGGACATCACTTATTGTGTCATCAAACTTGAATACACTAAGACCCTAGAAAGTACAATAGTGTGTTTCTCTAAAAACTTATTGAGGTATTATAAATGTACAAGATAGATGTTTAGTTCAATCAGATTTTGTATTACACACAGGACTTTGACAGTTTTTTCAACAGATTATTACTTATGATGATTGTATGTGTCGGGTCTAAGTATTTATCAGGCTACCCCCTAGTTTGCTCCTACTTAAGTTTTATTGAAAATGAAATCTGTGTTACAATGGAAGTTATAATTTAAGCATAAGCTTTTCTGGCGAAATTCTAACAGTGGGTGCACCACCTTTGAAATTATAACTGTATCTAAATATATACATTTTTTATGATAGCAAAGAGACAAACGAGCAGACGGTCCACCTGGTGGAAAATGGCTACCGTCGCCCATGGAGCGCAGAGAAAAATGGTGCGGTTTCTGTGGGTACTGAGCAAGAACCCAGTGTTCACTGGAACCGCAGCGTTAATGCTGATGAGAGGGTAGATCTGGCCCACATACGGAACGGAACGCGTCAAAGACGGTTGGCGGTCGGATTCGCATGTTGGTGGTCGTAAGTCAGCCGGGGAACAGATACCATACCGCCAATAGGAGTGCTGGGTTACTCGGCTCTTATTGACTTGTATTATAACCCGTCCCTCACGGATAATACTACCAACCAAAATTATCACTGTTCGAAAATAAATCTTAAGTTATTTTATGTTCCTAGAAATAAACTCAAACAGCGGCACAGGCTCCCTCTACCACTCAATCTGTAGCACCTATATGCAAAGCGATGATTCCCATATATCTCAATTTGCCTATAAATTATACGGATGAGACTAATTGAAAAATAAATACCCTTTGTTAACAATAATAAAAGGAACAGCAAACACTGTCTGTGTAAGGGCCCTAATTAATTCACCGGACTCAGACACACCAAAAAATACATTCATTTGAATTTCGAATGCATTGCGAACGTGACCTTAGCGTCCCATTTGGATGCACAATGGTTGTCTCGATTAAGTAAAGCTTCACCAAAAATACTTTTAAGCTAAAATGGCGGATAGGATTATAGAATAATTTATTATTTCAGAAAAGAAAGTTAAAAGGGAGTAATTTTATATGAATTGTATTTAATTTTATGTACTAATTGTATTGTTTTCATTGAAATAAAACACTAGTATGACAATCGGAGACGATCTAGAAACATGTCCGATCGACACTAACAATAACTCATTGTAAACTTGAAATAAAATATCTCAAATATTATTATTATATGTTGGGAGCCAAAGCCACTTTATTTCTTTAAACAAAATGTGAATAAATTAGGCTCTCAACGACGATTTCTGGTCTTCGCAATGCGACCTCAGTGGTCCAAAGAGAACTTCCAGTCATGATAAATATAATATGATATTGTAGCGAGTCTACATCAAAACAATTCGCTTGCCTAGACCTATCTTTATTTCATTTCGAACTTGCTAGAAAATGTCAAAATAGAATAAGACGGCAAGATGAACCGAGAGTAACAGCAAGGTGTCGTTTGCTGGAAATTTCGCGAGCCTTCGATGATTGACATGTGGGAAAAGGATGGCATTAGGCAAATTTATGCGTTCGAGTGGGATGGGTATAACTCTAGATCTTTCCAGTGGTTGTCAGAATAATCTTTTTTTAAATCGCTAGAATCAAGTAACGAGAAGTTTCTATATGAAATTCTATATAAAGCGTTGTACAGACGATTGTAAGTCTGTCTATTACACGAGAGTGAAGAAGAGATATTGAAGTGCAGAGAAAGTGATACCTAGTCATAGTGGTGGAATATTGTGAAGTGTATAGTGACGAACAACGGTGGAAATAGTGCTTAGTGAGAAGCGCGCGTAATAAGTGTGGAACTATACAGATTAGAAATAAGAACTGTAAATACCGGAGACGTGTAAATAGTGCGAGAACGTAGTGTAGAGTTATTTTTGTGAAGATTTACGTCGACTTTTGTAACATTTTAAATAAATCCTTTACCAAAGAAGCATCTAACAATTCTAAAAACTCAAGCTCGTAACAATATGTACAATTTTATATTATTGTAAATACATTGTATGACTATTTAAAATTCAAATGCAAAAACGATCAACAAAAAATAATACCAAAGCAAAAAACCATAACTTTTTACAGTTATGATATTAAAATAATTTATGAACTTATAAGCATAATTTATAACAAAATAATGCGAACAAATTCAGAAGGATCGCTGAACAAGGGTCAGCCTTAATTATGCAGAACCCTTTCCCGTCAGCGTATATACTCTACAATTTTGCTGATTTAGACGAAATTGAAGAAGAGGTTCAAGTTCACTTAATAAAACTACTCTATGCCATCAATATACGATTCACTCATTATTATCATATTACGTAAGAAATAATAAAGAATGCTTGGGGCTTGTAACCCTAGTGCAGATTTATAAGCTTTCATCTCCATCTCGCAATTAAACCTTGTGATTATCAATAAGGATTACACATCACTATATTATCGCTTTGAAAGTCAATATTTATTCAATTAATTTACTTGTCAAACTGATGCTGAATTGTCCAGTTTTCCAGTTCGTATTTTAAATAAACCAATAGAAACCCCTCGCCAATCACAATTTATTAAAAGTAGGTAATGCTAGCAGCATTAAGTTAGTAATCAATAGTTTTATATTTCTATTTATATTTATGTTATTTTATAGTTTATACAGCATGAATAATACCCATAAGTACTATTTACATAACATTTTCGAGAATTATGTCATAAACAACAGCTACGCTTTACATTGCATTTGCATGATAACGACAATGTGTGGGGCCGGAAATTTCCCTCTTTAAAGAAAAATGTTAACAGGGACAGATTATGGCTACCATATAAAATGGCGGACTTTATTTAATCTGAAGATTATGCCAAGTTATATAATTATGCAAATTTTTGGAAATAAAATTGTTAATGAGATTATGCCTTTAGGTTCGACAGAAGGTTTGCCATTTAAAATTTAACACCACCACCAGCTGCTTATAAAAAAATCATATCTTTTGAGACATTGTTAAATGTTAGCAACACTATATAGGATAGGCGATTGATTTCAAAGACTGATTATTGACTACCATAGTAAAGTGTAATGGTAGTAAAATTTAATAGAATCACATTACGAGTTATACATTTTATTGGGTGGTGAAATGGGCTTTGTAAACCTGCAAAAGAGTCACAAGGATAAATACATATAGGTATGGAAACGGTGGTAATTACACTCTCTATTATGCTATCTATTATTTTTGGTATCTTATGGTCGTGGTATCAAAATGAATGTGATAATTATTATCACTTGTCCTTTAGTTTTAATTGCTAAGTTTGGATATTGTAAAAGATTTACTTTACAGTGTTACCCAGTGGTTAAGACTTGAATGTCTTACTCGGGATGTCCGAGTTCCGTCCTGAGTACACACTTCCGACTTCTCTGAGTTATGTGTGTTTTAAGCAATTAAATATTACTTGCTTTAACGGTGAAGGAAAATATCGTGAGAAAACCTGCACTTCTGAGAGTTTTCCATAAAGTTCTCAAAGGTGGTAAACAATGCCCTAACCCTCCTCCTCATTCTAAGGAGGAGACCCGGCTCAGCAGTGGGTCATTAACAGGTTCATATGATTATGAAAAGATTGCAATGATTAGTATCTGATTTAATACTGGAAGGATTATTTGGCTATAGAAATTTCATAAATGTATAGCTCTTAATTTGTTTATTTCTGTAAAACGTTATAAATATTAAATCAATATTGTTATTCTGAACAATAATTTCAGTGAGACGAGCAACCGATAAAACGTCCTGAATAAATAATAGCCGGCGCACAAATAGCCGACACGTCTACTGCATTTACTGATTTGCTCCGAAATACCGGAATACGTCGCTAGTATCCGGTCTTTTTAATCCCTAATTGGTCATAATGTTCACAAGCTCAGCCCCTAAATTATAGGGGAGGACACGGCTATTTATGGTTTCATAATACCATTGGTACGGAAATTGGACACAGGTTGCGATATTCCTGTATGACTTTTTAATTTGAAATATCACCAATTATTCCTTTAAGGCCAAGTTTAAGGGAGTTTTTTTAATCAGAATCATATGTTACAATTCATGGTTCAGATATATATCTGAATCATTAATTGTAACATATCGTTCAAATTCGGTCAATCATTTCCTCTTGAGTGAAAATTCATATACTGCATAAGGAATATATATTATGATTTCTCGAAAAAAAATTAAGTCATTTCTTCCCGTTTGAAAATTTGTCGGATTATAGTTTACCTAATATCTGGATTGAAAAATAAAGTCAGCTGACCATAACGTGGTGGATTATACGTCAACTGGCTGCTTGACCGTGTAACATTTTGATTTTTTTATAGCAAAATCACAGTTTACATTTAAGTAGCTTTTTACTAAACTAAACTCATGTTTGTAAAAAAGCTACCCACGGAATCACAGCTGACGGTCACGAGTAATCATAATATTACCCCCTTATGCATTTCACGAATTTTCGCTTGAGAGGGAGGTCTTGAAACTCTGTCACTGGCTCCCATACCATATATGCGTCGAAGAAATTAGAATGAGAGGTATAGTTAGAATATACAATCTTTTATAAGCATCGTATGTGCGCAATGTATGGATAGCCTATCTTGAAAGCTACGCGTGCAATCGGTCAGGATATAACTAAACATTATGATCTCCTACTATCCTGACAGGAACCCAAGCAGTGCGTTGGACTTATGACCAAGCGTGTAGATATAAAGACGTCTTCAACAAGATTGTAAAACCCATCTTCATTGCCCAGGTTCGCTGTTTAAATCTAAGGTTAGGCTAAAACACAAGGCGAACCTAAGCCTAATATAAACACGACATATTTATAATGGAACTAAAGATGTTGATTAACTATGTGTTAATCCTCTTTTCCCAAGAGGATATCGTTTCAACATGGACGATGAAGAATTTTTTTAATTATATAAATTAACAAATTTTAATTTTTATATTACATAGGTACTTATTGGCTCTAAATCTATATACAGAGGTTATTATTATTGACGAGACGGTGGTTCTTCGAATAAACTAAGAGAAGCGACTCGCCAATACAAAGTTATCAAAAGCATTGGCAACATTCAACACAATTTAGAATATGTAATCACAAAAAAAATAATTAATCTTTTTAGTGCCACGAAAAACTATTGATCAATAACCAATGATAAATCCTACATCCTTACTTTATCGACACTTAAAATTGATGAATAAACGGACGACCGAAACAAGCAATTTTCAAAGTCGTAACGGTAATACCTCACGATAACGACGGGATGATATTTTATTAAACTCATAAAACATCTCTAGGCCGCTCGAAGGAAATTTCTTTGAGTAGTATATCAATATCTTGTGACACTGATAAAATGCCACTCACAAAAAAGCAAAAAGATCGAGGTTTTAGATGGAAAAGAAACCCCCAAGTAATCTTTATATTAAGTACATTATCACCTTAGTCTATATATAAATGAAACGGCTAAATTAAGAAGTAAAACCAAAGTTTTAGAACAAGTAAAACTTATAATTGTCATAGAATGAGAGAGGAATGATACCCATTACTGTGCAGCAATACGTATACACAGCATGGGGCTTGAGATCCAGGAGCAGATTTTAAGAGCTCTTGCATAATATATTAACTCTCTCCTCCACCACTCGACCACGCCAACTATAAAAAATAATAAAACGTGGACCTCAAGAAGGGCGACCGTAACCACTACACTATAATACTACTTCCATGTACACTGAGCGAAAACACAGAGAGACTGACTCTAATCTTTCGCACTAAATATAAAAGAAAACAAGCGAATACTTGGCGAATATACAATAATTATATTGGATAATACCTAAGGTCGGATAGTACCAAACATTGACTACCTTTCTTTCGACATCACCTATTGATAAAAATTGAGTATCAACCCCTTTAAAGTATATATTTTATCTATCACTAGCTGACCTAAAAAAATTGGGGTGGGCCACCTTAGCCGCTTAGAGGTATGAAAAATAGATAGTAGCCGATTCTCAGACCTACTAAATATGCATATAAAATTTCATAAAAATCAAACATTGTGACACAAGAATTTTATATACTTACAAGATTTGTTTTTTTTTTCATTTTAAGAAATTTTGTTAAGTGTGTATTGACAAAAAACCGACTTATATAAGTATACAAAAAATCGACTTATATAAGTAAATGTCGTTTCTTATACTTGGTGACTACCTATATTAAGTTTGAGTATCAGTTTTTAATTTAATAGTTATCACTTTCTTATCTAGAATGAATTTTGATTTTCTTTAACGTTTAATCCGTTAAATGTAAATGAATAAAAACACAAGAACATAACTAATTTGTAAGTTAAGAAAGAAACAAAGTTTTTAGTGCCAAAATATATTTTTGTAGTTTTCTTGTAAGGAAGTGTCTGGCGAAGTCGCCGCCTCGTCGACGCCAGCGGCATTATGTTCTGTTCTCTAAATTTGGACACATAAAATGTCACTTAATACTTTTTCAGATTATGAAATAAATACTAATTAATATACGCTACTATTACAAGAAAAAAATCATATTATTTTGTTTAGAAACATGAATGGAAAAGCTGCAGCACTCTTTTAGTCCAAAATTCGACCTAATCATAAAACTAATATATATGTCGAGGATATTAAATAGTGTGAAGGAAGAAGGATGGAGGAATACTGGAGCATACAACAAGGGGGGATGGTATTGAATGGAGTATTGGGTAAACGCAACGTAGATACTTCTACTGAACCAATAAATGATGAAATATGATCTCTGACAATTACGAGAGAAACCTCAGCAGTGCCTTGGACTTGTGACCAAGGGGTAGGCTTAAGGAATTCATTTAAGTGATCACGACACTCGCCTCCACTGCTCAGGCTCTCTGTTTAAACCTAAGGTTAATCTTACATAAACCTAACACAACACAGGACGTGGCAATTTAATTGTACAGTATTCACGTGACCTTGATCGGACAGCACTTCCACTGCACTGCACAATACTAGCACTATCCAGGGACTACTTCACATCCTAAGAGACCGCGCACGACTAAGACTTCAGTTAGACTGTCGATGGCATATAAAGGGTCGAGGGTCGAGACTGTCCAAACAATAGAAGTGACTACTACCTTACTCCAACGCCATAGATACCAATGACGATTCGATTATTCGATAATCTTTTACTATTCTCCGAAATATACAAAATATGGGCATTTAAATATATTTATAGACTATATATAGATATATTTAATTTATAAACTTTTTATTATAAATATCGTAACTAATCGAATATTACACACTGAGGTACAGTCAGAAAGGATGGGCTTTACGAATCTAGATGGTTAAGATTTATATAATCTTAAAACTACACAGACTTCATAATTAAATATGATCATTTGAAAACTGTAAAACGGCAATTATAACATAACAGAACGTTAGAGCATTCTGTAAATGATTACGACGCCATTTGCAAATCGCTATCAGATTCTCAGATATGATACATGACTACAAAGTTACAATCGAATCGGCATCCGATAAATCAGCGAAGCGCCAATATATCAATATCAAAATTAAAGAACGAAAGTAGATATAGCTACCGGCACGTAAGTATAGGTTTCACCTTGAACGCACAGAAATCACTATTGAGGCCTTCTTAGCGGGGAGCATGGCGAGTGCGGGGCAAGAGTTTTGAAGAATTGGTATATGCGACGTTTCAATTCCCGCGCGTCTGCTATTGGTCAAAACAGTAAACGTCACGGATAGAACTGCCAATACAGGCACACAACACGCTCACAATGCGCAACTTACCCCCACTTTTTTTGCTCAGACCTAGTTAGCTGCCGGCTACTATTATAATTTTGACTTAGAATACTCAAAAATAATCTTCAGGTCAAGTACTGTACTAAATTGTTATTGAGAGACCAGTCGACAAGTATAAAAAAATGACAAATATAAAGTACGGTCTAGAAAAACCACTCACGTAAATAAAACCATTTCTCTTTCACCAAAAAGCTTCACATAATATATTAGTAGAGGACAGTCTAGTAACATTTTAGTCTCCTTGTTATGGTATCGGTCTTGTAATTGGCAAAATTTATGGCCTACACTAACGTAATTGTGGTGGTTTGTGCGGGGACGTGTATCATTCTAAATTAGATTGCAATGCAAACGCAAAGCGGTTGTCGTTGAGAGTTCACTAGAGTTATTCGTACAAAAGATAAAAAATTCTGCGTTTCAAAATAAGATTTTGTTACTTGGTTGATTCTGGGCAGCTAATACCATAAAAACCTATGTCTTTAAAAGCTAATCAAAATGTTGGCAACAAATCTTTCTATTTGTCTGTTCTGTTTTCTCCTTTAAACTGTATAACAAATTTTGATGAATTTTAGTAAAGAGGCGGATGGGACATTATGTCGAAATACAAAATCGCGGACACAGCCACTAAAAAAAACAGAGGTTGGCCATAATTTAAAAAAAAACCAAAATTCTCAATTTTTACAATTATTTATTATTACTTTAGGAAATACACGACTTTAACTTTGTAACTAGATGAAGTTACCGAAACTTTATTAGAAAAAGTCTAGTTAATAATCAAAAATCGCGTCTTTTAAGATGTTTCGTGGGAATAAAGATTTATTGACAAAAACAAAGAAGGTTAATTATAGCCACTTTTGAGGCTAAGTTTTTCCTATTAAGTAAAAGTTTGTTATTGTTCGAAATGCTTTGGTTCTGAGCATAGTAACTTAGCCATTGTAGTATATAATAAATTGAGGTAATATATGTTTTCTAATTATTCTTACCCACCTCTTCTTCAACCGACTTCAAAAAAAAGGAGGTTATCAATTCTGTTGTATTTTTTTATTTTTTTTTATGTTTGTTACCTCAAAACTCTGTCATTTATGAACCGACCGGTATGATATGCTTACAGATTGGTCCTATTTTTTTCATAATCCAGTTCTAATGATGGGATCCTTGAGGCATTGAGAGAATTCCTGAAAAGTTATAGGCACATATATAGTGATTTTGATATTCAGAAGGGTTTCCAGTTTATTTTACTTCAAGTATTCTTATGTGTGGAAAATATATAACCTTTACTGTGGTATAATATTTGAGTCAGTCTCTTGGGTGTTTTATGGTAGTAGTGAAAGTAGTGTCGTGGTTAATTTAACTTTATTATCTATTGTAGTTAGTTTTTGGACAACTGAAGGTAGCATTGTATTTTAAAATCTTTTAACGTTAAAATTAAATATAGAAGGTAAAATAGGAAATGCTCTCAACAATCTCGCCAGGTAATTAGTAACGAAAGCAATCATTAAAGCGTTCCCAAGTTGGAAGTTCAACAAAGCCTGAGCTAAAAGTGTGTAGACAACAAAATCCTTTGAAATTTTCATCTAAACAGTTTTAAAGTTGAAGATCTTACTGGTTCCTCAGTTTGTACGTCGGACGCTCGAGGCGGCTTCTTTAATTTATTTTCAGAATTAACGTCACAACTTGCGATGTGGAAGTTACGTACAGATAAGCCGTACAACCGACCTACGCTTAAGGCTCTTTCGTAAACAACTTGCTTTTTGTATTTTACTTCCACTTACTCAATGTTTGATAAAGTCATTTTAAAATACACAAGAATTTCAGATAACTCAAAAATTAGGGATGTATATCGTAAATGTCATATAATGATTTCTTTGCCATTGTATGAAATGGTGATATGAAATTTAGACAGAAAACCGAGCAGTGTAGAGGTTGGGAGGAAGTTTACGAGACGTTTTCGATAGGCAAAAACTCTTACTTGTATTTATTTACCTCGTTACTATAAGCAGTGCAAGGACTATTCGTCATATTTATAGAGTACTAGTCGACCCGTACCGGCTTCAATTTAACACGTGTATTTAGCCGAAACCGCTATGTCCCTGAATAGTAAAAAAATGGTTATTGTGGGTTATCTCTAAGAGATAGACATATATCATAGCGGACTTTTTTGTAGACCTTTTTGAGGTGTACAATACCGTAGTACATTATTTTGATCTATCTCGTAGGGTTCATCCAGCGTTTGCAATGTAAGAGCATTATTATACTATAATTATTATGCATGTATTATACATATAAACCTTCCTCATGAATCACTCTATCTATTAAAAAAAATGTATCAAAATTCGTTGCTTATTTTTAAAGATCTAAGCATACATAGGAACATACAGACAGACAGACACGGGAAACGACTTTGTCTTATACTATGTAGTGATAAATATTACAACCACTATTTTACACAAATAGAAGATTTTACACATAGAATAAGTTAAGATTTTTTTACACACTGTGTCCTCGCTTTATAGAGGTAACTTCGTTACTAAATAATTATCATTGACACACAACAAACAACACAAATTTCTAGTTATTAGCTTCAGATGAGTTATAAATAAATTTCTAATAAAGTAAATTTTCCCATGTCTTTATACAGTTATCTTTGATCTATTTATACTTATTGTTAATTAAAAAGGAGAAGAGTAGTGTTGTAGTCTATACGCAGACTAACAGTATGACGGCTTGACTAGAATATCCTCCTGGGATTATACTTTAGACTCAAACCTTCAAAGTTCTGCTAGAATCCTCGCGATATAATAAATCATTATTCTGTCGTGACGGCGTATATATTTTGCAATCCCTACTTCTTTGATTTGTGCTTATCAGCTGTCCAACATTCAAGAAAGTAAAAATGCTGCTCATAACAATCCTATCAACATCATGATTAATATTATTTATACATCAGAGTCTTTCATAATATATTTTTTACAAACAAATAAATCTTGCGTATAAAGCGTTATCTTTACACAAGTTGTATGATATGATTTAAATATTAAGTTACTGCGGAGCTTCCTCTCCCGAGGGACTATACGCCTTGAGCTTACAAGCTACATAGCCGTAGTTTAACTAAATACGGAAGAGTGCAAAGTATGGATATCTAAAAAAATACCTACTTCTTCGAATTTCGAGGACCTAGCAACCCTGGTGCATGTTTAAAAGACTTTTTTTTACAATGATCACATCACCTCCACTGTTCAACCTCGCTACCTAACATTCAACTGAATGAGCAATAAGTACACTGTACTTGTATTGTTACATTTCCACTAACAATACGTTATTTGCTCATAGAAAATTACTTGTCAAACTGACTCTTCTGAAAATGATCATCACCACCATCAAACAATCTTTAAAAGAATGTTATTGTACTATGTATTATACCACTTCATGAATTTGTAAAAAAATAAATCCTACTAATAATATAAACGCGAAAGTTTGTAAAAATGTATGGATGTTTGTTATTCTTTCACGCAAAAACTACTGAATGGATTTTGATGAAACTTTACAATAATATAGCTTATACATCAGAATAACACATAGGCTATAATTTATAATGATATAGTGTGAATTATCCAAAGCACAGCGGGTGAAACTACAGGGCGCAGCTAGTACCAAATAAAGCTTACTCTGCTTAAAAAACTTTGAGTTTAAGTGATGTAGGTGAGTTTAATGATTATAGGAATCATTACAACATATAGCAACCGAACGACTGATTTTTGACTAGTCGAAAGTAGTATAAAAAAGTGTAATTGAAATTAAATATCTTTGAGTTTCAATATAACAACATGAATGCACGTCAAAGTCAACTATGAAGTGGAGGCAGGGGCATACATGATACAGGAAGGAAGATTGTGCCGCTCGTGAACAAAGCCCATGACTCGGAGACAATAGACCAAGCTATTAATTAACTCTGGACAGATCACCATTGCAGTGAATGGAACCGTCAAACCTAATACCTAGTATTATAGTCACAAAGTACGATATTATTGACGATGTCTAAAATTCATATGGTAAAAAGAATATTCTTTAAAACCGTGATAGAGTGTGTCAAACTATGCCTCGGACATCTGGCTTAACGGTTCAACAATATTTATATTTAAGCTCTGTTCTATACAATAGAATTAAAACGGAGATAGACATTTACCCACTTAATTACTCAATTCAATGTAAAACTCAAGTAACAGTTCTGTCTTTTTTTAGATTTGTTTACAAAAAACATGAATGTTGCAACCATTTATTTTATTTTATCCTTATTATTGTTTTATTTAGTAGTACTTTTTATCATTATTTTCTATTACCTAGTTTATTTTTTGTTTTAAAATAATTTTTAATGTCATATGTAAATTTTGAATAAGTTTATTTATACGAAACTTTTGTAATGTCGCTCTGTCAAAAAAAAAGAAACCATGACTAAAATTATTTTATAAGAAGAAAAATATTTTACATAAAATCCTTACTATTTCATTAAGGTTGATCTGAGATGGATTAATCTAAGAATCTATCTTTTAAAAACTACAAATTTAGATCAATATTTATGAAATAACTAAATTAATCAAAAGGCGAGAGATAGATAATTAAATAAATATTTCATTTTGTTTTTATAGGTGACTAGCCGACCCCCGCGATTTCGTCCGCGTTATGCACTGCTCCTATATAGCCTATAGCCTTCCTCGATTAAATATATATATGTTATAGTTACGCGCTAAGTAGATGTTAATCGCTATGATTGTTGCGACCTTCTACGTATTCCAGTTACAGCAAATTATATATATACCTACATTATAATTAAAAATCTAAAATTATCCGGTACTTAGCAATTAAATCTTTTTGATAATTAGTAACAAAAGTAGCGAGGTAATAAATTTGATTACAGGTGGCGGCGCGGCGCGGCGGCGGGAAGCGTTTGTGCGTGAAGCGCTGAGGGCCCTTTGGGGGAAAACGTCAAATAAACTTTATCAACTTTCATTCGTTACATTTCAGACCATGAAATGCATTAGACAGAGTATTTACTAATTATTAAAATTTCTTTATTATGTAAACAACTCAATAAAATCCATAACTAAGAAACAGAAACCGCCGATGCCAGAACAATCATGGATAGAAAAGGGGCTATTTTTTCTTAGTTATCTACCTACAATACAAGGTGTAACGACTGAATAAATTTTAAAATCTAAAATGCACATATAAAAAACTAATGAATATAACAAATTAACTGTATTTCCGCTTCCCTAGTTACAATGTTCACTATATCCCATTATGTGTTTGAAATCAAATACTTTAAACAACCCATATTATCCTCAAAATCAATGTTTTAATGTGTATCCTCCAACATTAGAATTGTGTTCTAAATTAAAGTCTCGTTATTTCTTATCACAAAGATAAGTAATCTTTCAGATCTATTCGTTTCTATCTCCAACAGGAAGCAAGTTGGTAATGATTAAACGCAAAACGGTAATACCCGACAACAAGTGCAAACACGGCTGTGTGTTTTAATACCCAGCTCTAGTGTGGTTTACTTGCGTATTACGGAGGAACATTCGCCTACGTACATACAAACATACACTACCTGCTCGTTTGTCGACGTCTATGTAGTTTTTACCCGACTACAGTATTACCAAAAAATATATGCACCTTATGTATATGTTTTTAACCCATACACAAGTATATTTATCTACACTAAATTCAATATGGCGCCCACTAGAAGATACAAATGAATTGAAAAGTAACGTGTCAAATTATTATCGAAATTTAAGAAGATACCAAGTATTCTCCTGAGAAACGTTTATATACATCAAGACTATCAAGCAGCTCCATATAATATTATCCTAAAAAAATGAATAATTTTCCTACCTCCGGTTTTCCACGAATGATTTTTCAAATTTTGCCTTTATGACCCTTAGTAATCAATTCGCGTTCGACTCGTCCATAATCCCTTAATTTGGGTCATTTTCTAAAAAAAAATTCTATGTCAGCATCCACTCTGTCACGATGATGGATGGCAATCGATAGGATTTATTTTATTCCCCTGATTCGCTTAGCCGAAAATTGGTGTCATTCCGAATTGATTGCTTGTGAAAATTCAAGGAGCTCTTCATTCATATAATTTATGATTTTTATATCTTTATTTTTTATTTTTATCTTTAACTTTTATATAGACTTGCCACGCCTCGTTTCGCTTTGGTTTAATAGGTAGGAAATTTTATACATGAAGTTCAGAAGTAAGAAGATTATAAACAAAAATTATAACAATATCTGTCTGCAGTTCAGTTAATCTTAACAACTAACATAATTTTATTTTTATTTATGTAGATAAATTTTATATTATTTTTAGCTATATTTGTGATTGCTACTGTATAGTTGTTATTAGGTATTTCCTCAAGAAATTAAATTTTTTTTCCTCGTAATAGCATTACTAATATTGTTTATCCAACAAAAATTGGGCTATAAAATGGATTTATCGCTCCCTAAGCCCCAATCACAATTCGGCTGAAAGATACCCAACATACATCACTTCCCTTAGCTGTAATATGTATATTACATTTTTAAATGCGGTAAAAAGGATTGTCATAAATCGCTTGAACGTGTCTGTGACGGTGACTTGCTGTATTGTGCTGTACTGGTATTTTATGAGCGGTTTGATTTTGTATCGTGCCAGGGCACGCAAGAGATTGATGTTTTATTTATACTCAAATAATGAACTGTATCAATACTCATAGTCATTCATAAACTAAAAAAAATACAAGCTTTTACTATTTGTATCTTACATTAGCCTAAATTCGTCTTGAGTCGTCAGCCATTATGGATTTTGAGTGAATTCATTTTATTTTTGGTATTCTTCTCATCAAACCCTTTTGTGCTCATATAATAAGAGTACTATATAAATATTTTATCCGCTTGCTTAAGCCATGTTGGCTTTAGAATGACGTAGCTAATTAGGCATTGTTGTCGAATCAAATCGTGTTTGCAAAATGTCATTTCAACCGGCTGAGCCCAAAAATTCAGTTGCCAGATTTGAGCCGAACTTTCATACATACGTTACAAGGTAAATAAAAGCTTGTTAAAGTTTAAATTTGTCGAAACAAATAAACTGTGCATACAATATACTTCATAATAATACATAAAAGATAATAATAAAATGCGCTATAAATATCAAACTGAGTAGTACCTAGGAAACGTGGTGAAGATGACTCGACTGCTCGAATCTATATTAATATATAAAGCTAAAGAGTTTGTTTGTTTGCTTGAACGCGCTAATCTCGGGATCTACTGGTCGGATTTGAAAAATTCTTTCAGCATTATATAGCCCATTTATTGAGGAAGGCTATAGGCTATATATCATCACGCTACAACGAATAGGAGCTGAACTACACGCGGACAAAGTAGCGCGGGTCGACTAGTAAAATTAATAAGCAAAATTAATTTAATAAAGAATCCGTAGAAATAGTACGTTTAATTTTCTACATATTTTACAGATCCAAACATAGTTTATTTATAACTAATTTATTGTTCTATTTACTGTGGTAAATAACCATTGTGCCTTAATACACAAAAAAAGAAACATTTTTCTTCGAACATAAAAAAACAAAGACAATCTTTCAAAAATATAGGTCGGTCAACATATCCGTGCCACAAAGACGTTAGCGTGCAATTTCTGCCGACATTTTTATAAAAACCCATCGCAGTTGCATGGGAAATCATTCCGATACAGAGATATTTTATGTATGATGTTATGTTTTTAATATTTATAATAGAAAATCACAATATTAATGGTAATATGGTGTGATAAAAACTAGATACTTGTTTTTTAGGGCAAATACTTGGACATATAAACTGAGAAAAAATAAATTTTCATGAATCCTAAACAAAAGACACAGTTGTTTATGCCGCATATGTTAATATTTTCTTCGTGAGGTAATCAAAACTTAATACTACGCATATTTTCTTTTCGTATTATATTTCTACACCAACGGTGGATTCACATATAACTTATTTATTTATTTATTTCTTGTACATCTTATTCTAAAACATTTCTAAAACCTATTGTTCTACTTTGACACACCAATTTTAGGCCTTGACGGCACTCAATACTACTAACTTAATATGCAACAATGGAATCTGGAAAAATAACAAATATACTCAAACACAAATTTTTAAAATACAAAGTATTAAAACTATTTTAAATATTTCTTTTGAGTTTTGATTTTGAATCATAGGAGCAATATTTTATAAGCACACTTATAGAGAAAATACAAAAATCAAGTCACATAACAAAAAAATACACTAACAACCTTTTTTTAAACAGAGAAGTTAAAACCCCTAATTGTACAGAACGTTCAGTATGAGAGTCCGACTCGCTCTTGACCGAATGTTTCTATTGCGATAGTTAGCAGAATAAGATAGAATTTTTATGAGGCAGCAACTTGCGCTTTCTTGCGACCTAATTTTAAGTAAATCGCGTGCTTTCAGACAATAAAATTGAAATGGAATTGGTATTTTAATTTTAAATAATTTTTCAATATTTTCCCTATCTTCCTAAAGGGCATACTGCATTGATTTTTAAAGGACTAAAAATAGGAGAGAAGAATTTTACAATCTTGGTCTATATTTTTTTCATTTTAGCCTTCATAAATTCAAGTAAGTTATGGTTCATTCTTCATTTCTCCAGCAATTTGTAAATATTGTATTTTTTTATTTATAAGTTAAATGTTATACGAAAGGGACTATAAACAGTAAACTGAATATTCATTTATTTAATCTTACCGTAACCAATGCAGGCTGTTGTCTAGAGCCTATCTTTATGGTATTAGGGTGCATCTTAATATAATAGCATTTGAATCTCCACACAAATGTATGGTAGTACTAAACTTAGGGCAGTTCCCTGTTTTTTCCTTCTAAAAGGCTTGGTTTTTTTCTCAATAACCACCACCACGGCTGGCGCGTTATGTCTACAATAGTTTTCACGGAAATTATAATAATGCTTCGAATCTATATTATTTACAACGTCAATCATGTAATATTCGATGTTAAATAAATTCTAACGTATTGTATTAATAAGAATTGAATATAGAGAATAAAAACTTACAACGAAATTATAATCGAAATGAAGTATAATAATACATAGAAAATATTAAACGCAATGAGAAGAAACATGTGGAAGAAGCTAGTTCATAGAAATTAATACTTTAATTAAACTTTTAATACTTTAATTAAATTTAAATTTAATACTTTAATTAAACTTTTCATAAGTTAAAATTTGACGTTTACTACTACCAAATTGAATTGTTCACCTAACTCATACGCATCACGTTAAAGTATGACATTTCCAGGATGGAAATCAGAGTATATTAAAATTATCACTAACCGAAGTTTGTCAGTATTCCACTCCAGTAAAATATACAAAGTTAATACCAACAAACCTCGAATAGACGCAGTAACTGGACTGTACTCCATATCTTCACCAAAGAACCCTCACTGTGATGCAAATTTAACGGTCTTCGGAACTAATTACTTCTCTTATACTAAGATAAAGCCTTTATGTTTGTAGTTTTCAAACATTCTAGACAAGAGTAGACGTGTAGTTTATTCAAGGTGTAAGTTTCCTACGTAATAGAGAAGTTTGGTTTGGAGTTGGTAGATTATTATTGAGTGGTAAAGCACATAAAGTTCTAGCTATTTACTTTAATATTAAAACAGGACACAGTATTTTAAGACAGGAAAATTGAATTTTTGATTGAACGAAATCTTAATGTAATGAAATTTAGCTTAGGTCGATAATAGTATTACTTAGCTTAGTTAAATGTTAGATAACAATGTCGAGAAGTAAGGCGAATATTATTGCAGCATGAAAAGGTGCAGCTGGACCACAAGTCCTAAACAAATTCTACTTTACTATTGTCTTTTTAGTGTTCTTCACGTGGGGGTTAGAATACAATTCCCCTCTTCCGCTGGAAGAGCATCTCGTAAGAACCGAATAACCCCTAAAATTTAGCCCCCTTTGGTGGTAGGGGATCTGTTTCCCGACTGGATTGCGACCACCAGCATGCGAATCCGACCGCCAAGTGTTTCCCACCCTGTTAATGGTACGGTTCTGGTGAGCTCTGGGTTCTCGCTCAGGGTCCGTTAAAACACTCACCTCATTCCCATTCTTCACCTCATTCCCATTACTCCTCTATCTTCGAGGTGGCATTGCATCGGCACAACAACAATATTTCTCATGTATTGCCGATGTCCATGGGCGCCAGTAACCACTTACCATCAGGTGGGCCGTCTACATGTTTTCCCCTTAACTCTGTTGGTTTTACTTATACATTGTATTTGAGTTTTAAATACATAAGAATTAAGAATGTCAGCAAGTCGACAAGTGGTATTAAATGTTATTCACGATCACGTGATTGATTAGGTGTATTAGTAAGTAAGATGTTAGTTAGCTTTGTTGACGAGTGGAGGCGAGTTTTTATGCAAAGTAAAAATCTAAGCCCACGCCTGGTTTATCATCCCCAGCCACTGTCTAACGGTCTAACGTATTTTAATTTGTTTTTCTTTTATTCATTTATTTATGTACCAATAAATGTTACACTCTGATATAAGAAATATGTACACAAAGGATGACTTATGGTGAGATAGGTTTGAATAGTTAAACAATTTTCAATTCTTTGTTGTACACTAAAATAAAACCAAAGTGTACAATGACGGAGTTATATAGTATATCAGGCGAACATCAGTCTCAATCTAGAGTATAACGTTAAATATGAACAGGCGATGTTTAATTGATTATTCTTTTATGAAACATCGTACCGTGCAGACTTCTCAGAGAATAATGGGAAAACTGAAAGGTTAGACTTCAATTTGAAGTTATGGAAAGCAATGTGATTAATGTGACGTAAGCAATTGTGGTATCACGTCAAATCACGTATAATTGTCTAAAATGTGGAATAATTTAGCAAATCCAAACACAGTGTATTGATAAAACTGTATACCGTCAGAAAAAGTGTTGGACAATAACGACGGGCGCGTAGTCATTTATTACTCCGACCGCGGTAAACAAAAAATCCGAGATAACTTTTGATATTTTTCAACGAGCGCAAATGGGTCACTATTGTTGGTATTCGAGTGCCATTGTTGATATCTACTATGAGTGCGAAATATTTATTTATAAATGATTCGGTCAATTTAAAACTAAACAACTGAGTGACAGATTTTACCCGTGAGTATCTCTTAGGAGCCGAGTAACCCAGCACCCCCTCTGTGATAGGGAATCTGTTCCCCGACTGGCTTGTGACCACCAGCATGCCAGTCTGACCGCCAAGTGTCATGGACGCGTTCCGATCGATCCGCATATGCGCCAGACTTATCCTCCCCCTCCCATCCAATTAATGCTGCGGATCTAGTGGACTCTGGGCTCTTGCTCAGGGTCCACTGAAACTGCAGCACTTTTTTCCTTCCTCCCCCTTCCCACTCTATATTCGAGGATGCAACGTATGTCCAGGGGCAATCCGCTTACCATCAGGTGAACCATCTGCTCGTTTGCTACTTATCCACCATAAAAAAAAAAATGTGTGTGTGCGATTCACACACGATAGAAGTGAAACTTCAGTAAATCGACAAAAGAATGAGATGAATATATATAATAATATAAAATAGTATGTATATTTCTGTCTCATTCTTTCCTACACATTTTTGTATTTGTGTCTCTTACCTGTCGTTTTTTCCGTTGCATCCGGTTTGAAATCACAACGATTCTAAAGAAGTTTCACTTCAATAAAAATTTTCTTCCACAGAGATGCAAATATCTTAAAAAATTATTTTATGGCGCTAGTTAACATGAGATCAGATAGAAGAAATGATTATTTAAATACAAAATTATTTGCTGCAACAAAACAATAAACAAATCAATAAACAGTAAAAAAATATCATGTTTTAAGATAATCCTATCAAAAATCAAATGTATTAAAAATATTTTAAAAATTGTTAAAATTTTGTAAATTTTACAAAAATTGAAAATAATAAAATTCTCTCAAAACTTCATTTTGAAATTAAATTATGTTATTAATGTAAAAGTAAAAATTACATTATCCATACAAATAAATAAAATTGGAGTGTCTGTTTGTAATATTAAAATAACCGCTTTTTACTAAGTGCATATGGATGTATACACGGTACGTATATTAAAAGAACATTTTTTACAATTTTTGTCTGTCTGTCTGGCTGTTTGTTCCGGCTTATCTCTGAAATGGCTGAATCGATTTTGACGAGACTTTCACTGGCAGATAACTGATGTAACAAGGAGTAACTTAGGCTATTTAACATCTCGTTACAACCCATAGGAGCGGAGCAACACGCGAACGAAGCCGCGCGTGTCGGCTAGTTTTTTAATAAAAGTATTCAAAATTCTTTCTGAAAGGTATAAAAACTATCCTAAACCAATAATTACTCCTTTGAATTCTTAAATGACAGATAACACGAAATAATAATATAATGTCTAAAAATCTAACGATAAGCGATACTTTTATTGCAGTCAGTAATCACTGAAATTAATGTTTCAATAACATAAAAAAATGTTTCAATAAATGCGTCATTATTAAAATAAGTTTCATTCAAAAACTATAAATGGATCACAACGGGAAATATCGTTATTATCCACCACAATACGAATGGAGAATAACTAAGGCTTTGTCCAATACCACTCGATACATCGATATAAGGTTTCTTGCATTCAAATTTAAAGAGAAAATATTGCGAACGGGTGTCTCATATCGATATTGGTTGTGCTATTGAGTCTATTGTTATTTGACATTGATTTAAAATAAACAAGTTTCTTCCAGGAACTTCCAGCAACGTGAAACTATATAGTATATACACTGGTAATAGACAAGTTACCAATGATTATGGCAGTCAAGGAGTAAATGAGCAAATGGTCCACCTGATGGTATGTGGCCACTGTCGCACATGGACATGATAGTCGCACAGGAGATTAACTTTTGTTTTGCCAATGCGTTACCACCTCGAAGATAGAGTAAGGAAGGGGAATGAAGAGAAGAATGCTACGGTTTCAGTGGACCCCAAACGAGAACCCAAGTTTCACTAAAACCACAGCATTAACGGGATGAGAGGGGGAGAGGTAAGTCTGGCCCATATGCGGATCGATGTCGGATTCGTATGCTAGTGCTCGCAAGCCTGTTGGGGAATAGATCCCCTACTACCAATGGGGGGCTCTGGGTCACTCGCCTCTTACGAGAGGCTCTCTCAGCGGCAGAGGATTTATTTAACTAGGGTTAATCTGTATTGTAATGTATATAGATTGTATAAGAGAATATCTCTTATAAATAAAAATGAAATGTTGTTAGTTAGTCTCACTAAAACTTGAAAACGACAGAACCGATTTGCCTAATTTTGCTTTTCAATTATTTGTGGGAGTGCACGGAGAGTTTAAAAGGAGTGAAGTGTTAAAACGATTTTAATAAAACTTATATTACTTATATACCTCAACAAAGCGAGGACGGGTCAGCTAGTCAATAATAAACTATGAGAAACATTCAACAAAAAATTAAGTTTAAAAAATAACAACAGTTCGTAAATGTCCATAATCGGTGTTCTTAACCTACGACAAAATTGAGAGGTATTTTGACAGTGTAGCTTGTTTTTACATCTATCTATTCTTATTATATTAAAATAGAAATCCGGAAATTTTATTAATAACTTCTTGTACGAATTTCTTACCTACAAGAGTAAACAGGAGTTTTCGGGTAAGTAATGCCAAAACATTTTAAATACTGCGTTAAGCTTTATTGGATTTTATATATTAATTTAGAAGGAAAACAAAGCATTAATTTATGTTATCGACAACACACAGGCGCTCGGGCGTTCTCATAGGATGTAATCTCCTAAGAGGCGTACACGTTATGTGTAAATATGCGCACACTGATGAATAAATAGGAAACACGAAGCAACGAAATGTAATTGATACATTAAATGGCAAAATACAAGTAATTTTATCTCTGAAATGTTAATTTAGGAAGAAAGTCAAGTATCTCATTCATAAATAGTCTTCTTACCAACCTTCTACTTATATTATAATTTAGGACTTTCAAAAGGTGGTGGAGGTGATAAAGTACCATTCCTTCTTAGCTTCATCATCAGACCAACTGAATGCCAGGAAGAAGACGTGAAATAATCGTGAAAAACTAAAAAAAATTATAACCCTAAAATATTGGAATTTCGTAGTAAACTGACCTTCTGATTTTATATCGTAACTGTTTATAACATTGCGATATTAGAACAGGTTTACCAAAGTTAAGGAAACTCGTCAATGATTCAACATAACAGCGCTCTCATCAAATAATGGGGATAGGGAAACAATAGGGTTGCCTATAAATCAAATATTAAGAAGTATATAAATTTTAATATTTGACTTTACTGCAATTTTATATTATGAAATTGGTTTGACTGAAGGTATGAAAACATCAATCTTCTAAGTAAATGCAATTCGTAGGATGATGAAATTTGGAAAGAAGAAATCTGTTTTTTTATTTGCATTTGTCAGCTGGCTTATCTTCATAGTAAATTATGTCCCTTAATTTAAATTGCTGAGCCCTCTGTGTGCAAGTGTGACTCGAACTTTTTTATTTTATTTTTTTATTGTCAACCCTGTTACACAAATAAATGAAAATTCAACCAAGCAAACAATAGCTGAATCGTGCTCATTTATACTTAAACAAACATCTTAAAGCGGTTCCTCCGAGTACCAAAATCAGTATTATTATGTTAAACTCAAATATTGTCTCTAATATAATCTGATTGGATGTTCCTTAAACGCTTCGTAGCTTGGCGCTACGGCGTTGCTACGAAGCTACGGCGTAGCACCAGTCCATATTTGTAAAAGATTTATATGTTTTCATTTTTCACGTGCCGCAGAAATTTCGTATAATGAATGTAATTACAATTGAATGTTTTTCCGTTTAGATTTCTTTAGTGAAGTGTGGAATCCCTTCTAGTAAGTAGCAATGAAGTGAAGTCCTCCCCTCCGCCCATCTCTTACTGATACGCTGAAGTAATGAAAACACATACAAAAATCGTTAAAAATGAATCCATTTGTTAATTGTATCGAATCCAAAAATGTTGTTTTAAAACACATACTTCATTAGTTGAATTAGATATAAGGATAATAAAGATTTTGACTATTTTGTCATTGTATTTTAAATATAGTAACTATTCAACAATATACTTTACTTATTTAAACTTACTGCTATACTTAAGGAATTATTTTGGTTTATTATTTAACGTTTAAAAGTGTAGGGACAGGCATAATCGCCTTTCAGTTAAGTCTTATTGTCGAGTTGAAAGCCCGAGCCTTTTCAGGCAGGCTTTTGCAGGAATTATTAATTTATTGCTGCCATACAATTTTCGCACCGCATTTCATCTACTTATTCGCTTTGAATGATTTATATGGCTTTTTATTTGTATTCAGATACTCATCGGGTTTGCGTAAATGAGAAGTAATACATTATTAAGGGTTGTGAGGGCTTTTAATAGTTTATTTCCATAAATCTTATTTAAACCATGTTGTAATAGGAAAAGAGAAGAGCTTTATTCTAGCTCTATTACTGTACATTAATACGTAAAAATATGCATTTCATAATGAAGGCTAAGCAATGTTTGGGACTTGTGACCGAAGAGGTGTAAGGACGTCTTTAATGTAATCAAGACTCTCACTATTCGCTGCTCGAACTCGTTACCCAACTTTTAAAAAATCTCACTCACTTTGTCCTCGATAAGAAAAATTTAGCAGAACTACACTGAGCTACACCACTTACACTATTTTAGACATAATTTACTAAGTGAACACGATATTATACTGCCTTAAGATCTATCGGTACAGGTAACAGTATACTTTAAATAATACAAAAGTAATTGCTTACCAATACAAATGTATTAATAGCAAATATATTAACGTAATCAAGATTAAAATATGCAAAAAGTGTACTTTTTTATCTCGTAAAATTAATATGTGCTTTGTACAAAGTAGTTATGAAATACTTGAAACTCCACAAAACGTGTGTAGTTAAAAGTTTTTCCTGTGAAAATGTAACTCAAAAGTGGCAGTTAAAATATGTGGCAACTTGATGTCTACGCCTACAAAAACTTCGCGTTTTATAAGCCTCACTTAATTAGTATTTTAATGAGAAAACATACTACATTAATATATTTATAAAATTCTCATAGTTATTCCTTTTAATTATGCTTTTGTAACTAAGGCTTATAAATTATTTTTTTAGACAAATTACTTAGACGAGAGTAGATAGATGTATTTCAAAAATTGTTGTCAAACTCATTACCACTAAGTGTTAGAAAAATCTATTGCAAATTAATACAACATTCAACATTTGTTTAAATAAATATTATCTCTCAAGACGCTACACAAGGAGAATTATTAATATGCATTTCAGACGATATCCAAGTTAAATATATGTCGGGGTATAGTTGGGGTAGGATAATAATAAAGACGACTTGTTGTCACTTCCGTCGCATCATTTTAATATTCGACAACTTTAGATAGCGAGTAAACGATTATCGAATAATCGGAATACGAGCGACATCTACGGCACTTTATTCAAATATTTTTGACGCTTCAAACGAGTTAAAGATTATTGATTAATCGGGATTACTTCTCCCCACTAGTGGAGGGGTATTACTACCAATGTCTAGTCCCTTTATATTCCCCGACTGACGCAGTACACTTTAGTCTCTCGACAAGTCTCTTTGAGTAAACATCACCTGGAGTTGAAATGAAACAAATAATTCGGATATTGGACCTCCCGGACTAAGGATCATGTGTATTCTTACTTCTTATTTATTGTGAGTCGGACATTGTATTTAGATGTGTAAACACAACCTTAGGTTATGTTTAGGTTAGGTTTATCGGAGTTGGTGGGGACTATGCTCACCGGTAAGAGAGAGTGGGCGGCTGTGGTCGCGTTTTGTGAGTCTGTTGTCTCAAAGAAAGAAGTGGCGGAGCGGGAAAGAGAAGCTGATCCTGCTGCAGTACCGCGTCGCAGAAAGCGGATAGGGATGCGCAGACGTCATTTTTAGCGTCTGCAAGTCCATGCTTCCTGAGGAAGCAATTGGAGATGACAGCTGCTTCTCCATGAGGGATTGAGGAGCATGGCTCTTCAGGTCGGTCTCCGTCTAGGCAACATGGTTGTGTGCTGAAAGCGTTCCTGTGGTGCCTGCCTCATAACGGCGGTGGATTCGGTGGTTTTTAGTGGGTAGTTCAGCACTCGCTGTGAGCCCCACATACCCCTTCGTCGCACGGAGGGGATGCGTAAAAGCATTTTCCACCGTCAAACAGTAAAACCGGGCAGTGAATCGTGATATTCGATTACTTAATTCATTCAAATTGGCCTTCTCCTCTGACATATATAAACTCTCACCACACTAATAGAACTTTAGCATAATAAACTTATCAAAGAATCTTAAGAGCGACATTTCACTGACTTTTATTTTACCGTAATAGGTCAATATTTACTTTATGAAATCAAGACAAACTGCCAGAGATCCATCGTTATAGGATTTAAATATTTTGGAGTCCATGGTAATTTTTTTTGTATAAACATTGGTTATACTAAATACAAAGAATATACTAACTAATCAAACTCTGTCTACAGTAATACTAGCATTAGATACGCTTTTTTATTAATATTTAAACTAGCAACCAATACTCAAGAGTAGGTTATGATGTATTCAATTATTCAGATTCGAAGTACAGTAAAGGTAGCTCTTCGTTTTACTTGTAGTCTGTAAAATGCAAGTGGTTTCCCTATAAATTTATTAATATTAACATTCTAGTGTTATAACTATTTAATGGTTAACGTAAACTGATATTATCTATAGCTTAAAGCTCTAAGAACTATGATAATAAATATCATCTTTCGTATGTGAGATAGAAATGATATCTATTTCCTTAACAAAATTTGATCTTCAAGTGTTAGATTTATTATGACATTATAGCAAAGTGGCTATTTACAGACTAATATAAATGTGTCCTCGTTTCGAATGCTAAAGGAATATAAGGAGATAATCTTAAGATGCAGCGTCCCGGCTCCATCCAAAGGCAATTTCACGCCACGTCGTCGTAGGCCTCTCGTGTAATTCGTTATTCTCAAATATATCCGATGAAAAATTTTGTATCTACTTTATTCAAATTGTAATTTTCGTGTAGTGACGCTTGTTTATGTTTGTTCCTAATACTATTAAGAGTATGTGAGCTATACTGCGCAGTAACACTCAAACTACAATATTAAATGTAATCTAGATGGAAGCCAAACCTGCTGCTAGGTCTGGGTCCTGCCTTTAAAGCTTCTCTTGGGTTTCAAGCCCCAGGAGCAGGTTTAAAGACGCCTTTTATAACCGTAAATTCACCGCTCGACCTCGCTAACAAAATATATTTTTTTACGGTAGATAAGGCAAACGAGCTGATGATCACCTGATGGTAAATGGCCCTCATCGCCCATAGACATCGACAAAATAAGAGATTCTCTATTTTTTGGTCGATGCGTTGCATCCACTAAGGTAGCGAGGAGTGAAGAAAAAAAATGCTGCGGTTTCAGCGGACCCTGAGCAACAGCCCTGAGTCTACTGGATTGGCAGCATTAATGGGATGGGAAAGGGTGGGGGTAAGATAGACTAACTCAATCCTATCGGAATGCAAGTTACATATTGTCTACTCGAAATAAGATAAAATGAACTAACAATACATTAGGTCATTTAGTTTTATATTTTAGTAAACTTTAACTTATTAAAGAAATATTTGATATCCATTAGTAGTCTCAAAATAATCTCAACACAGATGACACAAATTATATGTTGTAGAAGTTTCATGGCTTTGGGTTCAATTGTTATCGAGATATTGAAGATTAAATGACGTCATTTAACAATGTTTAATAAATTGATAGAGCCTGGTCTAGTCCCAAAATTTATTTAAATGGTCAAGGTGTTGTCAAAATGATTATCTGTTAGACAAAAATAATCCTGTGTACATTTGTTTATAGCTTATCTACTAATTTCCTTGAAAGTTTATGAACTTATAGAAATTATTTTCTAAAGCAAGAACAAATCTGTTATTTGAAATAAATTTCATACATCTCTACAGTATTTGATATTAGTTAACTAACTACTTATCTAAAATTATTTAACAAACATATTATATTGCCACTAATAATAACTATTGTCGTATTTCCACACAGCAAATGAATAAACCAAACATATTCCGCTAAATATCAGCCATTGCCTCTCAATTTGTTTAGTTAAGTACAGGTTCAGGCTTCCTGCGTAAATTAGTCTAGTTAAGTGCAGTACAGGAATTTAATCCTCATATTTCGTCTGCGCCGGGGTTCGGAATATCTTTCCACCTTCCGAACCCACCGACAACTTAAACAAAGCATCTTCAACTACACAAACTCGCAATTAAGAGCCAATTTCGCTTGTAAACAGAAATTAACCATGATTTTATAGCTATTCTCTGTAGCAAATATCTTCATGCTATTTTGAATCTTATTCATCAATTAAAAACATTGAAAGTCGAACTAATATTGCTTAAATGAGCTAGTCTCTAATTTAAGAGCATCCAAATTTAATGATGCCAATAATTTTGAGAATAGATTCGAAAAACCAGAGCATCGTCGATTTATACCAGATTGAAAATCCTACTAATATTGAAAATTTTAAAGTTTGTGTGATTGAATTTTTGTTACGCTATTACACATAATGTTAGAGCGAATTTAAATAAAATGTGATATACTGAACATAGGCTTCATTTTATTCAGCAACCAATGAAAAAAAAAATCTGTGGAATAGAAGATATTTAATAAGGTTAAAATACTTTTTATCCTGGTCAGTAGTTAAGTCTGCGTAATAGACGTGATATGTCTGAAAAAATAGTAATTCTTTCACAGTAAGTAAGACTATGAATGAATGAATGAATGAAAGCACTTTATTGCAGACTATCAAATATACAATAAACAGGCTTATAAACTAAAATACAAATAAATACTAATGTGTACACAAGGCAGTACAAAAAATGTTGTAAAATAATTTATAACTAATATTATAATTAAATATTATCTATGCAAATATATAGAGGTAAAGAGTTTGTTTGTTTGAACGCGTTAATCTCAGGAAGTACAGATCCGATTTGAAAAATTCTTTCAGTTTAAGATAGCCCATTTATCGAGAAAGGCTATAGACTATATATCATCACGCTAAGGCCAATAGAAGCGGAGCTACACGCGGACGAAGGCACGCAGGTCGACTAGTACTATATCTAATAATATCTGTAGAAATGACTAAATATCAGATATATATTTATTTATATATACATACATATATTACGTACTATATCTACATACAAAACTTTACATATATAACTATATTAATGTTAAGTAGTATTTTTTTTAAGAAATAGTAATTGAAATTTCGGATATTTTTGTAATTTGTTAATATTTAGTTATATTATAATTAATACACTAATTTTCTGTAGCATATGCATGCACATTGCATTGACTAGTAGGTTCCTATTAATTTCTTTCAAATCAATACTTTATATATGATCTATCAGTAGGTACAAAAAAATTATAAATAAATACAAAAGCTTGATGTTTAAACTCGGCACAGTTTTATAGAGTAGTAGGTGATTAGCCTTTTACTTAAGAATAGATGAGAAAAACTTTCAAGCTTTTCTTACATGTGTTTCTTTTTCTGAAAAGGCCACCTTTGAACAATAGCTAGAGCAAGACGTTTGGAGTACGCATGTAAAAACTGCAGCTAAATACCTATTTACAAACAGAAAATAATATCTCCTTTTCTGTGTACTATTATTATCCTAATATTCTATTTATAAGTAAAAAAACAAGCTATTTAAATGCGGATAAATTTTATTTTTATAACTGGATTTGATGTTTAAGCTTTATTTAATTATTTAAAGGGAAGTTTTAAATATTGATTGGGAACACAGGCCAACGACCCCACCTGTCATTATAGTGGATAGATAGGAGGGGTATTTTGTATTAAATTATATTAATACTAGGGGCCCGTCCCGGCTTCGCACGGGTGGATAATTTTTTTTTAATATTTTGGCTCCCGCATTCTGTCGCTCCCTCTATCGCCGCGTTACTCGCTGCGCTGCGAGGCACACCACACCGCGCCGGCGGCCCGTCTGGGATTATTTTTTATTTATCTTGATATTTTTATTTCGTAATATCTTTTGACTGGAATGTCCGATTTCAATAATTCAAAAAGTAATTAACAGGTATTGAAACAGTCTTCATTACGAAACAATTTATTTGGATAAGAATTAATACAAAGTTATGGAAAACATGGTCTAATTTTGATAGGCATTTTTATCAACTTTTAAAATGTAAAAAAGTAGTTATAGTGACTTAACTACAATAGTTGGACATATGGTGTCGCGGAGTTTTTTGTAGATATTGATACGTTCTATAATATTGTATAACATTTTTTTGTTCTATCATCAATACTTTTCGCAGCGCATGCGATGAAAGATGGCTATGATGGATTTTATGGCTAATTTTTTTTGCACCTTGTGTTGGTTTTAGTGAGAATTTCTGGAGATCTCTAATTTTTTCTTGTAATAAATATAGCCTATGTTACTCAGGGATAATGTAGCTTTCTAATGGTGAAAGAATTTTTGAAATCGGTCCAGTAGTTTTTATGTTTATTCGTTACATACAAAAATACAAAAATACAAATCTTTCCTGTTTATAATATTAGTATAGATATAGATATAGATTAGTCGAGAGGTCCAGCGGTGAAAGAGAATGTTGATTGTTGATACATTGCAGAAAGGCCTTTTAATCGTGCACCTGGGTCGCAAGCCCCAGACACTGGCTTCCGTCTAGATTGTATATTATTGTATTCTTTTGAGAATTAGACAAAGACTTTAGACAATTTCTTCGTAATACTTATATGAAGACCCCTGGCGACTAAATAGTGATTTCATAAAGTGAACATTGGCTAAAGTAGTCGAGATAATTAGTACTTTAGGACAAGAACCAAACAAGCCAGAATTAATGTTTGGTTTATATTATTACTATAGGTAATATATGTACGAAAACACTAGGTAATATATGTACGAAAGCAGTATAAATTAAACAAACACCATAGATTAAAAATATGATGTCCTACAGTTTATACCATAGACAACAAACGTCTTTTAAATGAAACAGAAGAGGTTGAAGCCTTTGTATTGTGCTAGTTGTAATTTCTTCGCAGACGAGCTCGCGACAATCCGGACTTATCTTTGTTCCCTGCACTTTCCCTTGGGCCTGTCTTCGAGCACTCTTAAAAATTCAACTATTATAACATTTATTTCTTACGTAATAAGGATCTCTTTCCGCATTTGTCGTTTAACCCAAAATAGCTATCGTTCGTCAAAATGACGAACATCTAATAATTGATGGTGTGGATTTACTGTGTTGTTAACGTACTTATTATAAGAGTTACTGTATTGAGTGTTAGGAGTTCTAAAAATATCTTTTATAATCAAAGAAGGGCTGGAGGAGAGGTCATTTTAGTCAGCAAGAGCTAGGGTAAGTTTTGACGTGCAAGTCAAGTAACATATAAAAATGAATCCCTATTTCCCTTGGTCACAGCAGCACGCGTCAACGGCTGGACCGATTTCGCTAATTCTTTTTTTGTTGTAAAAAAATAAGAAAGTTGGTCGAGAAATTAGAAAATGAAAGAAAACGATGACATTACTTTTCTAATATAAGCTTTTGACAGCTAATTTGAATTCAATATTCTTAGTTAAGACAGGACAACGTCTCTGTCGAGTCAGCTATTATTATAATAAATGAATTTCATTTAATTTAGAAACCCTTAAGCTTATGTCCAACCTGTGCTAAAAAGTTAGTTTTCGTAGGTTTTTAGTCTTCCAAGATGATAATTTAATACAGACAGATATGGAAAAGGACAGACTAAAAAATTATAATGATTGCTGTGACTTCCATTAGGGTTATAAAAATCATTTCATTATGTTTTATGGAGGTACTTATATCTACAGAAATGTATAGCTCGTCAAAAGGTCGAATAGTTAGCAAATATGGTGATTTTGAGAGTAATAGCTATCTGGGGGTTAACAGGCGTAAGTACGTCGAATGATTTATGACACAACTTCTGTAGTCGCTTTCATTCCACACACCAGTATGAACAAGGCTGTTATTCCTTTGCTTTTTATAAAGTTATATTTAAGTTTAATTTATATTCTTTGACATTTTTTGTTGTTCTTTGCGTAGTACAGTGGAACTTAAGAAATTGTTATGTTAATCACTTTTCTTTGCCTAACTTTGGCTTTGTCTTGAACCTAAGCTGTTTATTTTTATACAACCGTGAACAAGTGGGCGTAATAGAGTTACTATGCTTATGATTATTTTGACTATTTTACATCAAGTAAACAACAACTTACGCCCTAAAAAAATTATTAAATATAATATTGTTTGATTGAAGTTTGTGTGTATTACATTTTTATCAGAAATTTGCTCCATTTATTTAAGGAGAGATGGGTTCTTAAAAAAATCAAGAAATAACTCTCTATTTATTCTCAATGAGTTTACTCTGATCTTAATACTTTATAGTACTTTATACTTTGATATTGTTCCAATTGTTTAACTGCGAAACATACGAAAGCTATCAAATATTCGAACGTGCAAAACATACTAAAATTTGATATCAAAGTCTGTGATTAAAATAAATAATGCAGGTATATCTCAGTCAACCAAAATGAACATTATTTTTAATACTTTAATCTGCCATGGTCATTAATTTTATATGATTAAAATAAATGTAGCTTTTAAAAGGCGGTTATGTGATAAGCTTTTAATACCATCATATATTTCTCTTAAAATATATTATTTTGCAAATGAGTTCAGGAAATTAAAATGTTTCAGATCCATCTAATTTTCAACTGACTTCAAAAAATCAAAAATGATCTTAATTCGATTGAAGTTTGATCTAAAACATCATATCATCATATGAAAATAAGTCTTGTTTGTCGATATTGTTAGTAACTAAATGTTTTGTTAGCAACAGCGTTAACAGTATTAGCGGGCAGGTCATTTTGTGTTATGTAAAGTATTCCGAGGAGTAGACAATATATAACCCTTAATGCGATAGATTAGTCTCAGTCTCTATGGTGTTTTCGCGCAGTTTACAAGGAAGTTAGTGTTATAGTGTTGTGGTAAAGGTCACCCTTCTCGTGGTCCACATTTTACTTTATTGTCTACGAGCTGCCTGCCCTCGCTTCGCTCCGGGTATTTAAAGCAAAATTATAATTGATCTCCTTAAATTGTCACTCTGTAATTGTTTTTTTTTTTCATTTTTCATTATCAGTTTTTCTATCATTTATAGAAAGAAAAAGAAAAAAAGTGACAGATAATATAAGAGGGAGGACAGAGCAAAAATAAAAATGAGTAGATAAAGGAGATTAAAAATGTATATGGCAACACTAAATCACTTTTGTCACTCACTAAAAGTGCAGTTTTCCATCAGTGAAAGAATTTTTGAAATCGGATTTGTAACAAAAAATGACCATATTCTATTAATTAGAAAAGGTATATGGCAACACTGGATGACCTATGTCACTCACGAATAGTGTAGTTTTCTCTCAGTGAAAAAAATATTAAAATCGGATCAGTAGTTCCTGAGAAACCCTTCAATTTACAAAATGACCAGGTTATGCCACTTAAATGGCCATATCTTTTTAATTAGAATATTAATGGCAATACCACATAGCCTATGTTACCCGGAAAGGAGCTGTAGCTTTCTATCGGTGAAAGAATTTTTAAAATCGGTTCAGTACTTTTCAAGCCTATTCGCAACAAACAAACATACAAACATACAAACAATCAAATCTTTCCTCTTTATATAATAGTATAGATTATAGTTGTCGAGGTCGAGTGGTGGAGGTGAGAATTAATATATTATGAAAGAACTCTTTAAACCTGGTCCTGGGTCTCAAACCCCAGGCACAGCTCGGCTCCGTATAAATTTCATGTGTTGCTGTACAGTAATGGGTATAATAAAATTCATACTTGGAATATATTTTCTATCTTTAATCTGAAAATACTGCATTAAACATTTTAAAATTAGAATCTCCTTTCATTCTGTTAAACTTTCATGGTTTTTATTTTATAACATGACACATTTAGTAATTTAAATATTTTTTAGAATAGATTTTGATACGTCAATATATTATTTTGTCTTTATTTCACGTATTATTTCACGTATTTTCCTATATTTAAACAAATCTTCAATGTCTTCTGTCAAACTTTCATACACTACTGTAAAAACTAAAACGAAAGTTCCGACTTTTTGACTTTATACAAAGTCAACGTTCTTTTTATTATTTTATGTCAGTATACCGATGTGTAAACAATATAACCTATATAACCTTTAGAGCAATAGATAAGAGTCAAAGTTAGTATTATAATATCGTGGTTTAGGTCATCCTTCTTGAGGTCCACGTAAGTATACTTTATTATCTATTGAAGTTAGCTTTCTTACTTTATGTAAGTGTATCTTGCAATTTTCTTTAAAAAGCTGTTCTAAAGAATGTTTTGCATTTACAAAGCCACACACGAGGAAATATACCCTCATTATTCGTAACAAAGTGCAACAATTAAAGGCTTGTTGGTAAATTGCTATTTGAACGCATGCCTTTAAATTAGCGGCGAGCTATGGCCAACTCGAATACATTTCATTGGAAATAGGATTTTAAGTTCATATATCAGTATGAAAGTGAACTTAAATGAACCATGTTTATAACGAATTTGAACTTGTATCAATCTGACTAACAATCATAATAATATGCTGTTAATATTGAAGGTAGGTCTGTACCTACTTTAAATCTACACTATCAAGAATATACACTTTCATGAAATCTTATATAATTACTACAAGTAAATAAGGTCTGATAGATGTAGATCAAACAAGTTCTTTTCAAATTAGAATAAACTTTTTTATTCATAATTTATCAAAAAGTAGTTAGGGCGTATTCATTAATTGCGTGAGGTATTTTTGATAATTTTCCTCAACTCCTCCCATAATCTCACGTGAGATTCTTCAAAATGTTTTGGCTGTATATGTGTTTGATTATTGAGAGAGAAAAAAACTTAAAAAATCGAGCGCTTTGTTGCACTGCGGACGACTACGACAAACACTATTGTGTCTCCTACTCCTAAATAAGATTTGGAAAGATTTAGCTTGATACTCCTCCTTTCCGAGAACACCTCACGTAATTAATGGACGCTCCCTTATCAGTTTACTAATGCATATTTATTTCACTACAAAAAAAATCTCTCACCCAACCTTAACATCTTACGTTTTTATCAATGTATTTTCTTATCTTTTTTATAATTTAATTTTGGTTAAATATATTTTGTCTGACCACAAAAAATATTTTAACATTACATATTGTTGCGTTTTATATTTAAGAAAATTATGGTAGCACAAAACTTTATTACATATATTTAAAATTTAATTTCTGGACGTTTGGTTTCCACTGGCCTGACGTTGCTGCCATTGTACGTAACTGCAACCAATTGCATTCGCAAGAACGTCAGAGCGAAACTAACTTTATTGGCAAAAACTTCAGAGCGCATCTAGCATATAAATATGTCGGGGATTTTTTAGAACACTATAAGGGGGTGATGGTATTGAATGGAATATTGGGTAAACGCGACGTAGATACTTCTACTGAACCGATAAATGATCAAATATGATCTCTAACTATTACGAGAGAAACCTAAGCAGTGCCTTGGACTTGTGACCAAGGTGTAGGCTTAAGGAATTCCTTTAAATGATCATAACACTCACCTCCACTGCTCAGGCTCTCTGTTTAAACCCAAGGTTAAACGCACATAAACCGAATCTAACACAAGGCTAACCTAACCTAAGGCTAACCTAACCTAAGGCTAACCTAACCTAACATTGTGTTTACTTAACCACGTGGCAATTACATTGTAAGGACTTACGTGACCTTAGTTGGACAGCACTTCCACACTACACTTCACTTGACACTATCACTATCACTAGCACTACTTAGATGGTGTTCACTTCTTGAGAGACTTCAGTTAGACTGTCGATCGCATATAAAGGGTCGAGGGTAGAGACTGTCAAAACAACGGAAGTGACCACTACCCCACTCCAAAGCCATAGACAACGATACCGATTCGATTAATCGATAATCTTTTACTTATTCTCCGACAAATATATAAGCGGTTGCTCACGAACCTCTCTTCTTCAACAAATTACCGTTCAAGTGTTAGCACACAACTCTTAGGCAGACCGAGACTGGACGGAGCCCAGCAAGCAATCCATCGATCAAAATTAAGGTCAGTAGAACCATTTCTTTAAACAAACGAGTGAATTTCCGATACACATATTTAATTCTATATATTTATTGATCAAATATACCAATCTAATCTATAAAATATAGAAACAACGATATTTTAATTAAAAGATTACAATTAATATTTCTATTCTTTTGCTATTGGCTAGCAACACGTTTGAATTTATAAGTATTAAGATACGAGTCGACGAGCGAGTCGGACTCGTGCACGAAGATTTCAAGTGTTTAGCCATCACGGTTCCTGAGAAACAGCCTGGTGACAAACAGGTGGACGGACAGCAGAGTCTTAGTAATAGGATCCCCTAGGTTTTTACCCTTTGGGTACGAAACCCTAAAAAACAATAAAAGAAAACAAAGAAAGGTGTTTGACTTCCGATTGATGTTCAGTTGTATGTTAGGCGGATTGACATTTGTGGTTATTCTTGTTGTTTTGTTACGATAGACGAGAGCTAGCCGGTCTAATGCCAGCAATGCATTTCAGTCTGCGCCCCGCTGCGAGAGACGTAATAAATCGTAGATACCTATTCGCCAAATGTATTGGATAATGTTATAGGAAAAATGTCATACAAAGAGATATAATGGCTATAAAGCGAGCGAAACCATATTATATACAGGAGTTTATAGTAATTTAAAGTTGAATTACATGAAGAAATAATTTTATATTTTTGAGCTATCTTTTTAGCAAGCAACAGCAACACAGATCATAGCAAATCTGTATTGCAAGCTCAAAATATTTTTTTTATTTGACTAAACTTCTAACACAAAATTCTTCTAACACAAACTCACATGCATATCTTCATAATAATTCCAAAGAGATTTTTTTACATTTGACTTCGTGAAACTTTTTGTGTGCCCGTTTTACCTCAGAAAATTGTAAGTTTAGTATAATATTGAAATATTAAAAAAAATATTAAATTTAATTTTTTTTAATGGCAATGATGCCTAGTATAGTTAAACGTAATTTTGATTATAACAGAAAGGATTTTTTTTCATAATTATACACTTACTAATAGATAGGTAAAAATAATAATATAATCCTTCAAATAATAAAAAAGAAATCATGGTAGTCTATAAAATATAACATTAATTAAATGCATGCAATGCAAGCATCTGTCTTTTCTAAGACTTTACAGTTTCTTAAACAGACGTCAGAAGCCAAAATGAAATATTTATAAGAAAATATTAACATTAACGTTAAAAAAATTAAGTGATGCCATTAAGATTATTGCAGTTATGTTTTTCGCTTGTGCAATTTTACAGCCATTTTCATACCTTAATATATAGAATATCTGTAGTAATCGTAAGTACAGGTATAAATAACATCACCCTTCGAATAATAAGCAACAAATCATGGAAGTCTATAAAGTATAACATTAATTAAATGTCAAGCATCTGTCTTTTCTAAGACTCTTAAACAGACGTCACGTGCCAAAAGATGATAAAATAAATTTTAAGCAACCCCCATTACAAAGCTAATGGGCTGTATCTCGAGAGCTAGGGAATAAAAGATCCGTCGATTAGAAACTTTATGTTTGCAATTTTCCCGAATCCCCCTAGAGCCTGATACTTGTGCAGACGCTACGGAATATATAAATACAACTAAATGTTTAGTAGGAAAGCCTTATGAACTGTACATTTGGAATTTCGAAGCACCTTTCATTTGCTTTTGTTGTGAAACTAGTCTTGAATAAAAGAGAATTTAAAAGTGCATAGCTCTTATGAAAATATAATTTATTTATAATTTAACCTAACGAATTTTATGTATGTTTTACTTCCTGTTTTTTTTGCTCTCTACAAGATGTTGTTTTCCATAAATATTTAACTTGCGTAAGAAGCAAACACGAACATAAACAAGAATTTCGAAAATAAATTTCATAAATAATTTGACTCCAATAACAGTATTGGATTTATTTTGATTACCAATATCCGATAAACAAAATTCAATTCAGACTCAAATTCAAAATTTCAATTACACTTTTTGTACTTTTTTAAATGTACTTTCTCTTACCTCAACTTTGAATTTGAATATTTAATTTTCAATATATATTAGCGTATAAAAATATTCAAGCGTTCAATAAATATTTTCTAATTATCCCGCAGGAGCTATCATTTTTTAATTCAAAATAGTCTTTTATAATGCAGACAATAGCATTCTTTGTCGACTGCTATAAATATAAAGAATAATTCGACTACGTTAGTGGCAGGAAGAAATAAACCATCATTAGTTCTGGATTATGCAAATGTAACTTACAATGTAAAATATGATTTAATACATTTTCAATAGCTGGAGACGTAATTTTGCGATTAAATTTTCAGCTCAGCTCTTCTATCTATTATATTTTAGTAACTAGGTATATAGAGACTATTACATTATTTGCAAAATATAAATATATTTTTTCTATTAAATTTTTAGCTTTTAATTTGATTGTTTTTTTCCTCTTGAACATTCTCCTTATACTTTTTATAAATACACATATTTTTTTACATAGAACTTAAGTTATAAATATGTAATACATATGTAAATGTTTCAAAGTTTTCCTTTAGAACAAGAAACAGAAGGAAAAGGGTAGACAAGCGAATCGAACCTTTACAATTTAGAGGTTGGGGAGAGCAGGAAATAGACTCAATTATCTATCATTGACTCCCAAGATAATGTTTGGCTCTCTAAATGACTATTAACGTGAACTTTTTAAATCTATGATAGTTCATTCTGATAAACGTGAAACTTTCCATTTCCTTAGTGTCCCTTAAATTCGATTAAGACTTTGATAGCGCAAATAGCGTCTATTATCTTTAAGAAACGCTGTCTGTTATTTTATTTCTCAATGTTAATTATAAATAGTTGAATAAAAGATGTTAGTTTTAATTCTACAGTTTTCTTAATGTAATTATAGTGAGTTATTTCAAATTTAAAAAGAAACCTAAAACGTGGAAGGCATAATCTTATATATAAAATTCTCGTATCACAATGTTAGTTACCATACTCCTCCGAAATGGCTCGACCGATTTTTATGATATTTTATATGCATATTCAGTATGTCTGAGAATCGGCTACTATCTATTTTTCATCACCTTAAGTGATAAGGGTGGCCCACTCCAAATTTATAAGGCAAAACAACGTTTGCCGGGTCAGCTAGTGACGTATAAAATTCTTCTTAGATTTACACTTAGATTTAGATGTTAGATTTATATCTTGATCACAAGTCCAAGCCAACCAAGTCTTGTCGTAATAGTAAAATAATTAACATCTAAATTTCTAAAGACTTTTTTCTACGCACTTCTAACGGACTTTTCCTGATTGTACTTGAGTATCGACCATCCGCATACGATATTATCAAAACAATCACACGCTTCATAATTGCTTATTTTTGCGTAAATATAAAAACGTGTGTATTTTATTAGAAACCCCCTCCTTTAAGTTATATTCCTATATATTCCCTCTTATAAGTTATAAAAACAGACAACAGTAAGATCATGACAAATTTTGTAAATATTTATAAACTAAGAAATCAAAAATAATATCTTTGCAGCATCCAGTATTTAAGTCATATATATTTTTATATTTCCTAACACCGTCTGAAGTGATTCCTCAATATTTGAGGAAACCTCGAATATCAATATCATTACATCCATACAAATAAATAAAATTGAAGTGTCTGTTTGTAATATTAAAATAACCGCTTTTTACTAAGTGCATATGGATGTATGCACGCACACGGTACATATACCAAAACCACATTTTTTACAATTTTTGTCTCTCTGTCTGTTTGTCCCGGCTAATCTCTGAAATGGCTGGACCGAATTTGACTGGACATTCACTAGCAGAGAGCTGATGTAACAAGGAGTAACTTAGGCTATTTAATATCTCGCTACGACCCATAGGAGTGTAGCAACACGGGAACGAAGTCGCGCAGGAGGGCTAGTAGTATAATAAACAAAATCGCTTCTCGCTTATCTGTCCCTATGTATGCTTACATCTTTGAAACTACGCAACGAATTTTAATGCTTTTTTTATAATAGATAAAATGATTCAAGAGGAAGGTTAATATGTATAATACATACATATTATAGTAGAGAAAGTAACCGTGCGAAGCCGGAGCGGGTCGCTAGTATTATACATATATTCAGCACAAATAATGATGAGCTGCAATCAATGTACATTCGGTGAACATTTATTTTACATAAAAATGGATCTTTTAAATAACCATTAACGTAACGGAAAGGTAAAATGAAAATTGAAACGACTGCCTTTTTGGGATCAACGTAGCGTTTAAATTAAAAATCGTGAAAATTGACGGGCAAACTGAAAACATATAAATCTGTGGGCTAGCGGAAAATTAAAACGGTTCCGAGGCGACGCGCTGCCACTGCGACACTTTGTTATCGCTTCATCTGATCACTACGATATCTCATTAATGATCACGTTTATCCCGATTTAGAGGTCCTCAGTATCCCGTTTCCTGTCTTAAATAACATAACATAATCACTTTTTGTTCGTGTCAATCTCAGATCAATAAAAGTCACGTTTATATAGCAGTAAAAGTATATAACTACCAAAAATCAAAATTAATAAGATAGCTGTAAGGTTAGTTTACCAAAATTGAGACTTACTTAGCAGAAAGTAATATTAAATATATCATTGGACGAGCGGCCTGCCTTTGCTTCGCTCCGAGTATTTGGAGCAATATTATATTTATGGTCCTTAATTTGTCATTATGCAATTGTGTAGTTTTACATTATTAAAAAGAGAGAGAGAGAAAGTGAGAAAAAGTTGTAAAAAGAAAAATGATAGAATGAAAAAGAAAAGAAAATCGACATATAATAAAGGGAGGACAGAGCAAAAATAGAATTGAATTGATAAAGGAGAGAGATAATCGAAAGAAAGAAAGTGAAAAGAGACTGATCATTCTGAAGAGATACGGAAATACTATAGACTTCTCTCAGTGAAAGAATTTTTAAAATCGGATTAATAGTTCCTGAGAAACCCTTTAATTTATAAAATGACCACGTTATGGCACTTAATGGCCATATCTTTTTAATTAGACCTAGCTAGCCTATGTTACCCGGAAAGGATGTAGCTTCCTATCGGTGAAAGAATTTTTAAAATTGATTCAGTAGTTTTCGAGCCTATTCGCAACAAACGAACATACAAAAAATCAAATCTTTCCTCTTTATATAATAGTGTAGATTAATCGACAATCAATCTTTGGTAATCTTGACTCATTCAATTCGAAAATCAGTTTTTGAGAGATTAATCGTTTTTGGACTTCGAATTTTGTACTTGCTTATATAAAAAAGCGGGTAGATAGACCCCTAAATCTATCTGCAAACAAACAACATATCAAATAAGTTACAAAACTTCTGAATTAAATAAAATATTAAAAGACGGTATAGTACAGAATGTTGTGAATAGAAGACAAAGAGCCAATGCTTTCCCATGCCAATCTTGATAACTAAGTAAAACCTTTACAATAGTGCCAAGTATGAGCTACTAAATAGCTGTTTAAACATCTCAAGAGCCATAACATTCAGTTATATTACGATACAATTCCATTTCTAGCTACCGACTGCGTCCGTCGTTTCAGTTAATGATGCAGTAATGCGTTTGCACTGTTCACATTTACTGGTTAAGGCTTACGTTAGTATTGACGATTAATATTAACTGTTAATATGTCTTAAGAAAATTTCCTAGATATTATGAGCCTACAATTCCTTCTTATTACGATTCATAAGCCTTTAACTCTACATGTCTATCATTAATTGATAGACAATCATAAAGATCAACAAAAAACTGAGGGAGGGCACAGCAGGAAATTTCCTGCTCAAATATGGACCGCCCAGCCCGACTGGGGTAATACCTCGACCTTACAGAAGATCACAGCTAAATAACACTACTCTAAAGCAGTGTTGTGTTATGTTGGTGAGTAAGGTGACCAGAGCTCCTGGGGGGAATTGGGGATAGCGTCGGCAACGCGCTTGCGATGCTTCTGGTGTTGCAGACGTCTATAAGCTACGGTAATCGCTTACTATCAGGTGAGCCGTACGCTTGTTTGCCGACCTAGTTACCTAAATAAAAAAAAACATAAATAATGGCCAGTACAATAATAAATAATAATATCAATAAAACACGTAAACATTTCATCATTAAATTTGTTGAAAGTTGTATGTTTATTCTATATTAGTGGATGCACCTGGCTTCGTATGGGTGCAATTTACCACGTGTTAAAATTATTTTATTTTGGTATATAAAATGTTCAGCTACTTACTATTCAAGATATTATGTTCAGGTGCTCGAAAAAAATGATCATATATGTCAACCCAGATTGCTATTTCGTTTTTAAGTTAATAAATTTCCAAACATACAAACTTTCATATTTGTAATTTTGTAACAAATTAGTGCTATATGTGTTTAATATAAGATATAGTATAAGTTATAGTTAATGATAAACAGAATATAGAATAAAACTGAAACCGAAATTATTTTGCTGGATAACCCAACAAACAAAACCATTTATAAAGGTATTGCAATAATATATTTCAACTTAATCTTTATCTTTATTGTTCAAAAAAAACAAGAAAACTTTACAATAAACTATTTAAAACTTGACAATTGCCGTAAAGTAATTTATAAATAACTAGCTGACCCAGCAAACGTTGTTTTGCCACCGTGGGCCCCCCTTATCACTTAGGGGTATAAAAAATAGATGTTGACTGATTCTCAGACCTACCCGATATGTACACAAAATTTCATAAAAATCGGTCGAGCCGTTTCGAAGTTACCATACAACTAACATTGTGACATGAGAATTTTATATATAAGATAATGTAGGTAGAACTCAAATTTGGATATTTTGAGTGTGAAATAATTATTAATAACACCAACACAGTATTTTCGATGACATTTTATATCAAGAAAAGTAAATAAAACACCAAAAAGTCATCGCTTATAATAAAAACAGATTCTTTTCTTTATTCTATAAGTTTATTTGTATTGCCTTTGTCTTTTACTGGCTCGCGTACAATTTTTTATGTCTATGTCTATACTAAAGATCTGAATTCACGTAGCAACTGAACGCAAAGAATAAATAAGACAAAGTATGTAAAATCAGATACGTATCTATTTACAAAACAAACTATACCATTCAAATATAAGGAAGAGATCAAATTCGATACAATTTATGTTTCGAATACAAACACAATCCAAAATTGTACCCTTCATAAAGGATTCAGTCCGTGTATTCGCGCATTACGACCTCTTTAGATTTATGGCAACCCGCTGTCCGCCATATTGTTCGGAATTTAAAAATATTTATTTCCCGCTCAATCCGTTTCTGTAATAAATAAAAAGAAATCTTAGAAAACTGCTTACTACTGCTATAAAAACTATGGGGAATTGCAAAGGTAATTTGAATTTACGAATAGAAAAAAGTATGAGCTACATTTAAAATTATTTAGGAAAAATAATATAGGATAAAATATATTTTGTGTTTCATTTAACTCTGCTAATCTTATGAGTGAAAGAGACGTATCGATGGCTTTTTTGTAGCACTGCGCTAGAGTGGATGTTTATAGAGCAAACCCAGCTGCTGCTATATTCATTCCTTTTTAGAAGACATTGAAGTCTTAACCTCTGGGCCATCATAGAGTTATGTTTATTTTATGAAATTAAAAATCACTTGCTTTAACGGTGAAGGGAAACATCGTTAGGAAACCTGCACTCCTAAGAGTACACCATGTTGGTGTTGGTGGTGGACTATGGCCTGTAGGACCCTAGACTAGGCTCATCAGTGGGCCATTGACGGGTCGTGATGATGGTGATTGATTAACATAGGAAAAACGGTGTACTTGTTTTTTTTCTCGCCACTTTGTGACGTCATGCTTTCCAATTAAATATGAACTCTAGTAAGTTTCGTATTTTTTCGTTCACTTATAGACTAATATAAGAGCCTGAGCTTGACAGTCTACATATTAGTCATTGACTAACTCTACAGTATTACCTATATTACGTTCTTTTCTTTGGATATGAAATAATAAGATGCTGATATGAAATAAGAAGAAATGATAGGTGCAACTAAAATTTTATATACATATTTAAAATGTTGAACGGAACGTTAGATTAAACCAAGTGAATATTTCCTCTTCATTCGCCAGTGGAAAGCAGCACAAAAATCAGAATATATGCAATATTCATTCAATTAGGTCCTACGAGCCGGCAAATAGCCAACGTTGAACAGCGTAAAAATTAAAATCCTAAACGTATCCTTTTAAAGATATAAATTTTAAGGATGGCGGAAAATTAAAACAGGACCCGCGGCGTTAGCGTCTGAAAATAATACAGGCTACCGGAATTGATATTAAACATTGTTATTTGTTATAAATAAACACAATATACGCATTACGCACCAATCGCAGCTATCATCTTTTACCCTAATTTACCCTAATAAATAAAAATATATAAATGGGAACATAGGCTAAGTACGAAAAGAATAGTAGGTAGTACAGGTATAGTATATAATATGTCAAATGCGCACTATAATGGCAACATAACACAAAGGTAATTGCCCTACATTCAATCAATGTCACGACCATGTCAAATTTATTAATTAGTATGTCGGAAGTGTAAGTTAGGCTTAGGTTAGCATTATGTTGGGTTAGCCTAAACTTAGGTTTAAACAGCAAACCTGACAAGTGGAGGTGTGGTACAATTGTGTTGAAGAAGTCTCTAAACCAAAGTCCAAGGCACTGTTTGGGTTCCTGTCAGAATAGTAAGAGACCATAATGTTTATTTTATTTCCTGACCGTATCGCGCCCGTAGCTTTCAATATAGATCATCCAATGTACATATACAATGCTAAAAGATTGTATATACTTTGTATATTCTAACAATCCCCTCTTTATTTTAAATTATCGACAAGTATAAACATAAATATATAATAAATTATTTCAGTTTCATTTAACTCTGCTTACTCTTGTGATACAAAATTACAATTCCCTGTATACAGTTTTGTCTTCAACATTGACTGAGGCCATTATTTTTATAATAAATTCTTTAAAATTCAGATTTTCTTAATCGAATCAAAACAATTGCTAAAATGAAATTCCTCCATTTGAAGTAGATCAGAAATTGTAAATTTCGTCGAGATTGTCAATTATAGGATGACTCAAAAACAAGATTATTACATTAACTTATAAATGTCCCATCGTCCATAAGAAATTATTTACTGCAAATTTCTTTGCTTCGAAATCTCTTTTATTTTTCGTATTATCGTAAGTTTAACATTTATCATGGTTTTATAGCAACTAATATCTCGCGTTGATGAGAAATGAGAATGTATATGTCAGAGGTGTGAATTAGGTTTAGGTTAGCCTAAGGTTAGGTTAGCCGTGTGTTAGGTTAGGTTAATGTTATTTTAATCGTAGGATAAAACAGTGAAACTAAGCAGTGTAAGTCGCTTGTAAAATTCTTTGATCTATCGGCTCGCAAATATTAGTATTCGTAGAGTAAATTGAAAATATTGAAGTTAAACTCACTGATAAACTATTGGGAAGATACACTATTAAATAATTATGCTAAAAAATCTACGTTTTATGTGACAGATATCTGAAACTTAATCAGAAACTGGTGAAGCTAAGCCCTAAGTTTTGTATTATTAATGTTCATAATGAAAATTAGCAAATCGTTGGAATTTTATTGTATAAACTTGTTAATAATTAGTTAATAATATTTATTAGTTTGGTATTATTTAGCTTCAGTCTAAAGTAATACATTTCCTCGGCCATAAAAATGAAATGATACGCTTGAGTTATAAATGTAATATCTCGTAAGTCCATAATTTCAAATTTCGGTTGCGATTTTCCTTCATTACACATTTTTCGAGACAAGAGTCTAATCTCTAGCGAGCTCGACCTGTCTGCTGAAATTAAATTATGCTTTTCCATGAATATTATACTCGATGTCGCAATCTTTTTCCTTTATTTAACAGAACCTTGACTTTGATATATTTCTTGTTATAATCTGATTAATATTGCCCGTTGCTTTTGTATTCAGGATTTGCATGGATAAACAAAAAAAATTAAACACAGAAACTGTTTCTTAAAGAAAAAAATTCAGTAAAATTTTAACAACAATAATGCTTTCATAACATTTGATTGGTTACTTGTGCACTATCGTTTAAAACCTTTTTCAAAGGAAAGTTTAATATTCGGATAGAACACACAATTCCTAGCTTTTTTTACTATGACACCAAACCTGTGCGCCTTATGGTTAAGTTGTTACAAGCTATTAAAAAACAATAAGACGAGTTTTATATACGGAAATGATTTTTTTTTTAAGTTTTTTATTTAAATATGTTTTTATATTAGTATTCTGCACATATTTATTCTTATGCAATAGATGAATAACAAATAAATTGTAATAATATAATTTTATGTTTATTCATATATCAATTTAGTGTCGTGATGTTGGGTCGCCATTACTAAGGTTTGGAGTAAGTTTTTAATATTGGTTGCTCGTTTTCCGTCTTAAGTGCATATTATTATTGTCTAATGCGTGTCAAAATGCGGTATCGGTCCCATGTAGATAGCACCCACTGGCTTAAAAACTTATAAGTTCTGCTTCAATATACAGCAGCAGTTTGACACAGTTTGTAATCCTTTTGACAATCTCGTCAATCGTTATTTTATAATTTGGTTCGGTTAAATGTTGCTGCAACTCAATAGAATTCTTTAAATCTGTACCTAGGTTACAAGCTTGAAGCTTGTAGGCTAGTGCCCTGCTTAGCTTTTTATCATCAGCGCCTAGCAGGACACCTATCTCCATTAATATATGTTAAGCAATCAAAAGTATAATATTTTATTACTTGCTAAAAAATCTAAATTATTAAATTCAATCATTCTAGAAGTTCAATAATATGACAATGTTAAGATACTGTTTACGGCTAATAATTAATGATTGTAATGCACATTCAATATTGATCTATTTCCCAACAACACACTAAATCACTTGTCTCAAAAGCGTACTACATGTAATTTTGTAAAACCTAAGTTTATAAGTATATATACTATATCAAACCATAAATACATGACGGACAATAACATAACGACGATAATCTTTTCTAAATAAAACCTACGATCCAGATATATAAAAAACCAGCAAACATCAATCGGTCTTTCAAATAGCTTGATAGATAAAGTTTTCGATACGTAGACAAAGTAAATAAATAAGCTAAAGCCGAACCAAGCGATCGGGCATACATTTTAGCCCTTCCGTGAAGTTTTTTACCGTTGAGCCGAGATAAATGTCCGGTTAGCGGGGGTCCAACATTGATTTATACTGGATGTCCGTCAGCCAACGAATTACCAAGCAGCGATCTAAATCACCTGACGGAACGAAATCAATACTTGCCTAATGTCTTTTTAATAAAAACATGGACAATGGTTGTGTGTACGAAAGCCGCGGAATAAATAACAAAGCTTAGAGTTTTTGTTGATGAATAAAATATATGTAGAGTGCCGGAAGTTGTGGGTTCGATCCCTTCGGAAACACTATTTTGTATAGTACTTTCTACTGGTTAACTACTAAGGTCTCAGGATTTGATCCCTTTATGATTACTGTTACAAATCAAAATTAAACATAATCAAAATTTCAACAGAAAATCGATATTTCTACAACACTGGTTGACTGGAAGAAAAGTATTTACTGTTTACCTGAACTATGATATATGTCTTTAACATCATGACCAGAGTTTAGGTTAATAGTTGGTAAAGAAAAATAAAATTATTTACTTTTCTTAAATCTCGTACTCGCTTCGCCTAAAAATTCATCATCACCGTAAAAAAATTTGGTATATTTAATTGCTCTAATAACTTCAATCCTATGGTAAACAAAGTATTAACAATTCAGAATATTTTTCTGCACATTCGGTACGTAATTTCGAGGTTCATAAGTTGAACGACCCCAAAAAGATTAAAACAATAAGAAGGGACATAAAAAGCAAGTCTTTGCCCCACCTGATGTTTATTATAGCAAGTTGAGTGTCAAAACTTTTTGTACATAAGAGTTGACGATCGTAAAACACGATCAGGTGGATTAAAAAGGGCCAGGGCTCCGCTTGTGAGAGGGCTTAAACAAACGTGTTTGTATATTTGTTGCTTTTCCTTTTAAAAGACTAAGAAAACGAAACTATAAAATTTCTCATGTTAAACACAGTCATGAAGTGTATTTTCTTTTTTTTAGGCGAGTTAACTATCACGATTTATCAAAATTGTTCAAGCATTCCCTAAACCTCATTATCATCATCACGACCCGTTAATGGCCTACTGCTGAGCCGGGTCTCCTCCTCAGAATGAGGAGGGTATAAGGCCATAGTCCACTACGCTGGCCCAGTGCGGGTTGGCTTTAGGGAACTCTCAGGAGTCCAGGTTTCCTCGCGATGTTTTCCTTCACCGTTATAGCAAGTGATTTTTAATTGCTTAAAAATATATCCCTAAACCTGCACCTACTATATTGGTCACAAGTCCCAGACACTACTTGTCTTTCAGTCAAAACATCTAGATAATAAATTAGGTTTTACAATATAGAGAAGTACAACAATTTTTTATACAAGTAAAAAAAATAAGTAATATTATAGTAGTTTTTTTTAATATCTGTAGCATACAGAACACTTCTTAGTATATTAAAGTTCTTATAAAATACTTTTAAATTTCTTATATTTATCTACAAATAAACAGTTGCAGTCGTATTCTTTAAATATTAATTGAATTTACAAATTGTGAAAGAATGTTTGAAGACTTTTCCAAGAGCTCTTAACTCAGTCGTCTAGATAGAAGTGCGCCCTTCCTTCTGGTAAGAATAGCGCCTCGTCTCGTTGAATAGGCTTTCAGCGTGCGTACGCTTCAACACTAACTACAGTTTGCTAGACTACAGTTACAAATTAAAAGACATTGATATTTCAACACGTTATTTTTTACTTTTAAAGTACGTGCTAGTAATATGCTATATGCATACTATACTATGTCCATATAGTCTGATTTAAAGAGACACCTTTATGTCACTTATTTTTTAGTCAATTATTACTTATTACTTTTTTTCCCTCGTGCTGTTAAAATATTGCATATTTATTCATATTTATATTGGAATATTTTTTCACAATATATATGTCGGGGATTTTAAAACGATGTGAAAGGAGATGGAAGGAGGAAGATGGGGAATATTGGGGAACACTAAAAGGGGGTGATGGTATTGAATGGAATATTGGGTGAACGCAATGTAGATACTTCTACTGAACCCATAAATGATCAAATATGATCTCTAACAATTACGAGAGAAACCTAAGCAGTGCCTTGGACTTGTGACCAAGGTGTAGGCTTAAGGAGCTCCTTTAAGTGATCACGACACTCGCCTCCACTGCTAGGCTCTCTGTTTAAACCCAAGGTTAAACGCACATAAACCGAATCTAACACAAGGCTAACCTAACCTAAGGCTAACCTAACCTAACATTGTGTTTACTTAACCACGTGGCAATTACATTGTAAGGACTTACGTGACCTTAGTTGGACAGCACTTCCACACTACACTGCACTTGACACTATCACTAGCACTACTTAGATGTTCACTTCTTGAGAGACCGCGCACGACTAAGACTTCAGTTAGACTGTCGATCGCATATAAAGGGTCGAGGGTAGATACTGTCAAAACAACGGAAGTGACTACTACCCCACTCCAACGCCATAGACAACGATAACGATTCAATTAATCGATAATCTTTTACTATGCTCCGACATATATGTCGGGGTATAGTTGGGGTAGTATAATAGTGAAGACCGTGTCGAGCTATAATTAGAGTAGGACTGTGGAGTAGGATAATGATAAAGAAAATTAATCATCACTTTCGTCACGTCATTTTAATATTCAGCGATTTTTAACAGTCTCAAACGAGTAAAAGATTATCGATTAATCAGGATGCCAGCGCCCTATTTCCGTTTTGTTTATTTACTTCTCCCCACTAGTGGAGGGGCATTGCTACCATTGTCTAGTCCCTTTATATTCCCCGACTGACGCAGTACACTTTAGTCTCTCGACAAGTCTCTTTGAGTGAACATCACCTGGAGTTGAAGTGTAACAAACAGTGTGTCGCATCACGGATATTGGACATATCGGACTAAAGATAACACGTTGGTCACAAGTCCAAGGCACTACCTGGTTTCCTGTTAAAAAACTACGGAATCGTAAAGTTCGATCACTTCATTCATCCAAATCGGCTCTCTCCTCTGACATATACAAATTCACTATATAACAAGGGTTAAAACTAATACATAATATAGGGGGATAGTTCATGTATAAGAAAAGATAAAAATAAATTGAATTGATAGCGTTACAGATGAAAAATAGTACTACATATAATTTAGATAAATTTTGTTTTCTAATATGGAGGAGGATGTTTTGAATCTATATAAAAAATTTTACGACGATAACTTAAAGATCTTTAATTTTATTTTAAACTTTAATTTTTAAGATTTCGTATATGTCTAAAGTTTGTTATACATATCTCCTATAAGGTATGGAGAATTTTGATGAATACTAATTTTTTTCGCTCGTTATTAAAAGTACCCTAATGAAAGTTGTATCGTTGAATAGGTGATTAAAAACGTTATTCAACGATATATAAACGAGGAAAATCGGATGATAAAATTTAACTATTATTCATAAAAAACGCGTTTTTTGAACGAAATTTCGTCAAAATTTAACAGTTTTACTGAAAATATTCTCTATATATAAATAGGTTTAAAACTAATATATAATATAGGAGGAAAGTTTATGTATAAGAAAAGATAATATATATTTTTTTGTTGTATAATTTCATATCATCTAAGACCAAAGTACTAATTAGAGCCACATTCAACGGGGTTACGCTTGTTTTTATTACAGAGTTGAACGGAATTCCGATTACCACCATCTTCGTCTTCATCATCCGATCAGCTTTATGTCATAATTAGAAATACAGATATACATATATATTCTCTGACTAATATTATTGAAAACCTAACAACCTTTTTAAATAGTGAATTAGTAATGAAAACTTAGAGAGTAGTATAGTAATGAGAAGTAAAAGTTATTTTGGATAAACCAATTTTGTTTTTAGGTCTTCCATGCATTGAAATTAAAAATTATCATTCTTAAATCGTCAATAGATAATTTAGGCTCTAGAATTTCTCCTATAGGTATATTTTTCGCTTTATCGCGTTTATAGGTCATCAAAACACAATGTTGCTCCGACTTCGTGTCACTCAAGACTCCACAATGTGCAGACTTGTCAGCGACTTTCATTAGAGAAACACTACATACAGAACTCTTTAATTTGACCCTTACTAAACGTTCAATCGACTGTATTACCTACACAATAAGGTTGATATTATCATGAGTGATTTTAATCATCGAGCACAATGGCTTACAAATGTCTGAAATAGCGAGGGGAAATGTACAGTAATAGATATGAGTGCGTATACTGAAACACCGTTGATTTTTTACCGATTAACACAAATTAATCATTAAGTCATACTACTTCTTTTTTTTATTATTGAGTTGTATCACATATAAAATAATGTATTTTTTTAGTAATTTTAAATCCCAGGTAGCCCGTCAATGTGTAGGTAATATTGATGATATGTATTCCCGCAGTTTCACCCGCTATATTTGGATAATTCAAACTATATCATTATAAATTATAGCCTATGTGTTATTCTGATGTGTAAGATATATTATTGTAAAGTTTCATCAAAATCCATTTAGTAGTTTTTGCGTGAAAGAGTAACAAACCATACATCTATACATCCAGAAACTTTCGCCTTTATAATATTAGTAGGATGTATAACATTTGTGTCTGTATATTGATATTTTGCTATCGATTTTAGTAGTTAATATCTCCTACGGTAGTCTAATACGAGTTACGTACTTCTTATGGATCTACGTGATATTATATGAATAGTAGATATAAGTAAAACGAGTAAAACAGTCTTTTGATTCTTCTTTTACAATAAACTTCTGAAAATGTTTGTTTATAGCAAATATGTGTAAGACTCAAGCAATATACCATGACAAACATAACAAAAAAATAGGATTAGCCATTTTGAAGTGAAGCCTTAACAAAGAAAATTTTACAGCAAAACTAATACTAGAGACTGTAAACTAAAGTCGTTCAACCAAAATAATAATAGTAGCCAGTCTGAATAGTATTTTAGCAAAACATAAACCTAAACAGAAGAGAAGTTTTACGTGAGTACAAAAAGTTTAATTTAGCCGATGAGTTACGACGCAACGGGTGTGAGACGATGTTGGGCATACGAATACAGCAATATGGCGGTGCCAGTGGAAACCCTCGAGTGCCCTTCGCCCTCCGCTATATCAAGTGATTTTAGTGAGCACACTTTATTTTACAAAATTTTCTAGTTTAAAGGTGACACGTAAAATTGTAAAAATATACTTTTTTATATTCATGGTCAACGATTTTGATAAGCAGCGGAAACAGTTTAAATTGTTTAGGTTTAAATCATTGATGTAGAAGCAACACATTCTCCATTCTCCTACAAAATGTTGCCAGAGGAAGTGCCTTCTAATAGTATGGGAGCCCAAGAGGCAATTTTTTGGATTTACTCGAGCGCGTCTGATTAAGGTAAGGTGGGTTAATTGCATGATAGAATGCGTGTATTTTGAAAATCTGAAGATTTGGGAATTTTTGAATAGCTATAGATGTTTTTCGGAACATTAAAATGGGAAACGTAATATAACCTTTTATTCTCACCATCATTAAATCTACAAAATGTTATATGTCCCTAAGACGCTCGAGTAAATTCCCATTTAGCATCATGGCATCTCCTACTATAATATCTCTAAGTCTTTTCTAATAATTTCCTAATAAAAAAGCAAAAAAATATAGGTGCGAAATCAAACTAAATTTCGTAGAAGACTGAAAAGATTTAACAAATGATTTTTGAATGACATGGAAATGAAAAGAAATTTCAGTTTGAAATTGTGAAATATTTAAAAAAAAATTAAACAAGTACATTTCATAATTATAAGTACCTGATAAGGTACATCCACGTAGTTACTTGATACCGGTCCGGTTAACATCCGGACTCCGGATGTTATTTCGCAACCGGAAAATCACCAATCTCCTTTCCCCACTTGCTATTTTTTGTTACATATTCATTGCTGATATCTGTTACCAACGGATCTAAACTCTAACTTACGTAGTAGCATCAAAATTGCTCATCCTATTAACGATATCATTTGCAAGAGCACATTTTTGATCAAGACTATAGCCTAACGGCTTATCTGATCTTTAGATATTTGAAAAAAAAACATTTTTTTTGTATAACTGGCTCCCTTAAATATTTATTTTATTCTGTTTTTAGTATTTGTTGTTATAGGGGCAACAGAAATACATCATTTGTGAAAATTTCATCTGTCTAGCTATCACGGTTGATGGGATAAAGCCTGGTGACAGACACACGAACAGCGGAGTCTTAGTAATTGGGTCTCGATTTTACTCTTTGGGTACGGAACCTTAAAAACAGCATGGAAAATGTTAATGATAAAGGCAAAGAAGAAGCAAATCTAAAATGGCTGGACCGATTTGGACGGGACTTTCATTGGAAGAGATAGCTATTTAACATCTCGCTACGACCCATAGGAGCGGAGCAACATGCGATCGAAGTCGCGCAGGTCCGCTAATAATATATAAAACCTGACAAATAGTCCGATTATATTTGAAAAGTGTAAAGAACGATTGTACTGATTTACGCTTAGTTATTTATAAGGCAATAAAATTTGTCCGTCCCTCACGGCGCTTTCCCGCTTTCTTCATATTTCATGAGCGAGCTTACCTTGCACCGTATATAATATCATCGTAAATTTGTGTTACAACCCCGTTCTACTTGAGCAGCTGATATTGTGAGATATTGCTGCTACCATTTCTAGCACAACAAGATATTATAAGCTATAAATGGAAAATTCAACAATATTTATAATCTTTAGCGGCTTTTGAGGTTCATTTTTCAGTTAGTCTAAAAATTAGAGTTCCTTATCAATTTTTTTTTTTCGCAATGTTGGAAGGAATAATCAAATATTTTTATAGTTGAACTAGCGGACATATAAATTGAAAAAATTTGGGGTGGGCCACCCTTATCACTTAGGGGTACAAAAAATAGATGTTGACCGATTATCAAACCTACCCCATATGCACATAAATTACATAAAAATCGGTCGAGCCGTTTTGGAGGAATTAGGTAATAAACACCGCGCCACGAGAATTTTATATATTAGATGACTAGCCGACCCGCGCGACTTTGTGAACGTGATCATCCGCTCCTATACGGTCTTAGCGTGATGATATATAGCCTATAGCCTTCCTCGATAAATTGCCTATCTAACCCTGAAAGAATTTTTCAAATCAGATCAGTAGTTCCTGAGATTAGCGCGTTCAAGCAAACAAACAAACTCTTCAGCTTTATATCTTATATATAAAATTCTCGTGTTACAATGTTAGTTACCATACTCCTCCGAAACGGCTCGATCGATTTTTATGAAATTTTATATGCATATTCAGTAGGTCTGAGAATCGGCTACTTGCAATCTATTTTTCATCCCCCTAAGTAATAAGGGTGGCCCACCCCAAATTTATATGGCAAAGAAACGTTTTCCGGGTCAGCTAGTATTAGTATAGATTTCAAGAATACATACATCTGAACATTTCAAATATCTTTTATTCCATAAAAGAAAACTGGGGCGACATCTGTTAGAAAGAGTACACACTACGTAAGCTAAAGCCACGAAGCAAACGTTGCTTCATTTCTTCAGTTGCTTATCCCAAATCAATATTGCTATATTAAAGAGTTTATTTAATTGCTATACAAGAAATAAATGCAATACAAGATATGTACTGTTAAAACTATAGCCAATGTTTCCTTTGATCCTCTTAAGTTATATTACAATACAAATAAAAAAAATGATAAAAAGTTTAAGACAAGTACAATATATCTCTAGTTCTGTTCTCATATATAATGTAAAACTATCATAATTGTAAACTAATGTCGTTTTATAATTAACTGACTCACGCTGAAGAAAAATATTTTCAGTGCAACGCCATCTGGTAGCATCTTACAGCGTCGTGAGAAGCATCAAAGCATTTCAAGATATTCATTCAGTGTTGAAGTTCACTATACTAGTTGACCCGCACGACTTAATACATTTTAAGCGTATTTGATCATTAAACTAAACAGAAACAGGCTTAGCTAAGGATTATTTGACTTATCATTTAATGAAAATGTAATTTCTAATGAAGCTAATTAGGCATAAATCTATCATTTCAATTCTGTAGTTAGTTCGCTACTTAGTCTATAACGTTGCTATGGCGACGTATTATAAATAAAAAGCGCTGTAGGGCTGTGTGTTTTTACTGAATGGTTAGAGTACTAATAACGCTTGCAGCGCTGCAACTACCTTCAGCTTAAAATTAGCTACTAGTTGTACACTGAACGCGCTTTAGTGCTGAATGTTTAATGTGGATGATTAGACTAATAGTTATTGATGTAGTACTTCAGCGAACTTTGGTTTAAATTCGTAAAATAATAAAATGGAGCACAAATTTTGCATAGCATAGCTTCTCTCTATAATATATCTCAATGATAAATGTGCTATCTAACACTGAAAGAATTTTTCACATCGGACCAATAGATCATGAGATTAGCGCATTCAAGCAAACAAACTCTTCTGCTTTATATATTAGTACAACATAAGATTTATATGCGAGGAAGATAATACAAGTTTTGATTATATTTAATTTTTATAACACTAGCAATAAGTTTAACAAATGACTAGCACATGCATTAGCTTTTCCATTAAGCTTAGATAAAGACCAGTATCGAGCAGTACCTGTTGCTAGCGACCCAGATGCAGGAGTAAAAGGCCTTTCTACTACCAGTAAACACTCCTTCACCGCTCAACCTCCTGACTTTAATATTTAACACTTCTTCAGCTAAATAGCAATTACATTAATTAATTAAATATTCAGCAAACTATCTTTAAATACACAACACTGAAGTCACACAAGTTCTGAGACCAACTAAACTTTATTGCATATAAGTCATTCTTTTTATAATACAAAATACCCAGCTCATCTATTCCCACTATAATGACAGGTGGGATGGTAGGCCTGTGTTGCCAAGTTAAAATTTTTAAACCTCCCTTTAAATAATTTTAATAACACTTACTTGATCCAAATATTCTAATTATATTTAATATCAATATTTTCTAGTAATAATATTTTATTAAAACCTAACACTTAACTAACAGGAAGGCTAAAAAATAAAATAAAATAATAACACTAAACAATATAATTACTACTTTATACATTACATTCTAAACTTCATTTATCAATTTAAATCTTGTGTGCTGCGGCTCAGGTATGACATTGTAATATTTCTTGAAGATTGTTTGATTTTCCCTACCACCATATATTCTTTGTACCCATGTATGTTCCCAGTCAGGGTCGAACTTCTCACAGGTGACTACAACTTTACCTGGTTCAATTGCAAAGAGGGTTCCATTTCTACCCAGTCCAACCTGAAAATTGAAACATTTATAATCTATATCCAAGAAAAACAGATAAGTAACTGACAGACACTCAAGGTTTTCGCACACATTGTAAGTATTAATTATAATTTCTTCTAAATCAAATTTCATTTACTTAATTCTCATATATAATCATCATCAATGTTGCCTTGATTGAAAATATGGGCAATTTGCATCACAAAATATTTTTATTAGCTAATATTAAAATAAAACTCTAAATTCTCGTTGATGCTCAAAAGACACAGTGGATTTTACCGGTGCATGCCATGAGTACAATAGGGGTTATTATTACAGCCTTGGCAACATTGATGATATCTTAAATTTAAATGCAATCTGGATGGAGGATTATAATTAGTACCTACTTCTTAAAATGTTTGCGAAATCCTGGAGTGTCTGTCAGTTACTGAAAATTGATTCTAAGTTGAAAAATAAATTACTGATTTTCATTATGATGACATGTTATTCAAGATCAAAGGTCAAAAAAATGAGTTTCACAATTTTCACCAAAACGGTAAGTTTTATCATATAAATACTTCAGACAAAAATTGTAGATCATAAAATTATCTACGATAAATGTATCAATACTTTTTTTTCTACGAGCCACCGTTTTTGAGATATAATGATTCAAAAAGTTGTAACTTTTTTTGTTGTTGTAGCTTCGAATGTCTAAATTGACCAGACTATTTGCACAGGATAATCTTTAGTAAGCAACTTCCATTGTGTCATTAGTTCAAAAGCATACTATATATGTTCATTGAAAAAAAAAATGAATATATTTATTATATAAACTTGAGAGTACTGATATATAAGAGAATGAATCACTATAACCATATTCAAAAATAATCTGAATAAAGTCACTATTGACTTACTTGTCAACTCACAGGTGAAACTTGTGCAGCTCTGTGACGCTCATTAGAAGCAATTTTTTCGAATTTAAACAGATAATTAGGAGTTAAGGAGTTAATATCAATTTATTTATCATTGCAAGGTGAAGCCGAAGCGAAGGATAATATTTTTTAACAAGTAAGGTAAAAAATTATCATTAACTCAGTAAAGCAAATTCAACTCAATACAACAATCAAAGTTAATTATAAGTTTAATGTTTCTACATCCACTTACAATTTGCATACTAACGGTGCCACACTTTTCAGAGAAAATTATTGACTTTAGGCTACACTGTTGTCAACCATAACTTTATAGTGTTTGGTTAAAAAATATACTACAGCAATGTCAATACAAATTTTATATTTATCTTAAATCTTAATTGCACAAATTTTTGTTTACTTACATTCAATCCGGGATGGAATCTCGTTGTACGCTGCGTGGCTAGGATGTGCCCAGCCTTTACCGAATGCCCATCCTGCACCTTCCACCCTCTATGCTTCGGCTTCACCTTGCAGTTCGTGTTTTTAGTACTTCCACCGGTCTTTTTACTAGCATGACGAAAAAACTCTGTAAGATTTAGTACTATTACGAACAATCCAAAAATTAGAGAAGTAAATCATCTAAATACAAAAATGCTTGCCTAAAATAGGGGTACTAGTTCTGCTTCCCAGTAATATATTATTCCAAGACATTTTAAAGTAATTCTATAACATTTAAATAATTTCGTATTTTTCTAACCTATTTGTTATAATCCTACAAAAACGAAAACAGATTGTCACAGGCTTGAGTAAAAAATATCGATTTATCAAAATATCGATATTTAAAAAAAACGATATGGTCGATATTTTAAATCTCAAAATTCGATAATCGATTCGATATTTTTTGAGAGCTCAGTACATACATAAAGCAGCACTCTTGAATCATTCTCTTTTTCTATCTCTTGTTAAGCCACGATTTCCACACCCCCACTACTAGTAGAGAGTAAGCTCTCAGTAACTCCACTTTCGTCGTATGCATTCGATCGCGAACTGCGCCAAACTCCGATCACATCACCTACAATATAATCACGGTGAAATATCGAAATATCCATATTTTTTTTCACATATTATATCGACGTATTTTAAAAATATCGATACAATATATATCGATATATTTTTCATTTGCCCATCCCTAGATTGTCAGACTAAAGGCAGTGTTACCAACTTCAAAAATATTTCTCCCTAAAGCTTTTGTCAAAAATCCTAAAAATCATAATAATTACGAGAAAATCTGCCTAAAAATATTATTTTATAAATTATAAATATATTTTATTTATCGCAAAAAAGTAATGAAATTATTTTTCCTGCTAAATCTGGATCAATTTCCTAAATTCTACTTTTTGATGCAAAAGTGAAATTAAATTAAATAAGCAATCAACATATTTCCAGTAAACATAGACAACGTAACCACCAGTCAAAAAATAGTAGTTGTTATCAAAGAATTAACATATAAACTGGAATGGGCACGTGCACTCAAAAAACGTTACGAAGAGCTGCTATATAGAGGATTGCATCTCTTTCTACTAGTAATGACCATGTTTCAAAGAATAAAGAAAAAATATATGTAAAATAAAGTAACGAAATTGTTATATAATATATTAAATTATTTAACTTACGTCACACACACTAAGAAAAACATTGTAAGAAAGAGACAAAATCTCCTTAAGTCGACGGTCCTGTTTAGAACGAATTTTCCGTTTTACATGTTCGAAACAAATGTCAACCTTATGGTATTTATTTTAAGATGCATACAGCATATTTCAATATACAATATTTTTGAGTGAGTATTGCAGTTATGATATAAATTCCTTGGTTGTAATACATCCCGTCCACAAATCAATAGCGTTTTACTCTGCATTGAGATTTTATCACTAAAATACTACTACAACAACGGCACTGAGATTTAAACACTAAAATACCCCAAAAAATTTAACCCCTCAAAAACCTTTTTTTGCTCCCTAGATTTAGGTGAAAGCTGGTTAGTTGGTATCTCTGATTAATGAAATGACATTTGACAATAGTGTTACGTATACAGCATAGAGAGGAAACATTCTTCTATACAAATCGTAGTTATACAAATATTACTAAAATGAAATCGAAATTACAAAAATACCACTTTCTCTTTTTATCCCATTACGCAAATTCATATAAAAAGAAAGATAGCTTATATACTGTTCGTGCTCGATTTTACTACTCAATAAATTTGACCTTGAGCCGATAGTTCCTGAGATCATCATGAGCAAGGTTTTGTTTACATGTTTTTTTCAAACGATTAACATAAATTTAATTTGTGGAGGATTATAACTTTATAATATTATTTAATTATATTATGCTTATGTGTAGAAAGAAAGAAAGAATGCTTTATTAGGATATCACAAATTGTTATATGAGTAGTGAAGTTCTACAATAAAAAAAAAAAAAAAAACATATCATTTGTAATATCACCACACACCACACCACAATAGGTGTTCCACTCAGCTTGTGTTGCAAGGTGTGGTACTCTGATTTTCAGGGAAGACCCCTTGGTGACGTACATACGATTGTAACAGCTAAGCTAAACCTAAGTAAAGAGATAAAATAATAATAATAGCAAAAAAAACCGGTATTAATTAATAAAGTAAAAAATTAAAAACAAACAACAGACAGCTTAACCGAATAAAATAAGTATAACCGAATGTAAATAATTAATAAATCTTACATTTAAAATTTAGATTTAAATGTGTGATGTGGGCATTTAAAGAAATAATCATGCTTGTTTTTGTATTTGTAATAACATATTTTTATATTTTAATTTAAAATCAAGAATATTCTTTGAAATACGAAGGGGTAGTAGAAGAAATTTGCAGAATATCGCACAATAAGCTTAATGAGCAATGTTCTTAAAATTCCTGACGATCATCCAAAACAGGATACGACCCAAATGCGATGAACAACTTGAAGAAGCGTTTTTTGTCTTGAATGTTCTAGTACAAAAATGCAAAAACAAGCAGATCAATGTTATCTTGCGCTTCATTGATTATGAGAAGGCGTTCGATCGCGTAAGACATGATATGCTTATAGACCGTTTAATGCATGTAGGTGTAGATGGCAAGGACTTACAGGTTATTAAGAACTTGTATTGGAACCAAAGAGTAGCAGTGAGAGTTGAGTATTTGGAGACCGATCAAGATGAAATTCGCCGTGGTGTCCGTTCTCCCCTGCTCTTTAACATATACTCGCTGTAATATCTGAAGCTCTGGAGCTGTAATATCTGAAGCTCTGGAAAGGTTGAAGGTAGGTATCAAGATAAACGGTCAAGTCGTGAATAACCTACAATGCGCCGATGATACCGTGCTTATTGCCTCTTCAGAAAACGACCAACAGACATTGGTGAATAGGATCAACAAGTGTAGTGTGAAGGCAGGGTTGAGCATGAATATTAGCAAGACTAAGTTTCTGGTGGTATCAGGGAACAAGGGTCTAAAGCTGAAAATTCAGGTGGAAGGCAAATGCCTAGAGCGGGTGCATATGTACAAATACCTTGGTGCTTGAATGAAGAATGTGACTGTGGGCAAGAAATTCAAACCCAAATTTAAATAGCCCGAGCAAACCTTAAAAGGTTGGAGAAGGTTTTGTGTAGCCGTAAACTATTCATAAATCTCAGACTAAGAATACTCCACTGCTATATCTGGCCAGTAGTGTTATACGGTAGTGAGGTATGGACTTTGAAAGCTGACACCCAGAAAAGTCTAGAAGCCTTTGAGATGTGGTGTTATCGCAAAATGCTCCGAATTCGCTGGACACAGAAAGTTTCAAACGGGAAAGTACTCCAGCGCGTCGTCAGTAGCCGGGAGTTACTGCAAACCGTCAAGAACAGAAAAGTCCAGTATTTGGGACACGTCTTAAGACATGAGCGATACCAACTACTCCAAATTATAATGATTGGCAAAGTGGAGAGATAACGACGCGCTGGAAGAAGAAAAAAGTCATGGTTGCGCAACATCCGCGAATGGACGAAGATCGCCAGCGTGGAAGAAATATTTCGCTTGGCGCAAGACCGCAAAAATTAACTGAGCTGAGGGCCAACCTCCAGTAGTGGGGAGGCACAAGAAGAAAAGGGTTGATGATATTAAGTGGAGTATTGGGTAAATGCAACGTAGATACTTATACTGAACCGATAAATAATCAAATATGATCTATAACAATCACGAAAGAAACCTAAGCAGTGCCTTGGACTTGTGACCAAGATGTAGGCTTAAGGGAACCCTTTAAGCAATTGCTACACTCGCCTCCACTACTCAGGCTCTCCGTTTAAACGCAAGGCTAAACTCACATAAACCAAACCTAGCAAAAGACGTGGCAACTACATTGTAAGATACTCACGTGACATTAATCGAAAATAGATTGCAATAAATTTAATATGCCCGGACCATTCCCACTTCCTTTACTGGGTAACGGGCATTTATTCTTAATTAAACCATCTGGTAAGTTTTTTTTTAAAAATAATATACCGCTTCCGAAAATTACTACAAGATCCAGAAATACAGTTTCAGTGCAAGTTGGAACCCTGTATACGATTTGCAGGACATTAAATATTTATGACAAATATTTACTTATGTATATAAAAATTTTAATGCAAGATACAATGTTTCAATATATAATATATACATATTTAATTTTATTGTAAAAATAATACAAAATTACTAAGTAATCTTATATCAAACTAGCCGACCCTCACGACCTTGTTTGCGTGTTTTTCCGCTCCTAATGGTCGTGATAATACATAGCCTTCCTCGATAAATGAGCTATCTAACTGGCAAAGAATTTTTCAAATCGGACGAGTATCAGAATCAGCTCTATATATACGACTAGTAAGACGCATAGTACTATATTATTGTCTCTTTCACACGGCATTCTATACGTTTTTTATCGAATAGCAACCAAAACTTAGACAATTTCAAATAACGTAACTTTATTTGTGATGGTATAAAAGGTAAAAAGAAGTAGGATCACTTCCTTGTCCGTCTGTCCGTCTGTCAAGACTCTTTTTCTTAGGATCGCGTGGAGGTATCAAGTCGAAATTAATAACAAATACTCAAGAATGCGGTCCCTTGCGGCTGGCAAAAAATCAAACTTCTAAGTCCACGCATTAAAAAGATATGACCGTTAATATATTCATTCATGTAATTATAAGGTACTTCCTAATGACCTAGTATCGTGAAATTTAGCAAGAAGTAAGGTCTCATAGCACAAATAAAGGATATAATTAAAAAACTGTAAATTTTTTCGTCACTAGAAAATTAACTTTTTTTGACTGTCACGCAAGACCCGTTTTCTCAGAAAAACTTGAAGATACCAAGTTGAAATTTATACAAAATATTCTAATCTCTAGTTCCTCAAATATGTAAAAATATCAAACTGCTAAGTCAATTTAATGAAAAGCCGCACCCGCCTTTATCTCATGTATTTTAATTTTGATTTTCGAGATAAATAAAAATTCCCAGGCTTCGTCTTTTGACCTAGGAACATGATTTTTAGCAAGAAGCAAGGTCTTAGAGCACTGGTATGGGGAAAACTCCTAAAAATGGCAATTTATTGTTAAATCACTTACGTGAAGTTATCAAGTTGAAATTTATTAAACATGTAAGTCTACAGTAAGCTGTGAAAAAATAAATTTCTAAGTGCAAGGAATCAATAAATGTGGCCAATATCTTATAATAAATCAATAATACTGAAGTCATAACAAGTAGTTTTTCTATAGTGCATTCCACAGACGTGGACGTGAAAAAATGTAGACGTTTGCGATTTTAGTAATATTCGAATATGTTTTCCAACATACCTCCCCTCGGTACAGATACATAATATTTTTACCGTTTTAAATCTGGTTAAAGAGTTTAATTTCGATAAATCGAAATTTAAAAAATTAAAATGAATTTATTCCAAGAAAGAAATATTTTTAATTGTAAAGATGTATTAAAAAAAATATTTAGTAATTTTTTATTTTTAGAAGGGTTAATAATGTTTTAAATTTACGCACCTCTTCCAGTTTCTCAAATTTTCAAAGTCCTCTAGCTTAACGTTAATCAGGACTTAAATCTATACCGAAGACATGTATATTTATAACATATTCGAATGTTAGTAGTCGCATCGTGTGGAATTAATCTAAAGCTATATCTTAGCAAAGGCTATTGACGACAGTGGCGTAACTATAGGGTGGCATTTCGGCAAAATGCCAGGGGCCCCGAGCCGAAGTGGGCCCGCGGTCAGAGAAGGCTGTGAGCATAGGTGGATCTTAACATTTACTATTACAATATTTAGTAAAATTTATAACTAACGTGCACGTATTTACCACGCAGTAGGATACTTTTTGGCGAACGACCTTTTTTTTGCTCTTCAAACATAGGCGCTCATAAATAATTAGTCACGCAGTATACTTGTTGGCGAACAACCTTTTTCTTTGCTCTTCAAGTATAGGCGCTCATAAATAATTAGTCACGCAGAATACTTGTTGGCGAACAACCTTTTTTTTGCTCTTCAAACATAGGCGCTCATAAATAATTAGTCACGCAGTATACTTGTTGGCGAACAACCTTTTTTTTTTGCTCTTCAAACATAGGCGCTCATAAATAATTAGTCACGCAGGATACTTGTTGGCGAACAACCTTTTTTTTTTGCTCTTCAAACATAGGCGCTCATAAATAATTAGTCACGCAGGATACTTGTTGGCGAACAACCTTTTTTTTGCTCTTCAAACATAGGCGCTCATAAATAATTAGTCACGCAGGATACTTGTTGGCGAACAACCTTTTTTTTTGCTCTTCAAACATAGGCGCTCATAAATAATTAGTCACGCAGGATACTTGTTGGCGAACAACCTTTTTTTTGCTCTTCAAACATAGGCGCTCATAAATAATTAGTCACGCAGTATACTTGTTGGCGAACAACCTTTTTTTTTTTGCTCTTCAAACATAGGCGCTCATAAATAATTAGTCACGCAGGATACTTGTTGGCGAACAACCTTTTTTTTGCTCTTCAAACATAGGCGCTCATAAATAATTAGTCACGCAGGATACTTGTTGGCGAACAACCTTTTTTTTTGCTCTTCAAACATAGGCGCTCATAAATAATTAGTCACGCAGGATACTTGTTGGCGAACAACCTTTTTTTTGCTCTTCAAACATAGGCGCTCATAAATAATTAGTCACGCAGTATACTTGTTGGCGAACAACCTTTTTTTTTTGCTGTTCAAACATAGGCGCTCATAAATAATTAGTCACGCAGTATACTTGTTGGCGAACAACCTTTTTTTTGCTCTTCAAGTATAGGCGCTCATAAGTATTTCGCACGATGCTTGGCGCGTGCCTGGGTTAAGTTTCTTAATATTGAAGGAGGGGGCCCCATCTGATAAATTTGTCAGGGGCCCCGAACTGTGTAGTTACGCCACTGGTTGACGACATGACATGTTGCTAAATGACAACTTGGGCTTTAGCCAAGTTGACTTTCTACAATTGTTAACGCATATAGAAAACCTAAAAAATGTATGGGAATGACATTTGTCAACGATATATCACGTGATCAAATTAAAATAACATATGTAGAATGACCGTTCGCACATAATGGGTACCTTCCACTAAGCATTCACGAGTACGACGACCAAACTCACGAGCACGGTTTTTCACGTTCCACTTATTTGCGAGCGTTACGATCGTTAACCCAAGTCACAGACCCAAGTGGAATACATTAAGCGTTTTGAGCATTAACGTAAATAATTCAAATGGCGAGTTACAAAGCCTAGCCAATTTTCAAGCTATTTTCTTTCTACAATTTCAAGCGTCTCGATGTTAACGAATGTAGAAAACGATAAGTGTTGACATATAAAGTGCGAACATACATTCTTGTTATAGACAACAAATAGAATTTCTATGGTGAGCGTCCACTAAAGTCACTCGCGCAGGCGAATTTTAAAAGTTTAAATTTGTATTGTGAATTTGTGAAATAGTTTTAAAAAGTAAGTAAAATATCGTGTAATTAATGAATGGCTAACTTAGTTTTCGTTGTTATGTATTGATCAAATAATTTAAGACTGGATGTTAATAAAAAGACATCTTTGGGTCAAAAATGAAAACAAATGAAAGCTATTTATCAATCAATAAGAAATTTAATAAGAAATTCAATAAATTGACTATTTTCTAGGATGGAATCTAGATCTCGATCTAGCCCGAAGCAATTTGCAACATTACTAGGATTTAAAAGGAATAAAAATGTTACCTTGCTATAAACCGCGGCAATCTGAACTACCAAACTCGTATGGTACTACCTAGAAGAGCACCCTGTCCACACAAAAGTGAGACGTGCGAACCCGAACTAAGACACACCACACAAGTAGGTAGCTTGCCGATCTAACAACCACACTCGTACGGCACAATCCGGAAGAGCACACCGTAGACAGACAAGTTTAACGCGCGAACCCGAACCAGTACACACCACACAAGTAGATCGCGATCGACAATCGACGTACGTTTCGCTCCGTAACCGAAGCATCTTCAGGACGTGTTGACCCTACAAGCGTCACTTGCTAAGTGACAATTTTGTTCAAAAAACAGCCTTTTATACCTTAACTCAATACTCGATATTCGAGACGCAATACTCGATACTCGATACTTAACTCGGTACTCGTGTTTTGTTCTTACAACTAAAGATATCGAGTAGAGTGGATTTAGACACGTTTATTTGTTCGTTCAGCAGCTCAAATGTTTGATTGGTATTTTTAATTATTTCTAATTGCTCTAACAAATTAAGTTTAAAACCTTTATCGCAAATATGTAGTATTTTGTGAGAATGGCCCATATTGTGGCCGCTATCTAAGAGATGTTTAGCAAAATGGGATTTCTCAGGTTTATTGTTCCTAAAAGCAGCTAAGTGTTCTTTATACCGAATATCAAAACTACGACCCGTTTGACCTACATATTTGGCATTGCAGTCAGAACATTGAAGCTCATATACTCCTGATTTTAGGTTGTTACTCAGTTTATCTTTACCGTTACAAATACGTCTAAGTGAATTATTGGTCTTGAAACCAACATTTACATTATGCGATTTAAGAATTTTCGCTATTCGTTCAGAAGGCGGTCCAAAATAAGTTATACTAGATTTGTATTTATTTTGATTTTCGGGAGGGACTGCATATAATTGTTTATTAATTTGTGCTGACTGTTTCTTTTTAATAATATTGTTAATGGTGTCCAAAGTGTAACCGTTAGCAGAAGCAATTCGATATATTATTTTCAGTTCCTTTTGATAGTTTGCTTTATTAAGCGGAATAGTCATTAATCTTTGGATGTAACTATGAAATGCTGCAAGCTTATGTTGCCAGGGATGACATGATATAGAAGGTATTGTTATGTCTGTGTAAGTAGGCTTACGATAGATTTCAAACTGGTGTTTGTTGTTGACGCGAGTAATCGAAAGGTCAAGAAATTTTAGTGAATTTTGTTCTTCAAACTCAGCTTTAAATTTTATTTTGGGGTGAATTGTGTTTAAGTTTGATATGAAATGTCCTAGTTGCCTATCTGTTCCAGTCCAGCAAATAATTATATCATCAACATATCGATAATAGTAAAAAATATTATTACTATTGACAATGTTTTTGTTTTCAAAATCATTCATAAATAATTCTGCCATTAAGGGACTGAGAGGAGAACCCATTGCAAGACCTTCTCTTTGAAGATAAATTTTATCGTTGAATTTAAAGTAGTTTTGTTTCACACAAATTTGTGTTAATTCTACTATTTCGGAAATTTCAAGAGGATGCAATCTCCTCTTTTCAAGAAGCCCTGTCATAATATCTAATGTTTCATCGACTGGGACATTTGTGAATAAACTATCAACATCGAGCGATAATAACTTACAACGATTTGGCAAGTTAATATTTTTTTTATGCAATCAACTAAATGAATACTATTTTTAAGAGAGTATTGTGGCTTAAACGAGATTTTTGACACAATTTCGTTATTTAAAAACTTTGCTAACAAATATGCTGGAGCACCTATGTATGAGACAACAGGACGTATGGGGATGTGGTCCTTATGTATTTTTGGTAAACCGTATAACTTTGGCGCATGAGGATTCATTACTAAGACGTTTTGTTTATTTGAATTTTTAGGAAATATAAATTCGGACTTTTCTACAGATTGTCTAATTTCTTTAGAAAATTTACAAGTTGGGTCAGAAGGCAAATGGAGAAATTTTTCTAAAGACAAAACGTCTTAGTAATGAATCCTCATGCGCCAAAGTTATACGGTTTACCAAAAATACATAAGGACCACATCCCCATACGTCCTGTTGTCTCATACATAGGTGCTCCAGCATATTTGTTAGCAAAGTTTTTAAATAACGAAATTGTGTCAAAAATCTCGTTTAAGCCACAATACTCTCTTAAAAATAGTATTCATTTAGTTGATTGCATAAAAAATATTAACTTGCCAAATCGTTGTAAGTTATTATCGCTCGATGTTGATAGTTTATTCACAAATGTCCCAGTCGATGAAACATTAGATATTATGACAGGGCTTCTTGAAAAGAGGAGATTGCATCCTCTTGAAATTTCCGAAATAGTAGAATTAACACAAATTTGTATGAAACAAAACTACTTTAAATTCAACGATAAAATTTATCTTCAAAGAGAAGGTCTTGCAATGGGTTCTCCTCTCAGTCCCTTAATGGCAGAATTATTTATGAATGATTTTGAAAACAAAAACATTGTCAATAGTAATAATATTCTTTACTATTATCGATATGTTGATGATATAATTATTTGCTGGACTGGAACAGATAGGCAACTAGGACATTTCATATCAAACTTAAACACAATTCACCCCAAAATAAAATTTAAAGCTGAGTTTGAAGAACAAAATTCACTAAAATTTCTTGACCTTTCGATTACTCGCGTCAACAACAAACACCAGTTTGAAATCTATCGTAAGCCTACTTACACAGACATAACAATACCTTCTATATCATGTCATCCCTGGCAACATAAGCTTGCAGCATTTCATAGTTACATCCAAAGATTAATGACTATTCCGCTTAATAAAGCAAACTATCAAAAGGAACTGAAAATAATATATCGAATTGCTTCTGCTAACGGTTACACTTTGGACACCATTAACAATATTATTAAAAAGAAACAGTCAGCACAAATTAATAAACAATTATATGCAGTCCCTCCCGAAAATCAAAATAAATACAAATCTAGTATAACTTATTTTGGACCGCCTTCTGAACGAATAGCGAAAATTCTTAAATCGCATAATGTAAATGTTGGTTTCAATACCAATAATTCACTTAGACGTATTTGTAACGGTAAAGATAAACTGAGTAACAACCTAAAATCAGGAGTATATGAGCTCCAATGTTCTGACTGCAATGCCAAATATGTAGGTCAAACGGGTCGTAGTTTTGATATTCGGTATAAAGAACACTTAGCTGCTTTTAGGAACAATAAACCTGAGAAATCCCATTTTGCTAAACATCTCTTAGATAGCGGCCACAATATGGGCCATTCTCACAAAATACTACATATTTGCGATAAAGGTTTTAAACTTAATTTGTTAGAGCAATTAGAAATAATTAAAAATACCAATCAAACATTTGAGCTGCTGAACGAACAAATAAACGTGTCTAAATCCACTCTACTCGATATCTTTAGTTGTAAGAACAAAACACGAGTACCGAGTTAAGTATCGAGTATCGAGTATTGCGTCTCGAATATCGAGTATTGAATTAAGGTATAAAAGGCTGTTTTTTGAACAAAATTGTCACTTAGCAAGTGACGCTTGTAGAGTCAACACGTCCTGAAGATGCTTCGGTTACGGAGCGAAACGTACGTCGATTGTCGATCGCGATCTACTTGTGTGGTGTGTACTGGTTCGGGTTCGCGCGTTACACTTTTCTGTCAACGGTGTGCTCTTCCGGATTGTGCCGTACGAGTGTGGTTGTTAGATCGTCAAGCTACCTACTTGTGTGGTGTGTCTTAGTTCGGGTTCGCGCGTCTCACTTTTGTGTGGACAGGGTGCTCTTCTAGGTTGTACCATACGAGTTTGGTAGTTCAGATTGCCGCGGTTTATAGCAAGGTAACATTTTTATTCCTTTTAAACCATGAATTTCCGCAAAGTAACGCCTGATTCAATTCAATATTTAAAGTCAGTGAGCTTGACCGTTCAGGCAAAACTCTACATAAAATTAACAAAGTTACATCGCGTAGCAGTTCAAAATGTTTGGTTTAATCAACAATGTAAACATCTTAACGTAATCCCAAACTATATCAACATAAAATCAAACACACGTAGTCGTTCTTCTGAGATCGCTATTAAAAAAGCGCAAAAAATTTGGCTAAATGAGGAATCGACACTGGTTTACTGTTAGGGACAATCTTAAACACCATCTTAAAATACTTTATTCTGAACTCTCTTTCAAGTTACATAACGTTGAATTCGATTTGCTAGATCACAAAGCTAGAGAAATAGCTTCGCTTGAGGTCTATAAAAAATTCCTTACTCAACAAAAGAAATTACGTGCATTAGTTAGTAATTCCCCCAAATCTTCTAAACTTAACAGTAAAAACGATGAATTAACAGTTCTCTCCGATCAAACATTCTATCCACGGGTTAAAAATCTCACCAACACGGTATTTTCAAATGATGAAATGCAATTGTTAGAAAAAGGGTTAAAATACAATATCTCCGAAAATGTTACAAATAAAGCTTTAGAAACACTAGCGGTTGACGCAGAATTAGCAGTTATCATAAACAAAAAAGATAATGTAGTCAAAAATCTTGTGGCGCATGAAATAAAAAATATTCCTACTTCTTGCGTAACTAATCATGATAAGCAAATTTTTTAAATCTTTACAAAAGACGATTAAAGACAATGATCTCATAGTATCTAAAGCTGACAAGGGTAACGCAGTCGTCATTCTTACACGTAACGATTATTTAGATAAAGTTAATGATGTTATATCAGGAAACGAATTTCTCCATTTGCCTTCTGACCCAACTTGTAAATTTTCTAAAGAAATTAGACAATCTGTAGAAAACTCCGAATTTATATTTCCTAAAAATTCAAATAAACAAAACGTCTTAGTAATGAATCCTCATGCGCCAAAGTTATACGGTTTACCAAAAATACATAAGGACCACATCCCCATACGTCCCGTTGTCTCATACATAGGTGCTCCAGCATATTTGTTAGCAAAGTTTTTAAATAACGAAATTGTGTCAAAAATCTCGTTAAAGCCACAATACTCTCTTAAAAATAGTATTCATTTAGTTGATTGCATAAAAAATATTAACTTGCCAAATCGTTGTAAGTTATTATCGCTCGATGTTGATAGTTTATTCACAAATGTCCCAGTCGATGAAACATTAGATATTATGACAGGGCTTCTTGAAAAGAGGAGATTGCATCCTCTTGAAATTTCCGAAATAGTAGAATTAACACAAATTTGTATGAAACAAAACTACTTTAAATTCAACGATAAAATTTATCTTCAAAGAGAAGGTCTTGCAATGGGTTCTCCTCTCAGTCCCTTAATGGCAAAATTATTTATGAATGATTTTGAAAACAAAAACATTGTCAATAATAATAATATTCTTTACTATTATCGATATGTTGATGATATAATTATTTGCTGGACTGGAACAGATAGGCAACTAGGACATTTCATATCAAACTTAAACACAATTCACCCCAAAATAAAATTTAAAGCTGAGTTTGAAGAACAAAATTCACTAAAATTTCTTGATCTTTCGATTACTCGCGTCAACAACAAACACCAGTTTGAAATCTATCGTAAGCCTACTTACACAGACATAACAATACCTTCTATATCATGTCATCCCTGGCAACATAAGCTTGCAGCATTTCATAGTTACATCCAAAGATTAATGACTATTCCGCTTAATAAAGCAAACTATCAAAAGGAACTGAAAATAATATATCGAATTGCTTCTGCTAACGGTTACACTTTGGACACCATTAACAATATTATTAAAAAGAAACAGTCAGCACAAATTAATAAACAATTATATGCAGTCCCTCCCGAAAATCAAAATAAATACAAATCTAGTATAACTTATTTTGGACCGCCTTCTGAACGAATAGCGAAAATTCTTAAATCGCATAATGTAAATGTTGGTTTCAAGACCAATAATTCACTTAGACGTATTTGTAACGGTAAAGATAAACTGAGTAACAACCTAAAATCAGGAGTATATGAGCTTCAATGTTCTGACTGCAATGCCAAATATGTAGGTCAAACGGGTCGTAGTTTTGATATTCGGTATAAAGAACACTTAGCTGCTTTTAGGAACAATAAACCTGAGAAATCCCATTTTGCTAAACATCTCTTAGATAGCGGCCACAATATGGGCCATTCTCACAAAATACTACATATTTGCGATAAAGGTTTTAAACTTAATTTGTTAGAGCAATTAGAAATAATTAAAAATACCAATCAAACATTTGAGCTGCTGAACGAACAAATAAACGTGTCTAAATCCACTCTACTCGATATCTTTAGTTGTAAGAACAAAACACGAGTACCGAGTTAAGTATCGAGTATCGAGTATTGCGTCTCGAATATCGAGTATTGAGTTAAGGTATAAAAGGCTGTTTTTTGAACAAAATTGTCACTTAGCAAGTGACGCTTGTAGAGTCAACACGTCCTGAAGATGCTTCGGTTACGGAGCGAAACGTACGTCGATTGTCGATCGCGATCTACTTGTGTGGTGTGTACTGGTTCGGGTTCGCGCGTTACACTTTTCTGTCAACGGTGTGCTCTTCCGGATTGTGCCGTACGAGTGTGGTTGTTAGATCGTCAAGCTACCTACTTGTGTGGTGTGTCTTAGTTCGGGTTCGCGCGTCTCACTTTTGTGTGGACAGGGTGCTCTTCTAGGTTGTACCATACGAGTTTGGTAGTTCAGATTGCCGCGGTTTATAGCAAGGTAACATTTTTATTCCTTTTAAACCATGAATTTCCGCAAAGTAACGCCTGATTCAATTCAATATTACTAGGATTCATGGAAAGGTGAAAATATTACTTATGTCGTCAATATTCTTTATCTTGTTTAGGAAGAAAGGGTACTTGCTGTGATGGGTTTGTCAGCTGTTGTTGGTCAAGCAGGAATTGAAGAGCGAGGATTTGAAGTTAGTTTTTTATATATGTAGGGGATTTTTTTAAATAGCCCAAAAGTGTAAATTTGAAAGTTAAATGTATTTTAAATATATTTTTTGTAGGACCTACTGCCAGAGACAATACGTCACCAATCTGTCCACACTGAATTGTATTCAGGTATTATTTTACACTTAATACTTAGTTTGTTTGTTACTAAATAATTTTTTACAAATTTAAGTACATATTTATTATAATATATAATATGTGTTGATGAATTATGCAGTAGCAGTAGTGTAACAATTTCCCAATGAAAAAATTGCAGGTATAGCACAATTTACTCTATAAACATAGAACTTTAACTTTATATGCAAGTAGGTTCAGATTGGCTATAATAATAATTATTTTTTGATAGGAATATCACCATTATTTCGTACACCACGACTAACTATACCAGCACCCACTATAGAGACATGACGAGATCCACCATCTCTGGCAGCGACATCATACGCTCCTGCATCAGTGTCGATGACTGCAACGACCGCAGCAATAACTTCGCAACAGCATCGGCGCCCCGCTACCCCACTTGCGACACCTTCAACTGCGTCCACGCCCCGCTACGTCCCCGTCGCGAGCTGCTACGAGTGCGTAGACGAACTCAAACTCCATCTCAAGCGAGTTTGTGGCTGTTGAACAACGTTGCTTGCAGTTGGAGATAGACCGCGAGAAAAACCATCATAAAAGGGAGATTATAAGGCTCCAATTGGAATCTAAAAGAATTAAAATGAAAGAGCGGCATATGGAAGTGTTTAGGCAACTTTCTGATAATGTACACAATTTAACAGTTGCTGTGTTAAAATTGAGGGAATCATCATCCTTAATTTCCATCACCGGATTCCTAAATTTCCCTTCCAAATGTTGTCTCAATTACAATACGTGTTAATTTGTTAAATTATCTACAATATCAGAATTGAGTCATTCATATAAGATAAAGACTATAATTTACTGTAAATAGTTATAATATTTAATATAGTACAACTATATATTTTTTTGGTGGAGATATTATCGCGCGAGAGCCCCAACACTATCCTAGGCGCAATGGCGGACAGTTTCGACTCGCCGATGGTGAAGCGATGGGTCCAACTTCATGTTGTAAAAGATTCGTAAACATAGGAGTTTTCACCAGAAGTGAAGTCGGAATTGTCCTCCAATATTTTATTATTTAGTTAATAATTAATTTTAGTTAATAATTTCAGTTGGTTGTCATTGTAGTTTTTTATCTTTTTGTGTTACTAACATAGTTATTAAGAATACTGTTATTAACATTCTATGGACATCCTGTCTGATTCAAAATTAAATAAATAAATAAAATAAATTACGTAATATATACTCTCTAATGAGAGTTTTTATGTTATTCTAAATAACCCATTATCATTAACTAAGTATATTCCTATAGTACTATCATAATCCACACTATTATGTATAAAGAGAAAAGATTTGCTAGTTTTATTTTTGTATGTTTGTTTTTTGCGAATAGGCAACTAAATCAAACTTTTAAATAATTTATTAGACTTTTTTACAAAAGTACTTTTGGAACGACAAAAATTAGTCAGTCAGTCAGTTTAAAGTTACAACCAGAGTTTAAAACTACTGAATCGATTTTGATAATTCTTTCGCCGATCGAAAGCTATTCTTTCTGGGTAACATAAACTATGAGGTGTTGTCATAAATATTATAATTAACAATATATGGTCGTTCAAGTGTCATAACGTGGCCTATGAAATGACTTTATGTTGCTCATTATCTCTGAAAGTACTAAACAGATTTTGATAATTCTTTCACCGATAGAAAGCTATAATGTGCCAAAGTGACATAGTTTTTAGAGTGTTGCCATAAATTTTCAAATAATGTGTTATTAAAGACAAGAGTCGGATGTTAACCACGAACGCACGAACGGGTTAATAACCTGATCCTATAAATTCTTTCACTGATTAGAAGCTGTACTATTCCTGTGTGTGATGTAGTGATGCCATTATTTTGTAATTAATAAGATAGACATTTTTTGTGCTCATTCGATTCATTTTTTTTTTCACTGATGGAAAGCTTATGTATAGCGTCTTCTTCCTCTATCCGCATAGTCCGAATAGTGATACCATATATATAGTAAAAAAATCAACTGAAAGCTACACTATTAAAATGTAGTAATTTAAAAATTTCAATTATAATTGTACTTTAAATGCCCGAAGCGAAGCGCTGGTAAGCCGCTCGTAACAATGTTTTTATTAAGTAGCATGAGACAATGAACAAAAATCATGAATAACAATTCAACATTTAGGGTATTGAACTGTGTAGTTACAAGTTATCCATAATAAAAAACGTGTGCTTATTAATTATAAATGTATTCAATTTTTATTTACTTCACTAATATTTTTTTTATTATAATGCTCAATATATATAATATACATATAATAGGTTGGGGAAAAAGTTTAAATTTTTTAACATTTTTTATTATAGTTTATTTACATTTAACTAAAGTATGTAAAATAACATAATATAAAAAAATGATCAATATATAATAGTTATTAAAAAAATTAAATTTTAACATAATTTTAATATATATTGTGTACCAATTGAATATTTAATGAGTGATATCCTTTTCTATTGTAAAAACAGATGTTCATCAATACTAAGTTTTATTATAGCAACGTGAGTGCAATCTATGCATCCAATCACCCCGGGCAGACCAAATTTTCTTTGGAACCTATGAAAAAATATTTTATAATTTTTTATATATGAAACATTTAACAATAAAATATTAATTGATAAACGAAACTCATACTAACTTTTGCTTTATGACTGATCTCTCTTGTTGAGTTTTTGTATATATGTATAATCCATTTAGCCATAACAGCATTGTGATGCACTAAGCATCAACAACTTGACTGATGTACCTGCTGGTAGTGCGTTGGGTAAGATGCTGAGAGATGCCAACGATTGTTTGATATGATCCCGTAGCTAGAAAACTAAAGGCACACAATATCTACAAACGATATAACAAATGAGTTGATACAAATTTTGAAAAATAAACCAGTTTCAATTTTATTAGGAATATTAATAGTCTCTAATAAGTTCTCCCTTACCTTGACTTCTACCTATATTTTGTTTGTTCCTTTTAATGAGGCTTTATGTAGCAGTTCTTGACATAGGGCTCCAAACGTCTCTTTATTTAGCCGAAATCGCTGCAAATCAAATCAAATCAAATCAAAATTATTTATTTCAATTAGACTTTTTTGAAAAGTACTTTTGAAACGTCAAAAATTTGTCGGTCAGTTAGTTTGTCTGAAGCTACCACCAGCTCGGAAAGCAGTTTTCTGTTGAGAAGAGCCGGCCAGAAACTCAACAGTCGCTCTTTTCAAAAAGCCATGTTTACATAGTCTGTTATACAAATCATTTAACTTGAGAGTCAACGTCACTTAGATTCCAAGCATTCTCATCATTTAAGTAATCCTGTACATTATAGTATGCTTTATATATTAATGACTTCTTGATACGAGTTTTAAATTGTTGAAGTGGCAAGTCTAATATAGGCTGTGGAATCTTATTATAGATGCGAACACCAAGCCCCATGAAGCTATTACTCACTTTGTGGAGACGATAGTAAGGCGTTACAAGTTTATTTCTGTTTCTAGTATTAACATTATGTTTGTCACTGTGTTTTGAATACAAATGAATATTCTGGTAAATGAACAAAATATTACAATATATGTATTGAGATGGGACTGTAAGAACGTCTATTTTTTTATATACATCTCTAAGGGAATCCCGCGCTCTTAAGTTATAAATGGCCCGAACAGTTCTCTTTTGAAGAATAAAAATGGATTCAATGTCCGCGGCACAGCAAAATGCCATAAGACATAATACTGTGAAAGTAACTGAAGTAAACTAGCCTAGCAGTATTGATATCAGTCATTTGTCTGACTCTCCTTACTGCGTAGGCAGCTGAGCTGAGTCTTCCCGCTAGAGATGATAGATGGGGGTTCCACTGGAGTTTTGAATCTAAAGTTATACCCAGAAATACCGTCGAGTCCGCCACATCTAAAATTTCATTATTTAAACGTAGGTTAAATTTTTGTTTTTTAACATTAGGTAAAGCAAACTCAACGCATTTAGAAGAATTTCATTAAGAACTAAGTTATTTACCGTAAACCATTGAAGAACCTGCGATAATGTACTGTTTACATCGTCATAATTATGTTTATTTCTATTTACTTTAAATATAAGAGATGTATCATCAGCAAAAAGTACAATATCACACAAGTTCTTCACATAGTATGGCAGATCATTAATATAAAACAAAAATAAAAACGGGCCTAAAATGGATCCCTGTGGAACGCCCATTTGTAGCAATGATCCAGAATATTTTACACCATTAATAGTAATCCTCTGGACTCTTTGATTTAGGTATGAGACAATTAGATCCAGAGAAACACCACATATACCGTAATAATTAAGTTTTTTTAAAAGTGTTTCATGTTGAACACAATCAAAGGCCTTGGACAAATCGCAAAATACACCAATCGCATTTTGTGATTTCTCCCATGCTTCATAAATATGCTTAAGAAGAGCAACTCCGGCATCTGTTGTTGACCTACCCCTAGTAAAACCATACTGTTCACTATGAAATAGTTTATTTTCATTAAAATATTCTAAAAGTTGGTTTAAAATAATCTTTTCAAAAACTTTACTCAGTGATGGTAATATAGAGATTGGTCTATAGTTACCGGGATCTTTCCTGTTTCCATTTTTAAATAGAGGTATTATTTTACTGTGCTTCATTAAGTCCGGAAACTTTCCTGTATCGACACATTTATTAAAAATATCAGCTAGATGTGGGGCAATATTATTGATTATTGTATTTAATATTTTTACTGAGATGTCCCATAAATCACCAGTTTTTTTTATATTAAGTGTCCTGAAATTCTTAATAATATCAAATGAAGTAATATGTTTAAACTCAAAGTAATTAGCATAGCCTGGGAGTTTATTTTTAAGTAGAGAAATAGCATCTAAGGGCGATGATTTTAATGCAGATGTTACTTTGATAGGTATATCAGTAAAGAATTTTTCAAACGTGCTTGCCACTTCTTCTTCCGAATTAATTAATATATTATCAACATTTAATTTAATTGGTTCGTTTTCTATTTTAGATCTTCCAGTTATGCTATTAATAATATCCCAGGTAGCCTTTATTTTATCGTCTGAGTTAAGTATTTTGTTTCTAATATAAATTGCCTTTGCCTGGATGCAAACACTTTTAAAGATCTTAGAATAACACCTAACGCGTTCTAAAAATACTGGATCCCGATTATATTGCCTCATACCATATAATTCATATAATTTATCTCTACTTCTAAATATACCTATGGTAGCCCAGTCACTAAATTTCAGTTTTAAATTTTTACTAAAAGTTTTTATTTTAAATGTGTTAATGCACAAACAAAGAATCGGGCATTTCCTTAATTATTTCAGTACATTTACGATGTAAATGTCTTTTTTTGGCGTCTTAAACATACTACTTCAATCAGAGCACACCGCAACATATTTAAAGTATGCATTTGTTAAATATAAAATCCAAAAATTTTAAATATTTTACAAATTTAAATACTTTCCAGTGACGCTAATGACAATGATAAATGTCATTTTATACGTTCTCGGCGGACGAATAGAAAACGTTAAAAACTAACGCTAACCTTGCGCATTTGCTTGTCAAACTTGTATCGAACTTATCTATAGCACTTGAAGAAACGCTTCCATTCTATTCTATGATTTGGATAGAATAGACAAACTATGAATTTGGCATACATTTTTCGATTGCTTTAATTTGATCACGTGATATATCGTTGACATATGTCATTCCCATACATTTTTTAGGTTTTCTATTTGCGTTTACATTTGTAGAATGTCAACTTGGTCTTTTATTGATTGATATTGATTTTTTTAAAATTAAATCGAAACTAAAATTAATTTTACATAAATATATTTCCCTGTAAGTCCTGCGGTACGTTGAGCATCCGCTGCAGAAACACTCACTTCATCACTACGTAGTATAAAACAAAGTCGCTTTTTCTGTCCCAATATCCCTATGTATGCTTAAATCTTTGAAACTACGCAACGGATTTTGATGCGATTTTTTTAAATAGATAGAGTGATTTAAGAGGAAGGTTTATATGTATAATACATATATAATATAGTAAAGAAACGCTGATAATTGTAGAGGTTTCTAATGTGATGTCGTTAATAAAAACATTTTTTGCGCTTACATTGCATACGCTGGCTGAACCCTTCGAGATAGATTAAAATAATGTACTACAGTATTGTACACCTTAAAAAGGTCTACAAAAAAGTCCGCGATGCTATATATCTACCTCTTAGGGATAACCCAAAATAACCATTTATTATCCTTTACTTTTTTTACAAAAAATAAGGGTTTCGGCTAAATACACATGTTAAATTGCACCCGGGCGAAGCCGGACGGGTCGACTTGTATACTAATAAATCTGTATCCGTATCAAATAAAGCTATTTACTGTTTACATCTTAAAGTTATTTGGGCGTTGTGAACTCTTAGTGGAACGCAACAAATATGTCATCAGGGCTTGTCAACACTTATCGTTTAAAATTATAGAAAGAGAATAGAAACATAACGTTTGCAACTTGGCTAAGCCTCAAGGTAAAATATTTTGAGCGACTCTCATAAAAAGGAGGTTCTATATTTGGCAATATGTATTTTGTAATATATGTTCACTGACTTTAAAATTATTTGAGTGTAATAATTTTTACTTTTTATTGCATTTTTCAGAGTTAGAAGTCAGTTAATTTCTTTTTGTTAAAATTGTTTTTTACATGTCTTCTTATACTTACATATTATTTTTGTAAGTAATTATAAATATATCAATTGAAACACGCAATTGTACTTTTTTGACCCATCACAAGAAAATCAGTGCGCGCACTTGGCCGAATTATTTTTTTGAAAGATTTGAATTTTCCGTTCGATTTAACAACTTTTCAAAACTTCCAATAAACGTACACAATAAATAATTTTTTTTTAAACGTTTCTTATTTTTTCAGGGTGGGTCATGCTTATAGTCTTGTACATCTTGAGACTGTCCGTCTAAACTACTAAGAATCAAAAGAACATACTTAATTATATTACTCGTAGCACCATAATAAAATCCAAACAAAGTATAACTATTAAGTACATTCAAGTTTCTCCTCACTTTACTATCACATCAAAATAACATAACATTATTATTATGAATAATATTCAGCTGGTGACATACTATGCGTAGCCTGTTTATGGGTATAGACGCTATATTAAACTTATTTCCGTACAAAAAACAGCAATTTTGCTGTTAAGTTTCTCCATAGACACTCAATGAAAATAATTGAAGCAAGGCGAAAGGAATTAACAACCGCTAATATAAAAAGCCTAAGCACAACGAACCATTACAGTCAGACGACCTAGTTTTCTTAATATTTAAGAAAATTACATAAATTTCCCTTAGTGGCATGGCATCTGTTTGGACCGTCTAGTTTGGGACCAGACCAGCATGCGGATCCGACTGTCAATTTCTTTAACGTGTTCCGGTCTGGTGTACATTTGGGCAACACTTCCTCTCTCCCTCTGGATTCTAGGTTCTCGCTTAAAAAGAAAAGAAGTTCTCGCTTGGGCTCTTTTCTTCATCCCTCCTCCTCACTCTATCTTCAAGGTGGCAAAGTAACCATGGGCGTCGCTACCCACTTACCATCATGTGGACCATTTGCCCGTTTGCACTTCATCATATTATTATCGATATCTATAAATTAAGGAAGATAAAAAACCTATTTCAAAAAATTAAATGAAAGCAGGCATTTCATATAACATTAATTCTATATTTCGATTGAGGTAAATGAGTAAAAAGTCTACTTTTTGATAGCAGCAAACCATCAAAATTTGTCCAATTGTTAACGAGATTTTTCGGTATAAACATAAAAGTAGACAGAATTTAAATCATAATGTTGTGTTTTTATTTAACACGATAATTTATTATTCACGAGTTAAATATCATTCATATTGTAATTTATATATAAACAGTCAGTGACACTTATCGCATCGACGCGGTTGTTTCTCGTGTTTATAAATCTGCGCTTGATTGATAAAAAAATGATAGTGGTACTCATTTCGTTATCATTATTATTCTTTATTTCGGCGTCCTGGATATGTTTCTTGAGGGATTGCAAAAAATATAATATTCCAGGACCTTTGCCGCTACCTTTATTGGGTAACGGTCATTTATTCGTTGTTAAACAACACGGTAAGTTTTATTACTTTTTAAATTAATTAACTTCTCAGTAGTAGACAGTAAAATTATAAAAGCGTTTGTAAGAATGTATGGATGTATGTTTGTTACTTTTTTACGTAAAAAACTAGTGAATGGATTTTGATGAAACTTTACAGTAAAATTACATATTAGAATAACACATAGGCTATAATTTATAATGATAAAGTGTGAATTATCCTAAATATAGCGGATGAAACCGCCAGGCGCAGGTAGTAAAATATATTTAAAAAAAAATATTATGTATTTTTCATTGGAGCAATTGCACAGATATTCTTTTTTTTAATTACAGAATTTCTAAAGTTGCTACACAAATTTAGAAAAAAGTTCGGAGACATCGTCCTAATACATTTATTCTCTGCACCGTATTTATTATTGTCACACCCGAGATACATTGAAGTAAGATAAAAATATATTTAATATCTTCTATCATAAGTAGTAAATTCTAATAAACATATTTTTAAACACAGGCCTTGGTATCTAATACAGAATTAATTACAAAGGGGAAATCATACTCCTTCTTAAAACCTTGGCTTGGAAATGGACTCCTTACTTCGACAGGTTGTTGTTTATTTATTTTAACTAATATTAACTTTGTATTCAAATAAATAGAAATATAAATATAAAGACTTATGCATATTTTTATATTTGAAATTTACAGGTTATAGATGGAGGACAACTCGGAAATTCTTAACACCAGCGTTTCATTTCAATATCTTACAAAACTTTTTACCAGTGATCTTAAAGAATGAAAAGATATTGATAAAAAAATTACAAAATTACGCAGATGGTTCATCTTTCAATGTCTTTCCGATTATGGCGTTAACTGCTCTGGATAACGTTACAGGTTAGTGATATATCTACAAAAATTATTAACATAAAGAAATACGATCAAAAATACAAAAGAAAGGAGAAGTGAAAAACTCTCTTCATTTTCTGCAGTTCCAAAATTGATAAACAGTAATAAATATTAATAATACAAATCAATTCTCTGGGGAAGTGTACTTTACAAAGTACGTTCATTACCTTCAGCATAATAGCCTATTACAGTAATTACTAATTATTGTATTAAAACAAACAAACGAGTTTTTAAACTAGTTATGGACTTGTACATGTATTCTATTACTACCTATCCATATTTAACGTCATCAACTGGTTGTCCTTGACAAACTGATACTATAACCTCAAAAGACCAAGTTTCGGTCAGAATTTATTTACACAATTTTTACTTTTATTACTTATATTTAATATAAGTAATAACAGCTTTATTAACATATCTATTAAAAAGTATATAAGTATGTATTTCATTATCAATAAATAAATAATATTATAAAATACATCTAACATAATATTACAGAGTCCATAATGGGAGTCTCAGTTGATGCGCAGACTAACAGCGAATCTAAATACGTTAAATCAATTGGATGGTGAGAAATCATTTTCACATTATATGTATACAATATATATAAAAATCTGTCCGATGTATGTCCGCGACAATCTCCAAAATTACTCAACCGATTTTGATGAAATTTTAGACACTTTGTCTAATTTGTTTAAACTTGAGAGACATGGTAGTTTTAATAGATTTTAGCAAAGATATTTTGAAAATCAAATACATATTTAGCGGTCCCTTTAATGGACTACTGCCGAGTGTTTACCTCAGAATGAGGAGGGTTTAGGCCATAATTAACCACGCTGGCCAAGTGCGGGTTGGCAGTTCTTCACACACCTTTGAGAATATGGAGAAATCTCAAGAGTACACTCACATACTCACTGTACCCAGGAACAAATTCGGACCTCCCGAGTAGACTTAGACCTTAACCACTAGTCTATCACTGCGATTGTACATTTACAATACATACATTATTTTGTACAATAATTCGAATACTTTGTTGATTGAGTAAGGATCCCTATGTATCCTAAGGATAGAAGACTCTACGATAAGTTTTCAAACTTTTCTGACATTCTTGCTTATGCAATTTAATTTAGAGTTACTATAGACCTCAAAAGGTGGTAAAAAGAACCCCTATACTTAACAGTCTCGCTTTACTTTCCGTCTTTCTAAAATTGGCTCATCTCAAGGAGCAAATAGAACTCTTTTCTTCTTTCCATTATTATGAGTTGAATTTATTTGGTACAAATTCCTCGTTGCGCAAGTTATTCGTTACATTATGTTATTAATATTAATATTATTCTTAACATTCAAATTTACGTTTAACATACAATGATAATATTATCCTCGATAAATAATGAATGCGCACTTTAGACACCAATATATATTTACTAATTAATATTCAAATATTTTACGATTTACAGTCTGACGCAGATAATAGCATTACGAATGCGCAATCCTTTTATAGGAGAAGAAGCTATTTTTAATTTGCTTACATATAAAAAGCAGCAAGATGAATCTCTAAATTTTCTCCATAAACATACGCAAAAAATTATTGATGCAAGGCGTAAGGAATTGAAAAGCGTTAATATTAACAGCTTAAACACAACCTCTCATTTCGGTAAGATGCCCTTCCTTCACAAATAGTTGTTTAAACAAACAAAAATATTAACTTAATATATTTTTTTTAGATACAAAAAATAAACACGCTTTTTTGGATTTGTTGCTACTAACAGAAGTTGACGGCAAAAAAATTGACGACGATTATGTACGGGAAGAAGTTGACACGTTTATGTTTGAGGTAATTTAATTTTTTACTTTAGGAACTCATTAAACACTATAAACTTTAAATAACATTTATACTGTAATATTTAAAAAAACTAAATAGTTCGTTCAGAAAAGAGACATAGTATAATTAAGAAACTGAAGACTAAAAGTCGGTGGTATTTGACGATCGATGGTACTATGATATACTGTGAGTTATGTTGTTTGCAATACTAAATTGGAATAGCATTTTACTTTATTAGGCACAATTGATGAGTATCAATTGGTTAAAAGTAACGAAATAAATACATCGCCATCACAGAAATCATTATTATTGCGTCGCATGCTATGTAGCGGTAATGTTGGGTCTCTGCGTCTACTTTAGACTCTAGGAAGTATTATTCTAGTCAACAAACAAGACGTAATATTGTCTGCAGTAAAAAAAAGGTAAAATAAAAAAATATATATATTATTTATTAGGGAAACGAACAGTTTTTAATACAAAATAAAAATAAACATAAACGAAAAAAACTAGCACAGTTTTCACTTGTCAATGGAACTATGCATTAGAGCAGCAAAACAAAAAAAATATTTAAAAAATATAATTAAACAATGAGATAAAAATTTTACACAAATAAATTACTTTAACTACTAATAGACAGATACATATAAGTAATATTACCAAGTATTATGAAGAGTTCTTGATGCAATGAAATTTCGCACGATTGTGTAGAGGGCACACTTGCCTGTACTCGCCGATCATCGTCTATGATCGCCTGGGATCCGTGAGTTGTCCGTTTTTCGGACACACATCAAAGGGAATCTCCAGTTGTTGTCCGTTACACAATCGGCGATTATTCATCATCAGACAGTGAAGGCTATCAACATATTGTTTTTATTTTCATTGAATTGTATTGTTTCATTAATTTATTAGTTAATAATTATCTAATAAGTGTTGAGTAATTATTGCTTAACGTAATGGTTGTCTACCGCAATTAAATAAATGGATGCAGCAGCACGCCGGAAACAGAAAAAACGTCTCAGCTTGATGATTTACGAGAGATTGTAAGAGAAACAGTAAAGGCTGAAATGAGAATTTTTATAAAAAGCGTATTAAATAGCGAGTTGAAGATAATTAGAGAGGAAATCGCAGATATGAAAAATTCCATTAATTTTATAAACAATCAATACGAAGATTTTTTGGAAGAACACCGTGTAAATCAAAAATCCGTGAAAGAGCTTAGAGAACAGAACACAAAGTTTGAGGCGACTATGGACGCTCTAAGTACTCGCGTAAACGAGCTCGAACAACGATCTAGATCCAACAACTTGGAATTGCATTGCGTTCCTGAAAAAACCAACGAAAATCTGAATGAAATCGTGTAGCGGTTGGGTAGTACCATCGGGCTAAATATAACTTCCGAAAAATTATGAATGTTATCAGAGTTGCTAAGTTGAACCGTCAAAGTACTAGACCAAGATCTATCGTTGTGCAATTCAACTCACCGCGAACTAGGGATAGTGTTATGGCTGCAGTGATAAAACATAATAAAAGCAACCCTAGAGATAAATTGAATACCTCGCAAATTAGTATCGGGAGTAGTGGAGAAAAACAACCCATTTATGTCATGGAGCATTTGTCACCTGAAAATAAAGCCTTACATGCCGCAACAAGACTTAAAGCTAACGACAAAGGCTATATGTTTGGGTGCGAAATGACCGTATACTACTGCGCAAGGACGACCATTCGGATTACAAAGTAGTTAAAAATATGGAGTTTCTTAGTAGGTTGAGTTAGAGTGTAAGGTTGCGGTCACGTATTGGTGTCATAATGCTTAACAGGCGCGTCAATTAAAATGTTGTATCAGAATGTCTGTGGACTAAGGACGAAAACTCAAGAAGCTTACCGTAACATAGTTGTTTATGATTATGATATTATTATTTTGACTGAGACCCGGCTAAATAAATCGATTTCAAGTAGTGAAATATTTGATACACGTTACAATGTTTACCGGAGAGACAGAGAGACTGCAAAACTCAGCACTAAGAAAGATGGCGGAGGGGTATTAATTGCAGTCAAAAAAATTATAATTTCTAATAGAATTGGTAGTTGGGAAAGCGACTGTGATGATTTGTGGGTAGTAGTGGATGTGCACAATTTTAGCAATATACGCCATATAGCTTTCTGTTGTATTTATATGTCACCACCGGTAACTAAGAACTTATTGGATACTTATATAAATAATTGTAATAGAGTTTCGGAGGATACACAATATGTTAATATGCATTATAGGCGACTTTAATCTTAGCTGTATAACCTGGAATGTACCATTAAACTAGAAAATGGCCTGCGTCAATGTTACTCTGTCCTTAACATTAAGCAAAAGATTCTCGATCTTGTACTCGTAAACTTACCTGCATACCCCGTTACTTATAACCCAATTAGTAATATTGACCCATTGCATCCGCCCCTAGAAATCAGCATACCTAATGTAAGACAAAACAGAACCTGCATGCCCCGTTACTTATAACCCAATTAGTAATATTGACTCATTGCATCCGCCCCTAGAAATCAGCATACCTAATGTAAGACAAAACAGACTCGGGACAAATATTTCATACGACCTTTACAATTTTTATAAAGGCGATTACAATTCAATTAATAAGTACTTGATAGAACGCGATTGGTACAAGTTGTTTTACGACACATTACAGATTGCTATAGATAAATATGTTCCCTTAAAAAAATCTAAGAGTAATAGGTTTCCTACATGGATTAAGAACAAAGTTGCAAAAAGAATTAAAGAAAAACATAAAATGCTAAAAAGATTTAAAAAGTATAATAACCCCTTGGATGAAATTGAACTAAGGGTCCTCAGTGATCGGAGTGAGAAAATTACGCGTGATGCTTACTACAAGTATAGTGAACACCTTGAAATTCAAATTCAGAAAAGACCGAAGGCATTTTGGAGGTTCTTGAAGAATAAATGCAATGCAATGCAGTGATGGCGCTAAAACGCCAACAAGTGGCATAGAAATTTGCAATATGTTCGCAACTTATTTTTCTTCGGTATACGATAATTCCGTTAGTTCCTCTAATTTGTGCTCTTCATCTTATTTGCGAAAGGTACTCTATTTAGGCACTGGTGATATTCTCTCACGCATAGAAATAAGTCGGAATGATGTCATTAGAAAGCTGAAACATCTCGATATAGCAAAAGGCGCTGGACCAGACAACATGCCACCGATATTTATAAAAAAACAATGCCTTTACACCGTATCTTTAAAGCCTCGCTGCGTTCGGGTATTTCTCCAACGTTATGGAAACAAGCAAAAGTTGTTTCTATTTTCAAGAGTGAAGACGAGAAAGACATACGCAACTATAGGCCCATCTCCTTCCTTTCAATTTTTCTTTTATCTTTTTATGGATTCTCGGACCCTTTATTGAAATGGCTTACATCATACTTGCATAATTGCTCTTTTTATATAGTCGTTAATGGTTTCAGCTCTTCTACCAAATTGGTTACATCTGGTATTCCTCAGGGTTCTCATCTTGGCCCAATTTTATTTAATATATTTGTTAATGATATTGTTTCTTGTTTTAAGCACTCTACACCATATCTATATGCGGACTACTTAAAAATAACGAGAACAATTTGCTCACCGAGTGATTCAATTCTTTTGCAGAACGACCTAAATAAACTCTCGATTTGGTGTAAATCTAATGGCATGGAACTCAACTGCAGTAAATGTCATCATATCAAATTTTCTCGAAAAAATAATATTATACCTACAAACTATAACTTGTATGGCAATAAACTTAAAGAAGTTGAATTTATTAAAGACCTAGGTGTTGTGCTCGATAGAAAGCTCACTTATCTTAATCATATTAAAAATGTTATAAAAAGGCTTCAAAGTTATTAGGTTTTAGTATGCGACAAGGTAGATCTTTCAAAAAAACTAATACAAAAATCTGTCTTTACAATAGCCTTGTCCGAAGTCATTTAGAATACTGTAGCGACACAGGCATGGGACAACGTAAACTAGTCGTGATTGGGTTTAATAGAATTGTGTAAAAGTGTACTTTGGCTGTAAGTGATTTTTTTATGGTAATGTTCGTCTGTCTGTCTAAGAAGTAGAGAGGACCAAGATGCCATAGTTTTATAAGTTTAACAGTGTACATATGTATCTGTCTGTGACATCGGAACTTCCGAAACACTGGCCCGATTTTGATGCGGATTTATCTCTGTGAAATAAATGGGATCAAATGACAGTTTTATTATTTAACAGTAAAAAATTTTCAAAAGCGTTTGCCACTTCTTTTCCAGAATTTATCATTACATTGTAAATTTTCAATTTAATTTGTTTATTAATATCTTTTTATACGGATCTTCCAGTAATACTAGAAATAGCGTCCCATGTAGCTCCTATTTTATCGTGCGAGTTCATAATTTTATTTCTAACTAGGGGCCCGTCCCGGCTTCGCACGGGTGGATAATTTTTTTTTAACATTTTGGACCCGCATTCTGTCGCTCCCTCTATCGCCGCGTCACTCGCTGCGCTGCGAGGCACCCACACCGCGCCGTCTGGGATTATTTTTTATTTATCTTGATATTTTTATTTCGTAATATCTTTTGACTGGAATGTCCGATTTCAATAATTCAAATAGTAATTAACAGGTATTGAAACAGTCTTCATTACGAAATAATTTATTTGGATAAGAATTAATACAAAGTTGTGGAAAACATGGTCTGATTTTGATAGGCATTTTTATCAACTTTTAAAATGTAAAAAAGTAGTTATAGTGACTTAACTACAATAGTTGGACATATGGTGTCGCGGAGTTTTTTGTAGATATTGATACGTTCTATAATATTGTATAACATTTTTTTGTTCTATCATCAATACTTTTCGCAGCGCATGCGATGAAAGATATTTTATGGCTAATTTTTTTGCACCTTGTGTTGGTTTTAGTGAGATTTTCTGGGGATCTCTAATTTTTTCTTGTAATAAATATAGCCTATGTTACTCAGGGATAATGTAGCTTTCTAATGGTGAAAGAATTTTTGAAATCGGTCCAGTAGTTTTTATGTTTATTCGTTACATACAAAAATACAAAAATACAAATCTTTCCTCTTTATAATATTAGTATAGAGTATAGATATAGATATAATAGGTCGGGGAAAAAGTCTTTTCGCATTATAGTATGTATGAACTTGTAATAAAATCTCTTTGGTTATACTATTTCTATCTGGCTGGTTTTGGTATCATTAAAAGTTTACATTTTAAAGAAGATAATTCCAAATTCAAATTAGGAAAATGTGTGATTTATATTTGTTTTTCGTACTTCGTCTATATTTGTCATATAATTCGTATAATAATTCTACATTTCTTACAACATCTTGTTTACTCACTGACAAACTATTTCCATGCATCAGTATAACTATATCTTTATTTGTCAGTTGCATGGACCTGATTTTGTTAATTTGGTGCTGGAAACTAACCCCAGGTGAACATACATTTATTAGTTTGCTGGATGTTTGCAAATGTATATAAAAAAGTAGTTTTTTTTATTTTAAAAGTTTTTTTTCTATTATATTAATCAAATAATAAAAAATAACTTACAGTCATGGCAGAGGTACGTACATATCGCATGGTATTATTTGTTCTGTAACTTCATTATCCTAGGAGGAAACAGGGGACTACGTTTGTATGAAAAAAGTGTTGACTGATTACCTCTTAAGCTGTCTGATACAACTGTGACTTGCTTGTTTGTTTGTTATTATTTTATTTGAGGAAAATGAAAAAGATTTAAGTCTGATCCCTCACACCGGTTATGATACTGGTATGTTGTTTTTAATTTGATTAAGGACAAATAAAAACAAAAACAAGGACAAGGAAGTATTTAATATACTGTACAGATTTTTGTCAAAGAAAATTTGAATATTATAAATTGCGAAGTTTGTTAAAGGAAACATTTAGCTTTTATTTTGTTCTTATTGAAATAAAATAAAAACTAAAAAGTTAAAAATAATAATTTTAAAACATTACACCTACTATTAAATCTTTACGTTTCTATCACATACCCGTGTAATATCACACAATAATAAATCGCGATTCGTTTATTCAAAAGTACATTTAAAATAGGTTAATAATAATATTATAAATAAATCATTAATTTACTAACTAATGTATCCGGGGACAGTTGGTACACCTTTGAATGTTAGGCTAGATCCCGAAGTAAAATCTCTCTGATGGGTCTTAATTTTGAAAAAAAACTTCCTAACTTAATAATTGTAATAATACGAAGATTTAATATTGAATAGACTTTTATTTTTTGATAAAGATTTATTTCAGTGTGATATTTATAGAGATTGAAGAGTATAAAATAGCAACTATTGCTAAACTGGGCACATTGTTACTGGTATTTATTTATACTTTTATATTGTTTATTGCATGGATAAAATACAATACAATTTTGTAATTAACATTTGTAAGCAAAGGCTAGCACATTCCTTAAAGAGATTTCTTCCAGTCCTACGAAAGTGAGAGATAGTGTCGTATACAAAACTTAGTCTAACTTTTTATTTTTTTCCTACAGATCAATTCTCCTATAAAAGTCGCTTGATAAAATTTTAGACGTTTTTGATTTTTATAAACAAAGTACTTACGTTTTAGGCTATTCTTAGATAAATTAAGTTTAAAGTAGTAAAAAAAATATTGTACACTTTCCAAGTCTTACTCTTTTCCCCTACCTTATGATTACCTATTGTGTGTTTACTAATAACCTTCAATTTTAAGTCCAAAATAATATTAAAGTAGGTAATTTTATATTATGTCACGTATGATGTGAAGACAATATATAATCTTTAGTGCGATAGATTACAGTCAGTCACTTTGGTATTTTTGTGCAGTGAACATGGAAGTTATATATACTATACTGTCGTGGTTAAGGTTACCCTTCTCGAGGTCCACGTAAGTTTATTAACTATTGTCGTTAGCGAGGTCGAGTGGTGGAGGTGAGTGTTAATATATTATTAAAGAGCTCTTTAAACCTGCTCCTGGGTCTCAAGCTCGCCTCAGTCTAAATTGCATGTGTATACGTATCGCTGTACAGTACAGTGTTTGATATTTAATAATATTAAGTAAAATATTTTGCAACCTTGACTTCTAATAAACCAAAACTACTAACAAAAACCTTACAATTAAACTTAATATTTCCTTGTCTTATATTTTTTTTAAATGAACTAAACATTAAATGAACTAAAAAAATAGTAATATTATTTTCATAGTACTGTCAATTACCAACATCATTAAGAATAATTGGGTAGTTCGCCTAAATCACGTTTTTTGCTTGTCTCGCTAGGCGAACACTATGTAACTGCTAATATATAGATTCTATACCTATTTTTTACGATAGTTACCTTAATTTCCTAGCTAGGATCATTAATAACAGAAGAAATCATTATTAATAATAAAGTTATGGTCAATACAAACATTGAATTCTAATTTCCCTGGCATGTCCCCTTCCCTAAATTTTTAAAATATAAATTTATATCTATAATTAGAAGTATTTGTCAGACCTAAATTATGCTATTTTAAGTTCAATTATGATTAAGGTATCATAAAATTTAATTATATTTAATAATATCATTGTGATTATGGAATTATACCAAATTTTATATTAGTACTCGTGAAAAATATAATTTCCGTGGGCTATCGGTTCGGCAGGTATAATAACAAACACAGACAACCCAACCTAACAAAACACGTACATTTAAATGTTAACGGTTATCATATTTTGACTGGTCCAGTCTGCTGCGATAGGCCATCGAAGTAGGATGTGCGTATCTCTTTTCAATTTGGCGCCATTTACATAGGTATACCCCTTCTCGGACTTTGGTTTATAAATTTTATAATTTCTGTGGGCGTTATTTCTCAGCCCACAGTTTAATTTTCGCCTGTGTTTTTGTTGCATGATAATCGTTTTCGAGAGCGATTCTCTTATTTTAAAGTATTTATAGTTCTTATTTACTGTTTCTTTGCTATGATGATTTTTTCACTTAAATCTAATTTCCTTGGTGCTAATTTCCATGTTTTCCGTGGCTCTATAACGACCATGGAAATTTTGTAATGCCAATGAAATTATTTACGAAAGACGTTTTTAATGCAGGGACGAATGTAAAAATGGGAACATCGAAGAAAAATCAGACTAGGGAAGAAAAATTAGAAAAAAAACGATTACTAAACGTAATAGGTAAAAAAAAAATAAGAAATCATCTTCAATTATATGAATTCATTCAATTCAAAGATGGAGAAATAGAGGATTTACAGTGAGACTGGACATGGCAAGGGGGCACTAGACGGAGTAGGTGGTGTTCTTAAAAGAACTGCTGATAATCTCGTTGCTTACGGTAATGATATGGCTGACTTGGACAGCTTATTTTAGCCTTGACAGCCTTTTGAACTTCTGGGCCTTTAGAACTTTTTGCCTCAAACTCAACTCTAGATGACCAAGAATTAAACTTGTGTCTTCTATTAACATCTCTTTGGTGATCGTTTCGCAATAAGCTAAATCTAATTTAGTCCAGGTCAACCCCACAGTGAAGACACAAGTTTGCGCGTTTACCACTAAAAAAACCCATTTGTCGTATCTCCTTTCTTGGAAAACACTCCACTTAAAACCTCGCCTAGTATTGCAATATTGGGCATATTCGGTATTTCGAGCAAGGCCAAGCTGGCTCCAAAAAACTAGGTGTGATCAGCCGAGCCAGACAGTACTTTACACCTCAGCAGTGACTGACGCTATATAAAGCGCAGGTTCGGCCGCATATGGAGTACTGTTCTCATCTCTGGGCTGGTGCACCTAAGTATCAACTTGACCTATTTGATCGTATTCAACGAAGAGCTGCTCGGATTGTCGGGGACCCGGTGTTGCATTCAAGGCCCTTTGGCACTGCGTAGAGACGTATCTTCATTGTGCGTCTTCTATCGCATATATCACGGGGAGTGTTCCGAAGAGCTTTTCCATTTCATCCCTGCCGCCGAATTCCACCATCGCACTGCACGCCACAGACTTAAATATCATCCTCATCATCTGTATGTGTGGCGTGCCTCAACAGTGCGTTTTTCCAGAACTTTTATTCCACGTACAATCAACTTATGGAATAATCTACCTTCGGTGATATATTCCTTCAAAACTCGCGTATATATCTACACCTTAAACGCCGGCAACGCTCCTGTTGTGATTACCTATTACCGGGTAACTCGACTGCTCGTTTGCCTTCCTATTTTATAAAAAAAAAGAAAATGTTGCCGGTGTGGTAGTAGAAGTGATAGATGAACATAGTATGTTTTTGAGAAAGACTTACTGTTCCCGCAGAAGCTCCGGAAGCAAAAGACCGGCACTTTGGTATTTGGCACGCCTACTTTTTGTCGAAATTGTAGGTGGAATTGATCTATTTATATAAAGGAAGATAATTTAAGTTGCTCCTATGTTTGTTTATTGTAGTACCTTTTGAATTGTTAGTATTTTTGATTAAATTTAATGAAAATGATTCTGATTTCAGACATTCACCTAATTTCCTTGCAATAGAAATAAATTTCCTTGGCATCTATCTAATTTCCTTGGATGATGAAAATTTTCTGACCTTATAACTTTTTTTTGGAATCACTTTGAGAAAATTCTAAGACACTACAAATATAGTTTTTGATTTTATATCGAATAGTCAATTCAGATTGCATTTATTCTATATATATAAAGATTTTTGACGAACTACCCAATTGTGGAACTCGCGCACTGAGGGCTCCGTACAATTTAAATAACTATCAAATTTTATTTTGATAGTTATTACTTGCGTATTTCAATTGACATAATTATAATTAATTACTTGCAAAAAGAATATAAGAAATTATGATACAACATTTTTGACAAAAAAAAAGTCACACGATACGACTACAAAAACGTCGATGTTTACGATTTTACTAACATTCGAATATGTCATACATATACATGACTTCAGTACAGATTTAAAACCTGACTAACTAAGCTAGAAGGTTATGAAAATTTTATATTCGAATATTATTAAAATCGTAAACATCGACTTTTTTTATGTCCGTATATGTGGAATGTGGAAAATCTACTTGTAATCACTTCAGTATAAATAGACATATTTATTGATTGCTTACACTTAGAAGTTTAATTTTTTCACAGCTTCAAGATGCTATAGACTTACATGTTTGGTGTTAACTTCAATTTTATAACTTCACGTATTCTTCAAATAATGCGTCAAAAACTAAATATATAAAAGATCATTTTTTTTCGTGATTTAACAACAAATTGACATTTTTCGGATTTTTCCCCATACTAGTGCTATAAGACCTTGGTTCTTGCCAAAAATCATGTTTCTAGGTCAAAGGACCAAGCCAGGGAATTTTGATTTTTATCGTAAATCAAATTTTAAACTAAAAATCAAATTTACAAAACATGAAATAAAAGCGGATGCATCTTTTTATTATATTGACTTAGCAATTTGATTTTATTACATATCCAAGAGACTAGATAGAGATATAAATATTTGATATAAGTTTCAACTTGATATCTTCACGTTGTTCTGAGCAATACGGTCTATAGGGTAGGGCGTGACAGACAGAAAAAGTTAATTTTGTAGTGGTGTAGAAATAAATTTACAGTTTTTCAATTTTATCCTTTACTTTTGATATGAGACCTTGCTCCATGCTAAATTTCGTGATTCTAAGTCATCGGGAAGTACCCTAAAATTTTATGAGTGAACGGTCATATCTTTTCAAAGCGCGGTACTCGATCATAGATTAAAATCATCAACGCAATCACGAGTGTTGTTTACCTAAACGAGTGACAACTAGTCCACAAGCGGGGAGTTCCCGGGAAGCGCAGAGCGGGTGACGCGGCTCCGTTGCCATGGAAATGAAAAACGTTTACCTGTCGCATCCGAGTGAACCTCAGCACTCGTGCGGTTACCCGCGCTTTTTCAAAGTATAATTTAATGTTTGCACATTTTTGTAATCTTACGTAAGAATTATCGAGACTCCCTCCTTACAAGGGGTTGTAAGAAAAAATAAGACATGGTCGACCCCCTCCCTTCTAAATCGTCTTACGTAATAAATGAATAGCCCCTAATGTTTAAATGATTAAAATAGTATAGTACGTAATAGTACAATCGTGCATACTATTTCGTTACAGGTTTGTTCAATAGATATACCTATTTCAGCCACTATTCTATCGCACTACACATCTGCTCGCCTGGCTGGCACCGACTTCAAAAATAACTATTATTCTATATTACTGTACTAATAAAGTGAGGTTAATAAAAAACGGTATTATTTCTTACTTTTTGGTGCATTTTTTAGTTTGAAGTTGGTTCAATTGTTTTATATCTGCTTTTAGTTAATAAACTTAAATCGAGCGTTCGCGTAAACTTGCGACTCGGACCAGTTGACCTTAATTTTCAGTTTATAGCATAACTCGTAGACCTTGCCAGGTGGGTCATTGTCAAATTTTGCGCAGGTAAACTAGTCCCTCAACTTTCTTATTTTTTATTAATAATAAATAACACAACTTCTTACAAATTTTACATTAAATACGAAATTCATCACATTATTAAACTTTGATTGATAAAATAACAAATTATAATATTTTTAAAAAGTTTTTTTTAAAGTAACATTGTGGTCATTTCTTGTAACAGAATGGTTTTCCTTACAAACTCAATGTGTCCCTGGAAGTATCCGTTACAAAGAAGATCAAATAATTTAATTTTCTGAAATACCAATCTACCTTAAGTAAATTATTACTAGAGACAGTATATTGTTATTATTTATATAATATGTCTTAAAAACCGTAAGCGTCAAAATCTAATTAATTACTATTTTTTTTATGGGTCCCGCGAACCTCGTTAACTAACTGGAATACTATGTTACTTAGTAAATTCCAACTTAGAACAGAGATAGTGCTTTTTCGGTTTTGTACTAGTTTCGACAGTTTGTGAGCATTAATCGTGGTTGACCGTTAGATGGGGGTGAGGGGTACAGGAGGAATCAGGCGACTGCAAGGCACTGAACGGGCTGCGTGTTTTTATTGTGCATCCACTCTGTTACCTACCTATTTACGTACGTAAATCAACTCATTTCTTATTATTTTGCGTGCAGTATGTTGTCAAAGAAGTAAGTATTCTAATCATGTAATAAAAAGTTTATTTTACGCTATTTTTTGTAACTTATCGGATATGAAATGTAAAATTTACTACTCAGTTACCATGTTCTGGTAACAGAGAGACTTTAAATACTCTCGAGCTTCTGTTGTTTAATTTTAGACTTAAATTTTATGTTTCAAATGATATTTTCCATTATAGGCCGTTTTTTGTTGGATCGTTTTTTTATTTAATAATTTATAATGCTTTGAATTTATACAGTACTTATATTGGTTGATAAGTAATTTTAATTAACTTAAAAAAAATTAGGGATAGCCGTCACGCCTGCTGAGAAGCATCGACGATACCAAGAACTACTATTATTCTTGAACCTAAAACAGTATCTAAAAGTAAAACAATACTGCTTTAGATATATTTGAGAAATAAGCAACTTTCAGTTAGGTACTTTTTATGAATATTTCATTTTTGTTTTTACAAACTTAACTATAGACAAATACCAGTCAAGCTTCTTGTCATATTATTTAAATTTATGTTTATGTAAAGCAAGTTCTTCAAAAACAACAACTATGTTACTGTGTTACAACTCTGTTACCTTTCTGTCCCAGTAATTAAAGGGCATAATCAGGTTTTTTGTGAAAAGCTACTTAATTTTACAAAGTCATATAATAATATGTTGATTTGTTAGATATTATTACGCTTATATGTTATATTTAGTAATTAATATATAAGTATTTAGGGTACTTCAGTAGAATTTAAAGTTTGTCAAAATATATAAAGTAACAGAGTCATTTTAAATTTAAATTAATGATTGTTTAAGTTTAAAAAAATTGTGATTCTTTAATGTGATTATAAGATACTAGTGGCCCATCCCGGCTTCGCGCGGGTGGAATATTATTTTTAAAAATATATTGGCCCTCCCGCATTTCAGTGCCCACTCTCTTGCCGCTTACTCGCTGCGCTGCGTCGCTATACTGGCCCGTCGCGTCGTCGTGTATTTTTTGTTAAAATTGATATTTTTAATTTCGTAATATCTTTTGAATGGAAAGTCCGATTTTAATAATTCAAAAAGTAATTTACAGATATTGAAATAGTCTTGAATACGAAATAATTTATTTGGATAAGGATTAATACAAAGTTATAGAAAACATGGTCTGATTGTGATAGGCATTTTTATCAACTTTTAAAATGTAAAAAAGTAGTTATAGTGACGTAACTATAATAGTTGGACATATGGTCTCGCGGACTTTTTTGTAGATATTGATACGTTCTATAATATTGTACAACATTTTTTTGTTCTATCATCAATACTTTTTGCAGCGCATGCGATGAAAGATATTTTATGGCAAATTTTTTGGCACCTTTGGTTGGTTTTCGTGAGATTTCCTAAGGATCTCTAATTTTTTCTTGTAATAAATATAGCCTATGTTACTCAGGGATAATGTAGCTTCCTAATGGTGAAAGAATTTTTGAAATCGGTCCAGTAGTTTTTATGTTTATTCGTTACATACAAAAATACAAAAATACAAATCTTACTTCTTTATAATATTAGTATAGATAAGACTGTTAACATTAATGCCAGAATATTTGGGACTGACTTATTTAATTTAATTAATAAATGTTACAACGTTATGGTAACAGAGTTGTATTTTTGTGACACCCTAACCCACAAAATTTAGAATAAATCATAAATCATTAATTAAACGTCGCGGCCGACTATAATAGCCAAAAATTCATTTGTTTTAATAGGCGTGGACAACCACAACAGTAACATTAAACAATTTTTATTTTTTTATAAATTTTTAATTTTCAGTCGTGTTTACCTGCGCGAAATTTGACAATGACCCAGGTATGGAGAGGTAATCGCCGTTAAATACGAAGTAAAATTTTATAACTTATTAATTATAAATTACCATAATATGATGGATAACGGTATTGCTGCCAAAACTAAATGTGAAGGAAATATAAATGTCAAAAGTATTGTAGGTACAGACTACAGATACGACGGTAGTGAGTTAGTGACATCGTCGTAACGATGACGTCACAATCCATATTGATTGATTTATTTATTTATTTTATTTATTATTTAGAGTTTTCAATAACTTAAATTACTAACATAAAAAATTCCGTCAAACTATAGAGCAGTTTGTTGACGATATTTTTCTCTCAAATTCTTTATAGAAAATGTAAATATTTAAATATCGTAAACACAGTTAATTAATATTAATATAAAAAAGTTAGGTACAGTGTAATATATTTAAATTTCAGTAACTTATTTCTAGTATTAGTATTTGACTATCATTATTTATTTATTATTAATGTAAAAACTTTTTAACTTTTTCTTAAATCTAAATTTTTCAGAAACATCATTTCTTATATCTATAGAAACTGAATTTAGCAGCTTAGGTATAAAATATTGTCTTGTCCAAGACCTGTAATAATTTTGAATACTAGGCACTAAAAATTTCTCTTCGGTTATTTTTCTAGTAGTTATATCATGTGAGATACGTATTTTAAACTCTTCAATATGCGCATTTTTAACAAGCACTTGAATCAGCTCAAACTTTCTTTGTAAAGGTAATATTTTACAAATTTCAAAGAGCTTATCATAATTTGATTTGTTATTATTTTTGACCTCCGTGCTTACAAGTGTCTTTAATTATTTATGATATAATAGCTTCCACCAGCACATAGTATAACGTGTATAATATACTTTTACTAACCACTTGGCGAAGGTGAAAGAATTGACACAACACCGACTTTAGTTTTTTACGTACATCTTCTATGTGATACTTCCATGTCATGTGCGTATACAGTCTGGCCGAGGTATTTATATTTATTTACGACATCGAGATTACTACACATACAACCGATCCCTTTTTTATGTAAACAGCTATAGTTGTGACCAATAATTTTAACAATCGTGTCTTTTACGCTACGATTGTATGGCGAATATATATGCATGCATTTAGTTTTTTTAATATTTATTATTAAACCATTGTCGTGTGACCACTTTACCATGCTATCTAAGTCTTTTTGTACGTGATATTGTACCTTATTGATATCATAGTCGGCATATAGTAAGCACGTGTCATCTGCATACATGTATATTCGACAATCTGTTACAACATTAGATAATCCGTTTACATGCATTATATAGCCCAACGGGCCAAATACCGAGCCGGTTGGAACGCTGTATCTCAGGTCGCAGGACTCGCCAGTATGCCCGTCAACAACAGTCCTGATTTTTCGCTCTGTTAAATATGCTTTAAACCAATTATTTACAAGTCCCCGGACCCCACACTCTTCCATTGCTTGTAGTAGTTGACTAAAATCAAGCGTATCGACAATTTATTGATATGTTCCACTAAGTCGCTGTTCCACTTGACGATCTGAGGCGTTGTGGTCGCGGCGAAAACGTCATTAATGACGTCATGACTTGTGCTCACTCGAAGCTCACGACGACTCATGTCAAATCGTAGGTCGTTGTAAACGTTGCAAAATTAATGATCTGTGGTTGTAAAATTTGGCGACATTTTTAAAACAACAAAAATGGCGACGATGTAAATAATTATATTTGATACGGATAGAGATTTATTAGTGGACGTGAATTTTTCTGCAGCGCACATTTATATAAAATTAATTTTGGTTTTAATTAAATTATAAATATAAAAAAATCAATCAATAAAAAATATATATGTATATATAAATTAATTTAACCAATAATTATAAACTTAAAACTATTGCTTTATAATTCGCCATTTGAATTATTTACGTTAACGCTCAAAACGCTCAATTACCCGTTCCACTTGGATTAACGTTCGTAACGCTCGCGGACAAATGGAACGGGAAAAACCGCGGCCGTGAGCGTGAGCGTTGATATCGCTTAGTGGAACGCAGGGATAGTGTTAAAGTAACGTGTAATATAAAAATAAAAGTTTTATCAATATCAGTTAACCATTTTTCTTATTCAATAACGTTTACTGACGCACCTCCTAACCGTAATAATTTAACTTAAGTACCAAAAATGTTTATATACAACTAGCCGACCTGCAATATGTTCCGCTCCTATTGGTCGTAGCGTGATGTTAAATAAACATACTCCATATCGATTTAAAATAATTTTCGTAATGGTTTAATAATGATCTAAAATTACTATTAGAATCACGTACTAAGTTATTGTCGATGTATTTTACATACCTTAATAGTTAATACGAGAACGTGTTGACATTGTAACAATATATTACTACAACCGAATTCTTAATGATGTTTTTATCCAAGTAAATTATTCCTCAGGGTCACGACACCACGACGTCCGGTCTGTCTTTCACTTTGTATTGTTTATCGAAACATCCTGAAATTCAAGATAAAATTCTGGAGGAACAAAAACATATCCTTGGTGAAAAAGTGGACAGGGATCCTATGTACTCGTAAGTTTTACTTTAGTGTTAAAAAAATTGTTTCTTTTTACTAGCTGTCTGTCGGATGACAGACGAAATTAAAGTCTTGTTAAATGTTGTTAAGTTTTTAAATTTTTAATTTTCCTCCCAACTTTTAATTTTTCTTACATAAAAAATTTCTCCTGACAATAAAAAATCCATATAACAAACTTAATAAAGAAGAATTAGCGAAATCGGTCCAGCCCTTAACTTGTGATACTGTAACCAAGGGAAATAGGGATTCATTTATGTATCGCTACATGCAAAGTCGAATTAAAATTAAATTCGAATAAAAAAGTTTGGTCCAAAGAGCGCGTCGAGCGAAGGTCAACTATATTTTTAAAAAAACAGAATTCTCAGGTGCGGAATACTATAACTGCTGGAGGAGGAGAATTATATTATTGTAGGTGGCGCAAGACAGAATTCCTCTTTTTGTTCTTCAAATATAGGCGCTAAATATAGAAGATAAATATAGAAGATGCTTGGCCCTGATTATATCATAAGATAATCATAATTAAACGTTTTTTTTATTTTAATATTTGCTATTTACCTTCCTACAGGGAAGTAAAACAAATGAAATATTTAGAAATGGTGATCAAGGAGAGCCTCAGGTTATTCCCATCCGTGCCATTGATAGAACGACTCATTACAACAGATACAGGTAAGTCTAATTTTGACTTTCAACCAATAAGGAGAGACATATCAAAATGTTGTCTTTGTTCAACAAAAATGCATTCATAAGTGACAATAAGTTTTTTCCTTACATTAAATTTTTAAGTTAGACTTTCAGAAATAGGTAGTCACTAGTCACCCGTGAAGGGACGGGTTAGAATACTATTCTTCTCTGCCGCTGGGAGAGCATCTCGTAAGAGCCGAGTAACCCAGCACCCCTTAGTGGTAGGGGATCAGGTCCCCCACTGACTTGGGACCACCAGCATGCGACCGCCAGTGGGCCAGACTCCACTCTTTTGATTATGGATATAATATAGAATCCAAATTCAAAATTCTGTATATAAAATTCAAGTTATAGAATACTAGTCGACCCGTCCCGGCTTCGCCCGGGTGCAAATGCAAATGTTATGTCCCTGCATTTTAAATCTGTAATATCTTCGAAAATATTCATTTAAATTTCATACTGTTAAGGGCCATATTGATCTATATTAAATGCACAATGTATTTAAGGTACCTAATTGGATAAGAATTAATGCTGTAATTGCTTAAATTCGCTTCGTAAATAAGCCAGCCAGCCAATTATTTCTCGTAAAAAGTAAAGGATAAAAAATGGTTATTGTGGGTTATCCCTAAGAGGTAGACATATACCATCGCGGACCTTTTTGTAGACTTTTTAAGATTTTCAATGCTGGTACATTATTTTAAACTATCTCGTAGGATTCAGTCAGTTTGCAATGTAAGTGCAAAAAAATGTGCTTATTTACGAAATCACTGTAGAAACCTCTAAAATTATCAGTATTTCTCTACTATACTATGTATGTATTATACATAAAAACCTTCCTCTTGAATCACTCTATCCATTAAAAAAAACCGCATCAAAAACCGTTGCTTAGTTTTAAAGATCTAAGCATACATAGGGACAGACAGCGGGAAGCGACTTCGTTTTATACTATGTAGTAACATATTTCATCGCAAATCTAAGGATTTTGGATTACAGACTGAAAATAGATTTAATCAATGTAAATCCTAAATCTTTATTTGGATATTGGATTCAATCCGTAATTCAAAGGTTTTTGATTGAGAGTGATTATTAATTGCTAAATTCAATCAATTTACTACTTCAAATTTATCTATCTTTTTATATATTTAGATTTTTTTCATTTTACGATTATTTTAATTAAAGTAATAATGCCACGTAATTTATTAAAAAATTAAGCAAGAAATTTTTACAAGTGACATGAAAAATTAAGGAAAAAAAATCTGATGAATAATTAATGATTCGCAGACGATGATTTTCTAATATCCTGAATATTATTATATAACAAATAAAAATATTAATTAGTTGTAAAATTATATTTTATTTATAGTAAGTATTGACGCATTCTTGAAAAAAAAGTTGTTGACAGACAGATGGACAACAGAATTTTAAAAGTTTTAATCAAGTTTAGCCGAGATTTGAATATAGTTTACCTTTAGGAAACATCTCCTTTATTTTCAGAAATTTTTGGACATAATGTAAAAAAGAATACCTCAGTGGTTGTAAATATATTTGAAATGCATCGACACCCAGATCTGTACGACAATCCAACGGAGTTCCGTCCTGAAAGATTTGAGACGTCGCAACTAAACTCCACTAAGAATGCTTTCAGTTATCTCGCCTTCAGTGCTGGTCCTAGAAATTGTATTGGTATGATTTCATTTATAAACATATCTTTATCACTTTATGCCGAATATACTTTCTGCCCGTAAGGAGACGGATAGAATACAGTTACCCTCTGCCTCTGGGTGAGCATCTTATAAGAGGCGAGTAACCCAGCACACGACTGGGTCTAGCATGCGAATCCGACCGCCAAGTGATCATTTACAATCCAGAGGAGTATCCTGGCCGTCTGCTCGTTTGCCCCTTAACTGCCATAAAAAAAAAATCAAACATCACATTTTAGGTCACATTTAAGCAGTTGCTGTACTAGACGAAATATTTGTGCGTTTTCTAGTCATAAAAAAATTAGAATTGATAAATGGAAAATGCCTCACAAATCTGATTTCTTTCTAGTTAAAGAAAAATTATAAAAAAAACAATTATAATTTATTTTTTAACTAGTCGACTCATGCGACTTCATCCGCGCTTCGCTCCTATTAGTCGTAGCGTGATAAAATGTAGCTTATAGCCTTCCTCGATAAATGGGTTATCTAACACTGAAAGAATTTTTCAAATCGGACCAGTAGATACTGAGATAAGCGCATTCAAGCAAACAAACAAACTTTTCAGCTTTATATATTAGTATAAGATAATCTAAAACAAACTCCGATAAAATAAATTGTTAAATAGATTGTTAAATAGCTAAAGTTTTAAAATCGTATTAAATCTAATAATTCTTAGTATAACTAAGAATGAAAATAATTATTTTTCAGGTCAAAAGTTTGCAATGATGGAAATGAAAGTTACGATAGCAAGTATAATAAAGAATTTTGTGATTTTGCCCACTGATGACAAGGAAGAGCTGAAACTCTGTTTCGCACTTATATTGAGATCAGCAAACGGTGTGAATATAAAGCTTAAACCTAGGAACGAAAATTATTGAACTAACTTAAGTTATATAGCTGTAATTGGTCGATGTGATATGATTGTTATTAATAAACATATTTGTATCTAAAACTAATAGAATTAAAAGTTAAATTAGTATCACAAATATTGTGAAAAGTGAATTTAAAATGTCCGTCACTCAATAACTTCTTTAAATTGTTCATTGAATCCTTCTTTAATAAAATTTTATTTGATTGTTTTGTGAATTAACCCTTTTTATTTGACTATAGACGGCCATTCAAATGTGTACCTTATAAAGATGAATAAATTTATATTATAATTTGTATATCTTTTCTAATCACGGGTCAACAGTGACCCGGACTTTTGGAAGGCGTGCGCGGAGCCGTAGACAACACGTTGGAGATGTGACACAAACCGGCGATGATCCCTGTATGCACTATGCTATGGATGACCTATGGCGTCTAGCCGACAATCTATATATATAAAAGCGAAAAGTCACTGACTGACTGACTGACTGATCATCACGAAATCTCAGGAACTATAAAACCTACAAACTTGAAATTTGGAATGTAGGTTCCTTCTAGGACGTAGGTGTCCACTAAGAAACGGATTTGAGAAAATCCTCCCCTAAGGGGGTAAAATGGGGTTTGGAAGGTTATATGAAAGTCCTATGTTTTTGAAGTTAGACTTATGAAAATCGGTATTTACATTAATAACTTACAATAATAAAAATCTGTATAATTTATTTTGCAAAATACCCCCTTAAGGGTGGTAAAATAGGGGATGAAAGTTTGTATGGGAAAGTTTAATTTATTGTCACTCTTAACTTGAAATTTGGAAAGTAGGTTCTCTCTAGAGGGTAGGTGTCAGCTAAGATTTTTTTTACGGGGGTGCCCCTCCTAAGGGGTGGAATGGGGGTTTGAAGGTTATATGAAAGTCCTATGCTTTTAAAGTTTCAGGTTAGAAAAGCGGGAATATGAAAATTGGCATTTAGATTATTACAGCAGCTGGAAAAATTATCTTTTTATAATCTCATAGAAAATCAGAACTTCTACGCGGACGAAGTCGCGGGCGCCCGCTAGTGTTATTATACATTTAAATTGGTAGACGGAGACTCGCCAATTCATCAATTGGCCCCCGTGAAAGGTCGCTTGTACGTTGCAAGTAGGGGGCAACATTTGCTGAACGGCTTAAGGGTATGAATGTGCAACCGGTATTGTAACCGATCATTGATCCCTCCCAAGATGAACCTCAAGTGCCAAGTAACTACTTACGTGACACATATACCCTTAAAACGTAAAGGTCTCGCGGCTCCACTCTGATCGGCCGGTTAAGGCAAGCCAGAGGGGATCTAGGGGATCTGTTCTCCTCGTCAGTGTTACCTACAACCAGTCAGTAAAGGCAAGCTGAGGATGAGGAACAGGACCTTCCTCTGGGAGCGCTCAGGTCTGTGGGTTCGCTACTCCCCAACAGTAATAACAACTCACCTCAAGCTGCTCTGCGGGCTATTTTATTTATTATTACAATTTCTTTTTGTATTTGTTGTGTTTTATTTAATCATGTTTATCTCTGCTTTGTATATGAGTAAGCGAAAGCAAATAGTTATAAAATTCATACTAATATCGTTCCTTTCTGATTTTGAGTATATTCACTATTTTTAAACGAAGTTGATGTATAATCCGTCTATTTTTAAAATATTATTAATGAGCATTTATATCTTACGGAAGAATAAATTAATATTATTAATTATTTTGAGAATTATAAATTTAAGTACCTAAACAATTTAATAAACTTTAAGTACAATTCAATATTAACTTTATACAGACCAAGTCTGATCCTATACAGTTTACTGAATTATTTATATGTCAGAGGTTTGAGTTAGGTTTAGGTTAGGTTAGCCTTAGGTTAGGTTAGCCTTGTATTAGGTTAGGTTAATGTTAGTCTAATCTTAAGATTAAACAGTGAAACTAAGCAGTGGAGGTGAGTGTTATGATCATTTAAAGGATATCCTTAAGCCTACACCTTGGTCACAAGTCCAAGGCACTGCTTGGGTTCCTGTCATAATAGTTCCTGTCATAATAGTAAGAGATCGTAATATTTAGTGATGTCCTGACCGTGTTGCGCCCTTATAGCTTTAGAGATAGGCCATCCATCTATATCTTTATTTTAATTAGTTTACGACATCAGAAGTGGGATAGACCTTCGCTTCACATGGGGTCTATCAGCATTCGCGTTTGATTATGACGTTAAAAGATTTTTAGACAATGTAAACCCGTGCGATTAAAAAAAAATGATTGTAGATCATGTACCACTTACCAAATTAAGTTGAAGTTAATGGTGACCATGATCAGTAAAATGGATTTTGGTTTCTTGAGTGATAGAATCTATCGACCATATTGAAATTTGTTGCAGTCCATGTGATGGATGTGCATGTGATGGTAGTTGCGATTACCGGTCAGCTATGAGAGCCCTGGTGATGGAGGGTATCAAGTATAACTCAAGGATTTGTGGAAGTAGTTAGTGTGTAGCTTTTGAAAGTTGTAATAAACAGTTCTGGTACATAGCTCTACATAATGAAGTTGTTTTCGTGTAGTAGAAAATTATCATTATCTTAATTTGATAGTAGTCCGGTCAAAGACACAGTGTCAATTCCGCCAGAATTAGTTCCTTTAGTACCTTGATAGGAATCGGTGCGAAGTAAAGACTGGAGAGTATTGCGTGTGCGTTCAGTACGTTGAAGATACATATTTGCGTTAAATCTTGATTAATCTTTTAAATTAACGTTTAGCCAGTTAATCGGTTAAGATGAAGACGATATTACTTCGATTGTGATACTTTGAAATAAGTTTCTTTAATGTCGTTTGGTGTAGACTAATGACTAGTTAATTGTTCAGTTCAGTTAGTACGTTTACCGATTTTAATTGTTGCGACTTCACGTTGAATAAAGTATTGTCAGGAAAGACGAGCGGATTTCCTTGTGATAGTGCGGTTTAGAAATTCAGTATCGCCCGAGGACGGTCGTGCGTCAGAATGGCCGTGTCGGAGGTTTGAGTTAGGTTTAGGTTAGGTTAGCCTTAGGTTAGGTTAGCCTTAGGTTAGGTTAGCCTTGTATTAGGTTATTTTTTTTTATGAAAATATGTTTGTCCTGTATAATTATTGAATCGCTACTTATAAATTATATATCATCAAGTAGAAAGAGAAAAAAAAAAGTCACATATTTCAAGACAAATGTCTCAGCCGCTATTGGATACAGCTGAGGATTTGCACACAGAAAAAAGGGGGTTACAAAAAGTATAATAAATTTTTTTTTTTTTTTAGAAGTGAAACTTCTTTAGAATCGTGATTTCAAACCGGATGCAACGGAAAAAACGACAGGTAAGAGACACAAATACAAAAATGTGTAGGAAAGAATGAGACAGAAATATACATACTATTTTATCTATACTAATATTATAAAGAAGTAAGATTTGTATTTTTGTATGTAACGAATAAACATAAAAACTACTGGACCGATTTCAAAAATTCTTTCACCATTAGAAAGCTACATTATCCCTGAGTAACATAGGCTATATTTATTACAAGAAAAAATTAGAGATCCCCAGAAAATCTCACTAAAACCAACCCAAGGTGCAAAAAAAATAGCCATAAAATATCTTTCATCGCATGCGCTGCGAAAAGTATTGATGATAGAACAAAAAAATGTTCTAGAATATTATAGAACGTATCAATATCTACAAAAAACTCCGCGAGACCATATGTCCAACTATTATAGTTATGTCACTATAACTACTTTTTTATATTTTAAAAGTTGATAAAAATGCCTATCAAAATCAGACCATGTTTTCTATACCTTTGTATTAATCCTTATCCAAATAAATTATTTCATATTCAAGACTGTTTCAATACCTGTAAATTACTTTTTGAATTATTAAAATCGGACTTTCCATTCAAAAGATATTACGAAATTAAAAATATCAATATAAACAAAAAATACACGCCGATCTTTGGGAGGCATGGAGTTAAAACCAACACATAAAATCCCTTTAAATGAAGTTTATTTGTGTGAAATCCTAGAAATAATTAGATTGGTCAAAAATGTAAGAAGATAATTAAATTCTGAAAACTCCAGTCTGTGTTTATTGAATAATATAGGATTTTGAAGTATTCTTGTGTTGCGTAGATGATAAAATTTATGGTCACCCTACACAAGGAATGCAATCAAAGTAATGTAGTTTCTTTTCACTGAAATAATTTTGAAAATATCAGCATGAACAGAATAGCTTTCACTGTCACCACCACTAGACAACGACAATAGATAATAAAGTAAACTTACGTGGACCTCAAGAAGGATGACCTAACCACGAGACTACAACAACTTCCATGTACACTGCACGGAAGCACCAGAGAGACTGAGACTAATCTATCGCACTAAAGGTTATGTATTGTCTACACGTTGGTATACATGACATAATATACAATGCCATTACTACTTTATAAAAGGTGTGTTGCTAATATATAAAATATTCGAATATTACTAAAATCGCAAAATTCGACTTTTTTATGTCCGCATATGTGGAATGCCCTATAGAAAAACTACTTGTAATCACTTCAATATAAATGGCCATATTTATTGATTGCTCACACTTAGGTGTTTGATTTTTTCACAGCTATAAGATACTATAGACATACAAATTAACTTCAACTTGATAACTTTACGTATTTATTCTTCAACTCAAATTGCCTTTTTTCTGATTTTTCCTATGCTATAAGACCATGCTTCTTGCCAAAATTAGTGTTCCTAGATCAAATTCGAAGAAAATTTTGATTCTTGTCGAAAATCCAAATTACAATACATTAAATAAAATTTGAAATAATTTGACAGCTGAAGGGACTGCAGGCTTGAGTATTTGATATTAATTGCAACTTGAAACCTCCACGCGATCTTGAGAAAAAGGGTCTTGATAGACAGACGGACAACGAAGTAATATTTATCAAAATCAAATAGATAATATTATATTTCCATCTTGTGTAAATAAGTTTTACAAATATTTTAGTACATACGTATCTGACTCTTAGGCCATTTCTATCCAATGGCCCCGGCTGATTAATTTACACTATACTACTACACATTCTTTTTTTTTTTTTTTTTTCCAAATAAATTGATAAAGACGCTAATGGGTACATGCAACATACCCATATCAACATATTGTGTTAGATCCTGGGTACACGCAGCCTTTACTACTACACATTTGCGAGGTGGTATTTTTCCTCGGCTGGCTTGCGACTACCAGAATGCGAATCCGACCGCCTAGTGTGTTTAATGCGTTAAGGTTACGCCGTTCACCCAGATTTTCCCTTCCCACTGCCATCCCTTTCGTGCTGCAAAAGTGAACACAAGGTTCCATAACTTTATCTTCGAATGCACTGGCATGACAATGGTCGAAGGTAGCCACTTACCATTTACCATCATGTCGACGATGTCGTTTCACTGCAATAAAAAAATCTGTATGTAACTAAATTAACGAAACAAACTGAATTAATGACACTAACAAATGTAACAAAACTAAGAAATAAAACAAATACACTTAGCTACAAAAAAATAGTTGTATGTGTTTATTTTTTTTTTTTTAATTTATTTGATTAAAATATTTTACAGTTTAACAAGTTTAATAATATGTAACGGCCACAGAAGCCGATCTTCGGCTTATTCGTAGCCATTAGAGTTCGATATATATCTAATATATATATACATACATGTAGATGTCGTTATAGACATCAAACAATAAAATTAAGCAAAAACAAAAAGTAAGAGAAAAAAAAATTTTTTTATAAATACAGTGCGTATGATAATCTTTTATCATACAAGTGACAAGCAAGTAATTAATTACTGATATTGTTTTATTAACTAAGCATCCTATTGTTAATTGACTTATTATTTTTATATTATTCTTATTTTGACTTATAGTATGTATGATAAATGTTTATCATTTACAAAAAAGGTTTTTAAGACCTTCTTCTTACAAGCTCGAGTACTCAAGCGTAAAGTCATTGGTGTAACATAACATATATATATATATATATTGGTGTAACATTACATATTGTATATATGCTATATATTTACGTATTTAATATTTAAGCTTATTATACCTATTTTAGTATAAAATATTAAATGTTCGTTTTTTTTTCTCGTCTTCTTATATTTAATTTTTTTTTTAATTGAGTGTTAAGACTTCTTCCGCTTTTCATTGTTTTCTTACAGCCTTGGGTTGACTGGTAGAGAATGCCTTAGGCATTAAGTCCGCCAATTGTAAATTAGCGCAATGAAGTTTTAAATAAAATAAAATAATAAAATAAAAAAGGTTTTTAATTTATTCTTACACTTTGGATCGGTTAGGTATAAGTTCTGTATGTCTTTAGGGAGACTATTTATTATTTTAGGTAGTATATAATTATTTACTCTCATACCATAAATGTTTTGTGTGCGTGGCAGGGAGAATGTGTCAAGGTAATCTAATTTTCTTAGTGTGGATTTTCGATGTCTTTTTTGAAGGTTGGTAATACAGTTAAATTCATCTTTCAATATAGCCAATTTAATTTTATTTTGAATAGGTATTATTTTTATGTAATCTGTACTATTATTTTATAATATTCATAATATAAGACAAAGTCATGCGTATCGTTTTTATAAATCCATTACCGCAATAATGCTATAATGTAATGTAAACGCGCACGCGTGTGTTTACGTTCACAAAAAAGATGAAATAAATAACAATTTACGAGCAAGTGTTGAAAAATAATATAATATGTATAACAAGCTGACCCGGCAAACGTCGTTTTGCATTATAAATTTTTAAAAATTGGGGTGGGCCGCCCTTATCACTAAGGGGTATAAAAAATATATGTTGACCTATTCTCAGACCTACCCGATATGTGTTTGTATACAAAATTTCATAAAAATCGATCGAGCCGTTTCGGAGGAATATGGTAACTAACATTGTGACACGAGAATTTTATTTATAAGATGATGATGTTATGGTCTCGTATAATCGGGGATAATGAAACAAAACCGTAATTGCGTTTGCTGTAAAAATGGGAATTTTATTACAAATATATATTGAACTGTTTGAATTGAATATCATTTACTTACATATATTAATTTTTAACAACACAAAGTTCACTCACTTGTAAAAATAGGAAAAACAACATTTATAGCCTTATTTCAAGACTTTTGTAGTATATTAATAAAAGTATTTTAATCATTTCAATTAATTTTACTAAAAAACTGAAGGAAATACAATATGAAATATTTCTTATTCTTACATTGTTACTATTTGCTTGGTTGATTATTTTATTCTATTACAAAACCGGTTGCATACTTAAATGTTTACTGCTTGCCTCCCTGGACTCATCTCTCCAAAGTCCGTATCATTCGGCGACAACGTTCGTCATTCGTTGTTCAAGAGTCACTCATTCTCACTGCATCAAAGTGATCGCGTCGCGATAATATTAAACTACGCCTAATATAAGTGTACCAGTATATTTTGTAATAACAAATTCTGTTATTAACATGATTACGTTACTTCTTTTATCATTATTAACGCTCGTTATATGTGCATCCTGGATATTTTTGTTATGGGACAGCAAGAGATACAATATTCCTGGACCCCGGCCGTTACCTTTAATAGGAAATGGCCATTTATTTATCATTAAACCATCAGGTAAGTTAAAATGAGAATATTATTATTGTTTTATATGTGATTGGCATAGCAAATTTATGTTACTTTAGATTCCCTAAAAATCAAAAATGTAGATATACTTAAAATATTTTTTACAGAATATTTGCCATCGCTTCACAATCTTAGGATACGCTACGGAGATGCGTTCCGAATACACTTATTTCATCAAGCATATATAGTTCTGTCACATCCAAAGTACACAGAAGTAAGACGTCATTTTACGTATTTAAACTAATATTATCTCGAACTACAAATAATAATAGTTATTATTGACAATAGTCGTTGAAATGCGAATTATTTCTATAGATTTAATAGCAGGTAGTGTTGGTAGGTTAATTTAGATTAGTTAGACATGTAAAACAATTCTTAATCCACAGAAAAATAATTGGAAATTTTATTTACCGATGATTTAATAAAATTTATCAATAAAAAACATAGAATAGAAAACATATAAAAACTTAAAAAAAAGAACTTATTATAATTACTTACGGTAAAAAAATATAGAAAATATACATTGCATAATTACCTACTTCAAAACTTAAAATATACACAAAATATTTTTCGTCAATTCCTAAAACTTTTAATTAAAAAGAAGACTTCAATTTCCATAGGTTTATTTAAAACTAGCTGTGTTCCGCGGTTTCACCCGTTATATTTTGGATAATTCACACTATGTCATTATAAATTATAGCCTATGTGTTATTCTGATGTGTAAGCTATATTATTGTAAAGTTTCATCAAAATCCATTCAGTAGTTTTTGCGCAAAAGAGTAACAAACATACATCCAGACATCCATACATTCTTACAAACTTTCGAGTTTATAATATTAGTAGGATACATGCGACCGCAGGATTGACCTCGAGTTATTTAAATAAAATGAATGCATTTCAGTATTCTCTGCTTTATTTTTCTAAAAAAACCTTGCGTTATTTACTTCATTCGTGTGAAAAATTACCTCTTTAACACTCAATAATTATTCTGCGACTAAGAAAATTGGAGTGCCAAACATACGGTATAAATTCTAACCTATAAATTTTAAAATTCCTACATAACGCAATATGTCAATATTAATGAGAGTCGTTGTGGTATAATAAGATTTAAATATGTATAAAATATTATTTTTTATAACCAGGCCTTGGTATCTCATGCAGACCTTATCACAAAGGGCAAGTCATACTCTTTTCTACATCCCTGGCTAGGAGATGGACTTCTTACTTCTTCAGGTAATTTTGTGAAGTTTATTTTTTTTTTTTCATTTTAAAATATCACCGTAATTAATTAATTACTCTACACCATTGCATTAGGAACCTGTATAACAACACAACCTGTATAACTTATTACTAGTATTACTTGTTTCTCCATCAACAATTAAATAATAAATAAGCTTTAAATGTATGATTTTATTATCACTATTTAATAAAGTTTATCAAATTCCTGACCTTCGGTCTGCCTAAAGAATAACTCTTTGAACATATTACAGTATATTTATCACAATATTACTTTAGTCAAATAACCCTAATTAAATAAACTCACTTTGCGTCGCAATTTCTATTCTAAAACAATTTCTTTATGTCGTTTTCCTCTTACTTGTTGTTTAATGGTCAACAATTTCAATTTGCGAACAATTTCTTTAAATAGTTTTCCTGTTATTCGTTCTTTAGTGGTCATAGAGCTATTATCAAATAAATTCACTTTGCGTCGCAATTTCTATTCTAAAACAATTTCTTCATGTCGTTTTCCTCTTACTAGTTGTTTAATGGTCAACAATTTCAATTTGCGAACAATTTCTTTAAATAGTTTTCCTGTTATTCGTTCTTTAGTGGTCATAGAGCTATTATCAAATAAATTCACTTTGCGTCGCAATTTCTATTCTAAAACAATTTCTTCATGTCGTTTTCCTCTTACTTGTTGTTTAATGGTCAACAATTTCAATTTGCGAACAATTTCTTTAAATAGTTTTCCTGTTATTTGTTCTTTAGTCGTCATAGAGCTATTATCAAATAAATTCACTTTGCGTCGCAATTTCTATTCTAAAACAATTTCTTCATGTCGTTTTCCTCTTACTTGTTGTTTAATGGTCAACAATTTCAATTTGCGAACAATTTCTTTAAATAGTTTTCCTGTTATTCGTTCTTTAGTGGTCATAGAGCTATTATCAAATAAATTCACTTTGCGTCGCAATTTCTATTCTAAAACAATTTCTTCATGTCGTTTTCCTCTTACTAGTTGTTTAATGGTCAACAATTTCAATTTGCGAACAATTTCTTTAAATAGTTTTCCTGTTATTCGTTCTTTAGTGGTCATAGAGCTATTATCAAATAAATTCACTTTGCGTCGCAATTTCTATTCTAAAACAATTTCTTCATGTCGTTTTCCTCTTACTTGTTGTTTAATGGTCAACAATTTCAATTTGCGAACAATTTCTTTAAATAGTTTTCCTGTTATTCGTTCTTTAGTGGTCATAGAGCTATTATCAAATAAATTCACTTTGCGTCGCAATTTCTATTCTAAAACAATTTCTTCATGTCGTTTTCCTCTTACTTGTTGTTTAATGGTCAACAATTTCAATTTGCGAACAATTTCTTTAAATAGTTTTCCTGTTATTCGTTCTTTAGTGGTCATAGAGCTATTATCAAATAAATTCACTTTGCGTCGCAATTTCTATTCTAAAACAATTTCTTCATGTCGTTTTCCTCTTACTAGTTGTTTAATGGTCAACAATTTCAATTTGCGAACAATTTCTTTAAATAGTTTTCCTGTTATTCGTTCTTTAGTGGTCATAGAGCTATTATCAAATAAATTCACTTTGCGTCGCAATTTCTATTCTAAAACAATTTCTTCATGTCGTTTTCCTCTTACTTGTTGTTTAATGGTCAACAATTTCAATTTGCGAACAATTTCTTTAAATAGTTTTCCTGTTATTTGTTCTTTAGTCGTCATAGAGCTATTATCAAATAAATTCACTTTGCGTCGCAATTTCTATTCTAAAACAATTTCTTCATGTCGTTTTCCTCTTACTTGTTGTTTAATGGTCAACAATTTCAATTTGCGAACAATTTCTTTAAATAGTTTTCCTGTTATTCGTTCTTTAGTGGTCATAGAGCTATTATCAAATAAATTCACTTTGCGTCGCAATTTCTATTCTAAAACAATTTCTTCATGTCGTTTTCCTCTTACTAGTTGTTTAATGGTCAACAATTTCAATTTGCGAACAATTTCTTTAAATAGTTTTCCTGTTATTCGTTCTTTAGTGGTCATAGAGCTATTATCAAATAAATTCACTTTGCGTCGCAATTTCTATTCTAAAACAATTTCTTCATGTCGTTTTCCTCTTACTTGTTGTTTAATGGTCAACAATTTCAATTTGCGAACAATTTCTTTAAATAGTTTTCCTGTTATTCGTTCTTTAGTGGTCATAGAGCTATTATCAAATAAATTCACTTTGCGTCGCAATTTCTATTCTAAAACAATTTCTTCATGTCGTTTTCCTCTTACTTGTTGTTTAATGGTCAACAATTTCAATTTGCGAACAATTTCTTTAAATAGTTTTCCTGTTATTCGTTCTTTAGTCGTCATAGAGCTATTATCAAATAAATTCACTTTGCGTCGCAATTTCTATTCTAAAACAATTTCTTCATGTCGTTTTCCTCTTACTTGTTGTTTAATGGTCAACAATTTCAATTTGCGAACAATTTCTTTAAATAGTTTTCCTGTTATTCGTTCTTTAGTGGTCATAGAGCTATTATCAAATTAATTCACTTTGCGTCGCAATTTCTATTCTAAAACAATTTCTTCATGTCGTTTTCCTCTTACTAGTTGTTTAATGGTCAACAATTTCAATTTGCGAACAATTTCTTTAAATAGTTTTCCTGTTATTCGTTCTTTAGTGGTCATAGAGCTATTATCAAATTAATTCACTTTGCGTCGCAATTTCTATTCTAAAACCATTTCTTCATGTCGTTTTCCTGTTATTTGTTCTTTAGTGGTCATAGAGCCATTATCAAATAAATTCACTTTGCGTCGCAATTTCTATTCTGAAACAATTTCTTCATGTCGTTTTCCTCTTACTTGTTGTTTAATGGTCAACAATTTCAACTTGCGAACAATTTCTTTAAATAGTTCCTGTTATTCATTGTTTAGTGGTCATAGAACCATTATCAAATAAATTCACTTTGCGTCGCAATTTCTATTTTAAAACAATTTCTTCATGTCGTTTTCTTCTTACTTGTTGTTTAATGGTCAACAATTTCAACTTGCGAACAATTTCTTTAAATAGTTTTCCTGTTATTCGTTGTTTAGTGGTCATAGAGCCATTATCAAATAAATTCACTTTGCGTCGCAATTTCTATTCTAAAACCATTTCTTCATGTCGTTTTCCTGTTATTCGTTGTTTAGTGGTCATAGAGCCATTATCAAATAAATTTACTTTGCGTCGCAATTTCTATTCTAAAACAATTTCTTCATGTCTTTTTCATGTTACTTGTTGTTTAGTGGTCATAGAATAATTATCAAATAAATTCACTTTGCGTCGCAATTTCTATTCTGAAACAATTTCTTCATGTCGTTTTCCTCTTACTTGTTGTTTAATGGTCAACAATTTCAACTTGCGAACAATTTCTTTAAATAGTTCCTGTTATTCATTGTTTAGTGGTCATAGAGCCATTATCAAATAAATTCACTTTGCGTCGCAATTTCTATTCTAAAACCATTTCTTCATGTCGTTTTCCTGTTATTCGTTGTTTAGTGGTCATAGAGCTATTATCAAATAAATTTACTTTGCGTCGCAATTTCTATTCTAAAACAATTTCTTCATGTCTTTTTCATGTTACTTGTTGTTTAGTGGTCATAGAATAATTATCAAATAAATTCACTTTGCGTCGCAATTTGAAATTGCGAAGAATTTTTTTATATAATTTTCCTGTTATTCTTTGTTAGAGGTCATAGTACCCTTATCAAATAAATTCACTTTGCGTCGCAATATCAATTCGTAAATATTTTTCTCTATCTTTTTCCTGTTACTTGTTGTTGAGTGAATATAAAACTGTAATCATATAAAACTGTAATCAAATAAAAATAAATAAACTCACTTCACGTCACAAACGTATTACGTTTCAATTCCCAACGAAGAACGAACACACTTAAAAGACTATGATTTTAAATATATTTTGTACTTCTTACCTTTGCTCTTCTGTTATACTTCTTATCCTTATGGATTTAAGAGATCAAAACTGTATTATCTTTGAATATACACTTAGAGACAGAATTAAATATTTGATACTGTTATTGATGCACCCACAGGTTACAGATGGAGGACAACTCGAAAGTTCTTGACTCCAGCATTTCACTTTAATATCTTACAAAACTTTTTGCCGGTGTTCTTGAAGAATGAGAAGATACTGATAAATAAATTACAAAACTACGTGGATGGTTCATCTTTCAATGCCTTTCCGATTATAGCGTTAACTGCTCTGGATAACGTTACAGGTAAGACGCGTGACTAAAAGTAATAATTATTTAATAAATGTTTGTCCTATTTAGAATTAAAATTAATAAACAAACTTAGTTTTGTAAACCGAAATGATTATTAGAATAGTGCGATCAATTAGGTTCAATTTCAGATGAAACACTCGCTATTATCGCCGTTGGTAAAATGGTCACTTCGTGTCGTAAATTCGTAATGCGACATTGTAAAAGTCTTTTAGACAGAAATATTGAGAATATTGAATTTCTATGTACGACGAGTATGTACCTACCTTAAAGTTCTTTTTAATTTATTCCCTTCAAATTTTATTTTCATCGATATTGGTATGTCATACATTAAAATTGATTATATATCATTTACATTTATAATTATGTTTATAAAGTAGTAGTAGCGGGTAGATTATTTTATATTAAGTCAAGTATACCGACGTGAAGACAATATATAAACATAGTGCGATAGATTAATCTCAGTCTCTCTGGTGTTTTCGGACAGTGTACATGGAAGTTAGTGTTAAAGTGTCGTGGTTAAGGTCACCCTTCTTAAGGTCCACGTAAGTTTACTTTATTATCTATTGTAGTTGGCGAGGTAGTGGTGAAGGTGGGAGTTAGTATGTAATGAAAGAACTCTTTAAACCTGCTCCTGGGTCTCAAGTCCCAGGCACTATTAGTATTGCTGTACAGTAATGGGATTTCTCAATCTATGACAATTAGTACAAATTGATTACACCGTTTAATTGCACATCACTGTACAATTGAATGATATCAGAGTCATGCGATATTTGTATATAATTTATATTGCATACTGCATAGACAATGCATAACAAATGTTAATTTATATTGCAGAATCTATAATGGGCGTCTCAATTGATGCACAAACTAACAGCGAATCTGAATACGTTAAATCAATTGAAAGGTGAGAAATAACTGCATTTTTAGCTCTACATAATATGTATCTCTAATATATAAAACAGAGTCGGGTTTTTTCGAACACTTATAACTCGAAAACGGCTGGACAGATTTTCATGATTTTTCATTTGTTGTATTTGTCTATCTGTCTATTAAAAACATTGGAAAATTGACGTAATAAATAAAAGAAAAGAAAAAACATTTTCCCATACAAAATGTTGATGGTGTCAAACATTTAAAGTTCATCCCGTCGATACAGTAAACTTCCTCCAATTAAAGAACATATTTAAATAAAGGTTTTTGAATCGACAAGATATATCCGAAATATTTGGATAATGGCGTATTTTAGATTTTAAAAATTTAAAATAATGTAAGTAATGAAAAATGGATTGACATATAATGGGTGGACCTGAATTCGCGTAACATTTGAAATAACCATAAAAAACACAACAGTACAAAAGAAAATATATTTTTATTTCTGAAGTAAGCTTATAAACGGGGATGTTATTTTTTGAATATGACATTATTCAAATTAGATCATCCGACCAATCTGACACTGCAGAAATCGAAACTTGAAATTGTCAATTAATGCTTGGGAGGTGTTTCCAGAAATTGCCCTCTTTCTTTGTATCTCTTCCCGTATATTTTCTTCTATGGACTCAGGATTGCTCGCAAAAACTTTAGGTACTGCTGCCATAGAATCGTTTAAGGTATGTGGCCCCATCCTGTTGAAACCAAGTTTAACGATTAACGCCTGAAAATCCCTGTAAAGCTGGCGCAAAAAAGTTTTTGATCATTTCAACATATCGCTCAGTATTTATTGTAACAGGACCGCCTCTGTTATCCTCATAAAAGAACGGTCCGATGATTCGATGATGACACAGACGCATAGTCCATCCCAAACCGTCACTTTTGATGAGTGTAATGGAGTTTGGTGCTTGATTTGTGGGTTTGTGTCACTCCAGTATCTACAGTTCTGACTATTGCCATGACCGTTTAGATCAAAATGTACTTCATCCGAGAAAATAATATTATTGAACTTCACGAGCATCTCATTAGCAACTGAATTTACTTGCTTTAAATTGTAATCTTAACATCTTTTCGTCGCGCAATAACGACAGATTCTAATAGTTTAGTCAATACAAAATTATTACTTTCTTCTTATTTTAGTCTATCAAAGATATTATCTTTACGAATGCGCAATCCGTTCATGGGGGAAGATGCTATATTTAATTTACTTTCGTACAAAAAAATGGAAGATGAAGCGCTAAAAATTCTCCATGGCCAAACAAAGAAGGTGATTGAAACAAGACGAAGTGAATTAGAAAACGCAAATATAAGCAGCCTGGGTCAAAAAACTGAATTTGGTAAGTTATATAAAAATAATGAAATAATATAAAGCTGACAAAGACAGCAGCTGGTGGTGGTGACCGCCGCCAAGTTGAGAAAAGCAAATAAGCAAAACACAGACCATAACATCCTTATAGTAAATAGTCATAATAGTAAATTTCATAGTTACCCATACTAACAAAAAGAACTGACTTGATTTTAAAGGAGATTTCACAACTTTTTATTGGGATTAATTTTACCAAAGATTAAACCCGAATTTATAGTGGCTGACACTGAAACATAATAAATGATTCTAATTCAAATCGAATTAGAATCGTAAAAAAACCCCCAGCTCTCCGGGGAACATAATTGTTACCTGTTTTTTTGTTCTAAATAAAATTTCTATGATTTTTCTTCTAGGGAGTAGAAATAAACATGCATTTTTGGACCTGTTGCTATTATCTGAAGTTGACGGGAAAAAAATTAATGACGATCATGTACAAGAAGAAGTGGACACGTTTATGTTTGAGGTAATGCTTTCTGCACTTTGCCCATTAATAAAAAATATTGATCGTCATTTTTAAAGTATAAATGCTATTAATTTGTTCAATCGCTTCTCAGGGCCATGACACAACCACGTCGGGTATAACTTTCACTTTATATTGTCTGTCGAGACATCCTGAAATTCAAGATAAAATTCTGGAGGAACAAAAGCAAATTCTTGGGAACGAAATGGATAGGGATCCCAAGTACTCGTAAGTTTTTGTTTTTGTCTAAACATTGTTATCTACTACTACTGTATATACATATTCTAATGATTTCTTTTAACTACAGAGAAGTACAACAAATGAGATATTTAGATATGGTTATCAAAGAGAGCCTCAGGTTGTTCCCATCCGTGCCATTGATAGAAAGGCTAATTACTAAAGAGACCGGTAAGTGTTAGTTACAACTTTGTTTTGAACGTAAGATAAACTTTATCTAACTCTTCATTATAATTTTAATATATTATCTACTGCATAACTCTTAAACTTTGAAATTTGATTATATAAATATATTTCTGTATACAAATACTATTAGAGCCGCTCTTACTGTGTCAAACGAAAGAATGATGTCAAGGTTCATCATTTCACCGACCAGATTAAAAGTTAAATAGCAATTTTATATTATTAAAACCTTTTTTTTAACCTTTCACCCGTGACGGGACGGGTTAGAATACTATTCCACTCTGCCGCTGGGAGAGCATCTCGTAAGAGCCGAGTAACCCCCTTTGTGGTAGGGGATCTGTTCCCCGACTGAGTTGCGACCACCAGCATGCGAATCCGACCGCCAAGTGTCATAGACGCGTTCCAGTCGAGCCACATGTAGGCCAGACTTACCCCCTCCCTCTCTCATCCCATTAATGCTGCGGATCCAGTGCACTCTGGGCTCTTGCCCAGGGTCCATTGAAGCCGTAGCATTTTTTCTTTACTCCCCCTCCTCACTCTGTGTTCGAGGATGCAACGCATCGACAAAGCAAGGGAGTACCTATCTCTTGTTTTGCCGATGTCAATGGGCGATTGTGGCCACTTACCATCATTGGAAGTTCATTTTTAATTTAATTATGGAGATTTTCAATTGATGAATTTTTAGATGTTTGCAAACTTTTATATCACGCATATTTTATCTAGATTAATAATAATTTTTAATGTATCTTTCATATATTTCACTAAGTATCAGATAAGAAGATGAATTTTAAAATATTTTTAATTGAAGGAAAATTTAATAATTAATAATTTTTTTTTTTTAATTAAAGATTACTAGCAGTATGGATCACATACTACTAGTATTTCCTCTACCCCTACCCTAGTAAGCTAATAAATAGCTTGTGTCAGGAGTGGGCCACGTCAGTAGCCCAATGTCCGGATTTGAACCCACGACTTATCGATCGTGAATCCAACGCCTGAACAGTGGTTCAGTGGAGCTACTGACAAATCCTATTATCCTATTTTATACTTAATTATTAATACTTATTCTTCTTCTCTTGTCTATGGCTTTTCTACCGCTTTTGTTAGCAGTAATTCTGCCAATGTCAATGTGGAAATGTTCTCCAAATTTGATGCTTTTGTTCCGTTACAATTCCATTTTAGCTTCTCTTCTCATATGCTTCCTGAAGAGGTTGTACGGTAGGTGATTTATGTGTCTTGGGTAGTTCGCGAACGACCGCCGAAAAGGTTGTTCAGCGCTACAGCTGTTGTGTAGGTACTATTCTGTCCAATGTATGTCAACAGAATGAAAAATGCAGTATAGTATATGGGATGTGCACAAAAACAATGTTTAATCCAATATCCTTTAGGAGAGATTATTCAGTCCTCTTGTTACACCTTTCCCAACATAGAACTACCTAAAAGTTAAATCAACACCTAAATACACACTGGATATTAAAATATAATTAAAAAGTAACAAAGGAATTAGTATGAAATGTTATATGGATGTGTATACCCATAAAAAAGTATAAAAAGAAATTAGTACTAGTCTAAATAATCTAATATTATACATATTTTTATATTTACATAGAATCTTAATGATACAGAAGTCAGGGAAGAAGAAAAGGGATTGAAAGTTAATAGGACGAGGAATTTTAGTAGGAAGCATATCATACAAGGATGTAAGGAACTTATTACAATTAAAGAAAATGTGGTCTGCAGTACCCTCGTCAAGGCCACATTCACATAGAGAGTGGTCTCTCACCTTTATTTTAGCAAGATGGACTGGGGTGCATGAATGTCCTAAATGCAAACGACAAATTGTTGTTGTAACATGTCTGCTTGCATTTTTATATTTAAATTGGATTGATCTATAATGCTCTTCTATAAGGCTTTGTGAGTATTTTTAAAAGACCATTGCTCGCTCCATGTTCTAATTAAGTCACGCTTAGCTTCTAAAATAAGGTCACCCGAATAGTTAAAATATCGCATTATTGAGCCAGACTCAACGGCGATTCTAGCCCACATATCATCATGTTCGTTTCCTATACCACTGTGCCCAGGAATCCAAATTGAATGAATATCTAAACCCTTTATATAACAGTTATAAAGACGTTCTTTATAACTGTTTTTTTTTAATTTTGTTTTTCTTTAAAAAAATCCTAGAATTGCATATACAATCCGAAAATAATAAAACTTTATTTAAGTTGTAAGTTTCTATGTACAAGATAGCTTCTAAAATTGCAACTGCTTCACCAGTATATACCGTAGCCTCATGGGGGCACTTAAAACTCAAGAGAATCTTGAAATTAGGTATTCAGAGAGCCGCCACATCGGCTTCATTATTACTTAATTTAGAAGCATCCGTAAACATAGTTGATATATGATATTAAAAACAAGAGCCTCGAAATTTAGTTCAAATATAGGGAATTTCGAATTTTGGTAAATGGGACATTGCAAACCTCTAAATTTTCGATGGCTTTTAATTTATCTGGGGGGCGCTTTATGATTCCAGTAGCTTCCATTTGAGACCTTTTCAGGCAGTCTTTGTAGAAGGAGAAATAAGGGATGAGATCTTGCCTTTATATCTGTCAGCTAGATATTGCCTTCGTAGATCCAAAGGTGGGTGGGTTTACACACTACTTGTAAAGCAATACATATTAGGGGAAGTTTTTATAGCTCCAATAATTATCCGGTTAAGCTTCTCAAGGTCCACAAGGTTGCATGGCTCAAAAATAAATTAACCGTAGTCAAAGTGACTTCTAACTACCACATTGTACAGAAGCTTCTGACAATACGCATGTGACCTCCACCAAATGCCGGAGAGGGCCCTGAGAATATTAACTCCTTTTTCACATTTATGTGCGATGTAGTTAAAATGAGCAGCAGCATTCTTGAGTCTAAAAATTCTAGTAATTGCACCTAAAAACTTGACATTTGGTTCAATTAACTTACTTTTAGAAACTGAAAGATTTAGACCATGATCATCAAATAAAGCATTAAGGTTATGTAAGGCGGTATTCAGACGCGAGGATGCCTCATTAATGGTCTTACTAGATATATATAATGCGAGGTCATCAACATACTGTAAATATTTGCAGAATGGATTGATGGATAAGTTTAAGGCATAAGTATAAACACAACTGTTGATGGTAAAGAAGAGGGCTAAGAACTAATACATGTGGGAGATATCTCCATATACTCTTGGGAGGTACCTGATTTTAACATATCTCTTCATAAGCAGACTTGATATGAAGTGAATAATCCTCGCACGAATACTCAGATTAAGCATTTTCTGCCTGAGTACTGGAAGAAGGACACTGTCATAAGCTGCAGAAATATCGAGAAAGACTCCCACAAGGTAATCTCCATTTGGAAAAGCTAAACGTATGTCAATAGTTAGATGATATAGGTATTATAATTTGTGTTTCCCAAGATTCCGGAATGCACCCCGAAACAAGAAACCCTTTACTAAAAGAACTTAAATTTTTAATAAATGAGTATGGTATGCCATCAAGCCTTGAAGTCGAGTCTTTTAAGCCGTGCAATGCCAACTGTAGTTCTGACATTGTGAAGGGATCATCAAATTTATGAAATGAGTTACAAATACTAGAATTAGAGATAATATCTTTCTCAGGGACATAAGGAGGAGATAGCTTTGCATTAAACTGTTCTAACCAGAATTAAGAAACAGTTGTTGATGGTGATTCTAAACTCTGAGATCCTCTATACTTCTTAATGTTATTCCAAACTAAAGATAATGATGCTCTAGGAGACAGGCTTTCACAAAATCCGATCCAGCTTCTTTGTTTTTTTTTAGATACTAATCTCCTAGCTCTAGCAGATATTTTTTTGAGCTCCAAGAAATTTTCAACTGACATATTTTCAGTATAGTTTATTTCTTTTGTCTTTCTTTTTCTTATTATCTCGGTACACTCACTGTCTCACCAAGGAGGTGATGGTAGTTTTTAAGATGTTTATTTTATAGGGAAGTGGCTGTCCGTAGCATCTAAAAGGATTTTTGGGAAGGCCGAATATGAATTCAAAATATTATTTTCAGTATAAAGGTTTATTAAATTTTGAATTTTATCATCAACAAAAAAAGAGAAATTAATCCAATAAGCGTTTTTAAGATTGTATTTTAGAAGAGGTTTAGGTGCAGGGCTTGGAAGAACATGTTGGACCATACTTACAATGATTGGAAAGTGGTCATTGCAATTATTCCGAAGACATACATATCCTGGTACTCTAATATTAGAGTCCGGACGAAGCCTTGTCTCAGAGATGGCTGCAATGGTGATATCATGCTCTCTGATCAAAAACAGCAACTCGTGATTTTTATTTCTGATGCTTTTTTCAACAATTCCAATGGAGGAATAGGGATTGATCCATTAATGTTTGTCTGAAATAGACCATTAAGTAACTTAATTATGAGGCTAATTAAATCATGGCTAGAAATACTATATTCTGGCTGGGCTTGTAACCACCTAAATATTAATAATGAAAACGCAAATTTGACGTAACACTTAAAATTACATACTTTATCTATTTTTTGTTGTAATTAGGTAATGCAAAAAGTAAAGATTTAAATAATTATAGTTTTATGTAATTATATTCTCCTACATTCCACACACTATTTAAATATTTTTTAAACTTAACAAAATGCGAACTTAGGTACCTATAAAAAACCTGTTTTATGGAAATTTACTTCGTATTAATGCCTGCGAGCTTATTTTCAAGGTCGTCTTATTAATATATTACAAAACATGTACGTTTCTATAAACTTTTAAACTAAAATAACTATTTCAGAGTTTGCTGGTCTAAAGCTAAGAAAGAATACATCAGTAGTTATAAATATTTTCGAAATGCATCGACATCCAGAATTGTACGACAATCCTATGGAGTTTCGACCTGAAAGATTTGAGGCATCGTCACCATTACACTCAGCTAAGAATGCTTTTAGTTATCTCGCTTTCAGCGCTGGTCCTAGAAATTGTATAGGTAAGATACCATTTCAGGTGTTTTTTTGTCCTCCCTCCCAACCCTCTAGTTAGTTGTTACCTATTCTGTACAGTTTTATTAATATATAATCATTTTAAACACTAATTAGTAATTACTTCTTGTATCACTACATAGTATAAAACAAAGTCGCTTCCCGTCTGTCTGTCCCTATTGATGCGCTTTTTTTAATAGATAGAGTAATTCAAGAGGAAGGTTTATATGTATTTATATTATAGTAGATAAAGTGATAGTGCGAAGCCGGAGCGGGTCGCTAGTTTAATTATAAAATACAAATAGACGGATATTTAAATTTCGATTAAATTTCAGGTCAAAAGTTCGCGATGATGGAGATGAAAGTCACCGTAGCAGGTATAATAAAAAACTTTGAGATATTGCCGACTGATGACACAGAACTTGAATTATGCGCTGAACTTGTTTTGAGATCAGAAAATGGCGTGAATTTAAAGCTAAAACCAAGAATTAAAAAACATTAGATTATAGAGAATAGATATTAAATTAGATTTTATTAAGGGTGTGGCCAATAAGGTGAAATTTATTACCCAATCGTCTTACAAATTCTACGTAAAAGTTATGTATAGAAGCTTTGAAAAACTAATTACATAGCACAGTATTTTTACGTCTATATTATTCATATCAATGCAATACTAGATTATTTCAATATGTTACTTTACTCGACTTGGCGGGGTCACTACAATGCTCCCAGAAATGAAATCATAGTATATTAATTCTTCATAGTAATTAGTCATATAGTCATGGTGTGATAGTAGCAAATATAAAAAGATTGAAAATATATGTATTATAAACTCTTACTTGTTATTTCTTTCAAAATCTGCTAAAATGGTAAAACTTAATTTACCTAAACTTTTCCTTTAAAACTTACAGAATTAAAATTGGTATATACATTTTTAGTCCTATAAATCAAAATAAGATCAAAAAAACCTCAATAAGTGATTTTTTTAATTACCTAAAACATTGCAATTTTTTTAGATCAATCAAATGACGGTAGTTTGGCAAGATCCATTAAAGTTTTTCTTTATTATTAGCGAATAAAAATGTTTTGTAATGCATCAACAGTTGAATAATTGTTTTATTTATGACTATAAGGGCATACATACCCTAACGTGTGTGAGAGCTCTCCGTAATTCCGTAACTAGCTTATTTATTAAACTTATATGCAGTACGAAATATACTATTATTTGCTAATAGTTAAAAATACTTATAGCACGCTCTAAAATGTTGTCGATGCGCTAAACACACTGAGTTCGTTTTGTCAGTGCATGCCATGAGAACAATGGGGGGTACTAATACAGCCTTGGCAACATTGATAATATCTTAGATTTCAATGGAGTTGGAGTCTGATGTGCAGAAAACTCAGATCAATTACTAACTAATTGATCTGAGGCAGAAAATTATAATGAGTACTTTTTAAAATATGTGCGAAATCCTCCGAGTGTCCGTCAATTACTAAAAATTGATTCTTAAGTTTAAAAATAAATGAGTAATTTTCGTTATGATGACATGTTATTCCGTTCGTAGGCCAACTATGTATGGAAGGTGGTCATGTCCTTTAAATGTTAAAAAAAAAGTAAAAAACAAGCAAGTAAAATAAAACAGGAATGCAATAACAAAGTTCCGATTACCACTAATCTTATGAAGAAATTCTGTTATTTTTCTCTCGAGTTATTTGAAATTATAGACAGTAATTAAAGGTGAAAAGTAGAAGTCCTAAATCAAAAGCTTTAAGCGTCAGTACCTGAAGTTAGTTATGATGATGATGCAATCATGTCTATTGAGGAAAACCAAAATAGCGCTGGCTTTTCCATGCGACATGCGTTTTCTTCATAATATTTATCGAAAAATAAAAATCCATAATTAACAAATAACTATTTTATTTTAATCAAACACAATTATAATAAGGTAGTAATTAGATACATTTATAATTCAAAAACTACTGGACTGATTTAGATAAACTAGTGTATCTCTGTTTCAAATTTCATCAGTTGTACTAAACTGAAATGATTTGGGAATGGGTTATTCCTGTGGTGTTAAACGCAGTCAAATATTTTGTACAATAGTGACAAGGTAAGACATTAGTGATCTACACAGATGTGCTGTGCTGCGGTCACAATCATGTCTAGTCTATATTTTGATCCTGAATTTCTGAAAATATATTAACTATTGTCAGTACAAAAACAAAGTAAATGGAGCTGAAAACTTTTCTCCTTTCAGTTAATGCTTACTTTTTGATTAATGTTTCTAATTAATTTACTACTAGATCCAAGCTATATCTGAATTTTTGCATTATACAATATAAATTTAAATTTCTATTAGAATGGTTATTTTAAAAATAAATTTTAATTATTTCATTACACACACTCAATGTGTGCACTGAACAAGTATTTACTATTTAATAAATCTACTGTATTATTTTTTTATGCCTGTGCTGTGGTCACAATCACGTCTGGATTCTGACATATCCAAACTTTCATTCTGAATTTCTATAAATATATTAATTACTGTCAGTACAACACCAAAAATGTATATTTAGATTTTTTTTAAATACATGCCTAAGGTATTGAATGACACTGGGGTTGTTACTACAGTGTCACTATTTGTGAGATTCATGGGAAGGAAGGAGACATCACTGTCATTTGTATTCAGCACTTCACACACAATAACAGCTGCAGCCTGATAAATAAAATATAAATCTGAGGGTTATGATTACAAAAATTACACTCTTGGCACTTAGCAAGTGAAAGCTGTTACGGTTTTATAAGATTCTACTTACTTTTCAAAATATTTATGTCACTGAATTCAATTTGAGTATACTCATACCAGAGGAGGTATGCTACCATGCTAATAATGCCTTTGGCTTGGGGCGTTTGAGGAGGCGCTGGGGGTCCACCTCCAGTTCTCAGGTTTTCCCTCTGAATGGCTTTGGCTTTTCTTGTAAAAGCCTTCAGATATATCCATGCACGTTTTAACTTCACGCCGTGAAACCATCAAGTGAAATTCAGGCTGAAACAATGTAAAATATGCGTGTAATAAATTATACACAACATTGAAATTATTTAACTATAGCAGATGAATTTTTACCTTGTAGACATTGGCGTTACTGTTAAATCGTGGGTTAACGAATCCCACGCTGCGGCTTTATTTGCAACCGATCTCCCGTCCGTCTGCTTCGATTCTACAATCGGCCGCTTTTTGACGAAATTTGTCAGTAAATATTTCTCGTCCGCCGTAAAATTGCGACCCTTTTGCGTGAAATCGAAGGTTGTAGTTTCTCAATTGAAAAAGGATTTTAGGATATAAGGATAGTCTTTGAGTGACTTCAGTTTATTGACTTTCGTTCATATTCTTTTTCCAACTTACCATTATATTATTGTTAGCTATAACAAAACTTTCAAATTTCGCAGACTTGTTTGCCTGTTTGACTTCTAGTTGACGTCACATGAAAAAGTTGTCATAGAAATAAAAACAAAAATCTGTATTCACATTTTAGAGGAAAATCAATTTTTCCTCACCCTTAACTAAAAACTAACAGTAAAACAACTTACTTTATGGATAATACATTTAATTGTGTTTTTTAAATTAATTTCAAATAAGTTGATAAACATTAAAAAAAAATACTTCTTTTAGTTCGGCCACACCAAGGCATTATCGATACGTAATGCTCCGCCCTAAGGATACTTGAACTTGTCATTAACTAAGTATCGATTAAATTATATATCTAGGATGTTTCTACAATTATAAAATTTAATGAGTATTAGTTATGTAACCATTAGTCTAAATTAATTAATGTATTTGAGTGTGGCTGTTTGACTTAAACTTTAGGGAGAAATATTTTTGAGTTGGTCAACACTGATTTGTAAATGTCAAGTAGAACAGAGACTTGCACTGCAGCTGATTTTTTGATTTAAATTTTTAAGCAGTACGAGTATCAAAAGCCATAATTTAAAAAATATTATTTATTAATGCATTTACGACTGATATCAAACAGAAAGTGCCCAAAGGCAAATAACAGTTTTTAAAAAAATATTGTTTTGGGAAAAGCTAGGATCAGAGATCATTAAACCTTATTATAAAAAGCAAAACGAAATAATATCAAGCATGTCCTCTGATCTCGTAAATATAACTCGAAGGAAATTGAACGATGTGTTGGGTGATAAATCAACAAAATACTTCAGCCAAATGAAACAATGGTTTCGAATGAAACTTACTAAGGAAGAGTTTGACTTAGAAGCTCGGTCTTTACTCAATCAAGATCAAATACATTACCATAACGAGTTTTTATTAGCTTTGTTAAACAAAGTTGAAGGTTTAGCTGAAACTTCAATAACAATAGCTCAAGAAAAGGCAAACTCGCATAACAGAAATAGTAAAAAGCATAAACGAAGCTCTCGTACGTCGGAGAAATCTAACTTTGAGCCTGCTGATTTGATAGAATATCTACCACCTAACTCACCGCCAGGAGCTGGGAGTGATGGAGTCAAATATGCTGCACAGGTATGTTAAAATTGTGGATAGAAAAAAACTTGTCTCAAGAAGTGTTAGTAAAAAATGCATTAAATGATTACAGGAAATATTCCTCCCAGATCACGCTCTAGTAGTGGGAAGATTTATGCTTGCTGCATGGGAACTTGGTTTAGAAGGCGCTGATGATGAAGCAGCTGACATCATAGTAGTTGCTGTTCAAAATTTCCTTAAAAACATAATCAGCGCTGTTGTATCACAAAGAAAAGGTTATAAACGAAGGAACCAGAATTTCATGTATGACATAGGTGGTGATGTGCCAAATATGTGGCTCAGAAATAGTAATAAGTTGTATGATCCTCAAAGTGAAGGACGGATTAATTTAGATGATAGCAGTGATGGTCTGGGACCGAGGTGTCCTCCAACAATAGATGAGGTTGAACAATCGGCAGCATTGGAAATTGCATGCAGGTGAGTGAATTTTTAATACTCTTTCTTTAATGCCAAGTTGAAAATAGATTCATTATACACTAATAACATAACAAAACTAATGGCCCACTACTGAGCCGGGTCTCCTCAGAATCGACATGCCTTCACACACCTTTGAGAACACGGAGAACTCTCAAAAGTACAGGTTTCCTCAGCATGTTTGCATTCACTGTTATAGCTTGTTTCTTTAAAGAAGAAATCATTTCTCTAAAACCAGCTAATCTAATAGATTAAAACAGCTTTGTTTATCCATTATCATTTTCTCTCACTTTTTTGGTATTCCATGTACAAAACTATCTATAAGACTCAATTGTAAGGATAAGTATAATAAAATAAAAAACAATATATTTTCCTCTCTAAATAGTGGCTCCCAGTCTGACTTTGCAGGTATACTCGAATACCTAAGCTGTTCTGTTCAATGCTTCTAGCGGTCTAGTCCTTTATATCTAAAAGAACGGTTTGAGTTTCTTTGGGATACTCATAGCCAGTCACTATGCTCTGACAACAATCTTATGCTTAAAACTCCATAACACAATTCCGGTTTTGTTACAAATTCTTTTATGGTCAAAGCAGTCTATCTGTGAAATTTTCTTCCAACACATATTATTACGGTTTAGCTGTACTTTATAGTTTCAAAGACCTCATTAAAATTATATTATTTATCGATCTAAGTCAATGTACCTTTTTCTGTTAAAGCTATCATTATAATGGTCTTTATATAATAAATTTATATATGTATTTTTTTTTAAAAGATTACTAGCAGTATGGATCACATACTACTAGTATTCCCTTTACCCCTCCTAGTAAGCTAATAAATAGCTTGTGTCAGGAGTGGGCCACGTCAGTAGTCCAATGTCCGTGATTTGAACCCATGACTTGTTGATCGTAAATCCAATGCCCGAACCACTGAGCTACTGACGCATCAACTTGTATGCAGTTATGTTGTATTTATGTATGTATTTGTACATATTCATGTGTAAATGAAGGCATATTGTGTTTATATATCCTGTGTATGCATGGCATGTATATCTGTATATGAATGTATATTTAAGTCTATTATATCGCAGCAATTATTTGATTTGCCTATTACTTTTAATGAGTGTGCCTACCATTTTTTAACAAATGACTCCTCCAATGTTGACCGCAAATGACTGGAAGAGATCACTATGAGTGATAAGGCCAGGGCAAGGCCGCCTGTTGTACTTTTGTTGTGTAATTTTTGGTTTCTTTTTGTAACATTTGGTATACAATAAAGAATATTTATTATTGTTATTTTTTATATGAAATTAATTATAGTAATGTTCAAAATGAAACATTTCCTTCCCTTTCTGAATCAGTAATTCATATATTTCAACAAACTTTTAAGTAACATACTTTTTTTTGTTGTGCAAAAAAATGTTAATATTTTTTTTTATTTTTACAGTGTGCCAAATGCTCAATCCAATGATGAAATATTAACCATAGATGAGTTTTACAATACCCTACTGGTGCGTAAGAATGTTATATCTTGTCAGTCTGTATACGCTGTCAACATGGAGAGACTGGCAGTAATGCTGAACCATCCTAGCTACTAAGGACTAGAAGTAGTATCTTTAAATTGTGGTATGGTTAGTGGTTTTACTAAGTATGATTATTCTTCTTAGTCGGGCAATCTTGACAGAGTGGTAGTGGTTAAGGTGTTGACCGGGTTCTCGCCTCTCGTCGACCTTATCCTGGCTTGCTATTTGTCTTGCAATGCTTCTCCATTTTTGGCGGTTGTATGTGTACTATTATGAGTACAAGTGGAGAAAATACAAAGTCAAGTCTTACTGCTAAATAATAAGGGTTACATTGACAGTAAATCTTTTATCTAATAAATGTTATCTAAATTTTAATGTTCTAAATTGTTTATATAAACTCATCTACAAAACACTCTTTTTATGTAGTATTTTTTTTATTTAATTGGCAAAATAATTAAATACTTATAATAAAATAAATGTTTAATCAAATAAAAATAATAATGGTAACATTAAAACATTTTCAATATAATACAGTCTTCCGATTTATTAATAAGAACTTTAAAAATAGTTTTATTTACTCATAATAAAACTCAAATCATACTATTTCATATTAAATATAGCACTGTATTAATTTTTTTAAATAATAAGTAGACATTTTGTGGAGTAACTATTTGCATATTCTCCTTTACTGCTACTTAGTAGAAAAGTTCTTTATTACCATAGTATATGCGAAAATTTAATATTATGTTATTTATTACAAGTAAGAATTCCATATTTCTATCTTATAATGAATTATTAGCTTGGCTTTTTTGTGTGTGTGAGCTTATCACACACACAAAAAAGGTTTTTAACATTTTATAAACTTAGCTATTTATTTACAGTGTGGTAGTATTAGATTAGTCTGGCAACATTATAACAACCTTTTTCCGTTTGGGAGAATAAAAGATGCCTCCAAAACTAATGTCGCCGATGTCCACATTTCGTCTAGTGCCGCTACTATATGTACGGGGTGCGGAAAACTTCCTGATTTGAATTTAACGCTAATAAACGAGGTGTAGTCAGAAAGAAGTGGGGAGGGTCTCATCAGGAAAAAGGAGTCCTAAAATTTTGTTACCCCACAAGCTAGTTCTCGTCATGCTCAGGACAAAAGAATGGAGTGCGTTCGCCGTAAAGCCGTACTTTTTAAACAGTCGTTCGGTGGTCGCTACCCAACGTGCCTTCCGAACTCGGTTCAATATTCATCCTGCGGGTCCCGTTCTTACCGGCGTCAGTGTTTCCGAAATCCTTTGATTTGGAGTAATTTAAAAGAAGAGTGAATAGGCAACTTTTGGAAAAGTGCGCTACTTCTTAGACTACATCATTCACCATTAGGTGTGATCATAGTCAAGCACTTATAAAGAGTGGAACGAAACTTCAAATCTAGGGTAGATCAGTGTATTATTAATGATGGCCGCCATTTGGGCAATGTAATTTTTAAAACTGCTTAAAACAAAAATTCGTAATGGTACATCTCTCACCACTGACCAGGAGATTCGCTGGATTTCCCTCTGCTACGCAAGAAGGGCAGAAAGCCTCGTTCTCACAGTTGCGGGCAAAGTGGCCCGGACTTGAACATTTATTGCCATGGCCTGGTGGTATGTCTACTGCGATCTATACGATACAAAAATAATATATGAAGTACTTTTTCTTTTATTGACTTTTCGAATCTGCAAGTTTCCCTGCCGCACCCTGTACCATGTAAAACTTAAGATTTAGAATTAAATGTATAACCTCAAAACACAATATTATCTAAAATGAACACATAAAAAGCATTATTAATATATATTAAAATGTCCTTAATTTAATGACGAGTTCTTTTCATTGCTAGGAACTACTTATTATAAAATAAAAATGGAACTTTGAATATAATGATAGAATTCGTTTCCTATACATAAACAGATTGATGCTGGTATCATTTTAAAAAGTGGTTAACTTTGGAAAATTAACAGATTATAATTATATTAAGTATTAACAGAAGTTGGAGACGGAATAAAGAATAGTGAGATTAGCCGAGAGTATGTATCAGACTATGAAGTAAAAGTTTTTTAGATTAGTGTTTCAATGTTATTGAAGGATACCGAAAGTACCTAAAACTTATTGGAAAGTGGAAATCAAATCATGAATAGATTAATCGAGAATCGATTTTGGTATTCGATGCACATCCATTCCAAGATAATTTTTTTAAAGAAACGTTCATCGCTGCTGTGTAATTCTTCCAATAATATTTGATACCAGCATAAGTAATTAAGTATTGTAACAGTCTCCAAAGGTCAAGTACTTAACATAATTTATAGAAACAAAATAACAACCAAATACAAAACAATTCTTTCGCACTCTTATTTACATCCTAATCAAAAATTAGGGGCTTTGTGATCGAGCCATCAATGGCGAGGTGCCTGGCTCCCCAGGATCGGACGGTGACTGAACAACTAGAACTGGAACTGATCTTCCTTGATGCGGACTACCTGCGCTTTGTTGGCGTTCACCTATTTCTTGAATTTCAATCACTTCCGGCTCAGCCGGCGCTCCGCCTAAAAATCTCCTTTTCTTCCAGGCGATATATCCTAAAGCGGCTAATACCACCGCTATTAATATACCCCCAAATGTAACTCCAGTGGCTGATGCTGTAGACATTACGTACATACCTGAAAGTTTTGGGGAAAAAGTTCATCTAAAGCAACAAGTTTGATGATTGATGATATCAGGAGTTTCGAAATGGCAAATCTAAATAGTTCTGAAGAGAAAATGTATTTAATTTTTATAACATTGTATAAATCTAACTATTATTCTATTCTAGTCGACTTGCTTCGGCTTCGCACGGATGCAATAAATAACGTGTACTTAGATTTAACAAAAAAAAAATCTATTCCTACAGGAATAAAAAAGAGCCTATGTGTTACTTATACTTAACCCAGGCTATAAACTATGTATGTGCCAACTTTCGTTGAAATTCGTTCAACCGTTTTTGCGTGAATGAGTAACAATCCATACATACTCACAAACTTTCGCGTTTATCATATTAGTAAGGATTAATTCAGTTTTCTTATACAGACGCACTTAATTATATCTATCGATTGGTTACATTAAACATACAAACCTTCGACCTCCAGCTTGATAACATCGATGTGTTCCTTGTCGTCGTCGAGGCCAGCCCCGCAGGTCCAGATCCCCACGTCCTCATACCTCACTTTCGTGATCGTGACGGCGCAGTCTCCTCGATCAAGACTGCCATTAGCTGGGTAGTAGTATTTATTCAGAATTGGACTGAAAAAATTAATTATCAATAAAAAAGTTATTGTCACTATTACTTAGTTGATCGACGGATTTTCATACATCGTTTATTTCCATCACTTTAGGGGCTAAATTTTCAAAAATTAAAGACTCACGGTCCTAGTTTTAGGGGTTTGGACTGTGCGTTGATATTGTGTGTATGTCATCTTTCTGTTCTATATAAAGAAATAGCTTAAGGCTTTCTTGTAATCGTGGGCTTAGTACGTCGCCAATGAGGGCGCTGAATTTAGTTCGATATTCAAAGGCGAACTAGTTCGCTCTTTTAGTTCGTTAGTTATTTTTTAAATAATTAGGAAAAAAAGTACAGATAATAAAAAAAATTAAATCATAATAAAAATTATAATCAACTTCAGAAACTAAAATAGGGATTACGGAAGCAACTTTGCTCATAAAAAAATATCGATATTTTCAAAAGTGAAAAATCGATGTTAGAAATATCGATTTTTTTATTAGAAATAAATCACTACAGAAAAAAGTATGGATGAAACATAAGCATCCCTAGTTCACCTAAAAGGGCGCTCTTCTGAACTAAATAAGTCGTTCACGAACTACCCAAGACTACTTTCCTGGACTTCTACACTTCATATTTCAAATCTAAGTAAGCCAAGATCCTGTCCTGTTCTCGAGATTTAGCGAGACTAACCACGTCAATTATATAAGAATAAATATATATGTCGGGGATTTTAAATGATGTGAAAGGAAATGGAAGGAGGAAGATGGGGAACACTAAAAGGGGGTGATGGTATTGAATGGAATATTGTGTAAACGCAACGTAGATACTTCTACTGAACTGATAAATAATCAAATATGATCTCTAACAATTACGAGAGAAACCTAAGCAGTGCCTTGGACTTGTGACCAAGGTGTAGGCTTAAGGAATTCCTTTAAATGATCATAACACTCACCTCCACTGCTCAGGCTCTCTGTTTAAACCCAAGGTTAATCTCACATAAACCTAACCGAACACAAGGCTAACCTAACATTATGTTTACTTAACCACGTGGCAATTACATTGTAAGGACTTACGTGACCTTGGAGAGCACTTCCAAACTACACTGCACTTGACACTATCACTAGCACTACTTAGATAATGTTCACTTCTTGAGAGACCGCGCACGACTAAGACTTCAGTCAGACTGTCGATGGCATATAAAGGGTCGAGACTGTCAAAACAACGGAAGTGACTACTACCCTACTCCAACGCCATAGACAGCGATGATGATTCGATTTAATCGATAACCTTTTACTATTCTCCGACATATATATACCTAGTTGCATAAGGTAAATACATAAACAATTATTATCCCGAGGTTTCTCTTTCCCTATCATTTGGCCTTAATAAAACATATTGATTGCATATACAAAGTAGTAATCAGCTAAGATATTTTGTATTCTTATCGACACAAATAAACCAACGTATACTAAAATGTTGCATACAATTACGAGTATGTCGTTAAGTGAAACTAATAGAGAAGGTCAACCGATCTTTTATGATTTCAAAACACTTTTAGGTTTTTGTATACCTACTTTTTATTGTTATTGTTCTTACTTGGGAGGTCTGAGTTCGACCCTGGGCACACACCTCACTTTTTCAAGTTATGTGTGTTTAAGCAATTAAGTATCATTTGCTGTAATGGTGAAGGAAAACATCGTGAGGAAAACTGCGTGCTGGACTATGGCCTAACACCGTCCTCGTTCTGAGGAGGAGACCCGGCTCAGCAGTGGGTTATGTTGATGATGAAAAGGATTAATTAATAGTTTCTTTCAACGCTGACATGATTTTACATTCAACATAATTATTACATAAATTCCTCCTTTGATGGTTTTATATTTATAACTACCTTTTGACCTAAACTATTTTCGTTTTATTTATCAGTTTAACTAACTTACCAAAACTTATTAATATTTAATTTCTTATTGAGTTGTAAGAAGCGATAATATAACCCTAAGAGGGTAAACAAGAGTGGCAATGATTATACAGCGAACAAATCTTTACCTATTGATTTGAAATTTGTAACGAATACCTACTATTAAATGAAATCTTAATTTCATCTCCTAAGTGTATATGGAAAGGGGGGAAAATTTGTTATCATTTTTTTTCATTATAGATTTTAGATTTAGGCGGAGACAAACAGTAACGACGTTGACTGAATTCTCACTGCATTTAATTTCTTCATAACCAGCTAACTCAATAAGTATTAATCCATACAAATAAATAAAATTGGAGTGTCTGTTTGTAATATTAAAATAACCGCTTTTTATTAAGTGCATATGGATGTATATACGGTACATATACTAAAACAACATTTTGTACAATTTTTGCCTGTCTGTTTGCTCCGGCTAATCTCTAAAATGGCTAGACCGATTTTGACGGGACTTTCACTGGCGGATAGCTGATGTAACAAGGAGTAACTTAAGCTATTTAACATCTCCCTACGACCCATAGCAGGGGAACAACACGCGAACAAAGTCGCGGGTCTATTATATTATTAACTAGCCGACCCACTTAGGGGTATAAAAAATAATATTCATAAAAATCGGTCGAGCCGTTTCGGAGGTGTTTGATAACAAACAGCGCGACACTAGAATTTTATATATTAGATCAAATTAATTACTTACTCTTCAGCAGTTACAGATGAATCGATGTTAAAAGATTTTCCATTTGGTGGTTCGAATCTGCAATAACTTAGTGGCATAAATCCTTTGGTTGTTGCGCAGGCGAGGGTCACAGTCTTCCCCAACTTAGCAGTCACATTAGGTTCTATGGCCGCTATTTGATTCACAATTCTAACTTGGATTTTCTTAAGACTTTCCAGCCGAACTGTCTTCCTTCCTATATGGCAACCCCATTCGCCGCTATCAGCCTTGGTAGCTGTGATTTTTTTCGCACACTTTCCATCATTTACCGCTCGATCTGTAAATCTAATCCATATAAATAAATAAAATTGGAGTGTCTGTTTGTAATATTAAAATAACCGCTTTTTACTAAGTGCATATGGATGTATACAATTTTTGTCTGTCTGTCTGTTTGTTTCCGCTAATCTCTGAAATGTAACAAGGAGTAACTAAGGCTATTTAACATCTCGCACACAGGAGCGGAGCAACACGCGAACGAAGTCGCGCGGGTCGGCTACTATGAAAAATATAATTGTATCTGTGTCATTGTAATAATGTAAATTAATTAACTTAACATTTCACTTAATTAATTGATGCTTAATCACTAATTATCGAATGGAATTAAATTATTATTAAAATACCTTTGTCACTCACTTCATCACTTAAAATTAGTAAATGTATTTAAGAAATATTTTTATTCACACTGTGTGTGTCAATATAAAAAAATCAATATTATTTATCATGAGGAATCCGTTTCGGCATGAAAATAAACTATGATACTTTCAAGCTCTTAGGCCATTTATCCCTATGCTAAATCGATCGATCTGTCACTCCTTTATATCGTGAAAGGGCAAACCAACAAACAGTAAACTAAATAGTAAATATTCTTTGAGATATACTTACGAAAATCTCTGCCCACTTGGATGAACAAATCCACAATAAGTCATAGGAAAATCTGACTTGCATTGTATAGTTATATTTTCATTTTCAGAAGCCAAAATCGTTTCTTTACCATTTATATCAAATATTCTAAAAGCTGAAAACGAGTGCTTATTAAATTACTACACTAACACATAAAATATTAAATTTAAATAATTACCATTAATTTGGACATTTTGTTTAATAAAAATAATTAAAATATAAACAAGTGTGCACCGGCGAGCGTACAACATTTTAACTGTCACTCTATTTAGCGTCTACCCCCGAGGTACTGGTGAGTGATAAATACTTACTAGTGTAAGTCAATAGGTCGCTTATGAACGCCGTTCTTCCAGATAACACTAAGATGAGAGTAACGATGTTTGCACATCGTTTATATTGCACTAATTTTATAATCAGTATAAATATTATAAGGTACAGAGTATAGTTTTAATCTCGAAAAAAAGAATGTATCGGCTACGGATGGGGCGGGTAGTCAAAAGCAAATTCTTACTAATATTATAAATGCGAAAATTACTCCTGACTGTCTGTCGCGCTTTCACGCCAAAACTACTGAACTGATTTAAATAAAAAAAGGGTTGTAAGGAGTTATCGTCATTTTTAGAGCTAGAAGCTTGAAACTTATTTTTTAGGCTGTGGATTCGATATAAATAAATATGACATACAAGGTTTGTAAAAGTTTTACCCTCAAGGGTGTAAAATAATAATAGGAAAAGACACTAGCTATTTAAATATTATATTAATCGAAATCTTGTAAGAAAATTATCTTTAAAAAAGTAATTTGTTGAAGTGAGCTAGAAATTCTTTTAAAGAGGGCATATCTCAAATCCCCAGGAGACTCCTAGGGGGAGAATTTGCATCTACTACTTTATTATTTTAAGCAAATTTAGGTTTCCGGAGTGTAGGATCATCCGTCCGTGTTTCATTGGTAAGAACTGATCTTATTCATAACCCACCCTTTTAGATTTTTTTTTATGATAGTTAAGGGACAAACGAGCAGAGGGTCCACCTGATGGAAAATGGCCACCGTCGCCCATACACATCGACGACACTAGAGGGTATCTTGTTTTGTCGATGCGTTGCCGCCTCGAAGATAGAGTGAGGAGGAGCGAAGAGAAGACTGCTGCGGTTTCAATGGACCCCGGGCAAGAACCCGCTGTTCTTTGGAATCGCAGCAGTAATGGGATGGGAAAGGGAGATGATAAGTTTTTTAAATTCGAATTCGACGCAAATTGATTAATCCTTTTGTAAGATAAGTAATCCTGTGAATAGCAGTTTTTAACTAAAGAAATTAAAAAAAAACACAATGGTTTTGTATTTAGTTTCGTTTTGATAGTTTCTTTATGACTGTACTTACCAAATTATCTCCGGGCTTCGCCTAATTTATTACATTACAGCAACATGATAATGAAGACGCATAAATTATTTTTCATTGCTATATAAAAAGAAAGACTGAAACTTCTAGGAAGTCGTGATTTCCTAGAAGTTTCAGTCAGTCAGTCAGTCAGTGAGGTTTTTGATAATTAAGAAATATATACATATAATTAAGAAAAATATAAGTAAATGTAATATAAGTTTTAAGGTAAACGTTTAATATTTTATTCAAGGTTGTGGTCACACAGACATCATTTGTTAAGATCACATCTTTAAAATGTAATGCTTAACAAAGTTAACTGCAAATTCGACATAACCGTGCGTTATTTTATGATTAATATATTTTTATGGTTCACGGAATATTGAATAGGCTTTCAAAGTAGTAAGATGTGTATGGATGTATCTTGCAATGTCTAAGACTACTGATATTATTTGAATATTTCTTTTCCTGGTAGGTGGTTACTTAATTCGTACCAATGTTTGACAAAAAAATCAAGTTTGTTGTATGGGATTATTTTATTTTGTCATTAGTATTTGTTGTTGTAGGGGCAACAGAAATACATCATTTGTGAAAATTTCAACCTTCTAGCTATCACGGTTCATGAGATACAGCGTAGTGACAGACAGACGGAACCATAAAACGGCCAAGTGCATGTATTTTTAATTCCCAACAATATACTTGTACTTGTAAAGAAAAAAAACTCTAATGAGACTGAAATAAATTTTTCATAAAACATTCCAAATTTTAGATTTGTAGTCAAGACAGTTTCCGAGTTTAATCACAGACAGACAAGCATGGTGAAAATATGAAGGGCTTGTTGACAACAGAACAAGATCATCGCCTGCAGATTGCACAGAGAAGGACAAGTTAATGGTTTTCTACGTGTATGGAACAGCTGATTTGTTTACTGATAAATAAACTCAAGCCTTTACTTCTCATGCTAAGAAACCATATTATCCCAAATTCGAATATTCTATTATTTGTTATCAAGGAGTACCATTCCCTATCTCGAAAGATGGGTACTGATATTCCTTGGCTCCATCATCAGATCAACTCTAACATTTCATGTCCAAGTTAAATCAAAGAAACTAGTGAAATAAATAATAGTTTAAAAAAACTAAAAACACGCTTTTTATTTTAGAAAACCAAACTAAAAAATAGAAAATAAATTTTAATAAATTTAAAATAAGAATAGTGTTAAAAATTTCAATAAATATAAATTAATAATAGTGTAAATTAAAAAAAAGGATTTTATTTAAAAAACGCGTTAAACTAAAAAAAATCACGCTTGAGAAACGGCTACCAGAACCAAGGAAGGCCGCAGGCGCGCAAATTACCCACGGAGTTACATACTGACTTACTGACAGACTGACATACTGACATACAAGTGAAGCTAATAAAAAGCGTGTAAAAATGAATTATAAGGATCTTGTGACTTCCAACGTTTAAATTCTACGAGTTACTTGTCATTTATCTCCTCAAATATGTTAAGACTGATAAAGGGGTCATGCAGTTCATCATTAGCGTTAATTTTTATTATCACAATATTGTAAACATAGATAAAAATATATGTTAAATATTATAAATTACATTCTATGTGATAAAAGTAGACAGAGGATTTTTTTTATTGAATTGAATCAGGCGTTACTTTGATATTCATGATTTAAAATGAATCAAAAGGTTACCTTGCTATAATCCGCGGCAATCTGAACAACCAGACTCGTATGGCACAACCCAGAAGAGCACCCTGCCCGCATAAAAGGGAGACGCGCGAACCCGAACCAAGACACACCACACAAGTAGATCGCGTACAATCGACATACGTTTCGCTCCGTAACCGAAGCATCTTCAGGACGTGTTAAGTCTACTAAGGATTTTTTTGTTCAACTAAGAAAACTTAAACTTACCGTAGCTTTTATATTCAATCAATCAATATTATGTGCATGAAAGAATTGAATCAGCATGAAAGATTTAAATCAATCTAATATTCTTAACAGTATTCAAAAAATCATAATAAAAAGTCTAACGATAACTTTTTTTATATATTATTTTATTTACAGAAAATCGCTAAAATTTCTTGAAATATCTACACTATTAGTGACATTTTTGTTTTTTTTTTCTATCCTGCTCAAGAAAAAGCTCTACCTAATATCTCCATAAGAAAATCTATGAAATCTACAGACAGACAAGCACATTATATCATACACAAAATGTTTAATAAAAAAAATACAAAAAAAATGTACTATCCACATAACACTTTATTACACATTCATACAACATCTTACTCAGCTATACATTTATTTATAATCTATGGTTTTCTTCTATTCCGTCCACCTTTGTTGCGTCTATCTGTTTTATCTGTGGTTAACTCTTGCTGTAGTTTCTTTAACATCTGTGGAGTTATCAGCCCCTGAAATTTTTTTTTAAATATGCTTATTAGTTGATAAAACTTTTTTTATAATAACAAACCCTTTCTTTTAATACCTATAATAAAAGATTGTATAATAAAACTTACCCTAGCGACTAACATATCGGATAATTTTCCCTTCTCTGAGGATTCGCTTTTTGTATGAGAATGCACTTTGCCGGTTTTCTTCCCTCGTCCCAACTCACTCATTTCAGGTTCACTACGGAGGACTTGTTCCGAATTTCTTAATAATCTGTTTAAAAATATATGTTAATGTTACCAATTATTTATAACTTTATTGTACACCACATAAAAGTAATACAATAAAATAAAATAAAAACTAAATATGTGAAGTACAACGGGCGGTCTTATGACTACTTAGCCATCTCTTCCAGACAATCCCTTCTTGGGGAGAGCGGGAGTTGAAATAAAGAAGTTGGTGTTTTACAATACACATTTACAATTATAATAAAGTAATAAATATTCTAAGGTTATAATATACTACACATACAATACATAGATATAATAGATAAATAATCATTAAGACCCGTCAATGGCCCACTGCTGAGCCAGGTCTCCTCCTCAGTATAAGGAGGGTATTAGGCCATAGTCCACCACACTGGCCCAGTGCGGGTTGGCAGACTTCACACACCTTTGAGAACATGAAGAACTTTCAGGAGTGCAGGTTTCCTCACGATGTTTTCCTTCACCGTTAAAGCAAGTTGTGTGCCCAATATCAAACTCGGACAGCCCAAGTAAGACATTGAAGTCTCAACCACTGGGCCATCACTGCGTTCATAAATAAGTATTGATTGATAATGAATAATGTCATCTAAATATTAGGAGTGATCTTTCACTGATTTCTTAAACCTATTAAAGGTTTCTGATTCTCTAATATTAATATGTAAATCATTCCATAAGCTAATGTCTTTCACGGTAAAGGATTTTTTATAAAATTTGATAGAGAATTCAGGCAAATTATTCTTTGTTTTAACTTGAAATATAGTATAAATTTACCTTGTGATCTGGAATATTCCTTGTTGTATGATAGCATCTAACTCAGTCTCCATTTCACGCACTAATCTAACATCAGGAAACATGTCCGGAAATCTATAACTGTAGAAAGAAAGTTTATTAAAGTCTGAAGACATTTTTATACTAGCTGACCCTTACGTCCTTGCTTCGCTGAGGTGTACAGGTGTTCGATCCTTGCCTAAGATAGTGGGTAGGTTGGCACTGATTACCTTACTACCAGCGAATCTGGTGTGAGGCCTGAAATAAAGACGCCTGTTAACGTCATGGGCGGACGTTTGCAAATCCAGGCCACGTGGAGAGTGAACAGACACAACTACGTCTCGCTCCAAGTGTCCATGACGCTGATAGCTGTGACCCTGGACGTTCCACATTATAGTATATGTGTGATTTAACAGAACCCACTAAATAGTTCCATGCACTTACTTTCTCATCGGTAGAAAAAGAGGTTAGTGGTATATTTATCTCATTTAACACAGTTTAAACCTTCCCTGGTCCCCCACAAATAATTCAAAACCAAAATTAGTCAAATCGATTCAGTCATTCTCAACTTTTAGTGAGACTAACGAACAGCAGTTCATTTTGCGGTGCGGTGCGGTTTTTTCTGTTTAACTGAACTTCTATGTATATAGAATATGTTTGTGTGGTACTTCCGTCTAAGTTATGAAACATTTATATTCTTACCTTAGCCATAAATAAAGTTCGAGAACATCAAACACAGCCTCTAAATGGACTAAATCCATTATAGTCTTCGGTGATGGTAAGGGCCAGTCCACAACATTGCTCATCCAATTTCGCGTTATTGGTTCGTTGCGACTGTATTGGCGGACCATCTGAAAGAAATCAAAATTACCAGCATTGTAGGTCATCTAAGTAATCAAGATCAATATCATGTTAACTGCATTAAGCTAGTTCCCTATAGGAAGGTAGTTGTACCTTAAGATATGTAGCACAAACAAACGGCAGCTTGTTATTGATGGGCGCACAACAGAACACATATCTGGCTCGTAGTGGAAGTGGAACGTGTTGGATCATTTCTGCTAGAAATTTAAAGCCTTCTGTATTGCACATGAAGTATAGGGAGTCGTCTACTGTGCATAGATGGACAAAGATATCCTGAAAAAAAAAAACACAGTTTAAAAATAATTTTTGGTAGAAGGGGATTTTAAATGCAGTATTTATAATTTGAAATCCATGTCAAGAACCAGACTCGGACTATCAAATGCAAAAATTTTAGCATCCAAATCGCCAATTAATCAAGAACCAGACTCGGACTATCAAATGCAAAAATTTTAGCATCCAAATCGCCAATTAATCAAGAACCAGACTCGGACTATCAAATGCAAAAATTTTAGCATCCAAATCGCCAATTAATCAAGAACCAGACTCGGACTATCAAATGCAAAAATTTTAGCATCCAAATCGAGAATTAAAAGTTATGGATTAGATATCAAAATCTTCAGCAAATAATTCTTCACTGAAGAAGGGAAAATCAGGAGTGTTTTTTTTTAATTTGTGACCTACTTATTATATAGTTTCAATACCTTATTGTACAAAAATTTGCTTTCCATGTTTACACCACTATAACTTATGAACCCCGTTATATGATGAAAATAAATCCTAAAGTATACAACTATTTACAATAAAATGGCGTTTGTCCTATATTATTTATACTAACCATTAAACTACTTAGAGTAGCATGAGGTAGATGATAAGCATACAACTCCATCTGCTCCGCAGTGGGATGTAAACCAGCCTGGGTGACAGGGTCAGGCGGTTGAGCTAATAAAGTCTTTAAAGTTGCTAAATCCTCCGGTTTAAATGTCGTTACGAAACCAGTTTCCCAGGCACTACCGTATCGCCCAGCACGTCCTTAAAAAGAACATAAATGTTTTTAAATAAATTTTAGGCAAAAAAATTAGGTTTACAAATTATTCCAAATCTTTGGTATCTTATTAATTGTATAATTTTAACATTACCTCCTCCAACTGAGCTTGCGCTTGTTAATTGATTAGAAATTAGGTCGAAATAATTTTTTTTAGAACGTAATAAATATCTCGCACTCTCCACTTGGATGCTTGGAATACCAGCAATGTAAGTGCGTCTAGATCATTCCTCTCACGCACGTGCAGGCTGTGGAATAATCTGTCACCAGAGGTTTTCCCAGAGCACTTTAATAAAGGTCTTCAAACGCAGAGTGTACAGGTACCTCAGAAAGTAAGGTTGGCAACGCATTTACAATTCTAAGTGTATTGCATATGTCCATGGTGACCACTTACCATCAGGTGGGGCTTCTACTCGTTTGCCCCCCATATACTATTAAAACAATCTGTTAAACTATTTTACCTGCAATTTGTAGTGCCTGAGATATGCTTATTACATCCATTTCCTTATCGCCATCTTCATTGATTACTGGTTTTATGAGTGAGTAAAAAATTATCCTTCTTATGCTCCTAAAAATATCGAATTTTAAGCAAAGTTATGTCACGTGACTTCATGGAGAGATAGAGTTTAAGAATTTTATTAATTTTAAAATTTTACTTACAAATTAATACCTAATCCAATGGCATCTGTGGCAACCATAACTTTACAAGAACTCTCTGGATCATTGAATTTATTTGCTTGTGCTAATTTTGTTCCTGGAGGAAGACTTCCATATATTACAGCTACTTCATGACCCCTACAACAGTCATTAGACACTGTTTTTTACAATAGATAGAACATTTATATGTTCTATCTTTCGTACATTATGTTACTGTAAAAGCCATAATTATTGTAAATCCTAAGATATATAATAAATGCTGACAACAACAAATAACCTGATCATAGCTTATTGAGAAATATATATATATGTCTACTTGCAACAACAAATGTCAAAAAATAATCCTTTTTTCTTGTTTAATTAGAGACGTTTCTCTTATATAATAATGTATTAAATCAGACTAGATTTATTTGTTATTAATAATAATTTATTTATTTCACCAAATTAATTATAATTTAAAATTACAAATTAAATTACATATTTAATTATACTAAAATTTCAAAATGAGTAATAAATAAAAATTGATCCATTCTTTGTGGCATGATTTTATAACTTGCAACACTAATGAAAGGTCAATAAATTAAAATAAATTATTGATTGTTCAACTTATATACATATAATCATATAGTTATACCAAACTTTTATACAAAACCAATTTTACAGTAACATAATATATAGATTTACCTAAATTTTTCAATATATTTGAATAATAATTAAAATACTCTATATTAAAATAAATGACTTATACTATTGGATACCTGCCTCAAGGGACTGACCTCTGTTCTATCGCTCTGCTTACACTATAAATGTCATTCTTATTGAAACACACTATACAGTCACCAGCGCGCACATTGTCCAACGATGATAACGCACAATCCTCTACTTTTAACTCTGTTAATCTTTTATAGGAGCGTACCTGAAGTTAAATAAAACTATATACTATACATAGTATATTTTCAGATTCTTAAGAATATTGGTTATTAGATGAACTATGTCCAATTTAATCTGTACTAAAATCGGGGTCGACTACTTTAAGATATTTAAAGGTTCAGAAAGACTTCAACATTGTAATGGATTAGATAATTTTAGTCACTTCTAGATAAAATAGAATTCTTTCTTTTACAAGTTCGAAACAAATCCAATAACTTGTAAACAGACAGAATTTAGAAGCAAAAAGTATGATTTAAACACTTTTATAATTATTTATACTAACCTCCATCTCTTCTCCTGTAGTATTACAAATTTCTTCAACAAGATTTATAGCGCCTGCTTCTCCACATAAATGTATTTCTTCTGCTTGTAACCCTTAAAATTTTAGTAACAATGATTTTAATAATGAATGATTTGATTTCACGTAATGCTTAATATTGAATATTTTATTCTACCTAATACAGCTCTAGTCCACGCCCAGCCTCGCCCTCTATCACCAAGCATCTGGATTTCATCAATGATGGCCACTTCATCTGTAAATGAATACATATTTACTTTTTAATGAAGTTACAAATAGAAGATTTTAAAATAAAGAAAATAAGGTCAAATATAAATCATACATTTAGTTAACATAAAAAGGGAGCGTCAATAAATTACGTGAGGCATTTTTGACAATTGGATTATTGAGAAAAAAAACACCAACGCGTCGGCGTGTATTTATTGTTTATATTAACATTTTTAATTACGTAATATCTTTTGAATGAAATGTCCGATTTCAATAATTCAAAAAGTAATTCACGGGTATTAGTACATTAAAACTGTCTTGAATACGAAATAATTTATTTGGAATTAATACAAAGGTATGGATAACATGGTCTGATTTTGATAGTCATTTCCATCAACTTTTAAAAAATAAAAAAGTAGTTATAGTGACATAACTACAATAGTTGGACATATGGTCTCGCGAAGCTTTTTTGTAGATATTATACGTTCTATAATATTGTAGAAAATTTTTTTGTTCTATCAATATTTTCCGCAGCTCATGCAATGAAAGATATTATGGCTAATTTGTGTTGGTTTTAGTAAGAATTTCTGAGGATCTCTAATATTTTCTAGTAATAAATATAGCCTATATTACTCAGGGATATCGTAGTTTTCAAACGGCAAAAGAATTTTCGAAATCAGTCCAGTAGTCTTTAAGTTATTTAATTACATACAAAAATACAAATCTTTCCTCTTTATAGGTAAGTACAATAAAGTGTGAATGAAGAAGTGAATACGAGAACAATTTAAAGATTCTAGAACAAGGATTGTATTAAAGATCAAAATGATGAATTACAACAAAAATATGAGCATAACTCATGTAATGACAAAGGTTCAGGCAATACTTACAAGTCTCATTCAAAGAGGTCATCTCAACTGTGCATGCTATATGTTTTGAAGGAGTCAGTTCTGGCCCGTCAATTAAAAATGTATCTATCTCAGGTTTTTCGCTTTCATCACTATCAACCAATGTAGTATATTGCGATGCATGTCGTCTTTCTTCTCCTGTTATTAAATCACAGGGAGTACCCTGTAAAACCAGATAAATAGTTATACTGAAAATTCCACATATATCAAAATTAAATGTTATCAATAATTTTAATAGTTTACCTTACTATTAGATTTGTGATATATTTCAGTGGCTAATAACTTTAATGGACCACAATATACACCAGATTTTGAGCTCAAATATCTTTCCATAGCATGATACGTCTTTCCTGAATTAGTTGGTCCTGCATGAAAAATTATTTTTCTATTCATATTACGAGCCTGAGGATACCTAAAATTTATTTTTATTGTAATACCTTCTACAAAGCCATTTTATATAAAAATCCCATGATAAGATGTTTGTATAACTAACTCTAAACTACTTAACCAATGTTGATGAAATGTAACAAATCTGGTCCAAAAAGAGAGATAGGATAGTTTTTCAATCCCCATTAATTTTTATTTTTTTATTTTATGGCGGATAAGGGGCAAACCAGGTTATATCGAGTTAAGGGGAGACAGCCACCTGATAGTAAGTGGCCACCGTCACCCATGGGCATCGGCAATACTAGAGAATCTTGTTTTGCCGATGCATTACCTCGAAGATAGAGCGAGGAAGGGGAATGAAGAGAAGAACAATACGGTTTCAGTGGACCCTGAGCGAAAACCCAGAGTTCACAAAAACCACAGCATTAACGGGATGGAAGGCGGAGGTTCACCAAGGGTTGCTGAGTTACTCGCCTCTAACGAGATGCACTCCAGTGGAGCAGAGGGGAATAGTATTTTAACCAGTCCCCTCACTAAATTAATGATATTATCTGTTCACAATATCTTTTTAATTGCTAGTTATAGTTGTTTAGAACAAAAGGTTACTATTATTTGAGTTCCAGAAGTTTCTTATAGTGATGAAATTAAAGTTACACAACAACATGTAAAATAAAAACACAATTTAAATAATTACCAGTTGGCTGGAGTTCTTAAATCTGATATTTTTTTTAGATCATCGAGACAGTCTAGATGTGGAAATGCAAGTCTGGCATGCCTCAAAAAGAATGGGAACAAATCATCTGTATGTCCTGCACCTGTAATTTTTTTTAAATGAATATGTTATTAAATTAATTATCATAGTCAATATGATAGAGGAGTCCAAACTTGGTTGTAATAGTCAATACAAAATTCTAATACCATATTTAACTTTAGTAACCCAAAATAAATAGGATTTAATTAAACTGGTTTAAAAGTTTTTACAGGTTGTAAGCTTTAATTTCGTTGACCTGTGTAATTTATTACTAATTTTATTTTTAGAAATGCGATTTTGTAACATATTACTTACCTACTAATATATCACTTATTGTTATATGTAAATCTGGCGGCAAATCATGTTCTAAACAATGCCTTCGAAAGGATAAAAAAGCCTGATGCAACAGTTGATCATCGAGACCGTTCTCCGAAGCCAAAACTCTAACCTCCGGTTTCTGATAAAACTTATTAAGTATTTTTAACAAATCTTGTTTCTTTAACCGGCCAGTGAATTCCTCTCCAATATTAATGTCGTCAGGGTTAGGTTTCACAGGCACAGGTACAAAAAGAGCAGAAGGATTCCCTCTATCATGTTTTTTAGTTCTTTTACAAACATAACCTATTCCCACTTTACCATTTTGATTTAAAACAGAGGCGGCAAAAGATACACATGGCTGGAGCCTATCAATACAATGAATATTCCATATTCGCGAAAACCCTTTATACATTTTGTGTAAACTTATATCTGCGTAAAAAATAGACTAAAATTTTACAACTCGCTTCTGTCACATTGCTTTAAATTCAATTCAATTTTAGGTGTATGGCTTTTAGGCGTGCCAGTAGAGCACATTTAACTCCGCCAATGTCACGTGAAATGGAGAAAGCAGCCAAAGAGACCGTGTTCGGTACAGGAAAGAATTTCACACTTAAACTTGTGTAGCCAAACCTTAGGAGTATGTGGTATTTATTGTTAGTACCTAAAACAAAATGGACAACACAGTGAAATATACATAAATAAAGTAACAATAATAATATAAAAAATAAAATGATATTAATATAAATAATTAGTTTTATAGTTTAATATTGTTAATTTTCACATATTTACATAGAAATGTACATAAGGGACTAAACACAAACATCAATAAACATTTAACACTTAATGGACGGGGGACTTTACAAGGGAGAACATCATAGAGAGGGTGTAGAAGTTTATTACAATTAAAAAGGATGTGAGACGCAGAACCTTCGTCAAGTCCGCATTCACACAACGAGTGATCCCTAACTCTGATCTTAGCCAAGTGCACAGGTGTACATGCGTGTCCGAGACGTAGTCGACATATTGTAGAAATAACCCATCGATCAGTAGATTTTTGAGTAAAAAACCATGGTCGTCTCGGTATTTCAGGCTGAAAAGAGGCGTAAAATTTGCCTTTGCAAGATTTCGATAGTTCCCATTGCTCGTTCCAGGATTTATCCAAATGAGTTTTAGCAAGGCAACACAGATCTTGGGACGAATTAGAAAAATGCTCAAGAGTGCCAGTTTGGATAGCTAATTTCGCGCATGTATCTGCAGTTTCATTACCCTTAATGCCCGAATGACTCGGGATCCAGACTAAAAGAATATCAAATCCTTTTTGGTAGCAAGAAAAAAGAGCTTCCCGAATCTTTAAAATGTGGTAAAACTTCGACTTACTACGAAAAGGGTTATCTTTGATAGCAAGCAAACAACTTAGTGAGTCAGTAAAAATAACGGTCTGTTTAAGATTATGGGAGAGCGAAAACAGTATAGCTTCATACAAAGCAACAGCCTCGCCTGTAAAAATGGATGATTGAGGAGGGCACTTGAATTGAAGGACAATTTTGAATCTGGGGACCCAGCAGGCTGCGCCAACATTGCCGTCTGGTGATAGTTTAGAAGCGTCTGTAAAAATAAGTAAGTGATTTGGCCTATTTTGATGGATAAACTCTTGCAATTTTGAATTGCAGTCAAGTGCTCCTTTTATTAGACCAAGATCAGTTGAAATAGGGGGAATGTAAACAAGGGCTTTGAAAGGGATAGAATATAAGGGATTGGTTGGGAAACTTGTGAGAGGATGTGGTAGTTTAGCTAATCTAAGAAAACTATTTAATACAGAAGAGATAGGACTATTTGAAGAACAAATCTGAGACAGTTGAGTCAAACGGCTCCAGAGGGGGTGAGATGAAAGCTGCAAGGATTTAGCTACGAAACGATCACATAAATACTGCCGACGTAAAGGGAACGGAGGGTCAACACATTCAACCTGTAATGCATTAATTGGGGAAGATTTCATTGCACCTAAAATAATTCTGAGGCATTTGTGTTGAATTTTATTTAATTTTTCATTTGGTGCTTTGTTGAAGGGGTCTAGGACAAACAAGCCATAGTCAATGTGACTGCGGACAATAGCATTGTACAGTAGTTTTTGAGTATAAGGGTGTGCACCCCACCACACACCTGACACTGCACGCATAGCATTAACACCACTTTCACATTTTTTACTAATATAATCTGCATGGGAAATTCCGTTCAGTTTGTTATCGAGAACAAGACCTAAAAACTTTACTTTATTTACAAGTTTAATATGCTGACCCTCAAATGAAAAATCAAAATTAGGAATAACACGTTTTTTTGTGAAAACAACTGCCTGGCATTTGGGGACGGACAAAGACAAACCATGAATAGAAAGCCATAGGCTTAGGTAGTGCAAAGCAGAGTTGATTCGAGAAAGTATGTCCTCTACAGATTTTGAGCTGTAATAGAGGACGATATCATCAGCATATTGAAGGATGTTACAAAAATTATTAACAGACAATTCGAGATCCTGAGTGTATAAGTTATATAACAGAGGGCTTAAAACAGAGCCTTGGGGAAGGCCTTTCCAGACAGTTCTTGCAGGAACAGTAATAAGTGGGTGTCTGACAGATAAACTTCTGCCAGAGAGCATATTAACTATAAAGTTGCACAACCTCGGCGGTAGACTCAGCTGGTGCATTTTCTGCCTGAGTAACGGAAGATGCACATTATCATAGGCTGAAGAAATGTCTAGAAAAACACCCACCAAAAACTCTCCCTTTTCAAAGGCTATTCGAATGTCTGTTGTAAAAATGCTGAGACTATCAATGGTACTAAACCCCTTCCTAAAACCAAACTGGGAAGAGGCCAGGATATTTCTACTTTCCACTACCCATTCCAAACGGTTCTTAATGAGATGCTCAGTAACTTTGGCCAGTGTTGACAATAATGCAATTGGTCTGTAGGAGTCTGGGTCTGAAGGACATTTCCCAGGCTTAAGGATGGGGATTATAACCTGAGATTTCCAAGACTCGGGGACATGGTTTGATTCAAATAATGAATTCAATATATTTAGAAAATGAAATTTGGGTTTATTATTAAGATTGTAAAGCAATGAATAAGGGATACCATCTTGCCCTGGGGAGGAATCTTTGACGCCATTTAGAACATATATAAGTTCAGAAAAGGAGAAGGGGGTATCCATTTCATCTAGACTAGAAGTAGGAGTAAGCATTAAAAAATGTTCTTTTTCAGGAGCAAAGGGAGGAGCTAGCCTATCAGTAAATTTATAAATCCATTCTGAAGGGTTGTTAGAGTTTGGACTGCTAATATAATTTAAGGAACGACGAAATTTTTTTAAACTTGTCCATACTAAAGAAGAAGGAGTACGAGGGTCGAGGGATTCACAAAATTTTTTCCAACCATTGCGTTTCTTTTCCAAAACAAGTTTTTTAAATTTAGAATTAGATTGAAGGAATTGAAGAAAATTACCTTCAGTCATACAGGTTAAGTATGCCTCCTCTGCAGCCCGTCGTTGATTACATAAGTCACTGCATTCCTGATCCCACCAAGGGTTAGGGGGCAGGTTATTCCTTAGGAGTTTTTTAGTAGGAATATGCAGATTAGCCGCTTCATATATAACATCTAGGAACTGCTCATAGCAGGTCAAGATATTTCCTCCATCACCAATACAAGGAAGAGAGTCAATCATGATGTCAACTGATTTAGCGTAATCTGGCCAGCTAGCTTTTTTTGTATTATATTTAAGTAATGAATTAGAACTTATTGGGGGTAAATTTCTATTATTTTGGCTTAAAAGAATTGGGAAGTGATCACTACCACATGAAGAGGGAAGGATATGCCACGAAAGTTGAGAAGCAAGGGAAGGTGATGAGATAGATAAATCTACCGCTGTTTTGGGATTTTGATTAGGATTGACCCTACGGGTAGGGGAGCCATCATTAAGAATGCAGAGTCCAAAGTCATCAATTAAGTCTAGCAAACGTAGAGCAAAATAGTCTGAGCTATAACAACCCCACAAAGTATGATGAGCATTAAGGTCGCCCATAATTAAAACAGGATCAGGTAAGGAAGAGAAGATCGAACGTAACTCAGGTATGAGTAAGATGGATGGATGGGGGATATATATTGATAGGAAAGTAATGTTAAAAGCTCTCACAGCGACAGCATTAATCTGTTCACAGTGAGAGGGAAGGGGAATAAAAGAATAAGAAGTGGAGTGACGTATCAAAACGGCACATCCTGCAAACCCATCACTCCTGTCGTCCCTCAGACAGGCAAAACCCGGGACCCGAAATCGAGACCCAGGACTCAACCGAGTCTCCGAGACGGCAACAATGAGAGGCTTGTGTAAATTAATTAAATTGAGTAGTTCATGTTTTTTAGGGCGGATACTATTACAATTCCACTGTAGAAATCTGGCTGGGGCCATTATTAAGAATTTTGAAAATGTGTGTTAAATTTTTGGCAACGTTGGACGGTAAAGGCATTTCATCGCATGCAGATATAATACTGATAAGTACTTCAGTCAGAGAAACTAATAAATTGGCATGGTTGTTTGAGAGATTATTTCAATTATTTTCTAGAGCGCAACCGTTAGGGAGAGTAGAACCTGGAGTACTCACAATATCCTGGTGGGCATGTCTATCATACCCATTTGCTGCAGGAGCTTGGGGGCGGGGAGAACGAAAAGATGTCTGTCTGTAAGATTTGTTTTTTGATGCATTTTGAGAGGGAGAAGAAACATAGGGGGAAGGATATGAAGATGGGGGTGCAAACAGTTCTTTTGCCACATTGGCAAATGATTTTTGAGCTGATGGGAATCGGGAAGAGGCTTCCATATAGGAAATATTTTCCTGGGACATTACAACTTTAATATTTTGCTGCCTTGAGAACTCTGGACAATCCTTATCAGTAGCAAAATGCCTACTGGAGCAATACAAACAAGATGAGTTTTCTTTAGAAATAGTGCATGAATCCCCAGTGTGTGGTTGGGAACACCTATAACACCTTGGCTGAGATCGGCACTGAGCTTTAACATGCCCAAATCTGCAGCAGTTCATGCATTGGATAGTAGGCAGCTTATATGGGACAACTGGAATTGACGAATAGAACAGGAAGACTCTTTCCGGGAGCATTTGCCCCCGGAAGGTTACTGCCACTGATTGTGTGGGAATCCATGTGGTGTTACCCTCATTTATTGATTTACGGTTCAGTCTCCTAGCTTTTAAAACTTCACCACATCCTGTAGGGAGTTCAACAGAGCTGGCAAACAACTCCATTGACCAGTCCACAGGGACACCCTTAACTAACCCCATACGTGTGACATTAAAAGTTGGAATTATGGCTTTATATTTGGCAACATTTAACATGGGATTAATTAGAAAATCATTGGCAGCCTTAGCAGAAGTAAATTGAACCGAGATTTTATTACGACCCACATTCTTCACGCCATCGGATGTTATACCTTGAATTTTGTTATTATACAAAAACTGGCCAAATTTGATAGCACGAATTGAGACTCCAGCAGAAGGGTCTGGGGTATCGCGCGAAACATAAACAATGTAAGGACCCTTATCATCGTCGTAATAAAATTTCGATCCGTCAATTAAAGAGGGATGAATAAATATATTGTCAATAGACGGCGTAGATAAGGAAGGGTTAACAATCATTTTTTTAATAGTGTTATTTACGTCGGTATCATCTCCATGTCGTTTGCGAGATGTGTTTTGAGACGACAAATCGACTTGGATGAAATCCGTGCCCCCGGGATCAGGCGGTTCTGACCCCATTTTCACGTCTTATGTATATAAAATAAAACACTTACCACTACCAAATATGTTAGTAAACTAAATGTGTTAATATAAACCAATACCACCTATTTAAAACTAAATCAAATCACAGAAATCTCACAACACTGCGTTCACCATAAACAACGCGAGCGAAGTCCCATTGCTTTAAATAATGAATTTCAAAGGAGTTAATGTCAAAATCCAAAATGTTGAGCTGACATTTATTAATGACAAGCAACATAAAGGCACGTTCCGCTAAGCGATCTCAACGCCCCAAACGCTCATTTAGCCGTTTCACTTGATTATCGCGGACGTTGTGGTCGCGGCGAAAACGTCATTAATGACGTTATGACTTGTGCTCACTCGAAGCTCGTGACAACGTTGTGAACGTTGCAAAATTAATGATCTGTGGTTGCAAAATTTGGCGGCATTTGTAAAACAACAAAAATGGCGACGATGTAAATAACTTTTTTTGATACGGATAGAGATTTATCAGTGACCGTGAATGTTTCTGCAACGCACATTTATATAAAATTAATTTTAGTTTCAATTAAGTTATAAATATTAAAAAATTGATCAACAAAAAATATGAATATAAAGTAATTTAACCAATAATTATTATAAATTTAACCTCTTTAAACTATTGCTCTACAACTCGCCATTTGAATTATTTACGTTAACACTCAATTACCCGTTCCACTTGGGTTAACGATCGTAGCGCTCGCAGACAAGTGGAACGAGAATAACCGCGGTCGTGAGCGTTGAGATCGCTTAGTGGAACGCAGGGAAAATGGCTTACGCACATTACGTTATACCATTAAATGAAAAAGCAGGGTAATGTACTTGTACTACGAGACCCAATTTTTTAATAAGTTTTTAACCCTTCCCCCACCCATCTTAGTGACTATCTGTAGTATATTAGTATATGCCAAGACTCTTCAAACTTACTACTACTAACTTAAACTAATGTTAATCTTAAATATATTTAATAGCTTATTTTAGTAATTTAAAACTACTTTATGTTAGTAACTTATAGCTCAATACTGTACATTTTAATATATTTGCACAAAATATTAATAATACAAGGGTCAGGGAATGAAAGCAGTAAATGAAAGTTAGTAGGGCGAGAGATTTTAGCAAAAAAAAAAAGTGATCCGGGGTTCCTTTGTCTTAAGGCCACACTCTTGGCTAAGCGGACAGGGGTACATGAGAGACCTAATCTTAATCTGCCAATAGTTGAAGTCCTTTAGTGATTAATTACAAATTTATTTATAAATTATTACAATTTTAAATGCTTCACTGGTACTTTGTTTTATCATAATTTCTTCAGTAGTAGGAATGAAGGCATGATATTTTTTTTGTGTCTGGTATTGTTGCTGCCAATTCAAAATTACTCTTTAAAAATAATCTGTTTTGTTGAATGTCCTCTTTTTGAGCATATAAAACGTCCGTTTGGGGCATTGATGTTTTTGCCCATTGGTACAAACGCTTGGGTGTAGTGTTCGCTTTGTTTGACGCCGACTTCGACTAGCTTGAGTCGCCAGACGTTTTAAGTTGCTCCCGAGTCCATCAAATAACCCTTTGCCATGGAGAAGTGGCATGAAAATGAAAATCTGCCTCTATACCGAAATCCTGTTTTAAAATTTAATCTGTTTTTGAAGTACTGGGGTGCACTATCAGTTTTATAGATATATTTATTTGTTAATATATCCTTTTCTTGTAAATGTTGATGTAAAAATTTTTGGAAGGTATAAAAAATTGCAGTGTCATATTTTAGGTCATCCGATATCATAACAATACTTCCGTGTTTCAACTCTTGCTCCTTTTTGTAATAATACATGGATGTCAGGAGAGTAGCCTGGTTGTTATTCCAGTGGAATGACTGGGCAGCATCTTGAACTACGAAGCTGTAGTTTTCAGCAAAATCGCACTGAATAATTATGTCCACCCTCCAAAATCAACTCTTTTAATAATTTTAAATACTGAGTTTGCTGATCTGCTATGTAGGCATGAGATTTTAAAGTTTCTAATCCTGTGCAAAGACTTGACAAAATCATCAGATGGAAGAACTTGAGTGGCAATTGTGAAACGTCTGTACCAACCCATGTATCAAACTGCACATTAGTCACTTGATTTGCGTCAAATAAAGGTATTTCTTAAGTGCTCTTAATTCTGTCAAGACCAGGGTAACTGTGGCATTGTTCGTTCAGTGTAGATTTTCTTGTCATTAAATGGCCAGCTGGGTCGGATCTTGACACATCATCTTTTGCAGGCAATTCTTGTACAATGATAGGGGGATAGCAGACTCAGAAGTAAGCGACGCAATATCTCCCCAAATGAGCATCAATTTAACATTTTGATGGTAAATATACACACAGACTATATGAGTACCGAATCACCAGCAAGAATGCATTGCTTAGGACATAATGAAAAGAATTTTGAAAGGCCTATTATTGTGTCAGAGTATTCCAATTTAAACTGTTGATACAATTCATTGATGTAACACATTAATAGTTGTTTTTGTAAATAAATTCTTTTGCCATCATATAACTTAACAGACACAAAGTCTTTTTTCCAGGCATTATTCTCGTATTATCTCTAAAATAAAATTTTGAAATTGAATCTCTCCGTCTCATGGATTAGATGATGATAAAATACCGTACCAGTTCCTTGGCTTTTTTTGCTTGTCGTCTAGAGATATTAAATTCATCGGCAAGTTTATTATCGCTCCATGATTTAGGTGCTAAAGTGAGAATCATCGTTTTCACAGAATCAGATGTAGAAGGGTCATTAAACTTCTTTTTCAATTGTGAAAGTATTTCGTTGTCAAAGGATTTTATGTCGTCTGTCTGTGTTGATTGCGTATGCGTATTTTCTTCTGGAACATAACATGAGCCTTGAGATTCTTGTGAATTTTGGACTGACGATTGGCTTGCGTGATTACTTAAGGTCACATTGTCATTAATAATATTAATTAACGGTTTTTCACTAGCTAGACCGTCTCTACAATGCTTACACACATATAAGTTTTTATTTGTTTTTGACCACTTTTTTACTAGGATTTGTGATAACTTCCTCAAGGCTTTAGTTTTTCTATGTACAGGTAAATTAAACGGGTTATAACATCGATCCCCGAAAGGGACCATAATATTCAAATGTTTTTACTTTTTAGTAGCAAAACAATCTCGCGTAACTATCAAAATCATTACAATCATCCGTTATTTATATTTAGTTAGTTAGTTATATTTCTCTATGTTAAGCTACTAAAGTAAAATAACGCGGTAAAATTTTAAAACATTGCGTCATCAATCATCGCTATGAATTTTTTTTAATATTATGGCCTGGATACAAGTTTTTTAAGTATCGCCTTATATCGTTTAAACACATTCTTGAGACTTAATAAAAAATATATATTTACATATTAAAAGTGTAGATGTAACGTATTTTTGTATTTAATAAAAATATGTAGAAACATGAAGTTATAGGTAAAGATGGAGACCACACTTCGAATACCTACTTGTAGCATAACCTATGTCTCACTATCTCATTCTCAGTGGGCAGACCCTCTCTTTCTATGTAGGGTAACCTTTATTTATATTTTCCCAAGACATTGCTATAAGTGGTTTATTTATATCTCTCTTTATGGGTTACATAGTGATCTTTTTATGCATTGCCCAATTTTTTATGTTATTTCTATATTTATGTCATACGGGACTATATGTTTTTTTTTTAAAAAGGAAACACTAAAAACACTTTCCAAATTAAAATCATTTATTATTATTTTTCTATACATGACTAAATATCATTGCCCTGTGTAGTTTCTATCTCTTACCCCGTAAATCACTGAGTATATTTTTTGTATGACTCTTTCAGTGAGCCCGTATACGCATTTTAAATCATGAATTTGCTTAACTAGAAGCGTTTCATGCAAATCATTACAGTTGATTGAGGTCGTGATTGGATGGTTAAGCATTTCTTGCAGCAGAGGAGTAAAATATTGTGATATGACATTAATTAATTTACTTTGTCACAATGTATTACAATTTTATAAGCATATTCCGAAGGAAAATAAAGATTGCCTTGGTTCACAAATGTCGTAAATGAATTAAATTTATTTAAAATCATAGAATATGAATGATCTGATGGTAGTTTTTTTTTTCTACTATAATAACAATGTTCACAAGAAACACGCGTAATAAATTGTTTTCTAATATAACCAGTTATATAATATAATATATTTTCCTGGTATGGACTAGTATGAATTGTGTCAAAATTTTGAAACATATTTTCAACATCTTGTTGATAATCATCATTCATAATAATATTTCATTGGATTTTGCTCTAGTGTACACAAATCAGTAATAAGTAATGACAAACTATGTATGTTCAAAAACCTAACATAAAGTTCAGTTCATTAAATATGTGACTGAATTTGTTAAATCTATCAATCATGTCCAAGAACTCTGAAATCGCTTCGCTATTTAGAAAGTCAGGATTAACACTAACCCTCAAAAAATCTATTGCATTAGCAACTGATGAATTAAGTACTTGTGCAGCAAGCCAACATTAATTTTTTTGTTCTTAAAATCTATATATAAGCGCTTAATTTATTGGCAAATTTCAACCTCTCCTTGCTTTGTATTTTGTGTAATTTTCATATATATTCAAAAGAAATATCGCAAGTATTTGACTTCACATTTCTAGCGAGTTTAACATGTGAGCAGCGTCAAGCAGAAAATAAATATTGCTCTTTCTGTTAGGATGTTGAAAGAACGGTCTAAAATTATTTTGGTCTAGTGAACTGCCTATTCATAAGCCTTTATATTAAATGATGCACCATCACAAGTCAAAGGTCTTACGGTGACACCAATTTCATCAAACAGAATTATTGTTGTTTTTATTAATTCGGATAGCATTTCCCCAGGCAAAGGTTTCGGACTGACGCGTATACTTTTTAATAGTTGCCATTAAGGAAGCCATATCCTGTTTTTTTTTAATTTGTCGTGCTACTTTTTGCTTAAGCATCTTACTTTTTTTCTGAGGTATATGTTCTTTAATACATTTTATATTCACTTACACGCCTCTATCCATCTTCGCAGGAACGTGGTCTCCACTGCTGCAAACTTTGTTCAATCAGTATTTTATGTTATTAATTAATTTGATTGTTTTATATAAATAGTTATTAAATACTAGTTGTGATGCACGATTCTTGCACCAGTAGTATGCTTTATTAATAAGCTATAATTTATAAAGATATCATGCGAGTGAAACCGCTGGCGGAAGCTAGTATTAGTATAAATTTACAATAGGCGTAGATAAAAATGATATACCACATTATTTGAAGGGGCGCGTCTTCATGAGTAAGTAGGACTAATGTGCCAAACAATTAGGGGCTCCTTATTTAGCAAAAATAAATGATACACTAGACGTGAAGAGATGACTTTATATGTAGATAAATGAAGCCTCAAACACGAAGCTCTATGCTTAGTGTCGTAGTGAGGGTTACCACACCGCGGTCTGCACTAATAAGTTTAAATATGTAGTATATGAAACCATACATAATAATATATTTAGTAATAAATAATAAATACACATAAAAGGTATGTATTTAATATTTAGTAAAGAAAAAGTGTGCTTATATTTTCAAGTATTTTTCGACATTGTTTTTTACTTGTTTGGTCCTCAAGTTTGCAGCCAGAACGTTTCACTCCCGTTTCATAAATGCCAGAACTAATGCTTGGTACAGCAAGAGCATCTATTTGCAACCTGGACTCTTCATGTAATGAACTTGCGGTCAGAAAATTATAATATATTTTACAAAATGTTTTTGTAAATTAATTAGTTGTTTGAATAGTAAATGATTACATTTCTAAACATGTAATATAGATAATTAAAATGTGTGATATCTTAAATATTATGTTTACTTCGCCTGGTTTCTGTTTCTTGACTAATTATTATAGTAGGAGCTGCTGTTTGTTTTAAGCGTCTTGTTGTTGATTCATAGTTTTATTCTTGAAAATGCAAATTGCAAATCCTTGCACTTTCATAACACTTCATTTTCAATGGTATAATATTTAACCACAATTTTCTCCGACACTATTTCTAAGAAATCAAAAAATTAATTATTATTGTAATGTTGTTATTAAAATATCAGAATAATAAAAAACAAACATTAAATGTCTAAATAAAAAAAGTTTGCCTTAAGAATATAAAATATTATATATAATAAACCTATAAATAGTTGAGGTCGAACGGTAAGTCCCAGATATATTAATATCCAATATGGTCAGAATACTTCAGTACGACTTATATAAACAGAAACTCTGCTCTCATATAAAAAAAAAAACATAAAATTGCTGTCAATGGAATTCAATGTAATGTATTTGATCTTGACATAGTTATCGTTTACTTTCATAAATAATATGTTAAAAATTAAAATCGGAAACATCAAGTTTTTTTACCTGTCCGCTTTGCATTAATGCCCCTTATGTTATTTAACATGTTATAAACTTCAATTACTGACTACTTTAACCATGGACTTAATATATATTACGTCCATTACTTTAACTGACAAAATAGGCAGCATGGCAGATACACTGAATTATTTATTACCATCTATTACATTTTTTTTTATTTGTCTTTATTGCACAAACAACATAAGGTGTGTACAAAAGGGGGCTTAACACATACGTGCTATCTCCCAGTCAACCTTACCTTACATTGTTAATGATCTTTAACAATTTTTCCATTGACGATCACATATGAATCTCTATTTAAGGCTGTACGTTATAATACCTTTTCCATTATGGAATAAAAGCAGAGGAAAAAAACTGAATCTCTATTTAGTCTGTGCTTTGACGTGCCCGACGTAAGTAAAGGATAGACACGACGACTTGAAATTTATTTCGGCTTAGCCCAATTAGTGCATTGATTACGTTTCACATGCTAGAAATCATAAAATACCCTGAATTAAAAGAAATAATTACAGGTATCGTGACTTAATATCGTATAGCAACAAATATGGGAAAAGCTAAAAAGGGGAAGAAGAATCAAACGGCTGATGATGGGTAATTTAGCTTTTTAAACATATGTTATAATAATTAAGGTACATTTTGAGCCTATTATATTAAAGTTTACATAATTTCAGTGATAGTGATGTGGAAACGACTACCATTGAGAATTCTAAACCGGCTCAAAATAAAGGAAAAAAGTAAGTAGCTTTTAGGTTATCTCCGTTATTTTTTTGTACTTTCTGCCTTCCTTCTGACGATCTTAAGAAAATGTTTTAAGTTTGTGTTTATTAATATATAAACATCGTATTCGATTTTTTTAGAAAAGTTATAGAATCTGAAGAAAGTGAGGATGAGAAACCAAAACCAAAACTTAAACAGAAGAAGTCTATTGATTCAGATGTAAAGGAAGTCACAAAAAATATAGAAAATGTTTCAATTTCAAATAAGTCTCAAAAGAAAAAAGAAGATAATATTAGCAGTGGAGGTAAGATGCTGTCACAATTTATTATTATGGTTGTGTATATTGTATTGCTATATGTGGCAATATGTCAAGTAATGCTATACTTAGAAGTCTTAACTCAAAAATTAAAATTTATAGGGAAAAGTAGCTTGCAAAAGAGTTTTAGACGACTAATATTATATTTAAATGTAGTTCTTTGGGAATGGTTGACCAACTTGAAAATAATTGTTCTTTTTCGAATAGGCTTTTTAGAGTATTTTTATAACAAAATCAGAAATTACCGAAATTCGAATTGTAAATATTTGATTTTATTTGTACATATTTTTATTCTTATGTAATTTGTAAGTATTGTGAAATACTTTATTTCAAAACTTATTTTTATTGTTATTATTTTTTGTTCTTTTAAATTTATTGACTTATTACTACCATTTGCATTACAAAACAAGAAATTAACTCTGGTCAATTTTATGTGTAAAAGATACAGTTTTTTGTGAAAAGATTTATTACAATATTATACATATATACTATATATTATTTAATAACATACATATTTTAGAATTAATTCTTCATTTTCATTTACATTTCCCAAATCATCTGCGCAGAAATGTACAATGAATAATATTATTTGGAAATTTTAGGTGATTCAGATGATGAACCTATTCAAAAATCTAAGAAAGGTAAAAAGAAAGAAGAGAAGAGTGCATTTTCACTTCTTGCGGTAGAAGACTCAGGAGACTCAGCACCTGAAGCTCCTCCATCTTCAGATGATGAAAAACCTAGTCAAAAGATCCAAAAGAAGGCTGTACAGGAAAAAAAAGAACCTGCAGGAAAGAAAGGTAAAAAAGCAAAGAGAAAGAAAGATGACAGTGATGATGACATTGAGAAAGTATTAGCAGAACTTGAAATGGAATATGCAGGAGTCAAAACAGAGAAAGCTCCAACAACTGAAGCAGAACCTGAAAAGCCTGCTGAAGTAATTGAAGAAAAACCTAAAACTAAGAAGAAAGGCAAAAAAGAAGAGCCTAAACCTGAACAGACTGAAGATGAGACAGTAGATAAAGGCAGTGATGATGAAAACGATATAGTAATTAAAACTGCAGCTCAAAAAAAGAAAGAAAAGAAGGAAAGAGAGAAACAAAAAAAACTTGAAGCAAAAAAGAAGGAGAAGGAACAAGAAGGTAAAAATGAAATTGCAGAACCAAAAACACCTGCAAAGCCTGCTGAAAAAAAGACTGAAAAACCTGTTGAAGAACAAAAAGATGACTTAAAAGCTCCATCTGAAGAGAAAGATAAAGAGGGCGAGGGTGATACTCCTGCCACAGAAGGAAAGAAAAAGAAAAAGGGTGAAAAGGCTGACAAGGATGATAAAGGAAAAAAGGGACCCACAAAAAAAACCATAGCAGCTATGCAGGAAGCTTTAAAGAAAGTTAAAGAAGAAGAAGAACGTTTGAAAAAAGAAGAGGAAGAAAGAATAAAGCAAGAAGAAGAGCGAGAACGTCAAAGATTAGAAGCAATAAGATTAGAGAAAGAACGAAAAGATAGAAAGAAACAAAAAGAAAAGGAGAGAAAAGAAAGACTTAAAGCTGAAGGCAAATTGTTAACTCCAAAGCAAAGGGCAGAGAAAGCAAGAGCTCAAGCTATGTTGGAGTCGTTGAAGGCTCAAGGGATAGAAGTAGGTTCAGCTGAGAAAAAACCACCAAGACTTGGAACAAGAATTAAGCCCACAAAACTGAAAACACAAATGTCACAAGAAACTCCTAGTACTCCAATAGAGGAAAAGAAGATTGAATTAGAGATAACAGATAAAAAAGTAAGTTCAATTTTTGTAGTTCAATTATAAGCTAACTTTCAAAAATACTTCTTTTGTTAATATTTGCAAATTGTAATAACTAGGAAGAACCACCAAAACAAGAAGAAAAGAAGGAATCAGATGATGATTCTGTCAAAGATGCTTGGGATGCTGAATCGTCTGATGAAGAACCTGAACCAGTGAAACCGGCCTCAGAATCCGAGCCAGTGAAAGAAGATAGAAAAGTAGAAGATAAATCTAAAGAGGTAATTCTACTTCCTATATTTCATTATACGAGGGATCAAATATTCAACTTTTGAATACAACGAGACTGAAAATGGGTATCAAATAATATAATTATTTGATATTTTATTAAACTGACTGATGCACAAGTAAAACACATTACTCATTGCTTAAAAAATTAATTTTGAAGAGTATTTTGCACAAAAAAAAAATTATTTAGTTAAAACATTTTTGTGGATATTTTTTTGGAGAGAACAATAAAATGCTATCATAGCTGGATCCCAACAGTCAAGATTTTTGTTTTTGCCCGTGATGGGACGGGGTAGAATACTATTCCCCTCTGCCGCTGGGAGAGTATCTGGTAAGAGCCAAGTTACCCAGCACCCCCTCGGTGGTAGGGGATCTGTTCCCCGACTGGCTTGCGACCACCAGCATGCGAATACGACCGCCAAGTGTCATTGATGCGTTCCGGTCGAGCCGCATGTGGGCTAGACTTACCCCCTTCCTCTCTCATACCATTAATGCTGCGGATCTAGTGGACTCTCGGCTTTTGCTCAGGGTCCGCTGAAACCGTAGCATGTTTTTCTTCACTCCCTCTCCCTACTCTATCTGCGAGGATACAACGCATCGACAAGACAAGAGGCTCTTGTTTTGCCGATGTCCATGGGCGATGATGGCCACTTACCGTCAGGTGGACCATCTGCTTGTTTGCACCTCATCTACCATAAAAAAAAAATCATACAACATATAAATACAATTAACGGAATATATAAGTCATTCAATTTCAATGCAGAAAGAAGAAGAGGAAGAAAGTTCAGAAGAAGAAGACGAAAGTTCTGAAGAAGATTCCAGTTCAGAAGAGGATTCTGATGATGATCAAATGACTGACGCTCAAAAGAAGCGAGAGTTAATTTTGAAGAGATTGGAGGTATTTCATTATTTTATTAATTCCAGCAGACATATTTCTTAGTATATAATAACATTTGTGACTATAAAGTTATTATATATTTTATTATTTTGGTCCTTTTTATTGGTCTCAGTCTCAACAATTCAGTTTTGCTGGGTTTTCTCTAATTGATTGTTTTCTTACAAAATAGGATTTTAGTGGAGCAAATTAAATTAAAACCAATTTTTTTCTTAAAATATTTGTTTAGAATTAAATAAATGGTTTTTATTTTAATATAAACTTTGGTTCTATTTGTTTATTATGAGCGATTTAACCACTTTTTTTCAAAATTAAACTTATGTATTAAATTCTTAATATGAGTTATACTATACAGTAGCACTCAAATGACAATCTATATACGACAGGAAACCAAAGCAGTCTCTGGAGCTGAGATCCAGGTTAAAAGAGCAATTTTATACATGTAAAGTCCCACCTACACCTCTATATCATATTACTCAACTTAAATCTAACCTAACCTTATCTTTTGAAAGGTGAAATACTTGATGTGTCAATATTTATTGTACGAAATATTTATTGACTTGTCAAAGTGTCGCTAATCTGTCGTAACAGAGCTAGCCAATCAAACGCCATCAACAATGATACCAGCATAGCACAATCATATGGAATAACGTTAAATAAAAAGGACCAAAATACGTGAAAAAAAAAAAGTTAAGTTTGCTATTTTAAACTATTTTTATTCCCCATTTCAGAAACGTCGTGAAGAAAATGAGAAAAATAAAACTAACAATCCTCTGCGTGCTGCGGTGGTTTGCGTGTTAGGACACGTAGATACTGGGAAAACCAAGATCTTGGATAAATTGAGACGAACCAATGTACAAGATGGTGAAGCGGGTGGTATTACTCAACAAATCGGAGCTACTAATGTGCCAATTGAAAATATTAAGGAACAGACAAAACATGTTAAAGGGGTATGTATACTTTATGAAATAATACTTAAAAACTAACTCTGTCTGTCTCTCTGTCGCGCTATCACGCTAAAACTACTGAACCAATTTAAATGAAATTTGGTATACAGATAAGATATAGACTACTTTTTAATGCGCAAAAAGGGTTGAAAGGGGGGGATGAGAGCGGCGTGGTATAGAGCTCATCGTATACGGCGCGATGCTGTGGCATATGTGTCTTATTTGTAAAATAATCAGAATAATTAAATAAAATAATTCAAAATGCTACCCAAAGACACTACTCTACGCGGACGATGTCGCGAGCACAGCTAGTGTTATATAAGGACTGAAATTTTAGTATGTTATTATATATTTTTGACTTTAACTTGAGGATCCAAAACAAAATTTTGAGGACGATAACCAGTGCCCCCTGGTTCGTCACAAATGAACAACTTCATCACGACCTGCACATGACCACAGTCAAACAGGAAATACTCTTCCATACCATCAAAGACCATCCGAACAGCCTGGCCAATGTCTTAATGGAAGACAACACAACAATCCGTAGATTGAAACGGAAGATGCCCCAAGACACACTTAAATCGCAACAGTGAAGTAAAGTAGGATGCGACACAGGTCGCATACCGAGGATGCCAATAACAAACCCAACCAACCCACTCATAAATGTCCCTGTGGCTATAGATCGCAGTGTAATATTATGTCACTGCTATTAAATTATATTGTAGAACTATGCCAGAATTAACAAAATAATATCTAACACTTGTATAATCTAAAATGTAATAGTTTTGTCTTCTTTATAATTTTACAGGTGAATGAAATATCCTTCAAGCTGCCAGGACTTCTCATTATAGACACACCCGGTCACGAGTCTTTCAGTAATCTAAGAAACAGAGGCTCTTCTTTATGTGACATTGCTATACTTGTAAGTGTCATTCTCTATAATTATAATTTACTTTAAGTAATTTTTATTATATGTCACACTTATAATTTGCATTACAAGATCGTGTAGGTATTTTCTAGTATGTGTTTAAAAACGAAGTATTAGACTAGCACAAAGAGTATAGAAATACTTCACACTAACACTTAATATCTTATTTTACAGGTAGTCGACATTATGCATGGGCTCGAACCTCAGACCATTGAATCCATAAATCTTCTTAAACAGAAGAAAACGCCATTTATAGTAGCTTTAAATAAAATTGACCGTCTGTATGACTGGCAAAGTGCACAAAGAAAGGATGTGAGAGATATACTTAAACTGCAACAACCTAATACTCAATTGGAGTTCGAAAAGAGGAGCAATGATGTTATTATACAGTTTGCAGAGCAGGTTAGTATCAAATTAAAAAAATCAAAATATACATGCAACACATAAATGACATATTCTTTGTGAGATAACAATTTCATCTTTAAAAGTCATTTAAAGAAAACAAAAGTAAAGTAGTGTGCGCTCTGAGAGTAAACGAGAACCTATGTTCTAGAAACTACAAAACTCATAAAATCATGTAAATCCGTCACTTTGTTGCAGCAATAAATAAGAACCAAAAATATGACTGCATTTATTATATCTTTCCCTTTTTTCAGGGTCTAAATGCAGCTCTATTTTACTCAAACCCTGATCCTCGTACCTACGTCTCACTGGTACCTACATCAGCAGTGACGGGCGAAGGCATGGGTAACCTGCTAGCTATGATTGTTCAAGCTTGTGAAGGACCTTTGCACAAACGACTGGTATTCTCTCATCAGTTGCAAGCTACTGTGCTCGAGGTAATTCTTCATTTTAAGGCTCTAAACAATAGGTCTCCAAATTTATTTGATCCATAGACCACTTAGCATTTTATAAGTTTGTTGATTGAACACCTTCCTCATATTATCATATACACATTTAACCAAGACAGTAGACAATGAAACTCATTCTGACAGACATATTTTTAATTAAATAACTTACATCTGCAATACTACAGGCAAAGGGGGCCTTTTACATCTCATAAAGCTCCAATTTCTTTTATCTTTTTATGGACACCCTGAAACTTTATGTTTGTTAAGATTAAAGCATTTAATTTTCAATTTTATACATTTTGTACAAATAATTATTGCGAAATTTCATTTTGTTGATTGTCACTTTCATAGGTCAAAGCAATTCCTGGTCTTGGCACGACTATCGATACTATCCTTATTAACGGTACTCTTCGAGAAGGAGATACGATAGTGCTGGCGGGTACAGATGGACCCATTGTCACACAAATCAGGTCGCTTTTGATGCCGCAACCGATGAAGGAACTTAGAGTTAAGGTATGTTTTTTATAAAAATGAAAATTTCCGTAAACTACAATACAATCCTTTAAAGAAAACCCTACCTCTTATATTAACTATTTTTTAATTTGTATATAATTTTTTTTAATTCATTGCCGTTTTGATAATAACGTGACAATGGTTCCAGAGAAAATAAATTTCTAGGAATAAATCTTGGTTATTATTAACTTTACTAGTTATTTTTGCTTAATATATTGATGTAATGTGTTAAAATGGCGTCCAACATGGGACAACATATATGATTGTACCTAGTCGATCCGTGCGACTTTGTTCACGTCTAGCTCCGCTCCTATTGGTCGTAGCGTGATGATATATAGTCTATAACTTCTCTCGATAAATGGGCTATCTAACATTGAAAGAATTTTTTAAATCGACCAGTAGTTCCTTAGATTAGAGATTTTAAACAAACAAATTCTTCAACTTTATATATTAGTATAGAGTATAGGTTTAAATATATTTGTTATTTCAGAATGCATACATAGAACATAAAGAGGTTGTGGCTGCCCAAGGTGTCAAAATTGCAGCTAAAGAATTAGAAAAGGCTATTGCTGGACTAAACTTGCTTGTTGCTCAAAAACCTGATGAAGTTGATGTCTTGAAGTTGGTACTTTATTTAAACTTTAATTTTGACAACTATAAATACAAGATAACATTTTAATTTTTCTATTCATCTGTTTTAGGGAAGACGTAGCTCGAGAACTGAAATCAGCTCTTTCATCTATCAAATTATCCGAGCGTGGTGTGTATGTGCAAGCATCTACTCTTGGTTCACTTGAAGCATTACTCGAATTCCTTAGAACTAGTAAAATTCCTGTAAGTACTTTCTGACGTTTAGTTATTGTTTTTTTTTTAACTGAGCATAAGTTGGCGATCTCTGGCTTTGAAACTACAAGAGAGAGAGAGAGAGAGAGAAAAATCTTAAATATTTTTGCAGTTTAAATTCTAAAAAGGTTGGGTTTACACATAATTATATTTTGGGATGACTTATAGTTTAGTAGACGACCCGCAGGACTTTGTTCACGTGTTGATCCGCTCCTATTCGTCGTAGCTTGGTGATATATAGCCTATATCCTTCCTCGTTAAATGGGCTATCTAACACTGAAAGAATTATTCAAATCGGACCATTAGTTCCTGAGATTAGCGAGTTCTAGCTGACTCGACAGACGTTGTGCTGTCTTAACTATGAATATTGAATTTGAATTGGCTGTCAAAAGCTTAGATTAGAAAAGTTAATATGGCGGTTAAATTTTGCTAAATTTTCTAATTTTCTGCTGAACTTTCTTAATTTTTTCTTATATAAGAACCTTCTCCTGACACTAACAAACACAACTAACAAAGAATTAGCGAAATCGGTCCAGCCGTATATGTGTGATGCCGATACCAAGGAAAATAGGGATTCAGTTTTATATATATAGATTAGTTTAATAAAGTACTTTTATAAAAAATCTGTAAATATAGTATTATTTTTTTTGTTGCAGTATTCTGCTATCAGGATAGGTCCTGTAGTAAAGCGTGACGTCATGAAAGCTTCAGCCATGTTAGAGCATGACTCACAATACGCCACTATTTTAGCCTTTGATGTCAAGGTAATAAGGTTTTAAATGATATATATACATACATATTATTACTGCTTCTCAGATATAACAGTTAGATTGTTTAATAATTATTTAATTTTGTTCCTTTAGATTGAGCGTGATGCACAAGAAATGGCGGATAACCTTGGAGTGAAAATCTTCTCGGCGGATATTATCTACCACTTATTCGACAAATTTACCGCTTACCGTGAAGAGCTCAAACAGCGCAAGCGCGAGGAGTTCAAACATATTGCTGTGTTCCCTTGCAAATTGAAGGTATAATTTTTTTTTGTAGATATCAATGAAATTATAATTACTATTTTCAGTTCGACTTCGCGTAAGGCAAAGGGTAAATTAGGAAATCAATAGCAAGTATAAAAATGTAATACTTTAACGTAATATGATTTTGCCTTTAAGTGTCTGGAAATAATACAGATTGGAATTATAAAAAAATTTTGCACCTCCGTATTAAAGGGGTAAATTTTCAAAAATCCTTTCTTAGTTCTCCCCTAAGTTATAAAAGGAATGAAGGCAGAATTTCAAGTTTCTAACCCTTATAGTTTAGCCCTGCTTTGATATGTCAGTCATTAAGTCAGGTTCTCCTTATATATATAGATGACAAATATTTTACAATTGGATGTGTTCTTTTTGTAATTGTTATTTCCATTGTTAATATTTGAATCCTTATAAAACGATATGCATAAAGAACTTTTTGATTAGTTTACCTTTTACCTCATACAAAGCTGAATTCAGTAGGAGAAATTGAATTTTTGACATCTTTATAGTATCTATTGGAATAATAAATAAATATGCATATATTCTACTAAAGTTAATTTAATTTTTTTTTTATAACAGATTTTACCGCAATTCGTATTTAACTCCCGAGATCCTATCGTGGCGGGAGTGATGATAGAGGCCGGCATCGTGAAAGAAGGAACACCTATCTGCGTGCCTAGTAAAGAGGTGAGATTTCTATTAAAATCATACTTGTTTTTGACCATTACAGAATTTTGATACAGTTATGAAACATTTTCAAACCTAATACTAATAGTTGTAAATCTTTAAAAAGTAAATGCTATTGTAGAAAATGTGGCTTTCCAAGACTTTCATTGCTTTTATTGAATAGTAGTATAATATTCTAAATCATAAATAATGGAAAAAAAATATTGTCCAATTCCTTTATAAAGCTAGTACTGTTAATTTTCATAAATAAGAAATATATTCTCACAGTTCGTGGAGCTCGGCATAGTAACGTCCATAGAAATTAATCACAAACAAGTGGAAACTGCACGGAAGGGTCAGGAAGTCTGTATCAAAATCGAGCCCATTCCTGGAGAATCACCAAAAATGTTTGGAAGACACTTTGATGAGACTGATATGCTAGTCAGCAAGGTAAGGACTTATTATTTAATCCATAATACATACTGAGTGCGTGTGCGATGGCTGCGAACTGGTTCGTGATTCGGAAAACTATATATTAAATTATTTGTTTGGTCAATTTACAATTGCTACATGAAGATGTTGCGCACACGTAGCATTATATTAGGATTTTTTAGAGAAAAAGAAGTATTTGAACTCATGTTTTTGTCTGACAATTATAAAAAACACCAGTTATATTTGCTATATCGGAAAGGCACAGTACATTAGGTATATAAAAAAATAGTCGATTTTTAAATTAATCGATTATTTATTATCTTATAATCGATTTAAATACGAAAAATAGATTTTTAATACATCGATTATATTAAAAATTTAAGCAAAAAAATCAGTTATGTGTTATAGTTAGAGGATTAAACCTATGTAGCCAGACTACTCAATTATTGCTAACCAAAGAAAAAGGTCGTTTTATTTCTAGGGATAATTGTTCAATTTTATTTTTGTTCTAGTAAAATGATAGATACTAGACATCTGTGTTAACGTTCAAACAACATTTAAACAAACACTTTTTTTGTATTTCAGTTTTGAGACCAATAAGTAGTAATTTTATTCTTTTGCATTAATCTTTTTTTTTTATATATGTACATTTCAATAATATATATATTTTATTCAGTTTCCTCATTATTTAAGTTGAAAAAAAACTTGTTTTGTTTATCAGTTTTAAAACTAACAGATTTTTTAGTTATTATCGACTTTATTAGTGGAGTGGAGTTATGTATGAAAAAATGCAACTATTTGAATAGTTAAAAAAAAAATCGAATATTAATTTTAAAAAAAAAACAAATTACTGAGGTGAGCAAGAAGATTTTTGCGGTTATTGGATCCTTAAAACGGTGGAAAAATTTTTTACCTATCAAAACCAAGATAGCCTTTGTAAATTCTCTTATACTTCCAATTTTGGATTATGGGGACTGTTGTTATTTTGACTTAACGGAACAGCAACTTAATAAACTTGAGCGTTTGCTAAATGTTGGCATCAAATTTATATATGGTTTACGCAAATTTGACCATGTCTCTCAGTATCGAACTAAACTCAAATGGTTAAAAATCCGACACCGTAGAAATTTATATATGCTCTCACTACTTTACAACATACTTAACAATCTTCATACCCCGACTTATTTAAAAGAACGGTTTTCTTATTTGGGTTCCGACGTTCCTGGGGATCGTAATTTAAGATCAAGACACGACAATCGCCTAAAAATACCTATTAGCCACACCCATTATTATCGGGATTCTTTTACGGTCAAGGCTGTCATCTTATGGAATGATCTTTCTCCGAATATACGTCATTCGGCGTCTCTTAACATCTTTAAGCGTCGTCTGACAGAATATTATCTCAAAATTCTATAACTTTCATTATATCATTTGGTTGTCTATATTTGTTAGTTTATATAGTGCATTCATATAAGTAGTGTGTGTAAAGTATATGTAGTATAAGTATTTTAAATATATAAGTATTTATTTTCCATAGCAATATATTTGTTTATATTTAAATCTTTAGCACTTGCCCGATATGATATACCAATTCCTGCTTAGAAGGTTGCCTGGAAGAGATTGCTTTAGCAATAAGGCCGCCTTTGCATGCGTTTTAAGTTTTTAGCTTATATTACTTGTTCTATTTTATTTTATTAACTTTTATGTGTGCAATAAAGATTTTTATCTATCTATCTATTTTTTAGGTAATCAATTTTTAAAAAATCGATTTATTTTAAAGAGAGAAAAATCTCTACAGTACAATCACATAAAATTAAGAGGCATTAAAGTATTTCTAAAATAGAAATCGCCAATAATCCTAACTATTCTTATAATTTCGAAAGTAACTTAGGAAACGTAGGTAATGCTTAAGAATTAAAACTAAAAAAATGAATACGCAATTTATTAGACAACTTACGCCATCTATCAACGGAATAGATATATGGCTTGTCTGTTTGGCTGTCACACTTAAATCTATGAACCGAAGAGATTGTTTAGAGTTTGAAATACACGGGCGACATTTTATCACGAAAAAAGCTTGAAAGTCTTGAAATATGTTATTAGTATATAAATTAAGTATTGAAAATGACATGAAACTTAAATATGTACGTAATTGCACCCGAGCGAAACCGGGACGGGTCGACTAGTGTAGCATATTTTATATAGTTGTCATCACAAGCCTAAAAACGATGGAATTGCCCCCACCCATGACCAAGAGGTGGGCCATTGTCAGATAAGATATAAGAGGGTAAAATTGAAGTTACAAAAAGACATATACGCACAAGTGAAACTAAGTTTAAGATCACAGTAATAGTTTTGTTTATTTGCACTATAGACATTTAGATGTTTATAACTATTGTGTATTATTGGTAACTTTATCTGTGTGTTGGTGAATCAGTCATGATACGGTTTATGTTTATAAATTTCATCCGAATCTGGCGTTTGAATATCAAACATCCGGAGTTTCGCGTATACTCTACATGCACATACATATGATACAGAGTTCAATGTGCAACGCTGACGCTCACGCTGTGTTTAGAAGAGAAAATTCTCATAAAATTTCAATTTGTTTATTGGAAAAATAAATAACTGCACATTGAGCGTTTTCACGTGGCGCTTCTGACGCTGGATACAGACTATATTTGTTAGACCTTTCAGAGGTTAAAGTGAAGTAGGAATACTAACTAGATTTTCAACATAATTCCAGCTCATTTCCAGCTATTGTTTAAACTTTAAAATTTTTTAGAGATCTGAAAGGTGGAAAAGCAGTAATTGACTATATATCAAAAGCATTTGTATTTGCTCAAAACCTGTTTGTCGTTGATCTTACTTCGCGTCATTTTCTACAAAGTGATATATTTGATGATGAACATTTAAGACCACTCGTAAGCTTTAATAAACCTTCTTTTCAAACCAACTCTGACCCAGAATCAACTCGTGCCTAACACCCTCCTCACTCTGAGGAAGAAACCCGGTTCTGTAGTGGGCCATCCACGGGTTATGATAATTTCAAATCAGATTATCACTTTATTATCAAGAAAACTCTTTTTTTCAATTAGTATGCTGACTCTTTCATAATACTAATACGTAAATATACCACAAAAGTGATGATTATTTTTGCTAGAAAAAAAAAATACAGAAAAAAACGATACGATAACTAAGTCTTAGTTTTTAGAAAGTTTAGTTAAATATAAAGTTTCCACTAGAATCCGACGGGGCTTATTATAGGCAACACTACTCCGAGAATAATCACCTCGCTGCCAGGGTTAGCAATTCCAGAAATGATTATTCTCGGAGTAGTATTGCCCGTCATCTGCTTAATAGGCCAAAATAAAACATTACCTACGTTAAAAAATAAACTCGTCCATCAACACATTATACTAGTCTACCTGTTTCTCGCTTGTCGAGATAAATTTTGCCGTTTTTACACTCTGAATAGAGAATATTTGCCAATTGCTCTTATAGAATGTTTACTAATTTTTAATATGGAGGTTTTGTTCAAAATTTAAATTCAATCCCCGCCCCCATGTCAGCAAAAGTTAGCAAAACCCTAACCCCTCTGCCCTGTGCTTACGTAAACATTAATGCATTGCATTTTTCTTCTTCATCATTCTGAGCAGGAATATTAACGTTTCGATGTGCATGTTTTCTTTTTTATCGCTAACATAATCACCATGCAGCCCCCTCCTCATCAACCATGTCATCAAAAATAAGCAAAGCAAGGAAGCTCTCCTTTAATGATTACTTGAGCGGCCCTACAGGTGAAGATTTTTCTGTCACATTTTCTTCTCATGTAACCTTTGTAGCCAACTTCTAGCCTTTAAGTGATTTAATTACAAAAACAAGTATGTAAATTTAATAGTTTCATCTATGCGTTCATGAGTCAGTCAGTCAATAAACTTTTTATTATTGTTAATTTAATTTATTTTGTGTTATCTTGACACTTCCTAACCGAACAGATAGCTTTTTATAAAACTTGTTAAGGAGTATGCAAGCAGTAGCGGAAATGATAGTAATCACTATTATTGCGTCGAAAATAATAATCTAGTGATAAAGCCGTAATTCTATATATTAGTATCTAAAGTATATCAAGATAGATTGAAGATTTTATGATGAAAAGGAGAAGGAAGAGGGGGTATATAGAAAAAACTACAAGGAGCGATGATATTGAATAGACCAGGGTAGACGCAACGTAGACACTGCCACTGAACAGAAAAATAATCAAATATAATTTCTTACAATTACGAGAGAAACCTTAGTAGTGACTTGGACTTGTGACCAAAGTGTAGATTTAAAGAGAACAGAAGGTTAAATTCATATAAACCTAACCTGACACTAGACACGGCAACTACATTGTAAGTCACTCAAGTGACCTTAATCGCAGTTGACATTATCACTATCTAGAGACTAATTCACTCCTTGAGAGACCGCGCAAGACTAAGACAACAGTCAGACTATCGAGTGCATATAAAGAGTCCTGTCTGTTAAAATGACGGAAGTGACTACTACCCTACTCCAGCGCCATAGATGGCGATGACGATACAGATAGATACAAATACAGATCGAAGATAATGAAAGAACTACAAGAAAAAAATGGTAGCATAATGATATTCTTTCATTGACAGTACGGAAATGTGAACAGCTAACATTTTAATACAACTATTTATATTAATTATATACACGAGTCAGAATGTAAACAACACATAAAATACGAATCGTTACGCGGCATAATTTACATATTTAAAAAAGAATACTCGAAATACATTTCTATATATTTTTGAAAAACTAATTTAATTTAGCATCTGACGTTTGTAAAATCCACATGTTTTCCGTTATGTAAATGAGATGTGGAAACGGTTCGCTATTTATAGGGCGGCGCTACGGATCTTCAAAGCTCACATATAAATGTGTATCACTGGAATTAATTAGTTATTTTTTGTGTATTATCAAAGGAACACGCGTGAAAGTTTTATTGGGGCGTTAATAACGAAACTTTGCGGGCTATATCCGTTATATTATACTTCTCAACGTATTTACTATAATGCTAGCCTTATTTATTTTTAATTAATTTTACTTTTGATCTATAAATATGTAGTGATATATCTATCGATTTTAGAACGAAGTTTCTTAACGCAACGAAAACGTATACACAAACTTACGTCAAAGTCCCCGACTGGCTTGTGACCACCAGCATGCGAATGTTAATACTGTGGTTCTATTGTGAACTGCTGGAGGCCCATGTTAAGGATTCCTTGGACAGCCAAGCGCACAAACGTGTCTATCCTATCACAGCTAGGGGTAAAAACGCGACTTTTCTACATATGCTACCAACGCCTGCTCTCTTATTTCGGTCACATCATGTGACGGGGGAATGACAGCTTAGAAAAGCTTATATAGCAAGACGGGCCTCCGATAGAACTCGATGAAAAAATTTAATCCGCACAAGGTTGCAAAATCCCCAGGATCACGATCTTCAGTAATGAAGGAACGATTGGAGAGAGAGATAGTGAACTCTGAGTTTTTGTTCAGGGTCCACTGAAACCGTAGCATTCTTCTCTTCATTTCCCTTCCTCACTCTATCTTCGAGGTGGCAACGCATCGGCTAAACAAAAGTCACTCTCGTGTATTGTCGATGTCCATTGGCGACGGTAGCCACTTAGCATCAGGTGGACCGTCTGCTTATTTGTCCTTTAACTGCTATAAAAAAGTATAAAGTCTGAAAAATATCATGTGTAAGGACATTTTCATGGGCAGTAACAATTAAATATTACTTTGTGCGATATTAGGAAAAATGTGGTGGAAATTATGTCATAACATAACATCTGATTTTATACGAAATATAAAAGTTCGGGTTGATACGGAATATCTTTAAAATTCTCGTCTCCAGAGTTTGCTGTTTGTATGGTTATTACATTCAGGTTCTCTTAAAAATTCAGAGCATCTTCTGAGTCAGTAAGTTCTGTAATATTTACCCTAATTCACATCAGTACTTTATAACTTACATTTATGTTTAATATTTAATTTAATTATATATATACTTTGTAAAGCATTTGCTTGTTCTACCTCTTTAAACCAATCAGGCAAGGAAAGATTAATAGTTTGAACTCTCTTATTCGTATTTCAGTTAAAAACAATTATTCTTCTTATATAATTTTCTTAGTATTTGTTTAGCGTTTATTAGCATTTCAATGAGTATGTAGTTTACATATCCTTTTACAGTGCATCCGAAGTGCAAATGTTTGGTTACGAGAATAGAACGGAAACAGTCAAGTTGTATACCGTATTCGTATAGAATAGTATAGTATAGTATAGTAATTGCCAAACATGTGTTGACATTTACACACGTCTTTGATTATACAAGTTGCTGCATTTGATGCTATTGTCATACAGTAGTTTTTGCTCAGATAATTTGTGTTGCAGTAATTTCTATAAAATAGGTTGTGTTCGTTATAACACATAGGGATTACTTTTAAATATAAAAGCAACATTCTACTACCAGTAAACACTCCTTCACCGTTCGACCCTAAATCCTGACTCTAATATAGCACTTTAGCAAATAGCAATTGCACTAAATTTTATTGTGTAAAAGTCATCCTTCTTATAATACAAAATACCCCCCTCATCTATTCCCAGTATAATGACAGGTGGGGTTCGTAGGCCTGTGTAGCCAAGTTAATATTTAAAACCTCCCTTTAAATCATTTAATAACGCTTACTTGATCAAATTATTCTAATTATATTTAATATCGATAGTATATGAATAGTAGTAGTAAGCAGTAGTATTATTGGATCTTATTTAATACAAGCAGATCTACGCGACTTCGTTCGCGTGTTGCTCCGGTCTTATGGGTCGTAGCGAGATGTTAAATAGCCTAAGCTACTCCTTGTTACATCAGCTATCTGCTACTGGAAGTCTTGTCAAAATCGGTCCAGCCATTTCAGAGATTAGCCAGTACAAACAGACCGACAAAAATTGTAAAAAATGTTGTTTTGGTATGTGTACCGTTTATACATCCATATGCACTTAGTAAAAAGCGGTTATTTTAATATTACAAATAGACACTCCAATTTTATTTATTTGTATGGATTGTAGCTTTATCATGAAATAAGTTTTAAAACATGAAAGCGATTTTACTTTATATGATTAGTTCTATACGTATTCTATAAGAAAAATGTTTTCATGATTTTTTTTCCGAATTCTGAACTCATTGAACAAGAAACATGAATGTAGAGTAAATTGTAATGTCTTTGTTGGTCGCGAATTCATAACAGGTTACTGGGTCAACGGTTTAATATAAAGGTTCATATCTACGTGTATATATAGATTTTTAACTTCGACCTTAACTTGCCCTTATCTTAGTTGCGTCTCCTTAAATTCTTATTATTAGTATAGATATGTTGAATTTCTATTAATAACCTTTATAGTATACTAATGTTTATCCATTTTTTATACTAGTTCTTCGAAATTGGTTTAACGTTTTAGGAGGGTTACTACTAGATTTATACTACTAGTATCTGTTCGCGACTTGAACCGTGTTCAGATTAGAAAAAATACCTTCCATTAAAGCATGAATCTGAATACAAATCATTTATTTACATATTCTTTACTACAGACTTTGTTTCTTTATCCACACTATTATATAAAGAGAAAAGAATTGATTGTTTCTATATTCGTATTTTTATTATTTATTTATTTTTACACTTTATTGTACACCACATACAGGGACACAATAATGTAAATTTAATATTAAAACAATGGTATTAGCCATCTCTTCCAGGACTACCTTTAGGTTAGGAAAATTACGAGATGAGTATAGGGTGGTGCAGCCATAAACTACATACAAATAATTACAACCTAATACATGAACATTTACTTATATATTATAAATATCATATATATGTTAATAATAAACTAATAAATATTCTGATAAAAATAAACTAAGAATAATTAAGGGATATACAATATATACTCGAATTAGATTATAAATGTCAATATGATCTGAATCATCCTCGTTCAGCTAGATAATGATCTTTAACGGAATTCTTAAAAATACTAAGGGACTTTGACTGTCTTATACTTAAGGGTAGATCATTCCAAAGTGTTATTGCCTGAACTGTGAATGAATCTGAATACAATTTAGTGTTATGGACAGGCGTTTTAAGCAATAAACTTCGTGACGTACGTGATCTACTAGGTGATCCAATATACTCGAACTTCTCCTTCAAATAAGAAGGAGTATTCGGGTGAAATAACACACAGCTTTGTATGTTTGTTGTGGTGTTGACATTAATATTATAATTAATTAAAAATATATGGCCATTTGAGTGTCAGATAGAAAGCTCTCTAAATTCTCTCTCTTCCTCTCTTTCTTCTTTCAATACCCGAAAAGAAACGAGGACAGGCCGCTCGTAGAATAATATGCTTTATTTTTCCAACATATTGTATCTGTATGAAATAGTTAATTGAAATACGTTGAGCTATTTTTGTGTGAATAAACACCAGAAGTGATTTGTCTTTTCAGGATAAAATTTAACCTATGTTTTATTTCATCCTCTTAAACGTTTTTGAGTGATTTAGTAAACATCCAAAGATACGAACTTTTACATTAATAATGTGCACTATAAATGCTCGACATAAACAGAGAACAAGTGTATTTTGAATGATTACCTAAAGACATTCACTGAAATTGTATCCTCCATTGAACAGTGTGTATGAATGCGGCGCCCCGGCCCCGCCTGCGCTACGGCTTCATTGATCGCAACAGGTCATTGGGTCAAGGGTGTCGATTGTGAAACAAAAACCGAAATAATTTGCTCTACAAAATTAACTTTATTGTACAAATTACTTTTATAGTATTTAAAAAAAAATAACCTAAGAACTATAGGATTTTAGATTAAACGATCTTATTGTTTTAAACAAATCGATTCCATTTTAATTATTAACACTAATAAATATTTATATATGTAATTATTTATTTATTCGCTAGATTATAGTTCTATAATTAGGTAGGTCCGGGTTCGGTCCTTTCTGAGTTATGTTTTTTTTTTAAGAAATTAAATATCACTTGCTTTAACGGTGAAGGAAAACATCGTGAGGAAAGCTACACTTGGCCAGCGTTGTAGACTATGGCCTAACACCCTCCTTATTCTGAAGAGGAAACCCGGCTCAGCAGTACGCCATTAATGGGTTGTAATGATGATGATGCAAATAAATTATATTTTTTTGGCCAATTTCAAAATGAACGACACGAGAATTACTTGATAATTTAATCATATTAAAATCATGCAATGATTTTGAATAAAATGATATTCTTAATAATAGACATTAAAATTACTTTGTTGAGATTGTTTCAGTTTTTTCGTGAAGTAAATAACTATGTTTCCAGCTAGTTAATTATATATGTAGTTTAACAAATAGTTTACCTACATAACAATCTTAATACAATAACGAATTATTTTTCATAGTTAGTAATATTTCTTATATTATTACAAGTAGATTTAAAACTTGACGATTTTTTGATGCATATAGACGGCATAATAACCATTCGAATTATCCTATTATACTATAAGGTAATAAATGTTTCATTGAACAATAAAATACGAATGCAGCACATCCCCCCGCAGCTTCATTGATCGTAACAGGTCACTAGGTCGAGGGGACGCGCATAACGAAGCGTCCTAGGCGTAGCTAGTGTTATCCAGTATTATATACCTGTTAGTAAAACTATTGGAAAATCAATAATCATAACTAGCTTACCCGGCGAACGTTCGTATTGAACTGTTGACAAGCTATATATGTATATGTCAATCATTTTACATTACTCACATTATTCTAAATTTTTTAAATTAAAATACGCCATTATCCGAATATTGTGGATATATGTAGTCGATTCAAAACCTTAAATTGAATACGTTCTTTAATTTGAGGGGAGAGTTTACCTTATAGACGGGATGAACATTAAATGTTTGACAGGTCGTAACTCATCAACATTTTGAATGGAAAAATATTTTTTTATTTTATTTTTTTCGTCAATTTTTCAATGTTTTAACAGCTATTCTGATATTCGGGATATAGATAATAGATAGGAATCACCGGTATTCAGAAGAAGTAAGATTAGGTATTTAAAAATTTGTCAGTATTGTAAATCAAAAAAGAGTTTTGTACTCTAAATAAAAAGCAGTGATGGCCCAGTGGTTGAGACCTCAAGTCTTACTCGGGAGGTCCGAGGTTCGATCCTGGGCACACACCTCTGACTCTGAGTTATGTGTGTTTTATGCAATTAAATATTACTAAAGGAAAACATCGTGAGGAAACCTGCACTCCTGAGAGTTCCCTAAAAGTTCTCAAAGGTGTGTGAAGTTTGCTAACCCGCACTGGGCCAGCCTGGTGGACTTTGGCCTAATACCCTCCTCAGAATGAGGAGGAGACCCGGCTCAGCAGTGGGCCATTGAAGGATGACTAAAAATAAAACAAAGTTGATCTGTTAAATATTTTACTTTTTATTGACTTCGGGTTTCGAAAAGGTTAAAATAAAGAGATTTTATTTGTGTATATGTACTTACATATATGTTCATGTATGTGTTTGTATTTTAACTATAGTCAAAGGTAGTAAAAGCTCTTAGCACTATATACCATGTACTGTCAATATGTTTCTCCTACAGGTATTTCCTTATTTCTTACGCTTTTGGGACTAAAAAAATTATCTATTAACACACAATACATTTTTGCAGAAACGAGTGAATGGTTTTTCGTAGGCGGTTTTCTTTAAATGTAATATTTTCTTATACAATATAGACAGATATTCAGTTTATATAGTTAGAGCATGAAAGCATCAATCTTTCTTTAATCCACGTTTTATAAAGCAGTCTGTATGAACTCAGCAGTTTTCCGTCACCGCGCGAAGGTCGCTTTATTTTTGGATGTGACGTCACGGCTTTCCATGCATTGGGTAAGAGCTGAACGTCTAGTGGTCATATTTTTATAATAATATATTATAGCCATATATGTTAATGTATTGATAACTATTTTCAGCTACAACAGCAAAGTTTTAATTAACGTATATAAACAGTTTTAGATGATTCCTTTATTTTTAAGTATATCAGAAGAGATTACTTCTAACTAAGACTAATTTACCAGAAGTTTTAAGAATAGGATTTTTAACATAATCATATAACAAAATATTACTACTTTATTAAAAAAAGTATCAAAAGACGTCTCTGCACATGAGTTATTGTAACCTAGTGGAAGATTATAATACAGAAACATTTTTTTTTCTCTATTAGTTACTAGTAGAGGTGGACGTTTAAACGAAAAGCTAAACATAAGTCTGCCTTTCAAATAAAGTACACAAGCATGCTGTTTAGCGTAAGTTGATTTCTATTTGGTTTTTAAACGTTTAAACGAAATCCTTTCGTGGCCATACCCAAGTTAACGTCATTGTTGTCTGGAGTATTCTTTCGTTTAAACGATTTTTGCGTTTTATAAATACAACGTTAATGTGCTTTTGACTGTCTACGAGTGTGAAAGTAGATGTTCATAACAAGAGTCAGATTTTTTTTGGTGTTGAGGTTTAGATTGTGACTGTAAATAATGGACCTTTTCATGAACAAATTAGAACTAATTTGTGTTGTGTAAACAATTATATTGCTGTTTGCTACGGTTTGCTCAACGACTATAGGCTTATATAACAAAAAGCGTTATAAATGAAAAGCTCTTTTAAAAGCAAGCTTAATAAATTAGGAAAACGTTTAAACTTGTTGTCAATTTTAAGCTGTTTATACCATCATTCCTTTCTTCTTATAGACAATCCCAACTTTGGCCGAATATTATTGTCTAATGTTTGGTTATCTGTCCAGAAAGTCGGAATATTTGGGTCATTCATCTTTCTAAAGGTGCGATATTGTAATTCACGCAGGTTTTGATATAAAACGATCAATATATTATTACGAGTCGTGATAGTGTAGGTGCTCGTTATTTATTACCGAGAACTACGAGAAGCATGATGCACTACATCACTTTGAAATATGAAAGCTATTATCATTCTCGTAATTGTTTGTTGAATGGGATTGCGAAAGACAAATCGGAAATCAATTGCATTACATCGAGTGTTCATTTGCATACAAGAGCGCTGTGTAGTCATTGACTTATAATTTATGTAGGAAAATAAATTAATCTCTCCTTTACGTCTTCAATCACACATACAACCTCTTTGCGTCCCTCTCTACTAACTCCAATCTAAGCAAAACAAAACTGATTTTTAAACGAAAACAAAAAGCCAGGGGACGAGACACGAAACATGGAGGACAAATTTCGACGTTGATATTTTTTATAAAAAGTTGGAATAAAAGCAAATTTACTTGTAAGTTACTGTTACTTAGTTATCTTTCTGTTTAAAATTAACGATGCTAAAGTATTCATAATTACTGGTTTACAAATAAAGTCGTTTGTGGGACAGACCAGGGGAGAGAATTTGTTTCTTATATTAGAGCTTATTGTGACAAGTACAAAACATTTAGTTTTAAGTAATGAATTGGTTAATTATGAAGTTAATGTAAAAAAAAAGGATTTATTTTGTCCTGGCCATCGAAAGTACCTCTGAACTTATTAGATTGTATAAAACTAAGTCGCTTCTGTCTGTACGCTTAAATCATTTAAACTACTCAACGGATTTGAATGAGATTCAATAAGATTTATATGTATAATGCATATTTTAGTAGAGTTAGCAACGCATAGTGTATTTGTAGTGTATAGTGTATAGGTAAGACGAAACCTTGGAAAATGTTCTCACGATCGTATACAAAGTAAGCTCGGATATGTCTATAGGAGTTATTGAGGTTTGTTTCTAATCTCGCTGAGAAAGTTCCAGAAGTGTTTACATTGTCGGAACATGTGGTGTTATTAGTGCTCTAGTATGCTATTATTGTGTACGAGAACTTCCCGTGCGCGGCGTCCTAGTAATGTTACGATTTATGGATTCGCTAACAGTTCGCCCCAGCTTCCCCCGTCGATGTTGAACATAATTTATCTTACGCGTGCCAATCGGAAGCTGTCTGGAATCAGGAACTACGGGTCTGGTTTGAAAAATACTTTCTGTATTAGATAGCTCATTTATCGAGGAAGGCTATAGGCTATATATCATCACGCTAAGACCAATAGGAGCGGAGCATCATGAACACGAAGTCGCAAGGGTCGAAATAAAATAATATTTAAAGCCTTATCTGGCTACTCGTTGTGATGTACAGAAAATAAAATAAATCTTTTTATTGTAACTGTTATTAGATGATATAGACAATATTTTCACGAGGAAAATAACTATATATTCAAGTATAAAATAAAAATTATTTAGTATCCACTACTTAGCTGATACTAATGATATTCAAGATATACCTAATGACTCTATTCTTATGAACATATTATTTTACATTAAAAAAAAACATACATTTTTATTGGGTGTCCAACTAAAACTCATTAAAATTAATTTAATAATTTATTATAATATAATCGTAAATTTTCGATAATAGTAAATACATATGAAGTTCGTTTAAATCGCCAACTTGTCGAACCCCAGAGGTCAATGACTCAGTAGACCCATGTGAGTAATAAATAATTGGAGGTCTTTGATAAAACTTGTAGTATTAGATAAACAAGGGGTCTATCCAAAAGCAAAAAACATATACATGTTCTATGAGACAATAAAATTATGGTTTGAATACGAGAATTCTCTGCTCTTAAAGGGAAAGATCACCATATACAGTTGAACAAGGTCATATATGGTAACATTGCAAATACCACTCTTGTGTTAGGCAATAAGACACATGCGAGTCACACACACACGTACACAGTGCACACGTACACAGCGCACACAGGCGCAGTGACCGGGTCAAGTCCCATTCTCGAAGCTCCATTGATATTTCGCATCGCGGTTTCATTGATGAAACTACATACTGCACTCTGTCGCTACATTAGAGACACTATCTTACTCTTATAATATCACTATGTACATATATATATGTATATAAAATATTTATTATAAAATTAGTAATTATAATAGATCTAAATCTAAAGTTTAGTCGAATAAAAGTTGTGAAAATCATATCCAATTTCGTGCAGTAGTTTTTGCATGATAGCATACAAGCATAAATTAATATCTTATATTATATAAGTAACATTTTTATCATATTTATTTATTTTTATATTATTTGTGTCTGATGATAAAGGTTTTCAATACAGGAAGAACCTAATATCATTAATAAAGACAAATATCAGAATTGAGAACCTTATTTTTTTCAAGACCGAAAAAGACGTAGTACCTACCTAACTATAGCCCACTAGGGAGGAGAATTCACTAAAAATAGGTTAACCAATTTTTAAATTATTCAATATGAACGAATCTCTCGTGAATCGATTCTTGAATATTTATTGTACTTCACAGTAAAATCGATTCAGATCTCCGATAGATTAAAAATCTGTTCAAGAGATAGTTTTAAACCAGCGCCATTCAATTAGTCAAATAAAAAGTTTATAAGTGACTTTCACGTACTATAAAAAAGAGATTAAATCAGATAAACCAAACATACATGTACCGGATATCCGTAACATTGCATTTTCATGTACTTATAGGTTTAAGACATTTAAATTTATTTAATTATAGTTAAATAGAAAGTTAGTAGTTATCAGTCTACTTCAATTTCTAAAATGGTAATTGAAATTAAATGAAGAATCACTTGAACTAAATTTAAAATCGGCGTCAAAAATGAGCGCCCATTTAGACATTTGGGTGGACTTTAAATTTACTATCGTAAAAACTTGTCAACCCGCGCAACTTCGTTCGCGTGTTGCTTCGCTCCTATGGGTCGTAGCGAGATTTTAAATAGCCTAAGTTACTCCTTGTTATATCAGCTATCTGCCCGCAGTGTATGTGTATGCATCCATATGCACTTAGTAAAAGGTTATTTTAATATTACAAACAGACACCAATTTTATTTATTTGTATGCATATAAAAAAATAATCAGGTATCTAAAAACAAAAATTGCATAGTTTTTTTTTAATTCTTTATTTAAGGAGCTTGGTCTTCTTAAAGACTACTCCGTAAGAAAACAAATAGTATTCAAATAAATAATCAATATTTTTTTTAATTACAAAAAACATTAAAACTTATTTTGTGAAGTTCATCTTGCTTAGTTTCTTCAGTTAATAATGTTGCCATTGTTGTATAACATTTTTATTTATTTTTTTAGCTTAGCTTGGAATAAGATTGTTATAGTTCATAGTTTTAAAGGGAGACAGTATTAAGTGTAATTTTATAAAGAAATATCTATCTAGTTTTTATGAGAAACTATCATAACTTTACTTGTTAATTAGGAACTCATAATAGAGCCTGAGGCTTGCAACCCTACAGCTGGTTTAAGAGATGCTTTTACAGTGCGTATTGACTCGCACTACCCTTACTCGACAAAATCTGATAGACACCACCGGAGTAGCAATCCCCAGGCACTGTATGGATAAATAATGGAAAAACCTTATACATAGGAAAGTCTTTTATGGAAAAAAATTTTTCAATATTTCATCAAATAATTCTGAAATTCATCTACTTCCATGACGTCAATAGGTATATGAACGAACGGCACTCCCCTGCTCAATGACGTCATAGACGCAAGGGGCTGCATAGGGCGGCTCCCAGGTCACCATCTGACCCAGTTGCACAATCTGATCTATATCACGGTGACGTCATCCCATTCAACCCCGGAAAGCTGAATCGATGCGCCAAAACTGGGTCGACCTGAATGGACCCCTCGTACATTCATCTAACCTATTTTTAGATTCATCTTATAGATGTTATATTTATGTGCTGTATGATGCTAGGAATAGACATGAGGAGTTTTGAAAAATTATTCTATGATGATCAAGAGCATCTACTGTTGCTGTTAATTTTTGTAATTGCCATTTCAAGATTTTTTGGGGAACATAATATCGTTCTTCTACGTAAAAAAGTGGTTATAGTTTTACAAAAGTTTATTTTTTTATTTTATAGTTTTCCGTTTCTCGATCAAGATAACCTTTATAATCTTATATTGTAACGTAATGTTGGTTTTTATTTGCATAAACGAGTGAATAACTACAACGACAGGACATATAATATATGTTCACATAAACAATAACATATATATACATATTTGTAATGTACTCGCCTAGACCTTTCTTTTGATACCAAACTAATAATCAGCTCAGTTTAATTTTTTTCGAGGTTAGAATCTGAGGTCAAAATTCCGTCATAAAAAAAACGTAAAATTTTTATAGCCTATGTCACCCGCGCCATTATTACGAATCTATTGACACCTCATTCATGAAAATTGGTTCAGTAGCCTAGGCGCTAGAGTGGAACATACAAACATACATACATAGATACATACATAGACTGCCAAAATCATAACCCTTCCTTTTGGCTTTGTCGTAGTTGGGTAATAAAAATAAAAGTGTATCACAAGACTGTCAAAGCAAACACAACAAGTACTCTAATAGAATTCAAACTAAATTCCAATTAAAAAGAAAATTCGTTTGGTGGTCTGCGTTATAAATGTACGACCTTTAACAATAACTTCTTTCAAAATTTTTTATGACTACTTCCAGATTTAGAAAATTCGTAGTATGTCAGTTTTTTTTTATGGTTGATAAGGTGCAAACGAGCATCTGGTCCACCTGGTGGTAAGTAACCACCATCACCCATAGACATCGGCAAAACAAGAGGGTATCTCTTTTTTAGTCGATGCGTTGCATCCTCGAAGATAGAGTGGGGAGGGGGAGTGAAGGCAAAGAGTCTACTGGATCCGCAGCATTAATGGGATGGGAGAGAGAGGGGTTAAGTCTGGCTCCGGAACGCGTCTATGACACTTGGCGACGTCGGATTCGCACGCTAGTGGTCGCAAGCTAGTCGGGGAACAGATCCCCTACCACCAAGGGTATCAGTTTTGTTTCCAATCGTTTAAATAAAAGGTATAGGTATAGGGTATCTTGCCTTAATTTTAAAATTATCTCTATTGAACTAAAAGGTGTATACAAAATATATCTTTTGTTAGTAACTTAAGTTAGTTAATATTCTAAATCCAATATGGCGGACACCCAAAGTTTACAGATAATTTTTATGCACCCGCATAATATGGGTATCAAATAAACTCTTAACTCTTTAATTCCCATGTCTAAGTTTCTAGAGATAACCATTTCTCTTTAAAATAAAATATTTTCGACGAGACAAAAAACAATTTAAACTACCCCCATTTTTAGAGAGTCTTCTACAGTGGGCATTGTGCGATTAAGATTCTGAAAGATACGTGATTATTATTTTACCTTAATGAATTCCATAAATAACGTTTGGTTAGTGTTGCTAGAAAAATATAATAGATAGTGTTGATATTTAGCTTTGCTACAATAGTAGTTTAGTGAAACAATAGTGTTGCCATCTGGTAGAAAAAAAATATTAAACTTCTATCACCTACAACTGACAAGCTTCTTCTATTGCTTGTATAAGTATAATGAAATGACGCAAACGTTCTTTGTTACAGATATCGCGCGCAAGTATCGACGCCTGCAAGGACTACTTTAGGGACGACCTCATTAAAACGGATTGGCAACTAATGGTGGAGTTGAAGAAGCTTTTCCAGATTCTCTGAGACCCTAGGACCTAAACTAGATGATTGTATTAGTTACAAACACATGTGATTCAGATTCTATACTAATGCTTTTTTATAAAGCTCTCATCCTATAAGCAATTTCTGTGGTGCGTTTTTTATCAAATTTCCCCGTCTGTTCCATCTAATCTTTCCGTTGTATTATAGAATCTCACCAATGAACTACAGATTAATGCTCTCATTAGTGTTGCCAGGTCGTTGGTCGTAGTTTTGATCTACTTTGAAAATATCTTCACAATAGTCAATTTCAATTTTTTGTATCTAATCTTGTGTATCAAAGTTGGTATCGCTCGTGTGTCTTTAGTTTTTCTTCTACCTGGCAACACTATATCGTAGTGTCACGTCCATAATTTAAATGTTTTATAATGCTTTTATTTGGAAACGTTCAATTGTACTAGACGGCATATGTAAATAGTCCATTAGAAAATCTATTTATTAAACGCGTTTCATTTTCAACCTTTTGGTATCTTTATTGGCCTCGGTGTGTGAGATTGCAATATTCTATTGAATTATATTGAAGTCCTTTGTAAATAGGAGAATGTATTATTTACTATTGTAATATTTTGTAAATAGAGTGTGGAAACACTTGAATATTTAATAATGACCTCAAGGAAGAGGGTGCAATATACGATCTCGGACATCAATTTTTAAAGACAAAAATTTTTTAAACATTCAATAAAAAAAATATGATGGTTAGTGTTTGGTATAATTGTCTCAATATTTCGTAAGGTTAGTCTGGCACAAAATCGATGAGTAAGAGTCCATGTAAAAGATACAGAAGGTTGTAACTTTTGTAGGTATTATCCCTTTTTGAAATGCTTGTATTATATAGATGGAATCGGACATATTCTTATATTGAAGAAATTTTAATAAATTACAAAATACGAGTTTGGATTTTATTTTCTACCTCCAAATTGTTTTATATCTAGAATTAAAGATTTTGCTCAATTGATTTACAAAAACAAGATGTAGAGAAAAAGTATGTTTTTCATGAAAATAAGTATAGTATGCTATAATCAAGTAACATAAAGAACGAGAAAGATATACAGTTATTATTATAAAAACGATTTCTACAAGTAAAGCTTCTTTTACGTGGAAGTTGCTGATGCAGTTTTGGACTTATTGCATATTTTGGTAAGAATTTAGAAATCATCGCTGCCATAAAAGATCCTGGTAGGATCCTTTGTACTATCGGGACTATATAAAAAGCTTCTTAAATGGTAACTATGATTTTGCTATAAAGAGATTAAAATGGTCAAGGAGCCAGCTGACGTATATTCCACCACGTTATGGTCAGCTGACTTTATTTTTCCTTTAAGATACTAGGTTAACTATAATCGGACAAATTTGCAAACGGGAGGAAATGACTGAAAAAAAAATTTTTTTACATGTTTGGAAGGCTGCTGCTCGCCCCACCCACAGAATCGCAGTTGACGTCACAAGTAATCTTAATATATATTCCTTATGCAGTATACGAATTTTTACTTGAGAGGAAATGATTGACCGAATTCGAATCTGGCTCCCGTACCAATTGTACAAGGTATTTGAATGAGGAATGAGGTTTATTTTAGAACATCTATATCATAGTAGAGAAACCGTGCGATGCCGGGTCCGGTCACTAGTACTCGATATATCCATTCAGCCACCAGTTCACCAACCGGTATATTTAAATCAATAAATCTAGTTTAGAATATTTAAAACAAGAGCTCTAGGTGAGCTTACCGGGACTCTGCACATTATTAACGAAAATCGATTTCTGCATCGCTACTACAGGTTACTCACATTTTAATATATCTAAATTTATTTATTAATTTAACTTTATCTAGACTTAAACTCAACAATAATAAAAATTAAATTCACTAGTTGAAATATATTCAATAAAGAAAATCAGAGAGCATTTAAAAATTAATCTTGACCAGATCTATGATTACTATCAGATAAGCAATTTTCTATTTATATTAGACTGGCCAACCCGCGCGACTTCGTTCGCGTGTTGCTCCATTCCTATGGGTCGTAGCAAGATGTTAAATAGCCTAAGTTACTCCTTGTTACATTAGCTATCTGTCAGTGAAAGTGCCGTCAAAATCGGTCCAACCATTTCAGAGTTTAGCTGGAATAAACAGAAAGACAATTATTGTAAAAGATGTTATTTAGGTTGCAAATTGTTGGTCTGTCTGTCCTTTAAACATTGCTTATCTGCCTTTTATAAAAACAATATGAATAAAGATGACAATTTCAAGGATTAACTAACTTCACACTGCAATAATTAATTACCAAACCATAATAATAACCGATTTCGTTTAGTACGAACCATTTAGGATTTGTAAGAAGAAGTTTCAACTAGCTAGCTAAATTAATTTATCAAATATATATCTAAAAGTTTGTACATTTTAATACTACAATTACTGTTAGTTAGACCCTGTACTACTTTTATTCAAGTTACTATCATTTTTACGTATAATTCTGCTGTAATAGGTTTTGTTTTGATCGCAACATAGATTTCTAATATAAACAACAACAAATAAAAAAATTAAGTTTAAAAAACCTGACCACGTAAAAAAAAGTGGTCAAAAAAGAATGAAACAAGAAAATAATTCAGATAGAAACCTAGAAATGCATCGGTATAAAAATGGCTAAGGTAAAACAAGTGAAGCAGTGATGGCCCAGTGGAAGGCCAAGTTCGATCCTGGGCACACACCTCTGACTCTGAATTATGTGTGTTTTAAGCAATTAAATATCACTTGCTTTAACGGTGAAGGAAAACATCGTGAGGAAACCTGCACTCCTGAGAGTTCCTTAAAAGTTCTCAAAGATGTATGAAGTCAGCCAACCCGCACTGGGCCAGCGTGGTGGACTATGGCCTAATACCCTCCTCATTCTGAGGAGGAGACTCGGTTCCTCGTGGGCCATTCCAGTGGGCCTTTGATACTGAACATTTGTTTGTGAATTTTTCTTCATGCTGGAAGTGAGTATTGTTGGTGATTTAACTCCTTAAATTGAGCAAAAGTGGACAAAAGTTTATGAAAAAATAATTTCAGAATACACTATGGTTTTGAATAAATATATCGCTAAAAGGGATATTCCTGTATGTTAGTCCAATAAGATAATATAAAGAGTTATAGCTCTAGTCGTAACCTTTGACAAGCTAATAGCCTCGTAACCAACCTAGCTCTTGTTTTTCATCCATAATGGCTCCCGGAAGGATAGTCCTCGAACCAACTGGAAGAACCAATGCAAGCCAAGCTTGATCGTTTATTGGGTGGAGCAATTCTGCGTAGGTAGATGTACTTCCTCATATCTTTTAAGGAAATCTCATTCAAATATCAAATTTAAGTATCGGTGTAATAAATTAGCGTATTGTTTTAATTCTCAATGGTTTTTAAGTTATTTGTCTATAATTTGGTTGTTTCGAGATGATTTCCGCTTGCATTTTGAGTTGCATTTTTGCGAGTAACTATGGTAACTCGGTATGCGTGGGCGGGAGGGTGGTGTTTTCAGGGTCTAGGTCACGCCCCGGTGCTGAGAGCGCAGGCGCGGGCTGGAACTGGGACGAAGCTCAAAACCCGTCGGAGCTCCCTGGTGGAAGGCCAGACAGTAAATCCTGGTGCAGTGACACATATATGCTAATTACCTGCAGGAGTGCTAGTGAGTGATATTACAAAGTTATGTGAAGTGTTTTGCTGTATTAAGGTGCTCTTCTAAAGGTATGATTAGTTTATTAAATCATATATTGACATAAAGAATTAAATAATATCATTTTAATTATTAGAAATATACAAGTCAAAGGCGATGTGATCATACATCAATACGTCAGTATCAGTTCCAGTTATTATAATATGATATTACGATAAAATGTAAAATACATATGGTTTTATAACCCTTAATTTTCTGAAATATAGAAAACAAAAATCGTTAATAGATACCTATTGTAATCCATATCAATCATTGAAACACACAAAGCTAACCCTAAATTTATTTCTAGCTAAAGTAGCAGCAGAGATTCCTGAAAAGTTTAACTAACTTTAAAAATAAGGAAATTGCGTCCTATTTGATGTTACATGGAAATTGTTAGACGAGTCCTATGATGATTGATGAATGGAAAATCCGTTAGGATGGATGAATCCATCTGTTATTTATCTATCAAAATATTTTATGGTATCTAGTTATTCATACATTATTTTATACTAAAAAAAATTTTACGTACATATTGTCGTAAACATTATGAAATATAATGTTTATAGTTTTCTAGATAACAAATATTTATACAAAGCAAGAATTGATTAAGATTTAAGATACAAAAAACAACATTTAATCCTAATTTTTCAACCCATCGCTAAAATCTTGAATTCTTACAAAAAAATTTATATGATTTTAAATTTTACTTTTTATAAAAACTTTATAAAACCTACATTTTGAAACATAAATTATCGAAATTGGTCGCATTGTGATTTAGTTTCAATCGGAAGAACTCTAAAGGAAAATTGTGTTGTTTTTCAAACTAAAAAATTTGTGCAAAAATTTTGCTTCTCTAAAATTTTTATCGATTACCAATTTCAGAAGCATATTTACTTTTAAGAAAAAAGATATTTAGGGGAAGTATGATAAAACATGTCTCTATATAATGTTCTATGTCAGTCTAATGTTTATTATCACATAACATCTTCGCAAATATTTTCCTGTTCTATATTAACTTAATGACTTGTATGAATAAGCAAAAAAATAAAAAATAAAAATTTTATACCAAGTAAGGATCTTTCAGTAAAAGTCTTGATTAATTTGTACAATATTGTAATGGATTGATAAAAGGTATAAAAATATATTATCTAATAAAGCTGTTCAATATGCGCAGAAACGTTGACTAAATAACGATTTAAACAGTTATTTTTTAGATTATATTATCTAATTTGAGATCATATTAAATCTATTCTCTCATTACCAATTTAAAATATAAAGTTAATCTATGATTTTATAATTACAGCTGATAAAAACCTTTTAAAATGTATTACCATATTTTAGTTTCTGGGATATGTATATAATTGAATGTTGATAGATTTTTAGTCAGTTTAGGAGATGCATCCATAAGAACATTAAATGCTTAAAATTCCGGGAAGTTCATGTTTGAATAGAGATATATATATGTCGGAGGTGTGAGTTAGGTTTAGGTTAGGTTAGCCTTAGTTTAGGTTAATGTTAGTCTAATCTTAGGATTAAACAGTGAAACTAAGCAGTGGAGGTGAGTGTCTCGATCGAATAAAGGAATTCCTTAAGCCTACACCTTGGTCACAAGTCCAAGGCACTGCTTAGGTTCCTGTCATAATAGTTCTTGTCATAATAGTAAGTGATAGTAATGTTTAGTTATATCCTGACCGTGTTGCGCCCGTATAGCTTTTGAGATAGGCCATCCGTCTATATCCTTATTTTAATTAGTTTCCGATATCAGAAGTGGGATAGACCTTCGCTTCACATGGGGTCTATCAGCATTCGCGTTATTAGATTATGACGTTGAAAGATTTTTAGAAAATGTAAAAACCCGTGCGAATAAAAAAAGAATGATTGTAGATCATGTACCAGTTACCAAATTAAGTTGAAGTTAATGGTGATCATGATAAGTAAAATGGATTTTGGTTTCTTGAGTGATAGAATCTATCGACCGTATTGAAATTTGTTGCAGTCCATGTGATGGATGTGCGTGAGAGTTGCGATCCACGAGGTGGATGCGCGTGTGATGGTAGTTGCGATTACCGGGTGGCTGTGAGAGCCGTGGTGATGGAGGGTATCACTCAAGGATTTGTAGAAGTAGTTAGTGTGTAGCTTTTGAAAGTTGGAATAAACAGTTCTGGTACATGGCTCTACTTGATGATGTTGTTTTCGTGTAGTAGAAAATTGTCATTATCTTAATTTGATAGCAGTCCGGCCAAAGACACAGTGTTAGTTTCGCCAGAATTAGTTCCTTTAGTACCTTGACAGGAATCGGTGCGAAGTAAAGACTAGAGAGTATAACGTGTGCGTTCGGTACGTTGAAGATACAGACTTGCTTTAAATCTTGATTAATCGTTTAAATTAACGTTTAGCCAGCTCATCGGTTAAGATGAAGACGATATTACTTCGATTGTGATACTTTGAAATAAGTTCCTTTAATGTCGTTCGATGTAGACTAATGACTAGTTAATTATCCAGTTCAGTTAGTACGTTTACCAATTTTAATTCTTGTGACTTCGCGTTGAATAAAGTATTGTCAGGAAAGACGAACGGATTTCCTTGTGATAGTTGGTTTAGAAATTCGGTATCACCCGAGGACGGTCGTGCGTCAGAATGGCCGTGTCGGAGGTGTGAGTTAGGTTTAGGTTAGGTTAGCCTTAGTTTAGGTTAATGTTAGTCTAATCTTAGGATTAAACAGTGAAACTAAGCAGTGGAGGTGAGTGTCTCGATCGAATAAAGGAATTCCTTAAGCCTACACCTTGGTCACAAGTCCAAGGCACTGCTTAGGTTCCTGTCATAATAGTTCTTGTCATAATAGTAAGTGATAGTAATGTTTAGTTATATCCTGACCGTGTTGCGCCCGTATAGCTTTTGAGATAGGCCATCCGTCTATATCCTTATTTTAATTAGTTTCCGATATATATTTATTAAAATTCGCTCTTAGATCATCCACTGGAATCCGTCATAACAGACCAGACATAGCAAATTACGCATCATTCTATATTTATGCTCGTAATAATCATACGTAAGTACATAGTTGACGACAAGTAACGAGTGTGGTGAACAAGGTCGATTCAGTGGTTTAGTGGCAGATGAATTTCAGTATTTTTCGGCCACGTGCCACTCAATAGTCATTCATGCGTACGAGTGAATGAGCGATGCGCAGATAGTCCGCCGGCGATGAGGCGCGCGCACGCCGCGCTGCCAGCGCACCGCACCGCCAACACTCAGCCCGCTGCACCGACAAACACCACCACACAAACCATTGGTGCGTCTATTTATATTTAACTTCTCAACCTTGAATTCGTCTCATTCATTCTCGGCTTATCGAACATTTCGCTAATTGGCTATAACGTCTAAAATTGTCGGTGATTACTAAAGTTGTGACTATTTTCGCATTACATGTGCTAAGCTTCTAACGATGGCATACCACAAACGATCGGCAAAAAGTAATGGCACGACCGCACTAGATCCTTTATATATTTACAGTTATATACCGAGAAAGACTATTGACAGGAAATTAAAGTTGTCAGTAGGGCCGGCAGGCGGCGCGGGCGCAGGCTAACAGTAGCAGGGTCCCGTTGCTCGGTGTCTCGGCAGCTCGGCAGCGACACTCGACACGCCACTTGTAGGAAGTACACGGCGAACAGTTATCGACATCGCAGAACAAGACCTCATTGTACACCTCGAACAAAGCGCGTGCCAAATGCCGTCGACAAAAAACACTTCGGGATACTGTTTCACTGATAAGATAAGATCAAAGGGCTACCAGAAACTCAATCTTGTTTTAGAAGAATTACTCCCATTATTTACTTTAAAAGCCAATATGACAGAGCTTTTAAAAAATTAAGTCAGTTATCAATGTGGCGCCAGACAGTTTTTTTGATGCATTTAAGCGTTAAAAGGTTTAGATTAAAATATTTGTTTTCGGACATAGCCATTTGAATATAATAATAATATGTATCGTGTATTATATAGAGAATCAGCGTTTTAGCTGATTTAACCTTTTGACGACAGTTGTTAATGACTCTAAGCAAAGGCAAAAGGATTCTTGGAATCCAAATTGGTCAAGTAACAACTACCGTGTACTTAATAGTGGGTCTTAACAGTCTATTCAAAAACATATCAATTATGACATTAGCTCTTGTTTATTACCTATTTATTTATAAGGTTTACTTACTGCAATGCAATATTTGAAAGATAGTATCACTAATAGACTTTACTATCTAATTCAGATTTCCCATCACTTATTAAATATTACAACTCTGGGGTATTTTAGTCTTTACGGGAAAACCATAAAGGAAGTTTATTAGGAACAGCAAATTTACTAAAAAATCAATAAAAAATGACATTTCTGATTTACACCTTTAGAAAATGAAATTTAGGAACCCTGAAATAGATGTGTGTTTATTTTCATTGGAAAGATTATGTACTTAAACTTCAAGTAATATGAAGACTTTTGACCCTAGTACAAACTTTGAAAATATATTCCAGGAAAAATGAAAAAAAAATCACAATCGTTTACTGTACAGGCCGTAAAACTATGAAACTCATTTTAAAAACTATGATTTTCAAAAACTCAGTAAAACTTTTTTATTTGCACTCGGACAGATACTGATGACATGAAAATTATTATTATTTATTTATGTATTGTTATTTTCTTTTTATTATATTTAGTTTTATGGTTGCATCACCTTATACCCCATTCAATAAAACATTTCTTAACCCAAAGGTTGTCTGGAAGAAATGGCTAATAAGCCATAAGACCGCCTTTTGTTCTGCCTCTTTTTAGTGTTTTTGTATTGTCTTATGCTTGTGGTGTGCAAAAAAGTAATAAATAAAAAACCTTAAATAATATTTATTACAATGATCGCTATCTAAGCTTAATATAAGCTGAAGAGTTTGTTTGTTTGCTTGAACGCGCTAATCTCAAGATCCACAGGTCCGAATTGAATTTTTTTCAGTGGTATAGCTCATTTATCGAGGAAGCCTAAAGGCTAGGAGCGAAGCTACACGTGAACAAAGTCGCGGGTCGGGTCGACTAGTTATAAAATAAAGTCGCTTCTCGGTGTCCGTACGCAACGGATTTAAATGCGATTTTCACCATTCCACAGAGCGATTCAAAAGGAAGGTTTTAATGTTGCATTTATATTATAGTAGAAAAACCGTGCAAAGTCCGAGCGGATCGCTAGTAAAGCATAAAACTGAATGAATGAGATAGTTCTAAACGTGAGGTGACCGTTGCATGATAACGTTGCGGCGACGCGCGTCGGCGGGAACGCGACCTCGCGAGATAAATCTATCAATGAAGCCGATAAGGGGACCGCGTGTCAGGCCGCAGGAAGTGCCGCGACTCCGCTCGCGCCCTCTCTGCTATGTATGCCCTCTACACTCTCAATAATACGTCTAACACCTTCGTTTTAACCCTAAATACTATAAAGAATTTTCTCAAATTTACTTACTTTAATTATTGTAATAAAAAAAACCAATGTATATAAGAAAATTATGAAAAATCACAATAAAATTATATACAAATAAAATTGTAACTCATCTATGTCTGTCTGTAAATTTAGGAAAAATTAATGTGAGGTCAAAAACAATCATTTAAAACCTTAAATATTTATTTTATTTTAAAAATCTTTATAATTTTAGTCTGTCTGTTTTTGTACGCGCCTCACACTAAAACGGAAGGACCGATTTAATTGTTGATAAAAAAATTAAATATTTTTAATCCCGAAGAATATAAATTGGATACTGTTTTGACATGTGTATTGCTAAAGGTCCACCTTAAAATCTTGTTAATTTAAAACAGATATCAGAAGAAAAGTTATTGAACTAGCTAGCAAAGCTAGCTGGGTTTTAGACTAGATCTTAAAAAAAGACTGACATTATATCTGTCATCAAGGAATATCAATTCTTATCTCCCAACTGCTTTATCATATAACATTGTCATGATATTCATATATGAGAAAGTATGCCAAATCTCAGGTTAATTGAATACCATTAAGTAGCTGAAAAAAGCTTTGCAAATTTTGACGGACAAGTTGCGTAAAAAAGGAGATTTGAGATTTAATTGTAATATTTTTTAGGGTCATTATTTTTTTTGAACTGGATGGCAAATAGAAAATGGAGATACAGTAGTATTATAAATACTTAACAAATAAGCACTGTGTAGGTGATAATACTTAGTTTATACATTTTGTGCAATTATAACAATATCGAGATGTGACCAATGCAAACACTGCGTATGACATACTTTCAAACTTGAATTGCAAATCTCGTGCACACGACTAACGTTCTAGAATATGCGCATTCAGTAAACAGTTCAATCTTTTTTGTACCTTTAAGTACCGATAAAATGGTTATTTTTCTTTAAATGATTCGTTTCTTATGTTAAAACAATGAAATTTAGCGGTGGAGGCGAGTGCTGAACTTCTGTTAAAAGGTCTTGGTCACAAATCCAAGACACTGCTTGGGTTCCTGTCGTAATCGTGAGACATCATAATGTTTAGATGTTTATCGGTTTAATAGCATGATCTATGTTGCATTTACGCAATAATCCAATATCATATCACAAGGGGTTCCTTGTAGGGTTTTTCAATATACCCCCTCTCCTCCTCCACCTTCCTTCTCATCATCATTTCTCCGAGTTACTTATCATCATCAGTATCACAACCCATTAATAGCCCACTGCTGAGCCTGGTCTCCGCCTCAGAATGAGGAGAGGGTTAGGCCCTTTGGCAGACTTCACACACCTTTAAGAACATGTAGAACTCTCAGAAGTTCCTTCACCGTTAAAGCAAGTGATATTTAATTGCTTAAAATACATATAACTCAGAAAAGTCAGAGGTATGTGCCTGTGTGAAGGATCGAGCCCGGACCTACCGAGTACGACATCGATGTCTCAACGCTATCGCTGCTCCGAGTTACATATATTCAACTTGATTACACAAATATTTTAAAAGATAAACATATTTCTTAAAGATGATCATTCTTATCTTTTTGGTGTCTTAAATACTCTTCTAGTACTTAAATATTCGTCAAAATTATGTTACATACCAAAAGTATAGCCAAGGAATAACATAAGCTCTATTTTAAATAAAGAAAAGCAAAAACTATAGTATAAATCAATTCCTCTACAAAACTTATATTTTTTCTAAACAACTACAAAAATTATCTCATAAAATTTCGTGGATATCAAATGTTTCTTCAAAATTATTTATTATGGCTATGTAGGGCAATTATAGTGAATTATAACAAGTAGCTAAGTGTTATTTCTTGCGTATATTTCAAGATAAGCTCATGCTAACAGACAAGCAGACAGATATGATTATTGACACAATTTGCATCGTAATACAGATGATGCCAATAACTAAACTAAATTGTAGTTAATATTTCCTGTCTAAAAGCCGTCAAGAGTGAGTTGAATTAGTGCAACCCTAGAATAGAAATCAATTTTTAGATATAAGTTAAGATTTTCATCAGAATAACAAATACTTATTATCTGTTGTGATTTAAATATTCACTCTTAAATTAATTAAAAAAATTTAAATACAAACTTTTCGACGTTTTCACAGTAATCTCTTTTAGTAATGAGTCTGCCATCTTTGGAAGTCCGCCATATTAGATTTACAATTATGTAACTTCACTAACTGCTAAATCTAGCTGCATGTTGTCTGTTTTTTGCTTGATATAAATGCTGTTATATTTAATTTCCTGTATTTAGTAAGTGTTTAGTAGTAAGTGCTTGTCTATCCATCTAAACATGCTTCGTCTTGCAAATAAAACGTATAGGCATAACCTTATTAACCATATGTAACTGAACTGGTTCATGGTATTGTTACTTTATAGATTTATTGTGCAGTAAAAATTTTATTTATAAAAAATAATACTTTATGAAGCACTTTTATCGTGGTAAGCTTTTTTTATTTAATTTTTTGACATTTCAATAACTTTTCGGTTTTCGTGGTGAACATACTAAATGTCATCCACATTTGTGTTTTTTGAAATTATTTTTTATTTTTTTTTACTACCTCCTAAATTTTAACCTTTATGTAACGTTTCGTATTGCAGAACAGTAACTGCTTACATTGCCTTTATATGTTCGGAAATTTAATAACAGGTAGATATTTGCCAACTTTCATAAAGTATTATTCAAATGTATAATGCTAGCAACACTGTTTATAAAGTAGTAGTAGCGGGTAGATCCTTTTATATTATGTCAAGTATATGAACGTGAAGATAATATATAACCTTTAGTGCGATAGATTAGTCTCAGTCACTCTGGTGTTTTCGTGCAGTGTACATGGGAGTTAGTGTTACAATGTCGTGTTTAAGGTCACCTTTCTGGAGGTCTACGTAAGTTTACTTGACTATTTATTGTAGTTGGCGAGGTCGAGTGGTGGAAGTGAGAGTTATTATATTATGAAAGAGCTCTTTAAACCTGCTCCTGGGTCTCAAGCTCGCCTCAGTCTAAGTTGCATGTGTATACGAATTGCTGTACCGTAATGGGTATTATCTCTTATTCGTGAAATCTTAAGAAGTCAATATTTAATCTGTTTAAAAATTAGTCGCAAGATTTGACTTAAATTAAAAGCTTGTAATGGACTGAAACTCCAAAGAAATAAGTACCAATAACGTAACATGGATGCGGCTTCTTAAAAACGCATAGTTTTAAATAAAACTTTCGCATTAAGCATTGTATAGGTAGTTAATTATTTATTTGCGCTTGTTTCTAGTTATCAGAGCCGGAAACCCTAGTTTGGCATCAGAGCAATGTGTTTGCGAGGCGCATAAATGTTTATGTTATTATATGCAAATAGGGATGTAGCATTATGTTAAACGGTGTCTTTGCTTACCTTTTATCTTTGCCTTTATGGGAATAACAGTGATTAGTCTTTATTTGAAATTTCATGCATCTAAAATTTGCTAACAAGGCTCTTAATCGGGTGATAGAAAAAGATTTTAAATGTATGCATTCTTCTTGTCCTTATTGATTTAAAGTTGAAAATTTGTGAACCATGTCTGACTGTCGGTCACGGATCTCCGGCTAGATTTAAGATATCTTTGGACAACTCGAAATAATCGACCACATGAATTATTTAACTTCAAAAAATTGTTAGTAATTCTTTTTTATTACGATGCCTGTAGTCTTTATACTGTATTAGTAATTTTTAAAAATTTGATTACTCAGTTTTATTATGAGTGACAAAGCTAGGAAGTTTAAAAAACAAGCTTTTCTTTTTTAAAAACATTTGCTCGATGTCATTTGAGTTTTGAGTTATCATCACTGTTCACTGCATAAATATTTCAACCTATTATGTTTTACTATATCATTATAAATTATAGCCTATATGTTATTCTAATGTGTAAGCTATATTATTGTAAAGTTTTATCAAAATCCATCCAGTACTTTTAGCGTGAAAGAGTAACAAACATCCAGACATCCATACATTCTTACAAACTTTCGCTAGGATTTGTATACAAATATAAATCTCAGAAAATTTATAATTCGTGGTTAAATGTAGTTGCTGATTAAAATAAATAAATCAATTCATTAAAAATGAATTAAGTAGTGAAGCCGGAGTTGGTTTGAGTATTTAATAACTTTGTTAATAAAAACCGCAAAAATGAAGCCACTATTGAACTGTTAAGTTTATGTAACATTCAATAATCTACTAAGTATTAAGTAATGAGAAATATGTGTATAATTTACATTAGACCTTGCTGAGTCCATTACGTACACGTTTGGTAACAGGTAAATTGTGTTTTTCGTGACATTCATGCTAACACCAAAATTATAATGCAGCGTAGGTTGCATAACCTACTTATGGCAAGTGACGAGGCGACAGAAATACCTAAAACGTTATATTCAATTCAAAATCATCGGCCATTAAGTGACCGGTAGGTGGTAATCCGAAGGATACACCTTTTATCGAGTTTATCATCAATTAACATTAATAAGGAGTTAAATAATTTATTATAAAGATTAGTTTTGGATTAATCGGTAGTAATTGACTCAATTACTGATTAACCTTTATTATACGTCTTACATATAAAATTCTCGTGTCACAATGTTAGTTACCATACTCCTCCGAAACGGCTCGACCGATTTTTATGAAATTTTATATGCATATTCAGAAAGTCTGAGTATAGGCTACTATCCATTTTTCATCCCTCTAAGTGATATGGGTGGCCCACCCCAATTTTTTTAAATTTATATGGCAAAACAACGTTTGCCGGGTCAGCTAGTACCTTATAAAATTATAATACTAAAAAAATTGACGTAATACTAGAAAGTAGTTTTATTTTTAATATATTTGATGAAGATAATAATAATATGCTAGTGGTCGCCAAGTGGTCGAATTTAGATTTGATCAATTCACACATTTACCTTTAATCTCTTGGGAGTTTAGGCTGTAGGGAATATGATTTCAAAGTATTTTAATTTATAAGTCATTCGGTATTTATTATATATATCGGAAACTAATTAAAATAAGGATATAGACGGATGGCCTATCTCAAAAGCTATACGGGCGCAACACGGTCAGGATATAACTAAACATTACTATCACTTACTATTATGACAAGAACTATTATGACAGGAACCTAAGCAGTGCCTTGGACTTGTGACCAAGGTGTAGGCTTAAGGACGTCCTTTAAGCGATCACAACACTCGCCTCCACTGCTTAGTTTCACCGTCTAAACCTAAGATTAGACTAACATTAACCTAACCTAACATAAGGCTAACCTAACCTAAGGCTAACCTAACCTAAACCTAACTCACACCTCCGACACGGCCATTCTGACGCACGACCGTCCACGGGCGATACTGAATTTCTAAACCGCACTATCACAAGGAAGTCCGCTCGTCTTTCCTGACAATACTTTATTCAACGTGAAGTCGCAAGAATTAAAATTGGTAAACGTACTAACTGAACTGTACAATTAACTAGTCATTAGTCTACACCGGTCGACATTAAAGGAACTTATTTCAAAATATCACAATCGAAGTAATATCGTCTTCACCTTAACCGATAAACTGCCTAAACGTTAATTTAAACGATTAACAAAGATTTAAAGCAAGTCTGTATCTTCAACGTACCGGACGCACACGTTATACTCTCTAGTCTTTACTTCGCACCGAATTCTATCAAGGTACTAAAGGAACTAATTCTGGCGAAATTAACACTGTGTCTTTGACCGAACTACTATCAAATTAAGATAATGACAATTTTTCTACTACACTAAAACTACATCATCAAGTAGAGCCATGTACCAGAACTGTTTATTCCAATTTTCAAAAGCAACACACTTCTACAAATCCTTGAGTGATACCCTCCATCACCACGACTCTCACAGCCAACCGGTAATCGCAACTACCATCACACGCGCATCCACCTCGTGGATCGCAACTCTTACGCACATCCATCACATGGACTGCAACAAATTTCAATACGGTCGATAGATTCTATCACTCAAGAAACCAAAATTCATTTTACTAATCATGATCACCATTAACTTCAACTAAATTTGGTAACTGGTACATGACCTACAATAATTTTTTTTTAATCGCACGGGTTTACATTTTCTAAAAATCTTTCAACGTCATAATCTAATAACGAGAATGCTGATAGACCCCATGTGAAGCGAAGGTCTATCCCACTTCTGATATCGGAAACTAAAATAAAATAAAGGAATGGAATGGATTATCACAAAAGCTATACGGGCGCAACACGGTCAGGATATAACTAAACATTACTATCACTTACTATTATGACAAGAACTATTATGACAGGAACCTAAGCAGTGCCTTGGACTTGTGACCAAGGTGTAGGCTTAAGGACGTCCTTTAAGCGATCACAACACTCGCCTCCACTGCTTAGTTTCACCGTCTAAACCTAAGATTAGACTAACATTAACCTAACCTAACATAAGGCTAACCTAACCTAAGGCTAACCTAACCTAAACCTAACTCACACCTCCGACATATATAATATATGTATATAGATATAATTATCAAATTCTTTTAGTAACATCATTGCATTAGATTTCGAAAACAACATTTAACTTTGTATTCGCTTCATATTATATTTAATGAAAACATAAAGTAAATTATAAAATTGTTTACTGACGCGTATATTCCAGACTTTATTATAATAATTAAATTATTGTGATGTAACTCTAAGATAGACACAAAAGTATTAATTAACTGTAGTATTCTCAGGAAAACTCTACGTCCACTTGTGTCAAGAAAGTCAAGTTTGCTGGTTTTGTCTGTAGTTTTTTTTAGCTAAGAATATATTTTAAGAAATTTTAATTCTTATTTTATTTTAATTTTAATTCTTTTTAAACCTATCATGATGAATTTTAGCAAGTGACGAAATATGTGTATATAGTCGACCTGCGTGACTTTGTTCACGTGTTAGCTCCGCTCCTATTGGTCTTAGCGTGATAGTATACAACTTATAACCTTCCTCGATAAATGGGCTATCTAACACTGAAAGAATTTTGCAAATAGGACCAGTAGTGCATCCATGAAATTGTTTTATATTACGCGTGGATGGAATTGAAAGAGTTATTTCGAAACACCCAATTGTTGCGACGGTTCGGCGAATATCATTTCCGAGAAAACCCTGGGAAAGCGCTCCAGTTATGCAATATATGAAATTCTCTGAAACATAATCAAGTATAGTTTTTGCTAAAATTAAATTCATTAATATGCAACGTGCTCAGGATGTGTACTTTTTTAATGCATTGTATTAATTATTATAATGCTTTGTGGTTGGCAATATTGATTTTTTAGATTAAAGAGTTTTTTTTAGACAATTGAATAGTCTAGTAAGGTGCCTATTACATTGAGTTGGTAAAATTATCATTCCATCTTCTGATACATAAGATTCTCGTGTCGCGGTGTTTGTTACCAAACTGCTCCGAAACGGCTTGACCTATTTTTATGAAATTTTAAATGCATATTTAGTAGGTCTGAGAATCGGCTACTATCTATTTTTCATCCCCCTAAGTGATAAGGGTGGCCCACGCTAAATTTATATGGCAAAACAGCGTTTACCAGGTCAACTAGTTTTAGGTATAAAAATCTCCGAAATATGAGAAAACTGACTGTATAAGTTCAATTGATGTTAGTGTATATAAAAGACTAAACAAAGGAGAAGAAGACTAAACAAAGCAGGAGGGTTCACGTGGTCAAGATCTAATCATAAAGATCACATGATCGAAATCCAGCTAGGATATGTTTTATTAGTATATATTTCTTAATTATTTCACTATCCAAAAATATTTTTTTATTTGTAGAACTGCCGATTATGCAATGGGTCGTCCCTTTTAACCCCATTAATATCTTCATTATTTTCCAGGAAAACTGCGCTTTTTCGAGATAAATAAAGGCCTGTATTGTCCTCGGGATCATCAACTATCATTTATGCAAAAAATTGATACATTGCCCCGTTATAGAGTAGGTAAATAGCTACAAAATAACAATCAAACTACATATAATATTACAATGTAAAATTCAGTTACTTCATTTATAATTTCCCAATATTCTGGTGACTTCAATTTCTAAGTAAGATCATCAAATAAGTCAAATAAGGTGCACAGTGCACCAAACCGAGTAGTTGCATAACCCACTTCGCTTTCCACCTGCCCACGTGTGGTGGTGGGCTAACAATTTGGTACAACTACAACCTCCTTGCGAAACCGCCGCCATGATGCGTAGGCGCAGATATTACCGGCGGTTTCTGGTACGCACATTAACAATAACTATTACAGGAATTTATTGATGTTTATTTTATTTAGGGCTTAGTTGTTACAAATAATATGAGTTGACGACAACTAAAATACTATATGTTTTAAATACTAACTTAATATTTTTTCTTATATTATCTACAAGCATCGATGTTGCCAATATTATCGATTTATTATCATAGTAAAAAGTTACTATTTTGTGAATTATTTTTGACACTGACTACTCCTCGGTCTTACACTTGGTAATTAAAAATAGTATGTAATGGTACTAATATTATAAACGCGCAAGTTTGTAAGAATGTATGGGTGTCTGGATATATGGATGTATGTTTGATACTCTTTCACGCAAAAACTACTGAATGGATTTTGATGAAATTTTACTATAATATAGCTTACACATCAGAATAACACATAGGCTATAATTTAGAATGATATAGTGTGAATTATCCAAAATATAGCGAGTGAAACCGCCGTGTGCAGCTAGTTTTATATAATAAGACAAAACACATGTCATTGTACGTTAAAAATGTTATAAAGGTTGTGATATAAAAACATCTCATCTAAAAAGAGTTTGTACTAGCATCACTACACTAACTTACACTACTTAAGACAATGTTCACTGTATTAAATCACTTTTCATGGTGCCACAGGTCTAGAGGGATAGAGAATATATTTTGTCGAAGCAAATCAATGTCCAACAATAATAAACTTGTCGTATATTGCTTAAGACCTCTATTTACTATTTTCTAACATATATATGTCGGAGAATAAGTAAAAGGTTATCGATTAATCGAATCGTTATCGCTATCTGTGGCGTTGGAGTAGGGTAGTAGTCACTTCCGTTGTTTTGACAGTCTCGACCCTCGACCCTTTATATGCCATCGACAGTCTGACTGAAGTCTTAGTCGTGCGCGGTCTCTCAAGAAGTGAAGTAGTGTCTAAATAGTGATAGTGTTGTCCAGTTTTGTGTTAGTGCTAGGAGTGCTGTCCGATCAAGGTCACGTGAGTACCTTACAATGTAATTACCTCGTCTTGTGTTAGGTTAGGTTTATGTGCGTTTAATCTTGGGTTTAAATAGAGAGCCTAGCAGTGGAGGCGAGTGTTGTAATTACTTAAAGGAGCTCCTTAAGCCTACATCTTGGTCACAAGTCCAAGGCACTGCTTAGGTTTCTCTCGTAATTGTTAGAGATCATATTTGATCATTTATCGGTTCAGTAGAAGTATCTACGTTGCGTTTACCCAATATTCCATTCAATACCATCACCCACTTTAGTGTTCCCTAATATTCCCCATCTTCCTCCTTCCATTTCCTTTCACATCGTTTTAAAATCCCCGACATATATAAATATATATGTTGTTTATATACATATATATCACTTCCGTCATTTTAACAGTCTCGGCCCTTTATATACCCTCGACAGTCAAACTGCAATCTTAGTCTTACGCGTGGTCTCTCAAGGAGTGGATGTCTGGGTAGTGCTAGTGTAAGTGTTAAGTGTAGTGTTGTGTTAGTGCTGTCCGATTAAGGTCAGGTCACATGAGTACCTTACAATGTAGTTGCCACGTCTTGTGTTTAGTTAGATTTATGTGAGTTTAATATTAGGTTTAACAATGAAATTAAGCAGTGGAGGCGAGTGTTGGAATTCTATTAAATGGCCTTGTAAACCTACACCTTGGTCAAAAGTCCAAGGTACTGATCTGTTTCCTGTCGTAATTGTAAGAGATCATAATGCTTAGTTATTTATTGATTCAGTAGCAGTATCTACGTTGCATTTACCTAATAGTCCATTCAATATTTCCCCTCTCCTCCCTTCTTTTCATAAAACCGCCGAGTTATATTATACTGCATATGACACCCTTAACAGTAAGAATTGATTAGCTTGTGCAAGCCGCTGGTAGGTGGTACTCTGTAGGAACTATTTAGTGCGAGGTGTGGGATCGGGCTCCACCGCCACCGTGGGAGCGCCCCCGCGATAATAAAATCATACCACCTATAATTTTACTATTACAAATTATCGACGAACCTAATACCTACTCACTAAATATAGATTTATATACATCTTTTAATGATTAAAATATGAAATGAATTTATTCCAATCGATCATGAATTGTTTTGATAACTTGATGATGATGATTGAGGAGTAGTTTGTATTTTTTAAATAACCACCTAACTTGTCATGTCAATTTCTCAGCTCATTCCATATATATCAGTGGTTTTGACACGTCATGGATTGAACTATCTAAGCATATTAGTCTTTTACATATTACTGTGCAGTATAAGGTTATTTTATCATTTTAATAAAGTCTGACACTTTAAATATCATATGTTTTTTAGGGTTAAAAAGGAACCATTATAGGATCACATATTTGTCCGTCTTTCAAGACCCTTTTTCTTAGGATTTCGTGGAGGTATCAAGTTATAATTAATAACAAATGCTCAAACCTGCGGTCCGTTGCGGCTGGCAAAAAATCTAAATTTTAGGGTACTTCCCGATGACTTAGAATCATGAAATTTAGCATAAAACAAGGTCACATAGCAAAAGTAAAGGATAAAATTATAAAATTGTTAGTTTCTTTCTACATCACTAGAAAATTAACTTTTCTATCCATGCAGCAGTCGATAAAGAAATATTATTAATAATATTTTACTAAATTTTTTCTCTTTTTCAAGTTATTTTATGTGGCTAGAAGTAAATGCCTAAGCTATTTCAAAATTCCTTTAAAGATTGATAATTTCCGTTTCCTCTTGATACTAAAATTTAAAGTGTTATTGATATAATATTAGCGGTCATTAATTTAATATACGATTTTAAAATAATGTTTTATATATTCAAACCATAATAAATTATTAAAAAAATAAAAATATTCTTAAACAAGTAATGCTGGTTTTTAACTAAATAATTATTACAATACATAGTGCATGGGACTTGAGACCCAGAAGCAGGTTTAAAGAGCTCTTTCATATATTAACTCTCACCACCACGGCTCGACCTCGCCAACTATAATAGATAATAAAGTAAACTTACGTGGACCTCAAAAAGGATGACCTTAACCTAAACTACGACATTAAAGGTTATATATTGTCTACACGTCATTACTAACAATAGATCCTAATAGTTACACCCCTTTAACGTAATTAGAAGGGATTGTACCAATATTTCGGTGTGTCAGGGCGCATGGCACAGGGCTCAGGGCGCAGGGTCGTCGACCGCTCGCTTGCCGTGCGTGCTATTTCCAGCGCGAGCGCAGCCGAGCGCGTCCGACCTCTCCCGACCGATGTAAACAAACATGGCGGATCTGTCATTCACTAATTCATTCATACGCGATCATTGTTTGACAAATTGTCACTAACTCATTATATCGTGTTATCTGCTTACAATGTTGCAGGAGTATAGTAATATAGATAATTTAAAAAAACTATTATTGAATTGACAATTTTACAATTACTGTTATTAAACAAACGTGGTTGAAATTGTTTATTTATATTCAATTCAATAAATTTCATTACACAGAGCTGCAGAAGAATCTTAATATGTATTATAAATGCGAGTATAACTCTGTCTGTCTGTCGCGCTTTCACGCCCAAACTACTGAACCGATTTAAATGGCATTTGATATACAGATAGTCTAGAGCCTGAGAAAGGACATAGACTACTTTTTAATGCGAAAAAAGGTTTGTAAGGGGTTGAAAAGAGGGATGAAAAGTAGTATGGAATTTTCGTTAGATTTTAGAGCTAGAAGCTTGAAACTTATTTTTTAATCTTGATTCAATATAAAAAAATATATGACATTCAAAGTTTGTAAAAGTTTTACCCTTAAGGGTGTAAAATAACAGGGAATAGAGGATAAAAGTTTGTATGGAAATATGTAAGGTTTATATGAATATTTTTATACGTAAGTGTCTTATTTGTAAAATAATTAGGCTTAATAATATCTAATACCTCAATTTTTTATGCGAACCTTGAAGAGGTTCGAATTGCCCTACTGATGATATAAATAGGATGCCATGGGTCAATCCCGTGCCATAATGTTTAAACCGAAATTGTTTAAACAATTGCAAGGAATTGTTATTTTTCAACCGGACAATTTTTTTTTGTATTCTTTATTGAAATACAAATAAAAAAGGACCTATGACTTTTTACGATAAAGTTAATATTTTTAGAGATATGAATTTTTAAAGGGTCGAATTATCTCAAATTTGGGTGCTTTTGACCTATGAAAAATATATTTAAAAAAATATAAAAAATATTTTTTTAAATTCTTTGTACAATAGTTAATAATATTCTTAATAGAGATTCAAAAAAAAAACGATGTTTATACCTGTTTTTGAATTGTTAATTTCGTACTCCTACATCTGTAACCTTCATGCGATTCTGTTAATTAAAAAAAAGTAATATGAACCAAGAACGTTGAGACTAAAAGCTTCATACTCGTACAAAAACATGAAATTACATTGCAATTGTAAAACAGTCTCCAACTAAAATTAGAAATTAAATAACTGCATTGAGAATAAAGTCACGGGCAAAGGCTATATTTAGAAAGCATATATTACGACTTCCTTCATTCTAAAGCTCGACACACACTACGATACACATCCTCAGTAAAAAGAAATTAGATCTTTGATACTAATAAGAAATATTATAGCTAATTCTGTAAGCGAATACTCCCCTTATCAATCCTATTCTTACGATTTTAATGATTTTTCATGTTATATTTAAGCAAAAAAACTTTTTTATAAATATTATAGTATTACAATTGAAATTGACAGTGATTAGTAATAATTTTCAACTTGTAACTTATGGCCTTCAAGTTGTAACTAAGTACCTACTATAGATTTTCGTTTTTCTGTTTCATTATTTAATTCAAAATGTAAACGTTATGTCTAGTCGACAAGTTGAAAATGGTCTAAAATAGAGGTTCTTAAAATTACGTGTAATAGCTCAGTGGATCCGGAATGACGTCTAGAAAAATGTGCCAAAAGTGTGTATTAACACATAAAAAATTGCAAATGTTATAAACAATTAAAGATGAATAAAAGGCATTTTGTTTTTCGCCAATATTTCATAGAGTATTTTTAAGAAATTTCAAAAAAAGATTCTTAAAGAAGAAGAAATTTCCAATAAAAAACTCTCTACTCCCGGAACACTATTTCCATTATTTATAATGTTAAAAATGGTCTCTGGGAGACTTTTACAGGTATCGCGCGCGGCGTGAAAAGCGAGTACGACACATTGATTAACTTTTTTACGGTATTGAAATTTTTTTTTAATTTGAAAAAATTATGATGTATTCGAACACTTTAAAAAATTTATTCCCGTTGTAAATTTTACTTATACTGACAAAATTTTGTCGAAATATGGAGAAAAATAGACTTCTCTCTGAGTTCGCATTCTTTTAAATTAAGTCATATTCTTTTATTTTTTTATGGAAAGACATGATGAACATTTAAAAATTTAATATGTTAATTTATACAAACAGTATTATTTTTAAGTGTAAACGATAACATTATTTTGATACCATTTTATCAAAAATATTTTTTCAGTGTCTGCGATAAGGAGTTATCGTTAATAAAAGCTTTATACAAATGAATTCTTGATTCGCGCCAAATCCAGTCGCCTGATGTCGGCGCATGAAGGTTTGCATTGTTCCTACTCAAAGGATAAATAGGGTTGCTTTCAACTAATTACGTTACGCTTCGTATTTTATAACGTAACATTACTCTATTTAACTTAATAATTGATAATTATTTGGTAATCGAGAGACAGCGATAAGTCACTTTATCTTATACTAAAATAGTTGACCCGTGCAACTTTGTCCGCGTGTAGCTCCGCTCTTATTGGTCTTAGCGTGATAATACATAGCCTATATTCTTCCTCAATAAATGGGGTATCTAACACTGAAAGAATTTTTCAAATCAAACCAGTAATTCCTGAGATGAGCAAGTAAACAAACTCTTCAGCTTTATATATTAGTATAAAGAAAGCCCCAAAACAATTAATTGAAAAATTGTATTAAAAATAAGGAACTTTATCTATAAGGAAATAGTACGTAATAAATCTTACTAACATTATAAAAAGTTTTTTATTCTATTGTTATAGAAATAATCACTAGAGTAATGGGCATGCGTGCGTGGCATGGGCAAGCGGTTAGGTTAGGTTATCTTCTAAAGAATAGGCATAGTTAGATGAAAGTAAAATAAATCTAGGGGCACTGTGCCTTAGATGAGCAAAACGTGGTTTAGTTTTAATCAGATGAATCTTCTATTATAAGTATCTCCAGTGCCAACCCTGTCCATGTAGCATAATATAGCACATCTGTAGAACATATTCAAGCGTGCCTTTTGTTCCTACCCTGACCATGTGGCCTGCGGCGCGTTTACTCCTCGCTTTTTCTAACAGTTTTTTCGACGGACGAAATTTAAAAACCATTCATGTGCCTATTCAAGTATCCGGTCACTAAAATAAGCCTTTACATGGCTGGGAGCGGATATTGTATCGTTAAGTTACGATTCCAGTTACTTAAGTTCAATCAGAATATTCGAATATTTTTATTGAACATATTTTTAAGATTTTAAAACCAATAAATAAGATTTTAAATGAACACCTTCTTAAGGTTTACATATAGCTCTACAATTTAGCAACATACAAGTAAGGCGATCCCAAACTTACTATGTTTTCCTAACGTCATGAATGTATGAACGGTGAACTTTTATTAATATAATATATAATGAGAATAAGTTTGTAGGGCCTTTTCACTACGCTTAAATGATTGTCTAGATTGCTCCATTACGATACCTAACTTTTGACTAAACCAGCAACAATACCAATCAAGGCTCCATGAGGTTCTTTTAAATAATATCTAATATAATCTTTAAATAAAAAAAATAAAAAAGAAAAAATATTTTTTTCAGATTACACTATTACTTACAAAAATCAAAATCTTAAACTATTTAACTTAACTTGGTGAATTTACTGTACATATATTATTTTTAAAGTTTTATTTAACAGTGTAATTTACGCCTTTTAAGTGAAGTTGCCTCTTTGGCGTATCTCCCCCACAGTTTTCCCAAAAAATCCTGTCTCTAGCTTTAGTCTTCCAGTTTGCTTCTCCTTTTTCTAAAAAAATATCTCTCTATCTTTTCCTCGGTCTAACTAGAATCTTCACACTTTTGTAATGCCTAAGTTATTAGCTTATCAAACATTATCAACAGTGTTGCTAGGACTTTTGATATGAATAGTTTCGATTGAGAAGAATCCAACACATGTAGTCAGTAGGGAGTAGGGACGTCTGCGCCTGCGCTGCGGTGACGCGACGATGTCAAGCACGTGTCGCTGTAGAGCTGCCAACTCGCTACGACATTTCCTGTTTACTGCGTTCAGCGTTGCGATTAGCGAATGTGTCTACTACGCTAATACGCTTACATGATTATTTAGAAAGCGAAAAATTACATTTTAAATGATGTTTTTATTATATAAACTAACGTGGTAGCTAGTCATTTTAAAGCTTTATAACACGATAAGATTAACGTTTCTAACTAAAACTTTCAGCCACGATAGTCCTAAATGACACTCACGTATTGATTTTGTAACATATTTTACTATAGTTTCAACCGCATTCGGCGGTCCTTATTCGCTGAGCCACGACTCCGTGCGGATCCACTCTGATAAAGACTGCCGAATACGGTTAAAACTATAGTAATAATGACTGATTACCATGTTAGTTCATTTAAAGGAAATTTTAAATACAAAATAAGTAACACTAATTTAATAATTAAATTGAATAGAAACTACACGTACAATAAAACCAATCAAACGTGATTATTGGTGTTGCTAACATATAATATTTGTAATCGACCCTTGCGACTTCGTCCGCCTGTAGCTCCGCTCCTATTGGTTTTAGTGTGATGATATATAGCCTATAGCCTTCCTCGATAAATGGCCTATCTAACACTGAAAGAATTTTTCAAATCGGTCCAGTAGTTCCTGAGATTAGCGCATTCAAACAAACAAACTCTTCAGCTTTATATATTGTTATAGATTCTAAACAGCTAGTCACAGCAGTTAGTCGTGTAGATCAAAACTGCTTGAGTACACTTTTGAACAAATGGTCACAGATTACACAATACAAAGGCATTGGAATAGTTCTCATTTATTATAATACAATAACAGCTTTGCCATTCTTTAATTTTGTCTAGATCGATGATTTATATTTCAACACAGAAACATTTATATAATCCACGTGAATTGAGTCCAATTCATTTATCTTCCATTGTTGCTATGTAGCTAAATTATTCTTGATTCAAAGCGAAAGCCACAAAAAATAAAAGATTACAAATGTAATTATTGAAAGTAAAATCTTTTAAACATTCTTCGAAAGCGAAAGCAATAGTTGTAATGATAATTTATTACATAAAATATTATCGCAATCAAAACATTTTAGTATTTGAATATTAGGTAAATAGGATGTTATCAGATCGTAAAAATCCAAGGTAACGTGTCCTCAAAGTGTCCCCAGTAACTTATTTGACTTTGCCCAGCTCTCGTGGTTCAAATCGACACTAAATATATTTTTTTTTCTTATAAGTTTCCGTTTGGATCGAAATTTCCGCGTAATGCATGGCCTTGGGAGTGTTGACCAAGAGTATGTTCGTATTTGATCTATGAGACAGATTCATTATTAATATATCTTAATTTACTTGGCAGATTTACATATATAAAATTTTAACACAAAAATATTATGAGTAAATTTTTCTTTTCGCTTTTATTTCGATGTTATTGAATTGGAAGTTTAGAACAATCGTAATATACATAAAATTTCTATTCATCTACCATCATCAGGTGATTTCTTAGATTTTTTCAAACATATAACATTTAACATTATTTAGCAGATAAATAGAGCTAAATAGAAAAGCTACTGGGATCAAGCCTGACCAAATATTTTTTCATCGAGGCGCTTAACGCTTATAAACAGATAACACATTGTCAGCTTATCTTGCCACCAAGCGACAGTAGTTCTAGTCTCGAATGTAAGCAAATTTTAAATTTACAAAATATGTCATAATATTTTTTAATGTATTTTTAAAGATTTTAAACGGTAAACACTCACGTAATTTTTTGTATCGTAGTTTTTTTAAGTTTCAGCCGCATTCGGCGGCCTTTCTTAATTTCTATAATAAAATTTTTAATTTATTAGATGGGTCAGCGGCAGTTTAACAAATAATTTCTTAAGGCCTTTTCAGTATGTACTTTCGCCTCTACTGCTTGATATTTTTGAAATAAACCAATAGAAACTACTAGCAATTAGCCATTAGCCTATCATACATTATCAACAGTGTCGCTGTGAATCAACTTCATCTTTAAACATTCTTACTTTTATGACTAAAGCCAAAATGATATTATTTTTTGTATATTAGTGATCAGAAATATTGCATTCATTTATCAAATGCTAAGATCGTTAAAATCCATTATAATAATGGTCGCACATCCGGTCACATTGGTAACTTTAATATGTATTTTCCTTTTTTTATACAACCTCAATTATAAAATGTATCTCAGATTGTTTTTGTCCTGTTTTGTATTACCGTTAATATCTGGTTACCCAGCTAAACTAATATTAGTATTTCAATCAACTTTATAACAATTCAAGATAATATTTTAATTATAAAAAACCGCCGTTTACTTTAAAATTAGTGTTAATAGGAAGAGCTATAAGTTTTATCGGTATCGAATATTTTTACAGCATTTTAATGAACCAATTATAATAAAGTTTTACGATTTGATCCAAATCGATAAAATGTGTTTGGTCTTATTAATATAGATATTCTTTTTTATCGATGGAAAATATATTAGAGCATGTCTAAAAACGTGAGCAACGAAATGATGAGGGAGGGATCTACTTGTAGCCTTTCCTGGCCTAGTTTCTTATAATATCTGTAGTTTCTGATATAGTACAACAACTCGCAGAAGGATCTAGAATTAAGATAATGGGTCATTGACTAGTTCTATGGTATCTTTGATATCTATTATTATATTGACGAAGAAACTCTACCTCGTAGGAGAGCTTTCATGAGAACGAGCATTTCTATCTGGAATAAAATTACATCCTTTTGGATATTCTTACTTCTATTCTTCCTTCTTTTATTTATATGTTTACAAATTTTAAAAACTTGTCACCTTGTGTTGTGTCATTATATTCACAGATATGTAAGATACTACTTAATAGTTTGTAAAATAATAAAAAGGGCCTACATCACACTACACACATCTATTTTCTTGTCGCAATAAACTCCGGGATAGGTTTAACGGTGGACGCAATTATAATGATTAAAGCAAACTGGTTCTTGCAGCAGCTACCGGGAGCGCGACCGACCGACCGTCTACGAACATCTACAATTATATTGAACTACTCGCAACTTGTACTGTGCCTCTATCTATGTACATTTATAATAAATATAAGTAGGGCTTATGATTTTAATATACATTCGATATATCTATTAACTTTCTGGCCGGCTCTCCTCATAAAACCCTTCCAAACTGGTGGTTCCAAACAAAAATAACGCATTGTATACATACATAGATATTATAAAAATTTGTTTTTATATTATCTTAATATATTTTTGAGTGTACACAATGAATATACAATACGTTTTACAATTTTGTTATTCACAACAGAAGTGGCGAGTAAGTAAAATAGAGTAGTTTAATAATTACTCATATTAGTGTATCCTTTCACGCATTGCAGCAGAAATTAGAAATTTAGTATATTCGCATACTTTATTTTCATACAAAACTATAAAGTATATTACTCGTAAAATAAAGTAGTAGTTTAAATTATATTCAAAAACTCTACGACAGAGTTGAACGCTAAAACAAAACGCTACCTTTGTAACCTATTATTTTTGACAAATTCTGAAAAGATGACTTGTTTAAATCATTTACGTCGAGAAGCTAGGGGAATTAAGTAAACTGAGTGAAAACATGAGGGCGGTTCTTCAAAGGGATACGAATATAGCTGGCGCCAGCTGCAGGGACAGACTCCTCAACTAATCTCTGATCTCATGCGATAGCCAATTTGCCTCCACTTTTTTAGGGACTTTGAAAAAAGATGCAATTCTTTATTTTTTGGACTCTTTCATGTTGGGTCTTAAATGTTCATTCATAATTTTTTACTTCGAAAGCTAATCATAATACTTTATTCCAAAGTGTATTTATATATGTATATGACTTAAAAATTGGTAATTTATATGGACCGAAGTGGCAAATGGAATTATAATAAGCGTCACATAAGGAGAGTTTGTAATGTTTATTTTAATTATTAAGTATTTTTTCTTAACTAAAAAAAAAGAAGCTTATTAATAACAGAAATAAAACTGTCTAACGTAAATAAAAAATAATTTACCTTAGAAATACTCTAATAACAGACTTATGAATAACACAATTATAGTGTTTAATAAGTATATCTCTGTTAAATATTCTTCGATAAATTAACGTTATTACAATATTAAGTAATACTAGATGTTTCTATAAATCTCACACGAGAAAGGCGGCTTCGACGAAAAGCGAGTCTGCTGCTGCAATAAATAACACCTTGCAATAATTATTAATACCATATTAATAGACGTTCGATCATAGTAGTATATTATAATGGTCGTAAATCTATAGATTACTCATGTATCCAAGAGAAGAAAAGATTTTTAATACTTTACATAACAATATTTTGTAACTTCTATTATTATCATATGACTTTCCGAAAGAGTTTGCAGTGCTATAGATAACGACAGACTTGATCTTTTGATTGTTGGTAGTTTCTATAGCACTATATTAATAATACCTCATTTCTCTCACAATCTATTCGAGGCAGTCGTCCAAGCGATTTCATACTGTTAACACCAATTAAAGCAGTTAAAATAGATTTAATGTCATGGGACAAGATCTGGTCCCCCGTATTGAGGCTCTCATGAGTTTACTTTATAGTTAATCTTGCTTAGAGGTTCATAAAGTTCATATTTTAATCTAGGATTAATATGACAATGTTTAAAGAAACAGAAATCCACTTCAATTGGATTGATTTATAAATATTCTAAATTAAAATATGACCATACTTGTGATTGGGATACCCCCAACAAAACTAGATACATTTAAATCTCGCCTAAACTACAAAATTAACAAAGTTATCGTATCAAATCAGAATTAATTAGAACTAAACACAGCATAAACTATTGTTGACAAACAAACCCGCAAATTACCTGCACATAGTCGACACGAGACCAAGTTAAAATTAGCAAAGCGATTTGATAGGCGAGAGCGAGCGAGCGGAAGTCGCCTCTAAAATAACAAGCAGCCACTTGCTTGCTAACCGACCACTTCCACTGCTATGCGCCCCATTATAATATTATACACTACCTATAATTACTATTTCTATAATAAGGACAACTTCTCAACAGACTTTTACGTAGAAGCAACCCACGACTAACGATATGCTCTTTGTGCGGAACATTTCTCTGCATCTCTAAAATGCTACGACTCTAAAGATGTAGATAAAATTCTCATTTATTTCAAATCAAAAAGAAATAGTAGAATTTTAAGCATCAGCTGGAAACTATTTCCCACCTCCATAATTACTTAAAGAGGCTAATTATATATGTCATAGTTTACAGTGAATACATTATTTCATAACTTATTGTTCAATGCCAATAAGTAGCTCTATTTAAAAACCCTACGCCTTCTGGCTTTTGTAAATTCGCCTTTGCAATCTGTCTCTTGCAGCTTTTGTAATATAGGATCTTTTCTTGCAACCGTTTTCTAACAACACATTAGAAAACGTCTTCTAATATTGCTTGCTCTGACTGTGTACAAAACGAAAAATGTTAAAATTAAGGAATTGATAAAAATGTACCAATGATTATATATTACTAAATAATACTTTTAGGCGATTAAAAGCTGAAAGTCGATGGGGTCGTATAGTTTTGTTTTAGAGTTCTCATGATCACCTAGACTCTATTATCAAATCAACTCTATGTCATTAATATTATATTGTTATCCGATTTAATTATGATGATTACACTTTAATCGAAAAGTAAATCAAATTAAACTAGTAGCAAGATTAAATTACAGACATACATTGCAAATGAAACTAAATAAAACCTTGCAAAAACTGTTAAGCAGCAAAATATATTTGCGATTGTTAAATATAAATATAGTGCGCTGAAAATGGTGTTCGCTTTACCGAACGCTTTTTTACTGCAACTCCTCCACTAAGCAGGAATTTTTCATACGTGAATTCCACGCTTTTGAAGTTAATTTTGCTTTTTTCACGCTGACACTGTGCACTATGGTACGTCATTTAAAGGTATTGATTTTACGGAATTTAAATTTATTTTACCCTGCTGGTTGAGTGCTTTTACTCATCCTTTACTACGCCTTATTGGGTCGCTGAAAATATTTCTCACTTCATTTTCCGGATTTTCTTAGTTCTTCATAGCTCTATTATTTATTTACTTCATAAGCTCACCTAGAACTTTAGCTTTCCAGTCAACCATTTAAAATTAATATAAAAAAATAGGCGCCTACTGATACTACTAAAATATACTCTACAAAATCCTACTTTTGGAGTTTTTTGTTTCTCAAACATTTTTCCCATATAAACAATGATAAAAAATTTTGAAGTTCTAAAAAATTTTCTAAGTAGTCAAAAAGTTCCAGTAACATCAACAATTTAATTCTATTTATATATTTAAATCATCGTGAGTCACGTTAAATATTTCAGTCATAGTTATGTATTACATTCATTAATAAACAATCCATTAAATTTGTAAATCATATTGAGGTATTTTAAAAACACAAGTTATTGAATCTTTTCAGACAATTTCTTATAGTATTACTTATTTTATTGGTCCGAAATTTAGTCATAGCCAGCTTTTGGGATCATTACAGAGTTTAATTACTTACATTATTTTTTGTTTTATATTATACTCATCGTTGGTTAAGATTAAGAATAATTTATCTGTGGAGTAATATTCTCGATGGTGCGGGTGGGCGTTGAGAATGTGGATATTTCGGGCCATTATCGCGCGCCCACGCCTCACTATTGGCAGAAAAATGTTACAAAAATATATCGTCGCAATTCACTCTCTTCTTGTACCACGCCGGCAGCTAACATCAGTGTTGCCGCGGCCGGCAGATTTTCATCAATGAAAGTGTCGTCGCTGTTAAATTATTGGACCTCATTAATATCGACAGTCAATATTGTTTGTACGAGTCCGTCGACTGCCCCCAGCCCCGCCCGTCTCGGGGCTCTCTTATCTCCGGCTTATCACAGTTACAAAGAGCGGAGAGTCGTAATGGAAGATATGTGTTCCAAATCGCCGAGATCTCTCGCTCGTTTCCGGTGGTTGTTTACAAAAAATAATATATAGATCTATATATAAACTCGTCGTTCGAGGCGAACGTACGAACCGGCCAGTTGAGATACTTGGTGCGATTAAAAATCGTTACAACTTCCGTTCAGGTCCGAGTCTCGAAGCGGAGCCCCAGATCAAAAAGATAAATAAAAAAATAACATTAAGATCGATACGGCGCGACGGCGCTACCTGTTTTTTTTACCGAGCTAAGAGCTCGAGGCAATTGGGGCGCTTGTGTCGCACTGGCCAACTTATTTAATATGTATATGTACTTACGAACGTGTACGTTTCGCTTCTTACCGCTAGTAATATGCAATGTAACCTCTTTTGCGGCAAAAAATTATAATTAAATAGTTTTATAGAAATCAGTTTTTCTACAAGTGTCTTGTATGCTATGAAACAAGGATATATAAATAAACAAGGATATTTATACGAAAAATTTATCCAACATTTTTGTAAGCCGCAAAGAAGTGGTCAGAAAATCAAGACTTTTTAAAATTTTGTTTGCATATTTGTAAGATACGTATCAAAAATAGTAAACAAATATTTATTTTACACAGATTATTCTCAGAAGCGAAACAGTTTTTCGAAGTAATGTCTATGTATTTCAATGTACTAATAAATGCGATTTAGAGTCTACAGTAACGAATAAAACTGAACTTGAGTTGCGACTTATGTTTCCGGTCATTAGGTTGTGCTGATTAATGATCTAATGCATACCATGTAAAAGAGATTATCATTATTCATTCCTCGCCGGTACCCGATAGGCGATACCAGTCCTAGTAGACTCCGCGGTAACTGTCTCCGATCAAAGCTTTTTGTAGTTTCTGATGACTTTACCTAAATAACAAATTATGAGCGCCCTAGCTCTTAAATCTAAGTTACTCACAACGGGTTATTTAATACTCACCGATTATTACATGCCATCGAATAGAATACAATAAACGTCTTTTCAATATTATAATGCGCCCGTCTCATTGACACTGGAGAGACATACTAATGATACCATAAATTCCCTCTAATTTTTATGAAACAGTTTAATAAAATAATAATGTTGGAGATATCCGGAAGGTCTGTAAAACCGAAAGCTCAAGCTGTAATTGCATTTAATACAGCCCGATTGCGCTACCTACAAAAGCTTACACTGAACGGGTTTTATGTTTAATTGCAACCGGTAACATCGATATTATATCGATAGTCGACGAGAGCGGCGATCGGCAATAATTTCACGAATGGTGCGCCATGATAATTAAGTGTTCGTGCGCGGTGGTGTGTGCGTGGGCCCCGGGCTCCGGAGCGAGTGGCCACGGTGCTGCGGGCCGAGGAGCGGAGAGCAGGCATATCAAGTCTGGTAACTATGCGGCGTAACTCCGGTAGCAGTGCAACAGGTCTAGCGGGGAGAGTGTGCGGGGTGCGGGACGGACGGTAGCCGCGCTACGCCGGTGTGCGCCATCCGGTTTTGTTTGCGCGTGAGCACCGAGCAGTGTAAGCGAAGCGGCGCGCGCGCATGTAGTGGTGTCTATCGAGTCGATCGATCAATGAGCTCGACATCGACTCGGACTGTTGCCTGCATGCAACTCATTGATTAACGCTATGAACGTGGAATTGTTTATTCATTCATGATGAATATTTTCATTTCAAATGAACGTTTTTGTTGTCCGCAAACTACTAGTTGACCTTCTTGAATCAGACATGCGATGTTGCTCGAGTACGTGTAAAAACATCGAGTGTTTTCCACGGATCCAGTGATTGTTCCGTGTTGGTCAGAGGCGGCGGCTGCGGCAGCGCAGAGCGTCACAGTCTCCGGTCGGTTGCGATGGGATGCGTAGATGGCCGATGTGTCGATGACTCGATGAGCGTTCATTACCTAAAAATAAGTAAAGATTACATACGCTTCGTGGGAATGTTTACTTCATTTGTTTTGAAAACGAAATCATGTCGTTGAGTACTCGTACTCCTCTGTAATCGCACAAAGTTCATCAAAATATGAAATTTTCCTCAATAATTAAATTTAATAGGTATTTTATTTTTTTACTTTAACGTTATCAACTTTCAAGACTGTAGATTAAATAATCAAGCGCTCTTTAAAATTACTTTTATTAGAAAATTATTAAAATATAATATGTTAAACATTTCATTATTATTTTACCTTTTATATTGAATAATTATATATTTTTGCACCAGTTTTAATTCAAAACACTTTTATATGTTGGTTTCTGTTTTAAAATTTATGATTACATAAAAATATGACACATATTATAATTATTAATAACTACAGTCACTAATAATAAATTTACAAAACCTTAAATTATGTCTTACATGCGCTCGTAAATGGTGTAAAGGCTTTTTAATTTTGAAACCATTTTGCAATACCTTATCATCCAAAGCATAAAGTTATTGATAAGGATTATAAATCTAATCAAAATAGATTCATGAATAATTTGATTATTTTTTTACAGTTTTAATCGAGTCCCGCATATAATGTAGGTGAGTATGGAAAAATGGATTAAAAAATAATGGTTTTTTAAACATCTAGAAAAGTAATTTTTTTAAATTTCAACAGATTTAAAGTTGAAACTTTGAAATCTTCACAAGTGATAGAAAAATGTAAAATTACTATAAGTGTTCCTATACTATCTATAACGGGGTGTTTACTGTATACAGGTCTCTCTTTTAAAATAAAGAGTAAAAGACTATTAAAATATATTAATCAAAGAGAATGGAATTTAGAATTAAATATGCAGATATAACGTTGAGTACACATAGGTCGGAATATTACAAGTAGCTTACCTTTTGTAACTTTGACTTACTTGGCATTGGCAGTACGCATTTAATCAGAGATTGTCTCATATCACGCGTTTGGAATAATTAATTGTCATCGATACATTGATTATCATGATCATTTAGCTTCAAATGAAACAATCAATAATATTTGTAAAGTAATGTGAGCATTTTAAAATAAATAAATAACTTTTCTGCTATGGGACTTTATTTAAGACAACCTGAAATCATCTGAATCTGATTTGTGAATTATATGAAGACATAGACTACTTAGTAATTTCGATATTTTTAAACTAACACTACTAAAAGAGATCTCTACAGTCAATAACAGTTATATGTATTGCGAGTTTAACGAATAAAGTACAATTTTATTGTTTAATGTCTTATTAAGTACGAACTACAATAATATCATGTATCTCGGGAATGTTTCAATTATTTACATTGAAAGATTTCAACTTATTGTAGGATTTGTAGGCCTATTAATTGATGTAGAGTATTTAATTTGTTTATCAAAATAACCTAGCTACTTTTTATCTTGAAAAGAGACAGTCCCCGTGGTATAGAAAGAGAGTGTTAGTGGAAGGGTGAATAAGTAAGTCGTTCTCTTCTCTTACAATCTACTCTGACCCCTAATTCATAAGTTTAGGCAGACGTTGTTTCGCGGGTTGTTCTATTTTTCTTCTAAAAGAATATTGTAATATGAGGTATACTGCACTAAAATCCTAGATAGTTTTGTAAGATAGCAATCAATTCTGTGAATGTAGATTTTAACAAAATTAATGAAGTAGCAATGGAAATCACTGGTTCTTTTAAGGCATAATTTAGGTTGGTTAGTTGGCTGTGTGAGGCTCTAGCGTGTGAGGCAACGGCGCAGGCGCAGGTGTGGGCTCGGAATTTGCGTGGCCGCGTGTCACAAGCGTCGCGTGGGCGGGTGGGTCGCCCACAGCGCCCACAGCGCCGCACCTAGCCGCGTCGCCGCCGCACCACTGCGCCGCCTAGCATACGCGCACTGTAGTCTGAAAATGCTCATTGACCTCTCTCTATTACTTATTGGATCATTAATTATTATTATTAGCAGTGATAATCTACCAGTTAGGACTCCGGATACTTACTCGGAGAATCCGAGTTCAATCCCAGGCATACTTCTCTTTATGTTTCTTAAGGAGAAAACATCATGAGGACACCTCCATCCACGAAAGTTCTCCATAACGTTCTCACATTCTGTGGAGGGTCATAATGGGTTAAGTTTATGGTGAATTATTATTATTTCACTTACTTTTTTTCTCTAAACGCTAAATATTATGTATAATATTATATGTATAATATATAAACCACAGAAAAAACATTACTTAGACATATTTAAAAGGGAAGACATAAAAACAACAACTACTGGTAATACATATTATAAAAGCATAAGAAAAAAACGTTACATTAAAAAATTATAAATCAATAAGGTTTGTCGGTGCTCTTATCAGTGTGATATAAAATAATAGTTCTATTATTTTTTTAAACTTGTCAATGTTGTGAAAAAATAAGAAGCTATCTAGATTTATTAAATAATGTTTAATATATTTCATAAATTTCACTTTTCTTAAATGAGCAATCAACATATACAGACATTATTTTCATGTAGTGTGCGATTGACTTTTCTTACGATAAATCACTAATCACAACTCCATACAAAGCTAGTTGCCACTTGCCATCCGTTCTATAATGATCTAGAGACACGTAGAATTAGTTAATTATTCTAATTTTCCTTTTACACAGTAAAACTAAAGCTGCCATTCATTTTATATAATAACTAAATGATAGCATATAAAATTAACCCTTCCGTGCATAATTTAGCTCCCTCAAAATAACTATTCGCAAATGCTATTCCCACGACTTTTGAACGATGGGAACGTATCCGACATAAAGTTAATTCCAAAAGGTTCTTTAATAGCACGTTATATGCTGTAGCACAAACTGATTATATGATTGCTATCACGCACGATACCTACCGAAAAAATTACGCTGTTATTACGATTCAAACAATTTGATCTGTAGAAACAATAATGTTGGTATTGATGAAGCAGAAAAAAATATTTGAGTTTACACATCAAAGTCAAGTGGTATATCGAATTTGTGATCTACGGTGTGGTCATAGAGTAGAATGTTATTTTCTTCTTACGTGGAAAGTGATGTCATTGGCCCGCTTGCCCGCTAGAGACTGTTCCACTGGCTCTGTCACAGCTACTTTTGCTTTTTGAGTGAACATTATACATCCTGGAGGGACACGTCATTGGTTTGGAATTTTCTAATCACTTTGAAATTAAACCTCGCGCAGGTTTTTTATACAGTTGATTGGATTTAGGAGCATCTGCTTATTGATGGTGGTCTTAACAAACATATGAAGATATATCTCATTCTAGCATTGCCTTTATATTGGTAAGAGTTAATATAACTTAACGCCGCAGTATACGTAGACAAAATCATGAAAAGTATGGGTTATAACCCAGCTTTATAAAATATTATGTCCGCTCTACTAACGCAAGAGTTTTGTAACGGTGAATTCTCATGACAAAATATAGATGAATTTTATTTAAATAGCCAATTTTAACACTAATTAAAATAAAATGTTGATCACGCTGATTGCTGAAGAAGTCATAAAATTTCACTTTTAAGAAATAATAGACGGTAAAAAATTAACATGTTTAAGTTCCGGTTTATTAAAATTAAATATTTGTAAGTTTGGTTGCTGATTGTGACTTTCAGGTTTAGGAAATATTTGTCAGGGCACTATAATTTGAGTTACACAGCTTTAAATATATATAATCAATGTAACCACATTCTCAAAACTTAGCTGATTTTTTTTAATGTATGTGTATAATGGTATAGTATATATATCAGAAGTCGTTGGGACATCGTTGTGATTTGGACGTCATCACGTCAGTAAGATCGTCGTCAGAAGTCGGAACGGCTTGATTGTTGCTAAGATGTCGGTGATTAAGGAGGTTTCCTGTCGCCTGCGCTGCTTGTCGGTGTGCGGACTGAGGAGTCGTAATAGTGGCCGGCAGCGGACGGCCTCACGGAAGGTCGACCGCCTCTCTCGCCGCCCGCGCCCGCGCCCGCACCTTCTCCCGCACCCGCGCCTCTTGCATGCCCGCGTTCGACCGCTACGTGGAATTCGTGTAATTGCCTTCAATTAAAACGAGAAATTCATCCAGCGCGTTCCGTCTTCGCATCACGGATGCGACTTCGGAATCACCGACGAACCGAGTCGACGCGTTATTTTATCATATCATATGGGTCACGTGAGCGAATATTCGCCACACACGTCTGCCGCTTAATAGCCACATGGGCATGGAAGGTCACCGTCGATGAGTGCGTGCCATGAATGGAGTGAGTCGTGCGCGACAGCAGCGAGCGGCCATTCAACGAGATCCTTCATTCTAGCTTTTGTTCTTACGTAACGCCCGCCCCGCTCATACAAGATATAGTTACATTAAAATATATTACAGTGTCAATGCTAACCGCCGCCGCGTCGTCGTCGTGTTGCGCTTTATGAACGGAATAAAATACTACTCGATTGTAATCCAGTAAAGTGGAGCGCGTTAACTCACTCTACACTCGGTTTCTTCATCGACACGTTCTCTGACGTACTAGACTTCGACCCGCTCCATATATACGAATTTATGAGATTATCTACGCGCATCCAATAAATCATTATACTTTTTTTATTTCCTGTTCATATTTAAACAGTTCATGTGTTAATTCGTCATGTTACCGCAGATGTTTACAAGTCTAATGTCGCAAAAAATTGAGTGCTCGCAGAAACCGGCGCGACGCGCAGTACATGTTGTTTTTATTTATTTCTAAGAAAGACTATTCGCAGAATTTCTGGAGTTCGGATAACGAGCTCTTTATATTTTTATCATTAGATCAATACTCGACGTAATATGTTTGCTTAGATAGTCGAAATAGTCTATGCATTCGCTTTATCTGACTTTAACATCCGGCATTATGATAAACATATAATACGATACCAACTCGAGGTCCACTCTGCATCTCCACTTGTGGGACTTTATGATAGTAGATTTGGTGCTGTATAATAGTATGTTAAGACAAACAAATCTCTTATGAGCCGCTTATCGGCTCTCATGCTCGCGAAAGATAATTCGTGTTCAAAACAATACTGTTTATCACAGTTAAGTAACCAGACGAGCTATTTCGTAACATTTGTACTCGTGTAGATATAAATGGTAATAAATTTTAACCAACTTATTATATTTAAAAGAATTACGAATAAAATGACACCGATAAGGCTACTTGACTTTAGAAGGAAGTTCAAAGATAACATAATATTTTGAGAGAACAATCGAAAGATAACACAGCAAGTGCCACAAAAAGTTTATTGATAATAACTCATATAAAAGCCGATATTTGGAATCGTTAGCAATCCATGATGAAATAAAAAAATGTTGTTAATCACAGCATTGATACAGTTTCAATAAGAACTGGTGAGATAAATTAGTTTCATCATAGTAGAGTCATAAGGAGTCTAATGAGTGATGACTTAATGTAGCAATTATGGAATTAGAACTTGCATATTTCTATTATTATTAGTCAATAATCCCAACCTTCACTAGGGGTTTAAACCTTAATTTCCAAAAGATAATAATTTTCAAGCAAAATTCAAATAGTTTTAATTTTAACAAATTTAAATTATTATTGTAAAAAAAATCGACTCAGTATTTCATTTAACGTATTTTGATAACTTATGGCTTTAGTTTGGTTTGCAGATTCGATTCTTACTAAGAGCAAATATTTGTAATGATCTTACAGTGACTTTCCACAGTTTTATTTATTTATTTAACGCTTTATATCATATCACAAACCTAAATAAAACAATATGGCATATATCAATTTATACAGAAAACATGGCAAGCAAAAGGCATCCTTATAGCTTATTAGTCATTTCTTCCAGACAACCTTTGCGAGATAAAGTATAGGGTGGTCCACCCAAAAATACATATTAATTGAAATACATATTAAATAAAATTGTATGATACATGCACACTATAAATATCCTACTAATATTATAAACGCGTCTGGATGTATGAATGTCTGGATGGATTTTGATGAGACTTTACAATTATATAGCTTACACATCAGAATAACACATAGGCTATAATTTATAATGATATAGTGTGAATTATCCAAAATATAGCGGAAGAAACCGCGGGGCGCAGCTATTACAAATATGTTCATGTTTCTGTTTGGGTATGTTTAGCATTGTATGTTTTTCATTAGTATGTATTATAATAACTTTAACTTATATTATATAGTTTGTATGTTTTGATTTTATTACCGTATCACACAAAAACTGATTATAGTTCCCCCGGGATAATAAAAAAAATGTTTATCGTAAGCGCTTCGATATAGTAATAGCATCATAACCCATTAATCGCTCCCCTGCTTAGCCGGGTCTCCTCCTCAGAGTAAGGAGTAAGCCATAGTCCACCACGCTGACCCAGTGCGGGTTGGCAGACTTCACACCCCTTTGAGAACTTTAGGGAACTGTCAGGAGAGGTTTCCTCACGATGTTTTCCTGGTATTAATATATGTAGAGCATGAAATGTGCATTATATTCGGCAAAAATGTCGAGTATAATTATTAAAGGCGTCTGTAAAATTAGTTGACAAGTGAACCGATACTTGAAAGCAGTAAAATGATTCAAAAGTCGATAGGATCACACCGATAGCTGAGGCGGATGGAAAGCGCGGCGCTGGCGCAGGCTTCCGCTCGCGGCCGCTCCGCCTCCAGAATAACAAACGAAACCTGATTTCTATCAAGCCCACGTTCATACTCGGTTTACAATCAAAACACTTTTTTTGATTCTCTTTTTAGTAGGTAGGTAGCGCTCTATATTCATGCGGATATTGTAATAGTCTTGAAATTTATTAAGTCTAATCAGCCCACATAATCGTATATGGAGTACTGCCTATATGGATCGGCATCACAATGAATTCTGACTCATCCACACCTACTAGTGGAAATGCCATATGGCATTAGCTATATAACCATATCTTCTATACATGTAAAACAATGACTAACTAACACATTAAAGCACAGTTAAATTTTGGGGCTGGAACTGTGATAATTTGGGTCTTTCGGAACTGGACAGTGTAGGAATTTTAGAAATTTAAATCCTAAGATGATGAAATGGGATAAAAATAATATGTATATGAAAAATCATCACTTTTCAATTCGACAAATCACAGTAATCGTTATCACGGTAATCAAAGCGCGAATAGATTGCAATAACTTAATTATTAAAATTTCGATCATACAAAGATGAAATATTTAAAATAAATTTTCCAAGAAATACTGCGAAATTCTACTAAATCATTATTGTGTTCGGTTTATAAACCTACTCGTATCAAATCTTTGCGAAATGTGTACGAAAGATGATCATTTGCAAGAAATCATTTGTAATCTGAGTGTTATACTGCGAAGACGTATTTCCCCCGAACTAATTGTTTACTTTCCAGGATGTAACCTTTAGCGTTCCGTGAAGTCTTGTGTAGCTTCTATTGGAAGTCCGTGTCGTTTTCACTTGCTATACCTATTTAGGCTACCCATTGTTCCTACAAACATTGCAATGCGTATTAATTCTGTAGGTTAAGTACCTAAAATAAAATAAGCCTTTATTTTCTACTTTTTACGTGTGTTGCTTACATAAAATTTATATTTTTAGTTACGCCATCTATATAAGTTGTCGCTTCCGCGGCGTAGGCCTCCCCAATTTCCTTCCATATCTCCCTGTTCCTTTTTTCGTTATCCATCCTGGTCCGACTCTTTTAAAGTAGCTACTTATTCCTTAAATCTTATATTTGTACTAGCCGACCCCCACGACTTTGTTCGCATGTTGCTCCGCTCCTGTGAATCGTAGCGAGATGTTAAATAGCCTTAGCTACTCCTTGTTACTTCAGGTATCTGGCAGTGAAAGTGCCGTCAAAATCGGTCGAGCCAATTAAGAGATTAGCCGGAACAAACAGAATGACAAACATGTACCGTGTATACATCCATACGCACTTAGTAAAAAACGGTTATTTTAATATTATAAACAAACAGTCCAATTTTATTTATTTGTATGGACAACATCAACATAATTTTATTTATATCAGCTCTTGCAAGGGAGTAGAATGATACTATATATATTATATCTTAAGTGCTCATAGTTCTGAAGCTCACCGAAATGTAATTGTTTCCTACGTTAAAAAAGTCGGAACCGTTAATTCAACAAAAAATAAGCGGATCCGGATGCAAGGTGCTTAAGAATTCTGAATGAAAACACATGTCGATTTTACATTACGTTGAGAAACTGGTGACTTTGGATCTTACTCATCTATGTGCAAAAGACATTTTGCCACCCTTATCACTTAGGGGGGCCAAAAATAGATAGTAGCCGATTCTCAGACCTACTGAATATATAAAATTTCATAAAAATCGGTCAAGCCGTTTCGGAGGAGTATGCTTACTGTTAGCAACACTGTTTATAAAGCAATAGTAGCGGGTAGATCATTTTATATTATTTCAAGTTTACCGACGTGAAGACAATATATAACATTCAGTGCGATAGATAGTCTCGGTCTCTCTGGTGTTTTCGTGCAGTGAACATGGAAGTTAGTGTTATAGGGTCGTGATTAAGTTCAACCTTTTTGAGGTCCACGTAAGTTTACATTATTATCCATTGTAGTTAGCGAGGTCGAGTGGTGGAGGTGAGAGTTAATATATTATGAAAGAGCTCTTTAAACCTGCTCCTGGGTCTCAAGCCCCAGGCACTGCTCGACTCCGTATAAATAGCATGTGTATACGTATTGCTGTACAGTAATGTGTATCATATATCTTTCGTCTGGTAGCATCACTAACATTGTGACACGAGAATTTTATATATAAGATAGAGCAATAAAAGATAGGGATTTTATTGATTTGCCACTTCTGTACCGATCTATAATATGATATCACCTATTGAAGACTCAACAAGTGAAATGGAAATTTAAGCAAGTGGTAGTTATGCGGTTGATGCTTGCCTTAATTTTGCTGAACAATAGATAAAGTAACCTCAGGTAGATCTTTTTTTTTTCAACCAATTTCTTATAACGTCCATTCACAATCACAATAACTGGTGTAACTTGGCTTCTTTTTATTGAAATGATCTTCAGTATTCGTTAAAAATGTAGAGTAATAGGAAATATTATAGTCAACAATACATCATCGCCGATATTTTTAAAATTGTGAATGCGTATCACATAAAATGCTTTTATTTTGCTATTTAATTGAGATTTGATGTATTAGTATGACATTAAAATACTTATTTTGGTATAGTTAATGTATTAGCTAGAATTATGACAACGTCTCGTATAACGTAGCGTTATCGCTCGTCCTTGACACAGAGACACCGCGTGCACAACGCGCCTTATTGTCGTTGCAACCTTGCGGAAATGATGCTCACTAGTAGCTAGAGGTACCTATTAGCAGTACCAGTTAGCACCGCAATAATACTATGTACTACCGGAAACATAAACGTAGTATTTTGCATTTCCGGTCTTTTAAAGCGAATCGTTTTGACTCATTAACCGTTCAATCAGAATATATGTGAGCTAGTAAGAACTTCAGCGTTCATCCCTGATCAAGAGATGTTATTCTCAGTCGCAGGACGAAAGTGGGCGGCGTGGTTTGACTCTCGCCGACCGGAAACCTAATTCCCGGATGCGGCCGCGGGGATCTCACCGGAAGCTCGATAAACGAGCACATCCGCCACCGTCGCCCGCGCCGCAAAATTTGGCACCGCGAGCGCTTCACAGCCCGCTTCCGGTCCCCGCCCCCCGCATCCTTCTATCGCCTGCGAAAATAGCGGCGACCGCTTCGTGTACGCGGTTCATTCAGTATGGCCGCCTTCCATTCATAAAAAGGCGAGGCGCGCGCGGCAGGGAGCGCGGCGGGAGGTGCACCGCTCCGCCGGCCCGCTCCCGCGCCCGACGCCAGTGCGGAATGTGCCAGCGAACGAAACGGTTGTTTCGTTGGAGCGTAGCGCCGACGCTCCCGGTTTTCCATTAAAATGTGTATAAGAATAAGTGCAGTGAATCCGCACGAGTTCGGAACGGTTACGAGAATCGCCGTCGTCAAGATCGGGAGTAGAAATCAACGTAGAACTTCACCGAGGAAGTGAGTAGCGGCCATATTGCAGTGATAACCGCGCGGCGGGCGGACGAGAATCGAGGCCGGTGCGTGGGCCGCCCCCCGCCCGCGCCAGGTGCCGCTCCGGACCGCGCCGGTCTTACGAGCCTTCCCGTGGATTTGCGCGGCCAAAATTTGGTGGTTCCACCGTATTTTTATGTGTCAGTGAGCCTACCGGCGCGGTTGCGGTGCGGCACCGGTGTCAGAGCACAGGAGCTCAGTGTAGTGTGTGGGGCCGGTCGGCCCGAGTGCCCTTGTGTAGCGATGTGTGTAGGAGACGTGTGACCGTGGAACGTCTGCTTCGTAAGTACTTGTCCAACGTCAGTCCACATCCAGGATGTGACGAGGCACGATGCATAGTTCCGGCTAGGTTTTATAGTCCTCATGCAGAAAGTAGTCCGTATTTGATTGAATCGTAAAAAAAAATGAGCAAACATGAATGATCAGAATTACGCAGTGCCTGGCGACCACCAAAAGCGACTATAAGCGCCGTCACACGTGTACGCCTCACGCTGCCGCCACCAGCCCGCCACGGCGCTAGAGCGATCAACGTCTGCAGCGAGAATATTCTCCACTAGCAACTTTGAAAATGCTACAAACATCTTCAAAACAAAATAATCACTAAAAACAGTCGCGATCTTAGTCGATAGTGTATAAGAACAATCCTCTAGCGTCGTCTGTTTTATGTAAAGTCAGTTAACGAGAAGATTACGGTTATATTTTATTACATATTTTGATCGTCGTATCCAGAATTATTATAGCAACAGTAAGACCAATTTCGACAACGTGTGATAACTGAAGGCAGATAACAGTTGAAACGAATTGTAAACAATACACACTGCATTATCTTACAAAACCTTACGATGCTTAAAACATTTAGACAAAACAAAATAATACCTACGATAATCGTATTAATTGATGTTTTTCATGTAAAACATAGATTCATCTCACTACACATGTAAATTGTGCTATTTAAATATGTAAGGCACTGTGTGTAAATCTTGTATAAAAAAGGCTTTTAATTAATATTCATTTTATGTTCTATTAATTGGCCATATTTAATTTTCTTTCCTCTAAACTAATTTTTCGTATTGATAATATCTTATACCTAATTATAATGACAAAAAATAAATCGCCATCAATGTCATTAAGATGATTATCCGAAAGCTTAAACCAAATATCGAAAAGGTTGTTAATAAAGTTTGCTACTGTTGAATCTACATAAAACAAATCAATATCTTTTAGAGAAAACGACAGAAATCTCGACCGAATCATAAAGATATGCATTACAGCAAAACTTTATAAATAAAATAATACTGAAAATCATACGTACATAGTGGAAGGAATTTTTATTTGCTAATCGGAGCGAAGGCGACGTTATTTTATCCGAGATAGGTGGACACTTATGGAAGCCAGATGCCAGTCATAGTTAACATATATGCAAATTCTACTGAGGTTATTAATTCCGCAGCAGTAATTTTAATGGGCAATCCGATTATAATCTACTTTTTATACATATATTAGTATTCAAAAGATGACACAAGAATTATTCACGATTTTATTCTATAAAAATTAATTATTAAATGTTAGATCAAAAACTGATTATATGCATGAGATTAAGTGTTGCAATTTTATGTTTATATGATGAATACATTGCATAAATATTAAAAAAATATATATAAAAAAATGAAGGCTTATAAAGTGCTTTAATTTTGTAGATTTACAATATTTATTTAATAAGTAAACTAAACCTACTAATTCATAAATAAAATAAACTACCTGTCGTTCTAAAAAATTCATTAGTCCGCTAAGAATTTCACTAAGCTTATAAATAACCAAATACTTTTATATTACTCTATCGAAATTATAAATAGACTACACGATAAGCAATAAATTAGCATTAAAGTCAGTTTTGAATTAAAAAGCATTAGTATTTCAAATAACTATCGTCATAAAGCCAAGAGTGGAGATCGATTGAGGATAGTAATACGAGTAATAACCTTCTAATAAGTCTTAACAAGAATGTTTTATAAAAACTAATAGCTATTCAAATTTATCCAGTAGCTGCTCGTACAATTTATAATAGTAAATCTAATAAAACAAATCGTCTATCGATAAACATAACGGTATTCTTGACAATATAAATGTTATGAAATTAACTATTTTTCTTTAGGCGGATGGCGGATCATTTACGGATGATAATCAGAATTGAGTAGGCTAAAGTCTGTTAACACTATACTTCAGACTTCAAAGCTGTCGCAATCTGAATTTCACTGTAATTGACACAAATTATATCGAATTAAAATACATGACAGAGAAACTAAGTCAACGTTTCATTATATTGCTATACTTTGAAAAACAAATTGAGATGCAGTGATGGCCCAGTGGTTGAGAGATGCAGTGATGGCCCAGTGGTTGAGACTTTAAGTCTTACTCGGGAGGTCCGAGGTTCGATCCTGGGCACACACCTCTGACTCTGAGTTATGTGTGTTTTAAGCAATTAAATATCACTTGCTTTAACGGTGAAGGAAAACATCGTGAGGAAACCTGCACTCCTGAGAGTTCCATAAAGTTCTCAAAGGTGTGTGAAGTCTGCCAAGCCGCACTGGGCCAGCGTGGTGGACTATGGCCTAATACCCTCCTCATTCTGAGGAGGAGACCCGGCTCAGCAGTGGGCCATTGAAGGGTCGTGATGATGATGATGACTTTGAAAAACAAAGTATAGCATTAAAGCTGTAAACTGTAAGAAAATGAGGGACAAGCTATTATTACGTATATATAGAAATTTGCACACACGAAATAAAATCGATATTGAATCAATTATTATGTAGTTTGATCTGTTTTTAATTCCAACCTAAAATTACTTTTAAATATTTATTCTGTACAGTAGATCTTACCACTTACTTATTAATTTAACTTTCTATTTTACGTACTCACAAACAGAATTTGTTTTATTTCTTTTTAAAAACGCAATATCTGGTAAAAACCTTATTTAATACCGATTAGACTCCATAACCTAGCATTTAGGTGCATTAGATTAATTTTAAAAAATAATCAAATATATCTCTGAAACAGCACAACCGATTTAGATAAAATTGTTCCTAAATATGTATTTTAAAGGATTATGCTTATTTCAATAACATTTCGCTGCGGAATAATCCATTTTTCCTCACAAAACAAGGCCTCTGTCTATCTAAGAACACCGGATCTCCTAGATAATAGTTATATCTACTGGACAATAAAGTAACTACTTATAACCAAAAATTTCTTTTTAACTTTAAAATATAAAGAATAACAATAAGACTTCATCGCATAGTCAAAACCTCTTGGAGTAGGACTATGACATGTAGGTTAGGGCTAAGGAAGTAAAGGAACCCCTAAAGCGATAGTGAATGGGATAAAACGAGGTTTGAAATCAGTAATTCCAGAAGAATATAATATATAGAACAATATTACCACGTAAGCAAAGCAGATAATGTCTTAGTATAATATAAAACGATTGTTGCATTTAAGCGGATTAAAAGCTTACTTAGATTTAATTATCACTTTTTTCTGATAATATTAGAACGATAAGTTTACGGTATATAATCACACATCGCTACATTTAAAGGTACTATAAATGGTTTTTGGGCTCGTCTATTACATTGTTTTTATATCTATCTACTCTAAAATAAGATCTGATGAAATGTCCTGCTTATTGATTCAAAATGCGTTAGTTTGAAAAAGATAGTAAATAGACTTATTTAAATACAGATATTTATAGAAACAAAAGTATTCATTGGGAAAAAATCATCAAGTGGACTTATCAAAAATATAGTCACATTGATAACCTCTTTCTACTTCCTATATAGTTAGCAGTTTTAACGTAATGAATGTGTAAACAATATCATGTTATATTTAAATGAATCTCTCTGTCTCTATTAACGATTGCGTTCATTTTTTCTCAGGTGGGGACGATGAGGGAACAGGAAGGCGACGGCCCAGAGAGCCGTTAGCCGGACTCGATGGACGAGTATGGCGGGCCGGCGGCGCCGCCCCGGCCGCCCAAGCCGGCGGCGCGCGTGCACCGCGCGGGTGCGAGCGCGGCGGGCGGAGCGGGCGCGGGCGGCGCGCGCCAGCCCGCCGTGTCACTACTACGGCCGCGGCCCGAGGCCGAGCGCGAGCGCAACGCGTACGTGGAGGCGCCGCGACGAGTGCCCCCTGCGCCGCCGCATCGCCACGCGGCCGCCCAGCCCCTTAAGCCGGTGACCGCGCAGCCCGCCGCCGCCGCCGGTAAGGGGCGCGCGCCGGCGGCTGACTCGATAGTGTGCGAGGTGTGTGGACGCTGTCGCTGCTCGCAATGTGCGAGGCCGCGGCCGCTGCCGTCGCGGTGGTTGTGCGGGTCGTGCCTGTGTAGTGCTGAAGCGTGCGTGGACTACGCGTCGTGTATGTGCTGCGCCAAAGCGTTGTTCTACCACTGCGGGAGCGGCGAGGAAGAGGCGGGTGAGCCGTGCGAGTGTGGACCGCGGCTGGCGTGCGTGGCAGCGCTGTCGGTGCCGCTCCCGTGCCTGTGGCTGTACTGGCCGCTGCGCGGGTGTGCGGTGGCGGGCGCGGCCGCGTACGCGCGCTGCCGTCGCGCGGGCTGCCGCTGCGCCGAGCCGCCGCCGCTCTCCAGTATTATCTAGTCCGCCGCGCGCCCGTGGACGCGTTGTACAAATATTTATTGGCGAGCGGGAGCCGTGGCCCGCGGGCGGACGTGGTGCCGGAGTGTGGGTGAGCGGCCGGGGCCTATGGACGAGCGCCCCGAGCCGTCGAGTGATCGTCTTGTGTAAATATAGTCATATAGTGTGAATGTACGTGAACGTGTCGCCCGAACGCCGAAAGTCTCAAATTTTCTTGAGACCGAAACGTGTCATAAGAAAACGCTAAAATTAGTATTTTGAAATCCACACACCCAGAGAAGATTAAGAATGAGATATAAAACATACTTATTAAGATGTAGATAATTTACCATTTATTTATTAACTGAATTTGTATTTATTTGTAAATAAACAAACAATATTATAAATACGAATGTTTACTACAATATTTGTTTTCTTTTTGTTAAACTTACTAAGCGAAGCACATAATATATCCTATAAACAATTTATAATTGTGCTTTATAAATTGAATCTACATTAAAATATATTTCTAAAAAGTAATTTAAATGACAAATTATATTAATAAAACTTGTTATTAACCATCAAAAAACTAGAACAGTATTATGCAATAAACTGAAGTAGAAAACATAATATTCGTATAATGAAGTACATTTTTTTATAAGTTTGAATGTTCCACTGTATAGCACAATATCTAAATTAAAACTACCTTCATAGTCATGTAATGGTGTATATATAAAAGGCATAATATATGAATAGCTTATTCGATGTATAAATATTGGTTCGCTTATGAGCTGGCAGGAAATGTGGCGCGCCGCTTCCTCCTGTCTCACTCTTCCTTCCTTCACGTTATGTTTATTTCGTGCCTGGAATGCACTATACATATAATATAAAACACATTCAATATAACAAACTGGAAACATGAACTAAATTATATTGTTGTCATGTACCGGTATTATTTGCTATCCAGGGATGTTATGGAATGCGGTAATCGTTACCGAGAATAACGGATATTTAGGAAAAAACCTTTAATTTTTATTTTATCTAAAAGTTTCGATAAATTCTGGCAATAGTCGCACTTTCCTTGCATTGTTAAATAAATAGCCCATCACTTTACTTTTACAATTGCTTATACATCTAATATTCGTTACTGAAAAAGATCCAAAACTAACAGATAATCTGAAATAACTTCGAAACCGTGACCTTATCTGAAATCGGTATGGTATGATTCCTATATTCCGATCCGGAGTTTTATATCCATAAAATCCCTGGTTATATCATACTCGAGAGTCAAAAATTGACCTAAATTTTAAAAAATACATCATGTAGAAACCATTACATCCGTGATAAAGACGCAGTTTTATATTTAGTTGCGACTATTTACAAGATTTACTTGAGAACGTACTTAGCTGGAGCGTTTAAATTGGGACAACAGATGTCGACGAGCCGCCGACAGCGTTTGATGGGCGGATGAGCTCTGGCATGGGATAAAAGGAAACTAGTTATAGTAGGACATATATGATATAAGACGAGTAGTAAACTAAAAACCATATGCCACAATTAGATCGTTGTTATGAATAACTGTTATCTTCGCTCTATCCAGCACAGCACAACCTACCATATGTGCTTTCTAAACGAGTAGATATAACATCTAATCCTAAGTTAAATTACACAAGCAATGTATTTGACAGCGGGAAGTGCGTGAGATGTGTCATGCTTATCCTACAATGTTCGGTCAGTACCTCGAAGTGTTCCCGATATATTTAGGATCTGGTGTAAACTTGTGGTGTGCCACACTCTGACACTCGTATAGGACGCCTATTAATTTGCAGCGTGCGTAAGCACACCACGTCAGAATTTTAATGCTCGATATTTGCAAGTATACAGGATCCTCTGCGTCTCCGAATAGACGCACCACGACATTTCTATTTATTCGAACACAAATGCGCCTAGCTGATGTATTACAATAGATAAACCTGTTTGCTTCGACTGAATTCATGTTTTATATTAAGAAAAAAAATAATCTCCCGTATAAAATATGTCGGCTCCGTGGAACGTTTGACCTATGCTTCATGCAAGATGGATTATTCGTGTCATTGTGAGGCTGTGAGAGCTCGGGGCGGTGGAGGTGCGTCGTGGCGCTTGTGTTCGTAAACACGCTATTTCACTGTCAAATCTTGCTATTTATCGATCACATTCCTTGACCTGTGGCCCGAGATGCATGATGCGGTGGCACTCGGATTGTTCGATGCTCGTTGAATAATGCTCCACAAACTTCTATTACAAGACAAAAATGAAAAGCGAATACCCCTCTACGAAAATATGTAAAATACAAATTCTTTGAAACTTCTATTAGTACAATTATTATATTAAAACGTTAAAATTAAAAAAGTCTTAATTAATTTCGAATAAGAATACATATAACATAGTCATAAAACTTCATTTTATATCTTCTTAAAGTTCAAGACGTGTAATATTTTGATAAATACTTATTCTATTAATAAAGTGGGCATTATCACCCGACGCCTCAGTCACGTAGCCAGCGGGTCTGCGAAATACTCCATCCACTAGAGCTTAGCTCTACGTGTACAATTTAAATAGTTCTATACATTTTCGATTTTAACTAAACACGTTTTAGCAAATTATTTGAATACTAGCTTTACGAGAAATAAAAAAAAGAAATCTATTTAGAGCAGCCATGCCCAGTTTTAAACACTCTATGTCGGTCACTACGAAATTTATTAAGATTAGCTTTTATCTGAATAGTTTAGTCAATGTTTGTGGCTGCCATTGAACTCTTAACAAAATAGCATTAATTATAATAGAAAAGTTTTGATGATGTATTTGATTCGTCTCTATAGTATAACCGTCACTCCAAGTTTTGAATAAGCGACAAGAGATTTATGAATAAGTAACTATTATTTAATAAAATTATATGTATACCTAGAGATAACTGAGGTGACAATCGGAAGTAGATAAAATAATAACTGTTTATTAAGGTCATTTTAAACGTATAAAAAATAGAATTATAGGTATGGTCAATTATTCTAATTCATTGCAAAGTATTTGAGGCTAAAACCATATGGTTGTTTATATGGCTTTCTTAATATGATTGGCAGATAACTAACGTGAAACTAAATAAAAGCATGTAATCAAGTGTTAACTACTCACTAGCAAAAGTGCATAGTAAAACTATTTGGCTGTAGCCGGTACATCATCTGCAGAGTAGACGCAGGCGATAAGGCGGGTCATCGCGCAGGAAGCGGCTCTTCAAACGAGCCCGATGCTACGATATCGAGTTGAGCAACCGCCCCGCGCATCTATTCACTCGTTGCTAACCTATCTCAAGACCGAAATTAAACAATTAGTCCGTTGGCCACGCCAAAACATGCTGTCTATCTCTGCTAGTTGATCTTAATAGGCACAATAGAGAAGTCTCAAAACACCTGCTAATGTCAAGTGGTATTTAATCTGTATGTTGCTGTATCATTTTGAGTATAGAAATAAAATATCTAAATATAGAGATCTCACGATAATATAGCCTGGTCTCAAACGTTACCTCTTATCGCTGGGTCTCTATAAATCTGAAAAGCTTTTGAATTAAACTTACGATATCTGTTTTACCAATATTGATTGAGTAAATTAATGGGCAATCATTGACACATTATGTGATAAGGCAGAACTGTCGCATTTTATGAATCATTTGTACGGCTGTCCCGTCCCGTCTAGTTGGAGAATGGATTCTTTCTAAGGATTGGTATTATGTGGTCTGCCGGGCCAGAACGGCCTATAGGTGGCCGGTGATAGGGTTGGAGGAGTTTATTCATTCCGCATTTAATATTCCTGACGTCAAGCAGGCACATAAACAGTGTCCGCTCAACGAAACCATAAATCGATTCATTCATACGACGTTTCGCTTCATCAATCAATTGTCTATAAATAAAAGATGAAAATGCGGCACGGGTGAGGCGGCTTCCACTCGTAATTCTGACGTCAGTCACAATGGATAAAGGTTTTTTATTCGACTTTAGTTATCTATTCTCAAGAAAAATTACATTATACAGAATTGATAAATAAGAAACGAGTTTCTTGCCTATGGACGGCAAGTGCAACTTGAATATAATATCCAACGGTCTTTTTTGTTTTCATTTCGTAGTACCGATAAATCTAGCTCGATATCCTGCCAAGCTGAATACGAACGAGAACTTTAGAATTAACTTACTAAACGAGGATTCCGTATATAAATTAATTTCTATCTAATAATAATCATAATACCTTTTAACTTATTTAGCCAATTTAATTTTATAATATATTATGATTTCGCAGACAATATAAAACTATTGCATTAATTTTTACATACTAATTCTTCTGTGTTATAAGCTTAATAGGTGTTTTAAATCCGACTGTAAAGGGGATCTTATCTCAGATTTTGAGTTATTTATTACAGACAATGATGACATTAAATGAATTTAGTTTAACAGCTATTAAAAACGTTTCCTCATTCAGCTATAACTAAGATTACAGGGAAGGGCTCTAGTATAGGTACCTCAAGGTAAACTGAAAAGACTATCTTGTATAGAAAATTGTACACAAGCGTTATTTATGTTATATTAAATAAAAAACTAAATTTAGTTTAAGCATGTAAAGTTTCGAGGCATCGCTTGTATAATTTATTTTATTATAACGAATCCTCTCAATCGTGATTCATGACCTTCACCTTACAAGAGAACACGCATTTTGTGGATATGAAAACTTGACTCCTAGCCATACTATTTTATATTTATGAAACATAATTTTATGGACTTCAAAATTTAAATACATCTATCAAAGTCTACAAGTTGATAGCGAAGTGTTTTTTAACGTTTTTTTTAGTGACATCATATCCGTAGATTGTTATGACTTCTTTTTAAATAACTTAACTTTAAAAAAAATATAGAAGAACATGTACATCCGTGTCAGCTTAGTTACATTTTTTTATACTTAGACATAACCATCATCACCCTTTAATGGCCCACTGGTGAGTCGGGTCTCCTTCTCAGATTGAAGAGTTGGGCCATAGTCCACCACGCTGGCCAAGTGCGGGTTGGCAAACCGACTTCACACGCCGATAGAGAACATGGATAACTCTTAGGAGTATAGGTTTCCTCACGATGTTTTCCTTCACCGTTAAAGCGATATTTAATTTCTTAAAACACACATAACTCAGAGGAGGAAAAGTCAGAGGTGTGTGCCCAGGATCTCACATCGGACCTCCCGAGTAGACATAAATGTCTCAACCACTAAGCCATAACTCCTGTTTTTATATACTTATACCTAGATATATATGGAAGAATTTCTGAACTAATAATAAACTTCTGACTTCATAAAGATGACCCAAGCGTCTTTATATAGCATAGATGATAACATGCAAATCCAGACAGACAGTTTTACGTTTGACACCATTAGATAAAGATAAATAAAAGTGCTGTGACCTAGCGGAGATTATTTTCGTAAGTGTTATGCAGGTTCAATACCAGACTTAAAGTTTTTAACTCATACTAGAGAGTTAACACGTGAAAGACAATAATACTATAGGTTTTAGAAAGGCAGTCTAACTGTTTTTAGGGTTTGTGACTAAGGTGCAGTTATAAAAGTTTTCTTTACTCCGCATAAACACATGTCTTCACTACCAATAGTCAATAATTACATGAAAGTTATAATATGCTGCTGATTCTTAGAAATAAATAAACTTTATTGTGTACAAAATCAAAAAACACTACAATAACTCCTTAATAACAAATTATACATCTAAGTCTTAAGGTAATTTATTAATAGTAATGTGGGTTGTTAAAACAAACACGTATGATACAAGAAATAAGCAACTTACAAGTTTAACCATATACACTATGGACCTAAATAATTTTAACAAACAATTTTTATCGGATTATTTTCAAAAGCGGTTTAGAGTTCTATCTAGTATCTAAACTAGGCCGAGCCTGTACCTTAGAATGCTAGTCTCTTCCATACGTATGATTCAAAAACCTATTAAAATTGATGCTCAAAAAGCTTCATATTTTATTGCATTATTTAATTTTAAAAAATGCTTTTTTATTTACTCAAAAAAACTTTTAAATCATCTTCTTTATTCAATCTCATTTTATTTTATTTTCAAACAGTATATTTTATAATTCATCTATATTAAAAATTTATTATTAAATTATTTAAAATACAGCTTAGAAATAAGTAACAATAGAGTTTTAATTTAATAATTGTTATTTATTTTCATTGATGGTAATCTAGTTAAATACCAAAGGTTCAGTATCATAATATAAACTTAAAATAAATGTATTGTATTTCAGCACATGTAAAATATTTTGTTGATAAACTTATTGACTTGAATTGATGTATAGAGACATCATTTCCAACAGCAAAGTAAAGTTTGTCGTTTGTCCGATTTTTTTAATAAACCTATACAACGAAACTGTCGTGTCTTCTCTCACGTGGCTCTCCAGAAGCAGTACATTAACAGAGTAAAACGATAATGAAGATATTTGTGTCACTGGCTGTCGAAAGCTTATCTAAGCAGCGTATCTACACAAATACGAGACGTATAAACTACGGTCATCGGTCGTGAAGAGCCGACAGATAAAAATATGTCCTCATTGTCGGCCTACGCGACGTTGTAGGTGTATGTCCTCTCTTCGCCTCTCCTCTCCTCTGCTACACAGTACCCATTCATGCTACTTGTTTTGCTCAGACGCTAATCTATGCTAATATTACATTCGATTTCAAAACGATCTAATTTATATGATTGACTGGTAGTTCAAGAGTTTGTGCATCGTTTAAGAACCTCAAGCCCCAGGTGCTGCTCTGACTTCAGTCTACAGTAAATGATATCATAATCTTTTACGTTTCTGTTTGCCGTATAGAATATATATACTTAATAAGAAACTTCTAAGCACTACTGACACTTCCAAGCTATGTTAGTCAATATACGATCCATAAAGTTACTAGTCAAACTGCCAATAATCTATGGAAACGAATAGAAACTTTTTGCCAACCAAACGATATTAAAACCTTAATAAATCCGTTTAAATAATTAATTCCAAAAAAAAGTGACTTCATAAAAATAGACAGCTAATATTTTTTGTTTTTGTGCGTGATGGCAACAAAACTTACCATACCTAAGCTCTCTTTAAATCAGAAACTTAATGTTATAAGTATAAAATATATGCTAAAGACAGCTTTAAGTTGAATATCTCAGATCGCAAGCGCAAGGATTTTAAGTTCATAGCCGACAGTGACAAGCAAAGTAAATAACTTATGACTGTAAAGAAACTTAAATCGCCTTACAGAAACACCTACTTAAGCACGTTACACCTTCTGTTGACAGTAAATACCATACAATACCATGGTATAAGATGTATGCTATGTCATGCTATACCATACATGTTTAATCTGTATTTTTTTTCATGAATGTGAACTTGATTTTTATTAACAACCATTGTAGGTTTTAGATTATTTGTCTTTAAACACAAAGTTTAACTCTAAAGTCACTAATTTTAATTAACAAATGGGAAGAATAGTGAAATATTAATCTTTAAAAGCTTTTATGTCTATAATATAAAACTGCTCAACATATTTCATAGACAAAAGAAATTATTTAATATTCAATTATTATAATAATTTCTGTGACAAAAGATAGATAAGGTGGAAACTCTATTTAATATTATTAAATATTTGATTACTCATAGAAGAGATTTATTTTCTACATTACCGAAACACAAATTTAAATGAACGCTATTGATCCGGATATACGGATGTATTTAAATGAAACCACGCAACGGATTATAATACGGCTTTCGCCAAGAGATAGAGTGCTTCAAGAAGAAGAGAAACTGTGCAAAGTAATAAATAAAATAAACTTTACCCATAATATTAACTTGCTTCGAGTCCCAACTACTCTCATAACATATCTTAAAATAGTTATTTAAGCAAAACTGCAGGCTATAAATTAAAGCTAAGTAACAGGCAACAGCATAAAGTTCATATTATATTTATCATCGTAATTAACAGCTTGCCCACTGTGGGTAGAGCTGGTACGTGGGACGGTGTTGCGCGTGCGCAGACTTGCGCCAATGCTGCCAATGTACTTGGAAGTGGTAACCACAAATTAAATATGGCTGCATAAAATGGAAAAATAAACATAAGTTAAAGTGTATATACGTACCAAGTATATAGACATTTTTTTATTTATTCGTGTACCTTATCCCTATTGATTTAAAGTTTAAAATTATATATTAAATTTGACTTTCCTAGATTTTGCATATATCTTAATTTTTTTTTTCAGGTTTTAAAACATAGTGTGTGCAATATTTTTATTATTGTATTAGGTTATAATTTTTTATTTTTCTACTTACATTATATTTTTAATTCCATAATTTAGTTTTATCATAATAAAGTATGCGTTTATATTAATACTTTTAGGATATTCTGACTTATACAAATTCAAATTCATTTATTTATTGCGAATATAGGTTATAGATACATAGATGTTAACATAAATGAGATTCACTATATTCTGAAGGCGTGCAATATTTGCAATTATTAATCGATATTACATATTTTAATTAAGTATAGTTTAATAAACAAATATTTTAGACATTATATAAGATTAAAAATAATATTACAAAATAATATAACCTTAACATTTTGTCACTTAAATATTCATTTATGTCATAATATGTTTTGTCCAATAATAAGTTTTTAAGTCTTATTTTAAATAGCGATAATTGTTGTCTGAAAAATGGTCGATGGAAGGTGATTATAAAGCTGTGGTCCAATACAATAGAAGCTTTTACTAAAAATGCTAGATTTGCTTTGAGGGCAGCGAGCTTTATGCGTAAGTCTTCTGCACCCCAAGGTTTCAATTACAATTACATTTTATAAAAACTGTGGACTCGTAAATAAAGAGACTCGGGAATGTAAGAATCTTATAATTTTTAAAGTATTAGTATACAATCTTGTGTTTTTCTAATGCTAACTATCCCTTGTACAATGGGAGTTAAAAGAAAATGATGAATGAAAATTGAGCAACATTCAAAATTAACATTTCATTCATTTTCAATATATATTAACACAGTAATGTACGGTATTATTTTTTTCTTCTCATAACTGTTTATACCAATATATAAATAACGATAATAGGAGCTAAAATATTGATCTCTTATTGAAGGATGTAGATAATTGTTTAACTATATAATACTAACACTCATAATTCTTAAGTTAATATTTAAAGCAGTATCTTGCATCTCTCAATGTAGTTACACACAAATATCATTAACAGAGTACTTAGCTACTGTACTGAACAGCATGACGGGCATTTATACCTATAGTTTATTAAAAGGCAAACAATCAACCATTGTCTCTACCGGTAGAGACCATTTACATGCAGGTGAAGGCTACAAAAAATTCAAAGTGGGATCGAAAAAATGTTTTATGATGCCATAGTACGTAACATGAAGTATTTGTCCCTCACTAATATATACTCGTAGTTTTCATAAACTCCTTTCGTTGTAAATTTCTCAATTCACTAAGTTACCAAGGATTTTTGTAATTGTAAAAAGTATTAGGCCGATCTTTTTCTGTATAGTTTAATGGTTAGCTTAGAAATTAGTTTGTTGATAAGATCAAACCTGTAAGTGAGCTAAGATACACTTATTTTATTAAATTTATAACAACAAAATAGATTTTGTCACTATACAGGATGGATTTTTGAGACGGGTCAGTAAGGGCAGGTACCTTAACCATTATAGTTACAGGAAAACGTTCCTAGGAGACCATCCATAACATTCAACATTTTTAAGATATTCTGAACTAGATTCACAGTTTTTTGAGAAAATGTACGGTCAGCGAGAAAAATGCTAAAATCCAAAAAAACTCTACTCCCCTCTGAATATGTTAACGAAAGACATACGTACGTATTGTCTTTAAAAAATTTAAATTTCTCGAGTTTCCTTTAAGACGGATTTCTAACAAAGAATCTTATAAAAAATCAAGTCTGTATAAAATTTTTAATTCTATATATAATATTATTACTTAATTCAAGGAGTATATACTAAGGATCGCTGAAGACATTCTTTCATTCATATATCCTATTTCTTCAATCAATCATCATTCACCACCAAAACCCGTTAATGGCCCACTACTGAGCCGGGTCTCCTCCTTAGAATGAGTAGGTGGTTAGGCCTGGGCCACGCTAGCCCATTGCGGGTTGGCAGACTTCACACACCTTTGAGAACTTTTAGGGAACTCTCTCAGAAGTGCAGGTTTCCTCACGATGTTTCCCTTCAACATTATAGCAAGTGATATTTAATAGCTTGCCACTGGGTTATCACTGCTATTCTTGCAATTGATAAAAAAGTATTAGTAAAGTTAAGTGACATGCGGAGCCACCAGCAAAAGCTAGTTAAGCACAAGTTGCATATTAACCGCATTTGTGGGATTGTGTGTAGTGTAATATTACGGTGTCGTGTGGCGGGACAGGAAGAGCTCGCGTTGCGACACCGATAATGGTAATACGACTCAACTTTTAACGTTCCACGTTTCATACATCAATGAATTTCATATTTATATTTCTTTTTCATATTCTATAACAAGGGCAATGTCCTTTACAAAGGGTTAAGTTAGAAAACTAAATCAAACTTATCATACTTCTTTCTGAAATATTAGAAGAGTTCTTACGAGATTACGCAGATTTAATTCGAAAATTCGATGATTTGTGCAATAAATTATATTGCTATTGTCAATATTCCACATAGTGTTACATAGTAGAGCATTACGACAATAGGAAACGTCAGTTTTATATAATTTGCATAACATTCAAGACAGATTCCAGAGCAGTAGGACGTCCGCTGATACATCAGATAGAACATCCGCTCTCAATAAACAAAACAAAACAGATTTGTTTAACATTTCTTTACATAATAAACTGTTATTATAATTAATTATTGCTTTGTTATTATGGTTTTATGTGAGAGGAACGGAAAAAGGAATTCTTCTGTGATTTGCTAGAGATTCAACGTAATAAAGCGCATTCCTTTACAAATGTTATCTACATTTTAAATAATATTCTAGCTTTTGTACAGTTTTATTTTAAACTAGCCGACACGCTTTCGCTTCGCTGAAGTGTATTCAAACTGTTCACTCATACACTCACTCATTTATTCATTCATACTCTACCCGCAACTTTTTATCGATCTATTTATTAAGATATACAATTCCGTTGTACATTAATTTGATCTATCTCGTATGATTTAGCCAACGTATGCGTACATATATAAACCTTCCTCTTGAATACACTATCTATTGCTGAAAACTTCATTGAAATCCGTTGAGTAGTTAAAAAGATCCAAGTGAACGGATAGCGGAAGCTACTTTATTTTCAACTATGTAATGATTTATAGAAAAGAAATACTAAATATTATTTACTGTTTCGTTTAACATTTAATAATAAAATTTTAACTAGCCAATGTCAATCTTATTTTTATAAGCATTTTATGACACCGATAGAACAAGCCACACCAATTATTCTTAAAAATATGTTTGCATAAATATATACAAACAATACAGAGAAAGCAAAAATTTCGAAAAGAATATGGACGCAATATTCACAATTTTTTCCTTCGCTTGCTTCTCTCTCTATCTTGAAATCTAGTCTTCTTTTTACCCAAGCGAACTCAGGGTGAGTCGGTGTAGATGTAATGTAATAATAAAAAGAATTAAAATGGCGTAGCATAACATTCGAGTCGGATTCCAGAGCAATCGTTCGTGACGGACGTTCATCCGCCGCGCCGCGCCAGTGCCGGTGCCACTGCCGGTGCCGGTGCCGGAGCTGCTCGCCAGATAGCGCATCCGTCTGCTATCAGCCTGCCATCGTTTAAATAAATCAAACTATAACATTATACTAAAGAAAGCTACCTTTAGTTTGTAATATTTTTAATATGAAACTATTTTGTGCGTCTAAACAAATTTATAGCCTATGTCCCTGCATTTTAAATCTGTAATATCTTCGAAAATATTCATTTAAATTTCATGCTGTAAAGGGCCATATTAATCTGTAATAAATGCACAATGTATTTAAGGTACCTAATTGGATAAGGATTAATGCTGTATTGTTTAAGATCACTTCGTAAATAAGCCATTATTTCTCGTAAAAAGTAAAGGATATAAAATGGTTATTGTGGGTTATACCTAAGAGATAAACATATAGCGTCACGGTCTTTTTATAGACCTTTTTAAGGTGTATAATACAGTAGTATATTATTATGATCTATCTCGTAGGGTTCAGCCAGTGTTTGCAATGTAAGCGCAAAAAAAATGTGTTTTACGACATCACATTAGAAACCTCTAAAATTATCAGTGTTTCTCTACTATATTATGTATGTATTATACATATAAACCTTCTTCTTGAATCACTCTATCTATAAAAAGACTGCATCAAAATCCGTTGCTTAGTTTTAAAGATCTAGGCATATATAGGGACAGACAGACAGCGGGAAGCGATAATTTAAATTAAAGCAGCAGACAAGTTACATTGTTTCAGCATTTTCCAAATGTTATCTTGTGTATTGATTTTCACAGATTTTGATGCAGTTTTTACGGAATCATATGGCTTGGAGATGTAATTCATTTAAACTAGCGAAGCGAGGATTGGTCAACTAGTACCTCATTTTGTCGAATTTTAGTCTTTAGATATGTTATGGTTATACGTATATTAGGATATCGTGTTGTCTTATTAAAAATAGTGACCACGACCCTATCGGAAATTAGTTTAGGTTATGAACGCATGCAACGAATTATCTTTTTATATCCTGCGTAACAGAAGCATTACATAAACCACAAATAAAAATAATAAGGAGACAGGTAGTGCAGGTGGTGGATTCCAGTAGAACGGACGCGCGTCCGCTGGGATGCCAGATTACAGATATACAGCATCCGTTCCTCACCTCATTGTTACCAGTATTGAGCTTCCTACACCCAATGCAAATGTATACACTTCATTGTCAAATCAATTATGTTATGTTTCAAGTTTAATTACCTTTTGTATTTAAGATAATAGATTTCAGATAACAAACTAAACAGACAATACTTTTAATGAATAACATTATCGTTCTTGTTCTCACTCCTTCTGTTTCCACAATTCAATAAAATAACAATGCTTTTTTTTCTATCTATAAACCAATATCTAGATAAAAATATGAACTAAAATGAAATGCTATTCGTTACAAAGAGCATAACTTAAGAATAAGCTACAGAGAATGATATAGCTTATTTTTATATTAACAGTCGTAGGTAAAGGTCGTCTAAATAGTCTAAAATAGGTTTTTATATACGAATAAAAATAATTAAAATTTAGGTAATATTTCATCTGGACGAGGTTAAAATTTTTAGTAAGAATTAATACATAAATAATGTAAGAAAATTAAAAGTCATTAAAAAGCTATAAAACTGTCCTACAACTAAAAATATCTATAATCTCTGTTCACCCACGTTGCACTTTCTACGACCGATCATAATCGAGTCGAAATTAACATTTATAAACAGATTGGCCCGCGTTGGCAGTTCATTCATATTAGAGCGCCCACGCGACCCCATCCCCATGCTGACACCCTACCCCCACCCCTCAAACCCACCACACCACATCCACGCTGAGGCTAAATTTGAACTAGGGTTTAAATTAGTCTATGTGTATATATATAAGTATTGCTTCGTTATTAAATAAAGTATCGATTGAGCCTCACCTTTAGTAAATTATTCACTCCCACGAGTGATTTTTGAATATTTATATTTTTGGACATATATTTAACTAGCCGACCCGCGCGACTTCGTCTGCGTGTTGCTCCGCTCCTATTGGTCGTACACTGAAAGAATTCTTCAAATCAGACCAGTAGTTCTTGAGATTAGCGCGTTCAAACAAACAAGCAAAAACAAAGCTTTATATATTAGTATAGATGTAGACGTGTATATTCGGCTATCATTATTGATATTTGACCTAATCAGTTTCCTTTACCTCATTTGAACATATGTTTATATTTTTGTTGTGATCAGAGAATTTTGAAAATGTTAATTTAAAAATAAATGTCTATCCACTTGAATTATATCATATCTTAATATTTTTTTAGGAAGTCATTTACTCCTTCAGCTATCAGGTATCAGCTATGCGACCAGAAAGAATACAAAATTTTAAAAATTAAATATATTTAGTTAGACAAATATACTTTAGCTTGATTCTTATATCTTTCATAATCTCAGTGAATATGACTATTTTTTTTTGAAAAGTTGATATTGTAAACTCATGTTTTATTATTCTTAACTCATTGTCGTAAAATAGCAAAATACAGATATTTAAGCTTATATAAGAGAATAGTTTTGGCAACATCGTTAGGGAGCCACCCGTCGATTCGTCTACGAGTCGCAACTTACGTCACGAGAGACCCGTCCGTTAATGAAGTTGCGTCAGAACCCACACTACCACACTTCACAATAATCTACAGCTTCTTTATTCTATTCTATCTAATATTAGACACTAATTTACATAATAAATAATTCACGGATTTTACGCTGACGGTATAGATTCCTTGTTTCTTTAGACATTTCGACGAATTTTAAAGTTTTTACCAAGTAACGACACGACGGCTCGCTCCCGCAAAAATTTTTACTGTAAGAAATGGTATTTATACATACAGCAATACGTATTATATAATAATAACAAGCAATATATACAGTAAATCAAACAGTGCCTGAGAATTGTGACCGTTACAGCTTCTTACAATTAATTTTTTTATTTATTAGTTTACATCGGACAACAGTGGATCCATATATTTACAATCAACCTTATATATATAAATGTTTATTTAATTTAATTTAATGCGTCATGTACTGACGCATCTCCTGCGGGATCATTGTCCGCACGAAATGCCTCAGCACAGGCGCATGCAAGTCATCAGATATGACTTTGAGGATGCTGTTGTCACTCCCCCGAAGCCTTCTTATCAGCGAAGCTACTTTCTTCCTGACAATGGCATGAAAGTCATCAGTGTGAGCTTGAGCAAACATACTGGAGGCACTACAGAATCGGGGGAGTTTCAACATCATCCTGAAAACATTATTGTATTGGATGCGCAGGGCATCTAACGACCTTTGGGAACACACAAACCACAGGCCTCCCGTGTACAGACCCTGACAGTATGCTTTAAAAAGCGTTATTTTGACCTTGTCAGTACATCGGGCAAATCTGCGGGCCAGCATGTTCCCTCGGGCCGCCAGCGCCCTACGTTCCCTCTCCACATCGTCATCATCTTTAAGGTCGTCAACCAGAATATGCCCCAGATATTTAAACCGCGTTACTCGTTTTAAAATCTTGCCGTTTAAGGTGATGGAGGGAAAAGTATCAGGACACTTGTTGGCGGCCTTGAAGACCATGAACTCACTCTTCTCGACATTATATAACAGACCATGTGAACCGGCATACCTCTCACAGACTCTCAGCATCTCTCTAATAGACCCCGCAGTCGGTCCCAGCAGCACCATGTCGTCCGCGTAGCTGATGTTGTTTACACATACGCCCCCCACGCGGCAGCCAACGCGCATACTGCTGAGCTCGACTATGAGGTCATTGACATACAAGTTGAAGATTTTTGGAGACGTTAAACCCCCCTGTCGCACCCCGCACTCCAACCTGTATGGCTCGGAAAGACTGCCGGACCACTTTACATAATTGGTCTGATGGCCGTACCAATATTGGAAGATTTTAATTAATTCCACCGGCATACCACTACTCTTCATCTTCCTCCAAAGCACATCATAACTCACGAGATCAAAAGCCTTGGAGAGATCTAAAAAGCAAGCATATACCGGTGTCTTTCGCGTAGTATAATATTGAACAGTATGCTTGAGAGCCAGAATCGCGCTTTCTGTGGAAAGTCCGCCCCTGAAGCCGAACTGCGCATCATGGATGTTTAAGTATTGATCAAGACTCAAATCAAGCAGACCGTCCAATACCTTAGCTAAAATAGTGGCCAGAGAAATAGGACGATAATTGCGCCTGTCTGAGATGTCTCCTGTCCTGTTCTTCACAATGGGTACCACTGTCGTTTTCATCAACTCATTAGGTAAATAGGAGTGACTAATACACATATTGAAAAACATGGACAGAACCCCAGGCAAGTGCACCCCTGCATACTTCAGGTGTTCGATACTCAGCCCATCATGACCGGGGGATTTTCCTCTACGCATACCATTTATAATCTTTCTTATTTGTTTAGCAGAAAAGTTGAGCAGAGAATCATCCCCACGGACCATGGGCCCACCATCGACAATGGCGGAAGGGCCAAGCGGAGATTGCACCTTAAAATGTGCCATAAACATATTGGCTATCTCCCCTGGATCGCTTCTGCCATCTACATTAGCAGGGAGGCCAGGCTTAACATCAAGCTTACCTGTAGACTTCCAAAACTTTCCAAAATCCTTGCACGCTCTTTGTTTGGCTATATAGTCCATTTTTACTTGATCTTGGTGCTTATTACACCACCTAAGCCGACTTTTAAAGATTTTACGCGTCTCACACATCTGATCGAACACAGAGCCAGATTTTGGTCGGTCATGTTTAATCCACTCGAGAAATTTAAGCCTCGCCTCCCGGTGCGCTTTACGTACATGATCGTTCCAGCCGCACACTCTATCTCTACGGTGTTGTGTAACATTAATATTCTTTTTGGTTTGAATGGCCGCTTCGCTAATTATATTAACTATTTCTGTGTACAGATTGTCCAAAACTAAGGTGTGTTCATGTAAATTACACGACCCGAAACTGCAAGTAGTTAATTCTATAGGAAACTCAACATTCCGCAAACCCTCGTTACACAGACTGTGATATCTAGCTATCTGTGATTCGTCTCGCTCGCCCCAAATAACCGCACTACGAGGAGCGTCCGGAATCATGAACACGGTCTTAATTTCTCCTAACTTGCATTCAATATACAAAGGCAAATGGTCGGATACATATACATCTTCGACTATACCTACATTTACAACAGTTTGCCAAGCTGCTTGCGAGACAACACAGTGATCTAACCAGCTCCCAGTAGCATGATAAATGTCATAATATGTAAACGTGTTTGAGTCTATTCCCAAAAATTCTACATCCGCACACAACCAAGACCTCTCCTCACAGAAACTACTTAGTTCCGTATAAAACAATTGGCCGGGATGAGCATTCATGTCTCCCAGAATAAAAACTGTTTGAGCATTGTTGCTTTCCACGATTGCATTTATCTCACTCAAAATTTCTGTGAAAATCGGTAGATTGTGTCTGGATTTTATAGGCATGTACACACAAAATATAAGGATAGAACTACCACCTATAGATGCATTAATAGCTGTTAATCTGCAACTTGAGCATTCAATAACAGATATACTATCGAAGACGCCTTTACGCCACAAAATAGCAACGCCTCCGTATGGCCGACCGATCAATAGTTCACCGCTGTCAATTGAGCTTTTACCAACATATTCAAAATCAGGCGATATAGTACCTAAGAGCGGGATATCGTGATTAAATAACCACGTCTCTTGAAGGCAAATTACATTTGAAATTTTACATAATTTTCTAACATCCTCAATAGAACTTTTAAAATTTTTACAATTAAAAGTCGTAATTTTACAATTATTATTTGATAAATTATCCATATTTAGTATTTATTTATTTATTTTATTTTAATTAGCTTTAACATTATAACTCTGTTTTGTTTCGTACTTAAAATGCACGAAACGCCTAAACATAATACCATCTGGCCAAAAATCATCAATCAAGAACAAATTAAGCTTACTTTTAGAAACATATATCTTATATGCATTGTACTTTTTATCCTTTTTCATTTTTATCATTTTTAAAGACACAGTTTCGCCCGTCTTATCTTTAATGTACGCAATAATATCCTGTTCACAAGTATCCATACTAACATTCGATATAAACAATGGCACTTTAATGTCCGCAGCTTTAAATTTACCGTCCGGCGCTGTAGACGCACGTCCTTTTTGACCGATTAGTTTATACCTTTTGGCAGATTTTGATTGAACAACCTGCCATTCAGAACATTGCTCAGATACCTGCGCACAGTTTTTAGTCACCTGACCTCTATTACTACTTAACAACACAGGCGGGGACCCACTCGGAACATTTAATGATCTACAATTAATGATCTACAAGGAAGACTTAGCACCGCAATACTAAACTTCACTTACTCTACTTTGACAGAGACAATGATCACTCTATGAAATTATTCGTCAGACTTGCTCAAATCTGTCAAGATAGAGGTTATATTTTGTCATTACCGAACATAACTGAATAGGAACACTTTCTACTATCAAAGTCTGCCGAAGGTGTTGCTGACACAATAAGCAAAAAAACTATACTTATATTTCTTATTTCGTTTAGGTAAGTATTTGTTCTAGATATAATTTACTTAAAAATTGATACATATACCTCTTAAAACGATCTTTCGTATTCCTAGGGGTATGTGACACTGATTAGAAAGCACTGCATTGGGGAAATCAAAAGCAAAAAAGAAAACAATTCTTAAAACTTAGGCCTTTGGGATTCAACGACATTATCGTTAAGGGAAATGAATAAAAATTATTGCTTTAATACTTTTTTTTTTAATATTTAATAAAAGTAAAGTAAGTGAATGTTTAGTAATAGTGTTTCCTTGGTGGTAGGAGGTGGTAGGGGATCTGTTCCCCGACTGGCTTGCGACCACCAGCATGCGAAACCGACTGCCAAGTGTCTGTGACGCGTTCCGGCCGAGCCGCATGTGGGCCAGATCTATCCCTCCCTCTCCCATCCCATTACTGCTGCGATTCCAATGAACACCGGGTTCTTGCCCGGGGTCAATTGAAACCGCAGCAGTCTTCTCTTCGCTCCTCCTCCCCACCCTATCTTTGAGGCGACAAAACAAGATACCCTCTAGTTTCGTCGATGTCTATGGGCGACGGTGGCCATTTTCCATCAGGTGGACCCTCTGCTCGTTTGTCCCTTATCTATCATAAAAAAATTAAAAAAAGTGTCATCTAATTGAGACCGATAACGCACAGTAACAACAACAATCGTCACCAGGCGAGCTCCAATTGACAACTGACTTAAGTCTATCGGAACACAGGTTATATACAGTCTTGGAATAAAATAAAAAGTATTACCCCCGAATATAAAGTTATCAACGGCGTTGCTAGCTCTGCCATCCTGTGGATCCATTGGTCCCGAATGGCGTAATTATTAAACCTAGAATAACTCTATTGAACTTTACATTTAGCAATCACTAATGCTTTTACTGCTCAAGATGTGACAGTATACGTGTACGGTAAGTTTATATCATGGTTTTGGAAAGAGATGCCTAAGGCCAACTCTTAACGTACATCGTCATGTTACCAGTACAGTATACAGTAGTTTTCATTTCGGATATCTACTGCTACACAAAACTGATTTACACCTTGTTCGAGAAGGTGTAAATCTATCCTACTTCAAAATATTAATCACGATTTTAAACTCCATTCACAACTGTGTAATCCCACTTGAATTTTGTTGAATACTACTCGCAATGAAAACTAAATAACTGTCTAACATTAGATTTAATTTTGTAAGAAATTTATTTTTACTCCTATAGACCTATTATTATCTCTGAATTGAAACACGCTTTTGAATATCATTAGGCAAATACTACGTAACGAAGTCCCCCTGATTTCATGAATGAAGAGTAGGCAGGGGGTGATCTCACCCCTACCCGCCTTGACTGAAGCGCAAACAACTCCGTAACATTTGGACTTTGGCTCCAATTTTGTTAATATTTGGGATCAAACTGTTAGAACAATTATTTTATTATTTTCCATTGAAGCTTCTGTAAACCTACTAAATAAAACAACCACCCAAATTTTCAAAGGGGTGGCCATTTAATAAGGATATATTTGACGTGTATCATATTATTATTAATGATAGAAGCTGATCAACGATGGTTGTTTGTCATGTATGAAGTCATGTATGATGTAATGAACTCTACCTATGTGGTGGATTTTCCAATGAAAAATAATTCTGCCTTAAAGAACAAAGCCAGTACTTTTCGTGAAAAAATATATGTATGTGCTTTGTACTTTGAACATTCGAAATCACAATATTAAGAAGAAATCAATTTCATTTAGTGATATTATTTTTTTTTAATTTACTGATGTATAAATACGTTAAATTATAAAAAATCATTCAGTAAAGGCATCCCAAGGCCCAGTGTAAGGGTTCGTAAGTTCTATTCGTGCAGTTTAATTAATTTCACGTACGACACAAACGAGTCTGCCGCCGCAATTGGTTGCGTCTCTGCAAGTCTCCGCTCCATCCAGAAGGATAGAGCCACAGATGAAATAAACAGACATGTTACAATATATGTTTATAACTTCTTGGTAATAATAAATACCTGTTATTAAGAGTATGGAAGCCGAGTAGAGCTTAGTGCTTGAGATCCACGAGCAGGTTTAAAGTGCTCTTTCATATTATATTATTTCACCTCCACCAATCGACCTCGCGAACTACAATAGATAATAAAGTACATTGCTCACGTGCTCCTCGATAACGGAGGCCAAGCATCGCCACCAAACAATATTACACTACTAGTTATTACTTTAATATGTGCTGCGCGAAACCACTTGAAGGACTGGCTCAATCACGGGGCTCAATATATCGGACCAAAGGCTGTATATTTCTACCCGAAATAAAATAAGATGAGCTACCCACAAATACTAATTTATAAATGGTGTTGCTAACACTGCGCATCAAATAAATCGTTTTTGGAGGGTTCTAGTAGTCCCTAAATATAAAAAAATTAAATAGACATAAAAATACTTTAACAAAATTACATATTCTTAAAAAAAAATATAGGACATCAGTTAATAAAAATTACCTCCTCCCAGTGAAATAAAATCAAAGAAAATAATCTCCCATGTATTATTTCACGGGGGAGTAACGTAACCATAATGTGGACACGTAGTGTGATATTAGTTCTGTAAGGACGTTATTTTTCGCTACAAAATGAAAGAACATAAAATTATTAGTGGATACTTTAATATAGTTGTGTGGTATGTATTAAATAGCATATCTACAAATGAGATGATCGTTGAGCGTCGATCGTCAAGCCTACGCCACAGGGCCCGCGGCTGGCGTAGGCGAGGCGTGGGCGAGGGACGCGTGGGCGAACTATACTTGTATGTATAATATTATTCGCATTTGAGTAATTAATGTTGTGTCGACTGTAGACTGTCGGCTGACGACTCTCGCTATCGAATCATCACTGACGTCTCTACGCCCAACGCCCTACAAACCATTAGCTTTTTAATTAATGTAAAGGATGATACTTGATACGTGGTGTTATATTTGTAATGGAGACACTTTGTTCATTGGATTTCAAATGTATTAAGTAGCATTTTTTATATGTATGAAAGAGGACTTGAATTCTTTAACACTGTAAGTGAGCATTGAAGTGATTGGATGCATCATCACCTGTACATCTAACAATTATTTTATGTCGTCACGGTAACCAAGACATTACTGTGACATGAGCCGCGGGTAAATAATGCATAAGTTAATACATTTCTTGATTGACATTGATTTAACGTTGAAGGAAACATCGTGAGGAAACCTACACTCCAGAGAGTTCTCCATGTTGTCAAAGGTGTGTGAAGTCTGCCAACCCACATTTGGTCAGCATGGTGGCCTAATCCGGAGACCCGCATCAGGAGTGGGCCATTAAAAGAGTGACTATGATGATGAGTAAGAGTTTGTAATCATCACTAATATCAAAACTTGTTTTTGATAGTCATATATTAGACAATTTTAATTATTTTCTTAAAATAGTTTTATATACGATATTCTGAATAATGTATTACAATTATTTTTAAATTCCTTAAATGTTAGTATGAAAAAAATTGAGATTAATTCAGTTGGTCTGTCAGTATGTTTTATTAGTTGCAGACATTACACAGTACTTTGGCGACAACTTCGAACCCATAATAACCCCTACGCAGTTATCATATTTCAATTATCTCCAATTCCGATGAGGTAAAATCAAGCTCAACGGTTTTGATGTCAAAGCTGCTGAATAAATAAGTTGCAGTCAAAGCTTCTCGTTAATATCAAAGGTTATAGTGCAATGTAATCTTTCACCATTATTTTTGTTTCTATTAATTATTTATATTTCTATCATTCGTGATCAATAAATCAATTACTGCACTTACTTCAATAGTTAACATTAAGCAAATTATGTACTGTTTTAACTAGAGGTGCCTACACTTCTTTGATCCATAAGTAATTATCTAATTCAGAAATATATCCTGATGTAATTCTTTTTCTTCACGTGGATCCCCTGTTACTCTTTGTTTACCCCTGAAGATAGATATAGACCACTTTAGATTTGGACTGCTTTACGAATTACAAATTTACTTAAAAATACAATCGAACAGTAGTGACATCTGTTAGTTGTCATCTGTTGTCTTTCTGCGTCCATTAGTAGGGTTCTTACGCCAGTTATAAATAAGTCAATGAGTTTAGAACTAGAAATAAATCTACTTAACCTTTATTATGGAATAAAGGTATTAAACTGAGTTTAAATAGTAATGTTTAGTATTCTTATATAGTTGTAGACCGACATCAGCAATGGAGTAGCGTCGGGCTCGGTCGGGCGCGCTCGGCTGCGCGTGCGCCGCAGGAAACAGGAAGTGGACTAACCGCGGGCTTCCGCTCCCATTCGTTCGCCGGACGCGCTGATGTGATAGGGCTGGTGGTTGCTGGCTAGCTATTCTTATAAACTACAAAAAGTCTACAAAACTGATGTCTGCTTTAATGCATTATAATCAGAAAGTAGGTAGTATGTCCTAACGTGTTTACTAAAAAAATACTTCGTTGAAAAACTGCTGAAAATAACTATATCATACAATTTCAGAAATAACAGACATTACCACAATATAATTTATAATACGTAATATAATTTATAATACGTAATATAATTTATATAATTTACAATTCCTCTATGCCCCTGGGAGAGCAGGGGCAGGAGCCTCGTAAGAGGCGAGTAACCCAACACCTCCATTGGTGGTAGAGGATCTGTTTCCCGACTGGCTTGCCAACCACCAGCATGCGCATCTGAGTTCTCATTCAGAGTCCACTGGAACCGTAGCATTCTTCTCTTCATTCCCTTTTCTCACTCTATGTTCAAGATAGCAACGCATCAGCAAAACAAGAGTCACTCTCTTGTATTGCCGATGTCCATGGGCGACGGTAGCCACTTACCATCAAGTGGGCGGTCTTCTCGTTTGCCCCTTAACTTATTATAAAAATAACTTGTAGACTATTAATAACGTGCAATTTATTCTTAATGGACACCAATGTATTTGTGTGGTATATCTCACCCGTGCAAAACTGGGGCTGGTCGCTAGTTGCTAATAAGAATAGCTAGTTATCTGGCATCCCTATAGCATAGCTTGGTCGACGTATTTCGTGCCATTGAAGTAATATTATCTAGTTGGCTGACAGAGAACTGCCGTGAGCTCTGCTACCGGATACGCGCGTAATACGAGATTGTTTGTGCTCCTTTTGCTTTGCGCGCTCTTTAATTGTTGTTTATTTTTAATAAAGACGCCATGTTTGTACTACAGACCTTGACACTTTGTATTTAGGGTTCAAATTTCAGATTATAACACATACATTTTCTTGGATGAGCGTTTTTAAAAATATATAATCAGTTACAGGAAACATAAAATGGTTTTACAGTTTTAAAAATCTTGTGATATATACTTATTATCTAAAACATATTCTCATGCTAAGAATTTTTTACAGTGCCTTACGATATGTATTACGTATTAAAGAAATCTATTTATTTTACTGTCTAAAGTAGGTCTAGACTTCGGTGCCATTAACACAGCTTTAGCTTTTTAAAGTTATGTGTGCTTTTAGCAATTAAATACCACTCACTTTAACGGTAAAGGAAAATATCCTAAGGAAGATTGCATGCCTAACAGTTATTTACATTGTACATGTTTGATGTCTGCCTAGTGTTGACCTGCTCGACCAGCATGGACTTTTTCATAAATCCTTTACATTATGGAAAGAGACTCGCGGTTTACTGGTTAAGATGTGAAGATGGCGATTTTAAATATATAAAATATTATTTCTAGATTATTTTAACAAATAGGTGAAAATAGATGGCAACCTTATGCATTTTCTAAATCTGCGCCTATTTTAGCCAAAAAGTTTGAATTAAATTGAATTAATGTCTGAACAAAAACCAAACATTTAATTCCCAACTGTCCCTTATCTATAAAACACATAAAACTGAACTATAAAAGTTCTAAAAATAGACGAGTAATTTTAAAACTGAAGATACATCTATAATAGGTAGCTGAAAAAACTGAAATATCTTTTCATACATCAGAAATTGAATCGGAATAATCTGCAGATTTATTTGGCGAGGCAAATTGCCTGTGACGTCACTCGTGGGCGGGCGCCGCAAGGGTGGGGGTGAGCTCAATGAAACTAGGTTACGTCATCACACTAACTTTTTATATAACTCTATCGCTCTGCCAGGGTTAAAGTTATAACTGAATAATAACATTGATATTTTTAGACGAGCTTCCGAAAGTTCTTAATTATGTGATGTTAAGTTATTTATATACCCTTTATTTCGTAGAGTTGAATTAAAACTTTGATTATAATTTATCGTATTCGATCTAAAATAAGATCCTCAATTTTAATTATTTACCTGGAATATTTTTTTCTGCTGGGCTCAATAGAAAGTCTCACAAATTAAGATTTGAAAGAGCAATTTTGAAAGAAGTATGCTTATTTGCCCTCATTTCTATATTTCTGCTAAAACTTTTCCAGTTTAACCCGGAACGAACAGACAGTCATACAAAAAATGTACAAAATGTTGTTTTGGTATGTACCGTGTATCCATATGTACTTAGTAAAAAGCGGTTAATTTAATATTACAGACACTCCAATTTTATTTATCTGATCTGAATTGATTCAGTCAGTTTTCAAAAAACATACAAATATATTTTTTAAAAAAGCATATTGTGTATTACATTTTATTAACAAAAATATAACTTCCAAAAAAACTGCCATTCAAAAGTACAAAGAAAATATTATGTTGCATCTTTCCCCTTGCGTCGACGGAAACATCAATGAACAGACCCGCACCATTCTTATCCACTTCCGCCATCCGTCCTTATCACACACGCTAAAAATAAATTAGCGTAATGAGACAGATATATGTCGTGCAGTGCGTCGCGAATAAAACATTTTCATTGATTGTGAAAGTTGTGAATCAGATTCAGTTTCGGTATAAGTTTGTAAGGAGCTGCGTTGTTTTTAAAGGTCGAATTTTCTCAATGGATCTTGCATGTTGTCCTGATAGAGCAAGGCAGTATTTTACGTTATCTGTATAATACATTGCAGTAAAAGTACAATACAAATATTTATGCGATATGGTTGAGATATTTATGAGCTTTAAAAGTCTAAAAATACGATGTTTTGATGAAACTTTGACGCGCATATAATTCAAGTCTAAATAACTAACGCAATTATGTTAGGAAGTAATCAATAAGTAAAAATATTAAATGGTACGTGGTATTAAGAGTATTTAGTTATTAAAAAATCTTACTCGAATTTAATTACAGTCGCCCCTAAAGGAAACACTAAGTAGGAAATAATAATTGACGCGAACAGGGAACGTACGTATCCGGCGACGGACGGAAGTAACGCCATACGCCTCTGCAAGGGAAGCGGGCCCCTTTCTTTCCTGCCTCTTCAGCGTGCGGTCCGATCCCATTCACGACCGTGGGAGATTCCAACCGAAACACCCGTAACTACTAATTTATGAATGAAAATAAAGACACACTACAGTCTTAAAAGCCCTCCGCTCTTTAATATTATCTACTGTTAAAACTATTACCACGCTCCGTCGTTCATTATGAATGAAAAGCCAGAAGGGGCATAATCCTCGAGCACCTCTAAGTTATTTTTATTATGACTATCTAAATAACCTCAGAGGAGGTCGATGGTTATGAACGTTTCGTATTTGTTGAATGCGTATTTATGATTTTTTCGGAACCAAAATAAAGATGGCTCTTAAATCAATGTTATTCACGAAGTGGCTCGCGTTGGCATCAACCCAAAATTATAAGCGCTCAGATCTCTCATTCACATTTACAGATGTTTTTTCAACTTTTTGTCAGTTGGGAATAAAATATTTCCTACTATATTATCGTAACAAAAGTAAAAACACTTAATAGCGAGAATCAAGTTTCTCAATTTGATAAAGATCATATTTTTTATCGTATATCAATAAAAAGATCAAGAACCTGTATTGATGGTCTAAGTAATTTGTGCTGGAGTAAGTAATGAGCGCTGCTAAACGCATTTGGTATTCGTGCCATTAACATTGTGGTCTGGACAATCTTGTTTTCCATATAGGTAGTCCGCAGCACGACTGTAAACACTGAGCTGCTGTTGCCTGGGAAAATCTAAAGTACACGAGGCAGTCATAACTATTTTATAATCTTACCATCACTTAAATTAAGTAGGTAGTAAAATTTTCTATGACACTTGAGATAACGTCTTGATACTTGACTTTACAAAGAGCATATACTTCCTTCTTACTTTTATGTTTCTAATTAATTTTAATATTATTACACACATTTTCATTAGCGTCTTAGTTGCCTAACGTTAGTATTACTTTATTTCAGTTACACATTATTGGATTAAATTGCCTATTAATTAAGTTTAATTTGTCAAACATAAAAGTAATCTCTCTATCTCTGTCTCTGGACCTAATTATCCGATTTTATAACTTCTTTCATTCTTACTATTTCCAAACATTAGCTACGACATATCGACAAATATAGATTTAAACCACAAATTACAACCACATTTTTTGAACGACTTCAACGATTTGTTTTCAATTCAAGAAAAAAATATTATGGATAAAGTTAACTGAGATTAAGCTACCCCTAACGCGTAGTTAACCTCATTAATTACAGTCATGTCTCATTTTGTGCCTATTTAATATCGGCATTATTCTTTACAGATCCGATTTTATTTAAAAAATTCTTTTACAAATAGAAATTACAATATTTCCGTCTTTCTTTCCTTTTCTCTTAATGTCTTATTTTTGCCTCAAATCTCTGAAATTGCTGACTTAATAATCATATAAATCAGTTAAAATAGCTATTCTTATTTAAAGATTTTTTGCCATGCAAAAGACAATGCAAGACATTACATCATAATAATAAATATCTATCTTTCTTTAGTTAGCAAAAAAAAATAAGTAGGTACAAACTCAGGTAGCTACAGGCTCATGTTGTTTGAGACCCTAAGTCAAACAAATCTTGTAAATTTAATAATTTTTAATACTTTAATTGGCAAATCATATTTTCTTTATCACGACTTATAGCAAACAGCAGCTGGTTCATTCAGTACAAACTATTTTAGTTCCACAAGGTATTAAGTGAGTATTTACTCGCAATGTTATTTTGAATCTTATGCTATACGAATTAAGGTTCAAAATTATGTTGCTCTAAAATATGAAGTAAAGGTTTAGCAACAGTATTATGATTATGTAAGCTTCATTACAGGCAGCTTTCATTAAGAAACTAGTGGAGCCGCAGCCAGCAGGATCGATGTGATCATGAGAATTAACTCGCTAGATAAATTATTGTGCTCAGAAATTGCAGCCTTTATTGAATCTCCTCTATCTCGGCGATAATCTCAACTGATATTAATTGTATCTTTCTTTTAATTAAAGTACATTTTTAATCTACAGACTACAGTTCATTATGCTTAAAAAGTCGTTTCACGCTGTCTGTACGTTTAGACTTTTTAAACTAGGCAATGGATTATATTGCGGTTTTTATGAATATACAAAGTGATTCAAAACGAAGGTTTATATTTTACTTCTTGCAAATATTAATAGTATAAATGTGAAAATTTGTATATTTAGATGTTTGGATGTTCGTAACAATCACGCAAAAATGGCTGAACGGATTTCATTATTTAAATGGTACACATCATCACTACATGGTATAAAACAAAGTTGCTTCCCGCTGTCTGTCTGTCCCTATGTATGCTTAGATCTTTAAAACTAAACCACGGATTTTAATGCAGTTTTTTTTAATAGATAGAATGATTCAAGAGGTAGGTTTATATGTGTAATACATACATATTATTGTAGAGAAACACTGATAATTTTAGAGGTTTCTAATGTGATGTCGTAAATAAACACATTTTTTGTGCGTACGTTGCAAACGTTGGCTGAATCCTACGAGACAGATTAAAATAATGTACTATAGTATTGTACACCTTAAAAAGGTCTACAAAAAAGTCCGCGATGGTATATGTCTATCTCTTGTGGATAACCCACAATAACCATTTTTTTTCCTTTACTTAATACGAGAAATAATGACTCATTTACGAAGCGATTTTAAACAATACAGCATTAATCCTTATCCAATTAAGTACTTAAATACATTATGCATTTAATATAGATCAATATGGCCCTTTACAGCGTGAAATTTAAGTGAATATTTTCGAAGATATTACAGATTTAAAATGCAGGGACATAGTGGTTACGGCTAAATACACGTGTTAAATTGCACCTGGGCGAAGCCGTGATGGGTCGATTAGTTTACTATATAACACATAAGCTACTTTTTGCCACGAAAACATCCAGAGATCTTGTGTTATGATAGTAATAAAATATGTTTAGTGTCGTAAGCGCCTGAATATTTTAACTTATGCATTAAACATTAATAGTTTTTCAAAATTTCACCCGTGCGAAGCTGGGGCGGGGATGACTAGGATATGATATAATACATGCATATTCTAGTAGAGAAACGATGTGAAGTAGGGGCGGGTCGCTAGTGTCTGTTATAATTCGTTGTTAATGTATAGAAATCGATATGCAGCACTTGCTTGACATGATGAGTAATTTCAAGGACAGATATTAACAAATGTAATTTATTTTCAAGCATAATCTCAGTTTATATGTGTAACAGTAATGTCATATAACGTCTCGTTATCGCAGGAATTATGAATGGAGCTGAATGAGATAATGCTTAGATTGTAACCGTTAATGTGTTTTTAGAATTGACCAAACCAGTTTTATTTATACATATAATATCAGATTTTTTGCTAGTTTTTATATATTGTATATATGTCGGCGCGTAAGTTAGGCTTAGGCTAACCTAACATTAGGTTTAAACAGAGGTGGCAAGTGTTTCAATTGAATAAAAGGCAGCCCCTTAAGCCAAGGCAATGCTTAGGTTCCTGTCGTAATTGTAAGAGACCATAATATTTATTGGTTCAGTAGCAGTATAGTAAGTAGTCCATTTAATATCACACCCCTTGTAGTGTCTCTAATTATACCCCCTCTCTTCCTCCTTCTCATCATAAATCTCCGACATATAGTTTTTATTGTCCTATAATGAAAAATCTTAAAATTTTAACATAAGCAAATAACTAAGATAGAAATCAAAGAATTATTATTATTTTAAATTATATTAATTAAAAAAAACTATGGTTTTGAATGATTGGTGATTGACGTTTGATATTATTGATTTATATTGATGATTGTACTCTTATGTAATTAATAAAATTATTACAAAATGAAATAGAGATAGTAAGTTTCTAGGGCGCAGCGCTCAGGTGACAATACGAAAGGAAGCGAGGGCATTACACTACAAAAATAACATTATGCTAACATAGATTAAAAAACAAAATTCACATTTATTTCTAAGATACATTGCTTTAATAAAACATTGAGGAAATATAAATAACGTCGTAGCTCGTATGTAATTCATGTGTTATTTTTATTTTAATTTGCACGAATATATAAACATAAGGGCTATAAAAACACATGAATGGAGCGTAGCGTCCGCAATTGATAAAACTTAATAGTGAATTTGAATGGAGCTGAGCATCTGCCGCGCCAGGTGTGCCGCGTCCGCCCACCACTACCGTCACTACCGCCTGCCTCTACCGCGCTCGGCGCTACCTCTCCGACGAAACTGCAAGGCATTCGCAAGATAACATCTAAACTGATGCTCTGATTAAGTTCTACTTTACTCAAGTCCATTACCCACCTGCACTGTGTAGTGTGTACTGCATCCGCATGCAAATAAGAAACACTTATTTGCTTTAAGAACCATTGCATTGCATATATGTACATATATAACATACAAACTATGATATATGTGTATATGTATGTATATTTGTATTTATATACTAATATTAAGGTAATGTGAGGAATATAGTATTTAGTAACACGTATGTATAGACATACATATTATTGAAAAAAACTTTATGCACCATATACTGCATAATTACCTACATTAGATCATAAAGGAGATGGTTGCCTGGAAGAGATCACTTTTAGTGATAAGGCCGCCTTTCTATGTTATTATTATCTTATATGTTACTATTTTATAATATGTTAATATGTAAAAATTATCTTTAAATGTGTGCAATAGTGTTTTTTTGATTTTGATTTGATTTGAAACACAACATTGAATGACAGTTTCGTATGAATCCATCCATGGTTTGGAGATTAAAATAAAATCACTGCTATAAAAATACGATTGCTCCACATATGGGGGTGTGGTGTGGTCAGACAAGACGAGATGACAGTTCTGAATATTTTAGATTTAATTTTAAATGATTTACTGAAAATGGTAATCATAACTTATCCTTACTTAATATTATAAATGCGAAAATAACTCTGTCTGTCAGCGCTTTCACGCCAAAACTACTGAACCGATTTAAATGAAATTTGGTATGCATGTAGTCTAGGGCCTGAGAAAGAACATAAGCTACTTTTAAATGCCAAGAAAGGGTTGGAAGGGGTTGAAAGGGATGGATGAAAAGTTGTATGAGAATATGCAAGGTTTATGTGAATGTTTTATAAGTTTGCGACAAATAATTAGCCTAAATAATAAAAAATGCTACTCAAAAACACTATTCTACGCGGAAATTATGAAAATAATAAATGTATATTTTTTTTTAAATATATAATCGCAAGATAATTTCATACATGCAAAATGCATTCATTTCGCCTTGAACTCGCCGCTATCAGATGTTATCTCATGCCGAGCTACCGGTCTTCAAAGAAAGTGGGTAATAATTCGGTTCATATCGCGACGAGGCTATCAGATATAACTAGCGAGGACACAGTACACTGTACAGTGTACACCGGGCACGGGTGTCTATTTAACGTGAAGTCTTAAATTAATTAGTGCCCGTCATTTAATCTGTGGAGTGTAGGTGCGTTCCCACGGTGCGCCCGCGCAGCCGGAAACCGTCCCGCCCCCGCTCCGCTAAGCCGAGCCCCGTTCCGTCGCTCACGCACGCTCCCTACAACTCATCACGCTATTCACAGCAGCCGAACTAAACTAAAGGCACGTATGGCGAAACCTCTATTCACTTTTGTTGATATTAGGTACACTATTTCCGCTCCAATGTGTTACTAATGCGAGGCTCTAAAAGATTACTTCGCCTTTGCAACTCATTGTAAAGCACTTCCGAATACAACTTCCTGTTTCCTATTCCTTTTTTGCAATGCATTGTCACGTGTCAGCCATTCGTTTCGAATATTTACTTCTCAGAATGGGGCTCAACTTCTATTTGCTTTGAATGTATTATAAAAAAATATTAGCTTATTAAAGATAACAGTAATGTAACAATACTGTATTAAAAAATTGCAGCTGACATAATTCTATAGGATTACATAAAAAAATCGCTACTGGAAGTTGGCAGGCATTTGTCAAAATTTAATAAATAATTTAAAGCAGTGGTTAAGACATTGGTGTCTCACTCGGGAGGTCCGAGTTCGGTCCTGGGCATACACCTCTGGCTTTTCTGAGTTATGTGTGTTTTAAGCTATTAAATATCACTTGCTATAGCGGTGAAGGAAAACATCGTGAGGAAACCTGCTCTCCTGAGAGTTCCCTTAAAGTTCCCAAAGGTGTGTGAAGTCTGCCAACCCTCTCTGGACCAGCGTGGTTGACTATGGCCTAAACCCTGTCTTCTTTCTGAGGAATAGACTCGGCTCAGCAGTGGGCCATTTATGGGTTGTGATGGTGGTGGGGTAGTGGTCTGTTTGTTTATCTGTGGGTATATGGGTGTACAGATTCTCTAGAGCCTGAGAAAGGTCATAGACTACTTTTTGCGCAAAAGGGTTTGTAAAGAGTTGAAAAGTTGTTTGTTTCGTCATTTTTAAAGCTAGAAGTTAGTTTAGGCTGTTGTTTCGATATAAATAAACATTCAAATTTTGTACAATCATAGCCTAAAAGATTAAAAATACTACCAAAAGGCACTATTCCCCACGCGGACGAAGTTGCAGGCAGCTAGTATTATATAAAAATGAATTGTTGTTTGTTAGGCTCGCTAAAACATGAGAACGGTTAGGCCGATTTGGCTAATTTAGGTTTTGAAATATTTGTATAAATACATGGAAGGCTTTTAAAGCTTCCTTACCTGAGAAACGCTAAAACTTTTAGATAAAAGTAGTGGTAAAAGTAGTAACTGTAGTCTTATACATCTTCGCGAAGCAAGGACGGGTTGGCTAGTCTGTTGCTAAATATGTTTAATATGACGTTAATTAAAATATATTAATTACATATCATATTCATTGATTTTAAATACATGTTATAGTTTATTATGTATCTACAACATTTAAATATAACAATAAAAAATATAGTGGTAGAGTGTGTAATGTTTACTTTAATTGATTTTATACAGTTATCAGTTGTCGTAATTTACTAAAAAGACAAATAAAGTTTTTGTTCGCGTATACAGATGGATATATAGATGAAATGTAATATAAAATATTATTTTTATCGTGTCAGTGAAACTAGTTGGTCTATGAAGTAGATTATGTACGGTACTCTACGCAAGCTGTTTATAGCTACACCGGATATTACGCCTTCACATGGCCGAGTGACGTTGATGAATTTTGGCCGATTTGAAATTTCAATTTGGTGCATAATCACACTAAAAAACTGATACGACTTTCATTAAAACAACATGTCTTTTTAATGTTTTGACATATTAATTTAGATGTTGCTTGAAAGTTGTGATTCATCTTATTCATTGAATCGTTTTTTCCATATACTTTTAATATTGACTTTTACGGACAAATCAACACTGATCTAATGAAAGTACTAATTAATAAAAAGACGGATTGATTCCAAGTAAACAAATATTTTTTTAACGATTTCCTTTCAATTAGTTCAAGTTCAAGTTCTAATTATGACCACATTTTCATGATATAAAGTTTTCCAGTATTTCTGGAAAGACATTGATCGTTATCTCTGGGTTCTTCTCAAAGGATCCTTTCGTCAAGAAGCAAAAATCTATAATTCGCAAATTCTTTAAGATCCAACAAATAACGTGGTCCCAAGAGTCATAACATAAAGTTCCAAATCGTGACATTTCCAATGTGATGTCTTTAAATATTTTTTTGAAGATAACTAGCATCATCATCAACTAGCAATCACATACTACTAATATTCTTAACCCCTCCAGCTAAGAGATAACGCTTGTGTTATGAGTGGGCCACGTCAGCAGTCCAATACTGGGTATAATAATATTGGATCGTGACCCAACACAATAACCACTGAGCTACTGACGCTTAAAACGAACGAAATTATGTTCGAATCACAATTCAATCAATCAAAATGAAAAATCAATTAAAATGAAAAAAGGAACCCTTTAGGATCACTTCGTTGTCCGTCTGTCTGTTTTTAAAAAGCTTCTAACTTTTCATAGTTTTATACAGATTGATCTAAAACAATACGCTCGTAGTCAGCAAACCAGGTCATTGAGAATCCCTAATTTCGAGATCCGGACAATCGAGTTTTCTTTGTATATTGGTAGACTTATCAAACATTAAACTTCAGCATTTTGCCTTCATTTTATATGCATTCTGTTATGATGATGATGATGATGAAGTTTTACCAGAGAACCTAGGCAGTGGAGGTAAGTGTTTCAAGTTCGATCGTTCATAATTTTAAGATGATTAAGATGAAGATCATGATGGTCAATAATTTATGTGTTCCGTAGAAATATCTACGTTACGTTTGTCCAATAGTCTATTCAATATCATACCCCCCTTGCAGTGTTTTTCAATATACCCCTCGTTACCCTCTCTTTCTCTTTCTAATTTATCTCCGATTTATATTAACAAAAAATAATTTTCATTAAGATATATTCGTATTTGCGTAGATTTTTCTACGAATTTGGTTTAATTGTAAAAACTTACAGCTAATACTCTAATATTTTTTCGAACCCTCCAGAGCTTGTCTGCTTCTATTTGAGGTGGTCCTGCTTCTCTGTCATTTAAGTCAATTAGTTCACAAAGGTGGTTGGAAATCCGGATAATCGCAAATCCATACGCAGATCCCGAAATGCAAATAATCGAGTTTCCACTGTATATTTATAGGCTCGTGGAACATTTTGCCTTCTTTTTTTTGGTTAAGTGACAAAAAGGTACTTGAAATGGTTCCACTTACCAGCGGGATGTCTATACCGGAGCACCGGACGGATATCGGGAACGGATCGAAACATCATGCACCGTGAGAACACTTCACTCTCTATGGTGTACATGAATATTTTACTACCATACATAAACAGTGCTACTCTATTTCTTAAAACACCTACCATATATTTGGAGATGAAAGTTGAGGGATGGCGAAACCTAAACTGTATCACTCATTTGTACAAGCAATTAGATAGTTACTATTGTGTCTCGTATACGCTTTTAGCTCTTTAATGTTTTATATCAAATTATTGCTATGCTTGTGGGCCAGATCTAACCCCTTCCGCTCATCCCATTTATGCTGTAGTTCTAGTTCCTCTGGACTCCTACTTAGGATCCATTGGAACCGCAGCATTCTTCTCCTAACTCAGCTATCGAGGCAACAACGCATCGGCAAAACAACAGATACTCTAGGTATAGTTTTGCCGACGTCCATGAGCGACAGTGGCCACTTTCCATCGTGAAGATCAGTCAGACAGTCTGCTGGTTTGTCTCTTATATGTCATAAAAAAGAAGTGTCAAAACTTTTGTTAAAAAAGCCTGTAATTGTAAAAAAATATATGAAGTTTATACCCGCACTGGGCCAGCGTGGTGGACTATGGCCTAATACCCTCCTCATTCTGAGGAGGAGACCCGGCTCAGCAGTGGGCCATTGAAGGGTCGTGATGATGATATGAAGTTTAATAATACATAAGGCTCTTGTGACAACGAAATGTCCATAAGAATGTAAAATAAAAAAAATACTAAAAATTAAAATCGCATTTTTGGCATGCCATCGAATGTTTAGATAGACAGATGGGTAGATAAGCACTTTCTTGCACACACTAAATACAGGAAGTTATATATAATTACCATTTACAACAAATAGTACAAAACAGAGAGCATGCAAAAGCGCCGCTAAATGAGCAATATCTAACAGACAACCGACGGTGAAAGGAAAGGTAAATATATAAATAGAATTGGAAAAGCGTGTGTCACAGGGTAGCATATTCCATAGGTTGGCAGCTTTTATCGTAAAAAACTTACTATAATAATTGGTGTTTTCTATAGGGAGCGTCAGTCGACTGTTATTTCTTGACCGGAGGTCAAGTTGACACGACACGTTGTCAGAGCTCAGAAAAGTAAGCCGCTCTTTTAGATTCGACGAGATAAAGGGATCATACAGAGTAGTAGAGTACAGCAAGGAAATAATGTAAAAATTGCAAAGATTTTCCTACTAACTGCAACAATCAGCACAATCCAGGATAGGTTACTCAGTGCCAAGGAAACATTATCGAATTTAATATGAGGCTACCAATAAAAATGACTTGAGACTTTGAGGAGTTTAGCTTAATTTTATAACTGATCTTAAAAGGTTCTAAAATATTATCAAATTCTGAAATTGTAGCTTTAACGGTAAAGGATATAGTAGTAGTATCATAGTATCGAGTAGAGCCATCATAGCTATTAGGCGACAGATTAAAAAACTGAATATTCAACTTTACAAATGCGTAAAAAATTATATTTATAAATCTACTAGTGATTTATAAATATAATTTTTTTAAACCTTTTCACTATTAAGAATTATTGAATACTTAAATTCATGAATAAGATTATGGCAAGTAAATAGCTGCTGCATACCTCACACTATTATCTAAATGAATTATCGCGTAAAAGTCATTCATCTAAACAAGCAATCAAATTTAATTGAAGTCAACATAAAACAAGAATTATTTGCTGAACAGAATTAAAACTTGTTTAACATTATATTATCTGGTAAATTTAGTCGCGCGATTAAATTAATGTTTTCAATTTACTACTGTACTTAATTTACATTGGGTTAATGTAATATTACAAAAGATAATCTTGTACTTTTGTTGCGACTATTATGTTTTTAAAATAATCAAAAGAATTAACTGCAGCTGAAAATATTTTGTAATGAGATCTCTTTAAATTTTACAGTTTCTTTTTATCAATATTTAATTTCATTTCCATAAGAGCAGAAATTTAGTTACAATTTTTAAACAAGATTTTCTTTTTAGTAAGATTTAAGAACTAATTATGTTTCTCATCGGTAATGTTATTTGATTGAAGAGTGATTGATGTGTGTGATTGAATTGAATATTAATTTTGCGGCTATCGTACAATTTTGAATTCCCTTTTAATTTAGAAGATCAAGGAAAATTACGATAGGTGTAGTTAAAAACTAACATTCTATAAATTATATTTAATGCCGTTTAATTTTTATTAACAGACAAATAGCAGTTCCAAAATGAATAGGAATAAAAAGGTTACCTTGCTATTATCCGCGGTAATCTGAACAACCAGACTCGTAAGGCACAACCCAGAAGAGCACCCTGCCCACATAAAAGTGAGACGCGCGAACCCGAACCAAGACACATCACACAAGTAGGTAGCTCGACGATTTAACAACCAGACTCGTACGGCACAATCCGGAAGAGCACACCGTTGACAGAAAAGTGTAACGCGCGAACCCGAACCAGTACACACCACACAAGTAGATCTCGTACAATCGACGTACGTTTCGATCCGTAACCGAAGCATCTTCAGGAGGTGTTGACTCTACGAGCAACGCAAGCAGTTGCAAGTTTAGCAAGTGACGCTTGTAGAGTTGTGCTCTTCCGGATTGTGCCGTACGAGTCTGGTTGTTAGATCGTCGAGCTACCTACTTGTGGTGGTGTGACTTGGTTCTAGTTCGCGCGTCTCACTTTTATGTGGGCAGGGTGCTTTTCTGGGTTGTGCCATACGAGTCTGGTTGTTCAGATTGCCGCGGATTATAACAAGGTAACCTTTTGATTCCTTTTAAATCATGAATTTCCGCAAAGTAACGCCTGATTCAATTCTATATTTGAATAGGAATTGTCATTACTTATTAGCTGAATTTCAGGTACAGGAATCCCCTAGAAGAACACGGAGTTATAAAAAGGATGTCATGTCCTTGGAAATGAAACTTGATAGACAACGTAATTTATTCTGGAAAGTTAATGTTCTTAGAAACTATCCATCTTTAATTTTCTAATATTGAAAGTGTTTTTTTATGATTTTGTAATGATTGCAGCACGTATAGCAGTCCATAAAGATTAAAATTTGGTCCGTTGTGCGACCGAAGCCCTGCGAAGGACGGAATGTGTCGGCAGGTGTGTTCCAACTATACGCTGATATAATATGGAACTTCCACATATTAAAACAAATATTTTTTTTTAAACTTAACATGTCTTAAGATTTTAGTTTTTAAAACTTTTATAAATATAAATGAAGTTATAATTAATTAAAGACATAAAAACTTCTTAAACTGCAATAATGAACTAACACAATACCACATAACGCTCAAGGTGCCTTACCAATTAAAACATGTGTTAATTAGAATCGTCTGTATAATGTTTTAAATACTTTTCTTAGTCTGAGTCTAGACTTTGACCTATTTCTGTAACTCGTAATATAAGTATGGATAATAAAATACTGTCAAAGACATAATTATCTACAACTAGATAGATTTAAATATCGATTGTAATTATTTTAAAACCTAACGACAATCTCAATTTGAAAATCATTCCAAGTTTAAATTTGTGTATGGGAAATTCAAAAGAGCGAGAAGGAGAGAGCAAAGACACAAATGAAAGAGAGAAAAAAGGGAAAGAATAAAAGTTTAAAGGAAGAAAGCCGGAATACTATAGACTACTCTGATTGAAACGGCCATGTTTTTTTAATTAGAATATTTATGGCAACACCACATAGCCTATGTTACCCGGAAAGGATGTAGCTTTCTATCGGTGAAAGAATTTTCAAAATCGGTTCAGTAGTTTTCGAGCCTATTCACAACAAACAAAAATACGAACAATAAAATCTTACCTCTCTATATAATAGTGTAGATTAATCCTGGGTTGGCTTTGGTGGTAATGAGAGAGACATTGTAACTTGTATGTGTAACCATATAAATCACCCCGGTTTGACATTTTGTGGTTCACATGAAATGTGTTAAAACCAAATTAATGAAAAGATTTCGGGTTACTGTCTACCAGAGATAAATAGTTTTAAAATCAAAAATAATGTAAGTTTTTTGTATAATAGTATTACAATTTAAAAATTAACATTGTTCATGTGTAGACAAATACAATCTCGTGTATATCACGTCTTTTATACAAGATCCATAAGAACAGGCGTATCCATCTAATCTATCGCAGGCAGATTTCGAGCACCACATGTCATTTCCTTTCGAGCCATATGCGGGGTAGGGGCGGTCAGGACGATTTCAATACGCACGAACATTAAACGAAGGGGTAAGTTGCAAAAAATACACCCGCACATTGCTCATTGCTTTGTCCTTACGAGCAGATTCGCCTTCAGCATTCAGTTTTCATTACAGACAGACCATATGTTTATTTACCAAGTCCTATTGTGTCAGAAGAACAAAATAACTGAGCATACAAAACAGTGATCATATATCTAGCATAAGGAGTCGTCCATTAATTACGTGACCTTTTAAGCAACCCCCCACTCTTCTTTTCTCCTTATATATGAAGTTATAAGTTTTGAAATAACTTCCGCACTATAAAACACATTACACATTGTACAACGAATTTATATTAAATACCTCAAATGAGTCCATTTCCTGTTCCTCAAATTAGATGATTCAGACTTCGCGTTATTTACTTAATTCCAATAACAACTAAGTTGCATTTTACATTCTCGTGAAAGTATAAACTCTACTGGTATGAACAGTTTTGAACCTTTAAACGAATAAACACACAAATATATTTATCGGAAATATATAAGGATTGTCGTTTATATAAATCCATTACCGCACTAGTGCGATAATGTCAAGTAAACGCGCATACGTGTAATTTGGGGTTGTTTACGTTTACAAGAACAGTGAAATTAACGAGGGTGTTGAAATAGTACATTATGATACAAGTGTGCTAAGTTAATAGCCGGAGGCGAGGATGTATCGGAGCCGAGAACTGTAATGACCAAAGCGAACGACGAAACAAGTATAAGAAACTAGTACGAAACCTGTAAGCAACTAGTACCAAACGAGTACAAAACGAGCACAAAACTAGTACGAAAAGAGTACAAAACGAATACGAAACTGGTACGAAACTAGTCTCTTACCCGTTTTGTACTCGTTGCGTACACGTTTTGTACAAGTTTCTTCTTACTCGTTTCGTACTACTTTCTTACCAGTTTCGTACTAGTTTTTTACTCGTTTCGTCGTTCGCTTTGGTCATTACAGTTCTCTGTAATTATTGTTTTTAATATTTTAATTTTAGTTAAGTTTAATTAATTCAGTTGGTAATGACCAACTTAGAACACTTGTATCATAATGTACTATTAATTGATTTTTAAATAGAAAGTGATATTACTTCGATGCGCGATAACTTTTTATTTCCCTCTATAACGTTTTAATTCTCTCCATATTAAAATAACCAAAATATTATAAAATTTACGACTCCGTTGTTTTATTTACCCAATTATTTTTAGTCATAATTTACAAATTGAATCAAGAACAATAAACAATTAGAAACATAATAGAGTATGTGATCATAACAAGTAGATAGTTGTTCAAGGAATGCTGGCATGACTGACATAATCGCCGACTTTCCCGACACAATGAGTTTGCTTAACTAGTGGAACTGCTTGCGTTGTTACCCATATTTGCCTGATGTTAACTAATGTTTATTACATGTATAATTATTAATAGATAATAGATATTAGTCTCATCTCACATCTGACTGAACATCATGAAAGTAGATTTAATATTTGTGGTTTTTTTCTTCTTCTACTATTGGTTCTTTGTTCATAATTTATTTGTAAAAATATGACTATAACTATTTTTTTGATATTTAAGTGGTTTGAGATATATTGTAAAATTTTTTAAAAGATAGTTTTTTGTTTTTTTTTAAAAAACTAAATTATTTCCAAAGCTTATCGAGGGAAGCAAGATAGTTACATAAACCTTGCAAACGTTGTTATGCTATATAAATTTAAAAAATTTGGGGTGGGCCACTCTTATCACTTAGGGGGATGAAAAATAGATAGTAGCCGATTCTCAGACCTACTAAATATACATATAAAATTTCATAAAAATCGGTCAAGCCGTTTCGGAGGATTATGCTAACTAACATTGTGACACGAGAATTTTATATATAAGAAAGATGTATAAGATTTCTTATACAATCAGGACATAGTACATACAGCTTTACGATATGTAAAGATAATTATAACCATGCGATTTATATCAAGTTGTGCAGTTCGCAAAACAATAGCATTGTAGCTGAATGAGTATTATCACATTTCGAAGTTAAATTTATGGGTTTATACGAGCCAAGAAGCCGGGCTGTCTATCTGGTACATCACTCGTGACGAGAATATACTGATATCGTTGTCAATACTCGTATCGTTTACCTATTGCGGAATATTATCAATTTTAAATTATCTATTTATCTAAGATACCAAGTAAAGCTTTGGTCAAGTTTTGATATACTTTATTTATTTTGTAAGCACGAGTAGTTAAAGTAGTTTATCGAACATGATAACAAATTAGGAAGTCTATACTGACTCAACGTTTAGCAGTATTTTGATGTAAATCTCACAACATTTTAAACTTTACTTAAGGTTTCTTTTAGTCTACTCATAGATAAGTACAAATGCTAACTAAATTAAGTAGGTGTGACAAAATTTGTGTGAAGTGAATAGATCCTGGAGTGGTTGGCAAGTTGCGCGGGCGCAGGCGAACATTAGCATTCACCATGAGACGCGGGCCGGAAGCCGCGCGCGGGAACATGGCTGCGCACTTACATCCAAGATGGCGGCGCACCTACACTGAATCGATAATTAACGATCGATTTCATATTTCAAATCCGTCGCCATATAAACCAGATGTGATGTAACCTGCCCCATACCGGGAACGTAGCCTTCCGAATACGCACAAGCTATCCTTGACTACCCAAAAGGATCCACCATCTTGCATCATTATTATTAAGGAGCTGTCCCCTTTGATGGGAGGTCGACGGATACCTTTGCACGTGTATGTACGTTTTTTATGTTTGATTGTCTCGATTCTATGAATCGCCGATAAACAATATTGCTTTTAATGTCTTTGAATGGGAAATTTTATTCCAACATTTACATCATTATTGTTTAACTTTTACATAATTTGTTCTTGACATACCTATTAGATTATAGATACAAAAGAGAACGTACGTAACGCCATTTCTTAAATTTCAAAGGTATTTCTTGTGTCACGAAAGCTTTGCCCTCGAGCGAATTGTGATGATCCCATTAATAGGTTATTCTCGGCAGGAGGCTTAAAACTAAGATGGTTTGTTATTAAGCTAAGACAGCGCAGCTACCCAAGCGCATCCAGTTTTTACAGCTAAACGCTAAACGCTTGAATGCGTCTCCCCCGATGCCTGTCACGACGACCACTACCTTCGACAACGAATCGTAAACATCCACTTTTTGTACTGACCACGCTTTTTGCTGAATCTGCTGTCTCGTGTTCCGCGCCATTGCGCTCCGATTTATTTTGATTGTTAGTAGCGACATTGTTTCTCAAATTCTGAAATTTATGTACCTCTCTGAAAAGCAAATTTTATAAATTTAAATAATTTGAACAAAATCCTATTTCAAAGGAAAGAAAAATAAACGACAATAATATTGGTTTTATTGCAAGTATATACGAAAAACCGGCCAAGTGCAAGTCTGACTCGCGCACGAAGGGTTCTGTCCGTGAAAAATCACGTTTGTTGTTTGGGAGCCCCCTTAAATGTTTATTTTATTCTGTTTTTAGTATTTGTTGTTATATGGGTAACAGATATACATCATTTATGAACATTTCAACTGGCTGCTATCACGGTTCATGAGATACAGCCTGGTGACAGACCAAAAACTCAGTCAAAACGAGTCTGACTTGCGCAAGTAGTGTTCCGTATTTCATTCTGTACAAACGGAATTGAGTGACAAACATAACTTTGCCATTACAAAACCGTTGTTCCCATACATTGTAATCCATCGCTGTCAGTTTACCAACTACAATTTTAAGTTAAAAACTAAGATTTTATCTCGTACCCGATCTCGAGAAATCGTACTAATATTATAAACGCAAAAGTTTGTACGAATGTATGGATGTATGTTTGTTATCTATTCTTTCACGCGAAAACTACTGAATGGATTTTGATGAAACTTTACAATAATAAAGCTTACACATCAGAATAACATATAGGCTATAATTTATAATGATATAGTGTGAATTATCCAAAATATAGCGGGTGTTGCCGCGGGACACGCGAAAAAAATTCCAGTATGTTTTGATGGCGTTTACTTAGACTTAATTTTTTTCACGGCTTCAAGGGTCTGTAGACTTAGGGATTTGAATCAATAAAGTGATTTTAATCAAATATGTCATAAAATGTCTTCAATATTTTATACTAATACTTACACTTACTAATATGTATAGCTGAAGAATTTTGTTTACTTGAGCGCGCTAACCTCAGGAACTACTGGTCCGATTTGAAAAATTCTTTCACTGTTAGATAGCCGATTTATCGAGAAAGGCTATAGGCTATATATCATCACGCTAAGACCAATAGGAGCGGAGCTACTCGCGGACATAGTTGCGCGGGTCGACTAGTACTAATATATAAAGCTAAAAAGTTTGTTTGCTTGAACGCGTTAATCTCAGGAATTACTGGTCCGAATTAAAAAATTCTTTCAATGTTAGATAGCCCATTTATTGAGGAAGGCTATAGATTACATATAATCTCGCTACGACCATTAGGAGCGGAGCTACACGCGGACAAACTCACACGGGATGACTAGTCTAAAATAAAATACTCGGTTTGATAACTCTGATTCACTTCACTGTTTAAACTATCTCACGAATATTTTATACGGCGAATGGTAATTACTGTTTCAATAAAGGTAAACAAGTTTCATCTTAAAGCACCTATAACCCATGCTCTTATCAGATGGCAATAACAATTTGTCAAGATGTCCACTCGCCAGTCGCAGTACGCTTTCGCAAGTTTATATCCTTAGATTATGTTACAGTAGCTTATCTATCTAATGTTAATTTGTAATACACACAAATATTGTATAACATTTTAACTCATTAGAAATTAAGGAATTTTTAAAGTTAAATGTATGCTGTTGATTTTTTTGTTTACCTACAGAATATAGGTAGGTATAATAATTTTTATGTTCTTTAATCTGTGGTGGTTCATTTGTTATTTTATATTATTATATTTAATTCGATTATTTGAATGTCATGAATAAAGATTTAAAAAACTATCGTGTTGACATGACATATAGTTTCATATGTAGCAATAACATGGATCACATAATACTAGTATTCTTTAACTCCTCCAACTAAGCTGCAGTAGTCCAATGACTAGGATATGAACCCACGATCTATAGATCGTCAATCCAACACCTGAACCTCTGAGCTACTGACGCTTCAGTTTTAGTTTTAGAATAAAATATGAATTACATTGAACTTTATCCTGTTTTTGATAACAAATATAAAATTAGAGAATGGAAATAATTCGAAATATATTTTGACACAGATATAGTGAGTAATAATATAACTTTTGTTTGAGAAAAAAGCTTTAAAAAGGTCGTAACTTTTACATTAAGCTTTATTCAGAGTGTAAAATATCAACAATCCCACTAAAAACGTAAAAGTCTGTAAAAATGTATGGATGTGTTTGTTATTCTTTCACGCAAAAACTATTGAATGGATTTTGATGAAACTTTACAATAATATAGCTTACACATCAGAATAACATATAATTTATTATGTTTTAGTGTGAATTATCCAAAATATAGCAGGTGAAACCGCGCAGCGCAGCTAGTAGCTAATATAGTCAAGTATTTTCGTTGTCTTAGAGTTTATATCCTCCTAATAACGAAAGCAAGATAGGTAATAGTTAAGTTATGAAAGTAAGCATTGCTCCATGGCCCTATAGCTATTATTTGGTCAAAAAACCTAGTGTCGGTGTGACGTAGCGGTCGTGACGTGAGGGGGGAGCGAGGACGCTGACCCGCGGCCGATGCGCATGCGACGCACCCGCTATCCTGCCATCATGTTTATACCGCTTTGAGGGAATTGTGCATGTCACTTTCGAATTACTAGCTAAATATTATTATTCTCCTTTTAAAAAGATTAAAAAATGGAAACTGAAGAGAAAATTCTTTAATCTAATTTATGTGTTCATTTCAATTACAATAGATAATTATTGGAGAGATCAACACGATTAATCTAGAAAAACATTTGAATGGAATTTTTCACTCCTAATATTAAGTAAGAATACAATCAAATAAGTACTTAGATTTCTATGCTATTCGATAACAAACTCCCATTAATTTGCATTCTACTAATCTTATTTGTGAAGTCTTTTCAGGTCTATTTAAATGTAACGATAAGTTTTACTAACCTGTTAATGATTTTCGCAATGTTATGGGAAAATTCTGACCACGTGGCAATAGAGCATCAAAAAATAAGTCAAAACGATTTAAAGAGTAACGGCCTTGCGGCTATCGATGCAATACACGATTGCCCCGTTACCCTAATCACTAATTTACATGCTATTTAAATTAAAATCTGACCCATATAGATATTTATTATAAACATGATTAGAATAATTGCCTTTTAGCTACACGGATCCAAATTCGATCAAGCCATTTGCATGTCAACGAAGCATCGGTATTAATTATTCATCACTAATTAGCTGTTTGGTGCGGCTCAGATCAGAGCAGCGGCGGCGGTTGCCGGAAACAGGAAGAGGGCAATCAACAGAGCTAAAAATATCACACATTTGGTGTTCATCCGGCGAGCGATACGCCGCGGTGGCGGTGGCGTCACTCTAGGGCTACATTTTGACTACATTCCTAAATAGCAGACAATCACTAAATCAGTATCGATCTTACAGAAGCAGATGTTCAAACCGGTAATGGCAGGCGGTGCTTCAGATAGCTGTCGTCAAATACGATATACGTAACTTCACGTTATTATTTGCTTTCTACCAAAGTCAAAAGATATTATTATTAGCACCAGAAGATCAGTGGTTAGGACGATGATTCGAGTTATTATTCGAATCCAGTCATTGAATTATTGACGTGAGTCCGGTGCTACTACTGGTTTAGTTTTGGGATTAAGAATACTAATAACCCAAATTTTAAGTAATTATTTATTTAAAATACAGGGGCGTAGCTACCGCCGTTTCAATGATAAGGGGCCCCCAGGCTACAGAGGCCCCTGATCTGTGTAAGGAAAAATAAGTATCCACAATGTCACTTAATCTCGAAAGGAAGATTTCCGAAATAACCGATGTACAATGACAAACACTGAGAGAGGAGAAATTAAAACTGATAAAAAAATTAATTACTGCCTTCGATGAGATAGGAATGGCTACCCGACTTGTCACTATCGTCTATAGAGACAGAAATTTTAGTAAAACAAATTGTCTTCAGCTGTAGGTGATTTAATCAATTTTCCGAACAAAAAGGAAGAAGCAAGAAAAATGAATACCAAAGGCAATACCAAATAGACAAACTCAATTTCTAGGATGAACTAATAACTTATAAGCAATTAATATTTATTTTAATTTAATGCAAGATTTTTTCGTTTTGTGAGAAAACTTCACTCTTCATTTGGGCCCCCCAACTAATTTTGATACAAAGGCACGCTAAGCCACTGTTAAAATGCCTAAACAGGATCGTTGGAATCAGGCTTAAAGCGTATAAATGTACACCTTTACATACAATTAGGTAGCTAATCGATCTATTACGAAGTGTAATAGTTAGTAACCGATAACATCGACCTTCCTATCGAAAAAAGCGTTAAATTTATCAGAATGTCATCGTAATAATGATTATTTATTGGGCGGTCAATGCGATATATTACGATTCCCGGCGAGTCCGCGGCTAGCACTCGCCGGCACATAATTATATAATTTCTATTATTTATATGCGAAGTCAGTGCGTGCGCCGCGCATCGAAACGACACGGCTTCCTTCGACGGCACTCTACGAAGAAATCCTACGTCGGGTTCTCGCTAGAAAGGATGTATGGCCCGCCAGGCCGCCACCAATCATTTAATTCACAAAAAGTTCCTGTCGTGAGCATCCGTAGCTTTTCCTGCAGGTGACCACGCTCCGCGCTTCCTCTATGGTAATATTGATAAACGTGTCAGCGTACTAATAAGATTCAGTGCCGAGTCACGATTTATCGATACGATTGGTAATAGCTAATCACTGTGTCCAATCAATCAGCTTGATTTTCTAGTCTAAGTAGTCTATGTTCGCATCAATAATATGATTCCACAGTTTAGGTACACTAGTTGACTTTGTAACGTTTTTTTTTTTGGTTTACTATAGTTCCAACCGCCGAATGCGGTTAAAACTGTAGTAAAATATATTACAAAAATAATTCGTGAGCGTTTACCGTTTATAAATCTTACAAAATTACGTTAGTTTCTAAAATAAAATTGCCTTTGTAACGATTAAAAAGTGAGACTAAAAATTCATTGACGGAACATTCGGACACAGATAGATTTTTGCAATTAAGTAATCACATTTATATAATAATAAAACAACTAATATTAATTCTATGTATTATTTATTACAACACAATAGCTTTTTTAGAAAAAATAGTGAGTGATTTGGAATTTTGCTCTTACATCTAGAAATAAGTTGGTTGCGCCATCTGTGAAGGGAATAAGACAACCATACACATATGACTATGAGACAGTGATGGAACTACTACATACATTAAAAATTGATAATACTGACACATATTAGATGAAACTATACTTCTAAATACTACCTGCAACTTTAGATCAATGTCGTGTCGAAACCACTTAATGATTTTTTTTCTTTACAAATCTCATTACAAGTTGCTTCCCTTTTTCCAAACACTTTTTGAATATTATATTAAGATGAAGAAAAGAAATCGAACAAAAATGATGAAGGTCTCTTAAAAATCTGTTTACACCTATAATTCCGTATATGATCAAAAAAAGGTAAAAAATAAAAATTGAGTGTGGTAAGGGTTATTGTTTTAGTAAATGATTTTCTATATAATTACACTTGCATTGTCTCTTGGACAACAAGTTTCCGTAACATGGATCTATGTATGATAAAAAATACTAAAAGCTAATAGATTATTTTTTGTTCTATTTAGAATTAGAAGTAAAGTGATATATTTTCAATAGAAAATGGAAAATAAAAAGGATAATATGCTTTTTAGATACGGGGACAACTTGGTTGTCCAGTAGACATGGCAATGTTTTTGTAATAAGTATGATGTAATTTTCATATTTTAATGAACTATTAATAAAACAAATGTATAAAATTAGCAAAAAGTATTTATTAGAAAAATTTCTCAATATTTAACAAAATAAATCAAACTCTTATATTTGAAATGTCCCACGGACAACCATTTAAGTCCAAGTGACTAGGTTGTCTAAGTGACATATTTTGGAATTTGAGATTCTTGATCAAAAGTAAACTTTTTTAAATTGTGTAAACCTCACGTTTGAACTAAGATTAAAAACTATACGGTACATTATAATTAAGCACAAATAGCAATCACTTATGTTTTTCTGCTTGTTGTCCTACGGATACACAATAAAGCCACCAACTCTCTTTAAACCAAGTCGGCTGACTGACGCTGTGCTTATTGCAGAAACAATATGGCGGCTAGATGCATGTGCACAAAAAGATTAGCTTATTAGACACCGTAATTGCGCGCAATCTATATTTTATTTTTACACATTGTTTGCACATTGGTTGTCCAACGAACAACATGAGTGAAAGGTTTTTTAGACTGAGATAAATGAGAAATAATATAACGTTGACAAAGAAAAACTAATTGATTATATGTTTTGTATTATAAAGAGATCGTCTTCTTATTGTTAGAACACTAATTTCTTTTTATATTACTTCTTTTCTAGGAAAAATTGAGTTTAGAAATTCGTCTATATCACGGGGACAAGTTAGAAAGTACAGGACAAGTCCTTTGGACAACCAGAAAAAAAAAAACAAATTTGCAATTTTTTAAATAATTTCTTAAAGGTTTTGTTAGCCTATAATGATATGAATACAATACTGATTAATTATCTTCTTTATTTCATCTTTTTTTTTGTATATCGATAAGGGACAGAGTAGTGGTACCGTCGGACAAATAAAAGTTGATTGACCCATAAACAAAAGTTTGGGGGACACTATATTAACGCTTCGACGACGACAATATTTGTCCTTATATTTGTTTCCCAAAATTATAAGATATAGTAACTTACGATTTTAGAAAAATCATCAGATTTACTATAATGATGATCTGTACTTTCTAAAACTTACTATAGGAAAGGACGGATGATTCTATATGTATAATGTAATGGATATCTTTATGAATTACCTTAGGTACTAATTATCCTAAGTTTAATAAATAAATTTAATAAAACAAAAAGCCGGCCAAATGCAATTAGGACTCGTGAACAAAGTGTTCCGTACCATTATTTAGCAAAAAAATCATGTTTGTTGTATGTGAGCCCCCCTTAAATATTTATTGCGCTCGGTATCTCTTTGTTTCCGACATCAGAATTGGGATGGACCTTCGCTTCACTTGGAGTCCATCAGCCTTCTCGATAGTTAAAATTTGACATTTATTTTTTGGTTTTATAAATTATTTTACTGCAGGGGTCTGAAGACCTAGTCCAGCAATTGCTGTAGGGGTGTGGTGACTTAGTCCAGTAAAGTATAGGCTGTAGAGGATAAGAGAATATTGCGCCCAACACGTGAAATAGTCAGGATGACCGTATTGTGCTCGGTAGCTTTTAGAAAGAGGCCATCCATTCCTTTGTTTGCGACATATTTATTTTATTCTGTTTTTAGTAATTGTTCTAATAGGGACAACAGAAATACATCATTTGTGAAAATTTCAACTGTCTAGCTATCACGGTTCATGAGATACAGCCTGGTGACAGACAGACGGACGAAGGACAGCGGAGCGATACCAAGTATGTAGATAATTTATAACATTTCGTGATATATCAATGAATGAGCGTGTGATATTTCAATAAATATATAAATGTACATATTTACTAACTATTCAAGGTGTTTTGCGGACTAACAAAAGTGCGACGTTAAATAGCATATTGGGCTTTATATCCAAAGCATAGAGTGTAAATTTGTGTGAATTTACATACTTCAATATTGGTACAATTTGTTTACAAGTTAGTGCTTCCGTGAGTATATAATATTATAGTATTCTATTACACATAGATCATGTATTCATCCATTTCATTATTTTGTTTAAGATACAAATAAGCTTTTAGTCAATAAATTTTGATATTCACGATAACAAATAAAACAATAAATTTCACTACATGAGGTTGTGTGTTCACTCCTCTCCTTAACAATAATAAATAGTTATATTAAGTACGTATTTACTTATACTGTCTCTAAGATAAATTATGAATATATACATAATAAAATTAACATACATATTTTAAGGTATGAAATATCACATAATCCTAGATATTTTAAAATATTAAAAGAGTACTTTTTTAACCGTTTGTAAGAATAAATTCTTAGGGGCCATTCATTTATTAGGTAAGACGATGTGTGGGACAGTGGGAGGCAGTCTCAATAGTTCTTACGTAAGATCACAAAAATGCGAAAAGTTAAAATTATATTTTCAAACAGCGCGGAGGCCGAGGTTCTCCCGGATCGAGTGGGTTTTGATCCCCTGGACTGAAAATCTTACTACCAAAAAATACAAACTATTAGCAACTTTGGAAGTACAAATAAACATTTCTAAATATTGTCACTTTGAAAAATAAACATTAAAAAAACAAGCGTGTATTAATTTTTTCCTTTAGATCCTTACGTAATAAATGAATGGCCCCTTATCAACATTATAAAAATAATACTTAAAAATTGTTGAGAAGTTAGCAAGCCATATCTTTCAATACTTATAAGTTTACACATTGATATTATAATAATTAAAGAAATAAAACCAAAATCAAATTACATAACTAAAAATAATTTAATTTCACAACATGCATGTTACAAATGCATTCACTATATCGAAACTTATGACTAGATTGTTTATTAACAAAATTAAATTGTAAATTTAAATGCAGATAAATTTGAAAACATTGATCTAAGCAAAATAAATGCCATGTGGTAATTGCTTAAACGTAAAACAGACGGACACGCGACGTCGATATCAGTATATCAGCATCGAAGAATTTCGTTTCAATAACAACATTTCCACTGAAAAAGAAAAGGTCACCTTAATATATTTTTAACTATAATATATAATTAATATATTTATATATATTTTGCGTGACACAAAAGACGGCTTTAACGATAATAATTATTATAGTAATTATACTAGCTTTTACCCGCTACTTGGTTTGCGATATTGAGGTAGTTATATTAGCCTACAGTAGATCGTCTGTAGACATATTTAATAATTTTATGAGGTAGTCATACTAACTTTGCACCCCCCTTTTACCCTCTTAAGGGATGATTTTCGAAAAAATATTTTACACGTGTTTCATGACTTTCAATGAAGAACCTTCATACTGAATTTCATTTGAATAACTTCAAACACGGCAAAGTTTCATACTAATTTTGCATCCCCGTTTTACCCCCTTAGGGAGTGAATTTTCAAAAATCCTTTCTTAGTGCTCCCCTACGTTATAAAAGGAACCCCTGTGCAAAATTTCATGTTTCTAACCTATATAGTTCAGGCCCTGCGTTGATGTCAGTCATTAAGTCAGCTTCTACTTTTATATATATAGATATGTATGTGGTGTGCAATAGTGTGTAAAATAAAAGAAATAAAAGAACTTTAAATTTTGAACTTGATGTAGGATTTTGAAAATAATATTAAGTAAATATACATTTGACAAATTGATATGAATAAATTTTCCATTAATAATATTTTAAATCCTATGAAATGGGGATACATAAAGAATCTTATTATTTGTTTACATTTTTAACCCAAAACGCTACAATGATGGAGTGCTTTTTTTTAAATAATAATAATAATCTTTATTCACATAAAAAAGTTACAAATTGTACTGAAGTCCCTGATTTCTGAGCTAGGCTTAAGGACCTGTATTACAGAAATCAGTGTCCTCTCTCATATTTTAGTGGCATATTGTTCTATGTAAATAAAAAAAAAAAATAAAAAAAAAAAATTTGAATAAATGAACATTTCTTACTGTAGGTATACTAGAAGAAGATTAGTGTGGGTGTATGTGTGAGTGTGTGTAGTGTGTATGTGTGAGTGTGTGTTGTTGCTTTAAGATTAATGTGTGTATCTATTATGTCTGTGGCATCGTAGCGCACCAGATAATGGACTGATGGAGTTTAATTTGTTTAAAAGGTAATTTAATCAAAATGGTTCTTAACTATAATTTATAAAGATCTGGTGTGTGACAATATCAATATATTGAGAATTAAACAATCTTGTAACCATAGTAACACACTGACATTGCTTCACTGAGTAGGGATGAAACAGTTTTCCAATACTTTCTTTCGATATCAAGTAAAGAATAGAATTGAGTATGAAACAAAATTTTATGAACATTTGTTATGTCTCTATTGACCTGCTATTTTTATATTTTCAACAATACATCATCATTTTATACAAGTATATCAATTCTTGTATCTAAAGTATTGCAATCCTCAAGGGTAATTATTTAAAATATAAATGGATACAATAGTACTTAACAAGATGAGAAAAATGAATTGAATATCTTTTCCTGTCAGATTTGTATGAAAGTTAAGACTTTCCATGATAAGAATTTATTTGTTCTCTATACTCAAAGAATTGTGAACTCATATTTTCCTCCAAATAAATTATATTAATATGTTCACACTTACTTTAATACATTAGCAGGCATCATTTGAGACTCCGGTGCAGATTCAATAACAGATTGCCAGGTGTTAGTGGAGTTTGGAATCACATAGCCAAATTCAAAGAACCATTCCTCAAGACATCGTCCTTTGAACAGAACTTTCTGGAAAATAATTAATTTACATTTATTTATACACACTTTAAGTGTTCAGTGTAATGTCAGAAATCTTAATTTAAATAACATAGTTATAAATACCAGTTGATATTCTGTCATAATACATAATTATATTGAAAGCAGCAGTGATGCAATAGATATAAATATTATATATAACTAGCTGCGCCCTGCGGTTTCACCCACTATATCTTGGATAATTTCATAATAAAGCCTATGTGTTTATTCTGATGTGTAAGCTATATTATTGTAAAGTTTCATCAGAATCCATTCAGTAGTTTTTGCGTGAAAGAGTAACAAACATGCATCCAGACATCCATACATTCTTACAAACTTTCGCATTTATAATATTAGTAGGATAATTCACAATAATTGAGGTCAACAATTAAATCTACACTCATTCAGTGAAAACTACGAGGATATAAGACGAAACCTACCTGTAATGCAGTGATAAAATAAAACATGATGTGTTAAAAATATAAATGTGTCTAAAAATATGAAAAAACTAGCTCTGTCCACGACATTGTCCATATGGAATAGTGTCTTTCCATATTGTTTTGTTACATCATTGAGGGTAAAACTTTTACAAACATTGAATGTCATATTTATTAATATCAAATCCACAGCCAAGTTTCAAGCTTCTAGCTCTAAAAATGACGATAATTCTATACTACTTTTCCTCCTCCCCCCTTTCAATCCTTTTACAACTCTCAGGCTCTAGACTATCTGTATACTAAATTTCATTTAAATCGGTTCAATAATTCTGTCATAAAAGTGCGACAGACAGAGTTATTTCCGCATTTAAATTAGTAAAGATTTTAATTAGATCAAAACAAGAGTGGTACTTCTTTTTAGGCATTTAAAGTAGTAGCTTAAATTATGAATAATGATTTAAGTATAATACTCACTTGTTCTAATCTAAATTTTTCCATAGGTTCAACAGAACTGAAGTTCATTTCTCGGGAAACTACTCGACACTTAAGAATTCGCTTTGGAACCCGGGCTTCATGTTCTACATCTGGATTTGACATATCTTCATTGTGCTGCCATAAAATTTTTCCTGAAATACAATTACATTATATATCAATATATAAGTTGCTATACAAATAATAATAAATATTCTATATAAAAAAATACAATTTACCTGTGTCAACATCTCTCAGATTCATGTAATTACTGAAGTAAATGTTAAGTTAAAGGCTATTAATGTTATTTAGATATGTATAAATAAAAAAATATGTAACCTATTTTTGAGGAGGGAAAAGATGTAAACTTGTTGGAAGGTGCCTAATGTATAACATAGGAAAGACCCTTTAAAAACTTTGAACACAATAATGATAAAGCATTGCAAAAAGTATTTAGGTTGTGTTAGCGGTTTATTGGTCAAAACTTTGGTATTGGATCAACTATTACTTGTTGTTCACTTTGATTCCAGGCTCCTCTCAGGTTAAGTAATTAAATATATTTATAAACTTATTTTAAGTGAAAGGAAACCAGTAAGGCCACATGCATATCAGAGTCTAGAACTAGTGTGATAGATTATGCTATATATACTGGTTTCACAGGAAATTCAGTTATCAAGATTTTCATTCACACTAATTTTCAAAAGAAATTTTTAAGGGGGGAAACCTGAGAATTAGAATATGTCGGTATTTTTAATTCTCCGGAGAAAAAAATATTAGATTTTTTAAAAATTACATTTGATGCAAATGCTTTTAGAATTTCCCATCAATTTCCTGCAAAAAGGGATTTTATAAATAAAAAAGAGGGTATATGTTATGTAAAAAAATATTTCACAAATCTAGCGGGGGTTCTATTCAAAAGAAGTGACATAATAATTAGTATAATATGGATAGCAATTATAAAATATAACGTGAAATACAGTATAAATAATTCAGTGTTAATAAAGGATACATTTGGAAGCCACTAAACAGTGCCTTCACACGATCTTGATCACTCTCCTCAAGTGGTAAAAGTTCTGTCATGTCTTTAATGGTTGATGATATTTAGGACTGAAAATAAAATGAGATAGCGGTGCGGCCTAAAATAACCAAATCGTTTTCAAATTACAATAATGCTCAATATTTGGAATGTTTAGTTTATCACAATTATAATCACAAACGATTTAATTTTTTTTTATAAAGAAGTTAAATACACAAGTTTTATTTTGTGAATTGTGATTTGTGACCAGATGATATATGACATGACATGACAATTAATCAGTGCTGCCAATAAATAAAACTTTAATAGTTTAATTACCTATTTTCTACCAAAATAATAGTTCTGAAGGTTTTCTAACAAAATTTCTAAAAAATATCCTTCAATTATTACTAATATTTCATAACTATATTGAGTTTTGATATTGAATTGGAGTGTTAAATAATGGAATACCTTAACAAAAGTGAATTAAAAAAATAGGACAATAGATACTAGTTAATATTTTCAAAATATTATAAATAGAAAATTCAGATGAATTTACCCGCGTATATTAAATGAACCGTTAAACCTCTAAACACTCGAAATTCGGGTATACCCACTTATTAGCAATACCTACTGTATTTAATATAATTATAATAAGATTTTTATATATCATCTTTGCCACAGATAAAATACGTACGTAGTACGTAACTGATCATCGAAATTTCATATAATTTTTATTTTTACGTTTGATACCTAACATTTTTAATACACATGAAAAAAATATATATTTTATAAAAACATTGATATTTTCTTTATTAACAAACCCTCTCTACTATATAGCTGTAATTAATCCTTAGCTTATTCCGGTCCACGCATTATATTAAACAAAAATAATTCTTTATTCAGTCTCAAAAATAATTCTTAATTTTAGGTATTAATTTTTAGCAAGAAAAGATTCATTTTTTATTACTTTCATTTGTATAGATAAATATTTCATAACGTTTGTTAATGAAAAAGACTGTTAAAGAGTATACTACTTTTTACTCTTTAACAGTCTTTTTTAAAAACGAGCGTAAAATGAATGTGCAAGTTCAAAATGGTTGACAGATCGTAGAATGAGAACAATTGGTTTTTTGTGTACTCGCTTAATTTGTTTTGTAAAAACATTGCCTAAGAATTTGAGCAAATAACTAATGTTTAGCCTGGTGTCTTTCCGTTATTAATACTAGATGGTTAGAAGTTGTTAAGAATTAATAATCATTTATTTCTATGAACTCAAAAAGCGAAACTGACGAAGCTTCAAGGTAAATACTCACCATTGCGTGTTCTATCATAATTTTGCATTTAATATACTTCATTTGTTATCGTTATTTATCGTTTGATAGAATAAATAAAATATTTTATATTTAGTATTCTTTCCTGAATCAATAATTAGAGGTTATGCATTACTTGCCATTTTTTGATCTTTGTTGACAACGATCTTTGTGTCGTAAAAACCTTGACTTATTTTCTTATTCTTAGGGGGAGCGAAGCATCATCGTCAAACAGTAATTCGACCCCAAGCAACTCTAAGGAAGACTCTGCGCCAGGTTTATGCGCCGATACAGGTTCAAGCAATACTCACGACATTATGAAGCGAGCTGCGGCGAGACAGTTGATTGAAAGATATTTTTATCAATTATTGGATGGCTGTGGTAATCCGAATTGTGACAACCAATTCTGTGCTTCAAGTGGAGAGGTCTCTATCTTACTATATTTTACAAATTATTACACCAGCATGAAAAAGTATAAATTTAATTAGTAGTTGTAATGAATTGTAATATTTATTGCATAATTAAATTATATTAAACATTGATTGAACTATCTCATAGGCAAGAAATTTAACACCAAATGAAGCTGCCGCTGAAGCAATAAAACTTTTCTATAAAGAAGCTCGTCTGTGTGACAGTTTACCAAATAAGGTGCCTCGGACAGAGGCTAGCACTTGTGATTCTAGTGCAAGGTAAGTGTATGTTACAGAATTAAAGAAACCTTTAATCAATATCTAATATTAAACATAAAATCAATGTAATACTTTTAATATTAATTAGTATTATTGCAACTAATCTATTAATATATATGTATTGACTTTTGGAGTATTTATTAATAGAATATAATTAGTTAATAGTAGCTTGTACAATATTTGCATACAATTTAAGAAAGCATTTTACTAATCATCAATTATTTTTAAAAGTCTAACTGAGACACTCATTCTGTTCAATCACATTCAATTTTGTGACTTTAGTGATACTTTTTAGTACTACCTGTACAACTTCAAACCCTAGAAACAAAATAAATGATAATGAGAAGAAATCTGAATCCGCATCCTGTAGTACATCACCTACTCTGAATAAAGCAGGAGAAAATAATTCTGAAACTAGTCATAGTGTAGCTCAAGAGGATTTTAAACTAAGTCATAATAGTAAGTTACAACCATTTTATTAGAAAGCCTAGGTTTATACATTTATGTGAAATATTGAATAACATTAACTATCTAATGTTTCAATGCTAGAGCCCAGTTTCTGATTTTTATCTGACTTATAATGCTGCTGGTCTAGTCCATCAGGGACTCTCATAAATGTCTAAATGTTTTGTTTTATTTTAGCTTATTTAATTTTATTGTTAAGGTAATTAACGATTAAGTAATAATCCTACAAATTAAGAATTGTTGGAATTAACTACAAAAATCAGATGATTGAATGTATTATTAACATATCATGTTAACTAATAAGTTGATAGTTAAACTAATATTACACCTAATTATATGAACCAAATCATTAGTTAATGGATTATAATATACTTAAATATTGGTAATAAACTGAGTCAATATCATTTAATATTTAGTAGGTGAAGGGTTAACATGTCCAACGAAGTAGAATTTGGGCTTAGAGAGTATAAATTAAAAGCAAAGTGTTTGATTGACATGTTGGATGATCTTTTGTTCTCATTACAAACAGATGGTGCACCTTTAACTGAAGAGCGTATATTTGAGTTGTGCGATGAATGCCTGCAAACCAAAAAGCCTCAAACTCTTATAAGAGCATTAGGGGAAGCATTTACACAACCACATATCTTAGCCAGATGTTTTCAAAGGAAGATCCGAGATAGTGAGGAAAATGATGAGAAGAAAAAATCAGGTATGAATTACTACCATAGTCTTGATTACGTTTTTTTTAAATATTTTTAAAGATTTGGAGGAAGAGAAAGGATGTTGTAAATAAACAATACTTGGTGTTTTTAGATAAAGAATCTAAAGCAATGTGTTCATCAAGTGACCCAGACAAAGATGTGGATAGTGTAACAGGTCCTGGATTAGATGTTGCATCATGTCGGAGAGCCTTTCAGTACCTTGCCAAAGTAAGTACCTGTGTTTATACATCTTTTGGAGATTAATAAGTTATTTAAATTTTGCTAGTTATCATTGATTATCTATTTTTTTTGCCATCTAGGTGCCATCAGATTACTACAGTTCAGCATTAGTCACAGCCCTTACCACACTGGCAGAAAATCTTGAGATAGATCTGCGGATAACAAAGAAGATGAGTTTAGAGGATGTTGTCAACTGCTTCGTCATTGCCTTTGAAGTGCCAGATTTAGGGTGTAGCGATTACTTGGAGATTGCTCTACCTGCTTTGTGCCATGCTGCTGAACATTTGCCTGTTAAAGGTAGGTTAGAAATTTAAGTTAATGTTTCTTGTTTTTCTTACATGTTTTTTTTTTCATTATATAATTAGAAAACAATTCTGTCAAGCAGTGATAGTGGTTAAACTTGATAGAGGAGTCTTACACTGGACGAAAACATCTGACTTTTTGGATTTATGTGTTTTATGCAATTAAAATCTATGCTTTAATGATGAAGGAAAACATTGAAAGAAAATCTGCATCTCTGGGAATTATCAATAATGTTCTCAAAGATGTGTGGAATGCCAATCCACCATTGCCTAATGTGATGGACTATGGCCTTCTATATTATGATAATATTCATAATTTTTAGCTCAAGCAAAACTAGCTCGTGTATGGGCCCAGCACTGTAAAGACAGCTTACGTCACATACTGGAGACCTTACAACAACTGATCACACTAAGAGTCATATCCACCAATTATTCTAGAAACTTTCAAGTGCAAGATGATGAGAGTGTCACTATGGCTACTAAGCTTATGAAGGTAAATTTGTTATAAATTGTATTTAAAAATCTTGTGTAATTTGTCCCAGCGTGAGAGATAGGATATAGTTTTTTATATCAATGGAGAAGTTTCATGATGTTGACAATGCTATATTTATCTATATAGAATTGAAATATAGATTGAAACTAATATACCTGAGAATTTTTTTTTAAATCCTTCAATAAATTATTGAGAAACACATTATTTAAATTTATGTATTTAACACGGAACGATTGTGGGCCTCTGACGTCATTTCACCTATAGTTTAGATTGTGGCACCAGAGCGCTTGCGCTGCTTGTAGATGTTTTACGTATAGCAGTTTGTTGACTATATATAAGTAGCGTAGTTTTTATTTTAGCATACTGGAAGAAGATTTCTTAAAAAGACAGTGAAAATTTAAAGTCCCATAACTTTTTCATTTGTAGTGATATTTTAATGATTCTTTCAAATTTTTGTGTCATTTTACTTTAAATTTTACAATTATTATATAAAAAAAATTGTTATAATTATTTGTAAGTTCCATAAATTTATAACAGACAGTGTTATAAGTTAGTTTATTAAAACACATCTTTCGTTATCTAGATTGGGTAAGCATCCCATAGGTGGCCCCGTATTAAAACTCATATGCTATCTGTTACCTCTAATAATGATGTGTTCCAAATTATCAATACTGTAACAAAATATTTCTCTTCCAGATTGTGTATTATGCAAATATGCTAGCAGGGGTAATGGAACCTAACACCTTACGAGAAGAACCAGTGGTTATCACAAATCAATTGGATCCATTGGGTGATGCATTGGATCATTTATATCCATTATCCTCTCTTAAAAATTCAAAGCAAGCTCAGCAAGATGATCCTTTAGGTTAGAATCCACTTAAAAATTCACAATGACAAAACTTTCCAATATGATAACAAATTTTGTGTTCTTCTATTTATTTAATAATTTTGTTTTCAGCAATTGAGTTAGACGTAAATGTATTAGATGCTAGAAAACCATATTTGCCATTTGAGGAGTTCTACAACGAGCCCCTCAGTGATACTATAGAAATGGATATAGATTTAGCTAATTGTAAAACTGAAATTGGTAATGGTAAGTTGATTTTAATACTATATTTCTTATGAAGTGACTATTCTTTATATGTATACATTAGGATTTCAAAAAAAAATGTTTTCTCGGAACCAAGCTTAAACTTTCATTTAGATGCCAAAATAGGCGTTTGAAAATATGAGCCCTTAATATTAATAATAAGGTTGTCCGCAATGCACTTTTCAATTTCCCATAAGAATAACGCAGAAGAATTTTTTTTTGAAACGCCCTAGTATATACATAATAGGTTGGGGATTCGCATTATAGTATGTATGAACTTGTAATAAAATATCTTTGGCTATACTATTTGTATCTGGCTAGTTTTGGTATCATTACAAGTTTACATTTTAAAGAAGATAATTCCAAATTCAAATTAGGAAAATGTGTGATTTTTATTTGTTTTTCGTACTGTGAAGATGAGTGAGTCTAATGAAGAAATTCGATACATTTTAAAATTTTATTACAAAAAAAAGTAAAAATGCAACGCAAGCCGCGAAAAAAATTTGCGTTGTTTATGGACCTGGTGCAGTGTCTGTGAGAGTAGCACTAATTTGGTTTAAGCGATTTCAATCCGGAAATTTTGATGTCAAAGATACACCTCGCTCTGGTCGCCCTATTGCGGATAAAATGGATGTCATTTTTGAAAAAGTGGAGCAAGATCGCCATATCAGTAGTTACGATGTAGCTGAAGAACAGGGAATTGACCACAAAACACATTTGGCGCATTTGAAAAAAACTGGGTACTAAAAAAAGCTCGATATTTGGGTACCTCACGAGCTCACTGAAAGAAACCTAATGAACCGTGTACTCATTCGGGATTCTTTATTACGACGTAATGAAACCGAATCATTTTTGAAGATAACGGGTGATGAAAAGTGGATCACGAACGACAAGAACGTGCGAAAAAGGTCGTGGTCAAAGGCCGGTCAGGCTTCACAGACTGTGGCGAAACCCGGGTTAACTCGCAACAAGGTGATGCTGTGTGTGTGGTGGGATTGAAAGGGCATTATTCATTATGAGCTGTTACCACCAGGCAGGACCATCGATTCTGAACTCTACTGCGAACAACTGATGAGATTAAAACAAGAAGTTGAGAGAAAGCGGCCGGAATTAATCAACAGAGGGGGTGTGGTTTTTCATCATGATAACGCTAGACGTCACACATCTTTAGCCACTCAGCAAAAATTAAGAGAGTTTGGCTAGGAGGTGTTAATGCATCCGCCGTATAGTCCTGACCTTGCACCTTCAGATTTCCACCTGTTTCGGTCTCTTCAGAATTCTTTAGGCAGTGTCAGGTTAACATCACGAGAGGACTGCCAATACTACTTGTCGCGATTTTTTGATCAGAAACCCCAAAAATTCTATAGCAATGGGATCATGTCCCCACCTACAAGATGGCAAAAAGTTATCGAACAAAATGGTACCTACATACTTTAGTTAAATAAATAAACTATATTAAAAAATGTTTTGAATTTTCTTAAAAATCCAGAACAAAATCCATAATAATATTTACATTTTTTATTGAACAGGTAGAAAATTCTCATTTCTCAAGTATCCATTCATCTTAACCGCCGCGACCAAGTCCCTCGGCCTCTACTATGAGAACCGTATCAGAATGTACTCAGAGAGACGAGTCTCATTGTTACACGCAGTTGTGGGCGCAGCTACACCAATGCCATTTCTACGGCTAAAAGTTCGGAGATCTCATATCATTGATGATGCTTTAGTTGAGGTAAGTGTACATGGGTTCGTTTGTTATTAAATTCTTAAATATTCCATTTTACAACAGTACTTTTGACACGTCAGAAATTAGTCTGTGAGGAATGCAATTTTTACAGTCTTTGATGATTTTTTTTAATATTAGTTTTAAATTATTGAAGTACGAAATCTAAAATAGTTTGTGGAATCCTATTGTAGATGCAAGTGGCAATTAATACGAGTGACAAACTGAAAGTTCTTAGAAAATCAAAAACTTAATTAACTTGCTAGTTATTAGTTTTATTATACAATACATCACTGCATCCGACGCAACCACTGAGGAAAGCACTTTACCCACTCGTCCTGAGGGGAAACTGAAACAGAAGAAACTGTTTTTCGATCTTCTAAAACAATTGTTGCGAAGAGCTGTCCTTTCAAAGAACGAGACCAACCTCGATTTTTCCAAGCTCGGATCTCTCTTCACTTTAGTTGGCAACTCCTCGGAAGAAAACATCCACTAAGCAGACTGTCTTTTGATTTCGGGATCATAGCAGTGAATCTAGCTTTCTTCACCCGTAAGAGTGGCTGACACAGCATTTGAGTCACTTCCGTTAAAACTTTTGTAAACAGTGGCATGAGATGGGGCTTCATCTTGAAAGGCCAATCGTAGTTTATAATAACTTCCTTATTGACTTAAATTAAATCGAGTCATAAAGAATCATTGCACGAAAATTTTCTTGTTTTGACAATTTTCAATTTGCCGCCAAATCGTAAAACAAATGACGAATGAAATACATACTCAATAATATTATCAGAAATCCATTTTCAAAATTAAATTTCTTTTTTTTTAAATTAAATTGTTTACAAGTGGTCAGTTTTAAGGACTTTCAGTTTGACTCTCGTATTAATGTATTAGTATTTTTAAACCATGGTGCTATACATACTTTTTTAACTGTCATAGTATTTTTAACAGTTGGAAATGATAGCCATGGAGCGCGCTCTAGACCTAAAGAAACAACTCGTAGTCGAGTTCGAGGGTGAGCAGGGCGTTGACGAGGGTGGCGTCAGTAAGGAATTCTTTCAACTAGTCGTGGAACAGATCTTCAACCCTGACTATGGCATGTTTACGCAACGGGTAGACGAACATACAGTTTGGTAAGAAATAAAGCTATAAGTTCTATATATTTTTGAACATATCATATATATATTTGTTTAAAGATTACTAGTATCCATACTACTAGTATTCCCTTTACCCCTCCTAGTAAGCTAATAAATAGCTTGTGTCAGGAGTGGGCCATGCCAGTAGTCCAATGTCCGGATTTGAACCCACGACCTATCATAGACCGTGAAATCCAACGCCCGAACCACTGAGTTATTAACGCTTCAATAGCCATTAGGGAAATTATTGTAACCTAAAACATATATCGAATCCGCGACTAATGACACTGTTACTGCTGTCCTGTTAACTTAAGCCAGGAGGTGTTTTCCCAATTAATTACAGAATATACCAAAATACATGATAAATATTCAGATTCTTTAAATGGATTACCTATTGAATGTTTACCCAACCTATATAATGTTAATAAGATTTTAAAGCATCAAAAAGTTACTGAAATTAGGGAACTAATAAATAGTTATAACCTTTTGATATAAAAAACTATTGAGGTTTCCTGAACTTGGACCAAATTATATATAGTATGCAAATATTATTTACACACTAAAAACCATTTTAATAATGAGTTGATTTAATATGGCGGTACAAAAACATTGAGTTTATGATTTTAAAATAATAAATAATATGTTTTAAATAAACAAAATATGTTTCAGGTTCAATCCAATGTCGTATGAAACAGAAGCTCAGTTCACACTAATCGGCATAGTATTAGGCCTCGCAATCTATAACAATATTATATTAGCAGTTAATTTCCCCATGGTTGTGTACAGAAAGCTCATGGGAAAGAAGGGTTCTTTTGAAGACTTAGCTGATTGGAATTCTGTAAGCAAATTGACATATATTGAGTAGATAACATAAAATGATCAGGAGTTGAATTGTAATTGTTTTTATTCCAGACGTTATACAGTGGTTTAAAAGACATGTTAGAGTACACAGGTAGTGATTTAAAAGATGCGTATTATCAAACATTCAGGATATGCTATACAGACGTATTTGGAAATAATTTATACCATGATCTTATAGAAAATGGCGATAATGTTTTCGTTACACAGGAAAATAAACAAGTGAGTTTATTAACCACTCTTATATTAATTAGTAAACTGCGAATAATTAAAAAAGTTAGTTCTAAATGTAAAGTTGTTTATTTTTTTCAGCAATTTGTAGATTTGTATGCAGATTTTCTATTAAATAAATCAGTAGAGACGCAATTCAAAGCTTTTCGACGCGGTTTCGTGATGGTGACGGATGAAAGTCAACTTGGAGCATTATTCAGGCCGGAGGAAGTTGAAACACTAGTCTGTGGTAGTAAGGTGGGTATTCTATATGAGTCATTCCATGCCGAATTGCCAAATTTTTTAATTGACCCCTTTCGATTTCGCTAAAAAAACGGTCGGACTTTGAGAAAAAGACGGTTTTTTCGAAAAAATCAAAATATTTCATATATCTCTGGGCTTCTGAATATTAAAAAAAAAAATTGTGAGTTATTTCGAAAATTCAAAACTTTTGAGTCGGAAAAAAATTTCTAAAAAATGTCTTTCGAGGGGTAGAAAAAGATAGAAAATATTAAGCGAAATCGAAGGGGGTCAGGTAAAAAATTTGTTTTGGCATGGCACCTACACTTTTAACTGTTCATCTTCTTTACAACTTAATTTCAACATTTGATTACAGAATTTCGATTTCAACGAATTAGAAAAGTCAACGGAATATGATGGAGGATACACACCTGAGTCTCAGACTATAAAAGACTTCTGGAGTATCGTCCACAGCTTATCTCTAGAAGACAAACGAAAGTTATTACAATTCACAACCGGCTCCGACAGAGTTCCAGTTGGCGGATTGAGTCACCTAAAACTGGTTATAGCTAGAAACGGCCCCGATTGCGACCGACTACCGGCAGCTCACACTTGCTTCAATGTACTCTTACTTCCAGAATATGAAAACAAAGAAAAACTAGAAGACAGACTGATGAAAGCCATTAGCTACTCCAAAGGCTTCGGAATGCTTTAAGTTTCCCGGAAGGTCATTTTTTTCTTAAAAATTATGTTGAACAACAACTTGAAAATGAATTGCCTTAATATAATCAAACTTTGCAGTTTAAAACGTGAAATCGACGAATAAATTAGAACAATTTTACTTTTAAAAGAAGTTTCACATCAAGTGCTTGTAGATATGTAGATATTGTGTTTCAACAATCATATTTGTAGAGTTTGCTAGAGTTTTAGGTATGATGTTGTTTCGACGTAGTTTTCCTGAAAAATTGATAAAACGGGAACTACTTGACGTCCTCGATTATGCCACACGCCTATTGTTGTAAGCCATTATTTGGCGAATTGTAACATTAATGAATAAAGTTTGTTTTATTTATACATATATTGTTGTTTTATTGCAGTTTGGGAAAGAACACAAACTAAATTTAGATTCATTATATTTATTAATAGGAACTTTGTGTTACAATTTTTAAATATTCTAGTATTTATTTACATGAATTTAGTAACTTTCGGGTAGGATAAATTAAGTAAATTGTTAGTAGTATATTACTTTTAATATTTCAATTACTAAATGTATGTTAAACGATAACTTTAAATGGCGTAATGTCCTTAAGACGGAGATCGTGTACTACGAGGGGGAAGGGTCGGCGACAGGGTGGGGAGGAGATACGTTTAGGTGAGGTCACATCCATTGACGCACGACGAAATTTGTTTTGGTGCCTGGAAAAAACATTTATTTTTAGTAACCAATATTACACGGTTATTATAAAATGCACAATGTATTTAAGGTTCCTAATTGGATAAGGATTAATGCTGTATTGTTTAAAATCACTTCGTAAATAGCCATTATTTCTCGTAAAAAGTAAAGGATAAAAAAATGGGTATTGTGAGTTATCCCTAACATATAGACACATACCATCACGGACTTTTTTGTAGACCTTTTTAAGGTGCACAACACTGCAGTACATTATTTTGATCTATCTCGTAGGGTTCAGCCAGCGCTTGCAACGTAAGCTCAAAAAAAATGTTTATTTACGGCATCACATTAGAAACCTCTAAAATTATCAGTGTTTCTCTACTATATTAAGCGCATCAAAATCCATTGCTTAGTTTTAAAGATCTAAGCATACATAGGGACAGACAGACACAGCGGGAAGCGTCTTCGTTTTATACTATGTAGTGATATCACAAATTAGGATCAAGGCGAGTGTATGAGTAAGTTAATAAAACCTATTACTTATTTATTATACTAAAAATAGCCCTTTTGTTTGTGCTTGTAAAGTATGAGAAAGGTATAAAGTGTTTTGTGAAGTGATGTTAGATTCTGATGGTCAATAAGTAAATTCCTATTTTTAACATATTGGACTTTGATTTTAACTATTATAGAATACCTATGTTTAGCGTCACAAGTGCAGGATGCTGCAGTGTAGGCCGCAGCTGCCGCGTGTCGTCTTGCGTGCTTAGAACATACACGGACAGGTTCTATCCCTTCTCCTGCTTCATAGAGGCAAGCGGGAGCCGAACTGCGACGGGAGGAACGAGACAGGGATGCATATGTTGGTGCTGCTACGCGTTCAACCTATATGGTAAGTTGAAATCACATATTTTAGCAAGCAAATAAGAAGAAGTGTAATCGATAATGTTTCTTATGTATTATTAACATGGCCAAACGAGTAGAGGATTAGTACAGTTTGTGGTCACCATCATTTATCAGCATAAATCGCATTGAATTGCCGGACTTGAATAAACTTGTTCTATCTTCCTACTAAACATTAACACTTGTCAATAACAAACCTCAAAAGTTGTATTCTTTTTCCTCCTCCGTCGTGGTGCCGGAATTAATCAACAGAGGGGGTGTGGTTTTTCATCATGATAACGCTAGACGTCACACATCTTTAGCCACTCAGCAAAAATTAAGAGAGTTTGGCTAGGAGGTGTTAATGCATCCGCCGTATAGTCCTGACCTTGCACCTTCAGATTTCCACCTGTTTCGGTCTCTTCAGAATTCTTTAGGCAGTGTCAGGTTAACATCACGAGAGGACTGCCAATACTACTTGTCGCGATTTTTTGATCAGAAACCCCAAAAATTCTATAGCAATGGGATCATGTCCCCACCTACAAGATGGCAAAAAGTTATCGAACAAAATGGTACCTACATACTTTAGTTAAATAAATAAACTATATTAAAAAATGTTTTGAATTTTCTTAAAAATCCAGAACAAAATCCATAATAATATTTACATTTTTTATTGAACAGGTAGAAAATTCTCATTTCTCAAGTATCCATTCATCTTAACCGCCGCGACCAAGTCCCTCGGCCTCTACTATGAGAACCGTATCAGAATGTACTCAGAGAGACGAGTCTCATTGTTACACGCAGTTGTGGGCGCAGCTACACCAATGCCATTTCTACGGCTAAAAGTTCGGAGATCTCATATCATTGATGATGCTTTAGTTGAGGTAAGTGTACATGGGTTCGTTTGTTATTAAATTCTTAAATATTCCATTTTACAACAGTACTTTTGACACGTCAGAAATTAGTCTGTGAGGAATGCAATTTTTACAGTCTTTGATGATTTTTTTTAATATTAGTTTTAAATTATTGAAGTACGAAATCTAAAATAGTTTGTGGAATCCTATTGTAGATGCAAGTGGCAATTAATACGAGTGACAAACTGAAAGTTCTTAGAAAATCAAAAACTTAATTAACTTGCTAGTTATTAGTTTTATTATACAATACATCACTGCATCCGACGCAACCACTGAGGAAAGCACTTTACCCACTCGTCCTGAGGGGAAACTGAAACAGAAGAAACTGTTTTTCGATCTTCTAAAACAATTGTTGCGAAGAGCTGTCCTTTCAAAGAACGAGACCAACCTCGATTTTTCCAAGCTCGGATCTCTCTTCACTTTAGTTGGCAACTCCTCGGAAGAAAACATCCACTAAGCAGACTGTCTTTTGATTTCGGGATCATAGCAGTGAATCTAGCTTTCTTCACCCGTAAGAGTGGCTGACACAGCATTTGAGTCACTTCCGTTAAAACTTTTGTAAACAGTGGCATGAGATGGGGCTTCATCTTGAAAGGCCAATCGTAGTTTATAATAACTTCCTTATTGACTTAAATTAAATCGAGTCATAAAGAATCATTGCACGAAAATTTTCTTGTTTTGACAATTTTCAATTTGCCGCCAAATCGTAAAACAAATGACGAATGAAATACATACTCAATAATATTATCAGAAATCCATTTTCAAAATTAAATTTCTTTTTTTTTAAATTAAATTGTTTACAAGTGGTCAGTTTTAAGGACTTTCAGTTTGACTCTCGTATTAATGTATTAGTATTTTTAAACCATGGTGCTATACATACTTTTTTAACTGTCATAGTATTTTTAACAGTTGGAAATGATAGCCATGGAGCGCGCTCTAGACCTAAAGAAACAACTCGTAGTCGAGTTCGAGGGTGAGCAGGGCGTTGACGAGGGTGGCGTCAGTAAGGAATTCTTTCAACTAGTCGTGGAACAGATCTTCAACCCTGACTATGGCATGTTTACGCAACGGGTAGACGAACATACAGTTTGGTAAGAAATAAAGCTATAAGTTCTATATATTTTTGAACATATCATATATATATTTGTTTAAAGATTACTAGTATCCATACTACTAGTATTCCCTTTACCCCTCCTAGTAAGCTAATAAATAGCTTGTGTCAGGAGTGGGCCATGCCAGTAGTCCAATGTCCGAATTTGAACCCACGACCTATCATAGACCGTGAAATCCAACGCCCGAACCACTGAGTTATTAACGCTTCAATAGCCATTAGGGAAATTATTGTAACCTAAAACATATATCGAATCCGCGACTAATGACACTGTTACTGCTGTCCTGTTAACTTAAGCCAGGAGGTGTTTTCCCAATTAATTACAGAATATACCAAAATACATGATAAATATTCAGATTCTTTAAATGGATTACCTATTGAATGTTTACCCAACCTATATAATGTTAATAAGATTTTAAAGCATCAAAAAGTTACTGAAATTAGGGAACTAATAAATAGTTATAACCTTTTGATATAAAAAACTATTGAGGTTTCCTGAACTTGGACCAAATTATATATAGTATGCAAATATTATTTACACACTAAAAACCATTTTAATAATGAGTTGATTTAATATGGCGGTACAAAAACATTGAGTTTATGATTTTAAAATAATAAATAATATGTTTTAAATAAACAAAATATGTTTCAGGTTCAATCCAATGTCGTATGAAACAGAAGCTCAGTTCACACTAATCGGCATAGTATTAGGCCTCGCAATCTATAACAATATTATATTAGCAGTTAATTTCCCCATGGTTGTGTACAGAAAGCTCATGGGAAAGAAGGGTTCTTTTGAAGACTTAGCTGATTGGAATTCTGTAAGCAAATTGACATATATTGAGTAGATAACATAAAATGATCAGGAGTTGAATTGTAATTGTTTTTATTCCAGACGTTATACAGTGGTTTAAAAGACATGTTAGAGTACACAGGTAGTGATTTAAAAGATGCGTATTATCAAACATTCAGGATATGCTATACAGACGTATTTGGAAATAATTTATACCATGATCTTATAGAAAATGGCGATAATGTTTTCGTTACACAGGAAAATAAACAAGTGAGTTTATTAACCACTCTTATATTAATTAGTAAACTGCGAATAATTAAAAAAGTTAGTTCTAAATGTAAAGTTGTTTATTTTTTTCAGCAATTTGTAGATTTGTATGCAGATTTTCTATTAAATAAATCAGTAGAGACGCAATTCAAAGCTTTTCGACGCGGTTTCGTGATGGTGACGGATGAAAGTCAACTTGGAGCATTATTCAGGCCGGAGGAAGTTGAAACACTAGTCTGTGGTAGTAAGGTGGGTATTCTATATGAGTCATTCCATGCCGAATTGCCAAATTTTTTAATTGACCCCTTTCGATTTCGCTAAAAAAACGGTCGGACTTTGAGAAAAAGACGGTTTTTTCGAAAAAATCAAAATATTTCATATATCTCTGGGCTTCTGAATATTAAAAAAAAAAATTGTGAGTTATTTCGAAAATTCAAAACTTTTGAGTCGGAAAAAAATTTCTAAAAAATGTCTTTCGAGGGGTAGAAAAAGATAGAAAATATTAAGCGAAATCGAAGGGGGTCAGGTAAAAAATTTGTTTTGGCATGGCACCTACACTTTTAACTGTTCATCTTCTTTACAACTTAATTTCAACATTTGATTACAGAATTTCGATTTCAACGAATTAGAAAAGTCAACGGAATATGATGGAGGATACACACCTGAGTCTCAGACTATAAAAGACTTCTGGAGTATCGTCCACAGCTTATCTCTAGAAGACAAACGAAAGTTATTACAATTCACAACCGGCTCCGACAGAGTTCCAGTTGGCGGATTGAGTCACCTAAAACTGGTTATAGCTAGAAACGGCCCCGATTGCGACCGACTACCGGCAGCTCACACTTGCTTCAATGTACTCTTACTTCCAGAATATGAAAACAAAGAAAAACTAGAAGACAGACTGATGAAAGCCATTAGCTACTCCAAAGGCTTCGGAATGCTTTAAGTTTCCCGGAAGGTCATTTTTTTCTTAAAAATTATGTTGAACAACAACTTGAAAATGAATTGCCTTAATATAATCAAACTTTGCAGTTTAAAACGTGAAATCGACGAATAAATTAGAACAATTTTACTTTTAAAAGAAGTTTCACATCAAGTGCTTGTAGATATGTAGATATTGTGTTTCAACAATCATATTTGTAGAGTTTGCTAGAGTTTTAGGTATGATGTTGTTTCGACGTAGTTTTCCTGAAAAATTGATAAAACGGGAACTACTTGACGTCCTCGATTATGCCACACGCCTATTGTTGTAAGCCATTATTTGGCGAATTGTAACATTAATGAATAAAGTTTGTTTTATTTATACATATATTGTTGTTTTATTGCAGTTTGGGAAAGAACACAAACTAAATTTAGATTCATTATATTTATTAATAGGAACTTTGTGTTACAATTTTTAAATATTCTAGTATTTATTTACATGAATTTAGTAACTTTCGGGTAGGATAAATTAAGTAAATTGTTAGTAGTATATTACTTTTAATATTTCAATTACTAAATGTATGTTAAACGATAACTTTAAATGGCGTAATGTCCTTAAGACGGAGATCGTGTACTACGAGGGGGAAGGGTCGGCGACAGGGTGGGGAGGAGATACGTTTAGGTGAGGTCACATCCATTGACGCACGACGAAATTTGTTTTGGTGCCTGGAAGAAACATTTATTTTTAGTAACCAATATTACACGGTTATTATAAAATGCACAATGTATTTAAGGTTCCTAATTGGATAAGGATTAATGCTGTATTGTTTAAAATCACTTCGTAAATAGCCATTATTTCTCGTAAAAAGTAAAGGATAAAAAAATGGGTATTGTGAGTTATCCCTAACATATAGACACATACCATCACGGACTTTTTTGTAGACCTTTTTAAGGTGCACAACACTGCAGTACATTATTTTGATCTATCTCGTAGGGTTCAGCCAGCGCTTGCAACGTAAGCTCAAAAAAAATGTTTATTTACGGCATCACATTAGAAACCTCTAAAATTATCAGTGTTTCTCTACTATATTAAGCGCATCAAAATCCATTGCTTAGTTTTAAAGATCTAAGCATACATAGGGACAGACAGACACAGCGGGAAGCGTCTTCGTTTTATACTATGTAGTGATATCACAAATTAGGATCAAGGCGAGTGTATGAGTAAGTTAATAAAACCTATTACTTATTTATTATACTAAAAATAGCCCTTTTGTTTGTGCTTGTAAAGTATGAGAAAGGTATAAAGTGTTTTGTGAAGTGATGTTAGATTCTGATGGTCAATAAGTAAATTCCTATTTTTAACATATTGGACTTTGATTTTAACTATTATAGAATACCTATGTTTAGCGTCACAAGTGCAGGATGCTGCAGTGTAGGCCGCAGCTGCCGCGTGTCGTCTTGCGTGCTTAGAACATACACGGACAGGTTCTATCCCTTCTCCTGCTTCATAGAGGCAAGCGGGAGCCGAACTGCGACGGGAGGAACGAGACAGGGATGCATATGTTGGTGCTGCTACGCGTTCAACCTATATGGTAAGTTGAAATCACATATTTTAGCAAGCAAATAAGAAGAAGTGTAATCGATAATGTTTCTTATGTATTATTAACATGGCCAAACGAGTAGAGGATTAGTACAGTTTGTGGTCACCATCATTTATCAGCATAAATCGCATTGAATTGCCGGACTTGAATAAACTTGTTCTATCTTCCTACTAAACATTAACACTTGTCAATAACAAACCTCAAAAGTTGTATTCTTTTTCCTCCTCCGTCGTGGTGCCGGAATTAATCAACAGAGGGGGTGTGGTTTTTCATCATGATAACGCTAGACGTCACACATCTTTAGCCACTCAGCAAAAATTAAGAGAGTTTGGCTAGGAGGTGTTAATGCATCCGCCGTATAGTCCTGACCTTGCACCTTCAGATTTCCACCTGTTTCGGTCTCTTCAGAATTCTTTAGGCAGTGTCAGGTTAACATCACGAGAGGACTGCCAATACTACTTGTCGCGATTTTTTGATCAGAAACCCCAAAAATTCTATAGCAATGGGATCATGTCCCCACCTACAAGATGGCAAAAAGTTATCGAACAAAATGGTACCTACATACTTTAGTTAAATAAATAAACTATATTAAAAAATGTTTTGAATTTTCTTAAAAATCCAGAACAAAATCCATAATAATATTTACATTTTTTATTGAACAGGTAGAAAATTCTCATTTCTCAAGTATCCATTCATCTTAACCGCCGCGACCAAGTCCCTCGGCCTCTACTATGAGAACCGTATCAGAATGTACTCAGAGAGACGAGTCTCATTGTTACACGCAGTTGTGGGCGCAGCTACACCAATGCCATTTCTACGGCTAAAAGTTCGGAGATCTCATATCATTGATGATGCTTTAGTTGAGGTAAGTGTACATGGGTTCGTTTGTTATTAAATTCTTAAATATTCCATTTTACAACAGTACTTTTGACACGTCAGAAATTAGTCTGTGAGGAATGCAATTTTTACAGTCTTTGATGATTTTTTTTAATATTAGTTTTAAATTATTGAAGTACGAAATCTAAAATAGTTTGTGGAATCCTATTGTAGATGCAAGTGGCAATTAATACGAGTGACAAACTGAAAGTTCTTAGAAAATCAAAAACTTAATTAACTTGCTAGTTATTAGTTTTATTATACAATACATCACTGCATCCGACGCAACCACTGAGGAAAGCACTTTACCCACTCGTCCTGAGGGGAAACTGAAACAGAAGAAACTGTTTTTCGATCTTCTAAAACAATTGTTGCGAAGAGCTGTCCTTTCAAAGAACGAGACCAACCTCGATTTTTCCAAGCTCGGATCTCTCTTCACTTTAGTTGGCAACTCCTCGGAAGAAAACATCCACTAAGCAGACTGTCTTTTGATTTCGGGATCATAGCAGTGAATCTAGCTTTCTTCACCCGTAAGAGTGGCTGACACAGCATTTGAGTCACTTCCGTTAAAACTTTTGTAAACAGTGGCATGAGATGGGGCTTCATCTTGAAAGGCCAATCGTAGTTTATAATAACTTCCTTATTGACTTAAATTAAATCGAGTCATAAAGAATCATTGCACGAAAATTTTCTTGTTTTGACAATTTTCAATTTGCCGCCAAATCGTAAAACAAATGACGAATGAAATACATACTCAATAATATTATCAGAAATCCATTTTCAAAATTAAATTTCTTTTTTTTTAAATTAAATTGTTTACAAGTGGTCAGTTTTAAGGACTTTCAGTTTGACTCTCGTATTAATGTATTAGTATTTTTAAACCATGGTGCTATACATACTTTTTTAACTGTCATAGTATTTTTAACAGTTGGAAATGATAGCCATGGAGCGCGCTCTAGACCTAAAGAAACAACTCGTAGTCGAGTTCGAGGGTGAGCAGGGCGTTGACGAGGGTGGCGTCAGTAAGGAATTCTTTCAACTAGTCGTGGAACAGATCTTCAACCCTGACTATGGCATGTTTACGCAACGGGTAGACGAACATACAGTTTGGTAAGAAATAAAGCTATAAGTTCTATATATTTTTGAACATATCATATATATATTTGTTTAAAGATTACTAGTATCCATACTACTAGTATTCCCTTTACCCCTCCTAGTAAGCTAATAAATAGCTTGTGTCAGGAGTGGGCCATGCCAGTAGTCCAATGTCCGGATTTGAACCCACGACCTATCATAGACCGTGAAATCCAACGCCCGAACCACTGAGTTATTAACGCTTCAATAGCCATTAGGGAAATTATTGTAACCTAAAACATATATCGAATCCGCGACTAATGACACTGTTACTGCTGTCCTGTTAACTTAAGCCAGGAGGTGTTTTCCCAATTAATTACAGAATATACCAAAATACATGATAAATATTCAGATTCTTTAAATGGATTACCTATTGAATGTTTACCCAACCTATATAATGTTAATAAGATTTTAAAGCATCAAAAAGTTACTGAAATTAGGGAACTAATAAATAGTTATAACCTTTTGATATAAAAAACTATTGAGGTTTCCTGAACTTGGACCAAATTATATATAGTATGCAAATATTATTTACACACTAAAAACCATTTTAATAATGAGTTGATTTAATATGGCGGTACAAAAACATTGAGTTTATGATTTTAAAATAATAAATAATATGTTTTAAATAAACAAAATATGTTTCAGGTTCAATCCAATGTCGTATGAAACAGAAGCTCAGTTCACACTAATCGGCATAGTATTAGGCCTCGCAATCTATAACAATATTATATTAGCAGTTAATTTCCCCATGGTTGTGTACAGAAAGCTCATGGGAAAGAAGGGTTCTTTTGAAGACTTAGCTGATTGGAATTCTGTAAGCAAATTGACATATATTGAGTAGATAACATAAAATGATCAGGAGTTGAATTGTAATTGTTTTTATTCCAGACGTTATACAGTGGTTTAAAAGACATGTTAGAGTACACAGGTAGTGATTTAAAAGATGCGTATTATCAAACATTCAGGATATGCTATACAGACGTATTTGGAAATAATTTATACCATGATCTTATAGAAAATGGCGATAATGTTTTCGTTACACAGGAAAATAAACAAGTGAGTTTATTAACCACTCTTATATTAATTAGTAAACTGCGAATAATTAAAAAAGTTAGTTCTAAATGTAAAGTTGTTTATTTTTTTCAGCAATTTGTAGATTTGTATGCAGATTTTCTATTAAATAAATCAGTAGAGACGCAATTCAAAGCTTTTCGACGCGGTTTCGTGATGGTGACGGATGAAAGTCAACTTGGAGCATTATTCAGGCCGGAGGAAGTTGAAACACTAGTCTGTGGTAGTAAGGTGGGTATTCTATATGAGTCATTCCATGCCGAATTGCCAAATTTTTTAATTGACCCCTTTCGATTTCGCTAAAAAAACGGTCGGACTTTGAGAAAAAGACGGTTTTTTCGAAAAAATCAAAATATTTCATATATCTCTGGGCTTCTGAATATTAAAAAAAAAAATTGTGAGTTATTTCGAAAATTCAAAACTTTTGAGTCGGAAAAAAATTTCTAAAAAATGTCTTTCGAGGGGTAAAATCAAATCAAATCAAATCAAAATTATTTATTTCAATTAGACTTTTTTGAAAAGTACTTTTGAAACGTCAAAAATTTGTCGGTCAGTTAGTTTGTCTGAAGCTACCACCAGCTCGGAAAGCAGTTTTCTGTTGAGAAGAGCCGGCCAGAAACTCAACAGTCGCTCTTTTCAAAAAGCCATGTTTACATAGTCTGTTATACAAATCATTTAACTTGAGAGTCAACGTCACTTAGATTCCAAGCATTCTCATCATTTAAGTAATCCTGTACATTATAGTATGCTTTATATATTAATGACTTCTTGATACGAGTTTTAAATTGTTGAAGTGGCAAGTCTAATATAGGCTGTGGAATCTTATTATAGATGCGAACACCAAGCCCCATGAAGCTATTACTCACTTTGTGGAGACGATAGTACGGCGTTACAAGTTTATTTCTGTTTCTAGTATTAACATTATGTTTGTCACTGTGTTTTGAATACAAATGAATATTCTGGTAAATGAACAAAATATTACAATATATGTATTGAGATGGGACTGTAAGAACGTCTATTTTTTTATATACATCTCTAAGGGAATCCCGCGCTCTTAAGTTATAAATGGCCCGAACAGCTCTCTTTTGAAGAATAAAAATGGATTCTATGTCCGCGGCCCTACCCCACAGTAAAATGCCATAAGACATAATACTGTGAAAGTAACTGAAGTAAACTAGCCTAGCAGTATTGATATCAGTCATTTGTCTGACTTTCCTTACTGCGTAGGCAGCTGAGCTGAGTCTTCCCGCTAGAGATGATAGATGGGGGTTCCACTGGAGTTTTGAATCTAAAGTTATACCCAGAAATACCGTCGAGTCCGCCACATCTAAAATTTCATTATTTAAACGTAGGTTAAATTTTTGTTTTTTAACATTAGGTAAAGCAAACTCAACGCATTTGGTTTTTTTAGCATTAAGAACTAAGTTATTTACCGTAAACCATTGAAGAACCTGCGATAATGCACTGTTTACATCGTCATAATTATGTTTATTTCTGTTTACTTTAAATATAAGAGATGTATCATCAGCAAAAAGTACAATATCACACAAGTTCTTCACATAGTATGGCAGATCATTAATATAAACCAAAAATAAAAACGGGCCTAAAATGGATCCCTGTGGAACGCCCATTTGTAGCAAAGATCCAGAAGATTTTACACCATTAATAGTAATCCTCTGGACTCTTTGATTTAGGTATGAGGCAATTAGATCCAGAGAAACACCACATATACCGTAATAATTAAGTTTTTTTAAAAGTGTTTCATGTTGAACACAATCAAAGGCCTTGGACAAATCGCAAAATACACCAATCGCATTTTGTGATTTCTCCCATGCTTCATAAATATGCTTAAGAAGAGCAACTCCGGCATCTGTTGTTGACCTACCCCTAGTAAAACCATACTGTTCACTATGAAATAGTTTATTTTCATTAAAATATTCTAAAAGTTGGTTTAAAATAATCTTTTCAAAAACTTTACTCAGTGATGGTAATATAGAGATTGGTCTATAGTTACCGGGATCTTTCCTGTTTCCATTTTTAAATAGAGGTATTATTTTACTGTGCTTCATTAAGTCCGGAAACTTTCCTGTATCGACACATTTATTAAAAATATCAGCTAGATGTGGGGCAATATTATTGATTATTGTATTTAATATTTTTACTGAAATGTCCCATAAATCACCAGTTTTTTTTATATTAAGTGTCCTGAAATTCTTAATAATATCAAATGAAGTAATATGTTTAAACTCAAAGTAATTAGCATAGCCTGGGAGTTTATTTTTAAGTAGAGAAATAGCATCTAAGGGCGATGATTTTAATGCAGATGTTACTTTGATAGGTATATCAGTAAAGAATTTTTCAAACGTGCTTGCCACTTCTTCTTCCGAATTAATTAATATATTATCAACATTTAATTTAATTGGTTCGTTTTCTATTTTAGATCTTCCAGTTATGCTATTAATAATATCCCAGGTAGCCTTTATTTTATCGTCTGAGTTAAGTATTTTGTTTCTAATATAAATTGCCTTCGCCTGGATGCAAACACTTTTAAAGATCTTAGAATAACACCTAACGCGTTCTAAAAATACTGGATCCCGATTATATTGCCTCATACCATATAATTCATATAATTTATCTCTACTTCTAAATATACCTATGGTAGCCCAGTCACTAAATTTCAGTTTTAAATTTTTACTAAAAGTTTTTATTTTAAATGTGTTATTAAATTCATTTAAAATCATAGTAAATAAATTATTATATAGCGTATCTGGGTCCTTATAAATCAAACACAAACTAGAAATTTTTTGTACTACCTTATCCTTAAACAAGTTAATTTTATTATTCGACTTTGGTCTACATGAAATCTTATTTGAATTTTTAATTTCTTGGTCTACTAACGTGAATTTCTGTCCATAATGATCCGAAGTTAGGTTTTTCATTATTATAGTTTCAAACACTTCACAGTCACAAAACACATTGTCTATACACGTTGCAAAATTATCACCAACATGAGTCGGCTCAGAGAATAAGTTTAATAAATTATATGATTTAAATAAATTTAACAGCCGACGACTGAAAGTTGTGTCTATCAATATATCTATATTAAAGTCTCCACACACGATTATAGATTTATTTTTAATGCAAATACGTTTAAGTACGTCATCAATAGTGGACTCAAAAGTTTCAAAATCACTATTGGGGGGGCGGTACACGCATACTATAATGTAACGTTGAAACTCTACACAAGAAATCTCAACAATACGCTCGACAGAGAGAGAAACAATATCTTGTCGAGATTTACATACTGTATTGGATATGTCACTGCGAACTAATATTAAAGAGCCTCCGCGAATTGTTTTCTCTCTGACGAACGTACTTATTAATTTATAATTATCCATAAGTGACATAATACAATTTTTATTTAACCAGTGTTCAGTGATACAAAATATATGAATATTAAATTTATTACCTAACAATTCCAGTTCAAGTTCTTTGCCGCCTAAACCTTGCATGTTTTGGTAGAAAAAGATAGAAAATATTAAGCGAAATCGAAGGGGGTCAGGTAAAAAATTTGTTTTGGCATGGCACCTACACTTTTAACTGTTCATCTTCTTTACAACTTAATTTCAACATTTGATTACAGAATTTCGATTTCAACGAATTAGAAAAGTCAACGGAATATGATGGAGGATACACACCTGAGTCTCAGACTATAAAAGACTTCTGGAGTATCGTCCACAGCTTATCTCTAGAAGACAAACGAAAGTTATTACAATTCACAACCGGCTCCGACAGAGTTCCAGTTGGCGGATTGAGTCACCTAAAACTGGTTATAGCTAGAAACGGCCCCGATTGCGACCGACTACCGGCAGCTCACACTTGCTTCAATGTACTCTTACTTCCAGAATATGAAAACAAAGAAAAACTAGAAGACAGACTGATGAAAGCCATTAGCTACTCCAAAGGCTTCGGAATGCTTTAAGTTTCCCGGAAGGTCATTTTTTTCTTAAAAATTATGTTGAACAACAACTTGAAAATGAATTGCCTTAATATAATCAAACTTTGCAGTTTAAAACGTGAAATCGACGAATAAATTAGAACAATTTTACTTTTAAAAGAAGTTTCACATCAAGTGCTTGTAGATATGTAGATATTGTGTTTCAACAATCATATTTGTAGAGTTTGCTAGAGTTTTAGGTATGATGTTGTTTCGACGTAGTTTTCCTGAAAAATTGATAAAACGGGAACTACTTGACGTCCTCGATTATGCCACACGCCTATTGTTGTAAGCCATTATTTGGCGAATTGTAACATTAATGAATAAAGTTTGTTTTATTTATACATATATTGTTGTTTTATTGCAGTTTGGGAAAGAACACAAACTAAATTTAGATTCATTATATTTATTAATAGGAACTTTGTGTTACAATTTTTAAATATTCTAGTATTTATTTACATGAATTTAGTAACTTTCGGGTAGGATAAATTAAGTAAATTGTTAGTAGTATATTACTTTTAATATTTCAATTACTAAATGTATGTTAAACGATAACTTTAAATGGCGTAATGTCCTTAAGACGGAGATCGTGTACTACGAGGGGGAAGGGTCGGCGACAGGGTGGGGAGGAGATACGTTTAGGTGAGGTCACATCCATTGACGCACGACGAAATTTGTTTTGGTGCCTGGAAAAAACATTTATTTTTAGTAACCAATATTACACGGTTATTATAAAATGCACAATGTATTTAAGGTTCCTAATTGGATAAGGATTAATGCTGTATTGTTTAAAATCACTTCGTAAATAGCCATTATTTCTCGTAAAAAGTAAAGGATAAAAAAATGGGTATTGTGAGTTATCCCTAACATATAGACACATACCATCACGGACTTTTTTGTAGACCTTTTTAAGGTGCACAACACTGCAGTACATTATTTTGATCTATCTCGTAGGGTTCAGCCAGCGCTTGCAACGTAAGCTCAAAAAAAATGTTTATTTACGGCATCACATTAGAAACCTCTAAAATTATCAGTGTTTCTCTACTATATTAAGCGCATCAAAATCCATTGCTTAGTTTTAAAGATCTAAGCATACATAGGGACAGACAGACACAGCGGGAAGCGTCTTCGTTTTATACTATGTAGTGATATCACAAATTAGGATCAAGGCGAGTGTATGAGTAAGTTAATAAAACCTATTACTTATTTATTATACTAAAAATAGCCCTTTTGTTTGTGCTTGTAAAGTATGAGAAAGGTATAAAGTGTTTTGTGAAGTGATGTTAGATTCTGATGGTCAATAAGTAAATTCCTATTTTTAACATATTGGACTTTGATTTTAACTATTATAGAATACCTATGTTTAGCGTCACAAGTGCAGGATGCTGCAGTGTAGGCCGCAGCTGCCGCGTGTCGTCTTGCGTGCTTAGAACATACACGGACAGGTTCTATCCCTTCTCCTGCTTCATAGAGGCAAGCGGGAGCCGAACTGCGACGGGAGGAACGAGACAGGGATGCATATGTTGGTGCTGCTACGCGTTCAACCTATATGGTAAGTTGAAATCACATATTTTAGCAAGCAAATAAGAAGAAGTGTAATCGATAATGTTTCTTATGTATTATTAACATGGCCAAACGAGTAGAGGATTAGTACAGTTTGTGGTCACCATCATTTATCAGCATAAATCGCATTGAATTGCCGGACTTGAATAAACTTGTTCTATCTTCCTACTAAACATTAACACTTGTCAATAACAAACCTCAAAAGTTGTATTCTTTTTCCTCCTCCGTCGTGGTGCCGGAATTAATCAACAGAGGGGGTGTGGTTTTTCATCATGATAACGCTAGACGTCACACATCTTTAGCCACTCAGCAAAAATTAAGAGAGTTTGGCTAGGAGGTGTTAATGCATCCGCCGTATAGTCCTGACCTTGCACCTTCAGATTTCCACCTGTTTCGGTCTCTTCAGAATTCTTTAGGCAGTGTCAGGTTAACATCACGAGAGGACTGCCAATACTACTTGTCGCGATTTTTTGATCAGAAACCCCAAAAATTCTATAGCAATGGGATCATGTCCCCACCTACAAGATGGCAAAAAGTTATCGAACAAAATGGTACCTACATACTTTAGTTAAATAAATAAACTATATTAAAAAATGTTTTGAATTTTCTTAAAAATCCAGAACAAAATCCATAATAATATTTACATTTTTTATTGAACAGGTAGAAAATTCTCATTTCTCAAGTATCCATTCATCTTAACCGCCGCGACCAAGTCCCTCGGCCTCTACTATGAGAACCGTATCAGAATGTACTCAGAGAGACGAGTCTCATTGTTACACGCAGTTGTGGGCGCAGCTACACCAATGCCATTTCTACGGCTAAAAGTTCGGAGATCTCATATCATTGATGATGCTTTAGTTGAGGTAAGTGTACATGGGTTCGTTTGTTATTAAATTCTTAAATATTCCATTTTACAACAGTACTTTTGACACGTCAGAAATTAGTCTGTGAGGAATGCAATTTTTACAGTCTTTGATGATTTTTTTTAATATTAGTTTTAAATTATTGAAGTACGAAATCTAAAATAGTTTGTGGAATCCTATTGTAGATGCAAGTGGCAATTAATACGAGTGACAAACTGAAAGTTCTTAGAAAATCAAAAACTTAATTAACTTGCTAGTTATTAGTTTTATTATACAATACATCACTGCATCCGACGCAACCACTGAGGAAAGCACTTTACCCACTCGTCCTGAGGGGAAACTGAAACAGAAGAAACTGTTTTTCGATCTTCTAAAACAATTGTTGCGAAGAGCTGTCCTTTCAAAGAACGAGACCAACCTCGATTTTTCCAAGCTCGGATCTCTCTTCACTTTAGTTGGCAACTCCTCGGAAGAAAACATCCACTAAGCAGACTGTCTTTTGATTTCGGGATCATAGCAGTGAATCTAGCTTTCTTCACCCGTAAGAGTGGCTGACACAGCATTTGAGTCACTTCCGTTAAAACTTTTGTAAACAGTGGCATGAGATGGGGCTTCATCTTGAAAGGCCAATCGTAGTTTATAATAACTTCCTTATTGACTTAAATTAAATCGAGTCATAAAGAATCATTGCACGAAAATTTTCTTGTTTTGACAATTTTCAATTTGCCGCCAAATCGTAAAACAAATGACGAATGAAATACATACTCAATAATATTATCAGAAATCCATTTTCAAAATTAAATTTCTTTTTTTTTAAATTAAATTGTTTACAAGTGGTCAGTTTTAAGGACTTTCAGTTTGACTCTCGTATTAATGTATTAGTATTTTTAAACCATGGTGCTATACATACTTTTTTAACTGTCATAGTATTTTTAACAGTTGGAAATGATAGCCATGGAGCGCGCTCTAGACCTAAAGAAACAACTCGTAGTCGAGTTCGAGGGTGAGCAGGGCGTTGACGAGGGTGGCGTCAGTAAGGAATTCTTTCAACTAGTCGTGGAACAGATCTTCAACCCTGACTATGGCATGTTTACGCAACGGGTAGACGAACATACAGTTTGGTAAGAAATAAAGCTATAAGTTCTATATATTTTTGAACATATCATATATATATTTGTTTAAAGATTACTAGTATCCATACTACTAGTATTCCCTTTACCCCTCCTAGTAAGCTAATAAATAGCTTGTGTCAGGAGTGGGCCATGCCAGTAGTCCAATGTCCGGATTTGAACCCACGACCTATCATAGACCGTGAAATCCAACGCCCGAACCACTGAGTTATTAACGCTTCAATAGCCATTAGGGAAATTATTGTAACCTAAAACATATATCGAATCCGCGACTAATGACACTGTTACTGCTGTCCTGTTAACTTAAGCCAGGAGGTGTTTTCCCAATTAATTACAGAATATACCAAAATACATGATAAATATTCAGATTCTTTAAATGGATTACCTATTGAATGTTTACCCAACCTATATAATGTTAATAAGATTTTAAAGCATCAAAAAGTTACTGAAATTAGGGAACTAATAAATAGTTATAACCTTTTGATATAAAAAACTATTGAGGTTTCCTGAACTTGGACCAAATTATATATAGTATGCAAATATTATTTACACACTAAAAACCATTTTAATAATGAGTTGATTTAATATGGCGGTACAAAAACATTGAGTTTATGATTTTAAAATAATAAATAATATGTTTTAAATAAACAAAATATGTTTCAGGTTCAATCCAATGTCGTATGAAACAGAAGCTCAGTTCACACTAATCGGCATAGTATTAGGCCTCGCAATCTATAACAATATTATATTAGCAGTTAATTTCCCCATGGTTGTGTACAGAAAGCTCATGGGAAAGAAGGGTTCTTTTGAAGACTTAGCTGATTGGAATTCTGTAAGCAAATTGACATATATTGAGTAGATAACATAAAATGATCAGGAGTTGAATTGTAATTGTTTTTATTCCAGACGTTATACAGTGGTTTAAAAGACATGTTAGAGTACACAGGTAGTGATTTAAAAGATGCGTATTATCAAACATTCAGGATATGCTATACAGACGTATTTGGAAATAATTTATACCATGATCTTATAGAAAATGGCGATAATGTTTTCGTTACACAGGAAAATAAACAAGTGAGTTTATTAACCACTCTTATATTAATTAGTAAACTGCGAATAATTAAAAAAGTTAGTTCTAAATGTAAAGTTGTTTATTTTTTTCAGCAATTTGTAGATTTGTATGCAGATTTTCTATTAAATAAATCAGTAGAGACGCAATTCAAAGCTTTTCGACGCGGTTTCGTGATGGTGACGGATGAAAGTCAACTTGGAGCATTATTCAGGCCGGAGGAAGTTGAAACACTAGTCTGTGGTAGTAAGGTGGGTATTCTATATGAGTCATTCCATGCCGAATTGCCAAATTTTTTAATTGACCCCTTTCGATTTCGCTAAAAAAACGGTCGGACTTTGAGAAAAAGACGGTTTTTTCGAAAAAATCAAAATATTTCATATATCTCTGGGCTTCTGAATATTAAAAAAAAAAATTGTGAGTTATTTCGAAAATTCAAAACTTTTGAGTCGGAAAAAAATTTCTAAAAAATGTCTTTCGAGGGGTAGAAAAAGATAGAAAATATTAAGCGAAATCGAAGGGGGTCAGGTAAAAAATTTGTTTTGGCATGGCACCTACACTTTTAACTGTTCATCTTCTTTACAACTTAATTTCAACATTTGATTACAGAATTTCGATTTCAACGAATTAGAAAAGTCAACGGAATATGATGGAGGATACACACCTGAGTCTCAGACTATAAAAGACTTCTGGAGTATCGTCCACAGCTTATCTCTAGAAGACAAACGAAAGTTATTACAATTCACAACCGGCTCCGACAGAGTTCCAGTTGGCGGATTGAGTCACCTAAAACTGGTTATAGCTAGAAACGGCCCCGATTGCGACCGACTACCGGCAGCTCACACTTGCTTCAATGTACTCTTACTTCCAGAATATGAAAACAAAGAAAAACTAGAAGACAGACTGATGAAAGCCATTAGCTACTCCAAAGGCTTCGGAATGCTTTAAGTTTCCCGGAAGGTCATTTTTTTCTTAAAAATTATGTTGAACAACAACTTGAAAATGAATTGCCTTAATATAATCAAACTTTGCAGTTTAAAACGTGAAATCGACGAATAAATTAGAACAATTTTACTTTTAAAAGAAGTTTCACATCAAGTGCTTGTAGATATGTAGATATTGTGTTTCAACAATCATATTTGTAGAGTTTGCTAGAGTTTTAGGTATGATGTTGTTTCGACGTAGTTTTCCTGAAAAATTGATAAAACGGGAACTACTTGACGTCCTCGATTATGCCACACGCCTATTGTTGTAAGCCATTATTTGGCGAATTGTAACATTAATGAATAAAGTTTGTTTTATTTATACATATATTGTTGTTTTATTGCAGTTTGGGAAAGAACACAAACTAAATTTAGATTCATTATATTTATTAATAGGAACTTTGTGTTACAATTTTTAAATATTCTAGTATTTATTTACATGAATTTAGTAACTTTCGGGTAGGATAAATTAAGTAAATTGTTAGTAGTATATTACTTTTAATATTTCAATTACTAAATGTATGTTAAACGATAACTTTAAATGGCGTAATGTCCTTAAGACGGAGATCGTGTACTACGAGGGGGAAGGGTCGGCGACAGGGTGGGGAGGAGATACGTTTAGGTGAGGTCACATCCATTGACGCACGACGAAATTTGTTTTGGTGCCTGGAAGAAACATTTATTTTTAGTAACCAATATTACACGGTTATTATAAAATGCACAATGTATTTAAGGTTCCTAATTGGATAAGGATTAATGCTGTATTGTTTAAAATCACTTCGTAAATAGCCATTATTTCTCGTAAAAAGTAAAGGATAAAAAAATGGGTATTGTGAGTTATCCCTAACATATAGACACATACCATCACGGACTTTTTTGTAGACCTTTTTAAGGTGCACAACACTGCAGTACATTATTTTGATCTATCTCGTAGGGTTCAGCCAGCGCTTGCAACGTAAGCTCAAAAAAAATGTTTATTTACGGCATCACATTAGAAACCTCTAAAATTATCAGTGTTTCTCTACTATATTAAGCGCATCAAAATCCATTGCTTAGTTTTAAAGATCTAAGCATACATAGGGACAGACAGACACAGCGGGAAGCGTCTTCGTTTTATACTATGTAGTGATATCACAAATTAGGATCAAGGCGAGTGTATGAGTAAGTTAATAAAACCTATTACTTATTTATTATACTAAAAATAGCCCTTTTGTTTGTGCTTGTAAAGTATGAGAAAGGTATAAAGTGTTTTGTGAAGTGATGTTAGATTCTGATGGTCAATAAGTAAATTCCTATTTTTAACATATTGGACTTTGATTTTAACTATTATAGAATACCTATGTTTAGCGTCACAAGTGCAGGATGCTGCAGTGTAGGCCGCAGCTGCCGCGTGTCGTCTTGCGTGCTTAGAACATACACGGACAGGTTCTATCCCTTCTCCTGCTTCATAGAGGCAAGCGGGAGCCGAACTGCGACGGGAGGAACGAGACAGGGATGCATATGTTGGTGCTGCTACGCGTTCAACCTATATGGTAAGTTGAAATCACATATTTTAGCAAGCAAATAAGAAGAAGTGTAATCGATAATGTTTCTTATGTATTATTAACATGGCCAAACGAGTAGAGGATTAGTACAGTTTGTGGTCACCATCATTTATCAGCATAAATCGCATTGAATTGCCGGACTTGAATAAACTTGTTCTATCTTCCTACTAAACATTAACACTTGTCAATAACAAACCTCAAAAGTTGTATTCTTTTTCCTCCTCCGTCGTGGTGCGACCACGGGCTGGTCGTTGCGCTTGCGCCGCTGGGTTGGTGCACTCCCGAACAAGCCGCGCTCCTCCGCCACTCGGATCATATACTTCGCGTCTAACCGAGTGATCTCCTGTACGAGGCCTGACGTAATATATATCAAAAGCTTTTGCTAACGGCTTAGCATGGCTTTAAAATATTAGAACTTAAGCTACTGACATATGTAGGTAGAATTTTATAATCTGTTCTTATCATCCAATGAAAAAGAAAATATTTTGTTCGGGTATTGTGAAAACTAATAACGAAAGAAACTTTTATCACCCATGTAATTGTACAATCTTTAACAGTTTATAACATACTCAGTTATTGGTTCTATGTTGAACATTTGTAGGGCTTTTAATAAGATTTTGATTTTCGTGAACTAACTCACCTTTCTTTGTATAAGCCCCAAATAACATCCATCACGGTCGAGAATATAATTAATGTCTAAACCATTCCCTAAACTTGGCAACACTTGGATTTCGAATAAATCACATTCCGGTACCTGTTGAATTAACAAATCAACGATCTTGAATTAGAAAAACTATAATCGTTTAAAACCTACAGAGATCCAATAGCAAACTTACAATAACATCTGGACTATCCTTATCTGGGTCTCGAGGGAAAGGATCATTTTCAGTAACTTTCATCTCCGGTATCGGCCTCGCTTTGTGACCAGGTTTCCATCCAACATCCGCACTTTCTGCTCTCTTTTTCAAAACAGTTTCTCCACTATCTGATCTCGTTCTCGCTGTAGTTGGGGGTGAAGACATTGGTCTTTTTTGAGAACGATTAGTGGAATTGTCTTCTTCATGATCTTCTTTATCGAGTTCTGAACGTGAGCCAGCTTGGTCTAACGATGTGCATGAATCTGTTATAGCAGGCTCTGTCACTTCTTTGTGTTTTGGTGTCTGAGAAAAATATAGAATAGATTACTTTTGAAAGCAATGAGATAATATCTTAAAATTGTGTGACTGAAAACTTGTACACTAATATACCTAATGAAGTGCAATACTAACGTGATCTCTTGTTTTTTTCTTCAGTAATGCATGTCTTTCTCGAGCGAGTCTGTTAGCTTCTGCCACAGCACGGGTCACTTGAGCTTGATTCTCTGCTTCTAGGGCTGAATGCGTCTCGTAAAGTATTAGCTGGATCTATTGAACAAAGTGTTTGTTAAGTAAACTTTTTAATTAATATAGTATTAAAGGATAGATTTCGAAAATACCTGAGGTTTAGACAAAAGTGTTTTTAATGTTTTCTTTTGCTCTTCCAGTATAGACTGTACACGCGCTTTACCGTTGGAATCTATTTCAGACTCTGTTAGAATCTACAAAAAAAAACATATCCTCATTTAAAAATATTATTTTTAAATAGATTACAATACATGTACCAAAGTGCCCTTTACTTACTTCAAGCATGGCCAAATCTCCTCCTCTTCCACATACAAGATCGATTGGATCAGTAACTGCTGAATAGGAATTAGGTGGCGTTGCCAGAACAGCTACGACTCCATCCAATGCACTGGTCACAGTTGGTGTATCTCCATGTACTGGGTCACTTAAGACGCATACAGGCGCAGCAGATTGAGGCAGTTCAGAAGCATCTATGCCAAGTTCTCGTAACGCACACACATAGCTTTCTACTCTAAAATTGAACATTAAAGCCACAAATATTTTAAATTTTTCTGATGATGTTGATATTAAACTATTTTATAATTATACATACTTATCCCCAGCTCCAAAAACGACCAACTTGCCAAGTTCTGGTGTGGCAGGTGCAGCTGGAGTTTCCGCTTTTAGTACCGCCGCTAACTCTTTTAGTTGAGCAGCCAAATATGCTGAACATCGCGGAGATGATGCATGTGTTTGTGCTACAACGCCACGTAAAGCATTGGCTCGTAGGGCTCGGCAAAGAGTAGAAGCACCTTCGCAAAATTCGCGTTCCTAATAATAAGTTTACTATAATACATTAACGTAAATGACAAAACGTTGTAAATGATTTTTTGCGAATTGTTTTTTAATATTCTACATAAAAAATACTTTATGATAAAAAATTCAGTCACCTGGAGAACTATAATACCATCTTTGACTAGATCTATTTGGCCAACACTGATATTACTTGGTGGACGCAGAGTTATGAATCTAGAATTAAAATAATAATATACACATCACACAAGATTGTTAAAAAAGCAGTGATAGCCCAGTGGTTGAGACTTCAAGTCTTACTCGGGAGGTCCGAGTTCGATCCCTGGGCAGACACCTCTGACGCTGAGTTATGTGTGTTTTAAGCAATTAAATATCACTAGCTTTAACGGTGAAGGAAAACATTGTGAGGAAACCTGCACTCCTGAGAGTTCCCTAAAGTTCTCAAAGGTGTGTGAAGTCTGCCAACTCGCACTGGGCCAGCTGTCCACCAAGGTGGTCTAATAGGTCTAATACCCCTCATTCTGAGGAGGAGACCCGGCCCAGCAGTGGGCCATTGACGGGTCGTGATGACAAAATTGTTATATAATAATTTCGGTAACATATTAAAATTAAAATAAGTACCTTGGGCAAACACGATCAAATCTATATTCACCAGCGCAAAGTTGTCGAGAATTACTGTAAGTGTATCCCAGTTCAGAAAGTCTTTTAACCAGCAATGCCACTTTCCTAAAAGTTCAATTATGTTTTAAAGAAACCTTTAGTCAAATAACAGATATAAATATGAGCATCGTACTTCGCTTTGAACGTGTTAACCCAACCCGTAACTGTATCTTTGTTTACACAAGCTGATATTCGCTCTTCACGCAAATGAGCTGGCAGAAGATCCGATAATCTGAAGAAAATAGTCATGTTACTGAATGCTATTAATGTATATTAACTAAAAGTTTAAAAATGGCCAACATATATATATTACGAGAAAGCCTTATTTTTAATGCGTATCTTGGCAATGGCAGCGGCAAAGTGAACTCTCTGTTCCCAAACAATGTTTTCCACATCTTTAAAAGGGTAACCAGCTTCATTTAAAAGTCGTTCTGCTCTTTCCACTTCGTTTCGTGCTCTCGCCATCCAACGCCGTCGGGCCAGTTCCATCAGAAATAGCCATGTTGCATGTCGGTGTTCAATAAACTGAAATGAGTCATAATCCTTCTTAAACTATCTCCCAAAATCTAAATAGCAATTTTCGTGGTTATTTCTATGACAATTAATAATTACTGTGGCACGTAGGGCGCCTTATCCAAGCGATCACATTGAAACATGGTTGTCTCTTAACACGATATCGTGTTATTATTTATTGAGCTCACTTTTATCTGATTTGGACGGTACCGATGCCGATTTTTTTGCGATACCCTCATAAATATAAAGCTCGTTTTCGTGAGCGTCCTCAAAGAAAAAGAAATGGTTTCGGTCACGAGAATGCCATAATGTGAGTTAGATGGGTTATACTTTTTGTCGTACATCTTGTCGAATCTGCTTTATGAAAGTTATTGCCTTCGGTAATGACATTTGTTTGCAACCTTGAAAGCTATCAAATTCAAATAAATGACTTTCGGGGAAATGTATGCACAAGTTCAAGAGCATTATAAAATTGTTTTCATCAACTGGTTTGAAAGGTCAGATTATGTACTTGAATAATTATGCCGATTTTTTATTGATAGGATTTTGCTTTATTCTCATTTTAAATAAAGCTTTTTAGATACTTTAGTAATTTAGACAGACATTTTTATTGTCAATAAATTTCAATTATTCTATTACCCATAGGAAATGGTTTCATTACTCGATATTCATGTCGGTTACAACATGCAATTCAGAGTAATTGAGATTGACCTACTTAAAAGAAAACGCGAGCCTTATGCGATACTGTTATACATTGCAATTTCAAACTAAAGTAGGTGTCTTCCTATATTCAAACTAATATTTCAGTTAAGATATTAAACATTCTTCAAACTAGACTTCTTCTTAATTTATCTCAACTATAATTTAATTTGTTGTTTTACCTGTGGATAGTCACCAAAAAAGTCAATGTCTTCTATAGCTTGGTCTAGTATAGACTTATCTGCAACAAAATAAATGATTAATATTGTGCTATGTATTTACATTAATGCGACAGTATTTCGGTAGTCGTAGGGACGCAAAAAAAATCAAGATTGAAATCTCAAATCAAAAATCAAGTTTGTAGATGTTCTTCTAAGCAGTAGTGATAGCCTAGTGGTTAAGACATTGGTGTATTACTTGGGAGGTCCTAGTTCGATCACACACCTCTGACTTTTCTGAGTTATGTGTCTTTTAAGAAATTATATCATTTGCTTTAAAGGTGAAGGAAAACATCGTGGGGAAACCTGCACTCCTGAGAGTGCTCCATGTTCTCAAAAGTGTGTGAAATCTGCCAACCGGAACTGGGTCAGCGTGGTGGACTATGGTCTAACCAGAGGTCTCGGATCGGGTATAGGTCAGAATAAGGAGGTCATTCTCAGGAGGAGACCCGGTTCAGCAGTGGGCCATTAATAGATTGTGATGATGATAATGATGAGATATGCTTCTGGACAATATGTATTTAGGGTAGGTAGGCATTTTCATTTCTTGTTGACAATAAATCAGTTTGCAATCAGAATAGTCCTATATCAGGCAAGTGTTTATCGCGACATAATCGCTATAGGCGTTTTGTGATAAAAGTTAAATAATGGATATAAAGCCTCGTAAACTAGTTTCGAAGTTCGCGTGAGGTAATTTGCAGCAGTTACTGTTCACGCGCGAGTTTACTATCGTGACACTCACTTGGAAATATTCCCGCTATCCGGAAACTTACATTTTAGTCCACTTTATACGGATAAGGGCATTTAGGGCTTCACGATCGTGTTTAGTGATTTACGACAAAAAAGTCACGAACGGTATTTGGATAACGTGACAGTAAAAACATTGTCACTTTATGGCTGATCCATAAAATTTACGATTAATAGGCATTTTATTGGTATATTATATGTAAGCAGGGAATAAAATAGTAAATAATGTCCTTATTATTATTCCGTAAATTCCCTACAACAGTAAGGGAAGTATCTATGAGAATTAAATAGTATTTACATCGAAAAACGTCGTAGATGAGGGAATAAACACAGCGCATTTCTTGTTCATCAACAAAATCTACATCCAAAGGTGGTTTGCAAAGAAGGCGGGCAGCTTTCAGGACCTAAAAAAGAAATTTAATTCATATTAAAATGAAAAAAGTAGGCTAATCTAGAGACTTCCTTGACGAGACTTTCAGACTACATGTATCGCTAAAATAAAATACCTGTCCGATATCCCAAGCGGGTCCTACAGTGGTTTTGACATAAACAGGAGGAGGGGCGTTTGGGTTCTTCGTTGAAACAACTAAGTTCCACGGCGCCCATTCCTCGGCAACATCCTCCATCGAACTTTTCTCTTTGTTGACATTCTCTTCGCTGAAACCAATAAAATGAATTTTGAATAAACTTTTTTCATTAAAGATTATTTTCTTGAAGGAATAAGATTCTCGTATAATCGATAGACTTTTTATTGTAGTCTTGAGATGGTATGTACTGAATAAACAGTGCATCATTTGTTAAATAATTTTGGGTACAATTACTGAGCAGGGTTAATTTAAGTTTTCGTAGAATTTTGCCCACATGGTCTATTTATTAATTTTTAATTTATTTCATAATAGATATTAATGAAAGGGTCAAAATTACGTTATCTTGTTCAATCCATCAATCATTTCTTTTATTCAAAGTTCCAAGAGCCATTATTCCAAAATACAAAATACACTTCTAATTCTAATTAACTTAGTAATATCCCCATTGTCGTAGCAAAACCCTTTCTTTTTAGATTTTAATAAATAAGACTATTAAAGAAAACGTAAAATTACAATATTTTTCATAAAATCAATAAACGTAGAAAATGTTGACACTTCTATTTCTTTGTGAAAAGTATGTTAGTCATCGTATAATTAACTGGCTGGTTATAAAGATTATAAAATTTTATGATTTAAAAAAAAAATTATGGATATTTTAATATTTATTTTGAAATATTTCCAAAAAACCTTTTAAATATGTCGGCGCGTAAGTTAACCTAACCTTAGGTTTGAACAGTGAAACTAAGTAGTGGAGGTGAGTATAGAAATTCTGTTAAAGGACGTCCTTAAGCCTGCACCTTGGTCACAAGTCCAAGGCACTGATTAGGTTTCTCTCGTAATTGTAAGAAGTCATATTTGATTATTTATGGGTTCAGTAGTATCTACGTTGCGATTACCCAATAGTCTATTCAATAACCTCCTCCTCCCTTCACATAATTTTTCTCCAACATAGGTAGTAGTGTCCAATGACATTTCATAAATAGATGCGTTATACACTAACATAACTGCACTACTAATGCCGTACTTTAATTTATACGTCTGTCACACTTGTATAAATAAAAAAAATCAAATAAATCAATAAAAACAAGATATTTTTGTTATACTAAAAAAAATTATAGAATTTTACATACTTTCAGTGTAGTTCATACATTGTCTCTTAACACAGAGAAGGCATTTTATTCACGAACTTAATAGTAAGTGAAAAAGTGAATCACTGAATTGCATCTTTTTCTTTGCCTTTTTCATTTTATTATATCCAGAGAGTATTGACACTTATATTTTTTTTGTTTTAGGAAGGGTAGTCTAATTCAGTAGTTAATGATTCATGTAGATATTATTATAATTCTTCGGAACATCCATTACGGAGAAATCATCTCAGAATCGTTTCAATTACTAAGCTTCTGTTATCAACTCTATAACACTTACGTTGGTTCGTGAAATTGTTTGGCGCAATCACCTAACTTACTATACGTAACCATATTGATATGTGACACGCGATTTGTATATTATCTTACATTTAAATATTTAACGGTAGCAAAAGAATATTACGAATGAACAGAATCGTTAAAGGGGAAGTGAAGTGCGCAGCAATAATAATAGTAAATAAAGGATTATAAGAAATTGTCTTTTTGTTTCCGCGCACTGTTCAGGTTATGGGCCCAGTTTCTCAATCTGATCGCGAATATTTTGAACAAAAATTTGCTATAATTGGAAGGATCAGATTATAGAAACTGGTAATCATAACCTTATCAACATCAACAAGGTTCTATATCCGTAACAGGCAGATCGTAACTTGACCTATGGGATAGCTCTAGAAGTGTTAGATTTATATTTTTGTTATTTATTCATTAAGAATAATTTCATGAAGGATAATTTGAAAAAAAATAGTTCGCTTTTTTCTGCAAAAAATTGAATAAGATCGAGGATGTTATTTGCTTCAGTTTATTATTTAGTGTAAAATTGTAACCCATCCCGATGTTTTGTCGATGCGTTGCATCCTCGAAGATAGAATGGGAGTTAAGAAAAAAGGCTGCGGTTTTAGCGGATCCTGAGTAAGAACCCAGAGTTCACCAGATCCGCAGCATTAAAGAAATGGGAGAGGGAGGGGATAAGTCTGGCCCACATGCGGCTCGACCGGAACGCGTCTATGACAATTGTTGGTCGGATTCTCATGGATTTCGCAGGGGGTGCTGGGTTACCTCGTCTCTTACGAGATGTTCTCCCAGCGGCAGAGGAGAATAGTATTCTAACCCGTTCCCGATACGGGTAAAATAATAAATATTATATTAGTACGATTGCGATAGTACGATTTATTATGTTAGTTAGTAAAACAAATAAAGTCAGGGGCACATTTAATTGTTCTACGTGTAAATACTTCTTTGGAAGGCATGCTATTAGATGCAAATTCATAGAAAAATAGTAATTAAGTGAATTATAGTGAGGAAGTCTATACACATATATGTAAACGTATGGTAAAGTTATTAGCTGTAACTGGGGCAGGTTCATGGTCGACGGTTAATTAATGTGTAAGCAATTTCCCTCCATGACGTGGACGTTTGTACATCACATTAACGATGGGTTTATTTTTAAACAAGCTGTAACTACTTATATATTTATTTACAAGCAAAACACAAAATTTTATATTGGCGATGATAGAAAGATTGTAGTACTTTTCTATAACATTTGGAGACTAAATTATAGTGTTTGCGCCGTCGTACCCAATACTCATGAGCGCCTATATTTGACGACAAAAAAAGGAGAAAGATAGTAACCGAAAGGATTTTTGTCTTAGTCCATATCCATAATCTGACGGGCCCTTCCAGTATTTTCCCCTGTCTACAATTACTTAAAATAACAAATGTTGGTGACCTTCGCTTGACACCCTCTTTGGACATTTGGTTTGAAAGGTCAGCACTCTTTGGACCAACTTTATTTTATTCGGATCATAGTATATTTTCATTTTGGCGCCGTTTGAAAACTTCACGGCGCTTTTTCCTTAATGGCGCCGTCGTGCGCAGCACGGCCTTGCATGTATGGACAGTGCATCCCTGCTGATACTTTCACGACACGACACTATTATAAAAATTAATAACATATAGCTTCTGTCCTTATAAGATCTAAAGTAGTCTGACAAGTGATATCTTGCAGTATATAGTCCAAGAAAAAGTATAATAAAGTGTAAAATGCCTCGTGAATTTTTAAGTACATTGTCATAAGAAACAGGCAATTACGATTTTTCAGCTTTTCAAGATATGTAATTGATTTTATAAATGAAGATAGTAAAAAAAGCTTTTTATCATTGATATTCTATTCTTAACGATGATGAAAAACAAACAACTAAGATTATAAATTTTAGCAACTTGGTAGTTATAACTCCAGAAGTTTTTAAGACACGTTTTAAGACACGTTTAGTTTAAAAGCACTCTTTTGGTTAATAAAAGATTTGATTTGTTTCCAAATTATAATCCAATAATTGTAAAAGTACATCCCGTAAAAAATGATGTCTCCTTTACGGATAAAAACTCCCCCTATTTAATTATAACAGTATACTTGCAGATCAACATCCAAAGTCTTCTGCATGGCCACGAGATTGAAGTACTGGGTAAGCCTCCATTCCTTATCACTAGGCAGAACAAGTTTCTCAGCTTCACTAGTGTCCCCCTCCTGTCTTGCAGCATCTTCTTGTAACAGAAGTTCAGCCAATAACTGAGGGTATACGTTGAAGAGGTTTCCATCGATACATTCGCTGAGCGCAACCCAGAGCGCGTTAGGATCATATTTATTTGGCATTTTATTATTATCACATAAACTTATGATGATGTAAAGTTAGTTTTAATGTAATATTATGATTTAAATGCATTTTTTATGGTAGTCTGATAAAATTTGTTTATAAGTCCTTAGTGAGAGTGCGTTATTTCTTTGAACGCCGCCCGCTAACTGAAGAGTGCCGAATGGAGAATATTTGCTGCTTGTTACGGAATCCAACCTGTTGCATCGGTTTTTATCTATATAAGAAGGTTTTATAAGTTTAACGTATAAAAAAAGTGAAACCGTCAAAAATGTACATTCAATTCTTTGCACTCAATTAACTATGGCAATAAAATAAACCATTTTATCTTAAACAAAATGTAAAAAAATTAAATAAAATGGCAGTTTATAACCAATTATATTTTATTTATTTATAATGCAGTGATTATTGTAATAAAAATGGATCAACTAATGTCACAACAAGAGAGTTATGCTGATCGCAGAAAGCTTTTCAAAAATATTTGGGAAACATCCATTCATATTGATGACAAGGACGATTTATTGAGCAAACCCAAAATTATTAAGTATGTACCAAATTTATCGTGTTAATTATTTACTTTTAATGTTAATAAAACGAATGCAAAACTAAACATTATTACAATTAAAGTTGTAGTTAAAAAATTGAGGAGAGGGGTTAGAATACAATTCCTTTCCGCCGCTGGGAGAGCATCAGCGTAAGTGGCGAGTAACCCAGCAACCCTTGGTGGTAGGGGATCTGTTCCCCGACTGGCTTGAAGCGCTGCAGTTCCAGTGAACATCGGATTCTTGCTCAGGGTCCGCTGAAATCCTAGCATTCTTCTCTTTGCTCCTCCTCCTCACTCTATCTTCGAGGCGGCAACGCATCGGCAAAACAAGAGATACTATCTAGTTTTGCCAATGTCCATGGGCGACGGTGGCCACTTTCCATCGGGTGGACCGTCTGCTCGTTTTCTGTTCATGAATATTAGTTAACTCAATAGGAGAAAAATCTTTACATGGTCTAGAAGCTAATGTTTTTTTTAGAACTCTTCGCCTAGATGAAATGGATCGCTGTGTAGCAGGTAAAAGGAAAAGGCAGAGAATTAAAAATTTGAGAACGGTTTGCAATAAACTTCTAGATTTCTGCGATCGACAAGACGCCGATGACTTGTATTATGAACAGGTTATTTAAATCTATATTTTAGTTTAAACTTCGATAACTATGTTATATATAAAATAATAGAAGTTTTTATTTACAAATATATTTTTCTACGCAGATGGCAGTTCTAGGGAAAGAACCTCCATCAAATACAATTCAACAAAAAACTATTAAAAAGAGAATTTTAAAAGTGCGAAAGAAAACAAAGAATGCGAAAAGTATGCTTCCAACTCAAAATGTAATAATTGCTCGTGCTACTAACTCGGAACCGGTAGAAGATTTTCAGAAAACTTCAAGAAAGACTATTTCTAGGAATACATCTCCGATTAAAGTAAAACGAAACCATACCATATCATTTGCAAAAAAAAGTTGCCTAAAGTCTGCAAATGAAAGGGTTTCGCATAATTTACAAAAGAGGGTAGTTAGAAAAAGTCATAGCAAAAGAAAGCCAGATTCACAAAATATTTCTACAGGTATAACAGATAAAAAACTTTAAAATTATATATACAGATGTCTAATTATATTATTGTTGTGGTTTGTTTAGCATTTTGGTTTCAGCTAACAAATACAATTAATACATGACAACACTCCTATAAAACGGTTCGCATTTTTAACAAGTAATATAAAACTTATCCTAATTCATAAAGTTAATATTAGATAGATACAAAATACATTAATATCTAGCTTTACTAAAAATCTATTTCCAATAGGCTGGTTGACTAAATGTGAAAACCTGGTTAATTATATACATTAATATCTATTTTATCCCTAAAATCCTATATTTGAAAGAAAAAGCAATATTTACATTACGTATTTCGTATTTAAAAAAAACAATTTAGATTTCCCTTGAAAACGCTAAAGTGTCATGTCATGGCGTCTTGAATGACGTCACAGTCTGCTAAATAAAACTGTTTTCATCTGTGTCAACCTGTTTTGTTTTATGAAAACGTCCAAACAACAATGATGTTTTGCGTGGCATAACGTGACAGTTTCTGATTGGTGTTCGCTGTTACGTGACTTAATACCTTAACACCTTTTTTCGAATTTATTTTAAAAAAAATATTAATAACCTTTACAATCAACAACTTTTATGAGAAATAGATTGTTTTTTTCTAAACTACGTCTCATTATTTTTAATTAAAAACTTTAAACCAAGCAATTTTTTATTAGTGGACACAAGCCTATTCAATATTTAAGTAGAGATTATACAGGGAATCTTAAATAGCTTTCAAAATAATCATTTGAGTCTAGCGGTTTTTTCTTTTGATTTGTACTTATTTTTAGTCTGTGGCAGTATTTATGATGCTTCCTGTGGTATAATATAGAGTATAAATTATCTTTTTAATCTGTAGTATGATGATGAACTGATACTCAATAAGTCAATCGAAGTGAATAAAGCTGAACAAAATTGAACAGTGTAAAATGTCTTAAAAAATAAATAAAACGTTATCAGGAAGTTTCCTTTGGTAAGATAATAACAAACGTTTTGATGGTCAACGGTAGATTGTGTTGTTTGTTTGTGACGCCGCTGCGTTTGATTTAATATTTTGTTGGAATTAAACAGTGAATATAAATGTTATTATCGCAGTTTCTCTGGAATTACGTTATAGATGATACTTGAATACTGACCGATAATGTCGGACTACGATCTACAGTTTCAAGCGGACTTAGAAAAGGCTCAAGCACTGAGTTTAGAAAGTTTGGCATTGGAGCAATTTCGAAGGCAGAAGCAACTATCCAGTTCAGGTAACTGACGTAATTTTGTTTACTCCAGTAGATAAGATGATCCAAGGACTTATTTAGTCTAAAAGAATTTATGCTGTTTGTTGTTTATGGCTATCATAAACTTACATATTTCTATATAGCTTATTAAGAATTTTTACCTTATTAAAACAATAAAACACCTAGTTTATCAATATAAGTAAGAGAAATACATATATTTTATTATTTATAAAAATCTCTTATTCTTTTTCTCAAATACATATTCTAGATAATATAAATACAATGAAAGGTGATTTTGTTTATATACCATGTGTACATTTAAACAGAATGAACAAGATGAAATTGTATTGTTGAATTGTTTCCAATTGAGCACATTATAATTGATAACAAGGCTATCAATCTGAAAGGAAGTGTAGTTCATTAACCTTACGAGAGAATTGCAGAAGAATCAAGAATACTTGTTAGATATTTTGTTGAACCTGACTGATTATTTAGTTATAAATTTACATAATTATGCTAGTTTCTAATCATTGCTAGATGATGCAATTTGAATATTTAGTTTTAATAAAATTCTTACACATCATAATCAAAAAGACTATAATAGTTGTTTCATAATAAATAAACTATATTCTAGAAATTAATGAAATGAAATGCAGTGATGGCCCAGTGGTTGAGACTTCAAGTCTTACTCGGGAGGTCCGAGTTCGATCCTGGGATCTCTGACTCTGAGTTATGTGTGTTTTAAACAATTATATATCACTAGCTTTAACGGTGAAGGAAAACATCTCTGACTCTGAGTTATTCATCGTGAGTAAACATGCAATCCTGAGAGTTCCCATAAAGTTCTCAAAGGTGTGTGAAGTCTGCCAACCTGCACTTGGCCAGCGTGGTGGACTATGGCCTAAGCAGTGGGCCATTATATTGTATTGTATGTGGGCTCCTGTTTTCGCACATAGACTCAAGTTCGGTCCATTGTGCGTGCAGGGATGACTGGCTATACTAGCCAGTCTAGCTCCTTCCAGAAACGCAGAAGTTTCCTGGAGCGACTTCATGTCCCAGAGGATTTGTGCCCGTTGTGTGGCGACGCCCACGCATTCCAGGACAACGTGGGCAGTCGTCTCTTCTGCCTTTAGGCATCCCCTGCAAATGGGGCTGTCTGTCATGCCTATAGTAAATAGATGTTTATTAAGTGGGCAATGTCCCGACATTACTCCCACCATTAAACGGAGATCAATGTGATTTAGACTGAGCAGTTTACAGGATCAGCTCGTTCACAGAGCAGGAAGAGCTTGTTTAGACTGCCGACAGTCAGCCGTGTTCCTCCATCTCGCATTGTGCATGTCTAGGGTGAGCTGACGCAGCCATGAGCGGAAGGTACTGAAGGGGAGAGGAAGGTGTGGCACAGGGCCTGCCACTGTGGTTATTGAGCCTCTCCTCGCTAGCTCATCTGCTGCGTCATTACCTAGAGATCCACTATGCCCCTTTATCCATTGTAGGACGACCCTGTTGACTGCCACAATGCGTTGCAAAGCTAGGTGGCATTCGTATATTAGGCTCAATGTGATAATATCATTTCCGAGCGCTTGGAGCACAGCCTTGCTATCAGATAGGATTCTGATTTCAGAATCTATTATTTCTCTGCTAAAGAATGCATTAGCTGCATGGGTGATAGTTACACATGCACACTGAAAAATGGTGCTGTGATTACCCAATGCTAGAGATAGATTGATGTTTAGTTCCAAAGAGAAGACACCAGCCCCAGTACCTGATTCCATTTTGGAGCCATCAGTGTATATATAGTACTCCAGTGTCAGCCTCCAGCAGTGGGCCATTGAAGGGTCGTGATGATGATGATTCTAGAAATTTGTTGTATTAAATTAAAATAATAAATGAGAAAGTTTGGATATTTGTTACTCAATCATGTAAAATTGGCTGAACAGATTTCAATAAAACTTTTTATCCTGAAAAAATTCAGTTCCTGAGGGTTATTAATAAAATATGTTAAGTGTTGTAAGCGTGTACATATTTTTATTTAGCAACAATATATAGAAAATAAAATGATTTTTTAAAATATTCTTAACAGAAGCAGTGGCGGGACAACTAGTAATATTATAACTATGAAAATTTAGATATTTGTTACTCAATCACACAAAAATGGCTGAACGGATTTTATTGAATAATGCAGATAATTTTTATTTGCTTTTATGATATTTACACTATCACATCTAAATATTTTAATTTATAAACAATATATCAAAAATTGAATGATTTTTTAATTATGTGGTATATTGCACTCTTGCAAATCCGGGTAGGTGAACTAGTAACTCAAATCTTACTTAGGAGTAAAACAACAAAAATTACAAATCCTTGAAACCTTAACATGACTGAGATTACAAAAAGTGTGTTTGACAAACTAATTTACACTGCCATCTGTTGGAAAATCATCATACTTATAAATAATAACAACCTAAAATAAACATTTAACTTGTAATCAAAATAAATACAGAGGTCATCAATCAAGATAAACAATCTCCTATCTTTCAAATTTCATAAAATTGTGTTTAATCGCTTCTGAGGTTTGATATGTTATAAATATATAAAAACTATAATTACAAAATAATTAGAGCATTAAATTCGTCTTGGAAATTTTGGGTTTGATCTGAAGTCACTATTAACTAAAACCTAGCTTTCTAAAGAACCTAATTAAAAGACTAGTAACCTTGTTTTAATAGACTAAATTTCTAGAATAAATATATATATTTAAGTTCTATTTATCTAATAGGGAAACTCACCCATACTATGTACATGAACATACCGATTTTTTAGTACCCATTTTTTACAATTTTTATCCCCGTGCCCCCTCAGAACGGATCATGTTGTATGAGCATGTACATTAACATAGTCTTAATTCCGCACTCTTCGTATCTGCATTGGACCTTATTACAATATATAAAAATGTTTGTAGGAATTTGTTTTTTATAAAGATGTTTTCTACAATTGAAAATGTAATTTTATTAGATTAAAAGTAGATAATTTTGATAAGAAATAATGTATGGTATCAGTGAAAAGATAATTTTATCTTGAAGGAAAAAATAATACTGTAGAAAATTTTATTAATTTTTCTTAACATTTCCTTGTGTCAAACTAATAAGTTATATATAAAATTATGCATTTAATAGTTATTTTGATGCATAATTAATATTACTAAACATGGAACTATACTTTTGAAGAATCATGGGGATCCCCTCATATGTCGTGAATTACACTTAAAAATAATTGATCTTATCTATATAACAGGTATATGGTACCACTAATGTTATAGTTATATAATTAACATATAGTAAATAGAAACAATTATACTAAATCTTTTCGAATTTATTAATTAGAAAAGATTTAGTAATATAATAATGGACATCCAAAACTGCTTGGTATAGAATTGAGATGGTGTTAATGTGATCGATTTTATTATTAGTAAACATAGCCAGAGGAATAAGTGATATACAATTGAATATATGTAACGATTATCCTTATCTGATTGATATCATGTTTTAGATAATGTGCGGGACACGCAGTGCACCAGCGGCAGTACTCGGCGACGGGAAGACAGTGACGGTCCTCCTCCCGCGCTTCCTCCGCCGCCAAGGAAACCTCCGCGTCGCACTTCTAGCTCGGAAAACTCTAGGTGATTGACCAGTGTTGCCAATGTGAGGGTAATCACCCACTTTTTAGGTATTTCAATAAGTCAGAAACAAGTGTTTGGATGGGTCATTTTTCACATTTGCTCAAATAAGATTAGATAGAATTGAATAAGATATCTGGTAAGATATTTAGACCGCTTTATTTATAAGATCCACTCTTCAGTTATTGATGTTGTATAATTCTTCTTTGTTAAAATTATTTCTTAATATGATATTGGTAGAGGCCATTGTGGTGAGTCATTGTTTTGTTGAGATAAGTTTTGATAAAAATTAGTGATTTTAATAATCATTCAGATATATTAATATATTATTGATTTATTTATATATCATATAATGTGCCTCACAGGATTATACTGAATTAAAAAACTTATAGAAAATGTAGGTTGGTTATAAGTGGGCTCATGGATTTCTTTTTAATTTATAGATCTACAGGAACTAGTCCTACAAGAAATACAAGTGGTGAAGTAAACCTGATATCATTCGCGAGTCCCACAAGCAAAACTCCTCCAAAGGACTCTCATGCCTCCCTCAAGGAGTATATTGACCAAATCAGCAAGTAGGTTAAATATTAATTTTTATGGTTTTTGTAATGAAAAGTAAGATAAGACTTTTTGATTGAAAATACAATTGTCTTTGTTTTATAAAGGTTGGGTCAACAGACTGAAGAAAACACATTGAACACATCAGATCAGACTACAATGAATAATCAATACAACCAAAGGCCAGGACTGGGTGGTTATCCTTACAATGTCCACTATAACTATCAACACAACTATCCTCCACCATATGCTATGCCTCCATACCCACCTTCAACACCTTATGGAATGCCAACACCCGTGGGCCCAATGCCCAACTATGGATATTATCCGCCAATGCCTGCACAACCAGAAAACCAAACATATGTAGTCACAAACCCCCCTATGTACGCACCGACGATCCCTTATTCTCAAACTAGAATGGCCATTCCAACTCCATATCCCGGTTATCCTCCTTTAAACATTCCTTCACCTGCCACATATAACTACAATACGACAAACTTAATAACAAGACCTACAAGGCCTTTGTACCCTCAACTAAATCAAATGCCAACTTATCCTCCAGTTCCACCTGTAAAACAAAATGTGAATAACAATAATGTAAGCACTCAACCAGCAGTCAAGGAGGAGCCTAGAGACAGTGTGGAAAGTAATACATCACATTTATCTTCAGAGGTAAGCTTATTAATTTGAAAACCACACTCGCATCTCATCAGGGGTTATATTATATACAATTAAGCTCATCTCACCATTGTTGTAAAGAATAATTAAGGTGATAACTAAGCTAAAGACCAAATTTTTTATATATTGAAGATATTATATTTATTAAATTTAAATCCTATATGACTATACATGAATTAGAATAGAATAACAGATAAGGAACAATCGAGCAGATGTTCCACCTAATGGAAAGTAACCACAAAAAAAAAATCATGTACATATATGAATTTGCATTCAATATCGCGAAAGATCTGAATAAAAATATTATGAGTTGTTTATGGATAATCAGGTACAGTTTATAGTCCTCAATAGCTGTTGAGATAAATGCATTGTTCGTTAAGGGTTGATTCTTTTGTATTTTATAGTTATGTGGGCTAGGGTTATAAGATTTATTGTATGGCTTTGTATATACAAAGGAAAGGAAGGAACAAAAAAACAAGATAAGGACCCTTTATATTAATGAGAAATTGCTTTTTAACTATAGAGAAAAAAATGGGTAAAGAAACATTTACATGTTTATATGCAATTTGTTTACGATATGGATATGTCGATTGCTGCCCAGTTATTATATGGTTTTAATTTGATTTCAGTCAGCCGAATCCAATGACACAGTGGAGAGTCTGCGGAACTCAATGAATCTGATCGACTTCGGACGCAAGTCTAACAGTGGGCAAGGTAGCGTAAGAGTCAGTGTGTTAGAGGCGTTTGATCCGCTACTAACTGAGCAGAATCATTCTGGTGAGTGGGCTTTTCATTGGTTGAGATTGATGGCAGATGACAATAGAAACTAAAGATAATTGTCATAATTACACTGTGTGACAATTTTTTTTTAACTTTAAAGATATAGGATTACTTGATCAATTGTCATAATCGTTATAATCACATCAAGTATTAAATTTAATGTTATAATTAAGCTACAAAGTGTTAATTTTAATAGTCATGGAATTTTAGTCTATGATTTTTAATTTCTCTTTTAATTTAATATTTTATACGTTTTATGATACTACTGGGTATATGAATTGTTTTAAATTTTTTCTTAGATATTCTTTCAGACAGATTGTGAAAATAATTTTGAATGATTCTACTTAAATAAAAAAGCAGAAATGGTATTTGTAACAATTTGTTTTCGTACTCAAATCTGCCATCTTACTCTGGTTCTCAAAATTTCATTTGTATTGTCCTTACATGATCATTTGGTTTCATATTCATTGTGTTGTGTTTGATTATATTTTTTTTCTGGGTCTAAACACCATCACCTCATATGTGTATCTCACTGGCAATACACAATTGCTTTTTTGTGTGGTTTTTAATGGTTTGGTTATGAAATGAAAATTCTGAAAATATTAAATGAAAATTCAATTATTCAGAATATGTGGTGGCCAGTGAGGGTTCTGGTAGTGTGTACGAAGAATACGATCCATTGGACTTTTTGTATGGAGAGACGGAATTACGTGATGCTCCTGTTTATGCGACAATTAGTAAGCGGGATATTGCGGTGGTGCCTTCGCCTCCACCGAAAAAAATACCGAGTGTACCTGCAGTTGCTAAAAGACCTACCACGGTATGTGAATATATTATATATATATGTATATTACAGAGTTGCATCATATATATAAAATGAAAAATGTATAATTGTTTTTTTTACAGAATAAGCTATACGACTGCATTGTTAAAACCAGAACCAAGAATTACGATAATGAGCACAAAGCGTTTTTGAATATGGTTCTAGACGTTAGAAGTAAGTATTTAAATTTTTTTTTATACTTTAAAACTAAAAAGTCAGTATAGTAATCACTGTTCTTTTTGTCTACATAGACTTTTCAGCAGTTAGCTAAATTAAGAGTACCAGTGGACGTATAACTGTAACATTAAATAATCATGTAAATATTATGTTACAGAAAGATTCGCTCACACAGACGAACAGACAAACCCGGGTCACGTGATTGCGGCTCGCTCGGGCGGAAAGTACCCACCTAACACTAGTATTAAGATTCTAGTCCACAACACGCATACTGATGAGCCGATCACTTTCACCTCAGATGGTAAGACAAGTTATTAAAATTCTGCTTAATTGTAATACTTTGTGTGTAAGCGAATTTGACAATAATCAGTTGTTTCACATTGTCTTTTATGTTCTTTTTCAGTGGAATCAACTGTGGAGCATGTGATTATGACTGTTGTTTGTTCTCTTGATGAAGATATAAGAGAGGACATGTCCGAATATATGTTAAGGGTAAGAGATACATTAGTAGTCTTTGTAATAGCTCCAAAGTCTATGAGTTCGAGAATAGATTTTAAAATACAAATACGTTATTAGTACACTTGAGATATCGATGGTTTGGTCCACATGAAAATCTCCCATAATCCCCACAAACGAATTAACGAATAAAGTGATAACACACTTAGATTTAAAACAAAGATTATTAGCATATTTTTCACAGGTATGGGGGGCGAAAGAATATCTTACACCAGGCAGTTCGCTCAGCGAATATGACTACATACGCGAATGTGTTCGTCTTGAGAAGGATGTGCGTTTATGTTTAAGTGAAGGCAAAGACATATCATTAGCGAGAACAGACAGAGATGACGCTCGGGATACACATTTAACGTTAGACGACTTAATACCCAGTCAGGGCTCCATGCCAATGTTGTCTTTTGATAATTTATCTATTTTACTTGGTAAGTTTATATAATTATATTATGGTACGAAAGTTGAGAATGGCGTTTAGTATAAATGCTAAATATTATCTTTTTGTTACTCTTAGAAACACTTGAAGGTGAACTATCTCGCGCGGTAGGACTCGTAGGAGGAGAGGGCAGCTGTTCTCCAAATGCAGTTTTCCAAGCAGTTAAAGCAATCTGTGCTTTAGCAGGTGGCGTTGAGACTTTACATGTAACACACACCTTAAATGCATTTGCCCAAGCCTGTACTGCACAGGTAAGATACCATCAAATCGCCATTATAATGTGAATAGTATATTTATTTCAATCATATTGGTTGTAAGTAGAGACTGCATCCATTTCTTACTTTCTCTGCATTATTTTAAGGCTTAGGTTAATCAAGTAGGAAAATCCAACAAAGTAACACTTAGATGGGTTCCTGGACACTCGGGCATATATGGGAATGAAAAAGTAGACGAACTAGGGAGAGCCAGTGCTGACCACCCTCAAATCGGCCCTGAACCATTTTGTAGCATCTCCAAAATACGTGCTTACACCATTTTCACGGCACACTGAGCATCAAAAGATCTCGAAAAATGGATGTCCGTATCTGGACAACAACATCCGAAAGCGCTGATTAAAGATAATAGGAAGTTAATGAAAGAGCTCCTTGAACTCCAGAAGTTCAAGTTAAGCGCAGTGACCACAATCCTCAGATGACATTGCAAGTTAAACAAACATTTGTTTAATTTAAACATGAGTTATAGTTCGAAATGCAGATTCTGCCACAAAGCAGAGGAGATTGCTATGCACGTACTCTGAGAATGTGGCCCACTCATGTTTAAAAGAAGTATCCACCTAGGGCGACATATTATGCACCCAAAAAAAATACCGACCAAAAAATTTGGATTTTCCTAGAGTCTATGGGGCTAAGCAGTGATATTTACAAACAGGGTCGCCACAAAAGATCAGTAATGGTCGAAGTGGCAGGTGCTTGCTGGCACACAAGGCCTCCCCTCCTCACATAATACTAATAATACTGTAATCAACGATTAAGAACAAATTATTTCAAATTATATTTTATTTCTGATAAATTTTGTATTTGTACAGACAACTGGAGCAGTTCGACCTGAAATCCAGTCGGAAAATGGCCCATACTGTGCAGTTTCTCTGCGATCGGCAAATGCGCGTGAGACTCTCGCGCAACAATGTTCGCGTGTTCGCGACGCGGTGCGAGCATTAATAGGATTGTACACACGCGCTAAATTATTAGACTTTCAATTGGCAGATGGACTTCCTATTGCTTCAGATCCTAATAGTAAGTACTAGCTTTTTTATTAATTCACTGTTAACATGAAGAGTAAATAGCATGAAAGGAATTTACTGATGAAAACACATGATATAATACAAATCTCTTCTAAAATGTAATTAGGTAAACATCTTGTAAATTACAAGTTAGGGTTACTGGTTTAGTTAGTAAGGAATGTTTTCGCGACTATTATCATTCGATTCCATACATTAACTATTTTGTGCCTTTCCCTCCCTTATTATAAATATGGTGATGATTGTACATAGTTTTGCCCTAAATATTGTCGTTGTCCTCTATTGACTAATTGGGAAATTTCCTTAGTCATTTTTCTTGTTAAAATATTGCTCAATTGTAAAAATTTTCTCATCCGTTAACAAAATATTTCTTTGACCTGCCTTAAGTACTTGTATCGATTTTACCACCCTATTCTTTTTTAAATTATCAGTAAAGAAATGACCAGGTATAGGTTATAGGTTGCAAGTCCTAAGTCAACTTTTAAAATACGCGACATAGTTCTAGGTGCTATCTTCATCTCCCGAAACAGTCGGACAGGATATCTTTTAAATTATAGGCTAAGTTACACATCACATTATATTGCTTCCTGGATTTTATATATTAACTTAATTTAACAGAAGCAGTTGCTGCACATACACTCTCGGAAACGATGTTATTCTGCATTGAAGCTGTCCACTGTTTGCCGCACTGCTGGACGCACGACGAGTATTTGTTCCACTCTCAAGTGTATTATGGTACCCGGCCCTTGAAGACGCTACATGTCACTCATATATCTAAAATTGAGTGTGGAGGGTTTTATCCAAGGATTATATTTGATACATGGTAAGCTTTACCCGATTATGTTTATCTATGTAACAATATGTTTGTGCCTCCAACTTAAGACTTATGTGATTCCAATCTAATTTGATTCACGTGTTGACTGATTATTTTCTAGGCTTAATTTAGAAGATGTACCGATCAACTCACTCCCACGTGAAGCGCGTCTAGTTATAACTTTGTACGGACGGACACAAAGAACAGATGAACAACTTCAGGCAGATATTCAACAGAATAATAAGGAGGGGGAAGAAAATGCGGGTGTATTATTTGAGCAGATAGAGCTTGGATGGACTGCTGTGCAATTGTTTGATTATGATGGGTAATTTCATTGGCCTTCGCTATTGCTTTTTTTTCTTTTTTTCATTTTTTTTTTCATGTTTTATTTTTAACAGTATGTTAGCATCGGGTCACTACGTGCTGCCGCTGTGGCCTGCGTGTTGTGACCGGCGCATAGGTCCAGCGCCACATCCCTTACACACCCCACCCTCACCGTATCCTGTTGTTAATATTGGTAAGAATAAATAAAAACTGAAAGATTGGTAGCAATTTTGTTACGAGAGGTTCATTATATAAATACAATTTTAGAAATTCCAATATACACAAGAACTGGTGTTAAATGGACTAATGGGGAAGAAGACAATCAGAGGTTACCTGAAGAATTACCCAAATTTGATTCATTGGATGGACACACACAGTCGCAACTATTACATTTGATCGAACAAGGAGCATATCAGAGAATGCCTATTGAGGGACGAGAGGTAAGATTTTTTTTTAGAGATATATGTCGGCGAAAATAAGAAGAATTACGAATTAAGAATTACTGTAAACCTAAGGTTAGGCTAACATAAACCTTACCCTACTCAAGGCGTGCCAACTACATTGTAAGGTACTCATGTGACCTTAATCGGACAGCACTCCCAGCACTAACACTATCCAGAGACTACTTCACTCCTTAAGAGACCGGGCAAGACTAAGGCTACAGACTGTTGAGAGCATATAAAGAGTCGAGACTGTCAAAATGACGGAAGTGACTATTAACCTACTTCAGTGCCAGAGATATCGATGACGATTCGATTATTCGATAATCCTTTATTATTCTCCGGCATATATATTCACAATGATTTTTATATTATATAAAATTAATGTGTTATTTAATTTGCTTTCATTCAATAGATCCTATGGGAAAAGCGTCAATATCTGGTAGAAATACCTGGTGCGCTGCCACTCGTATTGCTTGCGGCTACGACGTGGAGTGGAGAACCACGAGAACAATTAGTTTCCTTGTTAAGTCGCTGGGAAAGACCCTCGCCTCTTAACTCCATGCATCTTTTGTTACCCTGGTATGTGGTATATTTATTTCTTAAAATGTCTTTCCTGCATTCTTCATGATGTGTTACTTTTTCCTTCGAAACTTATAATGCAACCTTATAAGTAAAATCATACAAAAGTTTTACGTCACAAGTCAAAATAGTTTTTTAATTCATTTATACTTATGTAACTGTGTTAGTCTTGATAATTTGATAACCACACTTAAAATATTATCCAAAACAGAATGATAAGTATCATGCCGAACTAGGTTTACTGTATTTCGGCATACAGCGCTAATCCCCTCGAAAAACTTTATGTTATTAAAAATTAGGCGCTACAGAAAAATAATATAATAGTATTTAAATTTAAAACAATGTGAACTTTGCAAAATTATCTTATTGTCTCTCTATCATCGCATGTGTGTGTGTGTGTGTGTTTGTGCGTCTGTGTGTGTGTTTGTGTGCGATATTTGAGTGTATTCTCTGCACATAAAGTTATAAAAACCTACAAACTATCCTAATTAACTTGGGATACTGAGAAGTTCTTCTGTCTCTAAGTACGAAAGTTTCTGCAAATATGAATAGACTTTTTTTGCACGATGATCTATAATTGTTATTTTTATTGTTCATTTCACCAGTTTCCCGGACGCGGCTGTTCGTAATTTAGCCGCGGATTTAGCAAATGGCATGTCTGATGATGACTTGATTCGCGTCCTACCACAACTTGCTCAAGCGCTGCGATATGAAACATATGAAGCTAGTTCTTTAGCTGGTGAGTTAGAATATTGATTAATTGTAGTCTTGTTTAATATTTCAAGTACTTTACCTAACAAGTTATTAGTTAGATTTATGATGAGTCGTCATTATCTTATTTAATTGCCCACTGCTGGATAGGGTATCCTCAGAAGAGGAGCGATTCTACCAGACTATGGCCTAATCGGGTGGCAGACTTTACACACCTTTCAAGAACTTGGAGAACTCTCTGGTGTGTCGTCTCAGTTTTTCCTCGTCACGATGTTTTTCTTCAACGTTAAAGTAACTGATATTTAATTGCTTAAAACACACATAACTCAGGAAAGTCATAGGTGTGTGCCTGTGTGGGGGATCAAGCTCAGAACTCCCGAGTAGACGTCAACGTGTTAACCACTAGGCTATCACTCTTAATATGAGTAATATTGTTAAACTCCAACTAAGTCAAATTCAATGCCAAAAATGGTTTTAAAAATTAATAATTACTATGTTACTTTCTAAAATTAAATAGTTAAATTCCAGGTCAATGCTGATGGACATATTAAATAAAAATAAATCTATACTAATATTATAAAGAAGTAAGATTTGTATATTTGTATTTTTGTGTTTTTGTATGTAACGAATAAACATAAAAACTACTGGACCGATTTCAAAAATTCTTTCACCATTAGGAAGCTACATTATCCCTGAGTAACATAGGCTATATTTGTTACAAGAAAAAATTAGAGATCCTTAGGAAATCTCACGAAAACCAACCCAAGGTGCCAAAAAATTTGCCATAAAATATCTTTCATCGCATGCGCTGCAAAAAGTATTGATGATAGAACAAAAAAATGTTCTACAATATTATAGAACGTATCAATATCTACAAAAAAGTCCGCGAGACCATATGTCCAACTATTATAGTTACGTCACTATAACTACTTTTTTACATTTTAAAAGTTGATAAAAATGCCTATCAAAATCAGACCATGTTTTCTATAACTTTGTATTAATCCTTATCCAAATAAATTATTTCGTATTCAAGACTATTTCAATACCTGTAAATTACTTTTTGAATTATTAAAATCGGACTTTCCATTCAAAAGATATTACGAAATTAAAAATATCAATATAAACAAAAAATACACGACGACGCGACGGGCCAGTATAGCGACGCAGCGCAGCGAGTAAAGCGGCAAGAGAGGGGGCACCGAAATGCGGGAGGGCCAATATATTTTTAAAAATAATATTCCACCCGCGCGAAGCCGGGATGGGCCGCTAGTCATTAATATTTTGAAGCGTCAGTAGCTCAGTGGTTAGGGCGTTGGATTCGCGGTCGATATGTCGTGGGTTCAAATCCGAACATTGGACTACTGACGTGGCCCACTCCTGACACAAGCTATTTATTACTTTATTAGGAGGGGTAAAGGGAATACTAGTAGTATGTGATCCATACTGCTAGTAATCTTTTAAAAATATATATATAATTAATTATTTATGTGTAATTTTTCAGAATTGTTGCTGTCACGAGCTCTATCGGCGCCTGCAGTAGCTCACAAGTTATTTTGGTTGTTAGTCCATTCCTTACCAAATGTACCACAGGTAATTTTTAATAGGTTTTTGCTGAAAGAGTCTTCTTTTCTAATGATAACTGACTAATAGTACGGGGTTTTAGACAATTATAATATTTAAATAGTGGAGATGATGATGATAATGGAGCAGCAATTTATAACCTTTAGTCGGTGCTAGAAAGTTCATACTTTAAAACTTACATTAAAGTATGTAATGGAAATGTTTATTTCAGTTAGTAGAAAAAAGCCACTTTAATATCGTTATTATTAGTACATAATTATTATTCTAAAATCAATCATTTTATTTACAGGCTCCAAACCAGGAATTCCTAGGTATCAGTCTAGAGGAAAATGTAGGAGAGAATTCTGAAGTGGATGCATGTATGACTGCCACATGGAGGTATCGACTGTTGCTTCGAGCGTTACTAGCGATTTGTGGAGAAAATCTCAATAAGACTTTATTGAGACAGCAGCTATTGGTCAAGGTATGTAAAGCTTAATTTTGTGTAGGGTGTGTTTTACTCAAGAAAGGTATTTGGTGGAAAGTTTAAATGTATTCTGTACGTTTACACTTACGACACTATACAAGGTATACTCAGTGTCTCTGTATGAACACGAAGTGTTTCTGATTGCAAAATTTATTGTGACACGATAATTAGTGTTGCATCAGCCGCTGTGTGAACACGTTGTGTCCAAGTGTTTTTCAATACACCGCACCGCGTTTGAGTGCGCAAAATGTAACGTGGAGCAAGAAGACATCTAAGAGCCTTATCATTTTTATACAATGGCTACTAGAGCTTTGCAATGTTTTATCCAGTCATATAAAAATAGAGTAACAAAGCAGGCAGCACTGGAAAGTTTAGCAGAAGAGTTAAAAACTACTTTGGTAGAAATAAACAGAAAAAATCATAACTAAGTGAATAATAACTGCCTCCAGAAAATAAATCGTCTATAATGCAATGATTATGATAATCAAAATAGATCATGAACAATAAACGCATTGCATTATTGCAAATCATTTATTCATTTTCCGTGCATAATTCATTGAGCAATTTATGGTAAGTTCCTAATTATTGCCTTTTTTGAATCGGCACTACCTAAATTGGCACTACCTAAATACTTCATTTGCACTGTCTTTGCGGCTGCATGACGTTTATCCATGCTGACCGATCATCACTAACTAGTTTGCGCGTGAACAGCTCTGATATCATTCCCGTACACTTACAAATAGACACAACTCAGATACAAAAAATCCGTACGAGTGTAAACATTACAGATACAGTAATGTCGGACATTTATGTCGGAATTTCCATAGTCGTAGATCGTAGTCCAAACGTACCTTAAAGATTGGAAATGAAGTGCATTGCCAATCTTTTCCCTTTACCATTACCATTAGAGCTCATTTCTTAATTTTATTTTAATAATTTTGTTTCAGACTGTAGCGGATGTAGCGATGTCTGTTAAATGTGCTAAAGAAAATTTAAGACAACGTGCGCTATATGGAGGGGGAGAAAAGCTATCTGCTCTACTGAGACAGGAATCCGCAGCGTTACCCTTCGCATTGCACCGATATGTCCATGATATTGATATCAAGTGAGTTATATGTTGAGGAGGATACATGATTTGAAAGTAGCATAAGATTTGTCTATTGCGAAAACAGATGTTAATATTCATTTTTTTATTTCTCAGATCCTGCTCATATTTCTCTTCTAACACGTTACCATTGAAGATTAATTTTATCGGCGTAGACAATGCTGTTATACCGGCTATGTTCAAAGTAAGATTATTGAGAATACAATTTAATACTTATTTGACATAATATATGTTTTTTGCCAATTTTGTATGAAATATGTTTTGTAAGAATTAAAATATATTATTCCTCTTAGGTTGGTGATGATTTGAGGCAAGATTCTTTAGTATTGCAAGTAATCAAAGTTATGGACAGTCTATGGCTAAAAGCGGGTTTAGATTTACGAATGGTTACGTTCCAAGCTTTACCCACGAGCAGTCAAAGAGGTAAGTGTGGTAACCGATACAGTTAAGAAGTAAAAGTTAATGTATATTAAAGTGCTAACTTACTAATTCGTTAACAGGCATGATAGAAATAGTATCAGAAGCGGAAACACTAAGAGCTATACAAACAGAATGGGGCTTAACTGGTTCCTTCAAAGACAAACCGATAGCTGAATGGCTCGCCAAACACAATCCTTCCGAACTGGAATATCAACGAGCGAGGGATAACTTTACTGGTTTGTTTACATTTTTTTTCGTTTCTGTAAAGTTCAATTTCTATCCTTAAGTTCTTAGTTGCTATTTTATGCATACTTTTATAAAATATAAATAAAAAAAATATTTATTTCAGCATCGTGCGCGGGCTACAGTGTGGCGACGTACTTATTAGGTATTTGTGACAGACACAATGACAACATTATGTTAAAGACTTCTGGTCACCTGTTTCACATTGATTTTGGCAAGTTTTTGGGGGATGCACAAATGTTTGGGAACTTCAAAAGGTAAATATAATAAATAAGCCTTGTCATTGAAGAATTTTTATTATTTATTTTTTGCTCCTGTATAATAAATTTCATGAAGTGACAAACTATTACATCTGTTATCAGAGACCGAGCGCCATTCGTACTGACTCATGACATGGTGTACGTTATCAATGGCGGAGAGAGACCCACTCAGCGATTCCAACACTTCGTTGAGCTCTGCTGTATGGCGTTCAATATTGTGCGAGCACACCATGATCATATATTAGATTTATTTGCTTTGGTAAGTTGGGCCCAGTTCTTTAAAGTGACGAAAAAAAATAGCATTAATGGAAAGGAAAAGTGCTGTGTGACATTCTTATAGATTCGATCGTCGGATGGTGTGATATGAGAATTCTATCACTTCACTTGTTAGGAGTAAAAAAAATTAAAAATTATTATATGCTGACAATAGATGGCGATGTCTGGAGTATCAGGCGTGTCGAGTACTGCTGTAGCATACGTGCGCGGCGCTCTGCTGCCCGCTGCCACCAACGCCGAGGCTGCTGCTGCCTTTGCCAGACTCATACACTCTTCGCTTAAGAGCAAGTAAGTCTTACTCGCATAAAATTGTATACGTTGTATGTGTTCAATATTATCGTATAGATTGATCTAATAATATTGTTGTTTTTTTTTATAGGTTCACTCCAATAAACTTCTTCCTACACAATCTTGCTCAACTGAGGGCTAGTGGAGACCAAAGCAACAATACTTCTGAACTACTTTCCTTTATGCCGAGAACTTACACGTAAGATAATTTTACTTGAAATTAATTTTTTTTTAAATTCAGATTTTATATATAAATATTATTTACAGAATGGCGCAAGAAGGTCGTCTAGTTAGAGTGGAATGTTTAAGCTACGAAAAACGCTACGATCCCGAAAAGCATTACGTGTACGCGCTACGAGTGTACAGACAAGGACAAGCCACGCCTTCCGTGTTGTACAGATCTTATAAACACTTCACCGAGTTGTACCAGAAGATCTGTTTACACTTCCCATTAGCAAAAGTGCATAGGTAAGAATTTAACATATCAAATTATAACACAAGTTATACTTATATAGTGATAAGGGATTTTTACATGACCACATGATAATGTTATACCACTAAATTTTATATATTTATTCAATCGACGTGTACTTTTTAGAGTTCTTAGTAGAGTTGGTTTCAAATGGTCTTATAAACATCTATCACTAAAACAAATACTTGTGTTAGGAGTGAAGATCCTACAACTTCACTACAATCTTCAATCTATCCAATATATAAGACACTCTCTAACTTACGTGAGTAGGCTGGAAGAGATCTCTTATAGAGATAAGCTTGCCTTTGCCAACAAATGTTAATAGCATTATTATATTTTTTATGCTACCGCTGCTAAATATAAATAAAAAGTGTCACACCAAATGATAATTCTTTATAATTTATATTTAATACACTATCACAAATATGTACAAGGATATTGATAACATTAAACCTATAAGTTCTATTCTCGGTACTTATCAAAACATTGATTATATAATGATATAATTAAATACTAACATTACAATTACACATTAGCATTACGCTTCGCTATTATCGTTATTAATTTTAGAAACACTAACATTGTAATTCAAATCCATATGAGTCTGTTTTGGTATACTTTTTGAAACCACCGGTCGGCTGATTTGTTGTCTATGTTGTGATATTAAGTCCCAACTGCTGGTATCCGTATCTGGTTTAGCGAAACTAGTATTTCCAGTATCATCACTTTTATTTGGAACGACTTCGTAAGGCGGTGGTCCTGTGGTTCTACTTATAGAACTTTCTAGAGTGTTCGTTGAATACGGTACTGGTGGTGCTGGTGGTGGCGCAGGTATCCTAGATACTGGGTTGGCCATTGGCACGGTTTGTTTTGGTTGTGAGGCGCCTCTTTTTGAAGGTTTCTGTGTGTTTTTATTTCTTTCCTGTCGTTGCATCTGTTTTTCTCGCTCTTTTTTCAGTTTTTCTTCTTTTAGTTGCTCCTTAGCAAGTAATTTATCGCGTTTCTTTTGTTCAGCCAAACGTGTCTTTTGTTCAGCTAAACGTGTCTTCTCTAACTTTTTTTGTTCCTTGATTTGTGCTTTTGTTAGTTGAGTATTGTTTGCTTCTGATATATTGGGAGTACTATTCCTGACATTTCCCGATTGTGTTGCGACGCTTATGTCATTAGTGCTTCTCGAAGGGTTTACAGCTGGGGCTGATGCTCTCACTTGAGATTTTGGTAACTTTACCATAGACGGCAAAATCGTTTGGTGTGTCTTTGCTGGATCTTGATATTTAAAGTTTCCTGAAATAAGAACAGAATATTTTTAGATGCAAATTCACATTTTATGTATTTGTTTTTAGGTTTGTTTTTGGTAGCTGTCAGTCGAAAGTCGAAACATTATAAATAAATATAGATTTCTTTACGAATAGGTTTTAGTATCACACCGTACAACTCGATGGCTAGGATATGTTAGGTCGTGCATTAGATTGTCGTTTATTGTCATGAACTCCACACATAGACATTTAGGATTTAGTAAGAGTTTATAAAAATAGTTATCTTAAAATAATATTGTTACATACCGAAAAGTTCATCTTTATTAGTCCTGTAAGCTCCAGTAAGAGAAACGCCAGGAGTTTGGTCGTATTGATCGAGCCCCGTCTGTTTTCCTGATGTAAAGTTGAGAGACGCCTTGAAGCCTCGAAATCGAAACATGATACACGAATTAGCGCAAAAATACAACTGACGCGTTGGTTTTGTTTTGAGCTGGAAATTCAATAGGAGTGACTAATACGAAATCATATCATTCTTATCTACGAATAAAACCTTTACAGTTAAAAATAAAGTGCATGCCGCAAAGATTAGATAGAATCGTGGCATCATTTTGCAATTTAGATATATAAATGTAAATGATTTTACCGGTGAGGGGACGGGTTAGAATACTATTCCCCTCCGCCGCTGGGAGAGCATCTCGTAAGAGCCGAGTAACCCAGCACCCTCTTGGTGGTAGGGAATCTGTCCCCGGCTGGCTTGCGACCACTAATGCTGCGGATCTAGTGGACTCTGGGCTCTTGCTCAGGGTATGCTGAAACCGCAGCATTTTTTCTTCACTCCCCCTACCCACTCTATCCAGGATGCAACGCATTGACAAAGCAAGAGATTATCTCTTGTTACGGGCAATGCTGGCCACTTACCATCGGAAAATATGAAAAGGCAACAGATGAATTAGTTTATAACACACGGAACTTACATATTTATTGTTTTTTAACACTGCTATTGCCAAAATGCTAACACACTATTTGTTTGTATTCGCCACATCGCCTCTGTTACACTGAATCGATATTAGTTTCGAGACAGATTAGATAATATCAAGTATTGACAACTCATGAGTAATGTACATATAATCTTATCACAATTGCTAATCGTGTTTTATACGCAATTTTTGTTTGACTTACTAGATAGGGTTAAATTATATACTTAGTATTTTACTAATCACGTGGCATTTTCATTACATAAATCAGCATTTGTTACAGTATACGCGGATCGCACGATTTGTCTAATGAAATAAACATAAAACAGATATCCCGACCTAATTAGTCGCGTACTGACTGGCTGAGCGACCTCGGCAGCCTCGATGTGTACATTTTTTGGATTGAGGCAGCCACGCGCATCAATGCCGAACTAGTTTTGCTTAAGATCGCCATGAGGCCGCACGTGCGTCAAGCTATCGCCACCACTGCCTTTCTAATGATTCTACGGCTTGTAAAGAAAAGAAAACGGAAATTTCCGCCCGCATAGTTGTATTAATTTAAGACACTATTCTTTGACACCATGACGCTAATCTGCGACGAACAAGCGAGGCGAAACACAACCGTCTTCAGTGAGCTCGGCAGGCCTCGCGAGGCTGCTCGGTCAGTCAGTACGCGACTATTGACCCGTAGGTACCTTGCCACTTTTTTTGCTTTTGAGTATACCCGTTTGTAATATTTTGTTAAAGCAAAAATTTGCTACAAATTAGGAGTGTATGAATAGGGAAACTGTAACTTGGTGAAGATTATTCCGAACCTGATTCACTATTACATATCCCAATTTATATTTATTTTATTTATACACCACCTCGGTAATCAGTAACTAGAAGATTCCCATTTACCGTCTATAGCTCATAACGTATTACAATTATTTAATGCCAAGTTTGCTTCAGTCTACCTTCCGGTCTACACGTGGGGAGGTCGAACATTCGACAAGTAGCAGAAAGGAGATTCAGTGACGTACAAGCCTTCCTCACGTCTTTGTTCAGTTTAGCGGATGAAATTGCACATTCGGACCTCGTCTATACATTCTTCCATCCTCTACTGCGGGATCAACAGGACGTAGAACCACAGAGGTTAAAGAAAGGTATGTAATATTCATTAGTTACATTAATTTCTGTATTTATATTTATCATCACAACAGACATATTGTTGCGGTGGACTATGACGATCATCACGATATGAATTAAGTCCAAAATGTTTTGTTCGTTAGGTGAATCAGTAGAAGCAGAAAGCGCTGGGTCTGGATCCCTCAAGCTGTCTGTGCAATACGCGGGAGGTGTTCTCTCAGTGTTGATACTGCACGCGCAATCGCTAGCCGCCACGCCACAGGGTGTGCCTCCCAATCCTTATGTTAAGGTACATATCATAACCATTTTCCCAAACTAACATTCTAACTACTTTTAAATGAGTAATATTTGTAATATTGCTAAAATTTGCAGGTATACTTAGTCCCAGACCCTACCAAAGAGACGAAACGGAAAACCCGCGTCCTTAAACGGAACGCGCATCCATCCTTCATGGAAATGCTCGAATATCGTTTACCCCTCGATGTTGTTAAAAACCGAAGCCTACAAGCCACAGTCTGGCATTATGACTCTTTACAGGAAAATCAATTTTTAGGAGGAGTTGTTATACCGTTGGGTTCTTTGCCGTTAAAGCAAGAGACAGTGGCCTGGTATCCATTGGAGTACATACCTCGGTAGCTATTGCTTACCCGCTCCGCCATATGGAGCAGTAATATACAGATTAGGGAGGCGAGTATCGCTTTATAGATACAATGGTTAGACGATAGTAGCTTAATGAATAGGGTAGGGCCAACCCTAGTTGGGTGCAAGAGCTGGTGTTAAAATAGTAAAATTAATTTGAAAATGAATACTTACATGTTACGCAAGTGGTCGTACACATTAAAAGTAAACATTACTATAGTAGTCAAATTACCTCTACATTTCATTTAAACAATGTCATTGAGAAATATCGTGCTTTATCGACATATTATACTTACGTTACATTACGTAACTTGTCCTAGAAACTTAAATAAATTAAGTGTTGCATAAGTGAAATTCGTCTCCCTAATAAGAAGCAAATTTAGACTGAATTGTGATTGAAATTTAATTTGACAAGAAATGTAAATTTTACTTTAACTCTCAACCGCGAATTGAAAAAAAAACCTTAAAGTGACTAACATTTACTAAAAATTTTTTTTTTACAAAGTGACATTAAACAAGCGCAGTAATTATGTAAATCTAAGCAAATTTAAATAATTTTTTTACTCACACAGTATTGTCATTTAGATAAAATTTTACTATGCATGGACTGTACCAATTTTGATGATATACTTAATTTATATAATCATTATACTACAATTGTAAGTGGCGTTTTTGAAATCATTTATACAAGTAATGTCTATATTTAGAATATAAAACGTACGTGAGTGAATGAAGGTGTTACTAATAAATATAAAACACTATCAGCGACTTCATTAGACACTCCATTTTCTGTTATGGTCATTTAAAGAAATATTCTAGGAGAGCTGTTATATAGTAAGCGTAGAATAATAATTTGATAAAATCGTTAAAAATATTAAAAGAAATTTTACTACAAATCTGACTAATAAATGTATAAACTTGCTTATTATTTTTCGATGACCGTATATACTTTATTTCATTTTATATTGCTATAAATGCTGCTAATTAAATGTTTTTTTTATGTAACATTGTATAAGTTAATTATTGTATAAATCATTTTAAATTGTTTTAAAAGTTTAAACTGGGGAGGCCTAAATTTATTGTGTCTCTTAAAGTCGACTTAAATAACCGTTAAGATCTTCTAAATCAATATATTTATATGTGCAGCATTCTATTAAGTAATTAATATATAAAGCTAAAGGATTTGTTTGCTTGAACGCGCGAATCTCAGGAACTACTAGTCCGATTTGAAAAATTCTTTCAGTGTTGGATAGCCCATTTATCGAGGAAGGCTATAGGTTATATATCATCACGCTAAGACCAATAGGAGCGGAGCATCACGCGAACGAAGTCGTGCGGGTTATTGGATTAACACTTTCATACACTCATGTTTAAAATAACATTAATAAGCTTATATCGGGTAAAAATCGACTCTGAAAACTAAAATTTTTATATCTTTACAAACGGTCTCTAGTCAATTCAAAAATATTATCCGGCATTAGTTTATGTCTAAATTAGCGTAAAATCGTAGTAGCTTACCAAAACATGTCTAAGTATGTAACACAACATATAAATTAGCATATCGTAATAAACGTATTATGACTAGAATGTCTGATATAATTTTCTTAGGTATCAAAATATTAATAATAGTTACTTATGCAACTGTTGTATAATACCTAATTATCAATAGTTGCATACAAGACTATCTACACCCATAATTAAATCCTCTATAAAAGATTCTGAAACAGTTAGCTTACTGCTAACATTACAACAGCCACTCCTAGTAACCTAACATCATCCATTACTGAGTATATATAAATCAACTAAGTATTGATGATACAATCATTTATTGTAGTTGTAATGAACATTTTGTATGGAGCAATTATTAAAATTCACTTCAATATGTTCTTAAATGTTGGAAGGTAATCGCTCATTTTTTGTCTGTAAACAAAACAATAAAAATATCAAAGAAAAATGGCGGGGATTAGGATAATATTTTTTACGACGTTCTAGTGAAGCGCGCGTGAATGAGAGTTCTTTTTTTGAAATTCACAGATACCACAGAGCATAAAGAGAGCCAGAGCAGTAAGAATTTGGCTGTCTGTTAAATAAACCCTTTGCGTAGAAGGAGTTTGAGTGTTATTATGAAATTCAGTTCAACATTATATGATCCGTTTGGATGATATAATGGTTATTAGGACATTGGCTGTTTTAATGTTGGCAATAAGCTAACTGATTCAGAATCATTAATAGAGGACTTAAAGTATGGGAGTAGATAATAACATTAATGTCTTAGTTTAGGTAGTTACATGCTGGTCGTGACTTACTTATGTACGCATATAAATAGATTTAATGCTTCAATATAAAATAGTTTAGTGAGATTAACGCTCGTTTGCCAAATGTTCTCACAGCGCCAAGCCGGCAGCTAACTTTAGGTCTGAGCAAAAATAGTGGGGGTTGCGCATTGTGAGTGTGCAGTTCCATCCTTGACGTAGCAGACGACACTTAGGTGCCGGCAGCTATACCTTATTCAACATGACGTGAGATAAAATGTAAACAAATAAAAAACGAGACTACATACGCACATATAATTTAATAGTACATAACCATATACAGTAAATGACAATAAAAATATATCCTAATTATGTATAGATTCATCGTTTTTGATAAAAACTGGGATAAAAGACCATAATCCTTATTTGATGTAATTGTCTTATGCTTTAGAGATATATTCCTATTTTATATATATATTAAAATTATTTTAAATATATGGAATAATTAACTCTTTAATGTAACGTTCCTACTTATGGCCAACTTATCTTTACTTAATATTCTAGTGAATATAGCAGCCACTCGTGAAGTTATAGATAAAGATGGAGACCACACTTCGAATACCTACTGGAAGCTAACCTATGTATCACTATCTCATTCTCAGTGGGCAGACCCTCTCTTTCTAAGTAGGATAACCTTTATTTTTTTCCCAGGTAATTGCTATAAGGGGCCATCCATAAATTACGTCACACTATAAGGGGGAGGGAGGAGGTTGACGAAGTGTGACTAAAGTTTGGAAGATGTGCTAAATATCGTAATGTAACATTACAAAAATTAAAAAAAAAATCATATCAGAACGAGAAACTTAAAAAATTAACGAAAATATTTTTGAATAATTATTTCAGCATTTTGTTTTACTTTAATAATTTCTAAATATCAAATAACAAAATATATGACAAGTAGGAGGGGTAAAAAAATAATGAAATTCGTGTGACGTAATTTATGGATGAATTTATCTACATCTCTGTTTTCTACTAATAACTCCTAAAGATTGTTTACAATGTATGTAGATATGTATGCGTATAATAAACTACAAAAGAAACTATTTGTTACTGCGAAAGTGGATGTTTCTGAATTTGTAAATCTTGTAAAAAGCAGTGATGGCCCAGTGGTTGAGACTTCAAGTCTTACTCGGGATCCTGGGCACACATCTCTGACTCTGAGTTATGTGTGTTTTAAGCAATTAAACATCACTTGCTTTAACGGTGAAGGAAAACATCGTGAGGAAACCTGCACTCCTGAGATTTTTCCCAAAAAGTTCTCAAAGGTGTGTGAAGTCTACCAACCCGCAGTGGGCCAGCTTGGTGGACTATGGCTTAATACCCTCCTCATTCTGAGGAGGAGACATTATGAAACCTACTAAACAGCTGATTCTTTCGAGATTAGTTTTAGTTAGTCAGTGGGATCTTTTTATCCAGTGCGTAATTTTTAATATTATATCTACTTATACTTATATAATATTTTTTATAATAGGATCGGTAATACTACACTAAAAAGAGAGATCTGCCCACAGAGAGTGAGATAGAGATACGTAGGTATTTGACTCGCTATTGTTCCAAATGTAGACTCCATCTTTACCTATAACTTCATGGTTCTACGCATCTCCTGGTTCCATCATGAGGTAACCTCAATATTCCAAATTATAGTATTCTTATATGATACATAAAATTTCATTTCGATACGAAAATTTTCACAGGTGAGATATTTCGAGATTTAGCTCGTCCTGTCCTCTAATCTCACCTTATTTATGTGGTTTTTTTAAAATGAAATGTCGCTTCCCGTCTGTCTGTCCATATATATGCATAGATCTTTAAAATTACGCAACGGATTTTGATGCGGGATGCGGAAGGTTTACATGTATAATACTTGCATATTATAGTGGATAAAGTAACCGTGCGAAGCCGGAGCGTGTCGCTAGTACATAATCCATTTATCGAATATGTATAGAAATCTTAACATATCAAATTGGTTTAATACATTCCCAAACTAAGTTCTATTTTGATACTACTTTATTATAATCGTGTATTTTATCTGTGGTGCTTTACTTCGCTGCTTTATAGTATTTAATGTGGTTTATATAGATAATGTATAAGCAAATCAAGCAATAGTATTAATACTCCGCTGTCTGTCTGTCTGATAGCTAGGCAGTTGAAATTTTCACAAATGATGTATTTCTGTTGCCCCTATAACAACAAATACTAAAAACAGAATAAAATAAAAATTTAAGGGGGGCTTCCATACAACACCTTCATGAGCGAGTCCGACCACCGAAATGGTGGTTAAATATTAGTTAAATACTTCTTTTTGTTTTGCTTGTATATTATCTCATATTCGTTTCGAGATCTGAATGGATTGCGTTGTTTAATGGATATATAACTATATTTAATCTGTGTGTTCTGTATTAATGTTTTATGAATTCAATATATTTTTGGAATTATTTATTGAATTTTATGGTTTGTAGCATAATTTTTTATTATATTTCACCGAAATCAAATCCAGATGACACTTAATGGCTATATTAATGTAAATGTAGATGCCGGGGTTGGAATTAAAACAGTTTTTTTTTATTTTATTTTATAAAACAAATTGTTTAAAACAAGTGTTTTATTTGTTTTTTTATGTTTTTTTTTTAGTTTAGGCCATTAATTTCAAATCAAATAGACCTATGTATATTAATTAATTTCTAGACAAGGTATTATTAAATTCACTAGAAATTGATCAATGGATAAACCAAAAAAAAAATAGGGGAATCCCCAATTAAATATTAAGTATTTTATATTCAAATAAAGGGAATACCCGCTAGTCCAGTGCCGACATATCTTTGTTTTTAAATACGTTATAAAAAAACATGGTTTTAATTCAAACACTGTTTTTTTAAACATATGTTTTAACCATGCCAACCCTGGTAGATTGCAAAACTTTTATTTTTTTATTTGGCATTTGTTTTTGAGAATTATTTTAAGTTGAATAGGATTTGATTTCGTTATAATATCATTTTTGAAACTGGATTTATGTTGATGAATTTATGGTTAATCTACTACTTATGAATTGCTTTAAAAACTGTATTTGTTTGCTAATTTCTTAATATAAATCCAGGTTATTTAACATCAGTATTTTAATGAAATCTACCGCTTTCAGCATTCGGCTTTCGCCATAAACCTCAAGGCTTCCAGTATTTGCTCAAATGCGAGCATTAGTTACGCGGTAGACTGAACTAGCTCCTGTATATAGATAGGTTTTGTACGAATAGCATGAATTTAATGGAACATAATAAGCGTTTTGTTGTATATTATATGTATTATGTATTGAAGTTTAATAAATTTCTGCGATGTACTATTGGTTTTTTAATGACACTCCTATGTTTTTTCTATAAAAGGGGGTAGATTCGATTGCCATGAGCACAGGAGGATTATGAGTATATTGATAGTCTGACGGAAAACGAAGTGATTCTATAAGAGTTACGTTTTTCCTTACAAAAGTCTATGTCATAGTATGAGCTTCTTTATATTGTAGGATAGAGGACCCCAACCGGTGAATTTTTCAGGGGCCTCAAACGATATAGTTACGCCACTGGTAACTAGGGTAACTTATTTATAGGATATTATGTAAATTTAATTTTTAAATTTGTAACACATTTTTTCTATTTTGGTTTATATAGAAAATGTATCGTAACTGATTTTGAAATACTTTTATATGATCGAAATCTCTAAAAATATATTATTTTTGCAGATTAAGTCGTGACCTCATTCGTCAATTTTTCATATATAAAAACTAGCTCACCTAGCAAAAAAATTTGAGGTGGGCCACCCTTATCACTTAGGGGTATAAAAAATTGATGACCTATTCCCAGACCTACCCTATATGCACACAAAAGTTCATAAAAATCGGTCGAGCCGTTTCGGAGGATTTAGGTAACACATCGCACACGAGAATTTTATATCCTACTAATTTTAGTATAAACGCGAAGGTTTGTAACTACTAAATGGATTTTGATGAAACTTTACAATAATATAGCTTACACATCAGAATAACACATATGCTATAAATTATAATAATATAGTGTGAGTTATCCAAATTATTAGATAAGTTTGAGAAAATGAGCAATGAAAAGCAAATAATCATACTACTATATCTTTATCATCTGTTATTTTATATAAATAGTTATTTACACCTAATTTTCTTTCTCTTAGCCCCTTCCTTCCCATATAATACGGCAATTTTTCTAATGTCGGTAGATAATAAATGCCAGGTTTGCTGAAATTAGTCTTTGGTCCAAGCACATTAACTTGTAGATTGTTTGTGTAGCAGTTGCCATGTCTTGCTGAAGGTACTGAGGGACAGCGGACTCCTAAGAATTTGTCAGGCTCATTGTACGCGATCAGCCAGTATATGGCGGACCTCACGTGACTGCATAATTGGAAACATGGGACTAAGTAGTCATTTATCATTGCTGGTTGGAATTCACCTGAAAATGAAATTTTAACTAAGATATTGCTTACTGATCATTGAGGAACCAGTCTATGATTTCGCTGTATAGTATACTAGTCGACCCGCGCGGCTTTGTTCACATGTAGCTCTGCTCCTATTGGTCTTAGCGTGATGGTATATAGCCTTCCTTGATAAATGGCCTATCTAACACTGAAATAATTTTTCAAATCGAACCAGTAGTTCCTGAGATTAGTGCGTTCAAGAAAATTAACTTTTCAGCTTTATATATTACTAACTGACCCGGCAAACGTTGTTTTGCCATATATATTTGGGGTGGTCCACCCTTATCACTTAGGGGGATGAAAAATAGATAGTAGCTTATTCTTAGACCTACTGAATATGCATATAAAATTTCATAAAAATCGGTCGAGCCGTTTCGGAGGAGTATGGTAACTAAAATTGTGATACGCGAATTTTATATATAAGAAGAAGTATAAGATTGATATAATATCAATATTGATAAAAACGCCTACAGTATGTTTATAGCAATTAATTTATAGAGAATTTAAATTTTAGTGCTATAAAATAAAACGAAGCTGTGTCTTTCTTTACTTAGACTAACCTTTTACCTGTTTTTTTAATTATTTGATAAATTTAACAAGAGTATCGATCAATATATGTAAAGAGATAAAATAAATTTCAAGAAAAATATTGCTCTGGGACTGGTGGATAAGTTTAAAAAACTTTAAAACGAAAGCTCTCTGACAAACTTTAAAAAGGACGAAATAAGAAAATAATTCAGATTGAAACCCAGAAATGCATAGGTATAAAAATGGCCAAATGGGCCCCTGGCAAATTCATCAGATGGGAGCCCCCTCCTCCAATATTAAGAAACTTAACCTAGACATGTACCAAGCATCTTCTGCACCGGTGGAGCAAAAAAAAAGGTCGGTCGCCAACAAGTGTCCTACGTGGCAAATACCTGCACCTTAGTACAAACAATTTTACTAAATATTGTAATAGTATATATTAAGATCCACCTGTGCTCACAGCCTTCTCTGACCGGGGGCTCCCTTCGGCTCGGGGCCCCTGGCATTTTGCCGAAATGCCACCCTATAGTTTTTTTTTATATAATAGATAAGGTGCAGACGAGCAAATTGTCCACCTGATGGTAAGTGGCAACCATCGCCCATGGACATCGGAAAAACAAGAAACACTCTCTCGTTTTGTCGATGCGTTGCATCCCCGAAGATAGAGTGGGAAGGGGGAATGAAGAAGAAAAATGATGCGGATTCAGCGGACCCTAGGCAAGAGCCCAGAGAACTAGACCCACAGCATTAATGGGATGGGAGAGGGAGGAAAGTTACGCCACTGCTACTGGTCCAATTTGAAAAATTCTTTCAGTGTTAGATAGCCCACATATCGAGGAAAGATATAGGCTATATATCATTACGCTAAGACTAATTAATATGTAGAATAAAAGCTTCCATACCACCATTAACATAGAAGTCGACATGAGCAATCGCATCAGCTATTCCAAATCCATCCACATTAGTGTGGATAGCGTCCACTGTGTAAGCCGCGTCGGAGTTAAACCGTTCGGAGCGGGATAATGTCCGGAAACAGGGACCTGCTGGATCAAGTCCTGTAACATAATATTAAAATAAACACAACATCAAATAAATATTTCCTAAGAATCGTTAGGATTTACGAATTCTCTTAAAAAGGTTCAAAATATAATCAGGATAAGCTTCGCACTCTTTGTCTCTTACAATATCCCGTTTCCATCCATATATTCAAATTTATTTTATTATATATATTAGGTACTTGACGCCCACAGTACATAGTCAAACCAAAAGCAAGACATTTTGCAATTTTTTCATAAATAATTAAATAAATATAACTTAGCAGGAGAGTCTATAAATCTTCTACTATACTTGAGAAGAAAGAAATCTTAAGTAGTCATCAATTCAGTCAGTCAAAAACAGGGTATGTATACAAAAATTCAAATATATCCAATTTTATTAATAATCATCATTAAACTTAATAATTTTTTTTAAATTGTTTGTATGAAACGTAGCTAATTATGTAGTATCATGTATTAATTTGTGTAATTAGAAGCTAAATGAATAATTAGAGCAAATGAATGAAGCAGCTTATATAGGATTTCCGTTTTCCGTTTCATGGAAAAACTCGCAATATATTTTAAAAAAAAACGGTCAAGTGCGAGTCGGAGTCGCGTACGAAGGTGTTGTATTAGGCCCCTTAAAATTTTATTTTATTCTGTTCTTAGTATACATCATTTGTTAAAATTTCAACGGACAGCGGAGCGGAAAATAAATTGAATATTATTTGGATTGTCTTAGAAACCTTATAACCTTCGCAAATAAAAAAACTAATAATTATTCAAATATTAAATCATTTTAATGAGAAAAATGTTAATAAGGTCATTGAATTACTTTGTAAAAATTATAATAATTTAACGGAAGAGGTGAGGCTTAACAAGGTTACATAACATTTGCATAGGTTATAATCATTGTAAGCATTAATATTATCTAAATCTTCATTCAAAGCAAGGAAATTCCTAGACATATTAAATAATGATAATACACAAAATTTCTCTAGTTAATTTAAAAAAAAAGAAAAAAGTTAGAAATAAAGAATATTCCCCCTTTTGAATGTAAGTTTTGTTGTCACAGACCTACAATCAAAATCATTCACAATCCAAAATCCTTGGATTATGCATTCCAAATTCAAATTTGGAGTTGCTCTTTAAGTGATCACAACACTCGCCTCCACTGCTTAGTTTCAGCGTCTAAACCTAAGATTAGACTAACATAAACCTAACCTAACGCAAGGCTAACCTAACCTAAACCTAACACACACCGATGTTTTTTCACTCATAGTTTCGTATAGAGGACGAAAATTCATTTAGATGAAGAGAGGGAAGAGCACAGCCAGGATATTTAAGATAGGTGGGGTGCTCGAACAAATATCATTCGAAACCTCATCCAATTGGCAATGACTGAAAAAAAACAAAATGGCGGCCATACAAATTTCATCGGCGTTTATCTCAGAAAGTATACAAGATGGAAGAGTGGTTTTTTGGAAAAAGATGATTGAATTATATATGATATTCGTAATATATAAGTAAATTTTTATGTATTAGGCTGTAATTTGTATGTAGTTTATGGTTGCACCACCCTATACCCGTCTCGTAATAATTTTCCTAACCTAAAGGTAGTCTGGGAGAGATGGCTAATAAGCCATAAGGCCGCCTATTGTTTGCCATTGTTTTTATATTAAATTAATTTTATTGTGTCCTGTATTATAGCATTTAAAAACATGTGGTATTACTTTAGAAAAATATCATAAAATAAGCAAGCAAACATACCAGTCAGTCTAGCCGGTTTGTGACGCGTTAGCTCGCGATATCTAGTAGCAGCATAGTAAGCTATATGCGCACCCAAGCTGCCGCCGAGTAGCTCCAGATTGTTAGGCTCCAGCCCTCTGTATGTTAGTTCAGCTAAAAATTCTCCTAAATTAATCCCCAGAGGTCTTGTTAGACGTGCTGAACTATCGAACAAAAACGTGTTAGGAATGTTATTAAACAGGCATTTTTTAAACAATAATTCCATTATTTTAATCACTGAATTTAAAATTAAATATTTTTTTTAAATTTTTAATATTTTTAATATTGTTTTAAAATATTGTAACAAAAATAGCTATTTACAAATTTGTAATTTTATTACTGATAAAAAAAAATTTAAATATTATTTTTTTACAAATAACATGAGAATTTTGTCGATTTTGTTCACAATTTTACAATTTTTTATCCCACTAATATTATTAACGCGAAAGTTTGTAAGTAAGACGTATGTTTGTTACTTTTCACGCAAAAACTACTGAAAAGATTTTGATAAAACTCTACAATAATATAGCTTTCACATCTGAATAACACATAGGCTATAATTTATAATGATATAGTGTGAATTATCCAAAATATAGCGGATGAAGCTGTTAATACTTAATAAAATCGTTAGATAGGTAATTAAAAATATTCATTTTCATAAAATGAAGATTCATCCATTGTATTCACACATTAGATTAGTAATTAAAAGCAATGTTAAAAAGTATGAGTTATGAATATGTATAAATACGTACATGGGATAACTGTTGTGGAGGATGGGAAATATTTCCATAATAATAACATTGTATCCATTCTTGATATAGGGAGTAGCAGCAATTCGTACGATTGGTGAGAACGATGCATCTAAGTAACCACTTATAAACATCTGAAAATAGATAATACAAAATCAGTTATGTACATTAATTAAATATTTAATAATTAACATAACCATATAGAATTAAATTTAAAATTATAAGATGCATATTTTTAATTATTTTTTTAAGGAGAATAAAATGATGCAAATATTACTTAACGAATAAATTGACGACTGCTGCGGTTTATTTATTACGCCACTACGGCGAAGCCAAAAGAAAGGGTACCTGATAAATTTTTTGCAGTTATATATGAATGTGTGCGCGCGTGTGTGTGTGTGTGTATTGGTTATGTTTACCGCCGTAGCGCCTAAACTACTAAATCAATTTTAATGAATGAGGTGTCAATAGCTTTGTAATAATGGTCCAAGTGATATAGGCTATATACATTTTATGATTTTTTTATGACGGAACTTTCATTTTTAATAATTACCCATGTTGTATCTTTTAACTATCTATAATTTAAAATCATCAAAAATATACTCATTAAAAATAGCTTTGATACAAGTAATAAGGTCGCGTTTCATCATCACGACCCTTCAATGGCCCACTGCTGAGCCGGGTCTCCTCCTCAGAATGAGGAGGGTATTAGGCCATAGTCCACCACGCTGGCCCAGTGCGGGTTGACAGACTTCACACACCTTTGAGAACTTTTTGGGAACTCTCAGGAGTGCAGGTTTCCTCACGATGTTTTCCTTCACCGTTATAGCAAGTGATATTTAATTGCTTAAAACACACATAACTCAGAGTCAGAGGTGTGTGCCCAGGATCGAACCTCGGACCTCCCGAATAAGACTTGAAGTCCCAAACACTGGGCCATCACTGCTGGTCGCGTTTAATTTACTAATATTATAAATGTGAAAGTGTTTAGATGTTTGGATGTTTTTAACTCAAAAACGGCTGAACGGATTTCAATGAAAGTTGGCACACAGATACTTTATATCCCGAATTAACACATAACCTACTTTTTATCCCGGAAAAATCATAGCTCTTGCGGGATAGTAATAATTTTTTTTTTACTCTTGTAAGCGCCTGAATACTTTTACTTTACTGTACTCATACTTGTTTGTAAGTTCTTGCATTAAACTAAATGTATAAATAAACCTGCACAATTTATTGACTAGATAGTTTGATATTACTTTAAATATATTAACTACTATTATTATCTTTCTGTGCTTGTTAGAGTTAAAAACAGAAAGAAAACTTAAGGGTATAGCCGGGTATTTCTATTCGTACTTAAAGGGTTATTTAAGTTATGAATAAAAATAGTTCTGACAAATTTTCTGCCATTTATATCAAACAGTTTTCTAGTTTAAAAAAAAAACTCTTTTCGATTTAATTTTTTTTTCTCATAGTAAAATTCAAATTTTCTGAATGGTAATTTTTCCGCAATTCTTAAGAGTAAAAAAAGTTAAAAATATTTTAGTTATGATTCTTTAAAAGGCGATTTTGGCGGAAGAAATAAAGTTTCATTCTTTTTTAAATACTTTTTTGAAAAGTTTCATCGAATTTTGTCAGAAAATGTTTATACTGAGGTTTTTTTTTAATTTTTTGTAATTTGTGTAACAATATAAAAAAATAAAAAGTAATTTTTCTTCTTCAATTATGCGTTTAAACAAACTTATACATCTCATAGAAAATGACTTTGACATCAGTGAGAGTCGGACTCCCGAAAGGATGGTTCCGTTCCAATATTTGGCAAAAAATCACGTTTGTTGTATGGGAGCCCCCCTTAAATATTTATTTTTTATTCTATTCTATTTTTAGTATTTGTTGTTATAGGAGCAACAGAAATACATCATTTGTGACAATTTCAACTGTCTAGCTATCACGGTTCATGAGATACAGCCTGGTGACAGACAGACGGACGGACGTCTTCATGGTGTTCTGTCTATCGGGGTAATTAATTTTGTTTCCAATATATTAACAGATAACATAACGATACTTCACCACAGTTTTCCTTTTCCTAAGATCCAAGTGTTTTGCCACACACGCAGCTCCGGCATTCGTGTTTAACTTACAAATGGTTTCTTTACTGCCTATCAAATTGTTACTTGGCCATAATACTACAACTGTAAGTGAACTCTTCGTTTTCTCTGATAATGTTGTGTTTTTTGTCATTCCAGGACCTGGAACATTAAAAACCTATTAACGATCCACTCACAATATTTTCATCAAAGTTCAGGTTCAGGTATTATAATTATTAATATTACTAGCATCTGCCCGCGACTACGTCTACAATATCTTCATTTATAAAATAGAAGAGGGTTAAGGGAAAAAGAAAAGCAGTAATGGCCCAGTGGTTGAGACTTCAAGTCTTACTCGGGAGGTCCGAGTTCAATCCCCCACACAGGCACACACCTCTGACTCTGAGTTATGTGTGTTTTTAGCAATTAAATATCACTTGCTTTAACGGCGAAGGAAAACATTGTGAGGAACCCTGCACTCCTGAGAGTTCCCTAAAAGTTCTCAAAGGCGTGTGAAGTCTGCCAACCCGCAGTGGGCCAGCGAGGTGGACTATGGCCTAATCCTCCTCTGCTGAGCTATTGATGGATCGTGATGATGAAGGGAAGAAGGATGGAGTTTATTCAGTAACACAAAACAAGAAACTTTTGAATTTATAATATTAATAGTATTACTAAGTCTAAACAATTAAAATCTTTTTTATATTACTTAGAATATTCTAATAAATACGTACACTCAGCCAAAAGTCCAGCAGGATAACCAGTATCCTCAAGAGTTAAAACTAATTTACATAAACAGAAAATGAAAATAACTCTCATCTCGAACACTAGTGCACTAGTCCGTTTAACAAAAACTCAGAAACACGACTGATGAAGTTTCCAAAACAGAAGGTCGGTAATATTCATAAGGCCAACTTTTAGTTGCCTTCGTCTTAATAGCTGAACACGCAATCTCCAACCTGAACAATTCGGTTTAGTTATACAACTTAATACTGTTGGTTTACACGTGTTCGGTACTACAGTTATATAATATTATATGTGCGTGGAATAAGATCTTTATTTTACAAACTTTGAATGTCATTTTTATATTGAATCAACAGCCTACAAAATAGGTTTCAAGCTTCTAGCTCTCAAGATAACGTTACTACCATACAACTTTTCATCCCCCTCTTTCAACCCCTTACAACCCTTTTTTCGCATTAAAAAGTAGCCTATGTCCTTCTTTAGACTCTAGACTATCTGTATACCGAATTTCATTTAAATCGTTTCAGTAGTTTTGGCGTGAAAGCGCAACAGACAGACAGAGTTATTTTCCCATTTATAATATTAGGTAAGATTAGCTGATTTTAACCACGACTTAAATGAACCGTGTTATTTTAGGTTAATTTTAGGTAAACCCAGGACAAAGTGGGTGAGTTTCAATGTAGCATTTATCTGTAAAAACTAAAAAAAAATATTTTTTACAAAATTACTACTAAATCGGATTTTAGGTAATACCTTATACTCAGCGAAGCGAGGGAATAATTTGTGGTAAATAAAGGTTAAATAATAAAACACATTAATATAAGATGAATATTTCAAGAATTATGGGTCATTGTGTCAAGATTTTTTGAAGAGATCAAGGAAAACAATATTTTTATGAATATAAATACAAGCTAACAATTTATATAGAAGTGCGAAATTACATCAAATTTCGTCTTGTTCTTCTAAGTTTTAATAAGATAAATTCTAATAGGGTCATTTCACGTCAAATCGACCAATAGTTGGTGTGCAAAAACGGTAAATAAACAGCAAATTATTTAATATTTATTTAATCGTATGATTTTCACATAGGTTTTTTTTCCTGTCAATGTCAATACTAATAAAAAATCATATTTTTGAAAAACACAAAACACAGTTTTAAAAATTTCAGGATCTTTTAGGATTGGTACAATATGGTACTATAGAAAAAAATTTGAGCCAACAATTTATTTGACAATCATAGATTGTAAATTTTGACAATTTTGAAAAATTAAAAATTTTTACAAACGAGATTTTTCATTTCGAATTTATTGTCGGATTTTTTTTAATAGTCCTAAGTATCCCCTTTAGATTTTTTAATTGGAATAATTTTAGAGATTTTTAAAACATAAGTTGAAAAACATGGAAAATAGTGAAATTTTTGATTTTGTGTAACTTTTGAACTTTTTCCTTTGGCGAAACTTCATTATAGGACAAAAGAAAACTTCTGACCAAAATTTGTCGAAATCAAAAGGGGTCGGTTCACGTGGAATGACCAACAGTAAAATAAATCGTTTCTATGTAAGTATTATATATGCGCACAGCTTCAAACCGACTGCACCAAAACGCATAATTCGTTAAAAACGGGACCGGGCATAGGGTAAAGACTCCGCTGTCCGTCTGTCTGTCACCAGGCTGTACCTCATGATCCGTGATAGCTGGGCAGTTGAAATTTTCACAAATTATGTATTTCTATTGCCCCTATAACAACAAATACTAAAAACAGAATAAAATAAATATTTAAGGGGAGCGTCCATATAACAAAGGTGATTTCGTGAGTCCCACTCGCACTTGGGAAAAGAGAAGTGAGTGAGAAAGAAGACAGTCAGAGATATGGTGGTGTCCACTGGAAATCAGTGGCTGAATAGAAATTCAGCGGATGTGTGAATTAATTTGAATACACCTCAGGGAAGCGAGGACGGGTCAGCTAGTCTATTAAACAAAAAAATACGTTATATAACTTAATGCGCACATCACAAAATAGGTATGTCATTGATATTCATCCTTGACTGTGGTTTAGGTCATTCGATATGATGTTCAGACAAGCCTCAATTCACAGTATTATATTGTACCGTTCTATCAAAATAAACAACGCTATAGATCCCAGAATTGTTTACAAAAAAATAAACGTATTTATAGTATTCCCTTAACACAATTACGAAACCATCCTTCTGGTTATGTGAGATCTATTTTTCTCTTTTCTCTTAAATTCTGAACAATCCTACTAATATTATAAACGCGAAAGTTTGTAAGAATGTATAGATGTATGTTTGTTACTCTTTCACGCAAAAACTACTGAATAGATTTTGATGAAACTTTACAATTATATAGCTTATACATCAGAATAACATATAGGCTATAATTTATAATGATATAATGTAAATTATCCAATGTGCAGCGGGTGAAACCGCGGGGCGCAGCTAGTCTGAAATATTACATAACTTTTGTTCCGATAGGATTAAGTTAGTCTGTGTTAGCTAACTTAGTGAGACTAATAGTGTGGTGTTGTTTAGTGGCGTGGTGCTATGTCTCCGATATCGAAGAGCACGTGAGTAATGTACTTTATTATTTTAATATTTGGTAGCGAGGTCGAGCTGTGAAGGTGAGAGGTTACCATTACAAAATACTTCTTTAAAGCTGCTCCTAAGTCTGAAGCCCCAGGCACTGCTCGGCTTCCATCTAGATTACATGTTAATATTGCAGTACAGCTCTCATACTTAATAATAGGAATTACATAAATATTACTCAATAGTAAATAGGACACACGTTTTTATTATACTCCAATAGAAGCACGTGAACCATAGCCCGGGAAACTTGCATCGCGAATCCCATCACAATAAGTACAGGATTTTTTAAGTAGAAAGGCAATTATTTACAAATGTGTTGCGCGAGACTGGTTTTACCGGCAGTGCAAGTCTACACCTCCCGTCGCTAAGACGTGGACATGTCGCGCATTACGATACTTTTAGTTTAAACTGTGACAATTTGTTTATAAACAATGAATGAAACCGTTGATAAAGACACGTGGATGTGGGTTCGTGATGTGATGAAGTCGTGGCTGGAAGACCCTGGGGTGGAGGAGCACCAAGGTCTCAACTTGAGCAGCCTGATGATGGACCAGGCGTATATGGTTGGTGTGGCTGATAGGCATGTCGGGGTCTATGCTGTTTCGGACGACTGTTTCAGAGTAAGTATTTGATTACATATAAAATTCTTTTGCCTGTGTTTGTCAAAATCCTCTGAAACGGCTCGACCGATTTTTATGAAATTTTGTGCGCATATCGGGTAGGTCTGAGAATCGGTCAACATCTATTTTTTATACCCCAAAGTGATAAGGGTAGCCCACCCCAATTTTTTAAAAATTTATATGGCAAAACAACGTTGCCGGGTCAGCTAGTATATTATTGTTTCTCGCTGTTTGTACGCTTAGATCTTTTAATCTACTCAACGGATTTCAATGCGGTTTTCAGCAATAGATAGTGATTCAAAAGGAATTTATATAGTAGAGAAAACTTGCGCATCCTGGTGGATAAAATAACTAGCTTTTAACCGCAACTGCGTTTGCGATAATGAGGTAGTTATAGCCTACATTATATCGTCTGTAGACATACTCAATAATTTTATGAGGTAGTCATACTAACTTTGCACCCCCCCCCCCCTTTACTCCCTTAAGGGATAATTGTCAAAAAAATATTTCACTCGTATTTCATGACTTTTAATGAAGAACCTTCATAATGAATTTCATTTGAATAACTTCAAAAACGGCAAAGTTTCATACTAACTTTGCACCCGCGTTTTACACCTCTTAGGGGTTGAATTTTCAAAAATCCTTTATAACATGAACCCCTCTGCAAAATTTCAAGTTTCTAACCCTTATAGTTTAGGCCTTGCGTTGATATGTCAGTCAGCTTCTCCTTCTATATATATACCTATACATCGATTGCAAGTTTAGGTAATTATAAAGTTACTCTACAAGTACATATATGTACGTATGTAGAAGGGTAAGGTCAAACTTAGCGAACAGGTTCCTTTTAATGTTTCATTATTACCTAACTATTTAGGCATTAATCTAGTGAAGAAGTTTATCAATATCTAGGTACTCGAACCCGTAACCTTCGCGTTTGAAATCAACAACACTTGAGTTTAGCTAAATCGAAATGTAGAGTGCTATTATTACAAAATCAAATATAATATTATAAAGTTTTCTAAAGGATAATGGTCCTTAATAATTTTAGTAATAAACATTATTAGTTTAATCGCAAATTTTTATAAAATACATGGAATTATATTTTAAAGTACCTAATTGTGAAGAGCAGAAGAAAAAGTACTTACACAGATTGTTTTACTTTTAGGTTTATTATTAAACTTCAATATCTTTTCTCTTACTAATACAATTACTAATTATGTAACTTTTAAATTTTGTTGATCCAAATTTGTAAAAAAAATATTTAGCTTAATTACAGAAAGGAACTACAACCATTAGTCATATCAATTCGTTTTTTATCTTGTTTACAATTTTATGTATATTGAGGTAATTTCCATAGATTTATTCTTTATCGATTATTTGGTTATAAAATACAAATATAAAATGAATGGATAATGCACTGAAAATATCAACACTTTCACGACAACTGAACGTCATTGCTAATTAACAATCTGTGGTGAAAGTCTATCTATTTATGGACTTGGTGAAGTAATTAAATATAAAAAAGTGAATAATCAACATTTTAGTCAATTGAATATATTAGTAAAATAATATGGTAATAAAATAGTAAAATATACTGAACTTTCAATATATAATGTAAGAATAAATGAATAACCACGACCTCTCTTTTCCTTATAAATTTAAAAAGTAAGTAAGTAAATCTTAATTTTTCAGATTTTTATAACTATTTAAAAAATATTAAGAAATATAACCACCCAGAAATATAATTTACAGTTTTATTGTATATTTATAGATTATATGATGAGAGACCTGTTACGAAATATTACGTATAAATATCTCGCAATATTTTAGCATACAAGTTCGTGCAAAAATGTGAACTAATTCGGAGGCTTTCAAGGTTGTTGGGTTGCTGAATAAATTAGGAGTCCGGCTTGTCCGGTGATGCAAAGATTGTTTACTAATTTGGGGTTATTATGCATCTTTATACTCCATATATATCAAAACGGGTATATCTGAAAGTAATGTATATAAACTTTTATGTATATAAGTTTAGACATTCAGTTTATAAATAACATAGTAAAATAACTAACAAGCTAACTAATTAGGCGCAGTAGCCTAATAAAAATGTTAACCAAGATGTCGGAGGCAAAATGGACTATAAACTCAATTAAAATACTAACTATGATAGTTAGAGCATTAAATATATACTATGTATATTTAAAAACTCAAATATTCTAATAAATATTACTTCAAACAAACTTTCCAAACAGCGCACGCATATCAAAGGATACACGTGTAATCTTTAACAATTATATTATGAGTATTGCTTAAAGGAAGTTATCATTCATTAGTTAAATTTCTACTCGTTTAACCAAATCGTATTAAGCAATTTTATACGTATTTGGTGTTTGTTTATTTTGGTAATAACTGCATTGTAACTAACATTATAAAAATTTAATATATGACGTCACGATCTTAAAATCTAAACTTCAGCCTGACTATTTTATTATTACAAATGTAAAAGTAACTTTATCTTTCTGTTACGCCTTTATGCTTAAAATACTGAATCGATTTTATTGAAATATGGTACATAGATAGACTGATTTGGTAATAGGCTAGGTTTTAAAGCCAAAAAATGCTTGAAGGGGTTGTAATAGGGGATGAAGTGCATGTTGAGCTGTGTTACCGTTTGTCTTTGAGAGTAAGTTATGTATAAAATTATGTTGTTTTTAAAAATTAAAATGTAAAATAGCGCGAAATAGCAATGGGGAATGTAAATATGAATAAGAGTTCGTCGTTAGTAAAAATAAAATGGTGTAGTGGTTCATCATGCATTTATGATAGTTCTTATCAACTATATTTATTGATTGACATTTAAAAGAGAAAATAAATGAGAAACATAAAAGATAATAATATAATTTATAGTTATAATAATTTATGAATTTGTATATACTAAAATGATTAATTATTGTTTAATGTAAATAATATAACACTATTGGGCTAAATCCGGAAGAGAAACTTAATTATTAGGAAAAATTCACTTTAAGAAATAATATTTTGGAAAACTTATTATAATTGATCTTTTTTTTTTATCGATGAAAATGAAATTTTTTTAGGGAAAATTTAAATGAAAACTTTTAATATATTCTTGTTTTCATGAGTAAATTGTATCCGATATGGCCAAAGCGGATAGCTAGTGTAATATATCAATACACAAACTATTAGTTTCTAGTAAAATACAAAGGGTACTGCACCCTAATTGCTATAATTGTTTCCGTGTGACGTGTCATGGGATTTCCATATAGTAGGGGCATATAAAATCATGTATAATATTGGATCGATATCCGTGATTGGATCGTACATGTTATAAAATAGAACAAATGTTATACCAGAAATAATAGAATTTTGCCCGTGATTTGCTAACAATTTGTTACTTTTAATATATTTTTTTATTTAAATTAAATTAAAGAGTGGTCTTCACTACTCTGAGGAAAGTGTATTTTTCTCGCTGCATTGCACGCAAATTGTTACATCTATCCATCCTTTCTTTTTATAAGCTGTCTACGTAAGAACGTTTTAGACTCAACTGTTAATAAGATAAATATTTTTAGTCTATAAATTAAAAAGAACTTTTATTTTATTTTTTACATGTACCTATTAGGGTCCTATTAAGATAACTAAGCTCACACAATATACTTACTGTATATATATATATATGTATTTATTAAGAAATTAAATATCACCTGCTTTAACAGTGAAGTGTTCTCCATGTTCTTTTTAGGTGTGTGTAGTCTGCTAACCCACACTGGGCCAGCGCGGCGTGGTGGACTATGGCTTAACACCCTCCTCATTCTAAGGTCCCGACTCAGCAGTGGGCTACGAATGCGTTGTGATGATTACATTGTAGAATTTCATATTTTTAGTTTAATGTTCATTTAAATACATGAACCTCCTCCTCCTTCATCCTCTGAAAATTTCCAAATTTATACACTATAACCCTCTGTCTTGGCTGAAACTTTATTTATATTATTTGATTAACAAACAAACCCTTCTTTTATAATTCTTAGTAGTAATCTGTAATATTTATCATCAACTAGTATTATTTAGTTGATTTTAAGTACGTCGTTTATTGGCTAGTAGTCTCTTGTTAGTCAATGTTTGTTATGTGATAAAATAAGAATTAAATATATACGTCTCAATTTAATAGAAGCAGGTCATAATAGGAAAATTCGTATTCAATATGTATGTCAATAGTGAAGCATTCCAAGCATGCGATTGTTCTCGTTAGGAGAAATTACTGAGATACGAGCAGGTAGGTACGCGGTATGTGTAATGTGCGCTCGTGTGATGAAACGACCAGCTAACTGTTACAATAAACTACGATTACACGCACGCCAAATAATAGCGGTGTTCTGTATTAGCTACAGACTACAGTACACCAAAACATTTTACTATAACTAGTGGTCGCCTAGTGGTCGAAATTTGACCATAATTAATTTAAACTAGCTAACCCGACAGGCGTTGTCCAGTCTTAACTTTGAATATTGAATTCGAATTGGCTGTCAAAAGCTTACATTACAAAAGTTAATATGGTCGTTAAGTTTTTTTAATTTTCTAATTTTCCGCGCAACTTTTTGAATTTTTTCTTCCATTAGAACCTTCTCCTGATATTAACAAATACAACAAAAAAAAATTAGCGAAATCGGTCCAGCCGTTTACGCGTGGAGCCGTGACCAAGGGAAATAGGGATTCGTTTTTATATATAAGATTACTTAAACAATAAACAAAAGAGTATATATGCGTGTGTGTGTCAAATACATGGGGTAGAGTGTGTAATGTTTTTTTTATTGTTTTAATGTAATTTTTATGCATAATTTATAAAATTATTAGCATTCTGCACTCCTTCTCTATATTAACTATAAGTGTGGGAAATTTCATACGCCTCCGTTCGTGCAATTTTTGTAAAAAAGGGATACAAAGTTTTTGCTTCACGTATTAATATAGCACGTTAACTGACATGATGGAACAAAGCTTGCTAGCACTCTGGCAATTAAATATTTACTAACGACCCGCTTCTCTTCAAGATATTAATTAAAGAATAATTATAAATTGTACTTTAAGAGTATTTCTATATTCACTAAGAATTAGTGTGTTTTTTTTATTTGACTAGCAGTATCTGATGGCCATCTTATTCCATCTAAATTTCAGTATTCCAGGTTGAATTATATCACACACTTAATAACCTGTTTACTCAGAAAGGATGTAAATATTTATCGATAAAATAATTCAGTATACACAAATCTTCTGTAGACGATTTGTCACTAAAATTTATTTTCGATATAATAACAAGGACCTCAGATAATTGGGGGTTAGGAGGAGAAAGAGATTTTTACACCCTTAAGGGTAAATCTTTTCCAAACTTTGAATGTCACATTTATTTATATCGTATCAATAGCCTAAAAAATAAGTTTCAAGCTTCTTTCGAGCATTAAAAAGTAGCCTTTGTGCTTTCTCTGATTCTAGACAATCTGATACCAAATTTCATTTAAATCGGTTCAGTAGTTTTGGCGTGAAAGCGCGACGTGATTTTGCATTTATAATGTTAGTAAGAATTTATGGATCTGACAGGTCTGTTTATCCATTTGGCTAGTGTAGTAGACAATGACCAAGACTTCTCTCCCTGAGAGAAGACCCGGTTCAGTTGTAAGCCGCTAATGCGTTGACGACCATTCATCTCTTAAAAAATATTTATATAATAATAAACTCAGTAGTAATGTTTGCACGTAACAATTTCACTAACTACTAATGACTAGATTACAAAAAGCATATAAACAAGGAAAAGTTATCTTTATTATGTAATAAAACAAATGTTTTATTGCATAATATGTTTAGCATTAAATGAATGAATTAAGTGAGAAAGGCTCACATGAATTTAATTACACTTGTATATTATGAGTCAGGTTCTTTGTTAAATTCATGAAATCATTTTAAAAAAAATCGATTAAAAAATACTTACTAAATGACTTACGGCGGAAATTAATAACACAAGTCAACAAAAAAAAAAAAATTTTTTTTGTGTCTGTTATTTAATGACTATTGTCTGAGTGTTTACATTGAAAAATAACCAAAAACTTAATTTATGAAGAAATAAGTTTGCTATTGTATGTTTTATATTGATAATTAAGTTTTAAAGTTCTTAGTGGAGAGTAAAATAATAGTTGGTAATACTTTAAAACAAAATGGCGACAAGTCGCGCATTCTACTGTATTGAGTGTATGTATGTCTATTACAAACTGTAGCAACTACTTTTGTATATGACTGAGTCGCAGAATAGCATACAGACTTTACTTGTCGAAATAATATGAAATTTTCTATGAAAACGAAATTTCTATAAAAGCAAACTTTATTCAAAAAACCTATTTTACCCATTATAAGTAAGGTAAAAGAAATCAAAATTTGACATTTTGTTGCCAGACTCAAAATCCGTGTTGACCGGTGTAATCAATCACAATATTTCCCATCAGGATTTTGAATTGAATATAAATTCCAATTTGTGTAATCCATCCCCGACTGGCTTGCGACCACCAGAATGTGAATCCGACAGCCAAGTGTCTTAGATGCGTTCTGGTCGCGCTGCATGTGGGCCAGACTAACCCTGTCCATCTCCGATCCTATAAATGCTGCGGTATCTTATTCTACCTGTCCCATTAATGCTGCAGGAAACTCTCTTGTATTGCCGATGTCCACGGGAGAGGGTGCTTATCTATACTAAAATATAAAGTTAAAGAGTTTGTTTGTTTGCCTGAACGCGCTATTCTCAGTAACTACTAGGCCGATTTGAAAAATTCTTTCAGTGTTAGATAGCCCATTTATCGAGGAAGACTATAGGTTATATATCATCACGTTAAGATCAATAAGAGCGGACGATCATAGGCACGAAGTCGCAAGGGTCGGGTTATTCTATTGTTACGTACAATAAACACAAACAAATTTAGGTTAGTTCTAAAAATATGCTAGTTATGTAGCGTTGTGTGAGAAAGCCTAATTTAGCAGCCCCGTTATATAAGTTTACCTTTCTTTAGACGTGAAACCGCAGATTCAAGCCATTAATGATGCGCTTTGCGAATGGCGATGTTCAACAATCCACACAATATTTTAAACAAGACTTAAGTTGTGTAACATCTTCTTATGCACTAACAATTTGTCTAGATGTTTTATTATTACACTACACTCATACATATTTATAGATTACATAAACTCTTTTCTCTATGTTGTTGACTTTAAAAAAATAGTTCCTACTAAAAATAAAATTAACAATTGAAGAGAACTGTTTCATTCCTTGAAAATCCACATACCGTTTTTTTGTTAGTCCGCCATATTGGATTTTCATAGTTAAACTGGCTCTGATAATAGACATTTAATCGTTTGACGTAAACGTTTATTAAAAATTTTAGTCTATAAATATTTATATATTTTTTTTATATTGTTCCACCAATTCAAAAAATTCAATAAAAATCCTCAGTATGGAGAAGAAGGAAAGACATTTTCTGATAATATTCGAGGAGTGACAGTTTTCAAAAACGTTTAAAAAAAAAGAATTAAATTTTATTTCTTTCGCCAAAAATCGCCTTTTCTTAAAGAATCATACCTAAAATATTTTTATGTCTTTTTCTCCTAAGAATTGGGAAAAAAATTACCATTCAGTAATTTTGATTTTTACTATAAGAAAAGTCATTATTTTTTTTTTATCTATTTAATAATTTTTTTTTATTTATTCGATAAAAGATTTTTTTTGAAAAAGTAGAAAACTGTTTGATATAAATGGCAGAAAAATTTGTCAGAATCATTTTTATTCATAACCTAAATGAACCCCGAAGTCCAAGTAGAAAAGGGCACAAGAGCAGATAGAACCCTGGCTATTGTATAATCTATATTGTTCCAGTGCCCATTCGAAATTCAGAAGAGTCTGCCGGCGAATTCAGAAAGCTGGTGGGTGGTGAACACAGCAAGAAGAACTACATGGAGAGTATATGCAGATGTGTCTGAGGAATATATGAGCGTTAGAAATACTTCGTAAGTTATATTTATTATTAACACAATAATTTATATATTTCTATTATTATAAGTTGAAATTGAAAACCTCATGAGTAATACTGTATTCAAAGGACAATGCCTATTTTTAATTTTTTAAACATCAATACAACGCCATAACCAAATTAAAATTCACACTGACAGTTGTATAATTTGTTGTTCCGAAATGCCTTGGCTGTAATTTGAGTTTTTAAAATACAATGTTATATTTTATAAAATGGTTGAATAAAATAAAATACAATTTCTTTTTAGTATAATTTCGTTTACCTATATAGCAGTTAAAGCTAAATAGGTGAATTATATAATTAATAAGTGTAATCGGAACAAAAACGTTTTCGGAGATGAAATTAAGTTTGACAGATATGCCATTTTTTTGCGGAAGTACGTAAATGATAGTTATTTAATATCATTTTTTTAATGCGGTTAAAAAAACGGTTTTAAATAAGTACATTATACGAATAAATAAAATATTATTTATGGTGTTAATATACCTGTGCCGCAATTGGTACGGGGTATGGGCATTCTCCTTTCTTCTATGATAATTTATAATTGTTTTAGTAAAAAAAATATTATATAACGCACAAAATATTATTGATACTGCTATTTCTAACTTTTGTTTAGAGCCGATAAAAATATATATTGTCATAATTGGTAGGTATTTTATTTTTAATAGCACAATACAAATACACAACATTTATTTGATATAATAGTAGTAAATAAACCATTAAAAAAGTATGTCGGAAATAAAGGGATGGATGGATGGCTTATCTCAAAAGCTACCAAGTGCAATACGGTCAGGATATAACTAAACATTACGATCTCGTACTAATCACACATGAATTATTGACCAAGGTGTAGGCTTAAGGATATCTTTATTCGATCGAGACACTCACCCCCACTGCTTACTTTCACTGTCTAAACCTAAGATTAGCCTAACATAAGGCTAACCTAAATCTAACTCACACCTACGACAAGTATATTATAGAACTTAATAAATATTTTTTTTTTTGTAATTTAAAGTCAGACAATACAGATCATGATTTTGACTATCATAAAATGTGATTATAAACGGAACAAAGGCTAATGGTTATTTTAATACTTTTTCCTCTATAATATAATTCCCATGATAAAGATATAAGCATAAACAATTAATGTGTTCATTGTCTAATGAAACAATGACATATGATTGGCAGATAGTATGTTTCTCAGCTCTCTAAAGGTCTTTGGTCAAACGATTGCTTCCTTGATTAAAGTATCGAGACGAGTAACTTTGATTAGAGTTTCCGTTGAGTTGATTTTTCATGTTGTATAATTATTATAATTTTGTGAAGGCAATTAAAACGCTATTTCATGCATAAAAACAGCATAACTAAATTAGCATACAAAACAAATATTATATTTAAGTTAAAATAATAATATAAGTTAAAATGTATTATATAATATTATGTTAAATTCAGTCAGGGGTCGTTGAATTGTTACGTAAATAAAGGGGTTAGATTTGATTATTTTTATGGTTTGCTAGATAATATTCGACAGCAGTAATATATATATATTGGTGGGCCAAAAAAACGGTATCAGTATCATTATTTTGTGATAAATTATAAGAAATAGTCGGTTATCCTTTACGATTTAAGGTTGGTCTTTAACCTCGAATAACTTCTGAACGAGTCAACTTAGCGAAAAATCATCTCAGAACATTTTTGTAGATCATTAAATTTCTTACAAGAATATGTTTTGATTAAAAATCCAAACAGAAAAAAATCCTATGTTATTTAAATGGGAAATAAAAAATGAACGATGAATCACCTCTTAACATTAATATTAAGGGCTCAAAATTTACCAGATTTTTTTTTGCCATCTCTGACGATATTTTCATGGTAATTAAGGAAAATAAAATAAAAGTGTTTTTGTCTTAACCTAATATACTGGGGTATTTTTCCTTTTAAAATTCAAGTTGGTTAACATTTTAAATTTTTTACAGGGGGCTGCTATGTCAATTAAGGCCAAATTTAGGAGAGTTTGGGGTGTACACTCTGAATGCAACAGGAGATGGCTGCGACATACGCACAACACGAGAACCTGTAGATATTTATATGCGTAAGTAGTTAATATAATATTAATTAATGGGTTATACTCTACATGCAGACCGACTTTATTTGGTTACCTCTTATCCCTGCGTTGGCACAACTAATACAATTCGTCCAACATAGAACGTCAAAAATGCAACTCAAATCAAACCATTTTTTTTTTCGCGGAGTAATGCATTTACACATACCCTTTTAGACCCTGGTGGGGCCGGCTGGGTTATGTGGGACTCACCGACGAGCAGGTCGCCGCAATACCCACTAAATCTCCGCGGTTACCCTCCCCGTCATAATGAAACGTTGCGGGGACGCTGAACGCACTCTACCGCAAACGCCTCGACGGTCGACCCATACTAAAATGAGCCTGCGCGCCTGTCCCGGGTAACGGGGACATTCTCGGTTCCCCAGAGGCATCAGGTGACAGAAGGCGCGCGTATCTACGTCGTCTCCCGCCCGGTTGACCTCTACGGATCGGGTCAGATGAGGCATCGGCTTCCCGGGCCCGCTCCGCGGCCTCCTTTAGCGAGATCACCGATTCGCAGAAGAAGGCAACCGCTAACCAGCCCGCCTTACTCCCGAGCATGGCCACCACCACACTCGGAAGGGACGGGTCTCCGCCAATGGATGACATGTCCTGGCATGGCGCTGGGGCCCCCATTCGGTGGACTCGATCAGGGTATGGTGCGACGTATCTATTGCCGCCCCACACTCATGACAGACAGGTGTTGGCTCCCTCCGGGAAATCTGGTACAAATGCTGCCCGAAACAACCGTGTCCGCTAAGTACCTGTGTCAGCCGATAGGTGAGAACACCGTGCCGCCTGCCGATCCATGAGCGAGGTGGGGACGAACCGCCTCCACGGTCACTCGACCAGCCGGAGGGAACTCCAGATCATCCTCCCAACGTCGGATCAAGGCTCTCTGGGCCTGGGCCCGAACCCCACCTGCCACCATCCCAGGGAGGAATTTTCCCTCTCGCTCTCAGGCTCGCTCCTACCACCGCTGTCGTCAACAGGCACGGGAGGAAGCTAGTATAGAATCGTAATGTCTAAACAACGCTCTAGTTTCCTACAGGCGAACATCAATCACTCCGCTAGAGCGCAGGATCTGTTCTGATGATCTGCAACAGGGGAGTTCCGTGGTGGACCTATCGTTCGCTACCCCTGATATTGCGCGCAGGGTTTTGACTTGAGGGTAGAGGAGTGGGTGGAGACACTCTCAGACCATCGTTACGTGAGGTTTGAGGTCTCCACACGTCCACTATCGGTAGAGACGACAAGGGGCTTTAGCAAATTCCCGCGCTGGGCCTTTAGCCGGCTCGACAAGGAAATGGCCAGGGAATCCGCCATTTTGGAAAGGTGGGGCTCCAGGAGGAGAGAGGAGGGTGACAGCACGGATGTGCTGGTGGGCCGCATCCACAGTGCCTTTCAAAGGGTGTGTGATGCGGCCATGCCGAGAACAAAGCGTAGACCGCGCCGACGCCAAGTTTATTGGTGGTCCCCCGAGATTGGTGATCTCAGAGCTGCCTGTATCAGGGCGAGGCGGGCATACGGCCGCTGCCACCGGCGTTATGGGCACAATCCGGTGCAGGAAGAGGAGCTGCGGAGTTCCTACAAAGAATCACGTAGGGCCCTGCAGCTGTCCATCAGTACCGCCAAGGCGAGCGCTAGGAACGAACTTCTGGCAGGAATGGATTTGGAGCCATGGGGGCGTCCGTACCGTGGAGCGCGTAATAAACTCTGCGCTCACGGGGTTCCTGTTACAGAGTCGCTGCCGCCGGAGCGCCTCGTACGACTGGTGGGAGAACTCTTCCCGCACTCGGCAGGGCACATCCCGCCTGAAATGTCGCCGGTCCCGTCTGAGGTGGAGAGCATGACCGCTTTCCCTCCCATCACTGAGGTGGAGATGGAGTTGGCCCTCTTTCGTTTCGGTGGGCGCAACACCTTAGCCGGTAGCAACCGCTCCTCAATGCCGGCAAGGCGGGCGTCAATTATCATTCCTACGGAATCCTTCCAGTACCTCTGTGTCTGAGAGTATGGGACTCTGCACTGACGTCGTAGATGCCTCCTGCACCTCCCTAGCCGCCTTAGCAGACTTCTTGTCTCTCGTCGCAGCTAATGCCATCTTTAATTCGCCGAATTCACGGCTGTGCGCCTTTACCTCGCCCTTAAGGGCCTCGATCTCTTTTCGGAGCCTATTGTTATCCGCCCTCAAGCGACGGCTCTCATCCTCCTCTGTCCGGGTTGCAACCGCCTCTACCACTTCCGTCAGAGTGGTAGCCGCATCCTTCAACTTCTTGACATAACCCCCCTTCAGATTAGTGGACTTATCCGCGACCTCCAAAATAACAGCCGCGAGCTGTCCCGCACCCGCACGTGGTTCCTGCAGACCCAACTGACTCGGGGCTGTTACCTTCAAAATATTCAGGGACTCTAGTTCGTCCTCTGAAACTTCTACTTCCACACGTTTATCCTTCCTAAACGCCCTGCTCCTCAGACATTGTTCAAATTCCTCCTCCCTCTCCTCCTCCTTTCTTTCTTTGTTTCGTGTAGTGAAAATTATTAAAGTATCTGAATAAAAATTATAATGAGTTAAGTATAAAAAAAACTCAGATGTTTTGAGCCCGGGATCTACAATATTCTACAGGAGAAATTTGAAAGTTTGAAACATTTGATTAATTACTAAATGTACTCTTTAAAGAGGGCAGGAGAGAAATGATACACTAAACACAGGGAAACCTAGTCAGGAGTTAGGGTTCAACCATGTACTGATCTTAGAGTCCGAAACTGCATGAGCCAGATTTTATTAAAATGGAAAAGTGTGTAATCAATGTTTTTTTTTTGCAAAATATTAGTACAATAAAAAAGAGCCTACAAACATGACGTTAATTAAATAATAGTTGCCATTAATTTCATTGTATAACTCAGTTCACAAGTATTGCTTATCAGTTATCACATACTAATAAAACAAATATCAATGAAAACAGCTTATAGAGCTGCAAATTTCGTATTGCAAAAATTAACATAAATTGAATAACCATAAAATTCCGTATTTAGCATCACATTTGTCATGTCCCATTTGGAGAGCACACCTTGACACACAATGAAATCTATGTCCTTGCTTTGAAGATGCGATACCTGTTATTATCTTTTATATCTAGAACGGGGATTGATACTTGATTTTTGATTATACGATCAGTCAAATTTAGGATAAATAGTGTAGTACATTGTATGCTAGCTTTATAGGATTTTTTAATAATTTCTAAATTATTTTTTATTATAAATATAAGTATATGCTTTATATTAATGTTAGGTTAGCCTTGTGTCAGGTTATTCCTAAACTTAAGCTTTTGATTGATTGAAAGGATCCTTTAAACTTACACGTTTGGTCAGACAAGTCCAAGGCATTGATTGGATTCCTATCAGAATAGATGGGCGCCCTCTTCTTTTTCCTGCCCTTGTCCCAGTTTATTGGGGTCGGGCATCCTTGTATATTTGCGCCAGGATAATCTATCCTGGGTCATCGTCTTAGAAATGTCCAGCTCTTTCATATCTCTTTCCACATTAGTCCACCAAATAGTGGGGAGCCTTCCTGTCCCTCGAGGTTTAACCGGTATTTTAAGCGCGACCGTAACTGAGTAGCAGTCTTCCCTTCGCATTACATGCCTATACCAACAGAGCCTGCTTTCTTTGAGAATTTTCTGTGATTACAGCTACTTTGAACGAGCCTCTAATATATTCATTGCGTACTTTGTCTAGACGTGACTTCCAGCCCACCGTAATATTTTCATTTCTGCTGTGTGTAACCTTTGTTCATATTTTCTTAGGGATGTCCAGCATTCTGATCCACATCGCTGGTCTAATAGTACAATATCCTAATGTTTTGCGCCCGTAGCTTTCAAGATAGGCCATCATTGTATATTCCCTACAACTATCTCTCCATTCTTATTTCTACGTGAAATATAATAGATTGATTGTTTGAAGTTTGTCACTTCTCAATATTATGGTTGTGTTACGACTACAAGGCTTTTTTTAATCTGTATAAAAAAAAAACAATTTCTGAAATACTATTCCAGCGTAATAACGCATTGTAGATCACACTGTTTTATTGACATTTGCCTTCGACAGCTAGACAAGACCAGAGATACAAATAATGGCAAAGTAAAACACATTTACACCTGTATCGATAAATGAATATTATTATAGAAAAGAAATGTAATAAATGTGAGCTGAAACAAAGTAGCGCGCCACATATCAAGTTAAACTTGACAGTGATTGGAATCATTTACTTTCTAATTGACGCAATGACACTCCTATTTATCTGTGAGATTGATGTTGTGTTGCGAATTGAAATATCAATTTAATGCTTTGAATTCAGTGCATTAAATTATTTTAATCTAGTAACTTGTTTGGGTTTAGCACAGGTGTAATTTACCAATCATAATATTGTAAATTTAGATAACAAAAATTTTAACACCCTTCTATTACGTTATTAAGTGTTGTATCAAAGAGATGATATCACATCGTCATGAGTTAAACATTTTTGGTACTAATTACAATTATTCAACACCAAAAACATACGCATTTAATTTCCAAAAGCTATATTAAGGTCATTAATCTATCTATTAAACTGAATCAAACTACAAACAAAAACAGCATGACACGGTATTTTAAAAAAATGTATTACAATTTTTTTTCTAGGTCAATTTTATTTTTTTCACAATCTTGACATAAATTTCTCATGAAATAAATGTTTTCCATTATATTGTAACATATCTTTATTTGCACACACATAAAAGAATTATATAAAATCAATATCACAGCAGTACAAAAGAAAAGATTTTATAAAAAGCTACTGCTATTTAGTCTCTAATTGAACAAACTTTATCAAAAATCTATACAAAAATAAAGGAATTTTGCAGATTAACAAGCTGATGTAAAAATACATTACATATAATGTGTGCAAATAACCAAATTATATTTTTATTTGCATACATTTTAAAGAAGTAATATTACATTACAATAGTTATCTATCTCTGTTTATTTTCTATTTTTGTGAATATTGAATTGAATGTAATTAGATTTAGATAGATTTAAATTATTGTATTGTAAAATAATTATACAGTATTGTTATAAGAACAAGTTCTCTGAGAATACTTACATAATTTTACATAATGTTCACGTAACTATTAAGTAATTTAAAATGTAAATCACATCATAATGTTTCTCAAGTTCGCCGCCACATGCATCAGTGCCATCCGGTCAATTTTCCATTTGTCTTGTCATTCTGTATGTTAATTTGCCCGGCCAAGGCGCTCAAATATAGTTGTGCTACATTACCGAGTAACCGACCTTCGTAACCAATAACCACCAACATCATATAAATAAAACCCTTTTCACTGATATGTTCAACATGTTACTGTTTCATCACAAGGAAAGGAGTAGTTACAATAATTACTAACTATTATCTGCTCGTGGTTTTGCCCAAGGAGACGTCAGAATTTGGTTCAAAGTGAATTGAAAAGTACACCCATCTCACATGCATTCATTCTATTAAATAAAAGTTACTGGGATAAAAAGTATTTTTTTTAATATTTTTTCATGGCAGATAAGGGATAAACGAAAAAGTAGCCTGATGGAAAGTGGCCACCGTCGCCCATGGACATCGGCAAAACTAGAGAGTATCTCTTGTCGTGCGTTGCCGCCCCGAAAGTTGAATTAGGAGGGGGAGCAAAGAGAAGAATGCTGCGGTTCCTGTGGACCCTGAGCAAAAACCCGGTGTTCACTGGAACCGCAGCATTAATATGATGGAAAAGGAAGGGGGTAGATCTGTCTCACATGCGGCTCGACCGGAACGTGTCAGAGGCACTTGGCAGTCGGATTCGCATGCTGATCGCAAGCTAGTCATGGAATAGATCCCCTACCACAAGTGTGGGTGCTGGGTTACTCGCCTCTTACGAGATTCACTCCTAGCGGCAGAGGAGCATTTTATTCTAATCCGTCCCCCCTCACGGGTTAAAAAATTCTCAAGTTAATTTATTATCTCTATACAATAATCGTATCTTACAAGAAATCCGGTATTTTTTCATAGAACTAGGTAATGGGCCTTGAAGGTATTGATTAATATTAATATCATATAAATCGTTTTGTATTATTGTTTTGAGATTGGAGGTTATATATTAAATTAAAAAAATATTTAGAATGAAAAATTTTTGTCAATTTTCAGGGAATTTAGAATTCTGTTCATAATTAAAATAATGTTTTACTAATTGAAGTCTATAACTTTTTAAGTGAGAAGCCAGGGCAGGTAGCTAATATTAAAATAATGAATTATATAATTCAACGTATGAACGACCCAACACTTATTTATGTAGCAGTCGAACATGTTCAACATCTTGTAACAAAATAATTACACTGCCTGTTTATGTTTATTTACCTAACTTCTAAACCTTTTATTGAAACTCATTGCATTTGATTATTTGTTTTATTTACTATCAGTTGTTGATTCATATAAAAACGTAGGTACGTTTTTATTATTTTATCCCTTGTCGAAAACACAAGTAAAGCTTTCGTTACGTTTATTTAATTTGATTTAAAATAAGAAAAATAAAGTCTTTGATGTTTATGAAAATGAAGGAAAAGATAAATTTTATAAAAATAAATTTCGAACTAATAAGGTACTACTCGTAAGTAATTTCATGTTTAATTGGAATCAAGATCTCAATAATATTTTTTTATGAAACTTGTAGATAAGGGACAAACGAGCAGACGTTCCAAAGTGGCTACCGTCACCCATGGACATCGGCAAAACTAGAGAGTATCTCATGTTTTGCCGCGTCGAAGATAGAGTAAGGAGGGTGAACGAAGGAATACTATGGTTTCAGTGGACCCTGAGCAAGAACCCAGTGTTCACTGAAACCGTAGCATCATTGGAATAGGAGAGGGAGGGGGGCGACCGGAACGCGTCTAAGACCCTGGGCGATCAGATCCGCATGCTGTGGTGATCACAAACCAATCCGGTAACAGATCGTCTATAACCATGGGGTGCTGGGTTACTCGCCTCTTCCTAGATGCTCTCCCAGAGGCAGGGAGATATTGTATTCCAACCAGTCCCCTCACAGGTAAAGAGGTAAAGCAGATAAAATTAATTAGCAATGAATAAAATAATATAGAGATATTTAGAGCATTTGACTTTAAAAGAAGTATTAGTATTAATGTTAGTTTTATTTAATTAATGGATTTTCTCTCAACAGAAAAAGGTAACTTGTTCCGATTTCTATTTATAATTAAAGTTGCAAGTATGTAGTGCCATAGCCATAACTACTTTACCAAACATGTTATAAAACTAGTTTAGCTAATATTGCACTGGCATTAATTGAATCATGTTGCAAAAATGCTGAATACTTGAGACAATAGGTGTGATTGTGTTCGATCGTAATGGGTCTAGTCACGCACTAAAGGTTGTCGAAGAGAAAACTGTGAAAATCTGGCGGAACTAATGCCTAACATTAGATGTAGTGAAAGTCCTAATTTATATCTAGGTGTTAAAATGAGGTGTAGGTATATATTTGAGTTAACAAGGTATAAGAATAAAACAAGCTGAGAGCGGTCGGACTTATTTGGTTTTTATTTCTTGTGAATATTCATTATAATCATACCAAGTTAATATAATTTAGGTAATAACTAGTAGAGTCTGTAAAATATTCTCATTATTATCCTCCTTATTTTTGGATATAAGATTAATAATAGGGACTTTTGTGTAGAACACTTTTAAATATTAAAGTCCTCTGGACTGCAATTAAATAAAATATATAACAATATAAAACCAAAATGCCATCATGTAGATTTAAAAAAAAATTATACCCAATTTTACTCGGGATTGTATAAAAATTTCAATATCTTGTAATTTTAAGTTGAGTTTTCCTTTTAGTTATCCTTATCTGGATACTTCAATTATTACGATAAAATATTGAATTGTCGACTGACATTCAATTGTAAGTCGAGGTTATTGGACTGATTTTGATTTTCCTCTTAAGTATCAAGTTCGTCCAACAAATCGGTGCTTTTTGTTTAATTACCGGATATACAAGTTAAGGAGTTTCTACTTAGTCTAAATAAAGTAACATTTGACATTTGTAAAAAGGAAATAATAAAACAACTCTCACTCGATTAGTTCCTGTGCCTTTATAAACATTTATTGTTTAAACATTTCTTTCAACATTGAATGTGATCTAAAGGCCAAACAACGACACAGCTTCGATTCTTTACAATGCATTGTCAATTGTTAAGAGTCAAAACTTCCATCTTATTAGCATTAAATAACCGTACAGTTAGAGGGAGGAACTTAAACACTATACAGTATACTGGTACATCTCTTGAGCTGAATCTTTTGTTTGTTGGTATCGTTTGATGAACGCCATCCGTTAGGCGTGACCCAGAAATGCTAAGGATTCAAGTGGTACTCATTTATTGCTGATTGGAGGATGCTTTTATTAACTTTGATTGTAACAAAGATGGCATGTCCGTAAAATTAACTCGTTTGTCTAATATGATGATCTAGAACCGCCATTAGGATGTATAAAACATTATAAACAACATACATATATTTTATTTATATAATAGTTAAATACTACAATCCCTCAAATATCTATTATATTGACCATAAGCTACATAAAAGAGATCCCAGAAAGCCATTCTGTCCTTGTGTATTCTGTATTCAAGATGAATGTCTGAATCTATCACTATGTAAGGTCTGGTATCCCCAGTCACAGGGGTCCACGTCACCGGCAATAATTCATTCACCTCCGGAGTAGGATTGCTGAAACATAAAATGAGTTGTAACATTTTTTTACCCAAGATATAACAAAAAAGATTTAAAAATATTTACCCATATTTAATGAAATTTGCCCACATGGCTACCATACGATCGGTAACTAATGAATTTCTCTCATTAGTCTCTACCTTCAAATGCAGCATGTGGAACAAATATTTCAATTCAGAACTGTGCGTTGCTCTACCTTCCTGAGAATTTTCAACGTAACCGAACTCATACTCATACACTGGGTTTGCATTTTCATTAAGCAGACGTGTTATAGTTCTTTGTATGGGATGGTTGTACACTATATCAGTTTCAAAGGTTTCCAACTCGGATTCCAGAGCATCGGATATAGGTTCATCGCCGACGTAAAAGTGCTTTACAATACTCGACGACTCCCTTAACTGATTATCGTCAAAGTTAAAATTTTCTTGAATTCTTTCATAAAAAGGATCACTTCTAAAATAACCACTTCCATATATTCTTGACAATTCTGAAATTTCCCCATTTGTATGGCCGATTAATATTGGTGTATTTCTAACTTTTGCCTCATTTGAAAGTGAATAGGGATCGGTTTCGATAAAGTTAGTAACACCGCTAAAAGATTTTTCTCTGCAAGGCTTAAGTCGTAGATTTAAGTCTACGGCAGCCCCAGTAACTAACTCGTGTGATGATTGCGTGAGAAAATTTAAAGCTTCTTCATTACTAGTTGTATTAAAACCTAATTGTGCAGACAGTTTCAACGCTGCGTTAACGTCTCCTTCTACAAAAGTTCCAATATTTTGAGGAGTGCCGCTTTCTGCTATAACTTTGCTGTATACTTTTTGCTTGTCGGAGTATAGATGCAGCAGAGCAGAGCTAGCTCCTGCATCTTGACCTCCGATGGTTACATTATAGGGGTTACCACCAAATGCTCTTATATTATTTCTAATCCATAATAATGCTTCATATTGATCTTTTAATCCTTGGTTGCCCGGAACTTCAGGAATGTCCAAGCACATAAATCCATAAGGTCCAAGGCGATAGTTAATAGTGATGACGATGATATCATGTGTTAATAAATTTTCTGGGATATATTCACCACCATACCCAGTACCGAAATCGCCTCCATGAATCCAAACCAATACTGGCAATGGGTTCTGGGTACTCGCAAGAGATGGGGAGTAGATGTTAAGTCTTAGGCAATCTAAAACTTCATCACTGTTTGAAACAGTTGTGGTGAGTTGAGGGCACCTCACCGACCCATAGTAGGCATTAAATACATCTGAACCAAATCCTGGGTGTGGTTGAGAAGGCTAAAATGAAGACGATATGAATAAATTATTTTATTTATCACTTTAATCTTAATACAAAATTGTACTTACTCCAAACGGATTATTTGGATCCACTAAAGCATAAGGTATTCCAAGAAAGGAAGAGTAAGATCCATCACTTGATCTCAAACCTCTCACCAATCCTTGATCAGTCAGAACAAGCGGATCTACTCTTAGTTGAGAACTATTGACTAACGCTATAAAAATATTAAAAAATATAAAACACAACATTTTAAAAAGCCATTAAATGAGATTACTTGTAAAATATTTACGAGCGCCAGTTTTCGATGGCACATTCAAAATGCCCTAAAGATAAACAATTTAGTCATAAATAGGCGTCAGGTTATCTTGAGATGGATCCTCATCTGTCGTATACAATCTTGAGTACTTGTGATCATTGATCAACAAAAGCTGACTTGATCTTTGCTGTATTTCAACGATTGAAATAAGTTATGCAATATAAACTTTCAATTAAAACAAATTTGATAGGATTTTGTTCGTAAATGAAGAATAACTAGAATCTGTTTGAAATTTATTAAACAAAAAGTATTGTACACAATTATTTTTAATCATTGTTATTACTACGTATAATTTGTTCATTATTCTCTCGCTAAAATCATCATCAGGTTTTATATTTTTTAAATAATGAATGGAATATGAACTATTTGAAAAGAACTAAAATTAATTAACAAGTCATTTGAGATGATTGATATTTTCTTTCTTATTTTATATTCATAAGTAAAAGGTAATTTTAAATACGAATAATCTTTGTATTTAACATTACCAATACAACATTTTCAATTAAAGTAATACTATAATATGGTATAGTAAATTTTACTAATCTGTATATTATAGTATGTAGTATGCTACCTGAATGCAGTTAACATGTATTTATACAAGGATTATTATCTAGCTATATCACAATATTTTAGCATAATTTTATGTAAAATTTCATTTGTTAGACGTCAAAGTTATCTAGTATCTGAAGTGGAGACACGTAACACGCAGATAAATGTGAATGTCAGCCACAGAGCGGGTAAAAGGAATGTTTGAAATATGACGCATTAGTCTATGTTTTGTGATGTATTCCAATAAAATTGAATTAGATAACGAAAATTGATATTGTTTGTATTTGTACAAAACATCATTTTTTAATATCTAAAACGTAGATACCATAAAGATTCATTCGTTGTTTCGAAAAACAAATTTTCTTGCACTGATAGTCTGAATATATATTGTATTTAATAATGTATATTGTACTATGTTTACAGTAGAAATGTCACTTCGAACTCTTACAAGGTCAATTTGTACAAATTGACATTCAATAACCCTTTAGTTGACAAAATGATTCTGGCGCCTCGCTCATGCTCGCACCACACCAAGAGTCTATAAAAGATCTTATAATTTGAACGTAAGATGTCATATTGGTATTATATCATCCGTAATCAAGCGATTATTTATACTAAAACGTTATGAAAGCGCCGCGCTTCCTAGAAAAGAAGAGGAAGATCCGACGGCATTCCTAACCCCAGACCAAATTCTTAACCAGAACAAGATAATTGATATGAACTAAACAATTTAAGTCTGTAATTAAATCTATTATTAAATTTATACATTTTTTCAGCTCTGCTTCTCCTGCTGGGAGTACTAATAGGGGCATGGATCCTGTACGGTTTGTTGAGGCTTATAATGTCACGAGTGAGGAGATCAGCCAAGCTGAGGTATGGAGATAAGGAGCTGGCGATGCAGCAACGGTTACGAGCCCTTGATACTTTTAGAGGGTAAGAAATGAATTTAAGCAAGTTTTTATGGTGAGGACAAACGTAAAATTTTAAAGTAGTTCCATCAACCGATTGCTGTGATATGATAAATAAAGTCGTTTTAAATGCAAGATGGCAGATGGCTCAAGATGGCGGATTAGTTATTTTTAAGCACTCTCATAATAAGGAGTCAGTGAGAAGACTACAACAAATAAAATGACTCTACTGTGAATCCAACATGGACAATAGACGAGCCAGTATGGCTAATTATTTATTCCAGCTGCTTCCTGGTATCCGATCAAGTTGAAACATGATGCATGGACTGGAACTGCTTGATGGTAAAGATGGTAGAACAATCGAATTTAGGATAATAAATTTTGTTATCATAATTGAATGTTCCTAAATATAATTAGTAAATAATAAAGTATAATAATTCTAGAATGGCCATAGTATTCATGATATTCGTGAACGACGGCGCTGGAGGCTACTGGTGGTTGGAACATGCAACATGGAACGGTCTGACTGCAGGCGACCTGGTGTTCCCCGCCTTCTTGTGGATCATGGGCGTCTGTATACCGTTATCGGTTAAAAGTGCTTTTGCTAAAGGCGTGCCGAGGTGGAAAATTGTGCTTAATATTGTTAGGGTAAGTTATAACTTTTTGGTTACCATTACGTCAGTTAAAATGTAATAGATTTAAACATAGAGGACAAACTTATTTCTTTTTTTTCACAACTTGGGCTGTGTGTTGATATGTTAGTCAGTCTATCAGTTATATACGAAACTAGCCGACTTGTTATCGCTTCGCTGAGGAAAAATAAACAGGATCATTTACCAAAATTTATCTGGTTAGTCTGACTATTATCTGAATGATTCATCAAAATCGGTGCAGCTGTTTTAGAGTCTATAGTGACATATGACAATGAAAACTGGGAAATGTAAAGTTATTTGGCTGCCAATATGTTTGTGAATCAAACTTTTGACTATTTGGGTTTCGGCCAATACAATTTTACCGATTACCTAGCCTTCAAGCAGGAGGTATTACGTAAACTGATTGATATCAGGAGCAAGATTTATCAAAGTGAAGCTGCAGGCTGCAGGCATGACCGCTAACGTTGCATAAGCGAAACGGGAATAGGTTCTCAGACGAACTGGTTAGTCGAGTTGCATTCTGTTTACAATAAGGGTAGAGTTAGCCTTAAGGAACCAGTATTACGTAAAACCTGCTCGAACTTATTATTCTTAACCATCATGTTGTAATCGATTTTAAATTTTTAAATAATGTTTGATCGGTAAACTTGTGTAACCACCACCATACACATGTATTAATTATTTTTCGATCAAATCTTATGCTTACTAATATATAAAGCTGAAGAGTTTCTTTGTTTGAACGCGCTAATCTCAGGAACTACTGGTCCGATTTGAAAAATTCTTTCAGTGTTATATAGACCATTTATCGAGGAAGGCTGTAGGCTATATATCATCACGCTAAGACCAATAGTAGCGGAGCTACACGCGTACAAAGTCGCGCGGATCGACTAGTTCTAAATATTTCTCTAATAACGTGAGAATAAATGATTGTGTGTATAATTACTTTATTATTTTAAGGTAATATACGTTCAGAATTTTTTTATGTAATATTTGTCCATGCCGTTTATAGGACAATAGCTAGAAAGAGACAAGTATCGAAAAAGCTGGCCAAGTGTGAGTCTTACTCGCGCACGAAGGGTTCCGTACCAATGATTGGCAAAATATCTTGTTTTTAAAGTAGCACTTTTGGATGTGATTTTCAGTTATCTACTCACTTTTCAGATAGTTTTCATAAAATCTACTACTCAATTCTAAATCGAGCATGTGTGAGAGCCCCCCTTAAATATTTATTTTTTTATGTTTTTAGTATTTGTAGTTATAGGGGCAAAAAAAGGAATAAAAATGTTACCTTGCTATAAACCGCGGCAATCTGAACTACCAAACTCGTATGGTACAACCTAGAAGAGCACCCTGTCCACACAAAAAAGTGAGACGCGCGAACCCGAACTAAGACACACCACACAAGTAGGTAGCTTGACGATCTAACAACCACACTCGTACGGCACAATCCGGAAGAGCACACCGTTGACAGAAAAGTGTAACGCGCGAACCCGAACCAGTACACACCACACAAGTAGATCGCGATCGACAATCGACGTACGTTTCGCTCCGTAACCGAAGCATCTTCAGGACGTGTTGACTCTACAAGCGTCACTTGCTAAGTGACAATTTTGTTCAAAAAACAGCCTTTTATACCTTAACTCAATACTCGATATTCGAGACGCAATGCTCGATACTCGATACTTAACTCGGTACTCGTGTTTTGTTCTTACAACTAAAGATATCGAGTAGAGTGGATTTAGACACGTTTATTTGTTCGTTCAGCAGCTCAAATGTTTGATTGGTATTTTTAATTATTTCTAATTGCTCTAACAAATTAAGTTTAAAACCTTTATCGCAAATATGTAGTATTTTGTGAGAATGGCCCATATTGTGGCCGCTATCTAAGAGATGTTTAGCAAAATGGGATTTCTCAGGTTTATTGTTCCTAAAAGCAGCTAAGTGTTCTTTATACCGAATATCAAAACTACGACCCGTTTGACCTACATATTTGGCATTGCAGTCAGAACATTGAAGCTCATATACTCCTGATTTTAGGTTGTTACTCAGTTTATCTTTACCGTTACAAATACGTCTAAGTGAATTATTGGTCTTGAAACCAACATTTACATTATGCGATTTAAGAATTTTCGCTATTCGTTCAGAAGGCGGTCCAATAAGTTATACCTTATTTTGGACCGCCTTCTTCAGGAGTATATGAGCTTCAATGTTCTGACTGCAATGCCAAATATGTAGGTCAAACGGGTCGTAGTTTTGATATTCGGTATAAAGAACACTTAGCTGCTTTTAGGAACAATAAACCTGAGAAATCCCATTTTGCTAAACATCTCTTAGATAGCAGCCACAATATGGGCCATTCTCACAAAATACTACATATTTGCGATAAAGGTTTTAAACTTAATTTGTTAGAGCAATTAGAAATAATTAAAAATACCAATCAAACATTTGAGCTGCTGAACGAACCAATAAACGTGTCTAAATCCACTCTACTCGATATCTTTAGTTGTAAGAACAAAACACGAGTACCGAGTTAAGTATCGAGTATCGAGCATTGCGTCTCGAATATCGAGTATTGAGTTAAGGTATAAAAGGCTGTTTTTTGAACAAAAATTGTCACTTAGCAAGTGACGCTTGTAGAGTCAACACGTCCAGAAGATGCTTCGGTTACGGAGCGAAACGTACGTCGATTGTCGATCGCGATCTACTTGTGTGGTGTGTACTGGTTCGGGTTCGCGCGTTACACTTTTCTGTCAACAGTGTGCTCTTCCGGATTGTGCCGTACGAGTGTGGTTGTTAGATCGTCAAGCTACCTACTTGTGTGGTGTGTCTTAGTTCGGGTTCGCGCGTCTCACTTTTTTGTGTGGACAGGGTGCTCTTCTAGGTTGTACCATACGAGTTTGGTAGTTCAGATTGCCGCGGTTTATAGCAAGGTAACATTTTTATTCCTTTTAAACCATGAATTTCCGCAAAGTAACGCCTGATTCAATTCAATAGTTATAGGGGCAACAAAAATACATAATTTGTGACAATTTCAACTGTCTAGCTATCACGGTTCATGAGATACAGCCTGGTGACAGACAGACGGACGGACGGATGGACAACGGAGTCTTAGTAATAGGGTCCCGTTTTTACCCTTAAGTACTGTTTATTACGATGAGGATGGTAGGATTGATACAAGTAGCATTTTGACTTTCTAGAATCTTGGCCAACTGATAAACACAAATCAAGGAAGTGGGGATTGCAAAATAAATATGGCATCACGACAGAACAATGATGGATAACATCGCATGGATAACATTCTAGCAGTAACTCTGAAACTCTGATTCTGAAGTATAACCCCAGGAGGATATTCTAGTCAAGCCATCATACTGTTAGTCTCTGCATAGAATACTACAACTCTTTCTCTCTCTTCTTTCATTAATTATCAGTACGGAACCCTAAAAAAACAAACATCCCTGTGATAATACGTGAATCTAAATTACTGCAAATCACTAACATCAATTTGATTTTATTGTTGTTGTAGACGTGTTTATCCTCTACGTTGCCTACTGTCTGTTTTCGAAAGGCTTTTTACATAATAGAGTTTAAAACTGAACGATCCAATACCTCACGGACGTGTTTTTGATACAAACAAAATGGTTAGTAAGTTTTTGCAATGCGTTGCATTAGAAATTCTACGCTTGCGTGTAGAACGTGCGCTCTCACAACCCCTTGTAGGTAGGTACATAGTCCAAGAGCCCAAGAGATACATCCCTACGTTAAAGTTTGTTTAGTATCTGGTATTTTTTTTAATAAGAACAACCGAATGTTAAGATTATTTAGTGATGGTGACTTTAGAAGAGATTACGTCTGATTTTAGTCAGACAATTGTGTGCCAGACTCATTCGATGATTTTTGGGGACAATACGTGATTGTATAAAACCTGATTTTTTGTAATCAAGATTTCAAAACAATTTCCAAGACACTCTCAAGACTTACGACGGTTCGTCTCTCTTGTCAGACTTAAGTGGTTAGCGTCATAGTATAAAACAAGTAGAATATGTTGGCAGAGGAATGATCGAAACTATCTAGCATTTTAGATATCGTCCCAAGTTAATGTAGATGTATTTTTATACACAAAAATCAGGATTATATTACGACGTATTTTACCACTATTTTATACTCTTTTGCGACTTAAGTTCTCCCAGTTTTTCTGATTATTTTTCTGATATTGTAACGTAGGACTGGCTCTTCGGAGCTCTAGGACTATTGGCAATTATGAAGCGTTTATCTCGTATCACTTTTCATCCATTCCATTATCTGTTCTTAGAGCTCGAAGAGGCATGCGATCACTTTCTTCAATGGACTGTATAACTTAGAGCTGAATGTTATCATTAGTTTAACAGCGACCTAGAGAAATGTTTGTACCCTGATATGGTTATGAATGAGGTTGCTATAAGTTTAGATTAGTTTTTTTTTATTTTCTTAGAAAGACTGCATTCAGAGTCGGCCTTAGGTAGACAAAATTGTATTTGTAAGTGTAGTGTAAAACCCACAAACTTTATTTTTAAAAGCACCTCCCACCGAAGAAACTTTCACTGAAGAAGCACATACATATAACTTAATTGACTGGAAGAATTGGCATTATACTCGTTCGTAGGAGAGGGTCTCCCTTTCTCATATTGATCCTTACTCATACCAGTTCTAAACATATTATACAGAACAAGAAAAAAGCAAGAAAGTATATAGAGTTTGTTTTACAATTAAATTACATCCCAATTATCGTAGATTAGTTTTTACATCTCCAAATATTTTTTGGAAATTATTCCACTCTGGGAAGCTCTGGTTAAGATTTCAGAATGATGATCATTGCGTGTTCTAATAACTTGAGACATCTATATGACTGCAATCAAAGTGTAAAATGTCATTGCGTGACTACAACACGGTAATTTAGGAATTAGTCAACCTCAAACAACCAAAGAAGGGTCATTAGTGGATTGACAAAGGGCCACCTACAATGATAATTGATTTGATGATAAATTGTTATTACCAAGATAGCCTTGTTTATAGTAAAACAATAATAAATTTTATCCTCAATATTTTCTTACAAATTGTAGTCTATATTTTGTCTATTCTGAGTTAGTTCATTGTTCATTCATTGTTTTAAAAAAAAACTCCTTAAGTATATAGTTTAGTTTCCTTCTTGAGTTAGGTCCTCTTATTTCATTAGTAGGCCATATTGGCTCTTTAACAAATACTTTGTTTATTACTCGACTACTGAAGGGTCGATTTTGGCAGTCTATGTATGTGTCTATTAAAGTTGGTATGTTTCACTCTAGCGTCTAAATTACTGAACCAATTTTAATGAATATGGTGTCAATAGATTTTTAATAATGTCGCAGTTGACATAGGCTATATAAATTTTATGATGTTTTTTGTGTTGTGGTTGTGCTAAATTACTCATTATTTACAATAAACAGTCATTGTGGCGTGTATAACGATTGCCTTGCACTATAATGAGATAAATTTACCACCAACCTCTTTTTCCACCTTCTCCTGGCGATGCGATGAGGAAGAGCACAGTGCACGGAAATGTTTAGTGGTGTCAGTTTTAGAGATCGTAGATATAGTATAAAGTGGTCTTCCTGGAACGTCCAGGGACACAGCTATTAGCGTCACGGACACTTGAAGCTAAACGTAGTTGCGTGTTTACTATCCACGGGGGTTCGCAAGCTTCTGTGCGGGACGTCAGGCTGCAGGCGTCTTTATTTCGCCTCGCACCAGATTCGTCGGGTAGTAAGAAAATTGGTGGCAACCTACCCCCATCTTAGGCAAGGATCGAACAGTCATAATAGTTATTAGTGTAATTTTATCCTGAAATATTTTGTAATTTAATTATATCTGATATTTTCTTTCCCTTTCTATTAATACATATAACCATATATTTGTAGTTAGTTAGTTAGTATATTTAAGTTGTAAACTTAAAATTACTTTTTGTCAGCGTTCCTGTATAATGTTCCTGCTCGGTATATCCTTAAATACAATCTACGGATCCAACATGTTGAGCGAGCTGCGAGTATTTGGTGTGTTGCAGAGATTAGCTGTGGCATATCTTGTTTCTGCTGGTTTCTATGCCCTCACTGCCCCGAAATATTATACACCACCAAGGGTAAATATTATTTATAAATTAGACTAAAAAGTGAACTGTTATCGTCTCTAATTCCCTGAATGAGAACCGAAAGAATTTACTTTTAATTTAGTTTATAAAATACAATAAATGGTATTTCCTCTATAAACATAAAAACATTGAACCTAAAAACATATATACCGTTAGAAAATATTATAAGGTTATTTATTGTGTATTTTTGTAACTACGTATGATTTTAACATTAACATGTAACCATCATAATCATCAGTAGCCAGATGTAGAGATTATTTCACTTAATTATGTCATTTAGATATATATTACCTTTAATTAATTAATTGTAATAAATAACATTAATTCATTTACAACATTGTTATTAGACTTGATTTAACGTAGAGTTTGGGAAACATGCGGCACGACCAGAATGTTTCAAAGACTAGCAGGAATGATAAAAGATGCTCTACCACCAAACGGGAATTTATCTATTTGTAGGGAGCATGCGGTCAAGCACTCAAAGATGTTCTCTCTTGTGTGTGGTGCTGGGTACTTGCAGGAGTGCTGATTGCTGCTCATAGTGCTATCACATTTATTATACATGATCCCGATTGTCCAGCGTAAGTGGAAATACAGACTATTTTTCTATCGAAACTTAACATCATAATCATCACGACCCTTTAATGGCCCACTGCTGAGCCATAGTCCACCACGCTGGCCCTGTGCGGGTTGGCAGACTTCACACCCCTTTGAGAACTTTTTGAGAACTCTCAGGAGTGCAGGTTTTCTCACGATGTTTTCCTTCACCGTTAAAGCAAATCATATTTAATTGCTTAAAACACACATAGTCATATAGTCATAACAGAAAGTAAGAAAAAAATTTTGGTTACTCAATCAAGCGCCTATCAAAAGTGCAATGAGTGGTAATTAAATCCACAATCTCTGATTTATTTATTTTCAGTGGATACCTCGGTCCTGGTGGGAAACACGACGAGTGGGTTTCACCAGAATGCAGTGGGGGTGCTGCTGGGTATATTGACAGATTGCTGCTTGGAAATTCTCACCTGTATCAGCATAGTGACGCAAGAGGTGTATATGGAGGACCTGCTACTGATCCCGAAGGATTGTTAGGTACTTAAGGACATATTTAGAATATTTGGGCTTATTCTTCTTTAGAAAAAAATATAATAAATTTAACTAAAATTAACAGCTAGTAGTATGTTTATAAAACAGTAATATTTTTTACAGGTTGCCTCACTTCAGCAGTACAAGCACTTTTCGGTGTTCAAGCTGGAGCCACAGTACTACTGCAAAGGTCACACAAAGCTCGAGTGTCAAGATGGCTGGCCTGGGCTCTAGTTTTCGCATTGGCTGGCGCTTTACTTGCTGGATTTTCTCGAGAACATGGTGTAGTGCCTATTAATAAGAACCTTTGGTATGTATTTCATCTATAATTATATTTTTTGACCTAAATACGTCTGAATTGATTCTCTAGAATTCAAAAATACGAACGATAACAAAATCGGGGGATACAGTTTGGTGTTGCAGCTACATCTATCCAAAATTCAATGGTAAACCACTGGATAGCTAAAGGATGAATGAATCTATTACGCTAAGTAAGGACTGTGACATCGCGAGCGGGGGAGGGGGAAGAGCCGCTCCTTTACAAGACGTATTCACGTACAACATACAGCTGTATCCATAACACAGCCACTTCCCATTTTCTTGGTCAGGGTTAGTGTCACGGGTTACTTTCAAATGTCCTAATTATTGGGCTACTTGACTGTATCTTATATTATTGTTGAGGGTAATCGGATAAAGAATGTGAGAGCGATTGCGCGTTGATTTCAGTCGCAATGTTACTGACGTGTATGTGTTTTTTTATTCAAAATAACAATTATCATTATAATTCTTATTCCAGGTCAATGTCATTCGTCCTAGTAACATCAGCAGTATCACTCACGATACTAAGCATCTGCTACACATTCACTGACGCCTGGAGGCTCTGGGCCGGGGGACCTTTCAGGGCTCCAGGTCTTAATGCCATTGCATTATACATCGGTCACTCTATTTGTGCTCATCTGTTCCCCTTCCATTGGAAAGTACCAATGATGAGGACGCATACGATAAGGTTGGTGGAAGCTGTTTGGGGTACTGCGTTATGGGTTATTATAGCCCACATAATGGCTAAGAAGAAAGTATTTATAACACTGTAAATTAAATCTTATAGATTTATATTTTAATTGTTTGTGTTTAAATATAAACTTGCCCTTGAGATGTCTCGACAAATCTGAACTTTAGTGGCAATAAAGTTCAATATTCCATCCAAAAATTTACGGAGCAAAACTTGCCAGAACTATAGGGTTAAAAAAAGAAATGAGTTTTTTGTGGTGCTCTTTGGCGCCTTATTCGAATATAAACGAAACGAAATAAACAATATGTCAAATTAAGTTTTACAGAGTACTTGAGTAAGTTAGCAAGAAGTAAGTTACATTGAATTTTATTATCGTATTTAATAAATATAACAATAGGAATAAACTTTAATGTTTTGAATATAAAGTAAATATACAAATAAGAAAGACTGACATTCGGCTAATTCATTCATACATTTTATTTGCATAACTGCATTTTATTCGTTTCCCTATCTAATCAATATAAATAAGATAGATTTTGACAGGAATTCTTGTGTGATGGATGTTTAGACAACCCATTGATAATATAAATTAAATATGTTTTTGAATAAATATTTGCAAGTTTGCAAACAAGCCTAGTATTGTTTGGCTTTTATCAAGTGTTGCAATCTAGTCTAAATTATTGAATAAAATACTTCAGCAATGCATTAAAATTTTGTAATGATAAGCAAAGGTTTTTATGTTAAATATATGATATGAAAAAATGTTTCTTTTATTTATTCAATCTCCATTTTATAATACAAAAAGTGATTAAGTGTGATACTTGTCTTAGTTCAAGAAATAAACGAGGAGTTTCTGTTTAGAATTAGTGTTGCAAAGGACTCGAGTCGAAGACTCGACTCATTATAACACGATCGCAAGACTTAAAGTAAAAAAATCGCTACGAGCTCTCGAGCGCTTCATTAGAACTCGCGTTGCAATAGAGAGAGACTCGAGTCCGTTTAGTGCCACGAGCCGTGCTCGAGTCATTTTTCTGATATTCGAAAATTATGTATAATTTAAAATTATGTGCGCTCTCATAACGGTCTTGAAGTGACAATAGCAGAATTGAAAATCTTTTTAAATTCCAGAACCATTTTGTCTAAAAGGCGCTGTTTTTGAGTAGTAGGTATTATGGTTTCGATACACTAAAATGTCCTACAATTATAACCCCAGGTACCAGGATAACGTAATGTTATAAGTGGTATTCATCATTAGTAGAAACAAGTTACTCCATCACTTCCAATAAGCATCCGGGCTGGTTAAGTTAAAGGTTAACTTCGGCGCAATTGTTTGCTACCCTCAGGACTCGAGTTTTTTTTTATTGATAATCTCTAGTTTCATTTTCGCGTTCCGTGTTTTCTTGAATACTCTGAGTTCTTTTTAAGTACTCGAAAACTATCAAAAGACTCCGGCTCATGTTAACTAACTCCGAGCGTTTTAGCTCACCGAACCTCCAATATCGAGTTAAGGCGTTAGGGGTAGTCAGAGACATGAAATAATGAGAATTTTCAGTATTTTTCTTGCCATTAAATCATTTTATTTTATAAAATTAATTATATGGCATCATTACACAATGTTTAGACTTGAAGTCACGATATATTGAAAAAAAAAATAATAATTTCAAAAGTTATAGCTCTGATCAGGCACAAGATAATCTATTTACAAAACTATTTTTTTTGTCCGATTGATTTTAGATGAATCTCCAATCTTATGATGGTCACCGCAAGATTGGAACTGGGTAAACACAACCAGCTATAACTTTCGAAATAATAATTTGCTTTTATTAATTTTATAAAATAAAATGATTTAATCGCAAAAATAAAATTACTGAAAATTCTCATTTTTTCGTGTCTCTGACTACCCCTAACTCCTTAAGGAAGGACTCGAGTCTTTAAATATAAAACTTAAGGACTCGAGTTCTTTGCAACACTGGTTTAAAATTCTGTCATAAAACTTGGTGAGATCCTTTTTATAATCAGATTTGATACGTACTACAACTTTTAAAGGGGGTAGGTAAATAAAAATAAAACAATCGATATACAATATCCGACGCTTTATTACTCAAGGGTGACAGTAAATCCGCAATGTCATTGGAAAATAATAATAAAACGATTCAACAAATCATGACTCAAGGTAACAGAGGATAGTTTAAACTAACAAAACTATCGATAAACACATCAATGATTAACAAAACACGATCTGTAGTCACCATTATCAACCTGCGTGATATGCATTTAAGATGAAGTGAGCTTACGAGTGAAAGAGATGTTGCTATTTTATCCCTTTCTGATTTTATGATAAAATTACTACGATATTATTATACTCTGTCCAATATAGCTAGATAGATGACAGCTGTCATCGCAAAACACGCCTTTAAAATATCGTATTTTCCGACAATGAAATGTATAGTAACAATCATACTTTATTGGCAAATAGTGACAACTAATAGTTCGACTAATTTAATCGAGTCGATAAAAAAAAAGAAAAAATATGGAAGAAGATAGGGAACTGATTATAAATCTATAAGACTGCTCCAGCGAGTCCGAATCAGACTTTGATGATGACAATTTGGGCTGTGAACCGTTTTAACAAGAATAAAAACGTGTTACAACTTCCTTTTGTTTGATTTGTTTGAAACATTCAGTAACTTTAGATGAAGTATCGATAATTTATATCGACCTCCTCAGGTCTAGTTATGTCAAAGTGACAAGCTGTCATCGATAAAGCTATGATGGACATATTATAAAGCAAGATCCAGTGATGGTCAAGCTTTCGTTATTTTATAAAACCTGAAATTATGTCGCGGGAGTTCTGTGTTAAAACCTCGAATGGATATCACGCTGTTGTCACCCAGTGTGCGGTGCTCATACTGATGTATGTTTGGCATTACGATTACAATAGTATAACATCGATAGCATATCGATAATACATCAAATCGATCAGTTAAATACTACTTTAGTAAATTTATAAGTCGTTTTCGATTAAATCACTCTTTTGTAGACGGTAAATGCCATATTAGGAATAAATATTATATAAAAGTTAAATACTTTCTTTAATATAATCATACAGTATAGCGTTCAAAAAATCACAATCTACCTTAATTTATGGTAAAATCGATAACCAACAGTTTCACAATTCTAACTTACTTGTATAGCGACAGACATGTAAAACAGTGTTTCATATATATTTCTAAAATTTCATTAGAAAAAAATCTCTTAAAATATATCTCAATAAATTCTTTTAAAAATGATTCCCGTTCAGACGGGATCGATATATTACATTCAGCGCGATATAAATAGAATTTTATCTTACATCTAAATAGGAAGAACTTCTAATGTAAAAGAGAACAAACAGTAATTGCACACATAAGTTATATAGGACGATTACGAACGGTTACAATCGAAGAATTTAAAATAATTGAATAATAACAACATGATTTTACATATGGTAATTGATTTATTGATATATACATTGGTTCATAATCGCCTATTTCTATAAAATATACTAACATGGATATATGCCGATTCTATTAGTGTAAATATTTTCTACATACAGAGATGTTGGAATTCCGTCTAACGTTTTAAAAAATGCAAGAAATTTCCAGTGATATGAGCAAATAAATTTAAATCCACAAACATCCCGTTTTAATGAATATAATACAATAAAACACTAACATTAACAGACAATGATTTGTACAGATTAAGTTTAACGTAAGTACTCGAGCTCACTTTAAGTCACTCATTAGTCATTAAAGAAAATGGAATGTTTAGTAAAAAGAATGTTAGAAACTGCAAAAAATTGCGTTTGGCAAGACCTAACTGTTCTCCGAGATTCTATGAACAATAATGGATGACTATAGTACTGTTAGCGGTTAAATAATATTAGTTACGTTACTTTCGTTGAAGGCATGCTTTGTACTTGTCTATAGAGCAGAGACTAGACGTAACCGAAAAACTTGCACACGGTTCAATTAGGTCCGTTAGATGCGTATAACTAAATCTTAAATATGATAAAATCTCTAGGACGATACACATTTCGCTATAAATGCAAATTCATGGAATTCAATATAACAGGTAAGGCGAGCCTTACAATATTATGCTACTGTCTCCGAAACTACGTTAACGCGACGTATGTGCCGTAGTTTGGAGTACTAAGTCACTACGGAAACATTTACTTATAATAATTAGATTGTCGCAGAAATAACTCTACGGCATTTCCATTCATATAATTTTCATAACAAAAATATTTCATCCAATAGCAAAAGCTTAATAAATAGGTTGATAATATAATTTATCGATTAATATTAACATTAGTATACTTGCAATTAACGGAGTTATTCCTACGACAACCGAACAAGTAGTGTTTGCTCCTCTTCGTTAAATCACAACAACCGATATAAAATTATAAGACCAATAACATTGTAGTGTGATCAACAGAACTCAAGTTATTATAAAGAAAGCGACGACTCGCTATAGGTAACGATATAATCCTAACCTAATTGCATATTTTAATAAAAACACGCTCAAATGAAGACTTAATTAGTGCCGTTTGGCTTTTAAAATATATTACGAGATTTCAAACAACGCGTAAATATCGATTTTCTAACACCCAGCATCGCGGCAACGCTCTGAGCTTTGAACAATAAACATCTAATGTGGCACTCGAAACTTGCTATACCTAAAACTAGAAGCTGACGATTATTAATCATTGCAATCGAATAATTATTGATTAAATTAATAATCGATTATCTTAAATGTCAATTTAACTCGAATTATCATTCATAATCGCCGTCTTCATCCCAAAATGCAGGTATATCATATCCAGCACCACAAAATAACTATTCGCTAACAAATACGATGAGCAACCTTATAACCAGTTCTTTCCTTTGGATACATACACTGTAAAGTTTAATCCAAAATATACAAATTACACTCCTTTAGAGGGACATCGTTGTATTTTAACTTTTTCTATAAGAAATTCTCATTCTATTCTGCAGCATGATCACTATAATCAAGTAATACTGTTATACGATTTTATATTGAAAATTATTGTAGTAATTGATAAAGAAAATGTGGAGTTTGCAAATAGGCCTGAATTGTGTGATCATACAGTACTAGAATGTAAAGTCACGTCCTTGTGACATCGCTATGACGTCACTACCTAGATCTAGGTTGTAAGAGGTTGTATGACGCGTCGGTTGACGACGTCACTTCCTGTTTCCCCTCGAGACGAGAGCCTGCAGAGCTGCCAGTTGGCTCAGAAGATTCGCATTGGTTTGTTCGAGCGTGTCCACCCTTTTTCTGTAGTCTGAATTCTCGGATACTAATATTTCTACTTTTCTCTCTAATTGGTCCATATACTCTTTTTTCTTGCGCCTGCTTTCTTGTGCTGATATCTGAAAACATATATTTTGTAGTACAAAACTTAATTTCGATTTTGAAATTGAAGGATTATTTTATGAATTATTTGTAACAGATAAGAAAAAATAATTAATAATTTCATGCCAACGTCAAATGAAATGATTAGATTAACACAAAACATTTTATTTTGATCAATAAGTACATGAAGCATTTATTTACAATTTTTTTAATAATTTAAAATATACCATCAAGTACCTCTTTACAACTTTCAAATAATAATAACAGTAGTCTACTTAATTTAACTTCTTGTGTCCCTTTAAATTTAAATGCTATATTTTTATAATATATGTCGGAAAATAGTAAACGATAATCGAATAATCGAATCGTCATCTTCCGACGTTCTCGACTCTTTATATTCCTTCGACAGTCAGATTGCAGTCTTAGTATTACGCGAGGTCTCTCAAGGAGTCTCTCTCTGATATCTGGGTAGTGCTAGTGAAAGTGTTAAGTGCAGTGTAATTGCCTCGTGGTAACTAATTGCCAAAACGTTAGGTTAGGTTAGGTTTATGTTAGGCTTACACATTGATTCTCTTAGTTTGTACATATGTATGTACTAGAAGAAGTATTGAATACAAATGTAAAGTTACACATTTAATAGGTGTGTAGAATTTTATAAGAATTATACTGAAGGTTATTAAAGTATTAGCAAATAAATATGTTTTAACCTTATTTTTGATTTTCCTCCTGATCTTTTTAAGGGATTTCTCTTCGGCCTTTGTAAGTGGTAGGCGAGTGGGTACGGGGTAGCCTTCAGCGAGTAGTGTACGTTTCTCTTCCTCTGTCAGCACTAGAGTGCCTGTTGACCCTTTCTGTAATATTTATTAGATATGATTAACGTCAAATTTGAGGCTAATTCTTTTGTTTTTAGTATATATTAAAGAAGGGGTTTCAAATGCTTCAACATTCTGTGAGAACTGTGTGTGAAAATTCCTTTTGCTAATAAAGATCAGTCTTCGTGTGTCTTTGCTAGTAACAACCTTAAATTATTTGTAAAGATATTACTTCTAAGTATTAATAGTAATAACTATCATAGGTTACCGGTTGGCTGCTGATAAGTGGCGTGTTTATTGGTTGTCGTGAATGATGCGACACGTAGAGGTGACTGCGGCGCGTGGGGGCTACGGGTGCGGGGGGTGCTGCAGCCTCGTGCGAGGGGGACAGCGCCCCTTCACTGTCTGATGATGAGAGCGATGATGGTGGTGTTGGAGGTAGGTTGAACCCTGGAGATATAAAAGTTTGAATGAAATATTAGATTGCCGTGCTGATTATCTTTATTTGTTGGACGTTGGTTTATTAAAGCGATCATTTTGATTGAAGCGACGGCCATTGACGCGCTGTTACCGCACGCGTAGTTTAATGCTTTGTTCATGTTTTTGGTGTCATTTTGAAAGATGTCTTGTACAAAATATTTACATGGTCAACAATGAAGTTTTTTTATTTTATTATAATGGTGATTTTAGATGTTTTCTTTGAAGTGGAATAAAAATAAAGTGTCAAGTCAAGAGTAAGGTATGATGGTGACAACGCCTGTTGTAGGCGGGGTTCCTATGACAAGGGACCGTGCATGATTTTATACTCAAAACACAGCTTTAGTCACTGGTGATATCATGATATAATTTGGTGCAAGTGAATGGCCTTTAACGTTAAAGTTTAATTTTATATCTACAGTAATGTTTGGCAAAGTAATGTCTACTTTAAATAAACAAATACAATTTCAGACATAGTAGAAAGGTTAAGAAAGAAATCAATGATGATTATATTGGGAGTTGTCATTAAATGAAGATTAGATAGATTACAACAAACGCATAATAAAGTAAAGTAAGCAAAGTCAAGTAATTTCCCTATTTCGGGGAGACTTTCGTTTGGGAATGCGATTAACAGGTATAGTAATTTACCTGAAGTGCCGGACGATGTGACTTTTATTGAGAGCTTGTTGTTGTTGAGCGAGTTTGCGATGCGCGGCGCCGTGTTGAGGAGTAACTGTGACACATTAGCTGCTCCCACCTTCTGTATTACAGCTTGTGGCATGTGAATGGTTCCCGTCTGCGAAAAACATATAACTTTACTAACTACTGCATATAATATTTACATCTTATACTAATATATAAAGATGAAGAGTTTGTTTGCTACTGGTCCGATTTGAAAAATTATTTCAGTGTTAGATAGCCCATTTATCGAGGAAAGCTATAGGCTATATATCATCACCCTACGACTAATAGAAGCGGAGCTACACGCGGACGAAGTCGCGCGGGTCGACTAGTAACAAATAATTTGGTAAAAATTAGCCTACATATTGTCAATGCCTAATAGATTTTGCGTTACCTATGAACTGTATTGGCAACAAAAAAGTAAGGTAATTGAGATGAGGGATCAAAAATATTTTGTTTTTGTTGTGTTTTATATAAGAGAGAGAGAGAGATAGTAAAAGATTATAGGGCTAGAGCAGCTTTCTTTATATTCGTACCTTACTAATAACTTTGTTATTCTCTTTTCACCGAACAGCTTAATTATTAAGTATGGATTTAATTTCACCGTATTTTATATACTTTTTATTTATAAAATGATATTGCATATTATCCAATTGTTCCACATTTTATTCCCCTAGGCATATTACAAAATATTAATAAAGTAGGCAAAAAAATCTCGTTTGAGAAAAATATTACATAAAGTAACTGTATCAAACATTACACAACTCAATTCATATTTAATAAGAGATAGCGGGTCCTGCGATGTGGTCTTTATCTGAATCAATTAGCATGCGGATGTTGGTCTGAAGATTTGCATGGGGAGCCGAGCCGCACCCGGTCAAGCAAGTTTAAGCGTAGCTGTCCACTAGGTGGGCTGATTCTGCTAATCAAATACTTTTTATCCTTTTTTATCTTTAATTGTTACACTAATAAGTCAGATTAACCGGGAGTTTGATTACCTGAGTTCTTTAATTTTTTATTTAATTTATGTATAAAATGATAAAATCACAACCCTTTTAATGGCTCACTGCTGAGCCGGGTCTCATTCTCAGAATGAGGAGGGGGTTAGGCCATAGTCCACCATGCTGGCCCAGTGCGAGTTGGCAGACTTCACACACCTATAAGAACTTTTTGGGAACTCTCAGGAGTGCAGGTTTCCTCACGATGTTTCCCTTCACCGTTAAAGCAAGTGATATTTAATTGCTTAAAACACACATAACTTAGAAAAGTCAGAGGTGTGAACACACAATGATTCTAAGTTAAGAGTACTTATTAGAAATAAGCTAAATTATAAACTTAATTTCTAGAACTTTAATTTCTATTCAGAAAAGACATGATCTCCTTGTGTAGTTACTAACATTTCGTTCAGGCTTGTCTGACCGCATTATCGAGCAACCGTAAACGTTCACCTTTCGGCTGACATATAAGCAGTGTATAATTACACAAAATTTTACAGGTTTTTAAAATTGGTGCAAATTTTAAACCCGAAATACAGAGAAAGTTGAGTGGCGTAGACTAGTTGAACTCCAGTAACCTTTCGGTTTTTCGTGGAGTCATGGGCCTTTGATGGAGATTGGGTTCGAACTCACGATTGCGTTTCACGTGTCAATTAAATGTAAAGTCATGTTTAGGCTTTTTATCGTGGGATGTTTATTTTTAGAAGCTTTGGTTAATAGCAAAATCAAATTACATTTGTGGTGAATGCCAGAAAGCTTCCATGTAGGTTCTTTTGTAACATGTAACGGTAGATAGTAAATAAAACATACAAATGCAATGGAATTTATATGTAATATTGACATACAAGTTAATATCGACTCTTCTAAATGTATTTAATTACTTCAAACGAAATTTTTCAGTTCTAAACCTCTATATCTTTTGAATCCTACTAGTTATCGAAGTCAAATATAGCCATCAATTTAATAATGTATTAAATACTAATGCGTTTCTTAAAATACTATACGTAATATATGTAAATATAATATTACTATACTGCACGGAAAATAGCTGTCAATAACTATATCAAGTGTTACATATTACATACTGACCTAATCAAGTGGTCTAGAACCCCAGTTAACATACCGTGTGGTCAATGACGTAATCAACATGTGTGACAGGCGTGCCGGGGGTGGGTGATGGAGGGCAGGAGGACGCTGGTGACTCAGGCTCGGACTTGGGTTCCGCCTTCACTTCCGGAGGGGGAGAGTCGCTGGACCTCCGCCTGCTTCTCCATGCGCTGGCTGGTATGGCTGGGTAGCATTCGTCTTCCATGTCTGAAATGAGACGTACACCATCTTTAAAAAAATATGTTAAAAAAAAACTTTTGAAGATTCGCTGATTCAGCCCAAGGTTTTTGAGTGTTGTTTCTCTGATTTTGGAGCTTTCTTCTATAGTAGTACAAAGATAGTTTTAATTTTAACCTTCTGATGAAATTAAATTTCGTTTTGTTATTAATATTGTTTTATTAATTTTTATGAAGATTCTGTTCGGTTTGTTTATAAAACTAAATGTTGTTTAAAACTTTATTTATAATTATGTTCAAATTTAAAGCTCAAAATTCTGAGGTTTCACACTTCATGTTCTAGTTTGTAGATTATATATTTAGTAGTCTTCTTAATCGAAAGGATTTTAAATAGTCCTCTAAAATTAGGCTCTTAAAACACTGTTACACAATCATTGCTTAGATAAGTTAACACCGATTGCACTAAGTTTTAAATGATCTTACCAATATTGGGTCAAAGTGTTACGTTTAGACACGATTCGATTGTCGTTTATGAAATCTATAACGTTCACTTCAAAATGAAGTTGGAGCTTCTGTGTCAAATCATTCATTTAGTTACGTAGGGAAAGTTTCAAATATCATAGTTTTTAAAATCTTAAAGAAATATTATTTAGAATAGTCAGTTAGTTTTTTAACTTAATGCCAGGATGCCCAGCAAGTATTAAATAAAATTAATGTATCACGATTACTTTTCAATATTAATAAAAAGTCAGCTTTCATTTTTTTTTAATTTATACAAGCACGTCCTAAAATAACTTTATCAGTATTATATCAATATAATTAATATGGATATCAGTTCTAAAAAACGAACTTTCTGTCCCCGGAACTATATAAATCTCAATTCAATATAAAATGAAATTTAATTTCGCAGTGGGTTAGTTTCTATTGGAGATAACATTGTAAAGACATTCGATATTATCTCGAAGCCCTGTAGTTGACAGAATTGTACCGGGAAGTTCGTTCTGCGTCGAGTAAAAAAAGTAGGTTTAGAATACGTTATTCTTCGGTAAACAAGGCCAATTTTTCTGAAGAAGTTTTTTTATAACTCTGCAAATATACATTGTCTGCTAGATTCTACCTTCGAGTATCTATGACACTAATATACTTATTATACTTTCTAGATTTTAGACAAGTTGTTTTGTACTTAATGCTAATCATTATCATCATCATCATCACAACCCATTATGGCCCTATGCTGCGCCGGGTCTCCTTCTCAAAATGAAGAGTGAGCTAGGCCATAATCCACAACGCTGTCCTAGTGCGTGTTGGAAGACTTCACACACCTAAGAAAACTTTAAAGAACTCTCACCGCTTTAGCAAGTGATATTTAATTAATTAAACACACATAACTCAGAAAAGTCAGAGGTGTGTGCCCAGGATCGAACCCGGACCTCCCAAGTAAGTCACCCATGTCTGAACCACTGGGCTATCACTGCACTTATTTTAATGCTAAACATAACATAAATTCTGACTTAGGCTGCTAATCTTTCAAGCGGGGACTTGGGAAGGCTATGCGGAGTTGGTGTGACTGCCTCTGAAGGAGACAGCCCAAAACTACCTCTGAAAGAGGTAGCCCGACTCGCTAAACGATCCGGGGTGACCTACCTGCGCTTGTCCGCTAACGGACTCTACTATGGGGGAGATGAGATGGTAATTCTCCCATCAGTCCTACACAAAGTGTCGCCCTTGGAACATTTAGGGACGCACACCTGCACTGGGCCTATGTATGGAAGCCCCCGTTCATCACCCACAGACCCACATCAGAGCGCTTTTACGCTATGGCGGCATTGCCGCCACGAAAGCGCGTCAGCGACCTACCTGGAAACCCAGACCTATACTAACTGATACAAAACACTGTATAATTATTTCATGTGAACGAAACGGTGCGTTCGTGCAATCAAGTGGAACTGTTATGTTGAAACTGACGTTAAATTGCATGCTTTTACATTTTTAACTGTTTTTGTGCATGTTACATGAAATAAGATGCTGGCAATCGAATCGAATTATCGCTATTATAACACTTGTAAAATAATATTTAACGAAAGTAGAGCTGTTTCAATTGAGCTGAAAAGTATTTAAAAATGATAAACAATAGTCTTTTGTGTTTCGTATTTTATAATTCATACTAAACTTGTTAAAGTCAGTTGGTTCATTTGCCACGCTTTAACAGATCGTCGTGAAAGGAGAATTAATTTTTGACTTTAACTTAGACAGATTTTCGTAAGATTTACGGTAATCTTATAATTAATTCCAGCGGCATGACCTAGATTATCATCAAAATATCTTATAGAGAAATAATATAGTGCGAAAATTATATTTTTATGACTCTCGTAATCTATACTTACTAATTATATAAAGCTGAAGAGTTTGTTTGTTTGCTTAAATGCGCTTATCTCAGGAACTACTGATCCGATTTAAAAAATTCTTTCAGTGTCAATTATCGAGTAAGACTATAGGAAGTCGCAAGGATCGACTGGTTCTTTTATATTATTTGACTGGAAGACAATGATACGTGTAAGAGATTATTTCCGAAAGATGTTTTAAAACCACAGATGAAATTTAAACTGTTACTAATAATTTTGATTTATTAAAAATTAGAGACTGCATCTGCATTTTGCCGAGGAAAACTGCATCCAAGAGACCTGACGTGGTTAAAACGATGAAATAGTTAACAAATTATGACTGTACATCAAAATTTCATAACAGTCACTTAGTAACAAATACATGTGTTTATATATTCCATATAAATATATATAGAGGAATAGAAACGTTTCTGCAGACATTCCGTTGCATCACCGCGGTGAAACAGGAATGCGTTATTAACTCGTCAGGCGTTTGTATTTCAAGAACGATAATAATCGTCCATTAGAAAGCGTTCAAATATCCTTGATTTTTATTTGCAGTATATTAGGCATGTTGTTAAGTATTGAAGGCTGAATGACTAACTCATTAACAAGGTACATCGTGTAAATTACTGATTTATATTGCTAGTTTTCAAATAATTCATAAAAAAACTTTTCAAGTAGAGTAACCCCTATAATATTAGTTTGTCGGGATGTTAATCAAGTACTAATTTCTTAGACCAATACAAATATTATAAAGAGGAATACGAGTATTACTAAAGTTGTCTGGCAGACAGTCTAGCATTAACAAATGTAACTCTATCAGACAGACAAAAGTTTTGTTCAAATATCTCATACATACATACAAAAAATGAAGGATATAAACTACCAAAAAAGTATTTTACTATTTATCTAAAAATACACCGTTTTGATATAACAAATATTTAATAGAACAAATATCATTAAAGGTAGAAATAATGAAATAAATCAAACATTTATTCTATATGTACACCAAAAATTATTAACGTTATTTGGTTTGTCTCAGTCCAATTTAGATCGTGATTCATGGTTCAATTTATTAGTTGTTGATTGGGTGCAAATATAATTGGCCTGAACACGTCTATTAACCAGGTGTTTGTCAAATAATAAAAATAATATACAAACATTAATAATCCAAAACCAGTTTTATACATAAACTAGAGACGTCTTCAGTTCGTTTCGATTTAAGAGTATTATTGTTAAATACCATTTATTTTTTATTAATTAGTTAAAATTAGTTTAAACCACACAATGGATCTTACAACTTTTTTCACAAATGGAAACAGCGATAAGCGGAAAAAGGGTGTGTATATAACTTTCTCAGGATTTGTCACCAAGAGGACACCAAAGGGGAAGACTTGGTGGGTTCTTTACTAAGTAGAGTAGTTAAAGAAGAAAATTCTGTTATAGGAGAATCAAAAGACCTGAAAGTCTGTCTGACACTGAAAAAAAAAATAGAACAGATTATCCGAAAGTTTATGCAAAAAAATAAAATTATAAAATTTCGGAACTTAAAGATTTTTATATCATAAAACTTATTGTGATTCTCTCCTGAAAGTCATAGGTCGATAGACCACTTTAGTCCTACAGATATACAAACGTATCCCACGACTATAATATTAGTAAACAAATGAGTCATTTTGAAATGTATTTATAGAAACAATCAGGCGATATAACATTGCAAATATTTAAATGGTAAACAATTACAGTGTGTCTTTGAACGAAATAAAGTATGACACGAGAACGTTTATCTGATATGATGAAAACGATGGCCTTATCAGCGTCAACCTCCAATGTCATTCAATTAATATAAACGGTTTGACGTTTTGCTTATCAACCGACTTCAAAAAAAGAGGTTCTCAATTTGTTTATACACCAAAAAAACCCTCAAATCCAATTAATATATTGACAATCCCATTAAAAAAGTGTCGACAGAATTAGTCATTCCAAAAAAATCAACGAATATTCTTAAAAAATACAGTAGAGCAAAGAACCTTTTTCGAGAAGTATAATCCGTAAATAAATGAGTTAATGACTTTTTGGATATAATATCGCCTTCCTCGATAAATGGCCTATCTAACACTGAAAGAATTTTTCAAATCAGACCAGTAGTTCCTGAGATTAGCGCGTTCAAACAAACAAACTCTTCAGCTTTATATATTAGTATAAGATTTAGCAAATATAATATAATTATTTTGAATTATTATTAAACATCACATTATTTATACAACAATTCACTATGAGACAAGCTTAAACCTAATAAAAATGAAGTCTGTCAAATCTATTAGCTTTTATTCTAGATTCAAGACATTCATTTTTAAACTATTACATATCTGGTAATTATTTAATGTCATTATTTATAGGATTGTACCAATATATTTAAGTGATAGCTATTAGTTAAATAATAACCGTCCATTCATCTTGATAGTATTTATTAGGAGTCGTTAAAGATGTGACAGGTTTATGCTTTTGGCTACGAAGTGCGGTCGACGAACTGAGAATATCTAGGAACGTGGTAATAATTGATTTGTTAACACCTAATAACTATTTATTAAACTGGTTTCTCAAATAATTAGAATTTTCCTAAATATTCTTTAAATTTGCCTAGAAATATCCTTTATTACCCATAGACTTAAAGAAGATGAAATTGCTTAATATTTCATGCCTGGATCTGGATCCATCATTTAACATTTAATGCTGTGTCTATCGGTTTTTGTATTTAGTGCTTCTAGATCTATCGGTTTAAACATTTAATGCTACTGGATCTATCGGTTTAAACATTTAATGCTACTGTATCTATCGATTTTAGTATTTAATGCTTCTGAATCTATCGGTTCAAACATTTAATGCTTCTAGATCTATCGATTTTAGTATTTAATGCTTCTGAATCTATCGGTTCAAACATTTAATGCTTCTGTATCTATCGATTTTAGTATTTAATGCTTCTGAATCTATCGGTTCAAACATTTAATGCTTCTGTATCTATCGATTTTAGTATTTAATGCTTCTGGATCTATCGGTTTTACTATTTAATGCCTCTAGATCTATCAGTTTAAACATTTAATGCTACTGTATCTATCGGTTTTAGTATTTAATGCTTCTAGATCTATGGCTTTAAACACTTAATGCTACTAGTTCTATTGGTTTAAACTATTATTGCTTCTGGTCTCGTTAGTTTATTTAAAATTTATTTCAATTATATATTAAAATACTGGTTTGGGTGTACGAAATCGTGGTCACTAATTTCATTATGCCGAAGTTTGTAGCTAATTTAAATTGTAAAAAGAGGAAGCATGCCGCATACAAATACCTTTCACCGAACCAGATTATAATTTACTTGCGAAGGTGCTCATGAGGAAATTAATGGCCGAGTAACGGTAACTGCTAGTCAAGTGACGGACAGCTCCATTTTGGGCTTCAATTACATTTAAATATTACTTTACCTAAATTAAAATAAAACATATAAATATATACGAATTCATTATTATTATATAGCTAACATTCGTCAAAATGACGAATAAGTTCTGCCTTTTTACTTTTTTTTTACCTATACACATATGACTACTACTACTTTCCATTTATAACAAGCATACAGTTGACTTTTAACCGGACTTGTATCAAAAAACTTAGTGATATAGACAACTTAGGTTTTTTAATGTTATTCATATAATAATTCTCAAAGCAATAATCTATACTAATATTATAAAGAAGTAAGATTTGTATTTTTGTATGTAACGAATAAACATAAAAACTACTGGACCGATTTCAAAAATTCTTTCACCATTAGGAAGCTACATTATCCCTGAGTAACATAGGCTATATTTATTACAAGAAAAAATTAAAGATCCGTAGGAAATCTCACGAAAACCAACCCAAGGTGCCAAAAAATTTGCCATAAAATATCTTTCATCGCATGCGCTGCAAAAAGTATTGATGATAGAACAAAAAAATGTTGTACAATATTATAGAACGTATCAATATCTACAAAAAAGTCCGCGAGACCATATGTCCAACTATTATAGTTACGTCACTATAACTACTTTTTTACATTTTAAAAGTTGATAAAAATGCCTATCAAAATCAGACCATGTTTTCTATAACTTTGTATTAATCCTTATCCAAAAAAAATATTTTGTATTCAAGACTATTTCAATACCTGTAAATTACTTTTTGAATTATTAAAATCGGACTTTCCATTCAAAAGATATTATGAAATTAAAAATATCAATATAAACAAAAAATACACGACGACGCGACGGGCCAGTATAGCGACGCAGCGCAGCGAGTAAAGCGGCAAGAGAGGGGGCACCGAAATGCGGGAGGGCCAATATATTTTTCAAAATAATATTCCACCCGCGCGAAGCCGGGATGGGCCGCTAGTGATTAATATAAGTTTAAGTTACTTACCGTTATTAACATTATTTTTTCAATTAATTTATTTTATTTATACTCTTGTTAGTACAATATTTCGCCAAAACAACAATGTATATAAATAATATTAATTTATTTAAGATATAACAATATTTAATGTAATTGATTTGTTATCTGATAACAGATATTTTATATTAACATGTATTTTTTATCATTTCCCGTAATTTGTAAACGTGTGACTTCCGAGAAAATTATCGATAAATTGTTATCACGCTTTGTTATTAACGTTGAAGGTTCACATGAAATACCTACATATACAGCTCTAACAACAGGTAAACAATAACTAACGCTAATGAGCTCAATGCTACAATTAATTAGACGCCGGGTCTCCATACAAATATCTCGAAAAGATGCCTAATGTACGCACACAAGCGTACTTCGGACATCTTTTCGTATAAAACAAAGTCGCTTCCTACTGTCTTACTGTCTGTCCCTATGTATGCTTAGATCTTTAAAACTGGGCAACGGATTTTGATGCGGTGTATTTTAAGAGATGAGAGAGGAAGGTTTATATGTATAATAAATACAGATATAGTAGAGAAACACTGATAACTTTAGAGGTTTCTAATGTGATGTCGTAAATAAACACATTTTTTGCGCTTACATTTCAAACGCTGGCTGAACCCTACGAGATAGATCAAAATAATGTACTACAGTATTGTACAGGTAAAAAAAAGGTCTAGAAAAAGGCCGCAATGGTATATGTCTATCTCTTAGGGATAACTCACAATAACCATTTTTTATCCTTTACTTTCTACGAGAAATAATGGCTCATTTACGAAGCGATTTTAAGCAATTACAGTATTAATCCTTATCCAATTAAATACCTTAAATACATTGTGCATTTAATATAGATCAATATGGCCCTTTACAGCATGACATTTAAATGAATATTTTCGAAGATATTACAGATTTAAAATGCACACATAGCGCTTACGGCTAAATACACGTGTTAAATTGCACCCGGGCGAAACCGGGACGGGTCGACTAGTTGTAAATAAAATGGTGTTTCTACTTTATACTTTCTAAAAATATTATAACGGACAATATTTACATTTTACCGTGGCATTGTAGGGAGTCTCCCATTAAGACGATTGCGAATTGAGTAAACCGGAATTGGATCTCCTTTTGCCTCGGACACTTTAAAACTATTATCAAATATTAATTACAATTAATAATTCAAATATCAAATTCATAATATTATAGAGCTTTGATAACCTTTTATAAACGTGTTAGTTACATAATGTCTAACCTTTTATCTTTATATCGTAAGATTTAATATTTATTATTCTAGAAGCTTAATTAAAAAAATATCTAATTACATTATACTGATCTCCACATCTTCTATATATATAAAACAACAACAAACAAACAACACTTATTCCTTGAGAACAGCTGGACCGATGGTCATAGTTTTAGATTTGTTGTATTTCTCTCCTTCCCAACAGAATAACTATTACAAACATTGGAAAATTGATAGAAAAATACAAAATGTTAATGGTTTTCGTAACTGAACATTTAATGTTCATCCCGTCGATACGATTAATGAACGTTTTTAATTAAAGGTTTCGAAAGATATATCCACAATATTGGGATAGTGGAGTATCTTAGATATATTTTTAAAATGTAAAATAATTTGGGTAATGAAAAAGGATTGACATATATATTGGTAGTCAACAGCTAAGGGTCTCTATAACATTACACTAATAAATCTAATCATTTAATCAAAGATATTTGTTTGTTTGTATGTTTGTACACAAAACCACACACACACACATACATATTTACACAGTATCATTGCTTCAGGTATAGCTTAAAATCAAGGCTTTGATGCCTTTAAATCGGATGTCCTTTAAAAATCAAAAACTTCTAAGAACTATAAAAAGATTTGTTTATATAATACGAGCCCTCGCTTCGCTCAGGGTATTTGAATCAATATTATAATTGATGTCCTTAAATTGTCATTCTTTAATTGTGTAGCTTTTCTTTATTTGAAAAAAAAAGAGAAAAGAGGCAGATAATATAAGAGTGATAAACAAAGATAAAGGTATAAATCAAAGACAGAAAAAAGAGAGGATGAGAGAGAATTAAAGTATAAAAGAGGAAGAGAGACGGGAATACTATAAACTTCTCAGTAAAAGAATTTTTAAATTCGGATCAGTAACAACAAAATGGCCATATTCTATTAATTAAAAAATGTATATGGCAACACTAAATCACATTTGTCACTCACGCAAAGTGTGAAAAAAAAAATTTAATCGGATTAGTATTTCCTAAAAACCCTTCAATTTATAAAATGGCCAGTTTATAGCACTTAAATGGCCATATCTTTTTAATTAGAATATTTATGGCAACACCACATAGCCTATGTTACCCGGAAAGGATGTAGCTTCCTATCGGTGAAAGAATTTTCGAAATTGGTTCAGTACCTTTCGAGCCTATTCACAACAAACAATCAAATCTTTCCTCTTTATATAATAGTATAGATGTAATATTTTAATTCTTTATCTGTCCTATGGTTTCTGAACAAATAATATTTATTACAATCGGATGATGCCGACTAGTCTGTAGTAAAATCAGGATAAACAAGAAAGAAGATTAATGACGTTATATAAATATATTAAGAGATAAATAAATTAATTAATGCCTCATCGAAGCGAGAGAGCTGGCAGTAGATAACCATATTTCGTCAATCTTTCCAATCTAATTATATAAACAAGTTCGCCCACGAGTTGATTGACTATCGATCAGTGTGTCCACTGTTACACCTACAATAACTATATTATTGTTATATAATTGGGGTTGCCACTCTTCACATTTTTTTAAGAAGAAATAAATTTTTTTGCAAAATATTAAGATATGTACGTACTTATTGGTCATGCGTGTTTAATAATTTAAAAAAATAAAATTCTCGTTAAAAATAATTTAAAAAAAATCTTTTCAGTAATAACATTTACTTCTAAATTTATTTGCATTCTAGTTGTACTGACATACATTTTAATAAAATATAGTTGAGGGTAGCAACCCTAAATCTAACATAGTATTTGACATTTAACTACAAGTAGAAGTTCTATAGTAACAATACAAACCGGTGTGGAATCCGCAAACTTTGAGTCATGTTCTCAAATGTCCTATTATTAGGCACTAAACTTAATTAATGTCAACCAATATCTATATTAAGGCTTTCATGTTATTAACTATATATATATGTGATAGACTTTAAAACTAATGATTTTTTTTTGTTCTATCATCAATACTTTTCGCAGCGCACGCGATGAAAGACTTTTTATGGCTAATTTTTATACACCTTGGGTTGGTTTTAGTAAGAATTTCTGAGGATCTCTAATTTTTTCTAGTAATAAATATAGCCTATGTTACTCAGTGATAATGTAGCTTTCTAACGGCAAAAGAATTTTAGAAATCGGTCCAGTAGTTTTTAAGTTTATTCGTTACATACAAAAATACAAATATTTCCTCTTGATAATATTAGTATAGATAACTGATGTCGAATGAGTGAACAATAATAGTATACCTTAGCGAAGAGAGGGTAGGTCGGCCAGTTACATAAAACTTATTTTAATATTGATGTATAATATCTTGAACATTGAATTATCGCTATCATTTCTCACAATAAATTAATTCATTTTATCACTTGCCGCCAAAATTAATCAGCACAGATAAGAAATAGTTATTTAATAAAACAAGTTTATCGTTGCGAAAGGTGTTATATTAAAATTAAAACCATTTTATTTCTTATAACAAAATCCTATTACTCCTATAATATTATAAACGCGAAAGTTTGTAAAAATGTATGGATGCATGTATCTGTTTGTTACTCTTTCACGCAAAAACTACTAAATGGATTTTGACGAAACTTTACAATAATATAGCTTACACATCAGAATAACACATAGGCTATAATTTATAATGATATAGTGTGAATTGTCCAAATTACAGCGGTTGAAACCGCGTAATTGTAAATATTATTTGACGTCAAAATTCAGCATGGATAATAAGTTTTTAATTAAATTTTTTTTTTAATAGTTTAATAAATTCTTTTACGTAAGTAGGTTTTTGTGTAATATTTGAATAAGTATGAATTATCTCCAAAAAATTTTATTTTATAGTTCATAATAATTTTGTTTGTCAAACACTATGAACACCAGGAAATATTTTAATTAGGGACCCATAGCTGATAACGGCAATTTATAACTAAAGGTCATGAATACACGTGTATATATTTTAATTTGACATTTTAAGTATTAAGATATGTTTCATAAACAATTAAATTTAAAGTTTTGAGTAGGGATGGATTTCTATATAAAATTTTATACGGTTACAAAATACCGAGATCCGGAGCCATAACAGAAGTATAGGGAATCCGAAATAACGATATCTATGAGTGACCGTAACTGAATCTGAAATTAAAAAATATGTAATACTTTAGTTTACATTATAGAGTAGATATTAGGCACATTATTATATCACCTTGTGCCTATAATTTTTGAAAACGAAATATTCGTACATTATAGTTTTAAATTCACGAGTTCACTATGGGGAAAATGCAGCAATATAAAAAACCCATCTCTGGTTGAAGTTCACACGAGCTGACCTCTAGATATCATACAAATTATAACGATATATTATTACTATTTCGTTTCACAATATATAACAGTCTACATGACACTTTTTCTAACAATTCCGCGATATTATCTTTATGAAGAGTAGTGTTGACTTGAGGTAGAACCCCCACAGGCACATTGTCTCGTTCACTCGAAAGTTTGATACAAGATAAACACGTATGTCATTGCAGTCATTGTGTTGGAATTATTGTTGTAACGAACAATTTGTTTATGCAATTATATTTTTATATTACTTGAATTACATTTCTAATTGTGGTTATTATAGAGTTGCCTTAGATACTTCAAAGCACGCAAATTCAAAATGTACGATTGATTTCTTGACAATCTAGGATATTATATCTATACCAATATTATAAAGAGAAAAGATTTGTATTTTTGTATGTAACGAATAAACATAAAAACTACTGGACCGATTTCAAAAATTCTTTCACCATTAGAAAGCTACATTATCCCTGAGTAACATAGGCTATATTTATTACAAGAAAAAATTAGAGATCCCCAGAAATTCTCACTAAAACCAACACAAGGTGCAAAAAAATTAGCCATAAAATATCTTTCATCGCATGCGCTGCGAAAAGTATTGATGTCTATCAAAAAAATGTTTTACAATATTATAGAACGTATCAATATCTACAAAAAACTCCGCAAGACCATATGTCCAACTATTGTAGTTAAGTCACTATAACTACTTTTTTACATTTTAAAAGTTGATAAAAATGCCTATCAAAATCAGACCATGTTTTCCATAACTTTGTATTAATTCTTATCCAAATAAATTATTTCGTAATGAAGACTGTTTCAATAACTGTTAATTACTTTTTGAATTATTGAAATCGGACATTCCAGTCAAAAGATATTACGAAATAAAAATATCAAGATAAATAAAAAATAATCCCAGACGGGCCGCCGGCGCGGTGTGGCGTGCCTCGCAGCGCAGCGAGTAACGCGGCGATAGAGGGAGCGACAGAATGCGGGAGCCAAAATGAATGTTAAAAAAAAATTATCCACCCGTGCGAAGCCGGGACGGGCCCCTAGTATATATAGTGAGTAGTAAGATCTAAGGCTAATGAAAATGGGAGTAAAGAGGAATTTCTAGAAAGGACAGTTATATGATAGCAGATTTCTACTGGTCACCCACAGAAAAAATAGCAAAAGAAAAGCTTGTAATAGGTATTTCTCTTTACTTATTATAAACCAAAGTAGCTTTCCCCGCTCTACGTACGCTTAGATCTTTGAAGCTGCGCAATGGATTTTAATGCAGTTTTCACTAATAGAGAGTGATTCAAGAGGAAGGTTTATATGTATAATAACATGTATATTATAGTAGAGAAACCATAGCAAGCGGGGCATCTATCAGAGGACTCTAAATCACTGTCGAACAGCGTTTACCAACCAAAAAATAATTTCTTAAAATATATTAATATAGCAGTATAAGCAGCACGTTTTCAATATATAATAGTTGTTTTATCCCCCGCTGTCACGTCACTAACTCGCAACGAAATAATCCATGTGATTAGGAAATCCTTAAGATACAAATATTAGGTATATTAAGATGTTTTTTAATGTGTTAATATTAAACAGGCATCTACTACGAAACACATTTTAAATAAACTAAATATTTTCATTAAGGCTAAAGTCGGCAAATGTAAGATGGAACGTCCATTTTTTATAATGCTATAGATTAGATATATAATGTATTATCTAAATTATACTAATACTACTGTGAAATAACTTTTATCAAAATTAAGTATTTAATTCATTATTAAAAGTTTTGCGTGACGTAAAAGATGTCTTAGCCATATTTATTGGTTTATTGCATACCAAAAATCTTCTTAGGTTTTTCCGAAATAATCTCTCTTTCTTTTATTACCCACGTAATTGGGTTTGACTCTTTTTTACAATTAAAGTATATTTAATAAAAAAATTTTCTCCTTATATTCATAAATATTTCATTTTTTTTATATAAGATATATATTTTATTTATATTATAAGTATAGAAATATGTCGAGCATTCTGAGGTTGTGGTAGCTAGGTTCAAAAAAACTGACTGACTAAGCTATTTTGAAGTATTAAAAGTACTTTTCAAAAAGTCTGATTGAAATAAACTTGATTGAGTATGTAATCATTATAAGGATTAACCAGAAGAAAACGTTGAAAGATATTTTTAATACACATGTACTGTTTGTTATAAGTAAATTTCCATTGAACAAAAACACAATATACGTAATATTTTAAACAAACAATATGGTTGTAATGTGCGTAAGTGGAAAATTTCTTCGTAATCAAAACGTGATCGAAGTAACCTCTTTATTTTTCATTTTACAAGAATTCTGCTTACTGAAGAACACGCAATCACGTACAAATACGTTCAATAATTTCAATAATCGTGTAATCAATTCTTAGATTCTTTTATTATTTTTATCAGAGTTCCGTACATTTAAAGGAAAAAGGAACCTTTATAGGATCATTTCGTTGTCTGTCTGTCTTTCAAGACCTTTTTTCAGAAAGACGTGCGGCATCCAGTGAATCAAATATTCAAGTCTTTAGTCTCTCAGAGCTGTAAAAAACTTTTAAGGGAACGTAATGAAAAGATACAGCCGCTTATATTTCATGTGTTATTAATTTGACTACCTAGGAACCTGATTTTTGGCAAGAAACAAGGTCTTATTGCGTTAATATGGGGGAAAATCCGAAAATTTATTGTTACATCACAAAAACAATGATATTTTATACATATATTTACATGTTAACGCAATATCTAAAATACAATCAGCATTTGAGCTCGAGAAATGATTTTTCTTTGTCACATGACTGTCCTTTTTTAGCATGAATATTTGATTATATAATTTCTTATAGTAATAATAATAATAACCAATTTTTGGTTCCAAATAATATTTTGTTACAAATAGTAATATAATTATTCTATTTTTACCTCTTTGAAACAAATAAATTCATCATTTAAGTTCGCACCCTTTTAAATATTATATAGATTTCTTAAAATATTATTTACGAATATATTCAAAGAATTCTAGATACAACAGGTGTCTTCTAGGTTTTACAATTTCCTTTTTAGATTAACTAATCAAATAATAACAATATAATTATTTCGGAAAATAATAGTATCGTAATCTTTATATCCTTACACGATGTATAAAGAACTCATGTCAGAAATAAACACATATAGATAATAGAAAATATAGATTAGATAATTCGAGTTTAATGTCATATTTCTAGTGTATTAAGTAACTTCATTTTGTTTGTTATATAATAGATTAGTCGACCCGCGTGTAGCTCCGCTCCTATTGGTCTTAGCGTGATGATACATAGCCTATAGCCTTCCTCGATAAATGGGCTATCTAACACTGAAAGATTTTTTCAAATCGGATCTGTAGATCGTGAGATTAGCGCGTTCAAGCAAACAAACAAACAAACTCTCCACCTATATATATATTACTAGGGGCCCGTCCCGGTTTCGCACGGGAGAATAATTTTTTTTTAACACTGGCTCCCGCATTTTGTCGCTCCCTCTATCGCCGCTTTACTCGCTGCGCTGCGAGGCACACCACACCGCGCCGGCGGCCCGTCTGGGATTATTTTTTATTTATCTTGATATTTTTATTTCGTAATATCTTTTGACTGGAATGTCCAATTTCAATAATTCAAAAAGTAATTAACAGGTATTGAAACAGCCTTAATTACGAAATAATTTATTTGGATAAGAATTAATACAAAGTTATGGAAAACATGGTCTGATTTTGATAGGCATTTTTATCAACTTTTTAAATGTAAAAAAGTAGTCATAGTGACTTAACTACAATAGTTGGACATATAGTCTCGCGGAGTTTTTTGTAGATATTAATACGTTCTATAATATTGTATAACATTTTTTTGGTTTATCATCAATACTTTTCGCAGCGCATGCGATGAAAGATATTTTATGGCTAATTTTTTGCACCTTGTGTTGGTTTTAGTGAGAATTTCTGGGGATCTCTAATTTTTTCTTGTAATAAATATGTGAAAGAATTTTTGAAATCGGTCCAGTAGTTTTTATGTTTATTCGTTACATACAAAAATACAAATCTTTCCTCTTTATAATATTAGTATAGATATAGATAAAATTAATATTAAAAAAGATGAACATATAACAACAAACTTTAATGTATATGTATTTTTATTTATTTAATAGTCGATGTATAATTTTTCTTGATGTAAAAAGATATTCAAATAATTATAATTATTTTAGCTTCCAGTAGTCTTTATATATTTCTCGCATATAAAGTTATCTTAAATGTTTTCTATGTACAGGTATGATAATTTAACTATGTGTAAATTAATAACTTTTTAAGAAATATTAAGCTGATGACTATATTTCAATTAATACCCATAGTGAGATAAAATTAAATACAGTTTTATAACAATATAACGGAGCACTTTCAATGTTTGTTAATAAAAAATGTGTGAAACGAATTCAATGTCATGGAAATAAAATATATATGTTACATGTTTTAATAAAAAGTCTATTTCAAGAAAAAATTATAAGAAAGAATATAATTAGTCTATGTTACTATATACATTTAACATAGCTGCATATTGTTAGCATTTATTAAATTATATAATTAACGTTTACGTCTGATTTTGGAGGAATCTAAGTTTTACAGAATATGTGTGGATATGGTATGTGTTTGTCTATGATTAGTATCTCTCCAGCTATTACTTATGGAAGCTGTAGCTTATGAATCCAGCCATTTGAAATTTACTAGCTCACTTCTTTACTAGAGAATGTATTAACTTTTACAAGATGGTTTAATTTAAAATTCACTGCTAAATAAAAACGACAGAATACAAACAAAAACATTAGTATCTTAGATTTATAATATTACTACATACTTATGATAAAGTTTTTCTTTTAGTTTTGTTTTTATTAGGTGTTTATGCTCACTAAGCGTAAAACAACAAACATTAAGTGTTACGTCGTATATCGTAGCGGTTATAAACAGATATTTTCTTACCGTCAACTTTGGTGTGGTGTGGCGAGGGGGGTGAGGATTCAACGTCCGAATGTAAGCTGTAGGAATGTTCTGTCTTTATGGGCACTGCACCTAGTGCTGCATCTGTCATCAGTCTGTCGTGCAATACAACGCCTAATTTTGAGTTTCGCTCGATCAACCAATCGCCCATATCTGAGTCCTCGTCCAAAACGTCTTGCATCTCCTGGAAAGATAGAACATTTTCATTAATTATTAGTTATTAGATATACGTCTCGTTTTAAACGGGAGAGTCCCCTTATTCGTTTGTGTCCCGTTGTCCCGAAAGTAAGCTTCAGGACGTCAAACTATCCCGTTTTCCGAAATCGCGCAAAAATTACCGCGTTGTCGGCAATAAGACATATCTATTGCATTTTATTTTAGAAAATACTTGGGATACCATAACGTCAACTACCATGAAAGGTTATTAATTTATAATTGATGAGAAAAAATATTTTTTTTGGTGTGACTATGGTCGTCGCTATGATTTGCCTGTTACAAATATCTGAGAAATTGTATAATTTTCACCCGTGGATGTCTGAAAAACTTCCGTCCCGTTGTCCGTGTCCCGTTTTGAGTGAAAAATAAAATGGTCACTAGTTACACTACAATATAGCACTATTGTTGAACTTTCACAGACATTGTGTGTGGTGTCTGAATATAACTTTTGCGGCGAGAAATAAATTTAGGAGATTTGTAAAATTATTGTAAAATCTATTACCTACTTAAAGTTAGGTTAAGATCACTGCTAGTTTTTATAATAATGACAGTATTATGTCATCTAGTAACACAAGACTGATATGTATAGATCTAGCTTTTATTTTTCTTTAAATTATGTTTATATGTTATCGCAGACCATAAAAAATACTATTATAATAAATGGTTTTTAAATGTTATAGATTAACCATGTAACAAGGCTGAATGTAATGATATTGTCGTAAGCTGTATTGTAGGACACAGCTAATCCTGACATAAAATCCGACATCTTTATAACATTTAAATATGAATATTAGACAGTAGGTATGGACTTTTATCTACCTTGACCGCTTTGCAGACATATCTTTACAATTATAATCCTAGATATGCATGTAATCAAAATAATAAGCGCTACGAAAATGATTGCAAGTCACTTTGAATATCACGACTTGTGTGCTCTTTTGGCTGCCCTTGGGATGCATAAACAATTCGTTTGCCAAATATACAAAATACCTACTCTATGAGTTATTGGCAAAAATTGTAGAGGACGGAGAGCAGTTTCCCTAAATCCTGAAGTTAATTTTTTTTCTAACGATCTGTACTACATCTTCTATATATATAAAGAGGTTGGTCTGATTCATACCGAGACTATTAGCTATAAATTACAATTACAATACAAACATGAAATTTGTGACGTTGAAAACTTTTACTACTTCTCAGCGAAGTGAGAAACAGAAAGTGACTAAAAACAATAACTACGAGTAGGTACTATTTATGACCTCGTAAGTTAACCATTTTTCTATATTTTTTGTTAAGAAAGAGAAAATTGTGACCAGAATTAGGTACAGTTAAAAATCGTTACAAACAGGTTAATAAAATATATTATTTGAATTAAACTACACTACCACCAACAGGAGCCTAACTCAGCAAAAAAGTACTAAGAAGTCGCTAACAAGTAAAATAAACTTGATCATTGTTTTTAAACCGAATCCAAAGTCCCTTGACACCTCAAATAACTATGAAGTCACGATCATAAACACATACATTCGCAAAATACGACTCGCCTCATACGAGGTCAATAGCACGAGCTATTAATTCGCATCTCTATCGCACTCGGCCCTCACCTTGGCCGAGTGTAAATAGGAACCGCTCAAATAACCAAGTAAACGTCCGTCAAACACGGTCGCCGACCCCAGGCGACGCTCGACGACTTCTTGATGAGCCAAACCACTAAACAACCGACTGCCTAATTTGTATGTTATGCACTGAGAATAAAAATGCTTTCTTTATTTGGGAGCTCGATGAGATACAGCACAACTGCACTGATACCAAAACAGAAACAAAAATTGTAAAACTTCATTTTGCGGTCTCCTTATTTTGACTTCGTTCGCGTGTTGCTCCGCTCCTATGGGTCGTAGTGAGATGTTAAATAGCCTAAGTTACTCCTTGTTACATCTGCTATCTGCCAGTGAAAGCCCCGCCAAAATCAGTGCAGCCATTTCAGAAATTAGCCGGAACAAACAGAAAGACGGACAGACAGACAAAAATTGTAAAAAAAATATATTTATTTGTATGGATATATTTTAGATCTTGGTCTATCTATTTAATGCATAAAAAATGTTTTGTTACACCTAAAAAATCAAATGATTACGTTAATATGACTATTTAAACACACAGACATTGAATGGCCATTTCGAATGAAGAAAATTATCTCTGGATTCTTTGGACCGATTTTGAAAATTCTTTCACTTCTAGAAGAAAGCTAAATTATTCAGGACTAGCATACTTTGTGTAGGATGAGCATAAACGTAATAGTTATAGAGATAAGATTTCAAGGTTCCTGTCAGCATTGTTTTCGAGATCCACATTGGTTAATGAATTATTATATACCTAAGCGAAGGGGAAACGGACCGCTAGGTATTATATAAAGTATATATCTTTAGCGTATTGGCATAGTAAGCTGAGCGTTTTAGAATGTTTATTAGAATGCCTTCCCAGAGATTGAGAAACGTGACGGTCGCGTGATCACATTGTTGGAAAAATGTTTTCACTGCTTCTATAATCGACGGCCATTGTTCAGTTTGCGGAGTTGCTCTCTTGTACGGTTTCTAGTTAATATCAAAAGGGGAATAAAACGGACCGCGCTATCAGAGATAGCTTTACAAGACGATACTGTATTTTAACTGTATATCTAAGTATTTGTCTTGGCCTCCAGAAATTTCAAACTGTAAATCTATTCACATCTTAGTAGTAGCCAAATATAACGAAAAATTAATAAGTCTAGCACTAAAACTAAATATGTAGTCAAATCTCGGTAATCAATTATTACCTGTCTGTATTTATTATATAGATTGGAGGACACTTTGAGCTGATCTGATGATGGAATCAGGAGGAGAGTATGGTTACTTTTAAGCTACTCGAATTTTAAATCGCACTATTCTCCTTCTTCTGAGGAGTCTGATTGTGGAAGTGGTTTGCAGCTTTTGAGTGGCTTCATGAGTTTAGGTTAGTTCCACTTGTAATTAAAACAACGGAATGTGTTAGTCTACATACGTGTTTCCTACTTAGAAGGGGACTTAATAGTGTCTTTAGTTAAATACTTATTACTCAGTCAATATGTATTGTATAGCATTAAATTCGTTGTATAGGTGTGAAGCCGGGGGTATTGTACTTTCCGTCCACGCCTCGATGTTTCGTAGCTGGCGCTTGTGGGAAATACCGACCACTAAACTTTAAATGGACGTGACGGACATTTAAATTGCAAATACTATTGAGATTACTTTAAATTGTTAAAGTATTGGAGTTTAGAGAAAAGGTGAGAGACGAATTATAAGCATGATACAATTTTTCCCTAGGGATCGGCTGTCTTCTACGATGCTCTACTTCTTTTATATACATTTTTCCTGTCGTTATATTTAAATATGATTATAAACGATGAAATTATTAATTATAGTAATGTGCTAGAGTTGTTTTATTTAATGTTATTCAATTATATTGCTACAACAGTTTGTTTTCGCTACAAATCAGCATGCATCAGTGACTCCAATTAGAGCTGACGTAACTTTCAGTTCAGTCTCGATAGTACTTCACTTTCTATTGCTAGTAGTTTTATACTGATGGTTTTTTAATCTAGTCTTTACCTAGTATTTTCCTGGTCATCAAAATTTTACTGTACTTCAAAAATTAATTGGAGAAATCCACTGCAGATCAGTGACATACTACGCATTATAGAATAGAAATTCAACGGGTGTGTGAGTGAATGATTTAAATATACCTCAGCGAAGCGAGGCTGTGTCGGACAGTTTAATATATTAAAGCACTTCTTCATATAAACTAAGCCAAATTTTACACACATCCGTGAGCGCAATATGTTTAAAAAGTACAAAAACATTACAAACTGGTTTATTATACTTATTTTTTGTCGCACAAATAATGTTTAATATAAACGCCTTTGCTCAAGTACTTTTCGCTAATATCCTATGATTCACATTATCATCGTGACATTTATTTATAACTGTTCAGAAACACATAAAAATCAGCATTCCTGCATATATAAAAATATAAAATAAACTGTATTACATCTAAATATCATTGCTGGATAGTTTTTATATAATAAATAAAGTACGGATATTTTCGAATACTTCCCATAAAAATTCTATAATGAGTATCATTTTTAATTTAATTTAAAAAACCATTTACATGTTATGTTAATTTTATAGAAAAGAGAAAAGCTAACAAACTAGAATTATAACGTAGCTGTAGAGGACAATATTTTTCTATTATAAACGTAGGAAATACTTAAGAATACAACGTAAACAGACGAAAGTAAGATTTAATCTTCGCCATCGCCATCTATTGACGAATAGATGGCGTCTACCTGTCTGTTACACAATCTGGCTTGAATCACTGAACCGATTTTAATGAAATATGATACAGAGATGAAGTAGAGCTTGAGAAAGGATATAGGTTATGTTTCATCGCGAAAAAAAATACTTAAGAATACAAACTAAACAAATGTGTGCTCGTACGCAATCTATTGACGTGGGAATGAAGTGCATGTCGAGCTGTGTGGCGTTGTCTTTGGGAATTAGTCATATAAAAATAAAATGTAAAATATAGTAATGTAGCGATTAAATTAAACCTAAATACCCATACATGCGAATCCGACCGCCAAGTGTCATAGACGCGTTCCGGTCGAGCCGCATGTGGGCCAGACTTAACCCTTCCCTCTCCCATCCGATTAATGCTGCGGATCTAGTGAACTCTGGGCTCTTGCTCAGGGTTCACTGAAACCGCAGCATTGTTTTCTTCATTCTCCCTCCCCACTCTATCTTCGAGGATGCAGCCCATCTAAAGGCAAAACTAGAGGGTATCTCTTGTTTTGCCGATGTCCATGGGCGATGGTGGCCACTTACCATCAGGTGGACCATCTGCTCGTTTGCACCTTATTTACCATAAAAAAAATACAATAAACTTTTTGTTGTATTCAATGTTGTAATAAAAGTAAAATTATTTCAGCTGAATAAATAACCAAGTATTTAATTTGTATAGTACCTACATTTTAAAAGTGAAATTATAATAACCTTGACTTTATTATTACTTACATAACATCAAAACTATTTAGTAACAACAAAATATATGATATGACAATGGTCACAAGGCAATCGTCCCCTATCAGATAGTATATTTTCATATTTATTGTATTAAAATCATTTGATTTCTTGTCAATTGATTGATGATTGATATGTATTTGAAGTAAGAGGAATTGATTTTTTCAGAGTATTTAAAAAACAATTCCAAGGTCAGACTCACCTTTTAAAATTAATAATTATTGGCATTAATAAAATATTCCAGAAGAAACTAATGAAGTAAACAATTTTAACACAAATCTCTATATACTTATTTATTTTGTCTGTTTCGGCTAATCTCTGAAATGGCTAGACCGATTTTGACGGGACCTTCAGTGACAGATAGCTGATGTAACAAGGAGTAACTTAGGCTATTTAACATCTCGCTACGACCCATAGGAGCGGAGCAACACGCGAACTAAGTCGCGTGGGTCGGCTAGTAACTTAATAAGTGTAATGACATAGATATTTGTACTAGCTTTTAAAAAGATGTAATTATTTATTTCCCAAAAATTGAAACACTATAATGCTTTTCTAGTTTATTACAGCAGTTTTTGAAATTTACTGATTAAAGTGGAATTATTTTCCCTTTTAAGTGCTGACGGTTGGTGCTATTTATTAAAATAGATAAGAAAACTCGTCTGATTGATATTAAACAAGCAAACACATATGAGATTAGATTTTTGTATCCTTATCCTAATAAATGCTAAGGCCAATGTATTTTTACAATAGCAAGTGACCTTTGGATGAATGTTATTTTTTATCTGTATTACGTAGATAGTGAATGCAATCCGCTTTTTGAATAACTTTGAGTTAAACTTGATTCATTATGTGTTAATTTATTCAGCGGTTTATTGTTTTGAAGCTATTTATTGTATGTTTTTGGATGTGGTTCATGTTGTTTGAACTTACATGAAAACGGAACTGCTAGAATTGATCATATAAATGGTGCTCAACTTCTGATGATCTGTTTAGTGTTGCCAACTTGTTAAAATGTATTATTATTTTTTGATTGCGAAATGATTAATAATTTTCTCCCTGAAAATAATTTCTCTCAATATTTTTACACTCAATTTAGAAAAAAATATGTAGCAACAATGGGTCTATTTTTCTGCTATTTTTTGTTTTATAATTAATAACATGAACGTTTTTTGGGTGTCACTGTCAGTCTCCTGTCAGTATCCTCATGGAGACAAAACTATTCTATACTTCGCTCGATATAAAATAATATACACTAACATCTTGAAATTGTAAAAGGAAACTATTAATGATAGTTCTGATATATTAATAAATTTTCATTATTTGGTTCAACAAAGGTTAACCAAGTTATGTCAAACGGAATATGCAAATTACTTTAATAAATAATCTGAATATGAAAATTAGAATTTTCTTTAATAATAAGTGAAGAAGATTTTAACACCAACCTCAACTGAATTATCAGACATCTAACATCTCAGTTACTACATTTCCTATTTGATAGTTATGTATCAAAGATTTCTTTTGAGATCAAAAAATATCATATGAATTGGTTCACAAACCAATAAGTAAGGTCCAAACATCTAACCCAATAGTTAAATATTATTATTTAAGTTCTAGACAAAATATACGTCTGTTCCATTCATTGTAAAAGGTTTGTTGAATTACTATGTTATGATTGGATGCTTATAATGGGATCCGCTTGTGTTGTGGTTCACAATGGCGACAATGTTGTAAGCGCTAGATAATGATCATTTGTTGATACAGTCATTACACTTAATCATGAAACTTGTAACAAAGATATAACTAGCTCAGACCTACAGAAACGAAGCGTATCGTGTCAAGCAATTCGGAAAAATTATAAGTAAGTAGGGACTCCATTAAGGTTTCGCACGAAAGTAATTTTCACTCAACCAGTTAACAAAAATATTTATTTTCTATTTAAAAACTGATAAATATATTTTATAACTATTTTGCAAGAATCATAATTTTTCTGCAATAAAAAGTTACTTTCAAGAGTATAAGCTATCTCTATGCGCCGCTCGGTAATACCGTGAAAAATGGTCAAACTAAATATAATATATTAGAACTAGTCGACCCATCCCTGCTTCGTCATGGGCAATTTACCACGAAGTAGACATAGTTTTAAATTTTAATCGCTAGATTACTATATTTTACATTTTAATTTATATACGAATTCCCAAAGACATAACGGCCACGCTGCTCGACATGCACTTCATCTCCACGTCGATAGATGGCGTAATCGCAAACTCGTTTGTTTTGCAATAAAACATAACCTATGTCCTTCCTCAAGCTCTACTTTATCTCTGTATCATATTTAATCAGAATCGGTTCAGTGATTTAAGCCTGATTGTGTAACAAAGGGTAGAGGCCATCTATCCGTCAATAGATGGCGTAAGTACTATATTAAATCGCAGTTTCGTTTGTTTAGTTTGTGTTCTTCTCAAATGTTACTTCCTTAGCATATGTATGGAAGCAAGAGTTATAAGTGTCTTATAATGAATTAAAATTTTATGTGTATAGTTAATAATACGAGAATTTTCCATCAAATCATATTAAACGTAGTATGTGTAGAAAATCTGTTCTTCTATGATTGCTTTTAATAAGCATAAAGCGTCTTGAATAGTTGGAATGATTTATGAATATCTTTAGTTGACATTATCCATTCGATATTATTATGCAAGTGCGGTATTGACGCTCGTTCTCGGATAATACTTGCACAACTATCGTATGCACATATTGATATATAGATTAGCGTGTAACTTTCGCAATCTATTAAAGTTGAGGTGGAAAACTTTAAATACATTTTATAAGCTAGGGTATGTAGGAAGTATAGGCAGGAGTAAGGAAGTTATTCAAAGTTATTAAAGTTCCATTTAGTAGTTTATCAGAATCAGTTTCCAAAAAATCGCCAATACTTCATTATTTCTAAGTTTCTGGAGAGACTGGTATTATTCTGCTTATTTCGTAAACACAATTTTCGTAATTACACATCTAGAAATGGGAATTCATTCGAAGAAGAAACACAACATTCATACTTACAAAACCTTTTATTTAGTTATAAAATATAGCGACTATTCGCTAACCATACAAGAACATAAAGAAAGTGTTAATGGAGGCATTCTTAGAAATAATATGCAAATTTAATATTTTGAGGATCATTTATGTGGAAAAAAAATTTAAATCCATTTTCATATTTTCAATATCTCAAATTCTGTGCAACAAAGTTAACTTAAAACTAAACATTAATAATCAATTTGCACACACTGTACTATACATACTCCTTTTATTACTGTTCTTTCAAAAACATACTGGCGATAAATACGAATTCGCTTCGACTATTACACTTGTTGCTTATAATACTTTCAAGATTACTATATTATAGTTTAATATTTAACTGGGCTGTTTTTAACATTAAATTTAATTAAATCTTTAAAGGTCATATTATTTTTAAAGTAAACAGGGAAGTTTTAAATAAAAAAATATTTTGTTTAAATATTTACTAAAATTATAAATATTTCCTACTCGAGGCTAAAAAATATTAAAAAAAAAATTTGTATATCTGTCAGTCTGTCTGTATATTTGTTAACTTATCACGCAAAAATTACTGTATGAAATTGGATCGGTTTTTTGCAGTTGTAACTTAAAATAAAGGGTTTGTTTCATTAAAGTTACAAAATAATACCGAGAACTAAATTTCTTAGCGGATTTTCTATTAGAGAAAGAGATCAAATACTTATGAATCTTATTAATTAATAAATAAGAGGTGTAGGAATAGATGATCATAAAAATATTTATTAGGATGAGATTTTTTTAATCGTTTAGCAGTATTAATAAAATAATGTCATCGAACAGTTCTGGTCGTAAATAAGACTTTCGAAAGCTTTAAAATTTTCATACTTTGGACTAGATATGTGGGCGAATTTATGAAAAAAATTAACGTAAACATGAGTATATTAATTGCAACATTCAGTTTACCTTGTGAGTAAGATGCATTTCAATCTAGACAGTTCTGACACATGGCAGTAGCGATAGTAAATGTCAGAAAAGATTAATTGAATATACAAAATCATTTGATATGCGAATGGTATCAAATTGACTGCATTTGAAATAATTCTAGACTTGATAATTTAATATAATTAAGATTGTATATAAGTGGTAGAATATATCAATTTTAAAGAGAGCTTCGTTTAAGTCCTCCAAGAAACTTAAGTTCCATACGATAATTAAATAAATACTGTTAATTAAGGGTTATTCTCTATATGCAGACCGATAGTATGATGGCTTAATGACTAAAATATTCCTGAGGGTATACTTTAGACCCAGAGATCCAGAATTACTGTTTGATTACTTGCCATGCAATCATAATAATTTCTGTCGTGACAGACTATTTATTTTGCAATCCTTTACAGAAGTAAAGGATTTAGGACTTATCAGAGAACTGATTGATGTTTATCAGTTGTCCTACATTGAAGAAAGTAAAAATGCTACTCAAATTAGTGTTTCCAAAATCACAATTAACATTGTATAGACGTTGTGCTATAAAAACTATAGACTTTAAGTTGAGGACAATCAGAATTGACGAAGTAATAAGGTATTCCAGAATTCGTTATCTAATAATATTTTGCATTATCTTATAGACAACTAGCGGCCCATCCCGGCTTCACACGGGTGGACATTTTTTATTAAGCATTTTGGGACTTCAGTCCGTCGGTGCCCCATCTCTCACCGTGTTGCTCGCTCCGCTGCGTGGAGTCACTTTTGAAATGTAAAAAAGTAGTTATAGTGACATAACAACAATAGTAGGCCATATGGTCTCGCGAACTTTTTTGTAGATATTGATACGTTCTATAATATTGTAGAATATTATTTTGTTCTACCATCAATACTTTTCGCAACGCATGCGATGAACGACATTTTAAAGTAAGAATTGGTTAAAGTAAGAATTTCTTAGGATCTCTAATTTTTTCTAGTAATAAATATAGCCTTTGTTACTCAGGGATAATGTAGCTTTCTAATAGTGAAAATTTTTAAATCGGTCCAGTAGCTTTTAAATTTATTCGTTACATACAAAAATAAAAATCTTTCTTCCTTATAATATTAGTATAGATAAAATTTACTGTCAATAGATGACATTTACTATTAATGTACATAATTATTAATTTACTTCAAATTGTTTTCATAAAGAAAATCTGTTAGATAATTCTCGCAATTTGGAATTCGCTAGCTTTGGTATTCATGTCACCAAAGCAAAGCGGGATATGTTACATAGAATTATAATGTACGTATTCCCTTTTTGGACATCTATTTCTTGCTCTGAAGTGAATGTCTCATGAAATATCAACGGCGAACTCAAGGAATGAGAGCATTTTTTGTGAGATCTACTTTCACCAGCCGATAGTGGATTCGCATCCGGTTCAAGTACCGTTTGTATCGGCTATTATCTTGATCTTGCGTTTGGTACTCGCGTTTAGTTACTGGATGCTGGATATATCACGTAATAGCTAATGAAGGTCGAACTAAAGGTCGGGAATTTTAAAAAGTCAATAAAACCACAGTTAAGTTTAAAATAAAATACTTTTTATAACATTACTTTAACATATTATCTAACTAAAAAATCATTAATGTCAATCCATATTAATGTTATTCAAAGAATTTAATTAATATGAAGATTTCTGTCGCCCCGCATACTGGTTATTTCAAAACAGCATTTGATATAGCAATTTGCTTACATATTCTATTGAGGATGGCCATTATGCTTATTAAGATGGTTCGCTAGCATGCATAGTGCATATGCTATCGCATCACATGTTGCAATGTGGACCAGCCATACAGTTGCACGAAATAGGTCACAGTATAATAGAGCGAATGTCTTGAGAAATTCACACTATACAATGAGCTACATAATAAATCAGCTTTATCGATACGTGTGCATGACTAGCACATATTATAGCTAAATATAAATTTAGTGTCGTCTTTAATTTTAACTCAGTTCACAGAACTTCTTTACGTCTTTATATGTTGCAACGAGAAAATGTTGTTCGTCTAAACTTCCAAGATAATATTGAAATTTGCCAAACTTATATAAATATTGTGATATAAGACAATATTATGATGATGGAGCCAGGAGATTGGCACTGATATTTCCTTACATATATCAGGTACATCAGTTGGTACAATATCATAGAATATCCCATGATATTAATAGATACAAATAGCTTATGTAACAAGAATCTGTCTAGACGAATTGGAGAAATAATTACGCCTAACATCGTACAAATTTGATTACGGTTCACTCCCCAGTTGCTAACCAAAATAATTATTCTTTCACAAGTCCTGCCTATAAAATCTAAATGGAAAAAAAGTTACTAGCGAAGCTTTCTCGTTCATGCCGACGTTTAGGCGCCAATGTACCTCGTATGTATATCTACAGAATACTGAAAAAGTCTTTACGAATACATTATAAAGTAACTATCATCTATACTAATATTATAAAGAGGAACGATTTGTATTTTTGTATGTAACGATTAAACTTAAAAACTACTGGACCAATTTTAAAAATTCTTTCACCATTAGAAAGCTACATTATCCCTGAGTAACATAGGCTATATTTATTACTAGAAAAAATTAAACATCCTCAGAAATTCTTACTAAAATCTACCCAAGGTGTAAAAAAATTAGTGATGATAAAATATCTTTTATCGCATGCGATGCAGAAAGTATTGATGATGGAACAAAAATATGTTCTACAATATTATAGAAAGTATCAATATATACAAAAAACATCGCACGACCATATGTCCAACTATTGTAGTCACTATAGCTACTTTTATACATTTTAAAAGTTGATAGAAATGCCTATCAAAATCAGACCATGTTATCTATACCTTTGTATTAATTCTTATCCAAATAAATTATTTCGTATTCAAGACAGTTTCAATACCTGTTAATTACTTTTTGAATTATTGAAATAGGACACTCCATTTAAAAGATATTACGAAATTAAAAAAGTCAATATTAACAAAAAATACACCTCGACGGAAAGGTGTGGCTCCATGCAGCGCAGCAAGCAACGCGGCGAGAGTGGGAGCACCGAAATGCGGGAGCGCCAAAATGTTTAAAAAAATTATCCATCCGTGCGAAGCCGGGACAGGCCGCTAGTATTTCCTGCTCAAATATGGAGCAGCCCGACTGGGGTAGTACCTCGACCTTACAGAACAACACAGCTAAATAACACTACTCTAAAGCAGTGTTGTGTTCCTGTTGGTGAGTAAGATGACCAGAGCTCCTGGGGGGAATTGAGAATAGGGTCGGCAACGCGCTTGCGATGCTTCTGGTGTTGCAGACGTCTATAGTATAGGCTACGGTAATCGCTTACCATCAGGTGAGCCGTACGCTTGTTTGCCGACAGTTATATAAAAAAAATTAGGTATATGTATTTTTCAGCAGATTATTTTTTGTAGTGTCTTAGCATGAATTCATCATTCTAGATATCAAAAACTAGTTCAAATAGAAGCAAATAATATTTAACTGTAATGGTGATAACCGAGGACTTTCTAATTTAAACGTTTATACATTTTTATTGTGAGTTTCTTAGAAGTATTTAAATCAGTGCGGCGGTGAAATTTCATGAGAAAAGAATGTTTGGGACTTCGATTGTCCTTTCTCTTTGTCCCTTACATCATGAATATAAATTGAAACTTGCGCGTGAATGAACTTTATTGTAATAATAGGGAAATACTACCGATTTGTTCATAGGAGGACAAATAATATAACTAATACTACTGTTATAATAGACGAATAGAATCAGTGGCGGTGCTAGACGATCGCCGACAGCCTCGTGCTTCCTAAAAAAATTTTTTTTCTACCTTTAAAACCTTACCTACCTTTTTATCTACATTTATTACCATGTAAGTGTAGTATTATTTATCTAGTAAACTGGTAACATTATAAAAAAAAACAATCCAACGGCAAATTAAAGAGATGTAATAAAACATGTCCAAATTATGAAATATATTATATCATAATTGATAATACGTATAGACGGTTTGTAAACTAAACAGATAATAAATTCAAAGATGACTAGGTTTAGCACACCTTACCATCTATAATATAGAGGTTGAGAGCTAATCTAACAAAAATAATCCTATTTCCCAATCGAGAAGAATTGTATTTTATTAAACCCGCTATATAAATAGTGAGCATCGTCTGAACAAGGCTGAAATAGAACTCAGTGACATCGTGTTAGATGTACAACGTGGGCGAGGCACTTGCGAGTGACGTCATTTACATAAAATTTGTCTAGACAGCAATGACATCACGGTAGTGCCGTCTGTTATCGTAGCGTTTACTGAAACGCTATATATTATATAAAACTTTATTAGGCTATTGTATTAATTTTTATCTGGCTTTATTGCTTTAGTAGATGTACATAAATCATTGGATTTGTAATTTTAAAGACTACTAATCTAATAATTTATGTACCTACGTGTACATAACATACTTGTGATAGTCAGACAGTTTATTAATTACAAATAATAATTAATTTAATATAAATATAGTGGACAATTTACTTAACACATGAAAAAGTTTGGACGTAGCAAAACACAAATTGGATAACCGAAATTTAAATTCAAAAATTTTATTAATTGACTGACTGACATAACTATATTAATATACTCAAACACAATAACTATTATTTGTCTATAGTCTTACTGACAGCCAAACATAATCATGTGTTAATATCATAATCATACTTACAACTTAAAACCGACTAACACATGCGGTCGACACTAGTAATCATTATTGTGTTCACGATTCACCCTCATCCAATTATCCAACTTGTATCTATCCCGTAACATCCTTAACCTACATCCTATCCCGCCAACGCCAACGCGAATCCGAGACTATAACGAGTTTCGTAGCGTAAAATTATTTTTAAATGTCACACGTACACTCGCGCAAGTTCGAAATTTATTCATGAATTAAGTCTCATCTTTATTCTTAGCTTTTCTCGGCTTCCTTGTCGGAAATATTTCGACATTATTTAGTTACATTATCTATTATAGAAATCCAATTATTGCTATATAAAATTATCATTATTTATTAATATTTTTTTCAAAAGCAAGCAATGGTCTGAATTGCGTGAGTCAAACATTAAAACGTTAGTTGAATTTCGAGGCAATGCTCGTCGCCATCTATCAAAATTATAACTCTTGTCTCTAGAACTCTTGGAGCTATTTGCCAAAACGTCCTAAAAACTGTAATATGATTACATATTTATATTACACAAAATACGTAATCATATCACGTACGTTTGATGGGATTGACGTTAGGGATAACAGTTTTCCCATGGCAATGTTTATTTTGTCCCTCAAACTCATGGAACCCTCAGTATTTTCAAACAAAGATAACAATTATTTAACTATTATCGAAAATTGTAATTAATCTAAATTTAATACAAATTAATACCAACTTGTATCCACAGAATCATTCATCAAACATTGACAATCTCATAAAAGACTGATTGCATCAATGAAAAATTAACGAATAGTTTACTCGTTACTATGCGGTTAACATTTACCAGTAATGACTAATGTCGTTTCACTAATCTATAATATGTTATAGGAAATGTAATAAATATCTTAAAATTAATATCGGTATGTCATATCTAGCAACATTCAATTCCGATTCCTTTTACAGTTACGGTATTTATTGATTTTTTATCACTATCCTGATTAATAAATGAATTTATGGATATAAAAAACTGAGAAATTTACAGTTTAAGTGAAAGTATTTAAGAGCAGCTTTTCCTAATTTATGTAGTCGTATATAAAAAGCTCTAAATTACGCTCAATAGAGGAAGTTAGTTGATAACTTTCATGCCACCGATAAGAAAAGCCATTATTTACTTATTTTTTAAGACTTAGAATGAAGTAACTATCAAAATGTATAAATCATTTACAGTAGAATTTTACAAACAAAAAAAAATATGAAGAAACCATCAACGAACAGCGAGAAGAGTGAAATGAATTTCACAGAATATTTCATACCACTGACCTAAGAGTCGAAAGTTCGAACTTAGAAACCTATTTCGGATATTCAATGGAGTTGTTATTATAATAGAAAAGGTTTATTAATTGAAACCACGTTTTTCAGAAGTGTACCCGGGTGCGAAGATGCGGGGGTGCGGCGTGACGTCACTGTGTCGCGTCAGAGGCGGAGGCGGTTTCAATTTACAATTATTTTCCGCCGCGGTGGTACCGCCTGAGACTCCAGATAAGCTACACCCCTATTACTTTCAATACATTGATCTAATTCTGATACTTTAAACACCATTTTCTCCTTTATAAAAAGATTTTATTCTATACACGATGAAAATAGACCATGTGGAGATAGAGAGAACATACGACCTAGTGATCAGGTTAAATTCTTTTACGTTGCTAGCTACTCACCCTAACTTTGCCTTTCTTCTCTTCTATAATAAGCATGTATACATAAAAAGTTTCTTCTTGAATTACTCTGTCTACTGGTGAAAAGATTCGTTTAAACTCGAAATAAAACATCAATTTCGTTTTAATAGAATATATAAATGTCGGAGAATAGTAAAAGACTATAGTAAAATCTATGGCATTGGAGTAGGGTAGTAATTACTTCCGATTCCGATCCGATCCGATTGTTTTGACAGTCTCGACCCTCGACCCTTTATATGCCATCGACAGTTTGACTGAAGTCTTAGTCGTGCGCGGTCTCTTAGGAAGTGAAGTAGTCTCTGAATAGTGTTAGTGCTAGGAGTGCTGTCCGATCAAGGTCACGTGAGTACCTTACAATGTAATTAACACGTCTTGTGTTAGGTTAGGTTTATGTGCGTTTAAACAGAGAGCATAGCAGTGGAGGCGAGTGTCTCGATCGAATAAAGGAATTCCTTAAGCCTACACTTTGGGTCCCAAGTCCAAGACACTGCTTAGGTTTCTCTCTTAATTGTTAGAGATAATATTTGATAACTTATCGGTTCAATAGAAGTATCGACGTTGCGTTTACCTAATATTCCATTCAATACCATCCCCCCTGTTATTGTTTTCCAATATTCCCCTAACCTCCTTCCTTCTCATCATTAAAACCCCGACATAAATAATAATGCCAATTGATAAATATAGAATAAAATTAAACACATACTCGTAGTAAGGTTGTGACTTATGAGTATTGAATAACATAAATACCTGTCACACTATTCTGGTAATTGGCTTTTCAAGAAATGAAAATATTTAGAATATAACAAACACAATCAATAATATTTATCTATAGAAACAATTTTTTTAAAGGATTTTTAATAGAATAAGTTGTTCAATAACATGCAGATTTTTTAAATTATAATTTATTCGAAAAGGAGCTTTTATTTCTAACTAACCGACCCGCGTGACGAGATGTTAAATAGCCAAATTACTCCTTGTTTCATCAGCTATCTGCCAGTGAAAGTCCTGTCAAAATCGGTCCAGCCATTTCAGAGATTAGCCGGAACAAACAGACATAAATTGTAAAAAATGTTGTTTTGATATATGCACCGTGTATACATCCATATGCACTTAGTAAAGAGCGGTTATTTTAATATTACAAACTGAAACTCAAATTTTAATTATTTGTATGGAGTATGGATGTAAATAGAATTGTAACATTTTTAATAAAAATAATATTCATGAAACATAAAGGCGAAGAATGAGTTGAGAATAGAACCTTCCGATCCAATTACCACATCCTTTCATAACTATCCAATTCCAATGAGAATCAATAGATTCTAAGAGAAAGGAGAATTCTATAATACAAAGCTCTACTCAATAGTTATGGTTCCGAAAATAGCTTTCATATTGTTTTAAATAGAAGACAATGAGAATAACTTATTCTAATATAAAATGTGTTTAAAAAAAAGTGGGTGATTTCAAAGCAGCGAAATTTCTCCACTAACCAATCCATTAAATACATGTTATTATTATATCGTGAACAATGTTGTAGTGAATAAACAGCAGATATGTGTGTTTACATTTGACCTAACAGTATTTATATACTGTTTAACAAGTTCGCTAACTATACAAAACATTATAGATTACATAAGATAATCTGCACACTGGCTGATAACCGTAAACATGGCTTCGTCTGGTTAAAAAATATAAAAAAGATTTATAAGTATATTAATAAATTAATATATTACATAATTTTAGCAGAATAGCTTTATTGTTACACAAGATAACGTATGATAATATTGTTACAGGAAGGAAGCCTTATCAGCGGAAACTGATCTCGAAAATTTACTAAATTACTTACGTTTATATGCTAATCTTAATGTCTATATTGCTTTTACGATTACTAGAATGGAAGACATAATTTTTGCTATTAATTTGTTAAATACATTTTATCACGAGTGGCATCATCATCATCATCAATATCATCACTCGTTACAGCCCACTGTAGAGCCAGGTCTTCGCTATACATTTAATACTGAAAGTATATGTAATTATTGTGTTAAAATGTTTTACAAGCGTTTTAACACGTTACGGGAAACACAATATGACGTCATATCGTGTGGAATGCAATTGTCATAACAATTTGTTTTTGCAATGAGCAAAGATTTTATAACGACTGTTATATACAGACGGGTGTTCAACACGATGTGACGTCACTAAAGACGCCATGACAGTTCTAAACGTATTTGCGATAACTTTCAATCACTTTTTCTAATGTTTCTTGTTTAATTTTTTCATATTTAGCGAATTAGCTTATAGTTGATAAATAGATAGAAAATATCCAGATATTAACGATTGAAGTTAAATGTAAAAAAAACACGAAATTCGAAATATACCAAGAAGTGAGTGATTCAAGTAATGGCAACACACATAGAAATGGTTAACGGTACTGAGATTCCTGAACCTGACGTAATGCAAGTCGCACGCCGCGACATTATTTGCGTGAGTAGAATTCATTGCTTACCAATAAAGACTATGGAAAAAAGAAATAATCGATCGATCGATTTATAATCGAATAGTCTACGTTATCTGTATGTATGGATTTCGAAAAATCGATATTAAATATCATTCAGATGTTATTTTATCACTAGCAAAGCAAACATCCTGAAAGTTATAACTGTATAAATATACATTAAATAATGTTTATTTATACATAGATTTGAGAGTGGTTAAATGGAATGTATAAAACAACTAACAAACAACAAGTTAAGCCAACAACACGGGTAATTTCAAAATGTTTTGAGTTTTCTCTTTCTTTAGTGGTGCCTAGGGGAACTGTTCACCAACATGCGAATCCGACCTTCACATGACTTTGTCCGCATGTGGGCCACATCTACTCCCACTCATTCCCATCACATTATTGCTGTGGTTCCAGTGAACTCTACTCAGGATCCACTGAACATTATTTTCTTCGTTCTCCCTCCTAATTCAACTTTAAAGGTAGTAACGCATCCGAAACAAGAGATCAGTACAAGAGGTACTGTTTGTTCCTTATCTATCATTAAAAAAATAGTTTTTTGGACTCTGCCAAATAGTCTACAATGTATTGCAAAATAAAATTTTTTTAGTAATTATTTTATTTTATTTATTTATTTTCCTCTAACCATTTAGTGTTTGAAAAACAGTATTCTAATTTGGACATTAATTTTGAAGAAAATTAAAATGTAAATTCATCATAATAAATAAATTTATTAATAATCTTAATAATCTTTTTCTTATAAGTTATTATAAGATTTCGATAAGTTATTATATATACGAAATTCCATGTAGTAAATTTAGTGGAAATAGATTGCGCTATCATACAAACTAACATACTTAGAATCTAAAATTCTAAACGTATTTAATTGAAAAATAAACATCAGGCTATTACATAGTATAAAACAATTATTTTGACATTATATAATACATTAGAGTAACGTATAAGGAACCAATAAAAACAATTAAGTACTACTGATCGCTGATGATTATTGTGTCATAAGCCTTATCTTTCGTTACTCGTGTATCGTAATATTTATGTTAGGAGGGCAACATTATATATTGTTATATAGAGTATACATTTTAATGTTTTCACAATAATAAAAATACACATTGATTTATAATAATTTGGACGCTAAGTCTTTATATAAATATCATTAAAAATTGTCCAAAGCCCGCACATATAAATATTTTTTCTGTCTTCTGATTTTTCATGGATAATCTAAACTAGTGATTTTAATGTCGTCGTCTAAAAGGGGGTTTACGTTAAAAAAAATAGGGGATCGATGACATATAAAAAGGGCTCAAATGGGTTTGAGCAATCTGGGAATATTTTAATGACGGAGACTAATATAGTACTTGGACTGCATTTTAATTATCTATGATGTTTGATTTCAATTATAAATAATTCTATTTCTGAGTGCAACTTCAGCTGTTTTTACAATATAGGATTACATTAAAGGCCGGGTTGGGTCTCTTCCTCAGAATGAGGAATGGCGTAATGCCATAGTCCACTACGCTGGCCTAGTACGGGTTGGCAGACTTCACACACCTTTGAGAACTTTAGGGAACTCTCAGGAGTGCAGGTTTCCTTACGACTTTTTTCTTCATAGTCAAAGCAAATCATATTTAATTGTTTAAAACACAAATAACTCAGAAACGTCGGAGGTGTGCCCAAGACCGAACTCGGACCTCTTGAGTAAGACTTTCTTTTTCATATGAAGACGGAAAGCTTGTTTCCTAGATTATTTTTAAGCGTTGATCGTGAGTCCACTGCATTAAAAGTTAATGATAAACAAGAAAGGATTTTGTGTAAAATTTGTAGATATTTTGTGACTCACAGTAAAAAATAAACTCTAGAGCATCTTATCATGTGTAATTGTGTACATACTCGTATCTTTGTTTAGAACATTTTTATTGATGAAGTCATTGAACTTGCAATTTAAGTTATTATCGTCGTCTATATTAACCCAAAATGTTTGTTATAAATTTAGTTATAATTAGATATTGATATATCATAATATTGAATGTTTTATAATGCATCGTAAAAACATATCAAGCAGATTGTCGGAGTCATTATCGCATCGAGAATATGAGATTAACAATGTTTCATAATTGTGTAAATAAAATTATATGTTTAGGTACAAGAAATCAGAAATTAATTACATGTTCATGATATATGCGTGCATGATAGATGCTTTATTTGCTATTATAATGACAACAAAAATGTAAGGTAATTACCCAAGTATGCATGGACTGCTATTCTACTGTTGTTTGTTTATTTTATTTAATTTTGTTTAAATCCCGATTGAGAGAGACGTGTACATTGATTTTTATATAAGAGTGAATGATTATGAAATAAGGAGCGATATCGCCAGTGATAAAATTTTCGTTCTCTTTCATTCCAGTCAGTTTAAATACTGTATTTTAAATAAACGTATTTTATTACTATCCCGGAGGAACTCTGAATTTTTTCGGGATAAAAATAGTAGGCTATGTGCTAAACCAAGTTATAAAGTATCTGTGTGCCAAATTTTTGATTTAAATCTGGTCAGCCATTTTTGCGTGATTGCGTAATAAACATCCAAACCAACATTCATCATATTAGTAAGATCATTAAGATCAATACATTTTATTAAGATTTATACCATTTTTCCGCAGCGAAGAGAAAGGCTAGTAATTAATAAACTTATCAAAGCGAATGAAAAGTACGTTTATATAACGAGAGTGAAAATAATGTTGCAAGGAAGGTAATTGCTCAATTATCGCCGCCCCGGTTTCGAGTGTGCATAGATAATTTTATACAGTCCTTATACATTTGTTTTAGCTTTTTTAATCTTTTTATAATGTAGATAGGGTCTAAATTACTATGTAGCATTTGTGGGTTACGTATTCGAGTTGTATCAAAGCAGCCTAAGTGTAAATATTGGAAATGGCATGAACTAACAATAAACAATTTTATACATGTCATGTAAGCAGTGGAGGTGAGTGTTATGATCATTTAAAGGATATCCTTAAGCCTACACCTTGGGCACAAGTCCAAGGCACTGCTTAGGTTTCTCTCGTAATTGTTAGAGATCATATTTGATCATTTATCGGTTCAATAGGAGTATCTACGTTGCGTTTACCCAATATTCCATTCAATACCATCACCCCCTTTTAGTGTTCCCCAATATTCCCCATCTTCCTCCTTCTATTCCCTTCTGATCGTTTAAAATCCCCGACATATATTTATGATTGTAATTTGTATGAGTTTTAGTCATAAAAATTACAGAAAAGCATTAATAAATGTTTCGCTAGAGGTTAAACATAATAAAGATAATGAAGATTTACGAAGAAAAGCTCATAATTTTTTTTATTTTAATTTAACAAACATAATATTTAACTTATTCATGATTAGAGATAACCCCCACGTTGGTAATGATTTAAATAAAATTTTAATAACGTTATATAAAAAAAATTAGAGATAATCTATAAGCGAGTAATATAACTGGCCTATGAGTAAATTTAGGGGATATTTAAGTTTTTTTTTTCTATGAGTAAGTTCCATAAAAGTGCTTGTAAAAAATTATTACTACAAGACTCAGAATTTTCTGATCTGTCAGAACATTTAATGACGTAACTTTTTATATAAACAATTATCACATTATGAACTGTTTGTGACTGTTTCCACTTGTACAGTAATCTATTCTGAGATCAGTTATAGTACCTAATGGCCCAGATTGACAGTCGGTGACATTGCGCCAGTTGCACTTGTGTCTGTTTACTATTGTGATAACAGTATTGGATCTGTTAGTGAGAGTGAGAGCTTATCTATATGTTATTTACTATTTTGTAAGAATTAATATATTTTTAAAAATAATATTCCACCCGCGCGAAGCCGGGACGGGCCCCTATGATGATAATAAAGAGAAAAGATATTAGAATATTTCTAGCGAACTACAGTCTCATAGTCGTAAAATAGAAATCGATTTAAAAGACACTACTGTTACTCAAGTATTTTCCTTATTTTTTGGTAGTTGCCGACAATGTAGTTGACATACGATTTTCAGACTTACAGATAAAGGTCAAAGATTGTAAATAGATTCTTAGAAGTAGAATGTATACAGTAAGTAATTTTGCTCGTCTCAATATTTAGCAATAACTTGAGACGTTTTTAAAGAGTAAATCGTTTTCGGTGGACTGAATAAACGAATCAAATCAAGTCAAATTAAAAAAACGTGTGTTGTCGTGTGACACCGGATAGGAACGAAGTTTCTTATTATAAAAATATTAATTTTAAGTTCTATTCGAAGTATAAAGAAAATAATTATTCAAGTATACATTTTTTATTATGATTTTTTTATTGATAAAAATAATAAAATGTGTCCAATGTACGTTACTATTACACACATTTTCTTATCTCTATGACGAGGCTGTACGGTGTAATACCCTTGCCTTTTCGATTAAATAAAAACAGATTATTAAAATGTGTCCAATGAATACACATTTTCTTATCTCTATGACAAGGCTGTACGGTGTAATACCTTTGCCTTTTCGATTAAATAAAAACAGAGAATTAAAATGTGTCCAACGAATACACATTTGCTTATCTCTATGACAAGGCTGTACGGTGTAAATCCTTTGCCTTTTCGGTTAAATAGACAGAGAAATAAAATGTGCCCAATGTACGTTACCATTTCACACATTTTCTTATCTCTATGACAAGGCTGTACGGTGTAATACCTTTGCCTTTTTGATTAAATAAAAACAGAGAAATTACATATGGCCAATGTATATACGTTACCATTACACACATTTTTTTATCTTTATGACAAGGCTGTACGGTGTAATACCTTTGCCTTTTTGATTAAATAAAAACAGAGAAATTACATATGGCCAATGTATATACGTTACCATTACACACATTTTTTTATCTTTATGACAAGGCTGTACGGTGTAATACCTTTGCCTTTTTGATTAAATAAAAACAGAGAAATAACATGTGGCCAATGTATGTACGTTACCATTACACACATTTTTTTTTCTTTATGACAAGGCTGTACACCTTTGCCTATTCGATTAAATAAAAAAACAACTACAGAAAAAAAATGTTTTTTATAAATTGGTAGATTCTACGCAAATTAAAAAAGACTTTTAAAATAAATTTACAATAAATAATATTGATATCATTAATCGGTAGGAAAACTATCGTATATTTCAAGTTAGACCAAATTGCATACAGTGTCTGTTTTAGTCTTCTTGATAAGATAAGATGAACTTTCTTTTTTCGAAGTGAGATACAACTTTATTCTTCATTATTTATATCTCGATTATTGTAGATAACAATTTTACACTACAAATATGTAACAAATCCATGTACAGTAAAACAGTAAGAAACTAATGTGGCTTCATGCGGAAAGAAATAGCTAATAAACGGAAGAAAAAAGAATCAATACTTCAAGAACATACAGTAAAGTCGAGCCTGCTTTACATGTAATCCGATTGTGGTGGTTATATATCATGTAAATAACTCTCATGTCAGTTTAAACAAAAAGAAAAGTAAGTTATACGAACTGTTTTGTATAGAACAGTATCCGTTAAAAAGTTTGTTTGTTTGCTTGAACGCGCTAATCTCAGGAACTATTGGTCCGATTTGAAAAATTCTTTCAGTGTTAGATAGCCCATTTATCGAGAAAGGCTATAGGCTATTTAACATCACGCTACGACCAATAGAAGCGGAGCATCACGCGGACGAAGTCGCGCGGGTCGACTAAGATATCTATATAACGGATCGCTAAGAGGGATTTACCTCGATCTGTTATCTCCTCATCTTTTCAATCTATTATGGGACAAAATAGGGAAATTATAATTATTCTAACAATACAAATGAATTATGAAACTAAATTAGAAATAACATGAATTAATAGAGCCAATACATTTAAAAGCATTTGCCATTTTTTCTATCGCTTTTAACCCCATTCGGTGTTACCCGCTCTTAAATTAAAAACAACCTAAATATCTTACAACTTCATGATACAAAAATTCATTATAATCAAATCATTAACGCGTCCCGTTATATATTTAAAAATATTTTTATTTCGTTGTATAAATGTGTGTATTTTGTCTTAGTTTCCTTTTGTTTTGCAAATGAATTAGTGGAGAATATATTCATTGATGCGATGTATGTGTAGAGTTCTTAAAACATTGCAAATAAAATGGATAAAATTCTCGTGTCACAATGTTAGTTACCATACTCCTCCGAAACGGCTCGACCGATTTTTATAAAATTTTATATGCATATTCAGTAGGTCTGAGAATCGGCTACTATATGGCAAAACAACGTTTGTCGGGTCAGCTAGTTGATATATAGAAATCAAAAACATTGTCTTTTTGTCCCAAGCAGAGATATCCGGTCCGAACCATGTCAAAAAAATTCATCCTAAGAGATCCTAAATATTGATTTTTCGTAATGGTGTTTAAGAAGCAATATTTGATAACTGACGTGAGTATGCTATTATTACAATGTCGTAACGCTTTTTACTCCACTGTTCGTCCGTCTGTCACAAGGCTGTATCTCATGAACCGTGATAGCTAGACAGTTGAAATTTTCACAAATGATGTATTTCTTTTACCACTATAACAAAAAATACTATAAACAGAATAAAATAAATATTTAAGGGGGGTCTCCCATACAACACATTCGTGCGCGAGTCCGACTCGCACTGCGCCGGTTCTTGTTTAAGTCTAGCTTTTATTTACAAACGTGCCAAAATATTTAGTATTAACGGATCATTGTTAGCTGTATTTTAATTCATTCCGCGTGTTTAACTGTCCTAAAAGCTGAAAACAAGGGCCGTGAGAGCCTACGTAATACATTCCATCATGCATCTACACTATTAAATAGTTTTCTAAAATTCAAATGTGATTAACTTACTATTTTTCCTTGCATTTTATATCGGGACTTTAACTGGCAGATAGCTGATCTAACAAGGAGTAATTTAGGCTATCTATACATCTCGCTACGACCCATAGGAACGGAGCTACATGCGAACGAAGTCGTGTAGGTCGGCTAGTATTTAATATGTTACATAACTAGATTTGAACTAACTGTCATGGACATTTGTAACTTATTGATAACAAATACATAACATATAACTAATTATTAATTAGAAACAAAGATAACGTAACTAACACCGTATAGGTAATTTATTACTATAGTTTTTTTTTTATTATTTTTAATGTATGACCAAATCCGTCAAAAATAATAATGAAATGCAGAGAAAGTAACATGGAATATTTAAATTATAAATATTAACAGTAATATACGATTTTTCCAAGGTTCTAAGACAAAACAAAAATAATCTAAATGCACAATTAAATAATTTATTAATATAATATGAAAGGACTTTTAGTAATTATATTTAAATTCTACTAACAACTATCACAAGTCACAACCAGTTTAGAAAGGGGTTTTTTTGCAACTAATAATTTATATATAATTTATTAATAGGTATATGCTACAATCTGTCTGTTAATATTACATAAAAAAACTATGGTAAATATAGTTTTCTATTATACAAGCTTTTTATTTATTGCAAAATTTTATTAATAAATATAAAATCTGATTTTTATTAGAAGCAAGCGCTATATATTAATGATTGATTTTAATAATTTAACTGATGTTATTTTACTTATCAATTAATACATCCATAGTAAATAATAACTGTATTTATTGGTATTTTAAAAGTACTGAATGTAGCAGTACGTTCCTCACGACTCATAAAATGACGTCCGTCTGACCTCAGCTTTAGACGAAATCATTCATAGTTAATAGCGCATCACCTGCATAACCAGTATGGCAAAAACCTGTTAAATTTGATAGTTCAACTATATCCGTCTCTGTCTGTCACACGCTGCTAATATATCTTTGTCACTTTCAGGCATGGTATTCGTGTTCAACGGGATGTCAGGGCCCAGACTGACCGTCTTGAGATGCAGTGCACGCAAAGCTCGCCTTTCCTCTGCCAGGGTTGCCAACGTTTTAAATATTATCTAATTTTGATCACGTTGTTACTTCTGAATTTATATTAGACGTGCAATTATTTATAGTTTGTAAGCTTTTAATAAATTTAGTATAGTAGCCGGTTACTAAGTTTAAGTCAGCAAAAAAATAGTCGAGGAAAGTTGCGCATTGGGAGGTTCCATCTGCGAGATTTACTATTTTGACAAATATCTGCTATTTGCGCGGGAACTGAAATGTCGCATAAGAACTAATCTTGTGTGACGCGACTGCTCTCGGCCCGAGCTCCTGGCTCCCTCTATTACGCCTTTTTAGGTGGCGAAAAAAGGCCTAATCTCTATTAGGCTTTATTAGACTTCTGAGCATTCAAGGACCTATACTTACGTGCCAGTTATTATAACTATTGCATTTGATTTCCTGCTGGTTTATATAAAAACGTTCTTCTATCTGTGCAATTTTTAAGCAAACAGATATGATATTAATTTAATAGAGAAATGTATCGTTGTAACTCTTCCAGAGAATCACGTGAATAGGTAACTTTATTATTTAGTTTAGTTAGATGTTAGGTACTCCTTAAACCTGTACCAGAGCCAGAAATTTCTATCTAAATGGTATTATATACTATCTTTTACACTCTAACAATAATATAGAAATGTAATCTAGACGGATGCCGAACAAGGGGCTTGAGACCCAGTAGCAGGTTTTAAAAAGCTCTTTTACAATATATTAACTCTCACCTCCACCACTCGACCTCGCTAACGACAATAGATAATAAAGTAAACTTACGTGGACCTCAAGAAGGATGACCTTAACCACGACACTACAACACTTACTTCCATGTACACTGATGTACATGTACCATGACACTAATCTATCGCACTAAAGGTTATATATTGTCCACACGTCGCTATACTATTCATAATATAAAAAAATATCTTTCAGAATGGGTTTATACCTCACGGATGGAAAGATTATAACACGGATGAAAAGATAAATTCAAAAATGACAGGAAAATAATCATCACTCAACTACAAATCACTTGCGAGAACAGTTCAGAAGCTAAAGATGGAGAAGAAATAGATAGATCAACTGCTGTCATAGGATTCTGATAAGGATTAACTCTACGGGTGGGCATACCATCATTGAGAATGCAGAGACGAAAGATGCGAAGCAAAATTATCAGAACTATGACATCCCCACATTGTGTGATGAACATTGAGATCACCCATGATGGGTGGGATCGATGAGAACAGTATCTGGTAAAGAAGAGAAGATAGAATGTAGTTCAGAAATTAGGGAATAAGAGGGATAGAAGATGTATAAAGAAAGAAAATAAATATCAAAAGCTCTCACCGTGACAGCATTAATCTGTTCACTATGAGCAAATAGGGGATAGAAGAAAGAGGAGTATAGTGCCGTATAAGAACGGCACAATCTAGGTATATTTATTAAATAAATATAGTAATAAAAATTTATTCAGTTATTTTAATGCAACGTATCTACGTCATAAGGTTACTTGGTAATTTAAGGTCGTGATATGATTTATAACTTTAGTTCTAACATTGTTAGTTTATTGCAAAAACGTGAATCCATACTTCCTTATGAAGAAGATTCACATGTATTATTCGTAAAATAATTATTACCTTGGTAAGTTTTGTATGTTGGCAACCCTGTCATTAAATAATATGACATTTAAGGACGGTACAAGGTAAACAGTCGATTTGTCAAGCAAGGCTTTCGTTCCTTTCTCCACTTATGGAAAAGTAAATCTAAAATAGATGTAAATATAAAAAGTAGCCTTTATTTACTATTTAAGTACTACCACTATATATTGTAAAAGAAAGTCTCACGCCGCGTCTGGATGTATGTTCGTGATAAGCTCAAAAACTAATGAATGGATTTTCATGCGCTTTTCACTAATAGACAAAGTGATTAATGAGGGAAGTTTAGATGTATAATTTGATATGGTTTTGTGTAGATTGGTTGAAATATAACGATATTTGTTGAAAATGTCGGAAAAGCCTATCAGCCTTCAACGAAAACGCTGGCTAACTATTTTTGAGATCGGATGAAGTCAGTCAGAGCAGAAATATGTTATATAAATATTCTGCTTGCTTATAAAATCTTCGTCATGTCTATAGCATTTTAATGGAATATCAGATAGATAATAATTATGCGATAAACTTATCATTTATCTATGAACACATGAACTTGATGGTATGTAAGAATTTATGACAAATTCCAACAAAATTTATTCAATTTAGCCTGGAATGAAAACAAAAGTCAATCTACAATTTAAATATATTTAAACAGTAGATAATACTTACTAGTATATAATTTCATACCATTTTACTTTCTTTTGGAATAAATTATATAAGGAAATCTTGTGCAAATCCGTGGATTTAGTCTTTAAGTTTTCTGTCAGTTAGTATTAGAATATTTGCATTAAAAATATTACTTATATTAACAAGAACTAACACTTGAGTTAATAAAATTAATTGTACAAATTTGAAAATTTATTTGTACAGTAATGTAAGCAACAAATTCAATAAAATACTAAACGAAATGAAAAGTGGAAAAAATATAGTTATATTATTGAGATTTTCATACAGAAAAAAGTTAGAATCACATTAAATCTGTTTAACTATGTCTTTTTATATTATTTTGCTTGCTTTTCTAGATTAATTTAGCATAGTTACATATGAATCATTGTATTTTTTAAAATATGTATTCTATCTTACCTAATATGTTTATTTATGCAAATTTTATGTTTTTAACTAATATATAAATCTTAAGTAGTAGTAAAATATGTAAACTAAAATTGATAATAAAATTATATTTTAAATTTCCTTTAACACAATGTATATCAGTAGGAATTGACCTTTATGTATTTTAGTTTAAGAATTATTTTGATCTTAAATATCTTCTATTTACAGACATTCGATAAGTTATATTTTTATAATATATACGTATATATTATATAGAATTCTCATTCACCATCATCCATGGCACAGTATGAGTAATTATTTTTAGAGTCGGCCTTCGCCTTCTGCTATAGCGGGCAATTCAAGTTTTTGTGGCACTGAGAAAGCGATCGAGGTTCTACTTCCATTCAGACAAACATTGTAAGCTTCTTGTTTATATATAGAAATACGTTTATATACACTACATAATTAATTAAGAATCATTGTATTTAATTGTTTGCAAATCGGGCAATTTACGTGTACAAAAATAATACGTCTTTCTTCAATTAAATTGTTTGCATGTGACGATGTGAAAAAGATAAATATTTTTCTCTTCAATATAATTCGTTGTGTAATCTCGCAATCAAAATTTTCCAGACAAAATATTTAATTTTAACCTTTTAAGTATACTTTAGTAAATAAAGAAAATCAAAATATATATAATCCATTTCTGTTTCAGACATTCCAGTCTCTACATAATTGTTCCCTGGAGCGATATCTACTCAGACTTCTCAATGAATATATATATATATGTACTCAGTATCGTGATGGTTAAACTATGATTGGAAAGACAAACATATAGTTATGTATAAGGATAAGAGATGGCTGGCTTTTACTTCTTCAATACTAGATGGCGCTGTAAACTTTTTCCGTTTAGCCTGACATTTCACGTTCATAATGAACGTCGCTAAGAATTAGAAAGTTACAATTTATTTATATTATTTACAGCATTAATATGCAAAAAATATTGAAATATGTTATTCGTTTTTTACAAGACATGTCAATGAATTCACGCCTCAACAGCTTAATGGAATGGACAAGCTGTCTTGCAGGACGGTTCTTTTACCTAAGGCTATGCTCGGTCAATAACCAATAACTTACTATGTCTGTGCAAAAAATAAAACAAAAAATATAACGTAATTTAAAGCGATCTTGATAACATTTAACAGTAAACTGATTGAATTCCTAACGGTATTCGCAAAGAATGTTGAAAATAGTTTGTTATATTCCGCTGCGGGTGCGGGTTCATTTCATTTCACGAAAATAAGTAAATTACGGTTCTTCTAACTTTTGAAGAATTATCCTCTCCTACTTATTTCCTAAATGTAAATGTTACATCACAAAATAGCCTCTGGAAAACTCGTTATGGCACACAGATACTGTATATCCTGGATCTGGATTTAAACATAGTCTCTGAGTTACAGAAGTGTTTTTTTTCTCTTGTGTCTGTAATCAGAAGGCTGTTAAAGTTAGTGCGTTGATGTATTTCAATTCACTGTGGACCAAATTCAAACAATCAAACACTTACTACCATTTTTAACCGTATTTTACCCAACAATCTACTTACTATGTAGCACCGATCACTAACCCGGAGTTGTTCATGATTCATACTCCAATAGGACTTACCTGTAAATAACAATGATTCACATTAGCAAATATATTAAGTATTATACAAGATAACAGATAACAAAGCTCATATTATATATTTACACTAAGCCTTTAAGTTGTTTTAAACCTGATTATGTAGCATCAAACACAATATCGTCGCCGCCTCGCGCATTCCGACATGTAAACAATATTATATTTTCGACCAATTTACATGGAAGTTAATGAATTAACCTATACATAAACCTTCTTCATGAATCACTCTTTAGATTAGTAAAAACCTTATACAAATCTGTTCAGTAGTTTTGACGTTATCGCATTAATTAGAAAGGCTTATTAAAACTGTAACTTTCAGACAACAAAAATGTAAAAATAAATATTCGTCATAATATATCGTTGTTGTCTTAAATTTATCCTACGTACAGACTGACAGAGTTACAATTTTATTATAGGTACTATGTACAGATATAAATCCACTAGTGCCCTTTGTTCACAAGTGAGAATGACTAAGCGAATGCAATTTAACCGATAAAATAAACACAAAAAGTGTACACCATAGCAAATTGATCGTGTACTATTTAACAACAATGATTATAAGGGAAACAAGCAATAACAAAAGTTTCGAGTCAATGGCAACTTTCACTACGATCTAGTTGTGGTGACCCATTGTCGAAGGATCGTTTACTACTTTCACACCCGGCTATATTCATTGATTAATGCCTTCATGTGGGATGGCTACAAAAAATATAGTATTTTTAATACCGGATATTTGTATTATAGGGCCTTTAATAGAGTTTACCGACTTTACAACAACAAAATTAAGATGACGTCTATGGGTATTGGAATCACAAATTCCGTCACAGAAAAGTTTACAATATGAAAATCAAATTGGTCTATTTATTTTAACAAGAATATTTATAATTCAAGAAAGTATATTTAGTTATATTGATTTGGATTGTGTTTTACGTTCGAAGATGGCACAATTGATACTTATCCAACGGAAGAGTTGAAATAATGATGACTTCCTTTGAGATATTGCAGGCATTTGGCATAATAGCAATGGGAGTCCCCTCTCCTAGGCAGTACTAGGCAGCAGTCATATAAAACACAGCCATTATGAATATCTCTGTCTAAAATAATACCCAATTTAACTCTGATAAGAAAAGAAATAATTCAATATGAAAGAAAATGGACATGTATATGGATGGTATCTTTTGGGCATAGTTTGAAAAATAAATACAACTTCTAGAAGCTCTTATTTTGGTATTGAAATTATTTACAACAGCTAATAGCTAGCGATGAAATTCCAATTTAGACGTCAAACTATACTAGTAGCAATAAAACTTTAATAGTTGAGTCTCTAGTCGTAAAGTTATAAAAGCAAACAAGGATATTGAACCATTATCACTTGGAGATAACATTTGGTTGCAAAGTTACAAGCCAATATGTTTACGATAGTTCCGTCATTGTATGATGATTCATCAGTACATTCTTGTTGACCTATACAAGATGCATGTAGGGTTTCCATCGTCTCAATTTTTATAATATTTACAATAATTATCATAAATGACTGGAGTTTGAAACCCAGAAACAAGTTTTACGAAGCTTCTTTAATAACCTAGATACAATCAAGAGCTACATAATAAAGTTTATAATAAATTTATGATAACATGATTGTAAAAGATTAAATTTAAAACCTTTATCCATTGATAACACAGTTCTGCTACTTAGAATTTATATAGGATTTTAATACATTTTCTTATAGATTAACCTTATAAAATTAACCTCTTCAACTATCCACTAACTGATTTCAATTAAGACTGAACTTAATGAAAAAAAAAGTTAAAATGTTTTAATCTACGGATTTAACCGATACTCATACTTTTCCACTAAAACTTAATAAGGAAATCATTACATGATATTTTCTGCTTACAAGGCGAATTAATACGTAAAAAGAATATACGTTTATATACATAAAATAAGCATTTATGTTTACAGAATTCCATGTAGTACTCGTGACTTACGTAGCCGGAGATCCGGTCGATTGACTGCCTTGCTCAACTGACCTGTACTTGGTGAAACTAGACTTTTTGTATTTCTTATATAGATTTAGACAAAAACAACATACTAGCTGGTATCTTCTAATTTATGCACATAATGTGAAACTTAAAATGTTTTTTGTGAAGTTAAGTTGGTAATTAAATTTTGGCTAAAATATTTTGATAGTCTTGTACTATAATAAAAGCCTATTTATAATACTACTTTTTCTAGTATAATAAAATTAATTTGTTGACAATTTTGAGTGTTGTATAATATGAGACTAAAGGCCAGAAGAAACTATGAAAAAAAGAAACTATACTAGTTAGACTGGTATGCTATATTTACAGCTCTAATAGTTCACTATCTAAATGTCTTTACTGAGTAGTGTCTGCGGTTAGAGATCTAGGCGTAGGTTTACAAAGCCCAGACAACTACTCAGGTTGATTTAACTGTAACTCTATTAAGCTTTAGTAATTAACATAACGTCTAGCGCGTCCGACCGTTGAAACCAAAGTTGTGAACGATTCTTCACAGCTCACAATTGTCAGTAAAACCTAAGGTTACTGATATAAATGCTCTAAAATAGGGTGTTATAAGTATGCTCATAATAAACACATTTACTGCTCACATTTACTAGCAATGAGCATGCTAGTTTTAAGTATGCTCCTGAATTTAAGCATGCTCAAAGCAAACACTCTAATACACATGCCATGATCAATACTAGTATGCTCATTAAGCAAACACGTTACACACACACATTTGCTATTACCTTCCCCCTTCCACCCCCGCATCAATGCAATATCAAAAGCATGCTTTATAATAGCATGTCCTGTACACACATGCTAGTAGGTAGGTAATTAGCATGTGTAGCCTAATTTTATCCTCGATTAAAGTTTTATTAACTATACTAAGATTAAGGAGGCTGGAGCTTAGAATTCTTGCTCTATTTCTAAAGCAATACCTAATAGAATTAAATAAAATAAGTGAGAATAGAAAGAAAATCGATAACAATACAATTATGACTTATAAATTAAGTTATCTGGTAGAAAGTTTAGCGTAGCCACCACCCAGAGTCAGACTGGACGTCCTACAGGCGGCTGACCTTCACACCATATACCGCGCCTTGACGACATTCCACGTTCTTTATACCTATTATATATTAATATCACTTTATTATGTTACTGAATATATTGTCTTACTTTGGACTCTACGTAAGGAGAATTTCCAAAAGATTTAGTGTCTTATATGCAAATTTCATCGCTCCTTTATTACTATAGACAGTATAGAGAATATAACATTCGAACAAGCATGAACTGACTTATATATTAATGACGTAACAAATCACAAACACGACAAATAACGCAGAAAGTGTCTCCATTAAATGAACACTAAATTGCTCTCTCATTCACTCTTAAGACACTTCAGAGTCCTGTAAAAAGATTGGACAACAGGGATCCAGAAATCGGATATCATATACAAGGTACGTAATTTACATTGTGTTTATTTATTCTTCGCAATTAAATAAACTTAAGCGATAATTTTTATAAAGGCGACGTCCATTGACGCAATGTTAGTTCAACTAACTATTTAATTCTTTACTCAGTTCATACGATTTGTCACAGAGTATAATTTAGTGACAGTAATAACTTGTCAAAAAATATTTATTTAAAAAATAAGTATTATTTAATATATTTTTCTTTAGACAGATTACGTAATAAAACTAAAGAATAAAAACAAATATTTTGTAATACTCTTAGATCTGCAAGTTTATTGATCTACAAAAATCTGTTGACTCAATAAATAAATGGTAATGCATCGATTTATTTAACCCACATTTATGTTGTGAAATCGCTCATATTCGCTTACACCAGCATCGTGAGAAACATACTGCTTATTAAGTGCTTTTGATTTTTCATAAGGATGTGTTTACATTAACAATATAAAATAATAATTAAAAAAAAGGCTTTTTCTTATTAGTAAACCTTTTCATTTGATACCTATATTGTGAGGTTGCAAAATCATATAACTAGTCCATCACCTTAAGAAGTCCGCCATATTGGTTTAAAAATGACGCCACTGAACTATCCTAATGGCAAATCAGGGATTGTTATCGAAGTTAAACGTCTATTCAAAATTACAGCTCAATCAAACAGTTGGAGAAAAATACTTATACTAACAAGGAAAGTTAAATAAGTTTTTAAAAAGTTAATTAACAAGTTGTAAAAGGAAAGTGAAATAAGATAAAGAGTTAGTAAGACTATCGATAGCTCTGAATTGACGAGTTTCTTTTGATTTATTTCAAGTATAGCCATTTTTGGTAATATATAACCTCTGTTCTGATATATTTGAGGCAGTTTGGAATAACAACGTTGCCGGATGTTATGGCTTCGAGAGTTTATGTTTGCGCCGTTCGGCGTTTCTTTCTATGTCTCCATATTTGCTCCGCTTGGCAGATTCAGCGTTGGTGGCCGCTGCTCCCGCAGAAACAGAAGTCGCTTGTAAATGAGAAGCTGCAAGTGTATCCATACATGTAGCATCCCACACAAGAGTTCTTCCTAGCTTCCACGGAACGAGCGTCATTCCATCAGGTCTCTTGCCATAGCTACGCGCCAAGTCGTCGTAAAAATTATACACAAGATGCTCCCCTTAATTTTCTAAAATAAATAATACTATATGATATTTGCTTAGTTTTATTGGGAATAGGAGTGCTGAGATGAGCGGGTTAGGAATAAAAACCCAATGCATTTATTTTCCCTAACTGTTTTTCTATAATTAAATAACAGTACAATGATTAGAAAGTGCATTAAGTTGAAGTAAAATTCAATCAGATTTTAACAGTACCGCAATGTAAGGCTTGCCTGCGGTACATTTGCATAGGTTAGGAGATAATACTCAATATCGCACGGAGCCGCAACTCCGCATGTATCCGCGGCGTGACTGAAATATCGACATCGCTTGCAGACGTGAAAGTGAATTTCTTATATGAAACTGCATTTATCTTTAAGGCAATATAAGTTTTGATTTTATATTGAACTAGTCGACCCGTCCGGCTTCGCTCGGGTGCAATTTAACACGTGTATTTAGCCGTAACCGCTATGTCCCTGCATTTTGAATCTGTAATTTCTTCAAAAATATTCGTTTACATTTAATGCTGTAAAGGGCCATATTGATCTATATTAAACGCACAATGTATTTAAGGTAGCTAATTGGATAAGGATTAATGCTGTATTGTTTAAAATCGCTTCGTAAATAAACCATTATTTTTTGTAAAAAGTAAAGGATATTAATGGTTATTGTGGGATATCCCTAAGAGGTAGACATATACAATCGCGGACTTTTTTGTAGACCTTTTACATTATTTTGATTTATCCCGTAGGGTTCAGCCAGCGTTTGCAATGTAAGCGCAAAAAAATGTGTTTATTTACGACATCACATTAAAAACCTCTACAATTATCAGTGTTTCTCTACTATATTATATATGTATTATACATATAAACCTTCCTCTTGAATCACTCTATCTATTTAAAAAAACCGCATCATAATCCGTTGCGTAGTTTTAAAGATTTAAGCATACATAGGGATATAGGGACAGAGAAAGCGACTGTTTTATACTAGTAGTGATGTTTAAAGTTCTGGCATCTAATAGTATATAAATAGATAAAAGGAATTACATCTATGCACGCTAATTCGTTCGTCGAAAAATCTCTATAAAATAATATATGTGAAAACTAGTGGATATATATTTATTAATAACATAACTTTCCATATGTACAGAAAATCCGGGTATCCGGGAGTAGCCAGGACAGGTGGCTATCTATACTCTGTCTATATAAAATAATAATTAGTTTCTAGATTTATGGAGAAAATGCTCTTTTTCTTCATAAAAAAGTGGTTGATAAGTGTTACAAAAATTTTTTATTTAGATTTACAACGTTAAGTATTTTACTGATGATATTTTAATTGTTTCCTGAAGTCAGTGCATTGACTACAGGATTCGTTGAATGATGAAAATATTTATTACTGTACTGTTCCTAGTCATAACTCATCTGCCTATTCATCACCACCAAAAACAAGAACAATACAATCGATTTCAATCCTATTCAATTGTGTGGCGAGAACGTATGCAATTAAAACATGGGAATTCTAGGCCGATTACGTCATGGAAATAGAAAGTAGGTGATCAATTATGTGATATATAACATGTGTATAAACAATTATTTATAAGTAACTAAAGCGTAGTACTGGGGACCCACCACATGGATTCAATTTCCGTTCAAAACTATCATTTTTCAAAATATCGATTAATAAATGCGCTTATTTTTCAATTATAGTCTTAGTAAGGATTATTGTCTGTATTTAAATAACAAGCAAAATTTATAATACATTGCTGACACAGTGGAAACAACTTTTAAGTTAACTATTTTATCATACAAATTAAGTTATACTTAAAAAGAAACCTCAACGGAGCGAGAAAAGCTTTAGAAGCGAGAATAGTTTTATAAAGTTGTAATGTGTGCTTCTGGAGTTACCAAACTTAAAACTTTTCGAAACTTATAGGAATACTAGCCGACCCGCGTGACTTCGTTCGCGTGTTGCTTCGCTCCTATGGATCATCAGGTATCTGCTAATGAAAGTGCTGTCGAAATCGGTCCAGCCATTTCAGAGATTAGAGACAAACAAACAGACCGACAGATAGACAGACAAAGATTGTAAAAAATGTTGTATTGGTATATGTACTTAGTAAAAAGTAAAAAGCGGTTAATTTAATACTACAAACAGACACTCCAATTTTATTTATTTGTATGGATTATTAGGAGAATTCTGTTAAACTAATTTTTGTTTCTCCTCTTACCGCTTTTTTTGGTTTTCATGGCTTTACCTTAAGTATTAAGAAGTTACAAATTTAAATTTTGTATCTCAGAGCTTATATCCTTATGAGGACAAGTTTATGCATCAAGATTCAATGAATTCGTAACCGGGTTGGCAGATTACCCGCTGCAGTGTCGTAACCCAACTACATTAGTATTCCATCCGTTATTAGGATAAGGCAGCAAATTTCTTTTTTTATCGCATCAAGGTATAACTTTTTTCCATAAATGGTTTACACATTTAAGAAAAGATGGGAATGAATACAAAGAACATTGTAAAATATTCTTAAAATAACCTTTTAAGACCCGGAGGAATCTGCTTACAGATTCCTTCCCAAGCCGGGACTTGGGAAGGTTATGTTATGGTTGGTGTGATTGTCTCTGAAGGATGTTCCTACTCTACTACCTGAGCTTGTCCGCTAATGGACTCTACTCTGGGGGAGATAAGATGGTACTACTACACAGTGTCGCCCCTGGAACTCCACAACTTATATGCTCTATCTCGATAATTCTGCGACAGTTTGTCGAGTATTTGAGTTATTATACAAAAATGTTACCCAAATTGATGATCACTTGAGTCTTTTATATTATTACTATAATATATCTTGGTTGAATATTACGTAACGAAGTTAAACAGTGAAGGTGAGAGTTGAGAGTTTATGTATAGTAAAGCTGCTCATTTAACCTACCCCTGAGTCTCAAGCATTACTTGACTTCCTAAATTCGAAAGAATTTAAATTTTATGTAATCTGTTGACATTAAGATTTAATTTAAAGCTGTTGATTACGAATGGAAAAATCGCTACCAACTTAAAAGGTTTTGGGAATTATTAATTTGCAAAGTAAAGGTCAAATAAGGTAATTTTACAAGTATATAATATATAAGTTTTAGCGGAATGCGGCAACAAGGGCAAACACTAAATATAAATAGGGTCTTAAGCTCAAGTTGATTAAAATTTTACAATGTATAAATGTCAATTGATATTACCTACACACTGCAGTCGACATTTATTGAGACCTGTAGGTTGTTAATAACTATAAATATTAATAATCTATTTAAAATTTATCGCTTGTTAGATGTTTAATATAGGCTCTAATGATAATATAAATATATTGTTTAAAATATATATTAGTTTTACGATTATATCAAGTTAAATCAATTTTAAAACTTTATTGTACACCACTAACAAGACTTAATAAACTAGATATATGACATTATATAAAGAGTTAACTGTGAAGTACAACGGGTGGTCTTATAACTAATAAGTATTTTCACACAGCGGAGTACTATAGTGATCCCGAGTCGCCTCTTCATGACGATGATAACTTCGATGGTTTTTAGCAGATAGTACGGTACAGAGTACAAACATTATGGATTAAAAAATCGGATTTACATCCCCATGACCTTAGGAGGTTGATCTCCAAAAATACCTCTTTAGAGCTCATTTACAGTGTCATAGAAAATCACAGTCCTATCCTCAAGGTTTGGGCTGGCTGTTGATATATAGTTAATCAGTCATTCTTTTTAATTTGCTTACATGTGGTATAGGTTTCTATTTCTAGACAGTCTTGTCATGTGCATATAACCGGATCAGAAACCGGGTTGCTTATTTATTATCGCCATAAAAGTGGCTGGCATATAAAAATCTATATAAAAATGAGTTGTATCTTGCCAAACACGTGTGTTGTATAGTAACTTATAATTGCAAAAGGCAAGCTCGCAATCAAACGGTCGTGAGTGGAGACCGACGCTTGCGCAATGACCTTTCTAAATTATTGTCTGGTGATATTAATACGATGAAGTGATCTAACAGGACAATAGTTTGCGAAATAATACGACACATCAGATTACGATATTCGCACGCGAACGACTTGGATGCTTTACTGATAACATCGAGTTGCTTATCGAGAATTAAGTACACAACATGCTTAAGCAATCGTAGAGCAGTTTTCTATACTACTCGTGTTAAGCTCGATTATACAGGAACGTTTAAAACGAAAACTAATATTAATGGATATAAATTCTAAAGGAGATTCATTAGTTTTCAGCACGGTGAACTATTTAAACAGAAAAACGTAAAAGTCTGCTTACTTACTTTTAACTAGTTGCCAGAAAGTCTAAAAAAATACACTTTATATTTAGAAATCATTGACATAAAATAACGCATTTTCAATAATTTTTTTTTTATATGCTGTTTATAAATAATAATTTTGAACTCTATTCTAACGAACAATTTTGATATCTATTCTCTTCATTCCTATATATATTACAAAATTAAATTCATTTGTTCTTATAAAGTTTTAATTACATTCAGTAACATTGAATATCCGTGCTTGTATGTGATTTATAGTCCGGAATATGATATTAAAATCATCATTTTATAACAGTTTAATTACAATGTTTCCACAAAAACGACAAGACAAGGTAATATTAATGAAATTAAATGGCGTTCTGTCTAATTGTATGTATAAGGTAAATGTACGTAATTTCGGCATGTTAGGCTCTCGAGAATTAGTGTCATTTTTAATACGTCACTAAACGCCATATCACCATATTTTGTCAGTAATTTATAATTGAATTGTTTTTTTAATTTTTTTGTCATATGACAGACAAGGGACAAACGAGCAGACGGTCCACCTGATGGAAAGTGGCCACCGTCGCCTATGAACATCGACAAAACTAAACGGTATCTCTTGTTTTGTCGATGCGTTGCCGCCTCGAAGATAGAGTGAGGAGGGGGGTTATTTATTTGTGGACATGTAGTATCAATCTAAGTTCGTAAGTGTGAGGTCCCTGTTGCGGTACAAAGGTTTTTTGAGTTTGTAATGTTAATTTAGTAATAAATGTTTAATTTATTTATTTATTCTTGTACCTTAAACTATATACAAAATTAGTAGATATGAGAACTAGTGTACAAAGGATTGCTTATCTCTTGGAAGAGATATCTTCCAGTAACTCTGGATATAGAAGAGGATTATTAGAAATAGCGGTGCAGGCACAAAAGATAATTATAACTAAGCTTTATACGCAATAATAACTACAATATACTACATACACTATATAAAAATACATACCTACATAAAACCTTACATATATAACTATGTAACAACAGCTTTATTTAAATAAGGATGACATAAGCATATTGTTTTTCTTAAGAAAATTTTCCTGATCTATCCAGAAGTGAGATTTTTTCCTGGAAAAATTCGCTCAGATGAGTCTTGAGTAATATAGATGGATATGGTTGAAATTTTAATTTCTCTCGAAGTATCTGCTGCATTACTGAGTCGTGTCGTGAGGCAGGAACGTTTTGAATGATATGTTTATAACACATAATCAATGTTTTCACAACAAATGTGTAATTCACATGCGAGGCGCGGATGTAACGGAACAGCGAACAGATCGCTATCAGATCAGTTTTCCCTGATAAGATTGCGGTAAACGACTGATCGTGGGAAAATAACCAACTGTTATTGAAAACTACTATTAATTTCCTAGTAAAATGGCGCGTGTGTATATTATAGCTCGATATCCGACGCGCGACTTTGCTCGTGTAAAGCTCGAAGCTAAAGATATAATATAATTTTTCGATTTTCGATTCGACGAGCGCGTTTAACCAAACAAACACACTCTTTGGCTTATATATATTTTGGCTATTTACCTTTATATTAGCAAAGATAACATACGCAAGCACTCATTTATTATACCTGTACATAACGTCAAAAACAACTTCTCATATGATAATCTTTATAACACAAAATAAAGAAATAAAAACAAACATTTTTTTACATTATTGTTTGTCTGGTTGTATGTTTATACGAGCATCAAACAAAAATTACTGCTCGAAATTGTACTCAGTTTTCAAAGTTGTATTACTGCGGGTTTAACTTAAAATCTAGACTCTTTAATTAATATATTTTACATTAAAGGTTTGTAGCTTCATAGCTCAAAACTTATGTTTGTAACCTTCACAGTTAAATCTGTTATTAATATTTTTTGACATTTTACTGTATAATTATTACATATATAAACAAGGTTTTTACATTTACTAATAAATGTCATATAAAAACCTTTTATAGTTTTTTGATGTTAATATTTCGTCGATTATCACCCGTTTTACACCTTAAACTATTTTTATCACACTATTATATGTGAAGCCACAATTATTACATAAACACAAAGCACTTCTCTTCTTATTTATCTGTCTGTTTGTTTGTATGGGTTTTACACAAAAACTTCTATTATGAAAATTAAAACGATTATCATACTTTTAGCGATAGAGCCTAACTTTTATTTAAATTTTTTTATTTACATCAGATGAGAAAATCTAAAATGTTTTTCGCTAATCTAAAATGAAAATAGAAAACAATATAACATTTATTAGAGAGGTATTTTGCTTATCGTCGCTAGCAACAGCCTTAGCATAAAATGCGGTTAGTGCTTGCACATGAAAAATTATTCGAACGTAATTGCAATCTCAGTTTCCTTACTGTGCAATATTTCACACTTATTTAATATTAAATAAACGTCGATTATGCAAATAAGATAATATTTGTTATATATGACTCACTAAATGAGGCTATGAGATGTTATTTATGGTTAGTTATATTTTAAAAGTATTGTTATAATTTTATTGTTGCAAAAATTACACAATTGCTTCTGTAAGACATTTGAATATGAATTTTATTGCAACAATGATATTAGTAAAAAAAATAAAATAAAAAATATTATTATATTTTAATCGCAGGGTGCTTTTCATTGTCTGTCTTTTCGCGATAAACACAAAAACCGCTGAACAGAATTTTATGCAGTTTTCGCCAATAGATGGAGTGATTCATGAAGAATATTTTCATTGTTGAAAACGTCGGAAAATTCAAACCGCCTAGGAGCTTTCAGCGAAAACGTGACATGTTAAGTACTGTATTCCCCGTGAAGAAGACTCGCAAGTCAGCTAGATTAATAATAAAAAATAGTACAAATAAATAATTACTCATTCGATTATATTACAACCGAAGTTCATTTCAAACGTCAGACATATCCTACGGAAATTTAACAGGTTGTGCAAATTTTGTAAAGCTGCTTAAAACTTGAAAATATCGAAATCCTATAAAAACAGATAATATGATGATTTATTCTAAAATGCAGTTCATGTATAATGTAAACATATAATACGTGTTGTGTATAAATAGTTATTGGAACAAACAGGAAAATATTAATAGGATTTTAATAGGAACATAAAATACGATCATCTTTAATACTTTTGCTTATATATTGAACATTATGGTGGGCCAAAAAATCTTCTAATTTTTTTTCTCATTAGTTACCATGAAAATATCGTCTGAGATGACGAAAAAAAATTCTGGTTAATTTTGAGCCGTCGAACATTTTTATTTCCCATTGAAATAACATAGGAATTTAATTTTTTATTGTTTGGATTTTTAATGCACTTAAACGAATACATGTCTCTTGAAAATCAAAACATATTCTTGTAGAAAATTTACCGATCTATAAAAATGGTCTGAGATGATTTTTCGCTAAGTTGACTCGTTTAGAAGTTATTCGAGGTTAAAGACCAACCATAAATCGTAAAGGATAACTTTGATCATTTCTTATAATTTATCACAATTAAAGAACAAGAAAAAAAAATTTTGCATTAAACATACATATATCTAGGAAATTTCTAACGCAGTGTCTATCCAACCTTTCTCCTAAAAGCAACAAGTTTTACTAAACACTATTTTGATAAATATTTAAAAGGAAGTTATATTCAAACAAAATACATCTAGAACACTAAAAATTAGGGGAACTCTCAGTATTGAAATTTTGTCTTCGTATTAGTTATGGACGGACGGATGACGGTTTTAAATGTTATTTTGTATGTGAGGATTATAATAGTAAAAACAGCAAAGCAATAGCCCGCATGTTTGGGAGTCAACGACCCGTAGTTACCGCGGGAACTCACATGAAAGTCGAACGTGAGATTATTCTCTTCAGCTATAAATGCAAAGGTTAGAATTAAAACGGTATAAATTACTTACACTTCGATTTAAATATTATGCTAGCAACACTACTGATAGCGTTTGGTTAGCTTGGTTAGCTCGTAATTTCTAATACTTTATTTTTAAGCACAGTTTGGAAGCAGTTTGCCTAGTTAAGGAATCAAGTCCCACACACTGCTCGTCCAAAGCGCTATTATATGTTACAGAATAATTAAATTAATCAACATTAAAATTCTAATTTTATTAGGGTCCTGGATTTCCTGGCATGACCTGATTCAAATAAAATGTTTTGTTTTTATATTCAAACATAAATAAATTCAAATTTTCAAACACATTCAAAAAGATCTTCTTTCGAATTCAACTACTTATGATAATCTAAAGCAGATTAAATCTTACAAAAATATATTTTATTCTGTCTGTTTTTCTATACTTTAAAAATAATTAAATATTTACAGCAGAGTAGTTTTATCCATATAGAAATAAACGAATCATCACAAGATAACAAAATTATGTAGAGCATAGTAATTTCAATAATTTTCGTTTTTATCTAAAATATGTAAAATAAATGTTTACGGGTACGTTACTTTGTAATGGCAACTTTTACTGTGCCCAATCCATGATTGAACTCGTGTGAACGGACTAACTTTCCCGCCGCGAATGTAACACTATCTTTAAATGTTTTATACATTTAAATTACATCAATAGGAATCTTTAATAGGTTAACTTAACAACCAGATATAATACTTATTAACTCAAAACTAAATTAGCTACTAATTCAAGACAGAAAAAAAGGAGTTCATAGTTTTAATCAAGAGTCAAGTTACGGTTGTTAAGATTGGTATCGCCAATAACTGTAGAGAAAATATGTGAGAATTATATATAAATAAAATTCATTTTAGACGCGACATCTGGCGGTTCCTGGAGCTTGTGGTCCAGGACAATGGTTACAGACATTATAAGATGTCGAGGCAGCGGAGTTTTCTTAAAATGTTATAAGAATTATTCGCAATCGTAAAATGAAGCAATAAAAATAATCGATTTAACTATAAAAATTACAACCGAATCCTTTGTAGTATTTATTTTCATGTCAAACATTCTCAATAATAATTCAAAACAAATCTTCAAATAATATTTTGAATTATAAATCAATAAAGAAAAAGTTTGCAAATTATAGATGAAAACTTTTATCTTAATGCTACGTATGTATATATTTAGACGTTAAAAATATGTAATTATTATCCCGTAGAACTATGAATTTTTCTGGGATAAAAAGTAGCCCATAGGGTATACTGAATCTGCGTGCCAAATTTCATTGAAATCCGTTCAGCCGTTTTTGCGTGAAATATCCAAACAAATAGATACCTTATTACTTAATCCAATATACTTTCATCTTACTGATATTTCCTGATAAGAGTAAAATAAAAAAAATTAAAATTGCAATAAATTACGCTGTCCTTGACAATAAGTGTTCAGATAACCGCTCAATTGAACAGAGAGCATACAAACGGACAGTCCGCATAATAACAGTGATTAAACGAGGAAATCAAAAATTATTTGTAGATTGACCTTCATGTACAGTTATTGCATTGTTGTTTAGTAAACAACCCAAAAAATTTTTTCGTGACATTTTATAAAATAATATGGACGCCGGGTCTTCATCAAATATCTCGTAAAAACTGTCTGAAGCACTTACACATAAATAAATATTTTTGTTCTGTTTTCTTCATTCTTTCACCTAACTTTCTTAGATGTTCGTTATACAGTAATATCTTTGTCTCTTTCTAATAATTTATTTATTAAGTTTGATATAAAAAACTTACCAGCGTTTTACTTACAATGATGTCATCTTATTCCACAATTTAGCTTAGTACTTTTTTCAGGGGAATTTTTAGTTTTAAATACATCTTTTGTGTGTAATAGATAAAAAAAAATATTTTTTTATTTTTTCTTTAATTAATTTTGTACAAACTCTAGAATGTAAATTTCAACAATTACTTTAGTTAATAAAAAACACATTTAATACACAGTAGTTGAAACACGTTTAACAAGTTACTAAAACAATTCAGATTATAGTTATTGCCAAACCGTCGCATACGTACATCACAACAATATGGTAATCGCTATCAGCGACATATCCGAAACTGGTTCTATAAGGGTTGTTCACCTTTGGTTCCTTCAACCTTAGTTTTTATGCCTAACGACATTGCATAAAAAACTTGTTTATGTTTTTTGGAAAGTCAGATAACGTGAGTGATGCTTGGACATGGACTTGGACATATCTATTTACTGTTTATTATTATTTTATTAATTTTAAAGACGTCCATCAAGGAGAAAGTCCATCAGCGTCAGCGTGAAAAAATACCTCATCCCTTTAATTTCCTTCTAAAATACTAAAAAAAGCATTTTAAATATATATATAAAACTATTCATTTATCTATAGCGGACTGAAGACAGTTTTGATACATCTAGATCTGTAAGTATGTATTTTTATACCTAATCTCTGTCTTGAGTTCCATTATTATCATACCTATTTTTATCTTATATGCTTATCTAGCTACTAAAAGAAATGCTTTCTATATCGTTTAAATATAATTATATAAATAGTTCTAAAAGTTATTTATTTATATTATTATGTAATAACTTCATCTTACTAATACATATTACTAGCTGACCCAGCAAACGTTGTTTTGCCATATAAATTTGGGATGGGCCACCCTTATCACTTAGGGGGGTGAAAAATAGATAGTAGCCGATTCTCAGACCTGCTGAATATGCATATAAAATTTCATAAAAATCAGTCCAGCCGTTTCGGAGGAATATGGTAACTAACATTGTGACACGAGGATTTTATATCCCACTAATATTATAAACGCGAAAGTTCGTTTGGATGTATGTTTGTTACTCTTTCACGCAAAAACTGCTGAATGGATTTTGGTAAAACTTTACAATAATATAGCTTACACATCAGAATAACACATAGGCAATAATTTATAAATATATAGCGTGAATTATCCAAAATATAGCGGGTGAAACCGCGAGGCGCAGCAAGTATAAGATAAAGGTGAAAATTGGATGTTTGATAGTCAATCATTCAAAAACGGCTAAACGGATTTCCATTAAATTTAGCACACAGATACTCTATAACCTGGCTCAGTACATATGCTACTTTTATCTCGGAAAAATTTAGAGTTCCTGCGGGATAATAATAAAATATGATTATTGTCGTAAACACCGAAATATATTTATTTATTGTTTTTGATAAATCTGAGTATAAAATACCGTGCGAAGCCAGGGTTGACTAGTAGATTCAAGAGTAGAATTTTAGAGTTAAAATACAATCACTAATAATTGTATGTTACCAAACGTAATTATGTTGTTAAACTATTTAAAGATATTTATTTTACAATATAAAGTTCGTGAAATAAAATATGGAAAAATCCAAATTCCACAATAGAAAGTTAGTGTAATAAAAAAGTCGTGAGTGTGCTATAAATATATAATTACTATTTAGTATTCGGTGCTTTTAATTTACATTCAGAACATTTTTTCTGAATTTTAAAGCGACTATATAACAAGATTTCAAATGAGTCTTGTACCGTATACTTTCATTAATTTAAAGTTGAAGCCTTTTATTTAACGGTATCAATAAATTGTTGTTAAATAAAATTTAAATTAATTAATGTTAGTGTAAAAAATAATAAAAGAAATTGTAATATTCAAAGAGTAAAAAGCAAATAAATTAATTATCTGGAGAGGAAAAGGTTATCTACATATCACTTTGCATTGACATAGAATTTTATATGAAAAAAATGAGAAAATGTTGCTTTCATTAAATAATAGTATATAACTTTGACCCTCCTTTTACCCCTTTAGGAGAAGATTTACGAAAAAATATTTTACACGTGTTTAATGACTTTCCACGAAGAACCTTCATAATAAATTTCATTCAAATAACTTCAAACTTGTGCAAAATTTCAAGTTTTTAACCCTTATAGTTTAGGCCCTGCGTTAATATGTCAGTCAGTCAGCTTCTCCTTTTATATATATAGATTTAAAATAAGTGTTATTTTTTTTCGATATATTTACGATTATAAAATTACTAGTCCACTCGCTTTAACTTCACTAGACTTGAACATTTTAAATTAAATTTTAAAATTAAATTGACGTATTGATTACATATATTATAAGGTGGAGTCGCTGACCGTAGATTACCAACTTTAAGGATTAGTAACACAAATCTATAAATACCAATTTATTAACTTAATGAGATCAAGGAAAAACCAATTGATTTTCCAATAGTCATTTGTTGATTCCACGAATGATGTTGATCGGCGTGAACTCGACGCGTGCGATAAAAATGATAATGAGAGGAGCCACGAGTCCATGCGAGTCACGCCCGCATGTTTATATCATATTGTGGCATTAAGAACATTTTGCAATAACAATGTTGTAAATAGCTTGTTTTGTATCAACACCTGTGCTATTTATCATAACTTACTAGTCCATTATTTTATACATAATCTATGACATAAAATTAAACTAGCGCCTCTCGCCAGCTTCGCACGGTTTGTCTACAATACATACATATTTTTCCCACCCGTGAGGGGACAGGTTAGAACACTATTTTCCTCTGCCACTGGGAGAGCATCTCGTAAAAGCCAAGTAACCTAGCACCCCTTGGTGGTAAGGGATCTGTTCCCCGACTGGCTGACTGGCGTTCCGGTCGAGCCGCATGTGGGCTTGTCTTACCTTCTACCTCTCCCATCCCATTAATTCTGCGGATCTAGTGGACTCTGGACTCTTCAAAACAGCAGCATTTATTCTTCACTCCCCCTCTCCACTCTATCTTCGAGGATGCAACGCATGGGCGATGGTGGCCACTTATCATCAGGTGAACCATCTGCTCGACTGCACCTTATGTACCATAAACTCTGTCTTTCGATGAAAACCATTAAAATCCATTGCGTAGTTTAAAAAATCTAACCTCAGATAAAGATGAAGGGAAATTACTTTGTTTTATATTATGTAAAGATTTAACTTATCGAACTTCTGTACATAAATGTTTAAGAAAACTTAATGTGAGTATATGTCTGTTATTGCTGCAGATCTAACTTAAATGTCACGAAAAAAGTTATTATCATTTAAAACTGTCTTATCTACTATTAATTAGTAAAGCAGCATTTACTAAATAGATAATAATTTAGAAAAAAAAAACTAAATAACAATTCAATATAGCACGAGAGAGCCTCGTGTTGTAGAGCCTATACAAGTTTTTTTGCATTTGATTTTATTACCTATTAAGCAAGAATCTGATACCAGAATTCAAATCTCACATTTATTTATAACTAACATTAATTGCTTAAATATTTAAATATCTTGATTCTTAAATAGTTTTTTCTACAATCAGAAGATCAGAAGGAATTAAGTCTATTTTACCTATTAAACACTGAATGATGAATTGGTATGATTATATGAAAAGTTCCATACAGAATAAATAATATATAGACTATTAAGTTGTTAATGTAGTTATTGTAGTGGTAACAACAGTCTGCTTGCCTTGTTGTGTTGACGACATCTTTTATACTATTTAGTATTGTACTCATTGTGGATTGTATTGTACTCATTGTGGATTGTATTGTTATTATATTTATTGTATTGACTATTTAATATGCAACATAAAACATAGTAAATAAAAATCTGTATATTTGTTTTTTTTATGATAGACAAGGGACAAACGAGCAACGTTAGAAAGGGAACGGTCCACCTGATGGAAAGTAGCCACCGTCGCCCATGGACATCGACAAAACTAAAGTCTCTTGTGTTGTCGATGCGTTGGCCCCTCGAAGATAGCGTGAGGAGGGGGAGCGAAGAGTGCTGCGGTTTCAATGGACCCTGAGCAAGAACTCGGTGTTCATTGGAATCGCAGCAGAAATGGGATGGGAGAGGTAGGGGTAGATCTAGCCCACATGACTCGGCCGGAACGAGTCAGAGACACTTAGCGGTCGGGTTACTCTGCTCTGACGAGATGCTCTCTCAGCGGCAGAGGGAAATTGTATTCTAACCTGTCCCCTAACAGGTAAAATGATGTTATGATTTTATTGTAGCATACGCGATAGTTAAATATTTTTTCTATTGGCAACATTAGATCGTATTTCATTGACAAATTACAAACTACCACAGACGCGCGCTTTCTTTTGGTCAATATCTTTTCACGCTGAAGGTACTTTATTATTTAACTAGCTTTTCACCCGCGGCTTCGCTCGCGTTGAAGCCATTAAATAAGAGATCATTACAACAGAAATGAATCGTAATTTTTTTTTTTTTCATAAAATGTATCCTATGTTACTAATACTAATACTTTCAAGAATATGTGTAAAAATGATGACCGGTTAAGTAGTTTTCGCGTGAAAGCGTAATAAATGAACTTACATTCACATCTATAATATTAGTAGGGATGATTTTAGATAAAATATTAACGACTAGTGTGTCAAATGAAGCGATTCTATTGGTAGTTAGACACATCCCTCGCTACGGTCCTCGCACATCTCTGTTGAAAAGCTGAAAGTTTATTTGATTTAAAATTATTTATGGTATGTATTTAAGGTATGTTGATTAGTATGAAAATTCGCGAAAAAAGATATAACTTGGATATTAATAAGCCAATATAGAATTAATTTCATAAAAATTGGATAAAATAATAATCTTATCTAATCATTAATGTATTTCAAATTCGAGGTTAATCCTCGTAATATATATATGTATATATATCCTAAATAAAACCTCGTATTAATTTTATCAGTTTTACATTGAACTGTCTTAAGATTTTAAATTTCTTGGTTCTTATCAGAATATACTGGTTTTTCAAAATTAATTATTCGGCGTTAATGAAGATTATAAAAGATATTGCATTTTGTCGCTTTATTGAGTTTACTGTATTTAGTAAGTCAAACTTCCGTTAAATTAATATAGAAACAATTTGTTTTTATTGAGCATGGATAGAAAAATTAGTTTTTTCTCTCGAGAATTTATGTGATTTTTTTTTATTTCATCTGGAATTTCATCTCCCAAAATCTCTTTACAAAAATACTGCTCTGCTCTGATCCTGCATCAGTCTTAACTTTCTTATCTTTGTAATTAAAAATATTATTGTTTTTGCAACATAAAGGTACAAAACGAGTCCAACATAAGATGATTAAGTATTATTAGACTAAATGCTAATAAAATTAAATTGGGTATCCAAAGAAACTCGATTAAAGATGCATTACGCGTTTGTCAAAATATCTGTAGTTTGTTGACCTCGTGGCGTGCCTTACTACTTAGTTCAGCATTGACATTGCACGGACTGTGGACATAGACAATTTACACATACATTTATATTCATTAGTTAGTTAGTCTATGGTAATTATCGCTAAAAAAGTTTTGTATAGAATATATTTTTTTTGGTACCAAACTCTAAGTGTCATCATTTGCAGATTATGTACAAAGGTATCCTATTATTCCATTAATGGAAAGTCAGGAATGGGAAAAAGAGAGAATTAGTAGTTCAACCGCATTATGACAGTTTTGTTGTAAATTTCTACTTCTACTTACAGTCTACTAAAGCGACGAAAATGACCAGACTTACCTGAAAAGAAAAAAAAGCATTAGTATGAAAGCAAAAAGTATAAAAACTGTTATCGTCTTATGGACTGATTTCCGGTACAGTGAAACTTGTATTGAGGAAATGAAAACATTATGACAATCGCCCATAAAGCCTGCAGCAATAAAACAAGCAAGCGATATCCTATCGGATTAAACGTCGATTTCAAGTGTTTTGGTACTTATAAACTCGTGGGATTTTAAGAAATTAAAACAGACTAATTCCCATGTCCAAGTTTCTAAAGATAATAAAGTAAATTAATTCAGAAAACTACCCCCATTTTTATGAGTCTTCTATTAGGTAACAGTAGGCACTATGTAGTTAAGATTCTAAAAGACACGGGATTATTCAATTTAATTAATTTGACAAATTACGTTTGGTTGGTGTTGTCACAAAAAAATACTAAAAACTGTTATTATTTAGCTTTGCTACAACAGTAGTATAATGAAACAATAATGTTGCCATGTGATAGAAAAAAATTATTAAACTTGTGTCGCCTACAAGTGACAATGGGAATTAATGGGTTAACTAAGAATTATTCAGTTTTTTAGATGATTTATCTCCAATAATAATGTTCATAATAATTTACTTGTCATTTTATACATTGAAGAACAGTTTTTTTTTAATTGTTTTTTTTTTTATCTGCGATACCATCACAATTTTTTTGGTAGTATTATATAATTATTGTAAAAAAAATTAAAATTTTAATGAAATAGTCGTTTTCTTTTCTTTTATCTTTTAAAAAATTATAAAATTAAACTCATCTGATCCTATTTGAACCAAACACTATTCGAGTAAAAGAAATTTTAAGATTAGGTTGATTAGAATTTAAGACCACGCCCTTTATGAATTCTAGATAGAAGCATATATTTTAACTAATTGCACACGGGAAGCAAAAACTGGCTAGGACATCTGGTGACATTTAACCGAATTAAATCAAGCGTGACCTTCTCGGAAAGTGACCCTGTCTCGGTCGCACATGTTCCGTTTCTGTGTCATCTCATTCATTGTGTAAATTGACACACAAAGGGTTCTCTTCATAGGGTTCTATAGAATAGATTATTACAACTAAATTAGCTGACCCGGCATACGTTATTTTTCCATATAAATTTTAAAAAATTGTGGTTGGCCACCTTTATCCCTACCCGATATGCACACAATATTTCATCAAAATCGGTCGAGCCATTTCGGAGGAGTTTGATAACAAACACCTCACACGAGAATTTAATATATATTAAAATTATATTAAAATACTAAGCATTCTGCATTCCTTACTTCGAAAACGACTTGGTGTCTTGAGTGACGTCACGGCGTGTGGAACACAATATTTTTTATCATTTAGTATCCTTATTGCTTTACTTTAGTGTCAACAAGTATGAGGTTCCCCGCGATGTGAAGTCATATTGTCTTTTAATTCCCATTTTACGCGAATTAATTTTTACATATTTTATTAAATTTTTATTTTATTGTGTTGTCTGTTGTACATATTTATTGTCACTATTGTAAATATACAATAAAGCTTTATGTTTAATTAATCATAAAGCTTACAACCGAGTTATTATGAAAAAACTGAATTTAATCCTTTTTCAAGATGGCGGAAAATTCACAAGGAAATTTCGGTCGACAATTCGAAGTTAAGCTTTCCTATTTATATCTTTGGAGAATTTTTGCTAGCAACACTGTTTATAACGCTTTAGTGAAGAGAAGACAACTACGGATCACATGAGAATGAGATTTTGATGTATTGCTTCTGGGTCTTAAGCCAGGCACTGCTCAGTTTCTTGTTTAAGTTACAAGTTATTATTGTCTTTTATGTATAGCTCCTATGTAGATGATATTTGTTGGTTTTATTTCCAACGGATCCCTTAAGTTTTGTAGCGTACATCCGTTTGGGGCATAATTGACCCCGACACGCGACACGAGACCGGTGTCGACTGTCAAGTTTTTGTACAACAAAAACTGATAGTACACAAACAAAACACAGATTATATTATCTTGTTGTTATAGGTGATTTTAGTAACCTTTTCATTATCGCAATTACTCTGTTTTACATTTTAATTTTATTTGTTTTTATTAAAAAAAATTATGCAACAACATTTTAACAAAGTAAAACTAGCTTTAATTTTATAGATTACTAGTCGACCCGCGCGGTTTTGTTCACGTGTATCTCCGCTTCTATTGGTCTTAGCGTGATGATATATAGCCTATAGCATTCCTTGATAAATGGGCTATCTAAAACTGAAAGAATTTTTCAAATCGGACCATTAGTTGCTGAGCTTAGCGCGGTTAAGCAAACAAAAAACTCTTCAGTTTTATATATTAGTAAGTTTAAGATGTTAATTTAAAAAGGTTGTATTCTCTACGCAGACAAAAGTATGACGGCTTGACTAAAATATCCTCCTGGTGGTTATACTTTACACTCAGAGCTTCATCGTTACTGCTAGAATACTCGGGACGTAATCGATATTACCGCCATCGCGGCGTATTTATTCGCTTTGCTTTTAACTTAACGTTGACACAATCAAATGTTGCCACACAAATCAGTGTCATCATAACTTACAGAATGTTACTCAAATTAGTGTTGCCAACATCATGATTAACAATAAATAATGAGATTCGGTAGTTAGGTCGTCTAGACTTATTACTTCTCATCAACCTTTTAAGTTTTTGAGTAACAATTCCTCGAATAGTTACGAGTATATAATCATACTTTCTCTATTTGGTTAGGTTAGGTATTGTGTATGACAAAATACATTTCGGATATCCACCCTTCAAGGTTAAAAGGTTAAAAGTTTTGTACAAATATTTTTTTATATAAGAAAATAATATATTCCTGGGAATTTCAGCTTCTATTTTCTTATGAGATAGCAACAAGACTATATACTAAGAAGTTATATATTATGTATTTGCACAATATAATAAGTAGAATTTAAACAAAAAATATTAGTATTCTCTACATTATTCATCATTCAGAAGTCGACCAACTGAACGATGTCGTAATCACAATTTAAAGCGGTTGACATCGTAGTTTTGTTTTACCACATAATTCTAACAGACTATCAGCAGATTTTAAATTACTTAAACCTAAAAGGTTCGTAAATAATGATATCTTTTGGGACAATATATATTTAACTCTGGTTCTGTTTAACTATACTAGTATATTGGGTTGTCCTAACTAAAAGAAAAAGCCAAATTGTTCGGGAAGTATTTTCAAAGGTGTTTACTCTCATATTTCGGACATATCATAAGGTGTAGGAACGAAATGTTAGAATAGTTACTAGTAACAGACAACACTGGGTATTCAAACTGGGGAAAAACTACACCAGGCTGCAGAACCAGAAAGAGGGAGAAAGGAAGATTATTGAATTTAAGAAATAATCTAAGAAAAAAAGGGACACATTCAGCAAAAGAAGAAAATGATTACATTTTTATTTGTATATCATTTGTTTGAATTCATATTCATAATATTATTAGATTACTAATGTAATCGATCTCTATATCTATACGTACTTATCAGACTAATTTAAATTGTTTTAAAATAGTCCGAAACAATTTTTTTAGATTAAAAGATACTTAATCAACTGTACAAAAACACCGATAAGATTATTATTTATACAACTGTTTTAACTTAACAGTAATTTCAGACGAGTGTTATTATGATAACATTCGTCGAATTTGGAAATAAAATTCTATCATTGGAGAATTAAGATAAGTTATTGCTACTCAGTTACATTACCTATAACTCTAACACTAACAGTAATACCAGAATATAGACAATACTGGGCTAGCAACCCAAGTTTAAGTTTAAGAGGTGTTGGTACAGTCACCATTTCAATATCACTAAAAGAATGTTTTACAAAATACCAAAAAAAATGTATTTAGAAAATTACAATAAATGTAACTAAATTAAATTCTAATAATATAGTACGGTAGGTTTTCTTTTTTTATGGCAGTTAAGGGGCAAACGAGCAGACGGTCCACTTGATGGTAAGTATCCACCGTCACCCATGGACATTGGCAATACAAAGTTGACTCATGTTTTGCCGATGCGTTGCCACTTCGAAGATGAGAAATGAAGGGTAAAATCCTACGGTTTCAGTGGACCCTGAACGAAAACCTTGAGTTCACCAGAACCGCAGCATTAACGGGATGGGACGGGGAAGGAAGCCAGTCGTGGAACAGATCCCCTAATATCAAGGGGTACTGGCGTCTTACGAGATGCTCTTCCAGCGGCAGAGGGTAATTTTATTCTAACCCGTCCCTTCACGGAGAGAATTATATATTACTAGCTGCTCCCCGCGGTTTCACCCGCTATATTTTGGATAATTCACACTATATCATTGTAAATTATAGCCTATGTGTTTTGCTGATGTGTAAACTATATTAATGTACAGTTTCATCAAAATCCATTCAATAGTTTTTGCGTGAAAGGGTAACAAGCATACATCCAGATATCCATACATTCTTACAAAATTTCGCGTTTATAATATTAGTAGGATAGTTGGCACTGGTGGCAAGTGGCAACCCTACAGAATTAAAGCGTGTATTCACTATATGAATTTAAAGAAATCTATAAATAGTATTAAGCTTAAATCCAACGCAGACAGGGTGATAGTTCTCATAAAGTTTTATGTGTAAATCGTGAAAACAAGTGCATGTCAAGTTTGCACGCGTAACAATACTTTAGTACTTTATTAGCTGATAATGTTTATTGTTACTTTAATGTTTGGAACTTACCTCTTATCTTATCAAACGGTTTTATGATAGATTCCTTCCATTCGAATTTATAAGGCAAAAAATAATCCACGTTCATGACACGAATTACAATAATTCTTTACTTCTTATTTATTTAAAATTTAATTGCATATTACATACATGAAACAATAACATTTCATTTCATTATACAAAAAAGTGACAAACAAAGACCTTATGGCTTTTATTGTCTTACAGACAAATTTGTTGTAAAATAACTATAACCTAATAAATGAACCTTATACATAAATAAAGTAAATATCGTATGTATTTTCATTCCAATATACAGGGAGGATTTTTGAGACGGGTCAGTAAGGGCAGGTAACTTAACCGTTATAGTTACAGGAAAACGTTCCTAGGAGACCATCCATAACTGTTTAAGATATTCTGAACTGCATTCACAGACAGCGAAAAAACTGTTAAAATCAAAAAAAAAAATTTTATGTCTATCGATCCTACTCCGTATGGGGATCAAAAGACTCTATGGGACCATTTAAGGTTTGAGTACTAGAAATGTCAGAAATCGCCAAAAATATTTTCCATACATTTTGTACTGAAAAACGATAAAACAACTCATCATATTTTTATTACCAAACAATCCTATTTCTTACTGTGATTAAAAGATTCTTTCAGGCCAACTGAAATTTAAATACAAAAACTACGGCACGACACAACATGTCACACCAACTTCAAAAGGTGATCGTGCTGGTAGCTAAAACAATAAACTTCTTTTCCTAGTGTAGTTTCCTATCCCTATTCTTATTAACGATTTTACATAATTTTAGAATGAAATTTGACTTTTTGTAAAATATTAATGTTGTTATGTTAGTAGGCTTACATGGATAGACTACATAGCTCTGAATTAATGTTTCAATTAGTAAAAGAATATTTAAAAACATATCAATAGCTTAAGAAAATTAATTATATAGAGACAAACTCACACAATTTAGAATTTTTAATAATGTATGAGCACAAACCGATAAAGTTATCAAAATTATAGAAATCTGTTTACTTTTTAGCATATTTTGAGTGTTGTTAGGTTATTGATCTTTAGTTTCAAGGCGTTATTCAACAGTTAACTTGCTAACTACGCGAGTATGTTGAACTTTGGAAAGTTAAGCTTATTGGTTTTGCATGAATATTATACTAGTTTATGTATCTATAAGCTGCAGAATAGTTATTATAATATACCTTTATATTAATAAACATATTGTTACACACTTTAGGCGAAAACTCATTATCTTTCTCTTTTCTGCGCCCTACAAGATAACATCAATGAAACTGAGTAAGGGTAAATAAATATATTCTGAAATAATATTATTTACTAGTATCACTTGTTATTCATTTAGTGATATATTCAAAATAAATCATATTATCTTTCGATGTCCACATTATGTAGAAACGTGAGTGTTATCAAATAATTCATAATATCAATATAATTTATTGGTATATGTACATAATAAAACTTGCACGTATAGATAAATTATATAATTATACCATTTCTGTACTTCCAAAATCTTACTGATATTATAAATGTGAAAGTTTGTATGGTTGGATGTTTGTCACTCAATCACGCAAGAACGGGTGACCGGATTTCGTGGAAATTTTGCCCACATATACTTTATAATCTAGATTAACACATAGGCTACGTTCTATCCCGAAAAAATTTGAGTTCCTACAGGATAATGAAAAAAATATTTAGTGGTTAATATTTTTAGCAACAGCAACAATGTATTGAAAATTTAATTATAACTGATTTTAATAATCTTCTTCTTCTTCTTCTAATGCCTTCTCCTATCGGAGGTTGGCAATCATTGAGGCCAGTTGTAATTTTGGATGCTGCTCAGAACAAGGACCAAGTACTCTTTCCGAACCTATGGCGTAGATTATTAAGCCAGGATGTCTTTCTCCGGCCGGGTGGTCTTTTGCCAGCTATCTTGCCCTGTATTAATAGTTGAAGAAGGTCGTATTTGTGATTTCTCATAATATGGCCAAAGAACTCTAGCTTCCGCACCTTTATAGTCTTCAGGACTTCGAGATTTTTCCCAATCTTTGCAGTACCGTCGCGTTCTTCACAATTTCAAATCCACGATATTCTCAACATTCTTCTATACACCCACATTTCAAAAGCCTGAATCTTTTTACACAGGTTTTCAGTAAGTGTCCAGCTCTGTACGCCGTAGAGAAGAACGGAGAAACGTAACTCATTATAATAATGAATTATTTCGTTTTACTAGTGATATAAGACAGTGATTCTTTTCAAATTTAATGAGTCAACAGAAAGTACCCTGTAGGTTTTGATTTCCTTGTAAATGTCGGAGAGATTGCGTTCACTTTAAACCTTAAATTGTTATTATATTAATTTAAAGATATAAGTTTTTGCATTGTAAAGGATAATAAATTTACTAACCGGAACGTATAAAAACTCATAACAAACAGACGCCATCTTGACGTCACAAGCTGTGATTGCTAGGAATGATTATATTGATGATTATTAATAGGAAAATAGCCATGATAAGTTATGGGAATCCCATACTACATAGTTTATTTATGTTATCATATATTCTCTATATCAGATGGAAGTTACGACCTTCAGATACAGGCTTATAACTGAACTGTTGCCAAGTAACCTTTATTTATCAATAGCATGTCGTCATTATTCTATTTATTTACTTAATAAATAAGAAATCACAATGGAAAAACTTGTATACTTACAGAAACGGAAATTAACAAAGGGCCTCGTAAATATTTGATTTCCTTTACTTATTTATACAAAACTATATATGCGTAGAAAATACATAAAACAATTTGATGTATTCATTTTGTTTTATTTTTTTTAACTTTACTTTGACTATATAAAATGTTAGATTTTTTGTAATTATATTTTATTAATTATATAAATTGTAAGTACTAATAATTGAGAATATTTAGTATACAAAATAGTAAATGTTTAGTTGTATGAGCATCTCATTCGCATCTTGCCGCTAATGTCAGCGAAAGCTTTAGATGAACACTTATAAAGCAGTTAGATTTTCAAACGCAAAATATCAGACTTAGGGCTAGTGCACATAAATTTACACCGACCAAGTCTTTTTAGTCGAGATGTATACTAATCAATGATATTATGTAGTCTCGAATAAATAAAATACAAAATTAATATCGATAGTTAGTTGGACAATCGATTATCGTACTATATAATTTCTATTTCACACAGTTTAACGATAGTCACCGAAACTTTTAAGTTACTAACTTTGGGTATTTTTGACTGGTTACGTACTTAATACATTTATTTTATTTAATCAAAAAATACCGTAAATAATATAGGAAAGAAAGAAATTAAATTGGAATTTTTAGTAAGTAGTTACTAGATAGTGTTAGTGAAAGTGTTGAATGCAGTGTTAGTGCTGAAAGTGCTGCCAGATTAAGGTTACGTGAGTACCTTAAGATTTAGTTGCCACGTCTGCGTTAGGTTAGGTTTATGTGAGTCTTACCTGGGGTTTAAACAGAGTCTGAGCAATGGACGCGAGTGTTGGAATTCTGTTTAAGGACGTCCTTAAGCCTACACTTTGGTCATAAGTCCAAGGCACTGCTCAGGTTTCTCTCGTAATTGTAAGAGACCATATTTGATTATTAATCGGTTCAGTAGTAGTATCTACGTTGCGTATACTCAATAGTCCATTCCTTTCTCCTCCTTCCTTCTCATCATTAAAATCTCCTAGAAATATATATCACAGATATTTCTAAATTTCTATTTAACAACAACTCTGAATAACGCATTAAATTATTAGTGTTGATTATAGAATTTTCAATATCGTAGTAACAAACTTGTATGTATGAGCTAAGCTCTCCTAGCTGATACACGAAGAAGATAGCACTAAATACCGGTGAAGAGAGAAAGAGAGAGGTAGATAGATTGACCCGGAATTTCCACACACTGACATTCAAAACGATAGTGTGGTCATCTGTTACAAGTTATCATCAAACCTTTACAAGCCAATGATTGATGACGCGACCTTACCAAAGTAAATGGCACACAATTTGATTTTATATACAGACAGGTTTCTTAAAACCTTCATACGCTCGTTAAATTCGTTAAATGCAATACACGGATTTAGGCAAATAAAAGTTTATTAAGGCTTTGAGGATTTATTGATTGGGTTTTATCCATTAAAGTTGAGGACGGACATGAAAGGCAGAAAGGGTAATTAAAACAACGAACAACTTTGTTTTCAATGTTATTTTCAGATATAAAAATTTTATTAAAAAAATCGAATCAGGTTTTCTCAAAGCTGATGTTTAACTACTTGAAGTAAATAGCGAAAATGGTGGAGATAAACCTCAACTACTTAAAGTTGCTAATCTAACATTCCCGAACCAGGACAAGAAGTTTGAAAACCCAGATTCATATTAAAAATGTATTTTTTTTAAATAGATTTATCTATTTAAACAGAAGGTCTTAACGAGACGAGACGAGACGAGAGAATATCCATATAATTATTATTAGGACAAATCCGGGAAAATCCAGCTAAATGGCAACACTGCAACCGTCGCATATTGACGTATGACAGAAGACAGGTCGGGAATTTATAAATAGAATGTCTATATCTGTCAATCTGAATATAAAAGTAAAGAGAAGTAAACGAGCGTGTTTGTGAGCGGGTAACGGTTCACGTGGAATGTTGCATTCAACAGGTGTTCTCTATCCCATTCACGCTTGTGATTCGCTAACTGGGATAAGACCTCTCCTTTACACTTTTGAAAGATATATCGTATAATTATGTTGCTTTTATTGCTTTCTTAGTATTTCGAAATATGACAGGTAATGAAATGCCAATTGTTGATGTAGTCCATCAACAACAACGAGAAACAAACGCTGAAATAAAATAGTAAGTACTCCTGTCTATTGCTGTCCTGTTTACTTTTGAGTAGTGTTGCTACTATAGATTTAGTCATATTACAGTTAAAATCCAGGAAAACCCTACTTCAGAGTATTTCCAAAAACTAAAAGGCCCCAGCTAAAAACCCTATTTGCGTCCATGCTGGAAGACTTTAAGCTTACAAAGCTTTTGTTATTGTGAGTCTTTTATGACAGTATTTGACAACACACTTTCTAAAATGTCATAAGCACTTGATTTCTTATATAACGCAATTATTTCAGTGTTACTGTATAGAAATTTTAATAAGATTCAATGTAATGTTTTCCTCGATAATATTTTTAAAATGTATTATGTCATATCGGATTGTTATACAACATATATGGGTAAGGTATCAGAACTAAACACTGAAGTGACAGAGATATAATAGATTGAGGAAAACAGATATTTTTTCCTGTTTAATCATTGTTTGCAAAATTTTATGTTTGAAAAAGTGGATCAAGGTCACAAAGAAACTCTTTGAAGCATGAGAGCGTCAAAAAGCTTTTTTACACAAAGAGTTCTTTTGCCTGGTTTTGGCTTCTTGTATAAGTGTCCGGGACCCTTAAAAGACAAATTTTATTTATTGAGGGCGAAACCTTTAAAGCACAATTTATAAGACGTGAAAAGCAAAGTACTGATATAAAACAGGTTTAATAAAAATACAAGCCAATAAAAACTTCCAGTCGTTACTACTGAATATAAATCATGTAACTGCAACAGTACGACATTATCGGTATAAATACATCAATTTCATTTACAACGAATAAGATTGAGTTTTTATATGTATTTTTAATAAGTTTTATTGATAACTACTTTTACATAAATTCAATAAAAAGTCTCGAAATTCAATCGAACAAACCCAAAGTACCCACTGAATAATCCTTCTTATCTACATCCTGGCTCCATCTTTAGATCATCATCGATCATAAATCTAGTGATATCTCAAATTTAAGGCTTACTACTGCCTTCTGAAGTCCTAATATCCACCTTATGGCTTCATCATCAGACCAGCTCCAAGATACCTTTTTTTACGATAGATAAGGGACATACGATCAGACGGTTCACCAGTCGGAAAGTGGCCACCGTCGCCCATGGACATCAGCAAAACTAAAAGATATCTCATGTTTTGCTGATGCGTTGCCGCCTCAAAAGTTTGATTTAGGAGTGAGAGCGAAGAGAAGAATGCTGCGGTTTCGGTGGACCGTGAGGAAGAAACCAGAGTTTTCTGAAATCGCAGCATTAATGGGATAGGAGTAGAAGGGGGTAGATCTAACCCACATGCAGCTCGGCCGGAACGCATCATAGACGCTTGGCGGTCGAATTCGCATACTGGTGGTCGCAATCCAGACGGGGAACAGATCCCCAACCACCGATGGGGGTGCTACGTTACTCGCCCCTTACGAGATGCTCTCCCACCGGCAAAGGCGAATTGTATTTTAACCCGTCCCCTCACGGGTGAAGTAGGTATTATAGTGTTATCATCCAAACCACATAGACACAAAAAGTGCAATTAAGATATGATAATAGTCACAATTGGCTCAAAATTCGGTTCCATTGTTAGAAGTAAAGTAAAAAGTAGGTACTTTCTAAACGAAAAATTTCTAGATTTAGGACAGTTGTAAATTGTAAATTTCACAGAAGGTAAGACAGATAATTCAGCGTACTATCATCACGTATTTGGAATATTTATTTCCGTATGATACTCGTATCTTATCTCCGATTAATTATAACTTCAAGATACATTTACTATCATTGTATCCCTTGATAAGGTATCGAGCTTTCATCCACTTGTCACGACTATTCAGTTGTGATATTTATTGGATATTTTTTATATTGAAGGACACCAATAACAATGTTTATAATCATCACGACCCGTCAATGCCCCACTGCTGAGCCGGGTCTCCTCAGAATGAGGAGGGTATTAGGCCATAGTCCACCATGCTGGCCAAGTGCGGATTGGCAGATTTCACACACCTTTGAGAACATGTATAACTCTCAGGAGTGCAGGTTTCCTCACGATATTTTCCTTCACAGTTTATGCAATGACTCAGAAAATTCAGTGGTGTGGTGCCCAGGATCAAACTCGGACCTCCCGAGTAAGACATTAAAGTCTCAACCACTGGGCCATCACTGGTTATGTTTTTAACAAAAAAATAAATAACAGATAAGATTGTTATAAAGGTACTAAAATCTTGATTACGAAATACTTTAAATTTGTTATGTAGAAAGATTCCAATTTATCAGGTATCAAAAAATATATTGAAAATTTAAGGTCCAATGGAAATGAAATTAACATAAGACTTGAAGTTAGTTCCTTTCCAAAAAAATACAATAGAAGAGTAATATAATAGAGTTGAAAAGACATTCTTCTACTATTTAAGAGTCGATTCAAAAAGAATTATTGATACTTTTGAACAGTTGGTTTAGTTCAAATAAATATCAGTAGAAACAGTTTCTATATGCCGTAAAAGAACAATAACAGCTTATCTGTTTTATCTATCTATATCAACCTAATCTACATTTGATAGTCCACGAAGCGATTGCTTTTATTGACCTTGCTCATCAGTGACTAACGGTAGTACCACATTAACTTCATTTACAGTCTTTGCTCGACTTGAAAATATATTTCTTACTTCAGAATACTTTGACTTATTGTATACTTTTAATTATTCACCTGATAAGATAATGTAAACAAATGTTTCACAACACATTGTAATTTAATTTCTCATGTTGTTTTAAATGGATAACCATTTATAAATTTAAATCTTAATGTACATTAAGTTATACCTATGTTGCTGGCTAAGCTGTCTGTTGTATGTTTTTAATTATTATTATTTTTTTACTTCATTAATTAATAGCTGTATTTTTTTTTCTATTATTATTATTATCTAGTCTATATCTCTTTACTTAGGTTAAGTTTAGCTGTTACACTCGTACGTACGTCATCAAGGGGTCTTCCCTGAAAATCAGCGTTGTAACTCATCTTGCAACACAAGCTGAGTGGAACACCTATTGGTGATATCACAAATGTTATGTTCTTTTTTATATTTATTGTTTTTTTTTATTTGAAGTGAAACTTCTTTAGATTCGTTGTGATTTCAAACCAGATGCAACGGAAAAAACGACAGGTAAGAGACACAAATACAAAAATGTGTAGGAAAGAATGAGACAGAAATATACAAAAGGACAGGTAAGAGACACAAATACAAAAATGTGTAGGAAAGAATGAGACAGAAATATACATACTATTTTATATTATTATATTATATTTTTTTTATTTGAAGTGAAACTTCTTTAGATTCGTTGTGATTTCAAACCAGATGCAACGGAAAAAACGACAGGTAAGAGACACAAATACAAAAATGTGTAGGAAAGAATGAGACAGAAATATACAAAAGGACAGGTAAGAGACACAAATACAAAAATGTGTAGGAAAGAATGAGACAGAAATATACATACTATTTTATATTATTATATATATTCATCTCATTCTTTTGTCGATTTACTGAAGTTTCACTTCTATCGTGTGTGAATCGCACACACACCTTTTTATTTATTATATTGTACATCTTCACTACTAGTATAACAATTTGTGATATCCTAATAAAGTATTCTTTCTTTCTTTCTTATAAGAACTTGGTATACTTTCCACTACCTGACATGTATATGTATTAGTATGGATTATTGTTACAGTACTTTTTGTGTGAAAAATAAGCATAAATTTATCCTCATAAACACATTAATTACTAATAAAAATATTTATTATTGTTTTTTAAATCAATTATTTTGAATTAATATTATTTAGATTTTAGAATTAAACTATCCATATTAACTTTCAAGTGTCTTTAAATCATTACAATTATTTATTGTTTTAACACACGCGGCTTCTCAGTGTTGCCAACGCTATAATTATTTATATGACATTTATGTTTTAGTGTTTACATTGCTTTTGCAGTAAAGTACAATATTATATTACGCTACACTTTAACTTACCTATACTAGTTTAATAATTAAAATGTAGACAGTTTGCGCATTTCATATACGTATTATGACGGTGTCGCCACAAAAAAATAATAACGAGACATATTAATTTAACAGCTAAATATTCATTAGCGAACTCCGAACATTTCCATAACAGGATCCATGAGACAATTTGGCATTTTGTGATATTTACAACAAATGATAATATGTTACCAAGACGAAGCTAGTTATAACATGAACATAATATATTTCAACTCAAAACTTAATTTTTATTAAGGATTTATTGTGAATAATATAATAGTTTATAGATATTACTAGCTGACAACGCAAACGTTGTTTTGCCATATAAATTTGGGGTGGACCACCCTTAATACTTAGGGGGATGAAAAATAGATAGTAGCCGATTCTCAGACCTACTGAATATGCATATAAAATTTCATAAAAATCGGTCAAGCCGTTTTGGAGGAGTATGGTAACTAACATTGTGACACGAGAATTTTATATATAAGAAGAAGAAGATTAGGCGATTATAAATATTAAATGTTGTATATTAGTTATATTACTTAAAAAGTAATTACATACCGAAAATTAAAACATACTCACATATTTTCGAGCACAACTGATACCAAAAAATTTAATCGCACCAATTACGAAACAAGGCTAAAGTTTCAGCAGGTTTTATGACACTTACCTGAAAAGAAAAAAAACACATTAAACTTAAAAAAAATAAAGTTTAAGAAACTATAACCCGACTACCTAAAAAAGTGGTTTAAAAAGGAGGAAATAAGAAAATACATAATTCAGAAAGAATCCCAAAAATGCATAGGTATAAAAATGGTCAAGATAGAACCGTTTATATCATTTTATTTATACCTATCATGTCTGTTTCATGGTAGTGTTCCTCTAATCATAAGTATATGTATATAATTCCGTCATAAAAAAATCATAAAATTTTTCACCCGCGCCATTATTCCGAATCTATTGACACCTCATTCATTAAAATTGCTTCAATAGTTTAGACGCTAAAGTGGAACATAAAAACATGCATACATAGACTTCCAAAATCATAACCCTTCCTTCGCTTCGTCGTAGTTGGGTAAAGTTGGGTAAAAACAGCACAGTTTATTTACTTTTTTAAACGTACGGAAAATTGTTGTAAAAGTACTTTTTCATACTGTCATAAAATGTAGTTTTCTAGCGTTTTGAGTTATATAAAAACACACAACTTCTAATATGGCCCATGACTAACACTACAGACATAGACCCAATACCTACTGATAATGCGGACGTCCGTTCGATCCAAATTCGGCGACCACGTATATAGTGACAGTTAATTTGTATAACGATTACTAAATTACAATTTCCTTTCAGTGATGTGAATAACGGTGTAGAAACAAAAAATGTATCATAAGAAAACTACTTTTACGGTTTAAATCACACTTTGAATCAATTTGCGTAGCGGCTACTGTAAGTAGTTACTACGTCAAGTTTCCGAACCACAAAGGGAAAAAAGTACTCTCGTAGGATCCTTTCATTGTCCGTCTCTCTGTCAAGCTGAGTAAAAAACTCAGCTGTAAAAAATTCCAATTTGTATATCATTTTGGAAATCAAATCCTATAGAATATTTAATTAAAATAACTCCAATAAAAATATGAGTACATTCACCTATATTCAAAGTTATTTTTAAAAATACTTAAGCTTGGCAGCACAGAGTCCAAACATTTACAACACTGACGTATTTCATTTGCTCTTGCAACGAGCAGTGAAATGACTCGCTCTTTCCTTGAAGAGATGAAGCGAATCCGGGCCAAAGACTCCAAACACATGCGCAACTTCAACCCTATTCCATTGAATTAAAAACCAAGTTTGTATACAAAAGAAATTAACAAAAACATCAATACGTCCAGCAACAAAACGCTATTTTAATTTAATAGAGTGAGTCGTTGACCCTCTCATAGGTGTGGGCCAATCACAGCAAGACCACTTTTTTGGTCATCATTGGGTACTGTTATCCTATGCGAAGTACATTAACTCGCAGGTGCTAAATACTCGTTCATTCCATGTATATTCAATAGATATTTAAAATATATTTCCGTTTTCACATCTTACATTCTTTCATTGCACAACTAATGTCGATAAAGTTTCTACTTTCTTTTATATCTGTGAATGGTTGATGCATATATAGTTGTTTAAAACGATAGCTCAATAAATCTGACAATATATAAAATATTTGAAGTTATACTCAACTTATTAATGGGTTGAATTTATGTATTTGAGCTAACTTTCGTGTGTAACGGGTAGCAACGAATAGCGGTTACTTGACCAGTCAAAAAGCGTGACGATATCGAAATTAAGAAATGGTGCTATAAGAGCATTTCTCACTGCAACCAGACTAAAATACTTATACATATATAAAGTACATTAACCGTAAGGTTGAAAAGGATGATAAAAGCAATGAATGAATTAGCGTAGAGTCAAATAGTAGCTAATTTTTGGTTTAATAATTGGTTGGTTGTTGCGTGAAGTTATATAGCCTAGCCTTCCTGGACAAATGGACTATTAAACACTAAAATATTTTTTTAATTTGAAACAGTAGTTCCTGAGATTAGCGCTTTCAATTAAACAAACAAACTCTTTCGCTTTATAATATAAATATATGCAGATTAATATTCGGAACTTAATATGGAAACACATTCTAAAATCGCATTAAGTTTAACCAGCTATGTTTTATATTTTGTTTAAAGATTGTTGTATTATTTACTAGGAAAGTTATTGTAATAAATATAAGCAGAGGAAGACCTGCTTTATAATTACAACAACTCTCTCACGATCATTAGTAAAGCCGCTCTTTTTCACACCAATCGCTCGAATAAGCAACGTTATTGTAGTTTTTCTTAATCTTAAACTCACAGACTCTTTTATTCTATAACTATGAGATTTTTTAAAAAGGTTATTAATTATGTAAGAATTGAAACAAACAATACTGCTAATACTTAGATTATCTAACATTGAACTCTATGACGCAGTGATAGTGGTTCAGACAATGGTATCTTAGTCGGGAGGTCCGAGTTCGATCCTGGGCACACCTGATTTTTCAGAGTTACGTGTGTTTTAAGCAATTAAATATCACTTGCTTTAACAGTGAAGGAAAACATCGTGAGGAAACCGTTATTCCTGAGAGTTCTCCATGTTCTCAAAGGTGTGTAAAGCCAACCCGCACTGGGCCTGCGTGTTAGACTATGGTCTGCCAGTCTCCTCAATCTAAGGAAGAGATCCGGCTCAACAATGAGCCATTAATGAATATTAAATTTTGGATGGAAATGGATGGATTAATGTTTATTATAACAACAAGCTTTATTACTTGCGAAGCCACTAATTCCGGGTGGTTTCAAGCGACCCAGATCTTAAGTGAAGCGGTCAACAATTTGACGTACTTTACTCAATTATATCATCGTTTTTCGATCGCCTTTAGTTAATCATCGACTAAGAAATAAAGTATCAATATTTATATACAGTATAAAACAAAGTCGCTTAACACTGTCTGTACGCGTAGATCTTTCAAATTATGCAACGGAATTTAATACGATTTTCATAAAATCAGAGTGATTTAAGATGAAGGTTTATATGTATAATAAAAGCATATTATTGTAAAGTAACCGTACGAAGCTGGGGCGAGTCACTTGTCTTAACTATACATTTTATTAGGCAAAATCATTTTACTGTGATCAAATTGTTTGTAATGTAATTTTAGACATCGTCTACCAATAAAAAAATCTACTTATTAGTTCAAATATGCTGCTTACTTTCGACTAATACAGCAGATGATATAAGAAAATACCTGTTTCTTTTGATTCCTAATGAAAAATTTAAGATGGTATATAGAAGTTTTACAGCAAGCGTTAAATCATATCTGTGAAGTTGATCTCCATCGTAAATCTAACAAATGGTGTTAAGTAATGGACGAGTAGATTAAGTTGCTTTATTGCTAGATAAATAATTGATAATTTTACTGTTTCTTTTAGTGGTAGCAATACTAACTTAAATAGGTGAATGTAATTTCCATTCTTTTATTAAAACTAGCCCTACCTACTACCCGCCCTGACTCAACACGGTGTAATTAATGTACAAGTTTATAAAAACATAGCTATGCAATTATTCTTAACATTATTTCACTATCAGCACTAATTACTCTATTCAGTAATAGAACAGTACAAAATATTACGAAAATGTTACAAGCTGTCGAACCACTCAATTGCTGAGGCTACATAAATAACAACTAACGCGTTCCACTGTTCATTAAAGTCCAGTTTAATTATTATTTATTAAGGATTTCACACTTGAAACCTGACCAGATAATTAAACAATATTTGTGGGTGAAAATAGTAGTAATTACAATAATTTTAAATGCTCTCCGGATGTGACTCGTCAGCTTGCACGCATTCTTGCTATCTGTTACACGAGTAGAAATCATGCAAATGACAATCTTATACGCTTTTAATGTATGCCGGATACGAATCAAGTTTAATGGGTCCAGATCTCAAATTTGTTCCTCATCTTCATAAATTAACGGCCCAAAAATGAGCTGCTCCAATCGAAAAACAATTTATCTCAGCATATTCTAATAAGAAAAACTTTATCGATTTGGAAGTTAGGTTACACAAAATTCTAGGTGTTGTATAAGACTGAAGGTTGATTACAACGGTACAATTTACTAAAATTGGTCATATTAGCTACACTGATATTAAATTATTTAGGGCAAATTAATTTCCATAAAAGTAAACAATTTAATTTATAAACTTGCCTATAAACAAGTACCGTTTAGAAAATTTGTGAGTTAATCCAAGTGCAGGTTTACGGAGCCCAAAGGCTATTAAAAGTGATACAAACAGTATTTACTTGTCCATAAAGTTCCAACAAAAGAAAAATATCACAGTAGAAGCAACAAAAGAAAAATAAGGATGGCATGGCAAATGTTTCCTAAGTATAGCGCAGCATAGCGTGCAACCAGCTGGTCAATGTGGTCCTCAACAACGGAGACCTAGCATCAGTTATACAATACAATACTTTGTTACATTTCCACTTGAACTGCGAGAGCTCCTAAAATACTTTTAGGATTGCCTCTGATGTATTGAGAAAGATCCAATGGAGGTATCTTTATATGTATCTACTACTAGAAACATGGTAAAAAATTGTAGCTAACAATATTTATTTGGCCATAAATTTTCAACAAAGCAACACTGATTAGTGTGGCAGCCTGTTAGCTATGATGTCGGCAACATTAATCTGATTAACATTTGATTTTAGAAGTCGGCACAAACTGAATATCGATAGATTGTGCCAACGTAAAGATAAAAGAGAAACCAAATAAATACGCCGCCATGTTGGAAATATTAATAGAGTTATTATAAATTATAACTCCAGGAGGATATTCTGGTACAGCCGTCATTCTCTTGATCTGCGTGTAGACTATAACTCCTTTTTAATCAACACAAGATAGAAGCAACGTAAGTTCAAGAATGAAGATTTAATTTTAGATGGTAAATGTCTCCTTGACCTAGCGTATAGCGCAGTATAGCGTGTCAGCCTTAGCGTGTTCACTGTTCAGGACACAATGTCGGGACGCATTAAGCACAGTACGTCGCGTGCCCTATTTACCTTGTTTTTCAATGCACTGTGTAGGAGATAGCGTGGGAGCGCTCGACTAATGTCGCTGAGATAAAATTAATCAAGCTCAATTGATTATACACATAAATAGACTTTATCAAGGAATTAAGAACGGTGAAATGATGCTTAAACGAATTTTATATGAAACATGTGTACACCTCAACTTGGATGTATAAAACGTCAAAATTCGTAAACATTTAAAAACTATTTAAATGTTAACCTGTACGATATGGATTTACGTCTATTACTAATTTTTTTGGAAGTTCGAGCATAACTTTGTTTATCAAGCGATTTAGATGATTCTTTCTAGAAAATACTATAAGGATGGTCTCTTTACATTAGTAGGTACATGACTACGGAAAGTACAAAAATTAAAAAACCTATAAAATTAGATCAGAAAATTTTAGTATGGCCTAGGTACTTTCCCGAATCCCAATGAATATTCGTCAACAACTCAAGTTGTTTACAAAAGCATGGTTATGTCATCATAAGTGGGAACTTCTTCAGGGGAAATACTGTTTTGATATAAGTTGAAATGATAACTAGCGGTAATCACGATATTTATGTATTCAATAATCACACATGGGATTTTACAAATGCTTAAATAATAACAAACATTATCTTATCAGTAGAATGTCGTAAGGTTATTTTTTTGCCGTAAACTTCTAAGTTAACTTATCTTGGTATTTATTGCAACAAATACTTTATAATAATGTAGCTCCGACTTTATAGCATTTTTTGATTTACGTCATAATAACACGCAAACCTTTTTACCATGAAAAACGTCAGCCAATAGATATTCCAATGACGATATTTACTTAGCTGATAAAGGCAACAATCAGCCATGGTATTTATAATACTAGTTTTATTTAGTTTATGAATTACTAGTCTACCCGGCTTCGCCCGGGTGCAATTTAACACGTGTATTTAGCCGTAACAGCTATGTCCCTGCATTTTGGATCTGTAATATCTTCGAAAATATTCATTTAAATTTCATGCTGTAAAGGGCCATCTTGATCTGTATTATATGCACAATGTATTTAAAGTACCTAATTGGATAAGGATTAATGCTGTATAGTTTAAAATCACTTCATAAATAAGTCATTATTTCTCGTAAAAAGGAAAGGATAAAAAATGGTTATTGTGGGTTATCCCTAAGATATAGACATATACTATCGCGGACTTTTTTGTAGACCTTTTTTAGGTGTACAATACTGTAGTACATTATTTTGATCTATCTCGTAGGTTTCAGCCAGCGTTTGCAATGTAAGCGCAAAAAATTGTATTTATTTACAACATCACATTAGAAACCTTTAAAATTATTAATGTTTCTCTATAATAACTTGCATGTATTATACATATAAACCTTCCTCTTGAATCACTCAATCTATTAAAAAAATCGCATCAAAATTCGTTGCTTAGTTTTAAAGATCTAAGCATAAATAGGGACAGGCAGACAGCGGGAAGCGAATACTTGTTTAATACTATGTAGTGATAAGTACTTGAGTTATTTTTTGATATATACAAACTTGTGTGTAAATATATACTTGTGTTTTCCTCTAAAACTTTCCACAATATCGAGATATATACGGGTTAACCACGCCCTGAGGCCTGACTGCACCTATGTCCATACAGCATGTTTACCTCATTCATCTTCCATACATATTATGTATAATATATAAATTAATATGAAAATTAAATTAATATATTAATATAATCAAAAAAATAGGCTTTCGAGATCGGAATGTTTAGTGATTATGTTGTTATTTCTGGGAAGTCTAAATTAGTATTACCAGCGTCATAAGGAAAATACCCTATAAATCTAAAAAAAAATACTGCTAGACTGCGCAATAACATTCAAGACATGATAATATATGCAATTTAGACGGAGCCGAGCAGTGCCTGGGACTTTAAACAGCAAGTTTAAAGAGCAAACTTTAAACAGCAAGTTTAAAGAAGCGTCAGTAGCTCAGTGGTTCGGGCGTTGGATTCACGATCAACAAGTCGTGGGTTCAAATCTCGGACATTGGACTACTGGCGTGGCCCACTCCTAGCACAAGCATTTTAGCTTAGTTGGAGGGGTAAAGGGAATACTAGTAGTATGTGATCTATACTGCTAGTAATCTTTTAAGAAAAAAAAAAAAAAAATAAAAAAATAAAAAAAAAAAAAAAAAAAAAGAGCTTTTTCATAATATATTAACTCCACCACACATCAAATAAAAGGAACTACCCGCGATTATTAATTTATTAACAGAGAATAACGTTGGTAATAGTAGAATAATACAATTTAATTCGTATTTCTCTTGCAAAACGCTCAAACGACAAAACGACTTATCATTTAAAAATAACCTTTACTTGCAAGAAGACTAAAATTACATGATTTTTAAGATTGCAGTTTCATTGTAAATAATTTACAGCAATTTCCTAATTAGTACTCAACTACTGCGACAAGAAGTTCTACCAGTTTATTGAAGGATATATTATTCAATGAAATTATTCTATTCTTTATTATTTTACTACGAGTTACTACTGAATTAAGCAGTTAGAACCAGAATTGTAATTCATATTTTTCCGCCTTCGTCAGTTAGATTGTCACAAACTGACCAATAAGTCAATTACTTTGTCAATTAAATTAAAATAAAAAACCAGCTGAGTACGAGTCGAACTCGCGAACGAAGGGTTCCGTACCAATATTTGCCAAAAAGCCCCCTTAAATATTTATTATATTCTGTTTTTAGTATTTGTTGTTATAGGAGCAACAGAAATACATCATTTGTGAAAATTTCAACTGTCTAGCTATCATGGATCATGACATACAGACTGGTGACAGACAGACGGACAGCGAAGTCTTAGTGATGAAGTATGTAAAAACAACATAGATAAAATTAATAAAGCTATATAGCGGAAAATTAAAACCTATATGTGTAATATATCCGAGTCTTGATAAGCAAACGGTAAAAAATTAATTAATTCTTACTGTAAAATATATACAGCTATGGAATAATTAAAATATGCATGAGGAATTTGGACATCTTAATATTGTTATCCGTTGTATTTATTTTCCAAACATATAAATGCGACGATATTTAATACTTGACTTAGCAACACACGTAGTTTCTTTTATTTTATTTCAACTATACCCTAACAATTTTTAACAAGGCAATATATAACCTCTGTTCAGATAGATTTGCGTCAGTTGTCGAATGGAGCTCGCCTGGTGAACATAACGACTATACGAATGGTATGATGTCGTTATGTTAGGACTCCATTGAGAAGGATTTCATGAGTGTTTAGAATTATATGTTTCGGTTTCCAACTAAAGTGCATATTGTTATTGTCTTTTAAGTGTTATTGTGCAGTCAGTATTAAAAATTGTAATGATTAGAGTCTAATTAAATACTAGGAATATTAAGAAATGAGAGCAACTTTAAGCGGTTAATTGAAATGATTTACCAAGTTGCGTTCAGCCATGCAATATTAGACGAAAAATTGTGCCAATAATGAGTAAAGTATCCACAATGCTGTAGAAATCAGCAGATAAACGCAAACGGTGTTCCACTCCACCGACGCTTCGTTAACACGATTGCTTACTGAATCATATTCATAATATAATACAACAGTACTATTAGCTTTCGCCCATTTGTAATAAATTGCCAACTTTAATTAGATCTCAATATCATCAATTCCATTACTATATATTACCCGTGAGGGAACGGGTTAGAATACAATTCCCCTCTGCCGCTGGGAAAGCATCTCGTAAGAGCCGCGTAATCCAGCACCCGCATTGGTAGTAGTGGATCTGTTCCCCGACTGGCTTGCGACCACCAGCATGCGAATCCGACCGCCAAGTGTCTCTGACGCGTTCCGCCAGAGCCGCATGTGGGCCAGATCTACCCCTCCCTCTCCCATCCCAATTACTGCTGCGGTTCCAAAGAATACCGGGTTCTTTTTCAGAATCCATTGAAACCGCAGCATTCTTCTCTTCGCCTCAGTCTATTTTCGAGGCGGCAACGCATCGACAAAACTAGAGGGTATCGACGGTGGCCATGTACCATCAGGTGGACCGTTTGCTCGTTTATCCCTTATCTATCATTAAAAAAAATTACCTACACGATATTTAAGAATTCTTGGGTATCTTGCAACTAAACCAACAAAAACACTCATAATTCATAAATAAATGTATATTTTACTTCGGCAGTATTGTGTTAGCAAATTATAATTGTAAACAATTTTTGGATTATATAGAATGCTTTGGTAAATTGTGCTAGCAACACTAGAAATCATTTTAAGTCATGACTGATGACAGCTAAACGTGACAGAACGGGTCCAGCTTTCAAACCGTAAACTGTTTTGAATCTAATTATATGACCTTTGTTTAAGTTTGTATATCTTTTGGTAACTATAATATTATCTGAGATTAGTGGAAGTATTAATTAATAAAGCAAATAAGTTAGATAAAATGAAGACTGAGGCTCTCATGAATTGATTTGAATCGCATTCAGGTTTCAAAAGTTGCACAACTGTTACTGTGAACATAACTTTCATTACGACATGACTAATCTTTGTAAAAAGGGCTTTTAATAAAACTTCTACTAGCCAGGAGTCAGGTAGGCGGTAGCTAAATATGTGTCGTCGCTGGCGGACCTGATTAGGGCGATTCTGCGAAGCGGTAAGGGTAGTCTGCAGAACGAGACAGAGAGAGAGATCCCGTGGCGATCGCGGGGGAATGCAACTCGGCGATCCCGCGGCGTCCCTTGCAGACGGTGATTTTTAGTGGGTAGTATGGCACTTGATTGCTGTAAGCCCCACATACCCGTCTATTCGAAGAGGGGATTTGTAAATGCATTCTCCACCGCATAAAAAAAGGCGGTAGCCAAATATATGGAGTATATTATGAGTAAACAATACACAAAAATTGTGAATCTTCTCATTGCTTTACCCGATAAAGCCACAACATATCCATACTAATACTAATTAATAATATAAGAAACTGATAATTAAGTGTTATAAAGCGTTATATTTCTTACGTATTTATAAAGAAACCCTGAAACCTATTGTCCAGCCCTACTTGTTATTTGTCCCGGTGACCGGACATGAGCAATGAGCGACAAAGCAACACTACAATACATAATGATATAATGCACTGTATTTCTATTTACCGCTTGCCGCTGCCGGCGACACGCGGAAAACAAACCGTCACGATACTCTATGACATCTCAATAATATTGTTATGTTATTCGTTGTTGTAAATATATTTCATCTTTATTATATATAACTAGTGAACGGACCCGACTTCGTACTGGTAGTAGGGATTAGACAGCGTTTTCGATGAAAGTTACCAGGCGGCTTGATCATCATATTTCAAGTAATTTACACAAGTTTAACTAATATACCTTAATCGTCTTTATGAATCACTCTTATAAATATTATATAGCTATCGATATACATATTTATACAATAATACCATCATAATTTATGAATTGTCAGTGTTTGATTCAATCATTGACCTGTTTTTAAAACAATATAATCATATCCCATCTGGAGATTTTGATGACAAAATCAACCAAATGATGTCAGCCATGTCCTATTAATTATTGTCAATGGTAGAAGTGGGCATCTTACATCGTTTATATATAATCCAATGCATCACTGAAGGTTGTATTCTTTGCAATGTAAGTTATAAAGAAAAATGTTTTATAGTTAATTAATTATGATGTTACGTTACTAAAGGAAAATAGATATATATAAATAACATCCACATGTTTGACGAGAGCGATCAAACTGCAAAACAAGCGAGCCAGTGAACGATAATAGCGCAATAATCGTAAGGAATTTCCACCATTATTCTCAAGTGCGTTACAATTAAATGGCATTCAATATCGCTAATGTTCAGATAATATTTTTATCTCTTTTAATATATTTTATAATAGTTTTCCTTATAGGATTATTAACTGATCTTCTTCTATAGTTGATAGGTTATAGAAAATTTTATATATGTTTTATACACTCCGTATTCTTATTGCCATCAAAATAGTATATCTTTTTTTTTTATTTTTCAAACTAACACTGCTTACCGATGAAAAATCAATTCATTTATGGCTTTCAAACATTATTTATTTTGTATTAAATATTCTCAATAACTGAATTCCTAGCGAGATAAGATGTCATAAAACATAATCGAAAGTTTAATTTTAAAGCAAGAGAACGTAGTATGTTATCTGGCTTCGGAAGCCAATGTATACACAATCATGCTTATGCTCTGCTAAGACAATTATATGCGCAGATTTATACAATACTTACGATGAACTTATTTTTTAATAAATTACTTTATTGCAAAGAGAAAGTTTCGTAGTTCAAATTACGTTGTAACTTATTCTGTTTTTAATATATTTGCTAGTCCGGGAATACCTCAAAGTTAAAAAAGATTACTATCATCACTGGCATCATTAACATTTATCCTTAAAAGAAAATATATATATATAAAACACTTGTATGATGTTTAAGATATTGCCAAGTTTATACATAAGATAATACATAAGATTTTTAAAAACACACAATACTAAAAAGTAGAAGAAATTTATGACGAATACTTAATTAAGTACAAATTGTGATGAGCAGATTACTTTGTCAACAACTGCTTAATGCTTGAAAAAGCATTACATTAACACGTGTATTTAGCCCTAACCGCTATGTAATGCTGTAAAGGGCCTTATTGATTTATATAAAATGCACAATGTATTTAAGGTAATACTTAATTAAGTACAAATTGTGATGAGCAGATTACTTTGTCAACAACTGCTTAATGCTTGAAAAAGCATTACATTAACACGTGTATTTAGCCCTAACCGCTATGTAATGCTGTAAAGGGCCTTATTGATTTATATAAAATGCACAATGTATTTAAGGTACCTAACTGGATAAGGATTAATGCTGTATTGTTTAAGATCACTTCGTAAATAAGCCATTATTTCTCGTAAAAAGTAAAGGATAAAAAATTGTTATTGTGGGTTATCCCTAAGAGAGACATATACCATCGCGGACCTTTTTGTAGACCTTTTTAAGGTGTACAATACTGTAGTACATTATTTTGATCTATCTCGTAAGGTTCAGCCAGCGTTTGCAATGTAAGCGCAAAAAAATGTGTTTAATTATGACATCACATTAGAAACCTCCAAAATTGTCAGTGTTTCTCTACTATATTATGTATGTATTATACATATAAACCTTCCTCTTTAATCATTCTATCTATTAAAAAAAACCGCATCAAAATCCATTGCTTAGTTTTAAAGATCTAAGCATATATAAGGACAGACAGAGACCGGGAAGCGACTTTGTTTTATACTATGTAATGATATTAGTCTGTCTATTCATGTATTGTTTGTTATTTAGGTAACACTTGATTTTTAGTTAAAGTATAAGTAGAATGCCAGTCAGGGCACCACTTGATATTGGACACAATAATGAAATTCACACTTTCTTTTTGCCAATATCGAGTATCGTCTGCATCGAATATAGCCATGAGCCATGACTGTCAAATAAAAATGACTAGATTTCGAATGTTATGTCCTCGTTACTAACAGGATACAAAATATACTATATATATTAGGGTGGGCCAAAAAAACTCTATTTTTTCTTCGTCAGTTTACAAATTATGTGTATATGTGTATTGTAAGTTTACCTTACCTTGGATAACTTTGAATTAAGAGGAAATCAGTCGACACTTTTTTCATACAAACGTAGTCCCCTGTTTCCTCCTAGTATAATGAAGTTACAGAGGAAAAAAAAATACCATGCGATATATACGTACCTCTGCCATGACTGTACGTTTTGTTTTTTTTATTATTTGATAAATATTATAAGAAAAAAAACTTTTAAAATTAAAAAAAAAACGTTTTTTTAATTTACATTTGCAAACGTCCAACAAATTAATTATTACCAACATTAACCAAAAAAGAAAAACGTACGAGCATAGCTTAGACCCTGTACTGCATTTTAACGAAATAAATATTAAAATCGGTCCAGATTTCGAGGAGAAAACAGGGGATCACGAAAGGACAATGTTCATAATGTAGGTAAAATCAGTTCGAGCTGTAGTTCTCTCTATCGCACGGTAAGGGGTAATCTTGGGGCTCAGCGCAACAGCAATATTTTTGATAAAAATCTATTTTTCAAAACTGTCGTTCGTACGAAGTCCTCTTAAGGACTTTAGATTAGATCTTTTTTTAATACGAAATAAGAGTCCAATAATTTAGTAGATTTTACAAGATTTTTTTTCATTATCTTAAATATTATTTTTATGGCATCAATAGAAAAAAAATAAAAGCTTTAGCCCACCCTAATATATATAGATACATAAGTACGAAGTAAGGAGGATACCTTCTTTATTGTTTTCGTTAACATTCCTAAGAATTGTTTACTTGCTAGTAGGTATGGGACTAATATTTGAATCCAGATATTTCATATCTGCAGAAGAAACCTGCACATTCGAATACTGATAAGTCCTCCACGTACTGGTAAAAGTATCCATAAAATTGGTTCTACAGTTTCAAAGATTGGTGCAGACAAACGTAAAACTAAAATAAACATGAAAAAGTTAGTGTTTTTCGAGTATCATGCAAATAACTGCTTCAACTTCATACATAAAGAAAATACCTTCTTAGTTGTTTAGAAGTAGAGATTAGACTACAGTCTGAGAGAAATAACCAGAGACATCTACGTAAAATCTGAAAATAATTATTCTTCGAGCTTCGTTCTCGATATTAATATGATAACAATGTAGTCTCACGACGTATTAATCCGCTATTTCGCACATTACTTCACTTACAGGTAAGTTCGTTTAATCATTAATTAGCTATTATGATAAGGTATACAAAACTTGATGAATTTATGATATACGGGATATCATTATACTTCACCTCCAGATTGTCTGAGATCTATTTAAATACTTTAACTGATTCTGAAAATTTCACTTGTAACAGTAATTTACATGGTAAACGTCCTTGGAATGATAGTTTCGCATTCTGGCGGATTTATTAGAAATTTTTATGGAAACGTATCGAATCACACGGTGTTGCTGATAACAGGCACGTGTTACAACTATACAAAACAGTGCAACTAGTACGAATACTGCGACTAAAGTTGATTTGTCCACTTCGATAACGTTACATAAGCGTTACATAACTAAATGCGTTTTATATTTCAATTAGACACGACTTAATTTTAAATAGAAGACAAAAAGTGAGTAAATTAGCAGACGGTCTACCTAATAAGTGTCTACCGTAGCTCGTTGACAATAGTCAAACCAAATAATCATGTAAGGACACTACAAATGAGTTTTAGAATCAGAGTAAGATGGCAGATGAGTACGAAAACAAATTATTACAAATACCATTTAATCTGCTTTTTTTTTTAGTAGAATCGCTAAAAAATAATTTTCACTCCACACTTTGCAAGATTATCTAAGAAATTTTTAATAAATAATTTCAAATACCCATAATTATAAAACACTAGCGGCCCATCCCGGCTTCGCGCGGGTGGAATATTATTTTTAAAAATATATTGGCCCTCCCGCATTTCGGTGCCCCCTCTCTTGCCGCTTTACTCGCTGCGCTGCGTCGCTATACTGGCCCGTCGCGTCCCCGTGTATTTTTTGTTTATATTGATATTTTTAATTTCGTAATATCTTTTGAATAGAAAGTCCGATTTTAATAATTCAAAAAGTTATTTACAGGTATTGAAATAGTCTTGAATACGAAATAATTTATTTGGATAAGGATTAATACAAAGTTATAGAAAACATGGTCTGATTTTGATAGGCATTTTTATCAACTTTTAAAATGTAAAAAAGTAGTTATAGTGACGTAACTATAATAGTTGGACATATGGTCTCGCGGACTTTTTTGTAGATATTTATACGTTCTATAATATTGTAGAACATTTTTTTGTTCTATCATCAATACTTTTTGCAGCGCATGCGATGAAAGATATTTTATGGCAAATTTTTTGGCACCTTGGGTTGGTTTTCGTGAGATTTTCTAAGGATCTCTAATTTTTTCTTGTAATAAATATAGCCTATGTTACTCAGGGATAATGTAGCTTTCTAATGGTGAAAGAATTTTTGAAATCGGTCCAGTAGTTTTTATGTTTATTCGTTACATACAAAAATACAAAAATACAAAAATACAAATCTTTCCTCTTTATAATATTAGTATAGATATAAGCTACCTTAAAAATTAGCAACACATGAGACACATCATTAAGGTTATGGGATAACATGAATCTACTATATATATTTTAAATAGGAAGGCAAACGAGTCGGATTTCGCTTACCAACCAATTGTTGGTTGAGTTACAGGAGCGTTACTGGCTTTTAAGGTGGAATCTATACCGAATATACCGCCGAAGGTAGATCATTCCATAAGTTGAATAAAAGCCATACATCTAGATGATGATGAACCAGAGCATGATATTTAATTCTATGGCGTGCAGTGCATATCAACGTATTTAAAATTACTTGCTAGACAGTGGATATTCCTGAAATACAGTAATAGGAACTAGTCGCTGATTAAAAGTTATCAACTTTGTTACCAACTTTCGTAACAATGTATTGAATAATTTCTAATTGAGAATCGATACTAAATGGTCAATTATAATTTCTTTTTATCCACTACGTCGACATTTTGCGATTAGAAATTTAAAAACCATAAATTCTTAATGTTTATAGATAACATTTTTATACTGCTTATGGTCTTGCATATTTATACAAATTAATTTATAAAATCGCATAATTTTAAACTCGCGAATCGTGGCTACAGGATAAATTATTATCATTTTCCTCATTGAGATACATGTTGAACAACATCAAGAAATCCTTAAAATATCTGCATAATTACACCTAATATATAACAATACATAAGTAACAGTGTTATGTTGATGCTATTTATAAAAATATCAATAATTCTTTATTTATAAAATCAAATTATAATCTCAATTTTGACCCTCGAATGTCTCATTAAAATTGATTATGCAGAAACATATTGCAATATAATGAATAAACGCGTTTTCCAAGATGGCCGCTAAGGTATCCCCACGTACTGCGCCAACTCAAACTGTGAGTCAAGGATCCTGTAGGAGTTTCATTTTCGTCTTTACTTGATTCATTATAAAATAAAGCATAAGATTAAAAAGTAATATTAATGGAATAAAATGAAAAATGCGATCCAAGATGGCCCCTGACACATCCCCACTGACTGCGCCATCTCAGTTTTACTTAAGAAACCTGTTTAAAGTATAATTTTTTTTTTAATTCTTTTTAAATGTAAAGCACAAATAAGGTTTAGAAATTAATTAGGTTTAAAATCAAACGATATTATATAACAAATCTCTATCACGTGTAGTGCACGCGACTGCAATCTACTCGTAAGCAGCTAGAGACAGTTCTCAGCGTTATATAAACGAACAGTCTAGTTATAGTTAAGGACAGCATTTCTATCCAACTTCTTTAGTTTCAAACCAACCGGATTGATTTCACCGGGGAAATAGAGGGGAAATCTTATATAAGGCCATCCATACAAAAACGTTAAACGATATCAACCGATAAATTTTATTCGCCCACGGTCCAGTAATCCACTTATTTTTGTGATAACGTAATATTTCATGCAGCTAACAATATTTGTGACTAAATGAAATACCAAGAGTATTAGATGTTGAATAAAGAATGATTATTAATTTCGACCGAAGCATTCCCAGTATATTTTTACAAAAAATAAAAAAAATTATAAAAATGATTTTATTTAGCTAACACATAACTAATAAACATAAGTTTCATGAAATATTTCTAGTGTCTGTTTCTAAATAACTGGGTAATAATAAAGTTTTTTTTTATTTTATGAAATAGGGGCAAACTGTAATTTGTAACTAAACCTTTCATATTTTTTTTCTATATTATTCTATTTATTGTTTAGGTATAATATATTTATTATTTACTTTGTTAAAAAACGTAATAATTAGTAATTACTGACTACATTACTGATAAACCGTAAAAAGTAGGAGACGCTTAATATTTCTCGGCCTATGTATAATTGTAATCAATTCTGATGTTATAAAATTAAACCTAAATAACTTCCGTATAAGAAAACTTTTTAAAAAATATACTGTAAACTTTCTCTTTTTATAAACATTACAAAGCATGAAACTCTAATTACAGGAAGTATATATTTTTCAGCATTTACAAACTTACACCAATAATCCTTATTAATATTATAAATGCGAAAGTAACTCTCGTCTGTCTGTCGCGTTTTCACGCCAAAACTACTTAACCGATTTAAATAAAATTTGATATACAGATAGTCTAGAGCCTGAGAAAGGACGTAGGCTACTTTTTAATGCGAAAAAAGGGTTGTAAGGGTTGAAAGGGGGGATGAAAGTCGTATGGAAGTATTGTCATTTTTAGAGCTTGAAACTTATTTTTTAGGCTGTTGATTCGATATAAATAAATATGACATTCAAAGTTTGCAAAAGTTTTACGAATAGAGGATGAAACGCGGACGAATTTTTTCAGTATTTCTCTGTGGGAACATATAATTATAATAAAAAATCGAATCCAATTATTCAATCAATTTATAAAATACTAGCGGCCCATCCCGGCTTCGCGCGGGTGGAATATTATTTTTAAAAATATATTGGCCCTCCCGCATTTCGGTGCCCCCTCTCTTGCCGCTTTACTCGCTGCGCTGCGTCGCTATACTGGCCCGTCGCGTCGTCGTGTATTTTTTGTTTATATTGATATTTTTAATTTCGTAATATCTTTTGAATGGAAAGTCCGATTTTAATAATTCAAAAAGTAATTTACAGGTATTGAAATAGTCTTGAATACGAAATAATTTATTTGGATAAGGATTAATACAAAGTTATAGAAAACATGGTCTGATTTTGATAGGCATTTTTATCAACTTTTGAAATGTAAAAAAGTAGTTATAGTGACGTAACTATAATAGTTGGACATATGGTCTCGCGGACTTTTTTGTAGATATTGATACGTTCTATAATATTGTAGAACATTTTTTTGTTCTATCATCAATACTTTTTGCAGCGCATGCGATGAAAGATATTTTATGGCTAATTTTTTGGCACCTTGGGTTGGTTTTCGTGAGATTTCCTAAGGATCTCTAATTTTTTCTTGTAATAAATATAGCCTATGTTACTCAGGGATAATGTAGCTTTCTAATGGTGAAAGAATTTTTGAAATCGGTCCAGTAGTTTTTATGTTTATTCGTTACATACAAAAATACAAATCTTTCCTCTTTATAATATTAGTATAGATTAAATATTTAACAAAATTAAATTATTTTTATTACTAGAATAAAACAGATATTTTATAGGTGTTTTCTTTTATCCAACAATACAAAGATTATAGTTATCACAGGTCGTTGTCTGACATATTAAAGTCGTGTTAAAAATATATCTCAATGACAGTTACATAAGAACGTGATAAGATTGGTTACCGATGATTGTAAACAAATTGCTTAAATTATTAAATTTTGGTGGTAATTTGGATATTAGATGGCAACATTTCCTCTGGTAATAATTAAGAATGGATCAAAGGTGACGTTGCCAAGCTATACAAAAAAAGTAAAACATTAATGATAGAGGCATTCTCATCTTTCATTTGCATTTACAAGTATATATTGTGCCTCTTAAAATTAAAAAAAAGTGTTTATTGGCAACGAGATTGTTTTTGCGTCCCCTAAGATGAAGAGCACAAAAAAGGTGGTCGTCATCATAACTCATTTTACAAAATCAGTCACAATCAGTTATTTTTTGGCAAAAAAACAGAATAAAAAAATCAAATTTTCTAGGGTGAAATATCGATTCCTTGAATCGATTCGGTGTCTCAATGTTTTTGGTGTGAAAAATCGATTCTTCGATTTATCGCTATTCATAATTAATGATAGTAACGTCAAATCATCGCTTGATTTTTGTTTTAAAAGATACAAGTTAATTTTAATATTACTAAGGATAACAAACTACTCAAAATTATTATAAATTTAAATACAAGGATAATGGTTGAATCAATCAATAATCAATAACACTAGACACGAAGGTTTTATTACGTTTAATTATTTATTATTCGAGAAACATGCTAACTTATTAAATTTAAATACAGATCGCAACTGAATCAAGATTTGTAGTTTTAAATATTGAATTGAAACAGGCGTTACTTTGCGGAAATTTATGATTTAAAAGGAATCAAAAGGTTGCCTTGCTATAATCCGCGGCAATCTGAACAACCAGACTCGTATGGTACAACCCAGAAGAGTTGCTCAAGTGACGCTTGAAGAGTCAACACCTCCTGAAGGTGCTTCGGTTACGGAGCGAAACGTATGTCGATTGTCGATCGCGATCTACTTGTGTGGTGTGTCTTGGTTCGGGTTCGCGCGTCTCACTTTTATGTGGGCAGGGTGCTCTTCTGGGTTGTGCCATACGAGTCTGGTTATTCAGATTGCCGCGGATTATAGCAAGGTAACCTTTTGATTCCTTTTGTAGTTTTATCTACGTTTTCAGTTGTACTTAGTGTTGCCAGTAAGGGGGTAATTACCCGATTTTCGTGTAACTGTAGGTCTGATGGTTTCCAGAGATGAGATGTACACTAATTAGAACAATAATGTGTATATAATATCTAGGTTTAAAAAAACCAGGTCGGGTACAAAGTTGGTATCAAACTTACATGTCAGATCAAATCGGATAATTTCTTTTGGGAAAACGGATAATTCGTAGTCAAACCAATTTCATTTACAGAAAAATATAAATAGAAAACCGTTGAAGTTATTTGGAGATCTAGAGATGTTACCTTTATAAACAAACAGTGAAATATCAAAATAATTGTTTATGCCATTAAGTAAATTGTTTAGAAATGCAATTCTATTTCAATTTGCCAGCAAAGTCGTAAGACCACATTTGCGGTTAGGCTAAGAGTTTAAATGAACTATTTTTCCATTATCTAAAATTGAGTGCTAGTGTCAGGCTCAGGCGTAATAGTAGCCGAAACGGTAAGTAATGAGTTTAAACGCAATTATCTAATGCGATCGGTTTAAGTGATAAATATATGTATGTGAAACAAATTGCATTCTTTGTCATTCAAGTTAAGAAATAAGTAATTATGTTTGTAATAAGAAAGTGTGACTTGTAGCATTAAACATTCGTCTTTTAGTACACTCCCTTAAACTCGGAGTAATGAGAAAGAGAAGGGAAGAGAGGGGCTATATTAAGAAACATTACAAGAGGGCTGATGATATTGAATGGACTATTAGGTAAATGCAACGTAGATACTGCTACTGAACCCACGACAGGAACATAAGCAGTGCTTTTGACTTGTGACCAAGATGTAGCTTTGCAAGGCCTTATAACAGAATTCCAACACTCGCCTCCACTGCTTAGTTTCAATGTTTACCTAAGGTTAGGCTTGTAGAATTTAGACAAATATTATTTTAGTAAGTGGCATGTTTTTTTAAAACTTTATTGGGATAGGATTACCAGTGAATTAGTATCGTCATTATCATCAAATCAACTGTCAACTAGAGTGAGAAAAAAAATGGTTATTGGTCGTCTGTACGTAAGACGCAAAAGATGGCTATCTTGTCTCCATTCCCGCAATCTTATTTTAACATATAGTCGTAGACGGTACAGACTAAAAAATATTATCACATTAGTGATAATTATTATGTACATGATACAGACTAAAACCTATTGAATTGTTTAATAGGACGCCTGAAGCCGTGTCATTAACCGTGTCGAGAAAAATATGCCACTAGACAGTGTTAATGAAGAATGACAATTGTTCCATCGACTCTCTAAATTCGTGATATGAGCAATCCAGCTGTGTATAATGTAGGCTTTATTATAAAGGAATAAGAGCTAAAGTCTTGGTTCGGTGTCGGTGAGAGGAATGCAAACGAAGCGCCTTTCACACGACACAGGGTTGCACGCACGGGTGCCGCTTGCCCGTATCGTGATTACACGCGGCTACTAAACCTAGTCCGGCTTCGTATGTTAAATCACTAGTCACCACGTTATACGAGACTATTTTAAATAACATTTTTACTTAAAACTTAAAAAGGATTGGTATAAATAAATCTTTATAGCCTACTAGTTGACTCGCCGAGGCTCAACATATTTTATTATTATCCCACAGGCAAACATAATTTCCCGGGATAAAAAGTAGCCTATGTGTTAATCTAGGTTATAAAGTATATGTGTGTTAAATTTTAAGGAAATCCGTTCAGCCGTTTTTGCATTATTGAGTAACAAACATCGAAACATCCACTTTTACATTGATTATATTAGTAAGACTAGTCGACCCTCGCGACTTTGTTCACGTGTACCTCAGCTCCTCTATTGGTCTTAGCGTGAAGATATATATCCCATAGCCTTCCTCGATAAATGGGCTATCTAATACTGAAAGAATTTTTCAAATCGGACCCTTAGATCCTGAGATTAGCGCGTTCAAGCAAACAAACAAACTCTGAGGAAGTTTAATGCCATCGAACTCAGAATCGTATTTTATATTTATTCCTAAAAAGTCGATAAAAACTTACTATTTATTTCAAAAAGTTCCGTTATCAGTCTTTACTCCCTGTTATTAAAAAAAACATGACTATATTCGAATTGCTCATTCGATAAATATTACCAACATTATAAATGTAATGTGCGTCTGTTTCACATAATACAGATGTATTAAAGTAAACAATTAATGTTTTAATCAATATAATATTATTCACGAATTAAGTTCTGTACTCATTTATATATTAACTCATACTGTTTTTTTTAAGAATAAAACTCGAAATTAAAAATTACATAAAGTCAGATTACTAACAAATAGTAATATATAGATGCCATGAATACTAGATAGATAGTATGATGTGATAGTAGATCCCATAAATTGTGAAAAAAAAATAAATTTATAATTTTAAATAATTATAGTCTTAATCATATTTTTATAGCAACCCATTAAAGGCCCACTGCTGAGCCGGATCTCCACCTCAGAATCCTCAGGATGAGGAGGAGGGGTTAGATCATAGTCCACCACGCTAGCCCAATGCAGGTTGGCAAACTTCACACACTTTTGAGAACTTTGAGGGAACTCTCAGGAGTGCAGGTTTCCTCACGATGTTTTCCTTCACCGTTAAAGTAAGTGATATTTACAGTACAGTTTAATGTATATTTATTCTGTTAGTACAGTAAAAAGAGAGAATGAGAGCGTATTTATAATATACATTTCTTAAATCCGGTTAAGTATCTCGTTCTTGACCACAAGGTGAAAGGATTTTTAGTACACTTGTTAGTATTATAATTTATAATTGCATACAAATTTTATATGCACATAAATTTAGTCTTAACATATTATACAAGCAGTAATGGCCCAGTGGTTGAGACTTCAACGTTTTACTCGAGAGGTCCGAGTTCGATGTGTTTTAAGAAATTAAATGTCACTTGCCTTAATGGTGATGGAAAACATCGTGAGGAAACCTACAATCCTAAGAGTTCTCCATGTTCTCAAAGGTGCGTGAAGTCTGCCAATCCGCACTTGGCGAGCGTGGTGGACTATGGCCTAATACCCTCCTCATTCTGAGGAGACCCGGCTCAGCATTGACGGGTCGTGATGATGCATATTATATACATTCACGTAGGTTACACAAGCAGACCTGCATCACAGCATGTTGAGTAGAATATTACTCCTGAGGATCAAACTTTAAGACACAGAGGTCCAAAATTACTGCTTGATTACTCGTCATGTAATTATATTGATTTCGGTTATGTCGGCGTATTTATTTCCTTTTAGTTGGCACAACTGATTAATTCAGTTTGTACCAACTTCGAAAGTCAAATAGTTACCAGTAACATAACTATATATGCATATAACGCTTTTTTACCTATACAATGACATCCAAAACCAGTTAATTGACAACACTGATCGTATAAATCAATTTAGAATGCTAAAGTGCTCCAGATACATGAAATTAGTTGTTTAAAAATACATAAATAAAAATCAAATGCCACTTGATCAATTTTGTTGCGCATTCATATTCATTATATAAGTATTTAAGTTTTTGTGACAAAATATTTTTTCTTTGGTTTTACGTCACTAATTAGGTTTTTGAAAGTCGTCACCAATTACACCAATATAATAATATCTACAATTAGGTATCAATACTTTCAAAAGTATATTTTGATTGATATAAAATATAAAAAAGAATTACATATTGTGCAGTGTTAAATATTTTTGATTTAATAAAAATTTAATTGTTATTTATATTGATATGAATCGAATCTATGAGTGTAAGCAAAGTGAAGAGTTATAGCAAATATATAATAAAAAAAACGGCAGAGTGCGAGTCTGACTCGCGGACGAAGGGTTTCGTACCAATATTTAAATATTTATTTTATTCTGTTTTTAGTATCTGTTGTTATAGGGGCAACAGAAATACATCATTTGTGAAAATTTCTATCACGGTTCATGAAGGTCCCGCCAGTAATAGTGTCCTTAACCGTAAGAAGGAGTACATTATGAAGGTTATGGCAACCCTAACCATACAATCAGTTATTGCTATAAATATCGGTCACCTATGTATAAAGTATTGACCCTGTATTATAGGTCAGCAAGTAAAGCGACTGAAGTAGTCAACCTTATCGAATATCGAATAATATATTTTTTTATATATTTGATATATATTCGCGGGCGATACAATGTCGCTCGTGCACTTGTATCAACAGTGTCTTAGCCCGGTACATCGTGAGTGACGCAACTCTGTATATATATATTTACGCAATATACCCATTGTTTAAACTTCACAAACAAGATGTACAATATTAAGGTATGTTTGGGATGATCTAATTGACACGTGATTGTCTTTCAAGGGTTTTGTATATAAACAAGGACGTATAAAGTCACATCATCGTGTTACACACAGCTTATTATCAATTGAAATTCCATAACATAATCACCTTTTAATAGCCCACTGCTGGGCCGGGTTTCCTCCTAAGAATGAGGTGGGATTAGGGCTATAGTCCACCACACTGGCCCAATGTGGGTTGGCAGACTTCACACCTTTGAGAACATGGAAAACGCTGATGAGTGCTGGTTTCCTCACGATGTTTGCCTTCACCGTTAAAGCAATTGATATTTAATTTCTTAAAACACACGACTCAGAAGTGTCACTAGGCTATTACTGCATAATCAATTAAAATATCCAAAACAATTTACATTATAATATAATAATCAATCAAAACATTTTTATCACAACTATTGACAAATTCTAAACTAATTACCCCTTAAAAAGGGAATTGCACAAACATTGGTAACACTGTCGCTGAAGTGTCAATTTCATAATTGCCTGTACTTTTGATTTTAATCGATTCTTGTTTGAGAATAATCACAAGTTCAATAATCACAGTTTACACAATTTAATTATGATCTATTCTTTTGGAAAAGACTATTAGAGTTAGAAAGATAATTTTAACCCATTAGTTAAATAAATTAAATATAATTGATTCGTTCAAGACTGAGAAGACATAAGGATCTGATTGATTAGACATTAGTTGATTAGTTGGTACCCAATAAATATTCTAAACACTTGTAAGTTTTGAAAAGAAAACCTTGTAATGTAGGTAACTTAATATTTTCTGTCAAACTTCATAATTATGGTGGAATTCTACTTTACATGAATGGTGAAACAATAGCCATTACTTAATATTGTAAATGGCGACGTCAAGAACACAATGAATGACGTAGTCACAAGTAACATTCTGAATTCAACGAAATTTATTTTCTAGACCCAGACCTAACTAACATTCAAAGCTGTATTTTAAACCTGAATAGTCCCGTTATTAGGCAGTCAGTTCCGTTGTCCCGAAAGAAAGCTTCGGGACGCTACACAGTCCAAATTTCGGAAAATTATCGCCACTGGTACTTCCACCAACCTGGACTCCAAAAATGGAAGGTTATGGTCAGGTGAGTAAAACAATAAATTGATCACTTTGTATATTGGGGCCGATTAAATATTACGTAAGCATTAAAGGGGCGGGGGGATCTTAGATTTGATTTTTTTGATGACATCCCATGTCATGGGGGGTCGGCATGGTTATTACGTCTGCAAATCCTTGCATTAATAATTACGTAAGCACGGAGGGAGGGTGGGTTGATAATTGCAAAATATCTGCTTACTTGAAGGAGTCAACAGTGGCAGTCATGTCATGACCATAATTCTGAGTTTCGAATCACTATGAGTACCATTTGCCTTTTTTTCTCTTTTACTAGAACTGATTTTTCTTGGAGAAAGGCAACATGGTAATAGATTTTAATCTACAAAACTTTTACTTCGTCATCATTAATATTTCTAGGTCCTCCATCTTGTACATTAGGATAAATTTAAGTTTTCTAATTGGTTAGTTTTAGAATGGGTCTGATACATACGGAACCCTGCTGGTCTGACTTGCACTTGAAAGGTCTTTATGTCACCTGACATTATCAACATTCACTAGAGTAAACCCGTTATGCAAGAAACCAGATTTTTGTGACTTGTTTTTTTAGGTGGTATACATAAAATGGTAAAGATAAGAGAGAGAAATGCCTTTTACTATTCAAGGTCTTGAAAGTATATTTTGGCATATATTATGAACATGCACTCAATAACGATTGAATTATGATTATTCTGTATTCTTAAGACATAGTTAAAGTTGCTTATGTTTTTAAGTATACCCACGTGTAGACATATATAACCTCTGTCGCGACTGTTTTTGAGCCAGTCTGTCAAGTGATGTCGCACAGTGAACATTAATGTACCTATTTTATGATATTTTAAAATGTTAGTTAAATATTGAGGATTTGTGTATAGTAGAAGAGCTATTTAAATCTACTCCTGGGGTCTATACTGTGCAGCAAAACACTCAAAAGAAACTGAGCAGTGCCTGGGGTTTAAGACCCAGGATAGGAATAGCGTTTATATAAATAATATTTATAATCTCTACTAAATACGAGACCACGTAAAATATAGATTATTATATCGGCCAAGGAAAGGAAATTCAATTACGATCACAATGTATCCGTTAGGTCGACTCCGATAGTTAATGTTAAACCCACACTTTCGCTAAAACATCATCCGTATTACATTAAGGATTATTACGTTTAATTGTTTCTGTTATGTATAGTAATACCGGTAAATGTGAAAGTTGCGTATTGGATAAAATATTCTTTGTAATGTGTTAATCGTAACATTCTTCGTACTAAAATGTAATCAAGAGTCAAGAAAAATCTGGACAATAATCGTGATAATTTACTTAACTAATAATTTGCTTTTTCTGCTCGTTTCATACTAAACAAGCACTAATAACAGTTTGCTTGAAAGGAAGCGGAACATCCGTTGTTATATGATAATAATCTGCCGGAAAAGTTTTGAAGTAATCGAGGAAGAGTGAAGGAATTTGCATTTTTGTTACTGATGTGAGTAACGGTGAAACGTTGGACTTGGAAATCGCGTGGGCGTCTATAAAGCTATAATATTCATTCTTAGCTAAATGGAAATTTGGTTAAATTTATCTGTTATTGCTTCTGAATATTTATACCAACATTTCATGATTATTAGTTAAATTTTATTGAAGAAAAGTAAGCCGGCAGACGTTGTTTTACCATGTAGGTAAATTTAAAAAAAATGGGGTGGGCCACCCTTACCACTTAGGGGTATAAAAAATAGATGTTGACCGATTCTCAGACCTACCCGATATGCACACAAAATTTCATAAAAATTGGTCGAGCCATTTCGAAGGAGTTTGGTAAAATACACAGCAACATGAGAATTTTATATATTAGACTAGCTGACCCAGCAAGTGTTGTTTTGCCATATAGATTTGGGGTGGGCCACCCTTGTAGCCGATTCTCAGATCTACTGAATATGCAGATAAAATTACATAAAAATCGGTCGAGCCGTTTCGGAGGAGTATGGAAACTAACATTGTGACACGAGAATTTTATATATAAGATGTAGTCAGCGTATGTATTAATATATTTAATGTACATACATAAAAGAAAAGCTTATCAAGCAATAAAATACCTAAAATAAAATAAGATATAAACTAAGATACCAATTAATTAATCAGCAACGCTATCTTTGCATTTGAGCGCGACTGCGCTTAACTCTGGACATTCAAAATCCGCTATAAAAAGTATCAGCAAAACGAGAAAAAATAACCGCAATTAAAGACCTTAACTAAAAATCTAAACGAGTTCTTTTAAGACATTTAACGATCTCAAACGACTTCATTTTCGACTAGTCTATTATGATGCGACTGTTAATGATTCCACCAAATTTGACTGCCTATCTAAATTCTACAGCATGATAATATTGTTAATAAAAACGGACGCCGGGCCTCTTAGTTCAACGTACCAGGTCGACGCTCTACGGTGTACCGTACGCTACCATAAGAAATGTACGATATAACCTATACATATGCAGTGACCGTTCAACGCTGAACGAACTATTCTGCGCGCAGCTCCTCCCTAATTCCGACGGATTACCGTCCATTATCGTACGTGACGTCACGCCTGGGAGCAACAGGCAACAGGTGCCCGAACATGTGATGCGTTTATAAGCAACCTGTTCAAAACATTGATATTATTCCTACAAAATTTAATTAAATTGTATTAACGTTTTACCTTAAAATGTCCTTGTGATGTTTGTTCTGTATTTATGCATAATAAAATAAATTAAAAATAATTATTTATGTCTCTACGTAAAGGTTTTCAACTGAATACTTTCTCGATTTAAAAATTAAATTGCTAAGAAATAAAAATTGTATATGCTATTAAAAAACTTATTTGTGGAGAGGAGCAGGATAGCTCTAACTCGATGCTCATCTCAAGTATGTGGTTAGAACCAGGGATAACCGGTTATTATAGGTAGATTATAGAAGAACCATTATATACGAAAATTGTTGGATCTATGGTCGCTCGAAACAACTCGTTAGTTACCCGTTTTTCGACTTTCATACTTCAATCACTTATCAATAAAGTGATAACAATTTTAAAAGTATACTTTTCTTTGAATGTCATATTTATTTATATCGAATCAAAAGCAAAAAAATATTTCAAGCTTCTAGCTCTAAAAATGACGATACTTCTCATACAACTTTCCATCCCCCCTTTCCAAAACCTTACAACCCATTTTTCACACTAAAAAGTAGCCTATATCTTTTCTCAGGCTCTAGACTATATGTATAGCAAATTTCATTTAAATCGGTTCAGTAGTTTTGTCGTAAAAGCGCGACAAACAGACAGAGTTAATTTGGCATTTATATATATATTAATATATATATTAGTAAGGGTTATATAGCGTAAAAAATATTCTCAAACCCAAGCGAGTTACAAATTACAGTTACAGAAAGTTATAGTTAATGAAGTCTGCTTTACCGCACTTGCTATAACGGTTTCATCGTAAAACATTACATTTACTTGCAACTTGCAAGTTGAAACTTTAACTTTATCGCTGGTCATTTTAGACAACTTTTTATGCTACTGTGGGTATTTTAATCTATGCCTTCGCTTCGTTGAGAACTTTTTTCCTTACATAGTATTTAAATGAAATCAAATCGTATCAAATGTCGTGTAGTTTTTTGCGTAATGCACATACAAACAATTTTATATTATTATAGATAAGGTATGATAAGAATTTTATTCGTAGAAAATCGGTTTCTAATATGCAGGAATGCAATTGCGATACTGGAATCGTGACCCGCGCGCCGATTATTTTCTTTGCCGATGCAGGTACCTTGATTACAAAACAAGGACCTTACGAATTGCAATTATTTATTACTAGACGACCCGCGCGACTTGGTCCGCGTGTAGCTCCGCTCCTATTGGTCGTAGTGTGTTGATATACAGCCTATAGCCTTCCTTGATAAATGGGCTATCTAACACTGAAAGAATTTTTCAAATCGGAAGAGTAGATTCTGAGATTAGCGCGTTCAAACAAACAACTCATGTTAGAAATATGAAAAAAATTAAGTACATTTTGGCGCGGACTAATTCACCTCTACGAGATAAGATGATAAGGTCAAACTTACCGGGTCGATGTCCGCATCCCAGACATCCTTCAGATCGTTGGAGATGTCGAAGTAACTCTCCATGTCGGGGCCGGGTTCCTCTACGGCCTCCGACTTCCTCTTAAAGAAACTGATAAACACAACACAGCAAACTGTCACGGTTCTACGATCGGCGGTAGTCCTTTCCTTTCGTTAAAACTTGGGATGTTTACACTGTTTTAAGTTATAATATATTTAGCACTATCACAATTTATTTCAGGTTTCACTATCGCCCATTTGTTTCAGGCGAATATTTTCACTTCGCGAATGTTTGCCGTTCAGCGAGTAGTAGCGAAGTAACGTGACACACGCGCTCACGGCGAACTACGAGCGGCGAATGGGGGAGGCGGCGTAACGGCGCTCGCTGCTCCCCTCTCCGACCTCTCATTCATAACGTGATAGGGGGTAGATGCGTGACCACGGGCGGTGTTACGGGGGTGCTGGGAGAGCATTCAATCATATTATAAGCTACACCGTATGCGGGACATTACTATTTTTTTAACAGACACTTTAACTTCCATAAATAGATAACGCATTTAAAAATCTCAGTTAAAGTGGGTTCACTTCAGTCCTACATAAAGTAAATATTCACATTATAACTAATCATATACTAACTTAGAGCACGAAAAATAACTGAGTAATATTGACATATGTCCTAGAAATCGTGAAATCAAACCCGCTACCACCGACACAGAAGTCACTGCACCAGAAGGGTCGTGATACTATTTTAACTCTTTAATTTCCATGTCCAAGTTTCTAAACATAACAATTTATTTGTTTAAATAAATTAAATTTAGAATTATTTAGATAAAAAAAATTATATAAAGTGGGGGGGGGGGGACTTTTATGAGGGAGTCTTTCAGACATACTACACGAGCGGTTACTAATTACTATTTTACTTTAATGAATTTTACTATAACGTTTAGTATTGCCAGAAAAAAAAACATTACCAAAATTATAAATGCGAAAATAACTCTGTCTGTCTTTCGTGCTTTTACGCCAAAACGACTAAACCGATTTAAATGAAATTTGGTATACAGATAGTTAAGAGCCTGAAAAAGGACATAGGCTGCTTGATAATGCGAAAAAGGATTGTAAGGGATTGAAAGGGGGGAAAACTTGAAACTTATTTTTTAGGCTGATGATTCTATATAAATAAATGACATTCAAAGCTTGTAAAGGTTTTACCCTCAAGGGTGTAAAATAACAAAAGGGAATATACAATAGATAGTGTTACAACAATAGTAGAAGTGAAACAATAATGTTGCCATGTTGTAGAAAAAAAAATATTAACTTATCACCTACAAGTGACAATCTAACAACTGGGAATCAATGATTTTTTAAACATAGTTACTAGAATTTAAATAAAGCATAATTTTTTATATAAAACAATTATTGTTTGCATTTAACAACAATCATAAATAGCATAAAGAGTACATATTAATATTAAACGGAAGTCCAACCCGCATCATGGGTGTGATCTGATTGTCAATTAGGTCGTGGGTTCGATACTTAAGAGAACGCACTTCACACATTTGATTATTACCATTTTATTTAAAACATTGATTATATGATTTTTATTATTATATATATATTTATATACCTACCAGTTTTACCGAATCTATTAGAGATTTTAGACAATATTTAAATTTTTAATCGACTTCAAAAAAGGAGGAGGTTCACAATTCGTCGGAGTCTTTTTTTTATGTATGTTCCCCGATTTCTCGAAGACAGCTGGACCGATTTAATAAATTATTTTTTTATTCAATAGTGCGCTCCGCAGGTGGTCCCATTGGAACCAAGTCAGGATCTGATGGTGGAATTCGGAGAAATCGAGGGAAACCCTCAAATTTCAAAGGCACTTACAATGTTTTTCACATATTTTGATCTATAAAATAATCAGATATTGTGTATAATGTTATTGCTATGCTGATGTGACGGAAGACACAACTCCTCAACGGTTAGGAGTTAGAGGATACTTCTCTAAATATTATGGGGTCGTACAGACAACTAATTATATACTTTACATTATTTATTTAATGAACTCACTAAAAATTATTATTGTTGTATTATAGTCGATTCAATTTTTAAAAAAAATGTCTTACCATTTATCGTCTTGTTCGACACTTCGGTTTTTGGATTTAGAATCACTAGAATCCCTAGGAGAATCATACACTTGTTTATCTTCTGAAAAGAACTGATTCTACATAAAGTTTTAATTTAATTAACTTTATTGTATCTACGTAGAAGAAATTAAAAGAAAGTCTACAATTTAAATGACTAAATACTTTTTTTATTACATAGAGATAAATTAAACAAACTATCAATAGGAATGCATTTATTAATTTACTTAATACACAATTTATATATTAATGAGTTAAACGCTTTTTTAAATATAAATATTTAACCAACGATATATAAAAATATAACAAAGTTATAACTTAATTATTGCCAGATCGTTAAAACTTATTATAATGTTGTTGTTACAAAATAAAGGTTTTCTTAATTTTATAAAACATGCTATTTACCTTCAGTTATTGCTCTTACTTATTTATGTATAAAAATATATAATTTAATTAATTACAATTATATACAAGTATAAGCTTTTCACAATAAAAGATACAGTTCAGTCTCTGTTTAACCGATTTCATAAAAATAATAATGATGATTTATAAACCGATTCATGAATATTGAATTACACGAAAACTTAAAAAATTATACACCCAAACCTCCCTCGTGAATCACTCTATTATTGGTGAAAATCGCATGAAAATCTGTTCAGTAATATTAAAGTTTATTGCGAACAGACATACAAACGTGGCGCGGGATTTCGTTTTATAATATTTATCGGAAGCGTAAATAAGGCTTGGTTTAGCTTAGTGTTACGTTAGTCTTGTGTTAGGTAAGCATTAAGCCTAACCTCTAAACTTAGACAGTGGAGGTGAGTGTACACATATGTAGCAGGACAGCCCTTAAAGTTATAACAAGGTGCTTAGGTTCCTGTCGTAATTGTAAGTGATCATAATGTTTAGTTATTTACCGGTGCTGTAGCAGTATCTACGTGGATTCCAATGCCAACATTTTCTGACCTATATATAATATAATGTGTAGTGATATAATGTTTATATAATATTATTTATGTCCGTTCTTCTTAGGCACGGTGAAGAGGGAAGGCACATGCGCGTTCAGAGCAGACACGCCGCCGTGCAGTATGCACACACGAGGCACGCTGCACTTCACGAGATACTCGCTGAACTGAACACAGACAGACATTTCACACTTTATTTGACATTATAATTTTTAAAATATATATTACATACGTAATAAAACACGGTATTAAAATTTTTTTTAGGTGGAAATTGTGTTTAATTTATTGGACTTCAATTTTTCAAATTTAAACCCCCACCAAAGTTACGTTTATTTTTTCTACAAATATCTCTTAGTTAGATTATGACTCAGAATAAGTATAGAAGCTTTTATTAGCGCGTAACACAGCCTTACTAAAATTACCGTAAATCCTAAGATTTTAACCTAGATCTAAAATTTACTAATACTAAATGAATCAAAACGGTTACCTTGCTATAATTTGCGGAAATCTGAACAACCAGACTCGCATGGTACAACCTAGAAGAGCACCCTTTTTTTTTTTTGACCCGGTGGAATCTGCTTATAGATACCTTCCCAAGCGGGGACTTGGGAAGGTTATGCGGGGTTGGTGTGACTGCCTCTGAAGGAGACAGCCCAAAACTACCTCTGAAGGAGGTAGCCCGACTCGCTAAACCATCCGGGATGTTCCTACTCGGCACCTAGAATGGCAGGCCAGGGGATCGAAGCGCACCGCGACCTACTTGCGCCTGTCCGCTAACGGACTCTACTCTAAGAACCCAGAAGCCCTGCCCACATAAAAGTGAGACGCGCGAACCCGAACCAGGACACACCACACAAGTAGAACGCGATTTTTTTTTGTGGACCGGAGCTCTTCTGGATTGTGCCTTACGAGTCTGGTTGTTCAGATTTCCGCGGATTATAGCAAAGTAACCTTTTTGATTCCTTTTAAATCATGAATTTCCGCAAAGTAACGCCTGATTCAACTCAATATTTATAATAAATGGTAAAAGTCCAATAAATACTTTGAAAAATTCATGAGTAACTAAATAATAATTGACTGTTGTGGTTAAAAAGCTTTTGATTTTTATTTTTTTACTCCAGAAACCAAAAACATTTCTCATGTGACATATTGGAGTATATCTTCTTCCTTGTTTCAAGTGTCGTTACATCTGTGCTGAAAAACTGACTATTTCTACTTACACAGGATAATTAAATGGTGATAACATACCAACTGTGCGGTCTCGTTCTCAGCAGAGGCTAGAACGATAGTTTTCTTCAGCTTGACCGCCTCACTGAGTACCTTGTGCGGATGTACGCCCAGTAGTTTGAGGTCATGTTGGCCGAGGCTTACTCCGCTATACGGAATGTTTATACTACCGTCTATACAGCTTTTTTCATACCTACCAACAGATAATAATTCTTTGTAGAATGGTGTACAAAATGCGAGCTTAATGCTAAGAATATTTTCTGCAAGTTGACCCTAGACGTGGAAGGATGTGCGGGTGGCGAGCAAAGAAGAAAAGAAAAACAATGAATAATTTTATATAACACTAGCTGATCCGGTAAAAGGTGTTTTGCTATATAAATAAATTTCTGGGAAGGGCCACCATTATAACTTAGAGGTATAAAAATAGTTTAGAACTACCAAATACACACAAAAAAATCCTAAAAATTCGGTCAAGCCGTTTCATACATACATGAATACATACATATACTCACACTTTATTATAATATATACTATATTTACTAGAAAAATTATGAAGAGCTTCGATGAAATTTTGACAGCAAATCTTCTAGACTTAACTATATATAATCGATTGACATTCAATTATCAATAACTCTAATTGAAACTTCGAAAAATGCACTGCACATACTTTCGGCTATATAGCCGGAATTTTCAGTTTGTGATAGCCACTAGTTGTAATATATAATAATATTGTATCTAATAGATTTTCTTTATATTATACATAATTTTATTCCCTGTGGTTTCTTCTTAACTACTACTACAACTGATCCGAATACAATAATTGTTTTGTTAGCGATATTGAGGTAGTTATATTAGCCTACAATAGATCGTCTGTAGACATTAAACAATTTTATGAGGTAGTCATACTAACTTTGCACCCCCCTCTTATCCCCATAAGGGATGACTTTCTAGAAAATATTTTACACGTATTTCAAGACTTTCAATGAAGAACATTCATAATGAATTTCATTCGAATAACTTCAAAATGGACAAAGTTTCATACTAACTTTGCACCCCCGTTTTACCCCCTTAGGGGGGTGAATTTTCAAAAATCCTTTCGTAGTGCTCACCTACATTATAAAGGGAATCCCTGTGCAAAATTTCAAGCTTCTAACCCATATAGTTTAGGCCCTGCGTTGATATGTCAGTCAGTCAGCTTGTCCATTTATATATTTATAGATTATTTATATATATATATAGATATTTATAGATTAGCTCCAATATTACATTGCAATACCATTTAAAAATGCAAAATTTCAGAAATCGGAAAGTAACAAAAATTTCTAAAATTAATTACTTACAGCAAATTAGATCGTATGTCGACAACGCAGCATTTCTCTTGACACATCAGTGAGAAAAAGTCTGACAAACTAATCCTAGGGGAGATCTCGGTTAGCAGGACTTCCATAGGGACTTCGACAATATCCTGAAAATTCATTTACAATTAAATACATTTTCGACTTGTTTGATTGTATCCAAATAAAAACCCATGCCTAGATACTAGAAAAAATCATCATCAAAGTCAATGCAATCAAAAGATACAGCAGTCTACGAATGTTTTGATACTCGCAAGGAAATCATAACCTATGAGTATAAGAGTAATTCCAAGTGACCTATAATTTTTTTAATAGCTGGTTTTTATAGCAGACTTAATGAAAAAAGTACTCAAACTCAAAAACTCAAACTCAAATGATGAGAAGAAAATTTTTCCAATGACATGTAGTTAAATATGTCCCTCAATTCAGATTTTATTTTTTAATATTAAAATAGTTCTTAAATCAGTCCATTAACAAAATCCACAACTAACTATTATAATTAACTAATGAAACCTGACAATTGTCCAATATTAATCAAACTAGAATTATCATGTAATGTCAGACATATTTGTTGCATCAGCTATTCCAAGAATGCATTGCAAGGCAACTAGATTATTATTATTAGACGTAATGAAGTTACTTGAATATTAACTATTCAATTCTTTTAATTTCCATTGAAACTGATCGTTCTGTTTAATTTTTGTAAAAACCTAATGACTCCATGGTATAGCTCCACGGCACGTAAGTATCGGTTTGACTTTGAATGCGCAGAAGACACTATTAGGACCTTTTTAGCGGGGAGCGCGGGGAGAGAGCAGCGCGTCACACGCAATTGGTTCTTACGCGACGTTTCAGTTCTCACGCGTCACAGATAGAATTGCCAATACAGGCACACAGCACGCTCACACTGCGCTACTTTTCCCGACTATTTTTTCTCAGACCTAAAGTTAGTTGCCGACTCCTATATTTTACCCGTAACTTCGTTAGCAATATTAGGGTAGTTATATTAGCCTACAGTAGATCGTCTGTAGAAATATTTAATAATTTCATGATGTAGTCATACTAACATTGAACCCCCCTTTTAGGCTTTTAAGGGATTATTTTCGAAAAAATATTTTACCCCTGTTTCATGACTACCAATGAAGAACCTTCATACTGAATTTCATTTGAATAACTTCAAAAACGGCAAAGTTTCGTTTTTCCCCATTTTACCCCCTTAGGGGGTGAATTTTCAAAAATCCTTTCTTAGTGCTCCCCTACGTTATAAAAGGAACCCCTGTGCAAAACTTCAAGTTTCTAACCCTTATAGATTAGGCCCTGCGTTGATATGTCAGTCAGTAAGTCAGTCAACTTCTCCTTTTATATATATATATATGTATTAAGGTGTAAAATCATAGTCAAGATAATCATATTAACCCGTTATGGTCTTCTCTAAGAGTGATAAAAGTTCAAAAAATCACACCGGAGCATCTAAGGATAAATCAACAAACGCTTAAACTTATGACACAAATTAACATATAAAATAGCTAACAATATTATAGTTATTTGATGTAGAATTGTTTATATTTTTAGGATCAAAATTAACACGAAATGTGCTTTGTCAGTTAGTTTATACAAAACCAAATATATTGGAAATTCGACCACAAGCAATTGTAGTATAGTATAATAAAAAGGCAACATAAAGCAATACATTGTTAATGTGGTTTTTACGTATTACTCAGGAGATGTAGTTGGAAAAAGAATCATGACAAGTTTCATACATTGATTTGTACGGAAAATTTTGAGAGCCATTAATTATTTCCATTGCTTAGATTATACTGTAGGGATCCTGGTAATATGAATAATATATTTTTACCAGATGGCAAACATAAAATATTCTAAGGTAAAAATAATGGACTTCTGACATTTTCTCTTGCTATATTTAGTATTTAAAAAAATAAAAACGTCAACTGTCAAAGCGACACTTGCATCTGTTAATAAGTCAATACTCAAACTGTTAATTGACTAGTTTTATTTATCATCTTTGAGTTTTATATCTTTGATTTTGTAAAAAACAAATAATAAGGACATAAAAGCTTTACGAAATATAGGTAAATGTAAGACAAATATTAATAATAAAATAAAATTATCGTACAGCAATATAAATTATCGTATTAATCCATTTATTATCGTAAAATTAAGCTCTGACAGTTTAGTAAAACACATATAATGACAAATGACATTTATAGCAATCTGTTTCGTTCCGAAATAGTCAATAGTTTTAAAATTTTCACTTTTATTGATTCCCATGTCCTAAAAATATTCTGAGTGTTAGAACCTATTGTTTAGGCCTCAAAAAGCAGTTCTAAAGTTATTTCAATTTCTCATATTTTTAGTACAAATTCTGCCATGATTCTTTATGTGCCAAAAAAAGGCAGTTTTTAAAAAAATACGAGATTTATAAATATACATAAAATGTCATACATACCATAGGATCTTTTATTTCAGGTTCATTTGTGAATCTTCGGTAACTGATGCTCGGAGGAGAGCTGCGACACATTTCTATTGATTGCTGTAACATAAATAAATATTAATTAAACTAGTTATTGAACCCCGACTTCGTCTGGGTACTAAAGAAATTTATTGAGTATCTATTTTTGTAACGATGAGAATAATTTTATATGAGACTAGTCGATACGTCCCTGCTTCGCCCAGGTGCAATTTAACACGTGTATTTAGCCGTAACCGCTATTGTCCCTGCATTTTAAATCTGTAATATTTTCGAAAATATTCATTTAAATGTCATGCTGTAAAGGGCCATATTGATCTATATTAAATGCATAATGTATTTAAGTACTCAATTGGATAAGGATTAATACTGTAATTGCTTAAAATCGCTTCGTAAATAAGCCATTATTCCTCGTAAAAAGTAAAGGATAAAAAATGGTTATTGTGGGTTATCCCTAAGAGATAGACATATACCATCGCGGATTTTTTTGTAGACTTTTTTAAGGTAGTAAGGTAATACTGTAGTACATAATTTTGATCTATCTTGTAGGGTTCAGCCAGCGTCGTTCAGACAGACAGCGTGAGATTTACAAAACTTTACCTTAAAAATTACAAAACAACCCCAAATTCATATTTTTACATAAATTCAGCAATTATTTCTATTTATACAAAGAAGATAATATATAACAAATTATTTATTATCAATTCCACAGGTATATAATATACATGTTGACTGAAAACTTATCAACGCGAGTCGTAGTCGTATAAAAACGTAATTAACCCTTTTAATTGTAAAATGTAATTAAAAACGTAATAAAACCTTTACAATATTACATAAAACGAATTAAACAATCACAAAACATTATCTATTAAAAAAATGAATTAAAACGTACATCGAACTATTAATATAACTAGACTTGCATTTAATAATAAACTACGTTATGGAATAATTGTAAAAACGCGCACATTTTTTACAATAAAAATAAATGAAATGTAGATCTTATTTTGGAGTAACTAAGGTTTAGAATTGGATAGTAAATAACATGGTTATCCTTTGAATGGTTTAATTACGCGTTTTGTACGCTTTATGGATACTAATCACAAGGTTTGTATAATTACAGGGCGAGTCGGAGTGATAGAGGAATGCTTAACGAGATTTTATGAGACGCGTCGCAGGATTGTAAAGTAGTGAAATAAACGCCATCGTCATTTCGATCGTTGACCTGTTTTATTGGACTTTGTTTTTTTTTACATTACTAGCAATTTAGCTTACAAGCTAAAAGCTTAATATCTTCGATTTTGTACTAGATGCGAAATGCCGCAGCAAATTTTATTTTTAGTATATCAATATAAATCACTTAGAAACCAAAAAAACACACAGGCTTTCAATCTCGAGATATCTTAAGCATTTTATAAATTATTAGAAAATAGATGAAAACGCAAACGGTGTCTACAAAAAATTGAAACAACATAATTTTTTTTACAACACTAAAATAAAATAAAATATTACTAGCTATTTTTCTAACTTTTTAAGCATTAAATGAGGGCATGGCGGGTCTTTGCTTTTTTTGATGACATGAGATTACCTTAGCGATAAAAAAGCAAGCATGAATATCCCTGCTCAGAATGAGGGAGAAAAAAGCATACATCAATGTTAGCACGGGGAGGAGGGGTTAGGACTGCAAAAAATCTGTTTGCGTAAAACTTGAACGGCCCCTAATAGTAGGAAATAAAAAGATTGAAAACGATTTTGTTTAAAATATTCCCAGACGGAATTTATTCAAATAATTATATAATATTTAAAGTTTTGTTTTGGCTTCTCTAGATCTTATAAAGAGCCCTTTGATATATTTGGTCAAGGAAGAAAAAATAAATCATTCATTAGTATGTGAGAAAAGCTTACCTTAACACATTCCCCAATATCAATTTCAGGTAAATCCGAAAAAAGGAGGATGCATTCATTGAATCCAGAGTCTAATAATGTATCACGTAACTGCCTCAGAATCCCTACACCCATAAACAGAGGCAACGATGGCCCTTCCACAAGGAGCGCATCCCATAGGTGAACTATTTTGTGTAGAGGAAAGACGTCTAAAACAAATAAAACTTAATAAGAAAACAGTCAGGTTAGTTGACTATCAAGGCAGATAGGTAGGCCTTTGTCTAATTTAATCAAAATCGTTTATATAAAAATGAGATCAATCCATCAGGCCTATTTACTAAACCGATCTAAGATTTATTTCAGACTAGTTGACCCGCGCGACTTTGTTCACGTGTAGTTCCGCTCCTATTGGTCTTAGCGTGATGATATATAGCCTAATAGCCTTCCTCGATAAATGGGCTATCTAATACTGAAATAATTTTTCAAATCGGACCAGTAGATTCTGAGAGTAACGCATTCAAGCAAACAAATAAACAAACTCTTCAGACTTAGTACATAGATTTTTAGCCATATCGGACCAGTTGGTACGGGAGCCAGTGACAGATTTTCATGACCAAGTCCCTCCCAAGCGAAAATTCGTGAAATGCATAGGGGGTTAATATTATGATTACTCGAGACCGTCAGCCGCGATTCCGTGTATTATTTAGTAATAAGACAAATTATTAAGTACACTATACTAAACTACTAAATATTGATTTAGCTTTTAATTTTGCTTTCATATTAATATATCCGTTTACTAAGTTCATAATACTTAAAAAATTAACTTGAAATATTTTCGACTTCGACTCCGTTCATTAACTCGCGAAACTCCTGTTTGTAAAAAGCTACTTAAATGGTAACTGTGATTTTGCTATAAAAAATCAAAATGTTACATGGTCAAGCAGCCAGCTGACGTATATTCCACCACGTTATGGTCAGCTGACTTTATTTTTCCTTCAAGGTAAACTATAATCCAACAAATTTTCAAACAGGAGGAAATGACTGAAAAAAAATTTTTTTTCGACATGTTTGGGAGGCTACCACTGATAGCCCCACCCACGGAATCGCGGCTGACGGTCACAAGTAATCATAATATATATTCCTTATGCAGTATACGAATTTTGACTCGAGAGTAAATGATTGACCGAATTTGAATCTGGCTCCCGTACCAAGTGACCAGCCTTTTATGTGGTCTCTCTCTGTGCCTCATCATGTCATACAGTGTTAGTATTTCTCTCTCTCTCTGTAGTGTATTTGTTAATTTTAGCGCATTTTCCCACTTTGATATTGGTTCAAACTCTCCATTGACTATTACAATTTCGTGAGTAATTTTTTACAATAAAAATTTGTAGAAATATGTGCCCTGTCAAACTTTTTACTTATTCTCTTCATTGAACCATGCATTCATCTTTAAAAGGACCAATTAAACTAGGCAAGACTGTAACATATTGTATCTAAATCGAAATAAATGCTGTATTGTGAAGTAAGTAAATTAAAGACATTCTTTTATAAAATCTATATGTTACCATAAAATTGTAAAAAATCAGAAGGGACAAAAATATTGTCTTAAGGACTTTTGTGCCATCTACGTGGCTATGGGAAGGGCCTTTTTGCCCTTGCATAACACAGTGGGAAAACATACACTAATCTAAGCAGCTTCAGCGACCAGCCTTAGCCGCTACGACTCCCACATGTTTTCGTGTTACGTGACATATACAAATAACATACTTACGTGAAAACATCGTTAAAAACCAAGGTATAGCAAACAACTCTGGTACAAAGCTGATATCGTGTAAATGTGTTGCCAATTCTGGTTCATGAAAGGCTGCCATCTGCCAGAATTTTGCTAGATACTCTTTAATAACTGAACTATTGTCTTTTAGGAAGAACTTATGTAGGAACTTGGGTACAAAGGCTGATAGACAGGCGAATGCTCGAGCTGAAAAAAAACTATGCATCACTATAAAATTATCTTTTATTTAATTTTTTTTATATATTAGAGATTATGTTCGTACATTTCAATGAATCTTATAAATTACATATAAAATTTATGAATATGAATACCCGATATGTGATTTAGGGACAGTATTAGAAGAATACTGAATCTGAACCAGTTCATTATTCACCTAATTTATTTCTTTAGAATATTAATATAGATAAGAAACTTTATTTCAGTCTGCAATGTTTACTCCAGTCTTGTAGATATTCAGAAGTATAGATAAGAAATATTTATAGATTTTTTGGAAACAGTTCTAACAAATAAAAAAAAAAGTTTAAAACCCAGAAGGACGAAGTTTGAGTTTGAGTTTGATCACGGTTCTACCTGGACCATTTTTATACCTATGCATTTCTGGGTTTCTATATGAATTATTTTCTTGTTTCGTCCTTTTTGGACCACTTTTTTACGTAGTCGGGTTATAGTTTTTAAACTTTATTTTTTTATTTAATAGTTTTCCGTTTTCTGATCAATCGATAACCTTTATAATCTCATATTGAACCGTAATGTTGGTTTTTATTAGCTTAAACGAGTGAATAACTGCAACGACAGGACCGTGCGGACTTTACGACAGCATTTTAAACATATACAAATATGCATATATATCTTATTGTTTAAATAAGATATATATACGTATTTGTAATGTGCTCGCCAAGACCTTTCTTTAGATACCAAACACGTGATAATTATCTCAGTTTAATTTTATTCGAGGTTAAAATTTGAGGTATAAATTCCTTCATACAAAAAATCATAAATTTTTTATAGCCTATGTCACCCGCGCCATTACTACGAATCTATTGACACCTCATTTATGAATATTTGTTCAGTAGTTTAGGCGCTAGGGTGGAACATACATACATACATAATCCACCAATATACCATCAATTGCTAACAAAAAATAATATACACATTTGTTTTAAGTTATTTTCCACATTTAAAACCTTACCTTCATTACAAAAATTCAAATACAGGAATGGAGCTGTCAAGGAATCTAATCCTTGCCAGTAGACATATTGTGGGTTGGTCAACAACCAGGCCTTTAGCAGCCTCTTCAGTGTCTTATGCCCTGCAGCTCCACACAACAGCCAGCAATATTGGTGACAACGCGGAATGTCTACGTCGATCTATAAAACCTCATTACTAGTAAATTTTTCAATTCAAGTCAATTATTGATGTAAAATTTGCAGTTGTTTTAGAATTTTCCATTAAGTTCATAAAAATAATTTTTAGTAATTTTTCACCTACTCATATCTGTTTTACTTAGTTGCTACGTTTTTAGGTTTTTATGCATTCTAACTGCATTTTTGTATAGAAAATTTTAAATATCTTAAGGGCACTTAGAATTTTTGAAAAAAAAATTTTATTTTATTTGTTTAAATTGTCCCTTCAAACCTCAAAAATGATATGCCTAAAGATTATAATAGTCAGGAAGAAATTCTAAGTATATGGTTTTTTAATTTTAGTACATAGCCGCCCCCTTAATACAGGTTCCCTGGTACATTTTTCATCATTTAATACTTACAAGCTGATTTTTCGTGTGTAGCTTCCTTTTGACTAGACGCCCAACTTTTTTCCTTACAGTAATATTGGTAAATAGTAGCTTAATAGGGGTAGCAAGGATAAAATATGTTGATTTGACTAACCATTCTTTTCTTTGTTAATTATCGAGATAATTATCTAAATAACGTGAAAAAATATTTGTCCTACAAAATATAAGGTTTTGTTAGGGAGTCCTCCCTCTATGTATCGTAAACAAGGTCATTAAAAATAATTACTAACCAGCTGATTTTTTTTTATTGGTTAGCTAACATTTGCATAGTTTACCACCCACAGTGTCCTACAAATTGCGTGGTATGTCATCTTGGTCCTACGCTCAAAAGTTGTCAATACCGCAGGACTTTCTTTTTTATTAGTAACTATAGGACAAAGGTATCACGTGACAGGTTAATACATTAATCGTCCGAATAAAATAATGTTCTACAAAAAAAAAGATAAGTTGGGCGTCTAGTCAAAAGGAAGCTACCCACGAAAAATCAGCTTGTTAGTAATAAATGATGAAAAGTGTACCAGGGAACCTGTACTACCTGGTCTGCTTTTGTCATTTTCTCTCCTGTGTATTTATTAACTTATTTTTACAATGAGTGATAAAGGGGGAAGAGAGCAAACGACATCTGGTAACAGCAAGAGAACAAAAGAAATGCAAAAGCAGGACGATAACCTGGAAAGCTAATTGTATGCCAAAATTTCGAAAGCGTTTATCTCTAAACTATATTTTTTGAGTTGGTCGGAAACATAATTACAATTTTCAACCGAGTTATTTGAAATTTTGAATATATCTTAGAAAATACATTGTTTATGTTTTGGTATGTATTCATTTTTCATAGGATTTTTTAAATTACATAGATCATTTGTTATTAACAATTTTTGGTGAAAAAATATAAATTTAAAGTGTAATTGTACATCACCGTAATAGCAAATTGAAGTTGTGATAGAAAAACAGTTTTTGCTTTTAATTAATACCTGTCGATCTGTAGGGGTAGGCGTTTCTTTATCTATCCTTTCATATTGTTCCTCTATATCCCCTACCACACCAAGCAAAGCAGCCCATACATCGCCTCTAACTAGAGGAGGTATATCAATCTCCGCTTCAGCTCTTATATATTGACTTGTATATGGATATCCCTAAAATTAAAAATAAATACATTAATCCATACTAATATTTGTTTGGTTGAACGAGTAAATCTCAGGAACAGTCAGTATCGGTTTGAATTGAAAAATTCTTTAAATGTTGGATAGCCTATTTAACATCTCGCTACGACTCTCGCTCGCTATAAAACATAGATGGTTTCAGTTCCTTTAAAATTGTATATATGGTACCTACGCCCCACTCTCTCTAACCTTCTCCCTCTCTGTTATGTGACGTAGACAAAGATCGCGGATCAGTTAGGAATACAACAGACAACCAGAACAGTAATAACATTTTGAATGTCCTACATCAAATCACCAAAGTGTTGTAACAGGCCTAAAATCATTTTTAATTGAAATTAAATATTCTTTTACATTAGTTTACAGTACATGCTTCCCCCAAATAGACTGTTGTGAGTACTACAAATAAATAAATTTCTTTTAGTGTTATTACAGTAATAAAAAAGAAGTTGTAAATTTTCAACAAATAAGTTATCTTACAGAACAGATTCGAAGCGGAGAGACTTGAATAGTTGACTTTTTAAAAGGATGGCCATTTTCTTTTTGGTTGCGCTTTTGATTTACATATAATTTTTTTGAATATTTTTTGGTTGTTTTATCAGTTTTTTGAAATATTGCTCTATCTGAAAATCTAGACCTGTTACAATCATTCAAGTTATGTAAGACAAATCTAAAACAAGTAACATATATTTGGTTGTATTAAAAAGTTGAAAATTTGTTCCCTTGTGTAATTAACAATGTCACTTACATGCAAAAGTCTTTGAAACCAAAGCAATCTATAAAATTGGTATTCTGTATCCCTTTCTCTTATAATTTTAGGCAAAGCGACCGCATCATAGTCTTTTCGTCTTTCATGCATCAAAGGATAAAAATCTTGAGGTGGAATGTGACTAAGGCGGTTTTTCAATAAATCTATACTATATTTGGCTATTCTGCGATCAAAGAGAGCTCCAATTTTCCCTCCTATAGTGCCACCGTCTAGAAGAATTGCGCTGAAACAAATCTAAATGTTATATTTTATATTGAAATCTTAAAATCCTGACAACATAGACATGTTAGATGTGACCCAAAAGATCTTGCCCAACTGAAAAACTACTCAACAAAATTAGATACAATTTTTACAGTATACTTAGTCGCAGTTCTAGCTTAATATAGAGTTTGTTTATCTGTCCCTGTTTTAAGGCCCAAGGTAGAGCTCTATATTCTAAATTAGGATTTATTTTTTCCTATTTTAAAAACACTTACATAGGCATAGACAATATGGGTGGACTATTTTTGATAAGGCCATTCTTTTTCAACTCTGCCTGTATATCACCACCAGTCAACTGCCACCAATGGTAAAGATATTGTAATTTACATCCCATTAAGCCACGGGGTCTCTTTATATCTTCAACAGTTTGACTATTTAATTCTTTTAGATCTTGATATAATTCCGGAAATGTTGCTCTCTCACTGGGATAAATTTTTAAGCATTTTTCTATTATAGTTTGTAATTTTTCTGGTATTTTCTGGAAGTAATACAAAAATACAAAATAACAATATGTAAATCAGAGATTGTCAAACTATGTTTGCTATATACTTTATATTTTTTTGCTTTTCAATAGATCATCTATGTATCTATTATTTCATTTCAAATTACATTTCATTTTCATTTCAAATTACAAATTCACATGTACACCCCTAAAAGATGTTGTCGACATTTGGGGCTAGATATAGAAAGTATACTTTGGAAATCAGTAGTCTATACTACAATTTGTACATTAGGTATTCTAGAATTTTATATCCTTTTCTTTTTAAAACTAACACTATAAAAATATGCAACTTTTAGTTTTGATTCCATAGACCAAAGTGATAGAGAGATAGAGATATTATTAAGTAAAATAATTTCCTTTAAAATGCAAAACAATACCTTATAAATCTCAAAGCAGTCATGTTCTCTTGCTATTCTCTCAGCAGGATTACTAGCATGTACCAAAGTTAAAATTCTCCTCAAAGTTGGCCCTGGTTTTATACTATTCCACAGTTTACCAATACAGAGCTCTAAAAGTATTATACCAAAGGTCCACACATCTGCTGCTGGACCTCCACCATTTAGTATTGTTTCTGGACTTAAATATCGTGGTAGGCTAGAAAATAATGTGTATTTTAATATGAATTTAATTTTGTAATAAAAATTATATTTTTACAAATTTAACATTAACTTTGAATTCAAAACATAAAATAACAAACCCAAGTGGAAATGGGACTTCTTTCCCTTCATCCGTCATGTAATACATGCCATAATTGAACAATTTGACTCTTCCATTATTGTCAAGCAGTATATTATCATCACATAATGTCCTGTGGGTGAGACCTTGTTCATGAAGGAAAATCATAGCATTTGATACTTGGAAACATATGTTAATTATTTCTTGTATAGAAAACTTTGATGTATACTCCGATAGGGATTTCCCTATCACTTCTGCTACTACAATTATTCTTTCTGTAAATATTAATATTGTATTATTTTAGTAACTGTTTAGAGTATTCTACATAAATGAGCAAAAAAAAATAAATGGAGGAACTACCATTTATTAGATTGCTTTACACTTTTTTATAAGATTGATAGCACCTATCTATTGTCAAGTCTTACCAGATTTCTTCGTCATATTTTAGCCAGATTTCTTTTCTCAATATGAATATCAGCAATAGAAATAATAATCTCTTATAATGCTAATTTTTATGAGCGAAGATGATTATAATATATCATCGAGTAGTTGTTTACAGCTTCGCCCCTTTTTTGTCGTAACATAATATATATATACATTACAATTAAATACTTCTTTCAATAATTATTATTAAAGACAAGGCTGAGGGGTGTGATACTTTTACCTTTTCCATTATAGATTAAAATGGAATAAGTATTTTATAATGTTTTTTTTTATATCAGCACAAAACTCACCATGTTTTCCTCGTATTATATCGAGATATGTACACAAATTGGGATGTTCTATTGTCAATAATCGTTGAGATCTACCTAATATGGTAATAGAACTAGGCGTTAAAGGTAATCCATTGCTTCCACACATTTCTCCTGGATGGTTTTTCGCAAAATACGTGCAAGCCGCAAACTTACTATTCTCTTCTTCACTCATTTTTATTTATTTATAATTTTATATTAATGATAGCGATCAATTAGGTATACAATTAATCTACTAAATGGAATTGTTATAATACTCTTATAACTATCATAATAATTACGAAATCACAGAAAATTATAAGCAAACAAAATAAACAAATATTTCGGTCTTTTCATATCTCTTATTAGTCTGTGGGTCTTTTATATCTTGCAATTTGCACAGATTTCAAATGCTTTTAAGTTTTGACCACAGATAATATAGTTAAGCGTCTAAGTTTTAACTACAGATTAGGAAGAAAGACACTGACGAGAATTTTTAAAGCAATAATGATTACCTAAGTAACAATGCAAATATACGCAAATAGATCTAATAAGTCCAAATATAAAGATATGCAGAAAACAAAATGTGCTTCGATCTGTGTGTAGGTAGCAAGGGCTTAATAGGTGTGCTTACTAGTGCCCAGGATCGAACTCGGACCTCCCGAATAAGACACCGATGTCTTAAACACTGGGCTATCACTGCTTTTTTTTAGAAAATTATCAAATTATATCTTATCATTTATTAACGATGTAGGAAAACATCGTGGAGATAACGTGCGACTTTGAGTGTGGACTCCTGAGAGTTTCCTAAAAGTTTTCTCACGGAGTGCGAAGTCTAGTGCGGGTTGGAAACCCGCACTAGCCTAGCGTGGTGGACTATGGATAGATCTAACATCCTCCTCACTCTGAGAAGAAGACTAAATCAGCAGTGTACTTTTAGTGGGTTAAAATAATAATTAAAAATGTTTTCACCAACATTAAAGATTTACACATACAGGTTTATATATCATATTTGAGCATGTTGATATTTCAACTTTGTCTTGAAATTATCGTCAAAATAATAAATATACTGTAAAGTTAATATGTGCCTGATCCTAAATCGCCTTAGATAGTCGGCAAATATGTCGTCTCGTTACATGCATAAATATAAACATTGCGTGGCTTTCAAATGGAAAGTTTGTAATGTTGGTAATACTGCAATATCTTCCTGAGTTTGACATTTAAGTGTCAACTTATCTATAGGGAAGGAAGGAATTTTATAGTTGGGATTTGAGAAATTATCTTTTACAAAAATATTACTTGTGAAAGTTTACGGTTTACTACGAATTTGTGAATAATGATCTCATAAAATATTATTTATATTCTACGGTGTTTATTTTAGTATAATGATTTATTAGTTTTTTTAAGTACATACATTTATATTTAAAATGGCTTGCGTTGAATTACCATCTGCAAATGCTGATTATGAGATGGAGGAAGGAGAAATTGTCGATGATGCGGATGTTCTATCCGATATATCCTCAGAAGAAGAGTTTTTACTTCGGCAAAGGTTGAAAGTGTTGGAGAATTATAACAATGCCCTTGAACGTAAAGAAGCTAAGAGAACATCAATCGGATCAGGTACTTTTTCATGTTATCACTGTTTTTCAATGATTCACTTAGTCATCTTGAAAATTCACGCATTCTTGTAAATCCATACCATTTAATATGAGTATGCGACCTCTACCCCTGAGTTCAAAAAAAATTTTTAGTTTTGAACCCCCATAACTTTCGGACGGGAAGTGCCGAGCACCTCTACTAACTCTAACCATCATATTATGTATACAACATGGCTTAAGCTTTTCAACTATATCCCAAACTTACCTAGGGGGGTGTCCTACATACTATAGGGCCACCCTAAATTTTTTGGCTAATGACCTTTCCAGCAAAGCTCATGCATCATCAGCAAAATTTATGCTACTTAAAAAAAATGCTCAATATTATGATATTATAAATGCGAAAGTATAACTTATTTTTTGTATTACCTTCTTTTACACTAGTTGAGAGATTGATAGACAAGATTTTCTAGATTATACATAGCTTAAAATCCTGCAGGAATTATTTCAGACAGGCTGTGTTTCCAGAGATGCACGAGGATGTGTAGCATGGAATGTGTTTATTAAGAATCAATAAAAGCTTTTTTTACCTTGCCTTGCTCAGTGTGTGTCAAATTAAGTAATTCTGTTGGTTCTTAACAAACACATTCCTCTGTTATTTCTGGTTAAAAAGCAGCCTTAAAGCTCAAGTCATTTTATTAAAGCAATTTAAAACAAATTCTTATATACTTCTTTTACATAAATATATTTTCTGTTAACTCTTAATATATAATACCATAATTACACAATTAGGCAGTTTATCATGTCATCTTTACAAATATTTTTTTTAATTATAAGCTATAAAATTTTGATTAAATTTATAATATTTATAGTTATAGATTTGCAAATTATACTACTACTATTAATTACGTCATTGATGACAAACATCCATAAAATGTTGACTATGACTATGATTTATCTTTAAATAAAATACAAATATAGGTAAAAAAATATTTTTAAAATTTTTTTTAATATATATTTTTTTTATTTGACTAATTTATAACAAAATCCCGTAAAAACTTTGATTACCCTATTTTAATCCCTTCAAGCTGTTTACCCCAAAGGTATCAAATTATTTCAAAATCTGTATATTTAAAATTTTGTGAATACATGTTTATCTGTAAGTTTTTTATCCCTTAATTTATTTAATTACGTTTATTATACTCATTACAAATTAATTATGATTTTACATTTGAAATTGTAATATTTTTTTGTTTAAGGTTTAAGTACTCTTTAGTAAGTAACACTAAAAATTAAATTTACTTTTACATATAGATAGATAATATAAAAGCTTTGATACAGTTATGACTTGGATGAATCGTAGAAAAACAACTACTTAAATTATTCGTATTATTTGTTGAGTTCAATTGTCATGTGTCTTTGATGCATTCCGGTCATGCCGCATATAGGCTTGTAATTCTGGCCCCTTCACCTATCCAATTACAGCTACGGTTCAGGTGGACTGGTCTGGGTACTGGGTTCTTACTGGGGTCCACTGAAACTGTTGCTTTCTTATCTTCAACTCAATCAATTTTGAAGCAGGAATATACAAAACACTCTTCTAACCATCACTTACCATCTGTCATAAAAATAAAATAAAATATTGATAATAATAATTTCTTAAATGAATAAAAAATGTTTTAAAAATAGGATGGATTATAGATAAAGAAGAGTTGAAAGATTAAATTACGGTACATCTGTAAAGATTAATGTTAAAGAAGATGTTTGTATTACAAAAAGTGTGTAGTAGTGGTGACACCTTAAATAAAATAAAAAAAGTTTATTTACTAGAAAACTAATGTTAACTAGTGTAATTATCCCACAATTATGTTTTTAAATTAAAATATGGTTTTTTAATGTACATATCTTTATTAAATATATACTATAACTTTACATAGCCTAAGCATCAATAACATAACCAATTTTAGGTAAAGATCATCATAGAAGAAAACTGCATTGTGATCTTTCTGAAATATCATATGCTAATAGAGAAAATGATTTTAAAATTAAAATTCCAAATGATAAGAAATATATGAAACTTTATCAAAAATCAAAAAGATTTAAACCAAGCAAAAGGCAAGTTGGAAAAAATAGAGAATATAAGAAAAAAAATCACAGAAAGAAAAAATTAAGCTGGAAAAGTGATAGCAATAGTACATCAGATGATGAGTACATTGGTAAACGTCATAAGCTTGCTAATGCAGTTTCTTTCGATAAAGAAAAGAATGACACATCAACATTAAAGGACAGATTGACAAAGATGTTAGGTGGAAACCAAACTGAGTCACAAGGAACTATTCAAACTCAAACCTCAGAAACACCAAATGAGGTTAAACATAACCAACCTGAAATTTTTATTGAACCTTCAAACTTAAGGGGTGAGGAAGAGTCACACTTAAATCCAGTTGAACTAGAATTAACGGATTCAAATAAAAATGATCAAATTACAATTTCAAGTACATGTATCACAGAAGACACTGTTGATTCTTGTAGTTTAATGAAAGAAGAAGCAGCAAACAATAGCGATGGCACTTCTGATGAAGATTTAGAAATGCTTAGACAGCATGCCCTTAAAACAAAGTCTAGTAAAGTTAAAGCTGCTGAAGCTGAAGATGTACCACAAAAAAATAATCCAGAAAATAAGACTGAAACTTTATCTGAAGATGAAGATAGTGATACCGCGGAATTAAGAATGATATGCCTAAAGTCAGCCTTATTAAAAAAAGCTATTGAAATGAAAAGAAAACAAAAATTACAAAAAAGACTTTCGCAGTCTTCCAATATCCACGATATTGATATGCCTAATGATAATGAAAATATAGAAAATAATACCGATATAGAATCGGTAGATATGGAAATTGGTTCTGATGGTGATGATAAAGAGAAGGTATATATAACTGATTGTACCCAAACGCAAACTAGGACTTGCAATGAGGAATCTAAAGACGATAATAAAGGTTTGAATAAGGAAGATGAATTAGAGGATGATGAAGATTTATTGAGAGCCCAATTGTTGACGTCCTTAAGCAAAAATATGCCAAATCTTATTGATTTAGATGTTTTAGAAATTTCATCTTTAAATGCAACAGAAATTAAAAGTAATGATACCAAATTACAAAAATCTAATAATGTAGAAAAAAAGAAATTTATAATACAACTTGGTGAATCGGATTCTGAAGCTGAACATGAAGCTACAAAAAATTTAACGAAAATGCATATGAAATTATCTGAACAAGCTGAATTTCAGCAAAAATTAGATCTTTTCTTAAAATCTACTAGGATGGAAGTCGAAAAGACGAAGTTGCCCGATGTTGTTCAAGCACCTGCATCAAAACCTAATGAAAAATTGACTGTCAAGGTTAGAGCGAAATCAATTTATTTATCTAAATGCATTCAAGACAAAACTTAGTATTTTTACTTTTTTAGGCAATGAATCACTTACCAAAATCGGAACAAGTAGAATATAAAAATTTATTAAAAAGGGTTGCGGAATTAGAAAAAATAAAACAAGCAAGACAAACTACACTCTCTACAAATATAGATCTACCTACTACCAAAGATACTCTCAAGCCTAGAAATTCATCACTGGAGTCATACAAATTAGCAACTGCTAAAAAACTCGAGGAGAAAATTGCATTATCGAGGTTATTCAAAAATTATATTGTTAACACTGTTGTAAAATTCTTTAATAACTTCTTAAATTACTTGTTTTATTTTTTTAGGAAAAGGATAGCTGAAGAATCAGCAAAGATGTTGAAATTAAAAGAGGAAGGAACTAAACTATCGCAGCGCTACAAAATAGTTGCGACGGAGTTGCGTAATATTGGCACAGCTATAGCTCTAAATAAAAGACAACAAAGAACGGTCCAAAATGGCCTTTCTAAAATAAGGCACCAGCATCAAATACTATTGAAAAGGTATTTCTATGGTTTACTTAAAAAAATATTCATAATTATCAATAAATTACTTAAAACTTAATTTTTTCAGCTCTCCGATTAAGTATTCTAGTCGAAATATGCAATTTAGTCAATCTAACAAAGTTATGACAACAAACAAATTACAAAAAGAAAATGATCCTTTAAAGAAAGAGGAATATAAAAATACGAATAATTTAAAAGCTGTAAAAGTGAGCGTCGTTAATGATTTAAATGATAATAACCGGGAAACACCAAAATTATCAATTCAAGTAGATTTAAACAGTAATAAAAAAACTATCAAATTGCCAAAAAGTCCACTGAAAGATAGGATAGTTGATTTTAAGACGAAAAGTCCTAAAAAATTACATGATGATACTTTAAATAAAAGAACGGAAAATACAAGGCTTGATAAAATTTCCGAAAGAATGCATTTTCAAGATACATTACTGGAGGACTCGAATGATTATAAATCGCCATTGGATGCGTTGCAGGGTAAAAGGTAAGTAATTCTCAATTCCTTTACTAGATACTTCAGGCTAAAGGATTGATGATTGATTTGAAAAAAAAACATGATTTTGGTTTGAAAAAAATGTGTTTTGTTTTTATGGTGTGTCTTCCGATATCGTTTTCCTTGTCATTAGTTTTGTGGTAATTTTTTAAATTAATTATATCGCCTTTAAGAATAATGTTTATTGTTTTACTGAATTCTTCAAGGTATTATAAAATATCAAGATTTATTAAAAACAAAGTCATGAAAAAGTGAAACTATGTGGCTTGAGTACGAACATCGCGTCCTGCGTTGCGATGTAAGTATTCAGCAATCACGCGATTTCACTTAAACAAACATCATTTAAAATGAAAGAAAGGTAGACATTACTAAAAGAAATATAGGTATATAACAAACTGTGTGTGTGTATTAATATGGAATTATAAAAACAATTTACACACAGGTAAATTTAGTACTAATTCGATAAAGATCTAAAACAAATTCTTTTCAGTTGGGAAGAGGATCCGAATGGCGTTCTGTGCCCTTTCGAATTCAGCGGAAGTTGCAGAGATGCAGAATGCAAATATATACATCCAAAGATACCAAAATGACAACGAATTAACTACTACACACATACACGTACACACACACGTACGCACACACATAAACATTATACATAACATGTACATTTTCTTCATACTTTTCCATACCTACAGCCTGTGGATGCCTTTATGTGTAAAGTATTATGTAGATCTTTTTTATTTTATTGCATGCTATCTATATTTTTTTGCTTTTTAGGGTTCCGTACTCAAAGGGGTAAAACGGGACCCTATTACTAAGACTCCGCTATCCGTCCGTCTGCCACCAGGATGTATCTCATGAACCACAATGGCTAGACAGTTGAAATTTTCACAAATGATGTATTTCTGTTGCTCCTATAGCAACAAAAACAGAATAAAATAAATATTTAACGTGATTTCTTGCCAAATATTGGTACGGAACCCTTCGTGCGCGAGTCCAACACTTTTCTTTTAGTCTATTTTTCTACTTTCTCCAAATGCTGAAATATATTTAAGGTAGAACATTACATTAGCATGAATTAGTATTTATTATTCCATGGAAAATGTCAAGAAATGCTCATTATAATAAAATCATAATTACATTTACTATATTCTTAGTAAACATATAATACATACAAAACATAGTGAGAAGGACTGACCTCACATTATATGTATAATAGTTATTTATGCAACTGTTGTATAATACCTAATTATCAATAGTTGCATACAAGACTATCTACACCCATAATTAAATCCTCTATAAAAGATTCTGAAACAGTTAGTTTTTGCTAACATTAAATCAGCCACTCCTAGTAACAAATATACTAAGTATTGATGAAACAATCATTTATTGTAGTTGTAAGGAACATTTTGTATAGAGCAATTATTAAAATTCACTTCAATATGTTTTTAAATGTTGGAAGGTAATCGCTTAATTTTTTTTGTAATGAAAACAATAAAAATATCAAAGAAAAATGGCGGGAATTCGAATAAAATATTTTTATTGAATGTCTGTTCCTTTTTTGAAATTCACACAGATACCATAGAGCATACCAGAGCAGTAAGAATGTGACTGTCTGTTTAATAAACCCTGTGTTTTAATGATGGCAATAAACTAACTGATTCAGAATCTTTTATAGAGGATTTAAAGTGGGAGTAGATAAAAGTATTTAAAACCTCCATGTTCCATGAGATAAATGCAGTATGATTTTTGGCTTTTTATAATTTAAATTGTGTGTCCTCTGCTATTTCTCTACACATTCGATAAAACCTACACAATAACTAGATATAGTCATTTATTATACATTAACATTAAACCCAAACCAGATATCGTAATTTATCACTGATAATAGTTGCCTAATTTACAATTGTTATTATAATATTTTTTTACGTTATCGGATATTTATAAATTGTAATGCCAACATAACGCAATTAATTTTAATTGCACGTTTATTATATAGATAACATCCAGTTAATACGAATTTACGTCTGACGTTTAACTGTCAAAAATTTATTTTTTCACTGTAGTTACCATTTCTAGAATATTCTAGCTTTGATAAGCAACTTATAAACGGCTTTGATAGATAGCTGAAATTAATAATTAATTGCGATCTATAATTTTTGGATTACAGATCGGAAAAAGATTCCAAATTGGATTTTTTCATACACAAATTTGAGTTTGGAATCTATTTTCAATAGATAATCCAAAGTGTTTTGGGCCGTGTTCCGAAATGCACTGGAGCACTGTAGGGTGTGACGTCACTGCAGTACACTGGAAAGCTGTTCCTTTATAGTTAGCTACACTGGACAACTGTTTAAAACGGAACAGCAGACCTGTTGCTACTGTCATCTGTCAATGTCATTCATGTTTAAAGGTTTCTTTGATAATATTACGATTTTACATTTTTTATAAGGCCTGATTTCGTAAGATAACAATTTAAATAATTATTTATTATAATAGTACAAGCATCAAGCGATCAATTCTTGACCCTGTTGATCAGGTGATCAAAACACTGGGAGCACTGTACCTCGGTAGCTCCAGTGGTTTCAGTACAAAAACGGCGTCGATTGATGACGTCATGGATTTCCATATGATACTGCGCCAGTATACTGACAGTTATAACGGAACACATTTCTGACCACTGAGAGCACTGGCCAGTGCTTTCAGTGTATTTCGGAACACGGGGTAGGTGATTATTAATTTCGTGATGCCGCCATTTTGTTTTCAACTAAGAGATTTGATGGTAGAATAGATAAAAGCAAAATTTTATTCTTCACGGTGCATAGAATAAGAATTTGTGCATCAAAATAGAAATTCGACATATTTTTTGGTTGACTTGTATATTAAAAAATAGGGAATTTTTTTTAGACAGCTTGATTAGATTATTTGGCTTTCGAGTAAAGATTAATCGAAATCGGTTTCGCTGATAGTAAATAGAAAATATTATCATTATTGTATTGTTAACTTTGTAAAATTGCAATATATTAATTAATTAGTTTAGTACTCAGCTACTAGTCATACAACTTTAATAATTTTAGTATAATATTAAATGTTAGAGTTATTTATGTTTATGTATGCAATTCTAGTTGCCGTTGAGGGTGGAGCGCGTCGCGACGGGAGCGGTAAGTTAAGAACTTTTAATAGTGATAGTAGTGGTTTTCAACGAGTTCCCCTAACGCCTGACTCAGCTTATACGGTAAACTGTGGACATTTTACATTCTAATTATATTTTATTTAATTATATTAAATGTACATAATGTAAAATAAAGATATTAATAAAAATATATTAATTGTACATTCGTATTTTATTTCATTCTTTAGTTCCCATTTCCAAGTTTCTAAAGATAACCAGAATCATTTAGATGAAACAAAACAATTAAAATTATATAAACTACCCCCACTTTTATGAGGGAGTCATCCATATGTAATAGTAAGCATTGTGTCGTTAGGATTCTGAAAGGAAACATTTCTGTTTAAATAAATTAAATTTAGAATCATTTAGATAAAACAAAACAATTAAAATTATATAATCTACCCCCACTTTTATGAGGGAGTCATCCATATGTAACAGTAAGCATTGTGCAGTTAAGATTTTGAAAGAAACCATTCTTCTATACTAATATTATAAAGAAGTAAGATTTGTATTTTTGTATGTAACGAATAAACATAAAAACTACTGGACCGATTTCAAAAATTCTTTCACCATTAGAAAGCTACATTGTCCCTGAGTAACATAGGCTATATTTATTACAAGAAAAAATTAGAGATCCTTAGGAAATCTCACGAAAACCAACCCAAGGTGCCAAAAAATTTGCCATAAAATATCTTTCATCGCATGCGCTGCAAAAAGTATTGATGATAGAACAAAAAAATGTTGTACAATATTATAGAACGTATCAATATCTACAAAAAAGTCCGCGAGACCATATGTCCAACTATTATAGTTACGTCACTATAACTACTTTTTTAGATTTTAAAAGTTGATAAAAATGCCTATCAAAATCAGACCATGTTTTCTATAACTTTGTATTAATCCTTATCCAAATAAATTATTTCGTATTCAAGACTATTTCAATACCTGTAAATTACTTTTTGAATTATTAAAATCGGACTTTCCATTCAAAAGATATTACGAAATTAAAAATTTCAATATAAACAAAAAATACACGACGACGCGACGGGCCAGTATAGCGACGCAGCGCAGCGAGTAAAGCGGCAAGAGAGGGGGCACCGAAATGCGGGAGGGCCTATATATTTTTAAAAATAATATTCCACCCGCGCGAAGCCGGGATGGGTCGCTAGTTTTAAATAAATTAAATTTAGAATCATTTAGATAAAACAAAACAATTAAAATTATATAAACTACCCCCACATTTCAATACCTGTAAATTACTTTTTGAATTATTAAAATCGGACTTTCCATTCAAAAGATATTACGAAATTAAAAATTTCAATATAAACAAAAAATACACGACGACGCGACGGGCCAGTATAGCGACGCAGCGCAGCGAGTAAAGCGGCAAGAGAGGGGGCACCGAAATGCGGGAGGGCCTATATATTTTTAAAAATAATATTCCACCCGCGCGAAGCCGGGATGGGTCGCTAGTTTTAAATAAATTAAATTTAGAATCATTTAGATAAAACAAAACAATTAAAATTATATAAACTACCCCCACATTTATGAGGGAGTCTTCCATAGGTAATAGTAAGCATTGTGCAGTTAAGATTCTGAAAGAAACCATTCTTTTTAAATAAATTAAATTTAGAATCATTTAGATAAAACAATTAAAATTATATAAACTACCCCCACTTTTATGAGGGAGTCTTCCATAGGTAATAGTAAGCATTGTGTAGTTAAGATTCTGAAAGAAACCATTCTTTTTAAATAAATTAAATTTAGAATCATTTAGATAAAACATAACAATTAAAATTATATAAACTACCCCCACATTTATGAGGGAGTCTTCCATAGGTAATAGTAAGCATTGTGCAGTTAAGATTCTGAAAGAAACCATTCTTTTTAAATAAATTAAATTTAGAATCATTTAGATAAAACAATTAAAATTATATAAACTACCCCCACTTTTATGAGGGAGTCTTCCATAGGTAATAGTAAGCATTGTGTAGTTAAGATTCTGAAAGAAACCATTCTTTTTAAATAAATTAAATTTAGAATCATTTAGATAAAACATAACAATTAAAATTATATAAACTACCCCCACATTTATGAGGGAGTCTTCCATAGGTAATAGTAAGCATTGTGCAGTTAAGATTCTGAAAGAAACCATTCTTTTTAAATAAATTAAATTTAGAATCATTTAGATAAAACAATTAAAATTATATAAACTACCCCCACTTTTATGAGGGAGTCTTCCATAGGTAATAGTAAGCATTGTGTAGTTAAGATTCTGAAAGAAACCATTCTTTTTAAATAAATTAAATTTAGAATCATTTAGATAAAACAATTAAAATTATATAAACTACCCCCACATTTATGAGGGAGTCTTCCATAGGTAATAGTAAGCATTGTGCAGTTAAGATTCTGAAAGAAACCATTCTTTTTAAATAAATTAAATTTAGAATCATTTAGATAAAACAATTAAAATTATATAAACTACCCCCACATTTATGAGGGAGTCTTCCATAGGTAATAGTAAGCATTGTGTAGTTAAGATTCTGAAAGAAACCATTCTTTTTAAATAAATTAAATTTAGAATCATTTAGATAAAACATAACAATTAAAATTATATAAACTACCCCCACATTTATGAGGGAGTCTTCCATAGGTAATAGTAAGCATTGTGTAGTTAAGATTCTGAAAGAAACCATTCTTTTTAAATAAATTAAATTTAGAATCATTTAGATAAAACATAACAATTAAAATTATATAAACTACCCCCACATTTATGAGGGAGTCTTCCATAGGTAATAGTAAGCATTGTGTAGTTAAGATTCTGAAAGAAACCATTCTTTTTAAATAAATTAAATTTAGAATCATTTAGATAAAACATAACAATTAAAATTATATAAACTACCCCCACATTTATGAGGGAGTCTTCCATAGGTAATAGTAAGCATTGTGTAGTTAAGATTCTGAAAGAAACCATTCTTTTTAAATAAATTAAATTTAGAATCATTTAGATAAAACATAACAATTAAAATTATATAAACTACCCCCACATTTATGAGGGAGTCTTCCATAGGTAATAGTAAGCATTGTGTAGTTAAGATTCTGAAAGAAACCATTCTTTTTAAATAAATTAAATTTAGAATCATTTAGATAAAACATAACAATTAAAATTATATAAACTACCCCCACATTTATGAGGGAGTCTTCCATAGGTAATAGTAAGCATTGTGTAGTTAAGATTCTGAAAGAAACCATTCTTTTTAAATAAATTAAATTTAGAATCATTTAGATAAAACAAATAAATAGTGCAGTGAAACAATAATGTTGCCATGTTGTAGAAAAAAATAATTAAACCTTCACCTACAAGTAAGTAACACTGAGAATTGATGAGTTATTGATGAAATAAAACGCTTGTTACAAAGAGATAATTTAATAGACATTGTAAAATAAATCAATGAAAATATGTTCCATCACACTGATACACTTATAGACAAAAATACGTATAATTTGGAATCAAATTCGATACAAATCTTATTTATAAAGGAATCACAATGAAATGACTAGACAGTACAAACACCATAGAGTAACTGTGGGCAGAGGAAAAGAATTTATCAAGGAATTTACATACAAACTGGAATGCGTATGAACACTCAAAAAACCTTCCGAAGAGTACAGCCCCTATAGGGGATTGTATCTCTTTCTACTTGTATGACCATGCTTCAAGGAATAGAGAAAAATTATATTTAAAATAAGTTCATAAAATTGTAATATAATATATTATATTATTTACTAGCTGACCCGACAGACTTCGTCCTATCTTGACTATGAATATTGGTCAAATGACTGACAGTTATGTTAAACACCATTACATAAAGTTAAATTGGTCGTTAACTTTTCTTAAATTTTATAATTTTCCGCGTAACTTTCTTAATTTTTTGTTACATAAGAACTTTCTCCTGACAATAACAAAAACAACAAAAAAAGAATTAGCGAAATTGGTCCAGCCGTTTACGCATGATGCCGTGACCAAGGGAAATAGGGATTCATTTTTATATATAAGAAGAAGATATAGCACATTGACACAAACATCGTAAGAAAGAGACAAAATCCCCTTTAGTCGACGGTCCTGCTCGGAATCATTTTTCCTATTTACATGTTGGAAACAAATGTCAACCGTATGCAAGTTATTTCAAGGTGCATGTTTGAATATACAATATTTTTAAGTGAGTGTTCCTGTTATGATATAAATTCCTTGAAATTCAAAGAACTACAGATACAAATATTACAAATTTTTAATTTTTTGGTCTTATATGTATAAAATGTATAAATTCATAAGATTTATTTGGTGTCTCCAAAGCTCAATTATCAAATAACACTAAATGAATTAATTCAATATTTTTCCGTAATAAATATTTTTGTGTAAAATAAAGCAAATTTACTGGACATATTATTTAGGGATGGCGATTTTTAAATCGATTCACAAAGTTGAAAAGCAAAAAAAAGATCATCATCGTGAACGGAGTCTTAGATCGATGTAAAGCGAGATTGTATTTTGCGCCAGCTGAGATTCAATTCTCAAAAAAAGGTCATTGTCGCCAAAACTCATTTCAAACAATCGGCAGTCGATCAGTCGATTTTTAGAAAAATGACAAAAAAATCGAATATCGATTTTTAGGGTGAAATATGGATCAGCGCTATATATCGATTTAAAAGATCGATTTTGCCATTAATCTATCTTGGATCGCCATCCCTAACATTATAATTAAAATGGCACCACATTTTATGTAATACCCAAATGTATCCTAGAAAAAAATTGCACATTTATAAATACTTATTTATACTAGGGTGATAGCGCCCACAGTTAAGGATACACAGTCTATAAGGTTTAATACGAAGGACTATTGCGATTTGAAGTTCAAATGTCTTAATTTAATAACGAAGTCACACGATGTAAAACATCATGAAAATGGGTAAGTTTAAATATGATGTTGATAAACAATCGTGTGAATTCGGATAAGGGAATCTACACATCCAAGGAATTACGCGTTGCTAAGGTTCGTTCCACTTAGCGTTCACGATCGATCGCGTTACGAGCTTTAACCCAAGTGGAACGGGTTATTGAGCGTTTTGAGCGTTAACGAAAATAATTCAAATGGTGAGTAGTTTCAAGAGGTTAAGCTTATAATTTGTAAGTCTTAGCAATAAACTTCAATAATTATTGGTTTAATCAATTTATATTCATATTTTTTATTGATTTATTTTTTATATTTATTATTTAATTGAAACTAAAATTCATTGTGCATAAATATGCGCTGCAGAAAAATTCACTTCCACTAATAAATCTCTACCCGTTTCAAATAAAGTTATTTGCATCGTCGCCATTTTAGTTGTTTTAAAAATTACGTCAATAGTGACGTTTTTGCAGCGATCACAACTACCGTATTCGTCAAGTCGAAGGGCTAAAAAAGTGTTTTGGGCGTTCAGAACGCTTTGTGGAACTCACTCTAAATATTTCCTTAATTTGATTAATATTAAAATCGGTTGATTGATAGTTGACATTAATTTAAGCTACCCACTTATATAATATTATATTATGTTTGTATTGAATGTGTAAAGACCCTAAAGCTAATATAAGGATAAACCACATAGAAACTGTCGTCTATGGACAAAATTTTGTTTGTATGTGAATTCAACCTTAGACTTGATAGAATAACGACACCACAGATAATATAATAAATTTTACCCGTTACAAGTTAACTATCTACAGATTATAATAGTTTGATCACATTATACTTTATGGTTAAATTTTAATAGATTATATTGTAGAGGGCCGGTTTAAGAAGATTTGCAACTTACTCTATTTTTAAACAAGTGCTTAATTTTAGCCCTTTTTAAATTTATTAATTTTCGTGCTGTCAGTTTAATATTTTAACATATAACGGCCTTATACAAGTTTTTTATTTAACCCGAGAAAAAATATTTATCTGTAATATTATATATTATAGATATTTATATATAAATTGGTTATATATGATTGTATATGAAAACTAGCCAAATATATTTATATGATAACCAAATATAACAGTTCCTAATCTGGGGATTAGATATGATTATGTACATATGGCTACATATAGTTCTATATATAGTCATATATATTAACACAAACGATTACTTTTACGCCATGTATAATCATATAATTCTATATATAGTATATAGTTATATTCATATATATGATTATTTATAAGTATTTTTTCTCGGCTATGAATGTTTCAGAATACTATACGAGTGTCAGAACATAGAGAATTAATAATTAATTAATTTTCAATAATTAAAATAAATACTATAAAAAAGTTATATATATGTCGGAGGTGTGAGTTAGGTTTAGGTTAGCCTTGTGTTAGGTTAGGTTTATGTTAGTCTAACTAGGTTAGGTAGGCTTAGGTTTAGACAGTGAAACTAAGGAATTACATAAAGGAGCTCCTTAAGCCTACACCTTGGTCACAAGTCCAAGGCACTGCTTGGGTTCTTGTAATAGTTCTTGTCAGAATAGCACATGATAGTAATGGTGAGTTATATCCTGACCGTGTTGCGCCCGCAGCTTTCATGATAGGCCATCTGTTGTGTTCATACGATGCTTATAAAATGATTGTATATCCATTCAACTCTCTTAGCATCCGACATATATATATATTATATATTAATTTTATATACTTGTAGATGAAAATATTAATTTTTAATAAAAAATGCATTAGAAATAAAAGTAAATATTATAAAAAAATATTTAAAAAAAACTTAACTAAAAAAAAAAAGAATTTGTTACTTATATAGGTAACTAATCCAAATACCATAAAATTGTAATTTAAGTTAACATTTGTTTTGATATGACTCATATGAGGCCGGAAATACTTAATATGTATTGAATTTGTGAATAATGATAGTAAAGTATCTTAATATGAAAATTACAATATTTTTTATATATAGTTATTTTTAATCGCAAAAAGAAATTTCTTTTATTATTTATACCAAAAATGACTAACCTATATACATACCTATTTTTTATTCAAAGATCCGCAATAAATAAATAAAAATTAAAAAGAAATGGGGATGACCTTTTTTAAACTTATAATTTTGAGTTAAAATAAATATATTTTCATTACATCGATGAAAATTTGAATAAGTATAAGATCTATCTGAGCGTGTGCCACATTGCCACAGCTTTGCGCGTCTCCTGCGCCATTTGCGCCCAGTGACGACCTTCCGCTGCTGGTTCTGCGGCCCCTACGCAGCACCAGCCCACCACCAGGCCGCTACTGCCTCCCATCACCACACACACCTGGAATATTGAAACAACCCGACTTAAACTTATATCTATACTAATATTATAAAGAGGAAAGATTTGTATTTTTGTATGTAACAAATAATCTTAAAAACTACTGGACCGATTTCAAACATTCTTTCACCATTAGAAAGCTACATTATCCCTGAGTAATATAAGCTATATTAATACTAGAAAAAATTAGAGATCCTCAGTAATTCTTACTAAAACCAACCCAAGGTGTAAAAAAATTAGCCATAAAATGTCTTTCATCGCATGCGCTGCAGAAAGTATTTATGATAGAACAAAAAAATGTTATACAATATTATAGAACGTATCAATATCTACAAAAAACTTCGCGAGACTAAATATTCAACTATTGTAGTTATGTCACTATAATTACTTTTTTATATTTTAAAAGTTGATAGAAATCAATAATATCAAAATCAGACCATGTTTTCCATTCGTTTGTATTATTTCTTATCCAAATAAATTATTTCGTATTCAAGACTGTTTCAATATCTGTTGATTACTTTTTGAATTATTGAAATCGGACATTCCATTCAAAAGATTACGAAATTTTAAATTATCAATATAAATAAAAAAATACACGCTGACGGGTCGAACGCGGCGAGAGAGAGGGCACCGAAATGCGGGAGATCCAAAATGTTAAAAAAAATATCCACCACTGCGATGCACATAAAAACTTACAGACAGACAAAAATAATTTTTGAAAAATAAATATTTTGCCTTCTCTTGGTGTACAAGTAGTAACACATGTACAGTACAGACAATCAATAAAATACATTTTTATTTTATCTGTGCGAAGGTATTAAGGTAGATATGATGATAGATGTTAGATTAAAATCATTATCAATTTGTACGACAAATGATTGTCTAGAAATGCTTTTATCTACATACTATTTCTGGTTTTCAAACAATATATATGCAACGAGCGTGCTGTCACTTCGCTACGGGTATATGAAACAATATTATAAGTGATGACCTTAAATTGTCACTCTGTAATTGTGTAGCTTTTAAAAATAGAGTGTAAAAAGGTGATAAAAAGAGAAAATATAGAAAGAAAAAAGGGACAGGGAGAAAAAGAGAGTGAGGATGAGAGAGAATGAAAGTATTCTATAGTGTAGCTTTCTATCAGTGAAAGAATTATTAAAATTGGATCTGTAGTTCCCGAGAAAACCTTCACCTTATAAAATGGCCACGTTATGCCATTTAAATGTCCATATCTTATTAATTAGAATATTTATGGCAACACCACATAGCCTATGTTACCCGGAAAGGATATAATTTTTTAACGGTGTTGTAGATGTATATATGAATGTTACCTCAATGGAAGCTTCTAGTAAGTTAGACGAAGCCAGGCTGAATGAAAGCGCCTCATTCCATACGGGACTGTTGATCTCCTTCCTATTGGTTTTCTTCTTTTTCACTCTCTTTCCATTTACCAAGAGGTACACTTTGACATACACATCTGAAAGGGATTATAATATTTTATATTCGTCTTACTTACATTTACTTTCATATTCTTCAGTCTAAAAAAAAATTAAAAAGGACGAAGAAAAATATAAAGATATACCCAAAGCATCCTTTCCTTCTTGGGGTGGCAGCAAATTCCTGGCCTTTAGGACCACTACAGTCAACCTCTCAGCGGATGGCAGATAAGAGAGGGACAGCAATAGCTCTTGCAACTCTTCTGGTGGTCTTCTCTCTCTAGACAACTCTGCCCACACTTCCGCACCGCCAGCCACTTCGACACGTGATAGCGGTACTTTAGCTGAGCCCATCACTTCGTTGCGTGAAAACCTATAAATTCCAGAATGAATTACATAAAGTTATATACTAAACATATTCCATATAAAGGGTAGTTTTAAACGCAACCCTCGACGCTTCATTTGTAATTTAAAAAAAATTAGTATCGTTTAAGTTGGACTTTGAAATTGATTAAGGGAGAATAAAAAAATAGAGATATGTTCTTGTACTACAGTAGTAATTTCTACATTGTAAACTAGCACGCCAAAAGCAGTGATGGTCCAGTGGTTAAGCCGTTGAAGCCTGTCAACCCGCACTGGGCCAGCGTGGTAGACTAAGGCCTAACACCCTCCTCATTGATGGAGAAACAGGCACGCATCTTCTGCACCGTTTTGTAAATACTTATGAGTGCCTATATTTGAAGACCAAAAAAAAAATTGTCTTGGCTCGCCTACAATAATCTGATTGCTCCCCTCCCTAGTAGATTTGTATTGCGCCCCTGTTTACAATTACATTTTTAAAATCTTGTTAACCTAAGTCCTTCGCTTGCTGCGCTCTTTTAACCAACTTTTTTTTCTGACGGCGCCCTCAAGGTCTGCACATATGGACGGCGCGTCCATGATGGTAAAATTTAATTACATATATAAGGTGAGTTTTAATCCTAATATATAACTAATGATTTAATATCTAAACATACAAAGTATAAAAATAACATTATAATGAATTTCTTTCTTTCAACAGTCTGATGATCATGTTAGATGTCAGCTGTTCTCCTATTTTCTAGTGAGTGTGACAGAATTGCTATCAGTGAGATGGTGGTGTCCACTTCAAATACATACTACTAATTATAGAAGAGAAACTAATGGAAAATTTTGGTAAAATACCATATTCATATTTACGGGAGAGTATGCGAGTGAGTGGGTGAGAGTAAGCCCTACACCCCGTAAGAGCAGGCAAACAGAGTTAGCGAATGAGTGAACGATTTAATACACCTCAGCGAAGCGAGGGCAGATCGATTAGTTGTAGAAGACGACATGAGAAAAAATCTACAATGAAAAATATACCCACATCTACTTTCCTGTAATTAAAAATTAAAAACTTGTAAAGAAAACGAATTTTTGTGAAATTAAATTTAGCGCTACAGATAGACAGCAAGAAAATTCTATATATTTAGAAACGAAATAAGAAATCTTGTGTAACTCAGTCCTTCGTCTCACCTGTCATAGTCAAACACTTGTAGCAGAAGTGTTTTGTCACTCAACTCGTCATGCGACACCGGGAACTTAAAATGCTGATCGAAGAACGGATTCGCTTCGTTCCTGTGTACGGGTGTTTGTCGAACACGGGTGTCGACTTCTGGTAGCAAACTAACCCGTACGTAGGGGTCATTAAAACCCCCTGCCTCGTAGCCGGCTAGATCGTGCGCTAAAATATAAAAAAATATTATCAAACAAGAAAAATACCTGATCTTACTTACTAATAGTGAAAATAACGCGGTCAGTTAGTTAATATATAAAACTGAAGAGTTTGTTTGTATGATTTTTATTTACGCGTTAATCTCAGGAACTACTGGTCCAATTTGAAAAATTATTTCAGTGTTAGATAGCCCATTTATCGAGGAAGGCTATAAGCTATATATAATCACGCTAAGACCAATAGGAGCGGAGAATCACGCGGACGAATTCGCGCGGGTCGAGTAGTTAATATATAAAACTGAAGAGTTTCTTTGTATGAACGCGTTAATCTCAGGAACTACTGGTCTGATTTGAAAAATTCTTTCAGTGTTAGATAGCCCATTTATCGAGAAAGCTTATAAGATATATATCATCACGTTAAGACCAATAGGAGCGGAGAATCACTCGGACGAAGTCGCGTGGGTCGACTAGTTAATATATAAAGCTGAAGAGTTTGCATGAACGCGTTAATTTCAAAAACTACTGGTCCGATTTGAAAAATTCTTTCAGTGTTAGATAGCCCATTTATCGAGGAAGGCTATATATCATTACGCTAAGACCAATAGGAGCGGATGATTACGGGCACGGAGGGTCGGATAGCTTCTGTAATAACTCAAAAACTCAAGCCGATATTGGCTTATGAAAAGTGAAACTGTGCTATGTTTCTCCATAGAAGTGAAAGACAAAATTATTGTAATTAATATACCTTTTGGTTTAATAGTAAAATAGATATCTTAAAAATGTTTTTTTAATGTTTGTTATTTTAATAAAATAATTTAAGGCTTAGCGTTCCGTTAATCTTCACACGTTTTTCATTTGAAATTAATTTTGCAGTTTGGTTTATGTTTAAAAAAATAGATACAAAGTAATATAAAATGGTTTCGAAGTTACAACCCTTATTTAGTATACTATGTTACAGCTCATTAATATTAATACATTTAAATCTCGCATGGTTAATGTATTAAGATTTTATGTAAACAAAGCCTGTGTAAACTTTGAATTGTTTAATTTTTCAAGCGGATTTACACACTGATATGTCATAATTGAATTTATTTTCACCCTGAATATTTATAAGTTACTTTTATATTTATATTTTAAATAAAATGATTGTTTTTTATAAAATACTATCATTACATTATTATAAAACAAAGTTCCTCGTCTAACAGTTCGCAAACTAAAAAAACTACTAAACGGATTTTCATATAGTTTTCACCAATAGATAAAGTGATTCATGAAAACGGAAAAAGTCAATACGCCTGGGAACTTATATGAAAAACGATGACAGTTTTGGGAATTTTTTTTATGGTAGACATGGTGCCAACGAGCCGATGGTTCACCTGATGGTAAATGGACGTCGGCAAAACGAAATATACCCTCTTGTTTTGCCGATGTGTTGCATCCTTGAAGACAGAGTGGGGAGGGGGAGTGAAGAAAATAATGCTGCAGTTTCAGCGGATCCTGAGCAAGAGCCCAGAGTACACTAGATCCGCAGGATTAAAGGGATGGGACGAACTTACGACGACTTAATCCCTCAGTAAGTCTGGCCCACATGCGGCTCGACCAGAACACGTCTATGCCACTGTCGGATTCGCATGCTGGTGGTCGCAAGCCTGTTGGGGAACAGATCCCCTTCCACCAAGGATTTCTCGGCTCTTACGGAATAGTATTCTAACTCTTTATAATCTCTTTATAATCTAAGATATTGAGATTGAGGTCCCCTCACGGAAACAACAAGACAATATCTTCTTATTTGTAATAATTGATATCCAATGAGAGGGTGAAGAGTGTGTCAGTTAGTGAGTGAATGATTGAATGACTACTATATACCTTAGCGAAGAGAGAATAAATATTCTATAGGTGTCGGTATATTAATTTTATAACGTACAACGACGGAAGTAGGGTAAGGAAAGTAAAAAATGGCTATTATGAAGATTGAGGCTTTGTGACGGTACAGGTAGTAAAGGTGTATAAAAGTTCTTTTATAATACTCGTAACTTACAAACGGGACACCATAATAATTGCGTCAGCCATTGACGACCTTTTCGATGCTTCAGAAACCTTCACAGTTCAATAACTTGTTATTAAATCTACGTTATAGTACAATGACGTAGCGGGTCGGCTAGTCACAACTATTTTGAGTTATAGCTTTTAAGCTAAAGTTATTTGTTTATTTATTTCTCCTTCTTTCATCTATACTAATATTATAAAGAGGAAAGATTTTTATTTTTGTAAGTAACGAATAAACATTAAAACTACTGGACCGATTTCAAAAATTCTTTCACCATTAGAAAGCTACATTATCCCTGAGTAACATAGGCTATATTTATTACAAGAAAAAATCCCCAGAAATTCTCACTAAAACCAACACAAGGTGCAAAAAAATTAGCCATAAAATATTTTTCATCGCATGCGCTGCGAAAAGTATTGATGATAGAACAAAAAAATGTTACACAATATTATAGAACGTATCAATATCTATAAAAAACTCCGCGAGACCATATGTCCAACTATTGTAGTTAAGTCACTATAACTACTTTTTTACATTTAAAAAGTTGATAAAAATGTCTATCAAAATCAGACCATGTTTTCCATAACTTTGTATTAATTCTTATCCAAATAAATTATTTCGTAATGAAGACTGTTTCAATACCTGTTAATTACTTTTTGAATTATTGAAATCGGACATTCCAGTCAAAAGATATTTTACGAAATAAAAATATCAAGATAAATAAAAAATAATCCCAGACGGGCCGCCGGCGCGGTGTGGAGTGCCTCGCAGCGCAGCGAGTAACGCGGCGATAGAGGGAGCGACAGAATGCGGGAGCCAGTGTTAAAAAAAAATTATCCACCCGTGCGAAGCCGGGACGGGCCCCTAGTGCAGTAATAAAGCAACGTATTGTCGATGACGTCTCTAGCATGAACAATTCACAGATGTGTTTCTGCATTACTGTCCTATGTTTCTTGACATTTAAAATTAATTTAGAAAATATTGCTGCAGTTTTTCTCACCTTTAAAAAAATATTTGAACTATAAAAAATACGTTCTTGCTTCACAATGATAACCTTTATACATATCAATGCAATGTTTATATTATAAATAAAATAAAATGAAGCTATCATGTTATCAATCGCATAATTATATGTTATTGCAATTTACCCAGTGATAGCTATAACGTTATAAAAGTCAATTAAATAATCCTACAAATAATAAAACTATGTTACATGAATAAATAAATCGAAAAAATAATTATTTTTCTAAACTTTACAAATTAAATTAAACTAACCTTCGATAAGATGAACTTCGAGGTCTGATCTGTCGAAGTCGTATTTGAGGCGTAAGTGGATCCTTCCGAGGGAGGGGCCGGATCCTTCTAGTTCAATGACGAGAGGGGCTTCGCGTTTTGTGTAGAGATCCGGCTGAAGGGCTCCTAGGGAGCTGATAGTGGCCCCTGCACCGGGGCTAAGTGGTACACCACTGCTGTTCTCCACCAGAGAATTGCTTCGGTCTATTCGTCTGAAATATTTTATTTATTATACTTATATATATGTCGGATACTAGAATATACAATCATTTATAAGCATCGTATGTGCACAATGGATGACCTATCATGAAAGCTACGCGCACAATACGGTCAGGATGTAACTAAACGTTAAGATCTCGCAATATTCTGATAGGTACCCAAGCAGTGCCTTGGACTTGAGACCAAGTTGTGGGCTTAAGGGATCCCTTCACTACGGTAATAACAACACTCGCCTCCACTGCCTAGGTTCTCTGTTTAAACCTATGGTGTAAACATAACCTAACACAAGACTAACCTAACCTAAGACTAACTTATACTTCCGACATATATATGTCGGGGTATAGTTGGGGTAGGATAATAGTGAAGGCCGTGTTGGGCTATAGTTAGGGTAGAATAATAATAAAGAGGACTTGTTTTCACTTCCGTCGCGTCATTTTAATATTCGACGATTTTTAACAGTGTCAAACGAGTAAAAGATTATTTATTAATCGGGGCGCCAGCGCCATATTTCCGTTTTGCTGATTTACTTCTCCCCACTAGTGGAGGGGCATTGCTACCATTGTCTAGTCCCTTTATATTCCCCGACTGACGCAGTACACTTTGGTCTCTCGACAAGTCTCTTTGAGTGAACATCACCTGGAGTTGAAGTGTAACAAATAGTGCGTCGCATCACGGATATTGGACATAACGGACTAAGGATCATGTGAGTTCTTACGTCTTATTTATTATGAGTCGCTACATTGTATTTAGATGTGTTAACAAAATCTTTTAGGTTAGGTTTATGTTAGGTTAGCCTTGGGTTAGGTTTATGTTAGGTTAGGTTAGCCTTATGTTAACCTAACCTCAGACAAACAGTGAGACCAGGCAGTGGAGGCGAGTGTTGCAATTACTTAAAGGGATCTCTTAAGCCTACACCTTGGTCACAAGTCCAAGGCACTGCCTGGGTTCCTGTTCAAAAACTACGGAATCGTAAGATACGATTATTAATTCATTCAAATACGACCTTCTCCATTAAGATTCGATAATTAATTAATCCTAATCGGCTTTCTCTTCTGACATATATGTTATGACAATAGTATATTTCTTTTCAATATCTACATGAGTTTTTTTAAATACGACTTAGTGGGAGATATAATTTTGGGTGCAATTATTTGCGATTAAATTTTCGCAATATTTTTTTAAATTAATTTCTTTATTTTTTATTTCTGACTAATTGACTATAGAAGCTGTCTTAAAGTATCCTTTGAATTCTAGAGTACCTTTTGTAGTTATTCTCTTTTCTTATAATAGCGAAAAAGGTAAACAAAATAACAATCTATACATATAATAAAATTGTAGAGGTCGAATTTCTGTACAATGATAAAAAAATGCTAAAAACCGAACCAGGGGGATCTGTCTGTTTGTACGGGATAATCTCCGAAACGACTTGACAGATTTAAATAAAATGTTGTATGGTGGTAGCTTATACCCCTGGTCAACATATAGGATAGTTTTGATCCCGGTAAATTAAAGAGTCTCCGTGGGATAGTTAAAAAACTGTAATTAATTAAACAGTTTTGTATACAACATCTTATAAGCTTAATTTAATATTACTCGGGAGGTCCGAGGTTCGATCCCCCACACAGGCACACACCTCTGACTCTGAGTTATGTGTGTTTAAAGCAATTAAATATCACTTGCTTTAACGGTGAAGGAAAACATCGTGAGGAAACCTGCACTCCTGAGAGTTCTCCACGTAGTAGTAGAGAATAAAGCCAGATAGAAAGAGAAAATAGGACAAAACAAAGAGAGTAAAGAGAGAGAAAGTTAAAAATGTAAGAGAGACAGAAATATTATAGAGAGACAGAAATGTATGGCAACATTTCATGAACTATCTCACTCTGAAATAGTGTAGCTTTCCAACGGCGAAAACATTTTAAAATTGGATTTGTACAAACAAAAACCAAAAAATGGCAACACTATATTATCCACGTCACGCAACAATCAGTGTTTTTTTTTTCTTTAAATTGTATTTCCAAATAATAAATTATTCTTTAAAAAGTCTATTTTATAACACTTAAATGACCATCTTTTTTAAATTATAACATTTATGGCAACACCACATAGCCTATGTTACTCGGAAAGTGTAGCTTTCTATCGGTGAATTCACTTTATTAAATTATCAAATTCGCTATTGTATTGTAATATTATAAATGCGAAAGCAACTCTGTCTTTCTGTCTGTCGCACGTTCACACCTAAACTTCTAAACTGATTTAAATGCAATTAGGTATATGTACAGATAGAAACGACATAGGCTCATTTTTAATGAGAAAAAAGGGTTGTAAGGGGGTAACAGGTATGAAAAGTTGTATGGAAGTATTTTTTAGGCTGTTGATTCGATATAAATAAAAGTATGTATAAGTTTTAACGTCAATGGTGTAAAATAACAATAGGGAACAGGGGATGAAACTTTGTATGGAAATATGTAAGGTTAGCGAAAGACACTATTTCACGCGGACGAAGTCGCGGGCACAGCTAGTATAATAAATTAGTAGACGCAGTGAAGATCGATTGTGAGGGGCAGTCTTGGCCAATATCATGTAGCTTTTTTTCTCAAAAAACAGAGTATATTAGGTTAAATATGGCCAAATCTTACGCAACAATACTTATTATGATATTTTGAAAAATCTCACGTGAGATTGGGGGAGGAGGAGTAATTAATGGACGCCCCCCAAATATCACTCAGGAGTACCTACTGTAACTTTTTCCGTAAAAGAGTTTTCTAAAATACAAATATACAGACTCAAAGTCAAGTAACCTCAACAGCGCTTATTAAAATGTTTCTAGACCACCAATTAGCTTTCAAAATGTCTACTGGCGTATAACAAACCTCAACAATACTGGAATCATTATTATTGAAATATATAGGAAAAGTTTATTCTCCAAGAATTTTAATGAGAGGTTTCAATGAATTTTGAAGCGTCAGTAGCTCAATGGTTCGGCCGTTGGATTCACGATCAACAAGTCGTGGGTTCAAATCCCGGACATTGGGCTACTGACGTGGCCCACTCCTGACACAAGCTATTTATTAGCTTACTAGGAGGGGTAAAGGGAATACTAGTAGTATGTGATCCATACTGCTTCTAATTCCCAAAATATGCGTCAGCGGCTAAAAAAAAATGGGGGGATCGATAGAGGGGACCCCCATCTACCCCAATAACCACCCCTCGCCCCCCTTCGTTACGTCAGCACTTGGAAAGTCCTTCCAAAGTCACTTCATGTTAAGGGAAAATGAAAATAGTAAAGCTTTAAGTTCATTATCGTTATATCCCTTTTACAAAAATTAGGACAATAAAATGCTATGCTGCTCAGGAAGAGGATAACAGTACCTAGCAAAGGTATAGTCGTAGTCAGCTGTGCTTAAATCACATCTCCATTCTACGAGTATGTCATCAAGTAACAGCCATTAATATTAAACTAGGCTATGGGACGTCGATATACATATTTCAGTCAGTTAATAATAAACACCCGTTGTGCGTACATTATTTAATAATTCATTCGTTACTCGGCTGAGCCTGTGACTGTGACCTCACTTGACACCCTTTATAACTTGATTTGGAAAACCATTTCCGTATATTATATGTCTGGTTTGAAAATCTAAATTCTAAATCTAATTTCATTTTTATTATTAATAATATCCTTTTACTTGCACATAGCTTAATTAATAATGGAGAAAAGAATTAATGTATTTTTTTTTATTTATTTATTTATGCACCTTAAAATCTAATATATACATATTATAATAAGAAATATTGTGTACACAGGATGACTTATCTCTTTAAAGAGATCTCTTCCAGAAACCCCGAGTAAATATAGGAAAAGAAAAAAGACATTTAAAAGTGGTGTAAGCACGAAAGAAAGCAAATAATTAATATTTAATTATATATGAAAACATAATATATTATAATTTAATACTAAACTCCACTTTTCTATACACTACATAAATTATTAAAATACAATAAACTACACACACACATATATAAAAACAATACAATACATATATAAGACATATTATTAATTCTTTTATCATTTATTAATCAAGTTAACTGTAATTTCTCGATATTTTAATATTTATACTTTAGCCACAGTGGAATTAATGTAGGTGTGTAAAGAATGTCATGTGTTTGATAAAATTATTATCATATAATATATAAAATTTCTCTACATGTGATTTTATTAAAAAAATTTGTTAAGCAAGTATCTAGATTTTTTAGGTTATTTTAACTAAAAAGGGATTACAGTGCCAACTATTCTGGCCTATTTCTGCGGTTTTTACATCATTCTATTAAACAATTTATATTTTCTTTAAAAAATATATATTTTCTTACATAAAAATTTCCATTACATGTTAGCGAAGCAAGAGCAGATCACTAGTATCGCATCTAATTGAATGACCAAGATTTTTAAATTTGATATCAATTCTACTTTATGTGTAAATCCCTCTTAAAGTTATTTTTGGTTTAGTAGTCAAAACACAAAAATTGAATTGTATTTCCTCTCCAGCTCAAAATATAACCTATATTTAAAATCGATTCACCGTAAGTAGTTATAGCTGAAAGTAATGAGTGCAGTGTCAGAAGAAGGGCCGGGTGCGCAAATTGAGTTTATATCAATTTGTGAGGGAAACGCCCGTCTCAGATTGATTCTCGGAGCGGAGACTTTTGCGTATCGGATATTTCGGGACAATTTATATTACAGCTCTAAACAACAACTACATATTACATAAAAATATAGAATATCTGTACTTAAATGATATATAAGATATTTAATAACTAAGACCTAAAAATTAAAACATCATTTTTAAAATTAAATTTTCATTTGTCTGTCTATATAGTTTGTTGTAAGCAGTGATAGCCCAGTGGTTAAGACATCGGTGTCTTACTCGGGAGGTCCGAGTTCGATCCTCCACACAGGCTCACACCTCTGACTTTTCTGTGTTATGTGTATTTTAAGCAATTAAATATCACTTGCTATAACGGTGAAGTAAAACATCGTGAGGAAACCTGCACTCTTAAGAGTTCTCCATGTTCTCAAAGGTGTGTGAAGTCTGCTAACCCCTTTCTCATTCTGAGGAGGAGACCCGGCTCAGCAGTAGGCCATTAATGGGTTGTGATGATGATGATGACATATGTTTGTACGCAAAAACTACTAGACGAAATTGAATACGATTATTACAATTGATTTGTTGGAGGACTAAGTTCAAATTAAGGTTTTGTTTAATTCAAATTGGATGTCTAGAATAAAGTTATTGATTAATACATTATTATTATCATCTTTAAATTCATTATTTACTATCAAATCAAACGGATATTGCTCTATTGAGTTGTGTTGGAAGTGAGTGATCTCTTCATCCATTTTTAATACAATTCCATTAGAGAAATTGAAAAGCTCTTCTAGTATTCTTCTTCAGTAGTTATTGATATAAATATGTATTTAGAAAAATCCTATAAAAGCTGATTCAATTGTAGTTGTGTAGCATTTTTATAAAACAATTCTATTGACATGTATATAGCTTTACATAATATAAATAAAGTCGCTTTCCCCTTTCTGTACCTTAGATCTTTTAAAGTGCGCAACAAATTTTAATGCGGTTTTAACCCTTAGACAGACTGTTTTAAGAGGACAGTTTATATGTATATTACACGCATATTATAGTAGAGAGAACATGTGAAGCTCGGGCGGGTCTCTAGTTAAGTAATAAAGTAAGTATGACAATCTCTTCTTGCTTTTCTGTCACAGTAGGATGTCAGTGTGGTTGATGAAGATAAAATGTCTTTAAGTTATATTAGAAAGATATATAAATTATATAATAAATAGCAACTACATTGATCTTTAATAAAGAAAACTGAAAAACTATTATTGAGACTATTATTAACTGAAAATAAGATTGCAAATAATGTTATCGTACCTTGGTGGCATCAGCAATGGCGACAGACATCTTGGTGGCAGATGCCTTGGGCTAGGTGGTGCGGGGGAGTCAGCTAATGAAGCCAAGGACCCATGTGCCATAGGAGCAGCTCGGACATCAAGAGAAGCAGCTCGAAGAGGTGATGGAGAACGGGGAACCCCAGTCACTCCAGCTTCTAGAGTGCGGCCATCAGGAGCAAATGTCCGAATAGCTGGTGATGAACCACGATGACTCTGAAACAAAATCTATCTATCAAAATTTATATAATTAAAAAAAAATTGTAATGATAAAGTTAATAGGTTAAGCTATTCTAGCTAGCTTGCAGACCCTTGCTTCGCTGAGAATGGAAGGTCTAATGTTATTTTTTTAGGTAGTTAAGAGGCAAACGAGCAAACGGTCCATCTGATGGTAAGTGGCCACCGTCGACCATGGACATCAGCAAAACAAGAGAATGAGTCTTTTATTGCCGATACGTTGCCACCTCAAAGATGGAGGAATGAAGAGTAGAATGCTACGGTTTCAGTAGACTCTGATCGAGAACCTGGAGCTCACTAGAACCGCAGCATTAGTGCGTCAATGACACTCGGTGGTCGGATTCGCTTGCTGGTGGTCGCAAGCCAGTCGGGGAACAGATCCCCTACCAGCAAACCCTCTGGTTAAAATGTGATGAAGTCTTGGCACAACTTTAGTAAATGGGTCCCGGCCACTGGGGGTGTGACCTATATATTTGAGTAGCTTAGGGTGAGGGGAGCTCAAATATAGAAAAAACTTTTTGTGTAAGAAAATCAAGAAAAATAAAAAAAAATGCGTAAAATTTTCTACAAACGCTCACAGGAACACCAAGAATATTTTGGAGTCTACTTATGAGATACAAAATGGTGTTATTATTTTATTATACATTTTTAGACGAAATGTTTATAAGAATCGGTTCAATAGTTTTTAAGAATTACGTTAAAAACAATCATACAGCAATAGATAATATTATATTCGTTGTAATTAATCAGTTATTTTCTAATCTGTCTATATTCAGTAGGTAATGTATCAAATCTAATTATCACATTTAATGACAAACGCTAATGCCGTGTATTTGATTAGTCTGATCGGATTTGCTCATCACCAGGTGGATTTGCAGGTGTATATCATTATACTATCAACATCACAGAGCAGTGATTCTCAAAGTCTATATTGACTGTCAGGGAATTATATATAATTGGACGTTGTTGAGGTGTAAAAAGAGGTTTTCCGTCCAGGTCTATTTTATGGTATAAGTTTCAGTCAGGATATAATTACAGAATGATTCCTATGCACAACAATCCTTATTTCCTTTCCTTTTTAAAGATTATTAATAGGATCACTTCGTCGCCCGTCTGTCTGTTAAGACCCCTTTTTTCAGGAATGCGTGGAGGCATAAAGATGAATTTAATAACAAATATTCAACATTGCGGTCTAAATGAACGCAATCGTAAGATTATAAGCACACGCAAAAAATAATCAGATAACCATAAAATTCATCATCATCATCATGACCCGTCAATGGCCATAGTCAACCACGCTGGCTCAGTTTTGGCATACTTCACACACCTTTGAGAACTTTAGCGAACTCTCGGGAGTGCAGGTTTCCTCACGATGTTTTCCTTCACCGTTAAAGCAAGTGATATTTAATTTCTTAAAACACACATAACTCAGAAAAGTCAGAGGTGTGTGCCCAGGATCGAACTCAGACCTCCCGAGTAATACAATGAAGTCTCAACCACTGGGCCATTACTGCTTGTTGACTGGGTTTTCGCTGCTTATTTCATGACATAATAAATTGACAATAGTTTTTCGACAAAAAAATTAAGTTTGTCCTTTACATCTAAATGTATGGAATACTCAGTCTCGCACTTGGTCGATTTTTCTTCCAAATTGAGGATATAATCAAATAACATAACAAAGGCTTTATTTACAAGTGAACAATATGACAAGTGGACTACAAATCAAATAAATTTGGAAACCTCTGGCGTAGAGATTAATTAATCTTAATAAATTGAAAAGAGATAATTAATCTTAATAAATTGAAAGTTTTAAAATAAATGAAAATACGTATCAATTTATAAAGCTGAAAATGAGTTTTTGTTTTTCTATTTGTTAGTGCTTTTATTTTTAAACCTAAATTAAAATAAAAAAATACTAGGTTAACCTGCGACCATTCTACTCCACTATCCAGTGACCAATTGTGACACCGTTTTCTATTATGACAAGTATACCGACGTGTAGACAATATATAACCTTAAGTGCGATAGATTAGACTCAGTTTCTCTGGTCTTTTCGCGCAGTGTACATAGGAAGTTAGTGTTATAGTGTCGTGATTAAGGTCACCCTTCTTGAGGTCCACGTAAGTTTATTGTATTATCTATTGTAGCTCTTAAAACCTGCTCCTGGATCTCAAGCCCCAGGCACTGTCTATATTGCACGTGTATACGTATTGCTGTACAGTAATGAGTATCATTTTCTGTCATTCTATGACTTGAGTTTTATTTCTCATGACAAAACGTACTAAAAATAAAAAAGCCTGGTTATTATTGGTCATTACATTAAATGATCTACGCAAATGATGACTAGCAGTAAAATAACCTTTGAGCATTGAACTCTATCGCGTGTTGGCTACAAGTAGCAAAGCAAATTATTACAGTATCAACTGAAAAGATCGGTAATCACTAAGCAATAAAGGAACGAAACAACACAATAACACTGATTTTTCTATATATTGTTGCTACATTAAATATTTAGGTACTTACAACAGTAAACATATTTTATTATTATCTTACAGGAATGCTGAATTTTTCCCGGATAAAAAGTAGCCTATGTATAAATCCAGGTTATAAAATATCTATAGATCAAATTTTACTTAAATCTGTTCAGCCGTTTTTGCGTGATTGAGTTACAAATCCAAACATACTTTCATATTTATAATATTAGTAAGATACGATTACATAAAATCTTCTTCTTATATATAAAAATGAATCCCTATTTCCCTTGGTCACGGCATCACGCGTCAACTGCTTTACTGATTTCGCTAATTCTTTTTTTTTTATGTTTGTTATTGTCAGGAGAAGGTTCTTATGTAAGAATACATTTTAAAAGTAGATCGGAAAATGAGACATTAAAAGCTTAACGACTATATTAATTTTTCTAATGTAACCTTATAGATTTTGACAGTATAAGCTTTTGTAATGTAACTTTATGACATTTTTGAGTCAACACGGATTTTGAGTCTGGCAACAAAATGTCAAATTTTGATTTCTTTTACCTTACTTATAATGGGTAAAATAGGTTTTTTGAATAAAGTTTGCTTTTATAGAAATTTCGTTTTCATAGAAAATTTCATATTATTTCGACAAGTAAAGTCTGTATGTTATTCTGCGACTCAGTCATATACAAAAGTAGTTGCTACAGTTTGTAATAGACATACATACACTCAATACAGTAGAATGCGCGACTTGTCGCCATTTTGTTTTAAAGTATTACCAATTATTATTTTACTCTCCACTAAGAACTTTAAAACTTAATTATCAATATAAAACATACAATAGCAAACTTATTTCTTCATAAATTAAGTTTTGGTTATTTTTCAATGTAAACACTCAGACAATAGTCATTAAATAACAGACACAAAAAAAAGTTTTTTTTTGTTGACTTGTGTAATCATAGTTAAGACAGAACAACGTTTATCGGGTCAGCTTGTTATATTATAAAAATGAATCCCTATTTCCCTTGGGCATCACGTCTGAACGACTGGACCGATTTTGCTAATTTCTTATTTGTTGTGTTTGTTATTGTCAGGAGAAGGTTCTTATGTAAGAATAAATTAAGAAAATTGCGCGGAAAATTATTAAATTTAAGAAAAGTTAACGACTATATAAACTTTTCTAATATAATGGCTTCAAATGTTTGATGTAACAGTCAGTCATTTGACAAATATTCATAGTTAAGACAGGACGACGTCTGACGGTCGGCTAGTATTTAATATTTATTGATTTCAATACATTTATAATGACAGATGAAATTGTATGGATTTATCCCTTACAATAAAATTAGTAATATTTATTGATAAAAATTATTCAAATTATAAACTACTTGTTGACACTCCCCAACTTCCCCCGGGTGCTATTACTATATATTTACATTTTAATTTATATGACTAATTCCGAAAAACATAACGGCCACAGTTCGACATGCACTTCAACCCCACATCGATAGATGGCGTACGAGCACACTCGTACGTATCATAGTTTTTAATCTTAAGTATTTTTTTTCGCGATTAAACATAGCGTACGTCCTTTCTGAAGCTCTACTTTATCTCTGTACCATATTTCATCAAAATCTGTTCTGTCATTTAGGCCTGATTGTGTAACAGATAAACAGCCGTCATATATTCGTCAATAGATGGCGTAAGTAGTAAATTAAATCGCACTTCCGTTTGTTTAGTTTGTATTTAAAATATTTCTTAACTGTTATTTTCGAAATTTTTATAGTAGTTACGAGCTGCCTGCCCTCGCTTCGCTCCGGGTATTTAAAGCAATATTATAATCGTTATAAAAAGAAAAATGATAGGAAGAAAAAGAAAAACGACAGATAATATAAGAGAGAGGAGATAACAAAAATAAAATTGGATAAATAAAGGAGAGAGAGAGAGATATTACTGAAAGAAAGAAACCGAACAGAGACTGACCATTCTGAACAGAGATGAAGATAAATATTAAAGAGAGAGAGAGGATGAGAGAGAATGAAAGTATATAAGAGGAAGAGAGACGGAAATACTATAGACTTCTCTCAGTGAAAGAATTTTTAAAATCGGTTTTAAAATTAGTAGTTCCTGAGAAATCTTCAATTTACAAAATGACCACCTTATGGCACTTAAATGGCCATATCTTTTTAATTAGAATATTTATGGCAACACCACATTGCCTATGTTACCCGGAAAGGATGTAGCTTCCTATCGGTGAAAGACAAGCATACAAACAATCAAATCTTTCCTCTTTATATAATAGTATAGATACAATATAGTTATATAATAAAGACCAACCGACCAACTGAATAACTTTACAAATTACAAAATGCAACTTTAAACAAAGAATAGAAATAAATAGAAGGAAATGTTTTAACCATTCCTATTATATATTTTCTGAAAACAGGTGAAGGGGGGATAGAACTAGTCTCTGTTACGGTTAAATAGTTCTAACAAATGGTTCTGACTCAATTCACTTGATCTCTAGCGTGTGTAGTTTCATGTTATATATTTTCTAGTATTATTTCGAAATTGCATTCATTTTCTAGAAAATGTATGTACATTTTACTGGATAAGATACGCAGAAATACAATCTCATATTCACTATAATAACTTGCTTGTTCACAACGAGTATAATATTACTCAATATGTAATCATTTTAGAGTACAACGCGTGTTTAGTATTAAAAACTAAGTTTATATGATGGGTTTTATTTAAATATTAAAGTTATAAAATAAAATTAGAATAATTTGTTCAATTATCGAATATTAACTTGGCAACACAGGCCTACGACCCCACCAATCATTATAATGGGAGTAGATGTGGGGGGTATTTTGTGTTATAAAAAGTATGACTTTTACTCAATAAAGTGTAATTTTTTTCAGAACTCGTGTGGCTTCAGTATTGTGTATTTAAAGATAGTTTGCTGAATATTTAAATAATTAGTGTAAATGCTTTTTATCTGAAGAAGTGTTAAATATTAAAGTCAAGAGGTCGGACGGTGAAGGAGTGTTTACTGGTAGTAAAAACCTTTTAATCCTGCACCAGGTACTGCTCGGCTTCCGTGTAGATTGTGCATTATTGTAGTCTGTCCGGTAGCTTTTCTAGTCCCTTTGCCTTATTTTTTAAAACAAAGACATATCGCTATTCAACCGTATATAGGACGTTAATTGGCGTTTACGTCTTTTTAGAACAGATTAAAAAAATAAAAATACGTGTCTATTTATTTTTCTTCCAGTTTCATATAACATAATAATATAGATATGTTAATAATATGAAATGTCCTCAATTGCATGCTCTTCATACAAATCTAAACGAGTGTCTAAGCTGTTACAAAGTATTTTACATAATCCTGTAATGTTTCCAGTGGTTTATTAAGCTCAGCTTCTGCGTAATAAGAATACTCGTTCTCATCTCAACGACACACATAATATTCTGCTACGTAACAAATTCTCTGTCTCGATTCTTATACTTATATATAGATTTAAATAAGATTACTTCTATATTAAATGAACATGATTTAAATTTACATAACTTTAAAATCTATCTTAATATATATATATATATATATCGAATAATCGAGTGGGGTAGTAGTCACTTCCGTTGTTTTGGCAGTCTCGACCTTCGGCCCTTTTTATGCCATCGACAGTCTGACTGAAGTCTTAGTCGTGCGCGGTCTCTCAAGAAGTGAAGTAGTCTCTGAATAGTGAGTGTTGTGCAGTGTTAGTGCTAGGAGTGCTGTCCGATCAAGGTCACGTGAGTACCTTACAATTTAATTGCCACGTCTTGTGTTGGATTGGGTTTGTGTGGGATTAACCTTGGGTTTAAGCAGAGAGCCTGAGCAGTGGAGGCGAGTGTCGTGATCACTTAAAGGAATTCCTTAAGCCTACACCTTGGTTGGTAATTGTTAGAGATCATATTTGATCATTTATCGGTTCAAAAGAAGTATCTACGTTGCCTTTAACCAAATGGTCCGTTATATATCATCACCGCTTTTAAATGTTCTCCAATATTTCCTTCTCACCATTTAAAATCCCCGACGTACAGGAGCACTAAGAAAGGATTTTTGAAAATTCCCTCCCTAAGGGGGTAAAACGGGGTTGCAAAGTTAGTATGAAACTTTGCCGTGTTTTGAAGTTATTCGAATGAAATTTAGTATGAAGATTCTTCAAGTTATGAAACACGTGTAAAATATTTTTTCGAAAAACATCCCTAAAGGAGGTAAAAGGGGGGTGCAAAGTATCACATTAGTATGAAAGTTTTCTGATTTTCAGTTATTTCAATAGATGTTGTATTTGGGTTATAAGTTCCTAATGACATGATTATTGTCGATATCCTTTTTTGTGAAATTAATCTCTAAGGGGGTAAAAGAGGGGTGCAAATTTAGTAGTCACGCTAAAACTCGAGAAGGGTGGGACCGATTTGGCTAATTTTAGTTTTGAAATATTTGTGGAAGTATGTCTTTTATCTGTAGTCTAATACACCTGAGCGAAGCGAGAATAAGTCTTCAATAAAATAAACGATTTACTATTTTTGAAAACGCATCAGTCAGAGCGAAGAGATAGAAGACCTTCTTTAATTATCATACACCTTAGCGAAGCGAGGTCAGATCATCTAGCGCCTTTGTCAGGCTATTTTTAAAGAGTACTTTACACAATGCTTTTGACGAAAATTACTTGGATGAGATGGGTGGTTCCTTTTTATCGAAACCCTACCGACAAAGTAGTTTCCGATAAAAACACGTTTTGTTTATCTTTTTCCTTTGTTCAAGCCTTTCGGGCCAATGATTCAACAGATCGACGTTAAATTTTTCATACGGATATTTTTACGGACATAAACACTAATTTATTTTTATCATACATTTCTTACTATTAAAACTATAAATGTTATTAACACCGTTTATAAATTAGTATTCGCGGGTAGTTACTTTTATATTTTTTCAAGTGTACGTCAACGTGTGGACGTGTGGTGTGGATTAGACTCAGTCTCTCTAGTGTTGTCGCGTAGTATACATGGAAATTGGTATTATAGTGTCGTGGTTACCCTTCTTGAGGTCCACGTAAGTTTACTTTATTATCTATTGTCGTTAGCGAGGTCGAGTGGTCGAGGTGAGAGTTATATATTATGAAAGAGCTCTTTAAACCTGCTCCTGGGTCTCAAGCCACAGGCACTGTTTGGCTCCGTCTAAATTGCATGTGTTTACGTATTGCTCTACAGTAATGGGTATCATTCCTCTCTCATTCTATGACATTAATATAAAGAAAATATTTTGATCGCACTTGTAAGTTTTTCCTTAGTCCCTTTCGACGTTTCCGATACGTACACTTTTAGTATTGGAAGTAAATTATTATTCAACATTAATGCTGTGGATCTAGTGGACCCTGGGTTCTTTTTCAGATTTTGCTGAAACCACAGCATTTTTTCCTCTCCACTCTATCTTCGAGGATGCAACGTATCGACAAAACAAGAGAGTATCTCTTGTTTTGCCGCTGTCCATGGGCGATGGTGGCTACTTACCATCAGGTGGACCACCAAAAAAAAACTCAAAATTTAGTTTGTTAGGTTACATAAGCATAGCGTCACCACACCTGACTACAATCAGTTCCCGGAATTTGCTAATTTCGTGAGAAACGCACGACGCTTCCATAGGATCACGGAATATCATTGCCAGTTTTAACCCCCTCTTAGTTTTAAGGCATAATTATAAGAAACATGATGTTTCAGGTTTTCTTCCGCTCCTGACGACGACCACCCACACATTATATAACTAGCTACTACTGAGCACTATTAATTTACAAAAAAAGAAAATTTTTATATTATATTGCACACTTATCGTCCAGAGACAATACCTCGACAGCTTATATCCTGTCTTTTTATTTGTATAATTTCTTAAAATTAATTTCGTATACATCAATGTTCATAATATTTGATTGGTTTTAGTACCCCATCATCTAGAACACTCATAAACATTTTCACAATAAATTAGAAGCATTTTTCGAGTGTCTTCGTGGTACTTTTCACCTTATTGAGGATCACGAGTGGATTTGAGATACGAGATATTTTGTACGTTCAATTGAGTCTTTGATATTATAACTTGTTATTTAAATATTGGGTTATCAAATCGATCAGTGTAGACGAGAGTTTATTCGTAGTTAAAACTCTATGTTAACCTATACATGGGTTTTAAGCTCTTGGCACTGATTTAAAGTCCATTTTATTATGTATTCTGTGCAGAAAAGCTATATTTATCCTTATAGTATTACGAAGATTTATTCTGTTAATTTAAAATTTCTTTAATAACAGAATTGTTATCTCAAAATACCATATCTCGAACAGGTCACTGACTGATAGTATCTATGATATCACAAATCCCAATGAATCAAACCTAAGGAGACATACGAGCTGCGATAACTATACATACATACATATAATAAAAATGTAACTTAATGAAGTCTACATAGAAGATATATAAGAAAACATAACGTGAGAGGGGTCTCCATATTGGCAATTGAAGTAAATAAAAAATTTCTCTCTTCTTTAAAATATTTGTCTGTCCATCTGTGTGTGTTAGACGTGCATCACGCAAAAAATATTGCACAAATTTGGATACGATTTTTACAGTTGCATTACTGCAGGTCTAGCTTACATATTAAGTTGGTTTAGGAAAAAGTTATTGCCATTTAAACACGTTTTAGCCCAACAGAACTAAATCAGGTCGACTAGTAAATAATAAATAGGTACGATTCTCACAATCCTGTGCATTTGCAATCATGTACGTGATATGGGCGACACGTTGATCTGCTTTTTGTTCTCATCACGAATTCTGTCAGAGCTCCACATGTTTTAGGGGCCTATGCAAATACGAGGCATATTGGGAGTCAGTATTACCAAAACAATACGTTAAATTTAAACACAATACTTTTCTAATGGTTACATTTGAAGAGATTTCTGTCAAATTGAATGTGTAACATTTAAAATACTATTGACAAAATCATGTAATATTAACAAACTTTTGTACCCACATAATTAATTAATTGAGATTGGAAGATTAAAATAATGTAGAACTAGCGTTTCTCCCAAAATAGCGTATATTTTCAAAATTAGTGTTACAAAAGCAGTTAATGTCGCGCGTACAGAGGTCAAAGTACGTCATACCGATTTTGAAAAACACTTGTTCCGGTAACGGCCGCGCGTTCCGTATTACGCATGAACATGCCCCCGGCCTTGGAAGCACCTACTTCCAACAGTCTTATGGCTTGGATGATGTAGCAGTTGAGACCTCCACTGGTAAGGGACAAATCTTTGGGAAGGCACGCTTCGTGATGGCTCCAGAAGCTGTCCTTATTGCGGCGACTCGAGACACTCCATCCTTCCCTGGAAACGTAGCTACTATGCGTCCCATACTCCATTTCATAGGAGGGCTGTTGTCGTCCTTGATGAGCACCAGAACTCCTTCCTTCAAGCTATCGCCAGCCTTTGTCCACTTGGTCCGCACCTGAAGTTCCGACACGTACTCTTTCGACCACCGGGTCCAGAAGTGTTGACGGACTTGCTCCACTCTTTGATAGTGGGTAAGTCGATGAGGTGGAACTCGTTCATAGTCTTCGCTAGCAGGCGATGTCAATGAGCGGCCAATCAGAAAGTGGGCTGGTGTGAGTGGGGAAAAATCATTAGGATCTGCAGACATGGGAGATATGGGACGGGAGTTTAGGACTGCTTCTATCTGTGTCAATACTGTGTAAAGTTCTTCAAATGTGAAATTCGCATTACCTAGTACTCTCCTAAGATGATGTTTGCATGATTTGACCCCTGCTTCCCAAAGGGCCCCGAAATGGGGAGAATAGGGCGGAATGAACTTAAATTTAATATTATTATTAGTCGCGTAATCTTTAATATTTTCTGCACAGTTAGATAAAAATTTTGAAAATTCTGTCATTAAACCAGTGAAGTTTCTTCCATTGTCAGAGAAGATTTCTGATGGTTTGCCGCGACGAGAGATAAACCGCTTTAATGCTAGTAAATATGCATCAGTAGACAAATCACCCACTAGTTCAAGATGAATAGCTCGAGTTACAAAACATATAAATAAACTCACATAAACTTTAGTTAGCCTGGCACCTTTACCTCTCCGATTTAGGATGAACACTGGCCCAAAATAATCAACTCCACTAACCATAAATGGAAAACTTATCGATAAGCGCTTAGTCGGTAAATTTCCCATCAACGGAGTGAGGGTTTTTCCCCGGAAACGGATGCAAATTACACACTCATGTACTACCTTCTTTGCTAGGTTTCTGCCACTGATAGGCCACCATGACTCGCGAATGGTGAACAACAACAACTGTGGTGCAGCATGTAATTGTTTCACATGTTCGTAGCGAAATAACAGGTAAGTGAAGTGATGTTTAGATGATAAGAGAATAGGATGTTTTTTATCATAACAAAATTCATTAACATTTGATAAACGCCCTCCGACTCTAATTAATTTATTATTATCTATAAATACGTTTAAATTTTTTAGATTGCCTTTATTAATAAATTTATTTTTAGAAATCTCCTCATATTCGGGAAATGATTCTTGTTGTGATAATAATGCTAGCGTATTTACAGCTTCTCTCAGCTCATCCACACGCAATGCACCCGATCGCTTAACATTTGTTTTACGAATGTTATATAAAAAACGTTTAATATATGCCATGGTACGTTGCATGCGGTTGAATTGAGAAAATCTAGAAAATGGAAAAAGAAACTGACTGACTGACATATTAAAATCACAGTCTTGTGCAATTAAACTTTTAATTTCGGGGAGGAAATTCGTATCCTCAAGTTCGTGAGGCCGAACAGCACATGATGTGAAATTAGGATCATGAAGAAAATTAGGACCTTTCCACCATAATCTTGAATCTCTTAACGTTTTTATATCAGTACCCCTTGAGACTAAATCGGCTGGGTTGTCATGTGTCATCACATGTCGCCAGATATAGTCTCGCGTAAGTTCCTGAACTTCAGCTACCCGATTTTGTACATATGTTTTTAATTGATACGGTGCCATACGCAACCACCCTAACACTATTGTTGAATCAGTCCATAGCACGACGTTATCGAATTGACACCGGAGTGATTTAATTAATTTTGAACAAAGCTTAGCACCTGTCAAAGCACCGCACAGCTCAAGCCTAGGGACTGTTAACGTCTTTAAGGGGGCTACTTTACCTTTCGCGCACAATAACATTACTTGAACATCGCTTTGCTTTAACGTACGTATGTATGCACATGCTCCATAGGCTTGTTGGGAAGCGTCAGTAAAAATATGTAACTCACAGCGTGTGTAGTGTAAAGCGAACGTATGACGTGGTATTCGTATGGTGCTAAGTTCGTCCAGACTTTCTACAAATCGAATGAATTCATTTGTCACTTCGTCAGGTAGTTTTGTGTCCCAATCAACTTTTAACAACCACAATTTTTGCAACAGTATTTTTATTGAGATTATAAATGCGCTCAATAAACCTAGTGGGTCAAAAATTTGAGAGATTACAGACAAAATTGCACGCTTTGTAATTTTACTACGGTCTACATGAACTTTAGTTTGATAATTTAGTTCGTCTGATTGACTTAACCAACTCAAACCAAGGGTTTTTGATTGAGTCTGTTCACCTAAAGAAAGACTTTTCAAAGCGTGTGATCCTGACAGTGCATGATCATGTTCAAAATTAAATATCCATTTTCGAAGTGGAAAACAACCTTTACATAAAACCTTAGATGTTTTTTCACATAAATTTAATAATTCGGTTTTATTATTCGCACCTGTGATCATATCATCAACATAAAAATCGTGTGTTATAATTCTTTGAACGTCAAGGTCATTGCTCTCCTTGGCTAATTGATGTAAACATCTTACACTTAGAAACGGCGCCGACGCAGTACCGTAGGTCACCGTATTTAATCTATAGATCTCGATCGGTGCCGCGGGATCGCTACGCCATAAAATAAGCTGTAAGTCGCGTTGATTTTCGCTGATCAAAACCTGCCTATACATTTTCTCAATATCTGCACAAGCTATGTAGGCATACTCACGAAAACGTAATAAAATTGCAAATAAATCGCCCTGTATAGGAGGTCCGACCAGTTGTAAATCATTCAAAGATTTATTTGAGGATGATAATGCACTTGCGTCAAAGACAACACGAAGTTTTGTTGTTGTGCTATTTTCATTAAATACACAAAAATGCGGCATGAAATAATGAATCTTATTGTAAGTGTGAATACGACTCATGTGACCTAACCGTATATATTCGTCGATGAATTCTTTATATAATTTTTTACAAGTAGGCGAACGTGTAAGTCGTTTTTCTAATGAAATAAAACGCTTATATGCCTGCGTATAAGATTCGCCTAGTAATGTGGGTGATTCACGAAAAGGAATCGAAACAATAAAACGACCGTCGCTGTTCTGCTTGGTGTTATTGATAAAATGTTCCTCGCATGTTTGTTCGTCACGCGATAATGCAGGACACCTGACCTCGACCTCTTCTAACTCCCAGAATTTGCGTAACTGGGTGTCAATAGACTGAGAAAAATTACAATAAATTGTATTAGTTGAAAACGAAATTTTATTAATAGGACCCGAGATAATCCAACCCAGTTTTGTATTTTGTAGGTATGGACCACTCTCCAGATGTATTTTTCCGTCGCTTAATAACTCCCAAAAATAATCAGCTCCTATCAATATGTCAATCGTATGACTTTGGAAGTATGTAGGATCTGCTAGTGTGATATAACTAGGAATTATTATTTTGCTTAAATTAATAGGTATAGCCGGCATGCTCGGCACTATTTGTGGTAGTACTAAACATTGTAAACATGTTGAATAATCGCCAGTCAACGAGCTTACATTTATTTTACAAGACTGTAAACTTTGCGTTATGGAATTACCAATTCCTTGTATTCTTTGAGCGGACTGTATCATTAAGGCGTTAATTCGATGGCATATAGATTCACGTATAAAACAACACTGGCTGCCGCTGTCTAGTAAGACACGACATGTGATGATCTTATTCCCCAAATCATCTGTTATATTGACTAGCGCGGTCGATAACAAAACAGGTTTCGCAATAGACGCTTGCGCGGTATATAGGTCTGTACTGCTCACCTGCGATGAAAGGGTTTGTAAATGTGTGCGTTGAGTTAATTGATTATTATCACTAATGCATTCGCCTAGCGCGTGCGACTGCATTGGTGAGATCTGCCCTTCAGTCGTTATTGGATCGCGATGAATTATCGTATTGTGCTTAGAATTGCACTTCCGACACGGGCCTAATTTACATGTGTTCGCGGTGTGTGAGGGACGCAAACAGTTCTTACAGAGTTTACTATTTACTATAAAGTTGATTTTATTATCGATAGTTAACTCTAAAAACTTGTGACACGAATACAAGTAATGATCTCCTTTACAATACGGGCATAACATTTTAACAACTTTATTGGTTTTCGCTGTAGACAAATTGCAGTGAATTTTAGAAATGTTTTGTGATGTTTTTGTGCTGACCTTAGATTCGTAGCTGTGTTTGTTATTATGTGACGCTTGTAACGTTTCTAACATATCTGCCCGTGCTTTAAGAAATTGTATTAAATCAGTTACCTGTATTCGCGATTTGTCTTTATGGCGTTCATTTAATAATATATCACTTCGATATTTCTCCCATTCGCGTTCAGTGATGCCATCTAGCTTAGAAACAATCATGTATATGATTAACGTGTCCCAGTGCTCGGTCGGCTCACCTAATAACTTGAGAGATCGTAGGTTTTTAAGCACATTATCAATTAATTTACGTAATAATATAGGGGACTCGTTAGTTAATGTTTTTATTGTAAACAAAGCTTTGACATGATTGTGAATAAGAAGTCTACTGTTGTTATATCTTGTCATAAGCAATTCCCAGGCAACATAATAATTATCTGAAGTAAATTCTAGTGAATCAATTACTAATAAAGCTGGACCGTTCAAAGAGGATTTTAAATAGTGAAATTTTTGAATGGAACTGATATTATTGGATGTGTGAACCAGTGAGATATAAGTGTTTTTAAACTCGAGCCATTGATCATAGCTGCCATCAAAGGTAGGTAAATTTATAGTAGGTAATCTAACCGACTGATGCATATTATCCTGGTTTCCATTAATGGATTGTAAACTATGTGTACTAAATTCATTGTCTAAGATACAGTTAGCTTGAGCTAATATATTATAATACTTACTCTCAAAGGTTTCTCTCTCGTCAAGCTGTTTATCATCTTGTGACTCAGGAAGAAGCCCTTCTAGTTTATTTTGCACATCGTTAAATTCTGACAGGATACTAGATGCTCCCTTTATCCTTAAACTTAACTCTGCCCTTTTAGCGCGGTCTAGAATTTGATTTTCAAAGCTATTAACGTATGTAGACAGTTTAGCTAACCGACCTTTTAAAGTACCTCTTTGTTTAATTAGTTCTTTCATCAGTTGAGTTGTAGGATCTAAAACTGGAGATTCAGGCAAGCTAATCTGAGGTTTAGACATCTTAGTTTTTGTCTTTAAATAATACGACAAATTTGATATTACTGAAATATACTAACAACACGGTATTAGCACTAGATATTAGCCTTTGGTATAAAGAAAGGAAGAGAAGGAATTACCTGGTTGGCACGTCTCACCGAACAAAGATCTCGTAACGTTGCAAAGTTATAGTTGATCAATCAAGTTTTAATTTCTTGATATTTCTGGTTCTTGCGATTGAAGTATCTTGGCTCGAAGCTCCAATAATTGAGATTGGAAGATTAAAATAATGTAGAACTAGCGTTTCTCCCAAAATAGCGTATATTTTCAAAATTAGTGTTACAAAAGCAGTTAATGTCGCGCGTACAGAGGTCAAAGTACGTCATACCGATTTTGAAAAACACTTGTTCCGGTAACGGCCGCGCGTTCCGTATTACGCATGAACATAATATTTAATCATTTTCTTATTTGTAAACTATTCCACTTAATATATATGTCATAGGTGTGTTTATATCACTGTAAAATTGTAAACACCGTTTGATTATAATCTATCTCGCGATATTGTAAACTGTCGATAGATTGTGAACCGTGAGATACTGCTTCCAATTTAACGCATTAATTTTCGATAGATTATAATATCATAGTGAAATCGTTAAATCACAATCTGTCGCGCGTTGTATTGTCAACTGTCTGAAGGCCCTTCAGTTATTATCCCACAAGAACTGATTGTTGTTTGGGCTAAAAGGAGTGTTTTGTTTAATCAGGTTATAAATTATCTGTGTGCCAAATTTCATTTTTAAACAAACAAACTCACTTTTTAGTCAGAAAGGATCATCCATTGTGACCAACCTTGGAGCCAAATTCAAGGGAGAATTAATGTATTTACAAAAAAAACAATATAAAGTTTTGTCCTTAAACCACCCTCCGCCCCTTGTACCGTATAGACGAAAGATAACAAGTATGAATATAATGTGTTCCAGGCTGGTATATCAGCAGCTCCAGCTCGAGCCGTGTCCGCAGTGAACAGCATGAACCTGTCGCAGCAGCTCCGCGACATGCGCTTGCCCAACCTGCCCCAAGCTATTAAGGTACTAATATTATTCCCAACTGATGGTGGGGTATGTCCCTTATTGGTCGGTTTTACAGTGGGCTGTTTTGTATCTACAGAGTTAGGAATGAAACACGTGTCAGTCAAATTGTGCATTTATTTTGCTCTTCAAGAATTGCGATATAAATATTTATTATTCAGTAGGTAATCAATGAAATCTATCGTAATGTAACCCTCAAATTGTGAATCAGGATGATTCATCGTATGTAAATTCATCCTGATTTACAATTTTACGGTTTTATTTTTATAGATTATAATGTACTGAAAATTAATGCGCTAAATTGTAAGCAGTATGTTAAGGTTTACAATCTTATGACAGTTTACAATATCGCGATTTAAAATCTATCTGTATTTACAATTTTACGGTAACATAATATATGTTATTATGGTTATGGCCATATTTTGAGAGTCCGCCATATTGGTATTTCACCTTAATACAAAAGTTTAACACAATCAGATAACGATGCTTAGTTTAACAATTTGGCTCGCACACTAACACTGTAAAATAAAACTTTGACTTTTACGACAAAGTTCAATTAAAAAAGGTATAAGTCATCGTAAGATATTGTGAAAAAACTAGGCGTCAATTTTTTAAGTAACCTTTATTATAGCCACTAATGACTAGTTTAATAAAAGAACGATAAAAGAAAATAACAGTACCATTATAGTAAAGTATTAAAATACAATGCTTTTATTTAAAAATACATTATAGCTATTAAACAATTAGTTTTGTCAACATTAATCCATCAATTTGTTCCGTAAACAAAACGTTGTTGGGATTTTGTTCGCACAACTTTAGTCAATTTTAATCTGTCAAAAGATGTTTTTTAGTCAAATACTATATAGTATATTATAAAATAAAGTCGCTGTCGCTTTTTGTCAGTCCCTATGTATGCTTAGGTCTTTAAAACTATGATAACTTTAGAGGTTTTTAATGTGATGTCGTAAATAAAGACTTTTTTGAGCTTACATTGCAAACGCTGGCTGAACCCTACGAGATAGATCAAAATAATGTACTACAGTATTGTACAGATTAAAAAGGTCTACAAAGAAATTCGCGATGGTATATGTCTATCTTTTACGGATAACCCACAATAACCATTTTTTATACTTTACTTTTTACGAGAAATAATGGCTTATTTACGAAGCGATTTTAAATAATACAGCATTAATCCTTATCCAATTAGGTACCTTAAATATATTGTGCATTTTATATAGACAATATGGCCCTTTAAAGCATGTAATTTAAATGAATATTTACGAAGATATTACAGATTTAAAAGACAAGGACGTAGCGGTTAGGTCCGGCGGCGCGTACTAATAAACATTGCGGGTCACTAGTAGATAATAAAAGAAATACAATTGATTCTTCAAAACAGTAAACTACACCATTTGCACTACTTTAGACGATATTTATTGCATGAATTGATTTTGACTGTGTCATATCGAATGGTATTGAGGTTATATATTATGGAGCAAGTAGGGTATTCTTTATATAAATGTATCTTAGTGTTGCCAATACAAACAATATTATTTTTTTTACTTCAGTCAAATTTTGTTATATTAATATAATGTTACTACAAAAATATAGTTTAGTGTGCGTTAACTCTACACGTGTTTGCTTTGTGATATTTGAGTGACATAAAGCTTGTATGTACAGTTGGCTGTTTATATTTTACGTGAGATACATATATCATATTGTAGTAGCTAACTATAGAGAATATGTTGCACAATTTCAACTATATCTAGCAAACTAGCTTGCTAGGACTTTTACTGATTATACTACGAAAAAGTGTTATTTGACATTCACTCATAGTACATAATGTGAATGCGGCAAAACTCAGGTCAATCAAAAGTTATTTATTAGGGCTCTATACCACAAAATGATAAAAGGAATCCTTATAATATAACTTTGTTGTCTGTCTTATCCATATCTGTCAGGAGTGAGAGGCGATTTGAATGATGTAACCGAATCTAATGATTCAGTAGTTTTTCTGCAGGAACCCAGGCAGTGCCTTGGACTTGTGAAAAAGGTGTAGGCTTAAGGAATTCCTTTAAGTGATCACAAAAGATTCTGTTAACACACCCCATGTAGGGACTCACATGATCCTTGGTCGGAGAGGTCCAATATCCGTAACATAGCCACACACTATTTGTTACACTTCAACTCCAGGTGATGTTCACTCAAAGAAGCTTGTCGAGATACTAAAGTGCACAACATCAGTCGGGGAATATAAAGGGACACGACAGTGACAGTAGCACCTCGCTGGTGGGGAGAGTCCTGATTAATCGATAATCGTTTACTCGTTTATCGGAAATGATAATTAATTTTTTTTATTATTCTATTATTCTACCCTAGCTATACCCCGACATATCTGTTGATGATGTTAATGTAATGGAAACATTGATCTTGCAGATAAAAACGAAAGATTTAACAATTATTATTTAACTCTTTGAAATAATATTCACGTATAAACTTACCTACATATTTCAAGCATGAAAATGATAATGAGAACCCTAATAAGTATATTTGTGAAAGGTATAAAGTTTATTTGTTGTTGGCCTCCCTTTGACCTTTCAGTTCCACAAAACATTTTCGGGAATTCAAAGCATGTCATAGAAATGTACGTATAATAGTTACAAACACATCCACCAAAGGTTTCACCAATTATTTGGAAAAGGCTTTTATTTGTTATTACAAGTTAAATATCCTACTAATATTATAAACGCGAAAGTTTGTAAGAATGTATGGATTTCTGGGTGTATGTTTGTTACTCTTTCACGCAAAAACTACTCAATGGATTTTGATGAAACTTTACAATAATATAGCTTACACATTAGAATAACATATAAGCTATAATTTATAATGATATAGTGTGAATTATTCAAAATATAGCGGGTCAAACCGCGGGCGCAGCTAGTTATCTATAAATCTATATAAACATCAATTAAATCGTCTCTATGTATGTAATGTATTAATTTTATTGTTGTGTTAGTTATTGTCAGTAAAAGGTTTGTATTAAAGAATAAGTGAGTGAGACAGAAGACAGTCAGTAAGATAGTAGAGTCCACTGCAAATCTGTGACATACTACGCATTATAGAATAGAAATTAACGGGTGTGTAGGTGTACGATTTGAATGCACCTCAGAGAAGGGAGGTCTGGTCGGCTAGTGATAAGAAAATTTAATGTCACGAAATACGATGCAGTTTTCACATTATCAAATAGGTTTTGTTGTGATATAAATGTTTTAGCTTCGCTACATCTTGTTTTTATTACATTATAGTTAAAATTATATTTAAACAACAAATAACTGAGTTTAAAATAAATAAAATCCACGTTCCACAGATGTTAAACAGGAAATTCAAAGAGAATGTAGAAAATATCAAACAGCGAATGGGTCTGCATGAATGTTTACAGTTTAAATACATTTTAAATCATGACAGTTTAAATCATGAGAATAAGCTCATGATTGTGAGTAAGAAAGTCAGTCATATGATAGAGTTCTTTATGAATAGGTGCTTCAATAGCTTCTCAACTTATTTCTCATTTTATTATCAACACTAAAAAAGTCCTACATCTACACTAATAGTAGTAATAGGAAAGTTCTGGTTGTTTGTATTTATGTTTATTGCTAATTGCTTTCACGTTTCATGTACATGGTTTCATACTTTCATGATTCATGTACAATGGCCCTAATATGATGTATCAATTAAAGTTCAGGGACATTAAATGGCCCTTTTGAATCTATATCTTTACTTAATATTACAAAGAGGAAAGATTTATATTTTTGTATGTAACGAATAAACTTAAAAACTATTGGACTGATTTCAAAAATTCTTTTACTGTCAGAAAGCTATATTATCACTGAGTAACATAGGCTATATTTATTACTAGAAAAATTTAGAGATCCTCAGAAATTCTTACTAAAACCAACCTAAGCTGCAAAAAAATTTGCCATAAAATGTTTTTCATGGCATGCGCTGCGGAAAGTATTGATGATAGAACAAAAAAATATTCTACAATATTATAGAACGTTTCAATATCTACAAAAAAACGAGACCATATATCCAGCTATTGTAGTTATATCACTAAAAATGAAATACTTTTTTACATTTTTAAAGTTGATAGAAATGCCTGTCAAAATCAGACCATTTTTTCAATACCTTTGTATTAATTCTTATCCAAATAACATTTCATTCAAAAGATATTACGAAATTAAAAATAAAAAAAGCAGCGCAGCAAGCAACGCAGCTAGAGGGGGGGAGGGCCAAAATGCGGGAGAGCCAAAATGTTTCAAAAAATTATCCGCCTTTGTGAAGCCGGTACGGGCTAGTCATTTAAAAGAAAAGGTTTCTGATTCAATAATATCGAATATTTGCAGGTGTGATAGGTTCTAGATAAGCTAAGTTTTTATCGAGTACCTAATAATAAATAAGAAAAAGAAAATTATACTTTAAACATGTTATAGTTCCTATTTACCTACCATACAAACATCTTGTAAACAACTAAGAGTGTACCCGACGGCATTGCAATAGTTGGGAATTGTATGTTGTATAATGTACAAGTTTGTGACTATTGTTGTTAAATTTACATGTCACATGTACATTTTAAATAAGGAAATGTAATAAAGATACAATGAATAAAATATAATAAGAAATAGGTGTACTATGAAGTCAGTATAGTAACATATTATGGAGAATAACAGCTCTAACGCCTCAGTATGTATAGGTCTATATCACTTTTACTACATATTATAAAACTAAATACCACCCCTTGTCTGTCTATTTGTCTGTTTGCGATTAATTCAAACTGAAGGGATTTTATACAGTTTTCACTATTAGACAGGGTGATTTATGAGGAAGGTTTTGTGTAAATTGGCGATTGCGATAATTGTTGAAAGTTTCGGAAAATAAATATATGAGCATAATATGGTACACTCGTTTTATGTAAAACCTGATGAACCTAGATGCTTCACGAATAGGATTAATTTTCAGACTTCAAACTTTAACGTGGACTCCAGAACTTTCGGACTATAAGTGTTTTAGACTAAAAATGTTTTGGAAAATTTTTGCAATGCGGAGTGCATTTACTTATGAGTAAGTAAAACTGACACTGAACTACTCTCATTTACTTTAAGCCATGATATTAAAAAGTATGAAATTTAATATAATATGTATTCTTTACTAATATTATAAAGAGGAAAGATGTGTATTTTGTATGTTTGCAACGTATAAACTCAAAATGCAATGGACATATTTCAAAAATTCTTTCATCATTATTACGCTACATTAACCCTGAGTAACATAAGCTATATTTATAACTGAAAAACTAAAATTTCAATAATGTAACCCAAGGTGTAAAAAAATTAGCAATAAAATATCTTTCATCTCATGCGCTGCAGAAAGTATTGATGATAGAAAAAAAAAATGTTCTACAATATTATAGAACGTATCAATGTCTATAAAAAAGTTTGCGATCCCATAAGTTCAACTATTGTAATTATGTCACTAAGTATAACTACTTTTTTATGTTTTAAAAGATTATAGAAATGCTGTCAAAAATCAAATCATGTTATCCATACATTTGTATTAATCCTATCCAAATAAATCATTTCGTATTCAAGAGTGTTTCAATACCTGTAGATTACTTTTCGAATTATTTAAATTGGACATTTCATTCGAAATATATTACGAATTTAAAAATATCAATCTAAACAAAATACTAATTGAAAATGCAGCACGCAGCGAACAACGCAGAGAAAGAGGGGAAGGGGGCACCGAATTGTGGTGGTGCATATCTATTGAGATATAACAATGCATTGTGAGATCCATACAGGCACAACATGCTCTGCTACACGTGCGAGGCCGGGGCAAGTCGCAAGTCATAAATAAAACTACTATTTTTTAATGAAATATTCCTAACGCCTAGCCGTCAGCGCCTGCACGTCACATTCCCTGAGGATGACTGCCTAACGTGGCTGAAACTTCAGTCAGAGAAAATCCTGACACAACTATTTACGTGAGTATAAACCGTTACAGATTAACAGAATGTGAAAATTGCGTTAGTTTCTATATTGTAGTATTTATTTTTTATCCGACATCAAAAAATCAAAAAAAGGAGGTTGCCTAAATTTATCCATCTAAATATTAAAATAGTTTATTGGTTTTTTCTTATATGCATATAATTTCTTTTTTCATAATTTTATAATTGTAAGAATTACTGTTATTAATTCATTATTAACTAATTGGTTTAAAATTAAAATATTAACGATTAAGCAGCTCAACAAAAAAAATATTTCCTAGATACATAATATCTCAATAATTCTATATTTTCTATTCTCAGTTCACTAATACAGTAAACCTGGCTTAGTTTTTAAGATTTTAAATCAATCATATATCAGATCATATAAATAATATCGGAGACTAAAAAAGAAGTATGAATGAAATAGAAGAAAGAGAAGAATTTTTTTCTTTTTATTTTGCTATTGACCTTCAATTTTTATTGTACCGTCGATATAGAATATTTTGAATATAATTGATTTATTGCTTGACCAGTGTCATCTAACATAGTAAATATATTCGTATATGATATAATTTGCAACTCTTTAGAGCATGTTATAGTAATATTTTTGTACTTACAGTAGCCCTAGAAGTGCCGCTATCGAGACTGCTCTGGGAAGATATGGAAGGAGTCCTGGCGAGCCTCGCGTGAGGCAGAGAAGTTGCAATTCGAGTTTCGGCTAGCGGTTGTACGCGGCATTGCTCCCTGGATATCAGCATTTCCTGTAACAAAAACAGTTGAAGTGTTTAACTAGTTCTCTTAATTTTAAAGAGCGGTTTATCATGATTGATTATCGCTCCCCCATCATTAAACACAATCAAAAAAATTTAGATATGAAGACGCTAATAGTTGCATCAGTCAATATTAAATTTATTCACTATTTAGATTTTAACAATATACACACGATTCAGAGAACTTACATTAATATATGATGTATAATATCTCCACAAGAAAAAAATAGCCTTGTTTTGAAAATAGCAGCTATTCAAATAATACAATCATTGAGAAGGAAAGAGAGAATAAGTAAAGTACATTACATGAAGCACGATATGTACAATATCATTCATCATAAGATACATTAAAAATAACACAGTTTTATATGACGGTTTAAGATTAATTAGAGTACTTTGTATTTAGCTAGGTGTGGCAACTTAGAAGGCAAGTCGTGTGCGCTCGTTAGCGGTTGTACCTACCAAGTCACGTTCCAGCTACTCGTATGCCATACTTATGCTAGAAACTATAGGTAATACTTGAGATATATATTTTTTATAATTATTTATCATCGTGTTAAATGTCCCACTGCTGAGTCGGGTCTCCTTCATAGAAGGAGAAGGAGTTAGGTCATAGTTTAAACGGTTGTAGTTTGGCAGACTTCACACACCTTTGAGAACATCACTCGTAAAGCAAGTAATATTAAATTTCTTAAAACACACATAACTCCGAAAAGTCAGAGGTATGTGTCTAGCATTGAACTCGGACCACTCGGGTAATACACCGAAGACTTAACCCTTCACTTTTATAATTACAAAAATTCAAATGATAATAATACGGACACAAGTAATGAATAAGGACACTAAACTGTTGTTTACATTTCAATGGCGGCCATTGTTTTAGTGATACCTCCACCGGCTTTGCTCTTTGTATCTTTTTTCCGACAGATCGGAGGGAGATTTTACTTTCTTTTTTCTATTTCCCTCTCAATATCTCGAATTATATAATAAGCTAAAGGGTATTAGGCTCCCGCGGATATTGATTTCTACTTTCTGGAATATTTGTTTTTGTATCAAAAAAATCATTCTAATTTTCAATTAATATTTAGAAGTTTTGGAACTATAGGAAAAACTTGTGTTTTTGTTTTTTTTTACTCTAGAAAAATTTGGCATTTTTTAAAGAATACTTGAAGACTGATTAAAACCATTTTATTATGCACCATTCATAGGCAAAAAATTCATTATTTATTTCTATTTATTTTATTTAACCTCACATTAAAATTAATTAAAATAATAGAGTTTATGCAGCGCATGTTTGAAGTTATAAACGCGAAAGTTTGTAAGAATGTATGGATGTCTGGATGTATGTTTGATACTCTTTCACGCAAAAACTACTGAATGAATTTTGATGAAACTTTACAATAATATAGCAAACACATCAAAATAACACATAGGCTATAATTTATAATGATATAGTGTAAATTATCCAAAATATAGCGGGTGAAACCGCGGAGAGTAGCTAGTAGAACAGTTTAAGTAACAGTTAAATAAGTAATTAATACAAAATTAGACACTGTCATTACTTCGGTCATCATCATCATAACGACCCTTCAATGGCCCACTGCTGAGCCGGATCTCCTCCTCAGAATGAGGAGGGTATTAGGCCATAGTCCACCACGCTGGCCCAGTGCGGGTTGGCAGACTTCACACACCTTTGAGAACTTTTTGGGAACTCTCAGGAGTGCAGGTTTTCTCACGATGTTTTCCTTCACCGTTAAAGAAAGTGATATTTAATTGCTTAAAACACACATAACTATGAGAGTCAAAGGTGTGTGCGTGTGGGGGGGATCGAACCTCGGACCTCCCGAGTAAGTCTTGAAGTCTCAACCACTGGGCTATCACTGCTTTTTACAATAATATAGCTTACTTCTTACTTCGGTCTTTAATCTAAAATTTGCATACAAAATTTAAGTGTACCTACACAATATTTTGAGTAGTATCATAAATAACGGAACAGGATCTGGGTGTTGCGCGTCGCGTCGCCTGTCGCGGCATACATTTTTCATTCCGTTCGTACTTGTTGTCCCGCTCATAATTTATTAGCCGGGACTCGGTATAATTGGCGTTGTTTTACCGCACCCTAATGCATTCTACTCTTACGATATCCACTATAGACATTTTTATCTTTGAGTTATATGCCATTGTTCGACTATAGACTTGTTGATACTAAACAAGAATTAATAGAACCGTATATTCAGTTTATGAAATAGCATCTACAGTAAGGTATGATACCTATTATGCTATTACTGTACAGCAATGTGTACAAACATGCAATTTAGACAGGATGCCGTGTATGAAATCACTTGGACGTTTAACTGAGATTGTATATTATGGGTAAGTATTTAATTAATAATATAAGTCTTTATAAATGACCAACAAGCAAAATTTTGTAACAAAAGTTTCACAATAAGCGAATCGAATAATATTTTCGATAAAATTAAACTTCAGAATAAGCAATGCGCCATGATAGCTTAAACGCCAATCGAGGAAATGATCGATTAACTCAAACTGAGTTTTCACTGTTATGTTCAACAATACTTATTGTTTTATATTTTTATTAATAATTCCTGTTTATTGCCTATTGAGTGGTATATAATGTTTACAGCTGACAAACGTAAGAATGACTTGAGTAGTCTGTTCAGTACTTGTTACTACTTATAATAATATTATTACTCAAGGAGTTAGGGGTAGTCAGACATGAAAAAATGACAATTTTAAATTTAATTTAAAAAAATTCCTTCGATCAGAGTTCGAACTAATTTTTTTGTCCGTATGATTTTAAATGAAGCTCCAAGGACTTATGATGGTCACCGCAAGGACCATCTGTTGGAATTGGGTCAACACAAACTTTTGAAATATATATATGTCGGGGATTTTAAAACGATGAGAAGGGAAATGGAAGGAGGAAGATGGGGAATATAGATAGTGATGGTAATGAGTGGAATATTGGGTAAACGCAACGTAGATAATTCTACTGAACTGATAAATAATTAAATATGATCTCTAACAATTACGAGAGAAACCTAAGCAGTGCCTTGGACTTGTGACCAAGGTGTATGCTTAAGGACGTCCTTTAAGTAATTACCACACTCGCCTCCACTGCTAGGCTCTCTATTTAAACCCAAGGTTAAACGCACATAAACCTAATCTAACACAAGGCTAACCTAACCTAAGGCTAACCTAACATTGTGTTTACTTAACCACGGGGCAATTACATTGTAAGGACTTACGTGACCTTAGTTGGACAGCACTTCCACACTACACTGCACTTGACACTATCACTATCACTAGCACTACTTAGATGATGTTCACTTCTTGAGAGACCGCGCACGACTAAGACTTCAGTTAGACTGTCGATCGCATATAAAGGGTCGAGGGTCGAGACTGTCAAAACAACGGAAGTGACTACTACCCGACTCCAACGCCATAGACAACGATAACGATTCGATTAATCGATAATCTTTAACTATGCTCCGACATATATTATACTATATATTTTTTTTTTAAATTGTCGTGACTTTAAGTCAAAACATGCAATGTTATTAATTTTATATAATATAATAATTTAATGGCAAAAAAAAATTACTGACTATTCTAATTTTTTTCATGTCTTTGACTACCCCTAACCTCTTAACATACGTCTGGCAGGTATTTGCTTTCGTATTAAAATATTTTTATATTGTTAATCATTATTAGTTATTACTGGCGATTTAGTCATGTATTGTAATCATCTAGGAGGTATATATTATTAGAATAGAAGTGTTTAAAGATTGAACATTTTTGACCAAAATATGTAGTACTGTTTAAAGGACAGTTAAAGTTGGGTAGTAGCTACGGGTATGCCATGTTCATTAATTTCAAAATATATTACTACTTATAAAAACAGTTTTTTAGTTCCTAATAAACAACAAAGAAACATATTCACATGCACAACCTGGCCACGGCGATGCAGCTCTTAGAAAAGCTTCGAGTAATTAATTAAAAAGCCCAGGTAAACAGAAAGAAAGGAAATAAAAGGAATGTAATGAATCTGAGAGTGGTATACCGAGTTCATTTCTTTGTTTTCGAGTGTAAAACAAAAGGTTTCCTCAACGTTTAATAAATTTTAAAAACAATATATTTTTAGACTATAATGTTACTTCATTCATCATCATCACGACCCGTCAATGGCCCACTGCTAAGCCGGGTCTCCTCCTCAGAATGAGGAGGGTATTAAGCCATAGTCCACCACGCTGGCCCAGTGCAGGTTGGCAGATTTCACACACATTCGAGAATATGGAGATCTCTCAGGAGTGCAGGTTTTCTCACGATGTTTTCCTTCACCGTTAAAGCAAGTGATATTTAATTGTTTAAAACATACATAACTTAGAGTCAGAGGTGTGTGCTCAGGATCGAACTCAGACCTCCCAAGTAAGGTATTGAAGTCTCAACCACTGGGCCATCACTGCTTATTTCATTACTGTTTTTGTATTAAGGATCAAATATTGATGTTTCATCGATTAAATACTCTACATTAATAATGTATGTTGTCGTGTAAGTTGGACTTAAGTTTTGGCTTAAGCAGAGAACCTGGTCAGTGGAGGTGAGTGTTCACCTACAACTTAGGTTCCTGTGATAATTGTAGAAGATCATAATGTTTGTTTATTTATCGGTCCAGTAGCAGGATGTATCGTTCTCAATATCACACCCACGTTTGAACGTTTTTAATAAACCCATTCTCCTTCTTTTTTTGACCGACTTGTAAATTCCTAGTAATATTTAAAGGTCATAAGAAGTATTTTATTGGCAATAAACGGCGAAAATGAATAACCAATCTCAATCTAAATCTTTTGATTACGGATTGAATATAGAAAAAAATTCAAATTTATGATTCTCAATTTCAGATTGAAAATAGATATCAAATTTGAATTTAATACAGACAAATTAGAATTTGGATGGAATATAGGAATTTTAAATTCCTATTTTCAATTTAGTTATTCAATGTGATAAATTATCTAGTTTGACTAATAATAGACATAAATAAATACAACAATAAGAAATAAGTAACATATTAATCTAAAGCAGTGTATTAAACATACAGTTTTCACTGCTATATAACACTGTTTTACATCTAAAATGTACCCTAGCTGTTACAGGAAATAACTAATAATTGTATTAGTTACGGATTCACAGCTTGTAGTAATGGATCTAAGGAAATAACTTTATTAACACCAAATAGCGCAACATCACTACATAGTATAAAACAAAGTCGCATTTCGCTATCAGTCAGCCTGTTTGTCTGTCTCTGTATATGCTTAGATTTTTTTAATAGATAGAGTAATTCAAGACGAAGGTTTATATGTATAATACATACATTATATAGTAAAGAAAAACTGATAACTTTAGAGGTTTCTAATATGATGTCGTAAATAAACACATTTTTTCGTGCTTACATTGCAAACGCTGGCTGAACCCTACGAGATAGATCAAAATAATGTACTACAGTATTGTACACCTTAAAAAGGTCTACAATAAAATTCGCGATGGTATATGTCTATCTTTTAGGGATAACCCACAATAACCATTTTTTATCCTTTACTTTTTACGAGAAATAATGGCTTATTTACGAAGCGATTTTAAACAATACAGCATTAATCCTTATCCAATTAGGTTATTAAATACATTAAGGGCTTAAATACATTGTGCATTTTATATAGATCAATATGGCCCTTTACAGCATGAAATTTAAATGAATATTTTCGAAGATATTATTGATTTCAATGCAGGGACATAAGAGTTAGGGGTAAATGCACGTATTAAATTGCACCCGGGCGAAGCCGGGATTTGTCGGATAGTAGGATTTGTTGGATAAAAGATAAATAAATCTAGATATTTCTAGAAAATTTTTGAACTATAGATATTGAGGTATCAATAGGAAATATCAGCTACTTATAAAATATCGCTTTACTCGATATTACGAGGCAAGGATATTACGATCTCAAAGATCGTAATCGGGAAGGAATTTTATTATCAATATTTCAACTCGAATGCGTTACGTTTGCTACTATAAATTGGGAATATATTACAAATAATATTTGAGGTTTTTATACCGTAAAAAATGTTTATACTAAAGAATACATATTATTAATTTCATAGTTGGAATAAATAAATCAAAGATGAAATGAACTTCCTGCAACTTATTACAATGAATTTCTTTTGAAGATGGCGAAGAGGTTTTTTGATCATACTTATAAATATATTTAATTTATCATTAACTAGTCGACCTGCCCCGGCTTCACTCAGGTGCAATTTACAATGTATAACTTAGATTTGTCAAAAAAAATCATATATTGCTGCTTAATAAAAATAATTTCACATGAACTCTGAATTTTCCGGGATAAAGAGTAAGTTAAACCAAATTTCATCGAAATCCGTTAAGCCGTTTTTGCATGACTGAGTAACAAACATCCTAACTTTCACATTTATAATATTAATAAGATTTACAGAAAAATTGAAAAGATGTTATACGTACACTCGGACTGCTATGAGATTTATCTTCACCGAAGCTATCTGTGGAGTTATGACTTTGTCCACTACTTGCACTCGATGTCCTCTCCCTCGCAGCCCTAGCCCAGGACTCCAGACGTTTCTGAGCCGCCCAAACTCCAGGAGGGCCTAACCCACTCATTTTGATTAAACTTTTCTCATTTCACCAAAACAAAATTCACAATTTCAAATCACTTTTCAAGGTAAAACTAATCCAAAACTATTTTTTGAACTTATAAACTGTTAGGTCAATTTTCGTTGTTTTTATTTGTATGTCGGCTTTGTAAATTCTGTTAAATATATTTGGTTATGTTATATTAGAATCTAACTTCATCTACACCTAAAACGACGCTTTGCCTACATAATTTATGTGTTAAGTAATAAATTCAAGTTATACATATATGCCTGAAACTATATTAATTCTATATTCCATAGGTCAAGAAACGATGGTTTATTCAACATGCTTCAGAGTTGCCTGAAACTATTCCACTATAAAGTAACTAGCTTTGCGGATAGTGTACCAAAGTTAGGATAGAATAACTAAACTGTACGATAAAATGTCCATCTAAATTCTATGCATACTTATGTTACAACTTACTTAAATAATGCTCTGTTAATTAAGTTTCATTGTACTTTTAAGTCAAGCTATACTTTAAACAGAGTTCTCTAGAATATTACAAGAATTACTTAAATTATGGCAAAACGTGAAGAACAAATATGGTAATTAATTGGTAATATGATAACAATGGAATGTTAAAAAAGTCACTGTCAGTAGCTCAGTGGTTCGGGCGTTGGATTCACGAACGATAAGTGAGGGGTTCAAATCCCGGTTATCGGACTACTGGCGTGGCCCACTCCTGACACAAGCATTTCAGCTTACTAGGAGGGGTAAAGGGATACAAGTACTATGTGATCCATACCGCTAGTAATCTTTAAAAAAAAAACAAATAACTGCATACACACTTTCTGGTAGCTTCAGACAAACTGATTGACTAAGTTATTGTGATATGTCAAAGTAGAATTTGTAATAAGTTTAATTGAAATAAACTTTTTATGTTTGGCTCACGCCTATACCACGCCTTACTTAGCTTCCTTGTGATTATCGTAGCACATTCGTAGATGTGCTACGCAGATACTACAAGAACTACGAATAATAAATAAACCCTCTATAAATATTCTAATTTCTAACTAGACAGACCAAAACGATATTTTGAGCTGTTATACTATGATTATTAATATTGTTGGGTTATGATTATTAAATAATTGTTTGATTGTGAACTGAGATTTAAAATAATTTTGTCGAAAATTGTCGTGATGCTCGAAATTTCAAGTACACGAGTGTAGCGAAAGAGGCTATAAATATTATATTCGTCATAAAGGTTTATTAAGATAACATTGAAGTAGCACGTAGACGTAAGAAAACGTAGACGAATGACCGTAGCTGGTAGACGGTGCGTGGGCGCCGCGGCGATAGTACGAGTACTACGTAGCGTATGTATTGTGTAGGCGTTAGTTTACTATGTATTTAATACAATGTCTCGTCAAAACAAATCCCTTATTATTGAAATTATGGTTGAATAAATCGATTAAATATTTATTTTAAGAGTGGGCTAGTTATTACTTGTAATATTAATGTAATTAACAAAAAATACAACACCTTAATATTTTATAAAACTTAATATTTTAGAGTCTTTGATCAATAGAAGTAAAAACAATCATATATAACATTTTTATTTGTTTTTTTTCCAGATGTTTGTACATCACACAAAATCAGAAAAGGTTTTCACAGTTACTGTCTAATAAGTAACCTAAGGTCACAATTCTAACCTAAAATTAAGGATTTGTTTGATGTGAATCTCAACATTGTTATTCTACCAAGAAAATAAAAATGTTACTAAATTTTACTTTTCCCCTTCGACCATTTCTATGCAAAGTAGATTTAAGAAACTGTGTCGCCCGATCTAATACCGACGTCTTCAGGGAATTTACTCTAGAATCGAAATCAAAACGACAAATATAATGAATGGAAATCCTTACTGAATATTTTAGGTGTCTACGTTATATATGCTAACTACGACTTTGACGATATCGAGCACCCGAAAACTGGGTCATACTGAATGATATTCCGAAGGGCAGATTTATCCTAAATTCGATACAGGTGGAGCTGGAATCCTGGGAAAATATTTTTTATTAACAGTCCGGTCGGTTTTTACAATTAACACAAATATTAAAAAAAAGAATGATATATATACTTATTTCGATATAGATATTTTTTTTTGGAAATTGATTAATTTGTAGGTAAAAAAACAAAGATTACTCTTTAATAATTCAAAAACTAAATACGATCAATTAATATTTTTAATTTAAAACCTGTTTAAAGTATTACAAACCAATATTGAAAACTAGAAAATGCTATAAGTGAGTCTGAGGGATTTCTACAAAGAAAAAGGAGCAACAAATGCGGTTCGAATCGAATAAAACGAGGCTAGATTACGAGCGAACTGTTGCGCTTCAAATTATCTCAGGAAAGATCATCTCAGTAGATTGAGGATTTATTTAAATTAGCACTTTTCTACCGCGGTCCTCTGATTCTATTTAGTGGGATCAAATTATGTCAACGTCAACTTTGAGCTAATTTTCTTCGAGATATCTATAATATTTTCAATTTAAATTATGTTAAGGATTTAAATGTATCTAGATTATGGATTTTGACTACGAAACATTATACATAAATAATAATTAATCTATTGATATATTCCATTGACAAAAACAATACGAAAACTTAAAACATTACTAAAGCTAAACTATAAAGGTATAATATAATATAGGAATTAAAATAATTTTACCTAATTTTAAGATGTATACTGAGTTTGTTATCATATAAATCAATAATAATATCGATTACATAAATAAAATCATATTGAAAATTTAACTACGAATTACTACGTACAACTTACTACGAATACTATTAAAACAATTTAAGGACGATTACTCAATTTTTTGATAGTGATATTCAAATTTAAAAACCTAAAGTAATGTTTTATTTAATTTACCCATATATTTCGATTGATGAAGTATATAATATATATGATCACTATTTATACGCGTATAAAAGGATGTTTAGTGGCGCGCGGCCAACGGCGCGTCTCGCGCAAACTGCCGCTCCCCGGGCCAGTGTTGCCCGCTCCATGCGACCTTATCCCGTATCGGTTACCCTTGATACATCCTGCGATGACGCCTAGCGGCCTGGATGCTTTCGATGTGGAATGCATTGTTTATTTATAATTTTAAAAGTTATGTAATATTATCAGTATCTTATCGGTGACAATTTTTTTAAGAGAATTTTTTTATATTTTAACTAATTCAATTTTGTATTTTTACCCTAGTCTATCTAATCTTAATTTCTTTTATTAAATCTAAATTATTTTTATTAAATCAAAAGAAAAATACGAACATTAATAAAACAATTTTTAAGTTTGAAACATTTTTTAAAATACATAAGTTCATTATACACAGCATTATTTTGGAATTAATCACAAAATAGACCGAATGAACATTTTTTTATACAATGTAATATATCAGTTAAGTTAATCTGCATTAAATGTTCATTATAAATCTTCACCTACTGTTAAGTCACTGCTGAGACGAGTCTCATTCTCGTATTGAAAAGAGATAGGGCTAAGTGAGGATTGGCAAACTTCGCAAACCTATGAGAGCGTTTTTTGGAACTCTCAGGAATGCGTAGGTTTCCTCGTTACGAACTTTCAGAGTTGTGTGCAGTTAGTTAAAGGACACACAACTCAAAGAAAAGTTAGAAGTATGTGACTTCTAAGATCGAACTCAAATTTCTCGAGTGATACACCAAACGCATCACTGCATTAAGTAACACAATATTTTTTTTTAATTTCCTTTCAAATATAATATATCTATTTACCACTATATTCGGTTATGAATGTCGGCTGGTATCACCTAGGGCGGCGGCGCATTTCGGCCGCGTCACTTTCTCTGGGCGAGCAACAGGTACGGAAGGTCATGCAGGGCGTCTTGGGAGTACGGCCTCAGCCTCGTGTATGCTCCATTCAATGTGTTAGCTCAGGATCTTTAGTTTAGTATACAGTCTCAGATATATGAGTCATACACGAAATTTGGACAATATTTTTTGTGACGTAACGGTTCACTGAAAAGCCTAAAAATGTTATTACTAAAGGGTTGGGCTGCAAGGATTGTATGAGGATAAAGACAATGTTCAAACCAAGTATTTCAGTATTTGCCAAATTTATCCTTTAAAAGCGTAGGTTCCTCCCTTAGGAGACATTGTAATGAAAATCAATCCAAATGTCTATTTTTAACATTATAAATAGTACTTTTTGTTAAAGGAAAACGAAAAAGGTTTATTAATTACGCTTTGTTTACAGGATCCATGTAGTTTTTATCTAAGTGTATTTATTTGTACATCAATTGTGAGAAATATTAACAAATCAGCTTTCTTTATGTTTTTCGATATGAAAGAAGAACAATTAGATTTCATATTTCATAACTTAATTATCTGTAAACTTTAGAAAATAATACCAAACGGTTTTTATTATTTAAAGCTTTAACAAAGCATCTAAATAATGTTTTATTCAATTTTTCTTATAAACACAACACAATAGTTATTTCATTTAATTAGAATATAGTACGGTAACTATGAAAATGATGTGTTTGTAACCTGCCCTTGTTGACTCAGTGTGCGTTTGTTGTTGTGTTTTGCTCAACGGTGTGCTGCTCAAATATTGATAGGCGATCGTTTGGTCACCGTGTCACTTAATATGGTTTGTACGAGTATGTCATCATTTCATCATCTAATCTAGGTCATACGTACCGTGACTATTTCATTTATAAGCTTCTATTTAACTTGCGATATTTGTACGCAGTTATCCTTAGTTGTACACGTTTCGATTGGTTAACAATGCATTGTTAACTACGTAACCTTATTCTAAATCCAATATGATGGACGGCCCAATATGGCGGACTAATAATTTTTTATACATGCTCAAATCAAATGAAAGGGACGGCAGACGACTTGGCAGATGGATATCTGTATTTTTTTAGTTACTAGAGCATTTAACTGAGGTAGGGCACAGCAGGAAATTTCCTGCTCAAATATGGAGCAGCCCGACTGGGGTAGTACCTCGACCCTACAGAAGATCACAGCTAAATAACACTACTCTAAAGCAGTGTTGTGTTCCTGTTGGTGAGTAAGGTGACCAGAGCTCCGGGGAGGAATTGGGGACAGGATCGGCAACGCGCTTGCGATGCTTCTTGTGTAGCAGACGTCTATAAGCTACGGTAATCGCTTACCATCAGGTGAGCCGTACGCTTGTTTGCCGACCTAATTACATAAAAAAAAAAATAAATAAATAAATTTATAGAAGGCAGCCTTTTGAACGGTGAGCGCGGAGCGAGATCAGCGCGTCACACGCGATTGGTTCTTATACGACGTTACAGTTCCTGCGCGTTTGCTATTTATCAAAATAGTAAACGTCACGCAGTATGCTCACAATACGCAAGACCTAAAATTACCTGCCAGCTACTATACAGTGATATCGAAAAAAAATGTTTTACGAATAACAAAGACGAGTGGCCTATGGTGTACAGTCGACTACGTGATATTCTTCGAGCGGTTTCGAAAGTTTTTTCGGACAATGGGAATATCCGAAAAGTGAGACAACGAATAACCAACGCTATTCCATACACTACAAAGGATTATAGAAATGGAAGTCTTTATGTTGATATCTTGATATCTTTTGTGTGTTAGGGATTTTTTTGGCAGCCGAAGAAATCAGAAGATTATTTGATTAATTTTTTTTCCGACTTTGCGTATTAAAGTAGGATTTTCTCGGGAGAGAAGATAATTATTCACACAAATTTAATTTTACATACACATTGATAAATTGCAATAATCAGTCAACTATACTTTTTATCCTGGATGGGTTGCGGCCTACGTGGACGTTTACAAAGCTTTTTCAAAATATATGAACGTTAACCTCCTTAGTCCTCGGTCAGGAAGGCCCAGAAATTTAGACTATATTAATAATAATAACTTATCCGATTGTCTTAAGGGCTTTTGGAATAAACATTATATGTTGTTCAGCCAGTGAGGTATTTGTAAATTAGTCCTTACATTATAATACGCCAATAATAATTATAATAAATGTTTACTAGCAAATTTAAAATCACTTTTAAAACACCATTTTCCCATTTTCAATTAAAAATGAAACTCGACTCGTTGAATGTTATCCCGAACGGGAAAGTTCCAAAATAAATAAAAATGTCAAAGTTATAACACAAAAAGGCAAACTGTGCACGTCTAACGAAAAATTAATTATTTTCTTTGGGACTCTAAAAATACAACACTTTTGTGTATATTTTAGTCTTGTAAATAATACTTTTTATTAAGAATAATATAATTATATGAAACGTACATAACATGATTTTTATAAAAAACTTTAATTTTTAGTTGCTTAATTTTTATAAATCTTATATACTAATACTAGCTGACCCGGCAAACGTTGTTTTGCCTGTTATCCTTATAACTTAGGGGGATGAAAAATAGATACTCGTCGATTCTCAGACCTACTGAATATGCATATAAAATTTCATAAAAATCGGTCGAGCCGTTTCGGAGGAGTATGGTCTCTAACATTGTGACACGAGAATTTTATATATAAGATATACAGAAATTGAAGAGTTTGTTTGCTTGAACGCGCTAATCTCAGAAACTACTGGTCCTATTTGAAAAATTCTTTCAGTGTTAGATAGTCCATTTATCGGGGAAGGCTATAGGCTGTATATCATTACGCTAAGACCAATAGGAGCGGAGCTACACGTTAACAAATTCGCACTGGTCGACTAATAGCAATAATATTTCTATAACATTATTTTTTAACTAAAATCATATGAGTTATGATTTTCGCGGTTTCCCTTTTATTTTTCAATTACACCAACGTAAAAATATATAACAAGATACATTTGTGCCAGTTGTCAAACGGAGCTCGTCTGGTGACCATAAAGGTTGTGGAACTTGTGCGGTGTCGTTATGCTGGGACTCCACTATGAAGGATTTTGTGAGTGTTTAAGATCTCCGTTTCCTTCTAAAGTGTTTATTGTCTATTACTTGTTACTTTGCAGAACAACTCTCATATCCTACTAATATTATAAACACGAAAGTTTGTAAGAATGTATGGATGTCTGGATGTATGTTTGTGACTCTTTCACGCAAAAACTACTGAATGGATTTCAATGAAACGTTACAATAATATTGCTTACACACCAGAATAACATATAAGCTATAATTTATAATGATATAGTGTGAATTATCCAAAATATAGCGGGTGAAACCGCGGGGAGCAGCTAGTAGATAATATATGAAACTTTAATAAAGAAAACATTATTTTTGACATTTTGATTAGAACTTAAAATATAAATAAAATATTACTCTTATTGTAAATGGCGTATATAAAGTAAGCTGAAATACGAAAGTAAGTTATTAGATCAAATTAATATTATTTAATTTAGGATTCTCCCTCTCTGTTTCTCTATATAGGTGAAGATGATGATATAGTATGTGTGTAAAGTAGAAGGACACACAGACGGTCACACCACAGTTCATGCTTCTACGATACCTTTCTAGGTCAACAAGACGTAATTATTTTGGCTTTACGAGATACCGTGAAGTGGTTCTGGATTGAGAGCTCACTCACTTGAATAATTGTAACGTACGCTACGATATTAATAAAATAATTAAGTATAAACAGTCAATTTCAATTAATTTTTACATTATTTATACTTATAAATTACTAATTGAAATTAGTTATAATCTGTATATATTAGTTTTTAAATATTGGAAATAAAATAATTTAAATAGAAAAAACTCAACGGTTAAATTTGATTGAACGTTAAACAATTCAAATGTTGTCAATTTAAGAAAACACACACACATTTAATAATTTAATGATAAGATAGCGTTAGATGGTTGGGTCAAGGGCCTGACGCAGAAGGCTCTCTGGAGCCCTAACCAAGGTTGGATTCTATTATTTATATTTTTAAATGTATTTTTTTAAGAATTTAAATTGCAGTTAAACCCAAATTAATATAGCAAATGAAGATTTGAAAAGGTATAAATGTTATTCACTACAGCGAGCTGCAAGATCTTCATAAATATTTGTATAAATTTAGTCTATGGCCCCAAGAGTGATATTGGCTACTTTAATACAATAAAAATGCAAGGTTCCTTTGGGACCTGCAATGGAAGAGATGTTTATTCCAACTTTAATCTACACTATTATATAAAGAGGAAAGATTTAATTCTTTGTATTTTTGTATGTTTCTGTGTAGACTCGAAAACTACTCAGCTGATTTTGAGAGAAAGAAAGAAGTATTTTTATCTCCCTTCCTCTTTTATACTTTAACTCTCTCTTACCCTATAATTCTTTTTTCTGTCTTTCACTTTTATCTTTGCTCTGTCCTTCTCGCTCTTTTATCATATGTTTCTTTTCTCTTTTTGTTACCTCTTCTCACAAGAGGTCTCTTTCTTTTTTTAGATAATTTAAAGCTACACAATTACAGAGTGATAATTTAAGGACATCAATAACATTGTTACAAATAATCGGAGCGAAACGAGGTCAGCAGATCGCTTTGTTGACAATGTTGATGAAATTTAGTACATATATAAAATAGAGCTTTGGAAAAGACATAGGTTACGTTTTATCGCGAAAGTAGAGATAAGTTGACGGAGAAATCTGTTAAAGGTTGCTTCTTTCCTTTTAAGGTAAATAATACACGTTTGAAAGACATTGTATTTACAATGTATCTGTTTTTACGGCTATATAAAATGGTAACATCTTAAAGATCCATAAGAAAGCAATAAAAATTTAAAGATGTGAAGCGTATGTAAGTGTTTACTGCCGCACGCATAAAAATGTATTCACTTGAGAAAATGGAAATGTAACCGCATTTTCTAAGTCTATTTTAACGATATGCACAAGCCGGATAAAGGATATTACACTATGAAATATCCCGCAAAAGAAGCTTAAGCTTAAGTTGAAAGTATAATGGGAACAGAGAATATATGCATTTTTTAATACTTTTTATTTTTTAATAGTTTACTTTTTTATTTGAAACTAATGATAGAAAATAATGGAAACGTCTATATGATTTTTATTAATTATGAAATAATAATCGAAATAAATTATAGAGAAAAATATATAGATGAGAAGGAAAGGGGTTGAGGGGAATATTGGAGAACACTAACAGGGGGGATGGTATTGAATGGAATATTGGGTAAACGCAACGTAGACACTTCTATTGAACCGATAAATGATCAAATATGATCTTTAACAATTACGAGAGAAACCTAAGCAGTGCCTTGGACCTGTGACCAAGGTGTAGATTTAAAGAGAACAGAATTTCAACACTCGCCTCCACTGCTCAGGCTCTCTGTTTAAACCCGAGGTTAAACTCACATAAACCTAACCATACAAGACGTGGCCACTAGATTGTAAGGTACTCACGTGACCTTGATAGGACAGCACTCCTAGCACTAACACTGCACTGCACAACACTCACTATTCAGAGACTATTTCACTTCTTGATAGACCGCGCACGACTTACATTTCAGTCAGACTGTCGATGGCATATAAAGGGTGGAGGGTCGAGACTGTCAAAACAACGGATGTGACCACTACCCTACTCCAACGCCACAGATAGCGATAACGATTCGATTATTCGATAATCTTTTACTATTCTCCGACATATATATAAATATATTTATTAAAGAATATTTTACGCTGCTAACACAGTTAATCTGGCTCAACAGACTTGCTACCTAGCAGTAAAATTAATATATATTATAATAATCTTAAATGATTAATAATATTATGTCGGCGCGTAAGTTAGGCTTAGGTCTAGGTAACCTAATCTAACCTTAGGTTTCAACAGTGAAACTGGGCAGTGGAGGCGAGTGTTGGAATTGTGTTAAAAGGCCTTGCAAACCTAGAACTTGGTCACAAGTCCAAGGAACTGCATGGGTTCAAGTCCTAATTGTAAGAGATAATAATGTTTCATGATTTATCGATTTGAGAACAGTATCTACGTCGCGTTTGCCCGATAGTCCATTTAATATAATCATCCCTCTTAATGTTTTCAATATGCCCGCTCTCCTCCTTCCTTCTCATCATTTTTCTCCGAGGTATATTATATAATAGTCAGTTTTATTTTAAAATTTTTAACATAACATAGGAAGGTTTGTTATTATTCCTGGACAGGATTTATATAGAAACTATGTGAGATAGAACAGATATTATAAAATTATCTATAATTATAAAAATGCATAAACGTTAAGATCGAATTGAATGCATGGTTAGTTAAGTTATGTGACTTTAAATCCAATATGGCGGACCATTCCAGATGGTCGACGAAAGCGTAAAAGCTGTCGTTGCTTGTAGAATAATAATAAGTTTTTAAGCAACTAGGCGCTGTTTTTTCCTGGCTAGGCTTTATATAGCAACTATTATCATTAAGGCAAACACATTCTATATTTAGCTATGGGTTAGACCCGTAAATAAGTTAATATAAGTTCTGTAATTAAAAGGACGGCCAACGCTGAACTTCCATTAAGGAACAGTGTACTTAACATCATGCCGGCTTGAGCTGCCCAATCAATAGTTTTAGAATTAAGTGTCTCGATTAAACATTGTTTTAAGGCACTCTTTCTCAACATTGTATATTGCGACAAGATTTTGTTATCTTATAGTAAGTTTCAGTAATCTTATCGATTGATCCTTTAATTTAGTTTGGTTTTAATCTCTATATATTTAAATCTACTTAGTTACACCACTTATAACTCAAGAACTGCTAGAGTGATTTTGATGACATTTGGTACAGAAAAGCAGTGATAGCCCAGTAGTTAAGACATCGGAGTCACACCTTCCGAGTCACACTTCTGAGTTATATGTATTTTAAGAAATTAAATAACAGTTAAGGGAAACATCGTGAGGAAACCAGCACTCCTGAGAGTTCCCTAAGAAGCCTGCCAACCCTCACTTCACTGGCGTGGTGGACTATGGCTCTTTCTGAGGAGAAGATCTGGCACACCAGTGGGCCATTAATGGGTTGTGATGATGGTACAGAGATAAACTAGGGCTTGGGAAATGACATAGGCTATCTTTTATAACGAAAAAAGTTTTAAGGGGTTCAGATAGGGGATGAAAGTGTGTATGGTAGTTATTATATATATATAAAGAAATATCATCACGACCCTTCAATGGCCCACTCCTGAGCCGGGTCTCCTCTTCAGAATAAGGAGGGTATTAGGCCATAGTCCACCACGCTGGCCCAGTGCAGGTTGGCAGACTTCACACACCTTTGAGAACTTTTTGGAAACTCCACTGTGAAGAAACTACACTCCTGAGTAGTGCAGGTTTTCTCACGATGTTTTCCTTCACCGTTTAAGCAAGTGATATTTAATTGCTTAAAAATATGTTAAGAATTAAACATTCGACTACTGATATATAAATTCGATAAATAAGTCAATTTAAGTAATCCTGAAGAAGGAAGATCTAGCAAAACAACTCTACCACACCATCACGCCACTTGTACTACTTTAGATTTTTTTTTAATGATAGATAAGGGACAAACTAGCATAAGATCCACCTGATGGAAAGTAGATTCCGTCGCCCATGGACATCGTCAAAACTAGAGGGGATCTCTTGTTTTGTCGATGCGTTGCCGCCTTGAAGATAGAGTGAGGAGGGGGAGCGAAGAACAGACTTCTGCTTTTTCGATGGACTCCGAGCGAGAACCCGGTGTTCATTGGAATCGCAGCAGTAATGGGATGGGAGAGGGAGGGGTAGATCTGGCCCACATGCGGCTCGGCCGGAACGAAAAAGACACTTGGCGGCCGGACTCGCATGCTAGTGGTAGCAAGCCAGTCGGGGAACAGATCCCCTGACCCAGCAGGTCAGTAGGCGAGCACCACATCACGAAACCACACCATTTGTAACTACTTTAAATGATTTTAACTATATAAAATCGCTTAGACGCTTGATTGGAATGGTATTCTCAATATCTTATATATAAAATTCTTGTGTCACAATGTTAGTTACCATACTCCTCCGAAACGGCTCGACCGATTTTTATGAAATTTTTTGTGCATATCGGGTAGGTCTGAGAATCGGTCAACATCTATTTTTTATACCCCTACGTGAGCTAGTAAATTTATAGAAACTACCGACTATCAAAAGATAAAGCGTTGTCCACGTTTAATGATTTATAAATTCTGTCCTTATAGATTAGCGGCATTTTACCGAGTTATTTCTTAGAGTGAATATTGACTATCATAGTGATAATGGAAATGTAATAAAGGGTAACAGAGTGACTAGGTATATTATGTTTTAAAAGATATGGGATATTTAAATTCTCTATATAAATAAATAAAGGAAATCTTTCAATAAAAAAATATCTATATATAAAAATGAATTGCTGTTCGTTTGTCTTGCTAAAACTGAAGAATGGCTAGACTGATTTGACTAATTTTGATCTTGAAATAATTGTGCAAGTTCGGGAAGGTTTTAACGGTGAGAAATGTCAAATATGCGAAGCGAGAACGGGTCACCTAGACAAACTATAAAATATTTTAGTATATGCTTTATGTTGAAGTTAGTAAAGTTTTAGAGTATAAACATAATCTAAAATTTATTCACTTTTAAAAAGGTTTTTAAGGGACTTTGGGTGAACATGAGTAAATTGAGTGTGAAATGTTTTATAAATTTAGCCTGTCTGAATTTCGTCTAAATTTCATATTTAGATTATAAAGAAGAAAAGTTAAATTGAGTATATTAAATTTAAAATGCTAAATTAATTATGATGCCAATTTAGCATATAGACTAGAACCTTTTTTTTAAATGAAAAGTTTAAGAAATTTTTAAATATTTATTATGAAAGTCGGACATTGACATTTCGATTTTAATTATACACTGATAATTTATATACATCTCGGAGATTTTAATGATGAGAAGAAGGAGGTCTTCCTCTTTCTTCTTATCCTCCCCTCTTCCTCATATTGAGAAACACTATAAGGGGTGATGATATTGAGTAGACTATTGGGTAGATACTGCTACTGAATCGAAAAATAATCAAATATGATCTCTAACTATGAGAAAAACCTAAGCAGTGCCTTAGATTTGTGACCAAAGGTGTAGGCTTAAGGATGCCCTTTATTCGATCGAGACACTCGCCTCCACTGCTCAGGGTCTCTGTTTAAGCCAAACTCACATAAACCTAACCTAACACAAGACGTGGGAACTATATTGTAAGGTACTCACGTGACTTTAAACGGACAGCATTAACACAACATTTCACTTAACAATTCACTAGCACTGTCCAGAGACTACTTCACTCCTTGAGAGACCGCGCAAGTGTGAAACTACAGTCAGACTGTCAAAGGCATATAAAGGGTCGAGACTTTCCAAACGACAGAAGTGACTACTACCCTACTCCAACCCTATAGATGGCGAAGACGATTCGATAATCCTTTACTATTACTACATATATATTTTTCTCCCCAAATAAACCTAAACTTTTTTCGGACACTTACAGAACTTAAATCGGGATAAAAGTGGTAGTAGTAACTATTGTTTGGTGGCAGCATAGTACGTTGATGAAATGATTTGCTTTTTTGTCGATGAAACAATGTTTGCACTAAAACTGTACCATATATAAGCCATTGCGAAAGTCATGGAAAATTGCATTTTAATATCCTAAGTTACTACATGCTTATTGATATTCATGTGTTTCTTTTGCTATGGTGTAGGTGTTATCTTAAATTCATGTCAAGGTAAGTGAGGCTGACAGCTGTGATGGCCCAGTGGTTGAGTTCGATCCCCCACACAGGCACACACCTCTGACTCTGAGTTATGTGTGTTTTAAGCAATTAAATATCACTTGCTTTAACGGTGAAGGAAAACATCGTGAGGAAACCTGCACTCCTAAGAGTTCCCAAAAAGTTCTCAAAGGTGTGTGAAGTCTGCCAACCCGCACTGGGCCAGCGTGGTAAACTATGGCCTAATACTCTTCTCATTCTGAGGAGGAGACCCGGCTCAGCAGTGGGCCATTGAAGGGTCGTGATGATGAAGTGAGGCTGGAGCCTGAATGAATTTAAGATAACATATATTAATATCCATATTAATAAATAAATACGTAATGGCAGTCTTCGTTCTCATAGTTTAAAGTACAAAACATTTTATAATTCAAACCACGAAGCAGTCATATTGAGGCGAGCGCTGATAATGCTATATTGCACGAGTAAATCGATAACTACCTGTATTCTACGTTTCACCTCTCATGGCGTATACTAAATATGATATATTTTTATTTTAAAACTAACAATACGTTATTACTACAGCAAAATATAATCAAAGAATGAGAGAGTAATGACACTCATTACTGTACAGCAATACGTATACCTAAACAAGGAATTTAGTCAGAAAGCCGAGCAGCACCTTATACTTACGACTAAGGCTTTTTCGTTATTACAAAGCTCCCGTCCATTTTTCGAACACAAACTACAAAACGCAATAAAGTAAACTTACGTACACTTTAAGAAAGGGTGACCTTAACTTATTTCTTTCTCAATTGCTATTGTCACTGTGCGAGAACACAGAGATAGTCCATTGAAATGTTACATGAGCTTTGCATTTTTTAGAGGACGCAATTTTATTTTTAGGAAATGTGTGGGGGTTCAATAGAAGCTTAACCTCAAGTTTGTGGGGTCGCCACCTTTGTCCCCCGGCCGCCATCTTAGAAAAAGGGGTGGAAACATCTTTTTCGCGATATCTCGAAAACTATGCATCTTACAATAAATACGTTAATACATAATTTGTAGCAAATTGTTTTGCCTATAAATATGTTTCTATAACTTTTTGCCCTAAATTTAAAATTAAAGAAGTTATGAGCAAAAAAGTGAGAAAATTTTTATAAAAATTTTCTTTTTTGCTCTATAACTTTTTTTAAAATACATTTTACAAAAAAAATACCCCAGACCAATCTTGTAGATGATCTTTTGAAGAAAATTTTTCTCTGTATTTTTTTTTTATTTCATTCATTTAAACGCTGTTACAGCGCTCCGAAGTTGATCGGGTTCGTCAATGCTCATAAGAATTCGGTCAAAACGAACATCAGCAGCCTTATAATATGGGGAAATTAAAATTTATAAAAGTTATGGAGAAACATCCTGAATTAGCTGGTGGTATTGCGCTATTCCTGAGTGAGAGGGTTGATCCATCTTTGTTTTCTCTTATTTGTAGCTTATATTTGTAGCTTTATAGCGGTAATAAAGACGAGTCAAGACAGTAACTAAAAATTCATTTAATTTATCATTGCTGCTTCCAACACAAGATTTAGCTCGTTTTCACAGTCTCCGGTCTCGGATCACTAGGTCCAGTCATGGATCGGAAGATATCAAAATCCTGAAGATTGGGCTGGAAAAAGCATGCAAACATTTGGATGCCAATACAAGCTTCCAACCCTCCAGCACCCCCCGATTTTCTGCAGATGGAAAAGAAAATGTGGAAGCATGTGTGGCTGCAGAAAATCAGGCCTGAAATGGTCTACAGTATGCCTCCATTTTTCTGGCAAAACATGCAACACGTGGAAATGTCAAATGAACTTTAACATTTGACGTTGATTTTGATTCTGAGCCACAGCCTGGACCGTCCAAGAAAAGTTCATTAGAGTAGCTAGCTAATAAGTGGTTGAAAATATTATGATGTCGAGGATTACCTTATAAGCAAGATGTTTTTAATTTTAAATTTAGGGCAAAAAGTTATATAAACATATTTCTAGGCAAAACAATTTGCTACAAATTATGTCTTTACGTATTTTTTGTAAGACGCATGGTTTTTGAGATATCAAGAAAAAGATGTTTCCACCGCTTTTTCTAAGATGGCGGCCGGGGGACAAGGGTGGCAACCCCACAAACTTGAGGTTAAGCTTCTATTGAACCCCCACACATGTCCCAAAAATAAAATTGCGTCCTCTAATAAATGCAATACTTAGTCCTTAAATTGTAACATTTCAATGGACTAAGAGACTGATTCCAATCTATTGCATATTATCCTGCCCATGTTATTACTATAATATGGGCCTTGTGACCCAGTTGAAGGTTTGCAAGGTACGCTTGTAATCCCAAATAGGTACAGTTCGCCATTTAACAATAAACCAAAGTAAAAAATATACCGACTGAAGTGATCCAAAATAATGAGGACACACCACAACACACTACGATTATTGCTTTATGAAATTACTTGTCAGACTGTTAGCCCTAGGATTTACCACATGTATTTAGGTTTAATTTCACATTTTAATCGCTATATTTTAATATTCAACACTTAGGTTAACACAACTATTATTTAAAAAAAGTCAAGTATTACGAGTCGTGACATTACCAAAATGAACACAATCACAGCTCGACATGCACTTCATCCCCATGTCGATAGATGGCGTAATCGCACACTCATTTGTATCCACGATAAAACATATTATGTCCTTTCTCGAGCTCTAATCTAGCTCTGTATCAAATTTCATCAAAATTGGTTGAGTGATTTAAGCATGATTGCTTAACAAACAAGACAGACCAACTATCCGTCAATAGATGGCGTAAGAAGTAGATAAAATTGCACTTTCTTTTGTTTAGTTTGATTCGTAATTACCTACGTAATAATATTATTAGTTAGGATACAGAACCTCCAAGCCGCAACTTTTATTCAATAACTAAAGTGAAGTATAACTAATAAAATTGTTTGTCGGCGAGCGTATTCTCTGGACAATCTCAACGCGTCAGACGTAGTAATTTATTTTTTTACCCGCATAAATGGCTCCCTAAACATATTTCCTCGGGGAAAATGTGATAAAAGCGTGTGACATATTGCAAGATGTCTGAAAAAATCCCACGTTGACGTCGTCATATGTCGACATATGAGCGGGAAGAGTGATTGATGGGTAAGTATTTATGTTCTTAAAGAACTAGGACAGTATATTTCCTACTACTTGTCCACTATAAATGATACTTATTATTTTACATGTATCTATAAATGAGCAGTGCTTGGGGTTTGTGACTCACCATCCACTTCTAGATACGAACAACAATAAAAAATCTAATTAGTTAATGAACTCATTTGATCCTTAATAAGAAGGACCTCGCACCAACACACTACTAGTACTAACAACAAGTAATTTCTTCTTCTTCTCTTGTTCTATGGCTTTTGACAGCAGTAATTCTGCCAGTGTCTATGTAGAAACATGTACAAAATCGATGGAGGCGGAACGGAGATATAGCGGTTATGCTGTCTCTTCTCTTCTTTTGTTACTCGAAGAGATTCTGTCCAATGTGTGTCAACAGAATGAAAAATGTAGTACAGTATATGGGATGTGCACAAAAACAATGTTTAATCCAATATCTTTAGGACTGATTTTTCGTTTCACTCGTTACACCTTTCCTAAAAGTTAAACCAACACCTAAATACATATTGGTTAGTAAAATATAATTAAAGAGTAACAAAATAATTAATATGATATGTTATACGGATATATAAAAGTACAAAAAAATTGGTAATAGTCTAAATATTTTGTAACCTAATATTATACATCAATATATTTACGTAGAATCTTAATGTTACACAAATGATTTCATAAATTGACAAGTGATTAATTCTGACAAGTTATTTAATGAATTGTCTAATATTTTAAATCTCTTGTCAGACCAAATCAGTTCTATCCGGATCGGATTAGAGGTTATACATAAATTGCCGAGCTAGCAACATAAAACAAATCATTTAATCAAGTTTAAAATTACAGATAAAGTAAATTGATTAATAAATACAAAAATAAAGCCTTACTCTTGGGCGAAAAAAGATAAAGATTAATAAAGAAATTGTTCTCAAAAAAGAATAGATTTTTAAGATCTTGAAATACAGCATACTAATTTATAGACATATTCACGGATGCTCACACGATGCAATTTATCACAATAAGTTAAATAAAATATGGCGGTGCTTACGACAGTAAACGTCCATACAAATAAATAAAATTGTAGTGTCTGTTTGTAATATTAAAATAACCGCTTTTTACTAAGTGCATATGGATGTATACACGGTATATACCTACAACTTCTTTTCTTTTTTTTTTAACAATTTTTGTCTGTGTGTCTGTTTGTTCCGGCTAATCTCTGAAATAGCTGGACCGATTTTGACGGGACTTTCACTGGCAGATAGCTGATTTAACAAAAAGTAACTTAGGCTATTTAACATCTCGCTACGACCCATAGGAGCTGAGCAACACGCGAACGAAGTCGCGCGATCGGCTATTCTTTAATATCCCGCAGGAACTTAGAATTTTTCGGGATGAAAAGTAGCTTATGTATTAATTCAGACTATAAAGAACCTTTGTGGAAAATTTCATTAAAACCCGTTCAGCCGTTTTCGCGTGATTATGTAACAAACTTTAATTATAAAAATTCTCTCATTTATAATATTAGTAAGAGAGTAAGATTTTATTTTACCATATAGAAATATAATACTTCTTCATCGTAAATTAATAGTTTCAAGCTACTAACTCTGTTATAATATTAAAGTCTATCTGGACTATCTCGTGATCTTAAAAATAATGTTATACTACAATAAATATTTTCTATTCAGTAAACTGGACAGACTTTAAGTTAGCTGGATATCGGAGTTTTATCCGATAAATTCCAGGATGAAGAACTTTTAAAATTCAGTGCCTTTCTTAAATTACTTGAGTTTTATGGGCGCAGTTTTATGATTTCGTAGTAAAACGGGAACGAGATATCGATGTAGAGAAAATCAAATCTTCTTTGATACTATTTAATATGGAATATCGGTTATTTAAGTGGCTTTGGTTAGTTAGGTTCGGTAGGTTAGGATAATATTTAATACCACTTACGTTACCACATTGTAACTCAACGAAATTTGATAGCTTTGATCCTTTCACTATAATCTTTCCTAGTGGAGGGGTGCTCCTACCACTTTTTCGTCACTTTGTATTACGATTAGTATACGAATATTGTACGAATATTGTCTAAAGTGGTGTTAGTGAAAGTGTAATAATTGTCTTATTTTGCTGGTGCTAGACGTCTACTATTAAAATCACACAAGTACAATGTAGTTGTCACGTGGATATATATATGTCGGAAAACTAAAAAAATTAATGTAACAATCATTTATAAGCATCGCATGTGCACAACGGAAGACCTATAATATAAGCTACGGGCGTAATACGGTCAGGATATAACTAAACGTTACGATCTCTTAATATTCTCACAGGAACTATTATAACAGGAACTCAAGTAATGCCTTGGACTTGTGACCACGGTGTAGGCTTAAGGATATCCTGTATTCAATCGAGACACTCACCTCCCTCCACTACTTAGTTTCACTGTTAAGCCTAAGATTAGACTAACATAAACTTAACCTAACACAAGGCTAACCTAACCTAAGGCTAACTTAACCTAACGTTATGTTTACTTAACCATGTGGTAGTAGTATTGTAAGGACTTACGTGACCTTAATCAGACAGCACTCCTAGCACTAACACAACTGGCACTACTTTGATAATATCCACTCCTTGAGACTATGAGTAAGACTGAGCTCCACTGTCTTGGTACGAGAATATATAAGGAAGAGACTAGCTAGAATTCACCTCCACGGGTGGGGCAGACCGAAGTGACTATTATTCTACACTAGCGCCATTTGACAATATTAAAATGACGCGACGGAATTGATAATTAATTTTCCAATAGCGCCATAAATGGTGATGACTCGATTGGATTAATCTTTTAGTCGTTCCCGACATATACATACCACTGAGTTAGTTTTGTGTTAGGTTAGGTTTATGTTAGGCTATAATCTATAAATATATAGGCTATATGGGCTTTATATATATATAGGCTATAAGTTAATATCTCACTCCGATTTTATTTTTAATTATTTTTAAATATAAGAAAAGTGACTTTCTTTCATAACACGTGTTGATGTGTGCCTCATGATGATGTCACAATTTACTACATACTGGTAGTATGTAGCAAATTGTGTTAAGTTATTTTTATTTGAAAGTTATTAATATTATCCATATTTTTTACTACCTCAAATTCTGATAATTTATAAGAATCACTTTAAAATAAAACTTTCAATATTTTCAATCAAGAAGTGGTTGGTACAAATCTGCCAACTATATTAGTCTTAACAAATTGTCCTTATAAGAATCTAACCCAATACATAATGGAGTTTCATACAATGTTTAGTACTAACTTGAAATTTATTTCGTATCGGGGCTAAAATACTCGAATCGAATACATGTTACGTTCCATGCAAGTTCCCTTCCATACAAGTTCCCTTCCATACAAGTTCCCATCCATACAAGTTCCCATCCATACAAGTTCCCATCCATACAAGTTCCCATCCATACAAGTTCCCATCCATACAAGTTCCCATCCATACAAGTTCCCTTCCATACAAGTTACTATCCATAGAAGCTACCAATGTTTAGACTTCTTTTTTTTAATTCAAGGACATATGATGGTCACCGCAAGGACCTTCTGTTGGAACTGGGTCAACAGAAACAACTATAACTTTTGAAATTAAGTATAATTTTTTTTTAATTTTTGTGACTTCTAGCCAAAACATTGTGTAATTGCGCCATGTTATTACTTTTATAAAATAAAATGATTTAATGGCAAAAAAATACTGAAAATTCTAATTTTTTTCATGTCTCTGTCCTCTTAAAGCCATGTTAAAATTTGAGCGTAACTTGCAAAAACCTATGACCAACCTTATTACGTGGTGCTATAACTGGCTGTACTCGTATTGGTAGAATTATTACAAGTTCGAGTAGCAGAAGAAAAATTATAATATTTATTAAAGGGCTGCCTGAAGGCAATTACATTTAATAATAATGTTCACTTTATATTAATACTAAGAAAATAATTATTTACTTTACTGTGGCAGACATGTCTTTGTAACTAAATACAAGGAATAAATGTTAAATTTAATTCAATAAACATCTCGTTAATTTAATTTAAAATTAACTTCTAGCTCATTTCCAAACAAAACCACGTAAATTTTATATATTACTATTTTCTTTTCTACCTTAATCAAATCTACTGAAAAATTAAATAACATTTTCACAACAAAATAGTAAGATTATAATTTATGTTAATTGAGTTTGAGGAGAAAAACTACTACTAAACGGAATTAAATCTATAAAGAAAATTGGTTTTTAATTTTTAACAAATAAACCACTGACTTTGTATGGTTTAATTCAAACTCAAACACAAATTGTTTTATTACAAATTGATATTTTTTACAAAGTACTTTGACATGACAGGTCAGTCAGTCAGTCTGTCTAAAACTACCACCGCTCTGAAAGCAATTATATGTTAAGAAAAGCTGGCAAGAAACTCAACAGTTTTTCTTACCAAAATGCTATTTTAACGTTAATCTGATTACTTTCATGCCAATTGTATATGAATTTCACTATATAAAAAATCATTAATAACTTTTCCTGCCAGATTGGGGTAAATCAGTATCAGTGTGGGAAGGGGAGGGGGAGGATTGATCGATGCAGCACTTGTTGCGATATTCAACAGGCAATTGGAACCTTTTTTCTTATACACTGTCCTTTGTTATAAATACTTATTGAAATATGTTCCCTCTCCTTCTTTAGGTGAAGTAAAATAGTTTTACTTAATGCTTAAGATTAATACGTGAAAGATAATAATACCATAATTTTTTAAGCTTACAGATAATCTAAGCCAATGAACTTCAGCTTTATTTATATATCTATACATCTAGCGCGTCCGACCTTAAGAGCCAAAATGAGGTTGACCTTATGTCTCTCATAGTCATCAATCTGTTATGACATCTGTCAAGCGTATTTTATCCAAGAATGAGATGTTGCATAGCATCTCGTAAGAGCCGAGTAACCCAGCACTCCCTTGGTGGTAGGGGATCTGCTCCATCGTGGTAGGGGAATAGCATGCGACCACCAGCATGCGAATCTGATTGCCAAGTGTCATAGACGTGTCCCGGTCGAGCCGCATGTGCGCCAGACTTACCCCCTCCCTCTCCCATCCGATTAATGCTGCGGATCCAGAGTATCTCTTGTTTTTGTAATCTACATCTACACTATTATATAAAGAGGAAAGATTTGATTGTTTGTAATTTTGTATGTTTGTTTGATGCGAATAGGCTCGGAAACTACTGAACCAATTTTGAAAATTCTTTCACCGATATAAAGCTATATCCTTTTCGGGTAACATAGGCTATGTGGTGTTGCCATAAATGTTATAACTAAAAAGATATGTATAACTAAAAAGATATGTATAAAAGATATATTTTAGTATATAAGTCTATAGTACTTCCGTTTTCCTCTTTTATACTTTTATTCTCTCTCACCCTCCTTCTTTATTCTCTCTTTAATCTTTATCTTTATCTCTGTTCATTTTGTCTATTTTTCCATCGTTTCTTTCTATTATCTCCTTTATTTATCTCTCTTTCATCTTTATCTTTGTTCTGTTCTTCTCGCTCTATTATTATCGCTCTCTCTCTTCTCTTTATTTCTTTCTCTATTTTCTCTTTTTTGTCACCTTTTCTCACTCTCTTTTTTCGTATAATTAAAAGCTACACAATTACAGAGTGACAATATAAGGACGACAATTATAATATTTCTTCAAATAGCCGGAGCGAAGCGAGGGCAGGCCGCTAGTAAATAAATAAATTAGTATGAATGTATAAATATAAGAAAGTTAGATTTATGTAAGCGATTTTGCATCGTACGTCGTACCTGTACGTTTATTATTTTATTAAAGCTTTATCACGAAGCTTTCTGAGATTAGGCCGCAATTTAGTACCTAGCTTTTTATGCCTAAAAAAAGGAAGATGTTCTTATAAAAATACGATAACCTATTTTGTGTATATTACGAATATTATCACTTGTCATAGAGCTTGCCCCTGCCTGCGTGATATAGAAAAAAAAACTTATTTTTATCTATATGTCGGAGGTGTGAGTTAGGTTTAGGTTAGGTTTGCCTTGTGTTAGGTTGGGTTAATGTTAGTCTAATCTTAGGATTAAACAGTGAAACTAAGCAGTGGAGGTGAGTGTCTCGATCGAATAAAGGAATTCCTTAAGCCTACACCTTGGTCACAAGTCCAAGGCACTGCTTGGGTTCCTGTCATAATAGTTCTTGTCAGAATAGTACGTGATAGTAACGTTTAGTTATATCAAGACCGTGTTGCACCCATATAGCGTTTGAGATAGGCCATCCATCTATATTCTTTTTATTTTAGTTTCCGACATATATATATAAAAGGAGAAGCTGACTGACTGACTGACATCAACGCAGAGCCTAAGGGTTATAACGTAAGGGAGCATGAAGAAAGGATTTTTGAAAATTCAACCCCTAAGGAGGTAAAACGGGGTTGCAAAGTTAGTATGAAACTTTGCAGTTTTTGGAGTTATTCAAATGATATTTAGTATGAAGGTTCTTCATTAAAAGTCCTGAAACATGTATAAAATATTTTATAGAAAATCATCCCTTAGACGGTAAAAGAGGGGTGTTATGTTACTATGACTACCTCACAAAATTATTAAATTTGTCTACAGACGATCTACTGTAGGCTAATATAACCACCTCAATATCGCAAACGAAGTTGCGAGTAAAAGCAGATTTATAACTTTTATAAAAAAATCTTGAACCTAGCCCTCATTTATGTAAGATTATAAATTGAACCCCTATATATCAAAGATTACAGCAATACAAAGAATTTTCTTCTTCAACCCCTGCAATTACTCAGAATCTAAACTACTATTAAGACGAAATCAATAGAGATTTTCAACTAGGTACTTAATTTCATCTATTACTTGAGAAAATAAATTAGATTATGGCAAAGTCTGATTTCAGGTATTCAGGAACTTAAAATGAATATTATGTAAGTTAATAATAAATAAATAATAATAAACCTTTATTTACTAAACGTAGAATTTTACATTTGTTTCTAAGCTAGATATTAAAATAAAACATTTTTCAAACACGATTCAAACACGATTCTAAAGAAGTTTCACTTCAATATAGGTAATTATGCCGAGCTTTGCGGGTAGATAAGATTTGCTTATTTTTAAAATACGAAATAAAATAAGTATACCACGGAAAGAGTTAGATAATATTATTTTAAAGATTTCTGCACAATGACCTTGTTACATACATTCTTTCAAGTCTCTTTTGAAGTTTAATTAACTGAGTTTTCAAAGCACGTAATTTTAGAATGTAACATACCTTATGAAGCTCATAACCAGTGGCTCAAAATGACAAGGGAAGTAAGAATAAATTAGCTGAAATGTTGCGCAGAGGGTGCGTAATGCTGATCGATGCAGCACTTGTTGCCGAGTTCAACAGGCGCACGGAAATACTGAAATTGTTTTCATATTTTACCACAGACTTTACTTATTGTTGGCAACACTTCATACAGCCTTTGATTGTTGGTAGACTCTGTATATTACCTTTAAAGATACCAAACTTTGCTCGACAATACATATTAATGTAAATACAATTTTGAAAACCCACACCCTCAAACTGCAGATACTGCTCGGTTTCATCACGACACACAATGTGGTTTTATATTATCTTGTTATAAAATGTCATGAGGGTATAGTTGAATTAAAGTTAAAGGATTTACTCTAATATAAAGTTATCATCAGAGTGGCTAACTGGCTGTTCATAAGTATAACTTAGTCTAAATGAGACAGGTTTTTCAACAATATTTATTACTATTGAGGGACAATCCGAGGAAATATTATTGATTATATCCGAGCCCATACTCACATCCGAAATTCCTCTCTCCCTAAGTAAAAATATCTTACCATGACGTCGTACAAATATCACAATCTGTACTAATATTATTAAGAGGAAAGATTTGTATTTTTGTATGTAATGTAATAAACTTAAAAACTACTGGACCGATTCCAAAAATTCTTTTACCGGTAAAAAGCTACATTATCTCTGAGTAACATAGGCTATATGTATTACTAGAAAAAATTAGAGATCCTCAGAAATTCTTACTAAAACCAACCTGAGGTGTAAAAAAATTACCTATAAAATGTCTTTCTTCGCTACGGTGCGAAAAGTATTGATGATAGAACAAAAAAATGTTATACAATATTATAGAATGTATCAATATCTACAAAAAAGTTCGCGAGACCAATAGTCCAACTATTGTAGTTATGTCACTATAACTACTTTTTTACATCTTAAAAGTTGTTAGAAATACTTATCACAATCAGACCATGTTATCCATACCTTTGTATTAATTCTTACCGAAATAAATTATTTCGTATTCAAGACTGTTTCAACATCTGTTGATTAATTTTTGAATGATTAAAATCGAACATTCCATTCAAAAGATACTACGAAATTAAAAATATCAATATAAACAAAAAATAGACGGCTTTGCACCGGCGTGGTTCCACACTGCGTAGCGAGCAACGCGGCGAGAGAGGGGGCACCTAAATGCGGGGTAGCCAAAATCTTAAAACAAATTTTTTTCTACCCGTGCGCAGCCGGGACGAGCCGCTAGTTAGATAGAAGAAATATACCAAAAACACAAAATATACATAGACACAAAATTGTTTGGAGATTTATGCGTGTAAGGGGTGGGGGGATATAACAGTGAAACTTTAAATGTTGAGGGGGAAAAAAAGAAATTTATCACATACATAAAATATCATATAAAAAATATATACATTACTCTGTTTCCCTTTTTACATTAAGATTTAACATCCATTGAAGATATAAAAAATATATAAAAAAAATAAAGAAGGGGTTACGTTGACGAAACCTGGGGGCTTAGCAAAATGTCAAATCAATATTCAATAACGCTTAAAGAAAAATTAAAAATGTATGGGATTGACGTAAGGTTAAGAAAAGTCACGTGACCTACAATCGAAAAACAAAAATTGACAGCCAATGTAGAATTGCTCAGTTTAGGCAAACGAATTGAAAAGAGACAAATAAGTATTTTCATACAAATGAGTAGTAAAGTGACGTTTCTGACAGTTGTCAACACGGCGATATTGGTCAATTTGACTGATGAAGCAATTACAACTATAGATATAGAGTCGCTTCAAAGCGATTGCCCCTTTGCTAAGCCCCCTGGTCAGAAACAAAATTGACGAACTAGCAACGTAGGATCGACAATCCTCGTCAGCTGTTTCCAATTATACATTATTTTAATATTATTTACACTTAATTTAGATTGTTTAGTAAAATGTGTGTATGTGTGTGGTTAAAGAAAAGGAAAAGTTAAGGAAAAAATAAGCAAATCTAGTCTTTTGGGATAGCAGCAACAGAGCAAAGGGTGTGGTCACCACAGCCCTCTCAACGAAGAAACTATGTGTTAGGACAACAGGAAACTCCTAAAGACCGCATAGCGAAGGACGGCATCACAGAAGACTCAATCTTCCATGAAAATAGAATCCTCACAGATCCAATATAGAAACTTCACAACTGTAGATCTTCATAATAACAAAACAACAGCTCCGTTAGAAACAGCTCCTTTATAAAAAACAGTTCCGTCATAGAAAAAAACAATGGCTCTGTCCCAAACAAAACACTCCGTCCAGAATTAAACATTCCCTGAGGAGTGTTTATATTTCCATAAAAAATGATAGAACTCTCACACGGTTACCGCATGGCACAAGTTTTGACTTTTAAGTTTCAGGTTTTCCGAATACTTAACACCTCAAAAGGTTATGACCCTTAATCACCAACGTCATTATTCCATTTCCATATGAAAGAATTGATGGTTACAAAACTATTTAAATTAGTGTCCAGCGAAATGTCGCCGCCACCGCGAGCGCACGAAAAAGCGTTCAAGGTTGCCACCTTCGTTGGGGAAAATTACCCTAAATCACCAAATACTAATCAGGGTAACGAGGAGAATTTACGATAAAAGATTTTAATTTGAAATATTAATAAAAAATATTCTAAATAATATTGTAAAAATGTGAAATATAAATTTCAAAGGGTTACATGCGTTAAAGCAATTTAAATATATCATGAGGTCTCTTAAATAATTTGCGATATTTAGACATTTTTATAGTTCATAATATTACTAAATTAACTGTTACGGTTTTTTTTAATTTGCTATTTAACGAGTGTAATATTCAAGTCGTTAAAACTAAATCCTTGTTTTCGCAGAGTGGGTTTTCATGAATGAATTGCTTTAGAAACTTTGTTTGGTAACTTGGTGTGTCTCTGTTAATTTATCGTTTTAGAATAGATGGCAATTTAAACGTTCAAAACTTCGCAAAAGCTCTATTGAATAACGGTAACAATAATCAAGATAGATAATGCTTATTTTACCACACAAATCCCGACAGTTTGGGATGAATTTGGAATAATAATTTTAATAGAAATAAATTAGTATTTTTTGATACAGACGAACCCATACGATAGAGTTAGTATACATAAAACCCGATTTACAATACCATTTGAAATATTAATGGAGTAGGGTCGTAATCAAGGACTTGAATCAACAACCCGATGGTTTTACAAGAGGAAACGGCTATTCAGCTATTTTTATCTGATGGGTTGCTCTCGAATTATAAAGGATGGCTTTAAAATATTTTAAAACCATATAACATATGTATATACACACACACTTGTTATATTTTAAACTAAATGCTAGTGCATAACGTGTATACTGTATATGTATTTCGGCGAGTAAGTTAGGCTTAGGTTAACCTAACCTTAGGTTTAAACAGAACTTAGACAGTGAAGGTGAGTGTTTAAATTGAACAAAAGGATGACTTTAAACCTACACCTCACTAACAAGTTCAAGGCACTGCTTACATTCCTGTCGTAATTGTAAAAGATCATCGTTTAGTTATTTATCGGTTCAAAAGGAGTGTCTACGTTGCGTTCACCCAATAGTCCATTAAATATCACCCCTCTTAGTATTTTCAATATACCCCCTCTCCTCTGAATTGATAGTTCACAATATGAAAACCTAAAACTGTTATAATGTGTCATTTTATGAAAAAAGTGTTCAGTTAAAATCTACAAACTAATTCAGAGCTACGAGTATGTATGAATGAATTGTTTGTTAATTAAACTGTAAATAAATGTGGCGCAAATTGAATACAAACTGAATAAATCCCGGAGCACAATACTCGTAGATAAAACACAATAGTACGCAGCGCAGCCGCCGCAGCGCCACTGTCGCCGTAATCAAAGGCTAGAGCAGAGGTTCCCAAACATGTTTGACATGTAATTTTACTTCATTTTGCAGATAGACCCCTTCCTCATAATAAAATATTTTAAAACTTTCATTATACGAGTAAGTAGTGTTTTTTTTCTTAATATTTTGTTAACATCCATACAAATAAATAAAATTGGAGTGTCTGTTTGTAACATCAAAATAACATTTTTTACAATTTTTGACTGTCTGTCGGTCTATCTGTTTATTCCGGCTAATCTCTGAAATGGCTGGGCCGATTTTGACGGGACTTTCACTGTCAGATAGCTAATATAACAAAAAGTAACTTAGGCTATTTAACATCTCGCTACGACCTATAGGAGCGGAGCAACACGCGAACGAAGTCACGCGGGTTGGCTAGTATTTGCTTAATTTATTCCTTTGTATACAGTTTGTAAACTTTACAATGTGATGTTCCATTGGTAAAAACTATTTTGGCTAAATTGTGTAACAAAGGCTGTTTGTTTTCCAAATAAAAAAAAACAATTTAGAAGACCTAAAGAAAGATAATGATACTGTAGAGCAAGAAACTGTGAAATTATATCTTGACTTTAAGTGTAATATGGGGTCGATATGACACCTATAGAAGTTAAAATAACCTACTTGCCAATAAGTTTGTAAGCATATATGAAGTCTGTAAAATTATTAGTTACTATAGTTATAACTCCACTAGAATATAAAATCATAATATAAACCTATGCAGTAAACCACTTTTTATTACTCTTTCTTTTCGTCCCTCGGGGGTCGATCTAGACCACTTTGAGGATCACCGAGCTAAAGTCAACAACCCTACAGCTACAGTTACGAGGCACGAGTACAGTACAGGGATACAAAAGTCATTGTTTATAAAACAACACTCTACGAGTATAATTGGTTAACAAAATAAAACCTCATTTATACACATAAAGAAATTAACTACTGTGTATGTATGTATTGTTTGTCTTTGCTGCATTAAATTAGATGTGATTTTAATAGTTGTATTATTTTAAGTCTAAAGTAAAATATATGTTTTGTTTTTGCTAAATCGGATAAAATAAAAAATACCTTCAAAGTTTTTACCTGAACAAAGCGGAAGCTAAGACTCTTTAAAGGAAGTCGACATTTTTCTTTTTACAGGATTACCTATAACGTTTTCAAAAGGAAAAATATTCCTTTTGAAATTAGACACTGTCTAAATAAAAATATATAGTATAAAACAAAGTCGCTTCCTACTGTTTGTCTGTCTGTATGTTTAGATCTTTAAAACTTAGCAACGGTTTTTTTTAATAGATAGAGTGATTCAAGAGATAGGAGTGATAATTTTAGAGGTTTGTAATGTGATGTCGTAAATAAACACTTTTTCTGAGCTTACATTGCAAACGCTGGCTGAACCCTACGAGATAGATCAAAATAATGTACTACAGTATTGTACCCCCTAAAAAGGTCTACAAAAAAGTCCGCGATGGTATAAGTCTATCTCTTAGGGATAACCAACAATAACCATTTTTTATCCTTTACTTTTTGCGAGAAATAATGGCTTATTTACGAAGCGATTTTAAACAATACAGCATTAATCCTTATCCAAATAGGTACCTTAAACACATTGCGAATTTAACTTTCTTTTGTTAAATTAAAATAAATGTAGATTATGATATAATTATTATATACTAGTTGACCCTTGCCTTGGTCTTAGCGTGATGATGAAAGAATTTTTCAAATCGGACCAGTAGTTCCTGAGATTAGCGCGTTCAAACAAATAAACTCTTCAGCTTTAGATATTAGTATAAGATAGGTCACGGAAGTTCTGAATAGTACGTTAGAATCTTAAATTTATAAAGCAAATTTGAAGGTAGATAATAAATTTAGCTACAAGTAGTTAATAAAACAGTCTATTTAATCCAATTTATCATCTAGTTAGTTAAAAGTGAGTAAAAATCAAATTAGAGTGCTCACCGAACATCCCTTTGAATTGACGGCGAGTTAATTCGTTATTATTAAATGGAATATCGGTTTATAGGTCAAGGAGATCCTCGAAACATCTACGTACCTAAACAAATAAATATATCTGCTGAAGTATTCAATAAGGGTTGCCAGCTTACATTTGAGAAAATAAGGTATATTCTGAAAAAGGATAAAGGGTTAAGTCTCATTTGATATGAGAAAAAAGGGACTGAGAAATGTAAGAGATTCTAAATTCTATAAATATTCTGCTCTTTTTTTGATAGTTCTATCCACAACGGCTTGCTGCTCGTCTACTTTTTTGGTAGTTAATACGTGAACGGCGAGAAGTCATGAATTGAACTACCCATAACTAGTTAATAAAAAAATAATCAGTAAATTTTGTTTCCGAGACTGAAGTAAAATAAATAAAACTCTAGACATCTCAATTTTCACAAAATTCTTTGTGCGAATTCCAGTATTTTAATGTAACCATTTGATATTCAACAGCCCAATACTATAGTCCTTTTTAGGGTTCCCTACTCAAAGGGTAAAAACGGGGTCCTATTTCTAAGAACCGTGATAGCTAGACAGTTGAAATTTTCATAAACAATGTTGCCCCCGTAACAAAAAATATTAAAACCAGAATAAAATGAATATTTAAAGGGGGGGCTCCAATACAACAAACGTGATTTTTTTGCCACATATTGGTACGGGATTCTTCGTGCACGAATCCGACTCGCACTTGGCTGGTTTTTTAAATGATTTATAAGACCTTTGAAATAGTAAGGTTTTTAAATATATTTATAGAAGGGAATTCTCAAACAAATATTTGGTTTTAATTCAGAATGGAAGTGTTAATGTGACGGTCATCAATTACGTCGTCATATTGACTTATACATTAATTAATCTGTCCAATCAAACGCTGCTTGTTGGTGTTAAATAAATATACTGATATCTTTATGATATTTGCTACATGGATTGATGTTTCAAGCTTGTTAAAGGAATCAATACAGTTAATAGAAGTTTCATTTATATTGATCTCTGATAACTCTTTCATTTGATACCTATATTATCAAAATTAAAAAAAAAACAATTAGTCCGCCATCTTGGATGGCCCGTCATATTTAATTAAGAGTAAAGTAATTTTATTTTTCATTTTCTTTTTAATAAACCCTTTCATTTGATACCCATATTGCGAGACTGCTTAATAATAACTAGTTGACCATCTTTAGCGGTCCGCCATAATGGATTTAGAATGACCCATATCATGGACGTGCACAAAAATAGCTAATCCGTTTTATTAGGCCGCCATATAAGATATAGAGTGAACTCAATTTTTTCTCAACAAAACATTGTACAAAATATAACAAGTCCGCCATCTTCGAATGTCCGCCATACTGGATAAAATTACGTTAGCTAATCAAACATTGTCGTTCAACTTAAATATGTTCATTTACAAATAATTGAGAGTCCTTACATTAAAACTCATTTGCAATATTTAACCCGAACATACAAACATTTTTTATTTTATATACTAGTGAATATTGAGCTACGAGATTTGCTACGAATGTGCTACGAAACAACATCAGACTCACCAACGCCATCTAACAGCTTTGTGCAAAACATAATACAAGCCAACTCGACTTTCCTTTTAGTTCTCAATGTAACCGTTACCATTAATTCCTGAAGGAAGCTAAAGATGGCATCATATCAAGTTTTTCTAAAGGTTTACCTAAAGTTTCGTCGATACAAGCATCCGAGTATTTAATTTATGATACATCACTATTTATAGATATTTTCTAATCGGATTGCTTTTCCATTGCGTCCTAATATATACCTTAGTAGAAAAATCATGTAGCTATAAACGCTGGTGTTTTTCAATAATCCGTTTGATAACGCGATGAGTAAAATTTTTGGAATAGATAATTATATTATTAACTACCGAATTAACTGGCTTTTTATATAATAAATGAATAGCTTAGAATTATATCTTGAATTTAAGTTTAAAATACATTCTAAGAAGGTTAGTTATCATTCTCAATTCACTCACTTAACATGCATCGTATTCGTGATCCATACAAGCTTACAAGTGCTAATGAAATTGATTCCCACCCTGTTTGTTTTGAACGAGTGCAAAGACGTTGAACTCGATATGTTACATATACATACAGACTGATTGATATTGAACGGGTTACCTTATGAAAAACATCATAGAAGTTTACGAAAATGGTGACCGATATACCCAGAATGTCTCTAATGTCGACGACAATATCAAGGTCGATGCTGTGTGTCGAATAACTTGTTACACACTCAATAAAATCGACATTACAATCCTTGCAACTGTATTTATTGTATCAAAGGTGAAGAAAACTATTTCTAATTATTGAGGGAAAATTAAATAATTATCTTTGTGTAAATTCATTTTAGAATTTTTTTACACACTTAGTAATTTAAAAAAGGACATACAGTATTAATTTTCTATGATTTTTGTACACATTTCTAACTATTTAAAATATATAAGTTAAACGAAATTTTGCAGAAGAAAAATTACTTAAATATTGTTCACTAATTCAAAAAAATTCTTAATAAATCCTCAGTATGGTGGATAATGAAAGACATTTTCTGACAAAATTCGGTGAGTAACCTTTCAAAAAAGTATTAAAAAAAAGATCACCTTTTTATAAAGAATCATAGCTAAAATATTTTTTGTCGACTTTTACTTCTAAGAATTGCGAAAAAAACTACTATTCAGATATAAAATTTTCTAAACCCTAAGTACGAGTAGAAAAGGCCTGATCAAAATCGATACACTGGTGTAAGTGTGAAAACGTAACAGACGGACATATTGTTAAGTAATCTTAAATATCTCTCTTGTATCTTGAATAATAGCTATTACAAATTGCCTATTCTGATTAAATCAAAGCAAAATCAATTTTCGTCTCTTCTCATTTTTCTGTATAATAAAACGTCTATCTTTATTAAGTAATCTTGTGAAGAGAATACTAATATTTATCATTTTCTAAGTCAAGGCAATTTGCAAGTATAAATGATATGAAAAGTTATTTTTTAGGATATTCTATATTCTTGTCACTTATAAAAGAAAATTGTGATATGCTGTGCTTGTTTGTGAACTCAAATATCTGATTTACTTGAGCTGACTCAAGTGCTAGTAATTGTCTGGATTGTTGTAAATATTGGATTATTACTTAGGTTATAATATTATAAATCCCAGAGTTTGGGGAACTTAACTACCTACCTCCTGGCTTCATCATCAGATCTGTGACACCTAATGCAATATATTGGAGTAATCAAAACGATTTCTATAAATCTTAAATCATGGAAAATGACCACAAAAATAGAAGAAGACTATAAATTTAAAATAAAAAAAATACATGATGTTTTAAATAAGCGTAGATTATAACACTGATAGAATAATAAAACATTTTTAACTGACTTCAATCTGTGATAAATGTCCTGCAAAGTAAAAAAAAATATTTAATTTATTAGTCTCAGTATTTTAGGTCAATAACGAACTGTATTATTGTTATTTTTGAAGTCGGTGTTAGCCAGTGAAAACAAGGTAATGATTTATAATAATGTATACGCATTGAATGAAGGAGTAACAAAATAATATAGTTCGTACATCTATTGCTTAAAGTTTTAAAAAGTTCACTCAATTCCTTTAGGTTCCCATCATCAGAACTGGATATTGAAAGAAATGGGAACAATCTGTAAGCATATTAAATACAAAAAGAAGTCTCCAATTCGGTTCATAAATCACAGAGTTCTGTGTAAGTACCACAAAAAAATTCTTTATAAATAAAAGTATCAATAATAAAAATGCTTTGTAAAAAATAATAGTATATTTACAAGGACAAAATTTAGTGACTCGCCTTTAGCCTATAAAAAATGTCATAAGTTCTTTAATGGTTTTGCGATCGGAAAGTAACGTAACACAATTACTGTACGAAAAATGTAGTTTACGAGTAAAAATATACGTCTAAATAGTGGATAGTATTTACGGAGAGATTGGTGTTTGTTTCTTTTTCATGAAGATACTCAATCTATGAAGATATTGTGAAAGTAAATAAAATAGTAATGAACATATTATCTATCAATAATTCAATAAGTTTAACGCGTGTGTATCTGTGTATTTGTATGTCTGTCTGTGGCATCGTAGAGCCAAAAATAATGGACCGATTTTGATTGAGGGTTATTGGTTTGAGGGTAATTTAATTTAAATGGTTCTTAGCTACATTGTGAAGACCTGGTCAGCCGTTTGAAGACTATCAGCTCAATTCCGACTTTAAAGCTGCGTGGTAATATTAATATATTGACAATTATAAAAATCTTGTAACCATGGTAACACACTGACATTGCTTACACTGAGTACAGGTGAAACTTTTTATATTTTGTTCTCAGCAATACAAAAAAATCGACTTTTGGCTATACTATTTGTATCTGGCTGGTTTTGGTATCATTCAAAGTTTACATTTTAAAGATAATTCCAAATTCAAATTAGGAAAATGTGTGATTTTTATTTGTTTTTCGTACTGTGAAGATGAGTGAATCTAATGAAGAAATTCCATACATTTTAAAATTTTATTACAACAAAGGTAAAAATACAACGCAAGCCGCGAAAAAAACTTGCGATGTTTATGGACCTAGTGTAGTGTCTGTGAGAGTAGCACTAATTTGGTTTAAGCGTTTTCAATCCGGAAATTTTGATGTCAAAGATGCACCTCGCTCTGGTCGCCCTATTACGGATAAAATGGATGCCATTTTTGAAAAAGTGGAGCAAGATCGGCATATCAGTATGTCGTGAAGAGAAATAAGAAAAAGACTAAATTAAAAGAACAGAAGAACCTTTAAATATTACAGAATTTATTTACAAGAAATAAAATAAAAAAAGATTAACGATTATTTACAATAAAAAAAGGTGTGGGAGTGTAATGAGTGAAGTGTGAAAGTAGTGGTGTAGGTGAGGTGAGCTGACGAGGTGAGAGGTAGAGCGCGCTGACGGCTGGCCTGCGGAATTCGGCAGGCGGCTTGGACTAGCAGGACGCAGACGGGCCACAGGAGCAATGGGGTAGACGGGCGGCCAGAGCAGATAGGTTACAGGCTGGCTGCAGCTGTGCGTGTCTCGCTGGCTGGCCGCAGATGCAGAGAGGTCGCTGGCTGGCCCTCAAAGCCGGCAGTGGTTGCCTGCAACCTCGGCGATGCCCAGTTGTGGGAGCCGGCTGCGCGATGCGTCCTTGGTCCCGGGAATGCTGGATCTCAGTGGCAGAGTGATAGTGTTAATTGCAGTGTTAAGATAGAAGGCCAAAAAGCGACCTGTGCAGGTCCCAGGGTCAGCGAGACCCCGGGAAGGTCTTTATAATTTAGTTCCTCTCTATTCAGAGGCGAAGGATAGACTGACCAATACTTTCGCTGGCTTTATAATGAAGACTCTTGATTGAATAAAAACGTTCGATATTTAAAATTGCGCTATTTTTATTTTTAAATGTCCAAAAGAGAGGTAAATATCGTAAAAATACTCCTGGAGTATATAAAAATATAAAGAAAAATAATTGTCACTAAAATGTCAAAATTGTAAATTTTGAAGAAAAATCGTTTTACGAGAACTAAATATAAAGAAAATATAATGTAAAAGAGAGGAAAAACCAAATAAAATGTGATACATACGTGGACCTGCAGTTATTGTGAGCGATTAATGGGTAGTTGACAAAAATGGGTATGTACAATGAACTGCTTATTAAAGAGATAGGGAGGAATCAGCGAGATACCTCTACAAGTAGTTACGACGTAGCTGAAGAACTGGGAATTGACCACAAAACAGTTTTGGCGCATTTGAAAAAAACTAGGTACACAAAAAAGCTCGATATTTGGGTACCTCACGAGCTCACTGAAAGAAACCTAATGAACCGTGTACTCATTTGTGATTCTTTATTACGACGTAAGGAAAACGAACCATTTTTGAAGAGGCTGATAACTGGTGATGAAAAATGGATCACGTACGACAAGAACGTGCGAAAAAGGTCGTGGTTAAAGGCCGGTCAGGCTTCACAGACTGCGGCGAAACCCGGGTTAACTCGCAACAAGGTGATGCTGCGTGTGTGGTGGGATTGGAAGGGCATTATTCATTATGAGCTGTTACCACCAGGCAGGACCATCGATTCTGAACTCTACTGCGAACGACTGATGAGATTAAAGCAAAAAGTTGAGAGACAGCGGCCGGAATTAATCAACAGAAGGGGTGTGGTTTTTCATCATGACAACGCTAGACCTCACACATCTTTGGTCACTCAGCAAAAATTAAGAGAGTTTGGCTGGGAGGTGTTAATACATCCGCCGAATAGTCCTGACTTTGCACCTTCAGATTTCCACGTGCTTCGGTCTCTTCATAATTCTTTAGGCAGTGTCAGGTTAACATCACGAGAGGACTGTCGCGGTTTTTTGATCAGAATCCCCAAAATGTCTATAGCAATGGGATCATGTCCCTACCTAGAAGATGACAAAAAGTTATCGAACAAAATGGTACCTACATACTTTAGTTGAATGTAAAAAAACTATATTAAAAAATGTTTTGAATTTTCTTAAAAAATGCGAAGAAACTTTTTCCCCTACCTAATATTATAAGTGTGGGTATCGATACGTAGTGACTTTACTAAATTAGAGTTTCAGTCGGGATTTAAATATTTAATTTAATAGTTATATTGAATTTATAATCTTGATATGAAATTACATTGACTAAATATACATGTACCCTGCATAACATAACTCTAAAGTTGAAAAAAATTTCTTGTTTCTAGAATCTCACATATAATTCTGACCGAAGCCGAAGTTTAGAAACCCTAAGAAATTTAGTTCAAAGCTAGCTAAAATCTAAACATTTAATTACCTAATGGTGACCAACATCCGATACATCCATTGCACTCTAGGTCATTCATAAATGCTCCATTTTATAGTTGATATAAACTTCCAGCTTCGGTTAATATTGGGCGAATGCTTTTATGAAGCTTTGATCAAACTCGATTTCAAAAAAGAAACTTATATTAACTTCAATTTTACCAAACGAACTAACAATGTATTTACCTTGGAAGTTATTTTCAACCTACTTCTAATTGTGGTATCTAAATCAAACTTATATAGTTTCGATGACAATAAATAATTTGGTAGTTGTTTTGATTAGTTTAAAGGTGTTATTTAAACTATAGATTATTAGAAAAAAAAATGTTAAGAAAATAAATGTAAAAGTTAAATAACGACCTCCCGCAGTTAACATGCATTAGACTCACAGTGCTTAACAGCGGGTACTCAAGTTTTTATTCGACTACATTTCAGTAAATAATGAATCGTATAAATAGAAGCGTATTTATCTCTTCGTAATGAGATACTTAAAAAACAAAACCACAATTCCTAACTTTCTACATATTTCGGTGTTGTCATGGGTACAAAGCTCCGCAGTATCTCAAAGTTTTTTTCCTTTGTATGTTTATTTAGGCGTTTCTGGATAAAATACCTTTTTATCATGATAATAACAACTCAAATTTTGTATTACATTTAGATTTCCTCGTATTCGTCATCGAATTATGAACAATTCTATTGCTTTCGTTACTTTGTATGAAGCAATCATTTTAAATCCCTTGACGGATTTTTTATGAATTGAAAAATAAATAATAATAAAAAGTTATTCTTTGAACTCGGCTAAACAAATGAAGAAAAGTCACACACACACACTGCAATCTGCTGGGTTCAATTATGAACCTATAGTGTTAGAAAATCTTAAAACATACTTATGTATCAACCGTGTTGCCAACTTTGATTATTATATTATCCGGTACTTATATATTTTTTAATACTCGGTCAATGCTGGGCCGTTTCGCAAGTTCGCCTTAACCCCACACAGCATGACCCTGCTGCGAAGGGCACAGAGGGTTCTGGCGGTACGGTTAGTTGGACTGCGGCCACTGTTCTTACGGGTGACCCTCCCTGGAAACTCCAGGTGTAGGTGCTCGCAGAGGTGTACCGCTTCAGGGGGAGCGGGCAAGCAAGTGAAGACTTCCTATCTTGGGAGGCGGTGGTCTGGATCAGGGCTCAGGCTCAGCGCTGGTTCGGCGATGGGAGAAGGACCTGGAATCACCCTCGGCTGGCCTAGTGACTGTAGAGGCGGTTTGTTCGTACCACACTCGTTGGGTTTGCAGGCGGCACGGCGTTCTCACCTTTCGGCTGGCGAAGATGCTCACCGGACACGGCTGTTTCGGTTTCGGTTACGCCGGCTTGTCATGAGAGTGGAACGGCTTTAGACACGTCGCACCACACTGGCCGAGTGCGCTGCCTGGGAAACCCAGCTCCATACTCTGATGTCCTTTATAGTTGGAAACCTGGTCTCCCAAGCGTGGTTGGGGCGTTGCTCGGAAGCAAGGCAGCTTGGATGGGAGTTGCCTCCCATTGTTCTACGAGACAGTGGCCTCAATGCAGGAGGCCGCGGAGCCGATCCGTTGAGAAGTTGTTGTCGAATGCGAAAGCGATTCTGCAGCGTCTCACTATGACGGAGAGGGTAACCGCGGAGGTTTAGTCGGTGGGACGGCGTTTCACACCGGTGAGTCCCACATAACTCAGCGTGCCCCCCCTAAAGTTGGACGGGTAAACAAAAAAAATGGAGAGTTTCGCAATTCACATATAAAGATAATATTATATTGCTAAATTGGATCTGAAGCGTCAGTAGCTCAGTGGTGCGGGCGTTTGATTCGATAATCGTGGTTTCAAATCCCGGACATTGGACTACTGGCGTGGCCCACTCCTGACACAAGCATGCAAGCATACTAGGAGGGGTAAAGGGAATACTAGTAGTATGTGATGCATACTGCTAGTAATCTTTTAAAAAATAAAAAAAAAGATTCTACACAAACAATATCATACTTAATTTAATATATACGAAGAAATGAGAGTAGACTATAAAGGACACTATAAACTAATATTTTATATGTCGGGACAGAGAGCTGATTTGAATAAATTAAGTATCCGAATCTTATTGTTCAGTAATTTTTGGACAGAAACCCAGGCAGTGACCAAGGTGTAGGATTAAGGAATCCCTTTAAGTAATTAGAAGACTCGCTTCCACTGCCCAGTCTCACTGTTTGTCTCAGGTTAGGTTAACATAAGGCTAACCTAATCGAACATAAACATAACCCAAGGTTTGTGTTAACACGCCCAAATACAATGTGGGAACTCATAATCCTTGGTCGGAGAGGTCCAATAAGCGTAATATAGTGACACATTGCTACACTTCAACTCCAGATGACGTTCACTCAAAGAGACTAAAGAGTACTACGTCAGTAGAAGAATATAAAGAGACACGACAGTGACAATAGCAAATAAATATGGCGCTGGAGTGCCGATTAATCGATAATCGTTTACTCGTTTGAGGCTATCAACAATCATCGAGTGTTGTTGTGATGAAACGGATGTGAATTAAATAACAAATTTGTTATTACAGTTAGCAACACCGGTTATAAGTATGTATTCGCGAGTAGTTTCTTTTATTTTATTTTAATTATAACCACGTAACTATTTATTACAAGACAATATAAAACCTCTATTCCGATAGATTATATTGATAGCTGATGACAATAATGACAATACGAATGTTATGATGTCGTTATGCTGGGACTAGATTGATGGATTTTGTGAGCATTTGGTATTATTTTCTTTTATTGATTTTATTTTTTTTAGTATTTGTTAAGTAATAACCGCAAAATTTTGATGTTCTAGATATTCATATTAAACCATTTCTTCGTTGATATGAATATTTGAATTTATTAGTAGATAACTTAACTTGAACTTTAAGTTTTAATAAGTAAAAAATAATAATATAATGTATGGTCTATCGTAGTGAACAAATTGAGAAGGTTAGATAATGCTCGAAGATTTAGATTTGGTTAGTTGTCTATTTTGAGCACGTTTCAAGTCCTCTGGGACACCCGAGTGTAAATACCTCTGTAATAAGCTCTCCTTGTATTATCTGGGTTAAGTTATATCTTATGTCTATAAGAAATTCTATTTATTTTTACTGTTATTCTGGAATTGTATTCTTGAATAGTACATTCTGAACCGAATAATAAGACTTTTTCTTACCCGAGCTTAAGTTTCATTACAAGGGATAAAAATATTCACGTGATACTTGAGGGAATGATATTTATTAGTTAAATATTCGGAAACTGATATTGGTAAACTATATCGAGTAGCTCTATAATGGAACTTTTTATTTAAGTAAAATAAATAATATTGCGAAATCCCGATAATTTATATTTCAAAAAAGTTAAGCTGCTATCTTCATACTTTGTCTTAAAAATATTGCATAAATACATTCATCAAAGTACGTGTTAAAAAATCTGGATATCATTAACAGCTCCAGAAGTGACCCGATTAACAAATAGCGCAATGGAATAAAAATACAAAAATAACAGGTTACTTTTAAAAGACTCACATTTTGTCCAACGTCCATCGGAGCCAGCACAGGAGTTTCTTGCTTCTTTGGTCTCCTGAACAAAAATAAGATAGCAGCAATAATCAAAACAGTTCCAGCTCCTCCCATTGCTCCCAAAGCAGCACTCCAGGCATTGCCAGCACTATCCCAAGGAGCAGATTGGGGAAGAGCTCCATTCTGAAGCTCATGATTCAATCCCGATCGACCTTGAGGGGGCAATACGTTTTCTTTAATAGCGAAGCTGTCTTTCTTTATTACTTTAGTATCAGATCGTTCGTTCCAATTTCTGCGAAAATCCCCCATTATACCGTAGTTGCGTCCGTCCCAAGGTGCCTCACCGGGTTGACTCGATTCTGCCCACAGCTTATCTGTAGATAACGAAATTAGTTACATAGAATAATGTAACATCGATCGGACTAGACAACGGCGTATCACGCTGTTTCTACACCTACTTATATCAAACTGCAACCATTATTCGTTATGAAGGAAAATTTTCAAACAAAACATTATGCAAATTAAGTTTTCAGCAAAACACCACTGAAAAACAATATTTTCAATATATTACTTTGTAAAAATATTCAAGAACTTTCGAATTTTTAGACATGTTTATTAATATGTCGAAAGATCTGGCAATTTTTTTAGTCCCATAAGCGAGGTATATGCAAAAGAATCACTGCTTAGTTACAAAAAAATACAAATAAACAAACACACTTGCTTCTTTATTATATTAGATGAAAAATGGAGTTCTCTTAGTTTGTAGAACTAAGAATTCAAATGATTTTTTGCCATCCTGTAGGATAGTAAAGAAATTCATTGACGCGAATATTCAGCGCTTTGACGTTCACGACATTCTATATATAGTTTAAATTATGAAAGGATTGACGCACTGCTCATTTTCCTTACAAGTAAATTATGCAAATCCGGGGCGGATTGCTAGTAATGCTAGTGTACACATAAATTCACTGACGTGAAAATCTTACAAAAACTTCAACAACACTTATTATCACCTCTTTATTTTAGATAGAACCGCACTTAATAAAACTGATCTACCATATGGTTGATGAAAACGCGTTTAATTTTAATTATATCGATAATTAAAGTACTTACCCATGATCATAGATGGTGTGTATTATATTTTTGATGTTTTAGTATGTGTGTTAAATATTATTTTGTGTAGGGCGGGCGCGGGCGGAAGACGACTGAGCGGCGCGGCGCTCGTCTTATCATTACACTTGTTTACTCCAAGTCGTGATCTGTGTCGCGATGTTGACTTTATTGCGTCGTCGTGTAATACCATTCATTTATTATGCTTATAGTGACCATTTTACCTTTTATTTGTGCTTTTCAGACAATTAAAAATGAAAGAAAACAGTGTTTGAAGCAGGCAAATCAAAGCATATGATAAAAAAGATTCTAAAAAAATTTAGGCAAGTGCGAGGCTTCAAGGATTCCGTACAATTTGAATTAACCTTGTCGTCGGAAAATTATTGTCCCCTTTTTTACCAACTGCAAAAAATATTTGTATCTAAATTTATGAATTTTTAGGACTTTTTCTACTACTTGTACTAGCACAGTTCTTTTTTCTTTATTTTAGGGAATAGTATATATATATATATATAAAACTATTTATACACTTCTATAAATATAATTTATGTTGTGCCGTTCACTATTCGTGGGAGACATTTTCTTCCTAGAACAACATCATTTCTTACCAAATTTCATGATTCTAAGTCAACGAGAAGTACACAATAAGATACAATTCATTTGTGAGTATTAACTTTTGATTGCGTTCAGACTCAAGAGTCCCGAGAAAAAGGGTCTTGACAGGCAGTCAGATGCACAACGAAGTGATTCCATAATCTGAGTTTTTTTCTTTTAATTTACGGAGCCCTAAAAGTAACAAAACCTTTCTTCTGCTTCAGGAAAACGGGACAGACTACCGTATAGGACAGTCCCGTTCAATAGTGGATATGTGGTCACATGAATCATGGTAGAAGACTCGTGTCGCTCAAAGTTAAGCGTCTATAAAACCCTGCAATCAGTGGAATAGCCTACCCTAATCTAGTTTTCATTACCAACATCAAACGAATTAGTTTTCTTTTGTAGCTGCTGACTTTTCACATTATCCTAATATGAGGTGCGTCCTATTAACAAACATTAACTATATATCCTCTATATCTCAAAATAACTCTAAATTACGGAGGTTAAATGATCCTTTTTCAACCGACTATAAAAAAAGGAGGTTATCAATTCGGCGGTTTTTTTTTATGTTTGTTACCTCAGAACTTCCTCATTTATGAACCGAATTGGAAATTTCTGTTTGTATTTGGTAGGCTCTGCTTACAGATTGATCCCATTTTTTTCAAAACTCAGTTCTTATGATAGAATCCTTGAAGAATTGACAGATCTCCTCAAAAACTATAGGCACACATATAGTGATTTTGATATTTTCAGAAGGGTTTCAAGCATTTGCATTCAGAATTTTTAAGCACTAGCTTTCGATTTTCTAAATATTCCGAATATGCAATATAATTCAATGGAGACTCAAAATTGTGTAAATAGACAAACAATATTTTAAACATGATTGTGTTTTCTTATATTGATGGTAAGACCCCTAAAAACATTAATAATACATTCGTTATTTTTTTATTAATATATCGGAAATTAAAATGATGAAAAGGAAGAGGAAGGGGGGAATGATATTAAATGGAGTATTAGGTAAACGCAACGTAGATACTGCTACTGAACCGATAAATGATCTAATATGATCTCTAACAATTACGAGAGAAACCTAAGCAGTGCCTTGGACTTGTGACCAAGGTGTAGGCTTAAGGACGTCCTTAAAGGCTGCTAATGTAGCTGCAACTGCTCAGGTTCTCTGTTTAAACTCACATAAACCTAACCCAACACAACATGTGGCAACTGTAAGGTACTTACGTGATCTTAATCGGATAGCACACCCAGCACTAACACTGCACTGCACAAAACTAACACTATCCAGACTATTTCACTCCTTGAGAGACCGCGCAAGAGTAAGACTACTGTCAGACTGTCGAAGGCATATAAAGGGTCGAGACTCTCAAAACAACGAAAGTGACTACTACCCTACTCCAAATGACGATGACTATTCGATCATTCGATAATTGTTTATTATTCGCCGATAAATATATAGATAAACACTTGCCTTTACTGCTCCACATAAGTAAGTATTAGGTTAACGACCGTCAGTAATGGTCACTCAGTCATTTTGTGATTACATCCTACTAATATTATAATCGCGAAAGTTTGTAAGAATGTATGGATGTTTTTTACTCTTTCACGCAAAAACTACTGAATGGATTTTGATCAGAATAACACATAGGCTATAATTTATAATGATATAGTGTGAATTATCCAAAATATAGCGGGTGAAACCGCAGGACGCAGCTAGTAATACATAAAGAACTCTTTCTCTCTGCTTGTTTTAGTCTTTATTCCAATGATGACATATTGAGGAGAAAACTGATGTTTTGAAATTTCATCATATAATTACATAACGAAATGATTTGTGAAATTTCATTGCTCTAGATTAATCGGTCGTGTTCAACAGAACAGTGTTATTATGCAAATATCATTATGCCTACTACAGATTAAAGGTTAGAGAATCAACCTTGAAATTAATTCAACAGTTTTAAATTATGAATACAAAGCGCTTTCTATAAATAGATTTTCAAGGTAATGAAAGACTGAAAGTTGTATACTGATTACAATATACATATAACTGTAATGAAACATTGAATATAAAGCAATCGTGATATGTGATTATTTTCTTTTGAATTAGGTTCTATTCAAAAGCCCAACATACATTTCATGTATGTAAAGAAATAAATAGAAATGTTTGTCTATTTATTTGTTAAGTCCCCCTAAACTTTGTAACGGATTTTATTATGATGGAACGAACGATAAACGACGAAGGTTTAAGATGAATATTTTGTAAAAAAAAATATGACAGACTTACGAGTGGAGATTGAAAGTTCAGGACTTTATTTTGAAATTTAAAAATTGCGAATTTTTTAGAGCAAAAATATTTGGTTCAGTTAACAATTTGCAAGCACGAGCGCCCTAGCAATTTAGTAAGTGACCCGCTCACCTTTGCTTTGTTTAAAACTTGGCTTTTTCTGTCAAGTTACTCTGCGCAAATACATACATATAATCTATTACAGGTTACCCCCACGCTATTTCCCCTTCCTGACGTAGATAATTTAATAAGTTGCCACTCACTTGCTAATATGACGCGCGCCATGTTCTTACAAGAAAATAATATTTGCATATTATTTCTACTTACAGATTTACAAAATCACGATTTATGATTTCGTACGATTTCCAAAAACACTATAAAATTAGTGTACGATATAATTCGACTGATAGATATAGTCAATTAAATAAAAGAAATTTGTAAATTGAGAAGAATTTTCCTTTTTATTATATTTTTTATTTTATTTTGTCTTAACTATGAGTTATCAGGCTCAAATTTTGCTGGTTTCAATAGACTTAATGTAGCTTTAATTTGTTTCTACTTACTTGACACTTATTGTTATATTTTGGCCAATTCACACAACATCTTTATAAATTATAGGGGCCCGTCCCGGCTTCGCACGGGTGGATAATTTTTTTTTAACATTTTGCTTCTGTCGCTCCTCTATCGCCGCGTTACTCGCTGCGCTGCGCTGCGAGGCATCCCGTCTGGGATTATTTTTTATTTATCTTGATATTTTTATTTCGTAATATCTTTTGACTGGAATGTCCGATTTCAATAATTCAAAAAGTAATTAACAGGTATTGAAACAGTCTTCATCACGAAATAATTTATTTGGATAAGAATTAATACAAAGTTATGGAAAACATGGTCTGATTTTGATAGGCATTTTTATCAACTTTTAAAATGTAAAAAAGTAGTTATAGTGACATAACTATAATAGTTGGACATATGGTCTCGCGGAGTTTTTTGTAGATATTGATACGTTCTATAATATTGTATAACATTTTTTTGTTCTATCATCAATACTTTTCGCAGCGCATGCGATAAAGGTTTTTTTTTGGCTAATTTTTTTTCACCTTGTGTTGGTTTTAGTGAGAATTTCTGGGGATCTCTAATTTTTTCTTGTAATAAATATAGCTTATGTTACTCAGGGATAATGTAGCTTTCTAATGGTGAAAGAATTTTTGAAATCGGTCCAGTAGTTTTCATGTTTATTCGTTACATACAAAAATACAAAAATCCAAAAATACAAATCTTTCCTCTTTATAATATTAGTATAGAAAAATAATTTTGCATCAAAGAGTAAGAAACATCCATACATACATACAAACTTTTGCATTTTTAATTTTAATAAAGAATTTAGAATTATTGTTTTAATAATGTGAGATATTATTTTTTATTTATAAGTGCATTTTTGGAGTTTAAAGTCGGTTAAATTTTTTGATGTCTTGAATAATAATGCTAATTGAGAAATTATTTTAGAAATTTTGCTAATTTTAGATTAAAGTTGCTTCAGTCTCTTCAGCTTCTGCAGTTTAGTACCATGGGTATGGTCATTACTGGACTATTCATTATTGATATATAATATGGTATCCATACTGGATTGTCGTCGGCCAGAACACATAGTCTTTAACTGAAACTAATCAGAATATATTGTACATCAGAAGAATAAACTTTGGATTTTCAATTTTTAACATATTTATTGTTAAAACTTTTACAATAAAAGAGAAATTTTAATACTACAACCAAACTGCTGCTAACACTAGCCGACCCTTGCGACTTCGTGCCCGTGCTGCTCCGCTCCTTTTGGTCTTAGCGTGATGATATATAGCCCATAACCTTCCTCGATAAATGGGCTATCTAACACTGAAAGAATTTTTCAAATCGGATCTGTAGTTCCTGAGATTAGCGCGTTCAAACAAACAAACTCTTCAGCTTTATATATTAGTATAGATTTATCTTGTATCGTTTCTGTTAATACTTTTTACTTCTCGGCGATGAAAATTACCAAATAATCATTTCAACCCATAATACCAGTAGTGTAAAATATGCCATGAACAAACACACTCGCATTTATTATGGAGTAACGAAGTTCATACAAAATTATAGCGTATATTACGGATAGATGAGATTCGTATAGTATGCATGTTATCTTCATATTACGTTACTTTGTACTAAAAGGTACTAGCGATGTGAATAAATTGAATTTCTCTTTGATGTTTCTCATTTTATAAATGTTGTGTAGTCACGTAAAGTAATATCGTTACTTAGGTGAAACAAAAAAGTTAAATCTTCAATATAAAATGTAATAAGCCTTAAAGATAGAGATAAACTACATCAGCACGTAACTAGTATTTGCGAATATCATGTGATAATGAAAATTCATTAATTTCGTTTACTTTTTCTTTATCATATCTACTTAACATTCCCTCATTAATTCCAGTGTCACCTGTAGGTGATAGAAGTATAATTTTTTTTTCTCACATGGTAACATTATTGTTCACTTTACTATTATTGTAGCAAAGCTAAATAGTAATACAATTTCTTAGTCTTGGGCCTAGTCGTTCACCAAAAAGAGCGCTCCTTTTAGTTTGTTTTCCGATGGCGTTCGCTCTTTTAGTTCGTTAGTTCTTTTAGTTAGTTCGACCGAACGAATAAAATCGTCTTTTTTTAGTATTGGGCCTAGTCGGTCACCAATGAGAGCGTTCTTTTAAGTTCGCAACCCAAAGGCGAACTAGTTCGCTCTTTAAGGTCGTTAGTTCTTTTTGTAAATAATTTAGTAAATAATAAATTAAGGGAAAAAACATCGATATTCTCAAAAGTTAAATATCGATCTTAGAAATATCGATGTTTATGAACATAATTTTGATATTCTATTACCTTTTAAATGTATAAGTATATATTGATTTTTTATGAGAAATAATCCACTATTTTTATTTATTACACATTTATTTTTATTGAACACAAGTAGTCAAGTATGGATGAAACATAAGCATCACTAAAAGTAATTAACTCAATTTAAAAAAATATAAGAACTAAAAAGAACTAAGAGCGAGATCGTCAACGAACTAGTTCGTATAGTTCACCTAAAGGAGCGCTCTTTTGAACTAGGTCGTTCGCGAACTACCCAAGATAACAATTTATTATTTTTTTCTGGCAACACTTACCAAACGTTTTTTGTCAAATTTATTAAAATAAAATAATAACCGCTTGCTTTTCAGAATCTTAACCGCACTATGTTCACGGTTAACTTTGGAAGACTCCCTCATAAAAGTAGCGTACAGTTTATATAATTTTATTTTTTTTTCTTATCTGATTCTAAATTTAATTTATTTAGAAAAATGGTTATCTTTATAAACATGTACATGGGAACTAAAGTTAATTAAATATTTATCAAGGAAAATACATTTTTGATGCTACTAGTGCTTTCTGTGATGGCGTCTCGGAGAGAAAACCTTCTCCCAATACATGTATCAAGAATCTACTATAACACTACTATAATACTGCACGATATTGTACGATCAGGAGAACACACACATATATATATAAAAACAATTCTTTAAAAAGTAAATCATTGCAGATTTAAGACTTAAAAGCTACATATAAATTGTAGCTTCAAAAGTCCCACAAGTAACATAATTTATAAAAGCGCCATCTACAAATTCTTTCATGAACTTCTTCATAATATGTCCAAATTATACATTGTAGCAATAATTCTTTATTAGGTTTAATTATGATCATATAGAGGGCAGCACAAATATATATTTTTATTTCTTATTATTGAATTCAAGAAATAAATATTCAAAATTAATTGACTTTAAAATAACCTACAGTAAAAACACTGGGATTAAATAATAAAATCTGATTATAATAATATATTATTTTATTACCAAAACAACTTACATACTAAAATTAACAATTCTTAATAAATAATTACAACATTCAAATAACTACATCTTCGATTTTTGTGAATTCTGATTAAATGGAAACTGGTTTTTGTATCTCTGAACTCCTAATGTAACAAATGCTGAAAATAAAAACATTTATTATTATTTATACTAATATAATCTAATATATAAAATTCTCTTGTCTGTGTTAGTAACCAAACTCCTCCGAAACGGCTCATCCGATTTTTATGAAATGTTGTGAGCATGTTGGGTAGGTCCGAGAATTGGTTAACATTTATTTTTTATACCCCTAAGTGATAAGGGTGGCCCACACAAATTTTTATGGCAAAACAATGTTTGCCGGGTGAGCTAGTAAATACATAAATTTTGAATGATGGAGATATTGGAATTTTGAATAGAAAGCTACACTACCTCCTCCTTGTTCTTACTAGGGGGAAGTAGTGTTGCATATAAATATTATAATTTATAAGTAATTTCAATGTACAGATATCATATAAGCGAGGGCAAGTTACTAGTATTAAAAGAGGTGTTAAGATTTAAATATTTTTCATTAACAAACATAAATGATATATCTACGTCATTTTATTTCTATGTTTGAAGCAGTTCTTGTAATTGTTTTTATATATAAAATGATTTCTATTTTATCAAAGCTTTATACCTTTTTAATTTACAATTCTACCTCAATATTTAATCTATTTTAGATTTTTTAAGGTTATGTTACACAATATTCATCTTATATTTGGTACTTCTTTAATTTTTCTTTAGAACTTTTGAATAGTGGACCCTCACTAAATTTTTAAAATATTCTTTCGATAATATCTAACATATTAAGTGTATTTCGGAAATCCATTTATTGAGGAAACTCATAGATATTAGAATATTATTTGTTGAAAACTCAGTAACCTTGATTTCTTAGAAATTATTGAGAAATATTATTATGGCAAAATCTTTTGCGTTTTTGAAATCAGGTTATAAGGAAATTTAACAAAAATCTTGAATTTTGTATGGATCTTAGTTAATGATATACTTACTGAAGGAGATAGTAGAAACAAGTATCTTTCCAGGGAGAGTTTTGTTTTTAAATGCAGCATTAGCAAGATATGCTCCAATACCCACTAGACCGATGGCGCCAACTGTCCTGCAGGCTATACAATCCTTTGGACGATTTTCTACTTCGGTACTCATTATAATTAGTAACTATTTATTTTATTATTCCTTGTTCTGTGACATCAAATTTAACCCGGCTTCAGTCAATCACGTCAATCAACAGTTAATGACAGATTTTTTTAAATTATCTTTTCTGTCAGAAAAGAAGAAGTGTTACCCCACTTTAAAAATATTTCTCCTTAAAGCCTAAGTTCAAAATCGCCTAAAATCACATTAGTATTGGTCATTAAATAAATATTATTGCCTAGTTTGAATTTATTTAGTCCCTATATTTTACTTATTTAAAAAAAATATAAAAAAATGTAATCAGTAAAAAAATGTCTAGAAACATAACGCCCTTAAAAATAACACCTAAATTATTTACCCCTAAATTTGAGGATACATTCCTAAGTTGGGAATTCTTTAAGGAATTGTACCACAAACTTATCTGGCCCGGTGAGAGAATCGCGTTTGGTGCGGCCAGTAATAATAAATTTTTCAATCAAGAGGGGTAATAATAACACAGCTCTACAAATAGAAACTTTTTTTCTGTTGCCCTGGATATCATCGCGAATTTTTACGTTTTCAAGTTCCCAGAAAACGAAAAAAAGTTCTCAATGTGCTCGTATATTCATGATTTTTGCATATGATTGCATATTTTTTTTGATGCTCCTCAAGTACGACAATTGATGAAAGTCTCAAATTTTATCAAAGTTATGACTGTTCCTGTCCTGATGGAAAAGGTTTGTGTTGGTTGTCGAAAATTTCCAAGTAACCATAAAGCAGCAAATTATGAAGAAATCGTGCAAAATATGCTGACAAACTTTCAGACTTTAGGAGCAAATATGAGTATTAAGTTACACTATCTCCGCAATTATCTAGATAAAATTCCGGATAATTTAGGTAATTATAGTGAGGAACAAGGAGAGGGGTTCCGTCAAGATCTAAAAGTGTTGGAGGAAAGATATCAGGGTCGATGGGATTGTCACATGATGGCAGATTACTGCTGGTCTTTAAAAAGAGATTGTCCCCTGAAAAATTATAAAAAAAGCTCATAAAAGGCGTTTTATGGAAATATAAAATATATTTTCGACATTTTCCTCTTTTTTAACTTCGATGTATCCTAATTTCTTAAAACATAACTGTCATTATAAATATATATGTTATTTTGTTTCTTGTTTTTTTTAATTTTTGTAATGTAAAATGAAAATAAAGATTAAAAAAAAATCAGAGCAAATCTCACAAAATCATTGATAGTTTCATGAATTGTGGGCATAAATAGACCCAAAATCATTTTCATATCTAGGGCAACAAAACCACTGTAGACCAGTGTAATAATAGTCAGGACATTTTACATAGCACCGTCTACTCCCAAACTAAGCAGAGTTTGACGTATTCTGGCTACTAGACAATAGATATGATATTATTTACAATTAAAACAGACAGATTAACATTTCAAAATGGCGTTGCACATTCCACTCATAATTTTTTAATAAAATTTGGTTCAATTTAAATATCGTAAAATAACGACAAGGCCAATCAAAAAAATTTAACCCCTCAAAAAAACCCCTTTTGTTATAATTTGCTCCTCATTACAAATTCAGCCTGTTGATTTTAAAATGATTGACTTACGTATTTTTTATTTGTATATATGTCGGGGATTTTAATGATAAGGCAGGAAGGAGGTTAGGGGAATATTGGAAAACACGATAGTATTGAACGGAATATTGGGTAAACGCAACGTAGTTATTTCTACTGAACCGATAAATAAGCAGTGCCTTGGACTTGTGACCAAGATGTAGTCTTTTGTAATTCCTTCATTCGATCGAGATACTCACCTCCACTGCTCAGGCTCTCTGTTTAAACCTAAGGTTAATCCCACATAAACCTAACCTAACACAAGACGTGGCAACTAGATTGTAAGGTACTGACGTGACCTTGATCGGACAGCACTCCTAGCACTAACACTTCAGTCAGACTGTCGATGGCATATAAAGGGTCGAGGGTCGAGACTGTCAAAACAACGGAAGTGACTACTACCCTTTTTTTTTTTAATGTGGGAAATGCATTTACGCATACCCCTTGAAGGGGTTATGTGGGACTCCCAGCGATAAGCGCTGGACTACCGCACTAAAACCCACCACCGTCCATGCCGTATGTTAGGCGCCGCAGGAACGCGTTAGCATACTACTGCGGACGCCTCGGCACAACCACCCGTCTGCGGGTACAAATACCCGCAGTTCAAACCCGCCCATGGGCTCGCTTTACCAAGCACCTAACCGAGGGGGGATGCCAGGACATGTCTACTGAAACACCCAGCCCCCGGAGGAGTCAGAAGCGGCCCATATCCCTCGAGATCAGGTCGCTCACAAGTCATCTCTGCTAACAGAGGAGTACCCGGAGCGACCCGTACCTCCGGCCACCGGACCCCCTGGACTTAACCGCCGTCTGCGACGCCCAGGGTACGAACGTTGGAGTTTAAGGCCCGCGCCCGTCACGCCGGCGCTCCGCGACCTCCGCGCCCAACCTTGGTGCAAACCTCTGCGCCGGCCGCCCGACCGCTCCCCCCATCCCGGATACGCTACTACACCGAGACAGGAGTCGATGGCGAAACATGCAGCGCAAGAGACACTCGCGCTTGCGCGCCCCACCATGACGCTTTCACGCCCACGCATCAGATATGTCCAACTGCCCCCCCGATCATAGAGTACGGTTGCGCCACTGAGTGGCTACCCCATTAACGGAGGCGCAGCGGGACACACAGAACTAGACGCTGCAACGCAGCCACCGCCCACTGCGCCTACGCGCCCCTCTTCTGCGGATATTGGCCTCCGGATAGTAATAGTGGAAAATTACTATCCGTAGTTGCCCAGGGTGCACCGGCCCACAAAATGGTGGGCTCTCGAGGAGGTTTCCGCAGCTAGCACCCCAAGTGACTACTACCCTACTCCAACGCCATAGATACCGATGACGATTCGATTATTCGATAGTCTTTTACTATTCTCCGACCTTGTGTCTTAGCCTTGTGTCAGGTTAGGTTTATGTTAGTCTAATCTAAGGTTTAAACGGAGAAACTAAGCAGTGGTGGCGAGTGTTGTGATCACTTAATGGATTGGTCACAAGTCCAAGGCACTGCTTGGGTTCCTGTCATAATATTTTATGTGAGAATAGTACGAGCTGGTAACGTTTAGTTATATCCTGATCGTATTACGTCCGTATAGCTTTTGAGATAGGTCATTAATTCCTTTTTAAGGTTCCGACATATATAATTATACTATTCCTCTCTGCCGCTGGGAGAGCATCTCGTAAGATCCGAGTAACCCAGCACCCCCTTGGTGGTAGTAAAATGTATTGCGAAATTTTCTCTAATTTTTGTTAACACCTTTTTATTTAATCAAGACAAAATTGTAGACAATTCGATTTGCTACTAATTATGTCTGGACAAATTTTCTGTTCGATTGATAGTTTCGGACATATAGCAAAAAAGGCGTTTGCACCCCTTTTTCCAATATGGTGGACACGGGATAAGGGTTACAACTCCACAAACTTGAAGTTAAGCTCTAAATCTAGACAATTCACGAATTTTGAATAATATATACCTACTGAATACCAGAATAGCTTGCCCGAACTTATAAGTTATTCTTCCTCTAAGAAGCGACGACCGAGTACCGACAGTCAAAAGGTTTTAAACTTTAACACTCAATGAATATTCTATATAGCTTCATTCATTCGCTAACAGGTTGTAAGAATGTCTATGACGTATTTCAGCCTAGTTTCTAGATCTAGATGTTAAGAAATTGATGTATTATTTTTAGACTTTTGCGTTATGTACTATCTATGTCGTATGTCTGTGTATACTACGATAATAGATAATAAAGCAAACTTACCTCTACCTCTAGAAGGGTGAACCACGACACTATATTACTTATTTCAATGTACCGAAAACACGATAGTGACTAACTAATCTATCGCACTAGAGGTTATATATTGTCTTCACATCGGTATACTTGACAAAATATAAAATGACCTACCGACTAATACTACTTTATCCACGGTGTTGCTACCAGTATTTCCTTTAGAATTGATCAATTTATTTTACTAACTTATGTTTGTTGATCATGTAAAACAGACTGAACGGGTTTTGATGAAATTTAGCAGAGGGATACTTTATAATCTGGATTAACATGTCGGAGAAATTAACATGTAGCAAAAGACTATCGAGTAATCGAATCGTCATTGGTATCTATGTCGACCCTCGACCCTTTATATGCCAACGACAGTCTGACTGAAGTCTTAGTCATGCGCGGTCTCTTAGGAAGTGAAGTAGTCTTTGAATAGTGTTAGTGTTATGCAGTGCAGTGTTAGTGCTAGGAGTGCTGTCCGATCAAGGTCACGTGAGTACCTTACAATCTAGTTGCCACGTCTTGTGTTAGGTTAGGTTTATGTGAGATTAACCTTAGGTTTAAAAATAGAGCCTGAGCAGTGGAGGTGAGTGTCGTAATTACTTAAAGGAATTCCTTAAACCTACACCTTGGTTACAAGTCCAAGGCACTGCTTAGGTTTCTCTCGTAATTGATAGAGATCATATTTGATTATTTACAGATATCATCACCCCTTTTAGTGTTCTCCAATATTTCCTCTTCCTTCCTTCCTTCCTTCTCATCATTAAAATCCCCGACAAACATAGGATACTTTTTATTCCGAAAAATATCTTAGTTTCTGCGGGATAATAATAAATATCTTTATTGAATCATAAGTGCCTGAAGGTTTTATATAGCAATATACTAAAAATTAAATGCTTTTTGTTTTATTAGAGAAACGCGCTCTAATAAAACAAAAACCGCGAGCGCGTCCACTGGCTGAAGAAGATCGCCCAACGCGATCGAAACTGTAGTACCAAGTTACCACAATAATACGTGAGTGTTACCGTTTGGCATAGTTTTAAAAATGCTTTTTGTTTTAATGAAAATAGAAGCGAAATGCACAAAAAAATTGTTGAAAAAAAACATGAAAATTATTCTTACTTTTAAGATTTTTACGAATAGATTAACTGCTTTTGTTATTATGTGCATAATTGTAGAGCGTAGAGAATTTACTCAGAAAGTGCCTTGAAATCGGTCGTAGAGTTTAACGTATGTAAATACTTAAAGGTGAGTCTTTGTGTATTTTACAGGTGAATCCCCAGAAACAAGAGTTAAATGGAGTTTTAAAATTTTACATTTTTTTAAAAGTCATATTAGACGATGACGAAATTTGTTAGTAATTTTTTTGTTTGAAAAAAAAACCGTAAATAGCTTCGTTTTGTATTTAATTTATATAATGATTGTACTTCAGCGATATGAGCCGTTAAACTGGTCTCGTAAACGATATGATACCTTATCGTTTCAGGACTAGTAACTTCCTTCCTTAAGAATATTGTATTGTATCGTATCATACAATTAAGTACAAAAATTAAAGTAAGTTACATCACGAGTTCATAATTATATCTTAAGGTATGATATAACTGTACTACATATTAGTATTTTATACGTATGTAGTTTAATGTTGTTTCCAAACTAGAATCCAATGAGAGACATAATTACGTCAAGTTACAAGTACAACGTTTACCGTACTCAGTAGTCAACGATTCCGGCAGTCTCTCATTGACGCTCACTCGCACCAGTGCTAAACCACAATGTTTACATACACACGACATACGCGTAAAAATACACGAATTTAATATAGAACTGTTTAATAAATAATATATAGTTGTAAATAAAGAATTAATGTACTTTTAACAAACTTTAAAGTGATAAGATGTGTGTTTCAGGATTACTGTCTTGATATGTATGTTCAGTTATTTTAAAACTAAGGTAAGTGTTTAATTAATTAATATATACTAATATATGTATTTATACCTCTTGAGTAAAAGCTAAATTAAGTATAATTAACGAAAGCTTCAAGCTTCAAAGTAAAACTGAAGTTGTCTTTGAAACTGAAGTGACTTTTGTGAAGGATAAAGATTGTTTGAACTTTACGAGATTTTTTAATTAAGCATAAAATGTTTTAAGCATCTTCTTTGTATAATTTTTTATTGAAAAAAATTTTAGAAAAATGTAATACGATACAATTAGAGCGAAAAACCTCTAGTTACTCGTATGTTTAGATTTTAATACTATTGTATATAAAAAGAGTATGCACAGAAGACAATAAATGTTTACTTTAATTACAGATAACATCTTAAATGCAAATTATAATATTATCTCTGATTAACCTTGACACAAAGATATGAAGTTGTCTCATTATAATTAATTTATGGGTATTTTTAGGGTTACGTATCTATGAGCACTGCAAAAATAGTAAATTGTAGAGCAAAAGCGATTGGTTGATCTTTACATTTTCCGAAATTCTCAAGAGCTATTTTGAGAAATACTATTTACTTAATATTGTTAAAGAGATTTAAAAATATTTTCTTTTCTAGATCAACCTAATATCAAAGACATTTCTTTATTTTATCTATTGAACTTAATGCTATAATCGTGTATGTTTATTCCTTACGTAAACAATTAACATGGGTTGATATGAACCAGTGACTTGATCTTCCTGTTGATGTTAAATGCTAAAATGAATTAAATATATTTTGACAAACGTTAAAATTATACAAATATTACCATAATTATCAAAAGTGCGATATGAACGATAAAATTAAGTGAGAATGTAAGTACCTAATTTTTATCCATTATCAAAATGAAAATCTGTGCAATTATCCTTAATTAGCCGGCCCTTGCGACTTCGTGCCCGTGATCATCGGCTCCTATTGGTCTTAGAGTGATAATATATAGCTTATAGCCTTTCTCGATAAATGGGCTATTTTACACTGAAAGAATTATTCAAATCGGACCAGTAGTTTCTGAGATTTCCAACAAACAAACCAAGAACTTCAGCTTTATATATTAAAATCCTAAATATTCTACTATAATTCTAAGAAATGATATTTTATACTCAACATTAGTAAGTAATACTATGGGAGAAGAAGCCAAGCATTGCATGGGGCTTGCGACCTTCACTGCTCGATCTCGTAAAATATAATTCTACTAATATTATAAACGCAAAAGTTTTTAAGAATGTATGGAAATGTGGATGTATGTTTGTTACTCTTTCACACAAAAACTACTGAATGGATTTTAATGAAACTTTACAATAATATAGCTTACACATCAGAGTAACACATAGGCTATAATTTATAATGATATAGTGTGAATTATCTAACATACAGCGGGTGAAACCGCGGGGTGCAGCTAGTTACAAATAAATATTAACTGAAGACATCGATGTTTGTGCACACAAACATATGAACTCTGCAGCTATTAGATTAAATTCAATCAATGATATATTTTGTCTAACTATACGAATCAAAACATCCGGCCAGAAACCATTAGTCGTCAGTGAAAGACAAAAACTCAAAAAGGATTTCCTTATTTCTTAAGCCAGAGCAAGCGTGGGAAATAAAAACGTGCGATCGACTCACTATCCAATATTGATTTAGTAGAAAAAGAAATTATTGAAATGTATCAATCATATAGGCATATTTATACCATGGTATATAATTAGGTACGAAAATATCAACTGTTAGCTACGTATTTTTAGGGTACCATATCTCGAACTGTACATAATCCAGAAAAAAGTATGTCATATTATTTCTAAATAATTGGGTTAACCGTCGGTTTAAATTATAGCAACCGGTTTGACAGTCGTTGCTCTCCGTTTATCAGATTAGCCGCTACTTCGTTAGATAAACAGATAATAAATAAATAGTTTTAAAAAATTAGGTTATTTTACAAATAAACCTAAGATACTAATATATGTGTCCGCTTGACTTCTAAATGGCTTTGATCTCTTCCAGAATATTTTATATATGTGCTAGCGACTCGTCCCAGTTTTGAACGGTTTCTCTACTATAATATGCATGTATTATACATAGAAACCTTCCTCTTGAATCACTCTATCTATTAAAAAAACCGCATCAAAATCCGCGTTGCGTAATTTTAAAGATTTATAGAGACAGACAGACAGAGGGAAGTGACTGGGTTTTATACTATGTCTAAATGCATATTGCATAAAATTTTAATTATTAATTATTTATAAGGTTTATATCATATTCAAAATACGCGTTTAAGATTGCAGAAGGTCAAAGATAATGTTTTACTTCACAATGAAGATCCGAGATAGTACTAATGTAAGCAAAACGAATGCATTCAATGCAAATGATAGTTATTATTACCCAGTGTTCACTTATAATAAACTTTTTCTAGACAATGTGTAAAAAATGTAAGCGACACATCATTTTAGACAGGAAACCTCGATCACTGTCTATCTATGTTTCATTTTTTTCAAATATAATATTTTTTTCTAAAAAGGCTCTTATAACAGAATTTAATGCAGTTTTTCTGCAGGATTCTTATTGCAGACCAAATTTCCAAAATACTGACTATTTGGTTTAGTTAGACGTTTAGTTTATAGCAAATTAGATCCTATATACAAGACATTCCACGTTCCCCATGAAAGGGAAACCATTGCGTGAAGGCATGATATAACTTCCGGTACAAAACATGTTACTCCATGACGTTATTTATAGCCGAGAACTTTTACCGACTCATTTTATAGTGGCGTATGTTACTATGTAACATGGTACAAAAGCTATTATTATCATACATAAAAAAAGCAAAAACTTCCAAACAAAGTATATTTTCTCTTTTAATAAGCACTTCATTAAAAAAATTTATTGTCTTCATATGAAATTATTATTATAATATTTTTGTTAATATTAAGAAAACATTAAAATTACTGAATTATTGGATGATTGAAAAATTTAATATCATAAATTTGATACCACACTTAAAAACATTTTCTGGCATAAATAAAAAAAAAACTTAAGTGAATAATTTAATACAGTCTGAAACTATTAGAATTTAAACTGCTAAGTATATGGGAGCTATACTGCGCAGTAATACTCAACCGACAATATACATTATAATCTAGATGGAAGCCGAGCAGTGCCTGGGGCTTGAGACCCAGAAGCAGGTTTAAAGACGTCTTTAATAACCGTTAACTCTCACCTTCACCGCTCAACCTCGCTACCAAATATTAAAATAATAAAGTACATTACTCACGTGTCCTCGATAATCAGAGGCCTAACGCCACACCACTGCGCAAAAATACCAGAGAGACTGTCTCTAATCTATCGTACTAACGTTTATATATTGTCTACCCGTCGGTATACTTGTGATTACATAAAATAGTCTACCCGCTAATACTACTTTATAAACAGTGTTGCTGCTGCTACAAAACGGATTGTTAATTTGGTTTATCTTATATTTCTTCTTTATCTTGTCCTTATGTCTGTTAAATGCGTAATGATTTACCAACCATTAAAAAACCAATTTTTTAAACCTTAAGCTTGCCCCTCAATTTCGATTATACGGAACCCTCGGTATGTAAGATTTACAGACCCGCATTTCGGCAATTTTGAAAAATATTAAATTCTTCCTTGTTATACTGTTAGTTAGGTAGTTGCATGTTCTTTCATCTAGAAGTGCTATCACATGCTGTATTGTGAGCTAGTTGAAGTGTTCGACGTTATACCTATATCCATATCTACAGTCTACACAATAGTAGTAACAAAGAGGTCGTCCGTGCTTCACATTTTGATCTTCACCTTGATCTCGTATGTGACTTACCACTAGAAAATAACTAGAACTAAAATAAAAATGTAAAAAAAAATAAATTTAATGATTTTAAGGAGTCATCCAAAGATAGGAGATATTTAAGAATACTTAATTTGAGGGGGCTTTCTAATAATTATAGGTGCCAAAACAAATATTTTTAGGGTTAGTTACCTTAAGAGGAAAAAAAGGAATCCTTATCGCGACTTCGTCGTCCATCTGTCTATCAAGACCCTCATTCTCAGGAACGCGTGAAGTTTAAATAAGAATTTAAAAAAAATGTTCTAGACTGCGCTCCCTTGGAGCTGCAGGTTATATTAAATCTAGGTAAGTATAGGTTCTATAAAGGCCCTTATTATCAGACACACGTGAAGGTATCAAGTTGAAATTAATATCAAATATTCAAGTTTCTAATCCCTTGGAGCTATGACAAAAGTCAAACTTCAGAATAACATAATCAAAATATACATACCATCTATGCCGTATATATTGATATTTTGACTCCCGCACAAGAATCATAATTCCCGAGGTGGGTCCCGGTGACTTATAAACATAAAGGGGTATATCCATTTCTGGCTCTTTTTGTGCAGGACGCTCAGCTAAAAACAATTACACCTAAAATTATGTTTGAATAAATAACGCCTCTAGTCGATTTTTCGTAGTATCAACCAACAGAAATAAAATATTTAATTAATGAGTATGTTAATTAATTTTTTGGCTTACAATTGACATTTTAATAATGATTTCTTACCAACATTAGGTTAAAAAAATAAACTATCGATCATCTTAAAATCGATTTCGTTTATTCTTAATTACTTTAATAAAAAACATTCGTAAATAAAATAATAATTATTTAATAAATGGAAAGAATATATGCCAATAATAAACAATATTTTAAGTAAATATAATATAAATAAACAAGCAATATTATCAACCATAATAATTGCATTAAGTTCAATATTATAAAAAAGCAATCGATTTATTTGGAATCGATTCTTAAGTCGATACATTATCTTATTTAATCTATGGAGCTGTGACGACTATTTGATTTTTCAATTGTCCAAATCACATTTCATTTCGCTTTCATTGTGATTGAACTTTGTAGCTTTTTTTATGTAAATTAACCAACTATTTATTTTTTAATGTTTCAATATGTATTGTGTGTATTTTATTTTAATTAAATAAACAAGATGGAGGATATATGAGACGGATCACGGACTGAGTTAACACTTAACGGACAGTAATTAATAGTTTATTCGACTTTGTCATTGGTATCTAGTTTCTGAATTGGTTTAATTCATTTATGGTACTACCTTATTCCTAACTAATATGTCTATTACATTATATAACAGATTAATAAAGATTTTTATAGTTCAAAAGTAAGGTTCTAAAAAATTCTATATATTTTTTTTGAAACTGCTGGGTACTAAAGTATATTATTTTTCTAATACCCTGTTAGTAGACCTAAAAATTTTACATATTTATTTTATCCTTACTGCTTGCACGCTCAGGGCCAAAATGCCCAACAATGTGGTCAGTCCCCTTTGGGCATAAAGATAGGTCTTATATCCAAAATATACAAAAGATACCGAAAACTGGAAATTTGCTATTACACCAAAAAAAAATTATCTTTTATATCAGTAGGTCGTGGCCCATTATTAGGGGAATGCATAAAGTTGTAATTAATATCAAACACGTAAGTCTCTTAAAGCTACGAGGAAATACAACTACTAAATTAACGCAATCATAAGATACGGCTGTTTGTGCATATTTTGATACTTGTATGGGAATCGTAACTCTATGGGTACTTTGACATGATTAATGAAATTTGGTTCATTCATTAATTATGTAAGATGATTTAGGGGGGAGGGGTTCGACCACGTCTTATTTTTTCTTACAAAGGGGTGGGAGGGAGTCACGATAGTTCTTACGTAAGAATACAAAAATGCTCTAATTTAAAATTATACTTTGAAAAAGCGCGGCCGACATTCATTTTTCCTTTTGATTCTTACGAAATAAATTTTAAAAAGGGGGGAGGGGTCGGCCTATTCTTATTTTTTCTTATAATGAGGGCGGGATAGCCCCTAGATAGATAATATTTTTTAAAATTTCAGTTGGTAATCTGATTGCAACCTATGTTGATGATGGGGACAACAGTTTTCCGACGGCAAAGTTAATTCTAATTAAACGGAACCCTCAGTAGATGGGTCACACTCAAACTTGGAAAAATTAAGATATAAGTTTTGTTTAAACAAATTAGCCCAACGAACAAAAATATTTGAATATTCTTAACATTAACTACAATAAAAACTTTTTTATCTTTTAATCATAGTAAGATCTTTTAGAAGTAATGAGAATAGGTAATGAAATCAGTCGAAATTAGATAAGTAGCTTTAGTGAAGTCAATTCAAAGAGATTTCAGAAGTAATTAAGTAATTCCACTGATGAGCTCTACTCGTAATTTCGCATTCTGGTTCAATTACCCTTCATACCTCTTTTACGGAGGAGAAATGTTTTTACTCATATACCATACCATACTTATATTACATGTTACTAGCTGACTTTGTTTTGCTATAAAAATTTGGGGTGGGCCTACCTTATCACTTAGGGGGATGAAAAATAGATAGTAGCCGACTCTCAGACCTACTGAATATGCATATAAAATTTCATAAAAATCGGTCAAGCCGTTTCGGAGGAGTATGGTAACTAACATGTGACACGAGAATTTTATATATAAGAATATGAAACAAAGTGTCACGCTACGTTTGTCTATTTATTCGCGATAAACTCAATAACTACTGAACGGAATTTCATACGGTTTTTACCAATACATAGAGTGATTTATGAGTAATGTTTGAATGTATAAATTAAGCTTTTGATTAAAAAAATGTCGTAAAAAGTCATGCCGCCATAAAGTTCCATTCTAAACGCTGCCTAATCCCTTTTGAGTTATAACAATGTCTTCTTACTATGGGTGTGTAAGGAAGTGAGTGAGTGAGCGTTTTGCTCGCAAGCTAGGCTTACGTTAGCTTAACCTTAGGTTTAAACAGAGAATGGCAGTGAACCTAAACCTTGGTCACAAGTCAAAGGCACAGGCGTCAAAAATTCCGAACAAAATGGCAACATTTGAACTTTTAGAATGCCATTTTATTTTAGTGTCACACAGGCACTTCAATTGTAAACACGTCACAGTGTGCAGATAAAAAAAAATTAAATTAATTTTTTAGACGCTAAAAAAATAAGGAGTTTCATAACTTCAGTAGATATTATGGTAATTGTTATTTCGGTTTGAAAATACTTATTACTTCGTCAAAAAAGTATAGTAAAAATCATTTTTTTTAGTTTAATTTGTGTATAATTTGTCGCATTTTTAAAATTCATATTTTTTTTTCACATTTATATTTCACATTTTAGTTCATATTTTTATAATTTTGTATAGGACTAAGTATCTAATTCTTATTTAGTGATCGAAGGTTACATATTTTTCTTGATCTCGTTGTCTGTAATGTTTTATATAAGTTTTCTTTCGTGTAATATTTTTTCTCCAACTAGAGCCTGGAGAAAGATTTTTAATAATGTGATATTTATATTACGTACTTATATTCCACTAAATTACGTATATTCAATTTAATACGATTTATATAATTGGGATTTCTGAGTATAATTTAGATTGTATTGAATATTTTAACATCAGCAATAATGATATTTCTTATCTTTATTGTTTAATAAAAAATAAAGAAAATGTTTTACTTCATATTTAATAGTTTGGGGGCGGTCAGTGGAATCTAATGACATCTCATCTCATTTAAAAATCACAAAAATTAGCTCACATCATTACTTAAATAGAAAATATTTTTTTAAGCTAAGCCAGACCATTTTGGATATCTATTATAGCTCTAAAACTATAGATATATATATCAAGAATATAATACTAAAACTGAGAAGAGAGAGAGAAGAATATAAAAGAAAAATTTACTATATATATTATTATATATCCAATAAAAGAAACATGAGAAACTGTTGTAAAAATGCTGATGTATTTACCTAAAGCTCGATTACATTATGCGTAATGTACTTAAATTGAATTAACACGATGGGATCATCTCTTACCTTGAGCTAAATAAGAACCTTCAAATGATTAACAGTCATTAGTCATTTAAGAATAGTTTTTCTAATATATACTCTAATACTATCTAAATGGAGTTTGTAACCCAGGTGCAGGTTTACGGTCTTTTTAAATACACCCTCCACAACTTTTTTACTGGAAATAGTGTAGTATCAAACTCTAAGCTTTAGTGACTAATATGTGGTTATCGACTCTCCTACTGATCTGTCAAAGCAAATTTCAAATATTAAAAGAAAAAGAATTGAAAAATCTGGAAGGAAATAAAAATATTATAAAAAATATTTCTTTGTATCTTTGAACTCTATAGGTGCTTGAATCATTGCGATGAAACTTTGTTGAGATCTCCGCGAAGTTTTCTGGCATAAAAAAGTTTTTTTCCTTAGTAAAGCAAGAATGAGTTGTATTTAATAAAAATAACGTCGTGACATAAATAGAATTTAAGGCAAAAAGATTTTCCTGCTATTTTAAAATAATTCTAGTTGTTACCGACTTCATTTAGTATTATCTGCTAATTATATAGTCATGCATGTAGTAAACATGTACAATTCAGTAATGTATCACATGAGGAGGGGGAGAGAATTTGAGAGAGTGGGGCGTAGGTCTGTTAAACAGTTCTAAAACTCCTTTGCTTGTTTAATCGCCATTAAACGCATTTTCGCTTCTCCGCTCCTATGGGTCGTAGCGTGATAATATATAACCAGGGTTGGCATGATTAAAACAAGTTGTTTTATCACATGTTTAATTAAATCAGTGTCTAAAACAGTTTGAATTAAAACCATGTTTTTATAACGTATTTAAAAAAAAGTAATTCAATGGACTAGTGGGTATTCCCCTTTTTTAAATATATCATAATATAAATATTGGGGTTTCCCTCCATCCATTGATCGACTTTTGTAAATATTTAATTTACTATGGTGATTTTGAAAATACCTAGTCTAGAAATTAATTAATATGGATTTTTGATTTAAAATTTATGGTCTAAACTGAAAATTTAAAACAAACAGTTGTTTTAAATCCTTGTTTAAAACAACTGTTTGTTTTATAAAATAAAATTTAAAAAAAATGTTTTTTATATAACCTAGTCATCCTCGATAAATTGGCTATCCAATATTAAAATGCTTTTTTAATATTATGAAATATTAGTTTCTGAGATTAGCACGTTCAACCAAACAAACTTTGCAGCTTTGTAATAATAGTATAGATTGTATTTAATTTATGTTTATGTACTGATTTTTTTTATGTCTTAAGAAGTTATGATATCGCAAAGATATTTATTGTTCTTAGAATTAAAAATCTATAATGTTAATTTTTAAATGTTTGGGATTTTTGAATAAAATTGAGATTGTACTCAGAAGACACTAGAAAACTTCTAAAAATCTCAAAATTACTCATGGATAAAAAGAAAAAGGTCTTTTTAAATTATTATGGTATTAAATCGAACTAATACCACGTCATTTTTAAAACTATGCAAAACGGTAACACTCACGTATTATTGTGGTAGATTGGTACTACAGTTTCGATCGCATTGGGCGATCTTCTTCAGCCAGTGGACGCTGAATGATGATCGAAACTGTAGTACCAATCTACCACAATAATACGTGAGTGTTACCGTTTTGCATAGTTTTAAAAATGACTAATTACCACGTTAGTTTCTATAATAATACCACGTCATTTTATTTGATAAAAAAAGCGTGCGTAGCGAAGCTTTTCCACCAGAGATGTGCGAGGTGGAGCGCGTCCATCCCTAGCACACATCCCTCGCACCGCTTAGAGGCCTAGCATTTTTCTAGTGGAATGGAGAAAAGTTCGACCTGAAACTTCAACCCATTTCTCCCACATATTCCTCGCTTGTTTACGTACAAAAACCTCGCGCCATGCGTCAGTGTGTCAAACATGTGTCAAATGAAGTGATCCTATTTGTTCTCAAACACATTCCTCATTACACATTTCTCGCACATATTCCCCGCTTGCTTTACGTACAAAAACCTCGCTTCTTGTTCAGAGTGTCAGATAAAGCGGTTCTATTGGTTCTTAAACACATTTCTCGCTATTCATCCTCGCTCATCTCTAATGGAAACGCACTCAAGCCGTTTCCACAGGAATTCCTCTGGGCAAGGCTAAGTAAATAAGTTCTTAATAAACACATTCCTCGCACACATCTCTTGTGCAAACTCAGCCTAACGTTCTATTTTATCTACTATTTATTAGAATAGTTTTGTAGCTCGTTTAGAATTAGAACATTATCAAAGGAGACAATTATCAGGATAATCCTATTAGTGGAAACAGCTTCGTAAATCCGGTTTCTACCATTTGGGTCTGACCCCCTTTCATTAAGAACCTGAATACGTCCACAGAATAAGGAATTTGTATAGAATGACATTACTTTATTAACTATCCTTATAAGAATGATATTTTTTTTTAAACAATTATATTGCTACTTACATACTTATAACATCAAAGAACTTGATTAATTTTATTATGATGATTTAAATGACAATAATGTTTATTTTTCTATTTATAATAAACCTTTTCCCTTTCTCTAAAAGAAAGAAAAACCTGCCCCGGCTTATACATATCTTCCTTTTTAATAATTGTTAGTGAAAACTACATTAAAATCAGTTACGTACTAGTTGAAAAGATGTAAGAGTACAGACAGCGAATTGACTTTCTCTTATACTATGGAAATAAATTCGGCCAAGTGCGAGTGTGGAACTAGCGCTTTGAGGGTTCCGCACAATTTCAATAAAGTGACAAACACTATCAAATTTTAATTTTTTGCGCGTTAAAATGTTACCAAAATTAGTATTGGGCATTTACTACCGATATTAGTAATCGTATCTCAATTGATATATTTATAATTACTTATAAAAAGAATATAAGAAAATATGATAAAACATTTTTGTGTGTGTGTTCTGAGAGACTAAAAACTTGTATATTTGATATAAATTTCAACTCGATATCTTTACGTTTTTCTAAGAAAATGATTTTCTGAGAAATCTTGCGTGGCTGTTAAAAAAAAGGTAATTTTCTAGTGATGTAGAAAAAAATTTACAGTTTTTTAATTTTATTCTTTACTTTGCTATGAGGCCTTACTTCATGCTAAATTTCACGAAGCTAGGTCATTGGGGAGTACCTTATTATTATGCGAGTGACCACATTAACGGTCATATTTTTTTAATGCGTGGATTTAGAAGTTTGGTTTTTTGACAGCTGCAAGGAACCGCATGCTTGAGTATTTGACATTAATTTCAAGTTGATACCTCCACGCGATCCTGAGAAAAAGGGTCTTGACAGAGTCAGTCAGAGAGACAGACGGACAACGAAGTGATATCCTATAAGGGTTCCTTTTTTCCTTTTAAGGTAAGGATTAAAGACGTGTTTATTTCCGTATATTAAAATATGTATGTCTCTTCTACAGTATTTATTGTTCTAAGGTAAAAATATATGTTAGTAAGTGGTTAGTTTCCGCTCTGAGCTCGAGGGACTTCGCGGGAAGTAATGTACGAGAATAAAGTATCACTTGTGTTGCCTATCTTTTGTTTTTACTCAAAAAAACTGTCGCTATTCTTTGTCATACAAGTAATTAATAGTCTATAATATATACTCTTGATTTTTGCTAAAATACTATTAGCAGACATACTATCACATAACAAATTATGTAATATAATTAAGGTTTAATTTTTGTAATTTTTGAAATCCCATACAATTTCATTCCTTTTGCTATATCGCTATATTTTACATTTTAATTTTCAAAATTAACCAAATTGACATAATCGATCATACAGCTCGACGAGCACTTCATCCCCATTCCCATCCCAAACTCTATCCCTATCTCAATATTAATTATTATTCTGTTATTTTCCCATTAATAATATTACTAGTAGAATTAGAAAAAGGTATCACATCAATAGAAATGATTTATTACTACAGTCATATTCATTCACAATTTCCTTATACAAGTTAAATATTTGTATTTATATGATTCATGATTCTCAATAACAATTAAAGTGTGATATAATATTTACGCAAACTGGTTTTGGAATAAATGTGCCGGGGATTTCCCTAATTTATTCTAAAAACAAATTTTTTCGGAAATTATTCTGCAATCTACACATATACAGAACATTTAATTTTTTTTTATTTTTCTCTAATTTTCTGGTTATCTTGATTCAAAGTACACTAGCGACTAACCCAGCTTACCACAAACAGACAAACATACGCGGCGTGTGACTTTGTTTTATCTAAAACTTATGTAATCCTACTAATATTATAAACGCGAAAGTTTGTAAGAATGTATGGATATCTGTATGTATTCATGTATGTTTGTTACTCTTTCACGCAAAAACTACTGAATAGATTTTGATGAAACTTCACAATAATATAGCTTACCCATCAGAATAAGACATAGGCTATAATTTATAATGATATAGTATGAATTATCCCAAATATAGCGGGTGAAACCGACCGGCTCAGCTAGTGAAGTAATAATTTCCAAATTTTGTCTCGAACAAGTTACTATCAGTCCGTAACGCAATAGTGATTAATCTCAAGTATTTATTTATTTTGTTTTGTATTTAACTATATTTTTTTGGACAGAATATTGTTATCAAGAACCGACAATAACGATGGGTTGATCGTCAATTTAGTTCTGGTGGTCGGGCACGCTAGACGTTACATTATTTCTATCTATTTATTACGTAATTTACATTTTAGTCAAACAGTCTACGTATGGTGAAGGCGATCGTTGAGATCATTGTAAACAGGCCTTTATACCAGCAACAGGGTTACAATCCCCAGGCACTCTGTTCTCTTCATATTATTCTTTTTCTTCTGGAATAACAAGTTAAATTTAGCACATGTATGATCTTTTAGGTGATTTTCCTTGTACTCAAATGCTAATTTATGTTTGGATGCTTTTATCTTAAAACCTGTTATTTATAAGCAGTTATTCTGACTTTATGATGTTTACGTAATATCTACGTAATAAAACCATATATGGTATAGTATAGAAACATTGAATATGTTTGCGAAATTTACGTCATTTACAGTACTTTTATAAATGAGATTTTGTTTTATATAAAACTTATGTAATCCTTCCTACTAATATTATAAACGCGAAAGTTTGTAAGAATTATGGATGTTTGTTACTCTTTCACGCAAAAACTACGGAATAGATTTTGATGAAACTTTACAATAATATAGCTTACACATCAGAATAACACATAGGCTATAATTTATAATGATATAGTGTGAATTATCCCAAATATAGCGGGTGAAACCGCGAGGCGGTATATGTTTCTTAATAACTGTAATCTAAATAAATTCTTTTAAAATTTAAATAAATATCATTCTCTACTATATTATCTGATTTTAATAAAAAAAAATATAGAGCATATGTTCTATTGAAACCATGTATTTATCAATGAAATCCATAGCATAATTTGTCCATTAAATATATTATATGGGGAAATAAGGAAGCCAGCAGAAAGATTTTCTATTTTATTTTCCATAACTAAAAAATAAATATATGTTAAAAAACTAATAATTTTAAAAATAATAAATAGGGGTCAAGTTTAAACAAAAAAGTGACCTCTAGTTATTTAGATCTTGCAAACTCTAGACCGCTGGATATTCAGTATTGACACAATCCTAACTAATATTATAATATCGAAAGTAACGTCGAATCCTCGGTAATACTTAAGAATACAAACTCAACAAACGCGACTGAGATTTAATACAATAATTAAGCCATCTACCGCCATATAGATGATCTCTGTTTGTCTGTTACGCAATCATTTACAAATTATAGATATATAAGACATTTAATACAAAGACATCTGTCTCATTATAGAGCTTGGGGAAAAACGTAGGCTATGTTTTATCGTGAAAAAAAAAACTTAAAAATATAAAACAAATGAATGTGCAATTACGACAGTTTGACGTGTAATTTCGTGGAGTGAAATGTAGTGTAGTCTAGTATTATATAATAGTATAGTACCTTTGAAAAATATTTCTAGTAGTCTAGCAACGGAGGCAAGACTTCGATATCGTGCTTCTTTTGAAAACTAAATCGCAATATCAAATTGTAATAAGATTGGGCAAGTATTTACGAGTTACGTAAGTGTTTCACGTTTACGTTGTTATTGTGTTATATTACGTGTAGTGTGTTGTTATTATTGATTCAGGTCACTCCCGAACTCGTGAGGAAAGTACGCGTGAGTGAGCGACAAATTGTATGAGCACGCGATAAGGTTAAAGTTTGTTACTTGTATAAATTTTCTACTATCGAAATTTGTGATACTCTAGACTTCACTATAAAGGACTCGACGAGACCTATAGAGAACCGCCCAAGATGGTGAGGGAGGTGATCTGTGATTGAGAGTTGAGACCTTTTAAAACTTGATAGACAAATAAACAACGAAAAAAAGCTTGAAAATTTAAGGATGTTTCACAAAAATAGAAGGTTCAAAAATGTTATTAAATTGCAATTCTATTGTCTTATTGCGATTAATTCAAAAAGTACTAATCAGATTTTCATGTAGTTTTTCAAATAAACGGAATGATTTATGAGAATAATTTTAGTGTACAATTAATCAACGTAAAATAAATTAAGGTATTGTGTAAATTATAGTTTAGGGAGCTAGTTTATATAAACACACGATAGAAGTGAAACTTCAGTAAATCGACAAAAGAATGAGATGAATATATATAATAATATAAAATAGTATGTATATTTCTGTCTCATTCTTTCCTACACATTTTTGTATTTGTGTCTCTTACCTGTCGTTTTGTATATTTCTGTCTCATTCTTTCCTACACATTTTTGTAATTGTGTCTCTTACCTGTCGTTTTTTCCGTTGCATCTGATTTGAAATCACAACGATTCTAAAGAAGTTTCACTTCAAAAGTTTTGTCGTGGATACTCCTAATAAACTAGAACATTAACAACTACACAAACAAAGAGAAACTGTATTATACTACATAAATATCTTTAGTTAAAAAAGGAAGGATAGACGGCGATTTGAAAACGGAAGCTCATCCACTTCCGTTTTGAAATCGCCGTTATAAAATTTTCACTGTCCAACATCCGCATTGAAGATATAAAATGTTTAACAAAATTTTATTAAAGCAAAAATGTTGTCATTGATGTAGAGTAATTGGGAGAAAATGTATTCGTTTATACAGTTAGTAAAAAATCGGCTAAGTGCGAGTCGGACTAGCGCAATGAAGGTTCCATAAAATGTCGGTTGGGGAATAAGCTCTGATGTTGGAAACCTCTTGTTTCCATTCATAGAAGGTCCTTTTACAAACTGTAAGTTATTATTTTTTAGGTTACGTAAATGGATTCATTCGAAAGGGATAATTCCCTTTACAAACTAACTGAGGTAGGGCACAGCAGGAAACTTCCTGCTCAAATATGGAGCAGCCCGACTGGGGTACAACCTCAACCTTACAGAAGATCACAGCTAAATAACACTACGCTAAAGCAGTGTTGTGTTCCTGTTGGTGAGTAAGGTGACCAGAGCTCCTGGGGGGAATTGGGGATAGGGTCGGCAACGCGCTTGCGATGCTTCTGGTGTTGCAGACGTCTATAAGCTACGGTAATCGCTTACCATCAGGTGAGCCGTACGCTGATTTGCCGACCTAGTTACATAAAAAAAAAAAAAAAACAAATATCAATGTGATTGATTTTTACCAAATTGTTGCCCCTCTTGCGAGAATCAAGACAAACATAAACTACCGTATCTTTTGAATGCCTAGATTTAGAAATTTAATTTCTTTACTGATCTTAAGGATTATATAGCTGAATTTAATTTAAAAAATGTCTTGAGAGACAGTTACGGAACCCTTAAAAATATCCCGTTTTCCTCGCATTTGCTGTTTGAAAGTTTTTTTCCTAAACCTCGAGGCTATTCCAAAAATTTTCCGAACACGATTGACAAATTTCACCCGTGAGGCGATTAAAGAAAATAAATCGAAGTTTCTTTTAAAAACGATGCCAAGGGAGGAAATGAAAGCGGTGCGAAATTGAGAAACAGTATTTATGAGTTCAAATGGGAAATAGGAATCTAATCATGATGTTGCTTACAACATTTCTTATAGGAATTTATAGAGGTTTTTGGAGGAGAGACGAATGTATAAAGTACTGATTAATCTATATTTATGTTAGTATTATAAAAAAGTATGTTTTCATCGAATAAACTCAAAATGTAATGGATCGAATTCAAAAATTCTTTTACCATTATAATGCTACATTATCCCTGAGTGATACAGCCTATATTTATTACTAAAAAATAGGTATTCCTAATAAAACTTAGTCTCATCGCATGTGCTGTGGAAACTATCGATGGTAGAACAAAAAAATATTTTACAATATTAAAAAAAGCATGTCAATATCTATAGAAAATCGCAATATCATATGTCCAACTATTGTAATTATGTCACTATAACTACGTTGATAGAAACCCTAACCAAAATCAGATCATGTTATCAATACATTAGTATCAATCTTTTCGTAAAAAAGCAGTGATGGCCCAGGGGTTGAGACTTCAAGTCTTACTCGGGAGGTCCGAGTTCGATCCCCCACACAGGCACACACCTCTGACTCTGAGTTATGTGTGTTTTAAGCAATTAAATATCACTTGCCTTAACGGTGAAGGAAAACATCGTGAGGAAACCTGCACTCCTGAGAGTTCCCTAAAGTTCTCAAAGGTGTGTGAAGTCTGCCAACCCGCACTTGGCCAGCGTGGTGGACTATGGCCTAATACCCTCCTCATTCTGAGGAGGAGACCCGGCTCAGCAGTGGGCCATTGACGGGTCGCGATGATGATGATGATGAATCTTTTCGTATTCAAGTGTTTCAATACCTGTAGATAACTTTTTGAATTACTTAAATTGGACATACCGTTTAAAAGATATTACGGATTTAAAAATGTCTATCTAAACAAAATACTAATAGGAAATGCTGCAGCATCGGTATGTCCTTAAGCACAGTACCGCGCAACGCAGTGAGGGAGGGGGAGGGGGCACTGAAGTGTGTATGTATGGAGATAAAACAGAATGCATTTGGGGATACATACAGGCATATAATATTCTCTGCTACTTACAGATATTTACTGAAGTTTCAACGGGTAGACATCCATCATCAGTAGAAGAACCCGTTGAAACTTATACCGGGTTGAAACTTGTACTGAAACCGGGTGTCCATCTCTGGCACACATCCCACGCACCCTAGCAAGTCTCTGGTGGAAGGAAGAAAAATACAAACCCAAACTTTAATATTCAAATTCAAAAAGTATTTTCTCGCACAAATGTCTCGCATATATTCCGCGCTTGCATTGTATCTACAAAAACCTCGGTCCTTGGTCAGTGTGCAGATGAAGCGATTCTATTGGTTCTTAAAAACATATCTCGCTACACATCCTCGCTCATCCCTAGTGGAAACGCAGCTAAGTCATTTCCACAGGAACTGCGGTGAGCAAAGCTAGGTAAGCGATTCTATTTGGTTAAAGGTTAGAGTATGTTCTTATATTTTCTTTCAAGTCCAATAACGTGTAATTATTTCTATATTAATTGGAAACAATCGGCATAAACGCCATTTTGAGTTGTTTCATTCACGTTTTACTTGTAGAGAATTTAATATCATAGAAAATATAAATACTTTATCGTCTATAAGTACGTTAAATTAAAGCACGTCTTAGGTTAGTTTAAATTACTAACCTAACTACAACAGAGAATGTTCTGAATACAATTATAGCTCTGTACATAACTTTATCGTAATCATACTACTGAGGTAGATAAATCTTTAAGGAGAATATAAGAGAGAATTTTACTCTATTTACTGATTAAAACATCATTTAAATACAGTCGATATGTGGTACATACAAAGTATGATAAAAATTAATCTATAAAACCTAAATGAATTAAATCATTACTTTGTATATTTGATTTCCACGAAAATAAAAAATTACAAGCAATTTAATATACAAACTATATATAAACACATGCGTTAAACTATATGTAAAAGCTACTCGTAGTACCGTAAATATTAAAGAATTCATCTATCAAAGATATAATATTGTATAATATATACAATATTATGAAGTCCTAAGATAAAATGGTTTATTATAAACAATATTGGTTATACTCAAACATAAAGGACAACAAAGATATACCGATTACCGCTTCATTGGGCTTCCCTTGTATTATCTTTCCATTATCTATTATTGATTTCTATCGGTTTGTTTGTAATAAGTAAAAACTTACAGGGATATATTCGGCAAACAACTTTCTTAAAAAAATATTTCTGCTTGTAGTTACAACTGTTACAGTTATCTTTGATATGGTTTGGCTTGAGATAATATAATTGCAAACGATATCACTTTTCCACCTTTTTGACATAAAAGTAAGTAATCAGTCATGTTTTACATTACTTTGTTTCCGAAAACAATGTTTTTATTAATGATATTGTGATTGCATGATATTGTGCAATAAATTATAACCTAATATATATACCGACATCAAAAAAGGAAGTTATCAATTCGTTTGTTTTTTTTATGTTTGTTACCTCAGAAGTTCCTCATTTATGAACCGAATTGGGAATGTCTTTTTTTACTTGGTAGGAATTTGATTTTTTTCAAAATCCAGTTAAACGATGGCATCCTTCAGAAATTGAGAGAATTCCTCAAAAGCTATAGAATGTATAATTTTGTATTAGATTTTTGTTACTTACTAAACTATATATTTATTAATCGAAACAAGTTAGAAAATGTGGGTCACTGGTTAAATTATAATTTTTTTAAGCGTAAAAAATTAAAAGCTTCCCAAAACGTTTATAAAAACTCATTTTTTTTATGATGAATATTAATTAAAAGTGTATTTCGCTTTAGTGTTAACTTATCCATAGTTTTTGCATTTATTATAATACGTTGGTTATACTTCAAACAAACAGACAAGTTGAAGGATAACATTATGCGAAAGTTTGATAATAAAGACTAACCAAAATCTACCCGTGAGTATATTCACTCTCTGCCGCTGGGAGAGCATCTCGTAAGAGCCGAGTAACCCAACACCCCCATTGGTGGTAGGGGATCTATTCTCCGACTGGCTTGCGGTCGAGCCGCATGTCTGCCGGGTCTACCCCCTCCCTCTCCCATCCCATTACTGCTGCGGTTCCAATGAACACCGAGTTCTTGCCCGGGGTCCATTGAAACCGCAGCAGTCTTCTCTTCGCTCCTCCTCCTCACTCTATCTTCGAGGCGGCAACGCATCGACAAAACAATTGTTTTGTCGATTGTCCATGGGCTACGGTGGCCACTTTTCATCAGGTGGACCGTCTGCTCATTTGTCTCTCATCTATCATAAAAAAACCATGTATGTTGATTTAAACTAAAACTACTAAATGGATTTTGGTAAAACTCTATATGATTGAAGAGTATCAAACACAGCAATCATATTTAATACTCTATAACAATGTAGTTTTATCAAAATCGTGTGAATTGGGTAAAATATAACTATTTAATTAGAGAGCATCTTTTATTATTCAACAGAAACTGTCCATTTTTCTGTTTCAGAAATCTAAAACTAACAATATCTTTTAAATTCTTGCTCTATTTTTCAATAATCTAAATTATAGTCCTGTTATCTTGTACGCTTATTCTATCTGATTATTGATTAATAAATTCATTATTATCATAATGATAGGGGTATCTTAATCTCATTTAGCCCTGTGTAATATCAATATTTAGTGTGGTGGAAACTCGGCCACGGGCCGGTTTGGAGTATTTAATTTTGTGGTAAGTGCTAATTGTAACTACTTGTACTACTTACCTACTTAATGCTTTAGTAGTATGATAATTTTTTAAATTTCATTTTAAGTTAAATTGGTATATTTATACTTACTGTGTTAAGACAAAACCAAATTATAAAGTCTTTAGTGATACTATTTATAATCTATTTATAAGCTCTATAACGGCTGCACTCATTATTATGATGTTTGATATGATGCGTTGCTCTCCAAATTCAAGATAAGAAAAATCGTCTTGTATGACATGAAACAACTTTTTTATGATAGATCAAAAACTAGGCTAGGATAGCTAAATAACATATAATAGGTATAGAGGTACATTAATAGGGTATATATAAAAATACTTTTTATACGATTAGTGCTAAAAAAACGAATCATATATTTGATTTCTACATCATTTGAAATATTTAATCAAAGTGGCAATAACAGATGGATCAATTCTCATGCAATGTATTTATCGATTTTTCTGCTAGACAGAGAGAGATTCTTTCTTACATTCTAGATATTAAAATTTAAAACCCATATAATTTTAGTACAAGACATAAAATACATTATCACAACCCATTAATGGCCTATTGCTGAGCCGGGTTTGCTCCTCAGAAACAGGAGGGGGTTAGGTCATAGCCATTAAAGCACCGTTAGAGCAGTGATATTCAATTGCTTAAAACACACATAACTCTGAAAACTCAGAGGTGTGTGCCCAGGATCGAACTGGGAGGTCCCAGTTCGATTAATATCCCGAGTAAGACACCGATGTCTTCACCACTGGACTATCACTGCTTTTTTACAACAAATACATTAATAAATTATTCATATAAATATTTAAAATATGAAATATAGTCCACGTGATAATAAAGATGATATCTAAAAACATAATCTGCCTAATTGTAATGTTTAATCGCAAAAATTCACAAATTAATTTTATGAGCAGAAAATCTACAATAAATGGTTATCGTAGAGATAGTAAAAGCGATAAGATAATATAAGAATGTTTTTATGTAATACAATTATTTCTAAATTTTTATAAGTAGTCTGACCTTGCCAGGTATGTGGGAAAGTTTTTTTCAAAATTTGTTCAGCTTCTGAAATTTATCCAAAGTAAACTCTACAGTCACTCTACATTCACGATAATTAAAACTGTGTGATTTTTTTAAATTAGTGAGAGTTGTCGTTGAAAGGAGAGTTAAAAATAATAAACAAAAATAATTTTGAAATATAGTAGTGGAACCAGTGGTGGACAAGAAACAAGTAATGGACGATAAAAACTTATTGAATATGTACTAGTATCATTAGTAAAACACAAAGTATTTTGTTAATTAAATTATCTTGTAAATTGAGATGGCAACATTGAGTTATAACTTCTGAGAAGTTGTGTTTGTTGAAGAAATTTTGCAGATATATGTTACTGGTGCACTATAATCATTATATATCATCATGCTGAGCTCTCTCCTTAGAATGAGGAGTATATCATGCATGCGGGTTGGCAGACTTCACACACCTTTGAGAACTTTTAGGGAACTCTCAGGAGAGCAGGTTTCCTCACGATGTTTTCCTTCACCGTCGAAGCAAGTGATATTTAATTTCATAAAACACACATAACTCAGAAAAGACAGAGGTGTGTACTCATATTTCATTGTCTCTCCTACTAAGTTTGGAGAAAGTGATCTTGTGGTCTATAGAAACCATTTAAAACAGTTCTTATATATTATTTAGATTAGGCAAAATAGATTACGAACATATACAATATACCAAATGAGTACACATTTATTAAAATGTATTTTGTAGACTCTATGTTGCAAGATATATCTCATAAACATTATAAATATTCTCTATAAGTAAATAATTTTGATTTAAAAATAAAACGCTTCGAAACAAAACGAAATAAAGCTAAAAAAACCGTTTCATTAACAAAGTAATTTTCAGAAATTATTACGATTTCATTTCAATTGACATTTGTTTTCAAATATATTTATTATATTCATTCATATTCATATAAACATAATTTTTTTAAACTTTATGATGACTGTATTTAAGTTCGATTTAAAAATTTAAAAGACTGTTAAGGCATTTACGAAATTATTAAAATTCTTCTATGATCCGGGGATCTCTATAAGTTGACAAAGTGTTACCACGATTGCTAAAGCAATTCCTTTTAAATTTCTTGGTAGAAAGATAGATTACAATGGACGTACACCATTCTTAGAGGTAGTTGACGAAAATCTGATGAATGATCTCAATAAGGTAGACAAACAGCCAATAAGTAATATAAAAAAAAGCGTGGATTTACGACAACTATCTCTCATCTCCTCTTACTTAGCCTTTCTTGGTGTACGACTTTGGTAATACTCTCTCGGCAGAGTTAGATACAACCGTCACTAAAATCTTGAAAGTATGGTTTGGATTGGCACCCCTCAACGTTATTTAGGGATCATAATAGTTTTGGGTTGAAATTGAAAAAAACCATCGGAACTTTATAAGCACCTCAGAGTTACCAAAACGCATGTCTTGGGAAAGTCACAAGATGAATTAATTATCATAATTCCAAAAGACAAAAGAAAAATCAAGACTTCAGTTCCATAAACAATTTATGTCAGGTGCACAGGTAAATAGAGCTGGATTAGGCGCGAGAAGGCACTTATTGGTGGTATGCAAGGTTCTCCTTGATAGTAAACCTGTCGGCAGCTAGAGCTCAAAAAGGATTGACCATAAATTTACCACAAATTAACTTTATAAAAGAAGGCTCATCTCTAAATTCTAAAAACAATCCCTATTCAATCCTAGGCCCTGCACCTGATTGGACTGTTTAAATGGACACGTATGAAAAACATTACAAAATCCCCGAGGATGTTGGTATTTCGTCATCCAGATCGGACATTTTCCTCTTTTGTAAAGTCACTAAACGCGTAGTACTTGTAGAACTTACCGTACCGTGGAAAACAAACATACCTAAAGACCACGCAATGAGACTGAATAAATATTATGAACTTACGGATGAATTGATGAGAAACGGTTATGTATTAAATTTATACTCTGTAGAAGTAGGAGCGAGAGGTATACCAGCAAAATCTCTCTATAACTTGTTGAAAGACTTAGGCCTACCCAGAACGGCAGTAAATTATAAACTAAAGCGAGTAACTAGAGCTGTGTTGACAGGATCGTACCAAATTTGGCTGGGAAGGGAGAGTAACACCGAGTAGTGAAGGTTGAGGGTTGCATCGGAAAGGGACGTATTTTATTAACGATTGTCAAATTAAACTTATGGGTAGTGTAAAATATATTGTGCGTAGGACTGTCCATTTAGAAAAAACTTACGCTTTATAACATTTACGACAACATTAAACCATATCAAGATAAAATAAATACTTATAGTATAATTGTCATTACGGATTATAGATAAAAATAATATTTTTGATAACCTATACCATTTAACATGCTTTCATTTTTTGCGCGTCATTTTTGTATCTATAATGCATGGTTTATCGTCTTAATTCGCTCAAAAATGAATGCAAATAGCTAAAATTATGTAGTAATAATATTCTAGATATATAGAATATTTGGTAGCTTGGGTAGCTGGGTCTCAAGACCCGGACACTGCTCGGCTATCATCTAGATTATATGTTGATATTGTCGTTAGAGTGTTACTGCGCAGTATAGTTCCCATATACTTAGCATCAGAAGTGGGATAAAGAACTCGCCCCACAAGTTCACAAGTTCCGATTAAAGATTCTAAGCATTATATATATTAGTTTCATCACAGCGCGTAATTTAGGATTTTTTAAATTCAAGTTGGTAGTATAGAATAAAGATTCACAGATAGTGTGATGGAATAATGTGCGTTTAAATTGTTACGAAGGTAGTTTAAAATTGTGATATATATTTTGAAGTAGGATACGCCGAGCTAAATCGTTTTATTTTATGTATTTGCTACTGGAACAAGCGTTACACGTTTAGAGTTTGCCTCAGGCATCTCTCATTCTAAACCATGGTGTAAACTTACCGTACACATACACTGTCACATCTTGGGCTGATTAATAGTATTATTAGTATCAGTGGCGTAACTACCGGGTGGCGTTTCGACAAAATGCCAGGGGCCCCGAGCCGAAGGGGGCCCCTGGTCTGAGAAGGCTGTGAGCACAGGTGGATCTTGAATATTTACTATTACAATATTTAGTAAACTTTATAACTAAGGTGCAGGTATTTACCCAACGCAGGATACCTGTTGACGAACGACCTTTTTTTCATAAGTTCATAAGTATTTCGCACACCGGCGCAGAAGATGCTTGACGCGTGCCTGGGTTATATTTCTTAATATTGGAGGAGGGGGCCCCATCTGATGAATTTGCCAGCGGTCCCGAACCATGTAGTTACGCCACTGATTAGTATGGTAATACAGATTTTAACCAATATATTTCGATACGGTTGAATGGAATTTTGAATCATTCTGATAAGTACCTACGCCATTCGGGTCGAATTGCCCGCAGTGTGACTAATAGTTTTTTGTAAAACAAGAACAGCAACAGTTCAATTTACAAAAGTGCTTGTACATGCAGTTTTTGTAGTGTCCCATTTATCCAATTGGATTACTAAAGCAATATTTTATGACACGTGCTTTGGATATTTTTACATACCTGAAATAAAATAGAGTTTTACAGTAAGAGAAGTTAAATAAATTACCACTAGTCCACAACTGGGAGTTCATGACTAGTAATCATTTTGTCCGTTATAATAATATAGTGTTATACTATATCTTTCGTTATTAAGTCGTATTTTATTAGACGTTTCTATATTAAGTCGTATTTTAATTAAAGAAGGTTATTGCAAAACATATTGTTGTTGATATAAAATTAATATTTAATCTATGATATAAAAATTACCCACATGCTCCTCGATAACGAAGGCCTAACACGACACTATAATACTAACTTCATTGTGCACTGCGCGAAAACACCAGAGAGACTGACTCTAATCTATCGCACTAAAGGTTTATATTGTCTAAACGTCGGAGTACTTGTCATTACATAAAATGATCTACCCGCCAATACCACTTTATAAACGGTGTTGCTAACTTTACAAACATACAAACTTTACATTGTAATATTAGTAAGATAACATTGTTCACATACTACTATTCCCTTTACCCCTCCAACTAAACTAAATACTTGTACTCTACTTGTTGGTAGGAGTGAGCCACGAAAGTAGTCCAATGACTGCGATTTGAACCCACGACTTATCGATCGTAAATCCAACGCCTGAACCACTCAGCTACTGACGCTTCAAATATTTATAAAATAAACTAGCTGACCCGACAGACGTTGTCCGGTCTTATCTATGAATATTGAATTCGAATTGGCTGTCAAAAGCTTACATTAGAAAAGTTAATATGGTCGTTTAGTTTTCTTAAATTTTCTAATTTTCCGCGAAACTTTTTAAATTTTTTCTATCACATATTTTTTCTATCACCCATAATAACGTTCTCTTGACAATAACAAACACAACAAAAAAAGAATTAGCGAAATCGGTTCAGCTGTTCTCGAGATTTGCGCGTAGCAACACATTCAGCGATTCTATTATTTTAATACTCGGTAGCGAGTTCGAGCGGTGGAGGTGAGAGTTTGTGCACTGCTCGTCTTCCGTCTAGATTATATGTTAATCTCGTCGTTTAAGTATTACTGCGCAGTATACATAGCTCCTATATACTTAGCAGTAACTCAATCACAAAAAAGCGGTTAAATGGATTTCGATAAAATTTGGCTCAGGTAATACAGAATAAAAATAAAATATTTATTGCACGCTTTAAGAAATTATAGCCTATGTGTTATTCTAGTGTGTAAGCTATATTATTGTAAAGTTTCATCAAAACCCATTCAGTAGTTTTTGCGTGAAACAGTAACTAACATACATCCATACATTTTTACAAACTTTCGCGTTTACGATATTAGTAGGATTGAAAACTAGTCGATCAGGCCCGGCTTCACACGAATGCAATTCACAACGAATTATGGATTAGATTTAAAAGAAACCATTTATTTTCGATATATTTAGCTAAGTAAAAATATCACCGGCACACAAAAAAAGAAGTTGTCTGTGCACCGGGCGCCACCTATCTACGGGCATGTTTTTCGACCCGCTGAACATGAATTTCAAGTCAGTTTAGGCCGTCCGGGCTTCAATTTCGAGTAAATTGCAAAAAACCCCAAAAAATAGCGAAAATTCGATGTTTTGGGAAGAAAAAAATTTTTAGATCTAATGCAAGCATAATTTTCATGTATTTTGATCTGTTAAATACTAATTTCGATCGTACTTTAATCATAAACCGTTTTAAATATAAAAAAATTGTAAAAAATCATCAAAAATTGCAAAAATCGTGAAAAATTGGGATTATCTAGGTACAAAAAATTTTGTGGACCCGGATTGACGAAGATTTTCATGTAATTTAGTCTGCTTGATCTGATTCTGCAATAAATTTGGCCCATAGTCCCCTCAAACATTCATAAAACTGCAAAAACCGTAGATAGGTGGCGCCCGGTGCACAGACAACTTTTTTTTTTGTGTGCCGGTGTATTCATTCAATTTTATTATTATCCCGTAGTAATTCTGAGATTTCTCGATAAACGATATCTTTATAAAGAAATTGATATTATTATGTGCAATTCGTTGGTGTTGAGAAGGTTTTAAATGTCACCTTTTTCTGTAGGGGAGAATTTAGTTGATGATGATGATGACTTGCGCCTTAGCATAATTTATATACCTTTGAGATGATAGCATTTAGTTTTTATACTTTTTTATTAAATCAAAAAGTATGAATTAATAAATAATTATTAAATTAGTTAAAATCGGAGTGATATTGTTAGTTTTCTCTAGTTTTTATGTTATACATTTGTTACAGGTGAATTATACATCACCACACCATGGCCACGGATAACGGAAACTCCACCATGGAAATGGGCACCAGTGACCAGGTTTTTATATTATTTTAAATAACAAAATATCACAACACATTAATACACATACTGTAAATATGACCATATAATAAAAATTGCTAACATTTATCCTCAGTGATTTTTTTTTTAATTAAATCTTTTGTTTTTGATATAATATTTATTATTTGCTATAGCCTGCCTACATTTATTATTTTAATAATTTATTCAATATTCAATTTTAAGTGTCTTTATTATTGTTTATGTATTAAATTTTAACATATAAGAAAAGAAAATATTTAAACAAATTTTGAACTTTATTCAAAATTTTCTAATATTAGTTAAACTTTTATCTGTCATTTGTTACATAGAAATGTTATTTGAAAGTGTGAAAAGTCTGTTCCCTAATCAGCTTCTAAATTATTCAATTAATTCAAAAATAAACTTTTAAAGATATTACTTAGAAATCATTAACTAGTACTTAACTAATTATAATATACTATAGAGGAGTACATATTAATTTTTGGGATGTTCTTAAAAATAATAAATGATGTCCCTATAGTTGTTAAGTGGTTAATTAATAAATGTGAATGTTAGAATAATATATTTTGATAAATATTTTAAATCTAATGATAGTCTATGTCATCGTACTTATTATTTACTATACTCGTCCAATAATTTCAAGTGAAAGAGATAACCTCAGTGATAACGTTGAATCATTGACCACAAGAAAAATATAAGACATTTCTACAGTTTGTAACGGTATAGCAAATCCGATAGGATGTTTCTTAGTAAATTCAACTAGTTTAACTCGTATAAATATTAAATAAAAATGTGTTAGACATTAGCAAAAAATTAACCTTGATATCAAATACTGTGATTCATTTCAACGTTAGTTCGTTAAGTGTAGTGTTTGAGAAAGGTTCGTATTAGTGCAGTGTTATAATTAGAATTACATAATCTAAATAACTTTAACGTAACTGAATATCAGAAGATTATAGATAAACTAAGGTAGGATTCCCAATTTTTATTTTTAAACACATTTTAAAAAGTTATGTTAACAAGTTAATAAATTAACGGTTTAAATCCATACCACAAAAATTATCTACTTTTTCTTAAATTTATAGTTAACGCTCTATATCTTATTTAATTGATTGATTATATCCAAAAGAAAAAAAATAGAAATTTTGCTTTTGAAAAGTATATTATTAGGTATTTTTATTTTTCAGGTTTTTATTTTTTTTCGAAATTTTTTATCACAAACAAATTGGCATAATTGTTTGTATTAACGCTACGATAAATGCAAGCTAAACTTATCTATATAGACAAAATGTTTGTACTGGCAACCCTAGATGTAAGATAAGTTCAAGTATTTTTATCAGCTATAAGAAACAAGATAATCTTGACAAACATTACACAGGTACTGGTGGCCAGCAAGAAGACAAAGACAGCAACTTACGCAGTCGGCTTTGTTGCGATGTTGGCAGCAATAGCCGTAGTAGTTACACTAGCTGTAGTGTTAACAGGGAATAATGCATCAGAAGATCCTATCACACCATCTACAGAAGGTCCTACTACTGTAACACCATCACCAACAGTAACAGCACCATCTACAACAACTACAGTCACTACATCCCCTACTACTGAAGGACCTAGTACTACACCAGCACCAGGTGGAATTGATTTAGAAGATATTATCAATGGAGAGTTTTCATCGCCATCTTTTAATGGAACTTGGACTTCAGGTTAGATTTACTTAGCTAATAATAAAACAGAATTTTTAGTACTTATAACAAACAATGACTCAGTACGCTTATCAATATGAAAATAAACTTAAAAGGGGAATTACTTTAACATTGCATTTTATAAAATTAACTGCTTTATAGATGAATCAATGAACGTGTCACCTAACTAAGTATCATTAATAAAATAAATATTATTGTTTGGTTAACAAGGTTATCCGGGAACATATGAAATATTAGCTGATTATCTTTGATGACTTGTATTCTGGAAAAGGTTAAACATTGCCTTTTCAGGGTTCCGTACCTTAAACCCTTATAGGATCACTTCGTTGTCCGTCTGTCTGTCTGTCCGTCTGTCAAGATCCTTTTTCTCAATATCGCGTGGAGGGATTAAGTTGAAATTATCAAATACTTAAGCCTGCGGTCCCTTGCGGCTGGCAAATCAAATTTCTAAGTGAAAGCATTGAAAAGATATGGCCGTTAATATGGTCACTCATATAAATATAAGGTACTTCTCAATAACCTAGCATCGTGAAATTTAGCAAGAAGTAAGGTCTTATAGCACAAATAAAGGATAAAATTAAAAAACTGTAATTTTTTTTTACTTCACTAGAAAATTAACTTTTTTTAACTGTCACGCAAGACCCTTTTTCTCTGAAAAACGAGAAAATACCAAGTTAAAATTTATACAAAATATTCTAATCTCTAGTTCCTCAAATATGTAAAAATATCAAACTGCTAGATCAATTTAATAAAAAGCCGCAGTCGCTTTTATCTCATATATTGTAATTTTGATTTTCGAGATAAGTCCAAATTCCCAGGGTTCGTCTTTTGACCTAGGAACATGATTCAATCAATCAACTAGTACGGGGAAAAATCTTAAAAATGCCAATTTTTTGTTACATCACGAAAAAAATTAAATTTTATAGATTATTACACATTATTTGAAGAATACGTGACATTATCAAGTTGAAATTAATATCAAACATGTAAGTCTATAGTATCTTAAAGCTGTAAAAAAATCAAACATCTAAGTGTAAGCAATCAATAAATATGGCCATTTATTGTTACGCGCTAACAAGTTGTTTTTCTATAGGGCATTCCAAATATGCGGACATGAAAAAAAATCGATGTTTGCGATTTTAATAACGTTCGAATATGTTAAACAATATATCTCCCTCGATACAGATACAAAATCTTTTAACTGTTTAAACTCTAGTTATTCCAAGAAAGAAATAAATAATTTGAAATAGAAAAATGTATTTTAAAAGATTATCTGGTAAAATATAAATTGTATTAATTAATTTATTACATTTTTAATTTCTAAGGCACCTCTTCCAGTTACTTAAATTTTCTAAGCCTTCTAGCATCGGGGTTTAATTCTGAACCGAAGACGTGTATATGTATAATATAATCGAATATTAATGAAATCGCAAATATCGACGCTTTTGTTGTCGTATCGTGTGAAATGAATCTAAAGCTATATAAGGCGCGTAGCAACGGCTGTTGACGATATGACAGTTGTTCAATGACACCTTGTAAAATATTTTAATTGCCTCCAAAAAAAGAAGGAGGTTTTATATTTCACAATATATTTTTTATTAATATATGTTCACCGATTTTAAAATTAATTTAGTGAAATATTTTTTTATTGCATTATTTTTTTTATGTTTTATTAGTTAGCACCCTCAATACTACTTTTAATAACTAATCATTTAAACCCGCATACGAAAATCAAAATTTGTTAGTGTTTGTCCCTTTGTTGAAACTGTACGGATCCCTCAGAGTGTGCGTTCTACACTCGCACTTGGCCGAATTATTTATATAAGATATACCTATTATAAGATATGCCCTCTCCCTCTCTCATCTCCTCAATGCTGCGGTTCCAGTGGATTCTGGATTCTTACTCAAGATTCACCGAAACTGCTGCATTCTTCTATTCGTTCCACCTCCGTACTCAACTTTTTAGGTGACAACGCATCGGCAAGACAACAGACCTCATTTTGCCAGTGGCCACTTCCCATAAGATAGACAGTCTGTTCCTTTGTCCTTTATCTAATTTTACTATACAACAATAGCTAACGTAACGTACTCCCATCAAAACAATATTCAATGCAAGTGTAAATGTAAGCGTGTTAAAATAATCTATTACTTATACATTTTCCATGACAATGGAGAAATTAATAATATTTAATTTTACAGGTAATGAGATCATATTTAGGAACGACAATGGCGACTTGATTCTATACGATGTTGATACTGACAGTCCAACAATCCTGATTCAAAATACGTCTCAGGTGAGTTAGTAAAAGAAAACAAAGATGTATGCGAGAGTCATAACTTAAACTATAACTTTGGAGGTTGACAACGCCATTAAATTTAAGTTTATACCTGTGTTAGTCTTAATCTAAGTTAATCTAGTCACACCTTGAAGCAAACTTGGTAAATTCAGACGTTATACGCGAGTTCTAGTTAACTTAAATTGTTAAAGTTAGTACTTGGTACAGTATAGTGGAGTTTAATTTTGCATGAGGTTGACTTATGTTAATATATACAATGTATGTACAATAAACTTAGTACGAATAGTAGTGTGACATTATAATTTAGTGCCGTAAGCCATGGGTTTGATTAATGTGAAGTATTCAAGTTTATATTATGGTTGTCTTATTGTTTTAGATTCTACAACAATCTGTCCGAGTGACCCAGATTTCTCCAGATGGCAGATATATAGTACTTTCATATAATGAAGAATCGGTAAGTGTCTTATTTGTACAAATAGACAGGAAAGTTAAGAAATATTTTTAGATACCTCTCCTAGGCAACCCTGGATCTACGAATTTTTGGAACTAGAGAAACAAAGCGTGTTGAGTAGCAGTTCCACTCAACACGCTTTGTAGACCATTCATTTTTTATTTTTAATCATATTATATGGTGATCTGTAACACAGGTCCAGAGCCCATAATGGACACCAGGTTCTCACAAAGTATATCTAGCTCATAATTTAATTTATTTTAATATCTGTCAAATGGTGAATACTTTGTGAGGGTCAATAAAAGAAATTTTTATTTTTTTTTAATTTTATTTATTATCATTTTGGCACCCGATAAAATTGCCGCTCGACTACTTAGAACTAGATCCCGCCTGCTGTTAGGAAATTTATAAATTTCGTATTCAGGATGTTGCCAGACACTTCGAGAATACAACTAAACTTAATGTAATAAATTTACGAAGGCAATTAAAAAATCGTTCTGAATTATAGTTTACTTTATAATTTATTTTGATTTACATTAATTCTGTTCATATACCATAGAACCAGAACTCCGAACTTATTTGGCGTATATTATTATTTCGCGTTAAAATAAACTTCACGATCCACGACTTTCAATTTTGGAAAGTCAATATTTAATACTTATTTGCTAAATTTTGCTAAACAATTATTTCTTTCTTACAATTGTAAGCACTTGCTTACTGTAGCAAACAATTGTGTCAACATTTATTAATAAACTTATTATAACTTGAATAGTCGTGTCAAGGTACGATTCGATTCGTTTACGGTCTATTAAAGTACAAAAACATAACTATATAGATTTAAAGAGTTACAAATACACTGAATTATTTTGGTATATTGGTATATGATTAAATATATAAAAATATTTAGGCGTTTGGAAAGTATTTTTTATTTTATCTCCTAAGGACTAATTTTTCCGGGATAAAAGTAGTAATTGTTAATTCAGATTATTAAGTATCTGTGCGCCAAATTTCATTGAAATCCGTTCAACCGTTTTTGCATGATTGAGTAACAAACATACAAACAAACTTTCACATTTATAATATTAGTAAGATAGTATCTATACATTGTGATGTATTTACTTGTTCTTTTAGATATTAGTTATGACGTTTTAAATGCTCCTTTCATAATTTAAACTCCTAACTTTATTTTTTTAATTTTCTACGGTATCTGCGTCTGTTGTTTGTCATACACTTGCTAGTTTTAGAGCATTTTGCGTCTGTTTACATATGACGATTCTCATATAGAATATTCATAAAGCTCTACAATGAAATAAATATTTACATTTTTTTTAACAAAATCAAGAAACGTAAAATTTTTATTTATTTTTTCACTTGACGACCAGCTTTATCTTCGCCGGATTAAAACATTTTTAAATGTAAATAACTTCTTTTCCTGACGTCCAATTTAAATTAATCAAAGTCTATATTTATGGTGAGACCTAAATCAATATAAGTGTAAAAAATATCATATCCAATTAACTTTAGTTTTTACGTAATACGTGCGTATAAACATAGAGAAACAAAATTTAAAAAAAAATTTTTTGTTTTCTGTTGGTATCATAAAGACAACCCCTTACACTAAGACAACCCTTTACACACACTAAGTTAAGACATTCGACAAGTTTTTTTTTCTGATTTTATACTACCATACAATATGAAATAGGGTGGGTGAGTTCTTTTTTTTTACAAAATTACTAGCTGTTTTTTAATTTTAAAAGCTTCATTTTCCTCGTCGGCAACAGTAAATATCATTAAAATGTAAACCAAGTATTCCATTAAATTAACAGACGATCCTTCTAGGAGAGAAACATTATTTAAGATCACGTCTTGTTATGAAGCTTTTAGCGCGACTCGCGACTTAATACTGTTTGCTTTGTTAATTATTAAAAATGTTATACTTTACATAGATTTAAAGTTATTAAACAAGTTAATCAATTAATTATTATATTGTAAATAAATATGTGATACATAAATATAACACATTTTAGTAAATTTTGACCATGTCGAGGATAGAAAAAATGTATGATTTCAATTGATCTCAAAACCATTTTAAATTCGTCATATAACTAATATATAGAAACTCAAAGAATATTAAGGTTTTTAATAGTAACTCTAACTAAGCTGAATCATTCCCTAAACTTATTTTGAACCACTTCCTAACCATATTATCATTAAGCTGGTAGTTTTTACATCCTATTGATTCCTGCTAAACAGCTGAATAGGTTTTGATGACATTATTTATGTTCTAAAAATATATAACATTTTCAGGTATACAGACACAGTTTTGAAGCCAGATATGCAGCCATCGACACTCTTACGAGTGATGTCATAGACATAACTCCTCCTGGAGTCGCTCCTGCTGATGCAATCCTCCAGAACTTTGTCTGGGGTCCGTCTGGATCTGCTCTAGCTTTTGTGTACCTCAACAACATCTACTACCAATCCAATTTAACTAGTACACCTCAACAGGTTACTACTAGTGGACAAAGGAATGTTATTTATAATGGTGTCCCTGATTGGGTGTATGAAGGTAAGCCAAAGATTCACATTGCTTGTATAAGTTTGGGCTTTCTGTTTCTATACATGCAATAAAATTGTAATTAACTGATCTTTGTATATTAGGCCCTTGAAAAGCTTGAAAAATGGATGCGAATTTTTTACTTGAAAACAATACGCAAGACGATAATTTCTTTAATTTATAATTAATTTCTTTCAAAGGTAGCTTTGGATTGTTTGAAATGAGATTTATTTCATTAAAATCAAAGGTCAAAAATATCCATATTTAAAGATATTTTACTCCAGCTACTTCAAAATAAAATACATTCTCATTTGAATTATTCAGGTTACTTTAGTGTTTTGTGCTGCTGCGGTAGTCGCGGTTATATTAGTAATTTAATTTGGGTCAACTAGCAGAAACATAGTTAAGTTTGCGTCTTATATAAGATCTGATGTGTATGTTTATATTCTATTTACAACATTATCCATTTTAAAATAGCTAGTAATATGGGGTTAAACAAAATAAACTTATCTAAATTAAATTAATAATATAAGAACCAATAAGATAGGATGAAGAAAGTGCAAAATTAATTTACGATAATGATCTATCTCGATCTCTTCTTAAAGTGATTTAGTTTGGAGGATAATTTTATATATTACTAGCTGACCCGGCAAACGTGGTTTTGCCATATAAATTTGGTGTGGGCCACCCTTATCACTTAGGGGGATGAAAAATAGATAGTAGCCGATTCTCAGACCTACTGAATGTGCATATAAAATTTCATAAAAATCGGTCGAGCTGTTTCGGAGGAGTATGGTAACTAACATTGTGACACGAGAATTTTATATATAAGATAATGGCTAAATTAGGTGGTATTAAAAAAATATTTTATAAAACCCCTTACAAGACATTAGAGCGACTGTTAGAACTATTATAAAATATCAAAAAAATGAGGGAAAAAAAGGTTAATTAATATCCTCCTGGGGTTATATTTTAGACTCAGACCAAAAAAAATGAGCATGCAATTCCTACTTCTCCGAGGTGTCCAACATTTAAGAAAGTTAAAATGCTAATAATTAACAAAAAAAAATTAAAACCATACCACCATATATTAAATGGTGTTTAATATTTTTTTCAGAGGAAGTTTTTGCTTCAAACAATGCTCTCTGGTTTTCAAGTAATGGCGCCAAAATAGCTTTTGTTACTTTTGATGATACAAATGTGCGAGTGATGAAGATCCCTCACTTCGGTGTTCCCGGATCCGTGGACTATCAATATACGACACACAGAGAAATACGTTATCCTAAGGTATGTTATTTTATCATTATAGAAAATTGTGGACAAAAACGTTTATTATCATGTAGCAGTTTACTTTTTAAGGTAGATCATTATTTAAAAATCGTAAATAAATCTCACTGAGGTAGGGCACAGCAGGAAATTTCCTGCTTAAATATGGAGCAGCCCTACTGGGGTAGTACCTCGACCTTACAGAAGATCACAGCTAAATAACACTACTCTAAAGCAGTGTTGTGTTCCTGTTGGTGAGTAAGGTGACCAGAGCTCCTGGGGAGAGCGATGCTTGTGGTGTTGCAGACGTCTATAAGCTACGGTAATCGCTTACCATCAGGTGAGCCGTACGCTTGTTTGCCGACCTAGTTACATAAAAAAAAATGTTTTATTTAATCAAATACATCTGTATATTTAAAAAAATCTTTCTGACATTATAAATAAAATTAATATAATTTTTTTTAATCTGGACTAAATTTAAACCATATGCTATTTCTAAGAAAAGATTTTATGCTCATGTTCCTTTTAAAAGACTTAAGTAAATTGGATGTGCCAAAGCACTCACCTATGCTATTGCAATATCGTGTTACGAAAAAGCCTTTTCTTTTAAATCCATTTAGCAGAAATACTTAAGAATCATCCGCAAGCTTTGCTTTAAACACAAACTATTATTTAATTAGTTTTTTTTAAATATCCTGGAATTTATATTGTAGAAGTAAGGGCAACGTAATTTTTTAGTGAACGCATTTTATTTTTTGTATTCTTCTCAGCAAATCGCTTCGTTTGATATCCATATCATGGGCGTGCTCAATAAACAACTAGTCCGCAATCTTGAGCCGTCCGCCATATTAGATTTATTAATCAAGCAAAATTTAATTTCTATCGGTTGAGGATTACTCAGTAGATAATGAGAGGAGAACATTTGCATAGAAATTACAAACAAAATTACTATTAACAGTAGGAGTATATAAAAATACTATAAATATAGAACCTTAAAAGGTAATCATAATGGGTACTGTATTTCAATAATATTCGATATAAAAGTCATAGCTCAATCCCTCCGAAATGAAATATACCCAAATTTCACGGTTCGAGAGATTTAATCAAGTGTCGTAGAGCGTATTGTTGAAGAGATATCATAAAACCTGAGCCCTGATTTCTGTCTTTATTGAAGCTTTCTACGATTACGATGTCTAAATCAATAAAGATGTAAAGATTCATCTAATACTATGATAATTGTACAATCAAGAAGAATAGTTTCTTTAAGCAAAACGAGACCCAGTTCTCCTAAATACGGGTTTAGTAACGTGTGAAAATTATAGTATAGTTGAATCACTTGTGATCTGTGACTTGAATAAAATTACTCAAAAATCCGTCAAAACAAACGAAAATATGTTTATCTTTATCATTACACTTAATGGTGCATATGTAAGAAGAAGACAAGTATGTGGCTTACATTAGTTTAGATTAATTATTACGAGCATCCATAAAAGACACTTTTTCGAGATATTTTGTTGTACATTATCTTAAGTCAATATAAAAAGTGATTTGAATAGGTTGATTGTAGAATTGAATGTTGTTTATCGCATTCTTACAGTTGTATATTAACAAAAAAAGTAAAGTAAATTTTCAGCAATAAGAGTTGCAAGAAATATGTTCACAAACTTTTGCTAACAGTCAAAATGTGGATGTCTTTACCACATTTTGACTAAAGTAAAGACGAGTTATATAACATAGCAACACAATTATTATGCAGACAACAAAATTATATTATAACTAGTATGCTTAAAGTGTAAAGAATCGACTAAATACAAAGCAAAGATTTTGTCACCTTGAAAATGTATTTCTTTGTATAAGCATGAGTCATTGTAATTTATTGTCAGATGATTGGGATTGTTCCGAAATTTTTATCTTCTTTTGTATCCAGTTATAATAAATTATCCCCTTGCTCAATAAAAGATATTATTTAATATTTTCTATATAGTAATTGCCACGCATTCAAAGGCCGGGAAGTGTTCTGGGTTTGCGGCCAAACCGTACGCTTAAAGTGTACCTTTTATATAATTATAATTAGGCTTCGTTTTCACCAAATATGTCCGAGGATGCGTAGTGACACACTCTGAGCGAGGCTAGGTAAATGAAGCGATTCTATTGGTTCTTAACAAACACATCAATCGCTACACATATCTGATGGAAACATGGAACTCCATGAAACTGAAGGTTAATCTGAACCATTAACACTACTATAGTTGTTCAAAGTTAACAAAAGTGTTGCTACATTAATGATATATATAAAAGTATTCTTATTAACATTATTAATAGTTCTTTTTGTTTTCAGTCTGGCACAACAAATCCTAGTGTCACCGTTACTATTCGTGATATTGCTACTAACAATAATGCAGTATTTACTGCGCCTACAGATCTTAATGAGTAAGTTTGTACTCTTCTTTGGTTTAAATTTTTTAAAAATCATTTAAAAAATTTTGAGTGAAGAGTAATATAAATACTAAAAACCTCGAAATCAATTTGACTAATTCTACTGTTATCATGTTTCAGGCCAATTCTAAAATCAGTGGCATTCGCAGGAAACGATAGAATTGCTGTAATGTGGACTAATCGTGTGCAAACCTCACTAAGAGTTGATATTTGCGTTGAAGCTACACAGATTTGTACTGCGGTAAGAAATGTTGTCTATTTAAACGTGAAAATAAGGTAAATCTTTCAAATTGCCTCTACCAAATAAATCAAATGGTGTTGTGGGACACCGGATAGGAACGAAGTTCTTTATCATAAAAATATTAATTTTAAGTTCTATTCGAGGCATAAAGAAAATAATTATTCGGGAATACATTTTTTATTATGATTTTTTTATTGATAAAAAAAAACTACTTTACAAAGTTATCAACTTTATTTTATTTACAATTATTTTTTAAAATAATAACAGTCATCATGTAGACTATACATTAGACACTGTAGGTATAGCCATCATACAAAGACTATGTCATAAATAAAATAGAAATTCTTACTAAAACCAATCCAAGGTGTAAAAAAATTAACCATAAAATGTCTTTCATCGCATGCGCTGCGGAAACTATTGATGATAGAACAAAAAAATGTTCTACAATATTATAGAACGTATCAATATCTACAAAAAACTTCGCGAGACCATATGTCCAACTATTGTAGTTATGTCATTATAACTACTTTTTTACAAATTGATATAAACGCCTATCACAATCAGACCATGTTTTCCACACCTTTGTATTAATTCTTATCCAAATAAATTATTTCGTATTCAAGACTGTTTCATCTGTTAAATACTTTTTGAATCATTGAAATTAAACATTTCATTCAAAAGATATTACGAAATAAAAAATGTCAATATAAACAAAATAATAATCTTACGTCTAACATCCGTAACGTTAAGGAACTTCGTTCCAAAAATAAAATGAATGAATGAATCGAATTTTATTAACAAAAGTTCAGATATCCTTCACTTAAAAGGACTTACCAAATTAAATGGCATTTAAAGTTGTTTACTTTGTCCGCAAATGTTTAACGCAAATATAAGCAAAATTATATCTAAAGTATTGAATAAAACAAATTGAAATAATTCTGACCTTTATGAATCAATTGAAACCTATTGAAGACTATTTTTTTCAACCTTATGAAGGCGATAAAGGAATGTAAAATTGACTTCATTCGTCTTTTTCACAGATTTACAGATACACGGAGACTAATGGTTGGATTGACAACATTCCAATGATTTTTAATCAAGGAGGAAATGCCTTTATCACTATTTTACCTGAAGTAAGAACCGCTATTTCTTTTAGATTATTTATTGTAAAAAATATCTGATAATTTTTGATAGCTACTCTATTTAAACAACTTGTCGTCCACTATAATCAAACTATAAATATATATATATATATATATATATATATATATATATATATAATAAATTAATATAATGTCCGAGCTTTTTTGAAAACTACAAAATTTGACTTCTAGAAGGAAAAAACATAGCTACACCTGTTTGAATATATAAATAAATCTTTATTTACTAAACGTAGAATTTTACATTTGTTTCTAAGCTAGATATTAATATAAAACTTTTTATTTTATTTATTTTTTACACTTAATAAATATCTTAAACTTAGAAACATTCCTTATTATAACAAATAAATAGTGAAGCATATAAACAACAGCAAAATTTTATCTTTGAATTCCTTACTAAGCAAGCTTGTATCGTGGAATTTATTTATTTTGTACGTAAAATTTTAAAATATAGGTAATTATGCCGAGCGTTGCGGGTAGATAAGATTTGCTTATTATTAAAATACGAAATAAAATAAATATACCATGGAAAGACAAAACTTTTACTTCCTACATATAGTAACATTTCAAATTCTTGTTATTTTATTTATCGATTGAAATTAATTTTTCTGTTTGATCATAGTTTAAATCTGTTAAGAATAATACAACTTTTTGTTTGGCATGACGTACGGTACAATCTTTTAAGTTGCATTTATTAATAAGTTGAAAGAATGTTGCAACAGTATTCTTGAAATTATAATCATAAGTTTCTTGTCCTTTTAGACACTAAATGGTGTTCGGTATAAGCAGATAATTCAAGTATCTGAACTTAACAATGCTTGGACCTCTGGACGTCGCACCAGCACTCCTCATACTGTTGCTGAAATTCTATTATGGAGTTCGGATAACACCATGTAAGTTCATCAATCATGCAATTTAATCAGTTAGTGATTTTAATTTAAAAAACTCAACAGTTACCGACTAGTGTTTTCCAAATATGTAGCCACGAAACCATTTACTTGAGTGTCAAACTAATTTGTATTCTTTGTCTAATATAATAATTTTCTTCCAGCTGGTATAAAGCCAACAGCGAGACCGATACAGCTGCTCAGCACATCTACTCTCTAACTGGTGCTGGAATCCTCTCCTGCTTTACTTGCAACATTGTCCGACCTGATGGTGGACAGTGCTTGTACAATGAAGCTGTCATTAGCTCGGAATCTAGGATTACTATTAATTGCGCTGGACCTGATATTCCTCAGATATACATTTATGATCTGGTAGGTAACAAAAGAAATAAAACCTACATAACTTAATCTTCAACAACATAATACGTATATAAAACGCTTAAAATATCTACTAAAATTCTGTGTTAAAATAAAGCCTGATGGTTGTAATATAATATTTCAGAACGGCACAAGGATATCAGTTTGGGACAACAACTCAAGAGTTTTCGATATAACATCTAGATACACTGTACCCACGACGTTGCGTAGAACAGTGCCTTTAGGTTTAGGACTACCTGATGCTGATGTTTTACTGCAAGTACCACCAGACTACTTCTCAAGGAATGATGTACCACTTTTAGTTTATGTGTAAGTAATGCTATGATAAGATAAAACTCATACAATTATCAACTATATTGCGGGTTCAAAGAAAAGAATGAAAGAAAGGTACTCTACAGTAAGCTACTACTATACTATATGGTCCTTCATGACTGAGTCAAACTATACTAAAATTCTTACTTTACCTTGTGATTACTGAAGACAAAAATTCATGCGTTTTATACTCTGCACTGAATCGCTTAATATTTTTCCATCATTGTATTTTTATTTCTTATATTCATTTACTTCTAGTTACGGAGGCCCCGACACAGCATTGGTAACACGACAATGGTCTGTGGACTGGGGTACATCTCTAGTCAGCCGCTACGGTATAGCTGTGGCAAGAATAGATGGACGAGGGTCTGGTCTACGTGGAGTTGAGCACATGTTTGCGCTGAATAGACAGCTTGGAACAGTTGAAATTGAAGACCAGATTACTGTTGCAAGGTAAGTCTGATTAAAAGTTTATTAATTATAAGTCGCTCTAAAATTATTGCTGTTAATCAGAGGATCCTAAACTTAATTAATTTGCGATGTTTCTAGCTTTCGAGTATACTCCCTGTTTAAAAAAAATGGTTCCTCTACTTAATATTGACTTTTTTACGGACTTCTTGCTGGCGTACGCAGTTTGATCCGTCCAGGTCTCGGTATGCCTAGTTCTTTTGTGCTAACACTCGAAATTTTCTTGAAAGATAATTAATTCTATTGAAGAAGTGTGAGCAACTGCTTGTCCTACGAAATGCTAGATCCGCTCGGACGTTCTTGCGAATGCAGTTGGTTGGCAATGTACAATGGCGGCAAACGTCAGACCCGTGGATGTCAAAGGTTATAAAAATGCACTTTAAAGTACGCAACACTCCCCTTTCACAAGAGTATTCTTAGAAATTTAAACAGCAGTAAAATACGGGAATTAGTACCGAATTTGGAGAGTCAGAATGATAGTTACTACCAGTTTAAATCAAATCCAGAAATTTAAGAAAAAACCTATAACTATATAGGTAAATGACCTAAATGTCACATTTTATTTATATCCTCTATTAGGTTTATAAATCTTGCTTTTTCCCAGATATCTGCAACAAAATACCCAATGGGTGGATCGCAACCGCACTTGCATTTGGGGTTGGTCTTACGGAGGATACGCAGCATCTCTCGCTCTAGCACGTGGTGGGGATGTGTTCCGATGCGCTATTGCTGTTGCACCGGTTGTTGACTGGAGGTTCTATGGTATGATTACCTTACATTTTACATTTTCTTAAAAATTTTGGGTACTATCATTTAGGTTACAAACTACTGGTATTCTTAACACCTTGAACTAAGCTAAATACTTGTGATAAAGACTGAGATCACGTCAGTGGTAAATCGACTGGAATTCGAACCCATTACTTTACACAAACCTGAACAACTAATCATATCGACAAAGTTTCTAGCTTATGATTTTTTTATTGCTTGTGAACTTGATAATTTGAACAAATATTTTTCATATTTATATAGAAAAGCGCAACCATAAAATCCTTGTAGTATCTAATATTTATTGTGATTTAATTTTTTATTACAGACACCATCTATACAGAAAGATACATGGACACTCCGCAAAATAATCCAGGAGGTTATGCCAACTCATCGCTTCTAACAGACCAAGTGGTTAGTACATAGTTCTTAATGTTTGCGCTAGATGGCGCCATTTTAAATTTTTTATTACTATCATAATAAATATTATAATTTATCCAATTGTATGTGCATCCCAAAGAATTATCTTCTTCTTCTTAATATATAAAACAAAGTCGGTTTCATGGTTTTTGATTTGTTGCATTTGCAGAATAACTATTAAAAACAATGGAAAACTGACGAAAAAATTAAAGAAAAAACATTTTCCCAAGCAAAATATTGATGGCTATCGTAACTGTCATACATTTTATGTTCATCCCGTCGATACGGTAAACATTCCCCTCTAATTAAAGAACGTATTTAAATAAAGGTTTCGAATCTTAGTAATGAAAAAGAATTGACATATACATATTGGTTGTCAAATACACAATGTAAAAACTTTTATTTTTATGGTCCCGTATGCAAACGGTAACAACGCGACTCTTATTACTAAGACTCCGTCTGTCTGTCATTAGACTATATCTCATGAACCGTAATAGCTAGATAGTTGAAATTTTTACGAATGATGTATTTCTGTTATCCCTATAACAACAAATATTAAAAACAGAATAAAATAAATATTTAAGGGTGGCTCCTATACAATAACGTGATTTTTTTTATTTTATCTGAAGAGTTAAAGAAAAAATCACAACCAAAAGTTAGCACTACCCCTACCTGAAAACAAGTTTTTTTTGTCAAATATTGATACGGAACCCCTCGTGAGTCGGTTTTTATTTATGTGTTGAGAAAAAATGAAACAATTGTCAAGTCTCTATATATAGTTCGTTTATTTCTATATCAGAAGAAACAAATCCATACAAATAAATAAAATTGGAGTGTCTGTTTGTAATATTAAAATAACCGCTTTTTACTAAGTGCATATGGATGTATACACAGTATATGTAGTAACACAACAATTTTTTTTTTTTTTTACAATTTTTGTCTCTGTCTGTTTGTTCCGGCTAATCTCTGAAATGGCTGGACCGATTTTGACAGGACTTTCACTGGCAGATAGCTGATTTAATAAGGAGTAACTTAGGCTACTTAAGATCTCGCTACGAACCATAGGAGCGGAGCAACACGCGAAAGAATTCGCACGGGTCGGCTAGTACATAATATAAAAAAAAAATGTATTACTTAATTAATTTAAAAAAAATGTTTTTTTTTGTCATTTGTACTAAAGCTTAATTATTTTTATGTGTAGTAACACTTCCATACAGTGGTATCATTATAGCTTACGACCACATAGAATATATTTCAGTTTAGTTATTGAATAAGATAAAAATGTACTTCGCCAATTTTAGATTATTTTTGTTACCTCTGTTTTTATTCCATAAAAAAAGGCAAAGGTATTACACCATACAGCCTTGTCTTTAGTAGGTTGACAGTTAATTTATCAAATTACGAAATTGAGCATAGAGTAAATTGTTTTTTTAAAGAACGTTTAGTTGGTACACAATTATTAACGAAGTATTCTCTTAATTTTGTCCTTTATTTGAGTTGATCAACATCATAACTAGTTTATTTATAAAACAAATAAATAGAATAATTTAATATTTATTTGATCCTAGGTGGAGGCGTACAGAGATAAGAGATATTTCTTAGTCCACGGCACTGAGGATGACAACGTCCACTATCAACACGCTATGTTGATATCCAGATTACTTCAAAGACAAGATGTCTACTTTACTCAAATGGTTAGTACAATAGTAATTTGATGTCGAAACTACAATAGAAAATTTCCCCATAACCATCAAGTTTAAAAATTAATCTGTGTAGAAACATCTTAGCAAGCTGATCAATTTTTATTATGGCATCATTTATCATTATTTTTGGCTCAAAATACAGCTTGGAAATTATGTTGTTTGGTTCTCATAATATTTATGATGTTTCTTATTATATAATAATTTTCTGCAATAGATAAAATAATCTTATTGATGGTTTGAGGTCTAGGTAGAAATAATACGTTTATTTATCGATAATACACAATTTTTTTTATTTCTAATAACTTTTTTTTAGATCCTAGTAAATACTTGTTAGAGTTAATGATACACAAACTATCATCATCATTATCATGACCCGTCAATAGCCCACTGCTGAGTCGGATCTCCTCCTCAGAATGAGGAGGGTATTAGGCCACCACGCTGGCCAAGTGCGGGTTGGCAGACTTCACACACCTTTGAGAACTTTAAGCAGCTTTCAGAAGTGCAGGTTTCCTCACGATGTTTTCCTTCAACGTTAAAGCAAATGATATTTAATTGCTGTCAGAGGTGTGTGCCCAGGTTCGAACTTGGACCTCCTGAGTAAGACAGTAAAGGGCCACCACTGCTCTAAACAAACGATGTCTCCCTCTTTTCCAGAGTTACACAGATGAGGACCATGGACTTGGAGGTGTTAGACCGCATCTCTACCACGGATTAGAAAAGTTCCTACGAGAAAACATGTTGTAATTTATTGATATGCAAATAAATATAATTTAATGTAAGCTAAACCTTACTTTACATTCCAGTCGAGTATTAAGTAGATAGATTGATAATTCGAGATTGTTAAGCATGACTTTCACCTAATTCGTATTTTAAAACATATTGCAGGTTTTTAGTATCACAATTCTAATATGAATCATTAAATCACCAGTTTTTTTATTGAAAAAAAAAAAAACCAGAATGTTGTTATATTAGGCATAACTTGAAGCTGTTATAAAAAACTTAATTATTTATTTACAAATAAACATCAAATGTTAGACCAAATATCACAATGATATAATTAGGATAAGTCGTTCAAAAAATGTATGTGACATAGCATATAAAAATTTCAATATTTAACTACATTGTGTGCATTGTGTAAAAGAGGCTTATTAGTACTTAAATAATACCCAAATTATTTAATTTAATCTAGAAAAATTCAATTACAACGGTTTTAAATGTTTTGGATGCAAAATCCAAAATTTAGGCAATACAATAATTTTATGCCATTAATTCTAGGACTTCTCTTAGTCCAATATGTAATATATGTAATAACAAAATATCTTCGTGTGTGCAATAAAATAGTAATATAATAAAAGTATTGTTACATTAATTTTAAAGTAATGTTGCCAAATATACAGACAGTATGAAGACAGGGTTGAGTGTGTTATTCTCTACAATTATTATAAGTATCGATTCCATGAAAATTATATGACAGTAATATATTTAATTTGTAAATATTTAAACTTTCTTTAAGTTAAGTACCAAGAGTCTAATAAATGTGTTTTCTACTTGTACTCTTTTATTTTCATTAGACCTCAGCTAAACGAGTAGAATTCCTATAATTTAGATATGTATAATAAATGAAAGGGTATGCCATTAGATATTATTTTATGTCTATCATGAACTAATCCATATATGTATCTTATAATATATAGAGGTAAAGTTTTTGAGGCTGTAGGGGTTAATCTTTTTACCAATAGAGAGTTACATTATTTGTGTAATAGGTTGTAGGTATATAGCAAAGTAAGTCAGAGAAAAAACGATCGAACGGAAAACGTTTCTTACGAACGCTGCCTTAACGAAGAGATATATGATTCATAGATGAATAAGTAAGTAAGTGAATGAACAGTTTGAATACACCTTGATAGCGAGTCGGTTAGTAAAGGATAAAAAATAGTGCCCTAAAATATAAGTCATCACAATAAGTTAAATAAATGATTTCAGAGTTTATAAAGAAAAGTTTACATACAAACATTATTTACATACAAACGAATGCCCCGAATTTGAATGTATGCATATTACACAATTCAATGCAAGGATCTACATTTTGACAATCTATTCTTCCAAGCTAATTTGAGGAGGGGGAGCGAGGAGAATATTGGGTAGATCTAACACCACATGGGGCTCGACCGGAGAGACACTTGGCTGCCGGATTCGCATTCTGGTGGTTGTAAGCCAGTCGAGAACCAATGGGGATGCTGGGTTACTCGACTTGTATTCAAGCCAGTCCCCTTACGGGTATCCCGATAATACTTTGAAAATGAACAGTAGGTATAAAACAAGATAAAATAACGCTCTGCTACATTAACAAACACTTGCGTAACAGTAATGTTAGTACCGTACTGTTATCATATAAATCTAGATTAGACATCGATACGTAAAAGGGCTAGGCCTAAAGGTCAAAGTCGTACATTTGTTTGCGTCTCGCCCTTTTAAGCTAAAAGCTCCCTACAGTCCATTAGCGACTGACTTCTTTTATTTAGGATTCATTACCGTAACGGGATGCCTTTACTTTATATTGTTATTCAAATTTTGCTTATCACTAATCTACAGACGTTCTTTTTAAAAAATAAACAAACAAAACTTTTAAATACGAGACAGTCGAAATCTTTAATTCTGAGGATAAGAAAAGATATTTTGTCCTCAGTGCGTACGATTTTGCGACGAAGAATCATCTTCAGAAAAAACCTTTAAATTGAAACTTTGTACTATATATGAGTTATATTGCACAATAACACGTAAATAATGTAAAGTTTAGGTACGAAGCCGAACAGAGCCTGGAACTTCAGACCCTGAATCAGGTATACAGAGGTCTTTTACAAAGCAAACATCAAAACCTCTTCTCTTATTAACTTTTCTTTAATGTTCAATATTTAATATGTGAAACTTCCTGTCAAACTACTAATAAGGTCTTTTCATATCTCGTATTTGTTTAAATACGAAAATAATAAACTTTTTACGCATATCAATTCCTACATGTATCCCACCATAGCTTTGTTTTGTGATATCCCAAAAAGGTATTAGACAGTGTTTAAGATGAAAGCTCAGACGCGGGTTGACTTTTCATGGCATTTTTAATTACAAAACCTTAACAAATTATTAACCTCTCAATCTTTTTTATTTGCTCTCGGATAGATACTGATGACATGAAATTTATTATTATTTATTTATGTATTTTTATTTTCTAGATATTTATTAGTATATGATTATAAATATTTATAATATTTATTGTATATGTTTATCTGGCTTACGTATTAGGTTGTAATTATTTACATGTAGTTTATGGTTACACTACCTTATTACTCATTCAATAAAACATTTCTTAACCCAAAGGTTGTCTGGAAGAAATGGCTAATAAGCCATAAGACCGCTTTTTGTTCGGCCACTTTTTAGTTTTTTTGTATTGTCTATATTGTACTCTCATGCTTGTTGTGTGCGAAAAAGTAATAAATAAATAAACCTAAACTTTCCTCGTTAATCAATTAGTCTGATGATGAAAACTGTATGAAAATCCGTTCCGTAGTTTTTGAGTTTATAGCGAACAGACAGTCAGTTGTTTCATAATGTTTTTTTTTATGGTGGATAAGGTGCAAACGAGCAGATGGTCCACCTTATGGTAAGTGGCCACCATCGCCCATGGACATCGACGAAACAAGAGATACCCTCGTTTTGTCGATGCGTTGCATCCTCGAAGATAGAGTGGGGAGGGGGAGCGAAGAAGAAAAAATGCTGCGGTCTCAACGGACCCAGAGTTAGATCCCAGAATCCACTAGATCCGCAGCATTAATGGGATGGGAGTGGGGAGGGGGAAATCTGGCCCACATGCGGCTCGACCGGAACGCGTCTATGACACTTGGCGGTCGGATTCGCATGTTGGTGGTCGCAAGCCAGTCGGGGAACAGATCCCCTACCACCAAGGGGGTGCTAGGTTACTCGGCTTTTACGAGATGCTCTCCCAGCGGCAGAGGGGAATTGTATGTGTACCTACACGCACTGTATATATGCCTACTAAGATATATATATATATCATGTCATTAAATTTATATATACGGTTCTACCTTGACCATTTATTTACCTATGCATTTCTTGGTTCTATTTGAACTATTTTCTTGTTTCGTCCTATTTAAACCATATCAACGTGGTCGGGTTATAGTTTTTTAAACTTTTTTTTTTCTTGCATAATATTTTACGTTATTTATTAAATTCTATTAATTTTATCACCATCCGAATAGGGGACTCAAATCTATCTTAAATTTAAAAATAACCCCCTCATTCGCTGACTCTCTTGACCCTCCCAAATTTATTTATTTAATCATATGCTCACACCTGCAACTATGAATATGCTGTTTACCCACAATTTTATATATAATCTATAAAGCGTAGTATGTAACTGATTTGCAGTAGACATGAACACCATCATCAGTGAGATGTTGGTGTTTATGTCTATTGTTTTTTAACTCACTCACTTTTTCATTCATAAAAAAAATATGTCCTGACAAAAACTAACACAGCAAAAAAAATAATTATCTCATTTATTCCACTCATTCTGAAGTTATCCGCTTACATACATACGGGAATACATTTTTACTTATATACATTTTTTTTTTATAAAATAGGAAGGCAAACGAGCAGTCGGGTTACCTGATGTTAAGTAATCACCGCTTCGTTTATCAAAATCAAATCAAAATCATTTATTCGCAAGATCAAGTCATATAGATGTTACAGTAATACATATAAAGTTTCTTTAGGCCGGTTGAGGCATGCGGAATATTTTATATAAAAATTCCTTAGATTATTTCTAAGAAAAATTCCTTTGAAAACACAATTTTTATCAGTTAAAGTTATATCTGCTACGTTATTTACAATCAATATTCTACTTATAATGCATTGTCATCCATAAATTCTTGAACATCGTAATAGCATTTATTCCTTAGTATATACAATAGTCCAGATTTAAACCTTTTTATGTTAACTTCTTGTCTTAAAAATACTGATAACTTATTAAAAATCAAGATGGCCATATAGTACACGTTTCTTTTATACTGCATATAAGTTGAAATAGGTAGCACTAATTTGTGTGTTGTGTTACATATCAAAAATAATGTTCATATCAAAATTTTTATTCCGGGACAACCGGGACCGGGAAAAGATATAACAATAATAACAGATACCTAAAAGTAATTATAGAAACAGCCGACATAAGTAAGCCCCGACCATAAACAAAATCTAAAAATGTGTTATCGAAACAATAATGTGTGCATTCTAATTAGATATATACAAAAAATATTACGTAAATATGTATAAGCTCTAATAAGGTATACAATATATATAAAGGTATACAATAAATAACATTTACTAAATCTGTAAATAGAAAAATCTGCGTAAAGCGCACTGATTGCGTGACAGCGTAGAACACTTTATGTGATAATATATCTTTATTCTTGTTTCTAAGTATGTTACTTTTTATGTTTAACATTAAAATATTTAATATGTAGAATATTCAAGACAATAGGTAGTTACCTTAGTTTATTTACTCACATGTTAAACATTTTGCTGCACTAGCGCCGCTTGTGTTCACTTATTTAACTCTTTTAGCTAGACTATATTATATTTTATCACTGTAATTTAATGTTAGTCAAGATTTAGTAAATGTTTGATTGATTGATTGAATTATATAAAATCATAGAGAAAAGATTAAAATAATGTTTTATTATAAGTTCTTAGTTTATTAATGTTTAGAGGTTATAATAAAATAATATATCTCCAGTAAAAGTAGTAAAAGTTAAAAACCCACACTCAACTGTACAATAAGTAAATAAGGTTTTATCATTTTAATTTATATAGTAGATTAAAATCGCAATTAATGTTTAAATGAGATATACAAAGTATAATTACGATTATTATGATAAGGTTTCACATTTTGATATTAAAAACAATAATTTTAAAATTGACCTCTACATCTCTATGAATTTTACGTACGATAATAGAAACTTCTAGATCAAAATATTGTCTATGGTCGGGAATTTACTGTTTTATAAGTGGAAGATAACACTGATATAATATGTTAGACACTAATGTATAAATAGATAACATAACTTTATATACCATCATTTTAATTCGTGACTTCGTAGAAACCGCGAGAATTCAAATTTATAACAAAATAACTATTACTACTACATAACTTAAAAATGGTTTCTAAATACGCAATTGATTGTGAAATGGTCGGAAGCGGCAACAAAAGTATATTGGCGAGAGTTTCCATAGTGAACCTGAATGGCTACACTGTACTTGATGAATATGTGAAGCCGACAGCAGTGGTCACCGATTATAGAGATTTCGTGAGTGGAATACGCAAGAGGGACTTGGACAATGGCAAGGACTTCAATTCTGTAAGAAACCAAGTCTACAATCTTCTACACGGGAGCATTCTGATTGGACATTCGCTGCAGTTCGACCTGGATGTCCTCAATCTGGATCACCCGGAGCACCATAGGCGTGACCTAGCGAAGTACGAGCCATGTAGGAGGGTAAGGATATGAGATATTTTATAGTCTGTCCATTGCAATCTTAGCAATGATAGATTAGATTATTTACGTTTTTAAATGGGTTTCATTGTATTGAAATATGATTATTTTATCTACTTTTCCAATATAAAAATAAATCTTTTATATAAAAATAAATGTATAGTTGTTATTCACGCTGAAACTCCAGAACGGCTGAATCGATTTGGCTAATTTTGGTGTTAAAAATTTTGTGGGAGTCCAGGAAGGGAGTTTGAACGATGGGAAATGCTAATACATACAATATTCTAATACATCAAAATAACGGAAAGTGACGATCCTTCATTTAGTGATTTTATAAACATCCATTGCGGAATGGATTTGCTTTTATGGTGTTTTTAATTGGGCGAAGCCGAGCGCGTGAATAGTGTATATAAATGATTAAAAAAGATGTTTTATATTTCAGAATGGGCAACCTGTGGCATTGAAAACCCTGGCCAGAGACTACCTGGGCAGACATATTCAAACCGGTGAACACAATTCCGTTGAAGATGCGAAGGCGTGTATGGACCTTTACTTAAAAGTTGCTGCTGATTGGGAGAGAAATTATCGTTAAAACCTCTGTTTTTAAATAAATTAAAGTAATATTTTATTATTTAAATAAACGATTATATGTAATTAAATATTTTCTTTTTTTTCCCATCATACCTATTGATTTAAACTTGAATTAATTAGCTAGAGGTTATTATGATAGTTATTTTGTGATAAAAAAATAAGACTATGAACTTACTATTATAAATTGGAGATATTTATAATCGGGAGTATTTTGTAAAATTTAGAACAAAAAGATTAAAATGATAAAGATAATCCAATCTAAGTCACACTATGCTCTCACTCTCACTCACTCCTATATACAAAATAATCTAATGTCTCACTTTAAAGTTATGAAAGTTTTTCCCTCCTTTTAAAACAGGGAAACCTTCCCTTTTTAGTTAACGCATCTGTAAGGCTGTGTTTCCACCAGAGATGAGCGAGGAATCTATTGGTACTTACAAACACATTCCTTGCTACACATCTTCGTTCATATCTGGTGAAAACGCAGCCTTAATGGCCTTCATAAACATTTTAAGAGTTAATAATAACTTCGTTTCAGAGTTTGTTTTTATAGCTAGCGCTTAATAGTAGAGAGAGGAATGTTTGCAACACCGTTGATAAATTAGTGTTCGCGGGTAGTTTCATTTAAGTATATTATGTCAATATATAACCTTTAGTGCGATAGATTAGACTCAGTCTCTCTAGTATTGTCGCGTAGTATGGAAGTTAATATTACGTCTTAGTTAAGGTTATTCTTCTTTAGGTCCAATAAAGTTTACTTTATTATTTATTGTAGTTAACGAGGTTGAGTGGTGGAGATGAGAGTTAATGTATTATAAAAGAGCTCTTTAAACCTGCTCCTAGGTCTTAAGTCCCAGGCACTTCTCGGCTCCGTCTAAATTGCATATTATTATTAAATCTTGAGTGTTACTGCGCAGTATAGTTAAGCTCTTATCAGGAATATATTTAATACATAAAATCTTGATATATTAGATCTACCCTTTTCCCAAGGAATAGTAATAATTTAAAATGCAAATGAATCTAGTAAAATCCCCCATTTTCCTCAACTGGCTCGTAAATTTCCATCACGAGTTTTATTGTATATTGCTTCGTAATTAGAAACCCTAATCTGTAAGGCCTAGGCCTATTTTCTGTAACATTATTTTATTTAAATTCTATTTGATAAACAAAATATTCGTTTAAAAATATCCTGATATATAATATTTAATTATAGTTAATAAAGGCGATTAATAAATAAAGTTGTCCATTAACTTGACATATATATTTTTTTAAATTACATAATTGTATTATTGATGTATTATTTGATGTCTGTTCCAAATTTCATACCTGCTCCTGTGTCTGCGTAACTTTCGTTAAAAAAGTATTATACAATGTTTCTGATTTACATATTGGTGGTAGGGGATCTGTTCCCCGACTGGCTTGGCTTGTGTCTCAGACGCGTTCCGGCCGAGCCGCATGTGGGCCAGATCTACCCCTACCTCTCCCATCCCATTACTACTGCATATGCTATTAAAACCGCAGCAGTCTTCTCTTCGCTCCCCCTCCTCACTCTATTTTCGAGGCGACAACGCATCGACAAAACAAGAGATACCCTCTAGTTTTGTCGATGTCCATGGGCGACGGTGGCCACTTTCCATCAGGTGGACCGTCTGCTCGTTTGTCCCTTATCTAACATAAAAAAAAAAAAAAAAAAATATTGACCAGATGATTCGTTGAGCGGTACCTGAACATTTTAGATTGCGATGAAATTATTTACACATGCTAATTATTATTGAGCAAATGCTACCTACTAGCGTGTGTGTACAAGACATGCTACTATTGAGCACGCTATTAAGTGGCATGCTGGATAATAGCACGCCGTGCTATTTTTAAGCATGCTAGTTGATGTGGGGGTGGAAGGGGGAAAGGTAATAGCAGATGTGAACGCGTTTGCTCAATGAGCATGCTAGTATTGATCTTGTTTGCAAAGTGCTTGCGCTTCCTTTTCCTTTTTTCACCTCTTCCTAGCTGAGAGAAGTTTTTGGATGCATTACATGGTCAGTAAAAGTATAATTTTATTCAGATCCATGCGGATGGCTGTTTGATTTCCATAGTTTTGTTTGAATTAGCATAGAGCAAGCTATCAAATGGCATGTACATACATTGGAGTGTTTGCTTTGAGCATGCTTATTCAGGAGGATACTTAAAACTAGCATGCTTATTGCTAGCAAATGTAAACAGTTCACAAGCATGCTTATAATAAGTATACTTATAGCACGTCTTTTAGCATGCTATTTTAGAGCATGTGTAACAGTAGCCTATGGTTCGGTTAGTACTGAGATAGACATATGCTGTCGCTGTATTTTTTGTAGGCATTATCAAGCTTTACAACTTTTCTCTAGAACTGAATAATATATCTCTCATTGTTAAGGCAGCGTTCGTAAGAAACGTTTTCTTTGGACTGATTTTCTCCCTCTTACTTTGCAAATATTACTACCACGAAAAGGCCTTTTCATTTCCGAGTTAATATATAACCAATGACACTCATAAACAGTATGGCTTTAAGAATTTTCAAAATCATTTCTGCAGATCTAGAAACAAACTCACTAACCTAACTTCTTTATACTATTAGCTTAGATTATTTATAGTATAAATTACTATGTAATTAATTTTCTGAAGCCTTTTAGATGTCATAAATATATTTACAATGGCGGTTAATTATTAATAATAGATTGGTGCTCAAAAGCTTTCGAGATGTTCATAATAATATTAAGCACACATCGCTTTAGTTTTTATTAAAAATAATAAAAAAAATTTAATCTCTTTATATTTATCGATTTAAAAAAAAATTTCTCTATTGAATAGATTCAAAAATCTTAATTTTCATGTTTTTAAAATCATTAAATTTAAATGAATTTATATCTTATAAATTTTTGCGACTAGTTTACAAACATTAGATATTTTTATATGTGCCTTTTAGCGTAGCTTAGGTATTTAATCCACTTATCGTTTTGTATGAACAACTTCCTTTTTTCACCTGCTTTTTTCAAAAGACTGCCAATTCTCTACCATAATATGCATATATTATACATATGATCCTTCCTCTTCAATCGGTCTCGTACAGACGGCTGGAACTTTGTTTTATACCATGTAAAGGATTATATAATTGGTTATCTAAAGACCGTGAATTCATAAAATTTTGAACGATAGTAGGTACTCCATGTTAAAAATAGATTCAGTTTTCGATCAAATGTGTAACAAAATATCGCAAGTTTTATCTGTTATTGAAAGTTTACTTGATAGTAAAGTTCGCATCTCGCGTAACCACCCACTCTAGTGTGTTCACATAAATTCTCCATATTGACACTCCACACCCTTACACGAATACCCTCGTATCTTTTGTTGAACGATGCCCAAATATTACGACTCGACGACTAAGAACAAAAATATATTGGAATTGACATACTTCAACAATTGTTTAACTTCCAAAAACTAGTAGTTCGATTGGCAAGTTTTTTCTTCTTATATATAAAATTCTCATGTCACAATGTTAGTTACCATACTCCTCCGAAACGGCTCGACCGATTTTTATTAAATTTTATATGCATATTCAGTAGGTCTGAGAATCAGCTACTATCTATTTTTGATCCCTATATTTTTTATATGAATTTTTTAAATGTATATGGCAACGATTATACTAGCTGACACGGCAAACGTTCTGCTATAAAATATTGGGGGTGGGCCACTCTTGTCACTTAGGGGTATAAAAATAGATGTTGATCGATTCTCAGAACTACCCTACTCGGTTTAATGATGATACGTCGTAATGTTGATAGAAGGGACAAAATATTCAACTGTAAAATGGATATACCTTAATATTTGTTTTTCGCTTTCGTATAAAATATTTAAAATGTACGAACAATTTCTATAACATGATCTATGGGAAGATGTACACATACCAAACGACCACGCTAAGATTTAATATCGAGGTCTGAAGGGCGGTTCGGCTCCGGGGTCACTTTGGGGTAAGGAATAATGAGTGATACTGATTTATGAGGAATTTTTTATCTTTCAGGGCGGATATTATTAGCATTTGTATACATTTTTACGCCTTTTGATACAAAATGAAGTATATATATGTCGGGGATTTTAAAACGATGTGAAAGGAAATGGAAGGAGGAAGATGGGGAATATTGGGGAACGCTAAATGGGGGTGATGGTATTGAATGGAATATTGGGTAAACGCAACGTAGATAATCCTATTGAACCGATAAATGATCAAATATGATCTCTAACAATTACGAGTGAAACCTAAGCAGTGCTTTGGACTTGTGACCAAGGTGTAGGCTTAAGGAATTCCTTTAAGTGATCACGACACTCGCCTCCACTGCTAGGCTCTCTGTTTAAACCCAAGGTTAAACGCACATAAACCGAATCTAACACAAGGCTAACCTAACCTAAGGCTAACCTAACCTAACATTGTGTTTACTTAACCACGTGGCAATTACATTGTAAGGACTTACGTGACCTTAGTTGGACAGCATTTCCACACTACACTGCACTTGACACTTTCACTATCACTACTTAGATGATGTTCACTTCTTGAGAGACCGCGCACGACTAAGACTTCAGTTAGACTGTCGATCGCATATAAAGGGTCGAGGGTAGAGACTGTCAAAACAACGGAAGTGACTACTACCCCACTCCAACGCCATAGACAACGATAACGATTCGATTAATCGATAATCTTTTACTATGCTCCGACACGGCCATTCTGATAATCAACGCGCTCTCGCGTTGCCTTTAAACAGTTTCAAAATACGTAACACGTAACACTAGTTTCATAGACCAATAACTTCGTTAAAGTGTGACAGCTTTCAGCACTATTTTCCACTATACATAAGAATTTCAACAATTAACACACAAAGAAACAAAGAGCTCTCAACACTCTTTACAGAAAACATCTCAAATTCGTAGCAAAGCGTAACAGCTTTCAGCCCCAACCGTCGGGGCCTACAAAGCCACCTTACAACGGCTCAATAACAACAAAGCGACAACGCTTCCAGTACATCTCTCCGACAAAGCGTAAAAGCTCTCTGTCGCACTAATAAAACGTTAATATGATCAGTAATTTCCAAACACAATGCGAAAAACTGTCAACACCATAATTTACTACCGAAACGGCTGATGAGCCTCATGTAAAGCGAAGGCGTACCTACTTCAAATAATAATCACGATTTTAAGGTTTTAAACTACCTTCGCAACTATTTCTGATTTTAATTATTTCTGAATTCTTTTTTTAAACTACCCTCTTTAAACTTTTTCTAAAACTAATTTTAATCGCATTGAAACTAATTTAACTGTCAGGATTATACGCGAAGAACCCTTAACGTGAACTTTTGGGCTTGTGATCCCACTTCTGATGTCGGGGATTTTAAAACGATGTGAAAGGAAATGGAAGGAGGAAGATGGGGAATATTGGGGAACGCTAAATGGGGGTGATGGTATTGAATGGAATATTGGGTAAACGCAACGTAGATGATCCTATTGAACCGATAAATGATCAAATATGATCTCTAACAATTACGAGTGAAACCTAAGCAGTGCTTTGGACTTGTGACCAAGGTGTAGGCTTAAGGAATTCCTTTAAGTGATCACGACACTCGCCTCCACTGCTAGGCTCTCTGTTTAAACCCAAGGTTAAACGCACATAAACCGAATCTAACACAAGGCTAACCTAACCTAAGGCTAACCTAACCTAACATTGTGTTTACTTAACCACGTGGCAATTACATTGTAAGGACTTACGTGACCTTAGTTGGACAGCATTTCCACACTACACTGCACTTGACACTTTCACTATCACTACTTAGATGATGTTCACTTCTTGAGAGACCGCGCACGACTAAGACTTCAGTTAGACTGTCGATCGCATATAAAGGGTCGAGGGTAGAGACTGTCAAAACAACGGAAGTGACTACTACCCCACTCCAACGCCATAGACAACGATAACGATTCGATTAATCGATAATCTTTTACTATGCTCCGACATATATATATTATATCTGACATTTATTTTCAATAATTTTGATTGAATTTCGCAGTCTAGCGGTTCATCGTTTGATCGTCTCAAACTCGAACTCAAAATAGTTTATTTCACAAAGACTTTTTACAAAGTAGTCAGTGAGTTTGTCTAACTCTACCACTACTCCCAATTATTTTTTTTATTCTAAGAAGTCAAATAGCCACCTTTGAAATGCCCTGACTAAACTCACTATACTATAAAGATAAAAAACACTATCCTAATAGTTTTAGACAAAGTGACTGTCACTTATAGAGTCAATTCATAAAAATTCAACGAATACTTAATGCTCTACATCTTGAAATCTATTTCGATATCAAATCTCTGTAGAATACAAAGGTTAGTATAATGTAGAAGGTAAAGTATATTTCGAGGATCGTTTTTACTGAGAAATATTGAGATCTGAAACCTAGATTGAAAAGGTTCTTTAGATGCCCTTTTTGATTATTACCTTTCATCTGTTTGATATAAAATTATGAATATTGAACTTACAACGTTTGTTGTCTAAGTACTCGGTTATCTATTTTGTTATCGTACTTCAGAAGTACTACTTGTCTTATCTTGGGGCACCTGTTATTTTTCCAAAAAAACTGTTTCTTAAAATTAAAGCTTTTTAGGAGGTTCTAGAAAAAAAAATACTTAACGGTTAGTATTATAGTTTGGCAGATATTGTTGGTAATAAGTTAAGGTAAAAACAAAAGTATTACATCATTATTTTGGTATATAGCATAGCACATGTAAGCAGTAAGTATCGGAAAAGTGTGCGGGAACTTCTGAACAACACTCATTAACCACATATACAGGTGTTGGTCGAGATAAATCCTGCAATAAATAGTGACTTAGCGAAAAAGCTGAAAGTTAAGCTTTTCTACTTAGTCGGTAGTTCGGTCGGAAAGATAAATATGTTTTGAGTTGATGCTCTTTATAGATTGTATTGGTTGTTTTTCACGTCAGATTTCAGGATTGGGTCAGATATATTGAATGCCTGCAGTGTCGTTTTTATCAATATAAAAAAACTAATAGTGCCGCAACTCCGCCGTGTTATTGACATTGACGATAATATCCCAAGACCAAGCCTAACGATGGCTACACCTTTGTTAACTTTAGATTAATAAGTTCAAATTCCTCAAAATCTTATAGGTTCGGTCCCAATTAATAATTATAGCTAGTGTGACGAATGATCACTCCAGAAGTACTGAAGTCGTTATTGAAATACTAAAGCTATGATTTGACTTGCTGTCTAAAATGTATATTATTACTAGCTGACCCAGCAAACGTTGTTTTGCCACCGTGGACTACTCTTATCACTTAGAGATATAAAAAATAGATGTTGACCGGTTCTCAGACCTACTGCATATACATATAAAATTTCATAAGAATCGGTCGATTTCGGAGCAGTATGGTAACTAACTTTGTGACACTAGAATGTTATATATAAGATTGTCTATTACATAGTATTGTTTATAATATCTCATGTTCAATCAAAACATCTTATATCTTATAATATCTCATGTTCAATCAAAACATCCGTCACAAACTTTATTTATTTAAAAATACTTAACTGTACCAGAATAAAGTGTTGTTGTATGGAATTTTGAAAAAACTTTCGTATATAATATTAGGATAAGTTTACCAGCAAGGCTGATATTCCTATTTCCTTAAAAGAAAAACATATGAGTACAAAGTAGCCAACATGGGCACGGCCAAGTGTCAATGTCAAGTAATTTATGTGAGTGTACGATGTTTTCCAGTGGACGGGAAAGGAGAAAATATGCTGATGGAAATTGGAATTCGCTTTCCTTATTTATGTAGGTAATATCTGAACAGATCGGCGAATTTCATTACTATAATTTTATTTTTAAATTTGTTCTTGTTTAAATTGCAGTAATGTAAGATTTATGTTTATTTATGTAAACTCATCAGTTATTTAATAATTTCTGAATTAAATTATTTAAGACGAGCCGCTGCCCTCGTTTCGCTTCGCGTATTTAAAACAATACTATAATTAATGTCCCTAAATTGTCACTCCGTTATTCATATTCAATAGGTAAAGGACAGAGAGAGAGAGAGATAATCGAAAGAAAGAAAGTGAAAAGAGACTGATCATTCTAAACAGATAAAGATAAAAATTAAAGAGAGAGAAAGGGGAGAGGATGAGAGAGAATGATAGTATATAAAGAGGTAGAGAGACGAAAATACTAGACTTCTCTCAGTGAAAGAATTTTTAAAATCTAATTAGTAACAACAAAATGGAGATATTAATTTATTTAAAAAATGTATATGGCAACACTAAATCACCTTTGTCACTCACGAATAGTGTAGTTTTCTCTCAGTGAAAGAGTTTTTTAATCGGATTTGTAGCAACAAAATGGCCATATTCAATTAATTTAAATATGTGTATGGCAACACTAAATCACCTTTGACACTCACGAATAGTGTAGTTTTCTCTCAGTGAAAAAAAATTTAAATCGCATTTTTTAGTTTCTGAATAACTCTTCAATTTACAAAATGACCACTTTATGGCACTTAAATGGCCATATGTTTTTAATTAGAGTATTTATGACAACACCGCCTATGTTACCCGGAAAGGATGTAGCTTCCTATCGGTGAAAGAATTTTCAAAATCAGTACAGTACTCAGTACCGTAACCGAAACTTTCGGATATCCGAAATAAAAAAATATCCGTAATCGTAACCGAATCCGTTATATCATTTTCGGATAATGTCGGATAGGAGCGAAGTCTAAATGCATATTATGAAAAGTTTTTTGGAGTTCGAGCCAGCCAACAAATAGCCCACTAGCCACGCGCCTCTCTTGCATTGTTTATTACTAATTGTCCATTACTAGTCAGTTATTATTACGTTACATTTTACATTTAAAAACTTACTTCTGTGCCCTTAGAGAAAAATGACTAATAATTTGTATAAATTATTAATAATTGTTTATATTTCAGCAAATTGCGTAGTACTTGTAATGTAATTTGGATTTTTTTTAACAAGTAAATTTACATTCCGCAAAATATCAACAATGTGGTAAAAACTTTTCACGGAAAAGAGTCAAAACCTATTTGTATTTTAATATCTTATAACCGTAACCGAAACTATCCGAAAGTAACGGATAATCCGAAATCGTATCCGAAACCGATATAATATTATTCTTTTATCCGTATCCAGATCAACCATGAATATAGTTTTTTTTTCAATATTTTTCGTACTTCATTTAATATTCTGTAATGCGTATCTCACTTTTGTTGTCTGATTGTCTTCTGTCTCACTCACTTTTTTCTTTTATACAAACCTTCGTCGTGACTATAACGAACATGACAAAGGACCAAAACAATCCCGATCGGGAAACGGAAAACTATTAAATTAAAAAATAAAGTTTACAAAGGTTGTTGTTTCGTACAAGAAAATAATTCAGATAGAAACGCAGAAATGCATAGGTACAAAAATTGGTCAAGTTAGAACTGTGGTTACACCCAAGTATAATTTTTCATGGTGGTACACTATTATATGACTAGTTTTCCACCAGTAGTCGATACTACTATACGTCATATACCGGAAATTATTAGAGAAGAGAGATTCTGCGAAAATGTGGTATGCTTCGCGCGCTAAGAGATGGCACCACTTTGTCAAAACACATTTTTTTGTATTGTGACGGTCTTCTTTTCAATGTGCGAATTATGCTGCGGTTAAATTTGACTGTATACATTTTAGTATAAAAATATTACTATATTCTTCTCAACGTTGAGAAGAATATTCCAAAAATTGATTCATAACGAAGATAGAAGATGTAAATATTTTATAGTAGTCACAATAAGTCTTCCCTTCTGAACATTCTAATAGCGCGATTCAAAGTACTACAGCGCCATCTATGATTTCCACCGGAAGTAACTAACCTTTTGCCTTATTTCTACATTTTTAGACAACACAAGCTTTCCACAACTTTTTTACTGGTAACATTTACTTCTTTAATTCAATGATAAATGAAATAGAATGTTACAATCACAGATATATTATTGGTTTAAATTAATTCGTATTTTTTAATTGATTTTATGAGAACAAGTGGCAACTATTCCACATCTAACTAAAGAATAATCACGTAAATAGGTTTATAAATCTCAGCGTAATCGGTGGACATAAATTTAAAAAAACATACCAATCGAATTGAGAACCTCGTCCTTTTTAAGGTTAAAAAAAAACCACTGGGTCAAAATATGTGAAATTTTTGTGGGACCAAATAGTAACTATTCCGCATCAAATTAAACAAAAATCACGTAAATCGGATCATAAATCTCAGCGTAATTGGTGTACATACATAAAAAAAGTGCCGCGCCACTTAAACAATATAGATCTCAAAAAGCCGGAACGGACAAAATGTTTATAAAATGAAAACTACTGGGTCAAACTATGTTAAATTTTTAAGGGATTAAATGGCAACTATTCCGCATCAAACAAAAGAAGAATAACGTAAATCGGATCATAAATCTCAGCGTAATTAATATACCTACATACATAAAAAAAAAATATACCAATTGAATTGAGGACCTCCTTCTTTTTGAAGTCGGTTAAAAACCAGCTTCTACTTTTTTAGTACCCCATATTAAGTACTTTGTAAATTTAAATATCACAAAATTAGATTATAAGTCTATAACAACATTTTATTTAAATAAATTGCAAATAAAATGACCAACCGCGTTGGCCCGTTCGGTCGATTCGTTAACTATCTATGAGTATTGACTGCTGCTTGCTTGAATTTGCTGTAACTTTACTGATCCTCAATGAAATTAATTGAAACGGAACTTGACACAGTGTAAACCATAAACCGTAGATCTACTTTGACCATTTATTAGTTTAATTATAATATAAACATTATCTAAATATAGTTAAAAAACTGAAAATGTTTGACTAAATGTAGATTATTCCATATAATACAATAATAGTTTATTTGGTTATGAATATCCGTTCTTACTTTAATTCTTAATCGTAAAACTAGATGGCGCTGTACACAAATGAAAATATTACATATATATTTTTTACCGTATATATTTTACTATATGCTATACTTTTACTTATTATACTAAAAAAATATTAGGATCCTAAAATTGGCTAGAAAAATAAACCATTGCGTCGTCAAACTTCTTCATAACTTTTTTTGAAGGGTTCTTAATAAAAATAACTTGCTGCCAACTTTTCTATTTACAATGTAAGATTTTATTAAACATTTTTTCTCTTAATTAATTTTTGTTAAAATGGCAACATTCTCATAATAGCATAGCATGATAATTGTTGTTGACATTGATGACGTGTCGCGGACGGCGCTCATAGGGAGTATGTTGTCGGAGGAGAGGAAGTGGAAAGCTGTGACTGCGTTCTGTGAAGCTGTGGTCAAGTTAAAGGAGGCTGCAGAACGCCATAGAGAAGAGGATAATACTTCGGACCCCTTGCGCAGGAGAAGACCGGGTCGGCGAATGCGTGCATTCGCGCAACTGACTGGACCCCAGGTATAGGCTTGGAACCCAAGCAGGTGGGTCCGTCTGAGTGCTGAGGTAGAAAGCTTGCCCCAAGCACCCAATACTGACGGCGGCGGTACCGATGGGTCTTAGCGGGTATTCGGCGATTCTCGCTGTGAGTCCCACATACCCCTCCAACTCAAAGGGGATGCGTAAATAGCATTTCCCATCGAAAAAAAAAAAGGAATTGAATGTAACTAGAGATGTCTTCTGAGAGTTTTAGATTACGAATAATTATATTGATGTTAATCGATTTTGTAATAATAAATTTTTAAAAAAGAAATTTATTTCACTTTTTCAGTGCACTCGGTCGCTATGGGTCTCTAAGTGAATATTAGTTCGTAGAACCAGTATTTAGAGATTACTAGCCGAACCGTGTGACTTCGTTCGCGTGTTGCTCCGCTGCTATGGTTCGTAGCGAGATGTTAAATAGCCTAAGTTACTCCTTGTTATATCAGCTTTCTGCCAGAGAAAGTCCCGTCAAAATAGGTCTAACCATTTCAGAGATTAGCCCAAAAATTGTTGTTTTGGTATATGTACCGTGTATACATCCATATGCGCTTAATAAAAAGCGGTTATTTTAATATTTCAAACAGACATTCCAATTTTATTTATTTTTATGTATTAGTGCAGTTGTTACCGAGCAATATATTATTAACACTACTGTTAGTGGAACCGAAGAGTAGTGTTTTGAGTGAATCAGATATTGATATGTAGGTATAATGAATGAATGGAAGAAAATTAGAAGTATTTGGGGACAAAACTAATAAAGAGTTTTAATAGAGTCGAAATTCAGAGAGTTTGTTTTTTGTTTTTTTTTTGAACGCGCTAGTCTCGGGAACTACTGGTCCGATTTGAAAAAATTTTTCATTGTCAGATAGCCCATTTATCGAGAAAAACTGCAAGCTATATATCATCACGCTAACACCAATAGGATTGGAACTAAACGTGAACAAAGTCGCGCGGGTCGACTAGTATATAATAAAATAATTTCAGTACATTTTATCACGAACATCTTGAAGTGATTTGTAGCAAAATAATTCGGTAATGGCTCTCCATTTATCGAGTATTCGAAGAAAACATCTTTTTCATTTCTGAATTTGAAATAAAAAACCGTGGAATCTGCTAAACATTAAATACATTATATAACGTTGAAAGCATATTAATTCCTATTAAATAATTGCCACAAATTCTGTACTTTAAAACCTTTAAATATTATGAAAATATTCTTATAATGATTTGTATAGAGTTTTATACACTAATACGAGTATAACTCTTATCTGTTTAAGGATAATATAAAACTATATTTACGTACCCAATGTTAATTACTAGATTGATAACCCTAACATCACGCGGTCTTAGTCTCTGAAACTTTCCTAAAACCTTGTTTGCCGTCCACGTCCAAGAGTAGGAACTCTTTACCTAATTTTCATTTGATCTGATCGTACAGGTAAGGGTTTTGATTGAAGTTGTTTCTAAACTCTTCCTCGGTATTTTTTATAGCGAAGATCGCTAAATATCTTCTATTTATCTTCCTTTGAAGACCTGAACAGTTTCGGCCAAGAGTTGACCACGACATTATCATGGGCGATTTCAACACTTGCATCTTAAAATATGATGCACACAGCTACACACTTTTTTTTAAATTGCCTACCATCACAACTAGATCGTGATTTTGTTTCATTCTTGCAGCATTTAGATAGTCATGGTCAATACCCAATAGAGGCTTTTTCGTGACCTAATTTTCTTTATCATCATCAAAAAAGTGCAGAAAATCAAAATGTGTATATAAAACGTATATGTGATAAATTGCACTCATGCAGACGGGACTGGTCGACTAGTAAAAAAAAATATAAAATTATTATACATTCATGTAATTGCTATACATTTTTGTAAGAACATAATTTAAAGCTTTGTTGATTTTTCAAAAACTGCTAAACCGATTTCGATAAAATTTAAATGGAATCAGAGAAGTACAACCTTTGAAACGGTCATAGAATTTTCCAAATCGGCTTAGTGTCATAGATGTGGAGAGCGATATGATACCTATTACTGTACAGCAATACACACATGCAATTTACACTGAGGCGAGCAGTGTCTGGGGCTTGAGACCCAGGAGCAGGTTTAAAGAGCTCTTCCATAATATAATAACTCTCACCTCCACCACTCGACCTCGCTAACGACAATAAATAATAAAGTAAACTTACGTGGACCTCGAGAAGGGTACGACTCTATAGCATTAACTTCCATGTTTACTGCACGAAAACACCAGAGAGACTGAGACTAATCTATCGCACTAAAGGTTATATATTGTCTTCACGTCGGTATACCTGAAATAATATAAAATAATCTACCCGCGCCTACTACTTTATAAACAGTGTTGCTCTTAGAGTAATCGGTGAACATACAGAAAAAAGATTCCGATGAAATACAAACCTACTTTTTGAAGTAGGTTGAAAATATAATAAAAATACTGAATTATGTAGTAAAAATTTGTAATGATGCTCAAAATATAATAAATTCCACACTAATCCTCAATGTCGCTGTAATATCCTTTCACAAGTGAAGTACTTTGTTCTGGTGTGGACAGTAGAAATTAATTACGTGGTATACTGCTGTTTGAATTTATTTAAATACACAAAAAGTTACAAAAAATTGCTTTGTTATGAATAATTAGTTATCCAACCTCGCCTCGGTAAGGGTCATTATTTTATACTTTTGTCTCAGTCTTCAAACTGCACCGTTTTTTAATCAATTTAATATAATCAATTATTAAGTCTCTCAATCACTACATCACTTACCCATTCATGATTTCACGAGCTCAACTACCGAGTTACTATTGAGTCGGTTTCTCACCTCACTCACAGTCAAACTCAGTCACTCATCCGTTCTACGTCTCATAAAGTTTCGAGAAGAATCCAATCTTTTTTTGACTTAACTGTCTTTGTGTGTTTAACATTCAAACATAAAACATTATCACATCCATTAGTAAGTAAGACTTACCAACAAACATTTACACAGTAGGCATATTTACACTTTTTTTTTAAATCTAGATGAAAAACCTTAAATAATTTTGTCATTTTACTACTTCAAATAACAATTATTATATAAAATTAAAATCTAAGTCTTATGCAATCTAAATTAATAAACATAGATATAATTTGCAGTATATTTTAAGAGTAACAACTGAAAACCACTAGTTTATTAAAAAAAATCGGCCAAGTGCGAGTGTGAAACTCGCGCTCTGAGGGTTCCGTATAATTTCAATAAAGGGACAAACAAACTATTAAATTTTGATTTTCGTGTGCGGGTTAAAATATTATCAAAAATATAAAATTTGTTAAAAATATAAAATATTAAAAAAATTAAAATTTGAATAATCGATACACTTTTGACAAATAAACACCAAAAACGGTCAAATTTTTGCCATCTATTGGCTCGAAAAAATTAGTTGTAATAAAAAAAAACATTCCTTCGTTCAAAAACTACATAATCTTATTTCAAAGATCTGTGCAAAATTTGAATAAAATCATAACTTCTTCACTTCATAACTTTTCGAGGAATCATGTCCACCGACTTAAAAAATTGAGTTTTGAGATAAACGCATTTAAAGTTTTAAATTGAAATAACATGCAAAAAAAATGTTTTTTTAACTTACATAGAATCATCGATTCCGGCACCATAAAGCAAAGTACCTTCTGCTGCGGCAATATCCAGGGAATTCTTTTGCTCCAGGGAATTCTTTTGCTCTTGCCTGTGACAAATTCTTGCTTTCTTCGAGTAGCAACGTTAGCTTTCTTCTAATGAAACGTATAAGAAAGTGGGAAAGGCCGACCAACAATACTGCGGAACTTCCGAAGGGTCTATCTCTTAGAATTTTACTCGGGTCAATTTGAAATTTTAGGAGAATATTTTAAACATATTGTATTATTTAATAAGACAAAAAAAAATCGATTTTTTTGAAATTTTCAAACTCAAATAACCCCTTAATTTCAACTTGATAATATGACGTATTCTTCAAATAATGCGTCAAAACCTAAATATATAAAAGGTCATTTTTTTCGTAATGTAACTAAAATATGCCATTTTAAGGATTTTCCCCCATACTAGTGCAATAAGACCTTGCCAAAAATCACGGCCCTAGGTCAAAAGACAAAGCCTGGGAATTTTGATTTACTTGAAAATCAAAATTACAATACATGAGATAAAAGCGGCTGCGGCTTTTCATTAAATCGACTTAGCAGTTTGATATTTTTACATATTTGAGGAACTAGAGATTAGAATAATTTGTATAAATTTCAACTTGATATTTTCACTTTTTTTTGAGAAAAAGGGTCTTGCATGACAGTCATAAAAAGTTAATTTTCTAGTGATGTAGAAAAAAATTTACATTTTTTTTCATTTTATCTTTTATTTGTGCTATGAGACCATACTTCATGCTAAATTTCACGACTCTAAGTCATTGGGAAGTACCTTATAATTATATGAGTGACCACATTAACGGTCATATCTTTTCAATGCGTGGAATAGAAGTTTGATTTTTTGCCAGCCGCAAGGGACCGCAGGATATTAATTCCAACTTGATACCTCCACGCGATTTTAAGAAAAAGGGTCTTGACAGACGTATAGGCAAACAATTCCTAAAAGTGATCCTATAAGGGTTCCTTTTTTCCTTTTAAGGTAAGGACCCCTAAAAAAGTTAAATCAAACTTTCAAATATTCGAATACTAAATGGTTTTAAAAAAAAATCTAGACAGTGAAATGCATCGCCGTATGAACGAATATAAATTTTTACACAGAAAACGTTTTATTTCATTTACAGCCACTTTGGTTAGTAATTGAAAAACGTTGTTTTCATTTCTTCAGTCGTCGTCTCTTATTTATGAAGAAGTAAATTGAATATACCAATGGTATGGTAAATTAACTTTTAAATGTTGATATGATAGATACGCGAAAGTATTTTCTAGTATAAAGATATAGCTTTTAATAGACATACAAACAGACAAAAATTCTATTTTCCATGGTGAATGAAAAACTTAGTGTTTAATATATATTTTTATTTGAATGCGACACATGCGCTGCGAGTTGCTGGGGGTTGTTGCGCGGACGTCGGGGGAGTTAGTGGCGCCGCCGAGTTGAGTGACAGAGTCAGTTGGATTTGCGGCGTGCGCGCGCGATATACATTCCTGTGATTATTGATTAATAATATCCCGAGTCCTGTGTGTGCTATATCTCCTAAACGCTAGTTAATTGACCCTTCCCTGACGAAAACCGACTAGCGGTGAAGTGAAAACTATTTAAAACTATTTGTGTTATTGTGTGAAATGTGTAATGGGCATGCTCAAAGAAGATTAGAAAGAAGATTCAAGATCATCAAGAACTGTGTCTTTATCGAATAACTGACAATAGATAACCCCTAATTTTAAAGAAGCTCTTCGGGCCCAGCAAGCTTCCACGTGTGTGGGTTTTGTTCACCCCACTTAGATATATATCAACGCCGAGGATAGTAGATAAAAAATCAATATATGTATTGAAATAAATCGAGTTATTATCCATTTTGTAATTAGGTTAGTTTTTTGATATATTTGTATAGAAATCCGAGTAACGTAGATCGATATTTTTAGGACTTCTTTTTATTTTAAAAGGTTTGGACTAAAGCTTCTTTTTTCTCGCTTTCTCGTTGCGAGTATAAAATATACATTTCATACTTAATAGTTCACTATTTTCAAGCGATGTATGGATATTAAAATCTTGTATCAACTATACATGGTGTTATGACTTTTCAGTATTATCTATCTATTACTCTAAAATATCAGTTATCGGAAGCTATAATTAAAGGAAGGAAATAAATTCACAAAGTTGCAGGAACAAGCGTTGGAAGTCTGATCGTAATTTATGAGATGGCTTTCTGTGAAAAATGTCCTCGTCTGAGAAGAATAGAACTTTTGAAACTGATATACCTAAAGGAAATTTAGATTTGTCAAATGATCTGACTATTAATTCTCTTTATAATAGGTTCATTTTAATTTTAATTTAGCAATAAAGTAAGTTGTCTTTTTAAACAACTGATTTTAAATAAATACCGCAACACTTGATAAATATCAATATTTTATATGAACTGAATATCTAACAATTTTTCCCTTTTTAATAGTTTCATATTCGCTCCATGATTATGTTTTAAATACCGCGAGTGTATGTTTTAAATCTTCTAAATAATATATGGATGGTCTGCCTGTTACGCAATCACGCTTAAATCACAACCGATTTTGATGAGATTTGGTACAGAGATGTATTAGATCTCGGGGAAGGATATAGGCTATGCTTTATCACGAAAACATTACGCCATCTGTCGACGTAGTGCATGTCGAGCTGTGATTCCTAACTATTTGGGAATTAATCATATATAAATTACATAGGTGTGGAAAAGTAAAATGTAAATATAGCGATAAATAATATAGGGTATGTAGCGATATACATCTGAAATTACATTTAAATACACGTGGTAAATTGCATCCGGGAAAAGCCGGGACAGGTCGACTGGTAGTATAATTGAACAAAGCAGAAATGCAAAATTATTTATATACGTTTATATGATGTAAGAATCTATTTTATTGAATCATCAATTCAAAAACGTGGTTACTTATCTAATCTAGATTAATAAAATTGTTTATATTTTCAAGCTTAGCTAGTCGCGTTTTGTTACTTTGTTTGCATATAATACACTCCACGCTTGTTGTATATTTTGTTAATCTATAAACTATTTAAACTTTAAATATAAAAAATTTTTGACCATTTTTATACCGATGCATTTCTCGGTTTCTATCTGAATTTTTTCTTGTTTAATCCTTTTTAGACCACTTTTTTACGTAGTCGGGTTATAGTTTTATTAAAGTGTATTTTTTTATTTAATAGTTTTCTGTTTCTCGATCGAGATAACCTTTATAATCTTATATTGTAACGTAATGTTGGTTATTATTTGTTAAACGAGTGTGTAACAGCAACGACAGGACCGCACGAACTATACGACCGCATTTTAAACATATATATGTTGACATAAACAATAACTTATATATACATATTTGTAATGTACTCGTCAAGACCTTTCTTTTGATACTAAACACGTGATAATCAGCTCAGTTTAATTTTTTCGAGGTTAGAATCCGAGGTATAATTTCCGTCATAAAAAATCATAAAATTTTTATAGCGTCACCCGCGTTATTATTACAAATCTATTGACACCTCATTCATGAAAATTGGTTCAGTAGTTTAGGCGCTAGAGTGGAACATACATAGATAGATACATACATACATAGATAGATACATACATACATAGACTGCCAAAATCATAACCCTTCCTTTTGGATTCGCCGTAGTCGGGTAAAAATAGCTAGAAAAAAGAAATTAATCCTCTACTAATTTAATACAAAGTGTGTTTTTTTTTTTTTTTTTGCCTAAACTACTATAATTTTCAGGGGTTGGTTGATATCTTCCTCTCTTCTATATAAAGCAAATCGAGCTAAACAGACAGTCGAATTTCCATAAAAATATTATAATGATAAGTACACAAATAAATTATGAACCTGATAACACGATAACGCATTCCAGATAATTGGATTTAAACTATCGTAGAACAGATGGCGTTAGTGTTTTCTGTAAAGTCCCGAAACCCTTATTACCTATTAAATTATTTTATTATTCTCTAGCTGACCCGCTATCCCTTCGCTGAGACTCTCAAGCTGTTCACTCCCTCATCTATTCAATCATACTCTACCCGCAACTATGAATCATATATCTCTTGTTGTTAAGGCAGCATGAGTAAGATCTGATTTGATCTTGATTTAAGAGATGCAGAACTAAAAAGGAATCAAAAAGAAAAGAAATAAAATATTACCAACTTAAAATTAAAACCAAACTAATCTAACCGTATATATCATACAAATAAATAAAATGGGAGTGTCTGTTTGTAATATTAAAATAACCGCTTTTTACTAAGTGCATATGGATGTATACACGGTACATATATCAAAACAATATATATATATATATTTTTTTTTTTTTTTTTACAATTTTTGTCTGTCTGTCAGTTTGTTCCGGCTAATCTCTGAAATGGCAGGACCGATTTTGAAGGGACTTTCACTGGCAGATAGCTGATTTAACAAGGAGTGACTTAGACTATTTAACATCTCGCTACGACCCATAGGAGCGGAGCAACACGCAAACGAAGTCGCGCGGGTCGGCTAGTTAGAGAATAAACCTACAAAATTATATTTAATATTGTGTACTCACATGCTGTATGCTAAGGTATATAATAATGCGAAGATCACTAATTGTATAAAACTAACTGCACCCCGCGGTTTCACCCGCTATATTTTGGATAATTCACGCTATATAATTATAAAATATAGCCTATGTGTTATTCTGATGTTTAAGCTATATGATTGTAAAATGTCATCAAAATCCATCCAGTAGTTTTTGCGTGAAAGAGTAACAAACATACATCCAGACATCCATACATCCAAACATCCATACATTCTTACAAACTTTCACATTTATAATATTAGTAGGATTAGCAGATGAAATAAATTAGAAGAACTTGGATATTTTATGGCCTCGCCTTTAATTCCACGATAAAAGAAGTATTCATCATTTTATATTACAATATTCTGATGAATGTCTATCATTGCAGTTTGTCGTGAATGCCCTCGAGAACAAAATCGTGACCTAGCATTAATTTGAGCAAGTTATAATTGTATTACATTATGACGTCTTCCCTAATATCGTGATAATATTTTCAATCTGAAATAGTAATTTTGTAAATCAATTTTATATACGACGGCGCAAAAGTTACGAGCTTATATAATTTATCAGTGCGTAGAAGATAACGAATGTCTTAAATATCTTCTTTGTTATTTATACACAGATACAATAATTATTCTTTATGCCCTAAATGTAGACTAACAGAAGGACGGCTTGTTGACTAGAATATTACTCTCGAAGTTATACTTTAGATACAGAGCTTCAGAGGCTTACGGGTAGAATACTCGCGATGTAATAATAACGATTTCTGTCATGAAAGCATATTTATTTGGTACCCTCTACTTCTCTGATTAATGTTTATCAGTTGTTCAACATTCGAGAAAAAAAAAGTCGAAAACACGCAGAAAATTTGCAATAAAAAAACTAAAATGGTACCTACGTACACAAATAGACCTGATAAGGCGATAAACCATTTTAGATAATCGATTTCACACTATCGCATAATAGATGGCGTTAGTGTTCTCGGTAAAGTATCTAAACATTATCTCTAATTTTTCTTATTTTTTAGGAAGGTAAACCCGTAGCTGTGAAAACCCTTGCTAAAGAATAGAATAATTCAGGAGGGTGAAGATGATTCTACTGAAGACTCATTGGCCTGCATGGATCCTTACGATAAAGTCGCCGTTAACTGTAAACAAATCTCATTATTCATTCCCTTTTTTTTAAATAAATTTAAAAGTCAGCAAAAAACCAGTTTTTCAATCAAAAAGTACCACAATATTCCTTTTTGACTTTTAGAGTTTACTCTTTGCCTGTTTTAACACCAATTAGTTAGATTCAACGGTGTTTATCTAACGAAGTAGGGTTGCCAGATGGCTCAGAAATCCAGAATTATGCCGAAATTTTAAGTCTTGACAAGCAATCAGACCTTATTGTCTCTTATTGTTGTGTGTATTTTTATATACAACACAAGAGACCAACAGCAAAATTAGCCTTAAGACTTTTTTCGTAATGCAGTTTTCCTACAATTGTACCGAACATTATAAGTCTCCATCTGGCAACTCTAAACGCAGAAAACTATTACTGCGTTGATATAATGATAATGAAATACCTCTTATGTATATAACTCGAAGAAAATGATGAGAAAAAGAAGGAGAAAAAAGGGTATATTGATATTAAATAGACTATCAGGTAAACGCAATGTAGATACTGCTACTGAATTGATAAATAACTAAACATCACGATCTCTTACAATTACGACAGCAACCCAACAGTGTAGATTTGCAAGGCCTTTTAACAGAATTCCAACACTCGCCTCCACTGCTTAGTTTCACTGTTTAAACCTAAGGTTATATTGTACATAAATAAGCCAAAAAAGTAGAATAAAAATACGATATTCTGGTTGATTGCGTCAGGGTTAAATGAATTAGCAGGCGAAGCGACAGCGCGGTTTGAATTATTCATATCTTGTTTAGAAGCCCGACCCCTTGTTTGCGGCCTTCCTGTAAATGAGGCTTATAATAAAGAGGTACTACGCTCTATTGTTATGATCCAATTATATTTAGGTTTTTAACCTACTTCAAAATATAGCAAATCGATTATATTTAACAAGCTTATAGATGTCGGCGCAACGTTAAAATATCGATTGCTGATTCATTGCGAATGGCGTTTGAGTTTTACGTTTTATAAATGGTATTAGTTTGAATTAACTTACACAATGGCAGAATTGCAAAAGTAAATTGTTTCATAATACAGAATTCATTTCAAAAGGGTATTCAAACGGTATCCACTTGGCGTTGAACTTCAGTGTCCACTGAAACGTAGCATTCTTCTCTTCGCTTCCCCTCCTCACTCGTTCCAGTGGACTCTGGGTTCTTGCTCAGTGTCCACTAAAATCGCAGCATGCTTCTCTTCGTTTCCCCTCCTCACTCTTCCTTTGAGGCGGCAACACATCAGCAAAACGAGAGATACTCTCTAGTTTTGCCGATGTCCATGGGCGAAGGTGGCCACTTTCCAACAGGTAGACCGTCTGCTCGTTTGTCCCTCATCTATCATAAAAATGTCAGTAAATATCTATTGAATCAAAATGATTGTTAGTAATTATATAAGTCGGAGAAATAAGACGGGGAAGTATTGAAAACCAAAAGGGAGCTATTAGGTAAACGCAACGTAGATACTGTTACTAAACCGATAAATAACTACACATTATGATCTCTTACAATTACGACTAAATCCTAAGCAGTGCCTTGGACTTGTGATCAAGGTGTAGGTTTAATTTACCGCAGAGATCAGAAATCAAAAAGGAAATGATTAGTATGATGATATTGGTTTTAGACAATGAATGTCTTGTTGACATACGAGGTGGCAATTCCAACTTCATACATCAAGCATACAAAATAGTCCTATTTTATGTAGTCACAGTTACCACACCCAACATTTTGAATTAATTGAATATTATACTAATTAAATTCCATTAACAACTAACAAGTCAGTATTAACACAATTTGAATAAATGTGTTTCTAATTCTGGTTTTATTATCACGCGACAAGGTAGGGTAAAAAAATATTAATAGGAACCGAAATCCGAGTCGGAGGTGGTAGTGGAGAGGAGGCAGAAGAAAGACGTGGTAAGGGTAGGTCTAATAAAACTTTATTTAGCATGTAGTCAAAAAATAATACACTTGTTAGTAACATCGTTAACAAAGTGGTATTAGCGGGTAGGTCATTTTATAATATGTCAAGTATACTTTGTGGGATAGATAAGAGTCAGTCTCTTTGGTGTTTTCGCGCAGTGTACATGGAAGTTAGTATTATAGTGTCGTGTTAGGCCTCCGTTATCGAGCGAGGTCGAGCGGTGGAGGTGTCAGTTTGTGAATAATAGAAGACGTCTTTAAACCTGCTCTTGGGTCTAAAGCCAGAGGCACTGCTAGGTTTCCATCTAGATTATATGTTAATGTTTTCTTTTGAGTCTTACTGCGCAGTATAGCTCTCATATTCTAATCAAACTTAATAAGCAATTAAAGATAAAAATAATAAAAATTACTTAATTCGTAAACAATTCCGTCAAAACCTCTAATTCTTACCTCTAATTTAAGCCGAAATGGAAATCGAAGGTGTTCGGAAGATCCGACTTCACAAGCCTTTATCCCTGATTCCAAAATATAGAGAACTCCTTCCTCAACCTCATCCCATTAGAACTGCGATTCCACAGGACTCTTAGTTTTTACTTTTCCTCCTATTTCAGTGACCACTCACCATTAGGTTGACCGTCAGTTCGTTTAGGGCGTAAACTGTCATAGAGCGCAGGACTTTAACGAGACTACTCTCGGTTTATATAATAGAAGGGATCTTCTATTCCGTCTCTTTAAGCATAAAAAGTTAAATAAAAATAAATACTAAATATTCTGTGCTGAGCTTCATCAGCTAATGAATACAGTAAAGGTGTTGGTCTTGGCGTTGCAGATAATCAAGCTGATCTAACAAATGTGCTAATTGCATCCTACAGCTCCTCGCTTTTTCTTAATGAAGGAATTTCCGATAGCTTTCACGTTTCCAGCGACTGTAACAAATTAACGATTAAATAAATGTAACTACAGTTTTATAGTCTGTTTAAATGGTAATACGTTTTATATTTTTTCTGAAGTCGTATTTCTGGCTTGAACTAACTAACTAAATATTGAAAAAACGAAATTTATTGACTATAAAAATCGGAATACAGCAAGTCCCGATGTTAATTGTCGAATTCTTTCCCATATTTGCTCAAAGAAGTCAGATTGTTCTTGTAATTTGTGTGTGAATACTCTAAGAACTTTAAAACAATTTTTTTTACTATATTACTTGGGATATATAATTTCATTTATTATATTACTTGGGACCTTTCTTATATAACATAATTCATAAAAAATTAAATATTTACTTTATTAATTAAATGCAAAAGAAAAGTTGTGGAATACCTTCAAAAATTATCGAATGAAGAAACTGAAAGACTTTATTCTATTGAAATTTATTAAAAAAAGTAATCTTATATTCTATTTATGCAAGTTAACTTTAACTCATCTACACTCACACACATATACACAAACACACATTTTAACATAACCTTAACGTAATTGGTTTCGAGCTGTTTAACTTTATATTTGGCCAATAAACTTATTATTATTATTATATAATACTAGTGACAAGCCCCGGCTTCGCACAGGTACTATATAGGAACGTGTACTTAGATTAAATATAAATATAGTGCTAAGTATATCAAGATATTTAGGGGTTCAAGAAATATATTTTATTATTATTATTATATATAGACATAGGCTATAATTTTTAATGATATACTATGAATTATCTAAATTATAGCGGGCGAAACCGCGGGGCGCGGCTAGAATTTAATAAAGTGATAGAATAAACTTAACATTGGCTTTACAAATATTATTGTCTGACTTTATATAGTTTTATTACATACTAGCGGCCAGCCCTCGCTTCGCTCCGGGTATTTAAAGCAATATTATAATTGATGTTCTTAAATTGTCACTGTGTAATTGTGTAGTTTTTCATTATTTGAAAAAAGAGAGAGAGTAAGAAAAAAGTTATAAAAAGAAAATAATAGAAACAAAAATAAAAGAAAAGCGACAAATGATAAAGGAGGGAGGACAAAGCAAAAATAAAATTGAATAGAGAGAGAGAGATAATCGAAAGAAGAATTTTTAAAATCAAATTAAAAATGTATATGGTAACACTAAATCACCTTTGTCACTCACGAATAGTGTAGTTTTCTAACAGTAAAAGAATTTTTAAAATCGGATTAGTAACAACAAAATGGCCATATTCTAATAATTAAAAAATGTATATGGCAACACTAAATCACCTCTGTCCCTCACGAATAGTGAAGTTTTCTAACAGTGAAAGAATTTTTAAAATCGGATTAGTAACAACAAAATGGCCATATTCTATTAATTAAAAATGTATATGGCAACACTAAATCACCTTTGTCACTCACGAATAGTGAAGTTTTCTAACAGTAAAAGAATTTTTAAAATCGGATTAGTAACAACAAAATGGCCATATTCTATTAATTAAAAATGTATATGGCAACACTAAATCACCTCTGTCCCTCACGAATAGTGAAGTTTTCTAACAGTGAAAGAATTTTTAAAATCGGATTAGTAACAACAAAATGGCCATATTCTAATAATTAAAAAATGTATATGGCAACACTAAATCACCTCTGTCCCTCACGAATAGTGTAGTTTTCTAACAGTGAAAGAATTTTTAAAATCGGATTAGTAACAACAAAATGGCCATATTCTAATAATTAAAAAATGTATATGGCAACACTAAATCACCTCTGTCCCTCACGAATAGTGAAGTTTTCTAACAGTAAAAGAATTTTTAAAATCGGATTAGTAACAACAAAATGGCCATATTCTAATAATTAAAAAATGTATATGGCAACACTAAATCACCTCTGTCCCTCACGAATAGTGAAGTTTTCTAACAGTGAAAGAATTTTTAAAATCGGATTAGTAACAACAAAATGGCCATATTCTATTAATTAAAAATGTATATGGCAACACTAAATCACCTTTGTCACTCACGAATAGTGAAGTTTTCTAACAGTAAAAGAATTTTTAAAATCGGATTAGTAACAACAAAATGGCCATATTCTATTAATTAAAAATGTATATGGCAACACTAAATCACCTCTGTCCCTCACGAATAGTGAAGTTTTCTAACAGTGAAAGAATTTTTAAAATCGGATTAGTAACAACAAAATGGCCATATTCTAATAATTAAAAAATGTATATGGCAACACTAAATCACCTCTGTCCCTCACGAATAGTGAAGTTTTCTAACAGTGAAAGAATTTTTAAAATCGGATTAGTAACAACAAAATGGCCATATTCTATTAATTAAAAATGTATATGGCAACACTAAATCACCTCTGTCCCTCACGAATAGTGAAGTTTTCTAACAGTGAAAGAATTTTTAAAATCGGATTAGTAACAACAAAATGGCCATATTCTATTAATTAAAAATGTATATGGCAACACTAAATCACCTTTGTCCCTCACGAATAGTGAAGTTTTCTAACAGTGAAAGAATTTTTAAAATCGGATTAGTAACAACAAAATGGCCATATTCTAATAATTAAAAAATGTATATGGCAACACTAAATCACCTCTATCCCTCACGAATAGTGAAGTTTTCTAACAGTGAAAGAATTTTTAAAATCGGATTACTAACAACAAAATGGCCATATTCTATTAATTAAAAATGTATATGGCAACACTAAATCACCTCTGTCCCTCACGAATAGTGAAGTTTTCTAACAGTGAAAGAATTTTTAAAATCGGATTAGTAACAACAAAATGGCCATATTCTATTAATTAAAAATGTATATGGCAACACTAAATCACCTCTGTCCCTCACGAATAGTGAAGTTTTCTAACAGTGAAAGAATTTTTAAAATCGGATTAGTAACAACAAAATGGCCATATTCTATTAATTTAAAATGTATATGGCAACACTAAATCACCTCTGTCCCTCACGAATAGTGAAGTTTTCTAACAGTGAAAGAATTTTTAAAATCGGATTAGTAACAACAAAATGGCCATATTCTATTAATTAAAAATGTATATGGCAACACTAAATCACCTCTGTCCCTCACGAATAGTGAAGTTTTCTAACAGTGAAAGAATTTTTAAAATCGGATTAGTAACAACAAAATGGCCATATTCTATTAATTAAAAATGTATATGGCAACATTAAATCACCTCTGTCCCTCACGAATAGTGAAGTTTTCTAACAGTGAAAGAATTTTTAAAATCGGATTAGTAACAACAAAATGGCCATATTCTATTAATTAAAAATGTATATGGCAACACTAAATCACCTCTGTCCCTCACGAATAGTGAAGTTTTCTAACAGTGAAAGAATTTTTAAAATCGGATTAGTAACAACAAAATGGCCATATTCTATTAATTTAAAATGTATATGGCAACACTAAATCACCTCTGTCCCTCACGAATAGTGAAGTTTTCTAACAGTGAAAGAATTTTTAAAATCGGATTAGTAACAACAAAATGGCCATATTCTATTAATTAAAAATGTATATGGCAACACTAAATCACCTCTGTCACTCACGAATAGTGAAGTTTTCTAACAGTGAAAGAATTTTTAAAATCGGATTAGTAACAACAAAATGGCCATATTCTATTAATTAAAAATGTATATGGCAACACTAAATCACCTCTGTCCCTCACGAATAGTGAAGTTTTCTAACAGTGAAAGAATTTTTAAAATCGGATTAGTAACAACAAAATGGCCATATTCTATTAATTAAAAATGTATATGGCAACACTAAATCACCTTTGTCACTCACGAATAGTGAAGTTTTCTAACAGTGAAAGAATTTTTAAAATCGGATTAGTAACAACAAAATGGCCATATTCTAATAATTAAAAAATGTATATGGCAACACTAAATCACCTCTATCCCTCACGAATAGTGAAGTTTTCTAACAGTGAAAGAATTTTTAAAATCGGATTACTAACAACAAAATGGCCATATTCTATTAATTAAAAATGTATATGGCAACACTAAATCACCTCTGTCCCTCACGAATAGTGAAGTTTTCTAACAGTGAAAGAATTTTTAAAATCGGATTAGTAACAACAAAATGGCCATATTCTATTAATTTAAAATGTATATGGCAACACTAAATCACCTTTGTCACTCACGAATAGTGAAGTTTTCTATCAGTGAAAAAAAAATTTAAATCGGATTTGGAGTTCCTGAGAAACTCTTCAATTTACAAAATGACCACCTTATGGCACTTAAATGGCCATATCTTTTTAATTAGAGTATTTATGGCAGCACCGCATAGCCTATGTTACCCGGAAAGGATGTAGCTTCCTATCGGTGAAAGAATTTTCAAAATCGGTTCAGTACTTTTCGAGCCTATTCGCAACAAACAAACATACAAATATACAAACAATCAAATCTTTCCTCTTTATATAATAGTGTAGATAATCTAAATATTATATTGTATCAAAATTATATTTGCTGAAAATATTTGATTTATTGTCTAGACAAGTTAAAAATATACTTCTTTGTAACTCAATTCTGTAGTTGTTATGTTTTTAGTTTCCAAAAAAATTACAAACACCGACAAATTAAGTATTTTTTTTAATGGTAGATAAGGTGCAAACGAGCAGATGTTCCACCTGGTGGTAAGTGGCCAACAGCTACCCTCTTGTTATGTCGATTCGTTGCATCCTCGAAGATAGAGTGGGAGGGGAGTGAAGAAAAGCAAGAGCATGAGCCATTGACGGTCGGATTTGCATGCTGGTGGCTGCTAGCGAGTCGAGGAACAGATTCCTTGGGAGATGCTCTTCCAGCGGCGAAGGGGGATAATATTCTAACCCGTCCCTTGACGGCAGAACCAAAAGTCACAAATGGCTGAATCTAAAAACAGAATTTCCACTAAGATCTATTTAACATTAGGCTTGGGCGGGGCTAGTTGAGTATAAAGGTGTAATCGAAATCGAAATACCTCATAAACTATAATATATAGGTACATCTAATTGCAAAAGGAAGCGGATACGGGATATGAGAGGTGAACTTATGGCGTGACCTCTACTACCAGACGATCTGTTGACCGAGTGACAAACAAGAATGAAAGAAATTTGTATTTTTGTGACGAAAAAGTAATAAATTTGCGTTTGCTAATTAATATTTCTTCTGTACAAGTCAAATATTGTGTACTTATTTCAAACTAACTTTAATAAATTTAGAATGTTTTTGATATCAGCCACCATGACAGAAATCTTTATTATACCATTGCGAGTAATAAAGACTTAGTCTTAAAGCTGTGTCTGAAGAATAACCGCGGGAGTAATATTCTAGTTAACAAGGCGTAATACTGTAAGTCTGCCTGTATTGTGTAACTCATTAATTTTTTTACAATTTTATAAGTGGCGAAGTAAAAGTAGCCGGCAGCTAACTTTGGGTCTGAGAAAAATAGTGGGGTAAATTTGCGCATTGTAAGCTTTCTGCGTAGCTGTATTGGTAGTTCAATCCGTGACGTTTACTGTAACGACAAATAGCAGACGCGTGGGAACTGAAACGTCGCATAAGAACCAATCGTGTGACGTGCTGCTCTCGCCCCGCACTCCCCGCTGTAGTGACTGCTGCGTATTCAAGATCAAACCTATATGTCGGAGCATAGTAAAAGATTATCGATTAATCGAATCGTTATCGTTGTCAATGGCGTTGGAGTGGGGTAGTAGTCACTTCCGTTGTTTTGACAGTCTCTACCCTCGACCCTTTATATGAGATCGACAGTCTAACTGAAGTCTTAGTCGTGCGCGGTCTCTCAAGAAGTGAACATCATCTAAGTAGTGCTAGTGATAGTGATAGTGTCAAGTGCAGTGTAGTGTGGAAGTGCTGTCCAACTAAGGTCACGTAAGTCCTTACAATGTAATTGCCACGTGGTTAAGTAAACACAATGTTAGGTTAGGTTAGCCTTAGGTTAGGTTAGCCTTGTGTTAGATTCGGTTTATGTGCGTTTAACCTTGGGTTTAAATAGAGAGCCTAGCAGTGGAGGCGAGTGTTGTAATTACTTAAAGGAGCTCCTTAAGCCTACACCTTGGTCACAAGTCCAAGGCACTGCTTAGGTTTCTCTCGTAATTGTTAGAGATCATATTTGATCATTTATCGGTTCAATAGGAGTATCTACGTTGCGTTTACCCAATATTCCATTCAATACCATCATCCCCTTTTAGTGTTCCCCAATATTCCCCACCTTCCTCTTCCATCTCTTTTCACATCGTTTTAAAATCCCCGGTAGCTACCTGAGGCATAAGCACCGGGCTTTAGTCGGTTTCCTAAAATGAATATACTTGTTTCTAATATGTAAGATTCCTTACAAATGTAACGATCTTAGGTTTGTTTTTATTTTATTTAATAGAGATCACTTCCCAATGCCCACGTTAAAGGCAAACTACTAAATTGCATTTGTACGTTATATTGGCAAAGAGAGTACAAACCAAACGACCGAACCACTAAGTACTAAATTGTTTATTCCCAGTTCCGATGAGGACGAATATATGGTTTGTAGTTTGTACCTGGTAGGTACCTGGACAGTTGAACTGTTTAAAGTTTTGCTTTTGAACTTTTGAACACTAGTACTGATGTAACAATTGTATTTAACACAATTTCATTATTTAGTTATCGTACTGAGTATAAATTTTAATGCAGTTTTGAAGACTTGCAATGCTCTCCCATGGGACTCGATATTATGGATCATTAGGACTTCAAATACAATTGAATACTCTTACAAATACTGATTATTTTTGGTCGGAAATATTCTGATTGGTCTAAAGAATAGAGCACCCCTTCGGTCGTTTGTCATTGGCCTATCAGATACATTAATGTTGCCACTACAAGAAAATTTAGTTTATTGTGATATATAAAATAAACTCATGACCTTTTACCTATATAGTTAAAAATAAATATGTTACTAATCGCAAAACTTGAAGCAATTTTGTTCAAGTATTCGTTGAAGTCTCAGGAAGATTATTATGGAAAGAAAAATTGGAAAATTCAGTGACTAAATATTAGAGTATTACAGAAATTAACTACTTTATTACTTGGCAAAAAACAGTTAGAAACAGTGTTGTGTTGCTAACAAAAATTTTAATAAATCTCTGTATGTTACATTATAAAGATATTAAACCAGTTTCTGGGTCGCAAACCTCAGGCGCTGTCCAAACTCCTGTCTTATTTTTAGTTTTCAAGTCGAAATAATACTTGACGATTATAATAGATGATAATTTACATAGAGCTTTGGTTTAGATACATGGTTAGTTAAGAGACGTCATTCTAAATCCAATATGACGAACGATCTAAGATGGCGGACCACCCAAAATGGAAGTATAGTTGGTTTTAGTTGTTGGTTTCATATGGAAGGGTTTGTTCAAACATTTTCATCAGTATCAAGTATATATAATCAACGTTATAAAGGACAAATACAAGATATGCACTTAGATGAAGAGCAGTATCTGGGGCTAGTGACTCAAAAGCAATCGTAAATCAGATTGACCTGATCCACAATAAGGATAACACACTTCACTATGATTAGTCATTATCACTACGTAATTAGTAGTTAAACTGCCGCTAATAAACCGGTTAATCAAACCCTTATAACAGTGTTGCTAGCTTCTCTAAAAAACATTATATCTATTTTCAGCATTATGTGAACATAAAATTACTCACACGTGAAGTTATCGGTTGAATTGAATTTGTTTTGAGAACAAAGCGGGTTTCCGCATTTTCTGCAATTTACTGCCTGCCACATTTCATTTGAACACTAGAACTAGCTAGAAAGGATTCTTGATAGGAAAACATGAACTAGAAATCTTGTTTCTAAACACAAAACCCCTTTGTATTACACTAAACTAACGTATTGTACTTATAAATGTCAAGTGCGAGTCAGAGTCAACTATACAAATAGGAAATTGGTTTATTTTAACGAAGTTAAGAACCGGGAAAAAACGTCCGTAATGTAGTTATTGACCCCCCCCCCGCTCCCCTCTCCCCTACACAGTAATTGGACATTTCAACTTTGATTATGAAAAACAAACTTCACCCTAAACAAATGGTAGATTTTAAACAACACCAATGGCAACACTTTTATTATTTAATCGAATAGGCACAGGTATTACAGCGTACAGCCTTGTCTTTGAGATAAAAGACAATTGTGTCATGTTACGTATATTAGACACATTTTATTTCTGTTTTTATTTAATGGAAAAGGCAAAGGTATTACACCGTACAGCCTTGTCAGAGATAAGAAAATGTGTGTAATGGTAACGTACATTGGACACATTTTATTTCTGTTTTTATTTAATGGAAAAGGCAAAGGTATTACACCGTACAGCCTTGTCATAGAGACAAGAAAATGTGTGTAATGGTAACGTATATTAGACACATTATTTCTATTTTTATTCCATAACAGAAAGGCAAAGGTATTACACCGTATAACCTTGTCATAGAGATAAGAAAATGTGTGTAATGGTAACGTACATTGGACACATTTTATTTCTGTTTTTATTTAATGGAAAAGGCAAAGGTATTACACCGTACAGCCTTGTCAGAGATAAGAAAATGTGTGTAATGGTAACGTACATTGGACACATTTTATTTCTCTGTTTTTATTTAATGGAAAAGGCAAAGGTATTACACCGTACAGCCTTGTCATAGAGACAAGAAAATGTGTGTAATGGTAACGTATATTAGACACATTATTTCTATTTTTATTCCATAACAGAAAGGCAAAGGTATTACACCGTATAACCTTGTCATAGAGATAAGAAAATGTGTGTAATGGTAACGTACATTGGACACATTTTATTTCTGTTTTTATTTAATGGAAAAGGCAAAGGTATTACACCGTACAGCCTTGTCAGAGATAAGAAAATGTGTGTAATGGTAACGTACATTGGACACATTTTATTTCTCTGTTTTTATTTAATGGAAAAGGCAAAGGTAGTAAACCGTATAGCCTTGTCATAGAGATAAGAAAATGTGTGTAATGGTAACGTACATTGGACACATTTTATTTCTCTGTTTTTATTTAATGGAAAAGGCAAAGGTAGTAAACCGTATAGCCTTGTCATAGAGATAAGAAAATGTGTGTAATGGTAACGTACATTGGACACATTTTATTTCTCTGTTTTTATTTAATGGAAAAGGCAAAGGTAGTAAACCGTATAGCCTTGTCATAGAGATAAGAAAATGTGTGTAATGGTAACGTACATTGGACACATTTTATTTCTCTGTTTTTATTTAATGGAAAAGGCAAAGGTAGTAAACCGTATAGCCTTGTCATAGAGATAAGAAAATGTGTGTAATGGTAACGTACATTGGACACATTTTATTTCTCTGTTTTTATTTAATGGAAAAGGCAAAGGTAGTAAACCGTATAGCCTTGTCATAGAGATAAGAAAATGTGTGTAATGGTAACGTACATTGGACACATTTTATTTCTGTTTTTATTTAATGGAAAAGGCAAAGGTATTACACCGTACAGCCTTGTCATAGAGACAAGAAAATGTGTGTAATGGTAACGTATATTAGACACATTATTTCTATTTTTATTCCATAACAGAAAGGCAAAGGTATTACACCGTATAACCTTGTCATAGAGATAAGAAAATGTGTGTAATGGTAACGTACATTGGACACATTTTATTTCTGTTTTTATTTAATGGAAAAGGCAAAGGTATTACACCGTACAGCCTTGTCAGAGATAAGAAAATGTGTGTAATGGTAACGTACATTGGACACATTTTATTTCTCTGTTTTTATTTAATTTTTATTTTTTATTTATTTTATTACAGTATCACAAAAAATGGACTTAATACTAGCACTTTTGTATTCTGCCAAACTGCACAGCAGTTTGTCGGCAGTTAATGCTCTCATTCTTAAATTTTTTATAAAACATTTATAAATATTTTAAATAAAATAAAATATAGAAACAAAACTAGAAAAAAAGAAAGAAATAAACAAAAATTAATAACCAAAATAAAACTAATTATAAAAAAGAAATAAACTAATTTAATAATGTGTACATGTTCTTTAGTGTATGTATAGGTAGGTAGTGTAGGTTGGTGCGTGTATATTTTGTACATGTATATACTTATAATGGCACATCATGCGTCTATTCTGTATGTTATATATGTATGTGTAGTATGTGTACTAGTTTCAATAAGCATCGTCACATAATAATATGGCGATGCTTAATGAAATCAGTCGTTATTTGTATAATCATTTTTTAGGAAAAATTTCTTTAACCTGCGCTTAAATGTAAGTAGTTCACAACTTTGTGTGATCTTTGTCGGCAGTTCATTGTAAATTTTTGGTACAAGATATTTTCTTGTCCTCTTACCATAGTAATTAGTGACTTTAGGTATGATAAATCTTGTCTTATTTCTAACATTATATTTATGTGTTAACTGTATTTTATATGTGTCATTATTATGTTGTTCTAAGGCTAATAATTGTTTTACCCTACAATGAATCGGTAATATCTTACAGATAGAAAATAACTTATAATCTTGACGGTGTTTTTCTTTTACTTTGTCGATAACTAAACTTTTAATAAACATAATTTGTAATTGTTTGATATTATTGAGATAGCTTTTAAAAGTTCTTCCGTAGCTGCTTAACCCGTAAGATATTATCGACTCAGCCATTGCAAAGTATATCATATATAACAATTTTTTATTGAGACTATATTTTAAATGTTTGAATTTTATAAGGATTGTTCTAAGTTTTTTACAGACATCAAACACATGTAACTTCCAAGAAAAATTAGGATCTATGATTAGACCTAGATATTTAAATTTTTGGACACATTCAATTTTGTTACATTTACACATACGTCCCCCACGCGCACCATGCAGGCACTCGTAATCATGCCCGACAACACGAATATCGTGAGTACGATGCCCGCTCCGCGAATATGGGGAACGTATGTGCATACATTTAGTCTTACTTACATTTATTATTAGTCCGTTATCGTGAGCCCAATTGACGAGTCGATCTAAGTCTTCTTGTATTATTTTGATGGCTGTATCTATATCCCTATCCGCGTATAACAGACAAGTATCGTCTGCGTACATATAGATCTTGCAGTGTTTAACTACATTACACATACTATTAACATGCATGATATATCCCACTGGTCCAAATACGGAACCAGTAGGCACACCATATTTAATACTTGCTTCATCACCTATTATGCCCTTAATAGTTGTCTTTAATGTTCTGTTAGTTAGATAAGCTCTAAACCAATTGTTTAGGGGTCCTCGAATACCACACTCGTCCATCGCTCGCAAAAGGTTTTCATGGTCCAACGTATCAAACGCCTTCCTGAAATCTATAAAAACTACTATTACCTGTTTCCTTTCGTTCAGACTGGAATTTATATCATCGGTGAACTGTGCAAGAAGGGTTGCTGTACTTCGTCTAGGTCGAAATCCATGTTGTGCGTCGCTGAGAATATAGTTTCTTTCTAAAAATTCAGATATTTGTTGTACTACAAGTTTTTCCATGATCTTATTAATAACTGAAAGAATGGCTATTGGCCTATAGTTAGAATAGTTTAAGTGGCAACCCTGTTTATATATAGGTCTAATTAGCGATAATTTTAATTCATTAGGATACACGCCCTGAGCTATAGACATATTAATAAAATTTGCAATTATTGGACTTATTTGTTTTTTTATGTATTTTATGTCTACAACCCTAATCCCATCAGAACCCGGTGATTTCCTACAGCTTAGCTTATCTATTACTCGTTCAACGTCAATTGAGCTCACTTTCACGAACCTTAAGGACAGATTAGCTATATTAACATATTCCGACCTATTTAGTAATTCAGTTCTACATATATGTTTTATTGCGCTTATTTCATTTGTAAATGTTAAAGAGAAATTGTTACATATATTCTCTAAACTATTTGATTTTCCTAAATATTTTACCAGTACATCATCTAAATTATGTTTTTGCTTTCCCAACCAATTATTTAATTTTTCCCAAATTTTTCTAATATTATTCTCACAATTTTCTATTTCTAACTGTCTATATTTATTTTTAGCTGAAATTATACATTTATTTAATTTATTTCTATATCGAGTATATTTTAAACGCAGTGTCATATCTTTTGGCTTTAATTTCCACTGTTTAAAGAGTTTGTCCCTCGTTAAAATCATTTTTTCCAGAGAATTACTTATCCAAGGTTGTGTTTGTCTTTTATTGTTATTGTGATAGCACTGAATTTTCGAGCTTTCATATATAGCACAAAAAATATTACACAGCGTTGAATATATTAATAATGGACATAACATATTATTAAATTGATTCCAGTTCACTTTATCAAGCTGTTCTTTAACTAGTTTGTTCTTTAGTATCAACTTTGTTTCACTATTACACATTTGCATACTAACCTCGCTATCCATACTCATTCGTAATCCTATTATGTAATGGTCTGATATTTTACACGATAACAAACAACCTGCGCACGCGCGACTCCGGCTGCGCACCCAGATGTGATCGATGCATGTCGCCGACTCCCGCCCGTCCTTGATTTCGACCCGTGTGGCGTCAGTTACAACGCAGCAGAGACCATTTTCATATAGCATATTCTCGTAACCGGTCACTATCCTTTTCGCACTCTTACTTAATAAGTCTATGTTCATATCTCCTAATAAAATAATATCTTGACGACTTGGAATAGATGTTATAATTCTTTGTAAGTGGTCAATAAACATTTGTTTATTGCTGCTGGGTGGCCTGTATATAGCTATAATATGTATATTCATGCATCCGTCGACACGCAATTCGCTGTGCATTATTTCTGCTGAAGAACATTCAATTTTTTCTGCATACAGATTTAAATTATTTTTATAGAAAATTAAAATTCCGCCTCCTCTTCGTATCTCTCTTGTGTGAAAATATGAGTTGTAGCCCTGTATAGTATATAGAATTATTTCTTCTTGTTTAATATTTATTTCAGCTAATATTATAATGTCGATACTGTTTTGACAAAAATTTAATATTATAAGTAGTTCATTGAATTTCTTCCGTAGTGATCCAATATTAAGAAATATTACTGTCAAGCCTTGATAATTTTGTATGAAGTCCTTACTCCAGTTAAGCGCATCATTATATTTTAAGCATGGTATGTCTGTTCTTATACAATTTAATGGATTATCGAATTTTGATGATTAGAGAAACACGATGATTACTTACTCGTTTAATAATTAGGATGGATTTTCTTCAATTAACTTAAATAAATCAATTTCGGATCGAATTGCTAATATTTTTCGATTGTTGTCATCTTTTCTGACGAGTACTTTACCGTTTTGAATCCATATATATTTGTAGGATGATTTTAATTGCGATTTTACGGTCCAGAATAATTTTTTTGTTGATTTAGGTATATCTTCATTTATGTATATACGCTTTTTGTTATTATTGTTGTAGATGTCTGAATTAGTCAAAACTTTTTTCTTTTGACCAATCCATTTATTTTTTGTATCCACTGAATCGAACGATATTATAATAGCCTGGGGGCCCTGCCCATCAATTTTTTCGGTACCTACCCGCTTAATCTCTTGAACACACTTTTCATTCATGTTTAAATTCAATTTATCTGCTATTTTTTCAACTACTTCCCTTAGATTTTCTCCTTCTTTCTTTTCTAACCCTGATATTTCGATGTTTCTCTCCTTATATTTTGTTTCCATAAATATTATTCTATCTTCTAGTGATTTATTACATTTCTCTAAATTTATCGTTTTTTGTTGTAATGCTACTATCTTTTTATCTGATTTTTCTTTATATTCTAATAATTGTTGATATTTATCAGCATAAAAATCTACCGCATCTGATAAATCATCCAGCTTTTTCTGCATGCTATACACAATGTCTAATTTTTTATTAATTTCTGCTAGAATTTCTTTGTAGGTACTTTTATCTTCTGGTGCATCAGAGCCTTGACTCGAGCTGTCCTCGTAACACTCTTCACATATTTTTTTCTCTATCAATTTTTTGTTCTGAGCACACTTCTTATGGTACACTTCTCCACATTCTTTGCAATTTATGACATCCTTTGTTTTAGAAGTAAACAGTTTACACTTTTTGCATTGCACCATTGTTAACAATTCTGTATTTCACTTAGTTACTTGCACGATTACGTACACTAACTCACGTCCGTTCGCTGAGAGCGCGCGAACTGGAATGTTCTCTGTTTTTATTTAATGGAAAAGGCAAAGGTAGTAAACCGTATAGCCTTGTCATAGAGATAAGAAAATGTGTGTAATGGTAACGTACATTGGACACATTTTATTTCTCTGTTTTTATTTAATGGAAAAGGCAAAGGTAGTAAACCGTATAGCCTTGTCATAGAGATAAGAAAATGTGTGTAATGGTAACGTACATTGGACACATTTTATTTCTCTGTTTTTATTTAATGGAAAAGGCAAAGGTATTACACCGTATAGCCTTGTCATAGAGACAAGAAAATGTGTGTAATGGTAACGTACATTGGACACATTTTATTTCTCTGTTTTTATTTAATGGAAAAGGCAAAGGTATTACACCGTACAACCTTGTCATAGAGATAAGAACATGTGTGTAATGGTAACGTACATTGGACACATTTTATTTCTGTTTTTATTTAATGGAAAAGGCAAAGGTATTACACCGTACAGCCTTGTCATAGAGACAAGAAAATGTGTGTAATGGTAACGTACATTGGACACATTTTATTTCTCTGTTTTTATTTAATGGAAAAGGCAAAGGTATTACACCGTACAACCTTGTCATAGAGATAAGAACATGTGTGTAATGGTAACGTACATTGGACACATTTTATTTCTGTTTTTATTTAATGGAAAAGGCAAAGGTATTACACCGTACAGCCTTGTCATAGAGACAAGAAAATGTGTGTAATGGTAACGTACATTGGACACATTTTATTTCTCTGTTTTTATTTAATGGAAAAGGCAAAGGTATTACACCGTACAACCTTGTCATAGAGATAAGAACATGTGTGTAATGGTAACGTACATTGGACACATTTTATTTCTGTTTTTATTTAATGGAAAAGGCAAAGGTATTACACCGTACAGCCTTGTCATAGAGACAAGAAAATGTGTGTAATGGTAACGTATATTAGACACATTATTTCTATTTTTATTCCATAACAGAAAGGCAAAGGTATTACACCGTATAACCTTGTCATAGAGATAAGAAAATGTGTGTAATGGTAACGTACATTGGACACATTTTATTTCTGTTTTTATTTAATGGAAAAGGCAAAGGTATTACACCGTACAGCCTTGTCAGAGATAAGAAAATGTGTGTAATGGTAACGTACATTGGACACATTTTATTTCTCTGTTTTTATTTAATGGAAAAGGCAAAGGTAGTAAACCGTATAGCCTTGTCATAGAGATAAGAAAATGTGTGTAATGGTAACGTACATTGGACACATTTTATTTCTCTGTTTTTATTTAATGGAAAAGGCAAAGGTAGTAAACCGTATAGCCTTGTCATAGAGATAAGAAAATGTGTGTAATGGTAACGTACATTGGACACATTTTATTTCTCTGTTTTTATTTAATGGAAAAGGCAAAGGTAGTAAACCGTATAGCCTTGTCATAGAGATAAGAAAATGTGTGTAATGGTAACGTACATTGGACACATTTTATTTCTCTGTTTTTATTTAATGGAAAAGGCAAAGGTAGTAAACCGTATAGCCTTGTCATAGAGATAAGAAAATGTGTATAATGGTAACGTACATTGGACACATTTTATTTCTCTGTTTTTATTTAATGGAAAAGGCAAAGGTAGTAAACCGTATAGCCTTGTCATAGAGATAAGAAAATGTGTATAATGGTAACGTACATTGGACACATTTTATTTCTCTGTTTTTATTTAATGGAAAAGGCAAAGGTAGTAAACCGTATAGCCTTGTCATAGAGATAAGAAAATGTGTGTAATGGTAACGTACATTGGACACATTTTATTTCTCTGTTTTTATTTAATGGAAAAGGCAAAGGTAGTAAACCGTATAGCCTTGTCATAGAGATAAGAAAATGTGTGTAATGGTAACGTACATTGGACACATTTTATTTCTCTGTTTTTATTTAATGGAAAAGGCAAAGGTAGTAAACCGTATAGCCTTGTCATAGAGATAAGAAAATGTGTGTAATGGTAACGTACATTGGACACATTTTATTTCTCTGTTTTTATTTAATGGAAAAGGCAAAGGTAGTAAACCGTATAGCCTTGTCATAGAGATAAGAAAATGTGTGTAATGGTAACGTACATTGGACACATTTTATTTCTCTGTTTTTATTTAATGGAAAAGGCAAAGGTAGTAAACCGTATAGCCTTGTCATAGAGATAAGAAAATGTGTGTAATGGTAACGTACATTGGACACATTTTATTTCTCTGTTTTTATTTAATGGAAAAGGCAAAGGTAGTAAACCGTATAGCCTTGTCATAGAGATAAGAAAATGTGTGTAATGGTAACGTACATTGGACACATTTTATTTCTCTGTTTTTATTTAATGGAAAAGGCAAAGGTAGTAAACCGTATAGCCTTGTCATAGAGATAAGAAAATGTGTGTAATGGTAACGTACATTGGACACATTTTATTTCTCTGTTTTTATTTAATGGAAAAGGCAAAGGTAGTAAACCGTATAGCCTTGTCATAGAGATAAGAAAATGTGTGTAATGGTAACGTACATTGGACACATTTTATTTCTCTGTTTTTATTTAATGGAAAAGGCAAAGGTAGTAAACCGTATAGCCTTGTCATAGAGATAAGAAAATGTGTGTAATGGTAACGTACATTGGACACATTTTATTTCTCTGTTTTTATTTAATGGAAAAGGCAAAGGTAGTAAACCGTATAGCCTTGTCATAGAGATAAGAAAATGTGTGTAATGGTAACGTACATTGGACACATTTTATTTCTCTGTTTTTATTTAATGGAAAAGGCAAAGGTAGTAAACCGTATAGCCTTGTCATAGAGATAAGAAAATGTGTGTAATGGTAACGTACATTGGACACATTTTATTTCTCTGTTTTTATTTAATGGAAAAGGCAAAGGTAGTAAACCGTATAGCCTTGTCATAGAGATAAGAAAATGTGTGTAATGGTAACGTACATTGGACACATTTTATTTCTCTGTTTTTATTTAATGGAAAAGGCAAAGGTAGTAAACCGTATAGCCTTGTCATAGAGATAAGAAAATGTGTGTAATGGTAACGTACATTGGACACATTTTATTTCTCTGTTTTTATTTAATGGAAAAGGCAAAGGTAGTAAACCGTATAGCCTTGTCATAGAGATAAGAAAATGTGTGTAATGGTAACGTACATTGGACACATTTTATTTCTCTGTTTTTATTTAATGGAAAAGGCAAAGGTAGTAAACCGTATAGCCTTGTCATAGAGATAAGAAAATGTGTGTAATGGTAACGTACATTGGACACATTTTATTTCTCTGTTTTTATTTAATGGAAAAGGCAAAGGTAGTAAACCGTATAGCCTTGTCATAGAGATAAGAAAATGTGTGTAATGGTAACGTACATTGGACACATTTTATTTCTCTGTTTTTATTTAATGGAAAAGGCAAAGGTAGTAAACCGTATAGCCTTGTCATAGAGATAAGAAAATGTGTGTAATGGTAACGTACATTGGACACATTTTATTTCTCTGTTTTTATTTAATGGAAAAGGCAAAGGTAGTAAACCGTATAGCCTTGTCATAGAGATAAGAAAATGTGTGTAATGGTAACGTACATTGGACACATTTTATTTCTCTGTTTTTATTTAATGGAAAAGGCAAAGGTAGTAAACCGTATAGCCTTGTCATAGAGATAAGAAAATGTGTGTAATGGTAACGTACATTGGACACATTTTATTTCTCTGTTTTTATTTAATGGAAAAGGCAAAGGTAGTAAACCGTATAGCCTTGTCATAGAGATAAGAAAATGTGTGTAATGGTAACGTACATTGGACACATTTTATTTCTCTGTTTTTATTTAATGGAAAAGGCAAAGGTAGTAAACCGTATAGCCTTGTCATAGAGATAAGAAAATGTGTGTAATGGTAACGTACATTGGACACATTTTATTTCTCTGTTTTTATTTAATGGAAAAGGCAAAGGTATTACACCGTACAGCCTTGTCAGAGATAAGAAAATGTGTGTAATGGTAACGTACATTGGACACATTTTATTTCTCTGTTTTTATTTAATGGAAAAGGCAAAGGTAGTAAACCGTATAGCCTTGTCATAGGGATAAGAAAATGTGTGTAATGGTAACGTACATTGGACACATTTTATTTCTCTGTTTTTATTTAATGGAAAAGGCAAAGGTAGTAAACCGTATAGCCTTGTCATAGAGATAAGAAAATGTGTGTAATGGTAACGTACATTGGACACATTTTATTTCTCTGTTTTTATTTAATGGAAAAGGCAAAGGTATTACACCGTACAGCCTTGTCAGAGATAAGAAAATGTGTGTAATGGTAACGTACATTGGACACATTTTATTTCTCTGTTTTTATTTAATGGAAAAGGCAAAGGTAGTAAACCGTATAGCCTTGTCATAGAGATAAGAAAATGTGTGTAATGGTAACGTACATTGGACACATTTTATTATTTTTATCAATAAAAAAAATCATATATAATGTACATATACCCGAATAATTATTTTCTTTATACCTCGAATAGAACTTAAAATTAATATTTTTATAATAAGGAACTTCGTTCCTATCCGGTGTCCCACGACACCACACGTTTTTATATTATTTTTAAATTACTGTTTGGATTGCTAATTAACTTGGAGGGGTCCAAGAAAGCTAAAATGCTTGAGTGGAGTGGGCCTCGTCAGTAGTCCAATGACCGGGATTTAAATCCACGACCTATCTATTGTGAATCCAACGCCTGAACCACTGAACAACATTATTTTAGAACAATAGTGTTAGCAACACCATTTCTAAAGTAGAATTAGCGGATAGGTAATTTTATGTTCTATCAAGACAATATATAACATTTAGTGCGATAGATTAGACTCAGTCTATCTGGTGTTTTTGTGTGCATAGAGGTTAGTGTTATAGTGTAGTGCTGTTTAGTGGTGTGACGATAGGCCTCAGATTATCGAGGAGCACGTGAGTAATGTACTTTATTATTTTAATATTTGGTATTGAGGTCAAGCGGTGAAGGTGAGAGTTAACGGTAAAGACGCCTATAAACCTGCTCCTCAAGCCCCAGGCACTGCTCGGCTTCCATCTAGATTATATGTTAATATTATCGTTGAGTATTAGTGCGCTCTCACTTAATCTAGTCACATCTAAATTACTATACAATGGTAATGGCGAAATCGTATCATGTCTCTGTACATTGTATTTTTTTCTTGTCTAGCAACTAAATAAACTAATTTTTGTTAAAGCAATAATTTTCACTGAGGCGACGGCTAATGCGCTGTCACCGTGCGCGAAGTTTAACAAACTTTCCAATGCTTTACTTTACCTCTTAGGTAGCTCGTAAGAGTTGGAATAATATTTGTTTGTTGGAAAAAATGTGAATTGGTTAAAACATTTAATACATTCAAACTATATAAATTGGTATGCCACTAGTAAAATGGCAAAGAAAAACTAAAAGTATTCGAAGTCTATTCAGGCAAAGGTTGGCTATTGTAGAATCGAATCTAGCGAGTGTAACAGAGTGAGCCCTTTCAAATTCCCGATAGGGTTCGTTGTAAGCGATAACAACTATCATTGAAAATCCGAACCATATACGAGAAATAACAATGTCGTACGTTATGTTGTAATGTTGCGATTGGACACAATGACGCATTGAGTGTACGATAAGTGCTGTTACTTGTCGATCATTTTTATAATAATACGCTGACCTGCTTTCGTTTCAATGAAGTTTTTGATGGTATTTCGGGTATCCTTTCTATATACTTAAATACATATTTGTTAAACTTTTTAATTTCCGACTCTGTAGACCTGAGACACAACAAAATAATTTTATTCAAGGTTATTCAATGTAGTATGTAATAAGTTCCTGCATTCCTGAGAAAAATGGTATTGACAGACGGACAACGAAGTGATCTCAACCCAACCTTTTTTAGGCCATGCCCCACCTTAACATTTCTTAAATTTGTTTTGTTTTCTTAAGAAATATAAATGATAAGTTTTCAACTTTCAACAAATCAAAACATCGTAAGTAAAATTTCAATCATTTGATAGCGGTATCAGTCACTTCACATTTTTGGAGTCAATAACTGTTCAAACGTCCGGGGTTCCCCGCGACGCGACTGGCGGCACACTCCGCGGTGAATCCCCGACGAAGTTTAATTATTCAGTTGATATTTTGGTAACGTCAAACGAAATTATACCTAATAATTATTTACGGCATTGCATTTAAATAACCCAAAGTGAAAGGGTTAAAGTCGTGTTGAGTCCATGTTTTTTCCCCCCTTTGGGAAACACTGGTTTAAAGGATCCCGAAAAATACTGTTAAAATTATAGAAAAATAGATTACGAACATAATTTAACTAAAAATATAATAATTATCAGTATCAATCAATCAATAAAAGTTTTAGTAAGGCTTTTGAAACAACACTAGAAACCAAAAAAATCATTTTTAAATGACATCAAGTGTAATTGAATTATTTTTAACTGTAGTGTTGCATGTGTTAAATCTTATTTTTTTTTAATTTCTGTTAGATATTATCGGTAAAAACATTATTGACATTGAAAGATGTTTTAGCTCAACGAAGCTAGTGTGGGTCGAATTTCATTAAGGGCATCAAAAAACTAAAAAAAAGAAAATTCTTAATTACTCAAAATCGTTTATTTAAGACTAAAATTTATTTTTTTTTTTTTTTTTTTTTTTTCTGTGTTTACATCTGCAATCAGTCCCTGGACTATAAGCGGATAGGTGGTGCGATAGTTGGCGTGATGAGTGTGACCTCCAACGAGGGCACTTCTCTTGTTATGAGGGTGCTACACCCTCTCGTGCAGTTGTAAAACATCATGCCTCTTTAGGCGTCTAGGATGTTTTTGACTTTTAAGTTGGGCTGCCAATTGATTGGGGTGTAGGGCAAGCCGTTGTTGGTAGATTTGTGAAGCAGCTCTAATTTCTTCCTTCACTGTGGTCATTTTTAGGTTGGCATGGATTTCATTGTTAGTAACAAACCAAGGTACATTGGAAATGGTGCGCAAAATGATATTTTGTAATCTTTGTATGATGGCAATATTTGAGTTACTGGCGCTTCCCCAGAGCTGTATCCCATACATCCACACTGGTTTCAAGAGCATTTTGTAGATAAGGAGTTTATTGTCGATTGACAATTTGCTGTTTCGACGTAGCAGCCAGAGCATAGTTTTATATTTTATGTTTACCTCATCTCTTTTAGATTTAACATGATATTTCCAGGTTAGTCTACGGTCTAGGTGGAGTCCAAGATATTTAACTCTGTCACAGTGGGGTAATATGTTATCTCCAAGACGTACTGGGGGGCATACTCCTTTTTTCAATGTAAATGTTACGTGGATTGATTTGGATGCACTTGCTTTAATTTTCCATTTATTCAACCACTTATTTATTTCGTTTAGCCCGTTTTGTAGCGTATGGGAAGCAATAGCCGGATTTTTGTTCCTTGCTAATAGGGCTGTATCATCGGCGAAAGTGGCTGTGGTGACTCCCTCTACCACTGGCAGATCTGCTGTGAAGATTGTATACAACACTGGACCTAAAACTGACCCCTGCGGGACACCTGCTTTAGCATCATGGAAGTCTGATGTTTCTCCTGATTCCTGGACTTGGAAAATCCTGTCCGATAGATAAGATTTCATCAACATGTGGTAACTATGTGGTATATATTTTTTGATCTTGAAAAGAAGGCCTTCGTGCCATACTTTGTCAAAGGCTTGCTGTATGTCGAGGAATGCCGAAGAACAATACTCCTTATTTAAGGGTAAGTTGTTCGCGTCCGTAGGAAGATTGCCCATTGCTACCCTACACGTCCCCCCCGGGTGGCGCCAAAAGAGCAACAACGCCGAGCAACGGGCGGCGGTAAACTAACCTGTCTAAGGCCACTACGGGCCTAGAGGAACCAAATACCCTCTAAAAGTGTAGAATGAGACCTTGGGAAAGTCTCATTTTCTTATCCCAACCTCTTTTTAATCATGGAAAGTCTAGATAACGAGAGTAATTTGTCATGCGATCCGGCTAACCCCCGGCGCCCTCTGGTATCCGGGCCAGAGGGTGTGAAATTGGCTACCGAAGGCTGCGTAGAAGCGGGTAACCAGGCTTCTACACCAGCAAATGCTACTGGAAACAAGATGATTCAACAGGTGTTTCATCCTAGCCTGTTTATAAGTAGGCCGAGGAGTTCCTCTGTCGGAACCATACCCAAACCTCCTACTTCCATTATTCAAACACCTACCGTAGTGGAGAAGAATATATTGAAAGAAAAACGCCCTAATGAAACCAGTCCTCACCCTCCAAAATGGCAAAGAATACCATCAGGAAATAACCGTAAAAGGAAGAAAATCTCTACAACTCCATCTCCTGAAGGAATCAAAACTTCCAATAGATACAGTGATCTACCTGTCGACCGCCCTGAAAAGGATGAAGAGACTATACCAATAAAACAGAGCAAGCCTCCGCCAATAGTCCTGTATGGTGTGGAGGATGTCAGCAAACTAACTGGCCTGTTAGAAACTGTAGTCAATAGGGATCTGTTTACTTTTAAAATAGTTAATCGGAACCAAATGCGAATTAGTTGCACAGATGTAGATGTTTACAAAAAACTAATCACACTTGTTCGTGAAAAAGGACTTATAGGACATACATTCAATAGAAAAGACCAACGAAATTATAGAATAGTCATTAGAAATCTGCACTATTCAACACCTATAAGCGCTATAAAGGAAGATATTGAAAGTACTGGGAACTCTGTAATAGGAGAAATAATTAATGCAAAATATGGACCTGATAAGCGACCAACATCAACCTTTTTTGTCAACCTTCTACCTAGTCCCAACAACAGAGCAGTGAAGGAACTTAAGTATGTATATCACCAATTAGTCACTATAGAAGACCCAAAAAAGAGAAAGTCAATAGTCCAGTGTCAACGTTGTCAACAGTATGGCCACTCAAAAAATTACTGTATGAGACCGTACCGATGCGTTAAATGTGGAGACTCTCATAAAACCTCGGAGTGCACCAAACATGACCGAAACACTCCTGCTACATGTGCGCTATGTCATGGACCCCATCCCGCTAATTACAAAGGATGTGAAGTGTATAGGGAAATCCTAGCTAGAAAAACAGCAACATCAAGGCCTTCAAATAGAAATACCATACCTCCACCAAAACACTCAGATTTTCCTATCCTTGGAGCTGACAAACTACAGTCAACATCAAATGCTAATAATGGTACAGTTGGAAATAACCCAAAAGCCACAACATCTAGCAGACCATGGCCAACTATAAAAGAAGCCCCTACAAAAGAAGTCACCCTTGCAGAGCCTCAAGAGAACAGCGCACTAGAAAAACTACTCATAAAACAAAATGAGAAGTTTGAGCTTATCCTACAACACATGAGTACATTAATGCAACTCATAACATCACTGCTCAATAAACTTAACAAATAGGAGCATTACGTATGGCCACATGGAACCCGAATGGTTTAGTTCCAAACAAAGATGACGTAAACTTCCTATTAAATGAACATAAACTCGATGTTATGCTCATCTCGGAGGCACACTGCACCACCTCATCAAATGTTAAGTTTAGAGGATATAAAACATACACGACAAACCATCCAGACGGAACAGGACATGCCGGCACAGCAATAATAGTCCGAGACAACATCCAACACGACATCTTACCAGAATTTAAGACCGCGTATATCCAAGCTACTACGATAGCGGTTAGGGATGGTTGTGGTTACTGCAACGTTTCGGCTGTGTACTGCCCGCCCAAACACACTATATCTGAGAATATGTTTAGTAATTACTTTAACACCTTGGGGGGCCGATTCATATCTGGCGGTGACTGGAATGCTAAACACACATTTTGGGGCTCCAGGTTAACCTCAACTAGAGGCAGACAGTTGCAAGCTAGCGTAACAACATTGGACCTGCGCACAATATCGACAGGTGAACCCACATACTGGCCCACAGATCCGAACAAGATCCCTGACCTCTTGGACTTTTTCATTACTAAGGGCTTATGTAGTTCTTATTTCCGAGCTGAATCCTGCCTAGATGGTTCCTCAGACCACACACCTGTACTACTTACTGTAAGCACTATGGTGATTGACGTTGAGAGACCACTTACATTATGTAACAATCACACCGATTGGGAGTCATTTCGTGAATATCTAGAGGATAATATAAACTTAAAAATAGCTCTTGTGTGTCCTGAAGATATTGAAGAGGCAACTAAAAATATTACCGTGCTGATACAAGAGGCTTGCTGGAAAACTACGCCACTACAAACACAAAAACGCAGTATTACCTCAAATTGGCCGCTAGAAATTAAAAACCGAATCCTCGAAAAACGGCGACTACGACGTGTTTGGCAACTTAGCAGAAATTCGGCAGATAAACGCGCATTTAATAAAGCCATACAAGATCTAAGAATTTTCCTCAGAGAATGGCATGATGCCACACTAGAAGCCAAACTAGAGTCACTTACGCCCTCAACATCAAGTAATTATTCATTGTGGAAATTCATTAAGTCATGTAACAAACCCCAGGTAGCAAAACCACCTATAAGAAATAGCAATAACAGCTGGGCTAAAACCGCTCAAGAAAAAGCTAACGTGTTCGCCGACCATCTTGCTGCTGTTTTCTTACCTAACGAAACAGTCGATTTTGAGGCGCAAAGAGATGTAAGAGAACTTTTAGATCAACCGTATCAGATGGCGTTACCACCACACCCAATAAAAGTAACCGAAGTGTGGCGAACGATCAATGACCTAAAAGACCGAAAAGCCCCAGGATACGACCTAGTAACTAAGGAAATATTAAAACAATTGCCGAAAAAAGCAGTAGTTTACTTGACCATCCTCTATAACGGAATTCTGAGAGTGCAATACTTCCCTGCCCTATGGAAAGTCTCAAAAATAATAATGATCCACAAGGCAGGTAAACCACCAAACGAAGTCGAATCTTATCGACCGATCAGTCTCCTACCAATTCTTTCCAAGGTCTTCGAAAAAATTATATTACATAGAATATTGCCTATCCTAACTGAGCACAAAATACTACCTGATCATCAATTTGGGTTCCGGCAATTCCACACAACAATCGAACAAGTCCATCGAGTGACCTATACAATAAGAGAATCCCTAAAATTTATTTAACGATAATTTCTCTCCCAGTCAGCAGCGACTTTTAAATAAAGGTCCATACACGCCTTCGCATCTTCAACGGAATTGTGTTCACCGGTTTGGATATGTCTGCCCAGGTAGTCTCTGGCCAGGGTTTTCAATGCCACAGGTTGCCCATTCTGAAAAATAAAACATTTTTTAATCATTTATATACACTAGTCACGCGCTCGGATTCGTCTCGTACCACTAGTAAATTAAGTAGTATAAAAAATTAAATAAACAATGGATTTTATATAATTACTAACTGACGTGTCCTCACTTTCATTATAATTTTATGATTACACGATTTTGGTGTATTAGACTACAGGTAAGTTTAACCAAAATTGTATTAGCAATTCTCGACGATCAATCTCCTTTCCACCAATAAGAATCATAATTGTATTTTAATACACTTAAACCAATTTAAAAACGTAATAATCTAATCTACCACTTTGCTAAGAATAGAATGGTAGGAGTCCTCCTGAAGACGACACCGAGCAAAATAGACTATAAAATATTTCATATCCTTACCCTCCTACATGGCTCGTACTTCGCTAGGTCACGCCTATGGTGCTCCGGGTGATCCAGATTGAGGACATCCAGGTCGAACTGCAGCGAATGTCCAATCAGGATGCTCCCGCGTAGAAGATTGTAGACTTGATTTCTTACAGAATTGAAGTCCTTTCCATTGTCCAAGTCCCTCTTGCGTATTCCACTCACGAAATCTCTATAATCGGTGACCACTGCTGTCGGCTTCACATATTCATCAAGTACAATGTAGCCATTCGGGTTCACTATGGAAACTCTCGCCAATATACTTTTGTTGCCGCTTCCGACCATTTCACAATCAATTGCGAATTTAGCAACCATTTTTAAATAATGTAGTTAAAATTATTTTGATATAAATTTGAATTCTCACGGTCTCCACGAAGTCAGGAATTAGAATGATGGTATATATAAAGATATGTTTCCTATTTATACACTAGCACAGAGTACTATCAATTTTATCTTCCATTAATAAAACAATAATTTCCCGACCATAGACTACTTTTGATCTAGAAGTTTCTATTATCGTACATAAAATTCATAGACTCATAGAGGACAATGATAAAATTATTGTTTTTAATATCAAAATGGTAAACCTTATCATAATAATCTTAATCATACTTCGTATATCGTAATTTGATATATGATTATTTTATTATAACCTTTAAATTATACTTAGAACTTTAAGAAAGAAACACATTACTTTAATCTTGTCTACGTTTTTCCCTTAGATTATTTATATATTATCTAGCGCTCCAAACGAAGTTATACAAATAGGCCAAGTTTTATATGCTAGTGTGCGTGACAGCTATATCTTACACTCCTTCCACGTACTTTTATTTTCATAGTGTGCGTGCGTAATGATACCAGTAGTCGAAAATTAATTTTAAAATAGGGAGTTTATTACATATAGAGTCAAGTATTTTTTATTTAGAAAAATATGCCAAAAGAATACAACAATAATAATTTAACGTTTCGAGGTCCGGATTTCGGTCATTTTATACTTTCCATAGATTAAAACTTGCAATGTTTTTATATATTTAGATGGGTTAAGCGAACGCTAACTTTTTCGTTTCTGAAAATGTGACATTTTTGAGAAAAGAAAATCCTCTATTTTTAAATTGCCTTTTTTGCCAATTTAATAAAAATATACTGAAAGAAATGTGCTATTTATTTTAATATATATTTGTGGATAATCAAAATAAGCTTTTATATATTATAATTTTCAAAATGAAAAATGGTCTAGTTAAAAGACTTAAATAAGTGAACACAAGTGGCGCTAGTGCAGCAAAATATTTAACATGTGAAAAAAAAAGGTAAAATTCGGTGCCTATTATATTGAATATTCTACATATTAAATATTTTTATGTTTAACATAAAAAATAACATACTTAGAAACAAGAAAAAAGATATATTATCACATAAAGTGTTCTACGCTGTCACGCACTCAGTGCGCTTTACGCAGATTATTTCTATTTACAAATGGAGTAGATGTTATTTATAGTATACCTTTATATTAGAGCTTATATTTAAGTTTTTTTTATATAGTATCTAATTAGAATACACAAAACATTTTTGTTACGATAACACTTTTTAGATAAATTTGTTTATGGTCGGGGCTTACCCAAGTCGACTGTTTTAATAATTACGTCTAGGGCTACCAGTATCTTTATTATTGTTATAGTATCTAATATTTTGATTTTGAGTAAAATAATCTATATAAATAAAATCGATTCGCGTATGTATGTTAGCGCATAACTTCAGAACAACTGGAACAAATGTAATTATTTTTTTTTTATTTTTTTTTGTTAGTTATTGTCAGGACATGTTTTTTATGACATGTGATTGTATATAAAATAGTGGGTAAACAGCATATAGTTGCAGGTAGGAGAATATTATGAATAAATAAATGAATGAGGGTCAAGAGAGTTAGCGAATGAGTGATTCGAATACAACTCAGCGGAGTGAGGGCGGGTTGTAAAATTAATAGGTCTTCATATATCTCGTAATATTTTATCCTAAAAAGAATGTGTGTAAAACTACTAAACTAATCATGATGAAATTTTAACTTACAACTGTTTGGTATTGTAACTTCTTTTGTATTTTGTTTTTTGTAACTTACAGTTTATTTTCCATTATTTTATGACATTATAATTAAGTTTTTCAGTACTAATGATAATATTTTTAATGGTGGTTTCATAGTAATTTCTTTTAATTTCAGTCTTCGAATACTAAACATAATTCATTCATTTCGTCGGGAATATATTTACAAAACGTGAATGTCTATTTCCATAAGTGCAGACAAATATATTTTAAAAAGTTATCGCCAGGTGCCAACCCTGAATAAAGTTAAGAATAAAATATGCGAAGGAACCACGAAGTGGTTCATTCATACTCAATAGGTAGTTCGAAAATACATTATACAATAATCCAGACAAGACATAGTGATAAAACAAAACTAACAAGAACTAGCGATGGCTAAAAAATATGCAATTGATTGTGAAATGGTTGGAAGCGGCAGGAAAAGCTTGTTAGCTAGAGTTTCAATCGTTGATGAGTATGGACGCGTTATTGTTGATACATTTGTAAAACCGACAGATGTCGTAACCGACTACAGGGAATTTATAACTGGAATAACTTGGGAAGATCTGAAAAATGGTGCGCATATAAATATAGTAAGAGATAGAGTGAGCAGGCTATTAAGAGGTTGTATCTTAGTTGGACATTCTTTGCACTTTGATTTGGCAGCTCTGGGTCTGGGGCACCCGATAGCTTACTGGCGTGATCTTGCGAAGTATGAGCCATTTACCAGGGTGAGTTGCGAAAGAATATTTGTATCATCTTGGTTGTAGTTGCGTTTTTAGATTCCTCTAAATATGCTTGCCAGCATTAAAATGTGTAGACTTGTGAGAAAGCGTCAGTAGCTCAGTTGTTCAGGCGTTGGATTTAGGATCGTAGGATCGTGGGTTCAAATCCAGTCATTTGACTACTGACGTGGCCCCCTCCTAACACTATCATTTAGATTTGTTTAATAATATGAATAGTCTTTAAAAAATAGTTGAGAGAGAAATCATTTAATTGTTAGTAGTAATTAAACATAAAATGATAAATTAATAAGGTTACTGACTGACCTATTTTTGACTTATCAAAAGTACTTTAAAAAAAGTTGAATTGAAATAGTAATTTTTTTCATTGACTTATTTATTACTGGTCTATGTAATCATTGATCTTTTGATGATATAATTATATCTTGATTAAATATTTAAGAACCAAACTCTCTTAATAATAAAACTTAAAAGATATTGAATAAATAAGTACTTTAATTTTTCAAATTGTTATAATTTTTTTTTATTAAAATCAAAATTATCAACATAAAATTATATGTTCCTTTTATATTTGAAGTATTTTAACTTCAATCACTAAAAAGAACTAAGTAGATACATAGTCTATAATAGGGATTCCGAAAGTGGGTTATGCAGAACCTATGCAGGTTTATGCAGGGTTCCATAGAATAGGCATCAGAGTTCCGCTATAATTGAAAATGATATTGATATTGAATGGGTAGAAAATCCATTTATTATAAAAAGACAACCAGCTTTGCTGACTGTCCTGGATTATGAAGCATTCCTAAATTTTCAAAGTTTATCTACATTAAAACACACATTTGAATTTGTATCCCGGAATAACTTTTGGGTTGGTGTTAGTAGTGTATACCCAAAATCAAAACATATTGTTGTGAAACTGGCTTTTCAGCCGAAAATCCTATTGTCCGACATAATAACTATAATACAATTATTTCTAAAAAAGTGTAACAATTCCATTCTTCCCATTAATATTTTAAGTTAACAAATGACGCGTTTCAATTATATTACATATTACTTAAAATAAAAAAATGTTCTTATATTTTCAATGTTGATTTGTAATCATTTGATTTGGGGTTCTGTTATCTTTAAACTTTAGGAACCACTGGTCTATCACATATAAACTCTTTGTGTTAAAATATTTTTGTTTAAATATGGGAATATAAATATGTAGTTGCATATTGAATGAAGTGAATGCAGAATAGTATTTCTACTTAATCTATCAAGTACTTATGTCTCAATTTAAATATCTATCCATATTTATTTATAATAGAGTCTTACTTACTGAAAAAAAAAATTATTTAATATTTTTTTACTTTCAGAGTAATGGTGGCCAGCCTGTATCATTGAAGAGCCTGGCAAGAAAATATCTAGGAAAAGAAATTCAAACAGATTTACATTGTTCTGTCGAAGATGCACGAGCATCTATGGCTATTTACAAAGTAGTTGAATCTGAATGGGAAGACAAAATATATTCAGACAGAATAAGAGAAGTATGTTTGTATATTGAATTATGTAATTATCATCACCATCACAATCCATTAATGGCCTACTGGTGTTAGGCCATAGTCATACTGGCCCGGATTGGCAGACTTCAGACACCTTTGGGAACTTTAGGGAACTCTCAGGAGTGCAGGTTTCCTAACGATGTTTTCTTTCACTGTTATAGCAAATGATATTTAATTTCTTAAAACATGCATAACTCAGAAAAGTCAGAAATGTGTTCACCTGGGCTTGATCTTGAACCTCCTGAGTAAGACACTACTGTCTTATCCATTGGGTTATCACTGCACTATGTAATTATGTAAAGGCTTATTTCTTATAACTTGTCATTATATTGAATTATGTAATTATCATCACCATCACAATCCATTAATGGCCTACTGGTGTTAGGCTTTAGTCATACTGGCCCGGATTGGCAGACTTCAGACACCTTTGGGAACTTTAGGGAACTCTCAGGAGTGCAGGTTTCCTAACGATGAGACAAAATATATTCAGACAGAATAAGAGAAGTATGTTTGTATATTAAATTATGTAATTATCATCATCATCACAATCCATTAATGGCCTACTGGTGTTAGGCTTTAGTCATACTGGCCCGGATTAGCAGACTTCACACACCTTTGAGAACTTTAGGGAACTCTCAGGAGTGCAGGTTTCCTAACGATATTTTCCTTCACTGTTATAGCAAATGATATTTAATTTCTTAAAACATGCATAACTCAGAAAAGTCAGAAATGTGTTCACCCAGGCTTGATCTTGAACCTCCCGAGTAAGACACTACTGTCTTATTTATTGGGTTATCACTGCTCTATGTAATTATGTAAGAACTTATTTCTTATAACTTGTGATACAGATAATTATATTACAACTAGTCAACTTGTACCAGTTTTACTCCAGTGCAATTTACCACATGTATTTAGGTTTAATGTCATAGTTTAATTGCTATATTGCTTTATCACTTTATCAGCTATATCATCTATATTCACTATATGTTTTACATTTTAATTTTCAACACTAATGAAATTTATATATGACTAATTAATTCCCAAAGACATGACGAAATCACAGCTGATCCTGAGTATATTTTTCACCAAACATCCTTACTTAAGCTTGAATCTATCTTTGCCCCAAATTTAACCAAAATTGGTTCAGTATTTAAGTGTGATTGCGTAACAAACAAGACAGACCATCTATCCGTCAATGGATGGCGTATCTATGTATCTTAGTTAGTTTCGAAATCATAAATATTAAGTTGGGATATACTCTGTCCAACCATTTCACTTTTGAGAGAGAGTGATGACCTAAATCATTAGCAAGCTGATATATCTATTTTTTTATATTGATAATTATTAGTTGTATCGATAAAGATAAAGGCGAAATAGGAAATAAAAGAAGATTTTTTGGATATGTTATTGCTTTCCTGTCAAACATTATGGAAATGATTGGTAGAAGGATTGAAATAATATAGATGTATCAATAATTCTTTTAAAAAAATGCATTTTATGCGCATTTCCTATTTAAAATTAAATACCAATATATATATGTTTAGAATGAATATTTCATATTAGATATTTCAAGAATTAAAATAAAATTTTATTTATTATATAATTTGTTACAGGGAGTTGAGAGAGCATATTCATCTGAATCTCAAAATTCATATCCAGTTTATCGAAGAGTTGAAGCGGCATCAGATAATGAAGGATCATTATTCTCCAAAATAGCAGTAGCTGTAGGCTTACTTGCATTCAGTTATTTGGCATCTAGGTCTACTTAGAGGCCAAATGAAGTGGGGATATGTCCTGAATTATTTTTTTATATTTTTAGCCCTCATCGAAAGGCAGTACAGTAACTGTGTTCACTGATAATAATATTTTATAAATTAATAAGTATTCTCGTTAACGTCATGAATTGTGAATCCGATTTTAATTTAATTTTGACTTCTTTTTCTTAGTTAATAAGGGTGTGGGTAAAATTAAGATTAATTAAATATGTATATTATACAAATAACATATTATTATTAACAATAAAATCATAATGTAATATGTATTTTACAATAATTGATATGCTTGTAATGTCATTACATTATATAATAGTTATATTAAAAATTTTAAAAAATTTGAATATTGCGCCTGTTTGTTCTCTCAAGCAAAAGCGGAGCATTGATTTTTAGCTTTCTTAGTAATCTGAAAGTAATAAGTACCAGTTTCATAATTTGCTGATAAAGTCCCTATCAGATTACTATTAGAAGCCTAATGTATGAGACTCAAAGCTCGAGCTTTATTCGACCAATCTGATCTTGACACATAGCTTCCACATAGGACTCTCTTCCCGGTAAAGCCAGTTCTCCCATGGAGAACCCTGAAGTTATCCATCACCATAACTAAACCTGAGAAGAATATGTTAAATAATTATTTATTTGTGTAATGGAAAGTACAATGTGTTTGTGTTGGGATTTATGCCTACTATGTCAAGCATAGATAAAAGATAAAAATCAGTCTGTGATTTGTATTGTTTAAAAGTAAAAATGATCTGTCAAATTAACTCGTTTGTCTGTTGTTGTTCATGTTTTTCGCTTTGTGTTTATGAAGATGTAAACGATAAAGAAAATAAATAAATTTAAACTATTTTATTATACGGCCACAAATAAATTCAACACAATGGTATTTAGGATGATACCAGGTATATAGGTAGTGATATAGGTATCACTATACTACTATTACGTATAAATTAATAGTTTACCATTCATTGAATACTTGCCTGGTTTAAGTTTAAATTTCCACTGATGTTCAGGATTTTGATAATATCTTGACAAATTCCGTAACGAGCGATAGTATGCTCTACATTCCTCGGCGCTAGAGAATGCCATCGCCGAACGATCGTAGACGTTGAATCTATGCGAAAAATACTTCGGAATTTAATGTTGTGCTTTCACTTATAGTTACTATGAGTACCTACTTGAGGAAAGATTTCATTGTTTGCATGTTTGTTTGTTGCGAATAGGCTCGAAAAATACTGAACTTATTTTGAAAATTCTTTCACCGATGTGAAGCTACATCCATTACTGGTAACATAGGCTGTGTGGTGTTGCCATAAATATTCTAATTAAAAAGATATGGCCATATAGTGCCCCAACCTGGTCATTTTGTAAATTGAAGGGTTTCTCAGGAACTACTAATCTGATATTAATTTTTTTTCACAGATACATTTTTCGTGAGTGACAAATGTGATGTAGTGTTGCCATATACATTTTTTAATTACTACAACATGGCCATTTTGTTGTTAGGTACTAATTTGATTTTAAAAATTCTTACACTGAGAGAAGTCAATTGTATTTCCGTCTCTCTTCCTCTTATATACTATCATCCTCTCTCTTTTTTCTCTCTTTAATATTTATCTTCATCGTTCAGAATCGTCAATGTCTGTTCGACTTTATTTTTGCTCTCTCCTCTCTCTTATATTATCTGTAGCTTTTCTTTTCTTTTTCTTTCTATCATTTTTCTTTTTACAACTTTTTCTCACTCCCTCTCTCTTTGCAAATAATAAAATACTACAAAATTATAGAAAGACAAATTGAGGACATCAATTATAATATTGCTTTAAAAACCCAGAGCGAAGCGAGGGCATGCCGCTCGTCTATGAATATAATTCAAATGACTGACAGTTGTCAAACGCCATAAATATTACATTAGAAAAGTTAATATGGTCGTTAAGTTTTTTTTTAATTTTTCTAATTTTCCGCGCAACTTTTTAAATTTTTTCTTCCATAAGAACCTTCTCCTGATAATAACAAACACAACCAAAAAAAGAATTAGCGAAATCGCTCCAGCCGTTTAGGCGTGATGCCGTGACCAAGGGAAATAGGGATTCATTTTTATATATAAGATGACGAAATCCCAAAGGCTTAATCATAATACAGCTGGACATCTACACCGTAAAATATTATATCCTATTTCAACCCCTTCAAGCCTATCCTTTGTGATAAAATCTAGCCTCGTCATTTCTTAAACTATAGTCTATCTCTGTACCAAGTTTCATCCGTTCAGTGGTTTAGGAATAGACATCTAAAACCCTTTAAATACATACTGTGGTCTCAAACAAAGCGCTAAAAATGTCCGAGGTAAAAGTTTAATATGAATATCAAGAATTGCAGCTCATAAACGATTCTAAACATTTATATTTAAATAAAGTATTGCTTTTCAAGTTTATATGTATTGCGTACTGTCTTTCGTACGCGATTTCTGTATTTATATAATGCGCCATCTTATACCTCGAAGTTCTTGGATGTAAACCAACTGGTAGGTACAATCCAAAGTTGAACTTAAAAATGCTGCGCGAACCTTTATAGTGACCTAAGTAATAATAATATATGATCTACATATATAGTTTAGGAAATAAAACCAGAACAATAGGTAGGCCATCCAAATAATAAGCGTTCGGCGATATTCTGTAAATATATCTATATCAATGTGAATTTTCGAAAATATACTGATTATTATTCTATCTCAAACATACCGTATTTGTTTTAGGTGTTTCATTTTATCCACTTGTATAACCGGAGCTGAATATCTGTAATGATGGCCATCTTCTAAATACTCTGCTTCCACGTCAAATTTAGATAAGAATTCAAAGTCTTCTGGGTGTTCTTCTTTCAGTTTCAAAGCACCGTAAAATCCATCTACTAATAGTGTTTCTCCACCAGTCCCATTGGAATGCTCTAGGCAATGGAGAATTTGAAGGCTGAAACAGTAACACATTTTTTGGCGTCATATTTCTTCAATATTGAAGATTTGAGAAATACTAAGGAGCCCAGTCCGACCTTTGGATAGAACTCTTCTATATTTAATACTTCAACCCGTGGTACCAACACATTTTCAATATCGTATGATAAAAGTTAAAAAAGTTGCTAAATAGTTGTCAATACTAACTTCAGCGTAAGTAAGGCTGGCCAAAGCTCTAGAAATATCCCTATAAATTACCCTAAATAACACGTGTAATAATATAGTTATTATTGTACCCGAGCGAAGAAATTGTATTCAGATTTATATCGAGTAGGATTATTATTTATAATTCATGTTACTAAAGTCCCAGAAAAACAACGAAAAGAGAAAATCCGCCTTTGAAAAATGAAGGAAATCTCAAAGGGAAGACAGATTCAATTTACAAAGGACAATTTTTGGAAGTAAAAATATAACTTGTTTAGTTCTAGCGGTTAATCAAACAATTGCGGTTTGGGGGACAAAGTATAAACAATATTTATTTTCTCTTCACAAAGTGGAGATTTAATAACGAAGCCAGTTATTTTTCAGATCTCTACCGCTATTTGGTTTCAACGTCGTTGGTTATTGTTTTATTATATTTTGTTGTTTGATGTTTCTTATAGTAGTTATTTAAGAAAATCACTAATAAAGTAACTTAACAATGTATGAATTAAAGTCTACTACAACTTTTATTTACTCGTAACATGTTTGTTAAATTAAGAAGTTAGATAGACATTTATTTCCAATAAAAACACACTGTATGAAACATAGAACAATTTTGACAAAGGTATGTTACAAAAAAATGAAATTAGTGATTTTATGAAACCAAATCTCCACAAGCATGTTTTGTCCTTACTCTTGTATAAAGAATGGATCAATCTCAGATCGCCATCTCTGTCCTACATAAAACTTCAAGGTAGATTGATAAGGGGTTCTCATGTGGTTATATAGGTTTCAATGATAATATAATACAAACTCAAGCTTAAAATAATTTATTTCAATTACTCTTTTTTAAATTACTTTTGAAACGTCAACAATGTAATGCAGTTTTCTCTTGAGAAGAGCCGGCAAACTTAATAGTCGCTCTTTTCAAAAAGCCATGTTTGTTTGCATAATTTGTTATACAAATCATTTAGCTTGAGAGTCAACGTCACTTAGATTCCAAGCATTCTCATCATTTAAGTAATCCTGTACATTATAGTATGCTTTATATATTAATGATTTCTTGATACGAGTTTTAAATTGTTGAAGTGGCAAGTCTAATATAGGCTGTGGAATCTTATTATAGATGCGAACACCAAGCCCCATGAAGCTATTGCCCACATTGTGGAGACGATAGTAAGGCGTTACAAGTTAATTTCTGTTTCTAGTATTAATTATACTAGTGATTACGGGTATAGGTACATCTTATGTATAAAAATATTATGTCAGTGTCTGTAATAGAGCTCCTCCGAAAGGGCTTGACCGACATTTATTTTTACTAGAAATAATTTATATGGCAAGTATATCTATATGTTCATACCCAGCAGCTTCAGTAAAATATGTATTATCATTATGTACGGCTAATGGTAAGTTTGTATATGCAGTGTCAGCGTGGTCTTGTACTGTGGTAAACTTCCACATGCCTCCAAACATTGTATGTTGAACACCGCCGAGGGCTTTGCATACTGTTTCTGTTGCTTCTAACGATACATCCACCTAAAGATACATACAAAATAAAACTCAACAAAGTTTAGACATATATTTTAAATCCAACTAGATAGAAAAGTCACACTAAATACAACGTGAAGCTTAGATCCTGGTATACACGGTTCAAATCATTCGTGATCAACAAGATTTATATTAATAGTAACGGCTCTGACAAAATGGCGGATGTCCTTTTTTCATAGATTTTGGCATGTAGATATTATACAGGACCTCTTAGGCTACTTTTTGTATTGAAAATAAAGCTTAAAAGGGGTGAAATTGGAAACATATCAATTATTTCTCAAATTAATATTTAATCACATTTGTACTTTAGGTAGAAAACAAAAAATGTTTCTGGGTACTTAAAGTATCTTTTATAAGTGTCTCTCCATACTTACATTTTTAATAAGGGCAACACCATAGTCTAAAAGAGATTGAAAAACTGCTTTATATCCATTCGTGGAGTTTAGAAATTTTTCCACTGGGATTTCAGGTACTTTATCCGAAACATCACCACGCCACAATAATGGCTTTAGTATACGACTATCCCTCCATTTTATATAGTTAAATTCCAGCAAAAAGTCTGTTTTGAAAGTCGATTCATGATTATCGCTCCCTGGAAAAAAGAAGTAATTTTTTTCATCAAAAAAGTATGTTCTGCTCGATGCATTTTTCATGGACGTCATATTTTACATGGCGCAGTCGGTGTTAATTAAAAGGTGAAATTACTTAATAAGCCATAAATAATATGATAATATTATTCATTAAACTCACATGTAACTATAACTTGATTAATGTCGAACTGAACACTGTTCATTTCCACATCTGGCAAGTCTATTAGATGGTGAGCTCTTTGAAAGGTACTTGCGTGGTAGCATGTTGAACATCTGAAAAAAAAAGAATCAAAATAGAGAACAAAAAACATTTTTTAATTAATCGATTTATTACATTAGTATTGATCGAGTATAGCATCGATATATCAATCGATTAAAGACAAATATGTTCTTCTCCTCTCTTTTATAAAATTCAACTCATTCTGTCATAATGATTATGATGCTGAATTAATAAAATAAATATATTTATCTATCTATTGTCGTAGCAGCTATGGTTTTAGTTCTACATATAAGATAATATTTATATAAATAATATTTTACCTGCAGTGATCTCTTAGCCAAACATCTTCAAATGGAATTGAACTACCATCTTTGAAACTAACATTTAATACTTTTCCTGTGATCTTCACTGTATCTATCGCTGAAAACAATAAAATATGATTTAGAGATACCAGATATTTGTTAAGTTAGTTTATGTACAGTTAATGAATTCATATCACGTAGAAATTGTCATGTTTGGAAACAAGTCTTGTTAACTTTAAGGGAATTAGAAACAATTGTTTCGTTCGCGTCTCTCGTACTAAAGTTTTGTATATTTTATATACAAAACTTAAGTACGAGAGACAAACAGATAAAGAACATAATCAAAATGTAATATAAAACTCGTAAGATAAAATTAAATAAACTACTATTTACTAATTTGTAATAGATTTTGAAACTTATGAGTAGATCGTAATAAAAAAAAATTCTTTCAAAATTTTATATATTTTTTTCTATTTTTACAATAATATTGATAAAAAAGTTATTTATAAAATAAATAAAAACCTAAACTGCATTTTAACCAAACTAAATTTTTACGAAAAATAAGGTAGAAATTTACTAAACGAAATAGAATTTAAACACATTCAAGGCATAAAGTAGACACACATTTTTTTTTTTCAATTTTGATCGGACAATCAATTTATGGATACAAAATGGGTGAGTAAGTAATAATAGTTTAATTTTTTTTCAATTCATTCTATTATTTTCAAAATTCATTAAATTCTTTCAATTTCATTAAATTTTTGTTTTCGCGTAATTGTTGTATTCAGTGTTTTAAAGTCCCTTGTTCTCCCTTATCCATATATGAGATACATTTCTCTGCTATTTTATTTAATGATGTATTAATAAAAAAAATAATATATGCACTCCGTGAATAATAGGGAAGAACGTACCTATTTTCTCACTTGTCATGATTTAAGTCCTATTGACAACCAACACGTCCAGTACAATTCATATTAAAACTAATTTTGACATATTTCCAACTGATAAAGACGGACGTATGATAATATTACTTAATTACTCTTATCTGTACGTTCGAAGGTCAAATAAGTTGCAGTTTTAATAAGATTGAGTGCTTTGTTATTTATATATATGTCGGAGGTGTGAGTTAGGTTTAGGTTAGCCTAAGGTTAGGTTGTTGGACGAATCAGGGCTCTAGCCCAACGAGCCCTGATTCAAAGGTGGAAGGAGGATTTGAGGTCCCCCAGTGCAGGCCTGCCGACGGTCGAGGCGATCCGCCCTCACATCGTGCGCTGGGTCGAAAGGCAGCACGGCGTCCTGTCCTATCGGCTGACGCAAATGCTTACCGGGCACGGTTGCTTCGGTAAGTATTTGTGCCAAATTGCCAGACGGGAGGTGACGCCGGCCTGTCACGAGTGTGGTGCGGCGGAAGACACGTCGCATCATACTCTGGCAGAATGCCCAGGATGGGGACCTCAACGCCACAGCCTGGCGGCGGTCCTAGGTGGAGACCTCTCTCTCCCGAGCGTGATTCATTCCATGCTCGAGAGTGAGAGATGCTGATCGGCCATGGTCGACTTCTGCGAGGCTGTAATCTCGCAGAAGGAGGCCGCGGAGCGGGAACGCGAGGGTGACGCCTCTGCAGACCCGCGCCGCCGAGCTCGATCGGGGAGGCGTAGGCGACAATTCGCCCACCTCCTCCCACCACCCTGAATGGAGCCGTCAGGCAAGGGGGTAACCACTCTCGGTGTACCCTGAGAGCCCCCTGGCATGCAGGCCCGCTATAAGAGCGGGCCGACCCGCTGAGGCGTCACAGTCGTGTGCGTAAACGTTCCTGTGGCGCCTCCCTACAGCGGAGGTATGGTACTGTTGGTTTTAGTGGGTATGCCTTGAACCGCCGCTCGCCCAATGGCGGACGGCATGAAGGAGAGCCCCACATAACCTCCCGCTCGTCGGCGGGGGGTATGCATAAGGCGCATTTCCAACGCAAAAAAAAAAAAGGTTAGGTTACTGCGGCGCACACTCTCGTGGATTGTTCGGCTTGGGAACCACAGAGGCACTTGCTCAAAGAGGTGGTAGTTGAATTTGCGTCGCTATTGGAGTTGGTGGGGACTATGCTCACCGGTAAGAGAGAGTGGGCGGCTGTGGTCGCGTTTTGTGAGTCTGTTGTCTCAAAGAAAGAAGTGGCGGAGCTGGAAAGAGAAGCCGATCCTGCTGCAGTACCGCGTCGCAGAAAGCGGGTAGGGGTGCGCAGGCGTAATTTTTAGCGTCTGCAAGTCCATGCTTCCTGAGGACAGCTGCTTCTCCAAGAGGGATTGAGGAGCATGGCTCTTCAGGTCGGTCTTCGTCTAGGCAACAGGGTTGTGTGCTGAAAGCGTTCCTGTGGTGCCTGCCTCATGACGGTGGATCCGGTGGTTTTTAGTGGGTAGCCCCACATACCCCTTCGTCGCACGGAGGGAATGCGTAAAAGCATTTTCCACCGTTAAAAAAAATGTTAGTCTAATCTTGTGACTAAACAGTGAAACTAAGCAGTGGTAGTGGACCGTCTGCTTATTTGCGCCTCATTTACCATTAAAAAAGTACAATGCAACTTTAAATTTGTTTGTATAAGATTCTATTAATTTGATAATTTATTATATTCGACCGTATGTGTTATGTAGGATAGTCTCTGTTTAATTCTTGCATTATTTATCATGTTGTAAATTAATTGTGTAAACCCTTCAACACTTGTTTACTTAGTAATGGGATAACAACATTATCAAGAGTAATGAAAAATTTATGAGAAATGGTATTTTGTAAACTTATGTTATCATTAGACTTTTTAGAAAGAACAGTTCTCAGCAATTTTGAACTGACTGATTGCCTTTTACTTTAGTATCTCGGTGATTTTATGATGAGAAGGTAGGAAGGAGGGGATATATTGAAAACAATACAAGGGGTGATGATATTGATTGGACTATTGGGTAAACACAATGTAGATACTGCCACTGAAATGATAAATAATCAAATATGATCTCTTACAATTACGCGAGAGACCGCAACAGTGCCTTGGACTTGTAACCAAGGTGTAGGCTTACAGACACTCGCCTCCATTGCTCAGGCTCTCTGTTTAAACCCAAGGTTAAACTCTCTTAAACAAAAAGTGACCTTAATCGGACAGCAGTCCCAGGACTAACACTAACACTGCACTTAACAGTATCCAGAGACTACTTCACTCCTTGAAAGACAGTCAGACTGTCGAGAGCATATACAGAGTCGAAACTGTTAAAATGACGGAAGTGACTTCTACCCTACTCCAGCGCCATAGATGGCTATAACGATTCAATTATTCGATAATCGTTTACTATTATCGAATAATTGAATCGTTACAAGTATTATTAGGAAGATTTTGCGCCTAAATTAGAAATCAATAGGTATAGAAAAATTGAGGTTTGCTTTGTATTATTGAATGAAATGTAGTTTAAATTCGGTACGGAGACAGGTCAAATCCAGACGAATGATATGTCACATATTATGTACGTCATTGTTATCTATGTTTTATGATAACTTATACACATGACAGGTTGAGCAGTCAATGATCTTTTGTAAGTAACTATCATTTACCCGCGACTTCGTCTACGAAAGCTGAAAACCGGTCCGAAATGAATTAAGAGATACTTACTTACGTACTCGTTAACCTATTTTTGTGTTTATTACCAAAACGGTGTCTATTATTAACTAAACTTTCTACTATCTATAATAAAAAGTTTCAATACGTATTCAACACGAGCTTAGAAAAACGAATTTTCTAGTCCCGGTACGAAATAATTCTCAAATATGACAACACTAGAAGAACTAGCAACATTGTCTAAAGCAGAAGAAGTAGAGCAGTTTAGTATACACAGATTTTCCATATCAAATGTTGGGCACCAAGATCGAGCATTGTAAGGTCCCCTAACCCGCATCTGGGTTACAAGACAAAATTCATTGATAATTTTTTATATTTTATAACGGATGAAATAAAGGATGTCAGTAACCTTGACTCACGCTTGACCGTTTCTAAAGATAATGAAATGGGCGCTTTGAATTGTAAATCTTATGATTTTTCTCTAACTGTTTGTTTGTCTCGTCTTGAGGGAGTTTAATGATTAGAAAAATTCATTTGTCTTTGCCAAGCTTTTATTAAACGTTTTCTTTTATCAACCGACTTCAAAAAAATATAAAACAAAACAAAAATGATAGGAATACATATAGTGATTTTGATATTGTCTTAAGCATTTAAAGTATTTGCATTCAGAATGTATGACTTGAATAATAGTATATTTAATAATATCATAATTGTTTTATAATATCTATGTATTTTGTATCCCAAGAGTTCCCAAACATAATAACACGCCTCTCTAAGGAAGTGTTGAGATTTCTCTTACGTCGTGAAATTTAGCATTAATTAAGGTCTTATAGCACAAGTAAAGGATTAAATTAAACAACCGTATTTTTTTTCTACATCAGTAGAAAATAGTCATTTTTTGATTCTCTTTTTCTCAGAAAAACGTAAAGATATCAAGTTGAAATTTATATCAAATATTCAAGTCTCTAGTCTCTCGGATATGTAAAAAGATTAAACTGCTAAGTCAATTTAATGAAAAGATACAGCTGCTTTTATCTCGTGTAGTGTAATTTTGATTTTCGAGGTAATTCAAAATTCCCAGGCTTTGTCTTTTGACCAAGGAACATGATTTTTTTCAAGAAGCAAGGTCTTAAAGCATTAGTATGGGGAAAATTCCAAAAAATGGTAATTTGTTGTTACATCATATAAAAAATGATCTTCTATAGATTTAGGGTTTAACGCATTATTTGAAGAATCCGGTAAGTTATCAAGTTGAAAATAATATTAAACATGTAAGTCTATAGTATCTTGAAAATAACAAACTTCTGAGTATAAGTAATCAATAAATATGGCCATTTATTCTTAAGTGTTACAAGTTGTTTTTCTATAGAGCATTTACACACACGGACATGAAAAAAATCGATGTCTACGATTTTAATAATATTCGAAAGTGTTATACAATATGAGGTATATTGCATACCTATATCCTCGATATAGATACAAAATATTTTTACCGTTTTAATTCTGGTTAATGAGTTTAATTTTATAAAATTGAAATTTAAAAACTTTAAATAAATTTATTCCAAGAAAGAAAGAAATAATTTGTAATGCAAAAATGTATTTTAATTTTTAGGCTTTTTAATAAGATTTAAGTTAGGCATCTCTTCGATTTACTCAAATTTTGAAGTCCTTTAAATAGCTTAACGTTTATCAGGGTTTATTTCTGCACCGAATATCTTTATCTATATTATACCATTTAATAGACGTATATATGTATTACATAATATTCGAGTATAGTGAAATCGCAAACATTGACGTTTTTGTCGCCGTATCGTGTGAAATGTATCTATAGCTATAAGGGGCGAGAATCCTAGAAACGGCTGTTGACATGATGACATGTTGTTAAATGACAACTTGTAAAACATTTTAATTAAACTCTTAAAAAAGAAGGAGATTCTATATTTGACAATACATGTTTTATTAATATATGTTCAACGACTAAAATTACTATAGTAAAATTATTTTCTATTGAAGTTTTTGTTAAAAATGTTTTATCATATTTTCTTATATTCTTTTTGTATGTGATAAATATGTCAATCGAAACACGCATTACTAATGTCGGGAGTTAATGCCCCCCAATACTAATTTTATAATATTTAACCCGCACACGAAAATCAAAATTTGATAGTTTGTCCCTTTATTAAAACTGTACTCGCAAAGCGCGAGTTCCACACTCACACTTGGCCAAATTATAATGGACATTTCACTATAACTGTTTTACAGTACAAACGTCAGACTGTCCAATAACAAACATAAGACGATTTTTTAATTAATAAACTGATAATCCGTTTGTATATTGAATTTTCGAAACAATTATTTCCGCCAGATGCTCAGCTCTGGAATGTTGCCAGCTATAAAACAAATCGGCAAATTCTATAACAGCATCACGTTGATAGTCTGCCTTAAAAAATATTAATAATTTCCACAAAAAATGGAAAGTTATGTTCCAAAATAGAGTCTATATACAATTAGTAAAACCAATAATGGACAAATAACCAATGATTAACAAATTAATGAAACTTATAGAAACACGAAACAGATAATTGTCTGAATGAGAGAGGATTACTGTACAGCAATACTGATGCCAAGACATAATTGTCTCTGAATGAGAGAGGATTACTGTACAGCAATACTGATGCCAAGACATAATTGTCTCTGAATGAGAGAGGATTACTGTACAGCAATACTGATGGCAAGACATAATTGTCTCTGAATTAGAGACGATTACTGTACAGCAATACTGATGTCAAGATATAATTGTCTCTGAATGAGAGAGGATTACTGTACAGCAATACTGATGCCAAGACATAATTGCCTCTGAATGAGAGAGGATTACTGTACAGCAATACTGATGCCAAGACATAATTGCCTCTGAATGAGAGAGGATTACTATACAGCAATACTGATGCCAAGACATAATTGTCTCTGAATGAGAGAGAATTACTGTATAGCGATACTGATACCAAGACATAATTGCCTCTGAATGAGAGAGGATTACTGTACAGCAATACTGATGCCAAGACATAATTGCCTCTGAGTGAGAGAGGATTACTGTACAGCAATACTGATGCCAAGACATAATTGCCTCTGAATGAGAGAGGATTACTATACAGCAGTACTGATGCCAAGACATAATTGTCTCTGAATGAGAGAGAATTACTGTATAGCGATACTGATGCCAAGACATAATTGTCTCTGAATGAGAGAGGATTACTGTACAGCAATTCTGATGCCAAGACATAATTGTCTCTGAATGAGAGAGGATTACTGTACAGCAATTCTGATGCCAAGACATAATTGCCTCTGAATGAGAGAGGATTACTATACAGCAGTACTGATGCCAAGACATAATTGTCTCTGAATGAGAGAGAATTACTGTATAGCGATACTGATGCCAAGACATAATTGTCTCTGAATGAGAGAGAATTACTGTATAGCGATACTGATGCCAAGACATAATTGTCTCTGAATGAGAGAGGATTACTGTACAGCAATTCTGATGCCAAGACATAATTGTCTCTGAATTAGAGACGATTACTGTACAGCAATACTGATGTCAAAATATAATTGTCTCTGAATGAGAGAGGATTACTGTACAGCAATACTGATGCCAAGACATAATTGCCTCTGAATGAGAGAGGATTACTGTACAGCAATACTGATACCAAGACATAATTGCCTCTGAATGAGAGAGGATTACTGTATAGCAATACTGATGCCAAGACATAATTGTCTCTGAATGAGAGAGAATTACTGTATAGCGATACTGATACCAAGACATAATTGCCTCTGAATGAGAGAGGATTACTGTACAGCAATACTGATGCCAAGACATAATTGCCTCTGAATGAGAGAGGATTACTGTATAGCAATACTGATGTCAAGATATAATTGTATATACTGACATAATCTCAGAATTAACCTCAGGAAGGGTGACCTTACCCACGACACTACAACACTAACTTCCATGTACACTGCGCGACAACACCAGAGAGACTAACTCTCATCAATACTTTTCTAAGGGTTATATTTTATCTACACGTCGTCGAAATAATCTACCCGCCAACACGAGTTTATCAACGGTGATGCTAACTTACTAGTTAAATTTAAAAAATACAACAAACTCACAACAAATTAAAAATTACAACAAAAGTGTTCTTAAACTGTCTATCATTAGGGTACCATACAAATTAATTTCAGAAGCGTATGTTGATTACAGAAGTTATTAAGCAGTGAGACAACAGTTCAATACGAATATTCGTCGAATTTCCAGAAAGATAAATTATACTGCAATTTGAAATGCATTATCACTGAACTTCGATTCACCAAGTTGTTTGGAGTTGGAGCAGTCTATTACAAAGTTCAAACATATTAAGCTGAAACTTCGATCGATTATAGGGTCATAATACTCATATGTGTGTATCTTCTATACATATAATGCATGTCTGTATATGTAATATCACAGTTCTTATGATTTCGTAATTCATTAAATAAAAACGATGAAAACCATAAGAACTGATATTTTATGTTTGGAATCATTATTTTGTGATAAATTATAAGAAATAGTCAAAGTTATCCTTTACGTTTTAACGTTGGACTTTAACCTCGAATAACTTCTAAACGAGTCAACTTAGCGAAAAATCATTTGAGACCATTTTTGTAGATCGTTAAATTTTCTACAAGAATATGTTTTGATTTTCACGAGACATTGATTCGTTCAAGTGTATTAAAATCCAAACAAAAAAAATCCTATGTTATTTACTTAAATACTCGTACACTCGTGACGACCTCTTAACATTAATTTTAAGGGCTCAAAATTTACCAGATTTTTTTTTCGTCATCTTAGACGATATTTTCATGGTAACTAAGGAATAAAAATTAAAAGTTTTTTTGGCCCACCCTAATATATATAGCGTTTTAAGCGTAAAAAAGTAACAGACAGTTACTTTCGAATTTATAATATTAAAATAAATATGTAATTAAAATAATATTATGTAACTATTTGGGATTTAAGAAAATTGTTAAGTAATAATCAGACGCAATACCTAAAGAAGTCTAACAGTTTCTAATCACTTTAAAATTTTAACTCTACTAATCATGATGGATTTGCAAGTTTGTTTAATCTAAGGAACAATAACTCAGCCGACTAATCATGTTTACCCAATTGGGTCAACACAACACCTGCTCCTATTTGTCAATGTCAACAAATATGGTGCGTATAACAGGAAAATCAATAAGCAAATGTTTACGACGTAAAGTTCCACTTAATATTTCATGAAAGAACTTTTGTTTAAAAACAAAGTTTTGCTACTTAGTCAATTCTTATAATGCTTATGGGATATAGGAACTGTTTAACATAGGTTATCAAACATATTTGATCTATAGACTACGATATTCGCATGTTAATAGACAAACATACACAAATTGGAAAAAAAGAATCTAGAGCAATGAAATCAATTCTGAAAGTATTTATTAACTGGTCGTCACCATTTTACATCTCACCGAGCTCCAATTATTTTTATAATTTACATGGACCCCTTGTTACTTCCTATTCAGACCCTTGGGCTATGAGCGAATACTCTCAGTATCTGGTATAAATAGATCGCGATTCAGAATTTTGATTCAAAACTTTTAGACTGTTCTAAATTTAAGAGTCAATATTTTGTGGAAAAATACTGTACATATGTCGCCGTAAAATTGTAAACACCGTTAGATTATAATCTCTCACGATATTGTGGACTTTTTTTTTTATAATTAATAAGGGGCAAACGAGCAGAAGGTCCACCTGATGGTAAGTGGTCACCGTCGCCCATGGACATCTGCAACACGCGAGGAGCTGCCGATGCGTTGCCGACCTCTGAGAAACCTGTACTCACGCCATTTGAAGATCCTCATTTTGTAGTCCTCTGGAAATACCTCTGGGGGAAAGTCATTCCATAGCTTGCACGTGCGTGGGAGAAAGGAACTTGACGCACGTACATTAATAGGACGCCAGGCGTCCAAATGGTGAGGGTGGAATTTGTCCCAGCGGCGGAGAGTGTGATGGAGGAAAAGAGTTGGGGGCACTAAATCGAATAGTTCTTCAGAACATTCCCCATTGTACAGACGGTAGAAGACACATAGAGAGCCAACATCTCTCCGGAGACTTAAATCATCTAGACCGTCTGTAAGCATTGGATTGTCGATAATACGAATCTCCCGGCGTTGGATAGAGTCGATCTGTCGTAAGATTGTGAACTGTAAGATACTGCTTACAATGTCGATGTGAAACCGTCAATTTGTCAATCAAGATGCATATTTTACAAATCACTTAAGTGTTTCACTTCAATAGATTTTATTGATTACCTACTAAATAATAAATACATACTTTATGAAATTCTTGAGTGCATTTATTTTATTAGACTGACATCTGTGTTTCATTCCTAACTCTGTAGACACAGAACGGTACTGTAAGACCAACCAATCAGGAACAGCCTTCGCAATATTATCTTACGGTTCACAATCTTTCGATACTTTACAATATAGCGACATAGATTATAATTTAACGGTGTTAAAAATTTTATGGTAACACATATGAAACATCTAGTTAGCTGAACGTATACTTAAGATTTTTTTTAAACCTTACTTTAAAGAACATTTTTTATTTTTCTATACCCAATCTTTTTTGTTTCTGTAGGTAAAGATTGTAAATATTTTAATGGGGGAATACGTAATTTTGATGAAAAAGAAAAGAAATATGAATAAATCTACACTTTGAAGAAAATGCGTGTTATTTATCCGGTAAAATAAATTAGGTTGGATCCGAAATTGAAATTTCGCGTCATTTTTATTCCTGCGTAATAAGGTGATGAATATTTTTTGCTTAGGTGCGGCATATCTGTTCAAAGTAAATCTTTAGGGAGATCAAAAATGTTGTTTTATATAATCACGAATGGTTCACTAGTGAAGCGCCCTGCTTCTCAGTGGCAAAAGTTTTAGTGTATGTATATCTTATCTTATTATTACTATATATACTAATTCCTAATCACTATCACTATATATTTGTACTATGACAAAACAAAGTCGCTTCCCGCGGGTTGTTTGTCTGTCTATTCCTATGTATGCTTAGATCTTTAAGCAACGGATTTTGATGCGGTTTTTTTAATAGGTACAGTGATTCAAGAGGAAGATAAATATGTATAATAATTACATAATATAGTAGAGAAACACTGATAATTTTAGAGGTTTCTAATGTGTTGTCGTAAATATACACATTTTTTTGCGCTTACATTGCAAACGCTGGCTGAGCTTTTCGAGATAAATAAAAATAATGTACTAATGTACACCTTAAAAAGCTCTACAAAAAAGTCCGCGATAGTATATGTTTATAGCTCTTAGGGATAACCCACAATAACCATTTTTTATCCTTTACTTTTAAGTTTAAGTTTATAAGAAGTAATGGCTTATTTATGAAGTGATTTTAAACAATACAGCATAAATCCCTATCCAATTACCATAAATACATTTTGCATTTAATATAGATCAATATGGCCCTTTACAGCATGTAATTTAAATGAATATTATATTTAAATTAAGATATTACAGATTTAAAATGCAGGGTCACAGCGGTTGCGCGGGGCGTGCCTATGAAAACATGTTTGTATTGTCTAATGACAAAAAAGCATGTTAACGTTGTATATAAAGACATTCTGTAGTATATTTAGTATCAGCATTGCACCAGTGCGAAGCCGGGGCGGGTCGCTAGTACATACAACGCTAATGGCTGAACGGATTTTCTTGATATTTTTCACACAGATATTTTATAATCTAGATTACACACTTATATGTTTTATCCAATGTGTTAATCCAGGTTATAAAGTGTCAGTGGGATAATAATAAAATATATCTACTGTAATAAGCGCCTGAATAGCCTGGAGGTTATGATGGTCTTGGTGTCTGTTATGGTCTTGGTGTTTGTGGTGGTCTTGGTAAGTTTGGGTGGTTATAGGTACTATGTAGGTACAGGAAAGACTACATCACCTATGTCACTCAGGAAGGGTATAGCTTTGTAGCGGTAAAAGAATTATTAAAATCGGATTTGTAGTTCCGGAGAAAACCTTCACTTGTAAAATCGCCACGTTATGGCAGTTAACACTTTACAATAGTACAAACACACAAAAATACATAAGTATAAACAATCAAATCTTTCCTCTTTATATAATAGCGTAGTACGTTAAACTTAGTTTTAATAAACTAGCAGCAGAGATGGCCCAGTGGTTGAGACTTCAAGTCTTACTCGGGAGGTCCGAGTTCGTTCCTGGGCACACACCTCTGACTTTTCTGAGTTATGTGTGTTTTAAGAATTTAAATATCACTTGCTATAGCGGTGAAGGAAAACATCGTGAGGAAACCTCCACTCCTGAGAGTTCCCTAAAGTTCTCAAAGGTGTTTGAAGTCTGCCAACTCACATTAGGCTAGCGTGGTGGACTATGGCCTAATACCCTCCTCATTCCTCATTCTGAGGAGGAGACCCGGCTCAGCAGTGGGCCATTGACGGGTCGATGCTGATTTAATAAACTTAGTTTTATTCAGATCAACGAATCGTGGGCGTAATCAGATTCAAGATAAGTGAACCAAATTATATTGTGCTAAAATATGTGCATTAATTATTCTGGTTCGAGGGAATCACTTGTTAAAGCTTAATATTTAACGTAACGTTTTAATTATTCATTGTACATTTCAGTGCTTTAGTGATATACTACATTAGTCTATCTGACTTTTTGTATTTCGCTTATCGACATTAAAAAAACCGCCCATCAATGGTTCATACTCGTAAATATATCATCATATTTTACAAAAGAAATGTTATTATAAACCAAAACAAAAAACTTAATATGTTAAGGAAAATTCACCTTCAGACTGGATTTATCATTTGAATGAATTGAATTTAAATGTATTACGCATAAATAATGGAGATATTTCACATTTTGTACAGATTTTTATCAAAGAAGTCTTATTTTAAAAGAATTCTGAAAGGCTTCTTTAATATTAAGAGCAATCGAGTTTTTGTAAAATGTCTATTGTCTCTTTTACATATCTTTTAAACTTTTAGATTAAGTTTAATAGTGCTTTACTTTCTTTGATATCTGAAGATCTTCAAATTACATTTAACATATTTTAACATAAATTAACTTTTATTACCTAAACTGAGATCATTCTTAAATTATTGTAATAATATTATTATTATTAATTAATATATATGTCGGAGCATAGTAAAAGATTATCGATTAATCGAATCGTTATCGTTGTCTATGACGTTGGAGTGGGGTAGTAGTCACTTCCGTTGTTTTGACAGTATCTACCCTCGACCCTTTATATGCGATCGACAGTCTAACTGAAGTCTTAGTCGTGCGCGGTCTCTCAAGAAGTGAACATCTAAGTAGTGCTAGTGATAGTGATAGTGTCAAGTGCAGTGTAGTGTGGAAGTGCTGTCCAACTAAGGTCACGTAAGTCCTTACAATGTAATTGCCACGTGGTTAAGTAAACACAATGTTAGGTTAGGTTAGCCTTAGGTTAGGTTAGCCTTGTGTTAGGTTAGGTTAGCCTTAGGTTAGGTTAGCCTTGTGTTAGATTCGGTTTATGAGCGTTTAACCTTGGGTTTAAACAGAGAGCCTGAGCAGTGGAGGCGAGTGTCGTGATCACTTAAAGGACGTCCTTAAGCCTACACCTTGGTCACAAGTCCAAGGCACTGCTTAGGTTTCTCTCGTAATTGTTAGAGATCATATTTGAACATTTATCGGTTCAATAGGAGTATCTGCGTTGCGTTTACCCAATATTCCACTCATTACCATCACCCCCTTTTAGTGTTCCCCAATATTCCCCATCTTCCTCCTTCCATTTCCTTTCACATCGTTTTAAAATCCCCGACATCAGAAGTGGGATCACAAGCCCAAAAGTTCAAGTTAAAGGTTATTTGCGTATTATCCTGACGGTTATCTTAGTTTCGATGCGAGTAAAAATAATTTTCGAAAAAGTTAAAAGTGGGTAGTTTAAAAAAAGAATTCAGAAATAGTTGAAATCAGAAATAGTTGCGAAGGTAGTTTAAAATCTTAAAATCGTAATTATTATTTGAAGTAGGTACGCCTTCGTTTTACATGAGGCTCATCAGCCGTTTCGGTAGTAAATTGTGGTGTTGACAGTTTTTACGCATTGTTTGGAAATTACTGATCATATTAACGTTTTATTAGTGCGACAGAGAGCTTTTACGCTTTGTCGGAAAGATGTACTGGAAGCGTTGTCGCTTTGTTGTTATTGAGCCGTTGTAAGGTGGCTTTGTAGGTCCCGATGGTTGGGGCTGAAAGCTGTTACGCTTTGCTACGAATTTGAGATGTTTTCTGTAAAGAGTGTTGAGAGCTCTTTGTTTTTTTGTGTGTTAATGATTGAAATTCTTATGTCTAGTGGAAAATAGTGCTGAAAGCTGTCACACTTTAACAAAGTTATTGGTCTATGAAACTAGGGTTACGTGTTACGTATTTTGAAACTGTGTAAAGGCAACGCGAGAGCGCGTTGATTATCAGAATGGCCGTGTCGGAGCATAGTAAAAGATTATCGATTAATCGAATCGTTATCGTTGTCTATGACGTTGGAGTGGGGTAGTAGTCACTTCCGTTGTTTTGACAGTATCTACCCTCGACCCTTTATATGCGATCGACAGTCTAACTGAAGTCTTAGTCGTGCGCGGTCTCTCAAGAAGTGAACATCTAAGTAGTGCTAGTGATAGTGATAGTGTCAAGTGCAGTGTAGTGTGGAAGTGCTGTCCAACTAAGGTCACGTAAGTCCTTACAATGTAATTGCCACGTGGTTAAGTAAACACAATGTTAGGTTAGGTTAGCCTTAGGTTAGGTTAGCCTTAGGTTAGGTTAGCCTTGTGTTGGGGGTTCAGTAGCACATACGTCCTCGTCGTTTCCCCTGGGCCCCGTCCTGACCACCGTAACGGAGTGGCAGGCGGGTGGCTGAAGTGTGCTAGTGCGGTAACCTCAGTGTGTGCAATACGCAAAGGTATTCCTTCCCCAGCTCCCTCCCCTTTAGGGTTGTAGGTAGAGCGGGGCACACTAGGTGTATTCAAAGGCAGATCTTGTGTGAATCCCATGTCGGGTTCAAAGAACGCAGCGGCATTGGCTGCAGCGGATGATCCTGCAAATATTGCAGGTACAGATATGTCTGGTGCACAGGGCTCCAGACTAGGAACAGGACGGCGCCGTCCCCAGGTGCCTCTTAGATCCTCAGACTCGGATACTGAAACCGAGGATAAGGTGACCTCAAAGTGCGATACGGTAGAGGAAGCCTTTAAACGCAAGCTTCGGGCTAGGACCCTCCGCAGGCCAACTCCTGCGGCATCAAAGGGCCCTAGCGATTCGGATATTGCGTCAGAAGTGGACAGGAGAGATCCGACCCTGAAGAACGCGGACGAGCTGCGAGCGGATGCCGGACGGAGCGCATCCAAAATAATAGAGCTGGCTCAAAAGTCCGGGAACCTCAAGGGGACATATGTTAAGCTTCTGAAGGAGTCCGCCAGCAATTTGAGGGAGATCGTGGATGCGCTGGCGGACAGAACAGAGGCGGAAGAGGTTCGTCGACTTCGGGTCGACAACGCTCGCCTACGCAGGGAGCTCGAGAACGCGAAGGCCGAGTCCCTGGCGTACAGGAGGGACCTTGAGGAGATGGGGGCTAAGAGTTCCCCTAAACAAGCCGCACCCTCGTCGTCCGGCGTGGTGGCAAACGCGGCAGAGGAGCTCAAAACGGCGATCACCTCGATGCTGGAAACTCGTCTGTCCAGGATCGAGGAACGGCTGTTCACGACGGCGAACACACAACCGCCACTCGTGGTTGATGGAAGGAGGCAGGCGGTGCTGGCTCCGTCAGCTGCGCCCACATCCGTAGCATCCCAGCCCGACCGTGCCCCAGCAGCCCCTCTTCAAAAGAGGGGGAAAAAGAAGAGCCCCCAGCAAGCGGCGGTCACCGCACTGGAGGCTCCGCTGACTACGGTGGAACCGGCACAGGCTGTGCCAGCGAGTGTGCCTTCAGCGGAGCATGAAGGTGATAGCTGGGCGACGGTCGCACGGCGTGGTCGCAGGAGGGCGAAAAACCCCCCGCCTCAGAAGGTGGCGCCGGCCACGGCGCCTAAACTGAAGAAAGTCTCCGCTAAACCCAAGAAGAGGCTCGTGGCTCCTCGCACGTCAGCTGTCGTCGTGCGGCTCCTGCCCGAGGTGGCAGAGAAGGGAGTCACCTATGCCAAAATCTTGGAGAAAGCGGAGATGAGTATTGACCTCGCGGAGCTGGGTATAGGCGCCGGTATGAGGATCCGCCAGGCCAAGACCGGGGCTCGGGTGCTGGAGTTGCCGAAGGGGCAGACACCCGAGCAGGCGGAGACCTTGGCGGAGAGAATGCGCATGTAGCACGGCCAACCAAGGCCGTGAATCTCCGGGTGGACGGGCTCGACGACTCGGCCACCAAAGAGAAGGTGGTTGCCGCGGTCGTGCGAGCGAGCGGCTGTGCTGCGGAGGCGGTGCGCGTCGGTGAGTTGTGGACCGGCCGCGCAGGTATGAAGGGGGTTCGAATCTCCTGCCCCGTGGACGCTGCAAAGGTGCTGTCCAGGGCGGGGAGGATCCTGGTTGGCTGGAGTTCCGCCCGGCTGCAGGTACTGGATGACCTACCCATGCGCTGCTATAAGTGCATGGGCCTAGGTCATACTAAAGCCCTCTGCCCTTCGCCGAAGAACCGAGCAGACTTGTGCTACCGGTGCGGCCAAGAGGGGCACAAGGCGGCTCTCTGCACAGGCGCAATGCGCTGCGCAATCTGCGCGGATGCAGGCAAGCCGTCGGGCCATAGAATGGGGGGGCAAGAACTGCAAGCCCCCCCGTCAAGGTAAGAGAGCAGCCGCTCCGGAGGGGAGCCACTCCTAGTACCCTGGGAGCCCCTCTGAGAATGCCGGCCCGCGTGGATCGGGCTGACCGCCGAGGCGTCACGGTTGTTTGCGAAAGCGTTCCCGTGGCGTCCCACGTAGGCGGAGGAGGGTACCGCTGGTTTTAGTGGGTATGCCTTGAACGCCGCAAGCCCAATGGCGGGCGGCATCAAGGAGAGCCCCACATAACCTCCCGCTTGCTAGCGGGGGGTATGCATAAGGTCGCATTTCCAGCGTTAAAAAAAAAAAAAAAAAAAAAAAAAAAAGGTTAGCCTTGTGTTAGATTCGGTTTATGAGCGTTTAACCTTGGGTTTAAACAGAGAGCCTGAGCAGTGGAGGCGAGTGTCGTGATCACTTAAAGGACGTCCTTAAGCCTACACCTTGGTCACAAGTCCAAGGCACTGCTTAGGTTTCTCTCGTAATTGTTAGAGATCATATTTGAACATTTATCGGTTCAATAGGAGTATCTGCGTTGCGTTTACCCAATATTCCACTCATTACCATCACCCCCTTTTAGTGTTCCCCAATATTCCCCATCTTCCTCCTTCCATTTCCTTTCACATCGTTTTAAAATCCCCGACATATATATAGCTGTTTGTGCTGATTCACTGACTGACTGATTGATCACCTCTCCTGTAAAATGTTGTATGAATTTTTCAATCATGGTTTCGTATAGAGGACGAAAATTCATTTAGAGGAAAAATATAAAGAAAGCTGATGATTGAGGGTTTCAGAGACGGGGGAAGAGCACAGCCAAGATATTTTAGATAGTGGGAGGTGCTCGAACAAATATCATTCAAAACCTCATCCAATTGGCAATGAGCTGAAGAAAAATTCCAAAATGGCGGAATTAAGATGGCGGCCATACAAATTTCGTCGGCGTCTATCTCAGAAAGTATACAAGATGGAAGATTGGTTTACTGGAAAAAGATGATCAGGACCTCAAGGTCTATTTGATGAATAGAAAAAGAGAGACTTTCTGGAAAAAGACGATCAGTGTATGAAGGTCTACATGATGAACACAAAAAAAATACAAGATGGCGGAGTTTATTTTTCCATATAAAATATATATGGGGAGTATTAAAGAGACTACAATATTGAAACTATGCAAGACTTTTTATGGTTCATAGAAGAACATTCATTCTGACAAATTCATCAAGGATTTCAGAGATGGGTATGGAGCACGGCCAGGTTATTAAAATAGGTGGGCGCTACTCAAATAAAAAATACAAGAAATCTCATCCAATTGCCAGGGAGCTGAATAAAAATTCAGCTTAGCTAGGATGCATGTTTAGTGGGTCTGAGAATCGGCTACTATCTATTTTTCATCCCTCTAAGTGATAAAGGTGGCCCACCCCAAATTTATATGGCAAAACAACGTTTGCCGGGTCAGCTAGTTATTATTATAAATCTAAGTATGTTTATGTTGAACGCAGCCATTGGACAATTAAAGGTTACTTAAAGCAGCGATTGTGTTTGTATGTTGTCTGTGGTTCTGTGTATTTTGCCGCCAATAGTTAGGTTATTAATATTAGTTTTTGCAAGCATTAAGAGTTTCTAGACGGTGATATTGAATCGGGATAGACCATACTTATATCAATATCGATATTTTGGGGCAAATATTTTTTTTGTCAATTTCATACATGACGATGGGCAAGTAATAAAAGCATTATATCCTATTAATGGCAGTGATGGCCTAGTGGTTGAGACTTCAAGTCTTACTCGGGAGGTCCGAGGTTCGATCCTGGGCACACACCTCTGACTCTGAGTTATGTGTGTTTTAAGCAATTAAATTTCACTTGCTTTACCGGTGAAGGAAAACATCGTGAGGAAACCTGCACTCCTGAGAGTTCCCTAAAAGTTCTCAAAGGTGTGTGAAGTCTGTCAACCCGCACTGGGCCAGCGTGATGGACTATGGCCTAATACCCTCCTCATTCTGAGGAGGAGACCCGGCTCAGTAGTGGGCCATTAACGGGTCGTGATGATGATCCTATTAATATTTTTGAAAGAATTGAAACTGCTGGTTAAAAACATCGATATTTTGATAAAAGGAATATTTTTTTTGTTTGTTTTTTTATGAAATTTTTCTATGTTTTGGTCCTCTTTTTTCAATATCGATATTTTGATATATCGTTTTCTTAATGATATTTAAGCAAAGGAAAACAATGATTTCTTTTAAATTAACATTCCTTACATGTCCGTAGAGAGAATACTTAGTAAGGTTTTTGTTCTAAGTCATCCATCTCCATCTACAGAAAGAGCAGTTGGGACAGAAAGATAGACAGGCTTAATTGAACATAACAAACGCTATTTTATGTTCTTAAGAGCCTTTCTATCTATTGTGTATACTTTATGTATTTAGAGCTAGAATGAATGAAGCATTAGCAATATTAATGGATATGACAAAAAATAAAATAAAGTTACTTCATTAGTCACTATGTTATTCTAATTAAGACAAAGCCTGACTTTTAAAGTTACATTGCTGTTTAGAGCTTCATAATTCAAAGGGATTATTTTTATATACTTTTATGTTATGGGTGTCTCCTATCAGACGATAAAATCGATTCTAATTTTTTTTATTGCTTTTCATGAATCTATTACTACTACATAAAATACATAGTTATTATAATATGTATTTTTTAAATGTAGAGTTCTAGAAGGATATGTTTATGTATTATTATAATTAAAAGCCTCTATAATAGACTGTGGTTATTACAAAAAAGAAAATATGAAACAAGAGAAATAATTTAACATCGTAAAAAAGAAATCAAAGCAATTTATCAATATTAAATGATATATTTTTTTAATATATTATAGTTTAAAGTTTTGGAAAATATCTACTATTGAAATTACTATAGATGCTTATATTAGATAGTATGGATACGAAGGGTCTTTATAAGTTCACTTTATTGACCGTCTGTAGTCTGATAGTCGTACAACAATCAAGACATTTATAGGACCCTAGGTAAACTAGATCCTAGTAATATTATAAACGCGAAAGTTTGTAAGATTGTATGGATGTTTGTTATTCTTTCACGCAAATGCTACTGAATGGATTTTCATGAAACTTTACAATAATATAGCTTACACATCAGAATAACATATAGGCTATAATTTATAATGATATAATGTGAATTATCCAAAATATAGCGCGTGAAACCGCGGGACACAGCTAGTTATTAATATAATAGGTTGGGGAAAAAGTTTCTTTGCATTTTTTAAGAAAATTCAAAACATTTTTTAATATAGTTTATTTACATTTACCTAAAGTATGTAGGTACCAATTTGTTCGATAACTTTTTGCCATCTTGTAGGTAGGGACATGATCCCATTGCTATAGACATTTGGGGGCTTCTGATCAAAAAACCGCGACAAGTAGTTTTAGCAGTGCTCTCGTGATGTTAATCTGACATTGCTTAAAGAATTCTGAAGAGACCGAAACAGGTGGAAATCCGAAGGTGCAAGGTCAGGTATTTGTGCTACTCTCACAGACACTGCTCTCTAGGTCCATAAACATCGCAAATTTTTTTCGCGGCTTGCGTTGCATGTTTTAAAATTTTAAAACATATCGAATTTCTTCATTAGATTCACTCATCTTCACAGTACGAAAAACAAGTAAAAATCACACATTTTACTAATTTGAATTTGGAATTATTTTCTTTAAAATTTAATCTTTTAATGATACCAAAACCAGTCAGATACAAATAGTATAGCCAAAGAGATTTTATTACAAGTTCATACATACTATAATGCGAAAGACTTTGTCCCCAACCTATTAGTTAGGTTACGTAAAGGGAAAACCAAAAAATATATTTTAAACCTGTTATCCTGGAAAACTATTATCCCACAAATCGACATAGATCTGTATGTCGATTTGTGGGATAACAGTTTTCCAAAAACAAAATTAAACTTGTCCCTCAATTTAGAATGAACCCAGTATTAATTTAGATATATCGAAGTACCCAAATTCATAATGAATTATCAATAAGATAATAAAATTAAAACGTACTAATCAAGGGTTGTTACAACAAAACTCAGAAGTAAAATTCCGTAAAACTTGTTCAAGAAAATCTTAAGAATTATTTACTGGCCCTCAATCTTACAAGACAGGAAAGACAAGCATTTCGGCGAGAGTTCGGAAATAACATTTACAATTCAAATGGCGGTCTGGTTTGTTCACCATTTCATTATCCCTGTCCGCGAAAAAAGGGTCAAGCGAGAGTCAAGGTTGAATTGTTGAAAATTCTGAATACTTGCTTGCTTAGGCATTTTCAAACAATGTTTTTAATATTATAATAAATATTTGTAATAAAGGTTTAGCATGGATAAAATATTCCAAAATGATACCCTTACATATTTTTTAAATAGAAAAGGGAACCCTTAAATGATTCATTTGCTTTCTTTTTATATGTGTTCCAGTCCAATTTGCCTCCGACATGATGGTCAGAGCCATTTCTTGGCCAGTACTACAGAATTTCCTTTCAATTTTTGATTTGTTCAATTAGTTGGCTCATTAGTTACTTTGCCACTAAATTGAAATTATGTTATGTATGTTATGGATAATTGTTTTTTTTTGTTTTTTTTAATGTGATGGTTATGGTTTATACATAATGTAATGTACAATCTTATCTTATATAATTTTACTTTATTATTAATTTATTCTTCATGCATACTACAAAATTTTAGTAATTATTTTTTTTAGATCATCGTATTTTTATTTTTTATTTTTTTTTCTGTTTGTACATACAATTTACCTAAATTAATACTTGTAACGAACTAACTATACCTTAATAATATACTATAAACTACTACATTTATCTTTTATTTTTATACTATTTACGCTATTCATCATATTCAGTCTGCTATGATGCTATTTAAGTAATGCATAACTTTTGTTTATAATTAAACTAATATGAAAGTAAGGATTCTTTAGTTATATATGTAGGGGATTTTAAAACGATGTGAAAGAAATGGAAGGAGGTAGATGGGGAATATTGGGGAACACTAAAAGGGGGTGACGGTAATGAGTGGAATATTGGGTAAACGCAACGCAGATACTTCTACTGAACCGATAAATGATCAAATATGATCTCTAACAATTACGAGAGAAACCTAAGCAGTGCCTTGGACTTGTGACCAAGGTGTAGGCTTAAGGACGTCCTTTAAGTAATTACAACACTCGCCTCCACTGCTCAGGCTCTCTGTTTAAACCCAAGGTTAAACACACATAAACCGAATCTAACACAAGGCTAACCTAACCTAACATTGTGTTTACTTAACCACGTGGAAATTACATTGTAAGGACTTACGTGAACTTAGTTGGACAGCACTTCCACACTACACTGCACTTGACACTATCACTATCACTAGCACTACTTAGATGATGTTCACTTCTTGAGACCGCGCACGACTAAGACTTCAGTTAGACTGTCGATCGCATATAAAGGGTCGAGGGTAGAGACTGTCAAAACAACGGAAGTGACTACTACCCCACTCCAACGCCATAGACAACGATAACGATTAATCGATAATCTTTTACTATGCTCCGACATATAGTTACTTTTTATACATGTTTAGGTATTCCTTATAATAGAGTAGAATCTGTTATATTCGACCATCGAGACGTCTGCTGTAGAATTCGTAGAAAGCGATCTCAGCAGCTTCTCAATATGACGGAGAGAGTAACCACGGAGGTTTAGTGGGTAGGACGGCCTCTTCTCTGGCGAGTCCCACATAACCTGACTAGCCCCCACAGGGTTGGTCAATAGAAACGGAAATAGAAATAAATAAATATAAATTCCCATTTATTAGCTTTAGACCTTACTGTACGAGAATTTGTTGATTAAATAAATAAATATAAATTCCCATTTATTAGCTTTAGACCATAATATACGAGAATTTGTTGATTAAATAAATAAATATAAATTCCCATTTATAAGCTTTAGACCTTAGTATACGAGAATTTGTTGATTAAATAAATAAATATAAATTCCCATTTATAAGCTTTAGACCTTAGTATACGAGAATTTGTTGATTAAATAAATAAATATAAATTCCCATTTATTAGCTTTAGACCTTAGTATACGATAATTTGTTGATTAAATAAATAAATATAAATTCCCGTTTATTAGCTTTAGACCTTAGTATACGAGAATTTGTTGATTAAATAAATAAATATAAAATCCCATTTATTAGCTTTAGACCTTAGTATACGAGAATTTGTTGATTAAATAAATAAACATAAATTCCCATTTATTAGCTTTAGACCTTAGTATACGAGAATTTGTTGATTAAATAAATAAATATAAATTCCCATTTATTAGCTTTAGACCTTAGTATACGAGAATTTGTCGATTAAATAAATAAATATAAATTCCCGTATATTAGCTTTAGACCTTAGTATACGAGAATTTGTTGATTAAATAAATAAATATAAATTCCCATTTATTTGCTTTAGACCTTTGTATACGAGAATTTGTTGATTAAATAAATAAATATAAATTCCCATTTATTTGCTTTAGACATTTGTATACGAGAATTTGTTGATTAAATAAATAAATATACATTCCCATTTATTAGCTTTAGACCTTAGTATACGAAAATTTGTTTATGCCGGTAGTTGTGGAGGAAATTAAAACCTATGATCAACTTATGATAAGATCCGATAATAGTACTTAAATCATAAAAAATCTTTGATCGCGGTTTTTATTCTATTCATAATAAATCATGACGATGTTTTTAGTCTTTTCTTATATTTTTATTCTATTATAATAATATCGTATTTTAAGAGGGTCCCCTGGGTACGGACAATAACAAATACTGAATGCTTTTCGGCACAATATTGGTTATTGTTATGAAAGCGATGAGACCGTCGCAGCCTTAGCGGCTCAGGAGACCGTCGCTATTCAATACAATATTCTTCCTTCGTAATAGAATATATTATCATGTGATATCATATATATTCAAACATTTTTAGGGTTACGTATCTCAGAAGGAGAAAAAAACCTTTAATATGATTACAGGTCTGTAATTCCTCAGAGCTAGTGTTAGCATCACTGTTTATAAAGTAGTATTAGCGGGTAGCTCGTTTTATGTTATGTCAAGTATACCGACGTGTAGACAATATATATAACAAACATTTAGTGCGATAGATTAGTCTCAGTCTCTCTGGTGTTTTCGCGCAGTGTACATGGAAGTTAGTGTCGTGTTAGGCCTCTGATTATCGAGGAACACGTGAGTTATGTACTTTATTATTTTAATATTTGGTAACGAGGTCGAGCGGTGAGAGTTTGTGCATAGTAGAAGTCGTGTTTAAACCTGCTCCTGGGTCTCAAGCCCCAGGCACTACTCAGTTTCCATCTAGATTATATTAATAATGTTGTTGCATGTTACTGCGCAGTATAGCTCCCATATTCATAGCATTAGAAAACATGAAAGAGAGTGCAGGGAACGTTGAACTTTTAAAATGATAAAAGATCATTATTTTTACGTTCTGCTATACTTCTTACAGTTTGCTACATGTTTTATAATTATTTCTCAGAAGTTATACAGATTTCCTAATCAAAAAGATAAATTTACTTTCACTATTTAAATCACGTCGACCCGTAATTCCGTTATAGAGTAAAAGAAAAAGAAGAAAAGCTTCGAGAAAAATACTGAAATGCTATTCTGTCTTTACTAAAGATACTGGTATTAAACTTTTACCTATATTAATAATATAGCCAACCATAGCAGTACAAAACCCATTTATTAAAACTTTTAATTTGTTTGAAAAATATACTTGCCCATTCCTGTCCTGGGATGAACGTAATTAAACATAACTTCGCGTCCCACATTTCAGTTAATTTATAAGCTCACAATTTTTAGACAGAATAACAACGAATATTAACTTTTCAAATTTTTCATAGCTTATCCTATCATATTTTATCCCATTTTGTACGCGCCTTTGTATTGCAGCAGATAGATTGTGTTATGTAGTGTTAATTAAAAGGGAGTTATAGTCTACTAGTCGACCCGTCCCGGCTTCGTCCGGGTGCAATTTAACACGTGTAATTTAGGCGTAACCGCTATGTCCCTGCATTTTAAATCTGTAATATCTTCGGAATTATTCATTTAAATTTAATGCTGTTTAGGTGCATGTTGATCTATATTAAATGCACAATATATTTAAGGTACTTAATTGGATAAGGATTAATCCTGTAATTGCTTAAAATCGCTTCGTAAATAAGCCATTATTTCTCCTAAATAGTAAAGGATAAAAAATATTTATTGTGGGTTATCACTAAGAGATAGACATATACCATCGCGGACTTTTTTGTAGACCTTTTTAACGTATACAATACTGTAGTACATTATTTCGATCTATCTCGTAGGGTTCAGCCAGCGTTGGCAATGTAAGCGCAAAAAATGTGTTTATTTACGACATCACATTAGAAACCTCTAAAATTATCAGTGTTTCTCTACTATAATATGTATATAAACCTTCCTCTTGAATCACTCTATCTATTAAAAAAAACCGCATCAAAATCCGTTGCGTAGTTTTAAAGATTTAAGCATACATAGGGATATAGGGACAGAGAAAGCGACTTTGTTTTATACTATGTAGTGATAACAGTATAACGGCATGACTAGAGAGTATCCTTCTGCAACTTATACTTTAGACTCAGACCAATAGCATTACTTCTAGTATTCTTCTTCTTTTCCGATTGATGTTTATTAGTTGTCCAACATTCATTATAAATGTTGCCGATATCATAATTAACAGTAGGGACTTACTCGTATGTATACTCGTTTTTATTCCACATACAAGAATAGCTCATTTTTTTCATTGCGTTGCCGTCTTGAATATTGACTTAGGATGGAAGGGTGAAGAAAACAGTTCTGAGCCTGAAGCTACAAGGAAAAATTAGGAATCAGAGGAAAATAAACATCTCTACCACCCGACTGATATTTTTTCCTGACAATAGTAACATAACTAATCTGTAGATATATGTTAACATCCATAAAAATAAATAAAATTGGAGTGTCTGTTTGTAATATTAAAATGACCGCTTTCTAAGTGTATATGGATGAAAACACGGTACATATACCAGAATATTTTTTTTTACAATTCTTGTCTGCCTGTCTGTTTGTTCCGGCTAATCTTTAAAATGGCTGGACCGATTTTGACGGGATTTTTACTGACAGATGGCTGATATAACGAGAAGTAACTTAGGTTATTTAACATCTCGCTACGACCCATAGGAGCGGAGCAATATGCGAACAAAGTTGCGCGGGTCGGCTTGTAGTTTATAAAAAATTTATTATGTAAGTTAAATTTTCCATTGTTTTCAATATGGCCCTAGGCTGCAGCCCAAGCCCTACGGAGGATCCGCTTTCATTTGTAATTTACGTAAAGTATTTTCCTAGTAATCAAAGAGTGCGGAAGTAATGACGGTCAGTCCCTGAAGTAACTTCAGCAATAAAAATACTCATCACAAACATAGTACATTCAGCGACTCAAAATACGATTTTTTGCATATAAATTCCTTTTGTAATAATTACGAACAAGATTTTCTTTACTAATAGATATTACATGATTCATGATATCATAATGATATATGTCGTATAAGATAATACTTTAGTTTCTTTCTGCTATATATAAAATTGTTGACGAGGACAGAATTGTATACTACCGAGACGCTAATACTAGTGTCTTGATATATTTAATTATTAATATATTGATGATGAGATAGCATCACTGTTCATAACTTAATATTCGGGGATCATCATCATCGCGACCCTTCAATGGCCCACTGCTGAGCCGAGTCTCCTCCTCAGAATGAGGAGGGTATTAGGCCATAGTCCGCCACGCTGGCCCAGTGCGGGTTGGCAGACTTCACACACCTTTGAGAACTTTAGGGAACTCTCAGGAGTGCTGGTTTCCTCACGATGTTTTCCTTCACCGTTAAAGCAAGTGATATTTAATTGCTTAAAACACACATAACTCAGAGTCAGAGGTGTGTGCCTGTGTAGGGGATCGAACTCGGACCTCCCGAGTAAGACTTGAAGTCTCAACCACTGGGCCATCACTGCTTTTTATCTTTCGGGGATAGTTCCTATTAATTTATTTCATGATTAAAAAGCTTAAATTAATATATTACGGAGGAACTTCTAAAACTAGTTTCATAATAATAATTAAAATGGGTATATTTTACACACATAGATGCATGCACATACACATATACATGCACACACACACACACGCGCAGCGCGTCTACTTACGCGCATATAGGCAAGATTTAGTTACCATTAATCTCGCTTTAACGTAAGAGCGAGGCCCCCTGATTACGAGTATATTCATACTTACTATGGGGTCTCTACCATGTTAATCTATTTAATTTAGGGAACGAAAAATTTTTTTTTTGTAATTTATATTTAATAGTTTTGAGCCAGTTGTCACAAGGATTTTGTGGCGTAATAGTGTGGTGTCAAAATACTGTGAGTGTGAGTGAGTGTTTGATACTATTTGCTGGGTTTCCGTTTAAAGAGTAAATTATTTACTGCACAGTATAGCTCCCATACAGAAAATAGATGTAATATCTATATGATAGCAATTGTCAAATTTTACTTCATTATAATATATTTGCCGGAAGTGTAAGTTAGCCTTGTGTTAGGTTAGTTTAACCTTAGGTTTAAGTAGAGAACCTGGGCAGTGGAAGCGAGTGTCGTGATCACTTAAAGGAGCTCCTTAAGCCTACACCTTGGCCACAAGTCCAAGGCACTGCTTGGGTTCCTGTCATAATAGTTCCTGTTAGAATAGTGAAGTAGAAGTGATCGTAATGTTAGTTATATCCTGACCGTATTGCGCCCTTATAGCTTATATTATAGGCCATCCATTGTGAATATACGATGCTTATTGAAAGATATTATATCCTTCCTTTTATGTTTCCTACATAAACGGTTGGAGAAAAAGTTTCTTCGCATTTTTTAAGAAAATTGAAATCATTTTTCAATATAGTTTATTTAAATTTAACTAAAGTATGTAGGTACCATTTTGTTCGATAACTTTTTGCCATCTCGTAGGTAGGGACATGATCCCATTGCTATAGAAATTTTGGGGCTTCTGATCAAAAAACCGCGACAAGTAGTTTTGGCAGTCCTCTCGTGATGTTAACCTGACACTGCCTAAACTATACGGCGGATGCATTAACACCTCCCAGCCAAACTCTCTTAATTTTTGCTAAGTGGCTAAAGATGTGTGAGGTCTAGCGTTAACATGATGAAAAACCACACCCCTTCTGTTGATTAATTCCGACCGCTTTCTCTCAACTTCTTGCTTTAATCTCATCAGTTGTTCGCAGTAGAGTTCAGAATCGATGGGCCTGCCTGGTGGTAACAGCTCATAACGAATAATGCCCTTCCAATCCCACCACACACACAGCATCACTTTGTTGCGAGTTAACCCGGGTTTCGCCACAGTCTGTGAAGCCTGACCGGCCTTTGACCACGACCTTTTTCGCACGTTCTTGTCGTACGTGATCCACTTTTCATCACCAGTTATCAGCTTCTTCACAAATAGTTAGGTTTCAATACATCGTAATAAAGAATCACAAATGAGTATACGGTTCATTAGGTTTCTTTCAGTGAGCTCGTGAGGTACCCGAATATCGAGCTATTTTGTGTACCCAGTTTTTTTCAAATGCGCCAAAACAGTTTGTGGTCAATTCCCAGTTCTTCAGCTACACCGTAACTACTGATATGCCGATCTTGTTCCACTTTTTCAAAAATGGCTCCATTTTATCCGTAATAGGGCGACCAGAGCGAGGTGCATATTTGACATCAAAATTTCCGGATTGAAAACGCTTAAACCAAATTTGTGCTACTCTCACAGACACTGCACTAGGTCCATAAACATCGCAAATATTTTTCGCTGCTTGCGTTGCATTTTTACCTTTTTTGTAGTGAAATTTTAAAATGTATCGAATTTCTTCATTAGATTCACTCATCTTCACAGTACGGAAAACAAATAAAAATCACACATTTTCCTAATTTGAATTTGGAATTATCTTCTTTAAAATTTAAACTTTTAATGATACCAAACCAGCCAGATTTTATTACAAGTTCAAACATACTATGCGAAAAGACTTTTTCCCCAACCTGTTATTCTATAGTCATAAGTAGTTCAGTCGCAAAACCCGCATATCATTTTGACATATACCTACTTGACGACATACAATGTGCGAATTTGTAAAAATTGACCTAAAACAGACCTTAACTTTGTAAATTAAAATTTTTATTTATTTATTTATTAAAATACTTCTTTGCACTATGGTGTACAATAGGCGATCTTAATGCTAAGAACATTTTCTACCAGCTGACATTTTCGTTTTTTTCTAAATATTATAAGCTACTTATCTATGTTTATTCAAAACATAATGCTGGCAGCAACAAGTAAACTAATACTTAAGTGTAATATTAAATTACTTGTATTCCATCAATAACGAAGGTCTGAGTGACATGAACACCTAATGAGGGTACTTCGCCAATTAATGTGTGATATCGGATTACAGCTCGATCACACGGAAACGTTTTTGATTTTCTACATACGAACCTTCCACACTTACCTCTTTATTTAAAGACTACCGTGACTTCGTCTACGTTAAAGTTATATGTTAAATTAAGAATATATGTACAAAAATAAAAATAAAGGAGAGAGACTCTCGAAAAAAAAACCGAACAGAGACTGACCATTCTGAACAGAGATAAAGATAAATATTAAATAGAGAAAAAAGAGACAGGATGAGAGAGAATGTTAGTATATAAGAGGAAGAGAGACAGAAATACTGTAGACTTCCTCAGTGAATGAATTTTTAAAATCGGATCAGTAGTAACAAAACGGCCGTGTTCTATTAATTAAAAAAGTGTTTATGGCAACACTAAATCACCTTTGTCACTCACGAAAAGTATAGTTTTCTATTAGCGAAAGAATTTTTAAAATCGGGTTAGTAACGTCAAAATGGCTAAATTCGTGAATTAAAAAATGTATATGGCAACACTGAATCACCTTTGTCACTCACGAAAAGCATAGTTTTCTATTAGCGAAAGAATTTTTAAAATCGGGTTAGTTACGTCAAAATGGCTAAATTCCTGAATTAAAAAATGTATATGGCAACACTGAATCACCTTTGTCACTCACGAAAAGTATTATTTTTCTATTAGCGAAAGAATTTTTAAAATCGGGTTAGTTACGTCAAAATGGCTAAATTCGTGAATTAAAAAATGTATATGGCAACACTGAATCACCTTTGTCACTCACGAAAAGTATAGTTTTCTATTAGCGAAAGAATTTTTAAAATCGGGTTAGTTACGACAAAATCGCCAAATTTGTGAATTAAAAAATGTACATGGCAACACTGAATCTTCTTTGTCACTCACGAAAAGCATAGTTTTCTATTAGCGAAAGAATTTTTAAAATCGGGTTAGTTACGTCAAAATGGCCATATTCTATTTATTAAAAAATGCATATGGCAACACTAAATCACCTTTGTCACTCACGAAATGTGCATTTTTCTATCAGTGAAAAAAAAATTAAAATCGGATTAGTAGTTCCTGAGAAACCCTTCAATTTACAAAATGGCCACCTTATGGCACTTAAATGGCCATATCTTTTTAATTAGAGTATTTATGGCAACACCACATAGCCTATGTTATCCGGAAAGGATGTAGCTTCCTATCGGTGAAAGAATTTTCAAAATCGGTTCAGTACTTTTCGAGCCTATTCGCAACAAACAAACAAACATACAAACATACAAACAATCAAATCTTTCCTCTTTATATAATAGTATAGATAACTTTCTCTCTTATGAATTTTGTCAGTTTTGTTACCTGATTCATTTATTATAGTTAGTTAATATACTTATACCAACATCTGGCATCTTGGCAACATTGATTTGAGTAGCATTTTACTTTCGAAGTTGGTACAATTGTATCAGTTATGCCGAAGAAAATAGTAAGAGGTAACAAAACAAATACGCTGCCATGACAGAAGTTAAGCACTATATAATCTAAAATAGCAGCATTATTTAATGTCATAGAATAAGAGACTACTGAGACATAATTGCAATTACCGGCTTTCTGTCGGGCCGGGCAGTGCATTGGACTTGCGACCAAGGTGAAGAGTTAAAGGCCTTTAATATAATTATAACGCAGTAGATAATAAATCTAACTTACGTGGACCTCAAGAAGTGACCGGAGTGACTGATTCTAATATAAGTACTATTACTGATGAAATTACTATTAAAGTGGTCTCTGTGAGGATGAACTGTAAGATGTATTCAAACAGCGTTATCTAAGAGATCCATTGTTTGATGTCAAGTCAATTAGATTATATTATGAAGCTTCAATCAAATAACCGAGAGTGACGGGATAATGAATCACTCCAACCGGTTATTACGAAGTATCCTATTCCATATCCCTCCTAGCGTCGTTTATCCTCAATGCTGAGGGTCTTGGCCTCTCCGAGGCTCTCGCCGAATAACTTTCTCCTGGACTATCTTTCGCCATTTCACTTTGTCTTCTGCAGCTTGAAAAGCATCACAGATCGAGATATTTAATGTGGAACGGATCTTGTCAGACCAGCGAGTTGGGCTGCGGCCTTTGGGTCTCTTCCCGTCCACCTTGCCGGTTATCAACAGCTTTTCGAGGTTGTCGTCTTTCTTTCTGGCAATATGGCCAAAGAAATCGAAATTTCTGCGCAAGCATGTGATGCTGAGTCTCATAGGAACAGTGAGTTCAGTTAAGATGGACTCATTGGTTCGATGTTCAGTCCAATGAATTCCGAGCATCTTTCTCCAACACCACATTTCAAATGCGTCAACTCGCTCCATATAAAAAGATAGAAAAAACAAGGGTGACAAGCCCTTTCTTCGTTTTTCTCGAGATGCTTCGAATATTCCATATAGGATCCGAGAATTTAAGGTTGTTTTCATGAGTAAGAAACACGTATTTAGGCTGGAGAAATATTATAAACCAGATGATTTTATTTGCGTCACATAACAAAGAGAGGCTTAGAGAGTTGGGCGTAGATATCTAGTAACCTGTAATACAATTCTAAGGGTGCTGAAACTTCCTTTTTACAACATTTTTCATTGATGCTTCACTTACTTATTAACCCACCCGATGCTACAACAGTAGACTCTCCATTTAACCCTCCCTTTTTGTGGATTTTTCTTAAAAACTAAATTAGTGTAACAGTTCTCACTGTAGTGTTTGATATCATGTCATAACTGAATCATTTACGAATCTATGAAGTATATTACAATCAGTAACTGTAGCAAATAAGAAATGTAAAGTCTTTTAATGAAAAATTATTTTTTTCACTACAGGTAAACATCGGATATACTTATATCAAGGGGGGTTAAGTATTTAAGTCTAAATAACAGAATAACTAAAAAGGATTTTTAGACATATTTATATGACTAGGCCGAACGTTGATTGAACTAGCGTCGCTCAACGTCCAACTAGTTAGCTGATTATAACATAGGCCTTTGAACAGAGCGGACATAAAATCAGTCAGGTGATTGAAATTTAGTTCATTTTTGTCCCATTGCGGCGCTAGTAGTCACCAAAACAAAATTAAATAAATTAAATATTAAATGGCTCTCCTTGACTTTGATTCTTTGAATTCCTTGAATTAGTTGGTAAAAATAGTCAGTCAGTATTGCCTAAAGACTTAAAATCATAATAAGGTGTGTCATGTCATGTTCTCATTTTTGTTATCTAAACTAAGTTACCTTTTAAGTTGTGAACTTATGGTCACCCTAACCAAACATTACAAAGTCGGCTATATCCCATTCAACGACTATGCTAAATGACGTTCAGTCAAGACGTTGAACGTTACATTAAACAACTTGACCAGTTGTCCTTTAGTTATTCAATTGAATGTTGTCATTCAATGAACGCGCCAGTCATTCAATCAAATAGCAGATTTAACCAGATGACTGCGACATATATAACAGGAAAAAAGCTTCATAACGCGAATGATTGTGCAATATAAAAGTATTGCTAAGTTGACAAGGGTGTGAAGGATAGGAGCTGTTGATATTGAATTTGAGCTCAATACTTTATCTATAGATATTACTAATATTATAAACGTCAAAGATGACACTTACTTATAATGGGTAAAATAGGTTTTTTGGTTAAAGTTTGCTTTTCTAGAAATTTCGTTTTCATAGAAAATTTCATATTATTTCGACAAGTAAAGTCTGTATGCTATTTATCGACTTAGTCATATACAAAAGTAGTTACTAAAGTTTGTAATAGACATACATACACTTAATACAATACAATGCGCGACTTGTCGCCATTTTGTTTTAAAGTATTACCAACTATTATTTTACTCTCCACTAAGAACTTTAAAACTGAATTATCAATATAAAACATACAAAAGCAAACTTATTTCTTCATAAATTGAGTTTTTGGTTCTTTTTCAATGTAAACACTCAGACAATAGTCATTAAATAACAGACACAAAAAAGTTTTTTTTTATTGATTTGTGTTATATGTTTGGATCTTTGTTACTCGATAACGTAAAAACGGATGAAGGGATTTTAATAAAATTTGGCACACAGATACTTTATAACCTGGATTAACTCATAGGCTACTTTTATCAGGTAAAATTCAGAGCACCTGCGGGATAGTAATAAAATATGTTTACTTGTGTAAGACGCAGCGGGTCGAATAGTCCTTTTATGATAACGTCTGTCTGTAACACACAATTCATATTTATATATGAATTTATTAATCGCATAGTTCATTTTAACAATAGTCGAAATATATTAGAGAACAATGATTCAGTAATCATATTCAACGTCAAATGCTTTACAAAGTGAAACCTCAAATATTTAGTAATGTAATATTAATATATGAAATTCTACTATAGAGAGATTTCACCTGTTACTTGTTAGGTGCTATGTTCACTATTGAAATAGTATCAAATGTATAATAATATTCGTTCTTATTATAGACTAGCGACGCGCTTCGGTTTTGCACTGGTAGTAAAGCATATTATGTCTACACATTTTTTTAGGATAAGGCAAAGTTTTCGATGAAAGCCCTTGAGTTTTGCCTTCATCGTATTCCAAACATTTTACACAAAACCTTATCAAATTCTACACCTAAACGTCTTCATGAATCAAAGTGAGTGTCTATGATTGGCGAAGATTGCCTGAAAATCTGTTCAATAGGTTTTGAACTTATTGTGAACAGACAGAGAGAGGGACGTGTTATGGAAATTGATCAGAATTTCTATAGCTTATAGGTTAAATTTTTGTTAAGGGGTTAAGTTTCAAATTTAGATTAAATATTAAAATGATCATTTAAATTAATAATTAGAAAAAAGAGCTTCCAAAACACTTGTCACAACCCTATTTATGTTATGATTACAGGAACGCTTCAAGCATCGTCCGCGCCGTCGTGCCAAATACTCATGAGGGCCTTTAACCCTATTTTTAAGAAGACCAAAAAAAGGAAATATTGTTTTAGCCGCACACAATAATCTCATTGCGTCCCCTCCATTATTTATTCTCTGTCTAGATTAAGCCCTTCTATATAATAACGTGAGAGCAAAATTATTATATTTTCATTTTAGGCGCTTTTTACACACTGGCGCCGTCGTACGCCTCATGACCTTGCATGTATAGACGGCGCGACTCTGTATATCTATACTTTATACTTTTATAGTATAAAATTACGTAGGTAAGGTACAATAAATAACTCTTTTATCATTTGGCTAATATTTTTATAACCGCCCAAACTTGCCCTAGCCATATTTCAAAAATATTGCCCTATAAATAAAGATAATTCATACAATTTATGTGATAAAAAATTGACTTCATAAATTTCGTATTATTGTTATCGTAATTCTAAAGGAGCCATATTAGTGAGAAGCTTTTGTTACCTTTCACTCTTACTAATATTATAAATGTGAAAGTTTGGATGTTTGTTGCTGAATCACCCAAAAACGACTGAACGGATTTCAATGAAATTTGGTACACAGATACTTTATAACCTGGATTAACAAATGGGTTAATTTTCATTTCCGCTTAATGATAACTCTGAATTTCAATTGACCTTAAAGAATCTTTAATCACAGCAAGAAATAGGATTGTTTGGCAATAAAACATTACGAGCTGATTTATCGTTTTTCAGTACAAAATGTATGGAACATTTTTTTGGCGATTTCTGATATTTCTAGTACTCATACCTTAAATTGTCCAATAGAGTCTTTTGATCCCCATACGAAGTGGGGTCGATAGGCATAAAAATTTTTTTTGGATTTTACCACTTTTTTCGCTAACCGTACATTTTCTCAAAAATCTGTGAATGTAGTTCAGAACATCTTATCGAAAAGTTATGGATGGTTTCCTAGGAACGTTTTTCTGTAACTATGACGGTTAAGGTACCTGCCCTTACTGACCCGTCTCAAAAATCCACCCTGTATAGTGAAAATTAAATGTTTTTTTGATAAATATATATCGCCATATTTTACATTTTAATTTTTTAACAAAAACATAATGTATAATGCATTTCATCCCTTATTTCAACAACTTTAAGCCTTCTTTTCGCGATAAAACTTAGTTTTTTCACGTTATAGTATTTCTCTGTAGCAAAATTATATCATCATATATAATTAACAGAGACTAAGCTACTTTCGTATGTATAATATTAAAATAAAGTTCAGATAATAGTCTCGGTAACTTGAACATGAAGATAAATATTTATAATAATAATAATAAAAGGCAAAGACTTTTAAGAAATATTTTGAAATAAAATGAAAACGGTTTCTGTACAAGAATATTATAAATAAAATTACGGTGTTCAAAGGACTTTAGAATAACCGTATGTGACTCGAAGGAAATACAATGAGAGCTCGTTACGTGAAATGTGATTTTACCAGAGGCGACGTAAAGATCGTCAGATGTAATGTTAAGATATTTATTTTGTAAAACTCGACGTACTTCTCTCCATTACGCTTAAAAGCTGTTATTTTACTCTTACAAAGATAAGATATGGTAGACATATAATAAAATATTTTGATTTTGACTTGATACCTCTACGCGGTCCTAAATAAAGGGTCTTGACAGACAAATTGACAGACAACAAAGTGATCCTATAAGAGTTCCTTTTTTCCTTTTATGGTACGAAACTCTAAAAATAATGTTTTTTGGAGTCGATTATCATAATTACAAAAGGTGTTATAAAATACACTGATCTTACAAAGAATTGCATTGTATTGAGACTTGTATTTTGTGTTATCTCATCTCGTCTAGTCTTGTCTGATATTCACAGTATCTATTGTTTTTCCGATACGTTGCCGCCTCGAATATAGAGAAGGATGCTGCGGATTTAGTGGACCTTGAGAAGGAACCCGGTGTTCACTGGAACCGCAGCGTTAGTGGGATGGTAGAGGGAGGGGGCATTTGGATTCGCATGCTAGTGGTCGCAAGCCAGTCGGAAAACAGATCCTCTACCACCAAATGGTGTGCTCGGTTACTCACCTCTGACGAGATGCTTTCCCAGTGGCAGAGAGGAATTGTGTTTTAATCCGATTAAGTAAAATTGACAAGACTCAGTCTTTTATATACTTTTTAGTATTTATAACTATTAAATTCAAGAATGCATTTATTAATATAATCAAATTTAAAAAGCTTATTTAATTAAGCATAAATTAGATTTATTTATTTATTAAATCTTTACTTCTTAAAACTAGTTTCAAGTAACCTATATCGATTTCTCCAATTTTCAAAGTCTTCTAGTTTAAACTGTAAAAGTATTTTGTATCTCTTTAAACGTGTTAACGTTACAATAAATGTTCAAATACCTATTACTAAAATCGAAAACAGGGACATTTTTGTCCGTCCGCTTGACATGGAATGTCCAAATATTAGCCAATTTATTATAGTGTGAAAAGCACCCAAAATCTCCACTGGATGTTGTTAAATGTCCTTACATAAGATATTTATATATTACGATAGGTCTGGTAAGCCTTGGCTCTATACTGCGGTCAATTTAGACATCCGAGGGAACAAAAATTCTCACTCAGCTTAAAATTTGGTAGTATAAATGAAATATAAAAAATTCCTCATCGATACCTAGAAAAAAAATTACTCGGATTCAAAGGTCACAAAAACGGGTTTCATGCGATTTTCAACAAAACGGTAAGTCTTATTACGAAATTTGTGAAGACAGAATTGTAGATATTATACTTTAAAAAATGCCTAATTACTTTTTTCCTAAAAGCCATCGTTATTAAGAAATAACGATTCAAAAAGTTGGAAGAGTTGTATATCGTCATAATGTGTACGAATGTAAGTAGGTACTTCACTCCTATTTTATACACATGATACGAGTTAAAAAGGGAATGAAGCATCTAAATACAATAAAAAGAGATGTTATTTCAAACATTTCAAATGAACTCGTATTCAACCATACTTAACCAGCAAGAAATGTGTAGTAGAATATAAAACAGGTCTCTCACGTCAGATTTAGCACTCGTGGCTCGAGGTGCACAAGCAGAGCTTAAAGTGGACTCAGCTCAAATTGAAATGGCTGGAACCGAGTGTATGCTACGTGGCTGAACTAGCAACTTGAAACCTTATATGAACTGTATTTTTGAGGCTTTGTCAGGTTTTTATTGTTTAAACTGTAACACTGTTTGTTTTGGCTAACATTTAATATATTTTGTAAACTCCTTATTGCATGCAACACCGTTTTTTTTAATGGTAGATAAGGTGCAAACGGGCAGATGGTCCACCTGTAAGTGGCCACCATCGCCTATGAACCTCGACAAAACAAGAGATACCCTCTTGTTTTGTCGATGCGTTGCATCCGCGAAGATAGAGAGGGAAAGGGGAGTGAAGAAAAAAAAATGCAGTTTCAGCGGACCCTGTGCAGGGCCTAGAGTCCACTAGATCCGCAGCATTAATGGAATGGGAGAGGGAGGGGGTAAGTCAGGCCCACATGCGGCTCAACCGGAACGCGTCTTTGACACTTGGCGGTCGGATTTGCATGCTGGTGGCTGCAAGCCAATCGGGGAACAGATCCCCTACCACCAAGGGGGTGCTGGGTTACTCGGCTCTTACGAGATGCTCTCCCAGCGGCAGAGGGGAGTAGTATTCTAACCCGTCCCCTCACGGGTGACAATAACATTCGTTTCGATAGGATTGATCCAGTCTGTCAAGTGATATCGCGCAGTACATATTAAAGTAGTGAAATTAATAGTGTAGTGTTGTTTGGTGGCTTGGTGCCTACTTTATCGAAGATCACGTGAGTAATGTAATTTATTATTTTAATATTCGACAGCGAAGTCGAGTGGTGGAGATGAGTGTGTGTAGTAGAATAGAAGACGTTTTTAAACCTACTCCTGGGTATCAAGCCTCAGGCATTGCTCGGCTTTGCTATCTAGATTACATGTTAATATGAAATATTTAATTGTACATAGGATTCTTAAGCAGCAGTATTCCTAACTTTACCACTACATGTGTTTGAAATATCGTTTATCCAAGTAACATATTATCAATCTGTATAATTTTGACCTCCTGACTTTTCCATTTCCTGATTATAATATCTATGTAAATATTTAAATTTTTTTTCGTGGTTTTTCTGTAACAGAGTGATTTAATTGTTTATTTTAATTTAGCTATTTTAATGTACACCTTTTATCTTGTATTTCTTTTAATTAAAATATCTTCTTAACCCATTTCGCTTTCCGGCGGTGAATCTTTATTAGACTAAGCAACTGAGTTAGAGGTATTTAGTAAAGTAAAAATAAGTTGAATTTATTTTAGAATTTATTTGTTTTAATCTCCAAAACCACTTAGCCGATCTTGATGAAATTTTGTACTATCGCAATTTGGTCTAATTTAAAAGTCAGGATATTTTATATCTCGATTAATTCTCTTAGTATTTTTCCTACAGATTAAACTTGTATTATAAAACAAAGGGTGCGGAGAAGTCACTTACCTGAAAGCGCTGCTTTGCGCTGCGCTGCGGAAGTTCTGCTCCCACGCTTCATAAGCTTCTAACAGATGGACAACACTTCAACGTTTTTACTATCTTGCTTGGGTTGCTAGTAGAATATATTGGTAAAGATCTACCTCTTGTGATTCAATATATTGTGCCGAAATATATGAAGTAACAGAAAACGAAAGTATAATTTATATACTAGACGACATGACACGTGCTAAAGTTTCCACAAATCCAATTTCCACAAAATTGTTCAATTTGTTTGGCCACGGGCGATAGCAACCAGCCCTAATAGAAATTTATTGGGCACACTCCAAATAAATTTTGTTTACAAAGACCTAGACACAACTTGCCTAATTCAAATCTGTGTAGAGATTGAAAGAAAATGTATAGACGAATATTCATAACTCTTATACCAAATGGAATAAGTTACAGTATAGAAATTAGTAATAAAAAAATAAGCATTCGTAAGCTATGTTATAAAAATGCCTTGAATGATCAACTCGAACTTTATGAATTGCTATGACAACAACTGGTTTTAAACATTTATTATGGGAGCAATGTTAGTATTTTTATACTATATTTTTTTAATCATCATCACGACTCATCAATGGCCCACTGCTGAGCCGGGTCTCCTACTCAGAATGAGGAGGATATTAGGCCATGTAGTCCACCACGCTGGCCCAGCGCGGGTTGGCAGACTTCACACACCTTTGAGAACTTTAGGGAACTCTCAGGAGTACAGGTTTCTTCACGATGTTTTCCTTCAATGATATATATATATATATAAAGCAAGTGATATTTAATTGCTTAAAACACACATAACTCAGAAAAGTCAGAGGTGTGTGCCCAGGACCGAACTCGGACCTCCCGAGTAAGACTTGAAGACTCAACCACTAGGCCATCACTGCTGCTAGTTTATTAAAACTAAGTTAAAATCAATGTTTGTATCTATAGTAATAATATACTCGTAAATACGTAGCAGCAAAGCAAATAAAAAAGGTATAATTTACAAAAGTTTGAAATTTACAGTCAATACAATTTAGCGCGTGTAAAATCCGCGGGTCAAGTCTATTTATTTACTGGTAAGTGGTAAACCCTTCAAACAGATAATTTAATTATAAGGGTATTGAACTCCCCGTACGTATAATAATCCCTAAGAATCAATTAGAGTTAAACGAACAATTTCATGGCACGTCGAGTTCTTAGAAACTTTGAGCTCACCCTATCGAGATATAATTTGCTATCGAGTCACGCAGTAATGCCTTTAGCAAAACAAACTCACAGTTGGGATCTCTAATCGCTCTCAAATGAGATTCGGGTAGAATGCCAAAGATACTTTGTTACGAGGCCGGAAACTTTGTTAACACCTTGGATACTTATTAGTTAGTCAGTAGTCCATACTATTAAATGGATGAGTACTTCATTACTATGCATTAAAGTTATATTAAATACGAAACTTTTATTTTTAGTTATTAAAGGTCACTGTTAAGTCTGGCCTCCTCCTCAAAATGAGGAGGGCGTAAGGCTAGTCCACCACGCTAGCCCAGTGCGGGTTGGCAAACTTCACATACTTTTGAGAACTTTAGGGAACTCTCAGGAGTACAGGTTTCCTTACGATGTTTTCCTTGCTTTAACAAGTGACATTTAATTACGTAAATAACTCAGAGAAGTCAGAGGTGTGTGCCCAGAAGTCTTAACCACAGAGCCAATTGTAACTATTTATCTGAAATTTGGGATGAATCTATCCCACTTCTGAGATATTCATAGGTGTAGCAACTGTATTAGGAAATATGTCAAATTTTGTTATTTCTAAGTACTGATGAAAAAAAAGCTCTCAGTCAACCTTAAACTAACATTATATTGATGTATCAAGAAACAATTTTTTTTTTTTGATACATTATAACATATAAAGGTTGAGACCTCCTAGTAGGTATGACAATACCTGTATCAGGAGGTCTCGCTCTTACATTACAATTAATGCTATTTACATATAGTATTAGAGAAGAAATGAAGATAAATATGTAAATACAGCTTATTAGTCCGATTTAGTTACATCTTCATATTTTGTGAACATGTTTTCACATGTGTGTGCATGCGCGTGTTAAAATTTAACTTTAGTAGTTAGTAATTAATATTTTGTCGCCACAGCGATGACGAAAAAGGGAGAGGGGCTGGGCGGTTCTACGTTTTGATTGTTATATTAATATATTTTTAAAGATTATAGACTTTCTGGCATGGGTGTAATACATACTATATTCTTTAGCATTTGGGGAGGTCTATAAATGATGCTATAATATCTATCGTTCATCCATCCATCATATTTTGACTCCTACACACTAAAAGTAAGCTATCTATTTTAATCTTCAAGCTTTTAAATCATATTGTTTTGTGTATAGCTACAAAAGTTGAAGTCAATCGGATCTCTGCTAGATTTTGCAATATTTAAAAAAGTATTTTAGAGTATTATAGACACGGACTTGAATGATATTTTAGAACGTAGTGTGCATCTTTTTCCAATTTTCAAATTTGATAATATTTATCAGGACACAAAGAGCGATGAAAACAGTTTATACTGTTTGGCCAGCCTTGTTTTAAATAACCTAAATAGTGAGTAACATGATTTATGTAAATTCAGTGTCTCCTTTAAAATGGTGAAGTATTTATAAAACCAAACCGCATTCGTTAAATAAAATTTTACTTAAGTTCATTTAGATGGTAAACGAAAGTTTGTAACAAACTGCGCGGAGCGTCGCGTCTCTGCGGTTCTGAATATTTATGTTTATTTCAACGTTGTTTTTCTCTTCATTTGTTAAGCATGTTGAATGGCTAAAGTTTGAAATTACATTTTTATGACACGATATCACGTTTTTAATTCTCTTAGTTCGAAATATATCTCTTATTTATGTTTCCGTTTAGAAAAACTTAACTGTAATTTACAGGAGATGTGACAAATTAAGTGAAGAAAAGTTTTTAACAGACTTAACAATAACATACCGACCTTATACGCTAATCTAAATGTAATAATAATATTGAACAAGCTTTAGCTTTACTCCAGATACATAATACTTTTACCTAAAAAGCTTTCCAGTAGTTTTGAAAATTGTTTTTATCATAGATTTTGACAAGTTAATTTTTCCAACTAATGTTTGCCGCTCTTGCCGCCGCGTTGGAAAATAGTGATTTGAAACAGATTATTGACCATATCTTGTTTTCTACTTATTTCATGAGAAAAATACTAATATTATAATAAATTAAACTGTGCTTTAAATTACTGTGTGAATTTATTATGTCCTATTTTAAGTGCAAGAGCGCTTCGACGTCTTCGAAGCGCTCTTGCACTTAAAATTCAACATGTCCAACAAACTTTACCGGTTATTTGTTATGATTTTTTCTAAATCGTAAAAAATGAGAACAGTCGCAATTTGATGCTGATTATGGTTTTAATTTGGTACAAATAACTAGCGGCAATGTCCCTGTCGCCAGATTTAGTCCTCGCATTGGGCACAAGAGGTGCGCAAACAAAACTTGAAGAGCTCTCAAATTGAACCGCTCGGACCGAATGTCTGCTACGTGACCGTATTCACTAAAAACTGAACTCAATTCTACTGTATATTTTATAAATTGCCTTATTAACTACACTTTGAAAAGCTGATTAAGTAAAATAGTAAATTCAATTATATATCCTGTGTTTAGAAAGAATTTCAAGTGTAATTTAATAAGTTTTAAAATCAAAATTGTACATTGTACTTCTGGTATATATGATTTTTTTCTATAATTTATATCTATATGTTATAAAGTATCTCTTTACCAAAAGCATAGTAGTGCTTGAAACTTGCGATCTTAATGGATGATTACAGATCCCATTACGTTATCAACGTTCATCGAATAATAACTACGTGCAAGTACATTCCATTTTACGTAAATAAATTTTATAATATTTCAAGATGATTCAACAAAATTCACAATGAATAAATCCCCAATGAACGCGTATGCATTGTTATTATATAAAACGCTAGTATAAACAGGTTTGTACTCAATCCGTTATTAATTAACAGTGTTATTACATACAGAGCCTGGTAATCTAAACACTGTGATGAAGCCCTTGTTTGATTAAAGCAAACATATTCTGATCGTTTTGTTGCTTCCCGATAATATCATGTTCTACAATTTTGATATATTACTAATATATTATACGATTCTAAAACATATAGCTTTATTACCTTTTAAGGGTTCCATAAGTTAAAAGGAAAAAGGTTCCCTCATATGATAACTTCCTTGTATGTCTGTCAGTCTGTAAAGGGCGTTATGTTTTTCTCAATACGTAATGTCATTCTGACAGTCTGACGCTGTGAAAAAAAAAATTTAAGTCAACGTAATCAAAAGATGCGGCTGTGTTTATCATTACTCGTAAACTTATAACTTTTGAATTACTAACCTTCTATATATATATATGTCGGAGGTGTGAGTTAGGTTTAGGTTTGGTTAGCCTTGTGTTAGGATAGGTTAATGTTAGTTTAATCTTAAGATTAAACAGCGAAACTAAGCAGTGGAGGCGAGTGTTATGATCATTTAAAGGATATCCTTAAGCTTACACATTGGTCACAAGTCCAAGGCACTGCTTGGGTTCCTGTCATAATAGTTCCTGTCATAATAATAAGAGATCGTAACGTTTAGTTATATCCTGACCGTGTTGTGCCCGTAGCTTATATTATAGTCCATCCGTTGTGCATATGCGATGCTTATTGAAAGATTGTATATCCATTCCATTCCTTCTTTTAATTAGTTTCCGACATATATAACAAAGTCGGGTTTGTACGAACACTTATAACTTGACAACGGCTGGACCGATTTTATGGTTTTTGATTTGTTGTATTTATCTTCGTCCCAAATAGCAGAATAAAATGGAAAATTGACGAAAAATAAAATAAAAGAAAAAACTTTTCCTATGTAAATTAACGTTACGTAACTGTCAAACATTCAATGTTCATCCCGTCGATACGGTAAACTCTCCCCTCTAATTAAAGAACGTATTTAAATAATAGTTTTGAATCGACAAGGTATTCCCACAATATTCGGATAATGGCGTATTTTAGCTTTCAAAAATTTAGAATAATGTGAGTAATGAAAAATCATTGACATATATATTGGTTGTTAAAAGTTTACCTAATCTGTAACACGACATTAATTGACATATGAAAGTTATACTGTAAAATAACAAGTAAAAGCCGAGTAAATATTGTCAAAAATTACCATTTGTAAAATCATGGCGAGTAACACCAGGCGAGCTCCGTTTGACAACTGGTTCAAATATATAACTGGAACAGAGGTTATATATTATCCTGTTATAAATTGTTACGTGAGTATAATAAAATAAAGTAAGGGGAAGTACCCGCCAATACAAAGCTATAAACGGTGTTGCTTACTCAAGCATAAGCTGTGTAAGTCCTCATTATCATTAATCAATATCATCACAGCAGCGAAGTCACTAGTCCCAAAAAGATAAATCTTTGAAACATTTCGTTATGCAGAAATAAAAAAGTCTCAAGAGAATATTCAGCGTATACGTAAAAGATAGACCGCTGCCTCGGCCAGGCGTGTTTTACCTAAAATCAAGTTAATAAATTTTATATAACATGCCAGATAACGCCCAGCTAAGATTTAAGGCGAAAAGGCCTCCCAAAATGAAAATCATATTTCCTATGACGGAAAGTACAGAATTATGTGTCATGAAATATATAAGGAAATTTATTTGTCAAACTCGCAGCTTCTCTTTCCTTACATTTTTGGGATAAAAAGACAATTATGATTCAAGGGACGAATTAATTTAACATTAATCCTATCTATCAATTATAGTTAGGACTACTGAATGTTACCATCTATCTAAAAATATAATAAAATCGAGTTTGTGAAAGCATCACGTTAAAACAGCTAAACCGATGTTAATAAAATATAGTATACCGATATTTTAATAGACGGATTAACACACAAAGAACTCTTATCGCGAAAAAAAAATACGTCATAAATTTACGTGGATAAAGACAAGCTGGTCGAATAGTAAAAAATATGAACAATGAAAAACCCGCCAAGTACGAGTCGGACTTACCCACAAACGTTTAGGTATGAGAGCCTTAAATATTTGTTTTATTCTGTTTTTAGTATTTGTTGTTATAGGGGCAACAGAAATACATCATTTGTGAAAATTTCAACTGCCCAGCTATCACGGTTCATGAGATACAGCCTGGTGACAGACAGACACAGAATAAGGTCCCGTTTTTGGCTTTGGGGTACGGAACCCTAAAAAGGACTGTCATTAATTAGTATTACAAAAATTAAATACTCTATAATGACTTGTTGTTTCAGGTGAGTTTATGTCGATTACCAAGTAATTCGCCAAAACAAATTTATCAACATTTGCTAAGTATTATATAAAATTCCATAAAAATGTAAGAAATAATATTAGAAATGTAAGAAATTCTAAGAAAAATAATTTGAAGCGTAAGTTGAAAGGAAATACAATGTGAGCTCGTTATATGAAATGTACGACGCCCTGAGACGAAACGTTAATGTACTTACTTCATAAAATACCACTTACTTCGCGGTTATATGAGTTTTTTTAAAAGGTTTCCATTTATGTTTTAGAGTGTAAAATGGTATATATACTCTTAGTATGGGAGATATAATGCGAGGTAACACTCAAACGACGATATTAATATGTAATCTAAATAGGTCGCTTAACCTCGCTACCAATTTTTTTTTTTTTTTGTTAAAGATTTCTAGCAGTATGGATCTTATACTACTAGTGTTCCCTTTACCCCTCCTAGTAAGCTAATAAATAGATTGTGTCAGGAGTGGGCCACGCCAGTAGTCCAATGTCCGAGATTCGAACCCACGACTTAGCTACTGACGCTTCAAATATTTGAATAATAAAGTGAAAGTAAACTCACGTGCTCCTCGATAACCTAGCACCACGCCAACAAACATTACACTATTAATCGCACTACTATAATATGTACTGCGCGATATTACTTGACACACTAACTCAATTGTATAGTACTCGAAATAATATAAATATAACTAACTGCGAATACTAATTTATAAACGGTGTTGCTAATATAATAATATATTTCTTAGAAGTTTGTAATATATGAGTTTCATAGAAACGAAACACAAAATGTAATATGAATACTCAGACGCTGAAATAAAAGTCTTACTTTGAAGTTGAATGTTTTATAAAAGCCATTTCTTCCCATTTCCAAGCAACTTAAATGGTAACTGTGATTTTGCTATAAAAAAAATCAAAATGTTACATGGTCAAGCAGCCAGCTGACGTATATTCCACCACGTTATGGTCAGCGGACTTTATCTTTCCTTCAAGATACTAGATAAACTATAATCCGACAAATATTCAAATGGGAGGAAATGCCTGAAAAAAATTTGTTCTATATGTTTACCCACCCCACCCACGCAATCGCAGCTGACCTTATGCATTTCACGAATTTTCGCTTGAGAGGGACTTGTTCATGAAAATCTGTCACTGGCTCCCGTACCAATAGTACAAGTAAAGGAAAAAAATCCGAAATTTGTTGCGGCGTGTCCTGTTCACAGTTGTTCGTTTGATTTTGATAAGTTATACCCCTTAAAAATCCTTATTTTTGACTGTCTATAAAAATACAGTATTTCCTTAACATTTATTACACAGTGTATTTCTAAATTGCGCAGTGTTGTCTAACATACTTCATGAATATATGTAACAGTGTTTGTCTCACCAAAATCCAATACTATCGATACAAAAACTTTGTCGAGTGGAAACTAGTTTTGATCCTTCGGGAATTGGATATGTGTATTTATGTTTTTAGCTGGTCTGTAAAGCTTTATCTTTTATTTTTTGTAGGTTGTCTAACAACAATATTTTTAGAAAATTTACGCTCTTTTAGAAGAAAAAGAAAAAATATCACTAATCAAAATTACATTACAAAGGGATGAATTAAATCATTATCATCTGTACCCGTATACTATACCTAAAAAACAATTTGAAACACAACAAAAAACAAAATGTTTAAGTTATCTATACATATAATAATAATGAATAAATTAATTAAAATAGAGTTTTTTCCTTTATAAACTTTTTATACAAAGCTATTTATAGGTACTTTTAGAGAATGAGAGAAGAATTATATTTGTTACGGTAAACGTGATTAATCCGAAATTATTAATAATTTGGCAAATGTGTTTGGCAGTTTTTATTAATAATTAACTAATCTCGTTGCTGCAACAAATAAAATAATACATGAATTAATTTGTCCAGGAGGTATTTATTTATAACACCATAGTTGACACAGACACATAAGTAAAAGAAATTTACAAAATAAAAATTATACAATCATACACTCATGCAAGAAAGAGTTGTGGAACTTAGAATTGCAAAAAACGCGCATTTTTCTACATTTACAGCGGTTAGAGTAATACTTGGATCTTAATACGAGTCGCCTGGATTTGGTTTAACTGAGTGTGGGTATGAAGAGGAGCCTCATTCTCACCTATATGCAATATTAGCTGCCGGAGTCGCTTTAAAATTAAAATACACAATGTAAAAAACTACTCAACCTCTAACTTACGCTGTTTTGTAAGGTTAGTTTAAGCTTTTCTTAACCCATCCAGAAATAAGAGCAGGTTGGTTAGTTTAGGTTAGACTTTCCTTAACCCACCCAGAAGCAGGATCCTCTGACGTAGACTAGCCTCTGTTTACTATCTTTAAATATCACCGATTTGGTTATGTGAATCTGCATGCAGCTATTAACTTATTTTTACAAAAAATAAACAATAAAATAAATATTCTGGCAACATTTGTTTATAATTTTTTTTCCCAAAAGGGAGGTAAGGAATACTACGAATTTAAAGAAAATAAATAAATATATGAATAGTGAAAATTTATTACATTTTTGAGTACTAAGATATAATTATTAATAATCATCAATAAAAGTGATTAATTTCTTACTTTTTCTTCAACTATCGAAAATTATTAATAATGATAGATAAATATTAATAATTTTCAATTAATCACGCTTACCGTAACATATCCATTACTGAACAGCACTACGTATACACATGCCATTTAGACAGGAAGACACCCTGGACTTGCGACTAAGGTGTATGGTTAGGTCTTCCCGTGTAATTACAACGCTCTCCTCCGCTGTCCGAACACTTTCTACAATAAAAAATAAAGTAATTTATGTAAACCTTTAAAAGAGTGACCTTAACCACAACACAAAAATACAATTTTAGTAACTTCTATATACACTGTGCGGAAACACCGGAGAGACTGACTTTAATCTATTGCAACAAAGGTTATATACTAACACGTGGGTATAATTGATATAAAATAAATGAACTACTTAAAGTATTCTTATGTTATAACATGTTAGTACAGAACAAACGGCGTAAACTTAAAATGTAATAAATTGTAGCTCTAAATTCGTAAAGAGCAATAAAATTCACTCAGTTTATGTATTTCGAGTTTATTGCCATTTTATTAAACAACTTAAAACAGTGTGCTTAACATCCAACAGCTGTAACCTTTAAATTATAAGTAGGCGTTTAATCTTTTATGTCCAAGCTTTAGTTTTCACCATGCACAGCCATAATGGTCACCAGGTGAGCGTTTGACAACTGGCTCTTATAACAGAGGTTATATACAGGCTTGGAATAGAATATAAAGTACTACCCGCGAATATAAAGTTATCAACGGTGTTGCTAACTAACTACTACTTGCACTATTTTACACTATAGTAATATGTCTACTGTGTGTCACCCGTAAGGGGACGGGTTATAATACTATTCCCCTCTGGCGCTGGGGGAGCATCTCATAAGTGCCGAGTAACCTAGCACCCCTTTAGTGGTAGGGGATCTGTTCCCCGGGCGGCTTGCGACCACCAGCATGCGAATCCGACCACCAAGTGTCATTGACGCGTTCCGATCAAGCCGTAGATCTAGTAGACTATGGACAAAACAAGAGGGTACCTCTTGTTTTACCGATGTCCATGGGCGATGGTGGCCACTTACCATCAGCTGGACCATCTGCTCGATTACACCTTATCTACCATAAAAAAAGTAATTCACAGATCGCCTCAGATCATTCAATTAACTATGTTTAAATCAAATTATTCTTCGATCGTGATACGTAAATAATAAATATATAATATCGTTACAAATATAATAAATTATTAGTCACAAAAAGAAAACAGCAACTTCGTAATAATTTATTTATAAATAATTTAGTTTAGTAGTACATAGAAATTAGAAACGTAAGTAGAGTTAGAAAATCTATATAAGAAAAATAAACTTGATTTATTTTCCATTTAAATTCTTCACGTATAATAGGAAGGCAGTATGACCGGAACAATTATCTTAAGGAGTATTTCCGTCCCGTCCGTCCTATACTGTAGTACTCATTCACGTCAAGAACAGATTCAGGGAATGAACAACCTTTAGTGAAAAGGTCACAGCTACTTGTCAAGGTTCTGAAAGTAAATAGACCATGTTATCTACCTACGAGTAGTCTATACCTTTGTTTCCTTTGCTTGATTATTTGCATACACTATTAAATTGGATGACAAAACATGTTATATAAGTGATTTTATCTAAATCCAATATGGCGGACGATACAAAATGGAGGACTAGTTATTTTTTGTGCACGCCCATGATATAGTTATCAATTGCAATCGTTTACGGGGAAGATACAACAAATAAAATGACTTTACTATAAATCCAATATGGTTGACGGCTCAAGATCGTGGATCGTGGATTCAGCCATAATGTAGAGATTGGCACTACATGATGCTAAAAGGTAGAAATTAAAAGTATACACTAACGTTAAATACTTAACTACTCTTCAACTTGATCTTAGGAGTTTTTCTTGATCAGTAAAAACCGAGTTCAAACTAAAAATGCACTAAAAGTAAGAAATAAGTCCGTTATTTAATATTCTGTCTTTATTAAGACAATAGCGGCCCATCCCGGCTTCGCGCGGGTGGAATATTATTTTTAAAAATATGTTGGCCCTCCCGCATTTCGGTGCCCCCTCTCTTGCCGCTTTACTCGCTGCGCTGCGTCGCTACACTGGCCCGTCGCGTCGTCGTGTATTTTTTGTTTATATTGATATTTTTAATTTCGTAATATCTTTTGAATGGAAAGTCCGATTTTAATAATTCAAAAAGTAATTTACAGGTATTGAAATAGTCTTGAATACGAAATAATTTTTTTGGATAAGGATTAATACAAAGTTATAGAAAACATGGTCTGATTTTGATGGGCATTTTTATCAACTTTTAAAATGTAAAAAAAGTAGTTATAGTGACGTAACTATAATAGTTGGACATATGGTCTCGCGGACTTTTCTGTAGATATTGATACGTTCTATAATATTGTAGAACATTTTTTTGTTCTATCATCAATACTTTTTGCAGCGCATGCGATGAAAGATATTTTATGGCAAATTTTTTGGCACCTTGGGTTGGTTTTCGTGAGATTTCCTAAGGATCTCTAATTTTTTCTTGTAATAAATATAGCCTATGTTACTCAGGGATAATGTAGCTTCCTAATGGTGAAAGAATTTTTGAAATCGGTCCAGTAGTTTTTATGTTTATTCGTTACATACAAAAATACAAAAATACAAATCTTACTTCTTTATAATATTAGTATAGATTGAAGTTGGTTTTTTTGAAATGTAGTTTTTTTTTATTTTTTACTTTTTAGTGTCTGTAATAGGTTGTTCTGTAAATCAGGTAGACTATATCATTTCGTTGCTTTTTGTTGTCATATATTGAATAGTAATTTTATTTTAAGTAGCTATGGGTAGGCCTACGAAAGGTGCCGCGCGCTTTCAACTATATAGATCCCGAGAAACAGAACGGAAAGAATGTTCATAAAATGAAAACTACAGGGCCAAACTATTTTAAATTTTTATGGGACCAAATGGCAACTATTCCATATCTAACTAAAGAAGAATCACGTAAATAGGTTCATAAATATCGGCGTAATCGGTTTACATAAATTTAAAAAAACATACCAATTGAATTGAGAACCTCGTCCTTTTTGAAGGTTCATAAAATGAAAACTTCTGGGTCAAACTGTGTTAAATTTTTAAGGGACTAAATGAAAACTATTCCACATCAAACTAAAGAAGAATCACGTAAATCGGATCATAAATCTCAGCGTAATCGATATACATACATAAATAAAGAATACAAATCCCAAGGTACGAGAACGGAAAAAATTTTCATAAAATAAAAACTACAAACCATTTTAAATTTTTATGGCACCAAATGGCAGCTATTCCGCATCAAACAAAAGAAGAATCACGTAAATCGGATCATAAATCTCAGCGTAATTAATATACATACATAAAAAAATATATATATATACCAATCAAATTGAGAAACTCCTCTTTTTTGAAGTCGGTTAAAAAGTAGAGGTGAATATGTTATTTTGGATTTGGGGGTTATTCGAAAAAAAAAACGCAATGAAAGTTTTGAGACTATCCAAGTAATAAATTGCTAGATATTATTCCTCTGTTTTATCTGTAGTATATTATTAAGCGTCGGTAGCTCAGTGATTCAGGCGTTGGATTCACGATTGATGTCGTGTCATAAAATGAGAGAGAAATGATACCCATTACTGTACAGCGACACGTATACACATGCAATTTAGACTGAGGCGAGCTTGAGACCCAGGAGTAGGTTTAAAGAGCTCTTTCATAATATATTAACTCTCACCTCCACCACTCGACCTCGCTAACGACAATAGATAATAAAGTAAACTTACGTGGATCTCAACTTCCATGTCCACTGCACGAAAACACCAGAGTGACTGACTGTAATCTATCGCACTAAAGGTTATATATTGTCTTCACATCGGTATACTTGACGTACTTAATATTAACCTACCTACCCGCTAATACTACTTTATAAACAGTGTTGCTAACAGTCGTGAGTTGAAATTCCAGTCATTGGACTACTTAACTATGGGATTACTTGTAGTATGTGGTGATTCGCATTAGTAATATTTAAAAAAAAAATTATAATGAGGAAAATTAATAACCTTAAAAATTAATAAAAGGTGGTTTTTAAAAGCAAAAGAAACTAAATTTGTAAGAAATTTTAGAAATCTGTGAGCAAATTAATACACAATTAGAATTAATAAATGATATTAGATATACTTTTCACAGATATAATAGGTAATAATAATGGTTCAGCTATTTTTCTCATGATCGCTCACGAGGGGCCGATGTTTACATCTCATTTAACACCGGTGACATTCGAGGTGAAAGTTAATAGGATATATTCTGTATGCATGAATAGACCCTGCCTTTGCCTGTGCCTTGTTTATAAACCATAACGATATAATAAAGTGGAAATTTTATATCTTTATTTATGAATAATTTGCAATATAATGCCATGAGTTAAAACAAACCTTTGATTATTTTATTCATTCGCTTCGGAAAAAAATAAAAACTAAAATATAACTGATGACGTCACATTCAATGACGGAATAAGTAAAAGCATAGACATATCGCTATTCAACCGTTTATATGACGTCATTTAGCGTTTACGTCTTTTTAGAATAGATTAAATTACGAAATTGATTTTAAGCATTACCGGGCTCAAATTAAAAAAAATAAAATATACGTAATATATTCGGGGTTATATAAGTCTTATATCATGGCAATATCAATCGAATTTTTCCTAAGAAAAAGATTATTATTTTTGTATTCGGTGTAAAACCTACTATTGGGTTCAAAGAAAGTATAATTTTGTACTCGGTAAGGAATATTATTTTATTTTCTTTACACAAATGAAGCTAAACATAGCGTTTACAGTAATATTATGTTATTTTCCAAACATAGTGACACACACAGTTTAAATACTAGAAATAAAAACAAACTTGTAACGCCATACTATCGTCTCCACAAAGTGAGTAATAGTTTCATAAGATTCCACAGACTATATTAGATTTGCCACTTTAGTAATTTAAAACGCACATATGATAGTTAAAAGTGTTTAGTAAATAAAGCTTACTACTCTGTACAAGATTATTTGAATGATGACAAAGCTTGGATTCAAAATGACGTTGATGCTCAGCTGAATGATTATACCTTTGTAAAACAGACTGATGTAAGCAATGGCACTTTGTAAAAAGTCTATTTGAATAAAATATTTTGAATAATCTGACAGTCACTGTTAAGATTATTTTAATTTTTATCGTAGATTGTAACGTTACAGTTACATATACTAACAAATACTAACAATACTAATTTATTTTACGTATAGCTAACTAACCCTACTAACTACTTTAATAAATTAATAAAATAATATAATTAGTGATAAGATAGGATTGGTGCGCATAGGCGCTAAAAAATGCGTTTGCGCATTACTGTGAACACCGTCCGTGGCTCGGTTCATGTCGTGGGTTGGACAATTAACTCGACTTCACTTCGTTCGTGCATTTTATGCCGACTGTCGCACGTCCCTGGTCACTTATTGGACTGTTACTTGTTATTTCGGCATATTCGATTCGATCAACCTAATGTTTATAATTTTTTTATTATTATTAAAACATTAAGTTTTGATTATTTGTGATATAATTAAACCCCGTATTGGGGTTCTACCTGTGGGGTGAAGTCACCACGTGCGGAGGCACACATCTTGAACTGACAGTGCTACATGTACCCGTCTGGTGACTTACTGCCCGTAGTGCCCGTGACGTCATCACGGCAGACCTCAGTACCTGCAGCGCCCTACCAATCAACCTCAGGGAAGTACCGGACTGCGGCTGCAATTATTAGGCGGGCCATTCCACCCACGGCCTAGTTATAATAGTATTTTTTTTTAATATATTTTTTTTGTGTTGACTGGGGTGTTTCTTTTAAACAAAACCCCCAACGTCACACTGGCGCCCTTAAACGTGGTAGTATATTTTTATGGCCTAATTTTTGCTTCCGCAGTAGTAGTTGTGTGGTGTGGTTTTTTTTTATGATTATTGTAAAACGTTTTTTTTTTCTTTTGGTTGCTAGTAACTTATGTGTACGGAACACAAATATTGTAAATTTTGTATTATTATTATTATTTTTTTTTTATCAATAATTGGATATAATCGTGAACGAAAGTGTTATAATTTTTAATTTTGATGCTAATATTTTTTTTGTATATTATTTAGCGTTAGGTATTTTTTTTGGATGTTTGGAACATTAAACATTATTTTATGTTCTGTACTACTGTTCTTACACATAAGTTGCAATATTATTTTAGATTTTAATCACTTTATTTTATATGCTACTTTTTTAGTTTTTTTAATCACAAGCTATTTTGCCTTTTTGCATTTTAATTTTTTTCTCATCATCACTATAGTAATGCATGACAACCAAAACGTTCAGTCATATTTTTTTCATTCATTGTAACAGTGGAGTATTTAGTTAAGCTTCCAGTTTTTTTGTATTATTCAACACTTAGCCAACACTTTAATTTTATTTTACTGTTCTTGATTATTCTTTAATTTTTTAAATATTTTTTTTTATCTTTTAAAAAATGTCGTTCACAATAAAATATTTATCTCTTCAAAAGTCGGAGTTGGAATACGAAGTGGCTATTAGGGGTGTAACACCGGCTATTACCGTGCAGGACTTACGTAAGCAAATTGTTAAATTAAGTACTCAGTTTCCATCTGAGGACATTTTAGCTAGTCCTTTCGAACCAACCGACGACTTAAAGGGAGTTACAGAGGTGTTATTTAAAATTTCTGCGAATATTGATAACGAGCCAGACAAGAATACCTTGCTTCGGACAAAAAATCTTATTAATCATTTATACCATCGCCTTAACCGAATTGTTTGTGACGACGAAACACAGAATATTTATGATGATTGTGTTAACCAATTTAAGATTTTATCGGCAAAAGTTCAGAGTTTTAAAGAGTGCTGCGTTGATGAATTAAGAATACCTATAAAATCTGATTCTTCAGATGTTTCAACCTTACCGCTGAATGTAACGGTACACTGCGATCGTGGTTTAATCAACGACCTTAGTAGATTTAAATACAATGGAAGAACCTGTGTCCGTTCCTTTATCGAACGTATTGAAGAATTCTGCCAGGCTCGTGGTATTTCAAACTCGGCTGCGTTATCGTACGCTACTGAAATCTTCACGGATGATGCTTTGCATTGGTATAGAAGTATAAAAGATCAAATTTCAGACTGGAATGTTCTCCTTGAGCTCTTGAAACAAGATTTTGACAAGCCAGATTTTGATTACAGATTACTTGCAGAAATCCGTACTAGAACTCAGGGAGAATCGGAAAATATAACGATTTTTCTTTCAATTATGTCAGGCTTATTTTCGCGACTTTCCAAACCTCTTTCGGAAGAGGATAAATTGGATATTATCCTACATAATATTCGCCCTATTTATGCAAATATTTTAGCCTCTTCACCGAATATTAGGACTATTACAGATCTTAGGTCTATTTGTCGTCACTACGAAGATGTGCAAGCTCGTTTAGCTCATTTTCACGAACCTCCACGACCAACGTCAGAGACCCTCGCACCTGAGTTTGCGTATATGCATAAAAACAAATTAGTACCAAATCAAAATATTGATAATTTTTCTAAGTTTAACCATAAAAGTTTTAATAGTAATTTTTTAAATAAAAATACATATAAACCACAAAACCTAACCGGTAGTAAGAACTATGTTCATACCATGGAAGTTGTTGCAAAACCTCGTTTCTGCCCTAGGTGTCGCAATGACACACATAATATTCGTCAATGTCATGCTGACAAAAGCGATATTTATTGTTTTGTTTGTGGTCGTAAGGGTGTCAAATCTCCCCAATGTCCAGACTGCTTAAAAAATAGGCCTTCCACTTCCAACCAGTCAAAAAACGAGTAGCGAAGAATTGTGTTGATTTGAGCCAACCTAACTTTGATCGTAACGAGTGGAAATCTTGGCTCCAAACAATTAATATATTTTTTAAAACATATAAAATCGACACAATTCTTCACAATATTCCTCCAAATGATAACAGGCCTTATGTTACTATAAAAATTAATGATATTATTATATCCGGTCTGCTTGATTCAGGCTCGGCTATTACGATTATTGGCAATAACAGTCATATTAATTTTATTAATCAGGGTTTTACATTGACGAAAGATGTAAGTTTAAAAGTTTCCGCAGCTGGAGGTCAAACTTTACACAGCATAGGATTTATTAATCTGCCTATACATTTCGAAGATCAGTTTCATATTATAAAAGCTTTTGTCATTCCAGATGTCAACAATGATCTAATCCTTGGTGTAGATTTTTGGCGTGAATTTAGAATTTGTCCTAAGTATTTACATACAATAAATATAGATAAATCTAAATTTTGTAGCAATCCAGCGAAAAAGCCTAATATTTTAGGTTACGAAACATTAAGTAACCACGAGAAATGTATTGCAGATGACGTTATTTCTCAGTTTAAAGACATTTCGACCGAACGCAATGGTTTAGGTAAGACTAGTCTAATTCAACACCGAATAGATACAGGTGATGCCCAACCGATACGTCAACGTTATTACCGCATGTCTCCAGAGAAACAGCGAATATTAGTTGAACAAGTCGACGAAATGCTTTCTCTGGACGTCATCGAACCATGTGAAAGCGCTTGGTCATCACCTGTCCTCATAGTAAAAAAAAAGAATGGTCAGCCTAGACTTTGCCTTGACAGCAGGAAATTAAACTCTGTCACGGTAAAAGATGCTTATAACTTACCGTACGTGTCTGAGATACTAGATAATCTTAGAGACGCTCGTTTTCTTACCAGCTTAGATTTGTCAAAGGCGTTCTGGCAAATCGAAATCCAACCTGAAGACCGCGATAAAACAGCTTTTTACGTTCCAACCAGGGGTACATTTAGATTTAAAAGAACTGCTTTTGGTCTCACTAATGCTCCTGCGACTCAACAACGTTTAGTTGACATTTTATTTCGAGAATTCGACTTACAAGTTTTTGCTTATCTTGACGATATTATCATTATCAGTAAAGATTTTAATAGTCACGTTACTCTCTTACTTAGAGTTCTTGACAAGCTAAAACAGGCCAATTTAACAATTAATTTAGAAAAGTGTAGTTTTTTTAGAAACCAACTTAAATATCTTGGTTACGTTGTTGACAGTTGTGGATTACGTACGGATCCCGAAAAAGTAGACGCAATCCTTAATTATCCGACACCTACGTGTCGCAAAGAATTAAAGCGATTCCTTGGTACTGCAACTTGGTACAGGCGTTTTGTCCCAAATTTTAGTACCATAGCTGGGCCTTTAAATAAGTTAACTTCAAACAGGAAGGGTTCTCCTCCATTTCATTGGTCAATTGAAGCAAACGCTGCATTTCAAAAGTTAAAAGAATGTCTCGTGTCAGCTCCAGTTCTTTCTTGCCCAGATTATAATAAACCTTTCGAAGTCCATACTGATGCCAGTGGTTATGGTATAGGTGGTATGCTTACTCAAACATTCGACGGCAAGGAACACCCTATAGCTTATATGAGTAAGACATTGTCAGCCGCAGAAAGAAATTATAGTATCACCGAACGTGAAACGTTAGCTGTTATTACTGCTCTAGAGCATTGGCGTTGCTATATCGAAAACGGTCAACCCTTCACAGTATATACTGATCACAGTGCATTAAAGTGGTTTTTGTCCATTACTAATCCTACAGGACGCTTAGCTCGCTGGGGCGTACGTTTGTCAGCATTTAATTTTATTTTAAAGCATCGCCGCGGTCCTGACAATGTTATTCCGGACGCTCTCTCTAGAAGCGTACCGGTCAGCACTATTAGTACTTGCAACTCTTATTTGGATACTAACGACTCGTGGTACAAAAATATTTATATCGGCTGTTTAAATGACCCCAAAAAGTATCCTGGTTTTATAATCAAAAATAATTCTTTATATCGCTTATCAAAAAATAAACACGAACTCACTTCTGAATTTTCATGGAAAGAGGTTGTTCCTTCTGAACTCCGCGAGAAAGTTATACTTGAAAATCATTCGGAGCCTATAGCGGGGCATTTAGGTATTTTCAAAACATACAAGAGACTAGCTCTGCGGTACTATTGGCCCGGACTTTACCAAGATGTTATTAAATTTATAACTAGTTGCGATAAATGTTTAGCTTATAAACCTCAGAATCATCAAGTTTTAGGCGAAATGGGTCGGCCTAAACAGTGTTCTCGTCCATTTCAGATGATTTCGATTGATCTTATGGGACCTTTACCAACCAGTCGCAAACAAAATAACTTTATCCTAGTTATAACATGCTGCTTTTCCAAATATTGTCTTATTTTTCCAATTAAACGCGCAACTTCTGACATTGTTAACAAAATTTTAGAGGATTACATCTTTTTAGTCCATGGTATTCCTCAAACTATTTTTATGGATAACGGTAGCCAATTTATAAGCAATGCAACTGAAAAGTTTTTTAAAACATATAACATACCTAATATTTACTACACACCCAAATACACCCCTCAAGTTAATACTGTTGAACGTCATAACAAAACTATAATAACTTGCATTTCAGCCTTTGTAGAAGACGACCACAGGTCATGGGACATTTATATTCCCAAAATTCAGTTCGCTATTAACAGTTCGGTTAGTGAAGCAACTGGTTTCACTCCTTCTTTTTTAGTTTTTGGCAGAGAATTAGTCACTTGCGGCTCTCATTATACGGATATTGATTTGGGTGACGAGGTTTTGTTTTTGCCCCGCGATATTTATGCTGAAAACTTAGGTTGTATGTCTAACATTTTTAATGAGGTGCAACTGAAACTTTGGCAGGCTTATGTAAAAAACACTTCTCATTATAACGTTAGACGTAAGAATGCGGAGTTTAATATAGGTGATATTGTCATGAAAAAGGCTTATTTTCTCAGTGATAAGGATAAAAGGTTTAGCAAGAAGTTAGCTCCCAAATATATTAAATGTCGAATAGTAGATAAAAAATCTCCTCTCGTTTATATCTTAGAGGATATGTCAGGAAAAAACCTTGGTACTTGGCACATCAAGGATTTGAAATTAGTAGGCGTCAATTCATGAGGAATTTAGTCTCTTAATTATTTCTAAATTTGTTTATTTTTTTCCCGTATGTAAATTATCCATAATTTTTTTATTTCATTTAGGTAGGAAGCATTTGAATTTTACGTTTCTTACGGTTGATGAGTCTTGTATTGTTGTCACAATATATGACAATTATTGAAGCGCGTTTTGCAAATTTTATTCTCTAGGAATAAAATTCTTGGCAGCCGCGGGGGAAATGTAACGTTACAGTTACATATACTAACAAATACTAACAATACTAATTTATTTTACGTATAGCTAACTAACCCTACTAACTACTTTAATAAATTAATAAAATAATATAATTAGTGATAAGATAGGATTGGTGCGCATAGGCGCTAAAAAATGCGTTTGCGCATTACTGTGAACACCGTCCGTGGCTCGGTTCATGTCGTGGGTTGGACAATTAACTCGACTTCACTTCGTTCGTGCATTTTATGCCGACTGTCGCACGTCCCTGGTCACTTATTGGACTGTTACTTGTTATTTCGGCATATTCGATTCGATCAACCTAATGTTTATAATTTTTTTATTATTATTAAAACATTAAGTTTTGATTATTTGTGATATAATTAAACCCCGTATTGGGGTTCTACCTGTGGGGTGAAGTCACCACGTGCGGAGGCACACATCTTGAACTGACAGTGCTACATGTACCCGTCTGGTGACTTACTGCCCGTAGTGCCCGTGACGTCATCACGGCAGACCTCAGTACCTGCAGCGCCCTACCAATCAACCTCAGGGAAGTACCGGACTGCGGCTGCAATTATTAGGCGGGCCATTCCACCCACGGCCTAGTTATAATAGTATTTTTTTTTAATATATTTTTTTTGTGTTGACTGGGGTGTTTCTTTTAAACAAAACCCCCAACGTCACAAGATTAAACCTAGATCAAGATCTAATTGCGCCTCAAGCTGGATAGTCAAAACTTTGTTATATTTGACGTTTGAAATCTTCAGTCTCAAAATAATAAACTTAAAACTGGACCGATTTCTAAAAATATTTTGCCGTTAGAAAGCTACATTATCACTGAGTAACATAGGCTATATTTATTACTAGAAAGAATTAGAGATTCTCAGAAATTCCTACTAAAACCAAGCCAAGGTGCAAAAAAATTAGTCATAAAATGTCTTTCATCGCATGCGCTGCGAAAAGTATTGATGATAGAACAAAAAATGTTCTACAATATTATAGAACGTATCAATATCTACAAAAAACTTCACGAGACTATATGTTATACTATAGTTGGACTATTGTAGCTATGTCACTATAATTACTTTTTTACATTTTAAAATTTGATAGAATTGCCTGTCAAAATCAGACAACTTTTTCCATACCGTAAATAAATTAAATAATAAATTTCGTGTTGCTGTTTCAATACCTGTTGATTACTTTTTGATTTATTGAAATCGAACATTCCATTCAGAAGATATTACGAAATTAAAAATTTCAATATAAACAAAAAAATACATGCCGACGGGCCGGTGTGGAGTGCCACGCAGCAAGAGAGGGGGCACCGAAATGCGGGAGAGCCAAAATGTTGACAAAAAAATTATCCACCCGTGCGAAGCCGAGACGGGCCGCTAGTATGCTATATGTATGACGAACAGCTCCATAAACTATATTCTCTATTGCTGTATTAGTATTTTTTTCCATACAAAAACTCTTCGTAAGTTTTCATACAAACTAGCACCCTTTTCAACCCCTTAAAGTCCTTTTTTATCCGACTACAAAGAACAAAAAGGAAGGGTTATGATTTTGGCAGTCTATGTATGTATCTATGTATGTATATTTGTATGTTCCACTCTAGCGCTTAAACTACTGAACCAATTTTCATGAATGAGGTGTCAATAGATTCGTAATAATAGCGCGGGTGACATAGGCTATAAAAAATTTATGATTTTTTTTTTAAACGGAAATTATTCACAATAATAGGTAGCCTGTGTCCTCACCTAAGTTCTAATCTATCACAGTATCAAATTTCATCAAAATCATCAGTGGCTTAGACATGAAAGCGGAACAGAAAGACAGAGTTACTTTTATATTTATAATACATATAAAAAATATATTAATATATAATATATGTCGGAGCATAGTAAAAGATTATCGATTAATCGAATCGTCATCGTTGTCTATGGCGTTGGAGTGGGGTAGTAGTCACTTCCGTTGTTTTGACAGTCTCTACCCTCGACCCTTTATATGCGATCGACAGTCTAACTGAAGTCTTAGTCGTGCGCGGTCTCTCAAGAAGTGAACATCATCTAAGTAGTGCTAGTGTCAAGTGCAGTGTAGTGTGGAAGTGCTGTCCAACTAAGGTCACGTAAGTGCTTACAATGTAATTGCCACGTGGTTAAGTAAACACTAGGTTAGGTTAGCCTTAGGTTAGGTTAGCCTTAGGTTAGCCTTGTGTTAGATTCGGTTTATGTGCGTTTAACCTTGGGTTTAAACAGAGAGCCTGAGCAGTGGAGGCGAGTGTTATGATCATTTAAAGGACGTCCTTAAGCATACACCTTGGTTACAAGTCCAAGGCACTGCTTAGGTTTCTCTCGTAATTGTTAGAGATCATTTGATAATTTATCGGTTCAGTAGAAGTATCTACGTTGCGTTTACACAATATTCCATTCAATACCATCACCCCCTTTTAGTGTTCCCCAATATTCCCCATCTTCCTCCTTCCATTTCCTTTCACATCGTTTTAAAATCCCCGACAAATATATAATATAGTTGGGATTATATAAATTAATTTCGAACTTATATTATAATGTACATATAGCTTGTACAGCGCTTGGATAACTTGAACTTGTGTAGTAATTATAATTTTGTAGTAACAAAGCTAATTAGAAGCGCTTGCAAAACAGCGTCAGCGCTGTAAAATAATGAAATTCTTTATGTATGGTAAAATTTGAACAGTGATATTCAATTTCCGCTTATATGCTAGAAAACCTTTAAACTTGCAGGGACTTTGTAACTTTAATCTTTGGCGTCCAAAACAATGTCGAATATTTTTGACGAAAACAAGAAGAATAACTTGATTGGAGGACAGTTTTCTTATGAATTATCATGACTTAGGATGTGGTTTCATCAGAGATGATTGAATATGCTTTGCAAGGGGTGTGTTTGTTTGGAATACCTATAGAGTCGATACATTTGACACACTCTAGATGCTAGGAAACGTTTTTGCTATCGACAGTTCTGTAAAAGATTGATGAGAGCAATAGAAAAGCGTATCTTTATATGTAAAGTAGATATTAAAACATTAATTATATATATTTTTAAATCAGTTTTGAATTTTAAATGTACAAATTTGAATTTGGATATATTTCCAATCCGTAATTCAAAGATTTTAGATTAATTTTGGATATAATGACGTTGATGTCTACATACATACCTTTTTGTGTTATGTATTATTTAAGAAAGTAAATATTACTTGCTTTAACGGTGAAGGATGACATTGTGAGGAAACCTCCACTCCTGAGAGTTCTCCATCTTTTCAAAGGTCTGCCAACCCGAACTGGGCCAGCGTAGTGGACTAAGCTTAAGCATTCCTCATTCTGAGGAGGAGACCCTGATGATTAATATCGTATCGTTCAGACTCATTAAGATTGCCACGATATCGATACGTGGTTGTTGATACGTTCTACAACAATACACGTCATTCTGACGTATGATTGGGTTTTGCGTAATTTATTTATAATTATAAAGCGTCAGTAGCTCAGTGGTTCAGTCGTTGGATTCACGATCGAGAGGTCGTAGGTTCGAATCCCGGACATTGGACTACTCGACACTCCTGACACAAGCATTTTAGCTTTGTTGGAGGGGTAAAGGGAATACTAGTAGTATGTGACCCATACTGGTGTCTGGTGTGCTAGTAATAATTAAAAAAAAAAAAAATTATGCTTATGTAACATTTTCGTTTCTTACTGTTTTAGTGGATATTTCTATATTTTAATTTAAAAAGAAAAGAAGAAATATTTCATTGCGACCAATTTTCAAAAAAGCTTTTAAAACTTACTAAAAATCTACTAACGTCAGTTAATAGATTATTAGTGGTTCAAAATTACAAGGGTTGAACAATATCTGTTTATGACTAGTTTTATTATCTTACTTAAGATTTATCATAAAATTAATACAAAAAGATATGTTAGTTTTGGAGATAAATGTTTTACTCCCGTCACTTAAACTTACATGAGTTTAAACATATTACAGCAATTTAGAAACTTGTTACTTGGGTCGAAATTGCCCTGTCGTAGTTTCCAGCATAATTGACGGCTGCACACATGTGCTGTGAGTTTATCATACAACTAATTGAGAAACTGGCTTTCGCAGCCTTTAGTATTATATTTATATGACGTGTACACAACATACGTTTTAGTATATGAGCAAACATATTATTAAAAAGTACGGGAGCTATTCTGCGCAGTAATACTCAAAAGACAATGTTAAAATGTCATCTATATGGAAGCCGATCGGTGCCTGGGGCTTGCGACCCAGGAGAAGGCTTAAAAAGCTCTTTTATAATATACTAGGGGCCTGTCCCGGCTTCGCACGGGTGGATAATTTTTTTTTAACATTTTGGCTCCCGCATGTCGCTCCCTCTATCGCCGCGTTACTTACTCGCTGCGCTGCGAGGCACGCCACACCGTGCCGGCGGCCCGTCTGGGATTATTTTTTATTTATCTCGATATTTTTAATTCGTAATATCTTTTGACTGGAATGTCCGATTTCAATAATTCAAAAAGTAATTAACAGGTATTGAAACAGTCTTCATTACGAAATAATTTATTTGGATAAGAATTAATACAAAGTTATGGAAAACATGGTCTGATTTTGATTGGCATTTTTTCAACTTTTAAAATTTTAAAAAGTAGTTATAGTGACATAACTATAATAGTTGGACATATGGTCTCGCGGAGTTTTTTGTAGATATTGATACGTTCTATAATATTGTAACATTTTTTTGTTCTATCATCAATACTTTTCGCAGCGCATGCGATGAAAGATATTTTATGGCTAATTTTTTTGCACCTTGTGTTGGTTTTAGTGAGAATTTCTGGGGATCTCTAATGTTTTCTTGTAATAAATATAGCCTATGTTACTCAGGGATAATGTAGCTTTCTAATGGTGAAAGAATTTTTGAAATCGGTCTAGTAGTTTTAATGTTTATTCGTTACATACAAAAATACAAATCTTTCCTCTTTATAATATTAGTATAGATATAGATTAACACTAACCACCACCACTCGATCTTGCTAACGACTTCAGATGATAAAGTAAACTTAATTGGACCTTAAGAAGCATGACTTTAACTACGACACAATAATCTATCGCAATAAAGATTATATATTGGCTACACGTCGGTATACTTGACATAATATAAAATGACCTACCCGCTAGTTTATAATTTGTTTAAGAGGAAATCAGTCAACACTTTTTTCATACAAACGTAGTCCCCTGTTCCTCCTAGGATAATGACTGTAACTTCATGCGATAAAAACACCATGCGATATATACGTACCTCTGCCATGACTGTAAGTTTTGTTTTTTTTTATTATCTGATTAATATAATAGAAAAAAAACTTTTAAAATTAAAAAAAAAACGACTTTTTTATTTACATTTGCAAACGTCCAACAAACTAATTATTACTTTTGTAACCCAAAAAAGCAAAACGTACGGGCATAGCTTAGACCCTGTACTGCATTTTAAGGAAATAAATATTAAAATCGATCCAGATTTCGAGGAGGAAACAGGGGATTACGAAAGGACGATTTTCTTAATGTTACGTAGGTAAAATCAGTTCGAGCTGTAGTTCTCTCTATAGCACGGTAAGGGGTAAGCTTGGGGGAGAGAGGCAGTTTGGTAAATACGTATACATGTAAGTGATGCATCTCACTTATATCGATATTCTAGTGTTATTGTTAGTCACTATCGATATTTGAAACCTTACAGATGACACAAAATTGGTTCGATAATTTTACAGTAGAACTGACTAATATCAGTATCTAATTACTATTATAATATGTACTTAATAAAGCATATTGCATAGAGCAACAGCGTAACGACTATACAGAGTAGAAACTAGAGTATCCAGATCCAAAAAAGATTTATAGAAATACTGTCACAAACTAAGTTAGGCAAGTGGTGGCGCTATTAATACTAACTTAAATACTAAATTACATTATTTATAAAATTAGACAATATATTAATATCACTTGACCGGCTTAATATTCGTCTAAATTATTTACTTAATTTATTAATTACAATCTTAGAGTAATAAATTAGTATTTCAAATATTGGAAATTAAACAATTTATAAATAAGAAATTAATGGTTAACTTTTATTGAAGGTCAAACAATTTAAATGTTGCCAGTCTAATAAATCTATTTACCATACACATATAATTATATTATATATATAATACTAACATACCTTACGTTTTAAGCAATCAGGCACGGATCTATGGTCTTAGAAATGAAATAAAATATACCCTATCTGATTAGAGATCTTCCTAATCTCTATTATTTTCCAATAGAAAATATTCAATTAAAATGGTAAATAAATATAAATAATATAATTGAGAACCTTCTTGTTATTTTTATGCGTATTATTATCTACTAGTCGACCCGTCCTGGCCGTAACCGCTATGTCCCTGCATTTTGAATCTGTAATATCTTCAAAAATATTCGGTTAAATTTCATGCTGTAAAGGGCCATACTGATCTATTAAACGCACAATGTATTTAAGGTACCTAATTGGATAAGGATTAATGCTGTATTGTTTAAAATCGCTTCGTAAATAAACCATTATTTTTTGTTAAAAGTAAAGGATAATAAATGGTTATTGTGGGTTATCCCTAAGAGGTAGACATATACCTTCGCGGACTTTTTTGTAGACCTTTTTAAGGTGTACAATACTGTAGTACATTATTTTGATCTATCTCGAAGGATTCAGCCAGCGTTTGCAATGTAAGCGCAAAAGAATGTGTTTATTTACGACATCACATTAGAAACCTCTACAATTATCAGTGTTTCTCTACTATATTATATATGTATTATACATATAAACCTTCCCCTTGAATCACTCTATCTATTTAAATATTAAAAAAAAAAACCGCATCAAAATCCGTTGCGTAGTTTTAAATATCTAAGCATACATAGGGATATAAGGACAGAGAAAGCGACTTTGTTTTATACTATGTAGTGATTAGGTACATATAATAAATTTGTACAATTTTGTTTGAGTTTGTGCACTCATCACGTTTAAATGGCTGAACCAATTAGGATCAAAATTTGGTACACGGATACTTTAACAAAATATACGTTTATGTGGACAAAGTCACGAGGTTCGACTAGTGTCTAATAAATAACTTATATCGTTTCAGTTTTTAGTCGGCTGAAAGTTTCTTCTATCGCTAGGTTCTAGTTGGAAAGTGGGACAATTCCAAGTATTCCTTTTATGTTAACTTGAAACTAACTTTGGATTCCTATTTGCGCGCCAACAACTATCACATATTGCAAAAGTTGGATAAGGAGGCCAATATCGATGCGATAAGGGTATTGTCTAAATCAAATTAAAAGAACTTGTGTGGTAAAGGAAGTTATAATAAAAGCAAAAGTTACTTTTATATAACTATTCGATTTCTTGGGTTTATACGACAAAGACTGACACTTGAGTTTGAGTTTGATAAATTTATTTTTGATAAATCTATAAAAAAATAAAAATTAATAAAAATTCTGTGCGACTACATTTGACAGATTGGGTTAATTCTATCGGAACGAAAAACCGTGGTCGCACCATGACGTATACCTACTATGATTATTTATATGATTAGAGGAACATCTGCATGAAACAGACATGGTAGGTACCTATATATGGTTGCGACCACAGTTCTACCTTGACCATTTTAATACCTATGCATTTCTCGGTTTCTGTCTGAATTATTTTCTTTATCCTTTTAGACCACTTTTTTACGTAGTCGGGTTATAGTTTTTTAAACTTTATTTTTTTATTTAATAGTTTTCTGTTTCTCGATTGAGATAACCTTTATAATCTAATATTGTAACGTAATGTTGGTTTTTATTTGCTTAAACGAGTGGATAACAGCAACGAAATTAACGCACGAACTATACGACCGCATTTTAAACATATATGTTGACATAAACAATAACATATGTATACATATTTGTAATGTACCCGTCAAGACCTTTCTTTTGATACCAAACACGTGATAATCAGCTCAGTTTAATTTTTTTCGAGGTTAGAATCTAAGGTATATATTCCGTCATAAAAAAAATGATAAAATTTTTAAAGCCTATATCACCCGTGCCATTATTACGAACTTATTGACACCTCATTCATGAAAATTGGTTCAGTAGTTTAGGCGCTAAAGTGGAACATACAAACATACATACATAGACTGCCAAAATCATAACCCTTCCATTTTGCTTCGCCGTAGTCGGGTAAAAATATGATAAAAGGGAACTACGCGCGAGGTTCTAAGTTATCTACTGTGTTGCTTTAAAAAAAATTTTGAAGGAGACATAGATGGATGGATTCAGTTTGTTTTGCATAGAGAGAGAGTGACAACACTGAAATGGAAGATAGAGTAACAAGAAGACATGTAAATAGTTAATAAGATTTAAGTACTTCTAAATAAAAAAAAGATAATTTCGTCTACATATCAGTCTGTCTGTCAAGACCTTTTTCACGCATGGAGCCTCCTTGCCTTCTAATGAGTCGTTAATATGATAAGATGATAATGATAAGTACCACGGAAGGTGATCTTGAATGGATAGAGAGCAAGATGTCTAAAGCCGCCACTAACCTATCAGATGTGAAGAAGAACTTTTTTAATTGTTTCTAGGCTAAACTCAAATAACTATAGATATTATATGTTAACCATAACCTATAAGTTATAAATAGTAGAGCTGTGGAAAACGGCCACACGCGAGTGTTATTATAGGTAGAAGGTGTCGCCTGTGATAAATGGAAGCTAATATAATGGTTCAGGTGTTCTTCAGATAGGTAATTTTAGTTCTCGACAACTATTATTTCAGTATTTCTGACCCTATACCATCAGTTATTACTGAAATAGCTTTGTGTAATAGTAAATGTCGTTCCTTTTAATCTATATTTATCCCATTATGGAAATATAATGAACGAAACAGATGGTCCTTTCCCCAGGAGTTTGGGTTATGTTTAACAAAACAGTCAGACAGTCAAAAAAAATTTTTTTTTAATATACGAGTGTATGTATATATGTAAACATTCAGACGCCGAAATTATCTCCAGTAAATTGGCGCTGAAATACCAACCTAGGGCCACCACGTTCTATTCATCGCCAGGATACTATAGAAGGTGCTCAAAAGAAATATATAATATCTTACATTATTTCTTGGATAGCAATTAAATAAATACATTTTTGTTCAAGGGATAATTTCTATAGAGACGATGCTCATTGACCCACTGTTACCGTACACGAAATTTTACCAATTATTCACTGATTTACTCACGTAGTTCAAAGAAGTTCTGATAGATGGCGCTACTGTTTTTGGTACATAAAATATATCGATAACCATATTAATTAGCACAAATGTTTATTCTAAGTTGGATTAAAAACAACACCATGGATGCACAAAGACAGAATTCTAATTTTTAGGGCGCTTGCGTCAAACCAATCAAACAATCCGCTTAAAATTCCAAAAGCGAGATGAACAAAAAAGCGTCGAATATAAAAATGCGGTTTTACAAACGTAAGCATAGTAAAAATTCGTATTTTGATCTGCACCATTCGTGCCAGTACTAAATGAATTACCAACCACAAAGCGACGGGACGGTTTGAATTATTCATCGCGGGTTCTGTGCCCTTATACCTTTTTCTCATTGCAAACATAGAAAATACATAGTTAAACTTTACTATACAATTATACACACCTCTGAATTTCCTGAGTTATGTGTGTTTTAACGGTGAAGGAAAGCATCGTGAGGAAACCTACACTCCTGAAAGTTCTTCATGTTCTCAAAGGTGTTTAAAGCCAACCCGCACTGGGCCAGCGTAGTGGATGGCCTAACTTCTCCTCGTTCTGAAGAGGAAACCCGTTCCAGCAGTGGGCCATTGATGGGTTGTGATGATGATGATGATGTTACAGTTATACTAGTTCGTGTAAGTTTTTAAATCTAGAACTTCAAAAGAAACTTCTTTAAATAACGAAGAATAATATTTATTATCCTAGAATCCATCTAAATTAAATATATGAAAATATCGGGAACACAATAATATATTTTGTTTAAAGTTTTATTAACTGATTGTGTATTAGATATCTGGCAAAGTTACTTACGTATTTAATAGATTGTAAAGGGACAGATATATTATTAAACTAGTATGGCGCGTGACTGCGCGGCCCGCTAAAGCGGACCGCGTGAAGGAGTGAATAACTCAATATTGTCGGATTCCGGATGGCGGTTATGTAGAAAATGGTAGACAGGGGTAGAAAGTAGTAGAAAAAGGTAGTGACTTGTAGACGGCGCGGCGGTAGAAAATGGTAGTCAGTGATAGGCAGTGTGTAGACAGTGGTCTACTATTTTACGTTCATTAACTTGTACTGTGCACTATCTGTAACTTACTTTTCTACTATCTATAGAAACAACTGTCCATTGTTTACTGCCTACATGTTCTAAAGCGAATATCAGATTGATATGCTATCGAGCACAGTACAGTGGAATGTAAAAGAGAGACCTTCTTTAATATCTACCAGAACCATAAGATGTAAAAAAAAACATCCAGGACATGAAAATCACTTCAGCGCACAGTAGTATCACTTCAGCAGTTAATGAATGTAAAATAGTAGACTACTGCCAATCACTGACTACCATTTTTCTACTACTTTCTACCATTGTCTACCATTTTCTACAAAACCGCCATACGGAATCTGATAATTCGGAAATTTTTATTCAGCTCCCTGGGAATTGGATCAGATTTCTAGTAATTTTTATATAAGTAGCACCCAGCTATCTTATAACCTAGCCGTGCTCTATACCCATCTCTGAAATCCACGATGAATTTGTCAGAATAAATGTTCTTTTATGAACCATACAAAAAGTCTTGCATAGTTTCAATATTGTAGTCTCTTTAATATTCCCCATATATATTTTATATGGAAAAATAAACTCCGCCATCTTGTATATTTTTCTGTTCATCAAGTAGACCTTCATACACTGATCATCTTTTTCCAGAAAATTACTCTTCCATCTTGTATACTTTCTGAGATAGACACCGACGAAATTTGCATGGCCGCCATCTCAAATCTGTCATTCTGGTTTTTTGAGTTCCCTGCCAATTGGAAGAGATTTCGAAGGATTTTTGTTTGAGAACCCCCCACCTATCTTGAATACCCTGGCCATGCTCCTTCCCCGTCTCCAAAATCCTTAATCAACACTTGTCAGAATAAAAGTTCTTCTATGAACCGTATCAAAGTCTGGCATAGTTTCCAACTTGTAGTCTCTTTAATATTTCCATACATTTAGTATGGAAAAATAAATTCCACCATCTTGATTTTTTTTTATTCATCAAATAGACCTTGAGGTCCTGATCATCTTTTTCCAATAAACTAATCTTCCATCTTGTATACGTTCTGAGATAAACGCCGACGAAATTTGTATGGCCGCCATCTTAAATCCGCCATTTTGGAAATTTTTTCAACTCATTGCCAATTGGATGAGGTTTGAAATGATATTTGTTCGAGCACCTCCCACCTATCTTAAATATCCTGGCTGTGCTCTTCCCTCGTCTCTGAAACCCTCAATCATCAGCTCTCTCCATATTTTTCCTCTGAACGAATTTTTGTCTTCTATACGAAACCATGAGTAAAAAAAAATTTTTTCATACAAAATTTTACAGGAGAGGTGACCAATCAGTCAGTGAATCAGCACAAGCAGCTATATATATATTGATGAATAATTCAGTTGAGCATAGAGCATAGACGAATATCATCATGGCTATTATTATTATGGGAGATTAACGACATTTTTGTATTATTGCGTTATAGGGAAATTATATCAGAGCAAATATTAATTATATACGATACAGTAAGCAGATATTAATTATATACGATACAGTACGATACGATACAATACGTTACGATAGGATATAATGCAATGCAATGACGAAATGATTTTTATGTTTTCTTACTAACATTTTTCTTTTTCCTATAGTACTCTTCAACAGCACACCTTCAACAACTTATCAAAGTTCATCAGAAACGAATAAATTGTTTATGAACGCATACAGGACTAACATATATTTAAAAAATATTTTGCCAAATTTTGCACTTGTGTGATAATCTATATATTATGTATAAACAATGAAGTTATTCCAGTCAGTTATTCCTGTTGTTCAGAACAAATTATAAATGCAATATAATGAATATATAATTAATGAGTATATATACTGAAATGCAAGTTGGATAATGGAATATCATTATCGGTAGCACACAATCATTGTGGTTCCTAATTACATATTGTGTCTAAATTCTATTTAATCTGCATAATGTTGCAGGCAGATGCGTTTGTGCGCAAATATTTGCAGCTTAGTCAAATAGTACTGTTTGCTTAGTTATTTATATATGTGGGGTTGGAAATTAGGAGTTATTATTTAGTTTAGATTTAATAGTAAGGAAGGAGGTTGTATGCGTTATGTTGTAGACTGGGTGAATATTAGAAGAAGAATGATGATGAATGATGAAGTTGCAAAGAGGAAAGAACGAGGCAGTTTGAATGAAGACGTAAAAGCGATTACGATATTTAAGACGATTTTGTTTTAAGAGAAAATAAATTAATTTGAAGATTTGCAGAAATATTTTGGTTTGGGCAGCAGGTTTTTCTATCTCTGCGTTTGTTCCCAAACCCCAGGTACCCTTCTCTAGGTATTTTAGAATGTCGATCCATCTCCGTCATCATAAGAATACTCTTCGTTCTGTTCTCGTCTAGTATTGATGTCTGAGGATAAGCCCTCCTGCTCTCTTTGTTTCAATATTCATAATATTATAAATATAGTACAATGAATAAATGATTGAATAAATTACACTTTATTATATCAAAAAAATACAGAAAAAAAACACACCTTTGATAAATGGCTTTATGGCTAAAAGCTAAGTTAGATAGTGTTCTAGTAAAGGATAATTTAAGACGAAATAAAATACTAGATCTTTCAACATATAATATATACTTACAAAAAATAAATAAATATACATACATACATTTTTTACACGTATAAATACATATAGAGATACATAAATACAAGTATACATAGAAATACACAGTGACCATTTCTTTTTAAGAGCCATTTCACAATTTTTCGCTCTGCAAGTTTAGGTAAATTTGGTCGCAGCGCACGTGAGTCTCACGAGCCGCGCGGTCTCTGTCCTACTCGGTATAGTGCGACATCCAAAAAAACATCTTAATCTTTTTCTAATGTATAATAAAAATTAATAACTATTATGTTACAAAATGTTTTTTACATAATTAATTTGTTAAAATTTCAAGTCTGTTATAACAACAGTCAAGAAATTTAAAACAAAAAATCAATTTTATAAAATAGGTTTTTAGAAAGATTTTTAAAATTGATTTTATAGAGTGTCTTGAGTTTACGAATTAATCGAATATTTACGATATCGAATATTTACGATATAAATAAAATAGCCTTTTATTATGCTCCAGAAAATCTGAATGTGAATATGTGTTGCACAGTTTTGGATGCAAGCAGAACATCAAATTTTTGCCTGCTTTAATTTATTTATAAACTTGATGACACAGTCAAACAGATTTATTTTAAATGCCTATTTGTATTGATAAGATGAGAAAAACGATTTTAAATAATACATTTGTTTTACATAAATTACGATAAAATTTTACATTACTTTTCGTATAATTTTCACAATTTTTATTTTACCGTGGTATGATGATTAGAATAGAAAAAATTACCACATTAATCTGTCTATTTACAAAAATACTCATTGAAATATAGCGGTATAAAAATTATTATTAGGGGTTAAAGTTTGCACAAAAAAATAAAGCGTCAGTAGCTCAGTGGTTCGGGCGTTGGATTTACGATCAACAAGTCGTGGGTTCAAATCCCGAACATTGGACTACTGGCGTGGCCCACTCCTAACACAAGCATGCAAGCTTACTAGGAGGGGTAAAGGGAATACTAGTAGTATGTGATCCATACTGCTAGTAATCTTTCAAAAAAAAAAATTAACAATTATTTAATCAAAATAATTACTATTATTATCTATACATTTCTGCCATCTAATAGGAATTCGATCCAATATTCCTTTATTTCTGTATCGATTCAACAAGGCAACACAAGTTTCAACACGCGTTTCTTTCTGCAGATCAGTCAAATGAGGCACCCATTTTTCATATTTATTATTTTATTGATTTGACGCAAATGAGTCAATTTTTGGTAAGGTAACGTTAAGCCACGCCGCAAATTCCTGGATACTTTGGCTCGGATCGGCTTCCACCATCTTTATCTATTCATTGTTATTCACCTGTGTGGGCGGCCTTCCACGCGGTTCGTTCTTCAAATCAAAATTTTCATCACGAAAGCATTTAAACTAAAATCGCATTCTGTGTTTGCATACAATCTGATGTACTCTGGTTCCTAGAAAATTTTAAAATAAATGTATTATTATAAATATTAATTTAAATTTATCTCTATAGGTATACAAAAAAAAATACAAGAATGAGAGTCAAAACTATATTCTTAGTAATATGTCAGTTAGTCCGAATAAACATATAGAAATGCACTCACTAGTGACTACACTTACCAAGATCAACTCTTCAAATTTATTCTCCTGTTGGTTTGTTTTGACTGTCCTTCTGAAAAAAGAGGCCATTTCATACATATCTATTTGTGATTAAAAAAATGGTAAATAAATGATAAAAGAGCCTTAAAATTATTCAAATACCTATTCAATGATACCTCGCTTGAAGTAATTTATGACTTTAATTTTTTATTTTCACAATATGGCGTCAAGTGGTCACCATTTAGAATTTTTATATACACTGACACTGGTGAGAAAAAACTAACGAGAAATCGAACTTCAACATCCGTCGTGCCGTTTAGGTTACAGGGCGTCAAAAAGAATCGTATATCGAATATAACAAGAATATATATATATATATATATATATATATATATAGTATATATATATATATATATACTAGTATATATATATATATATATATATACTAGTCATACATACACCCTAAAACATAACCCTCCTTCTGAGCAGTCGGGTAAGAATATAAATGTAGAAGTAAAAGCATACGCTGCCTGCACTGCTTAGCATCGTAATTATAACGTTTCCTTTTTTTTATGCAGTGATAAGCAGTCTTTTTCCGACCCATTACCTAAAAAATTAATTTATAATTAGAAAAGTATCTACTAATATATTTGGAAAAACAAACAATTTAAATATTAATTTTACTTACTTGAAAGTTTCAAATATGGTGTATCACACTATAACATCAGTCGCTTGGCGCGTGTGAGTGAGACCGATGTAAGAAAGAGAGCTGTTCAAAATTTGGCGTAGATCCTACCTCTAAGAGCGCTGGCGCTCGACTGATTTATTGGGCTTGATGCATGGTATTATATATTTTCTTTTTATTTTTTAATACAAAAAGTTATATATTTTATTTTTATTTTTTTCTATTCCTAAAAGATGTAAGTTTAACTTGGTATAGATAGTTCGTTAAAATTTCTTAGTTTTGTAAGAAAAATATCGCTTTTAAAATTGTACTTATTTAGAAAATATTCGTAACTTTTAAAATTTTATTATGGATTAACGGAGATACTAATGTAAAAAAATCTAAATTGTGTATCAATAATAACATATTCCACATATTACGATATTTTTTTAAACAAATTCAAAGTAGTGGTTATTGAGAAATAGGACTTCAAAATATACATTGCGACCGTTTATCCAGGGAGGCGGCGGAGGAAAAGGGTAATAATTGTGTACACACAATATAAATCAAAATTCTGATAAATTAAGTTACTACAACAAAGGTCACTCTATTATATTTCAATTATAGAAATTATATTATTGCATCCAATGCTGAGATTAACGACGTCAAAATGTTACAATTTCGCGGATTTTTACCGAATTTTGTGAAATGGCTCTTAATTTAACTTTGTGATTACTCTAAATAACTTGTACCAAAAATTAATCATTTGATTGGCTGTGTAATCCCCGTTAACTGAGTGCGCGTACGATAAGGACAGATTTGATGTGGAGTAGGAACTTAAGGAGAGTGTAAATATAACGAATTTAAGAAACATTATGAATATTTTATTTAAATCGTTTCAGTAGTTTGGGCGTAAAAGCGCGACCATCCCCAATTCCCTATTGGTTTTTTACACCCTTGTGGGTAAAACTGTGACAAAAGTTGAATGTCATATTTATTTTTATCGATTCAGTAGCCTAAAAAATAGGTTCCAAGCTTCTAGCTCTAAAAATGACGATACTTCCATACAACTTTCATCCCCCCTTTTCAACCCCTTTTTCGCAATAAGAAGTACCCTAGGCCCTATCTCAGGTTCTAGACTAAATGTATCCCAAATTTCATTTAAATCGGTTCAGTTACTTTCGCATTTATAATATTAGTTAGGATTAGTGTATTATTAGTGATTATTGTATATAGTAAAACACAAAAGGAACACAAATGACATTGACCACAAAAGGTCAATGGGAAAAAAGATTTTATAAATAAAAAATCACCGTTAACTCGACCAATCATAATAGGTATCTATTTCGTTAGAATTGAGGCAGTTTGATAAGTAATTTCATTCAGTGAATATTGTATATCACAGTGCAAGTTTAAGTAATTCAACAGTTACTAAAATTAAAGTACTAGGTCTCATTTATCAAAGATCACGTGAGTAATTAACTTTTATATATTAGTTTAGTTATGTGATCAACAAAGATGATTGTTGATGCATTTTAAAAGGGTCTGTGATTCTACATTTGGGTCTCAAGCCTCAGGTACTAGCCAGCTTCGTATTAAAGTTAATTATATATAATATTAGATACACACAAAATTGATAAATGGGTATAAATTACCTTTCTATAAAGTTATACAACTTTTGATCGAATAAAATTAACTTTGCTGCTTTCTATGTCAATGAAAATGGATTTAACTTTCAAAAGCAATAACATCAATCTTATCCTTTTACGCATAATGTATTCTTATAATCTCCAGGCTGGAAAGAGTAAACGAATGGAAAATGGCTTAACAGATTCTTTCTTCCGCCCACACCCAAGGATTTGTGCGTTCACATAAATTGTACCATGTTGGCACTTCACCCCACACGGGACCTTCGAGTCCTTTGTCAACGATTTTCAAATATAAATCTTTGATGTAATGTTTACTTTGTATTATAAAGACGATGGCAACCCTAAATTGTGAGAAACTCTTCCATGAATTTAAGATATTGAAAGGGTTCTGTGATTTTGAGATTTATATCCAACTAACTCGAGCCTACAGTTTCGATTGCCCAAAAATATTGCTTTTTTTTACAAAAAAGTAGTGTTTGTGCTTTTGTAAGGTCCTATCTATTTTTATAGATACATAGTTCATAAAAATTAGACCAGTGGTTTAGAATTGAAAATGTATCAGACCAACAATATAACTTTCTCACTTCTTACTTCTACTATTTTTCTAGTTACCTTGAAGTTTTTATTTTAATTTAAATAATCTCATTACCTTGTATATAACTTATAAGCTCTGCTCCGATAGATCAGTCTGGTAGTTATCTTTTAAAACTGTAAACCAATAAATAATCCTAAAATATTTTTAAAATCAATATATCATGAAAATCTTAGATAGACATACACACAGTTTTATACACACAGTTTAGTACTTAGTCTATTACCATATAGAACATTAATTGGTTCTGTATCTGATGGAATATTCTATGTAAAGCTAAAACGTATTTTCAGCAAATTTCAGTCAATTTACAGAACATCAATTTGGGCATGATAGAGTTCACTCTGCAACACAATTCACAATGAACAAAGCCTCCTGAATTTAGTTATATTAGTTGTATATGAGCTATACCATACAGTATTACGTAAGAATATAATAAACTTATAAAACTGAGTGCTGCTATGGGCTTGAGACCCTGGAGCAAGTTTAATTCTATATGTTTACTTAACGTTACACTAAGCTATTAAGAATACGAAATATTCACGTGATCCTCAATAAGAGATATTGTATTTTACTATGATAGGCAATATTTACTTTGAAAATATTAGTCAAACTGCCGCTAGACTATCATAGCAGAGTTACAAGTTGTAGAGATTTCTAAAGAAACATAAAAAAAACTACTAGTCAAACTTGGTATTGAATAATTCATTTTATTTAAACATTTTAGAACTCAATACTTTATCCTTTCTAGAACCCAATACTAGTTCAATATCATCTAATATAAAAAAAAATTCATTGAAAAAAAAAACTTCAAACGAAAAATGCACTAAAAAGTAAGAAATAATTCCGTTATTTATTATTCTCTCTTTATTAGGACAATAATATATAATAACTAGCTGATCCGGCAAACGTTGTTTTGCTATATAAATTTGGGGTGGGCCACCCTTATCACTTAGGGGGTTGTAAAATAGATAGTAGCCGATTCTCAGACCTACTGATTATGCATATAAAATTTCATAAAAATCGCTCGAGCCGTTTCAGACGAGTATGGTAACTAACATTGTGACACGAGAATTTTATATATAAGATCGTTGTTTTTGAAGTCGGTGCCGATCATTAATCTCAGAGTAATCAGTATACATACATAAAAAAATATACCAATCGAATTGAGAACCTCCTACTTTTTGAAGTCGGTTACAAATATAAAGTCTTCCTTACCCTGTAATAGGACTATCTTTCGCATTATGTAATGGAATGTACTCTTTATATGGTAATGGAAATAACTCTTTACCGGCGTCAGTGTTTCCGAATTCCTTTGATTTGGACTCATTTAAAAGAAGAGTGAATCGGCATCTTTTGGAAAAGTGCGCTACATCTTAGACTACTTCACTCTCCATTAGATGTGATCGTAGCCAAGCACTTTTCTGTCATACATAAAAAAAATTAGGAAAACGGCATTCATCTGCATTTTTAAAGATAGCAAGTTTATCTGGAATAACAAAGGTAGTCATTGTCGTAAAAACTACTGAAACTACAAACATTAAATTTGGACAGTAGGTTAATTTTGATATCATAGAGAGTCAATGTAGTTTTTTGTACAATATTTTTTATTAAAATTTATAAATGCCTATTTCAGAATTTGCCAAATTTCATCCTCTAAGTGTGTATAAAACAATTTGAAAATATCTCTTTTATCTCAGCAAGACGTGAAACAGGTTGACATTAAGGGTAAGAAGCAAACAATGTCCAATAAAAAATATAGGTATTTAACAAAACCTAACGAGAGAGCACCAATAGAAGCAGTATACACTGTTCAGTTGCTGCAGGTCTACATTACATATGGGCTATGTTTCAATTATACTGGATATCAGGAAAAGGTGCCAATTAAAAATGTTTTAGCCCAGCAAAGCTAGGGCGGATCGACTAGCTTCCTTTAACAAACAAAATAAATATTATTTTAAAACATTTTATCAGAAAGAAAAATGGCGTATAATAAAAGACTGAACCCTTGCACACCCTAATTTTTTATCATTTTACGGCTAAAAAGCCGAAGGGACGAGTCCTGTCGTTTCAAACTGTTATTGTTTCTCGTAAAAATATAAAGGTCACTTAAATATGAATATTTTGCCCTTTTACTAAATATACAATAGTAAAACAATTTAATCTTAAAAAACGATAAATTTTGAATAGTGTGATAAAACTAAACTATTTTACTCATCACATGTACCTATTTTTTTATTAAATATTTTGAAAAGACGTCCACGGCATCATTCGAAAATATTTAATAGTTTATTACACTGGCAACTGTTACCATTAGTATTTATACTAGGTTTCATAATTCCGTACTTTTCTGGCAGGTCGTAAGAGTTGCAAGGTCCCATCCCATCCCATGAACAAGGGTTACATACAATTGAAGTAAAAAATAAAATTTTTCTTATTTATTATTTATATATAAAAATCAATATTTTTGACATATTATTACGATTTTTTTTATAATTAGAAATGGAAATATTTTCCTATAGGAGACATTACTCCCCATTTTAGTAGAATTAACAAACCTTTAGTATTTTTAATATTCCAAATTAAAATTAGTGTCACCGTAAAAATATCAGAGACATCTGTTACATAAGTGTTGAATAATATTTTGTAATATAAACATGTTTTTCACTAAATCATTTTCATTTAACGTATTCCACACATGAATGCATCAATCACATGATTGTGTAATTGTGTATCCATGTGTAGAATACCATATTATACGGTATAAAATTATATAATTACTGTTTAGTTTTAATTTAAATTTCTTTAATATATCTTCATTAAAATGATACATTTTATAATCCAATGAATATTTATTTTCTAAACTGCGGTGATTGCCCAGTGATTAAGACATTGATGTCTTATTCGGAAAGTCCGAGTTCGATCCTGGGCACATACCTTTGACTTTTAGTTATGTGTGTTTTAAGCAATTAAATATCACTTGCTTTAACGGTGAAGGAAAACATCGTAAGGAAACCTGCACTCCTGAGAGTTTTCTAAAGTTCTCAAAGGTGTGTGAAGTCTGCCAATCCGCACTGGGTCAGCGTGGTGGTCTATGGTCTAATACCCTCCTCATTCTGAGGAGAAGACCCGGCTCAGCAGTGGGCCATTAATGGGTTGTGATGATGAGTTTTTTCTGAAATGTCAAAATAAGAATTCTACAAAAGTTGTGTCAAGGTGTTCTTTGACTTTTCCATTATGGAATAAAAACAGAAAAAAGTTTAAGTTGTCAATTAACGTTGAAATGAAACTAGACGGCCACAGAGTATTCACAAAGGCGAATTTGCTGTCAAATGAACTCTCTTTATATGTCGATATATAATTTAATTAGATATATATACCATTTTTAATATTTTATCTTGCTTGTAACTGTTGTTTTTACTGTCGCGTTTTTATTAGGAAAAGGAACATAAAAATATAACTGTCGCTGCACTATCCAGAACATTCCGTTTTACGTTGGTCATTACGAGGTAACGTAAAACATTAAATATTATACATACAAAAAGTTTTCGGAACTTAATCGAATCGATAAAAATTCTACGACACTTTATCTTTCCTAAAGAAATAATATACCTAGTTTAAATCATATTTTTTTTGCAACTTATTTGTAACTATTTTAAACAATTATTAGTACAATGACAAGAACGACTTTTTTTTTTTTTTTATGTTACTAGGTCGGCAAACAAGCGTACGGCTCACCTGATGGTAAGCGATTACCGTAGCTTATAGACGTCTGCAACACCAGAAGCATCGCAAGCGCGTTGCCGACCCTATCCCCAATTCCCCCCAGGAGCTCTGGTCACCTTACTCACCAACAGGAACACAACACTGCTTTAGAGTAGTGTTATTTACCTGTGATCTTCTGTAAGGTCCAGGTACTACCCCAGTCGGGCTGCTCCATATTTGAGCAGGAAATTTCCTGCTGTGCCCTACCTCAGTTCTTGTCATTATCAAAAAAAACCGCTTGTCTTAAATCGTTTTTTTACGACGACTTAACAAATAAGTGCTAGTTATACCTATACCTGTTTTTATCCGAGAATAAAAATGGCTTTTAATAACAGTATCAGACCCTACGAACCGTAATTTTTTACCTTTTTACGTTCCTAAAAGCCAAGGGGACCTGTCTTATCGTTAGAAAAATTTTATTACAAGTCGTAAAGAGTATAAACCTATAGGGACTTGTTTTCTGATTTCCTGATAACGTACCAGTGAAAGGTTAAAGAAATATATGAACCTATCTTCCTGTATAATATTCCTAATATGATATTATAAATTTGAAAGTAACTTAAGAAACCTATTGTACGTTTCAAACTAAACTAATTAATGAGCCATTTAATATACTACTTACGCCATCTATCGACTCTTAAATCACAAAACCGATTTTGATGAAATTTGGTAGAGAGATAGACTGGATGTTAAAATAGGGGATGAAGTCCATTTCGTGGAATTCCACCCATTCCGCCTTTAGGAAATAGTAGAAAATTAAAATGTACAATATAGCGTAAAGTGATATAGTGAAATCGCGATGCAAATGTGAAATTAGACCTGGTATACACGTGGAAAATTGCACCCTGGCTAAACCGGGACGTGTCGTATCTTATATAGGTCATAAACTGACTTGACCCAGTTTGGGAAACTTAGAAGTTGCCATAGAGGTTAGCTTGTAGATGGATTTCTTGCTTTCGCATATTGAAACTTCACTTTTGAAATGCGAACTGGAGAATGTCCATGGCAACATTATGGAATCTGTATGACATGGAAAGGCACTATTCGTGGACTTGAACTGTAAACCATCCTATACACCTCGCTGTCGACCTCTTGGGGTTGATATAGCATCAAATACCATTTTGAGAATCACTGTAAAGCAAGAAACTTTTCTGCGCTTATAAATTTTCGAAATAACTTTATTAATATAATTCAGAGAATACGGCTGCATTATATCTTCCAGATTCTTCTCTCTTTTTCTCCTATGAATATTTATAAGTCTTAACTAAATATTATTAAATTTTCCTGGTCTATTTGTGATGGTAAGTTTATTTGAAATCTTAGTTTCCATCTTATTCAAGGTTTGAAAAACGCAATCCATGTCATTTGATGGGTAATTAGCTTATTCGTGGATTTATTTGGACATTATGAAACAGACTTAGGCTGTGTTTCGACCACAGATATGCAAGGATGCGTGGCGAGGGATGTGTTTGTTAAGAACCAACTGTCGTATCATCTACGCAGTTTCGCTCAGAGCGTGTAAAATGGTCTCATCACTCGTGGAAACGAAGCCCAAGTCTACAAAAATATTCATCAAATAATCAAATATATTTTATGAAATTTTGTGTTTAAAGCTTAATTAATAAGCTTAGTTATAAATTTCATAGTTAGTATCCAGCTTATACTCGTAATTTAGCAGGGATTATACTGTCACCTGGTTCGGCGTGATGTCGCTGTCATACTAAGCCGTGGACAGGACAAACAACTGATAAACTGCTAGGTACTTGCTAATTTGACATAAAATACTACTATGAATTCCCTAATAATATTTTGTGACTATAATTTTAGATGAATTTGCTCTCTCTTTATAACATATAACATTCACCTACTCAGACCCGACATTAATCACTTACGCGCCCTGGGCGAATGTGCCCCTTCTGAAAACACTGACCACCAAAAAAGGTGATACAATGATTTCGGATTTAGCTGGGCCCCTTTTGGAAATACTGACGACGAAACACAGGTCATTTAATGATTTCAAATTGAGGTGCACCAAAAATTATGATTCAAGGATATCGCTGCGTCCCTACCGTCCCGGACGGTTGTTCGCTTCTCCCACCCCTAAAGCCGCTAGCCGCTAGATATTCAATAGCAAGCACCTATTACTACAGTTTACTAGCACTACTTTAGACAATGTTCACTTAGTAGTCGTCGAGAGTTGCAATGTCAATAGGATATTAATTATTAACGTAACATAACTTTTGCAATACCAAATATGTGTCCAGTTTTAATTTTAATTGAATTCCATACATTTTCTTGTTATATTTATAAGAATAATAGAAGACAATAATTTGAACTATTAAAATACCTAATCTATTACTTTGACTGTTGTTTAACGAACAAGCAAACTAATTAATCTATCAAGTTATCTCAGAATTGAGAGTTGAAATTGAATACTGCTTTACATTACGTCGCTAAGGATTTGGTGGAAGCTCCTCAAGAGACCCTACAGTCACGAACTGATGGCCGCTTGTTTGTACTGTTTTACTAATTTAGAATATCAGGATATTATTACATGGCTAAAATTAACTTAAAATTGCCAATAAGCATTGCCAAAAATATTGCAAGAAGTGCTGTTTACTGTTATAGTTTTAGTTCGTTCTTATCGAAGATTAAGCGAGTTATTTTTTATTTTTAATATTTAGTAGCTTACTCAAGCAGTGGACGGTGTTAATAAACCTACTCCTGGGTCACAAGCGAAGCATATTGCTATACAGTAATGGGTATCATCATATCTAATCTCTTACAGTCTCAAACAAATGCGCACATAATTACTAATCCTTATTTCTTTATTAATATAATATTTTCAAAATAATGTTTGTTTATTTATCCTCTATGCTATAACAGAGCAACGGATTGATGTCATTTTTTTAAAGAGATGGCTTATATGTCTGAAAATAACATAAGTTAGTTATTATCTTGTAGGATAATCATGAATATTATTTACAAAAAAACCCTGCCTGAGTTACTTTACTATAACCGTTTTTGTTACTAAGCCCTTGAAATAGAAAAAGAAAATACATTTACAGTTAGGAAAAGAATATAGACTGCTTTTTGTAAAAAAAATTTAAAGGTATAAAATAGGAATGAATTCTTGTATGAGGAACTATTTCTCAATTTAGATATCTATATCTATACTATTATATAAAGAGGAAAGATTTGATTGTTTGTATATTTGTTTGTTTGTTGCGAATAGACTCGAAAAGTACTGAACCGATTTTGAAAATTCTTTCACCGATGGGAAGCTACATCCTTTTCGGGTAACATAGGCTATGTGGTGTTGCCATAAATACTCTAATTAACAAGATATGGCCATTTAAGTGCCATAAGGTGGTCATTTTGTAAATTGAAGAGATTCTCAGGAACTACAAATCCGATTTAAAATTTTTTTTCACTGATAGGAAACTACACTATTCGCGAGGGACAAAAGTGATTTAGTGTTGCCATGTACATTTTTTAAATAATAGAATATCACCATTTTGTTGCTACTAATCTGATTTTAAAAATTCTTTCACTGATAGAAGTCTATAGTATTTCCGTCTCTCTTCCTCTTATAATACTATCATTGTCTCTCATTTTTTCTCTCTTTAATTTTTATTTTTATCTGTTCAGAGTGATTCTTTTCACTTTCTTTCTTTCGATTATTTCTCTCTTTCTTTCTCTAACTCTCTTACTTTCTCTCTTTCCTTTACCTATTCAATTTTATTTTGGCTCTGTCCTTCCTCTTCTACTATCTATCACTTTTCTTTTATTTTTGTTTCTATCATTTTTCTTTTTATATCTTTTTCTTACTCTCTCTCTTTTTTCAAATAATGAAAAACTATACAATTACATAGTGACAATTTAAGGACATCAATTATAATATTTTTTTAAATACCCGGAGCGAAGCGAGGACGGACCGATCGTTATTAATAAAATTTTATCATTATATCCTTGATACATAGACAAACTTATGGGCACCAGTTGGTAGTTTTATAATAATAAAATTCTTATTATTGCTTACATGATCTAACCACTGAAAAAACAATCCTATAATAGTTTTTAGACTTTTTTCACTTATATTTGAAGTCCTTTTTATTTTGTCTTATCGATAACAACATTGAGAAAATTGTATAAAAGAAAAGCATTTCTTAGACAATATATAATTTTGATAAACGACAGTTTTTCTTATAACAATAAGCCCATTATCTTCGCCAATCGGTTTCGTTGTACCGGATATTGAATAGTTTCTATGTATTTTATGATAAAGGTTTGCCTAGCGGGTATGAGAAGGTATCATGTTTTTGAACGTTTGTATCAAGAGGATCTATTTATTTATTGAAACTAGTTGCACCCTAGCTTTGTTGAGCTAAAACATTTTTGAAGAAAATTGTAGCAAAATCTTCGGGATATCTCAAAAGACAATGTAAATTTTTTAAACAACTAACTATATTAAAAATACTTTTTAACGTAGATACGTTCCCAGCTATAATACGCCTTACCAATCTGGAATCTGACTTGAACGCATAGAGCGTCGTTTTATTACTAGATTTATCTCAGTTACCCACGTGAACTAAGTTATACAACAAAGACACCAACACTTCCAGTTGATTTCTTTGTCTAATCGCAGGCAGGTAGCAAATTTAGTTAGTGCTGTATAAAATCATAAACGACGAACTGGAAGCTCTATGTTTGTTGGAGAGCCTTTGTCGGTTCAAAGCGGCTTGCTTAGAATTTCTTTTCGTAGTACTTTTCTGTACCCAAATTCAACACCAATCTAGAGGCCATTCAAGTCTTAAGCAATAATGACCTTTTTAAGACCTAATGTGGTGTATGCCATTAACATTGTTACCATTTTTGATATAAAAAAAGCTCTACTACCTGTGCGAAGTAGTAGGTCCGAAGTTTATTTATAAACATTACATACAAATCTATTGATATTCAATATTTTTTAATAGGTGGCAATAAATTGAAATTGGACACATCTGGCGAATTCGAATAATGGTTCAATTTTAAATTATATTTCGCTTACAAGATCCATTTATAATAAAGGTAAATCAGAATTCTTGTCACATAAAGCTTTCTATTTTGGGAGAATTTAAAATGGACGAATACGTAATGGTTTATTTCATTCTCTGGTTAATAAAGTGTTTTAACGTTCTGAATCCAGGATTTTAATTTTATTTGTAAGATAGCAGTTTTGTTATTAATTATGTATAAAATAAAGTCCTATTCTACGTCTCAATGTGTTCGCGATAAACTCAAAAACTACTGATCGGATATTCATACTGCTTTCATCCACAGACAGGTGATACTTAGTAGCCTAAGACTTCCGAAAAAAAGTGAATCCGCCTGTTAGCTTTCATTAAACTCTGTTTTAGCCATATTAATTTAGGGAGGGTTGTTAGTTATCCGCAAAAAGCTAGGGCGTAAAAGGCGCCGCGAAGTATTTAGGGGGCGCCAAAATGAAAATATAATATGAAAAGGGCTTCGAGCAAAACGGCTGCTCAACAATTGAAAATATACTTTAAGGAGTGTATCTCCGTTGTTTTTGCTCTCACCTCTTTCATTGCATATTTGATAAAACTTCTATAAAGGGCTAATCAGATTATTGTAGACGGGCCAAGTCAGAATACCTTGTTTTTTTGGTCTTCAACTATTGGCGCTCATAAGATTTTGGCACAACGGCGTAAAAGATGGTTGGCGCGTCCCTGCATGTAGTTTTTTCTGTATTGATGATATTTGTAGATGCGATTACAGCAGCCATGTCTCTGTGTAATAATGAATTAGAAAATAAATCACAAATAAATATTCTTAGTATGAAAATAATAAAGTGGCCCACTTTAGCAGTGAAGCGTACGAGCACGCAATCGCATGCAGTTTCAATATCCGGACGCCTAGTCAAAGTTTGTTCTAAAGTATCGAGCATATCACAATACGAAGGCAAAACTCGGAAAATGTTTCCATCAAACACTATTCCGGTTTCTGAACACTGAATTTTTCGGTGGAACTAAAATTTATCTTCAAATTTTAGATAGTTTGCAGGAACTGCGATTTCAATATCTTGAATTTCAATGACTTCGTAGCATCTATGTGAATAAAAATCGGCCAAGTGCGAGTATGGAACTCGCGCACTCAGGGTTTCGTACAATTTAAATAACTAACGCTATCAAGTTTTATTTTGATATTTATTATTTGGTTTTCGTGTGTGGGTCACACAAAACCAAAATATGATCAAAAGTAGTATTGTGGGGCATTTTCTCCCGAAATTAGTAATGCGTATTTTAATAGACATTTTTATGTATTTACAAAAGAATATAAGAAAACATTTTAACAATAAAAAAATACCGACTTCAAACTGAGAAATGCAATAAAAAGTGTAAAATAATTACATTGAAATAATTTTGAAATCGGTGCACATAATAATATCAATAACATATATATTTTATCAAACATAGAACCTTCTTTTTTTGGAGTCGATTAAAATATTTTACGAGTTGTCATTTAACAATATGTCATACCTATTGTCAACAGTCGTTGCTAGGATATTCGCTAAAATAGCTTTAGGTTCATTTCACACGATGCGATAGCAAAAACGTCGATGCTTGCGATTTTACTAACATTCGAATATGTTATACATATGCATGTCTTCGGTACAAACTTACACCCTGATTAACAGGTAAGCTAGAGGACTTAAAAAATTTGAGTAATTGGAAGAGGTGCCTTTCTTTAAACCTTATTGATCAGTCTGAAAATTAAAAATTTAATAAATTAATTAATGGAATTTATATATTACGAAATAATCTTTTTTAAATATATTACAAATTATTTCTTTCTTGCTTGGAATAAATTTATTTAAATTCTTAAAATTTCAATTTCAAAACTCGTTAACCAGAGTTTAAAAGGTTTAAAATGTTTTGTATCTGTAGCGAGGGTAGGTATATTGTATAACATATTCGAATATTATTAAAATCGCAAACTTCCCCATATGCGGACATGAAATCCACTTTTTTCATCCGCATATGGGGAATGCCCTATAGAAAAGTACTTATGATCACGTTAGTATAAATACTGCTTTATATTATTGTTGCCATATTTATTGTTTGTTTACACTTAGTAGTTTGAAATAAAGCGTATAAACCTAAATATATAAAACTAGCGGCCCGTCCCGGTTTCACACGGGTGGACAAATATTTTAAAAACATTTTGACTCGCGCATTTCGCGTTCCCCTTTCTCACCGCCTTGCTCACCTCGCTGTGTGGAACCACCGGCCCGTCGGCGTGTATTTTTTGTTTATAATTATATTTTTAATTTCGTAATATCTTTTGAATGGAATGTCCGATTTCAATAATTCAAAAAGTAATCAACAGGTATTAAAACAGTCTTGGTTACGAAGTAATTTATTTGGACATAGGCATAGATAAAATGGCCTGATTTTGATAGGTATGTCTGTCAACTTTTAAAAAGTAAAAAAGTGTTTATAGTGTTATAACTATAATAGTTGGACATATAGTCTCGCGAAGTTTTTTGTAGATATTAATACGTACTATAATATTGTAGAACATATTTTTGTTCTATCATCAATACTTTTCGCAGCGCATGCGATGAAAGACATTTTATGGCTAATTTTTTACACCTTGGGTTGGTTTTAGTAAGAATTTCTGAGGATCTCAAATTTTTTCTAGTAATAAATATAGCCTATGTTACTCAAGGATAATGTAGCTTTCTAATGGTGAAAGAATTTTTGAAATCGGTCCAGTAGTTTTTTAATTTATTCGTTACATACAAAAATACAAATCTTTCCTCTTTATAATATTAAGTATAGATATCATATTTTCAGTGATGTAACAATAAATTTCCATTTTCGAATTTTTACCCGTACTACTACCGTATTAGTGCTATAAGAGCCAAAAAAGTTGGCAAAAATGATGTTCCTAGGTTAAAGGACCAAGCCAGGGATTTTTGATTCTTGTCGTAAATCATAAAAGCATCCGTATCATTTTATTAAATTGACTTAGCAGTTTGATTTTTTTACATATCCGAAAGACTAGGCTTGAATAATTGATATAAATTTCAACTTCATATCTCCACGTTTTTCTATGAAAAAGGGCCATATATATATATATACTGTTACTATGCTACTTTGGTAAAATTGGGTTTATTGTTAAAATCGTTTCTATGTAATCTGGAAGTGGGTTAGGTTTTTGATCTATAGGTCAATCAAACAGTCACACAAAGGTAGTTTTTAAATTTTTATATATCAATAACAGTTTGAGCTACATTTATGAAATTTAGGATTCCAGACAAGCTTTAATAAATGTGGATTTGAGAATTATTGATTTTTTGCTACACGTCTTATTTTTTGTTCTTATTTCTTACGTCTTATTTCATTTCATTTAATTACTCGTTCATCTCTGGTGTAAAGGAAGCCTAACTCTCCCAATTATATTTATAAGGTATAAATATTTTTCTTTGCGTTCTAATATATAGATAAAGAAAGCCATACATATACTCCATTTCTAATTTATAAAAAGCTTTGGGTATAACTAAAAATCCTTATTAATCATATCTTATTAATATTTAAGTTCAATTGTCTGTAAACTCTATTTCCAGCTCTATAAGATTGATATTCCAATCTCTGGTTATTGAATGGAAGTGCCTATTTCATGGTCAGTATCAAAGAGCCTCTCAATGAACTCGTTATTAATCGATATGATTGAATATTTTCCTTTATATTTATGTACGGATCAGACGCAATCAATTAGACGCTGTAGGTATGTTTTGTTCGCTAAGTATCTCATATTTTGCTGGAGTGGTTGGTTTCCTATTACATTATCACCATATATTTCCACATCTGATCATCAGCCTAATAGCCAGACTGATTTATTTTACTAATTTACAAATAAAAAAAAATACTGAGTTAATTTGGTTCCTAACTATATTTTCAACTAATAAATACCATTTTTTCACACAATAATACAATATACCAAAAAAATGTTTAATTTAAAAATTCACAGATAAGCTGGAGAGTAATCGGCGACATAAATTTACTACTAAAATTTAAAAAATTCTTCTAACTAGAATTTTATTTTTATTTAAAAAAATAACTCGATAATACTCAAAAATATTAAAATAATAACAAAATTTCAATATTTACTAGCATTTTACAACTCAACGTATCTCATATACTCGTAGCTCGAAACGAGCTATTGGAAAAAGCATACATTAGGGTTTGGCTGAGATCCAGTTTGCTAACATATGAGAAATCGTAATATTATGCATTGTAAATTTTAAACATACTATATTACACATATCGACATTATACAGTCATGCAAACGTTCGACTTATAGCTAACGAACCCAAATTGTGTCTTCAGTAAATTACTGGTCAGTGACTTCAGTAAATCAGATATGTATTTCACATTGCTTAATTTAATTAATATGTATTATAAAATATGCTTATTTAGCTGAGAAAAGAATTGTTCTGTCATTATCAAAACCCATTTATAGCCCTCTGCTGAGCCAGTTTTCCTTCTCATACTGAGGAGGGATTAGGTAATATTCCATAATGCTGGTCAAATGCGGGTTGGCAGACTCCACACACCTTTGATAACATTACAGACCTCCCTGGAGTGCAGGTTTCCTCACGATGTTTCACTTTATCGTTAAAGCAAGCGATATTTAATTGCTTGAAACACGTAAGAAGACAAATCAAAGATTTGCTCAGTTAGATTGTTATGTAACCATTACAAGAAATATAAAATGACGTCAGTTATAATTTGCAGTGTTTATAGACATCAGTTGTTCAATGTTATTATTAAGTGGTTATTAATGTTCCGTTCAGTCCTGTGAATACCATACAGTATGTAAAAATGTATACAATATATACTTTTACGATAAAATGTTTATATTGGCGCCTAATTGTCAATTCTCGTATATTTGGAGTTTAGCTTAGTCTGACTTAGAGCGAGCGTCAAATGAACTTAATTCTGAAAGCCTTGGAGAGCGACTATTAGGCGTCTGACTCGTAAATATTCATCTTGCACTACAAATATTAGTGAAACATCTCATCTACGATCTCTATATTTTAGTATACAAATCTGTAGATTATAATATGTTTATCTTGCTAGACAAAAGTAATATTAAATGTTACCGACACTTTTACTAGCTGTTGATTGACGAATAGTTCTTATAGATTTCTTCTGCTTTGACAAAATATCTCAGACCCTATAGATTTAAATAATCGTGTCTTTATCGTTGTTTTAAATTTAGTGTAATAGTGATAGATCACCCACATTATGGATTGCGGAATTTACCTTTATTAGTTTATTAAGATGATAAGCAGTGTGGTCAGTGGAAGTGAGTTAAAAAACTTGCACCTGAGCCACAAGTGTTCTGATAGTTATCACTCATATAACTCAGTTGTACCCGTACAACAATTTGTTTTATCTATAATTTATTTTTTAAGAATACTAGCACCTAAGACCCGCGCCGTCTTTGCTGCGGTCATCGGGCCTGACCTCTCGCTGCCGGCGTTAGTCCAGGCCATGGTCGGCGGCGAGCAGGCTTGAAAAGCCGTCGCAGTTTTCGCAGAGACTGTGATGACTGTTAAAGAGGTGGCGGAGAGGGTGAGGGAATGCGATTTTAACTCCTCCCCTATGCGCCGAGGAAGAGGCGGTCGACGGCGTCGAGCCTATGTGGCCTCACTACCGCCATAAGGACGCTGTCGACGAATGAACCTATGGGGGCAGACGGGGGAATCTGTTGCCCATTTAGAAGCCCAGTGCTGGTGCGCGGCCTACGTGTTCTTCTGACGCCACTATGCGGAGAGATACTTGTCACCTCGGTCCCCCGGAAGAGGGTCTGGTTCTGGACGGCTGCTGACGGGGCCGTGGAGCGCTTCTCATATCCCATGGCCTCGTCATTATTGCAGAGGAGAGGAACACCCCGGATGGTTTAGCGGGTCGGGCTACCTCCTCCAGAGGTAGTATTTTAGACTGTCCCCTTCAGGGGCAGTTGCTCCAACCCCGCATAACTTTCCCAAGACCCCGCTTGGGAAGGTATCTGTACGCAGATTCCTCCGGGTTAACAAAAAAAAAAAGTGGACCACGTCAGTAGTTCAATGACTGGGATTTGAACCTACGACCTATCGATCGTGAATCCAACGCCTGATCTACTGACGCTAAAATAAATAGTAATTGCCCTAAATATTTTCAATATTTTTGTATCATCTAGGCATAAGATTATAATAAATATTTGTATGTTTAGCTCGAATACATACTTCCCGAATTATGCATATTTTTAAATTCTATTTAAATTTAGATATTTTAAAGCATTAATAAGTATGTAATAGGTTTATATTTGGTTTACGTAAATATGAGCACATTTCTAAATTTCGTAATAAGTTCAAGTGGCTCCCGATCCGTTTTCGCAGAAATACTCATATCCTCAGTCTTCTTTACCGTATACTGTTCAATCCTACTACACCATTATATCAAAAAGAGCGTTTTGAGTTTTTATGTAACTAACATGATTTGCTACTCCGTTCAAATCAAAACATTGCAGTTTATTATATTCAAAATCTTTTTCTGTAAAATCTGTAAGCTTGCAGTGAAACAATCTAAGTCTCTTTCAATTTTTTAAAACGAATCAAAGAATTCTATTTTTGTCATTGAATCTTTTCGTACTGTTAGCAAACTTATTTATATTTTATCATTTTCAGATCTTGTATGTGTATTATGTATTAATATATCATAATTTTAAGGTGTACAATAAAGAGTATTATTATTTTTATTTAGACTTGATATCTTATTCTGTATTTTATAACAGAAAGTATTATCCTAAAACATTTTAACAATTAGTTTCATCTGAGTAAATTCTGTGGGTTTCTCGTAACTGTCACTAATTATTTGTTGGTTAATTAGTTCAAGGTCTTAGCATTGAAAATTCTGGAGCTGAATCTGTCGCATCATCCACATTAGAACATCACCATTACATTCCAGTTTTCAGAATGTTTAACCTTGTTCTTTGTAAAATGTCGGCTAGCCGTCGCCTGTAATATCATTTATATATAAATATTAAAAAAAAAAATAATGACATCTGTCGGAACTCATACGAACGACTTATTTAAAGTTAGTTAAACTTTTTGTACGTTAACATCGTGTCATGACCGTCACGTCACACCTATGAAGATTATCGCTTTTATAAAAATATTTTGATTAATTGCTAAACTAAAAATAAGTACAATTAAGAATACGTATTGTATCATAAGGATAATGGATAGGATGATGATATCCCTGCTTTGCTTTTTGTAGTCTAAATTAAATTCCCGTCTCAAGACCGAGTATAGTAGTATCCCAACCACGAATGGCCTAAAGGTAATTATAAGTAAGTTATTAATATATCAAAATTAATTACCTAAATTACTGACCGATTGATAGTCCCTCAGGGCAGTACCCTTTTCAGCTATTGATATATTTGTATAATATTAGTTAATGTATTAGTTTCGATCTTTTCAAGTTAGTTTTCTTCAATATTTTTTTTCTAGATTTATTACGATTTAGACTAAGTAGTAGCAAACGATCTTTAACTTTTGAACCAGTGACGTCCATTACTGAACTTTAAATAAAATCCGTTCAATTCCTAATGTCTACGATCAATCATGTTTTTAAAGAAGCTTAATGTCAAAACTTTTTATTAATGTCTAAAGTTTTCCTTTCCTTTTGGCCACGTACTTTACACACCGCTGTTCATATAATTTACGTTGTTTAGAAACATAAAAATATGCTAAAACTACTTTAACAAACCCAAGTTTTAAAAGCCATTGAAGGTCCACTAAAACCTCCTGATTCCATCGTCAGATACCGGGCACCTAACGCAATATATTGGAAAACGAAATCCCAAATTCGTAGGATTTAATGGTTACACTGAATAGTTTCACTATCTACTTCCTGTTTCCATCATCAGATCAGCTCTAAAATACAAAATTATAGTATTATCATTAAGAAGTTAACATTGTTATATATCATTTGAAAATCTGAAATTTTTAGTAACACTGTGAAAAAATACCTATTGAATTTTTGTCTGTATGTTAAGAATTATTATTTCAAAAACTTTATGTAACAATTAAGGTCTCATGTTAAAATTAATATCAAATACTCAACTTTTAATTTACTTGAAGCTGTAAAAATATTTTTTCTTTAATCGCAATTAGATCAGTCATTTATGAATTGGTAATCCGAAGGAACGAAGTTGTACTTGAAAGCATATTCGTATCGTTAATCGGTAATTTGGCGTACATGAGCAAGTTGAGTAGAGCGTTTTATTTAAAACTAACTATTGCTCTTGATTGCGTCTACAAAAACTTAAAAATTGGATCCAATTCACTCACACACTCTCTCCCAGTAAAATTTTTCCTCATGCATATGTCGGAGGTTTGAGTTAGGTTTAGGTTAGCCTGAGGTTATGTTAGCCTTGTGTTAGGTTAGGTTAATGTTAGTCTAATCTTAGGATTAAACAGTAAAACTAAGCAGTGGAGGTGAGTGTCTCGCTCGACTAAAGGAATTCCTTAAGCCTACACCTTGGTCACAAGTCCAAGGCTTGAGTTCCTGTCAGAATAGTTCTAGTCAGAATATTAAAAGAATCGTAACGTTTAGTTATATCCTAACCGAATAGCTTTTGAGATAGGCCATCCATTCCATTCCTTTCTTTTAATAGTATCCAACACATACATATTCATTCAATGAAATTTTGAAACATTATCCTAACCTATCGCCCAGTAACTATGAAGAAAATCATTTTCCGGGATAAAAAAAATCTATACTACAGAAGACATTCTTTGATTTGAATAGTAATTTTTTTAGACGCAATTTGGCATATTTATAATTCGTAACTTATGATGCTTAAGAGTCGATTGCCTTTAATTGGTATGTTAGGGCCATAACTTCTTTAACCGTGTGAAGCCAGGACGATTCACTATTCGTATATAAATTACGTTCAATGACACGTAACGATACAGAGGGATTTACGAAATTGGTGACAACGACAAAAGATCTGAAAAGTCCCTAATAACAATAGTCCAGTTTCTGAAGGCTTATCCTCTTTGAAGGATTTCTACTGAAAGGATCTCAATCTGACGAGGAGATAGTTTTTATCTCATTCGTTTTCACATTATGTTTAAGCTTCAATGTCATTAAATATAGAGGAAGAATATCCTTCAGTTATTTTTCCCTTCTATCCCACGAAAACGGTGTTTTTTTTTCAGGATAAAAAATACCTATTGTGTTAATCTGCCTTCTAAATTACTTCATAATCTGAATTGCTAAAACTTTGGACTAAATATTGGCCAAGAACTTGCGACTAAGGTATTGGTTTACAGAGCTCTTGGATATCATAATAACATATTTCACCACTTAACCACCACACACTATTATATTTCAACACTACTTTAAACAATAAGTATTACTATTAAATTAAAAATTTAAACTAACCTCGACTATCTAATGTTGACATATCTAGGAGATACCATCATAGAAACTATTCACATTAGCCTAAACATCAAATATCTGCTGTAAGTGGCTGAGTTGGATAAAGCGCAGACTAGATCTAGAACTAGACGACCTAAGAAACTATTGTCATTAGCCTAAACACGAAATATCTGCTGTAAAGTTTCGTACAATACATACATCATATTGACATAGATCACTGTCAATTAAATATTTTTGTTACGTAACAGTTTTCAGATTGTATCCTTTATGTCTGTACATCGTAAGGAAATTTTAACTCCTGACATTTCCCTAAAGTCCTCAAAGGAGTGTAAAGTCTGCCAACCCACATTGGACCAGCGTGCTGGTTTTCTCCTCATTCCGAGGAGGAGATCCGGCTCAGGAGTGGGCCATTAACGTTTTGTGATAATGATGATGATCCTTTATGTGTGATGTAATATATTGCTTCTTACTTATTTTCATGATTCTGTCAATATAGGCATAAGCAGCCGTTATTTTGATAGCTCTTAGGGACAGTAGATCTGATCCATCATTCTTTAAAAAACAGGGTATTGACGGAGAGACAGATGGAAACGAAGTGTTCTTATAAAGGTTTCTATTTTCTATTTGAGACATGGTACCTATAAGAAGTAAATAAGTAAATATTAACAAAAAATATAAGTTAAGCCAAGAAGATTCGTTGAGTGGTTGTAATGAGTACGCCCCGCCATTTGTCGACGGTTAAAAACCGATATTTAGTCGGAAGACGCTATTAGTTGGAAGCTATCACAAACATTTGCGGAGGTATCCGAGAGTACACTTTACAGCTAAGTGCGACTAACTCACTCGTACTTATCTCACTGACATAGTGACCGTTATTGAGGGTAAAATGAGTTTTTCTCCCGTTACTGTCGGATTTGCTAGACTTTATGGTTATAGATCTATAGGGTTACATAAAAAACAAGGAATGTTTCGTGTTTTGTTTAACGTCAAAAAATAAGAATAAATATTTTTTAGTAAATTTTAAGCCAAGATTTTTAATTTACCGGGTTCCCTGGCTCATAAAAGAAAAAGGGTAACCTTATATGATCACCGGTAACCTCGTGATTCGCCTGTCTGTCCGCATATCAGTTAAGGTGATTTTCTCAGTAACACAATGAGGTATTAAGTTGAAATTAATAACAAATGCTCTGGATTATAATACCTTGAATGCAATATACTGCAGTATCGTTTGATATTTAGACACTTTTAAGGAAATCATAACTTATAGAGTTGTAGTAGGTACCAATTTATAAGTAGCGATTTATAAAAGAAATCTTTGTACTCTTAAATTAAAGAAGCTCCACATGGATCGCAAACCGCACTCACTATTGTTAGCAACATCGTTTATAAATTAGTTTTCATGAGTAATTCCTTTTATATTATATCAAATATAGCCACGTGTAGACAATATATTAGCTTTAGTGCCATAGATTGAAATCAGTCACTCTGGTGTTTCGTGTTAGTGTTTTTTTTTTTTTTATAGTAGATAAGGTAACAAGCGAGCTAATGGTCCACCTGATGGTAAGTGGCCACCATCGCCCATGGACATCGACAAAACAAGAGATACTCTCTCGTTTTGTCGATGCGTTGCATCCCCGAAGACAGGGAGGGAAGGGGAGTGAAGAAAATAAATGATGCGGATTCAGCGAACCCTGAGCAAGAGCCCAGAATCCACTAGATCCGCAGCATTAATGGGATGGGAAAGGGAGGGGGTAAGTCTGGCCCACATGCGGCTCAACCGGAACGCGTCTATGACACTTGGCGGTCGGATTCGCATGCTGGTGGTCGCAAGCCAGTCGGGGAACAGATCCCCTACCACCAAGGGGGTGCTGGGCTACTCGCCTTTTACGAGATGCTTGCCCAGCGGCAGAGGGGAATAGTATTCTAACCCGTCCCCCCACGGGTAAGTAGTGTACATGGAAATTAGTATTATAGTTGTTAAGGTCCACGTAAGTTAACTTTATTATCTAGGTATTGTAGTTAGTTTAGTAGGCAGCGAAATACTCTACTTGTAATTGTATAATGACCTTTAACCCTACATACTTTTACCATCTATGACACTATTAAGAATTTTGTCTGTTAGTTATAAGTTAACCTGATGGATAAGGATCTTAAAGTCAACTGTTCCTTCAATTAATTAGTAAATATTGTTAAGAAAAGTAACAAAGGTTTGTGCTTATATAGAGTTTGTTGTAGCACAATAATTGCTTACACGGACGAATCCTTTAATAGCGTTAACACCGTTACATTACAACAAAGCCAGGAGAATTTGGCTGTGTCACGTATCCTCTACGAATGGAATTGCTCTAAAGCCCTGTTAATGAAATACTTCCCTTTTCACCATATTATTATTACGATAAGATTTAATAATTCTGTGGTGCAATGCTCACAATCCTGCACTACATGAAACTTTTGTAATATTAGATGTGATGCACCCGTCTCACATTAATGTAATAGCTAGAAATAAGGAGTCTACAAAAATTCACCCCTAACATATTTAAATATTTTTTTTTCTAGTTTTTAGTTATTTGTTAGTCTTAAAAAAATTATTTGCTATGTAACTTTAGTAAGTAACTTATACATCCAATTTAGTAAATTTAGACATCTATAATAGTTTTTTAGAAACACGAGTTAGTAGTTCATGGTTAAAATTGTTTTTTCTGATAAAATAATTGGTCAAAAATATCTTCTCATAATTATTATAAACAATCTCAAGTAGACAAAGGCATCTTACAACTATATAAAATTGCTTATACTTTTTAGTTTTATATTATTCACATAACACGTACTCATTTTTCTTAAAGTAACTTAATAAAATTAGACTAAGTGTTTCGGAAGGGGACATTTATGACGCACATTGACTAATCATAAACGATACTGTTACGAACTTTTGATAGTCAAAAATCTATAATTTTTTGTCCTCCTTTTTTCCTCAGCATCTTGGGTATCCCTTCTCAGAATTAGAAGGGCCATAATCTACCACACTACCTAGTGCGGTTTGGCAGACTTCACACACTATTGAGAACTTTTAGGAAACTTTCAGGAGTGCAGGTTTCCTCACAATGTTTTCCATCACCGTTAAAGCAAGTAATAACTAATTTATTAAAACACACAGAACTCAGAAAAGTCAGAGGTCTGTGCCTGGGATCGAACTCAGACCTTTCTTAACCAACAGGCTTCATTACGAGAGTTGGATTCTTTTACAATCTATGTTTATTGGGATACAGATACCACTTCCACTTTTAGATGTCTTTTTGTACGTTATTCTAAGTTCCCATGTCAGTTCAGATGAATGGGCGGCTAAAGCGAATGTTACAGCAGAATTGTTTCATTTATTCGCCCTCAGTATTTTATTGTACTTGTAATTTAAACAGAATAGCCCACTTAGGGTGGAGGGAGGTTACGTTAAAGCTCATGAGTTGAATATAAAACGTGTTTCCGGATTCTGTCGTTAGTCAGAACAGCCTATTTCTTCTTACGAGCTTTTATTTAATTCGCATATTCATATAGACATTAGACTTTATTACAAAGTACTTATGAGTTTTATCACGTCAAAATAATTTATAAACGTTATCTATAAAAGAAGCTTTAACCAGCTCGGAAGGCAGTTCTTCAATGTCTCATCTGTTGAGAAACTTAATAGTCTTTCTTTTCACAATGTATGTATAGAAATTTGACATATCTGATAATAGAAACGAGATAATAGGATTTGAACATGCTGATAGCAAATGATAGGACAGTCGAAATTGGGCTGGTATGTTTTGTTATCATGTTATTAAAAGCTTGTATGTATATCAGATGCACGAAAGGATCCATCAACATATTATGCATAAATGAAGCTGAGAAGCTTTTTTATACTATAACAATATTTAACTTGACCCACCATTGCATATGACTGTGATACCGTGTTTTTAAAATTTCATTTCGAGTTGCTGTCTCAATCGATCCCCTCTATCATCACTTTACACCGCTCACGAGACCCGGCTGTTTGAGACCGGCGTCACTAACAATGTAAGTCAAATTGACGTCAGCATCGGCGGGTTAATTTCCCTTATTTTAGGAAATGCTTTAAGCGTCTCGTCTGGGTAAACTTAGACAAGTATTTATGATACCCACTAAAACCCAATACTGCCTTCTTTCGCCATTATAAGGCCTCACGGGATCGCTTCGCATGCTACCGTGACGCATTGACGTTATATTTGTTACCCTGGGTAAACGAACCACCATTAATTTTTTTTAATTTCCTTAAATAGGGAGAAGATGACGCCTTTTTCTTCCCGGCGATCTCCTTCAACAGCATGAGGGCTATGCAAAAGGAGGTTACAGCTATCTAACACTTTTCATTCATGTTGAACATGTCATTGACCATATTTGACAGCGAGAGACCATTATCTACATTTGCCACCAGTACTTGGCGCTGTGGCTCCCAAGCGGAAAAGTCCTTCAGCGTGTCACTAGCTGTGTCATCGCATTCGCACACGGGTGTAATTTCCCTTCTCGCAATTTGATGCAGATAGTGAGTATCTGAAGCAGCCATGGCCAGTAAGTACCTGCATCAGCCTAAAAGAAAACGCGCCCCGTGTTACCTTTTCAGCCAACGTGCCGGTTAATTCCCTAGACGAAAGATTAATTTCAAATCTATGCTTACGCAATTTGTGTAGTAGAATAATACAGAATAATTCAGTAACTTATTATGTAAAGTCAATTCTTTGATTTAATTTGTCAAACAGCTGATAGTTTATTCTTACACACTATAAAGGGCTTGTAATTAATTTGATGATATTATATTTATACAATTATTTAGTTGCCGGTATATTTGCTACTGAACTTATGTAAAGATGGAAGTGGATTCGATGAGGAAAGTGGAGGGGGGACGGCTATACCGAAGCATGGGGCACAATGGACAATGGAAATATGAGGACACCTACCGCTGGTGACAGTTGTCGCTATAAGATTTGCAAATAACAGAACTTAGGGGTCTATATAGCTGATATGTGAATCCAAGCTCACAATATTATAATGGTTAATTAATCCTATTATTTAATTACTATGAAATTATAAACAATAAGATATTTTGCATATCTCTATAATTAATCAGATTTATCAAACATAATTATTGTTGATATAATCAACTTTAAAATAATTATACAAAATATGAATTAATTAAAAATTATAGAATCCCGCGTGACTGTACATGTGTGAGATTATAGAATCATGTGTGATAATATAATCCAAGTGTGATTCGGTCAAACTTTTCTCAACGTTTTTGGGCAGAAAATAAGATAGACCGAAATAGTTTTAAAAGGAATCAAAATGTTACCTTGCTATAAACCGCGGCAATCTTTACTACCAGACTCGTATGGTACAACCCAGAAGAGCACCCTGCCCACATAAAAGTTGCTTGTAGAGTCAACACGTCCTGAAGATGCTTCGGTTACGGAGCGAAACGTACGTCGATTGTCGATCGCGATCTACTTGTGTGGTGTGTACTGGTTCGGGTTCGCGCGTTACACTTTTCTGTGAACGGTGTGTGCTTCCGGATTGTGCCGTACGAGTCTGGTAGTTAAGATCTGGTTGTTAGATCGTCGAGTTACCTACTTGTGTGGTGTGTCTTGGTTCGGGTTCGCGCGTCTCACTTTTATGTGGGCAGGGTGCTCTTCTGGGTTGTACCATACAAGTCTGGTAGTTCAGATTGCCGCGGTTTATAGCAAGGTAACATTTTGATTCCTTTTAAACCATGAATTTCCGCAAAGTAACGCCTGATTCAATGTAATATCGAAATAGGTTTTTCATGGAAACTCATTTGTTTTCTTTTTTTTTTTTTATTATCGACGTCATCTCCGTTTAGTAGTAAAAAGGAAAAAATAATGAAAACATCTACTTTCGACAAATAGCTTAGCAGTGTCTGAGGCTTGAGTCCCAGTATCAGGTTTACAAGGTATTTAAACGCATAAATTATCTAAGCTAGTAATTACATCTTATATATATTTAATATATGATTTATAAAACTACTTGTCAAACTGCTGCAGATCTGTCGAAACAGAGCTATTCAAATTGTAGAGCCAAGAAAACAGTTTTTTATTAGGTCACAGAAATTAGGCATTTTGCGGATTAAAAATAATCTTTGTTACATATATAAATTAAATATACGCAAAAAATCAAGTTGACCTGTTTGTCACAACGTGAAAGTAGGATAAAACAAACAAATATATACACATTTATAATAAAAAAGAGCCTTCACAATGAACTAGAAAAATGTCAATAAAAGGTTAGATGGCAAACGGAAACAAATTACTTGTTGACATTGAAGCCATTTGTAATATCAAGGACGTCTACCTTACCGATATCAGCCGTGACACGCAATCACATTACCAACATACATATCTACTAAATAACTTATTTTCAAGGCTTTCTAACAACTACAATATAATATTACATATTATATTACTTACAGAAACATCGGTAAATTAATAATTTTGTGTTAATGTTTTTGTCATATGAATATTACGTCACATCACTTGATAGTATAAAACAAACTCGCTTCCGGTCTATCTGTTATCGCTACAGCCAAAATTAGATGGCAGCACTGAATGTTAATTATCATTTTGATTCGCGGTTATTATCTTGTTTGATTTTTACGTAACTTTCACGTTAATTAAATTACAAAAATTAAATTTACGTAAATTTCGTTTTTCGGACCCTAGAAGAAGAGTGTCTCGAAGTAATCAAAATCTAAAATTGGTCAACGACAATTTCTTTATTTTCAGACGATTTCTTATGGAATGACCTTTTAAGAATTTTGAAATTTAGCATAAAAATATTTAAAAATACAGTATTAACTTGAATTTTATATTTTAAATACATAACTTGAAAGTATTTTGTATTTCGTATTTTAAATACTGGTGAATAAGTATTTTGTAATTTGTATTTCAATTACAGCAAATCATGTATTATGCCCAGCACTGCTCACAACAACCAACCTTTATACTTTAGTTTTTACGAGAAATAATGGTTTATTTACGAAGCGATTTTAAACAATACAGCATTAATCCTTATGCAATTAGGTATCTTAAACACATTGTACCTTTTATATAAATCAATATGGCCCTTTACAGCATGAAATTTAAATGAATATTTTCGTGAACTCTCGGTTCTTGCCCAGAGTCCACTGAAACCGCAGCATTAATGGAATGTGATAGGGAGGGGGTAAACCTGGCCCACATGCAGGGCGACCTTCACCCGTCAGACACTTGGTGATCGGATTTGCTTGTGGGTGATCGCAAGCCAGTCAGGGAGCAGATCCCCTTCCACCAATTGGGAGTGCTGGACATGTGTATTCTAATCCTTCCCCTCACGGATAATTTTGGTACTAAGTATGAAATTATTTTATATTTTACGCGAGATATGCCTTAATTTTGACGATGAGAAATAGTATATTTCGTACCAAATTAGTTTCAAGGATAAGTAAAGCAATTTCGTATTCGATACGAATTATGTTTTTTTTGTACTACCTGAAATATGTTTTTCACATAAATATGACGTCATTTGTACCGTAACCATCTCAAGTGATGTGAATATTATAATATTATGAGATTTCGCTATAAGATACACTAATTTAATACATTCAGGATAAGGTTTCGGTATGTATTCGTTATTTTGGAAGCCGTTATTCCAATCAACTTATGCAAATAGCAACACCACACAGAAGGTCTCTTCTAACAATAATTACTATGCATATCAGCCAGAAGCTTTGCATACACAAACAACAAACATTGCAATATGGTTGGAGTTTACATAAATATCGATTAGGTAACGAGGTAATGTTTTTGTAAATTCAGTTACTTTTGGATAAGTTAAATTAACATTATATCCTACATATGCAGATAGACAAATACTCATAATAATTAAAAACTTGCAGGGTCCAGTTAGTAATAAAATTAAAGGGCAAAAAAACTGTTATTTATTACGTTTCAAGTAAATTTTAAGAATTATAATGGTATGGTACTTATATATACTTTATTATTTCAAATTAATTAAAAACTTAACAATGTTTTAAATATCCTTAAAAATAAAGTTATATGGTGGAACCAAATAATTAACTTTACCAAGACGAGTCTTTGGTGGTGGACCAAACCATTCTATCTGAAAATTCTTTACAACCTCAGAAACGAAAGTTTGTAATTCCAATTCTGCTATTCGACGACCTGTTAAGTAAAAAATATATTTACTTAACTAAAATATTATTTGAAAAGTCGATATTAAATAAATTATTACCTATGCAGCTTCGTACACCATATCCAAAAGGTCTATAAACAAAAGGATGGGTGTTTTTATATGACAAAGGATTATTCTTATCTACAATCCACCTCTCTGGTATAAACTCTGTTGGTCGTTTAAAATGTTTTTCCATAGAACACAAGTACTGATGAACTACTACCACAAATACCTGTAAAGATCATGGCATATTTAGATTTTGCACTATCTGGTAGTGTAACTATTAATTGTGTTAAGTAAGATCATGACGAAGAAAAGTAGTTTTCGGGTATAGCAAATTTGAATTTTGAAGATATTATGAATGATATATAAACACAGATAAATTCATTAATGAAATAGAAATACGTTCCGTCATCTTTGTCTAAACCTGCAGCTTGATTGATATCAGTAACCCAATGGGTATTATCGTTTACGATACTAATGTCCTGCTGACAGTACTCTTTCAATTTATATTTTGATGGCCCCTGCGACGGTACTATAGCTAGGGTTACCGGATGGCCGAGAAATTCGGAATTTTAGATATAGTTCAGTCATCTTGATCTACCTTGGTGTGCAAGTCCGATTCGAATTTAGCTTCGTTTTTATTATATTATTCCAGAATTGTCCCGGATTATGTTTTTCCACATTTATCCCTAACATGATAAGTTTCCATCTAGCAAGCCTAACTACAGCCCTACCACAGCAGTCCAGTCACAATCTAAATTAATGACACCCTCATTGTGTCAATAGCAAACTTATTAATACTTTATTAACAAAATTAACTTACGTCTTTCGGTATTCTATATCCTAAAATGCTGTATTCTTTTGAAGTTTGCCTAAAATTACCTCCCACCACAGGCATTATCCTCATCGCTTCCTTGATACACGCTGTAAGGTACGACTGTCTTTCTTGGTTTGAAATAATCTCCCCTCGTAATTTATTCTGGTTTTCTGGATTTTTAGCTAATTGATAAAAAATTGCTATAATAGCATTTGCAGTCTGCAAAAATTATTTTATTAAATACATCAGTTCTTCATTGTTAAAATGTTTTTCGCATGAAAATTCATACACTAACCGTAAAGGGAAATAATTACGATTTTATAAGTTACTGTTTATAAATCTTCTCGAACGTGCTCTTCATTTTCTTTATTGATTATTGTTATATTTGATATAGTGTTTATAGTTTTAAATTTATTAATTAATAGATGCCCCGGTAACGTCGCTTTGCCACATAAATTGTAAAAAATTGGGGTAAGCCACCACAATACCCCAACATCACTTAGAGGTATAAAAATAGATGTTGACCTATTCTCAGAATCAAAATCGGTCGAGCCGTTTCGGAGGAGTATGGTAACTAACATTGTGACACGAGAATTTTATATATAAGATCAAACAATTATTTTACCGTATCGACACCAGCCAATATCATGTCACTTGCCACAGTTATTGCAACATCACGATCAATTTCTAGTAATTTTTCAAGTACTCCTTTTTCATCATTAGTTTCTTCTAAATTAAGTTCCTCTATCGCTTTATTTACAAAATATTCACTTAATCTGAAAATTGTGTTTATATAGCTATTGATTTTTTTATTATTAAAAACAATTTACTTAATTTAATTAACAATAGCTGATATTACTAATTAATATTCTTACACTTACGTCATAATCTCTTCATAATTTCTCATCGCTTTTTTAAATCCAGGAGTTGCAATATATCGCCATAAACTTGGTTGAAAATCTAGCCTTTCTGACGCCATCATGACATCATGAACTAACCGAATCATTTTTCTTTCCGGAGATTCTTTGAGATTAGTATTAAAACAATTGAGACGTCTACTAAGTGCGATCACACCAATTGATTCTAAAGCCCATAAATACATCTCCACATCAAATCTATCTCCCACGATATTGTTTTCGTTGCGTTTTGACTTTATTCTGTACAACAAATTTCAAATTAAATAAATAGGATTATCACAAAATTGTTTTATTACAAAGTTACCTTACCTTTTCACCATATCTTTTGCTACTTTTGTAAGATCCTCTGTGTATAGTTTAACTGCTTTAGATTGTAACAATGTAGGATTGACAGTTGTTCTTAATTTTTTCCAAGCTTCGCCGTGACTAAAATTAAACCGTCATTCTCAATATCAAACAAAATTAGCAAGACATCGAACTTATACTAAATTCAACTAATTTAGGTTGTATTTTTTAATCTAATAGGTAACGTTTATTATAGGACTCTGAACGATTTTTCTTACTCAGTTAACAATCCAGTTGTTTGTTTAGAAGAATAACTATTTCCTTTATAAACTTTTTTAAAATATTCCCCTGATTGAAATACTGGTCGGATCGGCGTCCAGTTTTTATTACGGAAAATCTGAAATAATATTTCTGATTAGAAATAATAATATCAAGTGTTTTTATCCAACGATGTCTTAGATTTCAAATCTAATATTAAAAATGGTGCTTTAGAAAGTCCAGAACTTGTTGATAACATTTTGATTTACTTACTTAACAGTGCTTGTACTGAAATTTATTTTACAGACTAATTGAAACTTACTGTAAGTGCGGCTTCTGGATCATATAAAAATATCATGGGAGTAGATCCGAAGCTAGATTCTAATTTTACGATAGGTCCATATTTTTTGTATAATATTCCTGCTAATTCTGCATTACGCTCATACAGTATACCTTGTAACATTATAAAAAATAATTAAATTCTTTATAATATTAAGCACTGATTCATACTTTGGAAATTCCATTTTAATATACCCACCTCCAGGTAAAAAATTTAGCAATTGTCCAATAAAAGGTAAAGATAAAGGACCAGGGATGTCTTTCCATGATTTCAATTTTCCTTCTTTTTTAATATTTAGATTTAATATTGACATAGATCTAAAAAAAATATTTTTAATTGAAACATTTCTTAAAAATATATAAGTTCTGCTTAAATAGGCAGTAGCTTAATGTTTAGGGTGTTGTACTGAAGATCATATTAAGGTCGTGAATTCAAACCTTAATCATTGCATAGATATTAGCTTACTTGAACGAATAATTAATAAAAGTACTTAAATAAAAATAAAAATAGAATTTTAAATAAAAATAGATTTTTTTACATAATTAAAAAAACTTGCCTGAGAAGATATAGCTCACTATTTATTAAACGGAATGAAACCACTGATCTTATCGAGAGCATATTTAATTTTTACTCACAGTCTTATGAATAGCAGTATTTTTTACAGATGCAAATATTGAATAAATATAAATACAAAAAAAATAATTTCTGGTTTCACAAAACGAGTACAGAGTAGGTTGAGGTCAACACCGCTTTAGTTACTACGAAATAAACGAACATTATACAAATTCGTCCTTTATTTTTCCTATATAAAAAAGCTCATTATAAAGATATCTTATATTTGAATGCAAGTTATGTAAATTTGTTTAAAAAAAGTACGGAAAACAGACAATCTTAATATTTTATTAAAATTATTAACCAAAAAGTAATCCAAATTAAAAATTATCCAATTATAAATTTTATGATTCTAAGTCAACGGGTAGTAACTTGTAGGTTTTAATTTCCTCCTGCCTCAACGGCATATGGAGCATAATCATCCATAATCGTTAATCATGAGGGAATGAGTTAGAATACAATTCCCCTCTGCCACTGGGAGAGCATCTCGTAAAAGGCGAGAAACCCAACACCCCCTCGGTGGTAGGGAATCTGTTCCCCGACTGGCTCGCGACCACCAGTATGCGAATCCGACCGCCCGAGTTGCATGTGCGGCAGACATACACCTTCCCTCTCAAATCCCATTAATGATGCGGTTTCAGTGAACTCAGGGTTCATCCTTAGGGTCCGCTGAAACCGTAGCATTCTCCTCTTCATTCCCCCTCCTCATCTTCGAGGAGGCAACGCATCGGCAATACAAGGGAAACTCTAGTATTGCCAATGTCCATGGACGACGCTGGCCAATTACCATCAAGTGGACCGTCTGATCGCTTGTCCCTTAACTGTTATAAAAAAATAATATGTTTCTAATGTGTATTACGATTCATTTTTCATGTTTTATGATTTTTTTCTATAATTCTATTTCACAACTTTAAAAATCATTTTAGCAGTTTCAGAAACAAAATACAGATGGATAAATTAATAAATGCAACATAAAATATAAATATGTATAAGGTTAAAACGAAGTAATATGAAATATATTTCATATAAAAGTAGTCAATTAACCAAACTTGATATGGTAAATCGAGGTTGTAGTTTATTTATCTGAGGCCCCGTTTTAACGTCCAATAAACTCCTTACACTATGTTTACCATGATATCAAAATAAATCAACCAAAGTTATTGGCAAAGACAGTGGAGATTGGATGCGCAAGCGCAAGTAGGGCACGCTCTTGTTGCATCTGCTTCGTGGCTGATTTGGCATTGACTTAACGACTACGAGAGTAGAGGGTACTTTACTATTTTCCATTACAATAAATTATTATGCTAACATAACACCAAGGTGATCTTAATTATAAAGTATAACTATAGCCATCTAGCATTAGGTCACAGTAACAGGTATTAGATGAAAGTGACGTCAGTACTGGTTGCTACTCTTAGTGTGTGATCATGAATATTATACGTCCTTAAAAATAAAGTTGTAGGGTCCAAGCACATAATTAATTGTACTGGCGCGAATTTTCGGTCGAGGACCAAACCATTCTATTTGGAAATTCTTGACAACCTCATAAACGAAGGTTTCTATTTCCAATTCTGCTATACGACGACCTGTTGAGAAAAGACATGATTCTTTTTAGAAGACATTGACATACATCTAATCAATTATGATCTACGATTAATATTTACTGAAAAATTCGACTGATTACATGCATACCGAATGCTTCATGTGCATACCGAATCATTACGATAAATTATACCTATGCAACTACGCACGCCATATCCAAAAGGTCCATAAACGAATGGATGTGTATTTTTATAGCTCATGGGATCATCCTTTTCCACGATCCACCTCTCTGGTATATATTCATTTGCCTTTGGAAAATGCTCTTCCATAGAACACATATGCTTATTAGCCACTACTACAAACAGCTGTAACAAAGATACATTACCTTTTATTTATGTTTTGTTTTAATAACTATAATCAAACTTACGATTACTTACATCTTTCGGTAATTTATATCCCAGAACGTTGTAGTCTTTAGTAATTTGCCTAAAATTACCCCCAACCACTGGCATCATCCTTGTGGCTTCTTTGATACAAGCCGTAAGATATTGTCTTTTTTCTTCTTTAGATAAGATTTCCTCTCTTAATTTATTTTGCTTTTCTGGGTTTTTGGCTAAGAGATAAAAGATAGCTATAACCGTATTTGCTGTCTGGAAAATAAATGTTTTATGAGCATTGTTTAGATCTCGAAAAACTTAACTAAGCAATTCATAGGTTTAATCATATTAAAATCTAGCTTTCTTAAGTCTATTTGAAGTTACCGTATCGACACCAGCAAATAACATGTCACTAGCCATAGTTATTGCAACTTCACGATCAACTTCCAGCAACTTTTCAAGAACACCTTTTTCGTCATTATTTGATTTTTTCAACTTTAGTTGTTCCATCGCTTTGTTTATAAAATATTCACTTAATCTGAAAATTGTAATAGTCAAGACGCTAAGTGAAAGCATAATTGAAAATTATTAAAATTGTGAAATTGTTATTGCACTCACTTGATTTGATTCTCATAATCTTTCATCGCTTTTTTAAACCCTGGCGTTGTTATATACCGCCAAGGACTTGGTTGAAAATCTAACCTTTCTCCCGCCATCATAGCTTCATGTGCATACCGAATCATTTTCCGTACAGGAGAATCTTCAGGAAGATTTTCGTCAAAAGAATTAAGTCGCCCACCGAGTGCAACCACACCAATAGATTCTAAAGCCCATAGATTCATTTCCACGTCAAATTTATCTTCTATCATATTTTTTTCGTTTCGTTTCGACTTCATTCTGCAAAATATTCCCCAAATCAAATCATAATTACGGATATTATGTTATATTACAATAGATTACCTCTTCACCATATCTGCTGCAACTTCAGTAAGAACTTCTTTATATAGTTTAATGGTTTTAGGTTGTAACATTATTGGATTAACAACTGTTCGAAATTTCCTCCAATCCTCACCGTGTCTATAAAATGAAATTTTTATATATTAAGTATTGATTTGGTGTAAACATTTCTTTAGTTAACAGTTCTTTAATTCTTAATTGTTTTTTTAATGCTTCCTACTACATGAGATTGGAGACAAAAGTAAGCCTGAATATATTTTGTACTATATTCTTTAGTAGTAGTCAGTGGGATGAGCCCACAGTAGGATAATTTTTATTTAGAATATTAATTCCACAACATAATTTCTAATATTAAATATTTGAAAGATGTCTTACTCTGTTAAAAGACCGGTTGATTTATCAGAAGGTGCATTTCTTCTATTGTAGACTTTTCTGAAATATTCCAGTGATTGAAATCCAGGACGAAAGGGCATCCAATTTTCATTGCGAAAAATCTGAAAAAGTATTTATGTTACAAAAAGTTATCAGGGTAGTGGAAATGGACCAAAGATGCTATACTTCGCGAGTAAACCTGATCAAATCATTTTTTGCAACCTAATGGATAATGACGATAGGAATTTTGATCTATACGAATCACTTCCGTAAAAACAGTTCAGAATGCTATTGTAGAACACAGATCTACCTTTTCTGATTTAACTTACATGAATTGCAGCTTCTGGATCGTACAAAAAGATCATTGGAGTGGACCCGAAGCTTGATTCTAACTTTACAATAGGTCCATATTTTTGGTACAAAATTTCGGGTATCTTCTCATAGCCATTAGAAAGCATACCTAGTAAAGTAAAAAATATATAAATTTAAAAGTTATACATTTTTCATATTTTAAAATTTAACTTTAATATAAATATACCTCCTGGTAAAAAGTTAAACAATGGTCCAATAAATGGCAATGATGGAGGACCAGGAATATCCTTCCATGATTTTAGTGTTTCTTCTTTTTTTATACTCTCTTTTGTCATAGACATAAATCTGAAAATTTTGAAAATGTAATAAATTAGATTAAAAATATAAAAGGCACTTCATTAGGTTTATTACAACTTTAACAGAGAGCCTTTATAAAAAATATAGCACAAAATCTTTGAAGCACAATTGCTTTAATTTTTTTTATAATAAGATACGGATATAAACAATGATTTAAAAATGAATAATAATATCAAAACTGCGTTATTATTTAAAGAGAATTAATCTTACCTTAATATATTTAGTTCACATTTTATATAAGGCAATATAACAGCGGATCTTCTTAACGAATGCATTTTTAATGTCACAAACACTTGATAATCACAGCTACACTTTTCATATACATTATCTTTTTATCATATTTATCACAACTCTAGTGAATATTTACGATAATTTTGTTATTATTTTGATTACAACGCGCAGAGCGGAACGTGTTTTAATTCGATCTAAGGCATTCTTATGTTACTTCTGTAGCGTATGTTTTTGTTACTAGGACCTTGATCGACGATTATATTACATGGCCACACTTGTACAGATTCGTATTTGGTTTACTCAGCTGTTTAAAAAATGCAGATTATCTGTGCACTATAATGCTAACAAAGTAAGGTGATTGCCCGTAATTAGTCAGTCTCAGTCACTCTCCATCCGCACCATTTCTTAAAGAGTTGTGGATAAAAAGATGGATTAAAATTTTTTAATTATTTTTTTTTATGGTAGATAAGGTGCAAACGAGCAGATGATCCATCTGATGGTAAGTGGCCACCATAGCCCATAGCGTTGCACCCTCGAAGATAGAGTGGGGAGGCGGAGTGAAGAAGAAAATGCTGCAATGCTGCGGTTTCAGCGGACCTTGACCAAGAGCCCACAGTCCACTAGACCCGCAGCATTAATGGGATGGGAGAGAGAGAGAGAGAGGAGAAGTCTGGCCCACATGCGGCTCGACTGGAACGCGTCTATGACACTTGGCAGTCGGATTCGCATGCTAGTGGTTGCAAGCCAGTCGGGGAATAGATCCCCTACCACCAAAGGGGGGGCTGGGTTACTCGGCTCTTACGAGATGCTCTCCCAGCGGCAGAGAAGAATAGTATTCTAACCCGTCCCCTCACGGGTAAAATACATGATTTTAACAAATATATAATTTAACATTGTTTTATTTAATTTTGACCCTTTTCCTAGCCCTTATCAACAGTCTAGTTATTGAAATGGTAAATTAGTATACTTTTTATTCATCATTTTTAGTGTATAACACGTCAATTTATATACGACTCTAAAATTATCGTATTACTAAACCTTGATCTTAAAGTAGGTATGTGGTATTCGTGTAATTTTTTTCGAGATCTTTTTTTTTTATTTGGAAAAACTAACAAATGTACAAAATATGTTAAAACTAGGTAAGGTATACAGCGTAAAAATATAAATTGATATAATGTACAATTCACACCGTTATCCACTAATTACATGCATAATTACATGGTTATACACAAATAATTACATGTTTATGTGATCATACATTTATCAATCCACGCGTGGCTCTTGTAATTGGATGATGTTATACTTTTCTACATTTGTTTGATTATACTCGATCATTGACTTAAGATAAACCGACTTAAACCAGTCAGTTCACATGAGTAAATTTTTATAAACGGTTATATTGCATACGGTTATGTCGTAATGCATATATATAAAAAAAGTCGGGTTTGCTCGAACACTTATTACTCAACATATAAAATATTCATATATTTTGTAACTTTCAAACATTTCATTTATATATTTACTATTTTTATATGTTTACTGTTATAAGTAATAATATATATGTATATATATAAATAATCGCGGATGTTGATGATAATCTAAATTATATAATTTGTCTCTTTCTAGCCATTGCTTTTATAAAAACTGTTAGTTTTCTTAGCGTAATAATACTTTAAAATAGTCTTACTCGGGAGGTCCGAGGTTCGATCCTGGGCACACCTCTGACTTTCTGAGTTATGTGTGTTTGAAGCAATTAAATATCACTTGCTTTAACGGTGAAGGAGAACATCGTGAGGAAACCTGCACTCCTGTGAGTTCTATTAAGTTCTCAAAGGTGTGTGAAGTCTGCCAATCCGCACTGGGCCAGCGTGGTGAACTATGGCCTAATACCCTCCTCATTCTGAGGAGGAGACCCGGCTCAGCAGTGGACCATTGACGGGTTGTGATGATGAATAAAAAACGAGTTAATTTATTAACTAAAAGAGGAAACTATAATTTTTACTCTACTCGAGCAGTATTTAGATTTTGGAAATTGGATCTCCTCCTGCTCTCTTATTTTGTAACTCTTTTAGTTCAGCTTTAATAAATTTTAGAAAACTGACAATTTTTGTCAGTTTGAATAAGCCTTGATGAATCAACGAACCGTAAGTAATATAGCAGTTATAGTGTATTCATATTCTCGTTGAATGCGATCGTATCAGTGTTGCAACTATTGTAACGCATTGTCGACTGTGACCGCAAAACGAATTTCGCAATAGAATGGATATTGTCATGAGCAAAATCCATATATGAATACTAATCTGTAACTTATATTATACTGGCAACTTATTTGTAGCCATTAAATTCAGAATTAGAATGAAAATATATTTTTGTAGTTAAATGTGCAAGTTGGGAGCACAGAATCGCAGTTATACGTAAATAATTGACTAGTAAGTTCTATTTTAATACATCCATCCATCTATAACTACTTATAGTGATTCGAGGATAGTGTTCAATTTAAATTTGTAATGAACTGTTTATCTAGTTTTTATGTAGAGACTGGAAATACATTAAATACCACCAAAATCTCTATGCATTCCTTGCTATATTTCATTTATTAAATACTACATCTTATTATGCGTACATCTCAAAAGGGATTAGGCAACATTTTTGTTAAACCGTCATATTTCAACCAATTTACACAAAACATTAACAAATTATACACCTTAACCTTCATCATGAATCACTCTTTCTATTGGTGAAAATCACATGAAAATTTATACAGTAATTTTTATGTTGATCGCGCACAGACAGACATGCAGAATCAGTGTGGGTCGTTTTTAACAATATTTAGTGATGATATACTTTTATACATTTCATTAATATTTTAATAGTGTCAAATAAATTTATTCTTAAATATTCTTAAAATATCAAATGAATGTTTACACGAGGTACTTAACCTTAGTTCCAGTGACGGTAAATAGAATGATTGTCCATTTATCTAGAATTGGTCCTCGTGTATGGACGTGTATATATGTAATACGATAAGCAATAAAATGTTTGTTTTCTTAAAAGTGAATTTACTTTTGATAATCTTGTGTCAAGTTCAGGGTGCGAGAAAGAAATCATACTCGGAACTAAAATCTTGTGATATTGGACCCTTGGCTGAGGAAATTGCGTCCTATGATACTGTGGTTACGGATATCATTGATTATGTGGTGAATGGTCCTTTTAAGGGGCAGACTTATAATGAGTAAGTTTTATTTTCTTATAAGCTATACAGGTTGGATTTTTGAGACGGGTCAGTTAAGGCAGGTACCTTAACCGTTATAGTTATAGGAAAACGTTCCTAGGAGACTTTCCATTATTTTTTGAGATATTTTGAACTGCATTCACGGATTTTTGAGAAAATGTACGGTGAGCGAAAAAAGTGCTAAAATCCAAAAAAATATTTTTTTATGTCTATCGATCCTACTTCGTATGGGGATCAAAAGACTCTATGTGACCATTTCAGGTATGAGTACTAGAAATGTCAGAAATCGCCAAAAACATTTTGCATACATTTTGTACTGAAAAGTGATAAATTAACTCGTAATATTCTTTATTCTCAAACAATCCTATTTCTTACTTTGATTAAAAGATTATTTAAGGCCAACTGAACTGCACACTGTCGTAATTCTTTTTGAAAAAACCATTTTTTTCAAGGTTCTTCAAAAGGTTTGTAATTACCTTTCTTGTTGGTACATGTTGGAATGGATATTTATTCACGTACCACACTAATGCAGCTTCTTTGTTACTATTATTTACAAAATACGCTTCAACCAAGTCTAAAAATTCCCGATTAGAAGACATTTTTTAACAGAAGTTTATAAATTACAAATGACAATGACAACGCAAACATAAGAATTACGTAATGTTATTCTAATCGAATTCGTAATTCAAAATGTACTTTCAAAATTCTTTTTACTTATTTTTTTTAGGAACAAATAAAGTAGTTTGGCGATAAAGAATATTAGAAGTTGATTTATCGTTTTTCAGTACAAAATGTATAGAAAATGTTTTTTTTTGCGATTTCTGACATTTCTAGTACTCTTACCTTAAATGGTCCCATAGAGTCTATTGATCCCTATACGAAGTAGGATCGATAGACATAAAAAAAATTGGTTGCCTGTAAAGTCGGTATACGGGCGAAAGTTTTACGTGACAACGACTTTGAGTGGTAAAATAATTTTATGTCTGTCTCTCTCGCTCTTAGGCGGGCTAACCATGCCCGAGTGGAAGGGACGCGTGCCTCTCACTCGCTCTCATTGTGAGCGCATAACGTGAGCGGAGCGTAACGCAGTTTCTTGAAGTGTCACCCGGCAAACCAATTTATAAGACGTTGTCACGTCAAAAATATTTTTTGAGTTTTAGCACTTTTTTCGCTCACCGTACATTTTCTCAAAAATCCGTGAATGCAGTTCAAAATATCTCAAAAAATAATGGAAGGTCTCCTGGGAACGTTTTCCTATAACTACAACGGTTAAGGTTCCTGCCCTTACTGACCCGTCTCAAAAATCCACTCTGTATATCTTTATGCTTATTTTATTAGTGGACTCGCTTCATCGTCGAATATATATTTAAATAACTATAACTTTCCTAATATCCGATCCAGTCTTTTTAAATTGTTTTGGGTTCTAATGGTGTTATAGAGACTTTTCTTTTATGCACAAACAATCAATTACACAATTCAATTACATTGTCTTTGTTATAATTATGTATAGAAGATGAAGAGATCATTATCTGAGTCACTTGTAGGAAGCATTCAATGTGACTTGTAATACAAGGAAAACTTAGACTCATGGATTGCATTACATAAACATATATAAAGAAATAAATACTATAACATCGGATGTTTGTACGCGCATTAGGCCTAAAAGGTTCACGGTCGATTTTCAACCATTATCCGATACTAATGGTTGAAATGTAATTCTTGTTCCAAAAAAAATTACGTTAGAATATAACACAGAAAAAATATTTAATGTGAGTTGATTAGAGTGAAGTTTCATGATTATTCATTTTTATGTTTCATTATTTTTATATATTACATTTGCTTTTGAAGAGCCTAATCTTTGCATTCAAAAGTAAATGTAATATATAAAAATAAAGAAATATAAAGATTACCAAACATTTAAGCCCAAAATCGACTCCTTACTAATTGTTTTCAATGAGTACTAGTCCTATATCCCAGCTCCATCGTCAGATGAGCTTGATGGCTCCATTATCAAGGTATTCACATAGTATGCCAAGTTTCATCACGTTCAGATACCAAAAAGTCACTAAAAAAAGGGAGATATAAAATATTGTTAAAATTATCTTTATTATGTTATATCAACGTAATAAAATAATAACTAAAATATTCTACTAGTTACATGCAAGCATTTAGAAAGTACGTGAGAACATGACTTTTAAATACAATATTTTAAGATCTTCTGATAAAATTCTTGCAGCCTAAACGTAAATAACCTTATCCGTAATGTAAGTGCCTATCGAACGTCTCTAGAGTATATAATAATGGACATTTTCGACAGCTGACAATTTTTCTTAAAGAGATAAGATAGGCGCTCAACAAAAGGGCCTTAGCTTATCACAACATCGCCATATTTTCAAGACGCGGGCTGAAAAATGAGTCTCTTCACCCGAATCCTTCTAACCCTTTTTATTATTTTTCTCAGTGAAGCTAAGTTAGTTCCACAAAATCATGATCGCTGTAGTATTTTGTTAGGCAAAGAATTAATAAATGAGATAGCGTCTTATAAATATGTTGCAGATGAAATAATAAAATACGTACTAGAAGGTGACTTTAAAGGCAAAACCTATAATGAGTGAGTAGAGTGATAAGAAATTTACTATCGATATGGTATTTAGTTAATGAAAACAAGTAAATTTATTAGTGTTCGTGTTTTCTGACCCACATGATCTACTGATTTGAACTTCTGTTATTGCAATAACAAACCTACTAAATGTATTTTTTTTTAATTTCCAGGTTGGCAAAATTTGTGGACACCTTCGGTGCCCGTCCATCGGGTTCGCAAATTCTCGAAGATTCTATCGATTACATGATTCAGCTAAGTCAAGAAGAGAAAATAAATGACATCGTTACGGAAGAGCTAGAGGTAATTAAGGGCAATAGGGAACGCTTTACTCGAGTATTTATCTTTGCGTAACATGATTTAAGTTCATGTTAAATTTAAATTTACTGTTATATATAAATAGTCGCATATATTTTGATTTAACATATACATATTATTATGCTGCAGGTTCCTCATTGGATAAGAGGTACCGAAAAAGTAACTATGCTAGAACCAAGAATAAAGGATTTTGCCGTCCTCGGTCTTGGACGCAGTGTTTCTACACCACCCGAAGGCATTACAGCAGAAGTAATAGTTGTGTCAAGTTTTGAGGAGCTCTCGAAATTATCGAACGAACAAGTTGACGGTAAAATTGTTTTATACGATCCAGTATTTACAACATATGGTGAAACCGTAGTGTATCGATCTCAAGGTGCAGTAAAAGCAGCTGAAAAAGGTGCAGTAGCGTCTTTAGTCAGATCTATTACCCCATTTTCTATCAACACACCACATACTGGCTCACAGTCATACAATGATAATATCACAAAAATACCAACTGCTGCAATAACACTTGAGGATGCGGATTTACTCAGGAGATTTTACGATCGAGGAGAAAAAATTGTCCTTAATATAACGATGTCATCAACATATGAAACCAAAACATCTAGGAACACGATTATTGATTTAAAGGGTACTACAAAACCTGAAAAGTTAGTTATTGTATCAGGACATATAGATAGCTGGGATGTCGGACAAGGTGCAATGGACGATGGTGGTGGTCTGTTTGTAAGTTGGGCTGTACCAGTTATCTTAAAACGTCTTAATTTGAGAGCGAAAAGAACAGTAAGATCTATTTTTTGGACAGCCGAAGAACTAGGACTAATTGGTGCTTATGCCTATGAGGAGAAACACAGAAATGAAAGTCATAACATTAATTTTATAATGGAATCTGATGAAGGTACATTTGCTCCACTTGGATTAGTAGTGGCTGGTACCCAAAAAGCTCGCTGTATAGTAGCTGAGGTTTTAAAATTATTTGAATCAATAAATGCTTCAACTTTAGTTGAAGATGACAGTCCTGGATCGGATATTACTGTGATTATTAACACAGGAGTCCCTGGTGCGAGTCTTCATAATGCTAATGAACGATACTTCTGGTTCCATCACACAGAAGGAGATGCCATGAATGTAGAGAGTCCCGAAGAACTTGATTTATGTACTGCCTTTTGGACTGCTGTAGCGTATATATTGGCTGATATTTCAGTTGATATACCTCGATAAAACGACAAAATAATGAAATATAATATGAATACATTATTTTTTATTTAAAAAAAATTAAATAAATTCCAAATAAAATGTGTTGTATTAATTTTTCAACTATACAAAAAAATAAATAAGTAATATGTATATATTATACTCAGGTAAGTGTGAAATATTGTATGAGATTATATTTCTTAGGGTTTTTATTACTCGTTAAGTAATTTACTAAAATCTATGTACATATAGGTACTAGCTGAATTAAAAAAATATATATTTATGATTAAAGTTAATTATTCTACAATTTAATTATAATATACTTTGTTATTATCAATTTAGAATAAAAAATTAAGAGTAAGATAATGTAGAGTGGCAGTATCTATAGATAAAGAGAAATTACTTAAATGGAATTAATATCACATGTATGTAACATCATTTAAATAATATCTTACACAACTAATCCTTATTAACTACTAGCGACCCGCCCCGGCTTCTCACGGTTTATCTACTATAATATCGACGGGTCCTACGTATACTGATTCAAGTACAAAATCACAATTTTACAGGAGAGCGATTTGAATATTCTAAACTTTGTAACTATGTCAAAGTTAGAATTAAGATTTAATATTTTTTTATATATTATAGAAAATAGTGGCAGTTGTACTTGTATAGCCTAGTTTTAATAAAATATTAAAACGTGTATAACGTGTAAAAGTGATCACATGGATCAGTATCAAAATAATAGTATTTTACTAACTTTTATCACTTACACCAATATACGAAGTAAAATTAACTACTTGTATCAGTTATCTATGTAGTACTTTGGTAATGTATTTGATAAGGTTTACTTGTATATGAAAAGAAAATTTTACTTAGAAAATTTTAAGTCAAGGACGTCCTCCTTTTTTAAATTAGTTTAAAATAAAAAAAATAAAATAGCCGCGGTTAACTATAAGACTACGCGCCAGAAGAAATTATAAATAAAAAAAATTATGTCTTGATCCTCTCCAAATCTTTTACTATATGTTAGATATATACTTATAATATATCAATCAAATTAGACAAGCCGAACCGAGTAGCAGTTTGCTTTCTATTTTTATTAGAAGACTAAAGTAGGCACGGTCGAGTATGAGCCTTGTAGATCTCCTATATCAAATGACGTTAAGTTGTGGAAATGTAGTTTTTTCTTATAGTAAAACGTGCTAAAGTTACCATGATGTAAATTTTGTATTCTTTGCAAGTTAAAAGTACTACTTAAATCTGTAAATCATTGCATTTGTATCAGTGTACGAGTGCTTGCGCGTTTGACGTTGAGTAGTTTAACAGATCTAAGCGAACAGACAGCTTAAGCAATATTTTTAATACTATGTAAATATGAAAAGCATTTTCTTTGCTGGTAGGTTATTAGGTTAAAATAGAGTTACATTTTCTAAAGATTTAATTAATTCTTCACAAAGAGAAAATGTAAGGATGCGTAGTTTGGTTTGGAATGAGTCCTTTTGTCTGTATTCCTAAGGCTGCCAATGTGAGATAAGAAATTGAATTTGTAAGCTTTAATTGATATTTGATACTAGATAACCCGCGCAACTATTTCCGCCTGTTACTCCACTCCCATTTATCACATCATGCTATTAAATAGCCTATAGTCAATTGAAATGTTACAATTTAGGCCTTACCTTGCGTTTTTTAAAGGAAGCTATTTTATTGTTGTAATGAGTGTAGTAGGGTCACTAGGACCTTAATTCAAAGTTTGTGGGGTTGCAACGCTTGTCCCACTATACTGGAAAAAGAGGTGCAAACCCCATTTTCGCTATAAACTTATTGAATATTGGACAGCTGATAAACATCAATCAGCGTAGTAGGGATTGCATGACACAATAATTATGTTTACATCGCGAATATTCTGGCAGTAATGCTGTTGTTCTTAGTTTATAGTATAAACCCCAGAATGATATTCTACTCAAGCCGTGATACTTCTTTTTATTTAACACTAAAAAATTTATTGATTTCTTTTAAAGTCTATGTATTTATTGGGATAAAAAATACGATAGACTAATTTTTTTCTCAATACAGACATGATGATCATGATAATATTATTGATTGATAGTTATCTATATCGATAAGTGTAATATCGAGAAATGGCTAGCACGTGAATACTATCTTGCCTAATATATAATAATATAGATTCAAAATATGCTCCGAATTTAGAGACTAATAAGGAAACATACTGATGATGAGATGGTAGACAACAATATACTTTTCCTTTCAGAGGTTATAACGTATCATTAAGAGTATGGAAGTTATACTGCATAGTGACACTCAAACAACAATATTAATGTTAGCAACACTGCTTATAAAGTAAACTACAAGTATACTGACGTGAAGACAATACATAACCTTTAGTGCTATACAGTGAACATGGAAGTTAGTGTTATAGTGTCGTGATTAAGGTTACCCTTCTTGAGGTCCACGTAAGTTTAATTTATTATCTATTGTCGTTAGCGAGGTCGAGTGGTGGAGGTGAGAGTTAATATATTATGAAAGAGCTCTTTAAACCTGCTCCTAGGTCTTAAGTCCCAGGCACCGCTCGCCTAAAGTCTAAATTGCATGTGTGTACGTATTGTTGTACAGTAATGTGTATCATAGCTTGAAATCCAGGATTAGGTTTAAAGACGTCTTCTTCAATGCACAAACTCTTACATTCACCTCTCGACCTCGCTACCGAATAAAAAATAATGAAGTACATTACTCACGTGCTTTTTGATAATGGAGGCGTAACACCACGCCACAAACAACACTACACTACGAATCTACATGTAGACTAAACATTAAGACTAAAATCTCAATACTTTCATATATACTGCACGACGACCCTTGACAGATTAGTTCAATCCTATCTGAGCTAAAGTTATATGTCTTCTCGAAATAAGATAAAATGAACTACCCGCAAATACTAATTAATAAGCAGTGTTGTTTACGTTATTGAAAAGTTTTCATAAAATTGTTATTGAGAAACTTATTTATTTAACATTTTAGTTTCACTATGAAACATAACGCTTTTTTTGAAAGAAAGAAAAATAAGTTTATTGGCATTCAATTTTGAGGAAATTGATCTGTGTAATATTTTTGTACAGTTCTAATTTTTTTTTTTTTTAGTTTGTTAGTTAATTTAGTAAGTATGGTGACCTGCGTGCATACCTGTAGGACAACATTTTACACATAAGAGATCACAATTAACGCCACAGACAATAAATATATACCATCTTCCAACATAAAATTATTTATAATAAGATAAAAGTTACAACAATTTATTATTATTTAAATTAATATATTTAATAAGGGCTAAAAATAAAGCAGGGTTGTTAAGTGTAAGAATAGGTGTGTTGCCAATGGAAGCCACTCAGACTTTTTCTTACGAGATGATTTATTATTCATTCCTATTGAATTATTGTTGATATTCAAAACTGCTTATTTTTGGCATTGGTTAAATCAATTATCAATCGTTATTAACTTAATTATAATTTGACCCCAACTTTTTACGCACTGGGTCTTACCAGATAATATAAAGTAATTATTTATTGCCTTTAACAACGTTGAAGTTTTTAACGTTGAACGAAATAGCTACTAAGATTTGACTATTGACTATAAATGAATCTCTAAAGACATGATGGTCACCGCAAGGACCCTTGGAACTTGGAAAACAAACAGCTATAACTTTTGAAATAACAATTTTTTTTTTTCAAATTTTCTTGAACATTATGCAAACTTTACAACCCCTTAAGTTTTCATAAACTATATCAATTGTGCCAACGAAAAGTTAAAAGGTAACACAATAAAAATACCGCCATGACAAAAATCATGACTATTACATCGGGAGTATTTCTGGAGCTCTGTGTCTAAGTTATAACCCCCCGGGGGTAATATTCTAGTGAACAAGTAGTCATACTGTTATATAATATAACCCATATTTAACACTACATTAACCAATATCCAAAGACCAAAGCTAGACACACACTCAGATTGTTAAAAAATATACATTTATACGTACATAATATAAAATTAAAATTTATAGATTTCAAAATTATAGAGAACTCTCCTGGATTTCCTTTATATAATATAATATAAACCAAATGTTATATTTTATTTAAAATATTTCCACATTATATCTATACATATAATAAAATCGGAGAAATAAAGGCGCATGAAATAGGGTGCTTTTTATTGCGTAATTTAATATATGTAATAGGTCTTTACCTATGAAATTGCTGATTTTCATGAAATTAGCTAACAACTTTTTTCTCTATATTTTTTTTTATTAATAAAAATACCCATGCAATGAATGCATTTTTGCCAGGGTAGTGGTAGCTTATTGAGGCCCTTTTTGAATAAGTCAGCTGGATGGGAGGCAACAAATTCTTCAAAAGCATTTTGAACTGCCACTCGGTTATTGAATTTTTTCCCCGCCAAGAAGTTATCCAAATTCTGGAAAAGTAGAAGTCTGTAGGGGAAAAGTCCGGTGAGTACGATGGATGACAGAGAACTTCCAACCCCCTTGTAACTTGGAGACTAGTCTAACTAGTCGTGCAAAGGCAGCGGAGCCGAAAGATTGACCAAATCTAGTGAGAGATGTGCGTGCCTCTCCACCATTGTGTTCAGTTCTTCACAGTACACATCTGCAGAAATGGTCATCCCGTTTGGTAAGACGCTGTGATGAATAACACCGGCGCTAGACCACCAAACAGTGTCCATCACTTTTTTAGGGGTTAGCTTTCGTTTGGAACATTGTTTAGGTGCTGAACCTTAGTATCTAAGCAACTTGCTGCGCGCTAGCGATTGTCAAACAGAATCCATTTTTCGTCGCAAGTTGCAATGCGATTTAATATGCCTTAAATGCTAGACTTAGCGCTGGCGATCATTCAATTCGGGGAAACGCATTTGACAAGCTTTTATACCTTGCCATTTCGACGCAAATGGACCAATTATTCTTTTGATGCTAACATCGAAAGCTGCTGCTAATTCAGTTGAAAATTGAGAATCATCAGCTTCCACAATCGCCTTTAATTCGTCATTGTCAACTAAAGTTTTCTAACGACCACAGGGTTCATTTCTTAGGTAGAAATTTCCGGAACGGCAGCGGGCAAATCAATAATAACACACTCATAGTCCATAATCACTCGAATTTTTAACGTATCATAATACGATATAAACAGAACGCAACCATTAAACAAATGACTTATTTTCGAAAAAGAATTCCATATTTCAAAAATAAAAATTTGAACTTATAATTCTTATCGAAAAAGCTAGAATTGGACTTACCAGTACAACCGAACGGCAAATTCATAGGTAAAGACTTGTTACTTCTACGAGGACGAAATCAAAACCGTCTCATAGCAAATTTTCTATTATATTGTAATTGAATAACTTATTTATTCTACAGGAGTTTACTTTTACCATCAAACAAGTCACTCTTAACTACCACTTGATGTTTCCAGTCTACTTTGGGTCATAACACTTGGCCCCTATAGTTCCTTTGTTTTATTAAGCGATGAGTTAACATTATAACAAATAACAACATACATTTGTAATATGGGATTTTTTAAATTACTAAGTTATCTTATCCATTTGACCCCTTCACGTAGTTGGGGTCACAATAATGTATACAATTGAAGATTAAAGTTGCAGTTAATACTCTCAATTCGAAATAATACGTCTATACAACTCGTAGAGTCTAAATAAATATATTAGTCATCATTTTTAAAATGAAGGTCTCAGTTTTCTTCATCTTCTGCATTCTTGCTTTGTTTTCGATCAGTCAAGCAAATCCCCTGTAAGTAAGAAACATATAATATCATTTTATTATTGCTTATAAGCATATAGTTGCTTCGTTATAGAATCAATTGTTTTAACTATAAACAAATCCAAATTCTCATTACAAAAAGATAAGATAGGGCAAACTAAATAATTTATAAAACATTTAATTATATTTTGTTCTCTTTTCTATTTTCAATTATAATAAAATAACAGAAAGCTCAAAGAATTTCAATCTCAATTTATTGGATGTTAACAAAAGATATTAAAATCAAAATTAGGAATTACGAATAATTACTGACTTAAAGTAAACATTTTGAAATGAACATTTGTTAAGTGTGTGTAATAAAGTGTTACTAAATTTAGATGTAAGATTTAGAAAATAATATTCTGCACCATGTACCGACGACAATGGTGTACGGAAAATCTTGAATGAGCTTATGTTTACACCATAATTTAACAAACCTGTAACTATTTCTTTGTAAACAAATTATGATAAATAAAAAAAAATATCTCTCAAGTGGGACCAGAGTACGTCACCAAAAGTAATCAAAAAGAAAAAATTTCCACAAAAGAAAAATATATATGTCGGAAGCGTAAGTTAGCTGTAGGTTAGGTTAGCCTTGTGCTAGGTTAGGTTTATATGAGTTTAACCTTAAGTTTAAAAAGAGAACCTGGGCAGTGGAGGCGAGTGTTGTGATTACTTATAGGATAGATATATATAAATATATATCTTTAGAAATATATGTCGGGGATTTTAAATGATGATAAAAAGGAGATGAAAGGAGGAAGATGGGGAATATTGGGGAACACTAACAGGGTGGATGGAATTGAATGGAATATTGGGTAAACGCGACGCAGATACTTCTACTGAACGGATAAATTATCAAATATGATCTCTAACAATTACGAGAGAAACCTAAGCAGTGCCTTGGACTTGTGACCAAGGTGTAGGCTTAAGGAGCTCCTTTAAGTGATCACGACACTCGCCTCCACTGCTAGGCTCTGTTTAAACCTAAGGTTAATCGCACATAAACTTAACCCAACGATTAACGAGGTAATTACATTGTAAGGTACTCACGTGACCTTGATCGGACAGCACTCCTATCACTATTTAGACACTACTTCACTTCTTGAGAGACCGCGCACGACTAAGACTTCAGTCAGACTGTCGATGGCATATAAAGGGCCGAGGGTCGAGACTGTCAAAACAATGAAAGTGACTACTACCCCACTCCAACGCCATAGACAGCGATGATGATTCGATTTAATCGATAACCTTTTACTATTCTCCAACATATATATATGGTATATGAACATAAATATTTCTTTTTTCCAGACCTGAACCCAGATATTACGATGATTATTACTATGACATCCCATCAGATTGCAGTGGATGCAAAATCAACAACATAGGCAATGGACGCCACAACTCAAACACTGTTGTTATTAAAAAATTTTGATATGACTACGATTAAATAAATAATAACCTAAAGTATTAGTTACTTTTATTTGTGCTTTAAAAACTGCTTCAGATTTAAAGCCTGTGAAATACAATAAATTAAGTATTAAAATACCATTTTAATTCTATTTAATGTAAGGTGTGAAATATTAATCATATTATTATAAATATTAGTGAATTGAGAGCCAAGTTTTGTAATATTCTTCTTTCCAGACAAAAGAATTGATATGAAATTAAATATGTTGTATACATTCTACTAAGTTTATACAACAATTTCTTGTTTCTCAGTAACACCACAATGTTCGCTACTTAAAAGGTCACATAAATTCTTTAATTTTAACAGATAATTATTTAAAAAATGAAATTATTTCACTTGAGATGTAATTTAAGCTCATTACAATCGACTCTCGTTGCAATTACAATATCAATAACTGTTTGAGCTACATTAATACAATTTTGGATTGTAGATAAGCTAAGGGACTTTAATGAATGTACCAAATTTCATGTATCTAAGTTAATTAATTTAGTCGCTCTTTTGACCTGCTCTATTGAACTGGTTCGTAAATATACCTACAGCAGCTGCACCACTTCATTTGGCTTTGACACACTGCCGCTTGCCTTGATTAAAATAATGAGAAGAACGACCGCATAATTACTATACGACTTTAAAGCCATACCTTGTATTCTGAATGTTGTACAAGTTTATGCACCAACGGCACAGTCTAGCGAGGAAGAGGCGGAAACCTTCTATGGCACATTGGTGACGACTTTTAGAGAAATTCCGAGGAGAGAAATTACTGTAATTATAGGGGACTTTAACGCAAACATAGGCAACACTGCAGATGAGGATCACCTTCGTCGAATAGTTGGAAAGTATGGTATCGGTGAACGCAACGAGCCCGGCGAACGTCTACTTCAATTCTGCAATGAAGAAAGTTTTTGCCTTACTAATACGTGCTTCCACCATCATATTAGGCGGCTATATACATGGGTCTCTCCTGGCGATAGATACCGAAACTAGATCGACTACATTTTGATAGCAGCTCGGTGGAGGTCATCTATAATGAATTGTACTACGTACCCAGGTGCTGATTGTGGGTCAGACCACCAACTTCTAAGTGCAACCATATGGATTCGTCTTAAGAAAATATTTAGGCCCAAAACGAACCCTAATCTGCGTAAAGTAGCTTGGGCTGGCTATAGACAGGACGTCAACCAACGGTTTGCGAACATTTCTTTTGAAGATACACCACACAGTCAATGGAGTCTCTTAAAGCAGATGATCACTCAGGTTGCCATTCAACATGTTATTAAGAGCCCAGACATGAAGTACTACATAACATCTGCGACTAGTCGCATTATCTTGGAACGACGAGAGCTGAAAGAGAAAGGAACAAGTTCAGCTGTTGACCGGGATCGGTATTCAGAGCTCAGTCGCCAAGTCCAAAGAAGGTGCCGCCAGGATTACAATGCATATTTCAACAACATGTGCACTGAGCTTGAACAACATAGCATACGAAGCAAATCCAGGGACTTGTTTCGCAAAGTAAGAGAACTGTCTGGGGCGCGAAGCATCAGAACTTGCACCGTAGAGGACTAAAGCGGGAAACTCCTGAAAGACACGTCACAGGTTCTGGAACGATGGAAGCGATATTGTGCAGCTCTATATGATACGGGGAACCCAATACCTCGGGCAGCGAAACTGTCACCCGGCGAACCCAACATTCTTCATACGGAAGTGGAGAGCGCTATTAAAGCCCTCAAGTGCGGAAAGGCGCCTGGCAAAGATGGCATCCCTACCGAACTTGGGAGAAGTAGGAACACCACGGGAGAATGACCGACAGAGTGGACTGAATCAATGTTCATCCCCCTACATAAAAAAGGTTCCACTAAGGCCTGTGACAACTATAGGACCATAGCATTGATTTCTCATGCTAGTAAAATCCTTCTGCACATAATTAATCAGCGGCTGAACCACTTTCTTAGAACCGAAAGGCTGGCTTTATGAATGCTCAACATTATGGATGTACATATTTTTATTATATTTATTACATCAAATATTTAGTTTGTTAATAGTTAAAAAAATATGAACAGAATTAAGTGTACACGTTTTTTTACTAATAATATTGCATTGTCATATGAGAAGACAATAACGCCTAAGATACAGGCTCGGCCTAGTTTAGGCGTTAGTGTGAAACAGTGTTATGTACTATGCGTTTAACTTATACAAATAATGTAACTATTCGATAAAACCAGTGTAAAAGATTTTTGTGTCAATAAAGTTTTATTATTATTATTATTTATTATTATTATCTTAAAGCAGTGAAAAAATAAAACATCTAAGTGTAAATATAAAATGATAAAATATAAATGCTATTAATTAATTTAAAAAAAGTTTTAATATCGTGGCATAAGTTACAAAATTATGAGGACACTGAAAAGTTATTCATAGTGCTAACATAAATATATATAAAAGATACATATAAAATAATGAGAATAAATGTTGTATTTGTATATATAAATATACATATATATATCATAAATATCATTATATTAATATGGTTAAATTAATCTTTTAATTATTTATTTACCTTTATAACATAGTTACTTAAGTAATACAATACGAGTATAATATATATATTTCTATTTTTGACCTAGTGCTGATTAGTCATTATTTATAATAATATATGAAACGAGTATATAAACCAAAAATATTTATTACATAATACAATATATTTATCTACATATATATTTAACATTTCAATAAATATAATTGTTTTTTAATTGATTACTGTAAGTGTTAAAATTATTAATAGAATGTATTTCTATATATCATAAAGAATATCCTTACAAAACGATTAATAAAAAATAAAACAATCCGAAGTCCACCGCATTAGTGGTTGAACAAGTTGTTTACTAGTAAAAATAAATCATGGCGGTAGGATGTAAAACGTTCACTTCGACTTGTCATGAAATTAATAATTATCTAAATTTTTTATGACATATTCACTGTACCGATGTATTTTATTAAGGTTATTTTCATTATTTAACATTGTAAATAGTAATAGCTAAACAAAATTAAGTGTACACGTAAATTACGAAGGTCACAGCCGGAGGAGTCAAAAAAAAGTACTATTCACTTATTAAACTATGTAATGCATCTTAATTACATTTTAAATTTTCTTATAACTAACTTATAATTAAAAATGACATCTTTAATCGATGTGAGATTAAAGAGTGCCAATATACGGGAATCAGTTTGCACGGATGACGGTGCTGCAATTGCCCGGATTGGTGTCAGCAATTCTTTTGTGGTGTTGCCGCATGAACGTCTATGATATGTAACTCCTCCCCCCGTAGATTAGCAACTACTCTAAGAAAGTTGCTGCAGCATTGTCATCTTAATACAGCAACTGATCGGGACTGTAACTAGGAAGGTGCCTTGAAGTATCTTGTACATTTCTTAGCCGCATGATATTTTAAATTACGTCGGAGAGGGAAAACTTAGGGTGTAATGCTTCTCCTCAAGTGGCTCTAATTCTTCAAAATTTAAGACAACTGACATGGGTTTGCGGGTTATAGTGTCAAGCTCCTGCTTCTCGATCAGGTGATGGATGCAGTCAGGTTCATCTTGAGTTGTATAATTGGTATTTTCTTGACATAGGTACAGAGAATTTATCTTAGGGTATTCAGCCTCTAAGTACATAGAATTCTTACTAGACATTGCTAAAAAATGGGAGTTAGGAATAAGGATCTGGTTATTTTTATTTGGTACAATTGATAATCGGTAAAGTTTATAGGACAAGGGTATGGCAATCAGCATTTTTAAAACTATAGCTATTTTATTTCTATGTAGAAATAGTTTAATTTAATTATATCATAGAAGCTTCTAATTTCTAAATTAAGGATTTCATCAGTTGAATATAAAATCCTTAGCTTTTTTTTATTTTTTTTAAATCTACGATACTAAATCTAAAGAATGAAAGTGCTCGATGCACCTATAAAACTTAAAGTGATTTCAAACTTAATTATCACTTAAAATAATTAGATATTGAGCCATATGGAATGAACATTATTCACAATAGAATTAGGGACTTTAGTAAAACAATGGAGTTCTCATCAAATTCCGGGACCAAGTGAAGTAATTTAAATATATATATTAATCCTGCCATGTCTACGCTACAGAAGTCTACACTACCACTATCAATTAATTCTCTATTCAAATCTAAAATATGATACCTATTTATTTAACCTACTAGACCGAGATCGCCGTGGATGGAAAATCTTGGAAAATTATAAAGACCAACTTAAGGACTAAAAGGAAGCAACTCTAGAAAGATTCTAAAGTACTTATAATATTCGTACCTTTTTTTTGTATCGATGTCTTGATACACCTCCAGCTGGAACACTTGTAGGTTCTGGATAGTCGAAGTCCTTGACAACTCAACGACCTTCTTTTCGACTATCCTACCACGACTGCGCCAATTACGAAGGTCACAGCCGGAGGAGTAAAAAAAAAGTACTATTCACTTATTAAACTATTTAATGCATCTTAATTACATTTTAAATTTTCTTATAACTACCTTATAATTAAAAATGACATCTTTAATCGATGTAAGAGTGCCAATATACGGGAATCAGTTTGCACGGATGACGGTGCTGCAATTGCCCGGATTGGTGTCAGCAATTCTTTTGTGGCGTCGCCGCATGAACGTCTATGACACCGTCGGGCTTCGCGTTACACCGATATGTAACTTGTATAACTTATAATATTGTATTGTTATTTGAGAAGACAACAACTCCTAAGATACAGGCTCGGCCTAGTTTAGGCGTTAGTGCCAAACCGTATTTATCTTTTTAATGTTGTATAAATACTGTAACCCAATTGTAAGAGTGTATTGTTAGCATCCGTTTTAATTTTATCTAAATTGTTGTTATATGTTATGATTTAAATGCACACGCACTCAGTATGTTCTGCGCTTAACATATAAAGTAGAGAAATACCTCTTTATTTAGTAATCTGTGTTAGCATCCGTTTTAATTTTATATAAATGGTTGTTATATGTCCGTACAATGCTTGATTATTATCTATGGTATATGATACATTGTTTACCGTACAGGAAATGAATTGTGTATGAGTTAGATCATATTAGTGATGAATTGTCAACATTGATACTGTTTCCGTTATTTTTTTAGGCTAAGGTAGGATATAAAAAGATGATGCAAGATGACAGAGTGCAGTATTTCTTTGATTTTTGATGTGATAATTGCTATTAAAGTGGTTATGTGTGTAAGTGCTGGAGTTTTTCTTACGAAATATCTGTGTTAATAGTTCTAGTGCTAACATTATGTAAAAAGTTTTTATGTCAAATAAATATTTATTTATTTATTTAATTTATTAAATTTTTAATTTCTAAGACGGTTCAATAAGGTTTAAAGTAAGGCATCTCTGCCAGTTACTTAAATTTTCTAAGCCTTCTAGCTTAGTCTAATAGGGTTTAATTCTGTATCGGAGGAGTGTATAATATATTCAAATATTAGTGAACTCGCAAACTTTGACGTTTTTGTCGTCGTATCTTGTGAAATGAATCTTATGCTATATTTACGCGGCAACGGTTGACGATATGACATGTTGTTAAATGAAACTTGTAGAATATTTTAATTCACTCCAAAAAACGAAGGAGATTCTATTTGTGACAATACATCTTATTATATGTTCAACGTGTTTAAAATTATTTTTTATTGCATTTTTTTTGTTAAAAGTAAACACGCATTACTAAATTCGGGAATAAATGCCCTTCTCCGAATACTACTTTTGAAAATAGTTTAATCCGCACACATGAAAATCAAAATTTGATAGTGTTTGTCCCGTTATTGAAAATGTACGGAACCCTCAGAGCGCATATTAAAAACTCGCAATTTTTTTGCATAATTGCATACTAATCGATCCTAGTTAGATTTAACATACATCCTGCTCCCGATTGGGAAGTTATGGAAAATTAAAAATGACTTAGTAAATTATTCTAAATTTTATTTTACATATCTCACTGTTTCCTTAATCAAGACGAGGTAATATTTTATTAAAATTATTATGCATTAGTTATTTATCGTAAATATCGACGGAGTTGTAGTTATCATGTCCATTGCCAATGTTATTGATCCTACAATTTCTTCCATGGCAGCGCAACTTAGGTTTGTATGTGTAATCATCATCGTAGTCGTCGTCATTTTGTCTGAAATTTAAAAAAATATTAACATCGATAGATGTATAGTATTAAAACTTATGAAATTCTAATGAGCAACTATGTGACTGAACCAAGAAGTAAAACAGTAACGTAAAAAATTACTTTCCACTCCCATAGCTTCCTCGCCCATCTCCTCAGTTTTAATAATGTAAAATCGAAGGAACCTAGTTACCATCTAAGTTACTAACTTGTAACTGAGTATCTCATCAATAGTAATATATTTACCTTCTACCCCTTCCCCCACCGTTTCTTCCACCGTTTCTACTGCTGCTTCCTCCATTATTTTGTCCACCGTCGTTGCTGTACAAATAAATGATTCAATTTCAAAAGTTCAAAACCATAAGTATAACAAATGAAGAAAATATTTATTTCTTTGTTAGATACTATTATTTTACCTTCCTTCTTCTTCTTCCCCTGCACCCTCTTGATTATCACCACCATAGTTGTCATCGGGACTATAATAAACGAAATTATAATATTAACTATTAGGTACATATAGACATATTACAAAAAGACTATAATCTTAATTGTAGGTCTACCTTTCATCTGCATAACTGACACGATAACCACGTCCGTTCCTGAGGAAAACAACATATGTTAATTAATCTTACTGATAATATTTGGATGTTTAGATGTTTGTTACTCAATCACGTAAAAACAGCTGAACAGATTCCAAAGAAATTTGGCGAAAAAATCTATACAAATAAATAAAAAAAAAAGGTGTGTGTGCGATTCACACACGATAGAAGTGAAACTTCAGTAAATCGACAAAAAAATGAGATGAATATATATAATAATATAAAATAGTATGTATATATCTGTCTCATTCTTTCCTACACATTTTTGTATTTGTGTCTCTTACCTGTCGTTTTTTCCGTTGCATCCGGTTTGAAATCACAACGATTCTAAAGAAGTTTCACTTCAAAAGTGCGTGTTGCTTCGCTCCCATGGGTCGTAGTGAGATGTTAAATAGCCTAAGTTACTCCTTGTTACATCAGCTATCTGCCAGTGAAAGTCCCGTCAAAATCAGGCCAGACATTTCAGAGATTAGCCGGGACAAACAGACAGACAGACCGACAGATAGACAAAAATTGGAAAATGTTGTTTTGGTATACTTATGTACCATGTAGACATCAATATACACTTAATAAAAAGCGGTTATTTTAATATTACAAACAGACACTCCAATTTTATTTATTTGTATGGATTATTAACTACTTGACTAACTCTAGCTTCTTTCATGTATATCGGCAAATTAATCAGAACAGTAAAGAAAGGGATGAAATTTCTTTTGTAGTAGCTACGCATTATAATATCGACATCTAAAGTAATGAAAAATAAAGGATAGAAAACATCACTGTATGGTATAAAGTATTTCAACACTTACCTAGATTTTGCTTCAATCATTACGAACAAAGCCAGGGTGCAAAGACAAAATAATAAAAACTGTTGCATATTGAAGTTGTATGCTTACAATGTTGAACTCTGAAGAACTGATGCTGAAAAAGAAATTCAGTCCCTTTATATATGCTGGAGGACAGAGGTCAATGTGATAAGAAATTAATTTGAAATATTTAATTATTTTTTTAGTAATTATAGAAATTGTAATATCTCAGATTAGCTCTCTAATAATCCTTTATCGCATACATCAGTTTCTTTATTATGCGTTATAATTATTTTTATGCGATTGAACCATCTGACCTGCTTTGGGTTTGTTAAAGTTTCGATAAAGTTTTATGACACTAGCAACTCACCTCGGACGACTTACACAGATGGTAGAGCACATAGTTTTCATGTGAACCTTATGTGATGATAAAAATAATGGTAACTAACATCACAAACCCTATATTCACACATATTATATGCACGCACACACCCACACACACGTAAAGATACATATAAAATAGCAAGATACATATAAAATAGCTCATCAAAACATCATCACTCACTAAAAAAACTCATTCAGATATACTATTGATACTTAATAATATAATTAAACTAGCTGCGCCCCGCGTCTTCGCCCGCTACATTTTTGATAATTCATTTTAAGTTAGACAGTTTAAGTTAGACTGGAATGGTGTACACTTGAAATGTAATTATCCGAAATAAAAATATTTTATTATGTATGTCTTTTACAATCACGGGTCAACAGTGATCCGGACCTTTGGAAGGCGTGCGCGGAGCCGTAGCCAACACGTAGATGCCCTTTAGACAATTTAATTTAATATGAGATGTGACACAAACCGGCGATTATCCCTGTATGCACGATGAGAATGCACCCAAGGACAATTCCCGGCTTGTGTAGCACTATGGCAATATATCGAAACTAATAATGCTGGGCTATGGATTGGGGTGATAGTGGACTCGGTAACTAGTGCTATGATTGATGACCTTATGGCGTCTACCCGACAATCCAGACATCCATACATTCTTACAAACTTTCGCGTTTATAATATTAATACGCTTTTATTAGCTTCATACGGAATCTTTGAACATGGTTTTGACCCCCTTGAAAACGTCGGATTATCTCGAAATTTGGCATAGTTATTAAGGATCGATGACAATTCAATATTTTAAACAGTTTGATCCGTTATCCTTACTAGGATAATCAGGATTAGCGATTTTTTGTTTTCCTGAGACCCGGAGTCTGCGTCAAGACACTTTATATTTATGTTTTATACTTTCCCTATCTTATAAGTACATCATCCCCCTATATTCTAAAGTAGTTTTCACCCCCGTTTTATAGTAAAATTTATCGAAATTTTCAGTAAATCAAGTTTTTAGTAGACAATAGTAATATTAGTTTTTCCGATCGTTTATATATCGTTGAATAGCGTTTTTTATCATCTATTCAACGACACCACTCTTGTTAAATATCTTTCAGGACGAACGAAAAATTAAATAATTCATTGATATTCTCCACACCGAGCCTACCTTATATAGGTTCGATATCTTATAATAAACATATACAACATTTAAAAATGTAACTTAGTGTCCGTCTCGTTTTTGTTGTCAAATTTTTTATATCGTCACTAAACATCCCCCTGCATATTGTTAAATATAAGTTATAAAATTTAAATTGTTTAAAAAATAATAGTTTATAAAAAATTTAAAAATATGCTTTTATAGAAAATCCAACTAAAAAATAGAAAATAAATTTAAATAAATTTGAATTAAAAATAGTGTAAGAAAAATTATTTTATTGTAAAAAAAGCGTGGGGTGCATGTTATCAATAGTTATAAATATTTTATAAACAGATATGAGTAGAAGGGTTATTTTGATAATATCCTGAAAAGCACCTCTCGTATATTGAAAATATCTTTTCTTGTTATCTTACTTCTTACTAATATTATGAATGCGAAAGTTTGTATATTGGATGTTTGTTACTCAATCACCCAAAAACGACTAAACGGATTTCAATTTCAAAGATTTACAGGTTTGATATTAATTTTAACTAGATAACTTTTTGTGTTGCTCAAATAATGCGTCAAAACCTAAATAATAGGTCGGGGAAAAAGTCTTTTCGCATTATAGTATGTATGAACTTGTAATAAAATCTCTTTGGCTATATTATTTGTATCTGCCTGCTTTTGGTATCATTCAAAGTTTACATTTTAAAGAAAATAGTTTCAAATCCAAATTAGGAAAATGTGTGATTTTTATTTGTTTTTCGTACTGTGAAGATGAGTGAATCTAATGAAGAAATACGATACATTTTAAAATAATACTACAAAAAAGGTAAAAATGCAACGCAACCTACGCGACTTAGTGCAGTGTCTGTGAGTGTAGCACACATTTGGTTTAAGCGTTTTCAATCCGGAAATTTTGATGTCAAAGATGCACCTGGCTCTGGTCGCCCTATTAAGGATAAAATGAATGCCATTTTTGAAAAAGTGGAGCAAGATCGACATATCAGTAGTTACGACGTAGCTGAGTAACTGGGAGTTGACCACAAAACAGTTTTGGCGCATTTGAAAAAAACTGGGTACACAAAAAAGCTCGATGTTTGTACCGTGTTGTTATAACCGTGTACTCATTTGTGATTCTTTATTACGATGTAATGAAACCGAACCATTTTTGAAGAAGCTGATAACTGGTGATGAAAAGTAGATCACGTAAGTAGTAGTGTAAAATTGGGGCATCTGGATCAAAAGAGCTCCAGACGCCCCAATTTTACATATTTTACACAATGTATCCCACTTATCATTTATTAATGAAGTCGTTCAGAACATTTATTAATGAATAATTATTTTTGTAAAAGAATTGACATTTTGAATTTTATATTCTGTTTAACTTTCAAAGGTTAAGGGGTTAGTTTCAATCAAAACTCAACAATTCAATTAAAAAACCATTTTATTATCAAACCATTTCTTAATAATCATTACATTTTTTAAAGCGCAGGCGTGGGTATGATACACGCAGCTAAAAACATCGCTACAGGTTCCAAAATCATTGTGCAGAGTTTGTAAATTTGGACATTTTTTGTCTTCTAAATCATAAATATTTTCATTTTCGACAATATTTCTTAACCACATAACTTTTTCGTATCCTTTAACGTAGATTATTTTGTCTTTAAGTAGAGGTGCTATGTATCGCTTGATATTTGTGTATGGTATAAAACCCTCATTCCAGAAAAAATTTCTGTTCCTCTCTATCCAACTTACATGTAATCTTTCTTTCTTTGTAAGATTGTAAAATGGATATGGTGGTCTAATTAGGAAAACCTGTATTTGGTTTTTCCATAATATTCCTATTTCTTTAAGAATAAAATCGTTTGATTCGGTCTTAAATCCTTGTACATCGACTATAACACTCATATTAATTTTCTAACGATGCTACTTAAGGGCTTATATTCAATAAGTCGATCGTTAATAATAAGACAAAAAGCAGATGTATTTTCTGGAATATCTTCGTAACTTTCAATTTCCAGTCTTACATCTACTGCTCCGCTTTTTAAAGCTTCGTTTTGTCTCGAGCAGTCAATTACAAACAGAGGAGCCTTTTCTTTGAATTCGCGCAAATTAAGCAATGGATCAGGCTGAGTGTTATAATAAGACTGACGAAATTTAGTAAACATTTCGTATAATATATGAAATTTATCTTCGGGAAATTTAGCGTTCACTGATTCGTATGGGTAATATTGTGAATTTAAGAAGAGCGTAACATTAGTTAATTTACAATGATCAAATATAGAAGAGTCTTTATTCATTACATTTTTCCTATTTGACTGCAAACCGAATATTACATATCTCGGCTTTTCTACTTGTGAAGCAGTTTTTACAATCCAGGAATGTTTTGTTGTCTTAGGTAATAAAGGGTACTCATATAAATCCCAGTTTCTGAAAGCCATTCGTATAGGGCGATCTTTCTCTAAATTTTTAAGTAAAGTTAATCTTTCTCGATCTGAAACTTTTATATGCGGCACACGCCATTGCAGTCTTTCAATATTTATGTTCACAATATCATTATTATCAAGAGTAACACTATTAAGATTGGTACTACTTCTGTTCAGTATAAGTTCATGTTTACAATTAATTACAATCTTATTATAATCTTCGGCAAATCCGAGAACCTTGTTTAGAGGTATCAGTGCGCTAAACATTCCATCGTTGTTTTTGAGCCCATTTAAATCCCATCCCCAAATAGCTGCAGCTTTGCTTTCTCCCTCGCTCATAGAGACATACGACTTAAGAGTTGTCGTTATTCCAGCATTTTTTATGCGATCAATTTCAACGCCATTAAGTTCATAACGAATATCATTAAAAAGGAATGCTATAAAATTATTAGTAAAATTGACAATTTTACGGGTTTGTTTTTCTGTAGAATCTTTTCCTAACACAATTGCTTTACCCTCTATGTAAATATAGCTGGCTGCAGGTAATACATACAGGTCTTGTTGATGTATAGGTATCCTTATTTCATCATTTTCGCTAAAACTGTTGCTGTATGGATTATACGTATGAATTTCATAACTCGATATAGAGTTATCAAATTGTGGCGTATCATTTACTTGTAAGATACTCATACTTTAAAACCCAAAGTTTTAAGAAATAATTTATTTTCTTTGCTTATTTTTTTAATTCTCTTTATAGGTCTTCGTCTCTTGACGATGCTAGGACGAGTAATGCATTTTGGTTTCGTACTAGATATTATATTATAAACAATCATAGCGACTAGCTAAGTAAATCACATGCGACTTGCATAACAGACAGAATTAGAATATAATTTTATAAGCAAGAGTTTGATTTTATAATACCTTTTGTTTCCCAAAATTTTTTTATAAAATCAATACATAAGTGTCCACAAATGAATGGGTTATTCTTTTGTACGTTATCATAATTATATTTGATATTATGAGAACTCACATATCGCACGAATTCCTTAGGTGGTTTTAAATTACCATAACTATCAAAGTATTCGATATATTTATTATAAATTACATAGGCTACCCAATGTGTACCAGAACTTTCAGAATTATCTAAGTTTATGATACCACACTCCTTAGAAAAAGGAGTTTTAGGTAAAGCGTCTCTCATAAAAACTCCACGAAAATACGGAACGTTTTTTGTAAATTTTATTATATCTATATTTGTAAGAGCGCGATTAGGTAGCCTGTAATTTAGTTTTTTTTCTTATCGTCTAGGTATATTCCTAACCTATCTTTGTAACGATCTAGCCGCAACCCGTTTCCAATACACACACTTTCGTTGATGTAATCATTTCGTGATTGCATTTCTTTTAAGCGCTTTTTTGCATCCTTGTACTCATTTATAGTTTTTACGATCCCTGCAATTCCACTGGCGATACTTCCGGCAGCTGACAAGCCAGCAAATATCGGAATTAGTGGTAAAACTCCACCAGATTTAGGAAGAGGAATAATTCGAGGAAGCTTCATTTTCGATTTTTCAGAATCACCTGTTAATTCTTTAGCAGCAGCGTATGCCATAGCTATAAGCTTTTTCTTACCCTTTGGTTTAATTTTCTTAATATAATTTTTTGTATAAGAAACTATATTTTTAAAGTCCTTTTTGACGCCACAACCAGAGCTTACTTTTGCTAGCATTATCTTGTTAACTAAATTAGCTGCAAGCTTTTCTCCAGTGCTTGCGTCATTAGATAAAGCTCGTTTCTTCGCCATTTTTAATAAAACTATATCTGCTTTATGTCGATCTTTTAATCTTTTAGAATTGTTGTATGCAATATCGTGATATTTGCAGTATTCGTCCAATTTATTTACACTTTCATCACCTCTAGTCAATCTTTGAAGTAATTTTGTTCCTGGCCCACAATAATTATATCCTGGCAGATGCAGCTCAAAAGGTATTTTGTTAATTAAATTATTTACAAGTCCTTCCCCGTTCATGGAAAAAAACAGAATGGAACTCGTTTCTATGACCACCTGGTTATATTGATACAAACGATGCTATTTATACGCTATCTTTAACTTTAATCCAGCTATTTTCTGACTTAGGTAAGCCTAACCATTTAACAAAAACTTTATTTTGTTTTCGCTTTAAAACTTTTTCTACTAAATAAATATCCGGATATTTAGTTTTTTGTAATTCTTCATTGTAAAATGATCCCAAAATAGGGATTTTCCTATTGTCTTCCAATAGATACGTCACCGGATTTGTTTTTTGAACTTTGATAATCTTAAATATTTCTGTAGACCAGTTAGGAGTATATCCCTTTTCAAAACAGCTTTTATGTTTACTTATTCGAACGAAATCCCCCACTTTATATTTAGGTGTTTGGTTTTGAATATTATTTTCGCGACAGTATCTATTTCGTATTTCATCTTTATTATAATGATTAACTTCAATTGGTTTTACACCAATTGTTCGGTGCGTGGTATGATTATATCTATCAACTACATTCGCTAGTGTACCATCAATCCAGTTATAATTCCCATTTAAACTAAATTCTTTATATAAATTACTTTTGATTGTTCTTATTAGTCGTTCTACAATGGAAGCTTTTTTCGTAGAATACGTACAGTAATGGTTAATAGAATATTTTTGAAACATCTCACGTAATTTTTCATTAAAAAATTCACCTCCAGCATCAGTTTGTAAGTTTTTAGGGATGCGTTTTACTTTGCTTATTAAATTATTAAATACTGTATAAACCGATTCTTTACTTTTTTGTTTGAGCGGAAAAGCCCAAGCGTATTTAGAGAATCCATCAATAACAATCAAAATGTATTTGTAATTATTATTGAACCTTGAGATATTTCGCATATCCATCAAATCCGCCTGCCAAAGATCATCAATGTCTTTGAGCAATACATGCCTTCGTAAGAAATGAATCCTAGCACTTTTATGTATTTCATTAACAATATCTTTTTTAACTGAATTCATTTCAACTAACACCGCTCACGTATCACGACATACTAAATGACGTTGTTGTTTACAAAATATTTTATTCTTTTATGATACCAGCTTCTTTGAGTTCCTCTACAATTGACAGTATCTCATTGTCAAGGTTAGTATTACCGGCTGTTTTTGATGCAACCAGAAGTTTGAGTCTATCTACTAGTTCGTTAGGATCATCCCAATAAACCAAATCGGTATTTTTCTTATATTCCTTTAGGTGCGCTAATCCAGCACCAGTTTTTAATAATGGTTTAATTACTTTACGGTATTTTAACCCTTTATCACCTCGAATTTGACCTGCTGGGTCGTGGTCTCTTTTATGAGCACTAGTTTTGATGAGTATTTCTTTGTAAATTTCTTTATCGTTTTCATTAATTATACTTAAATCTGGACTTTTGCGAAGTAACAATTCCCGCAACCCTGAAGTTAATCGATATTTTTTATCATCTATACAAATATTATATATTTTACCATTACTAGACTCATCGTGTGATGTCGAAAAATTTATTATTGTATTTCCAATCATGAGTTTGTTATTTTCACTTCGCACCCCGAATGGTATGTTCATATTATCATATATTTCTAAGAAGTCTTCTTTTTTCAACGACGTATCTTTATAATTTTCAGTTCCAGTAATATTTTCGTCTGGTTCTTCTTCTTCTTCTACTTCTTCCAATTCTTCAGTTTCGGAATAGAACTTTTCGGAGCTTTCATCAGATAACTTAAATTTGGGTGTGTTTTCAAAATATGAATCATGTAAAAATAATTTAGGGGTTATTTCATTAGCAGTAGTTTTATCGGTAGCATTACCACTATTTTTCAGTAAAGATATTTCTTTACTAGCAGCAATTGCATTTAAAGGATCAGCAAGAGGTTTGAATAAATATTTAAGGTGAGTATTGGTATGGAAGTCATCATCTCTCATTTGTTTAACTTTATTTTTAATAGTGTCCGCAGACTCTATTAGTTGCTTAGTTATTTGTTGCTCCATTGTATGACCTACAATCAACCGTGCTTATTTCCAAATGAATAAATTTTATCGTTGATTGATTTATATAACAATCAATCGAAGTTAATGAAGATATCGAAATTTTGTCTGTATCGCCCCTTGTTCAGTTCACAATCCTTATTAATTGTCAAAAAATCATAGGGGCGTTGCCAGGTTATGGAGCAAAGGTTTTTGAAAATTGGCCATTCCATATCAGGACTTACGTGTTCATCATATATATGCTTCATATTAATTTCATCTTGTTTAAATACAATCAAAAAGTTGACATTGTCACGTATGAGTTGCTTCGGTACTTTTGAATATGTTTGAGATAGATAAAAACAATCAACTCCTTTATGTCTACCCATGGTAAAATAGTTGCGAATATTTATTTGGTTCTCACAAACGACGTCATCAAAAATAAAGATAATCTTATTTTCTTTTATTTCAATATTCTTAACTTCTATAGACACTGGTTGCTTAATCAACTTCATTTTTATGTATGAGAGAAAAATAATGCGCACAAGTATTTATTTAAGATTTTGCATATGCACAAGGTACAAGGGATAGAGTAAAACTCTAAATATACTTAAACATAATTTAATCAATAAAATAAAATACTACAATCAAACACTACTAGGATATAATCTTGTTTGACTTAGCTTAGTTTCATAAGTAGTATATAAATTACATTAAATTTAACAATAAAATACGTTAATTACTTAATAAACAATTTTGATACTCAAAGTTTCGCGCTACACTGTTATAAATAAACCATACACTTATCAATCAACTAAAACACGGTATTATAATGCCCCCAGGGCAAGGTTTCAACTTTATTAGCTAGTATTTGTCTTTTATCATCATTGCTATCTAAAACTACTTTATTAACTTGTTGTGAATACAATAAATGTTTTATAGATTTTATCATATTCATTTCATATGTTTTAAAACTTGATTATTAAATAATGTTTCTTTATAGTTTTTCATTTCTAAATGTTTTTTTATTGGTTTAGTTACACCCTTTGCTTTTATTATAGTAGCTTTTACGCTTTTTAAACAATACAACTTCGCTCTTAGGCCAGTAAATTCAGTAATAATTGATCCACCAAGCTCATCTTTGAAGAGCCCAGGAATTTTTGAATTCACTTTAGGCATATTATACGGATTATCATCTTCAAAATTACTTGTATCGAAAAACAATATATCGCTTTTTAAATCGTTGTAGAAGTCCTCAGTATATATTAAATACAGAAGACTATCAGTGTCAGTATAACACAGTTTTACGTTTGTTCCATATTTTCTTTTCATATGAGCATAATGAAAATTATATAGATGCTTTTTAGCAAATTCTAGTACAGTGAATCCAATGTATATTGGTCTGTCTAATATAATTTTTTCTGGTTTCAATTGTGCAGCCACAAAATTCTCAGTAAAAACAGAAATACTTTTAAGGTTTGGTTTAGAAATTATTGATTCCGCACCGATAATTTTATTTGTTTTATTATCACAATCTTTCCACTTCGTTAGTAGTCTTACATTAGCTTGTTTACGTTTGTTTTCGATAGTTTTTCCAAATATTGAATTATTTAATAGTTTAAAAAAGTCTTTTTCAAATTCAGATTTAGAACTCTGGCGTAAGGAAGTATTTAAATTAATATATTTCTGAAGAAAAGCATCTTGCTTAAACTTAAGTATTCTATGAATTTTCTTCAAAATAAGACCTCGTTTTAAACACTCTTTTAAATGAACGAAATGAATAACATACTTATGTTTATCATATAAATTTGCAATTAATTTCTCTGTTTTTCCGTTGGGAGGAATAAACCTTTCACATGCGAAAGGTAAATCCTTATGATCATCATGCAAGTATTCGGGATACTCTAGGTCCACTTCTAGAATATATCCAAGTTCTCCGTCATTCGGAATACTCATTATATCAAATTTAATAATATCACTTCGGTTTAATAAAACAAATTCAGATATCGGTAATTTTTGTGTCATTGCGTATCCATATAAATTATTACAATCTAGATATACTAAATAGCTAGATGGTTTTGTATTATCAAAATGTGGAATATATTTATTGTTAGCTTCAGCATGGCGAACAGAACATTGTGATAATCCACCACGTATACCTTTTTCTAAAAATTGATAAATTTCTAAATCAGTTATTAACTCGAGACGTACGTCAGTATATAATAGCATGGCGTCCCAACTCAAGCTTGGAGCTGATATATAATATGCTGGATCAAGAGAGTAATGCTGTAAACTGGTATTTCTAAAATGTTCGAAAATATCGCATAATAATAATACATCACATTTTATGTACAGATCAGTGTATTCACCGAGTGTTTGAATATTAAATGTTTGCCATATCATCTGTGCATGTTCATAGTCATTATCAGTTATGTGCTCTAATTTCATCGAATTATAAAAGTTTTCCTTTTTTGGCAAATGTCTTTCCTCATACTTTAACCATGAATCCATGTAGTCATACGGATAAATACCTTTACGTCTCAATAAATCTAATGTACTTTTATCATTAAAAATCTTCGATAGATTGACTAAATCTTCTGTATTCAAGCTTTTACAAAGTTCATCGAGACTCGAACTTAAGAACTGATATGAATCAATAAACTTTATTTGAATAAGATGAGATGTATTAGATAATGGGATAAATTTTGTAATAGAACTGTACTTTTCTTTAGACTTCGGTATAACTTTAATATCACCCTCATATTTTACCAGTTCTTTAATAAATAAATGACTATCATATCCAGCTAAGTTATGAAAAACTACTGGCACAAATGGACATATTTTATATTTCAAATTACAAATTGAATGAGCTGCGCCTCTGTACTCGGATGTGACATGATCATGATCTTGTACTTTGTCACCGAATAAAGGGCGTTTGCATATATGACATTCGGAAGCATTTTCAAAATTATTTCGTTGTTCAAGAGTTAAGGGTTTTATCGGTTTCACTTCGGATAAAATAGTGTTTATCCAAGTAACATCTTCAATCAATCGTTTAATAAAAATTTCGACGCAATTCTCACCTCTATAAGTAACATATTTGTTTAAACTCGGGTCATGTGAACAGCACACATAATATGCAAAACATGCTGGTATATGTAATTTAAACTTCTGTGTGTTATTCGTACTTTGTTCAGAATACTTTAATAAAATGCTTTCAAAATCGGCATAAATAATAAAATTAATCTTTTGCTTTCGCTCATAATTTTTGAATTGAATTAGACTACCTTTTTCAGGAAGTATTGTAAGTATTTCAGAACAATAGTGATTACTATATTTCAACTCACTGGAAAAAAATTGCAAACAAGAATCGCAAAAGTAAATCTTTCCTTTGTGATGACTTATTTGCTTTCGAACTAATCGTATCAGGTCTTTAATTAAACAATAGTGTCCTCTTTCATTTCGCTCAATGTAAAGCAAGTTAATGTGATGCTTTTTCTTTTCTTTTGTTAAATAAAGAGGTCCAGATACCAAATTTTTGCTATCTAAACCATAAATATTAACACTTATGCTAGAATTACATTTTTCAAACAGCTTTATATCTTTAATTGATGGAGGAAAAGACATTCCCTCTATATTTAAAACCTTTGAATAATGAGGATAAGATGTTATTCTGCATGAGTTACATTTTGCAGGATACATTGCTGCAACAATGCACCACAAAAAACAATATTCATCGTTATTCTGAATATTTAAACAACATTTTTTATTTTTAATAAATGAGGGTAAATCGATATATGTTCCACCTCTCATTGGGTTATATTTATTAACATTGATTTCTAAATGACTTATTGCAAAAAATGACCAACCGGATTCACAGTGTTCAAATTCGGTAAGTTTTCTTTTAAATACTTGAAACACATTTCTTACAAAATTATTTAAATCTGAACTTTTGTAAATTATTTCGAATTTTGTATTAAAAGATTTCAATAATTGTTCATTTGTCTTTGGTAATAAAAAGTAAGCAAACAATTCTAAATTTATTTTGATACAACTATGTCTTTGAATGCATATCTCAATCAATTTTTTTATATCACTTAGAGAACCGCTCAGGAACGCCTCTGGCGTGAGGTGCTCAGTGTCCTGAGACGGATTCAAGCGATATGTCACAATTCTGTTTTTAAAAGCTGTTGCTATTATTTCAATATTATCATGTTCAGTTTTCAATAAACACTTTGACTTATGTAAATTAGATCTCATATGGTATTTATATTTATGTTTCAAAATCTCAATTTCACATTCGTTACATTTCATTGAAGTACTACTCGGGGTTTGAACTGAAAGACAAAAACAGGTTATTCAATATAATATATAACATATTAGTCTAAAACTAAACTTAATCTTATAGGGGCTAAACATAGTTACAAATAAAATTTAACTAACTACTTTAAAAATAATTACTAATAAAAGTTTTGGGGCACCCTCGGTACTCTTTTCGAGCAGCGCATATAAATTTATTTAGGTGCCCCCAAGCTTCAGTGTCCACGTCGGTCCGATGCTTTAAGGTGAACAAAGCATGTTTCCAGCGGTTTATCGGCGGTACTTTGTCCACCTCACTACATTGATACACCTTTAATTCAATATAATGCGAACCGAGCTTGGCAGCATGAATTTGCCGCGAATATCCGTTCGCTATTTTACTGCTAACGTAAGACAACAGGGGTTTACCCATGGCGCTAGGAGGGCGAACGTCGTCTTCGCTGTCGCTGCCGAAGAGGTCTGCAGCTACTGTCGAGGACGGCTTGGACACTGGATTAATTTTAGTCCTTTTCGCTTTGCTGATTTTGGCGCTCGAGGTCGAAGTTGACGACTTGCCTCGTTTCTTGGCTTCGACACTTCTACAGTCACCCGCCTCTGAAGTTGCTCCTTCATCTTCAGATAGGAAGAGGTCTGCAGCGAGTTGACTCTTAGACCTGAAATTTTAATGAAATATAATTAAACAAACCTATCTAAAATATATTTTTACATAACTTTAGGTGATCACGTAAATACAAATAATGCTTTATATTATAGAATCGATATTGTTTTAGTGTTATATTCCATACTAATTTAAAATTATATTAAAAAAAAAGCTACTTTATTTCGGGATAACATGGGTGATATTAATATTATTTAAATTTTAAATAAAATGACGGCTCGGACTATTTATCTGATTTAATGTTAAAGTAATAAAATTTTTAAATAATAACTTAATACTCACATGTTAATTGTAGCAGGGGTTCCCTTCTTTGTGGTGAAATAGCTTGAAAGCCTGAGATGCTTATGATTCCCCACAGTTTCTTCCGGCTATTTAAACCCATACGCAACGCGAGACGCATGACCAAATATGTTAGATGCTTACAGTTCAATAGAAAAATTTTGAAGTAATCAAATTTTTATTTTATACACTAGTAGAATCACTCGCCGATGTCTGCATACCTGACGATTTACTTTATAATAATTTTGTAGTTAAAAATTTATTAGAATATATGAATAAAAAAATTCAACATAAAGAAATAAACATAAAAACAATTTAACTACTAATTAACCAATAGCTTAACAAGGCAATAATCCTTACCTTACTTATTTTATTAACTTTTACGATACTAAGGCCCGTATAAAAGATTTTCAATTATTTAACTTTTATGTATTTATTTTATATATATATATATATATATATTTACACAGGTTAAAACAAGACCGTTCATGTCTTTTCATTTAGACCTTTTGATTTTTAATATGGGTGTAATCTATATGTAATATTAGAAGAGTATTTTACTTATTTTAGTGTATTCTAATATTAGAAGATGTTTGTATTTTCGAAATTTGTAGGTACTTGTACACTTTAAATTACATGTTTGGACAAAAAAAGTATAGTTCAATTATTTAGAAATAATTTAAAATTATAGAAATGATGGCTATTAAAAATCTTTTATTTTTATGTCAAGTATAAAAATACAGATGTTTTACCCTAAGCGAAGCGAGGGCTGGTCGCTAGTTGTTATATGTTATATATTCTTATTAGTGAGTGTACTTAGAAAACGCACACAGGCTAAGTGACGCCCGACGGGCGCGTGGATCAGATTTCGGATTTAGATTTCAGATGCCCGTTTTGGGAACAAATATTTGAAACAAATTGTATTAATATTTTCAACCTTATGAACTTATTTTTTATGCAATTTTTTAATATAAATAGCCCCACTAATCCCCCGAAAAAATATTCGGTTTGGGGAATCGAACGGTAAAGGAACTACTCGTAAAAATTCTACAATGCCGGTGAGTTTTTCAATTTATTTTATAAAAATTAAATTAAATCAAAAATTACAATAAAATTTAATTCCTTACTTTTTATTCATGTGCCTTCGCAAACTTATGTATTTTTAAAAATTATTTTTTTCGTTTCAGGACTCTGGAGAATTGCTATTTAACTTTTTACCTTCAGAAAAGGGTCCTAATCAATCACAAAGCGCAAATCAAAGACATCTGGGTCTTGCGGATCAATCACGCAAAATTACAAAAAATAAACAAAAAGTGTATTCATTTATAAAGAAACCGGTTGCCAAACCGATGAAAATAATAGTTATACAAGTATACGATGCAGAAAACTTTGAGCAGAACAGTACGATCTGCGGCAATTACAACTGCGAAGCAGAGGTTTGCGCGCAGCATGTTGTTAGAAGTACCTATATGGATGAAGTTTATAATAAAACCATGGAAGTAATAAATAGGATACACGAAGACATAATTAATGATTAGTTTATAGTTAGATAGCGACAATGGCTGTCAAAGTTAATTTATAAGCTTAAAATTGTTATTATGTTTTTAGTTATTAATATAGTATGTATCAAAGTATTATTCCAATAAGGTTAAGAGTATTATATCTATACCTAAATAATATCACTTCTACTTATGTGTTAAACATTAAGTGTGTATTGTAATTTTGCTTAATATTTTATTGTGCATATTTTGTGAAAATTATTGTGGTGTTTCTTATTAGGATATAAAAAATGTAAAAAGTTTCTGTTAAAATAAATGTATGATATAGAACTAATTTATTGGTTTTATTTGTCTCTTAAAACCGTAAACCAAGAATTTTTTTATTTAAAAAGCTTTAAAAAATGCATTTGAAATAAGGCTAACTAAATAGTTATTAGTACAATAACAGCACACACACACACGCGCATACACGCGCACACAGTTCGGGTTGCATATCAACGCTGCCCCGTATTTATTTAGACGTGGCATGATCCGTACCACCAGACGAATATTTGATGTCGAATGATCAATTCAGATTTATAGTGAGTATACAAAAACATTTTAATTTCATATAAAACGATTTAATAAGTTACATTGCACTCCTGAATGAACCGTTATTGCAATCCACAACTATAGTGGATATCTTGTAGTAATATTTTTAACACTCAAAATGTTGACTTGATTTCGTAACGAATCAATTAGGTACTTTAAAATCGACATTCTGAACTATGAATTTGAAGGAATTGAATGTGTAAAATTGGTGGCATCTGGAGCTCTTTTGATCCAGATGCCCCAATTTTACACTACTCACGTAGGACAGGAACGTGCGAAAAAGGTCGTGATCAAAGCCTTCACAGACTGTGGCGAAACCCGGGTTAACTAGCAACAAGGTGATGCTGTGTGTGTGGTGGGGCTTTAAGGGCATTATTCATTATGAGCTGTTACCACCAAGCAGGACCATCGCTTCTGAACTCTACTGCAAACAAGTGATGAGATTAAAGCAAGAAGTTGAGAGAAAGCGGCCGCAATTAATCAACAGAAGGGTTGTGGTTTTTCATCATGATAACCTCACACATATTTAGCCACTCAGCAAAAAATAAGAGAGTTTGGCTGGGAGGTGTTAATGCATCCGCCGTATAGTCCTGACCTTGCACCTTCAGATTTCCACCTGTATCGGTCTCTTCAGAATTCTTTAGGCAGTGTCAGGTTAACATCACGAGAGGACTGCCTAAACTACTTGTCACGGTTTTTTGATCAGAAGCCCCAAAATTTCTATAGCAATGGGATCATGTCCCTACGTAGAAGATGGCAAAAAGTTATCGCACAAAATGGTACCTACATACTTTAGTTAAATGTAAATAAACTATATTAAAAAATGTTTTGAATTTTCTTAAAAAATGCGAAGAAACTTTTTCCCCAACCTAATATATAAAAGATCATTTTTTTCGTAATATAACAACAAATTTCTAATTTTCATATTTTTCCACATATTAGTGCTATAAGACCTTGCTTCTTGCCAAAAATCATACTCCTTGGTTAAACGACCAAGCCTGGGAGTTTTGATTCCAGTGAGAAATCAAATTAACCCCTTTTTTTTTCAACTGTGTAATCCTATATTGGCATACATTTATTAGTATTATTAGTTGATTCATGTTTAAATTTCCATAGCTTTTGGATTACCGAATAAGATAAATAAATAAGATATAAGCGGCTGTATCTTTTATTTACGTTGACATAGCAGATTGTTTTTTTTTTAGCTCTGAGGGTCTAGATACTTGAATATTTGTTTTATTACGTTTTTCTGTAAAATAGGGTCTTGCGTGATAGTTAAAAAACGTACATTTTCTAGTGATGTAGTAAGAAAAATACATTTTTTTTTTACTTTTACTTTTTCTCTTGCGCATGATTCTAGGTTATCGGGAAGTACCTTATAATTCTGCAAGTAACCACATTAACGGGTTTATCGTTTCATTGCGTGGACATAAAAGTTTGATTTTTTTATCAGCCGTAAGGGACCGCAGGTTTGATTATTTGATATTAATTTCAACTTGATACCTTCACGCGTTTCAAAGTAAAAGGTTCTTGACAGACAGACAGCGGACATCGAAGTGATCCTACAAGGATTCCTTTTTCCTTTTAAGGTACGGAACCCTAAAAAATATTCTTTATATGCAGTATATTGAAAATTGACTGATTAATGCATTGTTACTATGGTGGTATTTCTAGGACATGTAAACCTTAAGATGTTAATGTAGCATTAACAGTCCTCAGCTACTTACAGGAGCATCCAATTATTAAATTAAAATAATAATTTTTTTATTTAAGTATTATTTAATAATCAAATCTTATTTTACTTAGAAATTGTACACTATCGAACTCTAATTATTATTAGGTATTTCGTAGAATATAACCGTTTCCCCTTTCTGGTTATTTCTAATAAAAAGTTGCTGGCACCAGACAATAAAGTGGTACGTCTTCTTTGACCTCAGAGTATCAGCTCAATGTATTTCAAGTATTTGAATGTAAAATATAAAATTATTTTAAAAAATTATATTAAATAATTATAAGAAGTCGTACACGATAGTTTTGCAAAATTATTGTAAAACAATAATTAAATATTTATACAAATATTTTCTATCAGTATTAGGCTGGTAAATATATTTTATAATTATGATAATAATACATAGATTGCAAATAGATTGACTTAAGACTTACGTTATTAGGTAGACTTATATGTTGGTAATTATTTAAATTCAATAATATAGAAAGTAATTACTTTAGAAAATTACATTATTGTTTTGTAAAGACAGCTTATTTTATAATTCCTTATTAACTGATCCTAGTTAGATTTAATATAGACCCTTCAAATGGGAAGTTACGGAAAATTAAAAATTTAGTAAATTATTCTAAATTTTATTTTTCATATCATATAAATCACACTGTTTCAATAATCATGATGAGGTAATATTTTATTAAAATTATTAAATATCGACTTCATTGTGGTTATTCATAAATATCGACTTCATTGTGGTTACCACGTCCATTGCCGATGTTGTTGATCCTACAATTTCTTCCATGGCAGCGCAACTTAGGTTTGTATGTGTAATCATCATCGTAGTCGTCGTCTTCTTGTCTGAAAATTTAAAAAATATGTATTATTAAAATCTGTATGCTAACAAAAAAATAAGCAATTTAAAATAGTAATGTAAAAAATTACTCTTCACTCCCATAGTTTCCTCGCCCACCTCCTCGACTGCAATAAAGTAAAATCGATTAATATGCACCTACATAACAAAAAAAGCAGTGATTACCCAATGGTTGAGACTCCAAGTCTTATTCGGGAGGTCCGAGTTCGTGCTGGGCACACACCTCTGAATCTGAGTTAAGTGTGTTTTTATCAATTAAATATCACTTGCTTTACCGGTGAAGGAAAACATCGTGAAGAACCCTGCACTCCTGAGAGTTCTCTAGTTCTAATATTTTTTAATTCACATGGTTATTGTAATTAACGACATTTTGTAAGTATCAATAAGACTGGCCGAAAGGTAAGCTTCTGACTATAACAGGCTCTTGAATGTACGGTAAATAATAATTGTTTATTACTGTGTAAATATTAATCAGAATCAAAATAATTACCCGCCACGTCTGTTACCACCGCTACCTCTTCGTCCACCACCGTTTCTGCACAAAATATTTTATCAGATAAGAAAAAAGTTGGATTCACGATCGATAAGTTCAAATCCAAGTTAAATAAATGGAGTAATGTTTAAATTTAAAATGTTTGTAATTTTGTTAACAAAAATCAATTATGGCTTAATTGTTTAAAACCTCGGACTTAGGTAACTATCGGTTTTAATTATTTGTACTGAAAAAATCTAAAATATCAAAATTTTTTTTTTTTTAAATATCAAAATTATTCTTTGGTAGGATTGAAATATTTACCTGCCGCGGTCATTGTCACCTCCTTGTCCACCGCCGTAGCTACACACAGAAATACATATTAATAAAAAAATTATTAACTATATATATATATATATGATATATTATACATGTGAAAGTCTGTATGTTTGGATATTTAGAAGTTTGTTACTCAATCGCGCAAGAACGGCTTCCAGAAAAATTCAGAAAAACGTCTAAATATTTCTATTTAGCAACAATATATTGACAATGAAATGTTTTTTGATAAATCTAACTATTGTACGTGATATATTTGACTGGTATTTAAAAAAAAATACTTAATCTGCACATATAATATTTGTATAATATTAGAATGAATATAAAAAATTATACCCTCCATCATATGTGCCTTGATCATCCTCGCCACCGTAGCTGTAAATTAAAAAAAAAAGATCTATCTTTGCTTCTATATTATTATAATAATATCTGTCTATGATTTAATAAATAGTGTTTTACCTTACTTCATAGCTAGTATAGCCACATCTAGAAATAAAAAATATTTTATTTAAAAAATTGTTTACAATTTAATCTAATTTTAATAATTTTCAAGGAATTATTAAACCATCTATCTAAAAAAAATCATCTATTTCGGTAGATCCTTTTTAAAGAGTTGTGATAGAGTAAAAAATGAAGATACAATTGAATCTGATTTTTAGAACATACTCGTAATGTCTGTTTCAAATACAGAAAAAAAATTAAACAGAAAAACACTTACCCTGGTTTTGCCTCAATTATAGTAAACAGTACTAAAGCACACAGAGAGAAAAAGAATAATTTCTGCATATTGAAGTTGATGAGCTCGTCAAGAACTGATGCTGCATGGATAATTCATTGGCCTTTTATATAAGAAATAAAGGGCAAATTGATAACAAGTTCAGTTTTTTATTGCTTTTGAAGAAATAATAAATCTTTATCGATTCTAATTATATTGTTAATTTCTAAAATTAAGTTTTTAATGTTCTTAGCAATTTCTACATTATCAATATCTAAATTCTGTAAGCGCCAAATTCGCGTAATAACAGTTGGTTTATATGTATATAATTAAAAATAAATGTTTACTATTATAGAAAGAATATTTTGATGAGAGGTCTAAAGTCAAGGGTATCTGGTTTAAGACAATTCAAGCGGAACCTTTAAATAAACCGTGGATTGACACAATAAAATTCCCTCAAATAGATTCGGCTATCTCATGGCAAAAAACCAATTCGCCTAATTGCGAAATGTGTGGTACCATGGATGACCTACCTATACCATATTTTGATGGAATGTGCTCAGAATAAGTCGGTAAGACGTGAATTGTTTCCTGATAACCTTTTTGTAAATAATATAGGAGAGTGTAATAGTATTTTATGTTGTCCTGATGCACTATCAGCTAGAAATTTATATAAATTGGTTGAAGCCAGAATAACTAAAAGTTAAACGTTAGTTTGCAGCCTAACAGAGCGACATGCTCGCAATAGCGAAAAAGCTCTTAAAATTAGAGTAAAAAAAAAAAACAGTTGGTTCGAATACGTTTTAAGATGGTAGGTATGTTAATTTTTTTTATTACTCGACATCGAAAAAATCATATACTACGTTCGAACAAGCGCTAGTTGCTATTTTTGGAGTAGGAACGAAATGATGTTGATTAACTTTTTTTGCAGTCTTTTTATTAAAGTCAAACAGTTACCATCATTTTTCAGAGTTTTGGTTTGGGGCAATGTTTAGGTGCTGAATCAGGATCTAACCAATTTGCTGAGAGCTTGCAATTGTCGAACAGAATCCATTTTTCGTCGCAAGTAACAATGCGATTCACTATAATAATAATAATAATACCTGGCAACCCACCGAAGTGTCAACAGTGAAATATCAAAACATTAGCAAAAATTTTATAAAAATATTTATTTCATGAAATGGACTCAATGTATAAATGAGAACGTCATGCGCGCATATTATGGGTCTACAGAGGGGGAAACTAACCTCACTGCGTATCGTGACCGGATGCTCTCTTTGTTTCAGAAACTTGAACTATCTATCAACGTCTCGGCCCAACGACTGTCCGATCAGGTGCGGGTCATATTACGTAATCACAGGCTAAGTGATACCGTACTTGAACGGATTCGCTCAGAAGTGCATGATAGCCGTGTCATTCCTTCTTCGATACGATCAGATCAGTACGATCTGTCCCTAACTGGAAATCACCGGGACCAGATGGACTGCACAACTTCTGGCTAAAGTGGCTGCGCAGCTCGCATGCTTGCCTGGCATCTCAGTTTCAGTCGGCTCTTGAGTCGGGATCGCTGCCACAGTTCCTTACCACCGGAATCACCCACTTGCTCCACAAATCAGGCAGTATCACAAAACCAAAAAATTATAGACCGATTACATGTTTACCGACGGTCTATAAACTTTTTACATCCTTTTTGAGAGATAAGATTGATAGCCATATAACCAAAAATGCTATTATGTCTGTTTCTCAGAATGGATGTAGGAATAGGTCACGTGGTACTAAGGAGCTACTCCTCATTGATATGACCAACATCGTCGTTCTCGAAAGGATTTGTCGACATGCTGGATAGACTATAAGAAAGCCTATGACTCCGTGCCGCATGGGTGGCTCATGAGGGTGCTGGAGTTGTATAAAGTGGATGCAACTCTTTGCGCTTTTTTGGAATCGTGCATAAGGCAATGGCGGACGGTCCTTCGTTATCCAGGGTGTCGACCAATCCAGGGAAATAATGAACCAATAAGGATTAAGCGGGGTATATTCCAAGGCGATAGTTTGAGCCCATTGTGGTTTTGCCTAGCCCTGAACCCTCTTAGTACATTGCTGGAGAATTCAGGGTTGGGTTATCGTTTGCGGAGAGGTGGTCAGGTAATATCCCACTTGCTTTACATGGATGATCTAAAACTGTTCGCTCCTACCAAGTTACAACTGATCGAGTTATTAAAAGTAACCGAAACTTTTAGTAACTCTATTAGAATGGAATTTGGAGTGGATAAGTGTGAGGTCATGCATGTGAAGTGAGGGAAGATTGAGGAATCCGAGGGGATCCAATTGTCGGATTCCGTAAACCTTAGATCACTCTCTGCTGACGAGACCTACAAGTACTTGAGTATGTCGGAGGCGTCAGGGATTATCGAGATTGACATGAAACAATCAGTGCGGGAACGCTTCCTTGCCCGCCTGAGAAAAGTATTGAAAAGCCTTTTGTCAGGAGGGAACAAGGTGCGCGCCTACAATGGTTGGGTCATGCCAATTCTCATGTACTCCTTCGGCATACTCAAGTGGACTCAGAAAGAACTAGATGACTTGGATAGAAAAGTTCGTGCATTGCTTACCACATATCGAATGCATCATCCTCGATCTTCGGTAATGAGATTGTACATCCCTCGAAAATGTGGAGGTCGAGGCTTTTTGAATGCTAAGACTCTCCATAACCGGGAGGTGTGCAATCTCAGGGAGTATTTCCTCCAAACCGACGTGGGAATGCATCGGGATGTGGTTGCAATGGACAAGGGACTGACCCCGCTCTCCTTGGCAAAAGAGAACTGGCGCAAACCTAAAGTACTTAGTACCGACAACCGCAAGGAGGTATGGAAGAGCAAGGAGTTACACGGACGCTTCTACCGTGCCCTCACGGGGACGAGGTCGACTTTAAAGCGTCCGTATCTTGGCTACGGTTCGGTAACCTATTTGGAGAAACCGAAGGTTTTGTCTGTGCAATTATGGACGAAGTTATCATGACGAGAAACTACCGGAGGTATATTGTGAGGGATGGCACGGTGGACATATGTCGGGCATGTCACAGTTCGGGCGAATCACTCAGACATATTATTTCCGGTTGTCCTCGTCTTACTAACGGCGAGTATTTGCACAGACACAACCACGTGGCCAAGATTATCCACCAACAACTTGCTCTTCGACTATTATTGCCAATAAGCCTGATATAGTGGTGATAGATCGATCGGAGCGCTGCACAATGATTGTTGACGTCACCATCCCTCATGACGGGAATCTCGTGAAAGCTGAGAAAGATAAACAAATGAAATATCTTGATTTAGCTCATGAGATTGTCGACATGTGGGATGTAGACTCAGCAGTCGTTGTGCCGATTGTCGTGACGGCCAAAGGCCTAATAGCCAAGAGCCTCGATCAACATCTTAAGAGGCTCGCGTTGGATGCATGGGTCAAGGGCCTGATGCAGAAAGCGGTACTACTGGACACGGTACGTATCGTGCGGAAGTTCCTCTCTCTGGAGCCCTGACTGTCGGTAGCTTGGACCGTGTTCCCGCTGCCGGTTGGCCCCTATTTTTCATATTTTTAAATGTATTTTGTTTTTTTAGATATATTTAAAAATGTAAATTGTAGGAATTGTAGAGAAATAATAATAAATAATAATAATAATTCTTTATTTGCTTAGAATATGGTGTTTATAAAGTTCTTATAGCTTATAGATAAGTACATACATATTCTACTCCTGAAGAGTGTGCAAATATTTAAATACATTTAATTAATACAAATTATTTCTATATAATGTCAAAATTAATAGTTAATGTCAAGTAAATAAAAAAAATACATTTTCTTAAAAGTCTCAATTTATAACAATGTCACATCAATTCAGATTCCACAATTGAGATATTCGTCAACATTATAAAATAATTTTTCTAATAATAAATTGAACAAATTCTTTTTAAATAATTTAAATGGCAATTCTTTTAAATTGTCTGGTACTTTGTTATATATATCAACTGACATACAATATACATTTTTGGAAAAAATTGTTAATTTTTGATATGGTACATAAAGTTTATTAGGGTACCTTGTGGATCTTGATATGATTTCTAAATTTTTTTTGAACAATGATGGATATTTCTTAACAAATAAACATATTTCGAATATTTACAAGCAGGGCAGAGGAAGAATTTTTAGCAACTTGAATAAAGGCTTGCAACTGTCCAAATAGTGAGCACCACACAACGATCTCACGCTTTTTTTTTGTATTTTAAATGCTTTCTGTGCGTCTACAGAATTGCCCCTATGCCTTTGTTTGTGTGACTGTTAAGCAGTGCAAGGCTCGACTCAACGCGTGTTTCTCGCTGACGATCATTCATTCATGAGGCACCCATTTGTCAAGCTTTTTTACCAAATCGACCAATATTGTTTTTGATGCTAACATCGAAGGTTACTGCTATTTTAGCAGTAGATTGAGAATCATTATTTCTCTGTAAATCACGGGGTTCATATCTTAGGTCGAAATTTCCAGAACGGAAGCGAAGCAAACCGATAACGGGTGGTGCGATCGTTAGTAGTGTTTGCTCCGTATGCGTCGTTGATGTTGCATGTTATGAAGAAGCGTTCTTCCGCATTGCTGCCACGTCGGTAATTAAACCTAAACCATAATAGCTCGAATTTTAAACATATTTATGATGACGAAAACGTACAAATCCGATGAAAACAGAACGCTAACCATCAAACAAATGACTAAGAAACGAACTTAGAATTCTTAAAAAAAAGGTGTGTGCGCGATTCACACACGATAGAAGTGAAACTTCAGTAAATCGACAAAAGAATGAGATGAATATATATAATAATATAAAATAGTATGTATATTTCTATCTCATTCTTTCCTACACATTTTTGTATTTGTGTCTCTTACCTGTCGTTTTGTATATTTCTGTCTCATTCTTTCCTACATATTTTTGTATTTGTGTCTCTTTTCTGTCGTTTTTTCCGTTGCATCCGGTTTGAAATCACAACGATTCTAATGAAGTTTCACTTCAATAAAAGCTTTGGACTTGAAATAGCCAGTATGGCAGAACGGCAATTTCATAGGTTCAACACCTACTATAATATGAATTCATAGGACCCACATTCATGTTCCTCCCAAAGTCTTCACCACTATACTTAAAAAATTGTTACTAACCATAACACTGTCAGTCAATCATTCAAACAAGAATAGTTTATAAGTTATTACTTCCTTCTTATTATCTACAAACTCTTTGTTATTTATTCTAAGTATCCTCTATGGTTTGTAATGTTTAAATTATTATAAAATAAAATAATTATTCGATTCATGTCATCTGTAGAAAAAGGTGGTTTTGTTTTAGCAACACTATGAATTAAGGTGGCTTGCTGGCTTTACAATATGACCTCTGTACCTACAAATCAAAAACAGTCTGACGAGTGATTTCTTAGAGGGAGCATTATTCAAAGCATAGCCACATATATGCTATTAATGGAAATGGGATATCATCATGACAACTCGTCAATGGCCTACAGCTGAACTGGATGAGGAGGGGGTTAGGACATAGTCCACCAAGATGGCCTAGTACCCACACTAGCAGACTTCACACAGCTTTGAGCTCAAGATGCTTTTTTCTTCAAATTGCTTAAAATACACACAGCCAAAAAATCATGATTCGGGTACATTTTTCATGATAAACCAGGAAAAGCTTCGGTCAATCACGCCTTATTTTAATTACTTTGAAAAGTTTTCGACGCAACTTTGTCCTGAAGTTATTAGGCGATGTTTTAAAGCCTATAGACAATTTTCTTCCTAGTAATGAAGAAAAAGCAAAACAATTCAGTTACAAGCCAATTTTGGCAAAATTGTTTTGCTTGCCGAATCATGATTTTTTGCTGAAAATAGCCGAAAACGAAAAGTATCATTCGGTTACTAGTAAGAACAACAAGAAAAGAAATCTATACATTTATAAAATTCTTGTGTGACAGTGTTTGTGGTTACAAATTCTTCCGATACAGCTTGACTGATTTTTATGGTTTTTTTGTGTATATTCGATAGGTCTGAGAATAGTTTATACCCCTAAGTTTTTATTTATTGGACATAATTTCATATTTTTATTTTTTTTATGATTTAGCTTTAAAAATACATATGACTCGTAATTTTCACCCTTCTACCACCAACCCTACTTATTTAATAGCGGGGTCTATAATTGTCTTTTAGATGTATTAAATTGGGAAATTCTATATTCAGTGCCCTATTCCATATTAAAATCTCATAAAATATCAAGCACTCTTGAAGGTGCGTTTCCGGCCCTTTGGTTCGCGGTTTAACCGATTTCCACAGCCCTCAAGGGTTTTAGTTTGTAGAAACCCACGTATATATAAGAATAACTCGATTCTTTCTCCAGAGGGTCGAATATCTTTTGAAAAAATATCCTGCGTAAACAAAATATCTACAATATACAGCTAGCAACAGGTTCAATTTTTGCAAGTTAGGTAAAGGAAATGTTACATGCATGAAAATTGAATGTATACTTTATAATATGTTTTAGGGGCCAAAGGATAGCACTAAAAAGAGCTATATAGTATACAAAACAAATATATTAGAAAAGATACATTGCATGGACCTAGGCCTAATTTGAACAAGATGAAACTAGCACCGTTTCAAAGCAGATATTTAAACAGTTCATCGCTCAAAATTTTGCAAGATTTGTCATTCCAGAACCTGTACAATTGACGATGAAATTAAAAGTAAAAATGAAGCATTAAGCAGTGATAGCCCAGTGGTTGAGACTTGAATGTCTTACTCGGGAGGTTCAAGTTAGATCTTGGACACACACCTCTGATTTTTCTGAGTTATGTGTATATTAAGCAATTTGAAGAAGAAAGCATCTTGAGCTCAAAGCTGTGTGAAGTCTGCTAGTGTGGGTACTAGGCCATCTTGGAGGACTATGTCCTAACCCCCTCCTCATCCAGTTCAGCTGTAGGCCATTGACGAGTTGTCATGATGATATCCCAATAATTCAAAAAAAGGATGGGATGGTTCGTTATCGCAAATTAATAGCGTTAATAGCATATATGTGGCTATGCTTTGGATAATGCTCACTCTAAGAAATCACTCGTCAGACTGTTTTTGATTTGTAGGTACAGAGATCATATATTGTAAAGCCAGCAAGCCACCTTAATTCATAGTGTTGCTAAAACAAAACCACCTTTTTCTTCAGATGACATGAGTCGAATAATTATTTTATTTTATAATTATTTAAACATTACAAACCATAGAGGATACTTAGAATAAATAACAAAGAGTTTGTAGATAATAAGAAGGAAGTAATAACTTATAAACTATTCTTGTTTGAATGATTGACTGACAGTGTTATGGTTAGTAACAATTTTTTAAGTATAGTGGTGAAGACTTTGGGAGGAACATGAATGTGGGTCCTATGAATTCATATTATAGTAGGTGTTGAACCTATGAAATTGCCGTTCTGCCATACTGGCTATTTCAAGAATTCTAAGTTCGTTTCTTAGTCATTTGTTTGATGGTTAGCGTTCTGTTTTCATCGGATTTGTACGTTTTCGTCATCATAGATATGTTTAAAATTCGAGTTATTATGGTTTAGGTGGCAGCAATGCGAAAGAACGCTTCTTCATAACATGCAAGCACTACTAACGATCGCACCACCCGTTATCGGTTTGCCCGCTTCCGTTCTGGAAATTTCGACCTAAGAAATGAACCCCGTGATTTACAGAAACCTGATGATTCACAATCTACTGCTAAAATAGCAGTAATCTTTCATGTTAGCATCAAAAACAATATTAGCCCATTTGGTAAAAAAGCTTTACAAGAGAGAGAAACACGCGTTAAGTCGAGCCTTTCACTGCTTAACAGGCACACAAACGAAGGCATAGTGAATCGCATTGTTACTTGCGACGAAAAATGGATTCTGTTCGACAATCGCAAGCGCTCAGCAAATTGGTTAGATCCTGGTTCAGCAACATTGTTTACAATGCCCCAAACGAAAACTGACCTCTGAAAAATGATGGTCACTATTTGACTTTAATAAAAGACTGCTGTTAATCAACATTTAAGTTTGTCGATGAAATATCATTTCGTACCTACTCCAAAAATAGCAAGTGCTTGTTCGAACGTAGTATATGATTTTTTCGATATCGAGTAATAAAAAAATGAACATACCTACCATCTTAAAACGTATTCGAACACAAATTAAAAACAAACATTAAAAACTTAATTTTAGAAATTTACAACATAATTAGAATCGATAAAGATTTATTATTTCTTCAAAAGCAATAAAAAACTGAACTTGTTATCAATTTGCCCTTTATTTCTTATATAAAAAGCCAATGAATTATCCATGCAGCATCAGTTCTTGACGAGCTCTTTAACTTCAATATGCAGAAATTATTCTTTTTCTCTCTGTGTGCTTTAGTACTGTTTACTATAATTGAGGCAAAACCAGGGTAAGAGTTGTCTACTTTAATTTTATTCTGTATTTAAAACTGATATTACGAGTAGGTATGTCTTAAAAATCAGATTTAATTGTATCTTCATTTTTTACTCTATCATAACTCTCCAAAAAGGATCTAACGAAATAGATGAAATTTTTGGCTTAATGATTCCTTGAAAATTATTAAAATTAGATTAAATTGTAAAGAATTTTTAAATAAAATATTTTTTATTTCTAGATGTGGCTATACTAGCTATGAAGTAAGGTAAAACACTATTTATTTATTTTTAAATCATAGACAGATATTATTATAATAATATAGAAGCACTGATAAATCTTTTTTTTTAATTTGCAGCTACGGTGGCGAAGTTGATCAAGGCACAGATGACGGAGGGTATAATTTTTAATATTCTCGCTAATATTATACAATAGTTAGACTTATCAAAAAAAAATTCATTGACAATATATTGTTGCTAAATAAAAATATTTAGGCGCTTTTCTGATTTTTTTCGAGACGAAAAGTAGCTTATGTGTTTATCCAGGTTATAAAGTAAGTATGTGTTATTTACTGACAGATTATAAAGTATAAATCGCTTCAGCCGTTCTTGCGCGATTGAGTAACAAACATCTAAATATCCAAACATAGAAACTTTCACAATTATAATTTTTAAGATAATAATTTTTCATTAATATGTATTTCTGTGTAGCTACGGCGGTGGACAAGGAGGTGACAATGACCGCGGCAGGTAAATATTTCAATCCTACCAAAGAATAACTTCGATATTTTTATAATTCTTTAGAAATGAGCAAACAACATTAAAAGTAACAACATTATTAAAAAAGTGTGTAACAGTTTTTTTTTCAGTAAGCAATTAAAACCGATAGTTACCTTAGTTAACATTTTAAATTTAAACATTACTTCATTTATTTCATTAGGATTTGAACCCACGACTTATCGATCGTGAATCCAACTTTTTTCTTATCTGATAAAATATTTTTTGCAGAAACGGTGGTGGACGAGGAAGCAGTGGTAACAGACGTGGCGGGTAATTATTTTGATTGTGATTAATATTTATACAGTAATTAACAAATAATATTTACCGTACATTCAAGAGTTATAGTCAGAATATTACGGCTCGCGAAGTCTTACTTACAAAATGTCGGTGTATTAATTCACATGGTTTTTGTATTATATGATTTTGTAGATCCATATTAATAGATTTTACTTTATTACAGTCGAGGAGATGGGCAAGGAAGCTATGGGAGTGAAGAGTAATTTTTTTCGTTACTGTTTTGAATTGCTTATTTTTTTGTAATTATACATATTTTAATATTACATATTTTTTTAATTTTTCAGACAAAATGACGACGACTACGATGATGATTACACATACAAACCTAAGTTGCGCTGCCATGGAAGAAATTGTAAAATCAATAACCTCGGCAATGGACGTAATAATCACAACTCCATCAATATTTACGATAAATAACTAATATATAATAATTTTAATAAAATATTACCTCATCTTGATTAGTGAAATAGTGTGATTTATATGATGTGTTATAATAAAATTTAGAATAATTTACTAAATTTTTAATTTTCCGTAACTTCCCATTTGAAGGGTCTATATTAAATCTAACTAGGATCAGTTAGTATGCAATTATAAAATAAGCTGTCTTTATAAAGCAATAATGTAATTTTCTAAAATAATTTTGTATTATTATTATAATTATAAAATATATTTACCAGCCTAATACAAATAGAAAGATATTTGTAGTAAAGAATTTGATTATTGTTTTACGATAATATATCAAAACTATCGTGTTCGACTTGTTATAATTATTATTTTTTTAATGTTATTTTCTATTGTACATTCAAATACTTGAAATAAATTAAGCTGATACTCTGAGGTCAAAGAAGACGTACCACTGTATTTTTTAAAGCCAGCAACTTTGTATAAGAAATAACCAGAAAGGGGAAACAGTTATATTCCACGAAATACCTAATAATAATTAGAGTTCGATAGTGTACAATTTCTAGGTAAAATAAGATGTGATTATTAAATAATACTTAAATTAAAAATTAAAATTAATAATTGGATGCTCCTGTAAGTAGCTGAGGACTGTTAATGCTACATTAACATCTTAAGGTTTCCATGTCCTAGAAATACCACCATAGTAACAATGCATTAATCAGTCAATTTTCAATATATTGCATATAAAGAATATTTTTAGGGTTCCATCCCTTAAAAGGAAAAAAGGAACCCTTATAGGATCATTTCGATGTCCGCCTGTCTGTCTGTCAATAATCGAGCGCTTGGGCTAGAAGTGGCTCTGAGTAAATCGGAGGCAATGTCCTTCCACGGACTACGTGGCGGACCTCCAGAAGGGACGAGATTGGTTGTGGGCGGCACGTCCATCGTCGTCGGTTCATGCCTGAGATACCTGGGTCTAGTTCTAGACAGTCGATGGACCTTCGCGGAGCATTTCCGCCAGTTAGCGCCTAAACTGATGGCTACTGCAGGGAGCTTAGGGCGACTGCTCCCAAACATAGGTGGTCCCAGCGCCGCATGTAGGCGACTCTACACTGTTCAATGGTCATGTACGGTGCACCCATATGGGCGGGTTCTCTTAGCCATCGTACCGCGTTTCTGCTGCGACGTCCGCAGCGGACTATGGCACTGAGAGTGGCTCGGGCGTACCGTACGCTTTCTTGCGAAGGAGCCTGTGTGCTTGCGGGGACGCCGCCTTGGGATCTGGAGGCATAGGCACTAGCAGCCGTTTACAGAAGGCGCATGCGTGCGCTCGTGCAGGATGAAGGCGATCCACCGTTGCAGATGGTCAGTCTCTGGAGAAAAGAGGAGCACCTGGTAGTGCTAAACAAGTGGGAGGGTAGACTGGAAAACCCGGGGGCCAGTCAGGAATTGGTGACTGCAATTCGGCCTGTCATACGGGAATGGATTAGTCGCGAATTCAGAGCCTTAACTTACCGCCTGACACAGGTGACGGGTCATGGGTGTTTTGGTCGATACCTGTACCGGGTGGTGGGAAGGGAACCATCCCCCATATGCCATCACTGTGGGGATGGTGCAGAGGACTCAGCGGATCACGCGCGCCGAGTCTGCTCTGCGTGGGAGGAGTACCGCGCTGCTCTGGTGGCGGTTATTGGAGAGGACCTGTCATTGCCGGCCGTAGTGAGGGCTATGGTCGGTAGCGAGCAGGCATGGGAAGCAGTGGCGGCCTTTGCCGAAGCCGTCATCACTGCGAAGGAGGTAGCAGAGAGAGCCCGGGAGACTGACCCGGAGGCTCCGCTCATATGCCAAAGGCGATTTGGTCGCCGGCGTCGCGCCTTTGTGCCGGCAATGCCTCCATAGAGTTGTGTGTGCTGAGTGACGTGGGGCGAAGGGTAACAGACGGGGGTTTCTGTTGCCCATGGGAGGGGCCAGTGCAGTTGTGCGCCCCTAGGTGTTTCAGGAGCGGCACTTTGCGGAGGATTGAAGGTGATACCCATCTTTTTTTATTTTTTTTTTATTTATTTATTGGATAAACAAACAGCGATACAAGACAATACAATAGTGTGAGAGAAAATAAAAACTTAACTAAATGTATCACCAGCACCGTTTACTACACATATATATAAAAATGGACAGATAATAGTGAGAATGATATTCTAGATAAGTAATAAAAATAAATAATCCAAAACCACACAAAAATTTAGAAGTAGTAAATACGGAACAATCATTAAATAAAGAAAAACTCACTTTTACAAAAATAAAATAATAAATAAAATGGAGAAAAAAAAAAAAAAAATTTACATTTCATCCCTTCTTAGTGGATTAGCGAGTCTTACAAATTAGAGCAAATATAGATTTGACAAAATAACAGACAAATTATAGATTTAACAAAATAAAATTAAAAGAGAAAAAGTTAACAATCAAGGACAATTTCAAAAATATGGTGTCTTAAAAATATTCCAACCTTGGAAAGGAATGGGCCAATAGTAGTATATAAAATATTACTTATTTTGGAGTAATTTGAGTATTTGTAATTTAAACGAACTACAGCTAGTACACAGTATGTCTATCGATTTAAACTTATAATTATAGTTAGTAACTAATCTGTATAGCGGGGAACGTTTGCCTGCATTCGTTTAACAGAGGGCACTAGCAAATAGCGGACATGGATTTCGAGGATGTGTTCTTGTTGGTACTCTATAGCACAAACTGTTAACCAACGGCATGCAATCATATCGATTATTACATATGTCATAAAGCAGCATAGTTTCAATCTGTATACGTCGATCTTTAAGCGTCGGTAAGTTATACTTGTCTAGAAGATCAATATAAGAGAGTCGACTATGAAATATTTTAAAATGCATAAACCTTAGAAATTTTTTTTGAACAAATTCAATGGCTTTATTATATTTATCATAGAAGGGATTCCAAATGGGCTCAGCATATTCCAACTGGGACCGAGTAAGAGATTTGTAAAGATATAAAAATGTGATAGGCCGGGAGAATTTTGAACCAGAGCGCACAATAAAACCGAACATTTTAAGAGCCTTATTGATAATGTTTTCAACATGTAAATCTAAATGAAATTTTCTGTCTAATAGTACTCCCAGGTCTCTAACATTGTCGACTGCATCCAATTGCTTTACGTATAACTCGTAGCGGCGCGGGTTGTTAAGTCTTTTTTAGTAAATGTAATAGAATTGCATTTGTTGAGGCTAAGTTTAAGTTTATTTTCAATACAATAGTCTGTCAGTCTATCAAGGTCTTGTTGAAGTTTACTATGATCACAAGTGTTACTTATAATGCGATATACTTTAAGGTCGTCTGCATATAAAAGAAACTTGGAAAATTTAAAACACCTGCCAATGTCGTTAATGAAAAGAGTAAATAAGAGGGGGCCAAGAATTGATCCTTGTGGAACGCCTGAGCTTACACAGATGAAGTCAGATTCGTGACCTTTTAGTACTACCTTTTGAGTGCGATTAGATATATATGACTTAAACCATCGCCATAAATTACCTCGAATTCCGTTATACGTTATCTTGTCCCCCAGAGTAGTGTCCAGGTGAGGACAAGCGTCGGTAGGTTGCGGTGCGTTTCGATCCCGTGGCCTGCCATTTCCAGACGCTGTGCAGGAACACCCCGGATGGTTTAGCGGGTCGGGCTACCTCGTTCAGAGGTAGTTTCCTGCTGCCTCCTTCAGAGACATTTGCGCCAGCCCCGCATAACCTTTCTAAGTCCCCGCTTGGGAAGGTATCTGTAAGCAGATTCCTCCAAATCAACAAAAAAAAAAAGCCTAGTTTGAACAAGATGAAACTAGCACCGTTTCAAAGCAGATATTTAAACAGTTCATGGCTCAAAATTTTGCAAGATTTGTCATTCCAGAACCTGTGCAATTGTCGATGAAATGAAAAGTAAAAATGAAGCATTAAGCAGTGATAACCCAGTGGTTGAAATTTGAATGTCTTACTCGGGAGGTTCGAGTTAGATCTTGGACACACACCTTTGATTTTTCTGAGTTATGTGTATATTAAGCAATTTGAAGAAGAAAGCATCTTGAGCTCAAAGCTGTGTGAAGTCTGCCAACCCACACTGGGCCATCGTGGTGGACTATGTCCTAACCCCCTCCTCATTCTAAGTAAGCCCAGTTCAGCTGTAGGCCATTGTAGAGTTGTCATGATGATATCCCAATAATTCAAAAAAAGGATGGGATGGTTAGTTATCGCAAATTAATAGCGTGAATAGCATATATGTGGCTATGCTTTGGATAATGCTCACTCTAAGAAATCACTCGTCAGACTGTTTTTGATTTGTAGGTACAGATGTCATATATTGTAAAGCCAGCAAGCCACCTTAATTCATAGTGTTTTTTCTTCAGATGACATGAATCGAATAATTATTTTATTTTATAATAATTTAAACATTACAAACCATAGAGGATACTTTGAATAAATAACAAAGAGTTTGTGGATAATAAGAAGGAAGTAATAACTTATAAAGTATTCTTGTTTGAATGATTGACTGACAGTGTTATGGTTAGTAACAATTTTTTAAGTATACCTAGTGGTGAAGACTTTGGGAGGAACATGAATGTGGGTCCTATGAATTCATATTATAGTAGGTGTTGAACCTATGAAATTGCCGTTCTGCCATACTGGCTATTTCAAGCCCAATTTTTTCGCTAAGAATTCTAAGTTCGTTTCTTAGTCATTTGTTTGATGGTCAGCGTTCTGTTTTCATCGGATTTGTACGTTTTCGTCATCATAGATGTCTAAAATTCGAGTTATTATAGTTTAAATGGCAGCAATGCGAAAGAACGCTTCTTCATAACATGCAAACACTACTAACGATCGCACCACCCGTTATCGGTTTGCCCGCTTCCGTTCTGGAAATTTCGACCTAAGAAATGAACCCCGTGATTTACAGAAACCTGATGATTCACAATCTACTGCTAAAATAGCAGTAACCTTCGATGTTAGCATCAAAAACAATATTGGCCCATTTGGTAAAAAAGATTTACAAATGGGTGCCTAATGAATTGAATGATTGTCAGCGAGAAACACGCGTTAAGTCGAGCCTTGCACTGCTTAACAGGCACACAAACGAAGGCATAGTGAATCGCATTGTTACTTGCGACGAAAAATGGATTCTGTTCGACAATCGCAATCGCTCGGCAAACTGGTTAGATCCTGGTTCAGCAACATTGTTTACAATGCCCCAAACGAAAACTGACCTGTGAAAAATGATGGTCACTATTTGACTTTAATAAAAGACTGCTGATTATCAATATTTAAGTTTGTCGATGAAATATCATTTCGTACCTACTCCAAAAATAGCAAGTGCTTGTTCGAACGTAATAAACGAAAATGAACATACCTACCATCTTAAAACGTATTCGAACCAACTGTTGTTACGCGAATTTGGCGCTTACAGAATTTAGATATTGATAATGTAGAAATTACTAAGAACATTAAAAACTTAATTTTAGAAATTAACAATATAATTAGAATCGATAAAGATTTATTATTTCTTCAAAAGCAATAAAAAACTGAACTTGTTATCAATTTGCCCTTTATTTCTTATATAAAAGGCCAATGAATTATCCATGCAGCATCAGTTCTTGACGAGCTCACCAACTTCAATATGCAGAAATTATTCTTTTTCTCTCTGTGTGCTTTAGTACTGTTTACTATAATTGAGGCAAAACCAGGGTAAGTGTTTTTCTGTTTAATTTTTTTTCTGTATTTGAAACAGACATTACGAGTATGTTCTAAAAATCAGATTCAATTGTATCTTCATTTTTTACTCTATCACAACTCTTTAAAAAGGATCTAACGAAATAGATGATTTTTTTAGATAGATGGCTTAATGATTCCTTGAAAATTATTAAAATTAGATTAAATTGTAAAGAATTTTTGAAATAAAATATTTTTTATTTCTAGATGTGGCTATACTAGCTATGAAGTAAGGTAAAACACTATTTATTTATTTTTAAATCATAGACAGATATTATTATAATAATATATTTATATATATAATATATTTATATATTTTTTTAATTTGCAGCTACGGTGGCGAAGTTGATCAAGGCACAGATGACGGAGGGTATAATTTTTAATATTCTCGCTAATATTATACAATAGTTAGACTTATCAAAAAAAAAAATCATTGTAAATATATTGTTGCTAAATAAAAATATTTAGACGCTTTCCTGATTTTTTTCGAGACGAAAAGTAGCCTATGTGTTTATCCAGGTTATAAAGTATGTGTTATTTACTGACAGATTATAAAGTATAAATCGCTTCAGCCGTTCTTGCGCGATTGAGTAACAAACATCTAAATATCCAAACATAGAAACTTTCACAATTATAATTTTTAAGATAATAATTTTTCATTAATATGTATTTCTGTGTGTAGCTACGGCGGTGGACAAGGAGGTGACAATGACCGCGGCAGGTAAATATTTCAATCCTACCAAAGAATAACTTCGATATTTTTATAATTCTTTAGAAATGAGCAAACAACATTAAAAGTAACAATATTATTAAAAAAGTGTGTAACAGTTTTTTTTCAGTAAGCAATTAAAACCGATAGTTACCTTAGTTAACATTTTAAATTTAAACATTACTTCATTTATTTCATTAGGATTTGAACCCACGACTTATCGATCGTGAATCCAACTTTTTTCTTATCTGATAAAATATTTTTTGCAGAAACGGTGGTGGACGAGGAAGCAGTGGTAACAGACGTGGCGGGTAATTATTTTGATTGTGATTAATATTTATACAGTAATTAACAAATAATATTTACCGTACATTCAAGAGTTATAGTCAGAATATTACGGCTCGCGAAGTCTTACTTACAAAATGTCGGTGTATTAATTCACATGGTTTTTGTATTATATGATTTTGTAGATCCATATTAATAGATTTTACTTTATTACAGTCGAGGAGATGGGCAAGGAAGCTATGGGAGTGAAGAGTAATTTTTTTCGTTACTGTTTTGAATTGCTTATTTTTTTGTAATTATACATGTCGGAGAATAGTAAAAGACTATCTAATAATCAAATCGTCATCGGTATCTATGGCGCTGGAGTAGGGTAGTAGTCACTTCCGTTGTTTTGACAGTCTCGACCCTCGACCCTTTATATGCCATCCACAGTCTGACTGAAGTCTTAGTCGTGCGCAGTCTCTCAAGAAGTGAAGTAGTGTCTGAATAGTGATAGTGTTGTGCAGTGTTGTGTTAGTGTTAGGAGTGCTGTCCGATCAAGGTCACGTGAGTACCTTACAATGTAATTGCCTCGTCTTGTGTTAGGTTAGGTTCATGTGCGTTTAACCTTGGGTTTAAACAGAGAGCCTAGCAGTGGAGGCGAGTGTCGTGATCACTTAAAGGAGCTCCTTAAGCCTACACATTGGTCACAAGTCCAAGGCACTGCTTAGGTTTCTCTCGTAATTGTTAGAGATCATATTAGATCATTTATCGGTTCAGTAGAAGTATCTACGTTGCGTTTACCCAATATTCCATTCAATACCATCACCCCCTTTTAGTGTTCCCCAATATTCCCCATCTTTCTCAACCCCTTTCCTTCTCACCCTTTAAAATCCCCGACATACATATTTTAATATTACACATTTTTTAATTTTTCAGACAAAATGACGATGACTACGATGTTGATGACACATACAAACCTAAGTTGCGCTGCCATGGAAGAAATTGTAAAACCAGTAACCTCGACAATGGACCTAATAATTGCAACTCCGTCAATATTTACGATAAATAACTAATAAATAATAATTTTAATAAAATATTACCTCATCTTGATTAGTCAAATAGTGTGATTTATATGATGTGTTATAATAAAATTTAGAATAATTTACTAAATTTTTAATTTTCCGTAACTTCCCATTTGAAGGGTCCATATTAAATCTAACTAGGATCAGTTAGTATGCAATTATAAAATAAGCTGTCTTTATAAAGCAATAATGTAATTTTCTAAAATAATTATTTTCTACATTATTTTATTTAGAAAATTATGAACATAAAAGTCTATGTATTCAATTAAGATATAATCTATTTGCAATCTATGTATTATTATTATAATTATAAAATATATTTACCAGCCTATTACAAATAGAAGATATTTGTAGTAAAGTATTTGATTATTGTTTTACGATAATGTATCAAAACTATCGTGTTCGACTTGTTATAATTATTATTTTTTTAATGTAATTTTCTATTGTACATTCAAATACTTGAAATAAATTAAGCTGATACTCTGAGGTCAAAGAAGACGTACCACTGTATTGTTTGAAGCCAGCAACTTTGTATAAGAAATAACCAGAAAGGGGAAACAGTTATATTCCACGAAATACCTAATAATAATTAGAGTTCGATAGTGTACAATTTGTAAGTAAAATAAGATGTGATTATTAAATAATACTTAAATTAAAAATTAAAATTAATAATTGGATGCTCCTGTAAGTAGCTGAGGACTGTTAATGCTACATTATCATCTTAAGGTTTACATGTCCTAGAAATACCACCATAGTAACAATGCATTAATCAGTCAATTTTCAATATATTAAGAATATTTTTAGGGTTCCGTCCCTTAAAAGGAAAAAAGGAACCCTTATAGGATCATTTTGATGTCCGCCTGTCTGTTTGTCAATACCCTTTTTCTCTGAAACGCGCGAAGGTATCAAAAAATCAAACTTTTATGTCCACGCAATGAAACGATTTAACCGTTAATGTGGTTACTTGCAAAATTATAAGGTACTTCCCGATAACCTAGAATCATGCGCAAGAGAAAAAGTAAAAGTAAAAAAATGTATTTTTCTTACCACATCACCAGAAAATGTAGATTTTTTGATTATCACGCAAGACCCTTTTTCACAGAAAAACGTAAAGGTATAAAGTTGAAATTAATATCAAATATTCAAGTATAAAGACACTCAGAGCTAAAAAAACATCAAACTACCACGTCAACGTAAATAAAAGATACAGCCGCTTATATTTTATTTATTTATTTTATTCGGTAATCCAACGTCAATATAATTTTAAACATGTACCAACTAATAATACTAATAAATGTATGCCAATATAGGATTACACAGTTGGAGGTTGTTGTTCTGAATCTTAACTCCCAGGCTTGGTTTAACCAAGGAGTGTGATTTTTGGCAAGAAGCAAGGTCTTATAGCACTTATATGTGGAAAAATCCGAAAATTAGAAATTTGTTGTTATATATTATAACTAAGACAATATTTTTAATGTCACCGCAATTTAACAGCTTAATACATTTAATCTCAATACCTAGATTTCGAAAACTAATAGGATATTCTTGAGTTTTAATTGATTTGTGTACAATAAAGGCTAACCCACCATACGAATCTGCCCTATCCTTTCTAAATATATTATAATCACTGATGTTCAAGTGAGTCTCTGTATCCAACCATGTTTCACAAATTAAACCGACATGAACTTTTTCTTGTAATAATAAGCGTTTAAATTCTACAAATTTAGGTTTGAGGCTTTGAGAATTCCACTGCAAAAAATTAATTACAAATATTTTGTTGTGACTACTACTACCCATTAAATAGTTTTGATAATATATTCTTAAATATCATACTATCTCGAACAAAATTTGAAATAAATTGCCAAATTTCTTGAACAAACAATTTCCATACTAACTCTAACTTATTGTTAAAACTATTATTAGATTGAAAAATTTCCTTTACCTTTTTAAGAAACATCCAAAAGCTTGAGTTTATATTACCTTTTGGGTGTTTAGTCTTTTTACCTTCCTTTGCTGTGATCTGTTCTATTACATCTTCCTCATTGCTTTCATTAATTTCACCATTATTACAATACCAATCTTCCTTATCTTCCATTCTTTTTTTCTTCAGCTTAGGAACCTGTGTGGCTGTTCGGTGTTCACTGTTCTGTTTTTCTGTTCCCTGTTTATATGTTCAGTTATCATTTCTTCATGTACGTCGACTTCTACTAAAACGTCTCTATACGTCCTATTTCTAACTGATACTTCTGGCAAAATTGTAGGTTGAAAATCATCCGCATCTTCACTTCTTATACTATTACTTATTATGTCATTACTGAACTGATTAGCTGTGGTATAGATTTCCAAGGCCTTCCGGTAGGTACAATTATTTTCCGTCATAATCTCCCGAAGCTTCTTTTGCTTAAGGAATATTGGACACTTCTTGTTTAAGGCCATGTGTGGTCCTTTACAGTTGATGCATTTATAATTTACAGTATCACAATTAACATGATTGCTTCCACACTTCGGGCATATAATTTTTTAGGTAGGACAAGTACGTGAAATATGCCCAAATTTCGAACACCCAGAACATTGAGAAACGGGGAAAGTATACGGTTCTACTTTAAATCTACACCCAAGCCCATATACATTCCAAGGTAAAGTGGGACTTTTAAAGGTTAGCCTAATCGTTTCTGAATTCACCCATACTCCTTCTTCATTTAATCGCCGAAGTCTCTTTACAGAAATTATTTCGTACTCACATTTTATATTTTTTAGTATTTCTTCCTCTTCTTCTTCTAAATCAACTTGTCTAACTATTCCGTAAGATAAATTAATCTCGTCAGCTGGCACTATTCTGTAGCCCATATTAATTAATTTTCCACATTCCAACAACTGATTAGCAGATTGTTTTTTCAAAAAACAAATTATAACCTAAAAGAATTTTTATATATTATTCTACATATGTCCTTAATATTTTCTGACCTTAAAAGTTTGGCCATACCAAATTGTTTTGGTAATACATCTTTTGAAGCCACCTTTTGATACAAACTCTAAATTCTAAAGTATCATCAGATTTTGAACTTTTAGCTAACCGTTTAGAGCCCCGTACTGTTGTAAATCCTTCCTCATCTTCAAGAGAATCTTGCTCGCGAACTCTCTTTTCACCTCCTATTTGCTCACTGTAGTAACTTTGGTTCCAATTTTGGTCAATAATTGGGCCTACTTGTTGCTCTCCCTCCTGAATTACTGCTTCTTCTAACCTTTCACTACTATTTTCACATAAAACTACTGATTCTAATATGTTATCCATCATAAAATAACATAATCAGAATTTGTGGGTAGATCGAAATAAACACCAAGTATTAAGCGCACTTGTGCTCGCTATCACCGCTCACGCGAGACGACACATCAAATTTGTCATTGCAAAATAGAAAAACATGTAATTTGTTAGTTTGGAGACTTTAATATAGATATATTGATAGATACAACTTTCAGTCGTCGGCTGTTAAATTTATTTAAATCATATAATTTATTAAACTTATTCTCTGAGCCAACTCATGTTGGCGATAATTTTGCAACGTGTATAGACAATGTGTTTTCTTACTGTGAAGTGTTTGAGACTATAATAATGAAAAACTTAACTTTGAATCATTATGGACAGAAATTCACGTTAGTAGACCAAGAAATTAAAAATTCAAATAAGATTTCATGTAGACCAAAGTCGAGTAATAAAATTAACTTGTTTAAGGATAAGGTAGTACAAAAAATTTCTAGTTTGTGTTTGATTTATAAGGACCCAGATACGCTATATAATAATTTATTTACTATGATTTTAAATGAATTTAATAACACATTTAAAATAAAAACTTTTAGTAAAAATTTAAAACTGAAATTTAGTGACTGGGCTACCCTAGGTATATTTAGAAGTAGATATAAATTATATGAATTATATGGTATGAGGCAATATAATCGGGATCCAGTATTTTTAGAACGCGTTAGGTGTTATTCTAAGATCTTTAAAAGTGTTTGCATCCAGGCAAAGGCAATTTATATTAGAAACAAAATACTTAACTCAGACGATAAAATAAAGGCTACCTGTGATATTATTAATAGCATAACTGGAAGATCTAAAATAGAAAACGAACCAATTAAATTAAATGTTGATAATATATTAATTAATTCGGAAGAAGAAGTGGCAAGCACGTTTGAAAAATTCTTTACTGATATACCTATCAAAGTAACATCTTCATTAAAATCATCGCCCTTAGATGCTATTTCTCTACTTAAAAATAAACTCCCAGGCTATGCTAATTACTTTGAGTTTAAACATATTACTTCATTTGATATTATTAAGAATTTCAGGACACTTAATATAAAAAAACTGGTGATTTATGGGACATCTCAGTAAAAATATTAAATACAATAATCAATAATCAATAATATTGCCCCACATCTAGCTGATATTTTTAATAAATGTGTCGATACAGGAAAGTTTCCGGACTTAATGAAGCACAGTAAAATAATACCTCTATTTAAAAATGGAAACAGGAAAGATCCCGGTAACTATAGACCAATCTCTATATTACCATTACTGAGTAAAGTTTTTGAAATGATTATTTTAAACCAACTTTTAGAATATTTTAATGAAAATAAACTATTTCATAGTGAACAGTATGGTTTTACTAGGGGTAGGTCAACAACAGATGCTGGAGTTGCTCTTCTTAAGCATATTTATGAAGCATGGGAGAAATCACAAAATGCGATTGGTGTATTTTGCGATTTGTCCAAGGCCTTTGTTTGTGTTCAACATAAAACACTTTAAAAAAAACTTAATTATTACGGTATATGTGGTGTTTCTCTGGATCTAATTGCCTCATACCTGAATGAAAGAGTCCAGAGGATTACTATTAATGGTGTAAAATCTTCTGGATCTTTGCTACAAATGGGCGTTCCACAGGGATCCATTTTAGGTCCGTTTTTATTTTTGATTTATATTAATGATCTGCCATACTATGTGAAGAACTTGTGTGATATTGTACTTTTTGCTGATGATACATCTCTTATATTTAAAGTAAACAGAAATAAACTTAATTATGACGATGTAAACAGTGCATTATCGCAGGTTCTTCAATGGTTTACGGTAAATAACTTAGTTCTTAATGCTAAAAAAACTAAATGCGTTGAGTTTGCTTTACCTAATGTTAAAAAACAAAAATTTAACCTACGTTTAAATAATGAAATTTTAGATGTGGCGGACTCGACGGTATTTCTGGGTATAACTTTAGATTCAAAACTCCAGTGGAACCCCCATCTATCATCTCTATCGGGAAGACTTAGCTCAGCTGCCTACGCAGTAAGGAGAGTCAGACAAATGACTGATATCAATACTGCTAGGCTAGTTTACTTCAGTTACTTTCACAGTATTATGTCTTATGGCATTTTACTGTGGGGTAGGGCCGCGGACATTGAATCCATTTTTATTCTTCAAAAGAGAGCTGTTTGGGCCATTTATAACTTAAGAGCGCGGGATTCCCTTAGAGATGTATATAAAAAAATAGACGTTCTTACAGTCCCATCTCAATACATATATTGTAATATTTTGTTCATTTACCAGAATATTCATTTGTATTCAAAACACAGTGACAAACATAATGTTAATACTAGAAACAGAAATAAACTTGTAACGCCGAACTATCGTCTCCACAAAGTGAGTAATAGCTTCATGGGGCTTAGTGTTCGCATCTATAATAAGATTCCACAGCCTATATTAGACTTGCCACTTCAACAATTTAAAACTAGTATCAAGAAGTCATTAATATATAAAGCATACTACAATGTACAGGATTACTTAAATGATGAGAATGCTTGGAATCTAAGTGACGTTGACTCTCAAGTTAAATGATTTGTATAACAAACTATGTAAACATGGCTTTTTGAAAAGAGCGACTGTTGAGTTTCTGGCCGGCTCTTCTCAACAGAAAACTGCTTTCCAAACTGGTGGTAGCTTCAGACAAACTAACTGACCGACAAATTTTTGATGTTTCAAAAGTACTTTTAAAAAAAGTCTAATTGAAATAAATAATTTTGATTTGATTTGATTACACCTTATATTTAAAGTACATTATGTATCTGTACGCTTGTGTGTGTGTGCGTGCATATAATATGTGTGAGTATAGGGTTTGTGATGTTAGTTACTGTTATTTTATCATCACATGAGGTTCACATGAAAGCTATGTGCTCTACCGTCCGTATAAGTCGTTGCTAGTGTAACAAAATTTTATCGAAACTTTAACAAACCCAAAGCAGGTCAGATGGTTCAATTGCATAAAAATAATTATAACGCATAATAAAAAACTGATGTATGCGATAAAGGATTATTACAGAGCTAATTTGAGATATTATAATTTCTATAATTGCTAAAAAAATATTTAGATATTTAAAATTAATTTTTTATCACATTGACCTCTGTCCTCCAGCATATATAAAGGGACTTCGGGACGGGAATTTCTTTTTTAGTATCAGTTCTTCAGAGTTCAACATTGTAAGCATACAACTTCAATATGCAACAGTTTTTGTTATTTTGTCTTTGCACCCTGGCTTTGTTCGTAATGATTGAAGCAAAATCTAGGTAAGTGTTGAAATACTTTATACCATAGAGTGATCTTTCTATCCTTTAATTTTCATTACTTTTGATGTCGATATTATAATGCGTAGCTACTACAAAACAAATTTCATCCCTTTCTTTACTGTTGATTAATTTGCCGTTATATATCAACGAAGCTAGAGTTAGTCAAGTAGTTAATAATATTAAATACTAATCGAATTTTCCCGGCTTTACACGAGCACAATTTATATGTAATTGAATACATTTATTTAAATCTTTTTCAATATATTGCCATTTAATTTCAAAAAAATATATTTTTTTAATTATCCCGCAGAAACTATGAACTTTTCAGGATAAAAAGTTAAATATGTTTTTAAATTATAAAGTACTAGCCAACCCACGCGACTACGTTCGCGTGTTGCTCCGCTCCTATGGGTCGTAGTGAGATGTTAAATAACATAAGTTACTCCTTGTTACATCAGCTATCTGCCAGTGAAAGTCCCGTCAAAATTGATCCAGCCATTTCAGAGATTAGACGGAACAAACAGCCAGACAGACCGACAGATAGACAACAATTGTAAAAATGTTGTTTTGGTATACTTATGTACCATGTAGACATCAATATGCACATAATAAAAGTCGGTTATTTTAATATTACAAACAGACACTCCAATTTTATTTAGTCTATCTCTATCTGTTCAGCTGTTCTTACGTGATTGAGTAACAAACATCTAAACATCCAAATATTATCAGTAAGATTAATTAACATATGTTGGTTTCCTCAGGAACGGACGTGGTTATGGTGTCAGTTATGCAGATGAAAGGTAGACCTACAATTAAGATTATAGTCTTTGTGCAATCATTTTTTCTATATGTACCTAATAGTTAATATTATAATTTCGTTTATTATAGTCCCGATGACAACTATGGTGGTGATAATCAAGAGGGTGCAGGGGAAGAAGAAGAAGGAAGGTAAAATAATAGTATCTAACAAAGAAATATTTTCTTCATTTGTTATACTTATGGTTTTGAACTTTTGTAAATTGAATCATTTATTTGTACAGCAACGGCGGTGGACAAAATAATGGAGAAAGCAGCAATAGAAACGGTGGAAGAAACGGTGGGGGAAGGGGTGGAAGGTAAATATATTATTATTGATGCGATTCTCGGTTACAAGTTAGTAACTTAGATGATAACTAGGTTCCTTTAATTTTACATTATTACAACTGAGGAGATGTGCGAGGAAGCTATAAGAGAGGAATGTAATTTTTTACGTTACTGTTTTACTTCTTTGTTCAGTCACATAGTTGCTCATTAGAATTTCATAAGTTTTAATACTATACATCTATCGATGTTAATTTTTTTTTTAATTTCAGACAAAATGACGACGACTACGATGATGATTACAGATACAAATCTAAGTTGCGCTGCCATGGAAGAAATTGTAGGATCAATAACCTCGGCAATGGACGTGATAACCACAACATCATCGATATTTATCATAACTAATGTATAATAATTTTAATAAAATATTACCTCGTCTTGATTATGGAAACAGTTTGATAAGTTAAAATAAAATTTAGAATAATTTACTAAGTCATTTTTAATTTTCCATAACTTCCCAATCGGGAGCAACAGGGTGTATGTTAAATCTAACTATGATCGATTAGTATGCAATTATGCAAAAAATTTGCGAGTGTGGAATGCGCGCTCTGAGGGTTCCGTACATTTTCAATATCGGGATAAACTGGGACAACCACTATCAAATTTTAATTTTCGTGTGCTGGTTAAACTATTTTCAAAAGTTGTATTGGGCATTTACCACCCGACATTAGTTCCCGACATTTGAATTGACATATTTATAATTACTTACATAAAAAGAATATAAGAAAATATGATAAAATATTTTTAACAAAAAAAATGCAATAAAAAATAATTTCATTTACATAATTTTAAAGTCGGTGAACATATATTAATATGTATTGTCACATATAGAATCTCCTTCGTTCTTTGGAGTGAATTAAAATATTTTACAAGTTGTCATTTAACAACATGTCATATCGTCAGCAGCCGTTGCTAAGATTCGCGGCCCATATAGCTTTAGATCCTTTTCACAAGATACGAAGACAAAAACGTCGATGTTTGTCGATTTCACTAATATTCGAATATTTTATACATATATACTCCTTTGGTACAGAATTAAACCCTGATTGACGTTAAGCTTTCTGAGTTAGAAAATTTAAGTAACTAGAAGCGGTGCCTTACTTTAAACCTTATTGAACAGTCTTAGAATTAAAAAAAAATAATAAACTAATTAATAAAATTTATAATTTATCATTTTATATTTACATTTAGATGTTTTATTTTTTCACTGCTTTAAGATAATATAGACTTGCATGTTTAACATTAGATTCAACTTGATAACTTTATGTTTGTTGAGGTAAATCAAAGCAAATCGGTCGCTAATTAATTTTCTCAGTCCTTCGTCAACTCTCTTGCTCACTAAGAAAAACTGCGTTTTTCTTTTTACAAACCTTGTCCTGGCAATAACTAACACAACACAACAAAATTACCCAATTAGGCGACTTACTCTCGAATTATTATAGAATCAAAGTATCTTCTCTACAATTTTCAAATTTAAATTTATTGTTACAAATTTGCTCTTTTATTCAGCCGATTTAAACTAGTGAAATTTATTTTACTACTAAGCAACTAGGAGTATGCGTATTTTCCAGCCGCGAAGTCACAAAATACTATTAAAAGTTAAGTTGTAAAATTGGCCTTGAAATGAACCTTAAATTATACGAAATGAAATTTCCTACAATATGTCCCACTGACGATTTGACCTGAGGTCAGTGAGCCTGAGTCATTCAGCAGCAAGGCTAATATGTAATGGGACATGAAATCATGGTAGAAGAAAATAGATTATTGCTTGACGAACCCCCCACAAGAGTAATTTACAATGTGTATAATCACGGGCTATATGCACTTTCAATATATTGCATATAACCCGTGAGGGGACGGGTTAGAATACAATTCCCCTCTGCCGCTGGGAGAGCATCTCGTAAAAGGCGAGTAACTCGGCACCCCCTTGGTGGTAGGGCGTGGGCGAGATCTACCCCCTATCTCTCCATCCTATTAAGGCTGGGGTTTCAGTGAACTCTAATATATTTCTCAGGGTCCACTGGAACCAATGCTCCCCCTTCTAACTCCTAAAAGTCAGCTTAAAAGAAATATTCATTAATAGTAAAAAGAACTTCAGTAATGGTGGGAGTTTTAGGAGGAATTAAATAGTTAAAAGTGTTCAAAATTATGGTAAAATTACGTCATGGACAAAATCTAGTTAAGTCTCACTCTTCTCGGATCTCTACAATGTAATTCGGAGTTCGGAATTTTAAATTGAATAATAGGTTGGGGAAAAAGTTTCTTCACATTTTTTAAGAATACTCAAAACATTTTTTAATACAGTTTATTTACATTTAATTAAAGTATGTAGGTACCATTTTGTTCGACAACTTTTTGCCATCTTGTAGGTAGGGACATGATCCCATTGCTATAGAAATGTTGGGGCTTCAAAAAACGGCGACAAGTAGTTTTGGCAGTCCTCTCGTGATGTTAACCTGACACTGCCTAAAGAATTCTGAAGAGACCGAAATAGGTGGAAATCTGAAGCTGCAAGGTCAGGACTATACGGCGGATGCATTAACACCTCCCAGCCAAATTAATCTCATTAGTTGTTCGCAGTAGACTTCAGAATCGATGGTCCTGCCAGGTGGTAACAGCTCATAATGAATAGTGCCCTTCCAATCCCACCACACACGCAGCATCACCTTGTTGCGAGTTAATCCGGGTTTCGCCACAGTCTGTGAAGCCTGACCGGCCTTTGACCACGACCTTTTTCGCACGTTCTTGTCGTACGTGATCCAGTTATCAGCTTCTTCAAAAATGGTTCGGTTTCATTACGTCGTAATAAAGAATCACAAATGAGTACACGGTTCATTAGGATTCTTTCAGTGAGCTCATCAAATATCGAACTTTTTTTTGTGTTTTTTTCAAACGCGCCGAAACTGTTTTGTGGTGAATTCCCTGTTCTTCAGCTACGTCGTAACTTTTTTGTAGTAAAATTTTAAAATGTATCGAATTTCTTCATTAGATTCACTCATCTTCACAGTACGAATAAAAATCACACATTTTTCTAATTCATACATACTATAATGCGAAAAGACTTTTTCCCCAACCTATTATATAATATATAATTAAGTTTTAATAGTCTGAATATTATATCTTTATTTATAATGTAAATGAAATGTTTTGTATACCACTGTATTTATTATTGTATTCAGTGTCGTGTACAAAATAATTAGAAGCTACTTTTCATCATGTGCGAATATCGAAAGCTTTCATTCTGAGTAAATGTATAATGCAACGGATTCTTCTTTTAGTAAATCCAATGTCATAATAATTTCTTTTGAAATATAATAAAACAATGTATTGTGGTTATGTACTCTACTACCCGTGTGAAGCCGATGCGGGTTGCTAGTATAACATAATATCATCCAAACTTTCACAAACTTAAAACAGGTCATGAGGTTCAATCACATAAAAATAACCCATAATAAAATAATCTAATGTATACGATAAAGGATTATTAGAGATAATCTGAGATATTATAATTACTAAAAAAATAATTTGATATATCAAATTGATTTTTTATCACATTGACCTCTATCCTACAGCATATATAAAGGGACTGAATTTCTTTTTCAGCATCAGTTCTTCAGAGTTCAGCAATCTGTAAGCATACAGCTTCAACATGCAGCAGTTTTTATTATTTTGTCTTTGCACCCTGGCTTTGTTTGTAATGATTGATGCAAAGTCGTGGTAAGTATTGAAATTATTTATACCATACAGCGATGTTTGCTATTCATTATTTTTTATTACTTTGATGTCGAAATTATAATACCTAGCTACTGTTGATCATTTGCCAATATACTTATATCTGAGCGAAGCTGGAGTTCGTCAGCTAGTTAATATTAATTACTAGTCCATCCTCCCCGGCTCCACACAAGTGCAATTTATGTGAAGTTGAGTACCTAGATTTAAAAAAAACATTTAGTATTTTTCCATACACTTCATAAAATATTTTTTTCAATTATCCTGCAGGAATTACGATTTTTTCGGAATAAAAAGTGGCCTAGAAATAAATCTAGATTATAAAGTATTTCAGCGCCAAATTTCATAGAAATTTCAGCCGTTTTTGCATGAATGAGTAACACATCAATACATGTTAATATCCAAATATTATTAATAAAATTAATTAATATATGTTGGTTTCCCCAGGAACGGAGGCGGTTATGGTGGCAGTTATGCAGATGAAAGGTAGACTTACTGATAATGATTATAGTCTTGTACGTTTTTTGTAATCATTTTTCTAAATGTAATAGTTAATATTGTAATTTCGTTTATTATAGTCCCGATGACAACTATGGTGGTAATGATCAAGAGGGTGCAGGGGAAGAAGAAGAAAGGTATATAAAATAAACTAACAAAGAACTAAATATTATACTTATGGTTTTGAACTTTTGAAATTTAATCATTTATTTGTACAGCTACGGTGGTAGACAAAATAATGGAGGAAGCAGTAATAGAAACGGTGGAAGAAACGGTGGGGGAAGGGGTGGAAGGTAAATATATTATCGGTGAGACTCTCAGTTACAAGTTAACTTAAATAATAACTAGGTTTCTTATTAACAGACAAGGCAAAAATTATGACTATGATGAAGACGAAGGTTGGTCTAGTGGGCGCTGCACAGGAAGAGGTTGCAGGATAAACAACATTGGAAACGGAAAGAGGAACCACAACTACGTTACCATTCGTACATACTAAATTTTAATAATCTATATGTGTTAATTATAATATTTTGTGAGGTATTTACAGTTACTATGATTTTAAAATTAATAAAGATATTTCAAGTACATAACATTTTCATTCTTAAGCTTTCCAACGTCGTAATAGTCTTAATTATCCTGTTAGGAAGGAAGCGAAACGTAATAAACATTAGTCTTTGGGAATGAAATATAACGATACACATTTTTCAACATATTTATGCAGAGTCTTTAAGATTAAGTTTTAAACTAATGTCTCGTTCTTCATTTGCATTATCTAACCATTCCTTACTCCTTATTTTACTCTTATCTACTAGCGCTTAGCCATGGCTTCGCAGGTCTTTTATATCTCAAAAAAGGATTAGGCATTCGATTCTTAAATTTTTAGGCGGCTTAAATTTTTATAAAATCAACACAAATTATACACCTAAAATTTTCTCGTGAATTACTGTGCATATTTGTGTAAACCACTTGAAAATCCGTACTTTTGTAGTTTTTCAGTTTAGTTTTTCATCGTCCACGGACAGACGGACGCGGCCTGGTACTTTGATTATACTGTGATAGTGATTTTATTTTATTTTTTAAGGACGTTTATCGGATTTTGGTGTTATTGTATATATGAAACCCTTATGTATTAGGCATCTACATTACTTTGTGATATGTTAAGATTCATGGTAATAGGTGTCATAATCAAATCGACGCATAGCAACCAATGACAGCCAAATGTTCCTAATCTTATTATATTTGCAATGTCGGAAACAATAAAAGGAAAGTAATGAAATGGATGGCATATATCAAAAGCTATACGGGTGCAACACGTCTAAAATTTAACTAAACTACGATCTCGTACTATTCCTATAGGGATCCAAGCAGCGCCTTGGATTTGTGACCTGACATGCAGGTGGCACGCGCAAATGGCGTGAGATGCACGTGAAGGCGGCACGTGCAGGTGGCGAAGCTATCGCCGTCTTTGTTATGTGGACTGCCTTCTACCCCCGACATATATTTAAACCAAAATGTTATTCCTATTGTTTTATTTATAATGACTATTATTCAGATTCAGAATATTTTCTGTTTCTGTTATAGACTTCCGGAATTAGGTATATTTTCTACGTACAAAATATCAAATGAAGATTAAAAACTTACGTCAATTTAATTGTTGAATTGTGACCGGAGATAATAATATAAATATAGAAATGACTGATTTGTATTCAGTGCACTGATATTAAATTGATCAATAGGTTTTTTACGTCTTCTTATATACAGGGGGTTTAAATATATAAATTATTGAAAAAAATATTCTTTTTTTTATGTTAAAGGTATCAATATTGACAATAAACAAATAGATTGTCTTTGAATACTACAACTTTGAATAAACACTCTGTCACGATCATGTTTATCTGTTATTACATTGACCGCTGAACCCTTGATACAACATTAAATTTTAGTTTAGGTTTGGTTCTTCGATATTTAGCATTAAAAGCATTAAACAAAACAGTGAGATGCGAAAATTAATATTTCTTTCGTTTTTAATAACATTATATTCAGCAATATACGCAAAGCCGTGGTAAGTAATCTAATAATTATTTAATCTTTTATGTTTATCAGTGTTAATCTATTGTTCCTTTTTTTTGGGTATTTTAAGTTAGACTTATAGAATACCAGCGACTCGCCCTGGTTTATTTTACATATAAAAATTTCTCTTGAATCACATTGTCTATCGGTGAAAACCGAATTAAAATCAATTGCATTGCTTAAAAGATCTAAGTGTACAGGCAGCAGACGAGACTTTGTTTTATACTACGTCCTAAAATAGTGATTTCGAGCCAACACGTCTCATTCAGATTACTACAGAGGACGTTTTAAGTGGCGAATTTATAAAATGCGTAGTTACGTTGTAAAAGGATTTGTAAATCATAAATTTTAAATGAAATTGACATAAAATTTAACTTTGACATTATTGTATATTCCGTGTTGTTTATTTCTAATTTAGTTATTAAATAAACATCTTTTTATTAAAGCGATAATTATCATACAGTGGACAGCCATTAGACGCGCCATCCTATATGCTGGCAGCGTTAAAATTTTATTATTTACTCGTAAAAACATATTATGTAGTAGGTATGTAAATATAATAAATATACTTGTGCTAAAAATTATAATACTATCTTAATATTATTTTTATAGGTACGGCGGTGGTTACACATATTATGGAAGGTAAATTATTTTGTTTATTTTTTAAACTCGGACGATTATTGATCTAACCCGGGTGCAACTTACATTTTAATATAAAAAATTTCATCCCCTATTACTATATCACTATATCCTGCCTAGAAGGTTGTTGAGTGTTTTAATAAAAAAAAATGGCACAACTTTAAATATCATAATAACTAGCCGACATGCGCTGCTTTTTTGGCGTGTTGCTCCTCTCCTATCGGTCGTAGCGAGATGTTAAATAGCCTAAGTTATTCCTTGTTTTATCAGCTATCTGCCAGTGAAGGTCCCGTCAAGATCGGTTAATTATATACTATTTCAGAGATTAGCCGTAACAAACAGACACACAAACAAATATTGTAAAAAAAAAAAAAAAAAATGTACCGTGTATACATCCATATGCACTTAGTAAAAAGCGGCTATTTTAATATTACAAACAGACACTCCAATTTTATTTATTTGTATGTATGATGTCCACACATTTTCCTAATGTTGTATTGATGTTTTATAATTACAGTGGTGATGATGAAGATAGAGTTCAAGCAGGAGGAAGAAGGTAAATTTCATGTTAATATATTTTATATCAATTTTTTAATAGAATCCTATATATATGTCGGGGATTTTAAAACGATGTGAAAGGAGATGGAAGGAGGAAGATGGGGAATATTGGGGAACACTAAAAGGGGGTGATGGTAATGAGTGCAATATTGGGTAAACGCAACGCAGATACTTCTACTGAACCGATAAATTATTAAATATGATCTCTAACAATTACGAGAGAAACCTAAGCGGTGCCTTGGACTTGTGACCAAGGTGTAGGCTTAAGGATATCCTTTAAATGATCATAACACTCACCTCCACTGCTAGGCTCTCTGTTTAAACCCAAGGTTAAACGCACATAAACCGAATCTAACACAAGGCTAACCTAACCTAAGCCTAACCTAACCTAACATTGTGTTTACTTAACCACGTGGCAATTACATTGTAAGGACTTACGTGACCTTAGTTGGACAGCACTTCCACACTATACTGCACTTGACACTATCACTATCACTAGCACTACTTAGATGATGTTCACTTCTTGAGAGACCGCGCACGACTAAGACTTCAGTTAGACTGTCGATCGCATATAAAGGGTCGAGGGTAGAGACTGTCAAAACAACGGAAGTGACTACTACCCCACTCCAACGCCATAGACAACGATAACGATTCGATTAATCGATAATCTTTTACTATGCTCCGACATATATATTTTTAATTAATACTAATTCTTAATTGTTGTATACAGGTATTATTCCGCTGAACCTATATGGCCTAACCAAATAGGACGCAGAGGTGGAAAGTAAGATTGATTATATTTTTTTTCATATAGAAAATAATTCATTATTGTATAAAAATTTAAAGATAATTTTTAACAACCATAACTTAGAACTAGCCAGCCGTTTGAACACAATCTTGTAACTATGGTAACACACTGACATTGCTTAAGTACACTGAGTAGAGATTAAACGATATTTCTCGATACATTTCTATCGACATCAAGTATCATATAGAATCGAATATTACTTTTTTAACGTAACTTTATTTGTTTTTTATTGCATTTTATAAATTTTTATATTTTGCATTTTTATATGAGTTAAAATCAATGTCGTGTTGGTATCGATACTTGGTGACTACCAAAATAAAATTTTAGTCAGGGGTAATTTAAACTTTTTATGTACCTAATAGTTATATCTGTTATTACTTACAATTTCGTTTACATTTTATCGTGTATAATTGTGGTATCCGTAGAGGTGGATGTTAACTAATAATAATATATTTACAATTTATATAAAATTGGTCTACTATACATAACTTAAACATTAAGGACCTGCATGTAAAATTCGTTTATTTCTTCTGATTTTGTATTCTTGCAGTACTAAAATAGTAATTATTATAGTTATCATTCTTATAGTTTATAATAAATGATATTTATTTTTTAGGTCTCATGTACAATATTATGATTACAATGAAGACAAACAGAACCCCTGCAGGGGATGCAGCGTTAATAATATTGGAAACGATCACCACAACATTAACCATACCATTAGTCACTAGATACGGATAGTAATAATAGATTATGATAATAAATAACAATATGTTGTATTAGATATTATATCGCATGCCATCAATAAATGTATATAGTAAAAAATAGACTCGCTTCCCGCTGTCTGTATGCTTTTTCTCCAAAAGACAGTGATTTAATAGGAAGGTTTATATGTATAAAAATAAAAGTTTTACAGTATATACGACTATATTTTTTTATCTGTTCTGAGAACACATATTTTACTATATAAAGATAAAAGCATATTTTATTATATAAATTGAGATATTTGTAATAAAATATCTAAGAAAATTTCATTTACCTTTAGATTAATTCGGATTGGACGGACGAAAAAACGTCGACGTTTTGCGAGTTTACTAACATTCGAATATGATATACATATACATATACACGTCTTCGGTACAGATTTAAATGCTGATTAAAGCTAAGCTAGAAAACTTTGAAAGTTTAAGAAGCTGGAAAAGGTGTCTTACTTTAAACCTTATATACCAGTTTTAAAAAAAAAATAATAAGTCAAATTTATACTACACTAAAACTCTTTTTAAATACATTTTTTCATTTTAAATTATTTCTTTCCTTCTTGTAGTAAAATTAATTAATTTTTTTTAAAATTTAAATTTCCTAAACATAAACTTATTAACCAGAGTTTAAACTGTAAAATTATTTTGCATCTGTATCGAGGCTTGTGATGACTACAGTATAAATGACCATATTCATTGATTCCTTGCACTTACATAGATGTTTGATTTTTATACAGCTTCAAGAAACTACAAATACTTGCATGTTAAAAATAACCTTCAACGTGATCACTTCAAGTCTTCTTCAATTAATGCGGCAAAACCTAAATATATAAAATATCATTTTTATCCTGATGTAACAACAAATTTCTACTTTTCGGAGTACTAGTGTTATAAGACCTTACTACTTGCCAAAAAACATGGTCCATGGTTCCTATGGAATTTTGATGCTTGTGAAAAATCATATTAACAACACATCAAAGCCGCTTAGGCTGTATTTTTTCATTACGTTGACTTAGAAGTTTGATTTTTTACAGCTTCGGGAGACTAGAGGCATAAATATTTAATATTAATTTTAACATCAATTCTTTGTGTTTTTTTTGAAAAAAGGGTCTTGCGTGACAATAAAAAAGTTAATTTTCTAGTTACGTAGCAAGAAAATCATGTTTATTTTTTCTTTTACTTGTACTGTGAGATGTTGCTTCATGATAAATTTCATGATTTAAGGCAGCAGGCACAGGCTTGAGTATTTGATATTAATTTCAACTCCATACCTCAACTCTGCAGACTCTCTGCATTCCAGAGAAAAAGGGTCTTGACAGTCAGATAGAGAGGCAACGAAGTGATCTTATAAGGGTTCCTTTTTTCCTTTTAAGGTACGGAACCCTAATTATTATTGTAAAAAAGTTGCCAGTGTAAACATTTTTATTTAGATTTTAACCACCCAAGGCCACACAAGCGAAGCCGGGGCGGATCCACTACTAGTAGAATTTAAATACGTGTATTTGTGTTTAATTTTACATTTCCAACTTCTCTATACGGATATGAAGAATCAAGAAAAATATACGTGGCCTATGTAATTTCCCAAGTTCTAGTCTATGTCTGTACAAAATTTCATCAAAATCTCTTTAGCAGTTCTTGAGTTATAAAAGGTATAACTAACAGGACTTCGTTTTATATATAAAAAGATATTATTAATGTGAAACAGATTCAAAAACGTCTCCACTGTGATACGTGAAGTAAAAACATAAAATTTTTCAAAAATAATACTAATTAAGGCAATTTTATGAAAATGTTTATTTCATTATATTTTAATTAAACTATATAAACTTAGATACTATGTGTATAACAAAAGTAGAGATAAAATAGTATTTTCTTCTGAACCTATCCTGAAATAGTCACATGGTTGGTATTTCCTCGTCCATTACCAATGTTGTTGATTGTGCACCCCCTACATCTGTACGTTGAAATAGGCTTGGGTCTGTAAAATAACAATATCTTACTAATATTATAAATATGAAAGTTTGAATGTTTGGATATTAGGATGCTTAAATGTTGCTCAATGACAAAAAAACGACTGAGAGGAAATTTGAATAGAAGTAGCATATATGTTAAAGCTACTTTATATCTCGGAAGACATAAGTACACGTAGGAAATTGCACACGTGCTTTATTACCCCACATTAACAGTCGATTCGGGATAAAAAGTAGACTAATTTATTTTCAGGTTCATGAGCTATCTATGTACAAAAAATCTCGTTAATGCGTCGTTATATTACACCATAAAACCGACAAACCAACGAATATATTTTAACATTTGTATTTGAATATTATAATGAATTATCCAGGCATATTATTATGAGAAAACTGTACCTAGTATAAATACAAATTAAGTGAGTTTGTAACTATTTTTAGCGTATAAATAGCTTATGAGCATAAGTTATTTAGAGCACTTTCTAACCCGAAAAAAATCATAGTTTATTAGAATAATTATTATATGAAAATTATATTTGTAGAGTTACATGTATTACTTGTATATTATTAATGAACTAATGACATTCAAAACTTTGAAAGAGATAATTTTTATAAATTTATGATCACTTTGGAGGGGAAGGATGCTCTAGTAGAAAATATATTTGGAATTTTATTTAACTAAATAATCTAGGCTTTATTTATATTCAATAGGGCTTCCAGAAATAAATCTCACTCTTTTTATCCCAGTAAAGCAAGAACAGGTTGAATAATAAACAAATAAATTATTATTACTATTATTTTTTTATGGTAGAAAAGGTGCAAATGAACAGATGGTCCACCTGATGGGCGGGAAGAGGTAAATCTGGACCACATGCGGCTCGATCGGAACGCGTCTATGACACTTGGCGGTCGGATTCGCATGCTGGTGGTCGCAAGCCTGTCGGGGAACAGATCCCCTACCACCAAGAGGGTACTGGGTTACTCGGCTTTTACAAGATGCTCTCCCAGCGGCAGAGGGGAATAGTATTCTATCCCGTCCCCTCACGGGGAAAAATTAATAGAAACAAACTAAATTGTTAATTTCGAAATAAAATAGTAACTAACGTAGTACAATTAAATATCAGGAGTAAAACAACAATATTATAATGTTATACTGAATATATGTATTACCAATCGTAATAAAACGAATATTCACCGTTTTTCTACTATAATAATATTCATATATTATACATAGGTTACTATTAAAAGCCGCATTAAAATCCGTTACGTAGTTTAAAAGATTATCAATTGTATTACACTATGTAAAATGGTATTAAAACAATGTTTTAAAAATATTGTGAAATGAGAATTATAAAGAAAGATAGAAATTATTATCATTATTAATGGCATGCAGGTACTTACAAAGGGTTTGCCAAACAGATTGCAAACAAAGTAAAAAGGTTGAAGATGAATAAAAGTGGCAACTTCATCGTAAGTTAATAATAAATAAATTAATAAGGAAAATGTTATTTTTACAACAGAATGAACAATAGTACTGATTTATACCGTACTGATCATTTTATACGTCTATATGCAATGACCGCATTAAAAGGTCGAAATGATAACAGGAATTGTTTTACCCATTTTAATTATCCCAATGATAACGGAAAGCAAAATGGGAACCACATTTTATAAGTTTTAATTTAACTTGTAATGTTTGTATATATTTCTCGCAACTCGCAACTGATTTTTAAAGAAATTATCCTCAAGCGATTGAGGTAAAATTCAAATTAAACGTATGTAACGTGTAAATCTAATATGGCGAACAATCCAAGATGGCGGACTAGTTATTATTTATGTACATCCCAAGATGTGTATAAAATTAATGGAATTGCTTAGAAAATAAGATAAATGAAATGACTACTATAAATCCATGTATGAAATACCGCGCAAGTACAACTTTTTAGACAGATAGACGGTCGATGAAGTGTTTTTTCTTTTAATTTTATGTACGGAGCCCTTAATAAAAGTTATATAAATAATTATTTTATATACTACACTACATAAAAAAGTACTGCTTACTAAAAAAGAATCGGCCCAAGCACTGAGGATTCTGCAAAATTTGAATTAATATATATATTATATTTGTCGGGGTATAGTTGGGGTAGGATAATAGTGAAGACCGTGTTGGGCTATAATTAGAGTAGGATAATGATAAAGAAAATTAATTGTCACTTCCGTCGCGATTTTTATATTCAAAGATTTTTGACAGCCTCAAAAGAGTAAACGATTATCGATTAATCGCGACGCCAGCGCCATGTTTCCTATTTCTTAATTTACTTCGGATAATAATAAAGAAAATTAATCATCACTTTCGTCACGTCATTTTAATATCCAACGATTTTTAACAGTCTCAAATGAGTAAAAGATTATCGATTATTCGGGACGCCAGCGCCATACTTCCTTTTTGTTGATTTACTTCTCTTCACTAATGGAGGGGCATTGCTACCATTGTCTAGTCCCTTTATATTCCCCGACTGACGCAGTACACTTTAGTGTCTTGACAAGTATCTTTGAGTGAACATCACCTGGAGTTGAAGTGTAACAAATAGTGTGTCACATCACGGATATAGGACATACCGGACTAAGGATCATGTGAGTTCTTACGTCTTATTTATTATGAGTCCCTACATTGTATTTAGATGTGTTAACACAACCTTAGGTTAGGTTAGCCTTAGGTTAGGTTTATGTTAGGTTAGGTTAGCCTTATGTTAACCTAACCTATGAAAGACAGTGAGACCGGGCAGTGGAGGCGAGTGTCGTAATTACATAAAGGAGCTCCTTAAGCCTACAACTTGGTCACAAGTCCAAGGCACTGCCTGGGTTCCTGTTCAAAATTTCGTGATATTCGATTAATTCATTCATTCAAATACGGCCTTCTCCATTAGATTCGGTTCATACATTCATCCAAATCTGACAAATCATGATATTCGATTATTAATTCATTCAAATAGTCTCTCTGTTCTGACATATGTAATTTACCTTTGCCGTCGGATATTTTAATGAAATGTTAGTGTTTTAGATTACCTATTTCCTTAACGTGAGCTCTTTCAGCATTGCTTCACACCAAAATTCATGATTCTAGGTCATCGGTAAGCACCAAATGCGTTACGATTCCATTGCAAATATTCGGTATTTTATAAAATATGCAATTCCCTATAGAAGTATACATGTGCTTAAGACCTTGCTTCAAATTAAATTTCGTTTTTCTATATCATTGGGAAGTATGTTATCATTTTCGGCCGGCTTTAGTATTTGGTATTATTTTAAACTTGATACCTTACGTATGCTTGAGAAAAAGGGTCAGACATACACTTTTTTCGAGGGACGGAACTCTAATTAATGGTATTAATGACAGGAGGCAATAGAATATTTAAATTAATTTTATTTAAAAGCAGCAGCAAAACGAGAAAGAAATAGAAATAATAAAAGGCAGTTAAACAGTACAGTAAATAAGTATTACGTTTATTTACATTTTCTTCTCTTTATAATTATTTGAAAATATTGTAAATTATTTCTATCGATGTCGAATGTCGATCCTGGAACAATTTAAGATAATCATATAAATATTATATACCTATTTTTAGTTAAATATTCCCTTCTTATAATTTTTAGATGTCCTAATTACAAAGTTAAGTGTGTTAACTAACTCAAACTCTAACTCTAACGCGTACTCGAACGCTAACACTCGTCCGCAACTCTTCCTATCCTGAGCAAGAAAAATGTATTATCCTAATATCTGTCAGTAATTCGTTATATATTTTAGATATAAACTTACAATATTGAAATATCCTCTGCTTTCTCCGGTTCGGTTCTGGAAGAAATATTTAATTTAATTCCCATTTTTACGTGGTGAGCTATAAAGATGATAGATTGAAGATAAGAGCAGAAATGACGCCCTAATACTAGATGGGTTGAAATGGTAGTGGTAATAACGGGAGAGACATTGAAGAAAGTTAAATAATAAAGAAAAATGGTGCTCTTTGGAGGAGACATTTTTTCAAAGGTGAGGAGTTTGAATTACATATAATTTAATTTATTTTAATTAAATTTTTATTTTAATATTGCACTTTAAAATATAGCTTTATTATAATTATTATGTTCTGTATAGTATTTTCTCAAATGCTTAAGAAAATACTATACGACAATGCTTAACAAACTTACCCAAATAAGTCGGTTGTCATTCCATCAATGGCTTTGTCATTTTCCTTCTCGAATCTGAAAAAAGTTTACTCAATTAATCTACAGATATATTTATAATTTTATTATTTGATATTTTGGTTAAGTAAATCAAAGAGGATTGCATCAGTTGCACTAGGATTCTCTTTAGCCCAGGAGAGTATGCCTAGTCTATATATCTACGCATTCTCACGTTCGCCCAATCAATACCACTCAATACTCCCTCAGATTACACTAGTAAGCAATGCACAAATTTTCCTGTCCAATCATCACGACCCACTGCTGAGCCGGGACTACGCTAGCCCAGTACAGGTTGGCTGACTTTACACATATTTTTAGGGAACTCTCAGGAGTGCAGGTTTCCTCACGATGTTTTCCTTCACTGTTAAAGCATGTGATATTTAATTGCTTAAAACACACATACTCGTAACTCAGAAAAGTCAGAGGTGGGTGCTCAGGATCGAACTCGGACCTCCCGAGTCTCAACCACTGGGCCATCACTGCTTCCTGTCCAAGTCGACTATCTAATAACAGAATGGTATTAAAAGATAATTTTTTCTATATTTTATTCTAGATTTCTTAAATTTCTGAGCATGAGGTTGGAACTGTGCCAAATGTCCGTCAGTAATTTGTTATGTATTTTTTGCAGGTAGGCTATGGAGCTAACTGTGACAGTTACCTAAAGGCATCTTAGCGTCAACTATTACGACAAATCGCGTAAACGTGGATTGAACTACCTATACTTACAATGGCTTGGCCTCGCACAATAAGAACAAGGAAAGGGCACAAAACACGAACAGAATTGACATGTTCATCTTGATGATTGCTTTAGAAACTTTAGGTGAGTGTAATCTATATCTATACTAATATTATAAAGAGGAAAGATTTGTATTTTTATATTTTTGTATGTAACGAATAAACATAAAAACTACTGGACCGATTTCAAAAATTCTTTCACCATTAGAAAGCTACATTATCCCTGAGTAACATAGGCTATATTTATTACAAAAAAAAATTAGAGATCCTTAGGAAACGAACGAAGTTAGACGAAAACCAACCCAAGGTGCCAGAAAATTAGCCATAAAATATCTTTCATCGCATGCGCTGCAAAAAGTATTGATGATAGAACAAAAAAATGTTTTACAATATTATAGAACGTATCAATATCTACAAAAAAGTCTGCGAGACCATATGTCCAACTATTGTAGTTAAGTCACTATAACTACTTTTTTACATTTTAAAAGTTGATAAAAATGCCTATCAAAATCAGACCATGTTTTCTATAACTTTGTATTAATTCTTATCCAAATAAATTATTTCGTATTCAAGACTATTTCAATACCTGTAAATTACTTTTTAAATTATTAAAATCGGACTTTCCATTCAAAAGATATTACGAAATTAAAAATATCAATATAAACAAAAAATACACGACGACGCGACGGGCCAGTGTAGCGACGCAGCGCAGCGAGTAAAGCTGCAAGAGAGGGGGCACCGAAATGCGGGAGGGCCAATATATTTTTAAAAATAATATTCCACCCGCGCGAACCCGGGATGGGCCCCTAGTCTTATATATAAAATTCTCCTGTCACAATGTTAGTTACCATACTCCTTCGAAACGGCTCGACCGATTTTTATAAAATTTTGTGTGCATATTGGGTAGGTCTGAGAATCGGTCAACATCTAATTTTTATACCCCTAAGTGATAAGGGTATCGCACCCCAAATTTTTTAAATTTATATGGCAAAACAGCGTTTGCCGGGGCAGCTAGTAGTAATATCAAATTATTATTAAATATTGACCTCACATCGTATCCCTGTCTATATATAATGTTTTTGTCGGTGGGTCCCACCAAGAGGTCATTTAGATAATGGTAAACGTATTTACCGGGATTTTAGAAAATAGTTAAATATTGTTCCGTACTATAATTTACTGTTTAGTTTCTAGTTGTGGCTGACGCGGCAAAGGTTCGGTCAATGAAAGTCGTGTTGCAGATTAGCTGAACTTTTGACATCAATACATTGTAAAAATCTAAAATACGCCATTTTCCGAATATTGCCGATATATCTTGTCGATTCGAAACCTTTAACTAGATACGTACTTTAACTAAATACGTTTAATCTGAGGGGAGAGTTTACAGTATCGACGGGATGAACATTAAATGTTTTACAGTTACGAAACTCATCAACATTTTATAAGCCTTAAGATATAGATATAATTATACCTTTTTTGATATTTCTGATAGTTATATTTTAATTGAAATTCTTTAGAAATTTAATGATTTTAATATTATCGATTTTATATCAACATTGGATAACTCTTGTAGGAATTTCGTTTTCATACTACGTGTAGGAAATGTAGGTAGAAGTATGTTTATATTGGATCACGAATAATATTCTAGTGAAAAAGCTGTACTGTGTAACAGTCTTCTATATTATCGCCTGTTTAACCTTGATCTATATTATCGCCTAACTACACTCCAAGAACTTAGAAACATACAAACAGACATTTCTAGGATCTGGCTATAATAGATTGTTTCATGACTTCAATAACAATAGTAGAATAATGTTTTGTATTGCTTGACTTGAGCACAGAGGTGAGAACAAAAAAAATCAAGAAACAGATGTTAAGACTTTGCTATTTTGTCATGGAACCCTAAAAGAAACTACTAGGGTTTTTACTAAAAGTTATCATGTTTATAACATACTAGGGGCCCGTCCCGGCTTCGCACGGATGGATAATTTTTTTTTAACATTTTGGCTCCCGCATTCTGTCGCTCCTCTATCGCTGCGTTACTCGCTGCGCTGCGAGGCATTGCACACCGCGCCGGCGGCCCGTCTGGGATTATTTTTTCTTGATATTTTTATTTCGTAATATCTTTTGACTGGAATGTCCGATTTCAATAATTCAAATAGTAATTAACAGGTATTGAAACAGTCTTCATTACGAAATAATTTATTTGGATAAGAATTAATACAAAGTTATGGAAAACATGGTCTGATTTTAATAGGCATTTTTATCAACTTTTAAAATGTAAAAAAGTAGTTATAGTGACTTAACTACAATAGTTGGACATATGGTCTCGCAGAGTTTTTTGTAGATATTGATACGTTCTATAATATTGTAAAACATTTTTTTGTTCTATCATCAATACTTTTCGCAGCGCATGCGATGAAAGATATTTTATGGCTAATTTTTTTGCACCTTGTGTTGGTTTTCGTGAGATTTCCTAAGGATCTCTAATTTTTTCTTGTAATAAATATAGCCTATGTTACTCAGGGATAATGTAGCTTTCTAATGGTGAAAGAATTTTTGAAATCGGTCCAGTAGTTTTTATGTTTATTCGTTACATACAAAAATACAAAAATACAAATCTTACTTCTTTATAATATTAGTATAGATATAGATATAGATATCAATTTTAGTGAAAACACAGTTAGTTTTTTTGTGTGTTACTGAGCAGGGCTTGTCTAATATGTTAAACGTAGGTCACGAAAAACCTTGGCTTTTCCAAAGATGGATTTACCGAACATGATATGAATATGTTTGATATATAATAAAAGGAATTTTGTATTGATAATAATTATTTAAATAGTATCGATGTGGATTACGTTTTATACTGACTTTCCTTGGACTTGCGTACCTAAAATGTTGAATTCAACAAACATGTTAAGTTAAACTAATATTAAATGATACTACCTAAATATATTTATGTTGTAATTATAATAACACTGCCCAGCCCCTCTGTTCAAACCGAAGGTCAAACTCACACAAACCTAAATTAATACAAGGATAACCTAACCTAAGGCTACCTTAAAGTTACACCTCTGATATATATAAAGACCAGTAAATTTTTAGAAAAAAAAATTTGTTCGATTTCCTTAGTAGTGCTAAAGTTAACGGCTATGCAAGGTGGATAGAAATATCCCCCTTTTTTTTGTACATATGACTATAGATATAGAGGACAACGTTAAATCAAAAAACATTAACAAAAAAAAAATATAATTAATAATGTATTTTCAAATATTCTAATACAAAAGTAATTTCTCGAGAAGCCACGCATTTTTCTATTATATTATCATCAAATAAAAAAAAATATGTAGGAAAACGAAAGAAAGAAATAATGTCATGGCAAATCTTATTCGTGCGGCTGTACTCACATTTACCTTAACAAGATTGTTCCGATCCCGAAGTTTGCCGATTGTAAGTGGATGGATAAATATTATTTTTATCAGGTTTCGTATTGTCGCTGTCGACAGTAACCTTGAATACGAAATTTTAGAAGAATAACGAATCAAAGTATAATTGGATTACGCAAGATCTGGCGAAAGTTTAGCAGATTATCTCTTTACTTTAGTTATCTCCTACCTCTTCTATTACTATTTTTACTATCACTAAATATTATAATAACGTTTCTTACCATTCCGGAAATTTCTCGGGAATTAAAAAGTCATTTAAAAAACTACTTGATAGATATTAATATATTATAATTGTTTATGGTCGAAAATATAACGAAAAATATAAAAGTTTCAAGAACTCATGAATAACATAAATAACTAATTGAAAAGGTAAATGTATCATGGACAGGAAACCCATTAGTGCCTGGAGCGTGTGAACCAGGGTCATTCAATATACAATCTCGTGATCCTTAGTCGGATAGGGCAACAGTTATATCAAACATTTTTTACGATAGACAATATGAGATCACTCTATGAGATAACTTGAGAATCATCTGTGATATAAGGACCTTAGTTCTATCTTAATAATCTCACTACACTTAAAACTATAATTCCAAAAGCAAAAATAGCATACAATGATGGAAGGCAGCGCTTTAGACTTGCGTTAAAGGTTAAAAGCATTTTCGTCTTCAACTACAATCCTAACCCTAACTTCCTAAGTAATATTATAATTTCGAAAGTAATACTTAAGAAATGTAGGAAATGCTTAAACAAACGATATGCATTTTAGTCTATTAGTTACGACGTCTATTGATTAATAGATCGCATCTGTCTGTCTGTAACACAAACAAGCTTAAATCGCTGAACCGATTTTGATAAAATATCATACAGAAAAAGTAATGGTTGAGGAAGGACATAGGCTATGTTTTATCGTGAAAAAAATAGTTAAGAATACAAGGTAAACAAATAAGTGTGCTCGTACGCCATCTATCGACGTGGGGATGAAGTGCATGTCGAGCTGTGGGGCCGTTATGTCTTTGAGAATTAGTCATATATAAATTAAAATGTAAAATATAGTGATATAGCGATAAAAATACAGGTGGTAAATTGACCCTGGACGGGTGGGCTAGTAGATAATAAAGTTATCTTATATGAACCTCAAGAACCACTACTTTAAACTATAGTAACAGATCATATGGAGGATTTATTACATAAGAATAATATTTAACGCAAATCTATACCAACTACCGACATTAAAAAAATGGCAAGTGTTGCTAACAATCTACATATTTGTATAAAAAGATTGATTTTATTGTTTGTAAATTCAATCTTTTTTATAATAGTGTGGATGTAGATTGTTAGCAACACACAAGATTTGTTTGAATTAAAAAGATTTTCGTGCCATTTTCTAAGTTGAAGGTTGTTTCTGGAAGTAATAACCCAATTTTGATACTCCTAGAACCGTCGCTATACTAGAATGACATAGCTGATGTAGTGTAGACATATCCATACAAAAAAATAAAATTGGAGTGTTTGTTTGTAATATTAAAATAACCGCTTACCTACCAGAACAACAAATTTTACAATTTTTGTCTATCTGTCTGACTGTTTGTTCCGGCTAATCTCTGAAATGGCTGGACCGATTTTGACGGGACTTTCACTGGCAAACAGCTGATGTAACAACGAGTAACTTAGGCTATTTAACATCTCGCTACGAACCATAGGAGCGGAGTAAGACGCGAACGAAGTCGGACATTTAATGAAAAAATATCCGATTTTGAAAACTGTACTATTAGAAAGCTACACTATTCCCGTCTTTCTTTCTCTTTGTCTTTATCTTTCTCTGGCATTCCTTTTTTTGCTGTTAAAATGGATTTTAATCTTATTTTTATTAAGCAGAAGCGAATAAATAAAGCTTGTTATAAAATTTCTTCAAGTTGTCAATTGTTAAAAGTTCTTTCGTTAAAACATTTCCACAAGTTCCATGTAGACGCTGCTTTAGTCCACACAGTTTTCAGTCACCACGCGACTGTGGGATAGAGTGCACGTCCTATCGCTCGAAACTCGTGGAAATTACGATAGTGTTAGTTGTGCTATGCTATGTGACTTTGATATTATTGCCGAGTTAATATTAACACAAAGGTAAATATTTCTCACAACTTACTTAATTTTTACATAGATTACACGTGTCAGATTTAAACAAAAATTTCTAAACTATACCTACTTTAAGAATTAAATGTAAAATAAATTATCTACCAAAAGAAGGGGTAATAAGTTATGATTCCATATTATTAAAATATAAATTACGACGCCGTGTCTTTTTATTCACGATGAAATAAAAAAATATTAAAGGGAATTTCATGAAATTTTCACTAATAGATTCAGTGATATAGGTAGGTTAGGTTTCGTGTAAATTGGTTTAAATATAACAATAATTGTTTAAATTACAATTACAATGAAACGCTGACTTATCACTTTGATATATAACAACTCTACTACCCGTGCAAAGCCAGGATAAGTTGCTAGTTCAAAATAAATTAGATTACAGGAGCTATATCAGCTAATAACAAGTATGGAAAACTCTCCACTTTAAACATGATTCCTTGCTTAATAAATAACTTAATAATAAACTAATAATGGATTGTAAAAAATAATAATATAAATACAACAATCTGTAAAATATATTTGTCATTAAAATATATTTTAGAGAAATACTCACCTTAAATACCCGTAACGTGGTTTTTAGTGAACCTATATGATTGTAATATTTAAAATTATAAAAATCAAGAAAAGTACTCATTAGAATCATTGTATTTAGACTATTCTTTATAGAACTTTTAAATAAATTATTTTTCTATCTTACTCATATTATACTCGGAAATGTAAAAGTTTTTATGTTTCGATGTTTGTTATTCAATTACGCAAACATGGCTGAACGGATTTCTTTGAAATTTGGCAAACAGATGCTTTATAATCTAGATTCACACATAGGATACTTTTAAAATAAAATATGTTTATCGTTATAAGTAGTCAATATATTGAAAACAGTATTTTGATAAATCTAAGTACCTATACATTGCCCCTGTGCAAAACCCCTCCGTTATTATGAGATTTGTATTTTATTTATAAAGACTAAAAATATAATTAATATCGTATTGAAAATGAAGTATTTGTTACCTTCGAAATACATACAAACATAAGTAAACGTGGCTTCGTGGCTATTGTGTGGTATTTGTAAGATATGAAATGCATTTTTCTGTTTTTATTATTAAAAAATAAAAATAAGTATAAAAAATAACTTCACATCAACTTAAGTTTTTTTTTTTTTTTTAAATTTAGTATATGAATTAAAATAATTTAAGAAAAGAAATACCAGAATATTTTACTTTTAATTTATTTGTTTTAAATAATCAATCTACTTCAGAGCACAATAATTTAATATACAATATATAATTTAATATAAAATATAATTGATAAGAATATATTTATTTTTACAAAGACAACAAAAAAATCATATAACAACAACAAAATTGTGGTACGGGAATAAAAACTACAAAAAGGCCTCAAAATCGCCGATATTATTGTATAAATGTTTGACGCTTATACGTATAATTTTTCAATGTTGCGAGAAGTAACTATTTTTTTTCAACAGATGAAAGCGTGGACTGCACACGAGCAAGACACAACACTGTCTTGCTGCAGAACTCTCCACGTAAAACACGCAGCATATGCAAGTGCCCTCTATACTTTGGTAAGCAACTATTTACTAAAATAAAACACATCATCATCATTAACTCATTAACGATCAACTGCTGCGCAGAGTCTTCTCCTCAGATTAGGAGGGTGTTAGGCCATAGTCTACCACGCTGGTCCAGTATGTGTTGGCAGACTTCACACACCTTTGAGAACTTTTAAAGAACTCAAAGTGCAGGTTTTCCTTCACCGTTAAAGCAAGTGATATTTAATTTCTTAAAACATACATAACTCAAAGAAGGCAGAGAAGCTGTAAAGTCCTTTGTCTACAGAATGAAAATAATAGTTGATGGGCCTGAAAGTAATGTAAGCTTCTATTAATACTAGAAAATTTCATGATTGCTGTATGTAAAAAAAAAATGTGTTTTGGAATCGCCTGTTTTTGCATCATCATCATCGACCAGTCAATGGCCCACTACTAAGCCGGGTCCCCTCCAGAATAAGGTTGGAAGACTCCACACACCTTTGAGAACTTTAGGGAACTCTCAGGAGTGCAGGTTTCCTCACGATGTTTCCTTCACAGTTAAAGCTAGTGATATTTAATTGCTTATAACACACATAACCTAAGTCAGAGGTGTGTGCCTGTGGGGGGATCGAACTCGGACCTCCCGAGTAAGACTTGAATTCTCAACCAGTGGGCCATCACTGCTTTTTTACTGTTTTTGCATAGCAATAGAAAATATTATTATTTGCTAAAGATACATTAATGTTTTTCTGTCACATCTAAGCATACGTTGCGTGGAAATTGCACAACACAATAAATGTTTTAAATTAAAAAACATGAAGCTTGAAAAAATATTGAAAGAAGTAAGAAAAGTTTATCCATTACAATACCCACTGAACTTAATAAACCGTGATTCCGTAGGAATACTAAAAAGAGAACTTTTTCTATTATTATTACTATCTATAGTCTTACTGCTGAAAAACTTTTTAGAAAATGAAAAATAACTTGGATCAAGGATTCTAGGATTCTAGGAGAATTTCACCCGATAACTTTTTGAAAATGAAATGACTGAGTAACCTGTGTTAGCAACACTGTTTATAAAGTAGTATTAGTGGGTAGATCGTTTAATATTATGTCAAGTAGTATACCGACGTGGAGACAATATATTACCTTTAGTGCGATAGATTAGTCTCAGTCTCTCTGGTGTTTTTACGCAGTGTACATGGAAGTTAGTGTTATAGTGTCATGGTTAAGTTTACTTTATTATCTATTGTCATTAGCGAGGTTGAGTGGTGGAGGTGCGAGTTAATATATTATGAAAGAGCTCTGCCTGCTCCTGGGTCTCAAGCCCCAGTCACTGCTCGCAATCAGTCAGTAATGGGTATCATATCTTTCTCATTTTGTGACACCTGTAGAAAAAAAATTAATCGATATTATATGGTTATATAATTATCATTATTGGTCTATTATAAAATCCGTCCTTTCGAGTCTCAGAATTTCACGGTACAAGATATAACTAGAAAGAGAATTAAGATATTAATTAAAGCCTTCAATTTAAGAGAAATAAGATGATAACAGAAGAAGAAAGAAAGATTACAATTAATTTAAATAATTGTTTTATAGAATTTTAAGGGTGTAACAGACATACAAAACTATTAATGAATAAAGAATAATTTATATCTTAACTAACTGACCCGGCAAACGTTGTTTTGCCATGTAAATTTGGGGTGGGCCACCCTTATCACTTAGGGGGATGAAAAATAGATAGTAGCCGATTCTCAGATCTACTTAATATGCATATAAAATTTCATAAAAATAGGTCAAGCCGTTTCGGAGGAGTATGGTAACTAACATTGTGACACGAGAATTTTATAGGTATATAAGATATGTAAGGAACAAATTAGGAATACAATCATAAGGCGTTGAGTTTCTATCTTAACCCGATAGCAAGTTGATGATTTTACCCCCCACTTTACGTCCATATAAAAAGAACATATCCTAAAAGTTATAGCATATCTTGTTTATTTTTAATTATTTTTATTTCATAAACTATAAACTGTTTATATATGACTAATATATTTCGTTATTAATTATTATCTCTCATCAACTATGTTTTTCCCGAGATAAAAAGTAGTCACTTCTAAATGATGAACCAATATTGATGAAATTGTAAGGTACATTTGAGATATTTACGGGTGGTTAAGATCTATAAGTAAACCAGGTTTTTAGGAAGAAACTCCTCAGGAAAGCGAGTAAGTTGAATCTCTAAGGAACCATAAACCTATACCAAATTCCACAAAGTGACAATCTAAAAATATGATAAAATTATAACTTTAGAAACACGAAAATGGTGTAAATCACTCATTTTCAAACTTCCAAAGAATGTAATCTCGTAAAGAGATGTCTGTCTACATTAAAGTTAATTCGCGTCCCAGATTCATAAATTCTTCCCTCACACCCTTCCCTAATTTAGTGGAAATAAAGAGGACAACACTCAAACTTTGTTGTTTATATCCTTTACCAGATTCTGTTGCTATTGTCAAATATTTGGGTCTGTCTAATTTCTGTAAAACATGTTTCTAATAATTAAAGGACAGGACAAATCTCGGCTATTTGTGTACCAACTAATCGTACTTTAAAAAAATAATTTACTCTTTACTTTGAGATTGATCAAATAATAGTTGATTAATGATAGTTATAATGTTAATACTAAAGCCTTATAAATGCTTTTAGGGGTTAGGAGTAGTCAGAGACATAATAAAAAATGAGAAATTTCGGTATTTTTTGCCATTAAATCAACACAATGTTTTAACTTGAAGTTACTAAAATTGAATCGATAAGGCACAATATTATCTATTTATAAAAAAAATCTTCTGGATCCTTCTTAAGAATGGGCGTTCCACAAGGTTCTATATTGGGCCCATCTTCCATACTACGTGAGGAATTTATGCGACATTGTACTTTTTGCTGATGACACTTCTCTTATTTTCAAAGTTAAGAGAAACCAACAGTTACGACGATGTAAACAGTGCATTCTCGCAGGTTCTTCAATGGTTTACGATTAATAATTTAATAATAAACGCAAAAAAGACTAAATGTGTAGAATTTGCTTTACCGAATGTTAAAAAACAGCAATTCACCCTTTTATTAAATAATGAAAATTTGAATTTAACCGACTCAACGATTTTTTTAGGAATAACTTTAGACTCAAAACTTCAGTGGATCTCCCATTTATCATCTTTGGCGGGAAGACTCAGCTCCGCAGCTTACGCAGTAAGAAAAGTAAGGAAATTAACTGATATTGATACAGCCAGACTCGTGTATTTTAGTTATTTCCACAGTACCTATAATGTCCTACGGCATTTTGTTGTGGGGCAGGGCCGCGGACTTAGAATCCATTTTTATTCTTCAAAAAAGAGCAGTTCGGGCCATTTACAATCTAAGAGCTAAAGATTCCCTTCGAGATGTTTTTAATAAAATAGGGATTCTTACAGTGCCGTCACAATACATTTATTGTAACATATTATACATTAGGCAGAACATTAAGTCATTTTCCAAACATAGTGACGCACACATGATAAATACTAGAAATAAAAATAAACTTGTAACGCCGTACTATCGTCTCCACAAAGTGAGTAATAGTTTCATGGGGCTTGGTGTTCGCATCTATAATAAGATCCCACAGACTATATTAGACTTGCCACTTCAGCAATTTAAAACTCGAATAAAAAAGTGTTAAGTAAATAAAGCTTACTACTCTGTACAAGATTATTTGAATGATGACAAAGCTTGGATTCCAAATGACGTTGATGCTCAGCTGAATAGCCTTTGTAAAACAGACTGATGTAAACAATGGCATTTTGAAAAGAGCAACTGTTGAGTTTCTTGCCAGTTATTCTCATCAGGAAACTGCTTTCCGAACTGGCGGTAGCTTCAGACAAACTGACTGACTGCCCAATTTTGACGTGTCAAAAGTACTTTTTAAAAAAGTCTATTTGAATAAAATATTTTGAGTTTGAGTTTGAATTTTTTTGTCCGTTTGATGGTCACCCAAAGGTTGAAACTTGGTCAACACAAACAGCTATAACTTTTGAAATTACAATTTTTTTTTTCAAATTTTCGTGACTTCATATCAAAACATTGTGGAATAATGCTATAATATAATATAATTATTAATTTTATAAAATAAAGTGATTTAATGCCAAAAAAAATACTGAAAATTCTCTTTTTTTAAGTCCCTAACCCTTTAAGAATATCGTTTTTTTGACTAACTTAAACAAACTATATCAACTAATGAATTCTAATTATAATATAGATGGTTTGTGAACTACATTTTTATTCAATAACAAAACTCTTTAAAATTTATTCTTTGTGGTCGTAAGCTATAATGATACCACTATTTACAAGCGTTACTTCACATAAAAACAATCAAACTTACAATAACTTTGGTACACATGAGAGAAAAAAAGTGATTTAAAAAAAATGAATGAATACATTTTTTTATTTGCATATATTTATTTTGTACAGAAATTGCCGAACTATGCATAGATACATTTTTGACAAATATTTAAAAACCAGTTGATTTAAATTTTTTTTGACCTTTTGGTTTGTTAATTTTTTTTGAAGTTGTTAATTAAAAATAGGTTATTCGTTGATTTCTGTTATTTTCATGATTTGTAGATAAATTGATATATAGTACTTATTTTTTTAAATCTAAGTGACAGTAATTCTGGACAAATTATTTTTCATAACAGACGAAGAAAAGACTTAGGCTGTTCAATTGTTTGATAAGTGAATTATCGTGTACAAGTAATAATAATACACGCATGTTAGATAAGAAGCCGGTTAAAGTAGGAAGGCCAAGGAAGGACAATGTTAATTGAATGAAGTCATTTGAACGATTGCCCCAAATCTATCGGAATAGTGTTTCAAAATACCTGCCCTTGCTTCGCTCACGTTATGTGAATCAATATTATAAATGATCTCTCTAAATTGTCACTCTGTGATTCTAGCTTTCATTAACTGAAAAAAAAATTAGAAAAAAATAAAAAAAGACAGATAATAAATAGCGAGAAGGACAAAGCAAAGTTAAAAGTGAAAGAGAGATAGATAAATGGGTAAGAGAGAGATAATAGAGAGAAAGGAAATGAAAAGAGACAGAATGAACAGATATAAAGATAAAAATGAAAGAAAAAAAAGAGAGAAACCTTCACTGTATAAAATGGCCTCGTTATGGCAGTTAAATGGCCATATATTTTTAATATCAGTATAAAAGGAAACACCAGAGAGCCTATATTACCCGGAAAGGATGTAACTTTCTATCGATGAAAGAATTTTCAAAATCGGTTCAGTAGTTTTCGAGCCTATTAGCAACAAACAAACAAATCTTTCCTTTTTATATAATAGTGTAGATGTAAATTAATACAAAAATATTGTAGAAAATAATGCTTAGGTTACCCGATTTTTTTCATAAAAGACAGGCAGATAATATGTTCAACATCAACAGCCTAAAATTCTACTTAAATATTTCAAAGAGCACTTAACAATCGATAATTGAATTTAGGTCACAGATTCAAAATATATTTCGGGTCGGTATAATAATTTACTAGCAACCTGACCCTCGCTTCGCTGAGGTATTATAGATTTATACTTTCTATCTTCTTTTATTCGAAAAATGCATTTGAATTTGAGTTTCTATATTTGTATCTTAAACAGAAACGTATCTTATCTGCGTGTCGTGATTGCAACGAAAATTAACGTAATTGCCTGACTGATATTATTATTATTTTAAAAAAAAAAAAAAGATTACTAGCAGTATGGATCACATACTACTAGTATTCCCTTTACCCCTCCTAGTAAGCTAATAAATAGCTTGTGACCGGAGTGGGCCACGCCAGTAGTTCAATGTCCGGGATTTGAACCCACGACTTGTTGATCGTGAATCCAACGCCCGAACCACTGAGCTACTGACGCTTCTTAATTAATTCTCAATAGGTTTCGCTGAAAAGATATGTTCAACCTTTTCTTTATTCAACTTGGCATATATCGTTAGTGAGAGAGACATGTAGATTGTTTTGCATATATAAGTAAGCGAGAGATGCTGGTGGTCGCAAGCCAGTCGGAGAGCAGATCCCCTACCATCAAGGGGGTGCTGGGTTACTCGACTCTTACGAGATGCTCTCCCAGCGGCAGAGGGGAGTAGTATTCTAACCTAAAAAATGTATTTTTTTATTACATTGATATTATTGTATAACAAACAAACAAACAAACTTATACGTTAGCAGGTAGCGTAGAAAGCGCTTTTAGTCTTATATTTTCTGGACGGTTTATCACAGGCAAAAAATTTCAGTACTTTCTACAACATCAGTATTTATTCGAGTTTTTGAGTTATTCGCAGATGAAGCAGGCAACACTTAATTTCAAACAAACTGCATTAATAACAAATGCATAGTTATAATGTACAGTTTATTTCACGAATTTCAAATGTTAGTAGCGCAATACAATTCCAACTTCGTATAATATTCGAGGTTAAACTTTATAATGCGAGATACGACAACGAATTCATGATCAAAGTTAGTTGCCCGCTTACATCAAAATGATATTAAAGCTGTCACTGCTGTTTATTCACTGTTATAAACATTCAGTTTAATTTTTAATTTGTTTTAACTGGCAATAAGGATATACGAAAACTTACTTCGTTATATTAAAATATAAATCAGCCAAGAGACGTACAATTTACAGCGTAGAATTTCAACTGAGGGGCTAACTAAACTTAGACAATCAATTTACAAAAAATCTCGAATTTTATCTGGACCAAAAATGGAGAGATTCTATATCCCATAAGGGATTTTTTATACAAAAATAGTTAAACAGATTAAAATTAATACATTATACTTTATAAGCTTGATAGCAAAGGGATACATTGAAATTGAAAGATATGCTCTAGAGAATATCTTTCAATTCGCTCTGGACCACATATCGAAAGTTTCCGCGGACGAAGTCGCGGACTATAATAAGATAGAGATAATATTTGTTTTTTGGGATATACCCTTCATTAGTACTACGAGACCTTGTGTCATTTAAATTTTTATCAGTTTCGGTTAAAAGGTTAAAGGTTAGGTACATGAATTATTATTTCCGACAGTAATGGTTGTATATTGTTGATGTAGAAGTTTGATTTTTCGACTGTTCGTACTTCATATAAAAACGAACAACCTTTTGAGGTACGGAACCCTAAAAAAATGCGACAGTGATGAAATTTTAGTAAATTTCGTATTATTTTATTTAAATACTGAAATAAATTATGGCAACCCAACTAGTATTAAGTATTAACTGCTGTAAAAGCACCGAACTTATGAGTAATGAATTTATATTTTAATACATCTTGGCGGTTTATTTAATCTAGGCATGAGTCTAACACTCCAATGGGAGTTGTTTAACTTTACCCAAATGAAACATTATAATTGGATCTAACTTACACATTATAAAATTATGTTATAGCTTGTTATTTTTACTACTAATAAGATTTAGAAAATTTATTTATTTATTTATCATTATTTGCAGATTGGTACACAGAGGTCTTATAATAATAATTAGTAACACAATCAGCCACATAGTGGCATGCAGAAGAAACAAAAAAAAAAACATAAAATTAAAGATTATTAAATAAATTTATAACCATATATAACTAATTCAGTCATTGATGTTAATATTTCCTGGTCCTGGACCGATTAGTAGCGTTTTTTGACTAAGAACTTTGTCAAATTTTGTTTGAAAGAAACAATCTCTGGTTTATTATCTGGCAACGATTTTGGAAGTATATTATATATTTGAGGCGATATTAAAAAAGTTTTTGCCAAAAATGTTAAATGTTAAATGCTTATTATCTAGTTCTACTTGAAGACACAAATGAAAAACGAAAAAGAAACTCGCATTTCATTCGGCGACTTTATTCATATCAAAAAAAGTATGAAACCTTATTTTATTTTAAGTTTTGGTTTAATACACACAAAACATACAAATAGATTTGACGACTAGTTTTTTGGGCAAACATTTTACTGCGAAATCCTTCTAAGTAAAATTATTTTTATATAAACGACACTTTTTCTTTGATTTTATGAGAGTTTAATTAAAAATAATATACATGATAAGCCTTTGAGCGTATTAAAGGGCGGAGAAGAAGGCAACAAACATGTAAATCCCACAAATATTTCGATACGACGGATTGAAAATGAAATTTTATTGGTTCCTTTCTCTTTGATCTTTCAAATCATGTCTCAATTGGAAACAGATTCGACAAAGCCTTTGAAAACGAAAATATTCTACTTTTTATTTCCATACGTCTTTAATTAAAAGAGATGTACTTATTAGGTAGGATTTAGGATTAAAAATAATATCCATCTAAGATAATTATCCGCTGCTGCTTGCTCTCAGTACAAAAACTAGTGAAGTTATGTTCGAGTATTCGTGAAAACGGCGGTCATTTTCAGCAATTTCTTTCGTAGATCACCTATTTTTAAGTTTGTGTGACATGTTGTGTCGTACCGTAGTTTTGCATTTAAAATTCAGTTCGCCATAAAGAATCTTTTGATCACAGTAAGAAATAGGATTGTTTGACAATAAAAATATTACGAGACTGGATTTATCGTTGTTTACTATATTTTTTATAAAACGCGCGGCAGTAGTGTTGCTTGCGCGGCCGGCAGAGACATAGTCGTGATGTAGTCATTGAGAGCGGCGCACGCGCGCGGTGTGCATCCTCCCCCCCCCCCCCTGTTGATCCCTTTATTGATTAAAAATATCCAGAGTTCTGTGTGTGCTATATCTCCTAAACGCTAGTTAATTGACCCTTCCCTGACGAAAACCAACTGGTGGTGAAGTGCGAACTATTTAGAACTATTTTGTGTTATTGTGTGAAACGTGTAACGGGTATGCCCAAAGAAGATTAGAAAGAAGATAAGAAATCATCAAGAACTTGTGAGTACTGTATGTCTTTATCACCTAACTGACAATAGATAATCCTTAATTTAAAGAAGCTGAAACCGGGCCCAGCCAGCTTCCACGTGTGTGTGGGGTTTTGTACGCCCCAATCGTTTTTCAGTACAAAATGTATGGAAAATATTTTTGTATTAGTACTCATACCTTAAATGAAGCGTCAGTAGCTCAGTGGTTCGGGCGTTGGATTCACGATCAACAAGTCGTGGGTTCAAATCCCTTACATTGAACTACTGGCGTGGCCCACTCCTAGCACAAACTTTAGCTTAGTTGGAGGGGTAAAGGGAATACTAGTAATATGTGATCCATACTGCTAGTCATCTTTAAAAAAAAATGGTCCCATAAAGTCTTTTAATCCCCATACGAAGTGGGGTCGATAGGCATAAAAAAATTTTTTTTTGGATTTAAGCACTTTTTTCGCTGACCGTACATTTTCTCAAAAATCTGTCAATGCAGTTCAGAATATCTTAAAAAGTTATGGATGGTTTCCTAGAAACGTTTTCCTGTAGCTATTAGCCTTTACTGACCCGTCTCAAAAATCCATCCTGTATATCTCAATTAATGTGTATGCCACTACTTCGATCTAATATCCACAAACACTTTTGTTCTATTATACACAGGTCAACACGAATTTTGTCTTTGATAAGAGAGTATGAAATTTCAATAGATTTATTGATAGTTTAGATTTAGCGGTATTGATAATATGATAACTCCAGAAAAAGGATTTATCATATCTACTACAAAAAAAAACTTTTTAAGGAGTATGGGCATGTTTCCTTTATTTTACAGCATAATGAATAGAAAAATCATGATCAAAATTTTAGGACAAAGACAATTTTTTGTTGTAGATTTGTGATTATCAATAGTATTCGCAGCGCATGCGATAAAGGACATTTTATAACATTATTAAAATTTAGTAGGGATACCTAATTTTTTCCAGTAATAAGTAATAAGTTACTCAGTGATTATGGTAAAAGAATTTTAGAAATATGTCCAGTATACTTTGAGTTTAATCGTTACAAACATACAAAAATGTAAAAATATAAATATTTCCGCTTTATAATCTTTCTTATCTTATATATAAAATTCTCATTTCACAATGTCAGTTACCATACTCCTCCGTAGCGGCTCGACCGATTTTTATGAAATTTTATATGAATATTCAGTAGGTCTGAGAATCGGCTACTATCTATTTTTCATCCCCCTAAGTGATAAGGATGACCAACCCCAAATTGCAACCCCGATATGGCAAAACAACGTCCGACGGGTCAGCTAGTATTATTATAGATATTAAGAAGGTTTTATTTGCATAACTTTTTTAAATATTGAAGCATATACAATAAGCCGTTTAACGGACGTATGTTTAATTTATTTGTATATTTCAACATCAAATAAAATATTGTAGCATTAATCAAGTATAAACTAATGTCACATTTTTCAGCATAAAAAAAAATATTTAATTTTAATACAAAGAAAAATTTAATTTAAATATGGTAAAAATTTACTTTGACATAGTTCGATAGATTGTTCGAAAAGCAATGCCTGGACTCCATTTTTTTACACGCTTTTTATTAGCTTCACTTGTATGTCAGTATGTCAGTATGTAACTCTCCGTGGGTAATTTGCGCGCCTGCGGCCTTCCTTGGTTCTGGTAGCCGTTTCTCAAGCGTGATTTTTTTTAGTTTAAAAAAAAAACTAAAAAAAAATCACGCTTTTATAAATAAATCAAACTAGAAAGTAAAAAATAAATAATAGTTTAAAAAAACTAAAAACACGCTTTTTATTATAGAAAACCAAACTAAAAAATAGAAAATAAATTTTAATAAATTTAAAATAAGAATAGTGTTAAAAATTTCAATAAATATAAATTAATAATAGTGTAAATAAAAAAAATGTATTTTATTTAAAAAAAAGCGTGGGGTGCTTTTTAAGATATTATCAAAATGATAATCACTCTACTGATATCTGTCAATAAAATATTTATAACTATTGACACCATGAGATGATTGAGAAAATGTACGGTCAGCGAAAAAAGTGCTTAAATCCAAAAAAAAATTTTTTTATGCCTATCGACCCCACTTCGTATGGGGATTAAAAGACTTTATGGGACCATTTTTTTTTTAAAGATGACTAGCAGTATGGATCACATATTACTAGTATTCCCTTTACCCCTCCAACTAAGCTAAAGTTTGTGCTAGGAGTGGGCCACGCCAGTAGTTCAATGTAAGGGATTTGAACCCACGACTTGTTGATCGTGAATCCAACGCCCGAACCACTGAGCTACTGACGCTTCATTTAAGGTATGAGTACTAATACAAAAATATTTTCCATACATTTTGTACTGAAAAACGATTGGGGCGTACAAAACCCCACACACACGTGGAAGCTGGCTGGGCCCGGTTTCAGCTTCTTTAAATTAAGGATTATCTATTGTCAGTTAGGTGATAAAGACATACAGTACTCACAAGTTCTTGATGATTTCTTATCTTCTTTCTAATCTTCTTTGGGCATACCCGTTACACGTTTCACACAATAACACAAAATAGTTCTAAATAGTTCGCACTTCACCACCAGTTGGTTTTCGTCAGGGAAGGGTCAATTAACTAGCGTTTAGGAGATATAGCACACACAGAACTCTGGATATTTTTAATCAATAAAGGGATCAACAGGGGGGGGGGGGGGAGGATGCACACCGCGCGCGTGCGCCGCTCTCAATGACTACATCACGACTATGTCTCTGCCGGCCGCGCAAGCAACACTACTGCCGCGCGTTTTATAAAAAATATAGTAAACAACGATAAATCCAGTCTCGTAATATTTTTATTGTCAAACAATCCTATTTCTTACTGTGATCAAAAGATTCTTTATGGCGAACTGAATTTTAAATGCAAAACTACGGTACGACACAACATGTCACACAAACTTAAAAATAGGTGATCTACGAAAGAAATTGCTCAAAATGACCGCCGTTTTCACGAATACTCGAACATAACTTCACTAGTTTTTGTACTGAGAGCAAGCAGCAGCGGATAATTATCTTAGATGGATATTATTTTTAATCCTAAATCCTACCTAATAAGTACATCTCTTTTAATTAAAGACGTATGGAAATAAAAAGTAGAATATTTTCGTTTTCAAAGGCTTTTTCGAATCTGTTTCCAATTGAGACATGATTTGAAAGATCAAAGAGAAAGGAACCAATAAAATTTCATTTTCAATCCGTCGTATCGAAATATTTGTGGGATTTACATGTTTGTTGCCTTCTTCTCCGCCCTTTAATACGCTCAAAGGCTTATCATGTATATTATTTTTAATTAAACTCTCATAAAATCAAAGAAAAAGTGTCGTTTATATAAAAATAATTTTACTTAGAAGGATTTCGCAGTAAAATGTTTGCCCAAAAAACTAGTCGTCAAATCTATTTGTATGTTTTGTGTGTATTAAACCAAAACTTAAAATAAAATAAGGTTTCATACTTTTTTTGATATGAATAAAGTCGCCGAATGAAATGCGAGTTTCTTTTTCGTTTTTCATTTGTGTCTTCAAGTAGAACTAGATAATAAGCATTTAACATTTAACATTTTTGGCAAAAACTTTTTTAATATCGCCTCAAATATATAATATACTTCCAAAATCGTTGCCAGATAATAAACCAGAGATTGTTTCTTTCAAACAAAATTTGACAAAGTTCTTAGTCAAAAAACGCTACTAATCGGTCCAGGACCAGGAAATATTAACATCAATGACTGAATTAGTTATATATGGTTATAAATTTATTTAATAATCTTTAATTTTATGTTTTTTTTTTTGTTTCTTCTGCATGCCACTATGTGGCTGATTGTGTTACTAATTATTATTATAAGACCTCTGTGTACCAATCTGCAAATAATGATAAATAAATAAATAAATTTTCTAAATCTTATTAGTAGTAAAAATAACAAGCTATAACATAATTTTATAATGTGTAAGTTAGATCCAATTATAATGTTTCATTTGGGTAAAGTTAAACAACTCCCATTGGAGTGTTAGACTCATGCCTAGATTAAATAAACCGCCAAGATGTATTAAAATATAAATTCATTACTCATAAGTTCGGTGCTTTTACAGCAGTTAATACTTAATACTAGTTGGGTTGCCATAATTTATTTCAGTATTTAAATAAAATAATACGAAATTTACTAAAATTTCATCACTGTCGCATTTTTTTAGGGTTCCGTACCTCAAAAGGTTGTTCGTTTTTATATGAAGTACGAACAGTCGAAAAATCAAACTTCTACATCAACAATATACAACCATTACTGTCGGAAATAATAATTCATGTACCTAACCTTTAACCTTTTAACCGAAACTGATAAAAATTTAAATGACACAAGGTCTCGTAGTACTAATGAAGGGTATATCCCAAAAAACAAATATTATCTCTATCTTATTATAGTCCGCGACTTCGTCCGCGGAAACTTTCGATATGTGGTCCAGAGCGAATTGAAAGATATTCTCTAGAGCATATCTTTCAATTTCAATGTATCCCTTTGCTATCAAGCTTATAAAGTATAATGTATTAATTTTAATCTGTTTAACTATTTTTGTATAAAAAATCCCTTATGGGATATAGAATCTCTCCATTTTTGGTCCAGATAAAATTCGAGATTTTTTGTAAATTGATTGTCTAAGTTTAGTTAGCCCCTCAGTTGAAATTCTACGCTGTAAATTGTACGTCTCTTGGCTGATTTATATTTTAATATAACGAAGTAAGTTTTCGTATATCCTTATTGCCAGTTAAAACAAATTAAAAATTAAACTGAATGTTTATAACAGTGAATAAACAGCAGTGACAGCTTTAATATCATTTTGATGTAAGCGGGCAACTAACTTTGATCATGAATTCGTTGTCGTATCTCGCATTATAAAGTTTAACCTCGAATATTATACGAAGTTGGAATTGTATTGCGCTACTAACATTTGAAATTCGTGAAATAAACTGTACATTATAACTATGCATTTGTTATTAATGCAGTTTGTTTGAAATTAAGTGTTGCCTGCTTCATCTGCGAATAACTCAAAAACTCGAATAAATACTGATGTTGTAGAAAGTACTGAAATTTTTTGCCTGTGATAAACCGTCCAGAAAATATAAGACTAAAAGCGCTTTCTACGCTACCTGCTAACGTATAAGTTTGTTTGTTTGTTATACAATAATATCAATGTAATAAAAAAATACATTTTTTAGGTTAGAATACTACTCCCCTCTGCCGCTGGGAGAGCATCTCGTAAGAGTCGAGTAACCCAGCACCCCCTTGATGGTAGGGGATCTGCTCTCCGACTGGCTTGCGACCACCAGCATGCGAATCCTACCGGCAAGTGTCACTGACGCGTTCCGATCGAGCTGCATGTGGGCCAGATTTACCCCTTCCTATTAATCCTGTTAATCCTGCGGGTCAAATGCGGATGAAACCGCATCCTTTTTTTCTTCACTCCTCTCCCCACTCTTTCTTCGAGGATGCAACTCACGGTGGTCACTTACTATCAAGCATTCCATCTGCTCGTATGCACCCTATATACCATAACAAAAAAAACTATTCTCATACCAACGCAATATAATTCGCTCTCGCTTACTTATATATGCAAAACAATCTACATGTCTCTCTCACTAACGATGTATGCAAAGTTTAATTAAGAAAAGGTTGGACATACCTTTTCAGCGAAACCTATTGAGGATTAATTTCAGTCAGGCAATTAAGTTAATTTTCGTTGCAATCACGACACGCAGATAACATACGTTTCTGTTTAAGGTACAAATATAGAAACTCAAATTCAAATGCACTTTTCGAATAAACAAGATAGAAAGTATAAATCTATAATACCTCAGCGAAGCGAGGGTCAGGTTGCTAGTAAATTATTATACCGACCCGAAATATATTTTGAATCTGTGACCTAAATTCAATTATCGATTGTTAAGTGCTCTTTGAAATATTTAAGTAGAATTTTAGGCTGTTGATGTTGAACATATTATCTGTCTATCTTTTATGAAAAAAATCGGGTAACCTAAGCATTATTTTCTACAATATTTTTGTATTAATTTACATCTACACTATTATATAAAAAGGAAAGATTTGTTTGTTTGTTGCTAATAGGCTCGAAAGCTACTGAACCGATTTTGAAAATTCTTTCATCGATAGAAAGTTACATCCTTTCCGGGTAATATAGGCTCTCTGGTGTTTCCTTTTATACTGATATTAAAAATATATGGCCATTTAAGTGCCATAACGTGGCCATTTTATACAGTGATGGTTTCTCTCTTTTTTTTTCTTTCTTTATATCTGTTCATCCTGTCTCTTTTTATTTCCTTTCTCTCTATTATCTCTATCTCACCCATTTATCTATCTCTCTTTCACTTTTAACTTTGCTTTGTCCTTCTCGCTATTTATTATCTGTCTTTTTTTATTTTTTTCTCACTCTTTTTTTCAGTTACTGAAAGCTAGAATCACAGAGTGACAATTTAGAGAGATCATTTATAATATTGCTTCAAATAACGTGAGTGAAGCAAGGGCAGGTATTTTATAACACTATTCCGATAGATTTGGGGCAATCTTTCAAATGACTTCATTCAATTAACATTGTCCTTCCTTGGCCTTCCTACTTTAACCGGCTTCTTATCTAACATGCGTGTATTATTATTACTTGTACACGATAATTCACTTATCAAACAATTGAACAGCCTAAGTCTTTTCTTCGTCTGTTATGAAAAATAATTTGTCCAGAATTACTGTCACTTAGATTTAAAAAAATAAGTACTATATATCAATTTATCTACAAATCATGAAAATAACAGAAATCAACGAATAACCTATTTTTAATTAACAACTTCAAAATAAATTAACAAACCAAAAGGTCAAAAAAAATTTAGATCAACTGGTTTTTAAATATTTGTCAAAAATGTATCTATGCATAGTTCGGCAATTTCTGTACAAAATAAATATATGCAAATAAAAAAATGTATTCATTCATTTTTTTTAAATCACTTTTTTTCTCTCATGTGTACCAAAGTTATTGTAAGTTTGATTGTTTTTATGTGAAGTAACGCTTGTAAATAGTGGTATCATTATAGCTTACGACCACAAAGAATAAATTTTAAAGAGTTTTGTTATTGAATAAAAATGTAGTTCACAAACCATCTATATTATAATTAGAATTCATTAGTTGACATAGTTTGTTTAAGTTAGTCAAAATAACGATATTCTTAAAGGGTTAGGGGGGTCTGGTAATGTCTGTGACATAAAAAAAGAGAATTTTCAGTATTTTTTTTTGGCATTAAATCACTTTATTTTATATAATTAATAATATAGCATTATTCCACAATGTTTTGATATGAAGTCACGAAAATTTGAAAAAAATAATTGTAATTTCAAAAGTTATACTTGTTTGTGTTGACCCAGTTTCAACCTTTAGGTGACCATCAAACGGGCAAAAAAATTCAAACTCAAACTCAAAATATTTTATTCAAATAGACTTTTTTAAAAAGTACTTTTGACACGTCAAAATTGGTCAGTCAGTTTGTCTGAAGCTACCGCCAGTTCGGAAAGCAGTTTCCTGATGAGAAGAACTGGCAAGAAACTCAACAGTTGCTCTTTTCAAAATGCCATTGCTTACATCAGTCTGTTTTACAAAGGTATAATCATTAAATCAAACTAGAAAGTAAAAAATAAATAATAGTTTAAAAAAACTAAAAACACGCTTTTTATTATAGAAAACCAAACTAAAAAATAGAAAATAAATTTTAATAAATTTAAAATAAGAATAGTGTTAAAAATTTCAATAAATATAAATTAATAATAGTGTAAATAAAAAAAATGTATTTTATTTAAAAAAAAGCGTGGGGTGCTTTTTAAGATATTATCAAAATGATAATCACTCTACTGATATCTGTCAATAAAATATTTATAACTATTGACACCATGCACCCCACGCGTTTTTTAAATAAAATACATTTTTTTTATTTACACTATTATTAATTTATATTTATTGAAATTTTTAACACTATTCTTATTTTAAATTTATTAAAATTTATTTTCTATTTTTTAGTTTGGTTTTCTATAATAAAAAGCGTGTTTTTAGTTTTTTTAAACTATTATTTACTATTATTTATTATTTAACTATTATTTATATGAGTTGTAACTCATGTTACGTGTACGTAAAAACGGTTAAGATAGTATGTTGATAAACAGACTTACCGCCATTTTGTTTCAAAGAAAGTTTATCTACTTATAAAGAACTTCTTCATCTTATCATATATAGGAGAATAAAAAAAAAACTAAAATTTTCTGTAATCTATATCTATATATGATATTGTACATAAATATAAATAATGTGAAAATAAAGTGCAGTTTAGACAACAATCTCAGCAATGCTTAGTGCTAATAACCCAGGTAGAAGTTTACAAGACCTTTTCACTATGCATAAACACTCACCATCTACTAAACAAGAATATAAAATAAACTCACGTGATCCTCACCAAGAGGACCTAGCACCAATACATTAAACCATATTACTTTAGACAATATTGTGCAACTGTAGAAAATCTTCTATCTAAACAGATGTTCCGTATAAATCTGTAGTATATATCAGCAAATAAAAAGTTAGCAAAATCGGTGCTAACGAACCATTTCCATCCTATCTTGTTTCCACCAGGGAATATATAAAAAGTAACAAAAAACAAGCGGAATTTTCCTAAATAGAGTGTTTATCTTAGAAGGAAATTTTCTTGCGCAAAGAGGACTGAGCAATTTAGTAATCTGATTCAAATAACTAGGTTCACATCTTCCGTTGATAATCATATTACCTCACAAAAACCTTGTTTTTCCCAAATTTGTAAAAGTAAAAACAAAAATAAGGAAAAGGATTTTATGTACTTAATGGTATAAAAATTAGCTTTTACGCTGAAGTAAAATAAAATGCATTCGTTCCGTTTGCCCGTGAGGGGACAGGTTAGTATACAACTCCCCTCTGCCGCTGGGAGAGCATCTCGTAAGAGACGAGACTGGCTTGCGACCACCAGCATGCTAATTCGACCGCCAAGTGTTTCTGACGCGTTCCGGTCGAGTCGCAAGTGCGCCAGACTTACCCCTCCCCCTCCCATCCTGTTAATGCTGCGGTTCTAGTGAACTGTGGGCTGTCGTTCAGAGTCCACTCAAACCGTAGCATTTTTCTCTTTATTCCCTTTCCTCACCCTATCCTCGAGGTGTGTGCAAATGCATCGGCAAAACAAGAGATACCCTCTAGTTTTGCCAATGTCCATGGGCGACGATGGCCAATTTCCATCATGTGGACCGTCTGCTCGTTTGTGCCTATTCTGTCATAAAAAAACCGACTGCTTATAATGTATCTGACTTTCAGTTACAGCCGAGTACAAAATGTTACTCCATTCAGTCTGGAGATAATTTGGATAGTTTCTGATTTTGCGTGCAAATGTCAACAAAAGTTTATTTCCGTCAGGGACATTCGACACTAAATTTAATTTATATCTTAAGTAAACTCGACAAATACTTGTCAGTTAAATGAGGTTAAATATAACATTGTTCCCTTAGATCTCATAGAAGAATTTTTATGTATCAATTGATTGAATATAAAGAAAATACACTAACTTGTAATGGTAATGGTGAATAGCATAAATGTAAAACCAGGGTGGATCAATAGTATGTGTATAATGGGGTCTGGCTGATAATGTAGCATATACCGTATAAGCTCACTCAACTTAGAATGCAGAGCACTTTATCTTAGTGACCGGAAACGGAACGAGATATCTTCCAAAGTTCCAACCCTTACTACTATAGCAGATTTACTTATATGTATAAACATAATATGCGACTGTCATTATTGTTAGAAATGATATGTTACAAGAAACTATCATAGTTCTAAAGTTGTTTCATAAATATATTGATTGGAGTTTGATTACTACGCTGTAAGAATCAAGCATTTCCTAATTTTTCTATTTCATTCCTTCAAAAAAAAGCAGTTATATCCTAGTGGTTAAGCTGTTGATCGTTGTCTGTTCGGGAGGTCTGAGTTCGATACTGACTGGGCATGCACCTCAGACTCTTCGAAGTTATGTGTGTTTTAAGAAATTAAATATAGGCCTGAGTTCGATACTGTCTGGGCACCCACCTCAGACTCTTCGGAGTTATGTGTGTTTTAAGAAATTAAATATAGGCCTGAGTTCGATACTGTCTGGGCACACACCTCAGACTCTTCGGAGTTATGTGTGTTTTAAGAAATTAAATATAGGCCTGAGTTCGATACTGTCTGGGCACCCACCTCAGACTCTTCGGAGTTATGTGTGTTTTAAGAAATTAAATATAGGCCTGAGTTCGATACTGTCTGGGCACACACCTCAGACTCTTCGGAGTTATGTGTGTTTTAAGAAATTAAATATAGGCCTGAGTTCGATACTGTCTGGGCACACACCTCAGACTCTTCGGAGTTATGTGTGTTTTAAGAAATTAAATATAGGCCTGAGTTCGATACTGTCTGGGCACCCACTTCAGACTCTTCGGAGTTATGTGTGTTTTAAGAAATTAAATATAGGCCTGAGTTCGATACTGTCTGGGCACACACCTCAGACTCTACGGAGTTATGTGTGTTTTAAGAAATTAAATATAGGCCTGAGTTCGATACTGTCTAGGCACACACCTAAGACTCTTCGGAGTTATGTGTGTTTTAAGAAATTAAATATAGGCCTGAGTTCGATACTGTCTGGGCACGCACCTCAGACTCTTCGGAGTTATGTGTGTTTTAAGAAATTAAATATAGGCCTGAGTTCGATACTGTCTGGGCACACACCTCAGACTCTTCGGAGTTATGTGTGTTTTAAGAAATTAAATATAGGCCTGAGTTCGATACTGTCTGGGCACACACCTCAGACTCTTCGGAGTTATGTGTGTTTTAAGAAATTAAATAAAGGTCTGAGTTCGATACCGACTGAGCATACATCTTAGACTTTTCGGAGTTATTAGTGTTTTAAAAATTAAATATAGGTCTGAGTTCAGTACTGACTGGGCACACACCTCAGACTTTTCGGATTTATGTGTGTTTTAAGAAATCAAATATCACTTTCTTTAATGGTGAAGAAAAACATCGTAAGGAAACCTGCACTCCAAAGAATTTTCCATGTTCTTAAAGGTGTGTTAAGTCTGTCAACCCGCACTTGGCAAGCGTGGTGGACTATGGCCTAATACCCTCCTCATTTTGAGAAGGAGACAATGCTCAGCATGGCCCACTGCTTAAGGGTTACATTGAATTACCTGATCGAAAGCTTTATGAATGACTTAAATTAGCTCCGTTGCAAAGTGAAAAAAAGAAATTGTTGGATATTTATGTAACTAAATTTTATGATTCAAGGTATACGAGGATACCCAATAGGTTTAGATTTTGTTGCGAGTATTAAAATATACATAAGGCCCGCCGTATCTTTTGATAGTGTTTAGTTAAAAGTTAGATTTTGCTCACAGCTTCAAGGCACTGCAGACTTGAGTACTTGAAAATAATTTTAACTTGATATGTCTTAACGTTCCTGAAAAAAAAGGGTTTTAACTATCAATCGTGAATCAATCGCTTGAACCACTGAACTAATACGTAAAATAAATAATATACGAGTACCTATTTTCATTTTGTAGTGCTGAAACCTTGAAAATCTCAAATTAAGATTAATAATTTTGCGATAAAAATAATTGTAGCGAATTTTCAGTTAATGAAAGTTTGCAAGGCAAATAAAATTTAATAAAATTGAATCTTCGGGACACAACTAATATACAATAAAAACTTTGTGTAGAGTATACTTGCACGATTTTATCTTAAGGCGCCACAATATTTGCATAGGACCTGCATAATTAGATGTGCGACGTATATGTAAATAAGGGTCTTATAGCCTTCACCCCAACTTTTGTTTACACGACCCTTATATATATAAATATCGTCATTGTTACCCAAATATAGACTAGATTAGTTCTTACTAGCGATTTTCCCCGGCTTCACACGGGTAGTAGAGCATACATTCATACATGTATCCAACCATACATCTCTTTTGTTATATCTCAAAAATCGACTAGACACCGTTCAATACAAAAGTCTGATTTTTCCGAATTTTTTTTTAATGACAGATCAGGGACAAACGAGCAAACGGTGCACCTGATGAACGTATCTCTTATTGCCGATGCGTTGCCGCCTCGAATATGGGGGGCGGGGATTCGAATGCTGGTCGTAAGCCAGTTAAACTCAAACCCAAAATATTTTATACAAATAGACTTTTTACAAAGTACTTTTGACACGTCAAAATTGGTCAGTCAGTTTGTGTGAAGCTACCACCAGTTCGGAAAGCAGTTTCCTGGTGAGAAGAACAGGCAAGAAACTCAACAGTTGCTCTTTTCAAAATGCCATTGTTTACATCAGTCTGTTTTACAAAGGTATAATCATTCAGCTGAGCATCAACGTCATTTTGAATCCAAGCTTTGTCATCATTCAAATAATCTTGCACAGAGTAGTAAACTTTATTTACTAAACACTTTTTTATTAGGGTTTTAAATCGCAGAAGTGGCAAATCTAATGATTTTTTCAAGAGGGCTATCTCTTGTAGCTTTATATGTACTGGATTTAATAAGTAATTACAATAGAATAATTTTAAGGGCATAAATTACCAGAATGTAAAGTTTTTAATAACTTACTACGCCTAGAGTACGTAAATTATTAAATTCTCATATTGAAAAATATATATATTAATTTAAGCTATTGGAATTTTTTAGGCTATATTCGATTTTCATACATAACAATGTATTTTTATTGAATATGTACGTATATGTATTTAAATATGGTAAAAAATTGATAATTTAGTATAGCTACCGGTACGTAAGTAAAGGTTTGATCTTGAATGCGTAGAAGTCACTATTATGGCTTTTTTCGCGAGGAGCGCGGGACGAAAGCAGTGCGTCACGCGTGATTGGTTCTTATGTGACGTTTCAGTTCCCGCGCGTCTGCTATTTATCAAGATCGTAAACGTCACGGGTGGAACTGCCAATACAGGTGCACAGCACGCTCACAATACGCAACTTTCCCCAATATTTTTTGCTCAGACCTAAAGTTAGCTGCCGACTATTAGAATAAACGTTCAAAAACCACACTTTCTGGACGTGGCCCAACTTGTGTATAGACATAACAAGAATATTATATAACAAAGTTTGTAACTTTCTAGCTTCCGCCAAATCCTTTCTAACTTATAACGAACCAAAACGTCGAAGCTTTTGGGAATGGAAAATATTTTGTAAAAAAGAAAATCCCTTTCAAGTAAACTAGAGTTAGTTACTCTATTGATATTTTTCCCGATAGATTTGTGGCAGTCTATCAAGTGATGTTATACAGTAAACAAATAAACATTATCTAAATTAGTGCTAGTGGTGTTTTTCTTGATCAATTCAAGGAGGTCCTTAAATCTGCTCCTGGGTCACAAGTTTTAGACACCGCACTATGTATACGTTGTGCTGTACAATTATAGGTATCGTCCTTTGATTCCCTAACGCTCGTAATTCTATTTACTGCATATTATAAATCAACGATCTACGCCACCTCGATCTGTCTGTTTGCGATGAACTCAAAAACTGCTAAACAAATCTTCATGCAGTTTTCATCAATAGACAGAGTAGTCCATTAAGAAGGTAAAGGTGTATATATTGTTTAATTTGTGTGTGAATTGATTGAAATATAATAATAATTGTAAAAAATGTCAGAATAGTCAAGTGTTCTGGCGGAGCATTCATCTCGAACGTTGTTTAATCCCTTTTTAATATATAAAATAAATGTTTTGTGGAATACAAGTCGCCATAATGTGCTCTACAACCGTAATAACCCGGAGCGGGTCGCTAGTAAAGTTAGGAAAATAACACAGATGTAATAAAATATACCTACATATGTATTTAAGTCACAAGGGTTGTGATGACTTAATATACAATTCATAGTTATTGCTCTCTCCTGACTTGAAATGGAAACCTTAGAATAAATCAAATAATTATGAAAGAGGCAATACGTTTAAAAATATTTATCTTAATTCTGACATACCCAGTGTCATTTAGAGTTGAAAAAAGCTTAACATTATTTTTCTTCCACTATTGTAGCATATACAAATTAGAAACATTATTTCATTTTTATTTTTGGCAACACTAATCAAGCGACATTTGTCAAATTAATTCATTTATTTCGCTTGAAGAAACAGTCTGAGTCTGTGCGTATTTTAGCGAAAAACTGATATCTAAACAAGAAAAACAAAATAAAAGAATTGCTTCGGAAAAATTGGAATTATTTTCTGTAGCATTGGGAATAGTTTAAATTTTATTATTTTCATAATTAATTAGATATTATTATTATTATGCTCGACATTATCTACTGTAATTTTATGTTTCTCCTGACATGTATTTCTATGTCAAAAACAAAGCTTGCGGTCAGGCTATTGATAAGATCGTTACGTATTAAAACCATACTTAAGGAAATAAATAATTTGATTTGTTTTGAAAAAATATACCTAAACTATTTTATTTTAACCTGGACCCATCCAATATTCTCTTTTAGGTCAGAAGCGAGAAATAGTTAATTTTGATTTATTTTGTTACAGAATATATCAATTTTCGTCGTGCTCTTGTACAGTTGGAGGATCGGCGTAAATGCTAAGAAGTATAAAGAGCTTGACGATGTATATTATGGTAAGTAACATTACTGCATACAAAACAAATGTACCGTACTCTATCTCTTCACAATATGTTAAGTTTCTGTGCAAATTGTTCTAAACTTTTGAGGCAAAATGTCGTTTTTTTGTACCTAACCCACCCGTCCTCGCTTCTCGAAGATGTTGGACAACAGGCTAAAGTTTTATCAAGCTTCAATATTTATACACTTTTCCAACGTAAAGAACTCTTTACACATTCATTCATTTGCTCCTTCAGTTCCTCACTCATTCAGTCCCCTACTTATCAACTTTTTCAGTCACCTCACCAACTCATTCCCCTATGTACTCTACCATCTACCCAATCAAAATCTACTCTTTTACTCTCATTTTAGCAGACAAAAATTCTTAAAATGTTCATTGGTTCTATAGAAATTTAATTTTTTTAAATATCTTCCACGTACATACATTCGATACGTGTCTGAGGAAGTGGGTGAAAGATTACAATATACCTCAGCGAAGTGAGAAATAGATGATGGCGTATCATCTAGTAATTCTTCGAAACAGCGATTCTTTTCTCGTCTTTAAGGTTATATTCTTTTATATTAAAACAGCAAATAAAATATATATAACTATATAAAATTCTCGTGTCACAATGTTAGTAACCATAATCCTCCGAAACGGCTCGACCGATTTTTATGAAATTTTATATGCATATTCAATAGGTCTGAGAATCGGTCAACATCTATTTTTTATACCCCTAAGTGATAAGGGTGGCCCACGGTGGCAAAACAACAGTTGCTGGGTCAGCTAGTATAACTATAAAATGTCATTTATTCAAAGTTCCTTACAATAGTTTTAACTTTATAGGTACTCGTAGTAATAAACTGTCTCCAGTCAGCTGTCGCCTTTACATAATCAAGCTAATCTATCGATCTATATTTCAAAGGCTTAAGAACTTTAACTGCATCCTTGTTAGAATATTGGTTGAGGCTTTAAGTTTAATGGGTACTCATTTATAGTTATAAAGATTTGTATTATGTGTACGACACTAAAACACGCGAAAGACAATATTAATAAAAGTTTAGAAGTAGCAGTGCCTGGGACTTTAGACTTAAGAGCGGGTTTACAAGACTCTTTTAGATTTTCAAAAAAACTTCATACCCGGCAAATTTCATACCGCCTAACGGTCAATATACGTCGTGTTACAGATTAACTGAACTTAATTTATGATTGACAGTTGACATGTTAGAAATATTGAAATTGAAATATTTGACAATTATGAAACCCGTGAACATTTTGTATAGAGAAATGTTTTTCTTTTATTTTATTTATTCGTTAATTTTCCAATGTTTTTTATAGTCATATACAACAAATTAAAAACCATGACCGATTTTCATGGTTCCTTCCTCTCTGGAGTTATGTGTTCGAACAAACCCGACTTTGTTTTATATATATGGAAGATAGATTAATGAAATCACTCGTCAAAATGTTTCAAATATATCAGAACTAAGCTTATAAATTGTGGTTTCACTATCCATAGACTTGCTAGCATTTGATAGGCAGATAAAATCTTAATTGCACTCACAATATTTAAAGAAATAGAAACTAAGTTACAAAATTCAAAAGGTATATGATTAAACATGATTAAAATAATAAAATGATATGACATATATGATTAAAATAAAAAAATAACAATCAAAGCTTGAAAGTCAATCTGAACTTTGTTTGTTTATAATGACATAAATATATAACTCGGAGAAACATTATGAAAAAGGAAAGGAGGAGTGATATTGAATGGACTATTGGGTAAACGCAACGTAGATACTGCTACTGAACCGATAAATAACTAAACATTATGATCTCTTACAATTACGACAGCAACCCAAGCAGTGCCTTGGACTTCTGGCCAAGGTGTAGGCTTAAGGGCTGCCCTTTATTCAATAAAAACACTCGCCTCTACTGCCCAGGCCCTTTGATTAAACCTAAGGTTAACTTACAAACCTAAGGTCTCGCCTAACTTACGCACCAAAATATATTTATATTAGTGGATAATAGTATAATTAGTGGCTATATTACTATTATTAGAGCTGACCTGAAAACGGAACCAGGAGATAATATTAGGGATTTGTGTTAAGTCCATTTTTTGCACTAAGCTTCAAGGGTCTGATGATGGAACTAGGTTGATTTAGTGGATCAGTGTTCATTTCTTAGTTATAAGAATTAAATAAATCTTGTTCTATCAATTGCGCACTAAAATAAAGAAACGTACGTATCTCATTATAAAAGCAATCATAATATCAAAGAAATATCAAAGGAAAACTTTTTCGATTCAAAGAAAAAGAACCATTCGTAGATACTTTAATGAACTTCACGACTCTCCAGTTTAAACGGACTTTAATTTTTTTAATATTGGTCTCCAGGATAAAATTATGCTAGGATAGATATATAGATTGTTAGCTGAAACTACTTTAAAACAAGGATTTACTATTAAAGTGAATTAAAATTCACATAGATTATTTCAGACAACCTGAGGGAATGTATTTAAGCGAAGGAAAAAAGAGTAGCAACAATCCTAAATATTCGAGAAATAAATTTTTCAAAGACTAATTGAATCACAATAGCTAACAATTATTCTACTAGAAGAAAATTAGTATTTAAATCTATTTCTCTACAGTAGAAATAACAGTTTCTTTTAATACGAGAGACTTACTAAATAGTATCATATCATATAAGTATCATTCAGTAATAGTATCATATTATTTATACCTGCGAAGTAAATATTATCTTTTTAAGCATAGTAGTTATAGATAGGGCGCCCAAGAAGGGACTTTTGGGATTTACTCGAGCGCATCTGATCAAGGTAAAGTGGACAAATTACTACCTAAAAAGGGTGTATTTTGAAAATCGGATAATTTGAGAGTAGACGTGGCACCCCCCACGACATCATTACAGATAATCATATCGCATTCTTATCATCTTATGTATGTATATTTCACTTAGTATGCCCTCTGGATATCTAAATCTGGATATCTAATTAAAATAAATTCTACCCTTCTGGATGGCCATTCCCACCATGCAAGTCAGCAGATGAAAATACCGTCATATCAGATTACGTCGAAGCATCTAAACTATCAATAACTGACGCGCTAAGTATCTCCATTTTGTAGATGTTTTTCATACCACGAAAATGGGAAGTATTATATAACCTTAAATTCTTCATCTAATCTACAAACAGTCCCCATGACGCTCAAGTAAATCCCCATTTAGCATCTTAGTCTATCCTATTATTATAGATTACCATTTTAATTCCCTATTTATATATTCTTATCCTATAGAAGAAAATGAGATTATCTCTTCAATTCTCTTAAATCTAAAAAAACGACCAAGTGCGAGTCGGACTCGCACACGAATGGTTCCGTACCAATATTTGACAAAATAACTTTTTAAAATCACGTTTGTTGTAAGTTTCTTTAAATATTTATTTTATTCTGTTTTTAGTATTTGTTGTTATAGGGGCAACAGAAATACATAATTTGTGAAAATTTCAGACAGCGGAGTCTTAGTAATAGAGTCCTGTTTTTACCCTTTGTGATGGAACCTTAAAAATGAATTAAAGGTAGATAAGATACAAATAGTAATCCCTGATAGTGGATTTTTTTGCTTTTCAAACTCGTAAAAACAACCTGCTGAAATGAAATATTAGAAAGTAGTAAGCCTATAATGTACAATTTAAAAAAATCAAATCTCCAGATTAATTAAGTTTGGAAAATTTTGATCTATACCAAATATTGGTACTGTAAGTTTCAGATCTCTATGCTCGCCTTTCTTTCAAAAATCGTTTTAAAAATTAGGTTAATTATATCGATCCATAAAAATTAAAAAAAATAGAAATTATTCAATTAATTTTAATTTTTAAACACGATACATTTTAGGCACAATTATAAAACATTTTTTTTTAAACTCCTCATCCAATCTATATAAAGTAATGAGTTTTTCATTTAATAATATGACGTACTTTTAAAAAAAAGTACGCCATATTGAAAAATAAAATGTCATCATTCCTTCACAATCATTTATTACACAAAGTGAGTTTTTAAAAGGTGGGACATTAAATTACTTTGCTTTTCAAGAATGTTAGCAAAAGCCATTAAGAAGAGCTTTATTTATAGCAGTAGATAACGGCAGCTAAAAATTTGAATTAGTTTATTCAATGATCCTTATAATTTCATTTGGAAAACGAATTTTCTTTAATGCAATCTACGGGAGCTGGAAAGCAATTCCGTCATATATTTTCTCAAACGAGCGAAGAAAATACCTTCGGGCTATCGATTTGATCGATTTTGCTCCATTTGTTTGCATACTTCAGAATCGATTACGTGAGGGTTGGTAGTGAACTTCTTATTTACCTTGAACTGGTCCCTTGAACAGTATGTACATAGTACATAGGAAAAATTTATTTGTGCACTTCAGAAGTAACTTGGCAAACAACTATACTTTATTTCTGTGTATCTATATGTCGGAGAATAAGTAAAAGATTATCGATTAATCGAATCGTTATCGCTATCTGTGGCGTTGGAGTAGGGTAGTGGTCACTTCCGTTGTTTTGACAGTCTCTACCCTCGACTCTTTATATGCGATCGACAGTCTAACTGAAGTCTTAGTCGTACGCGGTCTCTCAAGAAGTGAACATCATCTAAGTAGTGCTAGTGATAGTGTCAAGTGCAGTGTAGTGTGGAAGTGCTATCCAACTAAGGTCACGTAAGTCCTTACAATGTAATCACCACGTGGTTAAGTAAACAATGTTAGGTTAGGTTAGCCTTAGGTTAGGTTAGCCTTGGGTTAGGTTAGCCTTGTGTTAGATTCAGTTGCTGTGCGTTTAACCTTGGGTTTAAATAGAGAGCCTAGCAGTGGAGGCGAGTGTTGTAATTACTTAAAGGAGCTCCTTAAACCTACACCTTGGTCACAAGTCCAAGGCACTGCTTAGGTTTCTCTCGTAATTGTTAGAGATCATATTTGATAATTTATCGGTTCATTAGAAGTATCTGCGTCGCGTTTACCCAATATTCCACTCACTCATTACCATCACCCCCTTTTAGTGTTCCCCAATATTTCCCATATTCCCCTCTTCTGTTTCCTTTCACATTATTTAAAATCCCCGACATATATGTCTGTCTGTGGCATCATAGAGTCCAAGATTTGAAGCGTTTGTAGCTCAGTGGTTCTGGCGTTGGATTCACGATCGATAAGTCGTGGGTTCACTTCTGAGACCAGCATTTCAGCTTCGGGTAATTATCTTTTTTTAAAAAAAAAAAAAAGATTACTAGCAGTATTGATCACTACTAGTATTCCCTTTACCTACTTTACATTTTTTATACTTTGTGAGGTAAAAGAAATTTTTATTTTTATTTTTTATTTTATTAGCTTACTAGGAGGGGTAAACGGAATACTAGTAGTGATCTATACTGCTAGAAATCTTTTTTTTTTTTTTAAAAAAGATAATTGCCCGATTCTGATGAAGTTTAATTTAATTGAAAGGTAGTTTAATCAAGATAGTTTTAGCTATAATTTGTAAAGAATTTTAGCTATAATTGTGGTCAGACGTTTGAAGACTATCAGATCATTTCTAACTTGAAAACTGCATGACAATATTAATATATTATCCTATAAAATAACCATCTTGTAACCATGGTAACACACTGACATTGCTTACACTGAATAGACATGAAACGGTATTTCTTGATACCTTTCTTTCGATATCAAGTATTGTATAGAATCGAGTATTAAACTTTTTTAAAGTACGTAGCAGTATACATTGTTTCTATCATTTGCTTTTTTTTCTCATTTTATGAATATTTGTTAAGTCTGTATAGATATTAATTTTTTGTTTTCATCAATACAACAAATTGACTTATACAAGTAAATATCGATTCTTCTAATCGATGTCGTGTGGGTAACGATACTTGGTGACTGTAAAATAACTAAATAATTGGACAGTATATGTTACAAAGGCATGATATATACATGAATCAAACGCTTTTTTGCTTAAAAATGTTCAATTAAAATATATGTTAAATCGTACTAATCATATCTTACTTAGTACTAAAATATAATAAATATGAAAGTTTGCATATTCCTATTGATGTTTATATGTTTACTGTTATTATTTATGTTTGTTGCTCAATCATATAAAAACGACTGAACGGATTGCATTCAAAAGCATACCGATACTTTAAGTGTAACCTAGAATAACACATAGGCTATTTTTATTCCTGGTAAAATTTTAAGTTTCTTTGGGATAACTATAAAACATATTTATAGCCGTCAACGTCTGCATCTTTTTATTTAAAAAATGTTTTTTTTGTCAAACCTAAGTATGGGTGGTATTTTGCACCCATACGAAGTCAAGAGTTCAGGAAGGCAATACAATAAACATAAATTTAATCTGTCTGTAGACATTAGAACCTTTATTAACACTATGTTTTCATCGTTTTCATGTTATATAAAACAGATACTAATAATATTTTTTTGTTTCAGGTGTACAGATAGCATATTTCGCAATAATAGGAACGCAAATGTTTATGATTGTGCTCAGCATATTTCTCTTCTACGGTATTTATAAAGTGAGTATGATTTCCATACTATTTGCATATATATTTCTGAAAACACTCCGATGGAATATTAAAATGCCATTTTCATTTAATTGTTTGTGCTTTTAACTATCACATCACTGATATAGTAACCGACCCAAAAGAGAAGTAGGTTTTCAATTTGATTATGTATCTTTCTGATCTATTCTAATATTAGCAAGGTCAAAGTTTGTTTGGATATTTGTAACTCAATCACGCGAAAACGGTTGAACGGATTTCAATGAAATTTGGCATACATATACTTTGTAACCTGTAGTAACATATAGGCTTCTTTTTGTCCCAGAAAAATTCCTGCGGGATAACAATAATAAAATATATTTTCTGTCGTAAGCGCCTAAAAATTTTTATTTAGCAAAAATATATTAAAAACTAATGTTTTTTTTTAATAAATCAAGTAGTGTTGTATGTGATAAATTGTATTGAATTTGCACCCGTGACAAGTCAGGGATGGTCGACATATATAATCGATAATTCTAACCTTATTTGGTATTGATTCTTGGAAAAAAACTCGTGATAAATAAAAGAACTCGTTACTATAAAACAAGAAATGTATTACGATTAATTTAAATTAATATTACTATGTATAAAATCAAATATATTTTTCTTAATATTTAAATGTTCATATATTTTAAATAATAACATTAAGAGTAACCTTATTATATATACAGCTTTATATCTGTAAAAAAATTGTATCACTATATCATTTGATATTGGCAAACTTGAGTTACATGACAGCCCTTTTACTAATTTTAATACTTTTAAACACTGAGCGTTATCGGTATCGAAAACCAATATTTACATGAAAGAACTAAATCAACTGAATATTCAATTTCCTACATTTTACAGGCGAATACACCTCAATCAAGAAAGTGAGAGAACATGAGGTTCTTTTAAAACGTTCTTGGAATATGAATGCCGAGTTTCATTTCAGATATCTAAAAGTTTCTCGGAGCCGGAATTTCTCATTCTTCATATTCTTATGCATTTTTATTTTAAAATATACGACACGAGGGACAATTTCACTTCACTAAAGTATTCTACAATTTACACGACCTCACAAAGTATTATATGAATAAATAACACTTATGTTTGTCTGTTAAATGTACCCTCATTTTAATTTTTTATATAATTCAGAGAATTTTTTTTTTAATTACTTAATTTAAAAAAAACATAATTTTTAAATATATATGTCACCGTAAAATTGTAAACACCGTTACATTTAAATCTACCTCGCAAGATTTTAAACTATTAAAAGATTGTAAATCGAAAGATACTGCTATCCGAAGGTTATCCCTGATTGTTCGGTTTTACAGAAGGTTTTTGGAGGTTTTACACAGGAGTCAGTCAAATAAACCCTCAAATTCTGAATCAGCATGAATTTAACATAGAGTTACAAAACTATTACTGTGGGCGTAATGAAAAAAGTAAAAAAATGTAATAGAAAATATGACAATAATATTGTCTTCTATTAATTTGCAATTTGACTGCTTCACTTCGATAAATTAATGCGTTAAATTGTAAGTTTGTTAGGGTTACAATCTTTCGACACTCCTTAACCTTACTTCCTTATTTAATATTATAAATGCGAAAGTACTTGTCTGCCTGTCGCGCTTTCACGCCAAAACTACGGAACCGATTTAAATGAAATTTGGTATACAGACTTCTTAATGCGAAAAAAGGGTTGTAAGGGGTTAAAACGGGCGGATTAAAAATTGTATGGAAGTATCGCTATTCCACGCGGACGAAGTCGCGTGCACAGCTAGTTTACAATATCGCAAGATGGACTATAAACTAACGATAATTACAATTTTACGGCAACATATGTATGCCTCACAATTAAACGGCCGTTGATGTATGTATCGCGTGTTTATCCTACTAATATTATAAACGCGAAAGTTTGTAAGAATGTCACTCTTTCACGCAAAAACTACTGAATGGATTTTGATGAAACTTTACAATAATATAGCTTATACATCAGAATAATACAAAGGCTATAATGATATAGTGTGAGTTATCCAAAATACAGCTGGTGAAACCGCGGGGCGCAGCTAGTGAATAATAATTCCTCTAATATTGTGAACTTTTGAAGTACAAAAAGGACTCTTAGGTTTGGTTAAATTATTCTAATCTAATTTAGTAAAAACTATAAAATTATTATTACTGTATATAAGTTACACATAAGTTTTCCTAGTCTTTTTTGACTTATATAACTTATCCGTTGGCGCACTGAAATGCTTGAGAAGCATTAATAGTAAATTATTCTTGATCTATACTAATATTATAAAGAGGAAAGATTTGTATTTTTGTATGTAACGAATAAACATAAAAACTACCGACTGGACCGATTTCAAAAATTCTTTCACCATTAGAAAGCTACATTATCCCTGAGTAACATAAGCTATATTTATTACAAGAAAAAATTAGAGATCCCCAGAAATTCTCACTAAAACCAACACAAGGTGCAAAAAAATTAGCCATAAAATATCTTTCATCGCATGCGCTGCAAAAAGTATTGATGATAGAACAAAAAAATGTTTCACAATATTATAGAACGTATCAATATCTACAAAAAACTCCGCGAGACCATATGTCCAACTATTGTAGTTAAGTCACTATAACTACTTTTTTACATTTTAAAAGTTGATAAAAATGCCTATCAAAATCAGACCATGTTTTCCATAACTTTGTTTAATACAAAGTTATGGAAAACCAAATCTTATCCAAATAAATTATTTCGTAATGAAAACTGTTTCAATACCTGTTAATTGCTTTTTGAATTATTGAAATCGGACATTCCAGTCAAAAGATATTACGAAATAAAAATATCAAGATAAATAAAAAATAATCCCAGACGGGCCGCCGGCGCGGTGTGGCGTGCCTCGCAGCGCAGCGAGTAACGCGGCGATAGAGGGAGCGACAGAATGCGGGAGCCAGTGTTAAAAAAAAATTATCCACCCGTGCGAAGCCGGGACGGGCCCCTAGTCGTTTATAAAATTACGAATATTTACAATACACAATCCATAGATAGTTAACTATCATGTTGGCAACACTAATTTGAGTAGCATCGTGTTATTAATGATGTTGATAGGATTGATTTGAGTAACATTTAAACTCTAGAAAGTTGGACAGCTGATAAACATTATCGGAGAAGTAGGGATTGTAAAATAAACACGCTGTTACGACAGAATAGTTAATATTACATCGTGAGTATTCTAGTAGTAATGTTCTTGGTCTGAGTTTAAAGTGTAACTCCCTGGTGGATATTCTAGTCAAGCCGTACTGTTGGTCTGCGTATAGACTATAAGTACTTTTTAATTAAAAATTGTTTATAATATGACTAGTTCAATAATAAATTCACGGTATTTACAATTAGGCGGCGTCATAATAATATCTATCTATCACACTATTATATAAAGAGGAAAGATTTGATTGTTTGTATGTTTGTTTGTTTGTTGCGAATAGGCTCGAAAAGTTCTAAATCGATTTTGAAAATTCTTTCATCGATAGGAAAACTACATCCTTTCCGGATAACATAGGCTATGTGGTGTTGCCATAAATACTCTAATTAAAAATATATGGTCATTTAAGTCCATAAGGTGGTCATTTTGTAAATTGAAGAATTTCTCAGGAACTACAAATCCAATTTAAAAAATTTTTTCACTGATAGAAAACTACACTATTCGTAAGTGACAAACGTGATTTAGTGTTGCCATATACATTTTTAAATTAATTGAATATGGTCATTTTGTTGTTACTAATCCGATTTTTAAAATTCTTTCACTGATAGAAAACTACACTATTCGTGAGTGACAAAGGTGATTTAATGTTGCCATATACATTTTTAAATTAATAGAATATGGTCATTTTGTTGCTACTGATACTGATAGACTTTAAAAATTCTTTCACTGAGAGAAGTCTATAGTATTTCCGTCCCTCTTCCTCTTATATGCTATCATTGTCTCTCATCCTCTCTTTTTTTTCTCTTTAATTTTTAATTTTATCCGTTCAGAATGATTATTCTCTGTTCACTTTTTTTCTTTCGATTATCTCTCTCTCTCCTATACCTATTTAATTCAATTTTATTACCTGTCGCTTCTCTTTTATTTTTCTTACTTTCTCTCTTTTTTCAAATAATGAAATACTACACAATTACAGAGTGACAATTTAAGGACATCAATTATAATATTGCTTTAAATATCCGGAGCGAAGCGAGGGCAACTCTCTAGTATTTTATATACCTATGTAAAACAGGGTTTGTACGGGTTTGTTCGAATAGTTATAACTAAAAATTTGTTTTCTTCATCCCGAATAGCAGAATAACTATTAAAAACATTGGAAAATTTAAAAAAAAAATTAAAAGAAAAAAAATATTTTCATATACAAAATGTTAATGGATTTCGTAAATGTCAAACATTTTAAACATGTCAACTGTCAACTACTAATCTATGACACGACATTCATTGACTGTTAGGTACGTCCGTTCGCCGGCTCAGCTAGTAGGTACACCTATAAAAAAAACTTAGTAAACCAATATCTTAAAACAATCTAAAGTCTTTCTATTAATAAATTGTAAAGATTTTACAATAAAATTAATGTACTGCAACTGAACACTCAAAACTTATTAATCTCGACCCCTAGACGCTATTAAGATAAGCCCTTTGTAACTGCTGTAACAGCGTGATAAAGTTATAAAATAAAATAAGAGCTTATCATAAAACCTTATTTGACACTTGATCTTATTTTAGAACATTTTATTACATACGTTTGTGTAGAATATATCCCAAAACATAAACTGTAAAAGATGCCAACTCTCGCAATTGTTTTCCCTGCAAAATGTTAGCTCTAGAACTATTAACACAGATATTTCTTGAGAAAAACACTAGCACTTTCACACATAACCACTTTAATAACACTTATTACATCAAAAATCATAGAAATACTGCACTCTGTCACCTTGCATCATCTTTTTATATCCTACCTTAGCCTAAAAAAAATAACGGAAACAGTATCAATGCTGACAATTCATCACTAATATGATCTACCTCATAGACAATTAATTTCCTGTACGGTAAACAATTTATCATATACCATAGATAATATTCAAGCATTGTACGGAGTTTTATGGTTTAAAAAAACTACTTGACGCGAACGACGTATATAATATCTGTATTTCTATAATAAGGATAATAAATTGACAATTATTAATTCGATTAAGTATAATCGCTTGCTAAATAAATGTGTCCATCAAACATTGACCAGATAACCACACTATTCGTGTCAAAGGTGATTTAGTGTTGCCATATACATTTTTTAATTAATAGAATATGGCCCCTTTGTTGTTTCTAATCTGATTTTGAAAATTCTTTCACTGTTAGAAATCTACACTATTCGTGAGTGTCAAGGGTGATTTAGTGTTGCCATATACATTTTTTAATTAATAAAACATGGCCATTTTGTTTCTACTGATCCGATTTCAAAAATTCTTTCACTGATAGAAGTCTATAGTATTTCCGTCTCTCTTTCTTTTATAATATTATCATTGTCTCTCATCCTCTCTCTTTTTTCTCACTTTAATTTTTATTTTTATCTGTTCAGAATGATTAGCCTCTTTTCACTTTCTTTCTTTCGATAATTTCTCTCTTTCTCTCTCCTTTACCCATTCAATCTTAGTTCTGCTCTGTCCTTCCTCTTTTATCATCTGTCGCTTTTCTATAATTTTGTTTCTATTATTTTTCTTTTTATAACTTTTTCTTACTCTCTCTAATTTTTCAAATAATTAAAAACTACACAATTACAGAATGACAATTTGAGGACATCAATTATAATATTGCTTTAAATACCCGGAGCGAAACGAGGGCAGCCCTCTAGTCCACTATAAAACTACAGAGGAAACTGCTATTCGAAAAGGATTTAACATACTGCCCGTGCTTTGCTTCTTTACTTTGCTCGACTTGGCGGGGTCTCTGCCGTGCCCGTTCATTAGTCATTGTTTCTGCGTACCAAAACTATCTGAGTATTATTTAATTGTAATATTGAGAAAATTGAGTAACTACCAATAATTAAGATGTTACTTTGAAGTTTAGTAATAATTTTAACACTAATTTCACTATAACTTATAAAAGCTGGAAATATATTTAAGGTTCAATTAAAATATTCCCCTTAGCTATTGCCACTGTAAATGAAGTTACTGAAATAGAGTAATTGAATTAAATTTTGTCTAAAATCACAGTCAGACACTATTAAAGAAGAATACGACTTACATTTAATTACTGATTTAAAAAAAGTGATTTGATGGCTTTATTGGAACTATTATTTAAACTTTATTGTCAGAGCTTGGACTTAGCAGATTCTCTAAAGTTGTATTTAGGGTAAACTCTCTTTAAACCTTTTTAACCTCGCTTAGGAGGAAATATTTAAAAAAAAAAAGAATTTCTCTCTGTGAGAAAACGACTCGTTAGATGAGAAGTTGAAGAACTCTTGACCGGCTTGACGCAAACTATCTTAAAATTCCGGTTGTTATAACGTTGTGGCTTTAGCTGCCATCCAGGTATTTAGTACAAAAAGTCATAAGGTCGGCAGTAGAACGACTTGGAAAGATTTGGAAAGACAGACGTATAACCAAGAATACAAAGGTTCTACTCATGATATGTCTGGTTTTTCCAATCTTTCTGTATGGAGCCGAAACTTGGTCCCTCAGATGCAGGGTCGACGAAATACCGATGCTCTGGAGATGTGGTGTTGGAGACGGCTTCTGAGAATACCCTGGATAGCATTCAAACTCAAAGAACTTCACTTACATGAAAGACTTTCGTTGACTGTGCAATTACGAATACTAAAGTTCTTTGGGCACATCTCTAGAAACGAGAACTCGTTGGAAAGACTTGTAGTTCAGGGTCAAGTGGAAGGTAAGAGATCACGTGATCGTTCACCAACACGCTGGACTGACCTTATTTGTAAGACCACAGAGTCAACCGTGGTGCAGTGTGCTCGCAACGCTATTAACCGCCAAAAATGGAAAAGCATCGCAAGACGAGCAGCAACCCAGGAGAAGGTCGACGATTATGAGAACCCTGTCACCTTAACTACGTCCACTCTGCCAAGAGTGCCCGACTAAGAAGAAGTACAAAAAAAATTGTATTCTTGTCCACATACATATTTTTTACCAATTACATTTATGGTGGTAAAAGTTATTCTTATATTTTTCCAATCTGGAACTGTAACAGGATTTTAGACTCTTTAGTCACATTTTCAATATATATAATAAGAGGAAAGTTAATTTACTATGAAACGTATACATATAAAACTTGTGAAATAAATTGGGTTAGAACTTTAATCTCAAAAAAATGTCTTATGTCTTCAATAGTTCAAATAACAGGAACTCATATAAAAATGTATGGACCCAAATACGTAAAACTTATAACACCAGGTCGAACTGTGACAAAGTTCGAAAATTGTGAACCATATACACATTACGTCATAATAAAAAAGTAAATTGTAAAAGTCAATTATAAAATTATGTGTTATAAAAAAAATAACTGACTATTTTAATTATAAATACAAGTATATTTATGGCTTTTGTCTCGTAGTTCGTCTCCTAGACACGTCTTCGAAATTGTAGCGAATTTTTCCAATTTGATATATTTTTCTAATATTCAGACAAGTAATATTATTTTCCTAAGGGCAAAAGTTAGCTAGTTTTATATAACTTTAAATGAGGATAACATTTTTCCTGACATCCAATTTAAAGTTTGGCCTGCAACAATACTACTTGTATAAGCCGCATTCAATTACTGACAGACTAACAAAATCCTAAAAAAAGGTTTTGGATTCTATTAGCATTATAAACACCTCTCTTATTAGATTTTCTTAACTATCTCCTATATATAGACATCTTTTAGTTACAATAAACTAGCACAGCGTTTGCTAATAATATCTGAACTATATCGAACAGAATCGAGCTTACCGATAACGTTTTTCCTTACGTGAAGAGGTGAAAGAACTTAACATATCCTTATTCAATTTTTTTCTGTACCTTCAACTCCAGTCCATTAAACTGAGAGTAATGTGAAATCTCCGTCTGTGCTCGTAAAAGACTGATGCGTTAGTTACGACCGTTAGTCTTGACTCGACTCGTTCAGTCTCTTCAGTCATATAAAAACCATAAAAAGGTCTACAGATTTTGGTATTTAACTTTTATTTCTCTTATTTTCTGCATCAGCACTGCCTTATAAATACAGCGCGTTTTTAAATCCCTGCCCGATCCAATTGGAGCACATAAGTATGCTAATCAGATTACCAAATTAAATATCAAACATGAAATAAATTATTTTAATTTTGAAGAAAATTCGACTTGATTTTGAAGAAAATCTAGTTAATAAAAATGACTGTGTTTTATAATTTTTATATCAAAAAGAAACATACCAGGATAAACTAACATATACATTAGCAGAGAGAGTAAGTCCTGTAATTTAAAATAATATCGATATTATATTCATTAATAAAAAATTTTTGTAGTTTTAAGAAACACACGTAGGTAAACCTGCATTATTAGATAACGAACAATGCCATCTCGTTTTAGAAGAGCGAGTTAAGTACTCATCTGTTTTGTTTGTTACAGGAAAACGTAGCATTCCTGGTGCCATGGGTGTTGGGCTGTATGACATTTATGGCTTTGGAGGCAATGGCGATGGTATATTCTAACATACTACGGGATCACGTCAACAAAGTAAATATATAGTTTACGTTAAAGTTTTTAGTACTAATATAATTGATTGATGTAAAACCTTCTTTAGAAATTTTATTTAGATTTTGCTGTAGTGGTTATTCATAGGGCAGGGGGGCGCGAAAATGATAATAAAAAAGGTAGGCTACCAAACGCTTAGGGCGAAGCGGTTGCTCAACCCAAAGGATAAAAACGGGACCCTATTTCCAAGACGCCGCTGTCCGTCAATCCGTCTGTCTGTCACCAGGCTGTATTTCATGAACCGTGATTGTTAGACAGTCGAAATTTTCAAAAATGACGTATTTCTGTTGCCCCTATATAAACAAATACTAAAAACAAAATAAAATAAATATTTAAGGGTGGCTCGCATACAACAGAAGTGATTTTTTGCCGTTTATTGGTCGACATTATTAACGGCAACAGGTAAATGCTTAAAATATTCACAGAATATTTAGATGTATATTCACTTTAAAAATAAATACTGAAATTAAAATAAAATAAATATTTAAGGAGGGCTTCCATACAACAAACGTGATTTTAATGCCGTTCTTTGCTCGATATTAATATTCGCAACAGGTAGACCCTCAAAAGTTTCACAGAATATTTATTTTTATACTAATTTCAAAAATAAATAAGTTATTATAGTTGCTGATAAAACCGTACAAATATTGGTACGGAACCCTTCGTGCGCGAGTCTGACTCGCACTTGGCCGGTTTTAGGCCTTCTTCTCGGGAGCCAGCACTGACTAATATGCGACGCCGCAGAAAATGAGCGTTTATTGATTGGCCGATCCGACACGGCACCGGCACCGATCCGACGCCGACACCAGTGGACGCATAATTCTATGAAACTGTACTGCACGCTGTCACACTGGCACGGCCCGGCATGTCGCAAGCCTCCCGCTGGTGTCAGTAGTTCAGTGGTTCGGGCGTTAGATTCACGATCAACAAGTCGTGGGTTCAAATCCCGGACATTGGACTACTGGCGTGGCCCACTCCTGACACAAGCTATTTATTAGCTTACTAGGAGGGGTAACGGGAATACTAGTAGTATGTGTTCCATACTGCTAGTAATCTTTATAAAAAAAAAAAAACACGCAAACTTCCATGTAGGTGTGGTAGTGGCGTGATCACCGAACCCGCCCGCGTACCCCGCCGCAACTGTCATTACTACTTTTTTATAGCATTTTTCAAAATATTGTATTATTATTATGTTTTAGCCATTTGCATATTAGTTTGGAAAAATACTTTTACTATATTCTTTATTTTTATGCATGTATTTGTTATTTTTGCTCTTTAAAAGTATGCTGAGTTTTGTGTATTCACTTATGTTTTATTACTTTTAAATGTTGAAGGCGTCTTAAAAAGTTACGTTCTTACGAATATAGTGTAATAAGATCTTGTTATTGACTAGTTTTAGAATTGTAACTAATAAATTACTACTTAGTTCATGTATATGAACTACGTATTTTTTCATTATGGCCTTTAAATATGGCGTCATTGGGATAAAACAACAGAAGAAAGTAAAAATAAAATCAAAACATTCCTTTTTTTGCGTCTTAAATATAGTAAATACATCAAATACAATAATTATACGCTGGCATCGCGCATCGCTCTTGTCCACGTCTGGAATTATATAATCGTGTCGGTGTCGGTCTAATGAAGAATGTAGCTGCCGGTGTCGTGTCGGGCCGTCGCGTCGAGTACTGTCGGTATCGGTGTCGGGCCAATCAAGAAACGCCCAATGCTTGACGCGTTTCTGAATATATAATACTAGCGGCCCATCCCGGCTTCGCGCGGGTGGAATATTACTTTTAAAAATATATTGGCCCTCCCGCAATTCGGTGCCCACTCTCTTGCCGCTTTACTCGCTGCGCTGCGTCGCTACACTGGCCCGTCGCGTCGTCGTGTATTTTTTGTTTATATTGATATTTTTAATTTCGTAATATCTTTTGAATGGAAAGTCCGATTTTAATAATTCAAAAAGTAATTTACAGGTATTGAAATAGTCTTGAATACGAAATAATTTATTTGGATAAGGATTAATACAAAGTTATAGAAAACATGGTCTGATTTTGATAGGCATTTTTATCAACTTTTAAAATGTAAAAAAGTAGTTATAGTGACGTAACTATAATAGTTGAACATATGGTCTCGCGGACTTTTTTGTAGATATTGATACGTTCTATAATATTGTAAAACATTTTTTTGTTCTATCATCAATACTTTTTGCAGCGCATGCGATGAAAGATATTTTATGGCTAATTTTTTGGCACCTTGGGTTGGTTTTCGTGAGATTTCCGAAGGATCTCTAATTTTTTCTTGTAATAAATATAGCCTATGTTACTCAGGGATAATGTAGCTTTCTAACGGTATAAGAATTTTTGAAATCGGTCCAGTAGTTTTTATGTTTATTCGTTACATACAAAAATACAAAAATACAAAAATACAAAAATACAAATCTTTCCTCTTTATAATATTAGTATAGATAATATAACATAATATGTTGTATATCCTTCTTTTCAATTACTCTTTTAGTAATAAAATATTTCTACATTATTCTTCATGGATACCTTCATAAAAGTCATATGAATAAAAGTATATTTCCAATTTAATAAAAGTAATGAGACTTCTATTAAAATATTTCTAGATATAAAGTATATTGCACCGAGCTGAATGAACATTTCAATTTTCATTTAATCTTCAGAGCAAATATCCACGTATCAGGCAACACCAACGTAAATTTATTACATTACATTAATATTAATAAGTAATTTTACTTTTAATTGAATGTCATATTAATGATCGATCTTGACACTTATTTTAATTTTAATGATCCTTTTCAAAATTATTCGTTAAAATTAATTTTTCATGACACTTTTTTAATTGGACTTTTAATTGGATGTCTCAAATATTAAGAGTGAAGTATTTCATCCATTTTTGGGTTCCGCACCTTAAAAAAAGGAACTTATTATATTAGCTTTGATGACCGTCGCTTGTCGATAAGTAAGCTAAAATGCTGGTATCAGGAGTGGGCCACGCCAGTAGTCCAATGTCCGGGATTTCAACCCGCGACTTATCGATCGTGAATCCAACGCCCGAACCACTGAGCTACTGACGCTTCTTTTAATTAGGTATTAGTTAGGTAATACTCAGGTCTTATGTTTTAGTGACACCGTTTATAAATTAGTGTTCTCGGGTAGTTCTTTTTATATTATTGCAAGTACCCACGTGTAGACAATATATATATAATAACTTTTAGTGCGATAGATTAGCGTCAGTCTCTCTGGTGTTGTCGTGCAGTGTACATGAAATTTAGTACCTATTATAGTGTCGTGGTTAAGGTCACCCTTCTTGAGGTCAACGTAAGTGAACTTTATTATTTATTGTAGTTAGTGTTCGGGCAGTGAAGGTGACTTTGAGATTGTTAAAAATTCAAACTTTTTATGTCGTCACAGGAAGGAAATCAAAATATAAAGGATACATCCGTTGATTAGACGCGAGATGGTAAGGAGCCAGGTATACCACACCAAGTTACATAACAAAAGTTATTTCAGTTGGTTAACTAATCGTGGCCTATGTCAATTTTTGACGAGGCTTGTTAAATTTTCAAAGCAAAGACTACTGATTTAATACATTTTAAAAGTTGAATCGATTCGTATTGCGTTTGAGTTTATAGAGAGAGAAGATTGTTTATGTTATCACAGAAATATTAATATACAAAATCACATGCGACTAGATTCTCAAAATGATCATATAAAATCTTTTTAATCTCAAAAATGAAAAGTAAGTCAAGCATTTCCTAAGGTTCATCAATCTTCAAGTGACTGGAAACCATGTCTAAATTTAGGATAGGTACTTCACTAAAATTGCTTTCTTTGTGAAACAGTTTTCGTGTTCAACGTCTAAGTTTTTTGACCTTCCTTTTGCTGTAAAATCTATTTAAGATTTAGAAACACCTTGTTATATCCAAATCAAAGACTGTCTGTTGATGTAAATGACCTTTTACGAATTAATTGTAATAAAATCAATTAACCTTGAAGCCTCAGTAGAAGTCGTTAACACGATGTCCTTAACAATATTGATCAAAAATGCAGTCGCCCTTGAAACTTTCCTATCAGCATATGTAATTACTAAGAGTTGGGCTTAGAACTGATAACTTGAAAGTGGCATTACCAATAATAGTCATTTTTATTAAACAACTTTTTTAATTTAAGTACAGTCTTAGGGAAGTTTAATTGTTAAACGATTGTAGCTAAAACGCGATCTAATTTATTATCTTAAAAATTATATATAGCATCAGCAATAAAAGAAAAGATCTGAGTTGCTAACTTTCAACGTTAAGATTATGATACTGGAAAGAATGTTGCCATGTTTGGAATTATAATAATGTTTAAAATTTAACAGTTAGCTTAACGGAAGATGTATATCGCAACTCATAGAAATACGAACTATTCTGAGTTGCTTAATGAGTTTAGTTGATACTTAAAGTGCAAGAATTTCACCTTTAGGGAGGGAATAGGGAATGAAGGGGTAAAAGAAGCAGCCACAAAAGAAGTTTCCTGACTCTGGACGTTCGGGAAAAAGAATTTAAAGAAATAAATTCCAAGTGACATGAGAGCAACAACGGAGACTTTCCTAATTAAGCTTTTAATGTGAAGACGGTTGATGGAAAGGAAGTAGCAACCCCTATATAGTAGGTTTAACAACTAGAGTGGCAGTTTTTTTAATTGCTAATTCGTTGTTGGCTTTTGACTGTCCAGGAGTTTAAACATTAGGAAAGCTGCCATCTATGGCATCAGCAATCCACCTCTTCTTTCCTGAGTTGCTAATGTGTTGCTAACTTTTCATATTTAGGAACATTGAAGGAACATATTGCAGCTTTAGTGAGTCACGGCTGGAAGGATCAAAGACAAATAGTGTCATAAACGGGAGAATATTTTCAACTTGTCGCACATGTAAAAATACTGAAAGCATAAAGTTTATATAGTAGAGAATTTACTCCACTTCCATTCCATTTAATTCTTCAATGGAACAAGCTAGGAGTGTTACCATACCGGTTTTCCATTAGCTAATGAGTAATATAAACTTTTACTAGCGTAATAGCTCGTGAGGTTGTACCATGTCTGTGGTAATTACTAAAGCACTAAAACAATTATACGTATGTATGAACGTAATTGTAGCTTCAGTGTTTTTATGTTTCTTTCTTGATTGTTATTATTCACATTTTGTTAAGGCTCATTTACAAGATAATTTCAATTAAAATAAGAGTCTTTAGTGTTAACATTGCTACTAATGTAGGTAACCTATATGGTCTAGACTGCATAATGTATTTTATTTTCAAAATCAAAATATCAATCACTATCTATCTACAGGAAATCTCTTAAGCTATTTGAAAACAAATTTCATTAACCTTTTATAATAATACGTATTACAATATAGCACCACGAGCGAGCAGTATTGTATTGTATTGTGGGCTCCTATTTCTGCACTTAGACTCTAATTCGGTACATTGTGCGTGCAGGGATGACTGGCTATAAGAGCCAGCCTCCTTCCAGAAGCACACTTCACAAGCTTCTTGGAGCGACCTCATGTCCTTGAGGATTTGTGCCCGTTGTGTGGCGACGCCTACGCATTCCAGGACAACGTGGGTAGTCGTCTCTTCTGCCTGTAGGCATCGCCTGCAAATAGGGACGAGCGAATAGTGACCCAGGATCTGAAGTAAAAGTTATTTTGTCATAATCACGACACTTATACTATCCGGTGGTTATCTATTGTTCTGAGCAAAAGTAGTCAGGATAGTTGCGCATTGTATCTGTGCTGCGTACCTATATAGTTAATTAAATCCACGACGTCTACTGTTTTGACAAATAGCAGCCACGTGGAGCAGAACCGTCGCGTTACAAACACGTTCTCTTCTCCCCCATTTTCCCCGTTATAAAGGCCCTAATAGTGACTTCTGCGCATTCAAGGTTAGACGTAAACTTAGATGCCTTTGATTATATCATTCATTGTGTGAAATCACTTGACGGACTATCTGACTCTCTAATTCAAAGTTATCCATACAGTTACAATGTTGCCATCTCAAATATATTATATATTTTTTGCAACCTAGTCTATAGTGTTTGTTGGTATTTCTTACAAAATATCTAAGGTAATTATGTCAGAAATATTAAACCTATTATTATGAAAAATTAAGAGAAAAAATATACATTTTTAATTTCATTTTTAACACAAGTATTCCAAATTTAAAATATCGTTAAGTTGAATTTTGTAGCAGTAAATTCCCGTTGAACAACCGTATGGAGCGGACGGAGCGGCGCAGTAATTCGATATCAAACAAAAAAAAAATTTCCCTCTGGCGATTCCGTGAAATATTTTCGTTAAGTACCCGTAAATAAATTGGAATATTTATATTACTGCTAGCAAGCCTTTACTTTTTATTATTTGTACTAATATTATATTTGAATACCTACCAATATTATTAACGTTATTAACTTCTTCCGGAATAAGAATAATATTATTTTCTGCGAAGAACTTGTCATTGAAAAAGAAGCCATTAGCCATTCTAAATATTTTCGCATAATCTGTCTGTTTGTCGTTTGTTTGTACACTATAAACGTGAAATGTAATAATCGGATCAAAAGCCAATTTCGTGTCAATTTCGAAGTAACATTTAGTCATATTATTTAAAGTAGAAAAGAAAGTCACTTCCAGATATTATAAAAATAGTAAAACCTCTGCGATGCGAGGTAGAGATAGTTGGGGATAAAAATTATCCTATTGCAGTATGTCTATACCAATATGCTATCGCTGAGTAATAGCATCTCCAATCCATAGTTGTATATAGTCAGGGATGGTTTTACCTAGTGTGCTGGGTATGCAATGCACACGGTCGCCGGGGGCACCGGCAGCGTAGAGATGGCGATTCTTTTCGAAAATTATCGATTTTTCAAAAATAAACGAATCTGCATTTACAATGTTGCGCCTTCTAGGTGAAAATCAAAAAAAGGGCTTCATCGTCAACAAAGCCGTAGATTGAGGTAAATGGCTATTGTTTTCAGTGCCCACTGAGAAGAGCTTTTTTTTAGTAACAAGGGCGCTAGAGTGCGCTACATAAGCTAGAGACGACCCTAGTAGTAATAGTTAATATTTTGTGATGGTTTGTCATTTTTTTTAAAATTATTATGGAAGAAATAGCAATTTGAAATCATAAATATATGTTTTACTTTAGTATATTTTAAAGTAAATAATTTCAAATCTTGTTCCAGCAATTCGACGCGATGTGCAAAGCGGAAATATCATTTTTAATACCAAGAATATTCCTAAATGTAAGTATACCGTTAAGTCGCTCGGATCTTCATTCCACCGTCATTTTCTTTCCCTAGCAATAGTATTTACAAACTTCAGGGATTTTATTTGCATAATTTTATCTTTAACGTAGCATATTAATGGCGGAAGTAAGATTGTTAAAATGTAACGACCTTTTTCATAGCCTAATCGATGAAATGAGTTATTCAAATGAGTATCCAAAGTTAAAACGCTTCTTTTTGACCTACTTAAAAAGGATTTAAAATTTTGTATATTTTTGTATCTTCGAACATAACTTCTTTAAATTAATAACTAATAATGATAAGTACATAATGACAAGGTAAAGTGTCTTTTTTTTAATATACTTGTTAATAAATACAGTATGTATGAATTATTTTTTGGTAACTGATTTAGGTAATATTTTTTTAATTAGAGAAGATTCCTTAAGGTTTGGACGTTGTCTTGGATTTTGAAGATTCTTTTAGATTTATGAAAATCTATTCTTTTGCTAAAAGTTTCACTGTTGTTAAGAGTAAATACACTGACAGACATTAGTTAATTCATGAATTATGCGTAAATGAATTTATTGCACGTAAAAAAAGCAAAAAATAAAGTTACATTAAGCCAATACTTTTATAAAGTATTTGACTAAATTGACATCCACATTTTTTAATTCCGTTTTATGAAGAACATTTAAATTATCATCACCGTTATAGTTAGGGCATGTACTAAACAATAATAATTTATTTTTAAAAATCATGAAAGTTAAAAAAAATCTAGTCTATCACCGCTTTCATTGAGGATTATTTTTCAGTGCTTATGTATATGGTGCGTACTTCGCCTGTACCACCTTCTCCGAGTAGGAGTAACTTGGAAGGGTTCAGCAGCAATCGAGCTGTGACTAATGCCTCAAGAAGTCCACACAGGATCCCCTCACCGGCCACCATGCGAGACCAGTCTCCTCCTAGGTGGCGCTGAAAGCGATACAGACGCGAGTCTACATTCACTATGACCATGGCTGTGCTTCTGTTTGCTTTCTATGTATATGTAAATGTCTATAAAAGCCAGTGTTAAAGAATTTGTTTAAAAATCCATTCCTGTGTTATAGATAAATACTACATTCATTTATTATAACAAAAATATATTGTTTATGTTGTGCTTACTTTGTGAGAGGGAGAAGTGTAGATTGTTGTGTATATAAAAATGAGCAGAGCGGATTATGAAGCCTTGTCGACTAGCTGTTGCTATTTATTCATCTCTGTCTTATAACTTTGGCTGAATATAGTTTGTATTTCTTCCTTTCCTTCTGTACAGTCCGTTTTTAGTGTAATTGTAAACTGTATGTTAAATCAACAATGTCCGTAAAGGTGTAAAGGAATTATCAAATAACAAGTAGTGTAAATAAAGAACACCAACAAAATAAACAGTTGATATAATTTATAAAAGTATTATATCCATACTATAAACCTAAGTTTTTTCATTACAAGATGTAGAATTTCATGAAAATAGTATGGCTGATTGTTGAGAGTAAAAACTATAATCTCGGTAACGCGCTTTTGTATTTATCAAGGTTATTAAAATTATATTTTATAATAAATTTTTCCTGACAATCATTACCCCTGTTCAGAAAAACGCGTGGACTAAATTTCCTGAAACATTTCAAATGCCTGTAAAAATTCATCGCCCGCACTTGTATTCAATGGATATTTCCCCGAGGATACTGAAATAATTAAGCTCTTAATGATTTGCGTTAAGAAATATTATAAGATTTAACGAAAAATATATGCAAAAAGTACTTTATTTTTCAAGTTTCAAGAATGCGTCATAGAATGAAACCTTCATATGTATACTTTCTTTTGTAATAAATAGTTTTTCTCCAATATAAGTTTTGAAATTTTACTGAAATAATATTTGAAATGTTACCGGACTTTTGATTCACTTATGCTTTCAATGTGTTAAAATTTAGGAAATGTTCTATATTAGGGTTATGTTTGATAGGTTCTCTTTATATTTCACGTCCTCGATATTCCACAAATATTTATAAAAACATACAAAAGTCTCAGGCGCGTGAAATATCAAAAAATCTATCAATATTATTAATTCCCTGGTAAAGTACTAAGAATAATATATTAGTTAATATTTGTATATTCTAACTATCTCTTTTTATTATTTATTAGTACTAGCATTTATTTCTTTACGTCTTAGACCTTTCATTAAAATGTTTCTATTAATGCTTATAAATTAATTAATCTAATTTATTTTAATGTAGAAGCTTTGTAAATGAAGAACTGTATATGACGTAAATATAAATTGTAAATACAAAATAAAGATATCAAAGTGGAATTGTTCAGAGGAATTCTTTCAGGAATATTTCAAAGTGAATTAAAACATCAAGAGGACGTAAAGTGAGATGTTGGATTGTTTATTAATGTAAATATTGTAGTAGAAATATATTAATTTGTGTATATAATATAGGAGTTATTGTGAAATGACAATGTTAATGTAAAGACTTGGTTATACTTTTGTGGAAAGATATATTTTATTATAATGTTATTTTACGAGTCCCTGAATGTAAATTCTCTTAATAAGCTGTCACAATACAAATTGCTTCGCAGTCAGATGTTTTAAATGTAATAAATTATTATTGAATGTTTCTTATATTTTATTTTCCCATAATACCATTGAGTACTAGAGACTTACAAAGAAAATCATTTAAGTTTACAAAACAAATCAGGTTTTACTTTTAGGAAATATAATAAAAAAATTCGAAGTTTTAATTTTCCAAGAGGTTTTTTTAAACCACTAAATCGAACTAAGTCATCGGAAAGTACCCTATAATTTTGTGAATGACTAATGGTACCGGAGCCAGATTCAAATTCGGTCAATCATTTCCTCTCGAGTCAAAATTCGTATACTGCATAAGGAATATATATTATGATTACTCGTGATCGTCAGCTGCGACTCCGTGGGTGGGGCGAGCAGTGGCAGCCTCCCAAACATGTCGAAAAAAAATTTTTTTTTCAATAATTTCCTCCCGTTTGAAAATTTTTATTTTTTATAGCAAAATCACAGTTACCATTTAAATAGCATTTTACAAACAGGAGTTTCGCGAGTTAATGAACGGAGTCGAAGTCGAAAATCTTTCAAGTAAATTTTTTAAGTATTATGCACTTAGTAAACGGATATATAACTATTAAATCAAAATTAAAAGCTAAATCAATATTTAGTAGTTTAGTATAGTGTACTTAATAATTTGCCTTGTTACTAAATACTGCTGATTTAGCTTTTAATTTTATTTATGGTCAGCTGACTTTATTTTTCCTTCAAGATGCTAGGTAAACTATAATCCGACAAATTTTCAAGCGGGATGATATGACTGAAAAACTGCGTGGACTTATAAGTTTAATTTTTTTGACATCCGCAAGAAACCGCAGACGTGAGTATTTAATATTAATTTCAGCTTGATATCTCCAAGCGTTTCTGAGAAAAAGGGTCTTGAATTACAGACTTATTAATTCTATAAGAGTTCCTTGTATCCTTCTAAGGTAAGGAATCCTAAAAATGACATCATTTTCTGGTGTTTTAAACTTGACATTCACTATTCTACCTATATTAGCACATAGCATAGCATTACTGTATCATTATGATAGGTAAGTGACAATCGCCTCTTCATACAGTCATAGAGTCCTCCACTTACCCAATCTCTCAATTTTTTCATTAATGTACTCATTCATACAATCATCCATTCTTCCATCCAATTACTCTCACATATGTATGTATGTAAAGTAGTTATTCTTAAATTGATATAATTTCATGTCAATTTTTTTTTTCATAAATCATTTAAATGAATTGTGTTCTAGAGGTCTGCGCTTAGCAAGATTAACTTAACAAGACATTTAGTGATTCAATTTTATTTAGACAGACAAAAAGGCTTTGTACTTTTATATCGTTCAAATATCTTTCCAGAATAAATAAAAGTACACGTACGATTGTCAATATGTCCGCTTGGAAATTTGATCGAGGTCTTTTTCGTTTCGTTTGAAAAGGCTTCATACTGTGGAAGGGAACTATTAGAGCATCTTACATCCTTTGTCGTTCGCTATCGGAATTGGGACTGCAAAGCCGTATATCTCACATCAATTTACGACCCACTGATTTAGATCCGTGCTAAACGAGATTGTAAATCCTATTGTCTGAACATGCTTAGACGTTATGAGATTAGACTCTACACTGAAGTTCAATTTTCTATTTTCTTATTTAATCAAGGTACATTGAACAAAGTGAAGTTCTAATAGTTTATTATTATAAAAGTAGTACGAATAAATTAAAAATGAAATAATAACACTAATTTTATCATACTTAATAGTATAACTCGGAGAAAATGATGAGAAGGAGATGAGGCATGTTGAAAACATTAAGAAAAGGAGAGATTAAACGTAACGTAACAGTATCTACTGAACTGATTAATATTCAAACATTATGATTTCTTACTACTAGAACCTAAGTAACACTCGCCTCTGCTGCTTAACCTAAGCCTAACTTACGCACCGATATATAAAACAATGTTGGGTTAGTTACACAATTAATAGGGCAAGAACTACTGGACCGATTCTAATGAAATTTGATACAGAGATAGAGCTTAAATGATAAAGACTACCTTTTATTCCGAACAAAGGGTTAAAATAAGGGATGGGTATTTATTTGTATGGGTTTTCGTCATAAATATGTTGAAAACTAAAGTAATACTAGTTTTTTTTAAGTTTTAATTATATTTATTAACTCTACGTGATTGAATTCATATCATCGTAGGGCCTAAACTATAAGGGTTAGAAACTTGAAATTTTGCACAGGAGTTCTTTTTTTAACGTATGGGAGCACTAAGAAAGGAGTTTTAAAAATTCACCTCCAAGGGGGTAAAATGGGGGTGCAAAGTTAGTATGAAATTTTAGGGTTTTTGAAGTTATTCAAATGAAATTCAGTATGAAATACATGTCAAATATTTTTTCGAAAATCATCCTTTAAAGGCGTAAGAGGGGGGTGCAAAGTTATTATGACTACCTCATAAAATTATTATATATCTACAAACTATCTTCTGTAGGCTAATATAACTACCTCATGATCGCAAACGAAGTTGCGAGTAAAAGCTAGTTTCTTATTTAAATTTTACCATGACCCGAATGTAGAGACAATTCGCGGTTGGGACCAAATGGAAATAGTAACGAGATAGGAAAAACAAATAAGGTGGGATACTCGTCTTTTACGACTTGCTTACTCAACAAGGAGAACCCTAAACTCGTAACTATATTTTACAACTAAAATACGTTTTTAATTTTGACGGTTTAATCAGAAACTTTATTAAAAACTATACAGCAAAATTTTGTAATCTCATTAGCATGAACCAGTTTGTGAGTTCATATTAAATGCTGCTGCATCAGTTGTGTGGTGAGAATTTTTTTACATATTTAAAAAGCTTTTAGTTATATTAAAAACTATGCATTACCTTCGAATTTGTCTGCTTGAACTTCAAAATTATTTGTATTACACGTATAATATTTCAGGTTAATTGGGTTCAGAGAGAAATGCGAAAATACAACTCGGAGGTTTGTGATAAGAAGGAGGAGAGGGGGTATATTGGGCACCCGCCCTTGTAGTGTTTACAATTACGAGAGAAACCTAAGCAGTAACCTCTGCTCCGATAGACTTGAGTCTGTTGTCAAACGTCACTCACTTGGTGACCATTATAGCTGTCCTGTGGTGAAGTGTGGTATTACTGGATTTCCATTACTAAGGTTGGAGTAAGTTTTTAGTATTGATTGCTCGGTGACTGTTTTAAGAGCATGTTTTTATTGTCTTGTGCGTGTTTCTGTAAGGTATCGGACTCATTATGTGATAAATACATAAAGATTTTTTTACTTTTTTTTTCGTTTATTAGTATGTCTTAAAATCATTTTTTTTTCTAACACAGACCACATAAAAATTAAATCAATTTTATAAAAATATTCCAGAGAATAATAAAAATGTTATATTACCACCTCACTCATCTTAAGCTATATACATATATAAAAGGAGAAGCTGACTGACATATCAACGCAGGGCTTCAACTATAAGGGTTAGAAACTTTAAATTTTGTACAGGGGTTCCTTTTATAATGTAGAGGAGCACGAAGAAAGAATTTTTGAAAATTCACCCCTAAGGGGGTAAAACGGGGGTGCAAAGTTAGTATAAAACTTTGGCGTTTTTGAAGGTGACATGAAACATGTGTAATATATTTTTTCGAAAATCAGAGATGATTTTTAGGAGGTAAAATGGGGGCGCAGAGTTAGTATAACATCATAAAAGTCAAAGTAAATATGTCTACAGACGATCTATTGTAGGCTAATATCGCAATAGTACTAACAACCTCTATATCACAATAGTAGTTGCGGGTAAAAGTTAGTAATATTATAAACTTTGTGAAAGTTTGTATGTTTAGATGGTAGTTACTCAATCACACAAAGGATTTTTCCTGAAACATTGTACCCTATTTCAGAAGCTTGCGCGGGCAAAGTCGCATGTATATACTTGTATATATAATAACAAAGCCAAAACTGTTAAGTTATGATTTAGAACCTTAGGGTATATAAAGACGTTAAGTTTGTTTGTAAACTACCTCATGCGTACCACATTTCAACTTATTAAGATTGTTAGATGTTTAGGCTTATGTTGATATAAGTAACTATATCAGCATAACTTTTAGTAGCATGAAATACACGTTTATAACTAATTTTAAGCAACTTTATTTTATTTTCATCTTTATAATAAATTAATATAGGAGACAAAAACAATTTAAAATAATAAACTGAACAATATATTCTATTCCCACATGAAATAAAAATTATTTATTTTTTAACAGTGCAGTTAAAAAAATTAAAAATACTGGTGACGTAATAAACCATTACTTACGGGCTCGTTCACATACCTACAGAACCTACAGGACAGATAAACACGTCCGCACTCGCCTGTAGCTCTCGTGTAACTGATATGAAATGTGATGTGGTTGAGTGAAAGAATGAACGAAAGTTTGAATGAAATAATATTTTAATAGTTATATTTCGATATTCCATAAAAATTGACTGAAATTAATAAATAATATTCAAACACGAGAACAGGACAAGAACTATTTACTATATTAAAAAATAAAAATTCTAATATCCTTATGAGCAGACACTACTGAATGTTATGTACACGTAGACACACATGTTACTGACTAGACTACTCATAGTATACCTAGACCTTTGTATGCATATACGAGATTATAATTGAATGAATGAATGAATTATTTAATAAAGCTATGAATGTAAATGCAGATGCAGTGAAAGTTAAGACTTTAGTGTCTCGGGAGACAAGTAATGTTTCAAGGAATTAAATATCATTTGCTCTAACGGTGAAGGAAAACATCGTGAGGAAACCTGCACTCCTGAGAGTTCCTAATGTTGTGTGTAATGACACGCACTGGGTCAGCGTGGTGAACTATGGCTAAACCCCTCATACTTAGGGGAACCCGATTCACGGTTATGACGATGATAATGTGTTAGAAATGGATACAATAGTAATAAAACAATTTATGTGTATCTCAGCGAAGGGATGAAACTTTAATATTTTATTATTACGGTTTTAAAGGCTTTATGTCAAACTGTGCACAACACAAATTTATTTGTGTTTGAGGTAAAAATTTGGGTCAGACGCATAATTGGGATGTCGTGAATAAAGTTAATTAGAGCCGTCGTTACGAGTGCTATCGGGAGCTAAGCGATCGTCTAAATTAATTATATACACAAATTACATTCTTTATTTACTACAGACAAAATGAATACTTTGTTTATTCATTTAAATTTAATGAAAAAAATTAGAACAGCAAAAGTAAACTGTTAATTAATAAAAGAGAGGGAGAGATTTCTACCCGTGAGTTATTCCCCTCTGCCGCTGGGAAAGCATCTCGTAAGAGCCGAGTAACCCAGCACCCTTTTGGTGGTAGGGGATCTGTTCCCCGACTGGCTTGCGACCACCAGCATGCGAATCCGACCGCTAAGTGTCATGTCCCCACTCTATCGTCGAGGATGCAACACATCGACAAAACGAGGGTATCTCTTATTTTGTCGATGTCCATGGGCGATGGTGGCCACTTACCATCAGGCGGACCATCTGCTCGTTTGCACCTTATCCACCGTAAAAAAAAAAAAGATTTGTAGTCTATACGCAGACTAACATTATGACGGCTTGACTAGAATATCCTCCTGGGGTTATACTTAAGACTCAGAGCTTCAGCGTTACTCCTAGAATACTAGCGATGTAGGTAATCCTTGATTTGTGTAAGCAACATTCAAGTGACAGGAGCTAATCATATTTATCAAAACATATATGTTACAGTGGAATAGTATGGAGTTTGTGACATAGTAGCAGCAAAAGCAACACGATATGAAACTTGTACTATTTTAGACAATTCCTACTTTGTGAAATGAATTGCTAATTCCTTAAGAGGCAGTATAGATATTTTCAGTGATTCATCACCGGCATTAAAACTAAAAATGTTAATAAATTATACTAAGTATAAGATACGTATTAGTTATGTGTTTGTGATATTAAATTTTTATATTATTTTTTTGAATTGGTACTAGCATTTCATTAAGTTTTTTGTAACATTTGATCTCAGTATTGTGAACTAATAAAGAAAAAAAAAACTTCAAAGACTTCAAATGAAACTAAAAATTACCCGAGTTGGTGAATTCATTTAATAAAGATGTGTTTTAGTAACACTGTTGGACACATAGATTCCCATACCCACGTGTAGACAATATATAGCTCTCTTCCATTAGATTTAAGTCAGTCTGTCATGTAAATTATTAATGTAGTAAAACAGTTTAGGGATCACAAGTTCAAGCCATTGTTCGGCTTTTGACTATTACTGTGATACTAAATAGATGAAAAACACATTCATCAGATTATAGTATTTTTTCAGAACTTAGAATATCTATACTATCTATAATAATATTATAAAGATTTGGATTTTTGTATGTAACGAATAAACATAAAAACTACTGGACCGATTTCAAAAACTCTTTCACTATTAGAAAGCTACATTATCCCTGAGTAAAATAGGCTATATTTATTACAAGAAAAACTTAGAGATCCTCAGAAATTCTCACTAAAACCAACACAAGGTGCAAAAAAATTAGCCATAAAATATTTTTCATCGCATGCGCTGCGAAAAGTATTGATGATAGAACAAAAAAATGTTTTACAATATTATAGAACGTATCAATATCTACAAAAAACTCCGCGAGACCATATGTCCGATTATTGTAGTTAAGTCACTGTAACTACTTTTTTACATTTTAAAAGTTGATAAAAATGCCTATCAAAATCAGACCATGTTTTCCATAACTTTGTATTAATTCTTATCCAAATAAATTATTTCGTAATGAAGACTGTTTCAATACCTGTTAATTACTTTTTAAATTATTGAAATCGGATATTCCAGTCAAAAGATATTACGAAATAAAAATATCAAGATAAATAAAAAATAATCCCAGACGGGCCGCCGGCGCGGTGTGGAGTGCCTCGCAGCGCAGCGAATAACGCGGCGATAGAGGAGCGACAGAATGCGGGAGCCAAAATGTTAAAAAAAAATTATCCACCCGTGCGAAGCCGGGACGCGGCCCTAGTAGTTAATAAAGGATCAGCTGAGATATAAACTACTCCATACCCTCTGTCTGTCAATAGATCGTTGAGACATTCAGGTCAATAGAGATACCCTAATAATGTAATGCAAATTAAAGGAATGAAGCCAGTCTTTGTTTCTTTGGTCCTTGAATGTTGATATATTCATTGATATCGTACTACATTAGCTTTGAATGTTATTTATTTAAAAAAAAAGTATTTAATACGTAATTTACAATATTTTTATCATAAACTTATGATATTGAGTCTCTTCAAAATCCATCTACGAACATTTTCTCAATAGTCAGAGCTCAGTGCAGCTCACGTAGGAGATAGATGTAATGCCAAGAAAGAAGAACAGTGCTGCCAACATTGGCACCTATTGACAGGAATTCTCACGGGTGTTAATATTTTAACGGAAAAATTCAAAACGAGTGATACAAAGAATTGCTTCAACTTTGTATGAGTCGCTATTATCTAATTTAAAGGTTCTTCAAATTAAATAAACATGACTTTTCTCTTCATTTGCACCGAAACCTCTACTTTAACCAACTGTGTGTTAATCTATTAACACTATACTATAAATTTGAAAACACCAATTAGTAAAATAATTGTATTATTGAATTTTAGATGATAAGGTTTGCCGCAATCTCGTAGACGTCTTAAGAAGCATAAAATTAGAATAAAATAAGATGCTTTTAACTATACTAGAATAATAACAGTTTTAGTATAAGTAAATAAAAAAGGAAAAAGAAAAGAAAAATTACGCTAGTTTAAGAATTCGCGAACAACAGACTCATTAAGAAAGTCGATCAACGAATCTTCGCTTCATCTTGTTATAACTTCAAGAAAAATAAATGAGCAAAGTCAAAAACATTCTCGGCGTTTCTAAAAAATGGTGGAACCTGTTTTCACCCTTTGGGCAATCATTAGTTTAATTAAACGCCAAAATTAACAGCTCAAAGTTTTCTCATTTTTTCCATCCTACAAAACACTGAATCAAAGATAAAGCTGGAACTTTTAAGACAAAGTATGTTTTAGGATTCAAGACTTTGGACAAAGTTTTGTTTCAATGTTTTTCTTTGCTGCATAACTTAAATACAATTTACTTTTTTAACAATCAGTTAAGGAATTGAATATTCATAATAAAGTCATAATTTCTTTGGTATGGTAGGCGCTTTATGTGATAATATTTTTGAAGGTGGTAACATTAGCACGTATCTCATACGCGCTCTATTCTTTTAGCCAATCAGAACTCTCAGTTTCTCGCGGAAATGATCGATATGTAGACATTTTTAAAAGAAGATTCTCATCTCACGATCGATAAGTCGTGGGTTCAAATCCCGGACATTGCACTACTGGTGATTCATACTGCTAGTAATATTTTTAAAAAAAAAGTTAGAACTCGGAAAAAAATATATGGAAAGAATGAATTATATATTACTTTTAAAATAGTTGAGGGAAACAGATGATTGAAATGAAGTAAGTACTGATTGTTGATAACACTATAATGTATGGAAGAAAGGTGTATTTGTATTGAGTCTGATTTTCAGAAAAAAAAAAACTTCCCATTACTATTAAGAGTATACTCAAATGAAAATAGTTACATGTAATCTAGATAGACGCCGAGCTTTGCCTGGGGCTTGAGAGCCAGAAGCAGGTTTAAATACGTGAATAGATTAATATGTACTGCGCGATAGCACTTTACAGGCTAACTCAATCCTATCGGAACGAAAGTTATATATTGTGTACTAGAAATAAGATGAAATAAAACTACCCACGAATACTATATATGTATTTAGTAAACAAAATTTTTAAGTTTACTAAATACATATATTGGTTAAAAATAGCAAAATGCCATCAGTTAACAATACCGACCTTAAAGGTCGTGGAACTTGTATGACTCCATTGTCAAGGATTTGTATATTATTACTGTCTTTTTAGTGTTACTGTGCAGTGTAGCTTCCATATAATTAACAAGCATCTATTACCTCGTAACAGCAATCAAAATGTTCCTAAACTACTACTACTTCTTAGTACTAAAACAATTGCGCAGATTTTATAATTGAATTGCAAGAAAAATAAATAGAAATAAACTGTACAAATCCAAGAACGTATGAACAGTTTATTTCGCTTCATATCTTCTTACGAACAAGTTAACATTTTCCAAAGAAAAATATTTTAAAAACGTTTATACATTTCAACTAAAACTTTAGAAATAAAATTTTAGATAAGAAAATTTCGTAAACAGTCTTAAAATAAAATCAAAAATCAAGTATTTAATTTCTATTGAACATAAAAATAATTCGTTCAATAGTCCTCCGATGTCTAGACTCTTGATAAATTTTATTAAACCTATTTTATCTAGAATTAGTGTCCTATTCATTTCTGTCCATTTAACCATCCCTATAAAGTCATGAAAATAATCTGTAAGTAAGAGCGGGCTCCTTTGGATTAGCAGAACTCACATGATGAAAGAAATAAAAATGATTCACCAGTCTCCATACTTTTTTTACTATTCACTTCAACGATTAATATAACACTGTGTCCAAATTTGGCAAATACCCGCCTTTTATAGACTTTTACAGACTTCACAAAATCAACAAATGACGGAAGTGATATTTTAAACAATACTTCCTTTCTATCTAAACACAAAGATAATTATTTATTAAAGTTATCATAATTGCATAAAGTTATTAGAATAATCAGTTTTTAATAACTGTAATAAAAGAGAAGAAGAAAAATTATTAAACAATGTAGGTACAAATCATCGCTCATTTCCGGCGTCAACAAGATCAATTTAAATTTCAAAGATTTACAGTAAAAACTCTAACATAAATAACTGTTGAAAGCCGAAGCTGTGGAAGCTGCAACAATAAAAAGGCATGAGCCTTGTGATGTAAATTAATCCACTAAAACATACGTACACAGCATACGAGCCCTGTTTAAAAAGCGATAAATCTTTCACGAGCTCAAACATCAGTTCGTAAGAACTTACAGCAATTAGGCGGCTGATTGCAAGGAATGCACATACTCACATTCACATAACTGTGTTATAGTTGCCACCGTAGCGGATATCGTTGCCACTGAAGTAGAGAAGTCATTGCAGCTTAAATTCGTTGTACGTAGCACTATGAGATGCTACAATGTCTATTTAAAAGCTAATGGGCATCCTGACAAGGACTATTGATGCCACTTACAATGTCCATAAACAAAGTCCACGGACAATGTTCGTGGTTGTACCCAGCATCGCTAGAACGTACCACTTCGATCAACTGAGACGCCAGGTTTATAACAGAAAATCTACTTGTACAATGTTGTTAGCTTTAATGCTAGGTTCACAATAGCTTTGTAAAATGAATGCAACAAGTCTACGGAGGGGAACACGTATCATCACGACCCTTCAATGGCCCACTGCTGAGCCAGGTCTCCTCCTCAGAATGAGAAGGGTATTAGGCCATAGTCCACTACGCTGGCCCAGTGCGGGTTGGGAGACTTCACACACCTTTGGGAACTTTTTGGGAACTTTCAGGAGTGCAGGTTTCCTGACGATGTTTTCCTTCACCGTTAAAGCTAGTGATATTTAATTGCTTAAAACAACACACATAACTCAGAGTCAGAGGTGTGTGCCCAGGATCGAACCTCGGACCTCCCGAGTAAGACTTGAAGTCTCAACCACTGGGCCATCACTGCTTTTGGAACACCTATACTTTCTCTATATAAGAAACTAGCGGCCCATCCCGGCTTCGCGCGGGTGGAATATTATTTTTAAAAATATATTGGCCCTCCCGCATTTCGGTGCCCCCTCTCTTGCCGCTTTACTCGCTGCGCTGCGTCGCTATACTGGCCCGTCGCGTCGGCGTGTATTTTTTGTTTATATTGATATTTTTAATTTCGTAATATCTTTTGAATGGAAAGTCCGATTTTAATAATTCAAAAAGTAAATTACAGGTATTGAAATAGTCTTGAATACTAAATAATTTATTTGGATAAGGATTAATACAAAGTTATAGAAAACATGGTCTGATTTTGATAGGCATTTTTATCAACTTTTAAAATGTAAAAAAGTAGTTATAGTGACGTAACTATAATAGTTGGACATATGGTCTCGCGGACTTTTTTGTAGATATTGATACGTTCTATAATATTGTACAACATTTTTTTGTTCTATCATCAATACTTTTTGCAGCGCACGCTATGAAAGATATTTTATGGCAAATTTTTTGGCACCTTGGGTTGGTTTTAGTGAGATTTCCTAAGGATCTCTAATTTTTTCTTGTAATAAATATAGCCTATGTTACTCAGGGATAATGTAGCTTCCTAATGGTGAAAGAATTTTTGAAATCGATCCAGTAGTTTTTATGTTTATTCGTTACATACAAAAATACAAAAATACAAAAATACAAAAATACAAAAATACAAAAATACAAAAATACAAAAATACAAAAATACAAAAATACAAAAATACAAAAATACAAAAATACAAAAATACAAAAATACAAAAATACAAAAATACAAAAATACAAAAATACAAAAATACAAAAATACAAAAATACAAAAATACAAAAATACAAAAATACAAAAATACAAAAATACAAAAATACAAAAATACAAAAATACAAAAATACAAAAATACAAAAATACAAAAATACAAAAATACAAAAATACAAAAATACAAAAATACAAAAATACAAAAATACAAAAATACAAAAATACAAAAATACAAAAATACAAAAATACAAAAATACAAAAATACAAAAATACAAAAATACAAAAATACAAAAATACAAAAATACAAAAATACAAAAATACAAAAATACAAAAATACAAAAATACAAAAATACAAAAATACAAAAATACAAAAATACAAAAATACAAAAATACAAAAATACAAAAATACAAAAATACAAAAATACAAAAATACAAAAATACAAAAATACAAAAATACAAAAATACAAAAATACAAAAATACAAAAATACAAAAATACAAAAATACAAAAATACAAAAATACAAAAATACAAAAATACAAAAATACAAAAATACAAAAATACAAAAATACAAAAATACAAAAATACAAAAATACAAAAATACAAAAATACAAAAATACAAAAATACAAAAATACAAAAATACAAAAATACAAAAATACAAATCTTACTTCTTTATAATATTATAGTATAGACTAGAGGCCTGCCCTCGCTTCGCTCCGGGTATTTAAAACAATATTCTAATTGATGTCCTTAATTTGTTATTCTGTAATTGTGTAGTTTTTCATTATTTGAAAAATGAGAGAGAGAGTAAGAAAAAGTTATAAAATGAAAAATAATAGAAACAAAAATAAAAGAAAAGAGACAGACGCTAAGAGAGGGAGGACAGACCAAAAATAAAGATGAATAGGTAAAGGAGAGAAAGAGAGAGACAGAGAGAGAGAGAGAAAGAGAGAGACAAAGAGATTAAAATCGGATCAGTAGCAACAAAATGGCCATATTCTATTAATTAAAAAATGTATATGGCAACACTAAATCACCTTCGTCCCTCACGAATAGTGTAGTTTTCTATCAGTGAAAGAATTTTATAAATCGGATTAGTAACAACAAAATGACCATATTCTATTATTTAAAAAATGTATATGGCAACACTAAATCACCTTCGTCCCTCACGAATAGTGTAGTTTTCTATCAGTGAAAGAATTTTATAAATCGGATTAGTAACAACAAAATGACCATATTCTATTATTTAAAAAATGTATATGGCAACACTAAATCACTTTTGTCACTCACGAATAGTGTAGTTTTCTATCAGTGAAAAATTTTTTTTAAATCGGATTTGTAGTTCCTGAGAAACTCTTCAATTTACAAAATGGCCACCTTATGGCACTTAAATGGCCATATCTTTTTAATTAGAATATTTATGGCAACACCACATAGCCTATGTTACCCGGAAAGGATGTAGCTTTCTATCGGTGAAAGAATTTTCAAAACCGGTTCAGTACTTTCAGAGCCTATTCGCAACAAACAAACAAACATACAAACATACAAATATACAAACATACAAACAATCAAATCTTTCCTCTTTATATAATAGTATAGATGACGAATTGAGTAAATACGTTAATATAAATATTCTGATATACATAATATAAATTAATTTATATACCTAAGTATCAGGATTTTTTATATAACCGAAATAAAATAAAACGATATTTTTTTTAATGTTTTCTTTCTATCTTTACTTTTATCTTCACGTATGAATGTATGTATGTCTCTGAAAGTATATTTGTATAAATGTAACGAAATTAGTTACGGTGTTCAATGTTGTATTTGTTGCATATTTAAATATAGTCTTTATTTAATTTTAATTGCATGTCACCACAAAAGCAGAAATACAATAATAAATTTTTATTTTATTATTGTATTTCTAAATCATCTCAATTCATTCAAAAATCCTTATTTCTTTATATATTATAGAGAAGGAATATCTTGAACACAATAATAAAAGTTTGCGATTATTTTTCTCCGAGTAACTTTGTTCGACAGACGTCGCTCACCGGAACCGGAACTCAGTTTCAAACCGCTTTACACTGACACGCTTCGAGATTTCCATGCCGTACTAAGGTCTAAACCGTAAAAACTATATATTTGTGATATATCCCAATTTTTAACATTTACAAACTGAGATTTTAAAATTGTAAATAGGTTTTTAAAAAAAAAAACAAACATTAAATTACTTTCATCAAGAAAACTAAGACAGTTAGCAACACCGTTGAAAACTTGTTGCTTTTATTAAAATACTAGCGGCCTGCCCTCGCTTCGCTCCGGGTATTTAAAGCGATATTATAATTAATGTCCCTAAATTGTCAATCTGTAATTCATTATTTGAAAAAAAGAGAGAGAGAGAGTAAGAAAAAGTTATAAAATGAAAAATGATAGAAACAAAAATAAAGAAAAGCGACAGATGATAAAGAAAAGCGACAGCGAGAGGGCAGAACTAAAATTGAATGGGTAAAGGAGAGAGAAAGAGAGAAATTATCGAAAGAAAGAAAGTGAAAAGAGGCTAATCGTTCTGAACAGATAAAAATAAAAATTAAAGTGAGAAAAAAGAGAGAGGATGAGAGAGAATGATAGTATTATAAGAGAAAGAGAGACGGAAATACTATAGACTTCTCTCTGTGAAAGAATTTTTCAAATCAGATCAGTAGCAACAAAATGGCCATGTTCTATTAATTAAAAAATGTATATGGCAACACTAAATCACCTTTGTCCCTCACGAATGGTGTAGTTTTCTCTCAGTGAAAGAATTTTTAAAATCGGATTAGAAACAACAAAATGGCCATATTCTATTATTTAAAAAATTATATGGCAACACTAAATAACTTTTGTCACTCGCGAATAGTGTAGTTTTCTATCAGTGAAAAATTTTTTTAAATCGGATTTGTTTTTCCTGAGAAACTCTTCAATTTACAAAATGACCACCTTATGGCACTTAAATGGCCATATCTTTTTAATTAGAGTATTTATGGCAACACCACATAGCCTATGTTACCCGGAAAGGATGTAGCTTCCTATCGGTGAAAGAATTTTCAAAATCGGTTCAGTACTTTTCGAGTCTATTCGCAACAAACATACAAACAATCAAATCTTTCCTCTTTATATAATAGTATAGATATAGATAAGACTGTATATAACCCCTGTTCCGATAGACTTGAGCCTGTTGTCAAACGTAATTCGTCTGGTGACCATTACGGCTGTGCAGTGATGTGGTGTCGTAATGCTGGATCTGCATAACTAACGTTTGGAATAAATTTTTAATATTGGTTACTCAATTTTCCGTTTTAAGTGCACATTATTGTTGTATTTTACGTGTTACTGTGCGGTATTGATCCTAAGTAAATTATTTTTATATATTAAAATTTATATTCTCATACTAATATTATAAACGCGACGGATGGACGTAATTTTTTTTATATATATAGAGATATTTTTAAAACCTACTTTTATAGAAGCCGATAAATAATACAACATACGGAATAGGTATGGAAGTGCTAAAACATTTTTTTAATAGGAAATTGCACCCAGGGGAAATTAGGACCAACTATATGGCAAACAGAAGAGGAAGACAACCAGGAAAAACTACATATACAGAGCACAGATAAATTAATTAAAGATATGGAATAAATAAATATGATCTATATTCGGGATTGATATAGAAGTGGAAGTGCCTCGCGCTACAAAGACATTCCACATACCGGCTCGCACTTCTTACACCGCCTTCCGCATTTCAGACCTTTTCGTGCTACAAAATACCTAAATATCTATACATATAATAAGGGTGTAAATTATAGAATGTCTATATATACCACATTTAAGAAAATTAAAATTAAATAACCAGTAATCTAACCCAGCTTCGAATGAGTTTGATTTATCACTACATAGTATAAAACAAAGTCGCTTTCTCTGTCCCTATGTCCCTATGTATGTTTAAATCTTTAAAACTACGCAACGGATTTTGATGTGTTTTTTTTAAATAGATAGAGTGATTCAAGAGAAAGGTTTATATGTATAAAACATATATAATATAGTAGAGAAACACTGATAATTGTAGAGGTTTCTAATGTGATGTCGTAAATAACCACATTTTTTTGCGCTTACATTGCAAACGCTGGCTGAACCCTACGAGATAGATCAAAATAATGTAATACAGTATTGTACACCTTAAAAGGTCTACAAAAAAATCCACGATGGTATATGTCTACCTCTTAGGGATAACCCACAATAACCATTTATTATCCTTTATTTTTACAAAAAAAATTGCACCCGGGCGAAGCCGGACGGGTCGACTAGTAATATTATAATATGAAAATTAACTAGACGTGATTAACTAGAATAGATAATAGATTTACCTGAGGGACGACCACTGTCGTCTAGTTAATTTTCAATATATTCCTCTATATGTATAAGAAACTGAACTCCCATACTAACATTCATCTCCTATTGCAACTTTGGTTCAGCGTTTTTTTTTTTTTTTATAGTTTATAGGGGCAAACGAGCTGAAGGCCCACCTGTTAAGTGGTCACCGTCGCCCATGGACATCTGCAATACACTGAGGATTGTAGATGCGTTGCCAACCCTACTTTTTGAGGAACCTGTACACTCGGCGTTTGAAGACTCCCATATTAAAGCGCTCTGGGAAAACCTGTGGTGACAAATTATTCCACAGCCTGCACGTGCGTGGGAGGAATGATCTAGACGCACGTACATTGCTGGTATGCCAAGCATCCAAGTGGTGTGGATGAAATTTGTCCCAGCGGCGGAGAGTGCGATGGCGGAAAAGTGTTCGGAGGCACTAACTCAAACAGTTCCTGTGAACATTCCCCATTGTAGAGGCGGTAGAGAACACACAGAGATCCAACGTCTCTCCGGAGACTAAGTTCGTCTAAACCGTCTGTCAGCATGGGATCGTCGATAATACGAACAGCTCGTCGTTGGATGGAGTCAAGAGGGAGCAACTGGTACTTAGGGGCGCCAGCCCAAAGATGAGAACAGTACTCCATATGTGGACGAACCTGGGCTTTGTATAGCAACATCCGGTGTTCTGAAGTGAAGTACTGTCTCGCTCTGTTAAGTACGCCCAGTTTTTTAGAAGCCAGCTTGACTTTGCTCTCCAAATGGCCCAGAAACTTGACCTCGTTCGATATATCGACTCCAAGGATCCCAATGCTATTGCTGTTGTGGAGGGGAATGTTCTGGAATTTGGGCGCCAAAATAAAGGGAGTCCTTTTTGCGGTAAACGCGCAAACCTGGGTCTTCGAAGGGTTAAACTGGACGAGGTTATGTCTTCCCCAATCAGAGACCAGCTCCAGAGAGGTCTCGATTTCAGACACCAGGCTTTCTCTTCTTTCCTCCACCTCAATGCGAGGAATGTTTGCTCGGCCAGTATAAAGAGCATCGCCAGTACTGTCGTCCGCATAGCAACGAAAGTTGCTGATTTGCAACATATCGTTGATATGCAGAATAAACAATGTTGGCGATAACACTGAGCCTTGGGGTACTCCAGCATTAATGGACCTGGTGTTCGAGCATGTACCGTCGACAACGACCTTGATGCTCCGCCCACTAAGGAACCTGGATACCCAACTGCATAATTCCTCGGGTAGTCCATAGGAAGGTAGCTTCGCTAATAGAGCTTTGTGCCAAACCCGATCGAAAGCTTTAGCGATATCTAAGCTAACAGCCATAGCTTCTCCTTTGCTCTCTATGGCACTTGCCCAGCGGTGAGTAAGGTACACAAGAAGATCCCCAGCACTGCGACCATGACGAAAACCATACTGTCGGTCGCTAATAAGCTGGTTATCTTCAAGGTAGCCAAGGATTTGTGTATTAATAATACGCTCCATCACCTTAGAGAGCAAGGAGGTTATTGCAATAGGCCGGTAATTAGACGGGTTGGTGCTGTCACCTTTCTTGGGAATAGGGTGAACGATGGCTACCTTCCAAGAAGTTGGGACTATTCCAGTGGTATAAGAGAGAGAAAAAAGGCGCGTTAGTGTTGAAGTCAACTCAGGAGCACACGTTTTTAGCACGATTGCTGGGATTCCGTCAGGTCCGCTGGATTTCTTAACGTCTAGGGAAAGGAGCGTTCGACGCACCGCGCTTTGTGAGAAACGTACATTTTGCAAAACGCATTCGCATCTCGGAATTGCAGGCGGTGCCTTTCCCCCATCATCAAGATTTGAACTCGACGCAAAAAGAGTGCACAGAAGATCGGCTTTCTCTTTCGCGGAGTGTGCCAGCGAACCATCAGGACCGTGCAGAGGTGGTAAAGAGGGCTTACAGAAGTTCCCTTCGACGGCTTTAGCGAGAGACCAAAATGCACGGCTTCCTGAAGGGAAGCTTATTAACTTCTCACCAATGCCTCGAATGTGCTTAAGCCTTGCTCTGGCAATATGCTTCTTATAGGATCTGGAGGCAGCATTGAATTTCTTTTTAAAATCGGAAGCATGGGGATCCTTCGCAGCAAGTGCCGCGGCCCAGGCACGATAGCATTCCTGCTTGGCGATCAAAGATCTTGCGCAGTTTGCATCGTACCAAGGTCGCGAACCGCCGCCAGTACGGACAACCTTGCTGGGAATGAAACATTCCATTCCTTGCAAAATAATGTCCGTAACAGCGTCAGCGCAGACCGATGGATCATCCGATGTAAAACAAAGCTGCCTCCATGGGTAGGATGCGTAGAACTCTCGTAATCCGTCCCAATCTGCTGATTTGTAGTGCCATACACGGCGGGTCCCAGATGGGCGGGAATGGCCATGCAGCACCACAGGGGCCTCGGAGTGTACCAGGCAATGGTCAGATGTACCCAAAGGCGCATTGACGGATACCAGGTAGCCCTCCGGGTGGGTAGTCAGCAGAAGATCCAATAGAGAAGGTGTATGGTTCTCGGTATCAGGGATCCTGGTTACTCCTGACACAAGTTGGGAGAAACCATAGGCCAGAGCAAAACTGTGAGCAGCTCTCCCCGCGTGGTCTGTGATTCGTGATCCTAACCACTCACTGTGGTGGGCATTAAAGTCGCCAAGGACCACAACCTCCGCGCTGGGATAGCGCTGAAGCACGAAATCTGTAACCTCCTGAACGTGCCCAAAAAGACGGTCGACTTCAGTGTTACCGGTGTGAGACCTGTAAAGACACGCGTAAATCCGCGTATTATCGCCAAAGTTAACGCGCGCCCACAGAACTGACAGGTCTCTAATTTCGAGGTTGCCGAGTCTTTGACAGCAGATATCGTCTCTAACATACACACACACTCCGGCTTGAGGGATAAACGCCTGTTCCAGAGTGTACCCTGGGTAGTTTAAGTATGATGTGTCGTCAGGAATCGATATCTTCGTCTCTGTTAAAAAAAGTAAGGCTGGCTTTGCCGTTTCGAGGTGGTGATGCACGGCATTTAAATTCGAATGTAATCCCCTTATATTGCAAAAGTCCACACTGAATGTGGAAGAGGGAGCCGCTGTGCGTAACTTCTTTTTTCTTGTTCGGACAACCATTGAGTGAAGAAAAAATTTCAGAGATGTACAGGTAGGGGATAAAACGGGAAAGATTGGGACTGCCTTCGCAATCCCTTGGACAAGAAGCACTTCGGAAAATCCTATTCTGGAGGCTGAGTTTAGTTTGTCGCCGGCGCGGGGGACGGAAGGGCCCCCGATCCGACCTGTTAATCGATCGCCGCGTTCCACACCGATTTCCCACTCCGGCACGGCGGTCCAGTGACAGGCTTTTAACAATGGCGGCGGGACAGCCTCCCAAGTTGGGATCATCCTGGGTTCGGGTCCCCTACGAACCATCGGGCGGCCAGCGTAGAACCGTTTCATCGGGTCTCCCTGGACCCCGCGCCGACGCCAAACGCTCAACCTCTCAGGAACAGGTCCGATGCCGGACCAGGGGCTGCAGAAGTGACCACATTCAAAGGGATTCGGAAAGGGGGTGGAGAGGGAAATTGTTGTGGTTCTTCTTAGCTTTATTAAAATCTAATAATTTTATGTACAAATAATATCTCAAAACAGAAGAAATCAAGATTAATAACTCAAGAAATGCTTTTTACCCGTGAGGGGACGGGTTAGAATACAGTTCCCCTCTGCCGCTGGGAAAGCATCTCGTAAAAGGCGAGTACCCGAGCCCCCTGTCTGGTGGTAGGGGATTCCATCCCCGTCTGGCTCGCGACCACTATCATACGAATCCGACCGCCAAGTGTCAAAGACGTGTTCCGGTCGAGCCGCATGTATGCCAGACTTGCCCACTCCGGCACGGCGGTCCAGTGACAGGCTTTTAACAATGGCGGCGGGACAGCCTCCCAAGTTGGGATCATCCTGGGTTCGGGTCCCCTACGAACCATCGGGCGGCCAGCGTAGAACCGTTTCATCGGGTCTCCCTGGACCCCGCGCCGACGCCAAACGCTCAACCTCTCAGGAACAGGTCCGATGCCGGACCAGGGGCTACAGAAGTGACCACATTCAAAGGGATTCGGAAAGGGGGTGGAGAGGGAAATTGTTGTGGTTCTTCTTAGCTTTATTAAAATCTAATAATTTTATGTACAAATAATATCTCAAAACAGAAGAAATCAAGATTAATAACTCAAGAAACGCTTTTTACCCGTGAGGGGACGGGTTAGAATACAGTTCCCCTCTGCCGCTGGGAAAGCATCTCGTAAAAGGCGAGTACCCCAGCCCCCTGTCTGGTGGTAGGGGATTCCATCCCCGTCTGGCTCGCGACCACTATCATACGAATCCGACCGCCAAGTGTCAAAGACGTGTTCCGGTCGAGCCACATGTATGCCAGACTTGCCCCCTCCCTCTCCCATCCCATTAATGCTGCGGATCTAGTGGTCTGTGGACTCTTGCTCAGGGTTCGTTGAAACGGCAGCATTTTTTTTTCACTCCCCCTCCCCACTCTATCTTCGAGGATGCAACGCATCGGCAAAACAAGAGGATATCTATTGTTTTGCCGATGTCCATGGGCGATGGTGGCCACTTACCATCAGGTGGACCATTTGCTCGTTTGCACCTTATCTACCATAAAAAAAATATAAAAAACTTTTATACTGACTCTATAGAACTTTTTTTAACAATTTAAGTTGACAACAGCGTTAAGGACTATATTCGGGGGTGGTAGTAGTAATAACTATATTCGGGTGTAGTGCTTTATATTTTATTTTGTGACGGTTATAAACTTTACATAAAGTAAATTCAACATTTAAGATAACAATAATAATAAATAATATAAAGAGGTAATAAAATAGTAATTAATAAATATTATAACATAATATGTACAAATAAACATAAAAAGTAATTTATTTTATATTTAAAATGTCATTTAATACATTAGAAATAATAATTGATCATAATTTTCAATAATAGATATATTAAAAATAATGCAAACGGTTCGTGTATTATGAAGACGGTTCGTGTATTAGCTAGTATGGGGAACGGAATGTATGGAACTGCCGATAGTCAGACCGATCGCCCAGCATATATAGGGGGGCATCGTGAGATCGTCGGCACAGCATCTCACATTCATGTACTACATATGATACCGATATAATAAGAGGTCATAAAAAGTATTTATCATAGGTGGTTTGTGGGTGACCATCTAAAGAATTATAACAATATAAAACATGTATAGGGGCGATGCATGTAATAATAATGAACCTCTTAAATAATGAATATAAATATGTTTTAATAATAATATCTTATGTAGTTACGATGTTATGGTGATGCATGTGTTTAGATCAGCCTCCTTATAAAAGTGTTCTGCGAGAATAGTCTTGCAGGACCGCCATATTTCGAACGAGCTTTGGCATACGGACGGAAGGTGACTCTTAGATGATTTTGATTGTCTTTGAGAAGTCCATCTGTCTGTTGCTGGAGCCTTGCGTATCTTGGTGGTACGGACGCGAGATGCCTCTTAGTGTGATTAAGTTCTACATTGAGAATTCTTGTGTACGGTGCCGGATATGCTTTATTCTTGACGATGCGCTGTGGACTGGTTTGTAGGCTTTGTGGCTACATCAGCTACTGGCAGACTACCCCCATGACAAGTTGTCTTGAATATTTCGTGATTTGATACTCCGAGGTCTCTGGTGACTCAGACGATGTTGTTTGTGTCTATCACTCTATGATTTGATACTTCAACGTCCTGATGTCCTAGTTGATATCGCTGTGTCTATCACTCTGTGATTTGATACTCCGAGGTCTCTGATGACTCAGACGACATTGTTTGTGTCTATTACTGTGATTTGTTACTTCAACGTCCTGATGTCCAGTTTGATATCGCTGTGTACACTCTATGATTTGATACTCCGAGGTCTCTCATGGCTCAGACGATGTTGTTTGTGACTCTCACTGTGATTTGATACTTCAACGTCCTGGCGTCTCAGTTGATATCGTTGTGTCTATCACACCATCGTATCCAGCTGCTGAGCGGTGCGGAGGCTGTAAGCCGAAGTGGTACGTTCTAGCGATGCTGGGTACAACCACGAGCATTGTCCGTGGACTTTGTTTATGGACATTGTGAGTGGCATCAATAGTCCTTGTCAGGACTGCCCCTTAGCTTAGTGCTTTTAAATAGACATTGTAGCATGTCATAGTGCTAGGGCGTCTGGTGAATTATCCTTATGGGATGTTCACTAGCATATAGGACAGTGTGGCCTACTTTGTCTCTTTACTTCCGTGGCTTGCCACGTAAAATAATGATCTGGCGTATTACGTCTCTTTGTTTGACTCATATGCTCGATGGGAGTGTTGCTTTTTGTAAGCGAGTTGTACATATATCATATTTCACATTCCACTAAGGTGGACCATAACACATATTTATATCAGCTCCGGCTGCAACGATTATCAGCTCCGGCTGCAACGATTATCAGCTACGGCTGCAACGACTTATCCACTACGGTGGTTTTTACTTATCAGCTCCGGCTGCAACAATATCCACTTCGGTGGCAACATTTTATCAGCTCCGGCTGCAACGATTATCAGCTACGGCTGCAACGATATCCACTCCGGTGGCAACGATAACACATTTATGTGAATATGAATATGTGCATTCCTTGCAATCAGCCGCCTAAGTGCTGTGAGTTCTTACGAACTGATGTTTGAACCAGTGATTTATTTATCACTTTATTTATAACCAGGGCTTGTCCCTTTGTCTTCGGACACCTTGCAGCTTTGCTGTTTTATTGGATTCATTTCCATCACAAGGCTCACGCCTTTTTATTATTACAGCTTCGGCTTATTTAATAAGGCTTCGGCTTTCAACACTGCAGTCTTGACTGTATTACCCGGACTTCGGTCCTTGCTAATGTAGCATCAAAAGTGTAGGCGCACTATAAATAGCTCCCACCTTCTATCCTGGAGGGTTCACGATTTGGTTGGAACCCATTGTCGGTGGCGGGTGTGGGGCTGCCGACCCCTTTTCTCTTTTATATTTAAATATTATAAGAGGAAGGGTGAGACTCCTTCAGCTATCTTCTTTATCATTAACATCCTTCTGATGTCATTATTTATAAAATTATTATACATCTATGCGTCATCACAGCATCGTTATTACATTAATTTAATAAAATGCAAATCGATCTTTATTTAGTTTAATTTATCTTCTTCGATAACCTATTGAACACATGCCTCTGATACTCTAAAAGAACTTTGATGGTTATTATTTACACAACGTATTAAGGGTCCTAACTAGATGATCACATGCCTAATTAAATATTTTATAAATGATTTATTAACCGTTATTGACTTGCTGTCTTCCTCTTGCGTTATTTATTTATATTTATTATGTATTCTATGTATATATTTTATAGAGTTAGCTCGATATAGTTACAATTTCCAGGCTGTATATAAACTCTGTTCCTACAGACTTGAGCCAGTTGTCAAAAGGAGCTCGCCTTGTGGTGTGGATGTACATTTGTGTGGTGCCTTGATACAGGGTTTTCATTACTAAGGGTAAGGTTTTAATATTGGTTAATCAAATAAAAATTTAAGTAAAGCCAAAGTAAGTACAGGAATCCTCAAAACTTGAGACGGCCAAGTTACGTAAGTTATCGACGTTGGAGCGGATTTAAGTTTGTTTCAGAATACATACGTGATAAATTGCATGGACGCATTAGTTCCAGTTCGTTTGCTGACGTAGCTTAGTTCACTTTATAAAGTCTATTAAATAAACTTTCAGCTTAAGTATGCAAGCTTTGCATTAAATTAAGTCTAGAAATCAGGATAAAAATGGAATTTCGAGAATGTTTAAAACTTTCTTGTATTTAAATTTTTTGTCAAACAAAAGTTGAATTACATTGAAAAGAAATGTTTAAGTTTTAACTTCAAACCCAGTTTTATTGCAGATATTTTTTTAATATTCATCATATTGTTTCACCACATCAAAAAATTGAAGAAACTCCTCAGTGTAAAAGAGTATAAAAGACAATATATTCTAACAAAGTTTGATGGGTCAGACTTGTGAAAAAGTAAAATCCAAAGAATGAAGTTTTTTTGAAAATCTCTAAAACGACTTGAAACAAAGACCTTAAATTTTGACAGCATTATCTGGATTTTTATTTCGAACCAAAACGATCTTTAAAGTAAAAAAATACTCTGCGAGAGCAAATACAATACTTTAATGTGTTAACAACTCCGTTATCTGATAGATAACTGTCATAAACTAATGAAGCTGTGCTAGGTAAAATACCTATGAGTTTATAACATATATTTAGATGTTATATATACTACTATTAGATAATATTTACAATATCGATTTTAATGCGATGTTAATAATAACGTGTGTTCAATGTTCCTAATGGCAGTAAGTAGAAGTATTTTTAAATATGTATTCATTATCGGTAGTGGTTAACGATTTATTGTATTCATAGTAAATAATATTAACAGCAATTTAAATATCCTAATAAAATTTTTTACTGACAAACAGAGGGACAATCAAAAGTTGTTTTGGCTTCTATCGGCGTTAAAATGGGGGTCCTTCGGGGGTCTCATTAAGTTTTCTTAAATATCTTCTTTGTACAGACATTCGATAAGTTACATATATAGTAACGTATATACTGTTAGATTATAATCTATCTCGCAATATTGTAAACCGTAACATACTGCTTACAATTTAACCTATTTTATTTCCGTACATTATAATCCAAAGAAGTGAAACCGTCGAATTTCGGTTGTGTTGCTACAAATATAATAAAATTTTAATTTTTTTATTATGTTCATTATGGTCATTGTAATAGTTTTGTAACTCTATAGTAAATACATACTAATTCACAATTTGACGTTTTCATTTCCATATATTTTATTGATTACCTAAAATAATAAATACAAACTTTATATCACAATTCTTGAAGTGCATTTTTTTATATGACTTGAAGAAGAAAGGTGTCGTCTTTCATTCTTAACTCAGTGGACACAAAACTATAAGAGGTACCAATAAGAGAGAGCCTTCGGACAGCTGACAATTTAACATGCGACAGGTTGGGATTTGACGGTTTCACTTTAATACATTATAATCTACCGAAAAATAATATAAATGTAAAATAATGTAAATTGTTCTTACAGTTTACAGTCTTTCAACATTTCACAATATCGCAATACAGATTATAATCTAACGGTGTTTACAATTTTACGGTGACCTATTGAGCATTGATTATTATTGTTACCTATATTAAAATATAATATTTACTAAAGAAGTAAACTTCGATACTATAATGGCGAGAGTTTAAAACTTTTTAATATATCAAAATTTAATAAATGAATACACGCATTATTTCAGATACTTTTATACTAATGTCTTAGAAAACATTACTTCAAAAAGTCTTTTATTTTACAGTAAAGTTTTAAATCAAATCACTTTAAATATTCCATTTACTTGAAGAGAATTTTCTTTACATTCGCTTTGTGTCCAGCAAGAGGTTGCTTGAATCACAATAACTTTAGATTCCGCAGTCACTGGGAAATTTAAAAGTAAAATCTCAGCCACAATTCTATTTGGTCTGCAAAATAAGTTACAAGCTGTCGCTAGTTGTATTACGTACTATTTGATACACACGGATAGTAGAACATATGTGTTTTTTTTCGTAGAGACACATCAGCTCGAGGGCTTAAATTTTTCTGACATTTTCAACTATTATCGTCATATTTCAACCAATTTACATAAAACCGTAAAAAATTATACACTGAAACCTTTCTCATGAATCATTCTGTCCATTACTAAAAACCCCATGAAAATTCGTTCAGTAGTTTTGGAGTTTATCGCAGACAGAAGCGGCGTGAAATTTTGATTTATTATACAATTTTACGTAATGATAGTGATTACGCCATTTAGTATAATTTTTATACATGAGTTTATATTGAGTAGTACGCGGCAGTTTGACAAGTATTACGTAGAGTAAATATTGTCTCTTAGAACAAATGGAAGGATAGTTAAGGATAGAATGAGTGATACTAGTGAGAGTCAAGCAATTAAGGCGAATGATAAGAATTTTATTGAAAAATTTACAAAGATTCAATAATGTTAAAAAATACCAAATTCTGGTAACATATAGGATTTGTAGGTGCAAATAGGTAAACACTGCGACCAATTTACCCTCGTCAGGTTTAATTAAACAAATAAGAAAGGTGGAAGTGATGAGTTAAATTAAAACTCGGTATTAGACCCTGGTAGAACCAAAAAAAATAAAAAAACCGTCTTTGGGTATTTACTAAATGATGTTTGGATTTTATTTACACAAAAGTAGAAACAAAGACGCTCCATGATTTGAATCAATAAGTAAGATACTTTCTATGCTAGAAAAGACACAGTTTCTTTGAGGTAGGTTTAATTTTCTTATCATTTCAGTAAGTAAGTGAATTTATAAAAGTCAATTTTTGACCGCAGTAAAGTGTTATTTCATTCAATTTTAAATCCTCTTTGGACCAAATTCTGAAGTTTCCAAGGACTAAATCTATATATGTTTTATACGACATTTCTTAATTAATATTAGAAATATTACAAATACGAAATATTATGTTTGGTGATTTCTTGATTTCTTAATTTTTTCTAGCTTAGTTACAGCATGACAGTAAAATAAACTGAAATATCGATGTAATTTCTTGCATAAGTATAGAAAAATAAAGACTGCGTTTAACATAGCTTCTGTAAGGAATAATAAATACGTTTATCGAATAAATTCGAGATCGAAAGATTCAAACTTAACTTTCCCATCGGAAACTGTTGTCCGTATACATCAACATTGGAGACATTCAGTTTATCAATAACAAAAAAATGTATGTAATGTTGCGATTTTCGGATTATTTTCTTTACATGCGCGTTATTGTTTATCACTAAATTACATAATTTTTATAAAAGGTTACAATACCTATGTTAGTATCAAAATATGCAAATTGATACCTTCACGCGTTTCTAGGATACACACAGAACTTAGAAGTTTGATCTTTTGGCAGTTCGAAGGGATTTCAGACCTGTGGATTTGATATTAATTCCAACTTGACCTCTACACGTTCCTGAGCAAAAGGGTCTGACTGACAGACAACAAAGTGATCCTGTAAGGGAACCCTAAAAATGTATTAAGTAACGACAATTACCATACTTAATGTAACCCAAGTAGGCAATAAAATTAGTAAGTAGTAAAGCTAAGTAATGAAGTTAACGAAAGCAAATTAGATCGTAAAGCGGCGCCTGTTAATGATGTCATGAATATACAACTATTCTCATTTGTATGTAAATAAGTTTCACTTCTAATAGTGTATTTGGTTTATGTCGCTGAAAATGTAAGTGATAGATTGTGGTTGTATTCCGCGATATGTCGTACAGACGCATTTATTATATGTGTTTATTAATTGTGTACTCAAGCATTTAAGCAAAAATTTTATGTTAATTATTTATTACTCTCATAAAAACCTGGCAAATATATCATTTTTTTTATATATTTTTTGTTGTATATTTTAATCTTGTTTGAGACTGAATTTTCGTTTATTTTTTGAAATATTATTTTATTGCATGATATTATTATTTGTTAATAAAAAAATAAGTAGTTTATTTTTTTAAACAAATTTAAGCAGTGTGCTCATAACTTTTTTTATTGTTTTTCTAATACAATTTTTAGTTTACTTTAATTTAATTTTTTTCTTAAACAACTCTTACTTAACCCGAGAAGGCTAACCTTATCTTAAACCCCGTTTAGGCTAACCATCAGTCGTAACGACGGGTAGGTAATTAATAATGGTTGTTTTTTACTGTTAGGAATAATATATATGAAATCATTTCTATATATATATATAGTAGTGACAAGGGTTGTAAATTAATTAAAAAAATGTTTATCGCATTACGTATATTTTTTTTCGTTTTACAATAACATGTATAAGGAACTATAAAAATGAGATCAATTAGTACTAATTTTTGAAATGCAAATCAACTAGAAATATATAAACACAGCTATATCGTTATTTGACATTTTCGGAAAGCAAAACCTTAAAAAATAAAATTACATAAAAAAAAAAAATTATCTTTGGCACAAGTTATGCAAAAGTTAACTTTATGTTCCCCACATATCGGTTTCTTACAATTAACACATAAAAGTTGTGTCATGTGTTTTTTTTATAATTGCAATACCCGCAGGTTTTTCTTTTGCGATTTTCAGTGGAACCGTCAGTGGAAATAGAAGGTTCTACTTCGTAGGTACCATATTTGACTCCTGGACGTTCCTGGTCTGCTCTTGGACCATTTCATAGTTTTCTCGCTTCATATTTGTCAATTTTACGATTTCTTCGTAAATTTCTTTAGTAAAAATTTTATGAAAGCAGTGCAGCTCACCTGTAAGTCCCTGCAAGAACGAATTGGTCCTCTTGACGCCTGAATTATGTTTCTGATTGAAGTTCTTCCAGAAGTATGCGCCTTTGTTGTTGCCCAAACGTGCCGGTTCTTACTTCTGATGTTTGCTTGTGGTAACGCAATTATCCGTGAAGATTGAGACCGTTCTAGTTCACTAAGGAAAGGAGGAGTTGTTGTTCAGCTCGGGGTTCAATTGGAATATCTTCTTCAGAGTCTAACGGCTCGTAGTTTTCATCTTCTTGAACGTCATCTTCCTCGACAAAGTCTTCTATTTAAGTAGCAAAATCGAACTCAAAATTGTCTGTGTTCAACTCTTCATTTATTATAGCTTATATTTCGTCATCTACCAGAATTCTGTTACGTCACATGTGACAAACAAAGACAAAGACAAAGTACACTCTCAATTCGATGCAAAAAAGTTACTCTAAAGCTAACCACCCGTCGAAACGACGGGCAAAGTTAGCATTACTCGAGATCTAAAACACTTGCCGGAGTGACGTGTTCGCCGACGCGTTGTGTCATACGGGCACTGAGGTCATTTAAAGCGACAACTCATTTCGACTCAAAATGAAAAAGAGACAGCGATATTAGCGCACGGTACCCGTCGTATCGACGGAGGTGAGCTTTCTAGGGTTAAGGACATATATAGGTGTAGATGTAACTAACCGATGCCTGCCTGTACATAAGAAATATATAAGAAAACTTAACATTACCTATAGATTTATATGACAGCAATGTTTGTCATGCTGCGTGCATGCATGAGCAATTGTTATTTAAATAAGAAATTAATAGAATTACTTTACTTATAATTTGCAGACGCTTACTTAACAGTTTATATTCCTATTATAAAGCTAAGCAGTTCATTACCATAGAAAATCGCTGACTTACAATAATGGGTTTGCATGTTTTCACAAAGGTCAAGGGTTTGAATCAGGCAACACTACATAGAGAAAGTATTATTACCCCTACTCAAATAAATTGCTTCCACACAATATACCATCCGAAATTTTAGTTATTATGATTGCTTCTAATAACTTAATAGTTTCCCTCGCCTCAAATTGTGTTTTTATTATAATGCAATGAAGAATAATTAAATTAAATGTTGTATATCTGATTTTTTTTTTAAATATTTTTTTTCGGTATTTTTTTTACTACGGCTATTAAGGAATTCCATAACTTGAATATGTTGAAAATTTTTCAACCTATTATTTTGATCCCTACACCTATGTTAATAATATAAACTTAAGAAGGTAATTCTTCTTTATTAGTCCCTAATGTATTTTTATAGGCCTGAATGCCCATCATGGTAATTCTGTGGATTTACCATGATGGGCACATTCTCTAATATTAATGTATAATTAAAGGTAGTATAATTGTAACAGCTACACTTCTTACAACAAAAGAAAATAAAACATATCCATCTAAAACCTTAAAATGGTCTGAGCTGCGTTTTCCTCAGACTTTAAGGAGGATGTGTAACGAGAAATGTATTTAATAAGAGCCAATATAATGTGATTTTATTTACCTAGCCTCACTCAGAATGTGTCAAATGAATCGTTTCTATTGGTTCTTAACAAACACATCCCTCGCTACACGTCTACGCTCATCTCAGGTGGGCAGTCTAACGTCTCGATTTTTTCTGAAAACAAAAGGAAAATTGAATTCTACAGAATACTATAAGATACAATACTTGTACTGTCATTATTTGAAACCTTACCTTTGTGTGTTTAAATCATCAAAATATTTTGTCTGCATATTTTTACTAAGTTCTATATTTTTTAGTGTTATCATAAATGTTACATACAAAATAATATAGCAATTTAAACCCAGTGTATTAGCAATATATAAACATTCGTTCATAAAAATATAAAACGATTTTTGATATCCACGAATAAATCATACGATAAATAAGCTGTACGCTTAAACGTTATACGCGTTATATATTCAAATGAGATTTAGTAGAGGATTTGTAAGTAAATATTAGAAATGTATTCATCCACATGCTTAAAAAGATGTTTACCTCGCGAATACAGGAGGAAAGGGAACGCGATGAATAATTCACGCGGCAGTCTCTTTGTGGCGGGTAATCCATTTAAAACTGAAGACGCGATGGTGCAAGTCATAATACCATCATTTACGTATAAACAAACAAATCATTACTTGTTTTTCTATGTATATAAATTGTAGCAAGGTACAGTATTTGAAAATGAAGGAGTCCTGAATTCGATTAGTATATATTTTTTTATTTATGTACACCGATTACGCTGAGATTTATGAGCCGATTTACGTGATTCTTCTTTTGTATGATGCGGACTCGTTGCCATTTGGTTCCATAAAAATTTAAAATAATTTGGCCCAGTAGTTTTTATTTTATAAACGTTTTTTCCATTCCCGTGTCTTGGGATCTGTATTGTTTATATATGTATGTACAGCGAATAAGCTGAGATTTATGATCCGATTTACGTGATTCTTCTTTTATTTGATGCGGAATAGTTTCCATTTGGTCCCATAAAAATTTAACATAGTTTGGCCCAGTAGTTTTCATTTTGTGAATATTTTTTACTGTTCCGTACCCAGAAGGTAAAACGGGACCCTATTACTGAGACTCCCCTGTCCGTCTGTTTTCCACCAGGCTGTATCTCATGAACCGTTATAGCTAGATACAAATACTACAAACAGAGTAAAATAAATATTTTATGAAGGCTCTCTTACAACAAACATGATTTTTTCCCAAATATTGGTACGGAACGCTTCGTGCGCGAGTCCGACTCGTACTTGTCCGGTTTTTATCAAGAACGTATGGAGGTATCAAAAACTTACGTAATCAGTAGATACGTTCGTTTATACTTAAGAAGTAATATCTTACAACAAATGAAAAGCTTATAATCCGGAAACCGTATATTTTGCACTACTTATTTTTTTTACATTACATAAGTTTTTCCAGTTGGTAAACTGTCCGTGACTTATGTTGATATATAGAAACGTCGGTTTTACTACAGCAAAGTTAAGCTTGCTCCTCAATCGAGATTGTACGGTATGGTTAAATACTAAGTAATGGTTAGGTTAAATACTATAAATGCTGGCAGGCTGGTCATACTTAAACAAGCAAATTCGATCATAAAAATAGTCTTGTGCTTGTATAACTCTATTAAAGAAAGAATATTTTAGGTATTAAAAGTTTACAGATTTTAGATCAAACATAAAATGCGTTTAATTTTGTTTAAATGTACATTAAACTATAAATTACAAACTTAAACTATTAAACAAACTTTCAACTTCTGTCAGTTTTGTTAAAAGATCAAACAAAATGCTAGACGGTAGCGAAAAGGCTATTCATTTAAAACTTTCATATTTCTTGAGCTAGAAAGATAAATCGTTAACATCTGTTAAGCTAAATTATTAATTTCTCACTGTAAATGAGAAGAAGGATAATAATCCTTGAGACGGAGATGTTTTTATAACCAGAAGCTATGAAGCTGTAACAGAGATTTATGCTTTAAATAAAGTACCAATTAGTAGCCTAACTATTTGTAATTCTATTTTTATTTACTAATTACTAAGTAACCTTTAAAGTTATTGACATATCGTCTCGTGAAGTTTTTTGTAGATATTGATACGTTCTATAATATTGTAAAACATTTTTTTTTTGTTCTATCAATACTTTCCGCAGCGCATGCGATGAAAGACATTTTATGGCTAATTTTTTTACACCTTGGGTTGTTTTTAGTAAGAATTTCTGAGGATCTCTAATTTTTTTCTAGTGATAAATATAGCCTATGTTACTCTGTGATAATGTAGCTTTCTAATGGTAAAAAAATTTTTGAAATCGGTCCAGTAGTTTTTAAGTTTATTCATTACATAAAAAACTACAAATCTTTCCTCTTTATAATATTAGTCTAGATTTTAAGGTTCTCCCTACCTCAAAAGAAGAAAGGAACTTCTAGAATCACAGGAACGCGTAAAGGTGGTCAAGTGATATCAAATAATTTCAGGAGTCTCTTAGAGTGGTAATAAACAAACTTAACGTAATCAAAAGATTACTTTCCGTTGACTGAAAGTTTATAATCCTCGATAATTTGATTAATAAAAATTACGTAATACTGTAAATTATGATGTTGGCAAAACTAATTTGAGTAGCAGCAACATTAATCTGAGTAACATTTGATTTTAGAAATTGGCACAAACTGAATATCATTCAGTAGTGCCAACGTAAAGATATAAGCAAACCAAATATATACGCCGCCGTGACGGAAATATTTATTACATCACGAATAGCAGTAAGCTGATCCTCCCGAGTCTAATGTATAACCCCCAAGAGGATATTCTAGTTAAGCCGTCATACTGTTGGTCTGCGTATAGATTATAACTCCGTAATGAATAACTCCTTAAATAAATTTTCGTTAAAAATATTCACTTATTAATATTATTTTATAGGTGGAAAAACCTACATTTAAACAGCCTTTAAAACATAAAGGAAACCAAAAAACATTTCTATTTAATTATTGGCAGTTCAAAATAACAGGAAAAAAGCCAAAAACCTTTGTTTCAAAAGGTGGAAATACTAAAAATTTTTGTGTAAAATGTTTCAAACGAACGGTTCGATGAATAAAAGTCGCATCACAGTAACACGGTTAGGCTCAGGCAGTCAGGCTGTACCTGAAAAGACCTTAATCTGCCTTTTACTTTGTCACTTTGTATAGAATTGATGTATTCAGAACAATTTCGAAATTTAGTTATTTTTCTCGAAAACAAAAACAGCTGAGAAAATGTTATGAATAAAAACACATAGCGCCATCTATTAGAAATAAATAATTTCTTTAATTCTCAAAGATTATTGCAATACACTTGAAATAAAAGGTCCCGAACAATAACCATACAAATTTTAGGATAAGGTATTATTATTATAATTTGAAACATATTTCTAGGTCATCTTTGTCTTGGCTCAGATGTTCGCAGTAAATCATTAACTTTGACCCCCATCTTGCATCTGTTAGAAACTGATTTAATTAATAAATATAGAAATGTCTTCAAATAACTTTATTCTTCTTTTAGAGAAAAGGCTTATAAGAAACCGTCTTGTCATCTTCACGTCTTCTAACACACTTTCATTCTACATAATATTTTCTTCTTTCAATCAAATCATATTTTCTTGCCTCACGTTACGACTTATAATTTCCAATCCCATATAGATATATCCTTATTAAAAATTTAACATACAATAAAAAATATTGCGGTCATTAATCGAGAAATATAACTCTCAATCTCTCATCAAAATCGGTTTAGTAATTTAGAAATTTATCATAAAAATTTGTAATACTATTTTTATTTATGTTAAAACAGACTGACATTATACTCATAATATTACAAAGGGTAAAGTTTGTGCGTTTGTAGGGGGTAATCTCTGAATCTACTGAACCGATTTTGAAAATTATTTTACCAATAGAAAGCCACATTATTAGTGTGTGTCATAGGCTATATATAAACCCGAAAAATTAAAAGACTTTTTCGTGGTAGTCGCAAAGTAAGTCGGAGCAAAAACGGTCGAACGAAAACGTTTCTTACGAGTATGAACGTTGTCTCAACGATGAGAGATATATGATTCACAGTTGCTGGTAGAGTATGAATAAATAAATGAGTGAGTGTATGAGTGAGTGAATGAACATACTATGTAAATACAAATGACAAACAGTTCAGATTCTCATTTTTCTCTGCCAAGTCTTATTCTTGTTGTATTTCTTTTTTTTTCATTTTTGTTGTATTTCTTTAAATAATATTATCATTGTTAGTTACACCGCTTATAAATTAGTATTTGCGACTAGACAATTTATAATTTTCATTCCGATAGGATTGAGTTACTAGAGTTAAAGAAGTGAGACTAATAGTGTTGTGTTGTTTCGTGGCGTGGTGCTAGGCCTCCGTTATCGAGGAACAAGTGAGTAATGTAAGTTATTATTGTAATATTATTTGTATAAAAGACCTCTTTAGACCTACTCCTGGGTCGCCAACCTCAATGTCACTTGATAGTTACTGCGCAGTATAGCTCCCATACTCTTAATATCATTAGGATTTCGAAATATATTTTAACTTTTACAAAAATTATTTAAACCACCAGTTATTTAAACATAACTAATGACAACTAGAATAAACGCCAAAAACACAATTACTACCCATTTGAACACTCATGTGGACTTTCACTTCACAGCGCTTCAATAGTCAGTCAATAGTCAGAAGCGTCAGTAGCTTAGTGGTGCGGGCGTTGGATTCACGATCGATAAGTCGTGGGTTCAAATCCCGGACATTGGACTACTGGCGTGGCCCACTCCTGACACAAGCTATTTGTTAGCTTACTAGGATGGGTAAAGGGAATACTAGTAGTATCTGATCCATACTTCTAGTAATCTTTTTAAAAAAAAAAAATCTATTCTATACATATTTTTATAATTAAAAAAATGCGTAATTCCTGTAGACGAAAACTTAATAGTAACCACTTGTAGTTGACCAAGTATTTTGTATGAGCCGATTTAGATACATTCCTTATTGAGTAATCAAAAAACACAGACAGTCATACAAAAGTCAAATTCAATAATGGACTTATTTCTTACTAATTTATTCCTAACTTTAAAATATTCAAATTATTTATATCTTTGAACTATTGTCGTAAAAACTTTTATCTCAAATTTTCCAGTATTGTAGCCTAATTTATAACAAGATGTAGAATAGTTTAAATGTTCAGCAATATTTTTAATTCATTTTATTACCTCTATTCTTAAGATGCATTACATCATTACTCTTACACACAAACTAATTTACCGCACACTCTTAATATTTCACGCCTGTCGATATAATTCAATAAAATTGGAATAAAAACCTATTGCATACTAAAAGTACTTATTTATTATTAGTTAAAGACTAAATTAGCATACGCAGCTAAGCTTTTGTATAATTATTTCCATATTTCATTAGCTTGAGCATTTAGCTCTTAGTCAGTATTTGACTTTAATGCAATGAACTACATTGTATATAAATTAAATATGTATTTAACATATTTAATACTAATTTTACAAATATTTCCAATGAGTTCACCGTACACAGTTACGTACAGTAATAACGAATGTACGTTTAATTTGGAATTATCAAAGAATCTTCTAATATATAAGCCATTGGTGAATTATATTATGAAAACAATTACGAATCAACCAATATCAGAAGACTTTAAGGAAAAGTGAGTACCCATTAATAAAATAGCAATAAAATCAGTTAGTAATTACAGAGACTTGCGTAATAGTTCAGTTCAGCTCATACAAATATTTAAAAAAATGTCCCTATTTAGCAGAATTTCAATGATTTTTCAAGCTTTACTTGACAATTAAACGTAATAGAGGCTTTAAAGAAAATAATGCAGCCATTCTTCAGTTATGCTCTTAGCAACTAATCGCATTTAATTTTATTTTTAATATAAAATAAAACTATTACCTTTATTAATAATATAAAATGATCTGCAATCTACATTTTCTAGTTGCTACGTGGGCTTACTGTATTTTATTTTAACGGTTACATACTCATGTCTTTTATTACCTATTATAGTTGTTTCATTTTGAAAACTTTATATAACTTTTATCTCATCTCTTCCAGTAATATTATGAAAAGATACTGGATTAGCATAGCTGTTTTGTAAATCATGTTGATTGTTTTAGATATACAACATTTCTTGATAAATTTGGATCGCGCCCTTCAGGAAGTAGGAATTTAGAAAACGCCATTGACTTCATGAAGGAACTTACAAATCGCAGTGGAGTAAATGATGTTATTACTGAAAATGTTATGGTAATATTTAAGGAATCAATGCAGCAATATAATTTCTTGATTAACTACTGATAATATTATTTTATTCTTTTAGGTGCCTTACTGGTATCGTGAATATGAGTCGGTAGAGATGATTCTTCCGCGTCCAAAAAAGATCGCAGTTTTAGGTCTCGGTTACAGTGTTCAAACTCCACCTGCTGGTATAACGGCGCAAGTAATTGTTGTTACCAGCTTTGAAGAATTTAATAAATTAGAAGACGATAAAGTGATAGGTAAAATAGTGTTATTCAACGCCCCTTATACTACATACAAGGAGACTGTAAAATACCGAGTAATTTCTGCTTCAAAAGCAGCTGAAAAAGGAGCTGTTGCGGTGTTGATAAGAAGTATCACTCCTTTTTCCTTATACACTCCTCATACTGGTGCTTTGAACTATAAAAAAAATATCAAGAAAATACCAGCAGCCGCCATAACACTGGAAGATGCCGATCTTATTGAAATATTATATAATCAAGGAGAAAAGGTCGTTTTAAATATAAAAATGTTTAATGATCATGATATAAAATTATCCAGGAATACTATTATCGATTTGAAGGGAAAGTTAGAACCCGAAAAGCTGGTCATAGTGTCCGGTCATATAGATAGTTGGGATGTGGGTCAGGGAGCTATCGACGACGGGGGTGGTATGATGATTAGTTGGTTCGTACCTATTATATTAAATTATTTGAATTTAAGGCCTAGAAGAACAATACGAGCCATCCTATGGACTTCTGAAGAATTAGGATTGATTGGAGGTAGGGCTTATTTGGAAAAACATGCAAATGAATTAGACAATATTACTTATATCTTGGAATCTGATGAAGGAACATTTAAACCTTTAGGTTTAGAAGCATCTGGAAGTCCAGCAGCGAATTGTTTAATTGCGAAAATTTTGAAATTATTTTCGCCAATAGACAAGTTAAAAGTTGTAAAAAGAACAGGATCAGAATTGTCTCTTTTCTTAGATAGAGGAATTCCCGGAGCTTCTTTATTAAATCAAGACGATCGTTACTTTTGGTACCATCACACAGAAGCTGATACGATAAATGCTCAAAATATGACGAATGTACTCGAATGTGCTGCTTTTTGGGCGGCGATAGCTTATGTAATCGCAGATATCCCCATAGATATTCCTCGTTTATAAGATTTATCATCTGAAAATTTCAGTTTAAAAAAATATATATTCAAAGTTACACAAAATTGTTCACTTTTATAGTAATAAAGAGCCTTTACGCAAAGTTGCGAAACGAATTGTATTTTTATAAAAAGCGTAAATATTTTACATGTCTATTTAATTGGTATGACAATCGATTACAGCGCGAAATTAAAATTTCAATTTGGTTGTATTGTTTTCAGTAAATATTCAATCGCACTCATTCAACCGCACTTCAGGTCGACCATTTTAATTTAAATATATGTTCATTTTGTATTTAAATTATATAAATATATTCTTTAACATCTCTGTCGTTGTTTCTCAGATATATATTTTCTTGTTTACAGTCTTTATTTAATATGTGTTACTAAAATTTAATATAACGCCAACCAGACAAGGGGTCTGCCCTTGTTTAAAAAAAAAACTTTTAGGATTCATAAATTCAAACAACTAATAATTTTTGAGTATCAATTTTTTAAATATTTAATATCTATTTTACTTAATTTAAATAGACATCTATTTCTTTACATTTAAAACTTACTTTTATCTTGTAGAAAAAAAGACAAAAAATTTCGCTAAGCACATATATTTACTAATAAATAAATAGTGTCTGGTTGTATTTTCTAAGTAATATTTACCATTTTACGCAGGATGAGTATTTTTTTTTGATATGGGGGCCATGAACCAAGGGTGTCGACAAGGAGGGATTTCAGACGACCTACTTGGTAACAAAAATCAAGTAAATTTGCCGGCCAATCCTGAAACACGAATAAAACAGATGCTCCATACAAATAAGCACTAGCTTGCGATACTCTAGCCATGAACTATTTAATTAATAACCTTAATGTTGATGATAAACATTATTAATCATCGATCAAGTGTTCAATAAATTTCTAAGTTAAACAAAAAATAAACAAATAACAGGAACACAGAAACACGGATGATTTATGATCGTTCGCTAGTTCAAATAACTGAAAGCCATAAATCTGTCCTGAATTTATTGGTTATTTGTATGGAGAAGTTAACCAGAACCAGTTGGTTTATTGAAATTTGACTAACTTTTTGTCGTAAACTAGTTGAATCGCCCTATGATGATGAGATATTATCTCGTTTTCTTGGATGTTAGAAAAAAGCTCTGACTTCGCACGGATTAATTTTTTACGTGTACTTTAGATTTTAGAATAAAATTAATTTTCAATATATTGCTATACAAAAATATTTAAGGCAATAAAAACTATTTAAAAATTATACTGCAAGAAATGTGATTTTTTCGGAATAAAATATAACTTATGTATGAAAAAAAAATAGCAGAGGGGAAGGAAGATTATATCCCGTATTATTTTCTAAAAATTCATGAAAGGGAGTGAATTTATTAGTGGGACGTGGAATAGTTTTCTATCCACTCTAGATTCAGAGAAGGAGTTTCCACGAGATAGAGATAATTTTTCTAGATAATCTTTGTATAATCTTTTAGATAATCTTTGTATTTATTAGATTATAATTATACCTCTGGTGTCAGCCAAACAGATATATGATATGCTACAATATTATGTATAAATAACAATATTCTCTGATGCGTTCATGACATATAATATGCATAGATAAGAATCTAATTACAATATTAACTGTATCAGTTCTATTCAGTCTAACATCCTACAAGATACCTTCTGTGTCATAATAAGTCTTTAACTTGTAATTTACAAAAAAATGCATAAGTTAAGAAATGTGTATAATTTTACAAGAGCAAACAGACAATTCATAAGGTTAGTTATATTATATCTATTGATATCTTTAACTGAGGAGACCATTTAATTAAATAAACAAGTAATATTTCAATCATTTCGTTTAAAAGATTGTTATCTACAAACTAAAATATAGATTTTTGCTTAACATTTAAACACAATACAAGAAATCTGAGTGGACCTGATGTTTTATATTGTAATTCAATACAGTTAAGTAATGAAAGAGACACTATTGAATTTTTAATTGCTTGTTTTTCTTTAAAAAAGTCCAATTTATGTAATACTTGTCGACCCATCCTGGCTTCGCCCGGGTGCAATTTAACACGTGTATTTAGCCGTAACCGCTATGTCCCTGCATTTTAAATCTGTGATATCTTCGAAAATATTCATTTAAATTTCATACTGTAAAGGGCCGTATTAATCTATATAAAATGCACTATGTATTTAAGGTACTTAATTACAAAAAGGATTAATGGTGTATTGCTTAAAATCGCTTCGTAAATAAGCCATTATTTCTCGTCAAAAGTAAAGGATAAAAAATGGTTATTGTGGTTATCCACAAGAGAAAGACATACACCATTCCGAAGTTTTTTGTAGACCTTTTTAAGGTGTACAATACTTTAGTACATTATTTTGATCTAGCTAGTAGGGTTCAGTCAGCGTTTGCTATGTAAGCGCAAAAAATGTGTTTACGACATCACATTAGAAACCTCTAAGATTATCAATTTATCTCTACTATATTATGTATATATTATACATATAAACCTTCCATTTGAATCACTCTATCTATTAAAAAAACCACATCAAAATCCGTTGCTTAGTTTTAAAGATCTAAGCATACATAGGGACAGACAGACAGACAGCGGTAAGCGCTTTATTTTATACTATGTGATTTGAATTCTAACGTATAAACAGAGGACGAAACATAATACGACGTAGCAGTTAATACTATTATAGTAACAAATTAATACAGTACCCGTTTAAATTGTTTAGTTACAATTTAACAGAGTTATATAACGAAGTAATTATAAATAAGAATTGTAACAGGTTTGCGTCCATTAGCCCAGTGGAAGTAAACACAAGGGAAGAAACATTAAAATCGTGGCGAGAAATACCAGGTCCTTCAACTTTACCATTACTTGGACAAATACATCACTTTTTTCCTGGAGGTAATTCTATAATGTTCTAGTACCTATTATTGCGGTAATTGTCTATATCATTTTAGTTAACTTTCAAACACTATTACTGGAACTCTGAGTTACATACCTGTTGTAATTAATATATATTTTTTCTATTTTATTTCTATACTACAAGTAGTATTATTGAGTGTTTACCTAAAAGTTAACGACATAGAACTGTATAAAGTACATAATGGTTTATCTAAAATCCAATGGTTGCATACCAATACCTTATATAAGAAAAAATATAAGGATGACTATTATGACGAACCTGATATCTGATTTAAATGATATACAGACTATAGTCTGCTCCAATCCAATCTACCTGTATAAAGTAAATACCTTATATATAGACATCAGTTTATACTATTTTATTATGTGTATAAAACATGAATATATATGAAACGACAAGGATTTTAAGTATTGCGTTGTAAAGAGGCACTTCATTACCCACGATATAAGAGTACATATAGCCCTATAAATTATATCATTTTATATCATTTGTAGATAATAATATAATATGCTTAAATTAAAACCTATTATAGATTCATTACACTTATGTAGCTACATGTAAACACTTATACATCCTGATAAACAACATCTTCACACACAAGGAATAGGAAAATGTTATTTGTCGGCATCGTGGAAACGGTTTTAAGTATTAACCCTTTGGATAAAATTTTGAATTTAGGTTTTGTTTTTCTCGTTTTTATTACACAAAAGATTCTATATATTCTCCTAATAGCGCCATCTCGTAAATCTTGATGTACTTTGAATGTTGATTCGGTTATAAAAAAGACCTCTGAAATTAATGAGTTACAACATTAAGTTGAATTTTAGAAATTTAACTAGTAATCCAATATATATATAATATATATTAAGTAAGAACAGTAATGCTAGTTCTTATATTTACGTATTTAAGATAGGCAACACAGATAAAATAGACTAAGATAAACTTTTTGGTGATATTTGTAAACTTGAAAATATTGTCTAAATAAAATAAATTTAATAAAAATTTTTAAATTCTCAAAGGCTCGTTAGCAAACCCTAAAGAATCCCTAACGGATTTATTGTATAAACAATATGGACCTATAGTGAAGCTAGACGGCCATTTTGGAGCACCAACATTAATACTTCTCTACGATGCTGAAGCTTCGGCCCAAGTGAGTGAAATACACGAATGTCTTTATAAACAAACGAGCCCAAATATTTCATATTACCAAACATATTTTTAGATACTTCGAAGTGAAAATTGGATGCCTTTAAGACCTGGTTTTCAATCATTGGAATATTTTCGCAAAAAAGTTTTAAGAAATAAAGATGATGATCCAGATGAACCAACAGGTTTAATATCAGAGTGAGTATCTAAATTTTACATAAGCAGGGGTAGCCCGGTTGTTGAGACATCGGTGCCTTACTCGGGAAGTCTGGGTTCGATCTTCCACACAAGCACACACCTCTGACTTTTCTGAGTTATGTGTGTTTTAAGCTGTTACATATCCCCCTCCTCATTCTGAGGAGGAGACCCGGCTCAGTAGTAGGCCATTAATGGGTTGTGATAATGATGATTATCTAAATTTTAGAAAAGAAATGTTTGATTTCAGTTTATTTAAATTATTTATTAACTATTAATATAATTAACTTATTCAAGTCAAGGTGAAATATGGAAGAAATTCCGATCTACAGTAAATCCTATAATGCTGCAACCCAAGACCATAAAACTGTATACAAATTCTTTAAATGAAGTGGCTGAAGATATGGTAAAAAGGTATGTATTTATCATTGTACATAAAAAATATGTTATAATTTTTTTAATTTGTTATTTCTACCATATTTTAGACTGAGATCCAAACGTAATGAAAAATACATGATTGAAGGAAGATTTGATGAAGAAATGAACTTATGGGCACTGGAATCTATTGGAGTAGTAGCTTTAGGTGGTCGTATAAACTGTCTTGATCCAAATCTACCAAAAAATTCCAATGCCAGAAAACTGATTCAGGTTGTTCATGATATATTCACGGTAGCTGATTCATTGGACTTTAAACCAAGCATGTGGAGATATATTTCAACGCCAACTTTTAAACGGGCAATGAAACACTACAATGACCAAGTCGAGTAAATATCTATCTGGAAATACTTTTTTTAAATTTTGGCTTGTTGTAAAAACACCATAAACAAATCAAACTCTTAATTTTTATTAAGTGTTGATTAATGACGAAGTATCCCTTATTTTAGATTAAGTAAACACTTTATCCAAAAAGCGATGGAGGATTTTAAAACTAAAGAAAAAACTTCTAATGAAGAGAAAGGAGTCTTGGAAAAGTTGCTTGAAATCGATGAAAAAATTGCAGTTATAATGGCCAGTGACATGTTATTTGCAGGAGTTGATACTGTAAGTCGAAACTATTACACATAACACGTTTCTACATAACTATTTTTTTGATATTTTGATTTTGATTTTAAGGCTGCTAACACCATGATAGCAACATTATATTTCCTGGCCAATAATCCAGAGAAGCAAAACAAATTACGAGAAGAAGTTTTAAGCGACAACGAAAAGCGACCATATCTCAAAGCATGCCTTAAAGAATCTATGAGAATAATGCCCGTAGTTGCAGGAAATATGAGATCAACAAGTAAAGAATACAATATAATGGGATACAAAATACCTAAGAACGTAAGAAAATCTATATTTTAGTTCATCTACCAGCGATTTTCCTAATTGCGTTAGTTATCGTTAATGACACATATTATGTATATATACACTATATTGCACATTATTATATAGAAGGTATGACTTAACAAGCCGATCACTACTAAGAGCTTGTTAAAGTTCACAAGGTCTTTTCGTCGTTATTACCATCGATAGTGTAACTGAACTAAATAGTAACATTATCTAATCAGACATTCATTAAAGGTGGTACTGCATTAAAACAGGTAATATTCAATCGATGTAATCACTCTTAAAACTGACGCTGAACTATAAAATAAATAAGAACATACAATTAAGAATTAATCGTTTTATAACTAATAAGATGTGATTGAAGAAAATCCTTTTATACTATATTTCTTGTATTATTTTCTTATCTTACCAGTGTTCCTAAAATTACTACTAAAGCAGACAATCCTTATTATTAATATGTTACAGATGTACGTCTCATTTGCCCATCAATCTCTATCTTTAATGGATGAACATTATCCGAGGCCAAAAGAATACATACCCGAAAGATGGATAACTAATAAAGAAGATCCGCTATATCATGGAAATGCGCATCCATTCGCGTATAGTCCTTTCGGATTTGGAGTCCGCAGTTGTATTGGTAAAATTTATTTGAAGCTGGATAAAGAAAAGTTGTTCATGTTAAATGTAAAACGACCATGACCGTCCTCGCTATCGTCATTACTATCATTATCATCGTTATCTATACTAATACTAGCAGCGTCCCGCGGTTTTTCCCTCTATTTTTTGGATAATTTACATTATATCATTATAAACTATAGCCTATGTGTTATTCTGATGTGTGAGCTATATTATTGTAAAATTTCATCAAAATCCATTCAGTAGTTTTTGCGTGAAAGAGTAACATCCATACATCCATCACATCCATACATTCGTACAAACTTTCCCGTTTATAATATTAGTAGGATTATAAAGCTGAAGAGTTTGTTGCTAATCTCAGGAACTTCTGATTCAAATTGAAAAATTCTTATATTGTTAGATGGCCCATTTATCCAAGAAGGCCAAAGGCTATATAACATTACGCTACGACCCATAGGAGCCGAGTATCAATGAGAAATGTAAACAACACTTTCGAAAACGAGGAAAATTGAGAGCTTAAGTTACTTGAGTATCATTAACGGCGATTAAACAAAGACAGTTTCGGCTCCTTTAGAATTGCATGCATGGTTCCTACGGGATATTCTCTCTCTTTTTCTCTCTCTCTCTCTTATATAACGCATATGAAGCCGCGCGGATCGGCTAGTTAATGATAAACAACCGTTTTAAACTTTCAATTAGATTACTAAAAAACCTCTTATTTATCTTTTGAAATATTGCCATATCTTCAAGTAATTATATTATTATAAACAACGATAAATTAGTCACGTCACATCTTCTAATAAAAATGTATGGACGTACAAAATAATTTATTTTCCAGGTCGCCGGATTGCCGAATTGGAAACGGAAATATTCCTGACGAAGGTCATAGAGAATTTCCAACTAGAATGGTTCGGACCACCGCTGCAGGTTAAACAAACCTCTCTAAATTACATAACTGGACCTTTCAACTTTATATTTAAAGATGTTAAATAAATTAGAATTTGTAGCTTTTACTTGTTACTTTATACTTGTGTTCTGTGTAATAAATAATAATTTTCAATAAAACCTTAAAATAGGAAACCACATAACTCTTTTATATATATTTTTTTTTAATTTTATTATAACAGTGAAAAAGTTCAAAATTCTAGTCCTAAGTGAAAGTGTTCAAAAGATTTATATTTTTACTTACAAGGGAATCAAAACCTATAGGTTCTTGTTGTTAAAATTTTGCAAGAAATAAGGTTTTTTTGCATAAATAACCAAGAAAATCGATAAAACCATATGGATATTTAACAAAAAAATATTTTTACCGTGGATAAATTAAAGGTTACCGACGTTTTACGAATCCCCATGAATTTATATCATAAATTCCGTAACAAACACTGACTATATAATACTCATATAGTAGAGTAAGTAAAGTTATTAAAAGCCCGTTAATAAATTTAAATTAATTCAATTTCGTTAACCCATTTCTAGCTATTTCAAATATTCTTATTTACTGTAGAGTATCCTCAAATCTCAAGCCGCCCGATAATAGTAAAGGTCCCATAACAAGGTTTCGACCCCAGATCTATTTCAATTTTCGTACAGATTGAAACCCATCTCGTGTGTCCCTTAATATAGGACGGGCTCAAGTGATATACCGACCATTAGTCCCTTTTAATTCTTCGACTCTCAAAAGGTCTCGTATTTCGGATAAATTCCGTATTCCGTACAAATTCCAAAAGTGTTTGTAACAATTACAGATATAGCGCCCTTTATGTCTTTATCTAAATATTTTATGGTACTTTAACGACAGTCATTCCCAATATTTGTCACAAGATTCTAATCTACGTTTAATATTAGGATTACAAATTACTTGGGGACAATTAAGATGAAATAGTACGTAATAAATGTCTTTAATAAAAGTCATCTATATCTCTATTGCATATCTTTAGCTATGTAAAGCAAAAGCAATATATGAGACAGAGAACTAAAAATATATAACTTAATAATTCCTAAAGTAAAGAAATCATAGTTGATTTTTTATTTATTTTTTAATAAAAATGAGGCCAGAAAGTAAAAATGGGACAATTTTGAATTCTTTGTAAGTTTTTAATTTGATCACATTCATCTTTTTTTCCCTGGAACCTCATTTAAATAGGATATCAGAACAAATCCTATTTCTTCGGTTAAACAGTATATAAAAAGCATTTCGTTCATCTTTAATTTTCTTAATATTTTACAAGAGAGACTTATGCCAACTTGAATTTAGATAAATACTGCAGAAAATGTTAACAAAAGCTGTTTCGCTGAGATCGTAGTCCGCTGACGTAATGACTTACTTCTTTTATTCGTTTGCAATAAATCTTGGTTGAAAAATAAACTAGTCTTACCACTGTACAAAAGAAAATCTGTTTTGAAATAAGACGTTGCTTTAACAGGATTTTTATTTAATGCTAGGATATTTTTTACAGTAGAAATTGGAGTTTACCTACTCTATGAACCTGCTCTATATGTATCTTAATAAATCATCGGTAAAGTTTTAATATATATAAATGTATATAAATGTTCCTGTAAAAACTTGGAATACTTTAAATCCTATTAGATTTACCACGTCTGAATAGGGAAAGTGCAAAAAATAGATTTTTTTTCTTATTACTCTAATTTGTGTTAACTAGTCTCTGATGTGATTTTTTTTTAAATTAAGCTAATGTTTTATTCTTTCCCCAAAACCAAACATTTAACCAAACGATGTTGGTAAATCCTTAAATTTATATACTTAAGCTAAGTACGCTAATATATCTGTAACATATCCTTTCTATAAATTAGATTAAATCAACTATAAATATAATTTTGCTATAACCATATTTTCTAAAGAATTTAGTTATTCACTCAACTATAAAAGGTAAATAGTTTTGACCCTTGCCGTGATCACCCGGCGCTTATAAAATACGAAAAGGATAATCCCTGTGCTATTGAATAAATTAAATCAGTGTCAGTGACTTAGTACTCATGAATTATCGAGTGTGAGTTTCCTAGCCGAATACCGAAAGGCAGTAAGTTCTTAGCTGTTGCTAAAGCAGGATTTTTAAGGACTTGTGATTACTTATTTTATGATGGAGTATAGCGGCATGTAAGTATAGGGTTAACATTGAACGCGAGCAAGTCACTATTAGGGACTTTTTAGCACGTCACAAACGTCACCTATGGAACTGCCAATACAGGCACGCAACACGCTCACAATTCGCAACTTTCCCCCCCTATTTTTGCTCAGACCTAAAGTTAGCTGCCGGCTAATATAACTGTGCTTTAACAGTAAAACTTGTTCAAGAATTAATTGAGAAGTAACATGTTTATAAACGTTAAAAATCTAAAAATGCAATGAACATTCATGCTATTTATATAAATTATGTATATCTTTAAATATGACAGTAGATAATTAAAGATTTTAGTCAACGTGGAACCACGAGTCAAGTCGAAAAGGGTTTAAAGTAAATAAGCATGGGGACCATGCGAGAAAGCTCTAAGTAGCTAGTTCCGTTATATTAATAAACGGACCTTGTGTCTGTCCACGCCCTTGATACACTAATTGGATTAATGCTCTTTTTATTGCGAAATAACTGTCACGTATAAAATACCTACAAATAACGACTTATGGATAACAAATAGATTTTTATGTTGCCTTTATTATAAAGACTTGCTAAATTAATTTTTCTTAAACATTTGTCATAGATAATAATTTTTTAATAAATTCGTTAGAGTCCTCAAGTGTTAAATAACTTTGTATACATAAGTTGAATTTTTGACTACATATGCATAAGTTTACTGTAACAAAACAATCTCAACGATTTTGTTATCATACGAATAATCACCAAATCCGATAGAATCCGTTTATTTATCAGTGTACAAGGTCAGGGATTCAAAACATTCAACAGCAAATCGTCCGCGCGTGTACAAGTGTCGCCGTCATCGTTTTATTAATATCTGTCTGATCTTGAAATACTGATAAAAGGACAGTGACTACTATTGTGTTTTTGTGTTTGAAAATAATGTCGTTTTAACAACATAAAAGATTTCATTTAGTTACGTTAAAACTTATAAATCATGCAATCAATGAGAAGATCACTTTCCGGCGTTACTGCGTTAAATAAACAGTTTACAAGGTGAGTTATTTTTAATTATTTCAGCTACTGGGAGCTCAGAGCTTCTAAATTAAAACTACATGATTTAAAATTAACTATTAAGACAATTTACAGATTTTTTCTATGAACATATTAACATAGGTATCAATAAAACATGGCGTCATTGGAGGTCAAATATGATTTTTTTCGATCGAGCCGAACAACGGCTATTCAAACAGTCTTTAATATCTATACCAATAAATTATGAATTGAATAAATTATTTTCAAACAAACTTGTCGAATTTTTCATTACCTTAGAAGTTAAATTCTTTAGTGCTCTAACTATAATGTCTAAGCAAATTTTCACGGGTTTTACTAAATACTAATTTGTACCTTACATCCAAAAGATAAAGTTTAGTATCCTGTACAAATATCGCTTGATTGCTTTGTTTGAAATAATGATAAGTTTTGTTACAGATCCGTGGTAATAAATAGTACAGTAGTAAACAATAATGAAGAAACACTGAAATCATGGCGAGAGATACCGGGTCCTTCAAGTTTGCCATTAATTGGACAGTTGCTTCATTTCCTTCCAGGAGGTATGTTATTTTCATTAATCTATAAAAAACTGTGGAACGAGTAATTAAACAAGCTAAAAGAGCCACACGATTCCAGATAATTTATTATAGAAGTGAGTACACAATATGTATTAGATAACAAGCAACAACAATTACTTTTTTATCATAAGTGTATTTGTTATGTAAAAGATATCAAAGGACGAGATAATAAATATTATGCGCAGTATAGCTCTTATTTAATCTAAAATATATTATGGTGTTAATCTCTTTGTCAGACTGAAATATCAGAGAAAAATGTCTATACTTCTTTAGGATCTCTGGCAGATGCTAACGAGAAACTACCTGATATATTAAACAGCCGATATGGACCAATTACAAAAATCGATGGCCTTTTTGGAGCACCTACGTTAATACTTCTTAGCGATGCAGAGGCTGTTTCTCAAGTAAGTTTCTTAGATAACCTTTAGATAACTATAATATAGCAAGTGTAATCGAAAATTATAATATGTATCAGGTTCTACGAGGTGAAAACTGGATGCCAGTTCGACCTGGTTTTCAATCGCTGGATTATTTTAGAAAAAACTATTTGAAGAAGAACCCCAATGACCCCAATGAAGCTACCGGCTTAATAACAGAGTAAGAATTTTATTAACGTGTTTATATGAAGTTTAATTTAATGTAATAAATATTGCTATGACTTTTTCAGCCATGGTGAACCTTGGAAAAAGTTTCGATCTACTGTTAATCCAATTTTATTGCAACCTAAAACTATTAAGTTATACAGTAGTACACTGAATGAAGTAGCAGAAGATATGGTTAAAAGGTAAAATAATATATCGATGCAATTGTCTTGTATAATGTAAAGAAACTAACTATAAATATGTTTTATTTTAGGATGAGATCAAAACGCAATGAAAAAAATATTATAGAAGGTAAATTTGACGTGGAGATGAATTTATGGGCATTAGAATCAATCGGAGTTGTAGCTCTCGGCGGTAGAATTAATTGCCTTGATCCAAATCTACCGGAAGACTCTCCTGCAAGAAAACTTATACAACTTGTACATGAAATCTTTAAATCAGCTGATGCCCTTGATTTTAAGCCTAGCATATGGAGATATATATCTACACCAGCTTTCAAACGCGCTATGAAAAGTTATGCAGAGCAAATGGAGTAAGCTCTTATTCTATTTCTAGTCGACCCACCCCACACTCAAATGGGTGCAATTTAATACCTACTTAGATTTTCATCATCATCATCATGACCCTTCAATGGCCCACTGCTCAGCCGGGTCTCCTCCTCAGAATGAGGAGGGTATTAGGCCATAGTCCACCACGCTGGCCCAGTGCGGGTTGTCAGACTTCACACACCTTTGAGAACTTTTTGGGAGCTCTCAGGAGTGCAGGTTTCCTCACGATGTTTTCCTTCACCGTTAAAGCTAGTGATATTTAATTGCTTAAAACATACATAACTCAGAATCAGAGGTGTGTGCCCAGGATCGAACTCGGACCTTCCGAGTAAGACTTGAAGTCTCAAACACTGGGCCATCACTGCTGGGCCATTACACACTTAGATTTTACAAAAATAAAATAACTATAATTTTCAATATATTGCATTATAAAAACATTTTATTATAATCCCGCAGGAACTATACATTTTTCCGGGATCAAAAGTAACATATGCGTTAATCCAGGTTATAAAGTATGTGTGTGCTAAATTTCATCGAAATCTGTTCAGCCGTTTTTGTATGAATTAGTAACAAACATTCAAATATCTAAACATCCCAATATCCAAAACATACAAACTTTCACTTTTATGTGTATGAGTCATAATAATTAGTAGTTACAACTTGATCTGCAGAATTAAAAGATAATTTAATAAAATGTATATTTCTGAACTTAGTCACTATCTAATCATCGAAATTAGATTCGAGTTTTCTAACTTGTTAGAGTTATAAACGAGGGTATTGTTTTCCTATCGGTAATTTCTTAACTTTCGTTGTATAATTATTTTATTAAAATGGTTCGAAAACCATACTCTAATAAATATTATGTAACAGACGTTACTGCGAAACATAAATAGAATTTAATAACCTGTTTAAGTATGACGTCATGTAAATAATCATCTTCCGGCAATCATCATCATAATCTTATACTAATACTAGCGGCCCCGCAAGCGTTGTTTTGCCTTTTAAATTTAAAAAACATAAGGGTGACCCTTATCACTAAGAGGTATAAAAAAATAGATGTTGGTCGATTCTCACACCTACCCGACATGCACACAAAATTTCATAAAAGGAAGAGGAGTATGGTAACTAACATTGTGACACGAGAATTTTATATATAAGATATATTGTTATAAATACTAAAATAATTTAAAAAAAATATCAATTTATTTTTAAACTTTATTTATGAAAACTATTATTATAGGATTAGTAAATTCTTCATTCATAAAGCTATGGAAGAACTTAAATCAAAGAAAAAGTCATCTAATGAAGAAAAAAGTGTCCTAGAGAAATTGCTCGAAATTGATGAGAATGTTGCAATAATTATGGCAAGCGACATGTTATTTGCTGGAGTTGATACAGTAAGAAATAATATAAATAAAAAAATTAAAGAAGAATGTATATGAAATTAAAATTTAAAACATATTTGCTAAACATTTCAGGCTGCCAATACCATGACAGCAACATTATATCTTTTGGCCAAAAATCCGGAGAAACAAGAGAAACTGCGTGAAGAGATCTTGTCAAGTGAAGAAAAACGACCATACCTTAAAGCGTGTTTGAAAGAGTCTATGAGAATAATGCCAGTAGCATCGGGAAATATAAGACAGACTACGAAGGAGTACAACATATTGGGATACAAAATACCAGCAGGTGTATGTAATGCTTTTATATAAACCAAAATAGAAAACTGAAAAACAAAACTGTTTTAGAAATCCTAATAGCTAATAAGATGATTGATAGAGAAATGATATAACCTTGGAATTGCTAAAAAAACAGTCTTTACACCTATCATAGACCTTTAAGGCCGTTAAATCTCAATATTCTTTTTTTTCTTTTTAAAAAAGAATACTAAGAGATCACATACTACTAGTATTCCATAGCCCCTCCAAGTAAGCTAAAATGCTCGTGTTAGGAGAGGACCACGTCAGTAGTCCAATGACTGGGCTTTGAAACTACTGACGCCTCTCGTACAAACAGCAGACGATAAACACTACTTTTCACCTCCTCATTAATATTTAAAATTATTGTTTATTCTTTTTAGACCTACATAACGTTTGCTCATCAATATCTATCGAATCTGGAGGAACATTACCCAAAACCAAAAGAATTTATACCTGAAAGATGGATTACTAACAAAGACGATCCATTATACCACGGAAATGCTCATCAACTTGCATACAGTCCTTTCGGTTTTGGAGCTCGCAGTTGCATTGGTAATTTATCTACTTTATTATACTCTAAAGCTTAGACGAAACTAGTGTTTAAAAGTACTTAAAGGTGATGTTTATCCTAAAGAGTCAAAGTAAAGAACAAATGTTTAGAATATAAAGATATAAGTGTAGAAGAAGAAAGCTCAATTTTATTAAAGGATTTTATACCGCTCTTAATTTTTTTAAAACATTTTTCATGGAGCTGTAACAAAAGGAGAATTGAAGATGTAGCTTTACCTTTTCAATAATTAATTTATTATTATTATTTCAGGTCGGAGAATAGCCCAACTAGAAACAGAAACGTTTCTCGCAAAGCTTATAGAGAATTTTCAAGTAGAATGGTTTGGACCTCCTCTACAGGTTAAACAAACATCTCTAAATTACATTGTTGGACCATTTAACTTTATATTTAAAGATATTTGATTATCTACTGAATTTGATAAATTAATATAAAATTATAGCAAATTATTATATATGTAATTATGACAAATAAACCTTATTTTATACACTTTATTTCATATACCTTCTGGTTCCCCTATCGCATTACAATCGGAATGAAATCTAACTTATCACAAATAATATAGTACCTGTTTAGTAACATATATATCAACACTAGTCTAGTACTAAAATTATACAATGTTTCAACATTGTAAACTACACAGCGACATTAATATTTTAAAACATATATTTACTGCTTTATTCTCCTATGAGAACTTTATAGCAATGTTATTAAAAGTGTTGAAATTTTTTCATCTAAATAAAACGTGTATTCCTATTGGGTATGGAAAATAATACGAAATTGTTTTTAAAAATTTAAATCATTTCTATGAACTTACCACGTCGTTATCATCTAAATTTTTTAATATTTAAATATTTATTTACTAAGGTATACTCGATATAATATACATTCAATTAGTCACCCACCAGCCAGTGTCGTGAAAATATATTATTCCTTATAATAGATGATAATTTACATAGAGCTTTGGTTTAAATACATGGTTAGTTAAGAGACGTCATTCTAAATCCAATATGACGAACGATCTAAGATGGCGGACTAGTTATTTTACAGGAAAACTAAAATAACATCACTCTAAATCCAGTATGGTGGACCACCCAAAATGGAAGTATAGTTGGTTTTAGTTGTTGGTTTCATATGGAAGGGTTTGTTTAAAAGGATTGTCCTAATGTAGTTTCTATCTAAGGTAGTAAAAGCTTCTATAAGCAACAATATTTTTTAGCTCTTTAAAAGAATAAACGTTTAAACGGATTAAAACCCATACCTTGTATTAATAAGAATTTTATATCAAATTTTCCCTATCTTCGTTATTTTCGAATCGCTTAACTCCATTAATTCGTGAATGATGTTCCGAAGACACCTGTTCGCAATTTACCACTGCCAGTACGGATTTGAGAGTTAATATATTATGAAATAGCTCTCTAAACCTCAAGCCCCAGGTACTGCTCGCCGCAGTCTAAATTGCATGTGTATACGTATTGGTGTACAGTAATGGGTATCGCTCCTCTCACATTCTATGACAATAGTTATTAAAGCAATACGTTTTTATTTTTAATGTTTTAAATAAATTGCTAATGATTGACATTTATGTTGTACTAGCTGACCCGACAGACGTTGTCCTGTCTTATCTATACTATTATACGTAGTATAGTAGTAGACCAGCACGCTCTTGTGTAAGTGCTAAAAGACTTGAGTTGCAACCTTATAAAACAATATTTTATGAGAGATCATTTACTGTTTTTGCTACAAAATTATGGAATTCTCTCCTGAATGATATTTTGTCCGATAACCCTTCGCTTAATACTTTTAAACTCGGACTGAAAAAGCATTATTTATCTCAAATTTATACTCCTTAATTGTATTCTATAAATTTTTTTATGTATAATTTGTGTATTATATTGGTATATATAAGTAATAGTTGTAGTTTATGTAAATGTTTGTATATATATAATATATATGTATATTACTTTTATTATTATTATTTTAATTTCTGCTATACTGTACCTATTTCCGCGTGTTTAACTATACAAAACTATCTCACCATCAAGGGTTGCTGGAAGAGATCTCTATTAGAGATAAGTCATCCTTTGTGCACATATTTCTTGTGTGAATGTGTAACATTTATTGGTACATAAATAAATAAATAAATAAATACACAGAGGAAAGATTTGTTTGTATTTTTGTTTGTTGCGTATAAGCTCGAAAAGTACTGAACCGATTTTGAAAATTCTTACACCAATTTACTTAATTTTTCTTTTTCTAACTTTTTCTTACTCTCTCTTCGTTCAAATAATGAAAAGCTACACAATTGCAGAGTGACAATTTAAGGTCATCAATTATAATATTGCTTTAAATACCCAGAGCGAAGCGAGGGCAGGCCGCTCGTCCATGAATATAATTCAAATGACTGACAGTTGTCAAACGCCATAAACATAACATTTACACAAAACTGTATTTGGTCGCTAAGTTTTTTTTAATTTTCTAATTTTCCGCACACGTTTCTTAATTTTTTTCTTACATAAGAACCTTCTCCTGACAATAACAAACACAATAAAAAAAGAATTAGCGAAATCGATCCAGCCGTTTGTGCGTGATGCCGTGACCAAGGGAAATAGGGAATCATTTTTATATATATAAATTAGTTTCGCCCCTCGTTTTACCCGATGTATTTTGGATACCTCACACACGCACACACATATCTTTATAAATCATAGCCTATGCGTTATTCTTATATATAAGCTATATTATTGTAAAGTTTCATCAAAATCCATTCAGTAGTTTTTGCGTGAAAGAGTAACAAACATGCATCCATACATTCACACATCCATACATTCTTACAAACTTTCGCGTTTATAATAAGTATTAGTAAGATATAGATATCTGAGTGAGCGAGAACGAAGTATATTTTGGTTTTTTTCTTAACAGCTATATCTGTTTCTTTCTTCTTTAGTTGAAGTTTTTAAGTATTTCCATGTTGTGAAGATTCTCCACAGTATTCTGATCAAGTAACGCCCTTGTTTTATCATCTTATATATAAAAATGAATTGCTGTTCGCTAGTCTCACTAAAACTTGAGAACGACTGATTTTGAATAATTTATAGGAAACGATTTTGATTAAACTTACCTTTAGTTTAATACACCTCAGCTAAGCGAGGACGGGTCAGCTAGATTTGTATAATACTGAAATAAACATTTTCCTATTAATATTAAAATACTGAAAGATACAAAAGGTGTGTGTGTGCGATTCACACACGATAGAAGTGAAACTTCAGTAAATCGACAAAAGAATGAGATGAATATATATAATAATATAAAATAGTATGTATATTTCTGTCTCATTCTTTCCTACACATTTTTGTATTTGTGTCTCTTACCTGTCGTTTTGTATATTTCTGTCTCATTCTTTCCTACACATTTTTGTATTTGTGTCTCTTACCTGTCGTTTTGTATATTTCTGTCTCATTCTTTCCTACACATTTTTGTATTTGTGTCTCTTACCTGTCGTTTTTTCCGTTGCATCCGGTTTGAAATCACAACGATTCTAAAGAAGTTTCACTTCAAAAATGATTCTTTAACAACATGGTAAAAGAAGATTCCAGAAGGTTGGGTATGATCTTGTGTACTGCACATAATTATAATTTCAAAATAATCATACGGATAATGGAATTTATTTTTATTACATAAATGATGTAGGTGTACGGCTCTTATCTTTGGCCCAATCTTAATGACCAAGGTCAACAGCAGAGCGTTGATTTCAATAATATTTGTACTATCAAAGAGCGCTGTCGTCGCTAGCCGTTAAACATCTATTTATATCTCCCAAACAAGTTGGATATGAATCAGTAGCAACTACAAAACTGTTTTGTTTACATGTGTATCTGGTTGTGATATTGTTGTTCTTTGTGTTGTCAATGTGAAAAATGTTTCTGAGTAGACAAGTAACCAATATATCTGCAATATTAAATAAACAAATAACGAGGTGAGTTATATTTTTATCATAATTTTTATGCTAATTTTAAACCACTTTATGTATGGTAAATTTACTTAGTAATTTTCCAAAGTATAAATATATTAATATTCAGTACAAACATATTGATTTTAAACAAATAGTTTACTTGTTGTTGTTGACATACAGATACCGATACACAATGAAATATAGATATAACTAGCAGTATGGATCAAATACTACTAGTATTCCCTTTACACATCCTAGTAAGCTAAATTGCTTGTGTCTTAATATTAAAAACTTAAAATTTACTTACGACGATAACGACAATAACGATTAAAAGTTGAACAATTACCTAAACACTTTAAGAAAATAAAAATGTTTATAGACCCATTTATAAATGGCATGTTAATGACGTTCATAATAACGACAATACTAATTACAGATCGGTAGCAGTAAATACAGCCAATACAAACGAAGATAACCTAAAATCATGGCGAGAGATACCTGGTCCATCAAGCATACCTATACTTGGGCAGCTACATCATTTTCTGCCTGGAGGTAGGTTGAAAACTTTTTTATAATAATATTATTCAAACTAAGTTTTAGAATCAACTCATCAAGACAAACAAAGTATCAATATAATCGGATAGACAACAACTTACTCGTTATTCCTTACAACAATTATTATTCAAACCTATTTTAATATCATTTAGCCATCCTTGAATTCTTATTACCTTTTTTTTTCGTTAACTTTTTAATGACTTGTTATTTGTTGTAATTTGCATTTTATATATTGCTAAAGGTTCTCTATCGAAACTAAAAAATCCTTTGCCCGAAACAATGTATAAACAGTACGGACCAATATCACGGTTTGATGGACTTTTCGGAGCACCTCCATTCATTCTACTTTATGATGCAGAGGCTTCATCACAAGTAAGTATATTATTATCATTCATATAAGAAATAAATAATAAATAAATAATTCTAAAATTTTATTGTATGCCGACGACATGAAAATCTTAAAAAGAATTAACAATTTTGATGATATTTTATTATTACAAAACGATCTTAACGAGTTATGCAAATTTGTGATGAATATGGACTTTCCCTTAACATAAAAAAATGTAGTGTAATTACTTTTTCTCGTAAGAAACATAACTTTATATCTAACTAGCTGACCCAGCAAACGTTGTTTTGCCATATAAATTTAAAATATTTGGGGTGGGCCAACCTTATCACTTAGGGGTATGAAAAATAAATAGTAGCCGATTCTCAGACCTAGTGAATATGCATATAAAATTTCATAAAAATCGGTCGAGCCGTTTTGGAGGAGTATGGTAACTAACATTGTGATACGAGAATTTTATATATAAGATTAACAAAATAATTGAACGGGTAACTGAGGTGAGAGATTTGGGGGTTTATCTAGATTCTAAGCTTATGTTTAACAAACATATAGACTATATTACTGGTAAGGCTTGCTGCATGCTCGGCTTTATACTGAGGGTGGGCAAGGACTTTCGTAATTGTTCAACTCTTATTATTTTATATAATGCTTATGTTCCCTCTGTTCTGGAATATGCATCCACAGTTTGGAGTCCGATGTATCATAAATATATTAATAGAATTGATAATATTCAGAATAAATTTATTAAAAATTTACATTTTAGGTTTAAATATAAGAATAGTAACAAAGAACCACCTATTTCAGTATCTTTATATGAACGTCGTATAGTTAGGGACGAAAACTATCTTTTTAAAATAATAAGAAACTGTATTAATTCTAGTTATCTTTAACGCAATATTTATTTTAAATTTAAAATAAGTCCTAATTATGCGCGTAATTGTTTCATATATCGTTCTTGCCAAAGTTATAAAGTAAAGTTTCATAATATGGACTTATTTCATTTGTCATTGGAAACCTATAAAACTGAAATTAAAGATAATAAACGTAAGTGATTTAATTTTATTGATTTTTTAGTTATTATTTAATAAGTTTCTTCTTTTTTTATTTGTACTCGGTCTGCTACTACATGTATTGTGATAAGTTTTGAAAACTTGATTGGTTTTTGTATGGTTTTAATTTGTTCATCTATTTGTTTTAAGTATGTTTTCTTTTCAATAAATAAATAAATTGCCAAAAATAGACCCAAGGTACTGGCATTTCTAGTAATACACTAATTTTACATTCTGATCAGTAAATAAAATAAATTGTAGATACTTCGAAGTGAAAACTGGATACCGATTCGACCTGGTGTTAAATCAATGGCTTATTTTAGAGAAAAAATTTTCAGACAACACGATCCCGAGGCACCAGTTGGTTTAGTGACAGAGTAAGCTGTTCTTTGAGTAAAATTTGTTAAATTATATAGTTTAATGTATTTATTAACGAAAATTGTTGTTCTAGTCAAGGTGAATCTTGGAGAAAATTTCGAACTATAGCTAATCCTATAATGTTGCAACCCAAAAATATCAAATTGTATAGTAATATTATCAGCGAGGTGGCAGATGATATGATTATAAGGTAATTACTGTATCATAAGATTAATGGCATTCACAAAATATTAATTTTTTTACGTTAGTCTTTCAAATGAATATTCTTTAGATGCTTTTTCAAGTTTTTATTGCATATTTTAGGATGAAATCAAAACGCAATGAAAAGAATATGATAGATGGTAAATTCGATGAAGAAATGAACTTGTGGGGGTTAGAAACAATTGGAGTGGTAGCTTTAGGTGGTCGCGTAAATTGCCTAGATCCTAATCTACCAAAAGATTCTCCTGCTAAAAAATTAATAGAGTCAGTTCATAATATTTTCAAATCTGTTGATGCTTTAGATTTTAAACCAAGTATGTGGAGATATATTTCAACGCCAGCTTTCAGGAGAGCAAATAAATACTACGTGGAACAAGTAGAGTAAGTTATTCTTAGTAAAATAATACAATATATGGAGTTGTAATAAAAGACTGTCATTATATTTATATTTAAGAATAAGTAAATACTTCATCCAAAAAGCCATAAAGGAGTTAAAAGCTAAAGAAAAATCACCTACAGAACAAAAAAGTGTTTTAGAGAAATTACTGGAAATCGACGAGAAAATTGCAGTCACAATGGCATGTGATATGTTGTTTGCCGGCGTGGACACTGTGAGTTGGCTCAATTATGTTGCTAAAATATAACATGACGTTTATGAGATTTGCATAATGTTATTTTTTATTTATAGGCCGCTAATACCATGATGGCAACCTTCTTTCTCTTGGCTAATAATCAGGAAAAGCAAGACAAACTCCGTGAAGAAATTATGTCGGGTTCGCAAAAGCGACCATACCTTAAGGCGTGTCTTAAAGAATCAATGAGGATTATGCCAGTTGCACCTGGAAACATGAGGCAGACCACCAAGGAATATAACATATTGGGATATAGGATACCTAAGGACGTATGTACTACTAAAAAGTTTATATAAGCCCTTCTTAGTTTTAGAGTAATGCATGTGATTGTATTGATAATGTTATATTTCCACGGTTTTAGAATATATTTTACAAACAGATTTCGACGTCGTAATTACAATATAAATGTTAATACTGTAATAACAATAATTATATTTAAACCGATTAAGCAAAACTTATTGATTGTTAACGATTAGTTACTACAAGCAGGGAAACCCGGCGTTGTTCGGGTTAAAATACATCGCATGTTTAATGGTACAAAAAATATATAAAGATACATTTTATAACATCGATATTATAGATTTCTATTTGTTGATAGTTGAGTTGAGAGACTTATTCGGCCATGAAACATGTGGTGTATATAGAGTATATCTAATAAAGTAAACTAATCAACGAATCTATAATATCATTTTAAGAAAAAGTTTAGTAAATGAAAAATTCATGTTTTATTTACATATTTATAGAACTTTCTCAAACATTATATATCGATTATAACAGTTTGCACTAATTTTAGAATTATGTCGATCAATCCAGAAATTTCTTACACATTTCGGAACTTTCTAGATTATTCCAGAAATTCTTAGAACTTTCCAGACTAATTATAATTTTGAGATCTTTTCAGAAGTCGTCATGCATTAGAAAAGGACAAAGTAATATATATATATATATATATATATATATACCTACATATAGATTACAGATCGGGCTGCAAACTTTAAATGCAATTTTATAAACAATCTTACATTATGCCTGTTACAGATGTACGTAACATTTTTACATCAAACTCTATCCCTAATGGAAGAACACTACCCAAAACCAAAAGAATACATTCCGGAAAGATGGATTGTTGATAAGGATGATCCACTGTATCATGGAAATGCCCATCCGTTTGCCCACAGCCCATTTGGTTTTGGAGTTCGTAGCTGTATAGGTAAACATTCAATTGTACTTGTCAATTATGCTTAAATAACATTTTGAATCTCACTTTGTATATTTTATAGGTCGACGAATAGCAGAATTGGAAACGGAAACCTTCCTCGCTAAAGTCATAGAGAATTTCAAAATAGAGTGGTTTGGACCACCGATACAGGTTAAACAAACCTCTCTCAATTACATCGTTGGACCTTTCAACTTTATTTTTAAGGATGTTTAGTCACAATAAATATATCAATTCTGATCAATAAATAATTTCTACCATTAATTATTTTTTTTATTCATATAATATTTTTTGTAATTTTTAAACATTAGGAAGGCTATTTTTTTTTACTTCAAAAAAAAAATGGAGGTTTCATCGTGTATTGAACTACCTATAGAGGCCTGCAACACGCTTACAATGAGCAAATACCCCCACCACTCTTGCTCAAAATCAGAACAGATTTTAGAAGTTTAATTAATACTCTAATTACCAACAATTTATAATATTCGTTGAAACCTCTTAATGTCAGAATTAAAACTCAGGTTTATAAAAATATTTCTTTAATTCACATAAGCTCTATTATCTAATAAAAATAAAAAAAAATTAAATAAGTAAAAATATTATTTTACTCTGTTTATTTTGGCAACATACAGTCATTAGTCAATTTACATATACAGTATTACAACAGAAAATTATAAACATCTTTTAGCAAAAATAATAAAAAGTGTCTAAAGTGTTATCAAAATACTTAACTTACCGCAAATTACATTTCTTTTATTTTAATTAATAATTTCCTTTTAAAAACTTCATACGAAGATAAAAAGAGATCTATATCAGAAAACTGTTTATTGTAAGAATTTAAACATCTTGATACAAAGCCATTTAAAGTGTACTTTTTAGTATAACGGGGTGGAACAAAAATCTTTAACATCTTTTTTTATATCTTTGAAAATAAAATTAAATGGTGCTATTTCGTAGATATGACCTTCAATGGAGGCCTAACCCACTCCACTTGTAATTTTTCTATTAACTTGACGAGAAAAGGTATAATAAAAATAATAGTTATGTCTACCTATAACTTCTTGTACCAAAACCAAATGGATTGTACGCAAATGGATTTGCGTTACTATAATACAAAGGATCATTCTTATCCACGATCCATCTTTTAGGGATATACTTTTTTGGTCTAGTAAAATGGTTTTCCATCACAGATAATTGTTGATGGCCGAATACTGAAGGGAGGATTGGTGTAAAAAATATATTTAAGTTACACCAATCCTCCTAAACCAAGATGTTAATCAAAAAAGAGAAGAGAGACTTTTAGGCTATATGCAGACTAACAATATGACGGCTTGACTATAATATCCTCCTGGGGTTATACTTTAGACTCGGAGCTTCAGCGTTACTCCTAGAATACTAGCGATGTAATCTATAATTATTGTGTCGTGACGGCGTATTTATTTTGCAATCCCCACTTTCTTGATTTGTGTTTATCAGTTGGCCAACATTTAAGTAACAGGATGCTACTCATATCAGTAGTACAAACATCAAGTCACAGGATGCTACTCAATTATATTAATAATGCTTAGCAAAATTGTCTCAATGATTGTTTTAGGCAGGCTTTATGAATGTTTGTATTATACTATTTTTACATAGTATAAAATAAAGGCGCTTTCGCTACTACTTAACAGATTTTATTTATATATTATAATAGATGCATATTATGGTTTAGAAATTGTAAAAAGTATATATCTAAATTTTATTGTAACCTGGCTGACTAAGGCAGATCGACTAGTTTCACATAAATCATCCTTTTTTCACAAAACACAAAACACTTTGTAACAATGTAATTACGATTACGGTTACAAACTTCTTACCGGGTACTGTTCTTATACTGACAGGTGAAATAGGTTCGTGGTATGCTCCCAAAGTTTCTAAAAGCCTACTACACACCAAGAAATACATGATATATTACGCTTTTGTGTCGCAACTACAATAGAAAGCAATACAATATAACACTCGTTTCAATGGCTACAGTAAGCTCTTATAAAACCATTTCACATTTGAATTTTCATTGCTTGTTCACACAAATATTTTACGCATTTTTGCTTACTTATTGATATTTAAAACATTAGAATATACATTTCCTAATCTTAAAGGCAAACACGACAAGAGCATCTCGTGAGAGGCGAGTAACCCAGTACCTCTTGGAGTCTGTTTCCCGGCTGATCGACCTACAAATGTCATTGACGCCTTCCGGTCGAACCGCATGTGAGACAAACTTACCTCCTCCTACCAACCCGTTAATGCTAGTGAACTTTGGGTTCTCATTCAGGGTCAGTGTCAATACAAGAATCACACTCTTATTGCCGATGTCATTTACCGTCTGCTCGTTTGCTCCATTAACTACCATAAAAATAAAATAAAAAATACTGTTCATTAGAGATGGCCACGCTCTGTCACTTGATTATACAACTATAAAAATTATAATTATTATCATCACTACTTTATCATTATAAATAGTAATGCCTTCTTGTGACCTCCATCCATATTGACATCCAGATATTTCTAAATTACTCAATAGCAAACCAACCTTATTCTTTCATAGTTGCTATGTTGACTACCCAACCCAACGCATGTTTTACGCCCCGGAATTCGCTGACTCCGTGGGAATTAATAATCGAGGATTGTAGAACCATCGCCTTACCGAGTCAGTCTTAGCCCCAAACTCACACTAGGCTCACACCTCTAGTTTTTAAGATTTAATTATAAAACAAAAAATGTAGAAAAGTAAGAAAAATATAATTTTAAGAAATATTCCGGATTTTCTTCCCCTCCTGACCACGCCATCCCATCTAAAATATAACTAGCTTATTAATATGTTTGTTGATAAAAGTAGAGAACAAAACTAAAAGGTAAATAAACTTTAAATAATAAATAAATAATCTCTAATCTTTCACAAACTCGCTATTAAGCAAAGTTTTTTGTTATCAAAATTAGTTCCATAACATCCATTTTTTATTCTAGTGTGTGTAGTCTATATCATAAATATTCCTAACTGTCTGTCTGTCTGTTACGCTTTCAGGCCTAAAGCACTAAACCGATTTTGACGAAGTTTGGTAAAGAAATAGATAAGAGGTTGGGAACGGTCATAGGTCACCTTTTATTGCGAAAAAAAGACTTAAAAAACTAAACAGGAGATAAAACTTTGTCGAGCTGAGTGACTGTTTAAGTCTTTAAGAGTGATCGTGGTAATTTGCACGCAGGCGAAGCCGGGACGGGTCGACTAGTATCTAATAATTTTCACAATTCGTTTCCAACTTTACGATTTGTAAATAAAGCTACATGCGGGTAACTTCAACAAAGTTCTATTTATCTAAAGGAACCTAACATTTTCTTTATTTCTGAAAATCCTTGGATATATCGAGGATTACATGAGACGGATCTCAATGTTTATTTATTTTTAAAACACATCTCGATAATGGTATTGCGAAATTGAGTGGCTTACTATAATTTATGATAAAAATATACTTTCATTTATCTATATCTATATCTATACTATTATATAAAGAGGAAAGATTTGATTGTTTGTATGTTTGTTTGTTTGTTGCTTTCAAAAATTCTTTCACCGATAGTAAGCATCCTTTCCGGGTAACATAGGCTATGTGGTGTTGCCATAAATACTCTAATTAAAAAGATATGGCCAGTTAAGTGCCATAAGGTGGCAATTTTGTAAATTGAAGAGTTTCTCAGGAACTACAAATCCGATTTAAAAAATTCTTTCACTGATAGAAAGCTACACTATTCGTGAGTGACAAAAGTGATTTAGTGTTGCCATATACATTTTTTAATTAATGGAATATGGTCATTTTGTTGCTACTGATCCGATTTTAAAAATTCTTTCATTGAGAGAAGTCTATAGTATTTCCATCTCTCTTCCTCTTATAATACTATCATTGTCTCTCATGCTCTCTCTTTTTTCTCTCTTTAATTCTTATTTTTATTTGTTCAGTATGATCAGTCTCTTTTTACTTTCTTTCGATTATCTCTCTCTCTCTCTTTCTCTCCTTTACCTATTCAATTTAATTTTTGCTCTGTCCTCCCCTCTCTTAGCATCTGTCGCTTTTCTTTTATTTTTCTTTTTATAACTTTTTCTTACTCTCTCTTTTTTCAAATGATGAAAAACTACACTATTACAGAATGACAATTTAAGGATACCAATTATAATATTGTTTTAAATACCCGGAGCGAAGCGAGGGCAGGCCTCTAGTATTTGATATAAATAAAAAACTCTGGTTAGTTACACCATTTTTAACTCAAGAACTGCTGGACGGATTTTAATGAAATTCAAACAGAGATAAACTAGAGCTTGAGAAATTACATAGACTACCTTTAATCCCGAAAAAGGGCTTAAGTGGGTTAAAATATTGGAGTTCTTCATATACAGATAGGGAAATATATGGAAAAACAAAATGAAGTGATAATATTTACCCAAGCGAAGCCGGGACAGGTCGACTAGTATTATATATTTTTATGAATGTTTTAGCCTTCATTATTTGTTTACGGAACGTAATTACATGATACTTTTTTGGTTGTATCGATAATACTTTAATTATGTTTAAATTACCTATTACAACCCCTCAAAAAGCTTTTACTACTTTAATTTTTTTTTAAAAATCTGAATGTAAATTTTCTGCTATTTACCCACAGGCAAACCCAGTCTCTACATCCTTAACATAGTAAGTTTCAATTTAAGTGGATACTAGTGGCTTAAATAACTAGTCGGCCATCTTTGGTGAGTTCCATATGAGGATGAGAGTAAACTAAATTTATTTTTGTATTTTATTACCCATATCATGGACGTGTACAAGTAAACTAACTTGTCCGCCATCTTGGGTCATCCATCATATTGTACGTAGAATGAGGTCACTAAGCTAACCATGCATTGACAGACAATCTAAAGAAGTATGCTTAAATTATTACAACATGCACTTTAGGTATGAGACCGGGCAACGCCTGGGACTTGCAACCCAGGAGCAGAATTAAAGGGTCACTGTGTAAAAATCACTCACCTGATCATCATGAACAATGATGAACACTGAACTAAACGCTATTGACTTTAATGTCCAAAATGACAGTTCAAATCTGTTGTACACTCTGCGATAATATAAAATAAACTACCCACGAACACAAGGTTATAAACAATGTTGCCAATTTCTCATAAAAAATTACACTAAGTAAATTTGTTCTCGTGTTACTTCGCACCTATGGGTCGTAGTGAGATGATAAATAGCCTGAGTTACTCCTTGTTACATCAGCCATCTGCTAGTGAATGTCCCGTCAAAATCGGTCTAGCTATTTCAGAGTTTAGCCGGAACAAACAGACAGACAAAAATTGAAAAAAAAAGGTGTGTGTGCGATTCACACACGATAGAAGTGAAACTTCAGTAAATCGACAAAAGAATGAGATGAATATATATAATAATATAAAATAGTATGTATATTTCTGTCTCATTCTTTCCTACACATTTTTGTATTTGTGTCTCTTACCTGTCATTTTGTATATTTCTGTCTCATTCTTTCCTACACATTTTTGTATTTGTGTTTCTTACCTGTCGTTTTTTCCGTTGCATCCGGTTTGAAATCACAACGATTCTAAAGAAGTTTCACTTCAAAAAATGTTATTTCGGTATATGTTATATTATAAGCCGAAACAACATCTGTATATACATCCACTCAATAAAAAGCGGTTATTTTAATATTTAACACAAACAGACACTCCTATTTTATTTATTTGTATGGATTTTTGGGTATTGTTAATTATGATGTTGGCAACACTTATAATTTGAGTAGAATCCTGTTACTTGATCTTGATGTTGGTACGACTGATATGAGTAGCATCCTGTTACTTGAATGTTGGCCAACTGATAAACACAAATCAAGGAAGTGGGGATTGAAAAATAAATACGCCATCACGACAGAATATTCATGGATTACATCGCAAGTATTCTTAGCAGTAACTCTGAAGCCCCAGGAGGGCGTGAGGATATTATAGTCAAGCCGTCATACTGTTAGTCTGCGTATAGACTACTTCCACTCTCTCTCTCTTTCTTTTATTGATTAACAGTATATTTTATTTTAGTTCGACCGATGCTATAATGTCTATCAATCGGTTCGAACTTCGAAAATATATACAAACAATGCAAGTTGAATAAACATTTGTAAAATTCATATATAATGATTGATATATTTGACTAATTTATGTAACTACAACTCTTGTTTAATTTAAAACAATGTATCACTTCTATTAGTAAAGCAGTTAGTAATTAAGTTAACATAATATCCAAGCTAATGCTCAACCTAGCTGTAGCAATGTACTGTACAGGGATACATATCCCCAAACTAGACGGTCTTAATGATCCTTCAGGGTAACCCTCACTTAAAACAACTACTTCACTTGTAAATTACTACAAGTTAACAATACAAGTGAATATGAGAAAATACTTGCGAGGCATCAAGAAATTAATGCAATTAAATATGGAGCTCTATTTTGATGTGATTTTTTGCACACATACTTATTATAGTAAAAAACATAAGCTACATATTATTAATAATAAAATGTGAAACGTGTGGTTATGCCACACGTTTCTACATAGAGAATATGTATTTCTCTAAAAGGAATAAATATTAACTAATTAGCTTTCTGTTTATCCAAAAGAAAATATTCCTTTTTTCGGGATAAATAGTAGCTCATATTATTTCAGACCTTTAAGCTATAATTATGCAAAAAGTCGAGTAAATCAATTACTTTGTTACAGCCTGATATAAGGATAGATTAACTAATAAATTTCTAACATCACACATTTTTACTAAGGTGCAATTTACCGCTAAAAATGATTTCTACGTAATTACTGCTAACGTTTAGGCGCTATCGTATTGCTAACATACTTTATTATTATCCTCTATCAGTTTTTTTGCCGTTAGACTTCGGAAGAAGGGCAAACCAATACACACATTATCGAATTTATATCGATATCGATGACGTAAGTTCATCCACACCTTTATTAGGTACCTGATATCTTGCAAGGCTGTCTCAAATATCTCAGAGGAGCGACGTACGTTAGTGCTAGAATAACTAAGAAAGTGCGATTTATAATAGTCGGATCGATATCACGAAAAGCCGTGACTGGATAATTCCATTAACATTTGAGTTACCAAGTCAAAATACTTGAATTTAACTTTAGTCAAAGACGAACTTTTGAATAATGTGCATACTTTGCATACTATGAAAATCTTTGTGACACAGTTTCAGGAGTTTTATTACATTTTTGCTTTAAGTATTCCACTAATATTTTTTAGACTTTAATATGAAGGCTTTTTAATTTAAAATTCTCATATGTAACATAAATAACTTTTCGATAATTGCTTGAACATAACGCGTTGCCGACCCTATCCCCAATTCCCCCCAGGAGCTCTGGTCACCTTACTCACCAACAGGAACACAACACTGTTTAGAGTAGTGTTATTTAGCTGTGATCTTCTGTAAGGTACTACCCCAGTCGGGCTGCTCCATATTTAAGCAGGAAATTTCCTGCTTTGCCCTACCTCAGTTAATTTTACAAAATTTTTAAACAAGTCAAAACTAATATCCTGTTATATAATAGTCTCGTTCGTAGTCAACTAAAGTATTGTAGCGTTGTGTGGCGGCCACATTGTGCAGCTCACTTTTTAAGGGTTGAAAGTTTAAGGGCAGAAAAGCTTCAGTTGGCATATTTCATATCAAGCAAAAATGTAAAAGAGATATATAACATCTTACAAGAATAGACTTGGTCATTTTAAGATTTTAAGTCTGGAACAAAGGAGAGACCTATTAGACCTTATGTTTTTTTTATATATTACTAAATAACAAAATAGATTGTCCCCACTTACGATCAAAAATAAATTTTAGAGTACCCCTTAGAATTCCGAGAAACAGAAATATTAAACCTTTTGTACCCCCTCTTTGTAAAACAGTTTTTGCACAAAACTCCACCATACCTCGTCTATGTAATCTTTATAATAAAATAAGTGAATTAGTTGATATTAACACTGATTCACCAACTACTTTTCGTAGATTGATAATTAACTACCTTATTAATAAAATAGATGTTTAGTAAATTTGAAGTAAATTTTAGTGTGTAATTATAGATATTTGAATATTATATCGCCCAATATCGTACATACTTGAACATCCATAGAAATATTTTAGGCAGTTAATAAATAAGTATTTTTTACTAAAACAGATTGTTAGAATTACAACACAACTTTTTTAAAAGTTTACATCACAAGAAAAATAAGTGAATGCAATCCAAAGATGCAATCGGTTACACTTATATTGATATTTTGAATCTCACAAGGGAATCAAAATTAATTAGGCACATTCCGTAGAATTGGAATCATGAAATTTAGTGATCAGAGGTTGTTTTTTTACTACTGCCTAAAATTTATCTTTATATAACGTTTCGGTTTGCACAACAGTTGCAACTGCTCACACTGTCTTTATATTATACCTTATAGTATGTCGGAGAATAGTAAAAGACTTTCAAAGTCAAAGTCAAAGTCAAAGTCAAAATTTTTTATTCAATGTTGGAATTTACATTCTCTTATTGAACGTCGGAATCTACCACTCTTTCGGAAACGACCTAACCCAGACCTGAGAAGAATGGGCGCAAGAAACTCAGCGGGACTGTTTCTTTTGGATATTTTTTATCTTTGATTTTTTAAACGCCAATTTTTATAACAAGTATATTTATACATTGAGAAAGCCTGGAGCGAACGCATCATTCCCAAGGCGTGACATCTTCCAAAAAATCTTTAATGTTATAATAGCCTTTGTCACACAAACGTTTTTTAACTAACTTTTTAAATTTTCCTATAGAACAATTTTGAACGTTTTCTGGGATCCTGTTGTAAAAGCATACACATCGCCCAACAAAAGAATTACTAATTCTACTCAATCGAGTAGTAGGAGTAACAAGTTTGTGTTTGTTCCTAGTATTGATGTCATGCAAGTCACTATTTCTAATAAAATCATTAATATTTTTACGCACATACATAACATTTTCAAAAATATATTGTGAAGCAACAGTCAATATATTAATTTCTTTGAATTTATCTCTTAAAGATATTTTAGGGCCGAGACCATAGATTGCGCGAATAGCCCTCTTCTGCAGTATAAAAATCGTGTTTATGTCGGCTGCGTTACCCCAAAGTAGAATGCCGTAAGATATTATACTATGGAAGTAGCTAAAGTAAACTAAACGAGCCGTGTCTATATCAGTTAATTGGCGTATTTTTTTAACCGCGTATGCTGCAGAGCTGAGTCTATTGGCCAACCTCTCAATATGGGGGCCCCATTGCAATTTAGAGTCGACAGTGATGCCCAAAAATACGGTAGATTCCACCGGTTCCAACTCCTCTCCATTTATAAATACACCACTCTCTATTTTCTTAACATTGGGTGTCGTAAATTTTATATATTTAGTTTTCTTACTATTTAACATTAGATTATTAGCACTGAACCAATGTACAATATCAGAGAGAGCATTGTTTACATCGTCATATTCAGTTTGATAGCGTTTCACTTTAAATATTAGTGAAGTGTCATCAGCAAACAATACTATCTTGTTCTTTTTTTCTACAAGGTTTGGCAGGTCGTTTATATAAATGAGGAAGAGAAATAATCCAAGAATAGAACCCTGGGGGACCCCCATATCCAGACGAGCCCCAGGAGATCTCTTGCCATTCACGTCAACCCTTTGAACCCTATTGTTTAGATAGGAGTTCATAAGATCGAGCGCAGTTCCTTTGATGCCATAGTGGCGCAGCTTTCTGACCAGAGTCGCATGTTGTACACAATCGAAGGCCTTAGATAAGTCACAGAATATTCCAAGTGCATTCTGTGATTCCTCCCAGGCCTCGAAGATATTCTTAATTAATTCGACACCGGCATTCGTTGTTGAACAACCCTTAGTAAAACCAAATTGTTTCACATGGAGAAGTCTCTGTGAATTAAAATGAATCAACATTTGGTTGAAAATTAGTTTTTCAAAAATTTTTCTAAGCGTTGGCAATACTGAGATGGGTCGAAAATTATTTGGATCAGTTATACATCCAGATTTAAATATAGGCGTTACTTTACTATGCTTCATCAGGTCAGGAAACACGCCACGTTTAATACAAGTATTGAAAATAGTAGCTAGATACGGTGCAATGGCATCAATTATGGAGTTAATTATTTTAACAGAAATACCCCAAATATCAGCTGTTTTCTTCATATCTAGGGTTTTAAATGTTTTAATTATATCTTTACTGTTGACAGTACTAAATTCGAACAGTACATCACATTTTTTAACATTTTCTAGCAATAATGATTCAGCAACGCTGGCAGATGAAATGAGAGAACAAGTTGTTAAGATTGGAATGTCAGAGAAATATTTTTCAAACGTGGATGCAACTTCCTGATCAGTTTTGATATTAATGTTATTATAAATGAGATTATACTTGAAGTTACGATCTCTGACTCTTCCAGTTTCCCAATTGATAATATTCCATGTCATTTTTATTTTGTCTTGTGCATTATAAATTTTTTGTTTAATATGTAACGACTTTGCCATGGAACACACTTTTTTAAATAACTTTGAATATGCTTTAACAAAGGCTATAAAGGACTCTGAATGGTTGTATGATCTCTCATTATAAAGTTGATATAGTTTTTCTCTACTTCGATGAATACCAACAGTTGCCCAATCATTAAATGACAAGAGACCACCCGAATTGACTGTCTTGGTAGTGAATATAGCAGTAAACTCTGATTTTATTAATTTAAATAGTGTGTTATATAACATATCAGGGTTATTGTTGTCAAAATTTAAGTATGTGAGTTTTGCTATAATACTACCTTTAAATTTCTCCATACGTTTGGAGTTCGTAGGAACAAACACAATCTTTTTATTTTCATTTCCTTTTTTTAACTCACAGTTAAAGGAGATTAATTGCCCAAAATGATCCGAACTCAACTTTTTAATAATTGAATATGAATTGGGTTTAAAGTTGGTAAATATATTATCAATACATGTTGCTGAGGTTGCAGTTACTCTAGTTGGCTCTAAAAATATATTTACTAGGTTATATGAATTTAACAGGGATCTGAATCTAACACTTGTGGTGGAGTTTTCTAATAGATTAATGTTAAAATCACCACATATTATAATATATTTTTTAGACTCAGATAATTTTAATAGTATTTCTTCTAACACATTTTCAAATAATTCATATAACGCTCCAGGGGGACTGCATATGCTCACAACAATGAAGCGCTCAAGTTCTGCACAGGCTATCTCAATAATACGTTCTACAGAGAGGCTCACAATGTCTTTGCGTTCTTTAAATTTAAAAAAATTACTTAAAATTATTAAGGAGCCCCCACGTAACGATTTTTCTCTGCAGAACGCACTTGCTACCTGGTGACCACTGAAATTAAATATGAGTTCATAATTACGAAGCCAATGCTCTGTAATACATAAAAAATTAATGTTTTCACATCTCATAAATAATTCCAGTTCTAATTCTTTACCTAAAAGTCCTTGTAAGTTTTGGTGCACCAGGTTTACAATTTTATTATTATTATTAAGATTATAACAATTTTTATTTTTATTATTGTCTAGGTTCAATATGCTAGAGTAATTCTCTGTTGTCTTATTTCGAATAATCGAATCGTCATCGGTATCTTTGGTGTTGGAGTAGGGCAGTAGTCACTTCCGTTGTTTTGACAGTCTCGACTCTCGACCATTTATATGCCATCGACAGTCTGACTGTAGTCTTAGTAGTGCGCGGTTTCGCAAGAAGTGAAGTTGTCTCTGAATAGTGTTAGTGTTGTGCAGTGCAGTGTTGGTGCTAGGAGTGCTGTCCGATCAAGGTCACGTGAGTACCTTACAAACTAGTTGCCACGTCTTGTGTTAGGTTAGGTTATGTAAGATTAACCTTAGGTTTAAACAGAGAGCCTGAGCAGTGGAGGCGATTGTCGTGATCACATAAAGGAATTACTTAAGTCTACACAAGTTCAAGTCCAAGACACTACTTAGGTTTCTCTTGTAATTGTTCGAGATCATATTTGATTATTTATCGGTTCAGTAGAAGTATCTACGTTGCATTCACTCAATAGTCCATTCAATATTATCCCCCCCTTGTAGTATTTTCCAATATATTCTCCTCCTTCCTTCATACCATTTAAAATTCCTGACAAGTATGTTTTTGTTCGAGATTTTATTAATTTCATACCCAGATCCCAAACAGTAGTAAAAAAAAAAATTTAAACAGACAACTGTTATCCAGTCTGCGAACACAAAAACTAAATTATTATATTTTAAAAAATCAGGAAAATAAACAAGAAGCTTGACACACGATAAAAAACGGTGTACACCTAAGAAAACATTACAACATAACTTTTTAAATATTTTATCAAACGTAACCACTCAGACAAGTAAAAACAATGAATATGTTAATTTAGATTTCAGGCTCATATAACTTTTCGTTATAACAATAAAAGCTACAATGTTTGAATTGCCGTTAGCGATTTAACTTTACAAAACTCTTCTGAAGCGAATCATTTTAGACTTGTCTCTGCGTCTATATATTTTAATTATTGGAGAAAATTAACATTGAATTGTAACTATACAAGTTATATTCAACCAACAGACAATCGGTAACATAGGTAGTTAAAAGTTTGTGCGGGAAAACTTTACTGCGCTAGTTAGTAACACCGTTGATAACTTTATATTTGTGAGTAGTAGTTTTTATTTTATTCCAAGACTGTATATAACCTCTGTTCCGATAGACTTAAGTTAGTTTGTCAAACGGAGCTTGCTTGGTGGTGTTGATGTTTGTGCTGAGTTTTTAATATTAGTTACTCGGTTTCCGTTGTAACTGCATTTTAATATTGTCTTGTGCATGTTACTGTGCGGTATCTGTCATTAATCTGGTCAAATTAGACCAAAAAATAAGAGAAGGTAAAGCTACCTAAATTCCTACCAAGCTGAAAATCAGTAAGATTGTTTAAAATATGATTAAAAATAAAATTTTAAATTTCCCCATCTTTCTCCTGTATGAAAAAAATTTTATTCAAGGTCAAAGGTAAAAAAAATAAGTTTTTCGCGATTTTCACCAAAACGGTAAGTTTTATCATAAAAAATCTTCAGACAAAAATTGTAGATCATAAAATTATCTACAAAAAATTTATATGTACCTTTTTTCTAGGAGCCACCGTTTTTGAGATATAACGATTCAAAAAGTTGTAATCGTCATAATATGCATGAGGTCGCCACGTATATACATCTCTTTAGTTATAATATATGTTAAAAATCTTCCATTAATCTACTACTAGTAGTGGCTTACAAATGGACTAGTAAATAGTAATACTGTAATATATCATTCTATCCTACGAGAATGGTCCTTTTTTGGGGATAAAAACTACCCTACCGAAACTGTTGAAATTGATAAACATTATTAGGTTTAATTTTAAGATTTTGATTGTATTTGGTAAAAGTTGCACAATTTTTTTAATTTCTATTTTTTTAATTTCTAATAAAAGTTATTGTAACTAATAGTAAATAAATTGGTGATAGAATTTTATAGAACAGTATTTTAATGAATAAGTGTAATACTACAGTCATGATGTTGTAATTTACAATCAAACCAAAGATCACCACGATCAACAAGTCGTGGGTTCAAATCCCGGACATTGGACTACTGGCGTGGCCCACTCCTGACACAAGCATTTAGCTTAGTTGGAGGGGTAAAGGGAATACTAGTATCCATACTGCTAGTAATCTTAAAAAAAAAAAACAAAAAAAAAATTATATATAACTAGACGACCTGTCCTGGCTTCGTCCGAGTGAATTTTGATTATATATGACTAATTCCCTAAGACATAAGGGCCACACAGATCGACATGCACTTCATCTCTACATCGAAAGATGGCGTACGAGCACTCATTAGTTAAGTTTGTATTCTTAAGTATTTTTTTCGCGTTAAAACATAGCCGATGTCCTTCCTCAAGCTCTACATTATCTCTGTATCATATTTTATTAAAATCGGAGCAGTGATTTAAGCCTGAGCGTGTAATAGACAGCATCACCATCTATTCGTCAATAGATGACGTATATAGTAGATTATGTCGCACTTTTGTTTGTTTAGTTTGTATTCTTAAGTATTTCCTACGTTTCTTTAGTGTTACTTTCACAATAATGATAGTAGGTATAGGATTAAGATATTTATTTCATACTCAGTACAAAAACACCAGAGTAAGTTAATTTTCATTTAATTTCATTGAGTTAATTTTAATTCTAACTTTATCTTTTTGACCTTAAAAGGAAACAAGCCGAGTAGGATTCATTTGACACTGAGACTAATTTTTATTCAAACTTAAAAAGGTCGTTAAATAAATAATATTAAATATAACCTCCAAATATGTTTTTGTTTAAATTAAAATATAAATGAAAAGCAAGAGATTAAGGGTTTGACAGGTAATTCAAAATATTATCGCGTTAATCAAAATTGTATTATATAGCCGGTTGGTTTTGAATTCGGGTATTTGTGATGAATCCAATGTTTATATAATATTGGGGGCCTTAGTTTAATCTCCTCAATCGTTTCAGTAATCAGATTAATTCAAAATTGAATCTTATTGAATATTTTTTATGTCATTTATCTACCATTAACTCAGATTTTACTTTACACACTGCATTACAGTAGCACGATGTGTAAGAATTACGGAAATTATATTCAAATGCATTTCCTACGGAAGTTACTATTGTGCCCAAACTTTTGAAAATAAAGCACAATCCAAATCGATATTGCCAAAATATTAATAAATATTACATATCAAAAATAGAATTACATTTACAAAATTGCTAACTTTTGATTGCAGAGTAGTTACTATTTGTTTTTGGGGTTCCGTAGTCAAAGGGTAAAAACGGGACCCTATTACTAAGACTCTGTTGTCCGTCCGTTCGTCTGTCTGTCACCAGGTTAAGCTCTGTTCTGACATTTTAGCAGTAGCGAGTCATTTCATAGGTAATAGTAGGTCCATACTCAAGTATAAATGTAGTCAAATATATGATTTCAATCTGGGTCACAATCCCCAAGTATTTAATATCTAGGTATTATAATAGATCAGAGTTTGTCTTGGACCGTGCATATCGAGACACTGGCAAATGGAATCCGAAAGCTCACCTGGATATTTAAATCGCTACGAAGTGTTGCACCACGTGATTTATTATTTAAAATATATAATGCTTTAGCCGAGTCCGTGATCACTTATGGTATCTCAGTGTGGGATGGAGCTACTAAGTCAAAATTTATTAGCTTGGAGAGATCACAACGGTTTCTCCTGAAAGTAATGACGTACAGACCTAAAACGTTTCCCACGGCTTCACTGTACTCAACATGTGAAGTTCTTACTGTTCGACAGTTATATATTCTCAACGTGACACTGAGAAAGCACAATAATACACCCTATGATCCTACAGTACTCAGCAAAAGAAGAAAACATGCAGTAGCACAGATTCCTCGCACTAAAACTACCTTTGCTAGCCATCAATATTTAACGTTATTGTGTTACTTGTATAACAAAATCAACAAGATATTAAACATATACCCTATAAAAAAATTTGAAGTTAAAAAGGTTTTAAGTACATGGCTAAAATTTAAGTTTAAAACAGTGTCTTAGTATTACGTTTCCATAGGCAGACAACTCAATGAAATGGAAGAGCGGGGCCTCCTGGCACAGGTATTTTTATACTTAATAGAAGGTCTCAAAAATGTAATAGATATGTGTAATTTGGAAACAAATAAAGAATTATTATTATTAAGTATTGTTCAGCTCTCTATCTAAAGTACAGTTTGTTATTATCTTTCACGTGTAACTGCAGTATATCTTATAAATATCATTCTGAAGATGACGCCATTTATTTGTACATGTTGAGGGAATTTCGACACCAAGTAACTAGTTTAATTAATTACCAAATTGTATTTACATGTGACTTAACATTATTAACAGAATGTTAGCACCGTGTTTGTGTTTAGTTTACGTTTCCTATCCTTTGAGAGATAGATGTTCCAAGTAACTTTGGATAGAAACACTTTCAGTCTAAAATGAATCAACTCCAGTGGGACGTTGCAAATCTCATTCAGGTTGGTTCTATCTGTATACGTAAAGTTTCATCAGATCACCCAGGGGGTTATGGGGCGGGGGTAAGATACGGTTCAAGAGACACGCAACCGGAAACTCGAGACAGGATTGCGAGGTAAACGTTGAAGTCATTTAGTTTATGTATTTAGGTTTCAGTGAGTTACTGATACCAAAAAAGTAAAAGTGAAAATTTGTGTTAGCATCCGTTTTAATTTTACCTAAATTGTTGTTATATGTTATAATTTAAATGCACACGCACTCAGTATGTTCTGCGCTTATCATATAAAGTAGAGAAATACCTCTTTATTAGTAATCTGTGTTAGCATCCGTTTTAATTTTATATTAATGGTTGTTATATGTCCGTACAATGCTTGAATATTATCTATGGTATATGATAAATTGTTTACCTTACAGGAAATTAATTGTCTATGAGTTAGATCATATTAGTGATGAATTGTCAGCATTGATACTGTTTCCGTTATTTTTTTAGGTTAAGGTAGGATATAAAAAGATGATGCAAGATAACAGAGTGCAGTATTTCTTTGATTTTTGATGTAATAAGTGCTATTAAAGTGGTTATGTGTGTAAGTGCTGGTGTTTTTCTTACGAAATATCTGTGTTAATAGTTCTAGAGCTAACATTTGTATATTTATTATTGAATCAAACAAAAACCAAATTAATACATTTGACCGAAATACTTTTCAGAAATATTTTACAGGTACACTAAAAGGCATTAAAACAAGAACAAGGAGAAGAAAGAATTTTCAACATCAGACCAGTAGTTCCTGGGATTAATTCCTTTTTTCAAAATGGCCATTTTATGTCCAACTGTCTGCACTTTAATAGCCACATCATTTTATTTACAATATTTATGGTAGCACTACATAAACCATATCACTTTGTTATAGTGTAGCTTTATATCGGTGAAAAAATTACTAAAATGTATTTAGTATTTTCAGAGATTATCTCCATCTTACGAAATGGCACTTTATGACACTTACAGCCATATCATTTTAATTATAATATTTATGACAACACCACGTAGCCTATGTTACCCGAAAAGGGTGTAGTTCTCGATCGACGAAAGAGTTCAGTAATTTTTGAACCTATTATTTTGAAACAAAGATCCTGTGAAAATTTCTTTAATAAATAAATGTCTGAAATAGTAAGTTTTGATTAGAAGAGTGGTTAAGTGAGATGATACGTAACTAGGAAACTGGGTGAGGATAGATGAATGAATGAGTTGGTACATGAGAGTATTCTGCATTTAATTCTTTCTGGTTTCGATTCGGAAGTCATTAGTATGTTGTTTGTTTTGTTAAAACTATGTATTATGTTTTCTTTTATTTATCAATAGTTCTATACGTTTTATATTAGTATATAAATATATATGTAGAAAATATATAAATATAAAGCCATTTTGATTTTATTTTAATTTGTTTCATAACGTTTGAGGTTTTTATAAAAGTTTTTGTATTCAAAATATAATTTTATTATTTAAATTTCAAAATATTATTATTATATTATACATTATTAAATTTGAAATACTATTGAATGTAGTTACTTTGGATTTGACGACTTAGATTTTAGGCTTAAAATTTTATAAAAATCGTTAGAGCAACTACTTAGTTAATGTTAAAAGAATTTAAATAAATAACGAGTGTAAACATCAAGTATAGGACTGAAGTTGCTTCCAACACCTGTTGAGAATTCAACTTCGGTATTCAACCTAACTTTTATATTTATTAAACTTATTTACATAATTTGACGGCGGACAGAATATTGGATGTAATTAGGGAAGGAACTCCTCAAGGAGTTTTCGTCTGATTCCTTTTAATTTTATGCACTCCAATAAAATCTTCATTTAATGGGATTGTTGGAGAAAGGTTAATATTTTGAAACTAAAAAATAAACACCAATTACATCTTTATGTAAAAAAATGTAGTTTCATCTCATATTCCCATAAGGTTATGATAGATAAGGGACAAGAAGCAGACGGTCCACCTAATGGAAAGTGGCCATCGTCACCCACGGACACTTGTTTTGCCGATGCGTTGCCGCCTTGAAAGTGGAGTTAGGAGGGAGAGAATATACGAAGAGAAGAATACTGCGGTTTCAGCGGTCACTGAGCAAGAATCCATTGTTCACTGGAATCGCAGCATTAATGGGATGGGCGAGGGAGGGGGTAGATCTCGGTAGGTCTCAAAAATCCTGATTATTACAGAATAGATTTGTATTCTTGAAGCAAGTTTAGAACAAGTAGAAATTTATTTATGTTCTTGTACCGTGTGTATATTAAATACCGAGAAATGTCTATCTTTATTAGATCCGTTGGAGACTATCTCATCATCAGGCATGGCAATCAATATGTAATCATTGACACTATTAACAGTGATGACATCATTTTTTTTGTGTCTAAACTATTATAGTATTAATAGTTTTTAGACATAATATGTCAAAAATGTATCTAATATAAAAAATGTTGTCTGTAAGTTTATCTTTTAAACTACGCAATGGGAAAAAATATAATAAATATTCGCTTAATAGAGACTTTAAAAGTCGGGACTTCAGAAGTGAGATATTTAGGAATTCTTCTTGATAATAAATTGACCTTTTACATCCATATTAACAAAACGGTGGGTAAATCACTTAGCATTCTTGGTTTCTCGATTAGGACTTTTAAGGGTTTAAAAAACGTTGATAATGTGCCTACTTGAAACCGCAAGTAATCCGCAGTACAAAGTGCACATTGATAATTTAGAAAGAGTACATCATAAGTTTCTGAAATACGTTAAGTATAGAAGAACGTCTCTCGGTTTAAATTGCGACCACTATTATCCACCAATTATATACTGTAAATTATGATGTTGGCAACACTTATAATTTGAGTAGCATCCTGTTACTTGATCTTGATATTGGTACGACTAATATGAGTAGCATCCTGTTACTTGAATGCTGGCCAACTGATAAACGCAAATCAAGGAAGTGGGGACTGCAAAATAAATACGCCATCACGACAGAATAATTATGGACTACATCACGAGTATTCTAGGAGTAACGCTGAAACTCTCGAGTCTAAAGTATAACCCCAGGAGGATATTATAGTCGAGCCGTCATACTGTTAGTCTGCGTATAGACTACTACAACTTCTCTCTCTTTAATTATTAATTAACAATACTCAACACTAGCTAAACGCCGATTAATTAGAGGCCAATTATTTTTGTACAAAATGATTATGAATTTGATAGACTCGCCATATTTATTATGTCAATTAAGTGTCCTCGCGTAATTAATTATTTTTCAGTTTCTGTTACAAGAACTAATTATGCAAAAAATCGTTCGTTTCCAGAGTTTGTAGCAGTTATAGTCATAAGTTATAAGTGGAAACTTTATTGGTGTAACATCTTATACTAATATGTCGACGAATAATAAAGAATTATCGAATAATCGAATCATCGTCGCTATCTATGGCGTTGGAGTAGAGTAGGAGTCACTTCCGTCGGTTTGATCGTCTCGACCCTTTATATGCCATGGACAGTCTAACTGAAGTCTTACTAATGCGCGGTCTCTCAAGGAGTGAAGTAGTCTCTAGATAGTGTCAGTTAGTGTTAAGTGCAGTGGTGTGTTAGAGCTGAGAAAGTTGTCCGATTAAGGTCACGTGAGTACCTTACAACAACTGTAGCCACGCCTTGTGATAGGTTAGGTTTACGTGTGATTAACCTTAGGCTTTAACAGAAAGTCTGAGCTATGGAGGTGAGTGTTATGATCATATAAAGGATATCCTTAAACCTACATCTTGGTCACAAGTGATCATATTTGATTATTTATCGGTTCAGTAGCAGTATCTACGTTGCGTTTACCCAATAGTCCACTTAATATCATCCCCCCTTATAGTGTTTTCCAATATTCCTCCGCTCCTCCTTCCTTCTCATCATTTTAAATCCTCGACAAATATATAAAGCTGAAGAGTTTGTTTAATTGCTTGAACGCGCTAATCTCGGGAAATGCAGGTCCGATTTGGAAAATTCTTACAATGCTACAATATATAAAGAATATGACTACAATATAGAAAGTAATAAAATTAAAAACTTGGAATATGAGAGAAATAAAATATGTTATTCTCAAATTCTCAGTTGAATTTTGGTCATTTTTTAAACTTAATTTTCCTTTCAAATCCAACAAAGGTACGCAATAAAATTTATTAAACAAATAACAAATTGTTTCAAAGAGTTGAACAAAAGGAAATTTAAAATAATTTTTGACGAGGCCCATGGAAACTTCTAAATTGGTAGACTCGAATACTTTATAAATTGACCAAAGGACCCTTTCTCCTTTCAGCGCTGTTCAAATTGATATTGCACAAACCAAAGTTTTCAAATGAAAATTTAGTAATCAGAAAGTTGATTTATCTTTCATTAAAATATGAAAGAAAGAAGAGATAATAACGAAATATTATTACAGTAATTTATACTTTATTATTCTTATTGATTTTAAGGGTTCCGTATCCAAAGGGTAAAAACGGGACCCTATTACTAAGACTTCGCTCTCCGTCTGTCTGTCACCAGGCTGTATTTCATGAACCGTGATAGCTAGACAGTTGAATTTTTCACAAATGATGTATTTCTGTTGCCCCTATAACAACAAATACTAAAAACAGAATAAAATAAATATTTAAGGGGGGCTCCCATACAACAAACGTGATTTTTTGACAAATATTGGAACGGAAACCCTCCGTGCGCGAATCCGACTCGCACTTGGACGGTTTTATAATTACTAAATTACTAAGACAGATGTTAAGCACTGGACAACAAGAAAATAATGCTTTTCTTGCCTTTGATTGTAACTATTTTTTCATCCCTCGGCATAACATTGAGTAAAATATTTGTGTCAGAAACAATATAAGTTATATATACTACTGTTCTTTAAAAAAATATTTTTCGACGCCATCTTAAAAGCTTTTTTTAATGAAAATCTACAAGATCTTTGTTTGTTAAGAAATTACAAACCATAAATAACAAGCGCTAATATTTAAAAAGTACCTACCAGAAAAATGCCATTACTGTGAATAAATGACTCATTGGAGATAATATTTTTACTTAGAAAATCCTTAACATTTTTTCATTAAACTTTCAAGGGGCATCAGAAAAAATCGACCTTTATTTTGACTTATAAAAATATTTAAACGTCAACAATCATATTATATTTTTATAATTCCACAGTAACTATACATTTTTCGGGGTAAAAAATTACTCATGTGATAAAGTATATGTATGCCAAATTTCATTAAAATCTGTTCAGCCGTTTTTATACATTCGAGTAACAAACATAAATTTATATTTTTAGTAAGCAAAATAATCTTTAGGATATTTTATCCCTAAGCACTTTCAAGTACGATTGCCTCTCATTAGTTAGAAGATGACCGCTCGCATTTCCTGAAGGAGGCCGTTGACATAATAAGGTCTAACTACAACATTCTCAAGCGGATCACGTACTCGGAATATCGCCTTTAATCTCCCATTTCTTAGATATTACAAGTGGAGGAAACTTAACATTATTTAGAGAAAGAAATACCGATAAGATGGTTTTACGCACAAAATATTCAGTTTAATGGTTATGATTTAAAAAAATGAGCAAACTATAGCAATTAGAATAGTATTCCTAAGAAAATAATTATTTTTAAAGCAGGATTATGCGTTTTTTGGATTCGCCTTATCTTTTTTTGATTTAAACTGTATAAATAGAATAAAGTTATAACTAGTACTAGATATAATAATAGAAGTCTAGACATAAAAATGTTATAATTTGAATATATACTTGTATGGCAACACAAATATATGCAAATTATGAGTTTAATAGCTTTTTAGATATCATTTCTTAAAAAAAAAAATCTTAAAAATGTCTGCCCTAAGCTATAAAAATATATTTTTTTCAGTTTCCTGAATGGACATTGAAATAATTTGAAGTTAATGGAAAAAATCTTTTTAAGTTAAGAAACTTATTTTCATAGAAAGAGGCGTCAAGGACCATTAAGAATTTGCATTGTGCTAAGTAGACGAAGGATATATGATACCCACTACTGTACAGCAATACGTATACACATGCTATTTAGACTGAGGCGAGCTTGAGACCCAGGAGCAGGTTTAAAGAGCTCTTTCATAATATATTAACTCTCACCTCCACCACTCGAACTCGCTAAGTACAATAGGTATTATAGCAAACTTACGTGGACCTCCAGAAGGGTGACCTTAACCACGACACTACAACACTAACTTCCATGTACACTGCGCGACAACACCAGAGAGACTGAGACTAATTTATTGCACCAAAGGTTATATATTGTGGTACACTTGACATAATATAAAATGATATTTATAAACACACAGTGTTGCTAACAATTGTATATAGAAAATTTAGACCCATGTAATTGGTCAAAATATGCGAGAAAAATGTTAAGAAAAGAAAATATAAAACTACATTTATTAATATCATGAGAAATGTGGTAATAATTTTAACAAATCACCTACTTATAGGAAAAGGAGCGAAGATTTTCCAGCAAAACTACGAAGCAGATATATTAGCGTATTATAGAGAACGATTTATTCAGAGGTTCTAATGAAATGAATAATTATACTATTACCGAGGTTATGTCTCCTATCTTTGAAAGAACCATAATAATATTTTGTTATTAAAGCGTCAGTAGCTCAGTGGTTCGAGCGTTGGAATCACGATCGATAAGTCGTGGGTTCAAATCCCGGATTGGAATACTAATAGTATGTGATCCATACTACTAGTATCCTTTTTAAAAAAAAAAAAATTAAATTCGTAGTTTATTTTTTATTACTCCACGCAATCAAGGCGTACAATATATATTTTTTTTTAGAATTTGTAAAAGACTATTCGTACTAAGTTTGAATTAACATAATATTTATCACAATTAATAAAGTTTAGAGTTGGTTCTTGATTCCGCTGTCATCACCAGTTCCACTATGTATTATGGTTGGGAAATAATAGCTTATTTTATTATATATTAATTATTATATGTTAACAAATGGTTTTAAAACTGTACTGGGAAGAAGATAATTAAAAAATTTTAGACTTTTTATTTCATACTCACCTACATACTTACTATCTAAATTTTATATTTATTAAAAATAAATGAATTTATTCAATTCAACCGAAAAACTTTGGTAACATTCCCTTTGGTCTAAGTTTGAAGGAAAATATAAAGTTGCTCTCTCTCACTTTGTACGACTCGTAAACAAGTAAAACTACTTAAACGACCATCTTCCGAGAATTAAGAGGAAACAAACTATCTAACACTTAATAGGCGCAATTAGCGCAACTTTAAACCAAAATTTTTTTTTTAGAATTTTACGGCATCACATAATAAAACTTTATACTCATTTTGATCAAATTGTAGGTAGCATTTACAATTAAATTTTAATACCTTAAATAACCTGAAATATTAATTGTTCTGGCAATTTCAGGTACACAACAGTGTGTATTCATAAGTTATATTAGGTTGGTAGTCGGGAGCGGAAGATAACCTGGAACATTCTGATATGTATATTAACTTGATCGTTACATTGTACTTAAAATTACACCCTACAACTAGAGGATCGACTGCTCTACGCGAGTTGGGGGGTAGAGACAGGCGAGGAGATGCTCCGCGATCCTCGGTGGAATATCGAGCGTTCACACGACGTCAACAAAAAGGACGGGCAATTGGAACTGCATGTCTTGTAGGAAACGCCGTAACGCCGTTTCGTAACGCATAAGATAGCATGTTGTTATTACTGTTTTAAAGAAAATTAAACAATAAAATCTTTGGTAGAGACATTATTCAAACGTAGATAATTTTAAGTTAATATATATGTCGGGGTATAGTTGGGATAGGATAGTAATTAAGGCTGTGCCGGCCTATGTTAGTCCTTACATTGTATTGTGATGTGTTAACACAACCTTAGGTTAGGTTTAGGTTAGGTCAGCCTTAGGTTAAGTTTAAGTTTAAGTTAGGTTAGCCTTATGTTAACCTAACCTAAGACAAACAGTGAGACCAGGCAGTGGAGGTGAGTGTTATGATAATTTAAAGGATATCCTTAAGCCTACACCTTGGTCACATGTCCAAGGCACTGCCTGGGTTCCTGTCCAAAAACTACAGAATCGTGATATTCGATTATTAATTCATTCAATTCGGCACTCTCTGTTCTGACATATATATGTCGGAGCATAGTAAAAGATTATCGATTAATCGAATCGTTATCGTTGTCTATGGCGTTGGAGTGGGGTAGTAGTCACTTCCGTTGTTTTGACAGTATCTACCCTCGACCCTTTATATGCGATCGACAGTCTAACTGAAGTCTTAGTCGTGCGCGGTCTCTCAAGAAGTGAACATCATCTAAGTAGTGATAGTGATAGTGATAGTGTCAAGTGCAGTGTAGTGTGGAAGTGCTGTCCAACTAAGGTCACGTAAGTCCTTACAATGTAATTGCCACGTGGTTAAGTAAACACAATGTTAGGTTAGGTTAGACTTAGGTTAGGTTAGCCTTGTATTAGATTCGGTTTATGTGCGTTTAACCTTGGGTTTAAACAGAGAGCCTAGCAGTGGAGGCGAGTGTCGTGATCACTTAAAGGAATTCCTTAAGCCTACACCTTGGTCACAAGTCCAAGGCACTGCTTAGGTTTCTCTCGTAATTGTTGGAGATCATATTTGATCATTTATCGGTTCAGTAGAAGTATTTGCGTTGGGTTTACCCAATATTCCATTCTATACCATCACCACCTTTGTGTTCCCCAATATTCCCCATCTTCCTCCTTCCATTTCCTTTCACATCGTTTTAAAATCCCCGACATATATTAATACTATTAAATATCGATATTCGATATAATTATGAAAATATGATCAATATCTCGATTATCGAACACTCATTTCATATTCTACGTAAATGCACTTAAGGCATGGCCGATTGTACCCTCTACTTTCTGGAGATGATATGATCGTGCGACAAGTTTCGGCACGGAAAACAGTTTTTGATTAAGTGTTGAAGAAGGGTTGTAAAGAATGAGAATAAGTAAATTGTGAAATTTATGACCGTGAATGTGTTGATTTGGTTTGGCTTAAACCCCTTTAATAAATTGTAGTTTTACATAATTAGTTCAAATTTATTCTTCAGTCTTTCATCTGTTTACGATTTATAGTTACTCTGCATTAATTATTAGCCTAAAAAAAGCATCTTAGCTAATCTACCCTTCTATCTATTAAGAAAATTTATGTTATCTAGGAAACTGCGTTAATTAATTTTCGCGTCGAGATAAATAGAGAAGAGAATACCATAATATAACATTATAATAAAAAAATATTGGTTGCACGTACGCTCGTATAATATCACATTCATTTGGCAGCTCAGTCTTGATTTTCATTTCCTACACACAACGATGCTCTATATCAGTTCCCGAGTGGAGCAACGGAGCATCGCATCTAGACAAGGGATATTGGATTTTCATACGCCACTTCAAATAGTCTGCCATTTACACTTTGTTCTACAAATGTCACTACTGAAAATAACTGCTATCGTCTACTAACGCTGACATTCTCTAGCATACAGGATGCTATACATTAAATATATTTTTTATTAATAACTACAGACTTGCCCCGACTTCGCTCTGTTTCTCTACTACAACATACATGTATTATATAAACCTTCCGCTTAAATTACTCTGTTGGTGAAAATCGCTGTCTTAAAAGAATTTGTTTGTCAGTCAGAATTAATAAATAAATATTAAGCAATAAAAATGTTTTTTTTAATATTTCATTTAAATATTATTTTTTTATTATTTATTTATATTATATACTTTAAAAACATAAACAGAATGTTACTCCCACTGAAGCTTGTATGGCTTATGTGTGGAAATGAGCCACTCAAGAAAAAAGAAATGTATACTTGCAGACTATATAAGAAAATATATATATCTATACTTAAAGACAATTTTCTTTTCTTTTTCTTTTTTAATTAGAAACCAATATTTAATATAAGTATAATTTTTTAGTTTATATTTTGCTACATCAGAGCAATAAATTGATTTTATTATTATATTTTATATCAGAAAGGCACTAATATTAGTTAGAAGCTATAATTATAATAGTAAAGGAAAAAATAGAATAAGAAGATGTCTAAAGAATATTCAACTAAGCTATTAAAATTTCTGCTAAAACATGCATATTTATAAGTTGTATCGCTCGTTATCGAGTATTGAGTATTTTAACGCATAATAGAGGTTTACTAGAGTCACTGATCGTGCAGTTTTGTAGCTCCGCTAGTGTTTACTATGATAACATTGCTTATATTATATGTAATATACGATAAATATATAAGCACTGTAAAACATCTATTGTAATGATATGAAATCCTTTATTTGTTTGAGGAGGATCTCATGCCAAAACAACAATAGTAACTGTAACAAACAGTTATTATAACATCAAGCAAAGGAATTGTTAAGAAATTGAAAAATTAAAAAGACTGTATTACAGTCCAGTATATTACCAAAAGTGGGGTAGTTTAGTGCCTAAAAAATCTATATATATAAAAAAATGAATTCCTATTTTCCTTGGTCACGGCATCCAGCGTGAACGGCTAGACCGATTTTGCTATTTCTTTTTTATTGTGATAATTATTATCAGGAGAAGATACGTAAGAAAAAATTAAGAAAGATGCACGGAAAATTAGAAAATTTAAGAAACCTTAGTTTTTCTAATGTAAGCTTTTGACAGCCAATTGAATTCGAAATCAATATTCATAAAGCACAACATCTGTCAGCTTAGCTCATTTTATAAAATCCGACTGACGCTCATTAAAAAAAAGTTTTCCCGTTTTGTTATTTTGTTTGTTAAGCACATTTTAAACGTTTTACTTGTACATAATCTTAATTTATTGTAAAACATTAACAATATTTAGTTATTTGTCTAGATATGTAAATAGTTCGTTAGGAGGTAGGTACAATACAAATAGCCGAGGGTAAATATATTATAGGTGACTACGCCCTTACGCCACAAACTGCTGTTTGTTCTTAACCATTATAAGCAGGTGGGCGACTTCTCTACATGTATTTATGTGGGTACATTTTGTGTTGACTATATAAGCTAAGTAAACTTACATATAACTGCAGTGATAGCCTAGACACTCTGACTTTTTTGAGTTTTATGGCTTAAAGCCATTAAATATCACTTGTTTGAAACGGTGAAGGGAAACCTCATGAGGAAACCTACACTGCTGAGAGTTCTTTAAAGTCCTCAAAGTTGTGTTAAGTCTGCCAACCCACACTAGGCCAGGAGAAGGAGAAGACCCGGTTCAACATTGTACCATTAATGGGTTGTGATGATAATGATATAAGCTATACTACATAGTTATACTTAAAAATCAATAAATCCCGGGGACTGACCTTATAATATTGAAAAAACACTATCCAAGACTTACAGAGATTAAGGGATTACTTACTTACTTACGATTAGAGATTAAGAGGAGCATCTAATAGGAGCTACACATAAATATAAGGTTAGTTGAAAAACAGATTTTCCTAGTTTGGCTGCTGCTAGTAAGCAGAAATGAATATTATTTTTAATAGTTTTATTAGAATTTATGACAACTTATTTCATAACTGTCAAAATTTGTTAAACTTTAGACCAGGGATTCCCAAAGTTGGATCCACCAAAATAAAAATGATATTTAATGGGTACAAAAACCATTTATTATATCGTTTGCGCCTTACCTACCATAAAAAAAACAGTGAAACAATACTATTATTCACATTACAACTTTAAATTAAGAAAAATGTGTTTCAATTTACATTTTTATTAAAAAAATGTTCTATAAATTTCAGTGTTGATTTGTAAACATTTGATATGGGGCTCCATAAAATATCTTTAAAGTTTAAGAACCCCTGCTTTAGACTGTTCAATATGCAGACAACGTAGAATCTTAAGTAACAAGACGATTGTTTCAAACGATTGCATCCAATTACTTCGAACGCTATCTTTATAAACTTTAATATAGTTCGTTAGCATAGAAAACGATATTACAATTAAAATAATTACATGAAGTAACGATACGATGTAGTGTTATATACAATACTACCCTCTGGGACCCCTATAGCTGTAAATAATTACATAATTAGAGATGATGTTGCTAGATCTGCTTTATTGAAGATGACTTGACTCTAGTCACAATCCTCAGGCGCTACTCTGACAACTGTCGTTCCATTTATTTAGCAAGACAGTGAAGTATAACAATACTTTTGTTAGAGTCTTTATTGTATTCATCACATCTTGATTGAATACAATAATACAACGTTTTTCTCACTGTAGTCTATTCGTCTAGATTATTTAAATAAACTATTTTTAAGAAGTTCAAAAAATAAAGAATTAACTTAAGTATTTATTAATGTTAAAGGAACCCTTTTTTTTAATGTGGGAAATGCATTTACGCATACGCCTTAAAGGGGTTATGTGGGACTCCCAGCGATAAGCGCTGGACTACCGCACTAAAACCCACCACCGTCCGTGCCGTATGTTAGGCGCCGCAGGAACGCGTTAGCATACTACTGCGGACGCCTCGGCACAACCACCCGTCTGCCGGTACAAGTACCCGCAGTTCAAACCCGCCCATGGGCTCGCTTTACCAAGCACCTAACCGAGGGGGGATGCCAGGTCATGTCTATTGAAAAACCCAGCCCCCGGAGAAGTCAGAAGCGGCCCATATCCCTCGAGATCAGGTCGCTCACAAGTCATCTCTGCAAACAGAGGAGTACCCGGAGCGACCCGTACCTCCGGCCACCGGACCCCCCTGGACTTAACCGCCGTCTGCGACGCCCAGGGTACGAACGTTGGAGTTTAAGGCCCGCGCCCGTCACGCTGGCGCTCCGCGACCTCCGCACCCAACCTTGGCGCAAACCTCTGCGCCGGCCGCTCGACCGCTCCCCCCATCCCAGATTACGCTACAACACCGAGACAGGAGTCGACGGTGAAACATTCGCGCTCAAGAGACACTCGCGCTTACGCGCCCCACCGTGACGCTTTCACGCCCACGCATCAGATATGTCCAACTGCCCCCCTGATCATGCACGGTTGCCCCACTGAGTGGCTACCCCATGAACGGAGGCGCAGCGGGACACACTGAATTTTCCGCTGCAACGCAGCCACCGCCCACTGCGCCTAACCCTACCCTAACTACCCAACTCACATTACACGTCCCGGAATTTACCGACTCCGCGAGAATGGATCACCGAGGACTGTAGAAGCATCGCCTCACTGAGTTTGTCTTAGCCCGAAACTCGCTCTAGGCTCGCCCCAGTTTGTAAGATTTAATTATAAGCAAAATGTAGTAAAGTAAGAAAAATACAAGTAAGCAGTGATGGCCCAGTGGTTGAGACTTAAAGTCTTACTCGGGAGGTCCGAGTTCGATCCTGGACACACACCTCTGACTCTGAGTTATGTGTGTTTTAAGCAATTAAATATCACTTGCTTTAACGGTGCAGGAAAACATCGTCAGAATACCTGCACTCCTGAGAGTTCCCTAAAAGTTCTCAAAGGTGTGTGAAGTCTGCCAACCCGCACTGGGCCAATGTGGTGGACTATGGCCTAATACCCTCCTCATTCTGAGGAGGAGACCCGGCTCAGCAGTGGGCCATTGACGGGTCGTGTGATTATTATTATTATTAAAAAAAATATAATTTTGAGAAATATTCCGAATTTTCTTCTCCTCCTGACGACGCTATCCCGCCTAAAATATAACTCGCTTCAAAATGGTTTTATATCATCAACAAAAATAAAAAAATAAAATACTGAAATAAATTCTGAAAGTACGGATATATCTAATTGCAACGGATGCATTGTATTGGAAATCTATAGATTTGCAGATGAAGGCATCGAGCGTTTTAAGCGTTTTTCTCGTTTTGTCGTAGCCGATTTGAATTGCAAATACAGTGCGATAATAAATAAGCTTTGTGCAAGAACGTTTACGGGATGGCCTTTCAATCGTGATAATAAAACTAAAGGGGACTTGGAAATAGATAACTGCATGTGCTGTACATTTTTTTTAAATATTTTTAATCGCGTAATTCAAACTAACGACCAGCTTCCGGCTTTGCATGGAAAAAACCTAAGAATATTTACTAATTTTTTTATATCAAACCAACAAATATTAGCAACACCATAGCAACATTGTTTATAAATTAGTTTTCGCGGGTAGTTCATTTTATCTTATTTCGAGTAGACATAACTTTCGTTCCGATAGGATTGAATTAGTTTGTCAAGTGATACCTGGCGTGTTGTTAGGCCTCCTTTATCGAGGAACACGTGAGTAATGTACTTTATTATTTTAATATTTTGTAGCGAGGTCGAGCGGTAAAGGTGAAAGTTTACGGTTATAAAAGGCGTCTTTGAACCTGCTTCTGGGTCTCCAACCCCAAGCATTGCTTGGCTTCCATCTAGATTATATTGTCGTTTGAGTGTTTCTGCGCAGTATAGCTCCGCTCCGCGTTTATAATATTAGCATGGACTTTGTAGAAACGCTGTACAACTCAACTGTGTGATGTCGTTATGCTGTGATACCATTGTGAAGGACTTTGTGAGTGTTAGAGATTATATTTTTCTTGTGCAGTATAGCTTCGATATAGATAATGCTATAATAATCGTAACAAAGCGAAGTTCAAGGACTCAAATCTCTTTACTCATGTCACTCAATTGTAAATATAATATTATCGGAAACCTAATCGGTTGTAAAATTACATGGTATTCGCTTACACGAAATTAGTCAAAGGATCGGATATCATTACCTTAGTTGATATTGGATATAATTCTATTCTTCTCTAGATATATTTCAAGCAAATATTTAAATTATGATGGAAATTGTTTGTCTTGTTCTCCATTAAAAGTTTAACTTGCTTTAGTTAAGTACTCGTATTAAAATAATGGCTGTTTACACTAATAACATTTTTAATTTTGTAAAACTTTTTGAATGGAATGTGCGATTCCAATAATTCAAAAAAAACGAGAAACGGTCTTGATTACGAAATAATTTATTTGGATAAGAATTCATACAAAGGCATGGATAACATAGTCTGATTTTGGTAGGAATTTCTATCAACTTTTAAAATCTATATTTTATATCAATACAATACAATAGTTGGATATATGATCTTGCGAAGTTTTTTGTAGATATTGATACGTTCTATAATATTGTAGAACATTTTTTTGTTCTGTCATCAAGACTTTTCGCAGCGCAAGCGATGAACGACATTTTATGGCTAATTTTTTTTCACCTTGGGTTGGTTTTAGTAATAATTTCTGAGGATCTGTGATTTTATCAAGTCATAAATATAGCCTTTGTTACTCAGGGATAATGTAGCCGAGCGGTCGTGTGCGGCGAATATAGCTTATATAGGTGCGATTATATACGTAAACACGATACCTCTCGCTGTGCTTACGATATTGTCGGAATCATTTGAGAGTAAAGTCTGCGCTTCCCTGAGGGTTTTACTTGTTGACTTTAGGGTTTTTTGTTGTTTTAAGTCTGTTATTGTTTTTATTGTTAAGTTTGTTGTTTTTATTATTGTTCGTTGGGGTTGTTGAAGCCTAGGCCATGAACAACGACAATAGGGCAGCATCCTCAAAGGGCGCTGCCCTAGAGGTTGATTCCGATGTCTCGGAATCGTCTACCGGACGGCGGAAACGCCCTCGAGACGGGGGCGATGTGCCGCGGTAAGGCACGGACACGGAGACGGAGGAGAGGTCCGCGGCTAAAGTGAACTCGGCAAGGAGGGGGAAAGCCCCCCAGAGGGGACGCATTGCGGGCATGACCCGCAGTGAGCGGGATGCGGTCGCTGAACTAATTGAAGCGAACCGTGAGATTACTCGCAGGGCAACGGCCCGAGGGGTAGCTCAAGAGGAGTCGCCAAGTGAAGCGGAGCTCGGGGCTACACTTCATAGCCGTTTCTATAAGAAGGTAACGACCGGCGAATTCGGTGACTCTTCTGAATCGGATGCCGGCCGAATGGACCCGGTGCGCTGTAACGCGGAACAGTTACGTGCGGACGCAGGCCGCAACGCTGCAGCTATTTTGGACGTAGCACGTAAGTCGATGAACTTGAAGGGCACGTGCGTTAAGCAGCTGAAGGAGGCGGCGCACGCCCTCCAGGATATTGAGAATGCATTAGCAGAGCGGACGGTCTCTGAGGAAAACCGTAAATTGAGGGCAGACAATCTTCGTCTCAAGCGGGATGTTGCGAATCTGAAGGCGGAACTTACCGCCTTCAAGAAGGAGTATGATGCGGCCAAGGGTGTTCGCAAGCCTGTCTTTCCTTCCCCTGTTGCCATTGAAACTGGTAACTTAGTGGAGGAACTGAGGGCGTCAATTATCTCCACAATGGGGCAGATGATCAATGCGCGATTGTCTGTCCTGGAGGAACGACTTCCCCCAGCAGAGATTGTCCGCCCCCCTTTTGCTGCGGATAAGAGGACACAAGCAGAGCTTGAGCACATCGCGCCGAGCACCAGCGCCCAGACAAAAATCGGCGAAGTCTGGAAAAGCCATCTCGCACCAGATCCCTGTACGTGAATTCCCACCGCTGCCCTCAACAGCGCGGGAGTTTCCACCGCTGCCATTAACTTCTGCTGCCACCGTCATGGCTGTATCAGTAACTCAGTCGGAGGAAGAGGGCGCCTGGGCCACAGTAACCAGAAAGGGGAAGGGCAAGGGGAAGAAATCTTCCTTAAATGCTAAGGCCCTCGAGCCTGTTCTGGCTAAGTCAAAACAGCCGGCCAAGCCGAAGCTCGCAGTACCCCGCACAGCGGCCGTCGTAATTACTCTGAAACCTGAGGTCGCTGCACAGGGGGTCACCTACGCCAGCATTCTTGAGCGGGCAGAGCGCCAGATAGATTTGGCTGAGCTCTGGATCGGGTCTGGTCTGTGGATCAGACGGTCGGCCACTGGGGCCAGGCTTCTGGAACTGCCCAAGGAGCAAACTCCGGAGCAGGCTGACCAGTTAGCTGGAAAGCTCCGTGTGGTCTTGGATGAGGTGGCAATTGTCACCCGTCCAACACTAATGGCGGCGGTGAGGGTCGCCGGTCTAGATGACTCAGTCCCCAGCGAGAAGGTAGCAACAGCAGTAGCTCGGGCTGGCAACTGTCCCCCGATGCAGGTTAAGGTAGCGGAGGTTCAGCCCGGTCCTGCCGGTATGGGAACAGCGGTGGTAAGGTGTCCTGTGTCGGTGGCTAAGAATCTCGTGGAAGCCGGCAGACTCTTGGTGGGGTGGAGCTCTGCCAAAATCTATGCCCTGGAGCAGCGCTCGCTCCGATGCTACAGGTGCTCGGGGACAGGACACACGCGAATGCTCTGCGCGTCGATTGAGGCACGAGACGGGTTGTGCTTCGGGTGTGGAATTGCGGGTCACAAACTACCGGACTGCGTCAATCCGGTCCGGTGCGCGGTCTGTGATTATTCCCGGTTACCGGCAGACCATGTGATGGGGGGAAAATTTGCTACGAATCCCAGAGGAAGGAAGGTCCAAGTCTGGGCTTACCAATCGGGCCTATTCCTGCTGAACAGGGGAGAGGTTCACACTTGCGTGCGTCACAACGGAGGGTCCGTGGTCGACGTCTCCTTCGCTACGTCTGCTGCCGCAAGCATAGTGACTAACTGGAGGGTGGAGGAGGAGGTGGAGACTCTTTCGGATCACCGATATATCCGCTTCGAGGTCTCCACCTATCTCGGGCCGCAAGAATCCTCCAGGGGTCGCAATTGCAAGCTTCCTCGCTGGGCCCTTGGTCGACTCGACAGAGAGCTAGGTAAGGAAGCGGCGATCGTGCAGAGATGGGGCTTTGCTGCCACTGGATTGCCGGAGAATGTCAGAGTAGAAGACCTGGCAGGCCACATGCACAACGTTCTGGTTCGGGTATGTGATGCGGCCATGCCTCGGGCCAGACAGCACAGAGAGCGACGTCGCTGCCTTTATTGGTGGTCATCCGAAATTGCTGCTCTTCGGGTGAACTGTCACAGGACGCGAAGGGCCTATGTTCGGTGTCGTAAACGCCAAAGTTACGACCCGGATACAGAGAGGGAGCTGAAGGACGTATTCCATCGGGCGCGGAAGGTCCTTCAATTAGAGATAAGTCGGGCCAAGGCAGCAGCAAGGGAGGTGCTTCTGGCGAGCCTAGACAGGGACCCATGGGGGCGGCCGTACAAGGTGGCGAGGTATAAACTTCGCACACATGCCGCCCCAGTCATCGAGTCGATGACTACGGAGTCCCTGCAGCGAGTTGTGGGAGACCTGTTCCCGGCTCCTTCGGGACATATCCCCCCGAGGATGGTGCCTCCTCACCAAGTGCTGGAGAGGGTGCCGGCACCACCAACCATCACCGAGGAGGAGATGGAGGTAGCACTAAACCGCCTGAGGGAAAAATCAACGGCACCAGGGCCGGATGGGGTTCCGGGGCGAATTATGGTCATCGCCCTGGAATACCTAGGGGAGCGGTTTCGGGATCTTTTTAACCGTTGTCTCAAGAATGGCGAGTTCCCGATATCGTGGAAAGAGGGGCGATTGTGTCTGCTGCCGAAGGAGGGCCGGCCACTGGGCTCCCCAGCGGCATACAGGCCAATAGTGCTGCTGAATGAGACGGGTAAACTGTTTGAGAAAATTCTCGCTGCCCGTCTTGTTCGACACCTGGAAGAGGTGGGGCCGGATCTTTCGCCTTATCAGTTCTGGTTTAGGTCCGGTCGGTCTACCATCGATGCCTTGTCCCAACTAAAACGAGTTGCCTCAGAGGCGATGCGGGAAGGAAACGTGGTTCTGGCCGTCTCCCTAGACGTGGCAAATGCCTTTAACAGCCTCCCCTTTGAGACTATACGAGAGGCGCTTCGGTTCCATAGAGTGCCTCTCTATCTCAGGAAGATGTTGGAGGCATATTTGGAGGAGAGAAAGGTCATATGGGAGGGGGCCAATGGGGGGCTGCAGCAACGACAGGTGAAGCGGGGTGTTCCTCAGGGCTCGGTTCTTGGCCCGATCCTGTGGAACATCGGTTTTGACTGGATCCTGAGAGAGCCTCTCCTTGACGGCATGGCTGTCATATGTTACGCGGATGACACCCTGGTAATGGCGAAGGGAGGATCCTTTCTGGAGGCGGCTAGGCTGGCCGGGGCTGCGACATCTCTAGTTGTGGACCGCATAGAGAAGCTGGGCCTGAGGGTCTCCATCTCAAAAACGGAGGCCCTCCTATTCCATGGTCCGCAGAGGGGCCCCCCACGCGGGGCACACATCACCGTCCAGGGCGTGGAGGTGGAGATCAAAGCCCAGATGAGGTACCTCGGCCTGATTCTCGATGGCCGATGGACTTTTCGGGCTCACTTCAGTGACCTCGCCACCAGACTCGTCAACTCGGCGGCCGCACTGGGCAGACTGCTGCCCAACAAGGGGGGACCGAACTCCCCGTGTCGACGTCTTTACGTCGGCATTGTGAGGAGCATGGCACTGTATGGGGCACCCTTATGGGCGGACGCAATCACTGCTAAGAACAGGGCCCTCCTGCGGAGGCCACAGAGGGTCATAGCGGTGAGAGCTATACGGAGTTACCGGACAGTGTCATGGACGGCGGGGCCGCCCGCAAGCAGTGTGGCCACTGTGACCCTGGGAACTCCAGGCGAAGTTGCTCGCAGCAGTATATAGTTTCCGAGCGAGTCTTAGGGCGAGAAATGAGACGCCCCGAGGGGAGGAGGTCGAAAAGATCAGGGGTCAAGCCCAGCGAGCCGAGATCCAGAGGTGGGAGGAGGATCTGAGGTCCCCCATTGCGGGTTTGGTGACAGTGGAGGCAATACGCCCGCACCTCCATCGCTGGCTCGGCAGGCGGCACGGCGTCCTGACTTACCGGCTTGTGCAGATACTCACCGGGCACGGCTGTTTTGAACGGTATCTGCATAAGATAGCTCGGAGGGAGGTGACGCCGGTCTGTCATGAGTGTGGTGCAGCGGAGGATACGTCACACCACACCGTGGCTGAATGCCAAGCATGGGGTCCTCAGCGCCAAGGTCTATCTCCTATGGTCGACAATTGGCGGGGACCTCTCATTGTCGAGTGTGGTTGGGGCCATGCTCGAAGATGAAAGGAGCTGGTTGGCAGTGGCCTCCGGTATGCGAGTCGGTAATCTCGCTAAAGGAGGCCGTGGAAAGGGAACGCGAGGCTCATCCTCTGGCTGACCCGATCCGCAGACATCAGCCGGGCGGTAGGAGGCGCAGATACGCGCATCTTCTTCCTCCCCCGGACCACAGCGGGGGCGTGTCTTCCGTACCCGGGACACGTCCAGGGCGGGCAGGCCTGCTATAGAGTGGGCCGACCGTTGAGGCGTCGCGGTAGAATGCGAATAGCGACCCCGTGGCGCCTCATTTTTGACGGAGAGGGTATCACAGTAGGTTTAGTAGGTAGGACGGCGCTTACCGCTGGTGAGTCCCACATAACCATTCGATCCCCCAAAGGATCGGGTGGTATGCGTAAATGCATTCCCCTGCGACAAAAAAAAAAAAAAAAAGGGATAATGTAGCTTTCTAATAGTGAAAGAATTTTTGAAATCAGCGCAGTAGTTTTTAATTTTATTCGTTACATACAAAAATACAAATCTTTCCTCTTTATAATGTTACGAGCGGCCTGCCCTCGCTTCGCTCCGGGTATTTAAAGTAATATTATAATTGATGTCCTGAATTTGTCTTTCTGTAATTTTGTAGTTTTTAATTATTTGCAAAAAGAGAGAGAGTGAGAAAAGGTTATAAAAAGAAAAATGATAGAAAGAAAAAGAAAAGAAAAGCGACAGATAATATAAGAGAAAGAAGAGAGCAAAAATAAAATTGGATAAATAAAGGAGAGAGGTATATAGTATAAGTAAATTCTATCAATTAAAGTTCTCTTAACTCACGAAAAGTGTAGTTTTCTATCAGCGAAAGAATTCTTATAATCGGATTAGTTACAAAAAAACGGCCATATTCTATTAATTAAAAAATGCATATGAAAACACTAAATCATCTATGTCACTCACGAAAAGTGTTGTTTTCTATCAGTCAAAAAAAATTAAAATCGTATTAGTAGTTCATGAGAAACCATGACCATGATGAGAGAAAAAATGACCAGGTTATGGCACTTAAATGGCCATATATTTTAATTAGAATATTTATTATGATGTAGCTTTCTATCGGTGAAAGAATTTTCAAAATCGGTTCAGTACTTTTCGATCCTATTCGCAACAAACAATCAAATCTTTCCTCTTTATATAATAGTATAGATTAGTAAAGATATATAGATACAGATTGACGTAATGCAAGAAAAACTAAGTATTGTTAATTATGATATTGGTAGCACTAAATTGAGTAGCATTCTGTTATTTATGATGTTGGTAGGAGTGATTTGAGTAATATTTTTTTTCTTGAATGTTGGACTATATATAAACATCAATCGGAGAAGTAGGGATTACAAAATATTGCAGCAACACTGAAGCTCTGACGATTAAGTATAACCCCCAGGAAGATATTTTAGTCAAGCTGTCGTCATACTGTTATATGTCGGGGATTTTAAATGGTGTGAAAAGGGAGATGGAAGGAGGAAAATGGGGAATATTGGGGAACACTAAAAGGGGATGATGGTAATAAGTGGAATATTGGGTAAACGCAACGTAAATACTTCTACTGAAGCGATATATGATCAAATATGATCTCTAACAATTACGAGAGAAACCTAAGCAGTGCCTTGGACTTGTGACCAAGGTGTAGGCTTAAGGATATCCTTTAAGTGATCACGACACTCGCCTCCACTGCTCAGGCTCTCTGTTTAAACCCAAGGTTAAACGCACATAAACCGAATCTAATACAAGGCTAACCTAACCTAAGGCTAACCTAACCTAACATTGTGTTTACTTAACCACGTGGCAATTACATTGTAAGGACTTACGTGACCTTAGTTGGACAGCACTTCCACACTACACTGCACTTGACACTATCACTATCACTAGCACTACTTAGATGATGTTCACTTCTTGAGAGACCGCGCACGACTAAGACTTCAGTTAGACTGTCGATCGCATATAAAGGGTCGAGGGTAGAGACAGTCAAAACAACGGAAGTGACTACTACCCCACTCCAACGCCATAGACAACGATAACGATTCAATTAATCGATAATCTTTTACTATGCTCCGACATATATATAAAAAAAATATTTTTCTTTATTTGTGTGGATAGACAATGACAACTTCATTTTAAATAAAACCTTCTATTACAACTGTTTCAGAAGACTATAAAACAGTAAACTGTTATTTCTTTAAAACACATTAAAGCAAAGCTTCTGACAGTTATACTTCCACCAGCTTTATATTTTGATTAGGTTCAAAGTAAAAGAGTGAAGTTAATCCAAGTTTTAATAAAGTTTAAAACAGAGCATCTGGGCTCGAAGCGAGTTAATGGTGCTTAAGATTTATTGCGAGAAATTATTGGAAGCCATTTCTTGCTTCATCATAATTTATCTATCTCCTACTCGTATTATATACCAAATACGTTTTATTTAATAATATTGACGTATAATAGACATTTTTATAGTTAAGAAATTTAAAACAAATCTTAGCTTTTCAAGCTGTAATAATAGTGTATTAATCTAAAGTTTCAACATTAGATAAATGTTACATATTAATCTAATGTTAGGTAAAGAAAGTAAGTGAATAACATATATCTCAATTATCAACTTAAGATAAATATTACAGTCTTATTGAGAATTCAGAATATTCAAGTTTTATATTTGACTACCAAGCTAAAGGCGAAATATAAAAAGAAATTAACTAATGTTAATTTAATTATGTTGGCAACACTTATAATTTGAGTAGCATCCTATTATTTGATGTTGTTAGGATTGATAAGAGTAGCATTTTTACTTGTTGGTAGTAGTTTTACTTGATGTTGGTAGTAGTTTTATTTGATGTTGGTAGTATTTTTACTTGATGTTGGTAGTACATATTTTTATTTGATGTTGGTAGTAGTTTTACTTGATGTTGGTAATAGTTTTGCTTGATGTTGGTAGTAGTGTTACTTGATGTTGGTAGTAGTTTTACTTGATGTTGGTAGTAGTTTTATTTGATGTTGGTAGTATTTTTATTTGATGTTGGTAGTAGTTTTACTTGATGTTGGTAGTAGTTTTACTTGAGATTGGTTGTAATTTTACTTGATGTTGGTAGTAGTGTTACTTGATGTTGGTAGTAGTGTTACTTGATGTTGGTAGCATATTTACTTTCCTGAATGTTGGACAACTGATAAACACAAATCAAGGAAGTGTGGATAACAAAATAAATACGCCGTCAAAACAGGATATTTAATTAATTACATCGCGAGTATTCTAGTAGTAACGCTGAAGCTCTGAGTCTAACCCCTTAACCCCAGGAGGATATTCTAGTCAAGCCGTCATACTGATGGTCTGCGTATATAATACAACTTCTACCTTTATTAATTAACACTATATATCGTGGCGTCGATTTTTAGCTATATATTAAACTTAAACGATACAATAAAAACCAATTTATGAGCAGGTTTGACGAAAAAATTTTGACTTTAATATCATTGAGTAAATCAACAAATTCTCGTATACTAAGGTCTAAAGCTAATAAATGGGAATTTATATTTATTTATTTAATCAACAAATTCTCGTATACTAAGGTCTAAAGCTAATAAATGGGAATTTATATTTATTTATTTAATCAACAAATTCTCGTATACTAAGGTCTAAAGCTAATAAATGGTAATTTATATTTATTTATTTAATCAACAAATTCTCGTATACTAAGGTCTAAAGCTAATAAATGGGAATTTATATTTATTTATTTAATCAACAAATTCTCGTATACTAAGGTCTAAAGCTAATAAATGGGAATTTATATTTATTTATTTAATCAACAAATTCTCGTATACTAAGGTCTAAAGCAAATAAATGGGAATTTATATTTATTTATTTAATCAACAAATTCTCGTATACTAAGGTCTAAAGCTAATAAATGGGAATTTATATTTATTTATTTAATCAACAAATTCTCGTATACTAAGGTCTAAAGCTAATAAATGGGAATTTATATTTATTTATTTAATCAACAAATTCTCGTATACTAAGGTCTAAAGCTAATAAATGGGAATTTATATTTATTTATTTAATCAACAAATTCTCGTATACTAAGGTCTAAAGCTAATAAATGGGAATTTATATTTATTTATTTCTAATTTATATTTAATTTAATCGCTCGTGTATATACGTTCTATACTACGAAGGTCTGTTGAAACAATTTACGACGTGGCAAGACTTCTAGAAACAAAATGCAACCAAGTGTAAAACAACCAGCTGTTGCACTGAAAATTTAAAATGCATATAACTTTGACGTGAGGAACCTACGTGACGAGAATAACACACTTCTGTAGCACAGTATATACTTATACACTAGAATATTTAATATCAAATTTTCGATAGCGTTGGCCATGTTGTAATCAAATATCGATCATGTCTTCAGGTTGCTTAACAATTGTTCTATTGAAATTCAAATCACCTTAAATATAGATGTCGGAGAAATTAGTCGTTCGTCGTTTGTGCACAATGGATGGCCTATATCAGTAGATAACTAAATATTACGCTCTTTTACAATTCTAACAGGAACCCAAGCAGTCCCTTGGACTTCTGAACAAGCGGGTAAGTTTAAAGACTTCTTCCCCACAAATATAACACTCACTTTCCCTGCCCAGATTCGCTGTTTAAACCTAAGGTTAGGCTAACATAAGCCTAACCTAACACTAATCTAAACCAAACCTAACTTACGCTTCTGACATGTATAATTAACTATTTATATCTCGAAAGTTGTAAAAAAGTTTTAAAAAAAATATTGTTTGTAAAAAATACTTTATTTGCAGAAATCGCATGATCAATAAGTAATAAATTAATTATACCGATGTCTGTCGTAACCATTTCGTATTAAACAGGGATATAATACGTATTAAGAAGGTTATTCCTTATTATCTTATATTCGGTAGTTTCTTTTTATGCTTTTTGAAATAACAAAAATAACCTCCAGATAAAAAAATGGAAACCTAGCAAAATATACTGCAAATAAGTGAAATCACCATCAATTCTCCTGATAGCACTGACATTGGAAAAAATCGTATGTCAAGGGCGGGTTTATTTCCCGGTGAGGCACACGCAAACGCGATGCCATTATCGATATCGAAGATAGTTCAAGATATTTATTATATGAAATAAGGAATTTATATCATCACATTATTTTTATTACGCTCAACTTTTAACTCTGTTTTTCCGGACACTATAATCACTTCTTCTGGCTTTATCATATGATATGACTTCCATGATGTAATATATTTACGATATACGGTATATAATACTGCACTAACATCCAAAAGGCTAGAAGAAAAACTCTATAAACAAGATAAAGTTTAAAAATAATAACATTAATAAATTAAATAATAACTATTTTACCCGTAAAGGGACTGGTTAGATTACTATTCCCCTCTGCCGCTGGGAGAGCATCTTGTAAGAACCGAGTAACCTAGCACCCCCTTGGTGGCTATCACCAGCATGCGAAGCCGACCGTCAAGTATCATTGACGCGTTCCAGTCGAGCCACATGTGAGCCAGACTTACCCCCTCCCTGTCCCATCCCATTAATGCTTTCACAGATTATAACTTGATATTAGAATTAGAATTACTGTGTCCAATATGTCACAATGGTTAGTGATCCTCACTTCTGCTTCAATTTTTTTTAAATTAACTGTCGTAGATATCCAAAATGTTTTTATTTTTGGGTCAGTTTTGTTTGGCTTTCACAGATTATAACTTAATATTAGAATTAGAAGTACTGTGTCCAATATGTCACAATGGTTAGTGATCCTCGCTTCTGCTTCAAATTTTTTTAATTTAATTGTCGTAGATATCAAAAATGTTTTTATTTTTGGGTCAGTTTTGATTGGCTTTCACAGATTATAACTTAATATTAGAATCAGAAGTACTGTGTCCAATATGTCACAATGGTTAGTGATCCCCACTTCTGCTTAAATTTTTTTTAATTTAATTGTCGTAGATATCCAAAATGTTTTTATTTTTGGGTCAGTTTTGATTAGCTTTCACAGATTATAACTTGATATTAGAATTAGAAGTATTGTGTCCAATATGTCACAATGGTTAGTGATCCTCACTTCTGCTTCAATTTTTTTTAATTTAACTGTCGTAGATATCCAAAATGTTTTTATTTTTGGGTCAGTTTTGTTTGGCTTTCACAGATTATAACTTAATATTAGAATTAGAAGTACTGTGTCCAATATGTCACAATGGTTAGTGATCCTGACTTCTGCTTAAAATTTTTTTAATTTAATTGTCGTAGATATCCAAAATGTTTTTATTTTTGGGTCAGTTTTGTTTGGCTTTCACAGATTATAACTTAATATTAGAATCAGAAGCACTGTGTCCAATATGTCACAATGGTTAGTGATCCCCACTTCTGCTTAAATTTTTTTTAATTTAATTGTCGTAGATATTCAAAATGTTTTTATTTTTGGGTCAGTTTTGTTTGGCTTTCACAGATTATAACTTAATATTAGAATCAGAAGTACTGTGTCCAATATGTCACAATGGTTAGTGATCCCCACTTCTGCTTAAATTTTTTTTAATTTAATTGTCGTAGATATCCAAAATGTTTTTATTTTTGGGTCAGTTTTGTTTGGCTTTCACAGATTATAACTTGATATTAGAATTAGAAGTACTGTGTCCAATATGTCACAATGGTTAGTGATCCTCACTTCTGCTTCAAATATTTTTAATTTAACTGTCGTAGATATCCAAAATGTTTTTATTTTTGGGTCAGTTTTGTTTGGCTTTCACAGATTATAACTTAATATTAGAATTAGAAGTACTGTGTCCAATATGTCACAATGGTTAGTGATCCTCACTTCTGCTTCAAATTTTTTTCGCTTTCCTGACAAATGTAAACTATCACAAATTCAAAATATTGAATGTTAAGCCTTTTAATTATTCTTATTTATGCATAAAGCTATTTTAACTCAACGAAGGCGTCACTTCGTCGCTACTCTTATATAAATAAATAATAGTTTAAAAAAACTGAAAAAATACGCTTTTATAGAAAATCCAACTAAAAATTGAAAATGAATTTTAATAAATATGAATTAAAAATAGTGTAAGAAAAAAATATTTTATTGTAAAAAAAGCTGATTATCCTAGTAAGGATAACGGATCAAACTGTTTAAAATATTTAATTGTCATCGATCCTTAATAACTATGCCAAATTTTGAGATAATCCGACGTTTTGAAGGGGGTCAAAATCATGTTCAAAGATTCCGTTACATACATACTAACATAGGTATAAAGCTAATAAAAGCGTATTAATAATAATATCTGAGCAAAGCGACACGACAGCACTCTCCTTATAATGAAAGTTTCCGCTCTATAAAGTGTAAATCTCGAGCGTGGCAGGTTAAATCATCTCATATTCATCAAATAAAATATTAGAGCAGTTGTTTTCATGAAAATAGAGAGAATACAGCTTAGTTATAAAGCAGCATTGTGATCAGAATTGTAAATACCGTGATCACTAAAGCTTTGTGCAAGCTACATTTGCATTCAGATTAAGATGGATTGCATCTGGAACAGTTTTGCTGAAAAAAGTCTTAATCAAAAAGATTCAAATTTCAAACATCATAAAGAGTTTTATTTACAATCAGCCATTAAATATAGGAAAATTGTTAAATCACTGAAAGCTCAGCATTTAAGTGAACTAACATGACCTGTTGGTCTATTTGTATTTGTGTTGAATAATATACATAGCAATTACATTTCTTATACACGTAAGGGGGTGCGCTCCGAGCGCGCCACATGTGGGCCAGATCTACCTAGTCCCTCTCCAATTCTACGACGATTCCATTCCAGTGAACTTTGGGTTCTTACTCAGGGTCCATTGGAACCGCAGCATTCTCCTCATTGCTCCCCTTCCTAACTCAACTTTCGACGCGACAACATGGGCGACGGTAGCCACTGTCCATCAGGTGGACCCATCCGCTCATTTGTCTCTTATCTATCATTAATATTAATAAAAAATCTCAGTTTGGGTTATAAAGCAATTAAATAGTTTCAAGTGAGTTAAAGCTTTTCGCTTTCTTTCCTAATTTATTTGTCAGCATAACTATTTTAATGTTAACAGAAATTTTATTGAGATAATATTTATAATATTCTAAAAAAGTATTTATACTAAGCTTTAATACTTATTAAATATTTTTTCCACATTAATAATTATAAAGCGATAAATTCTAATAAAACTGCGCATTTATCTAGCTTCATAAAGGAATACAGTAACCAAGGTTGGAAAGGTAAATCTAAATTCATTATACTGTAAGAAAATTGCTACCGGAAAGAAATACTCTCGGTCTTATTGGAAAGCGGTTCACTGCTTTTAATTCCGTGTCATGAAACGCTTTGACAAAGAGACAAAACAAATCCTTGGCCTAATATTCAGAAAATATATTTAATATAGATATTGGGTATCTTTATTTGTATATCTCTCTGATCTTATAAAGATTAATATGCATAAAAGATAATAACAGATAGATCTCAAATTGTTATATCATTTTGAAGCTCGCATAGTATACTAACTCGAATTCGTAAAAAAAATGCAAACTAAATAACAAGTCTTAGCGTAGTGGCACAATGAAATAATAATAAAATAGTATTGATTAAAATAAAGACCGATCCTCTATCACATCTAAATAAGGTAAAACGAAGACATATTCTAAATAAGATGATACAACATTTTAAGGAATGGAAAGGGAATATTAAATTTTTTTTAAGGTAGATAAGGTGCAAACGAGCATATGGTGGATACCTGGACAAAACAAGAGATACCCTCTTGTTTTGTCGATGCGTTGCATCCTCTAAGATAGAGTGGGGGTAGTAGAGTAGCGAGCGAACCCCGAGCAAGAGCCTAGAATCTACTATATCCGCAGCATTAATAGGATGGGAGAGGGAGGGCGTAAGTCATAAGGTTACCCCAATTATTAATAGTATATTTAGTATTGTAGAACAAAAAAATGTCAGTATGTTAGTTTCCATAATTATTATTCTTTTCATCAGGAAAAAGCTCAACCATATCATAATCCGCATTACCAGCATGACAAATAATAAACGGTTTTTACATTTAACAAGCATCTTAAATATATTTGCATCACCATAAATATAAATCTCTCATAGAAACTAATATTCAAACCAAATATTTGTAATGTCAAAATCTCAACCCGCCCTTGACACCCGAATTACGTCAATGTCAATATTTACTGTCAAATTGAGACCAAATCAACACCAAATATAATTCATGTGTGTGGTATAATTCACTTGACTCTACTGCTTATATGTTTATCGTAGTTATGATTCTTTTTCAAGTAAATACTTATAATCTGACCTAAAAAAACTACATGAGTAAAGTATTGATAATTTATTTGAACTTCGCATACTTGATAGAGCGCGTTAATGGCCGTCGCTTCTACGAAAATTGTCGCTTTAATAGAAATTTAATTGCTAAGAAACAATGTAACAATGAACGAAAAGATTCATACTAAATATACATTATCTTACGACACGACAAAAGCAAACACTAAATATTCTACTAACTTTAATAATACGTCGATTATAAAAAATCTTTAACTCAAACACACACACATTCATACGCATTACACACACACACGCACGCACGCACAATGTTATATATCTAAAATTCTCGTGTCACAATGTTAGTTACCAAACTCCTCCGAAACGGCTCGACCGATTTTTATGAAATTTTGTGTGCATACCGGTTAGGTTCGAGAATAGGTCAACATCTATTTTTTATACCCCTAACAGATAAGGGTGGCCCACCCCATTTTTTTTAAAAATTATATGGCAAAACAACGTTTGCCGGGTCATCTAGTAAATAAATAAATGAATAAATCCCATGTCAAAGTTTATTTTATGTTAATAAATTTTTATATTAATAATCTAACTTTATTGAACATCAACGTGATTACTAATCTTTTATTAAATTATGTAAATTTATTATAAGAAGTTAAATTTTTCTCTATCTCTTAAATTATTTTAGGTTTAGGATATTTTTTTAACGTCTAGACTCCAGAGCTAGACTAATGCAATTTAGTTCGAAAATTAACAAGATTCAGGTTTCATTATGTAGAGCCTTCACTAATTACAATTTCGGTAATAAAATATACTTTTTTAGGCTTATTTAACTAGTCGTACCGTTCTTTCCTTAGGCTAAAATATTTTTAATTGGCCGTTGATGAGCTTATAAACATACACACTGACAAAAATATTTTTTAGGGGACGTAAAGCTGTTTATAACTTAAAAACAGGGAAAATTGAAATACAATCAATTTAAACAAAATCGTTTATCGCAAACAGACAGACGGTTAGACGAAGCGTGTTATAATATGTAGTGATGATGGCTTGTTTACTAGTTGTTGTGTGACTTTAAATTGTGACAAAAGCTATAAAACTAAATTTGAACGTTTACGGACAGACTTGAGATGTCGCAAAAGAGGTTCTCGAGAATCCATTAGCGACAGGATTGTGTTTGCAATGCTCAGCTAGCAAGCAGGAATTATTCACCTTGTTTACTTTCCTACTGACTGCACAATACTGCATTTTAACGTAAAATAACTACAACATATTGCATAAACTATTTTAGTGTTGTATAATCCCAAACCCATTATACTAATCTCTACCCCAGTTATTACAGTTACTATTAAATCTATATCTATACTATTATATAAAGAGAAAAGATTTGATTGTTTGTATGTTTGTTTGTTTGTTGCGAATAGGCTCGAAAAGTACTGAACCGATTTTGAAAATTCTTTCACCGATAGGAAGGTACATCCTTTCCGGGTAGTATAGGCTATGTGGTGTTGCCATAAATATTCTAATTAAAAAGATATGGCCATTTAAGTGCCATAAGGTGGTCATTTTGTAAATTGAAGAGTTTCTCAGGAACTACAAATCTGATTTAAAAAATTCTTTCACTGAAGAAAACTACATTATTCGTGAGGGACAAATGTGATTTAGTGTTGCCATATACATTTTTTAATTAATAGAATAAAGCCATTTTGTTGTTACTAATCCGATTTTAAAATTCTTTCTCTGAGAGAAAACTAAACTATTCGTGAGGGACAAAAGTGAATTAGTGTTGCCATATATATTTTTTAATTGAATATGGTCATTTTGTTGTTACTAATCCGATTTTTAAAATTCTTTCTCTGAGAGAAAACTAAACTATTCGTGAGGGACAAAAGTGAATTAGTGTTGCCATATATATTTTTTAATTGAATATGGTCATTTTGTTGTTACTAATCCGATTTTTAAAATTCTTTCTCTGAGAGAAAACTAAACTATTCGTGAGGGACAAAAGTGAATTAGTGTTGCCATATATATTTTTTAATTGAATATGGTCATTTTGTTGTTACTAATCCGATTTTTTAAATTCTTTCTCTGAGAGAAAACTAAACTATTCGTGAGGGACAAAAGTGAATTAGTGTTGCCATATATATTTTTTAATTGAATATGGTCATTTTGTTGTTACTAATCCGATTTTTAAAATTCTTTCATTGAGAGAAATCTATAGTATTTCCATCTCTCTTTCTCTTATAATACTATCATTGTCTGTCATGCTCTCTCTTTGTTCTCTCTTTAATTCTTATTTTTATTTGTTCGGTATGATCAGTCTCTTTCCACTTTCTTTCTTTTGATTATCACTCTCACTCTCTCTCTCTCTTTCTCTCTTCTTTACCTATTCAATTTTATTTTTGCTCTGTCCTCCCTCTCTTAGCATCTGCCGCTTTTCTTTTATATTTATTTTCTATTATTTTTCTTTGTATAACTTTTTCTTACTCTCTCTGTTTTTTCAAATAATGAAAAACTACACAATTACAGAGTGACATTTTAAGGACATCAATTATAATATTGTTTTAAATACCCGGAGCGAAGCGAGGGCACGCCTCTAGTGAGTAATAAATATATTCAAAAGAAGTATACTTTTAACATTGAATGCGCAGAAGTTACTATTAATGCCTATTATTAGGCCATCGCGGAACGGCGAGACGAGCGCGCCATACGTGATTGAATCTTACGAGAAGGTTTTGCTCCTACGCACCTGCTTTTTCACAAAATAGTAGACGTCTTACATAAAACCCCACTGCTTTTGCTCAAATGTATTGATTACTGCCGGATAGTATACACAATTAGCTTCAAAAATATGCCTACAAATTAGACTTCTTCGGTTACTTGGGTGAGCTTTTAATTAGTATATTACGTCGGCTTCGTGTGTTCGGGATATGTTTTGGTAATGGTTTTTTTTTTATAAAGATTACTAGCAGTACGCATCACATACTACTAGTATTCCCTTTACCCCTCCTAGTAAGCTAATAAATAGCTTGTGTCAGGAGTGGGCCACGCCAGTAGTCCAATGTCCGGGATTCGAACCCACGACTAATCGATCGAGAATCCAACGCCCGCACCACTGAGCTACTGACGCTTTTATCTCAGTATTATAGAGTATTACGGTTATCTCAGTATTTTGGAAATTATTGTACATACATTATCGAATTTATTAATAACTAGCGACTCACCCGGCTTTGCAAGATTACTCTACTTTGTTATGCATGTATTTTATATATATCTTTAAACCTTACTATTAAATCACTCTGATTTAGTAGTTAATATAGAAATACCTATCGAAAATAATTTATACTCACCAAGTATAATTTAAGAAGGCGGAGGACCGTGTTTGGTGGCGCGCTCTCGAAAAGGCCTATGTCCAGCAGTGGACCGTTACAGGCTGATAGAAGTATAATTTTGAGTGTAATTTTGAATAAGACTGTAGAGCTAGTTATTATTAAACACTATACCTAGTTTTCAAAATTATAAAGAAAATAAATAAAACTAAAGTTTATTTAGGATTAAATAGTTTTGTTGAAGAAAGCGCAAGTAAAGATATTTTAATTTAATGGGTACTTAATAAACTTCTATTAACATCAAGCGGTTCTCAACATCTGTTAAAAGAGTAAGACTTAAGATTCCTTCTAAAGTTTTTATAATTTATTAAGCTTATTTGCATAATTTGACGGCGGATGGAAATATTGGATGCTCCTGAAGATTTTTATTCTAGCCAGTTTTTATTACATAAATTTAAGTAAAAAGGTTATTAAGCTTCATGTTATGTAGGCAACATTTTATTAAAAGGAACTGGCACTGCTCGGCTTTCATCTAAGTATCCTGTATCTTTGTATTTTCCCCTACGTATATCACAAGTTTATATATTACAACTTTATATATCCCTTCATAATATTCATATAACAGAGGAGTTATTACATATCATAAGCCTAAACCTTCCTCAACAATCAATCAGTATATTAGTGATAACCGCATCATTATCTTTGTAGTACTTTTTAGTTTAAGACTTTGTTTAACTCGTATAATATTTAATACGTAATGATGATAGTGTTTTTATAATCTGTAGTGAATATAAATATACCATCATTATTCTGTATTCTAAACACTCCCATTTATTTCTTCGTGAATAGGAAGCGTAAACAAAACAAATACATTGCTAATAGCTTTTGTGATCATAGAGAACTTCGACGAATCCCATTACGTAATTAATTATATTCAGAATCAGAATCAGAATATAATTTATTGCATAACTGTAAGTACATTTTCAGATCGTATAAATAATTGTTAGTTTTTAACAGTCTGCCATATCAGGCGTGCAATATTATTATTTAAAAATTACAGTATTAAATTTAATATAATTACAAAACAGTATAAATATACCAAAAAATAATACTAATAATTGAAACATTATTATTCACTGTTTAAAAACTCGTTAATAGTATAGAAGCATTTAGATAAAAGATGTTCCTTTAGCTTGCTTTTAAAAGTATTAAAATCATTTATTCTAATAATCTCATTTGGAAATGCATTGTACAGTTTAGGCATCATAATAATTATACTGTTACTCAATTTCATAGTTTTAAAGGAAGGAACGTGTAGTTTATTTTTATGACGCATAGAATTAAAGTTATTATATTATTATTCATTAATTAGATTCTATTCAATGTGTTACGAAAACTTAGAATTATGTTAATATATTGAGGCTGTACAATGGTTTAAACAATCGATTGTCCTTACCTTCAAACTTTCTAATTGAAGATTAATTGAAGAATTTGTCGGCGCGTAAGCTAGGCTTATTTTTAAACAGTGAAACTGAGCGGTGTAGGCGAGTGTTAGAATTCTGGTAAAAGATGTTTATAAGCTACCTTGGTTACATGTCCAAGGGACTGCTTAGGTTTCTCTCGAAATTGTAAGTGATCATAATGTTTAATTATTTATCGCTTCAGTAGCAGTGTCTACGTTGCGTTTACCCAATAGTCCATTCAACATCATCACCCCTTTAGTGTTCTTCAATATTCCCCCTCACCTCTGCTTCTCTATTTATTAAAATTAATATTCAGATAGAATATTCTATTTGTTTAAAGATATATAAATTCAGCAGTGATGGCCCAGTGATTGAGACTCCAAGTCTTACTCGGGAGGTCCAATGTTCGATCCTGGGCACACACCTCTGACTCTGAGTTATATGTGTTTTAAACAATTAAATATCACTTGCTTTAATGGTGAAGGAAAACATCGTGAGGAAACCCGCACTTCCCTAGGGAGAGTTCCCTAAAAGTTCCCTAGGGAGAGTTCCCTAAAAGTTCTCAAAGGTGTGTGAAGTCTGCCAACCCGCACTGGGCCAGCGTGGTGGACTATGGCCTAATACCCTCCTCACTCTGAGGAGGAGACCTGGCTCAGCAATGGGCCATTGAAGGGTCGTGATAATGAAACTCTTGTTTGTTATACAAGCAGCAAGGGCAGCAAAGGGGAGTTATTAACGTAAAAAGCATCGGTCGCCATTGCATGTTTATTTTCAGCGCTGAAAGTGCCCGATTCAAAAGACATACAAAACTGGAAAAGGGATCCAATCCCAGTATAGTCACTTCGTGACTGTCTTAGTAAGGGGACCCGCACCACGCCGCTCTGAATTATTAAAACATGGTATGTAAAATCTATGGTGTATTAATTTTTTGAAAGTAGTTAAATTCTGTATTTTTACAGTATTTAACTAGAAACACATAATTTATAATTGAATAAAATAGCACTAATATGTGAGAACTTTATAAACAATACCCAACAATTATTTGTCCTTGTCATTACTCTTTATAATGAAGATATTAGAGGGGTACAACAATGTCTGACTTACGGTGCCGCTGTTGATAGAACTATGTTTTAAATTACCTTAGAAACATTTATTTATACATTTATAAATTTTTAGATTGATGAGTGAGAGTTTGGGATATGTTTTTAGTCTTTGTTATATGCAAATCTGTCATCCATACTGAATCTAAATACATCAACCAATAAATAATTATAATTGCCATACTATCGTCTCCCCAAAGTTAGTAATAGTTTCATGGGGCTTGGTGTTCGCATTATAATAAGATTCCACAGCCTATATTAGATTTGCCACTTCAGCGATTTAAAATTCTAATAAAAAAGTGTTTAGTAAATAAAACTCTGTACAAGATTATTTGAATGATGACAAAGTTTGGATTCAAAATGACGTTGAGGCTCAGCTGAATGATTATACCTTTGTAAAACAAACTGATGTAAGCAATGGCATTTTGAAAAGAGCAACTGTTGAGTTTCTTGCCAGTTCTTCTCATCAGGAAACTGCTTTCCGAACTGGTGGTAGCTTTAGACAAACTGACTGACTGACAAATTTTGACGTGTCAAAAGTACTTTGTAAAAAGTTTATTTGAATATGAGTTTGAGTTTAATAGACTGAAGACAAATGAACAGTTGAAGATAATAGTTTTTGTATTCGATTTCTAGTTAAATTAATTCAGAAAAAAGTAATATTAAAATAATTGTTTTACTAAAAGAAAAAAAGCTTAATTCCAAGATCCAATTTTCCTCAGTGCTCCTCGTAATTAATCAATAGGATTCAATTTTCAGTTAATCTGATTACCAAAATGATTGAGGAGATTAAAGCAGAGCTTTCAACATTATACAAATATTGGTTTCGGATCAAAATAAGCAATTTTAAAAGCAATCTCAAATTTCAGGATTAAATTATGATTCTCTTTGTTTCAAGGTTAAATAATTCTTGTGAAGAAGTTGTGATTATAAGTGTTAGTAAAATAAATGTATTAGTCTCATTTATTTAAAAATATGAGTACTACGTTATTATTTATGGGGAGACAGGTGAAATAGTGGAGGTTAGGTTTACTACAGGTCTAAAAATAGTTTATGATATTTATTAAAGTAACCTTCTACTACTAAAATGGCAAAAAACTAAGAATACTAATCTCACAAATCAGATCTTTGTATATTTATATTTTTAATAGTCATAGAAGTTATTACCCAAACAAAAATCAAGGAATGATTTCGAAATATTCAAATCTTTACTTAGTACAAAATAAAGTCGCCTCCGCTGTCTGTTTGCTTAGTTCTTTTAAACTAATCAACGGATTTTAATGCGGTTTTCACCAATAGATAGAGTGATTAAAGAGGAAGGTATATATGTATAAATATAAGCACATTATACGAAAGAAATCGTGCGAAGCCGGGGCGGATCGCTAGTAAAATATAAAAAATCGGGAAAGTTTATAATCTATAACTATATTTATTTGTTTTAAAGAAAAGAACAAAAATTGAGTGACTGAATCCACATTTTCAGTGATTCTATAGTTGTATATTCACTTATAATTACGAGGAGTGAGTGAGTGAGTGAGCTGGCAAGTGCGTGAATTGGTGCATAAATGAGGACATAAATTAGTCAATGTGATTGGAGAATAAGTTAGTTAGCAGTGATGGCCCAGTGGTTGAGACTTTAAGTCTTACTCGGGAGGTCCGAGTTCGACCCTGGGCACACACCTCTGACTCTGAGTTATGTGTGTTTTAAGCAATTAAATATCACTTGCTTTAACGGTGAAGGAAAACATCGTGAGGAAACCTGCACTCCTAAGAGTTCCCTAAATGTTCTCAAAGGTGTGTGAAGTCTGCCAACCCGCACTGGGCCAGCGTGGTGGACTATGGCCTAATACTCTCCTCATTCTGAGGAGGAGCAGTGGGCCATTGAAGGGTTGTGATGATGATGATGAATAAGTTAGTATGTTTTCATATCTAAGCTACACGGTAGCCTCACTGCACAATAATACTCAAAAAACAACAATAATATACAATCTAGACGGAAGCGAGCTGTGCCTGGGGCTTACGGCCCAGTTGCAGTATTAAAAGGACTTTCTACAATGCATCAACTTCCTACTTTACTCTCCTTCACCGCTCGACCTCCTGACTCTAATATATAACTTCTTTAGCAAAACAGCAACTAAACTAATGATTATATATAGTTTGATAAATCTATATTAGGGGGTTGTACTTTTTATGTTATTCAAAGACTGTATATAACCACTGTTCCGATAGACTTGAGCCAGTTGTCAAAAGCAGATCGGTCCCATGGTCCCATCGCAGATATCGGTTCCATGTAGATAGCAATATTAAACCAAATATCTCCAAATACACAACACTTTGAAGTCACAGGAGTTTCGAGAACAATCAAACCTTCTTCCGTAAAAGTCATCCATTTTATAATACAAAATGGGGGGGTAGTTTGTATGATTTAGAATACCTTTCCACTACGCGTATAATGACGATAGGTAGAGTCATACACCTGTGTAGCCAAGTTATTATTTAAAACCTCCTTAGCCCCGGACACACCTGGGCAATTGCCTCATTTAAACCAACCGTGGGATAATCCAAGCACAGTTTTTACTGTCATATGGCCAAAAATTAAATATACTTCGATTAACCATGGGTCACTCCGAGCATGGCTTAAATAAACATTAATCTTTCTGAAAATCAGAACAGAACAATTTAATCATACCAAAAGCAAGTTTTTTATATATTGAAGTAATTTTTAAAAAAAAATAAAACTAAATAAAACTGCTATATTAACCATTTTTAACTTTTTATATTCTAACTAGCGGCCCGCTCCGGCTTCGCACGGGTATAAAATATATAGTCTATGTCATTCACTAAAAAAGTGATTAAAATCTATCCAGCAGTTTTGATTTATTCATTACTGCCCGTGGCCAGAATTCTTCTTTCCCTAAACCATGAAGAGTTCCTGCTATCTTTGGAATATCCGGCCCGCTGGAACCGCCGCAAACGCTACGTCCCGCAATTTTTAAATCTGTAATATCTTTGAAAATATTCATTTAAATCATATGCTGTAAAGGGCCATATAGATCTATATTAAATCAACAATGTATTTATTACACAATTAGATAAGCATTAATGCTGTATTGGTTAAAATCGCTTCGAAAATTAGCCATTATTTGTCGTAAAAAGTAAATGACAAAAAAATGTTATTGTGGGATATCCATAAGAGATAGACATATACCATAGCGGAGTTTTCTGTAGACCTTTTCAATGTGTACAATACTTAGTACATTATTTTGATAAATGTCATAGGGTTCAGCCTGCGTTTGCAATGTAAGCGGAAAAAATGTAATTATGTACGACATCATATTAGAAACCTCAAAAATAACAGTATTTCTCCACTATTTAATGGATGTTATTATACATATAAACCTTCCTCTTCAATTAATTAGTTAAGTAGTAGTTAGTAGTAGTTTTAAAGATTTAAGCATACATAGGGATATAGGGACAGAGAAAGCGACTTTGTTTTCTACTATGTAGTGATTAATTATTAACTTGTAATAAAAAAGAAACTTAATTCAAGTAGAAATATCTGCAATTTGCAGTACAGTAGTTGTACAAATAATGTAAACTAATCTATCAGGAGTGCAGCAGCAGTCGTTATTTAACCAGCGAGTACCGCAGGGATAATTAGACCATCTATAATACCGCTAACGCTTTGAACAGAACGAGCTGTGTACTTGAATGAGCGCTAGCTACAGTTTCATAATTAACTGTATCTATTCTGCAATTCAATACTTATTATAAATTGTTTCTCTTTACATTAAAATGAAATTATAAAAAATAGGAACCCCTAGCTTTGCTATAGTAAAGTGAAGAAGCTTTTTTAATGTTTCATATTTGAATCTACACTAACATTATAAAGAGAAAAGATTTGTATTGTTGTATGTAACGAATAAACTTAAAAACTACTGGTCCGATTTCAAAAATTCTTTTGCCGTTAGAATGCTACATTATCACTAAATAAAATAGACTATATTTTTTACTATAAAATATTTGATAAGGGAAAATATTTGATAATATGTACAAAAAATTTCACGAGACCATCCCTGCGTTCCACTACGCTATCTCAAGGCCCACGACCGCGGTTTTTCCCGTTCCACTTGTCCACGAGCGTTACGATCGTTGACAAGTGTTGAACGAGTAATTGAGCGTTTTGGGCGTTAACTTAAATAATTTAAAAAGAGAGTTATAAATCAATAGTTACAAGAGGTTAAATTTATTATTATTGGTTAAATTAATTTACATCCATATTTTTTATTGATTGCTTTTTTTATATTTATAATTTAATTGAAATTAAAATTGATTTTATACTGATATGCGCTGCAGAAACATTCACTTCCACTAATAAATCTCTATCCGTATCAAATAAAGTTATTTACATCGTCGCCATTTTTGTTGTTTTAAAAATGCTGCCAAATTTTACTACCACAAATCACTAATTTTGCAACGCTCACAACGACCCACGATTTGACATGGGTCGTCGTGAGCTTAGAGTGAGCACCATTCATGACGTCATTAATGACGTTTTCGCCGCGACCACAACGCGATCGTCAAGTGGAACGGCTAAGTGAGCGTTTGGGGCATTGAGATCTCTTAGTGGAACGCGCCTATATGTCCAACTATTGTAGTTATGTCACTATAACTAGTTTTTTACTTTTTAAAAGTTAATAGAAATGCCTATCAAAATCAGACCATGTTATCCATACCTTTGTATTAATTCTTATCCAAATAAATTATTTCGTATTTAAGACAGTTTCAATACCTGTTGATTACTTTTTGAATTATTGGAATCGAACATTCCATTCAAAAGATATTACGAATTTAAAAATATCAATATAAACAAATCCACCCGTGCGAAACTGGGACGGGCCGTCAGTAATTTATATGACCCCTCGAACCTACCCCTACTAAAGTGAAAGTGTGTTGCAATTTCATGACAAAATATGTGTGGTATTCTCAGAACTGTTTATGTTTACAATGACCGCGATTTTGCTCGATTTCGCAGTTGTTCAAATATAGTAAAAATAAATATCTATATTGTAAAATGATTGAAGCTTGAATAAATATGTATTGAAATTTTCACTTTGATCTAGTTAATTTTATACTCGATCATGTTCATGATACTAACGTGAAATGTGAAGAAAGCCTGTTTCACTTTTCGCCATAAAAATCGTGAGATCTCGTGTTAGGTCACGTTAGCTGTTTTAAGTAGTATCTTAGAAAGCAACTTTACAACAACTTTGACCATATCAATATTAGACACTTATTAAGGAAAACGAACATCTATAACTGACTGACTTATCAACGCACAGTTCTAACTCCTAGACCTTTAAAAAAGCCATATTACCGACATGTCTTTTTGAAAAACCATTAGAAAACAGCCTATTTCATGGTATACTACTGTATTATGATAATTGCATTTTCAAAAGCTAATGAATAGTTCAGCAAAGCGAAAATGACTCCATTGTACTTTATAAAAATATTATACAGCTGTAATATAAGTATACGGTATCCCATTTCACGTGTATTACGCTCGTTGAAACGAAAGTGTTATATTGTATCATATTTCTATTGTAGCACCGCAGTCCGCACAAAGGGTTGTTACTTATATCAAAAGTTTTTATGAGGAACTTTCGGGGTATTAGGTGTTTCATACATTTCTTAATGTTTTTCTACTATTGTAATAAAATAAAACTTTTTCTATTAAGCTCAATGGTAAAATATAGGAATAGTTCGTTTAGTTTTTTTGATTAATATCTAGCTATATTTAACGTAATGGGTTCGCTCAAAGAAAAGATATTAATTCATTATTATTAAGCTTAGAGATTATACCAAAAAAAAGTTGCTAAGAAGTATAGCTACCGGCACATATATAAAGGTTTGACCTTGGATGCGCAGAAATCACTATTAAGGCCTTTTTAAAAGGGAAAACTTGATTGGTTCGCACGCGACAGTTCTCCCGCACGTCTATGTGAATTGAACTACCTATACAGGCACGCAGTACGCTCAAACACAACGACAACGATATGCGCAACTGTATCCAACATTTTCGCAGACGTACAGAAAGTTCTGGCCAGTATATCTATTTCGGCGCGTAAGTTAGGCTTAGGTCAACCTAACCTTAGGTTTTAACAGTGAAACTAAGCAGTAGAGGCAAGTCCAAGGCACTGTTAGGATCCTGTCGTAAGAGATCATAATGTTTAGTTATTTATCGGTTCAGTAGCAGTATCTACGTTGCGTTTACCCAATAGTCCATTAATTATCACCCCCTTGTTGTTTTTCAATATACAGGGGGTATCCTAGGTACTCTTTCTTTTCCTCTTTTTTCTGAGTTCCATACAAACGTACACCCTTCAAGTTACAAAATATGTTAAAAGACGATAGTGTTATAATATAACTGTAAAAGATAATATGTAAAAGGTGATTATGTTAATAAACTTTTGATTTGTTATGTTTTACTTATCCTGTTATGAACATAAGTAGTGCTTGAAGCTCGTAAGTCGTGAAGGGTCTTCAGTAATCGCTCACCTCCACCAAATTCCACCTACACTTGCCGATACAACAATTGTTCGAATGAAGGAAATTAAGTTTGAATCTGCAAATGCAATACAATGTGACCGTCCATGAATCTATTGAACAGTAATGGAAAAGCCATTTATGTAAATATTCTTGCACAAAGCTTATTTATCGACCACCTTCGCTATTTACAATTCAAATTGATCCCAAGAGAAAATTAATAAAACTGCATCCATCCAACTGCGTCGCATCCATAAATCAAGAAAATGTCAGAGCATTTCCTATTGCTGCATTGCAAATTATAGTACGTATATCTATATTAACCCTACATCTTGGACTTGCGGCCAAAGTGTAGGGTTAAAAGCCTTTTGTATCATAACGCTCCCCTTCGCTCCCCGAACACTAAATACAGTAGATATAAAAGTTAACTCACGTGGACCTTAAAAAGGTGACCTTAACCACGACACTATAATACTAACTTCCATGTTTACTGCTCGAGAATGCCAGAGAGATTGTCTCTAATCTATCTGATCTATACGCGAAATAATATAAAAGGAACTACCCGCAAACACTAATTTATACACTAATTCTTACACTAACACGCATGTTTATTTATAGCGCTAATACAGACCATTATAATTTGGGTTAGCAAATAGCATTGAAGTAGTATTATAAATAATTTGAGTTCATATTTTAATTCTACTTTAATTCTTTATAATTCTACTTTTAATTCTACATAATAACAATTTGACAAAAAGAACAAGGGGCTTAGCTAAGTTGACTTTCTACAATTGTTAACGCTAATAGAAAACCTTAAAATGTATGGGAATGACATATGTCAACGATATATCTCGTGATCAAATTAAAATGACATATATAGAATGAGCGTTCGCACTTAATAGGTGCGTTCCACTAAGCACTCACGAGTACGACGACCACGCTCACGACCACGGTTTTTATCGTTGAACTTATTCGCGAGCGTTACGATCTTTAATACAAATGAGTTGAGCGTTTTGAGCATTAACGAAAATAATTCAAATGGTGCAGGTGGTTATAAAGCAATAGTTTCAAGAGGTTAAGGTTGTTATTATTTGTAAGTCTTAAGAGGAAACTTCAATAACTAATGGTTAAAATAATTTATATACTTATTTTTGATTAATTGATATTGGTTTTTTCTATATTTATAATTAAATTGAAACTAAAACCTGATGCGGGACGCTGAGCATCGGACTTCCAACTTCCACTAATAAATCTCTATCCGCATGAAATAAAGTTATTTACTTCTTAAAGTTGTTTGGGCGTTGTGAATGCTTAGTGGAACGCACGGAATATGTCAACATGACTTGTCAACACTTATTGCTTGAAATTGTAGAAAGAGAATAGGCACATAACGTTTGCAACTTGGCTAGGCCCCCAGGATTTTTTAAAATCAATTACTATCAAAAACTAACCGATTACTTAATTTGGAAAACGCGCTTAGATTGACATTAGTAAATAAGTTATTTGAAGAGACAAGGGGTGGTGATGATATTGAACGGACTACCGGGTAAACGCAACGTTGATACTGTTACTGATCTGGTAAATAAGCAAATATTATGATCTCTTACAATTACGACAAGAACAGGAACGAAGCAGTAACTTGGACGTGTGGCCAAGATGTAAGCTTAAGGAATTTCTGTATGTAATTACAACACTCGCCTCCACTGCACAGGCTCACATTTTAATCCCAAGGTAAAACTCGCATAAACCTAACCTAATACAAGACGTTGCAACTACATTGTAAGGTATACGTGACCTTAATTGGACAGCACTATCACAATACTTAACACTTTCACTAGCTCTACCGAGATATCCAATCCTTGTGAGACCTCGCGTAAGACTAAGACTGCAGTCCGACTTTCGCCGGTATATAAAGAGTTGAGATAAATAAAGAGACTGTCAAAATGACGGAAATGACTACTACCCTACTCCAGCGCCATAGATGGCGATGGCGATTCGATTATTCGATAATCGTTTACTATTCTCCGGCATATATAAAAAATATTTAGATTTTCTACAACAAACAAAACAGTAATAGAGGAAATAGCTGCATCGTAATATATTTTATGGTATAGCTGCCATGTTAGATGACCGCCATTATTATATATTAGATTTTTATCAGCCTCATGTAATTTATACGACGAATATGATGTTATGTATGGTGTTAAGGTCAAATGTTGGTGCCTGGATCTTGAAACCCAGATGCACTACCATTATCATTGCTAAAAATCGTTGCCTAATATCAAAAAAAAAATTAGAAAATAAAATTAAATTGATAAGGAAAACCTAGTATTTACACAATTTAAAGATAGCCTCGTATCCTTCTCAATAAGGGAGGCCTAGCAACACGACACTAAACTTCACTAATAAATATTTTCACTAATGTTTACCGTACGACATCACTTGACAGACTGCCTGAAAATCTATAGGCGACGGAAGTTATAAAATATCTACACGTGGGTATGCTTGAAATGAAACAAAGAACAATGTTGCTAATTGAAATAGTGTTAATTAAAACTTGATCTTCCTCGATCTGAAGAATAATTATGAATAAATATTTTATGCAAAGTAACGTTTCGGTTATGATAATAAAAGCCACAATTGTCAACACCGATTAAACTTTATATAACTCTTTGTTTAATTTGAAAGCTTCTTGTCTTGTCTCTGTACTTAACTTGACAAATTTGAATAGAAATTATTCGCAAAGAAACTTTATATTGCTGCTTCGAATATTATGATAAATTATTGCAATTAATTTTAATATTGAGAGTAGCCGAGGTACAACAGTGGTGGCGAAAGTACTTACATAATAAAAAAATCCTTGTAAAATTCCTCTGTTCGGTTTCCTATTTGATGTTAATATTTGAACATTTTAACAAGTAGTATTACATTTTCGTACTCGTAACACCTCATTTTTGGGCCAAGTTAGGTAGAAAGGTATAAATTATGGACAAGTCTCAACGGCTATTCTAATTTCGGCGATCGGGCGCGCTAGATGCTATCGGACAATAGTAAAAGACTATCGAATAATCGAATCGTCATCGGTATCTATGGCGTTGGAGTAGGGTAGTAGTCACTTCCGTTGTTTTGACAGTCTCGAACCTCGACCCTTTATGTGCCATCGACAGTCTGACTGAAGTCTTAGTCTTGAGCAGTCTCTCAAGAAGTAAAGTAGTCTCTGAATAGTGTTAGTTTTGTGCAGTGCAGTGTTAGTGCTAGGAGTGATGTCCGATCAAGGTCACGTGTGTAACTTACAATCTAGTTTCCACGTTTTGTGTTAGGTTAGGTTTATGTGGGATTAACCTTAGGTTTAAACAGAGAGTCTGAGCAGTGGAAGCGGGTGTCGTGATCACTTACAGGAATTCCTTAAGCCTACATCTTGATCACGCATTTTTAATGATGAGAAGGAAGGAGGAGAGGGAAATATTGTAAAACACTACAAGGGGCGATGATATTGAATGGACTATTGGCCAAACGCAACGTCGAAGGCATATAAACGGTCGAGACTGTCAAAACGACGAAAGTGACTACTCCAGCGCCATAGATGGCGATTACGATTCGATTATTCGATAATCTTATACTATTCTCCGACATATATATAAACCTTCCTCTTGAATCAATCTATCTATAAAAAAACCGCATCAAAATAGTTTTAAAGATCTAAGCATACATAGGGACAGACAGACGGGAAGCGACTTTTTTTTATACTATGTAGTGATATTTGATATCACCTTTTACGAAAAACAAACAGTATATCTAACATGGCAATGTTTCACAATACAAATACAAAATTAGGTTACTCATTTCCTAGAACAATACCAGTATAAGGATTATCCCAAACATAAACATTTCAACTCCTACTTTTCCCGAACTTGGCTTCCTGTTTATCCCATAGAAAGTAGCGCCTAATTAAAGTAGGTTACTTGTTGGTATGCTCTTGTATAATAAGTGTTTAATTAGTATGGGAAGGAAGTTGTATAAAATAAAATTTTATTAAATTCCAATAAATTAATCTTAATTATATCAAACTTAATGAAGTTTTAGTATAATATTTAATAAGTAGTTGTGAGTGATTCTCCGTTTTCTCTATTGCGGACTAAAATTTTATTTTATATTTTTGATCTATCGAAAATTTGCATAAAGAAAATTTCTTTTCCCTAATATTATGAACGCAACTGAACGAATTTGGTCAAAAAAAGATAAATTATATTTTTCTTTTTTTGAGTTTCGGGACCTCGTTTCTGTAAGTAAATAATTGTTTTCCTAGTCCGATTCCAACTTAACCGATTGAGCTAAAAATAACTTACAATAACGGTAGAAAATTTTGCCTCTTACATTTTATCAGACTAATTGCGAATTATATTTTTAACTAAGTTAAAGAGAAGAAGAGACCCTTAATTATTTTATTAATGTAGAAAGCGTGTCTTGAATTTGAATTTAGACTTATCAAATGAAATTATTTTAAAAGAAATGTAATCGATATAAAAAATCGCATCAAAAGGGTCTTCTCGTGCTTCCATACAGAATCGGCAGTGGCGTTTTTTTTTTGTACCAGAAACTTTATCAGTTTCTGAAGAAAGAGACACCTATACATAGTTGGGCTTTCTGTTAGATACGCCCACCAAAATAATCACGTAGAATCAATAATTTACCAATAGATATAATGTATTTATTACAATATCATTAATGCGCGCGCGATTATTTCGTATCATGGAAAATTGGAAAATAGATGTTCACTTAAAGGAGCTCCTTAAGCCTACACCTTGGTCACAAGTCTAAGGCACTGCTTGGGTTCCTAATCCTAAATAGTAATGTTTAGTTATGTCCTGACCGTGTTGCGCCCGAAGCTTATATTATAGGTCATCCATCCCTTTTAATAGTATCCTACAAATTCTTTATTATAGCAAAACAAGATTATTTTATATTATAGGTACAAAGTGAGGATTAATATACCGAAGCCACCGATAATAATCACTTATGTCTGCATATTAAAATCGCTAAGTTCAGGAGCGACCGCAGAGCCGTAGCCATTTTAATTAAAACTCACTGATGTCACGCGGCGCACCTCCACTACAGGTATTTGCGCTACATATTTGTCTATGAACATCTACGCGTGGGTGTCTATTGTTTTATTAAATTTATAAGACATGAACTTCCATTGCTAGTATTTCCTTTAATATAGTTGTAAAAAATCTACCATACACCTATAATGAAAAGGAAGTAAATGTAGGTAAATAATGATTCAACTGCAACTTTGATTTTAAGAAGCACTATCTTCTTCCTTCGAAGGTTAAATTTTATTGGTTACGTGTAATTCCAAATTAGGAAGAATTATGTTAATTAATATTTGTAATGTAATGTTCATATACACTAAGATGTGTAAGGTGTCGCATAAAAATATATTTTAAAAAGTCACGAATATTCTCTTTTCTATTATAATAAGTAAAATAAATAATAATCAAAACCTATAAGGTTCGGATTCAATTATAAAAGAAAATACTCCCTATATTTCAATTAAGAGTCGCGTGTAATCCAGATTTTCTGACAACAGATAATGTTTGTACAGGAAAATGACTCTCAATTGTTTGTAATATACTACTATGATTTTTCCTATGGCGTTGGAGTAACGTAGCAGTCACTGAATCATTTTGATAGTTTCGACTCTTTATATGCCGTCTATAGTCTGACTGTAGTCTTAGTCGTGCGCGGTCTCTCAAGGAGTAAAGTCGCCTCTGGATAGTGTTAGTGTTGTGCAGTGCAGTGTTAGTGCTAGGAGTGCTGTCCAATTAAGGTCACGTGAGTATATCACAATTTAGTTGCCATGTCTTGTGTTAGGCTACGTTTATGTGAGTTTAACCTTGGGTTTAACAGAGAGCCTGAGCAGTGGAGACGAGTGTCTCAATCAAATAAAGGAATTGCTTAAGCCTGCACCTTGATCACAAGTCCAAGGCACTGCTTAGTTTTCTCTCGTAATTATTAGAGATCATATCTGATTATTTATCGATTTACCCAATAGTCCATTCAATCCATTTTCCAATATTTCCCTCTCCTCCTTCCTTTTCATCATATAATAAATAATAAAAAAGGTATATCTATAACTTTTTCAAAAATATGCTTAATTTTAATGTAGCTTGTCAAAATTTTAATGCCATTTTTCAGCTATCTTCTAATAACTTCTAGAACATAGCAATATGATGATAACTTTGGGTTAATTTGGTGAAGAAGGGAGACAAGGGCTGTTACTCCCTGAAGAATGATAGGACAGTCGAGTTATTACAAGAAAGATTTATTATTACATGTAAAATCTGAAAAACATTATCTGGGTAGTAATAATTATTAGCTGGTGCTGAATGCTGAAAAAAAAGGTTGTGGTTTAAATGACGTCATATTATTCTCAAGTTTTAATATAGTTATCCACAATCATTAGGTAAAATTATTTACGTCCACAAGTGAGTGAAAAATCGTCGAAATATCGAAATACTAAACATTTTGTTACACTCACTCTATATACACTCGTATAAGATCTTTCGAACTTTTCTTCGAATTTTTCTTATTTACATTATTTTAACGATTTTCAATAATTTACTTGGTTTTAACATTGTTGTGAACCGTACCTGTATATTAAACAAGATCTCGTTAACACGGCGGCGCGACGCGACGAAAAGGTGATAATCCTCTCCCGTATATCTCCTTAAACTGTTATGCTCGGAAGCCGCAAAGGTGCTGTAATTAACATTATGAATCTAACTAATATTAAGGATAATAAGTAATACAACAGCGAAACATTTTTTTAAACATACTTTAATTATCTTTTTAGAAAAGGCTATACGCGACATTGTGTCCCTAAAGCTGGTTCAAAGCCGTTTTCTATTAGACACTTAACTACACTACATAGTAGGATCATTACTTTAATCTTTACTGTGCAATATCACTAAACAAATTGCCGCAAATCAGATGACATCTGTATCTTCGAGTACACGTGAGTATACTTCAAATAAAACAAATGGAATTACTGGTTAATTTTCATAAAAGAACTTAAAAGTTCAATTAGGATTTATTACAGAAACTTGTCAAGGAAAATTTAATGAGCTTTCGTTCTTTCATTACAGAGTGTTCATACCCACCTTCCGACTCAATCATCAGATCAGCACCACGTCATAGATTGCATTTTTCACCTGATTTATATATGCATGTAAAATTTTAGCTCAATGAGAAAAAGTGAATTAACTAGTTTACAAACAGACACCACACCTAAATAAAAGCTTGCTTAAAATGGAAGCCAAAATTAAACTGTAAAGTTATTATATATTTTATTATTTATCATTATTATATATGTCGGAAAGTAAAAAGGGATATGCAATCATTTATAATCATCGTATGTGCTATACTTGTGTGTGTACTTTCACTTACTATTATGACAAGAACTATTATGACAGGAACCTAAGCAGTGCCTTGGACTTGTGACCAAGGTGTAGGCTTAAGGAATTCCTTTATTCGATCGAGACACTCACCTCCACTGCTTAGTTTCACTGTTTAATCCTAAGATTAGACTAACATTAACCTAACCTAAGGCTAACCTAACCTAAACCTAACTCACACCTCCGACACGGCCATTCTGACGCGCGACAGTCCTCGGGCGATACTGAATTTCTAAGCCGGAATATCACAAGAACATCCGCTCGTCCTTCCTGACATTAGTCTACTCAACACAAATTTGCACAAATAAATTCGGTAAATGTACTAACTGAACTGGACAATTAACTAATCACGGTCTACAACTCTACACCGAACGGCATTAAGGAAACTATTGTCACAGTATCACAATAGAAATAATATCATTTACATCAAACCGCTGAACTGGCTAAACGCTAATTTAACGATTAATCATGATTTAAAGCATGTTGTATCTTCAACGTACCGAACACACACGTTATACTGTCTAGTCATTAATTCGCACCGATTCCTATCAAGGTACTAATTCTGGCGAAACAAACACTGTGTTTTTGACCGGACTACTACCAAATTAAGATAATGGCAATTTTCTACTACACAAAAACAACATCATCAAGTAGAGCCATGTACCAGAACTGTTTATTCCAATTTTCAAAAGCAACACACTTCTACAAATCCTTGAGTGATACCCTCCATCACCACGACTCTCACAGCCAACCGGTAATCGCAACTACCATCACACGCCCATCCACCTCGTGGATCGCAACTCTCACGCACATCCATCACATGGACTGCAACAAATTTCAATACGGTCGATAGATTCTATCACTCAAGAAACCAAAATCCATTTTACTAATCATGATCACCATTAACTTCAATTTAATTTGGTAACTGGTACATGACCTACAATCATTTTTTTTTAATCGCACGGGTTTACATTTTCTAAAAATCTTTCAACGTCATAATCTAATAACGAGAATGCTGATAGACCCCATATGAAGCGAAGGTCTATCCCACTTCTGATGTCGGAAACTAATTAAAAGAAGGAATGGAATGGATGGCCTATCTCAAAAGCTATACGGGCGCAACACGGTCAGGATATAACTAAACATTACTTTCACTTACTATTATGACAAGAACTATTATGACAGGAACCTAAGCAGTGCCTTGGACTTGTGACCAAGGTGTAGGCTTAAGGAATTCCTTTATTCGATCGAGACACTCACCTCCACTGCTTAGTTTCACTGTTTAATCCTAAGATTAGACTAACATTAACCTAACCTAAGGCTAACCTAACCTAAACCTAACTCACACCTCCGACATATATATTTAATATTATTTAGTGAAATAAATTTTCCCTTTGATGGTTACAGTATTTCTAGACGTTTCTCCTAAAAACATAAAAAATATATATTATAAGCATTTATTTACTCTAGTGAAATTCACTCACGTTTTATCATGAATACAGCTCATTGAATCGGAATAAAAATCGGTATCCGTGTGACAATTTTCTTTGTCAGTGTGACCAGCAAAAACGTGAAAAAAATAAAAATGCATATTTGTGTAGATAAATTTCTACTCGAATTAATTTTTGAGTGTCTCGTATTTTATTAAAATATGTGATCATATGTAATAAGAAAATATTATAATTTTCATGATTAAAAGTAAAATAGGTCGTAAGAGTTTTGGCTTAATGTAAAAGTAAATATATTCTATCTTAGTTTACAGGAATTTAATTTCAAAGCTCATTAGTGTTTTACCTAGACTAAGCAAATGGAATGAAGCAACCACAACCTCGGAAGTCGGAAGCTTGTTATTTCTGATTCAGTATGATCCGACATTCTTGAACTTTGGAAGGAATATATTTAAAATATAGACGGAATAATCTCTTTGAACCTTACGGCACTGAAGATGAATATTTTAAAATCTTCTGAATAAAGGCAAAAACATTTTTTAATTTCTATTATTTACAGACCAAACTGACTCCGTTCATTAACTCGCGAAACTCCTGTTTGTTCAAAGCTACTTAAATGGTAACTGTGATTTTGCTATAAAAAAAATCAAAATGTTACATGGACAAATAGCCAGCTGACGTATATTCCAACACGTTATGGTCAGCTGACTTTATTTTTTCTTCAAGATGCTATGTAAACTATAATCCAACAAATTTTCAAACGGGAGCAAATGACTTTTTATTTCTGTGTCCGACATGTTGCCGGTATTTAACTGTCTGTACGCACGTCTTGAGCCTCCGCCAGTCGAGATAAAAGTGTTCGACTGAACTGACTTGCAACAGACTGACACAAACTGTCAAAGTCGTGCTATCGACAATCAACCATCTGTCACTGACACTGAATCTAACACTGAAGATAAGGGACCCTTTATGGTTTATGTGTCACGGGATATTGTAGATCCAGCTGCGGGTACATCTATCAGAGCCATAAAGTTTGGTCAATTCCTACATAAAAACAAAATTGGTTCAATACTTCGTGACGGAGTTAAAAATGTGGGTAGAAATAAAATAGCTGTAGAGTTTAGCTCAAGCCAAGCTGCAAATGACTTCCTGGAAAATCCCATTATTTCAATCTCACATTATAAAGCTTATATTCCGACCTTTAATGTTACACGCATGGGCCTTGTAAGGGGAATACCAGTAGACTGGCATCTAGATGAGTTCGTGGACTCACTGGAATTGCCTGCGGGATGTGGAGAAGTGCTCAAAATGAGAAGACTCAATAGAAAAGTTATTAATGATGGTACTGTGACTTGGGTTCCAACTCAATCTGCAGTCATAACTTTCAGAGGCCAAATGCTTCCTTCCCACATTTATTCATATCACTCTTCCCTCCCCGTTGAGACCTATCAATACCCAACCATTCAATGCCTCAATTGCTGTCGATTTGGTCACGTAAAGAACCAATGCCGATCAAAGCCTAGGTGCTATAAGTGCTCCGAAGCTCACTCTGGTGAATCCTGTCATATTAGCACCGAGGAATATAAATGTATTCTTTGCTTAAGTAAGCATCTCGCCACAGATAAGCAATGCATGGAGTTTTCTCGACAGCAATCAATAAAAAAGGTTATGTCAGATGAGAACATCTCATATGTAGAAGCTTCTTCACGTTTCCCTTCAGTACGTCCCTCTTACTCAGAAATAACAAAAGAAATGTTCACTCCTTCTCAAAAAGCATTCCCCCTTTTAACTACTAACCAAACCTCATCCTCTAGATCTCAATTGAATATGCAATCACAGTCCAGTTCCAAATCATACCGTGAAACCGTTTTCCACACTCCTCGTCCCAGAGCTCCTGCAGCAAAGGGATACAATTTTTCAGCCCATCAAGCCATTATTAGAAACCCATCTTCCTCTCTTAATAATGGATCCGCTATAAAACCTGTTGAACATTCATATGCTACTCCCTCCACCACAGAGGATTTAATCCCTCTCTTAAAGGAATCCCTCAAAAATATTACTGAACAATTTAAAAATGCAACATTACCGCCCAACGCTGCTCAAGTTTACTCGACAATCGGTTCTTACCTTGAACATGGATTTGCTAAAGATTATACAATGGAACTGCCAAGGCGCTAATAACAAAAAATATGAACTATTATTTTTAATTAATGATCATAAGCCTCTTATTCTTGCCATCTCTGAGACATGGTTTGGGCCTAGTTCTCGCTTTAGAGTTCCTGGCTATGCCTGTCTGAGGGATGACAGGGATGATGGGTATGCAGGAAGCGCCATTCTTGTTCGGCGCCCTATTGTCTACTCCTGTATTCATCTTCCTCCTCACAGTCAAAGCATTCAGGCTGTGGCTGTGAGAATTCTTAACATTTCCTTTCTTTCCGTCTATATTCCTCATCCTCACTTCTCTATTATTCAAGAACTGAGATCTATCCTTTCCTCTTTACCTCCTCCTGTTTTTTTGATGGGAGATTTTAACTCACATAATACTATGTGGGGTTCTAGCCACTGTGATTGGTTCTCAGCTCATCTGTTGGAGATTTTTGATGATTTTAATATTTGCATTATAAATGATGGTTCTCCTACTCGTCGCCCATATCCCAATGAAAATCCTAAATCTGCAATTGACTTATCTCTCTGTTCGCCTTCTCTGGCTTCTCTTACTTCTTGGAAAACTCTGTCCAGTACACATGGTAGTGATCACTACCCCATATTGATAACTTTAATACAAAATTCTACTCCACTCATTAACCTTAATCCACTTCTTAGATATAAGCTTAAAAAAGCAAATTGGTATGATTTTACAACCACTGTTGATGAGCTTACAAATCGCTTGCCAAGTTTAACTGATGTTGGAAATATTTTACCTTATTACGACTGCTTCATTGAAATCTTGAAAACTTCAGCAAATCTTCATATCCCTATCAAAACAACTGAACGTGATTTTATGCTATCACCTCCATGGTGGGATGAAGAGTGTTCTGTTGCAATTAGTAACCGCAAGGAAGCTGAATTTTGCTATATTAGGTCAATGTCTCAAAAAAATTTTCTTCTTTATCAACATGCTGATGCTAAAACTAAAAGGCTCCTTTCTAAAAAGAAAAAAAAGGGTTGGGTCACATTCTGTGAATCCTTAGACCCCCGATCGCCAGCTAGCATGGTCTGGAAAAAAATTAAAAGCTATCGACAGTCTGTGTCTTGTGATGATTCATCTGCTTGTGATCCCTCCTTGTGGCTTGAACCATTTGCTGATAAACTTGCTCCACCTTTTGTTCCATGTGTCAATAACCTCCCTACTGCGTCATTTACCCATTCATCAGATGACATGGATATGCCTTTTTCTTTCTCAGAGTTGCAGTTAGTATTGTCAGATCTGAAGGATTCCGCTCCAGGAGAAGATGGTATCCCTTATTCATTTCTTGTAAAACTTAACGATAAAGCGAGATACTGCTATCTTGAGATGATTAATCGATTTTATGAGACAGGAATCATCCCACAATTTTGGAGGAGTCAAATAATTATACCTTTAAAAAAACCTGGTAAAAACCCTTTAGATCCAAATTCTTATCGTCCAATCGCATTATCCTCTACTTTAGTCAAAGTTATGGAACATTTACTCAAAAACCGTCTTGAATGGATTTTAGAAAGTAGAGATTTACTCGCCAAGTCCCAATTTGGCTTTAGGAAGGGTCTTGGAACTTTAGACAGCCTTGGAATTATTACAACAGATATTCGAACGTCCCTGGCAAATGGAGAGTACCTTGTGGGTGTCTTCTTAGATATCGCTTCTGCATATGATAGTGTTCTTCTCCCGGTACTCAGGCAGAAAATGCAACAGCTGAGCATTCCGCCGAGGTTAACCAATTTCATTTGCAACCTTCTTTCACCTAGGTCTGTTTTGGTGAAAACTAATTCAGTCTCTATCCCCCCCAGAATAGTCTGGAAAGGTCTCCCTCAGGGCTCAGTCCTTAGTCCACTTCTCTATAACATCTATACATTTGATCTCGAACTGTCTGTTGTATGTTTCTCCAATATACTACAATATGCAGATGACATTGTTATTTATCATAGTTCAAAATCCATGGAAGAAATCTCAAATCGGTTAAATTCTGCTTTGCATTATTTAGGAACCTGGTTAACAGATCATGGGCTTTCACTATCTGTTGACAAATGCAAGGCTACAATTTTCACTAGAAAAACAGCTATTGTTCAACCAACTCTCATGTGTGAGGAGCAACAGATCTCCATTGTTGAAAAATTTAAATTTTTAGGTGTTTATTTAGACTCTAGGTTAAATGGTGTTGCTCATATTGATTACATAAGCAGTAAATGCGAAAAAGGCATTAACATTCTTCGTGCTATATCTGGTGTATGGTGGGGTGCCCATCCATACACTCAAAAATTGCTATATAATGCAATAATCCGCACCCATATGGACTATGGATTATTTACTTTGGATCCAATCAATAAATTACCCCAAAAAAAGTTAGATAAGTTACAATTTAAATCTTTAAGAGTAATACTAGGTGCGATGAAATCATCTCCAACTAATTCACTTCAAGTAGAATGTGTGGAACCTCCTATACAACTACGCAGTCAGTTTCTTTGTGATCGCTTTATTTGTAAAGTTTTACAACTCTCCAGTCATCCTTTATTAGACAAACTTTATAACCTCTTTTCTGCTCTTAAACCAAATCAGTCACCCACTTGCTTATTAAAAAGCTTTATTAAATTTACAAGTCTCCCTCATCCAATTCTCTCTTCTCCTAGACTGCCTCTTTTTTCTTCTTCCTACAAAGAATTAGTGCATCTTTCTCCCGTTTTGTCAAATCTTGGAATAAACAAAAATACAATTGAAGCTAACATTAAATTCCGGCAAATTGTTGATACAGACTGGCAAGATTATTTAATAATTTATACTGATGCTTCTAAAGTATCAAAAAATGGGTATGTCGGTGCAGCTTGCTGGATCCCAAAATTTAATATTTCTCTCCAATTTAAGTGTCCACCAGAAACATCTGTTTTTACAGGAGAGTCTATAGCAATCTTAGAAGCTATTACCTTTGTAGAAATTCATAACATTAGACAAACTTTGATATTGACTGACTCTTTGAGCTGCCTTCAGACTATTAAAGACAACCCCTTCCGCAGTAAGGTAAGAATTTCCATTATTTTCAAAATTCGGGAAGTATTGTATTCTTGTTATCAGAAAGGTTTGTCTGTGGTACTAGCTTGGATCCCTGGTCACTCAGGTGTCGTCGGTAACGAGACTGCTGACGCTTTTGCTAAACAAGCGATAGAACTAGGCACTTTGTCTCATTACGCAAATCATCCACAGGATCTCCGTTCGATTGCGAAAATTGACCTTCTTAATTCCTGGAAGTCAATGTGGGATTCATCAAAATGTGTTAAAGGCAAACATTACGCTTCAGTCCAACATGATATTCCACAAAGGCCCTGGTTCTTTTGTCATCAAAATGAGGTTCGATGGGTCATCTCGACTATCAGCCGTATCCGAATTGGACACTCATGTACCCCAGTGCATCTGGCTAAATTAAGGATTCGGGATAATTCACTTTGTGAGTGTGGTCTGGATGAAGGATCCATCTCTCATATCTTGTTCTCTTGCCCTAAGCTTCTCTGTAATCTCTATGATGCTCTTCCTCTATCTATCCCTCGTCCTATCAATGTTAACTTTTTCCTCAATTTAGTATCTCATCCTCGTTATGTAAAATTTGTGTGCAAATTTGTTAAACATAATAAAATTAAATTGTAAATATTAATTGTAGTTAGTTGTTAATTTGTAATTAGATATATGGTGGTGGTTTACTAATTTCTAACGAGTGTGTGTGTTTTTTTTTTGTTGTAGATTGAAACTAACAAGGTAAAATCCTCACATGTAATGGATGACGGATAATAAATTAAGTATTGTATATTTTCACCGGTCAATCCTCCACAAGTGTGTTTCGTTCTTACTACGTGACATTGGCAGAGTACTTTGTGCACAGACGTAGTGCGCAACTGAAAGCCATCCAATCAAAGAAGACAAGTACTTTCTATTAATCTATGACATTACAGTGTTGCTATTCAAATAAATTAAATTACCACCATTATAACTATTTCTACAACATATATTAAGATTAATTCAAATATCTGTTAAAAATTCACTGCATTTAGTTAAAAAAATAGATAATTTAGTAATGCATTTATTTATAATTTTCGGATTTTGAAAACACTATTTAATTTTGGAATTTTTATTGAGAAATGTTTATTATGAAAGATATAGAGACCTACAGTATTACTTCTTGTTGACTAGAATATTATTCTTGAGGGTTATACTTTAGATACAGAGCTTGAGCATTAAGCTGCGTTTTATTTTTTAGTGTTTTCAATGTGAGGTATATTACTCTCTTATCTCTCCATCCTTCTTCTATTTTCTCCGAGTTATAAATGATTAGAAATGTATGTATACAATTCATCTTGAAATCCTGCATACTGAATGGATGTGGTTATTGTGTTCTACATAAACTTTAAATGAAAATCAGAAAATTATTTTAAATTTGCATCACAATCACAATACGATGATATAACGACTAAATTTAGCAAATATTTAAATAAGTTTCAAACAAACGGTCACTTAGCACATAAAACTACAAACGGTCCAGTCCAATTAAGAACCTTCTACAAATCTGCCAGTAAAACTGAAGCTCAAAACGTGAACAAATTAGGGAGTCGCCGCTAAAACTATTACACACGAGAAATCTCTTAAAATATGGGTGCGAATGGAGCTCTAAAAGTTATTAGGGTCCAGTTGGATTAATTAAAGTTTCGCCGAACGGTTCCATGGTATTTTAAGCTGAAACCGCTAAATCATTTGTTACGCGGAACATCAGTTTTAGGGCGCTGTGCTTTATATGTATTTAAATTGAATGCTATTTAGAATTAATTTTAACAGAAGCCTTTTATTAAAAGAAGGAGCTACTCTATAGATATCATGGTACATAAAAATTCATATACTATTGACGCGAACATGATTACGATACGATTTCTGACAATTAGTAGTACTATGCGAATCCGACCGCCAAGTGTTTCTGACGCGTTCTGGCCGAGCCGCATGTGGGCTAGATCTACCCCTCCATCTCCCATCACATTACGGCTGCGGTTCTAATGAAAACCGGGTTCTTGCTCAGGGTCCATAGCAACCACAGCATTCTTCTCTTTGCTCCCCCTCCTCACTTTATCTTCGAGGCGGCAACGCATCGGGTGACGGTGGCCACTTTCCATCAGGTGGACTGTCTGCTCGTTTGTCCCTTATCTATTATTAAAAAAAATATTCCTTAGTATTATAATCCTTCTAACTTTAGGGTTATGAGTCTGCGTTTCCACGAGAGATGTGCTATGAGTAGCGATGGATGAGTTTGTTAAGAATCAATGGAAACGTTTCATTTGACACAATCTGGGCGAGGCTAAGTAAAAACCCAAACCAAAATATTTAAACCATTTAAGCTGAGCCGGGTTTCCTCCTCAGAATGAGTAGGGCGTTAGGCCAGTGCGGGTTGGCAGACTTCATACACCTTTAAGAACTTTAGAGAACCCTCAGGAGTGCAGGTTTCCACACCATGTTTTCTTTTACCGTGAAAACAAAATATTTAATTGCTGAAAACACACATAACTCAAATAAGTCAGAAGTGTGTGCCCAGGATCAAACTGGGACCTCCCGAGTAAAACACCGATATCTTAACCACTAGACTATTACTGCTTATAACATGTATCATCTATTATTTAAAATTGTCATATAAATTCTCAGAACATTGAAATATGAAATTCGCCTGGAACGATGTCAATTAGCTACGCCACGCCGACCGCGTCGCTGGCGGTTACGCGTCACGTGATCCCAGGGCAAGGCTGTGACGAATATATGACAACGGCTGCATTTTGACATAATTAATCATCTGTAGGAGTGAAATTAAAGGCTATGTGTCCTTGTTTTAACCTCGCTAATCTAATGTTTATAAATATGCATAAATGTATCGAACATTTGAGCTATTTTGGATTCGTCACTCATAATAAAAAAAAATTGTGCATCTGTTCTTAAGGAGGAATCTACTAAAATACTAAAGCTTAAAACTGGGGATTCTCGCATTAAAGCCGTTAACATAGACAATGAACATTTAAAAAATTATATCAATGATTGAAGTACATATTAATAAAATTACTCTTAAGTAGTCTTAATCGTAACTATTTTGAATAACTATTTGTATATTGTAAATTCGTTTCTTACGAAGATTTAATATTAAATTTAACACAAATAAGGTTTCAAAGCATATAACCGTTATACGCCCAACATGGCGATTCAATCATATTTATGAAGAGGCATAAAGTTCATTAACAGCAATATATTTAATTAAAATATATATTTTTAATAAACGCTGTCAAGCACAGAACTGAATTGTCATACTCATGTGAATTACTTGGAATTCCTTTTAAATAAATTGCTTTTTGATCGTAAAGTGTTCTTTTTCAAAACATAAACTGTACTGTCGTCGTGACGAGGGTCACGTAACGCGGAAGTTACATTTTTACGATAATGCTGAATATTTTTCTGAAATGTCTCTCAAATCGTTAAGACTAAAAGCTTTTTGATTAAATTTATAAATAATTTTAGAAATAATCTTGTACTGAAATTTGTTATATGTCCCTATAAGTCAAGGTACTCGACACTGACTGACTAGCAGTAAAGAGACTGACTAAATTTCGATTTATAGACTCTATTTGAAGATTATTTATATACGAACAGATATGTTAAACTATTATCTTTATAAAAAGTTATTTGTTTACATTACAGTATCTTATATATTTAAAAAAAACTCTTTAAATAATGTTATTTTTGATTCGTAACAAATTGGAAATCTCGAAAAATCAATGAACAAATCATGATAATTTCGAACTTTTATTGAATTTGTAGGTAGTTCTAGCTTTAAGAGTAACATAATATATAACCGAGATAACAAGTAAACTTCACAAATATATTAGTCATAAAGATATGTGAGACGTTTCCAGCCACTAAAGTGCATGACAATTTTATAGCTTTTGATAAGATATCTCATTTATAGTTTAAAGTATACTTTAAGTTATATTAAATCCTCAGCTTGACAAGTTGTCTACTTTTCAGAAGATTTTCTTTTAATTTTCAAAATTACACAGTTTGGACTGTCTCAAAAACATAAAGTATAGTAGAATGTGTTCTATAACCTATATTATATTAAACTGTAATATTAAAAACAAACTAAATCTAAATTGAAATCGTATTTCATAATCTCTTAAGAAGGAAATAAAACAACTCACAAAATAATGTTTGTATTTTATAAAGAAAATTTCGTGAATATTAAAAATATAAGACAGAAGAAAGAAAGCTTATTTTTGTACCTCATTTATCAAAATGAAAGTCAGTAATAATAAAGGTAAGTTTAAGAGATTATATTGAGAAAGATTGCTTCTTCGAGCCTAGGGAATTTAAATATCAACTGTAAAACAAAGATTTTTTATATAAATATTACAAATATTCCAAAACCCGTTCTTGAGTTTTTGTAAGACTAACGAACGTCAATTCATTTTTTATATATTATATTATAAGCAGTGATGGCCCAGTGGTTGAGACTTCAAGTCTTACTCTGGAGGTCCGAGGTTCGATCCTGGGCACACACCTCTGACTCTGAGTTATGTGTGTTTTAAGCAATTAAATATCACTTGCTTTAACGGTGAAGAAAAACATCGTGAGGAAACCTGCACTCCTGAGAGTTCCCTAAAAGTTCTCTCAGGTGTGTGAAGTCTGCCAACCCGCACTTGGCCTAATACCCTCCTCATTCTCAGGAAGAGACCCGGCTCAGCAGTGGGCCATTGAAGGGTTGTGATGATATTTATAGATTATTCTATTCGCATTTTTTTTTCATAGCACTTAAGGCTACCGGGACGGAATGGGAGGAGGAGTAAGTCTGGCTAACATGCGGCACGACCGGAACGCGTCAAAGACACTTGGCGGTCGGATACGCACACAATGTTAGCGCCATCTGTTGGAATTCGTACGAACTACGGGAGTAAAACAAGTTAGTTAAAAAAAAAATCAATGTTTTTGTATTTCTGAAATCGTCTTCTTAGTATTTAGCTGTTAAGTTTATAAATTTCCCTCCGCAATAAATATCAGTCAGGCAAAAAGATTGTCAGGCAGGCAAGTTGTATTGTGATCCTATTAAATCCCCTTAAATATGTGTAATTAGTGGTTCATACGTTTTCTCATCATCATATGTTAGCAACACTGTTTATAAAGTAGTACGCGCAACTTCGTTCGTGTGTTGCTCCGCTCCTATGGGTCTTAGCGTTTAAATAGCCTAAGTTACTCCTTGTTACACCAGCTATCTACCAGTGAAAGTCCCGTCAAAATCGGTCCAGCCATTTTAGAGATTTTCCGGAACAAACAGACAGACAAAAATAGTTAAAAAAAATTGTTTTCTTATAAGCAACGTGTATACTTCCATGTGCACTTAGTAAAAAGTGGTTATTTTAATATTACAAACAGACACTCCAATTTTATTTATTTGTATGGATGAAGTATACCGATGTGAAGACAATATATAACCTTTAGTGCGATAGATTAGTCTCAGTCATTCTGGTGTTTTCGTGCAGTGAACATGGAAGTTAGTGTTATAGTGTCGTGATTAAGGTTACCCTTCTCGAAGTCCACGTAAGTTTTCTATATTATCTATAGTCTTTAGCGAGGTCGAGTGGTGGAGGTGAGAGTTAATATATTATGAAAGAGCTCTTTAAACCTGCTCCTGGGTTTAAAGCTCGCCTCAGTCTAAATTGCATGTGTATACGTATTGCTGTACAGTAATGGGTATCATATCTCTCTCATAGAATGACATACATCATATGTTTTCTCCCGCATATGCCTTTGATGATATAATTAGGTATGGATGTGAACTGGATAAACTACTTATATTGTGTTTGTGCCTGTGGTGAACGGAGCGTCGTAGATAATGAGAACGAGACACGAGTACCAGTAAGCATATCTGTTCATATTATCAAAGACCGACAAATCATAATAATTAAATAATAAGAAGGTTATAAACTAGGTATAGCAAGCTTCCACATTATGATTAATATTTGATTTTATATAACAATTGTTTGCTATAGAAATTAATATAAAATTTGTTGAATTCTATCAAACATGTATGCATTTTATGTGAAAATCAGTTTTAAGACCATACTGAATTACTAACAAGACAGAATAACTAAAAAATTGTATAAAATATTATCTCTACTTAATTTTATTTATTTATTTATATTAATTACTAGCTTTTACCCGCAACTTCGTTTGCGATATTAGGGTAGTTATATTAGCAGGTAGGATATCGTCTGTAGACATATTTAATGTAGTCATACTAACATTGCACCCCCTCTTAGCCCCTTAAGGGATTATTTTCGAAAAAATATTTTACTCCTGTTCCATGACTTTCAATGAAGAACCTTCATATTTAATTTCATTTGAATAACTTCAAAAACGGCAAAGTTTCATACTAACTTTGCACTCCCGTTTTACCCCCTTAAGGGATTACTTTTGAAAAAATATTTTACTCCTGTTTCATGACTTTCAATGAAGAACCTTCATATTTAATTTCATTTGAATAACTTCAAAAACGGCAAAGTTTCATACTAACTTTGCACTCCCGTTTTACCCCCTTAAGGGATTACTTTTGAAAAAATATTTTACCCCTGTTTCATGACTTCCAATAAAGAATCTTCATACTAAATTTTATTTAAATTACTTTAAAAAAGGCAAAGTTTCATACTAACTTTGCACCCCCATTTTACCGCCTTAGGGGGTGAATTTTCAAAAATCCTTTCTTAGTGCTCCCCTACGTTATAAAAGGAACTCCTGTGCAAAATTTCAAGTTTCTAACCCTTATAGATTAGGCCCTGCGTTGATATGTCAGCCAGTCAGTCAGTCAGCTTCTCCTTTTATATATATATAGAAGATAGATTGTATATATTATAGAAGTTGCGGATAAAAGCTAGTTTATTATAAAATAATAATTAAAGTATAAATGCAAAAGTAATCCGTAGTATTTTACTCGACCGGTTTTGATGAATTTTGTTACAGACATAGACTAGAGCTTGAGAGAGAAAAAGGCTTAAAGGGGGTGAAATAAGAGATAAAAAAAATAATTTGAAAATTAAAATATTTTAAAAAAATATATACGTGGTAAATTGCATCCATGCAACACCGGGAAGGTTGACTAGTATATCATAATTTATAAATAGTAGCATCATCCCTTTTGACAGTTCAGCAAGACTCGGAACGTAGTGAGGCCGTAAAATCGTAAACCTTAACGGTTTACACATAAACGCGGTAATGGAAGGTAGGAGACGTTATTAAGTCCTACCTCTGTATTTAACCTAGAATACTTGGGATACCTTCAACCTTCAGGCGTATGCTTTAATGTTATTGACAACTTTGTGTTGGCTGTTAAACGTTTACAACATCATCTAAAAATGTTACGGGGAAGTGAGTCGAGGACGTAAGGACAAATTGAGGCTTTATAGGCTCTAAAACTTTATACGGTGATATATTTTAAATATCAATTAATTTAAAGGTTTATATACAGTATAGCTGCTACCACAGAATGTAGATAAACAACGCAATTTTTTTACTTTTTTTGTAACTTAAAATTTTATTAAAATTAAAATATATTTAATAAAAACGTTAATTATACGTAACTCTTCTTGTTCATCATGTTACTAATTCTTCACAATTTAAGTACAATATAATCTATATCTAAGCTTTACCTGGGCTCTGTGACCGAGGTGCAGGTTAACATGTTCCTATAAAATGCATCAATATTGTCGTCATTTAATCCAAATTAACTTAAAATAATACAGTTGAAGGCCATTATATTAGACTAGCCCACTCTTACGACTTCATGCCCGTTATCATCAGCTCCTATTGGTCATAGCGTGATTATATATAGCCTATAGGCTTCCTTGATAAATGGACTATCTAACAATGAAAGAATTTTTCAAATCTGACCAGTAGTTCCTGTGATTAGGGCGTTCAAGCAAACAAACTAACTCTTCAGCTCTATACACTAGTAAAATAGATTTGTATATGCTTTACTATAGAATTCACTTTAAGAAATTACTTGTCAAACTGCGGATTTATCAATGCAGATATTATAAAATGTCGAGGCAAGCAGTCGTAGCCCAGTGGTTGAGACATCGGTGTCTTACTCGGGAGTTCCGAGTTCGATCCTCCACACAGGCTCACACCTCTGACATTTTTGAGTTATGTGTGTTTTAAGCAATTAAATATCATTTGCTATAAAGATGGAAACCTGCACTCCTAAAGAGTTCGTGGACGAGAGCGTGGTGGTGGAAACTATGGCCTAAACCTTTCCTCATTCTGAGGAGGAGACCCGGCTCAGCAGTGGGAAATTTATAGGTTGTGATGATGATGATGAGGCAATGGTGGTGGTAGCAATGAGGGTCAGTTAATCAAAAGCTTGAAAAGTTAATCTTTGTCAAAAACTTGCAAATTTAACTACAAAAGTTAATATCATTTTAGTAATACCTAAGTATCTAAGTAATTTAAGGCACGTGTAAAATTTCCCATTCTTTTGTCACCTCAAGCGTGAATACAGTAAGACGTAAACATTTTAGCGTAAAAGTAATTTCCATAATGTAAGGGAATACCGTATCAAACCACGCTTCATTCTTCAGCTTATTACACACTGTGGTTTTTGGAAATTATTTAGTAGAAATTTGAGGCACACTGATTTATCAGGTTGACATTAAAATAAGAGTAAAATTATGTAATACGTGAAATTAAAACAAAGAGACATGTTAAATCACCATTCTTCCAATGTCTTATTGTAAAATGTCTTATTCTTGACATAAATTTTAAATATCAAAATATATTTTATTTCAGAGTTTTTAAAATAATTTTTTTAATATAAAAAATCTTACATGTCTTTACGATGTTTAATAATAATAAGGTGAATAAGATTTGTATTAAGGTTTGGTAAGGACCAGAGTAACTAGTTGAAAGCTTAACGTGTAACATATACAACTACTAAATTGAATATTTAAATTACCCCCGAAACTCTAATTTAATACAGTCACCAAGTATCATCACATCGATTTAGAAGAATCGATATTAATTAGTTGATTTTTTGTATAAAATATAAAAACGGCAGTAAACACAGACTTACTTCATATCGTAAAAAGGTATCGAGAAATACCGTTACCATGGTTACAAGATTGTTACAACTATCAATATTTATATTGTCACGCAGTTCTCAAGTTAGAAATGGGATGATAGTCTTCAAACGCCTGATCAGATCTTCACAAATTATAACTAAGAATCATCTCGATTAAAATACCTTTCAAACTATTAAACTGGCACTACGATGTCACAGATGGTCATACATACACGCAGGAGTCGGGGGTTAAAACTAACTCATTAAGTTTTTATTTCTTTTTCTAACTAGCCGACCTACGCGACTTCGTTTGCGTGCTGCTCCGCTCTTATGGGTTGTAGCGAGATGTTAAATAGCCTAAGTTACTCCTTGTTACATCAGCTATCTGCTAGTGAAAGTCCCGTCAAAATCGGTCCAGCTAATTCAGAGATTAGCTGGAACAAACAGACAGAGAGACAAAAATTGTAAAAAAAACAAAAAAAAATGTTGTTTTGGTATGTGTACCATGTAGACATCCATATGCACTGAGTAAAAAGTGGTTATTTAAATATTACAAACAGACACTCCAATTTTATTTATTTGTATGTACGGATAAAGTATGGTAGTGTAATAACCACTTATAGAACAAAATATATACGCACGTACAAAAAATGCTAAAAAAAGAAGACACAAAGGCCTGACGCTGTTATTGTTATTTTACTTTTACGATAAAGTGGATGTATCGTTTGATCGCATTTTTCGATCGCTGCCATAAAAATAATATATATTCATGAAATGTTTTGATATAAAATATTATATTATACTACTCGTGGGAATACAAAAAAACTTTAAAAGTATTTGATGTTTAAAAACTATAAACAATTTGAAAACTATAGCGCATATGATCACTGTAGAATTGTTACTCTTAATTAAAAAACTATAACCCGACTACGTAAGAAAGTGGTCTGAAAAGGACGAAACAACAAAATAATCAGATAGAAACCTAGAAATGTATCGGTATAAAAATGGTAAAGGTAGAACCGTGGTCCAGCCTGAGAAAAAATATAAACAAATCATTAAAAGTTTCATTAACTCTTATTTAACTAGAATTTCCTATTGGAAAATAACTAATCTATATTGTATATAAAAGGCTTTGTTAGTAAATAGACAGTTTTCTCTATCACCACCAACCCCAACCCCCAAGGGGTAGTAAGGGAGTTTGATCACGGTGGGTGGAAGTGGGTGGTTGTGGGAGGCGATAATGTTAAAACATATATTTCTGTCCTTTTCTAACGCATGAGGACTTCTGAAAAGATCTCAAAATTTTAATTGATCTGGAATAATCTACAAAGTTCCGAAATGTATAAAACTATTATAATCGATTTAGAATGTTCGAGAAAGTTCTAGAAATATCTGAAACGATCGACATAATTCTAAAATGAGTACAAACTATTATAATCGATTTAGAAAGTTCTAGAAATTTCTGGAATGGTCGACATAATTCTAAAATTTGTGCAAACTATTATAATCTATTTAGAATTTTCGAAAAATTTCTGAAACGATCGCCATAATTCTAAAATGTGTGCAAACTATTATAATCTATTTAGAATGTTCGAGAAAGTTCTAGAAATTTCTGAAACGATCGACATAATTCTAAAATGAGTGCAAACTATTATAATCGATTTAGAATGTTCGAGAAAGTTCTAGAAATTTCTGAAACGATCGACATAATTCTAAAATGAGTGCAAACTATTATAATCGATTTAGAATGTTCGAGAAAGTTCTAGAAATTTCTGGAATGATCGACATAATTCTAAAATGAGTGCAAACTATTATAATCTATTTAGAATGTTTGAGAAAGTTCTAGAAATTTCTGGAATGATCGACATAATTCTAAAATGAGTGCAAACTATTATAATCTATTTAGAATGTTCGAGAAAGTTCTAGAAATTTCTGGAACGATCGACATAATTCTAAAATGAGTGCAAACTATTATAATCTATATAGAATGTTCGAGAAAGTTCTAGAAATTTCTGGAACGATCGACATTATTCTAAAATGAGTGCAAACTATTATAATCGATTTAGAATGTTCGAGAAAGTTCTAGAAATTTCTGGAACGATCGACATAATTCTAAAATGTGTGCAAACTATTATAATCTATTTAGAATGTTCGAGAAAGTTCTAGAAATTTCTGGAACGATCGACATATTTCTAAAATGTGTGCAAACTATTATAATCTATTTAGAATGTTCGAGAAAGTTCTAGAAATTTCTGGAACGATCGACATAATTCTAAAATGAGTGCAAACTTATAATCGATTTAGAATGTTCGAGAAAGTTCTAGAAATTTCTGGAACGATCGACATATTTCTAAAATGTGTGCAAACTATTATAATCTATTTAGAATGTTCGAGAAAGTTCTAGAAATTTCTGGAACGATCGACATAATTCTAAAATGAGTGCAAACTATTATAATCGATTTAGAATGTTCGAGAAAGTTCTAGAAATTTCTGGAACGATCGACATATTTCTAAAATGTGTGCAAACTATTGTAATCGATATAGAATGTTTGAGAAAGTTTTATGAAGTGATTTAAATTCGTTGATTAGTTTACTTTTTTAGATATACTATATATACACCGCATGTTTAATGGCCGAATAAGACTTTCAATATTGGAAATAGAAATCTATAATATCGATATTAAAAAATGTATCCTTATATATTTTTATACCATTACACATGCGATGTATTTTAACCCGAGCAACATCGGGTTTCGCTGCTAGTAATATTAATACTTAGATAAGATAGTTATTATTTTGAATCTCATCTCACAAAAACGAAAAGATATATATATGCTAACATAGCATATTCATGTATTTTAATATAAAATCTACGTATTCACAGGAGACAAGTAACAAATGTAATATCTGAAACCAACGGAACGCGATGTCACTGAAAACCATTATTTAAACGGCGCTGCGGCTGTACCAAAATTTTAATATGCAAAAGACAGGATTAACCTTTCCATCCATGTAATAAATGGCGCTATACTAGCACAATATAGTTTCTATACTAGCTGACCCGGCGAACGTTCGTACCGCCTACTAACTGTTGGCAGCCAATATATATGTCAATCATTTTTCATTACTCACATTATCCTATTATCGAAATATTGTGCATATGTCTTGTCGATTAAACCATTCAAATTCATTTGAATCCCCCATCCCATAAGCACGGTATATTATGTAAGATTATAAACTGTATATTGGCCGCATGCTTTACCATTACAATGGCGTGGAAATATTGTTATAAAAGATTATAATATTATCTGATTTAATTTAATAATATTGATGTAATCAAATACAAATTAGATTAGAAGGAAATAATAAAATTAGCAAAAAGCAATCATTTAAGAGCAACTGAAATAAACAAATTTTTAGTTTTTTTAGCGGCATAGTCCTTATGGTATCAGGTAGTTTATTGTAAGTTTTGATTGCCATGCAACATACATTGTTACTATACAGTCGCAAACGCTGTTTGCTAGGGGCAAACAGCGTTTGCGACTGTATGGGCTTGGACTTGGGCACATACAGTTTGCTAGGGTCACGGCTGTTTTGTATACCCATAAATATAAAGGCATGGTAGTGGGAGTATTTTTACTTTTTTAAACAAAGGTTTACAATCTTCCCAGTAATTAGCACCACATATTGCTCGAAAGCACTTAGTAAGTTCGCTTAGGTGTAATATTTCATTTTTATATTTCATTAAATATGTCGTTTAATTTGAGGGGAGAGTTTACCATATCGACGGGATGAACATTAAATGTTTGACAGTTACTAAAACCATCAATATTTTGAATGGAAATATGTTTTTTCTTCTATTTTTATTTTTCGTCAACGTTACAATTTTAATAATTCTGCTCTTCGGGATGAAGACAAATACAAAAAATCAATAACCATGAAAAGTGTTCGAACAAACTAGACTTTGTTTTAAATATTATTTTTTTATTAATGGCAACCCTGTTGAATATCGATAGCATCTGATTGGTTAGTGCTTTCTATTGGTTTGATTAAAAACTCACCGGTTATATTAATAAATCTCTTTATAAAATAAATCTCTAAGTGTTTTCTCACATAATACATATTGTCTAAAGTAGTACAAGTATAATGTCGTGGTGCTAGGTTAAGATCATGAGAATAATCAATGCTGACTTACTTATTTTATTAATGATAATATAGCGAAGTCAAGCGGTGGAAAATGAGTGTTGTTGCTACATTAAGGGCATACTTAAACCTTCTCCTGGGTCACAAGCCTTAGCCAGGTTTTCCGTCTTAAATGAATGTTTATGTGTATTGCTGTACAGTAATTAATATCATTCCTTTTACATTTAAGATAAGATTAAGGTACTAAACTTAATGTATATCTGATATGTTATTCTTAGGAGGTTTCCTGTTTCACCCGTAGGATATCACCGAGATATGAACAAATTCATTACCATTGCGTAATACCACCATATATTCAGTTATCAGATGGACAGTCAACTTTATTCCAGTTAATAGAAGCACCCGAGCTGATAAACGGTGCTCGTTTAGCACCTCTGTACGAGACACAGTCAAGATTATGTCGCTTTGGGAAAATTAAAGTCCGAGTTGCTTTATTTTTGCGCTAAATGTGTTTTACTTTTAATTTCAGTGCCATTTCTGCTAATTAGACGCTTAAAAGTAGGTTGGTTACTGTTAATGTAATCTTTTAACTGCGTAAATCCTCCTAGTATTATAAATATACTTAATGTAATAAGAGTTGATAAAATTTAACTATAACTGAATTAAATGGTATGAGTAATGGGTTCTCATCAGTACAACAAGTTGATCGTGAATTTTAAATTCAATGTTAACATGTCCTCTTTAGTATTTTTTCATCGTATGTAAGCAACAGTGAGGATTTGTACAAAATTATCTAAGCAATCTTCAATTCAATTCCTCGCTAACTTGCGACCACGATTGGAATCCCAAGTCATTTCTTTAATGCTACTATTTCGATGAATTTTGATTGTTTTTGGGTCTGCTGAAATCTCACAGCAAAATTAAATTACCTAGTGTCATCTATATGGGACCGATATCACATAGTAACAGCCATAATCGTCACCAGACGAGCTCTGTTTGACAACTCAAGGCTATCGGAACAGTGGTTATATACAGACTTAGAATAACTTATAAGTTCCGCCCTAATAAAGGAGTATCAACGGTGTTACTAACTCGGCCATCTTGCGGACCCATTCGTCCCGAATGGCCTAATTATTAGACCTATCATGACCACTCCATTGAGCTTTACATTTACCAATCACTAAAGCGCTTACTGCTGAAGATGTGATAGTATAAGTGTACGGTAAGTTTATATCATGGTTTTGAAAAGAGATGCCTAAGGCCAACTCTTAACGTACATCATCATGTTACCAGTACAGTAGACAGCAGTGTTCACTCCGGATATCTACTGCTACATAACACCGATTCACACCTTGTTCGAGAAGCTAGTACATTAGACTCAAAATAAGACTATTCGACTCGGCCTATCCTACTTCAAAATATTATTCACGATTTAAAACTACGTTCACAACTATGTTTTTTTTTCGAACACTAAACAAAAAAACTGTCAGGATGATTATACGCAAAAAACCTTTAACGTGACTTGTGGGCTTGTGGGCCGAGTTCTTTATATCCCACTTCTGATGTCTATATGGGACCGATATCACATAGTAACAGCCAAAATCGTCACAAGGAGAGCTCCGTTTGACAACTCAAGTCTATTAGAACAGTGGTTATATACAGTGTTTAAATAACATAAAAAGTAAACAACCCCTAATATAGTTTTGAAATTATTTATTCGCAAAAAAACATGACAATATATAGTCTGATCTGGCCATCTCTGGCATGCGAAATATTTATACAATAATATTAACATAAACAATAAAAGGTTAAACAAATTATAACATTAATGTCAATGATTTTATTTAGCTACTTAGGAGTTTGTCATTTATAAAATCATTAATATTATAGTAGCATTTCTGGCGTAGCAATGCCATTAGTGCTAATTTAAATTCCACTATGTCCGTTTTTCTTCTTATCGTTTCAGGTATTTTATTGTATAAAAAGACTGCCATAAAAAATACACTTCTTCTAAACTGCATGCAAGTAGAAATTGGCAGAGCTAATTTATAGTCAATATTACGAAGATCCATCACATCTTTTAGCGGATGACTTTTAAATCTATCTGGATCAATCTATTTTATCAACGGGGTTGCTAATTTTAGGTATTTTAATTTTGCTGTGAGATATTGCTTTCATAAAAATATCTACATAAGGATATTATGAACATTTTGTATTTTATTTTTATTTTTTTGTGCAATAAATAATATGTATTATAGTGTCGCTGAGAATACGAACGTCATGTGACACACTTTCAATATTCATGTAAACACATTAACGTTACATTACGAACAATACTGAGCCGGGTATCCTTTATAGAACGAGAAAGGTTTAGGCTATTTCTATGTCGATGGTCATGAGCGAGTTGTTGTACGACACGCTACCTTTATGTACTTATAATGCTAATAACAAAATTAAGTTTAAAAAACTATAACCCGACTACGTAAAAAAGTTTCTAGTTTCATCCTTTTTAGACCACTTTTTTACGTAGTCGGGTTATAGTTTTGTAACTTAATTTTTTTATTTGAATGTATTCCTTTTTTCGATCGAGATAACCTTATAATCTTATATTGGAACGTAATGTTGGTTTTTATTTGCGACGAATGTATTACAGCAACGATAGGACCACACGAACTATACGACCGCATTTTAAACATATATGTTGACATAAACAATAACATATATATACATATTTGTAATGTAGTCGTCAAGACCTTTCTTTTGATACCAAACACGTGATAATCAGCTTTTAATTTTTTTTCGAGGTTAGAATCTGAGGTATAAATTCCGTCATAAAAAAAATCATAAAATTTTTATAGCCTATGTCACCCGCACCATTATAACAAATCTATTGACACCTTATTCATGAAAATTGGTTCAGTAAAATTGGATACATACATACATACATAGACTGCCAAAATCATAACCCTTCCTTTTGGCTTCGCCGTAGTCGGATAAAAAAGAGATTGCAAGAATGGAGCGAGGCGGCTCAGAGACAGACAGAAAGTGGCTCCCGTATCCTATATCCAGACCTAAGTAAAACACCAGTCTTAACCACTAGTGTGTAGTGCAGTGTAGTGTAGTGTGAACTCGAGGGTCATAGTTACCTAACAAAACATAATGTCATAATTAAAGGTTAGACTTATTAACAGTAAGTAGAGCATGACACTTATCGATAACGCTCGGCTGGCAGCTGAACTAACTTTAATTGGATCTTGACTCCAGGGCCGATCTCCGTAGCCTCAGGGACTCATGTAGCAAACTTGAGCAAACTCATCTAACTATATTAAAAACTTGATAGATGCCTTCCCTTTGATATTAATTATTTGTTTTACGCCTCCTGTTATGTAATGAAAATTATTTTTAAAGATTTGTGCTTTCATTTTTCATGATTTTTTGATATTCAAACGTTCCCCTATACAATTACTAGTTGTCATTGTAAATAATGTGCTCGCCAAGAAATTTCTTTTGATACCAAACACGTGATAATTATCTCAGTTTATTATTTTTTTTCTTGGCTATAATCTGAGGTATAAAAAAAAATTAAAATTTGTATAGCCTATGTCACCCGCGCCATTATTACAAATCTATTGACACCTCATTCATGAAAATTGGTAAAGTAGTTTAGGCGCTAGAGTGGAACATACAAACATACATACATAGATACATACATAGATACAAACATGCATACATACATAGACTACCAAAATCATAACCCTAGCTTCGCCGTAGTCGGGTAAAAATGGGTTTAGGTTTATTTTCAGTTTCAGTTGCAAACTAGTATAATCAATAAGTTTTACTTTTTTCAGCAGTCTCCGAAAATTATGATTGATGATTGATTAATGTGTCTTTTGATTCGAAATGGCATCTAGATGATTTAAAAAAAAAATGGAATTCCGCTTGTAAAAATTGCAAAAATTGTTTAAAAACTAATTTAAAAAATATACAAAAAGAAGAAATTTTCAAAAAAAAAGTTCTGACGCCAGTAAGAAACTGAGACAGTTGGCAAAATTCGGTTTAGGTTTCGGTCGTAAAAAGAGAAATTAAAACTGATACAAAATTACCTAAGGACTTCGATGGGATAGGAACGGTTATCAGACTGTCATCTATTATTGTCTATAGAGGCAGAAATTAGGGAAAAAGGCAAAAAAAGTGTATATTTAATTTAAATTGTTTGATTAGCTCAATTTCTAGTAGGAAGTGATAACTCATAAACAATGAATATTTATTTTATTTTCATTCATTTCAGCCCTCCAACTAATTTTAATACAGGGCCCCTCCAAGGCAGGCTATGCCACTGTTGTAAAATATAAACAAGAATATATTATTGCCATTCTTTGAAAGAAAATGTAAGAAAAGCCACATTTTTGTATAATTAGTAAGCTTCAGAAAAATTCACTAAAGTTTCATTACTATCTAAATATTAGTTTAGGAATGTCTATATGACAAACATACAAAGAGACATTAATTGGTGATCATAGCGATACCGGCGCATATTTATAAAAACATTTAAAGTAAATTTATAATTAAATTAATATTCCTCTTTGTCTAAGGAGTTACTCAAAGGACTTAAATGTTAATTTTACGCCTCAATTAACTTGTGCTTAATAACAGTTAATAAAGAAGACGATTTATGTGGTCCTTTGAAAATAAAATTGCTTTTATTAAGATTTAACACTGTAATATTAAAATGACATCATTATGTATTAACAATTTCATTTTATTTTATTACTTATATTATGTTTGAATGTTTGTTACTCAATTACAAGAAATCGGCTGAAAGGATTTCAATAAAATTTAGCACACAGATACTTTGTTACCTAGATAAACACATAGTCTAGAAAAAAGTAAATTAAAAGTTCGAATTATGTATTGAAAATTAAAAATATTTTATTAAATCTTAATATATAAAACAAAGTCGGGTTTGTTGAGCACTTATAACTCAAGAACGGCTAGACCGATTTTCATGGTTTTTTATTTGTCATATTTGTCTCCGTCCTGAATAGCAGAATAACTATTAAATTAAAACACTAGATTTGAAGTAAAATCTGCAATACACATGTAAAAACCGCATCAAATTTTGGACAGTAATTTTAACATCATTAGCGTCTACACAGAAAGGCAGCCAACATTTTGTTCTATATACTAACATCGACCACTTACAAAACCTCGACTAACAATACCTAACTCAACAAAATTTAACTAGATGGCGCTACCAGTCAATTGAATCGCGCAAGCACTTTTTACTTTCAAATCGTGTAGCGGCGGCCGTTCACCAGCAATCCGTGGCCAATTCAGCAGGCCCAATTCAGAGTTCAGTTCAGCCATTTCTATTCCGGTGACAGTCAGCGCGTAAGGAGACACCCGCGAACGCTGACTATTGCACCAGTCTTAGGGCTATACCACTGCACAGCTGACGAGACAGCGCTTCAGCGTCTGCTCTTCCCGTAGGAGACACCCGCGAACATTGTCCACGCCAACAGCCAGAACCCTGGATTCCTATTATTGCCCTGTTCGGAATTCGACCACCTCATAATCATCGTGCAGCCAGCGACGGACGGTTTGTTACTCTTTCACGTAAAAACTACTGAATGGATTTCGAGAAACTTTACAATAATATAGCAGAATAACCCATAGGCTATAATTTGTAATGATATATAGTGTGAATTAGCCAAAATACAGCGGGTGAAACTGAGGGTCGCAGTTAGTTATATATATTTTATTTGTACGCAGGATGAATTCTAAACAAACATTACGCTTTATTGAGAAGATCGCTGTGAATTTATTTTATATCAGGCAATTTAGTAGAGTACCGCCATTGATTGCTGAAATATTTAAACGGGAAACGACAAAATGGGAGCTCGGCACTCAGGGCGGTTTACCTTTTACACAGAATTTAAAATTATTACACCAAATAAATCTTATAGAAATTTAACTGAAACATTATTGATTTAGAATAACATTTGTAGGTAAATGATTATTAATATAATAAGTTAAAAAAAAAAAACAATAAAAAATCTATAACGAAGCTTATTTTCAGTATCTGTACATAAAATACACTTTAATAAAAATTAAAAATTTAAACGCAATTTTTTAAAGGTGTATAAAGGAAATGTCTTGTTTAAAGACCGGCTAAATGTACATTAATAAATGTTTTGTGCTTTATCAATTATAAATATTTAAAAAATTTAACAAATTCTATTCAAACTGATTCCAGTTACATGTTAAAAACTACGACGCCTTTATAAAATTGAACTCTTCTAACCAATTTTCTCTGAAAACGATTATCGGGACGTATTCAAAAAGCAAATTGACTCTTGAATATAGCTGATGTAATCCCCGTTATATCCAGGGATTTTCTGAATAGAAGATACTCTTGATATAACTTCAGTGTGCATGAGAAAATAGCTATTTTACTTTAGGAGATGGAATATATTCTTAAGTTAAAGAAAAGTTTAAGCTTTCAATTTTCTTTCAATATTTTAAAGAAACTCAAACGAAGACATTTGCTTTCCACTTCTTACACTTTCTTCCATTAATTAATAATTATAAAAGAAAAACCAAATCTTCCAAAATATATTTAAACTATAAAAAGTGAGTGAACGGCTTAGAATAAAATTTCCTTATACCGCTGGGAGAGCATCTCACCCAGCACCCCTTGGTGGTTGAGGATCTGTTCTCCTACTGGCTTGCGACCACCAGCATGAAAATCCGACCGCCAAGTATCTCTGACACGTTCTGTTCGAGTCGCATATGGGCCAGATCTACCCCATCCCTCCCTATCCCATTAATGCTGCGGTTCCAATGAACGCCAGGTTCTTGTTCAGGGTCCACTGAAACCGTAGCATTCTTCAAATCGCTCCTTCTCCTCACTCTTTGCCAAAATCCATCGGCGGCAGTGGGTACTTTCGATCAAGTAGATCGTCTGCTCATTTTGTCCCTTAACTATCATAAACAACTGTACCTACATAAAGGTTCAACATCAAAAGGCTAGAAATATATTTCGGTAGACTTTATTACAATTGTAATATAGGTATAATGATATTCTTTAGGCACACAATGTAGACATGAAACATTACGTTGTGTTACAAATGTAATAAGCAACGGTATGGCCTCATTACTGCCACTGCCACTGCCACCTCGTCAATGAGATACGTGACTTCATAAACGAAACATAGGGGGCGCTACCAAAATATTACCGACGTAACCCTCCACACATAATAAAACAGTAAACAGATACTCTCACGAAATTCCTTGTGAATTTTTGTTATCTTTATATACACTGGAGTCACGAGTTTTAGTACTTTTGTGACATTTTGCTTTTTTATTATTAAAGCCATTCCTCTCATCTTTTGAAGCCAAATTACGGAACCAAATTGGTTTTAAGCAATTCCTGTATCGGAACCGAAACTAAATTATGGAGTTTAAAAAATATATTATATATGTGGAAATTATACTGCACAGTAACAGGTAAAAGACAATATTAATATGCACTTTAGACGAAGCTCAAGAAATATAACTCTAAACACTCGCAAACCCTCACAATGGAGTCCCAGCGTAACAACACCACACCAGTTTCACTCCCTTTGTGGTCACCAGGCGAGCGTTTAATAATTGACACACACCTATCGAAACAGAGGTTATATATTGTCTTGTTATAAATTTTTACTTGTTGCTAACTTACGATAAAGTATTTTAACCGAATATAACTTTTCTAATAAGTTAAGAAGAATTTTAATCCCCCTAAACGTGAAAAGACCTTCGGAATAACTAATGATCAAAGATAATAATAATAACCGGAAAGAAGTGGAATTATGGTCTAAAATTAACATAGTACTAGGTGACCCGGCAAACGTTGTTTTGCCATATAAATTTGGGGTGGGTCACCCTTATCACTTAGGGGGATGAAAAATAGATAGTAGTCGATTCTCAGACCTACTGAATATGCATATCAAATTTCATGAAAATCGGTCGAGCCGTTTCGGAGGAGTAGGATAAATAACACGAGAATTTTATATATAAGATAATATGAAGTCGCTTCCGCTGTTTGTTGGCTTAGATCTTTTAAAGTACTGAACAGATTTTAAAGCAGTTTTCACCAATAGAAAGATTCAAGAGGAAAGTTTATATGTATAATACATGCATATTATAGTAGAGAAAGAAAACATGCGAAGCCAGGGCGAGTCGCTAGTTGGTAATAAAACTCGCAGCAAAATATTTATTAAATCTTTTTCTTAACGAAATCTTTTGGATATGCAGCAGCAACAACAAATTAAGTTAAATTTTTTTTCAATTCCCTGTCAATTGAATGAGGTTTCGAATGATTTTTGTTCGAGCACCTCCAACGTATCTTAAATATCCTGGCTGTGCTCTTCTGCCGTCTCCGAAATCCTCAATCATCAGTTCTCTCCATATTAATCATCTGAATGAATTTTCGTCTTCTATACGAAACTTGTATGATTATAGATATATATATGTCGGATACTAAAATAAAAAGGAAATGGATGGATGAACTATCTCAAAACCTATATGGGTGCAATATAACTAAACATTACGATATCTTACTATTATGACAGGAACTATTAAGACAGGAACCCAAGCAGTGCCTTGGACTGGTGACCAAGGTGTAGGCTTAAGGGATCCCTTTAAGTAACTACAACACTCACCTCCACTGCTTAGTTTCACTGTTTAAGCCTAAGATTAGACTAACATAAACCTAACCTAATACTAGGCTAACCTGGTTTAGGTTAGATTAGCCTTGTATTAGGTTAGGTTTATGTTAGTTTAATCTTAGGTGTAGACGGTGAAACTAAGCAGTGGAAGTGAGTGTTGTAATAGTAAGAGATCGTAACGTTTAGTTATATCCTGACCGTATTGCGCCCATATAGCTTTAGAGATCTATCTATATCCTTATTTTAGTTTCCGACATCAGAAGTGGGATAGACCTTCGCTTCACATGGGGTCTATCAGCATTCTCGTTATTAGATTATGACGTTGAAAGATTTTTAGAAAATGTAAACCCGTGCGAAAAGAATGATTGTAGATCATGTACCAGTTACCAAATTAAGTTGTTGTTGCAGTCCATATTATGCAAGTGCGTGAGAGTTGCGATCCACGAGGTGAATGCGCGTGTGATGGTAATTGCGATAACCGGTCGGCTGTGAGAGCCGTGGTGATGGAAGGTATCACTCAAGGATTTGTAGAAGTAGTTAATGTGTAGCTTTTGAAAGTTGAAATAAACAATTCTGTTACATGGCTCTACTTGATGATGTTGTTTTCGTGTAGTAGAAAATTGTCATTATCTTAATTTGATAGTCCGGTCAAAGACACATTGTTAATTTCGCCAGAATTAGTTCCTTTAGTACCATAATAGGAATCGGTGCAAAGTAAAGATTAGAGAGTATAACGTGTGCGTTTGGTACGTTGAAGATGCAGACTTGTTTTAAATCTTGATTAATCGTTTAAATTATCGTTTATCCAGTTCATCGGTTAAGGTGAAGACGATATTACTTCGATTGTGATACTTTGAAATAAGTTCCTTTAATGTCGTTCAGTGTAGACTAATGATTAGTTAATTGTCCAGTTCAGTTAGTACGTTTACAGATTTTAATTCTTGCGACTTCGCGTTGAATAAAGTATTGTCAGGAAAGACGAGCGGATTTCCTTGTGATAGTGCGGTTTAGAAATTCAGTATCGCCCGAGGACGGTCGTGCGTCAGAATGGCCGTGTCGGAGGTGTGAGATATGTTTAGGTTAAGACTAAACAGTGAAACTAAGCAGTGGAGGTGAGTGTTGTAATAGTAAGAGATCGTAACGTTTAGTTATATTCTGACCGTATTGCGCCCATATAGCTCTAGAGATCTATCTATATCCTTATTTTAGCTTCCGACATATATATTAATAAGAAAGATGCAAAACTTATTTGAAATCGAGGTTTTTTTTTAATTTTCCTTAAGAAATTAAAATGTCCCTTTAATTTCTTAAGGAAAATTCTTACTCTGCTAACAAAAATCTTTTTAACAATTTGCTTCCTTTAAAACTCAAAAGTTAAAATTATAAATGAATAATGTTTAAATAACGAAATAAAAATTTTATCTTCTTAATTTATACATTTTACTTTCCTACTTTATTTCTGTTTCTCATTACAACTTCCGTCTGTAAAAGCACTTAAGTATAATTTTTGACTTTTGATTACACTGGCGGTAATTTACATAATCTATGAACATTTGCGTATTCTTTGTGTAGGAATAAAATTCCACATACGAAATAGAAATGAACAAAGGAGACGACATACTATTCAATTGCTACTTAGGGAATTTTTATATTCTATAAATAAGAACTTCGTTCATACGTGAAATTAATTTATAATAATAATTGATCAAAAAGCAACACTACTCTTTCTGTCGTCTCTTACACAAAAAATTTCGATATTTGGGTACCTCACGAGCTCACTGAAGGAAACCGAATGAACCGTGTACTCATTTGTGATTCTTTATTACGACGTAATGAAACCGAACCATTTTTGAAGAAGCTGATAACTGGTGATGAAAAGTGGATCATGTACGACAAGAATGTGCGAAAAAGGTCGTGGTCAAAGGCCGGTCAGGCTTCACAGACTGTGGCGAAACCCGGGTTAACTCGTAACAAGGTGATGCTGTGTGTGTGGTGGGATTGGAAGGGCATTACTCATTATGAGCTGTTACCAGGCGGGACCATCGATTCTGAACTCTACTGCGAACAACTGATGAGATTAAAGCAAGAAGTTGAGAGAAAGCGGCCGGAAATAATCAACAGAAGGGGTGTGGTTTTTCATCATGATAACGCTAGACCTCACACATATTTAGCCACTCAGCAAAAATTAAGAGAGTTTGGCTGGGAGGTGTTAATGCATCCGCCGTATAGTCCTAACCTTGCATCTTCAGATTTCCACCTGTTTCGGTCTCTTCAGAATCTTTAGGCAGTGTCAGGTTAACATCACGAGAGGATTGCCAAAACTACTTGTCGCGGTTTTTTGATCAGAATCCCCAAAATTTCTATAGCAATGGGATTATGTCCCTACCTACAAGATGGCAAAAAGTTATCGAACAAAATGGTACCTACATACTTTAGTTAAATGTAAATAAACTATATTAAAAAATGATTTGAATTTTCTTAAAAAATGCAAAGAAACTTTTTCCCCGACCTAATATAATAGGGTAGTTAGGTAATAAGAAATGTATATTCCCTTTAGAAATAAATAATGTTATGCTCTATAGTAATATATACTAACAAATACAAAGCTTTTAGAAGATTGAATTCTCTGAGAATATATTTCTGCTTATTGGCAATATTTCATAGATAATGTAGCTTTTATTCGATTTTCTTTTTGCCAAGAATACATTAAGAAAACAATATATTTATCAATATCCCATAAGCCCATGAAATAATATATTTTTATAAATAAAATTCAAGAATTCGAGAAGACAAATGTAAAAGCATTTTGTCATGTTAAATATATATCGAAAAAGTTATAAGTTCCGTTTTAGTTTGGATGTGAGACGAAAAGTTAGGAAGTTCTTAGTTTCAGAAATAGAGTTGCAAAACTAAATCAAGAACAAAGAGTAAATATTCATAGGTACTCTCAAAATACATCTTTTGTGAAAAGAGCGGCGGACAGCGGAGTCTTAGTAATAGGGTCCTGTTTTTACCCTTTGAATACAGAACCCTATAAAAGGAACTCTTATAGGATCACTTTGTTGACCGTCTGCCTTTCAAGACCCTTTTTCTTGTTCTACGGTTCCTTTGACCTGAAAAAATCAATACAAAAAGAAAGAAAAACTGTTTTCCGACGGCACAATTCATTTGTCCATTAATTCAAACTGTACGGAACTCTCAGTGCGCTAATTTCACAATTGACTAAATTCTCCAACTAAAGTTTTTAGCAAATTCATTGTACATCAAATAAGAAGAACAGAATAGTAATAAGTTTTTGGATCATTATCGATAACATTAGCACATAGGTTAATTGTTTAACTTCCAAGCTCGGAAGGCAAACTTCTACTAACTATATTAAACTTTCTTGATACATATACTCTCTGTAAGATTTCTACTTCCAAATGTGTTGAAATAAATCGGTTAAGATCAAGTTTAAGATTCTTAGTAAGGCCGATTTTAAACGTTTGGTTAACCAGGTGAAAATGATATTTTGTCTAATAATATTTGTTTTTGAACATATGTCAATAAGGTTGCCATAAAAAATATGATTAAGGCAATAATTAATTATAAAATTTATTGCAAATATAGAAGCAGTATAGGGATACCTGTGAAAATTCGGTCCAACATACCTAAGGGTTGTCAGGCTTTTAAATAAAAAATTGGAGCATCCAAATATATATGACAGAGAGGAAATGCGCATATTATTGCTATGTGCGATAGATGAGGTCGCAGTACATCAGTGACATCACGACACGACCACGACAAGAACAAGACAAGACCGGTTAAAATCGGCCTTACATTATCTACTATAAGATCAAACAAGGAACAATGCTCCTTTACAGTTTATTTGCACGCACTCTTCATTTTAATTCTCAATGGCTAAATATTTCTATATAAAAAAAACATAACATGGAATATTGCTTCTCTTTGTAATTTTCTATCAGAGGAAGAATTTTTAATTGTGAAAAAAGGGTTGTAAGGGGTCGAAAAGGGAAGATGAAAGTTATATAGAAGTATTGTCATTTTTAGACCTAGAAGTTAGAAACTTATTTTTTAGGCTTTTGAATCGATATAAATAAATATGACATTCAACGTTTGTAAAAGTTTGACCCTCAAGGGTGTAAAAAACCAATAGGGAATGGGGGATGGCCGGGCTTTCACGCCAAAACTACTGAACCTATTTAAATGAAATTTGGTATGCAGATAGTCTAGAGCCTAAGAAAGGACATAGGCTACTTTTTATTGTGAAAAAAGGGTTGTAAGGGGTTGAAAGGGGGGGTTGAAAGTTAGATTAGATTAGATAAGCACTTTATTGCACACACTAAATACATGAAATTGGATTAACAAAACTTTATAACAAATATTACAAAAAACAGAGAGTATGCAAAGGCGGTATTATTGCTAAATAAGCAATCTCTGACAGACAACCTTCGGTGAAAGGATCTATTGTACAAATACGGGATAGTGCAAACAGTTACACGTATTATGTATTATATATAAATAAATTTATGATGACATTAAATACTAAATACTTAGACACTATACATACACTACGCTACGCTATATACATACATACATAATAAATAAAATAAAATATACAAATTATATTCGACACACTACTGTTGAGAGGATAAATAGTAGTTAAAAAGACGACTCTTAAATATATAAATAGAATTAGAGGTAAAGTTGTATAGAAGTATCGTCATTTTTAGACCTAGAAATTTGAAACTTATTTTTAGGCTATTGCTATTGAATCGATATAAATAAATAAGACATTCAACGTTTGTAAAAGTTTTACCCTCAAGGGTGGAAAAGTTATATGGAAGTATCGCTAATCCACGCAGACGAAGTCGCGGGCACAGCTAGTATATTATAAAACTAATACTACTACGCTCACACTTTACTAACAAAACTTAACATAGACTCGAATACAGATTATTTACGCAGTAATTTTATATACGAGCGATGTGGTAGATTAGTATTAATTTAATAACATTATAAAATGTATCAAGGTGCAGCTCAGTTACAGTGACGATATAAAACGTTATCATTTTAACGGCTCTGCGGAACATAAAACGTAATGGTTATCATCAAACCGGGATTAGTCTGAGATTGGTCTCAAAATTACCTGTTTATATTGAGAAATCGCTTTTAAAAGACTTAGCGCGTATATTTTAGGTAATATTTCTTGTTACTGGTTTCTATTTAACACTGTTTTTTTAATTCAAATAACCTATAACAGTCGTATCTAATCTTATTTTATAAATTTTATATATATATATGGTGGACTGTATTGGGGAGGAAAAGGAATGCCTTCGACTTCAATCTTACGCTTCCAAATAGCAAAAGATATCTACTCACCAGATTTGCAGACTGCAACTCCTGGAGCCGGCTCCTAATGACGGTGACTTCCACCACCTCTTCAGATCGTGTTTCTTAAGCGAGGTGCGTGGCACACGGTACCGCACTGCCCGTTTGAATGTCCTAACAAATAAGGGCGGCGAGGGGGAGATTACAGATTATACACTAATAGACAAGCGTCGCACTGGATTTAGAGCGCACAACACCATCTCGCTGCAGGGCGAGCAAACAACTTTCACCATCCGTCAGCGCAAGATCAAACAATACGTGTATTATTTTATTAATGTTATAGGTCTTTGTTACTCAATTTCGCAAACATGGTAGAACGGATTTCAATGTAAACACAGATACTTTATAACCTGGATTAACATATAGGCTACTTTTTATATCGAAAAAATAGAGATTTTGTGGCAAGAAGGGAATTGTTCACATAATATAAACAAGTTAATTGTTTTGCATGAAATATACAGAAACATATAGATACTTTAAAAGCTTGCGTTAAAATTTTAATCCCAGAAGAGTAAGCTCTACATCCAATTCAGAAGTTGCGAACAGTATAGTAGATAATAAATAAAACCATTCATCCTATTTAAGGTGAATCGTAAATGAATACTAATTAGCTAAAGGCTAATAACAGTTTTCGTGGTTTGGACACCTCAGCGAAGCGTCGTTTTGTTGTACTAGTAGAATATAAACACGAGCAAGATTAAAGTTTCAACTTAAATCCTTAAACACACGATGTCTAGAAAGTTTAAAGTACGTTGTTAGTTCAAATTAAATATTTATTTAAATGCTCCTTCCGACACTCGATGTTTGTAACACCTGGTTGTAACTACAAAGTTTAGATTACTTACTATACTTCTTAGTTACAGACCACGATTGGAAATGAATTTGTACCTCTTGATCCCTATTATTGAGTACATATGAGCTATATTGCGCAGTGACATTCAAAAGATAACAGCAACAAACTTTAGACAAGAAGTCGAACAGTGGTCTGCGGCTAAAGACCAACATTTGCTAAATGTTAGTTATGATGTTGGAATCATTGTTACAACTCATAAACTTCAACATCTGTCAACTTTATATATTGAATAAGATTGACTGTTATTGCATCGCAAATAATCAACCCTTATGTAACATAACATAGTATATATATTATAGACTTACATGATTTTCGATAGTCTTACCACCACAACACTAAAATACATTACTTAGCAGTCTCACTACTTTTATACTAAAAATAAATAGATTTAAATAATACATTAATTAGAATTGGTTTCGATTAAAAAGAATGTGGCTGACATTATTAATTTGTAAAAATATTGTTTAACTCTCTCTCTTTGGATTATTTACTCCATTAAATAAATTAATTAACGTAATTTGATACTTTGTTTCGGAAGCCTTACTAATTTTAAAAGTTTTCTAATATTTAGGTTACCCCAATCTCTGTACACTTCTGTGTAATTTAATTTATCGTACCTACCTACTCAAATAATATTCAGGCTTTTGAACAATATCTATGCAAAAAATTACGTGCATCCGTCACTCCATTACTTCGTGAAAGGACGAACCTGACAATTATGTTGATTCATAACAACATATAGTTAAAAAAGTATAGAAATAATAACTAAGTGTATCTTACCACCACAATAAGGAGCCATCGGTACGTGATTTTGACTCATAGTTATTTAAAAATGATCACAGTAAAAAAATATTCCTATTTAAATACGGAGAAAACGGTATAGCCTAGTTTTAATGGAATATCAGCCCTTGGACTTTTTCTAAAATTTAGCTTAAAAATAAAAATAATTTTGGCAACTAATGAAAAAAAAAATTTTCCGCCGTATTTTTTTACAATTTTTGAATTGGTGAAACCATATTATTATAATAAAAGGAATTTAGTGCATTATTTTTTGCCTGATCCGCGTACAAGCTGACAAACCAAAAAAAAAAATTTTATCGTTTTGGCTTCTATTGGTATTATAAATACAGTGTACATACAAGTTACATGATATATGTATAGATAAATAAATCTTATTTATATTGTTCGTGTATACTATTCATTTTGTTGTACGTAAACTGGTCGACTGTTATGTCCGTAGCATTTGCTACGAATATGTGTAGCACTTAAAGTAAGAAAGCTTACACTCTACGCCGTAGCACCACTTTATTCCTTTGTGATATTCATTTCATCACTCTTATTCATGGAAATTTATTATAAGTGAATGTATCACGAACATTTTATTATTATAATAATTGTCAATATAATTAATTGCTTTGTTTTATCAATATATTTTGCGTTTAAACATTTAAACTGGACACTCACATAAATTTTTAGTAACACTGTTGATAACATTGGATTCGCTATCCATCGGCTTGAAAAATTAATAAACTCTATTTCGATAGATGAGTTTGACGAGTAGTTTACTAGAATAAATGTTAATATTACTAAGATTACATAAGTCTGATGGGTATCAAGGTATAAGTGACTTTTCGTTTTCTAAAAGAGCTCTATAATCTTGCTCATGAAGTTCCAGAACATTTTGATTGCGTCTAAAATAAAATTAATATTTTAATTAATAAATATAACACTTAAATATTATATTAATACCCTTTTAAACAATTTGATTAGAATTTATGATATTCAAATATTAGACTCCTTTAACTCTTCGTTTAGATTGTAATCATTAAAGTAACTTTAAGTAGAGGAATAATTCCTTCAAAGATATCTTTGAGAGATTCGGAAAAACATTTTCAGTATTGCGGTAAAATACTAAAATAATTTTGAATCCGAGCAATTTAATAGAGTACTGCCATTGATTGCTAAAAATTGAATGGAGATACTACACAATGGACGTGAGTGCATGTTGAAATGGTTAAAAATGCACTTGCACTACTAATAGTTGCCTTAAAAGCTTCGCCCACTCTCGCTTTTGCTTTTTGTTGCATTCCACGGTTCTTTGAAATCACAAAATAATTATAAAGAGTAAATTTAGTGCAAGTCGAAGCTGAAGAAGGGAAGATTAGGGTATGTTTTTCTAAGGGCGAAGGGGCCACCTTTCCCGTAGCGCCGGAGACGTCACACAAGTTCAGGAGCTGAGAGAGGAGAAAAGGTATGAGGAAATGAAGAAGAAGGCAGTGGAGGTGAGAGTGATTAATCGAAAGGATGAGGATAGGAAGGAGATGGGGAAGGTGGAAAAGGGATGAATATGGAAAATTAAGATGGGAAGGAGGAGGGGAAAAAGAAGAAGGTGAAGTAGAAGAATAAAAATATCGAGTAAACTAATATACCTGTCTTAAAATAAATAATAAATTAAATTACATTTGTAATACGAAAAGTCTTTCACTTACATACATGATTTATGTTTTCTATATTGACTTATTCAATTTGAATATTGATTTTAGAAAATATTGTGGAAATCGCGCGAAATAAGGTCTGTTTGTTTGTTCACGCATCACGTTAAAACGACTGGTTCATTTTGATTGAAATTTAGTACACGAATACCTTATATCTGGCAGTTTTTACGTAGGAATATATTGAAACACACACCCGTCGGAAACCGAGCAGAAATTGTACCACAACTTTACAATTAAATTTTCACCTTAAACACAGAACAAGCCTTTCAATTAGCCCTAGAATAGGTGGAAGAGTTTTGATAAGTTTTGATACTGCCGGCAAACCTGGATTGAGTATTCCTATATAACCAAAAGTTACCTTAAGTTGCTCGAATCGTTGATAATTGTTAATGTTCGCCGTTTATTATGCATATTCAAAGTTTTAATTTTAATTGAGCCTATTTAAATTTCAAATCGGTGTTATAACAGTCGTAATTATTCGAATGACAATGAGGCAGACTTTTGGTATGTTTTTGTTAAACAGCTGTTGAGATTATAAAATATGGATTGGTAGCCGGCATCTTTAAGTCTGAGAAAACATAGTGGAGGAAAGTTGCGCATTGTGAGTGTGCTGTGTGCCTGTGTTAGCAGACGCTTAGGAACTGAAACGTCGCATAAGAGAACCTAGGCCTAATAGTGAATTATGCGTATTGAAAATCAAACCTATACTTACGTGTCGGTAGCTATAATACAATGGGAAATGATTTTATATACATACATGTCAGAGAATAGTAAAAGATTATCGATTAATCGAATCGTCATCGGTATCTATGGCGTTGAAGTAGGGTAGTAGTCACTTCCGTTGTTTTGACAGTCTCGACCCTTTATATGCCATCGACAGTCTGACTGAAGTCTTAGTATTGCGCGGTCTCTCAAGAAGTGAAGTAGTCTCTGAATAGTGAGTGTTGTGCAGTGCAGTGTTAGTGCTAGTGCTAGGAATGCTGTCCGATCAAGGTCACGTGAGTACCTCACAATCTAATTGCCACGTCTTGTGTTAGGTTAGGTTTATGTGAGATTAACCTTAGTTTAAACAGAGAGCCTGAGCAGTGGAGGTGAGTGTCGTAATTACTTAAAGGAATTCCTTAAGCCTACACCTTGGTCACAAGTCCAAGGCACTGCTTAGGTTTCTCTCGTAATTGTTAGAGATCATATTTGATTATTTATCGATTCAGTAGAAGTATCTACGTTGCGTTTACCCAATAATCCATCACCCCCTTTAGTGTTTTCCAATATTCCCCCATCCTCCTTCCTTCTCACCTCACAATATATTTGCGTACGTAACGCCGAGTGTCATCATTCGCCGAGCCGTGCGCGTCTACTAGCTGAGGAAGACCGTCGAATGCGGTTGAAACTATAGTACCAAGTTACTATAACAATACGTGAGTGTCAACATTTTTCATGCTATTTATATAGTATATCATTAATGTTCTTTCTCGTCTTTATCTTTACCAAAACTAATCAAATGTTTAGTGGTGTAAGCATGAACGTGTGACAGACAGAGTTACTCATAGTGAAGTAATATTATGTGAAGTACACCGACGCGACGTGTAGACAATATATAACCTTTAGTGCGATAGATTAGTATCAGTCTCTCTGGTGGTGGTGGTCGTGGTTAAGGTCACCATTCTTGTAGTTGGCTAAGTAGAGTGATGGAGGTGAGAGTTAATATATTATGAAAGAGCTCTTTAAACCTGCTCCTAGGTCTCAAGCTGCAGGCACTGCTCGCCTCAGTCTAAATTGCATGTGTATACGTATTGCTGTACTGTAATGGGTATCATTCCTCTCTCATTTTATGAAAATAGTTATAATATTAAAATTAGGATTAATACTTTTTAATTAAAGCTTTTAGTGTTTTTAGTATGTCGGAGCATAGTAAAAGATTATCGATTAATCGAATCGTTATCGTTGTCTATGGCATTGGAGTGGGGTAGTAGTCACTTCCGTTGTTTTAACAGTCTCTACCCTCGACCCTTTATATGCGATCGACAGTCTAACTGAAGTCTTAGTCGTGCGCGGTCTCAAGAAGTGAACATCATCTAAGTAGTGATAGTGATAGTGTCAAGTGCAGTGTAGTGTGGAAGTGCTGTCCAACTAAGTTCAAGTAAGTCCTTACAATGTAATTGCCACGTGGTTAAGTAAACACAATGTTAGGTTAGGTTAGCCTTGTGTTAGATTCGGTTTATGTGTGTTTAACCTTGGGTTTAAACAGAGAGCCTGAGCAGTGGAGGCGAGTGTTATGATCATTTAAAGGACGTCCTTAAGCCTACACCTTGGTCACAAGTCCAAGGCACTGCTTAGGTTTCTCTCGTAATTGTTAGAGATCATATTGATAATTTATCGGTTCAGTAGAAGTATCTGCGTCGCGTTTACCCAATATTCCACTCATTACCATCACCCCCTTTTAGTGTTCTCCAACATTCCACATCTTCCTCCTTCCATCTCCTTTCACATCGTTTTAAAATCCCCGACAAGTATATTTTTTATTTTCCAACCAAAACATTGTATTTCTTTGTGAAAGTAATTACATTATTAGCCAGTAGCTAATCATTTGATGTATGTAACATAAATAAGGGATGATAGTAATTAATTTTTTGCTCTTCTATTTGCCATATTTTCGGAGCGAGTAATCTTTCGTTATATTGGGACGAAAGACGAATCCAATAATTAATGTTAGGTTCAAAGACCAGATAACATTCACAACCTTTCGTATATTACAAGAATTAATTAACTATAATTGTAATATAAATACTACTTATTATTATTGTACGAAAACTAACCTTAGTATTAACCGTTAAATGGTCAAATTTAAAGTATTAAATTATATCTCTTATATACTATTTTATAATAAAACTAGCTGACCCGATAGACGTCGTCCTGTCTTATCTATGAATATTGAATTCGAATTGGCTGTCAAAAGCTTACATTAGAAAAGTAATATGGTCGTTAAGTTTTCTTAAATTTTCTAATTTTCCGCGCAACTTTTTAAATTTTTTCTTCCATAAGAACCTTCTCCTGACAATAACAAATACAACAAAAAAAGATTAGCGAAATCGGTCCAGCCGTTTACGCGTGATGCCGTCCGTGATTAAAGGAAATAAGGATTAATTTTTATTTATAAGATGACACTTTCTGTATTTAAAAAAAAATCATAAAATACATAAATAAGTTATCTATCTATTCTAGTTCCTCTTAAGTTTCTCTCTTTTTTAAAAAAGTTTGTTTTCCTCCCCCTTTACATCTTATTTCTCCCCCTTCTTCCCTGAGACCTCTTCTTTCCCTTTTAATTTTTCTTCACCTGCCCTTACTCTTTCTTCCCCACCTCCTTCTCATCTTCCTTCTTATCTTCTATCCTTTCCATTATCCTCCTACTGCCTCCTTCTTATTCGCCTCCTCACACTTCTTCTCCTCCTTCAGGTACTTCTGTGACGTCCCTGGCGCTTCGGGGAATAGCTTCGCAGCTTCGGCTTTCTTATGGCAATGAATAACAAAATATGTAAAACCAATATGTATTAAAATTAATTACATAAAGTCCTCGCTTTGCTGAGGTGTATTAAGATAAATATAATTTATCAATATCAATTCAGCATTTTTCTTATCCAGTTTACGAGCATCCCTTTCTACAATAACTTACCAAAGTTTCATCACAAACTAATGTGTGCTTTATGAACGTATAGAGAACAAATATACAAACATTTGTTTTCATTTGTAAATGTTCATGAGAATAAATAAAAAGATCGAGTTTAATTCTCAAGCTATCTAAACCGTTAAAAGTTAAGAGTGAAGTTAAGTGTTTCAGTTTATTTTGCATCTTTTTCAATGTAACTAAAAACCATTTTCACTCCATAATGTTCCTTGGAGTTTAATTAAGCGCTACTTAAAAACTTCTTGGTTTATGTTATTATGATACTTTTTTATTTAGCTAAGTGAGTAAGTATTGTTAATTATGATGTTGGCAACACTTATAATTTGAGTAGCATCCTGTTATTTGATCTTGATGTTGATACGACTGATATGAGTAGCATCCTGTTACTTAAATGTTGGCCAACTGATGAACACAAATCAAGAAAGTGGGGATTGCAAAATAAATACGCCGTCACGACTGAAGAATGATGCGAGTATTCTTAGCAGTAACTCTGAAGGTCTGAGTATTAGGGACTAGCCCAGGAGGATATTACAGTCAAGCCGTCATAATGTTAGTCTGCGTACCACTACCACTTTCTTCTCTCTATTTATTAGTTAACAGTACATACAATCTAGAACAAAATATTATACAGTAAAGTTTATTTGTCTAGGCAACGAATTGACGTTCGTTAATCTCACAAAAACAAATACATATATCAATAAAGATATTCCTAAAACAATAATATTTAGGATACTGGCCGAAATCATAAGCTCTATCAAGGTAGCAGATTAGAATATCAGAAGTTATTATATTTTTCGTATTGAAGGATTTGAACAAGTTTAAAGAAATCTGATAACAATTTCATAACCCATAATTTGAATAAAATTTTCATTAAATTAATAAAATAAACAAATTGATCATGAAGCAAAAACAAGTAAGTCAGATAGTTATACATTAACATAACAAATCAGCACTCGTTGCCAAATCTAAAAACTGGCCGCAACTAAATGTTCTCAATTTTGGTTCAAAAGCTGACTCGATATTTATTGATTTATTAAAATTTTATGATTGCTTTATATTTCGCTGATTTATCAAAGAAATAAAATAAATACACGGGTATACTCACTCATAAGAATTGTACTTTTTTTGACAAACTACAACTTTCTCACTTAACTTTATTAATAGGTTGTAATTCTCTGTATTTTCAGATTATAAATAAACAGATTAGCACTCTACGACAAGTAATGGCCTCAATAAAACAACTAAATCAAAAATATGCTTACAATAATCAACGATACAAAATTATATAATTAAATACTTAATTTATAATTATTATTATTACAAGAAAATTCAAATATTCAAAGACATAAATTTTTGATACATATTCTTCTGACTTAACCTGTTGTTGAAAAAATTACTAACAAATACTTTAATTTTTTTTTATTCTGAATGATTTTCATTGTAATGAATAAAAAATGCAAAAATGCCATTTTGAGTCAATTAATATTAATTAAAAAATAGTAAAAATTAACAAAACTTGATCAACCTATTTAACGAGTTGTGCCACTAAGCAATATTTTAAACAAAATAATATTAAATATTGAAGAGTAATGTATTTAATATCCTAACTTTATAATGAAAGTTATTAAGTTCATGCAAGTCGGGCAGGCAAGAGTAAACAAGAGACAAGATCATAATAGTTTGGCTAAAATAATTATTTATTCAAAGGAACCGCAACTCCTTCCTGTGCTACGAAAATTAAAATGGAAAATTATACTAGAAAGCTTATTAATTAAATATACAAAATTTTTTTGCTCTCCAAGTATAGGCGTTCATAGGAATTCCCTTTTTTTGCTTTTCAAGTATAGGCGCTAATAAGAATTCCATATTTTTGATGTTCAAGTATAGACGCTCATAAGAATTTCCTTTTTTTGCTGTTCAAGTATAGACGCTCATAAGAATTCCCTATTTTTGCTGTTCAAGTAAAGGCGCTCATAAGAATTCCATTTTTTTGCTGTTCAAATACAGGCGCTCATAAGAATTTCCTTTTTTTGCTGTTCAAGTATAGGTGCTCATAAGAATTTCTTTTTTTTTGCTGTTCAAGTATAGGCGCTAATAAGAATTCCCTTTTTTTGCTGTTCAAATACAGGCGCTCATAATAATTTCCTTTTTTTGCTGTTCAAATACAGGCGCTCATAAGAATTTCCTTTTTTTGCTGTTCAAATACAGGCGCTCATAAGAATTTCCTTTTTTTGCTGTTCAAGTATAGGTGCTCATAAGAATTTCTTTTTTTTTGCTGTTCAAGTATAGGCGCTAATAAGAATTCCCTTTTTTTGCTGTTCAAATACAGGCGCTCATAATAATTTCCTTTTTTTGCTGTTCAAATACAGGCGCTCATAAGAATTTCCTTTTTTTGCTGTTCAAGTATAGGTGCTCATAAGAATTTCTTTTTTTTTGCTGTTCAAGTATAGGCGCTAATAAGAATTCCCTTTTTTTGCTGTTCAAATACAGGCGCTCATAATAATTTCCTTTTTTTGCTGTTCAAATACAGGCGCTCATAAGAATTCCCTTTTTTCGCTGTTCAAGTATAGGTGCTCATAAGAATTTCCTTTTTTCGCTGTTCAAGTATAGGTGCTCATAATAATTCCCTTTTTTTTTGCTGTTCAAATACAGGCGCTCATAATAATTCCCTTTTTTTGCTGTTCAAGTATAGGCGCTCATAATAATTTCCTTTTTTCGCTGTTCAAGTATAGGTGCTCATAATAATTTCCTTTTTTCGCTGTTCAAGTATAGGCGCTCATAATAATTTCCTTTTTTCGCTGTTCAAGTATAGGTGCTCATAAGAATTCCCTTTTTTTGCTGTTCAAGTATAGGCGCTCATAATAATTTCCTTTTTTCGCTGTTCAAGTATAGGTGCTCATAATAATTTCCTTTTTTCGCTGTTCAAGTATAGGTGCTCATAATAATTTCCTTTTTTCGCTGTTCAAGTATAGGCGCTCATAATAATTTCCTTTTTTCGCTGTTCAAGTATAGGTGCTCATAAGAATTCCCTTTTTTTGCTGTTCAAGTATAGGCGCTCATAATAATTTCCTTTTTTCGCTGTTCAAGTATAGGTGCTCATAATAATTTCCTTTTTTCGCTGTTCAAGTATAGGTGTTCATAATAATTTCCTTTTTTCGCTGTTCAAGTATAGGTGCTCATAAGAATTTCCTTTTTTTGCTGTTCAAGTAAAGGCGCTCATAATAAATCCCTTTTTTTGCTGTTCAAATACAGGCGCTCATAAGAATTCTCTTTCTTTTTTGCTGTTCAAGAATAGGTGCTAAGTATTTGGCAATCTGGTGCAGAAGTTGCTTGCGTGCCTGGGTGTATTCAAAACTTTGACTCACACATTTATTCATTCATACAACTATGAATATACTTTTTATTCACTATTTCTGTTGAATTTCAATATTATAATGCGTAGTAAGTATTCGTCACCAATATTTCACTCACTGCCTCACTCACTTTTTCTTTTATACAAACCTTGTTGTTCTTAAGTTATTCGCGTAGAGCCGATTCATTTTCAACCGACTTAAAAAAAAGGAGGTTATCAATTCGGTTGTATTTTTTTTTAACGTTAGTTACCTGAGAACTCCGTCCTTTATGAAGCGAATTGGAAATTTCTTTTTGTATTTCGTATGGTATGCCTACCTACAGATTCGTCCCATTTTTTTCAAAATCCAATTCTGATGATGGGAGGAATTGACAGAACTACTCAAAAGTTATAGGCACACATATAGTGATTTTGATATTTTTTTTAGTCATTATTTTTAGAAGTGAAAACTACTTTAGCGGCGGCGTTGTGCAATTGTGTAGTTTTTTGTTTTGGGATGGGTAAAAAATGTCGAACTCGCGTCAGAATAAGGGGCGAGATTTTTAGTAACAAACAACTAATTTAAACTAGAAGAAATGAAAAATAAGAGTCTTGCATTCATATTTATATAAGGTCAAAGGGCTGTATCTTTCTAACTTAGAATTCTGATTTTTTTAAATGCTTACGAAAACAATATTTTTCAATCTAAAATGATGGGTATTGTCTTCCTATTTATTGTACTAGAAAATCGTCTCTAGCATTAAAAGATAATCCCGACACCGTCTTCGCCATCCCAAATAACGAAAGATTAAAGGAAAATACGACATTAATCCGCTTTGCTTAAGCCTGCTATCACGCTTAACATTTTTACCTGAATAAAGTCCAGGATTTCTATAAAAGTCTTACTTAAGCTCACTCTTTTATTTATAAAGCAAGATGTCGCGACTATCAGACTTACCCGTGAGGAAAAAGTCTCTGCCACTGGGAGAGCATCTCGTAAAAACCGAGTTACCCAGCACCTCCTTGGTGATAGGGGATCTCTTTACTCCCCCTCCTCATTCTATCTTCGTGGTGGCAACGCATGAGTAAAACAAGGAAATACCGATATAGTTTTGAATCACATTTGTTTTGAATGATAATGATCTGACAAGATGTATCGAATCGAAAATCTCTGATCACTGAGAAAATCATCTTTCGTTAGTTTCTCTTAAATTTAAACTTTTTTACTATAGAGTAAGTATTATCTAAACAAATAAATACAATTGGTTTGTTTGTTTGTAATATTCAAATAACCGCTTTTTATTAAGTGCATATGGATGTATACACGGTACGTATACCCAAACAACATTTTTTACAATTTTTGTTCCAACTGTACTATAGTAATACTTAGGACTCTTTACTCGAATTACAGGCAGAATCTAATTTATTGAAACAACGATCATGACCGGGAATACTTCCAAGGCATAATTATTTTAGGCGATAAATTTTAAACAACTTGGTTTCGTACAGTTCGTAAATTAGAGAAAGGATCTACGTTACAATTTGGTAGATGTTAACTAAATTGAAAGCTTACAGTGTCTTGTCTTCGTTACTTAAGTAATAAAGTCAAGCGCATAATTAAGATAATAAAGAACTTGAATTATGTAGTTAGGTACTTTACTACACAATTTATAATCCAATATATTTATTAAACAAATTAAATTATAAATTAATGTTGAAAGTTACAAACATAGAACACTCATAAACCTTATGAGGTGCAAATATTTATTTTTTCTGGTTTTTTTCCATAATAGAAAAAGCAAAGGTATTACACTGTATAGCCTTGTAGACAAATAATAACAATTTTAAGAAAAATATAACAGTGTAATTAATGTAGACTAAGTTTCCGATGATTTTGTATTAGTAATAAATATCGATAATTCTAAATAATAATATCGATATTTTATCAACAATCCTAATTTATACTCAAATTGATGTATGCATTGAAAGTAATCTTCGCCTACTATATCGCGTTCACGTATTATTGATCAGAAAACTGAAATTCAGCTTAATCAAACTGATAAAAAGCAATTTAATAGAAATAATTACTCTCATAGGAATGAATTTGGAATTCAGCCTACTTCTTTGCTATAGCAAACTAACGAAAGCGAAATAGAGTGTAAATAATAGATCTTACCTATCAGAATTAAGATGGCGCTGTTGTAATGAATGTTTTAAAATATAAAGCGTATTTTGTCAACAGATGGCGCTAATAAATCTTAAAAATAGCGTTTATAAGTAGTAGTTATAATTTTAAATATGATATCTATGATGTGTATAAAAAACGAAGAAAGTCATAGAAAATTTATACCAGTAATTACTTGATGTGATTGTCAGCTCTGAACAAGGCATTATGGCAAAGGCTTTACGGCGTAGCACCTTTGCCTTTCCATTATGAATTTTAAAAAAACAGTATATGTCAAAAGTCAAAGCCACAAGTTAACAAAATAAAAATCAAAACATAACCTAAAACTATTTTATAAACCATAAATATTAAATATATAAGAAATATATCAACAACAAAATAGTGGCATTTGCTTTTTAATATCAACAATGAAGATATCAGAAGTACGTTTTAATTAAATCTAAAAATAGGCAGAAGAAAACAATTTAAATTGTATGAAGCATCTGGTTTATGAATAACAATTTTAAATTTAAACTATTTTGTTTCAGCTACCAGGCGATGAAGAGTCAGGTTTAACGTGTCGGACGTATGTCTTCCAAAATGAAAGTCACACGTTAGGAAATGCTTTAAAATGTATAATAAATAGATAGTAAGTAACATTTCCATTCAGATTATATAGTCATATCAATAACAATAAACGAAGTATATTTAGTTTCTGTATTCTACATATCTGTAGCACAATACCTTTCAAACAATTAATGTGTTTATTAATCTTTTTTATTTCAGCGAAGATGTCCAATTCTGTGGATACACAGTTCCACATCCTGCCGAAGATAAAATGCATTTTAGAATTCAAACCAATGAAACACCAGCGCTGGAAATATTGAAACGAGGCCTTAAAGATTTGCAGAAAGTGTGTGATTACACAATGGACTTATTTGAAAAAGAAGTTAAAGAATATTCTAAAACTTAATACTGTTTTAATATAATAGGAATTTTTTAATAAAAATAAAATTGTCTGATTTAAATGTGTATGTATCACTTGAAACAATCCAGTTCAAATAAATTGTCGAGTTGATAACATATACATGTTGCTCTGTAATTAATCCAGAAAATGCAGCATACCTCCTACCTAACTACTCTAGTAATTATTGTAACCACCTCTATTATGTTACTAATATAAAATAGATAGGTATAAAGACATTAGAGATCATGGCTAAATTTATTTAAATCAAATAAATGAATAACACATACTTTATATAAATTGTAAACTAAAACATTTAAGATTAAGTAATCTTAAAAGTTTTTGGTTAAAACTATCAAAATCTTTGATCAAAGTATACAAGTGATTAATAATATGTACTAAAATATTTATAAATTATTTTTCATCAGTAATGAACAGTGCAACTAAAAATAATAGAAAATAATTTACTGTATAATTGAATATTGAAATAGGGTATCTTCAAAAGAAAGGCGAAACCATTAGGTGAGATGCAGCCAAGCGCTTGTTTATTGTTTATAAAAAAAAATAATCTAATGCAACAAGAATAATTTAAACTTGCTAGAGATTATTATAAGTTGATTTCAACATGGGAGAAAAGAAAAGATTAGGTATATTGTCAAAGACATTTATTTATTCATCGATTAGACTTTGAATTCAGAGTATGGTGACTTAGTCAATGGGATGTCTCTCCATAAATCTGGAGTCAGATAGGCGTAGGTTTTGGCAATGGCAGCATAGGTGGCCTTTGCGAAGTTGCCCAGAGTTCCAGTGGAGCCTCTAGCTGATGTGTAGCAGTCTTGGACACCAGCCATCTGAAGAAGCTTCTTAGGAACAGGGGCAGACACAATACCAGTACCACGAGGAGCTGGAATCAAGCGTACGGTGACTGAACCGCACTTACCGGTGACCTGAAAAAGAGGATAAGTATTAATAATAGTTTATATTGTAGCAACACACATTTTTAAATATAATTTTATATTCAGACGCATAAAAGCTTCATTGGCCAAGCCTCAAGAGGATACCACGAATGAAATGATTATAAGTTCTCATCATTAAAAATTACATTTTAGGTAAAGAAACTATCACAATCTAACTTCTATAATCACAAAAAAAATTGAAACTTGAGAATATGAATTAATAATTACCTTGCATGGTACTGTGTGAGGTTTTCCGATCTTGTTACCCCAATATCCTCTACGCACTGGAAGTACAGATAACTTGGCCAAAATAATAGCTCCACGAATAGCAGTTGCTACTTCCTTGCTGCATTTGACTCCGAGACCAATGTGTCCATTGTTGTCACCAATGGCAACGAAAGCCTTGAAACGGGTACGCTGACCAGCCCGGGTTTGTTTCTGTACAGGCATGATCTTGAGCACCTCATCGTTCAATGAAGCACCAAGGAAGAAGTCAATGATTTCAAACTCCTTAATAGGAAGAGAAAACAGATAAATGCTCTCAAGTTTGTCAATCTTTCCCTCCCTCACGAGGCGACCCAATTTGGTGACTGGAACCCATTCTTTTTGATCTTCCTTGCCGCGTCCACGGCCACGGCCGCGACCACGACCGCGTCCACGAGGTCCTCCACGGCCCCTATCGCCACCACGTGATCCAAAGCCACCGCGGAATCCCCCACGTCCACCGGCTGGAGCTGCGTCCGCCATTCTACAACAATATACGGTATAACTTTAGAAACTGCTTAAGTATAGTAAATAGACGCTGTGATATTAAATAATCAGACGCGTTAAGGCCATCACTGTGTGAACACTATGGTAGATACCACGAATGAAATTGTTTTAAAGTCTCATCATGAAATGTTAACACGTGGTAACTAAAAGGTTACCTCCGTAAAGTATTATCGTATCACATATTCTCTTAAAATATTTAATAATCAAACATTGTTTTGCAAATTTTTAAATATAAATAGAACCAAATATAAGTAATGTATAAAAATATGATTAAAATAAACAGAAATATGATTAAAATAAACAGCACTTACGTTGAAACGTGAGCTTGATGAAACGGTCTAATTCAAAATGGCCGAAGCTGAAATGGCCGGCTGTAATTATGAATGAACTGACGCTTTGATGGAATAGAGTTCATTCAATATTAGATCAATGAATGAATGGGTATCGAAAATTAAAGCTGCGTTCGCGCGAATTAATTTTGACATTTGAATATTTTGTCTCCCATTATTTTTAATTTCAAATAGAACTGTTATATAGGTAAGTGCTTATATTTTGTAATGTAACTAAAAATTTTGTTATCTCTATAAAACACAGCATAAATTTAATTTTTTTTTGCATGTTTTGCGTTATATATATTCTTATACGAGGAGATAAATCAACTATATTTTAAGCAAATAAAGATACAGTTAAATCCTTAATATTTTGTTCGTTGGTTTATATTACTAATTAAATTAATACATTTTTTAACAATATTATCAAGTTAACAACAATAACCGTTTTTTTATTTATAACATGTACACTTCATTATACATATCGGGAAAGAGAGCCTTTTTTCTTTTTTTATTAAAATTGTGTTTTGTTACGATGAAACGGAAGTGATATTGAATACTACCTACTCCATCATACATGTTTGGTAAAATCATTATTGTAGAATTGTTATTTCTATTAAGGGGTTAGGGGTAGTCATAATATGAAAAAAATCAGAATTTTGTGTAATTTTTTTTGCCATTAAATCATGTTATTTCATATGATAATATAGTATCATTACACAATATTTTTACTTTAAGTCACAAAAAATTGAAAAAGAGGTATAATTTCAAAAGTTATAGCTGTTTGTGTTGGCCCATGGGAAAAGTCATTTTTTCATGTCTCTTAACTACCTCTAACCCCTTAAAGGTTCCGTGGAACGTGTTTATAAATCACAAGAGGTCCGAAAAATAAATCAAAATTGCAATTATATAGGTATATATTATATTAATATACAAAATTTCAAGTTTTACTAAGACAACTATATGCTATTTAATTACATACAAATAATAAGGACATAAAAGATGCACTACAATAATTCGAGTTTTTGATGCACAATGATATATGATGTCTGTATATGAAAATCATGAAAAATTTCAGTCTCAGTGTGACATGACAAATAAAATATATTTTGACTAAGAAAACATAACATCTGTACTACTTAAGTAATAATTTATCACATAATTTGTCGTCAAAATAAAATATGTCAAAACCAGTATTTTAGATTATTTCTTCGTACCATTTGCGTGTTACAATATTTGTAAAATTAACTTTCACAGCATTTTAAAATCTATAATATCATTGGGTATAAATTATAAATTTAAATAAATAATAAACAGGTTTGTTTCTGTTTAACAGTCTGTACAATCACCACTTTGTGCAATGGTTTTTAGATATTTATTATAGGAATGTATAAGTTTTTTATACATAAACACTCTTAAGTGTTGACTTATTATCACAATAAAACATTTTTTTGGAAATAGCCAGAGTTGACACATGAAGCCTAAGTACATATAAGAAATTAATATGACATGGATTAATAGTTATATATGACTTACATTAACATTCATATCTTACTCAGCAGGACGTGAGACAAAATGTATACAAAGAAAACATCAAATTTATATTTTATATTTTGGTTTTTAAAATTCACTGAAAACAAGACAAATTAAAAACCTTTTCATGAAATGTTTACATTTTTTCTCACCCCAAACAGAGTTGAATATTTGGACTAGTTTTAAAATTACATTCATTATTCTTTGGCGTAATAATTCAATAGTGCAATGGCCATGAACAATTAATTGTTTCTACTTTATATTTATCCATAGTTATATCTTGTACCACGAAGGGGAAAGGTTCATCGCCTAACCCATGGCACGCCGCTCCGTACGTGCCGTCCATCTTCAAAGCAATAACAGCTCCCATGAAGTCTGGGTAATGTGTCGCGATTCTAATTATTGCAGTTCGAGCAGCTTCAGTTGGTGTAGCGCCTCTACGCATTTCTTCCACGGCAAGAAAACTGAAAAAAAAAATTATGAAATTGTTATTGGGGCAACAAACAAGAAGCCGAGCTTCTAATGTACATAATATTGATATCCTTTTTATTTCTAAAGCACATAGCACTACTGGAACACTCTTCTGTGTTGTATAAACTTCTTAGGGTTGATGATTTCTTAGATTTTCACGATTGTTATACATTTTAAAATACTTTATAAAACTGTTTTTATTGTGTTTTATGTTCTTTTATTTGATTTCTTGACGTTACAAATACTTTGCAGTGTTCGTATTCTGTCTGTCTGTCCTGTGACCACGAACACTGCAAAGTATTTGAAACATCAGGAAATCAAATAAAAGAACATAAAACATGATAAAAACCGTTTTATAAAGTATTGTTAGGGTTGGTTTGCAGCTGAGAAAGGATGCTGTCCTGGTCTCCGGCTCAAATTAACCACAAAACATTTTTTGTAAGCTTATAGAGCAAAATCGTCGCATCTTGTTAGTGACAAAGCTCTTTAAATTAAGATTAACAAAAAATTCATTTTTTAAAAGCTATTAGAATATCTTAATCATTTCCCAAATAAAATTATAGTTATTAATTATACCTGGGTGAAAATCTTAGCATAATATCACCATCGCCCGTAGCAGTCGCACCACCAACAGTATTATCTGCATAAGCTCCCGCACCAGGTATTGGAGAATCACCGACTCGGCTGAAAATTAAAATAACAACGGAAATTTCATTAAACTAAATAAATTATGATTATATTTTAAAGATTACTATGTTTGTAGATTGTAAATTTTTAAATAAACAATACTAGCAACTCAAGCTATTGAGACTAAAATAATACTTTCGCAGGCAATAGTTGTCGTAAATAAATATTACATATTTTATTAAAATTTATTTGATTACCTTTAGAAGGATTTTTATCTATTACTTATTATCAGGAATGATTATTATTTACAACTACTAACCCAGGAATTTTAAATTTAGCTCCATTAGTGGATGTTCCAGCAACAACATCCCCTTTACTATCAATAGCGACCATCCCAATAGTATCATGATTGAATCTATTTACTTTTATAGGCATATAGTTGTAATTCTTTGTTCGGAATGTATCAAGCTTGGTGTACGGCCCACAGAACTTGCTAGGATCTGGTGTGACCTCCTGTGATAAGATAAAATAATTGAAATACTTGAGATATTGTCAATATCTTTGACATTATACAAATAGATTATGTAATAACACTTGCATAGCTAATGTTTAATACATATACAGTAGGGTGGGCCAAAAAATTATTTAATTTTTTTTTCCTTAGTTTCTATGATAATATCGTCTGGCCCACCCTAATATACAGGTTGCTTCATGCTGCAAAAAAAATGGCTGAACCAATTTGGATGTGGTTATTAGAATCTATAAATTTGCTTTCAACTGCTGTCTTTTTTGTCTGATACATTTTGTTATGCAAACATCATCATTAAATTAAATAATTATTACCGTCCAATAATTAGGTTGACAATGGTCACGATAGTACCATTTCAAAAACATCCGTTTGGAATCTGGAGTAGTTAAGGTTTCCTCGTGAAAACCCATTTGTAGAGCAAACTGAGTAGCAAGCTCTCCTACAAGAATAGAATGCTTTGTATGTTCCAGTACATGTCTTGCTACCGATGATGCTTTTCTGATCCTTCTGAGAGATCCAACTGCACCAACATTCATTGTCCTCCTGAAATATTAAAAGTATTCTTATCATATCATAATAGATACAATAACTATTTATATCTATAATGATGAAACGAATACTTTTTGTTAAATAGTAATGATTTGTTACTATTTAAAAAAAAATAGCCTCGATAAATCAAACACTGTATTTTAAATATTACATTTTATTGTTATACATAAAATTTCTACAGTAAATCTAAACCATGCTTTTCCACAAGTTGAAGAAATTCATTGGACAATGAAAAAGGAAATTAATTAATTAATTAGTTAATATAAAATGTACATCTTACTGTAGTTTAATAAAAACTACATTAGGACTCTGTTAAAATATCTATAAAACATACCCATCCATTATGAGAGCATCCAAAGTAGTTTCACCTTCCTCATCAGGGCTGCCCCCATAACCAACAGTTCCATCACACCGCTGCTCCTCACAAACCGCGGTTCCTTGCTCAATGGCATCGATCGAATAACCACCATGCTTTAAAATATTCCAAGCTAGAAAAATTATACACTTTACCAAAAATTTCTATGAAATTTATAATAATAAATAATATAAGGAAATTTTATGTACCGGCTATGGTAGAGTTAACAAAATTCCATGTTGTGATAACTATCGGAGTATTTTGTTCAGTATTTACAACTAAGAAGCATATCAAAAAGATGGAAATATAAATTTTTGACATACTTTATACGATTAAAATTTTAGTAGCAAGTTTTAAGTAACTAAGAACCAACCGCCAGCGGTGAGATGTTCAGATTTAGAATAAAATTTAAGAAAGATGTGATAACCAAGATTATTATATGTGATAACCTGTGGTTGATAAGTTGATAACGATTAATTTGGATAAAATATTGACATTTTATGTCATTCACAATTGACAGATATTTCTATTTTTTTCCGTTTTATTCCATAATGGAAAAGGCAAAGGTATTACACCATACCATAGGCTTGTCTTTAGTAGGTAAAGTTTTTTATTCATTTTATATTAATAAGGACTATGGAATTGTACAGTTAGTTTAATAAGTTGTAGTAACCTTGAATTTGAATGTAAATATTAAATGCTACAATCTTAGTTTTTTATAAGTAACTTTTTTATTGAAAGCAAGGAGTGTATAATACAATACAATTTTGTTATTATACCAGTCGATATTTGTATATTGCACATTAAAAATGTTTAGTTTCTTACAATCTTCATTATAGTACTTATTTTTTCAATATATTCAGCCGGATAAAGGATTAACACGGTTTTGAAAACAACATTAGCAACACTGCTTTAAAAAAAATTATGGCTAAAAATGTTGTTTCCAAGCATTGATTCAATTTAAAAAAATATTAATATGTCTATGAATTTGACGGACAATTTAAAAAATTTAAACTCGCCGGCTTAGGTTAAAATTCAAATAAATAATAATAACAACTATAATTATTGTATGTTACACATATCTTATCAATGGATCTCGATACATTTTGCCGAAAATTACCTAAAATTGTAAGTATTCTAAAAATAAACACGAATATAATCTATATATTGTATTGAGAGTTAACTCTCTTCTTTTAGGAGTTACATGCTCATCTAAATGGGTCCCTGAGTCGTTCGACAATGCTCCAACTTCAAAGATATCTAGCAGATTCCGGCATGACAGATAAATCTAATGCATTTATTGACGAATTTCAAATTGGGTCTGGTGATACAAGAAATCTTTCTGAGTAAGTCATAGTTGTTGCAGCAATTCCTTTAATATCAATTAATTACTGCCCATGAAAGTACCTTGTTAAGCCTATTTGGCATAACTTTAGTATATGGGCACCTGTCCCTGGGGGTGTGATTTACATTAGAGCACAGCTATTTGAATAACATCAGCTAGTCATACTTAGATATTTACTGTACATGTAACTGTCTTTATAGTAATCAACATAACTTATCTGTTCTGTCATAGAACCAACTTGAATATTAACTCAATCTACATCATCCACACAGTACGTTTCTGCCACACCTAAAGTGTATATAATAAGTGGAGGCGAGGAGAGAGGGGAGCCCTTGTCCGCTGTAACGAAAGGCTACCCTTTCCGCAGCCCCTGAGACGTCACAGAAGTTAGTGTTTGAGAAAGTCATAGAAATCTAGATTCCCCTCACCCTAAGTTAATCAAATATATAGGTTACACCTTCAGGGGCTGCGGTCCATATATGTACTAAAGCCTAGCTTTGATAAGATTTAAAGTTCTTGATATTTTTTAGTTGTTTTCAAGTGTTTGGTATTGCTCATGCACTTACTAGCACTCCGGAGACACTAGCTTTGGCAACATCTTTAACCCTTAAAGAATTTGAAGATGATGGTTGTTGTTACATTGAGTTAAGAAGTACTCCAAAAGAAACACCTCATATGACCAGGAGGCAGTATATTGATACAATAGTACAAACCTTGAAGTGAGTATTTAGCTTACCTGAAACAGAGTTTCAATGTTGAAATGTAAAAACATTTAATAAATCTTTATATTCCAGGAACACAACTGCTTCTATAGTAGCCGGTTTTATAATATCGATAAATAGAAGTAGTTCACAAAAAGAGGCAGAGATTATAGGAAATTTAGCAATTGAATATTATAATAAATATCCTGGTGTTGTTGTTGGGATTGAATTAAGTGGTAACCCAGCTATAGGCAATTTTCAAGATTTTATTCCTGTATTAACAAGAGCTAGAGAAGCAGGATTAAAAGTACTACTTCATAAATATTATTAGTTTTTAACAATATTTAATATTAACATCTTCTATAAATAGGTAGAATCATCTGTCCAAGTTATTATAATAGCCTTGATAAGGTTCTTTTTATACTCAAATCATCATCATACTTTAATGGCCCACCACTGAGCCGGATCTCCTCAGAATGTGGAAGGGGTTAGGCCATAACCCAACACACTGGTACATTGCGGGTTTGCAGACTTCACACACTTTTTGAGAACATGGAGAACTCTCAGGAGTGCAGGTTTCCTCACGATGTTTTACATCACCATTAAAATAAGAGATATTTAATTGCTTAAAACACTCATAACTCAGAAAAGTCAGAGCTGTGTGGCCAGGATTGATGATGATTATTCTCTAATATTTCTTAGTTTTTATATTGCTTGTTGCTATAATTTAATTGAATAATTGACATATTCAAATCCTAGGTTACCCTACATTGTGGAGAGATATGCAACCCCCAAGAAGTTCTAGACATGCTCAAATTTAAGCCAGATCGAATTGGTCATGGTGTATGTATTAATCAGAGGTTTGGTGGAACTGATCAAACTTGGGATTTACTATGCAAATTAAAAACACCAGTTGGTAAGTAAACATAGTAAGTAAAAATATAATGTAATTGGAAAATATAATAATAAACATTAATTTATTTAATTTAGAATTGTGCCTAACAAGCAATGTTAATACAAAATCAACACCAGATTATAATTCGCATCATTTCAAGGAGCTGTATGATGCAAATATACCTATAATTATATGTGTAAGTATATTAAATAATACAATTATCGTATTTAAATAAATATCTGTAAAATCTGATTCATTATTACTTTTCAGACTGATGATAAAGGAGTGTTCGCAACATCACTTTCACAAGAATATTGTATTTGTGCTGAAACTTTTGGAATTGAACCCTCAAAACTTGCAAGATTGAGCCTCAAAGCATGTGATCATATATTTGCTGAGGACAAACGAAAGCAACTCACTGATAAGCTGCTTAATTTCATAAATAAAAATGAACTATGAAAATAAATTGTGTATCTCTTTTTGCCACGATAGTTACTTTTCTACAATAAAATATTTTTCTATTTGTACAATATTTCAAAGTAAAAATGGGAAGAGCACTACCTATTTATTGGCAACTTTATGAAGTGGGTTTTCTGTTGTCTATGCTACTTAATATTTTTATCTGTGCATATAAGTATTCTGTGGTGTGAATGATTGAAATTGAACTAACATACGTAGTAGGTATACTCTTATTAGTCTGTGGAACGAAGTAAGAACAGTCGAACACCATTTTGCATTTTCTTCTTGTCCTTAACTTTGTTTTTGGGATTTATAGGTATAACCTAAAAGCACAAAGTATTTTTGATAAGAATTAAAGAAAATATTTAATATAATACATTTTTAATAATTATTAAAAAATGAGCGATTTACCAGATTTTTCAAGTGGGAAAGCCGGAGATTCTGAGCTGCAAGATTTTCTAATGGTAGAAAAACAGAAAGCTCAGTTCCACGCTCAAGTAAATAATTTTAATTTTCTCTATTAATTTATTAATAACTTCTTGTCGATTTTGTTACTGTAGTTTATTTCAGTATATTTAAAAAAAAAATGTATGAATAAGGTAATTACGATCATATAAGAATGGTTTCGTAACTCTTACTAATTACATTATAGATTCACGAATTCAATGACTTCTGTTGGGAGAAATGCGTCGACAAGCCAGGCTCTAAACTGGACTCCAGAACCGAAACTTGTATCACTAACTGTGTAGAAAGATTCATCGATGTATCTTTACTGATTACAAACAGATTTGCACAAATGCTTGAAAAAGGTGGAGGTATGCATTAAAAAGCATCTTGTTATTTAAGAAATTGTTTCCGTAGTATTTAGTGGATTGGTTACAATGGAGAATATTGTTTTTAGTTTAAGGCCACTTATGTTAACCTATCAATTATAATATCACATTTTAAATCCATAGTGGAATTATTAAATTGAATAAAACTCCTACTAAGATTTTTTAAATATAGGTAATAAGTAAATGTGAAAAATAACTACTTTGCTTTGGTTCTTTTAATACATAGTGTTCGCTTGCGGAGTACGGATTTAAAAAAATATTTATACCAGATTGCATTACAGTAATGCATTTAATAATATTTTAAAGCAATAAAAACATTCAAATATTAATATTAATGTATTTTTTATTATAATACCCAATATCTAATAGTTTGCTTAACTGCACCACATACAATATGAGTCATGTTGCATCACTCGTGTTATTTAATATTATAAAATTGCTGAATCAAATAAAAAAAATCAGGTTATGTTCAGGCTAGTTTTATTTTTTTAATTTACAACAATAAATATTACAAAACACTGTTCAAGTTATTTTTTTATTTAAAAAAAAATGAAATACAATCAAAAATATTTACTAAGGAATTTATATCAAAACTGGAACACTCACATAAAAATATGGTGTATTCAAATATACACCTTTAAACTACTAGTATAAGGTTGACATTTGTTTCAAACATTTAAAAAGGAAAAATCGTTCCGATCAGCACCATTGACTAAAGGGGATTGTCTCTTTCTTAGGGTGTTGTAACAATGTGCCATACAAATAATTTTAAACAGTTAAGTAATTTAACATATATATCAATTTCATTTACTTATTTTAAATATAATTTTTCTTTATTTCTTGAAGCATGGTCATACTAGTAGATAGAGATGCAATCCCCTATAGTGGCTGTACTCTTCGGAACGTTTTTTGAGTGAATGTGTGCATTCCCGTTTGTACGTAAATCCCTTGATTAAGATTTATACAGCCTTGTTGGATTAATACTATTATTTTTCAGATCCTCATTTGATTAGTAGTTAATAGCAAATATATTTTTTGGTTTTTTTACTTAAATGCATCCAATTATGCAATTTGATGAATTACAAAATAAATGTCAACCTTGATTAAAATAATAACTCGGATAAAGAAATTTATTTTCCAACTCTTCCTAGTTTTGTGTCAGTTCGAGGATCCGCAGTAACAGTCTGAACAGAGACCAGTGCTTCATTAATCTTTGTTTGCAACTCCCTGAGGTCTTGAATAAATATAAGCTTTAAAACATCCACTGGTTGTTGGATCATATTTAATTCATTTCTGGGAACATCGGGATGTGGAGCTGTCTTCAATATCTTAGCTATAGCAGACAAACGTACTCTATGGTCTGGGTGAGGTCCTACTCCAGCTAAAGTACATACTCTATCAACTCCGGCCTTAAATGCTGGGCTATCAACTATAAAAAAAAGACAAATTAAAAAGGTATTAATATATAATATACATTTAAAACTGACACATTGTTATGCAAGATTGTTAAAAAAAAGATTGCTATTAACTATTGAGTTTATAAAGAAAGCATAAGGGACTCTCGGAGACTGTGATTGATCAGTCTCCAAGAATCCATCATACTGTCTGTATCAAATATATAAACTACATAAAAATCAGTAACATTAATAAAGTCAGCATTTCAAGTAAAATTACAAACAAAGTATGTATTTCTTTGTTCAGAGCCGAGTTCATATCTGTTACTAGACAACTCTGTTCATATCCGTGATCATCCGCTCCTATTGGTCTTAGCGTGGTGATATATAGCCTTCGATAAATGGGCTATCTAACACCTAAACAATTTTTCAAATCGGACCAGTAGTTCCTGAGATTAGCATGTTCAAGCAAACAAACATACTCTTCAGCTTTGTATATTAGTATAGATTTTCGTACTTAAAAATAAAATTTTAACTTGATATATTTAATGTAATTAGCATACTTACAATCTAAATTATCTAATGGGTTTGATGACACAACGTTTGGCTGTGCTTGTTTCGGCTGTTGTGCTTTCACATCCTTATATTTTGTAACTGCAAAATAAGATGCAATAAAAGAATTAAATAATTTAATACAAATGTTTATTAAAATCTTCTCTCGTAAAGTAGCAACCCAGCCTAGCTTTAAATGATTGTTATGTACCCCTCAATGTGATTAGGATTAACAAAATATGTCTCCTTAAATTTCACTTGTAATTTTTTTTATAACAAGTAAAGGCAAAAGTTCCACAAAAGTAACAAGTATCATAAAAAATTGTCCTAGGTTAATCATAAAATGCTTTTTTTATAGGAGTTAAGGGGGCAATTGAGCAGACGTCCCACCTGATGGTAAGTGTGGCCACCGTTGCCTATAGACATTGACAAAACAAGGCGGCTCTTGTTTTGCTGATGCTTTGCCATCTCAAAGATTTAGCGAGGAAGGGGGATGAAGAGAAGAATGCTACGGTTTCAGTGGAACCTAGCCTAAACTAGAGTTCACTGGAACTTCAACAATAACAGGGTGGGAGCGGTAAGTTTGGCTCACATGTGGCTCAAACGGAATGCATAAATAACACATGGAGGTCGGATTTGCATGTTGGCCACAAGCCAGTCAGGGAACAGATCTCCTGCCATCAAGGGAATGCTGGGTTACTCACCTCTTATGAGATCTTTGAATTATCATCAAAGCTGACCAACCGAAGCTACAATAAAAGATTGAAAAGAAAGGACATTCTCCAAATAGAATGACACCCTTTGATCTAAAAGGACCAAGCCCTCAGTGGAGGGCTCACTCATAATGCCATAATCATTACCAACAAATCTGTTAATAGTGGAACTGATTGCAGATAAATCTCACAAGTAAAATAAAATAAAAAACCTCTTACAAGATGCTTTTCCAGCGGCAGAGGTGAATCATATTCTAATCTGTCCCCTCACGGGGTAATAAAATGGATACAAACCATTATCAGCATATTCCAATCGTACTGCATAAGATAAAAGCCAATTTAATTGCTCATTAGGTGAACTTTCTACCACTGGACTGAGTAGGTCTGATTGGTAAGTGTTGTAAGCCTCCTTCCAACTATCACTATCAATATTTCTTAGTCCTTCTCGCTCTTCAATTTTGTAATGCCTAATCTTTTGATCTTCAAGCCAAAGAACAACACTTCTATATTCTTTTTCATCTGAAACAATATGTATAAAAATTATTTATTTATTTTATAACTTTATTTGTACACCAAAAACGAAACTTATTAAACTAAATATATAACATATAAAGAGTTTCCCATCTTTGGGCTGGATCTCTTGGGCACTATAGAGTGATTTTCACTTATTAGATTTACAGCATAGCATGTGACCAGTCCCGCTCTACTTCTGGTGATCTATCCAAGCAAGTATATCAGTAACTTAGGTTCATTGTCTTATTACTGTTTCTAATTCTGTCTTTGAGTTTCTCACCCAACATACTTCTCTCCATTGCTCTTTGGCATCTTGCTAATTTGCAATGGAGAGAGATTTTATTCTATGGGACCATGTCTCACAACCATATGTAATGCGGGGAAGTATACAAGTAATAAATGTCTTGGTTTTATGTGTGATACAAACAGGAATTGTATTAGAAAACCTGATTTTTTAATATTTCTATGGTATATCTATGGTTCGTGTTTCAAGGCTACAATTCACATGATTCCTATCTTCTGCCAGATGCCATCAAAGTGCTAACCATGTTCTGAATCTTCATAATACTACTTGTACTACCAATGGCGTTGGCAATGCTATTGCAGAAAAGTTTTCAGAATTTCTACCATAACATACACCTTTATTAATCTTTAAAAATAAATATTAACAAACAAACCTTCACAGTTAAAACCTTCTGGGTTCGGGTGACCAAGCGCTTTTAACTTTAATTTAAAAATGGTACTCATTATATATTATTTAACTGTGATGTTATTTAATTAACAAATTTATTTTACGCTACGTTTTTATCGATTTATTTCCTAAGTCCTTATATATTTCTACCGGCTGTGATTGTGGCTTATAGGACGATCTAATATCCACAGATTAACTAGAGGTAGACATAACTAATATCTATTATATGTAAAATGACAACCAAAGATGATATGACAACTTCAGCTTAAAAAATATCAATTTTTTTTAAATAATCGATATTTTAAATATTAAAATTTCGATAATCGATATTTATTTCAAAGTATCAAATTCAGCTCTCTTAAGTTGGCGGGCAAAAATGATGTTTTTTTAATTTTTTTGCTAAGTTGTTTGGTCTTGATTGTTCGATTAAATTTATCGTTTGTCCCCGCCAACTTGAGAGAGCTATCAAATACGATATTTTTTTAAGAGCTTGTATATAAATAAAGCAGCACTTCTGAATAATTCCCTTTTTCTATCTCTTCTTAACTAATTAACTATTAATTTCTACACCCCTGCTACTGCAAGTATTCGATCGCGAACTAGGCCAAACTAATATAAAATAATAATATATCGTATTGATATTTTAAAATATATCGATATATGTAGAAAACAAATTTCGATACTTTTCACTTCCACATCACTATGATAGCTCATGAAACATATTTATTTATGATTTAAGTTTTAGGGGAAAATGTTTTTAAAAGTTGGTAACACTGACAATAATCAATAGGTATATAGAGAATCAGAATGGATTTTTGAGACGGATCAGTCAAGGGCAGGTACCATAATTGTTACAGTTTCAGGAAAACGTTCCTAGGAGACCATCCATAACTTTTTAAGATATTCTGAATTGCATTCACAGATTTTTGAGGAAATGTACAGTCAGCGAAAAAAGTGCTAATATTCAAAAACAATTTTTTTATGCCTATCTATCTTACTTTGTATGGGAATCAAAAGACTCTATGGGACCATTTAAGGTTTGAGTACTAGAAATGACAGAAATCGCCAAAAACTTTTTCCATACATTTTGTACTGAAAAACTATAAATCAACTCGTAATATTTTTATTGCCAAAGAATCCTATTTCTTACTTTGATTAAAACATTATTTTAGACTAACTGAAGTTTAAATGCAAAAACTACGGTACGACACAACATGTCACACAAACTTAAAAATTGGTGATCTACGAAATTAAATTGATCTACGAAATTTGAATAGACACACAGAAACGGGACACACAGGAACACATAGTCCAATTAAGTGGCTTAACCAACGATGGACAGTTCGTGGGTTCAAATCCCAGTCATCAGAACTACTGTCGTGTACCACTCTTAATAGAAGCGTTTTAGCTTACTTAGAGGGATTAAGAAATACTAGTAGTATGTGAACCAAACTCTTAGCATTCTTTTTTTTTAAAAAAAAGCTCATACATTCTTGTAATAAAGAAATTAGAACAAATTAAATAAGTTGTGTTTTTTGCTATATTATTAATGTAGGGTCTTAATATTCGAGCATTTTGTCCTCGATTAGTCGAGTCGAGACGTAGATACGGACTAAAAATAAAGTAATGTTTAAATAGATCTAAAATTGGTAATTGTAAAATTGACTTCAAAAATTGAATTTTAACACCATCGTCTTGTCTATATCTACAACTATTATTTTATACTAGCTGCGTCCCTCGGTTTCACCGCGTTCAAATAGTTTTATATATTGCATATTGTTAATTATGATGTTGGCAACATTTATAATTTGAGTAGCATCCTGTTACTTGATCTTGATGTTGGTACGGCTGATATGAGTAGCATCCTATTATTTGATCTTGAGCATCCTGTGATTTGAATGTTGGCCAACTGATAAATACAAATCAAGGAAGTGGGGATTGCAAAATAAATACGCCGTCACGACAGAATATATAATGACATAAAATATATATAATGACAGAAAAAATTGTTTATCTTTAGTAAAAAAAATTTTTTTTTCATAAAATACTATCCTATGTTACTTCTAAACCCCTCAAGAATATGTGTACAAAGTTTCATAATGATTAGTTAAGTAGTTGTCGCGTGAAAGCGTAACAAACAAACTTACATACACATTTAAAATATTAGTAGGGATTATACTAGCCTCGTCCTACTCGCATCCTAGCGCTCCTATGGGTCGTAGCGAGATGTTAAATAGCCTGAGTTACTCCTTGTTACATCAGCTATCCGACAAAATGAGTCCAGCCATTACAGAGATTAGCCGGAACAAACAGACAGACAGACAAAAATTGTTAAATGTTGTTCTGGTATATGTACCGTGTCGACATCCATATGCTCTTAGTAAAAAGCGGTTATTTTAATATTACAAACAGACACTCCAATTTTATTTATTTGTATGGATTATGAGGAAAGATTTGATTGTTGCAAATAGGCTCGAAAACTAGGGAACTGATTTTGAAAATTCTTTCACCGATAGAAAGTTACATCCTTTCCGGGTAACATAGACTATGTGATGTTGCCATAAAAAATCAAATAAAAAAAATATGGCCTTTTGTAAAGTGAAGGGTTTCTCTGAAACTACAGATCCGATTTTAATAATTATTCTTTCACTAAGAGAAAACTAGGTACACTATTCCTGAGTGACGAGTGAGAATGCAGTGTTGCCATATACATTTTTTAATTAATAAAATTTGGTAATTTTGTTACTACTCCCGTCTCTCTTCCTCTTTTATACTTTCATTTTGTCTCTCTCTCTTTCTCTATTTTATCTATCTCTCTTTCATTTTTTTCTTTGCTCTGTATTTCTCGCTCATTTATTATCTGTCGTTTTTTTTTTTTTTAAACGATAATCTACACAATTACAAATACCCGGAGCGAAGCGAGGGCAGGCAGCTCGCCTTGATATATAACTAGGAATTCTTAAAACACATTAAAAGGCGATGAAAACCAGTCCTGGATCAAGATTTCCTTATTTTCACTAATATAGAGGAGGTGGGGGAAAATTTAACGTTTCGTAATACTTATTTATATGTTAGCCCTTCTTTCAAGCCCAAGTATATATAACAAAATTCCAACATCTTGCAATCGTTGCTTCATAATAAGCGCAATGCTAACATGGGTGAAGGAAAATTGGTTATCCATCTTTCAAGTATATTGGATAAAACATATTATATTTTATATGCTAAAAATTACACGTATACCTCAACATGTAGCTATTATAATGGACGGCAATCGTCGGTATGCTAAGAAAGTTAAAGTAAAGACAGCTGTGGGACATAGCAAAGGATCTGTCAAGTTCACAGAAACATTAAAGGTATGTAACAGTATGGATGTATATTTGTTACTCTTTCACGCAAAAACTACTGAATAGATTTTGATGAAACTTTACAATAATATAGCTTACACATCAGAATAACATATAGGCTATCTATACTAATATTATAAAGAAGTAAGATTTGTATTTTTGTATGTAACGAATAAACATAAAAACTACTGGACCGATTTCAAAAATTCTTTCACCATTAGGAAGCTACATTATCCCTGAGTAACATAGGCTATATTTATTACAAGAAAAAATTAGAGATCCTTAGGAAATCTCACGAAAACCAACCCAAGGTGCCAAAAAATTTGCCATAAAATATCTTTCATCGCATGCGCTGCAAAAAGTATTGATGATAGAACAAAAAAATGTTCTATAACATTATAGAATGTATCAATATCTACAAAAAAGTCCGCGAGACCATATGTCCAACTATTATAGTTACGTCACTATAACTACTTTTTTACATTTTAAAAGTTGATAAAAATGCCTATCAAAATCAGACCATGTTTTCTATAATTTTGTATTAATCCTTATCCAAATAAATTATTTCGTATTCAAGACTATTTCAATATCTGTAAATTACTTTTTAAATTATTAAAATCGGACTTTCCATTCAAAAGATATTACGAAATTAAAAATATCAATATAAACAAAAAATACACGACGACGCGACGGGCCAGTATAGCGACGCAGCGCAGCGAGTAAAGCGGCAAGAGAGGGGGCACCGAAATGCGGGAGGGCCAATATATTTTTAAAAATAATATTCCACCCGCGCGAAGCCGGGATGGGCCGCTAGTAATTTATAATTATAGAATGTGAATTATCCTAAATATAGCGGGTGAAACTGTAGGGTGCAGCTAGTTAAGTTAGTTTTTAAAAAAATACTAAAACATTTAATTAAATTTTTCAGTGGTGTTTAAATCTTGGTATTCCTGAAATAACATTTTACGCATTTAGTATAGAAAACTTTAAAAGGACTAAAGAAGAGGTAGATACTTTAATGAGTTTGACCCGCGATAAATTGCAAAAAATGCTGGAAGAAATGCAAGTATATTTTTTATACCTTTCGATTTTACTTCTTAATTCTGCTTCTTTCATTTTTATTTTTTATTCATTTTATAATAGTGATGAAGTAATTAATTCGGGCATAAAAATAAATTTTCCTGGACGTTTATCTCTGCTGCCTAATGATATAGAATTACTACTAACCAGGACAATGCTGGCTACAAGAGACAACAATAAACTTCAAGTAAATATTGCATTTGCATACACAGGTATAAATTTGTGTTTTTTTTTGGGATGGGTAAAATATGTTAAACTCGCGTTAGGACATGAGACCTGATCGAAAATTCGTAAGCGTAAGCGTCAGATCTCAACAATAGAGTTAGGTTTTATTATAATTATATTTCCTTTCCAAATTTTCGTGACATGTTCGATTATAAGATTATAAGCCAGGTCTCAATAATACAGTTTGGTTTTTTTGAATTTTGATCTTTCTTTCCGGAGTACAACCCGTTTTTTTTTAAGGTCGAGATGAAATTAGCAGAGCAGCATCGCGTATTATAGACGGTGTAAAAAATAAAGAATTATCAGTGGACGATATCAATGAGGATTTAGTATCACAAACGCTAGATGTTGGGGAACCTGAGCTTTTGATACGTACTTCTGGAGAAGTGAGGTTATCTGACTTTATGCTGTGGCAGGTCAGAATTTTTTTTTTGATTTCCCGACGTTTCGAATACTTTTCAGTGTTCGTGGTCACAGCTACTTACACTAGATTGAACTCTGTTTTTAGGTTTCTAACACGGTGTTATACTTTTCTGACGTATTATGGCCAGAATTTACGATATGGAATTTCTTAGCAGCCATCATACATTTTCAACGACACGCGCCTCCACCATTACAAGATAAAGTAAACAATTCAGTGCAACAACAATTTTTGGTAAATTTGAAAAACAGGAAATGGCAAGAACTGGAATTAACAAGCGGTTAAAACATTTATCAGAATACTAACATTTTTAATTTTATTGGCAAAACGATAAAACATAATACAGGTTTATTTGGAATAACAATACTATTTTATTTCTTTACGATGTACATTAAATTATCTTTTATAAAAATTGAAAAGTCAAGGTTTGTTAATCAGAGCATAAAATCCTGCTCTTAATAATTTAATTAAGATATTTAATTTTGATAACATCTCACTCAAAATATTTTATTTCAAGCGTCAGTGGCTCAGTGGTTGAGGCGCTGGATTCACGATCGGATCAATAAGTCGTGGATTCAAATCCCAGTCATTGGACTGACGTTTCATATTACTTGGAGGCATTTTAGGGCGGGGCAAACGGGGCGACAGCCCACAATAGACTACGGAAAAAAATTATTTTCAAATTCCGACTAGTAAACATTTTTTTTTTTCGCTATTTTACCTTTAGCTACAGTAGGTACTTTGTACAAACATGTTTATGTTGTTTGGTGGTGTGGACACCGTCAGCTACATTCTTCATTAGACCGACACCGACACCGACACGATTATATAATTCCAGACGCAGACAAGAGCGATGCGCGATGCCAGCGTATAATTATTGTATTTGATGTATTTACTATATTTAAGATGCCAAAAGAAGTGTTTTGATTTTATTTTTACTTTCTTCTGTTGTTTTATCCCAACGTCATATTTAAAGGCCATAATGAAAAAAATACGTAGTTCTTACACATGCACTAAGTAGTAATTTATTTATTTAAGAACCATCAGTAGTTACAATTCTAAAACTAGTCAATAACAACATCTTTTTACACTATATTCGTAAGAACGTAACTTTTTAAGACGCCCTCAACATTTAAAAATAATAAAACAAGTGAATACACAAAACTCAGTATCTTTTTAAAAAACAAAAATTACAAATACAAGCAAAATAAATAATATAGTAAAGTATCTTTCCAAACTGATATAACCAAAAAGCCTACTTAATTTAAAATTAAAAAAAATAAATGCAAATGACTAAAAAATAATTACGGGGTACACGGGCGGGTTCGGTGATCACGCCAAGCTAGTCTATTTATATATTTATGCCATTGTGCCAAATTTATTATGTATCATATTTTTAGTGAACTAAAGTCTTACATAAATGCGGCTCACATATAAAAAAAAAAAAAAAAAAAAAAATATATTGCAGCAACACCAACTAAGAGGCCAATGATGTGACGTGTGTCTTGAAAACTTGTGAGTTTGACAGTTCGCGTGTGTGATTTTATGGTGTTATTTTACTATTGACTGTCAAGTTGACTGTTGGAGAATTCACGTGCTTTGGGATTGTTTTGCTTAAAACTTATTTTTATTTTATCATTAACTGTTAAATTTAAGATTTTTGGGTGGTTAGTGTGTGTATTGTGCTGTTTATATAGTTTTAACAAATTTGGTAAGTAGTCATCATGGGGGACGAGACCCCCGGTGATCCGCCGGATCGGGGTCCGCCACATATGGTACTGGACAGGGGTACTAAGCGCCCTGCAGATCAAGTAACTAATATCGAGGCAAAGAAAACTATAGTCGATCTCGATCTACCATCGGCATCTATAGAAACAATATACACTCATCCGTCGCTGGTGATTTTAGACAGAACTTACTCGCAAGACGACCATGGCCCCTTTGTGGTTCACGTATCGCGTGTCGAGCCCGACCCCGCTGCAGGCCTAACTATTCGACCTATTAAAATCGGCTCTATGCTAATACACAACAAAATAGAGGGAAGTGTGAAAGACGGTTTAAAAAGCGTTGGCAGAAACCGCATTTCCATAGAGTTCAGTACTGCTATTGCTGCTAACTCCTTCCTACTGCACGATTGCCTCCGTGCTAACAAACTGAAAGCTATGATACCGACTTATAACATTACTCGAATGGGACTTGTTCGTAATGTTCCTAAGGAATGGTCGATGACAAATCTAGTTGAATACATGGAACTCCCTGACGGTTGTGGCATTGTCTTAAAAGCAAGACGTCTGAACCGAAAGGTAATTATTGATGGCACTGCCTCCTGGATTCCCACTCAATCTGTAGTATGTACCTTCTCCGGACAAATTTTGCCCCAATGCGTATATGTTTGCTATAATCGTCTTCCAGTTGAGAAATACCTATTGCCAACAATACAATGCCACAACTGTTGTCGTTTTGGTCATATTAAAACTCAGTGTCGCTCAAAGCCACATTGCTTCAAATGTAGCAAAGACCATCCTGGTGATACTTGTGAAACTTCATCAGAATCAGTTTCGTGCCTTCTTTGTTCAGGAAATCACCAAGCTACTGATAAGAAATGTCCCGAGTATGCTCGACAACATCAAATTAAACTTAAAATGTCAGAGCAGAACATTTCTTATTTAGATGCTTCTTCTCAAGTACCCCCTGTGCGCCAAATGCGATCATATGCAGATGTAGCCTCTGTGATGTTTGCTTCAAATGCTTCTACTGTCCAACCTACCTCTAGCCAGCCTCTTAACAGATCATACAAGAAGACTGTTATGCATTCCCCAAAAATCAGACCTGCCGTTCAACAAGGCTATGATCAAAATGCGCACAGAACTCTTGTTTCTACTCCTTCTTCGTCTCTTTCCAATGGATGTGCTTTAAAAACTCAGTCAGAGTCATCTGTGAATAGCCATGATCTACTTAGTCATATAATTAAAATTATTAGTGGACTTATTCAGTCCAACAACAATATACCGAACAACATTGCTGAAAAAATTTTTGAAATTTCAAACCTCATATTTAAGTATGGACCAGACACAATTACTCCAATGGAACAGTCGTAGCTTACGGAATAAAAAACACGAACTGACATATCTAATCAGGGAGCACAACATTGCCATCGCTGCCATCTCGGAGACACGGCTGCGTCCGGACTCTATTTTCAGAGTATCAGGGTATGCCTGTCTCCGGGATGATGGTGATGACGGTTACGATGGTTGTGCCTTACTGATTAAAAGATCGATTACATACTCCCAAATTACCCTCCCTCAACATTCTTCTGCTTTCAATGTCATTGCCATTAGAGCAATGAACATAACTTTTCTTTCTATTTATATTCCACACCCTAACCTCAACTTGATATCTGATATTTCTTCTATTTTCTCTTGCCTACCTGACCCTGTTGTGATTCTTGGAGACTTTAACTGCCATCATACTTCTTGGGGTTCATACTACTGCGATTCCTTATCTTACCATCTTTTGAACATCTTTGATGATAACAATATCTGTGTTATCAATGATGGATCACCAACGCGCAGAGTTTACCCGGGACAAAATCCAAAATCTGCAGTAGATTTAACCTTGTGTTCTGCCTCTTTAGCCTCACTTTTGTACTGGAATATTCTTCCAAATTCTTATGATAGTGATCACTTCCCCATAATTGTGACAATGCCGCATTAAGTATACCCAAGCCTTCCTCCACAACCTCTTCTTAAATACAATCTCAAAAACGCTGAATGGACTGGCTTTTCTTCTTTTGTTGATGATAAAATTCAAAATTTAAACTCTGAAACTTCTATTAACATTCTGGAACTATATTTGGCCTTCCAAAAAATTCTCTTAGATGCAGCTGACACCTACTTCCCATTAAAAAATGCAACTCAAAAACTATCTTCGCCTCCTTGGTGGGACAGTGGATGCACAGATGCAATTATAAAGAGAAAGGAAAAAGAAATAAATTATGATAGGAACATGTCAACAGAAAATTTTTTAGAATTTATGAAGACTTCAGCTAAATCAAGGAGACTACTTTCAAAAAAAAAACAAAGAGGCTGGATTGGGTTTTGTGAAAGTCTGTCTCCCAGATCTCCTCCTTCTATTGTTTGGAGAAATATTAAGAAGTATAGAGGATCTTTAGTCTCAGAGTCACCATCAACAAATGATCCATCTGTATGGTTAGAAGAGTTCTCTGCTAGGCTCGCTCCCCCTTTTGTCCCAAACAAAGATAATATGACTTTGGACTGTCTTCCTAATTCATCACATAAATTTGATGAGCCCTTCTCCTTTTCGGAATTTCAGATAGTATTGCAGGGTCTCAAAGACTCCGCTCCAGGTGAAGATGGCATTCCATACTCCTTCCTAAACAATTTAAGGCATTCTGGTAAAAATTTCTTCCTGAATATTTTGAACGGAATTTTTATGTCGGGAATCATTCCTGAGTCATGGAAGACACAGATAATTATTCCTGTCCTCAAGCCAGGTAAAAATCCTAATGACTCTACTTCATATCGTCCCATTGCTCTATCATCTACTTTGTGTAAGGTGTTAGAGCAAATGATCAAAAATAGACTAGAACACTTTATTGAAAGTCGCGATATTCTGGCTAATTCTCAGTTCGGCTTTAGAAAAGGTAAGGGTACACTCGATAGTCTGTGCATGTTGTCCACTGAAATCCGTCTTGCTTTTTCGGATGGCAATTATCTTGTTGGTGTATTTCTAGACATTTCTGCAGCATATGATAGTGTAATACTTCCAGTACTCAGGCAGAAAATGCTTAAGCTGAGTATTCCTGCGAGGCTAACTCACTTCATAATTAATCTTTTTACAGAAAGATTTATCAAAATTAGGCTGAATGGAGAATATCTACCATCTAGATGTGTCTGGAAAGGCCTCCCGCAAGGTTCAGTGCTTAGCCCACTTCTTTATAATCTTTATACCTTCGATTTAGAATTAACAGTTAACTCCTTCTGCAAAACGTTACAGTACGCTGACGATCTAGCACTGTATGTCTCCTGTAAAACTATTAATGAGGCAGCTTCTCTACTAAATTCTGCCTTGTACTACTTAAATGTCTTTTTAATTAATCATGGGTTAGCACTTTCTGTCTCTAAAAGCAAGATGGTTATTTTCAGTCGTCGATATAACATCCCTCAGATTATACTTGCTTGTGACAACCAACAAATCCCAGTAGAACCTAGCGTTAAATTTTTAGGGGCTATATTAGACACTAGAATGACAGGTGTGGCTCATTTCAACTACATTGCTCAAAAGTGTGAAAAGGCTATAAATGTTCTCAGATCCCTCGCTGGTATTTGGTGGGGATCCCATCCCTATTGCCTAAAACTTGTATATAATGCAATTGTTAGGAGTCACTTAGACTATGTTGCATTTATCTTTGAGCCGTGTAACAGAGTTGGCCTAGAAAAGCTTAATTTGATTCAGGCCAAATGCATGCGAATTGTTATTGGAGCTATGAAGTCTTCTCCTAACATAGCTTTACAGGTAGAATGTCTAGACCCTCCTTTGGACCTTCGTAGACAGTATTTGGCAGACAGATTCATAGCGAAAGTTTATCAAATCAGCTCTCACCCTCTTCTTCCACTTCTTCAAATGCTGTCTGAAAAGGTTACTCATGCAAAATACTGGAGTCATAAGGCGGCCCCTAAGTCAATTGTTAGCTATCAGAAATATTTAAATATGCAATATCCCATCGATCAAAATTCTAAATTTCCATTATTTGAGATAAGCTATGAGGCTCTTGTTTTTAGACCAAATGTCATTCTTGATTTCGGTATTAGTAAGGGCGAACTAGAGGCTAACACCAAATTCTTAAGGCTATTAGGAAAGTGGGATGGCTGGCATGTAGTTTATACGGATGCCTCCAAATTAAACAATCAAAGCGAAGTAGGAGCCGCTGTGTGGATTCCTAATTTTAGAATCTATTTGGGTTTCAAATGTCCCCCTCAGGCTACTGTATATACAGGTGAGGCAGTTGCAATTCTGGAAGCACTATTTTATATAGAATCCCATAGCTTAAATAAAGCCTTAATATTCTCAGATTGTAAAAGCTGTTTGGATGCGATATTAGGCAATTTTTTTATTAAAAACAAAATTCTAAATCTCTCACTATTTCTTAAAATTAAAGAGATGCTTTACCGCTGTCACACTAAAGGTTTAGTGGTCAATTTAGTATGGATTCCTGGGCACAGTGGTATCTCCGGCAATGAGCAAGCTGATACATGGGCTAGGTCGGCAGCTGAGTCTGGTCCGATAGACCGGTGTATTACCTACATGGGAGACATTGTTTTAAATGCTCGACGCGATCTCTTTAGTTCCTGGAGCAATCGATGGTCTTCTAAGAATACACACATAGCCAAATACTACAGATCTATCCAGTTGAATATTCCACAAAAACCGTGGTTTTTTAAATATAAGAAAGCAAGTAAGCAGGTCACTTCAACCATCTGTCGTCTAAGGTTAGGGCATGCGTGTACCCCTGTCCATCTAGCCAAAATCAGGGTGAGAGATCACTCCCTATGTGAATGTGGTCTTGATGAAGGCACCCCAGACCATATATTTTTTGATTGTAAAAAGTTCCCCATCTCCTTGTATGATCTTCTACCTACTAATATTCCTCGCCCTACTAATTTTCATTTTCTTCTTTCCTTCCCTGACCCCTGTATAATAAAGATTCTATGTAAATACATTAAAATGAATAATATTAGGTTATAAGATACTAAAAAATTAGGTGTGTTAACTTTAGTTATATTAAAATAATTATCTATCATGTGTGTCCCTCCTATTTATATTATGCTATAACTAATTAATAATATAGGTGATGGTTTAATTGTAGATAGTTTTATGTGTGGTTGCAGGTATAATAACGACACCGAACAATCTGTCTTAATTGCATTTTTCTAAAGAAAACTGAACCCCAACCATGCTGCATTTTTTAACATCAACAGCGGACAGAAACAATAAAGTGCTCGATATTTTCCTACATTGACATTGGCTAAATTACCGCTGCTAAATGTGGTAGAAGGCCATAAAATAAGAAGAAGAAGAAGATTTTACTATTTGCAATTTTAAATTGTAATTTGTCTCTAATGTCGGATTTATTAATTCACACACTTATAAAGTAATTGAGTTAACAATGTCGATATGGGTGAAAGAGAATTGCGTTTCCTTCTTCCAACTGTTTTGCATCAAGATAGTGAAGACCGGACGTGTTCCACAACATATAGCGTTTATAATGGATGGAAACCGACGTTACGCTAAGAAGCATAGTGTAAACACCAGTGAGGGACATAATAGAGGATTTGATAAATTATCAGAAACATTAAAGGTATACATTTTTCTTATAATAATATAAACACTAAGACATCCCACAAGGCACGAATACTAGCCGGCCTGCACTCGCTTCGCTGCGGTGTATTCATACTAAGAATAACCGCAGACCGTTGAATTTGTATTCTGTAATGTAGTATGTCACTGATTTGCAGTGGACACCACCATCTCACTGTCTGTCTTCTGTCTCACTCACTTTTTTCTTTTATACAAACCTTGTCCTGATAATTTGGTGCAGGCAGAGCAGGTGCACTTATTCAAAAGTTATGTGGTTACATTTACATAAGCAATCAATTTTTTTTATATATATTTTGTAACTCAAAAGGAACTTGTCTGTCAAGTTATTCTTGATGAGTGGATATATCAAGTTCATATTAGGAAATAAGCCTGCTCTATCAAAAGATGCAAAGGATCAATATTTATAAAATGCTTCTCACTCCATGCAATGCAATTAACATTTTTAGCACAAGTAAAGTGAAAAATCTCAATTTGTATTTAAATCAATTTCACAAATCTTTAATCCAGTTTGTATGGATGCTTCCCATGCAAGTCTTACTTACTCTTGACTAATTTTTAAATGTTCAATACTCTGCCAGATAGCAATGTAAAAAGACAAGTATTATTGTGTATGTATCTAGATATAAGTGATAAATTAAGATATAAGTGTAACTTTGTTTTAGTGGTGCTTAGATCTTGGTATTCCTGAAGTCACAGTATATGCATTTAGTATAGAAAACTTCAAAAGGAGTAAAGAAGAAGTTGATGCCTTAATGGATTTATCCCGTGACAAATTTCAAAGACTTCTGGATGAAATGTAAGTATATAGGAGATGATTTATCAAGAGAATATAATAGAATTTTATTATTCTTCTATTTCCAATTTTCATAGAATAATTTTTATTGTACATAGAAGAACAAGTTTATAATTAGTAACATGTTTACATTTATACATACTTCAGGGTATCTTTTCACCTGTGAGGGGATAGGTTAGAATACAATTCCCCTGTGCTGCTGGGAGAGCATCTTGTAAGAGGTGACTAAACTAACATCCCCATTGGTGGCAGGGGATCTGTGCCCCAACTGGCTTGTGACCACCAGCATGTGTGTCCAACCTCCAAGTGTCATGCCATTAATGCTGCAGTTCCAGTGAACACCGGGTTCTTGCTCAGGGTCCACTTGAACCGCAGCATTCTTCACTTCCCCTCATCAGTCTATCCTTGAGGTGGAGGCCACTTTCCATCAGGGGGATTGTCTGTTCATGTGTCCCTTATAAATAACTAAATAAAAAGCCTTTTATTTCTGGTTACTGTATACAAATCACAAATTAAATTTTCTTATTGATATATAATTTTACACCAGACCCCCATTATGAGGTGAAGGCCTCTTCCAGAAAATGCCATTTTGCCTATCCTGGGCTTTCCAATCCCAGTTAGGCCCTGCAACTCCAACCACGCCATCTGACCAGTGTGCCAACGGTCTGCCTCTCCCCTTCGCTCCCACTGGACCCCTCCAAGTTGTTACTAGAGATGTCCATCTTCCATCTTGTAGTCTTGCAATATGACCGGCCCATTTCCACTTAAGCTTTTGGGCTTGAGATAGTGCATTTATGACTTTCGTTTTTCTTCGGATTAGCGAGTGGTTTATCTTTTGTATTTTTCTGATTTTCATCATGCTTCATTCTATCCCTCTTTGGCATGTAACTATCATCTTCAAATCACAAAACTTCCATTTTTGGCAGGCGTAGGTCATTGTGGGCAGTAAGCACATGTCCATGACCATCTTATTAGCTGCACAGGAAGGTCACTTCTTAAGAGTTTTTTCATGTTTCATTAAAAAAAATTATTGGCTAATCTTGAATAATTTTTGGGTCACTTTCAGGGCCTATTCCTCTCTGTCATTTGACAAATTATTACAAAATCTATTCTCATTGGAAACAATCATTAATATCTGCAAAGATATCTAGAGCTAGAAAAAAAAATGTTGAGATGAAAATCAGTGTTAATAGAAAATTTCATTTTTAGTGATCAGATCAATGAATGGGGTGTTAGACTAAATGTTCCTGGACGTCTATCTCTACTGCCTGATGATTTACAAGTGCTAGTATCTAAGGCAATGTTGGCTACAAGACATAATAATAAACTTCGTCTGAACATTGCCTATGCTTATACAGGTATAAATGTACTTTGAATCTTATAAAACCACCTTTTATTTAATGATAGATCTGTTGCCCATGGACATCGGCAATACTAGAGTATTTCTTGTATTGCCGCTGCTTTGCCGCCTCGAAGATACAGTGAGTGAAGAGAAGAATGCTGCGATTTGAGTGAACCTTGAGCAAGAACCTGATGTTCACTGGAACCACAGCATTAATGGGATGGGAGAGGGCAGATCTGGCCCACATGCGGCTCAACCGGTACACGTCAGAAACTTGGCGGATTCGCATGCTGGTGGTCACAAGCCAACCGGAGAACAGATCCCCTACCACCAGTAGGGTTACTTGTCTCATACGAGATGTTCTCCCATTGGCAGAGGGGAATAGTATTCTAACCCATCCCTTCATGGGTAGAAAAATGTCATTCTTGATTTTATGGGTTAACACATCATAACCTGTGGAGGGCACATTGCTAAGACAGGACTCCTTCACAGTGAAAAGGGTGTTAGGCTCCACTACCTGGCCGGTTGTAGGTTGGCAAATGTAGAAGGCAGATAATAGAAATATTAATAAATTCAGTATCAATGTTGATCATCATGAGTTGAAACTTGTATTCAAACAAGTTTTTTTATTTCATTTAAAACCTAATTAAATTATGGATACAGGTCGAGATGAGATAAGCCGAGCAGCATCACATATAGTAGACAGTGTCAAAAATAATGAACTATCTGCTGAAGATATCCATGAGGATTTAGTTTCACAAGCACTAGATCTTGGGGAGCCTGAATTGTTGATACGTACTTCTGGAGAAGTGCGATTATCAGACTTTATGCTGTGGCAGGTTAGATAATAGACATTCTATATACGACAGTTTAGACTTATTCTGTAGTCTGCAACTAAATTTGTTTGAAATTTAAATAAACTGCAAATTCAAGAATATTTTGTTTTTCAGGTTTCTAATTCAGTGCTTTATTTCTCTGATGTGTTATGGCCTGAATTCACAATATGGAACCTACTGGGTGCCATCATACATTTCCAAAGACATGCTCCACCATCATTGCAGGACAAAGAAAATAATCCAGTTCAAGAGGAGTTTTTGAAAAACTTGGAGAGTAGAAAATGGCAAGAGTTGGAAAAGATTGTAGGTTGTTAGTTTACTATGTCTTCCAATTACAGTTTAACAGTTACCCGAAACTTTCAAAGACGTAGAGGTCCTTTAGACAATTTAATTTAATATGTGATGTGACACAAACCAGCTATGTATTAATTTTCAAGTTGGTTTGGCTAAAATATCAATAGATGGCATTAATTGTGCCAGATGATAAGTTTTAAATTAAAAAAAAATCTTTGAAGGTAACAACTTTATTAAAAAAATTACTGTCAATCTACAAAATGTACAATTACAAGATTATTATTTTTTAGTGTTATTATTTGCAATTTGTATATTCAGCTCTTTCATGTCTCGTACATTTGCTTGTGCCACCATATCGAAAAAAGGCCATTCTTCATTTTCTTTTAAAAATCTCTGTAGTACTCTGAGCATTACTCTAAATGCTAATTTACTATGTATATATAAAGTCTAAAATATTAGTACACATTATTTTCCTTTGACTGTATATTTAGAATAAGTTTTAGTTGGGTCATACGGTTCCCATCTGGATGCAGGGAAGATGTGCTTGTTTCTTTCATACCAAGACCTAAAACAATTTAGATAAATATATTATTGTTGTTAAAAATAAATTGTTATTTAATACAAGAGATTTTTATTCAATTTCATCTTAATCAAAGTAGCACCACAACAGCCTCCATCAGTCGGAGCCTCAATAACATCACAAAGAAGACTATTCTGGCTAGTGTGCGACTTATCACAGAACCCAAGTTCTACACCCCGTCCAATATAGCTTGATCGATGACAACTGTCATCGCAAAACACGCCTATGAAATATCATATTTTGTGACAATGAAATGTATAGTGACAATTATCATACTTTATTGACAAATAGTGGCAACGAATGGTTCAACAAATTTAATTTAGTTGATTAAAAAAAGAAAAATTATGGAAGAAGATCGATTATAAATCTACAAGACAGCTCCAGTGCCAAAACATTCAGTAACTTTAAGATGGAATAGCGATAATTTATATCGACCTTATACTCAGGTCTAGTTAAGTCAGTGACAAGCTATCGATCAAGCTATGATGGACAAACTATAACAGTTTATATAATATACAGAATAACATTGTTATAATTTTTACTATGTTTTGATAGTCATTACCAAAGTCACATATATCTATACTAATATTATAAAGAAGTAAGATTTGTATTTTTGTATGTAACGAATAAACATAAAAACTACTGGACCGATTTCAAAAATTCTTTCACCATTATAAAGCTACATTATCCCCGAGTAACATAGGCTATATTTATTAAAAGAAAAAATTAGAGATCCTCAGGAAATCTCACTAAAACCAACCCAAGGTGCAAAAAAATTAGCCATAAAATATCTTTCATCGCATGCGCTGCAAAAAGTATTGATGATAGAACAAAGAAATGTTCTACAATATTATAGAACGTATCAATATCTACAAAAAACTCCGTGAGACCATATGTTCAACTATTATAGTTAGGTCACTATAACTACTTTTTTACATTTTAAAAGTTGATAAAAATGCCTATCAAAATCAGACCATGTTTTCTATAACTTTGTATTAATCCTTATCCAAATAAATTATTTCATATTCAAGACTGTTTCAATACCTGTAAATTACTTTTTGAATTATTAAAATCGGACCTTCCATTCAAAAGATATTACGAAATTAAAAATATCAATATAAACAATAAATACACGAGGACGCGACGGGCCAGTATAGCGACGCAGCGCAGCGAGTAACGTGGCACGAGAGTGAGCACCGAAATGCAAGAGAGCCAAAATATTTTTAAAAATAACATTCCACCCGCGCGAAGCCGGGATGGGCCGCTAGTAAGTAATAAAGATGTACCTGAGTAGTACTTTTCCAGCATGTGAATCCTGTTTTTCTTGTGTTGCATCATTTACTAATCTAATATCGTCTGAGGCATCAAACTGGAATAATGGACCACTCTTGCCTCGAGCCTGGAAACAATAATATAAAATCTCTTTAAATATAGTATATATGCTAAATAATCTTTGCGGTTGTTAAATGAATTAATGAATCAACTCTCTGACATGCAAAGTTGATAATTAATTATTAAATAATTCAAACAGGGTTGTATTTAAGAGTCCTATTACGAATCGTAAACACTCGCTTACCGCGCCCGCGCGCTGGTGTGCGTTTGCAACTTCGATGGTGTTCGGTTGTACTTTAATTTTATTTATTGTATTTTTTTCTGATTATATTGATAAACGAAAACTAATGAAATGGATTAATTGTAGAATGAAGTTTTATATTATATTAGTTTATTTGATAAAATTGTGTTGATTTGGAATATAATGGACGCTGAATCAAGACATTTATGGCTCAAATTAGGCATTCTTTAAGATATTTTCCGTGAAAACTCAAGTTATTTAAAGAAATTCTAAAATTCCAATAAACAAGTAAAACATTCAACTTATATTTAATGAATTTTAGCTTTTATAAAAATTTAATGTAACAATGTGAATTTCAGCGTCAAAGTTCCATCGCCGACGGTTATGCTTGCAAACTGAGTTCGTAAAACATTTATAGTAAATTACACGAAAAGAAAAATGAAAATGTGTAACTCCAACTTACAGGAAAGAGAATGGCACTATCGTTATTCATAATCAAATGATTAAAATATCTTACTGCTAGTGAAAATTGCAGCGTCAAAAATCTTGAATTTGCGTAAAAAATGTAATAGGACTCTTAACTATGATTTTCATTCTCAAATATGTATAATCAAGACTTAAAAATTACAATATGGAATATGTGAATATGATATATATCAATCAGCAGTTTTCGTACATACTCATAAAGAATATTTTCGGTTTGATAATACAATAATTGGCTACACCTTCCTGACTATCGCATAGTTCAGTCGTTGAAATCTCTGTATATGTGCGTTAAAATTTATAAACATCATCTTCGTTAATCTTCAAAACAGCCGCCTTTACATCTTTTTAAAAAGTCTTCTAAAGATTATGTGAGCGTGCATTTTATTTAATATCGCATTTTAATTATTTAAATATTGACTCAATTATTTTAACGACGATTAACTATTCAAAAATTGAAAATTCAATATTTTTGTACTTACTGCCATATTAAATGTAATTATTAGTAAAATGGTGTTTTTGTGTGTAAATAATATTTGCATGCCTTAATATGGTAGAACATGAAGAACATATAAATAGTAAGACCTAAATCTGTATCATGTTTAACAAATAAATTTCATTTCATTTATTAAAAAAAAGTTAAAAAATCTATAAATAAATGTTATAGGGATAAAAGTATGTTTAAGAATAAATATCCATTTGTTTATTTCTTGATTGTAGATTTTAAAAAAATTGCATAGGAATACAATAAAAATTAAAGTAAGTACAAGATAGCTATGATAGTTGATGGAAATTTTTTTTTTCCAACTAACATCTTTATTGCTACGGGACAGATAAAAATCTGGTAAAAAATAGTAAAAATACAAAAAATTATAGTTTTCAGCTTACCTTGGTAACAATAAAATCATAAAAGGTATAATGGTGTGGTAGTATCAAATCCTCTTTCACATACATCAATTGATCGGCAGACACTGTTTTTAACTCGCTGAATTCAGGCCTTAGTGTGTCTAAACATCTCTGGAGGAATTGATATATGGAATTGCCTGAAAAAGTAAATTTTCTTTGTGTATTTTACTTCTTAAAGGATCTAGTCCATTAAGCATATGAAAACTATTTACAAATTATCTGTGATCAATAATTTAATCTGTATTATACAATAGTCCACGGTTGGCAACACTGTTGACCGAGTCTTTTTTTATAAAAATGTGTTTCATACTTAAATTTAGATTTCTATAATCCTTAAGTAAACTTAAATAAGTTTTAAATTATTTAATTTAATCAGTTTTCATGAATCCTAATGTTGTTAGTAAAAATATACATAACAATTTAGTACCTTTTTTCAAAGTAACATTCCGCCTATGACCAGAGCCATCCCAATAGCTAAATGTAACTGTTATGGGTTCATCTTTCAAACTTGCTTGTGTCATCACCCACTCTAGCCTGAGTTCCTCTCTAAGTTTAAGGTCTGCTTCTTCTCTTTCTCTATCTGGCAAAAAAGATGTGTCTACATCTGGATTTTTCTTTATTTTTTTACAAACCTGTATATAAAAATTTTAGGACTGACTGAGAGAACATAGAATACACTATGGTGACAAAATATTAAACAGTAGCCTAACTGATTTGGACTTTCAATCAAGATATAATGGATTCAATTCCCGTACATTGTACTACAAACTTGCACATCACATAGAGCAGTATGTTGAGCTCCAAGTGTTGGCTCTGCTGAAACCTTAGCATTCTTTAATTTCACTCTTCCGTCTTTCTCAATTATCTAGGCAGTCATACAAAAGATAACCATACATGACAGTAACCACTTATTATTGTTTAGAATAATAAGTTATGACATATTTTAACAGATCCTACCGTCTCATTTGTATCCCGCCAAGAAGTTTCTGGTTTTTCCTCTGTCTCATCATCTTCCTCTTCCTCCTCATCTAAATCAAATGATAAGGCTTGAATCTAAAATGAAATAAGATTATTGACTATAGACTAATAATAAATATATGTATCAACTGGCCGCACCCTGCGGTTTCACCCCGCTATTTCCCTCTATATTTTGGATAATTCACCCTATATCATTATAAATTGTAGCCTATGTATTATTCTGATGTGTTAGCTATATTATTGTAAAGTTTCATCAAAATCCATTAAGTAGTTTTTGTGTGAAAGAGTAACAAACATACATCCATACATTCTTACAAACTTTTATGTTCATAATATTAGTAGGATAGTATAAAATGCTATAGCTTACTTGTCTTTTTTGTTTATTCTTTTGAGCTTGTTTGGCTTCTATCTCTTTTTGCCTTTCTTTCTCTTTCTCCGCCTTCTTCTGTGCTAACTTTTTTTCTCTTTCTCGCACAATATGCTCTTGTTTAGCTTTCATCTCATCAAGTGTAACCAATCCAATGGTGGAACTTTTTAGCTGTTGTTCTACGGCATCGTAATGGGTAGCGAACTTGTTTTCTATGTTATCTATCTTAAGATCTTCTTCTATTTTCTTTTTCCTAAGCTCTATCTCCTGTTGAGCTTTTTCTCGTTTTTTCATCAGATGCATGGCTCTGCCAGCTTCCGATGCTGCACCTTTGTAATGAGCCATATTGTGTCCTTTTTCGCTGCTTTATAAATTTCTGTTTAACTAGTAGTAAACACAATTAATGTTTCAGAACCTAAATTTAAGAATGTTTATATTTCAACAAATTTGGCTTATAAAGTTATAATAATACATAAGCTTCGACTATCAGTTGCATGTAAATTTCATTAGCTTTTCTAATTAGTATTAAATTCTTCAATTAATAAATACTTCTTTTTCTCTGTTATAACCTAAAGATATTTCTAGTTCAGAACACAGAGTGCAATAGTACATTTATATTATATTTGACACAAAACTTGTATAAAACTACAATCTCTTGGGCACACACACACAGAATAAATTGTCTATTGGTCTTAAGTCTTGGGTACATCTCTATTAAGTATGTGCTTGGGTAGTTTGAGAACGATTTACTTCAAAAGAGCGTTCCATTAAGTGAACTATACGAACTAGTTCGTCGATGATCTCGCTGTTAGTTCTTTTTAGTTCGTATATTTTATTAAATCGAATTATTTACTTCTAAAATAGCGGTTTATTTCTAATAAAAAAAATCGATATATACTTTATATATAAATGGTGATAGAAATATCAATATATTGTTCATAAACATCGATATTTAACATTAATGTTTCACTTTTGAGAGTATCGATGTTTTTTCCTTTGTTTATTATTTTTACTCAATGATTACAAAAAAAAAAAACAAAGCGAATTAGTTCGCTATTGGATTGCGAACTAAAAAGAGCGCTCTCATTGTGCGCTCTCGTTTTTCTAAGCGTTCACAACGCCTAAAATGTTCTTGCCGCCGTTCCACAAGACGATCATTAATAGCATCCTAAGTAAGGCCGATTTCAACCGATCGGCTAACAGGGTCAAAAAAATATTTTATCAAATAAAATTTGTTTCAGAACGTATACCATTATTATTATATCGTCATGATGAAAAATATGATCAAAGGTCAAAAATAATTAAAGTTATATTATATATTTTTTTCAAAATTTATCGACGTGCTAACCGAATGAACTAAACACACTTCAGCTATGTCGCCTGCATTTATCTGGTCCCTACTGCTCGGTTGCCGTGTTCAAACTTGAAAGTGGTAAGTTAATAAGTTTATATATTATTGGCGAAAATTCATGTCAATTTATAAGGATTGCCAGGCTTTTAAATTAAAAATTAGAGCAAGCAAATATGTATGACAGAGAGGCATTGAGGTATGTAAGTCAAAGTAGAGTATTAGGAAATTACCAATATAACTAATGAAGTGTGTTGCTAAGCTTAATTTTTTTCTTTTATATACGTCTAAAACGTGTATGAAACTAAACTTTCCCCTCAAGTTTCAGCAGCGCCATCTACATTTTATACATCTTGATGAAAATTTTAAACAGACGTCAGCTGGGTGTCATTTGGAATTTGAAAGTTTGATGGCAAAATAAATTATAACGCGCGTTTAATTTTGCCGGTGCGCTCTGTTTGCCTTCTTTGTTATTACAGACTTCTCTTCAAAAACCAGACTAGATTTTAATTATAATGGATGAAACTGTATTATTACCGTCACCTAATTGGTTTCATGTGTCTGGCTTTGCCGTAGCGCCCGATGGCTGGATAGCTTACGGTGGACCCAGTAAAAGTCTTTGTATCTTAGAACCGCTAGATCAGAATAGGCAAGGATTCATTCAGTCGAGGGAGCGTTTCCAAGCCCACTTTCTTCCCAGAGCTAATGCAGAAAAGTAAGTTTTCTATCTTAATATAATATCATCAATGTGAAAATTTGTATGTTTGATGTTTGTTACTCCATCAAGCCAAGACGGCTGATTAGATTTCGTTGAAATTTGGAACACAGATGCTTTATAACCTGGATTAATACATAAGCTACTTTTTATCCCAGAAAAATTCAGTGCCTATGGTATAAAATATGTTTACTGTTGTTAGGGTCTGAATATTTTAATTTTGTAACAATATATTAAAAATTAGATGTTTTTTGATAAATCAAGGTGGTAATCTGCACCTGTACAAAGCCATCCTTCATTGCTTTGTTTTGAATTTAAGTAATTCATGAAGAAGAAGAAACATTGTTGAGATTGTCAATCAGTTCTAGGACCTTTTTTAACATGTGTGATTAAGATTGACCGGTGAATACCCAAGCAAACCAAAACCTACCGTACCATCTGATTTTTTTAACTTTATTTAAATTTTATTGCAACAGGAAGAAACCAAAAACTAATACATAATCCAATGAATACTAGTAATACTAATGAACTAATAAATTAAGGCGGGCTTATTTCACTCAGAAATTTTTACCAGTCAACCTTAGAATAAGTGGACAGATAATTTATTGAGCAAGAGAGAAAGGAAAAAACTTACTTGTGTATATATTTATAATCATACCAAGATTAGAAAAAATTGGTTTACACCTGCATTTTGGAATCTATATAAGTCCACTTCATGAAGCATAGTGACCTCTCAGATTTATGGAACTATTTTATTTTTAGGATAATAAGCGTAGAGTTCTCACCAGAATGGCCAGAGAAGAGATTTTTACTAACTGGCAGTCTTGACGGGTCAGTAAAGCAGTGGAATGTAGAATGTCTAAGCAATAATGTTACAATTAAATGTACCCACAGTCATGATACACATCATTGTGAAAAAGAGGTAATATATAGTAGAGATTACTGATTTAATACAAACTTTATTTTTTTTCTATCTATTTTTTATACCCCTAAGTGATAAAGGTGGCCCATCCTAAATTTTTTAACTTTATATGGCAAAACACTTGATTATGAATACTAATGTTGAAAATTAATAATAAATCTTAATACAAAATCTTTAGATTACAGATTGAAAATAAAATCCAAATTTTAACTTTGAAAATATTTTTCATACAACTTATATCATTTTCTCTTACTTTTTGTTTAATGAATTATACTTTAGGGTGTACATTAATTATGTAGATTTTCCGGAATTACCTCCCCCCCTCCCCTAATCTTACGCAAGGTTCTTCAAAATTTATGTTTCGCCTGTAAACATGTTGGATTATTAAGAAAAAAACAAAAACACAACCTTTTTGAAGACTAGCAAAGAGAAAGACGAACGTCTTAGCATTCCATGAATTTACTGTGCTGGTGCCGGGTCCATCGTGTGGAAGAGAGAGGAACCCCGAGTAGAGCCCGAGATTTGTGACATGGGAGGGGTACCTATCTGATGCACATCAACATTCACCTTCTCCACTCATGTTATTCTCCCATTCCAGTCAAATTTGGTATGATCCCATTAACGTAGCCTTAGGTACTCGTTATAGTATAGAATTTACTGCCGTTCTGGACAGGCCTAGGTCTTTTAGCAAGTTATAGAGCTGATTTTACTGGTATACCTTTCTTTCCTACTTCTATAACCAATTTTTATCAATTCATCCGTAAGTTCATAATATTTATTTAGTTTCGTTGCATAGTCTTTATTTATTTAAATTTAGCCCATGGAGTCAACATATTTGACCATATTTTATTCTAGAAATAATTTCCACGCAATTTTACATTGTTTTCTACTAGAAAAAAAATTACGTGATATTTGCTAAGTTCCTCCTCCCTAAGTGAGATTTGGAAAGATTTAGTTTGATCCCCTCCTGCCCTAGAACACCTCACGTAATTAATGGATGCCCTCTTAATACAGAAATGAGTCTGTCTATAGTTTGAATAATATAAGTTTGTTGTGTACAGGAAGCAATTGGTGTAAGCTACAGCACCCAAACAGTTGCAGTAACAGCTGGAAACTTTGGTTCAATAGTAAAATGGAATATATCCACAAGTGTAGTCCATAATTATGGAATCATTCTTAGGAAGTTTAAACCAACCTGTATAGCTTGCTCTAAGTTCATACCTTTGATGGTAGCTGTTGGTACAAAACAAGGAGTAGTTTTTGTTTTGGATTTAAATGATGGTAAGTGATTATTATCCATTTACTACTTTGAATTGTTTTTTGTTTTATAGCCGGTTCTGAAATGGTTTAAAATTGAATAGGTTATTAATAAGACCTTAAAAGTCACTAAAAGGTTTTCAGAAAGTAATAAAATATGTTTTGTTATATTACTTTTGGTGACCATTTCTCAAAGTTTAAAACAATAATGAACTTCAGAAATCATTAGCAGTAAAAAAAATTAAGAAATTTTGATTTTGACTCACTCAACAAGTGTTAAGTAATATAATGATTAAATTTAGTTAAAGGGAAAGTAGTCTACAAAGTAAGAGCTCATGACGATGACATCTATAATGTATCATGGTGTCCTCAATATGAAGTAGTTGTTAAGAAGTTCCTCAATAAAAAAGAAAAGAAAACAAGTATTAGTAAAAGATTAGAAAGGCAAGTGCTTCCTGACGAATTGGAAGTGGATCCTAATAAATCAGGTACCGCAAAGAATCTTCCAGACGATAGTTTTGATGAAACAATAGTTGAAGAAGATAATACATTTGATATTTACAAAGACCATGAGGCAGATGAATTTGGACATAAGAAATATGTGCCAGAAGACATTATAGTCAAGGTGACGGAGGAAAACGAAACAGATGACTTTCTAGCAGAATGTTTGAAACTTAAAGAGGATATACTTAAAAGGAAGCATGAGGAATCATCGATAGCTAACCTTGTAGAAGCATTAGATAAAACTCATATGGATGGTGAAAGTAGTACTTCAGAAACTCCAGTGACTAATGATGACAATAAGGATGATGTTTTTAGTATTCATATCCAGAAACATCTGTTAGCTAGTATTGGAAAGCTTGGGTATGTATAAACTAGACTTTAATTTATATCTTTGTAACATTTGTCATAAAAGCTAGTCAAATTTCGAGAGCATACGCAGTGCATAACGCAAGAATTACTTAATTGCGCAGAGTTAGATGCTCGTACCAAACTCTAACTAAACCTAGTGAGCCGACCATACAGATCCTCCCGTTTGAAAATTTGTCGGATTACAGTTTACTAGTATTTTGAAGGAAAAATAAAGTCAGCTAACCCTAATGTGGTGGATTATACATCAGCTGGCTGCTTAACCATGTAACATTTTGATTTTTTATAGCAAAATCACAGTTCAACACCATTTAAGTAGCTTTTAACAAACAGGTGTTTTGTGAGTCAAAATTCAAATTCAAAATATTTTATTCATATAGACTTTTTACAAAGTACTTTTAAGACGTCAAAATTGGTCAGTCAGTCAGTTTGTCTTAAGCTACCACCAGTTCGGAAAGCAGTTTCCTGATGAGAAGAACTGGCAAGAAACTCAACAGTTGCTCTTTTCAAAATGCCATTGTTTACATCAGTCTGTTTTACAAAGGTATAATCATTCAGCTGAGCATCAACGTCATTTTGAATCCAAGCTTTGTCATCATTCAAGTAATCTTGTATAGAGTAGTAAGCTTTATTTACTAAACACTTTTTTATTCGAGTTTTAAATTGCTGAAGTGGCCAATCTAATATAGGCCTTGGAATCTTGTTATAGATGTGAACACCAAGCCCAATGAAACTATTACTCACTTTGTGGAGACGATAGTATGGCGTTACAAATTTATTTTTATTTCCAGTATTTTTACTGTGTGTGTTGGAAAATAACGTAATATTCTGCCTAATGTATAATATGTTACAATAAATGTATTGTGACGGCACCGTAAGAATACCTATTTTATTAAAAACATCTCGAAGGGAATCTCTCGCCCTCAGATTGTAAATGGACTGCTCTTTTTTGAAGGACAAAAATGGATTCTATATCGGCGGCCCTGCCCCATAATAAAATGCCGTAGGACATTATACTTTGAAAGTAACTAAAATAAACAAGTCTGGCCGTATCAATATCAGTTAGTTGCCTTACTTTTTTTACTGCGTAAGCTGTGAGCTGAGTTTTCCCGCCAAAGATAAATGGGAGTTCCACTGAAGTTTTGGCTCTAGTTATTCCCAAAGAGAAGTTCGACTTTGACTCCGTTTATTCACTTACGAAACTCCTGTTTGTAAAATTCTTTTTTCTATATATTTAGAAGGCTGCCACTGCTCGCCCCACCCACGGAATCGCAGCTGACGGTCACTAGTAATCATAATATATATTCCTTTGCGGTATACGAATTTTCACTCGAAAGGAAATAATTGACCGAATTTGAATCTGGCTCCTGTTCCATAGTGACAGACGGAGGGACGGACAGCGGACTCTTAGTAATAGGGTCCCGTTTTTGTCCTTTGGGTACGGAACCCCAAAGTAGTCTTGTAAAAACTCGAGAACTTTGAAATATTTTATAGGAAGTTTTAAAATGTAAAAAAATGTTAAAATGATACTGATAAATTTTTGCCTGTAGCAATACACCTTGGCGAAGCGCGGACAGGTCAGCTAGTATCTTTTCTTTTTTAATGTCAGTGTGCGTCGATGACCACCCCTCGCTCCCTCTTACCGCAAAGGCGATATATTAGTTGTTTGGTATGTCTGTAGAATTAATTTGTATTTAATTGCATTTATTAGTTTAGTGAAGATATGGTCTAAGACTGGCAAACAAGTATCCTCTTGTTTTGTACATAATACTGGAAATAATAAAAAGCAAAAGCAGAAAGTAGCATATTCATCCACAATCCTTTGGTACAAGCCAGATATGCTTCTCATTGCTGATGGAATGGGTCATTTACTGGAGTGTAATCCATTGAATATAGAGAGGTAAATATTATATAAATTATTCATGTCAACAGTAATATAATACAACAACTTATACATACACATATTGTTTAAACCTTTTGATGTAATTTAGAGTATTCACTTACTATATACATTAAAATACAGTACTAATTTTTACTTTTTTTTAATAGTAAAAACAAATTTCAATGGAATAGAGTCCATGCACTTCACAAACGCGGCTTATTCTGTATTGCGTCAAATGCGCCTCGAGTTCTAACATCAGAGCAGCCTCCAGAGGATAACTGGAGAGTTTACACAGTGGCACAGGATCGCAACATAGTAAGCTATTCTATGGAGAGGAGAGAGACAATAGCTGTGCATAACACGACGGGAGGGTTTTTGTATAATTCACAGTGGTGCCCATATGATGCGAAAAAGTGAGTACAAAATATTGCTCTATTTGTATGTGTTATTATAATATATATGTCATATACTAAAATAAAAAGGAAATAAAAGCTATACGGGGGCAACACGGTCAGGATATAACTAAACGTTACGCTCCCTTACCATTATGACAGGAACCCAAGCAGTACTTTGGACTTGTGACCAAGGTGTAGATTTAAGGATATGCTTTATTCGATCACTCACCTCCACTGCTTAGTTTCACTGTTTCATCCTACGATTAAATTAACATTAACCTAACCTAACACAAGGCTAACCTAAATTTATCGCAATCCTTGACTTTTCGAAGTTGTGTCTGTTTTAAATATCGTGTGAGCAGTGTTACTAATGTGCGGGAAATTACCCGATTTTCGGGTGACTCTTAAGGCAGCATTCCGATTCCAGCAGTCGCTACCCGGCAGTGGTAAACTGCTTTGTAGGGATTTGTATGTAATGCTTTCCGATGCGCGCGACAGTGTTGCGCGGCCGGGGGGCGTGGCTTGCGCACGATTTCGGCAGCGCCACCGTGCCGCTCCAGAGTAGGGATGGGTTAATACCGATATTTCTCAAGATTAGGTAATACTAATATATTAGTCAGCAAATATTATAATATTTTAACTAATATATTAGGATTAGTGATAGGTATTTAAAATGTTTACTTACACAATACTTTCAGTATTATACTTGACAGGCGTATCATACATCTACGGTAATAATATGTAACTAAGTATTTAATATTGATATTGGTGCCGTTAACTTTGCCGTAAATTTTGATCTGTAGTTATGTTTTAAATCTAGCTTAGGTATGTTATGATTTATTGTATTGGAATTATAAAGAAATATATTTATTACAGAATTATTTTTTATTCATGTATAAAAACATTATGGCATCACGTGTCTTACGAACACCTAAAAATCTGTTCACAGAAATTAATAAAAGCATATTATACTAAATTCTGGACGAGTATCATGGTAATAATCGCATGAAAATAATGTTATTAAGTCGAACAAAGATTATCTGCGGATTGCGATGTCACTAATTTGAATCTTAAAACTATATATATACATAGGGGTCTATGCTAGGGATGTTGCGGATCCACTTTTTTGTTTCCGCGGGTGCGGAGGTTGAAAAAAGTGAAAAAAATATTGGAGTATTATATTTAATGAAAAGTAGAATAGCCGCCTTTTCGGACTCTAGTCTGTTTCGCAAGGGTTCGTATATATTAATCCGCGGATTTTAAGAGGCTCACATCCGCGGATGCGGATGCAGATGAGGATGTCAAAATCGATGCGGATGTTTCGCATTTGCGGATGCGGATGCGAATATTCGCAACTTCCCTAGTCTATGCAAAGGTGATGAGAGTGAGAAATATATCGGTATTATATATCCATCACATTCCCACCAGTCGAGTGAATCAAATCCAATATATTGGTTGGTCACTATAGAGATTAGGTGGCTAAGAAATATTAGCATATCATAGATATCCGAATTGTAATACACGAATCCGTCCAATATTAGTAATCTCTTAACTAATACTAATATATCGGCAACACCACTACTCCGGAGGCAGTATGGTCGCGCCGCTTGGTTATTACGGTAGCCAAAATGGCGTCAGTTACTGATGAAATTGACGAGTTTTTAGTTAAAGATTTAGCTACATTCCTCAACTCTGGATGTATATTATGAATTTACGTTATTCCTTTTTGATGAAAGTAATAACAAAATGATTTTATCATCCTCTTCTTCGTCTTCTATAAGTTGCTTCAGGGCTTTTCGTTTTATTTTATTTATATTTATGTTATCCGACATAGTTCTGATACACAAAACACGTCCGAACGCAGAACTGTTCACACCGAATCCTTCTAGACTGCACGTGGCAGTCGCGGCTCGGCCGCTGCTCTCCGAAAGGAGGTAGTAGCGCCGCACAGCTGGCTCACTGGGTCTAGCTTTTCTCTACTTTCCCATTACATATTTCAATAATAAATTAAAAACATTGATAGATATTTTTTCCATTCTCAGACTGATTAATTGGCAAATTAAATATCAACTCGCATCTATCTCTTTTCAGTTGAATTAGTATTCTAAACTAATACTGCGCGTGTAAGTTCTGCAAAATGTCCTTAAAGGTGCATGTGTATACCAGCATGGTAGAGTAAGGGTTAAAAAAAGGATGATTGTCCTCAGTAGTGTTTTGTTATCGAAAATAAATATTCACAGGGTAGCAGTAAGTGTGGGTGACGGTGCAATCCGAGTGTGGGAGGCAGATCTTAGTGAAGAGGACGAGACGAAATTGTGTCAGAGCAAGGTTACCACATTCTGGCAAAATGTTCAGGGTAAAGTGTTGACTGTCGCGTGGCATCCCACCAGGGAAAACCTGCTTGCTTTCTCTACTGCTGAATCTAGGGTAAGACTTTATTAAGTTTAATTATTTATAAGAATCAATTCTTGGGTTTTGTTATCAGATATATATTTATGTGCGTGTAAGTAATTTTCCATTAAAAACTTTAGATTGCTTTTTTTTTTAATTCCACATTTTATTTAGTTTGTATCACCAAAATAATTTAATATGTTAAGTGTAAATCACATAATTTTGGTGTGCAATAATTTTTAAAACTACACTTTCTTTGTACAGTAGTAAAGTTAAAAAACATTAAAATTGGTGATTTTCAATATGTTTTTAATCAGTGAGGGGACGGGTTAGAATGCAATCTTCCGTAGTCGCAGGGAGAGCATCTTGTAAGATGTGAGTATCCCAGTACCCCTTGGTGGTAAAGGACTGTTTCCCGACTGGCTTGCGACCACCAGCATGTGAATCCGTCTAGTCAAGTCGCAATGGGGGTCAGATCTATACCCTCCCTCTTCCATTCTATTAATCCTGCGGTTCAGTGACTCCTTACTCTATCTTCGAGGTGGCAACGCACCAGCAGTTCAAGAGACACTTTCTAGTATTGCCGATGTCCATTGGCGACGGTGATCACTTATCATCAGGGGAACAGTCTGCTCGCTTGTCCCTTAATTAAAAAAATCAGTAGTGTAAGTTTGCTTAAGCAAAGAAGAATTTTAATTTTCCTTTCAGATTGGTACAATAGACACGAGCGGTAAATCTGAACGCCCTGCGAGGAATGTTGCGTCTGCGTTTCGAGGTGGAATATATTGTTTGTATTGGGGTGAAAATAATGACCTTTACGCGTGCGGTGGGGGAGAAGTATTTGTATACAGGATGGACAAACGAGAAAAAGGTAATATAAAATGTTTACACTATTGACATCTATCACAATAGTCTTCCTCTTTCTCTATGTCGTGATTCTGAACGATTGGAATTCTTCAAAGTTAATAGTTGCGGTTACCATTAGTGCTTGATCCGCTATAATTAGTGCTCTTAGGACTCCTTTGTTTAAATAGTTAAACACTTGTAATCTTTATTATAGCAATCAACATCAATCTTCAACTGTAATTTTTCAAATACTTGTACTTGAAATAAAAAATACTGAATATCTATTTCCATTTTGGTATTTGAAATACCTTTTAAGACATATTTTGTATTTGCAACATGTAAAATACATTTTGACATCAATAAATTTTGTCATCTCCAAATGGATATGATAAACTATTCTCACTATGGCAACACTGAATTGATGTTCGTTAATTTAATATTTTATTGTACATCCAATGTAATCTTTGTTTTTTTTAAGGAACAAAAAAATTCAGGACTAATATCAGTGTTTAGATGGTTGGTTTTAAGGGTAAAAAACGCTTTATCTCGATTACCGGAGTCCTATAGAAAAAAGTTAGATGGCAAAGTTTTTGGTGAAAACTTAGTTTTATATGTCCCAAATACACTGTATTTTTTTATTTAAATAATTTTTTTTTTATTAAAAATATTTATAATTTTATTTTACTTTTGACCATTTGTGAAGGCTTCGGCACTGGTCTATTAGTAATAAATTAAAGGTAAATTCATATTAACCCATAATAGGATTTTATTTGAATAAAATATTTTGAAAACATGTATTTTGCATTTAGTATTTTAAATACAAAAAGTATTTCAATATAGCATTTGAATACTTTTTATAAACTAATTTGTACATCTCAGTAAACAATAGAATGTTTTTAACAGATCCAGAACAAGTTAAAGTAGAAGTGGAAGGCGTGACCTGGAAACTGACCGCAATCTCGTGGCATTCGCGTGGAATACTTTTCGGAAGTGATAACGGAGCCGTCGCGCTCCTCACACACAAACACGAGCTCGTCACACACGCATTTCCGTTCAAGTGAGTCCGCAATTAATTTACTTACATTATTATAGTCTTTGGCGTTTTATTAAGTTTGGTTTATATATATTATATTGCTAATTAGTCGACCCGCGCGACTTCATCCGCATGATGCTCCGCTCCTATTGGTCTTAGCTTGATGATACATAGCCTTATAGCCTTCCTCGATAAATGAGCTATCTAACACTGAAATAATTTTTCAAACCGGACCAGTAGTTCCTGAGATTAGCGCGTTCAAGCAAACTTATCAAAACTGACTATAGATCAAAAGTAGATAAAATAATAAAGTAAAGATTTTAAGGTAATAAAATAAAATAATTTGTTGTAGAAAACAAAAAAATTTTTTTATAATTTTCGTTTTTTAAAGCCCTGTAACTTTTTTCCTTTGCTTTTTAGCGAAAAAATAAAAGAAACCTTTTATGTAGAGAATTAAATTTCCTACAAGATAACGAAAGGGGAAATTAAAAAAAAAATTTTTGACGACATACAATGAAAACAAAGAAACAAAACGAACGATATACAATGATAACAAAGAACAAAAAAAGAAAAAAAATATTCTGACGCAGTCTAATACACACCTCTAATTTTTTACAGTTATGTATATTTTTAGCTATCACAAATAATTATGAGAAAACTTGCCTTGCTGTGAAAACTTGTCTTCATAGACGTTTGTATTCTGCCAATTTTAAACTGTGACTTTTTCATTCTGACGGAACCAAAATGACGTTGATACTCAGAATGATTATACCATTCTAAAACAGACTGATGTAAACAATGGTTGTTGAAAAGAGCGACTGTTGAGTTGTTGAGATTTCCGAGCTGGTGGAGGTTCAGACAAACTGACTGACTGACCAATTGACGTGTCAAAAGATATTTTACGTACTCTATTAGTTCTATTAGCTCAATATATTATAAGTTACATTAATCCCATCCCATTAATGTGGTACCAGTGGACTCTGGACATTTCTCGGGATTCACTAAAACTGCACCATTCTTCCTTTCTCTTCCACTCCTCATTCTTTCGTCAAGGTGGCAACGTCTTCCATGGGTGAAAGAGACCATTTTCCATGTGTAAAAAAAATAATAGGGGCGAGTTGTAGTTGTCTGAATGTGATGCATTATTCTTCAGACTATCTATAGATTTAATTATTTCCTTATTATTAATTAGTTAAATGAATAAACTATCTTTCATTGTATTTATTAAACGTATTGTCAAGGGTTGTTAATTTATTACTTTATTTATTATTTGAATTTGTCATTTGTTGTGTTCCTGATCTGATTCCACGTGGCTTTAGCAATACTTTTAGCATATTTTAAGCGTGTGTTCTATATTTTGGAAGGTGTCTGTGATGTGTAATATGTCTGATGTAATCAATTGATCAGTATTGTGATTTGTAAAAAGTCTAATTGAATAAAATGTTTTGAGTTTGAGTTCTGACAAGAGACTCATCCACAATGGTAAGACATGAAATGATAATTTAAATTTAATTTCCAGCAAAATGATACACAAAATGGAATGGCATCCACAACAAATTTCGAGCAGCTTTGTCGACTCCCATTACAAAGACCTTATTGCAGTCTCCTCCATGGACAAAAGTTATAATGTTGTTATACTACAGTATACGGACAAAGAAGGTGAGATTCTTACAGGTTTTAGTGTGATTAAAATTGACAATTTTCAATAGGAAATTGACTAAAAATAAATAAATAATTATAATGTGTAATAGTATGATTTAAAGCATGCTAAAGTGACTATCTTGGCCACAGGTAATCAAGAGGCTACTATATAATCGATTAAATATGAATAAGACTGCATGAAATTAACTAAAATTATTTTATATTACATATTTTTTTCTGTATATGACAATAACAGTATATTTATGATCAATTGTATAATCAACCCAAAAAAATAAATTTAAATAAAAATTCATTGCTAAATCGATTATACATAGTCCATAAAATCGATGCGTCATCTTTATAGGTCTGTGCTACTCGCACTTGACGTCTCTTTGTTTAAAGTATCCATTCTGTTAACAAATTACTTATTGTTTCCGTACTTGTGCGCTTTCGCATGTATTTTCATAGGACTTAAAAAATTAAAAATAATGCTAAAATACTAAACTTCATTGAAGATTTAAAAATATTTAATGAATATTTAATCATTTGTAGACCGAAATAATGACCACTACAATTATTCCTATTTATAATATACCAACATATTATATATTTTTTTATTTACATCCCATTGCAGATTTAACTATTTTTTTGACATAAAAATCATTGCTGTAACGGTCAGATCATAATGTAGCCCAAAGATGTATGAAATTCTGGCGGTTTCCTTTTGTACACTTTGTGCTATAGAAGTTTTTTTTTATAGCATTATTCATTTCAAATACATAGATTTATCTTAATATAAACAACGCCAAACTGCGCTAACAGTTTGTAGGCGTCACGCTCGTTACAGTTAACAAATACATGTATGACTCTTCACCCTTACGATCCTTAAGTTTTGTATGTGAAATAAGTTCCGACTGGATAAAATAGGGAAATTATAATTATTGTAACAATCCAGATAAATCAAGAAACTAATTTTTTTTTTTAATAGATTACTAGTAGTATGGATCACATACTACTAGTATTCCCTTTACCCCTCCTAGTAAGCTAATAAATAGCTTGTGTCAGGAGTGGGCCACGCCAGTAGTCCAATGTCCGGGATTCGAACCCACGACTTATGGATCGTGAATCCAATGCCCGCTCCACTGAGCTTCTGACGCTAATTTAGAATTATAAATAACATGAATTAATAGAGCCAATGGATTTGCAAGCAACTGCCATTTTTCTGCTGTCACAAAATATATCTCGTTTATATACCAGTTCTATCGCTTCCAATCCCCAATCCCATTCGGTGTTAACCGCTTTTAAATTAAAAACAACCAAAATAAAAACTCATACTATATATATAGTAAAAATACAAACTTATGCTAGCTATCTACTATTTTGTAAATAATGCAATTTTAACACACGAAAAATTAGTAGATAAGAAAAAAAAAATATAAGATGTATCTTAAAAATTTTACTTTTGTAATATGACTACTTTTTTTATGTTATAATTATTTTTCTATCACTGTCTTCTAGCAGCTCCCTATAAGAGTTCCACAGCCTTGGTATAATATCTTTTTTCTAATTTACCTTTATTTTTAGACCTGGTACTATAATTTCTTAGTAAGTATTGATTAGTGGATTATATAGATAGTTCTTATCTCTGTTAATGACGCAATATATTCAACAACGACAAAGGGTATTTACCATATTTTTCTAACAGATGACAGTGTCAGTTAGTTTATTGACAGAACACTTCAAGATCTTTCAATATCTTGGACCAATAGATGGCGCTAAATAGGATTTCATCATTAGTAAAATTTTTTCGTAATGTGTTTTCTGTTACGTTTATTACAGATGGTCCTAAATTAAACACTTGGAAAGTTCTTAGCGGACACACAAATGTAGTGATAGATGTGGCCTGGAATCCACATAAAGACGGACTGCTATTGTCCACTTCACAAGATACCAATATAAGAGTAAGTCACTAAACCAATATTCACTTTAGATAAGTTTTCAAAAAACTACATGCTTTTTAAAAATACTTGATTCTTAGGAAATAGAATATTTTTAATAAACAACAAGTACAAATATTGAGCAAGAGATTCAAGGTAGTTGAAACAGAATGATGTAGATCTAATCATCAAAGTATAACATTACTTATAATTTTTTTTGTGTTGTTCTAAATTATGATGTGTTATTTCTGTACGTTGTTGTTGTGACGTCACATAAACCGCGCCAAATTAACAAGCTTTGAATATTTTTTTATATTTTAAACTGCGCTGCGGGGTGCTCCACACCGGAGCGTCGGCGTGTATTTTTTGTTTATATTGATATTTATAATTACGTAACATCTTTTGAATGGAATATCCGACTTAAATAATTCAAAAAGTAATCATCAGGTATTGATATAATTTATTTGGATAAGAATTAATACAAAGGTATGGATAACATGGTCTGATTGTGATAAGCATTTCTATCAACTTTTAAAATGTAAAAAAGTAGTTATAGTGACATAACTACAATAGTTGGACATATGGTCTCGCGAACTTTTTTGTAGATATTGACACGTTCTATAATATTCTAGAACATTTTTTTGTTCTATCATCAATAATTTTTGCAGCGCATGCGATGAAAGTTATTTTATGGCTAATTTTTTTGCACTTTGGGTTGGTTTTAGTAAGAATTTCTGAGGATCTCTAATTTTTTCTAGCAATAAATATAGCTTATGTTACTCAGGGATAATGTAGCTTTCTAACGGCAAAAGAATTTTTGAAATGGGTCCAGAAGTTTTTAAGTTTATTCCTTACATACAAAAATACAAATCTTTCCTTTATAATATTAGTATAGATAATGAGCGGCTTGCCCTCGCTCGCTCCGATAATCAGTGAAAGAATTATTAAAATTGGATTTATAGTTCCAGAGAAAACCTTCAATGTACAAAAAGAAACAATGGCATTTAAATGGACAAATCTTTTTAATTATAATATTGATGGCAACACCACATAGCCTACGATACTAAGAAAGGCTGTAGCTTTCCATCGATGAAAGAATTAATTCATAGTATCATAATAACCTATATAGTTGGTTACTTGTGATTTACATTGAAGGTAGTTAAGTGGGTAAATATATAAATACTAGCTGAGCCGTCGAACGTTCGTACCACCTAACAGTCAATGAATGTCGTGTTACAGATTAGCTAAACTGTTGACAACCAATATATATGTCAATCATTTTTCATTACTCACATTATTCTATATTTTTTAAATCTAATCTAATCGATTCGAAAGCTTTCATTAAATACGTTCTTTAATTTGAGGGGAGAGTTTACCGTATCGACGGGATGAACATTAAATGTTTGACAGTTATGAAAACCATCAACATTTTGTATGGGAAAATGTTTTTTCTTTTATTTTGACTATCTCATTATTATTTTTATTTAATCCAGAAATACGAGGTTTAGCGTATTGGTGGGTGTGTGATTAAATGAAATTATATTATCACAACGAAAATAGTTTATTACACCAAATACAACCACACTACAGTTCACAAATAATGATGAAAGATGCAGTACGAAATACACTACGATGAGAAGGAGAATGATTAAATGAATTTAAACTAAACAATGAGCGATTGATAATGAATGAATGTGCACGGGATAATAGGCCGTAATGATATGAAAGTACGGGTGCAAATGGCGTGCGCGTGTCGAGCAAATAGCGGAGAAGCGAATATAGAAGTGTATGCGAGCGTAGCTAAGAGTCGACTGGCGCGGGGCGGCGGGTCGCCTGCGCCGGAGTTTTTCTATTGAGGCGACTACGTCATGCGTGCAAAAAACTAGTGCGGCTCGTTCACACAGCATTCTTTCATTTGCAATTGTTGTATTATATTTTATTTATGTAAATATTATTTATGTAATTATGTAAATGTAATTTTAGTATGTAAGTTAATTTAAATGTGTAAGTTAGTTTTAATGTGTAGGTTAATTTTAGTGTGTAAGTTAATTATAGTTTATGTCAGTGGGATGAGCCCACATCACTCCCCCCCAGAGACCTGGTTAGGGGCGATAATAGTCTGGGAACCGGACACGTCTACCAGAGCGAGTTGTTTTGGGTAGAACAGGAGAGAATGGTATCGATTCCTGTGCGTTCGCAGGTATGGTAGAACTTACTGGTAGGTCGGACTCTTTAGTAAGGTCTTGCTGATCTTTTAGCTCATATGCAGGCTTCAACCTGTCCACGGAGACGGTGACAGGTTTTCCTTTAATGAGGAGCTTAAAAATTTTGTCACCTCTCTCAAGGACTTTGTAAGGGCCTGTGTAAGCCGGCTGAAAGTTTGCGCGCGAAGCGTCCTCACGAAGGAAGACGTTTTCGGTTACTGCAAGGTCTTTAAAAACGAAAACTTTATGTCTTGCGTGATTTGAAGTTGGCACGGGTTTAAGTTTCTCTGCAAAAGAACGTAAGCGCCCTGTGAAGTCAGACAAGTCCACCGTACAGGGTGTACTCGAATCGAAAAACTCGCCAGGAAGTCTGAGTGGTTCACCATAAACAAGCTCAGCAGACGAAGTCTGTAGGTCCTGCTTATACGCGCTGCGAATGCCAAGGAGTACGAAAGGTAAGACTTCTGTCCATGATGCGTCAGCGTGACACGTAATGGAGGCCTTGAGTTGCCTATGAAAACGTTCTACAAGGCCATTACAGGCTGGGTGGTAGGCAGTTGTGCGTTTGTGCTGAAATCCAGCAGTCTTTGACAGGTATTGAAACAGTGCCGATTCGAATTGTCGGCCGCGATCTGTAACAATATCTGTAGGACAACCGAATCTGGAAATCCAGCCAGATATAAACGCCTTTGCCACGGTTTCTGCACTAATATCGGGTATTGGCATGACTTCAGGCCATCGGGTAAAGCGGTCTACGGCCGTCAAGCAATACCTGTATCCTTGTGAACTTGGCAGGGGACCAATCAGATCTATATGGACCTGTTTGAAGCGCGCACGTGGTAAGTCGAAAGTGCCCAAAGGGGAGGACACGTGACGACTGACCTTTACGCGTTGGCAAGAAGAGCATGTTCTAGCCCACTCTCGGCAGTCTTTCCTTACCCCCGGCCACACGAATCGTTCGGCCACTAATTTAGCTGTTGCAGTTGCACCGGGGTGGCTAAGCGAATGTAAACTCCGAAAAACCGACTTGCGAAACTCCTTAGTAACAAAAGGCCTGGGAGTCGGTGTACTGGTGTCACAATACAAAGGTAATCGACTTCCAGGATGATTCATTTTCTTCAGGCGAAGAGATGAGCTGTCACTCAGATATTGAATTAACTCAGGGTCAGCTTCTTGAGCCGTGGCGAGATCAGTCAGGCATATTGGTGTCTCCAATTCGTTAACGCGAGATAAGGTGTCGGCCACGATATTATTTTTGCCAGAGATGTGCCTTATGTCGGTCGTGAATTGTGATATATAATCCAAATGCCTGAACTGTCTTGGTGAACAATTACGCTTTCGGTCATGAAAAGCATAACAGATAGGCTTATGGTCTGTGTAGACCGTAAAGTGTCTCGCCTCGAGCATATGCCGGAAGTACTTAATCGATTCATAAATCGCGAGTAGCTCCCGGTCGTATGGAGAATATTTCTCTTGTGATGGGCTCAGTTTCCTAGAGAAGAAAGCTAGTGGCTTCCATTCGTCATTACAAAACTGTTGTAAAACAGATCCGATACCGTAATCACTTGCATCTGTGACCAACGCAAGCTTGGCGTGACAATTTGGATGCGCCAGGAGAGCTGCGTCAGAAAGGCTTTCTTTGGTCTTAGTAAAAGCCTCCAGAGCATTACCGGTTAGGATGACGGGCGTTGAGCCTTTGACTGCTCCTGTAAGAAGAGCGTTGAGAGGAGATTGTATCTGGGCGGCATTAGGCAAGAAACGCCTATAGAAATTAGCCATGCCCAGAAAGCGTCTAAGCTCTCTAACGGTCTTGGGGGTAGGAAAGTTGCGAATGGCTTGAACTTTCTCATCCAGTGGCTTGGTTCCGCTCTCCGAGATACGATAACCTAAAAAGGTTACCTCGGGAGCCCCGAAAATGCACTTGGATGGATTGATGACCATGCCATAGTCGCGGAGCCTAGTAAACACTTGCCGTAAATGATTTTCATGCTCAGCTTCATTTTTGCTGAAAACAAGAAAATCGTCAAGGTAACAATAAACAAAATCTAGTCCACGCATCATTTCGTCGACAAATCTTTGGAATGTTTGACCCGCGTTACGAAGACCAAACGTCATGAATGGAAATTCAAACATTCCAAAGGGTGTCGTGATAGCCGTCTTAGGGATGTCCTCCTCACAAACAGGTATTTGATTGTACGCCTTCACCAGATCTAAAGTGCTAAAGACTTTGCAACCAGAAATACTATGCGTGAAGTCGTGGATGTGTCGTATCGGATACCTGTCCGGGATGGTTCGGGCATTAAGTTGTCTGTAATCTCCACAGGGACGCCAGCCGTTATCTTTTTTCGGCGCTAAATGCAATGGTGATGACCATGAGCTTTCTGAAAGCCTAGCTGTGCCATTAGCTATCATGGCATCGAACTCTGCTTTCGCGATCTTCAGCTTGTCAGGTGCTAAGCGTCTAGGGGTGGATGTAACAGGTGGACCAGGTGTAGTGCGTATGTGATGTTGAGTTTTATGAGGTATGTGGCGTTGTGTACCTGCTGGTCGTGTTATAACAGTAAAGTCACGTGAAAGAATGCTATGGTACCGAGAATCGCCAGTGATAACCTTAACAGAAAGAACATCAGAATAATTATTTACACTACTAGCATTAATATACAATGTTGTAGTATTGTCTACAATTTTCTTATTTTTGCAATCTACTATTAAATTATAAAAGCACAAAAAATCCACTCCTATAATGGGTTTAGTAATATCAGCTACTACAAAACGCCAAGGGTACGTACGACGCAGCCCAAGATCTAAATTAAGGTGTGCGTAGCCGTAAGTATTTATGGTAGTCCCGTTGGCCGCTGTCAATTTATAACTCGTGGGTGCACGACGATCTCGAAGTTGGGACCGGGGGAAAACACAGAGGTCGCTGCCGGTGTCGACCAGAAATTGTGTTTTTGAGCTGCGGTCCGTCACGAAGAGGCGACCAGGGGAAGCAAGGCAATCGTTCGTCGCCATCACCGACTGCCTGTCGCGTTTCCCGACTTCTGGTAGTCGCAAGGCTTCTGACACTGGTGGGCTCTGGATCCAAATTTACTATGGTACCAGCAAATCGGGTACCGCCGGTATGCAGATGCCGACCGCGATCTACTGCGCGAGGGGTACCTTGGTCGAGACCTGGGCCGATTGGGAGGTCGAGAAGGACGTCTACGATCTTCAAGTTTAACCGCCAGGTGTTCCACCATCTTTCTCAATTCCGCGATTTCTTGGGAAGTGGAGCTGGAACCACCAGAGGAAGAAGCTGCCATGACGTTGAGAGGAGTTGTGATCTCCTGAATCCTATCAGCCAGTTCTGCAAGCTGCTCCAGCGGCATGTATGTTTGGGACGCCAACACCGTCTGTATGCTGTGAGGCAGTCGATCACTCCAGATAGTTCGTATGAACTCCTCAGGAACATTAGGTCCCTCTAGGTCTTGCAGGTGCCGCAGAAAATGGGACGCCTTCCGGTCTCCGAGTTGCTCGTGCGTCAGTAGCTGCCTCACTTTTTTTTCATGTGAGGCGGTGAGTCGTTTAATGAGCTCTTGTTTTATTTTTTCATATCGATTCGTAGTGGGAGGGTTCAGAATTATATCCTTGACAATTTTAGCCTGGCCAATTTCTAAATTGCATATAACATTGTTGAATTTTTCGGCGTCGTTTTTAATGTCAAAATTGTCAAACTGTCCCTCCAACAATGCGAACCATATCTCTGGGTCCTCCGGAGAAAACGTAGGAACTTTCAGTACAATTTTTTTTGTTTTAACGAACTCACCAGATTCGGACTCTGTGTGAACACGCACTTTCTTCATTCGTTTGGTAATTCTGCTTCCAGACGCTGCTGATTCACTTGAATCGCTGTGTTGTGACATTGTGTCCAGCTTCAGGGGTCACCAGTTTAGCGTATTGGTGGGTGTGTGATTAAATGAAATTATATTATCACAACGAAAATAGTTTATTACACCAAATACAACCACACTACAGTTCACAAATAATGATGAAAGATGCAGTACGAAATACACTACGATGAGAAGGAGAATGATTAAATGAATTTAAACTAAACAATGAGCGATTGATAATGAATGAATGTGCACGGGATAATAGGCCGTAATGATATGAAAGTACGGGTGCAAATGGCGTGCGCGTGTCGAGCAAATAGCGGAGAAGCGAATATAGAAGTGTATGCGAGCGTAGCTAAGAGTCGACTGGCGCGGGGCGGCGGGTCGCCTGCGCCGGAGTTTTTCTATTGAGGCGACTACGTCATGCGTGCAAAAAACTAGTGCGGCTCGTTCACACAGCATTCTTTCATTTGCAATTGTTGTATTATATTTTATTTATGTAAATATTATTTATGTAATTATGTAAATGTAATTTTAGTATGTAAGTTAATTTAAATGTGTAAGTTAGTTTTAATGTGTAGGTTAATTTTAGTGTGTAAGTTAATTATAGTTTATGTCAGTGGGATGAGCCCACACGAGGCATAGTTTGATGTTGTATTTATTGTACTTGCACTCCAGGTATGGGATGTAATCCAAGGCACATGTGTAGCATTATTCGGCCACCACACACAATCATCGATGGGGGCAACATGGAGCGCGTTCCCGCAGCTCTCCCGTGCAATCTTCTCCGGAGGGGCAGATTGCTGTTTGAGGGTTTGGAACTATGAGGATCATCCACCTGAAGCATATACCGGTATGTATATCTACCACACTATTAATAATGATTAAAGTGCTTAAGATAGTTGGTTAGAGTATACAATCTTTTATAAGCATCAACAAGAACCAAAGCAGTGCCTTGGTCTTGTGACCAAGATGTAGGCTTAAAGGATCCTTTCAAATAATTACAACACTCGCTTCCATTGCCCAGGTTATCTGTTTAAACCTAAGGTTAAATTTACATATTCATAACCTAACAAGGCTTACCTAACCTCAGGCTAACGTTGTTTTTACATAACCGCGTAGCAACTACATTGAAGAACTTACTTGACCTTAATCCGACAGCACTACCAAGCACTGCATTTAACACCTTTACCAACACTACCCAGAGACCTCGCGTGTGACTAAGACCCATGCTATGTCGTCTTTAGACAAATCTACTAGAACTATGGACACTATCGCCATCTAGTATTCAGTATGGAAATAACGTGAAATGTTTTCAATGTTGCTACTATTAACTATACTATTCGAGATTATTTAATAATTATTATGAAAAATAAATTAATTTATGAACAAAAACTGAATATTAATATTTACTATAAACTGAAATTTAATAAACATATTTTTAAAATTAAATTTGTGAGTTATGGTAACAAAATAGCAAATGTCAAAACTTTTAAATTCAAAACTGCTATAATAGCTATCAAACATTATTTTTTTCTCTTGGTGTAGTAACTAATAATTGGGTTTTACAATGTTTTCCCTTTTTGATTTGTGTGTATCACTGTTTTACCCTCAAAACCTAGAAGATTCATCATAGTTCGTTCTCTAGTTTTTGTGTGAAAAGCCACAAACATGTCCATATCAATTCGAAATTCCGCATTTATAATCCACTCATAGGATAAATGTGTAAATGTTAATGAGTGTTATTTTTGTAAGCCAATTTATTATTTTATAATTGTATATAAAGCTATTTTCATGTTCATGTATGGTACATAATAATAAAGTCATCGACAAATTTGATTATTTATTTATTTTCCTCAAAATTTCACATAATATTTACAATTTTCATTTTTCTTACTGCAATATTAAGTTATATGAGTATAGATAGTATCTATATAACTGCAAATCGAGCTTTAACACTCACCACCAGATGGAGCCACTTTCTAAGAACCAAATTATTAGCCAAGAAGAACATCTATTACAGGATATACATATTAATCTATGCTAAGACCGCAGTCCAACTGTCAAGGGAATATAGAGTCAAGACTATCAAAATGACGGAAGTGAAAATCGTAATCGAGACGATTTGATTTTTCGAATATCGTTTACTCCTTGCCGACAACTATTACAAAAAAAAAACTTTTTTTTTCGATTAGTCGATATTATAGACTCGTGTGGAAATAATTCTTAAAGGCGATGAAATGTAAAATAAACAGACTATGTATCTATTTGCTAACTTAATATGCTAAAATAATTGCACTCGGCTATGGCTACATTATTAAGGTTATCATTTTTTATTTAATAAGTAAATGTTATAATTTATTATTTATTTTTACGTAATTCTTTTGTAATTGTTAGGTTTTATTTAAATTTAATTATTATAAAATATCGATATTTGATCAAACGTTATTAAATTATTTATAGGGAGGTTTTAAATATTAACTTGGCAACACATGCCTACGACTCTGTTGCACTCCTGTCATTATAGTGGGAATAAAGTTTAGTTGCTCTCGGAACTCGTGTGATTTCAGTGAATATTTAAATAATTAGTGTAATTGCTGTTTTGCTGGAGAAGGATGGTTTACTAATAGTAGAAAGGCTTTTTAATCCTGCACCTGGGTCGCAGGGCCCAGGCACTACTCGGCTATGATTATAATTTTGTTAAATACTAAGACTCTCTGTTAAGTTTATTTATATTAATAATCATTATTTTGTATGTCCATAGAAATTAAACATGTAATAGCACCAAAAAGTGAGAAGAAAAAAAAGATAAATGAAGCAGAGGAGCAAAAGAAAAAAGCCCCCGCAATAACTGCAACAGATGTTAAGAAAAAATGTCCAAGGAGGTTTCTTCTACCAAACCTTTTCCGACAATTTACTTTTACTTTGAATATACTAAAGATAATGGTGAACGATGCCTGTGATAAGAAGAAATTAGAAAACGGTGATGAGATAGATGATAAGGAGGAAGGGATGGAAGAGAAGCCCTGCGAAGTAGATTACACAGATATCTTCGGAAGCACTAATGAAGTTAATAAGATATTAGATTTGGAAAGTAAGTTTGCAATACGTTTTTCTTCTTCTTTTTTTAATGAATAAATTATCAAAATAATTACGCTCGAATTCGTTCACGTGTTGCTCCGCTCCTATGGGTCGTAGCGAGATGTTAAATAGCCTATGTTACTCCTTGTTACATTAGCTATCTGCCAATGAAAGACCCGTCAAAATTGGTCCAGCCGTTTTAGAGATTACTCGGAACAAACAGACAGACAAAAATTTTACAGAAATGTTCTGGTATATGTACCGTGTGGGTCATCACTCCAATTTTATTTATTTGTATGGGACGCCAACCACCATTTTTCTTCAAAATCCTATAACTCGGAAACTTTTTATGGTATAATCCTTGGTCAAAGTTATTTCTTTAGAATTAAATGCAACGAAAGTGTCCATTGCGGCGTTATCGTAAGTAAGTAAGTAAGTGATTTGTATTCGGTCAATCCCTTGATATAATAGCTCACATTTTCAGGGATTTTTTAAAAAGTATTTCCAATAAAATTTCGATTTGGAATTGAAAAAAAAAAGTCGCAAAAAAGCACCCTAATATAAATCAAAAATCTATTGAAAACCCTCCTTGGTGATAGCTGACCAGTCTTAACCCCTCTCTCCCACCCCATTCTATTCTTCTTCTATTCTCCCATCCCATCCTTATTACCCCCCTTTTATATTCGAGGTGCCAACGGATCGGCAAAACAAGAGTCACTCTCATGTATTGCCGATGTCCATGGGCGACTGTGGCCACTTACCATCAGGTGGATCGTTTGATTAATATTATTATATTTGTGCAGTGCAGATGCATCTAGAAAACAACCGCTACGAGGCTTACTTTATGCTGTGCATGTTCCGCGGACACATCGACACAATGATAAAGGTCGCCAGCGAAAAGGACTTGCTGTGTCCCTTCCTTGTGAGCTTAACGCCGTGTGTTTCATTTAAGTAAGTATTAAACATATTTTATGCATAGTTGGCATACGAACGGAATCTAAATCTTCCTAAAACGAATCCTACACTACGTTCTCGCACTATATACACATCACCGATATTTACAGTCCTATTTTTAATATTTACAGTTCCACAATTTTTACGCGCATTACCTACACACTATTTCCACCACTGTTAGTCTCAATACACTTCACAATGATCCTATCTACGATATCTCTTCGAACTCTCTTCTTCACTGTCGGGTATTAGACTGACTCACAATCGTCCGTACAACGCTTTATATAGAGGACTAGCTTTTACCAGCAACTTCGTTTGCGATATTAGGGTAGTTATATTAGCCTACAGGAGATCCTCTGTAGACATATTTGATAATTTCATGATGTAGTCATACTAACTTTGCACTCCCGTTTTACCCCCTTAAGGGATTACTTTCGAAAAAATATTTTGCCCCTGTTTCATGACTTCCAATGAAGAATCTTCATACTGAAATTAATTTGAATAACTTCAAAAACGGTAGAGTTTCATACTAACTTTGCACCCCCGTTTTACCCCCTTAGGGGGTGAATTTTCAAAAATCCTTTCTTAGTGCTCCCCTACGTTATAAAAGGAACCCCTGTGCAAAATTTCAAGTTTCTAACTCTTATAGATTAGGCCCTGCGTTGATATGTCAGTCAGTCAGCTTCTCCTTTTATATATATAGATAGATTTCATATAGAAACTTCTCGTTACTTGATTCTAGCAATTTAAAAAAAAAGAATATTCTTGACAACCTGGAAAGATCTAGAGTTATACTCATCTCACTCGAACATATAAATTTGCGCAATGCCGTCCTTTTACCACATGTCAATCATCGAAGGCTCGCGAAATTTCCAGCGAACGACATCTTGCTATCCCTCTCGCTCCATCTTGCCGTCTTATTCTATTTTGACATTTTCCAGCAAGTTCGAAATAAAGCTAGGTTTAGGCATGCGAATTGTTTTGATGTTGATTCGCAACAATACTTTGATAAGTCGAGTGACCGAGGTGTGAGACTCAAATTCAAATTGCAGCCAAAACAAAAACATGCAAACCATTATGTTGCTATATTATAGCTTTGTTAGATCATTCTTAGAATATAGTTCTACCGTCTGGAATTCTATGTATAATATCCATATTGACACGTTAGATAAAATTCAACGCAAATTTTGTAAATATCTGCACTTTAAATCCAATGAGCTTGGCATACGGCTTTTAAATTACTATTAAATGAAATCAGAATGAGCAGTGATGGCCCAGTGGTTGAAACTTCAAGTTTTACTCGGGAGGTCCGAGGTTCGATCCTGGACACACACCTCTGACTCTGAGTTATGTGTGTTTTAAGCAATTAAATATCACTAGCTTTAACGGTGAAGGAAAACATCGTGAGGAAACCTGCACTCCTGAGATTTCCCTAAAAGTTCTCAAAGGTGTGTGAAGTCTGTCAACCCACCCGCACTTGGCCAGCGCGGTGGACTATGGCCTAATACCCTCCTCAATCTGAGATATCCCAAAACATACACGCGTACTATATCCTTGTCCCACGTTCCTTTTACTAATACCAATTATGCTCGAAATACTTTTTCTTATAGATCATATGAAACCTACAATACAAAATTTGTTGATATTGATTTTAGTGTTTGTGTTGACGGACACTCCAAGATTTAGCACACATTTTGAGAGGTACTTATTATAATATCCTCTAATCTAAACTCCATTTAAATCTAAGATATGTCTGAGTTTGCAGTGTTCGTCATTTACTGATAATTGATTAATAAGTTTTTAAAATAAATTAATAATTATCGTTATGATGACATGTTATTCCGTCTGTAGGGCAATTTGAACACTTTGTCCTTTTAAGTCATGCACGTATGACGTTAAAACAACTAAACCAATTTGAATGAAATTTACACACAAAGTTCCTGTGGGAAAGAAGGATAGGATGGTATAATAAAAGCTGAAGCTAATGAGTTTGGTACAATTTGTTGTATGTCTTTTAATATAGATTCAGTTACAATTGAACCTTGGGTTCGATAATACATTAGGAAATTCAACAAATAGGATATATATGTCGGAGAATAATAAAAGACTATCGAATAATCGAATCGTCATCGGTGTGTATGGCGTTGGAGTAGGGTAGTAGTCACTTCCGTTGTTTTGACAGTCTGGACCCTCGACCCTTTATATGCCATCGACAGTCTGACTGAAGTCTTAGTCGTGGACAGTCTCTCAAGAAGTGAAGTAGTGTCTGAATAGTGATAGTGTTGTGTTAGTGCTAGGAGTGCTGTCCGATCAAGGTCACGTGAGTACCTCACAATGTAATTGCCTCGTCTTGTGTTAGGTTAGGTTTATGTACGTTTAACCTTGGGTTTAAACAGAGAGCCTAGCAGTGGAGGCGAGTGTCGTGATCACTTAAAGGAGCTCCTTAAGCCTACACCTTGGTCACAAGTCCAAGGCGCTGCTTAGGTTTCTCACGTAATTGTTAGATCATATTTGATAATTTATCGATTCAATAGGAGTATCTACGTTGCGTTTACCCAATAGCCATTCGATATCATCACTCCCTTTTAGTGTTCCCCAATATTCCTCATCTCCGTCCTTCCATTTTCCTTTTCATCATTTTAAAATCCCCGACATATATTATGGTGATTGTTTATTTATACGATTTTTTTAGGTATTGGAAAGACGTTACACAACTATTTTTGGCACAAATTGAAAGACTGGATGCAAAGAATGAAGCAGAAAAAATATTTGGTAAGTAAAGAGTACATAAGTTTATACTTTTTTTTTAAAGATTACCAGCAGTTTGGATTACAAAGTATACTTAACCCATCCAACTAAACTAAGGGCCATTAACAGCTTGTGATAATCTAGATGCTGGTGAGTGAAGTCACGTCTGTAGTGCCGTGACCGGTATTTAAACCCGCGACTTGTAATAACTTAGCCAGTATAAGATGTTTACTTATTCCCCTATACAATATAGTATGCGGTTTTTTTTTAATGATAATTTGTCACAGATAATATATTTAATACCTAACACATTACAAAATTTTTAACAATCATTATTTCAAGACATATTAGTTGTTAATATTTTTAATCAAAAGATAACCGGAAGAGATCTCGTTAACTCCCAGCGTCACTTGTAGGTGACAGAAGATTTTTTTTTTCTACCACATCTAAACATTATTGGTTCACTCTACTACTATCGTAGCGTAGCTCAATAGTAACACTATTTATTTATTTTTCCTGGCAACACTAACCAAACGGTTCTTGTCAAATTCATTGAAGTAATACAATACTGTAATACAATAATGCCCACTGTTACCTTTGGAAGACGCCCTCATAAAAATGAGGGTAGTTTTTATTTTTTTTGTGTTTTTTAAATGAATCTAAACTGGGATATGGGAATTAAAATGTTAATATTTGTTATATTAAAATAGGACTTAATTTCAGAATCGAAATATTACGGTGGCGTTGTCATCCGCAAGACGGCGATTTACCTGAGCGTGCATGACGTCACTCGTGCCATCAACACGCTGATGGACGTGCGGCTCTTCAAGGAGGCCTATCTGCTGGCTAGAGCTAGGTATGTCACAACTATGTCTCTCTCTTACGCAGAGTCGGCTAGTAAAATAAAAATATTTAAGTTAGGTTAGGTAGCTTTTAGTTCAGAAAATAAAAAATGAAGAAAAAGTGATGACGTCATAACTTTTTGAAATTTATTAATATAGTTATTTTGTGATCGGACATATAAATAAATTATAATATTTCAGACACATGAATAGCATAGCGGAAGATATTGCAAAACGATGGGCGATGGAATATCGTTGTTCTGGAAACTTTGTGAGTGCGGCTATTTGGTAAGTAAAAAGTAATTTTTAATAATAATATATTGATTCAGACTTTTAATCATAAGAACAAGATTACCCTCCATACATAGTTGGTCAATGAACTAAATCTGGACTGTCCGTTAGTTAATAGTAGGGAGGCCATGATGCTAAATGTATATATTAAAGTTTCCCATTTTCAAAAATTGTAAAAAAAGAAAAATTTCATGAGCCAGATGTCAGATATTGATTGTTGATGGTCGACTTGTCACTAATACGACGGTATGTTCATCTACCAACTTGAGTGGTGGGGATGGCCATCTATTAGGGTAGATATGACGTCGGAAAGCAGTGCACACACGCTTCCTATCTAGTAATTAACCCATCTTACCTAAATCGGACGCTTTCGGAAGCCCGAAAAATTCCCTCTTGGGCTCCCCTACTAAATTATAAAAGTTCGCGATGACATGTGATTCCGTTCGTAGGCCAATTAGAAGGGTACTTTGAATTTTTTCCCCTATTGTTATTTTACACCCTTGAGGGTAAAACTTACAAACTTTGAATGTCATATTTATTTATATAGAATTAATCTTCCAGCTCTAAAATTGTCGATACTTCCATACAACTTTTGAACCCCCCGTTTCAACTCAATTTTCGCATTAAAAAGTAGTCTCCAGCTAGACTATCTGTATACCAAAATTCATTTAAATCAGTTCAGTAGTTTCGGCGTGAAAGCGCGACAGACAAACAGTTAATTTCACATTTATAATTTCTAGTAATTTGTGTTACTGTTCCAGTTATTTAGGACTTGGTGAAATAAACAAAGCAATATCAGCATTAGCAAAGTCACACGAACAAGAATACCTCATGTTGGCTGCCAAGTTGGCCAAGACGTTTGGACAAACAAGCTTCGCTACTCACATCCAAGAGAAAATACAAAACGAATCGTCGGAAGAGGAATTGAAACCTTTGCCTTCTATAATAGAAGCGATGAAAGAAATAGGTTTAAATGACGATAGGAATTTATATTCTGATGATGATGTCAATGAAGATAATGATGTCGATGGAGATAATAATGTCAATGGAGATAGTAATTTAAATGGCGATTCCGAACTGAAGTAATAAACTAATCGTGTATTTCAAGTTTTTATTTGTCTTACTATGAGTCGATAGTTATCCTGTTTTAAATTTTTACCACCTTTACCCCTCCTCCAATCTTTTGTTATAAACAAATTATGTTTTCTTCATTATTTACTAACTCACTATTTTCTCTCTCTCTCTCATTCGTTCTTGAACGTGAACTCTTTTTACTATCACGTGACCTGTTTTCTAAAAACTTTTTTTTTAAATCAAAGCTAATTTAAATATATTATACCTGTTAGCTGTAAACAAATTAAGATCTACCAGTCCATTTGTTAAAAACTGGCAATACTGAATTTTTACATTGTTTTAGAAATTGTATAAACTTGCTGTAAGTCGTTTTGTACTTGTTGTTGTTACTTCAATAAAACGTTGTCTCTGTTTTGTTTGTTTTAATGATTATAATGATCACAAGTATGTATAAGTATGGTAAGGAACTTCGAGAAAACTCGGAGCAAAACTCAAGTCCTGAGGGTAGCAAATAATTGCAATGAAGTTACTTAACGCCACTTTTGGTTATAGCTTCTTGTTTCGTTATTTAACAAAAAAGCTTTAAGTGGTCCCTAGATGATCATGCAGCATGACATGCGTTACGTTGTGTTTTACGTGAATTACCATGCTGCATGATGGACAAAAAAAAAACTAATGTACGCACTTTCAGTCCAGCCGCAGTGTCAGCAAAGTCATGTAATACCACAATTTTGGTGGGTAGCCCTCATCTCGACATCCTAGACTTAACGCTCTTTTTAATTTTAGCATGTTTTCTGTTAAAATTTGAGAGCAATTTCAATTCATATATATTTTTCTTTTCGAGTCCCATAGTTCGGGGCAATTTTTAAACATAATGTTTAATTAATAAAGAGAAGGAAGAAGTGTTGTAGTAATAGTCTATACGCAGACTAACATTATGAAGGCTTGACTATAAGGGGGGCTTTCATTAAATACGTGAGATGTTTAAGGGGAGGAGGGGGTCGAGTCAGATCTCATCTAATCATACGTCGGAGAGGGGGGGGGTCTCGGCAAATATAACGCAATTTTTTTTCTGATTGAAACAAAAAAAAATGTATACTATTTTGGTCCAGCTATTATACATTGCACCAGCTAGGCAAGCGCGTATGTTCCGCAAAGTGCGGCCCTCACGGATTGTCACAACACGAGCTGATGAGTTACTGTGCGCAAGCGCCAACGGCTTAGAGTGGCTAGATCAGAACGAAGTTGAAGGAGCACTTTTACTGATCATATGGACATGTTGGTTCCAATAGTCTCTCTTGAGACCGCGCATGATTCTCCACGGACTGAATTAGAGTAGATATTCTTTTTTTAAACACAGTAGTTACGATTTTAGTAATCTATTTTTATTACACTTATAATTAAACTCTCAGCACTGATTACTAGTCTTAACTAGTAAATAAAAGCACGAAGCAATTTTTTTTCTTTTTACAATAACAATCCAACGCGTTTACGTAAGAAACCCACATTTTGAAAAATCTCACGTGAGATTGGGGGATGGGGTTGATTAAAATCTCACATCTTACCAGGGGGGGAGGTACAGAAAATTAAAAAAAACACCACGTAATTTATGGTAGCCCCCTAATATCCTCCTGGGCTAGTCCCCAGTACTCAGACCTTCACAGTTACTGCTAAGAATACTCTCGAAGTAATCCATGATTATTCTGTCGTGACGGCGTATTTGTTTTGCATTCCCCACTTCCTTGATTTGTGACATGACATGCACCGTTCTAAACGAGCATGCGTGCATGTCGGTCATAGTTTGCCAGAATGAAAAATAAAAGGAATTATCAATCAACTGCCAGCACGTAGTTTGCATGTCATTCTCATCAATAAATACAACTAAGCACGTGACGCATGTCATACTGCACGGTCGTCTAGGGACCGCTTTAAAAGCAACTCACCTTACCCATGTTACCTGGAAAGGATGTAGCTTTGTATTGGTGAAAGAATTTTCAAAATCGGTTCAGTAGTTTTTGAGCCTCTTCGCAACAAACAATACTCTACTACGTAGTAGAGTCTCTATTGTGACGCGAGGTATGTAGCGATTTTTTTTCGTGTTTTAACGATTCAAGTATTGTAATTCATCGTGTGCTAAAACCAAGTGGGAAGAAAATGATCGAATAATGAAAATAAAAAAACATTTAAAATAAATCGTTCAGTTTAATCATTCATTCATTTAAAACAATCATAATGCTCTTTTATTAATAAAAATCGTTTCCACATTATTTTGGCATACATTTGTGCATAATTAAAATTACTTGTACACGACTCTACAGGCTTTTATTGCAAACAAACCAGTTAGTGACTTTAGTTTGGTTATCTACACGATAAAACTAAATTAAAAGGCACCAGTTTAAGTACGTCGCTAATACTAATATATTATAATCACATTAACGTCATTTGTAAATATGTCAATACAAATATATTTATCGCCATATTTAAACATAATCTTAGTTTTGTAAAAACTCGATATAACGACACTAGATGTACTGTTCTTTGTATGTTAAATGGAGAGAAAACAAATATTATTTTGCTATTATTAATTATGTAAGTATAAATATAAACGTTGTCGTTATAGAGAGTAAAATAGAAATATATAAAGTATTGAAAACTAGCAAAGCTTACCTATCGAGTAAATTTGATGCTTAACGAAGTTTGTCGTAAAATCGAGTCACATCAAGCACATCGTATATAATAAATGCTCAAGGAATGTCAAACCAATTCAGTCTTAATCACATTAATTTAGTTATTCACAATCACATTAAATTAAAAAAAAGTCCAGCTTCTAATTAAATAATTAATAATGAGTATTTGGTTATGTCAAGTTGTTGGCGGGATCCTCGTTCTCCCTGTCGTGTGACTTCCCGCGCTTTTTGCAAATGTTGATCAGTTTCGCGTTCATTTTCTTAAGCTTTTGATTTTCTTTCATTACATCCGTTATTTGTTGGTTCTAAAATTAAAATATATTATTATAATTATGATCACCATATTTGTACTTACTATTTAATTACGTCGTGTATACTTATATGTTCTATTTTCAAAAATAATTAGTCAATTAGGATAGATAGAACAATAAACTTTTTTTCTGTTTTTTAATTCATAATGGTAAATGCATAGGTATTAAGCCGTTCAGCCTTTAGAACAATTAACATTGAATATTTTAATTTTAAAAATAAAATCGAATTTCTTTAAAAGGAATTTCACAAAAAAATTCAATACTTCTAATGTAGTCAAAATTTTAGTTTTTTTTTAGAAAAAATAAATATTTATATTTAAATTTTTATTTACAGCAAAAATGTTTTTCCCGTACCGGGAATCGAACCCGAGCCTCCTGGGTGAAAGCCAGGTATCCTAGCCACTAGACCATACGGGATGATGTTGATAATACAAAAATAGTATATTATATTAAACTCGCCATAGTCATACGTCATCCTGTTTTTTTCAATTAAACAGTTAAGCGAAAAAGAAACAAAGGATAAGATATTCTAATATATGTATATAGTCGGAGCAGTATTGCGTAGTCGTAAAACTACACCCGTTTATATATATTATAATAAGAATAATTAGGGTGTAATTACCTGAACAATAGCACTGCCGGTAGCTACATATACCGGGGTTGCGGTAACAGCCATCAGTTGATGTTCCAGCGACGCTTTCGTTTGTGACAACCTTTCGACAGCCTGCCATATATACAATTTTGAAATGTAATTTATACACATTTATAATATTTAAATTATGAATTTAATAGTGGCTTATTTGGAAAAATTATATAATATAACTACGTGATACAGAGTCAACTCGCTAGATGGCGCTGTTTCATAAATAAAAAATGTTTAAAAGAAGTTAAAAATTGACCCTTGAAATCTATTAAGTACTTTTTATGTCAAATTGATTTGTAAGAAAAAAACAAAACACTGTCTAACTGATTATAAACTTAGTAATGCTTGACATATTATCGTAACTACGTAGTACAACGGCAACACGGTAGATGGCGCTGATACCAAAACGAAGCTTTTAAAATGCATAGAAATTAAATAAAGTATTTTTTTAAATATAGTCAAACCATTATTCTAGTTCTATCTCTTGTGAAGTTTGAATAAACATTAGGGGGTTTACTATGTGATTTATGTCGGGACTGGTTTAAAAAACCAGTTATTTTTTTTTTACCTCTGTAACAAATTATTGACCAACCTAATCTCAATATAACAAACCTAAGTTTAAGGGTCCCTAAAAATCGCGCGAATATGCACTTACGGTTTTAAAAATATTAAAGAACTTACTTAATTGATTGACTCTAGAAAAAAATCTCCAATGCTTAATAGATGAGTCTACGCTTACGCTGTGAGATAATCCTAAAATAATCCTTAATTTTCGAGAAAAAAATTTCAATCAGAAATTTTCACGCTCGCGAACTGTAACCTTAACGAATTTCTTGATATAATGTATGTTTAGTATTTACTTGCTCCCCTCCGAATTGTTATATTGTCGTAGTACCTACCATTTTAAGTCGTTTAATTTCTTTGGAGTGAACCTCATCCACGTTACGTGTATCGTCTTTTTCTACTTGGTAACTCAGGAAATCTAAAAATAAATAAATAAAAACTTACAAGCACATATATTTTCTTTCTACTGGGAGTCCTAAGTGTAGTTTACGAGTCCGTTGTTCATTTAGCAATTGAATCAGTTTTCAAAATTAATTTTGTTGTATGGGAGCCCCCCTTAAATGTTTATTTTATTCTGTTTTTAGTATTTATTGTTATAGGAGCAACAGAAATACATCATTTGTGAAAATTTCAGTTGTCTAGCTATTTCATGAGATACAGCCTGGTGACAGACAGATGGACAGCGGAGTCTCAGTAATAGGGTTTCTAAAAAGTAAAGAAGTCAAATTGTTACCATCACTAGTTTCAGTGGAGGCATCGTTCAGAGTGGTAGAAGTGGGAGGTCGGTTCTGGTCGTGCAGTGTGCGGCGCTTCTTGCGTACTGTCTGCGATATATTACTTATTTCTTGATACTCTTCCAATTTCGCCTGCAATATACATTATCTTCATACACTATTATATAAAGAGGAAAGATTTGATTGTTTGTATTTTTGTGTTTGTTTATTGCGAGTAGGCTCAAAAACTACTGAACCGATGATGAAAATTCTTTTACCGATAGAAAGCTATATCCTTTTCGGGTAACATAGGCTACGTAGTGTTGCCACAAATATTCTAATTATATAGATATGGCCATTTAAGTGCCATAACGTGGCCATTTTGTACTGTGAAGCTTTTCTCTGGAACTACAGATCCAATTTTAATAATTCTTATACTGCTAAAAAGCTACACTATGCTTGAGTGCCATAGTAGTGTTGCCATAATTAAAACGACAAAACTGACTTTAATCTGATTCTCTGTTTCAATGTATAAATTGGGTTTCTAAACATTAAAAATATTTTGATTTATAAAGTTTGCTTTTGTTGATTAAATTTCAACTTTAAAACAAAATGGAGGCAAGTTACATTATTAGAATAGTTACACATAGTTAAAAAAAACATGGTCAATACAGTTTAAGAACCTAAGGAAGAAAAAAATACCAAAAATGAATAATAATAATCAAATTGCAATTTATTCTACAAACCTCCAAGCTAGCTTTAGCCTCCTTCAACTTGCGGCACTGCTCGTCCCTCTCACGCAAGTACTCGGCGCAAGTCTCACACTCTTCATCCAGTTCCTTGTACTTCTCTCTAAGTTCTTCCAACTCTTTCTTACAAGAAGATAGTTCCGCTTTTGTTGCTTCTAGTTCTTTGCTGAAACTGTAATATTAGTTCTAGTAAACAATTTATATATTTGTATTTTTGTATGTAATGATATTAAAAACTACTGGACTGATTTCAAAAATTCTTTCACTATTAGAAAGCTACATTATCCCTGAGTAACAAAGGCTATATTTATTGCTAGAAAAAATTAGAAATCCTCAGAAATTCTTACTAAAAACAACCCAAGGTGTAAAAAAATTAGCCGTAAAATGTCTTTCGTCGCATGCGCTGCGAAAAGTATTGATGATAGAACAAAAAAATGTTGTACAATATTATAGAACGTATCAATATCTACAAAAAAGTTCGCGAGACCATACGTCCAACTATTGTAGTTATGTCACTATAACTACTTTTTTACATTTTGAAACTTGATAGAAATGCTTATCATAATCAGGCCATGTTTTCCATACCTTTGTAATGAGAATCATTACAAAGATTCTATATATATCTGTTATGACAAATAAAAAAAGAGCTAGAAAGTTGTAGTCACATAGTTTATTTAGCGAACATTACTATTAATATATATATCGACAATTAAATATCGTTATCCCATCACTACGACAATCGGAAATGCTTAAATCACTGATCTGATTTTGATGAAATTTGATACAGAGAGAATTCCCATGTCATTCTGAAATTCCCATGTCAATTTTGTTGTTGAATTGTTATATAGTAATGTACATACTTTACACTTGTTGATACTATGACGTCATCCATACATAAAATTGGAGAGTCTGTTTGTAGGTTAGTTTTAAAAAAAAATATTTTTCTTAATCAATAACTTTTTTTTCATAACAGGTACTTACTTATCTTTAACATTATGTTTTTCCAACACCTTCTGCATCTTGCTCATAGTAGTTTTGAGGTCTTGGTTCTTGTAGCGAAGCTCTTCGATGCTCTTCATCAACTTCTTGTTCTTCTCAACCTCCGCGTTATACGACATCCTATCCACTACTACTGAATGTAGATTAGCCCAATCTGCAAAATAATGAGAATTGTTATATTAATATACTAGTCGACCCGTCCTGGCCGTAACCGCTATTGTGCATTTTAAATCTGTAATATCTTGGAAAACATTAATTTAAATTTCATGCTGTAAAGGGCCATACTGATCTATATTAAATGCACAATGTATTTAGGGTAACTAATTGGATAAGGATTAATGCTGTATTGCTTAAATTCGCTTCGTAAATAAGCCATTATTTCTCGTTAAAAGTTACGGATAAAAATGGTTATTGTGGGTTATCCCTAAGAGATAGACATAGACCATCGCGGCCTTTTTTGTAGACCTTTTTAGGGGGTACAATACTGTAGTACATTATTTTGATCTATCTCGTAGGGTTCAGCCAGCGTTTGCAATATAAGCGCAAAAAAGTGTTTATTTACAACATCACATTAGAAACCTCTAAAATTATCCGTGTTCCTCTACTATTCTATGTATGTATTATACATATAAACCTTCCTCTTGAATCACTATCTATTAAACATACCGCATCAAAATCCGTTGCATATTTTTAAAAATCTAAGCATACATAGGGACTTACAGACAGACATCGGGAAGCGACTTTGTTTTATACTATGTAGTGATTAATATAACAGATATGGGCCAACAAATTTGAAATTATGACTTACCCTCATCAGTGTTAACCGAGGCATGCTTGTAACTCTTTTTCCCATTAGAAATACTAGCGTTAGGAATACTTGTCAACTTTTCATTCAACTCTGTGATTGTTTTCTGTAAGAAATATAAAGATATATAGTACTCTATATCTCTAGTTGAGAGTTAATAATCTTATTTTTAAACAGAGAAGCTGGGCAGTAGAGTGTGTTTTCTCCTCCTAACTTCATAAATCCCCGAGTTATAAATATAATAAAATATTACCTCTAAAGCAAGTTTCTCTTTCTTCAACCGCATGCACTGATCATCTCTCTCGCGTAGATACTGCGCACAAATCTCACACTCTTCATCTAATTCCTTATACCTATCCTTTAATTCATCTAATTCTTGCTGACATGATGTTAACTGTTTCCTTAATTGGGTTACTTCACTGAAAATTAAATTAAATATTAGTACACATTACATAAATACAAAGACGACGTCCCTTGGTACACCAGCATGCGGAGCCGACCGCCAAGTGTCATAGACGCGTTCCGGTCGACCCACATGTGGGCCAGACACACCCCCTCCCTCTCCCATCCCATTTATGCTCCGGATCTAGTGGAATCTGGGCTCTTACTCAGCATTTTTTTCTTCACTCCCCCTCCTCAGTTTATCTTTGAGGATGCAACGCATGCTGATGTCCATGGGCGATGGTGGCCACTTACCATCAGGTGGACCATCTGCTCGTTTGCATCTTATCTATCATAAAATAAGGGGAACGTACCCTACTACGTGACCCGTTCTGAGTGGGGAGAGGGTTCTTCAATATACCACGCTTGGTCACAGGAGTGGGGAGGTCTTAGGTTTTCGTCACGTAGTCAGTATTTTCTAGGGAAATCTTGTGCTATATTCAAATATTACAACACTGACGTACATACGCCGAGACGGTTGTTGATTGAAAACTAACAGTTTGTAGTGCAGTGCGGTTTTCAAGCAATTTGACGAGAGTTCGTTCCGATACTATAATATTCTACGATCGACTGTACATGAGGCAAAGGTTATTTTTTTACTTTCTGCCGCCAAAAATAACTAGAGATGGGAGGCAATCACGTAGGGTGGAAAAGGGTTATAAAAGTAGTAAAATATGAGTACGTTCCCTAAAAGAGAACGAAATAAATTTGTTAAAATAATAAAAACTACAAACCTATCAATACTGTTGTTTCGTGAAGAATCCCGTGAATTTTCTGAAAAGTATTATTGTTTTATTATATTACGGACGGGTATTTGGATAAAGAAAAAAATTATTTTAATGTTACATACTTGTCATTAGACTCGATTGTATTCTAAGTCTGGGTAAGTAATAAAATTTAATGAAAAAAAGCATAAACTTGCGAGTTAGAATGTGTGTCTCTTTGTAGACACACATTCTAGACACATGTCTCATAACGTTTAGATTTTCTAAGTGAAAAATCAGTAAGTAATGAGTGTTAGGTGTAAATTGTTAGTGTAAAGACTGTTTTTTTTAATGATATTTATTTTATAAATAGTAACATACCACGCGAAGAGATACGACGCACTGGCACTGCTCGATGCTGGTCGTGTACGCTCTGTCGTCGCCTCCTGCTCGCCACCACGCTGCTCGGACGAGACTGATCCTCTATATTATCACTCTACAAAACATTATCAACATCTTAAGCCACTTCACTCACACACTACGTTTATTATCTAATACGACGGTCTACTACAACTACTAGCAAGCATGGGTGGGTTGTCATACTTCACACACCTATGAGGTTATTATGAATAAGTTTCAAGTTTCTTCACGATGCTTTACTTCACCGTTAAAAAGTCTTAACTCAGTTTGACTATATGGTTAAAGGTACTTATAGTTAATTGATCCCACAACGCATGGATCAAAAGCTTAAGATTACTTTGCTCATTTAAAATTGACAGTTTTTTTATCAGGTGCATAATCATGACAAACAGTATTAAAATTTTTAACATTAATAAATTTATATATATCATACCTGTTCATGCTTCGATATAAGACTATCACGCCTGAAAGAAGAAAAACATATTATCAATCAAATCTAATAGCTGAAAGATTTTATCTGTATGTCACTCTGCAACTAATCTTCTACAAAATATGTATAATTACCTATTTTAACGTGTTAAAATTACTTTTTATTTTTGAAGTGAGAACTTCTTTAGCGGCGTTGTGCACTTTTTGGGATGGGTAAAAAATGTTAAACTCGCGTCAGGGCACATGAACGTATCGAAAATTCGTAAGAATGCGCTGTCACGCTTAATTAGTAGCACATTTCATACAAAACTAAATTTAACTATGTGTAATATTGTATTTAACCATATAAATCATAGTAGTTTTATTCTGATAAATAAAGTAATTCCCTAACCACTCCTCCATTGCAACCCGTTGTTTTTTTTTAAAAATATATTAGAACTATTTTGAGTTTAAATGTATTGTTCATACCCTGCACTCATTCTAATAGGACTACTCCTGGATGAGCTCTCGTCGTCCACATCCATAAACATGTCGTCGGCTTTGCTTCGCGCTTTGAACACAGATTCCAATTTTGCATGATCTATAAACAAATATTTCGTGATAACAATACCACAAATTATCCAAATATGAAATAATACCACCTGACCCTCAGTTATGTAATAACATTCCTGTACTAACACTAGTTTTTTTTAAAAGTATACTAGCATTATGGAACACATACTACTAGTATTCCTTAACCCCTACAACTAAGCTAAATGTTAATGTAAATTTTAGGAGTGGGCTACGTAAGTAGTCCAATGACTGAACACACGACTTATCGATCGTGAATCCAACGCCTGAACCGCTGACCAACTGACTGATTGAATTTAGGGTTTTGCCACATTTTACAAACTGGCAAAATAATTTGAGGAATTTTAAAAACAAATATAAGAGCAATAAATATTGTCAACTTATTAAATTCTATACATTATTTTTGTTTATGGAGTTTACCTTGATTGTCATCTGTGAACATGCGTTTAGAATCTTGAATACTTTGTCTTCGTCGCCTTGCTGTTTCCGCGATTGCTTCCGTGGAGAAGTCAGACTTGTCTCTCACTTCCGATTCCAATTCTGATATTCGAACCTGTAATTCATTAATCATTAAATCAGGGTGACGTGGTCATTATATATTATAAATAAAAGTGTACAATACAATTACCTCCAGCAATTTCTTAGTATTAGACAACATTTTGATTTCGTCTTTAGAAGTCTTCAATTTATTATTCATTACCTCGCATTGCATTTCTAAGCATTTACATTTTTCTTTTAATTCCTCCACTACTTTGTCCTTTTCAAGTGATTCTTTTTCTACATCTTCTTTTTGTTTCTGTAATCTAAAATAAGCCATACCACATATTTTAGTCACGGGACATACAAGCTACAAAACAGACATTACTCATTAGATGTTGATGACTACATACATGAACTCAGGAGGTCCGAGTTCGATCCTGGACACAGACCAACGACTTTTCTAAGTTGTGTATTAAAAAAAATTAAATATCACTTGCTTTAACAGTGAAGGAAAACATCGTGAGGAACTCCAGAGAGTTCCCTAAAGTTCTGAAAAGTGTGATAAGTCTGCCAACCTGCACAGGGCCAGCGTGTTGGACTATGACCTAATCCATCCTCATACTGTGAAGGAGACCTCGCTCAGCAGTGGGCCATTTAAGGGCGATGATGAACTACATACATCTATAAATTAGAAAATACTCTATTAAAAACATAATAACTTACCTAATTATCATACCACTCTGTATTTGAGCAGTTCTTTCATGCGTCTTTATGTTGTTAGACAGCTTATTACAGTTATCACATCCCTCTTGCAATCGTGCTTCTAACGCTTTATTTTCCTCTTGCAAAGTTTTTGACTCCAATCTCAATGTCTCCGTTATATGTGAATGTTCCTTAATAGTGTCTGTGAGCACTTTAATATCCGATGTAAGCTTTTCAAAATTTATTTTGTACTCTTTTATAGTCACGCACGCGTTTTTCAAATCTTCTGCGCATGTTTCTTTCTCTTTCAATATTATTTCGTTGATAGATTTTAAACTTTCAATTTCTTTGTATAAAATAGTTGATGACTGCAAAAATTCTGTTACTTTGGCTTCGTTAATTTTATTTAATTCATCAGATAGTTCGTTTATTTTACTTTCTAGTGACACTATTAAAATGTCTTTATTTACTATAGTTTCTTTCAAAATACTGACTTCTTCCGATAACTTGTTTATTGTACTAATGTTCACATAATTTTCCTCTACTTTCTTCTCGTATATTTCCTTCAATTCTTCATGCAGAGATTTTTGTGATATAAGTTCTTGTTCTTTATCTATCAAATTTTCATGAAGTTTTTTGTTTGCATCTTCATTATTCGTCAATTTTTCTATTAATGTTTGCAACTCTGTTTCTTTATTATCTAGGTTTTTCTTTAACTGATCAAGTTGTAATACAATATTACTTCTTTCTTTTTCTAATATCTCCTGGTTGTTCTGCTTACTGTATGTTGAAATGTGTTCAAAAAGTAATTCGAGAATTTGAATCGATGGTACAGACAAGTCAATGGTTTGTGTTATAACTTTATCATGCAAAAGTTTTTGGAACTGTTTTGCTATTGTTTCTTTCAGGACTTTCTCCTTGGAAACAATGTCTAGAGTTACAGTAGAATTAATTTTGTGCATTTCTTCATTTTTTCTTTGTAACAGTTCTACTTCACTAGCTTTTTCATTAAGTTGTAATTTGACTAAATTCAAATTTTCATTAATGGAATTTATTTCTACAGTCATATCATGCACATCTTTATCAAGTTTTTGGTTTTCTGAAACCATTTTTTCAATTTGATCATTGTACTTTTGACACATATGTTTCACCATAATTTCAAAAGTAGAGGCACTACTGAAACCGAATTCTTTGTCAACCTTTTTTAGAAACTTCTCACTGAAGTTATTGACAATATTGGCAGATTCTATGTCATTATTTATAATATCTATATTGTTTCGTAGTTGTGAAACAACGTTTGCCATAGTCTGAAGGTAACTGTCCTTTTCTTTTAATTCTTTTGCAATTTGTGCTTGTTTGTTGTTTAACTGATCAATTTGATTTTCAAGATTACTTCTAGTTTCTTCAAAATCTTTTACCTTGTTAACTAAATTTTCGACTTCTCTTGAATGTTTAACAGTAAAATTATCACATAACATTCTCATTAAATCTATTATTTTAATATCACAGTTAAAAATTTTTTTATCTGTACCGGTTATCTGTGTAAAGTAATTCACACAGTCTATTTTATCTAAGTTGTATGTATTTAATGATTGTTCTTCTATAATATTTTGAGTATATTTATCATTTTCTGTTTTTAAATGGCCAAAGTCTTTATTAAATGAACACATAAGGGTTTCACTAATACTTTCATCTAAATCCATAGCATGACTTATAGAAATATTACTTTCTAAGTGATTTTTAATCGTCGTTACTTCTTCTTTTAATTCAATACAGTCTTCTTTTCCGGCATGTAACTCGTTTTGTAAGGTACAAATTTTGTTATATCTCGATGAGCTTTCGGCGTCTCTGTAACTTCTGTCCAGTTTTGTATGTGAATTTGCAAGTTTACTTTCAAAAGATCTAATTATTTCGTCTTTAAGCAAACATTCTGAACAGACCTCTTGATGCTCACTTTTATCACATTTTACATTTTCAATTTCTTGTTCTAATTGGGAGAACTTACTGATAAGATTGTTATTTATTTCCTTCAAAGACTCATGTTCTTTTTTAAGGTCATCTACTTCGGATATGCTTTCCATTAATTGATTTGACAAACTATCATTCTCCTCTTGTAAGTTCTGGATATCTTTATTCTTTTTATTCAAAGAATCAGTGAGAACTTTAATTTCATTTTGTTTTTTGCTGTATTTATTTTCCAGAGAACTTAATTCACGGGCTAGAAGGTCCATATTGGGTATTTCTAATGTTAAATTATGATATTTTTCTTCCATATCATTTTTCTGAGATTCGAGATTCAGTAATTTTTCAGTCATCACCTTGATTTCCAGTTGAAACTTTTCCTCTACAATTTTCATTTCATCTTTATGCTTGCAGTCTCCGCACGAGTCAATATTTATAGGATTGCTTGTAGAAGATAATGAATTATTTAAACTACCAACCATTTTAATTGGACTACTTTGAGCATCAATTACTTGGGTCTTTAATTCTTGATATTTAGAATAATCTTCGACAAGATCACGCAATTTATTATTTTCATTTCTCAGAGACTCTAAAGTTTCGACCAACTTGAAGTTTTCAAACGATCCTGTTACGACCTGAGGAGTTGACATTTGGGTTATTTCATCAAAGTTAGTTTGACAAGCTACCTCATTGTAAGTACAAACTTGAGTAATGTCCAAACAGGTTTGTTCGTTAGCTACTAAAGTATTATCGCAAGTTGTCAAAGTAACATTAGTATCTAACATTAAAAGATCACCATCAATAGTAGAGTCATTTTTGAACGTTGAATGTAATGAAATCGTGTCTAATGCGTTTGGAAGTGAAAATCGCTTAAAGCTGTCGTTTAATTTTCCAAAATTTTCCGATTTTAATACTGTCATTAGAAACTGCAATTGTTTTTTGACATCTGGTATATCCCTTAGACAGACTGTGTGGAATCTACTATTATGGTGTTGTAGGACTTTTACTTGGGAACTTAATGATTTGTTTTCTGCGTATGTTGTAGCCGTAAGTGTCGACAAATTTGTTCTGTGTTTGAGTATTTTTTTCTGTAATTCGTGCGTATAATCTAATAATAATCGTACCTCTTTTTGAACTTCTTCTTTCTCTTTAAGATTAGCTTCATTGTTATTTTCTAATTCTTGTATTCTAAGCTTGAGTCTATTATTATCCGCTTTTAGAGCGTCTATATCTTTTTTTAGTTCTTCATATTGACACATTTTTGCATATTCATTATCTTTCAAATTAGTTGTAGATATTGAACTAATAGAATTATCATCGCTGGGTTGAATAGCGTCAATGATTCTATTGCAACAAATTGTCAAAAGACTAGGAGGCGCATTAACATCAATATAGGTATCTGATTTCCTGAACTTTTCTTTTTTACTAAATAAATCGCTATCAAGCTCGACTATATTACCTTTAATTTCTAATTCAGAACATCTGGATTTTAGCTCTATGTTTTCCGTTTCTAAGATATCTATCTGATTCTTCATTGATTTTTCAATATTTTTAAATTTATTCGTAATTTGTTCTGCCTTGCTTTGTATTATTTCCATTTCACTAGTCTTGGTCAATAAATCTCTTTGCACTTGATTCAATAAATTTTTGCTTTCTTCCAAATTACGAGTCAAACTTATGCTTTCGTCTTCTATTGTTTTTCTTTCACTTGATAATATAGAGTTAGTGCTTTCTAAATATTCTATATCTTGTAATAACTTGAGATTCTCTTGTGTTAATTGTGCTATTTCGTTTTTAGCATCTGTCAATATTACATCTATATTACTTTGTTCTGCTAAATGTCCTGATTGCAGTATGGTTATGTGGTTGGAAACTTTATCTAAAGTTAAAATGATTTCCTCATAAGTATTTTCAGGATCACTGTTTAATTGACAAGAAATACTATTTTCGATGTTAAAGTCAGAGGTTAATTGGGTAGCTTTGTTCAAAATACTTAATAAATATTCATCCCGTTTTAGAACTAGATCTTGAATTTGTTTTGAAATTTCTATATTTTTATTACACTCCATCTGTAACTCAATTTTATTATTCTCATTATCACATTTTAGTGCCTCAAGTTCCTTTTCTTTATCATGTAGGGCTTGTTTTAGGTAAGTGTGAGTTGAATTTATAATGTTCATAATATTTATTAATTTGCATTTTATACTTTCTGAGACATCTTCATTGATCTTTGAATGATGTTCATTATTTACATCAAGATTTGTTTGGTATTCTCCATAAAGACTATCAACAACATTGTTGAAATCATCAAGTTTTGTTTGTAGGGTATGTAATTCATATTCACGCTTCTCCAATAGTTTTCTTACTTCATCTTTTTCTTTAATAATGTCAGAAGCTACGCTCTCTAAACTTGTTAAATTATCATTTAACGTATTGAGTGCTATAACTATAGTGTCCATTACATTTGGAACATTTATAATCCCATCTGTGAATAATGACATTATGTTTTGTAATTTTTCTAAGGTTAACTTAGCTCTTCTTAAATTTTCCTCTTTTTCATTATCTTCTTTATATAAAGTTTTAATTGTTTCATCCTTAACATTGATATCTTTCTCCAAATTCTTTATTTTCTCACACATATCTTTTACTTTGTTTTTAAGTTCTTTGTTGTACGCGATGTCTATTTCTTTTTGCATTAATTCAGCGGAATTTTTTTCATTACATTCCTTTAAATTAGCCACTTCAAGTATTTGAAGTTCAATTTGCTTCTCTAATAACTCCTTATCTTTCTGAATACCAGACAGTTGAATCTTTAACTGAAGCTCAACACTTAATAGATCGTTCTTTTCCTGCACTAATTTATCTATAAGTGAAATTTTATCACTTTCTTGAGATTTTAGTTTTTCAATTTCTTCTTTATATGCCAAAATTTCTTGCTGTTTATTTTTAATGTCATCTAGAAAATCTACATTTGGTTGGTGTGTGTTATCGAGAGCAGATTTTAATTGTTTAATCTCCTCATTTTTTACATTAAGAACAGTTTTTAGCGATTGTATAATATTCTTCATATTTTCATTATTAGCAATAAACATTTCTTCATTAGCTATCATAGTTTCTATATCATTATCGCTAATTTCTTTTTTACAATCTTTATTGGTAAGTTTTACTTGAAGCTCATGAATAACACTATTGTAAGATTCAATATCTGCTTTGAAGCCTTCCAAAATTAATTTTTGATTCTCAATTGTATTATTTAAGTTATCTATAGTAGATTTGTGTAGAGAGTTTTCATTTTCCATGTAAGATACTTTCTCTTTGTAACTAGAAATCATTTCTTGTAATTCTTTGTTAACATTTACTAAACTATCTATTCTTGATTTTTGTGCAAGTAAATTAGCTTCCAATTCCAAAATAGTTTGATCTTTGAGAGTCAATTGGCTTTGTAAATCCGTAAGTGTAGGTTGTTTACTAATAATACTGTTTTCAAAATCACTGTCCACTAAAGATATATCTCTAGACATGTCCAGTAAGTTTCTTTCCTGTTCCATTATTTTTGATGATATTTTACCTAAGTAAAAAAATAAAAACAATAAATATAACATGTTATACGAATCTTGTTGCGCGCGTCTGGACATTTAGGTATATCTATATACATAAAAGGAGAAGCTGCCTGACTGACATATCAACGCAGGGCCTAAACTATAAGGGTTAGAAACTTGAAATTTTGCACAGGAGTTTTTTAATAATGTAGAGGAGCACTAAGAAAGGATTTTTGAAAATTCACCTCCTAAGGGGTAAAATTGGGGTGCAAAGTTAGAATGAAACTTTGCGGTTTTAGAAGTTACTCAAATGAAATTCAGTATGAAGGTTCTTCATTGAAAGCCATGAAACATATGTAAAATAATCCCTTAAGAGGGTAAAAGGGGAGTGCAAAGTTAGTATGAAAGTTCTCTGATTATCAAAGTTATTTCAACAAAATGTTGTATTTTTATAACGTACAGTAACGTACAGTGCACTAAGAAAGGGAATTTTGAAAATTTACTTAACCCCTCTTAAGGGGTGCAAAGTTAGTATGACTACCTCATAAAATTATTAAATATGTCTACAGACCATCTACTGTAGGCTAATATAGCTTCCTCAATATCGCAAACGAAGTTGCGGGTAAAAGCTAGTATAAAATAAAGCAATCAGGATTTACGAGTGTGAGGTACTGCATTAAAAAACTAAAATGGCGGTGGACAGGCCAGGATACGAGGAACAAGAAAGAAAAATGGGCCAAGGACGTAACTGACTGGTGCCCAAGACAACACAAAAGAAAGAAAGGGAGAAAGCGTCGTAGATGGGAGGACGACATGAAAAATTTAGCAGTCATTATGTGTAGAAGGAAGGTACATGATCGCACTCTGTGGCAAGCTTTAATGGAGGCCTATTCTGGGAAGCAACACAATCTTCGTGAAACTGCTGTCCCATAAGAAAAATTAGCATGTAAGAAAAATATGTATTATGTAATATTGTGAATAATAGTAATATTAAGTAATTGAAAAATTTATCTTTATACTTTCATATGTATATATATTTATTGTAATATTAAGTAAAATATGATATCGTTATGTTTTTTAGGCATTCATATGTCTATTTAGAGAGAAAATTAATAAACATACCTTTCTCCTCACGTTTCTTTCTGTTTTCGTGTTCTTGTAGAAGTGAGAGAAGTTCATCTTCTCTGGTCTTAGATTTCTTCTTTAATGTTTCATAACTAACTTCCCAATCAGTTAGTTTTGTGTTGTAATCTTTACAAGATTTTTCTAATTCCTCCTATAAATATATGATTGGTATTTATTAAAAAATATATTACATCTATTTCTAGTTTATTAATAGGAATTAAACCTACCTTTGCAGAAGTGATTTGTGCTATTTGTTGTTCGGCTCTGCTTATGTTACTTTTCAGTTTGTCCATTTCTAGATCTTTCTCCTTACTTGTATTGCTTAATTTGTCCAGTTTCTCCTCTAGTTCGGCTATCCTTAATGTTTTGGTTTCCAGTTTTTCCATCAGTTCAATCTAATAAAAATTATAATTTATATAAACAGATTCATTGGATTGGATGACATGTTTAGCTAAAGTAAAACTTACAACACTAGGCATATAAATTTTTTCCCTCTCTGTCAACTCCACTATATCTTTTAGATTTTTCTCGGCTTGTTTGGCAGTCTTCCTTAGGATACAAGGTGGTGTTTTTGATGAATCTATTAAAACATAAAATAAGTGTCAAATTCAAATCATTATTGTCAAATCAGTATTGTGTAGTTATCACACTTGATTATTCAAGAAAAAAAGAAATCACCAATTATTTTAAAAGACTAAAAATAGGATATGTTAGAATATGTATATACTTACTGTAACATTTGTGATATGGTGAGCAGGTCTGCACGTTTGTAGGGGTGTCGTCGTCGTCGCTGTCTAAAAAGTATGATATGTATCAGTTGAAAATTGATGAAGAATTTGACTTTTGTATCTATGTTATTAACGGATAGGATAAAAACTACTGAACTGATATTTAAGAGAAGGTAGCAAATCTCCGTTTATGGCACTAAAAGGTTAAGGTATACTATACCCGATTTAATTCAACAGCAAATTTAAATACGGGAGCTTATCTTAACTTGAAAATTCTTTTATCGGTGGCAAGGTAGTTAGTGATCATTGTAATTATATGGACGTGTTAATTAATAAATACTCCGAAGGGAAGTGAGGACGAGTCGCTAGTTTATTATAAAAGGAGTAATGAATTCTAGATATACCCAGTTGAATAACTTCGTCGCTAAAATTAACCTTCCTGTCCGGCGGGGGCGTGATCAGTCGCGGCTCCTCCGACACGCTGGGCAGGCTGCACGCGCTCTGCAGCGGCGCGAACTCTGACAAGGACGCCAGTGACAAAGGGCTGAAACAAAATATACACTTCTCACCACATATACACACATACTGTCTTTGGTATAGTCTTTTTTCCATATAACAGTAAATGTCTGGCAAGAACATAAAGAAAATATTAAATTAATGTTTTAGTGAGACTAACGAACAGAAATAAATTTCTATATACAAATTTTGTTTACTTCTCGAACACTAAGATAAATATATAGATATAATTTTGGCACAATTTTAATATATAAGTCCCGGCCCCTGGGGGTGTGATATATTTAAGTAGCTCACAACCTCCTTGGAGTCCGCGGAGTGCGGAGGCAAGCGTGTGTTGTCGCACTATGTTTTGTCTTTTTGTTTTGTATAGAAAAACATTGGAAGGGTTTTAATTTTAAATTGTTCTAAGTCTTGCCCACTTCATTTCCGAAAAAAGTTTTATATCTTTGGACTCCCCTTATCCAAAGCTACTCAAATATATACCTCCAGGAGCCAAGGCACATATACTAAAGCCTTAAGTAGGAGGCTGCAGTCTTAAGGATATCTAATCTACTCACACATTTAGTTGCAAAAATTAACAATAATCTATTTATTTGTACTACAAATTGCTACTTGTATATAAATTAGTAATATATAGTTAACCTTCTAACAGAAAATAATTTTTCCTATAAATCACAAAATGTCACTAATACTGTCAACAATTTTCTTCTAACTATGACAGCTATCCTTTTTTTTAGAAAAATATGAATTTTTAAAACTTATTCTATTTACAATCCATTCTGTCAGGTGGAAGAACTCCTTGTATTAAACGTCATAGACCTTAAAACATATAACGGCCGAAATTAATTACAGATTGAAAATAAATACCAAATTTGATATTTATATATACAATTATGAATTTGGAATCTATTTTCTACCTACAATTCAAAAGGCGATAGCCTAACCATTTTCAGAACCGGTTTTTTCAGAACTGTATGCATTCCTTATTGGACGGATTTTTTGGGAATTTTACTCCCAAAGAAGCGAAAAAAGGGATGAAAATTTGTAGGAAAATTTCTGGAATATTTTTATTTCTTAGCCTTAGTGTAAATGGGTGAGTTTAACTTGACACACTCTGTACAAACTACAGATATATGAAGCGATTCTATTTGTTCTTAACAAACACATCCCTTGCCACGCATCCTCACACATCTCTGTGAAACACAGCCTTACTTTCAGGCAAAGAAATTTTTTAAATAAATTATTTCTGCCTTTCCTTTATTAGTTTAAATGTAAAGTGACATGAACTTACTTATACTTCAAGCTGGGAGTGCAAAAACTAGGTATTGACGGCGGATCCTCTTGTATTGGGATAAGGGTGGATATGGTCATTCGCCGAGGTTGCACCGGTTTCCTTCGTGAACTCTCCGCAAACCCGTTTATTATCAACTTCTGCAATTGCTGTATTTGCTTGTGTAATTTGAAGTTGTCTTGCTGTAAAGAAAAATCAAATAACTTTAACTTGTCCTTTTCTTAATCGTATACTAATATATAAAGCTGAAAAACTTGTTTGTATGCTTGAACATGCTAATCTCAGGTCGACTAGTATTATATAGGGGCCCAAATGTCATGTCAGTCACTGAGAATCAACTGTAATTTTTGAAATTTATATTAGTCGATAGGTTGTGGGTTCAAATCACAGTCATTGGATTACTGGCGTGGCCCCCTCCTAACTCAAGCATTTAGTTAGATTGAATTAGTAGTATGTGATCCATCCTGCTAGTAAATTTTTCTTTTCTTTTTGTTTATGGTGTTCTTAAATTTCTTTATCTGGCAACATTCTTAACCTGTACTTTACAAATATTAAGTACCCATAACAATCCTCAATAATTTATAATGCTAAAAGCAATTAGAAACTGAGAAAAATATACAAATAATATCTAAGAAATATGAATCAATAACATTAAATTTATTTTCTTTCATATTTTATTAATTTTCTACTTAAACCTTTTTTCATACTAATTAACATAGTAGGGGGAGCCCAAAATGGCATTTTTTGGGTTTACTCGAGCGCATCTGTTTAAGGTAAGGTGGGTTAATTACTAAATAGGAAGCGTGTGGCGGATGATCTCGCACCATCACCACACAGCTTTCCGACGTCATGTCTACCCTTCTAGATGGCCACCCCCACCACTCAAGTCGGTAGATGAACATACGATATGTTGAGTGACAAGTCGAACCATCAACAATCAATATCCGATATTTGGCTAATTATCTTCATGTAATTTTTTTTTGCATCATGCATGCAGTGTCATGGCTACCAAAAGTTGTGGTTAATTGTTAATGTATGTAAATAAACATTTTCAGTCATATAAATTTCCACTATACTAGAATAAATAGTAATTTAGAAATGCTACTATTATTGTACTAGAGACAAGTATATTAAAGTAACTAACTTCAAGTGTTTTCTTGTTCTCCAACTGTGTTTTGAGTGTTGACAGCTGCTTGGTGAGTGTCTGGATCATTGTGGCGTTGGTGGCTACTGCGTTCACTGCTGGTGTGTTCTTTATTGCTTTGGCTCGGTTTGCAAATCTAGATAATAACAATATTTATTATTATATACAAAATGGGAGACAAAATTAATATACAGTATACCAAGATCCAAGTTCAATTCGGAGCACACAAGTCTGACTTTTCTTAGTTATGTGTGTTAAGCTTATTAAATATCAATTGCTTTAACGGTGAAGGTAAACATCGTCAGGAAACCTACACTCCTGAGAGTTCCCTAAAGTTCTCAATAGTGTGTGAAGTCTGCCAAACCTCCATTGGGCCAGCGTGGTGGACTATGGTCTAACACCCTCCTCATTCTGAGAAAAAGACCCCGCTCATTAGTGTTACAAACTACTAGTAATCTTAACCCCTCCGACTAAGCTAAAATGCTTGTATTAAGAGTGGGCCACGTTAGTAGTCCAATGACTGGGATTTAAACCTATGACCTATTGATAATAAACTCAATACCTGAACCACTGAGCTACACTTAAAGCCTTTATACATTTATGTAATTACTATATCATAGTTCGATAAACAATGATTCTATCTATATAATATTTTTGATAAACCATATCTTGAAAAATAAATGTCACAACTTATCCTTTTGTTTTGATTTTTTTTATGTTACAGTTAATAAAAAACATAAATATTGTGAAAAAAAAAACATATTGATACGAAATATTTTAATATTTTTTAGTAAAAAGAATAATATTCCACCCATTATGGAAGAAAAGTCACATGAAACCATAGTTAAAACCCCTTTTTCTCAGGAAATTAATAGAGTTGCGAATTTGATATTGGGTCAAGTTATTTAAAATGATTGCCTATATAAAAAAAATATGCAAATGCAGTTTAGCTATGAAAACCTGAGTATATACAACAAAATGTTTGAATTGTTGTAATTATTATCAAAAAGTTAATTTTGTTTATAATTAAGACTCACTGTAATGTAGATATTGTTTCTTCAATGGCAGCCGGAGTCACAGCACATATTATACTAGTTTTCGCATTCCCTCCAAGAGAATTCTGAAGTATTCGCGTCAATTTGCTATCGCGATAGTTCACGTGTCTGAAAATAATACGATATATTAAGATCCTTCGCAAATTTGATACTTTTTTGTCTTTCTTAGAAGCTTAAGAGTATCACATAACTTTTGGTGAAAGGGATTTTTGACGGCCTTTACATGAATTCAACCTCGAACCTAATAACATCAGTTATAATAAAACTTTGTTAACATAATAAAATATTATATTAACATATAATATAATTTATCAGTTAGAAAATGAACAACGATTGTGACAAAAAAAGAATCGGTATTCCATCGAAGAATCGCTTGAAAGATTGTTTCAACAAGAAAAGTTACTAAAAATAGTTTTCAAAAAAAAACCCGCGCATGAAGGGTACCGTTTTTTTATTTTTTTTTATGGCAGATAAGGAGCAAACGAGCAGGTGGTCCATCTGATGGTAAGTGGCCACCATCACCCATGGAGACACAAGACTGCGAGTTCAGTGGATCCTGAGCAAGAGCCCAGAGTACCCTAGATCCGCAGCATTAATGGGATGGGAGAGGGAGGGGGTAAGTCTGGCCCACATGCGGCTCTTACGAGATGCTCTCCCAGCGGCAGAGGGGAATAGTATTCTTAACCCGTCCGATCTCGGGTATTTTTGCCAAATATTGGTACGGTTCCGCACCAATATTTGCCAAAAAAAATCACGGTCATGAGAGTCTTAGCAATAGGATCTCGTTTTTATCCTTTGGGTATGGAAACCTAAAAATGACTAAAATAACTGTCTCTCTTCCTTTTATTATTTTTTCTTAATATTTCCATATTTGGAACTGGTGCTATTTTAATTAATTGAGTGAGAAACTACATTTATGCGTCTCAAAAATTTATGTGTGTAATAATCCTTAATAATCCGAGATAGTCCAATTTAAATATCACAACATAAATGTTAAAGGAATATTTATAGATAACAGTTGAATTGAAAAGATAAGGAAGATTATATAAAAATCGTATTAGATTTAAAACTTCTTGTATTTTATTGGTTAGGGGACGTCCATTAATTGCGTCGGGTGTTTCTGGCGATTTTCCGACCCTCCTTCCTCTGGTGGGATGTCGTGAGATTTAGCTCAACCCTCTCCTTATCCCTTAATTTCACGTAAGATTTATCTATTATGTATATATTCGTTGATATTATAAAAGGAATGTGTTATGTGCATGTTTTACTTAATCTAACCCACTTTTCTCGTAATTTTCACCTTAGTAAGATTAGATGAGATTCGGCTTGACTCCCAGTCCCTCTTAAATACCTCACGAAATTAATGAACGCACCCTTAGCTTAATACGAATTAAATCTAATTTGAGTTTTCAAAATATCAAAATAATTAAATTAAATCAATCAAATAATTCAATATGTATTACATTAAACTTTTCAATCTTTTAGGCGTATTTACAAGCAAATTAATTTAAAAAAAAAAGCAATGTAGGAAACTCAGTAAGATGCAGTCTTGGGTAGTTCGCGAACGACCTGGTTCAGAAGAGCGCTCATTTAGGTGAACTATACAAACTAGTTCGTCAATGATCTCGCTCTTAGTTCTTTTATTTTTTTTGGCGTCATAAATCGAATTATTTACTTCTAGGGATGCTTATGTTTTATCCATACTTTTTTCTGTAGTGTTTTGTTTCTAATTAAAAAATCGATTCATATTAAAAATGGTGATAAAAATATCAATATATCATTCATAAACATCGATGTTTCACTTTTGAAAACATCGATGTTTTTTTGTTTTTTACGAGCGATGTTGCATACCTAATCCATATTTAAATTTTAGTTTTTGAAGTAAACTGTGTAGTAAGTGACTTAATTTTTAATATAAATAATTTCATTTTTTCATTATTATTTATCTTCTAATAATCTTTTATTATCAATTCCTTCTCATGTCTCTGGTATCTTATCCGATTCGTTTAAAGTCCAGGCAATTAAACTCTGGAATTCACTGCCAGAATCAGTAAGACGTTCGCCCAGTAAATATACATTTAAGAAAAATGTAAAAGATTTTTTTCTTACATGCTCGAGTACTCAAGCATAAACTCATTGCTGTAACATTACATATTGTATATTATTTATGTTATATATTTACGTATTTAATATTTAAGCCTATTATACCTATTTTAGTATGAAAACAATTACTTATATTAAATGAACTATAAATTTAAATTTTTTTTTCTAAATTATGTGTTAAGACCTCCGCTTTTCACTGCTTTCTTACAGCCTCGGGTTGACTGGTAGAGAATGCCTCAGGCATTAAGTCCGCCAATTGTAAACTAGCGCAATGAAGTTTTACATAAATAAATTATTTGTACTTTTTTGTAAATTATTTAAAAAAGAACTAACAAACTAAAAGAGCGCCTAGTTCGCCATTAACGAACTAAATTGAGCACTCTCTTTAGTGACCGACTAGTAAGTTGATGAATATTTGAATAATCCAAACTTATGACATGTGTTCAAATTTGAATCAAAACGGGTAAATAAAGTTTGAGAAACTTACTTGTTAGCTGAGTGTCCCTCAGATAATTGTTTGATGACCAAAGCTAAAGAAGACAAGGATTTATTGATATGGGTCCCTTCTTTAAACCTCAGTCCTGTGGCACCAGTTTGTCCGGAGCGTTCCGAGCCAGCCAAGTCTACTAAGTTCAGTTGGGATACATTCACTGAGCCTACTTCTTCTTCACCCTCAATGTGTTCACGAGATTCTATCGTCTATAATTATTTGGATTAATATAGTCATTACTCAAGTCACTTTTTATGGGGGGTTAAGTATAGAAATTGAATTTCAATTAATTGCATTTGCCATGATCCCAGGTTTTGCGTGAACATACAGTCTTTCAAATACAATATTAATATACTTCTCATATATGACATTACTTACAATTTGAAATATTGAATGAGATCTACTGCTTTCTTCATTCATATTTGTTGCTCCTGTTTGTCTGTTAGCTTTGCCCTTAAATATAATAAAAAACAGTAATTAATAACAATAAATATAAAATTGGCCAAGTGCGAGTCGGATTCGCGCAGGAAGGGTTCGGTACCAATATTTGGCAAAATAACTTGTTAAAATCACATTTTTGATGTATAAGAGCCCCCCTTAAATATTTATTTTATTCTGTTTTTAGTATTTGTTGTTAAAAATACACCATTTATGAAAAATTTCAACTGTCTAGCTAATGCGGTTCATGAGATACAACCTGGTGATAGATAGAGGTGGACGGACAGCAGAGTCTTAGTAATGGGGCCCCGTTTCTACCTACAACTGTTTTAAACAAAAATTCCCTATTACACTGTATATAATCAATTTCTCAAACAATTACGACCCATAGGAGTGTGGAATCCTACAACGCAGTAGAATTATGTAGAACTGCTTATTCATGATGCATGCAAATTAAATATTGCAAAACTATATACACCACATATAGAGGATGCACCTATCAAGGTCATTGTAACAAGTAATGTCTGTTCATGCATTTATTTGCATATTTTACATACTAAACATTTTGTGTTATTTGATATATTTATTTTTTAACAATATACACAAATTTTTGTTAATTTCTAAACTTTTAACATACTAGTGATTTTCCTATGCTATTTTTAAAACTATTACCTATTACATACACACAACTTAATGGCCTTATTACTTATTACATTTACAGTTTATCAACAAAACCTATTACATTTAGGAATTGTTAAAAATGACTCTTTAAATATCATGTTAATTATATTTTATCCTTCTAGAATGTGGATGTAAATAGTACACTAGTACCTTGATTATCCAAACCCCAAAAATCTGAACCCCCAATTATCTGAACGCTGACTTAGTTTATTATCCGAATGTTAGCATGAAGAGTCTATTATCCGAACTAGTCTCGGTTCCAATTAGTTTACATAATTGAGGTCCTACTGTAATATGAAAACTTCTAATCTGATTTTTTTTGTTTATTATCTATACTAAACAAACAATTAAAAAATTTAAAAGTGAAATTAAGTGATTCTTTTATTCTCATTACTTCTATTTATAAGTGTGACTTATTTGAAATACTTGTATTTAAAATGCAAATACAAAATATGTATTTTATATTTTGTATTTAAATACCTTTTTTTAAAAAGTATTTTGTATTTTATTTGAATTTTATATTTGTAAAATATAAAATACTTTTTTACTGCAAAGTTTCGAAAGCATTACCACTCATCAAGTGAATGGGTCAGCTATTCGGCAATGGAGCTACGAGTACCCCAAGCTGGCTTCGATTATCACAATTTTCTAATTCAAAATTGGTCATCGTTTGTTCCCATATAGGCTTTGAAGGGAAAACAACTTTAGCGGCGGCGTTGTGCAGTTGTGTAGTTTTTTGTTTTGGGATGGGTAAAAAATGTTAAACTCGCGTCAGAATTAGGGGCGAAATTTTTAGTAACAAACACTACTACTAAAAACTAATTAAAACTAGTAAAAATGAAAAATAGTTGTCTTACATTCATATTTAAATTAGCTCAAAGGGCTGTTACCTTTTTTATAATAAAAACATCTTTTTATTAATTAAATAATTTCTATATTTGAAAGTTATTTTGGCTGGAGAAGTGTAGGCGAGAGATTCGCGGCAGTTTGACAAGTAATTTCGTGTAGTTAATATTGACTATCACAGTTTAGTGGTCTTTAATTAAATGATTAAATAGTTCTGGTCTCGCCGTATGTAAGCCAGATCTCAATAATACAGTTGGGTTTTTAAATTTTGTTTTTAATTCTGCCGGCACTCCCGTAGTGCAACCGATTTATTTTTTATAAATATTTTTTTAATTTTGCAAATGTTTTTAGGGATTGTGGTTTCGATTTAAATAACAAATTTTATTTTAATATAATATATAATTGCATTCTTTATCGTTTGGTCAGTATTGGTCTATTACACTTTTCTATTTTTATTAATATTAATTGCTTTATTATTCATTTTTAATATTTTTAATTAGCGCGAAATTTAAAACTATTTCAGTTATGAATTTACTGACGATTTGTTTTACATCGTGCTCTTTTTGAAGAGCTTGTAATGTTAAAATCACAATAAGAACATTAGTAATTTTATCTGTAAGTATTTTATTTGAAAAAAGAAGTTTGAAAATATGTATTTTGTATTTAAATACAAAAAGCAAAAAATACGGCAGTCAAGAGTCTCGAATTCATTTACCATCAGAAAGTAGTCACAGAAGACCCAAAGAAAAGAAAAACATTGGTACAATGCCAACATTGCCAGCAGTATGGTCATTCCAAAAACTACTGCATGCGCCCATACAGATGCGTAAAATGTGGACAATTACATAATATCACCTCGGACTTCCCAAAAAATGACCAATCAACACCTGCAACCTGTGCTCTTTACAACGGACCTCACCCAGCTAACTATAAAGGATGTGACGTATACAGAGTCAATCCAACAGCAGACTGCTCGCCAAGGAAACCTAAACCTGAGTAATCGTGCAAATGAAAATACCCAACCTCATACAACTACTACAATAGAGGAAATACTATTAAAACAAAACGACAAGTTTGAAATGATATTACAACAGATGTGTACTTTAATGTCACTCATAGCCAAGCTAGTCGACCGCAAAATAAAACTTAAGGCGATCAGAGTAGCTGCTTGGAACATCAACGGATTAGCCCCCAACAAACAAGAAGCCGAGCTTCTAATGTCACTACATAATATTGATAGCCTTCTTATTTCTGAAGCACATAGCACCTGTAAAACATCTTTGAAATTTAAAGATCATGTATGTTAATATGACAAATCATCCAGACGGCACTGGTCCTGGTGGAACGGCAGTTATAATAAAGAAAAACATGAAACACTACTTAATGCTGGAATATGAAACAGAACACATACAAGCAACGACAATAGCTGTGGGTGATAGTACAGGTCACATAAAATTTTCAGCTATATATTGCCCTCCAAAGCATAAAATTGATGAAATCGCTTTGTCTGTGGCGGGGATTGGAATGCAAAGATTTTGACAGATTCTGAGAAGACACAGATTCTGAGAAAATTCCCGATCTCCTCGATTTCTATATACTGAAAGGACTACCAAAACATTGTTACTTGCGATCCCTGCTACGACAGCTCCTCGGATCATACTCCGGTTATTCTGACACTAAGCACACTTCTAATTGTGCCCGAGACCGTAGAAGCGCTTGTCAATAAGTTGACTGATTGGGTGTCCTTTAGGGAGTACATTGATACCAACATTCAACTTAAAGTGCCCCTAAAAACTCCAAACGACATAGAAAACGCAACAATGCACATAACGCAATTAATTCAAAATACTTGCTGGATCAATACACCGGTGCCCAAGCAAGGTGAATAACAAAACAGCCACCCTCTTGAGATTAAAAATGCTCCCCTCGAAAAACGAAGGCTTCGCAGAGTCTGGCACCTAAGCAGACTTGTTGAGGACAAAGCTGCTTTCAACAAATCCGCTAAAGATCTCAAAGAAATCTTGCACAAATGGAATTACCTTAGAAAATCAATTGATGTCGTTATCAAATAGTGCATCCACCAATTATTCTCTATGGAAGTTCACAAAACACCTTAATAGACCCCAAAATGCGAAACGTCCACTCAAAACTACGCATAGATGGGCCCAAACACCCCAGGAAAAGGTGGATTTATTCGCTAATCATTTGGAAAACGTTTTCACCCCAAATGTATGTATGAGTACACAAACTGAAGAACTCATTGATGAAGTACTAGGTCAAGACTTCCAAATGTCACCACCACCACGCCCTATCTCAGTGCGTGAAGTCTGGAGAGGCATTGGTAATCTACGAGACAAAACAGCTCCCGGGTATGGTCTTATCACAAAGGAAATACGCAAACAACTGCCAAGGAAGGCCACTGTGTATTTGACTTCACTCTTTAATGGTATCCAGCGAGTCCAGTATTTTCCACTGGCTTGGAAAGTATCACAGATCATCATGATACACAAGCTTGGTAAACAACCCAATGAAGTGACTTTGTATAGACCCATCAGTCTACTCCGAATCCTCTCAAAACTCTTCGAAAAGCTATTTATATACCGAATGCGTCCCATTTTAAATGATGAAGTTATCCCAGATCATCAATTCGGCTTTAGACAGAACCTCTCTATGATTGAGCAAGTTCACAGAGTCTATGAAAAGATTAGGAAAAGCCTCGAAGAGAAGTTATACTGCTCATCGGCGTTTCTTGATACCAACTAACTAAAAATCAACCTTCCTCACCAATATTACTCTCTGCTGAAATCTTATATCTCGGAGAGAATATTTGAGGTGAAGGAAGCAGGAGCAAAATCAAGATTCCACAAAATTGAGGCCGGGGTTCTGCAAGGATTCTAGGTCCAATCCTATACACCATATACACTGCAGACCTACCAGAGGTTGAAGGCATTACCACAGCGACATTTGCAGATGATACTGCGATACTGGCAAGCCACAAAAACGCCGATGTAGCCTCTAACACGCTGCAACAAGGCTTAAATGCAATAAATACATGGTTACAGGACTGGCAAATAAAACTTGCGAAAAATTTGCGATGTCCCATGGTTTGTGACAAACGCAAAAATCCATAAGGAATTTATGATAGATACAGTATAGGAGGAAATCCATAAGTGCATTCAAAAGTACCAGGGCCAACTGGAAAATCATCCCAATGATCTGGCTGCTGTGTTAAGAAACAAGGGCTGTTTGAAGAGACTAAAAAGGAAAGACATCATATAGTCCATCAAATGTCTTGGGGGCTTTATATAAACGATGAGTAGATGACTCATTGGAGTCACACTCTTCCCGTCAACTGGAACTTTCAACAAATTTGCTTATAGTATAATATACTGATTGCAGATTGTGTCAAAGAAAAAAAAATACTTTTTTAAAAGTGTTTATAAGAAACTATCCAATATGACATCTGAAATGCTTACCGTTCTCATAATTTCAAGTACTTCTTCAGGTGATGTGGTAAGCTTCTCAGTGGCATCTACCTTTATCCCTTGTAGGGTATCAAAGACTTTTATAGGTTTCTTAATATCCAGCAAATCTATTAGACTTTCATTGTATATTTCTACATAAGATATTCTGAAAATGAATAAAAATTAAGAATTTATAGAAATATGAATAAAAATCTAGATATAATTATTATTAAATAAGCAATATAATATTATTGCTTATTTGATATTTACCTTACTAAAAAATCTCTATTTCGAATTTGTTTAATAATATGAAATAGATTTAACACAGCTAGTGGTATGATTCCTGGCGAATCGTCTGTGCCTGTCATGGTATAGGTCTTCCCTGATGAAGTCTGACCATAAGCAAAGATGGTCCCGTTAAAACCAGCAGTTGCGGCTTCGACAATAGGCTTTGCAACATCTTCATATACATCAATAGTTTTAGTGTCCGCACCATAAACTTTGTCTAAAATAAGTTTAAACTCATTTATAAATTTATTATAATTAAGAAAAAAATATTAATTTAAATTTTAATCAAATAAAGTATTCTATTTATTTCTATAAAAAATGAAATCGAAATAGAGGTCGGAGTATCGGCAAGTAAGGAGTAAAAAATGCAGCGACCTTCACTATGACGTACAATATTTGAATAGCATCGCCTAAAAACAAACACTACATTCTAATCGCGACCCACTCGCCGCACAACTTGAATACTCACCAAAAGTAAAGGATGGTCCCCAATCTTTCCCATTCTGATCTATCTGATAGAGAGTATTATTATCTACGCGCCATTGGTAGTTCAGTTTGTCTTCTATTTCACGAGGAATAAGCGGCCGGAGTTTGACAACTACTTTAATATTATCACTCATCTTTAAATATATATTTACTTGCCAATCTAATATTTTATTTCATAACTTTTCAATGTACTACGTAAAAATTACACATTATAAACATTTTTATTTCTATTACAATTAATAGAGGATCCTCGCGCTAACTTAACTGTCACCAAAATAACCAACGGACAATTTTAATTTTATTTTTGACGACAATACGCATAGACAAAAAACTTACGCTGTACTGCCGGCTGTTATGTTATTTTTTTGTCTATGGAATACAGATTATCTATTAAAGTCAAACATAAAATAGAGATATGCATTTTATATGGATTTTTAGCATTTTAAAATCCTAAATAACTCTTCTGAGAAATAAGAAAAATAACTTATATTATTTTGAAATACTATAATTTGTAATACTGTTTAATTTATAAAATACATGGATTACTACAATATTCTTCTTATTTTCTATATAATTGGCACTTGAATCTGTGCCAATTATATAGAAAATAAAAAAGGTTATAGCTATAATACGATTTTCTTTTAAATTTAATGGTTTTACTAGTGTACTAAAATACAGTCAAAAGTTTAGCCGAGGTATAACTGATGATGACAGTCATCATTGTCAGTATATGGCAGTTGCAAGCTTGTAAAATACACTATGAATAATCTATGGTCTTCTTGAAATGTCAATTTTATCGTCAAGTTCTTTGCGTCAAGTGTGCTTTCATGTGGGAATTGACTGTTATTAATTTTTATCAATAATTTTAATGTAATAAAAGTTAAATCTTTAAAGCACGATGCAGCACGACGACGTAAGTACTATAGAAAGATCCTGTAAAATCTTACCGTTATAAGTAACCTTATTTTCTCATATAAAATAATTGTTTTTAGGTTGTGTGGGCTATTATCAATAAAACACATTGTTCGCATAAAGTAACGTAAGTATTAATGTAACTATGATTTCAGTATGACATAAATGTGCATTGAGATAGCTTGTACTAACATTTATAATTTACAGGACGAAAACTCAACAATTCTGTAGAAATGAATATAACCTCACAGGTTTGTGCAGTCGATCTTCTTGTCCACTTGCAAATAGCAAATATGCTACTATTAGAGAAGAGAATGGTATTATATATTTATATATGAAGACAGCAGAAAGGTAATTTTATTTTAAAAATATGTATGCTGTATGAAGTATTTAGTATGTTATGTCTATAATAAAAACAATTTTTTTAGAGTGATGTTTCCATCCAAACAATGGGAAAAAGTAAAGCTATCAAGGAATTTTGAAAAGGCTATTTATCAAATAAATGAAAATTTGCTGTTCTGGCCAGGTTTTATCAAAGCAAAATGCAAGCAAAGATTTGTAAAAATAACCCAGTATTTAATAAGAATGAGAAAACTCAAACTACGGAGAGTGTAAGTTAATTAATAATTCATATATAGTTTATTTAAATAAATCTGCATATTATAAGCAAGTTATTATACTGACTTTTTGTTATATAGAAAGGAATTAGTTCCAATACAGCGTAAGATAGAAAGACGGGAAAGGAGAAGAGAAGAGAAAGCACTTGTAGCTGCAAGGATAGATAATGCAATTGAAAAACAATTGTTGGAGAGATTGAAGAAGGGGACTGTAAGTATAATAAAAAACACTAGGTTTGGTTCTGTAAAAATAAAAAAAAAATTTCTTAGGTCCCATCTAATTCTAAATTATTACTAATAATTTTTATTTTTTTCAGTATAATGATATTTACAACTTCCCACAAATGGCATTTGATGCAGCTCTCAAAGCTGAAGAAATCTCTGGAGAAAGTGAAAGCGAAAGTGAGAAGTCAGATGGAGAAGAAATGGAGATGGAAATGGAGCCAGAACTTGAGAGAGAGCTTTCAAGAAATGTTGAAGATGCTGATGAATTTGTTGAAGCTGACAGTGAAATGGAGAGTGATGCCGTAAGTCTAAACTACTTTTAATATTATGATTAAATAATCTATTGTATGTTTTAGGATAAATAGCAATAGAATAATAGAAGTTGGTAGTTTAATGAATGGAGATTGAACCCTTAATGCTATTGTTGTGAATTTAGTTTACAAGAATATAAAGTAATAATTATAAACAAAAATATAAATGTAATAATTAAAATAAAAATTTTATACTGTATTTTTAACTTTTATTACAGGAAAGTGAATCAGGAAGGCGAGAAGAGGCTGACGTTGGAAGTGATTTTGAATCTGAGACATCAGACATTGAGGTAAGACTACACTTGTATTATTTTTATGCCAAAACTGTGTATACTAGTTATGTGATTAACACATAATTTGTGAACTAAAATAAATTAAGTGTGTAAATAATGAGTAAATAATTTTTTTAGGACATGACTGTGAAGGTGCCAAGCAAGAAACCTCGTGTGGAGATTGAGTACGAAACTGAACCAGTTGTTAGTAATTCCAGAAAGAAAATAAAAAATTGATCATATTTTAAAACATGTGTTTTATTTATTACATTTACTTAATTTTAACATTGCATTGCATATATCCTGTCTGTCTGATATATATGATACTAGCGGACACGCGCGACTTCGTTCGCGTGTTGCTCCGCCTCTATGGGTTGTAGCGAGATGTTAAATAGCCTAAGTTACTCCTTGTTACATCTGCTATCTGCCAATGAAAGTCCCGTCCAAATCGGTACAGCCATTTCAGATATTAGCCGGAACAAACAGACAGACATAAATTGTAAAAAATATTGTTCTGGTATGTACTGTGTGCGTGTATTCATCCATATGCACTTAGTATAAAGTGGTTATTTTAATATTACAAACAGACACTCCAATTTTATTTATTTGTATGGATATCATAGATAGGGTAGCAGCAGCCAGGAACCAGTGGTCAGCCTTTTGCGTAGTTTATTGGTCATAAATATCGGTACAATTAGAATAAACGAGGTAAGAGGCACGAATTGGCTGACCACTGGCAGAAAGTACCATTTTTTGTTTGAACTTAAATATATATACTAAAAAGAGTAAGATTGTTTTTGACATATTATGTTGTTAAAAAACTGTAATAAACAATTAATCCAATGATGTGATACCTTTTATTATCTGACGATACCTATAAAAATTCCAGCTGTTCAAACTTCAAAAAGCCGTTATGAGGCTGACCACTGGTGCCATTACTCTATATCATTATAAGATTTATCATAACTCATAGGATATATTTCAGATTTTATTTGAAGTTGGTCTGGTGAATAACTATATAATTATATCATCAATTTCTAATAATAAATAATCTGATTAAATAGTAAATACTGATTTTAAATATGTCGGCAAAGGGTATAGCCGGGTTTCTATAGGATATCTTGAATTTACCATACAGTAACAAAACTATTTCCAGTTACATTAGATATTATGACAGGGCTTCTTGAAAAGAGGAGATTGCATCCTCTTGAAATTTCCGAAATAGTAGAATTAACACAAATTTGTATGAAACAAAACTACTTTAAATTCAACGATAAAATTTATCTTCAAAGAGAAGGTCTTGCAACGGGTTCTCCTCTCAGTCCCTTAATGGCAGAATTATTTATGAATGATTTTGAAAACAAAAGCATTGTCAATAATAATAATATTCTTTACTATTATCGATATGTTGATGATATAATTATTTGCTGGACTGGAACAGATAGGCAACTAGGACATTTCATATCAAACTTAAACACAATTCACCCCAAAATAAAATTTAAAGCTGAGTTTGAAGAACAAAATTCACTAACATTTCTTGATCTTTCGATTACTCGCGTCAACAACAAACACCAGTTTGAAATCTATCGTAAGCCTACTTACACAGACATAACAATACCTTCTATATCATGTCATCCCTGGCAACATAAGCTTGCAGCATTTCATAGTTACATCCAAAGATTAATGACTATTCCGCTTAATAAAGCAAACTATCAAAAGGAACTGAAAATAATATATCGAATTGCTTCTGCTAACAGTTACACTTTGGACACAATTAACAATATTATTAAAAGAAACAGTCAGCACAAATTAATAAACAATTATATGCAGTCCCGAAAAGCAAAATAAACACAAATCTAGTATACTTAACTTATTTTGGACCGTCTTCTGAACGAATAGCGAAAATTCTCAAATCGCATAATGTAAATGTTGGTTTCAAGACCAATAATTCACTTAGACGTATTTGTAACGGTAAAGATAAACTGAGTAACAACCAAAAATCAGGAGTATATGAGCTTCAATGTTCTGACTGCAATGCCAAATATGTAGGTCAAACGGGTCGTAGTTTTGATATTCGGTATAAAGAACACTTAGCTGCTTTTAGGAACAATAAACCTGAGAAATCCCATTTTGCTAAACATCTCTTAGATAGCGGCCACAATATGGGCCATTCTCACAAAATAGTACATATTTGCGATAAAGGTTTTAAACTTAATTTGTTAGAGCAATTAGAAATAATTAAAAATACCAATCAAACATTTGAGCTGCTGAACGAACAAATAAACGTGTCTAAATCCACTCTACTCGATATCTTTAGTTGTAAGAACAAAACACGAGTACCGAGTTAAGTATCGAGTATCGAGTATTGCGTCTCGAATATCGAGTATTGAGTTAAGGTATAAAAGACTGTTTTTTCACCGCCCGGTGACGCTGTCGAGGCCATTAGGGCCAACAGCTTACACAGTCCGAAAAAAAAAAGAAAAAAAAAAAAAAACAAAATTGTCACTTAGCAAGTGACGCTTGTAGAGTCAACACGTCCTGAAGATGCTTCGGTTACGGAGCGAAACGTACGTCGATTGTCGATCGCGATCTACTTGGGTTCGCGCGTTACACTTTTCTGTCAACGGTGTGCTCTTCCGGATTGTGCCGTACGAGTCTGGTTGTTAGATCGTCAAGCTACCTACTTGTGTGGTGTGTCTTGGTTCGGGTTCGCGCGTCTCACTTTTGTGTGGGCAGGGTGCTCTTCTAGGTTGTACCATACGAGTCTGGTAGTTCAGATTGCCGCGGTTTATAGCAAGGTAACATTTTGATTTCCAGTTTTTTTGGCTATTCAGTGTTTTTCTAATAAAAATGGATAAGTAAATAATTAGAATCATTGTGATTCACAATCTTAATTAATTAATTTTAATTGTAAGTAGTATCTTACGTTCACAATCTTTCTAGAGTTTATAATATCGTGAGATAGATTATAATCTAACGCTATATTTACAACTTTACAATTCCTCTTTTCATTTCAATAACTCTTCCTGTTTCACGCATATTTGTTAAGAAACTTTATACTACGCTGTTTAGAATTTAGTATATGTATAAGTTTGTTTAAATGCATAATTGAAGAAGAAAAATTACTTTTTATTTTTTTTATATTGTTGCACCAATTCAAAAAATTCAAAATAAATCCATCCTGGAGAATGAAACACATTTTCTGACAAAATTCAGTCAGTGACACTTCAAAAAAGTATTTAAAAAAAAAAGATTGTAATTTTATTTCTTCCGCCAAAAATCTCAATTTTTTTAAAGAATCATAACTAAATTATTTTTTCACGTCTTTTACTCCTAAGAATTTACCATTCAGAAATTTTGAATTTTTCTATGAGATAAAAAAAAATCGAAAAAAAGAGTTTTCTTTTAATAGAAAACTGTTTGACATTAATGGCAGAAAATTTGTCAGAATTATTTTTATTTTTAACCTAAATGAATCCCTACGAGTAGTACGAGTAGAAAAGGGCCCTAGGGCAGATATCCAATAGAATCCCGGCTATACCCTTTAGGATAATATTTAATACCAATTGGATTGACATATTGTAACCGACGATGTTTGGTAGTTTGTAATTGATCGGCAATTTCTTTTACTATTATCCCCACATTAGCATTGATGGCCCAGTTGTTGAGACTTCAATGTCTTATTTGGGAGGTCAGAGTTCGATCTTGAGCGCACACCTCTGCCTTTTCTGAGTTATGTGTGTTTTAAGAAATTAAATGCACTCCTGAGAGTTCTCCATGATCTCAAAAGTGTGTGAAGTCTGCCAACCAGCACTGGGCCCGTGTGGTGATGATGATTATCCCCACAATTTATATTCCCTTCCTCGGCGTATCGAAGTTTAGTTTATCAATTCACTTCTAAAGTGGTGTTAGTGACAGTGTAATACTAGTGTCGTTTTACTGGTGCTAGGTATCTTTGGCGATTAAGGTCACACAAGTAGGTACCTTATTATAAAGTTGCCACGTGGGTATTTAAACATAAGGTTAGGTTAGGTTTCTGTTAAGCTAAAATAGTTTAAAAGTAGTGGAGGGAAGTGTTGGAATTCTGTCAAAAAGCCTTAGAAACCTATTCCATGGTCACAAGTCCAAGGCACTGCTTATTTTCCTGTCGTAATTGTAAGAGTTAGAGATTAGTAGTATCTGTCTCTCACATATACCTAAGTATATAAAGTGGCAACACTATCACTAGTAACGACACTTTGCAACTTAATTACACTCATTCGTTAATTAAGAAAGTTGTTCCTAAGAATCGATGTCCCCATTCCGTCGTATCCTTAGACATATTGAAATTTATTTGAGACTAAATGAAGTTCAGTACTGTTTCGGTTGTTTGTTGGAAACTTTGAATTATACTTATTAGCTAATAATGATGGTCCAGTTTCATAATGGAAAACAAATAAGAAAATTAGGAGAATTGAATTGATTTAAAATTATTAAGGGATAGTAATCAGCTAACTTATATTTATATCTTCAGCTTTCTGTCGCTGAGAGAATTATAAAAATCGATGCAGGTTTTTTACTCATAGGACGATGAAAGCTTTCATTTCGATGGTAAGAAAATTATATCTAATAGTAATCTATCCCCTGAAATTCCGATATTTCATTAGTATTACTTTCATGAGAAATCGCCATGTTTTTAGTTTAGTTTTCTAATCCAGTATTACACAAAATCGCTCTAACAAAACGAGACAAAACATTCCAATCCAAAATAAACAACAAGGAAGTATGGAGCTTTTCTTTCAAAGTTTACTGTTATGTCGGCTATATTAAAAAAAAGAATAAGCTCAAAAATGATTTACACAATTTATAATATAATATATTTATTAAACAAATTAATTTTGAAATGAACGTTGAAAGTTACAAACACAGAATACTAATACCTAAACCTTGAGGTGCAAATAATTTTTTTTCTCTGTTTTTATTCCATAATAGAAAAGGCAAAAGTAAGACAAGACCAAGACATTGATTATGTTTTCGATGATTTTGTACATTTTGAGAAGAGAAAAAAATAAAAGTTCACTTAAAAATATATCCACCATCGATATCCTCATTTCAATATCAAACTATCGATATATCGCCAAAAAAATATTAGTAATAAATATCGATATTTTATCAAGAGACCTAATTCAAAGTAGTTTTTTAAATTAAAGGAAAATAGGGTAACACTTCTTTTTTTTATAAAAAAAGTACAACTTGCACTATAATAATAACTTAACTAGTGAGTAAAACGGAAAAAGTATTTTATAGCCACTGCAAGACGTGTTCAAATCCAGTTTGTTGTTGAACATGAAGCATTCTGAAACGGTGTGCGCTCCTCCAGGGAGACATTAGGTGAACGGCTACGTGGAGCTAATACACATTCGATTTTTTTTCTATTTTATATCTGGAAAATTATTAGTAACAAATATATGTGATGGAGAAAGAAGAATATATACGTCATATTAATAATGGTCCGAGAGTTGATAACTAATTTAGAGAAGGTCTTTTGCCCAAAAAAAAAACAATAGTATAACCATGGGTGCACCTGGAAGGGTTGGTCTGGCTATAAATCTTGCGGTTATTTTGCTACTGCGTAATTTAAAATAAAATATGTTTTAGGTAAGTTAAATGTTATACCCCCGACGCAAAAACGACGCGGTGTTATAAGTTTGACGTGTCTGTCTATGGCATCGTAGCTCCCAAACGGATGAACCGATTTTGATTTTATTTTTTTTTGTTAAAAGGGTGAATTAGTCTGGAGTGTCTTAGCTATGTTTAATGAAAATCTGTTCAGCTGTTTGAAGATTATCAGCTCTTTTCTAGTTGTGAGAGGATCTGACTAACTTCCTTATGTCCGATCGATTCGAAATTTGTGTTACTTTAATTATATTATAAAAGTAAAATTAAAAATTCTGAAACCCCCATCTCCGACACAAAAAATAAACTTTACAAACTAAAATTTTAAATCTATTATAACTGTTTTCGTCACATACATATATCATGTAAGTTCAAATATTTTTATTTTCGAAGCGTCGTCGCATGGGGGGACCGCAAAAGTTTGTAAAGTATTTTTCCAACAACAGCTAATTAATTATTACGAATTACATTTAGGTACGAGCTATCTTAAGTGACATGCATCATCTACGCTCTACGTCATTTCTTTTTAAATCTGCGACTACACTTGTTTTCTCACTCAGCGGTCCCCCAAGTGACGATAATAATTATAATAAGTTTATAATATTATTTGTTAATTTTTAAAGTTTATTTTTTCTGTCGGGGGAGTTTTTTAAAATTTTTAATTTTACTTTTTATTTTATCTACTGCTTTAGTAGCTATATGAAACAAATAACAATCCCAGACTCGTTTTTAAATCTTGGTCTTGTATTGGTCTCGTCTCGAGAGAAGACCCGAGCTTTGTAATAAGTTGTTGGAAATTGAGATGATGATAAAATATTTTTTATGCAGATATTTCACTCCCATTTGCATTTAGGTACCAGTAATGCGAACGTTTGAATCTGGCATAAAACAAGAGGCTTTGTTCGGTTTGTAGACATCGCTTATTTATGTGAGAACCGCCATTACCCATTAGCACCTCCCCTCGTGTCTGCTAGTTTCACGTCCTTATGTTTAGGGCGCAGTTTAAGCTTATGCAAAAAAACCTTTCAACATCATTTTTTCAGAAGTTAAACACAAAAATTGATATTGAAATATATGGTTAGCCTACGAATGGAATAACATGTCATATTAAGGAAAATTACTAATTTATTTATAACTTCAGAATTAATTTTCAGTAACTGACGAACATAACACTTTTGGATTTCGCACATATTTTAATACTTATTACAATTTCTTCTAAACTAGACTCCATTTAAGTCTAAAATATCATTATTGTTGCCAAGATTGTTTCGTAGGCCGTATTTCGGTTTATTGTGTAGATTTTCATTATTAAAAAAAAAGAAAGAGATAAGGTGATAAAAAGAGAAAACATAGTGTTAGCAACACTGTTTATAAAGTAGTAGTAGCGGGTAGATCATTTTATATTATTTCAAGCATACCGACGTGAAGACAATATATAACCTTTAGGGCGATAAATTAGTCTCAGTCTCTCTGGTGTTTTCGTGCAGTGAACATGGAAGTTAGTTTTATAGTGTTGTGATTAAGGTGACCCTTCTCGAGGTCCACGTAAGTTTCCTTTATTATCTATTGTCGTTAGCGAGGTCGAGTGGTGGAGGTGAGAGTTAATATATTATAAAAGAGCTCTTTAAACCTGCTCGTGGGTCTCAAGCCCCAGGCACCGCTCGCCTCATTCTACATTGCATGTGTATACGTATTGCTGTACAGTAATGGGTATCACATCCCTCTTATTCTTAGCAATAGGTAGAAAAGCGAGAGAAGATAAGAATCTCAGTGAAAGAATTTTTAAATTCGCGTCAGTAGTAACAAAATAGCCATATTATGTAAAATAATAAATTTATATGGCAACATTGCATTACCTATGTCACTCAGAAAGGATGCTTTCTGTCGGTTAAGGAATTTTCAAAATCGGTTTAGTAGTTTTTGAGCCTATTTGCGATAAACAAACAATCAAATCTTTCCTCTTTATAAAATAGTGTAGATAAGGGGTAGTGAACCAAATGGGGTTGCAAATTAAATCCTCTTCATCATCAGCGAATCGAAGATGGATTTATAATATTGAGCCTCAATGCTAAGTGGATTAAAATCTATTTATTTTAAAATATCATCTGAATTCTCGAGAATTAATTACTCTACAGTTAATTATGATATTTTATTAATTGTTAGCCGACCCGCGCGACTTCGTTCGCGTGTTGCTCTGCTCCTATGGGTCGTAGCGAGATGTTAAATAGCCTCAGTTACTCCTTGTTACCTCAGCTATCTGCCAGTGAAAGTACCGTCAAAATCGGTCAGACAGACAAAAATTGTAAAACATGTTGTTTTGGTATATTTACCGTGTGCACTTACCGAGTGAAAATTGGTTATTTTTACCCGACTACGGCGAAGCCAAAAGGAAGGGTTATGATTTTGGCAGTCTATGTATGTATGTAATCTATTTATGTATGTATGTTTGTATGTTCCACTCTAGCGCCTAAATTACTGAACCAATTTTCATGAATGAGGTGTCAATAGATTCGTAATAATGGCGCGGGTGACATAGGCTATAAACATTTTAATTTTTTTTTATACCTCAGATTATAGCCAAGAAAAAAAAATAAACTGAGTTAATTATCACGTGTTTGGTATCAAAAGAAAGGTCTTGGCGAGCACATTACAAATATGTATATATCATATTGATTAAGTCAACATATATGTTCAAAATGTGGTCGTTTAGTCCGCGCGGTCCTGTCGTTGCAGTTATTCACTCTTTTAAGCGAATAAAAACCAACATTACGGTTCAATATGAGAATATTAAGGTTATCTCGATCGATCAGGAAACGGAAAACTATTAAATAAAAAAATAAAGTTTAAAAACTATAACCCGACTACGTAAAAAAGTGGTCTAAAAAGGATGAACAAGAACCCCGGTTCTAACTTGACCATTTCTATACCGATGCATTTCTCGGTTTCTGTCTGAATTATTTTCTTGTTTCATCCTTTTTTGACCACTTTTTTACGTAGTCGGGTTATAGTTTTTAAACTTTAATTTTAATATTACAAACAGACACTCCAATTTTATTTATATGTATGGATGGGAGTAGTTTGGTTTATACTATATAAAACCCTGTAATACAGCTTGTTTAGCTCTCAGTGTTTGCTACGTAACAACGTTTATGATAATACATCATGCCCTGACAGTGTCCATAGGAAGTGCCGACGTGGCCATCGGAAATTACACTTTTAATCTCCGCCCCGACACATGTTACAGCTCTTATAAATTAAGCTTAGTGAGAAAAATTCGACGCCATTAGAGGATATTGCCTGCTCTTGTTTCCTTTTATTTCATTCATGTATCTTAAAACAGTTCTGCTTAACACTTCTTAAAGTAAATACTGCAGGGATTATAGAGCTGTATTTTGTACTATTTTGTAGCTGCTTGCAATTTCTTTAATTGAAATATATGTATGTCGGAGAATAAGTAAAAGATTATCGATTAATCAAATCGTTATCGTTGTCTATGGCGTTGGAGTGGGGTAGTAGTCACTTCCGTTGTTTTGACAGTCTCTACCCTCGACCCTTTATATGCGATCGACAGTCTAACTGAAGTCTTAGTCGTGCGCGGTCTCTCAAGAAGTGAACATCATCTAAGTAGTGATAGTGATAGTGTCAAGTGCAGTGTAGTGTGGAAGTGCTGTCCAACTAAGGTCACGTAAGTCCTTACAATGTAATTGCCACGTGGTCAAGTAAACACAATGTTAGGTTAGCCTTAGGTTAGGTTAGCCTTGTGTTAGATTCGGTTTATGTGCGTTTAACCTTGGGTTTAAATAGAGAGCCTAGCAGTGGAGGCGAGTGTTGTAATTACTTAAAGGATATCCTTAAGCCTACACCTTGGTCACAAGTCCAAGGCACTGCTTAGGTTTCTCTCGTAATTGTTAGAGATCATATTTGATCATTTATCGGTTCAGTAGAAGTATCTACGTTGCGTTTACCCAATATTCCACTCATTACCATCACCCCCTTTTAGTGTTCCCCAATATTCCCCATCTTCCTCCTTACATCTCCTTTCACATCGTTTTAAAATCCCCGACATGTATATATGTCGCAGTCATCTGGTTGAATCTGCTAGTTGATTGAATGACTAGCGCGTTCATTGAATGACGACAATTGAGTGACTAGACTGAACGTTTATTGAACAAGCGTCACTCAACGTCCAACTAGTTAGCGGATTGGAACATAGGCCTTTGAACAGAGCGGACGTTAAATCAGTCAGGTATCAATTACTACAAGACTTAAAATACAATATAAAATCATAATAAGGTGTGTCATGTCATGTCCTCATTTTTGTTATTTAAAGTAAGTCACGTTATAAGTTGCGAACTTATGGTCACCCTAACCAAATATTACAAAGTCATCTATATCCCATTCAACGACTATGCTAAATGACGTTCAGTCAAGACGTTAAACGTTACATTAAACAACTAGACGAGTTGTGCTTTAGTCATTCAATTGAATGATGTCATTCAATAAACGCGCTAGTCATTCAATCAAATAGCATTTTCAACCAGATGACTGCGACATATACATTCTTAGTAAGCTGTCTATTTATATTTTCAACCGACTTTCTTTTCGTATTTCGTAGGGTATGCCTACAGATTAGTCCCATTTTTTTCAAAATCCAGTTCTGATGATGGGATCCATGAGGAATTGACAGAACTCCTCAAAAGTTATAAGCACATATATAGTGATTTTGATATTTTCAGAAGGTTTCAAGCATTTGCATTCAGAACTTATCATTTGGTAAAGTGGAACTGATGAGGAAGACACAGATAGCCATAATATGGTTAAGAATATTAAGCAACTACATAACATAAATAATTTTCATGTTGATATTACCAGTAGATTCTTAGACCTTCCGGCTTCATCTACCATTAGTTGATGATGACACCGGAAGGTATGTCCTGGAACACAAGCATGGGACAACGTAAACTAGTCGTGTTTGGGTTTAATGGAATTGTCTTAAAGTGTACTTTGGCTATAAGTGATTTTCAACCTACTTCTTTAATGGTGATGTTCGTCTGTCTTTCTACATCGTAGCTCCCGAATAACTTTACCAATTTTGTTGCGGATTTTTCTGTGTGGAAGCCGATGGGATCAAGATAACATCGTTTTATAAGTTTAACAGTCTATATGTGTATCTGTCTGTGACATCGTAGCCCCCGAAAGTCTGGGCGGATTTTGATGGGGATTTTTCTGTGTGGAAGCAGATGGGATCAAGATAACATCGTTTTATAAGTTTAACAGTATATATGTGTATCTGTCTGTGACATCGTAGCTCCCGAAAGTCTGGGCGGATTTTGATGCGGATTTTTCTGTGTGGAAGCAGATGGGATCAAGATAACATCGTTTTATAAGTTTAACAGTATATATGTGTATCTGTCTGTGACATCGTAGCTCCCGAAAGTCTGGGCGGATTTTGATGGGGATTTATCTGTGTGAAATAAATGGGATCAAGATAACATCGTTTTAATGTTTAACAGTGTATCTGTGTGTCTGTCTGTGAAACCGTAATAACCTGATAAATGTAGCCATTTTAGTGCGGTTGTTTACACTCGATATTTCAGGTGATCTAAATGATTGTTACCTATAACTTATGAAGAGCTGAAGGCTATCTGTTGAGTGGGTGCAGTAGATTGGAGATAGAAGGGTGAGTAGAGTAGGTGCTTTGTAAATAGGTAAATTGAGTGAGTCACTTTGTGAATGGGTAAAATGTGCATGTGTGCGTAGATGGTCAATGGATGAATTGTTGATATAGTGAGTGATTGAATGAGTAAACAGTTGAGGGAGTAAATTAGTGGATGAGCGATAAATGAGTTTCAGAACATATTCACTAAAAATGTTTTATTAGAAAAGTATTCTACTATTTTCTAATGTTATATCTACGTTTATTAACAATAGCTTCGAGGCTAAATTGGGATATATAAAGAAACATTACATCTATAAAAGAAGATATATTTTTTTGTATCATTAATAACAAAATTCAATGAATTTATTCAGAAAACGCACCAAACTTATTAAAATATCTAACTTAATTTATGAGACGGCCTACAAAGTTTATCTCCACGAGTTTTGAATATTTCATCTGTATTCAGCTCTCCGACATTTAATAAAGATTACCAGCACCTCGAAATAAATTCTGTATAAATCAATGTATATGTGCAGACATAACAATTACATTATTAAAGTATCCTTAAAAATAAGTGGATGATTCAATTCCTGACGTTAATGGCATAATTTAAGAGAATCCGTTGATAATGAAGAAGTAAGTGGAGGAACAGATAGGCGGACAATTAACGCATTATACACTCTTCTTATCTGGATAGTTGTAATATTACTAGGATCCGTTTACTGATGCTGTTTCAATTACAATTAGTTGTACAGTAAAAATTTTATTACCTTATCGAAGCGAGGACAAGTCGCTGGTTATCATATAAATTCGACTGAAGTCTATAAATATTCATGAGATTGAACAATTTCCAAATTCTGATGTCAACAATGACTGAGTAAACTAAAGCTTAATATAGTAATTTCGAGTCAAACATGGATAATTGTTATTGGGGGAAGTCAGGAATTATCTACATCAGCAAGCTTGTCAGTTCAGCAAATTGGTAAAATGCTAGAAAAGGTCTAATAAGAGGAAAACTCAATTCAGTGGTGATTGGCGATCTGGCCAAACGTTTTGTTACATTTGTTTACCGAAAATAGGTTTTTCAGTTTCATCCTAAAGGGTATTGGTTTAATCAACAATTTTCTTATAAATGGTCTAGAATAATATTATTGTAATATTATTTGATTTTTTATAAAAGAATAAAAACATTGTTTTAGTACAACTGTTTATTTTTGGGTAAAGAATGGAACACAATTTACGGGTTAGAATACAATTCCCCTCTGCCGCTGGGCGGACATCAGCTCATAAGCACCCAGCACCCCTTGGTGGTAGGGAACAATTCCTCGACTGACTTGCGACCCACTTCCTTTCCCGTCCCATTAAATCCTGCGGTTCTGGTGAACTCAGGGTTCACTGAAACCGCAGCATTCTTCTCTTCGTTCTCCCTCCTAACTTAACTTTCGAGGCGGCAACGCATCGGAAAAACATAAGATCTAGTTTTGCTGATGTCCATGGGAGATGGCGACCACTTTCCGTCAAATGGACCGTCTACTCGTTTGTCCCTTATCTATATCATAAAAAAGTCAGTTTCTAGTAACATATCGTAAAAGGGATATTTCGTAGTAAATACCTATTTTATATATGTTTCAGTAAACATACTTTACAGTAATAAGTTACCAATATTTTAATTACATATTTAAACTACTAATGTTGTTTATAGATTGTACAGCATACAGTTGAACGTTTGTATTTAAATATATACCTACATAACTTAAATATATTTTTATAATGTTTAATATTTAAGTCATTAATTCCTATGTCCAAGTTTCTAAAGATAACCATTTAAATTGATTAAATTTAGATTAATTTACATAACAGAAAAAAATAAAAATTATAAAAACTACTATTTTACTTAAACGAATTTGACAAATAACATTTGGTTAGTGTTGCCAGAAAAAAATTGTAAATAGCGTTACAATATAGCTTTGCGATAGCAATAGTAGAGTGAACCAATAATGTTTCACGTGGTAGAAAAAAAATATTAAACTTCTGTCACCTAATAGGTGATACTGTAGTCCAGTCCTTATATATATTTGGATAAGCATACGAACGTAACAAGCTAAATTTTTGATATTACGTGAGGTAGGGGGAGGGGGGTTAGAAGAGCTAGTTAATTAATCTTCGTCACATAAAACCTAAGTCTTTGTAAAAATCTAATCATTGCGAATTTTCAATTTTGTTGTCTAAATATGACTACGACGTTACCATATCCCATTTTTATATCAAGTAACGAATTCGTAAGTTATAAAACGACGTGCTGGTGAGACAAAGGGGATACACGTAGTACAATACATCGTATCTCATTCGTCGGAGTAACAAGAAACTGCAGTCTACAGTGCAGCATTGACAGTGTTGGATTAATGAGGTTGTCACCTGCAGGCGTTTCAGCGAAGTGTACGAGCGAGGGGTTTTTTGTTTTATATTTTCACTATTGTAATCAAATATACTTACGGGATTTGTTTTATTCGTACATCTGTTGTGATAATTATTTTTTAAATTTGATGGATTTTAACTTTTTAGCAACAATTTATTTGACGAGATTCATCATTCACATTCATGATTCAAGATAAGGAAGTTTTAATTATTAAAAATGTGGGAAATTTGTTCTGTGTTTGAGATTGACTGAATGATAGTTTCTATCAGTTTTTCGATTTAAAATATAATAATTGATAGATTTTATAGTAATTAAATAAAATCAATCTATTAGTAATTATTTTGGCATTTCAATGAAAAAAATAAATATAATTAATTAATTAATCACTACATAGTACACGTACAAACAAGTTGCTTCCCGCTGTCCTTCTGTTCCTATGCTTTAATCTTTAAAACGGATTTTGTTGCGGTTATTTTTAATAGTTTTATATGTATAATACATACACCCGTGCAAAGGTAAATTGAGATGTTTCTTTCCTGAAAGGTGTTTGCAGTGCACCCTCTTTCACAATGGTACCTCTATCACTATTTCAAATCAATACTCAAACATTTCGGTGAGCACAATAAAGCTTAAAAAGGGATACATTAATTAGTAGGTACTATATATATATCTTTTAATAAGAATACTAGGAGTATGGATCACATACTCAGACCACATCAGTAGTCCATAGACTAGGATTTGAACCCACGATCCTATCGATCCTATCGATCGTGTATCCAACGCCTGAACCACTGAGTTTAGTTATTTAAAGCGTGAAAGTCGGTGGCACATATAATTTAACAAGGAAATATCTCCGTGGTGTAGTTTAGAACTCAGGTGGCGCTATTTACCATCCTGCGTCCGGGAAGGGTGTCGGGTCTGGGGGGTGGGGCTCATAAAACGTGCGTAAACTAGCTAATGAGTAATGTGAGAGGCACATTATTTACTTGCATATGAGACAAGATAGTGCTACTAACTTGTTATGAGGGAATAGGGTTGAGTACACTGGAATATTGTACATTATATAAAATTTATTTAGAAATTTAAGATAATTATTACTATATATAAGCTCAAGAGTACCTATATCAGAGAGTGTCTGAAAACTGGTTTCCAAATTTTGACGGAAAATTGCATTACGAATATTGTAAGTGAAACAACAAACTGAGTTGAATTGGATTGGATTATGATAACAGAATAACTATATATTCTGCTATCTTGAGGAGATCTCTGATGTATGACAAAATATGATATTGAAAGTTTTGACTTTTAGCAATGCCAAAACGGAAGTTTAAAGTGTCTGTAATAGCAACATATTTTTTAATTTAAAATAGGAAGGCAAACGAGTAGTCGGGTTACCTATTGTTAAGTAATCACCACTGCCCATGGTATGGTAGATGCAAAGGAACAAATGGTCCACCTGATGGTAAGTGGCCACCATCGCTCATGGACATCGGCAAAAGAAGAGAGTGAGGAGGGGGAGTGATGAATGCTGCGGTTTCTGCGGACCCTGAGCAAGAGCCCAGAGTCCACTAGATCCGCAGCCTGTGGGATGGGAGAGGGTGGAGATCATTCCATAAGTTAATTGTAATTGTAACATTATATTATTAAAAACGAAGTAAAGCAAGTAGACAACGTTCGTTTTATAAAAATCAGCCAAATTGGAGTCAGACTCGTGCACGAAGGGTTGCGAACCAATATTTGGGAAAAAATCACGTTTGTTCTATGGGACCCCCTTTAAATATTTATTTTATTCTGTTTTTAGTATTTGTTGTTATAGGGGCAACATATATTCAATAGTCTAGCTATCACGATTCATGAGATACAGTCTAGTGACAGACAGACGGGCGGGCAGCGGAGTCTTATTAATAGAATCTCGTATTTACCCTATGGGTACGGAACCCTAAAAAGGTATGCAATACAATAGGAAATTGGGAATTCGCTTGTCATACATTTTTAAAATTGAGATTATTGAAACGAAAATTTAGTTTTTTTTCACCAATAACAGAGATGTGTTTGTAACAATAAATTTCAAACAATGAAAGTAACTTTTGTATGTTTTTCGGATACATTAAAACGTATATTGAAGTTTTAACCGCTTTTAATGAAATTTTAGGCAAGTTAAACATTTTGTTTGCAAGTAATTAAAAGCAACATCACAGAGAGGTAGCTAATAAGGGAGGGAATTTGCCTTGTCACTCTGGATACGCTTCATAAACAGTTTCATTTTCATTACATACGGCTTTAATTGTTTTCATAACACCACTTAGAGTTGTGGTACGAAATCTAATACATCTGCAATTTGAGGAACAGAAAGTTTTTTAACGCTTTTAATGATGTGGAAACGAATTATCCAATGTAAAATATATTGTTAACTATCCTATAATGCGCAGTATGTTACTGATTTGCAGTGGACTATCACATTGACTGTCTTCTGTCTCACTCACTTTTTCTTTTATACAAACCTTGTCCAGCCAATAAGTAACATAACAAAAAATAATTATCCGATTTGGTGCAATCGTTCTAAAATTATGTGTAACGTACATATGTAGGTTCAATTCTATTTCTATAGATAGAAAAAGGCAATACAGATTGGTAATTAAACAGAATTTAAATAAAAACTCAACGAAATCTTTAGCAGAAAGAAAAAAATTTAACACATTAAATACTCAGACTAGTACTTTAAAAATAGACCTAGACATATTTAATAAGCAGCGCCCTGCGGTTTCCCCCGCTATATTTTGGATAATTCACACAATATCATTATAAATTATAGCCTATTTGTTATTCGGATGTGTAAGCTATATTATTGTAAAGTTTCATCAAAATCCATTCAGTAGTTTTTGCGTGAAAGAGTAACAAACATACAACCATACATCCACACATCCATACATTCTTACAAACTTTCGCGTTTATAATATTATTATAGTAGGATATATAGGTATATATATTTCGAAATATTTAAAAACAAATTACCACTTTGTTGATAAACTAATTGGTCATTAAATTATAGTTTATTTTTCAGTTAGATAAGTTTTTTTATATAACTTTCAGAAAATAAATTGCAATCATTGAAAACGTAGAAAAGGGTCGATAGATCGTAGTTATCAATTACTCTCCACACAACCATTGGTCTCTCCTGAATATTTGTTTCTCATTACATTAACCAGAGGTTTCCAAATTTATTTGAACTGTAGACCACTTATTATTTTCCTCCCTTATAGATAGACCCCCTTTCTTTCTTATTACTAAATATATACCTACAATTTGGAAGCCTAAAAAATACAAACGTGAAAATATACACTAAGGACCCCAGGTCCGGGTTTTGCATCTTATCGAATCTTTTTTTTTGACGACTTTGGGAATCACTGCACTAAATAAAACGCGAACAGCTTGTATCAGGCCAGGATTGATGAACTGGATTTATTCCGAGTGATTCCGAAGGGCTGTTAGCGCCGAAGATAAATAAAGGAGCATTGAATGTTCCCGATTAGACGATGATCCAACCGACTCGCTTCGTTTGTGTTAGTTTAGATTATTGGTTTAGGATTCTTGTTCTATAATTAATGTTGATTGAGTTAACTTGACTTTAATTTAAATGTTATATTAAAAAGGGAATTGTTTAAAAGTAACAGACACGACCGCGTGCAGATGTAGATTAAACTTAGCATTTTTTTTAAATGTTTGTCTGTCTGTATTCGTCTGTTCATACACACTTCACGTAAAAATTACTTGCATGAATTATCATGCAGTTTTTTAGGGTTCCGATTATTAAGACTCTGTCTGTCTGTCTGTATCTCATGAACTCTGATAGTTAGACAGTTTAAATGTTCACCAATGATGTATTTCTGTTTCTTCTATAACAACAAATACTAAAACCAGAATAAAATAAATATTAAAAGAGGGCTTAAATACAGCAAACTTGATTTTTTTGCCGTTTACTGGTTGATATTAATAACGGCAACAGTTAGATGCTTGAAATATTCACAGAATATTTAGTTGTCATGTAATGATTGATGTGGACACTACTATCTCACTGGCTGTCTTCTGTATTACTCCTCTTTTCTTTCATATATATGTCGGGGATTTTAAAACGATGTGAAAGGAGATGGAAGGAGGAAGATGGGGAATATTGGGGAGCACTAAAAGGGGGTGATGGTAATGAGTGGAATATTGGGTAAACGCAATGTAGATACTTATACTGAACCCATAAATGATCAAATATGATCTCTAACAATTACGAGAGAAACCTAAGCAGTGCCTTGGACTTGTGACCAAGGTGTAGGCTTAAGGAGCTCCTTTAAGTGATCACGACACTCGCCTCCACTGCTAGGCTCTCTGTTTAAACCCAAGGTTAAACGCACATAAACCAAACCTAATACAAGACGAGGCAATTACATTGTGAGGTACTCACGTGACCTTGATTGGACAGCACTCCTATCACTATTCAGACACTACTTCACTTCTTGAGAGACCGCGCACGACTAAGACTTCAGTTAGACTGTCGATCGCATATAAAGGGTCGAGGGTAGAGACTGTCAAAACAACGGAAGTGACCACTACCCCACTCCAACGCCATAGACAACGATAACGATTAATCGATAATCTTTTACTATGCTCCGACATATATATATATATTTTAAATATATGTCAGAGCAGAGAGAGCCGATTTGAATGAATGAATTGATCGAATCTTAAGATTCCTTAGTTTTTGAACAGGAACTCAAGCAGAGCCTTGGACTTGTGACCAAGGTGTAGGCTTAAGGGATCCCTTTATGTAATTACGACACTCACCTCCACTGCCCGGCCTCACTATTTGTCTTAGGTTAGGTTAGCCTTATGTTAACCTAACCTAACCTTAACAGAATGGCCGTGTCGGGGTATAGTTGGGGTGTCCCTCCACTAGTGGGGGGAAGTAAATCAACAAATAGGAAATATCGCAATATTTCCTGACGTTTCTAATCGATAATCGATTATTCGCTGGAAGCTATCAAAAATCGTTGAATAAAGTGCCGAAGATATAGCTCGTATTTCGATTTTTCGATAATAGTTTACTCGCTATCGAAAATCGTCGAATATTAAAATGATGCGACGGAAGTGACAATAAGTCCTCTTTATTATTATCCTACCCTAAGTATAGCCCGACACGGCCTTCATTATTATCCTACCCCAAATATACCCCACATATATAATGAAAATAAATATTTAAGGCGAACTCCCATATAACAAACGTATTTTTTTGCCAAATATTGGTATACAAGTCTAACTCGCACTTAGCCGGTTTTTTTTGTATTGCTGTAGGTCTAACTGAAAACATGGCCTTTATTTAATTTAAATTGAATATCAGAAAAATATTGTTATTTTAAAATATTTAAGCACAGCGTAGCTAAGCGGATTGTCTGATCTGTAATATGTATAAGAAAAAATATTCATTTCAAGTTCATAATAAGTACTTAGCTTCAAGACTGATATAATCTTTGATTCTCTTCGCCTATAATTGGTTCTTCATAAGTCATTATCAATAAGGCCCTAGGTCTCTAGTATATTACAAAGACATCGATATTGTATAGATAAATATATCTCATCATCGCTATGTGTCCATGTCTAGGTATTAAAGTTTAAATCTATAGGATGGTAAGCTATATTATTAGTATATTTAGTTAGTCGATAGGTCACGTTCATATAGGGTAGGGCTCAGGTAGTTAAGGCAGTAATTAAGGGCGGCAATAACAGTAGAAGTAGCGAGCGAATGCCGCCGCGTCGGTATTCCGATATTGCGCGATCCGATCGCTTGAGTGATATCAAATATTCGCCCTCATTGCCTTCGCACATTTTCCCGGCCATTTTAATAATTAATATTATTTCTAAAGGAGATTGAGATTTAGACGGTTGATTTGATTTCTGAGACGTGAAAATTATATTATGATAGCAGGCGACATTGGCATCTTTTATTGTGTCAAACATTTCGATTCGGGGAGGAATTTGGAGGTCTAAAAATAAATTAAAGTGACATAATGTGAGAGTAAATTTATCTCTAATTCTCTCTTACATCTTGTCTTACTCTTTACGAGTTCTATTTCTAACTTTTCTAAACAGAGGACCGTTCCAGACACGAAAGAGGAATGAAATGTAATACTAATTTATTTTACAAAAGAAATTGTCTAAAGATAAGTAGAGTCTAGTTTCATCGCTTTTAAATAATGTTGACTCTTCGGATACAATACTGTAAGTTGAAACATTTTCTTTGCAGAATTATACGAATCGGTTCGTGTATTGATTACAAGGCACTGGACTGATTTGTAGTCTCCCGGGAGGTGTTTGTTCACGAAATGTTTTTTCCATTTTATTTATTGCTGTAGCTGAAGCTAAACCCTTTTTATTTTACAAGATGCATTGGCTATTTAAACAAATGCATTTTTTAACAATTGCTTTTCTTCCTTTTTGTATCAGTTAAATAGACATTAAATATTTTTGTAATATTATTGGATTCTTTATTTTGTCCTCCACATATATCACGTATATATTAATGAAAGTTGCCCCGGTTTTTATAATTTTAAAAGCAAATAGATTTATTCTTTCTCTACATCTAAACAGATTTGGTAATCTGGGAAATTATACAGAAAAATATGTCGTCAATAAGAAGAAAGATTTCCAATGTAAACAATACAGTGCAGATATAAAATCATTTGAAATTCCTTTTATATTGAGGGCAACACTGTTGTCTACCATTAAGCAGTCGCTAGATAAAAAAGGTTCATCATTGTCAGAAATATACGAGAATTAGTAGCGCGAATGCATGTAGAGTTCATCAAACTCGTTTGGTGACAGACTTGGAGTAGAAACTACAATTTACATAGATGGTTTTATATATATAAGTGTATTCAAATTTGTAAATCGCAAAAAGCAATTAAGTTTTCAATTTGCAAACTCATGTTGAATGTAAATTTGGATAGGTTTTTACGCGTAAACCGCCTTGATGCCGACGCGACGCGCGACGCGAACTTTATTTTCATTGAGCTTTATTGTTGCAAAAAGTTAACGTAATTAGTGAAACTCGTAAATTACGAACGCGATAAAAATACATTAAGGGCCATTAAACATTTGGGCTGTGAACATGCTAGATTATTGGATTGCTAATAGCGTAATTACCACCACCTTTGTAGCCTGCGTGGTCTGGTGGTCGAAGGTTCGAATCCCGTGGGGAGAATAACTTTAAAATTGTTGTTTCTACTGTTTAGGACATTACAGGCTGACCACCTAATTCTCCGATATGAAAGATGATCTAGCGTTCACTGTCCAATTGGACTTAGGGAGTAAAGGAATAGTGCTCCTGTGAGGCTTTGGCTGGGCGTACACTTGAGCACTATATTACTTAAGCAATATCGGTTAGGAGCGTATTATTATTAATTATCACCATATAACAAATGGAGTGGTGAGTTTTCTGGGATAACTATTGTTAGTTATGATGTTGGCAATATTGATATGTGAAACTTTTAGCTTTAGAAAATGGCACATCTTATAAACTCTTTTATAGTATCAGTATCATTAATAAGACATTTGAAGTTGGCACAAATTGGTATTTAGTTCTGAAAACAAAAAAAAATGAGCATTCTGGATCTCTGAGTTGGAAGTATAACCCATAGGAGTAATATTCTAGTCATCGAGCCGTTATTCTATTAGTTTTGCGTGTACTATAACCCATAACTGACATTATAGTAAGAACACTTAGTCTGAGGGGTCTTGAACCCACCAATAGAAACTTAAACAATTAATTTAAATTGTTTTGCTTGTCTGTCTGTACTTATGTTTGTACACGGATTGAGCAAAAAGTCAACATAAAATTCTATACTGTTGTAACTTGCAATGTAGCAGGTCTAACATAATATATGGGCGTTGTTTTCTTTAAATCGGTTATCAGCAAAAAACCGAACCTAAAGCGATGTATCTATAGCCATAGTTTAGGATCGTCTTATTTATGAAAATCTCCGTGTTTGTTATTGTTATAAAACGACTTGAACGATTTTTATGATTTTTTTTATATATTTGGTAGATCTAAGAATAGTTATTAGGCTATTTTTTATACACCTAGAAGAGTTGCTCACTACAAGTAATTTATATGGCAAAACAACGTTTGCCGGGTAAACTCTCTCGCGTGTTATTTTGCTATATAAAAATACAAATGTTAGTTATATAACTATCTCAGGAAAATCCTAAGCTACCCGTATATTTGGTAAACTCATCTACAGCGCCGTGTCCCTGAAAATTAATGATTACGTTCGTTAATTGCGCCACGAGCAAAATATATAGAAACAAAACGATATTTATCTGGAACATCTCTAATCCTTGGAGATTATTTTGTTACTAAGCCTAATTCCACTGAACAACAATATAATAATCGTACAATAGTTTTAGGTATTTCACAAAGCTTCCTGTTGAAATTTTATTAATTAAATAATGAGTCAATTTGAAACTGTTTGGATGTTTGTTATTCAATCACACAAAAACGGCTCATCGGATTTGAATGAAGTTTGACACACAGATACTTTATAACCTGGATTAACACAAAGGCTACTTAATATCCTGAAGAAAGCAAAGCAATTAACTTTGACTTCCTTAGTTTACTGTGTCAGCCATTATTCAATTTTTCTCCTTTCCCTTAAAAATATCCCTACATATTGTAATAATTGGTAAATATAGAGAATATTCTTTTTTGGTTTTTCTCTTTCTTCTTCCATAAAAATCCCACGATAATAGTTATTTGTTATAAATTAAAAAAACAGAAAACGGAGATTAAAATGTTTTCAAGGTTTTGTTAATGAATTTTGAGTATCTCTAAGGAAATCCAATAGAACGAACATCTCATTTTGTTTGGATTCTATAGGGAATTGTATTACCAGTTCACCATCTGGTAACTAGAGTTAAATCAAATTGAATTCTCATTTTAATTATTTATCTTCCTAATATTATAAATGTGAGTTTGGATAGGATGTTTGTTACTCAATCACTCAAAAACGGCGGATCTTAATGAAATTTAGTATACAGATATTTTATAACTTGAATTACTACTACTATTACTACTACTTTACAAATTCATAATTCGTGTGACATAAAAATAAGTTTATTGAACGCCTGAATAATTATAATGTTTTTACCCGCCGTCTTCATACCCGCTATAGTTTGGATAATTCACACTATATCATTATTAATTATAGCCTATATGTTATTCTGATGTTTAAGCTTTATTATTGTAAAGTTTCATCAAAATCCATGCGTGAAAGAGTAACAAACATACTTCCATACATTCTTACAAACTTTCGCGTTTATAATATTAGTAGGATCTAAGTACAAATGGTAAATTGTACGCACGTGAAGCTGGGGCGTTTCGACTAGTTTTAATAATATACTGAATAATTCAGATTGTGAAAAGCAACAACATATTTTATTGTTTCATTTTATTGTAGGGAAAATTCCATACAGAATATATCACGATATAATTGGTTCATTTATTTTTCCACTGTATCTAATAAAATTTATATTTGTATACCATTTTCTATCAAATTTTATATTTTATGCAGTGAGAGATTTTCACGTTATTTTTATATATTTTTATTAATTGATTATTTTCGGTGCGTTAATAATTATTTTTTAATTGGTATCGTATAAATAACTATTTATATCAAACCAAATAAAACATTTTTTTACAATTAATTTTAATAGTTTTACTATTAAGAGTTGTAAAAATAAGTTTTTTATTATAATATTTTGATATTAAGCAACCACCAGCTATTTTTAAATCATGTACCTAATATTTATTACTTTTTTTTCATAAAGAAATCCAATATTATAGATACTTGATTAACAAAAAAATGAAATTGATATGTTTAGTATCTTTAAATTATATTTTTAATAAGCAAATTAAAATTAAGTTTTCAGGGCAAATTCAGCTAATATTCTTTTCATCCCATGGCGATGCTGCGTTATCTCATTCAATGGGTTGGAAAATTTCCTGCATAACCTGCAAGAGGAAACTTACAGTAACCGACTTTTAACTAGATATTATTTTGAACAAAATAGATGATTAAATCGTCTTTTGTAGTAAAATGTGTTCCATAAGTTCGTATTTTAATTTTATTTCCATTTAACTTCGAAGATACCGAGAATCTCCTTTAATCAAATAATCCTGTTGAAGTTGATTTTTTCATAAAATATATTCTATGTATTACTTATTTATAAACTTATAAAAATTTGTAATTTCTATATGACATTTTTTTAGCAAGGTAAATAAGTATTATAAAGGAAAATATTCTGTAAATCATAATAATTGGCTAGATTATATATTTATGCTTTTAAGCATTGATATGTTAGCAACACTGTTTATAAAGTAGTAGTAGCGGGTAGGTAGGTATTTTATATTATTTCAAGTGTACCGACGTGAAGACAATATATAACCTTTAGTGCGATAGATTAGTCTCAGTCTCTCTGGTGTTTTCGTGCAGTGAACATAAAAGTTAGTGTTATAGTGTCGTGATTAAGGACCCTTCTCGAGGTCCAAGTAAGTTTTCTTTATTATCTCTTGTTGTTAGCGAGGTCGAGTGGTGGAGCTCTTTAAACCTGCTCTTGGGTCTCAAACCCCAGGCACTGCTCGCCTCAGTCTAAATTGCATGTGTATACGTATTGCTGTAGTAATGGGTATCATATCTTTCACATTCTATAGCAACTACGAAATTAATTCAATGATTTTAACAATTTCCAATATCAGCTGAATTGGTAGAATAGTTTTCACGTGGTAATTCGCCATAAAAGCTTTTATTGAGTATTATTATTAATACCTTTAGTAGATGAAAGATGCAAATAGTGCAACTTTATTTACCTCTCGATATAACGACATACTCAAAAGCGTCAAATTGTTTGGTTTACCATGTTACTTATAAAAACAACTCTAAAATGTGATTAGACAGTGTTGACTAGTGGTCCCTAATAGATTGTAGTTTGATGAAATTTACACTATTTTAATAAGTAATGTGTATCAAAACACGTCTAAATTTAGTGTACAATTATAATATTAATGCTTCTTTACATTGTTCAAAGATATTAACTTGGCACAACATGACTATGGAACAATCCGGGGTTTAGAAACGTTCCAGATAAACATTATCGTTTGTTTCTATATATTTCCCTCGTGCAATTAACGAGCTGAACAATTAATTTAACTTGACACGATGTTCCGCCTTCAGATGAATTCTTAGATTGTCGTGTATAGGTTCTTATGCATGACTATTATAACAAACAAAACTGTCTTTAGTTGGTTTCTCTTAAACCTACCCTATGATTCATATAGTATCAATATAAAATCTAATCGAAAATGTCTGATATTGCTAATAATTAAAACTTTTTAAGTAATATTAGCAAATATATTACTGCAATTAATACTAATAGTTCACTTACTTAATAAAACCTTATCCTGACAATAACGAACACAAGAAAAAAGAACTATCCAACTTGGTGGAGTCGTTTTGAAATTATGCGCGTACATACACTACTACATACGCGTCCATACTCTACTACATATACTTTCCTCCATCTTTTAAGTTAGAGTTTAACAGATCTCATTAAAAGCATTTTTAGAGAAAGACTTAAGTAATTCGCTCTTAAATTGGGGAAAGACCAACATGTTAGACACATCTAACATTTTGCTGTAAACAATGATATGATATAGTTTATGTAAACAAAAATAAACACTACAAATTTTGAATATATTTTTTTAATTTAAACATTATAAGTAGAATATTTAACACTATGGTAGTAAATAATATAATGAGTAAATATAACATTACTAACTAATAAGTGAAAATTATAAAATAAAATGAATTCATAATTTTAAATGCTTAACAATAACATTATAAAAAACTAATAAGACATGGCGTCCCTGTGGTCTTGTAAACTAAACTGTTTATCGTTTGACATTTTTTGTTTACAATTACTTAATTATTGAAAATAATAAAATAGCAAAATAGAATATTTAAAAAAAAGTCATTGCATATATAGATACTAAAAAGGTGTATGATTTGTAAATTTGTTTTGTTGGATCAAACTGATATTCGGGCAGAATTAACATATTAGGTAGGGAATAGTCAAAAGAACATTTTTCGTACTCTTTGTTTTAGTAGGTATTATAAATTATTGTTGGAAAATTACATGGCTTCCAAATACCATGTTTACATAGTATCTATATATGCGTATTTCTAAAAATATTAATTAAAACAAATACAACTGTCACCGATGCAGTGTCCACCAATGTAGTTCATCCTCATACACGTGAAGGTGCAGTTCACTTGATTACATTTTTTGAGAGCTCTTGAAATGTTGGTTTCAACTAAAAAAAAATTTATTGTCATTAATTGTTGTATAAATAATGTTAATAAATTTCGAAGACAATAATATAATATAATGTATAATATAATCAATTGCCACGTCAGTGTCTCGGCTACACTTTAAGTTACACATGTTTTAGTATTAATTAAGTTAAAGTTTGTGAATTGTTCTTAGTATAATAATTTAAAATTTTACCAACCATTTACGTTACATTGACATTTGCCAAGGAAGCATTTCCCTCCGGTGTGTCCGAGACCTTGACAAACATCTGTGCACGTGTTTTGAGTGCATTCAGTTATTTTGTTGCTACTCACTTCGTTATCCTCATTGTTAAGTATTTCATCTGTAAATTAGTTTTTATGGTAGTTAAGGGGCAAACGAGAAGGCGGCCTACCTGATGGTTGAATGAATGATGGCTGAATTGATCACCGTCACCCATATACATCGGTAATATGTATTGCCGATGCATTGCCACCTCGAAGATAGAGTGAGGAAGGGGAATGAAGAGAAGCGGCGATCTCAGTGGACCCAGACTTCACTAGAACTGCAGCATTAACGGGTAAGTCTTGCCCACATGCGGTTAGACCGGAACCGAATCTTTGCAATGACACTTGGCGTTCGGATTCGCATGCTGATGGTTGCAAGCCAGTCGAGGAACAGATCTCCTACCACTAAGGGTTGTTAGGTTACTCGGCTCTTACGAGATGCTCTCCCGGCGGCAGAGGGGTATTGTATTCCAACCCCTCACGGGTCAAAGTACTATTTATATTACTGTTCAATTTGATATTTTATAAAATCATAATACTTTAGATTGGGGTAGAGAAGGCAAAAATCACACCTTTGTAAAAGTGTTTTGGAAATATTTAAGAATCGAGTTTAGTTTCAAATTAAAGGTCCACTACAATAACGAAAGTGTTTCAGCCGTGTAGCTAAATATTAAAAATATATTTATTTCGCGATTGGAAGCAATACTTAACTTTAAATACTTTTGGACATCATGATTATTGCAGTGGAACGTTAATATATTAATTCATATCTTACTATTATCTTGGACTTCGAACATATAATGGTCTCGTGTATCGGTGCAAATGCAGGCGCCTTCATAACATGATCCGCTGCTGAACCCTATGCGATGACATCGCTGGTCACACTCTTGATTGACACACGTCTGCAGTTCCTTTATATTTTTTTCTACTACCCTTCCTGAATATAATTATTGTTATTTACTTTATTAGTGTTAAAATGATCGATACATTACAAACGCGTAATTTTTTGGGGATATATTAGTATTAAAACCTAGTATTATAGTCTAGTCAAAAAGTGCTTTTTAGGTCGTAACTTTTTCTAATTCTCCAAAAACTATGATTTAGGTGTCATTGGATTCGAAATGGCATGTAGAAACTTTTTGCAAAAATAGAAGGGCCGTTCGCAAAAAAAAAATATATTTAAATTTAAATATTTATAATCGCGATAAACATTTTTGGACCGCGGATTATTGTTCATTCGATCAATGAATCCCGATTCCATCCTGTAGGCACCTGAATTTTTTCGCTTCTTAATTTTCATATTTAATAAGTTAAAATAATATTTATTCATTAAATGTCCAAAGTGGGCATGGCTTCCACAAGCCGGAGTACCCGTTTTCGGGCGTATTTTCAACCCTCTGGGAAAATTATAAATATTGGTCCTACAGTTCCGTGAGTATGGACTTTTCATTCAAATTTCAAAAATCTTAAATTGTTTTCGAGATATTTGCAAAAAACCAAACCCCCTTTTTTCACTTAATTGTTTATAACTTTTGCAATTTTTGCGAGCGAGTTTCTACGTGCCATTCCGAATCGAATGACACCTAAATCATAATTTTTGGATAATTAGAAAAAGTTTCGACCTAAAAAGCACTTGTTGACCAGACTATTATTGCAAATAAATAACATTGCACTTAGTAACAACAATAATAAATGACAAGTTATATAGGTAATTAGAAGACGGGTTGCGTTTAGGTTAAATTTTAGTTGGATCAATTTTGTTAAGGTCTGGGATATCTTATTTGAAAATCTTTAAGTATTGAGTAACAGCTTAAAGTGAAAAACGAATTATCTAACCGTCGTCTTGTCTAATTCTGCAGGCGCAAAAGCCCAGGATACACATCCCGCTAATATAGCCTCTGTTCCGACACGCCACATCGCAGTCATGATCATTGCAGGAGTCCACATTACGTGCAATATTATTAATATTATTGTCTTCGATTAGATCTGTAACACATTTATTGAAAATGAGGTGATAGTTTTACAAAAATATCAATTACACGAAGTCTAAAGTCAGGCTCAAAGATAAACATTGATTGAACTTGGCTTATCAATCTTGATTAAAAATAAAGTGTCGTACCTGAAGAGAATATATTTTTGAAAAAAATTAAATTAATTTTATTAATTTAATAAAGAATGTCATACCATCGGTTAATCTAATCCTGCAACTGCACCTATCTCCGTTACACTTTCCACTAATGAATCCAAGTTTGCGACAATGCTGGTCGCAGTCGCGGTCGTTACAACTATTCAGCTCCTTTAAAGGTTTCTCCAATATATTTGCTGAATAAAAGAATAATCAGTGAAACAGTTAAAACATTAAAAGACAACATCTGTCGTGGTTAAGAAACGGTGGAAAAGTGAGCATCATCCTGCAAAATTCTGCAGGCGCAAAACCCCAGTATACATATCCCGCTAATATAGCCTCTGTTCCGACACGCAACATCGCAGTCATGGTCATTGCAGGAGTCCACATTGAGTACAGTATTCATAGATTTCTCTAAGAATAAGAGAATAATCGGTGAGTTAATGTAACCAGAATGAAACCATTCTGTTACCAGACTGTTTAAAGCTAGACTTTCGGTCAATGTAAGAATTTCTAAGATTGAATTAGCGGTTTTCTTCCTGCGTAAAGTTGTGGTTATAAACAAAACCTTCTGCATTGATGAAGAACACACTAGGCAGAATGCGGAACCTTAAAAATTAATAAATATCCTTATCAGAAAAGAAATTCTAACTCAACTTTATCTTAAAAGCTGGAGATCGTTAACCGCCAGTTCGTATTCTTTTTTATAACAATAAAATAAAATTGTGTAAGCGCTGGATTTTACTTATTACGTATTTCGGAAGCGACATTTTAATATTGCCTTAAGTCGTTTGGTAAAGAATTCTTTGGGTGGAGAATAATGTCGAATGAATATATGAATATTAACTTCCTCTTTATCAACTCAGTTCATTAGGCAAGTAGTATTAATTACGTTGACTTAATTTAGCGTTTGTGTTAAAAGTTAGGAATGAATGAATTGAACAGATTATTTTAGGATTCTTGTTTTGTTTTCAAATTATTATCCATATAATCTTATATATAAAATTCTCGCGTCACAATGTTAGTTACCATACTCCTCCAAAACGGCTCGACCGATTTTAATGGAATTTTATATGCATATTCAGTAGGTCTGAGAATCGGCTACTACCTATTTTTCATCCCCTTAAATGATAAGGTTGGTCCACCCCAATTTTATATGGCAAAACAACGTTTGCCGGTTCAGCTAGTTAATTAGTATATTTTTTTAGAAGAATAATTCAAGTTCTTTAAGGCATAAAATAATTAATTTAAAAAAACAGTCAGGGATTAGAGAAAAGAATATTAGAGAATTTTTTTTTAACTAGACTAGTTAAAAAAAAAAACAGAAAATAACATTGCATATATTGTTAGATGTTAAAAAAAAGAGGTGCAACGACAAAAAAAATAATTTTATTACTCAATTGTTGTTGTAAATTATAATTTAAGAAATAATTCTAATAAAAAGACATCTAGTTTATCATAAAGGTAGTTTTTAAGATTTATTTCAAGATAATCCAAAAGGAAGACAATTTAAACAGAATTGATCGACGAATAAAAAGAAAAGATTTCATTGTAGGGCGATAACAGCAGCTTCTACAAAAACCTAAATTAAGTGGTCAGGTTCTTCCTAAACTTATTTAAGAAAAACCCAAAATATTGATATTATATTATTAATTTTTTTTACTGTATAAATATAAGGTAAAAAGTCACTGACTAATGTAATTTATGAATTTTTTCTTTTCTTTTACGAGAAGAGAGTGCCATAAATTCATTATCAATAAATAGATTTGGTATTTTTATTTATTTGTATTTTCTTTAAAAAAATCTGGAACAATAGAAATTTTTAATGTGAACTCTATCTATTAGCTCAAGAATTAACCGGGAAACCCAAAGTTTTTATACTATAAATTATCCTCCACATCTTGATCAGCTCAACAAAATATTTAATATGAGATTGCGCTTAAAACATTAGCGACACCTCGTATATATTAATTATTTTCTGTGCATTATAACATTTGGTAAAAATTGTAATTACCACTCGAATGAAAAAATTCATTGCTCTGTAAGATAATTTATATATATAATAAAATTGTAACTCATCGGTGTCTGTAGATAGAAGATTTTTAAGAAAACTTAATGTGGGTCTTCTTTAGATTTAGGATACCAATAAAAGCCAAAACAATCATTTTTAGACATACATACGTATCCAAAACGGCTGAACCTACTTGAATGAAATGTTGCTTAAAAATTTTGTAAAGCTTGGACTAAAAAATAGGATATTTTTATCCCGGAAATAAATAATTGAAACAAGTGGTACGCAAACAACTGAATGGAATTTAATTTTGTAAGCAAATAATTTGTAACCTGTTTTGATAAATAGAAAGCTTTTTTCGGAATAACCAGTTCCTGTGGGATATTTATACATAATATAAATGTAATTGACCGATGTCTTTACTTAGGAGATATTTAAGAAAAATCATTATTACATTATTTTTAAAATTTTTGCTTATTAGTCTGTCTGTTATTTGAAAATGTTTAGCTAAGCGAAGCTGGGGTTGGTCGCCTAGTGTTTTTAATAAAAATTTAAATAAGGCAGTGACTTTTGCGTCACCTTATATAATGTTTGTACAATATCGATATCGTGAACGCCACAGCTGTTATTTATAGCGTTGGAATAACGATGATATATTCACGAGAATATCTAAAATAAATTGGTGTTTTTGTTTACTTCAGTTTAATTTCGAGATTATTGTTTAAGAGCCAGAGTCTTATTTCATTAGAAATTTAATTTCGATATCGGTTTGTTGAACAAATATAGTCGTGGTTTCAGTAAACAACTGTAGGATTCTTCGCCTTAGAGTGCCTCAGTGAAGGCCAATTTTTTCAAATTTCGTTTGGACTTTCCTTAACTTATTTGTTTAGCTATCTGTATAAATGTATATTATATATAAAAATAAATTCAACTAAGAACTAATACAATTCATTTTAATATAATTGAAAAAAAAAAACAAAGAAAATAATAGTATTAAAAGCTTTGTAGCAGAAGAATTATTTTAATTTGTGGTATATTTGAAGAAGATTGCATTAAAAATAATAAGAATAGGGTGTAGCGAATTTTACACGCTACAAGTTTAGGAAAATTATTCGCTTTTTAAATAACGATAAACGATAACTTTAGACTTTTACATAAATTATATTCCATATTAATCATCATTCATCCCAAGTTTCATATTCTGATCCAAGTTACGCTCCAGTACCAGTAGAGACCACATCAGAATTCCTCAGTGACTTTGTACTAGCAATTTGAGTTACAAATTACTAAAATTTTTAACCTCCTGACTAAGTCAGAGGATTCGAGCTTTGTTTCTTCATTCTTTCTTATTTTATTCCAAATATTAAGCTACTGCCGCTATTACGGAGAGAAAATTATTCTTCATAATTTAACAAGTTAATTCAGTACTATTTATATTTATTTGTACCAAAAGAAAGTGACGACAATTAATAATATAATCTATAATTGCTACTTTCCAATAATCCTTATGTAAGAGAATTTTAAAACCATTTTCTGTATTCAAGGAATAAATAAATAATTGGGATCGTTAGATATAGAATTTATCTCTTAAGGAAATGTCTGGTACACGGTTATTAGAATATTTTCTGCATTACGACGTTTTATAAGACCCTTGCTTTGTCAGGTCTTTCATGGCAATATCAGAGCTCATTTAGTTCCTCCGTCAGAGTTATTTTGCTCCATATTGCTCAATAATGCAACAAATTCTATCAGTTTACCCGGATATTACTTTTATCTATCTTTATTATGTAAAAAACTATTAAATAATAAGAATTTTTAATAGCAAAGTTTATAAATTTTGTATGTTCTGTCGTCATTGTCGTTAAACGTTCAGTAGAGGAATAATCTAATGTTGAAAATTATTTGAACGCACAAACTTTATAAAAACAAGTACACACGATAAATATTAATCATTATTTGAAATACATGTTTTTCTTGAAACTAAAGGTTTCAGTAGAAGTTTTTAGAAGGTTACTAGATGACCCGGCAAACGTTGTTTTCCCATATAAATTTGGTGTGGGCCATCCTTATCATTTAGGGGGATGAAAAATAGATAGTAGCCGATTCTCAAACTTACTGAATATGCATATAAAATTTCATGAAAATTGGTCAAGCCGTTTCGGAGGAGTATGGTAACTAACATTGTGACACGAGAATTTTATATAATAGAGATTGTGAAAGGCTGTTGATCAAATATGTCAATGAGTCTCTTACTAACTTTGCACCCCTGTTTTATTTTCAAAAAAATATTTTGAATAAGACTCATTTTATAGTTGTTAGTTGTAGAGTTGGTTGGGGTTGATTTAACAAATTCAACATTTACAATAATCAATTATTGTTAAACATTACAGCAAAACAAAAAACCCTAAAGTTTAATAAGGCGGATATTTACGGATTCATTTACAATGACAGGAGGCATTGTAGTCAACCATATTTTTCCATTCAACCTTTACCATATACCATTCAATATTCAAAGCACAGTGATAACATAAACTTGTAACTCAGCAATTTAACTCGAATAAAAAAATTATTAATAAGCAAAGCATACTATTCTATCCAAGATTACTTAAATGAAAAGAAATTTTGATAACGTTGACTATCAAGTTAGATGATTTGTAAAAATACTATAATTGTAAACGCTGGCTTTTTAAAAAGAGCGACTATTGAGTTTCGTGCCGGTTCTTCTCAACAGAAAACAGCATTCGGAGCTCGTGGTAGCTTCAGACTAACTGACTGACAGTTATGATCTACTATAAGGGGACAAAAGTTTTGTAATGGCATAATTTAGTTTGTCCCTCAATCCGTACGGTGCGGATCTCTCAGTGAGTTTAACTAGCATATTATTGGCATACTAGTCGACCCATGCCTGCTTCGTCCTAGCGCAACATCATCAACGTAATTTACATATGATTAATTTCCATAAGACATAACAAAATCACAGCTCGACATGCACTCCGTCGATAGATGGCGTAATCGCAAACTCATTTGTTTAGTTTGTATTCTTAAATATTTTTTTCGCTTTAAAACATAGTTCACTAAGCTCTAATCTATCTCTGTACCAAATTTTATGAAAAAAGGTATTGGGTTTTAAGTGTGATTGCGTAACAGACCAGACAGTCCATCTGTCTGTCAATAGATGGCGTAAATAGTTTATTAAATCATTTTGTTTGTATTCTTAAATATTACCTACGTTTTTAAGAGTTATTTTTTTAAATTATAATATTAAATTAGACAGTTAGGATCTCATGTATATTAAGCATACCTGAGTACCGAAAGTTATCACATTTGCATCTGCCATTCACGCAAGCGCCACCTGTAAATCCCAGGCGGCGACAACGTTGATCACACTCGCGGTAATCACAGCTGTCTGTACGAACATCAATGTCGTTTTGTGATCCTGGAACATATGAAAATAACATTATTAATAATCTAAATTTCAAATATATATAAAAGGAGAAGCTATATATATAAAAGGAGAAGCTGACTGACTTAATGACTCACATATCAACGCAGGGCCTAAACTATAAGGGATAGAAATTTGAAATTTTGAACAGTGGTTCCTTTTATAACGAAGGGGAGCACTAAGAAAGGATTTTTGAAAATTCACCTCCTAAGGGGGTAAATCAGGGATGCAAAGTTAGTATGATATTTTGCCGTTTTTGAAGTTATTCGAATGAAATACATTATGAAGGTTTTTCATTGAAAGTCATGAAACACGTGTGAAATATTTTTTGAAAATGAATCCTTAAGGGCGTATAGGGGGGGTGCAAAGTTAGTATTAAAGTTCTCTGTTTTTTCAAATTATTTCAATCGAATGAAATATTACTGAGTATTTTTGAGGTAATTCATAACGTTTTTTTTTCATTCTTTTTCACACACACACTTTTTCATTCACAACGGTAATTTTCAATTTTATGAGAGTTAGTCACAACAAACGTCAATACATTCTCGAGTTACGTATTGACGTTTGTTTGTTGTTAGTCATAACAAACTTCAATACGTAACTCGAGAACGGCGAGACCGATTTAGTATTGCTATATGTGTGGAAGTCCAAGAAAGGTTTAAAAGGTGAGAAACGCTAAAACGATTTTTGATAAAACTTTTATCTGTAGTCGATATATAATTGAATAATTAGCGTTTCCGTAAAATTGTTCGCGTTACATGTTAAATATGTTAACATACGCAAGAAAAATTTTAAACAGTTGTATATATAATATATTAAGCATTAATATGGCAATTCATTTTTAACACATCTGAAATAAATCGAATAAAATAAGTTAAATAAATGAAAGTTAATTGTAAATTATTTCAATGAGGTTTTCCTTTAATAAAATCGTGTTTCAAAATTTAGGATTTTTTGTTGTTGTTATTTTTGTTAAGTTAATGTGTAGTTAAACAATATATAGAAATTACAAAGCAATCAAAGGCTATTAAAAGTGGTGCTTACAGTAACGATCTATGTAGACAAGCACACAATATCAATAGATAAGTATATGCAGTTACGTACATCAAACTCAATTGGTGTAGCATAAAATTTATTACGTCCGTTTTTAAAATGTGTAAAATATTTCTTTTCTATGAAGAGGTGGATAGATTCTTAACCGACTTCAAAAAGGAGGAGGTTTTCAATTCGATTAGTATATTTATTTTATGTATGTATGCGGAATAGTTGCCATTTGGCCCCATAAAATATTTAACAAAGTTTAGCCCAGTACTTTTTATTTTATGATCAATTTTTCAGTTCCCATTTCTTGGGATCTAAATTGTTTATTTATGTATGTACACCGATTACGCTGAGATTTATAATCCGAATTATGTGATTATTCTTTAAATTGATGCGAAATAGTTACTATTTGGCCCCATAAAAATTTAACATAGTTTGGCCCAGTAGTTTTTTTTATGAACACTTTTTCCGTTCCTGTGTCATGGGATCTATATTTCCTTTCGTAGGCCTACCCATAGCTACTTAAAATAAAATTACTATTTAATATATGACAATAAAAAGCAACGAAATGTTATTATAGTCTACCTGATGTAATATCCTACTGTACTATTGCTGGCACCGACTTCAAAAATAACAATAATTGTATATTATTGCCGTAATAAAGGGAGGTTAATAAATTATGGAATTATTTCTTACTTCTAAGTCCATTTTTTTTTAGATTTAGAAGTCGGTTTTTCATTAAACGTAGTTTTTTTTTGTTATGTAAAATATTGAATAACCAACTAATTCTCGCACACAATCACAGGAGTTATCAAACGACTTCCTTTCGCTCTAATACTTTGTAAGCGTCATTGATTAGAAATACTGAGAAGTAACTCTACACTCCAGATAAAAATAGCCGTCAAGATTTCGAAGAAATAAGTACATTTGTATATGAATTAACACTTCATAAAAAGTAGTGTGTTCAGCTTTCTTTTAATTTCACAAGAAATAGGGGTTGCCACCTTAAAACAAAATTAAATTTATTTATAACAATGCAGTTAATAATGTATTTAATTTTATAATACTCCATTGAACTATATATTATAGATAAGTATTTTTATTATACCTATTCTCAAAAGTAATTATTGTATGTGAAAGTATTACAAAAGTGACCAAAATCTGGTGTTTAAATTTGAAAATATAATCAAAATGGCAAATACATTTAATAGTACAAATATTAATTTAACTGAATAAATTTAAAATAAAATAATATTTTGGCTCATGAATGTCCTTATGTAAAATTTTTTTGCCAGTTCGCGTGTAAAAACAGACACAATCTAAAATAATATTTTATACTTCCACACATATTATACAAACAACATAACTGTACGAAACATAATTATATCTGAAATTAAATTTTGATTTGGACAAATACAAAACAAGCATTTTACGTTAAGGGGATATTCATTTATTACGTAAGACGATTTAGGGGAGGAGGGGGGTCGACCATGTTTGATTGTTTGATGACCCATTTTTTTTATGGTACATTAGATGCAAACGAGCAGATGGTTCACCTGATGGTAAGTGGCCACCATCGCCCCTGGACATCCGCAAAAAAAGAGATACCCTCTTGTTTTGTCCATGCGTTTATCCTCTAAGGTAGAGTGAGTAGGGGGAGAAAAGAAAAATATGCTGGGGTTTTAGCAGATCCTGAGTAAGAGCCTAGAGTCCACTAGATTAACAGGATGGGAAAGGGACAGGGAGGGAATAAAATTAAATTTTGTTTTGGACAAATACAAAACAAGCATTTTATGTTAAGGGGCTATTCATTACGTAAGACGATTTAGGGGAGGACCATGTTTTATTTTGTCTTACAAGGGAGTGGGAGGGTGTCTCGATAGTTCTTACGTAAGATCACTAAAATGCGAAAAGTTAAAAATATACTTTAAAAAAATGCGGACAACAACGCGAGTGCCGAGGTTCGCTCGGGTCGAGTGGGTTTCGAACTCCTGGACTGAAAATCTTATGTAGGTAAAGATGAATGATTAAAACAAATGTTTATTACTACCAAAAAATACAAATTATTAGTACTTTTGTAAGTACAAATAAACATTTCTAAATATTGTTTGTTTAGATTCTTACGTAATTAATATTAAACAGGGTGGGAGGGGGTCAGCCTATTCGGGAGGGAGTCCAAAACTAGTGTTACTTAATAAATGAATGGCCCCTAACTAAGCGCTGAACGTGAGGAGGAATCCAAAAATAAATAAGAAAACAATGGTTACGTACATACTGCCATACCCACCAACGGCAAAGCATTATAAAATTGTGGCAACAAAATTTAATGGGTTACTGAAACATTTCATAAGCAGTTATTTTTAATATATTGATCACCTCTATGATTTACAGATATATCAGTATCACACTTGCAATGCTTATCCACACAGCCTCCACTGATAAAACCCATGCGACGACAAAACTGGTCACATGTCTGATCATTGCATTCATTTAATTTGTGCTTTGGCACTTCTTCTGTAAGATGAAGATGTAAATTGAATTAGTTAAATATGAAATTTGCTATAGCATAATTTTGATTTTTTTTTGCAATGGGAGCATGCCATACATACAATTTAAGTAACTACATGTTACCGTAAAAGATTATAATCTATCTCGCGATATTGTAAACTTTTTTTTATGGTACATTAGATGCAATCGAGCAGATGGGCTACTTGATGGTAAGTGGCCACCATCGCCCATGGATATCGGCAAAACAAGAGATACCCTCTTGTTTTGTCGATGCGTTGTATTGTCGAAGATAGCGTGGGGAGAGGGAAAGAAGAAAAATATGCTGGGGTTTTAGCAGATCCTGAGCAAGAGCCTAGAGTCCACTAGATCCACAGCATTAATAGGATGGGACAGGGAGGAAGTAAGTCTGGCCTACATGCGGCTCGACCGGAACGCGTCTGTGATACTTGGCGGTCGGAATCGCATGCATGGTGGACGCAAGCCAGTCGGGGAACAGATCCCCTACCACCAAGGGGGTGCTGGGTTACTCGGCCCTTACGAGATGCTCTCCCAGCGGCAGAAGAGAATAGTATTCTAACCCGTCCCCTAATCGGTATAATTGTGAACAGCGCCCTACCTCCGCGCCTCTGCTTTTTATATACACTCTAGGGGTAGGACAGACAAGTACTGCGTGTAGGTTGGAAGTTTGGAATAAAAGTCATTAATTCAATTCTCTATGGTTCATCCTAATTCACAGTTTCAGGCTTTCACTTCAATTGATTTTATTGATTACCTATTTAATAATAAAGAGATACTTTATGTCACTTATTCTTGAAGTTTATTTATTTTATTAAACCGACAACTGTGTTTCAAACCTAAATCTATGGACTCTTAACTACAATCTTTCGAGAGTTTAAAATCTTGCGGGATAGATTATAAACTAACGGTGTTGGGATTTTACGGTGACATACATAAAAAGTAACCAGAGATTAATTCCAGTCGGATATAGTGGGCCCATGGGCCCAAGGGCATTCATTTTAATCTACATAGAATAGTAGAGCAGTGATGCGTTGTTCATACAAGTATATTATAATTAAACATTGGTCTAAGGAAAATATGTAACAAACCATAGAAACAGATGCGACATTCATTAAACAATAACATCACTTGGAACTTCTAACCTCTTGTAACCTTGAAATGTAAAGTACTGATAACAAGTCGATATGGCTAAGCATTGTATAGGTAATAGGTAGATTTATTTATATATAGGGATGTGCAGTTACGACTGATAGGAGACAGGAAAATATTAAGAATACTAAATAAATAAATAGATAAAATAACGTACAGTAAAAACACATACATATATAATAACATATAAAAGATTCAATGAGTTAAATGTAATGATAACAATGATGGTTCAAAATGTGTAGATGCTAACCTTCTGCAGGCGACAAACATTTGCACACACCAGGAGGAGTAACACAAATCCCACCAGGATACCCTTTGCTGATACAATAATCCATACACTGGTAATAATCACATTGTTCCAGACTCAAAGATTTGGTTACGGGATCTAGTGAAGAAATATGATTAGCTAGACTAATAAGTAGTGTTCATAATCAGGTGATAAATAAAATAATAGAAACAACACCTTAAAACTATGATAATTTTTCCTCAAGTATAGATATTATTATATTCTACTTGCGACCCGCTTCCGGATTCGCACGGTTTCTTTCTCTACTATAATATATTTAGGATTTAAGCAAACATAGGGACAGACAGACTGACGGGAAGCGACCTTGTTTTATATTATGTAATGATATGCAGAGATAGAATACTAAATACAAATATTTGACATTTAGATATTGTGTATTTTTTAAAATATATTTTGGCATCAATAAATTTTGTCAACATCAATAAATTATTATGATAAACTATTCTCACTATAGCAACACTGAATTGTAGAATCAGGACTAATATCAGTGTTTATTATATTTTCATAATTATTTTAATATATTTAGTATTATAGGTATGACGAGAATATTATTTATAAGTTTTATAATTTATTTATAAGTAATATAAAATTAAATAGTCGCTGGGTCTGGCGCGCTAACAAAAATCAAAAATCCAACATCATCACATAAACATATTTCTATTATCCCGGAGGAATTATGAATTTAGCCGGGATAAAAAGTTGCCTTTGTATTAATCGTGGTTATAAAGTATCTGAGTTCCAAAATTTATTAAAAGCTATTCAGCCATTTTTGTGAGATTGAGTAACAAACATCCAAATATCCAAACTTTCACATTTACAATATTATTAAGAAGTAAGATAAAAGGAAAAAAAACATACCGCCATCGTAAACATTAATCGTAATCGCCGCATTCACTGCACAAAGCACAGTTATAAAAACAAACCCTTTTAACTGCAACATGGTTATAGTTTAACCCCGAATATTGAATAAAAACTAAATTTAGTCCGACTTGATTTATACAGGAATCGTGTCACCGGGACTTAACCGCGGTCGTGACTAATGAATCACAATGAATGTACTCGCCTATATTTATGTGAGTGCAAACGGATAAGGAGTGTGTTTATTTATATGTAGTAGGTTTAAAAAAATAGGTGTTTGTAGTGCGAATTGCAAAACGAAGAAAAGCAAAAAGATATTTCTTAAAGAGAAGCTAATTTGGATTTCAAACGCTACACTCATCTATACTATATTAATACTAGTCGATCCGCGCGACTTCGTACGGGTGTAGCTCCACTCCTATTACTTGTAGCGTGATGATATATAGCCTATAGCCTTCATCGGTAAATGGGCTATCTAACAGTGAAAGAATTTTTCAAATCGGACCAGTAGTTCCTGAGATTAGCGTGTTCAAACAAAAAATCTCTTCAGCTTTATATATTAGTATAAGATTATAAAGCTGAAGATTTTTTGTTAGGTTGTACGAGCTTATCTCAGGAACTACTAAATCGAATTGAAAATTTTTGTTATTGTTGAATAGCCATGTCGGGGAAGGGAAGGCATGTAATATAAAATCATGCTACAATTATTAAGAGCAGAGCATCATGTGAATGAATTCACGTGGGTTTGCTAGTACAACACTTAGACACAGAAGTTCTTGTAGAAGTCTTTGTAAAAAATTAAAAAAATGATATATTTTACATATATTTACTTTTTTAAATCTCATATCTGATAGATATTTAATCAATGTGGAAATAAATTAAAAATTGTTACCATTAAAAATCTGTAAAAGTAAAAAAATAATAATAAATTTTTTCGAAGTATCCCGCACTTTTGAAAGATGTTGCCATTGTAAAGATTTATTACTTTACTAAGATTTATTGAGAAATATTTAATTTTTATTTACTCGGTGTAAGATTTGGGAAAACATTTCGAAGTTTAATTCTTTAATGGAAAGTTCATAAATTATAATTTTCAAATGTTATGATTCCAATGAGTGTTCGTAGGATTTTAATTATATATATTTAAGTTTTGTGATGTATCGATGTGATTTTTGTATGGCGTTGGATTTCTTAGACTACTTTTTAATCCCGGAAAATATAGAGAAGAGGCGCCTGGCTGTTTAATATAGCAATTCATTGGCAAATGATCAAAATACGCCTACTAAAAGTTCAATTGTTTCTATGTTTTCCGTTGCTAGACGTCAACTAGTGGTTGCATCTGTGTGAAGTCAGAATTCCTAGTGAATAAATCTAGGTCTTCAGTCTGAGCAGGAATTGAAGTCCACAACTGATGCAGTAATTACCAAACAATATTAAGTTAGTAGAAGCGCCTATTTTTCGATATTCTCAGTAAGTATATGAAAATGCACAAATGTAAATATTTATTACTTTTTTTGATAAAGAAAATAATCGATATATTTAGTATATTTAAATTATATTTTTAATAAACATATTAAGACGTAACATTACGTAAATTAAAATTAAGTTTTCAGGGCAATTGCAGCTAATATTCTTTTCATCCCATGGCGATGCTGCGTTATCTCATTCAATGGGTTGGAAAATTTCCTGCATAACCTGCAAGAGGAAACTTATAGTAACCGACTTTTAATAAGATAATATTTTGAACAAAATAGCATTTTAATTTCTTTGCCATTTAACTTCAAAGATACCGGGAATCTCGTTTAATCAAATTGGCAATCCTGTTGAAATAGATTATTTCATAAAATATATCCTATTATTTATTTTATACCTTAGCAAGGTAAATAAGTATTATAAAGGAAAATATTCTTTCACTCATTATAACTGGCTAGATTTTATATTGATGTATTAAGCATTGACTACGAAATATTATTTTAATGATTTTAAGAATTTTCAATATACGAGTACATCTGTCACACAAACTGTTGTCATTGGGTGGCAGCACAGCTTGTCTTCACGCTACAGCGGTGCCTTATATGCGGTGCGTGTTTATGTAAGATTGTATATTCAGTACCATAAATTACACTGAAAGTATATATAAAGTATCAGATTTATCTAAATATTTTTCATGAGTAAAACTATGGTCTTTATATGTACCGTTAAGGTATTATAAGGATTAAAAACCTTAAATAGTTATTAAATTAAATATGTAATATGAAGTAAAATATCGGAAATCCTTCTTTAGAATTCTAGTACATGCTCTCCAAACCCGTGACGGAATTCTCTTAATGAATGAGATGTTCGCTTAATTAGATTTCCTAAGGGATACCTCGAAAATTAATTTACATGTACCTACCATCTATATCAGATTCAGAATGAAATCTTTTTACAGAATTTTCGCAACGAACCTATTGGATTCTCATAAATCTATTAATATCTCAATTAGATAACCTGGTTTATCTTAGCTGTGAAGGTATTGCAAATAAAAAACACCCTCAACAATAAAAATATACATTTTAAGAGACTACTCTCTATTTTTTTGAGATCGGTAAAAATATTATGAAAACTTACAGCTTTCAAGAAAAAGATATTTAATAGAAATTTTCTGAACATTTTAAATGAAACAATAAAATCTGCTTAATTGGAAGAATCGTTTTCACTTGGTAATACGGCATAAACGCTTCTATTGGGTATTATTAATACCATTAGAAGACGCAAATCTCTCGATTTAACGACACTCTCTATATCATCAAATTGTTTGGTTTACCTTGTTATACACTAAAACAACTCATTAATGTTTAAATGGCAATATATAGAGTGATTAGATTGGGTTGACTAGATTGTACTAGATTGTATTTTTATAAAATTTAAACTATTTTAATAAGTAATGTGTCTCAAAACACGTCTAAATTTAGTGTAAAATTATAATATTAATGCTTCTTTACAATTCAAAGAAATTTGCTTGGCACAACATGACTATGGAATAATCCGGGCTTTAGAAACGTTCCAGATAAACATTATCGTTTGTTTCTATATATTTCCCTCGTGCAATTAACGAGCTGAACAATTAATTAAACATGACACGATGTTCCGCCTTCAGATGAATTCTTAGATTGTCGTGTATAGGTTCTTATGCAAGACTATTCTAACAAACAAAACCGTGTTTAGTTGGGTTCTCTTAAACCTTCCCCATGATTCCTACTATGACCTATCGATGTCCAAACGAATTGAAAATGTCTGATATTTCAAATAATAATTAAAGCTTATTAAGTAATATTACATTACTACTTTTGTTGTATCATCAATATTTTCCGCAGCGCATGCGATGAAAGACATTTTGTGGCTAATTTTTTTACACCTTGGGTTGGTTATCTCTAATTTATTCTTGTTATAAATATAGCCTATGTTACTCAGTGGTAATGTAGCTTTCTAACGGCACAAGATTTTTTGAAATCGGCACAGTAATTTTTAAGTTTATTCGTTACATACAAAAATACAAATCTTTCTTCTTTTTAATATTATTAGTGTAGATTAGTTTACTCGCACTCGCTTCGCTGAGATAGATACAAATCATTCACTTCCTCACTTCGTCATTTACATACTTGTATGGTCAAACAAAGCGCAGTGATGGCCCAGTGGTTGAGACTTCAAGTCTTACTCGGGAGGTCCGAGTTCGCTCCTGGGCACACACCTCTAACTCTGAGTTATGTGTGTTTTAAGCAATTAAATATTATTTGCTTTAACGGTGAAGGAAAACATCGTAAGGAAACCTGCACTCCTGAGAGTTCCCTAAAAGTTCTCAAAGGTCTGTGATAACCAAACCGCACTGGGCCAGCCTAATACCCTCCTCATTTTGATGAGACCCGGCTCATCAGTGGGCCATTGAAGGGTCGTGATGATGATGATGATGGTCAAACAACCCTGTCTTTTAAGTTAGAGTTTACCAGATCTCATTAAAATCAATTAAGCGATTTTGGAGTAAGTCTTAAGTAGTTCGTAGACTGATCTTAGGTTGGTGTCTTAGGCCAATTGACATAAATTACAAACATATCGAACATTTTGCTGAAAACAATGATATGATAATAGTTTATGTAAATAAAAACAGATAAGACAAATAAACACTAAAATTTCGAATATAATTTTTTTAATTTTACAATGATAAATAGAAAATCTTTTAAATGCTTAACAAAAACATAAAAACTAATAAGACATGGCGTCCCTGTGGTCTTATAAACTAAACTGTTTTTCGTTTGACAGTATTTGTTTACAATTACTTAATATTTAAAATAATAAAGATACAAAAAAGAAAGTTTTAAAAAATCATTGCATATATAGATACTAAAAAGGTGTATGATTTGTAAATTTGTTTTGACGAATGAATTTGATATTCGGGCAGAATTACCATATTTGGTAGGGAATGTCAAAAACAACATTTTCGTACTCTTTGTTTTTATGATATTTGTTACGATAACCTTAGTAGGTATTATAAATTATTGTTGGAAAATAACATGTCTTCCGAATACCACGTTTACATAGTTTCTATATACGTTTTTCTTAAAATATTAATAAAAACAACTACAACTGTCATCGATGCAGAGTCCACCGATGTAGTCCATTCTCATACACGTGAAGGTGCAGTTCACTTGATTACACCTTTTGAGAGATCTTAAAATTTTGGTTCCATCTGTAACTAAATATACAATATATTGTCATTAATTGTCGTATAAATAATGTTAAAAATTTTTGAAGGCTCTTAATATATACCTAATGTTCATGCACAATGCACATATAAGTTTTGATATTTTCTAATCATTGGTGTTTAGATTTACGTTTCAATTAGTTGCAAGTTAAATTTTCTCTTCCAAGGTTAAGATATTACCAAACAACGAGATGTTACAAAAAAGTTTAACCTAACATTCAATCAGTAACACGCCAGTCAGTGTCTCGGCTACACTTTAAGTTACTAAAGTTCTTAAGTTTGTGAATCGTTCTTATTATAATAATTTAAAGTTTTACCAACCATTTACGTTACATTGACATTTGCCAAGGAAGCATTTCCCTCCGGTGTGTCCGAGACCTTGACAAACATCTGTGCACGTGTTTGGAGTGCATTCAGTTATTTTGTTGCTTGTCACTTCGTTATCCTCATTGTTAAGTATTTCATCTGTAAATTAGTTTTGGGCAATACAAGAGTGTGACTCTTCGGAAATACTGACTCTTGTATTGACGATGTATTGCTATCTCGAAGTTAGAGTGATGAAGGGGAATGAAGAGAAGCTACGTTTTCAGTGGTCCTAGAGTTCACTGGAACCGGGGAACAGATCCCCTACCACCTAGGGGTGCTGGGTTACTCGACTCTTACAAGATGCTTTCCCGGTGGAAGAGGAGAATTCTATTATAACCTCTCACGGGTCTAATTAGTATTTATATTATTTAGAATGGGGGAGGCAAAAATCACTAAAATCTAAGTTACAAATGTTCATTACACCTTTGTAAAGGTTTTACGAAAATGTTTAATAATTGAGTTTGGTTTCAAATGAAAGGTCCACTACAATAACGATGAGTGTCCTGTGTTTTTTGTTTGCAGATAATTATGAGCGATGAACAAAAAGCCGTAAACTAAATATTAAAAACATATTTATTTCGCGAATGGAAGCAATATTTAGCTTTAAATATTTTTTGGACAATCATCATTTTTGCACTGGAAAGTTAATATAATAATTTATATTTTACTATTATCTCGGACTTCGAACATATAATGGCCTCGTGTGCAAATGCAGGCGTCTTTGTAACATGATCCGCTGTTGAACCCTAAGCGATGACATAGCTGGTTACAATCTTGATTGTTACACGTCTGCAGTTCCTTTATATTTTTTTCTTCTATCCTTCCTTGAATATAATTATTGTTAATTACTACACTAGTGTTATAATGATCGATACATTAAAAAGGCTTATATTTTTTTGGGATAAATTAGTATTAAAACCTAGTGTTAATTATGCAATTGGATAACATTTAACTTGGTAACAACAATAATAAATATCAAGTCACGTTATATAGGTAATTAGAAGACGGTAAGGTTTAGGTTAAATTTTATTTGGATGTGTATTACTTATGTTTGTAAGGTCTAGGCAAAAATCAAATTTAATTTTATATATATTATAATAAAGTAAGTCATACCATCAGTTAATCTAATCCTGCAATTGCATCTACCTCCGTAACATTTTCCACTAATGAATCCAAGATTGCGACAACGCTGGTCGCAGTCGCGGTCGTTACAATTATTCAGCTCCATTAAAGGTTTCTCTAATATAGTTCCTGAATAAAAGAATAATCAGGGTGTTAATCGAACAAACTGTATTAGACATATATATATACAGATTTATATACATAAAAATATAAATAAATAATATAACGCGCAAAAGAAAGACGGCAAATCTATAACGGTCAATAAATTTATAAAATATTTAATTAGGCATGTGATCGTCTAGTTAGGTAGAAACCTTAAAAAAATAACTGTTGAGTTCAATAGGTCGGAGGTCTAGATCGGTTTGTATTTTAATAAGTTAGTGTAATATTGACATATTTATTGATTTACATATATATTGATAAAAATATGACATTTGAAGTATGTTAGAGATAAAGAAGGTAGCTGAAGGAGTCCCTCTCTTCCTCTTATGGTATTAAAATATTTAAGGAAAAATATAAGAGAGGGAAGAGGTCGTCAGCCCGCCTCCGACTATGGGTTTCAACCAAAGCTTGAACACTCTTGGACAGAAGGAGGAAGCTATTTATAGTGCACCTACACTGTTGGTGCTACATAAGAAAGGACCGAAGTCCGGTTAGTGCAGTCGAGACTGCGTTGTTGAAAGCCGAAGCCTTAGTAAATCAGCCGAAGCTGTAATAATAAAAAAGCGTGAGCTTTGTGATGGAATTGCATCCTATAAATTGCAAAGCTGCAAGATGTCCGAGGACAAACGGACAAGCCCTGGTTTTAAATAAAGTGATAAATAAATCACTAGTTCAAACATTAGTTGTAACATCACTTAGACGGCTGATTGCAAGTGGATATCGTTGAAGTAGCAGCTGATAATCTTTGCAGCCATAGCTGATATAAATATGTGTTATCGTCCACCTAATAGTGGAATGTGAAATGTGAAATGTGAAATATGAGGTATGTACAACTCGCTTAAAACAAACAACACTCCCATCGAACCGATGAGTCAAACAAAGAGACGTTATACGCCAAATCATTATTTAACATGGCAGCCAAAAAAGTAGGTCACACTGTCCTATACGCTAGTAAATATCCCAGAAGTATATTGCACCAGACGCCCAAGCACTATGACATGTTACCATGTCTATTTAAAAGCACTAAACTAAGGGGCAGTCCTAACAAAATAAATGATGCCATTCACGATGTCCATAAAAAAGTCCACGGACAAAGTTCGTAGTTTATACCCAGCATCGCTAGAGCATACAACTTCGGCATACAGCCTCCGCACCGCTGAGCAGCTCAATACGTTAGTGTGATAGACACCACGACATCCATTGAGACGCCAGGACATTGTAGTATCAAATCACAGAGTGAGAGACACAAACAACATCAACTGGGTCAACAAAATTCTCTGAGTATCAAATCACAGACTGATAAACACACCGATATCAACTAGGACATCAGGATGTTGAGGTATAAAATCATATAGTGATCTATCTCTCGAGTCTAGCCAAACTATTTAAAATAAATAAACACTTTTCTTGCCTTTTTTCGGCAAATTTATTTATTATAATAAGTTTTTCTAAAATTTCTGCCTCTATACAGAGTAGTGACACGTTTGATAGCCGTTCCTGTCCCATTGATGTCCTTAAGTAATTTATATCACTTTTAATTTTTCTTCTCACCGTGGTTTGTCATTGTTAGTGTCCACTGTGACTGAAACAGGTTATTCGACTAAAACTAAAACCGAATTTCGGAAACTGTCTAATTTTCGGCCGAAACCGAAACATCCCTACAAGGATCACAATTTGAGGGAAAATTAAGAAAAAGTTTTTTTTTAATCTTTAAATCACATATGCAAGTCAACTTGCAAAAGTTATTAACAATTAACTTATAAAAAGGGGTTTAGTTTTTTGCAAATATCTCAAAAATGAATAAAGATTTTTCAAATTTAAAAAAAGAATCAAAAACAGGAGGAAATATCCTGAAAAAAGTCCCGACTCCCGAAACTGTAAGGACAATATTTATAATTTTCCCAGAGAGATGAAAATACGGGCAAAAACGGGTGCTTTAGCTTGCGTAAGCCACGCCTACTTTGGATACTTTATTAATAAATAATATTTTAACATACTAAATATAAAATTAAAGAAATGAAAACATTCAGGGGCTTACTGAATAGATAAATGAACAATAATCCACCTGAATTTTTTTTAACACAATTTTTCAATTAGTTACGCAATAATTAATTAATATTTTTTCTGCTTGAATATGAACATTGCAAGTGTGATAATTGTTAAACTATAAATTTAAGATATTTTTTTTCTCCTGGAACAATTTTTGAAAGGTTTCTGAAGAATAGATCCTTGTTGAAAAAATTAAAAAAAAACTAATAAAAAGTTTCTTAATATTAATTAGAAGTGGGAGAAATCAATTGTTGATTAACAATTGCGTTTTTAAGCAATAAAAATTTTTGCTAAGCAACAACTTTAAAAAAAAATCATTATTTGTTTTTCTTTTCGATAAAAATTATCGTTTTATTTTATTTTTCATCGTTTATGTAATAAACATTTTTTTAAGAACTTTGCAACTTTTGCAAGCGGAACTTAATTTTTTTTCAAAAATCATCTAGATGCCATTCCGAATCAATCATCATCATCACGATCCGTCAATGGCCCACTGCTGAGCTGGGTCTCCTCATCAGAATCAGGACCCTCCTCATTCTGAGGATTAGGCCATAGTCCACCACGCTGGACAGTGCGGGTTGGCAGACTTCACACACCTTTGAGAACTTTTAGGGAACTCTCAGGAGTGCAGATTTTCTCACGATGTTTTCCTTCACCGTTAAAGCAAGTGATAATTAATTGCTTAAAACACACAACACAAAGTCAGAGGTGTGTGCCCAGGATCGAACCTCGGACCTCCCGAGTAAGACTTGAAGTCTCAACCACTGGGCCATCACTGCTCCTGCTGGGCCATCATTCCGAATCAATGACACTTTAATCATAATTTTCGGACACTGCTAAAAAAGGTGACCAAAAAGGCACTTGTTGACTAGACTAGTTAATCGAAATCCGTTTTTTTGCCGAAACTCGACCAAAACCGACCTGTCGGTCGGACACTAGTTATTATACATCGGTTATTGTGGGATTCCCACGTTTAAGTCATTCACCTAACCGATGTTGCCGACTTCTTTCGACGCTTAACCCGGGATTGCATTTTTTTGACTTTTGTCATTTATGAAGTGAAATCTCTATAGGCATGTATGACGAATTTTTTATACGTTTTTTTACAAATTTTTGCTTACACAAGTTAAGGGTCTATGTAGCCCGGGGAGCCCTATCATTGATACGGCGGTAGCTACGCCCCTGACTAGGACATCAGGTCGTTAAAGTATCAAATCAGGAGGTGGTAGACACAACGATATCAACTAGGACATCAGGTCGTTAAAGAATTAAATCACAGAGTGATAGACACAATCAACAACGTAATATAACTCGTTTAAAATAAGGTTGCTGCAAGGTTACCCTTAAACGTAAAACGCTAAAGCGTTTAATTAAATGTCATGTCATGTGCGGTCAGTCTGACTATCGGCGGCTGCATACAATCCCATACTAAATGATTCACGAACTTTGCGCATTATTATTATTATTAGTGAAACTTATAATTGCTTATTATTTCTATATTTCTATAGTATAAAATGATGTTTTGAATATAAAATTAATTATTTTGTTTATTATGTAAATAAAAATTATTAATTTATATTACATTAACTCTTTAATTATTACTATTATTTGAAATATTGAATTTACATTTATGTAAGGTATAAAACCGTCACAAGTTATATAGTCGAAACATTAAAAGACATAAAAACACATAAAATGACACATTAAAAGATAAATAATATGAGATATTACGTGGCAATGAATAGATGGCAAAGAATGTCGTATGTGTGTTAATTAGAGGATTAAAAAAAATTACCATCATCTCGAAATCTGCAAGCACAATGGCCCTGGATGCACATCCCGCTATTATAGCCGCGGTTCCGACACGCCACATCGCAGTCATGATCATTGCAGGAGTCCATATTACGTGCAATATTATTAATATTATTGTCTTCGATTAGATCTGTAACAACATTTATTTAAAAAGGATATGAGACTTTTACAAAAATATCAATTAAGCGAATTTTAAAGTCAGGCTTAAAAGATAAACGTAGATAGAACTTGGTTTTTATCTAGATTATTAACTAAAGTGTCGCACATGAATAGTATATTTTTTTTTGAAAAATTCAAAATTAATTTTGTTATTTTAATAAAGTATATCATACCATCGGTTAATCTAATCCTGCAACTGCACCTATCTCCGTTACACTTTCCACTAATGAATCCAAGTTTGCGACAACGCCGGTCGCAGTCGCGGTCGTTACAACTATTCAGTTCCTTTAAAGGTTTCTCTATTATAGTTCCTGAATAAAAGAATAATAAGTGATATAGTTGAAACATTAAAATACATAAATAAAACCTCTCGTGGCTATGAAACGATGACAAAGATTGTTGCATTTGTGCTAATTAGAGGATTAAACAAAATTTACCATCATCTTGCAAAATTCTGCAAGCACAATGACCCTGGATGCACATCCCGCTTTTATAGCCGCGGTTCTGACATGCCACATCGCAGTCATGATCATTGCAGGAGTCCATATTACGTGCAATATTATTTATATTATTGTCTTCGATTAGATCTGTAACAACATTTATTGAAAATGATATGAGAGTTTTACAAAAATATCAATTAAGCGAATTTTAAAGTCAGGCTCAAAAGATAAACGTAGATAGAACTTGGCTTTCTATCTAGATTAATAATTAAAGTGTCGTACATGGTAAATATCACTTGCTTTAACAGTAAAGGAAAACATCGTGAGGAAACCTACACTCCTGAGAGTTCCCTAAACTTCTTAAAGGTGTGTGAAGTCTGCCAACCTGCACTGGGCCAGTATGGTGGACTATGGCCTAACACACTCCTCATTCTTAGGATTCGCCTCAGCAGTGGGCCATTGCCGGGTCGTGATGATGATGATGACATATATAGGATATTTTTTTGAAAAATTCAAAATCAATTTTATTATTTTAATAAAGTATGTCATACCATCGGTTAATCTAATCCTGCAAATGCATCTATCTCCGTTACATTTTCCACTGATGAATCCAAGCGTGCGACAACGCTGGTCGCAGTCGCGGTCGTAACAACTATTCAGCTCTTTTAAAGGTTTTTCTAATATAGTTCCTGAATAAAAGAATAAATTGTGAAATAGTGGAAAGTTATAAGAATCCAGATAGACTATATAATAATTTATTTACTATGATTTTAAATGAATTTAATAACACATTTAAAATAAAAACTTTTAGTAAAAATTTAAAACTGAAATTTAGTGTGTGTGGGCTTGTCGCGAATGTAGTAAAATATTCACGAATAGATTTATTGATATCTAGATTCGATTTTATAATCATAAATATGGGGGAGTGATAGTGAGGGTAGTAAAGTATATAAAAGAAATTTTTCCAATATTAGCTCACTTATTATTCAGACCTTTGGCGGAGCACTCGGTCAGTATAAGCAGTGAAGTGTTTAGCGTGAATCATATAACAGTTAATAATATTAGTAGCGGGTATCAAGCCCCGCATTACCAGTTGTAGTGTATCAGTCAGTAACAGAACAGTGTGGTGTTGTACATGTTCGTAAGTTTACAATTCAGTCATTCGCTCGGGCACCGAGTAGATCAGACAGTGCTCGGTGACAGGGCTACCTTAGGTATGTTTAGAAGTAGAGATAAATTATATGATTTATATGGTATGAGGCAATATAATCGGGATCCAGTATTTTTAGAACGCGTTAGATGTTATTCTAAGTTTTTTAAAAGTTGCATCCAGGCAAAGGCAATTTATATTAGAAACAAAATCCTTAACTCTGACGATAAAATAAAAGCTACCTGGGATATTATTAAGAGTATAACTGGAAGATCTAAAATAGAAAACGAACCCATTAAATTAAATGTTGATCATATATTAATTAATTCAGAAGACGAAGTAGCAAGCATGTATGAAAAATTCTTTACAGATATACCTATCAAAGTAACATCTGTATTAAAATCATCGTCCACAGATGCTATTTCTCTACTAAAAACTAAACTCCAAGGCTGTGCTCATAATTTTGAGTTTAAAAATGTTACAGTGTTTGATATTATTTATTAGAATTTCAGAACACTTAATGTAAAAAGAACAGGTGATTTATGGGACATTTCAGTAAAAATATTGAATATACAATAATCAATAATATTTCCCCGCATCTAGCTGATACTTTTAATAAGTGTGTCGATACAGAAAAATTTCCGGACTTAATGAGGCATAGTAAAATAATACCTCTATTTAAAAATGGAAACAGAAACGATCATAGTAACTATAGACCTACCTCTATATTACCATTACTGAGTAAAGTTTTCAAAAAGATAATTTTAAACCAACTTTTAGAATATTTTAATGAAAATAAACTATTTCATAGTTGACAGTATGGTTTTACTAAGGGTAGGTCAACAATAGACGCTGGAGTTCCTATTCTTAAGCATATTTATGATGCATGGGAGAAATCACAAAACGCGATTGGTGTATTTTGTGATTTGTCCAAGGTCTTTGGTTGTGTTTAACATGAAACGCTTTTAAAAAACCTAATTATTAAGGTATAGTTGGTGTTTCAATGGATCTAATTGCCTCATACCTAAACCAAAGAGTCCAGAGGATTACTATTGATGGTCTAAAATCTTCTGGATCTTTGCTTCAAATGGGCGTTCCACAGAGATCCATTTTAGGCCCGTTCTTATTTTTGATTTATATTAATGATTTACCATACTATGTGAAGAATTTGTATGATATTGTACTTTTTGCTGATGATACATCACTTAAATTTAAAGTAAACAGAATAAACACAATTACGACGATGTAAACAGTGCATTATCGCAGGTTCTTCAATGGTTTACGGTAAATAACATAGTTCTTAATGCTAAAAAGATTAAATGCGTTGAGTTTGCCTTACCTAATGTTAAAAAATAAAAATTTAACCTACTGTTAAATATATAATAAGACGGTATTTCTGGGTATAACTTTAGATTCAAAACTCCAGTGGAACCCTCATTTATCATCTCTAGCGGGCAGACTCAGCTCAGCTGCCTACGCAGTGAGGAGAGTCAGACAAATGACCGATATTAATACTGCTAGGCTAGTTTACTTCCGTTACTTTCACAGTATTATGTCATTTTGCTGTGGGGTAGGACCGCGGACATTGAATCCATTTTTGTACTTCAAAAGAGAGCTTCGGGCCATTTATAATCTTAGAGCACGAGATTCACTTAGAGATGTTTATAAAAAAATAGAAGTTCTTACAGTCCCATCTCAATACATATATTGTAATATTTTGTTCATTTACCAGAATATCGATTCGTATTGTGACAAAAATAATTGCCTTACTATCGTTTCCACAAAGTCAGTAATAGCTTCATAGGGCTTGGTGTTCGCATCTATAATAAGATTCCACAGCCTATATTAGATTTGCCAATTCAACAATTTAAAACTCGTATCAAGAAATCTTTAATAAATAAAGCATACTATAATGTACAGGATTACTTAAATGATGAGAATGCTTGGAATCTAAGTGACGTTGACTCTCAAGCTAAATCATTTGTATAACAAATTATGTAAACAAACACGGCTTTTTGAAAAGAGCGACTGCTGAGTTTCTGGCCGGCTCTTCTCAACAGAAAACTGCTTTCTGAGCTGGTGGTAGCTTCAGACAAACTGACTGACTCAAAAGTACTTTTATACAAAAGTCTAATTGAAATAAAATATTTTGAGTTTGAGTTTGAAAACATTAAAACGATTATAAATTTTTACCATCATCCTGCATAATTCTGCAAGCACAATTGCCCTGGATGCACATCCCTCTTAAACAGCCGCGGTTCCGACACGCTACATCGCAGTCATGGTCATTGCAGGAGTCCTCATTGAGTACAGTATTTGTAGATTTCTCTATGGTTCCTGAATAAGAGAACAATCGGTGAGTTATTGTAGCAATAAAAATGCAGTAACCAGATTGTTTAAAGCTAGACTCTTGGTCCAATGTAAGAACTTTTAAGATTGAATCAATGGTTTGCCTCCTGCATAAAGTTGAGTTTATTTATAAACAAAACTTTCTGCATTGATAAAGAACGCACTAGGCAGTATGCGGAACCTTAGAAATTTACAAATCTTAAAAGCTGGAGATCGTTAACCACCAGTTTGTAGTCTTTTTCAAAAATGGTTCCTTTTTTATTTCGGAAGCAAGATATTAATTGAGAAAATATTTCCTTAAGTGGTTTGGTAAACAATTCTTTGGGTGGAGAATAATGTCGAATGAATAAAATCGTCCTTTTTATAAACTCAGTTCATTAGGCGAGTAGTATTAATTACGTTGACTTAATTTGTGTGTTTGTGTTAAAAGTTAGAAATGAATGAATTGAACGGATTATTTGAGGTTTTTGTTTTGTTTTTAAATTATTATCTACGAGCAGTCAGACCTCCCTTTGCTCCTGGTATTTGAAGCAATAATATAACTGATGTCTTTAAATTGTCACTGCAATTGTGTAGCTTTTCATTATTTGAAAAAAAAATTCGTCCAAGTGCGAGTGTGGAACTCTCGCTCTGAGGGTTCCGTACAATTTCAATAAAGGGACAAACACTATCAAATTTTGATTTTCGTGTGCGGGTTTAAATATTATCAAAAATAGTATTAGGGGGCATTTATTCCCGACATTAGTAATGCGTATTTCAATTGACATATTTATAATTACTTACAAAAGGAATATAAGAAAATATGCTAAAACATTTTTAACAACAAAAATACAATAAAAAATAATTTTACAAAAATAATTTTAAAGTCGGTGAACATATTATATAAATAAAATATGAATTGTCAAATATAGAACCTTCTTTATTTCGAGTCTATTAAAATATTTTGCAAAATGTCATATCGTCAACAGCCGTTACTAAGATTCGCGGCCCATTAGCTTTAGATTCATTTCACACGATACGACGATAAAAACGTCCATGTTTGCGTTTTTACTAACATTCGAATATGTTATACATATACACGTCTTCAGCACAGATTTAAGCCCTGATGAAAGTTAAGCTAGAGGGCTTTGAAAATTAGAGTAAATGGAAGAGGTGCCATATTTTAAACCTTATTCCCCAGTGTGAAAATTAAAAATTTAATAAATTATTTAATGAAATTTATATTTTACCAAATAATCTTTTTAAATACATTTTTTCGTTACAAATTATTTCTTTCTTTCTTGGAATAAATTTATTTAAAGTTTTTAAATTTCAATATCATAAAATTGAGACTCGTTAACCGGAGTTTTAACGGTAAAAATATTTTGTATCTGTATCGTGGCCAGGTATATTCTGTAACATATTTGAAAATTACTTAAATGTCAAAACATCGACTTTTTCATGTCCGCATCTGTAGAATGCCCTATAGAATACTACTTGTTGTCACTTAAGAATAAATGGCCATATTTATTGATTGCTTACACTCACTTTTTTCACAGTTTTAAGATACTATAGACTTACATGTTTACTATTAATTTCAACCTGATAACTTTACGTGTTCTTCAAAAAGTGCATTAGTCAAAACCTAAATCTATAAAATATCATTTTTTTCGTGATGTAACAACAAATTGGAATTTTTAGGATTTTTCCCCATACTAATGCTATAAGACCTTGCTTCTTGCCAAAAATCATGTTCCTAGGTCAAAAGACGAAGTCTGGGAATTTTGATTTATCTCGAAAATCAAAATTACAATACATGAGATAAAAGCGGCTGCGGGTTTTCATTAAATCGACTTATCAGTTTGATATTTTTACATACTTGAGGAACTAGAGATTAGAATATTTTGTATAAATTTCAACTTAGTTTTTCTGAGAAAAAGGGTCTTTCGTGACAGTCGAAAAAAGTTAATTTTCTAGTGATGTAGAAAAAAATTTACAGTTTTTTAATTTTATCCTTTATTTGTGCTATGAGACCTTACTTCATGGTAAATTTCACGCTAGGTCATTGGAAAGTACCTTATAATTATATGAGTGACCACATTAACGGTCATATCTTTTCAATGCGTGGACTTAGAAGTTTGATCTTTTGACAGCCGCAAGGGACTGCAGGCTTGAGTATTTAACATTAATTTCAAGTTGATACCTCCACGCAATCCTGAGAAAAAGGGTCTTGACAGACGGACAGACAGACAGACAGACAGGCAGACGGACAACGAAGTGATCCTATAAGGGTTCCTTTTTCCCTTTTAAGGTACGAAACCCTAAAAAGAGAGATAGTGAGAAAAGGTAATAAAAAAGGAAGAGAAAACAGACAGATAATTAAAAAAAAAGAGAGATAGAGCAAAGATAGAAATGAAAGAGAGGTAGCTAAAGGAGAGAGAAAGATTTAAAATACCTCTAGCGCCATCTAGTTTATCCCTAACAGTTATTTAAAAATGTCTAGCTGAGCGAATTTCGTGTGTGTCGCCTAGTGTTTTTATAAATAATTAAATAAGGCAGTGACTTTTGCCCCACCTTATATATTGTTTGTACAATTTCGATATCGTGAACGCCACAGCTGTTATTTATAGCGTTGGAATAACGATGATATATTCGAGGAGAATGTCTAAAATAAATTGGTGCTTTTGTTTACTTCAGTTCAATTTCGAGATTATTGTTAAAGATCCAGTCTTTTTTCAGTAGAAATTTAATTTCGACATCGGTTTGTTGAACAAATATAGTCGTGGTTTCAGTAAACAACTGTAGGATTCTTCGCCTTGGAGTGCCTCAGTGAAGGCCAATTTTGAGAGTGAACTTTCATATCCGTGATGGTATTCGTTTGGACTTTCCTTAATTTATTTGTTTAGCTGTCTGTATTGATTTTATATTTTATAAAATCATAAGTCTTTAGATTGGGAGGGGGGAGACAAAAATCATTACACTTTTGTAAAAGTTTTACGGAAATAAGTATTTAAGAATTTAGTTTCAAATGAAAGGTCCACTACAATTACGATGAATGTCCTGTGTTTATTGTTTACAGATAATTTAGTTATGAGCTATGAACAAAGTGTTCTAGCCGTGTACCTAATTATTAAAAACATATTTATTTGCGAGTGGGAACAATACTAGCTTAAAATATATTTTTGGACATTCGTCATTATTGCAGAGGAACATTTAAACGATAATAATTGATATCTTACTATTATCACGGACATCGTTCGTAAAATGATCTTGGGTATCGGTGCAGATGCAGAAGTCTTCGATACATGATCCGCTGCGGAACCCTAACCGATGACATCGCTGGTCACACTCTTGATTGTCACACGTCTGCAGTTCTTTTATATTTTTTTCTACTATCCTTCCTGAATATAATAATTGTTAATTACTTTATTAGTGTTATAATGATCGATACATTACAAAGGAGACATATTATTGTAATAAATTAGTATTAAAACCTAGTATTAGTTCTGCAATTTGATAACATTTCACTTAGTAACAACAATTATATACTAATAATAATTTGTGTCACATCTCATATTAAATTAAATTGTCTAATCGGCCTCTACGCGACTACGGCTCCGCGGACGCATTCCAAAGGTCCGGGTCGCTGATGACCCGTGATTGGAAAACAATTTTTATTGGTTACCAAAGAACAACTTAATATATAACATGACAAAGTTATTATGACAATATATACAAATTGATGACAATATATGAAAAACAATATATTTTCTGGATTAACAAATAACTTATATTATTTACTTTATAAATCAAGATTAGTAATTTAATTTAAAAATTGAGATGTAGCAATAAAAATTGACTATTACTAACAATTTTTTATTAAAAGAAACTACCCACATTTATTATTCTATTATTAGTTAAAACAACCCCAATTAAAAAAAAAATCAATTCAGTTAGCAAATAGATTTTTCATACCAATACAAAAAAAATGTTATATCGGTAATTAAAAGACGGATTAGGTTAAATTTTAGAAGGATGTGTGTCACTTATGTTTATTAAGGTCTAGGAAAAATACAAAATTAATTTTATTATTTTAATAAATAGTTTATAGACATACCATCGTTTAAACTAGTCCTGCAAATGCATCTATCTCCGCTACACTTTCCACTAATGAATTCAAGTTTGCGACAAAGGTCGTCGCATTCGCGGTCGTTACAACTATTCAGCTCCTTTAAGGGTTTCTCTACTACAGTTCCTGAATAAAAGAATAATTCCAGGATACACATCCCGCTATAGAAGCCGTGGCTATAGAAGCCGTGGTTCCGACACGACACATCGCAGTCATGGTCATTGCAGAAGTCCACATTACGTGCAATATTATTAATATTATTGTCTTTGATTACCTCAAATCGTTACAAAATTTAAATTTATTATTTTAATAAAGTATTTCATACCATCGGTTAATCTAATCGCAACTGCATCTACCTCCGTTACACTTTCCACTAATAAGTTCACTTTTGCAACAAGTTGAGCTGTTGTAACAATAAAAATTCTGTTACCAGATTATTTAGTCAGAATTTCTAAAATTGAATCAACGGTTTGCCTCCTGCATAAAGTTGAAGTTATCAACAAAACCTGAATTGATAAAGAACACACTAGGCAGTATTCGGAACCTTAAAAATTTACAAATATTCTTACCAGAAAAGAAATTCTAACTCAGCTTTATTTAATATGAAACTGGAAATCGTTAACCGCCATTTCGTAGTCATTTTTAAAACAATAAAATAAAATTATGTAAGCGCTGGATTTTCCTTATTACGTATTTCGGAAGCGAGATTTTAATTGAGAAAATATTTCCTTAAGTCGTTTGGTAAAGAATTCTTTGGCGGGAGAATAATGTCGAATGAATATATGAATATTAACTTCCTCTTTATCAATTTAGTCATTATGCGAGTACTCCGTATTAATTACGTTGACTTAATTTAGCCTTTGTGTTAAAAGTTAGGAATGAATGAATTGAACGGATTATTTGAGGTTTTTGTTTTGTTTTCAAATTATTATCTACGCTGCCTGCCCTCGCTTTGCTCCGGGTATTTGAAGCAATATAATATTTGATGTCCTAAAGTTGTAACTAATTGTGTAGTTTTTTATTATTTTTTAACTTATAATATTAAGTTTGGATTTCATGTATATTAGGCATACCTGAGTACCGAAAGTCATCACATTTGCATCTGCCATTCACGCAATCTCCACCTCTAAATCCCATGTGGCGGCAACGTTGATCACACTCGCGGTTATCACACCTGCCTATACGAACTTTATTGTCGTTTTCTGATCCTGGAACATGTAAAAATAACATTATTAATCATCTAAATGTTATACATTATATTATTGAATAATTTTAATTTGAATAATTAACATTTCTGGAAATAGTTCGCGTTACATGTTAATATGTTAGTATGAGCAAGAATTTTTTTTAACAAATATTAATATTAGGCTTATGATGACATAGGTGTCCAATTTTTTGGACACCTATGTCATCATCATTACAACCCATTAATGGCCTACTGCTGAGCCGGATCTCTTCCTCAGAAAGAGGAGGGAGTTAGGCCATAGTCCACCACACTGGCCCAAAGCGGGTTGGCAGACTTCACACAGAACAGGGAGAACTCTCAGGAGTGATGGTTTCATCACGATGTTTTCCTTTACCGTTAAAGCAAGTGATATATAATTTCTTAAGCCACAACACCTGTATGCATAACGAAATATATTTAATTAATAATATTTCTAATATTAATAATTTGTAAATATCAATCAAAACGGCAAACATCTACAGATGGAAATTAAACGGAATAAATTTAAAATAAAATAATATTTGGGCTCATGAATGTCCTTATTAGACCAGTGCCGAAGCCTTTAAAAATGGTAAAAGGTAAAATATTATGATTTATGTCAATGAGCAATGGCGACGACTTAATAACAGGCACAACCTAAAATAATAGTAAGTAAGTATTAAAAGAAAAATAATACTAAGCATATCCACTCATATTATACAAACAACATGAACAACAATGAAGTATGAAATATAATTAATGCTATAATTAATTTTTTTTGTACAAATACAAAACAAGCATTTTATGTTATAGTCATCAAGTGCCTTTTAGGTTAATTTTTTTCAATATTCTCCGAAAATTATGATTGAGGTGTCATTCCATTCCCAAAGAATGAAGATCCGCTTTCAAAAATTGCAAAGGGGGTTTGGAGTGTTTTGTAAATGTCTTTAAAGATTAAAAAAGAGGAGGACATTTCCTAAAAAATGTCTCGACTCCCGGAACTGATGAAAATACGGCCGAAAACGGGTGCTCTAGCTTGCATAAGCACGCCTACTTTGGACACTTTATTAGTAAAAAATATTTTAATTTAAGAAATGAAAAAATTCAGGCACTACAGGAAAAAATTTTTTTCAGACGGATTATTGATAATTTATCTATTCAGTGACATCACAATTTTTCATTTAGTTTTGCAATAGTTAATAAATAATTTCTTTCTGCTTGAACATGAACATTGCAAGTGTGATTATTGTTTAACTATAAATTTGAGATTTGGAGCAATTTTTGAAAGGCTCAGATTAGATCCCCGTTGGAAAAATTAAAAAAAAAAAATTATTTTCAATATTTAATTTATAATTTTCACTGTTGCAAAATTAATTATCGAATTTTTTTTTCAGTAACGACTATCAGACTTGTCACTATTGTCTACAGAGCCAGAAATTTTAGAAAAACTGAAATCGTGTTCAGCTATAGACGAATAAATGAATCAATTTGCCGAAAAAAGACAAGAAAAGTTTATATTTAAATTTAAATTGTTTGGCTTCCTCAATTTCTAGGAGGAAGTGATAACTTGTAATTAATTTAATGCAAGCATTTTAGTTTCTTTTTTGAGAAATCTTTACCCTTCATTAGGGTCCCCCACAAACTAACCTTACCTAGTTTATAGTTAGTTAAAAATTTTCTAAAGAGCTTGCTTATTCCTATTGCGGTTTTACGAAATTTCATACGGAATATCGTATAATATTTAAAAAGTATATCAACATATCATACTTGAGGGAGCTTCAATAATATAATATTACGTGTCAATTATACTGACATATACGTAAATTAGGAGTTTAGGAACAATTTTAATAACATATTGTTCCTAAACTCCTAAGCTATGTTTTAAATATTTAAACGTTTATGAATAAAAATCTATGTCGTGGACTAAAATATACCATGTAACATATGTAAAATAACATGATTGTGCTTTAACTAGGGTTTGGGAATTCCCGACAATTTCAAAGTCTCGGGACACGAGGCAGCCTACAATCTTAGTCCCGGGAATTCCCGGGACTCGAGACTTCAACTTTTATGGAAAAATTTTTTTGTTTTATTTTTAAGAATTTGAATTTTTGTAAAAGGTATTTTTTTTTAAAAAAGGTATTAAAAAAGGTATTTTTTTTGGTATTAAGCAACATTTATTAATCACTAGCCGCCTCGGCGAACAATCGTACCGCTTTACAATCAAGGAATGTCGTGCTACAGATTACCTGAATTTTATTTATGATTGACAGTTGACATGTTTGAAATGTTGAAATGAAATGTTGAAAGTAAATTTTCCAATGTTTTAATAGTTATTCTGCTATTTGGAACGGTGACTAATACAACAAATCAAAATCATGAAATCGGTCCTGTCGTTCTCGAGTTATAAGTGTTTGACCAAATCCGACTTTGTTTTATACGTATGTAAATTAGAGAAGATTGATGTAACAGAAAATTAAATGTTAATAATTTTAACATTAATTTCAGTCCTACCTCCTCCCTCTCCCATCCCATTAATGCTGTGGGTCTAGTGGACTCTGGGCTCTTGCCTAGGGTCCGCTGAATCCGCATCATTTTTCTTCTTCATTCCCCCTTCCCACTCTATCTTCGGGGATGCAACGCATCGACAAAACGAGAGAGTGTTTCTTGTTTTTCCGATGTCCATGGGCGATGGTGGCCACTTACCATCAGGTGGACCATCTGCTCGTTTGCACCTTATTTATTATAAAAAAAAAATCTAATGTTTGTTTTTTTTTAGAACCTCGGGTATTGTATATTTTTTATTGCCTGTTGTCAAATTTGTAAACGTGTAAAAAATCTGACTGACTCATCTAACACAGACACAATCATAGTCCAATCGTCACAGAACAAGCAATATGGCGGAATGATGACGGTGCCGTAAACGCATTGTGTTGTGTACTCAGTAGTTACGTAGTGGACCAAGTAATTATTCATTAAACTAACAGGTGGCTCCTTCAATTATTTGAAAATGAAAATGACCTACCAATTTTCGACAATCTTGTCTCATCTCGAGTCTCGACTCGAAAGTTCCGGGACTTCGAGACACGAGACGTCCCGGGACCCAAACCCTAGCTTTAACAAAACCAGCAAATTTCTTATTCTCGAAGTTTATTTATTTTATTTGACTGATACCTGTGTTTCATACCTAACTCTGTAAACACAGAACGTCCTATTGTAAAGCCGAACAATCACTCCGGATCACGGACATCCGTTTTATCTAATAGGGACAAAAATTAACAATAACATGTTGTTGTTTATGTCCCAAACATAAACAACAACATGTTATTGTTAATTTTAGGTTTGATAGGAAAGTTTATTTATATATAGGGGTAAGTGCAGTTACAAATGATAAGAGATCGGAAAATTAATAAAGAATACTAAACAATAAAATAGATAAAATAATATGCGGTAAAAATATCACATACATACATACATAACAACATATAAATGGTTCAATGAGTTTTATGTAATGATAACAATTATGGTTCAAAATGTGTAGATGCTAACCTTCTGCAGGCGACAAACATTTGCACACACCAGGAGGAGTAACACAAATCCCACCAGGATACCCTTTGCTGATACAATAATCCATACACTGGTAATAATCACATTGATCCAGACTCAAAGAGTTGGTTACGGGAGGATCTAGTTAGGAAATATGATTAGCTAGACTAATAAGCAATGTTCATGATCAGGTGATAAATAAAATAATAGAAACAACACCTTAAAGCTATGATAATCAGACTTCAATATTTTTATAGGATACAGTAATGAGTTATCGCATACTAGTACATAGAACTTCATTTATTAACTAGTCGATCCACGCGATTTCGTCCGCGTGTAGCCCCGCTCCTATTAGTTGCAGCGTGATGATATATAACCTAAAGCCTTTCTCGATAAATGGGCTATCTAATATTGAAAGAATTTTTCAAATCGGACCAGTAGTTCCTGAATTTAGCGCGTTCAAACAAACAAACAAACTCTTCAGCTTTATATATTATATAATAAGATAAAGCGAATAAAGTTTACTTTAATTGTAGGCACTTGGTAATATTCTGTTTTTCCTGAATCATAGATATTAAAATTATATTCTAAATGACCTACTAATAATATTATTTATTACTTTTTATTTTTTTATAAGTAATATAAAATAAACTAGTCGACCTGCCCCGGTTCCACACGAGTGCTAATTTACCACTTGGTAAAAGGTTTAGCAAAAAACAAAAATAATTTAATGCGTTCAATGAACATATTTCTATTATCCCGCAGGATTTATGAATTTAGCCGGGATAAAAAATAGTAGCCTATGTGTTAATTCAGATTGTAAAGTATCTGTGTACAAAAATTTATTAAAATTTATTCAGCTGTTTTTGTGAGATTGAGTAACAAACATCAAAATATCCAAACTTTCACATTTACAATATTAGTAAGAAGGAAAAATGGAAAACATACCGTCTTCGTAAACATTGATCGTAAATGCTGCATTCACTGCACAAAGCACAGTTATAAAGGCAAACACTTTTAACTGCAACATGGTTATAGTTTAACCCCGAATATTGAATAAAAACAAAATTTAGTAGAATCGTATTGCTTGGACTTAACCACGCTCCAGACTTTAATGAATCACAATGAATGTCCTCGCCTATATTTATGTGAGTGCAAACGGATAAGGAGTGTATTTGTTTATAGTTAGGTATAAAAAAATTGGTGTTTGTAGTGCGAATTGCGAAGCATAGATATTTCTTAAAGAGAAGCTAAGCTGGATTGCAAACTCGCTACACTTAACCATACTATACTGCTAAGTATATGAGAGCTATACTGCGCAGTAACACTAACAATATTATTGAAATATAATCTAGACGGAAGCCGTTCCTGGGGCTTGAGACCCAGGAGCAGGTTTAAAGAGCTCTTTCATAATATACCAACTCCCACCTCCACTACCCAACCTAGCCAACTACAATAGATTACAAAGGAAACGTATATGGACTTCAAGAATCCCCAATCACGACACCATAACACAAACTTCCATGCACATTATGCGACAACACTAGAAAGACTGACACTAAGCTATCGCTTTACAGGTTATATATTGTCTACACGTCGGTATACTTGACATTACATAAAATGACCTACCCGCTAATACCACTTTATAAACGATGTTTACTAATTATATAGCTGAAGAGTTTGTTTTTTTGGTTGAACGCGCTTATCTCAGTAACTACTGGTTCAATTCGAAAATTTTTTTTATTGTTGGATAGCCATATCGAGGAAGTCTATTAGCATATACAACATCACTATGTTGAACAAAATCAGAGCATCACGCGAAAGAAATCGCGCTGATCGGCAAGCATTAAAAACGAACACATTGGGCAAAGAAGTTGTTTGGAGTCTTTGAAGAAAATTCAAACTTAACTTAAATCAAATTTAAAATTAATCTTTTTTAAATGTCATAAAGTTAGCAAAACCGTTGATAACTTTATTTTCGAGGGTTGTATTTTTATTTTACTCCAAGAATGTGTATAAACTTTTACTGTTCCTCTATCGGAACAGAGGTTATATTAAAAGGTTAGGGGTAGTGCTCTCACTACCTGAAAAAATGAGAATTTTCAGTAATTTTTTTTGCCATTTAATCATTTTATTTTATAATATTAATAATATGCCATCATTATACAGTGTTTTGACTTGAAATCACAAAAATTTGAAAAAAAAATGTGTAATTTCAAAAGTTATAGCTGTTTGTGTTGACCTGGTTCCAACAGAAGGCTTCTTGCGACCATCATAAGTTCGAAGGTTTCTCGGTTCGAAGGATTCGAAAAACTATTTTTTTTTGGCCGATTGATTTTAGATGATGGTCACCGCAACGTTGGAACTGGGTCAACATAAACAGCTGTAACTTTTGAAATTATAAATATTTTTTTTTCAAATTTTCGTGACTTTAAGTCAAAACATTGTGTAATGACACCATATTATTAATTTTATAAAATAAAATGATTGATTGGAAAAACAATTACTGGAAATTCTGATTTTAATGTCTCTGACTACCCCTAGCCCCTTAAGCTAGTTGACAAACGCAGCTCGCGTGTAGTGGTGTGGTTTCATAATGCTGGGTCTCCATTACTAAGATTTTGAGTAAGATTTAATATTGGATACTCGTTAAGAGTATATTATTATGCCTAGCCTTGTGCGTATTACTGTGCGTATCGATCTCATGTAGATAACAATGTCTGATAGATTAGTCTAGTCAACAAGTGGCTTTTAGGTCGAAACTTTTTCTAATTCTCTGAAAATTATGATTCGATTTGGAATGGCTTGTAAATATTTTTTTAAAACATTCAAGGGCTACTCGCAAAAAATGTAAAATTTATATACAATTAGGTGAAGGGGGTTTGTTTTTTCGCAAATATCTCAAAACTATTTGAGATTTTTCAAATTTGAAAAAAGCTTCAAAACGAGAAGAAAAGTCCTGATTCCCGAAACTTTAGGACCAATATTTATAATTTTCCCAGAGGGTTGAAAATATGCTCTGCCAATAGAGCGATTAATTGAAAATGATCAAAATATGTCTACTAAAAGTTTAATTGTTTCTATGTTTTCTGTTAACTTTAACTAGACGCTTTGTGTGAAGCTGGGGATCCCACTAAGTAACAAATGTTTAACATAGAGCCCCCACTAAATAAATCTAGGAATTTTCCCTAAGCAGAAATATCTGACGCAGTAGATTATCTAACAATATTAAGTTAGTAGAAGCGCGTATATGAAAATGCTCAAATTGTAACAAAGATTTTAAGGATAACATTTTTGTTATGTTTTCAGGTAAATTACAATATAAAACTATATTTTATAATTTTCAACCTAAGTAAAAAAGGCTTTGTATACGAAATTTATACTATCTAATATCCATAGAAATATTCTAGTCTACTCACGTATTCAATATTATGACTTCGGTCATACCTTGAATATTTAAATGTTGATTTTACGAGTAGACCGTAGTTATTGATTTTTTGTAGTTTTACAAGTATTACAATGGTTTAGTAGTCAAATTAAAATAAGAGAAGCCGATTTTAAAAAAAAAAACTACATCTGATAGCATCTCATGCATTAACGGTGAAGGAAAACATCGTGAAACCTGCACTCTTAAGAGTTTCCTAAAAGTTTTCAAAGGTGGGTAAAGTCTGCCAACCCCCCCTTGGCCAGCACGGTGGATTGTGGTCTAACATCCTCTTCATTCTGAGGACAGCAGTGGGCCATTAACGGGTTATGATGATGATGAGTTATACATTTGATAATTTGATATGCTATGTAGTTTCTAATGTTCATGAATACATTAGAGAAGGTTTGATGAGTAATTTATTGAGAATCACGTGACTCATTAACGTTAATAAGCGAGACCTAGCCGTGATGGTTGTAATCATGATGGTAGATAGACCTCGTAAAACTGTACATCCCAAGTCCCTTGTGCTATTCAGCATCTAAAGTTAAAAAAAAATTTAAAATGTTTGTTTTTTGTATTTCTGGCATATTATGGCGCAAAATTCCACATTACTTACAAATAAAGTACGATTAAATATTAAGCAAGAGAAAATGTAAGGAAACACAAACCTGCCACCTCATCACAACACCTGTAGGTGACAATCTCATTAATCCAGTACTGTCAATGCTTCAGTTCTTGTTATTGCACAGAATGAGATACAAACGAATATGTATATACAAAATGAAATATATTCAACATCCCTGAGATACAGAATTTACTATTATGTATAGGATTCATTAAATAATACCTAATAATGCTTTTTAATATAATGTTGTACTTAAGCATAATTCTCTTCAGATCTTCTCAAGAGCTTTCCGAGCTGTTGGTGACTTTATACTTACTTTTTGACCGGCCAATATTTGAGATGTCAAAAGAAATTTTGTAAACTAAATTGCCTTCTTTGAGACAGAGAGAGTCATAGTGCTTATTCTTTAGGACCAGGGATGTTATGGATATTAAATTTCGGATCTGGATACGGATATGGATAAAGGAATAATATTATATCGGTTTCGGATACGGATCGGTTTCGGATACGGTTAAGGATATGAAGTTATTTCGGATTATCCGTTACTTTCGGATAGTTTCGGTTACGGTTATTAGATTTTGAAAGTAAAATACAAATAGGTTTTGACTCTTTTCCGTGAAAAGTTTTTACCACACTTGACATTTTGCGGAATGTGCATTTACTTAATTAAAAAAAATCCAAATTACATTAGTTTTAATACTATATATTTCGGATATCCGAAAGTTTCGGTTACGGTTACGGAGCTCCATAACATCTTTAGACAACAAAATTTCATATATAATAATTATCAAATTCTTCATATTAAATAACATTCGCAATTAAACAAAAAAAGTGAGTAGGTAACTCCGTTCCCCGACCACGATTTTAAAAAAAATATTACTAGCAGTTTGGATTGCATACTACTAGTATTTTTAACCCCTCTAAGAAAACTTAAATGTTTGTGTTTTCAGTAGGTCACAGATAATATAAATGTATCTCGGGGATTTTATGATGAGAAGGAAGGAAGACAGGGGGAATTTTGAAGAACACTACAAAGGCTGATGATATTGTATGGGCTTTTGGGTAAACAAAACGTAGATACTGCTACTGAACTGATAAATATAATAAAATATAATCTCTTACAATTACGAGAGAAACCTAACAGTGCCTTTAACTTGTGACCAAGGTGTAGGCTTAAGGACATCCTTCAACACAAGGTTAAACTCACATAAACTCTACCTGCTACAAGACGTGGCAACTACATTGTAAAGTGCTGACTTTAATTGGACAGCACTCCCAGCACTAACACTATCCAGATACTACTTCACTCTTTCAGAGACTGCGCAAGACTAAAACTACGGTCATTTTGACAGTCTCGACTCTTTATATACTGTCGGCATATCGGAATAAAGAGTCGAGACTGTCAAAATAACGGAAGAGACTAATACTCTACTCCAGCGTCATAGATGGCGATGACGATTCGATTATTCGATCGAAAATAATCAAAATGACAACATTTTTTTGAGTTCACATTAGTTAGACCTACAGCAATAAAATTAAGAAGAGGCTATGTAAAAATGTAAAATGATTTTTGACTTATGTGCGTGAAATAGACGTACGGACTAAATACTGTCGAGATGTCTGTACCATATTTGATGAAAAAAAACAAAATGCATAGATTAAAATCTACTTATCATAAACAAATTTCTACATACATATGTACTTACACCACGCCGGTCTCTACTGAATCGAATTTTCTCGCTATTAAATCTTCGTATTTTATGAAATTGCTGAACTGACAAGCTTGAAGACGACGTAAGTAATCTTATTATTTTCATACAAAAAACAACTTTAGGCGCGACCTTTATATATTCAATACTAACCTTGAAAATGTCATGTAAGGTAATATTTCACAAATGATTTTATGTTTCTTTAATACTTGTCAGATTTCATGATCATTGGTTATGATGGTGGTAAAAGTAACGATGATCACAGAATATTTCTGATGAAAATTAGCGTGTTAGGTTTAACAACACATTCGGTTATTTTTCGTATTCGGTAGGTTTTCGTAGAAAATCTTAAAGTTTAAATTTTACAGTAGTTTAATGTTTTACACAACATTTTAATGTAAGGCAGGACAGCCAGAGAGACGCTCAGATAGACTTCATTTTACTCATATTACGTATCTGTTTTTGTTAATCTTCTATGAACATTGAACATATTTATTTGAATCAAAAAGCTCTTATAAACAGCTTGCCAACTGAATACAAACAGAAGAACCCTGAACGTTGAAAGAAAAAAATTGTTCGCGGTCTCGTAAATTAAGTTACAGATTTTAATAAGTCTTGTTCGACAAATTGTTTTCTTTAGAAATATTTGATTAACCATTCATTCTTAGTTAAGACTTTGGTAAGTTACCAATTTGTAATTAAATTAAGTTAAAGATAAATTTGAAATAAACTGCTAACACATGGTGCCTATCTATTGGTGAAAAACCGCAATAAAATCTAAACGTACAGACGTCTGGAAGCGACATTGTTTTATACTATGTAAAGTACCATCCTTTGGTATTTCTTTTAGGATTATAATATATTCAGTAGGTTTGGTGTGTTGATTCTTGAATGAGTGACATAAGATTTTTTTCAATAATCGCTGGTCAAGTCAAACAAGTCTGTTAGTTAATGTATGTATATATACTGCTGCTATATTATATATTTACACTAGGTTTGCTAGTCACAAAATATATAGTATTTTGAACGCTATTGCACTCTTTCATACCAACAATTTTGTCTGTATTTTTTTCCAGAGCAAAAGCTTTACAAACTCTGAAGGATTCCGTAACCACAATGGTGAAATGGGAATTTGTAAAAGGGTGAATCAACTTTTAAATATCCACAATTTGAAAATTGCAATTTTAAAGTAACATGCCTTATTTTTCAAAAAAACGATATAATTTAAAGTAAAAATTACTACTTTTAACATATTCATCTATTTTTTAACGTATCCACAGTGTACACAGCACTTTTTTGAAAAATATGTGAATTATAACTGAAAAACTCGAGTAGACTATATAATTTGTCCCCTGGACAACGTACATACAACATATTTTATATAAATTTAACTTTCAATAAAGATTACAACAAATAGTTTATTTTAATGAAAAGTAATAGATGTTTTTATTTGACACTATTGTTTTAGTGCTTCGATAAATGATTTTCGATATAATTACACAATATACATTGTCGCTTGAAGAACAAGTTTTCGTAACACATAAAAACTTTTCATTTAAATACAAAATTGGATCTTTGTGTGATAAAAAATACTAAAAGCTAATCGATTATTTTGTGTACTATTTAGAATTAGAAGTAAAGTGATTTATTTTCAGTAGAAAATAAAAAGGATAGTATGCTTTTTAGATACGGGGACAACTTGGTTGTCCAAAGGAATGGCAATGTTTTTGTAATTAGTGTTATGTAATTTTCATGTTTTAATAAAATATTAATAATTCAAATGTATGAAATTAGCAAAAAGTATTTATTAAAAAAAAATCTCAATATTTAACAAAATACAACAACACAACCACCACTCAGTTGTCCAAGTGACTAGGTTCTCCAAGTGACATATTTTGGATTTTGAGATGCTTGATCAAAAGTAGTAAACTTTTTTTTAATTATATAAACCTCACGTTTGAACTAAGATTAAAAACTATACGGTACAATATAATTAAGCACAAAATAGCAATTACTTATATTTTTCTGCTGGTTGCCTTACGGACACACAATAAAGCCACCCACTCTCTTCAATCTAAGTAGGCTGACTGACGCCGTGGTTATTGCGAAAACAATATGGCGGCTAAATGCATGTGCTAGCGCGCCATCTATATTTTATTTCTACACATTGTTTGCCGTTAGTGAAAGCCTGTTTGGGGACTCAGATAAATGAGAAATAATATAAAGTTGAGAAAGAAAACCTCATTGATATGCTTTGTATTATAAAGAGATGTCTTCTTATTGTTAGAACACATTTCTTTTTATATCACTTCTTTTCAAGGAAAAATTGAGTTTAGTAAATTCGTCTATATCACGGGGAAATGTTAGTAAGTTAAGAAAGTACAGGACAAGTCCTTTGTACAACCAAAAAAAGAAATAAATTTTTAAATTTTTTAAATAATTTCTTAAAGGTTTTGTTATGAAATGAATATAATACTGATTAATTATCTTCTTTATTTCATCAATTTTTTTGTATATCGATAAGGGACAGAGCAGTGATACCGTCAGTAAAATAATAGTTGATTGACCCATAAATGTTTTTTTTTCATTTTGAATCCCTTATGTGTTAACTGTCTTCATAGTAACTAAGTCATTATTATGATCCAAGAATTATGCTCTACTTAAAAATAAATATATTATTAATTATGATGTTGGCAACACTTATAATTTCAGTAGGATCCTGTTGTTTGAGGTTGGCAGCACTGAAAATGCTACTCATGCATTTTTACTTTCTTGAATGTTGGCCAACTGATAAACACAAATCAAGGAAGTGGGGATTGCAAAATAAATACGCCGTCACGACAGAATAATCATAGATTACATCGCGAGTATTCCTAGCAGCAACTCTGAAGCTCTGAGTCTAAAGTATAACCCCAGGAGGATATTCTAGTCAAGCCGTCATATTATTAGTCTGCGTATAGACTACAACTTTCGCTTCTCTTCTCGTTTAAAATTATTCTAAAATGATCGGCAACCGTAATTCCTACGTAGTGGTTGCTATCGCGGGGCTCGCATGTTCCCCTGGGATACTCTTTCTACAATATATTTTTATTCACATGACGCTGAATATCATAATATATGTAATTGACAGAAACAGAAAGCTTAGATTAAAACCTGAGTAATAAATATTAATAGAACCATTCAATTTTAGTGCACCACTCATGAAAATAGGCAAAATATAAACAAAACCTTTCTAAAGTTAGAACCCAGCTAAAAAAACACATTCTAGTTTAAATAATGAACAAATAAACAAACATATTTTCTTAGTTATACAAACATTTTTTTGGCGGCATTTTATATATCTTGACGACGGAAATAAATGAAACATTAAATTTAGAGAACATTTTTTAAAATTCTTAGTACAGTAGGTATGAGTCTAGTTAGTTGTTTTTATATACTGTTTACTGAATTCAAGTATTTATTATAGTATCATAGAACTACCCTGTAGTTTGGGGTTGGAACACTTTTATTTAAAACTCATAAAGTTACGGGTTTGATATCGCACATTGATAAGAAGAGTGACACTATACAAAAAAGCTGTTTTTTTCAGTGCCAGCCAGTCCAGCCAGGGGAACAGACGTGTAGTGAGATGGAATAGTAATAGTTATATCTATTGGACGAACCTGTAGCGACATAGTGTGTACTATTGTACTATTATACTACTGCTTTCTGTACTATTGCTGGCACCGACTACAAAAATATCAATTATTGTCCTAATAAAGGGAGGTTAATAAATAAGCTAATTATTTCTTACTTTTTAGTGCATTTTTTAGAGTTTGAAGTCGGTTCAATTTTTTGTTAAAAATGTTTTATTTCTTGCTTTTTAGTGAATATGTTCTGAAACTCATTTATCGCTCATCTACTAATTCACTCTCTCATCTGTTTACTTATTTAATCACTCACTAAATCATCAATTCACCATTTACAAAGTACCTACTCACTCAACCATCATCTCAACTACTAGACTGTACCACTCCACTCAACCATCATCTTAACTACTAGACACTGTTAAACTAATAAATCGATGTCATCTTGATCCCATTTGTTTCACACAGAAAACTCTGCATCGAAATCAGGTTAGTGTTTCGGTAGCTACGATGTCACAGACAGGCACACAGGTACACTGTTGAACTAATAAAACGATGTCATCTTGATCCCATCTGCTTCCACACAGAAAAATTCGCATTATAATCGGTATAGTTATTCGAGAGCTACGATATAGACAGACAAACATTATCATTAAAAAAAATTACTTACATCCAAAGTACTCTTTAAGACAATTCCATTAAACCCAAACACGACTAGTTTACGTTGTCCCATGCCTGTGTTCCAGTACATACCTTCCGACGTCATCATCGACTAATAGTAGATGAAGCCGGAAGGTCTAAGAATCTACTGGTAACATCAACATGATAAGTATTTTTTAAATTTCCTCATAATAATAGTTGCTTTACATCCTTAACCATTTAAGGGCTATCTGTGGTCTTCTCATCAGATCCACTTCATCAAATGATAAATTCTGAATGCAAATGGTTGTAACCTTTCTCAAAATTCCAAAATTACTATATGTGTGCCTATAACTTTTGAGGAGTTCTCTCAATTCCTCAAAGATGCCATCATCAGAACTGGATTTTGAAAAAAATGGGACCAATCTGTACCTACCAAATACAAAAAGAAATTTTCAATTCGGTTCATAAATGACGGAGTTCTGTGGTAACAAACATAAAAAAATAAAAAAAAAAAATAAAAAAATACAACCGAATTGATAACCTCCTTTTTTTTGAAGTCGGTTGAAAATTAGGAAAATGTGGGTTTTTTATTTGTTTTTCGTACTGTGAAGATGAGTGAATCTAATGAAGAAATTCGATACATTTTAAAATTTTACTACAAAAAAGGTAAAAATGTAACGCAAGCCGCGAAAAAAATTTGCGATGTTTATGGACCTAATGCAGTGTCTGTGAGAGTAGCACAAATTTGGTTTAAGTGTTTTCGATCCGGAAATATTTATGTCAAAGATGCACCTCGCTCTGGTCGCCCTATTACGGATAAAATGGATGCCATTTTTGAAAAAGTGGAGCAAGATCGGTATATCAGTAGTTACGATGTAGCTGAAGAACTGGTAATTGACCACAAAACAGTTTTGGCACATTTGAAAAAAAGCTCGATATTTGGGTACTTCACGAGCTCACTGAAAGAAACCTAATGAACTGTGTACTCATTTATGATTCTTTATTACGACGTAATAAAACCGAACCATTTTTGAAGAAGCTAATAACTGGTGATCAAAAGTGGATCACGTACGACAAGAATGTGCGAAAAAGGTCGTGGTCAAATGCCGGTCAGGCTTCACGGACTGTGGCGAAACCCGGGTTAACTTGCAATAAAGTGATGCTGTGTGTGAGGTGGGATTGGAAGGGCATTATTCATTATGAGCTGTTACCACCAGTTAGGGCCATCGATTCTGAACTCTACTGCGAACAACTGATGAGATTAAAGAAAGAAGTTGAGAGAAAGCGGCCGAATTTAATCAACAGAAGGGGTGTGGTTTTTCATCATGATAACGCTAAACCTCACACATCTTTAGCCACTCAGCAAAAATTAAGAGAGTTTGGCTGGGAGGCGTTAATGCATCCGCCGTACAGTCCTGACCTTGCACCTTTAGATTTCCACCTGTTTCGGTCTCTTCAGAATTCTTAAGCAGTGTCAGGTTTACATCACGAGAGGACTGCCAAAACTACTTGTCGCAGTTTTTTGATCAGAAACCCCAAAATTTCTATAGCAATGAGATCATGTCCCTACCTACAAGATGGCAAAAACTTATCAAACAAAATGGTACCTACATACTTAAGTTAAATGTAAATAAACTATATTAAAAAATGTTTTGAATTTTCTTAAAAAATGCGAAGAAACTTTATCCCCAGCCTAATATATATAGATGTGATATTTTTCAAATACCTACCTATTTCCATTTTGTATTTAAATACTTTCGTTTTAAAAACATTTTGTATTTTACTTAAAATACCTTTTAAGACATATTTTGTATTTGCAAAATGCAAAATACATTTTGACATTAATAAATTTTGTCATCATCAATAAATGAATGTGATAAACTATTTTCACTATGGCAATCAATACTGAACTGAATGGTAATAAATGACTGCTAATTTAATATTTTATGGTCCGTCTAAAATAGCTTAATACGGATGTTAACTAATAGAAAATCCTATGATTGACAAGGAACAAACAAATTGTAGAATCAGGTCTAATATCAGAGTTTAATTTATTTTCATAATTACTTTGACATAATTAAGTTATCGGTCCTCCTAATTCTTTTTAATTAGGGGACGTCTATTTAGTGTGTATATAGTTTACTTGATACTATATGACGTAAAATGAACGTGATTGTGTCAAAAAAAACTTAATGAAAAAATAAGGGCAAACTCCTTTAAACTCATAAAAGTATTTTATTTGAATAAAGTATTTCGAAAATATGTATTTTGCATTTAGTATTTTAAATACAAAATGAAAAAATATTTTGCATTTAGTATTTGAATACTGGTCATATATCGGAAATTATTAGTGTTACGACAACGGGTGTTTCTGCGAAAATGCAGTTTGCTTCGCGCGCTAAGAGATAGCACCACTTTCACAACACATTTTTTTGTATAGTGACGTTCTTCTCAGTGTGCGATATATTTCCGCTTCAAAGTTTTGAGGAAAAAATAAACAGTTGTTACAATATAGTTTTATAATAGTTTTAAAGTTTAAAAAATGTAACGTAAACTAATCTCAAAGAAGACATTTAATAAAAATAATATTAAAATTAACTCATTTTAAAATATTTTTTTTCATTAATTTTCCTTATTTATACACTTACTCTATTGTTATTAGAATACCTACTCTGTTCTGTGATTTTTAAGTACATGTGAGATCATTTCTGATTCAATAAAAATTTCCATAAACAATGTTTGACTCAATAATAATAACATTGTATTCGTTTATCGGTTCTTTGATGATAATAAACTGAACAAATATTGAGTCATGTTAGTACCACGCATAACTGCGCATTGGAAAAAAACCTAAATTGGAATTAAGTCTTGTTGGATTTGGATTGTAAAATATTTATTGCCGTTAAAGTTTGTTACAAAAATAAATTATAGTTTATATACCTTACGCTGTTCCTTCATTAAAACTAAACCTGTTTGTCAGTTTTGTTCCACCTCAAAGGTAATAGAGCAATAACGCCAGGGCGCATCAAGAGTAGATTTATATTAAGTGTAGGTACGCATTCACTTAAAAACCATAAGACTGCTTACAGTATTGATTTAGAAAATTCTAATAATAATTAGATATTATCACTAACTAATACGTGGCGCGTCCGCTCGAACTAGACTTACTTAGATATTTAGTCGTAGTTACGTAACTAAGTGACATAACGACAACTTATTATATAAAATACTAGCGGCCCATCCCGGCTTCGCGCGGGTGGAATATTATTTTTAAAAATATATTGGCCCTCCCGCATTTCGGTGCCCACTCTCTTGCCGCTTTACTCGCTGCGCTGCGTCGCTACACTGGCCCGTCGCGTCGTCGTGTATTTTTTGTTTATATTGATATTTTTAATTTCATAATATCTTTTGAATGGAAAGTCCGATTTTAATAATTTAAAATAGTAATTTACAGGTATTGAAATAGTCTTGAATACGAAATAATTTATTTGGATAAGGATTAATACAAAGTTATAGAAAACATGGTCTGATTTTGATAGGCATTTTTATCAACTTTTAAAATGTAAAAAAGTAGTTATAGTGACGTAACTATAATAGTTGGACATATGGTCTCGCGGACTTTTTTGTAGATATTGATACGTTCTATAATATTGTACAACATTTTATTGTTCTATCATCAATACTTTTTGCAGCGCATGCGATGAAAGATATTTTATGGCAAATTTTTTGGCACCTTGGGTTGGTTTTCGTAAGATTTCCTAAGGATCTCTAATTTTTTCTTGTAATAAATATAGCCTATGTTACTCATGGATAATGTAGCTTTCTAATGGTGAAAGAATTTTTGAAATCGGTCCAGTAGTTTTTATGTTTATTCGTTACATACAAAAATACAAATCTTACTTCTTTATAATATTAGTATAGATATAGATATAGACGAGCGGCCTGCCCTCGCTTCGCACTGGGTATTTGAAGGAATATTATAATTGATTTCTTCAAATTGTCTCTCTGTAATTGTGTAGCTTTTATTATTTGGAATAAGATAGAGAGTGAGAAAGGAAGCTAAAAAGAAGCAGATCAGTGGTATCAGAATTGAAATATTCTATTAATTAAAAAATGTATATGGCAACCGTACATCACCTGTCATTCAGAAATAGTGTAGTTTTTTATCAGTGAAAGAATTTTTAAAATCGGATCTGTAGTTCCAGAGAAAAAAAAACAACATGGCCACGTTATGGTACTTAAACGGCCAAATCTTTTAAATTATAATATTTATGACAACACCACATAGCCTATGTTATCCGGAAAAGATGTAGCTTTCTAATCAACCTTTTATTTTTTTTATATAATAGTGTAGAAAAACCAAAGTAATTAAAAACGTCAATGTAGATCCTGTATGGAAACACTGTGAGACCCTTTCGACCACTAGTTAATAAATTATTTTATAAGTACTCTACAGATTTGGACGTACAATATAAGTTTGTTCAATAGAGCAAAGTTAAATTTATTAAGAGCAATCATTACCGAGTCCCACAACTGCCAAACTGTCAAACTCTGTATAGATTCTTCTATTAATCGAATGAGGTAGCTTGGCGAAAGTACCTAATTGGACTTCAATAAATAGGTGATTATACTCTTTTCTGAAAGCATTTCCCATAAAATAATATTATATAATGCTTTCTTTATTTTTTTTATTGATGCATAAGGTGCAAACGAGCAGATGGTCCACCTCAAGGTAAGTGGCTACCATCACCCATGGACATTGGCGAAACAAGAGATACCCTCTTGTTGTGTCCATGCGTTGCTGCATCCTTGAAGATAGAGTGGGGAGGGGGAGTGAAGAAAAACATGCAGCGGTTTCAGCGGACTCTGAACAAGAGCCTAGAATCCACTAGATTCACAGCATTTATGGGATATGAGAAGGAGGGGGTAAGTCTGGCCCATATGCGGCTTGACCGGAACGCGTTAAAATACTTGGCGGTCAGTTGGGGAACAGATCCTGTCGGGGAACAGATTTAAGAATAAATTTACCGACAGCTATTTTGTGGCAGACCACATTATATGCCTGCCATATTATATAGTGTTGTCGCAGACCACAACCAGGAATTAATATTATTATTATATAAACCGGTCTTCACGTACGGAATGGCTATTTGGAATGAAGGAAGTAATCACAGGAATTACTGGACGAATTTGAATTTTTTTCCTACATGAAATAGTTTTATTAAAAAATCTTTTTAAGGGGGTATTCTGGTCTAGAAATTTGAAAAAATGGATTTTTGAAATTGGAATTATTTTCGGAGATCATCCACTGTGATTTTGTATGGATTTGGGATCGCCGATTAATTGAAAGTGAGTATTATATTATTATCCTAGTTATTCTACTGGAATTGTTTCTTAAACTTCAAACGCGTTTTTCCCGAAACTACTTTTGAAGTGGTTGACATGATGATTCAAGTTCTACCAAACCGATTCCATTGAAATTGGGGGGAAATCTTCTTTATATATTTCGAAAAGGTCAAAAAAAGAGAAAAAAAAAATGATAAGTATTTCATGTCGACGCCATTGTGTATATTTTTATTTAATTTTATTTGCTAAGGTCAATGCGATAGCGACATGTTTACAGATTGAGAATTTTTAATTTTTTTTTTGTTTCAAATTACTACAAAGGCTGGATTCATGTCAATCAGATTCCCCCTTCCCCACTTCACCAACCTGTAATTTGTCGAATTTCTGATAAATTTTTTTTACAATTTTTTTTTATGTTCTTGAAATGTTAATAAACATTATATGAAAAATGTACAGTTTTTTTGATGTTAGTTTGAAAAATGCCTGAAATTTAGGCTTCTAGACTAGAATACCCCCTTAAATACTATTACTATTTGAATTTTGAATTTATATATTTAGCAAGCCCTACGAGTACTTAATCTTGAAGTAAGAATTTCTAAACTTGTAGATTAAAGCGCGAACAGTTGTGGATTATAATAATTTGGCCACGGGCTTGTTCCACCCGTGAAGGTTAGTTCTTAAAGTTAGTTAATTAACTTAGTTGTAAGTAGGTTTGACTTTGGGCCGCTAATTAAAACTTAGTTAAATTAATATGAGTCACGTACGTACGGAACGGCTTTCTTATATGACGTGTTCCGCCTCACGTACTTTGAATGACTTATGAATTACTCGTGTCGATTAAACTGTCTTATAAGAAAGCAAATCTATGCTAATAATTTTAGTTTTATAATAAACTGACCGACCCGTGCTATTTTGTCGCAGACGGACTCTACATGTTCATAGATACAATCACTGACCTATTCACTAACACACACATTCACTGATTCACTTACGTATTCATTTGTCATAGATTACTCTTAAATTAAATTTTTTCTTTCCTTGAGATACTTTCAGAAAATATTAGAAAGCTTTAAAAAGTTGAATAAAATCGATATGGTCGTTTTCAAATTATGGTTAGCGAACCCAAGGAAATAGATAGACAGACAGCAGTACCTGGCTGCTGGGTCCAACAAGAATTAAAAGACATTCACGCACGAACTCACTTTTCCGAGTTAAAAAATATTTCAGTTTATAAAATATTAATCCGTATGGAAAATATCACTTGAAGGCTGTTTTTGCGTGTATAACTCCCATCTTCCCATAGGATCTCTGCTTTTTTCTGGATATAAAGTATTGCTGTTCCGTAAAGTTATTGTGTAATAAAGTAGCAAGCAATCAAACAAATTATACATCCAAATTTAATAATATAAATGCAAAAGTGCATTTGACTGACGCATCGACATAATTTTTTTGCATAGTAATAGTTATAGGACTCTGAACGTAATATAGGATACTTTTATCAGAAAAAAATCACAGTTTCTACAAAATAATCTTAACATCGTTAAATAACTGTGCAGAAGCACCTTAAAATTTAACCATAGCAATATCTTGAAAATGATTTGTATAAGCGGTGAATTGTTTTCGTGCGAAACCAGGGCGGGTGCTTAGAAAAAAAAATGCTGCGCTTTAAAAATTATTTAAATATAAACTTTGAATATCAATGATAACAGAACATAGGCCTGACAGAAATTTGACCTCCCTATCAGTACCTTTTTTCGACTCATATATACGAACATGATGTTGCAATGTTTCGAAAAATTGCTTGCAATCAAAGTAGAAATAAAATAGAGAACTTTCTTACAAAGATTGCAAGTTAAATTGGTAGTGGCCACTGTCGTACATGGACATCAGTAAAACTAGAGAGTATATCTTACACGCAAGAATACTATTGCCGCCTCGATGCATAGCCTCCTTGAAAGTTGAGATAGGAGAGGGAGCGAAGAGGCGAATGCTGCGGTTTGAGTGGACCCTGAGCGAGAAGCTAAAGTTCATTGGAACTGCAGCATTAATGAGATGGTAGATCTGGATTCGGGTGCTGGTGCTCGCAAGACAGTCGGGAAACTGATCCCCTACCACCAATCGCGTTACTGTGATTGGAATTGTATTATATCCCGCCCCCTAACGAGTTAGAATTTGCCCCTCATTGGAAAAATATTAAATCATATTTCTTACAAAGAACACTCTGTACAATGTTTTGAGTATAAGATCGCTTTTCCGAGAGCAAGTGAATGAATGGAAATGAAAGCTTTTACAAGTTGTAAATAGAGTATTAGAGAGTTGGACTCAGGGTTATTGTCAACGGACGTTGGTTGTTAATATTGGATAAGTCAATTTTTCTCATAGCTATTCTGAGATACTTTTGTAAACATTTTTTTATCATCCTGAGATCAACTATTAGCAAGGTATTTCGGAATTTATCACGAATTATCGCCTCTTTTTTCAACATTTAATCCTAATATAATGAACACAAATAACCATTAATTAATCTTATTCAATAGTAAATAAAATAACACATTAGAAATTCAAATTTATTTATTTTATAATCAGAAAAGATGATGTTAAAATATAAGTGAATTTAATGACTATTATGGACTTTGAATTAAATTGACTATAATATTTTACTTTAATAGTAAAAACTTCATAATTAATGAAAAATAATGAAGTCTTTAAAAAGCAATAAAACCCAAAAAATCGTCTTGTAAATTGTATAGAGCTTAAATTTTTTTCCTATGCTCGTAAAGTATGGAACGCACGCTCAAGCCCTGGCTTACAATTGATACTTAAATATATAAATGCGTTTTTATAGTAGTATAATAGTTATGTTGAAGAATAAATGAAGAGTCCACTGGTACATTACAATATCCATCAGTGATTCCGTTGAAGACAAACAAAACTTTATAATTTCTTAGAACTCGTAGAAACCTTGTTCCCAACTGTAAATAAATATGCAACATATTAGGTAACATTGTTGATTAAATATTTTAAATGTAATAAATAATCTATAATATAGAAATATATTTTTAAACCTGCTGTTTCCTCAAGATTCAAATCAATTTTTGCATGCTTGTCATTTCTCTAGACCAACATGTACCCACATTTTGCTAGGATCACAATCAATTAAACAAAAAAATAATGCATATAAACTGTGCTTTGTTTAAATTCTAAGTCATGGCTTTTAGTTCGTAAAAAATACTTAAAAGACAAGCTAGTCTGTCTGTCTACTATTTTTCAAAGCTTGTTGAAAATATTCTAGGATCGACTTTTGTACATATATATTAAAGATAATAAATTTCTTACTAATATCGCGTAGTTTGGATTGACTAAAGTTTGATTTGCTTTTCCATATGTCACAGTAGCAATCGTCTCCGGCGCACAGTCCTCTGGCACAACCTATGGAGCGGCATTCAGCATCACAGTCCTCATCCTTGCAAGTGGGCTCTTGGTCTACACTTTTCTTTATTCTCGATTCTGAACAAAAATATAATGAAAATAGTTAAATAGTTGTAAATAGTTGATTAGTTGAAGATTGACTTTGGTACATGATGATAATGAGTTTCTTACTAATGTCGCGTAGTTTAGATTGACTAAAGTTTGATTTGCTTTTCCATATGTCACAGTAGCAATCGTCTCCGGCGCACAGTCCTCTGGCACAACCTATGGAGCGGCATTCAGCATCACAGTCCTCATCCTTGCAAGTGGGCTCTTGGTCTACACTTTTCTTTATTCTCGATTCTGAACAAAAATATAATGAAAATAGTTAAATAGTTGTAAATAGTTGATTAGTTGAAGATTGACTTTGGTACATGATGATAATGAGTTTCTTACTAATGTCGCGTAGTTTGGATTGACTAAAGTTTGATTTGCTTTTCCATATGTCACAGTAGCAATCCTCTCCGGCGCACAGTCCTCTGGCACAACCTATGGAGCGGCATTCAGCATCACAGTCCTCATCCTTGCAAGTGGGCTCTTGGTCTACACTTTTCTTTATTCTCGATTCTGAACAAAAATATAATGAAAATAGTTAAATAGTTGTAAATAGTTGATTAGTTGAAGATTGACTTTGGTACATGATGATAATGAGTTTCTTACTAATGTCGCGTAGTTTGGATTGACTAAAGTTTGATTTGCTTTTCCATATGTCACAGTAGCAATCCTCTCCGGCGCACAGTCCTCTGGCACAACCTATGGAGCGGCATTCAGCATCACAGTCCTCATCCTTGCAAGTGGGCTCTTGGTCTGCACTCTTTTTTACTCTCGTTTCTAAATAAAAGTATGATGAAAATAATTACGAGAAATAAGAATAAACAAAAATGGAGGAAACATTATTATATTTATGGTAGTTGACTATTTGAGGTAATTAGAAAAAAAAAATAAAATAAATTTACGTCCACTAATCAGTATTTTTTACTCTCTCAAGCTCTCACTTACGCAAAATTTCATTTAATTTCTTTGTGCTGTTTTCGTGCCAAATAATTCCTTTATATATAGGTACAGTGTATCCTTTAGGTACAGTGTATTTCGGGATAAAAAGTATCCTATTATATAAAATAAGTGTATTACACTATTTTATATAAACTAAATTTATTTTAATTTTCTACAATTTTTTTTAAACGATATATATATTGTATAGATTAACTCAGTGGTTTTTCAAAAAGTGGAGCCTCTCAGTTGATAATTGGAGGCCTGGTTTCTAAAACAGATTTTCGGAGGCCGCCTATACCATTCGCCTAGCACAGCACAGTAAACACAACGTTAGGTTAGCCTTCTGTTACGTAGCCTGGGTAGTGGAGGCGAATGTTGTGTTGTGTTAAGAAGAGGAGGAGCTCCTCAAGCCTACACCTTGGTCAAAACCTGGGTTGCTGTTAGAATATTAAAATATCGTAACGTTTAATTAACTTCCGTCTGTATAGCGCGATACATTTCAATTAAAATTTTATATTATTTTATTCTTATAGTTAAGAATAACCTTCAGATAACTTTCTAGATTCAGAGCAAATGCATGTGTCTTTGATACACCTTCCTCTATTGTAGCCAGCACTCATGCAACTCTGGTTACATTGGTAATCGTAACAATTGAATGCATTTAAGGTTTTTGTTTCTGTTCCTAAAAAAAAAAAGAAAAATGACTAATATAATATTTTAATATCTAGTATCGTAACAGATATATGTATAATTTCTATATACATAATATGGATATTGTGTAGCTAATATACTAATATTATTTAGAGGTAAACTTTGTACCCCAGCCATTTCTGAACGTATTTCCCCGTGAGTCTAGGAGAGCATCTCATAAGAGCCGAGTATCCCTGCACCCCCTTAGTGGTAGGGGATTTGTTCCCCGATTGGCTTGCGACCACCTGCATACGAATCCGGCCGCCAAGTGACGTGTTCCGGTCGTGCCACATGTGGGCCAGATTTACCCCCTCCCTCTCCCATCCTATCAATGCTGCGGATCTAGTGGACTCTGAGTCCACTGAAACCGCAGCATTTTTTTCTTCGCCCCCAACTCTATCTTCGAGGATGCAACCCATGGACATCGACAAAACAAAAGATATCCTCTTGTTTTGTCGATGTCCATGGGCGATGGTGGCCACTTACCATCAGGTAGACCATCTGCTCGTTTGTACCTTATCTACCATAAAAAAAGTAATTAGTATTAAATTAATATGTTAATATTACAATTACATTATTATTATAATTACAATACAAGCAGTTTTCAACCCTCCAACTAAGTTAAAGTACTTGTGTTAGAAGTTGGCCACGTCACGTCATGACTGAGATTTGAATCCACGATCGTCGATCGTGAATCGGACGCCTCAACCACTGACCTACTGACGAATACTTTTGTTTTAAAATTATTGTTATCAACTTCATGATTTTTTAATAACTTTTTTTACAATAACGACCAATTAACTTACTTTGTAATGAGTGAACATACATACACTCACTGTTATCCCTTTGGAGATCCCATTAGAAAATATTATTCTATGTGTATGAATTGCAAAATCAATTTGACGAACAAGAAATAATTCTTAAAATACATGATGAAAAATTATTTTTTACGTTAATATATTTAAGCTATATTTATTTAGAGTTGGTAGGATTTAATATAACTCACAAAATCACGAATAGTTCAATGTTCACGCAGCAAAACTTTTATGTGGAAAAAAGATAGCAATATATTGCAACTACTAGGAGATCATAGTATGTAAGTTCGTACCTATACCTTGGCGAGGCCTTGGCGGGACTAGTTATACAAATAAAAAAAAATTAAAGAACATACCATCAACGCTGCTGGGAACCGCTGCGCTCAAAGTACATAGCATGGCTATGAAAACAAATCCTACTAAATATGACATTCTTATTAATTTATATCCCCTAAAATTGAAATAAATCTGACTTAGTTGATTTAGATACCTCACAGCCTAACCGTGGCCTAGGTTTGAATAAATCTGAAGATTGTCTTCGCTTATATTTGTTTTTCTGCATTCTGATAAGGTAGAGTCAAAGTGTGACTACAATTTTTAATAAAAAATTGAGATAATCCATATTTATATTTTAATTTTCCGACAATTTTCTAATACAGTTACAATTTTCTAATACAGAAATGATGAAGTTTACATCTTGCGGTGTTTGTTATTTTATATTCCGGAAAAAATCATAGTTCCTCCGAGATACTAATAAAGTATATTTAGCATCGTATTTTTATAAAGCAACTAATCTACCCGCCTCGGCACTTAGTATGGTGGGTATAATTTAATACTTAGATTGAACGTAAAATATTTACCATATATTGCTATATAAAAATATTTAGGCGTTAAATAAATATACAATTATTATCTAGTAGAAACTTGAATTTTTTTTAGAATAAAAAGAGGGCTATCTCCAGCTGATTTTATGTTATTGAGTAGCAAACATCTAGACAATCAAATTTTTACATTTATAATATTAGCAACATAGAATTTACGAATCGTTACAAAGATATTAACATGGCGACTTTACCTCTTTTTTTTTTTATTAATATTCTTGTTGACATGCAGGTTTAATCAGTATGTATTCTTAATCTGTATGTTATATTGTATTAATATATAAACATGTAATTATTTAAGTTTGATATAATATATCAATTGGCATTTGACCTTTCGGTCATTTGCCGGTCAAAACAGACGCAAAATAAGGTCATCAAAAAGTCTGATTTTCCTCGTTCACTCTTCCTCATCAATATGGTGAAGGCAAACATCGTGAATAAAGCTGGATACCTAAGAGTTGTACATACTGTTCTAAAGGTGTGTAAAGTCTGCCAACCCGTGCTTGGCCAACGTAGTAAACTATTGCCTAGTATTTATACTTTAACTAAAGAGTTAAACATAAAAATCGTTTACATTTAAAGCATAATAAGAAACTGTGATTGTGCTACAAATTTTTCTACGTTTTAGTATTATTTAATTTCATTATTTTTAATGTTCTAAGATAGAGGGATTCTAGACAACAGCTCAGTGTCAGTTTTATCTGGCAGTCAGTTTATTTCCTTTTCTATTAAAATTACTTTTTGTTGGAATTATAATCTCAACACTCTGTATGTGTATAAGTGGATACAAATGAAAGCTTTTATGGGTCGAAAATTAAAACAAAATATATATTATTACACGTTTTTTCAACGGACGTTTACCTCGTGGCTATTCTAGAAAACATTTTTATTATAAACATCTTTTTATCATATTGTAGATTAAGCAATTCTTTATAGTCTGTTGTATTCACGATCGATAGTTCGTGGGTTCAACCCCCAGTCATTGGACTACTGGCATGGACCACTCCTAAAATGAGCAACTGGGAGAGGTTAAGGAATATTAGTAGTATGTGATCCGAACTCTTAATATTTTTTTTTTTTAATTCAGATTACTTATTCCCTGGCATTTTGACAGCTGGCATATTTGGACACACCAGATGTAAAAAACTTTCTTTGTTGACTCTGGTTTTTAGAAAAGTAGTTTGATTTCAGCAATTTTAAAATTGTAGATGAATTCTGTGAATGAAATACATCCATTTATCATCACATTTAGAGTGAAAGTGTATTAAGTCTTAAATGTTTGTGAAGCCATCATAGGCCAATGCTACGTCTCTACCCATAGTCTGATCTACTATAGTCTAGCAAACCTATCACTGAAAAATATTGTAAATAATAATTAATGCAATTGAGCCGAATATTTAAGTCATAAAAATCCAAATTTACGAACTTCCATCCTACATACTTTTTTTTGTAAACATGGGATCGATGGGGAATTTTCACATCTTGTTTATAATGGTGTTCCTAATATCCATATCGACTCGAATTTATGTAAGCTTAAATGTTTATCTGAGCGGGTTATAAATAAAATTACACATTAGAAATTCAAATTTATTAATTGATAACTGAAAAGCACAAAATTTTAATGGATTATAATGCATTTAATAATGAAAAATAAAACTTATAAATTAATAGATCCATAGCGTTGCGTCGTCTTGTAAATAATACCGGCCAACAAAAAATAACTTTTTATAATTTTGACTAATGCATATATATTAGATGTCCTGATTCATAAACTAATAATAAAAATGTTTTTTTTTAGAAACGTAATTTAGGTTTAATTAAAAATGTGAAATGAAACGTAAATAACATTAAAAGAATGATTCACGCTTATTATTTCCATATATAAATTTTCGTTGGACCCGATACGAGCTACTGTTTTTAGGAAATGTAAAAATGTCTAAACTATTGATTGTAAGATCTATAAATATGATTTCATTAAATTGGTTTAACAAGTTTTTATAATCCAATTTTTTGTTGGCCTGTGTAATTTACTGCATGACATTTTTTCCATTTGCTCGTAAAGTATAGAACGCACACTCAAGTCTTGGTTTACAATTAAAAAAGAAAAACATAAAAAGCTTAAGTATTAAAAGCGATTGTCTATATAGACACTTAAAAGTTAGATCATTATTTTTGATAAATCACCATACGGACACAATAAAGATACAAGATTTCCAGAGAGGAGAAGAGGTGCTGTTATAACATGTATTTCTACTAAATGCCACAGTGCCAATAATAAATGTTTTTATAATATTAATGGTTAAGTTTTGATAAAAATGCAGTGTCCGCTTGAGATTGTCTACCAGTGATCAGTTGGCATCATCTTTTTTCTCTGAATCATCATTTATCAAAACTTGAAATAATGGACCCAACTGTAAGCAAACATTAAACATATTAATATAACATCTGTAAATTATAATAGTTCAAGTCGTTGTTAATGGAATAAATATTTGATATTTTAATAATACAGTATGGAGTTAATTACATTTTAAAATCTGATTAAAACATTATATGAATAATATTCAGGGATTAACCCAGTTTCCCTTTGGTGCTAGGGAATCTGTTGTGAATTCTCGCTCCGGGTTCACTAACACCGTAGCATTCTTCTCAACATTTCGGCAACACAAGAGACACGACTCGCTTATTATGCGATGTCCATTGGTGAAGGTTGCCACTTACCATCAGGTGGAGCGTCTGCTCTTTTGTCACTTAACTGTCATAAAAACATACTATACCTTTATGTTACATTTACATTTGCCATGGAAGCATTTCCCTCCTGTATGTCCGAGATCTTTACAAACACTTCTGCACGTGTATTGAGTGCATCCAGTTATTTCGTTGCTCATCATTTTGTTATCGTCAATTTTAGATATTGCTTCTGTAAAATATATTAATATTACAGATTATGTTATACAATTTTATAATTCGTGAATCACTAGAGCCTTTAGCGACGTATGAGATGCGCCATCGCTCTAAATTGTTATTTTAGGGCCTAATCTTTAGGTTTAAGTAATCAGTCAATGGTTGTATAATGTATTCATGATGTTCGTATATATTCAATATCCATGTATACATGAGTGTCTTACTCACCAGTACACATACAGGAATCACCAACACAATTTCCGCTGGTGGATCCTGTTTTGCGACATTTCTGATCACAGTCTGGACTGTCACAAGTGGACACCTCGTTTATATTTATCTGTACTGTCGTTCCTGAAGTAAATGAATATGTTTTATTATCTAAGACATTATAAATACAGATGGGCAACGAAGTAATCTTATAATAATTGCTTTTTCTGTATGAGGTTTGTGGCACCTATAATATATACATTTTGGTAAAATGTAAATTAAAACATTCTGCCGAAATTAACTGCGGTAACATAAGACGAATTTCATTAGAATTAAGTATTCATTAATAAATTGTATAGTCTAGAATTACCTTTAAATAATTTGCAAGTGCAATGGTTATCGATGCACCTTCCGCTGATATATCCACGTTCGCTACAATCCAGATCACATTGGTTATCCCAACAGTACTTCAGGTTCTTTACATCTTTTGCAATGGTCATTTCTGAATATACATAAAAAAAATATAAAATAGTATTATATAATAGTTTGATTCTCCTCCGATTCATGCTAATTTCACTGGGTGAAAACATTTAAAAGGATCGTAAACTTTTTTTCTGACATACGATTTAAATATAACAAAGCCTAGATTTCAATTCCAGATTTCATTTTAGACCAGCAGCGATATAATTAAAAACGGCATCCAAACGCATACAAACAGCAAGAAAAATAGTTAAAATGACTGTTTTACCTTCTGACAATCTAATTTTGCATGTGCACGTGTTTCCGACGCACGTTCCACTAATGTATCCGAATTTGATGCATTCTTGGTAACATTCAAGCTCGTTGCATTTGTTCAGGTCCTTTATAGTTCTCTTTATTCCGGATACTGAATGAATAAATCAGTGAAAATGAGACACAAACTACAATTACCTTGATTTCGTTCATAAGCGATAAATGATTTAAATTATTTAAAAAAAATTAACAGTAACGAATTTCGGTTTGGGTTCCTCTGATTTGAGTTGACCTCTGATTTTTCAGAGTTACTATGTGCGTTAAAAACTATTTAAAGTATCAAATGCCTCAGACTGAAAAACCATTATTTATCTAAAACTTATACTCCTTAATTGTTTTTTATGATTTTTTTATGTATAATTTGTGTATTGGTATATATTAGTAATACTTATGTCAATGTGTAACATTTATTGGTACATAAATAAATAAAATGCCTTAATTGTGAAGGGATGTATCGTGAGGAAACCTACTTACTTGAGAAGAAGATCTGACTCAGTAGACAATCATTAAATGGATTAAGTTGATCCTGGGTACCCAACTCTGACTTTTTTGAGTTGTGTGTGCTTTAAACAATTAAATATCACTTGCTTTAACGGAAGGAAAACATCGTGAGGAAACCTGGACTACTGAGACTTTTTAAAGTTCTCAAAGGTGTGTGAAGTCTGCCAACATGGACTGGGCCAGTGTGCTGAACTATGGTCTGATGATGATGATGATTGTTCAAGGAGTAAGGCATTAAAATCGAGTGCCGCATTTGCATAGTTTGAATTTCATAGAAAAGGAACATTTAGTTCTTCTATAATTTACTAATTTTGATGACAATTTCTCTATGTCACAATATTCTTAAAATTAAAAAAAAATTAAGTCAAACTCTTAAATATTTGAGAATAAAGTCGCTTTTCTAATGATAAAAATATTTTTTACTGTTATCGCGGAGTTTAAGATAGTGTTTAGCAGTACAGGTGCAGTAGTCATCGATACACCAGCCGTCGCGGAATCCATGTCGGCGACATAGTTCGTAACAGAGTTGATCGTCACATATAAAAGATTATATATATTTTTTCGCTGATGTTCTTGAATATTAATATAATGATAATTGTTCGGTCGCTTAAGTCCACGTACCTTCTGTTATTGCTCTTAAAATATTTTTGACACGTAATTATTCTAGGTAGCGAGTCTGTATAAACAACACTGAGTAAATTAACGACAGAACGTACAAACGATGAGTAACAGACGCGATATGCTACATGTCTGTTTAAAAGTATTAGTAATTAATACAATAATATTCGTTTTATATCAGAGCTAATAGCTGTGTTCCTTAGTAATTAGATTACGTTAATCTACGTAATCTAATTATTTTAATCTGACCGATCTAAAAACAGGATGTGTAAACTCCTTAACGAAAATATAACTTTTCGGTTAGTTTAAAGACAGAAGAATGAATAGAGACGATGATTCTGGTTACATTTTATAATTTTTATATAAGATTAACATTTATATGTTGAAAAAAAAACTAATTATTTATTATAAATCTGTTAATGGTTTTCCTTATTAAGTTTTTTTATATTCGTTTTGGTTTCGAAGTTCTCACTCAAAACTTAATTTACCATTACTGAAAATGTCCATTAAATAAAATATTTGCGGTCCAAAATATTAGACACATTTATTGCCCATATACTTATAATAATAATAGCCAAAGCAAATAATACATTTTGTTATTATTTTTTTAGGCTATTATTTCATTTTCAGATTTTTTAGAATTATTTTATAATTGATTTTGACTCATAATGTTAATAAACTTACTATTATGAATGGGGGTGATTACATTATTGCTTCGCCATATATCACAGTAGCAGTCGTCTCCGGCGCACAGTCCTCTGGCACACCCTATGGAGCGACATTCAGCATCACAGTCTTCATTATTGCAAGTGGACACTTCCTTTACACTTTGTTCCACTGCTGTTCCTTAACATATAAAAACAACTTATCAGAATATTTAAATACTTTTCGTGAGATGTAAAGAATATTTCTTTATCTACGTACTAATGTAACGTAGGCCTTATTTCAAAAAACCAGCATTTATTTTTTTGAAAAGTCAGATAATAGTAGTCTGCAATACGCATAAAAAAATAATTGACTGACGCAGCCCTAACCCCTGGGTTTACTATGAAAATTTGTATGTGGAACCGCTGCATTCTTCTCGTCATTACTTCTCTTCTTTAACGCCAAAATATATCCGATGTCACTGTGCCCACTTACCATAATGTGCGACTGCTCGTTTGCTCCATAGTTGTCATAAAAAATGCTAACAAATTATGGACTCATATTCTCTTATGTTATACCCTCTTACAAATCTATAGAAATGCAGCAAGTTTTGGAATTGTATTTCTTATTTTTTTTAAATATCTGTAGCCTCCTAGTTAAGTATTCAATATTTTTTTTTCAAAAATAATTTATAGACCTATCACCAATGGAATTCATAGAAGATAGTTGTTTGTAGACCGTGTGCTTACTGTCTCCGAGAGTTCTCGATACTCTTCGGTTATGAAACACTCAAAGGATTCCATTGTTGAGTGTAAACTATTAACACGGTCGTCGAAGTGTGCGAGCATGAATTGTGAGTGTATATCTTGGGTCGAGCGTGACTGAAGAGAGGCCTCTTGTTAAATGGCTGATTTTATCTTCTAAGAAAAATAAATAAAATGACTGTTTTTGATTCTATATGTGTTACAAAGACCCCAAAAAGTTTTCTTAAATATTTTCTTCGTTCAGACATTGACATTCAATTAGTTACTAATATTTCATCAAGATCTGAGTAAACCATAGGTAGCATTCTTTTCTTAGGTAAGTGTTTCATTAATGACGATTAATTATCTCAATTTCATAGTTATTTTTTTTTTATTTTATTATAAAAAATTACCTTCTGACAATCTAATTTTGCATGTGCATGTGTTTCCGACGCACGTTCCACTAATGTATCCGAATTTGATGCATTCTTGGTAACATTCGAGCTCGTTGCATTTGTTCAGGTCCTTTATAGTTCTCTTTATTCCGGATACTGAATGAATAAATTAGTGAAAATGAGACACAAACTACAATTAAAATTTTATTGACACGTAATTATTCTAGGTAGCGAGTCTGTATAAACAACACTGAGTAAATTAACGACAAGCTACATGTCTGTTTAAAAGTATTAGTAATTAATACAATAATATTCGTTTTATATCAGAGCTAATAGCTGTGTTCCTTAGTAATTAGATTACGTGAATCTACGTAATCTAATTATTTCACTCTGACCGATCTTAAAACAGAATGTGTAAACTCCTTAACGAAAATATTACTTTTCGGTTAGTTTAAAGACAGAAGAATGAATAGAGACGATTCTGGTTACATTTTATAAATTTTATATAAGTTTAACATTTATAAGTTGAAAAAAAAAATATTTTTTTTCGTTTTTATATTTCGAAGTTCTCACTCAAAACTTAATTTACAATTACTGAAAATTTCTATTAAATAAAATATTGGCCATCCCAAATATTAGACACATTTATTGCCCAAAATAAAATGATTTACAAAGGGAATATAATAAACTCATTACATTTTATAGGGGTACTTACATTGTGTTTATTTTTTTTGGGCTATTTTTTTAGAATTATTTTAGAATTAATTTTGACTCATAATGTTAATAAACTTACTATTACGACTTTGTTTGATTTCATTAATGCTTCGCCATATATCACAGTAGCAATCATCTCCGGCGCACAGTCCTCTGGCACACCCTATGGAGCGGCATTCAGCATCACAGTCCTCATTATTGCAAGTGGACACTTCCTTTACACTTTGTTCCACTGCCGTTCCTTAACATAAGTATATAAACAACGAATAAATAAATTATCTTATCACAATATTTAAATACTTTTCGTGAAATATAAAGAATATTTCTGCCTTATCTACGTACTAACATTTCGTAGCCATTTTTATTCTAGAAGGCCAGCATTTATTTTTTTGAAAAGTCTGATTATAGTAGTCTTTGATACGCATATAAAAATTAATTGACTGACTAAGATATCAATACAGGCCTAACCCCTGGGGTTACTATGAAAATTTTTATGAACCGCTGCATTCTTCTCTTCATCAATTCTCTTTTTTAACGCCAAAATATATACGATGTCATTGTGGCCACTTACCATAAGGTTCGACTGCTCGTTGGCTCCATATTTGTCATAAAAAATGTTAACAAATTATGGTTTAATATTTTCTTATGTTATACCTCTTGCAAATGTATAGAAATCCAGCAAGTTTTGGAATTGCATTTCTTGTTTTTTCAAAAAAAAAATTATCTGTAGCTTCCTAGTTAAGTATTCAATATATTTTTTTAAAAAGAATTTATAGACATTTCACCAATGGATTTCATAGAAGAAATTCGTATTGTATTCGAAGACTGGATTACATACGTCACCTCGATACTCTAATCTCAGTAGCAAATAAAAGAGAAAGTAGAGAACATACCGTCACTGTAACCGTCGCCCCTAACAGTCGCAGTCGCCGTACAAAGCAGGGCTATAAAAACTACCTCCAGTAAGTGCAACATCGTTACAACTATACTCGCTGAATATTGAATTTAGACTGTATTTAGCCTGTTAATGAATTTTCGGATTGCACTGCGAATATTTATATAAGTGCACACTAGTGATGTGCGCCGTTGGTAAAGTTGTCGGCGGCATAAATGGCGACGTGATCGGCGCAGGAATTATGCACTTTTAGTTTTCGTCTATCTAGTTAATTCTAACTACTTAAGTCAACAGTTTAGAATATCAATAAAATTGCATCACTTGTTAGCAACGCTATTTATAAAGTAGTATTAGCGGGTAGATTATTTTATGTAATGACAAGTATACCGACGGGTAGACAATATATAAACGTTAGTGCGATAGATTAGAGCCAGTCTCTCTGGTATTTTCGTGCTGTTTAGTGGTGTGGCCTCCGATTATCGAGGAACACCTGAGTAATGTACTTTATTATTTTAAAATTTGGTAGCGTGGTCGAGCGTGAAGGTGAGAGTTAACGGTTATAAAAGACGTCTTCCTGCTCCTGGGTCTCAAGCCCTAGGCGCTGTTCGGCTTCCGTCTAGATTACATGTTAATATTGTCGTTTGAGTTTACTGCGCAGTATAACTCCCATAAACTTAACACACTGTAGTTCAAATTTTATGAAACGCTAAAAATTCGCTCACTGTTCTAGTATGCTTGTTTTATTAACTATTTATCAGATAAATAGCGAAAATTGCCCTTATTTTCTTTTAACTACTCAAGGATGTCTCTTTAATTAGTTAAAGCACATCTTAGAGTCTTTCACATCGCGGCCAGCAATATATTTTCGCCGATTTATCCGTCAATCATGTGCCGCACCGAAGTATTTGGTGGTGGCTGTCATCGATGCGTACATCACTAGTGCATACTAATAAGCTCAGTTTTTACTAAGAATAAAATATAGGAAGTAAATTAGTATTATCCTTATTTATTTTATAACGAGTAAACCGACTCAGTTCTGCACGCCTGAATTATCTTTACATACATGCTTACAAAATAAAGTGCGTTTGTCTATCTGAATATGTTTTTTTTTAATTTTATTTTATTCAGGAAGAAACACAGTCATTCTCAAAAACATAAAACGATAAACTTAAAATAAATTATAACGCAAATATAGAAATAAAGTATAATTTTATTAGTATTATCTCCAGAATGACCAAACAGTGAAACACTGCATTTATATCTATTTACTATATTTTTAAGTCATTCTGGTCAAAAGACTAAATTATCAAAATTATAAAATAGAAAAAGATAAAATGAATATTAAAACCCTTCTTTTTATTTTACCCTGTTAAGTTTATTTAATTTAATATGTTCGTCCTACAAGATCAGTTTAGTTTTTCGAGACAGAAGTCTTATTTCTTGGCTCATAATATATATGTAAAAATCACTATAGTACTTAAATTTCCGGTAGAAGGAGATTAAAGTATTATCTTACAAAAACTGCGCTTTAGGCTGCATCTCCACCACATATGTGTCACGTCATGTCTTTAGTAAATACATATGACTACGGCTTGACCGATTTTGCTAATTTTAATTTTGAAATATTTGTAGAACTCCAAGGAAGGTTTAAAAGGTGAGAAGAGCTAAAACGATTACCATAAAACTATTGGTTGTAACCCAATACATGCAACAAAAATAATTCATCGTCGCGAAGGAAGGATGGGACAGCTAGTTGACATATAATAATGCACTACAAATACATTTAACTAATAAAAAAATTGGTTGCCTGTAAAGTCGGTATACGGGCGAAAGTTTTACGTGACAACGACTTTGAGTGGTAAAATAATTTTAATGTGAATATTCATTCGTATAGTAGGAAGAAGGATGAAATAATAGTAACAATTTAAAACATTTATTTATACAAAGAATCTCGCACTGAATTTCATATTAACAAAATTTTATTTTTACCTTTACACATACATACGTATTTATATACAAATATACATATTGTGATATATATTGTGATTACTACAACATAACCTATTCACTTATGTCTTAGTCATTTATTTCATCATGTTATATTATCAGTCTGAAATTATTTACCTTTGCTGTTTGAATTGTTGCGATGGACGAAACTACCTTCACATTATCACTACACAATCGTTTTACAATTAACTGGCAACGTGTAAACTTGTATGCAGGCGCCTAAGCGAAATAGAAGCGCAAGACATGAACCGGTGTGTATGCCTATCTCTCTCACTCTCTCTCTCTCGCTCTGTCTCTCTCGCTCTTAGGCGGGCTAACTGTGCTCGAGTGGAAGGGACGCGTGCCTTTCACTTTTTATGTCTGTCTCTCTCGCTCTTAGGCGGGCTAACCATGCCCGAGTGGAAGGGACGCGTGCCTCTCACTCGCTCTCATTGTGAGCGCATAACGTGAGCGGAGCGTAACGCAGTTTCTTGAAGTGTCACCCGGCAAACCAATTTATAAGACGTTGTCACGTCAAAATCAATACACACACTACCATGCGTTTGACTTAGATCTCTTTGATCTCGAACACTTTTTAGCACTAATTGTGCGTGCACTGAATATCATTATTAGATACTCCTTTTTAAATAATAAAGCATTTCTACTTATCGTACATTTATAATTAAAATTGCATTCATAAATCTGAGGTGCCAGATGGTGGATGAAGTTAACAATAAAAGCTTTTTTTACGCTAAGAGATGAAAGTATGACGAGCTTAGTTACTGGGTATGTTAACATCAGTTTCTATAGATTTATTTAGAATACCCGAAATGCTCGATAATATATAACCTCGATCTAAGTCATTCTTCCAAGTGATTTTATACGGTTATCACCTTTAAAAAAATGTAGACAATTTTTTTAAAGATTTTCATTTTGGTGCCCCCTCTCTCGCCGCGTTGCTAGCTGCGCTGCGTGGAGCGACACCGACCCGTCGGCGTGTATTTTTATTTATATTGATATTTATAATTTCGTAATATCTTTTGAATGGAATGTCCAATTTTAATAATTAAAAAAGTAATCAACAGATATTGAAACAGTCTTGAATATGAATTCATTTATTTAGATAATAATTAATACAAAGGTATGGATAACATGGTCTGATTTTGATTGGCATTTCTATCAACTTTTAAAATGTAAAAAGTAGTTATAGTGACATAACTACAATAGTTGGATATATCTCGCGAAGTTTTTTGTAGATATTGATACGTTCTATAATATTGTAGAACATTTTTTTGTTCTATCATCAATACTTTTCGCAGCGCAAGCGAAACAATAACAAAGGAAGACAAACAATATTAATTTTCTTGTCTTCGATCCAACTCCTCGTTTTTAAAAATCAGCTCCTTTCCTCAGGTAAGCACAAAATATAACTCACATTTTACACTTGGTACGAAACATACTATTTATTCGTTATTTAATTTAAAGAAACAACAACATAAATATCTTGAAAGTTAAATAGAAGTTTTAAAACAACTTTGTTTCCTGTATACAGAACTTTTCTTTAGTCACGATAAGAAGTTTGTATGGATGACACTCTATTTGCGTTTCATTTCCGCTTTTCTCTAAATGAAAGTGATAAAAACATTATATTTATTTTTGCCAATATATAATACTGTTAGCAACCCTGCTGATAACTTTTGATCGCAAAATCTCTTATAAGTAATTAGAAAATATATAAATCTCATTTTAACCATTTTGTTCATGTTTATTTTTGCCACCCACTGCTGAGCCAGGTCTCCTCCTCAGAATGAGGAGGGTATTAGGCCATAGTCCATTACGCTGGCCTAGTGCGGGTTGGCAGACTTCACACACCTTTGAGAACTTTTTGGGAACTCTCAGGAGTGCAGGTTTCCTCGCGATGTTTTCCTTCACCGTTAAAGCAATTGATATTTAATTGCTTAAAACACACATAACTCAGAGTCAGAGGTGTGTGCCCAGGGTCGAACTCGGACATGTTTATTGTTACGTTTATTGTTACGTCAAAACAACGTAAAAAGCAAAAAAAAGTATTCTCCTTTTTTCACTGGGCAACACTTGTTCACAGTCATCATACGTATAAATATTTCTTGTAACATGAATTTATAATGAAAATTAATACAGCTATAAATAATAATGACATTATTGGATGTACAACGCAAGCACTATCTTGCCAATACTCGTATTATAAACTAGCAGCACCCCGCGGTTTCACCTGCTATATTTTGAATAATTCACACTATATCATTATAAATTATACCCTATATGTTATTCTGATGTATAAGCTATATTATTGTAAAGTTTCATGAAAATCCACTCAGTAGTTTTACGTGAAAGAGTAACAAACATACATCCACACATTCTTATAAACTTTCGCATTTATAATATTAGTAGGATATGAATGTTTGTATGTTTAGATCTATGCTACTTAATCGCTCAAAAACGGCTTTGTTAAGTATTTGGATATGATTTTTATGGGATAAAAAGTAGCCTAAATAATGGCTACTGAGCCTGAAGATGGAGCGGGTTGAGTAGAAAACGATATAATCGATGAATAGAGCTATTAAATACGATTTAAAACACTCGCTATCGGTGTGCCTCGTGTCATTATTAACAACAGCCTGATAACGTGTGTGCGGATCCGAAATGAATTTATATTTATTTAACGTTTTTGTAGTGTTGGCTTTGCTCATATATGTTGGATTCAAAGGTAAGTATAATACTAAGTTAGTCTAATATTCTACTTATCTCTAAAATTAAGTTAGTAACCTACAGTTAACGTTTCCAAATATAATATTAAAACCACACAAACTTAGAATTACATCACCCGTGAGGGGAATAGGGGGAGAAGGGGTTAGAATACAATTCTCTTCTGCGGCTGGGAGAACATCTCGTAAGAGCAGAGTAACCCAATCCCTCTTGATGGTAGATGATTTGTTCTCCAACTGGCTTGCAGCCAGACTTCCCTTCTCTCTTAACCATCCGGTTAATGCTGTAGACTGGTGGTTGGTCTTGGGTCCAAGCTAAGGTTCCGCTGAAACTGTAGAGTTCTTCCCTTCACTCCCTCTCCTCACTGTCAAGGTGACAACGCATTGGAAAATGAAGAGACACTCTCTTTTAATAATGTGCGATGTCCAATTACTATGTGGCGACGTTGGCCACTAGTCATCAGGTGAACCATCTGCTCATTATGCACCTTATCCGTCATTATAAAAAATAAAAGTTATCATCAAAAAGCATATCTCTCTCGGTCGCTTGCTTCATTTCTGAAGGTCGTGTCCACTCTGGTCCAGGTTCTGGGTCACGGTCTTTATGAGCTTTCTCCAGTCCGTTCTGTCCTCGGCTTTCCTCAGGGCTGTGGTCACTTTGAGGCCCGTGAGATTAGTAACTTGGTCCGACCACCGTGTGGGGGAGCGGCCTCGTGGTTGTTTCCCCTCCACTTTTACCATGTATGCACCATCAGTTTGTCCAGGGCACATATATGTGCCCAAAATAGCGAAGGACACGCTGGTAGCAAATAGCATATATCCCAATGGTTTTATTGTTAAATGTGGATTTTGTTATATATTATTTTTATAAATAATGTGTCAAGAGAAACCGTTAGTTTAACTTCGAAAACTCAAATATTTAGTTAAAATAACAGAAATAAACCAACGAAATATGGATTTTTTTTTCCTTGAAAATTATTTAGAAAAGGTTTAAATGTATTATAAATATACTTTACTACCTGACCCGATAGACTTTGTCCTGTCATAACTATGAATATTGATTTCGAATTAGCTGCCAAAAGCTTACATTAGAAAAGTTATTATGGTCACAAGTTTTCTTAAATTTACTAAATTTCCGCGCCACTTTTTTAATTTGACAATAACAAACACAACAAAAAAAGATTTTGGAAACCGGTCCAGCAGTTTACGCATGATGGCGTGACCAAGGGTATTAGGTATTCATTTTTATATATAAGATATATAAAAATGAATCCCCACGACAACTCAACTCAAAATAGTATATTTCAAATTGACTTTTTACAAAGTACTTTTGACACGTCAAAATTAGTCAGTCAGTCAGTTTATCTGAAGTTACCACCAGTTCGGAAAGCAGTTTCCTGATGAGAAGAACTGGCAAGAAACTTACTCAGACAGAATAATTATTGAATTACATCGCGAGTATTCTAGTCAAGCCGTCATGCACATATAGCGTATAGACTACAACTCTTTCTCTCTCTTTATTAATTAACAATATTTATAGATTTATAATTAAAAAACAATTACCATGACCACAAATATTCCATTCTTATCTTCTTGTAATTGCAACATTCCACTTCTAATTAACATTATTATAAACTAGTCGACCCGTCCAAACTTGGTTGGCCTAAACATATCTAAATGATAGTAATTCTTTCTGACATCCGATTTAAGTTAAAAAACGCCTAGTCTAGGCTTAAGCCTAGTCTTTAGTTAGAACTGCAGCAATATTAATGTGAAAATCGTATCTATTTTCGTGGCATTTACGCTATACCATACATACATACCAACAAACGAACAGATTTTTTAGAAATAAGATTGTTTTGGCTTCTATTATTACTACGAATATAATGTGTGGGGTTCATTAAGTTTTCAATATCTTATAGTTTTATTTTTATTATAGACTAGCTGATCCGTGCTCGCTTTGCTATGGTAGGTAAAAGTTTTATCGAAATATTTATAACATTTCCTCCCTTTGAAATTTGATATTGCCATCATCGGTCCAGCCGTTTTCGAGATTTTGTGATAATATTCTATTTATTTATTAATATGTTATTATTTACTAGCTCAGACCCGGCTGACGTCGTCCTGTCTTATCTATGAATATTGAATTCGAATTGGCTATCAAAAGCTTACATTAGAAAAGTTAATGTGGTCGTTAAGTTTTCTTAAATTTTATAATTTTCCGCGCAACTTTTTTAATTTTTTTCTTCCATAAGAACCTTCTCCTGACAATAACAAACCCAAAAAAAAAATTATTATCGTAATCGGTCCAGCCGTTTAAGCGTGATGCCGTGGCCAAGAAATAGAGATTCATTTTTATATATAAAGATTTATTTATAACTAGTCGATGCCCTCCGACTTCGCACGGGTGCAAAAAAATTAATTCTCAATATATTGTACCTAAATAAAAATATTTTGGCGCTTACAACAATACACATGTATCATCATTATCCCTCAGGAACTCTGAATTTATCCGGGATAAAAAAGTAACCTATATGTTAATTCAGGTTATAAAGTATCTGTGTGCCAAATTTCATTAAAGTCTGTTTAGCCGTTTTGCGTGATTGAGTAAAAAATATTCAAACATAAAAACTTTTACATTTTTAATATTAGTAAGACTTACTGAAGAAACCATCGTCGATATGTTGTCCAATTGACATTATTTTTATTTTTTAAATTTTTGAACTGATGATAATTGACCAACAGTTGCCTGATGGTTTTCCAATACATCAGAAGTTACGTTTCAATTGTTTTGAATAGTAACCTGAAAATGTTGGCTATAGAGAAAATGTAGAGCGTTATGGCCACTGCTTTTCTGTATAATATCAAAGCAACAATAAATTAAAAAAGTACACACATTGTTATATATTGTAATAAAAGGTTTATTAGCTAAAGATGGATTTATTTAACCAAATTAGTTTTAGTTTAGTTTATTCTCTACTTATTTACGGTCGTTAGAGTTTATTTCTTTATCTATATGTCGGAAGTGTAAGTTAGGCTTAGGTTTGTTTTATTTTGGGTTAGCCTAACCTTAAGTTTAAACATCTGGGCACCTTGGTCACAAGTCCAAGATACTGCTTGGGTTCCTGTCAGAATAGTTCGAGATCGTAATGTTTAGTTATCTCCTGACCTTATTGCACCCGTAGCTTTCAAGACAGGCCATTCGTTGTGCACATACGATGCCTATAAAAGATTGTATATTCTAACTAACCTATCATTAACATTTCCGATTCCGAGATATCGTGCGGTTTTGACATTGCTAGTTATTTTTACATCTTTTCTAGAATATCAATCCATTACGTATAATTATTAAATTTTCTTATTTTTAATTTACCAACAATTCCTATAATTTACATTTTTAAATATATCTAAAAAAAACAAAATACATTAAAAAATATAAAATATAGAGGCCAACCGGCAGCGGGACACGGTCCAGGCTACCGACGGTTAGGGCTCCAGAGAGAGGAACCTCCGCACGATACGAGCCGTGTCCGTAGTACCGCTTTTTGCATCAGTCCCTTGACCCAGCCATCTAACGCGAGCCTCTTTAGGTGTTGATCGAGGCTCTTGGCCATTAGGCCATTGGCCGTTACGACAATCGGCACAATAACTGCTGAGTCCAGTCCAAATTTTTTTTATTATTAGCATACCCCTACTATACCCCGACATATAAAAACGAATCGCCGAAATGTTTGTACGCATAACTATGGAACGATTGCACCAAATTAGGTTCCTAATTCTTTTATTTTTGTGTTCGTTATTGACAGGACAAGGTTTGTAATTAAAAGAAAATTAAAAATATATACTTAGAAACTCACTCGGGTAGGATGGTTTATAATATAATATTCCACTTCCTTTTCTTGTCTAGCTTTAAAATACTTGAGGATTAAAATATCAAAATAAGTACATATTATGAAAGTTAGCAACACTTTTGATTGTCGTACATTGGCGGTAGTTCCTGTAGATTAATGTTAAGAATACCTCACTTCCTCAATATTACATATTCCAATCGATCTAAGGTCATCTGAGTGATTTCATACAGATAACATTCTTTAAAGAAATAAGAGTGGTATAATTTAGTTTGTTGCTGCTACGTTCAACTTATTGAAGGTCTCAAACTCCAGACACTGCTCGGGTTCCTGTATTAAATTCATGTTTATCCATATTGCTGTTCAGTAATTTGAATAGTTCCTTTTCCTCTGAATCTCCCGTGTATAGGTATTATCTAGCAAGTAGGTCAACTATAACAAATAGCAATCTTGTATCCAATTCTTTTCACCAATTCAATTCTTTTAGTGGATGTAGTTTTAAACCTTTTTTCCGAAAGCAAATGTTTTTGTGTCGAATTTTTATATGAGAACTATTTACCGCAGTTTAATCTGTACCTACATATCATAACATTGTAAATCTTTGGTGTAATATATAGAAGATTTAAGAAAACTGAACGTGAGGATGTATGTTTGTACGCGGTTCTCGTTGAACTGGCTGAACTGATTTGAACGAATCTTGGTATACAAATTCTTTAAAAGCTAGACTACAACGCAGGATATATTATAACCTCAAAGCCGGGAAGTTAGAAATTTACAATAAAATTGTAATATGTGATTATTATGTAAGCATTGATAGCCCATTGGTTAAGACATCGGTGTCTTACTCGGGAGGTCCGGGTTCTATCCTGACCACACACCTGACCTTTGAAATACGTGCGTTTTAGACAATTAAATATCACTTGTTTTACGGGGAAGAAAAACATTGTTAGGAAACCTGCACTCCTGAGAGATAAAAGTTTTCAAAGGTGTCTGAAGTCTGCCAACACGCACTGGGCCAGGTTTGTGGACTATGGTCTTTCTGAGGAGGAGACCCGTCTCAATAGAGGGCCATTAATGGGTTGTGATAATGATGTAATTTTTGTTAGTACGCGCATGATGCAAAAACTTCTGCACGCAATTGTATGCGGTATTTATTACAGTCTATAGCTGCAATTCTGCAAAGAGATCGGTGTTTAAAAAAGTCTTTAAGCCAAGCGAAGCTAAGGAAGGTTGACTAGTACAATATACTCCCAGTTTTTATGGTTTTTATATTATTTTTCAGACGTTGAAGCAGGCCAAGTAGAGAAGAATAGGTGCCGTTACGACTGCAAACAATATTGTCAAACCCAAGGAATGAGTAGTGGTCATTGTAATTATTATGGAAAATGTCATTGTAATCGAGTCAAAATTTTTAAACCGTGATTATAAATTTAATGCCTGGGACCTTTATATGTCTGAGATCAGATTGATAACATTGTGTATTAATTTGTTAATATTTAAGTATCAATAACACATTTTTATGTATCGTACTATATAACGTACTATGAAAATTAAAGAATGTATAATTTAATTTATTTTATTTTTAAATTAGTTAGATAGTTTTGCTTTGGGAGCTCGAGGGCGACTTTTTAAAAAATTAAAAATTAATTATAAAATTATACAAGTGAGTTTATTGAAGGTTGACAAAGGAATGAATTAAATCTAAACTTAAATAACTACAGGGCAACATATCGCCCACCGAGAACATCTTATCTTATTCTAAGAATTCACTAGACGCACGGATATGGGCTAGACGCCTAGTCAGCGGATCTAGTGAATAGGACAGGGCCGGGCTCAGGTCGCATGACTTCTCCCCCCTGAGATTCGAGATTATCCGAAATTACATGTTCTGGAGAATCTCGAAAATTACATGTATAACCTAATTTTACCAAATTAATATAGAAGATAACTCCTCCGAAAACTACTATAATTAAATATAACACAATCGTCCAAACACTGACACTATTTACTCTCACTATTTCATCTTCACTTTTGGCATTGAATTTTATAGAATTAGTTATCTCTTGTATATTTTCCAGATCCATATCTTTTAGTTCTACGGGTTTTCCTTGCTTCATTTTTATTTCACTTATGTGAGGCAGGTTCACGGTTGGCAGTCTTACGTAATCCATTTTCATTATCTTGTGGGGGTGTGATTTTAATGAATATTTGTCTATTTTTACTTCACATGCATCTTCTACCGTAACTATGTATGTTCCTTGAATGTTCCTTTGGTACACATCGTTAGGACAGAAACTCCTAATTATTGAATTTTCCTCGGAAAACACGATCCATCGGCTAGCTTGAATGCGCTGGACAAGGACACCCTTATATCTTACAGATATTAATGTGCATGAAGTAATATTTTTAGCAAATTGCATCAATTCTGAGATGCAAGTGTCTTCATTAATTTTTCCAATGTTCGAGACGTCTCTGAAGCAGACGAAGTTATTGATATCCGTTTGCTGGCATGGTGTAGACAAAGGCTCAGAGGTAAGTCCTTTCACTAATAGGTAAGGATACTTTGGAAGGATAATATAAGTCTTATGATCATGGAGTATGGGAATAGGATACAATTTATAGTATACATATGTTTCTTTATACACTAACGGAATTTCCATAACAAAGGTTAACTGATTTTCTTTAATAAATGACTTAACACAAATGGTTTGTTCTATTTTCACAAGATTTTCAGGCCTAGCAGAGAAAATTAATCTTTCGGTAAGTTCAATTTTATTCAGTAAAATTAAGAGAGTATCTGAGTTTATTATAGAATAGTGTAGAGTTTCGAGCTTGCTGAAGGCCATTGCTGTTTCTACTTCATTTAATTTTATTATTATCATTTGATAATTATGTAAAATCATGGAATACACATTGATTATTATATTATTTAAATAATGTCTCTGTTCTGTTTCTTTTAACTTATCTAATCCATTTTGAAACTCTTTTAATTTAAGATCAATTTGTAAAACATTATCCTTAATATTTCGTGAGATATTATACAGATTTTGAACTACCTCGGAGACCAGGGTTAGCTTATTTTTCAAAAACTCTTGCTTAGACTGAACATTCTCTATGAGGTTGTCATATTTAATTGCATCTTCGTTATCTAAGTTTCCTGAAATAATTTTTATAATTGAACCCAATGGGTTAATAAGACCTCTTTTCACTCTATATCTAGGCAATATCTGCTTAATTTTATTTATCGTTAAATTCATGGCAAATTCGGTTTGTGATTTATAGTCGGAAAATAAAAGAAAGTTATCTTCTATAATTCTATTAAGGTCATTAAACCTAGCTATATTGACGTTAATATCGTCGCATATTAAATTTAAATCTAATCTCTTAATAATTGTCCATTTTTCTGAACTAATGACAGCTGTTCCTTCCTTTACAGGCAACACACCGGGATTACCTTCCAGAGACTGCAGTTGAAGGGCCTGGATCGCTGCAGCTAGGGCCAACCACAAGACTGGGACGATCCTGTGAAGGACGTTTTATGTCTTTAATGGGGATCTTAGTCTCGCGATTCTTTGTTGCTATCTTTACTAAATTCCTATCTACTTCACCTATAACCTTGCCTTTATCATATCTAGGTTTATCTTTACCTCTTCTTACATTTGTTCCCCTATAATAGATATCATCATCAGGTTTAATGTTAAAATTAGTCTCACCACCTTCTCTGTTTTGAATATTTTCCTTTATTTGTAACATTTTATTAGTTAAATTTTTATAAAGAAATTTAGTTCTTTTCTTATGGTCACGTATCAAAACTTGCATATATTCTCTATCAAAATTTACGTTAAAGGGACTTGTTGATTCAGTATGCCCAAATACCACTTCAAATGGTGTTAGTCCTATCACAGAATGAATGCTATGATTGTAAGCTAATAAAGCAAAAGTCATCACTGATGCTGCATCTGTTAGCTTACGTTCATACTTCGCTAACCTATAAGTTTCTGTTATCGTGGAGTGAAATTTCTCTATGAGACCCATTGAATTAGGGTTGCTGGGGGTGCCTAAATGTAATTCTATTTTATAAAAGTCTAAGAGTTCTTTAATGAGTGCGTTATTAAATTCTGATCCTGAATCTGAACTAATTTTAGTAGGTGTCCCGTAAAAAGAAAAGTATCTAATCAAAGCTCTGACCACTTCTGGTGCAGATTTGTTGGGAATCTCAAAAGCCTGTCCTAATTTACTGAAGGCATCTATAACTGTAAGGAATGTCTTTCCTTCAATTTTAAATAAGTCTATAAATATTTCTTGAAAAGGTTTGTTCTGTGTTTGAGTTAACTGGATTTTAGGCTTAATTGGTTTTCTGTCGTATTTTAACCTTTTACATGTTTCACATGAATTGATAATTGCGGCTACTGTTATATCCATGTTATGCCAAAAGTATGTTCGTTTAATATGTGCTACAGTTTCTTTAATTCCTCTGTGACAATTTTTACCTATGTGATATTTCTCTATTATTTCCTTTTGTTCGTCCTCATTTTCCACATACACAACTCGTTCGGTACATTCCAAGATATTTACTGTTCCCTTCTTGAACAGTGTTAAAACGGCATTTGTAAACTCTAATCTATGCTGCGGATTTTCAAAATAGATAAAGTATTTTATTTTAGTACGGATGTATCTCTTCAAAAAGTCTTTTATTAAATCAGGTCTTTCTAATGGCAAATGCACTTCTAAAATCTTTTGTTTTATGTTAGAAATATTCTTAATAGCTATTTCATCCCTAAACCAAGTGTGAATTAAAATTTGGTTCGGTTTAGTATCGACGGCTTCTTTTAATATAGGGATTCCTGTGGAATCCATGTTATGTGCAGAATGAATAGTTTCAGATCCTACATGTGATTCTGTTTCAGATGCTGTAATGGTACCACTTGAAGGTCCTGGAATTGAATAGGGTGAACGCTTACGTTTGGGTCTACTTCCTGTGCTTTCTGAATCTGATGAGAGTGATATAGGTTTTTCTGAATTTGGTGAAATAGGGATTGGACTCCTATTCCTACTTAATTTAGATATTTCCTCTGTAATTTCTTCACACTGCTTTTGAATTTCCAAATCCTTTTCATCTACATTTACTTGTACTGAACTGTTATCTTTAATATTTTTTCTTAGTGCATTTATCTTGACTCTTGATAGAGCGTCAGCGTTGGTGTTTTGACGGCCGTTTTTATATATTACGTCGTAGTCGTATTCCGCTAACCGTAATCGCCATCTCGTGATTTTACTGTTGGGTTCTTCGAACGAATGTAACCATGAAAGTGGCCTATGATCGGTATAAATGGTGAACTTTTTACCGTAAAGATATGGGCGAAAATGTTTAATGGCCCATATTATAGCAAGTGCCTCCTTTTCAATGGTACTGTACCTACTTTCAGCCTCATTAAGAGTCCGTGACGCATATGCTACAGGACGATCACTTCCTACTGGTCCTTGTGACAATACTGCACCAATAGCGAAGTTTGAAGCATCTGTTGTCAATAAAAATGGTTTCTCAAAATCCGGATATTGTAACAGCGGTGCGTTTGTTAATAATTCTTTACATTTTTCAAATGATTCTACATATTCCTTATTAATTGTTATACCACGATTTTTCTTTAAACAAACTGTTAAAGGTCGTGTGATTTTAGCGAAATCCTTGATAAATTTCCTATAATACCCAATTAAACCGAGGAGCTTTTAATTTCAGTTTGTGTTTTTGGCAGAGGAAACTTCAGAACTGCATCTATCTTGTCGTTATTGGGTTTTAACCCTTCTCGCGTTATTGAATGCCCTAAATATAGAACTTCTTTTCTTAAAAACTCGGATTTATCTAGCTGTATTTTTAAATTTGTTTGCCTGAGTTGTTCAAATATTTTACGTAATTTTTCTATATGTTCTTGAAGGCTTGATGAAAATATAATTATATCGTCCAGGTATACTAAACAATGCATTCCTATTAGTCCTCGTAATATACTATCCATGGCTCTCTGGAAAGTCGCAGGAGCCGTTTTCAAGCCAAAGGGCATGCGTAAGAATTCAAAGTGACCTGCCTGAGAACTGAAAGCAGTTTTCTGTCTATCAGCTTCACTAATTTCGATTTGGTGATAGCCGCTAGCTAAATCTAACGTGCTGAAATAATTGGCTTTACCTAATTTATCGAATAGATCGGATATATTTGGCAACGGGTATTTATCGTCGATAGTCATGTCATTTAAACGTCTGTAGTCTATAACCATTCTGTACTTTTTCTCTCCAGAAGCGTCCATCTTTTTAGGCACAAGGTGAACGGGAAAATTCCAAGGAGAAAAAGACTCTTGGATAACATTGTCTTTGAGTAATTTGTCAACTTGTCTATTAATTTCGTCGTTTACGGTCTGTGGCTGTCTGTAAGGTTTTAAGTATATTGGTTCTTCATTTTTAGTCCTAATATGGTGTTTTACTTTATTTGTGAAAGTTAATGGTAATTTGTCACAGTAGAAAATGTCTCTATATTCGTAACATAAGTCACTAATAGCTTTCTTTTCCTCTGTGTTCATATGGTCAAGTCTTAATTTGTTTAAGTTTTCCTTCAAATAGTCATCGATGTCAAGGTCGTTTTCAGATACTGCGTTGATTTCACATGTTTGGGGTTCGTATGGAGTAATTGGAATTAATTGGTTAATTGTCAAACATACAGCTGTATCTAAAGAATTCTGTATAATAGTATGAGCTTGACCCTGGGTGCAATTAACAAGTGCAGAAGGCATTCTAACACCTGGTTTGAATGTACGATGTTCTATTATTCCTGTACCATTATTAAGGTCCGTCGGTAGAGTTACCTTGGTTTCAGATCGCGGTTCTAATTTAACTGTAATTTGGGGATTATACACAATAGGAATGTCAACATTACGAGTCCTTAATATCTGATTTTTCATGTCTATGTTAGCGTCAAGTTGTGATAATAGATCAGATCCTATAAGTCCATCATAGTCCTTGTCTACTTCATATATGTAAAAAGTGTGTGAATCTGAAGTTTTAAAGATTTCAGAGAGTGGGATGTAAATTGCCTCATCGTGTAAACTTCGACCATGTGTGCTTATTACTTCGAAAGGAACTGAAAACTTATACTGCTGAAAATATTCATTTGCCTTTTTAGGACTTATAAAAGAGCGAGAACTTCCTGTATCTATCATAAATTTTGAATTAATTTCTGGTAAATAAATGTAGGGAAGCTTTGCAAAATTTTCACAGTTTAAATTTATTAATTCGGTGGATTCATGTCCGAGGCTATTTGATAAAAATTTTCATCTGTAATATCATTATTAACTTGATCTGCGACTTCCTGACCTTCATAAGTTTCGTTATAATAATTATCATCTGCGTCCTGAACATAATAACAATCATCATCCGTCTGAGGAGGTGAATATACTTGTAGCTCATTATGGTGAGCCTGATTACGAGCAGGTAATGCAGTGCGCATAGTAACGTCAGTGTCCATTTTTGGATTCTTTTGCTGTACTGGTGGTATACCGAATTTAAACTGATGTTGAGGGTTAACAGGTGGTCTGTAGTATTGTTGGCCTTGGCCAAACGCTGGTCTATAACCTTGAGGAATTTGTGGGGTATTGAATCTGGGTTGAATATTCGGCGGTCCAAATTGAGGTCTTCTCTGATTATTATGATGTATGCCAAATTTGAACTGCTGATTACCAAAATTAGGTTGCTGTTGAACCTGCGGGCGGATTTGATTAGGTATACCAAATCTGAATCCCTGGTTCTGTTGAGGGTTCGAAGTAATAAATGGTTTAAGACCAAATTTCTCTACATAAGGGTTACTAGTGTTAGCTGAAGGCTGTGAAAATTGTTTTTGAACTAATGGTCTTAACATTCTATTACGTTGTTCATACTGAAATTTGAAGTTTACTTCTTCAAGGACAATGCTGAGGGCATCTTCAAGTGTATTAGTGCCCTTGAGCCTTACTATACGAATTAAATCCTCAGGTAAATTATACAGAAATACGTTCAGTGCCATATTATCATATATAGTTATTTTACTTCGCCTAATATGATCATCTGTTAAAAGATTAACCTTCGCGAATAATGTGCTCTTAACCTGTTGTATACGGTTACAAAAATCTAAATAGGATTCGTTATTTTTAATCCTTAATGTTTCTAATTGAATAGCAATGCATTCTTCCGAACGCGGATCTCCGAAGTGTTGCGTTAAAACAGATTTTAATTCAGCCCAGGATTCTATATCTGGCCTCTCACTAATTAAGTGGGCCGCTTTACCGATTAATTTACTAGAAACTACATGAAAAACGTATAAATCCTGTGCTGGATTATTTTCCCTCCTATAACATCTTATAACATATTCACATTTTTTAATATATAAACTTAAAAGCCTTTCATCTCCATCAAACTTAGGGATAATTGACGATATTTCTTGTGGAATTGAAACAAGAGTTGTAGCCATTTCTACCATCTAACTTGAATACAATATAATATAAAATGTAGTATAACGTATTACCGATTTTAGTGCAATACAATTAAAATAAAATAATATTAAGTACTACGAGTAATTGCCGATTTCTGTGCAATTAATTAAAATTAAAATATCTAACTCTATATACGTAACTAATAAAACTAACTCTACATATAATTGCCGATTTTTAGGCAATCAATTAAAATAAAATATGTAACACGATGTACGCTACGTGTAATTACCTATTTTCTGTGCAATTACCTTGAAAATCAGTTAACCAGTAATTAAGAGGTAATTTTGGACCTCTACAATCTAGTTTAATACAAATAAAAAGGAATAGATTATGGAAACAAGGAATAGTGAATTTGGACTACTCACAAGCCATCCATACTCCTCCAATGATGATCCCTTTGCACTCACTTGTCTTCGCCGCGCGTCCCGAAAACTTATTTCTTTGGTTCGAGGATTCCGCGCTTTTCGCCCAAAACCCGATTTTTGAGTTTTTACGAATGGCAAGCAACACGGCCGTAGAATATACGGTATCCTACCGGCTGCGCCAGTTTTGCTTTGGGAGCTCGAGGGCGACTTTTTAAAAAATTAAAAATTAATTATAAAATTATACAAGTGAGTTTATTGAAGGTTGACAAAGGAATGAATTAAATCTAAACTTAAATAACTACAGGGCAACATATCGCCCACCGAGAACATCTTATCTTATTCTAAGAATTCACTAGACGCACGGATATGGGCTAGACGCCTAGTCAGCGGATCTAGTGAATAGGACAGGGCCGGGCTCAGGTCGCATGACTAGATACTTTAAAATGTCATAAAATTATACCTATTGTCTTTAGGCTACATTTAAAAAAAATATCAGAATATCATTTTTTTACGAAATTGTGTGTGTGTATATAGATAGCGTTTTTCATTTTGTGACTAACTTCTCTAATAGTTTAATCTAAAAATGTATTTATTGTATGTTCTATATTTTTTAATTGGAGGATCATAATTAATATACATAAATATACTCGTTTATAGTTATTATTTATTTTTATCTTTAGTATACGGAACCAGCACGACCTCGGTTTTCTAATTTAACAGACATTCGGAAAAAATAAAAAAAAAAACGTAAAAAATATACTGTTTTTTTAAAATACTTTATAAATGGTTTCATGTTCCTTTTATATCCCTGAAGTTTCAAATACTTTGCAGTATTCGTCGTCACAGGACAAACTGGATGACGGTTGTCTAATTAAAATGTTCATAGAAAAATTGTTATATTATTTTCAGCTACCGCACAATTTTTAATTTTTACATAACGTTTCGTTTTGCACAACAGTAACTGCTCACAGTGTCTTTTTGTCTTTCAGTATTTGTTTTTGTTTGAGATTTTATTATTTTAATAACGTGATCCCAAACAGGTGGTATTTCCCAACCATCTTCTCTATTAAAATTTTGATGTTTTTTAATTTTAATTGCTTCCCGGAGCATCCTCGGTATGTAACGATGTTCTTTTGCAAGGATTTTGGGATTATCAAAGTGTATGTAGTGGTTGGGTTTGTCTTTGGTATGTTCAAATACTGCTTTACTGGTGCGTTTGTTTTTCATGTCAGATATATGTTTTTTAATACGGGTACCGATGCTTCTCTTTGTTTGTCCAATATAAGATAAACCACATTCACAGTCAAGTTTATGTTCTCCCGGGTCCTGGAAGGAAAATTAGATTTCACTGACCTTAATAGTTGGTTGACATTTTTGTGCGGTTTGAAATAGGTTTTTATTGAGGCACGTTTTAGAATATTAGCAATTTTGTTTGTAACTCCTTTTACATAAGGCAATACAGCGGGGCGACGTTCAACAGTGGTTACCTTGGGCTTGTTATTGTGATGTTTTGGATACTTTAGTTGGTTCTTGCTTAACACATACTTGATATGCTGAATCTCATCCTTCAGGTGGTAAGAATCACAAATTCCGTGTGCTCTCTGTAACAAAGTTTTGGTAACTGTAGCCTGTTGATATGGGTGGTGATGTGAGTTACCATTTAGATATTTATCTGTATGCATTGATTTTCTATAAAAAGTGTGACTGATACTATTTTTATTTTTAGTATGAAGATGTCAAGAAAGGCTAAAGAATTATTAGATTCTAACTCCATAGTAAATTGTATTTTAATGTTTATTGAATTTAAATGATTTAAGATCCCCAGGTCCCTCATATTTGATTCTCTAATTTCTATGTACAGACATTGCCCTTTTAAAATTGTTCATCTACAATGTTAACTATTTCTTCTAGTTACTAGAAAGAGAGGGTTAGAGAGCGTGGGGAGTAAATATCTATAACACAATTCTCAAGCTGCCAAGATGAAACTTTATGCTTTCTTTATTAAGAAAAGGAACACCTTTATCACCTAGGGTTTTAAAATATAGCCCACGACCCATTCTCACGAATTAAACTGATAACTTGACGAAATAATAAGTATTAAAATACTGAGTGATATAACAATTGGTGCATTGCATAATGACCGAATATACGAAACTCCTATTTTTAAGCTTACACACTTTTTTAAAGTTTTAACGAGCTCAAAATAAAACTTCAATCAAACATTTAGTTAGTATTTTTTAACGTTTATTGTGTATCTAGTTCTTATTAGTCATCGGCGAGATATTATTTTACTTTGATATTGTGTAATAGTCAAAAATCCCGCGACGATCAGATCTTTATGATTTCATAATACAAAACCTAATGATACCTATGAAAGGTAGCAAAAGTATATAAAAGTACTACTTAAATTATTAATAATATAATATTAATTATTTATGATTATAGTTACTTTAAATTATATTGTTAATATTAGTCAATAATAACACTAGTATTCCCTTTACCCCTCCTAGTAAGCTGGCATGCTTGTGTCAGGAGTGGGCCACGCCAGTACTCCAATGTCCGGGATTTGAACCCACGACTTGTCGATCGTGAATCCAACGCCCGCACCACTGAGCTGCTGACGCTTCAATCGATTATGATACTTGAAGAACTGTCAAAAGATGTTTTCTCAATAATCAAACGGTTTCAATGGTTTTTACATTTTATATGACTTATTAAAAATTGTTATTTTTCAAAGCTTGATCGAAACTTCATAGAGAAACTTTCAGGTTTTATAAAATCACGAAAGTCTGATCGTCGCAGGCTCTCGCTTTATAAGCTCTGGTATTTTTAAGATTCATTAAAACTATTTTTGTTGATCTCGCACGATAGAGTTACAATAAAGTAAATTAAATAAATGGGCTTGTTTATGATTCTACTTGTGAGAAAAAATACAAAGCTTACATGAGAGCTCATATTCCTTTTAGAAGTGGGTCAATTGACTTTTAAATAATTAATAGAGCTGAGTAAACTGTGTTTTAATGCAGAAGCTTTAAAATGCATTCGTTATTTCACATGAAATTTATTTTCTGTCGAACGAGACACTTCGAGTCTACATGAGCGGTGTCGATATGGGAATAATTAATGTGGAAAAATATTTATTTGAAGTTTTCCTGGGGGACATACAATAATGTATACTTACTTGTAAATAGTTTATAATCTCTGTTTAAAGGGACATTAACCATTTTCTTTAATTTTATAGATACGAAAGAGATCTGAAATTATTTTACGGTACACCATCTTTGTGTGAAAAGGTAATATTTAGAAAATATAGAAATAACGTCAAAAAGTAGCAGTTCCAAGAAGTAAAACCAATAAGACAATAAGCAAGTGCGAGTCGGACTCGAGCACGAAGGGTCACGTTCCAATATTTGGCAATTTTTATCGTATGGGAGCACCCCTTCAATATTTATTTTACTCTATTTTTATTATGAAAATTCAACTGTCTAGCTATCACGGTACATGAGGTACAGCCTGGTGACAGACAGTTAGATGGACGGAAAATAACGATAGGAGATATAAATATTAACTTCAGGAAAAATAGGCAGGCCGTAGTTTAAATATATCTGGATAAAAGGAATAGTATAGCAGGTATTTCGACTTCTAATAACTCAATGAACAAATGATTGACATGCGGCTTCGTTCGCAATATACTGAAGCTTAAAATATTTGTTTTTGCAGGTAAATTTAATTTTTTATCGGATGTGACAAGCCTCAGAGCCTACATGAAAGGCATTGACAAGAGAATAATTGACGTGGTAGCCTGTACAAAGCGTTTTAAAGGATGTACACAATTTTAAAATACTTTACAATAAAATTATTATATTCACAAAAATTATTAAACTTTTTCTTACGTTAATGTACAAAATTAGGAACAAAAATCTACTCTGGAGATGCACTGCATAATGACACTCAATCTAGACGAGAGGCGAGCAGTGCCTCGTGGCTTGCGACCCATTAGCAGGATTAAAGGTCCCTTCTACTATGATTATCATTCTCCTACATCACTTTACCTCCTGACTCAATATTTACAAAATACTTCCTCATCACTCTAATATAACGACCAAAAGTGGGATCCTAGACCTGTGTTGCCAAGTTAATGTTCAAAACCTCCCTTTAAATCCATACAAATAAATAAAATTGGAGTGTCTGTTTGTAATATTAAAATAACCGCTTTTTATTAAGTGCATATGGATGTATACACGGTACATATACCAACAACGAATTTTTCTACAATATTTTATGTCTGTCTGTTTGTTCCACCTAATCTCTGAAATGGCTGTCCCGATTTTGACGGATTTTTCACTGGCAGATAGCTGATGTAATAAGGAGTAACTTAGGCTATTTAACATCTCGCTACGACCCATAGGAGCGGAGCAGCACGCGAACGAAGTCGCGCGGCATGGCTAGTAATAAAGTTAACACAATTCAAGAAAATCTTCTTATTGCCAACTTTTTTCAGATTTAATTTAATATTTTTTTTTTTAGTTAAACTTGAAAGTAAGATAATTGCTAAAGGTATCAATACTTACGACAGCAAAGTCGGTATGTTTATCCTGTACTGTAACAGACATGAAAATATCACAAAAATGAACCAATCCAGGCTATGGTGGTTGTTTTTGTTTTTTATTTACACCTATTATATTTTCATTTTCTTTGTATCAATAGATATAATGTGATGCTTAACATTTCTAAATTGAAAAGCTATTTCACTAAAACTTCACTGCGTTTTAGACACTAACTTGATATCAATACCGTTGATAAAGTAAGTAGTGTAGTGAAGTTAGTGTTATAGTGTCGTGGCTAAGGCTTGGGATCCACGTGAGTTTACTTTATTATCTACTAGCGGCCCATCCCGGCTTCGCGCGGGTGGAATATTATTTTTAAAAATATATTGGCCCTCCCGCATTTCGGTGCCCCCTCTCTTGCCGCTTTACTCGCTGCGCTGCGTCGCTATACTGGCCCGTCGCGTCGTCGTGTATTTTTTGTTTATATTGATATTTTTAATTTCGTAATATCTTTTGAATGGAAAGTCCGATTTTAATAATTCAAAAAGTAATTTACAGGTATTGAAATAGTCTTGAATACGAAATAATTTATTTGGATAAGGATTAATACAAAGTTATAGAAAACATGGTCTGATTTTGATAGGCATTTTTATCAACTTTTAAAATGTAAAAAAGTAGTTATAGTGACGTAACTATAATAGTTGGACATATGGTCTCGCGGACTTTTTTGTAGATATTGATACGTTCTATAATATTGTACAACATTTTTTTGTTCTATCATCAATACTTTTTGCAGCGCATGCGATGAAAGATATTTTATGGCTAATTTTTTGGCACCTTGGGTTGGTTTTCGTGAGATTTCCTAAGGATCTCTAATTTTTTCTTGTAATAAATATAGCCTATGTTACTCAGGGATAATGTAGCTACCTAATGGTGAAAGAATTTTTGAAATCGGTCCAGTAGTTTTTATGTTTATTCGTTACATACAAAAATACAAAAATACAAATCTTTCCTCTTTATAATATTAGTATAGATTGTCGTTAGGGAGATCGAGTGTTAGTGGTGAGAGTTAATATATTATGTAAGAGCTCTTTAAACCTACTCCTGGGTCTCAAACTCGCCTCAGTCTAAATTGCATGTGTATACGTATTGCTGTACAGTAATGGGTTTCATCCCTCTCTCATTATGACAAACTGTTGCTGATAGTTTCTAGATACATAACTGAAAAACTCATTCGTCGTTCCATGTATAGTAATATGTTATACATAATGCAATATATGATAGTAGTTACTAGTTAGGTATTAACAAGTACACTTTTTATTTTTTTTTTGACTCGACCACAATATATACTCTAAGAATACAAAAATAAGGAAAAAGAAGATAACCAAAAACAATAAGTTTACATTGTGCTAGTAGTTCACTCATTTTATTAATCCTTCTTCTTTCCTCCTCCTTCCTTACAATTCAATTTCTTGTATGTTATTAATATAAATTAGGAAAAGTAAAGGTCCTGGAAGATCCCTGTGGGACTCCACATGTAATACGGACGGATTTACTCTTTTTGAGTTTTAATTTGTGTGTTGCGACCATTGTAAAATGATGAGAGAAAGCATGATGTAAATCAATTTTTTTGAATATCTGAAATATCATAATATTTTATATTTCCACGGTTTTATTAGTCAAGCCGAGCAAATGAGTCCAGGCTTAAAATAACTGACTTGGTTTACGTTTCTACTCCCAACTTTTTACATTCAAAAGATTGCGAGAATTACCATCTTTTACAGTTAATTTTTTTAATGAGATTATCTTCCATATATTACTGTTATTAAGAGTATGGGAGCTATACTGCGCATTAACACTAAAACGAAAATTCCTGGGGTTTAAGATACAGGAGCAGGTTTAAAGACGTTTTTTATAATCGTAAACTTTCACCTTCACCGCTCGACCCCTCGCTACTAAATATTAAAATAATAAAACACATTGCTCACGAGCTCCTCTATAACGGAGGCCCAGCACCACGCCACCAAACAACACTACAATATTAGTCTCACTACTTTAATATGTATTGCGCGACACCACTTGACAGACTATCTCAATCCTATCAGATCGTAAGTTTTATATATTTTTCACTCGAAATAAGATAAACTGAACTACCCGCGAATACTAATTCATAAACAGTGTTGCTAATAGTGTGTTATGGTTAATCTACATTGTATTGTATGTTTGTTTGTTGCGAATGGGCTCGAAAACTACTGAACCGATTTTGAAAATTCTTTCACCGATAGAAAGCTACATCCTTTCCGGGTAACATAGGCTATGTGGTGTTGCCATAAATATTCTAATTAAAAAGATATGGCCATTTAAAGGCCATAACGTGGCCATTTTGTATTGTTTTGATGCAATATTATATAGGATGTCCTTTAATTTTCTTTCGGAGTGAAGCGAACGTGGGCCGCTCGTATTTTTGTCATATTCCGATTTGAGACTAAATTTACATAATAGCTTATGTTGAATAATATAGAAACATAACAGATGTGGTTAATGTACATTATGTATACAGAGGCCTTTCAGGTAAATGCTTTTGCGATACTATTTACATTAAAACATACATCGGTTTGTTTGTTGTATGACAGGAAAAATATATGGTTTGATAATGACCTTGACATCTAGAGTAGTATTTATTAAAATAATAAATCTTACTAATATTATAAAAGTATGTTTCAATATTTGCATGTTTAGATATTTGAATGTTTGTTACTCAATCACCCAAAATCGGCTGAACGGATTTCAATAAAATTTGCCACACAGATACTTTATAACCTGGATTACAAATACTTTTAGTTCTGGAAATATTCATAGTTCCTGTGGGATAAATATAAAATTTGTTTATTAAACGCCTGGATAATTTTACAAAACAATATATTGACAATTAACATCTTTGCTACAAATGGGCGTTCCACAGGGATCCATTTTAGGCCCGTTTTTATTTTTGATTTATATTAATGATCTGCCATACTATGTGAAGAACTTGTGTGATATTGTACTTTTTGCTGATGATACATCTCTTATATTTAAAGTAAACAGAAATAAACATAATTATGACGATGTAAACAGTGCATTATCGCAGGTTCTTCAATGGTTTAAGGTAAATAACTTAGTTCTTAATGCTAAAAAGACTAAATGCGTTGAGTTTGCTTATGAGCCTAATGTTAAGAAACAAAAATTTAACCTACGTTTAAATAATGAAATTTTAGATATGGCGGACTCGACGGTATTTCTGGGTATAACTTTAGATTCAAAACTCCAGTGGAACCACCATTTATCATCTCTAGCGGGAAGACTCAGCTCAGCTGCCTACGCAGTAAGGAGAGTCAGACAAATGACCGATATTAACACTGCTAGGCTAGTTTACTTCAGTTACTTTCACAGTATTATGTCTTATGGCATTTTACTGTGGGGTAGGGCCGCGGACATTGAATCCATTTTTATTCTTCAAAAGAGAGCTGTTTGGGCCATTTATAACTTAAGAGCGCGGGATTCCCTTAGAGATGTATATAAAAAAATAGTCGTTCTTACAGTCCCATCTCAATACATAAATTGTAATATTTTGTTCATTTACCAGAATATTCATTTGTATTCAAAACACAGTGACAAACATAATGTTAATACTAGAAACAGAAATAAACTTGTAACGCCGTACTATCGTCTCCACAAAGTCAGTAATATCTTCATGGGGCTTGGTGGTCGCATCTATAATAAGATTCCACAGCCTATATTAGACTTGCCACTTCAACAATTTAAAACTCGGATCAAGAAGTCATTAATATATAAAGCATACTATAATGTATAGGATTACTTAAATGATGAGAATGCTTGGAAACTAAGTGACGTTGACTCTCAAGTTAAATGATTTGTATAACAGACTATGTAAACATGGCTTTTTGAAAAGAGCGACTGTTGAGTTTCTGGCCGGCTCTTCTCAACAGAAAACTGCTTTCCGAGCTGGTGGTAGCTTCAGACAAACTAACTGACCGACAAATTTTTGACGTTTCAAAAGTACTTTTAAAAAAAGTCTAATTGAAATAAATAATTTTGATTTGATTTGGAACTATATATATTACTGTGTGGGGGCCCCACACAGTAATTGGACATTTTAACTTTGATTATAAAAACAAGCTTCACCCTAAACAAATGGAAATAGATTTTAAGCAACATCAATGGCAACACTTTTATTATTTAATCGAATAGGCAAAGGTATCACACCGTACAGCCTTGTCTTAGAGATAAAAGAAAATTGTGTAATGTTACGTATATTAGACACATTATTTTTTTTTATTCCATAACGGAAAGGCAAAGGTATTACACCGTACAGCCTTGTCATAGAGATAAGAAAATGTGTGTAATGGTAACGTACATTGGACACATTTTATTTCTCTGTTTTTATTTAATTGAAAAGGCAAAGGTATTGCACCGTACAGCCTTGTCATAGAGATAAGAAAGTGTGTAATGGTAACGAACATTGGACACATTTATTTCTCTGTTTTTATTTAATTGAAAAGGCAAAGGTATTGCACCGTACAGCCTTGTCATAGAGATAAGAAAATGTGTGTAATGGTAACGTTATTGCACACATTTTATTTCTCTGTTTTTATTTAATCGAAAAGGCAAAGGTATTACATCGTACAGCCTTGTCATAGAGATAAGAAAATGTGTGTAATGGTAACGTACATTTGACACATTTTATTTCTCTGTTTTTATTTAATCGAAAAGGCAAAGGTATTACATCGTACAGCCTTGTCATAGAGATAAGAAATTGTGTGTAATGGTAACGTACATTGGATATACCTCGAATAGAACTTAAAATTTATATTTTTATAATACCGAACTTCGTTCCTATCCGGTGTCCCACGACACCACACGTTTTTTTAAACTATTACGTCATTATTCGAAAAAAAAAATATTTTATTAGAATCTTTTTATTTCATTTTATGGTTTTAAAAATACACTATTTATCCTAACAAGTAAATGATAATGTTTACAAAGCCTTTCCTGCTTTACTTCGTTAGTAGTAAAGCAGGAAAGGGTTCCTAAATAACAGTTACTCCTCCCTCTGATGGTTTTCCTCTTTTTTACTTATCTTTCATTTATTTAAATATATATAAAGCAAATAAAATAAGTTCAATAAACATCTAGAATATACTCAGAGCAACGTCCAATGAAATAGAATTTTAATTAACTGAAGCAAATATATCTTTTAATTAATATATTATAACTAAAACATATAGTTCGAAGCCTTTTCTATTATGCTCTGAAAAAACAACTAGTACATAATTACTCTATCATAGTCTGTATACTTATTCATATTTATTGAAACGATTGTATTAAATGACAACCATTATAAATAATAAAAATAGTTTACTTAACAATCATAGAAATAAGTATAAAACTTTATACTATCACCATCTTGAAAGTACCGGAAATATTGCATTGAATTTTTATGTTGTTCTCAGAGCACAGGCGATTGATTGAGACTTGTAACACGATTCACTTTGGCTAGTGTCCTCACAGATCTATCGTCTACACTGGCATCCATTGATGGTGCAGTATCCACCGTTGCGGTAGCCGCGCTGTTTGCAGCTAGCAATGCATTCATAAAATACACACCCAGGCGGAGGTTTCACATTTATTGTGACTGGCTTTATTATTTGTCTCTTCTGTATATTGTGGAAGGAGTCTGCAAATAAAAGCACGTGAGTTGCCTTTATTGGTGAAGCAATTTATAGATTAATTTAATATATCGCGTTGTGAAAGGAAAATTGTATACGTGAGTGCAGTAAATGATACTTTAGTCTAGTACTTTACTCATGGGTTTGATTTCCATTTCTGCCGACAATCAGTAGGTTGTAATTAAGTATAATAATAATAATTTGATACGCAGTCTGTCACGTCAATCGTGGACGAATTCTTTTTTTGCTCACTTAGACGTTCTACAACTCGTAATTAACCCCTTGGAGTGGATATTGATCAAAAGCATTAATTTATAAATTAGTTACGTATAAATTAAGTAAATATAAAGTAATAATAATACTAACTGTAGTCACTTTGAACCGCAACCGCAAAGGCTACTAACAACATAGTCAGAAGCAGCGTCTTCATGATTTGTCTTCACTGTGAAGTAATTGAACTGAGCAACCTATTTATACTAGCTTGTATTTACTACATTCATATTTGAAAGCCACTCTAAAATATCTTAGCTATACATTGCTGTATACGTATGTGTCATAGAAATAATTTGTTAGTAAAACAGCAATGGTTGTTTATTTAAAGATTTATGTTGCAAAACTAGACGTGAGGGAATACCCGGAGTCAATTTCACTGGAACAGAATTGCGATAAAATTTCCAAGTTATACAAATTGAGACCATAAAGCATCTGAAATAAAAATGAAAGTTCTTTTTTCATATGTTTGAGTTACTTCACCGATAAGATTAAAGGTGAAAAAAATATCAACAACGTTACAATCCATATTATAAATTATGATCTCATAAGTAGATTTTTTTTATTGTTCTTTTCATCAAACACAGAGGAAAAGCATAATTTTTGAAGTTTTTATATAGCAGTTAAGGGGGCAACGAGAAAACGGTGGTCACAGTCGCCCATGGATTGCCGATGGATGCCAAAACTAGTCGCTCTTTTGTATTGACAAGTGAGTGACTTGTTTTTTTAAAATGATAGATAAGGGACAAACGAACAGGTCCATTTGATGGAAAGTGGCCACCGTCGCCCATGGACATCGGCAAAACTAGAGCAAGAACCCGGTGTTCACTGGAACGCGTTAATGGCACTTGGCGGTGCTGGTTGTTGCAAGCCAGTCGGCGAACAAATCCCCTACCACCAAGGGGGTGCTGGGTTACTCGGCTCTTACGAGATGCTCTCCCAGCGGCAGAGGGGAATTGTATTCTAACCAGTCCCCTCACGGGTAAGGTTTCAGTAGACCCTGAAAGAGTTCTCTGGAACCGCAGCATTAACGGAATGGGAGGGGAAGGGGTAAGTCTAGCGGTCTGATTCGCCTGCTGGTGTTCGCGAGCTGGTCGGGGAATCTACATATAATAAACTTATCTAGAATTTAATAATCTCGATAGAAACAGGTATTTTAAAACGGTATGTTGTTACTTTGTATAAAAATAACAATGAAGAGTTATTTATATTTAGTCTGAATCATTTTTTAATCTTGCCTTATGAGTTCATTGAACCATTGGATCATATTGAGGTTGAGTCGAGGAATCCCCTGTAACTTATATACACGAATACTAAATTACTATATCCCTACCAATATTATAAATGTGAATGTAAGTTTGTTTGTTACGCTTTCACGCGAAAACTACTTGACCGATCATCATTAAACTTTGTACACATATTCTTGAGGGTATTAGAAGTAACATAGGATACTTTTTATAGGATACGTATCGGAGGAGTATGGTAACTAACATTGTGACACGAGAATTTTATATATAAGACTAGAGGCCTGCCCTCGCTTCGCTCCGGGTATTTAAAACAATATTATAATTGATGTCCTTAAATTGTCACTGTATTTGTGTAGTTTTTCATTTCACAGCGAGTAAGAAAAAGTTATAAAAAGAAAAATAATAGAAACAAAAATAAAAGCGACAGATGCTAAATAATAGAATAAGTACAGGAGAGAGAGATAATCGAAAGAAAGAAAGTGAAAAGAGACTGATCATACTGAACAAATAAAAATAAGAATTAAAGACAGAGAAAAGAGAGAGCATGAGAGACAATTATAGTATTATAAGAAGAAGGAAGAGAGATGGAAATACTATAGACTTCTCTCAATGAAAGAATTTTTAAAATCGGATTAGTAACAACAAAATGGCCATATTCTATTAATTAAAAAATGTATATGGCAACACTAAATCACTGTTGTCCCTCACGAATAGTGTAGTTTTCTATCAGTGAAAAAAATTTTTAAATAGGATTTGTAGTTTCTGAGAAACTCTTCAATTTACAAAATGGCCACCTTATGACACTTAAATGGCCCTATCTTTTTAATTAGAGTATTTATGGCAACACCGCATATCCTATGTTACCCGGAAAGGATGTAGCTTCCTATCGGTGAAAGAATTTTCAAAATCGGTTCAGTACTTTTCGAGCCTATTCGCAACAAACATACAAACAATCAAATCTTTCCTCTTTATATAATAGTGTAGATTAATAGCTAGTGCCCGGCACTTCGTCTGCGCAGGAGCCGATAATGGCATACACATAAATGATAGATTCGTACATACATATATTCTTAATTTAACATATACTTTAACGTAGACGAAGTCACGGTAGTCGACTAGTACATTATATAGGTACGTGTAGCTCTAACGCACAGCAGCAGCAGCAGCAGCCAGAATAGCACGCTCGCCTACTTACTTGACACTTACCCTATAAATTAAAGCCTAGCCTATGTGTTATTATGACGTATAAGCTATATTATTGTAAAGTTTCATTAAAATCCATTCAATAGTTTTTGTGTGAAAGAGCAACAAACTTCCGTACATAAATACAAACTCGCGTTTATTACATTAGTAAGGATTATTTTAGCATAATTTTACATAGCATAATAACAAAAAATAAGTAAGTTAAGTAGAAGTAACTGGAATAAAGAACTGGAGATCTCAATAGTAGGATTAATCAGCTTTGTATTAAAACACTTTTAAAACATAATTTTTTATTCAAAATTACAAAAGCATAGCATGAAAATAAATTTTTAAATTTTGCTCGTCTTGTACAGTTTTATACTTTCCGGGATTGCATAAGGTATTTATTTTGTGTGTGATTTTTTATAAAAAATTAATAGCATCGACATCCTGGATATCCACAGTATCCGCCTCTATACCCTCGGTTTATGCAGTTGGAGTTGCACTCCCATAATGAGCAACTAGCAAAGGGCATACGGGGGAACACATGTTTGATTGGTACTGGTGAAATGACTGCAAAAAATAACATCACACTTGTAAATCCATATTGAAGTAAACATTACCTTACTACTTCTGTTTAAGAAATTACATCCTAAATAAAGATTTAAAATTAAAATATTTATTGTTTCCCTCATACTCATTAATTATAATGAGATTATCACTACATAGTATAAAACAAAGTCGCGTCCCTATGTATGCTTAGATATTTAAAACTATGCAACAGATTTTGATGCGGTTTATTTTATTAGATAGTGTGATTCAAGAGGAAGGTTTATATGTATAACACATAGTAGAGAAAGTAACCGTGCGAAGCCGGAGCGGGTCGCTAGTTTAATTTTATAAATCTACTAAAATGTTTTTATTTTTAAAATTTTAGGATCTATTACTTCTAGGAATCCTCGAGGGAATCAAAACCTTAGGCGAAACTAATTTTAATATATCTTTAATACACAGCTTAACGTCTTTATTTAGCCGATTCGTAAAGTTTTATCAAAATTATTGCAGCCAATTCAGTTAATGATAGTATTAAGAAAGTTGAATAAACTGGTCACTCCTTAAAAAATGTTCAAAACCTAAGTAAAAAAATTACTTACCAGGAGCCTTTTCGTTGTCCTCGGAGCCCTGAGCAAGAGCCACAAAGGCAAATACGAGGAATAAAGCAAGTAACCACGCCTTCATGATTGTAATGGATGTACTCTGATGAATCAGAGCATCCTGCTTCATCTATATATACGAAATCTAATCTACTACTTCAAGTATTTGAAAATATAGTGATGTACATTACCTTTTATATTACACATGCAGATATTTATTATAAAGTTATTCATCAATGGATTATGATATGGTCATTATGATTACTGATATTAATAGAATAGAGAATGACACAACACTTGTTACTGCTTAAGTTTTGCTCGCAAAAATTAATTCATTTATTTATATATTATGTTTTGCTTTTAGTGTTCATGGTTTAATAAAACATCAACATAAATTTGATTTTCCAACCTTTTGCCAGGCAGTTCTAGTCTCTGAATTCCGGTTCTATCATCAGATCAGATCAGCATTATCATAATATTTCAGCCCAAGTTATGACACTCTCTGGAACTACTGATCTGATTTTAAAAGTATTTCCATTGAGGGACTAATTTGATTTCTCCATCCATAATTTGATTTTTCCAAGTTGTGTGTTGTGTGTGATGAAGGAAATCATCGTGAGGAAACCTGCACTACTGAAAGTTCCCTTAAGTTCTCAAAGGTGTGTGAAGTCTGCCAATCCGTACTAGGCCAGCGTGCTGGACTATGGCCTATCCCCTTCCTCACTCTGAGAAGGAGACTCGACTCAGCAGTGGGCCATTAATGGGTTGTGATGATGATGATGATCCATCTTATGATTTCATCAAGATCTCATTGCTACGTGTAGTATATGACACTTGTCAAAACCAACTAAATTAACTCAAAGTTAATTTAAATACGATAGTTTAAATCTATAGTAGCCGGCAGTTAACTTTAGGTTGGGGAAAAAATAGTGGAGAAAAGTTGCGCATAGTGAGCGTGTTGCGTTCCTGTATGGGCAGTTCCATTCGTGACGGTTATTTAGACTGAAACTTCGCATAAGAACCAATAACGCATTCAAGGTCAAAGCTATACTTACATGCCGATATCTACAAATGTAAAAAAAATAACCTCATTCCGTTGCTATGTAAAAACAGGACAAATAATCATATTTATATAATCTTGGTTAAGATTCGTCGAGTTGCTCTTGTTTCGATAGTTTTAATAATTTAACTTGAACTTGACTAATCAAAACTAATATCTATACTATTAGGGGCGCGGCAGTACATCCGCCAAGAAATAACTCTAGACTCAAAACTTCAGTGAGACTCCCATTTATCATCTTTGGCGGGAATATTCAGTTCGGCAGTTTACGCAGTAAGGAAAGTAAGGTAACTAACTGATATCGATATAGCTAGACTTGTTTTTATTTTATTTACTTTACAGTATTATGTCCTACGGCATTTTGTTGTGGGGCAGGGCCGCTGACAAACAATACATATTTTTTCTTCAAAAAAGAGCAGTTCGGGCAATCTACAATCTAGGAGCTAGAGATTCCTTACGAGTTTTATTTAATAAAATAGATATTCTTATGGTGCCGTGACATTACATTTATTGCAACATTTTATACACTAGGCAGAACATTACTTTATTTTCTATAGTCATAGTGACACACATTGATATAAATACTAGAAATAAAAATAGACTTATAACGCCATACTATCGTCTCCACAAAGTGAGTAACTGTTTCATGGGGCTTGGTGTTCACATCTATAATAAGATTCCACAGCCTATACTTATACCATAGACTTGCCACTTTAGCGATTTAAAACTCAAATAAAAAAGGGTTTAGTAAAGAAAGCTTACTACTCTGTACACGATTACTTGAACGATGACAAAGCTTGGAATCAAAATGACGTTGATGCTCAGCTGAATGATTATACTTTTGTAAAACAGACTGATGTAAACAATGGCATTTTGAAAAGAGCAACTGTTGAGTTTCTTGCCAGTTCTTCTCATCAGGAAACTGCTTTTCGAACTGTTGGCTTCAGACAAACTGACTGACTGACCTATTTTGACGTGTCAAAAGTACTTTGTATAAAGTCTATTTGCAATAAACTATTTAGAGTTTGAATTACTATAGAAAGATGTCTTTTGTTGAACAGATGCCACGATAGATACTAACTAGAACTTTGCATTAAGTTTCGTTTCTATTGAGATCTTATATATTTCGAGGATGTTTAATTATGATTTTTTTACTCATGTTTAAGTTTTATTTAGGTGAAAATATTGTTATGAAAAAGTATATGCTTACAGACAGACAATTTATTCTTATTTATATGTTAAACCTAGATTTTATTATGTAAAACTGTAATAATATGAAGTGCAAGGATACTTTTGTTCTGCATAACTATTGATAAGATTATGTTATTGTTTGCTCTTACTCCAGTTTTCAGAAATCTTGAGTGTTTATTGTATGAATATAAATGTATGACAATTTTCCTGTTTACTACTTGCCGTTTTCTATGAAATTTATTTTCAAAATGCGTTGCAAATCATGATTTCATTTCATTTTACGATAATCATTCTCTAATAATTGATTTTCAATAGTTATTACATTATAAAAAAAATGTCGCTTTCAATTTGGTTAACAAACATTTTGAGAACGTTTAGGAACGAATTACCTAATTTAAAAAAATGCTATTTTAAAAAAAAGAAAGTGTTGCTGAACTTCTAAGAAACGGCTGGACTGATTTTGATGAAGAATTTTATATGTACTTGAAATGGCTTTTAAACAAGCTTTGTGAACCCGTTACTAAGAGTTTTTATGTTAATGATTCCTTAGCGAAAATTGCGTATAAAATTGAGGGATATTTTTTTTCTCCATTAATATCAACACATTTTTAGTAGAAATTAAACATCTTTACATAGTATAAAATGACGTCGCTTCCGCTGTCTGTTCGCTTAAAACTTTTAAATGTAGTTTCCAGCAATAGATAATTAGAGTGATTCAAGAGGAATATAATACATATTACAGAATAGCCTAAAATTTTATTTTTGTGCTCTTACATAACAAATGCTGGCTAAACCTTACGAGATAGATCAAATTATTTATTTTATTTATATAACTTTAATGTATACCACAAAAATAAATGTAATAAACTAGATAAAATTAATTGTGAAGTACAACGGGCGGTCTTATGGCTAATTAGCCATTTCTTCCAGACAACCCCCATTTCAAAAGGAAAAAGCGAAGATTAAATTGAAGAACGTACCTACATCTGAATACATAAACATCATACATGTATACATATAATTTAATATATATACCATTATAATACACTAATAAATATTGTAAGAAAATAAAAACTACATTAACACAAGTAAATTTAATAAATAGATATTATTTCATGTTAAATAATTAATTATATCGTCTTACTTATCAAGATAGTAATCTTTAACAGATTTTTTGAATTTTTGCAATGTCTAACATTGAGTGGGAGATCATTCCATAAACTAACAGCCTGAACAGTAGTCGTTAGTTGAGAAGTCAGGTAATTGCAGATTAAGTTTTCGCATTGTTCTCAACCCAGCAGGATTTTCCAAAAATTTAAATCTCTCCCTCAAATATGAGGGTGCATTTGGGCTAAATAAAACACAGTACAAAAGAGAAGATGTAGATTCCGGCTACAGAGTATAGGAAGCCACTTGAGTTTTGAACGGAATTCTGATCCTCCTTGCGTCGTGCTCCTCATTACTGAGGGTCGTGATTCCCTTTGCAGGAAGTGATTTTTTCTCTTATAATCGTCCTCCATCTGTGTGTGGCCTCTTGGTCTTTTGCCATCAACTTTACCAGTAACCATGAGTTGTTCGAGATTGTGTCCCTTCTTCCGTGCGATGTGGCCAAAAAACTCGAGCATTCTCCGCAGACAGATGGTGGAAAGCCTGTCTTTGATGTTATGGAATTCTGATGCATGGTCAAATTTGTGTAGGCAGATTAATGTGCTAAGGAATTGTGCATCTACTTCTCTTAAGAATCAACTACTTTTGTTTTAGAAATTACATCCCAAATAAATAATTAAAATTAAAAGATTTATTGTTACCATCATACTCATTAATTATAATGAGATTATCACTACATAGTATAAAACAAAGTCGCTTCACGTCCCTATGTATGCTTAGATCTTTAAAACTATGCATTAGATTTTGATGCGGTTTTATTTAATAGATAGAGTGATTCAAGAGGAAGGTTTATATATAATACATAGTAGAGTAAGTAACCGTGCGAAGCCGGGATGGGTCGCTAGTTTATTATATGACAAAGTGTTGTAGTTATTTTTATGTTTTACAACATTTTTCATTAATGCTCAGCTCTTATGGGTCGTAGCGTGATGAACAATAGATATAGGCTATCCAAAACTATAAGAATATATTTTGTTTTCAATAATACAAGAACATCGACTTATAAAATTTAATATCGATTCTTCTAAATCGATGTCGTGTGGGTTCCATGGAGCATTGTACTAAAATTTATATGCAAGAGGAAATAAAAAATAAAATATGATTTTTAGAGTTTATTTACTTAAATAAAAATTACAAATTAATGAAAAATATACAAATACCAATATCTACAAGAATTTTTTGGACGTTTTTAAGTACTTTTGTCTATGGCACCATTCTTAAATCTTAAATTAAGTAGATTAGAAGATTTCTTGATATTAATATCTGTTTTTCTTATTCTCTATTGGACTTGCACAGTTGTTTGGATCTTACATATCATTTCTTGATAGTGATTTGTAGCAACGCCATAATATCTCCCATATTTGTTAAACTCTTATGGTGTAGATCCTAAAACTCTGTATTTATACTATTTTTATTCTATGAAAGGTGCCTGAAACTATTTATTAATAACATGAGCACCCTGTGAAGGCACAGTATCCTGCTTTAAAGCCTCTTCGTATGCAATTTGAACTGCACTCCCATAGTGCACATCGAGGCAATTGAGGAGTAGGCAATCTGATTTGACGTTTCAGCAAATGGTGACCTGAAATAAACATATTTTATAATTAGAAAAAAAATTATTATTACTTTGTTATAATTGGTTATTAGTATACCCTTTGATCTGTTACCTATATTATACTTATTAAATAAAAAAAAATTGGTTCGCTATACTTGGGAGTCTGCTATATTGGACTCGGGGTGATCAGTAGAACTACTAACACGAGTTAAACAATTTTGTTATAAAAAAGTTATTAAAATGTATATTAAAGAAAACAGCAAACTTACTAGGAATTTCTTCATTAGCTTCAGAGCCCTGCGAAACAGCCGCAAGGGCCACCACCAAGAATAAGGCAAGTACTACACAAGCTTTCATGATTGTATACAAATTGCAACTGCATACAGTAAAAGACCTAGAAAGTCTTTATATACAAAGTCTTGTATCTGTAGTAAGAAGTTTAAGGAAAACATAATAGACACTGAATCAGTTTGTTAGACGTACATTGCTGTTTTCAAATCTGAGCGCAACTCAAAGTTTTCATATTAACGCGTCAATATGTAGCTAACATCTATAATTACAGATAACTCTGTTAAAGATACACTGCGTCGGGTACAAAGGGAATACCCGTAATCCAGTTCCCTGAACCATTCGATGTTTGTAATGGCTTCACGTAATTATAGTCTTTATCATGTAATAAATAAAGATGTATTTCGTCTGTATTAGACGTATACAGCAAACAATAAGATAGCTTTGTTATTATTGCACTTATTCTACTTTTTGTAAATAAAATGTAATTTATTTTGAATTTCATAATTTTCCTGTTATATTTATTTTAATAAACATCAAATATCCTTATTATTTAACGACGTGAATTATTAATAAATTCAATTAGCGTAATTAGTATTGTATAAATCAACTTATTTATTTGACTAATGGAAATTATCAAGCTTTGTATTATTTTGAATGTTTGTATGTAAATTGTCAGTCTTTCCTGGTATTGACTTGACTGTTTGTTTAATGAGCAACTAGATAGACTAGATACAATACCTTAGACCTATATTAAAAATATTTTTTTTCAATATAATACATATTATGTATTATTGCTAAATAAAAATATTTAGGAGCTTACAATAGAAAACATATTTTATTATTTTCCCGAAGGAACTGAATTTTTCTGAGATAAAAGTAGCCTAGCTGTTTAATCCAGGTTTTCTGTAAGAATGTATGGATGTATGTTTGTTACTCTTTCACGCAAAAACTACTTTACAACTTTACAATAATACAGCTTATACATCAGAAAAACACATAGCCTATAATTTATAATTATATAGTGTGAATTATGGAAAATATAGCGGGTGAAAGCTAGTTTACAATATTACCAAGATAAAAGCTTGTTTTTTTAATTTATTTATATAAACATCGAAATATAATTTTTAATCTATATCTATACTATTATATAAAGAGGAAAGATTTGATTGTTTGTATGTTTGTTTGTTTGTTGCGAGTAGGCTCTAAAAGTACTGAACCGATTTTTAAAATTCTTTCACCGATAGGAAGCTACATCCTTTCCGGGTAACATAGGCTATGTGGTGTTGCCATAAATATTCTAATTAAAAAGATATGGCCATTTAAGTGCCATAAGGTGGCCATTTTGTAAATTGAAGAGTTTCTCAGGAACTACAAATCCGATTTAAAAAAAATTTTCACTGTTAGAAAATTACACTATTCGTGAATGACAAAAGTGATTTAGTGTTGCCATATAATTTTTTTAATTAATAGAATAGGGTGATTTTGTTGTTACTAATCCGATTTTTAAAATTCTTTCAATATAAAACTACACTATTTGAGAGGGACAAAAGTGGTTTAGTGTTGCCATGTACATTTTTTAATTAAAAGAATATGGTCAATTTGTTGTTACTAATCCGATTTTTAAAATTCTTTCACTGAAGAAAACTACACTATTCGTGATTGACAAAAGTGATTTAGTGTTGCCATATAAATTTTTTTAATTAATAGAATATGGTCATTTTGTTGTTACTAATCCGATTTTTAAAATTCTTTCACTGAAGAAAACTACACTATTCGTGAGTGACAAAGGTGATTTAGTGTTGCCATATAAATTTTTTTAATTAATAGAATATGGTCATTTTGTTGTTACTAATCCGATTTTTAAAATTCTTTCACTGAAGAAAACTACACTATTCGTGAGTGACAAAGGTGATTTAGTGTTGCCATATAAATTTTTTTAATTAATAGAATATGGTCATTTTGTTGTTACTAATCCGATTTTTAAAATTCTTTCACTGAAGAAAACTACACTATTCGTGAGTGACAAAGGTGATTTAGTGTTGCCATATAAATTTTTTTAATTAATAGAATATGGTCATTTTGTTGTTACTAATCCGATTTTTAAAATTCTTTCTGTGAAGAAAACTACACTATTCGTGAGTGACAAAGGTGATTTAGTGTTGCCATATAATTTTTTTTATTTAATAGAATATGGTCATTTTGTTCTTACTAATCAGATTTTAAAAATTCTTTCACTGAGAGAAGTCTATAGTATTTCCATCTCTCTTCCTCTTATAATACTATCAATTTCTCTCATGCTCTCTCTTTAATTCTTATTTTTTGTTCAGTATGATCAATCTCTTTTCACTTTCTTTCGATTATCTCTCTCGCGCTCTCTCTCTCTCTCTCTCTCTCTCTCTCTTTCCTTTACCTATTCAATTTTATTTTTGCTCTGTCCTCCCTCTCTTAGCATCTGTCGCTTTTCTTTTTGTTTCTATTATTTTTCTTTTTATAACTTTTTCTTACTCTCTCTCATTTTTCAAATAATAAAAAACTACACAATTACAGAATAACAAATTAAGGACATCAATTATAATATTGTTTTAAATACCCGCAGCGAAGCGAGGGCAGGCCTCTAGTTATTAATATAATTATTTATAAATAATTAACTTTTAGTAATGCATACAATTATTACCATCTAGGCTATGTTAATAAAATATCAACGTATAGTTTTAGTGATAATTATAAAATGTAAAATATAAGGAAAATATTATCTTATTAGGTTATTTTAATGAATAAGATAACAAGTAATAAAACATACAGATATGCCTATGACATTACTTGTTTGATATGAACGGGGGATTCATTATTACGACAAATGATTCACTCATTCCTTTAAAGTATTATTTTACATATTTTTTTTCTGACGCAATATTAACTACACATGTATATTATGTATAATGTTTTAAAAACAATAATTTATAATCATTGATATACATTTTGACAGAACTACAAATATTTTCGGATAGTAATCCAACTAAAAAAATATCAAGTGCGACTCGTACTTGCGCACTGAGGGTTCTCTATAATCTTTATTGAGCAAACTTAACATTGCTGTTGAAAAACTGTTGTCTAAATATATATGTATGTCGAAGAATAGTAAAAGATTATAATAGAAACGTTATCGCCATCTATAGCGTTAGAGTAAGGAAGTGAAGTAGTCTCTGGATAGCGTTAGTGTTGTCCAATTAAGGTCACGTGAGTACCTTACAATGTAATTGCCACGTTTTGTGTTAGGTTAAGTTTATGTGAGTTTTAACCTTTGGTTTAAATAGAGAGCCTGAGCAATGTAGATGAGTGTCTCGATCGAATAAAGGATATTCTTAAGCCTACACCTTGGACACAAGTCCAAGGCACTGTTTAGGTTTCTCTCGTAATTGTTAGAGATCATATTTGATTATTCATTGGTTCAGTAAAAGTCCATTCAATATCATCACTCCCTGTTAGTGTTTTCTCCTTTTTCCCCCATCCTCCTTCCTTCTCATTAAAATCCCCGACAAGTAGATAACAGTTAGTCAGTTTACAAACTGCAAAAGATTCCTGATACTTACCATCCCTTTACGTGTATTTGTAGACTTTTCTTTATATCGTATTATATGAATTTAGATTAACCAATTCTCCCTCCTCATTCCCAGGAGGAGACCCGGCTCAGCAGTGGGCCATTAAAGGGTGACTGTGATGATGAAGATTATCCAATTCTTATAGGTTGAATAAAATATCAACAAGTTTCAATAACGCTAATTTTTGCCTGAAAAAGATAGTTTGTTTTTTTCGCGGTCAAATTAGATATTTGTTATACAAGCGTGTTAAAAGCGTTCCTGAGAAAACTAGTTATGACTGACAGACGGATAATGGCATGATCTTTCCTAGGTAAGTTCAGTAGAGTTTCTTTTTCGCTTTGAGATACGGAACTCTAAAAACGACTATAAAATATAATTATTAAGCTGAGGTGTATTAAAATCGATTCACTCAGTCACTTACAGACCTGTTAAATTTCTATTCTATAATTTCTAGTATGTCACTACTTTTTCTTTTATACAAACCTTCCTGACACAATAAAAAAGAATTATACGATTTGGTGCAGTCGTTCTGAAGTTATGTGCATACATACAAAGAGGCGATACATTTTTATTTAGTAAAATGTGAAATCAAATTGCGGTCTTGCAGTGGATTGTGGTCGTCGTTTTTCAAACAAACATTTATGTTTGAAAAAATCAAACCAAACATCAACTCAATCCATTGTAAACACCCAAAAGTAAATTTTGAGTTTTACCATAAATATTGGTGTATTAATATTTACAAAACGGCCAATCTCAGGCGGTTAAAATTTTAATAACGTTTTTTATACTGACAGCAGTAGCAGCTCCCGCCGCACGCCGCAAGGCAAATAGTCGGTTGGAAACACAATTTAAGTTAGTCAACAGTAGGTTTTGGGAATCGACACGATGCCTCTGGCTGTTATTTATACAGCCTGAATGCAGCCTGCTACCGTTACTATGGATAATGTTTATTTAGATTTTTTAACTCCCTAAAACAACATGTTTAGTTTAACCTAGAAATTGACAAACTAGTTAGCAACACCGTTGATAATTCAGTTTTGTTTTATAGCAGTTAAGGGGCAAACGAGCAGACGACCCACCTGATGGTAAGTAGCTACCGTCGCCCATAAACATCGACAAGACAGTGACTCTTGTTTTGCCGATGCGTTGCCGCCTCGAAGATAGAATGAGGAAGAGGAATGAAGAGAAGAATGCTACGATTTCAGTGGTCCCTGAAAGAGAACCCAGATTTCACTAGAACCGCAGCATTAACTATAGGCTTGACCGGAACGCGTCATTGACACTTGGCGGACGGATTGGCATGCTGGTGGTCGCAAGCCAGTCGGGAAACCAAGAGGGTGCTGGGTTACTCGGCTCTTACAAGATGCTCTCCCAGCTGCAGAGGGGAATTGTATTCTAACCCGTCCCCTCACGGGTAAAATCAGTCAGTCAATATAGAGTTATAGTACTTTAGTGATGTTTTTTTTAATTTTTCCAAGACTGTATATAACTTCTGTTCCGACAGACTTAAGCCATCGGAATAGCTAAAATACTAAAACTTTATAGCTTGGCAATAATATTTTGTGTACGATTTTTTTCAGGCAAGCCTATATGATTGGTTTCGCAATTAAAATATCTTACCTAAGATGTTAATTTCCATTGTTTTACAGATCGGTGTAGTTACCTATAATGTCTTACCTATTCACATCTGCTTGCCAGGTAGCCAGGGAGCCATGCACAGAAATAAGTAGGCAAGCCTACCTAGGCATACTCTGTGTGTTAAAACCTATCAGTTGGGATAAAACTCATTCGGCTATCAAAAGAGTGAAGGTGATGAAAAAAAATTGATTAAAGTGAAGGTCGATCTCATACGGTCTCCTCTACTACTACTTTTTTCTTAGTTGACAGCTTAGAATTCTCCATACTCATCACCTTAATCAATTTTCAAGGTAACAACGCATCAGGAAGAGATACTCTTGCGTTATTGATGAGCATGGACAATAATGATCACTTCTCAGGATGGATGCATCGATATAAGGTTTGTCATTTTCTGACCTTAAAAATCTTATTTTGAGTCAACTAAGTCGATAGTCAGAGAAATACTGTATTGATAACGGATAGCAATCTATCGATTGAACAAATAATTAAATAAGCTTCAATTATGTGAGAAGAAATATCAGTTTTTAACTAAAGTAATCTACTGTCGAGAGACGACGTGGTCCTTAAATCGCCAACAACTATAAACTAAAAGGTTATCAATTTCAGTCAAGCGAGGTGAGGTATGTAATCATTTGAAATTTATAATTATCAAAGTAAGTAAATTTTAATAATGATTTAATATAGTTCTGTCAATCCTCCGCATCGCAAACAGTGACTACGGAAATACAATTTAAGTTCGTCAACAGCCGGTCTGGGAAACGCCTCAGGCTTAAAGCAAGATTCATTCAGGCGGTTTGAGTGTTTTGCGAAGAACATTTACTGTATGTACTAACTATACCTCTAAGTTTCATCTATGTTATCAACACATAATCTAGAAGATAAATAATTTAAAATTTTCGACATAATTAATGTCAAAGTAATCTCTCTGTGAGACTGTGTTGTTTTCATTCCTAAACCACTGAACCAATTTCGATAGGTTTTGGAACTGAGATATATGGAGGATATGCTAAGTCTTTGTCACTAAATAATTATTAATATTATGCAGACTAATCATTTGAATCTAAAATAGCTATATTCCGTGGGTCGAGGCCTGCTAAACCTACGTTAAAATGTAAAATCTGCTAAAATTAATGTGGAAAGACATGAAAAATAATAACTGACTATTAAGAAGAATATATTAGGAAAAACTTGAGATGTTGTTTTGCCATATAAATTTGGTGTGAGCCACCCTTATCACTTAGGGGGATGAAAAATAGATAGTAGCTGATTCTCAGACCTACTGAATATGAATATAAAATTTCATAAATATCGGTCGAGCCGTTTCGGAGGAGTATGGTAACTAACATTGTGACACGAGAATTTTATATATAAGATCTCTCTCTCTGTCAGTCAGTCAGACACTGTCAAGATCAAGTCAAGATTTTAACAACCTATCAAGCTAAGAATATGCTCCAATATTTTTTTTAATTTTTTATAATAGATAAGGTGCAAACAAGTAGATGGTCCACCTGATAAAAAACAAGAAACACTCTCTCCTTTTGTCGATGCGTTTCATCTCCGAAGATAGAGTGGGATGAAGAAAAAAAATGATGCGGACCCACAGCATTAATGGGATGGGAGAGGAAGGGGGTAAGTCTGGCCCACATGCGGCTCAATCGGAACGCGTCTATGACACTTGGCGATCGGATTCGCATGCTGGTGGTCGCAAGCCAGTCGGGGAACAGATCCCACCCACCGCCAAGGGGGTGCTGGGTTACTCGGCTCTTACGAGATGCTCTTCCAGCGGCAGAGGGGAATAGTATTCTAACCCGTCCCCTCACATTTGAAGACGTCTGGTAGAAAGCAGGAGTTCCTGAGAATACTATTGTATTGTATTGTATTGTATGTGGGCTCTTGTTTCCGCACTCAGACTCTAGTTCGGTCCATTGTGCGTGCAAGGATGACTGGTTATACTAGCCAGCCCAGCTCCTTCCAGAAGCGCAGAAGTATCCTAGGAGCTTCACAGGCTTCTTGGAGCTACCTCATGTCCTTGAGGATTTGTGCCCGTTGTGTGGCGACGCCCACGCATTCCAGGACAACGTGGGCAGTCGTCTCGTCTGCTTTGAGGCATCCCCTGCAAATAGGACTGTCTGTCATGCCTATAGTAAATAGATGTTTATTAAGTGGGCAATGTCCCGACATTACTCCCACTATTAAACGTAGATCAATGCGATTAAGACTGAGCAGTTTACGGGATAAGCTCTTCGACAGAGCAGGGAGAGCTTGTTTGGACTGCCTACAGTCTTCCGTGTTCCTCCATCTCGCATTGTGCGTGTCTATGGTAAGCTGACGCAGCCATAAGCGAAAGGTATTGAAGGAAAGAGGAAGGTATGGTGCAGGGCCTGACACTGTGGTCACTGATCCTTTCCTCGCTAGCTCATCTGCTGCGTCATTGCCTGAGAATACTAGCAGTAGTAGTAGTGATATATAAATAATTTTATATTGCAATAATTACTATATATATTCTTTGTACGTCTTTTAGATATAAACAAAAAATAAAAACGGAATGTTAATTGAAGAACATAATAAATTAAAAATTCATATTCATCAAGTCTTTTTTCAAAGTTCTCCTATTAAAATATAACCAAGCTCGCTGCGTGGAATAAAAATAATTACATCCAATGAAAATTTAAATGCTTTTGACACATCAACCGTCGCTTCCGAGCGCGATGTAATTTGTCACGAGTAATTCCTGTGCGGAGAGACAGAGGGCGCGGTGACAACCGAAGAAATTCCCCCTAACCGAACTTACAGCCTATTATCAGCTACTTCACTATAAATCACAACCTTGCGTGTCTTATGTTTATTGACAATAAAAGTCAATCACTTATAGACTGGAATGATGCAGGTTGATCATCTGACTGAAATGAAGGAGACATTTGTATACACGTTTTTATATTTTCTGCCTTATTGGTTACTAGCGGCCCATCCCGGCTTCGCGCGGGTGGAATGTTATTTTTTAAAATATTTTGGCCCTCCCGCATTTCGGTGCCACTCTCGTGCCGTGTTTATATTGATATTTTTAATTTCGTAATATCTTTTGAATGGAAGGTCCGATTTTAAGAATTCAAAAAGTAATTTACAGGTATTGAAACAGTCTTGAATACGAAATAATTTTTTTGTATAAGGATTAATACAAAGTTATAGAAATCATGGTCTGATTTTGATTGGCATTTTTATCAACTTTTAAAATGTAAAAAAGTAGTTATAGTGACATAACTATAATAGTTGGACATATGGTCTCGCGGAGTTTTTTATAGATATTGATACGTTCTATAATATTGTAGAACATTTTTTTGTTCTATCATCAATACTTTTTGCAGCGCATGCGATGAAAGATATTTTATGGCTAAATTTTTTGCACCTTGGGTTGGTTTTAGTGAGATTTCCTGAGGATCTCTAATTTTTTCTTTTAATAAATATAGCCTATATTACTCAGGGATAATGTAGCTTTCTAATGGTGAAAGAATTTTTGAAATCGGTCCAGTAGTTTCCGGTCCGGTAGTTTTTATGTTTATTCGTTACATACAAAAATACAAATCGTACTTCTTTATAATATTAGTATAGATATAGTACACAATTCAGAATAAAATTTATTTTACAATTATCAGTATATAAATCAATAATTACAATGAGCTATCGTATTTAGCCAATTTATTACGCATCTTATGTAAAAATTATATTAAAAGTAATCAATTTAAAAAAGCACACAATATTTACTTGGATTCTACTGTAAATTACTTTAAAAAAATCGATCAAATGCATTCTGTTTTGATTAGTAAATTTAACCTTACTGTTTGAGAACTATTAGTGTTAGCAACACTGTTTATAAAGTAGTAGTAGCGGGTAGATCATTTTATGTTATGTGAAGTATACCGACGTGAAGACAATATATACCCTCAGTGCGGTAAATTAGTCTCAGTCACTCTGGTGTTTTTATGCAGTGAACATGAAAGTTAGTGTTATAGTGTCGCGATTAAGTTCCCCCATCTCGAGGTCCACGTAAGTATACTTTATTATCTATATCGTTAGCGAGGTCGAGTGGTGGAGGTGAGAGTTAATATATTACGAAAGAGCTCTTTAAACCTGCTTCGGGGTCTCAAGCCCCAGGCACGCTCGCCTCAGACTAAATTGCATGTGTATACGTATTGCTGTACAGTGATGGGTATCATCATTTTCTCTCCCATTTTATGACATTAGACAAAATATTGACAAAATATTTTTTTACAAACCTTCATATTATAACTCTAAGTGATCCTATCCCTTCGACGTGTGGAATCTTAAAAACTATTTTTTCTGTAGAAGCTTTTAAGTATGTATAAGCTGTGTCATCGCAAAAAGGCAATCGATCTCCTCGCTTCCACCTGGTTACAGCCATCCGAATGCGTGATACGCGTTAAAGTTCTTTAGATTCCTTTTCTTAGTTTTGAACTCTATCTCCTTCTTATTAAATGCAATTTTGAAAATCACAATATCAACTTAGCGAGTGTTTTATATTTTATGAGTGTCTTCTAAGATTCTTTTAGGTAAAGGTTTTTGCGATTGGTGTAATATCTCGCGGTATTAATGTTTATTGTGAAGTAAAGGTTTATCGTTATCCAGTTTTCGTATTGATGTGCGTCAAGTGTAAAATATTGGTATCTTATGGAGTACGAGGAAAAATCGATTAAAGTAAAGATAAGAGATTATAAAATACTAATTTCTGATGTTAGAAAGAAAGTATTTGTGTAAATGGACAACTTTTCAACGACCTTTGAAGAGCGTTGATTGCTTGAGGAAATGAAGTTTTTAATTAATTTGTGACAACAAAAGGGGGATACGTTAGTTAAGGCCTAAAACTTTTGAATATAACATCTAAATCAAAGTCATTGTCAATATAATCTATTAAGATTACAAATTAGATTTAACTGCTGTAAATTATTTAACTCCACTTCGAAGGATTAATCAATTGTCTGTCTATTGAAACAAACCGCGTATAAATCTTCCAGTTCATAGCAGAATGGTACCAAAAGGGGCCATGGAATATAGAAAGAGAGGAATAGCTAGTGTTCCCAACTGAACTTTTGTCTACAAAAAGTAGAGAGGAACATTATACTTATATATACTTAAAATAGGTTAAATAAAAAGTAGCTAGAAAATGAAACTAAAAAATCGAGCTAACATTTTTTTTGATTTAAAAAAATTATAAATCCATCATGGCAGCCTCACAAAAATGGTGGACAATTTATCTTTAGTGAACTCCTATGATATGGGTATAAAATGAAAGGATTTTCTGATAAGAAGACGCAAACTACTCTTTAAAGATTTTTCATATTATAAATATATAAAATATACTATAAAACGAATCATGACAATGATCGATTGTTTCTAAACATTCTTTATTCCGTATGTATTATGATTTATAGTTATGTCTGCAATATGTGGAATGCATGTTATAAAAGTGACCGTAAATAACTGTATTTTATAGTCATGTATATTAAACTGAAAGAATTGTTGCAAAAATGTTTTAGTGAAACGGAAAAAACGCCCATTCGGCTGACGCTAGATCAATTTTATAAGGATCGACGAGTTTTCCAGATAAATCTACATGTAAAAACTATTTTATCTATTTAAATAAAATAAAAAACTTTATATCATATTAAACATCATTTTATCTAAGTCCGTACCGTAGTTTTTGTATTTAAATTTCGGTTTGTCCAAAAGAATCTTGTTATCACTGTCAAAAATAGGATTGTTTGGCAATAAAAATATTAAGAGTTGATTTATCGTTTTCGTTTTTGGCAATTTCTGACATTTCTAGTACTCATACCTTAAATGGTCCCATAAAGTCTTTTGATCCCCATACGAAGTAGGATCGATAGGCATAAAAAAATTTTTTTTTTGGATTTTAGCACTTTTTCGCTAACCGTACATTTTCACAAAAATCTGTGAATGCAGTTCAGAATATCTTAAAAAGTTATGGATGGTCTCCTAGGGACGTTTTCCTGTAACTATAACGGATAAGGTAGCTGCCCTTACTCAAAAACTTTAGATACTCTATAGATACGAAATGGATCTTAATATTTTATTGAATACTTCAATAGCCTATGTAATTTATTATAGAAAGCAATAAACACTTACACCATAGATAATAATTAATATATAAGATGATAAAGTGAAATGTGTAAACGAATTATAAATATTTAATATTATTATGTCTGTAATAACTGTTAAGACTGTTTCTAACTGGAGATCCGAGTTTGGTCCCAGGCACGCACTTTTGACTTTTCGGCGTGTTGTGTGTTTTAAATAATTAACTATTACTAGTTTTAAGAGTAAGAGAACATAGTGAGTTAATAGCTCCATAACCTCATTAAGTCAGTGTCTTTTTGAGGAGAATATATTTATTAATATGGTTATATATGTCGGCGCGTAAGTTAGGCTTAGGTTAAACTAACTTTAGGCTTAAACTGTGAAACGAAACAGTGGAGGCAAGAACTATTAAAAGGTCTTGCAAAAGTACACTTTGGTCACAAGTCCAAGGCACTGCTTAGGTTCCTGTCGTAGTTGTAAGAGATCATAGTGTTTAGTTATTTATCGGTTCAGTAGCAGTATCTACGCAGTCCAGTGTTTTTCAAAATACTCCCTCTCCTTATTTCTCCGAGTTATATTATTATTCTATATTAAGAGTTAGCACAGCTTATTAATATAGTTCCGTTTCACTGATGCCACAATTTTTTTCTTCGAGATATAAATTCTTCTTAATATGATGTTAGTCGAGTTAAGGAAAGTTTTGCAAGTAATTGCAACGGAATACATCACAAACATAGATTCACAATATTAGCGAGGCTTTCCGAACTCATGAACACAATAGGTACATTCTCCTTGGACATATAATGGACTTAGTGTTACACGGAGAGCTCGTAACTCGAGAGCAGCGTTGAGGCGATTGATCACGCTTCGCTTCATGAGTGTATCTAAGATTCAGCTATAATTACTGTTAATGTCTACTTCCTTGGTTATGTTGCTTTGGTATAGTTAATCAATTTTTTGTATACACATGAAAGATTTTTTATAATCTTTATTTTATTTAGAGGGTTTTTCCTAAAAGAACAAGCCACCCTCATAGTAGCAAGCATTAAAAAAAAAAAGGTGTGTGTGCGATTCACACACGATAGAAGTGAAACTTCAGTAAATCGACAAAAGAATGAGATGAATATATATAATAATATAAAATAGTATGTATATTTCTGTCTCATTCTTTCCTACACATTTTTGTATTTGTGTCTCTTACCTGTCGTTTTGTATATTTCTGTCTCATTCTTTCCTACACATTTTTGTATTTGTGTCTATTACCTGTCGTTTTTTCCGTTGCATCCGGTTTGAAATCACAACGATTCTAAAGAAGTTTCACTTCAACAATTAAATTGTAGAGGACAAGATACTGTTACATGAGGCAAAATCAAAAATATAAGGGAGTTCGGTTCTCAACTGCATTCGTTCTGGCTCGTTCCGTACACAACACCAATATGTGAATAACGTTTTCTATCATTTTACATTCTGCGCAGTTGGGAGTTGGGCTTTTTATAGCAAATGAGCAAAACTATTGAGAGGAATGTGACCCGATCGAAGTTTTTATTAACATAATATTCAGTTCCGCTCTTATAATGTTTATTCCAAGTAACAAACTCTATCTCTATATTTTTTATGCACAAATTTGAGTATGGTTTCTATTTTCAATCTATAATCTTTTCAAATATAACATTTTGGATTGAGTTTGGTTATTGATTTCAGCCGTAAGACAATGATTTAACAAGTGCTTACAATAGAATTTATGTGAGTTTGTGTACGCGTGTCTAGTAATAATAGTCAGCCTTATATTACTAGGATAAATTAAAATAAAATCAAATGATTCTGTGAAATAGCTTTTAATAAATATTTTGATTAGCGAGTATTTAATGAGACCTATTTTTTAAATATCCCTAATTTCAACAGCTTATTAGTCCCTACAGACCAAGGGCTGTTGGATGAGTCATCCCGTAGAGAAAAAGAGAAGCTCCTCCTGGGTCAACTCACGACACGGCGTATTACTGTTCACATGTTCACGTTCATTATAGTTGATAAATCCAAAGGTCAAGAAAACCTAAGGTCTATCTAGTACTATTTAGTTTAATACCTGAAAAACTATTTGATCTAAGTAATTAGTGATTAAGTGAAGTTAGGGGACAAGTTAGTGAATGGTAAATTGATGTACCTGACTATGAAACATTAACCGAAGTTGGCTGCGTGATCAATTACCACCCTGAACCTGTCCTTGTCCTTCGTAAAGGAAATAATGCTCGTGAGATTAATGTTATGCGTATCTAATTTCCTTTTTTTGCCTTTTACAAATTGGAATTTTTTGGGCGAAAATTTCTTTATTTTTTAATGTGATGAATTTATGTGGGGTAGACAATATGTAACTTTAGTTCAGATAGGTTTGAGACCATCGTTATTGAGGAGCTCGTCAGTAATTGACTTTATTAGTTTAATATTTATCAGCGAGCTTGAGCGATGAAGGTGAGAGTTTAAGGTTATAAAAGACGTCTTTAAACCAGCTCCTAGGTCTCAAGCACCTGGCACTGCTCGGCTTCCTTTATTTTGGAATACTTTAAAAGTTTCTTTGAACCTTTCCTAACTTTAATAAAGGGTTATATCTACCTTCTTTCATTTTATGCAACTGGAAATTGTTAGGCAACATTTTGCTTATTTTTTACTTAATGAATTACTTATTTAATAAATTCAGTACTTGATTGCAGATCTCTAAAAGACTCTCTAGAAAAAAAGTAAGTTAACCGAAATAATGGTCTATTAAGAGATGAAATACTAATTGTTAAATTAGAAAGATATGGAAAGTTAAAAATAATAGAATACTATGGAAGACAATCTGAAATGATTGTTTTATTAAATGACATATGATTTTTTTTTCAATGGGTTCTCGTTAGTTACAGGACTTTTGTAAAACAAATCCCAAATATTAAGCGCCAATAATAGCGTATATATTAAATGCGATTTATCAAAAACATCATTACTTTAATTCGTAATCATTTTATCAAGTAAATTTATAAATAATTAGTTAGTATATTATAATTCGTATTCCACCCTTATTAGATTGGAGAAAGGATGATCAAATAGAGCCATTTAACTGATTGATGCTTTTCATTACTAACATTGCTTTTCCGGGTTAAATTGCTTATCAATTATGTCCTATTTTTGTCTAGTATTATTGCTTTACGACAAGGTTTTATTAAATTTTAACGTGTATTTACGCAGTAAAGAAGAGGTTACAAAATTAGTTTCAAATTGTAGTAACCAGTTGTAATTCAATAATATCTATATTAAAATCGATTAATTTGCCTAGCCTCGCTCAGTGTGGCAAATGAAGTGACTCTATTGGTCGCAAACTCTAGTCAAATTCTTAACAAGACTATAGCATAGAATTGTTTTAAAAAACATGTCAACAAGTTACGGAAAGGTGCATGGGTGTTAAAAAACTGACAAACTTAAAAGGTCTATGACATAGCAAGGCGAATAAAAATGTTACATTTTTACCATCTTGTGATTAGAAATAGGTAGCTGAGAAAAGAATAAAGTAGAAAAAACAAGCTACTTGCAAGATGGGATGAAGATTAGTATAGTAGCAGGAAAACATGGAATAGAATGGCGAAGAGAAAGTAAGAATGGTGACCTTTGAAAAAAACATAATATATGTCGGCGCAAAATGAAAGAATCACTGTAAGCCTAAGGTTAAGCTAACATAAACCTAACCTTACACAAGACGTATCAACTACATTGTAATGTACTCACATGACCTTAATCAGACAGCACTAACATTGTCCAGAGACTACTTCACTCCTTGAGAGACCGCGCAAGACTAAGACTTCAGTCAGACTGTCAATGGCATATAAAGGGTCGAGACTGTCAAAACGACGGAAGTGACTAGATAACAACGCCATAGAGTCAAGTCAAAGTCAAAGTCAAAATTTTTTATTCAATGTTGGAATTTACATTCTCTTATTGAACGTCGGAATCTACCACCCTAGATATTTGGATGTTTAGATATTTGAATAAAAAAGAAATGGCTGAATGTATTTCAATGAAATTTTGCTTACCCATACTTTATAGCCTAAATTAACACATAGGCTTTAATTTTAAATCCGAAAAAAATTAGAGTTCCTGCGGGATAATAATAAAATTTCTTTAGTGTCGTAAGCGTCCGATTTGTTAACAATATATTTTGATACAAATATGTATTTTGGGGTAAATTACACCTGTGCGAAGGCGGGGCAGGTCGACTAGTAGTTTATATTTCAAAGCAAATCAATAAACGGATTAAGGATTATGTACCTAATAAAGTCTTTCCTTGTATCGACTGTAATCACTAGTACTCTCCTCAGTCTATCATTTTCTTTCGTCTGTTTTTGCTCTTACTCGCAAACACTTGACTCAAGATGGATGAGCGAAGTTTGCGAAAAGAAATTTAGAAGTGCAATTAAAGTAAGCAGTGGTGATTTAACAAGCGATTGCAGGAGGCTTTGAAACAGTCCTAGTGATCGTCCTTAAAAAAAATTTATGACTACTAATACTTGATATTTTAAATACTTGAAATGCACAAAGTTAATCGACTACTTATAATAAAAAGTTCTATTACATAATCAATATTCATTTCGAACTTCTTGAACTCGGTGCGAAATTATTCACAAATCAGTGCAAAATATTGTATGAGAATTAATTTTGTACTCAGTTAAGTTGTTTAAAAAATAACTTTGTTTAGATCTACGAGTGTATATTATCAAAGTTGGCAGAAATACATTATAATAAAATATTAAAATCTGTCAGAAAGATTTTTTCCTAAAAGTAATGTAGTAACATAATAAAACTTATTCTTCATATCACTACATAGTATAAAACAAAGTCGCTTCCCACTGTCTGTCCCAATGTATGCTTAAATCTTTAAAACTAAGCAACGGATTTTGATGCGGTTTTTTTAATAGACAGAGTGATTTCAAAGGCAGTTTTATATTATGTATAATACATACATAATATAGTAGAGACACACTGATAATTTTAGAGGTTTCTAATGTGATGTCGTAAATAAACACATTTTTTGCGCTTAAATTGCAAACGCTTTCTGAACCAGTATTATACACCTTTAAAAGGTCTACAAAAAAGTCCTTGATGGTATATGTCTATCTCTTAGGGATAACCTACAATAACCATTTTTTATTCTTTACTTTTTATGAGAAATAATGGCATATTTACGAAGCGATTTTAAACAATACAGCTTGAATATTTATCCAATTGGGTACCTTAAATACATTATGCATTTAATATAGATCAATATGGCCCTTTACACCATGAAATTTAAATGAATATTTTCGAAGATATTACAGATTTAAAATGCAGGGACATAGGTTACGGCTAAATACATGTGTTAAATTGCATCCGGGCGGGACCGGTCGACTAGTATAGCATAAAACAAAGCTTTCCGCTGTCTCTGCGCTTAGATCCTTTAAACTACACATCGGATTTTACTATTCAAAATTAAAGTTTATATGTATAATACCTGGATATTCTTGCTCACTGCTTCATGCTTATTATTATAGTAGAGAATCCATGCGAGGCCTGAGGCGAGTCGTTAGTGTTACATATTATAATGATAACAGCATTATCAAGTCACTTATTAAATTTAAGTACAGATTTTTTTGTTTGCGTAATTTGTATGCTTAACTTTCTGAAAATAATAATATGCTTATCGAGAACTTCTACATATCTGTGAAAAGCAACACATTCTTGACCCATTTTTTTTTTTTTTTCTAGTTTATAAATTATTTGTTGGTCAAAATGAATTGGAAGATGGATACTTACAGAATGGTATATCTATACGTTGATATCTCTGCAAAATTATATTATATTTATTACATTTTCTTTTCTAAAATAATAATCATTCTTTTGAGCATACTCAGAGTTTGTATATGGTCTATACCTAAAATACCTTGTTATTTACAGTAAGATAATTATTACTTATTATTATTATTAGTACAAAAAATAATAATAAAATAAACAAAAAAGCAAAATGCTATGTATACAACTTATTTGGAGGCGCCGGGTATCGATCCCGGTACCTCTCGCATGCTAAGCGAGCGCTCTACCATCTGAGCTACGCCCCCGGTGATAGGAGTGTCGAACTCAGCGATCATATTATACAATATAAATTAAATTCTACGCTCTAGAATCAAATAAACTGGCATAAACTGAATTCTTTCTATACATACAGTCTGTAGTCATATTTTTTTTTCGAAATCTGTTTCATATATTTTAGAAATGCAAAGTGCGGTTGGTACTGTATGGGCGGTGACAGGGGAAAAATTTCCGCACAAAAGTTCGTTGCGCAAAACGTCGGAAAGGCAATCGATGCTTACACCTGACAAAAAGCAATCCTATGCGTGACATCTATATCATCAGAGGTTCCCAAACTTATTTGATCCGTAGACTACTTAGCTTGTTATTCGCTTGTACAAAGATACTTTGTCATATTACTACTTTATCATATTTCATATTACCAAATCATTTTTAAATTTTTTGGATTCAATTTTAATCAAAAGATCTTTAATCCCCTTCGAAGTCTTTTATTCCATTGCTCAAAACATTTTTTAAATTCGTTTTCTGTGATGCCCAACAGCGCCTCCGTCGTTGTTTCTTCACATCAGCAATGTCGGCAAAACGCGTTCCTTTCATGTCTCTTTTCATTCGGTGGAAAAACCAGTCGCCTTACTGCCACAAATCAGGCCTTCTCCGCCGCAAACTATTGCGCAATCTTTTTAAACTCCCAGGTAGAAAGCCTGATTAACTCTCTGAACCTGTGGAACAAACTCTGAATGGACAACTCCTCCCACATCGAAATAACAAATTAGCATTGCAGGGCGAGGGCGACGTGAACTTGAAGCTTGCCACTGGGCTTATTGTCTCTCCGATTTAGCGTCGAAACCTTAACACAACGATTCTTCTCCTGTAATATCCTCGATAAAAAAATTCAAATTCAAAATCATTTTGGAGCTCTTCTTTCAAAGCAAAGCATACTACCAAGCGACGTTGTTTTTGTTCAGCAGTCAGCTGTCGAACCACGAATTTGGCACCCATCGTTTTCATCCCCAAATCTTCCGTTAAAATTCGCTGAACTGAACTCCAAGTCTTTTCAGACCACTCCACAACTTCTTCAATAGTCCATCGTCGATCTTCCAGGATGTTTCCGCGATTTTTTAAACATTTTCATCGGTTCGGGACTTGTACTCGCTGATAATATAAAAAAGTCAAATTCGGGTTCATATATTATGTTATTATGAGTATTAAAAGTGTTTTTTATCGTTTTAAAGATTGATAAAAATAACTTTGGGAATCACTGATCTACACAAACAGTATGTTCGATAAAATCTCAAACGCTTCCTTTATTTTACGTTTACATCCGCCATAGAATTATATTTCTTTGCGATTCGCACGTTCGCGTTCTGTATTGTTCTAAATAATGGATCCTTCTTATTGTTACAACATTTTACAGTTATTTCGCTGTTATGCGCCAATTACTTGTGTACTTTTGTATCTGGATAAATGTAAAATATCTATAGTTATAACGAATTAATGCAGACTAGTGATATTATGACGCAGGTGCTTACCGGGTATGGCTGCTTCGGTAGGTACCTGCACCGGGTTGGACGTAGGGAGACGACAGAGGCCTGCCATGAATGTGGTGCAGAAGTAGACACTGTGGACCACACACTTGAGCATTGTCCAGCTTGGGAGCCACAACGCTTCAAGCTACAGTGTGTGGTTGGTGATGACGTGTCGCGGACGGCGTTCATAGGGAGTATGTTGTCGGAGGAGAGGAAGTGGAAAGCTGTGACTGCGTTCTGTGAAGCTGTGGTCAAATTAAAGGAGGCAGCAGAACGCCATAGAGAAGAGGATAATACTTCGGACCCCTTGCGCAGGAGAAGACCGGGTCGGCGAATGCGTGCATTCGCGCAACTGACTGGACCCCAGGTATAGGCTTGGAACCCAAGCAGGTGGGTCCGTCTGAGTGCCGAGGTAGAATGCTTTCCCGCGAACCCCCAGCACCCAATACGCGACGGCGGCGGTACCGATGGGTTTTAGTGGGTATTCGGCGCTTCTCGCTGTTAGTCCCACATATCCCTCCAACTCAGAGGGGATGCGTAAAAAGCATTTCCCATCGAAAAAAAAAAGACTAGTGATATTATATAATGCAGGGTGAACCAGTTTTCTATTTTTAACTATAAGTAACTGGACTATATTTTCACAAAAAAATTACTTCGGTATAAAGAGTACACGGATTTCGAATCTGGCTTGAAAGATTTGAGATGGTTGTGGATTCTTAAGTAGGTATATCAACTATCTTTAAATTATCCTTACTTCGCTTAGTATTATTCTTTATTAATTTCTTTACTCTTTTAAAAATTATAACTTCATCTGGTTAACTAAATTAATCAAAAGACTAACTGCTTTTACGACCGAAGTGAGCATTTGTAACGAAAAGTATTTATTAGAGTAAATTTATATTAAAGTTAACATGCTAGTAATATTTTTCAGGCGCATCATAACGAATAATATTGTATGAAAATTAATTTCGCACTTGATAAATTTCTTTTCAGGGTCATTCTTTAAATATTCGTGTAAGGTTTATTTAATTATTTAAAGGGAGTTTTAAATATTGATTGGCAACACAGGTACGATCCCATCTGTCGTTATAGTGGATAAATGAGGGGGGTATTTTGGATAAAAAATGTGCAGTCAGTTGTCCTCGAAGCCGGTGTTTTTTATTTAGAGATAGTTTACTGTATATTTAAATAATCTAGTGTAATTGCTGTTTTGCTGAAGAATTGTTAAATATTAGTCGTGAGGTCGAGCGGCGAAGTCTCGAGAATGTTGATGAATTGTTTCTACAATTCATCAACATTCTCGAGACTTCGCCGGTGCAGGTGCAGGATTATAAGGCCTTTCTAGGCCTTATAATCCTGCACCTGGGTCGCAAGCCCCAGGCACTTCTCAACTTCCGTCTAAATTGTATATTATAGTATTCTTTTGAGTGTTATTGTGCGGTTAAGCTACTGTGTAGTTTACACTTGATATTTACTTGACCCAGTATTTTGACAGGAAGACAGTAAATATGAAGTATTTTTCGGATAGTTATTTTTAATATCCAGACGAGTGAGAAAAAGCTTTATATTGTACTGGCTTCGAAATTTATCTTTTTAACGTAATAATGAACCTTGGGTTATTTTCGCAAGTACCGATCGATACGAACGCTGGATCCGACCTATACTAGATTGATTTTGCATATTTAAGTAAGTTGGCGAAGTGCAGTCTCGTGTCGACGTTGAGTGAACATTATATTTTTATCTAATTACCCTCTAAACTGAATGACGTGAACCTAGTGAACTAATTTTAATGTAGTTGTCTTTTAATTTAAAAGTTACTAGAGTAATAAGGGTTATACAAGGTCAAGGGCTTTTAACACAGTCGTAATACTCACATCTATGTGATCTTGAAAATGGGTATGTCAGACAGACTGCATCAGTTATATCTAGAGGTTTAAATTTTAGTGCTTATCTAACTAATAGAACTTGACACTGATTAAGGGCATAATAGGTGATGAAGCAAATACTGCAAGATCTATATGTACGCAGGCGATACTTGTCTATATACGCGGATAGAGATGTAGATACAGCGATCAAAATAATACAATAAAAGTTAGATCGACTCGTCAATTGGGCTCACGATAGCGGACTAATAATAAATGTAAGTAAGACTAAATGTTGACAAGTTGGGATGGTTAGGTGACTATAACAAAACGTACCCTACAAGGGCGTTATCATATGGGCTTTGCGTTCCGATGCACCGCACGACAGCTTTTAAGGGCAGTACCTATCATGCTACGAAATGCTGGAATAATATTCCACCACTCCTTCGTATTTCAAAGAATATTCTTGATTTTAAATTAAATTATATAAAAATATGTTATTACAAATACAAAAACAAGCATGACTATTTCTTTAAATGCCCACCTAACTCTATACACATTTAAATCTAAATATAAAATTTAAATGTAATATTTATTGCATTTCTTACTTTAGGATATACCTATGTTGTTTGTTTTTATTAATAATAATTATTATTTGTACTTTATTAATTAATTTCTGTATTTTTTTTCTATTATTATTTTATCTCTTTACTTAGGTTTAGTTTGGCTGTTACAATGGTACGTACGTCGCCAAGGGGTCTTTATACGTCATACATACGTCATCTTGCAACACAAGCTGAGTGGAACACCTATTGGTGATATCACAAATGTAATGTTCTTTTTTACGCGACTACGGCGAAGCCTAAAGGAAGGGTATTGATTTTGGCAGTCTATGTATGTATGTATGTTTGTATGTTCCACTCTAGCGCCTAAACTACTGAACCAATTTTAATGAATGAGGTGTCAATAGATTTGTAATAATAACGCAGGTGACATAGGCTATATAAATTTTATGATTTTTTTTTTGACAGAATTTAACCCTCAGATTCTAACCTCGAAAAAAATTAAACTAAGATGATCATCACGTGTTAGGTTTCAAAAGAAAGGTCTTGGTGAGCACATAACAAATATGTATATATATGTTATTGTTTATGTCGACATATATGTTTAACATGCGGTCGTATAGTGCGCGCGGTCTTGTCGTTGCCGTTATTCACTCGTTTAAGCAAATAAAAACAAACATTACGTTACAATTTAAAATGATAAAGGTTATCTCGATGGAGAAACGGAAAACTATTAAATAAATAAAAAAATAAAGTTTTAAAAACTATAACCCGACTACGTAAAAAAGTGGTCTAAAAAGGATGAAACAAGAAAATAATTCTGACAGAAACCGCGGAATCATCGAGTTCTTTAGGTAACATTTTTAATTATTTCCGCTAATTATTTTACAAACTTTGAATGTAATCAACAGCCTAAAAAATAAGATTCAAGTTTCTAGCTCTAAAAATGTCGATACTTCTATACTTTTAATCCCCCCTTTTCAACTCCTTACAACCCTATATTCGCATTAAAATTAGCCTATATCCATTCTCTGGCTCTAGACTATCTGTATACCCAATTTCATTTAAATCGGTTCAGTAGTATTGGTGTGAAAGTGCAACAGACATACAGTGTTACTTTCGCATTTATAATATTAGTTAGGATTAAAAATAGTAATATAAGTCACTCACTGTTAAAAATAAAAAGCTAATTATTCGAAGTATATGTTTATAAGAAGCATTCTTCATTTCTCTAAAATCTAATTACTGATCATATATGACGTATTAGCTGAGCCCCGCTGTTTCACCCGCTGTATTTTAGATAATTTACACTATATCATTATAAATTATAGCCTATGTGTTATTCTGATGTGTAAGCTAAATTATTGTAAAGTTTCATCAAAATCCATTCAGTAGTTTTTGCGTGAAAGAGTAACAAACATACATCCAGACATCCATACATTCTTACAAACTTTCGCGTTTATAATATTATATAAGTAACTTTGCAATGGCTGAGTCGATAATATCTTACGAGTTAAACAGCTACGGAAGAACTTTTTTTTATTAAAATGTTAGTTATCAACAAAGTAAAAGAAAAATGCAATCAACATTATGACAAGTTATTTTCAATCTGTAAGATATTACTGATTCATTGCAGGGTAACGATGCATATAAAATACAGTTAACACATAAATATAATGTTAGAAGGAAGACAAAATTTATCATACCGAAAGTCACTAATTATTATGGAAAGAGGACAAGGAAATATCTTGTCCCAAAAATTTACAATTAACTGCCGACAAAGATCTCTCAAAGTCGTGAACTACTTACATTTAAGCGTAGGTTAAAGAAATTTTTCCTAATAAATGATTATACAAATAACGACTTATTTCATCTAGCCACCAACCTACACTACCTACCTACCTACCTACACACCTACACACACTAAAGAACACTAATTTTAATTTAAAATAATTTTATTTTATTTAAAATATTTATTAAGAACTAGCTGACCCGACAGAGCTTTACATTAATATGGTCGTTACATTTTCTTAAATTTTCTAATTTTCCGCGCAACTTTTTTAATTTTTTTTCCATAAGATTCTTCTTCTGACAATAACAAACACAATGAAAAAAGAATTAGCGAAATCGGTCTAGCCGTTTACGCGTGATGTCGTGACCAAGGGAAATATGGATTCATTTTTATATATATATGTGCAGATAGGCAGAGTATAAAAGTACTAGTTATTAAGTCAATTTTTTTGTGACACTGTAATAAAAATAAAAGAAAGAAAGTATATAGTTCAGTAAGTTTGTTTTTATAAGATTATTTTTTAAAGATTCAATCAAATACCTTAGAATTCATTAAAAATGTGTAATACAAATAATTTTACGAGATGTACTCTCAGACTTCGACGGAGCGTGATCAATCGCTTTGACAGTCCGTCCTCACTCCTCTCCCTCAACAACCTGAAAAGTGCACTCCGAGCAACGTTTGCTCTTGTCACGAAGATTAATTAGTAACACAAATATTTTTTTCCCTTAAACTTTAAAATTATTAGTTTTCTAATCCCTACTAATATTATAAATGTAAATGTAAGTTTGTTTGTTACGCTTTCACGCGAAAACAACTAAAACAATCATCATGAAACTGTACACATATTCTTGAGGGTATTGGAAGTAACATAGGAAACTTTTTTGAAAAAAAAATTTTTTTTACGAAACATAAACAATTCATTTCTATTGTAATGATCTCGCTCCTTTAATGCGAGCGAAGCCGGGGGTAAAAGCTAGTAAGTAATAAAATTTTATTTAGCCTTTATAACATTTTATCTATCTTGCGTTTTCTTTAAAACTGTTTGTATGTAAAAAGAGCCATTTTGTGTATTATTTCCTTAAATTAAACTTAAAACAAAATTTTAATCGAGTGCGTAATGAAATTTCGTACAATATTTCAACCTGACAATTTAGCATTGGAGGAAGTTCGATTATTTAATTAATTTTAGATATGTAATAGAATTATTCTGTTAATGTAGTAGAAGAGTTATTCTTAAATCACCTTAATGAATCTAGTGATAAATTGGTGGACCATCTTCGTTTTACTGAACGCTTTTATATAAATTTATTTTACAAAGAAACGTCAAGTACAGTAATATAAGCAAATAGGAGCTTTTCTTCAGTTGTCACCGAGTCTGTATCGTCTACCTCCGTCTCTGCTCTCCAGAGGAATGGCTTGCGACAAATTACGTCACGTTTTAAATGAGAACGGTAATATCTGTTCACAATTTTTCTACAACAAATTTAACAATAGTGTTGTATTATAGAATATTTCTAGCTAAGTACAAAATAACGCTATTTCTAACCGAATAAGGTTAGAAATTAAACGTATTGGATTGGAAATAGCGTGGAATAATGGTTATTTTATCAATATTTCCTATCTAATTAAAGGACTTATCAGACCAGTATCATTTCAGAACCAAAGGCCGTAAGAAAATGTCTAAACAATTTTCCTTTAAAACGAATCTAACAATATTTCCCACTGAGTTTAGGCTGGAAAGTTCTTTTTACAGAGTGTATACATTTTTCATTAGATAATAGAAAAATAGATAATATTTTATTTTACTTACTATTAATAAAATTCACACGGCTTATAAATAAATATATATGAAACATGCAGAAAAAAAGTCTGCCAACTCACACTTGGCACCTGGATCATTAAGTAGTGGGTCACTTAAAAAAAGTTAAGATTAAGATGAGGATTTTTAAAAAACCTAATTTTTATTGTTAAGGGTGTGTGCAAGAGCCCTAGTAGTAATAACATTTAAGGAAAATGAGAAAAGATTCCTTGACATGTCATCACCGTTACCGGAAGCGAATTACGAATACATCCCCAGGGAACATATTATAGCGTGACCTCTTAAAGATTCTTGTCATCGTTCTTACAGAATTATTAACATTTTATTTATATTAATAGTATGATTACAAATTAATAAACTATTTTAGAAAAAATATTAAAGAGATACTCTCTTGTTTTGTCGATGCATTGCGTCCTCGAAGATAGAGTGGGGAGGGGGAGTAAAGAAAAATAATGCTACGGTTTCAATGGACCCTGAGCTAGGGCCCAAGCAAATCCGCAGCATTAATGGGATAGGAGAGGGAGTGGGGAAAGTCTGGCTCACACGCGTCTATGACACTTTGCGGTCAGATTCGCATGCTGGTGGTGGCAAGCCAGTCAGGGAACTGGGTTACTTGGCTCTTAAGAGATGCTCTCCCAGAGGGGAATAGTATTCTAACCCATCCGTGTCCCATCCTCACGTGGTAAAAATCCTACCAAAAATATTTTTTGCTTAGCCTTTGAAAAGTTCTACTATCCACCTGCGTCTATCATCAAATTAGTTCCAAGATACCAAATGATGATGTTATCATCCATCACTATATATATACAACGTGTAGTTAAAAATAGGATATAGAATCGACCAGCAACACAGAAAAAAACATTTAAAAGTAATTGAATAAAAACGCTATCGACAAATTGACTGTGGGATGGATAAGGTTAACGAGATAGAATATAGAGCTAGAAACATACTGCGGTAACACGGAGTAACACTCTATTTATTATACTTTATTTAATTATAAAGGAACCTAGCTTTCATCACTAAATAAGAATTAGACGGACTGTCTTCACATCTATAAGTTACGTAAAGTTTGCGTTCTGTATGTGCCTATTTCATTTATATGCATTATTCAAGTCAACCGGTCCCGGCTTCGCTTAGGTACTTTACCACTTGTATTTAGGTTTAATTTTCACCATACTCCTAAGCCTAACCTTAAGCTTAGACGGAAAACCAAGGCAATGGAGATGAGTGTTCATATATGTGGTAGGGATCTCTTAAAGCTACACAATTGGTCACAAATTCAAGGCACTGCTTGGGTTCCTGTCAGAATAGTACGATTTCATAATGTTTAGTTATTTCCTTACCGTATCGCGCCTCTAGCTTTCAATATAGGTTATCCATTTTGTACCTACGATGCTTGTAACTGATTGTATATTCTATCTCCTAGCATTATAATTTTCTACATATATATGACGAACTCCCATAAAAACTTACATCCCCTACTTACTTTCAATATTTTCATATTTCTTATCGTAAAAGTTACATTTCGTAAATATACTGGCCTGCAAAAGAAAGTATTACAATCATATATATGTGATGATAAATTCTGTACTATTTAAGTTAGAAGCTTGAAATAAAAAGAATCGGATGAGTCACGTGTCATTATTCATTCATGACGGAAGGCGAAAAGTCTACAGGCGGCCTGGTCAGCGATACGCTCAAGTCTGCTTTGTAAAAAGTGACCATTACGGCGAACGTATGCACTGGTATCTCTTCGGAAGGCGAATTAGTGGCCATAGAAAATGGCACTCTGACCAGGCTGAGATATGTGAAAGAGATCCTCAATGAGTATGCATGACCATATCTGGTAAATATTGTTGATGGATCAATTCTAATGCAAAATAACGCCCGGCCATACACCGCTCAGGTTGTACAAGAATACATTAAGGAGGTTGGTAACGACTTGTTGGTCTGGCCACCAAGGAGTGTCCTGACCTGACCCCGATCGTACACGCTTGGGATGAGCTCGGAAGGCTGGTCAGACGACGCAGACGACCTCCCATCATCCTCAATAATCTTACACAGGCCCTGATGGAAGAATATCCCCCAACATCATGTCCGGAACCTCGTCTTCAGTATGCCAAACAGACGTGAAGCTGTGATCAGAGCCAGAGGAGGATTTTAAGACGACAAACACCTTTTTCAGGGTTGGTTAAGTTTTTTCCATTTAGTGAAAATGGTTACATTTTGTTTTTAAACAAATATTCATAATATGACGTTTTGTATAAAAGTTTCACATTCGATATACAAAGTAAGATATTAAAAAAATACCGTAATCATTTCATCTCAGTCCCTGCGTTCTACTAAGCGATCTCAACGCCCACGCTCACGGTCGCGGTTTTTCCCGTTCTATTTGTCCGCGAGCGTTACGATCGTTAACCCAAGTGGAACGGGTAATTGAACGTTTTGAGCGTTAACATAAATAATTCAAATGGCGAGTTATAAAGCAATAATTTCAAGAGGTTACGTTTGAATTGGTTTAATTATTTTTTATTGATTGATTTTTTTATATTTATAATTAAATTGAAACTAAAATGAATTTTGTATAAATATGCGCTATAGAAACATTCACGTCCACTAATAAATCTCTATCCGTATCAAATAAAGATATTTATATCGTCGCCATTTTTGATGTTTTAAAAATGGCGACATTATAAATTTTGCAACCACAGATCACTAATTTTGCAACGCTCACAATGACCCAAGATTTGACATGGGTCGTCGTGAGCTTCGAGTGAGCACAAGTCATAACGTCATTAATGGCGTTTTCACCACGACCACAACGCCCGCGATCTTCAAGTGGAACGGCTAAATGAGCGTTTGGGGCGTTGAGATCGCTTAGCGGAACGCGCCTAATGTAAGCAATGTCAGTATTACCATGATTAAAGGTTATTATAATTGTCAATATTGTCACGCAGCTCTCAATTTACAAATTATAGCTGAGAACTATTTCGTTAAATTACCTTTCAAACAAATAAAACTTTATAACAATCAATACAATCTTGGACGCTACTATGCCACATACAGATGTACACACACAAAGATTCATACGTTAAACTTATAACACTCCGTCATTGTAGCGTCAGGGGTTAAAAATACTAATAATAATAAATGATGTATTAAAATGAATAAAAATTTGCATTCTTGAAAAGATTTCTTTCATTGAAATGCGGGAAGAATTTCAAAACGATTTATAAAGATGGTCGTCTTCATTGCTTTTTACGTTTAGACTCCTAAAGGATCAAATAATAAACGAGGGCATTTTAAAAGCATTCAGAATATTTTATAATATTTAATTTATTCGCTAAACAAAATAGATTCTGTTACTATCTTTAATCATTACATTAACTTATTGATTAAAATATTTTGCTGTATTCGAAATACATTATGTAGGTCTTCTTAGTTAGCATCACCGCTTATAACTTGTATTTGAAGTTTCTTTTATTTTATTTCAATTATACCCACGTGACAATTTATAACAATCAACGTGGTGACCAAACTGGCTGTACAACTAGTGTGATATCGATATGCTGGGACATGAGTGAGACATTATTTGATCGGTTTCCGTCTAAAGTTCATATCATTATTATCTTTTACGTGTTACTTTGCAGTGTAGCTTCCATATAGATTATATATTATCCAGACAAAGTTATGAAAAGGAGAAGGAGAGGGGGTATATTGAAAACATTAACAGGGGTGTGATATAGAATGGACTATATATATGGATATTGCTACTAAACAATTTAGACGGGAACCTAAGCAAGGCCTTAGAATTGTGACGATTGTGTAGGCTTTAATCCTTTATTCAATTGAAACACTCGCCTCCACTGCCCAAGGTCTCTGTTTAAACCTAAGGTTAGGTTAACCTAAGCCTAACTTACACGTTGACATATTTTATACAGAATTTTTTAAAAGATTTTTATCTATTACATGTTTGGGTATATAAAATAATAAATATTTTTCAATATAATATACTATATCATTATAAATTATTGCCTTTGTGCTGTTCTGATGTGTAAGCTATATTATTGTACAGTTTCATCAAAATCCAGTCAGTAGTTTTTGCGTGAAAGAGTAACAAACATACATCCATACATCCACACATCCTTACAAACTTTCGTGTTTATAATATTAGTAGGATTAATTTATTAAAAATTTCAATAATATTTTAAGATTTTATTTCTTAGTTTTCGACAAAAGTTTTGCCTACATTTTGGTTTTAAGGTTTATTTTCTTTTACTTCTTAAAGTAATTTCTTGAATGATAATATTGTATTAAATAATATATTCCTAGAAAGAAATAAAACTTTAACTAAATACCATTTATGTTATGTAAATGCATCCAATATTAATTAAATGAATTTCTCTTCCAACGAGCAGATAATGAACGCACGACGACTGCACGTTAATTAACGAAGCTATTCGATTCAAGATGAAACAGTCAAGTGGGAGACGGATTCCAGAAGAAAAATTCCATATAGTTAGCAGCACCGTTTATAACTATTCTCAGGTACCTTTTTTCCAGTAGTTTTGAAGTGAAACTTCTTTAGAACCTTTGTGATTTCAAACCGGATGCAACGGAAAAAACGACAGGTAAGAGACACAAATACAAAAATGTGTAGGAAAGAATGAGACAGAAATATACAAAACGATAGGTAAGAGACACAAATACAAAAATGTGTAGGAAAGAATGAGACAGAAATATACATACTATTTTATATTATTATATATATTCATCTCATTCTTTTGTCGATTTACTGAAGTTTCACTTCTATCGTGTGTGAATCGCACACACACCTTTTTAATTTTTTTTATGGTAGATAAGGTGCAAACGAGCAGATAGTCCACCACCATCGCCCATGTGTTGCATCCTCAAAGGTAGAGTGGGGAGGGGAAGTGAAGAAAAAATGCTGCGGTTTCAGCGGACCCTGAGCAAGAGTCCACTATAACCGCTGCATTAATGAGATGGGAGAGGGAGGGGGTAATTCTGGCCAACATGCAGCTCGACAGTCGACACTTGGCGGTTGACTTTGAATGCTAGTCGCATCGCAAGCCAGTCCGGGAACAGAACCCTTACCACCAAGGGTGTGCTGGGTTACTCAGTTCTTACAAGATGCTCTCCCAGCGGCAGAGGGGAATAGTATCTAACCCGTAAGTTACGGTTAAGTTATATTAAGTTTATAGTGAATATAAATATTTATTATTTATAACTTTTATTTATAATTAAGTGGGTATAGATATATAAAAGAGAATACCATTTTAATTGCTGGGTGTAGTTTTGGTAAGTTTTATAAAAAGGATATAAATGATAGTTTATTTGGAGGATAAGGAAAAAAATCTTTTTGAAACGAGTCTGTATAGATTTTCTGAAAATTTTGCACTTAATTGATACAATATAACTCGTGGCAGTGATGGATTTAGTAACGATCTTTATACGGAATCCTAAAAAGGAATTTTTTATACTAAAGAATATTGCGTAGTATTGCATATTACGTTGTTACGTTTCTTTTGTTATTTTCTTTCTTTGTAATTTCAAGCTTCGAGCGGAATCACCTATTGCATATATTATGTTACTACGCTCATTTAACTTAAAATACACAATTAATTACATTCTGTAATTTCTAGTTCTTTACTCCACTATCACTACATAGTATAAAACAAAATCGCTTCCCGCTGTCTGTCTGTATGTCCCTATGTATGCTTAGATCTTTAAAACTGAGCAATGGATTTTGATGCTTTTTTTTGAAGGATAGAGTGATTCAAGAGGAACGTTTATTCCATAATATAGTAGAGAATCACTGATAATTCTAGAGGTTTCTAATGTGATGAAATAAACACATTGTTTTGCGCCTACATTGCAAACGCTGTCTGAACCCTACGAGATAGATCAAAATAATGTACTACAGTATTGTACACCTTAAAAAGGTCAACAGAAAAGTCCGCCATGGTATATGTCTATTTCTTAGAGATAACCCACAATAATTTTTTATACTTTACTTTTTACGAGAAATAATGGCTTATTTACGAAGTGATTTTAAATAATTCATCATTAATCTTTATCCAATTAAGTACCTTAAATACATTGTGCATTTATTATAGATCAATATGGCCCTTTACAGCATGAAATTTAATTGAATATTTTCGAAGATATTACAGATTTAAAATCCAGGGACATAGCGGTTATGGCTAAATACACGTGTTCAATTACACCCGGGCGAAGCCGGGATGGGTCGACTAGTTATTTATATAAAGTAGTATAAAACGTAGTTTATAGTAATAATGTTACGAATTAATGGAAATTTTAACAAGAGGCTATCTATTAGATGATTATCTAACCAAGAAAATAAACGATGTCGAATTCTATCAATAAAGTAACTTACAAGTTATCCGTTAGTAACAAAAAGTTGTAGGACATCTGCACTGGATACATATACGGTACTGGTATATCAAAAGTTGATAGCAGTTGAAAGCAACACCGTTGATTGTTTCCGTTTTAAAGTGAAAATTATTATTGTATTTTGCAATAACACAAAATTATTTGAAATGCGTTTAAGTACAAAAACAAAAATTAGATTGATCGTGTTGTACTTACTTTGTTAGAAATAAATTATTTTAAAACCTTTTTTTTAACTGTAAATCATTTGGATAGAATCATAGCTTGTCCATATTATCCTAGTTAGTACCTATATCTTATCTGGACAATATTTTTAACCGATCAATTTATGACGTGTCGAAAGGAATATTGACTCAAGCTAAGACTTCAAAAAAGCTGAAAAAAGATAAAAATACTTTTATGACATCCTCCTGCTATTCCTGTAAAGATTTATCAGAATGTACTTCCAACTTCATATAAGATCCTACAACCTCCTGGTGATGATCTGCAGCATTTAACCACCATTCCATACAGATAGGACCTGAACTGCTATGTACAATTGTATACAGAACATCGTAACACCATAGTCTATAATTTATGATATCGATGTGCCGGATGATGAGCGGGTAATATTATTTACTGAGCGTGAATCTTCTTCTATATATAAAATAGACCGGGGTCTATTTTATATATAGAAGACTATAAAATAGACCAGGGTCTATTTTATATATAGACCGGGGTCTATTTTATATATAGAAGAAGGGGCGGGGTACCACAGGGTTCGGTGCTTGGCCCGATTCTGTGGAACCTAAGCTATGATTGGCTTTTGCGTTGTGTTCTCCTGACCGGGATGCGAATCTTTTGCTTTGCAGACGACACTCTCGCAACATCTCAGGGGAGAAGCTATGATGAAGCAGCTCGTCTTGCAATAGTCGGCACGTCGCTTATGGTCGACAGGATCCACATGATGGGACTGGAAGTCTCTATGGGAAAAACCAAAGCACTTCTCTTTTACGGACCACGTAGAGGGCCTCCGCCAGGAGCAACATTGGTAATCAGGGGGACTCCAGTTGCTGTTAAAACCCAAATGAAATATTTGGGTTTAACCTTAGACGGGAGGTGGGCTTTTCTACCCCACTTTAAAGTTCTGGTTACGAGGATACTAGGCACAGCAGCAGCGTTGAGCAGGTTGCTCCCAAACACCCGAGGACCGAGCTCCGCATGCCGGCGGCTTTACTTAGGGGTATGTACAGTATGGCCTTGTATGGAGCTCCAATCTGGGCAGGATCTCTTTCTGCTGATACTAGACGTCGGCCCAGGCTTCCTAGTGAAGCCTCGGAGAAGTGCTCCGCGACGGAATGAGGCTTGGACCTTCACGTGGAGTTCCGTCGGGACACCACAGTTGAGTGCATATAAGCGATCCCGTGGTGCCCACCAAAAGACGGCTACGGCTTCGATGGTTTTTAGTGGGTATTCAGTGTTACCGCTGGGAGTCCCACATACGTCTCTGTCTCAGAGAGGATGCGTAAAAGCATTTTCCATCGTTAAAAAAATGTTAGTCTAATGTTAGTATTAAACAGTGGAAATAAGCAGTGGAGGTGAGTGTCTCGATCGAATAAAGGAATTCCTTAATGCTTTTAATTGCGATATTAGTACTGTAATAATCTTCAACTCTCGGTGGTCGATAAGTGATCAATTAATTATCAATCGATCGACAAAACAACGTTTGCTTAGTTAGCTAGTAAATAATAAAAATATGATTGGATTTCTTCCTCCTTTGATCTTACAATATAGTTTGTGTATTTACCTATTAATGTATAAATAGAGTAAAACTAATTCAAAGGCATGTATGTACAGGCATTGAGGCGAGGGCGAGGGTAGCCGGTAGCGACCCCGCACCGACGTGATCAATTACACCCATTCTTTGTTAGAAAACAATGCGCGTTAAACGAACCCGCCCGGATATCCGGTCATCATTTATACCACCAGAGCACCACCTAGCGTGATACAAATCGAATAGTATTTACTATTTATTGATAACAAACAACTTATTTATATATAGAGAACGTAAGGCCACATTTTCGAGGGAGCGAGGAATGGCACTTCGCAATGAGTGTGTCAAATGAAGCGATTCTATTGGTTTTAATCAACACATCCCTCGCTACGCATGCCCGCTTATCTCTAGTTGTACCCCAGCTTAAAAGTTGTGTATTGAATGCAGATAAATACGTAAGTAAGGATGTTGTAGCTTGAGAAGTCTTACAAATGTATACAAGGTATCTATATCTATACTAATATTATAAAGAGGAAAGATTTGTATTTTTGTATGTAACGAATAAACATAAAAACTACTGGACCGATTTCAAAAATTCTTTCACCATTAGAAAGCTACATTATCCCTGAGTAACATAGGCTATATTTATTACAAGAAATAATTAGAGATCCCCAGAAATTCTCACTAAAACCAACACAAGGTGCAAAAAAATTAGCCATAAAATATCTTTCATCGCATGCGCTGCGAAAAGTATTGATGATAGAACAAAAAAATGTTTTACAATATTATAGAACATATCAATATGTACAAAAAACTCCGCGAGACCATATGTCCAACTATTGTAGTTAAGTCACTATAACTACTTTTTTACATTTTAAAAGTTGATAAAAATGCCTATCAAAATCAGACCATGTTTTCCATAACTTCCATAAAAAAAATATCCATAAAAAAAAATTATCCACCCGTGCGAAGCCGGGACGGGCCCCTAGTTTATTATAAAGCTGAATTAGCCACGATTTATTTATATACGAGTTATGTTCTGTTATTACTATTTTATTTTACAGGAACATATGTAGTGTCTTAGACTTATGACCAACGTGTTGGTTTAAAGGTCTGATTTAAAGGATTTACTTGCTAGAGCTGAAACCCATCTTAAGAGCGGAGTTAAGACCTTAATAACGGTTATTCTTTCCACGCAGTTACTCGTCAAACCGTTGCTAATTTGTCTCAACAGAGCTTGTAAATTGTCAAGCTGTTGGACGTATTTTTAAAAGAAACCTGTACAAATTGAAATCTAAGAGAAAGAATTTATCATTTTTCTGAAGTAGGATTCTCACTTCTTATTAATATTATAAATGTGAAAGTTTGAATTTTCCAAACCTATTTTGTTTGTAATTTAATAACACACAAAAACGGCTCAACGGTTATAATTTAGATTAACATATAGGATAATTTTTATCCCAAGAAAAGTACAGTAAGTAAAGGTTTTTAAATATTGAATATACTTTATAAACGGTAATAATAGTTTTTATCCCGGAAGAATGAGGTAGTGCTTAAGTAAATCTTTGAATACATAGCAGACTAAGTTTAGCAGTTTCCGCAGATAAAGTCGCAGGCAGGTATAAGTTATATAGATATTAAAATATCAAATTTATTATTTTGTATTTTATTTAAACACCCAATAAACAGAAATGTTCTAACAAGAGAACTTTATTCTAAACTATTAAACTCGAACAATGGCTATATTGTATAATATTTTACGTTACATTTTGTAACTAAATAGAAAGTTTAATCTGAATTGTTACTCAGTTGTGACTTTATTACAGTTATTAAACCCTAAAAACAGGAAAATTTATTTGACTAACTAAATTATTTTGTATATTTGGAAAATAGGGAAGTTAGTAAATTAAAATGTAAACAAATTGTATATATATATGTGTCGAGAGTAGTGCACGTGCCGTGGTCACGTGTGCCTTAGGCCACCTGCGCGTACCACCTGCACGTCAGATGTTCAAACAGTTGCGTTTCAATAATAAGTTTTGCTATAAAATACCGAGCGCGTGCCGGACTTAAGTAGTTTTGCTTGTCTCCTTAAAGTTGGACGTCTCCGAATAAGGATCATGTAAGTTCTTAGGTCTTATTTATTGTGAGGTTAGGTTAGCCTTGTGTGAGGTTAGGTTTATTGTTAGTCTAATCTTAAGTTTAAACAGTAAAACTAGGCAGTGGAGGTGAGTAGCTCGATCGAATAAAAGAATTCCTTAAGCCTACACCTTGGTTACAAGTCCAAGGCATTGCTTGGGTTCCTGTTAGAATAGTTCCTGTCTGAATAGTACGAGATCGTAACGTTTAGTTATATCCTGACCCCGTATTGCGCCCGTATAGCTTTTGAGATAGGCCATCCATTCCATTCTTTTTTTTTTGTTTCCGACATATATATAAATTATTTGACATTTGTTCGTCTCGCTAAAATTCGAGGACGGCTGGACTGATTTGGCTAATTTTGATGTTGAAATATCCGAGAAGTCAAAGGAAGGTTTAAAAGGTGAGAAACACTAAAACAATTTTGAAAAAAATGTAGTGTAATACACATCAGCGAAGCGTGAAAGGGTCTGCTAGTTGTATATATAAAAACTAATAGAGACCTAAATATATGTTTGTATCTCTAACTCTAGTTATCTAAATGTAAAAGATGTTTTCATATTAAATGACGAAATAACAAAACTTTTAAGTGGAACGCGTAGGTAAATAGAATAAACTTAAGTTATTTTTAGATTCTTTTTATATGATTTTTAGCTAGACAGTCTTCATCACAGAATTCTATATTTACGAATAATTTTGTCACGTTTTATCAAAATATGAATAATATAAAATATCAATATTAAATATACTTAGAACAATTTGATCAATATCTCAATTATAGAATATTAACCTAGCAACACAGGCCTACGACCTCACCTGTCATTATAGTGGGAATAGTTGAGGGGGGTATTTTGTATTAAAAAGGATGACTTTTATGCAATAATATGATGAATTCGTTCAAAAATAATATTGCGTTTAGCTTCTAATAATTTAAGTTCCCTATCTCTCACAGGAACGGATTTAATTCCCTTGCTTTCTTGCGAAGTCATTATTTAAAATTAATTATATACGAAAGCCGGGGTATAATGCTTGTTAACAAGTAGCTGCACGCGGCACGCGCGTGCGGAGCGGCAGAAGTTGCAACAAATGTAGGTAGATCAAGAACAATGCGCTTCGCGTGAAGTTTAAGAAATATTTACTTACTATTGAGTTATAATAATATAATTTAATAAATATTATACGAATATATATATTAAGTATATTATAAGTAAAATACATATATATAATGCGGTTTAAATATATTAAATTGCGATAAAATACATTTACTAGACAAAACTAATAAGGGCGGTGGATATGTATCCGGCTCGAAGGACCAAAAAAACAATGGTGCGGAATGCGGTTTTTAGTGGACTGTAATATATGGTTATAATATTAACATATGATGCCTCACAATCCGCGAGATGGAAAAAATAGGGAAGACGTGCACTAACATCTTGCTTTTGTTGCTCGTCCTCCGGTCCTCCACCACGCCGATTGAGCTGCACCGGGCGGTTCCTCACCAATGTTGGGATATGCGGGAGAGCGACGACTCAGCACAATGCCCAGGTCGTAATTAAAAATGCGGGGGTGTGACTATGCGCGTGCGGGTGCGGAGCAAAAAGTGTCAAAGTGCACGTCGACGGGAGAGAATGGATAGGAGTTAATGACGGGTATGTTCGCGTCACTCATGAGGCACAAAGTTGCCAATAGATGGCGTAACCAAAGGTTTAGTTGTTCCCGGATCTCGTGTGACTTCAAAGTGTTGTGTATTTAAAGATTGCTTGCCGAATATTTAAATAATTAGTGTAATTGCTATTTTGCTGAAGTAGTTTTAAATAGAGTCAGTGCTAGTGGTGGTGGTCGAGTGGTGAAAAGAGCGTTTATTGTTAATAGAAGGCCCTTTAATCCTGCACCTGGGTCGCAAGCCCCAGGCACTGCTCCACTTCCCTATGAATTGTGAATTGTTGTAGTCTTTTAAGTGTAATCGTGCAGTTAAGCTACCGCGTTTAGTACATGTATATTGCTTGCTTTTTTTCGGTGTTCATTCATTTATTCATTCAATCGTGCAGACAAATACAATCTCGTATACACTATTTCAGTGACACGAGACGCACAGGTTAGTGTGAATGTGTGAGCAACCATGTAAAATATATCATTCTAAAGTAAGCGGTAAAAAGTTATACGACGACAGACTTGACAAAAACCCGTACGTAACCCGTCAACGGCCTACTGCTGAGCCGGGTCTTCTCCTTAGAATGAGGAGGGTATTAGGCCATAGTCTACCACACTGGCACAGTGCGCGTTCGCAGACTTTATACACCTTTGAGATCTTTAAGGAACTCGTAGAGGTGTAGGTTTTCTCACGATGTTTTCCTTCACCGCTATAGCAAGTGATTTAATTGCTTAAAACACACATAACTCGGAAAAGTCAGTGGTGTATTTATTGATATAGTAAATGAAAATGGTTACACCTAATATTAAAACTATATTTTACTTTCTGGAGAGTATTATTTTAATACAGAACCAGTAGCAAATTAACTCAACATAGTTACCGCAAGTTTACAGGAGTTTGGAACGGTTTCCTTAGATTATTATTAACATTATCGTAAAGCTATCAAAGCGCATCGAGTTAATATCCAAATAATGTTCTATATGGTGAATATAGCGTATAACTTCCTTGTTCAGTACAACATAGTTGTTATAGAGTTATAGATACAGTTAGTCCAGAACAGCATGCAAACAATGTCTTATATAAACATAACATACTTTAGTACGAATATATCCTTTAAAGTAGAAACTAGTATCTGCCCTCTAACTTAGTCTCATTTAAATATGTTGACTTGTTTTTGTACGAGCAAGTCTTCTTTCTTCCTACAGGATCCATTCTACATTTCAGGATATAAAGTGGCCTATGTGTTACTCCAAGTTTAAAGCTACACAGATATGTGCCAAGTTTTATTAAAATTCGTTTAGCCCTTTTTTGTGTTTACTAATAAAATAAAGTTATATTTCGATCACTTTTGAAATTATTATTTATTTAAATCGATTATTATATTTTAAAATCCAAGTGCACATCTTTGTCTATAATTGAGTTTTAATTTTATCGTTATTAATAAGCTTAATAAGAAAATATTATAATTTAAATGCAAATAAGGAAATTTGTTGTTCTATTGCCGTATTCACTCAACAGGTGGCGGTACTTGTATGTTTGCTGATTCGATTTAATTTTTACTGATAGAAAATAAAGTGAAATATTTCGAAACGGATATTCTGACAATCAAGCCACGATTAAAATTGAGTTTTGCCCACAATTTTAACCCTCTTAAATTCAAGTTAAAAATTGCATATTTTATTAATAAATCTCTGCTTTTTTTTTTGGGTTTACAGTTTCGAAATATTATTTTCTGGTTGTAAATTGTAATTAGTGTCTGGTTGTAAATATAATTAAAAAAAATAACATCCCTTTTCCATATTGTTTTAAGCAACAAGGACTGAAAACCAATAAATACCTACTTCCTGAACGCTACAACAATTATTATTACCAAAGGGAGTCGAGGGTGGGTGTCTGGTATCGAATATATTGTCGTTGTCATACAAGAAAAGTGTAACATGGAGTCCAAAGTGACGGTTCCTGCAATATTGCAACTAGTAATAATCAAAGCGAGACGTAATTGACGTATCTCCTATGGGCTACAGGCTACGGCTAATAACGATTGCGTCTCTCCATTAACGGGCTAGATCACATGATTGCTTCGGGCTGTGTAATCAAAATTTAATGACTAGGGACTGAGATGTACAGTCTGAAGTGTCATGATTAGTATGAAGACTTGATAAAATAAATCTACCTCGGCCATACTTACATATTATATACAGAAAATATATTCAAATGTACGGCTAAAAATTTGTGTCGTACTGTGTAATTATTAACGAAAAAAAAACGTAAATGGTTAATTGTATCAAATAGTGTCGTTGTCATACAATAGAGTACAAAGAGTGCAAAGTGACAGTGTCTGCAATATTACTGCAACTAGTATTAATCAGAGCGACGCGTAATTGATGTGTCCTATGGGCTTCAGACTACGGCTAATAACGATTGCGTCTCTCTATTAACGGGCTAGATCACATGATTGCTTCGTGCTGTGTAATCAAAGTTTAATAACATGGGACTGAGATGTACTACACTATGAAGCATCATGATCAGCATGGAGACTTGATAAATTAAATTTACCTAGATGAAAAACATCTTATTTCTCTATTAAAATAAAGTCATCATTTTTTTCATAAAATAATAAAAAAAAATGATTATATTTTTTGTTATTTTTATGGTCGTAGTGCTGGAGTCTAATAATTTTTAAAAGGATTAATCTAGATAATATATCCTTTATGTTGTGAAAGTAAATTTTACGTTTTTTAACCTCTTTTAATTTGACCCTAGAAAAAAATCATTGCCACTCCTATAGCAGCTACCTCAACATCAAAATATTGTAAATGCATATTTATTACAAAGCTATTCTGTTTCTCAACCATTAGTATCTCAAATAGTTTTTAAATAGTTGAGAAACAGGAGATTTTAAAGAAATTTGTATCCATTGTCCTGTCTGATTTGAATAATTATTCTAGTGTGTTAACTATTTTGTTTTGAGAAACATCATGCGAATGGAATCTCATACTTCTTAGTACATTACTTGAATTGTATCTAAAATATCCACAGTCACCTAAAATAATATATGTAATTTAAATCAATTGCACCTAGACATGTCATTGTGGGACTTTCCTACGGAAAATTATCTACTGTATCGTATATAAGAGCAGAATGGGTCTAAGAATTCATTTAGATGAAAATGAAAGGTCAAAATCGATGTAATAGGAAATACAGAATATTTGTAATGTTGTATTTTGTTATTACATTACTTTTACCGACAGTGTTGTGTGAAAGGAATGAAAGAAGTAATCTTGGTAAGAAGATGTGATAATTAATGAAAACAAAAGTAATTATTAATTTTTGTATTGAAAATGTATAAAATATTTTTTTAGGTCTTTTAACTTTGTGTCAAACAGCTAGGTCTAGAATAATTGTTCCAAATTTCGTTTTTTTGTTTATATCTATTAAGGCCAATATATTTTCGCTCCTTTTGCGAGAAAATGTCCTCAATAAGCAATTTCTAGGTCAAAACCAACGAAAATCTTCAAAGGCAACGTTTATAAAAATATGTAGGCTGTTTTTATCACATGGTTATAAAGTAGAATTTTGAGGTCATTTAAACCATAATTTGTAGTTATAAGAGTTAGGTCATTTGCTAAATTAATATAGATTTTATTTCAGATGTCCATATTAATCCTCGTATGCTACTCCATCCATCTGGTAGTCGAAGGTCCTGCACAAACAGAAGTTGTCAGAGATCATGCAGATCCTTGAACTACAGAAATGGACGATGCAGCAGAAATAATGTTTGTGTATGTTCAAGGAGATATTGATAAACTGAACGAAATATATTTTGATGTGTGTTCCTCAAAGGGAATTCCTTTCGTCCTCAATATGAAGTACGAAAAATTGAGATATTGGTAGGTTTATGATTCATTGGAAGTTTTTTATTGAAAATTGTGTTGTGTATGAATTATTTGACAAGTAATTTAAATCTATAATAATTAAAATAAGTCACATAAATTAAATATGAGTTATAACTTTAACTCCCTTTTCTGACAAATAAGCTAATAAATAAATTAAAGAAGTGCTGAAAATTCAAAGTATTTTATAAAATACCTAAAAAAATATAATCCTTTATAATATTTCTTTATAATTATAATCTAAGACATTTAAAATACATTAGCAATTTCCAAAAAACTGCAATACTATAACTGATAGAGTTCCTCGGAGTATTTACAAGATAGATAGATAACAATAATTTTCTGAAAATGAAAGAAAATATAATATTTACATTGTTTTAAAGTAATTAATAAACCTTTATTACTGTCCTTGATATCGTAAACAGCAACCGAGATAAGAAAGAATTACAAGTAATAACAGTATTGATGCCTCAAATCAAAAACAATATCTAAATCTTTATTATTCGCAGATTTCAGTATAAACAAAATTATGGTTTCCGTGAAACATTTTGATAGCTGTAGAATAAATTTATGATTATTTAGCTGTTATTTTATTTGAATGAAAAGTATGGAAAATGTTACCGTATTGTTGATTTTTGTGTAAAAGCTACTCTCCCGGTGTGGTTTTTAATTTGGTATATACCAAATGTCATGGCAGTTAATACACGTTTATTCCATACATTATACAATGTTCTATTGATACTCGATATTATCAATCATCAGGATACGAACTAATGTAGTAATTGGAAGAAATATTAAATCATTGCGATTGCTATACCACAAAATGAAGTCATGACAGGACTATGCAAAAATATTTGTTCATTTAATAAATCCCAGTATTTGATAATAGAATAATATTCCAACCCTTTTGGTAGAAGAGTATTAAACTGTTAAACTAAACAAATAAAAGAAATAATTCTACACGTAGTCGTTATCCCTTGATACAAATTGGCTAACTGGCTAAGCTGTCCTGAGATCTACCAAACTAGTAACAAAGACATAATTTCTATTTTAGATTTTAATTTATTTATTTATACGATTATATCCTCGATACACTTACAGCTATGCCAAAACGCATATCGAGTCAACATATCTTTAAAGATGAGACAATGACATATTATATACACTACAATACTTAATTATTCTATAGCTTAGCCAAAACTTGATGTAATTGATTTAATAATTAACTAATTAAATTAATAATAAATGATTTAATAATTAACTACCTACATATAAAGATTTTTAAAAAAAGGTTTGTTTAGTACATAATCATTATACTAATACTGTAACTCTCGAAACTTCTTATACAGAAACAATAATAGTTAAGTAATCAAATGTATAGTAATCAAATACAGAAACAATAATAGTTAAGTAAACAAGGAGAGTTTGGGGCTTGGGAACCAGTTGCTTTTGACAATTTACAGGAACGTTTGCTGCTCATTCTCGCTGCCTATTTCGATGTATGGGCACATCAGTTTTCTGACGACCAAGTTAAGTTTGTCCCTCATTTACGAAACCCTCGGGGTGTCCGACTCGTACTTGGGCAATTTTTTTATTTTTATAATGTAAGTGTCTCTTGCTTCTAATGCCTTTTCCCAGTTTATTTGGGGTCGGACCTCTGGATATTTATATCAGCTATAAATTTCCAGCCTTTTCTAGGTTACTCTAGGACATTTAGGAGTCCTCTGTATTCCTACGTCGAGTTTTAGAGCGACTTTGACTGGGTTTCCCTGTTATAGCTCTGACTTTAAAACTACCTGTGATGTGTTCATCTCTGATCCCCCAGTTTAGTCACATCACCAACCCATCGAAGCATATTCGATGGCATGGAATTTAGATTTGTGTTCTCGTTTAAATCTCCAGCACTCTGTACCATAGAACATATAATTTTACACAGGTTTTATATACTTTCCACTTGGTTTTAATAGGCATCATATGATCATTGAGTATTCCTCACAACGATCGCCATTTCTTCTAGCTGGTGTTTATTATTTAAATTATGTCGGCGTCACAGAGGCATGATCAATATATAGAGTCGAGATTCAGGGTTGCCCGAATAGAAGAAGAACTTCGTGTGCTTTGTTTTAGTACTGATAATCCTTAAGCTATTGCTTTCCTGTGCATGGTCCGTGACCAAGGCTATTTCGTTGGCATATAAGAGACAACATGGTAACTCATCTTGAATGTTGCCTATGAGATAATTTTTAAATTAAAAATCTTAGTGTGTCTACAAAAAAATCTAGACCCCTCGTTAAAAGAACCTTAAATGATAATATTTTGAGTATATAATCTTGCCGGTTATCATAAATAATTATATCTACTTAGTATGACTAGTAGCCAATTATCATCGTTAATTCAATATTTGTTTAATTCATAATATTATCACATCGTTATTGCCTTATAAAATCAACAAATATATTTATATCTGATTCTGTAATCTTATCTATTTCATAGGGATAATCGGTTAATATACTGACGAATTTGCAGTATTTATAATTATGTATAAAAATAAAGATGACAAGTGTTTTTATATATTTCTTAGGAACTTTGTTTTGCAGTGTATTTTAAGGTTTGAATTTTAAAATAATGTCATTTTTATTTATTATATATTATACTAATAGGAAACATCCAAAAAGTAAAATTTTTTTAGCACTGGTCAGGAACAAAATATAACTAAATAGAATTATAGTAATTTTCTATTAAGTCTTTACTAACCATACAGTTTATACCCATTGTAAGTGAATCCCAGAAAAACAGTAAATAAAATAAAATCTTTTTAAAATAATTACTGATATGAAACTACTTCTATTTATATATAATACATTCGTGAAACTGTAGGCTAATCATTTTGGCTTAAATATGTAAAAAAAACCCATTAAACTAATGCATAATCTAAGCATAGATAAATGATTTCAAAAGTGTTTCAAGATTTAAGAAAGTTCAAAATTAATTTAAAAACATGATCTACAGTTTCTTTAAGTCCATAACATAAAAGATAAACTTACTTTTGAGGGTAAAAAGGAAAATAAAATGAATCCGCAAGTCTATTTCTAGATTCTCCTCAGTACACAAGAATCACTGAACCTAACTTTAAAAGCCAGTAAAATGTCAAAAACACTGGACTGGAACAAACCAAGTCCATACAATCCTCTTACTGGACAATATGTCGCCTTTTAAAACATATTGTGGTCAAGTAAAATATTTAAAAGCGGATATTTTGGATCATTGATAAGTTTCTTTATAAAAAATATGTAATATTTCAAGGAAAGTAACTTAAAGTGAATTAGAAAATTCAATTTAGAATTACAAATATTTCGAGATTAACCTTTTTACCATACCATACGTACATCAGAGTCCATTTACAATTATAAAAAAATGCAATTTTTTATAATTGTAAATAGACTAGTATCTGTCCCCGACTTTGTCCGTGAAGGTTGCCGTGAGCTTGTCATAGGTTTCTAGATTGAGCCCGAAATTAATTTAAAGACATTCACTCCCATGATACAAATAATTCAGGTATAGTAACCGGCAGCTATCTTTAGGTCTGAGCAGAAATAGTGGGGAAAAAATTGCGTATTGTGAGCGTACTGTGTGCCTGTATTGGCAGTTCCATCTGTGAGGTATACTATTTTAACAAATTGCAGACACGTGGGAACTGAACCGTCGCATAAGAACCAATCGCGCTCCCCGGTAAAAAGGCCCTAATAATGACTTCTGTGCATTCAAGGTCAAACCTATGCTTATGTTCCGGTAGCTATACCACGCCTCTTTCCGGGATATAAAGTATCATTTATAACTCGGAGAAAAATGAGAAGGGAGGAAAAGGATATATTGAAAATATTAAGAGAGGTGATGATATTAAATGGACTATCGGGTTAACCCAACGTAGATACTGCTACTGAACTGCTGTAACAACTAAACATCATGATCACTAACAATTACGACAGCAACCTTATGTAAGTTCCACAAGCTTTTAACAGATGGCGTTGTAAGTTAGTAAGTTATTACAAAACTTTAACATCTTTTGCTATCTTAGCTGGGTAAGAATTCAATGTATAATGCTGCGTTACTACGTTTGTAACATATTTTCTATTACAATATGATTCATAAATGGAACTTGTACAGTATGAGGTTGTTTCAGGAGAAATAAAGTTAACTCAACCAGATGTTCTAGCCACTATTACATAAGAAATAGTCCAGGTTTTAGCGTCTTAGAACGTCGGTGACTTATAGAATTTATACAATGTAGAAGCGCTATAAAATGACCTCATAAAAGGATACTGTATAGTAATCTCTTCCCTTCCAGCTGGCGAATAAAATACAGTGGATTTCACTTTACTTCGGCTTTCAAATTAAATCCTTCGCTGAGCTTCTTTACCGTACTGAAACAACTAATACAATTAGTTTAGGATAAAATTAAACTGTATAAATGTTGCTTTTACTACAAGCTCTATTAGAAATAATGATTTTATTCTTCTGTTAACACTTGTCAACAAAATTATGTCTATGTAATTTATAAATTATGTTATATTTGGCATGTAGTGAATTGCTCTTGATTATGTAGTAGATTGCTAAAATACTTTGACTCCATTTACCCTGATTAGACTTCCGAACTCACTTCGTTATTACCGGTTACAGACCCTTCGTAATCCAGAAAAAATCCAAAAGGGTATCCACAACATGAACTTTTGGCGACTTATCATAATACGAGGTTCAATTTTAACTTACTAATTAGCGCATCAAAGTTGATCTGATGATGAAGACGGTAGGTGAGTAGACTTTAATAGTCTTCCTAACCTCACTAGTTTGGAATCATATGATTCGTTTAACCTGATAATTGTATCACTATACTTAAGTAATAACTAATGGTTTTTTCATAAAACAGTGCCTTGATATTATAACTGCAGGAGAACTGAAGTAACTCTGAGCTGAAGATGAATTTTAGTGTAGAGATATAGGTGACATTGGAGAAGGATGAGGACTACTATCTCTTACGGGAATAAAACTTAAAGAGGTGGAAACAGGCGACAGGAAATTAGAATATGAAAAATCCCCCTTTATTCATTTAATAAGAAATATAAATTTACGTTACGACTATGTTTCTTAATCACGTGAAAACTCTACATTATATTCTAATTATAAACATGTATCCTACGTATATATTTATTTAGGCTCGATAGATATAATTTTCGTGTAAATAAGCTTTACAGAAGGTGAATCAATAGAAGAGTTCAAGGTCGGGGAAACTGAAAGGCTTACGCGTAATGGCCTCTCGGATCTCACGTAAATTCAGCTAATAAATTATTACGTTCTTACATTTTGATTTACAAATATCATTTCAACTTTCCCGTTATGGCTAAAATTCTTTTATGGTTAATGGTATGAAGTAATCTATCGCTTCTCTGAGGTTAAATATCTCTGAATATTCGTTTGGATTTAGGATATATATTTTTTAAACCTGTAAAGAGCAATCTTTACAGGTTTAGTATCGCCTTTTGTATCGCCATCTGAAATTTTGTAAATCTCTAAATATGAGCTAAGCTACATTATGTGTTGTAAAAAATTAAATATTGATCAACTAGATACACTTTGGTTAAATTATCAATAGAAATAAGTAATACAAATAAGTCAGGACGTTCTCAATTTTATTTTTAATGAATATTTGGCCATTGGAATTGCCTTAAATGTTGTTTACAAAAAGTTTAGATTACAAAATTAGATTAATAAGCATTACAAAAACCACTGAGGTTTGTCTTAAAAATAAAAAATATAGTTTAGGCTTGAATTATTGTGATACTCTAAAACCTTACCGATTGTATTTGATGGTAATCAAATAAAAGCTTCTTTATGATAGTAATTCTTTCACACTGAAGATTGCAGTACTAACCCAATAAAGTAGAAATTTACTTGAAGAATCAACATTAAAATAATTTGTTTTAAGAAGTTAATTGATTTTTGAATAAACATTCGTTTGTCTGTAATGAGCAATTTAGATATTGAATAAATTTAGTAATAATTTTTACACGTACAATACATCGATTTATCAAAAATCTTTTAGTTTTAAATATATTGTTGCTAAATAAATATTTTATTATTATCCCGCAGGAACTCTGAACGTATGTGGAAATCCAGGTTATATAGTATCTGTGTGCTAAATTTAATTGAAATCCGTTCAGCCGTTTTCGCGTGGTTGAGTAAGAAACATCCAAACATTTAAACATTCACATTTATAATATTAAAAACAAAAACAAATTAAATGACAGGTTCCTTTTTTGTAAGAAAGGACAGTGGTGCAAAACTTTTGGCATTCTTTGTTGTTCTTGCAGAAAAAACTTCGCCTCACTCTGTGGTGGTTAATGACTTCGCCTACACTTCTTGTTTTGAACTCAGCTTGGTTCATTGCATTTTCTGTAAAAAAATGTTGCTAGAATAAATAAAAAATTCTTTAGTGTATCGTGGGACTTAGGGTTTACTCTGCTCAATCATGCCATTATAATTGTATATATATATGTCGGAAACTAAAATAAAAAGGGAATATTTCAATAAGCATCGTATATTCACAACGGATGGCCTATAATATAAGCTACGGGTGCAACAGTCAGGATAAGACTAAACTAAACATCAGGTACAATTCTGACAAGATCTATTATGACAGGAACCCAAGCAGTGCCTTGGACTTGTGACAAGGTGTAGGCTTAAGGGATCCCTTTATGTAATAACGACACTCACCTCCACTGCTTAGTTTCACTGTTTAAGTCTAAGATTAGACTAACATAAACGTAACCTAACACAAGGCTAACCTAACCTAAGGCTAACCTAAACCTAACTCACACCGACATATATATAACAATATTTTTTTGTATTTAATTTGAGTCACATAAAAAAAATATATGTCGGGGATTTTAAAACGATGTGAAAGGAGATGGAAGGAGGGAGATGGGGAATATTGAGGAACACTAAAAGGGGGTGATGGTATTGAATGGAATATTGGGTAAACGCAACGTAGATACTCCTATTGAACCGATATGATCTCTAACAATTACGACAGAAACCTAAGCAGTGCCTTGGACTTGTGACCAAGGCTTAAGGAGCTCCTTTAAGTAATTACAACACTCGCCTCCACTGCTAGGCTCTCTATTTAAACCCAAGGTTAAACGCACATAAACATAACCTAACACATGACGAGGTAATTACATTGTAAGGTACTCACGTGACCTTGATCGGACAGCACTCCTAGCACTAACACAACACTATCACTATTTAGACACTACTTCACTTCTTGAGAGACCGCGCACGACTAAGACTTCAGTCAGACTGTCGATGGCATATAAAGGGTCGAGGGTCGAGACTGTCAAAACAACGGAAGTGACTATTACCCTACTCCAACGCCATAGACAGCGATGATAATTCGATTTAATCGATAACTTTTTACTATTCTCCGACATATATTTTTAAGGTTCTGTCTGTCCGACTGACTGTTATAAGGCTGTATCTGATGAACTTTTTTACAAATGATGTATTTCTATTGCTCCTCTAACAAAAGATACGAAAAACAGAATAAAATCAATATTGAAAGAGGCTCCCATACAACAAACGTGTTTTATTCTTCTTAAATATTGGTACAGAAACTTTCGTTCGCGATTCCGACACGCACTTAGCCGGTTCTTTTAATTATTTAATTTCATTTTTAGGTACAACGTTTTAACAATAGTGTACTTTAAAACTAGTACAAATTTCAATATAAGATAACTTACAAAATTTTCTACAGTTTGATATTTGTAAACTTCTAAGCTTTAAAGGAAGATATTGTTTTTAAAAAAGCTAATTTATGGATCTTATAAGTTATTTAGAATGAGTGAATACACCTAAGTCACAAAGCCTAGTAATTCTTGAAAGAGAGAGTAAAGTAAAAGAGTAGAAATAAGTGAAAGAGTGAAAACCTAAATTCAATCTTACCTGGTAATGCACTAATGCTGTTAAACACTAGACAAACAAGTGCAATAACTAGACAGACTTTCATTTTATTTAAAAAATAATAATACAATATGAGTTATTAACAAATATTTCTTTATATATAATATTGGACAAAGAAAAAGGGGAATCCTAATATATTGCATATGTGACATTGTTTGTACAAACATGATGAAATGTTTTCCTTATCAAGTTCCTTGGAAATTCTTTTGTTTGTCATCTTGTTATTATTATGACATTACTAGTACAATAAAATGTTTTATTCTTCTAAAAATTTGAAACTAAAATGCAAATGGGCAAATAATATGAAAAGAGAAACAATAAAATGTACCAAAGGACTTAGAATACTTAAATATTTTTGAAAACTGTTATTTCCTTGGCAAGGCATATATTATAGTCACTCTTGAATGAGATGTACTGATCGAACTCTCAATTATTTTTTAACCTCAAATTGGCCTCCCACGTATTCTGTAAACGTTGTTGGTTGTTGGGGGTTAATGTTGACCATTTTAAAAGAAAAAAACATGTATGACAAACTGATAACACCGTTGAATATAAGCTAATTTAAACCTGATGACTTTAGCAGAATTTGTTTATCAAAGGCTTTCAAATGCGATTATTTTCTAACGACAAGGATTCATAAAATGAAAATTAAATTAATTCTTAATAAGTGTACATAAAAACAAAAAAAAAATTATACACAAAATCCTGTTTGCATTATTGTGTGTTTGTCGATGTCAATAGAGTAGTAAAGTGAAACTTTTTTGAATAAATTATTCGTAATTTGGGATATAAACAATTTTTTTAATCTTAAATATTCATTATGTTGGCAATACTTTGGATGGCTTTTGGCTCGATAATTAATGACATACCACAGATATTGTCTAATGTGGTAAAAGTAGCATAGTTTAGTGAGGTTTTTAGAGATCACTTGATTCGATACGATACGTTACTTTAATTATTGAGTGGTAAGTAAAAGGTACAGTAGGTAATAGATGTCATTTTATACAATCAAAAGAAAAAAAGCATATTTCATATAAAACTATAAATGTTCGTAAAGAAGCATGAAATAGAATATCATTATAATTTAAATAAATATTATAACAAGTGGACTCAACGTTTCAACACAAAGAGAATTATTTAACGTGGCAACTTCCATAACCACAAAGGACTAAAAATATAATATCTTCGTTCATGTCCTCGTAAAACATGTCTGGAAAATATTATGATGAATGTTCCTGCGTTAAATAAATCTCACATTTGTTTAAGTTTTTTGTTTCATTTTCTCTATTCGTACTTCAGTTTCATTACACTATTCAATAAAAATATATGTGTTATATTTATATTGAATTTTTATTTATTCTCGTCTATTTACTACGTATACTTAGGTTTATTAATTTCACATATGAAGCGTCAGTAGCTCAGTGGTTCGGGCGTTGGATTCACGATAGCTAAGTCGTGGGTTCAAATTCCGGACATTGGACTACTGGCGTGGCCCACTCCTGACACAAGCATTTTAGCTAACTAGGAGGGGTAAAGGGAATACTAGTAGAATGTGATCCATACTGCTAGTAATCTTTATTTAAAAAAAAACATATTAATCATCAACACCGACGTAATTATAAATTACTAATTCCCAAAGACATAACGGCCACACAGCTTGACATGCACTTCATCGCTACGTCGACAGATGGCGTACGAGTTTAAGTATTTTATTCGCGATAAAACATAGCATCTGCCTCATCTCATCTTGATCTAAAGCTCCAATCTATCTTCGTACCAAATTTCATCAAAATCGGTGTAGTGAAGCGTGATTGCGTAAAAGACATATGTAGACCATCTATCCGTCAATAGATGGCTTAAGTAGTAGTTAAATTGCACTTTCGTTTGCTTAGTTTGTATTCTTAATTAAGTATTAGCTACGTTTTTTAAGAGTAACTTTTGTAATTATAATATTAGTTAGGATTAGGATAGTAGGATTGAATAGATTACTCAGAAATAAGCGATAGACACTTGAAAATGTATCCCTATCCTTAAACAAAATAATCTAAATTTTTTTTAGAGAAAACAGCATCAGTTAGATGGTGAATTTGACTTTGATCTTGAATAATTTTATTTTATTTATGTTAGTTGTAAAACCGAGTTCGCCTGGCGACCATTGTAGCTGTACTGTGCTGTGCTGTGGTAAGGTGTCGTGACTGACTGGGACTCCAATGTGAAGAATTTCGTGAGTGTTTGATAGTATTTGTTTGGTTTCGTCTAAAGTTTGCCACAATTAACATAACTCTCATATAGATATTATGCCTGTTTAAGAAACTTTTGAGCATGTTTGGCAAAAATTTAATGGTGTCGTGGGACACCGGATAGGAAAGAAAATATTAATTTTAAGATCTATTCGAGGTATAAAGAAAATAATTATTCGGGTATACATTTTTATTATGATTTTTTTATTGATAAAAAAAAAAACTACTTTACAAAGTTATCAACTTTATTTTATTTACAATGATTTATAAAAATAATAACGGTCATCACGTAAACTATACATTAGACACTGTATAGCCATCATACAAAGACTATACATAAATAAAATAGAAATTCTTGCTAAAACCAATCCAAGGTGTAAAAAAATTAGCCATAAAATGTCTTTCATCGCATGCGCTGCGGAAACTATTGATGATAGAACAAAAAAATGTTTTACAATATTATAGAACGTATCAATATGTACAAAAAACTTCGCGAGACCATATGTCCAACTATTGTAGTTATATCACTATAACTACTTTTTTACATTTTAGTTAAGTTGATATAAATGCCTATCAAAATCAGGGCATGTTTTCCATACCTTTGTATTAATTCTTATCCAAATAAATTATTTCGTATTCAAGGCTGTTTCAATATCTGTTAAATACTTTTTGAATTATTGAAATCAGACATTTCCTTCAGAAGAAAATACGAAATAAAAAATGTCAATATAAACAAAATAATAATCTTACGTTACGGACGTTTTTTCCCGGCTAGGGTCCCCTCCGCATCGTCCCATAAGGAACTTCGTTCCAAAAATTCTTAATTACCCTAATACCTGCTGAAAAGTACGTAAAAACTTATTTCTTACTACTTACTCTTTTGACTCTGACTCTTTCTTACACATATACACACGCAAAAAATTCAAAGTATCCAATATTGTGTAGAATCGTACTTATTATTGTAAAACAATACCTATCATACACTAATAATATGTACTTTAGATATGTAGCCGAGCAGAGAAAAGCCAGAGGAATTGCGACCCAGGTACAACGTTCGCCTCTCCTGCTTTTCGACTATCATACACAACATTCAGTTTACTACTTTTAGCCAATTAAATGTATTGCTAAATATACTGTATAAATAAAACTAACAGATGCACACCAAATTACACTAATGTAAGATATTTAACGTAAGATCCAAGTAACGTACACTTATACTAAAAGTCTATTTAATTTCATTTTAACGTACCAACTTAAAAGTACTCAGTAATTGCTGTTCCCGGGAAATGTTGCGAAGAAATTCGTAAGCTTCAAGGATACTTAAGAAGCAAGTTCATTATGAACGAACAGAATAGTTAATATAAAATGCTACTTTTACTACACTACTACTACAAACTTTTAATTTTAATACTAAGTAGAAAAAGTAAAAATTAAGAATTGGGTGTGATCATTAAGTATTTTACATACATACATTTTACAAGTAACTTAACAATGTTTGGCTCTCTACTCATCTACTTAGTGAGTGAGTTAATCCTAACTTGAACAAGTATTTAAAATAAACTTAAACAATCATTAATCATTAACATTTCTGTGTCTTTTCCGAGCATTAAATAGGAAAGGTATTTGTTTATAATTTAAGCACATTTTGGACTATTTTGTTAGCTGTTATCATATCATTTGTTTTCAGATATCATCTTGGGTATACTGCCCATGAATTCACCGTACACAACAGATATAAATTAGTAATCAACTAAAACTTATATATTGCTAGTACTAAAAATGCTGGAATAATAAAAATTCTATCTAAACTAGCTACCAATCTTCGGTTTGTTCAAGTAAAATGCCATTACGAGGAGCAAAATTTTTGACACTGATTTTAAATATCTCATATTTTCTAAGATATTAATTTTATTGATATGCTGTAAAGGATAATTTTGATTTACATTAAATACACCACTTATAATATGTATTTGATTGGATAAGGAATTACACTGTATTGCATAGCGTAGCTTCATAAATACCCCATTTTCTTTTTGTAATATGTTAAAAACAAAATGGTTATTGTAGGTTATGATTAGAAGATAGATGGACTAAGCAGATCTTTTAATATATACAATTCCGTAGTAAATTATTGATGTTGATCTATTTTGTAATATTCGTCGTATCGTTTAGCCACCGTTTCCAATGTAAGTGCGCAAAAATATGTGTATTACGTTCTCACATTACAAATCGATGAAATTTTAGATTCTTTTCTACCATACGATATCACACAACTTCATCTTAAATTAATTTATTAATTTTATACGATGTACAAAATACAGAATTAAAATGCTTTACATAACAAGGCCAAGAAACCAAGCTTAGCTAGTAGTAATTAAGATAAACCACATTAATAATGTACATAACATATCAAAATAGGTTCTCCCCTAATCGTATTACATTACCTGCTTTATTGCGAGCGAAATCCTCCTATAGATTATTCGGTATATTCCAGTAAGAACCTTTAATAACTTTCAATTGAGAGACTGCTAGATTAGATACTTAATTACTTTATAAAATATTAGTCGAAATACCCACGCTTCGCTGAGGTAGAAAGATTTTAATATAAATAGGTTTTAACGATAAATGAAGCTTATATTCCCATCATTTATATAATAAACTTGACTCAGAGCATACTTTGAACTTTGATGGCGTTTTGCAGAATGTTGGGACCATGTTTCTGGCTTCAGAAGATATGAATGATATTATCTTATTTATAAGGACGCTATACTACACAGTAAAAACCTCGTAAAAGATAATAAAAATATGCACTATAGATGGAAACCGAGAAGTATAATCCCAAACACTCACAAAAAATTATATAAAAAATCACTATATACAACAGCAAATTATAAAACCTGGGTTGGTCTTGATTTTAGAGGATCTTTTCTCCTACAAGTTTTAGTTTTCTTCTTCACTTCCCTTTACATTAATGCTATAGTAGTAGATATTTTGCTTTGGGTCCACTGAAATGACAGCATTTTTCTCTTGAATTTTAGTCTCCTATTTGTCATAAGAAATATTTGTTTAACCAAACCCTTGTCCCTCCATATCTCCAATTTTTTTCAAATTTTTTAACTTAATTGGGAAGTCTTGAAGCAACTTTCACCGAGTTCGTTCAAATGCTATCAAATTAATTTTTTTCATACTTTACACTTTTAGAAAGACATAGCAGACAAGCATACATTTTATACCCTCCTAATACCCTCCTTGTTCTTAGGAGGAGACTCTGGCATCACCGATTTGTGTGGCAGCCTGTTAGTTATGATGACCAAATGAATACGCCGCCACGATGAAAATATTGATAATTCGCGTGTAATTTAAGGACTATAACTCCTATTTAATTAACGTCTATTTCAATTAACAATATGGAAAGGAAACTTGTAAACATTCATCACTCCAGTTGACGTAAGATCTAATTAGAGAACATTTGTACCAATCAATATCAAAGTTCAAGGACGGAAAACTGAATGGTTTAGTAATGGGTAACTTTTGCTAATAATTATTACTGATTTACTATTTGAGGCTTAAGATTAGGAGGTCCAAAAAGTATGTTTTTTAAGGCTTAATGAGTCATTAAATACTAAATTACCCAATAAATATTCGATCAAGACGGTCAAATTTAGATTTCTTTTCCCTTATAAAATAGTTTTTACCCGACTACGGTGAAGCCAAAAGAAAGGGTATCTGTATGTTCCGCTCTAGCGCCTAAACTACTCAACCAATTTTAAAGATTGAGGTGTCAATAGATTTGTAATAATAGCGCGGGTGTCATAGGCTATATAAATTTTATGATTTTTTTATGACAGAATTTAAACCTAAGATTCTCACATCGAAAAAAATTAAACTGAGATAATCATCACGTGTCTGGTGTCAAAAGAAAGGTCTCGGTGAGCACACTAAAAAGGATGAAACAACAAAATAATTCAGATAGAAACCCAGAAATGCATAGGTACAAAAATGTCAAGGTAGAACCGTGGTCGCACTCACAATGCCTTCCATATTTTCAATTAAAACTCCTTTCTTTTTTTACTTTATATCTCTTTCTCTCTCTATCCGTATCAAATTGCTTAAAAATCGGTTAAGGGGTGTAAGCATGAAAGCGTAATAGACAGATAGTTACTTTCGCAAAAAAAAAATAGTATTAAACTACATTTTGTACACCTTGTTTAAGTCTAAAGATGATGCTAAGTTTAAAAAAGTTGTTTATTTCTAGCTTTTAAGATAAAAAATGTGTCATTCTCTACCTCATCGTATGATGTTGTTTAAGTAATTTGTCTAGTTAAGTTTAAATATAAAATAATGACCAGTTTAAGACTGATTAATAGTTACTTAGAAAGTATTTACTATAAACGTCAAAATATTTTTGTTATAAACTTTTGATTAATAAAAAAATGATGACGTACATATATTTATTATTCTGTATTTCTTTCAGCATAACATATGTTAATTTTTCCCCCTGCGAAAAAACAGATTTTCTAATTCCTTGTAATTATTTAACAAATAATTAAACACATAATACCATTTTGATTTTGATTGAAGTATCATGTATTCTAAAATCATGTGTAAATGTCGAATAATTCTTGAGCTACAACTAAAAATATATTTATTGTTAATTGTAGCCCCCGGTCTCCCCTACAAACAAAATTATGCTAGAATTGACATTTCAAAAGCACTTTCATCGTTTCGGGGAAAAAGAAATAAAAACTAAAACATAATGTGATGACGTCACATATACTGCTGAATAAGAGAATGCCTGCTTTATTTGTTAAAATAAATACATGTCGCTATTCAACCGTATATATCACGTCTTTTGGCGTTTACGTCTTTTTAGAATAGATTAAATTTCAAAATTGATTTTAACAATTACCGGGCTCATATTTTGAAAAAATAAAAAATATGTGTCTATTTATTTTTCTTCTAGTTTCGTATAACCTAATATAGATATGTTAAAAATATGAAATGTTGTCAATTGTAATAGATAAATTATTTTAGCTACTCCCATGCTTTAAATTCAATAATTAAAATATCCAATGTCCTAATATAATAACCATTATATAATCCAAACGGATCATATAATGTTGTACTGAATTTTATAATAACACTTAAATTCGGATTCCTTCTACGCAACGGATGTACTCAACAGACGGCCACATTCTTACTGCTCGATGCGCGGTGCGTGGTATGAATGGTATGAATTTCAAAAAAAGAACAGTCATCCACGCGAGTTTCACTATCTAGAAAGTCGTGCGTCGTAAGAAAAAGTTATTCGAATCCCCGCCATTTTTATTTGATATTTTTATTGTTTTCTTTACATTTTTATTGTAGTCTTTAATTGGACTATACAAAATGTTCATTACAACTACAATAAATGATTGTTTCATCAATACTTAGTTTATGTGTATATACTCAGTAATGGGTGATGTTAGGTTACTAGGTGTGAGTGTTTCAATGTTAGCAGTAAACAAACTGTTTCAGAATTTTTTATAGAGGATTTAATTATGGGTGTAGATAGTCTTGTATGCAACTATTGATAATTAGGTATTTAAACACTCATGTGATATTATTATCACACTCCGATTCGCTTCAACCCACATTCGTGTTTTGGTAAAGGATGATTTTACTCTAATATATATTTGAATCTACTTCTAGAAAATTGAAGTTCCAAGTCGAGAAGTGGCTCATACAAGTAAGTGAAATATAAAGAAGCCACATAGCGAAATATCCAGTTGCCTGCATATCAAATCATTTCACGCGAGCGAGCTATACACCCGACTGGTTCTGCAGATAATAAACCGTTATAAATTTATCAAAATACGTTACTGGATAGAATGTTTTGCGATGAAAAATATACGCTTGTTAGTTGCCTGCCATTTGTTTATACTAACAAGATAACTTGGGAATGATACGTCGAACTGGAGTTTCTTTTAATTTTGTTGACTATACCTTTATATATTGCATTCATACATTTATGTCCTTTTATTATAAGATGTTTACGCAAATACGGCTGAACGGATTTCAATGAAATTTGGCACACAGATACTTTAAAATCTATATTAATATATATGCTAACTTTTATCCCGGAAATATTCACAGTTCTACTAATTAAATGTATAGGAAAGAGAGTATATAAGTTTATTTTAAATGTGACCAATAATAGTTATTACTGTAGTTGATTTTTAAAACGTACTCGAAATTTTTTTTTTAAATTTTTTTTTTCTCGACACACTACGGAATCTTTTTATTGACATATTCTTTTTACGAAAAAAAAAACAACCAGAACTCTTAATAATTAATGTCATTGTGATCATGATGAAATCAAGATTTGACTAAAAATATTAGATTGGGGAAAAAGTTTCTTCGCATTTTTTAAAATAATTCAAAACATTTTTTAATATAGTTTATTTACATTTAACTAAAGTATGTAGGTACCATTTTGTTTGATAACTTTTTGCCATCTTGTAGGTAGGGACATGATCGCATTGCTATAGAAATTTTGGGGCTTCTGATCAAAAAACCGCGACAAGTAGTTTTGGCAGTCCTCTTGTGATGATAACCTGATACTGCCTAAAGAATTCTGAAGAGACCGAAACAGGTGGAAATCTGAAGGTGCAAGGTCAGCGCTATACGGCGGATGCATTAATACCTCCCAGCCAAACTCTCTTAATTTTTGCTGAGTGGCTAAAGATGTGTGAGGTCTAGCGTTATCATGATGAAAAACCACACCCCTCCTGTTGATTAATTCTGGCCGCTTTCTCTCAGCTTCTTGCTTTAATCTCATCAGTTGTTTGCAGTAGAGTTCAGAATCGATGGTCCTGGCTGGTGGTAACAGCTCATAATGAACAATGCCCTTCCAATCCCACCACACACATTGCATCACCTTGTTGCGAGTTAACCCGGGTTTCGCCACAGTCTGTAAAGCCTGACCGGCCTTTGACCACGACCTTTTTCGCACGTTCTTGTCGTACGTGATCCACTTTTCATCACCAGTTATCAGCTTCTTCAAAAATGGTTCGGTTTCATTACGTCGTAATAAAGAATCACAAATGAGTACACGGTTCATTAGGTTTCTTTCAGTGAGCTCGTGAGGTACCCAAATATCGACATTTTTTGTGTACCCAGCTTTTTTCAAATGCACCAAAAGTATTTTGTGGTCAATTCTCAGTTCTTCAGCTACGTCGTAACCACTGATATGCCGATCTTGCTCCACTTTTTCAAAAATGGCGTCCATTTTATCAGTAATAGGGCGACCAGAGCGAGGTGCATTTTTGACATCAAAATTTCCGGATTGAAAACGCTTAAACCATATTTGTGCTTCTCTCACAGACACTACACTAGGTCCATAAACATCGCAAAATTTTTTCGCGGCTTGCGTTGCATCTTTCCCTTTTTTGTAGTAAACTTTTAAAATGTATCCAGTTTCTTCATGAGATTCACTCATCGTCACAGTACGAAAAACAAATAAAAATCACACATTTTCCTAATTTGAATCTGGAATTATCTTCTTTAAAATGTAAACTTTGAACGATACCAAAACCAGCCAGATACAATTAGTATAACCAAAGAGATTTTATTACAAGTTCATACATACTAAAATGCGAAAAGACTTTTTCCCCAACCTATTATGAAAAAATAATTATGACTCGAAAACTATTAAAAATCGCGGACATACATGGGTGACCTCTTGTATATGAGCCCGTAGTAAGGTTAGGCTAACATTTAATATCACTACAAATATGACATGGCAATACCAAACGATCAACAACCGAGAAAATAACAACATACAGTCAGAAAACAGCATTACAAATAAATATTGTATGATATAGAAATATGTCTAAAAATGTTACTTCTTCAATATTGCTAAAATTACATTCCAAATTGTTTCTTATTCTGTTTTAGACGAATTTTGTTTCTTAGAATTTAATATTATCTATAGATTTTCCAGTAAAAATGCAATAAGGTATAATGCAATGTAACTGGTCGTTAACTTTATTGCCTAGTTAGTAAAGTTAATGTTATGTAGCTTTTGAAAAAATAGTATGAATGAAGTAACTTTTGGTAATGAGTTTGAGCAATTGAAGTTAATGTTAAAGCACTTAAGAAGGGTATAAACCTTCACCTAGATCACAAGCCCCTAATACTACTCAGTTTCCTATTATAACAATGGAAACTTATTTATATGCCAATTTAACGTAAGTTTGATAGAAAGGAGAGACTTTACGGAGTAAGAGCTGTTTATAAGTCAACCGTGTCTTATGTCTCATACGACATATGAGTAAAGTTTTGAACAATTTCAATTCTTTAGAGCGTGATATTAAAGCACATCCGTAAAGAATCCGACAATAGACCGGCAACTCCTTGCTTTTGTCAAACAGTCTCGTTTTAAAAGATTGACGATGAATGTCGACTCAAGTACAGCCAAAATATAGAGAATTTAAAATAGGGTAATCCATACTCATATTATTATATATTCTATGAAACTATTACTACATCTTGTAAATTACAATGGTGATGAGAATACTATAGAAAACACTATCCAATTTAACATTGACAACTGTGTTGCTAGTGCATTTGTTTCATCATCATGATCATCACCCGTTAATGCCGCCCTGCTGAGCCGGTCTCCTACTCAGAATGAGAAGGAATTAGGCTACAGTCTACCACAATGGCCCACTGAAGAACTCACAGGAGTGCAGGTTTCCTCACGATGTTTTCCTTCACCGTTAAAGCAAGTGATATTTAAAACACAAATAACTCACGTAAATCAGAGGTACCTACATGTTCAAGATTGAACTAGGAGGTCCTAGTTCAATCTAAGTAGTAGTAGTAAGTAGACATCAACGTCTTATCTACTAGTAGAGTTTGGGAATTCCCGACAATTTCAAAGTCCCGGGACACGAGACAGCCTACAGTCAGAGTCCCAGGAATTCCCGGGACTCAAGAAATTTCGATTATCGAATTAAATAATCTTACTACTTATAAATTAATACTTATAAATTAGTCTTTTAAATAATCAACTGCCACATTAATTAGACTTCTTTACTGATTTAAAAAATGGGCTATTAAAAAAATCAAAGCGTCAACAGCTTTTTTCGACAAAATTTTTCTGATTTTTATAATAATACCACCAGACAAGGATAACACTCTCGTTTTCCTTCCATTTTTAATGTTGCTCTTCTTGGATATTTTTTTTATTGTTGTAAATGTATAAAAAAATCTGACTGACTCAACTAGCACAGATACAATCATAGTCCAAACGTCACAGAACTACCATTATGGTGGAATGATGACGGCGCGGCAAACGCATTTATTGTGTGTGTACTCATTATCTACGTAGTGGATCAAGTAATGATTCATTAAACTAACAGGTGGCGCTAAGCTCCAACCATTTTCGAAAATCTTGTCTCATCTCGAATCTCGACTCGAAAGTACCGGGACTCGAGAAATCTAAAATTATGAAAAGTTCCGGAACTTTTAGACACGAGACATTCCGGGACCCAAATGCTAACCACTAGGCTATCACTGCATATTATTAGCATTGATAACCCAATTATTTTTATCTTTTTACTAGATTACAACACTTGTATCTCTCTATAACTGAAACTCTACAACTTTATTACAATTATTACTGCCTATAATATTATAATTTATATTTATTGGCACATGTAAACAATACTGAACATTCCTAAATAGCTCTAAAGGGAATTTCATAAAAGAAAACATCAGATATAATCGCTACGCAGGGTTGGAAGCGTAAAATTATTTTTTACTACACTCAGCGAATAAAGTTGAGAATCCTATGTGCGAGTAGTCTTGCAAATATGTGGTGTTTTGTACGCTTAATCCGCCATTTTGAGCGTGTTTTCTGTGTAGTGCCGCATTATGGCACCTGTAGACGACTTGTTATATGAAAAAATCAGCCATTTTGATTTCAAATTGCCGTTCCTCGACGCGAACGCTCAGAAAGGGAGAAGTTCAATGACAGGTGCTAAGAATATGTTACATAACAAACTTTTTCTATACAAAGCTGAGCCTTTTATTAAAGTTTGTCGCATTACAACAAAAGAACCTATTAGAGTTTTTGTAAGAACAATCTTGTTTTGTTTATGGAATTGTTTTGGTAGGTGTTTGTTACATGACACTAATGAAGGTTGGGGAGTTTTGAATAAATTTGTTTTTCTTTATGTTTTCCATTTCATTTTCTACTCAAAATGTAACGAAATATTATTTTTAGCTATTGGAGAATATGACCTTCAATACACTTTATATTATATTACAGTTATTGAATATAAATAAATTCTCTGATAATCAGGATTATAAATTCAACAGACAGATTATTTTAGGCAATCATCCTCTGAGAGTTGCTTGTGTTATCTATATGACAACTCTACAGTAACACAAAGACAATAATAATATACACTTTAGACGAAAACTCGAAGTTTATCGGAATACTGTTTTTTCAATAAAATAAAAGACACTACCCGCAAATATTTATCGTTATTACTTCTATCAAATAGAAGTCATTTGTAATCTCTTGTAAAATAAAAAGCATCCTACTAGCTGCGCCACATAAAGTGTGACGTCATCGAAAAGCAAGTATAAACTGATATATCAAAAACTAAGTAAAAGTCCTACCGGCTGCGCCATATGATAAGTAATAAAAGGCAAGTGCAGCCTGTAAACTGTTTTTAATGTAGAAATGTAATAAAAGCCTTTGTAACTAAAAATTGTTAACAAGAAATTTGACTTATATTTATCAGGTCTTCCCTTTCGTGAATGACTTACTAATTAACATTTGAATAACAATAGAGGTGACGATAACAGTAATGATGTCAGATTGTTTGTGTGGGCACAACCTTACGACAACAGGTGTTACGCGATAATGACTAAACAGCTCGTGAATTCGTAATGAAGCCCTGAGTGGGGCACAATGAAGGGTGTTACCACACGAATATAGGCCGCTGGAATAGACGAGAGGTAATAATGTATTAATAGCTTTGTTTTTATAAACTTTAATACATCAAAGAACTTTAGAGTTGCGTGGTATTATCTTCGTTTAATAAACCCCCCAAACATTCTAGTCAGAGATAAATCTTCCTCCAGGTACCTGAACTCATAATCAGAGTCCATTATATCAGAGAGATGTTGGTGGTAGCTTCAGACAATCTGACTGACGTGTGTGACGGTTATTATCTTTACATAAAGTAAATTTAACATTTAAGATAATAATAATAAATAATATAAAACATATCTCCTGAGGTGATTGACTGGTTTCGATGTTACTTGTACGGACGTCGGCAGCGTATACGAATTGAAGACTCTTATTCCGACTGGTCAATGCTTAGAGCCGGCGTTCCTCAAGGTGGCGTGTTGTCCCCTCTCCTATTCTCAATTTTCATTAATACTATTTGTTCCAAAATATCTTCTCTCTACCATCTCTTTGCTGACGATTTACAAATTTATGCACAAGCTTATATAAATGAACTACCTCATCTCATTAACAACATTAACAATGATCTCGAACATATCAACACATGGGGAAATTCGTTTGGGCTCAATATTAATCCGATCAAAAGTCAGTCAATTCTAATCGGTAGCTCAAGGTTATTATCCAAAATAGATGTATCTGTCTTACCTCCTTTATTACTTAACGGGATCTCAATACCATTTAATAAGACAGTAAAAAACCTTGGCATTATTTTTGATGAACATTTATCTTGGAGACCGCAAGTTGCGGATGTGAGTAGAAAGATGTTTGGAGCAGCGTCACTTCGTAGATTGCGCAATTTCCTACCCATACCCACAAAGATTGCGTTGGCTAATTCGCTCCTATTACCAATTCTTGATTATGCAGATGTATGTTATCTTGACGTTACTGAGGAGCAACTGAATAAACTTGAGCGCCTTCAAAATCTTTGCATAAGATTCATATTTGGACTACGAAAATATGATCACGTCTCTGAGTTTCGTAAACAGCTCAAGTGGCTCCCTATCCGACTTCGCAGGAATACTCGAATACTTCATCTTTTATACTGTGTGCTGTTCAATGCTTCTAGCCCTTTTTATCTAAAAGAGCGGTTTGAGTTTCTTTGTGAAACTCATAGTTAGTCACTCCGCTCTGACAACAATCTCATGCTCAAAACTCCATCACACAATTCCGGTTTTGCTACGAATTCCTTTATGGTCAAAGCAGTCTGCCTGTGGAATTCTCTTCCAAATCATATTAGAACGGCTAAAACTCTGAATAGTTTCAAAGACCAATTAAAATTATATTATTTATCGATCTAAGCTGTTGTAAATTTTGTTGTAATTTTTTTTTTTTTTTATTGGTAAAGTTATCATTGTAACAATATTTATCTAATAAATATATGTATGTTTATATGTAAGTACATCGTATTTATACTTGTAGTGTATGTATGTATGTATATATGTAGGCATATTGTATTTATCCATGTAGTGTATGTATGTATGTATATATGTAGGCATATTATGTTTATGTATGTAGTGTATGTATTAATATATATACCTGTTTATGAATGTATATTTAAGTTGAAGTGTTTGATTTGGTTATTATTTTTAGTGAGTGCGCCTACCGTTTCTTTTTTTTTTATTAATGATTCCTCCACCGCAAGGTTGCCTGGAAGAGATCGCTCTGAGCGATAAGGCCGCCTATTGTACATATATTTCTTTTGTGGTGTAATTTTTTGGCTTACTTTTGTAATATTTGGTGTACAATAAAGTATATTTATTATTATTATTATTATAAAGAGGTAATAAAATAGTAATTAATAAATATTATAACAATATGTACAAATAAACATAAAAAGTAATTTATTTTATATTTAAAACGTCATTTAATACATTAGAAATAATAATCGATCATAATTTTCAATAATAAATATATTAAAAATAATGCAAACGGTTCGTGTATTATGAAGACGGTTCGTGTATTAGTTAGTATGGCGAAAGTATGAAAACTGCCGATAGTCTGACCGATCGCCCAGCATATATAGGGAGGCAGCGTGAGATCGTCGGCACAGCATCTCACATTCATGTACTACATATGATACCGATATAATAAGAGGTCATAAAAAGTATTTATCACAGATGGTTTGTGGGTGACCATCTAAAGAATTATAACAATACAATACATGTATAGGGGCGATGCATGTAATAATAATGAACCTCTTAAATAATGAATATAAATATGTTTTAATAATACTACGTCCTGATGTCCTAGTTGATATCGCTGTGTCTATCACTCTGTGATTTGATACTCCCAGGTTTTTGATGATTCAGACGATGTTGTTTGTGTCTATTGCTGTGATTTGTTACTTCAACGTCCTGATGTCCAGTTTGATATCGCTGTGTCTATCACTCTATGACTTGATACTCCGAGGTCTCTCGTGGCTCAGACGATGTTGTTTGTGACTCTCACTGTGATTTGATACTTCAACGTCCTGGCGTTTCAGTTGATATCGTTGTGTCTATCACACCATCGTATCCAGTTGCTGAGCGGTGCGGAGGCTATAAGCCGAAGTGGTGGTTCTAGCGATGCTGGGTACAACCACGAACATTGTCCGTGGACTTTGTTTATGGACATTGTGAGTGGCATCAATAGTCCTTGTCAGGACTGCCCCTTAGCTTAGTGCTTTTAAATAGACATTGTAGCATGTTATAGTGTTAGGGCGTCTGGTGAATTATCCTTATGGGATGTTTACTAGCATATAGGACAGTGTGGCCTACTTTGTCTCTTTACTTCCGTGGCTTGCCATGTAAAATAATTATCTGGCGTATTACGTCTCTTTGTTTGACTCATATGCTCGATGGGAGTGTTGCTTTTTGTAAGCGAGTTGTACATATATCATATTTCACATTCCACTAAGGTGGACCATAACACATATTTATATCAGCTACGGCTGCAACGATTATCAGCTCCGGCTGCAACGACTTATCCACTACGGTGGTTTTTACTTATCAGCTCCGGCTGCAACAATATCCACTTCGGTGGCAACATTTTATCGGCTCCGGCTGCAACGATTATCAGCTACGGCTGCAACGATATCCACTCCGGTGGCAACGATAACACATTTATGTGAATATGAATATGTGCATTCCTTGCAATCAGCCGCCTAAGTGCTGTGAGTTCTTACGAACTGATGTTTGAACCAGTGATTTATTTATCACTTTATTTATAACCAGGGCTTGTCCCTTTGTCTTCGGACACCTTGCAGCTTTGCTGTTTTATTGAATTCATTTCCATCACAAGGCTCACGCCTTTTTATTATTACAGTTTCGGCTGATTTACTAAGGCTTCGGCTTTTAACACTGCAGTATCGTCTGTATTACCCGGACTTCGGTCTTTGCTAATGGAGCATCAAAAGTGTAGGCTCACTATAAATAGCTCCCACCTTCTATCCTGGAGGGTTCACGATTTGGTTGGAACCCCTGGTCGGTGGCGGGTGTGGGGCTGCCGACCCCTTTTCTCTTTTATATTTAAATATTATAGCAGTGATGGCCCAGTGGTTGAGATTTCAAGTCTTACTCGGGAGGTCCGAGGATCGATCCTGGGCACACACCTCTGACTCTGAGATATGTGTGTTTTAAGCAATTAAATGTCACTTGCTTTAACGGTGAAGGAAAACATCGTGAGGAAACCTGTACTCCTGAGAGTTCCCTAAAAGTTTTCAAAGGTGTGTGAAGTCTGCCAACCCGCACTGGGCCAGCGTGGCGGACTATGGCCTAATACTCTCCTCATTCTGAGGAGGAGACCCGGCTCAGCAGTGGGCCATTAAAGGGTCGTGATGATGATTTAAATATTATAAGAGGAAGGGAGAGACTCCCTCAGCTATCTTCTTTATCACTAACATCCTTCTGATGTCATTATTTATAAAATTATTATACATCTATGCGTTATTACATTAATTTAATAAAATACAAATCGATCTTTATTTAGTTTAATTTATCTTCTTCGATGACCTATTGAACTCATGCCTCTGATACACTAAAAGAACTTTGATGGTTATTGGCCTAATTAAATATTTTATAAATGCATTATTAGCCGTTATTGATTTGCTGTCTTCCTCTTGCGTTATTTATTTATATTTTTTATGTATTCTTTGTATATATTTTATAGAGTTAGCTCGATATAGTTACACGTGTCAGAAGTACTTTGTAAGAAGTCTTATTGAAATAAAGTATTTTGAGTCCACAAACAGTATTTGACCCAAAGACCACCTTTATATACGGTATAATTTCTTATAGTTATTGAAATTATATTATAAAAAATATAAAACAGTTTCGCAGCCCCAAAAAGAAAGTTTCTAGCGCAACAGTCTTCATGAAATTAATATGAATTTATGAAATAATATCTTGACTAGATTATAAACATTTAACACACTGCCGTGACCTTGTTTTTACACCTTATCGACCCTCAATTAAGGGCAGCGACTGCGAGGTGGTACGTGGACCCCCTGGAACTTGTCATCGCCTATTAAAGTCGATACAGACTTTAGGAATTATTGAATTTCCACTTCATATGAAGCAGGCGGTAGGAAGTATGATTTTCGTTCTAGAATTGATTATTTATCTAAGACCTCAATCTTGTCTGTTATCATTCTTTTACTCTTATCCAATCCCCTATCATTCTAAACCCTATCTTTTGAGCTAGCTTGATTTTACAAGTCATGCCACAACCTCAGAGAAATCTAGTACACAGTAGTGATTATAATATTCAAATCCATCGAAAGTAAAACCTCTAAAGCACATATATAAAACTTAATAAACGTTGCTACTTATTATGAAAATGAAAACATAGATCTAGTATATTATCTCTCTTGTTACGCGGAGAGAGAGTAATAAGACTCATGTTGATGTATAAAGAATTAATCCACTGAGACTCGTTGAAAGTTTATAAGAAAAAGTGAAATTTTCATCATCTACAAAATTTTGTTAATAAGAGTAATTCTCATCGAGGTTAAATATTTATCCTCAAAATTATTTAAACTTTAATCTCTTTATTTGCCTAATTTTGTATTTGTCAGTCTTCGATATTATTTTTTCTGTAAATACAATACAATAACTGTAGTTTATTTTGTTTATAATCGACATTTCTTGTCATTAAGCTTAGATAATAAACACATAAATTCCGATACTAGTATTTTTCAAAAGTCTAAAAAAGTTCAACATAATAATCGAATAAAAAAACTTAAACTGATACATTATGTAAAAGCTTGCTTCGAAGAAATTCACATGAAAATCATGTTTATTATCTGTTTTTTTAATTTTTAATTTTCATTAGCTAAAATGATTGTAGATGATGATTAGATGACTTCTAGTCAGTGCTTCGGTAGTCGGCTTTGAATATTATTATTATTTATACAGTATAGTTTAGTTAGTCACAGTATATAAAATAACTAGTTGACCTACCCCGGCTTCGCTCGGATGCAATTTAACATGTGTATTTAGGTTTAATGTCAGATATATTTATATAATCGCTTTACCACTATATTTTACATTTTAAATTATATATGACTAATTACCCAAACACATAACGGCCACACAGCTCGACATGCACTTCATCCCCACGTCGATAGATGGCGTACGAGCACACTAATTTGCTTAGTTTGTATTCTTTAGCATTTTTTCACGATAAAACATAGCCTATGTCCTACTTTATCTCTCATCAAAATCAGATCAGTGATATAAGCCTGATTGGGTAACATACAGACACGTTTATCCTTCATTAGATGGCATAAGTAATAGAATAAATCGCATTTTTGTTTGTTTAGTTTGTATTGTTAAGTATTTACTTTCGAAATTATAATATTAGTTAGAATTGGATTAGAAACACGTAGAAGACAAATATATAGAAAGTATTATTTTTCTTTTATACAGATTGAAATTAACCTAAATAGGATACAGATTATATTTATTACAATAATTATCAAAGGCAGAAATAGAATTTACTAGAATCAAATAAAATAATAATACATAGAAATAATTATTCTACTTCTGATATATTGATATGATTGATAAAAAAAGGTTCCTCGTATTGTTTAAAATCAGATTTATTTTACATTTTGCTTTATCAAATAATTAAAAAGGCAGTATAAATAGGTTTATTTAACTTCAAAGCCGCATTGATAACATAATCATTATTTATCGTGTAATAAACAAAAGATAATTTCTCGAACTTATAATACTTATTTTGTTATCAAAAAGATCAACTGATTAATATGGTTTTTAACGAATTGCGTTATAATAAACCAAATTATCAAACATAATAATTAAAAAGGAAATGACATTTTTGCGTTATAAATAAGAAATTTTTTATTAAAGCAATAATTTTCATTCAAACGATGCCCATAGATGCGCTGTTACCTTATGCGAAGTTTCTCTAACAATTCTTCTTCTTCTTCTTTAGAATCTAGTGATCTGCCCCAGTATCGCATGAGAAACCTCCAAAAAATAAATTAGTTAGTTTTCTATGAAAGGTCCCAGGCTGCTTGACTTTTTCCGTTATTTTCAACAATTATCTTCATATTTCCTCCAATTTACACAAACCCGTAACAAATTGTATACCTGAACCTTCCTCATTAATTACTCTGTCTATTGTCAATTATTTAAAACCGTATTAAAATCCGGTTGGTTGTTTTAGTTATTGCGAACAGATAGTAAGAGAAGCGTGGAACGTTGTGTTAAATATTTAGTCATTTTAACTTAAAATCAAAATAAATAAGGTGGAAAACTTATTTTAAAATACAGTCTATGCCCTTTAATATTAAAGTGACAACAGAAACAAGAATATATGTATATCTATAAAATGTAATGTGAAAGTATCTAGGGCGATCGTAGGACGCTATTCTTATCTCGACGACTCCCACGAGCAATCAGTTTTTCTCATATTATAGGAGATATTCCGTTTTCTACAGTCATGGGTAGTCGATATCACATCATGATATTAGGATAGCTAGTTTAAAAGTACTATACTTTTAAACACGATATCTTACTATCCTCGAAAAAGTACGTAAAAAATACAGAGAACTATTCAAATATTCAAATTAATATTGAATTGAATCAGGCGTTACTTTGAGGAAATTCATGGTTTAAAAAGAATCCAAATGTTACCTTGCTATAACTACCAGACTCGTATGGTACAACCCAGAAGAGCACCCTGCCCACATAAAAGTGAGACGCGCGAACCCGAACCAGACACACCACACAAGTAGGTAGCTCGACGATCTAACAACCAGACTCGTACGGCACAATCCGGAAGAGCACACCGTTGACAGAAAAGTGTAACGCGCGAACCCGAACCAAGACACACCACACAAGTAGATCGCGATCGACAATCGACGCACGTTTCGCTCCGTAACCGAAGCATCTTCAGGACGTGTTGACTCTACAAGCGTCACTTGCTTTTTTTTTATTTAAATTAAATAAATTACTACATTTTTACCTATATGTATATACCAATAAACCGCCCGGTTATGTCTGGGTGCAATTTATCATCCCCGCCAGGTCTGTTTTAGGAAATAAAGTGTCCTTTTCCAAGATCTAGTCTACCTATGTAATAATTTCATCAAAGTGGGTTTTGTGGTTTGAGCGAGAAAGCGTAACAGGCAGACAGTTACTAATATGTCTAAAAATGGGATAACATGTCTCAAAAATGGATATTTAATAGATAAGAAGTAATAAAAAAAGATAATTAAACACAAAACAATAAAAAAAAATATTTTTCCTCTGTTTGTTTTTGAGTTTACTTTGTAGCACAATCATTCTTGTCTATCAGAGTCAGTAAATGATTTAAATAATTGTTTTTAAGGCGTAAATAATCAAAATCTTTTGATGTGGTTTTTATTTATAGCTTGAGTATGGTTTGTTGCTGAATTTACATTCTTTCATACAAGAGAGTGATTCTTGTTTTGCCGATGTGTTGTCACCTCGAAGATAAAGCGAGGAAGGGGAATGAACAGAAAAATGCTACGGCTTCAGTGCACCCTGAATGAGAACCCAGAGTTCACTAGAATCGCAGCATTAACGGGAAAGGGGTAAGTGTGGCCCACAGGCGGCTATACTAAACGCGTCAATGACAATTGGCTGTCGGACTCGCATGCTCAGCCAGTCGCAAGCCAGTCATGGAACAGATCCCCTACCACCTATGGGGGTGCTGGCTTACTCGGCTCTTCCAAGGTGCCCTCCAAGTGGCAAAGGGGAGTATTCTAACCCGTCCTCACACGGTTTATATTTTTCAAATTAAATTTCGTAGCGATTTCTATATTTAGTTGAAAATATATTTTGTTACAAGCTTCAGCAAACAAAGGTACATTGTAGTCATAATATTTACGACCATATTTGAAACTTTTCGACTAGACACATATTTAATATTAGACTCTTACAATATTTGCTAGAAAATTTTAACTTAATTAAATTTAAAGTTGAGATAAAGGCGAGACCAAGAAAGGATTTTTTATGAAGTCAGAAGTACATATTTAGACTATTTTTAAGACTATGATATAACATAACCTAATTATTAAGGTCTCCTTTGGCCATTAATGTAAACGTTAAGGTGTATTTTGTTATGAATCTAGTGTAATGTAATTATTAAGATCCATTTTTGCCATTAATATAACATAATATTATCATTAATATCTATTATTGCCGTTAATGTCATCTAATCTGTAATTGCACGAGAAAATAGAAATAACTTTTTCTCTTGCAGTAACAAACAGATCGTATAATATAACTTAGAACATATATGAGTAGTTGTAAGTAGTAACTCTTCTCGACCCGTACTTATTTATGTTGTGATGTATGTTATGAACAACTTCATTAGAAATACCACAATAACAAAGGCATATTTCTTATGTAAATATTAGAAGTATAGAGTTCAAGAACTGAAAGATATCTTAAAATCATATCCTAACATTCAGCCAATGATCTGAAGACAAAATTATTAGATTAAGTCAACATATAAAATCACTCCCATTTGGAGGTAGCTCTCGTCAAGGTATAGGTATAGGTAGCCAGTATGAGTAATTTCATACACTGAATTTTTTTTATAGTATCTATAAACAGGTGGAAACAAAATAGTGGTGAAAATAGGTGGAAACTGAGTCCAGCCAATCTTAGACACTGCTTGGACATCATAATTATAATAGGTTAGGGTAAAAGTTTCTTCGCATTTTTTAAGAAAATTCAAAACATTTTTTAATATAGTTTATTTACATTTAACTAAAGTATGTAGGAATCATTTTGTTCGATAACTATTTGCCATCTTGTAGGTAGGGACATGATCCCATTGCTATAGGAATTTTAGGGCTTCTGATCAAAATACCGATACACGTAGTTTTGGAAGTCCTCTTAACATCACGTTAACCTGACACTGCCTAAAGAATTCTAAAGAGGCCAAAACAGGTGGAAATCTGAAGGTGCAAGGTCAGGACTATACGACGGATGCATTAACACCTCCCAGCCAAACTCTCTTAATTTTTGCTGAGTGGCTAAAGATGTGTGAGGTCTAGCGTTATCATGATGAAAAACCACACCCCTTCTGTTGATTAATTCCGGCTGCTTTCTCTCAACTTCTTGCTTTAATCTCACCAGTTGTTCGCAGTAGAGTTCAGAACCGATGGTCCTGCCTGGTGGTAACAGCTCATAATGAATAATGCCCTTTCAATCCCACCACACACACAGCATCACCTTGTTGCGAGTTAACCCGGGTTTCACCACAGTCTGTGAAGCCTGACCGGCCTTTGACCACGAGATTTTTCGCACGTTCTTGTCGTACGTGATCCACTTTTCAGCACCAGTTATCAGCTACTTCAAAAATGGTTCAGTTTCATTACGTCGTAATAAAGAATCACAAATGAGTACACTGTTCATTAGGTTTCTTTCAGTGAGCTCGTGAGGTACCCAAATATCGAGCTTTTTTGTGTACCCAGTTCTTCAGCTACGTCGTAACTACTGATATGCTGATCTTGCTCAACTTTTTCAATATAGTAATAGTATAGCCAAAGAGATTTTATTACAAGTTCATACATACTATAATGCGAAAAGGGTTTTTCCCAACCTATTAGAGTAACTAGCCTTCAGGAACTTCGTTCGCGTATTGCTCCGCTCCTATAGGTCGCAGCGAGATGTTAAATAGCCTAAGTTAGTCCTTGTTACCTCAGCTATCAGCCAGGGAAAGTCCCGTCAAAATCGGTTCAGCCATTTAAGAGATTAGCCTGAACAAACAGACAGACAGACAGACAGACCGACAGAGAGACATAAATTGTAAATAATGTTGTTTTGATATACATATATCGTGTATACATCCATATACACTTAGTAAAAAGCGGTTATTTTATTATTACCAACAGAAACTCCAATTTTATTTATTTGTATAGATGTATGGATTTATTGATCGATAATCTCTGTACTGTACTAAATTTTCGATATCTTATTGTTAAAAAATCCTAAATATCCTAAATGTTCTTTCTCATTATCTTATTCCTAAACAGCGTTATGGAACTCTAAAGGCGATAGTCACATCACGTCGCCCGCCACTTATTGGGAGTCGGTCTCGTAAAATAAATTGCGGACATATAACCTACACTAAGCTAAAAATAACCATAAATACGTTGTAAAGTAGCCCTACGAACATATAAGTAAAATGGAAGTTCTAAATAAATAAGATCTAACCTGTGTGTGTGCTGTACAATTAAAAAAACAAAGTGAGCGACGAGTGAGTGAGTGGAAAAAATAATAAACAATATACCAATACCAACCTCTGAACTCGATAACAGCTATGATACTTTTATCCCTAAAATATTTATAAGTCACATTTTTTAAATTTTTGTTAGTGACGGAACTAGTAATTGGAGTAAGTGGGAGGGTGATTTGGGTGAGTTAGGGTAAGGCTGAAAAGATGAGTAAATCGTAGAAACTTTTTTGTGAAATAATATTTATACAGGTAGGATTCTTTTATCCCTAAAATATTTATAAGTCACATTTTTTTAATTTTTGTTAGTGAAGGAACTAGTAAATTGGTGTATGAGAACATACAGTGAGTTGGAGTAAGTGGGAGGGTGATTTGGGTGAGTTAGGGTAAGGCTGAATAGGTGAGTAAATTGTAGAAACTTTTTTGTAAAATAATATTTATACAGGTAGGATTCTTTTATCCCTAAAATATTTATAATTCAATTTTTTTTAAATTTTTGTTAGAGAGGGAACTAGTAAATTGGTGTATGATAACATACAGTGAGTTGGAGTATGTGGGAGGTGATTTGGGTGAGTTAGGGTAAGGCTGAAAAGGTAAATTGTAGAACCTTTTTTGTGGAATAATATTAATCGTCTTAATTTGAAAAGTTTTGGTATAGATAATGAAATATTGATGCTATATCTAATGCATGCGTAGTTTTCCTCTAAGGAGGAAACAAACGAGCGGGGCATAAAAGTTATGGGGTGATCCGTGATATACGAAGGTTAAACCAGGAGATATTATGCTGGTGATCTTAACCGATTTATAGAAAAGGCTTAGGTTTATTAGAATTTAAAAGCATAAAAAGTATCTTTAGTTTTTGGTAGGTATTTTTTAATGTAACTCTTTCATTGTAATTTTCGTTGTTCTAGGTTAGCGCTTATCGCTGGGCGTCCCACATAACCCCTTTAATATGCGTAAATGCATTGCCCACAATTAAAAAAAGGTTAGACACTTTATATGGTTTCAATCTTTTGGTAGTTGTAATTATAATCTGAATCTAAAAGTATCTAGGATTGGAAGCAAATAAAAATTCCAAATAAAGTTCAAAAATTAAACAATGACATCTACTGAATAGTCTAGAGATGTTAAGTTTGGATGGATATTCATAATCACCAATTCCTAACGTCTAGGTCAATATCAATATAGATTTTCTTTATCCAGTCTGAGATTAAAGCTGCGTTTCCATCAGAGATGTGATGGATACCAATAGAAACGTTTCATTTACCTAGCATCGCTCAGTGTGCGTTAAATGGAACGATTCTATTAGTTCTTAACAAGCATATCCTTAGCTACGCAGCCTTATACTGATATAATATAAGACAACATACAAATAACAGGACGTCTCTTCCTCAATATTCGCAATGTTATTAACCTTAAATAGAAAGTTTGAAAGACCTCTGTTTACTACTTAAACCTGTACTTCACAACGTCCTCCATTTCAGTGGCTTAAGCTGAAGTAACAAAAGATATTTCCAAGCGTTAATCGTTCTCTCTGAGAGTAAATATAGCGAGTAAAAACTTCACCTAATACTTTAAAGTTCTCTTCAGCGCTGAAAATTTATTTTTTACTTGCACTTAATAATAGCTCAGTTCACTTACATTTTGTTAAATCCTTCATAATCTGTTACTGCAATGTTTTGTGCATTAAATTCTGAATGAATATATATGACTTTGTGACTTATGAGTGAAATGACTTTGATTGCGAGAAAATTAAAATTGCACTAAAGACATTAATCGTAGTACTAGTACTAAGGTACGGTCGGCGAATGTGAAAATGAATGAAAATTGTCCCTGTCCATATCAGTCTGAAGCCTTGTTGTTTCTCTACACTTAAAAGGCTGTCTCTTTTTACCTAGATTTAAAGATATTTATAATTCTATTTTCTCTTTATTAACATTAAAACATTATCTTATTGATAATAAATATCCACCTGTTTTTTGAAGTACATAAGGAATTACATTTCCAATAAACATCCCCTGTTTATTTGATATCAACGCAACTTATTGATAAAACCTTTATCTGTTATCTTTTCGATTTGTATAAATATCGGAAGTAATATTCAATGAGCATCAGTTGAAAAACTAACTTGAAGCATCATGACTATTAAGATTTTCACTTTCACCTTCGTTTTGTTGGCAGTACTGCTGATAGCTCAGACTGTCTACTGTGAAGAAACGAAATCTAATCAACCTGGTATGTACTAAGCTTAGAAGATCGTGTTTATTTAAATTACATATCTAACGCTGAATAAGTTTAAATTTTGTAATATTTTGTTCCAGATATCCTGTTTATTGAGAACGTAGATGTAGCGCCAAGAATAGTAAGCCCTGCGGAGGCGTTGATGGGAAGTGCCAGCAGGAACCGAGTGTGCACGGCTGCTCTGTGCCGCTCCGTGTGTAATGCTCTGGGCTTCAGATTCGGTCGTTGCAACATCAATCTTGTTTGTGTTTGTTCAAACTTTTAAACAAATGTTTATTAAGAAATTTTGATTATTGGCATTTGGAATGTTTTTATTCTAATAAATATTTTTTCAAGCAGTTATTTCTTTTATTCATTTACTTTATTAAAATAATAATATTAATATTTAACTTAAAGTAGTTCAAAATCATACACCGGAGTACAAGACAACGATTAAATTATTGTAAAATGTTTGATTATTTCAATAATTTATCTGTAATGTCTGTTTATAAAAAACCCAAATGATCAATTTAAAAAGTTTTTCTCGTACGCGCATCACGCAAATTCATATTGCATAATGAATTTAGGCATGTTTTTCACTGTTGCAATTCCGCAGATCTATCTTAAAATGTAGATTTGGTTTAGTTTAAGTCAGATTTCAAGAAAAAATAATAATTTCAAAATGACTTTTACCCGTGAGGGGATTGGTTAGAGTACAATTTCCCTCTGCCCTCTGCGTTCAGGGCCCACTGAAACCGTAACATTCTTCTTTCATTCCCCTTCCTCATTCTATCTTCGAGGTGGCAACCGTCGGCAAAACAAGAGTCACGTCTTGTATTGCCGATGTCCATGGACGACTGTGGGCATTTACCATCAGGTCATAAACTATAATAATAAAGAAATCGCAGTAAGGAACCTTAGACTTGGCACGACTTTGTCTAGATTTCATTACTTTTTAGAGATAAACAAGCATCTCCATCGAGACTTGGCTAGTTTTTTACAGAATGTTTTTGATGGGATTTCTTTTTGTAGAAACGTGGTACGAAAATATTTTAGTGTAATTTGTGTAATGTTCGAGTAGAATAAAGTTAATCGTTCGACTATTTCTTCTTGTAAACTTGTAAGTATAAGTATAAAAGCCAGTCTTCTCCAGAGATTTCCTTTAATTTTATTTATATGCGTATTAAAAGCAGAAGGGGAGGCATTCGCCCAGCAGTGGGACGCTATAGGCTAGATTAAATTAGAAGATTTGTCCCACTTCGCTGGATTTTTACAATAACAGTCGATTTTTTATATACCAATAGTAGAAAGGGGCATTACCATATCTCTAATACAGCTGAGACTAGCTGAGGGTTCTTTATCAGATGCTTCAGACTTTAGATTTTTGACATCAAATGAAGCGGCCCACCAAGTTGAATATTTTTTATAAAGGCGGTATGTCGATCTCTAATAGTTTGGTTGGGCTCTTGTGTTTTCTAATCAGGGTCACCAGGTACTCCAGATCTTCGATTATCCTAGCTTTTATAGTTTTCCCTTTATATGGCCATTAAATCCTAACCAAATTTCAGCTCTCTGAGTTTATGGGAAGTACTAGTTCTATTCTGATGATCATGAGTGAGTGAGTGAGTGTCATAAATGCAAAACTTTGCTTTCGCTTAGCTTCGGAACTAAATGACCTACAAACTTAAAATTTTGGATTTTAAGTATGTGATTATAGCTTACTAGATGACGAAAATTTCTGATTTTTCTGGTCTTATCCAGAGGTTCTCAAATAGGGGCCTGGAAATGCGGCGAAATTGTTCCAGTAAAGGATGGCAGTGTTTGCTTTGCGCTCGACTTGGCGGGGGCTTTGCCGTGCCCCCCGACAATAAAGAAGAAATTAAAATTTAGAAAATAAAAGAAGATTGTGGAAATCAAAGAAAATTCTTATTTAGTTGAAAGGTTTTATTTTACAAATTGGTCTGTTACACATCATTAGTATTCTATCATTATTCTTTATTTACGATATTTTATCTCGTGCGCATTTAATTAAAATTAACTCACTCCAAATGAGATTGCTTAAATATTTAGTAGACAAAAAAGCTATGAAAATAGAGTGTCATTCATAATGATAAAATTTTTATACAGCCACAAGCCATAGCAGAGGTATTTAATGACTTTTACATTAACTGTAATACTTCAAGAAATAATAATGAGATTAAAATAAATAATAGCAAATACTTGACTCCTGCAAATGAAGATGAAATCGAAAAACACAAATTCAACAGATATGATGATTTATCAATTAGATTATTAAAAACATGTGCTAAATAGTTGTGTAAACCATTGAGCCATACAATTAATCTATCAATTTTACGGGGAATTTTTCCAAAACAACTTATAATCTCTATTGTGAAATTGCTTTACAGAAAAGGAAATCCTAACGAATTAAATAATTACCAACCGATTATCTTGATACCTATCCTATCAAAAAAATGCGGAATTTTCTAAGGAAATAAATGAAACTCCACTAAATCTTATACATTGGTAAAATAACAATAACCTTTACATTAACATTGAAAAAACAAAAATGGTTCTATTTGTCACCGTTAAAAATAAAACTCAAAATATTTTATGAAAATAAAATAAGTTTTTAGGAATAATTATTGATAATCAATGCAAGTGGAAAGAACACATATTGAATTTGTGCATTAAAATAGAAAAATTGATTTATCTGTTGAACCGGATTAAGAAAACTGTTTCAATGGAAGCTGCATTAATAGCATATTATGGTTTTGTCTCATCCAATTTGCGATATGGTATAATTATTTGGGGAATTTCGACAGATTTTTATAAGGCTTTTATAACCCAAAAGATGCAAGCCATTGTTCAAACATAATAAAATTCTCCGCTTACCGTGCTATATATTTACGAAATGAGCTTATTTGTTCATAAGCTTATTTCATTGTTTGAAAATTTTTAATTTTTTGTCCAATAAAATATAAAAGTCAAAGACATAAAGATAAATTGAAGGCACCAATAAAAAAAATATTAATTGTTAACAACAACTGCTATTTTATGGCAATCAACATTTATAATAAGATACCATCTGACATCAAAAACTGCGATTCAAATATATTTAAAAAGAAAATGTGTGACTTTTTAATGGAGAAATGTTACTATACTGTAAAAGAATATTATGAGTAATAATATTGACATTTTATTCATATTGACATGACTTAATTATCTATCACCTGTTTGTGTCAATTAATTTTAATATTCATCAATTTTACTTTTCTTAACATAAATACTAAATACATAAATACTAATATTTGCACGCCTAAGGGCAGAATATTTTAGAACTCAATTGTTATCTACTAACACCAATTATTGTACTATATTCTAGCTACTAAAAAAATAAAAGTATATTTATTTACAAACGTAACATGTAAACATATTCTAGCAATACTCATACAGGGTCGACCACAATTCATTGAATTAGATAAGAAATTACATTTCCTATAAAAATCCCCTGTTAATTTGATATCAATGCAACTTATTGATAAAACCTATATCTGTTTTCTTTTCATTTTGTATAAATATAGGAAGTAATATTCAATGAGCATCAGTTGAAAAATTAACTTGAAGCATCATGACTATTAAGATTTTTACTTTCGCCTTCGCTTTGTTGGCAACACTTTTGGTAGCTCAGACTGTCTACGGTGAAGAAACGAAATCTAATCAACCTGGTAAGTTCTTAAGACAATATTAATAAAAATGACATAAAAATAATCTTATTATATATAAAATACATATTTATCTTTAATATTAATTTTCGTTGTAGATATCCTGTTTATTGAAAATGTAGATGTAGCGCCAAGAATAGTGAGCCCTGTAGAGGCGTTGATGGGAAATGCCAACAGGAACCGAGTGTGCACGGCTGCTCTGTGCCGCTCCGTGTGTAATGCTCTGGGCTTCAGATTCGGTCGTTGCAACATCAATCTTGTTTGTGTTTGTTCAAACTTTTAAACAAATGTATAACAAGAAATTGATTATTGACAATTGAAATGTTCATATACCAATAAATATTTTTACAAGCAATTATTTCTTTTATTCACTGACGTTATTAAAGTATTTATATTTCTCGGGGATTTTAATGATGAGAAGGATAGAGGAGAGGGAAATATTGGAAAAACCTAACAGGGGAGATGATATTTAATGGACTCTAGGGTGAACGCAATGTAGATACTGCTACTAAATTGATAAATGATCAAATATAATCTGTAACAATTACGAGAGAAACCTAAGCAGAGCCTTGGACTTGTGACCAAGGTGTAGGCTTAAGGACGTCCTTTATTCGATCAAAATACTCGCCTCCATTGCTCAGGCTCTCTGTTTAAATCAAAGGTTAAACTCGCATAAACGATCGATGATTCGATTTTTCGATAATCGTTTACTATTCTACGACATATTAATATTCGACTTGTATACTTTCGTCAACAATCATTATTTAGTTTTGCAAAGGGTAATAGCTTAGTAAAATATAGGTCTGATCGTTGCGGCATTTTTGAGTATAAGTAGAATACTTTAACTTAAATCTATCACTAACAATTATGGCCTGAATTGAAGATAAAGTAGTCCAAATAACATAAATACAAAGTGAATGTCCGTACGTATATAGGAGATACTTAAGTTAACTTAATGACCAAATTAAACTTTTTTTATAAAAAAATTGTGCATAATTTATATGCATTACACAAAAGGTTCATCAAGAATTTGGGTACGGTTTTCACCGTTACATTGCTGCATGCTATAGAATGAGACAAGAATAATACACAGCTTTTTAATGGAGGTCATATATACATTTTAGAATGAAAACCAAATGGAAATCACGTCTAATGTTTATATATAGTTTTAATATAGTTACAATTTCGTATGACCTTGAAGTAACCTGATTCCATTAAGTATAGAATCACAATATTTGCAAGGATATTGAAATTTGAACAGGATGTTGAATTGATTCAGGCGTTACTTTGCGGAGATTCATGTTTAACAAGAAATCAAGACACATCACATGTGATACACGTATACTGTATGAGTAATGCAATATGGTATTGCGATATATATATGCCAACGACATATGCTGACAAAAACCCAGAAAAAATTGAGTAAGCTGCGGCCTGCCTGTAACCCACCTGCTCCGGCCGCCAGTCTACCCAATTGCTCCTGTGGCCCGTCTGCGTTCCTGCTTGTCCAAGCCGCCTGCCGAACTCTGCAGTCCAGCTGTAAGCGCGCTCTCCCTCTCACCTCTTCAGCTCACCTCACCTATACCACTACACTTCACTCATACACTCCCACACTATTTCTTTTTTTTTTGTAAATAATAATTGTTAGATCTTTTATTTTTTTTCCTTTGTAAATAAATTCTGTAATATCTCAAGGTTTTCTTCGTTTCTTTTTATTTAGTCTTTTTTTTGTCTTCACGACATACGAAATAAATGTTATAAATATTAACTTGCTATAACTATTACTAGGTAGTACTATGCATGTGATTTTAATTTGTTATGGGATTTATAATTTGTTATGGGAGTTTTTAATCAAAACATTTATATTTATAATAAAAAATGTTTTGATTAAAATTCAAAACATTTTTTATTATAGTTTATTTACATTTAACAAAAGTAGTAGTTGTAGGTACCATTTTGTTCGATAACTTTTTGCCATCTTGTAGATAGGGATATGATCCCATTGCTATAGAAATTTTGGGGCTTCTGATCAAAAAACCACGACAAGTAGTTTTGGAAGTTCTCTCGTGATGTTAACCTGACACTGCCTAAATAATTCTGAAGAGAACGAAACAGATGGAATATGAAAGTGTAAGGTCAGGACTATACAGCGGATGCATTAACACCTCCCAGCCAAACTCTCTTAATTTTTGCTGAGTGGCTAAAGATGTGTGAGGTCTAGCGTTATCATGATGAAAAACCACACCTCTGTTGATTAATTCCGGCCGCTTTCTCTCAACTTCTTGCTTAAATCTCATCAGTTGCTCGCAGTAGAGTTCAGAATCCATGGTCCTGCCTGGTGGTAACAGCTCATAATGAATAATGCCTTTCCAATCCCACCTAACACACAGCATCACCTTGTTGCAAGCGCGACCTTTTTCGCACGTTCTTGTCGTACGTGATCCACTTTTCAGCACCAGTTATCAGCTTCTTCAAAAATGGTTCTGTTTCATTACGTTGTAATAAAGAATCACAAATGAGTACACGGGTCATTAGGTTTCTTTCAGTGAGCTCGTGAGGTACCAAAATATCGAGCTTTTTCGTGTACCCAGTTTTTTTCAAATGCGCCAAAACTGTTTTGTGGTCAATTCCCAGTTCTTCAGCTACGTCGTAGCTACAGATATGACGATCTAGCTCCTTTTTTTCAAAAATGGCATCTATTTTATCCGTAATAGGGCGACCAGAGCGAGGTGCATCTTTGACATCAAAATTTCCGGATTGAAAACGTTTAAACCAAATTTGTGCTACTCTCACAGACACTGCACTAGGTCCATAAACATCGCAAATTTTTTTCGCGGCTCGCGTTGCATTTTTACCTTTTTTGTAGTAAAATTTTAAAATGTATCGAATTTCTTCATTAGATTCACTCATCTTCACAGTACGAAAAACAAATAAAAATCACACATTTTCCTAATTTGAATTTGGAATTATCTTCTTTAAAATGTAAACTTTTAATGATACCAAAACCATCCAGATACAAATTGTATAGCTACTATTTAATTAGCCTATTATTTTTACCAAAAGTCTAAGTAATAATAATGTAATTAAACAATTTCGAGTTTTTGAAGACTAACGAAAACTGATTTTACAGATTTTTTTTGTTAGTAAAACCGTAAGAAAATTATTATTCGTGGGTAGTTTAAGTATGACGACTTACGACGTGAAGAATACATGTGTTACAGTCAGACTGTTTTTTTTGTTTTTGCGCAGTGTATATCGAAGTTGTTAAAAAATATTGTGGTTAAGGTCAATATTCTTGGGGTTCACGTAAGTATACTTTATTGTCTATTGTACTTAGCGAGGTCGAGTGGTGGAGGTGAGAGTTAATATTTTATGAAAAAGCTTTTTAAACCTGCAAGCCCCAGGCACTGCATGGGTTCATTACATGTTATTATTGTCGCTTGAGTATTCTGCGCAATATAGCTCGCATATTCTTAGCATTTCAATTACTTATTTCTTGCACCATTCATTAAATTTTTTGGCAAAATTTCTAATAGTGTACAGACACGGTTTGCCTATGATTTTATTATATGTATAATAGCTATAATAAATTAATTAAAATATATTTTCAAAATAAAACATGTAATCATATTCTAGCAATAATCAGGATCGACCACAAGTTCGTTGAATTAGATAAGAAATTATTTTTCAAACAAACATCCCCTTTTAACTTGATATCAATGCTAGGTATTGATAAAACCCATATCTGTTATCTTTTTGTTTTGTATAAATATCGGAAACAATATTCAATGAGCATCAGTTGACAAACCAATTAGAAGCATCATGACTATTAAGATTTTCACTTTCGTCTTCGCTTTGTTGGCAGTACTGCTGGTAGCACAGACTGTCTACTGTGAAGAAACGAAATCAAATCAACCGGGTAAGTTCTTAAGATTATAATTGTAAAATTGACAAAATAATAATATTTTTATATTTAAAAATTTATAAATGTAATAATTTTCGTTCTAGATATCCTGTTTATTGAAAATGTAGATGTAGCGCCAAGAATAGTGAGCCCTGCAGAGGCGTTGATGGGAAGTGCCAGCAGGAACCGAGTGTGCACGGCTGCTCTGTGCCGCTCCGTGTGTAATGCTCTTGGTTTCAGATTCGGTCGTTGCAATATCAACCTTGTTTGTGTTTGTTCAAACTTTTAAAGAGATGTTTATCAAGAAAGTTCAATTATTGACAATTGAAATGTTTTTATTCTAATAAATATTTTTTAAGCAGTTATTTCTTTTATTTATTGAATTTATTGAAGTAATTATATTAATAAATCAAAATCATACTAACGAGTACTAGATACCAATTAAATTATTGGAAAATATTTGATTATTTTATATAATTTATTATAACTATATCGAGCTAACTCTATAAAATATATACATAGAGTACGTAAAAATATTATTAAATAAAATAATGTCATGAGGAAGACGGCAGGTCTGTAACGGTTAACAAAGTATTTATGATATATTTCATTATACGTTGTGTTACCATCAAAGTTCTTTTAGAGCATTAGAGATATGAGTTCAATAGGTCATCGAAGAAAAAATTAAACTAAATAAAGATCATTTTGCATCATTGATCATTTATTAAGTTAGTGTATTATTGATGTTGTGACGACTCATAGATGTATATAAATTTTATAAATAATGACATCAAAAGGATGTTAGTGATAAAAAAATTTGCTGAAGGGGTCCTTTCCGGTTATAATATTTATATATATAAAAAAATCAAGTTTAAAAAACTATAACCCGACTAAATAAAAAAGTGGTCTAAAAACGAAACAAGAAAATAATTCAGATAGAAACACAGAAATGCATAGGTATAAAAATGGTCAAGGTAGAACTGTGGTCGCACACCGCAAGGACCGAAGTCCGGGTAATACAGTCGAGACTGCAAGTGCATCTGCATCTGCAGTATTGTAAGCCGAAGCTTTAGTAAATCAGCTGAAGCTGTAATAATAAAAAGGTGTAAGCCTTGTGATGGAAATGAATCCAATAAAACAGCATAGCTGCAAGATGTCCGAAGACAAAGGGACAAGCCCTGGTTTTAAAGTGATAAATAAATCACTGGTTCAAACATGAGTTCGTAAGAATTCACAGCACTTAGGCGGCTGATTGCAGGGATTGCACATATTCATATTTACATAAATGTGTTATCGTTGCCACCGGAGTGGATATCGTTGCAGCCATAATTGATATAAATATTGTGTTATTGTCCACCTTAGTGTAATGTGAAATATGGGATATGTACTACTCGCTTACAACAAGCAACAATCCCATCGAACATATGAGTCAAACAAAGAGAAGTTATATGCCAGGACGTAAAGAGTACGAAGTAGCCCACACTGTCCTGTACGTTAGTAAACATCCCATAAGGATAATTCACCAGATGCCCTAGCACTATGACATGCTACAATTTCTATTTAAAAGCACTAAGCAAAGGGGCAGTCCTAACAAGGACTATTGATGCCACTCAAAATGTCCATAAACAAAGTCCACGGGTAATACTATTAGTTGTACCCAGCATCGCTAGAACGTACCTATTAAGCTTACAGCCTCCAGCACCGTTCAGCAGCTGGAAACGATGGTGTGATGAACAAAACAATATCAACTAAGACGCCGTTGAAGTATCAAATCACAGAGAGAGTCACAAACAACATCGTCTGAGTCATCAAAGACCTCGGAGTATCAAATTACAGAGTGATAGACACAGCGATATCAACTAGGATATCGAGGCTTAGCCAAGTTGCAAACGTTATGTTTCTATTCTCTTTCTACAATTTCAAGCGATAAATATTGACAAGCCATGTTGACATTTTTGGTGCGTTTCACTTAACGTCCACAACGTCCAAATAACTTTAAGATGTAAATAATTTTATTTGATACGGATAAAGATTTATTAGTAGAAGTGACTGTTTCTGCAGCGGATGCTCAGCGTCCCGCCTCTGGTAAATATATTTGTGTAAAATTAATTTTAGTTTCAATTTAATTATAAATTAAAAAAAAATCAATATCAATCAATAAAAAATATTTATATAAATTAATTTAACCATTAATTATTGTTCTTACTCTTAAGACTACAAATAATAATAACCTTAACCTCTTGAAACTATTGCTTTATTTACCATTTGAATTATTTTCGTTAACGCTCAACAACCCATTTCACTTGTATTAAGGATCGTAACGCTCGTGAATAAGTACAACGGCAAAAACCGTGGTCGTGAGCGTGGTGGTCCTTGCACTCGTGAGTGCTAAGTAAAATGCACCCATTAAGTGCGAACGCTCATTCTAAGTATGTAATTTTAATTTGATCACGTGATATATCATTGACATATGTTATTCCCATACATTTTTTAGGTTTTCTATATGCGTCAACAATTATAGAAAGCCAACTTGGCTAAGGCACCAGGACGTTTAAGTATCAAATCACAAAGTGATAGACACATACAACATCGTCTGAGTCAACAGAGACCTCGGAGTATCAAATCACGAAATATTCAAGACAACTTGTCATGGGGGTAGTCTGCTAGCAGCTGATGTAGCCACAAATCCTACAAACCAATCCACAACGCATCGTCAAAAATAAAGCATATCCGGCACTGTATACAAGAATTCTCAAAGTAGAACTGAATCACACTAACAGGCATCTCGCGTCACAGCAGCGTCGCAACAGACAGATGGACTTCTCAAAGATAATAATCAAAATCTTTTTTACACTTCAACCGATAAACTAATAATGAGCAACCTCTGTACTATATGTAATAAAAATTCTAATGTAAAATTAATGAATATTTGCAAAAAACAATAGGATGTTTTATGTGTTACTATATCTGAAAAAGGCTATAGCTACATGTCTCCACTAAAAAAAGCGAATTGGAAGTGTCCGCATTGCGTTCGTATAAAACAATACTTTGTCTGGTTATTCTAATTATATTTTTAACATTTGTACTTTAGAAATTGAAAACGTTACACATTTTATTTGCAAGTACAAGTACTTCACCAGAAACTGGAGGATTCATGTCAGAAAAATATTGAATTTTCTTTACCGATATTAAAAGGGAGATTCTATTATATAAACAATAGAAGTAAGATGTCAATGTCAAAAAATATATTACATTTAAACTTTTTGATATGCTGAAATTCAGCCTATCCACGAAACAAGTATTACGTATAATTAAAAAAAAAAAACAAAGTTCTTTCCCACTTACATACCGCTCGTGAGTGAGTGGGAAAGTAATAAACAGGGCACCGTGGACATACTTGCATTGCATTTTTAAAATCGTAAGAAAGTTTGTATGATTGGATGTTTTTATCTTATTCATACACAACGGTATAATTATCATTATTTTAACTTCAATACCTCAATAACAGATAACAACTCGATGGAATACTTTTTATTCCGAATTTGTAATAAATGGGTATGTGAGAGCCCACAGTGAGTTGGAGCAAGTGGGAGGGTAATTTGGGTGAGTTAGTGTAAGGCTTAAAAATTGTGTAAATTAGTTATTGTAAAACCTTTTTTGTGGAATAATATTTATTGGCTCAATTTGACATGTTTAGCTATAGAAAATAAAATATTGATATCTAATGCATGCGTAGTTTTCCTCTAAGGAGGAAACAAACGAGCGGGCCATAAAAGTTTTGGGGTGGTCCGTGATGTACGAAGGTTAAACTAGGAGATATTACGCTGGTGATCTTAACCGATTTATACAAAATTTATAGGCTTATATTTATTAAAAATTAAAAGCATAAAAAATATCTTCTGTTTTTGTTACTTTTTAATGTAATTCGTTGTTCTAGATTAAACACTTTGCATAGTTTCAACCTTTTGATACTTGTATTTAGGTAATATGTTCTGAATTTAACACTATCTAGTATTGGAAGTGAATAACAATACTATCTTGCCCCGTGAGGGGATGGGTTAGAATATTATTACCCTCTGCCGCCGGGAGAGTATCTCGAGCCGTGTAACCCAGCACCTCCAAGGTGGAAGGGGATCGGTTCCCCCGACTGGCTTGCGACACCAGCATGCCAATACGACCGCCAAGTGTCATAAACGCGTTCCGGTCGTGCCGCATGTAGGCCAGACTTACCTTCTCTCTCTCCTATTCCATTATTGCTGCGCATCTAGTAGACTCGGGGCTCTTGCTGAGGGGTTTGCTGACACTGCAACATTTTTTTTCTTCACTCCTCCCCACTCTATCTTTGAGAATGAAACGCATCAACTATACAATAGGGAAACAAATCTCTTGTTTTGTCGATGTCCATGGGTGATCTTGGCCACTTACCATTAGGTTGACCATCTGCTCGTTTGCACCTTATCTAACCATAAAAAAATCTAAATATACTGCCATAGTTTGGATGGATATTCATAATAGCCATTTTCTATTAACTGCGGCAATGATAATATGGATTTTCTTTATTTGGCCTGGGACTAAGTCTTTGACATTTCAACCAGAGATGTGAGAGGATGCGTAGCAAGAAACAATAGAATCGCTTCATCTACCTAGCATCGCACAGCGTGTCTACATCCCTCGCTACACAGCGTTATGCTGATTTGGTATAAGACGACCTTCAAATAACAGGTGTCTCTTCCTCAGTATTCCAAATGTTAATAATGTTAAATGAAAAGTTTGCAAGACTTCTGTTTACAATTAAAGCTGTACATCAGAACTTCCTCCATTTCAGTGGCTTAAGCTGAAGTAAAAAAAGACATTTCCAAGCGTTAATCGTTCTCAGAGTAAAAATAGCAAGCAAAAACTTCTCTTCTCTTTCTCTTCAACGATGAAAATTTATTTTTTACTTGCACTTAATAATAGCTATATGTTGTCAGGACTACTCCCTGGGCATAGTTTTCCGACTAGAGGAGAACGTTGCCTAGATCATATTTTCCTAAAAACAAACAATTTACTCTGTGAAGCAAGAGTCGCAGTGTTAAACACTAGCGTAACTGATCAATTAATGGTTTTCGTCGACCTTGCTTCTATAAAGCCTACCTACGTCTGTCCAAAAACCAAATTAATCAGTAACTATAAGAATGCTTTAGATTGCCTTAATAAAAAAGACCTATCCTATCTGCTTCACAGTAAAGATCCAAACTATGTGACAGATCAGTTAATAAATGTAAATTCAGGAATTATTAAAGATAACACTACTACTGTAACTTTGTCTAAATCTAAACGAATATTAAAGCCATGGATTACGCCTGGAATTTTAAGATGTATCAAAAATAGGAATAAAATGCAAAAAGACCTTAAATCTGATCCTAATAATGAAACTTTAGTTCTTACTTTTAAACTATATAGAAATTTTTTGTAACAAATTAATAAAAAAACTTAAACGAAATTATGATAGACAAATGTTGTCTGATGCCACTAATAACTCAAGGATGCTGTGGAAAACTATTAAAGATCTTACCTACTCATCTGGAAACATATCTGACCTTAATATACTTCTAAATACTGGTGTAAACGTAAATGACTCATTAAATAAGATTAACCATTATTTTGTTAATATAGGACAGTCATTAGCTGGGGATTTTATATCATAATGTAAAAATAATTTCGGAACGAATATCGAAACACAAACCCAAGCTTCTTCATTAGTCATATTGGAGACTACAGGTATTGAAGTGCACTATACCCTGATGAGCTTAAAATTAAAAAGTTCACCGGGTTGGGATAATATTACAACCGCTCAAATCAGCCAAAAATATAGTAGTACCAATTATTGTTCATTTGATCAACCTGTCTATCCATACTGATTGTTTTCCATTAGCTCTTAAGAAATCATTGATCACCCCAGTTTTTAAGGGAGGTGAGAACAAGAACGATATAAATAATTACAGGCCAATCTCGGTACTTTCAGTAGTATTGAGAATATTTGAAAAAATCTTAAATAAGCAATTAACAGATTATTTATTAAAATTTAACATTCTCTCAGGTACTCAGTACGGGTTTAGGCAAGGCAAATCAACTGAAGATGCTATTGCAGCTTTAAGTTCAATGGTTGTCAAAAATTTAGATAACGGAAAAAAATGCCTATCTGTCTTTCTAGACTTAAAAAAGGCCTTCGATACCGTCTCTGTCTCAACTCTCCTGCATAAATTGGAAATAAAACTGTTGAACGATTATGTATGTGATCGCAAACAGAGTGTAAAAATTGATGGTCAGACAAGCAGCTACTCTGATGTAAGTTTTGGTGTTCCTCAAGGGAGCGTACTCGGTCCTACTCTGTTTCTGATCTACATGAATGACCTTTGCAGTCTTAAGCTAAAGAATGGACAAATATTTTCCAATGCTGATGACACAGCTGTAGTTTTCTCTGGTAAATCATGGCAAGAAACATTTCACGCGGCTGAAGTTGGATTGACTAAGATTGCTGTATGGCTTAGATCGAATCTACTTACGTTAAATACTAACAAGACTAATTATATTTGTTTTTCATTGACACAAATAACTCAACCTGATAGTGTCCTAGAACTTAAAATTGACTCCTGTGGTAATTCTGAATCATTTGTATGTAAGTGTCCAACAATAACTAAAGTTCAAACTGTTAAGTATTTAGGACTTATGATTGACCAAAAACTTTCCTGGCACGCCCACATCGATCTTCTTACAAGCAGAATACGAAAAATGATTTGGATATTTAAAACTCTACGCCACGTAGCCGGTAAGGATTTACTCCGTAAAATTTATAAAGCTTTAGTACAGCTTGTGTTAACATACTGTATACCAATATGGGGATAGGATAGGAGCATATAAAACAAAATTTTTGGAGATTGAAAGAGCACAGCGGTCTCTACTAAAGCTTATGCTTTTTAAACATTATCGATTTCCAACTAATATATTATATAGTATAAGTGATGTAGAGTCTGTTAGGAAAATGTACATTTTAAATACTTTATTAAGAAAACATAAAGACCTAAGCTTTAGCTCTGAGATCTATAACAAAAAGAGAAATAGGAGTGTTTCTTCAACTGTGAGCACAAAAACTGTATTTGCAGTCAAACAATTGGAATTTCAATCAGCGCATTTATATAATAAAATTAATAAGATACTTGAATTATATTCAAAAAATTTCTACGAGTGCAAATAGACTTTACTATTGTGGCTAAAATCCAAAGATTACGTTGATGTAGAAAATATATTGGAATTAGATAAATAAAAGTATATATGTGTATATAATAAACACATACACATACACCCACACAAACATACTTACACACATGCTCACACACATATGCATCAATAAGTGAATGTTTTGGGATTAATGTAGTTTTTTGGTCTACTTAAATTTTCATTTAACCCAAATTTCTTATATTGGCTTAATTGTAACTTTTACTATAAGTTTAGTTTATATAAATTTATTTCTAAAAATTGTATGTTATTGGAGGAGCGGGGCCTTCTGCTACAGGTATTACCATACTTACTAGAAGGTTCCAGCGTTAATTAACAATGTAGAATGTAACCTTGAAAAAAGAAATAAACGATTATTAAACGAATTAAGCTATGTTCACTTACATTTTGTTAAATCCTTCGTAATCTGTAACTGCTCCGTTTTGTAAATGAAATTCTGAATTATATGATTTTGTGGCTTATGAATGAAATAAAAATGTTTTTAATTGCGAGAAAATTAAAATTTCACTAAATACATTAATCATGGTACTGCGGTTGGTGCTTGTGAAAATGAACGAAAATTGTCCCGTCCATATCAGTCTGAAGCCTTGTTGTTTCTCTACACTTAAAATGCTCTGTGAGTCTTATTTTTACATAGATTTAAAGTTATTTATAATTCTATTAGCTCTTTATTAACGTTGAAACATTATCTGATTATTAATAAATATCCACCTGGTTTATGAAGTAGATAAGAAATTTAATTTCCAATAAACATCCCCTGTTAATTTGATATCAATGCTTATTACTTATTGATAAAACATATGTCTCTTATCTTTTCGTTTTATATAAATATCGGAAGTAATATTCAATAAGCATCAGTTGAAAAACTAATTTGAAGCATCATGGCTATTAAGATTTTCACTTTTGCCTTCGTTTTGTTGGCAGTACTGCTGGTAGCTCAGACTGTCTACTGTGAAGAAACGAAATCTAATCAACCTGGTATGTACTAAGCTTAGAAGATCGTGTTTATTTATATCACATTTCTAACGCTGAATAAGTTTAAATTTTGTAATATTTTGTTCCAGATATCCTGTTGTAACCTCTCCTACCCTTCGGGTGGGAGGTTAACAAAAAAAAATGTAAATTAAATTGAATTGTTTAATGACAATACGATCCGAAGATTCCACAGTTACAATTGTAAAAAAAAACAACTCTTTACTACATAAAGTTTTATTAGCAAGAAATGAATCGAAAAGCTACCTAAAGCTTCCTTCGCATTCTAGTATAGTTTACAGGATTTGATTTGCGCGCCTGAGGGACTGACCGTAGGACTTACAGTGGTAAAATTGAAGGGTTGAGTTGAATTAACAGACATAAGAAAAAACAACCGGTTACTTGCTCACGGTCATCCACGCCTGACGGCGCGCATGCCAGAGTCCGCGGGCTTCTCACGGAGCCGGGCGACTCGGAGAGGCAGCATCAGCCTCCTAATCTCCTTCATAATGGAACCCGGAGCAGGGTATGCAGGGAGTAAAAAAAAAGAAAAGAATCCTAGGAACTTGTCCTTCGGGAAACAAGGGTCTTCCGGACGCAACTCCACGCACCAACAACACAATCCCCTCCGGATACAAACATCCGGATACAGAATAACATCCGGATACGGACTACCCTCCGGATACGGAGTACCCTAGGTACACACGCCCCCTAGGTACACACGCCCCCTAGGTACACACGCCCCCTAGGTACACACGCCTCCTAGGTACACACGCCCCCTAGGTACACCTCCTGTAATTACAGAATAAACAAAGCTATTATAACGGCTTGGACTAAGAAGAACAACTGTAGTCCGAAGCTACATAAGAAGAAACTTTAATTATTTTTATAAAATGTCTTATTAAAAAAATGAATAAATCTATATTCAGGAAACTAACAGTAATCCAAATCAAGCATTTAACACTACTATCTGATAACACAAATATAAAATAAAGAAAACTTAAATGTTCACTGAGACGGTATATAATTTATCCAAAATCTCCAAAACAACAAGAAAATCCAATAGAATCCCAATACAGACACATTAATATTTGTCCACTTTGACTATTAAATTATGTTATTCAAACATATAAATAAGAATTAAGAAATGAATATTGTTTCCGGAGAGGCCGGACATCAACTGTCTCCGGATACCCCAAAATATTTAGAAATTCTACATAAATCATGTGCATACATTATCTCTTTTATTGGTTTTAACTATATTTAGAAGATTATTTACAAGGAATTAAGATTTCATGGACATATATCATCCAACCTATATGTGCCGGATAGCGGTAACATATTAAGTTGAATAAACTCCCAAAAATCGTACAAATTCATGAAGACACGCTCTCGTATCGTTTAGATATTTTATTCAAATGTTTTTAAATAGAAATTTATAAAGAGAACATAAGTATTAATATAAATAATGTAAGCACATGGTAATAACCTCTATAAGTTTAGAACAATTAGAACTGTATGAAATACGTAATTACTATATTTAACTAACCTGTGGAGGTTTTTAGTATGTCAGGCTTGTTAGGGCATTAAGGATTCCAAGCCTGGCATGATGATCAAAGGCATGCTCGCACGCAGCATGGCTCGCGTCACGGCAGCTATAACGAATACAATAATCAGACACTATCCACTCCAACGCCAACGTTAACACGATTCAAATGTAGTACTTACCCAAAAAAATAATAATATTAGGTGCTCCTGGCACCTCTCCAGGAATCACAAGGAACAGTCGCCTACCCAAACGACATGGAGAAAAAGAAAGAAATGAAGTACTACAACTTGACGGAAAAGAAATAAAATATTGCCAGCTCCTACGAGAGACAATTAAAAATCGAATAATGAAATATAGGTCCGTGTATCATTATATCAATAATAATTTAATTGTTAAAGTTCCAAAAATTATAATTTATCTAATATTGGTTAATATTAATTTTGAAATTGTTTATTTGGAAAAAAAAGAAATCATATAATATTACTAAACAAACGAATCGATTTATACGTGCTAGATCACGCGTTCGAAACTAGATGGCGCTCACGCTTAGTGTGGATGGTTCACCATATATGGCAGTAGTATGCACTATTTAAACAAATTTAAAGCAATATTTTTGTATATTTGAAGAAGATTGTATTAAAAATAATAAGAATAGGGTGTAGCGAATTTTACACGCTACAATGCCCCTCCCATCAGAAAGAATTTACGATAGTAAATTCGTCGGGTGCCCTCACCCGTCCACTCACTACACCAAAGTAAAACAACTTAACAACAAAATCTAATCCTAAACTAAACAACACCAAAAGAAACCTTAAATAAAAGTAAGAACATCCTGAAACAATAAAATAAACCTTAGAAATACATAAACCTCGTTTACGGCGGTATTTAAAACAAAGTGTCTTTAATTCAACCACTGGAGTAGAAGTATCAACCGTGACAAGCAATAGGTAGTAACCTACCACGGGAGATATAGAACCCTTTGCGGTTAAAATAAAAACCAAATCCACATCTTTATATAAGGTAGCATAACTAACACGGTAAATATTTGTATCTAAATAGGGTCTGAGATCATTATTATAACGATCTGTTACAGACGAACAAGTTAATTTAGGGCAATTGGAATCAGTCCGAGATTCCAGTCCCAAAGTGGTAAAAGGGGTAAGTTCCTGTTTAGCAGAAACTGCACCATGGGTAACATGGTGTATAACTACTACGCCATTGTAAACATGGGGCAGCTTAAGGGTAGAATCCTGGGTAACAGGAATATCATCGTGGGTAACACGATGTGAAGTAGGTAATTCCTGGGTAACAGGAATATTGTCATGGGTAACACGACGAGACGTAGGTAAGATAGGTAATTCCTGGGTAACAGGAATATCATCGTGGGTAACGCGATGGGTACTAGGTAAAATAAATAAGTCCTGGGTAACAGGAGTAACATTGCGGGTAACACAATGTGAAGTAGGTAATTCCTGGGTAACAGAAATATTGTCATGGGTAACACGACGAGAGGTAGATAAAGTAGGTAAATTAGGTAATTCCTGGATGACAGGGGTAACATCGTGGGTAACACGACGTGGAGTAGGTAAGTTAGGTAATTCCTGGGTAACAGAAATATCATCGTGGGTATCACGATGTGGAGTAGGTAAGTTAGGTAATTCCTGGGTAACAGGAATGACATTACGTATGCCCTGGGTAGGGAAAACACGAACACGATTTTTATTCGTTTCGCGGACCAAAGAGGAGTTATAATTCGAAACGTGACTTGAGCTTGTACAAGAGATAGCCGGATCCTCACTCATAGGTAACGAGGTAGGACGAATATGACTATCAATAGAGTCGGAGAGTTCTAGCTCTTTCCTTCTGTGGTCCGCTCTGGCAAGTTTTTTGTACCAGAACTCGAACCTGGCCTGTTGGTCTGGCTTTGGTTGCATTGAGGACAACTCGTCGCCGTGAAATTCTTCTCACCACAACGATAACAAACCAAGGAAGGCTTCTCCCGACAATTCTTTAAAGTGTGTCCGCTGTTACGGCAGCGTACACAGAACTCTTGACGTTTCTCGGTAGATAACTTAGAAACCACATGACACGGCTTCTGCACTCCTTTATATACTAAATCTGGGGCAATTAAATTTGAGTTAAATCGAGGGGGTTCGGTAAATGAATCCGCTCGTTGCTTAGCGTACTCTAACAAAAGACACCTGGACTTTAATTCTGACCAAGAATGAATATCCACAAAAGCTAATTGAGAAGAAAAATGAGGGCGTAAATTATATCGAACAATATGTAGCTGTTCCTCTTCCTTTAAAGGAACCCGTAACCTACTAAAGTAATTTCTCATTACACTTAAATAATTAATTATAGACTCATCACGACCTTGGGTTCGGTCTCGGATCTCACCCAGCAACCGTTGGTCATAATCCACTGGCAAATAATCATCTAATAGGTACTCCTTAAGTTCCGTCCAAGAATGTACCGAATCACGAATACTACGATACCAAAACAAAGCCTCTTCCGTAAATAGTTCCGCTGCTCCTTCAAACAACCTCTGATGAGACAATCCTCGCGACAAACACAATTCCTCCAACCGCTGAACAAAAGAAAGCACGCAAGAGCGACCGTTGTACTTTATACCGAGCGTGTGAACTCCCTTACTTCGATCACAACACGCGCTGACACTAGGTTCCGGTGGGTTCTCTGCTTCGATGGACAAGGAATGTACTGAGTTCTTCAAGCTCCTTTGGTAACTCACGAAAACGGAATCAGACTTGTCTAATATTTTATCCAATTGTGATTGTAGATCGGTATGCAAAGTAATATCATCAGGTTCGACCGGCTTCAACCTTCCTAACCGATGAAATAAATGATTACCTAAAGTATGAATACGATTTAAACTTTTTAAACGCAATTGCTTTTCGGACATAAGTCCGGACAACTCAACTAACTTACAGGAAATTAATTTTAATTCGACAGCAATGTCACCCTCATAGACATCGATATCATCACTAGGATATTCTTTAGCTAAGGATTTAATTTGGGAACGCAAGCCAACAACGGTATTCGCAGGCTTGGCTTCTCTTATTAAGACTTCGTATATCAACTCATCTTTATGTAAAAGGTTAAAATTAATTGGTCGTTCCTCCATTGTTAATTAATTATATAAAGCAAATAGAAAAAAAAAATAAATGGTCAGTAGCCCAGGATAGCAAATACGGAGCACAATGTAGAAATAACAAATTGTTTAGAGTGAAGCTCTAAGGTAGGTATAATACAAAACAATAAAAAATAGTAAACAATTAAAATGCCCTAGATCATTGGTACATACGTAACATTTAAGTAAGAATAATACATACTGTCAGTGTATTAAACTGAACAGTTAAATATAACGGTAGTTACAAAGTAGTACAAGTAAAATACAAGTACAAGTAAAAAAAATAATGTAGGTAAACCAAGTAACACATAAACGGCTTAAGAAAATACATTCTTAACCAGGTAGTAAGTAGTATGTCAACTCAACTCAACAATCAGTCCAACAGTAATTAACTGAGAAAACTCGATTAAAAAGAACTAAACAACGTCCGCGCAGCAAATTTAATCCTGGCAGGGTCGCCATTGTAACCTCTCCTACCCTTCGGGTGGGAGGTTAACAAAAAAAAATGTAAATTAAATTGAATTGTTTAATGACAATACGATCCGAAGATTCCACAGTTACAATTGTAAAAAAAAACAACTCTTTACTACATAAAGTTTTATTAGCAAGAAATGAATCGAAAAGCTACCTAAAGCTTCCTTCGCATTCTAGTATAGTTTACAGGATTTGATTTGCGCGCCTGAGGGACTGACCGTAGGACTTACAGTGGTAAAATTGAAGGGTTGAGTTGAATTAACAGACATAAGAAAAAACAACCGGTTACTTGCTCACGGTCATCCACGCCTGACGGCGCGCATGCCAGAGTCCGCGGGCTTCTCACGGAGCCGGGCGACTCGGAGAGGCAGCATCAGCCTCCTAATCTCCTTCATAATGGAACCCGGAGCAGGGTATGCAGGGAGTAAAAAAAAAGAAAAGAATCCTAGGAACTTGTCCTTCGGGAAACAAGGGTCTTCCGGACGCAACTCCACGCACCAACAACACAATCCCCTCCGGATACAAACATCCGGATACAGAATAACATCCGGATACGGACTACCCTCCGGATACGGAGTACCCTAGGTACACACGCCCCCTAGGTACACACGCCCCCTAGGTACACACGCCCCCTAGGTACACACGCCTCCTAGGTACACACGCCCCCTAGGTACACCTCCTGTAATTACAGAATAAACAAAGCTATTATAACGGCTTGGACTAAGAAGAACAACTGTAGTCCGAAGCTACATAAGAAGAAACTTTAATTATTTTTATAAAATGTCTTATTAAAAAAATGAATAAATCTATATTCAGGAAACTAACAGTAATCCAAATCAAGCATTTAACACTACTATCTGATAACACAAATATAAAATAAAGAAAACTTAAATGTTCACTGAGACGGTATATAATTTATCCAAAATCTCCAAAACAACAAGAAAATCCAATAGAATCCCAATACAGACACATTAATATTTGTCCACTTTGACTATTAAATTATGTTATTCAAACATATAAATAAGAATTAAGAAATGAATATTGTTTCCGGAGAGGCCGGACATCAACTGTCTCCGGATACCCCAAAATATTTAGAAATTCTACATAAATCATGTGCATACATTATCTCTTTTATTGGTTTTAACTATATTTAGAAGATTATTTACAAGGAATTAAGATTTCATGGACATATATCATCCAACCTATATGTGCCGGATAGCGGTAACATATTAAGTTGAATAAACTCCCAAAAATCGTACAAATTCATGAAGACACGCTCTCGTATCGTTTAGATATTTTATTCAAATGTTTTTAAATAGAAATTTATAAAGAGAACATAAGTATTAATATAAATAATGTAAGCACATGGTAATAACCTCTATAAGTTTAGAACAATTAGAACTGTATGAAATACGTAATTACTATATTTAACTAACCTGTGGAGGTTTTTAGTATGTCAGGCTTGTTAGGGCATTAAGGATTCCAAGCCTGGCATGATGATCAAAGGCATGCTCGCACGCAGCATGGCTCGCGTCACGGCAGCTATAACGAATACAATAATAAGACACTATCCACTCCAACGCCAACGTTAACACGATTCAAATGTAGTACTTACCCAAAAAAAAAATAATATTAGGTGCTCCTGGCACCTCTCCAGGAATCACAAGGAACAGTCGCCTACCCAAACGACATGGAGAAAAAGAAAGAAATGAAGTACTACAACTTGACGGAAAAGAAATAAAATATTGCCAGCTCCTACGAGAGACAATTAAAAATCGAATAATGAAATATAGGTCCGTGTATCATTATATCAATAATAATTTAATTGTTAAAGTTCCAAAAATTATAATTTATCTAATATTGGTTAATATTAATTTTGAAATTGTTTATTTGGAAAAAAAAGAAATCATATAATATTACTAAACAAACGAATCGATTTATACGTGCTAGATCACGCGTTCGAAACTAGATGGCGCTCACGCTTAGTGTGGATGGTTCACCATAGATGGCAGTAGTATGCACTATTTAAACAAATTTAAAGCAATATTTTTGTATATTTGAAGAAGATTGTATTAAAAATAATAAGAATAGGGTGTAGCGAATTTTACACGCTACACTGTTTATTGAAAATATAGATGTAGCGCCAAGAATAGTGAGCCCTGCGGAGGCGTTGATGGGAAGTGCCAGCAGGAACCGAGTGTGCACGGCTGCTCTGTGCCGCTCCGTGTGTAATGCTTTGGGCTTCAGATTCGGTCGTTGCAACATCAATCTTGTTTGTGTTTGTTCAAACTTTTAAACAAATGTTTATCAAGAAATTTCGATTATTGACAATTGAAATGTTTTTATTCTATTAAATATTTTTTTCAAGCAGTTATTTCTTTTATTCATTGACTTTATTAAAATTATAATATACTATATAATAAACTTAAAATAGTTCAAAATCATACACCAGAGTACTAGATACCAATTAAATTATTGTAAAATGTTTGATTATTTCATATAATTTATCTGTAATGTCTGTTTATAAAAAACCCAAATGACAAATTTAAAAACTTTTTCTCGTACGCGCATCACGCAAATTCATATTGCATAATGAATTTAGGCATGTTTTTCACTGTTGCAATTCCGAAGATCTATCTTAAAATGTAGATTTGGTTTACTTTAAATCAGATTTCAAGAAAAAAATATTAATTTTAAAATGACTTTTACCCGTGAGGGGATTGGTTAGAGTACAATTTCCCTCTGCCGCTGGGAGAGCATCACGTAAGAGGCGAGTAACCTCGTGCTGGGTAGCCCTTGGTGCCCTTGGTGGTAGGGGACCCGTTCTCCGACTGGCTAGCGACTACCAGCATACGAATCCGTCCGCAGAGTGTCATTGACGCATTCCGGTCGAGCCGCATGTGGGCCAGACTTACCCCCTACCCCTTCCATCCCGTTAATGCAGCGGTTCTAGTGACCTCTGAGTTCTCGTTCAAGGCCCACTGAAACCGTAACATTCTTCTTTCATTCGCCTTCCTCATTCTATTTTCGAGGTGGCAACGCGTCGGCAAAACAAGAGTCGCGTCTTGTATTGCCGATGTCTATGGACGACTGCGGGCACTTACCATCAGGTGGGCTGTCTGCTCGTTTGCCCCAACTGCAATAAAAATAAATGTTTATCCAATTTTGTTATGACATAAGGATTTATCTAACTAAAGAATAAGAATAGAGAAGTTTTAATCAAAACCATGATTTATAATTTTCTTATATGACCTCGTAGTAGCCTAATACATAAAAAGTATAGAACAACAACAAAAATTTAGTTAATCTAAATTATTGGCGGGAAACTTCATTATTTAATAATATGCTTCGAACCGATATCGGCCACACAGGATGATAGCTAATACTGTATTAAGAGATCGACCACACACGTTGGAGTGTAATATTTGTACGCGCAGGCGAAGCCTCACAGGAGCTCTCCATATTATTATACTCTCTAAGACCGATGGGACTGTGGACCGACACGACCGGAGAAAGCTCAGGCGTAGGACCGACTTTTTACATGTCCATCCGACGCATGAATCATCTTTACTAGCTTAGCTATGATTGAATTTGTCTATTATAATAATTGAAAAATTTCCGGTTTTTGAATATTAAAGAAAATGTTTATTTGTTCTATTATTTATTTCGCGCATCGCTACTAAATTTCCTGCCAAAATCTCTAATAATGTACAGACACGGCTTTATTACGATTTTTTATATATCGATTTTTTCTATAATAAAATAATTAAATTATTTTTATTTACAAACGAAACATGTAAACATATTCTCGCAATACTCACTCAGCGTCGACCACAATTCATTGAATTAGATAAGAAATTACATTTCCTATAAAAATCCCCTGTTAAAATGATATTAATGCGAGGTATTGATAAATCCTATATCTGTTATCTTTTTGTTTTGTGTAGATATCGGAAGTAATATTCAATAAGTATCAGTTGAAAAACTAACTGCATCACATTATGGCTATTAAGATTTTCACTATTGCCTTCGCTTTGTTGGCAATAATACTGGTAGCACAGACTGTCTACTGTGAAGAAACGAAATCAAATCAACTTAATAAATCCTTAAGATAATAATAATAAAAATGATAAAAAAATAAAGCAGTGATGGCCCAGTGGTTGAGACTTATTGAAGTCTCGGACCTCCCGAGTAAAACCAACGTATTATGTCCGGAGGTCCGAGATCGACACTTCGCACACAACACTTTTCTGAATTATGTGTGTTTTAAGCAATTAAATATCACTTGCTTTAACGGGAAGGTGACATCGTGAGGAAACCTGCACCCTTGAGGGTTTCCTAAAGTTCTCAAAGGTGTGAAGTCTGCCAACCCGGACTGGGCCAGCGTAGTAGACTACGGCCTAATACCCTCCACATTCTGAGGAGGAGACCCGGCCATTGACGGGTCGTGATAAAGAATATAAAAATAATATGTGATCTTTTATATCTCTTCAGTGAAACTTAAATAAAAAGAATATCTGTTCGACGCGTGATCTTAAACTATAATAACCTAAATATGGGCTCAATCGAAGACAAAGTCCCAATAACATAGACACAACATTTATGTAGCATTGTTACTATGAGAACTAGAATACTAAGTAACTTTATTTAAGATTTATTTAAGTAAACTTATTGATCAATAAAAGGGTAAAAAAAATAATATTTTTTTTATTTAAAATAAATCCGCGTATAGAAATGCGCATATCGGATGATACAAGAATAATGTAGAACTTTTCAATGGAGGTCATATTTTGGAATGAGAACTAAATTGAATGAATTGAAATAGGTTTGATTATATTATGTGAGAACTGTTTTTTTTAATTTACATTATAATGATCAAAATATAAGGTTTATACAACTATCTGGTTTTAAAAGCCACAGAAGCCAGACATTGGCTTAATCGTGGCTAGTGAGTTCTTAAATAAACAGACTCCTTTGCAAAACACAACGATAAAGAAGAAAAAATAAGTAACAAAAATTCAGAAAACAAAAGCACATTGTAAAAATGAAAAAAGGTTTGTTGAAAGGTTTTATTTTACAAACTGGTCATACATATCATTTGTATTCTATAATTATTTGTTATATATGCGATATTTTATCTCGTGTGCATTTGAACAAAATTAACCCACTTCTAATTAGATTGCTTAAATATTTAGTAGACAAAAAAATGGAAGTAGCGAAAATTTTATTTCAAATTTGTATTTTTTTCCCAGTCAGGCAGTTAAAAAGAAAATTATTCATTTTGGCGGAAAACTTCATTATTAATGAATAATATTTATTTTACATGAAATTCTTTCACTTACTCAACCCGCACGTCAAACAAAAATTACAATATAGCTACTTTAATGTTAAATAAGGGTATTTTTAAAAACTTTGTAACTTGTTTTTTTGGCAAAATAATAAAAAAGAAAGTGAATTATTTAGATCATTCAGCATTACCAGAACTATATTTCGTTTAATTTACTTTGTTTCATAAAGTAAGCAGTTAAGCAAAATACGCTACCGACAAACTGTCTTACAGTTTGCAGTACATTTAATTGTAATTGTTTTGTAACACAATGTAAAGTTCATATAAATAATAATAAAACATACAATAGCTACGATCGAATATGTCTGTTATTTCAACTAAAACCTTAGAAATAACCTAAACAAACAATTGCGGGTTTTGAAGTCTTAAGTAAACTGTTTGTAATTGTTCTATTACTTATTTCGCACACCATCCATTATTTTTGTCGCCGAAATCTCTAATTTAAAGACACGACTATTCTACGATTATCTTACATGTATATCTCTGTATATATCTATATTAATACATTATAGATTTACAATACTCACAAGCTCCTTAAATAGATAAGAAATTACTTTTCAAATAAACACCCCAATTAAATTAGTATCAATGCGACTTATTCGATAAAACCTATATATGATATCTTTTCGCTTTGTATAAATATTGGAAGTGATCCTCAATGAGCATCAGTTGAAAAACTACTTTAAGCAGCATGGCTATTAAGATTTTCACATTCGCCTTCGCTTTGTTGGCAGTACTACTGGTAGCGCAGACTGTCTACTGTGAAGAAACGAAATCAAATAAACCGGGTAAGTTCATAAGTTTATAATCGTAAATTAATAGCTTAAAATGAACACAACTCAAAAATGTCCTGTGTTGTTTGCGATTTAAGTGTGCCTAGGTGTTAGTGAGTAACTCGTACATCCCGAATAAGACATTCAAGACCACAGAGCCATCACTGCTTTTTAATTATGTTCTTACTATATAAAAATTATGCAATTTTAAATTTAATATCAATTTTCGTTTCAGATATCCTGTTTATTGAGAACGTAGATATAGCGCCAAGAATAGTGAGTCCTGCGGAGGCGTTGATGGGAAGTGCCAGCAGGAACCGAGTGTGCACGGCTGCTCTGTGCCGCTCCGTGTGTAATGCTCTGGGCTTCAGATTCGGTCGTTGCAACATCAATCTTGTTTGTGTTTGTTCAAACTTTTAAACAAATGTCTAACAAGAGATTGATTATTGACAATTAAAATGTTCATTTACTAATAAATATTTTTACAAGCAATTATTTCTTTTATTCTCTGAAACTTTACGGCAAACTCATATTGCATCCCGAAATTTTGATCGGTTTTTACAGGTATCACATTGCTCCAAATATATCTGAACATGTAGATTTATTTTTATTTAAATCGGATGTCATGAATAAATGTTGTTGCCCAGTAATGCTAGGGTTTTTTTACGATGGGAAATGCGTTTGCGCATCCTCTCTAAGATGGATGGGTATGTGGGGCTTACGGCGAGGTACCTAATACCCATAAAATTCCGGATCGCTGCCCAATAAAAAGAGTTCGTCGACAAGCATTATTTAATTTTATAAATGGTAATATAGCTTAGTAAAATAAAAAAGGTCTTTTTCCGGGATTTTGGACTATAAGTAGAATAGTATAACTTAAATCTACCAGTAGCATTATGGCCTGAATTGAAGACAAAGTAGTCCAAATAACATAAATGCAAAGTCAATGTATATAGGAGATACTTAAGTAAAATTAATGACTAAATAAAACTTTTTTCATAAAAAAATTGTTCTTGTAAACGGGCATAACACCAAGAATGGAAATGATGACGTCTAATGATTATATAGTTTTAATATAAGTTTTACTCAAAACCATGATTTACAATTTCCTCGTATGCTTTTAAGTAGCCTGATTCCATTAAGTATAGAACCACAATATTTGTTTCAATTATCTGAAAAGTCTTATAAAGGTTGTGTATGGTGTATCTACTGGGTCAATATATGGACGAGTAGGACATGTGAAACATTTAACCTGTATGAGAAATGCAATATGGTATTACGATATATATATGCCAACGACACAATATGCTGACAAAAACCCAGATAAATTGAGTAGCGAGATAATTATAAATATTAACAAACAAATAGTTTCAAGACATTTTCTCCCTACAATAATTACGAAATAAATATTATAAATATTAAAGTGCTAACTATTACTTTGTTATGGGATTTATGTCCAAAAAGTGTGTGTGTAAACTGCGTGTCAAATTATTGGTAATTCTATTATATTGACAAATGTGTGGATAATGCTACTATGTATATAACGTATATAGTTCATTGCATGACTTTGTTATATCATATAAGTTGAGTATATAAAGAACTGTATTTATTATATAATGATTCTAACACAACAGCGATACAACTGGTTTTAAAAGCCATAAATATCAAACATTGGTTTAAAATTTCGTCTAGTAAGTTCTTAAATTAGCAGACTCCTTCGCATAACACAACAATAAAAAAAACAAATGCATTAAATTATAAAAATAAAAGAAAATTGTAAAAATGGAAGAAAACTCATTTGTTGGAAAATGTTATTGTATATTGTTGTTAGCGAGATTGAGTGGTTGAGGTGAAAGTTAATATTTTATGAAACAGCTTTTTAAACCTGCCAGCCCCAGGGACTTCTAGGCTTCATTACGTCATGTTAATATGGTCGTTTGAGTGTTTCGCGCAACATAGCTCGCATATTTTTAGCATTTCAATTACTTTTTTCTTGCATCATCCTCTATTTTTTTTTCCAAAATTTTTAATAGTGTACAGACACGGCTTGCTTATGATTTTGTTGGATGTATATAGCTAAAATAAATTAATTAAAATATATTTTCAAACTAAAACATGTAATCATATTCTAGCAATAATCAGGCTCGACCACAAGTTCGTTGAATTAGATAAGAAATTATATTTCCAACAAACATCCCCTGTTAACTTGATATCAATGCAAGGTATTGATAAAACCCATATCTGTTATCTTTTTGTTTTGTATAAATATCGGAAACAATATTCAATGAGCATCAGTTGACAAACTAATTAAAAGCATCATGGCTATTAAGATTTTCACTTTCGCCTTCGCTTTGTTGGCACTACTGCTGGTAGCGAAAACTGTCTATTGTGAAGAAACGAAATCAAATCAACCGGGTAAGTTTTTAAGATTATAATCGTAAAAACGACAAAAATAATCTTATTATATATAAAAATACATTTTATATTATAAATATAATCATTTTCGTTCTAGATATCCTGTTTATTGAAAACGTAGATGTAGCGCCAAGAATAGTAAGCCCTGAGGAGGCGTTGATGGGAAGTGCCAGCAGGAACCGAGTGTGCACGGCTGCTCTGTGCCGCTCCGTATGTAATGCTCTGGGATTCAGATTCGGTCGTTGCAACATCAACCTTGTTTGTGTTTGTTCAAACTTTTAAACAAATGTTTATCAAGCACGTTCAATTATTGACAATTGAAGTTTTCTTAGTCTAATAAATATTTTTTTAAGCAGTTATTTCTTTTATTCATGGACATTATTAAAGTAATTATATTAATATTCAACTTAAAATAGTTAAAAAAAACACTATGATAATATATCATTTAAACGAGTACTAGATACCAATTTAATTATTGAAAAATATTTGATTATTATATATTATTTATCGATAATGTGTTTTTATAAAAAACCAAAATATTCATTTTACAAACTTTTTCTTGAACGCGCATAACTAAACTATGAAATTGGATAATTAATTAAAGTTATATTTGGTTTGATTTAGACCGGTTTATTTTCTTGAAAAATATGGATTTAAAAATATTTTAGACCAACAAATCTATGGCGGCCGTCACGGGATCAAAGAATACAATAACCTCAATACGTATAAAAATAATACAAATAAGCATTAAGAAACATGGTTGTTCTTTTTCTCTGCAGTTTTAAATTCAAATATGTAGTAAAATTTGTGTTTCTTATTAAGTGTTACATAAATTTGGATTTCCCAAAGTTCGAAATATCATCTTGTTTGTTTTAGGCATTATTAAGGTACCATTTTTTTTTTGTTGACGCTGGGGAATGCATCTTCGTATACGCCGGGACCCCCACATGTGGAAGTTATGTGGGACTCCCGGCAAATGCCGTCCTACCTACTAAACCCCAGCGATTTCCATTCTCCGTCAAGACAGGGATGCCACAGGAACGCAGGTTGCATTCTACCGTGACACTCCGACGGTTATCATCAAATAAAGAGTGGGTTGCGCCGCATTGGCACCACATCTAAACTTTTATATATGGGGCATAAGAAGCGCGTAACGCCTTCTCCTAGGTCCTGCTTTGTTTCTGCGGACAGGCTCGACGGGGGCGTTAGCCCTTCGCTCCGGTTCGCGGCCTCCTTTACCTTCATGACATCCTCACAAAAGGAAGCCATTGCTCTCCAGCACCTCTATCAAGCATGGCACCGATCACACTTGCCAACGAGAGATCCGCCCCTAAGGTACACGACAATAGATAGCGCTGAGGCTCCCACGCGCTACATTCTGTGACAGTGTGGTGAGCTGTATCGGTTGAAGAACCACAGCCGTGACTATAGGACCGAGGATAGCCTCTACTGTCAACCTGCCAGCGGTACGAAACTCCAGACATGCTTTAACATTTGTACTTTAGAAAATGAAAACGTTACAAATTATTTGCAAGTGCAAGTACTTAACCAGAAACTGGAGGATCCATGTCAGAAAAATATTGAATTTTTTTTACCGATTTTAAAATAGAGGTTGCTGATACAATTGTAAAAACAATACCAGAAAATATGTTAATGTAAAAAATAAATTTCATCTAACCTTTTAGATTTGCTGAAATTTAGCCTCGAAACAACTATCACGTATAATTTAAAAAAAAAAGTGAGCGGTGAGTAAGCCAGTGGAAAAGTAATAAACAAGGCACCGTGGACTTACTTGCTTTGAATTTTTAAAATCATATGAAAGTTTGTATGATTGGATGTTTGTATCTCATTCATACACAACGGCATAAATTTTATTATTTTTACTTCAATACCTCCATAAGAGACAACAACTCGATAGGATACCTTTTATTCCGAATTTGTGAATGAGGGAATCAATAAATGAGTTGGAGTAAGTGGGAGGGTGATTTGGGTGAGTTAGAGTAAGGCTTAAAAATTGAGTAAATTAATTATTGTAGAACCTTTTTTGTGGAATAATATTTACCGTTTCAAGTTTACGTATTGATAATGAAATATTGATGCTACATTAAATGCATGCGTAGTTTTCCTCTAAGGAGGAAACAAAGGAAGAGTGGGCTTAAAAGTTATGGGGTTATCCGTGATATACGAAGGTTCAACCGAAGGAGATATTACGCTGGTGATCTTAACCTTAATTTATACAAAAGACTTATGTTTATTGGAATTTAAAAGCACAAAAAATATCTTCAGTTCTTGGTACTTTTTAATGTAATTCGTTGTTCTAGGTTAAAAACTGCACGGTTTCAACCTTTTGGTAGTTGTATTTAGGTCATATTCTGAATCTAACAATGTCTAGTATTGGAAGTGAATAACAATAATATCTTGCCCCGTGAGGGAAAGGGTTAGATTACTTTTCCCCTCTGCCGCTACGAGAGCATCTTGTAAGAGCCAAGAAATCCAGCACCCTCTTGGTGGTAAAGGATCAGTTGCCTGACTGGCTTGCGACCACCAGCATGGAGATCCGACCGCCAAGTGTCATAGACGCGTTGCGGTCGAGCTGAATGTGGGCCAGACTTACCTTATTCTTCTCCCATCCAATTATTGCTAGGCATCTAGTAGACTCATGGTTCTTGCTGAGGATCCGCTGAAACCGCAGCATTTTTTTCTTTACTCCCTTTCCCCACTCTATCTTCGAGAATGCAACCCATCTACAAAACAAGAGGATATCTTTTGTTATGTCGATGTCCATGGATGAGAGTGGTCACTTACAATCAGATGGACCATTTGCTCGTTTGCACCTTAACAAACCATAAAAAAAATCTAAATATATGGTCATAGTTTGGATGAATATTCTTAATAGCCATTTTCTACTAACTGCGGCAATGATAATATAGATTTTCTTTATTTGGCCTAGGACTCAGGCTTTGGCATTTCAACCAGAGATGTGAGAGGATGCGTAGCAAGAACCAATAGAATTGCTTAATTTACCTAGCGTCGCTCAATGTGCCAATTGAAGCGACTCTATTTGTTCTAAACAAACATCCCTCACTACACAGCGTTATGCTGATATGGTATAAGACGACCTTCAAATAACAGGATGTCTCTTCCTCAATATTAGAAATGTTATTAATGTTAAATGAAAAGTTTGCAAGACTTTTGTTTACTATTAAAGCTGTACATCACAACTTCCTTCATTTCAGTGGCTTAAGCTGAAGTAACAAAAGATATTTCCAAGCGTTAATCGTTCTCAGAGTAAATATTGCGAGTAAAAACTTCACCTAATACTTTAAAGTTCTCCTCAGTGCCGAAAATTTATTTTTTTGAAACCTTCTTCTTCTCCTACACTTAAATAAAAATATCTGCGTTAGCCTTATTCAAAGGCTCCGAGAGTTTTATTTTTACCTAGATATACTGTTTTTTATAATTCTATTAGCTCTCTATTATCATTTCAACATTATCTTATTAAAAGTAAATGTTATCCAACTGTTTATGAATTAGATAAGACATTATATTTCCAATAAACATCCCCTGTTAACTTGATATCAATGCAACTTATCGATAAATCCTATATGTGTTATCTTTTTGCTTTGTATAAATATTGGAAGTAATCTTCAATGAGAATCAGTTGAAAAACTACCTTGAAGCATCATGGCTATTAAAATTTTCACTTTCGCCTGCGCTTTGTTGGTAGTACTTCTGGTAGCACAGAATGTCTACTGTGAAGAAACGAAATCAAATAGACCTGGTAAGTTCTTAATATAATAACAATAAAAATACACTTTATTATCTTCATCATCATCTCCTCTTCAGAATGAGGAGCCTATCAGGCCATAGTCTACCACGCTGGCCCAGTACGGGTTGCCAGATTTCAAACAACTTCAGAAAACTTTACGTTTTTTTCCTTCACCTTTAAAACAAGTGCTATTTAATTGCTTAAAACAAATACAACTCAGGAACTTCAGAGGTGTGTGCCCAGGATCGCACTCGAACCTCCCGAGTAAGATATTCAAGGTCACAGGGCCATTACTGCTTTTTAATTATCTTCTTGTTATAAAAAATTATACAATTTTAAATTTAATATAAATTTTCGTTTCAGATATCCTGTTTATTGAGAACGTAGATATAGCGCCAAGAATAGTGAGCCCTGCGGAGGCGTTGATGGGAAGTGCCAGCAGGAACCGAGTGTGCACGGCTGCTCTGTGCCGCTCCGTGTGTAATGCTCTGGGCTTCAGATTCGGTCGTTGCAACATCAATCTTGTTTGTGTTTGTTCAAACTTTTAAACAAATTTCTGACAAAAAAATTATTATTGACAATTGAAATGTTCATATACTAATAAATATTTTTACAAGCAATTATTTCTTTTATTCACTGACTTTATTAAAATATTTATATTAATATTCAACTTGTATCTTCAAAAAAGTTCAAAACTATTTGTATGGTTATGGAGTACTAAATAGAAATTAAATTATTCTAAAATGTTTGCTTCTTTTATATAATTTATCTTTAATGTCTTTTTATAAAAAATCATAATAATCATTTTTTAAAAGTTTTTCTTCCGCATCAGGCAAACTCATATTGCATCGTGAAGTTGTGTGCGGTTTTCACAGGTACATTGTCGCAAATCTATCTTGAAATGTAGATTTGTTTTTATTTAAATCGGACTTCATGAATAATGTTGATTTTAAATTTTTGTTGCCCAGTAAAGCTAGGGTTTTTTTTTCTATGGATAATGCGTTTGCGCATCGATATGTGGGACTCACAGAAAGAAGAACCTAATACCCACAAAATCCCATGGGGCTGCCGCCGTTGCGCAGTAAGTACTCCAAGAGTTCGTCAACTAGCATTATTTAAGGGACAAAGGGTAACATAGCTTAATAAAATAAAGAAGGTCTGATCGTTGCGGGATTTTGGATACAAGTAAAATACGATATATTAAATTTATCAGTAACAATTATGGGCTGAATTGAAGACAATATAGTTCAAATAAAATAAATACAAAACGAATATCCGTATATAACAGGTATTTAAGTAAACTTAATACTAAACAAAAGATAAAACAATAATTTTTATTTTATTTCATAAAAAAAATTGCGTATAAAAACGGGCGTCACACAACTTCATCAAGAATTTGGGTCTCTACGGTTTTCATAGTTACATTGACTTCAATAATTATTGGTTATATTAATTTATATACATATTTTTTATTGATTTTTTTATATTTATAATTAAATTGAAACTAAAATTAATTTTACATAAATATGCGCTACAGAAATATTTACTTCGACGAATAAATCTCTATCCGTATCAAATCATTTACATCTTGAAGTTGTGAACGTTTAGTGGAACGCACCAAATATATCAACATGGTTTGTCAATCCTTACCGCTTGAACTTGTGGAAAGAGAATACAAACATAACGTTTGCAACTTGGCTAGGCCCCCTATTATATCTAGATATAATGCATACCTACCATTATTTACATCGTTAGATTTTTTTACAACGATTTTATCTAATCGCGTAATTATATTAGGGCTAGCTATGGCATTATTTATAATTAATAAATATATTTTTATTGCTCTTATGCCAAGGTATGTAACATATAAACATCACAAAGCGATAACAGATTTTCATCTGTGTTTTGGATTTGAACTTACTTACTACAAGATGATCCAGAAGGAATAAAAATATGTATTTATAATAGGTATGTCTAGATATAATAGAACTACATAATTATAAAGTCTTTTATACTCCAGAAAGACGCAGCTCTAGCAGTATTTAGAGCAATAAATTTTACGTGCGAGTCTCCCCTTCCCTATTTTCAACCCCATTGACAAGTAGGTAGTTGATCATTTGCAATAATATGTAAACTCGTGTAATCTAATAATATTTTTTATTTCAATACATATTTCTATATAATTTATCAATTATTCAGTTTACAATTCTTGAATAGCTATCGTCAACTCAAATTATATTCTTCTGTTCTTCTATTCTATTTTTAAGGACTGATTGATGTTGTCGTTGCAACATCAATCTTGTTTGTGTTTGTTCAAACTTTATATAAATATTAAAGTTATCTGTCCTACGATTCAAAAATGTATTTTTTGATAGTAAAAAGTCTTTAATAATTAATTTGCGTGGAGCAGCTAGTATTATAATACATTTTACTGTAAAAAACTCATATATATATAGCATTGTGTAAAAGTTTACTTTAGAACTTTAAAATATACAATTTAAGTAAGAAAATAAATTTTCTGTAAATACAGATGCCGTTAATTAATAAATCTTACCGGCATATATTACATAAATCACATAAATTACCAAAAATTCATTACCAAGTTAAAATTTTACTCTCTTGTTATGATTATCTTAAAAAGTCACTGTATGGAGAGAGAAGAGTAAAATGATATAATCTATCGTAATGAATGTAATAAACAAAAATGTGTGGGTAAATAGAAAACAAATAAAGAATTTTTCGCCTTAAAAGTTTTCAGGCAAGTGCATTTATATGTATTAGATAAACATATTTTGTTTGTTTGTTACTGTTAAATATCTCAACTATATCTATAATTAAATAGGAAATATCACGTCGATTAGATCGTAGTTAAATAAGAAGTAATACCGACAAATAATTTCGAATTTATAAAATTAGCATTAACGATTTAACTAATGCATTTAGTGATTAGGATGTTACTAAAAATATTTTATTTTGTAAATAAATATAAGTAACCATGCAATATTTTGAAAATAAATTCAGTTAAGGATAGGAAATCTTAAAACTATCTGTTTTAAAAATTATAACTTAAGGTTACAAATAACTATTTATTGTTAAGTGTTCCAACCAAGTGGCAGTGCCAGTTTTACCCGTGAGGGGACGGGTTAGAATACAATTCCCCTCTGCCGCTGGGAGAGCATCTCGTAAGAGCCGAGTAACCCAGCACCTCCTTGGTGGTAGGGGATCTGTTCCCCGACTGCCTTGCGACCACCAGCATGTGAATCCGACCGCCAAGTGTCACTGACGCGTTCCGGCTGAGCCGCATGTGGACCAGATCGAAGGTTATAATTTCAATTAGTTGCGTCAGTGACCTACTGAAAATCCACTAAAAAGATTTTTATAGACTATATGATTTGTTTCCACAAATCTTTGTTGACAGTTTTATGTTGGGCATAAAAACGTAACGCTGGTTAATAAGTAAATAGTTTCTAAGATTTTACAACGTAAAGTCTGTTAATCGTAAGTTGTTTATTAAATTAAAAATTCGGTGGCGGTAGTAAAAAGATATTAGTAGAGGTAAGCAGCTTCGTGATTTGAATAAGCGTTGAAGGTCAGCGTGGTTGAAAGGAAGACGATAGTGATGAGGGTAGTAATAGGAACTAAGGTAGTGAGTTGATAATAAAAAATAAATTTTGGTTAAAAGATTTTATTGTAATCAGAAAAGTTTACTGAATACAATCAATATATCAATCTGCATCTAAACAGAATGTGTTTAAAAGTTTGAACAAACACAAACAAGGTTGATGTTGCAACGACCGAATCTGAAGCCCAGAGCATTACACACGGAGCGGCACAGAGCAGCCGTGCACACTCGGTTCCTGCTGGCACTTCCCATCAACGCCTCCGCAGGGCTCACTATTCTTGGCGCTACATCTAGGTTCTCAATAAACAAGATATCTGTAACATAATATTACAAAATTTAAACTTATTCGGCGTTAGAAATGTAATTTAAATAAAAACTATCTTCTAAACTTAGTCCATACCAGGTTGATTAGATTTCGTTTCTTCACAGTGAACAGTCTGAGCTATCAGCAGTACTGCCAACAAAGCGAAGGCGAAAGTGAAAATCTTAATAGACATGACGCTTCAATTTAGTTTGTCAACTGATGCTAACTGAATGTTATTTCCGATATTTATACGAAACAATAAGAAAGGTAATATAGGTAGGTTAAACGTTATCTACTAAATACGATAGATATCAGGGATATTCTTTGAATGTATTATTTACTATCTAATTAATAGAATTACACCCGATTCTGAATGTTTCTGATAAAACGATGTACACTTTAAAATATGCTTTTGTATTTCTTAAAAATATCTTATTGTAATAAATTAATATTAATATATAATTGATGTTTTATTAGATCGATAAGATACAATTTTTATATGTAGTGAAAATTATGTACGTTGCTTTTAATGTTAAAAAAATTACACAGAAAATTTTATACTTTATCTAAAATGGTCAGAATTGATTAAAATTTCAAACTTTGGGAAACACGTATCGTATTTGATTTATAAGCTTTTATAAGTAAGTATATAAATATTATAAAATAGCTGTGCCCGCGACTTTGTCCGTGTATGACTTATCGTGCAGAAATATCTCTAAGTCTACACCTCACCATATGATCTGGTATTTTAAAGTAAGCAAACAAAAAGAATATGAGTGAACCCTCGGTACCCATCGAAAAGAAGATTGTGGACAGAACTGTAGACAATTATTTACTAAATATTTAAATACACCACTAATTAAAACTAAATTATATTTTTAACTACCAAATTAAAAGTTCCTATACAAAACTTATTATACCACCTCCTCGTTGCAGATTATGTTAAAGCTTCCCTGTACAATATTAATAAATTATTTTGTTGAGGCATCTAAAGACCCAAAGTTTCTTAGTAACAAGAACTTAAAAACTATGTTAAATACAAATTATAAAATCTTACAAGCCTATGTTAGCATAAAATATCTTAAGACTATGTTAGTAAGCTTTTACATTTCATTTTAGCGCACAAGCATATTCATAAAGTACTTCATAATCGGAAAGTCTAACTTAGACGAAAACATCTTCACAATGCAATTGGGGCTAGCTCGCAGTCTTGCCAAGAGTAAAAACGTCCTTTTTCTCATGATGGCATGAAAGTCATATGTACGCTCTAGTAACGAACCCCCCAAAAGTACTCTGAAGGCGTTATATTGCACTCGCAACGTATCTATCTATCCACTTTTTTGAGAAGTTTTCCCATAAGCGTTAAGCATGCCGTGTAAAACGTTTGAAAGTAGGCTTTAAAATGTGAAAATTATGAGTCAACATGTAGCATCTGACAGCTAATGCTCTGCGCTATCGCTCTAGATTAGTAGTAGAACCGTCAGGTATGAAAGTGTAGAGATTGTTTGGGTTGCCCACGGGATAAAGTTACATCATATTTATATTGCCGTGCGAGGAACAGTTAGCACTTAGATCTACTTCTGCAACGCGCAGATCTCTTCCCTGGACCTTGTTGATGGTCATGGCAAAAGGATAGGCTGACAGGCAAAATCAGAGAAGAATTCGGTGCCGTAGCGTGCCGGGAATGAGTGATGTGACCCGCCTGTGGTAGCCATTTTAAGGAGCGGCATAATTTAATATTAAACAATACTTATCTTTTTAAAAAATAACAATAAATCATTTCAAAATATTGTATTAACTAACTATAACTCTAATTTATAAGTTATTTTAAAGTTCCTAATATATGGATAGAAACTCTATTTAAAATACTTTACTGTTATTAAAATATATATTCACGTATATATTCACGTATAATTTTTCTTAACACGAAATATCTACTGTAAGTGGCAGAGGAGAAGAGAGTATCGCAGACGGAAGGAAAAAATCGTGAGAAAACCTGCACTCTTGAGAGTTCCCTAAAGTTTCTTCCAACCAGCACTGGGCCAGCGTGGTGGACTATGGCCTAATACTCTCCACATTCTGAGGAGGAGACAAGGCTTAGCTGTGGGACATTGACGGGTCGTGATGAAGAATATAAAAATAATATGTGATCTTTTATATCTCTTTAACACAGTGAAACTTAAATAAAAAAAGAAGGTCTGATCGTCAGGGGATCTTAGACTTCAATAACCTAAATATGGGCTCAATCGAAGACAAAGTCCCATTAACATAGACACAACATTTATGTAGCATTGTTACTATGAGAATATTTAATCTTTAAAAATAGTTAAAAAATACAAATGATTACTTAAGTAATAGAATACTAAGTAACTTTATTTAAGTAAACTTATTGATCAATAAAAGGGTAAAAAAAATAATAATATTTTTTCATTTAAAATAAATCCGCGCATAAAAATGCGCATATCGGATGATACAAGAATAATGTAGAACTTTTCAATGGAGGTCATATTTTGGAATGAGAACTAAATTGGATGAATTGAAATAGGTTTGATTATATAATGTGGAGAACTGTTTTTTTAATTTACATTATAATGATCAAAACACAAGGTTTATACAAATATCTGGTTTTAAAAGCCACAGAAGCCAGACATTGGCTTAATCGTGGCTAGTGAGTTCTTAAATAAACGATACGAAAACACAACGATGAAGAAGAAAAAATAAGTAACAAAAATTCAGAAAATATAATTTTTTCATTTCATAATTTTTTCATTTTTACAATGTTGTTTACATTATAAAAATGAAAAAAAGTTTGTTGATAGGTTTTATTTTACAAACTGGTCATACACATCATTTGTATTCTATAAGTATTTGTTATATATGCGATATTTTATCTCGTGTGCATTTGAACAAAATGATTTCACTTCTAATTAGATTGCTTAAATATTCAGTAAACAAAAAAATGGAAGTAGCGAAAATTTTATTTCAAATTTGTATGTGAAAACTTCATTATTAATGAATAATATTTATTTTACATGGAATTCTTTCACTTACTCAACCCGTACGTTAAACAAAAATTACAATATAGCTACTTTTATGTTAAATAAGGGTATTTTTAAAAACTTTGTAACTTGTTTTTTTGGCAAAATAATAAAAAATAAAGTAAATTATTTAGATCATTCAGCATTACTAGAACGATATTTCGTTTAATTTACTTTGTTTCATAAAGTAAGCAGTTAAGCAAAATACGCTACCGACATACTGTCTTACAGTTTGCAGTACATTTAATTGTAATTGTTTTGTAACACAATGTAAAGTTTATATAAATAATAATAAAACATACAATAGCTACGATCGAATATGTCTGTTATTTCAACTAAAACCTTAGAAATAACCTAAATGAACAATTGCGGGTTTTGAAGTCTTAAGTAAACTGTTTATAATTGTTCTATTACTTATTTCGCACACCTTCCATTATTTTTGTCGCCGAAATCTCTAATTTAAAGACACGACTATTCTACGATTTTCTTACATGTATATCTCTGTATATATCTTTAATAATACATTATAGATTTGTAATACTCACAAGCTCCTTAAATAGATAAGAAATTACTTTTCAAATAAACTCCCCAATTAAATTAGTATCAACGCGACTTATTCGATAAAATCTATATCTGTTATCTTTTCGCTTTGTATAAATATTGGAAGTAATCCTCAATGAGCATCAGTTGAAAAACTACTTTAAGCAGCATGGCTATTAAGATTTTCACATTCGCCTTCGCTTTGTTGGCAGTACTACTGGTAGCGCAGACAGTCTACTGTGAAGAAACGAAATCAAATAAACCGGGTAAGTTCATAAGATTATAATCGTAAATTAATAGCTTAAAATGCACACCACTCAAAAATGTCCTGTGTTGTTTGCGATTTATGTGTGCCTAGGTGTTAGTGTGTAACTCGTACCTCCCGAATAAGATATTCAAGGCCACAGAGCCATCACTGCTTTTTAATTATCTTCTTACTATATAAAAATTATGCAATTTTAAATTTAATATTAATTTTCGTTTCAGATATCCTGTTTATTGAGAACGTAGATATAGCGCCAAGAATAGTGAGCCCTGCGGAGGCGTTGATGGGAAGTGCCAGCAGGAACCGAGTGTGCACGGCTGCTCTGTGCCGCTCCGTGTGTAATGCTCTGGGCTTCAGATTCGGTCGTTGCAACATCAATCTTGTTTGTGTTTGTTCAAACTTTTAAACAAATGTCTAACAAGAGATTGATTATTGACAATTAAAATGTTCATTTACTAATAAATATTTTTACAAGCAATTATTTCTTTTATTCTCTGAAACTTTACGGCAAACTCATATTGCATCCCGAAATTTTGATCGGTTTTTACAGGTATCACATTGCTCCAAATATATCTGAACATGTAGATTTATTTTTATTTAAATCGGATGTCATGAATAAATGTTGTTGCCCAGTAATGCTAGGGTTTTTTTACGATGGGAAATGCGTTTGCGCATCCTCTCTAAGATGGATGGGTATGTGGGGCTTACGGCGAGGTACCTAATACCCATAAAATTCCGGATCGCTGCCCAATAAAAAGAGTTCGTCGACAAGCATTATTTAATTTTATAAATGGTAATATAGCTTAGTAAAATAAAAAAGGTCTTTTTCCGGGATTTTGGACTATAAGTAGAATAGTATAACTTAAATCTATCAGTAGCATTATGGGCTGAATTGAAGACAAAGTAGTCCAAATAACATAAATGCAAAGTCAATGTATATAGGAGATACTTAAGTAAAATTAATGACCAAATAAAACTTTTTTCATAAAAAAATTGTTCTTGTAAACGGGCATAACACCAAGAATGGAAATGATGACGTCTAATGATTATATAGTTTTAATATAAGTTTTACTCAAAACCATGATTTACAATTTCCTCGTATGCTTTTAAGTAGCCTGATTCCATTAAGTATAGAACCACAATATTTGTTTCAATTATCTGAAAAGTCTTATAAAGGTTGTGTATGGTGTATCTACTGGGTCAATATATGGACGAGTAGGACATGTGAAACATTTAACCTGTATGAGAAATGCAATATGGTATTACGATATATATATGCCAACGACACAATATGCTGACAAAAACCCAGATAAATTGAGTAGCGAGATAATTATAAATATTAACAAACAAATAGTTTCAAGACATTTTCTCCCTACAATAATTACGAAATAAATATTATAAATATTAAAGTGCTAACTATTACTTTGTTATGGGATTTATGTCCAAAAAGTGTGTGTGTAAACTGCGTGTCAAATTATTGGTAATTCTATTATATTGACAAATGTGTAGATAATGCTACTATGTATATAACGTATATAGTTCATTGCATGACTTTGTTATATCATATAAGTTGAGTATATAAAGAACTGTATTTATTATATAATGATTCTAACACAACAGCGATACAACTGGTTTTAAAAGCCATAAATATCAAACATTGGTTTAAAATTTCGTCTAGTAAGTTCTTAAGTTAGCAGACTCCTTCGCATAACACAACAATAAAAAACACAAATGCATTAAATTATAAAAATAAAAGAAAATTGTAAAAATGGAAGAAAACTCATTTGTTGGAAATTTTTTTATAATCGCTTTTATGTTTGTTGAAATGTTATAATTTACTAACCTGAAAAAAAAACATGCAATAACTACTATTTAATTTGCCTATTATTTTTTACGAAAAGTCTAGTAATAATCTTATTGAACAATTTCGGGTCTTTAATGACTAACGAAAACTGATCTTACTGATTTTTTTGTTAGTAAAACCATAAGAAAATTAGTATTCGCGGGTAGTTTAAGTATACCGACGTGAAGAATATACGTGCGATAGATTAGAGTCAGTTTCTTGGAAAATGTTATTGTATATTGTTGTTAGCGAGATTGAGTGGTTGAGGTGAAAGTTAATATTTTATGAAACAGCTTTTTAAACCTGCCAGCCCCAGGGACTTCTAGGCTTCATTACGTCATGTTAATATGGTCGTTTGAGTGTTTCGCGCAACATAGCTCGCATATTTTTAGCATTTCAATTACTTTTTTCTTGCATCATCCTCTATTTTTTTTTCCAAAATTTTTAATAGTGTACAGACACGGCTTGCTTATGATTTTGTTGGATGTATATAGCTAAAATAAATTAATTAAAATATATTTTCAAACTAAAACATGTAATCATATTCTAGCAATAATCAGGCTCGACCACAAGTTCGTTGAATTAGATAAGAAATTATATTTCCAACAAACATCCCCTGTTAACTTGATATCAATGCAAGGTATTGATAAAACCCATATCTGTTATCTTTTTGTTTTGTATAAATATCGGAAACAATATTCAATGAGCATCAGTTGACAAACTAATTAAAAGCATCATGGCTATTAAGATTTTCACTTTCGCCTTCGCTTTGTTGGCACTACTGCTGGTAGCGAAAACTGTCTATTGTGAAGAAACGAAATCAAATCAACCGGGTAAGTTTTTAAGATTATAATCGTAAAAACGACAAAAATAATCTTATTATATATAAAAATACATTTTATATTATAAATATAATCATTTTCGTTCTAGATATCCTGTTTATTGAAAACGTAGATGTAGCGCCAAGAATAGTAAGCCCTGAGGAGGCGTTGATGGGAAGTGCCAGCAGGAACCGAGTGTGCACGGCTGCTCTGTGCCGCTCCGTATGTAATGCTCTGGGCTTCAGATTCGGTCGTTGCAACATCAACCTTGTTTGTGTTTGTTCAAACTTTTAAACAAATGTTTATCAAGCAAGTTCAATTATTGACAATTGAAGTTTTCTTAGTCTAATAAATATTTTTTTAAGCAGTTATTTCTTTTATTCATGGACATTATTAAAGTAATTATATTTATATTCAACTTAAAATAGTTAAAAAAAACACTATGATAATATATCATTTAAACGAGTACTAGATACCAATTTAATTATTGAAAAATATTTGATTATTATATATAATTTATCGATAATGTGTTTTTATAAAAAACCAAAATATTCATTTTACAAACTTTTTCTTGAACGCGCATAACTAAACTATGAAATTGGATAATTAATTAAAGTTATATTTGGTTTGATTTAGACCGGTTTATTTTCTTGAAAAAATATGGATTTAAAAATATTTTAGACCAACAAATCTATGGCGGCCGTCACGGGATCAAAGAATACAATAACCTCAATACGTATAAAAATAATACAAATAAGCATTAAGAAACATGGTTGTTCTTTTTCTCTGCAGTTTTAAATTCAAATATGTAGTAAAATTTGTGTTTCTTATTAAGTGTTACATAAATTTGGATTTCCCAAAGTTCGAGCTATCATCTTGTTTGTTTGGGGAATGCATCTTCGTATACGCCGGGACCCCCACATGTGGAAGTTATGTGGGACTCCCGGCAAATGCCGTCCTACCTACTAAACCCCAGCGATTTCCATTCTCCGTCAAGACAGGGATGCCACAGGAACGCAGGTTGCATTCTACCGTGACACTCCGACGGTTATCATCAAATAAAGAGTGGGTTGCGCCGCATTGGCACCACATCTAAACTTTTATATATGGGGCATAAGAAGCGCGTAACGCCTTCTCCTAGGTCCTGCTTTGTTTCTGCGGACAGGCTCGACGGGGGCGTTAGCCCTTCGCTCCCGGTTCGCGGCCTCCTTTACTTTCATGACATCCTCACAAAAGGAAGCCATTGCTCTCCAGCACCTCTATCAAGCATGGCACCGATCACACTTGCCAACGAGAGATCCGCCCCTAAGGTACACGACAATAGATAGCGCTGAGGCTCCCACGCGCTACATTCTGTGACAGTGTGGTGAGCTGTATCGGTTGAAGAACCACAGCCGTGACTATAGGACCGAGGATAGCCTCTACTGTCAACCTGCCAGCGGTACGAAACTCCAGACATGCTTTAACATTTGTACTTTAGAAAATGAAAACGTTACAAATTATTTGCAAGTGCAAGTACTTAACCAGAAACTGGAGGATCCATGTCAGAAAAATATTGAATTTTTTTTACCGATTTTAAAATAGAGGTTGCTGATACAATTGTAAAAACAATACCAGAAAATATGTTAATGTAAAAAATAAATTTCATCTAACCTTTTAGATTTGCTGAAATTTAGCCTCGAAACAACTATCACGTATAATTAAAAAAAAAAAAGTGAGCGGTGAGTAAGCCAGTGGAAAAGTAATAAACAAGGCACCGTGGACTTACTTGCTTTGAATTTTTAAAATCATATGAAAGTTTGTATGATTGGATGTTTGTATCTCATTCATACACAACGGCATAAATTTTATTATTTTTACTTCAATACCTCCATAAGAGACAACAACTCGATAGGATACCTTTTATTCCGAATTTGTGAGTGAGGGAATCAATAAATGAGTTGGAGTAAGTGGGAGGGTGATTTGGGTGAGTTAGAGTAAGGCTTAAAAATTGAGTAAATTAATTATTGTAGAACCTTTTTTGTGGAATAATATTTACCGTTTCAAGTTTACGTATTGATAATGAAATATTGATGCTACATTAAATGCATGCGTAGTTTTCCTCTAAGGAGGAAACAAAGGAAGAGTGGGCTTAAAAGTTATGGGGTTATCCGTGATATACGAAGGTTCAACCGAAGGAGATATTACGCTGGTGATCTTAACCTTAATTTATACAAAAGACTTATGTTTATTGGAATTTAAAAGCACAAAAAATATCTTCAGTTCTTGGTACTTTTTAATGTAATTCGTTGTTCTAGGTTAAAAACTGCACGGTTTCAACCTTTTGGTAGTTGTATTTAGGTCATATTCTGAATCTAACAATGTCTAGTATTGGAAGTGAATAACAATAATATCTTGCCCCGTGAGGGAAAGGGTTAGATTACTTTTCCCCTCTGCCGCTACGAGAGCATCTTGTAAGAGCCAAGAAATCCAGCACCCTCTTGGTGGTAAAGGATCTGTTGCCTGACTGGCTTGCGACCACCAGCATGGAGATCCGACCGCCAAGTGTCATAGACGCGTTGCGGTCGAGCTGAATGTGGGCCAGACTTACCTTATTCCTCTCCCATCCAATTATTGCTAGGCATCTAGTAGACTCATGGTTCTTGCTGAGGATCCGCTGAAACCGCAGCATTTTTTTTTTACTCCCTTTCCCCACTCTATCTTCGAGAATGCAACCCATCTACAAAACAAGAGGATATCTTTTGTTATGTCGATGTCCATGGATGAGAGTGGTCACTTACAATCAGATGGACCATTTGCTCGTTTGCACCTTAACAAACCATAAAAAAAATCTAAATATATGGTCATAGTTTGGATGAATATTCTTAATAGCCATTTTCTACTAACTGCGGCAATGATAATATAGATTTTCTTTATTTGGCCTAGGACTCAGGCTTTGGCATTTCAACCAGAGATGTGAGAGGATGCGTAGCAAGAACCAATAGAATTGCTTAATTTACCTAGCGTCGCTCAATGTGCCAATTGAAGCGACTCTATTTGTTCTAAACAAACATCCCTCACTACACAGCGTTATGCTGATATGGTATAAGACGACCTTCAAATAACAGGATGTCTCTTCCTCAATATTAGAAATGTTATTAATGTTAAATGAAAAGTTTGCAAGACTTTTGTTTACAATTAAAGCTGTATATCACAACTTCCTTCATTTCAGTGGCTTAAGCTGAAGTAACAAAAGATATTTCCAAGCGTTAATCGTTCTCAGAGTAAATATTGCGAGTAAAAACTTCACCTAATACTTTAAAGTTCTCCTCAGTGCCGAAAATTTATTTTTTTGAAACCTTCTTCTTCTCCTACACTTAAATAAAAATATCTGCGTTAGCCTTATTCAAAGGCTCCGAGAGTTTTATTTTTATCTAGATATACTGTTTTTTATAATTCTATTAGCTCTCTATTATCATTTCAACATTCAACTTATTAAAAGTAAATGTTATCCAACTGTTTATGAATTAGATAAGACATTATATTTCCAATAAACATCCCCTGTTAACTTGATATCAATGCAACTTATCGATAAATCCTATATGTGTTATCTTTTTGCTTTGTATAAATATTGGAAGTAATCTTCAATGAGAATCAGTTGAAAAACTACCTTGAAGCATCATGGCTATTAAAATTTTCACTTTCGCCTGCGCTTTGTTGGTAGTACTTCTGGTAGCACAGAATGTCTACTGTGAAGAAACGAAATCAAATAGACCTGGTAAGTTCTTAATATAATAACAATAAAAATTACACTTTATTATCTTCATCATCATCTCCTCTTCAGAATGAGGAGCCTATCAGGCCATAGTCTACCACGCTGGCCCAGTACGGGTTGCCAGATTTCAAACAACTTCAGAAAACTTTACGTTTTTTTCCTTCACCTTTAAAACAAGTGCTATTTAATTGCTTAAAACAAATACAACTCAGGAACTTCAGAGGTGTGTGCCCAGGATCGCACTCGAACCTCCCGAGTAAGATATTCAAGGTCACAGGGCCATTACTGCTTTTTAATTATCTTCTTGTTATAAAAAATTATACAATTTTAAATTTAATATAAATTTTCGTTTCAGATATCCTGTTTATTGAGAACGTAGATATAGCGCCAAGAATAGTGAGCCCTGCGGAGGCGTTGATGGGAAGTGCCAGCAGGAACCGAGTGTGCACGGCTGCTCTGTGTCGCTCCGTGTGTAATGCTCTGGGCTTCAGATTCGGTCGTTGCAACATCAATCTTGTTTGTGTTTGTTCAAACTTTTAAACAAATGTCTGACAAAAAAATTATTATTGACAATTGAAATGTTCATATACTAATAAATATTTTTACAAGCAATTATTTCTTTTATTCACTGACTTTATTAAAATATTTATATTAATATTCAACTTGTATCTTCAAAAAAGTTCAAAACTATTTGTATGGTTATGGAGTACTAAATAGAAATTAAATTATTCTAAAATGTTTGCTTCTTTTATATAATTTATCTTTAATGTCTTTTTATAAAAAATCATAATAATCATTTTTTAAAAGTTTTTCTTCCGCATCAGGCAAACTCATATTGCATCGTGAAGTTGTGTGCGGTTTTCACAGGTACATTGTCGCAAATCTATCTTGAAATGTAGATTTGTTTTTATTTAAATCGGACTTCATGAATAATGTTGATTTTAAATTTTTGTTGCCCAGTAAAGCTAGGGTTTTTTTTTCTATGGATAATGCGTTTGCGCATCGATATGTGGGACTCACAGAAAGAAGAACCTAATACCCACAAAATCCCATGGGGGCTGCCGCCGTTGCGCAGTAAGTAGGTACTCCAAGAGTTCGTCAACTAGCATTATTTAAGGGACAAAGGGTAACATAGCTTAATAAAATAAAGAAGGTCTGATCTTTGCGGGATTTTGGATACAAGTAAAATACGATATATTAAATTTATCAGTAACAATTATGGGCTGAATTGAAGACAATATAGTTCAAATAAAATAAATACAAAACGAATATCCGTATATAACAGGTATTTAAGTAAACTTAATACTAAACAAAAGATAAAACAATAATTTTTATTTTATTTCATAAAAAAAATTGCGTATAAAAACGGGCGTCACACAACTTCATCAAGAATTTGGGTCTCTACGGTTTTCATAGTTACATTGACTTCAATAATTATTGGTTATATTAATTTATATACATATTTTTTATTGATTTTTTTATATTTATAATTAAATTGAAACTAAAATTAATTTTACATAAATATGCGCTACAGAAATATTTACTTCGACGAATAAATCTCTATCCGTATCAAATCATTTACATCTTGAAGTTGTGAACGTTTAGTGGAACGCACCAAATATATCAACATGGTTTGTCAATCCTTACCGCTTGAACTTGTGGAAAGAGAATACAAACATAACGTTTGCAACTTGGCTAGGCCCCCTATTATATCTAGATATAATGCATACCTACCATTATTTACATCGTTAGATTTTTTTACAACGATTTTATCTAATCGCGTAATTATATTAGGGCTAGCTATGGCATTATTTATAATTAATAAATATATTTTTATTGCTCTTATGCCAAGGTATGTAACATATAAACATCACAAAGCGATAACAGATTTTCATCTGTGTTTTGGATTTGAACTTACTTACTACAAGATGATCCAGAAGGAATAAAAATATGTATTTATAATAGGTATGTCTAGATATAATAGAACTACATAATTATAAAGTCTTTTATACTCCAGAAAGACGCAGCTCTAGCTGTATTTAGAGCAATAAATTTTACGTGCGAGTCTCCCCTTCCCTATTTTCAACCCCATTGACAAGTAGGTAGTTGATCATTTGCAATAATATGTAAACTCGTGTAATCTAATAATATTTTTTATTTCAATACATATTTCTATATAATTTATCAATTATTCAGTTTACAATTCTTGAATAGCTATCGTCAACTCAAATTATATTCTTCTGTTCTTCTATTCTATTCTTAAGGACTGATTGATGTTGTCGTTGCAACATCAATCTTGTTTGTGTTTGTTCAAACTTTATATAAATATTAAAGTTATCTGTCCTACGATTCAAAAATGTATTTTTTGATAGTAAAAAGTCTTTAATAATTAATTTGCGTATTTGCGTGGAGCAGCTAGTATTATAATACATTTTACTGTAAAAAACTCATATATATATATAGCATTGTGTAAAAGTTTACTTTAGAACTTTAAAATATACAATTTAAGTAAGAAAATAAATTTTCTGTAAATACAGATGCCGTTAATTAATAAATCTTACCGGCATATATTACATAAATCACATAAATTACCAAAAATTCATTACCAAGTTAAAATTTTACTCTCTTGTTATGATTATCTTAAAAAGTCACTGTATGGAGAGAGAAGAGTAAAATGATATAATCTATCGTAATGAATGTAATAAACAAAAATGTGTGGGTAAATAGAAAACAAATAAAGAATTTTTCGCCTTAAAAGTTTTCAGGCAAGTGCATTTATATGTATTAGATAAACATATTTTGTTTGTTTGTTACTGTTAAATATCTCAACTATATCTATAATTAAATAGGAAATATCACGTCGATTAGATCGTAGTTAAATAAGAAGTAATACCGACAAATAATTTCGAATTTATAAAATTAGCATTAACGATTTAACTAATGCATTTAGTGATTAGGATGTTACTAAAAATATTTTATTTTGTAAATAAATATAAGTAACCATGCAATATTTTGAAAATAAATTCAGTTAAGGATAGGAAATCTTAAAACTATCTGTTTTAAAAATTATAACTTAAGGTTACAAATAACTATTTATTGTTAAGTGTTCCAACCAAGTGGCAGTGCCAGTTTTACCCGTGAGGGGACGGGTTAGAATACAATTCCCCTCTGCCGCTGGGAGAGCATCTCGTAAGAGCCGAGTAACCCAGCACCTCCTTGGTGGTAGGGGATCTGTTCCCCGACTGCCTTGCGACCACCAGCATGTGAATCCGACCGCCAAGTGTCACTGACGCGTTCCGGCTGAGCCGCATGTGGACCAGATCGAAGGTTATAATTTCAATTAGTTGCGTCAGTGACCTACTGAAAATCCACTAAAAAGATTTTTATAGACTATATGATTTGTTTCCACAAATCTTTGTTGACAGTTTTATGTTGGGCATAAAAACGTAACGCTGGTTAATAAGTAAATAGTTTCTAAGATTTTACAACGTAAAGTCTGTTAATCGTAAGTTGTTTATTAAATTAAAAATTCGGTGGCGGTAGTAAAAAGATATTAGTAGAGGTAAGCAGCTACGTGATTTGAATAAGCGTTGAAGGTCAGCGTGGTTGAAAGGAAGACGATAGTGATGAGGGTAGTAATAGGAACTAAGGTAGTGAGTTGATAATAAAAAATAAATTTTGGTTAAAAGATTTTATTGTAATCAGAAAAGTTTACTGAATACAATCAATATATCAATCTGCATCTAAACAGAATGTGTTTAAAAGTTTGAACAAACACAAACAAGGTTGATGTTGCAACGACCGAATCTGAAGCCCAGAGCATTACACACGGAGCGGCACAGAGCAGCCGTGCACACTCGGTTCCTGCTGACACTTCCCATCAACGCCTCCGCAGGGCTCACTATTCTTGGCGCTACATCTAGGTTCTCAATAAACAAGATATCTGTAACATAATATTACAAAATTTAAACTTATTCGGCGTTAGAAATGTAATTTAAATAAAAACTATCTTCTAAACTTAGTCCATACCAGGTTGATTAGATTTCGTTTCTTCACAGTGAACAGTCTGAGCTATCAGCAGTACTGCCAACAAAGCGAAGGCGAAAGTGAAAATCTTAATAGACATGACGCTTCAATTTAGTTTGTCAACTGATGCTAACTGAATGTTATTTCCGATATTTATACGAAACAATAAGAAAGGTAATATAGGTAGGTTAAACGTTATCTACTAAATACGATAGATATCAGGGATATTCTTTGAATGTATTATTTACTATCTAATTAATAGAATTACACCCGATTCTGAATGTTTCTGATAAAACGATGTACACTTTAAAATATGCTTTTGTATTTCTTAAAAATATCTTATTGTAATAAATTAATATTAATATATAATTGATGTTTTATTAGATCGATAAGATACAATTTTTATATGTAGTGAAAATTATGTACGTTGCTTTTAATGTTAAAAAAATTACACAGAAAATTTTATACTTTATCTAAAATGGTCAGAATTGATTAAAATTTCAAACTTTGGGAAACACGTATCGTATTTGATTTATAAGCTTTTATAAGTAAGTATATAAATATTATAAAATAGCTGTGCCCGCGACTTTGTCCGTGTATGACTTATCGTGCAGAAATATCTCTAAGTCTACACCTCACCATATGATCTGGTATTTTAAAGTAAGCAAACAAAAAGAATATGAGTGAACCCTCGGTACCCATCGAAAAGAAGATTGTGGACAGAACTGTAGACAATTATTTACTAAATATTTAAATACACCACTAATTAAAACTAAATTATATTTTTAACTACCAAATTAAAAGTTCCTATACAAAACTTATTATACCACCTCCTCGTTGCAGATTATGTTAAAGCTTCCCTGTACAATATTAATAAATTCTTTTGTTGAGGCATCTAAAGACCCAAAGTTTCTTAGTAACAAGAACTTAAAAACTATGTTAAATACAAATTATAAAATCTTACAAGCCTATGTTAGCATAAAATATCTTAAGACTATGTTAGTAAGCTTTTACATTTCATTTTAGCGCACAAGCATATTCATAAAGTACTTCATAATCGGAAAGTCTAACTTAGACGAAAACATCTTCACAATGCAATTGGGGCTAGCTCGCAGTCTTGCCAAGAGTAAAAACGTCCTTTTTCTCATGATGGCATGAAAGTCATATGTAAACATATGTACGCTCTAGTAACGAACCCCCCAAAAGTACTCTGAAGGCGTTATATTGCACTCGCAACGTATCTATCTCGCAACGTATCTATCCACTTTTTTGAGAAGTTTTCCCATAAGCGTTAAGCATGCCGTGTAAAACGTTTGAAAGTAGGCTTTAAAATGTGAAAATTATGAGTCAACATGTAGCATCTGACAGCTAATGCTCTGCGCTATCGCTCTAGATTAGTAGTAGAACCGTCAGGTATGAAAGTGTAGAGATTGTTTGGGTTGCCCACGGGATAAAGTTACATCATATTTATATTGCCGTGCGAGGAACAGTTAGCACTTAGATCTACTTCTACAACGCGCAGATCTCTTCCCTGGACCTTGTTGATGGTCATGGCAAAAGGATAGGCTGACAGGCAAAATCAGAGAGGAATTCGGTGCCGTAGCGTGCCGGGAATGAGTGATGTGACCCGCCTGTGGTAGCCATTTTAAGGAGCGGCATAATTTAATATTAAACAATACTTATCTTTTTAAAAAATAACAATAAATCATTTCAAAATATTGTATTAACTAACTATAACTCTAATTTATAAGTTATTTTAAAGTTCCTAATATATGGATAGAAACTCTATTTAAAATACTTTACTGTTATTAAAATATATATTCACGTATATATTCACGTATAATTTTTCTTAACACGAAATATCTACTGTAAGTGGCAGAGGAGAAGAGAGTATCGCAGACGGAAGGAAAAAATCGTGAGAAAACCTGCACTCTTGAGAGTTCCCTAAAGTTTCTTCCAACCAGCACTGGGCCAGCGTGGTGGACTATGGCCTAATACTCTCCACATTCTGAGGAGGAGACCCGGCTTAGCTGTGGGACGTTGACGGGTCGTGATGAAGAATATAAAAATAATATGTGATCTTTTATATCTCTTTAACACAGTGAAACTTAAATAAAAAAAGAAGGTCTGATCGTCAGGGGATCTTAGACTTCAATAACCTAAATATGGGCTCAATCGAAGACAAAGTCCCATTAACATAGACACAACATTTATGTAGCATTGTTACTATGAGAATATTTAATCTTTAAAAATAGTTAAAAAATACAAATGATTACTTAAGTAATAGAATACTAAGTAACTTTATTTAAGATTTATTTAAGTAAACTTATTGATCAATAAAAGGGTAAAAAAAATAATAATATTTTTTCATTTAAAATAAATCCGCGCATAAAAATGCGCATATCGGATGATACAAGAATAATGTAGAACTTTTCAATGGAGGTCATATTTTGGAATGAGAACTAAATTGGATGAATTGAAATAGGTTTGATTATATAATGTGGAGAACTGTTTTTTTAATTTACATTATAATGATCAAAACACAAGGTTTATACAAATATCTGGTTTTAAAAGCCACAGAAGCCAGACATTGGCTTAATCGTGGCTAGTGAGTTCTTAAATAAACGATACGAAAACACAACGATGAAGAAGAAAAAATAAGTAACAAAAATTCAGAAAATATAATTTTTTCATTTCATAATTTTTTCATTTTTACAATGTTGTTTACATTATAAAAATGAAAAAAAGTTTGTTGATAGGTTTTATTTTACAAACTGGTCATACACATCATTTGTATTCTATAAGTATTTGTTATATATGCGATATTTTATCTCGTGTGCATTTGAACAAAATGATTTCACTTCTAAGCAATCTATGCTTAAATATTCAGTAAACAAAAAAATGGAAGTAGCGAAAATTTTATTTCAAATTTGTATGTGAAAACTTCATTATTAATGAATAATATTTATTTTACATGGAATTCTTTCACTTACTCAACCCGTACGTTAAACAAAAATTACAATATACTTTTATGTTAAATAAGGGTATTTTTAAAAACTTTGTAACTTGTTTTTTTGGCAAAATAATAAAAAATAAAGTAAATTATTTAGATCATTCAGCATTACTAGAACTATATTTCGTTTAATTTACTTTGTTTCATAAAGTAAGCAGTTAAGCAAAATACGCTACCGACATACTGTCTTACAGTTTGCAGTACATTTAATTGTAATTTTTTTGTAACACAATGTAAAGTTTATATAAATAATAATAAAACATACAATAGCTACGATCGAATATGTCTGTTATTTCAACTAAAACCTTAGAAATAACCTAAAAAAAAAAAAAATTGCTGGTTTTGAAGTCTTAAGTAAACTGTTTGTAATTATTGTTCTATTACTTATTTCGCACACCTTCCATTATTTTTGTCGCCGAAATCTATAATTTAAAGACACGACTATTCTAAGATTTTCTTATATGTATATCTCTGTATATATCTATAATAATACATTATAGAATTATAATACTCACAAGCTCCTTAAATAGATAAGAAATTACTTTTCAAATGAACACCCCAATTAAATTAGTATCAATGCGACTTATTCGATAAAATCTATATCTGTTATCTTTTCGCTTTGTATAAATACAGAAGTAATCCTCAGTCAGAGTAAGCATCAGTTGAAAAACTACTTTAAGCAGCATGGCTATTAAGATTTTCACATTCGCCTTCGCTTTGTTGGCAGTACTACTGGTAGCGCAGACTGTCTACTGTGAAGAAACGAAATCAAATAAACCGGGTAAGTTCATAAGATTATAATCGTAAATTAATAGCTTAAAATGCACACAACTCAAAAATGTCCTGTGTTGTTTGCGATTTAAGTGTTACACACTAACACCTAGGCAGGTGTTAGTGTGTAACTCGTACCTCCCGAATAAGACATTCAAGGCCATAGAGCCATCACTACTTTTTAATTATCTTCTTACTATATAAAAATTATGCAATTTTAAATTTTATATTTATTTTCGTTTCAGATATCCTGTTTATTGAGAACGTAGATGTAGCGCCAAGAATAGTGAGCCCTGCGGAGGCGTTGATGGGAAGTGCCAGCAGGAACCGAGTGTGTACGGCTGCTCTGTGCCGCTCCGTGTGTAATGCTCTGGGCTTCAGATTCGGTCGTTGCAACATCAACCTTGTTTGTGTTTGTTCAAACTTGTAAACAAATGTTTATCAAGAAAGTTCAATTATTGACAATTGAAGTTTTCTTAGTCTAATAAATATTTTTTTAAGAAGTTATTTCTTTTATTCATGGACATTATTTAAGTAATTATTTTAATATTCAACTTAAAATAGTTAAAAAAAACACTATGATAATATATCATTCAAACGAGTACTAGATACCAATTTAATTATTGAAAAATATTTTATTATTATATATAATTTATCGATAATGTGTTTTTATAAAAAACCAAAATATTCATTTTTGCAAACTTTTTCTTGAACGCGCATAACTAAACCATGAAATTGGATAATAAATAAAAGTTATATTTGGTTTGATTTAGACCGGTTTATTTTCTTGAAAAAATATGGATTACAAATATTTTATACCAACAAATCTATGGCTGCCGTCACGGGATCAAAGAATACAATAACCTCAATACGTATAAAAATAATACAAATACGCATTAGGAAACATGGTTGTTCTTTTTCTCTGCAGTTTTAAATTCAAATATGTAGTAAAATTTGTGTTTCTTATTAAGTGTTACATAAATTTGGATTTCCCAAAGTTCGAGCTATCATCTAGTTTGTTTTAGGCATTATTAAGGTACCATTTTTTTTTGTTGATGCTGGGGAATGCATCTACGCATACCCCCACAAGTGGATGTTATGTGGGACTCCCGGCAAATGCCGTCCTACCCACTAAACCCCAGCGATTTCCATTCTCCGTCAAGACAGGGATGCCACAGGATCGCGGTTGTATTCTACCGTGACACTCCGACGGTTATCATCAAATAAAGAATGGAATGCGCCGCATTGGCACCACATCTAAACTTTTATATATAGGGCATAAGAAGCGCGTAACGCCTTCTCCTAGTTCCTGCTCTGTTTCTGTGGACAGGCTCGACGGGGGCGTTAGCCCTTCGCTCCGGTTCGCGGCCTCTTTTACCTTTATGACATACTCACAAAAGGAAGCCATCGCTCTCCAGCACCTCTCACTATCAAGCAAGGCACCGATCACACGTGCCAACGAGAGGATCGCCCCAAAGGTAAACGACAATAGATAGCTCTGAGGCTACCACGCGCTACATTTTGTGACAGTGTGGTGAGCTGTATTGGTTGATGAACCACAGCCGTGACAGATTGGCTCCTCCTCTATTCCTACGACCTGACACAAATACTTGCCGAAGCACCCGTGTCCGGTAAGTATCTGTGTCATTCTAAATGTGAGAATGCCATGCTTTCTATCAAGCCAACGATGAAGGTGTGGCCGGATAGCCTCTACTGTCAACCTGCCAGCGGTAGGAAACTCCAGGCTAACATTATTGCAAGTACTTAACCAGAAACTGGAGGATTCATGTCAGAAAAATATTGATTTTTTTTTACCGATTTTAAAATAGAGGTTGCTGATACAATTGTAAAAACAATACAAGAAAATATGTTAATGTAAAAAATAAATTACATCTAACCTTTTAGATTTGCTGAAATTTAGCCTCAAAACAACTATCACGTATAATTAAAAAAAAAAGTGAGCGGTGAGTAAGCCAGTGGAAAAGTAATAAACAAGGCACCGTGGACTTACTTGCTTTGAATTTTTAAAATCATATGAAAGTTTGTATGATTGGATGTTTGTATCTTATTCATACGCAACGGCATAAATTTTATTATTTTTACTTCAATACCTCCATAAGAGACAACAACTCGATAGGATACCTTTTATTCCGAATTTGTGAGTGAGGGAATCAATAAATGGGAGTGTGAGAGCACACAATGAGTTGGAGTAAGTGGGAGGGTGATTTGGGTGAGTTAGAGTAAGGCTTAAAAATTGAGTAAATTAATTCTTGTGGAACCTTTTTTGTGGAATAATAAAAGTTATGGGGTCATCCGTGATAAACTAAGGTTCAACCGAAGGAGATATTACGCTGGTGATCTTAACCTTAATTTATACAAAAAGCTTATGTTTATTGGAATTTAAAAGCACAAAAATATCTTCAGTTCTTGGTACTTTTTAATGTAATTCGTTGTTCTAGGTTAAAAACTGCATGGTTTCAACCTTTTTGTAGTTGTATTTAGGTCATATTCTGAATCTATCAATGTCTAGTATTGGAAGTGAATAACAATAATATCTTGCCCTGTGAGGGAAAGGGTTAGATTACTTTTCCCCTCTGCCGCTACGAGAGCATCTTGTAAGAGCCAAGTAATCCAGCACCCCCTTGGTGGTAAAGGATCTGTTGCCTGACTGGCTTGCGACCACCAGTATGGAGGTCCGACCGCCAAGTGTCATAGACGCGTTGCGGTCGAGCTGAATGTGGGCCAGACTTACCTTATTCCTCTCCCATCCAATTATTGCTGGGCATCTAGTAGACTCATGGTTCTTGCTGAGGGTCCGCTGAAACCGCAGCATTTTTTTCTTTACTCCCTTTCCCCACTCTATCTTCGAGAATGCAACCCATCTACAAAACAAGAGGATATCTTTTGTTATGTCGATGTCCATGGATGATAGTGGTCACTTACAATCAGATGGACCGTTTGCTCGTTTGCACCTTAACAGACCATAAAAAAAATCTAAATATATGGTCATAGTTTGGATTAATATTCTTAAAGAATAGCCATTTTCTACTAACTGCGGCAATGATAATATAGATTTTCTTTATTTGGCCTAGGACTCAGGCTTTGGCATTTCAACCAGAGATCTGAGAGGATGCGTAGCAAGAACCAATAGAATTGCTTACCTAGCGTCGCTCAATGTGCCAATTGAAGCGACTCTATTTGTTTTAAACAAACATCCCTCACTACACAGCGTTATGCTGATATGGTATAAGACGACCTTCAAATAACAGGATGTCTCTTCCTCAATATTAGAAATGTTATTAATGTTAAATGAAAAGTTTGCAAGACTTTTGTTTACAATTAAAGCTGTACATCACAACTTCCTTCATTTCAGTGGTTTAAGCTGAAGTAACAAAAGATATTTCCAAGCGTTAATCGTTCTCAGAGTAAATATTGCGAGTAAAAACTTCACCTAATACTTTAAAGTTCTCCTCATTGCCGAAAATTTATTTTTTTGAAACCTTCTTCTTCTCCTACACTTAAATAAAAATATCTGCGTTAGCCTTATTCAAAGGCTCCGAGAGTTTTATTTTTACCTAGATATACTGTTTTTTATAATTCTATTAGCTCTCTATTATCATTTCAACATTATCTTATTAAAAGTAAATGTTATCCAACTGTTTATGAATTAGATAAGACATTATATTTCCAATAAACATCCCCTGTTAACTTGATATCAATGCAACTTATCGATAAATCCTATATGTGTTATCTTTTTGCTTTGTATAAATATTGGAAGTAATCTTCAATGAGAATCAGTTGAAAAACTACCTTGAAGCATCATAGCTATTAAAATTTTCACTTTAGCCTGCGCTTTGTTGGTAGTACTTCTGGTAGCACAGAATGTCTACTGTGAAGAAACGAAATCAAATAGACCTGGTAAGTTCTTAATATAATAACAATAAAAATTACACTTTATTATCTTCATCATCATCTCCTCTTCAGAATGAGGAGCCTATCAGGCCATAGTCTACCACGCTGGCCCAGTACGGGTTGCCAGATTTCAAACAACTTCAGAAAACTTTACGTTTTTTTCCTTCACCTTTAAAACAAGTGCTATTTAATTGCTTAAAACAAATACAACTCAGGAACTTCAGAGGTGTGTGCCCAGGATCGCACTCGAACCTCCCGAGTAAGATATTCAAGGTCACAGGGCCATTACTGCTTTTTAATTATCTTCTTGTTATAAAAAATTATACAATTTTAAATTTAATATAAATTTTCGTTTCAGATATCCTGTTTATTGAGAACGTAGATATAGCGCCAAGAATAGTGAGCCCTGCGGAGGCGTTGATGGGAGCAGGAACCGAGTGTGCACGGCTGCTCTGTGTCGCTCCGTGTGTAATGCTCTGGGCTTCAGATTCGGTCGTTGCAACATCAATCTTGTTTGTGTTTGTTCAAACTTTTAAACAAATGTCTGACAAAAAAATTATTATTGACAATTGAAATGTTCATATACTAATAAATATTTTTACAAGCAATTATTTCTTTTATTCACTGATTTTATTAAAATATTTATATCAATATTCAACTTGTATCTTCAAAAAAGTTCAAAACCATTTGTATGGTTATGGAGTACTAAATAAAAATTAAATTATTCTAAAATGTTTGCTTCTTTTATATAATTTATCTTTAATGTCTTTTTATAAAAAATCATAATAATCATTTTTAAAAAGTTTTTCTTGCGCATCGCATCGAAGACAAAATAGTTCAAATAAAATAAATACAAAACGAATATCCTTTTATAACAGGTATTTAAGTAAACTTAATACTAAACAAAAGATAAAACAATCATTTTTATTTATTTCATAAAAAAAAATTACGTTTAGAAACGGGCGTCATACAACTTCATCAAGAATTTGGGTCTCTACGGTTTTCATAGTTACATTGACTTCAATAATAATTATTATATTGATACTTTTTTGTTTTTTAAATTAAATTTAAACTAAAATTAATTTTACATAAATATGCGCTACATAAATATTTACTTCGACGAATAAATCTCTATCCTTATCAAATCAAGTTATTTACATCTTTAAGTTGTGAACGTTTAAAGGAACGCATGAAATATAAACAACATGGTTTGTTAATCCTTATCGCTTGAACTTGTGGAAAGAGAATACAAACATAACGTTTGCAACTTGGCTAGGCCCCCTATTATATCTAGATATAATGCATACCTACCATTATTTACATCGTCAGATTTTTTACAAGGATTTTATCTAATCGCGTAATTAAATTAGGGCTAGCTATGGCATTATTTATAATTAATAAATATATTTTTATTGTTCTTATGCCAAGGTATGTAACATATAATCATCATAGAGCGATAACAGATATTCATCTGTGTTTTGGATTTGAACTTACTTACTACAAGATGATCCAGAAGGAATAAAAATATGTATTTATAATATGTCTAGATATAATAGAACTACATAATTATTAAGTCTTTTATACTCCAGAAAGACGCAGCTCTAGCAGTATTTACAATTTTACGTGCGAGTCTCCCCTTCCATATTTTCAACCCCATTGACAAGTAGTTGATCACTTGCAATAACATGTAAACTCGTGTAGTCTAATAATATTTTTTATTTCAATACATATTTCTATATAATTTATCAATTATTTAGTTTACAATTCTTGAATAGCTATCGTCAAGTCAAATTATATTCTTCTGTTCTTCTATTCTATTCTTAAGGACTGACTGATGTTGTCGTTGCAACATCAATCTTGTTTGTGTTTGTTCAAACTTTATATAAATGTTAAACCTGTCTGTTCTACGATTCAAAAATATATTTTTTGAAACAATGGCAAAAAGTCTTTAATAATTGTATTTCCTTTCATATTTTTATTTATTATGATAACATCTTGATTTACTTGATTTTCAAAGAGGCCTTTCTGTTCGTCTATTATAATCTCTATCACTAATTTGTTTACTAACATCGTTTGCCATTCTTTATATACTTATTACTATTATATGTAACTAAGTGTTTGCATCAACATCCTATATACCCATCTCTTATTATGATCCACCTCAACTAACACTTCTCTAAATATATTGATGTTTGAAGTCTAGTACAACTTTAATTTTTTTAAATTGTAGACAAAGGAGATATGTATTTGATTTTTATTTAAAAAGTGTTTTATTTATGAAACTAATACTTATCTTATCGGATTCATCTGCAAGCCAAAATCTATACTAAATTACCGTAGAACTAGAACTAAAACTAAACTGACTCACTAAAATTTTCTTGTACCACTCAATACAATACTTTAATAAATAAATTATATCTAAATATCACAAAATATAACATGTCAAGATATAAAACATTACTTAATTATTATAGGAAATAATCCTATTAATATTATAAACGCGAAAGTTTGTAAGAATGTATGGATGTCTGGATGTATGTTTGTTACTCTTTCTCGCAAAAAATACTGAATGGAAGATTATGAAACTTTACAATAATATAGCTTACACATCAGAATAACACAAAGGCTATAATTTATAAAGATATAGTGTGAATTATCAAAAATACAGCGGGTGAAACCGCGGGGCGCAGCTAGTATTATAATACATTTTACTGTAAAAAACTCATATATATAGCATTGTGTAAAAGTTTACTTTAGAACTTTGAAATATAAATATTCAAGTTAGAAAATAAATTTTCTGTAAATACAGAGGCCGTTAATCAATAAATCTTACCGGCATATATTACATAAATTACCAAACATTCATTACCAAGATAAAATTTTATTCTCTTGTTATGATTATCTTAAAAGTCACTGTATGGAGAGAGAAGAGTAAAATGATATAATCTAATCTAATAATGAATATAATAAACAAAAATGTGTGGGTTTATAGAAAACAAATAAAGAATTTTTCGCTTTAAAATTTGTTAGGCAAGTGCATTTATATAAATTAGATAAACATATTTTGTTTGTTTTGTTACTGTTAAATATCTCAACTATATCTATAATTAAATAGGAAATATCATATCGATTAGATCGTAGTTAAATAAGAAGTAATACCTACAAATAATTTCGAATTTATAAAATTAGCATTAACTATTTAACTAATGCATTTAGTGATTAGGATGTTACTAAAAATATTTTATTTTGTAAATAAATATAAGTAACCATGCAATATTTTGAAAATATATTCAGTTAAGGATAGGAAATCTCAAAGCTATCTGTTTTAAAAATTATAACTTAAGGTTACAAATAACTATTTCTTGTTAAGTGTTCCAACCAAGTGGCAGTGCCAGTTTTACCCGTGAGGGGACGGGTTAGAATACAATAGAGCCGCATGTGGACCAGATCGAAGGTTATAATTTCAATTAGTTACGTCAGTGACCTACTGAAAATCCACTAAAAAGATTTTTATAGACTATAGGATTTGACAGCGTGGTTGAAAGGAAGACGATAGTGATGAGGGTAGTAATAGGAACTAAGGTAGTGAGTTGATAATAAAAAATAAATTTTGGTTAAAAGATTTTAATGTAATCAGAAAAGTTTACTGAATACAATCAATATATCAATCTGCATCTAAACAAAATGTGTTTAAAAGTTTGAACAAACACAAACAAGGTTGATGTTGCAACGACCGAATCTGAAGCCCAGAGCATTACACACGGAGCGGCACAGAGCAGCCGTGCACACTCGGTTCCTGCTGGCACTTCCCATCAACGCCTCCGCAGGGCTCACTATTCTTGGCGCTACATCTACGTTCTCAATAAACAAGATATCTGTAACAAAATATTACAAAATTTAAACTTATTCGGCGTTAGAAATGTAATTTAAATAAAAACTATCTTCTAAACTTAGTCCATACCAGGTTGATTAGATTTCGTTTCTTCACAGTGAACAGTCTGAGCTATCAGCAGTACTGCCAACAAAGCGAAGGCGAAAGTGAAAATCTTAATAGACATGACGCTTCAATTTAGTTTGTCAACTGATGCTAACTGAATGTTATTTCCGATATTTATACGAAACAATAAGAAAGGTAATATAGGTAGGTTAAACGTTATCTACTAAATACGATAGATATCAGGGATATTCTTTGAATGTATTATTTACTATCTAATTAATAGAATTACGCCCGATTCTGAATGTTTCTGATAAAACGATGTACACTTTAAAATATGCTTTTGTATTTCTTAAAAATATCTTATTGTAATAAATTAATATTAATATATAATTGATGTTTTATTAGATCGATAAGATACAATTTTTATATGTAGTGAAAATTATGTACGTTGCTTTTAATGTTAAAAAAATTACACAGAAAATTTTATACTTTATCTAAAATGGTCAGAATTGATTAAAATTTCAAACTTTGGTAAACACGTATCGTATTTGATTTATAAGCTTTTATAAGTAAGTATATAAATATTATAAAATAGCTATGCCCGCGACTTTGTCCGTGTATGACTTATCGTGCAGAAATATCTCTAAGTCTACACCTCACCATATGATCTGGTATTTTAAAGTAAGCAAACAAAAAGAATATGATTGAACCCTCGGTACCCATCGAAAGGGAGATTGTGGACAGAACTGTAGACAATTATTTACTAAATATTTAAATACACCACTAATTAAAACTAAATTATATTTTTAACTACCAAATTAAAAGTTCCTATACAAAACTTATTATACCACCTCCTCGTTGCAGATTATGTTAAAGCTTCCCTGTACAATATTAATAAATTCTTTTGTTGAGGCATCTAAAGACCCAAAGTTTCTTAGTAACAAGAACTTAAAAACTATGTTAAAACCAATTTATAAAATCTTACAAGCCTATGTTAGCATAAAATATCTTAAGACTATGTTAGTAAGCTTTTACATTTCATTTTAGCGCACAAGCATATTCATAAAGTACTTCATAATCGGAAAGTCTAACTTAGACGAAAACATCTTCACAATGCAATTGGGGCTAGCTCGCAGTCTTGCCAAGAGTAAAAACGTCCTTTTTCTCATGATAGCATGAAAGTCATATGTTCGCTCTTGTACGAACCCCCCAAAAGTACTCTGAAGGCGTTATATTGGACTCGCAACGTATCTATCTCGCAACGTATCTATCCACTTTTTTGAGAAGCATGCGTTTGAAAGTAGGCTTTAAAAAGTGAAAACTATGAGTCAACAGGTAGCATCTGGCTGCTAATGCTCTGCGCTATCGGTCTAGATTAGTAGTAGAACCGTCAGGTATGAAAGTGTAGAGATTGTTTGGGTTGCCCACGGGATAAAGTTACATCATATTTATATAGCCGTGCGAGGAACAGTTAGCACTTAGGTCTACTTCTGCAACGCGCAGATCTCTTCCCTGGACCTTGTTGATGGTCATGGCAAAAGGATAGGCTGACAGGCAAAATCAGAGAGGAATTCAGTGCCGTAGCGTGCCGGGAATGAGTGATGTGACCCGCCTGTGGTAGCCATTTTAAGGAGCGGCAAAATTTAATATTAAACAATACTAATCTTTTTAAAAAATAACAATAAATCATTTCAAAATATTGTATTAACTAACTATAACTCTAATTTATAAGTTATTTTAAAGTTCCTAATATATGGACAGAAACTCTATTTAAAATACTATATTTGTTGTATATATTCACGTATAATTTTCCTTAACACGAAATATCTACTGTAAGTGGCAGAGGAGAAGAGAGTATCACAGACGGAAGGAAAAAATCGTGAGAAAACCTGCACTCTTGAAAGTTCCCTAAAGTTCTTAAAAGTGTGAAGTCTTCCAACCAGCACTGGGCCAGCGTGGTGGACTATGGCCTAATACTCTCCACATTCCGAGGAGGAGACCCGGCTCAGCTGTGGGACATTGACGGGTCGTGATGAAGAATATAAAAATAATATGTGATCTTTTATATCTCTTTAACACAGTGAAACTTAAATAAAAAAAGAAGGTCTGATCGTCAGGGGATCTTAGACTTCAATAACCTAAATATGGGCTCAATCGAAGACAAAGTCCCATTAACATAGACACAACATTTATGTAGCATTGTTACTATGAGAATATTTAATCTTTAAAAATAGTTAAAAAATACAAATGATTACTTAAGTAATAGAATACTAAGTAACTTTATTTAAGATTTATTTAAGTAAACTTATTGATCAATAAAAGGGTAAAAAAAATAATAATATTTTTTCATTTAAAATAAATCCGCGCATAAAAATGCGCATATCGGATGATACAAGAATAATGTAGAACTTTTCAATGGAGGTCATATTTTGGAATGAGAATTAAATTGGATGAATTGAAATAGGTTTGATTATATTATGTGGAGAACTGTTTTTTTAATTTACATTATAATGATCAAAACACAAGGTTTATACAAATATCTGGTTTTAAAAGCCACAGAAGCCAGACATTGGTTTAATCGTGGCTAGTGAGTTCTTAAATAAATGATACGAAAACACAACGATAAAGAAGAAAAAATAAGTAACAAAAATTCAGAAAATATAATTTTTTCATTTCATAATTTTTTCATTTTTACAATGTTGTTTACATTATAAAAATGAAAAAAAGTTTGTTGATAGGTTTTATTTTACAAACTGGTCATACACATCATTTGTATTCTATAAGTATTTGTTATATATGCGATTTTTTATCTCGTGTGCATTTGAACAAAATTATTTCACTTCTAATTAGATTGCTTAAATATTTAGTAGACAAAAAAATGGAAGTAGCGAAAATTTTATTTCAAATTTGTATTTTTTTCCCAGTCAGCCAGTTAAAAAGAAAATTATTAATTTTGGCGGAAAACTTCATTATTACTGAATAATATTTATTTTACATGGAATTCTTTCACTTACTCAACCCGTACGTCAAACAAAAATTACAATATAGCTACTTTTATGTTAAATAAGGGTATTTTTAAAAACTTTGTAACTTGTTTTTTTGGCAAAATAATAAAAAAGAAAGTGAATTATTTAGATCATTCAGCATTACTAGAACTATATTTCGTTTAATTTACTTTGTTTCATAAAGTAAGCAGTTAAGCAAAATACGCTACCGACAAACTGTCTTATAGTTTGCAGTACATTTAATTGTAATTGTTTTGTAACACAATGTAAAGTTCATATAAATAATAATAAAACATACAATAGCTACGATCGAATATGTCTGTGATTTCAACTAAAATCTTAGAAATAACCTAAATGAACAATTGCGGGTTTTGAAGTCTTAAGTAAACTGTTTATAATTGTTCTATTACTTATTTCGCACACCTTCCATTATTTTTGTCGCCGAAATCTCTAATTTAAAGACACGACTATTCTACGATTTTCTTACATGTATATCTCTGTATATATCTATAATAATACATTATAGATTTGTAATACTCACAAGCTCCTTAAATAGATAAGAAATTACTTTTCAAATAAACTCCCCAATTAAATTAGTATCAACGCGACTTATTCGATAAAATCTATATCTGTTATCTTTTCGCTTTGTATAAATATTGGAAGTAATCCTCAATGAGCATCAGTTGAAAAACTACTTTAAGCAGCATGGCTATTAAGATTTTCACATTCGCCTTCGCTTTGTTGGCAGTACTACTGGTAGCGCAGACAGTCTACTGTGAAGAAACGAAATCAAATAAACCGGGTAAGTTCATAAGATTATAATCGTAAATTAATAGCTTAAAATGCACACAACTCAAAAATGTCCTGTGTTGTTTGCGATTTAAGTGTGCCTAGGTGTTAGTGTGTAACTCGTACCTCCCGAATAAGATATTCAAGGCCACAGAGCCATCACTGCTTTTTAATTATCTTCTTACTATATAAAAATTATGCAATTTTAAATTTAATATTAATTTTCGTTTCAGATATCCTGTTTATTGAGAACGTAGATATAGCGCCAAGAATAGTGAGCCCTGCGGAGGCGTTGATGGGAAGTGCCAGCAGGAACCGAGTGTGCACGGCTGCTCTGTGCCGCTCCGTGTGTAATGCTTTGGGCTTCAGATTCGGTCGTTGCAATATCAATCTTGTTTGTGTTTGTTCAAACTTTTAAACAAATGTCTAACAAAAGATTGATTATTGACAATTAAAATGTTCATTTACTAATAAATATTTTTACAAGCAAATATTTCTTTTATTCTCTGAAACTTTACGGCAAACTCATATTGCATCCCGAAATTATGATCGGTTTTCACAGGTATCACATTGCTCCCATCATCTGAACATGTAGATTTATTTTTATTGAAATCGGATGTCGTGAATATATGTTGTTGCCCAGTAATGCTAGGGTTTTTTTAAAACTCTTAATTTAAAAAAAACTGGTGATTTATGGGATATATCTGTAAGATTACTTACCGAAATTATTTATAATATTGCTCCACATCTAGCTCTTATTTTCAACAAGTGTGTGGATACAGGATCGTTTCCTAATTTAATGAAACATAGTAAAGTAATACCTCTTTTTAAAAAGGGTGGCAAAAACGATCCTGGTAACTACAGACCTATCTCTATATTACCATCACTAAGTAAAGTTTTTGAAAAAATTATACTAAATCAACATTTTGGAAAAAATAATATTTTTCATAGTGAGCAATATGGTTTTACTAGGGGTAGGTCAACAACGGAAGCAGGAGTCGCGCTCCTCAAGCATATTTACGACGCATGGGAGAAATCACAAAATGCAATTGGTGTATTTTGTGATTTGTCCAAAGCCTTTGACTGTGTTCAACATGAAACGCTTTTAAAAAAACTAAATTATTATGGTATTAGTGATAAAGGATTTGATCTAATTGCTTCTTACCTTACCCAAAGGATCCAGAATATTGCTATTAATGGTGAAAAATCTTCTGGATCCTTCTTAAGAATGGGCGTTCCACAAGGTTCTATATTGGGCCCATTTTTATTCCTGATTTATGTTAATGATCTGCCATACTACGTGAGGAATTTATGCGACATTGTACTTCTTGCTGATGACACTTCTCTTATATTCAAAGTTAAGAGAAACCAACACAGTTACGACGATGTAAACAGTGCATTGTCGCTGGTTCTTCAATGGTTTACGATTAATAATTTAGTACTAAACGCAAAAAAGACTAAATGTGTAGAATTTGCTTTACCGAATGTTAAAAAACAGCAATTCACTCTTTTATTAAATAATGAAAATTTGAATTTAACCGGCTCAACGATTTTTTTAGGAATCACTTTAGACTCAAAACGTATAATTAAAAAAAAAAAGTGAGCGGTGAGTGAGCCAGTGGAAAAGTAATAAATAAGGCACCGTGGACTTACTTGCTTTGAATTTTTAAAATCATATGAAAGTTTGTATGATTGGATGTTTGTATCTTATTCATACACAACGGCATAAATTTTATTATTTTTACTTCAATACCTCCATAAGAGACAACAACTCGATAGAATACCTTTTATCCTATCGAGTTGTTGTCTCCGAATCCGAATTTGTGCGTGAGGGAATCAATAAATGGGAGTGCGAGAGCACACAATGAGTTGGAGTAAGTGGGAGGGTGATTTGGGTGAGTTAGACTAAGGCTTAAAAATTGAGTAAATTAATTATTGTAGAACCTTTTTTGTGGAATAATATTTATCGTTTCAAGTTTACGTATTGATAATGAAATATTGATGCTATATTTAATGCATGCGTAGTTTTCCTCTAAGGAGGAAACAAACGAGTGGGTTTAAAAGTTATGGGGTTATCCGTGATATACGAAGGTTCAACCGAAGGAGATATTACGCTGGTGATCTTAACCTTAATTTATAAAAAAGGCTTATGTTTATTGGAATTTAAAAGCACAAAAAATATCTTCAGTTCTTGGTACTTTTTAATGTAATTCGTTGTTCTAGGTTAAAAACTGCATGGTTTCAACCTTTTGGTAGTTGTATTTAGGTCATATTCTGAATCTAACAATGTCTAGTATTGGAAGTGAATAACAATAATATCTTGCCCCATGAGGGAAAGGGTTAGATTAATTTTCCCCTCTGCCGCTACGAGAGCATCTTGTAAGAGCCAAGTAATCCAGCACCCTCTTGGTGGTAAAGGATCTGTTGCCTGACTGGCTTGCGGCCACCAGCATGGAGATCCGACAAGTGTCATAGACGCGTTGCGGTCGAGCTGAATGTGGGCCAGACTTACCTTATTCCTCTCCGATCCAATTATTGCTGGGCGTCTAGTAGACTCTGGGCTCTTGCTGAGGGTCCGCTGAAACCGCAGCATTTTTTTCTTTACTCCCTTTCCCCACTCTATCTTCGAGAATGCAACCCATCTACAAAACAAGAGGATATCTTTTGTTATGTCGATGTCCATGGATGATAGTGGTCACTTACAATCAGATGGACCGTTTGCTCGTTTGCACCTTAACAGACCATAAAAAAAAATCTAAATATATGGTCATAGTTTGGATGAATATTCTTAATAGCCATTTCCTACTAACTGCGGCAATGATAATATAGATTTTCTTTATTTGGCCTAGGACTCAGGCTTTGGAATTTCAACCAGAGATGTGAGAGGATGCGTAGCAAGAACCAATAGAATTGCTTAATTTACCTAGCGTCGCTCAATGTGCCAATTGAAGCGACTCTATTTGTTCTAAACAAACATCCCTCACTACACAGCGTTATGCTGATATGGTATAAGACGACCTTCAAATAACAGGATGTCTCTTCCTCAATATTATAAATGTTATTAATGTTAAATGAAAAGTTTGCAAGACTTTTGTTTACTATTAAAGCTGTACATCACAACTTCCTTCATTTCAGTGGCTTAAGCTGAAGTAACAAAAGATATTTCCAAGCGTTAATCGTTCTCAGAGTAAATATTGCGAGTAAAAACTTCACCTAATACTTTAAAGTTCTCCTCAGTGCCGAAAATTTATTTTTTTGAAACCTTCTTCTTCTCGCACTTAAATAAAAATATCTACGTTAGCCTTATTCAAAGGCTCCGAGAGTTTTATTTTTACCTAGATATACTGTTTTTTATAATTCTATTAGCTCTCTATTATCATTTCAACATTATCTTATTAAAAGTAAATGTTGTCCAACTGTTTATGAATTAGATAAGACATTATATTTCCAATAAACATCCCCTGTTAACTTGATATCAATGCAACTTATCGATAAATCCTATATGTGTTATCTTTTTGCTTTGTATTAATATTGGAAGTAATCTTCAATGAGAATCAGTTGAAAAACTAACTTGAAGCATCATGGCTATTAAAATTTTCACTTTCGTCTTCGCTTTGTTGGTAGTACTTCTGGTATCACAGAATATCTACTGTGAAGAAACGAAATCAAATAAACCTGGTAAGTTCTTAATATAATAACAAGAAAAATTACACTTTATTATCTTCATCATCAGCTCCTCTTCAGAATGAGGAGCCTATCAGGCCATAGTCTACCACGCTGGCCCAGTACGGTTTGCCAGATTTCAAACAATTATAAATGTTATAAAAAATTATACAATTTTAAATTTAATATAAATTTTCGTTTCAGATATCCTGTTTATTGAGAACGTAGATATAGCGCCAAATATAGTGAGCCCTGCGGAGGCGTTGATGGGAAGTGCCAGCAGGAACCGAGTGTGCACGGCTGCTCTGTGCCGCTCCGTGTGTAATGCTCTTGGCTTCAGATTCGGTCGTTGCAACATCAATCTTGTTTGTGTTTGTTCAAACTTTTAAACAAATGTCTAACAAAAAAATTATTATTGACAATTGAAATGTTCATATACTAATAAATATTTTTACGAGCAATTATTTCTTTTATTCACTGACTTTATTAAAATATTTATATTAATATTCAACTTGTATCTTCAAAAAAGTTCAAAACCATTTGTATGGTTATGGAGTACTAAATAGAAATTAACTTAATCTAAAATGTTTGCTTCTTTTATATAATTTATCTTTAATGTCTTTTTATAAAAAATCATAATAATCATTTTTAAAAAGTTTTTCTTGCGCATCAGGCAAACTCATATTGCATCGTGAAGTTGTGTGCGGTTTTCACAGGTACATTGTCGCAAATCTATCTTGAAATGTAGATTTGTTTTTATTTAAATCGGACTTCATGAATAATATTGATTTTAAATTTTTGTTGCCCAGTAAAGCTAGGGTTTTTTTTTGTATGGATAATGCGTTTGCGCATCGATATGTGGGACACACAGAAAGAAGAACCTAATACCCACAAAATCCCATGGGGCTGCCGCCGTTGCGCAGTAAGTACTCCAAGAGTTCGTCAACTAGCATTATTTAAGGGACAATGGGACATAGCTTAATAAAATAAAGAAGGTTTGATCGTTGCGGGATTTTGGATACAAGTAAAATACGATATATTAAATTTATCAGTAACAATTATGGGCTGAATTGAAGACAAAATAGTTCAAATAAAATAAATACAAAACGAATATCCGTATATAACAGGTATTTAAGTAAACTTAATACTAAATAGAAGATAAAACAATCATTTTTATTTTATTTCATAAAAAAAATTGCGTATAAAAACGGGCGTCACACAACTTCATCAAGAATTTGGGTCTCTACGGTTTTCATAGTTACATTGACTTCAATAATTATTGGTTATATTAATTTATATACATATTTTTTATTGATTTTTTTATATTTATAATTAAATTGAAACTAAAATTAATTTTACATAAATATGCGCTACAGAAATATTTACTTCGACGAATAAATCTCTATCCGTATCAAATCATTTACAACTTGAAGTTGTGAACGTTTAGTGGAACGCACCAAATATATCAACATGGTTTGTCAATCCTTATCGCTTGAACTTGTGGAAAGAGAATACAAACATAACGTTTGCAACTTGGCTAGGCCCCCTATTATATCTAGATATAATTCATACCTACCATTATTTACATCGTTAGATTTTTTTACAACGATTTTATCTAATCAAGTAATTATATTAGGGCTAGCTATGGCATTATTTATAATTAATAAATATATTTTTATTGTTCTTATGCCAAGGTATGTAACATATAATCATCTCAGAGCGATAACAGATTTTCATTTGTTTATTGGATTTGTAATTTGTAAGAATTTATGGATGTCTGGATGTATGTTTGTTACTCTTTCACGCAAAAACTACTGAATGGATTTTTATGAAACCTTACAATAATATAGCTAACATATCAGAATAAAACAAAGGCAATAATTTATAATGATATATTGTGAATTATTCAAAATATAGCGGGTGAAACCGCGGAGCGCAGCTAGAATTATAATAAATCTTACTTTAAAAAAACTCATATATATAGCATTGTGTAAAAGTTTACTTGAGAATTTTAAAATATACATATTCAAGTTAGAAAATAAATTTTCTGTAAATACAGATGCCGTTAATTAATAAATCTTACCGGCATATATTACATAAATCACCTAAATTACCAAAAATTCATTACCAAGTTAAAATTTTATTCTATTGTTATGATTATCTTTAAAAGCCACTGTATGGAGAGAGAAGAGTAAAATGATATAATCTATCGTAATGAATATAATAAACAAAAATGTATGGGTTAATAGAAAACAAAAAAAGAATTTTTCGATTTAAAAGTTTTGATTGTATTCAGGCAAGTGCATTTATATAAATTAGATGTTTTTGTTATATTTTGTTTGTATGTTACTGTTATATACCTCAACTTTATCTATAATTAAATATCAAATATCACGTCAACTAGATCGTATTTGCATAAGAAGTAATACCGACAAATACTTTCGTATTTATAAACTTAGCATTAACGATTTAACTAATGCATTAGTGATTATGATGTTACTAAAAATATTTTATTTAGTAAATAAAAATGCATGGCATTGTTCACGGGCCGAGCAAATATCCCTCGTTCCATCGTGGAAGAAAGTCGCTAACGACTTGTGTCAGAAATCGAGAGCCTCTTATCAAAAGTCTACGATTGGGGTCGGGATAACTTAGTCACATTTAACCCCACTACGACACAAGGTTGCGTTTTCACGGCCAAAAAAACCTCATTAATTGTTGCTCCACTATTTCAGGACACACCTCTCACCATAAGCAAAAGTATAGGGATCCTTGGTGTCGACATCTCAAGCGATGCGCAGTACCGTAGTCACTTGGAAGACAAAGCCAAGCTAGCATCCAAAAAACTCGGTGTGCTGAACAATGCCAAGCGGTACTTCACCCCGGGGCAAAGACTGGAGCTGTATTAGTCGCAAGTCCGTCCCCATATGTGGTCGGCCGATGTGGAATGAGTTTCCTGCCATGGTTTTCCCAAGGAGCTACAATATGGGGTCCTTCAAAAGGGAGGTGAATAGGTTTTTGAAGGGTCGGCAACTCACAAGTGACACTCCCGGTGTATCAAGTGTCCAAAGGCGTCGGTAACCACTTTCCATCAGGTGGACCGTATGCTTGTTTGCCACCATCGTGGTATAAAAAAAAATATAAGGACTCATGCAATTTTTAATTTTTTTTTGGTCTGGTCAATAAGTCAATAGTTTCTAAGATTCAACAACGTAAAGTCGCTTAATCGTTAGTTGTTTATTAGCAGTTTCAATAAAAAATTCGGTTGCGATAGTGAAAAGATATTAGTAGAGGCAAGTAGCTACGTGATTTGAATAAGCGTTAAAGGTCAGCGTGGTTTAAAGGAAGATGATAGTGATGAGGGTAGTAATAGGAACTAAGGTAGTGAGTTGATAATAAAAAATAAAAAATAAATTGTGGTTAAAAGATTTTATTGTAATTAGAAAAATTTACTGAATACAATCAATATATCAATCTGCATCTAAACAGAATGTGTTTAAAAGTTTGAACAAACACAAACAAGGTTGATGTTGCAACGACCGAATCTGAAGCCCAGAGCATTACACACGGAGCGGCACAGAGCAGCCGTGCACACTCGGTTCCTGCTGGCACTTCCCATCAACGCCTCCGCAGGGCTCACTATTCTTGGCGCTACATCTACGTTCTCAATAAACAGGACATCTGTAACAATATCACAAAATTTAAACTTATTCTGCGTTAGAAATGTGATTTAAGTAAAAACTATCTTCTAAACTTAGCACATACCAGGTTGATTAGATTTCGTTTCTTCACAGTGAACAGTCTGAGCTATCAGCAGTACTGCCAACAAAGCGAAGGCGAAAGTGAAAATCTTAATAGACATGATGCTTCAAATTAGTTTGTCAACTGATGCTAACTGAATGTTATTTCCGATATTTATACGAAACAATAAGAAAGGTAATATAGGTAGGTTATACCTTATCTACTAAATACGATAGATATTAGGGATATTCTTTGAATGTATTATTTACTATCTAATTAATAGAATTACAACCGATTCTGAATGTTTCTGATAAGACGAAAGACACTTTAAAATATGCTTTTGTATTTCTTAAAAATATCTTATTGTAATAAATTAATATTAATATATAATTGATGTTTTATTAGATCGATAAGATACAATTTTTATGTTAATAGAAAATTACGTACGTTGTTTTCAGTGTTAAGAAAATTGTATACATTATCTAAAATGGTCAGAATTTATTAAAATTTCATTAATTAGATAGCAAATAATATTTCCAATAAGCAACTCTGGTAAACACGTTTCGTGTTTGAGTTATAAGTTAGTATATAAATATTATAAAATAGCTGTGCCCGCGGCTTCGTCCGTGTATGAAGTCATACAGAAGTCAGAAATATCTCCAAGTCTACACCTTACCACATGATCTGGTATATTAAAGAAAGCAAACAAAAATAATCTGAATGAACCCTCGGTACCCATCGAAAGCTCGATGTTAACTATAGACAATTATTTACCAAATATTTAAATACACCACTAATTAAAACTAAAATATATATTTTTTACTACCAAATTAATAATTCCTTTACAAAACTTATTACACCACCTCTTCGTTGCAGATTATTTTAAAGCTTCCCGGTACAATATTAATGAATTCTTTTATTGAGGCACCTAAAGGCCCAAAGATTGTTAGTAACAAGAACTTAAAAACTATGTTAAATACAAATTATAAGATCTTAGAAGCCTATATTAGTATAAAATATCTTAAGACTATGTTAGTATGCTTTCACATTTCATTTTAGCGTATTCATAAAGTACTTCATCATCAGAGAGTCCAACTTAGATGAAAACATCTTCAGAATGCTATTGGGACTAACTCGCAGTCTTGCCAAAAGTAAAAACGTCTCATGTTGGCATGAAAGTCATCTGTTCGCTCTTGTGCGAACCCCAATAGTTCTCTGAAGCCCTCATATTGGACTCTCAACGTATCTATACACTTTTTTGAGAAGATTGACCGTAAGCTTGCCGTGTAAAACTTTTGATAGTATGCATTAAGTGTTATTTTCATTTCCTTACTACATCTAGCAAACTTATGGGCTAACATGTTGCATCTGACTGCTAATGTTCTGCGCTATCAATCTATATTAGTAGTAGCACCATCTGGTATGAAAGTGTCGAGATTGTTTGGGTTCCTCCAGGGATAGAGTTACATCAAGGTATATTTCCGTGCGAGGAACAGTTAGCGCTTAGGTCTGCTTCTGCAACGCGAAATCTCGTCCCTGGATCTAGTTGATGGTCATAAAGGATAAGGTAACAGGAAAAATCAGAGAGGGAATCGGCAGCTTAGCGTACCGGGAATGAGTGATGCGGCCGGCCTCTGGTAGCCATCTTAAGTAGCGGCAAAAATTTATATCAAAAAATAGTAATCTTTTTAAAAAACAACAATAAATCATTTCAAAATATTGTATTAACTAACTATAACTCTAATTTATAAGTTATTTTACAGTTCCTAATATATAGATAGAAAATCTAGTTAAAATGCTTTACTGTAATAAATATTCACGTTTAATTTTCCTAAACACGAAATATCTGCTGTAAGTGGCTGAAAAGTTAGATATAGTGCAGACTACTAATGTTGATAGTTTTAGGATATACCATCGAAGAAACTATTCTGATTAGCCTAAACACGAAATGTCTGCTATAAGTGACTGAGGATGTATACAGACTACTTGATGCTGTCATATCATCTCAAGATTGCAAGGTCTTAGAAATACTTAACAATAATTTTGAAACCAAACGGACTTGTGAATGTTAATAAGATCTCTGACTGTTACGAATGAACTGATATAGCTAGAGATGAGTCTTCAAACAGCTGATCTTCACACATTGTAGCTAAGCTTTCCACCAAAAAAATTGCATCTAAGCCGATCAACTATCCTTCCATAGACATACATATATATATTCACGGTTAACGTCTACACCCCCTCGTTGTAGCGTCAGGAGCTAAAAAATATATCCCATTATTGTATGAGTTGCAAAACAGGTAAAAAAAGGTAAGAGTCTCAATTGTACTGCAATTAGTATATTTCTCGGTACTAGTGATTTTGGTTATATTTTAAAAACTATCCAAGATGACGCAAAAAATGTTTCAAAATGTTCTATAATAGATTAAAAATTTCGACCGACAAGAGGCAATCCTACGGCGAGACTTGTACAAAAGGTTGTCTCTTATTTGCCTTCTAGCGCGTTTCTTTTAATTGACATTGATGTTTTTGTACAACTTTGCAATACTTCGATATACTGATAGTCAATATGGCGGCTCTATAGCCCAAGTTTCTGTATTTACTTCTTTTTTTTTTGTATTGTCTTTTTAGTTTGTAACCTGGTACACAATGATGAATTTTTTGGCGAAAGGATCTTTAGAATTACTGGACATTGTAAAGTTACTCGTAACACAAGGAAACTTAGTACGGGTGCCAGAGAGCACTTCTGATGATTTGTATTACTATTCTAATGAAACATTTATAAATCATTGTTAAAGAGTTGTGTTTAGTTACACATTTTTGAAAAATAAACATTATTATGAAGTTTTTTTTTAATATAAAGGCGCAACGTGGATGCTGATAAATATTTTTAATGTTTGTCAGTATCCACGCTACGCAATTGGCTTGAAAACGGAATCTCTTACGCTAGTTTGTAAATATGTTGTTTTTTGGATGGACAGGATTGCGAAAAATAGTAATACCAAAGTAGTACCACGGGAGTGCCAATTTTTAACTGAAAATTGATTCCAGCGGAAGATTGATCAGATGGGTGGAGAGAGTCCAAAAATTCGTCGTGTCGCGTCGTCTTTTTTTCATTATTATATGTACAAAATTACCTTTAATAAAATTAATATTAAAACCGGTAACTATAAAATAATACATATAATCTTTACACAGCCAACGCCATCTATATCACAGAAGAGAAATTATAAAATAGACAACATGTACCAAAACTTGAAAACTTCTTATTTTAAAACATAAAAAAATAAATATTACTGTAGAATAATACAAAATAGTATCGTAAATCATAATATAGATGAATGATTACATTATGAGTCAATTAACAAACACGTGGCGCCATCTACAGAACGTGTCATAGTTAAATGTATGGGAAAAAATCTTTAAATGAAAATATCTTTTGATTGAGTAAACCGATTCCGATGCAACAAAGACTAAATGTTACTCCAAAGTTAGCACTACAATTATATAAAATTCAATCGAATGGAATCAGTTCTTTTTAAAGAAACGGCAAGAAACTCATTACTGCTGATTTACCATGAATAAAGCATATCTTACATACATCTAAAAGACAGTTTGATTACTTAATACATTTATTTAATTTCTACTGTCATTATATATATAAATTATATTTCTATTAAACACACACCAATTCAAATACTATAGGTTGCTTTAACCTTACGATCACCTAAAGTAGCTGTGACCAAACGACGTCCGCCGTACATGTATGTAATTTGCATTGGCAGACTGCAGGGAGAATTATCTCCAGCCGCCGTGTTTTTAACTAATGAAAACGGAGTTCCAGTATATATATAAACTAATTTATTTTATTATAAGAATAAAACACTAGACTCTATATAAAATACAGATGAAACTATAGATTTTATTGATAAAAGTGCAGAGTTGGCATCACGAGTTTCTTCAGAATTAGGAATAGAAGACGTTTAAATAATCAGTTGTTCAAAGTTGCACAAGTCAAAAGACGAAGCAAATCCCAATAGACAGTGACGAAGTCTCTCATAAAATTCTGAAACTGCACTCAGTTCAATTTATTTTGAAGTAAAGAAAATCTTGCCATTTTCTTGATAACATTTTAAGAATTCTTTGTAATTTAATTAAATTATGAAGAATGCAAGGCATTTCAGCAACTAAATATTAAACAAGGATACATTAAAATAACATTTTGTTTCACTATTATTAAAATTATGTTCGTAAATTACTATACCTTTTGAACATAACAAAACAGTGGATACCTTTCTATTAGGCAATAATATATTGTTCATCATAATTATTTAAATTTAATCTTAAGGCAAGTCTCTATTTGTTCGTCAGGAAACTAACCAGTGATGGGACTGGTTAGAAAACTATTTCCGTCTGCCGCTGGGAGAGCATTTCGTACGAGCCGAGTAACCCAGCACCTCTCGGTGGTAGGGGATTTGTTCCCCGCCAAGTATCTGTGACTCGTTCTGGTCGAGCCGCATGTGGGCCAGGCCTACACCCTCCCTCTCCTATCTTATTAATGCTGCGGTTTCAGTGGACTCGAAGGTCATCTTCAAGGTCCGCTGAAACCGTAGCATTCTTCTCTTAACTCCCCCTCCTCACTCTATCGTCGAGGTGGCAACACATCGGCAATAAAAGACTCCACACACTATCTTGTATTGCCAATGTCTATGGGCGACGGTGGCCACTTCCCATCAGGTGGACCGTCTGTTCGCTTGTCCCTTAACTGTCATAAAAAAAACAAAATCAATATCAACTAAATTGATAAAACCTGAATGATATGAGGTATAAATTGGTATAATAAGTTAGTAAAATTTATCTAGTAGTAGGGATTGTAGTAAAAACATCTTTTATGTAAAAAAAATCGTCTCTATGTATGCAAAAATGTATGTGTAAAAGAAAAGATGAGTGAGACAAAAGATGGTGGTGTCCACTGCAAATCAGTGGCATAATACGCATTATAGAATAAAGTTCAAGGGAAGCGATGGCGGGTCGGCTATTACATAGTATTAAAAGTGAGAGTGGATCGATAAATAAACGATAGATTACTAAATTAGTTTAGTTGTAGGTATAACTACAGTTGATTACATTTACTATAGGCTCTATTACCCAATTACTATTAAATTACTTTACCACATTAATTTGCGTTTGGTAATAAATTAATAATAAGATCTATAGTAGATTATTTAATTAGACCAGGCGAGAAGAATCAGTCAAAAATTCAATAGTTCCAGGTTTCTGTTTCTTTTGTTTAATATAAGTAGTATTTATAGTTAATGTAAGTTGCCATAAGTAGTACTACGATATTATGAGGATGGGTTTAAAATATATCAGGTGAAAGTATATATAAAATGTGCATCAACTAATAATATAAAATATTGTCTTTCAGGTTGCTTGGAGGATTGATTTGATTGGAGGTGGTTGGAGGTTCAACGTCAGACAGATGTTTGATTGGCTTGAAGCTCATGCCAAAGGCCATCAAACATAAAAATTGTGGAATCTGAATTCTAGGCATCTATCCTAAAAATGCAAAATTATCGATTTTTAAATATCAGTTATTATTAACTTTAAAATAACAAGTATTAAAATAAGATAAATGATTATAATATGTTATTTACACCGTTCATAAAGTAGTATTCGCGGGTAGTTCCTTTTATTTTATTTCAAGTATACCCACGTGCAGACAATGTATATAACCTTTAGTGCGATAGATTAGAGTCAGTCTCTCTGGTGTTGTCAGGTAGTGCACATGGAAGTTAATATTATAGTGTCGTGGTTAAGGTCACCTAGAGGTTTCTATAGGTCCACGTAAGTTTACTTTATCATCTATTGTAGTTAGCGAGGTCGATAGATGGAGTTGCGAGTATATTATAAAAGAGCTCTTTAAACCTGCTCCTGGGTCTCAAGCATCAGGCACTGCTCGGCTCTGTCTAAATTGCATATTATTATCATACCAAGTGTTAATGCGCAGTATAGCGTACATACTCCTAGCATAAAGTAGTTACATCCATTGGAATTTTCCTAAAAACGGCCGTCTATCCAGGTTTTCTCTATATTACATTTTTTTATTTATTTATGCTAATATATTGCGGATCTGGCTCTCCTTGGCTCTATTAATAAAAGTATAATTAATATAATATAAAGATTCAAACTATTGATTCAAAGAGATAAACATGGATGGTCGAAGAGATGTGTGTATGTATATCAGCGAAACAATTGGTCGTAGTTGCTTGAATCCAGTTAAATGGGATAATTTTATTAGCGCTGAGTTAGCAAGGTCGGGTAATCAATTGTGAAGCAGTTAATTAAACGAGCTAAGGAGGAAAAGGATTTTGGCTATTAGCCGTAAAACATGTGAAGGAACGAATTGTCGAGATTTTTAGCCGACTGCAAAAAAGTATTCATTTTCTGTGAATGTTTCCCGATTTCTTCATGAGTCGTGGATTATTAACTCTAGATAACTTTCCAAATTCCAATACTATAAACTAATTAATTGTTATTTACATTAATAGTTATTATTTACCATAGAATGATATCTATTTATTAAATTTACTTATGTTAATGTAGTATATTATTTTTTTACAATAATTATTAGTGTGTTATATTTAAATATAAATTTGTTATATGTATATGTATTGTATATATGTATGATGTTTATGTATTGAGATGTAAATTATTAGTATTAGTATATATTAGATGCTACACCACCTTTCTCAATCCCATCTTCGTTTTCTTTTCTAAATGAGGGTTGTCTGGAAGAGATGGCTAATTAACCATAAGACCACCCGTTGTACTTCATAGTTAACTCTTAAAAATATGATAATTGACTTATTTAAGGAGTAAAAACATTATGTTATTTTTATATATTTAATTAATCGAAAAAATTACATAAATTGAAGTTTAAATATTAAATCGCCGATCAAAGATCAAAATACAATAACAAATTCCCTTAATATAAACGAATTTATTACTTAGTCGTTACTTAAAAGTTCACTTTATGTGCCTTGTTGTCATTTTGACGATTTTTTAATACTTACACTGAGGTACTTGTAGGTGGAATAATCGTAAGAAGTAGTGGATTTCCGTGGATTTTTTATTATTTGCTAAATTAAAAAAAAATGCATTAAATTACCGATTACTGAAGCCACAATCGTGAATTATATTTAGTTAATTTCGTTTAGCAACGATAAAGTCATTTTTTTAAATTTATTTAGGAAAACATACAGCACAATATATTACAAAATTAATCTTACAACTAGTAAATACAAAGGCCAATAAAGTTTCCACTGATGTACATTTCATGAAAGGGAATTCACAATATTACTTATTATTATTTTTACTTTATAATGTACTAAACTATTTTGAGACTAAATATAAGTTAAAACACAAGATCGTATCGGAATTAGATTCAGTATCGAATTCCGATAAGATCATCAGTTTTAAAATATGATTTAAAATATAAGCATACATCACTTACACATTTAATTCTATAGATTTTAGTGCAAGCATTTACTAATACTTATATAATTAAATGGATCCACTTGGTTGTATTTACTGTTATATATATTGCATGCACGGATTAAAAGTTTAATTTTAAAGTAGTTCGAACTTACAGGTATTGAGTACATATTGCGATTACGAAAATTGATCTATTTGACAGAAAATTGTATCTTACTTAAGAGATAAGGGGAATCCAGTAAACTATTTACAATTTTATATAAAAAACAACTGATCTTTGTACTCGCGCCTCTTTTCTAATGAACAATTGATTGCATTATCATTATCAAATCTTTTCTTTAAATATTTATTAAATATCTATTTCAGGATAGGAATCATTTCTTTTTCAGGATATATTATTGCCTGTATCGTGGCTGGGATTATATTAAAAAGATTTTCAATTGCAAGAATAGTCTATGAGTAATTTTGTCATCATCTTCCTTTCCCTTTTAAGAATCTTTAAATAGTGTAAAACAATCGCAGAATGATTTAAGAAATCCGTGCAAAGCCTGGACTGATCGTTAGTTAATATGTTGTTTGTGACTTGTTAATCATTTATAATACATTTCAATTATTGATTAATTATGATTATTGATTAAGTGTTTCCAGTATCTTTATTATTGCATTAGTATTTAATCTTTTCTACTACTTGTTGTTTTGGATAAAAGGGGATTTCTGTTATCTTTTGTTCCGATTAAGTTTATTTTTATCATTAGGTATAAATTGCATATTTGTAAGAATTCAAATTATTAATAATGGATTTAGAAATTACGGATTTATAGGAATACAAATAGATCTTTATTTAATTAAATTACTTCAGCGAAATAACACGATTTGAAATAAAAATATGGAGGTTGATGAGTTGTTTTGGCTTTTATGGCAGCCCGCTTTCATAAGCTGTTTCGATAGGTCCGCGGCAGTTTGACGAGTAGTTTAATTAAGTAAATGTGGACTAACCTAGCAAATTCTTAAATCTTGTTGAGATGATGATTTCATACTGTTATTGGCTTAGTTAAAATTCAGTAACGACATCGAGGAGAGTAGACAAGAATTTTGGCGTTATTGCCTTTTATGTGTTTCTATGTAGTGTAGTTATTATTTTGCGTATATATACACACACACACACACGCACACGAAGGCACGCGAAGGAAGGAAGAAACATTTCACTTCGTTTTTATTTTAATGGGAGAGGGCACTAACTTCTAAATATTAAATATTATAAAATAATTCTGAAATCTATATCTATATATTTTATACGGCCTCTACAATTTTATTAAATGTTTAATAACCGAATTAGTAGAGGCCGAATTTCTGTACAATGAAAAATAAAATGCTAAATACCCAGTCAGAGGCATGTAAGAAGTGAAATAGAATTTGGATTTTTTCCATAATTTTTTGTTTGTCTGTTTGTACGGGCTAGTCTCCGAAACGACTAGACAGATTTAAATGAAATTTTGTATGGTGGTAGCTTATACCCCTGGTCAACATGTAGGATAGTTTTGATCCCGGTAAATTAAATAGTTTCCATCGGATAGTTAAAAAACTGTAATTAATTAAACAGTTTTGTATACAACACTTTCTGACTTTTCTGAGTTGTGTGTTTTAAGCAATTAAATATCACTAGCTTTAACGGTGAAGGAAACCTGCACTCCTAAGAGTTCCCTAGAAGTTCTCAAAGATATTCTTCTGAAGAAAATAGACAGGAAGAAAGAGAGATAATGTGAGAAAGACTCTGTATGAGAGGGAGAGAAAGAGTATAAAGCCATAGAGAAAGAGAAAATAGTGAGAAACAAAGAGAGTGAAGAGAGAGAAAGGTAAAAATGAAAGAGAGACGGAAATATTATAGATAGACACAAAATGTATGGCAACTTTCATTAACTATCTCATTCGGAAATAGTGTAGCTACCCAACAGCGAAAACATTTTAAAATCGGATTTGTATAAACAAAAATCAAAAAAATGGCAACACTACATTATCCACGTCACGCGACAGTCAGTGGATTTTTTTTAAAATAGTGGATATCCAAAAAAATAAATTATTCTTTTTAACCGACATCAAAAAGGAGGAGGTCCTCAATTCGATTGGTACATTTTTTTTATGTGTGTACACCGATCACGCTGATATTTATAATCCGATTTACGTGATTCTACTTTATTTTGATGCAGAATAATTGGTATTTAGTCCCATAAAAATTTAACATAGTTTGGCCAAGTAGTTTTTATTTTATAAACACTTTTTCCGTTCCCGTTTCTTCGGATCTATATTGTACAAGACGCGCGTCACCTTTCGTAGGCCTACCCATAGTTACTTAAAATAAAATTACTATTTAATATATGACAATAAAAAGCAAAGAAATGTTATAGTCTACCTGATGTAATCTAGAATAATCCTACTGTAGTTTACAGAACAATCTATTTCAGACACTAAAAAATAAACTATATTTAAAATAACCGACTTCAAAAATTATAAAAATGATCTAAAAAGTAAGAAATAATTTCGTTATTTACAACACAATAATATACAGAAATTGCTACTTTTGTAGTCAATAAGGTTGGCAAAAATGTATCGATTGCATGGGTAACTTTAATTAATATAAATAAAACATATAGAGAAAAATAGGGCAATTTCATAGGTAAAGACTTAATATTTAAAAAAAAACAATAATATTTAGATTGATTAGATAAACAAGCAAAGGCACGGGACAGCTAATTCCGTGATAAAACCAATAAGCTAACATGACGCATGGCGGTAATTTAAAAAGCTATTTACGATTAATGTAAAGATAAGCCAGTTTACTCTGCCGAAATTATCCTCTGACGGGAATTGATTGTGATTTATAGCAGAACCAATCAAATTTACCTTTACCTGCAGTTTTTTGATAAATAAGTAAAATTAAACCGTTTTAAATATATCTTACGAATATTATAAATTGAACGTTTGTATGTTTAGATATTTGGAAGTTTAGATGTTACTGATGTTTGTTACTCAATCACGCAAAAACGGCTGAACGGATTTCAATGAAACTTGGCACACATATACTTTAAAACCCGTATTAACAAATAGGCCGACCTTTTTATACCGGAAAAATTCAGAGTTCCTGCGGGATAAGCTTAATAAAATATATTGTTGTAAGCGCTTAAATATTTTTTTCTGTTGTTGCGGTTGTCGCCAATAGAAAGTGTATTTTATGGGAATGTTTTATTTGTATCAATTGTAATTTTTTTTTGTAAATTAGTCGATATATGGTGATATTATTGAAAATGTCGGATACAGTTGAGCCGCCTTAGAGCTTTCACCAAATCGCTAGCTAGACCCAAAAAAAAATATATGGTGGGATACATAAAGGCATTATATGCTCTACTACATGTGTAAAGCATTATAAATAAACTTGATGTTTCCAACCTTTAAAATTTCTCCCTCTCGTAAGCATTTAAAATGCATCTTCTTATACTTGAATATGCATCTAAAACTTTGGACCTATCTTCTCATAGGTATATAAAAAACTAATGTCTCAGTGTCTGTTACCGAACTCCTCCGATACGGCTTAGCCGATTTTTATAAATTTTTTTTGTGCATATTTGATAGGTCTGAGAATAAGTCGTAGGCTATTTTTTATACCTCTAGGAGATAAAGGTGGCCCTCTCCAGAAATAAATATATATGGCAAAACTACGTTTGCCGACTCAGCTAGTATCTAAACAAATAAACATTTCCTTACATATAAATATAATAAAACCTCTAAATTGTTTATTAATAAAGAAATTTAAATATTAATCAATTAGCTTACTAGCGCGATGAAACGTTAAAATTTAAAAAATGTCAATTCTTATAAATTAAAAAATCTATTTGATATAAAAATCCGATCTGCAATATAAATAACTTCGACATCGTTGAAAACACTTAATTTAGCAGAATGTATAAAAAGTAAATTCTATCAGATCCAGGCAGTATGCGAGTCTGAAATAACTTTGCGAATGCTCTATTTGTCTACCTCTCGAACCACGACCCGCTATCACCGAGCTTCAGTAAAGACTAATGTGGAGATGCGACACTTTATATTTATTTTATATATTGTTAGTAGTCGACCCTCCTGGCTTCGTACGTCTGCAATATATCATGCTTAATGTTGCTAAAAAATATTTAAGCATATTTTATTAAGATTCTCCCACGTAAACTCAGGAATTGCTCGGGATAAAAAGTATCTTGTATGTAAATACAGGTTATTAAGTATCTGTGTGCCAAATTTCTGTGAAATCCGTTCAGACATTTTTGCGTGATTGAGTAACAAACATCCAAAAATCTAAATATCCAAATAATTTTGAAATACGTCCCATCCGTTTCCAAGCTACCTACAGTTTAAACTTAAAAATACAAAATTTCCAAACTATATTTGATTTCAAAAATATAAAAAAGGAGGTTAGCTATTCGATTTTTTTTTAATTCTTATTACTTTCCAAAGTTTTCCGGTATAAATTTATCTCACCTAGTCAAAATAATGTATGTAAATATGATTTTCTCTCAAAATAATGAATTAATTTTAAATCATAGGTAAAAACGGATTTTCATTAGGAAAGGCCATCTTTTTCGTGTTTGCTTTGTATATTTTTTTATCTGCTCTTATAGTAAAATTATTGCATTTGGAAGGCTGCTGAATATTATAATATATCGGAAAAAGCTTATTTGCCCAGGTACCATAATTTCAAATCACGCATATATTCGCACAAGTAAGATACTTTTGTGTTTATAAGGAACTTTTTCTTCACGATACCGACTCTCACTTGACTGTTTTGATTTAATAACAAAATCCAAGTTGGAAAACGTAAATAAGGATATTATAACAATGAAAATGCATTTTATTCTTTGCCTAAAGCATTTCTTTTACAAGAAAGTGCTTTAAAGCTGCAAATATGAAATTGGCTCATCCTTGCAACAGACATGCTTTGCTTATTTTATGTTGGGAGAACTGTACTGCATATTTTCAAGCTCAGGATAAAAATAATTTTAAACTACTTATTCTGAGATGTTTTCAGATCTTTTGATTATTTTAAGTTCTTATTATAGTCTCTTTTTGTGCTTTATTCGGTTCGTGTAGTCTGAAAATATTTTAAGAAAATGTGTACATTTTGTAGAGTAGAAATAACTCAAAGAGATCAAAGAATTCATGTTCCTTTTACTGATAGTTTCAAAGCTCCAGTTTTGTACCACTGCGAACCAAAGAACTGAGGACCACAATGTCTAAAACAAATCTCAAAACAAGAGTAGTATTATATCCACTACAGATACGGTTACTGATGTTTTTTTTCGGAATATTCCTTAATTTCAGGTGGTTTAGTTATAAGATTTTATTTTTAAGGAATTGTTAAACTTAAATATATCCTTATATATAACTCGGAGAAAAATGATGAGAAGGGAGGGGGGTAAATTGAAAACATATATTACAAAACATGGGTGTAATGTTGAATGGACTATTGGGTAAACGCAACGTAGATACAGCTACTGAACCGATAAATAACTAAATATTACTCTAACAATTACGACAGGAACCTAAGCAGTGATGGACCATAGACTTGTGACCAATGAGTAGGTTTAAGGAGCTCTTTCATTCAATTAAAACACTCACCTCCACTGCCCAGGTTCTCTGTTTAAACCAAAGGTTAGGTTAACTTAAGCCTAACTTACGTGTCGACATATATATTTTGGATATCCGACAGTTACGGTTGTAGTTCGAGCTCTATAACTCTCTGTTTAAGATGAACAACGTAATACTAACAATCCATGTTCTGTATTGATTTAAATAAAAACCCCAAAAAATAAATTAAGTTAAAACATTACAAAACAATGAACGTAAAAAAATATTAAGTCACGAATTCAAAACACGAAGCCACAAAGCAATCAAGTTTCCATCAAACAAACCGTTTCAAATATCTGATAGCACCGCAAAACTGCAAAACGCGTAAAATTGTAAAAGTTAAACGCCCCAAGCCTTTCAAAGAAGCTTACCGAAACATAAACATTTCGGGGGCTAATGAAAACCGCAACAAACGTTCTCTGAATAAATTTAATATTAATTCAATAGGTAGCCATTCATTAGATTAATAAAAATTGTAAAAAAATAAATTTTCTGAATTTAAACAGAATCTACGCAGTTACGCAGTGGGTAGTGTTAGCAACACTGTTTATAAAGTTGTACTAGCGGGTAGATCATTTTATATTATTTCAAGTATACCGACGTGAAGACAATATATAACCTTTAGTACGATAGATTAGTCTCAGTCTCTCTGGTGTTTTCGTGCAGTGAACATGAAAGTTAGTGTTATAGTGTCGTGATTAAGGTCACCCTTCTCGAGGTCCATGTACTTTATTATCCAGTTTACTTTATTATCTATCGTCGTTAGTGAGGTTGAGTGGTGGAGTTGAGAGTTAATATATTATGAAAGAGCTCTTTAAACCTGCTCCTGAGTCTCAAGCCCCAGGCACCGCTCGCCTCAGTCTAAATTGCATGTGTATACGTATTGCTGTACAGTAATGGGTATCATATCTCTCTCATATACATAGCAGTAGTATTTAATAGAGGTAAAATCACTTCCGTTACGTCATAACAACACTCAGTTGATGATTCCTATTGGTTTATTCTATTTCTACCCTCCTAGTGTTATTTCTACAACTGTCTTGTCCTAACTTTTCGGCCTACACACATCACACACAAGGTTCAAATCGTAAAGGACCGTTTGATTCAGTTATTCATTCATTCAGTCGATCATTTTATCGCGACATATATTATAGGAACGGGTTTTAAAGACGCTGCTATCGAAACCACTGAAACTATTGTAAGTTATAATTTTTGCAGCAATGAATTAACGGTTGCTCAACTTTTACACTTCCGATATGCGAATGCGTTTGAATAATTTTAACTTACATTGTGACATACCGGATGACAAACTTACTGATTGAGTGGGATAGGACAAATTGTATTTTTTCATTGTGATAAATTCTCGTAGTTCACTGTCTTGATTCTGGAGCTAGGGCAGTAGCAGCAGCAGAATCGGATTCGTACTTCGAGGGTTCCATACAGACTTGATTGATGGGCCAAGTAGGATATATGACGTACTCGTAAAACTGCTATTGGTTTCCTCTCTTAAAACATTACTTATTCTTCTTTATATTCATGATTCTAGATAAACGGGAAGAAGCCTAAAGGTTTTATTCTTCTTACAGTTCAATCGTCATCATTAAAAGCGTCAGCAGCTCCGTGGTTGAATTCACGATCGATAAGTCGTGGGTGCAAATCCCGACAAAAAAAAAATATGCGGTACAAACGCCGCTTTGATGGCGTTCACTAGAAAGATTTATTGATTACAACTTCTTTGGATTGCAGACCTTACTTGATTATTCGATATTAATTCCAATTAATAGGTAATCCTTCAATGTAACAGACCTCCAGAGGAATAGAACTCTAAAAAGTAAAAAGAAGCTGCAGCGTACGACCAGAAATTTAGGATAGTAAAAAAATACTAAATTGAACAATTAAAGTTCAAAGTTGAGCACAACATTTAAATGGACAATTAACTTCGAAATATCATGAAATATGAAGTCGAGTATAATAATAAATCCGACGTTATATTTTACAGCGAGAAATAGATTTGTGGGTAATTTATGTGACGGAAATCAGATAAAGCCATTAATTATTGACAATGGCTGCGGGTATTAACGAAGTTCCGATTTAGCGAATTTCGTTTAATCTTTATCTAAGTATACTGAATATTAGGATGTAAAATATAATTTAAAAAGACGTTAATGAGTTCCTGAGGCTTGTGACTCAGGGGTACGTTTACAAGGCCTTTCCACGATACATAAGTTGCTCTACTGCTTAACATCGATACCCACCAGAATGGATACCTCACGTGATCATCAATAGGAGTTACATTTTACTACATCAATGTCATTATGTACTATGAAATTAATAGCCAATTTGCCGTTGAACTATGGAAATAGAGTTTATTTATGTTTTGGAGCCAGGAGTTATTCTCAAAATCAACCAATGGAATCTCGTGAATAAAAAGTTATCAAGAGTATTGATAACATGCCGACACTTCTCTAAGCTTCTCAAACCTACGTAATCGTTTGGTTGACATGTTATTTACCATATAGTTATTTAATATTTTTACATTAACCGAACATTTCAAAAAATCTTATCTCACAATATCAAAACTCAATTTCTATTGGGATTGGATTTCTTTTGCTAGACAATTACAAAGTGCTGAAAATGTAACCTTGTAAAGACAAACATATTCGACAGATAAAAAAATTATGTATTTGATAAGTTCTAGACTATGTACTTAAAAGATCTAAATCTACAACACATTATACATAAAGGTACTCGAATATAATTCCAGAATAAAAATCATACAGTTCGCACAATCAAAAATCGCTTGTTTGAATTATTCAAAAATGTTGAACGCTTAGTAAGCAGTACTTGAATTTATTCAGACCTTACGCCTCTGAGGCAGACAGGCGTTTGACAAAGGTCAGGTCCACGTCACGACATATTTGATTTTGACCCAAGATATCTTTCATATTAAAATCGACTGCCGAGGTGAGAAAGTGAAAGCAGACTTCGAAACTCAATTTTACTTTTTAATGGTAAAATTAATAATTTATGGTTCCGCTCTATTGTTAACAGGAGTTGTGTATAATCTAGGAATTGTTCACAATTCTTCCACTAATATAAATGTATATCTTCTTAGAAATAAAAGTATCATGAAATAAATTATACCATAATAGTTTTCGAATCAATTCAAATTTAGTAATGATTTTTAATTTTTCTTTGTTTATAAAAACTTTTTCTTTGTTTATAAAAACAGTTAAAAAAAGTTAAACTTAAAATGATATGTTAGGTTAAAATGTTTTTTAACTACAACATTTACCTACTATATTTATAACTATTGAATTAAAAACTCGATTCTATTCGATACTTGATATCAAAAGTAAGAAATACCGTTGCATCTTTATTCAATTTAGGCAACGTCAGTGTGTTAACGTGGTTACAAGATTGTTATAATAGGCAATATATTAATATTGTCACGCAGTTCTCAAGCTATGAGCTGAATCAATAATCAAATATTCAGATTCAGGCTTCATACAAATTTATTGACCAACCAAAAGTACTTTTAAAAAATATTATGGCGCAGTCGGTAGGAAAAATTACAGTTATTAATATAATACTTGTAGCGTACATTTGGAATAAGTGTATGCTATAATATCTGGCTAACTAACCATGAGGTTATTGAGGGAGTTGTGAAAAAATATGTAATCCGCCATTTTGTGGCGGCTGCCATCTTGGACCTATTTTCATCGAATATAGCTAAGAACACTCCCGACTAATTCACCTTTAAAAAAAAATCAAAATTAAAAATTGGTTCATCCATTCGGTAGCTACGATGCCACAGAGACACACACAGACAGACACATCAAACATATAACACCCCGTCCTGTTTAAATTATACAAAAGTTCAATATTTTTGCCTGTGAGGGGAAGGATTAAAATACCTACAATTCCCCTCTGCCGCTGAAAGAGTATCTCGTAAGGGGCGAGTAATCGAGCTCCCCTTGGTGGTAGGGGATCTGTTCCCCGACTGGCATGCGACCACGAACATGCGAATGCTGCGGTTCTAGTGAACTCTCTGTTCTCTTGGTCCACTGGAAACGTAGCATTCTTCTCTTCATTCCCCTTCCTAACTCTATCTTCGAGGTGGAAACGCATCGGCAAAACAAGAGTCACTAACCTATATTACCGATGTCCATGGGCGACTGTGCTCGTCTGTACCTTATTTGCCATAAAAAAGGCGCTATTACAGAAATTAAGTCGTATTCAAATGAAATGGAATATATGAAGCTGGCTTTTGAATTAGTTAGTTTTTACTAGATCATAAATTAGGAAGCGTCTTCACTTAGAAAAAGTTACATGTTCAGGATGACGACACTTTTAAAGTTCAGTGAAATATAAGTGTAAATTTGAAAGCCTGTAGGCTTAATGTATCGCTTACATGTTTTTTATTGTTTTAAATGGAAAACAATATAAATATTGTTAGTTAAAACTTCGAAGAATTATATCACTAATACTAAGCTTCCTCGGGATATGACCTTGATATTGAATATGATTTCCGATATTAATCAAATTAGCTTCCTAAAAAAAACTGATAGCGAAAGACATTCTATTACCGTGCTTGAATTGGATATAGTAAATAGGTAAGTAACTTCAAAATCGAAGGTATGAACCTTTTTGTTAACACGACAGAAAATAAGATATTTAGTATTTGTAATTTAGACTTATAGACAGACGGATAATGACGATGAAACAGAATCAGCCTATCTTATAAATAGGAGTAAGTAAATAAAGATTTGATAAGATAAAATAAAAACAGAAAACGCGAACTTCTAAAGATAATTTCAAATATTCCAAAAAATAGGACGTTAGGGCGGGTTAAGGTGCGGAACCCTGCGAAGGAGTAGAAAGTACGAATAATGTTCTCGATACACTCATAAATCTAACGTTGAAGGAAAACAAACCATTTTGTTGTTTTCCGCGGTTGTTAAACTGCAGCACGCGCGAACGATTCTTGGCGTTTGTTATGCGACACATGCGACCTTAACCTAAGGGCTTTGTCACTTGAAGCGTTACTGAATCTATCATACAAATGGAAGGAGATCAATTTTGGTAAAAAAATATGCGTTTTGGTTGAAAAACTCGTAATTTTATATTGAAATATTTAGCTAGGAGTGCTTTAACGGACACATCAATTGAATTATTTATACAGACAGATGTGTGGTATATTTGTTAGTTAAATAATATAAAGCATAAATACTTTGTTTAAAAGCATTGTAATTTCATATGCCAATGCGTAGACAACTGAACTATAATAAGTAAAAGTGGTATGCTCATTGTTTTTGAAATTTGAGTTTTGAGTAAAAAAATCATTTTTTCGAAATTTAACTATTTAAAAAATACTTATTGACTTGAAGTGCAGTAATAAAAAAAATACCTTTTTCAGCATATTTATTCAAAATTTCCCCTCAAAGCGAATCAAAAAGGATATAAAAAATCTCAGCAAAGAAATTAACAAGTTTACCAGTATCTTATGAGGCAAATATTATCAAAATATCAAATAAAAACCAATGAGCGAAATCTCGTATTAAAATGGATAAAAGTAATTAATTTGGTACAAAGTATTTTTTGTGAAACTACCCTTACGCTACAGCTCCCTGCCAACCGGCGCGAGTTTTATAGTGGGGTGTCTTTGAATAATGGAGTAGACGACGCGTGAAGAGACGAGCTGCGGAATCGGACTGTACTGTACTGTACCACAAGTTATAATCATAACTGGATGTCTAACTCGAAATATGACTCACAAATAATTAGATTTTCTATTCATATAATCCAGTTGGGATGGGTAACGTTCGGAAAAATGTGCTATATCTACTCGTCCAATATATATTAGTGCTTGAAAACAAAAATCTTCATAGGTATGAGTACACGTACAGTACGCACGTGTTGCCATTGCTGACTGATGGCTCCTCATAAGAAAGCTCACAGTTATTCTTTCTCCTTGGGTGTCAGAAAGTATAAGATCAGAGTACTCCAAAGCTTAAATGCCAACGAGCGGTACAAACAGCTCGACGAACTTACGTCAAAAAGTTTCAATGACGATCACAACGCAGTAGCAAGGACTTATTGGATTAATAGGGACTCAATCGCTCTATTTGGCAATCCATGGGGGTAACTAGTCCAGCAGTTAACGTCCATTGGCAGATAAACGTTTACTTTTATGCAGCAGGATATTTCTTCAAATGTGATTTACACCAGGTGTCTTTTTTTCGATTTCCTTTTACCACTTTTAAAAGATGTCTGTCAGGTTTTACCGTTATTCTATATATATGTCGGAGGTGTGAGTTAGGTTTAGGTTAGGTTAGCCTTAGGTTAGGTTAATGTTAGTCTAATCTTAGGATTAAACAGTGAAACTAAGCAGTGGAGGTGAGTGTCTCGATCGAATAAAGGAATTCCTTAAGCCTACACCTTGGTCACAAGTCCAAGGCACTGCTTAGGTTCCTGTCATAATAGTTCTTGTCATAATAGTAAGTGAAAGTAATGTTTAGTTATATCCTGACCGTGTTGCGCCCGTATAGCTTTTGAGATAGGCCATCCATTCCATTCCTTCTTTTAATTAGTTTCCGACATCAGAAGTGGGATAGACCTTCGCTTCACATGGGGTCTACCAGCATTCTCGTTATTAGATTATGACGTTGAAAGATTTTTAGAAAATGTAAACCTGTGCGATTAAAAAAAAAAATGATTGTAGGTCATGTACCAGTTACCAAATTAAATTGAAGCTAATGGTGATCATGATTAGTAAAATGGATTTTGGTTTCTTGAGTGATAGAATCTATCGACCGTATTGAAATTTGTTGCAGTCCATGTGATGGATGTGCGTGAGAGTTGCGATCCACGAGGTGGATGCGCGTGTGATGGTAGTTGCGATTACCGGTTGGCTGTGAGAGTCGTGGTGATGGAGGGTATCACTCAAGGATTTGTAGAAGTGTGTTGCTTTTGAAAATTGGAATAAATAGTTCTGGTACATGGCTCTACTTGATGACGTGGTTTTCGTGTAGTAGAAAATTGCCATTATCTTAATTTGATAGTAGTCCGGTCAAAAACACAGTGTTTGTTTCGCCAGAATTAGTAACTTGATAGGAATCGGTGCGAATTAATGACTAGACAGTATAACGTGTGTGTTCGGTACGTTGAAGATACAACTTGCTTTAAATCATGATTAATCGTTAAATTAGCGTTTAGCCAGTTCAGCGGTTTGATGTAAATGATATTATTTCGATTGTGATACTGTGACAATAGTTTCCTTAATGCCGTTCGGTGTAGAGTTGTAGACCGTGATTAGTTAATTGTCCAGTTCAGTTAGTACATTTACCGAATTTATTTGTGCAAATTTGTGTTGAGTAGACTAATGTCAGGAAGGACGAGCGGATGTTCTTGTGATATTCCGGCTAAGAAATTCAGTATCGCCCGAGGACTGTCGCGCGTCAGAATGGCCGTGTCGGAGGTGTGAGTTAGGTTTAGGTTAGGTTAGCCTTAGGTTAGGTTAATGTTAGTCTAATCTTAGGATTAAACAGTGAAACTAAGCAGTGGAGGTGAGTGTCTCGATCGAATAAAGGAATTCCTTAAGCCTACACCTTGGTCACAAGTCCAAGGCACTGCTTAGGTTCCTGTCATAATAGTTCTTGTCATAATAGTAAGTGAAAGTAATGTTTAGTTATATCCTGACCGTGTTGCGCCCGTATAGCTTTTGAGATAGGCCATCCATTCCATTCCTTCTTTTAATTAGTTTCCGACATATATAATAAAAGTATAAAAAAGATGAAATTTTAATACTCCTTAAATAAAAAGGTCGACATTAAAAGTTCAAACAAACAAATCTGTAAACAGCAAAAACGTGCACGATTTATGTTCGGTACAGTAATACATTATGGGTTAAGTAGGGGAGGATCTGAATTAGGATACTGTGAGGCTGTGTATACACCATCACATCAAAAAGTATCTTTGTAGAGTGATACACAATATATATAAATAAGTGTAATGCAATTAGTAATTTAAATATTAGTAGTAGAGGATATTGCTTGTTAAGCTTGGAATTTTTAAAGTGCAATTTATTTGGCTATTCTTCGACACAGAATTAGTTCTAGGTAACGTTTCAGTAAGCAGATAGCCTATTTAAGAAATTGAGCTTAGTCAAGACATCGGGAGGTCTAAGTTCGATCCCAAGCAACAGGCACCCATCTCTGACTTATCTGAGTTATGTGAGTTTTAAGAAATTAGATATCACTTGCTTTAACTTGGTATACCAGTAAGAGGTAGGGCTAGAATACTATTCCCCTCTGCCGCTGAGAGAGCATCTCGTAAGAGCCAAGTAACCAAGCACTCCCTTGGTGGTAAGGGATCTGTTCCTGTCATAGACGCGTTCCGGTTGAGCCGCATGTGGGCTAGACTTACCCCCTCCCTCTCCCATCCCCATTAATGCTATTTTATGACATTTTTAAAATAATTATTATATGCATGCGTCCTTAGGGTCTGACACCAAGTACTTCAATTATTTTTGGAGTTTTTTGGATAAATGTAACACGTGCAAATTTTATTTAGTAGGCACTAGAATTTTGTATGTAAGCAAATATTAATATAATAATCTTCTATGGTGACACTATATTAACAATATCTTTTATTAATATAATAGATTTTTACGTAACTATTATATACTAATATGTGACAAATTAACTAGTATCACTAATATATAAATATTTGGAGTTAGAACATATTATACGTTTACGTTATACTTTATACTTGTGACTGGTCGTCCATCCACTTGGATAGGAGTCGCGTTTTTGGAATTGATTATTGCATACTCATATGCCAGTTTCATAGCCTTCTTCTTGTGAAGTCACAATTTATTTTGCTAAAATTTAGAAATTAGTCAACAAAAGTGCTTTTTCTCCCATGATTGTAAATATTTAAGGTGTTTTAAATTGGTTTCCTTGTTATCTTAATTTAGTTAACTTATTCCTGTCTCTTTGACAATTATAAAAATATATGGTATCTATTAAAAATAGAAATTGCGGGGGAATTTACCCTGGGTAAAATTACCTTAAGACGTTTTATATGAGTGACTTACTAGAATCCATTTAAACAATATAACAGTAATCACGGGAGCGAATCAGGAGGGGGATGAGGCATTTAAAAAATGTTGCAACGGCGCAATACCTATATTCACAAAGATTCTATAAGCAATGGTTATTGTCACCCCCCTGGTAAACTCTCCTGGACTCCCCCTATATAAACCAGTTAACAAGTATGTTGTTATTTCAACTGGATGTCCCACAAAACCTCTTATTTTTATATACTGACTAACTACTTAAATTCATCTAAAAAAAGGGGGAGAAATATAAATATGTTGTTTATGTTTAACGTTTATTAGTATACTTAAAAGTTTATAATGCGAACACAATAGCTCCCCTCGTATTTCCCGTTTCCGTTACACGCCGCAATTGTGCTTCGAGTAAATTAGAACGACTTCAGAGGGAATGAGAAATGCAATTAGCGTTGCGTGAGCTAACGTTGCTGCCGTTTTTATACTGGTTGCTTTTTTTCTATATTAATTAACTATATTTTTAGGGTTCCGTACCTTAAAAGGAAAAAAGGAACCCTTATGATTATATGGAGCGCGTATCTTAGCAACGGCTGTTGACGTCATGACATATTATTAAATTATGACAACTTTTTTGCATTTTGCAGTTCGAATTCAGTATTTTTTTTTTTTTAAATATTTAATCATTTTTTCTTATATTCGTTTTTGTATGTAATTATAAATATGTCAATTGAAATACGGATTACTAATGTCGGGAGTAAACGTCCTACACTGCTACCTTTGATCATATTTTGACCCACACAGAAAATCTAAATAATAAGTATCAAAATAAAATTTGATAGTGTTAGTCAATAAATGTATTGAAATTGTACGGAACATTTGCGAATTATTTTCTATTAACTAACACATTTTTTTTTAATATTATCAGCTATTTTTAGGATTTTTTAAAGGTTGAGATTCGAAGGAAACTCAGTACTCATCTTTGTACAGGTCACACACAATTTTAACAAAAATACAAATCTTCTATCTCATGACTATCTACTTTTACTACTTTCTGCCAATATCATCAAATATGAATAATTAATTAATGTTAGTATTTTAACCTTAGACGCCAAATCACCGTGTAAATAATTTAATGTATGTCCTCCTGTTTGTGGTATCGTAGCTGATTGAAGTGATTGACCAACGGCTGCGGATTTTTTTATAATAAATTTAAAATAAATAATACTATAAACTGTGGACAGTTTTTCACAAAGATTTTAAGAAGAAATTTAGAGTTGTTCGTTCCTGATTTTTAGAGTTTAATAGACAATCAATCAGAGATATTCTTAATTCTTGACTTTTTCTAGTTTTCTAGAGCTCTATTTACATTTCATCATATTTATTGAAGTATTAAAACAGTAGTAGTCACAGAATAACCTTCAAGTACACAAAGACATTTCATTAACGTAGGCAGCAATCACGTTCGGACAAATGGTCTGTTACTACTTTCACTTGTATGTAGAAAGAAAGTATTAATCAGAGGGATTTTCTTAGCAAGGACGAGGCTATTCTTCGTCCCGTAATCCGTCTGTATCAGATAGGGTTGAATCGTCCACCTAAATTGGGCCTTTTGGGATTGACGAACGCTTCAGTTTATGTTTTCATTCGTTTCCGTACGATAAAACAAGTTTGTGACATTTTTCAACTTAATAGCTGATGTTAAGGATTTTAAATTCCCTATTACGATCGAGAAATATAGATTCTTTCGATTTTTATGGAAAACCTTGACATGTTATAATTTTTTTTATGTCTCATTAAGTAAATAAATCAATATTTTGGAGAAGAAAACTATTGGTTTGTGCTGTTCATTTATCATTTTGAAATTCATTTAAGGTTGGGCCTTTTGGAATTAGTTTAAAACCAATTTGTGACATTTTTCAATGGAATGGCTGATGATGTCAGGGATTTTAAATTCTCTATTTCGATTGTGAAATTTAGATTGTTTTGAAATTGCTTCAAGGTTTTGTTTGTTCAACTAATCGCTTGAGAAACCTTATGGAAAGTTGTTATAAATTTATACATCTCTAAACTTGTTATGACAAAAATAGCAGGTAAATATACTCATTGAAAAATTAGGGGAAGTTACTTTTTAAGTCATCGATAGTAGGTATTTTCAGTTCAAGATATTTCAAGAAAGTTCCAGAACATTAATGAAAAAGTCTCAATGAAAAAGTCACAGAAACCCAAGCAGTGCATTGGACTTGTGACCAAGGACGTCCTTTAAATAATTATAACACTCCCCTCCACTGCCCAGGTTGCACCCGTGCGAACCTGGGTAGGTCGACTAGTAAATCATATTTCCTTTCTGTAAAATTTTTCTCGAAAACAAGCTTTTATTTTATAATTTATCACGCGTAGTATAGTTCTAAAAAAGAATCGTGAGAAATATTACTAGAGTTAGATCTAAACCATATATTTATCTGTCAGGTCATCTTGCTGATCTTTTTGCTGTCTGGATAAGACCTTCGCGTGTAGAGCTTCTATTGCAACGCTTTTGCTACAAAATATAAAAACTTGTTAAAAAGATTAAAACAATTTATAAAACAGCATCGTTTTGCTTTGTGAGAAATATTACTAATTTTATAAACACGAAGGTTTACTAAAATTGCTCCTGTTAGAAAAACATTTATTAACTATTTTTTGGTAACTAGTTCCTATTTGTTTAGTTTTGGAATGCCGTAACTTGTAAGCTTTATCCCGGGATGGTTTAAAGTCAGTTTGAGGAGTGAATGTTGATATCATAGTGAAGTGTAACCCTTGTGTATCGCGGGAATCCTTAATATAAATACTTAGTTTAATAGGACTCAAGGAGATCGTCATACCAATGTGAATTTAAATTTGAAGAGAAGTAAGTATAATCCCAAAGCTTTTCTCGTCTTCCTGACCAAAGTTTATGGTTATACACCATATTGTGTAGTGTAGTTCATTTATAAATATGTCATGGCTGATCGACGACTACGGAATTTTGAAGAAAATCCAAAATTTTGCGTCAAATTTCTAATCAAACCGATCGATCTGATGGTTTTCGATCGCTCTGTCTTACTTCTCTAATTTATTTTGCTTCTGTTTATAGCTATAGTTTTCCCCCGGAATCATTAAAACAGATGGTGGCTCCTTCACCTTCTCATTTGTCCCATTTTGCATTGGAAAATGCATTTTCACCTTACCTACTATCTACTATAACTAAATAGCTTCATTCAAAGATTTTATCCACCACTATTTTATCTTGTAGCTCAACCAAAAAAAGGTTGAAAAACAGGTCAAATTAGATTACTCTCACACGGCACTTCTAAATAGTCCATAAACAATGTCCTTTAAATCGTTTTTTCGTTTTGCTTGGCAAAGGCGAGCGGTGGATGAGCCAATTTATTATCTAGCGGCCAAACCACTGTATATCTAAACTACTATACCCTCCAATATTTCCTGCTATTTGTCTGCCTAAATAATCATTTGTATCAATTTACCGAACCTGATACCAAATCAATGAATTCGCTGTGGGGGCATAACTATTATTTATTGGTGCTGTGAGGTTATTGCCCATTTACCAAACAAGGTACTCGTACGTTACATTCAGAATATAATAATACATTAATAATTATTATCTCAGGTTACAGGTACAATGGAAAATGTATAGTTAGTAACAACGTTGGTAACTTTATAGTTCCTACTAAGTAAATAATAACGTGTACTTTAGACGGAAACGAGAAATATAATCTCAAATTCTCACAATATCTGTAATTGAGTGCAAGCCTAACGACAACATATCAGTTGTGATCAGGCGAGTTCCGTTTGACAATTGGTAGAGATATATCGGAACAGAGGTAATATATATTGTCTTGTTATAAATTGTTACGTTGGTATAATTGAAATAAAATAAAATAAGGAACTGTTGACAGTATGACAGCTTGACTTGTTAACTAAAATAAGGATATATAATATAGATGGATGGCCTATCTCAAAAGATATACGGGCGCAACACGGTCGGGATATAACTAAACATTATGATCTCGTATTATTCAGACAGGAACCCAAGCAGTGCCTTGGACTTGTGACCAAGGTGTAGGCTTAAGTACGTCCTTTAAGTGATCACAACACTCGCCTTCACTGCTTAGTTTCACCATCTATACCTAAAATTAGACTAACATTAACTTAACCTAACACAAGGCTAACCTAACCTAAGGCTAACCTAAACCTAAGTCAGACCTCCGACATATTTATAGATGATATATTTATTTGGTTACCTCTAATCTCAGCGTTGGCACAACTGATACAGTTTGTCCAACATAGAAAATCAAAATGCTATCAACTTCATAACTAATAGGATGCTACTCAAGTTAGTGTTGCCAATATCATAATTAACAGTAGACTCGAGTCAGTTTCTACGGATCTTGCTTAGTAACCATTATGGCTGTACAAATAGTGTGTTGTCGTGATTCTGGGACTGGATTGCGAAGGGTTTTGTGAGTATTTGATATTCGTTTTGTCGTATAGATAACATTATGTACTCTTATAGTTTTAAAAATATTATTTTACTTCTTCTTCTTTCCCTTCTGATTTCCCCCGCGCGTAGCAGCGCTCCTATTGGTCTTACCGTGATGATATATAGCCTATAGTCTTCCTCGATAAATAGGCTATCTAACAATGTAAGAATTTTTCAAATCGGACCAGAAGTCCTTGAGATTAGCGCGTTCAAACAAACAAATAAACTCTTCAGCTTTATATATTAGTATAGATATAGATCTTTCTTAATTCCCAGGAACTTCTTTTTTACGTTTTACCGTGAAAATTACGTCACTAAAATCTAAATTAAACCTACATTTGGAATTTTATTTTACTTATAGATCCAGAATATAACAATAAATTTAATAATATTAGGATTCTTTACATGATTTGTAATATCGTAAAATTCTTCTATTTTTGTTCATATTATCATCAGCTTGACCCAATTTCTAATACAGTTAACAAAATCCCAACTACCCCACTTCATATCTTCACTACATAGTATAAAACAAAGTCGCTTCTCGTCTGTCTGTCTCTATGTATGCTTAGATCTTACAAACAACACAACGGATTTTGATTCGTTTTTTAATAGATAGAGTGATTCAAGAGGAAGGTTTATACGTTTCATACATACATATTATAGTAAAGAAAGTGACCGTGCGAAGCCGGAGCGGGTCGCTAGTAATATTATAAATGCGAAGGTATAATATATCTGTCTACTTGTCTATTACGCTACGCCTACAATACTGAACCAATTTTGACAAAATTTGGTATAAAGAATATGAAAAAAACTACTTATAAGACGACATAAGGGGTTGGAATAGGGGACAAAAGTTTGAGTTTAGATTGATAGAGCATGTCGAGCCGATATGACCGTTTAATTAAACCCTAATACACGTGGTTCAAATTGTGTTCGCGGGTAAGTGTAGAAAATATGTAACCTTTAGTACTTCTGTCTCTGGTGTTGTGGTTAAGGCCACCCTTCTTGAGGTCCATGTAAGTTAGGTTTATTATCTACTGCTATAGATATTGAGAGAGATATGATACTAATTACTGTACAGCAATACGTATACACTTGCAATTTAGACTGAGGCGAGCGGTGCCTTAGGCTTGAGACTCAGGAGAAGGTTTAAAGAGCTCTTTCATAATATATTAACTCTCACCTCCACCACTCGACCTCGCTAATGACAATAGATAATAAAGTAAACTTACATGGACCTCGTAACCTTAATCACGACACTATAACACTAACTTCCATGTTCACTGCACGAAAACACCAGAAAGACTGAGACTAATCTATTGCACTAAAGGTTATATATTGTCTTCACGTCGGTATACTTGAAATAATATAAAATGAGCCACCCGCTACTACTACTTTATAAACAGTGTTGCTAACACTACTGTACCTAGTTAGTATTAGGCAGTGAAAGGGAACGTTATAATTATAGAAAAGGCCTTTAACCCTACACCTTGGTCACAAATCCAAGACGCTGCCTGGCTTTCTATCTAAGTTGCATGTGTATGTACAGTAATAGGTATCATTCCTCTCTCATTCTATGATAGTGGTAAATTTGCCCCGGGCGAAGCTGGGCCGGATCGACTAGTATACAATAAATAAATCCATGTTATCGTCGGTTAAAATCCAACCTCAAATTTTTGTTTTAACTCGCACCATCTCCGTTGAAAGTTCGTCGGTTAGGGAATATGAACAAAACTTTGGAAACTATAATGTAAGTTGCCTTGAAAATCTTGTCTAAATAGATTTTATCACTTTTTGATGTGGACATAAGGTCTAGAATGGAACTGTAACGGACTTAAGTGGAATCAATAAAAAGTTAGATGAGACGCAAGTGTCGACTGTGACTGTTAAACAGAAACTAATGATTGTTAAGTATTTCTTTAGTTGGAGAACTTAACTGAGACGTATTTTATCGTACTTTCGTATTTTATCTTTTATTTTCAATTGAGCAGTATCTTTGATTCATTATTTTCTTTCTTCTTATATTTTTTTCTCTAGACTAAACTTTATTCGTCTTGTGTATCATAACATATACGATTTAAAAAAAGTTTCAATATATCTATAGCGATAGTTTAGTGAGTTTCAAGATGGATTTCGGTATAGATTTTAGTATAATAATTGTCCTTCTTCTAAGAATTAATAAACAACAACAACAACAACAATAAAGTAAAGGATCAGAGCTTAATTTTTAAAGTGAAGGTAAAATTTTCACAGCTCCGTAATTTCTAAATACCATGATTGAATAGCTTTTCTCAAGAACATAAATAATCTTATCAAAATTCAAAATTGTATAGTTTTCAAAAGATTCAAAATATATATTCATAGCCCTATGTTTCTGTTACCTACATGGGACCTATACCCCACAGCTTACTCCAACTTATTCAAACTTACTCCAAATCTTAGTAATGATCACCAGACGTAGGGTCGTAGGCCTATGTTGCCAAGTCAATATTTGATAATCGAGATATGGATCAAATTATTCTAATTATATTTAATATCGATATTTTATAGTATTAATATTTTAATAAAACCTATCATAAAGAATAGAATAATTACACGTTACTGCTTACAGAGAAATAAAATTGAATTGTTAATCCTCCTAGTATTGAACAATGCTCAGTATCTACCAATATAGAATCGAGTGTTTACCACATAGTTAATATAAAGAGCCATAGTTCCTTTATAGTGCACAAATCAGACAATACCGCCGGCGTGAAGGCAGATTGTTCGTGGAATTGAATTTCAAAGACGGACTTTGTAATCTAAGGCGCTTGTTAAAAGCGAGTTTGCTTCTAACCACTAATTTAGTTCAGTCTTGTTTTCAACCGTACTACACTGTAATACTTTGTGATTGATGTCACACCTACAGAATATTGGATCAACAAACGATGATGGATAACTGATCTTATATAATATATTTCATCAACTTAGGTAACATTCTCTTCTAATATATTTCACTATTATAGCAACATTATTATTGAGATATTTTATAGAAGAATATGTATCGGAAATTAGAATGAAGAGATATAGTTAGAATATACAATCTTTTATGAGCATCGTATGTGCATTATGGATAGCCTATCTCAATAATCCTATCTAAATAGAGATAACTAAACATTACGATCTCTTACTATTCTGACAGGAACCTAAGCAGTGCCTTGGTATTGTGACCAAGCATGTAGGTTTAAAGACGACTTCAATACAAATGTAACACTCATGTTCACTACCCAGGTTCGCTGTTTAAACCTAAGGTTAGGGTAACATAAGGTTAACCCAACGCAAGGCTAATCTAGCACAAGACCAACCTAACACTAATCTATACAAAGCCTAAGATACGCTTCCGACATATACATTTATAGATAGCCTTTACAATAGACGTGTCCGAAAATGTGGCAGAAATACATGATTTAACAAAGTTTTAGTAATAAGGACTTTTAGGCGATTCTTTATTGTTAAACATTATTGCATAGAGACTGTCAAAGTATTTGGTATAAAATGTAGCCTATATTACATTCAGATTTTTAATTTATATTTATATAAAAATAATCAATTTGTCAGTCACTTCACATCACGTCACAACATAAAAGAAGAACATTCATTCGCATTAAATAAAATATCAGCATGAATAAATATGGATTATACTCAAAGTTATTTTATTTTTCACTCAAAATGGGACGGAAGTCTTCAGTCCGACATCCACGGGTGAAAAGAAAACCAAAATAAAAATCATAGTGACGAAAATAATGCAATAGATCTTTCTTATTGTCGACAACGCAGTAATTATTGCGCGATTTCGGAAAATGGGACAGCCTGACGTCCCGAAACTTACTTTCTGGACAACGGGACAGAAAACCGAATAACGAGACTGTTCCGTTCAAAACGGGACGTATGGTCACTTTAATTATACTGTTAATTCTTTTGAGATAATAAGTAGCCTATGTTTACTTCTTTCCTTAATCAAAGCAACCAACCAAGAAATAGACAGCAAGAAGAAAAGTATATTATCGTTATAAAGAACGACCAATTCGTTATATCAAATTGAAATGTGCAATATTGCAAATTTTAAAATAACGTTGCATTTCCTAACAAACAAGTACATCTATATTCATAAGAATGATTTAACAGTTAAGTTTGAAGTAGCTTTTCCGATATCACGTCACTAGAACGGAGTCAAAGGGGAATCCTGGAATGAAGACTTACTGCTCTTAGCTAACACTTATAAGAATATATTGCTTACGTTTCAACTTCTTGTATAAGTATACCAGTTTTGTTCAGATAACGTTTTTGTGCAATTTCATGGTATCAGGTAGTTAAGATGTGGATCATAAATACTTATTTATTAATCCGTGTAGATTTTATTAAACTAGGGTCAGTACCACTGAGCTACTGACGCTTCTGTCATGCCATGATGATTCATAGTTGCGGGTAAAGTATAAATGAATGAATTAGTGAGTGTGTAAGTAAAAAGTTTGAATACACTTCAGCGAGGCGAGAGTGGGTCGGCTAGTTATTAATAAAAATAGATAACTAACACCTCAATATATATAATATAAAATTTTAAACAAAACTTATTACTTTGTGTATATCAACTAATATAATTAAGAGGGGTAGTAGAGCAGTAGTTGATAAAGTCATTTTGTATAAAGTAAGGAAGTTTTGGATTCAGTTTAAACTCACATTTCACATACATAGTCGCCTAAGAACTCGACTCAAAGTTAATAAGAACACTTGCTAATTACTTTGTTCTATATATACCTACATAATGTTGTTTATGAAACGGAAATCAATAGCTAAATTATATACTAAACATACCAATATTTTTTGTGATTGACAGACAGAACAAAAATATAAGACTTATACTTCCCTCTAGTTAAGGTAAGAAGTTACCTAGAGTGTATGTAATTTACAAAAAATTAAGTAAAATACTATTTTTCTCTTGACCATCACGACCACCAAAACCACCACGATCACTAAGACAACCAAGCTCGTTATTTGCTGAAAACTATTTAGTGATCTTTGACGGTAGTCATTGAACATATGTTATTGGATATTACGTTATGGTTAACTAATCAAACGCTATCCATTTTTACATATTCTAAAATAACGGAAAATCTAGAAAACAGTATGTATAGGGGAAAATAGAAATTGTTCTGTATATGATACCATGTATATATACATGTATAGATTGCTTATAAAACATCTTCAGTTGCTAAAGGAAAATAATATTCTATCTTTAAACATTAACTTCGTGTATATGGGTTTCAGAGAAATCCTTGTTTATCGAGATAAAACCAATAAAGTGTAAACTCTAGATACAGTTATTGTAGCGAAAAGCTTGGCCTCACTTCGCTACAATTTTATCAGTTACCATCAGTACCTGACTATTACCATCAAATACCCCTTATTCCTATCCTTTTACGTTTTTAATCCAAATCATCAAAGAATCATGGCAGAATTTGTACTAAAAAATATGAGAAATTGAAATAACTTTAGAACTGCTTTTTGAGGCCTAAATAATAGGTTCAAACATTCAGAATATTTTTAGGACATGGGAATCAATAAAAGTGAAAATTTTAAAACTATTGACTATTTCTGAAAGAAACAGATACGCTGTAAATGTCATTTGTCATTATATGTGTTTTACTAAACTGTCAGAACTTAATTTTACGATAATAAATGGATTAATACGATAATTTATATTGCTGTACGATAATTTTATTTTATTATTAATATTTGTCTTACATTTACCTATATTTAGTAAAGCTTTTATGTCCTTATTATTTATTTTTTACAAAATCAAAGATATAAAACTCAAAGATGATAAATAAAACTTGTCAATTAACAGTTTGAGTATTGACTTATTGACAGATGCAAGTGTCACTTTGACAGTTGACGTTTTTATTTTTTTAAATACTAAATATGGCAAGAGAAAATGTCAGAAGTCCATTATTTTTACCATAGAATATTTTATGTTTGCCATCTGTTAAAAATATATTATTCATATTACCAGGATCCCTAGAGTATAATCTAAGCAATGGAAATAATTAAGATTCTTTCTAAATAGGGAAAGATGCAATAAAGAACTGCTGATTATAATATTAATAAGTCAGGAATGCTTCTTTTAAAAATATTGCAATAAATTACTTTCTGAAATACCTTTGTCAAGCATTTTTTAACCGACTTCAAAAAAAGGAGGAGATTCTCAATTCGTCGGAGTCTTTTTTTCATAATCAGAATCAGAGGTGGTCCTAATGGAACCAAGTCTGGATCTGATGGTGGAATCCAAAGAAATTGATAGAAACCCTTAAATTTCAAAGTTAACAAAAGCACATACAATGTTTTTCACACATTGATCTATAAAATAAACAGATATTGTGTATAATGTTATTGCTGAGCTGATGTGATGGAACACACAAGTCTTCAACGGTTTTTTTTGTTTCCTTGTTGGAAACAACAAGGGCAAAAACAAGAAATAAAAAACAGTATTAAAACATTTTTTTTTAACAATTTTTTTTTAAAATTACAACTTAACTATAAAAGATATTTAAAAAAATGCTTTTATTACATAGAGCACTTCACCTCCGTTTCACTCCAACGTCGGACATCCTAAAGAGATGTTGATTCCACAAAACAAAATGGGTTTTTTATAGTTACGTCATCACCGTGGGGAAACCTGCACTCCTGAGAGTTTCCTTAAGTTCTCTGTTGGTATATGAAGTCTCCTCCCTTTTCGCTCTGGGGAGGACACACGGCTCAGCAGTGGGCCTTCCTCGGGTTATGATGATAATGACAATGTATTTTTAAGTATTAAAAAAACCTTCTAAACCAAATTATTGTTCATTGTAGTATCCAGCATCGAATTAGACACGTTGGCCCTAAAATGCTTTTTAGAGCCTGCTATTTTAGTGTCTTTACGTGAGTGTATTTTATACGAATAACATCATTTTTGGGTCGATTATAGCTTAAATGATGTGATGATATCGTCCAGGTGAACATATCATAAAAGGACAATATATAAAGTTACAGTAACTTCTAAATCCTTGAGCAAGGAGAATAAATTGAATTTCATAAATACAGATAAGCAGCTTGGACAAAACCAGCCATATATCACAGTCGTAGGTAGATAGGTAAATGTATATATTTACTGACAATACCCATTTGGCAATTTGTTCGAGAATCTTTCACGTTTATCACAAAATAACATATCGCGTGTTGTTTTTCTACTCTAACTATCAAAGCGATGTTTTTGTTGTACTTCTGTATATATATTTTTCATCTAAATATAACCATTGTGACGTAAACGGGTCATGTCGTGAGTGAGCTTTAGGCTTACAAGGGATCAATAAAAAAAATCAAGGATGTAAGAATCGCACTCGAGCACCGAAGGTTTCTTACAATCTGGATTTAGGGACAAACTTAACTTTGCTGTTGGGAAACTGTTGCCTCCATATGTATAGGAAATTAATCATTAACTACAAAAAAATATAATTTTATTTTTTATGTGTGCTAAAAACATAGCTGCTTTATAAATTTAATGATTCATGGGAAAGATCTAACGATGGTATCTTTTGATTGCGTTGACTAGTTATTTATAGTTATTTATATTCAAAATTATCCTCCACGTGTTCCTAAGAAAAATGGACATGAAACCAAAAAATAAGTATTCCTGTAAGGGCCTTTTTAAATTTGAGAGACGAAACCCTAAAAATAAAAACATAATACTTTTATAATCACAAGATAAGTTTCATTAACATAATATTTTATTTTTATTACTTAATCTAAAACTGATTTATAGTTATTCATAATAAAGTAGTCATCTGGAAGAAAAATATGGATGGCCAACCTACTATGATTATTTATATGATTAGAGGAACATCTCCATTGAACAAACATGGTAGGTATACATAGGTGCGACCCCGGTTCTAACTTGACCATTTTTATACTTATGCATTTCTCGGTTTCTGTCTGAATTATTTTCGTGTTTCATCCTTTTTAGACCACTTTTTTACGTAGTTATAGTTTTTAAATTATTTTTTTTTATCTGTTAGGGGATGGGTTAGAATACAATTCCCCTCTGCCGCTGGGAGAGCATCTCGTAAGAGGCGAGTAACCCAGCACCCTATTGGTGATAGGGAATCCGTTCCTCGATTGGCCAGCATGCAGAATCCAGGTGTCTTTGATGTCATAATCGTGCTGCATGTGGGGCAGACTTACCCCTCCCACTCCCATCCCATTAAAGCTGCGGTTTTAGTTAACACCGGGTTCTTGCTCAGGGTCCACTGAAACCGCAACATTCTTCTCTTCGTTCCCCCTCCTCACTCTATCCTTGAGGCGTCAACGCATCATCCAAACAAAAGATGCCCTCTAATTTTGCCAATGTCAATAGGCGACGATGGCCACTGTTGAGCAGGTGGACTGTCTGCTTATTTGTCTCCTTATATATCATAAAAAACGTATAAAAATTATATTTTAAAATTAGCAATTCCGAAAACTCGATTATTTGCTTAACTCAACAAGTAGGCAAAGTTCAAAAGGAACAAGTGGTAGCGAAATGAAGCGTAAAATAGTATTCCTTGCTAAGATTAGTTCTTTTATCGCGCGCCGTTCCCGGACAGGGGAAATCACTAGGAAATTGCCTAGCACTTGTATTCAGGAATCTGAGATAGGAGCGCCGTTGTCCGTTATGGCTTATGCAATTGAATATCGATCTCCTAATAATAGGTTTTATTTAAAAGCGCTCTCAATGTGTCACCTATATTGGATTCACCACTTTGCCACAAAACTCTCCTAAAAAAATTATCGATAAACAAATAATTTACAGGATTATTTGAATATAATGAGAACTCTTGGAATCTAAGTAACGCAAGCTGACTATATGATATAAAAATGGCTTTTTTGTAAAGAGCGATTGTTGAGTTTCTAGCGCCTCTTCCCAACAGATGATAGCTTTCCGAGCTGGTAGATAGGTTTAGACAAACTTACTTACCGAATAAATTTTAACTAGTCAAAACAACTTTTGTATATGATCACTTTGTGGTCCATTTGTTTTAGTGACGGTCTGTCTACTCCAGTCTACTCAGGATCACGTCGAATTATCAATTTTGAACATCTCTTGAATTTGATAGGAATGTGTTTAAGTATATGGCCTTACCCCTTATAACATATTTTTAAAAAGGCGGGTTTATGCTAAAGCGTCAGCCTTATATCTCTCAAAGCTACCGCCAGTTAAGCTTTGTAAAAAGTTCATTGTTACTACTAGGTAGTATTTTTTCAGATAAAATTTTATCGTTCTGGCTATTCAAGACTCCTAGGATATTACAATATTATGCATTTATTGCTCTGTAATAATTACAGGATAAATTATTTCTAAAATTCAGTTTATCGTCCAACAAGATCAGTTTATTATTTTCTATTACCCTCCGTCTTGTTTTAAAAAAATTTGCTCGCGAGCGATGACGAGTGACGGACGCGTGCGGTGCGGTCCCTTGTTTTAAGCTTAAAATATAAATAATCCCTTGTGTTGTGTGTACATTTTCCCGAAATTGATGAGAACTGACCTTGATAATAATGTGTGAAGCAGTGTAAGTGAACGGGTCGCGCCCAAGAAGATTCGAGATCCAGCAAAGCTGTGAGTACAGTGACTATTTTACTTAATTAATAAGGAGCTGAAAAATTGGTCCCAGCAAAGCTACAACATGCGTTCGGTTTTGTCCTTACAAGATCTGATCATCCATCAAAGTAACGGAAAACTAGACTAAATCAAATTGGTATAGTAATAAAAATCTATGGATTTCCAAAAAAGAATCTTTGAATAAAAAAAGAGTGTATCCTCTAAGGACTTGTTACTTTTTAGGTATGAGAGAACAAATAAATTCCGATTGAATTGTTAAAAATAAATAAATGTAGACCTGATTCTCTTAATTATGTTGGTTTAGGTCAACGCAAGAGAAATGGGGGTTGGATCTAAAAAGGTGAGAACATTAACTTAGGTAAATTGAAGGCTATGTTTATTGCTTTGGTGAATTAAATTAATATTTGGTTTGTATTGTTTCGAGGATTACATTATAATCAGATTTTTTCTTTCCTTTGTAAGACGCTACTTGCTATATACATATTTTTAGGTCAACAGGAAATCTTTATAACAATTTTGTAGATACACTAATTGCAATTTTGAACACGTCGTATAAAAGTATATATCGTAGCGAATTAAAGAAATCGCTCATTTTGTTGTCAGTACAAATAGTGTTTTTTAGTACCTGATATTATAGTACTACATTAAAATAACTTTCGTAGAATCGCCATAATGGTTTTTGTGATTTTGTGTCTTTGTAAATTATATAAAATTGGCGTCTAGGATGGGATTGGACTCTCATACTTATCATATATAAATCACTAGGCTACAGCGTATGACGTATGAGTATGATGCTATGACACATTATTTTTTTTAATAAATTATCAAAAGATGAGGTTAGAACCATATATTTTTCTTTTTAACTAAAATCACGCTGATTTTAAGTAATTCTTACCTATAATAAAAAGTGAATTACCAAGTTATGTATTGATTTTTTTTTCGTGTGTATAAAACGCTAGAAGTTTATTTACCTAATACTTGAGTGGAGGAAAACAGTCATACCTACCAGTTTTTTAGAAATAAAAAGGAGTTAACCTTCACGTAATTTAAAGGTCAACTAACGTACTGCAATAAGATATTATTTTAAATTGAAATTATTATAAAAATATTAATTTGTATATGATATTGTATATTATTACGAATATTTATCCTTATGGAGCGTTACCTATTAGAATGATAACTATAATAGCGAAGGGAAAAGCTTCTTCGTAATGGTTTATCCTTTTTTCTCCTTTCTATCTTATTTTTAAATTCTATTACCTATTTCTTCTTTTCCATTATCTACTAAAAATAAAAGACACCACTAGGTACATGTCACAAAAAGTCCCAGACCACATCAGTGCGTATTTTTGCGATAGACTCAAAAACTACTAAACGGATTTTAATGAAATTTACATCAATAAACAGCATGATTTATAAGAAAGGTTTAAATGTATAATATGCTGAGGTTTTATATAAATTGGTTGAAATATAGTTAAATAATAATTGCAGAAAATGTCGGAAAACTTCAAGTCTCCTGGGAGCTATTATCGTAAAAGCTAATATCATTTAAATAACATACTAAAATTGAAAAACCTTTAAAAATCTACTTTATTGAACATAACCCAACACTTATCCTACAAATATCACAAGATAGTAAAATTTATTTAACACTTATTGCGATTTCTTATCTTCGGTTTCCTCCTCTTCGTATTTATTTGGCGTCTCTCCGGGCTTCAGGAGTCGTCCTACGACATCATATTTTTCTGAAAGTATAAAAATAAGTTTTTATATTTCTATATTATTGTTATTTTTAGCCAATTTTTCATTATTATATAATTTGCTTTTAACTTATGAAAGTTTTTGTTTAAACATAGTATCTAATAATATTGTAATAGCTAAATAATTGTTTTTAAAATATTTATAGTATTTGAAGAAATATTTTGAGTGTCTAGTAATGTGGTAATAAGTGTATATTACGATACAAGTGTGCTAAGTTGCTCATTACAGTCGCGGCGGAGGAGTTTTGTAGCCTGAGCCTGAACAAAACTCCAGAGGTCTCTTAGAGGTCGTGTAACTTTAAAACAAATTGACCTATAAAAATCCATATTTATACAATATTTTTAATTTTTCAGAGACGATGATTTATTGATAATAAGTAATAAATCAAACAAATAAAATCACACTGTTAAAATTCAGGCAAACATTATTCTGTAGAACAGCAATAGCAGAAATCAAAACACAAAACTGCAGTTGTAAAATCAGTTAAAATATTATAATTTATACGTTCCGGATAAATATTCAATGAGTTCCAGTAAATTTGATCGAAGGGAAATTAAAACTTTTCTCTTAAATTCAATATTCAGGGAATTCTCTTATAATGTTGATCACGACTTAATCAATCAAACGTCTATTGTTTGACGATCGCTGAATGGAGCTAGCCATGGATTTATTTGCTTTCAATTTACGAAGTGTCTGTCTTTATGATTAGACTTTTTGGATTAACTGAATAAAGTGTTGTTTTACCAACATATACAACTATAGTTCCTTTTATTACATCTCCTTGAGATTTAAGTCCGCGCAGAATTTATTAATCAACATGCTTTTTCATAACTTTGCAATTCTTCTTCATACACGCGTTCAAACAATCACTCATCTACTCACTTAATCGCCCACCCTCCCTTTTACAATCACTCCCTCTTAAACTTTCACTCCCTCTTCAAACAAAACCTTCTTCTTTACACTCCCTTCTTCAAAAAAGATGAAAGTAATCGGTAAAGTCGTTTTCAACTTATGGCGGGGCCAAAGGGATTAAGTTTTATATACAGATTACACCAGAAAACCTACAAATCTTATTATACCTTTGAATTGATCTTCCCATTCTTTAGCTGATGCAACTTCATCTGGGCTCAAATCACTAACGTCATCATATTCAACATCTGCTCCAGCCACTTGTCCTGTAGCAAGTCCTCGTGTTGCATCTCTACCAGCGAATGCTGCATAAGGTCCACCTGTAAATAAATATTTTGGAAATAAGCTCATAATATGTATTCTTCTTAGGTACAAATTTTGTTTAATTTTAAGATTAAATTATACAGTATTTAACCAGCTAATGAAGATTTCAACACTGTTTAATTAGTTTATGAACATTTAGTTAGAAGGAGCTGATAAACATATAGCAGTTGTTTTGAAACTAATTCGTTAAATAATAATTGGCAACTTTAATATTGAGGACACAAACCTAAACATTTTCTCCACAAAACATCAAATAGTACAAGCTGATGTTAATTTACTCGAAGCTCAACAGATAATACAACAATAGTACTTGTAAGACATCAGGGAAATTGGAATATTCTAAATACAATACGACCATTGCCTGTACATACCAATAAATTAATTTTGGTGTTTGTCAAGCCTGACTATCACGACCATAACTATCTGTATATTAAATAAACGATATTGATTCACTTGAATTATGGAAGGAAGTAGAGTAGAATATATATTAGCAGTTAATAAAGGAAGGAAACTTATAAAGAATAGTTTGTAGTTGACGTAAAGTTTCAAAGATCTAGTTGCTCAAATATTACTAATTGGAAATGCTAATAAAACATCAATTTAATAATCATTTTCATTTTATTAATAATCATAAGACAATACACTACAGTCTTTGTGTCCTTAGCCTTTGGCTCGATATAACAAAATTTACCTACCTATAAAGGTATGGATTTTAATTTCAATTAATGTAAAGTATTTTAATCGTATAAACAATTTATTAATACACCTTTTAACTTTTGATAAATTAGGAGTAAGTAGTCCTTTATATTTTATTTTAAATAATACCTACTTGTAGATAATATATACCCTTTGTTGCGATAGATTAGAGTCAGTCAGTCTCTGGTGTTTCGCGCAGTGTACATTGAAGTTAGTACTATAGAGTCGTGGTTGAGGACACCCGACTACGGTCAAAAGGAATGGTAATTTTGGCAGTCTATGTATGTATGTATGTATGTATGTTGGTATCTTCTACTCTAGCGCCTAAACTTTTTTAATGAATGAGGTGTTAATATATTCGTAATAATGGCGCGGGTGACATAGGCTATATAAATTTTATGAAATGTTTTTATGATGGAATTTAAACACAGATTCTAACCTCGAAAAAATTAAACTGAGATAATCCTCACGTGTTTGGTGTCAAAAGAAAGGTCTTGGCGAGCATATTACAAATATGTATATATCTCATATTGTTTAAGTCAAAATATATGCTTAAAATGCCGACCGCATACGGTTTGATAAAAAAATAAAGTTTAAAAAACTATAACCTGAAAAGGGGCATAAATAAGTGCGATCACGGTTCTAACTTTACCATTTTTGTACCAATGCATTTCTGGGCTTCTATCTGAATTATTTTCTTGTTTCGTCCTTTTAGAACACTTATTTTTACACAGTCGGTATATAGTTTTTTAAACTTTATTTTTTTTGAATTCCTAAAAGTCTAAATTCCAAGTGTAGGTATTGCTGTACAGTTATGCGTTTAATTCCTCTCTCATTCTCTGGTAAACGTGTAAGAATCGTAGATAGATTGCTACAAATAATCTTGTTTTTGTTTTTAATGAAATCTTTTTAACAATAAGAGAGTACGCAAAAGAAATGGAAATAACAAAACCCACTTTATCTGAAAGTGGAATAATAAGCAGAATTCTATTCTCTGACAACCACAATTGTGTATTGACTTCGTAATAACGACGGTCAGGTTCATTGTATATTGGTTGCACATATTTTGTGTGCGTAATTGTTATTATTCATTCAGCATGAATATGTAATAAACTAGACCATAGAATTTATCTTCTATCTACATATATATAGTAGCCGGCAGCTAACTATAGGTCTGAGAAAATATTGTGGGAGAAAGTTGCGCATTGTAAGCGTGCTGAGTGCCTGTATTGACAGTTCTATCCGTGACTTTTACTATTTTGAGAAATAGGAGACGCGTCCCGCAAGCCCCGCTAAAACAGCTCTAATAATGACTTCTGCGCATTTAAGGTCAGACCTATACTTGGTACCGGTAGCTATGCCTTAGATAATAAAATTGTAAAATATCGGCGTCTGTAAATACAAAATTATTAAGAAAACTTTAGAACAACAAATACCAATGGAAGCAATAACAACAATTTGTAGATTTTTTGGATGTCTGACTTTTTGTAGGCTCATGCAAAAACTACTGCACAAAATTGTATAGTTTCCACAGTTATATTGCTGCTGGTATAACTCAAAATATAGGCTTTGTTTCATTTAAATCGGAATAATTTAATAAAAGGGTTGTAGTGATAAAAGGTTTCTATAAAATATTTCAAATAATGTAATATAATTTTGTTTTAATTTTTGTGCCAACAATGTTGTATCACGTTCATCCTTGACGTTGCGTTGCCATCTCGAAGATAGAGTGAGGAAGGGAAATGAAAAGAAGTATGTTGCGGTTTCAGTGGACCCTGAACAAGAAAGACGAGGGGAAGACATGACGGGAGGGGGAGTGGTAAGTTGGGCCCACATGTGGTTCGACCGGAAGGCATCAATGACACTTGGCGGTTGAATTCTCATGCTGGTGGTCCCAAGTCGGTCGGCGAACAGATCCCCTACCATCAAGGGAGTGCTAGGATAGTCGCCTTTTACAAGATCTCTCTCCCTGGGTAATTGTATTCTAACCTGTCCCCTGACGAGCAATCTAAGGGCTAAGTAAAAAAAATGTCTGTTTGTATTAAGATCAGCGATAAAATTAATTTACTAAGTAGCAGAGTTTTTTTAAGTTAGGCTACCTTTTTTTTCTGATACCAAAATTTCTTTTTGATATTAGTGACGATAGTGATAAAGAGAAAGAGATATGAATGAATCAGTATAAATGTAAAAATCATTCGTATATATACTATATTTAAAAATGAAAATTGTTGTTAAAATACTCGTTTACTTCAATGTTAAACTAATTATGCAGTCGTAATTAAGTAATTTCAGTGTTAATCTTATCGTTCTTTAAAACATTTAAAATGTATATAACTTTAAAACACAAACTTGTTTTTGGAAAAAAAATATTAATTTTTGAGTTCTCTTTATCCCTGTACATATAAAGTTTAAAATTGCATATCGAATAATAATAATACTTATTATTATCGATCTTCTTATGAATTATTTTGAAGGTTAGTTTTGCCTTTTTTAAAAACTACTATCACAAATCTATTGTATAAGCAACTACATATTAAAGTATAATATGTATTAATAAAAAATCTAACTACTCGTCTATTTATGTTGGATAGCCCATTTTTCCAGGAAGGCTAGGCTGTAGAACATCACACTATGACTCATAGGAGAGGAGCATCATAGGATCAAAGTTGTGCGGTTTGGCTAGTTTCACAATAAAATTATATGTTGTTTACAATGTACAAACAATCCTAATCCTAACTAAAATTATAATTTACAAACTAAACAAACGTAAATACGATTTAATATACTACTTACGCCATCTATTGAAGGCTAGATGGTTTCAATATGTTATTTACGTAATCACGCTTAAATCACTGAACCAATTTTGATGGAATTAGGTATATAGGAAGATTAGAGCTTGGTAAAGGACATAGGATATGTTTAATAATAAAATATATAAATTACGTTGGTGTTGAAAAATAAAATATAGCGATAACTGATATAGTGATATAGCAAATAAAATCTGAAATTAAACCAAAACTACGTGGTAAATTGCACCCGGACGAAGTCGGGACGGGTCGACTAGTACTTAATAAAAATGATATAAAACGCAATGCCAAGCAAAGGCCGACTAGTACTTGTGTAAGGCAATAAGTGTCAAGGTTATGTTCATTCAATCTTAGTCATCAGATTGCGTTCTCGGTTTGTTGTTTTGCAAAATTAACTGTAACATGATATGCGGTTATATTTTAAGAGATTTTCATTTTGTTTAACCTTAGAGTACTAAAATATTAATAAAAATGTGATGGAAAATTTATGACTTCTTATCTCGGAGAAAACGCAGTTCTTTTCTCGCGCTAACTATTTACAAATAATTATAATAAAACTTTTACAACCAGCTTGAATCCTCTATATATTAATTAACTTATTTATTAAGACAATTATTTTTAAATAGTTACTAGGTTATAGGTAGATCTTTACTTATAATCATTAGGACAACTATGTTGAAATTTCCTTCTACACAACATTTAACTGTATTTTTTATATGTATTTAAAAATGTAAACAATAAGTTACTGAGTAAAATAATGTAATATTTTCGATCAGTTTTTTATTATTTAAACATAATTATAATTTTGATCAATCTTCAATAGAAAATTATGTATGTTTTCTCTGTCTCAAGGAATGTAATTATTACATTAAATATATGAATAATCTGTTTTATACTTATGGCATATTTTCGTCTATTTAATAACCTCAGTCGCAGTAGGTATAGTTAAGTAATATAGTAAATGAGTCTCAAATTTGAATAAAATGTGTTGATCGGATTTAATACCTTGTTGTTGTATTCTAGAAATAACATTCGTTGTAGAGCGAATTTGAAGTGCACCTGAGATCTCAAAAGTGGGATCTCGAAACTTTGAAGAGTCTGGCAGGAGAATGAAATTACGTAAATTGATAACTTTGCTACCTGATAGCTTCTAAACCTACTTAATATTAATATATATAAATAGCTATGAAGTAATAGCTTCGTTTAGATTTTATACTTTAAGTTAAATCTGGCTGACTGTATTATATTGTGTTAAATAATACAGTAAAAAAAGAAAACGCTCATAGAATAATATTAAACCATTTTAGTTTCCCGTGTCTATAATTAGGAGCAACTGCAGGTAAATTCTACGACCTTTGCTCATAGATACTGTATATTTCAAAACCGGTAAAATTGTTTCTAACTACTTTACCTTTGGCTTACAATGTAAATTATATATTTATTTATGTTGATTATAATTGAAAAGTTGGGGCATATCGTCGCTAGGTCACGTTAGGTTAAAGCTAACATTGTTGTTTAAATAAAAAAAAATCTAAAAATCAAGTACTATTTAAAAATTTATTTATTTACTTAGATAATTAAGATCCCTAAGATTAGAACAACTATTTGGATAAAACTCTATTTCTCATTATGTAGAGGTTGACTTATATTTAACTCCTTTTATATAAAACTATTTCTAGATATGCAGATATTTACTTTTACATTGGGATAACTATTTTTAACCCTTCTAAATTAAACTCTAGATAAATTTATGCACTATTACATTGGATTACATAGGGAGATATTTACTTATTTATTAAGAAGACAACTCAATTTGTTAGAGACGCAGATATTTATTAATTAAACAATTATTTTAAAGCTCTGATACATAAAGTATAATTTTTATATAATAGTATATATGTACTTAAATATTTAAGCTTCAATTTTTGGATTCCTTCTACATACGGCTTTACTTATTTATTAAGACTAAGATTGTAAAATTGTTAGTTTCAATTAAATAACAACTATTGCGATTGATCCTATACAGTATCCTAATTAACAGCGCCACAATAATCCTATCCCTATCCGGAAATACGGATAATTCACATCCATAAGCTACAGAGTAAGCAGATCAGTAAACCGCAACATTTTCACGAAACCTCAAGCGGATTGTTACTTGATAACACTGATAACATTGATAAGCCGATATCATACCATAGTCAGAGTAAATAAGTTTATTTAGGTTATCTATACATATTATAAAAATGTAGCTTATGACTGTCTGTACATAGAAGATATTTAAGATTTTAATGTGAAGGATGTTTATAACATCAATAGCAGATTAAACAATAATTTTCAAAATATTCATTTTTCTGACTATCTGTCAATATGTTTGTTTGAGAATCACGTAAAAAGTATTGTCCCAAATTGGATATGGTTTTCAAAGCCCAGCGGATCTAGGACGAATCGATGAGTGTTTTATATATAAATTGAATTGAAATAACGCGATATACATAGAAATGTTACAATATATTTGGTAACACAGTTGTGGATTATAAAGATTTTCCTCGAAGACGTGACTAATGTAAAACGATGACTAAAAATATAATCTAATGGACTTGTTTTATAAAAAAATAAAATAATCTTAGAATGCGATATAAAAACCAAAGTCATGTGATTTTCGAAATGAGCTGATAGTCTTCAATAGGCTGACTATATCTACTCAAACTATATCTAAGAACCATCTCGTTTAAATCAGCTTTCAAACAAATAAAACTGCATCAAAATCTGTCTATTATCTTAGACATTACCACAATACCACAGACGACTTACAGATGTGTATCGTGATACACACGTTAAACTTACATTCTATGTCTGGGGATTGTGACCCAGGACCCACACCCACACAAAATAAAGTACTTGAACTATATTAATCAGTCATAACTATATAGTTTGTATTTTGTAATATTTGAAACTTGGAGAATGTGTAAGTGAAATTCTCAAATTTACATTAAAGCCAGAAATTTACTTAGAAATTAATAAGAAAAATCATAGAAAGAAATCATTTATTTTAATGGAGGAAACGCATTCATGGACACGTGAGTTTTTTTATTGAAAATATTATGTTCGGGCTCTGAGTCAAGGTTTTTGCGATTATTTTATAGCAGCGATACAAAATGAACTTTATTACTATGGATGTAAAACACTTTTTAATAAAACATTACAATGTTATCGTCAGTATAAACGAATATAACGTGTTTTTCAATTGTCATGCCCGACGCCATTTTTAAAAATATTTAAATATTTTTTAGGCAACAACTCATAGACAACTTAGACTAAGATATTTCTGTTTTAGTTAGCAGGTTTTTTGAAATTTGAGAACGTGAATTTTAATAATATCCCGTATATAACTTTTTTCCCGATATCTCTCCCAAAGCCTCTACTATAATCATACTATTCTTACTACACATAACAACTTCCTTGTCCAGGACTTTGTCAGATTTTTATTCAATGTAGGTCTAACCGGCCTAAAAAATCGTTAAAAAGTCTATTTAAAATAAACTATATTGAGTTTGAGATTATTGTTTACTTACCAGGTCCATAGAATCGTTTTCCTCTAGTCACATCAAAAATGATCCCATTCACAGCCAGAAGCACTCGACCTTCAGCATCAGTTCCATCATACTTCTTCAATTCAGCCACTGTCATATCCTTTCTCAACTTCTGCATAGGAGGAGCAGGCGCAACAGGTTCAGCAGTCTCAAAATGTGACTTAACAATCTTATACAGAAGATAAAGGATAAAGAAGACTAAAACTAAGTTAATAGGACTTGTTAATTCGTCCCAGAATGAAGTTGTTTCTGTTTCCGCCATTTTATGCGTGTTTATGCCGCGAGCAGTTGAAGTGGACTGAATATTATCAACTATCAAGTACGTCATAAGGTCAACACGTATAACCAGTCGTTGGGTTCGAGTAATAAACATGTAATTGTCTGTTATATCTCGTTTACCTCTTGAAGTATTTCAAATATCTTTGTAGTTTAAACTTGTAAATTGCAATATTGCTTTTTAAATATTTTGCAATATTTATAATAAAAAAAATGTATATAGAATAAATAATTAATAATAAGCATACAAAATTTACTGTCCATATCATAGTCAAACAGATAAATTGACAGATACTAATGTCACTTAGTAAATTACTTTTTCCATTTTCTTTACACTTATGCAATAATTTTGGTAGTGTCTGGGACTTCTGTCACCATTTTTAAAATATTGCATTGCTCAACGTCCATAGCCCATTTCAAATATATTTAAATAGCCTAACCTTACCTAAAACTAAATCTAGTAGTCATACAAAAACTTTATACAATCCTTTCACTTTAAAAAATTACTACTCAAACTGCAACTGATCTATCGGGATTCAATAAGTGCTTAATTACAAAAAGTGAAAAAAAAATAACCTTTCTATTTACATTCAAGACATTACCACTTTATTGCGTGAGGCTCACGAAGCAGTTGTCGTATCAGTATATTTCGCCGGCTACATATATTAACATATTTAAGTTTTAAATATTATAATATATACAGAATTGGGATCGTTGAAAACGTTCCTGTATATTGAAGTACTTATTGACGTCTGTACATCAAAAACAAATTTTACTGATATATATGTTATTCTGTATTATCTAGCATTCTATATTAATATCAATTTATTATTCTCTAAATAAAATATAGTTTTACTAGCTTTTATCTGGATGTATGACAATAATTCCAGTGAATGACGAAGGATTTTAATTTAATAAATAAAAACATTGTTAAGATAGTGAAACATAAACTTGATGTTTCTATAATATAATTCCATGTAGCATTAAACGTGAGAAACTAACATATACATTCTTACCTTAAGTTTAAAATGAGGATTACTCGAGCTTCTTGGAGTGTTTTCAAAATTGTAAAAAAAAATTACATGTAGATATAGTAGCCAGCAGCTAACTTTAGTTCTGAGAAGAAGTTTTGCATTGTGAGCATGCTGTGTGCCTGTTTTGGCAGTTCCATCCGTGACGTTCACTATTTTGAAAAATAGCTGACGCGCGAGAACTGAAACGTCGTATAAAAAACGCGTTTCTTATGCTTTCGCTCTGCGCTCCCCGCTAAAAAGGCCCTAACTTTAAATTAAATACCGGTAGCTATAATTGGAGTATTGATAGTTTAGATGCTGCGACTTGTCACTGATATGTTCATCTGCTGACTTGAGTAGTAAGGGTAGAAAAAAATCCAGCAGGGTAGAAAAAATTAAATGGTGTAGTGGGACACCGGATAGGAACGAAGTTCCTTATTATAAAAATATTAATTTTAAGTTCTATTCGAGGTATAAAGATAATAATTATTCGGGCATATATTATGATTTTTTTATTGATAAAAATAAAAAAAACTACTTTACAAAGTTATCAACTTTATTTTATTTACAATGATTTATAAAAATAATAACAGTCATCTCGTAAACTATACATTAGACACTGTATAGCCATCATACAAAGACTATACATAAATAAAATAGAAATTCTTACTAAAACCAATCCAAGGTGTAAAAAAAATAACCATAAAATGTCTTTCATCGCATGCGCTGCGGAGACTATTGATATTAGAACAAAAAAATCTTTTACAATATTATAGAACGTAATATCTACATAAAACTTCGCGAGACCGTACGTCCAACTAGTGTAGTTATGTCACTATAACTACTTTTTTTACATTTTACAAGTTGATATAAATGCCTATCAAAATCAGACCATGTTTTCCATACTTTGCATTTATTCTTATTCAAATAAATTATTTCGTATTCAAGACTGTTTCAATGTCTGTTAAATAAATTTTGAATTATTGAAATCAGACATTTCATACAAAAGATATTACGAAATAAAAATGTCAATATAAACAAAATAATAATCTTACGTTACGGACGTTTTTTTTTAGTATCCCGGTTAGGGTACCCCTCCGCATTGTCCTATAAGGAACTTCGTTCCAAAAAAAAATGTAAGTGAGATCGTCAGATATTCAGAGCGGATATTAAGTGACACATACATAGATAAGATACGTTGTTTTGTGATTATATGTGATAAGTCATGGCGGTGCTAGAGCGTTTACCGCAGAAAAATTGACAGATTTTCAAAATATACACTCTTTAGCTAGTAATTAACCGACCTTACCTTAATCAGACGCGCTCGGGAAACCCATAAAATCCTCTTTTGGGTACCCCTACTATCACAAGTACATTCATCACTAGAAACTGTTTTTTATAAACAGTATTAGGTAATCTGTTATTGTTATTATTAACCATCTTTTAGTATTTAAAAGAAATATTGACATAAACATAAAGCACAAGCACAAAACACAAGCTTAAAAAAGTGTAATTTTTTTATGTTGGAATTTTTTTATTTTATTTACGAAGGTTATTTTTAATCATTGATATTCTGTACGATTACTTATTAAAATAATTTCAGCAATTATTTATGAAAATTTGTATTTAAACATATTTATTTTATTACAGTTTTACACAATTAACGCCGAAATGTAGAGCTAGAAATAACTTTACTAACTAAATACAGTGGTTAACGATTTAACAATGATTTTAGTAAATTACTGTAGTATTATTTAAAGTAGTTCTAAACTAGAGCAGCTCTAATGTTGTAGTAAATATGATTAGGACGTGACCCACTTCAATTAGTTCTAGGGGAAATAGATTGTAGAATAATCAAATATATGAGCTATATTACAGCGAGATAATAATATTCACTCTAGACATGAAGCCGAATAGTTTCTGGGGCTTGAGACCCAGGTGCCAGTTTACTTTGTATAATAATATCAAAGACTCACGTAATCCTCTTACAACTTTACTTTACTGGTCAATATTTAATATATGAAACTATATCGTTATGTATAACGAGTGGGGGTATTTTTAAAATAAACTAAAGAACCTAATTCACAAACAAACTATTAAATCAACTATTAAAAAAATATAGAAAGACCAAAATAACGATTTTTAGTATATTTGAGTGAAGAAAGTTTTACCGTAGAAAAGATAATCTTAACTTAGCTTTTGAGACCATATGGCGGATGGCCAAAATGGCGGACTAATCATTATTGTGCACGGCCGGCACGGTAAAAATATGAAAGTAAAATGATTTCACTCTAAAGCCTGGACTTTATGGACTGGAAATGACTGTTGGTAAATTCGAATTTAGGGTAATGATTTTTAAAAATCATTTTTTTATAAAAAGAGGCAGAAAAACATACAAATTAGTGTAGAGTTACGGAACTGCCTTTTTTGTTTTCGTCGTCATTTTGTAATTGAGCGTTAATTTGAAGGAAGGGACGTCCAGGCTATTATTAGCCGAGAGGTAATTACGATTCTCTGTAACGGTACACTTTGTCTTTCAAATTTTAAACATAAAGTACTGTTGTTGTTTATTCTTCACAGATTTATAAAAACAAATTAATTCAAAATATATAGATTTTACTAGCTGACCCGGCAAACGTTGTTTTGCCATATAAATTTGGGTCGGGCCACCCTTATCACTTAGGGGGATGAAAAATAGATAATAGTCGATTCTCAGACCTACTGAATATGAATATAAAATTTCATAAAAATCGGTCGAGCCGTTCTGGAGGAGTATGGTAACTAACAATGTGACACGAGAATTTTATATAGTAGAAGGTTTACCTACTACTCTTTTGTATTATTAACAATTCTACTGAATTTTCTAACCCATTGATTGATAAGCAAAGAAACATTTTATGCGTATAATCTTGATTGAGAGACAAACTTAACTTTGCAATTAAAATATTGTCGTCCTTCATCCACATCAGCATATGATACGGTTAGTTTACTTACTTCAAAAAAAATATAACTATTTTTAAATTTTTTCAGGGGCATGCAACCTACATTACTACTGTATAGTCATTATCTCTGTTGGGGGATATATAGTTTAATAGGATTGCGACTGTTTTCCTTGCCTAGTACTACGTCGTTTAATGGGAATAGGTTTGGATACCATTTTACGAGTAGCGCTAATTCGTAGATATACAAGCACGGTAGAGGAAGTATATTATTTTTTTTAAATAAAGGTTTGCAATACTCCCAATTGCTAACGCCACAAATTGCACGGATACATTTTTTGTATGATAAAGGCTTTTTGTACATCAGTTGAGTCACCCCATATAATAATACCATAACGCAAGACTGAGGACACCCATAATACGCAGACAATGCGGCCTTCATGGAGTATTCTTGTCTTAGTCTTTTTAGAGCAAATATTGATCTATAGTAATTCCCAGAAATTTTGTATGTTTGCTAAGATGTATTTCTGTAAGATGTATTATTATGTTGTAATGAAAATCTAATTTCTGTACTATTATATGTCTTAAAGTTTATGATTATTGTTTTACTGATATTAATTTTTTTACCTTAGTGTAGAGTAGTAGTCTTTAAAAAAATGAAATGACAACTAAAGTACCTATGAGATATTAAAATAATTTTATCTTAATGGTGACTCCTAACAAGACTTTATACATTGATAACATTTTTAAGTAAACAAAAACAAGTTTACTTTGTAATTACGAGGGTCACAGCCGGAGGAGTCAAAAAAAGGTACTGTTTGCTTATTAAACTATTTAATATAACATTAATTACATTTTAAAATTACTTATTACTAACTTATAACAAAAACAGACATCTCTAATCGATGTGAAATTAAATTGGTGTCAGCAATTCTATTGTAGCGATGCCGCATGGACTTCTAAGACACCGTCGGGCTTCCCCTTACAACGATATGTAACTTTCTTTAATACCATTTTTCTTGTATTTACTAGTAGATATAATACGGTCTACCAACTAATTCCTTTTCGGTTCTCGCTAGTAATTCACATAGTTATATTAGAAATGCATTCACAACAGCACTGACAGTAAAACTTTAGTAAGACATGTGTTTGATATTTAAATATGACTTTTGTTGTAACGTGGCCGATATTAGTCAAGCTTTCAATGTTTTTTTTATTTTAATCGTCACTAGTTCATTAGTTCAGACGTTGGGTAGGTTCCCCGATCGATACCCCGAACCCTGTCACAAGCATTTTAGCACAGTTGGATGGGTAATAAATACTAGTAGTTTGCAATCCAAACTGCTGGTAATCTTAAAAAAAATGAATTTGATGATGATAATTTAATGGACTCTATGCAGTGCCTGGGATTTGGGGCCAAAACCGCTAACTAACATCTAGCATACATTTCCACTAGCACTATGAATATGATAGAAAGCATTCATTAATATGACCAACAGGAAGTACCAGCCATTCATAAGATATCAAGTGTTGCCAATAGGTATAAACATTAAGAATAATCCTTTAAAATATTTTCAAAACAAAAATTTGGCAATCCCATAGCATTAAACTTAATCCAACACTGTACAGCATTTTTCAATAGAGCTATCGCCAGCCTGCGATAAGCTTCACGCTTTATAACTAGCTATTAGTGAAATTAAAAGCTGTTGAAAATATATTTTAAAACATTATTTTAATTTTTTTATATCTTTTATATATTGTATGACGCGCATGAGATTCTTGCGTACCCTGCTCCACCGTGTTACCCAACATTTACCAAATCCAGGTACAATATCAGACTTTAATATACTATTTACGAAACTGCTACTCAAACAGTGTTGCTAGTTGGTACAATATAACATTTTATAAATAAACGCGTTATACACTAACAGCACTGCGAATACGATGGACGTTCATCCACACCTATATATGTCGGAAAATAGTTTCGACCCTTTATATGCCATCGACGGTCTGACTAAAGTCGTGCGCGGTTTCTCAGGAAGTGAAGTAGTCCCTGGATAGTGTTAGTGTTGTGCAGTGCAGTGTTAGTGCTGGAAGTGCTGTCCAATTAAGGTCACGTGAGTACCTACCTTACAATTTAATTACCACATCTTGTGTTAGGTTACGTTTATGTGGGTTAAAGAGAGAGCCTGAACAGTGGAGGCGAATGTAGTGATCACTTAAAGGAGCTCCTTAAGCCTACACCTTGGTCACAAGTCCAAGGCACTGCTTAGGTTTCTCTCGTAATTGTTAGAGATCATATTTGATTATTTATCGGTTCATTAGAAGTATCTACGTTGCGTTTACCCAATAGTTCACTCGATATCATCCCCACTGTTAGTGTTTTCCAATATTCCCCTCTTCCCATTCCTTCACATCATTAAAATCCCCGACATATATAAATCTCTATCTATTTCGTAAAAATAATAAAACTTTAAACACAATAAATACATTTTTTATTTATAAAAATTAATTGCTGTTCGTTAGTTTCACTAAAACTTGACAACACTGAATCGATTAGATTAATTATTGTTTTTATCATTACACCTCAGCGAAGCGAGGGCGTGTCAGCTAGTAATAATTAAATTACATAACGTAAAATATACCTGCACTTGGCGTGTGACTGATTTAATGTGGTGTTTCGTTGTCATTTGTGTACGTTGTTCATACCTTAAAAGTTTTATTTTTTTTTTATTTGTTTAGCACTATATACTTTAAAAAAAGTAAATGAAAAAAGGAAATAGTTAAGTTTTTTTCACCTCTGCAAGAGAACTACTAGACATTAAAGATACATTTTTTGTGATTTTTTTTAAATATTTGCTTTATATAAACTGACAATACTAAACATAATAATGCGTATTAGCACTGAATATATTTTGTAGAACCTTTGTCATTGTTTGTAAGGTTAATATCCTCCTGTTGTATCAGATTACTGACGTATTGGGTTCAAGGAGATCAAGTTAAATATAACTTAGATCATTATTATTGTATACAATTTGAAAAACTAAAATATATCCCGACGGTGCTTTAAATGTATTGTAAACACTATCCAAACAAAGATACAAAGGTTAATTATATTCAGCATTGGATAAGATAATGAGTTTCTTTGTTAACATTTTTACAACATAGATAGATAACTGTTAGCAACACAGTGAATAATGTCTTTGGTAGTACAAGTTTTATAAAGGTACTATTCAGCTTCCTATCTAAAATAAAAGTTATTATCATATATTGCCTACATTGTATTTCTTAAGATGTTAACGCAAACCTCGAACTAATTTGAACGATTTTTTTTACTCTTCGTTTCGGGGAATATTCGAAAAAATATTTTTTTTCTTTATGCATGTTAGAGCCTTAACGCTAATATTATATTAATTTTATTTATTTATTCATTTAATTATTTATTAATTTAATATAAACTCGTATAACACGGAACGCACTTATCTATCTAGTCAGTCTATCTCGAACTCTCGCCTGTGACGCGTACGCAACGCAAAGAACGCTTCAACGTACCTTAAAAAACGCATCCTGCTAAAACTATCTGAACTGCAACGAAAGTGCAGTGAAAGTGCCGTGGACGCGCTGCTACGCAAACCGAGGGCCAGAGCAAACCTCCCGGAGCAAACTTTAGAGTCGTCCGTTTCTTGAACCAGCTCCTTGTGGGTAGAGGATTCATCCCCGTTCACCTTACAAGTGAGTCGGTTCCTTTATCCCACAAAAGAATTAAACTATTCCTAGCTATTAATATAATAGTAAGCTGCCAATCCCGTGAATATAGGAATAGATAGTTATTTTTGGTTTTATATTTAAAAAAACACATTGCCCTTAGAGAAGCGAGAAAATTTGATTCTCTCAGCTCCACTCATGTCTAGCATATAGAAACGAAATCCTTATTTAATATTGGTCATGAATATTGCAAGACTATATCTATTTTCAGTGCCCGCCAGTTCAACATCACTTTAAAATATTCCGCAGCTCTGTATTCCTGAACCTGGATTAAATTTAAATATTATGAATTCTAAGTGTATCAAAATAGATGGTTTTGCTGAACGTTTTCGTGAATACTGTGCAGGGAATCAAATTATAATGGAAATTTTATAAAATAAGGAATATTAATAATTCAATTGGATAGAGAAAGATAATGTATATTTAAGTTATTTTTCATAAAAGATTTGATGACACAAACTATTAGGCTGCATTTCTACCAGGGCTATGAGAGATGGATAACGAGGAATGTGTTTTTTAAGAACCAATAGAATCGCTTCATTGGACGTAATCTGGGCGCGACTAGGTAAATGAAGTGATTCTACCGGCCCTTCACGAACATATCCTTCGCTACGCATCCTCGCACATTTCTGGTAGAAACGCAGCATAAAACCCAAGTTAATACATAAACAATTACACTAATGTAGACTCGCAAAAGCTTTAAAAAAGCTTTAATCGTAGAAAAAATTGCAACAAAAATCAATAAAAGATGTTTCGGTAACAGCTACTGAGAATAAATTAACTATACTGAACAAATCAACTTATCAAAGGATGTTCACATGCATAAAATAGCTGAACCGACAAGCATTGTTTTGCCATATAAATTAATTTCTGGAGAGGGTCACCCTTATCACATATGGGTTTACCAAATAATTTACGACCTATTCGCAAAACTAGCAAGTCATCATCATCACCCGTTAATGGCCCACTGTTGAGCCGGATCTTTCCCTCGGAATGAGGAGGGATTAGGCCATAGTCCATCACGCTGGTCAAGTGCGGGTTGGCAGACTACACGCACCTTAGAGAACATGGAGAACACTCAGGAGTGCAGGATAACTCACGATGTTTTCCTTCACCGTTAAAACAAGTGATATTAATTTTTTTTTAAAAAGGTGTGTACCCAGGATCGATCTCGGACCTCCCGAGTAGATATCAACGTCTTAAATACTGGGCTATCACTGCATTTATATACACAAAATGTTTTTATAAAAATTGGTCAAGTCGTTTTGGAAAAGTTCGATAACAAACACTATGACAAATGATTTTTATATAAGATAAGCCAACCCGCTCTCGCTTCGCTGAGAGAATTTAAACTGTTACACTTACTTACACACTCACTCATTTATTCACTCATACTTTACCCGCAACTATGTATTATATACATATCTGTTTTCGTTAAGGTTCTCTTGGTAAGAAACGTAAAGTTCGACTGATTTTTCTCCGATATACTTTCCAAATCCGACTAACACAACAAGGTCATTCATCCCATTTCTCGGATTAATATATAGCCTATGATACTCACAAAAAATATGGCTTTCTATTGATAAAATAATTTCCAAATCGGTTCACCAGATCCAGAGATTACCCCTACAATCACACAAATTTTACCTCTTTATAATATTGCTGCACAACACTGCTTTTACTATTTTTCTATTTTGAATATACCCAAGTTAATTGTGTTTTTGATATTTGGTTTCCTCTTCTTTCCTTTTGCTCAACTGTTGCATATTGTTGATTCAGACAATAGAATTAAAAATGTCTTTTCTTTACGTTTACGTCTACTTTGAAATAACGTTTTTTGTTTGAGTGTGTTCTTTCATGTGCTACCATAATATATGAGTATATCAACGTTAATATTATACTAAGCGATAAGGAGGTTCCTCCCGAGTTTATTTAGTCTACACCCAGATAGCAGAAATAGTTACAAATATTGGCAGTTATAAAATTAATATTTATTGATCTATATCTCTCTAGATCTCTACAGATCTTGATTGATAAGTAAGGTCATTTAAATTGAAGAAAAAAAAAATGTTTAAAATTAAATAAAACTTTAGTTTTTGTAATTTGTAAAGAGTACCCAATGTATTTATCAATATAGCTAGCGATACCGTTGATAAATTTATATTCGCGGATAGTACTTCAATTTTATTCCAAGACAGAACAATAACCTCTGTTCCGATAGACCTGAACCATCCATAAAAGGCATGACAATACTAAAAATTAAATATGGCGTCAATCAGCCGTTAAGAACTTTATTCATTGATTGATTTGGTCTTTGTAATTTTTTTTCATCTTTTTGTCTTGTTTTCATCTTTTCTGTCACAATTTATGATATTTATTACTGTTATTGGACATTGATCCTAATCTATCAACTTTACAAATACATACAGTTGGAGTCTGACTCAGTGATAAGATTATTTATCAGCAAAAACTAAGAACAACTACTTACACAAATTCACATGTCTGTGTCTGCTCGTTTCCCCCGTAACTGCCATAAATATAAGTTACATGGGATTATGGGATAATAATAAAATATGATTGTCGAATGTCTGATTTTTTTTTCTAGTCTCAAAATTATCGAATAATATCAAATAACATTGAATTATTCGGTTTATAGTTGGACAAAATTCTATATTTGTCCCAAATAAGAATTTGTCAAAATGAAAAGTCACAAGCGTTAGCTATTTAGGGTTGAATAATTGATAACTTTAAACGAGTAGTATAGCTGTCAGCACGCAAGTATAGGTTTGGCCTTGGATGCACAGAAGTCATTATTAGGACCTTTTAAGCGGAGAGCGCGGGGCGAGAGCAGCGCGTCACTCGCGATTGGTTCTTATGCGACGTTTCAGTTCCCACGTGTCTGCTGTTTGTCAAAATAGTAAACGTCACAGATGGAACTGCCAATAAAGGCACGCTGCACGCTCACAATGCGCAACGTTCCCCTACTTTTTTTCTCGGTCCTAAAGGGGATTGACCACATTGTTGGGCATTTTGGCCCTGAGCGTGCAAGCAGTAAGGATAAAATAAATATGTAAAATTGTTAGGTCTACTAACAAAGTATTAGAAAAATAATATACCTCAGTACCCAGCAGTTTCAAAAAAAATATATAGAATTTTTTAGGACCTTACTTTTGAACGACAAAAATCCAAGTAATGAACTTTTCTTTATTAATCTGTTATATAATGTAATAGATATATTAGTTAGGAATAAGATAATAGCTTAAATGAATTAAACCAACTCAGAAACTAGATAGCAATGACAAAATAGAATAAACTATTAATTAATGTCCGTTAAGTGTTAACTCAGTCAGTGATCCGTTCCATATATCCTCCGTCTTGTTTATTTAATTAAAATAAAATACACACAATACATATACCAACTATTTATTTTTTAATATTTAATATTAAAAAATAAATAGTTGGTTAATTTACATAAAAAAAGCTACAAAGTTCAATCACAATGAAAGCGAAATGAAATGTGATTACTGATTTGGACAATTGAAAAAACAAATAGCCGTCGCTGCTCCATAGATTAAATAAGACAATGTATCGACTTAAGAATCGATTCCAAATATATCGATTGCTTTTTTTAAATTATTGAAATTAATGCAATCATTATGGTTGATAATATTGCTTGTTTATTTATATTATATTTATTATAATAATGTTTATTATTGACATATTATATTGTTTCCATTTATTAAATAATTATTATTTTATTTACATGTTTTTTATTAAAGTAATTAAGAATAAACGAAATCGATTTTAGGATGATCGAATAGTTTATCTTTTTAACTTAATGTTGGTAAGAAATCATTCTTAAAATGTCAATTGTAAGCCAAAAAATTAATTTACATACTCATTAATTAAATATTTTATTCCTGTTAAAATCGACTAGGGGCGTTATTTATTCAAACATAATTTTAGGTATAATTGTTTTTAGCTGAGCGTTCTGCACAAAAAGAGCCAGAAATGGATATTCCCCTTTGCTGCCGGTTACTATATAACATTGATAGTATTTCATTTTAATTTAAAACAATATTATCATCATCAGTTTTTGCACTGATTTATCGTTTATTGCTATTCATAATTTTTGTCAATAAATTTTTTAAGCTTTTATGGAAGTTAATAAAATTTTATAGTTATTATTTATTGTTTTTAAAATGTGTTTGTAATTGAAATATGATTTTTTGGAAATTTATTAGTTTATAATATATGACAGATAAAATAAAAACTTCTAATGATTAACCCAAATTATTATACACTTTACTCATATTAATTAAGTACATACTTTGTTTATTTTATATTACTACAGAGCGTTAGTAGCTCAGTGGTTCAGGCGTTGGATTCACGACCGAATGGTCTTGGGTTCAAATCGTAGCCCACTCCTAACACAAGCATTTCAGATTACTTGGAGTGGTTAAGAAATACTAGTAGTATGAGAAAAAAAGGCATAAGCCAAACAGCGCCTGGGGATTGCAAACCAGTTGCAGGTTCACGAAGCTCCTAAGATTAATAATAAACTTACAATTAAATAATAAAATCATCAATAATGGGGTCCTAGCATCATAACACTACATTGCACTACTTAGTATAAGTATAATGTTGACTGTATAAAATCACTTGGACGTCTGCCTCAAATCGATTGGGACAGTGTATATATTATAAAACAAGTGGGGTATCCTGAATGAAAATCTATAGAACTACTAACAATAAAAAGATCATCATCTAGTACACTTCGCCACCGGAGAAAGCGGACGTCTCCAGGTCACAATAATTATAGTATCTTAAACTAGACCCGATAACTTTAGTTATATATTATTTTCTTAATATAAAGTACTACTCTTAGACCAATGTCGAATATTAAAAAAAATATAATAGAATAAACCCCATTGGAAAAAGAAGAGAGTATAACAGAAATAAAAGGAAAAATAATTTACGTGCGATTTGAGGCTGGGAAGTGGAAAAGAGAAAAAAGTTACAGGGGAACATGGCAAATAAAAAAATGATCTATATAATATAGAACTACTTACAAACTCTATTTTAATATTAATAAATAGTAATTCATATTTAAATTAGTTTTCTTTTAACATAAAAAGAAAAATAATTACAAGTAATAACATGAATGTGTTAGTTTGTTCTCCTTTACGTAATAAAGCAATAGAGTAGTCAAGGTTACTTTTCTATTGATACCTAAAAGTAAGATAAATAGAATTAGATATTGAAAATTATGAGTTAGCATCACTGTTGATATTTTTTTATTATTGATAACATTTTTTATTAAAATAATATTTATACTTAAATTGCTAATATAATGAACAGGTAATTATGATGTTGGCAACACTAATTTGTGTGGTAGCCTGTTATGATGTATGCAACATTATATTACCTCCAGGAGGATATTCGTATATACTAGAAGTATTTTTAATTAACAGTACAAATAAAAACTGAAACAAGAAACAATCTTATTGTTTGTTTTTTTAGAATAAGTAAATTAATTAATATCAGGCCAAATAACGCTAACCTCACCTTCACTATTGATACTGTTTGACTATAATGACCTACTAGGTCATTATAGTGACCCATTTAAAGGAGAGGCAGTATTATTTATTCTTTTGGAAATTAAAACAAATTCATGAATATTAAGTATACAGTTTCGTTATTCTATCAATATATTATAGAAATACTTATTCATTTGTGATAGGGTTCAATTTAGGGGTCATGGAAAACGTATGTTTGTATGTTTATAATAATCAAATAATTAAATTACTCTATCAATTAAAGTTTTTTGAGTCTGACACGAAAAAACGTTTCATGTATCTATTTTGTATGGAACGGCGTCACAATGCTGCACCAAACAACATGAAACTTTTGTAATTTTAGATGTGATGCACCCATCGCACAGTAACGTATTTGCTATAGGTACATTATACTTGGAGAATTAATTATTTTATGTGATTTTTTGTAAGGTGTATCTCTAAGGATAGTCACAAACCATACTCCTAATTTTTCAAATCTTTTTTTCTACTTTTTATTTAATTGGAAACTTGTGAAAAAAAAATTATAAAATGAGTCTATATACTGAACTCAATTATCTATTATAGTTTCAAAGAAAAATGCGTTTATAGTGTTGAATTAAAACCCCTATTTAGTCTAAAACTATAAAGTTCAAGTCAAGTCTTTTAACAAAATAATTTTGTTATCAGATACATCCAAAATGGCTGATCGGATAACGATAAGATTTGGCACACAGATACTTTGTAACCTGGATTAATACATACTTTTTATCCCTGAAATATACATAGCTCCTGCGGGATAATAATAAAATATTTATTTAACGCCTGAATATTTTTATATAACAATATATTGAAAATTAATGTTTTCTGTTAGGTACCCGTTTAATTTGCACCCGTGCGTAGCCAGAACGGGTAGATCAGTATTTTACATAAAACCTAATATTAAGTCAGTAAGTATATTACCATTTATATAACGTTGGTAAAATCGTCTAGACAAGAGTGCAATGAAAACATTCCTAACTAAAATACGTTGGTAGAGTAATCGCACAAGTTTGAAGACTGTTTGCTGCATCCGAGATAACTCCCGTCGACGTGTTGTGACTACCCACATATATTTAGCCTAAGCAGTAAGCGCGTTATATCTTGTACTACCCGCGTCTCCGTCTGCATCGAATTAGTACATAGAGTACGCTCAATCAATTTCAATTTTTGTAACCTTAACAAATGAAATGTAATTTGTTTCCTCCTTTTCGCCTTTAGATTCATCTTTGAAACTAATGTATGTATTTAAATAATTATCTATATTTATACCAAATATATAAAACACACAGACTGAGTTTCTATAAGACAGAAATTATTTAAACTCAGAAATAACTGATCATTCAATTTCTATGGATATATTCTATTGAACTGAGACTTAATTTTTAAAATAATACAAAAGGCAAAAATGTCTGAAATAATTGAAGTGAAATATGGTACAAATAGTTGTGTTTTACGCATTCTTGTATTATAAATGTTAGCAACACCGTGAATAAATTGATATTTGCGGGTAGTTTAGCCTTACGTGATAACCTTTTGTGTAATAGATTAGAGTTAGTCTTTCTGGTGTTGTCGCGTTGTGTACACTGTACATGGCAGTTAGTGTCGTGGTTAGGGTCACCCTCCTTGAGATCCACGTAAGTTTACTTTATTATCTATTTTATCTAGTGAGGTGTAGTAGTGGAGGTGAGAGTTAATATAATATTCTGAAAAGCTCTTTAAACCTGTTCCTGGATCTCAAGCACTGCTTGTCTTGCATGTTGATATTAATATTATCGTTAGAGTGTTACTGCGCAGTATAGCCAACTTACCAAAATCTTCTTATAAATTAAAACAAACAGTTTAAATTAGTGTAGGCAAAGAATTCACATCTGACATGATAGTTATTTGCCCAAAGAGATCCAAAACATGAATTTCCAACTACAGCAGCGAAAACACAGAAATTCCGTAAAATCCAAACATCGGCACTAATTGCGGAAGTTGACAACTTCATTCAAGATACCCGCAGTGTTATGACTGTCTCACATGTTCTCTGTATCTGTATCGCAAACACTATTATACTCCAAATGTTACTGGAGCCTCGAAACGGAGATTTAATTTAAATCTGTATTTAGTATCTTGGAATTATTTTGGTAATATTTATGTTAATTCTTACATAGAGATATATCTAAATCTCGTAAGATATTGTGCCTCCTGACATACATGTAAACATTAACTATACTGTGTTGGAACCTTCAACAATAAATTCTGTAAAATATTAAACTATATGAATTGCTCAACTCCAGCAGTGTTTAATTAAAAAAAAACTCAGCACCTATGCTCTACAATTCCTACATACTGTGCAATAACAACTTAAACACAACAAAAACAAGACATGAAAAAAACTTTGGATATGAAACCTAGCAGTGCTTGAGGCTTCAGACACTGGGTACTTTTGCTTCCACTGGTATAAACTTAATACTCAAAATACCAAAGCCTAATAATGCAAGGTGATGGCTTAGTAAGGGTAGCTTCACTTTACATGGCCAATAAATTATGATAACCAATATATCCTCTATTGAAATAAGCGTCAAATTGCTGTAAAGATGGAGCAGAGTGAATAAATTTTTGAGCAATATTCAATATAATCTAACATTTAAATAATATAATATATATATACAAAGCCTGACATGAATCGTCGATAGAGTGTGTACAACTTCAATGTTTACCGGGCGTGATTATTTTGATGATTAACTCAAGGTTATCAGAACAGATGCTATATTTTATCTACACATATAGTAGCCGGCAGCTAACTTTAGGTCTAAGAAAAAATAGTGGGGGAAAGTTGCCCATTGTAAGCGTGCCTAACTTGGCAGTTTCATCCGTGACTTTTACTATTTTGACAAATAGCAGACACGCGGGAACTGAAACGTCTCATAAGAACCAATCGTGAAAAAAGTGATTTCTGCGCATTCAAAGTCAAACCTATACTTACGTGCCCTTAGCTATACTTGTAGTGAAGGTCAAAAGCGGACAACTGTGTTGTTAACTAGATGAGTTCAGGTCTCCAATAATATTTTATTTAATTCCTTAATCGAGATTTGAAGCACATAAAAATTAATAAACTAAATCTCTTTTAGTTGAATATTTTATGTCGTGAATTTAATTTCAGTTACATTGCTCAAATTATGTCAGAATTTGAGTTGAGTTTTAATTTTACCTGCGAAGAAGCGAACTTAATTATATAATTAAAAACTCTGAAGGAAACCACCGAGATTTCAAACACTCAATAGAGTTAATTAACCAGATAATATATCCGTCGACATTTTCTTTATAATATACTAGGGGCCCGTCCCGGCTTCGCACGGGTGGATAATTTTTTTTTAACATTTTGGCTCCCGCATTCTGTCGCTCCCTCTATCGCCGCGTTACTCGCTGCGCTGCGAGGCACTCCACACCGCGTCCGCGACCCGTCAGGGATTATTTTTTATTTAACTTGATATTTTTATTTCGTAATATCTTTTGACTGGAATGTACGATTTTAATAATTCAAAAAGTATTTTACAGGTATTGAAACAGTCTTGAATACGAAATAATTTATTTGGATAAGGATTAATACAAAGTTATAGAAAACATGGTCTGATTTTGATTGGCATTTTTATCAACTTTTAAAATGTAAAAAAGTAGTTATAGTGACATAACTATAATAGTTGGACATATGGTCTCGCGGAGTTTTTTGTAGATATTGATACGTTCTATAATATTGTAGCACATTTTTTTGTTCTATCATCAATACTTTTTGCAGCGCATGCGATGAAAGATATTTTATGGCTAATTTTTTTGCACCTTGGGTTGGTTTTAGTGAGATTTCCTGAGGATCTCTAATTTTTTCTTGTAATAAATATAGCCTATGTTACTCAGGGATAATGTAGCTTTCTAATGATGAAAGAATTTTTGAAATCGGTCCAGTAGTTTTTATGTTTATTCGTTACATACAAAAATACAAATCTTACTTCTTTATAATATTAGTATAGATTAAGAAGGAATATTTATAAACTCATAAAATATGGAAAAACGTTTTATGTAAGTCATATCAAGATAGAAAATATGTGTATTTATAGCCGTTGATGATAGTTTAATTTAAATATGTAAGAAAACAAAATACTTTAGTAAACATTATTCAACAATCTTATTTATTTACGTAAGCCAGAATAACATAGTACATTCTTAGGAAAGCGAGCACGAATAATTTACCCATTTGCCGAAAGGTTCTCTACGAAAACTCAATTATATTAGTCTTTTGTCTCACTGGAACTTAAAATTCCGTGAAAATGCTAAACAAAGACTGCTTTATTTTAATACACATACACCTTATATTTAATCTAGTCGAGTCACCCGGCTTTACACGGATGCAATTTACCACGTATATTTTATATAGATTTAACAAATAACATTCAATTTAAAATATATTATTGCAGAATTAAATTTTTCAAACGCTTGTAATGGTGAATATTTTTTACTGTTATCCCGCAGGAACTTTAATATTTTCCGGGATAAAAGCCTGCTTAGCCAATATGTTAGTCAAGGTTATAAAGTTTCCGTGTGCCAAATTTCAATGACATTTATTTGGTTACTATATTTTGTAAAAAATTTAAAGGACATATAAAACTAAATTAAACTTGTGAATTTTCCATGAAGTTAATCACAAACTAAACAAAAAGGGCTAATTGTACATATGTAATGTTAAATAGTTTGTAGAGAAAAGATGGCTCTATTAATGGGTAAGAGCTTGCTTGTACATTCAGGAACAATTTTCATACAAAAAACTATCCAACTGTCATGATTTGATCTCTAGTAGTGTTCCTCTAGTCTGTCGGAATAGAATTCATATAGAAAGTATTCTTAAAATATTAATACGAAACTACTCGTCAAAATGCAGGAGATCTATAGGAACTGATACTAAGAAATTGTCGAGCCAATTGTGAATATTGTATATGAATAACGGGAATATTACGATACCTGAGGGAAACGACTTCGTATTGCAAAGAAATTTTAATATCTTATATTTCAGTATGAAACAATGCAAGTCTAATTTCGAAAGAAGCGAGAATGAATAGACAATAATTAGGTGGAATAAAATCATAATTTTGTAGTTTGTTAAAGTGTATTGTTAATATTTCATTTTTAACCCCTGACGATACAACGACAAGGTATTATAAATTTAACGTATGTATCTGTATGTATGTCTGTGGCATCGTAGTGGCCAAGATAATAGACCGATTGTTATGAAGATTCGTAACTATAATTTGTGAAAATATGGTCAACGGTTTGAAGTCTCAGTCAGCTCGAACTTGAGATCTGCGTGACAATATTAATAATATATTGACAATTATAACAATCTTGTAACCATGGTAACACACTGACATTGCTTACACTGAATAGAAATGAAATGGTATTTCTCGATACCTTTCTTTCGACATCAAGTATCGAATAGAATCGAGTATCAAGCTTTTTTAAAGTACGTCACAGTATATATTTTATGATTAGATTTTTTATGCATTTCATGAATATTTGTTAACCAAAATATCTCTCTATGAGACAGTTCATTATATTTTTTTATTATATTAGACGAAGTACCTTTGGACCTGATGATACTCAATGAACAATGTTGAAAACTCTTAACATGGTTAAACTATTATTCATGGAGGATTTAAGGAAGACGAGACGTTTCTATAGAAGTCTTGTCTAGTCTTCCCTTATTTTTGGGAGTTTTTTTCCCGAAGTTAATGTCGTGTACTTGTAGATACACATATACCTAGCTAGATAACAAACAGTATGCCTAGACAACATGTGTGCTCACTCTACACTTACTGACTTTGAATCAGTTATATACTGATGTGTGTTGAATGAATTAGTATAATTGCACAATATTCCTTAGGTCTTTTTTCCTAAGCATAACTATAATTCAAATTATCGTTCTATGAACGATTGTATCAAATAAAGCTATGGTTGAGGCAAAAACAGCTCGACTGCATTATACTTGCGTAGTTGAGTGAAAACTAGGAAGAGCAAAATTTCACGAACTGTTCAAAACTTTAAAGTTAAATGATTCCGTAGTTGTTTGAAAATTTTAATCTCAACGAAATATATTTTAAATATTTCTTACTTGGAATTAAAATTTCATAAATTACTTGCTTGGTATAATAGATCTTGAGTATAATATGTTGCATTATTTTAAAGATATTTTTAGATTAAAAATCCATTTAAAATCAAATAAATTCATAGCTAAATCTGGATCAGATTTGTTAAATATTTTAATTCTTATTCTTAATGTCTTTTTTAGTGTTGATAATATGTTTTTGTCATTATTCTCTTCATCACTACATATTTCGTAGTATTTTTATTATTTTCTTAATGTTGTTTATTATTTTCTTATTACTTTCCATTGACTACAGTTGTAGAAATAACTAATGACTACGTAATTCAGCGACTTAATTGTATACTAATATTACGTATTTGTTAGAGCAATGTTTATTTTATCCCAACGGAAAAGAAACTCTTCGACACAAGCGTCGTTGCCTAATTTCTTGCCAAACATTATCCCTTATAAATTAAGGTGGGATGAAAAAGTTACTCCAGACGTGATTGGCATCACAATACCTTTTTACTGTAGTACTCCTTATTATTATCGACATAGAGTTTACTCTTGCATGTTCTGTATTTTTGTGCAAAATGTAGTTGCAAGGTGAAACTAATTAGCCTTATTAAATTTCTCTAGCGTTTCCCGCCCGTGCCTTGAATCTATCTAAATCTGTTAACGTTTAAGTTGCTAACTAACGCCTTGGTAGAGCTATAAACACACTATTAACGTTATTTGCTGAAATGGTACTATTAGATGGTTAGAGTAATTAAACAAGAAAATCTATTTCCGCTATAGAGCCATATCCTGCGACGATCAGCCTCTGGTGATTTTATATAGTCTGAAAGTGTATCTGTGTACATCCCTAATAGAGATAGAAAATAAGTTACTGAGTTAGTTTCTTAGTTCTTAGTGTTTTAAGTTATATAAAGTAAAATGAGAGCGTTTGTCTGCCGATAAACTGCTAAGCAATTTGGAAGAATTTATGTAATCATATAGCAATAAGTTTTTTTTCAAATGCCATGGTTATTTAAAACGCCAAAAATATTTTAACGAGTAAAGAATTATAATACGTATGTAAGTATTAATAAACGTAAATAACGTAAACAATTTTGCCAGTTATTTCAGCCTTATTTTCTCCTCAACTTCAATCACATTGCCGGCCTCGAAGTGCTTTTGACATTTTTGTCCACCCTGACGATTATTATTAATAGATCAAAATGTACTTTTATCATATTCAAAAACAATATAATTGAAGGGATAATTTTGCTTACATTATTGATAGCACGATGACAAATTTGACAAGTTTCCTTTATTGTCATCCTAGTGTCTTTATTGTTTTAGTGCTGCCACCTATAGTTCTTGCACGCTTCCTGAATGTAGATGAAAAGAGTGCAACAAAAACCGATTTTATTATTAAACGGTATTTGATATGGTCTTTATTCGAGTTTAACAAAATAAGCATAAACAAAACAATTTTTTAAGAAAACTAAATTTAGTTTAAATTAACTTACTTTTAATCCCAGATATACCGACTGAGATATACCGACAGATATAAAGACCTGAATTTCACATTATTAGATTACAGAAAATAGCAGAAGGAATACAATTTTATCAGAAATTTAAAACATGAAGATATATAAAGATAGGAATAAGGAAAAGATAATCAAAAGTGGAATATTTTAACAGAACGATATTCTCCTATAACTTTGATACAATAAAACCAATCCAATAGCAGAATTGGATAGAAAATAGTTTAGAAAGCTTGGTTTTCGTTTGCACAATTCAAATGTGACTGTTTAAATTGAAAATAAAAGGAACAAACTCCTTCCATTTATCTCTTTGATAAAGAATGAGGATGAAGGTCTGCATCTGTGGCCAATTGTTACTTTCACTCAGATTTGTATGCGCTGTTTGACGATTCTTTACTATTTATCAAACAAAAGATGGTCGTTAATGAAAAAATAAGAGATTATGAGTAGTATTAGTATATATGAACATATTTTAGATTTTTGTAATATTTTTCACCTACTAATTCTTATTACAAAAGGAGAAAAGTAGATAAGCTACACGATAGCTTAACTGTACAATAACACTCAAAAGAATACAATAACATACACTCTAGACGGCAAGTGAGCAGTGGCTGGGGCTTGCGACCCAGGTGCAGGCCAGTTAAAAGGCCTTTCTACAATGCATCGACACTCTGCTTCACCGCGACCTTGTAATCCTAATATTTAACACTTCTTCAGCAAAACAGCAACTACACTAGATATTGAAATATTCAGCAAAATACATAACACTTTGAAGTCACACGAGCTTCAAGAATAACTTCTTACGTCAAATTTTGGCACTCAAGGACCTTACGGAAGAGGCAGGGAGAGAAGGACAAGTTGTTGTGGCGGTGTCTCTCGACATAGCCAATGCGTTTAACAGTCTTCCTCATGAAACCATAGGTGAGGCGCTTCGGTATTTTCGAGTGCCTCCCTACTTGGTAAGGTTGTTGGAAGCATACCTTCGGGGGAGAGAGGTGGTTTGGGAGGACGGTGCCCGTAACTTGTGTCGGCATGCGGTTGAACGCGGTGTTCCACAGGGTTCGGTGTTGGGCCCGACCCTTTGGAACATTGGTTATGATCGTGTGCTTCGCGGTGCGGTGCTCCCCGGGATGAAGATCATTTGTTACGCAGACGATACGTTGGTGACATCTCGGGGTAGAAATTTTGCCGAGGCATCGCGCCTGGCTGAGGTCGGTGTGTCAATGATGGTGGAGCGCATTGCAAGCATAGGTCTAGAGGTGCAGATGACAAAGACCGAAGCCATTGTATTTCATGGGCCGAAGAGGGGGCCCCCTCCGGGTGCAAGGATCAAGATCAGAGACACGGAGGTGAGGATAGGATCGCACATGAAATACCTGGGGCTTGTGCTTGACGGTAGGTGGCAGTTTGCGGAACACTTCCGACAACTATCTCCTAGGTTGGTAAATACTGCGGCCGCCTTGAGCCGAATTCTTCCAAACGTCGGCGGACCTGGCGCTCTATGCAGAAGGCTGTACTCGGGGATTGTGAGGAGCATGGCTCTCTATGGTGCACCGGTCTGGGCGGGAACCTTGACCACGAAAACTAGACCCCTACTGCGCAGACCGCAAAGAGTAGTGGCAGTGAGAGCCATCAGAGGATACCGCACGGTCTCCTGGACAGCGGCTACCCTCCTTGCGGGCGACCCGCCATGGGAACTCCAGGCGGAGGTGCTGGCGGAGGTATACCATTTCAGGAGAGCAACGAGGCTCGAAGGTGGGAATCCTCCAAGGGAAGTTGCGGAGCGCGTCCGAAGGAGGGTACGGGAGATCCTCATTGATAGATGGGAGGAGGATTTGAGCAATCCGGTGGCGGGAATAATGACGGTGGAAGCAGTCAGAGCGCATCTGCGTAGGTGGCTAGATAGGAAGAACGGTACCCTGACTTTCAGGATGACACAGGTACTTACTGGTCACGGGTGTTTCGGTTGGTATCTGCACCGGGTTGCTCAAAGGGAGACGGAGGAGGTCTGTCATCAGTGTGGCGCGGCGTCGGATACTGCGGAACACACACTTGTGCAGTGCCCAGCATGGGAGCCGCAACGCTTCCGGCTACAGTGTGTGGTAGGTGACGTGTCGTCGCTGGCGGACCTTATTAAGGCGATGCTGTCGGGGACAGTGGAGTGGAGGGCCGTTGCCACTTTCTGCGAAGTGGTAATCAGCCAGAAGGAGTCTGCAGAACGAGCAAGAGAGACAGATCCCGCTGCGAACCTACTTCGCAGAAGGAGGCAAGGTAGGCGCAGGCGCTACTAAACGAACTAAACAGTAGAGGCGAGTGTTGTGATCACTTAAAGGACGTTCTTAAGCCTACACCTTGGTCACAAGGCACTGCTTGGGTTACTGTCAGAATAGTTCCTAACTGAATAGTACAAGATCGTAATGTTTAGTTATATCCTGACTGTATTACGCCCGTAGCTTATAGGATAGGCCATCCGTTGTGCACATACGATGATTATTAAATGATTGTATATCTACCCCTATTTTAATATCCGACATATTATTATGATTGCTCCTGTTTTAACATTGGGTTTTGCTTTAAATTTTTTTTGATGTTGGTAACATTATATATTATAGATATTATATACCAAATTTGATAAATTGATATTATGATAAAAAATGTGTTCAAGAAACTTATGACATTTTTTCAGATCACCGCGCGATTTCACTCTCCTAAATATATACTGTAGCTGTTAAAAATACCTTTAAAATAAAAATGTCTTTTATAATAAACATTTAACAATTGGTATCTCGGCAATAAAGCATTCAGATCTTCACGCAGAAAGTCTGTAAAAATAAACGCCTCAGAAAGTGTAAACCAGAAAATAGCTATAAAACGAAGCATCCCTTGCGATAAAAAATTTCGAACAAGCTTGGAAACATTTAACTTTGAAGTTTTGAGCGGAATTTGCGGATTTTTTTGCTCTTCCCACTTTTACTGCTACTATAATGCAGTGGAGTCTCTTAAGTACGAGTTTCCCAACGAACTTAAAATTAACAAAATGTCTAATTTGTCAAACAGGAAAATAACTTTATTAAAGCTTGTTGTAATTATACTACTATTGTAGCCAGCAGCTAACTTTTTTTTTAGTTGTGCATTGTGAGCGTCCTGGGCAATACAGGCCATTGGAAGTTCCATCAGTGACGTTTACTATTTAGACAAATAGCAGACGCACGCGAACTGAAACGTCGCATAAGAACTAATCTCGTGTGACGCTCTGCTCTCGCCACGCGCTCCCCGCTAAGAATTCTCTAACGGAGACTACTGCGCGATTCAAGGTCAAACCTATAGTTACGAGCTATAATATTTAAACTATAGTAATAGCAAGAAAATACTATGATTATTGAGTAGATTTTTATTGTTAAAATGAAAAATATATTCTTCTTCAATTTTTAGGTAGTCATCATAAGATATAAAATAAAACGACAAATAAAAAAAATTAATAATAAATTTAGTGACATGAAATTACTTGAGTCAACTTTAGAAGCTTGCAATAGAGAAATATGTTATACAAGAACAGATAATAGAATATTCCAATATAAAGTAGAAGTAAAATGGGAAAACAGAAAAGAAGTTAATAGTGAAAGGAAGAAGAAAGAGAACCCTTTAATAAAAGAAACTGAAGGTGTTGTGGTACTAGTTAACTCGTCTTGAGCCCATAAACATTTTTAATCCCGTTCCCTGAATCCGAACTATTAACAATATGATGTTTTTATGACAGTTATTGGCAAACAAGCAGATGGTCCACCTGATGGTATGTGGCCACCATCGCCCATGGACATCATATGCAAGAATTTCTCTTGTATTGCCGATGCGTTGCCACCTCGAAGATGGAGTGAAGAGAAAATGCTGCGGTTTTTGTGGACCCTGAGCACGAAAATCCGAGTCTACTAAATCCGCAGCATAAATGGGATGGGAAACGGAGTCAAAGATACTTGTCGAATTCGCATGCAGGTGGCCGCAATCGGGGAACATATCCTCTACCACCAAAAGCATGCTGGGCTACTCGCCTCTTACGAGATGCTCTCCTTATTTTGAACAGATTAAAAATTAAGCTAAGTTTAGTTATTCTGCCATTTTAACTCTTTAGACGATAAATGTTCGTTTGTAAGAAAACTGGAACTGAGACTCTTAAAGCTTTTTGCTTAACTTAAAAACTTGAAAGAATTAACGATGTATGGCGCGACAGTTTCCAAGTTCTTCCAACTTATATTTATGAAGTCCTGACTTGTCTTTTTTTGTACATTTATTTTAAACTAAAGATTAAAAAACACTACTGAAATAAATACGCATACGCATATAAATTTGAAATAGTGAAAAACGGTAAATAAAGGTGATAATAAAATAAATAATATAAAATATTCATTATTTACTGTCGACGTCAGTAACATAAAGCTGGGTCTAGACACGTGTAAAGTGTAATGTAACGTAACTTATTAATCGTGTGTAGGTTTGAACGTTGTTAGTGCGGTTGTGCGTGGATGTTCAAAAGATGATATGTGTAGTGTCAAATAAATGGTAGGTTTAAAATAAAATTCTTCTCTGCCGCTGGGGAGTATCTCAATCCTCCTCCCCTTCCTTCTTCCATCCCATTAATGCTCCATAGCGTTCTTCTCTTTTTACCCCTCCTAACTTTATCTTCGAAGTGGCCACGCATCTGAAATACACGAGGCAGTCTCTAGTATTCTCTATTGTAAAATGATCCTTGGAGTGAGATTAAGTCTTTTTTTTTCAGAAAATAATATAAATATGTTACGCAAGAACTATGAGTACTGTGCTAATGAGTAATTTGCTTTATTTTAATATTTGGTAGTGAGGTAGAGCGGTGAACGTGAGAGTTTAAGTTTAGTAAAGACATCTTTAAATCTGCTTAATATATATATAATCCAAACATTTTACGCAGTTCTACAATGATAATAAAATGAATAAATCGGGCTAGAGAGGGTCAGAACAGATTCATTCATAAAAGAGATTTGTTTCCCAAAATTCTATTCATCACAAAATCTCGAATGGAGTCCAGCTTAGAGAAAATTGGATGTCTCACCCTTTTGTTACATGTTATATGGATATTACATTAATACTTTCAATCTAATTTATTATGTTTTAAGGGTCTGGTAAAGAATTCTAGGTGTATGTTATCCATCACTACGACCTTTAAAGGGCTTGACTTTCAAACCGTAACGGTCAAGCAAATACAAAAGGGAAATGAAATGGAAACTAAACTTGATTGTTTGTGTACTATTTTCGTAAAATAATATGTTAGTCTGTCTTATACATGGCCGTAAAACTGATTATAATCTATGAAGCGATATTAAATAGTTTACAAAAGATTGTGAACCGTAACGTACTGTTCTTAACAAACGCATCTCTCGCTCTCCCTTGGTGGAAACGCAGCCTAAATCCGGTGATAAGTACATACGTATTATATGCATAGCATATCATCTAAAATTTCAAATTGCTTAATTATTACTTATTGTTAACGTTTAAATAACAACAGACAGCACAAATTTTTTTTATAGAAAATTCCCTCTTACTCTAATAAGCAATTAATTGACGCCATTTTGGGAAATATTGACAACCAAAATTAGTATATACTTATTACCTTATTACCTTAAGTTTTCAAGGAACCTAATTATCGACTTAAAACGAATAAAACCAAACTTAAAATCAGTGTTTAAGGAATAACTTAAAAAAATATTGTTGTTGACTCTTGTTATAATTTAATTAAATGTTAATTGAGTATATTATACTGACCTAAAAATATGACTCAACAAAAATGGTCTATTTATCTTAAATATCAAAAAATTACAGCAGTCAGAACTCCATGGATCAAATATCAAAGTAACCTATTGTGTGTTTTTTGAATCTCATCCTAATCTCAACGTAATATAACAATAAATTCAGGATATATTTAGCTTGTCTAAATTTAGATTCAGTATCTCAGTCTAATAATAAGCAATTGATAAAAAAAACTCTTCGCTTGAATATAACAGCGAAAGATTGACTTTACATTAAAGTTATAGGTATTCAAGTTTCGAAGTAATTAACTGTTGTAAAATATAGATAACTGTTATTAAATTACATTTTATAAAACAGAATAGCCAGAATGCTCATATAGGTTACATTATATTCGAAAAATTCTACGAGAAGGTAAGTAGAGATCACCCCCTTCGGCTCGATAGAGGCCTAGTACCAGTCAGTTTGACCAGTAATTTTGTGAATTGAATATCGAATTAAGTGAGTCTCATTATTGAGAATAATTTAATTCATTGTTTTTGTAATGAGGTTGAGCTTAGTGAGCGAGAGGACGTGTAGAGGAAAGGCCTTATAAACTTGTTGCAGGGTATGAATTCCCAGGCACCGCTTACATATTAGATAAACGTAAAAAGGCATGTTAAGCTAGTAAAATTAAATAACAATGGAAAAATAAAAATTCAATAAACGCTACACAACAAGAACCTTTTTCGTCGGAAATAGAAAATCCAAGTCCTTAAGATCTGGAAAGATAAAAATAAAAACGTCCAAACCCGGTAAGGGTAGCAAATAGCAATGAAATCTAATTTGGAAGGCACATTATACCCGGAGCCCCCGGAGCCCCGCGGAGCCCCGCCTAGTCCTACAGTCACGTTCATATCCACTCCAATGAGTAAAGTTTAACTTATCGGTGCTGTGACATCGGATACTTATTGTTATTTGCATTTTTATAAAAATGTATTTTCTTACAATTAAACGCAATCAAATTCTCGTATAAAAACTACCATCTGCCCACGACGCCGTCTGTGTTAACGTACGAAAATCTATTAATTCACTTATTCATTCACCAATGCACTATTACACCAATTTAAACACTAAAGCAAGAGCAAGTCCAGGAGGAATCGGCGCATGAGTACCGAAAACTATTCCACCTCAATTTTTTTATGCTTCAACTTCTTTGCGATATTGGCCTACAGTAGATCGTCTGGAGACTTATTTAACAATTTTATGAGGAGTTCATACTAACTTTGATCCCTCTTTCACCCCCTTAAGGGATGATTTTTGAAAAAATATTTAACACATGTTTCATGACTTTCAATGAAGAACCAGTCAGTGGCTCGGGCGTTGGATTAACGATCGATAAGTCGTGTGTTCAAAACCCGGACTACTGGCGTGGCTCACTCCTGACAAGCATTTTAGTTTAGTTGGAGGGGTAAAGGGAATACTAGTAGTATGTGATCCATACTGCTAGTAATCTTTAAAAAAAAACCTTCATAATGAATTTCATTCAAATAACTTCATAAACGACAAAGTTTCATACTAACTTTGCACCCCCCTTGTACCTCCTTAGAGGATGATTTTCGAAAAAATATTTTACAAGTGTTTTATGACTTTCAATGAAGAACCTTCATACTTAATTTCATTTGAATAACTTCAAAAACAGCAAAGTTTCATAATAACTTTGTACCCCCATTTTACCACCTTAGGTGATGATTTTTCGAAAATCCTTTCTTAGTGCTCCCATACATTATAAAAGGAACCCTTGCGCAAAATTTAAAGTTTTAAACCCTGCGTTGATATGTCAGTCAGTCAGATTCTTCTTTTATATATATATATATAGATTATTCAGCTAACATTTATTTTTGGACTCATATAATTCGGAGAAAATGATGAGAAGAAAGAAGGAGAGGGGGTATATTGAAGAACACTACAAGAGGGTGTGATATTGAATGGACTATTGGGTAAACGCAACGTAGATACAGCTACTGAACCGATAAACAACTAAACATTATGTCTATCTATTACAATTACGACAGGAATCTTATAAGTATTTGAAGCGTCAGTAGCTCAGTGGTGCGGGCGTTGCGTCAACCAGTCGTGGGTTCAAATCCCGGACATTGGACTACTGGCGTGGCCCACTTCTGACACAAGCTATTTATTAGCTTACTAGGAGGGGTAACGGGAATACTAGTAGTATGTGATCCATACTGCTAGTAATATTTTAAAAAAAAAAAAAAATAAAAAAAAAAGTGCATTGAACTTGTGACCAAGGTGTTGGTTTAATAGATCCCTTCATTCCATTGAAACACTCGCCAGCTTCACTGCCCAGGTGAAAGCTTAAGCTCAAGGTTAGGCTTACATGAGGCTAACCTAACATACGCGACATATATTTTTATCATGAATTCTACATGTGAATATAAACTTTTTACCTAAGCGAAGAAATGTAGAGTTAGTTAGTAAGTATATTTGTATGAAAAAACATGTATAATACAAATAAACATGTATAATATAACATGACAGGTAAGAATTATAATCAAATAAGATAGCAGACACATGTCAGGTGACGTTATACCTCGAAATTTAACCAAACTTTACAACAGTTACAGACAGACTTACGTATACTTCAAAGACATATAGTTGCATAAATTTGAATCTTCCTACTTAGTTAATTAGTTCCATATAACTTGGCAATCGATTTCGCATATACTACCTAAGTTTGTAAGTCGTGTAATTCGCCCCAAGAAATTATAACGATCAACTTGCATAGACCGAAGTTGTTTGAACATTAAACATACTCCTTGTGGTTGAAAGTTTGACAGAGGGGGGCATGGTTACTGTTATTTAACTTCATATAATTTTGTTATTTCTATACTTTATTATTAAAAAGTTATACAAGAACTGTAAGCAAGATTTAAAATTTTCGTTCTTTTATACATACTACTTACTACATGCACTAAAAACGACAGCAAAACAAACAATATTAAAAACTTACAGCCTGGTAATGAAGACCCAGCATCACGACACCACACCAGATAAAAGAGGTTATATACAGTCTTGGAATAAAATAAAGGTACCTCCCGTGAATATCAACGGTGTTGCTAACTGTCCTGGTTTTGTTTCGGTATTAGTAAATTTTAAGCAAAAATGTTAGCAGCATTTGCGATAACCTTTTATTAGTAGTTTATATTTGCTTTTTTTATATAAAAGGCTGCTCATATAGGCATTGAGAAGCATCGCAAGACATCGTGAATCTTTGATATTATTATGGCAAGAATTAAAGCGAAGTAAAATAGCTCTTTAAATCGGATTTTCCCAGGACTCATGCCTCAGGCGTTGTTCGGCATGTTATTATCATCTTTACTCATAAAAAACTTAAATTTTTCTCAAATAGAAACTCCTAATTGAATTTTTATATGAGTCAGAGAAAAACAGCTCCTAACCGAAAAAGAACTAAACATTATGTTATAATTACGGTAGGAACCGGAGCTGTGCCTTCAACTAGTGACCAAGGTATAGGTTTAAGGAAATCCTTCAAACAATTGCAACACGGCGAGTGTCCACTGTGTAAGGTTAGGCTAACCTAAACCTAACTTACACGCCGACATATACATATATACAACTTGCAATCAAATAAACAACTAGTAAACGAAAAATACACATAGAAAAAATCTATTGATAAATGTGAAAACCCTATTAAATCTACATAAATATAATATGATCAAATAATGTTTTTTAGTACAAATACACCAAAAAGCAAATTCAAGCTAATATCCGTTAAATAAACACGTATTAGAGAAAATAAATTCGAGTGAACTTGTCCGAAGAGCTAAGAATATTGTTAAGATTCGTTAGAGTTTTCATTATTCCGCAAACAATGTTATCTGGCCTTTATTCTCAGAGCTGAATTAATGCTGAATTATTTTATGTTAAGCCTTTATAATAATACTTTGCAGTGACAGCCTAGTGGTTAAGGCATTGGTTTTTTACTCGGAGTCTCTGAGTTTTGTGTGTTTTAAACAATTAAACATCACTTGCTCTAACGGTGAAAGAAATCATCGTGAGGAAATCTGCACTTCCGAGAGTTCTCCATGTACTCAAAGGTGTGTGAAGTCAGCCAACCCGCACTAGACCAGTGTGGTGTCCACCACTGGCCTATGGCCTATCCACCTCCTTATACTGAGGTGACCCGGCTCAGCAGACGAATAATACTTTGCATATTATTCCATTTGTTTGATTATTTATTTGCATTAACATAACTAGCTAGAGTTCCTAACTTATATTTGCTGCTGCTGCTTTTTGACAAGTAATTTTATGACAAAAAAGTCATCTATTGTAAAATAGGTTGTGAATTGTGAAATGGGTGGGGATATTTAAAAAAAAAACTATTAGCTTAACAATCCATATCAACAATGTTGTTAGCTTACATTCCACTCGTATCAATAATACTATATCTATCCTGTGTCTCTGACCCGGCAAACGTTGTTTTGCCATATAAATTTGTGGTGGGCCACCATTATCACTTAGGGGGATGAAAAATAGATGGTAGCCGATTCTCACACCTACTGAATATGCATATAAAATTTCATAAAAATCGGTCGAGCCGTTTCGGAGGAAACTAACATTATGGTAACTAACATTGTGATACGAGAATTTTATATGTAAGATATTAATTATTTAATATATTCTTATATAGTTAACAGATCAAATGGTCTTCAATAAGAGATAATTATTAAAAATATTGCTAACAAAAAAATATTAAATCTATTTTTTGAATGTTCGTAGATCTTTGACTTCCGGAAATGACGGGCAGGTCAAGGTTCACGATGGCCATACATCACTAAAACTAGCTTCCCCCAACTTTACTGCGTGCCCGGGTATATTGTAATAGCCTAAGGGATGGTCGAATGAAATGTAATTTTTCTACTACCTTGAAAAGAAAGTTTTTGAATAGATTGTGAGATAGGCTTTGATGGAATATTGACAATTTTTAAATATTACCATTTACAAAAATTGTAATATTGATGTTACAACGTATTTCTTACGGAAGTAAAACAGTTGCAAAATTAGCTTCTGAATAATAAATAGTTTTTACTATAATATAAAGAATTTGATATTTAGAAAAGGGCGACTAACTTTAATAATTGACTACAGTTTTTACTTTATAAAACGTAACTAACGTAAAAAAGTAAAGTTTCACGTTGTCACGTAAAATGCCAGCGCAGTCACCATACAATAGCAATGGCTGAATTTCACAGCCAAAATACTCTATGACCACCTCTATAAAAGTTAAAAGCTTTTGTCCAAAAAATTCATGCAGTTTTAAGAGCATCCAGAGTAGTATCGCATCCCTGGAGTATTAATAGGGTTGGTGCATCTGAGTTTTTACGTATAACTAACTGACTCACGCGACTTTGCTTGCGTGAAATTTAGTAATCTCATTCACATTTTTTCCGAAATATGCAACTGTCGTCATATTCCAAAAAATTTACACAAAACCTCAATAAATTATGCATCAAAATCTTCCTTATGAACAACACACAGTTTAGTAGTTTTTAAGCTATTCTGAACAGACTTTCAGACGCGACGTGAGACATTAAACACCAACTCACACAATCTCCCCTCCGCTACAAGGAGACTCTCTCTATCATGTATTCATTGATACAGACAATTGTATACCACGTGAGCTACATTTGGGATAAAAGTATCCCATAATATGTAATTCCAGTTTATGAAGTATCTGAATGTAATACTTCATTAATACTCGTCCTGTTTTTGTCTAAAAACTTCCTTTTATCTCGAAATAAATATCTTTGATTTTTTTTCGGGATAAAAAGTAATGTTTGTGTTAAGTAATCAAGGTCGCTTTTGTGTGATTGAGCAACAACATCTCAATATCCAAAAAAAAAATTTTCTAGATAAGGCAACCCTAAAAGTTAACATTTACTAACACAGCTTTATGCCAGACAACATTGCATCAGTTTGATTTAATATTGCATTTAATCTAAAGATTTCTCTCTCTTTCTCTTATAATATGCAGACCAAGTCGCGTGGGTCGCCTAGTAAATAAAAAGGTAATAGACTGTCATATTGTCTATATGAAAGTTGCACAGATACATATAAAAAATCATAATGATATGCATTTTAAACCGAACCTGAGGAATACATTTTTATTTACATTTACATGTTCTCTCTCTTCTGTACTGTGTGTTATTCCATCCAAATACTCCTTCTTATTTGAAGAAAAAGTTTGAGTTTACTGGATCTCCAAGTAGATTACGTACGCCACGAAGTTTTATGTTTAAAACCCCTGTCCTTAACACAAAGATGTATACGGATTCGTTTACAGTTCAAGCAGTAAAACTTTGGAATGATCTACCCTTAAGTATGAGACTGTCAAAAACCCCTCATATTTTTAAAAAACTCCGTAAAAGAACATTATCTTCTCGCTGAACGACGATGACTGAGATCATAAGAATTATTGACATTTATTATCTAATTTGTGTATTTATATATATTCCTTAATAGTACTTAGTTTATTGTTTTTTAGGATATTTATTAGTTTATTATTAACATATATGTCAGAATAGAGAGACGATTTGAATGAATGAATTAATCGAATCAATGGAGAAGGCCGTATTTGAATGAATTAATAATCGAATAAGAGACAGAGAACCAATTTAAATGAAGGAAGTGATCGAATATCACGATTCTGTAGTTTTTGAACAGGAACCCAGGCAGTGCCTTGGACTTGTGACCAAGGTGTAGGCTTAAGGAGCTCCTTTAAGTGATCACAACACTCGCCTCCACTGCCTGGTCTCACTGTTTGTCTGAGGTTAGGTTAATATAAGGCTAACCTAACCTAACATAAACCTTACCTAAGGCTAACCTAAACTTAACCTGAGGTTGTGTTAACACATCTAAATACAATGTAGGGACTCATAACAAATAAGACGTAAGAACTCACATGGTCCTTAGCCCGATATATCCAATATCCGTGATGCGACTCATATTTGTTACACTTCAACTCCAGGTGATGTTCACTCAAAGAGACTTGTCGAGAGACTAAAGTGCACTACGTCATTCGGAGAATATAAAGGGACTAGACAATGGTAGCAATGCCCCTCCACTTGTGGGGAGAAGTAAATCAACAAAACGGAAATATGGCGCTGGCGTCCCGGATTAATAAATAATCTTTTACTCATTTGACACTGTTAAAAATCGTTGAATATTAAAATGGAGCGACGGAAGTGACGATTAATTTTCTTTATTATTATCCGAAATAAATCAAAAAATAGGAAATATGGCCCTGGCGTTCCGATTAATCGATAATCGATTACTAGTTTGAAGCTATCAAAAATCATTGAATAATGTGCCGTAGATGTCGCTCATATTCCGATTATTCGATTATCGTTTACTCGCTATCTAAAATCGTCGAATATTAAAATGACGCGACGGAAGTGACATCAAGTCCTCTTTATTATTATTCTACCCTAACTATAGCCCAACACGACCTTCACTATTATCCTACCCCAACTATACTCCGACATATATATTATAATATTTATAGTATTTATACAAGTAAAATGTTCATGTATTAGGTTGTAATTATGGTTGCACCACCCTATACCCATCTCTTTATAATTTTCCTAACCTAATGGTAGTCTGGAAGAGATGGCTAATAAGCCATAAGGCCGCCTTTTGTGTGCCACTGTTTTATTGTAGCTTTTATTCTATGTATTCTTGTATGTGGTGTGCAGTAAAGAGTTAAATAAATAAATACATTCACAAACGTTCACAAAATGCTTCACAGGCGACCCACGCGCGCAGTAAATAAAAAGGTAATAGAATGTCATATTGTCTATGTGAAAGTTATACTGTACATGTAAAAAACCATAATAATACGCACTGTAGACCGAACCTGAGAAATACATTCCCAAACGCTCACAAAATGCTTCACAATTGAGCCCCAGCATAACGACACTACACAAGTTGTACAGACTTTATCGTCACCAGGCAAACTCCATTTGATAACTGACACAAATCTATCGGAACAGAGGTTATATGTTTTTTTGTTATAAATTGTTATGTGGGTATAATTGAAATAAAATAAAGGGAACTACGCGCGACTACAAAGTTATAAACGGTGTTGCAAACTGTCAAAAGCCATAAACTTATAAAGAAATCTAAAAAATATGTTTAAATATTAAAATATCTTCCATTTCAGTAGAATACAAAAATAAAGACAAGACATACTCGTACATTCTATTTAAAATCTGGAAACAAGCCAGGGGAAGATTTTTCTAAACTGCATAAAACTTTAAGCATTAAACGCGTAAAACTGGTTGAGAATATTCTGTAAATATTGTGCATATTTTTATGATGAAAGGTTTTATGTTTTATAAGTCATCATAGTATTAAAGAATATGACTAAGTTAACACTGTATCTTGTTTCTTTGTATTTGTGTATGAAACATAGTAAATACCACGGTGTATCGGTGTATCTGTTATCTGTCTGTGGTAACGTAGCGTCGAAGGTAATGGACCAATTTTGATGCGATTTTATTTAATATCAACTTATGTACAGGGCTGCCAATATTCGCTATACACAAACATTCGCTTGTAATGGCGCAAAAAACAGACCTATCTAGGTAATTTCTTCGCTTTCTAAGCTAGCAACATCATTTATAACTTTATATTGACTGAGACTGTATATAACCTCTATTCTTTAGCTGTGTAGTGGTGTAATGTTGTGATGCTGGTTCCCATACTCAGGTTTGGAATAAGTTTTTGATCCCATGTAAATAACAGGAAGTACTTTGCCCAAGGAATAACAATAGTTAGAAAATTTAAGTTTATTAGACCAAAATGCGACAAACATTTATATACAGATATAGGCTCAGCATAAGCTGAAATTAAAATAGACAACTCTTTTTCCAAAAAATATTCTGAAAATATAGAAGATATTAAATAAAACTAAGATATTAAATGAAACTTACGAGTAAAGTTAGTTTATATAATTTTAATCTGTTTATATTGGTTCTAAATAAATATGTTTGTCGGCGTGTAAGTTACGTTAAGGTTTGCCTTAAATTTAAAAAGAGAACCTGGGCAGTGGAGGCCAATGTTATAATTGCTTGAAGGAGCTCCTGAAACCTACACATCGCTTCTGCATCGGCACTGCTTAGGTTCCTGTCGTAATTCTTAGAGATCATATTTGATTATTTATCGATTCAGTAGCAGTATCTGCGTTGCGTATACCCAATAGTCCATTCAATATCGCCCCCTCTTAGTATTTTTAATATACCCCGTTCTTCTATTTCTCCAGTTGTATTTCTGTTTATTGATAGCTCGTCCTCATCTAGGTTCAGCCCAATATAACGAATGACATCCGCATCAAAATGTCAATAATATCAGTGGAAAAATAAAACGGCTGAGCAATTTCTGTAGATAACAGACAGATTTGTCCTGTGAAAATCGAGTTAATCCATGATTAATCCCACACATGCCCGTGATGAGGGTCACTGTGACAGTGTGATAATATCATATCATGTTAGAGTTGTACGCAAGCCCTTTATGTTGATAATTGCCTAAATAATTGGATTTATATTCTCAGCTTTAGAAATTACGTTATCCAAGCTACTTGCTTTTAATTCGTTTAGGGCCTTAAATGTCTGTACTAACATTTTATCCGTGAGGAGACGGGTTAGAATACTATTCCCCTCTGCTGCTGAGAGAGCATCTCGTAAGAGCCGAGTAACCTAGCACCCCTTTGGTGGTAGGGGATCCGTTCCCCGACTGGCTTGCGACCACCAGCATGCGAATTCGATCGCCAGGTGTTATAGACGCGTGCCGGTCGAGCCACATGTGGGCCAGACTTACCCCCACCCTCTCCCATCCCATTAACGCTGCTCTCCCCACTCTATTTTCGAGGATGCAACGCATCGACAAAACAAGAGGGTATCTCTTGTTTGCTCGTTTGCACCATATATACCATAAAAAAATAAACAGTTTTAATAGTGAAGATTATCATTTAAACTTCCACCTGTGCCGCAAGCCACAGGTACTCGGCTTCCGTCTAAAATACATTATGATACAAGTACATCACCAACCGTATTTCTGTGGATTGATATCCTAGCATCTTGGTTGTCTGGAAGAGATCGCTTTTCTTTGTCTAATTTTTTGTTGTATATATGTGTATAATTGTGTACAATAAAGTATATTAATTTTTGTTGTTGTTGTTGATATTATGTATTGCAGTTTAGCTGATATGCGTACAGACTACAGATTTTATAAAGCTAAAGTTTGTTTCTTTGATTGAACACGCTAATCTCAGGAACTACTGAATCGAATTGGAAAATTACTTTAATATTGGATAGACAATTTATCGAGGAAGACTATCACGCTACGAGCCATAGTAGCGGAAGATAAATGAAAAATGTTCTAAAAACAGAGAAAATTTATTCCTTTTGAGAGGTTCCGTTGCGTGCGCTGCGTCATCAAAGAAAGTTTTAAGCTTTATAAACTTTTGAAGACACCTTTTACAAAATATTGAAGCCCTCGACTTCTGTCTTAGGTTATAATACAGGTAGTATTGCAGAAGTTAGTGCTCTCTTCTATTAAAATGCAACAAAGTGAAATGGTAAACTAAAGAGCTACAAAAAGATTTTATAAATAAAAAATAAATTCACACTATGAACAAAAACTAAATAGTTTAATAAAAACATCCGTGAAACACATTTTTTTTAGATATTTTCTCTTTTTTCATATGACGCATACGATGTCGCGGGGATCTGCTAGTGCTTAATATGCATTACATACATGCATTAATATACAACACCGATAAAGACAAATGTAAGTTTTATTTCTGCAATTTTCACGAAATTCATATTATGTTAGAATTATACGCATGCCATTTATGTTGATAATTGCCTGAATAATTGAATTTATACACTCAGCTTTAGGAATTAGGTTATATTTTATATGGATTTTGTATGAAAACCGCATCAAAATCTGGTGCGTAGTAGACACAGCCGGATATGGCTTAGTTTTACACTATGTATGTGAAAGATATAGTGTATGGATATTTGGATGTTGAAATGTTTGAATAAAACTTAGATAAACTTATAGGATACTTTTAATCCCAAAAAGGGTCGTGTTAGGGAGTTAAGTCATATTTATATCAATTTCAATGATCCATAGAATAAACTAAGTCGGTTAAAGATGAAGTGAGTCAGTGAGCCTATTAGTGGATGGGTAAGTGAATGATCTGATTCACCTACTAACTCATTCACAGTGAATGTGTTAATAGGTGTTTAAAAAATCTATAAAATTTAAGGACAAAACAAATGTTATAAATATAAAGTAATATATACAGTGGTGTATATATTACTGGAGGGGTTGTAAGGAAATAAAAAGCTTTTTAAGTTTTAATTTTATTTTATTTTATATATTACTGGGGATGGGATATGACTCAACATCAGGGAGATTATCCTTCAAATGATTTTCAGTGGTTTCCTTACATGCCATACGACACAGAATTTTCAATATACTAGAACTATAAATTATTTTTAAATGTATCTCACATTATCAGTTAATTTGCCTATACTTTTTGTTTGTTAAGCCACTATAGATAAATATATAGACAGCAAAATGTTAACTTCTCCTAAATCGTGCTAGCACACTTTTAAATATTTTTTATCTTCAAAATAAACACAGTTTTTTAAACATTTTAACTGAGAACATTACAGAGGCCGAAAACTGCACAGATAAAAATAGCACTACATCGCACCCGCGCACCAAAATTCAAACGAGAAATGTATTTTAAAGACTTTTTTATACAAGGTCTCCGTGTGATGTTTTTGGTGCGTCGAAATAAGTAAGTTTGATGTTCACAGACAGCTACATCTTTCAAAGAAATATAACTTGCTTTAATGGTGAAAGGAAATAATATTTTTTCTTTTACGTCGACTCCTTCTTAACTCATCACACAAAATAATAGTCTATATCGAGCACTACTCGTGAGATTTTAAATTAGTCTCTACTTATTAAAGGGTGAAGCTACCAGATTTTTTTCATTAAATTAAATATATTTAAGTTTTCAATTAGAATAGTCCAGATTTACTACTGGATTTCTACCTTGTGTATAGATTAAATGGCGCCAAAATATTCTATTGTAATAATATAATTAATGCTAAAAATATACCAAAAACTTTAACAACAATAAAGCATAATATCGAAGTTTGTATTGAATTTTTCAAAGTTTTAATTAATTCAAACATTTCTCCATAAAGTTGGTATTCTTTCATCTGTCCTCTTTCATGGCATAACGAAGGTGCGGATGCGAAGACCTTTGTTAGGTTCTGATTCTGAGCGTAACGTGTTTTGTATGGAGCCGGATGTAAACTTCCCGTGTATTGCTTTGTGACCTTCTGTAATACACTGAATATTGCTGTGAGACATATTCTTTATTAGAAAATGTATAATTTAACCTTCGACGGGGCTGTTAAACCTTAACGTGTGTATCTGCATGTCTATCTATGACTTTGTAGCGCCCAAGAAGAATGGTTCGATTGTAATGAAGTTTTATTTGTTTGAAAGTTAATTAAATCGAAATAGTTTTTAGCTATTGTTTGTGAATATCTGTTCAGCTGCTTAAAGACTATCAGCTAATTGCTAACTTTCGATATCAAGTATCACATAGAATCGAGTACCAAATTTTTCTTGAAACTGTATTTTTTATAAAATGTTGTAACCCTTTGGGAAACAGGAATCCACATTCATAATCATGGTTAGTATCAAGCTAAAATTGTTATCAATTACTTTTTTCATTAATTATCTTCTTCAAAACCATATAACAAATTTTGTGACGGTTTTCACTATTGCAATAAACGTTGAAGAAATGGCGTAATAGGTTGATAGTATTTTTATGACCTGCTCTTATTTCTCTACGATTTCCTATATAATATAACTTTTCTTGATTAAGAATACAAGTTATAAGACAAGCTAAAGTTATTCATTATATTACATAAAAGCAATCAAGGTACAAAACTGTTTGACGATAAACTCCCTAAAGCGTCGAATTAAAACAGTTTTTTTATTCTTCGTGAATTTTTGTATTCTCTCCATCTAATTAAAACTCCATTTAACGCCATAAAATGTGCACTTGTTTCAGTGTCGTTATATAGAGTTTACACGTAGTTCTATTCGGATGACTATTTGTTTATTTGCTCTACGACATATAAACAAAAACATTTCTTAATTCATCCTTAAATGGCGAAGTTTTAATAGATTTACACAAAACAAAGTAAGAATTAATAAATTAGTGTTCGCAGCAAAATAGCTGTAAAGTTAAAGGAAAAACATACTTTTTGTTCATTCCTCAATCTCTCCGAAGTTCTTGACTGTGTCAGCCGCAGAAGTTTTTTTACCCGATACTGCTCGAGCAGCTTTTATCTGTAATAGAATTACGAGAGTATTATCGATTGTCTCGCTCAATTTTCGAAGTTTCGAGAGCGTGCTGATATTTATCAAGTTTTAGGTAAATATAGAGTTATATTAGATTAGTAATTTTGTCTGTAGTTATATTTAAAAGCATTGCTTATTGCTATTGCTGCAATACCACAGACTCACAATCAGCTCCAACATGTAATCTAGATTGAAGTCAAGGGTAGCCTGGGGATTGAGACCGGTGAGCAGGTTTACAGACGTATTCTACTGTGCGTAAATTCTTGCCTCCACCCCTCTACCTGGACACCGAATATTAAAATAATAAACTACAATACATGATGCCAGCACGCAACACTACACTAGCCTCAATTCTTTGGACGAAAGTTATATATTGTCTACTTAAAATAAGTTATCATAATATTATAATTTTAAATTATTTATATGTTGAAATAAATAACACAAAAATTTAAAATGAAACTGTATAGATATCAGTATAATAGAACAATTGTTAGAAAGAGACAAAATATACGGAAAAAAACAGAAATATTTATTTGTGAGTTAGCAACACCGTTTATAACTTTGTAATCGCGAGTTCCCTTTATTTTATTTCAATTATACCCACGTAACAATTTATAACCTCTCTTCCGATAGATTTGGACCTAAACGGAGCTTGACTGGTGACTGTACAAATGGTATGGTGCCGTAATGCTGGGACTCTATGGTAAAGGATTTCGTGAGTGATTAAGTATTTGGCACTTACGTTTTATTGTGCAGCATAATCTCATATAGAAAATATGTCTGAGCTTCGGCTACTTTTTAGTGAAATTTGACTGAAGACCCAGCGTCCATATAAATGTACTTCATTATGTTCCCTTTAAACGAGTTTTATATACAAATAGCTTCAGGTTAGTTAATTACAATAAATGTTATACCCGCGACATTTGCTACAAATTTATGATTACTTTATAACTGTAATTATCTCAAACTAATTAACAAATTTTGAATAAACCCTTTGTCCTAAGTTCTAATTTGAAAACTAGATTAAAAGGCATTTATTTAGTTTACCCATAGTTTGTGTAATTGGAAAAACTTTACAACAATTTGGGTAATATTATATAACTGATAGCAACACTTGATCTTATACTACATACTACTAATATATTAAGCTGAAGATTGTTTGTTTGCTTGAACGCTCTAATCTCAGGAACTACTGGTCCGATTTGAAAAATTCTTTCATTGTTAGATAGCCCATTTATCGAAGAAGGCTATAGGCTATATATCATCACGCTAAGACCAATAGGAGCGGAGCTACACGCGGACGAAGTCGCGCAGGTCGATTAGTAACTTCATATTGGTTTATTTTAATCTATGAATCGAATGTTAGTTAGTTTGACGAGTAGTATCATAGTCATCGTTATTACTCAGCTTAGTAAATACTGCGTAGGAGGTTATTGAGCTGAAACTTAAATCAGAACCTGAGTTACGAACCCCGAGCACTATTTCCAGTACAGCTCATAAATAGTATCATTGCTATAAAAAGTCTGGGTATTTTTAAGTTATATTTCATTTCATAGCTCTAAGGATATTTCTTAGGATAACTTAGTTTTTCCTACTTTATTGGTATCGTAATTTTTATTAAAACTCATACAACTTAAATATATAAGTCGACTGAAAATTAAGTTCTTTGTAATGCTTGAAGTTTGGTTAGACGGCAATAACGCGGGTAGTTGTAATAGATTCCAATCAAACTTTGTATACGACTTTGGCAGATCAATATCTGGGCCAAGTTCAACGATTTAGAGGGTGAGGTTAAGTAATTATATTAAAATTTAAATAAGTTATACTAACAGTATATGAATTATATTAAAAATGGAGCTTGTTTATAAGGGCTATGATACACTGCTTAATTTAGATACCAAACCAAACTAATAATAACTGCTAGCTTTCAAAACGTTTACAACAGTGTTGCTAGCTGTTATATTGTAGTAACCTAAAGCGCAAAATATTGAAGCGTCGGTAGCTCAGTGGTTCATGCGTTGGATTCGCGATCGATAGGTCGTGGGTTCAAATCCCGGACATTGGACTACTGACTTGGCCCAATCCTGACACAAGCTATTTATTAGCTTACTAGGAGAGGTAAAGGGAATACTAGTAGTATGTGATCCATACTACTAGTAATCATTTAAAAAAAAAATTAATTAATTGAATAAGCTCTTAAGCAGACACTCAATACTGTCAACATGTCTATACTCTCCTATGGCTCTCGTTTGACTGACACGATGTCAATCTATACATTTAAAAGAAGCTGACTTATTTTTCATATCAACACAGGGCTTGAACTATAAGGGTTAGAAACTTGAAATTTTGCACAGAGGTTCTTTTTATAACGTAGGGGAGCACTAAGAAAGGATTTTAGAAAACTCACCCATAAGGGGGTAAAACGGGGGTGTAAAATTAGTAAAGTTATTCTAATGAAATACACTATGAAAGTTCTTCTGTACAAAGTCATGAAACCAGTGTAACATATTTTTTCGAAAATCATCCCTTAAAGGGGTAAAAGGAAGGTGCAAAGTTAGTATGACTACCTCATAAAATTATTAAGTATGTCTACAGACGATCTACTATAGGCTAACACATATACAATAATAATAAATCTAATTTTACACACACATACATAATATAGTTTCTCAGCAACTTCAGCATAAAACTATAGTTTCTTATGATATCAGTACTTGGAGTTCTGATTACATATTCGTAGCTATTTCAACATAGAATCAAGTTTGCCTTCATTGTGTTGATTCAAAGCAGGCCGTTATGGGTGAATTTTGCATGAAGTAATTCACACTGCTCGCCGACGACTCCTCGGGCGAATGTCGGTTTGACCTTTATACGGAAAATGGAGTATAACCAACAAATAACAAAAATGTGCTGGCTGAAATTGTTGTATGCTTTTCTATTTACATCCAAAAAAAATTCTATTCAAATAACAAAACATCAAAACATTTTGCTAAGCTCAAAACTCGAGAATGTCTGGATCGTTTTGGTTGATTTTTGTTTGGCTATTTGTTTAAGTGTTAGCAACACCGTTTATAAAGTTGTATTAGCGGGCAGATCATTTTATGTAATGACAAGTATACCAACTTGTAGACAATATATAACCGTTAATGCGATAAATTAGAGTCAGTCTCTCTGGTGTTTCGTTACGTATTTTAGTGTCGTGTTAGGTCCCCATTATCGAGGAGCATGTAAGTAATGTACTTTATTATTTTAATACTCGGTAGCGAGTCAAGTGGAGGTGAGAGTTTGTGCATAGTAGAAGAGGTCTTTAAACCTGCTTCTGGGTCTCAAGCCCCAGGCACGCTCGGCTTCCATTTAGATTATGTGTTAATGTTGTCGTTTGAGTGTTACTGCGCAGTATAGCTGCTATATACTTAGCATAAGTATCAACAGAATATATTTTTTTATATTTATGGTTGAATGACGACATGTCTGCTTTAACAAATAAAGCAAAGGCATTCTCTTATTCCGCCATATATGTACATCATCACATATGTTTTAGTTATATTTTCTTTATCTGAAACGAATGAACAAAACAATCAAAGGCTTTTTTTTAAACTCACAGCAGATAAATAAAGAAGCAGTATTTTTGTTTTAAATTGTTGATAATTACAAAAAAATATATAGATTTTTTAAATAGATTGACACATAATGGTGAAGGCGAGAAGGTAAGAGAATAGTAGTAAATGAATGAATAAAGAAATTAATGGATTAGCGACACACTTTGCCTACTCTACGTTAACCATAGAGTTAATTTTCCAGTAGCAGCGTAGGAGGGTTACCATTTAGAAATACAAACGACTCTTTGTGATGTCCAAAATATTATGTGATTATTATATCACATTGAGGTTTATATCTAAAAATCCGATCAAACACAAAATCCCTAACATTTCTAGCTTCTAAAACTTACCTTTAAAGGATAAGATAATGGACAAACAGTTTTATATTTACAGTCAAGTTGGCACACAGATAACATGAATTACGTCTGGTTCATCGCCCTGTCAGTGTAAGCCCAGGATTATTTCGCTCGCCACAAAGATTCTCAATATTTTCGTCAAATAAGATTACTTTGTTTCCCTCTGCGCTTAAAAATATTGGCCTTTGAGGAGTTTGACGGCTTCATCTGGAAGCTTAATTAATAACTTACACTTTTTAAAAAATGCTTTGGAAAATAAATTGTAGGATTTTCTATAAGAAAAATTTTATAAACAAAACTGCTCTAGTTTTTTGGTGGCTTTTTAACAGATTAAAGGTTATTTAGTCATTGCTTTACTTAGACTTTTTTGGAAAAGTTGAGACGTCAGACGATTTAGACTCAGTTGATAGAGATGTTTAAGAAAAGAAATCGGCTGTCCGTAAATGTGTCTTTTTATACTATAAATAACATTATTTTAATAAATGAAAATAATAAGCTACTTAAACAAAGTATATAGTTATTTTTTTGTTACACTTCAACTCCAGGTGATGTTCACTCAAAGAGACGTATCGTGAGACTAACTGCGTCAGTCGGTGAATATAAAGGGACACGACAGTAACAGTAGCAATGTCCCTCCACTGGTTGTAAGAAGTAAATATGGCACTGGCGTTTCGATTAATCAATAATAGTTTACTCGTTTGAAGCTATAAAAAATTATCGAGTCGTCGTTATGATAAAACGGAAGTGGTATTAAATACTACCCACTCCGCCATATAAATAAAGTAAAAAATTAGGAGAATAATCACATTTTAAAATGGGTTTTGTGATATGAGTTAGGAAAAAAGAGTGATGGAGATAATTAATTGATATTCGTCACATTGACTTAATATGTCAGTTCTCTAAGGATTTATGATGTAAATTAAATATAAATTAAAGTTATAAAAATAAATTCAATGTTAATTCAAATATCTGTGTGAACATAAAATTGAGATACTTCGAAACGAAGACTTTCAATACATTCTTCAAAGAGGATTACAGTATTTCCCCTCTTTAACAAAATATCAGTCTTTGATGTGTTTGAAGGCTTAATCTATTGGCTTTAATAATTATTTTCACCTGACTTTCTTTGTGGATTTAATACAGTAATCAGAGCTTTTCTTTCCGTAAAAATATTGACTTTATGAGTTGGCGTAGCATGGATGATGTGCGTCACCCGCCATTTAAGAAAACGGGTTTTATCGTATATCTTCTTAGGCTGTTGGACAAAAGTATAAAGAAACTTTAGATAATTTAATTTTTTTTTCATTGCGTCTTAGTAAACTTTTTTATAAAACCACTATGTATAGGAATTTTTTAGAGTAAAAATTTGAAGAGTCTGTTTTCTACTCATAGATCTCCTAATAAAAATTGTGGTTATTAAAAAACTTGTGAAAAAGTGAATACCTATCTCATCAAGCAATTGAGCTGAAAAACCGCTTAAAAATGTTTTGATTATAACACAAACGTTATCTTCAAACAAAAGGACCCTCGGCCTCGACCTTTGAAATAAATCATCTGAGGGAAAATCTCTTGAAGGGACAACGTTGACGTGACCCTTGAATATTTCACGTCTCAACCGTCCCCAATAAATCCCAACACCTTATAAAAATGTTCAGGATGACTATTGATCGTCTTTCTTTTGTGTGCACTAGAAATTTGGAAGGCAGTTTTTGGGTTTATCTATGTAATAATACTGGAACTAAATATGTTTAATACTTTTTGGTATTGTAAAGCTAGAGCTATATGTAACATGGCAAGAAATTCCATCCAATATGTTATTTGCTTTAATTTGTTATGAGTTTTATACTTAGGAAAGCTTAAGGATTTTGATAGATAAAATATTTATCATACATATTTTGGATTCCCATTGCCTAAGGTGCTAAAAGAGCAATATGGGATGTACGTTATTAATCTGAAGCTGGATAACATTTAAGATAAATTCATAAGAGATCAATTACTCATAGAACACAAAAACAGCTAAACTGATTAGAATGAAGTTTGGCACACATATACTTTTTGCTAAAACGTAGGATATGATGGAAGAGAATTGCACAAACAAAATAATACATACGATACTATTTATTCCACGAAGAAATATAGTCCTTGTCGTAAAAGGAAATTTGATCCATAAGCCAGTCAGAAGCAGTGATAGCCCAGTGGTTAAGACATCGGTGTCGAACTCGGTAGGTGCGGGTTCGATCCCGGCCACACACCTCTGACTTTTCAGAGTTATGTGTGTATTAAGAAATTAAATATCACTTGCTGTAACGGTGAAGGAAAACATTGCGAGGAAACCTGCACTCCTGAGAGTTCACTAAAAAGTTCTCAACGTTGTGTGAAGTCTAACATCCCGCACTGGGCCAGCGCGGCGTGGTGGACTATGGCCTAACCCCCTCCTCATTCTGAGGAAGAGACTCTCTGCTCTCGCTCTGCAGTGGGCCATTAATGGGTTGTGATGATGAAGCCAGCCATAAAAAAACAACCATGGGTTGAGTGCGTGTTTAGTGTGAGAGTTTTGGTGCGTGATTCTGAAACTGAGTAATTAAAGATGACTAAGTTACATATTTTAAATTTACTCATCCCCAATCCTGATATTTCCGTGAACAAAATAGTTTATAAAAATACAAAAATTAGTTACATTGTTTGTATATCCAGCAAGTCGCTTTATCATTCAAGTGCACATTGTTCCAGCAAACGAAGAACACTCATGAAGAAAAAACAAAGTGATATCGTTCGTTCATATCCGTTGTATTTTCGCTGCACTATTTGCTTTTCTTGTTTCGCCGACAGTTGGTTGTGAATTTTTGAATTATTCAACTAAGCGAGTGTTCTGCTTGGCTGTACCAATTGAGGGGAATTAACATGCTCCCATTTTATTTACTCTAATTTAGTTTAAGTGTTATGTTATTTTATAAATCTAAAAAAGTTACCGTTTAAAATAAATATTGAACTCTTGTGACACTATGTTTGTAAACGATGAGCTCTGAAATTGTTTGACCAATCTTGATGAGATTCATACGAGCATCGAGAGATAGTCTGATGCCTGATGGTAAGTGGCCACCGTCGCCCTTGGATATCGATAATACAAGAGTTTCCCTTGAAATGCTTTTGTAATGAAGAGAAGAATGCTGCGGTTTCATCGGACCCAGAAACTGATCCCTGAGTTCACTGAAACCGCAGCATTAATGGGGTGGGTAAGTCTGGCCTACATGCGGCTCTACTTTGCGCTTGGTGGCCGTCTCATTATTTTTACAATGAATTAAATGTTTACTAAAAGACAAAGGATTGTATTTTTTTGTAAATTTTACTAAACATCTTTCGTCATTTAAGTTGGGTTAGGTTTTCCAAAAGATGGCACAGTGTTAAAATTTTAAGCGTATGTATATATTATTTTGTCTTCTAAATTTTAACAATAAAACATCAAGGTAGTTTTTGTTGTTCTTCAAAGGTAGTAAAGACAAACCGAAAGATTGATGGAGTTATAGGGTTCCATAAGGAACTCTAAAACATTTCTTTAATAGATATGATTGTTTATATTAAATTATAATTAGGTACTTTTTGTGCGTAACAGTATATGAGTACGTTTCCGCATAATTTTACAATTATCGCGCTGGACAATGACCCTCGTAACAGACAGATTACGGTATTAATAACAGCTTTACTTAATCAACCAAATAAATCTGCACTCGCTAATTACTTAAATAGCAATAAAATATTATATTTATTACATTAAGGAAGCATTTTAATTTGATTATCTGTATTCTGCTAATATTTAAAAGTAATGTTAGACGGGAACTTAATACCTACTATAGCAAAACTAGAAGAAGAACAAAGAATGTGATTTATACATTTCTGAGGGAAATATTCTACAGCAGAAAAAAGAGAATAATAGCTTAAATAATACTAGCACCTAAATTATCTTTTTAGTTACTGCAGCTACTTATTAATTGCAGGTCTGTTTTCTAGAATTGTATTAGAATTATTAATGAAGATTAGTGTTTGGACTAAAGAAGAACAGTGCCCAAGGTTTGCAACCCTGGTGCATATTATAATGACCTCTTCTCTTCTCAACCATCGACCGTGCTATCTAATTTTTAACTTAACTATTCAAATTTTCACGTGTTACAACACCGTTAATAAATTAGTGGGTATTTCTTTTTATTTTATGTATACCAACGTGAAGACTATAAATAACCTTTATTGCCATAGATTAGAGTCAGTCCCTCTGGTGTTTTCGAGCAGTGTATACTGTACATGGAAGTTAAGGTCCTTCTTTCTTTTAAGTAGTTGTAGTTCGCGAAGTCGAGTGGTGGAGGTGAGAGTTAATATATTATGAAAGAGGCACTGCTAACCTCAGTCTAAACTGCATGTGTATACGTATTGCTGTACAGTAATGGTTATCACTCCTGTCTCATCTATGATACACGTAATCCTTAATAACTTAGTTATAAATCTAGTCAATCGTGGTATTCTGCTATAGATATGGAGAGAAATGTGTATACGACACATGCAATTTAGACTGAGGCGAGCGGTGCCAGGGGCTTGAAACCCAGGAGCAAGTTTGAAGAGCTCTTTCATAATATATTAACTCTCACCTCGACCACTCGACCTCGCTAACGACAATAGATAATAAAGTAAACTTACGTGGACCTCGAGAATGGTAACCTTAATCACGACACTATAACTCTAACTTCCATGTTCACTGCACGAAAACACCAGAGAGACTGAGACCAATCTATCGTTCTAAAGGTTATATATTGTCTTCACGTCGATATACTTGAAATAATATAAAATGATCTACCCGCTACTACTACTTTATAAACAGTGTTGCTAACAATTCTTAAAATAAACTAATAGGAATTACCAGTCATTCAAATGCTATCAACAGTGCTGCTAACGTTGCTATTAGAGTCTATTTAAATTTGTCTGTTATATAGCATGAATATTAAACCCTCTATTAACACATTTACCATACAAGAGCTCTACCCAACGCTATCACATCGTGATTACATTGTCAGGCTGACCCTCGTGACGTGAATGGGATAAATCTCGAATTAATATATTTATTGTACTCAAATTTTATTACAATTGGGTCGAAATATACTTAATATTGCAAGTAACACCGTTTATAAATTAGTATTCGCGGGTAGCTTTTTTTTTTTTTTCAAGTACACCGACGCGGTCGTAGTGTCGTGGTTAAGGTCACCCTTCTCTTCTTGAGGTTGTAGTTAGAGAGGTCGAGTGGTGAAGGAGAGGTTAATATATTACGAAAGAGCTATTTAACCCTGCTTCTGGGTCTTAAGCCCTAGGCACTGCTCGGCTCCATCTAAATTGCATATCTTGTATTACTGCGCAGTATAGCTTCCATACTACTATATTATACTATACGACTCGCCTCGGCTTCACATGAGTTCAATTTATATATTTTAAATATATATATATATATTTATTACCATAACATATATGTGTGTATGTATTCATGTATGTATTATTATAATTACGTTTTTTTTTGTCTCTTGGTTTTGCACTAACGTCCCCCGCTTTATGACACTTTATCTCACTTTCGCAGGTTGACTGGAAGAGATCTCTTCTAGAGATAAGTTCGCCTATGTCAACAAACATTTTAACATTTTGTACTATATTTTTATTTTTCTGTGCAATAAAGAATATATATGTCGGAGCATAGTAAAAGATTATCGATTAATCGAATCGTTATCGTTGTCTATGGCGTTGGAGTGGGGTAGTAGTCACTTCCGTTGTTTTGACAGTCTACCCTCGATCCTTTATATGCGATCGACAGTCTAACTGAAGTCTTAGTCGTGCGCGGTCTCTCAAGAAGTGAACGTCATCTAAGTAGTGATAGTGATAGTGTCAAGTGCAGTGTAGTGTGGAAGTGCTGTCCAACTAAGGTCACGTAAGTCCTTACAATGTAATTGCCACGTGGTTAAGTAAACACAATGTTAGGTTAGGTTAGCCTTAGGTTAGAGGTTAGCCTTAGGTTAGGTTAGCCTTGTATTAGATTCGGTTTATGTGCGTTTAACCTTGGGTTTAAATAGAGAGCCTAGCAGTGGAGGCGAGTGTTGTAATTACTTAAAGGATATCCTTAAGCCTACACCTTGGTCACAAGTCCAAGGCACTGCTTAGGTTTCTCTCGTAATTGTTAGAGATCATATTTGATCATTTATCGGTTCAGTAGAAGTATCTACGTTGCGTTTCCCCAATATTCCATTAAATACCATCACCCCCTTTAGTGTTCCCCAATACTCCCCATCTTCCTCCTTCCATTTCCTTTCACATCATCGTTTTAAAATCCCCGACATATATACTTTGGTTTAGCAATAACTATTTAATTTTCAATACACAGTTTCTAAATAAAAATATTGAGGTTTAAGAAAGTCAAAACTGCGAAGACGAGCATGGGTTTTCGTACTCTGGTACGCGAGGGCTAAGCACCTTCCTCGCAGCGCCGGGGACGTCACAGAACAGAGTCCAGGAGGTAAAGGGGAAGTCTGAGGAGGTGAAAGAGAAGGAGGCAGTAGGAGGATTTTGATAAGGATGAGAACAGGAAGGAGGATACATATTTTATTATTATTTCTCGGTACCTGAGTTTTTCTAGGATCAAAGTAGCCCATATGTTAATCAAGATTATAGTGTCTATATATTAAATTTTAAAGAAATCCGTTCAGCTATTTTTATGTGATTAATTACCAAACATCTAAACATACAAACTTTCACATGAATAATATTACTTTTTTCTCTTTCAAAACTTTTTCATATATTCGTATATAACTAACGATGAATACATATTTGAAGAAAGTACTAACGAATGTAACATAGTTTTATCGTTTCGGAAGTTCTGACTTCAAGATTAGTTCAAGCTCTGGGTTCTTTTGATTTTGATTATTCAGGTTCATTGCATTTTTTATGTATTTATTTTATTTCTATATTAACGTTTTTTTGTATTAAATTGTCTTTCATTTTGGTATACGTAATCTAAATAGTATAGATTTTTTATTGTTAATTAAAAAGGGATTATAGTCTATACGCAGACTAACAGTATGACGGTTTGACTAGTATATACTCCTGGGGTTATACTTTTGACTTTTGACAACAGGATTACTGTAATCATAATTATTCTATCGTGATGACGAATTTACTTTGCAATCCTTACGTCTTCTTCGATTGATGTTTATCCAGTTGCCTAAAATTCAAGAAAATAAAAATGCTACTCATCAATCCTACCAACATCATTAATGCTACTTAAATTAGTGTTGCCAATATCATAATTAACAAAATATATACGTTGAGGTATCAGGAATTTCCTAAACCCAACTGTAGTATCACAGGAATTGAGTGACATACACTCTTACGGAAGGAAATTATATACATATACGCACAAGTATTAATTTGGTATAATTATGATGCAAATTTGGTAATTTACATATTCAAGTACAGCATGAATACTTATTTTTTACGCTGGTATCTCTCGCGCTAATAAGGCCTTTAACTGTCTAGACAGATAAGCTCCAAATTAAAAAATCTAATATATGCAGTGTAGATTAACACTCGAGAAAAAGCAGTTAATTAGTCTAAAGTATAAAATGTTATTAAAAATTTAAAACTGACTAATGGACGCAGTTTGCACAATCCATTACTAAATTTTACAAAGTTAATTTCATTCAACTCTATTTCAAGGTATTTTTTTTAATAAATCATGTGAATATCTGTAACACAATAATGCATTTTCAGACTAATTAATTATAAACTTTAGGTTATTTAAAGTTAAAAAGGGATGAAAAATTTTGGGGTTTTGCAGCATAAGTTTTAGAGAAAATCATCAATCACCGTTTATAAATTAGTGTTCGAGGGTAGTTCTTTTATATTATTTCAAGTATACTGAAGTGTAGACAATATATAGGTACCCTTTAGTGTAATTTAGATTTGAGTCTCTGGTGTCGTGTACATGGAAGTATTGTAGTGTCGTGGTTAAAGTCACCCTTCTTGGGAACACGTAAGTTAATTTTATTATGTACTGTAGTTAGTGCTCGGGCAGTGAAGAGGTGCGTTGTTATTATATAACCCAAAGCCTTAGTCGTAACTCGGAAGTCAAAGGCACTGCCCAGCTTTCTGTCTAATTTGCATACTCTCTAATTTTGTGACAATCAACAATTTTTTTTACAATTATTATTTTTTATTTAATCATCAATGAATGATATGATAAAATTATTCATTCTTTTAAAATTACTTTATACTATAATAATTTTGCAGACAACAATAAAAAACTGGTACATAACAAACAAAATTATGCCATTAAAGTAATACATTCACATATTACTTTAGGAAGACAATACAATTCGGGTAAACTAGAAGAGAGCACGCGAACAACGTATGGGTCGCGCCGAAATATTCTGATAAAGCTATCTGCGACCTACATTTGCTTTGAAGAATTTGTGCCTTCTCATTTTATTATAACGTGAACGTTAAAATTGCACGAATTTCATTTGTATTATATTACGGAAATTTTTTAGGTTAATTTATATCAAAAGTGATACCATTTTACTGACTAGTGTCCTCGGGGACATTGTAGTATCCCCGCCAAGTCGAGTTAAGTTTACATGCAACACAAGCTGTAGCTATTTTTTTTTCGTAGTAACTCGATCACTTTTGATCCCCTATAACTTCGATGCAAATAAAGCTAGGATGAATTTAGGCACTAGTTATTAAACCATACCATATTATGAATATAATATTGGATTTTCATTCTATACAATATTATCACCGACTTGATAATCAGACCAGTTAAAGGTCTTGAAATGTTACAAATTGAATATAATTGTGAGAATGACTGCTGATAGAACTGTTAGTTTTTTTTTAATTATTCGGGTGTGGAACTAACACTATCAAATTTTATTTTGATATTTATTATTTGGTTTTCGTGTGTGGGTCAAAATATGATCAAAAATAGTATGGTCGATTAAAATATTTTTGGCGATGCGCTCTTCTGGGTTGTCCCGTACAAGTCTGGTTGTTCAGATTTCCGAGGATGATAGAAAGGCAATCTTTTTGATTCCTTTTAAATCATGAATTTCCGCAAAGTAAGGCCTGATTCAATTCTATAATAAATTTATTTTCTGTGTCGGGGTATAGTTAGGGTAGGATAATAATAAAGAGAATATTAAACATTCCAACCCTTAAGCCGCTCAGCAAATTTTGCCCCCTAGTTGCAACATACTAGTGACTTCACGCGATCACGGGGGCCTATCGACGAGTTGGCGAGTCTCATAGCATTAGTTACCGAGTCCACTATTACCCCAATCCATAGCCCAGCATTATTAGTTTCTATATATTGCCATAGTCCTACACAAGCCGAGGGTTGTCCTTGGGTGCATTCTTATAGTGCATACAGAGACAATGGCTGGTTTGTGTATAATAATATACATGTATAATAATATACACAAACCAGCCATTGTCTCTGTATATTAATTTAAATTATCCAAAGGACCTCTACGTGTTGGCTACGGCTACACGCACACCTTTCAATTGTCCGGGTCACTGTTGCACTGTGATTGAAAAGAAAATAACAAATGCTATATCCCGACATATGTATTGATTCTGTAAAAGTTGTTGAATATGTTCTAACTAATAGACTTGGTTCTTCACGAAATCTCACATCGCGAGAATTGGCGTTTTTTACAGTAAAAGTTTTCAAATTTTGATAATGTTTTTATGTGTCCTTGGAAAGAATTTTATACCATTATCCATTAAAGGTCTAAACAAAACCATCACTGAAGTGTATATAGTCCATAAAATTGATTTTATAACAGTATAAATATTTATCCCTGTGAGCGATGGAATGATGGAATGCTATTTACCTGTCTGATGCTGCCTGCATCATTTATTTCCAGGAGTTTTCTATATAAAACAAAACCTACTTATATCATGTTTATTTATATCGTACTAGTCGACCCGCCCGGGCTTCGCACGGGTGCAATTTACTACGTGTTTACCTGCTACACAAAAACATTCAATTATCATATTTTATTGTTATCCTACAGGTATCCGTGTGCCAAAGTTCATTGAAATCTATTTAAAAATAAATCCACTGAAATCCTGTTGAAAACTAAATGTCCTAGAGAGTACGCGTTGTCTATCCAATTACGTCACAAAGCTAACATTGCCTAAAGTAGTGGAAGTAGTGTAGTTTAGTTGTGGAGTCTTACTTGTCGAGGATGACGTGATTTATTATTATTTATTTTGATGAGGGAGTGTTGTGATCATATCAAGGACTTATTGAAAAACCGACCTACGGAAACTTGTAACCAGCTTAGAGTCTGGGTCACAAGCCACTGGACGGTTTCTTCACAGAATTTGTAAAATTGCCTTTTTAAAATTTGTCTACTTTTGGAATCGAAGAGCATTCGTGAAGGCAGCTCGATAATGAATAAAAGGTTTTACCTACTAAGTTTGCCTTAAAGTGATATTACCTCTAAAATATCCCAGCTATTTAAGTTAGAATCAATAATAGATCGGTCTTTGTAGCACAGAACAAAATGGACGGGAGATATTCGCAAGCATTCTTCACTAATTGCTCAGAGCCGTTCAATATGCGATGGCACGCAAAAAAGACAAATTAATAAAAGTATGAATATTGATGGAAAACTTTTAGACCACTTTACAGTTTTAGAGTTCTGTGATGAAGTGGGTAAAAAAAATACACCAGATTACTAAAGATGGAGTGTCTGTCCATCCGCGAGTAACTCAAAAACTGCTAAAAGTATTTTTACTAATAGACAAACTCAAACTCTAACCCAAAATATATTATTTCAAATACACTTTTTTACAAAGTATTTTTGACACGTCAAAATTAGTGAGTCGGTCAGTTTGTCTGAAGCTACCACCAGACAGAGTGATTCATAAGGAAGGTTTAGTTGTATAACACCGGTCAACGCGGATTTTGAGTCTGACTACTAAATTACATACATACATATTTGATTTCTTTTACCTTACTAATAAAGGGTAAATTAGTTTTTTTGGTTAGTTTGCTCTTTAGAAAATTCGTTTGGAAATTACTTTTTTTAACTTATTAAGAAAGTATTTCGATCAAAAGATCGATCGAGAGATCGAGTAAGATCTGAATGCTGTTTAGTGATTTTTTTTGTTTTTAAATATTACCAATTATTATTTACTATCCACTAAGGACTTCAAAACTTAATTATTAATATAATACAGACAAAAGCAAACTTTTTTTATAAATTTAGATTTGGTTATTTTTCAATGTAATCAGACAATAGTCTTTAAATAACAGACACAAACAAAAAAGTTTTTTTTTGTTGACTTGTGAAATTTGTTAAGGTTTTATATAAGTTGGTTGAAATATGACGATAATTATTTTTTTAAATTATATTTTTAATTCTAATAATAATAAAGTATATTTTTAATTCAGGTTTTAAATTATAAAATAAATTTAAAATATACAGTTTTGACTTGACTAGTTTTTCAAACCCTTGAAAATTCAAATGCAGACGAAAACGATTGTAAAGTTTTAAACAAATAAATAATAACACCAATAACAATACAATATATATTTCATGAATATAAAATTACATTTTTAATGTGATGTATAAGGCTGATATATGAAATTTCCAAATATCATGTAAGTACTGTAATCTTTTAATTTAAAATTAATTCATGGCTTATATTAAAATAATTAAATTTTGTTTATATTAATTATTACCTGAGCTAGGGTTAAGCCTTTAGATATTTAAGTAAGTATATACATAAATAACTTTATCTCTTTCTAACAATGTCAGTATTAAGTTTAATAGAAATAAATATAGTTACAAAACATAAAAGATTTTTTATTTAATTAAATCTGTACTAATATTATAAAGTGGTAATGTTTATGTGTTTTGGATCTATTAAACAGATTTTGAAAATTCTTTTACCAATGAAAACCACATTATTTGTGAGTGTCATATATATATAATTAATTAAATAATTACTAATTATAAAACTGAAAAATTAAAAGACTTTCGTGGTAGTCGGATTTGCAAAGTTTGTCGGAGAAAAAAAGTTTCTTACTAACGCTGCCTTAACTATGAGAGATATATATGTTTCATAGTTGCCGGTAGAGTATGAATGGATAAGTGAGAGAGTGAGCAGTTTGAATACACCTCAGCGAAGCGGAAGAGAGTCGGCTAGTTATAATAAAATATGATAAATAAAACCTTCTTCCTCAAACTCTATGACATTTAAAATATTAAAGCGTCCATATGATTTAAATTATATTTATTTTAACGTTGATTGTGTCTCTAGGATCATTTGTTTGTAATCGAAGATTTACTACTTTTCTTCAGAATCAAGAAAGCTACTTTTAAAACCAGCCCTTTTGAATTTCTAAAAAGTCAATACTCTTTTTCAATATTATCCTTTAGGCGTATATCTGAAGATTGCAAAAGTGTTTGATGTTGAGATGGGTAGTGATTTAGCGTTCCCCAAGGGGTGCTGGGATAGAAGTAATAATAATAAGCATCATATCTTATATGGGATATATTGGGAAGGAATAAAAACATTTTTAATCTATACTACAAATAATTAGAATGCATATTAATATGAGAAAAATGTGAACAGATAAGTGCAGAAAAGAAAAGTCTTCATACAGATCAATCAAATTTATAAAATAACCTTTAGCGTCCCCTTAATGATCTTAAAACACCATTTTCAACATATCCGTAGGCTACATATTGTCAAAAACAGATGACCGATTTATTGGACACCAAAGGGCGTTGTAAAGTCAGCTTGACGCTTGAAAAATCAAGAAAAATTTCAGTTTTATTGAGTGTTTAAACAGTTATAAGCATTTTTATTTAAAAACAAGGTTTTGTTTCAACGAAAAGGCTTTACAAGAAAACGACGAATAAGAGAAAATTTGAAACCGACACCGCTGACCCTTTACCTAATTCCGATCCAATGAACTGTTTAATTACAGAAAAACTAATGACGTAGCTTGAGTCAGCAACATTTTTTAAAGATCATCTTATATTCATTACTTTTAATTATTTTTATAATGAAAGTAGAAAATTGTGGTCACGCACTATTACAGTTATTACTAATTAATATAATTTTTTTCACAAGTACACTTCTGACCTTAAACATGCAGAAGTCGCTATAGGGGCCTTTCTAGCGGGGTACTTAGGGCGAGAGGAGCGCGCCACACATAATTCATACTTACGCGGTTCTGCTCCCACGCGCCCACTGTTTGTCAAAATAGGAAACATACAATGGGTACTATCCCCACTACTTTTCCTCAAACGTTAAGATAGCTGCCGGTCAGTATACTACTAAAAGCAAACGCGCTTCTTCAGCAAAACAGCAATTACACTAATCTACATATTATACAAAGAGGAATGATTTGATTGTTTTATATGTTAGGTATGTTTGTTTGTGACGAATAGCCTCAAAAACTACTGAACCGATTTTGAAAATTCTTTCACCAATAGAATGCTATATCCTTTCCGGGTAACATAGGCTATGTGGTGCTGCCATAAATATTCTAAATAAAAAGATATGGCCATTTAAGTGCCATAACCTGGTCATTTTGTAAATTGAAGGGTTTCTCAGGAACTACTAATCTGATTTTATAAATTATTTCAGTGATAGAAAACCACTATGTGTGAGTGACAAAGGTGATTTAGTGTTGCCATATACATTTTTAAATTAATTGAATATGGCTATTTTGTTGTTACCGATCCGTTTTTTTTTTAATTATTTCACTGATAGAAAACAACTCTTATATACTACCATTCTCTCTCATTCTTTCTTTTTTTTTCTTTTTAATTTTTATGTCTCTTTTCACTTTCTTTCTTTCGATTATCTCTCTCCTTTATCTATATGATTTTATTTTTGCTCTATCCGAGGGAGAATCCTCTTTTATTATCTGTTGCTTTTCTTTTTTTCTTCTTTCTATCATTTTTCTTTTTATACTGATTCTCACTCTCTCTCTCTTTTTTCAAATAATGAAAAACTACACAATTACAGAATGACAAATTGAGGACAACAATTATAATATTGCTTTAAATACCCGGAGCGAAGCGAGGGCAGCCCGCTCGTTATTTATATATTCCACAAACTATCTCTAAATACACAACACTGAAGTTACACGAGATTCGAGAATAACTAAACCTGATTGCGCAAAAGTACCCCCTCGTTTATTCCCACTATAATGACAGGTGGGGTCGTAGGACTGTGTTGCCAAGTTAATATTTGATAATTGAGATATTGATCAACTTATAATTACATTTCAAAAGTCAAAGTCAAACTTTTTGGACAATATTATAACTATACAAGTGTCGCAATATTAAGTTAAAGTAATACAGTGCATTTAGTCTAGTGGCTCCGCCAGAATATAATTATATTCCGACAGCTTTATTAGAACTGCTAATGTGTTTCATTTTGGATGAAAATAATTGCTAGACTTTGGTTTTTGGTACTTTTATATAATGTTTCAAATTTAGATTCTTCAGCTTTTGGATTAATACAAACTTGCAAACTATTATCATCAAACATGATGAGGAGTACTTCACTTTGTAAGTTGCGATTCAGGTTCAATCTAAAGGATTGATGCTATACCTTCACTATTAAAATTGTCTGCCTAGCCATACCTTAATTTATGATAAAAATTACTTTATAATTAAACTACCGACTAGGGGGTGAAATGATTACTAGAATAACAACAATTTATTGAACTCTAAGGGTTGTTCTATTGACTTATTTAAATGGAGGCTGGTATGACAAGTTACAAGGTCCATTCTGATAAGAGTTCATGTTTGACTAGTAGTTTCATATTGTTTATTATAGTGAAGTGAAAGTGAGAAAAGGTTTAACCTTTATTAAGTTATTGCTGGCTTACTTTAAAATTGGATAAAGAGGTCAAAAGGTATAGGGTTAGGTATAATAAAAAAGTTCTACAAACCTACCTGCCTGTCCCTGTATTAGGCATGATATTTAAACTCAAAGCCTTAAAGTAAAAATTTTGATGTTTTAAAAAATGTTAAAAAACAAATTGAAAATGCTTGAGATGTTGCCATAAAAAAAACATTTTAAAATTAAAACAAAGTTCTCTTTAATGAAGGTGCAATAATGAATAGGTAGTAAACAACAGTCAACAGTTCTCACGTTATAGCTCTTTGATTCAGAACAGACAGACGGCTTCTAATTAAATATCTTTAAAGACTTAGTTAGTTAAGATTAAATTAGCTTTAATGAATTAGGATTTAGGTATTTGAATATCCAGTTAATATTTGGATTGATGAGTTAAACGATGTTTTAGATATTCTAGATTTAGCAGCACCGTTGATTACTTTATATTCGCAAGTAGTTCCGTTTTATGTTATTTCAAGAATTTAGATAAAGTCAACCCCAAACGTAATTTATCGATAACCTCTGTTACTATAGATTTGAGCCAATTATCAAACGAATCTCGCCCGGTAAGCGTAACGTTTGTGTAATAGTTTGGTGTCATCATTCCGGGTCTCCTTATCCATAATGTAGTAGTAGTAGTAGTAAGTATAAGATTTTGTAATCTAAAAGACTTCTTTAAAACCTGCTCTTGGTTCTTAAGCCCCAGGCACTGCTCGGTTAAATATTTTAGATATTTTAGGAAAACTTTTGTATAAAACTTGGTTATTTTATACAAAAGTTTTCCTAAAATATCTATATAAATTCCTTATCAGCTAATAGTGTATGTACTTACACTTTCATTCATTCACTCATTCAATGGTACGGACTCTCACTGGTCGTCGACTTGTTGATGGTTAAAATGACACTATTAGAGCCTTAACCAGGAGTGCGGGGCGAGAGCAACGCGTCACACGTGATTGTTTATTATGCGACGTTTCAGTTCCCACGCGTCTGCTATTTGTTAAAATAATAAACGTCACTATTTCGGCGCAGATCTAAAGTTAGCTGCCGGCTACTATACACAAAAACGTCTACAATGTAATAATGTACTAAAGTAATAATTTTCATAACTATAAGTTTAAATATTCAAGTAAAGTCATAACTAACTTGGAGCATTATGGTGTTGCCGCAAAGTTTTTACGATAAATAGATAATTCACGAAATATAATGTTTTATCTTCTTAGTTCTTACTACGACAGAATTCCATCTAAAGTTGCGAGTCCATTAAATAAGTTTTGCTTTCCTCGAGTTTGTTTTAATTTACCAACTATCTGTTATTACTCCGGTACTGTTGCTAAATTCCGATAAAATAAGAGGTAAAATAGTACTTGATTTTAATTTGTAAACTGACTTATTGTTAAGCTAGTCGACCCACCACGACTTTGCCCGAGTGCACGTGTATTTAGGTTTAATTTAACATTTCAATTTTCAGCATAACATTGATATTGATTAATTCCCAAAGACACATCACACAGCTCGACATGCACTTACCCCTTATTTCAACTCTTTCAAGCCTTTTTTTATTCATTTCATTCCGCAAGCCCTAATCTATCTTTGTACCCAATTTCATCAAAATCGGTTCAGTGCTTTAAACGTAAAAGCATAACAGACAGATTTACTTTTGAAGTTAAGGACTGTGACACTGGAGCAGTAAGTAATGTCGAAAAATCCAAATAGTTTCAAATTACTCTAGCTGCGAATCATTAATTAAAGAAAACAAACATTATCTATTTTATTGGAAAGAAATTTAAATAAAGATACAGATAATTAAAATATTCATTAGTATAAAGTGAAATTACCCCGTGAGGGGACTAGATAGAATACTATTCCCCTCTGCCACTGGGAGAGCATCTCGTAAGAGCCGAGTAACCCAGCCCCCCCTTGGCGGTATGGGATCTGTTCCCCAACTGGCTTGCGACCACCAGTATGCGAATCCGACCGCCTAGTATCATAGACGCGTTCCGGTCGAGCCGCATGTGGGTCAGACTCACCCCTCCCTCTCTCATCCCATTAACGCTGCGGATCTAGTGGAGTCTGGGTTTTTGCTCAGTGACCGCTGAAACCGCAGCATTTTTTTCTTCAGTCCGAGGGGGACTGAAGAAAAAAATTAAAACCCATTCTATCTTCGAGGATGCAACGCATCGACAAAACAAGAGGATATCTCTTGTTTTGTTGATGTCCATGAGCGATGGTGGCAACTTACATAAAGGTGGACCATCTGCTTGTTTGCACCTTATCTATCATTAAAAAAAATTAAAGCAAAAAACCAATCGAAAATTAACTCATAACTATCGAAATGAAACTTTGCATGTAGGTATGTTCTATTATATTCATTTTGGATGACAATATTTTCAATTAGATCTTCTAGTTGATCTGATGATGGAATCAGTAAGTGGATAGTGGAACTCTTCAGTGGCTAGTAAATCTTTAGGAACCGTTTAAACGCCTCTCCTACAAATTATAAAGTAAATAAGTAATAAAGTCTACGCTGTAACGTAGACTTTATTACTTTAAGAATAAATTAAACAATCTATCTTTGTATTAAAAATACATTTTAATAATTTATAGTCTGCATTATAAAGCCAGTTCAAAAATAGCTTACATTTTGAACATCCCACGCCTAGATGAATACGACGTAAATGAATTCAGAATTTTACATAACTTTGAAATACTTTAGTTATAGATAAAATGCAAAAGGGAACTAAAGGAGAACTTCCACCAGATTTCTTATTAAAAATTTAATTTGCCGTTTTCAGTAAAAGGAAGTTAGTATACTCGCGATTAAGTTACGTCTAACGTTATATGATTTTATTTATAAGTAAATAAGTAATATTAAATTAATCTACACATAATAGGTTATATTTCAAGCTATGTTTTATTTAGCCCTTCCCTAAGTTTACTAAAAATAATAGTGAATTTGTAACCATTGATATATTCTAAGAACATCTTACTAGCTCGACAACATAAAAGCTGCATTCTAATAGTTTTGAGGCATTAAATGATTTCATAAGGTAAACTAGTCTGATGTAGTGCAAGTAATGTAATATGATGTCGTTGCTCTAAATCTTTTATATTGAGTATGTTGTAAGTTTTATCGAGGACGTAGATGTATACAGACAAATAATTTCTTGTAGAGAATATTATCTATTATAACTGTTATAGGTTATGTTTATTTATAATCATACGAGCGGCCTGCCCTCCCTCCACTCCGAGTATTTGAAGCAATATTATAATTAATGTCCTTAAATTGTCATTCTTTAATCGTGTAGCTTTTCTTTACTTAAAAAAAAAGAGAAAAGAAGCAGATAATATAAGAGCAATAAACACAGATAAAGCTATTAATCAAAGACAGAAAAAAAAGAGGATGAGAGACGGGAATACTATAAACTTCTCAGTGAAAGAATTTTTAAAATCGGTTTAGTAACAACAAAATGGCCATATTCTATTAAATTAAAAATGTATATGGCAACACTAAATCACATTTGACACTTACGAAAAGTGCAGTTTTCTAACTGTGAAAAAAAATCAAAATCGGATTAGTAGTTCATGAGAAACCCTTCAATTTACAAAATGACCAGGTTATGGCACTTAAATGGCCATATCTTTTTATTTAGAATATTTATGGCAACACCACATAGCCTATGTTACCCGGAAAGGATGTAGCTTTCTATTGGTGAAAGAAGTGTTTCAAAATCGGTTCAGTAGTTTTCGAGCCTATTCGCAAGAAACAAACATACCTAACATATAAAACAAATATATAACAATCAAAGCTTATTTAGATGTTAGATTACGTTAGGAATAATGAGATGATGAGAATAAATATCTCAACAAAATTTGTTAAAAATGCGAGCGGATGGTCAGTAAACAGGTAAACTTAAAAATCCAATATTCCTGGTATAAAATTCCATTATCTATTGAAGAACAGTAAGCAGTAAGCATGCAAAGTGAATATTAAAGAAGCTTTAGCTCTAGCAACTGTGATAAAACTGTTACATTTCCTCGTAATTTTCACACTTCATTGCTGTAACTGCACTTCCAACTTATAATGGGATGTTTTACAGACAACTTATTAATTATTTTAATATTATAGAATTGCCCTGGCTTTGCACGGGGAGTAGAGTATATTATGCCTACATGTATCAGACCATACGTCGTTTCGTTATATCTCAATAAGGGATTAGGCGGCGTTCAAGATCCCATGCGGCTAGAGTTTTTCCGACATTTTCAACAATTATCGTCTATTTAAAACATTTTTTTATGGTAGATAAGGTGCTAACGAGCAGATAGTCCACCTGATGGTAAGTGGCCACTATCGCTCATGAACATGCCGGATGCCGTTGCATCCTCGAAGGTAGAGTGGAAGTAGAGTGGTTCAGAATGATCGGTTTCTTTTTACTTTCTTTTGATTATCTCTCTCTCTCTCCCTCTCTCTCCTTTACCTATTCAATTTTATTTTTGCTCTGTCCTCACTCTTTTATTATCTGTCACTTTTCTAGACTTTTTCTTTCTATTATTTTTCTTTTTATAACTTTTTCTTATTCTCTCTTTTTTTTCAAATAGTTAAACGAAAAACTACACAATTACAGAGTGGCAACTTAAGGACATCAATTATAACATTGCTTTAAATACCCGGAGCGAAATTCAGATCAATAGTGTAAAAAATACAAAAAGGAAGGCAAATTCTCTACATTAGTTGTGTTTGTCCTAAGGTACCTTAGAACCGCATTGCGTTTACAAATTATTACAGTAAAGACGGTCGTTTAGCCCGGCCGACTGTTCACCGGCTCCCTATGTAGAGACGGCCCTCCCGCCTGCGCAACTCCAACTCCCTTACTTATATTCAGGTTACTAGAAAATGTTGATAGCGCGATGTAGGACTGATGCTAAAAATTACAAAATAATAGATGTTTTTCCAATTTGATTACAACTTTTTAAAGGTTTTAAATCTTTAAAGTCGATATAAACATAAAAATTCAATTTATTTACTTATTAATATACTGAAAATAAGGTTTGATTTTTTAACGCTATAGTCTCTTACTGTGTCTCTGTCTATTTTAACTCAGCGAGCAAGGTATGCTTGTTTATATATGTCGGGGATTTTAAAACGATGTGAAAGGAGATGGAAGGAGGAAGGTGGGGAATATTGGGGAACACTAAAAGGGGGGGATGTTATAGAATGGAATATTGGGTAAACGCGACGCAGATACTTCTACTGAACGGATAAATTATCAAATATGATCTCTAACAATTACGAGAGAAACCTAAGCAGTGCCTTGGACTTGTGACCAAGGTGTAGGCTTAAGAAGCTCCTATAAGTAATTACAACACTCGCCTCCACTGCTAGCCTATCTATTTAAACCCAAGGTTAAACGCACATAAACCGAATCTAACACAAGGCTAACCTAACCTAAGGCTAACCTTTTTTTTTTTTTTTTTAATGTGGGAAATGCATTTACGCATACCCCTTGAAGGGGTTATGTGGGACTCCCAGCGATAAGCGCTGGACTACCGCACTAAAACCCACCACCGTCCATGCCGTATGTTAGGCGCCGCAGGAACGCGTTAGCATACTACTGCGGACGCCTCGGCACAACCACCCGTCTGCGGGTACAAGTACCCGCAGTTCAAACCCGCCCATGGGCTCGCTTTACCAAGCACCTAACCGAGGAGGGATGCCAGGACATGTCTACTGAAACACCCAGTCCCCGGAGGAGTCAGAAGCGGCCCATATCCCTCGAGATCAGGTCGCTCACAAGTCATCTCTGCTAACAGAGGAGTACCCGGAGCGACCCGTACCTCCGGCCACCGGACCCCCCTGGACTTAACCGCCGTCTGCGACGCCCAGGGTACGAACGTTGGAGTTTAAGGCCCGCGCCCGTCACGCCGGCGCTCCGCGACCTCCGCGCCCAACCTTGGCGCAAACCTCTGCGCCGGCTGCCCGACCGCTCCCCCCATCCCGGATACGCTACTACACCGAGACAGGAGTCGACGGCGAAACATCCAGCGCAAGAGACACTCGCGCTTACGCGCCCCACCATGACGCTTTCACGCCCACGCATCAAGTATGTCCAACTGCCCCCCCGATCATGGAGTACGGTTGCGCCACTGAGTGGCTACCCCACGAACGGAGGCGCAGCGGGACACACAGAACTAGACGCTGCAACCGCCCACTGCGCTTACGCGCCCCTCTTCTGCGGATATTGGCCTCCGGATAGTAATAGTGGAAAATTACTATCCGTAGTTGCCCAGGGTGCACCGGCCCACAAAATGGTGGGCTCTCGAGGAGGTTTCCGCAGCTAGCACCCCAACCTAAGGCTAACCTAACCTAACATTGTGTTTACTTAACCACGTGGCAATTACATTGTAAGGACTTACGTGACCTTAGTTGGACAGCACTTCCACACTACACTGCACTTGACACTATCACTATCACTAGCACTACTTAGATGATGTTCACTTCTTGAGAGACCGCGCACGACTAAGACTTCAGTTAGACTGTCGATCGCATATAAAGGGTCGAGGGTAGAGACTGTCAAAACAACGGAAGTGACTACTACCCCACTCCAACGCCATAGACATCGATAACGATTCGATTAATCGATAATCTTCTACTATGCTTCTACATATATACAATGACATTTTTTGCGAAACTATTGCTAGTAATCTCAATTAGCGTTTTATTGGAAATTAGTTTCTCAATTTATAAGACGAGTAGTGAGTCATTGATTTTGTTGTTATTGAGTAAAATAACTCTTTAAACCTATTGCTGAGCCTCAAATCCAAATCAAAATTAATATCTTTTATGTGTTAATTGGAAATACTCATCAACTTTTTATATAATGCTAATGGTCTAAGTTTAATCGGATATTTTTATAATTTGAAATTATTGAGTTTTTACTCAAACCTATTCTCAATTTTACCATATTAACGTGGCAAAAAGAAACCCGCCATTTTTTAAATTATAGGTATAGGTGTAAAACAGATTTTTTTCGCATTTCTGTAAGTACCTAAATGATTCTTTGAAATGTCAATCCTGTGTTCGATCTGTAGTCAGTTGTTTCGGTGATATTGGTTACCATATCGTCTATGAATGCTTTGTATGCCTTTATAAACCTAATTTAAATAAGAAACTATTAAAATGAGCAGATATATTTTGATGAAAACAAGTTTATTTAATCACCCTTATATGCAATCCTAATTGAAACTATTAATAATGTGGTAACAGTATACAATAATAAATTTAAAACTGCATTAATAATAACATCATTTTAATATTAATTATAGAGATTCGGATTAAAAGAAAATTTATAGTGATATTAATATAAATAATTGCAACAGACCAAATGTTGAGCGTAATCCCATAATGTGTTCATCACTCTCAAATTGTATGATTGCATGTATATTTTAATCTGTTAAAAGGTTTGCTATCACTATAATTGAATTAAACTATTGAAACCTTATATATTATTATACATATTGTCAAACCAATACATATATGGTATTATTTTTTAAAACTTTTTTGCTTACACAAACAGTAACAAAATTATAAATGAAAATAAAATGTAAACGGTAAGCAGATAATGATCTAAATTATAAGTTTTATGATCACCTGAAACTGGTTTATTATACATTTCAATTTGGGGATTGATAGTGCTACCGCCAAGTCGAGCAAAGCGAACAAGCAAAGCACAGGCTTTAACAATTAACATACAATCTTGTTTGCGCCATGTACAAAATAAACCTGGCCGGATGGCCTGGCCAGTTTTTAATTTCTAAACTAATTAGAAACATGATTTTTCATTGACAAACATTTCATTCAATCACGTTTTGAGGAAAGCCACATATTTTGTTTGTCGATATTTTTAGTTTATTTTATATTTTTGAATGTGAATATTCATTTAAATTATAATTTCAAGATGCAATAGCCATCTCTTTTAATCAGAACTTCCTATGAAACTACTCAACAATTTTAGAAGGTTTTACAACATATTTGATCCTCTGATATTTTCATGTCTACAGATCTAGAAGCCTTTTCAGTGATCCATCGATCCCGAGTCTATCAAAGCACTATATAGAATTTCTTGTCAAACGATTATACTTATATGCATAATTAAAATAGGCTGCTATTACACATGTCTAATATTGATGCGGTATCTATATTTTCAAAGTAACATAAGAGGATTTTCTTGCCATTTCTTCTCCTCAGATTAACATTATTAACTGAAATAACTGAATTGGTTTTACATGAGATAATAAAACTTTTTAGTGTCAAAAGATTTTATTGCGAGAATTACCTTCTTTTACACTTTATGTGTTGATCCTTACCTTAATCACTTACAACATAAATTGTTACGAAAAGATCGATCAAAATATGAAAAAAATATCGCAGATTATGTTACCCTGTTTTTGCCTTTACTTAGAAAAACCATCCTTTGTTAAACTTGCTTATCCTGACAGCATTATTTGAGCTAAGGTACAGTCAGCCACGCTTGATACTAACTCTTATAGTTATGAGCATTCAGCCTATTATGATATTAGAGTTTTCTTGTGAGGTCCATTGTACTGTCCCTAAGCTAGGAACAATGATTTATCGACTACTTGGGACGCATTTACTACTCCGCTTTCAAAACTTTTCTGGGTACCTGTTAGAAAAACGTTAGCCGAGCATATTAAATTTTATGGATAAAGCTCTTGTATGAAACTTACATGTTAAAAGTAGGAAAGTTACTTCAAGTCTAAATATTAAAACCGTGCTGCAGTAAATGTTTTATACTTTATTTTAGTTTTTATGGATTCTGTCTGTAACATAATTTTGAAGCGTTTTTCTGTAAAAGCTTAGGAGGTAATTATTTTTTTGCAGCTGGATAAACGTACCTTAAAAACCAGTTTTGTTTTAGCAAATACGGCCAAGCAATCAATTTTTCTTATAGACCATGATCGCTTTCATTCGAATGTAAGCAAATATCTTTGATGCCTCTAGTTTCCAATTACGTAAAGCAGATTCTCCCCTCTAGATGCTTGTGCTGTGGCAAAATTATCAAAAGCCACCACACACTGGGTTCCAGCATTGTATAAGTTGTGAGTTAGTATAAACTGCACAAATTTCTTGTGTGTGCGTACACATTATTTTATGTTCAGAAACCTCAGCCTTCAGGCGATGGTGGCGCCGTTTAGCATGGGACAGTTTTTCAGAGAATCTCCAAAAAACTGCGTTTCTGGGGGAGGATTTGACTATCCAAACATAAAAATGTTTACACACACATACCAATTAATATTATCATTTCGGCTGCTCATGGTATTTAAACTATTTATTGTTTATTTCATTAACATTAACATTATAGGGCAAGGGATTGTAGTAATTGCTTGAAAATAAAAACAAATCGTAGGAACTGTCCACTTAAAACTAAACAGTGGCTTTAAAGAGTTGTGTATTTAGGTCTTTTATTCAAGTCGCGTTTATTGTTGCTATTTGAATAGAAGTGAGCAAACACAGTTAGTTAGCGGCACAATTGTACGTTGAAACGTTAATATCTTGGTGAACGTTTAATTGCCTTGGAATGCCATTTATATGTGCTTAAACGTTTGCACTAAAACAGTTTAAATCTGTGTATATTCAAGGAATTTAAAGCGTTAGTTTCATGTAACAGGGATTTGAAATTTGAGAGATTATTTTTAATGTTATCCTTTCAAATTGATTATATTTATACTTGCCTAGAACTTGAGTTGGTGTCAGTTTTAGGGATAACTTTATAAACTTTGGGAACTATGATCATAAGGGAATTTTAGCAACTTTTGAATTTGTTAAAGCATTTGATTACATTTGAAAATTTGTATTAATTTACGGCTGATCTTTACATGACTCAACGATTATTTCATATTATTATTTCTATTCACTCTTTAACAACAATAGATTTTTAAAATCGTATCTGAATAACTTTTCAATACAAATGTTTCGGTCATTACCTTAAAACAAACAAGTTGCCCACGTTTAGTTTTAATCAACATTTTAAATAACTCGTGTCGGTGAACCAATTGTGTAAATAACAAAGCGCGGTTTTGCGAATAATTTATACACCTACCCGCTTGTATTATTTTACTATTAATATTCTAATTAAAATAAAATGTAGGTTATTCAAAATTATCTTAACCAAGATAAAAGGTTATTTTATTTAAATTTTTTATTATATCAAAATAACACTCTTTTATAATTTATCAACTTTGTGGCAAAAATATAAGTAATTGAAATGTGACACTCCACAAAACTTTATTACATTTCCACTTATACTACGTTATATAATGTTCACTTTATGAAATTACTTGTCCAATTATCGTTAATTTATCAGGACAGAAGTCAAATGAACAAGATGCTGAACATGAATTAGTATGAAAGAAGTGTTCAGCTGTATATTTTGTTCACATTACCCTCATTCTTTTCAACAGAGATGGAAAATAAAAATTGCTACAGACTTGGAGATCTTTCCTTTCTAGAGTTGATGAAATCATCATCACTGTTAAAGGCTACTGAGCCTGGTTTGTCTCCTCATCAGAATGAGGAGGGATTAGGCCAGAGGTGTTTGCAAAGGGTCGAATTTGGACCTCTCGAGTAGACATTAACGTCTTAACCACTGAGCCATCACTGCTTGATGAAGTAGACCGAAAGATCCCTAGTCTTTCGTGAGTTTCTTATGCTAGAAAATTGTGGATACATAAGGAGGGACTCTCCTGTGAGTGAGGACAGTGAGGAAAAATTTTTGGGTTTACTTTGTACTTATTTTTTGATATACCTACTAATTTATCATCATCTTAACCCATTACTGGGCGGGTCTTTTCTCAAAATGCAAAATGGTTTGGAACAAGTGGGATTTGGCGGACTTCACATACCTTAAAAGACATTATGAAGAAATCTCTGATGTTTTTCTTAAGCATATATTAATTTTTTTTAATGGACAATAGATAAGCGCTTGACTAAAATCTCACTTGATGGAAAGTGATGATGTAGCCTAAGATGTAGCGCGCTTATCGAGAAGATGCCTATTTATTCTCCGTTTAAAGATATCCAAATTGCATGACTTCGGAAATACTGACGCCAGTAATGGGACGGCAGCCAGTGACAGATTTTTATGACCAAGTTCCTCCCAAGCGAAAATTCGTGAAATACATAAGGGGTTAATATTATGATAACTCGTGACCGTCAGCTGCGATTCATGCGTGGGTGGGGCGAGCAGTAGCATCCTCTCAAATATATAATATATATAAAAAAAAATTTTTTTTTCAGTCATTTCCTCTCGTTTGAAAATTTGTCGGATTATAGTTTAACTAGCATTTTGAAGGAAAAATAAAGTCAGCTAACAGCTAAAAAGCATAACGTGGTGGGATATACGTCAGCTGTCTGCTTGACCATGTAACATTTTGTTTTTTTATAGCAAAATCACAGTTACCATTTAAGTAGCTTCATACAAACAGGAGTTTCGCGAGTTAATGAACGCCCACCCACGGAATCGCAGCTGACGGTCACGAGTAATCATAATATATATTCCTTTTGCAGTATACAAATTTTGACTCCAGAGAAATTGATTGACCGAATTCGAATCTGGCTCCAGTACCATAAGGCGTTCCACTCCTGAGTCGTCCGCATTAGAAAAGACGTAGTAAAACGCTTCGTACATACAGGCGGTGTGTAGGGGTGGAGGAGAAGGGGTAGGTCCCTTCTCGGCGTCTTGTAGTTCTGTGGTACAATTATAGACTTTTTGAGTATCACACCAAGTTTCTCATGGTAACCGCTTATAAATGACTATATTTGAAAGCTTAAATAACATTTAAATCGCATTTCTCAAACAAATATTTAAAAGTAGACGAAGGTTAGACGATTGGAAATGCTTGTTCTCGTTCAATATGTAACCGCAGATTGCGCTCGTATTTAGTTTTCCTAGCTTTCAACTTAAGATGCAACACTTCAGGTACACTTCTTATCGCTTAGTTTGTTCAGATTTGCACTTAGTTTACACTTTAAATTTTAAATTTCAAGACAATTTTCAAAATGAAAGGTAACTTAAAGCTAAATATTACTACTCTCCATTTGATTAGGAAAAACCATTAGTGTTGTTACGATTTTTGCCAAATAGTCTATTGTAGTGCTGGTGAAAATGCTGATTGTCTATTATAACAGATGCTGGGTCTCTGTTATTGAAAGTACTACATCGCTACATATTATAACACAAAGTACCACACTGCATTTATTCACGATACACTCATAAACTACTGATCAGATTTTCATGCGGTTTGCATTAATAGAAAGAGTGATTTATATGGAAGGTTCAAGAGTAGTATTTGTTAAGGTTTTGTGGAAATTGTTTGAAATATGACGATAATTGTTGAAAATGTCGGATAAGCAAAGCTTTCGGAGATTTCATTGATAACGTTATTTAATTCCGTTTTTACCAGTTTTAATCCTGGGATAGGTTACTAGTAAGTTATCAGAACAAGGTAATGAATTTTGCTGCTCTAAAACTACTTAAAAATCCATCCTCTAGATGTCCTTAAATAAAGAACCCAAATTAAATTCGCAAAGAATCGTATGAATGGTACAAAAACCTCCATTACGTATTTCCTTGGTCTCTTAATGACGTCATTATCTGTAAAATGTCTTCTCCCCCTGACGGTGAAGTGAAGTGAAGTGATGACAAATGACGCGGGACAATGCGGACATTTTGACCGCGGACTTTTATAAGTTACCTTTATCTTCTATCTGTACATATAACAAAAATTGTAGACTTACCGTGTTTGTGCACGCATCGGTTAAAACGGCTGAGCCGATTTGAATTAAATCTGGAATTCGTCTTCCAGAAGATTAACAAATAGGATACTTTTTATCCCAAAAGAAAAAAAAACCCGTTTCCATGGGATAGAAGGCCTATCCTTGGTACAAAAAAAGCTAAACCTGAAAATTTAGAATTCATAATATACATAATTCAAGACACGAGTATATTTCTTTCGCAGACGAAGCCACACCGGACCTGGAACCTGGGACATAACCTCTAAGAACTTGTAGCATTTGCGATACCCTATGCGTACTTTCGTGTGTGTGAAGTTAAAATTGATTGAAATAGTAGTTATTGAATCACAATTAAAGTTAGTTAGTTCGCTTACTAAAATCCTCTTCATGCACACAAATGCAGTGAACACTCTAACTCCTAATATAGAGATGAAATGTGATGAAAAATGATTACAATTCTGAACCCACTGTTGGGCTCCTTGTTTGACTACTAATAATATACGCAGTTAATGTTTATTCCACTTTCAGGCTTTACCGCAGCCATTGATTGACATGATTTTGACTTAAAGATACGTGACCTTAAAAATAAGTAAGTCATTTTTTTTTCATCAAGTAGCCCATATTCATCATTATTTTCATAATTATTTTGATTCAAGAATATAGCATACAATCTAAACGGAGTTTTAAGACAATTATATCACTAATGTTAGCAACATTTGTTATGTTTTTATTGTGATAGTCATTTTCTTGACATTCATATTTGTGTATTTTATTAGATATCGATCGTTAAGACAGTCTGGATAGCGGCGGTAATTATTTAAAGGTAATGTAATTTCGGTATTTCAAGCAAAAATATTAAAAACATGTTAAGAGGAAAGAGCGTAGTAAAGGCATCAAGTTTTTTTATGGTGGTAAGATGACAAAGTGCCTCCTCGCGGGCAGGGGTCGCATTTGCAAGAGTAATGACGGAGGCTTTGATATGTGGCAGGTGAAGAATGTGTTGAGTCGAAGAAACTTACCTAAATTATGTTTATTGGATGCTAAAGTGATGTTTTTTAGATATCACTTAATGTATATAAGTCACACTGACGCACATCCTTATATACCGATTAAAGTGGGTTGATAAATTTTTAACGGTTTCTCTAAAGGATTATATTTTGTAATCATTTTAATTGTGTTACTGATTCGTGGAACTCAATCAAACAAAAACAAAAAATTCATCAGATCAAAAATACTTCCAAGCTTTTGAGAGCTATATAGCGATTCGCCCTACATATATTATGTTATAGACATTTCCATTAATAATAATAACACAGTATCTTGTGTCTAAAACGTGACCTAACTATAATTTTTGATCACGTTATAAAATTTACTTAAAAACATTACTCTTAAAGTCACTGGGAAAAATGAAAATGGACTAACATGGGCTTTTTTTTTAACCCATGGGCATTGGCAAAACTAGAGGTATCTATTGTTTAGCCGATGCGTTGCCGCCTCGAAAGTTGAGTTAGGAGGGGGAGCGAAGAGAAGAATGCTGCGGTTTCAGTGAACCCTGAGTGAGAACCCAGAGTTTACGGAAACTGAAGCATCAATGGGGTGGGAGAGGAAGGGGGTAGACCTGGCATATGTTTTCAAAACTAATTTTTATTTTGTCTTTTTTCTTACTCTTAATTTGATTTATAGGTTTTCGTATGGAAAAACAGACCAAAAATTTTATTATATTTTAGTTGAGTCAATTTTAGTCTGAATGGTCATAATCAAAGGTAAAACTGTTTGTCATTACCCGCAAGGGAATTAAAAAGTTTTTATTTCTATTAAATTTGTCATTGCATTGGTTTTATAGCACAAATAACATATTCAATCATGAAATCAAAAATGTGTCATATACCTACCATAAAATTCTTATTTGCAGGTGGTAAACTAATCGTAACCTATATTCATGTTTGGGGGGCAGCAGTTTTCCGACGGCAAAGTTAATTTTGTCCTTTAATCTTGTACGGAATCCTAGTGCGTGAATCAGGTCGCATCCAAGTTGCTGTCTCCGTCAGGAGAAAATCCAGACTAACCCTAATATAAGTGTAGGGTTGCCGCCACAATACACCACCAAGCCTTTATAAGTCAGTACCAAATTAGTATGAGCGATTGCTGTATATTCAGGTCGCTTTAGAATTTCCGAAATGAGGGCGCAGTTTTCATGCCATTTATATCATCTACAAATATCACTCACCCATTGATATATTGGGGATCGTTAACCGGTTTGCATACTATTGGTAAAATATTTTTCATTTATTTACAAATCTTTTAGCCTAATTTAAACCACATATTATTGTCTCTTTCTAACAATTGTGCTATTAAATGTGTTATCTGCGTGGAACTGATACCGCATAGTAACACGCACAAGACAATAATAATGTGTACTTAAAACGCAAACCGAGTGAGTAACCAATATTAAAAACTTACTCCAAACCTTAGTAATGGGGACATCTCGATACCACACCTTTGTAAAGCCATTATGGTCATCAGGCGAGCTCCGTTTAACAACTGGCTTAAGTCTATCGGTATAGAGGTTATATACAGTCTTGGAATAAAATAAAAGTAGAATAGAATAAAATAGAATACTACCCGCAAATATAAAGTTATCAACGGTGTTGCTAACTAATGTAAAACCAAGGACAAATATAGTTATTATTTGATATACTTCTCTTTTAAGTGCATATGAATATTATCTTCTAATTCTTACTACACAGTTTAGTGCAGATATGCATTAAATTTATCTAATATTTGTAGATAACCTAAGCAATCGAATATTCTGAACACAACTTGGAATATGTAGTTAAATCCAATCAGCTAGATACGGAAACGTATACACTATCAACGTATCAACGGGTAGCTTTGTCATTAGGCTAAAGGGCCCTTATCTGCATCTACTAGTAGAATAAGGACGAGACTGGCTAATGACTTTCTAACGTATATAGTTTTAATTATATTTATATTGTAATATAACTTTTAAGCTGCGTTTCGACGAGAGATGAGCGAGGATTTGCAGTGAGAGAATGTAAATCGCTTTTTTGACACACTCAGAGGGAGGCTAGGTAATCCTTGCTCATCTCTGGTGGAAACACAGCATTTTAGATGTATAAAAACAGGTGGAAGAAAAATTTCCTAGTTATGAGGCACTGTTGAGGTTCAAATTCAAACCAAACCAAAATCTAGGGGATAGAAAGGTAAAAATTAAGGAAATATATATTTTTTGCAAGTGTCACTTCAATAGTGTAACTCAACCAATTTAGATTTCAATTTTCAAAGACGAATTAACTGAATTAATCAATTTTATAATAAAGTACAAATAGCAACAAGGTTTCGAAGATAATAAATTACTTTTTAGAAATTAGTATATATATTAATGTAACTGTATTAGTTTTATTTTATAATGTAGAGGCAAATTAGGGGTAAAATATAATTCTCAAATTGAAATTCAAAAATTTCATATAAATCTATTATAATTTCGGGTCACACTAGCTGACACATCCTCGCTTCGCAATAGGTTATTACTATACCTAAAATTTTATCAAAATCGTTTTCACCTTTTATACCTTCCCTGAACTTTCACAAATATTTGAAGATCAATATTAGCCAAATTGGTCTAGCCATCCTCGAGTTTTAGCGAGACAAACGAACAGCAATTCATTTATATATATATAAAATATAGACAGATATTTAAGGAATTAATCAAATTCATTTTATAAAGAGTTAGGTAATGTTAGTAAATTTTAGAGAGGCAAAAGCTATTTAAGACATTATATGCATTGACTCAAGTTTTAATTATTTTTAATAAAAAAAATTATATACCTTTTATACCTAAAGAGATAAGGTTTCTGTTTTACAGTAATTCTCATTATACTTTTTTAAAGCAAAATATAAAGCGAGATCATGGAATCACGTTAAACAGATATCTCTAAGCTCGCTACAAATACAGAACAAATTATAGCAATTTATATTAATGAAATACTATATCTAATTAAATAGACTAAGTCTTTAGCTATAAAATAGAAAATTACGAAATACGAAGCAGATTTGTAAGGTGACATATTTATTTTACTGTATCTAAGATTCCAGTAATCTTGACCTACTTTCTAATATATTAAGCTCAAAGTATTTCTGCGAACGTTAGATGTGCTTTTGACTTAATTAAATTTTACTTGTAAATAAAATGTGAAATAAGATACTAAAGACACTTAAAATGTATCGGATTTTATATATTACTAGTCTATTACAATTTTGAATTACATAAAGTGCTATTTAATTGGCCAATATATAAAATAACTAGTTCCAAATTTAATATCATCATTACAACCCATTAAAGGCCTACTAGTCCATCACGCTGGCCGGGTTGGCAGACTTCACACACCTTTGAGGATAGAAAACTCTTAGGAGTTCAGGTTTCTTCACGATGATTTCCTTCACCGTTAAAGCAGTGATATTTAATTTCTTAAAACATACATAACTCAGAATAGTCAGAGATGTGTGCCTGTTGGGGGATCGAACTCGGACTTTCAGAATAAGACACTCATGTCTGCACCACTAGGCGATCACTGCACTGCAATTTTTTTATATACCTATATTAAATATTATATATGCAGGAAATAATTGCTATTTATATATATAATCTGCTTGTTACGTTTTCTTTTACGCTATTTTGATGAAATTTGGTACAGCTTAGGAAAGGATAGGCTAAGTTTTACTGCAAAAAAGACTTGAAAAGGGCATGTTAATCAGTGTGTCCGTTTATGTTTTTAGGAATTAATGCTAAAAATATACAAAATATACGTGGTTATTAGCACACGAGCGAAGCTGGGACGGGTTGATTAGTATATATTACTTTAAATATTTTTTCAGGACTTACGGATTAAAAGATGTGTTATTATCATTATAATATAAATATGTAATAAAAATTTCAATAAAAACGTATATTTTATACATCAATATTAACTTTATCATTAATTTAATTTTAATATTTTCTTTAACTATACATTTAAATTTCAGGAACTGTTTCTGGCTTTCAACTTTCTATCACATAGCAATTTGAGATCGTATAATTGGTAAGTAAAGTCTATATAATAATAATTTTATAATATTAAATAACCTAGTCCTACGCTAAGGAAGGGCGAATCAGTTAGTTTTCTAATAACTATGCTAAAATCATAAGTTCTCAACTCTACTGCAAGATTATGCATGCAAAAGGGGTCCAAGAAAATATGAGCGGAGTGCACCGCTTGAGATAATTGCAGTAAACCCGCACTAATGAGGATTGTAAGCGACGTAATTTAACAACTACTGCCTGGTTACGGGAATTTTGCAAGTTCATGTCAAGTATTTTAAGAACTAAGTAGTGAGTATCTTACGTATGTAGCTGGAAGTTGAAATAAAATGTTTAGCCAGTAGCTACGTTTACAGCTGAGGTACATACATTTTACTTTACTACAGTTAAATGGATTTAAAGTAAGAGATTGAACCATTTTACCTATATTTACCAAATCACTTAATAGTCTCCAAAATTTTATCGACCTTTAGACCCTTTAACATTTATACAACTTCTTTTTTATGACACTTGATAAGAAATGAAATCTGAGTTTAATGCGGCGCGACTGGAGTACATCAAATACACTTGGTAGTATTCACATGCTGATGGTCGCAAGTCACTCAGGGGTAACCGCAATGTCAGTTTGGTTACTCGCCTTACACAAAGTTGTTCTCACTTTATATTGTACTAACCGACCCGCGCGACTTTGTTCACGTGTTGCTCAGCTCCTATGGGTCGTAGCAAGATATTAAATAGCCTAAGTTACTCCTTGTTAAATCAGCTACCTGCCAGTGAAAGTCCCGTCAAAATCGGTTCAGCAATTTCAGAGATTAGCCGGAACAAACAGACCGACAGAGAGACAGACAGAAAATTGTAAAAAATGTTTTTTTGGTATTAGTAAAAAGCAGTTATTATCGATTTAAAGCAATTACAAACAGACACTCTATCCAGACAAAAGAAAAAAAATACTTTAATATGTATGATCAACGAAATCTACAAAAATAAAATACACAATCGGTGTTCCTAAGCCCTTGTTTACATCTAACCTATTATTATTTTTTTGCTCATGTAAACCTTTTACAAGCTACTGTCTACTACTGGGGGTCAATAATGGGAATACTTTGGGAATAACCGGTCGAGTTAAGCAAGCAGAAGTTAAGGTACCTAACAGACAGATACGTTAGTGTTTATACATTCAGTATAGATAATAATTTTCAATAATTACCTAAATTTAAAATCTTACTTTGACATTTTAGGCATTATTTTGAAGATTTAAATAAATTATTTTTTTAATAAAAATAAAATAAGTATTAGCACACTAATATATGTTTAACGTTCTTTTTACAGCTTACTCATAAAAATAATAAAACCCAAAACAAACTTTCGAAGAAAATATAAAAAAATAATGGGAAAAAATGCCATAAAAAATTATCCAAGTGTGATAATGTTTCACACACTTCGTAATATAATTTTGTTACAACTTCCGAAGTTTGGGAAGTTTGCGTCATCTCTCACAAAGGATATCATAAAGTGGCATCGAATTACCAACTTTCGCTACACTATTAATCATGCTTTGTTTGTATATTCACTAAAACTTACATTGATTTTATCTTTAAAATTTGGAGTATCATGCAAAATATGGGTAATTAAAGCCAAGCTATAGATCTATAATTAGAATGTCCATAATCTTAATGTTTTTTCTTTAATATTATAAACGTAAAAGTTTGTAGTAAATGTAGCTCAATGGATTTAATTGAAATTTGGCACACAGATATTTATAAAAGCTAACATGGTAGCTTAACTAACTGCTAAATTACACTCAAAAGACTACAAGAAATTAATAATACTATACTGTTTATATAAACCAAAATTTAAAAGACAGAATTAATGAACTAAAAATCGGGCAAGTGGGAGTCAGACTTGCGCACGAATGGTTCCGTACTCAATTTGCCAACTATAAAAAAAAATTGTATCTGTAAGCTTATGGTGTTCTGAATTCCTTTACATATGCTATAAGTTATTGCCAAATTTCATGATTGTAAATCGACTGTAATAGATTTTGGTTCCCTAGCGGGAAATCATTGGTATTTTGATTGCATTGAAATGCAAATGTTTGATGGTTTCACAACTTGTTGCTGAGTATTTGATATTTTTTTTAAGTTTACTAGCCGTATGGATCACATGCTATTAGTATTCCCTTAAGTAAGCTAAGATGCTTGTGTTAGAAGTAGGGCACGTTAGTAGTCTAATGACTGTGATTTGAATCCACGACTTATCGATCGTAAATCCAACGCCTCAACCACTTAGCTAAAGACGCTTCAAATTTAAATTTCAAGATATTATTTTTAAACGGATTATCAAATCAGATAAATAATTAAGTGATCCCTTAAGCTGTTTTTCTGTGAGGTACGGAACTCTAAAAATATCTCCATTTCAAGTACTTTTCTGCTTTATAAAAACATAGTTCACATTAGCTCAGTCTACGAGTGCATTAATCAATCCAATTCATTAAGTAGTTACCGAAACAATATTTTTTATACACAATATCGAATACATGATTTTATACTAAATCTATAAAATTCACCGCTCGACACTGACTCTAATATTTAACACTGCTTCAGCATAATAACACTTACACTAATTATTTAAATACTCGGCAACTGTCTTTAAATACACAACACTTTGAAGTCACACGACAGCCGGGAACAATTAAACCTTATTGCTTAAAAGTCATCCTTTTTATAATACAAAATACGGGGAGTATTCATCTATTACCACCGTAATGACACGTAGGGTCATAGGCCTGTGTTGCCAAGTTAAAATTCGATAGCCGAAATATTGATCAAATTATTTTATGTACATTTAATATAGGTATTATATAACATATAAGTTCTTAAGGGATAATCATAAAATATGTTTACTGTTTTGAATTTGAATATGTTTATTAAAACACGTATTAATTTATACCCGGGGTACCTGAATATATTTAATTAGTCGACCCCCGCGACTTCGTCCAAGTGTAGCTCCGCTCCTATTGATCGTAGCGTGATGATATATAGCCTATATCTTTCCTCGATAAATGGGCTATCTAACACTGAAATAATTTTTCAAATCGGACAATTAGTTCCTGAGATTAGCGCGTTCAAAGAAACAAACTCTTCAGCTTTATATATTAGTAAGTATAAGATTGAATGTGTTTTATTATTAATTAATATACCCGTGCAAAGCCGGGGCAGTTTGACTAGTAATACTATACTTATATCCTGGATGTTATTCGTAGTGGATATCAGTTTTTTATTACATATACAATTGTATATGGTTGATTTGAAAAATAATTATTCAATTATTATGACAATAACAATATTTGTTTGTCACCTGCTAATAATCAATATCTCCACTTTCGTAGGGTGGCTGTAAGAGATCTCTTTTAGAAATAACTCTGCCTTTGTCAACAAACTGTTAGAAATATAATATTTAAGTAATCTGAGAAGAGATAAAATCACAAATGTTAGCAACACCGTGTATTAAGTAGTATTAGCGGGTAAATCACTTTATGTAATGGCAAGTATACCGACGTTTAGACAGTATATAACCGTTAATGCGATAGATTAGAGCCAGTCTCTCTGGTGTTTTCGCGCAGAGTACATGGAAGTTAGTATTATAGTGCCATGGTGGAGGTGAGAGTTTGTGCATAGCAGAAGACGTCTTTAAACCTACTCCTGGGTCTCAAGTCCCATCTCTGCTCGGCTTCCATCTAGACTATATGTTAATGTTGTCGTTTGAGTGTTAGCTATAGGTATACTGCTATGTATATGAGAGAGATATGATACCCATTATTGTACAGCAATACGTATACACATGCAATGTAGACTGAGGCGAGCAGTGCCTGGGGCGTGAGACCCAGGAGCAGGTTTAAAGAGCTCTTTCATAATATATTTAACTATATATTTAATATATTTAACTATAACTCTCACCTCCATCACTCTACCTCGCTAACGACAATAGATAATAAAGTAAACTTACCTGGACCTCGAGAAGGGTAACCTTAATCACGTCACTATAACACTAACTTCCATGTTCACTGCACGAAAACACCAAAGAGACTGAGACTAATCTATCGTACTAAAGGTTATATATTGTCTTCACGTCAGTATACTTGAAATAATATAAAATGATCTACCCGTTCTACGACTTTATAAACAGTGTTGCTAACACAAGATATAAATTCCACAATGAAAACTAAAACTAAACTTTTGTTACCACGCTCTTACGTCACTAACAACATTCTTACACAAATATAACACTGATGACTTGTGTCTTTACGCGAATTCATCAATCCAATACTTTCAGCTGATTTTTATACAATATTCAAACATTCATACAACCATTATTGTTCTGTGGGAAACCACAACACGTTGTATGTCCGCGCCACACAACGGCTTGTAATAAAAAAATACAATTTATATTTTAAAAAGATTTTATTGATATGTGGTCGGGTTGAGAGCTTTTATATCGTGCCCGCGACATATACAACTTAGTTGGTATCGATGTTTTTTTTTAATTTACTATCAACGAAGTTACAAATGTCGATAAGACTGAAGCGAAGAGAGCGATTGAAGTGTGAACGCCTTTTAGATCTGCGGTCGGGAAGACTATATATTTATTCAGGTAACGTAACCAAAACCTATATTGCTCTAGAATTAATGGTATTATTATTTAAAAATCACAGATCAATACAGTTTATATTGCTGACAAAAGATTAAAAAGAAACTGAAACATTAAAAAGATTTTTATTAATAAGTAACGGCGTCTCGCTTTCACCCGCTATAATTTGGTTAATTCACACTATATTATTATAAATTATAGATTATGTATTATTTTGATGTGTGAGCTATATTTTTGTAAAGTTTCATCAACATCCATTCAGTAGTTTTTGCGTGGATGAGTAACAAACATAAATTCACACATCCATACATTATTACAAACTTTCGCGTTTATAATATTAGTAGGAAGTAGGACTAGCAGACTCATTACAACTACAGACCCAAAGGTATAATTTCCTACATCCTAATCTTAAACCTACAAAATATACACAAAAAAATCATAAATATCGGCCAAGCCTTTTCGGAAGGGTTCGATAACAAACAATGTGACACGAGGTTTGTATATATAGATACTAGCTGACCCGGCAAACGCTGTTTTGCCACCGTGGGCTACCGTTATCACTTAGGGGTATAAAAAATAGATGTTGACCGATTCTCAGTCCTACCCGACATGTCCACAAAATTTCATAAAAATCGGTCGAGCCGTTTCGGAGGAGTGTGGTAACTAACATTGTGACACGAGAATTTTATATATAAGATTTACAAACACCAGATTACATAATTATGTTTTGTTGTATTAGTTATTGTCATGCTTTGTATAATTTATTTTTTCTCCCCAATTGATATGTTCGTAGCGTTAGTGGTGTTCTTTCTTAATTTGAATATCAAAGTGTTGAGCCCTGTCCATATGTATATATATGTCGGAGAATAAGTAAAAGATTATCGATTAATCGAATCGTTATCGCTGTCTGTGGCGTTGGAGTAGGGTAGTGGTCACTTCCGTTGTTTTGACAGTCTCGACCCTCGACCCTTTATATGCCATCGACAGTCTGACTGAAGTCTTAGTCGTGCGCTGTCTGTCAAGAAGTGAAGTAGTGTCTGAATAGAGATAGTGTCAAGTGCAGTGTAATTTGGAAGTGCTCTCCAAGGTCACGTAAGTCCTTACAAAGTAATCGCAACGTGGTTAAGTAAACTCAATGTTAGGTTAGGTTAGCCTTAGGTTAGGTTAGCCTTGTGTTTGGTTAGGTTTATGTGAGATTAACCTTGGATTTAAACAGAGAGCCTGAGTAGTGGAGGTGAGTGTTATGATCATTCAAAGGAATTCCTTAAGCCTACACCTTGGTCACAAGTCCAAGGCACTGCTAAGGTTTCTCTCGTAATTGTTAGAGATCATATTTGATCATTTATCGGTTCAATAGGAGTATCTACGTTGCGTTTACCCAATATTCCACTCATTACCATCACTCCCTTCTAGTGTTCCCCAATATTCCCCAATCTTCCTCCTTCCATTTCCTTTCACATCATTTAAAATCCCCGACATATATATATTCAAATAATTTTGTTTTGTGACATTTAGTCGTTTTAATTTATTTATAATATTATTTTTATATATATTGTTTTTTTTATATGTATTATAGTTTTTATAATATATATAGGTATTCTTTGTATTATATTGTATGTACATTTATACTAATATGTATGTAATAGGGCGTGGATTATATAGTCAAATATTTAGTTTTAGTTAGATTTATGAGTTAGATGTTTTTTTTAATTCTTAGTTCCTGTATAGTGGTTTTAGTATAACGCACATGTCTATCTGTTCATAACCCCTAAGATTGACTGGGAGATAGCACGTATGTGATAAGTCCACCTTTTGTACACATCTTTTTGTTGTTTGTGCAATAAAGACAAATAAAAAAAAAAAGAAAAAGAAAGTGAGACAAAAGATAGTCAGCGAGATGGTGGTATCCACTGCAAATCAGTGACAGACTACGCATTATAGAATTAAATTCAACTCGAGTAAGGGTGAGTGAACTATTTGAACAAACCTCAGCTAAGCGAGGGCGTGTTGGATAGTAATATCCATGAGTATGGATCAAAATAAAAATAATGACCGATATAAAAATACATCATAGATTTTTATCCATACAAACAAATAAAATTGGAGTGTCTGTTTGTAATTATTAAAATAACCGCTTTTTACTAAGTGCATATGGACGTATACACGCACACATATATCAAAACATTTTTTTTAAATTTTGTCTGTCTGTTTGTTCCGGTTAATCTCTGAAATGGCTGGACAGAATTTGACGGGACTTTCACTGGCAGATAGCTGATGTAACAAGGAGTAGCTTAGGCTATTTAACATCTCGCTACGACCCATAGGAGTGGAGCAACACGCGAACGAAGTCGCGGGGGTCGGCTAGTCTAAGTATAATATTTTTAGATCTTTCTCCAAAGTATTTTTAGGAGCTTATAATATTTTCATATCTAAAAAACTATTCAAATAGAAACAGTCGAGTCAGGACAAACTTTGCGAAATATTAATGGTCTTGAATATTGTCTATTAGATAGAAATTTAATATCATATTCAAATTTATATTGATAGACATGTTTAGGGTCCACTAGATCTTACTAGATATTTTTTGTACAAATATTGGCAGACATTACATCTTGACCCTTTTAGAGCATTGAACTATAAGAACGCCTTAAATCATATTTGTTTTGTCTTAAACTTGGTAGACCTAGGTTAAAATGATAAATCTGAATAAAAAATATGTAGTTCAACTAACAGAAAGACAATATTAGCCATTGACTTTTAATATTATGGACTAACAATATTTTATTAGGTCCGTTATAAAATTTATAGTTTTAACATACTGATTAGCAAGCAGTAATGTTTACGCTTTCACGCTTAATCGACTGAACCGATTTGAATGAAATTCGGTATAGAGATAGACTAGAGTTTGGGAAAGAACATAGGCTACGTTTTATCCCAAAAAAGGCTTAAAGGGTTGAAACAGGGAATGAAATGTACGTGGATCTGTAGGACCGTTTATGTCTGTAATATTGACGTTGAAAATAAAAATGTAAAATATATTGATATAGTAAAAATGGTAAAAATTCGATGAAAATTCCAACCGTGCGAAGCCAAGGCGGGTCGACTAGTATAATTATTCGTTGTCAATAAACATAATCATGCAATTATTAAAAAGTCAAATTTGTGCGAGCTTTAGACACTGTGATATTTATATGGTGATAACGTCCATATTATTACAGGTGAAAGTTTTAATCAAAAATTCCATGTAAACTATTTGCCATAGAAGAAGCATATACACCGGAACATAACTGCACTTCCGGTGATATTACTAGTTCGGGCCATTGGCTAAATTACTTTAAATGTCCGCCGGGCGCTGGCTAGTGGCGTAGTGGTCCACGCTGCATTACTGCATACTCTGATATTCTGGTGTCGCTCTACTTTTATATAATACAAGCTTAAAATAGTTACTAGTACAGAGATTGTATCAGTCTAATAGTATTCTCTTGAACACACTAGGGCTGTAGGGATACGACTGTCACTGAGATATCATACTTGCCCTATACAAATTATTCTTACTCTACTGTCTCTACTAAAATAGGTTAAAAACAAAATTACTCGCTCACTTCCATATATTTATATTAAAGGGTTTGCGTATTGAAGGTTAAATAAAAGGCAATACTTAATATATTTTTTGCTATAAAATGTAAGTTTTGTTTCTCTACTATATCATCATCATCATCACCTGTTAATGGCCTACTAAGGAGCTGCGTCTTCTACTCAGATTGTGAAATTAGGCCATATTTCACCACGCTGAGCCAGTGCGATTGACACACATCTTTGAGAACATGGAGAACTCTCAGGAGAGCAGATTTCCTCACGATGTTTCCCTTCACCGTTAAAGCAAGAAATATTAAATTTCTTAAAACACACATAACTCAGTGGTGTGTGCTCAGGATTGAATCTTCTGAGTAGACATTAACTAAATATAAACCTTCCTCTTGAATCTCTCTATATATTTAACCGTACAGACCACAGGAAGTGCCTTTGTTTTATATTACGAAAATATATCGCATGCGATATTGCTGTGCTTGTGGTTTAGTATAGAGTGTTTAGATAATAGTTCGAGACATCTGAGCGAGACCAACTGGTGACAAAATGTGTGTAACCTGCGAAATATTGCTCTAGCAGTTTATTTTACATTACGTTAGATATATTATATAGTATATGTATAATATATCTAACGTAATGTATATAATTCAGTAATATTGCATGAAATATACCAGTAAAGTGTGAAATAGACTGCACTGAAGGTTTTGTACAAATTGAATGGAGACAAACTTATATTTGCTGTTGGAAAAACTGTTGTCCCCATACATCGGCATAGGTCACGGTAAGTTTACAAACTAAAAAAAAAATTACATTGACGTGATTGAAACGATTTAAGACCTGAGTGTTTGATATTAAAATCAGACAAATGGGTTAAGATCAAAGGAAAGTACTCGTTAGGTTTTGATTCCCTCACGAGTGATGTTTAAACGGCCGTATCTTTTAATTGCTGCTGCAATGGATTCTTGAATATTTCATTAATAATTGAAAAAAGTCTTGCCAGCTAAGTGATCCTAGCTAAACGTTGTTTGTTCATATTTAGAAACATAATCCTGAATATATTAATCAACTAGCTTTTACCCGCAACTTCGTTTGCGATATTGAGGTAGTTATATTAGCCTACAGTAGATCGTCTGTAGATATATTTAATAATTTTATGAGGTAGTCATACTAACTTTACAGGGTGTAAAGTTTACCTTTTACTCCCTTAAGGAATGATTTTCGAAAAAATATTTTACATGTGTTTCATGACTTTCAATGAAAAACCTTTATACTGAATTTCATTTGAATAATTTCAAAAAAGGCAAAGTTTCATACTAACTTTGCACCCCCGTTTTATTCCCTTAGGGGGTGAATTTTCAAAAATCCTTTCTTACTGCACCGCTACGTTATAAATGGAACCCGTGTGCAAAATTAGAAGTTTCTTACCCTTATAGTTTAGGCTCTGCTTTGATATGTCAGTCATTAAGTCAGTCAGCTTCTACTTTTATATATATATATATATATAGATTATTTAGAGATCTTATTACGTATTCATAAATAACCAAAAATAGGCGCTCGCCTGAAAAATATTGAAAACAAATATTTTTGTTAATAGAGTGAGGTGGAACAACGGATATTGAAAATAGTAGAGTAGACTCAGTCAGCGCGTAAGTTAGGCTTAGGTTAACTTAACCTTAGATTTAAACAGTGAAACTGAACGGTGGAAGCGAGAGTTGGAATTCTGTTAAAAGGCCTTGTATACCTTGGTCACAAGTCCAAGGCTCTGCTTAGGTTTCTCTCGTAATTACCAGAGATCATATATAATTATTTACCGATTTAGTAGCGGTATCTATGTTGCGTTGCGTTCACCTCCCTAGTAGTATTTTTTTAATATTCCCCCTCACATACTCCCTGTTCCTTCTCAAATCTCCGAGTTATATAGGTCATCACTGAAAATAAAATTATTAGCCATTCAGCTATTAATTTCGAATCAAAAAGTCAGGTAAAGAAGTTGGCCCACAATCTCCAGGCACTAACGGCTTCTTGTTTAGAGTGTTCATTGACATTGTATTTTGAGTGTTACTGTCAAGCAAAATACATATAATATATTCAATAAATTTGGTAATCAGTTCCGATAGTTTACCGACAGTATAACTAGTATTTAATTGGAATGACTATTAACTATCGTAGTCAAATGTAATTTTATATTTATTGATGATCACATGAGTATTTATTATTTTAGAACACACCATAAATGGAAGCGACAATTTTGCAACAAATAAATGTCTTGTAATTTTATATCCATTTCAAAGAGTTTCTTTACAAAATTAATTTTAAAATCAACATAGACAAAACCCCAAGCATATGGTAGTATTATTTAGAAATAATATAATCTGTGCATAACTGCTACTTATACGCATAAACACTGGTAAGTCCGTTCCGTGTTCTGTATCCGCTGGTTGGAGCTGCCCCAATATTTTTTGGCTGTAAATTCGGGCTTTTCGTAAAATTGCGAGCTTATATATTTTATATCAATTTGCTTACAGTTGCAGCCAATCGTGAAACTTTATCATACCACATAAAGCCCATTTACTCTTTGTTGATCATTTTTTGTTCCATTAGCTATTTTTAGGTTTCCGAAATTTGAAGTGAATAAAGGAACGAAGAACACATAATCTTATAAATACAAAAGCTGTGTACATCACACTTTTAAGCGAATATAATCCATAGATACGTCCAATTATGTATATTTTTATCCTTGTAGAATCAAAATACATAGAATACTTCTTGTCAACTCAGAATATCACGCGTAAAAGGTGATCTAACAAAAAAAAAATTTTGCAGCTGGTAAACTAAGAGTGACCTATATCTTTCTATGTGGAGACTAGTTTTCCAACAGCAAAGTTAAGTTTGTCCCTCAATCCAGTTAGTATGAAACCCTGGGTGAGCGAACTTCACTCGCAGTTTTTGTCTTTGTCTTTTACTACACGCTTGCACTGATCTACCTCATTACCTAACTTTTAAAAAAGTTATCAATATTATCAAAGACTTACATGATCTCTATGATAATCTAATAAATTACCGAATAATTCTTTCTTACAAAACAAAGACTTGAAATAAAATTTACGTTCATTACAATTCCATAAAACAATTACAAGATAATTATATAAAAGAGAGTCCAATTTCAAAAATCACTTTCCTAGAACGGTTAAGGGGACCCTCATCAAAAAAGAGTATTATCCGAAACAACGACAATTTGTCGACGAAACAATTAATTTGTCGAGCAAAGTGCGATGGGGAAATAACTTGGTTAGTCATGAAAATGTTGTTTTCTTACACAATCTTCTGATATAATTGATTAAATACATTGTAGGTACTGTTAGTTATGATTTTGCTAACATTTATTTGAGTATCATTAACTTTCGTAGGTGGCAAAACGTACTTTTCAATCCGAAACCGGAGCATCCTCAGGAGATGTACACTCTACAACAGTCAGTTTATAAACCCATCAGTTTATAACCTAAAACTCTTTTTCTATATGTGTGATCCACTTTGGGGAACACTGAGTTAGAGACTTGTGTTTGCAATCTAGACGTTTCCCGCTGTGTGTACACTTATTTAACTACGCAGCAGATTTTTTTCGATCCGAATCCGGAGTTTCCTCAGGAGATATAGATTCTACAACAGTCAGTTTATAACCTCTTTCAAAAACTCTTTTTCTATATGTGTAGGAGACTGGCTCTTAGTGAGAATGTTCTTTTTTTTAGTTTTCGGTTTTACATGTTTTCTTCTTTTTAATCTATAGATATATTTGGACAATATTCCCATTGAATTATTTTAACATTGAATTATTTATTAATTCTTAAAATAACTAACACATATTTCGTCTAATATTCAAAAATATTAGGGATATAATTTTTGTTGCTGGCCATTACTTGCTCGTAAATCTTGCGTTAAATGTTAGTGCGATAGGTTGTAGGTTTAAATGGAGGATTTACTGGATGAGTTAAGAATATAATTTTGAAAAAAAAATCCTCTCTCACTCAACTCATAGACACCATTTTTTGATATCCATATTTGGCTGTTGGTCGGTTTGTCGTAATTGTGCATTTAATTCAATTAAGCAATCACAAAGAACTTAATTCAATTAAGTATTTGATACCAGGAACTGTAATATTAACAGTATAGGAGCTATACTGCTCAGTAACACTCAAACGACAATGTAATCTAGATAGAAGCCGAGCAATGCCTGGGGCTTGATATATTAACTCTAAACACCTCTACACCACTCAACTTCACTACCAAATATAAAATAATAAAGTACATTACTCACGTGTTCTTCGATTATGGAGGCCTAGCACCACACCACCAAACAACAGTACACTATTAATTTTAATATGCTATATACTACGCGATATCATTTGACAAACTCTATCCTTTATATTTTCTACTCGAAACAAGATAAAATGAACTACCCGCGAATACTAATTTATAATGGATGTTGGTAACAAAAAAATATCTCAAAAATCTGAAAATAGCAAAAAAAATAGAAGATGAAGACCTGGCATCACGACACTAAAGTCAATGTTAACTATGTGAAATCACTTGACAGACTGCCTCAGAATTATCAGGGTATAAATAGATAAGTTATCGTATACCTATTGTATATTACAAAAATCGTCGTTGCATTAATTAACAAAGAAAATCCCGGATATCCAAGGTGAAAATAATATTAACCAAGAGAATATTTGAACCATAAAAAATCAAGCCCTTCCTTACCTTGAAATGAAATATTACCAGGTTGCATTTAATTTACTTCCTTAAGAATTATATTTTACAAAGAAACCGCTTTTCCTCGGGAGTTTCTTGGAACGACTATTGTTTTTATAAACCCATTTTATTAGTTAGATCAGAGATTCCCAAATTTATTTAATCTGTAGACCCCTTAGCGTGTGATTCGCTTGTAAGAACACCCCTTTCTCATTATATAACTCGCGGTCCACCCTGGCTTTGCACGGTTTGTAGAGCATATTATGTCTTCATGGTTTTTATGTCGTAACGTCGCATTCGCTCAATAAGTGATAAGGCAACGTTTCCGATGTTCCATATTTTAACAAATTTACACAAAATCTTAACAAATTATACATCTATACCTTCCTAATATATCACTCTATCTACTAGTAAAAGTCGCATAAAAATCCGTTCAGCAGTTTTTAATCTTGTCACAATTAGACGACAGACAGACAGACGCAACATGAGAATTTGTTTAGTAATATGTTCATTATGTAGTGATTTAAAAACATATAATATTGTTCTGACTAGATTATAAAGATTAAATACACTACTTCGTCCATAAACCCCTTTTTATATATATTCGACTTCTCGATTATTTTTTCTCTTACGTGACCCACTTTGGGGATCACTGAGTTAGAGAGTCTTGTGTTTGCAATCTAGTCGCTTCCCGCTGTCTGTACGCTTATACTTTCAAACTACAAAACAGATTTTTATGCTGTTTTCACCAGTAAACAGAGTGATTCAAAAGAAACAGAGTGATTCAAAAGAAAGATTTATATGTATAAGTTAATATCTATCTTATAAATTTAGTATGTATCGTAGTAGTATATTATAAAACTGTGTTTATAGACCCAAAAATTCAGCATTACTTGGCGCCATATATCAATGTAAACCTAGTTACTGAATTATTGTTTATTGAATTGAATCAGTCACCACACAAGTAGGTAGCTCGACGATCTAACAACCAGCCTCGTACAGCACAATCCAGAAGAGCACACCGTTCACTGAAAAGTGAAACGCGCGAACCCGAAAACAGGACACATCACACAAATAGATTGCGATCGGCAATCGACGTACGTTTTTGACTTGAACGTTCTTGACTCTACAAGCGTGACTCCGCAACTTCGCGTTCGTGATTTCGGGTTCGCTCGTCTCACTTTTATGTGGGCAGGGTGCTCTTCTAGGTTGTGCCATTCGAGTCTGGTTATTCAGATTGCCACGGAGTATAGCAAGGTAACCTTTTGATTCCTTTTGAATTATTGTATGGTAAATGGTAAATCTTGCATAAAATTATGTAACAGTGAGTGTTCAACTGCCATATTTATTGTTTATACAATCTTCGCCTGCAATCTAAGATGTTTTCATGTTTTTAACTTCAGTAGTCTCGTCTAGGCTTTAATTAATCATCTTGTATTACAAATGTACCCACGTAATAATTTAAAATAAGACTGTTATAAATTATTACGTATTGACAGTATCAAACCTCCGTTCCGATAGATTTGTGTCAGTTGTCAAACGGAGCTCTCCTGGTGAACATAAAGGCTATGGTCGTTATGCTGGGATTCAATTATCTATACTCGTATGTATCTTCAGCAGTTTTAGCTTTGTGTTTAGTCAGTTTATTTAAATTAAATAATTAAAAGTAAAAGTTTTTAGGACGTGAGATATTCTAGAGGCCGGGTTTTGCCCATTCTGAGGAGGAAACGAGTTTTCAAGTTCCTTGTGTTGGTAATTGCAGTTCAGAGCTTGTTGTTCTTATCTTGAAGCGTAATGAACGGAAGGAAACGGCAAACTGGAACTTTGGAAGGTTAATTTTCGCGTTCATTCCATATGTTTTTTAGTCTATCTCGAAGTTGGTATCTAATGAACTTAGTTTCGAGAAATGCTGGATTGAAACTGTGCCAAATAACACAATACACCGATTTATAGGTCATTTTAAAACAAATTTTTTCAAACAATTTTTTTATTCTTCTATTAAAGAAATTACTATTTAGTGACTGACAGACATTTAACTATAACCGATTTCTTGATTAGATCATGTCAAATCCATGTATTTTTTTTGTATTGTGACTATTTTGAAATAAAAAACCTATACTTATTCACACCTTAGGTTTTGGAGAACCGAAGATTCAATCAATTTGTACTTTATAGTTTGAAATAGGTATAAGACATGACAGAAATAATAATACTATTTATTTTTAGGCAACACTGACCAAACGTTACTTGTCAAATTAATTAAAGTAAAATAATAACTAGTCTTTCAGAATCTAAACTACACCAGACTCACTGTTACCTTTGGAAAACTTATAAAAATGGGGGTAGTTCATAAAATTGAAATGAATCAAAATAAAATTTATTCAAATAGAAATGGTTACGTTAATGGTTAGAATCTTGGACATGGGAATTAAAGTTTTTTTTTTAGCAACACAAATGATAACTTTATATTCGTGGAAGTGCTTTTTATTTTATTCCAAAATTTGATGTAACATCTGTTCCGATGGAGCTCGCCTGGTAACCGTTATGGTTCCGCAGTGGTGTGGTATCGTGATGCTGGGTCGCCATTACCAAGGTTCGGAGTAAGTGTTTAATATTGGTTACTTGGTGTCCGTTTTAAGTGCATCTTGTGATTGTTACTGTGCGGTATATATCCTGATAAAATCTTTATTGCACACACAAAGTTACAAAAAACAAAAGGCGGCCTTATTGCTAAAGCAATCTCTTCCAGGCAACTCTTAAACAAAGAAATTTATGTACGTATACGGGCTAGTGCTAAAAATTAAAAATTAACCAAATATATTTTAGTAAAATAGAGTAAATACATATTTAAAATACATTTACTACATAAACTTCATACACACTATACTTACATGCATGCACTATATAAAATAATAAATAAAATAAAAATAATGTAAGATAATTAATATAGAAAATGATAAAGTGCGTTAGTTTCATATTGAGATAATATTCTGTAAGACGACGTTTAAAAATATGAAGAGAAGTTGATTAGAGGATATTCGGAGGAAGAGCGTTCCATAGGATGACAGCCTTGGAATCTCCTTGGGTTTGGCTACTTGGTATTTTTAAGCGATTGTCGTGTCTCGACCTTAAGTCACGATCACCGGGAATATCAGAACCTAAATAACAAAATCGTTCCTTTTAGTATTAGGTAGGAAAATAGCAAAAATCTATTCAATTTCTTCTTTTCGTAGATCAAAAGTATTAAGAGTTCTAGTGAAAATATCTGATGGATTTAATTAATAATTTAAATAAAAAACTTACATTCTATTACAAATCTTAAATACTAACTCTATATACAGTTGTCATGGCAACACTTACTTACAGTGTTTTTTAGAACTTATATTTTTTGACGCTGATTGAGAGTCCTTCTCATTTAATTTCTCTTAAATTAAATGAGAAAAATTAATAGAAAAGGAGAGAAGGGGAAGAGGGTATATTGAAAAACAATACAAGGGGTGTGTGATATTGAATGGACTACCGGGTAGAGGCAACGTAGATACTGCTACTGAACCGATAAACAACAAAATATAATGATCTCATTCTATTTTGTTTTATTTTTTTTAAATTACTAGCAGTATGGACCACATACTACTAGTATTCCCTTTACCCCTCCAACTAAGCTAAATACTCGTGTGAGGAGTAGGCCACGTCACTGACTGGGATTGTATCCAACGCCTCAATCACTAAGCTACTGACGCTTCATATTATTAAATTACGACCGGAAGCTAAGCAGTATCTTGGACTTATGACCAAGGTGTAGGTGGAAGGATATATTTTATTCAATTGAAACTCTTCACTGCACAGGGCCTCAGTTTAAACCGAAGGTTAGGTTAACTTAAACCTAACCAACGCGCCGACATAATATTTATAAAAAATCTTTGGATTATTTTTCTCGATTTTGAGCACAAATGAGATATGTATCAACAAACGTAGAATACTAAAAAGCAAAGTTATGAGGTCGGTTCGCATTTACACGTCTGTCAATAGCAATCCGACACGGCGTAGTGTAGACTATTGTGTCACATGAGCAAACACGGCTTTCCACGCATTCTTGTTTGTACTGGTACACGTCAGGTTAATGATACGTCCTATTGCTGTAACTGAACTTTTCATTCCTGCTTTACACACGCTTGCTTACTTGCTTTCACCATCTCTCGTTTGTTGGCTGTTACGTGTCTAACTGGAATTTTCTTTTCAATTAACAACAGATACTAACATTTTTATAAGAAGTTATACAGTAATATTTATAAACATGCGCTTAAGATTGGAATCCAAGCTAATTATGGGAGGTTTAAGTCAGAAGAAATCGAAATATATACAGTCAATCATTTCAAAATTTACTTATTCTCACTCTTTACAACCTTTCTTCAACGCTTTATCAAAACTATATATCGTTATGTAATTTATTACTCATCAACACCTGTATACCACAGAGTGGGGTTACGATTGGCTAATGCCTTTAGTGCATTTACGAAGTCAGTTCTCCGTTCCGTTAATCGAGATATTGATCAAATGAACTCTAATTGTAGTTGCGATCAATGCTTTGTAGTTTTAATTTCGCTGCCCAATATCTAACTAAATTCGACAATATAGAAAACTTACGAGTACATTGATCTCAATGAGGGGATTTAACACCATCACATAAAACTACACTACTTACGCTACATTGTTTGAAATTATTTGTCTGAAATCTAACGGAACAAAAGTAATATATTTTGGATTAGTCTCTAAAATACTAATACGTGTCCATCTCTAAAAATCATTTTAATCTAAAAATAATGGCAATTTCAAAATTGATCACTAATATTATAATTTCGAAAATAGCACTCAAGAAACGTAGGAAATACTTAAGAATACAAAGTAAATAAACAAAAGTGCAATTTAATATACTATTTACGCCATCTATTGACGTATAGTTGGAGTCTGTCTGTTTGTTACACAACCAGGCTTAAATGGTTGAACTGATTTAAATTAAATATGATACATAGATAAAGTAAAACTTGAGGAAGGACATAGGTTATGTTTCACGAAAAAATTCTTAAAATACAAAGTAAACTAATGAGTATGCTCGTACGCCATCTATCGACGTGGGGATGAAGTGCGTGTCGAGCTCTGTGGCCCTTATGTTTTTGGGCATTAGTCATATATAAATTAAAATATAGTTATATAGTGATATGGCGATTAAAATGTGAAATTAAACCTAAATACGCGTGGTAACTTGCTGTAGGGATCGACGAGTTTTTTAATTAACTGCTTATTAATTCTTTTTGTATTCTTAATCTTTATTTGAGGATTAAAAATGAGTTATAACATTGTTAATTGGGCTGAATTATCATTAAATATATGTCGGGGATTTTAAAACGATGTGAAAGGAAATGGAAGGAGGAAGATGGGGAATACTGGGGAATACTAAAAGGGGGTGATGGTATTGAATGGAATATTGGGTAAACGCAACGTAGACACTTCTATTGAACCGATAAATGATCAAATATGATCTCTAACAATTACGAGAGAAACCTAAGCAGTGCCTTGGACTTGTGACCAAGGTGTAGGCTTAAGGACGTCCTTTAAGTGATCATGACACTCGCCTCCACTGCTAGGCTCTCCGTTTAAACCCAAGGTTAAACGCACATAAACCTAACCTAACACAAGACGAGGTAATTACATTGTAAGGTACTCACGTGACCTTGATCGGACAGCGCTCCCAGCACTAATACAACACTGCACAACACTATCACTATTTGGACACTACTTCACTTCTTGAGAGACTGCGCACGACTAAGACTTCAGTCAGACTGTCGATGGCATATAAAGGGTCGAGGGTCGAGACTGTCAAAACAATGGAAGTGACTACTACCCTACTCCAACGCTATAGACAGCGATGATGATTCGATTTAATCGATAACCTTTTACTATTCTCCGACATATATAAAACTGATCTAACTGTAAGTAGCTGTGTATCTATGAAAATTCAGTGATCAAAAACCTGAATGATATTCCAATCCAGAAGATGGACACAATAGTATCAACTGCTCTAAACACTATTGGCCTATTTAATCACTATATTACAAAGGTGTATTGTTAATGATGACATCACATACTATAAATAACGAACACAAAGATATAATAATTGCATAGCAAAACTACCTATATTAAAGTCGTATTATAAATAATAGTTATGAGCACATAAAAGTTAGTTGGAGTTAGTGGCGGTCGATCTTCCGTCGTCGACTCTAATCAATGTATAGTGACATTTGTCAATCTAATTTTTATCTGCAAATGAGGTGTTGCCAGCTTGCTTAAGTGAATTTAGCAGCTCACCGCAATAAAATATTTTAATCTCAAATTATCTCATTTATTCCATTCCAAATTCATTTTACTCATAATATCTATAATTATAATAATTGTATTTTAATTTAATTTAATACAATCCATTAGTAGAAAAACTTTATCATATACAGGAGCATAAAATTCAAATTACTTTAAAAGCATTTATTTAGGTCAGGCAATCTCGTTAACGATAGTGACAATGTAGATGCAACGTATATGGACTTCTTGTTTTATTTTACGTGTTGGATTTGGTCTTAATCTGAATAATTGGTATAAAACTCTTCATAGTTCAGTTGTTTGATTAACTTAAACCAGAGAACGTTATTTCAGTTGAGAATGAAGAATTTAGAATATAAAAAGAATCGGTTAATATCAAATATGTTACTTATACCACATTTGTATTTATTGAAGAAGACAATGTAGAAGAAGCGAATGAAGAAGAATTTTACGCAAAAAAACTGCTTTATTAGATCCTAGTTATTTTAAAAACCTATCTTTAATACCTTTGCTAATAATTAAATAAATTTTTATGTAACACTAGCCGACCCTTGCGACTTCTTACCCGTGATTATCCACTCCTATTGATCTTAGCGTGATGATAAATAGCCTTTAACCTTCCTCAATAAATGAAATAATTTTTCAAATTGGACCACTTCCTGAGATTAGCGCGTTCAAGCAAAACAAACAAACTATTATATATATTTAGTTTTATATTTTAAGTATAAGTTTAGACTTAAAAATGTTTTTTGTAAATTTATTAAATTTGAAGATAAAAGTTCAATCAAAGAAGCACGATCAATGGATACATCAATTGGAGCGAATGATGATATCCATATCCATGGTAATCATTTCACGTATGTTCTGTAATATTAAAAATTTAATTTTAGTATTATTGCAATGGATCAACAAATCAGTAAAAGTTAATAAAGTGAAAGAAATTAGGATAGTAAGTGAAACTAGCGAAGTGTGAGAAGTGATAGAAATAAGAGAAGTGAAAGAATTTGAGAAAAAGGAGTGAAGGATGTGAAGGAAGATAATTATTTCATTAAATGTGAAGAAATTGCTAGTTGTTCTTAATATGAGTTTGTGGTCCAAACATTGCAATTGGTTCAACTGCGTTTTATTCCAGAAAATACTCTATTCCTGTGGATACATAACTTTGTTATTACCAAAGCGAAGCGAGGGAGGAGTATTTAATAATGCAGAGGCGATAATAAAACGAAATACGGTACAGCAGTGGCCATGTACTCCAACTCGTAAAGTGACCGTGTTGTTTCAGATTTTAATGCATTCGGTTATATTTTATTAAATCCTAAGAGCATTCAGCAATTTCAAGGTACTGAATTTTATGATTTTTGAAATGATGTTAAAAATAAAAGTGATGGAGGATACTAAGTATGTTTTATAAACGCATTTGCGACATAAAATATACTTAGAAATAGGGGATAAGTATCAAATATTTAAGTTATCCCTTTTAGGATCGAATATCTTTAGTTTTACGAACATTCGGTGCATTAATTACATTCAGAAGTTCTTCTACACTAGAAACGGCAGCGTTGTTGTATATTGAACTAAAGTGATATATAAAATATTTACAAAATTATCGATTGACTTTCGACGAGAAGGTTTTGCGAATTTGCGAAGTTCTCTCAGTGCTATATAACTTTGTAAATACTTTTTTATCATTTACACATTTTCGTCATCACCTTTTCTTCGTTCTTCCCTCTCTCCATACATATATTATAGGGGTGCATAAAAATAATTAATCCTTATTAATGTTTGTATATATATTCTGGTGCATATGTCGGAAGTGTAAGTTAGCCTTAGGTTAGGTTAGCCTTGTGTTAGGTTAGGTTTATGTGAGATTAACCTTAGGTTTAAGCAGAGAACCTGGGCAGTGGAGGCGAGTGTCGTGATCACTTAAAGGAGCTCCTTAAGCCTACACCTTGTAAGGCACTGTTGGTTCCTGTCAGAATAGTGCGAGATCGTAATGTTTAGTTATATCCTACCGTGTTGCGCCCGTAGCTTACATTACAGGCCATCCATAGTGCACATACGATTGTTTATCCTTTCCTTTATAGTTTTCTGACATATATATTTATGTGTTTTGTTGTGTATAATTTTTATACGTTATTTTTTATTTCTACTTTATTGTACCTACTCTTTGTATAATAACATTACACACATCGGATGGGTTGACTAGTTTATTATAAAATAATCTTTTAATCTATTTCTGAAAAAATAATTTAGTTATGATCCTGCTTCTCCAATTGTTGTTATAAGTAAAAAGCGAAATTAATAGGTACTGAGAAATTGGAACGAGTTAATAGAGTGACCTCTTTATTTGAAAGTATCGAGTTTCAACAAAGGCTTAATTTCCGACTTTATTAGCCATTCCAAACAATTCTTGGAATTAGATTAAAGATCATCTTTAAAATTTGTTTTCAAGTAATTTCGATTTGGAGATTTCAAGAAAATACGTCATTTTCATTTATTTTGTTTTCTTAAAAATCTTTACAATTATTTTATGTAGCCTCAATGGAAAATGCTTTTTAAAAAATTAAAGTTATTTTGATCGACTTTTATATTAGTACAAAATATTGTATAAAATTTCGTTTTCTACTTGATTTAGATTATTTTAAAGGTTTGAATTTTTAATGATAGATAAGGGACAAAGGAACAGACGGTCCATCTGATGAAAAGTGGCAAAACTAGTGAGCATCTCTGGTTTAGGCAATGTGTTGCTATCTCTAATATAGAGTGAGGAGAGGTAGGAAGGTAGAATGCTGCGGTTTGAGTGAACCCTGAGCAAGAACCCGGTGTTCACTGGAACCACAGCATTCACTAGAAATGGAACACTGCGCGCGTGCGCCTCTCAAATATATTAAACATATTTATTTTGATTTTTGGTAGCAATTTCTAACGTGTTGAGTGTCGTGGTCACGTCAAGGACATTCTTTAACTTACTCCTGGGTCACGAGCCCCTGACACTAAGATCGTTATATCTGTTATTTAAACAAAGTAGAAAAGTTTCTATTAGGACCAAATCAGTGTTCAAGTAGGTACATCATTCATACCCTTTTATAAAAACACTAAGAAAAAGTATTAGGGACAGAGGCTCTCAAAGTAACGAAATTTTCCTCATTTGAATACGTGACTAAAATAAAGCCTCTGAACTTTGAAAGTAAGGCCGATCGTATTTTCGTGCTTCACCGAAAAACTCGTAGGTTTCTGTATTGTCCTGTATTTATAAACTTTGCTTTGATCATTGACCGTAGTTTTAGTTTAGGCATATTTTTAACAACCCACACCATTTTACGCAATATATAAAAATATATATCTTTAAAAGTTTTAGTGTATTTTGTTTATTTTCTATAATTGTGCTAGCCAACCTGCTGACAGCGTTTAGTTGGCTAATACACTCTGGCTCAACAATATTATTACAATAATAAAGCCTAAGGCCTTACATGAGATCTGCAACGGGCAGTGCAGGTGAAAGTTCTACAAAAGTTCTAAAGTTCGCTTCTATGGGTCGTAGCGAGATTTTAATAGCCAAAGTTACTCCTTGTTACATTAGCTATCTTCTAGTGAAAGTCCCGTCAAAATCAGACCAGCTATTTTAGAGATTAGCCGGAACAAACAGACAGACCAACAAAAATTGTAAAAAAAAAAAAAAAAAAATGTTATTGGTATATGTATCGTGTATGTATCATATGTAATATTACAAACAGACACTCCAATTTTATTTATTTGTATGGATTTAATGGCCTTTTAATATAGGTCTGCGTTAGCCTGCTGCTGGGTCTCAAGCTTCACGCACTGGTTGGCTTTCATCTAGATTATATGTTATTGTTGTCGTTGGAGTGTTACTACGCAGTATGGCTCCCATATACTTACCAAAAGCATTTTAAATTTTCAACACATATAAGTCTCTTTCTATTCTTATAAGTATATGTAAGAAGATACTTCTCTTTTTCTGAAATATATCCACATGAACTCACATACAGAATGTTTGCCATAAATGCTACTCTAGAGATAGTAATTGGTTTAATCAAAATACATTTTTATTTACAAAAAGGTACTAGAGGTCGACATTCCAATACGCTACAAGAAAATACATATGGCATTTAAGAACAATATATTTATAATTTTATTACTATATAGATTCAGACAGTGTGTAACAAGTCCTCGCAAATACGGAGGGTAATCAGAAAAATTTCATTAAGCCCCTCCAGGGCTCCAGGGCTCCGCCTCGGAATTGAGTGCGCGTATATTACAGCAATAAAACCGAATACTTTGTTATGCACACACGACGAGCGAAAGGTAAGTAACTGGATGAAACATTAATGTTACCCTATTTATTTCTGAATTAATATATTCTGTGCTAGGATTTTATTAGTATACAATAGACTACTTACATATGAAATAGATTTTAATTAGTTAGCAACACCATTTATAAATTTGTACTAGCGAGTAGTTCCCTTTATATTATTTCAATTATACCCACGTAACAATTTATAACAAGACAATATATAACCTCTGTTCTGATAGATTTGTGTCAGTTGTCATACGGAGCTCGCCTGGTGACCATTGTAGCTGTACCACTCGTCTGGTGTCTTAGTGTTGGGCGTTAATTGTGAAGGATTTCGTGTTATAGTATATGCTCGGTTTCCGTCTCATTACTATTATTGTATTTACGTGTTATTGTGCAGTATAACTCTCATATAGATAATAAATATTTCATGGTAATCGGTCATATTAATCGGTAACACATAGTTAACAGGTAAAAGATGAAGTTTCTTACTCAATCACACTAAAATGGCTGAACGTATTTACGTGAAATTTAAACTTAAGTTTCCGAAGAATAGAAGCTTAGGAAGGAAATTTAACATAGTATTAAAAATATGTCACGAGACAGTTGCTACGAGAGAGGGTTAGTTGCAAGAGTGATTAGACTCAAAGAATAAATGAGTGAGTTTGTGGGAGAATTAATGTATGAGTGAATAACCAATTTAATGAAAGGGGAGGGGAGGTATATAGATAAAATATAATATACAGTATATAAATTATTTTTATATAATATTTGTGTCATAGGATCCTTTAGATACAATTCTCTTACTATTTTTATAAGATAAAAAGAATTAGAAAGCAAAAATTATAATTATACGTTTGATGTTTGAGTTTTAAAAATAAGTACATTTAAGTGCAAAATGTTCAATATCATTTTTTTTAAATTTATATTTATTATATTTTGTTTGTTTATTATATTTATTATATTAATTTCAGACAAACAGACAATTATTTAGGCCAATTTTGAGGAGTTTGTGCTGTATCTAATTTACATAACACCCTCACTGGATTTCCTTTTCAAAGGTGCGTCTTTTGTCAGAAGGAAAACAAAGCACGGAAAAAAGGTTGTGGAGTCGAAAAATTCTGGTCAAGTACTTTTAGTTAAGTTTGTTTGAAAGCTAGAGTTCTTTGTAAAAGCTTTGTTTTAGCTTACTTCGTTTGTGTTAACGAGATAGTTCACCTGCTAGTCATTGGGCAAAGCCAACACACTTTGCATATACTGTCGACTCATGGTGGTTATTATTTATTTTTAATAAAGTTGTAACAAAACCTAACTCAACAAAATTAAACTAGATGGCGCCATCAGTCAATTGTATCGCGCAAGCACTTTTTACTTTTAAATCGTGTAGCGGCGGCCGTTACCAGCAGTTCGTGTCCAGTTCAGAGTCACCCGCGAACACTGTCCGTGTCCATACCACTGTACTAGAAATCCGACGACCCAGTGATAGTCAGCGCTTCAGCGTCTGCTCTCTTTCCGACAGCAAACTTAAGTTTGTACGTCAATTCAGATTGTACGGAATCCTCGTAGCGTCCAATCACACTTTGCCGATTTTATTTTCTATTTTTCTTTAAAGATTCCCATTATAAGTATTAATGTTCCACAATAGAATCCTAAATACAGCCACTTCTTCAAAATTATCTCGAAAACGTACATTATATTGAGTAAAAGATTTCAACAAACTGAGTAGTATTCTGAGGAGATGAGAAACGGGGATTAAAAGTATATACTAGCTGCGCCTCGCGGTTTCAGCAGCTACATTTTGGATAACACTATATCATTATTAATTATGCGTTATTCTGATGTGTAAGCTATATTATTGCAAAGTTCATCTAAATACATTCAGCAGTTTTTGCGTGAAAGAATTACAAACATACATTTTTACAAACTTTTGCGTTTATACTAATATTTAGTACGATATAAACTTTCCTCTTGAATCACTCTATCTATTATTTATACTATGTAGTGATTACCTACAGTTCAGTTATATTGCTGACTACAAGTAATATTTTATTTTTGTAAGCTGACATTGAGGAATTCTATTTTTGTACAATCCGTTAAAATCAGAAATCTTAAAAAGTGTATATCAGCAGTTTATTCGTAAAAGAAACGAAGCAAGTTACCAAAGTTAAACATTTTAAGTGAAGTATTGGTTGAACGTTGCTAAAATGCCATCAAGTCAAATTGTAAAAGGTGCTCTCAAATGACAGAGATTAATTGGAAAACTGTTTTACTGAGTTTTAGTACTGGATTTTACGGTATTTCTATACTCAAACTTTTGCTTATTCTTAATAGGCTTCCTTTTAGATATTTTTGCACAGATAAGACTATTAGTTGGATTATCTATTAAATTATTTAAAAAAAACGTGTAAGATCACAGTCTTTATAAAGGTTTTTATTTTGTTTAAAAAAAATGATAACCAGCAGTTTGGATTGCAGACTACTACTATTCTTTCCCCTCCAATTAAGCTAAATACTCGTATTAAGAGTGGGCCACTTCAGTAATCCAACGACTAGAATTTGAACCCACGACCTGTCGATTGTGTATCCAACTCCCGAACCACTATTTTAGTCGCGATATTCGTCTATTTCTTCCTTTCTCGTCCTTTCCCAAGCTCTAAGCTATCTGTATACCAAATTTCATCAAAATCGGTTCTGTGATTTAAACGTTAAAGGGTAACTGATATACAGACTGACTTGCTTTCGCATTACTGGCAGGATTATTTAAGATTATTCCCGCTTCCTATAAATACGTCCTCAAATACAATTTCTACAAATTCTAAGAAATCGCATAATCTTTTTATATGGAAACCCATCCCGAAAATGAACAAAACGTTCAAGTTAAACATTCGACAGAAAACTTTGCTAAAACACCATCAACTCAATTGCAAAAGCTTTCTTAGATGACAACGATTATTTTGAGGCCTTTTTTTACCCACACAAAGAACGAAACCTTAATTCTTTTTGTTTTTTATTTGACTATAACTGTTAATCTAACATTAATGTATTGACTTAGCTAAAGTTTTGGTTTGGAATATCGAACAACTGTTACAAATTCAACGAAAATGCATTTGAATATTTATATATTGATATATTTTTTCAAAATAGTTTTTAATCACACTTATAGTAATCAGGTGAGAGAGCTAGAAAAACTTAAATTAACTGTAGGTTACAGTGGTGAATTTTAGAAATTATAATAATAATATAACAGGAGCATGCTAGGTAATATTGTCATCTACCTTAGGGGCGGATCTCTCGTTGGCAAGTGTGATCGGTGCTATGCTTGATAGCGAGAGGTGCTGGAGAGCGATGGCTTCCTTTTGTGAGGATGTCATGATGGTAAAGGAGGCCGCGGACCGAGAGCGAAGGGATAACGCCCACGTCGAGCCTGTCCGCAGAAGCAGAGCAGGACCTAGGAGAAGGCGTTACGCGCTACTTATGCCCCAGACATAAAAGTTTGGATGTGGTGCCAATGCGGGCGCCTTCGGAGTGTCACGGTAGAATGCTACCGCGATCCTGTGGCATTCCTTTCTTGACGGAGAATGGAAACCGCTGGGGTTTAGTGGGTAGGACGGCATTTGCCGGGAGTCCCACATAACTTCCACTTGTGGGAGTATGCGTAGATGCATTCCCCAGCGTCAACAAAAAAAAAAAAAATGCTAGGTAATAGCGAAACCTGATTATAAACACCGTCATGATATGATACTCCATATTATAAATAGGTACATTCTTGAAACGCTTTTAGAGGATGAAACGCTCAAACTTTATTATGATAGAGCTATACATTTTATCAGAACAAACAAAATTAACTAGACAGCATTTCTTATTGATATCGCCAATCCAAAAACTCATAACGTACAGATAGCATCGAATTTAAAAAATATGCAGATTTAAAAGACGAGATTAGAATGTGGAGAATGCAAAAGTCAAAATCAATTATATTGTACTATCTTCTATTTAGGAGTCATATCAAAACTGTTTCACCAATCTCTTAAACATTTAGTTCTACACAAAAATATATACATAAATTTCCAAAAGGCCACCTTGAACACATGTCATATTGTACGAAGGTTTTTGCAGCTAAGACTCGCCCTTGGCCCGTAGGATATGATAAGGATATCAGCTATGTCGAGCTGAAAAAATTCAAAAAAAAAAAATCAAATCAATGCTACAAAAATAATAACTATGAATGAGTTTGTTTTTATTTCTGGATATTTAGATTCTTACACATTTGGATGTTGTCACATAAAAATGGCTGAAAAGATTGAAATAAAATATTCCAAGTGGATTATTTACAACCTGTATTATTACACAGGGAAACTTTATATCGTGAAATACTTTTTATGGGGTAGAAAGAATATTTACACATAACTTGAAATTTAATAAACAGATACAGATATTTAATAACCATAACAATTTACGAATTTATTGAATGAGTGAGTTTATTAACAAAAAAATGAACTGTTGTCACACTTTTCAAAGGTTTAAATAAAATGTGAAACGTAAGAGCTTGTTATAGATAATAAATTAATGGAATCAAAAAAGGTTTTTGAGTGAGCCCAGAGTAGGTCGGTAGTAGGAAATGTTGTTAAAACAACATTTTCAAAGCACCATTACAGTATTTCATTTAAATTAACGAACGCAAACAACAGGTCTATTAAAAGTTGGGGTCCGAGATGAAACATTATAATGATGCATCTTTAAATCAGGGATGCTGTGTAAACTATTCTGGACTAAGAGCAATGAGTATTAAAGAAGAGAAAGGAAGATATTTGTTATTAAAAATTAAATTAATAAATAAAATTACATGGAAGCTTAGAAGAGCCTGGGGCTTAAGACGATAACGGAGAGCTAGCATCACAGCACCAAACAACACTACACTATTAGTCTCACTACTTTAATAAGTACTGCGCGATATCACTTGACAGACTAACTCAATCCTATCGGAACAAAAGTTATATATCATCTACACGCAACAAGATAAAATAAACTACCCGCGAATTGTAATTTATTAACGGTGTTGCTAAAATTTTGAATATTGAATAGTCAAAATCAAAATATCTTTTGCAATTTTTATCACGAAACTTAATATTTAAATATTTTAAAAAAATCTGAATTATAATTTAGTAATTTTAAACCACTATTAGAAAAAGAATTTTTTTCAAATTAAAAAAAATAACACATTGTTCGAACAAATTCAAACTAGAGATGTTACGGAGCTTTGGCTTCTACTCCGAATTTTTTTTTAAATACCTCCAACCTTAAGTTTTGCTTAGAAAATATGAAGTGGTCGATTGTAACGCAGACAACAACACAATTCCAAAATCTATTAAAAAACGCCCCGCCGCTCCGTAAAATGTAAACCAAACCACTCACAAAATCTCTCACAATGGGGTCTCAGCATAACGACACCACATAATTTCCACAGCCTTTGTTGTCACAAGTGGGCCTAGCTAAGTAGCAAACATTTTGTTTCTATTCTCTTTCTACAATTTCAAGCGATAAATGTTGACTAGCCATGTTGACATATTTGGTGCTTTCTACTAAGCGTTTACAACTTTAAGATGTAAATAACTTTATTGGATACGGATAGAAAATTATTAGTAGAAGTGAATGTTTCGCTGTACAGTTTAGTTTCACGAAAGTCTCTTTAAGTGAACATCACCTGGAGTGCTGCTGGAGGAAGTGTAACAATAGGGTGTCGCTACGTTACGGATATTGGACCTCTCAGACTAAGGTACATATGAGTTCTTACGTCTATCTTATTTATTGTGTCCCATTCACATTATATTTAGGTGTGTTAACTCATCCTCAGGCTAGCCTTGTGAGGTAAGGTTTATGTGAGTTTAACCTTAGCTTTAAACAGAGAGCCCGGGCAAAGGATGAGAATGTTGTAATTACATAAAGGTGGTGGTGGTCACACGTCCAAGGTACTGCTTAGGTTCCTGTCAGAATATTAAGAGAACGTAACGTTTAATTATCTTCTGTCCGTATCGTGCCGGTAGCTTTCAATATAGGCCATCTGTTGTGTATATAGAATGCCTATTACTATCGTAAACATATTTTGTTATTATTCCGTAGGAATTCCAATTCTTTTCAGGATAAAAAGCATGTGTTAATCCAGGTTATAAAGTATCTGTGTTCCAAATTTCATTGAAACCCTCTCAGCTGTTTTTGTGTGACTCAGCAACAAACATCCAAACTTTCACATTTATAATATTTTACTATTAGTAACAATTTCTTCTATGTTCTGATAAAACGCAAAAATAATCAAGAATATTGTTTCATTTTTCGGTGTTCTAAGGCCAAGGATATCCCGCAGGTTGTTACTGGGGTGAATGTAAACAGACAACTAATTACAAGATGCCGGACTCGGCTCAGTGTAAATATTTCCTTACGTTTCACGACATTATTTTCCTGCTTTACCGCCGGGTATCTAAAATACGTCTTTAAGATCTATAATATTATGTTTTCCTAGGACATGGTTTTACCTTAAAACTTGGTTTTCTTCAATGTACACAATTACTTAAAAGTATTCTTAAGACTTCATACTTTATTTTCAAACTTAGGTTAGATGGAAATTTAAAAAAGCTGGTAAAGAATTTGTTTTTGTTATCGAACTCCTTTGATTTGGCCGATAATAAAAAAAAAATATTGTTCATTTCTTTAAAAGTACAGTTGTTTTTATTTACTTGTGGTTGACTTCTTTTAGGCTTTGCGAGACCTGTGTCAGAAGTCAACGATTGTGTAAGAAGCCGAATTTTTTTGTGTATATTTGGTAGGTTTGAGAATAGGTCGTAGGCTATTTTTTATACCTCAATTTATATGGCAATACAACGTTTGCCGGGTCAGCTGCTAGTATTAGATCAACAACAAATATATTATATCTTTTGGTTATTTATATTTTGTACGAAATTTGATGTTAAAAATATTACATGTAGTAATTATTATAGATAAGTAAGTAATATTTAAAAAGGGCTAAAACTTAGAAATCTCTTAACTGTGTGGCTTTTTTTTGATAGCGTGTATTGCGAATGGTCTTTGTACGCAAAACGAGAACGGATATAATACGGACAAATGTATGTTCCAATGTGATGTACCAGAAACTCTTTACCATTAAAAAAAAGTGTATCATTAAAAAATAGTTTCATAAACTTAATTAAACGAAAACTTAACTAACGTAATGAGCACCAGCAAGTGGGATAAACTATATCTCTGAAAGCTATAAAAGCCTGAAAAGGAAACTGAATTAAAAATAAACTAGTTTTTACCCACTACTTTCATGTATATTAAACTGTCATGTCAGTAATAATTTATTTACCAATTTAAATAACTTGATTAAGTAAAACTGTAAAAATAAGAAATAAAGCAGTATCTCGGGTTTGTAACCTAGTTCCAGGTTAATAGAAAGTCCATTAGAATTATCATAAATCAAAAAAATATTACGTCTAACACCACCGCAGGAGCCAAAATGGCGGTCGATCCATCGCTGATCATATCAATTGTGAGTCCGTTTTAAGATTTGTCAAACTGAATTTTGCCTCCAAATGCTAAATATTATTTATTATCTGGTGTTATATAAGATTACTAGTCGACCCGGACGACTTTGTCCGCGTGATGCTCCGCTTCTATTGGTCTTGCGTGATGATATAAAGCCTATAGCCTTCTTCGATAAATAGGCTAACTAACACTGAAAGAATTTTTCAAATCGGACCAGTAGTGCCCGAGATGAGCTCGTTCAAGCAAACAAACAAGTAATCAAACAAACTCTTCCGCTTTAATATCAGTAGAAGATAACACAGATTTTCTGAAGCATATTGTGCTGTATAACGATTGCCTTGCACTAAAATGAGATAAATTTACCACTAACCTCTTTTTCCACCTTCTCCTGGCGATGCGATGAGGAAGAGCACAGTGCACGGCACTGTTTAGTGGTGTCAGGTTTAAAGATCGTAGATATAGTATAAAGTGGTCTTCCTGGAACGTCCAGGGACACGGCTATTAGCGTCACGGACACTTGAAGCTAGACGTAGTTGCGTGTTCACTCTCCACGGGGGTTCGCAAGCTTCTGCGCGGGACGTCAGCAGGCGTCTTTATTTCGCCTCGCACCAGATTCGTCGGGTAGTAAGAAAATCAGTGGCAACCTACCCACATCTTAGGCAAGGATCGAACATACCCCCCACCGAAATCATTATAATGATTTCCAATAAATGAAAAAAAAAATTAAATGCGTGAAAAGTAAACGTTACTAATATGCTCTGACATTAATGTACTCATGAAGTACTATTAAGTTATAGATTATTATGCAAATATAAAATCATTAAGAAGGGTTAAAAACATTAGAAGCTTACATTAAATATATACAAAAGTTAAATTAAAATTAATAATTGAATTGAGTTTAATAAAATAAAAGAATAAACAATTAATTAGTGTAAGGTAAAGGACAAAGTTTGTTGACAGGCCTTTTAAAAAAGCCATTGTGCGTCCTCAGAGTTACAACACGAACAACATTGTCTGGACCAGGGTGGATCTGTTCCACTCTGCCCAATGGCCACTGAAGTGGACGACGCAGATCTGATTTGATCAGAACTAAGTCATCTAATTTTAAATTTGATGTTGATGTGTGCCATTTTGCTCTTTGTTGCAATGTATGTAAGTAGTCATTAGACCATTTCTTCCAAAACGTTTGGGAAATTTTCTGAATATACTGCCAACGTGACAGTCTACTTACAGATACGTCGTTAAGATCGTACTCAGGGACGGCTAATAGACTTTGACCTATCAAAAAATGACCTGCTGTAAGCGCTTCGAACTCGTTAGGATTATCAGATAAGGGACATAACGGACGTGAGTTAAGAACAGCTTCGATTTTGCACAACACGGTTGTCATCTCTTCGAAGGTTAGTGCCCTATCACCTATCGCACGGTATAAATGGCGTTTTGCTGACTTTATCCCTGATTCCCATAATCCACCCATATTCGCTGCGCTTGGAGCGTTAAATTTCCAGTCAATTTGACGTGCAGAACATCCGTCTACAATTGAAGTTGCGTTATCCTTAAAAAATTTACAAACATCCTGCAAATGCTTCGCGGCTGCGACAAAGTTCGTCCCACAATCGGAATACAGGCGACTACAGAGACCGCGGCGTGCTATAAATCTATCCAAAGTCGCGAGAAAACAGTCTGATGATAGATCACTTATGACCTCGATGTGAACTGCTTTAGTGGAGAAACACACGAAAAGGCACATATAGCACTTACGAATCTTTGCGTTTCGCATCAAGCTATCTTTTATATAAAACGGTCCGCCTATATCACAACCGACATGACTGAAGACTTTGTTAGGTAGAAGTCGAGTGGCGGGTAACGTACCCATGGCCGGTTGGGTCGTTGTGGGATTACATTTGAAGCAAGTTATACATTTCGATAAAACGGATCTGATAATACTACGAGCATTAACAATCCAATATTTTCTACTCAAAATACCTTGTAATGTTCGAGGTCCTACATGTAAATATTTTTCATGAAAATATCTTATTAGTATAATCGATACCCAAGAATGTTTCGGTAAAAGAAGAGGATGTTTTGTATTGTACGGTAAGTCTGCCTGAGAAAGCCTACCCCCCACCCTGAGAAACCCCTGGCTATCAATGAAGGGTGATAACTTTCGCAAAGATGAGACTTGTTTATTATTTTTCAAAAGTTGTATCGCTTCAGAAAAATATTCTTCTTGAGTAAATTTTATAATAACATCATGTGATGTGTTTAATTCATTAGAGGAAAGTGGACCTTTTTTACGTGTTTGTTTCGATAGCCTACAATTATTTGCAAATCGCAAACACCAAGCGACAATACGTTGCAATACTCGAAACGACGAAAATTTAGAAAATAAATTAAAATTATCTATGTTTTTATCAGATTTTTGAGAAGTAAATGAGAAAGTATCTAAGTTTGCCTTTAATTCTAAAATATCATTATCATTTTTTACATAAAACGTACTTATTGGCCACTGATGAACGTCATTAGTCAACCAATGTGGGCCGTGAAGCCAACGATCAGATTCAGCTACGAGCTGAGTAGGCATAGCTCCGCGCGAGCAGATATCGGCCGCGTTGTGCTCGCCTTTAACGTGAAACCAACTATTCGGAGGAACGACCTCAATGATCTGTGCTACACGACTCGCTACGAATGTTTTAAGTTTATAAGGTGCAGTCTGTAACCACGCGAGTGCAACACTTGAGTCGGTCAGCGCGGTCACACGAAAATCAATATTTTTTAAGTTTTCTTTAATGAGCGAAATTAATTTTGATAACAAAACTGCAGCCATCAGCTCAACCCTGGGGATAGAAATGGGTTTAAGTGGCGTAACCTTGGTTTTACTGACTAAAAGTCTTGTCCTTACATCACCATTCGAATTCACGCTTCGCACATAGACACATGACCCATAGCCGCGTGTGGACCCGTCACAGAAGGCGATGAGATGCACATCGCGGGACTGTGGTAACAACATGTGACGTTCTATTCGAAGGGATGAAAGACTAGACAATGAGTTTAAAAAAATTGACCATTTGTCACGCAAATCAGATGGAAGCTGATCATCCCACCCCAGGTTAAGCTTCCAGAGGTCCTGCATAATGCACTTAGCAAGGAAGGTGCACGGTGATATAAAACCGACGGGATCAAAAATACTAGCTAAAAGTTTAAGTACTGACCTTTTTAGTAAAAACGTTATCCTTTATATTATATTCAAAAGAGAAACAATCATCAGCCGGTGACCACTTCAGACCTAATACCTTTAACGTTGAAGTATTAATTTCATCAAAATTAATGTCCATCGCCTGATCGCACTCTACTCTGCTTAGTAACTCAGGACAGTTACTTGCCCACTTACGCAAATCGAAACCACCTAATTTTAGAAGAGCTACGAGCTCGTCCTGCAACGTGCAAGCATCTGAAATATTATCAGTTGACCAAAGAAGATCATCGACGTAAAAACCGTTCAACAGAGCCTCAGCGGCGCGCGGGCACCGCACGCTTTCATCGCGCGCCAGTTGTTGTAACGTACGAATGGCAATGAATGGCGCGCTCCGTAAGCCGTAGGTGTTAGTTAAAAGTTCGTAAACTTTAATCGGTTCCGAAGTTTTTTCCCGCCACAATATGTGTTGATAGCGACGGTCAACCGGGTCTATAAGTACCTGTCTATACATCTTAGCGATATCAGCAGTCAAACAAATTTTAAAAAGCCGAAAATTAAAATTAATTTTTAAAATATCGTGATGTAATTTTTGCCCTGTTAGTAAAACATCATTTAACGATGTACCGTTAGATGTGGCTGCCGATCCGTCAAACACAACACGCACGGGAGTTGTAGTGCTGGAGGTGCGAACCACACAGTGATGTGGTATCAGGTACCTACTGGGCTCAGACCCTGCATACAACTTCATATGTCCTAATTGTTCATATTCGCGCATGAAGTCTATATAAGCCGCTTGCAACTGTGGCGACTGAGCGAGACGCCGCTCTAAATACAAAAACCTACGCAATGCATTGTTATAAGATTCACCTAGGGTTGTACTATTAGGATTTAATAGTATTGGTGAAACATATCTACCGGTGTCGGTGCGGTAATGACGCGTTGAAAAAATGTCTTCCGCAAGTTGTTCTTGCGGACTAATAGGGCTGTCGCACGGCAACTCATTTATTTCCCAAAAATATCTTAATTGATTATTAATGCTATCACTATCTGTGGTGTACGACACGAAATTACAAGAACTCGCAATAGCAGTTAATTTATTTTTATAAGTACACGGTACCTCCATCTTTCCACATAATACGTAACCAAAAACACTACTTAATGCAGTTGGCAGTGAAGGGTTAAGATTAATTTTATTCCCGTCAAAAAGTTCAGGGAAAATATCACCAGACAATATAATGTCAACTGGCGACTTTTTATAAAAATATGGATCCGCTAAATTTAAATTTTTAAATTGTTTAGAAATGTTCTCGGATATTTCTACTGTAGGTAAATCCGAAGTTATTTTTTGTAAAATTATAGCATCTATTTTAAACGTTGGATTATCACAATGTCTCGGTTTTATAGTACAGGAAGTCATTCCGAAAGTTTTAACACTATTCCCTGTTAAACCGAAAATATTAAACGGACATTTCTGTCGTGACAACCCTAGCCGTTCTAAACAATTTAATGTTATAAAATTTGATTGTGCACCCGAATCGATAAGTACACGACAAGGTTGTAAATTACCGTACGAATCGATAACATTTACAATAGCAGTTCCTAAAAGAACGAAATAATTTCTTTTATTTTTATTTGTAAGTTGTGACGTATTGTTATGCGACGAAATAGATAACGCGCTCGCGCCGTCCTGCCTATTGCTGACGGTGACGGGCGAAACCGGTTCCTTATTACTCGAGTCCGAATGCAATAACGCGTGATGCCGCTTGTTACACGTAAAACATTTAAATTCACTCTTACAGTCTTTACTATAATGATTAGGCTTTAAACAGTTGTGACATAATTTTAAATGGTCAGCACGGCTGATCCGTTGCTTGGGAGTTAATTCACGGAATTGTAAACAACGAAAAATCATATGATTTTGTCCACAATGTACACAACTCAATTTATTAGATTGGGCTGTCTGTGAGAATGCTTTACGAGTATATTGTTCACTCGACTTTTTAGTATACGAATTAGATTTGGTTTTTTCGCTAATTTGATGAGACAAACTGCTAAATGAACTGGAATGTTCTAAAATTTTAATTTGATTATGTATGTGACACATTAATTGTTCGTATGTTGGTATTGTTTTTTGATCGATACTCTGTTCAAACGATGTTGGGATGTTGGATGTTGGGGTCGAGTACTCTCAATGCTATGTGACACAAAAAATAACTAGATAAATTTTCAATATTTAATGCATTAATTCCCTTAACTGAGTGATCGAAAACTTCAATAAATTGGTTTAAATTACTTGACGATTCATTTTTTAATGAAGGAAAATTAAGCATTTTGTCTAAATATTTACCTACAAGAATCCTATTATCGTGATATCTATCGAGAAGCGCTTGCCATACTACTTCGTAATTACTTGCAGTAATAGGCATGCTTTTTACAATATTTAATGCGGAACCCTTTGTACACGATAAAAGATAATGAAATTTATCTATATTTGAAATACCTGGCTGGTTGTGCACCAAAGAGCAAAATGTTTCAAAAAATGTAATAAAATTATCGATATTACCATCAAAAATAAACAATTCTAATTTAGGTAAACGAGGCCTACAACTTTGAGAATCGGTGGCGCATGCGCTAACAGAAACGTCGCCGCGCTGCACGTCGGCCATTTTAGACTCCTCACACTGCGTTAAGCACAACTTGACACGAAAATATAAATCGTCAAAAGATTTTAAATCCTTGTCAGAAAATTTTGCTTCGGAGTCTAAATTAAGTTGTAGCTCATAAATATCCATACATATTGATTCGTAATTAGTACGGATTGATTGTACTTCTGAGGCGCGCACAATGAACATGTCCTTTAATTCAGCTCTAGATTTTAAATTAACAGATATATCATACACATCCTGCAATTGAGAAAACAAACGTTGTTTTAAAGCTAAATTCTTATTAATGCTTCTAATAGTTTCTAATTCCTTTTTAGACGGTACTTTATCGTCAGGCATTTTAAATATTTAATATAAAATAAATTAATAAATCAAATGGACTGTACTATTACAAGCACGGCTTGAATAAATTAAGATTAATTTTTGAAAAAAATATGAAACTAACCGCCGTTTAACGGTTACAAAACAAAATGTAACGAGCGGTTATAAGAACAAAGGAAATTAATATCCGTTTGCTCGAATGGACCAAAAAATGTGCTGTATAACGATTGCCTTGCACTAAAATGAGATAAATTTACCACTAACCTCTTTTTCCACCTTCTCCTGGCGATGCGATGAGGAAGAGCACAGTGCACGGCACTGTTTAGTGGTGTCAGGTTTAAAGATCGTAGATATAGTATAAAGTGGTCTTCCTGGAACGTCCAGGGACACGGCTATTAGCGTCACGGACACTTGAAGCTAGACGTAGTTGCGTGTTCACTCTCCACGGGGGTTCGCAAGCTTCTGCGCGGGACGTCAGCAGGCGTCTTTATTTCGCCTCGCACCAGATTCGTCGGGTAGTAAGAAAATCAGTGGCAACCTACCCACATCTTAGGCAAGGATCGAACACATATTATATCAATAAACAAAAAAATAAAATAAACAGACAGCCGTTTATATTAGTAAAGTTCGTGTACACACGTTACATCATTCAGTACTAATTGGAATCGTTTTTCAGTAAGAATCTTTTTCATCACTTTATTTCACATATTATTTGTTAAATGAAATATATCATTTAAATTGTAACTATTGGATCATTTTAATTGAAACAACCAGTGTTAACATAACTATTGATAACTATGTATTGGCGAGTAGTTCAATTTGTTATATTTCGAGGTGAAGATGATAATCGAGCACAGGTCGATAAGTGTTTTAGTTACGTCAGAAGCGTCAATAGGTCAGATGTCTAGGGGTTGGCTTCCCGACCGATAAATCGTGGGTTCAAATCCCAGTCATTGGACTACTGACGTGGCCCACCCCTAACAAAAGCATTTCAGATTACTTGGAAGGGTTAAGGAATACTAATAGTATGTAATCCATACTCCTAGTATTCTGATTAAAAAAAGTTTTTAATAGAATAATAACTTGCTTTGCTTATTTTTGATGACATGGGGGATGGGTAGAGGATGGGGGTCTATATAGTGATTAAGTCAGCGATAAAAAAGTGAATATTCCTGCTCAGAGTGATGAGGGAGAAAAATGCATGCATCAATGTTTACGTAAGCATGAGGAGAGGAGTCTGCTTACTTTTTTCTAACATGGGGGGCAAGGGGTTGATATTAGCAAAATAATCTGCTTATGTAATACTTGAACGGCTTCATATTGGCTTTAAAATGCCATTTCGACAAATACCAAAGAATTACTTAAAATTTTAACGCGACGATTTTCAATGTCTTCGTAGTAATTACCTAAACACAGCAAGTAACATAAGACGAAGAAACTCAAAAGATCCAACATCATAACAAGCACAACAACCACAGGCGTCAGATTCGTCACCCTGATAACAAAGTTGCGACGTTAAGAAACCGCAAGATGGGTGAACACAACATCAGTAAATGTGGTACAATCTATGTTCATTTTGTAAACTTACTATTAAAACTAACATATTACATTAGTTTTGTGAAACGATAACTTAAACCATACGCGTATGAATTTTGTCAGGTTAAGAAGGGTCAGAATCAAAGACATCAGCGAGGGCCCTAGAATAATAGACTTCCAAGGCCTTCCGGAGCCACAAAAATTTTCATCATTATAAATCCTACATGGTGGACTCCCTAAGGTGGTGAACCAATTATTATGATGTGGGTATTAAATGGTAGATCTGCTACCCACATCGCCACATCTCACTTGAATCCTAAATAATGTTACTCGTAAGTACCAGAAATTCGTGTGTATCACTTCTTTTTACATCTTTTTTTAATATAAAACTTAGTACATTTAAGATACAACACAAACAAGGTATTGAGGCAAAAGAAGGGTCCAACTTGAAGTTTCTTTAATCCTTATACTTGGGAATCGTCAACAAGTTTTTAATTTAAAGCGACTTATCGCTCCATTGCCTGGAGCAAAGAATTAAAACTTGGTCTATCTGATGTACTAGCTATTGATACCTTTCGTTCATTCGCACGAAAGTATATACTGCTGAAGGTTTATTTATCTTATCAAAATTAATCCTGTCGAAAATTAAATGATCGGTTGAAATAACATTACTTTTTATCTCTGAAAGATGGTTTAGTAGACTCAATATTTTATGCTAGATTCCCCCTCCCTTTCTCTATCCGTTAAGGCAGTGGTTTCAGTAAGCTCGTTCAGAGAGTTTTGACTTTAGGTGCACTGAAATTGCTCTATATTTTCTTCACTTAAAAATTTAAGAAACAAGTGATTTTGACGATGTCCACTGTCCATGGGTAACAATGGCCGCTTACCATGATTTGGACCATGTGCTCTTTTGTACATTTTCTCTTATAAAACTAGTGATAAAATGATAGTAAATTGAGAATACAAACTTCCGGTTCTTCTTGCAAGATAACATCAACTGGATATCGGCCTGGCTAATCTAGATCTCCGTAGTAGGATATACATAATCAATAACTATGTACAAAAACAGTAGTAAATAAAAACTCTAGTGCGAATGAAGGCTTAACTTAAACGACAAGGAACTGAACTCGTATCTAGTGAAAGTATTGAGACTTTAGATTTTTTTCTTGATGAATTTATTTTTTACAGTAATAAAACTTTAAAGTAGAAAAGTTTTAATTTCAATTTAAAATGTAGGCATCGAATAAGGTAGGTAGTAAGACACATGTAATCTAGATGGATACCGAGCAGTGTCAGGGGCTTGAGACCCGGGAACAGGTTTGAAGTCGTCTTTTATAACACTAAACTTTTACCTTCACGGCTCGACCTTTCTACCAAATATTAAAATAATAAAGTACATTACTCACGTGCTTCTCGACAACGGGGGCCTAGCACCACGCCACCAAACAACATAACACTAAGAGTCACTACTTTAATACGTACTGCGCGACATCACTTGACAGACTAACTCAATTCTATCGGAACGAAAGTTATATATTGTGTAGTCGAAATATAAAATCTGATTTATAAATGGTGTTGTTAACAAAAATATGGAAAATTTTATGTATATATAATTTTTAGTTACATTTTGGTTTGAAGAAGCGTGAATAGAATGTTAAATTTCCTGAATTTTTTATTTAAATCAATGTATAAGTTTCTTAAAAAAATTTCATTCATTCATTACTTTTCCTGTAATAAATATTCATCCATCTTCACAAACTTTTGTTTTCATGACACTGATTAAACGAAAAGTTGGTGATATCGTTTGATTAGGCAGTTCCTACTAGTTTGTTGTTATAATACCTCCTCAGAGTTGACAATTAATATAAAATAATATCTGCTCTAAAAGATCCGCAGCAGTTCGACGGTTAGTTTCTAGAATAAATTTACCCGTGAGGGGACGGGTTAGAATACTATTCCCCTCTGCCGCTGGGAGAGCATCTCGTAAGAGCCGAGTAACCCAGCACCCCTTGGTGGTAGGGGATCTGTTCCCCGACTGGCATGCGAATCCGTCCGCCAAGTGTCATAGACGCGTTCCGGTCGAGCCGCATGTGGGCCAGCCTCTCTCTCCCATCAAATTAATGCTGCGGACCTAGTAGACTTTGGGCTCTTGTTCAGGGTCCGCTGAAACCGCAGCATATTTTTCTTCACTCCCCTCCCCACTGTCTCTTCGAGAATGCAACGTATCGGCAAATCAAGAGAGTATCTCAAGTATCTCTTGTTTTGCCGATGTCAATGAGCGGTGGTGGCCACTTACCATCAGGTGGACTATCTGCTCGTTAGCACTTTATCTGCTAAAAAAAAAATATTGACTTTCATATTGAAATATAAATGTTAGGAGTGTATTAGTAAAGAAGCTTTGTAAGCTCCTCCTAAGTTTCGCGCCAGGCAGTGTTCGGCTTCCTGTCTAGTGTATTACTATACACAACAGCAAAAAAGGGAATATTATAATCCACACCCACACTATTATATAAAGAGGAAAGATTTGATTGTTTGTACGTTCCTATTTTTGTTAATTCTTTTGACGATCGAAAACATCTTTTCTGGGTAACGTAGTCTATGTGGTGTTATCATAAATAATGTACAAGATACGGTCATTTAAGTGTCGCCAAGTTGCTGAGAAATACTAAACCGATTTTGATAATTCTTTCCCCTATCGAAAGCTACAATGTGCAAAAGAGAAATAATTTATTGTATTGTTGCCATAAATAATCAAATGCTGGTGTTAATAAAGCATAGTTAGTCGGATATTAAACTGGAATGCAGGAACTAATAATGCTAGTTTGAAAATTCTTTCACTGATTGGAATACTCCTGGGTGACATAAAGGATGTAGTGTTGCCATATATTTTTTGTTATTAATTTTGAGCTGATTTGATTTTTTTTTCACTGATGGAATGCTCACGTTTAGCTTGCTCTTCCTCTCTTGTACTTCGAAAAGGATTGCCATAATTTAATTGGCAGGCAGACCCTTTATTATACTGATAGAATTTTTAAAATGTTTTTACTGACACTAACTAGCATTATTCCCATCTCTCGTGTTCTTTCTATTTCTCACCTTTTTAAATTTTTTCTTTTCTCTCTTTCATTTCTATCTATTTACTATCTCCTGTTCTCTTTTCTCTCTCATTACCTCTGTTTGTCTTTTGTCTTTCTCTCTATTTCTCCTTTTCTCTTTCTTTTTTAAATCATAGAAAGCAACAATTTTACTGAATGGTAATTTAAGAATTTCGATTTCGACACGAATCGAAGGGAGCTCATAACTAATATTGTTACTTTTTAGGTTATTGTCAAAGCTATATTTATAACGAAAATTAACGAAATTATTTATTTGCTTAATTCATATTTAATGTCCGTTTCAGCATTAATGTGATATAATGTTTTAAGTCTAAGTTTACATAAGTTTTCCTTTGAAGTAAATATGTCAAAGCTCCACTGAAATACTATTCAAATAAACCAATTTCCTTAACTACTAAGTTAGAAGATAAACAGGCATAAATTACATCAAATATTAATTAGTACTCGCATTAGCTTGTTGCAATTTCTATTCACATTGTGTATCTGTTCATATTATATTCTGAATCCATTATTTATAAATTGGAATCGCATTGTTAGCAACACTGTTTACAAACTGGTATTCTCGTATGGTACATACTCACATGTAGACAATGCATAACCTTTAGTGCGATAGATTAGTCAGTCTCTCTGGTGTTGTCGCGCAGTATACATGGAAGTTAAAATTATAGTGTCACGGTTAAGGTCACCATTCTTGAGGTCCACGTAAGTTAACTTTATTATCTACTGAAGTTATTGTTCGGGCAGCGAAGGGAATCGTTGTTAATACATGCAAGAATTTTCAAAATCAGAATCTTTCGACTGTTTTAGGTGGAATTACCTAATAAATTATATTGGAATAGGATAGAATATCATAATTTAGAATTTCCAACGATGCTGATCCTATTTGTATAATTCTTATACAGATAGAAAGCTACTGTACTCCTTAATAATACTACTGAACGTTTTAGGTTTTTTTTATGTACCATTTTTAATATTAAGAGACATGACTATTTATCGCTAAAAAGTGTAGTGTGTGTCTAAGTACCAAACGTGATAAACTTTTTCATTTGAAAAACGATTTTTTATATAAAAAATGTACTTAAGTGGTATTTTTTCTCACAAAATACTTTGATTGCGTTTCTGCTATAGACGTAATATGCAACGTAATCCTCAAGCTCGACAGGACTCGTCTAAGTCCTTCTAAATTAAAACTACTCCACTACTCCTGACACGTACTCAATGTAGAAGCAATAAGATCTGCTTCAAAATAACTTCCAAAGAATATAGAAAGAGTGGAATATTATTGGAACCAAATGTCTGAAAAAACGTCACGATTATTGCTATGATATAGTCAAAAGCATCTAAGTGTACTTTTGAGGGACTTTATAGCGAGGTTGTGGGGCGAAAGGAGCGTGTTACATGTGATTGGTTCTAACCCGACGGTTTTGCCCCCGCGCGCCCCCTTTTTATCAAAATAGTATACCCACTACTTTTGCTCAGACGCACAGATAGCTCCCAGCAGTAATAATAAGTTTTCATGATTATATGACTATATAAATAGAAATAAATGCCTAAATGCTAAGCACAAAACTCGGGAACGACTGGATCAATTGGGATGATATTTTTTTCAATAATTAGTTTCTTATTTTGTCATATATTTTCTCTACAAATTAGCACATGTGACCCTTACTTCCTGTCCATTTCCTATCTTTACGAATATCTGGAATAAATCCTAATGAAACAATAAATCGGCTATTTAGTACAACATGATAAACATACTAAATACCCATTTAATAAATACCATACTTCATTTATTTCAATGTTGGATAGCGAGATCGAGCAGTGAAGACGAGAGTTTATATTACAATTATGGACAAAGAACATTTCCATACTAACAATCTACATGTAATAATTTGTATGTTTAGATGTTCGGATGTAAGCTACTCAATCACACAAAAACGGCTGAATATATTTTAATGAAATTTGACGCACATATAATTTATAACCTAGATTAACGTATAGGTTACTTTTTGTCCCGAATAAAAAAGATAGTTCCAGGGGTATATAAATAAAATTTTTTTTTTGAAATTTTTACTAGATGTATGGGGCGTACCAAACCCCACACACGTGGAAGCCGGCTGGGCCCGGGTTTCAGCTTCTTTAAATTAAGGGTTATCTATTTGTCAGTTATGTGATAAAGGCACACAGTACTCACAAGTTCTTGATGATTTCTTATCTTCTTTGAGCATGCCATTACACGTTTCACACAATAACACAAAATAGTTCTAAATAGTTCGCACTTCACCACCAGTCGGTTTTCGTCAGGGAAAGGTCAATTAACTAGCGTTTAGGAGATATAGCACACACAGGACTCGGGATATTATTAATCAATAAATAAAGGGATCAACAGGGGGGGGGGGGGGGGGAGGTGCACAACGCGTGCGTGCGCCGCTCTCAATGCCTACATTACGATTGTCTGCCTCTGCCCGTGGCGCAACTAACACTCCCGCCGCCCACGCAAGCAACACCCCTCGCCGCGAGCGCCGCCTTAAATATTTTAAACAATGTATAAATTGCACCTGTGTGAAGCCGGGCAGGTAGACTATATTATAAAGTAATTCCAATGATTCCCTATTCTGTAATGTAAATATAATGGATGAAAGGAAATAGGAAAGGATTGAATTGGTCCAAGATAGTTCAGTTGTCAACAAAGTGCTCCAAGTGATTTAAACTCGAACAAAAAGCTGAGTATTTCATTAAATTGTTTGCATCCTAGATTTAGCTCCTGTTAAAGTTACACTACTTTTAATTTATAAGTTGTTATATTTACTACCTTTAGCAAACTGTTTTATTACATGCCTCTTCGCTTCACTGAGGTTTATTGTAAACGTTCACTTACTCACTTCTTCGCACACTATTTACCCTCTCTATGGTCCTTGGACATCAGTTATTACAAATAATTAATGTCCATTGTTTTGTTATACCTACCTTTAATTCATTAACCTCACAAGCCGTTCGTCATATTTCAACCAATTTACCTTTATCATTAATCACTCTGTCTATTGGTAAAAACCTCATTTAAATTCGTTCAGTAGTTTTTGTGTTAGGTATATGTGTAATAGACAGATGCGACGTGGGACTTTGTTTTAAATCATTTCGCACAATTTTGTTTTTTTATAGATCAATTTATACCAAATTAACATTCGATAATATCTTCTTATAAAGATTATTTAAGATATTATCGCGGTTTGGATTGCAAACTACTAGTATTCTTAACCCCTCGAACTAAGCTTGGGATTACTGGGATTTGAACCCACGACCAATTCAATCGTGAATCCTATGCCTGAACCACGGAGTTACCGACATTTAAATTATCGGTAGCTCCTAAAATACTTATTTCCTCGAGTAAGAAAAATTGTCTTTTTATACTCGTTACGAAATACTATTTTCTTAGTACAATGGTTAGATAGATACAAAAATTACTTAAGTTTGTTTAGATATTAGTATAAAAACTCCGCTTCCATCTTTACATCATATAAACTGATATCGCTTGCGCTGTCTGTTCACTTAGATCTTTTAAACTACACAATGGATTTTAATGCAGTTTTCAGCAAAAGACAGAGTGATTTAAGAGGAAAGTTTATATGAAATACATGCATATTATAGTAGAGAAAGAAACAGTGCGAAGCCGGAGCGGGTTACTAGTATTATACAATAGCAATAATAATGTACAAAATCGCAAACAAAGGCTAGTTTGCAATAAATGTCTACAAGTGCAGTGAGTGGCACAAAGTTTTGTAAAGTAAGAGTGCTTAAATATATGAAGTGTCATTATTGTGACAACTGAAACTTACTCAAAATTCCTTGTGCAATTTTGTTTTAATTTTAAGTTAAATAAATAACCTCTTTTTACCTTACTACCACTACCACGTATGTAGATTCGATATTAAGCCGAAAAGTCACTAGGGTTTGTGAACCAGAAGCAAGTTTAAGGACCTCGTTAAGTACTACTCGACTTCTCTACCCGATATTATAATAAATAAAATATATCTCATGTGATCCTCGATAGTGATGACTAAAGACATTAACTACAATAATTAAGCCTGATTTTTAGGATTACTGTTTAAGATTACTGTGTGAAATCACTAGACTATCGTGTATCTATCGGGACAGAGCTTATTCTTTAAATAAAGGAAGAGACTACTCGGTAATACAATATTATCAATCGCGTTAATAACAAATATTTAAATAATTAATATATATGAGAATAAATGAATTAATGAGTAAGGGAAAAAGTGTGCGAGCGAGTAAGCGAATGAGTGTGAGTATCGTTTACTAGTACAACATACGTTTGATCATTAAGATAAAACATTCAAATAGTAGTTAATATTCATTTATAATTGCTATCCCGGTAGAGGCTCATTTAGAGCAAGTAATATATAAACTCCTTTATTTACCTGCCCGGTCGAGTGTTAACACTTGCCTAATATAGTCTAAGAGACTGCCATCAAGCGGACGCTTTATAAACGACTATTATAATTACAATATAATAAACAGATCTAAATAATTCAGAACTATTTTATCAGTCCTTATCGAGTAGTTAGATCATCAACGAGAGGTACTATATTATTGTTACATTGTCACAGTGTATATATAATAAGTACAAAAAATTTCAGCTCAACAGGATAATACGAAGTGTATTAAAAGGTTTCCATGTTTTGACGAAAAAATTACATTTAAATAGTTAAAATTAAATAAAACACAAATTGTCCCTTTTCTCGTTTTCGCATTGTCTACTTCTCTCCACTATGTTTTAACCGAGTCATAATAGGTCGAGTCGAGAGATTACATAATTTAGAGTATTTTTTTAAACCAATTTTTCCAATATATTAAGACTTATATATTATTAGTTTACAAACCTTCAAAACCAAATTGTAAATATATTTGAAACTTAAATTGCAAAAGATTTATTTAATTAGAAATCTAACTTGTTAACAATATGACATCAGCGGTTGAGATTCTAATTATTTTAAAAATAACTGTCAACTGGTAATAGAGATTGATATAAAAGACAATAATACTATGAACTTAATGAGAATCAGTGCATGGTGGTTGAAATTTAGGAGTAGGTTTAAGGAACTTCTTTTTACGATTTAGAGTTTACGACTTACGTATGTAAGCGGTATATTATATCAAGTAAACAATATATAACTTTCGTTAATATAGAATTGAGATAGTCTGTCAAGTAAGTAGTTTAAGCGACAGTAGCTCAGTGGTTAAGGCGTTGGATTCACGATCGATGGATAGGTCGTGAGTTCAAATCCCGGACATTGGACTACTGACGTGGCCCACTTTTGACACAAGCATTTTACTTTACTAGGAGGAGTATAGGGAATATTAGTAGTAGGTGATCCAAACTGCTGGTAATCTTTAAAAAAAAAGTGATATCGCGCAGTACATTAAAGTAGTGAAACTAACAGTAGAGTGTTGTTTGGTGGTGCAATGTTAGGTTTCCGGTATTGAGGAGCAGGTGATATTATTTATTATTTTAATAATTGGTACGGAGGTAAAGCGATGAAGGTAAGAGTTTACGGTTATAAAAGACGTCTTTAAACCTGCTCCTGGATCTCAAGGTCCCTGACTGCTCGGCTTCTATATTGTCGATAGAGAGTTACTGTGCAGTATAGCTAATATACTCTTAATATATTTTTATAGAATTGATACCAATTTATTAATATTTGACGATGCAATAAGGCAAACCTAACACAGTCTCTTGGACTACAGTAATTGCCTCGCGATAATGAAGTTGAGCGCAACACGGCAACGAGAAATTATAGGGTTAGTTTATAGCCAATTTTACAAGTCGAAGGTTTGTCTGACGTTGGGTTATTAATTTTCATATTTTGAAAATATTTCTACCTTGTTCCTAATTAGGAACAAAATTTTGATTAGTCTTAGATTGATTATTAAACTAAGAATATTTGGTAAAATCAGACATCTTAAAATTATTTTCTCGATATCTATACTAATATTAAATATTAACGGTTTGTTTGTTTCGTTTTACGCTCTAATCTCAGGAACTACTGATCCGAGTCGAAAAATGCTTTTAGTGTTGGATAGTCCATTTATCGAGGAAGTATATAACCTAAATAACATCACGTTACGACTCATAGGAGCGGAATGTTGAGAGACTTGCAGACCAAAGAAATTTTAAGTTCCCTTAAAATTATGTCATAGGCGCCTACGCCCTACTCCCTCTACCCCTCCCTCTCTTATGTGATGCAACGCAGACAAAATCGCGTGAGTCGGCTAGTATATAGTATAATAATAAAAAAGAGACTTACTCAATGTGAGGAGTTTTTGTGACACAAAAATCCGCCAAAATAATCATTTTAAATGTTTAGTGTTCTCTCTGACTGTTCATCACGCAAAAACTATTTTTTTTAATAAAAGAGTTTTCATAAATGTCAATGGTTTTAATTTTTTAAAACTTATTAACAGACACGAAGTAAAATAAGGAAGTTTAATATTTGCTCAGCTAACTTAATATTATTATCAAATGTGAAGCTCTAACTAATCTAGTAACCTCATATGTAGACCTTGACCACGTTAGACCAAACAACTGAAACTGTATAAGAGATTTATCTCGGAGCAGTTCCGGCGGGAGGCTGTGGAGGCGCTGCAGCTCACCAGCTAAACGCTGTTAATTTCCGCAAGCTTGTAGCGGTAGCTGAGTATTATTACGTCTTCTAGTGCTTCGCGACTTGTTATATAACATTAGATCTGTAATATGTTGATAAGTGATAGCGGTTATGTATAAATACATAGGGGAAAAGTTCCCTTATCAATTCCACTAATCACTGATAAGGAATCTTTCATAGAGTTATTTGCGACTATCAAAATGCGAATCCAACTGTTTTTGTGGTCGCACTGTAAGTGGACTAGACTTCTCCCTTTCTTTCTCGTCCCATTAATCCTACATTTCCATAAAACTATGTGTTCTTGTTTCAGGTGAACCATTATACTAGTCAAACTGATCTATCAAATCAAAAAAAAAATCTGACTATCAAATAGAAATTGTAATTTCGAGACCATAGTGTATGTGCATTTGTCTTCACTACGTCGCGGACAGGTACTACATAAACGATTAAAGTATCATTTAACGAGATACACAAAACACTATAGTCGTAGGAGAATTCTTAAAAAAAACCAAAACTTTTTATTTAACCTCTAAACGAAATTATTCAAAGCCTACCTGTTTATTATTTACAACTGTTTGTATGCATGCTATTATGCATCGGCTAAGATGCTAATAGATTTCTAAAATTCTCCTCCATATGGACTTTGACTATGCCAAGACTTTAAACAAAGATTATTAATTAATCTTTTAATGTACGCAACATGTTTCAATAGGGTTTCAAACTTTGATGTATTAATTATATATGGATTGTAATATTAAATATTTATGCATAATAAATTTTTGGAATTTATTGGGGACCGCTACCCAACACGCATGGCTTGAAAATGCGGAAAAGTAAGGAGCGCCGAGTATGTGGAATGTTTGGTCGGTACTGTGTGAAAGAAACATCGTGATGTTGAAGTTATTTACGTATAAAATTGTACTATGATATAATTATTTCTATATATACTTTATTTTATATGTTTTAGATGTATTTTTAGCAACACTTTTGTTAGCTACTTGCTTGAAACTGTGTATATAAACTAATCAGATTAGATTGGAGTGAAACAAATTAATAAAGATTTGTTGATAGTTATTATAAAGTGGGAGAAACTCGGTCACCAATATGAATATGAAAAGCTAATTAAAGCTTCCTTCGCAATCCAGAATATCAAATAGGAATGAATTTTCGCGCCTGAGGGACTGACCAAAAGGCTTAAATGTTAAAACGCCAAGAAAGGAGAGTTGGATTGAGTTGATAACTTAAAATAAAGCTTTAAGCTTCAAAAGAAATAATTATTAAATTCTTCCGAAGCCTTGAGTCTTTGAGCTCATCGAAGCACTTCCATGACAGGGTAGTAAATCATAAAAAGAAAAGAGAAAAATATGTTACTTGTCAGGGCTGGGGTCTATTGTAAGTGGTGCAAACTGAAGGCGTGCCGTCATCCCCGAAGGGTAATTTGGTTGATAGGCGTCATAGCCGAGTCCTCGTACCTCTCCCGTTGTCTGGTGAATCTAAGTCGTGGAAGCATGACTTTCTTCCAGAGAACTGGAACCCTCGCACCTGGAACCTTTTCAACTGGGTCACCAGAACGGTAGTAATTAGAAAGATTGTAACCAGCAGAAATAAAAGGCACCGGTTGAAAGAAAATGCCCCCCTGAGGAACAAGGCACCCCACAGAAACAAGCGCCCCAACGAAACATTTATGTATGCCAGGAACGCAGGCACGCGACTCAAGGCCTGTTGTCTAGATGAGAACACCGGCACAACACAGAAGCACGCATCAAAGCCAGCAAGAAGATGAAGAAAATATAAGAAGCTTAGTCCTCAGTCCTCCTCTCTCATCTCTCGCTGGTAGTACAAAATGTGGTCGCCTCTCAAAGCGACGTGGAGAAAAAAGAACCGAAAAACTACAACTTGATGGAAAAAATTGCTAGATCCTACGACAAGAGAAACGTTTAGAAACTGGAGAAGTTTTATATATGGGTTATTTGTTTTTTAAAAAAAAATTATTGAATAGTAAAGCTTTAAAAATCAATTATTGATAATTCCAAAATTAATAAAAATTATATAATATTAATCAATAAAGGAATCATAATAGATTTTATACGTATTAGTTCATAGGTTTGAAACTAGGTGGCTCACGCTTGGTTTTGACAGTTCTCAATAGATGGCATTAGTATGCACGCTTTACACGTTACATACACCCACTGCTATATAATATATATGCATATAATATAATAATTAAATAAAAGTTATTAATAAACTTTAGAGATGTTATCTCTATGAAAATACATTGATGACTATCTCAGATCGGAACAGATTTTCTGGGACCTCCAGTTGTATGATATGAAATTACTAATCAAACTAACTCTTACATATAATTGCCTAGTTATGCTATATAATCACTACGCTACCGCTTCCTCTCATCACTATAGTCAGTAAGTCAACGTTCATAGGCCGCTGTAGTTGGATATTGAGGAAATGACACACATGTTTCGGATCACATGTAGGTAATTTTAGGTGCTCTACTATCTACAGTTTACTTCCTTCACTTTATTATTTATATGAAAATAATATACTACGGAAACTAATTTAGTGACTTTGAACTGATTATTTGATTTACGATAACAAAATATAATCCAGGTCATCTATTACAATATTGTACAGCAATACAATTAAACATGCTTTTAGTGTAGAGTAATTTGAAGATTAGTGCCTAGGACTTGTGACACAGGGGCAGGTTTAAGGACGTCCTTTATTAAAAATAAAATATTTACTGTTTAAATTAACTTCACCTACTCATATCAGGACTGTATCATAGCCAATCCACTCTCGCTTCGCTGAGGTATATTCAAACTGTTCACTCACTAACTCATTTATTCATTCATACTCTACCCTCAACTATATATCATATATCTCTCATCGTTAAGGCAGCGTTCGTAAGAAAAGTTTTCGTTCGACTATTTTCTCCGACTTACTTTGCAAATCCGACTGCTATGAAAAAGTCTTTTCATGTTTCGGGTTAACGTATATCCTACGACACTCACGAATAATGTAGCTTTCTATTAGTATTTTTTTTTCAAAATCGGTTCAGTAGTAGTCTTCAGATTACCCCCTACAACCATACAAACTTCATCTCTTTATATAATACAGATTCAATTTAATGTTAGGTAACTACGAGCAGTAGACGCTGAATATTATAATTATTGCAGTAGACGTGTAAACCGTCTCCCAGGTCACAAGCCCCAGCTCGGCTTCATCGCAATATAATTTCATAAAATGAGAGAGGAATGATATCCATTACTGTACAGCAATACGTATACACAATCAATTTAGACAGAAAGCCTGGCAGGGCCTCGGACTTGCGACCAAGGTGTAGGATTAAGGCCTTTTATAGAAAACTGCAACACAACACCAGAGAGACAGAATTATAATCTATCTTATTAAAGGTTATATATTGTATACACGTCGGCATAATCGAAATAATATAAAAGGAACTACCCCTATAAACGGTGCTACTAAGATAATATAGCATAGTTGTTTTTATAATTGTTTTAACTGGGTAATAAATTCAGTGAATAATAAAATTATATCCGATTTTAACCAATATCAAAAAATAAAAGCAACATTAAAAATTAATCATCGTTATTGCGTTCATTTTGAGCTTTTGTTGAAATAAGTGGAATATTTGTATAATAAATATGTCGGAGAATAGTGAACAGTTTTGACTCTTTATATGCCCTCGACAGTCTGACCGTAGTCTTACTCTTGTGTGGTCTCTTAAGGAGTGAAGTAGTCTCTAGATAGTGTTAGTAAAATTTTAAGTGCAGTGCAGTGTTGGTAGTGCTAGGAGTACTGTTCGTTAAGGTCAATGTACCTTACAATGTAATTGCCACAACGTTCGGTTACGTTTACGTTAGTCTTGTCTTAGGCTTACACAGTGATTACCTCATTTTGTTCCGACAAATATTTACTTAAATCAGCATTATATTATATAACACCGTTAAATTGCCCCAGCTTCGCTTGGGTTTAATTTACCACGTGTATTCAGGCTTCATTTTACATTTTAATATTCATCATCAGCTCTACATGAATTTCATCTCCTATTTCAAAAACTTCAAGCTTTTTTTTCTCAACAAAACGTGGTCTATGTCCTTTCCCAGGATCTATTCTGTTTCTGTACCAAAGTTCATCACAATCGGTTTGATTGTTTATGCGTCGGAAAAAAAACTAAACAGAGTTACTTTCGCAGTTGGGATTATAAAACTGGTAATATTGTTGTTTTAAATATATGCAGTATGCTGATCAGTCTGCCTTTATCTACAATAAAGTTAACTGCATAATTAAAATCTATCCTATGCAATTATACAGTTGCAAGAAAGCACTGGTAGAATGGCTGGGTACACTCAGTTATGAGGAAGTTGAGAGCCTCTTGACTAGGGTACGATGATGGCTGAAAAAACACAATTTACATAGAGATACACCTGTATGTGGACATGTAGAACCGATCCCAAGGAGCACTGACATCAAGTTTCCGTAGGGCATACAGGCATATCTATAATTTCCTACTCTCACTTTGTAGCTTGCACATAACACACACCTACACACATCTGCACACACATACATACACACATACACTCACACTCATACACACACAACACTCACATACAGAGAGAGAAATCAAGCTGTACTTAATTTTAAATAATAGAAATAGTATATAAACTACCATTACTACACTATGTATTTTAAATAGATATGTACTACCTACTTTTACCAACTGGTTTATTTCACTGCTAATAATGTACAATAGTATACCATATTTATATAGTACATATATACAATATAGTATATAGTGTATACGCTGTATTGTTATATATATTATTTTGTGCTTAATAAATTAGTTCACTAAGACACTTTGTTATATTCAGGTCTTTGATCTCTGTGCAGTGTTAATTCTCTTTATCTTTTGCTTAAGCTTTTGCTCATAGGTATATTACCTTCAGTTGTTACTATGTAACTTATTACCTACTTATAAATTACTTTAATCTTAAAATATAACAAAGTGAAATATGTTAATATACACATAATTATTATTTAATAATTTACTTTAAGTTTGGCTAAAGGGAAGTAGCGGGCCATTCCCACCACAAGTATCTTCGGATACTTTACCGGGAAGGCTCGAATATGTGTATCCACTAATGTAAATTATGAAATAAAGACCTATTTTATTTATATTATTTATATTTATGTAATTCTAAGTCTTAGAAATGTATTTAAATAATGGGCTAGCAACATTTTAGATAACATTTAATTGACGAGTAACAATTATGGATCTATGTTAAGAATACTCCTATCGGCTATATCTTATAAGCTCATTCCCGATAGTTTCAACAACACCAACATGCATTTTAAATAGAAAGCTGAATATCTGGGGCTTATGACCCAGGAGCTAGTTTAAACTTGACCACTAATTTTGATTAAATATGAATGTTAATGTTTCAATACTAAATGTTAATGTCTATGATAGCAATAGATCTAATGCAATCTGTAAAATGATTTCACTCAGTAAACGTAGTTCTATAGTAGTGGAAGTAGAGTATATTGTAGTCTCTTTATTATAAGTAAACTGCTTAGCCAATTAAATACTATCAAAACTGTTGCCAGCAGCAACAAATTGATTATCCTAATAAGAATAAAGTGATGTATAAGTGTTATTAAGAGCTATCAATTAATCCAGCGATTCGAGTCCATTTAACGTGAATGACATCGATTTGTTATAAATCAAACAGTATCTCACTCAACCATTAAGTCTGTTTCGACGAGGCCGTCCATCTTTCTTTCCAATTCTATTTCCGAAGAGGCGGCGAGGACACAACATTCGGGTATAGACTGTGTTATAGTATGTGGCGATTTAATGTACTATATCTTAGCGAAGCGAGTTGAGTAGTAATAACTGTATATGAACTACTAACATTAACTCGCGAGGTGTGGAGAATATTAAACGTGTTAGACATTATTGTAGAGAGATAAATCATTAACTCATTTTACTTATTAATTAATTAATTCACTCACTCACTTATTCAAATACACGTAATCTTACTCGCTCACTAACCTTTACAGTCATTCTTCTGAGTAACCCACATGCAGTTAAATAAATCCCTGATCCTGAAATGAAATGATTTTACCTTTTATTACTCGTAAAGAGGATACAAATGAAGTACACTTATGAAGCTATATTTAATATACAACTCGGAGAAAATGGAAAACATTAAGAGGGGGTGATAATGAATTGACTATTGGGTAAACGCAATGTAGATACTGCTACTGAACTGATAAATAACTAAACATTATGATTATTTACAATTAACATAGGAACCTAAGCAGTACCTTGACTTGTGACCAAGGTGAAAAGAAAAAAAGAGAGAAAGAAAAGAAAAGTTTAAGGACTTTAAGGAGCACTCACTCCAATTTTAAAACTCACCTTAACCTTCTAAATTAAACATAAGTTTTATCTAACCTAAGCCTTACTTACGCGCCGACATAAATATTAATAATAGCATTTTGTCATTACCATTCAAAAATATGGCAAAAGCTAAATTCTTTTTTATTTATTTATTTAAAAAAAATTGTTAGCTTATTCTTATGACTTGGTCCCAGACGCACTGTTGTGATCGAGAAGTTTAAAATCCTTTTGTGGAAACATCAATCTTGCTTTACATTCCTTTAAAGAAATGCCGCCTGCTCTTAGTACTTATCTATTTAGGACAAAGTCAAACCAGTTTGCATCCTATTTAAAATTCATGTCCTAAATTATAAACTACTTTTTTTAATTTGCATAGATTACTTGTGTTGAAGACAAGTTCATTCACCAGGAACTTAGAATTAAATCCTACAATCCAATCCTAGTTTAAGGAAGTAATAATATCAACAGTAAATGATGATAATACACACTTTAGAGAAGAAGCCAAGCATAGCCCTGGGATTGAGACCCAAGTGAAAGTTTACAAGGCCTCTTCGATACGCACAAACCTCTCGTCTCCTTTGCTTGACCTTTTTACCTAATATTTAACTCAGATAGTAATAATATCAAAGACTCACGTAATTCTCAATAAAAGTGATCTCACTAACTTATTTTACAACGGTACGTCATATTCACTGAACCTGAACTACTCGTCAAACTATCGTAAATCTAACAGAACAGAGACAAATTATATATGTATTACATATGTATCTTGGATGTTTTATGATGAAAAGGAGGAGGAAGAGGGGGTATATTGAAAACACCACAAGTGCAAGGGGTGATGATATTGAATGGACTATTGTGTAATCAAATATGATCTCTAACAATTACGAGAGAAACCTAAGCAGTGACTTGGACTTGAGACCAAGGTGTAGGCTTAACCTCCTCTCTGTTTAAACTCAAGGTTAAACTTACATAAATCTAACGTAACACAAGATGTGGCAATTACATTGTAAGGTACAACGTAACCTTAATCGAAAAGCACTCCCACTGGTTCTACCCAGAGGATTGGATATCCTTGAGAGACCTCGCGTATGACTAAAACTGTAGTCCGACTGTCGAGGGTATATAAAGAGTTGAGACTGTCCGAATGACCGAAGTGACTACTACCCTACTCCAGCACCATGGATGGCGATGACACTTCGATTATTTGAAAATTGTTTACCATTCTCCGACATCTATACATATAATAAAATTGTAGAGGCCGAATGTTTGTAAAATGAAAAAAAAAATGCTAAAATCCGAACCAGGGAGATGTAAGAAGTGAAATAGAATTCATTTAGATTTTATCAATTTTTTTTATTTCTCTGTCTGTTTGTACGGGCTAATCTCCGAAATGACTGGACAGATTTAAATAAAATTTTGTATGGTGGTAGCTTATATCCCTGGTCAACATATAGAATAGTTTTGATCCTGGTAAATTAAAGAGTTCCCATGGGATAGTTAAAAAACTGTAATTAATTAAACAGCTTTGTATACAAGATCTTACAAGCTTAATTTAATATTACTCAGGAGGTCCGGGTTCGATTCTGGGCCCACATTCCTGACTTTTCTGAGTTATGTGTTTTGTAAGCAATTAAATATCACTTGCCCTAACGGTGAAGAAAAACATCTTGAGGAAACCTCTCAGGAGTGCATCCTGAGAGTTCCCTAAAAGTTCTCAAAGGTGTGTGAAGACTGCCAACCCACTCTGAAAATAATAGACAGGAAGAAAGAGAGAAATAAGATAGATAATATGAGAAAGAGACACTGTATGAGACGGTGAGAAAGAGTTGTAGTAGAGAATAAAGCCAGAGAGAAAGAGAAAATAGGAGAAGCAAAGAGAGTAAAGAGAGAGAAAGGTAAAAATGAAAGAGAGACAGAAATATTATAGACAGACAAAAATGTATGGCAGCATTTCATGAACGACTCACTCGGAAATAGTGTAGCTTTCCAACAGCGAAAACATTTTAAAATCGGATTTGTACAAATAAAAAGCAAAAAAAATGGCAACACTACATTATCCACGTCATGTAACAAAACAAACAAAGTCTATTTTTAAAGAATCATTTATTTATATATTATAATATTTATGGCAACACCACATAGCTTATGTTACTCGGAAAGTGTAGCTTTCTACCGGTGCATGCACTTTATCAAATTCGCTATTGTATTGTTAAATGTGTTATTATCAACTAATATTATAAATACGAAACCAACTCTGTCTGTCTGTCGCACGTTCACACAAAAATTACTGAACTGATTTAAATGAAATTAGGTATATTTACAGATAAAAACGATATAAGCTAATTTTTAATGCGAAAAAAGGGTTGTAAGGGGGTAACAGGTATGAAAAGTTGTATGAAAGGATCGACATTTTTAGAGCTAGAAGCTCGGAACTTGTTTTTTAGGCTGTTGATTTGATATAAATAAAAGTTTGTAAAAGTTTTAACATCAATAGTGTAAAATAACAATAGCGGATAAAACTTTGTATGGAAATATGTAAGGTTAGTCAAGGACACTATTTCACGCGGACGAAGTTGTGGGTAAGGCTAGTGTATAAATATATTAACTGATTTTGTGAATAGTATTTATATACATATATGTATATGTATTTTTTTGTAATCTTATTGATAGTATCTACTCCTCGTTCTAGGAACTCTTATTCTCTCACAAATGAGATTGTTGTACTTTTTTTAGGTTATAACAACTGTTATAATTTAAATTTGAATGCTATCAACTGTGAAGTCCTTTCATTTACCCAGACAAACTTTTTAATTAAAAGAACTATTTTCTTAGCTTTCAAAAGCTTCGTTTCTCACACAGTTTTTACTACAACATAACTTCATAGTATCATAAACAACAACCATTATTTCCCAAGATACTCGTCTAGTAGTTAATAAAAAGCTATAATAATAATTCTGTAATAACAGTGATAACTAGTTTTCCTCGGCTTTAAAAATATTGTTAACGCAATTGATTGCCTGGGCCCTGCGCCACTGGGGAATGTAAAATGATACTGCCACTCATTGTAGTAATAATCTGCTCGTAAACATGGCAGTATAATGGACGTACTTTATATGGTTTTATATGAATTCTGAGTAGTATTGGTGAAATTCCACTAATTGGATATTTTAGGTAGGTCTAAAAGTAATGCATTTTGTACCGAGTTAAAAAAACGTCTCTTCTTACCTTACTTACGTATATAATCCAATAGCTAGTAAGCTTTCATTACGAGGGCTTTTTAAATAATGCTTTCCTTAATCAGAACAAATTATAGTATTTAATATATTATTATTTTAGAAATTGTACAACAGTTAGAGTTCCGTAGGAAATGCGTTTTCGGACGATATTTATGTTACACACAACACTACAGTATTCTTAGTTTACTGGAATATTATTACAACTTTATAATAACTGTAATCTGCTATCGTAGCTATTACAAGTGTTTTTATAAAAATTGTTAGTAAAATGTCGAAAATATCAATATCATGTCGAAAGTTATATTCAAACGCATTTCCTGCAGAAGTGTAACTGTTGTGCGAATAGAGCTACGAGGTAATGATCCATTTTTCCATACAATGCAATGCGAAGCTAATCTTACTTCTTATTATCTAACTATTATTATGAATTTGAAAGTTTGTATGTTTGAATATTTGTTAGTAAATCACGCAAAAACGGCTGAACAGATTTGAGTAAAATTTGACACACAAACGGATAAATTAAAAGTTCCTACGGTATATAATTATTTAGTAATTATATTTTGAAAAATAAATAAGAACTCTAAATATTTACAAAATGTAAACTTGGAAAGATAAACCATCTAAACTAAGAAAACCCATGATCGTTTATATGATTCCATCCCCGCCGTTCAAAGCTGTCATCTTGTACAAAATAGTGCCAAGGGATCAACTGGCAACACTTTTACGACGGCAACTTCCCAACTCCAATTAACAATTTCAAATCGTTATAAATCTTTTGTTATTCTTATTGCTATTATTATGTTATGGTATATTGAAGTGGGAACATAAAAAAAAATTAATATCTTCACTAGATATTATATAACAAAGTCTCACGCTGCGTATGTTGTAAGATAAACTCAAAACCTACTGAACAGATTTTCACGCAGTTTTCACTAATAGATAGTGTAATTTATGAGGAAGGTTTAGGTATATATTTTTGAAATTTGAAGTCTAAAATATAACATTTATTGATCTAATCTATAATAACCTTTTATACTGTTAGTTATAATTTTGATAGCATTGATATAGATTACGTTTTGTTTTAAAAATTGTACAACTGTTAAAATTTCGTAGGATATGCGTTTAAATATAGCTTCCTTTGTGAAATAGCTGTCGTTTGTCAAACAGTGTATCTTCTATACATATAATAAAATAGTTAAATCTGGTATGTTTGTGGATGCATTAAAGTGTTTTATTAAGAAAGGGGAATACACGATAAGATAATTGTATTTTAACACATAATATTGATTTATGTTTGATTGTAGTTCTGTCTGTTTGTACAGGTCTCTGAAATTACTAAGCAAATTTTCATGTGGATTTACGAGCAACTAATGCCTTATACAGAGTTTTTAATTTTTAGATCATTTCACCTCAGTGAAAACACATTGTAAACATTTTGTAGAAAGTAAAGAATAGTATTCAGGAGTGTGGTGGAAACCAGAATATATTTTTCAAAGAAAACCTTACATAAAGTAGTTATTTAATAAAAACCGTTACTGAATAAAATGTAAAGCAATTGACGCATGTAACCTTGACTGAAACATTTTACTCTTTCTGCCCTTCAAGAGTATTTGAGGTCCACATTGGTAACTCAATTCATTGCTTACTACATATTGACCTATTTCATTTGTTATATTGTATGTACACGCTAACCGTTGCTTTTGTGAGTGGGAAAACTAACATCATTCAACTTTATAAACCTTCCAGCGTCCATACATCGGATACAACAAATATCGTTATTAAATTAATTTAATTTAATTTTCATAACTACATTGCTATATATGTGACTAGTGGCCCGTCCCTGCTTCGCACGGATTGATAATTTTTTTTTAACATTTTGGCTCCCGCATTCTGTCGCTCCCTCTATCGCCGCGTTACTCGCTGCGCTGGGATTATTTTTTATTTATCTTGATATTTTTATTTCGTAATATCTTTTGACTGGAATGTCCGATTTCAATAATTCAAAAAGTAATTAACAGGTATTGAAACAGTCTTCATTACGAAATAATTTATTTGGATAAGAATTAATACAAAGTTATGGAAAACATGGTCTGATTTTGATAGGCATTTTTATCAACTTTTAAAATGTAAAAAAGTAGTTATAGTGACATAACTATAATAGTTGGACATATGGTCTCGCGGAGTTTTTTGTAGATATTGATACGTTCTATAATATTGTAAAATATTTTTTTGGTCTATCATCAATACTTTTCGCTGCGCATGCGATGAAAGATATTTTATGGCTAATTTTTTTGCACCTTGTGTTGGTTTTAGTGAGAATTTCTGAGGATCTCTAATTTTTTCTTGTAATAAATATAGCCTATGTTACTCAAGGATATAGTAGCTTTCTAATGGTGAATGAATTTTTGAAATCGGTCCAGTAGTTTTTATGTTTATTCGTTACATACAAAAATACAAATCTTTCCTCTTTGTAATATTAGTATAGACTAACCCCTAATCTCCTTTCCCAAGTTCTAGTCTATCTCTGTACCAAATTTCATCAAAAGCTGACCAGTGGACTAAGTGTGCAAGCGTAACAGACAGACAGAGTAACCTTTGTATTTATAATTAGTATATTGTTTTTTCAGTTTATTTATTTGTGCGACGAGTTACAAACTTACAAATTATTATATTTACTTAAATTAAAAAAATTAAAATGTTCAATGGACATTTTATTTTCTACCTGTGAGGAAACGGATTAGAATACAATTCCTCTCTGCCGCTGGGAGAGCATCTCATAAAAGCTGAGTAACCCAGCACACCTTGGTGTTAGGGAATCTGTTGAATCTTAGACTACTTCCCTCCCTCTATCCCATTAATGTAGTGGTTTCAGTGGATTCAAGGTTCTTGCTCAGGGTTCTCTGAAATCGTTGCATACTTCTCTTCACTCCTCCTTCACTCTATCTTCGCGATAGTAACGCATCGGCAAAACAGGATAAAGTCTTTTGTTTTGCCGTTGTCTATAGGCAACAGTGACTGCTTACCATCAGATAGACCTCGTTTGCCCATAAAAAAGTCGATAAGCATAGTTTTTTATTGTTTGTACACACACATCTTTCAGTAACCAGATATTTTTTAATTTATTATTAGGGAGCTATTTTAAGTTCACGAGAATTGAATAAAAAGATTATTGCCTTACCAAAGATACCTAATTTAGATTGAGTAAAACAATCTCGTATTTTTTTCCTCTTGAACGCTGGTAAAAATAACAATTTAATTAAAATAAACAGAAACAAACTGATAAACAGGCAGTCCTTAATTGAAGTAGAGTAAAAATAGACGTCTAGAAAACAAATTTAAAAATAAATTTATAGCTTATGGGAGCTACAATGCGTAATGACACTCAAATGCGTACAAATTAGATGGAGGTGGAGCAGTGCCTAGGACTTGAAACCCAGGAACCTGTTTAAGATGTGTGTAAACTCAATATCAATATAATAATTTACTATTTAAAAAATCTTAATTATATTATAACTGAGACTCTTTTTTAATAGTCACAAAGTATCGATACCCACACGACATTTTAGAAGAATCGATATTAACTTTTATAAGTCTATATTTTGTATTCTTGAAAACAAAATATAAGAACAGCAGTCAATACAGACTTAACAAATATTCGTAAAATGCAAAAAAGGTATCGAGAAATACCATTTATCTCTACTCAGTCAAAACAATATCAGTATGTTACCATGGTTACAAGATTGTTACAATTTAAATGTGTTCAACTAACACGTCTAAAAACCATTAAACTAAATTTAAATTGATTTGTTATAATATTAATATTGTCACGCAGCTGTCAGTCAGAAATGAGGGGATAGTCTTCAAACGGCTGATCAGATCTTTACAAATTTTATCTAAGAACTATCTCGAATAAATTATTTTTCAAACAAATAAAACTTCATCATAATCGGCCCACTATTTCGGGCGCTATGATGGCAAAGACAGACAACAATTAAACCCGTCGTTGTAGCGTCGGGGGTTAATTCTGACATTTATTTTATATAAAATACAAAGATAAAAAATTCAGTAAAATTTCATTCGGACATAGCTTGAAATTAAATTTCCTTGTTTTAAGGAGAAAGTAAATATCTTCCTGTGGCACGTGTAAGCGATCCACTTCATTTAAATTGATTGTTTTCCAATTTTTAGGCATTAAAATGAATTAAACAATATTTCTTTATCTATATCTGTGTTATAATAGATAATGACTATTAATACATACTCTACTATCTATATCTATACTAATATTATAAAGAGGAAAGATTTGTATTTTTGTATGTAACGAATAAACATAAAAACTACTGGACCGATTTAAAAAATTCTTTAACCATTAGAAAGCTACATTATCCCTGAGTAACATAGGCTATATTTATTACAAGAAAAAATTAGAGATCCCCAGAAATACTCACTAAAACCAACACAAGGTGCAAAAAAATTAGCCATAAAATATCTTTCATCTCATGCGCTGCGAAAAGTATTGATGATAGAACAAAAAAATGTGATGCAATATTATAGAACGTATCAATATCTACAAAAAACTTCGCGAGACCATATGTCCAACTATTGTAGTTAAGTCACTATAACTACTTTTTTACATTTTAAAAGTTGATAAAAATGCCTATCAAAATCAGACCTAGTTTTCCATAACTTTGTAATAATTCTTATCCAAATAAATTATTTCGTAATGAAGACTGTTTCAATACCTGTTAATTACTATTTGAATTATTGAAATCGGACATTCCAGTCAAAAGATATTACGAAATAAAAATATCAAGTTAAATAAAAAATAATCCCAGACGGGCCGCCGGCGCGGTGTGGGTGTCTCGCAGCGCAGCGAGTAACGCGGCGATAGAGGGAGCGACAGAATGCGGGAGCCAAAATGTTAAAAAAAAATTATCCTCCCGCGCGAAGCCGGGACGGGCCGCTAGTATCTTATATATATATATATAAATTAATTCTTATTTCCCTTTTTTCGATTTCGATAATATTTTTTGGTTGTGTTTGTTATTCTCAGGAGAAGGTTCTTATGTAGGGAAAAATGAAGAAATTTAAGGACCATGTTAACTATTGAAACGTTTATGGCATTTCACACATCTGTCAGTCATTTGACCAATATTTATACTGACAGGGCAACATCTGTCGGGTCAGCTAGTTTGATATAAAAAATCATAATATATGTATTACGTAGAATTGTTTGATCTCGTAAGTGTTATAATTATCTGTAAGTTAATTTACAGAATTCCAACATATTTTTTTACTTAGGTCGGGTAAGTAATCATCCAATATATAGCACTGAATTAAATATTTTTAATACTAGCTGACCCGTGTTAGTTAATAAAATTCTTGCACGCGCATATTTTTTTTAGGGTTCCATACCTTAAAAGGAAAGAAGTAATCCTTATAGGATCACTTCGCTGTCCGTTTGTCTGTCTGTCTATCTGTCCGTCTGTTAACGCTGTTGACGCTTTTTCTCAGGATCGCGTAGAGGTATTAAGTTGAAATTAATATCAAAAACTTAAACCTACGGTCCCTTGCGGCTGGAAAAAAACCAAACTTCTAAGTCCGCGCATTGAAAAGATATGACCGTTAATGTGGTTACTCATATAATTATAAGGTACCTCCCAATGACCTAGCGTCGTAATATTTAGCATGAAGTAATGTCTCGTAGCACAAATAAAGGATAAAATTAAAAAACTCTAAATTTTTTTCTACATCTGAAAATTAACTTTTTTTGACTGTCACGCAAGACCCTTTTTCTCAGAAAAATGTGAAGATAATATTCTAAAAATATTCTAATGTCTAGTTCCTCAAATATGTTAAAATATCAAACTGCTAAGTCGATTTAATGAAAACTACTTTAGGTAAAAATCCTAAAAATGGCAATTTGTTGTTAAATCACGAAAAAATGTTCTTATAATATTTAGGCCGCTTTTTATTAGCCACAGAATTTTTCATATTTCAAATATTTTGAAGAGGAAAATCTTTAAAAAGCGAAGTATTTTATTATATTACTAGCCTACCCACCCCGCCTTTGCATGAGTGATATTGCTATATCGCTATTTTACATTTTCATTCTCAATATCAACATAATTTATATATGACTAAATCCCAAAAACATAAAGGATCACATAGCTTGACATGTACTTCATCCCTTATTTAAACCCCTTCAAGACCTTTCTCGCGATAAAATGTACCCGATGTCCTTTCCCAATCTCTTGTCTATCTCTCTACAAAATTTCAACAAAATCGGTTCAATGGTTTAAGCGTGAAAGCGTAACAGACAGACAGAGTTAGTTTTGCATTTTTAATATAAAATATGTTGGGATTAAGCCCTATTTCATATAATGCCTAAGTAGATTAGTCTTACAATAATGAATAGTCATAATAAATGGAATCTCTACTTTATCTAATTCTTAATGTTATATGACTAAGAATAATTTAAGGTAAGCGTAGTTGGCTAAATTAATTCATCAAATAATTTTAATAACTAAGTTTCAATTAATCTTTTGAATTGCTATTACTAATTACTTAGAAACGTTTTTTACACTAGAATATATTAAAAAATGTAAATTATAGAATATCTGTATTTTTTACATAATACAAAACAAAATCGCTCCCCGCTGTCTATATGGTTTGATTTTTTAAGCTATGCAACGGATTTAAATGCGGTTTTCAACAATAGAGAGAGAGAGTAATAGAAGAAAAAGGTTTATATGTATAATACATGCATATTATAGTTAAAAAACCATGCGAAGCCGGGGCAAAGTGGCGAGGCTAGATATCATATGTACAATTACCACTTATACTATAGTAACAAGTTGTAGGTGGGTTTCAAAGCTTTTGAGATTCACTAGTCAGAAAACTTTAGAACTTTTATATCAAAGCAGAGAGCAGAGCAGAATGGTATATTGAAAATATTAGTATGATATTTAGTGGTTTACACGCCGATTTTGATTTGTATTTACTGGAAACTTCTTAGTTGTATAAATTCAAAATTATCAAAGTAGAAAAAACGACCCTAGTTTAGTTAGAATATATCATTAAAGATTGTTTTGGCCCCTTTTAGTGTTAATTCTAGTTAAAGCAATCGTGTTTTAAATGTCGTTTTAAAAATAGTCGACCCGCGCGACTTTATGTGCGTGTAGCTCCGCTCCTATTGGTCTTAGCGTGATAATATATAACCTAAAGCCTTCCTTGATAAATGGAGTAACTAACATGGAAAAAAATTTTCAAATCAGACCAGTAGTTTCTGAGATTACCGCGTTCAAGCAAACAAATTAGATTATTATTATAGATTATTATTACACTTGTCTAACTGTGACGGTACACATATTTTATATTTGTTACTGTCAACTCGGCTACACGAAAGTCAATTGAACTTTATCAAAACTTTTATTACGAATTGAACATAACGTTTATGCAGTCTAGAGCTGAGTTAGTTTTGAGTTAAATATTTACAGTACTTTATAAATCTTGTTAAGATACAACTTTGTACGACAATGAAGAGAGTAATTTTCGTTTATATTCGTACTCGTAGTGGCGCTACGCTTTCTGCTACGGCGTAGTGGCGCTACGCTCTCAGTTACGGTGAAGCGTTTACTGTAGAACACTTCGTCCATTGGATATGTATTTTGTTGTTGCGTCTTTCCTATTTTGAGAGATAGTAGGAGAGCGGCAGGACTTTTCGGATTGATCTATCTATACTGATTTATTAATGTTTACTGCCTTAAGGTATATAAAATAAAATCTCTCTAAAACAACTCTATCATTATTTTCAAATTGTAAATTAAAAAACTATAGTTGAAAATTTTTACTAGTGACCTGCCACGGCTTATACAATAAGAATATATTCAAGTCGCAGAATATTATTATTCGATGAACTGCTATATTAAAACAGTCAAGCGCTTCTTAGTTGATAAATACATTTTACTACTTAATGTATTTTATAGTTATTAAGGTTTCTTTCATCGTTCCATTATCCCCTAGAAAATAAGAATCAACAATATTTATTTAGTCATCTATCATTTGATTCTGTTTTTTAGTAAAAGCTTACTAAGCGTTCATCCTCTGCATCCATAGGCATCTAGATCCCTTTCTTACGTTCTATCCTTACCGCGCGTACTTCATTTCTATTTGCCCCTGGTACGAGGTAAGTGGCGCGGGGGTGGGGGCGGCAGGCGGGTTGGAGGGTGAACAGGACACGCGCGGTAGCGTCGCCCCAGCCAGTCGAAGCTGCGACGACATAACGCACGCTTGTCGTACGGCGAAATTTAAAAAAAAACTAAACTGTGACCTATCAGTATCTGTGACGTGACTCGTGAGTGTAACGGAATTGACCAGTGAACGACAGTGACTTGTGCTGTGTTAGTGAGTGTAAGTTGACTTCGGTAAGTGGAGTGTAAGTTAGTTTATAATTAATATTAAATAACAAAATAAGTCATATAAATATATTTCCGACGGATTATGTAGCTTAAGGTTGTGTTCACGTGGTTGATGGGTAAAAAGTACGAGAAAAAGTTTGAGAATAACAGTTAATTGTAACAATTCTGTTTAAAAAGATTTACAATTACTTACTAAGTTATGGAACATTTTTTTAATCAAAAATCTGATTTGATAAATACAGATTTACCAACTTTTATTTAGAGAAACCTGCTGCAACTAATATACCATATTGTTTAAAAGTCAAATTCATTTTTATCTTATTCCAATCTAGAATTTAGTCGTAAGGTAAATAAAAATGTATATTCACTATGTCATTGCTAATTTGCACTAAGAAAGGAGACTGTATTGATTTTGGAAGTTTGCCCTCATTAAGTTTTAAATTCAACAGACAAACGCTGCCTAGTTCGGCCATTTTAAATTAACGCTCGGGTCACATACGCTCGGCCCAAATTCATTAAGTGTGCTTACCTGAACATTGCAGTAATTATATTAATAATTCTATTATATAACATAACAATACATTTATTCAGGAGATACTACTAGAATTAGAAATCAGGTAGAGTAAGTAGTTGGAGCTATTGCCATGTTTAAACCATAGGAAGAATAATTAGAAACAGACGATGAAGAATAGTTGCAGTCTTCCAAAAATATTAATAAACTAGCCGACCCGCCCTCAATACGGTCAGGTATATTGTATATATCCTCTCATTGGACATCAATTACTACAAATAAGAATACAGCTAGCAAACTGATTGACTTCTTCTGACAATTTCAACAATTATAGACATATTTCAGTCAATTTATATAAAACCTTAACAAACTATACACCAAACCCTTTCTTATGAATCACTCTATCTATTAGCGTGAACCACATGAAAATCAAATTTTTACTTTTGGAGTTTGTCGCTAATATACAGATTCTTAAGATTTATATTCGACATTCATATTTTCCTAATATGTAGTGATGATAATAAGATATTTAGAAGAACACCTTTAAATCTTTTAAATTTTGAATTCATTGGACTGTTACTGTTTCCATAAGTGACATTTGACATTTCAGCTATCCCAATAACGTTAAACATTCAATTGCAATTATCAATACAAAATGAATGAGCAAACCATTTCAATTAGCATTACTGCAGCTTATAGTAATTATGTACAAAAGATACGCAATTAAACTTGCATAATATGGTCATATTTTTGCATAATCAGCCATATTCATTAATTTACTGAATATTTAAATACATTTATTTGAGTTATTGGTGTGTAAACTTAAAACAGTTTCATCAATTAGCAGTAACACTTGATTGCTTATCAAACTCAAAATAGTTCATTTCAGAAAGAATATTTTACAAAAGTAATTTATACATATCAAAATAGATCAGTTTGTCTGTATGTCCAAAATACCACCTGCTAAATCTATTGAGAAGAAACTCAATAGTTGCTCTTTAAACAATATTTACACAATTCTAAATAATAAAAGATTTTAAAGATAAAGACAAATCTTTCAATAGATCAGCGTGGGATAAGCTCTAGTATCCTTTATATGAAGAAGCTTTTTCTTGGAGATAGTATTTCTATGTCCAACAAACAAGTTACAAATTTTAAGAATACGTTACATCGTACTGATGTTATTAAAATATCTTTAAAAGGATAGCTGCGTTACAATTGATTTTCTGTCATTTCCACCAAAACCAATAAAAAAAATAGTAAAAATTAACAAAAACTGAGGAGTTTTCATTGAACATTTAATAATGTATATTTGACTGATCCGTCCCGCTTCGCTGAGGTGTATTAGATTACAGATAAAAGTTTTTACCGTTTCTCGTCATTTAAACTTAGTCTAAACTTTCACAAATATTTCAAAACCAAATTTAGTCAAATCAGTCTAGCTGTTCTCGAGTTATAGCGAGACTAAAGAAAATCAATTCATTTTTATATATCGAGTCGACCCGCGTGACTTCACCCACGTAGAGCTAAAGCTGTTCAGCTGGTTTTGTATGAACGATACCCTTCAATCTCACCGGAATGCGCATTTTTCCGGAATAATTAGTACCTTATTTGTTAATTCTGCTTATAAAGTATCTGTGTATCATATTTCAATAAAATCGACCCAGCAGTTTAAACGTGATGCTTGCACAAAGAAATAGATATACAAACATACCTACAAATTAAAAAAAAACTGTTTATATAGGTTATATTACTTATTTCGCACGAATAAATTTCAATATATCAAACAAAATCATTTATGTTATTCTAAAATGTATGCTTTTTATTGATATTTCCTTAAATTTCTGCGACGCTTTAGGTTTCCGAAATATCTGGACTATTTTATACGCGACTTTACTGATTGGTAGAGCACTTGTTAGATGGCAATACCGAAAATTTAAATAGTAAAAATAGTTTTAAGAGGTCATAGGACTTCAATCTAAAATCAATATTGAGAAATAGTCAAGTAACGTAACTTAGTGAACCCGAAAGCTAAGACAAACTAAGCGATAGTTTGGTTTGAAATGCTTTTAGAGTACTTTGGGTATTACACACTACATAAAGCTATTGTTACTAAAACTCAAATTACAAAATACACATAGATATATCTTCCAATTCATGTATCATTGTTACAAGTATTAGCTTTCTCCTTACAGTAATGGCTTTAACCATATATCTAATACATTGCAATCATGTCAATAAATACTTCAATAAATAGTATGTTAGAATATATAAAGAACTAAGAACGTCATATTTCCAGAGGAATTTGGCTCATTATAGCAAGACGAAAGATTGAAAGGGACTAGAATTAGTACTCTGAGAGTTCTCCATAATATACTCAAAGGCATATCTTTGTACTTTGTACTCGTATGTAGTCTTAACCAACATCTGGCCAACGTGATCCAAACCAGTGATCCATAAAGTAATCTGTATTGACCCGTAAGAATTGAAGACTAGTTAAGAAGTTAAGAAATATAAAAAGAGTAGTATGATATATGTACAGTGAGTTGTACACCATTAAGTTATCTGACTGTCTGCATCACAAAACTCAAAATAATTTATTTAAATTAAACTTTTTTTTTAAATAACTTTTGATACGTCAAAAATTTGTCGGTCAGTTAGTTTGTCTGAAGCTACCACCAGCTCGGAAAGCAGTTTTCTGTTGAGAAGAGCCGGCCAGAAACTCAACAGTCGCTCTTTTCAAAAAGTCATGTTTCGCACATAATCTGTTATACAAATGATTTAGTTTGAGAATCAATGTCCATTAGATTCCAAGTATTCTCATAATTTTGGTAATCCTGTGCATTATATTATGCTGCAGAGTCGGTTGTCCCTTTTTGCTCTTCTTATATGAGAAGAGGTATATCTACTATCGAAACTAAGTAAAACTACAGCTATGTCTCTGTATCAAATAAGTTTGTGGACCTCTGGTCTTAACCCTTCTCATTCTCAAAATGAGACCCGTCACAGTAGTTATCAGTGGGTTGAGATGATGATATCCTTGTTACTTCAAAGACGTAAATACATACGATATTCTGGATTTAGTAAATTATGTACAAGTCAAGATGCGGCCTACGGGATCATAACCGCACGACCGCGTGGGATGATTACTCACTTGTAAAGGTCTTATGGAATAATTTAGGAGTTATTTTAAAAACTGTCAAGACGGCTTGTACCTTTAAAAGATATAACGCGTTTTAAAATTAAAAATCCGCTAAGTGCGAGTCGGACTCGCGCACGAATGGTTGCGTACCAATAATTGACAAAAAAATCACGTTTGTTGTATGGGAGCACCCATTAAATATTTATTTTATTCTGTTTATTAGTATTTGTTGTTATAGGGGCAACAGAAATACACTTTTGTCTAGCTATCACGGTTCATGAGATACAGCCTGGTGACTGACAGACGGACAAAATAGGAAATTTTGTCCATTTATCTATTTATTTGTACCCCGTTATTTGAAACACGTGCATGTATTAAGTGGAGTTTTTTTTAATTTGACAAAATATATTTTATGCAGTTGGTAAACGGACCGCGCCCTGTGTCGATGTATGGGCTCAGCTAAATAGACGTACCTACCTAAGTTATGACTATTTATAAAAATAACTTTTATCACTTATATTTAAGGAATTACGTGGTGTGTTCCAAGGAATTCTTTAAAATCAAATAGTAATCGGACAGTAACTGAGATATTTGTAGATTTATAGCAACTAACTTTAAATTGTCTAGTCTGACTATACTTAACAGTTTATAGCACTGCATCTAACGAGAATCTATGCTGACAGCAAAGCTCAGCATTTATCGTTAGTTAACGCTGTCGCTGTCATTAATCATAATTTGAGTTATCCAAGCAAGTAGATCTTAGATCTGTGGCTAGGATTCTTAATTATAATTAACTTGAGGCTAGTTGGAAATTCAATCACAATTAATTGCCCAAGCTACAGTTTTAGTCTAGAAACAACAAAGTTTCAAAGTATACAGACTAAAGATGTTTGGTTTTTAGAACATTTCAACTCTAATTTGGATTCAGGGAGAGTAATTGTATATAATTATAATATCTAGAGTGTTAAACGATCAAATAATCTTCTATTAATGTTACCAATAACCTGCCCTCGCTTCGCTATAGGGAATTTAATTTAAAATTAAAATCTATATCCTTAAAACATCACTTAGGATTAGTGTATCTTCTTTAAGTGAAGAAAATTTGCAAATGACGTGACATAATAAAATCCAAAAAATTAAATCTTTATTAATATTGTGTAGAAGAAGCCGATTGACTGATTTATCAAGAAATATCTAATGACCGAAACAAATTTGAATTTCGAAATTAAGATTGATTATTAATTTCGGCCGTTAAACTACTGGAGACTCAAAACTTGGCTAGTGGTTTCCTTTTGTGATGTAAAGACCAACTACGAACCCCCTGAGGCAGGAAAATTTCGTAGAGCGACTACTTAATTAAATAGAATTCATACTTCAATTTTTTTTATGGTGGATACGGTGCAAACGAGCATATGGTCCACCTGATAGTAAGTGGCCACCATCGCCCATGGACATCGACAAAACAAAACATACCTACTCATTTGTTTTGTCGATGCGTTGCAACCTTGAAGATAGAAGATTGAGCGGTTTCAGTGGACCCTTAGCAAGAGCCCAGAGTCTACTAGTTCCGTGGTCGCAAACCAGTCGGGCAACAGATCCCCTACCACCAAGGGGGTGCTGGGTTACTGGGCTCTTACAAGATGCTCTGCCAGCGGTAGTGGGGAGTAGTATTCTAACTCGTCCCCTTACGGGATATATGTTTGATGTTTGTTACTCAATTACGCAAAAACGGCTGAACGGATTTCAATTAAATTTGTTTTGGTACTTTTATCCTGGATATATCAGAGTTCCTACATCATAATAAAATATGTTTACGACCGGTAAGCGCCTGACTATCATTATTAATATGTTGAAAATTAAATGATTTTACGTCGTTAGCCGGGGCTGGTAGACCAGTATGTTATTAATTTTGATGAGAACCAATATAAGATGTATTTTTAAAAGCAGATTAATTTAAAATGTAATATTTTCTAGAAAATTCAAACACGTTCCATACTTAACTTGTAAGCACATTTTTCCATTTCCTCGCGTTTGTGAGGATGTGAATAATTCACTCAGACGGAGTTCGGAAAATCGATAGGATATTCTGAAACAGCTTCCAGTTTAATTATAGGTACATATTTTGTTATACAAATGGCTTTATTATATATTGAAAAGTCCTTAATTCAATTTATGTTAACGTAAAGGTATTGAAACGTAATATTATATTTTTCTTAGAATATAGAATTTATTTTTACTTATTTTTGGAAACTCATAGCGCACAATATTACTTACTGTTAAAGTGATAATTGTAATCCCTATAAAAACAAACTGTAAAAAATAAACCAACTCTCGCAATAAAGTGTTTTAATTGTTAAAAGTTGTGAGATATAATATAAAACTAATTCTGTTTTTTACTTTTTATATATTTAGCATCTTTGATCGTACAAATATGAGACAACTTTATTTCTATAATCTTGCTTACGATCTGCAAATTGCTGCGATGTTTAAAAAATAGTTTTTCCTTCCCTTATAGTCTGAATACTGTTAATCAAAATCCAAAATTAGAAGTTAGTGCATTTGCTAGAAGTACCTAAGGATATTAATGATCGATGAGCAAGCTTCAGTGAAAACATCTAAGAACTTTGACAATCGATTGAATTTACTAAACATAGTCATCGCAATAGCCTAGTGGTTCAGACATGGGAGATCCAAGTTTGATCTCCCACAAAACACAGATCTCTGACTTTACTTAGTGATGTGTGTATTAAGCAATTAAATATCACTTGCTTTAACAATGGAGGAAAATATCGTGGGGAAACCTGCACTCCTAAGATTTCTCTAAAGTTCTCAAAGGCGTGTGAAGTCTGCCAATCTTCACTGGGTCAGTGTGGTGAAACATGGTCTAAAATCCTCCTCATTCTGAGGAGAATCCCGGCTCAGCAGTGAGCCATAAATGGGTTGTAATAATAATTAAACATAGTAAGTTCACTTTATTGTTATCTTCATTATATTAGGCTCCTCGTTTTTTCCACAACTATGTCACAGTCATAAATGTGGTATTGAGAAATTACAAGTAGTTTTGTATTGGTTTCATTTTAGTTTTAATAGTAAAAAAGGATGCATTAAAGAGGTTGTATGTGGGAACGACTTAAAATTAGTAACACCGTTATTAGCAAGTAGTTCCTTTTATTTTATTTCAATTATACCCACGTAACAATTTATAACAAGACAATAAATAACCTCTGCTCTAATAGATTACTGTCAGTTGTCAAACAGAGCTCGTCTAGTAACCATAAAGGCTGTTGAACTTGTGTGGTGTCGTTATACTGGAATTCCATTGTGAAGGATTTTCGAGTCTTTTGATTACATTTCTCGGTTTCCGCATATTATTATTGTCTTTTACGTGTTACTATGCAGTATATGGAATACAGATAATAGAAGGAAGAAAGAATGAAGCAGTGTGATCGAAGTCGTAAGAGACATATTGTACAAGGAAGACAAAATAAATTAATTTTAAGATTTTTATATTTTCTACATATTTATCATGAGTTGTTATGACAAAAGTAATTTGCGTCATGTGGGTTTTTTTTAATTTTCTTTGCTCGACTTGGCGGAGGGACTGCCGTACCCCCTGGTTCCTATAAAAGTGGTGTAGTTTTTAACATCTAAAATACAACATTGTAGCACTGAAAGTACTTTAAAATAAGAGTTAAAAAACCCGCTATTTCGTGGTTGAGACGTCTGTAGTTATGTAATTATCCTTAACTTGTTACCGCTGCAAGTGCATTGTAACCCACATTCAGCTGGCAATTTTAACACTCTTTCTAATATAAAGTCGGAATTTTACTCGCTTTTTAAGATCTTTGAAACTAGTTATTTATAATTTTTAACTTTAAATTAGGTAGTTATAAAAAATTTCAGCTGAAAACAGGTTTTATGTTCAGCACATGTCGAATGTGTTAACTTTATTAAAATGATAACTTTTAGGTTTTTACCGTACAAACGTTAATCACTTATAAATATTTAAATATCTTTTGTCTCTATTATTGATAAATATAATAAAGCTTTTTGAAAAGGTGCTGGAGGAATTAAATGCTAAAAAAAAGATTTATAAGCTTTGTTCCAATATAACCACGACAGTTTGAAGTGTAGTTTCAATATTGACTTTTTGATTGATTGATTCAATATTGACTATCAGATTTAAGTGCGAGTGCGAGGAGGAGTTGCCATATTGAGGATCACTGAGTGTTTCATATTATTTCTTTGATATTAGCTTGGTTAAAAGTTTGGTACAACAAGTGGTGTAGGAAAGAGTTTTCCAAAATAAAGGTCTTGTATTTCACTTATAAAAAATAATAATAACATAAGTGAAATATTACTGATATACAGTCTTAAATATTACTAATAATATTTTTCATTTAATTGATAAATAATATACAATTTATAATAATGTATAAAGTATATATGTCACCGTAAAATTGTAAACAGCATTATATTATAATCTATCTCGCGAGATATTAGGAAGGTGAGTCCGTGCTCGCTGTGACACAGTGAGAAAACACGTGCTAGTCGTAGCGGCTGGCCAGCAAGCCGAATCTGCGAAGACGAGCGTATGTTTTTGCACAGTGTTATGCAAGGGCGAAGGGGCTGCCCTTCCTATAGCGCGCGTAGACGCCACAGAAGTTTAGCTTAAGACAATATACTTGTCCATTCTATTTTTTACATTTTATTTCATTATGCCCACTGTAATAGTTTGGTAACTCTATAGTAAATTTATACTGATTCACAATAAGACGGTTTCACTTCGATAGATCATAATCTACGGAAAAATAGTGCTTTAAATTGTAAGTAGTATTATAATTTAACGAAATTTACAATTTTATGGTAACATATATAAATCAGGTTTCAGTCGTACTATTTTCAACAGTTCTCAAGAAACAAGAAACTAGTTACGAACTAAACCCTTGGAATTGAATTATTTAAAAGCCTTTAGTGTCTAGTGGAAACAGAGGAGGTAAATAATGGAACTACCTTCCAAAAAACTGTTATGCGAAATAATTATTTTTAGTACTTAACATTTTATTTTTGTTTTATATATACTATCGACTTCTACTAGAATATTTATGTACTTTGAATCACTCTGTCAATTGGATGAAATGGTGGTTTTAAACTTACCATCAGGTGGACCATCTGCTCGTATGCACCTTATCTACCATAAAAAAAAGTGGATAACTTGGTATCGCGGGTAGTTCCTTTTAATATTATTTCGAGTATACCTATATAAAGACAATATACATTAATTCCAATAGTGTTGTTAGTCTGTCAAGTTGTGTGGTGCAGTACATATTAAGGTAATTAAACATATAGTGTTGTTTGATGTCGTGGTGCTAGGCCTAGACTATTGAGGTGACAATGTACTTTATTGTTTTAATATTCGATAGAAGAAGTATTTAAACCTGCATGTGGGTCTCAAGCAAATCTGTCAAATGGTATTATCGTATCTTGAGTGTTACACCATTTATAACTTAAAAACTGCTGGACCGATTTTGATAAAAATTGTAAAAGAGATGAAATATAGATTGAGACATAAAATAGGCTACCTTTTATCCAAAAAAAAAGTGTTGAAGGGGGTTGAAATAGGGGATCAAAGTTGGGAGTTCGATATATAGAAAATAGAGAGATATTTTGAAGTTAAATTCACTATGTTAACCTAACTTTAGGTTAGGTTTACAGAGGGCCTGGGCAATGGAGGCTGGTGTAATTGCTTAAAAGACGTCTTTACCTACACCTTGGTCCAGGCACTGCTTAGATTGCTCTCGTAATTGTAAGAGATCATATTTGATTATTTATCATTTCAGTGGCAGTATCTACATTGTGTCTACCCAATAGTCCATTCATATTCCTCTCTTCTTCCCTTCTCATTAAATCATTGAGATATATAAGGGTACAAAAAACGGAAAGTGACTCTTTTTATATTATGTAAAAAATCTTAATTTTTTTTAAAGATTTGGGGCACAAATTGCAAACCTAAAACCACATGAGTAATACACGAATTTGAACGCGAAAATGTCAATTTAAATATATGTTTTATTTACTTTTATAGCTTTGTGCAGGTCGGATACTCGTGTTTATTTCATTATCCTTTGGGGACCGGCTCGGGTTTTAATCAAGCAGTGACTGGTAACCAAATTGCGAATATTTAAGCTTTATTTTGTTATCCTTTACTTAAATGCCTACTTTTTAAATTACTTCCTTTTAAAATACGGATATTTTTTTATCTTTGACTATGAATATTCTGGTTTTCTTATCAGAAGTGGTGTTAGGCCCGAGGAGCACGTGAGTAATCTACTTTATTAGTTTAATAATTTGTAGCGAGGTCGAGTGGTGAAGGTGAGAGTTTACGGTATTAAAAGACGTCTTTAAATTTGCTCCTGGGTCTCAAGCCCTAGACATTGCTCGGCTTCCATCTAGATATCATGTTATTAAGTAACTTAATATAAAGTGTTTTACTCCCATACAAACTTTTATCGCATTTTTTCGCCATAAAAAGTATCCTAGTCCATTTCCAAGCTCTAACTGTTCACAGACATAGTTACTTACGTATTTAGTATATAAAAATATATTTTTATGTCCCAGTTAAAAAAAATTAACAGATTTATTTCATTTTTTATTCAAAATAATAATATACTTTCATAACTTTCAAAACTTTAGACATAAAAAGATTCGTATCTGTAATGCGTAATATTTTATTCAAGTAACGTAGATGAATAAAAAAGTGGTTTGCTCTTTATAGATATTATAAGCGTAAGTTAGTATTATGTTAGACTAACCTTAAGTATAAACAGACAACCTGAGCAGTGGAGGCGAGTGTTGCTATTGTGTTGAACACATCTTTAAAAACGACGTTCAACGAACGACGAAGACGCCATTCAGTAGCAGTATCTACGTTGAATTTACTCAATTTATAATGTATATAATTTATATATGTTTTTAATTATAAAATAAGGAAAAAATTTAAAAATCTGCAATATATAGAAACAAATTTCTTTGTTAAATATTTTTCAGTTATTTCTCAAAGTTATCATATTTTTATTATTTTTTTATTTGCATAGTAGGCTTTATTTATCATGAGGTCGTGGTTCCCCAGTGCTTGACATTTCAAGTGTTTCTGATGTCTGAGTCTGAGTGCCGAGTTAGTACAACATTATATAAGATATTAATATATAGTTACTATCGTTTGTGATGTGTTTAATAATTTAATCGCTTTCGTAATGGACATACAACACACGTACTACATTTTGAATAAAAAGTTATTTAAGTACCTATTTTAAATTTAGTATTTCTAAACTGAAAGCCTAAATCACTTATTTATGGAGCATAAGATGTCCGAGCAAAGCAAAAAATTATGATTTTCGATGATCGAAATTTTACAATATAAATCTCTGAAGCAGTCTGACAGGTGATAAAAGTCTACGTCAATTGTCCTGGGTCCCAAGCCTTGACAAAGCTCAGCATCATGTATGTATATTATTATAACAGGTATCAGTCCTACAAGATGTATAAATACTTATTTAAAAACAGCGTTATTTACACCAGAAACGTAAACTAATCGTAAAACCTAAGTATTTTACATCAGGGAATTTCTTCAGCGCTAATAAAATGGCGAACTCATTTATCATCTGGAAGAAACGTAAAGCAACCTAAGCTCGGATTCCTAAGGCGTATAAAAACCCTGATGAACGATAAAGACATCTATTGTACAAAAGATTTATGGGAGAATACAATACATAACAGTATAAACAAGAAATGTGAAATTGCTTCCTTTGACAAAGTGTCCGACAGTTCTAACTCGGCCCTAATAAAGAATAAGAATTATTCTTCTCAGGATACATTTAATGACATGTATTTAGTAACATTACCTGCCACGACTAAATCTATAATAACTAATATTATGTTTTCGAAGGTAACCCTTGAGAAACTCAGGTAATACTTAAGGTAACAAAGGAAACTGCGATTTAATATACTACTATTGCCATCTATTGACGGATAGATGGTCTCTGTCGCAACGCAATCAAACTTAAATCAATGAACCAATTTTGACGAAATTTGGTACAGAGATAGATAAGAGCGTGGGGAAGGATATAGGCTGTGTTATATCACGAATAAACATTTAAGAATACAAACTAAACGAATGAGTGTGCCATTACGCCATCTATCGACGAAGTAAATTAAAAATGTAAAATATAGTTAGAAGTGATATAGCGATTAAAATGTGAAATGAAATGGAAAACAATTATAGTACTTTTACACTCAAATCTGTCAAATATATTTAAAGTCAAAAAGATCAATATATATAAATCAAAAGTATGGCTGGTAACATAAAATAAAATGTGGGCAGCATCTTACATGACCCGTGGGTGCCATTACACTCACAATACCCTAGCACATATCAAATAAAACTTTATTTATTACTTGCTATTTCGCACTGTTCTACTACCTACGTGAGCATTAAACACTATTTATATATAAGCGTAAACCATAAAATGTACGTTTCTTTATAGTAATGTTTTTATTACTTTAATTGAAAGCTTTACATATTATACAGTCAATTACTGTGTCGGAAACTAAAAAAAGGAAATGAAATGGATTTCTCAAAAGCTATACGGACGCAATACGGTCAGGATATAACCAAATGTTACGATCTCGTACTACTCAGACAGGAACTATTCTAACAGGAACCCAAGCAGTGCCTTGGAGTTAAGGAGGTCCTTTATCGATCGAGACACTCACCTGAACTGCTTAGTTTCACTGTCTAAACCTACCTAACGTTGTGTTTAGCTACGTGGCAATCACATTGTAAGGACTTACGTGACCTTAATCGGACAACACAACACACACGACAACACTGCACTTGACACTTTCACTAGTACTACTTAGATAATATTCACGCCTTGAGATCACTAGTAAGACTGAGGTCCACTGTCTTGGTACGAGAATATAAAGGGACGAGACTAACTAGAATTCCCCTCCACAGTTGAGACAGGCGGGAGTGATAATTATTCTACTCTAGCACCATAGATGACGATGACGATTCGATTATTCGATAATCGTTTACTCGTTTGAGAATATTAAAATGACACGACGGAAGTGATAATTAATTTTCCAATAGCGCCATAGACGGCGATGACGATTGGATTATCGTTTAGTTAATCCCGACAACTACAATATTTTCTGTACAGAGTACGTGATTATTTCAACGATCGCCAAAAAACTAGCTCTCGCAATGGCATTTTTACCCCTCATGCTACAACGATAAGATTATAAGTTTAATATGTGTATCTGTATGTCTATCTGCAGAGACGAGACATTTTTCAATATAATCTTCAACTTTATTTGATGAAATACAATTTAAGATATATTTTGTATTTGCCAAATGCATCAATAAATTTTTAATTCATCAATAAATGAATGTGATAAACTATTCTTACTATGGCAACACTGAACTAATGGGTAAATGATGTTCATTAATTTAATATTTTATATTCCATCCAACATAGCTTGATACAGATGACAGTTATTAGAAAATCAGATAATATAACTTTTAACCAATGTCTATGGTACTTTAAACAATAAAAGTCTAAAGCTAGTGGAACCAGTGACATAGACAAGGAACAAACAAATTATAGAATCAGGGCTAATATCAGTGTTTATTATATTTTCATAATTACTTTGACATAATCATAAGGTATCGAGCTTATCTAATTCTGATTAATTATGGGGCGTCCATTAATTACGTGATATAATATACTTGATATTATAGCACGCGAAAATTGTCACGCAGCTCTCAAGTTAGAAATGAGCTGATAGTATTCAAACGGCTGACCAGATCTTGACAAATTATAGCTAAAAAACTATGTCGATTAAATTATCAGAACAAATAAAACTTAATCACAATCGGTCCATTATCTTTGACGCTACGAAGCTATAGACAGACATACTGATACACATGTTAAACTTATAACACTTCTTTGTGGTAGCGTTGAGCTCGAACTTTTGAGACTTTCTTAATAACCAAATTAAGTACTAGTCAAATTAAGTATTAGTTCATCTACTAATTCCTAAGATATTACATTTAAAAGTGTCGCCAGCTGGCTATCGCTATTCTCGTCTGACAAATGATGTTACGCGAGAACTCTCTTTCACTCTACCTTAAATATTTATCATCTTTAACAGCCAGCAACCCTTATTTGCAGTCGGATTTAATTAGGCATATATGACTATAAATAGAGTTAAATAAGCTTTAATTCGATATATAATTAATAAATATACGTTTTGAACGTATAAATGTATCGAAATGTTTTTGTTGTTGAAAAACCTGTTTACACCTGGCTGCGAAGAGGTGTGACCATATGCGCAACGGCAATCGTAATTTTTTAGAATCTTTATATAAATCGCCGTGATGTAGACGATATTTTATTCAAAAAACAAATAAATGAAAGTTTTCCCGAAAATCAATTGAAAATAATTTAATTAAAAATACTAGCGGACAAACTTCAATAGACAACCTGGTCTCCTAATTATACATATACATAAAAATTTGGGTTTCAGCAAATAACAGATGAGCGCACTAATCCTGCAGCCGGTTCTTAGACTATAAGGATGACCTTAATCACGACAACAACACCAGAGAGATTGACTAATCTATTCCTCTTATTTTATTTCAAGTATTGGGTAATACTAATTTATAAACGATGTTGCTAACAGTAATACACTCGAAACCTTTCATTAAATATGATAGTAAAACAAAATACGTTGTTTAAAGAGATTATAAGCAACCCTAATATTTGGGCGTCGGGTGTGGCGAGGTACCTAATTTACGTAATATCCATCCCTTCCCTCATTTCAGTTTACTAAATCAGAGAGGTTTTATATTTATGTTGTAACTTTACACTATTTATGTTGAGTATATATTGTGCGGTGGATTAAAAATTATCTGAGCCGATAAAATCTACACACACTATAATATACTTGTGTAGATAAACAGACCGAATTGCTCCATTATCTTGGGCGCTACGATGCCAGAAACAGACATACAGATACACAGATACATGGAGTGTAGTAAACAGGTTATTTAAGGAATATATTTTTTAAAGAATTCAAAAATTATATATACAAACATATACATCATATATTTTTTTTATTTTTATCATTATTGTTACAAGCTTTTATTTTTTCATTTCTGTTTTATTTTACTTACTCTTTGTATAACAACATCTACTTCTATTACAAAAAAGGGTTACTGGAAGAGATTTTGTAGAGAATGAGAATGTGTAGAGAGGTTTGTAACAATAGTTTCTAAATTTGTAGTACAGAAATAAATAAATAAACTTCGCCAGATTTTGTATCGTATCGTTATCAGTGAGTTCATCACAGCAAGATTTGTTCCATAGTTATTCCATATTTTCAAAACTATGTTTAAAAAGTATAAATGATCGTATAAAGTATGATTATCAAGTGTATTAGTTACGTAAGCCAACATATTACACTGCGACAAACTGTGATAACATCTTGATGAATAAATTTGTTTATGCGACCAGGAAACCATTGTACAATGGCTTAGTCATTACAGCTTTATGTTAGCGCTTTGGATTTTATATTATACTACGACCCCGCCATGGATTTACTTACGTTTCAATGAATATATTCTAAAGAAACCATTTTTATTTACTTCTAATAAACTTAATAGTTTATATAGATAAACAAATTAGTCATCTCCTTTTCTGCATTTAAATTATTTCATTAAATAATTCATATTTTGTACTAGGGCTATAAAAAACTAGCGGCCCATCCCGGTTTCGCACGAGTGGACAAATTTTTTAAACATTTTCCCCGCCTTTCGGTGCCCCCTCTCTTGCCGCGTTGCTCGCTGCGCTGTGTTGTTTTGTTTGTATTGATATTTTTAATTTCGTAATATATTTTGAATGGAATGTCCGATTTTAATAATACACAAAGTAATCTACAGGTATTGAAACAGTCTTGAATACGAAATTTATTTGGTTAAGAATTAATATAAAGGTATGGATAACATGGTCTGATTTTGACTGGCATTTCTATCAACTTTTAAAATGTAAAAAAGTAGTTATAGTGATTTAACTACAATAGTTGGACATATGGTCTCGCGAATTTTTTTGTTGGTATTAATACGTTCTATAATATTGCAAAACATTGTTTTGTTTTATAATCAATACTTTTCGCAGCGTATGCGATGAAAGACATTTTATGGCTAATTTTTTTACACCTTGGGTAGGTTTTAGTAAGAATTTCTAAGGATCTCTAATTTTTTTAGTAATAAATATAGCCTATGGTATTTAAGGATAATGTAACTTTCTAATGGTGAAAGAATTTTTGAAAGTGTAGTAGTTTTTAAGTTTATTCGTTACATAGAAAAATACAAATCTTTATAATCTTTATCTTCTTTATAATATTATAGTATAGATTAGTACTGAAATCTAGACTTTGGAAACCTAGAAGTAGAAAATTACTGGAGTAGCTTTTACTTTGAAATATATTTATATCGTACTTATCAGCTACACCTAAGTAGCCATGATATACACACAAAATTAAAATCTTTATCACTACGGTATCAAATCAGTACAGACGTCCATTAAATTCTACAGCTGAAACTCGACTGCCGACTAATACTACTGCCCTTGCTGTTTATTTTTATAGTACCCCCATAATTGAGACAACATCGTATATTTTACCTAAATAATACAATAATATTTGTATATATTGTGCAAGCAACATTGATGATAGCGTTTGATAAGTTAGTGCAGTGTCTTAGGTCTCAATCCCCAGGCAATGCTCTGCTTCTTGTATTATTTTCTTTTGTGTAATATTTTTGCACAGGATAACTATTATATAAATGGTATTATACAAATTGATAAGGTATAGCTTCCCACACGTAAGTATAGGTTTGACCTTGAATGCGCAGAAGTCAGCATTAGGGCCTTTTTAGTGGGGAGTGCGGGGCGAAAGCAGCGCTCCGGACGCGATTGGTTCTTATGCGACGTTTCAGTTCCCGCGCGTCTGAATGTCGAAATAGTAAACGTCATGGATGGAACTGCTAATACAGGCAGGCAGCACGCTCCTAATGCGCAACTTTCTCCTACTATTTTTTCTCAGACCTAAATTTAGCTGCCGGCTACTGTATAAGTAAACTTATTTATACCTTTTAACCTTAAAAAAATACTAACTTAACTTTTATCTGTATCTGTAAGCTCGCGTAAAATCATAAAAAATTTAAACCAGCTCTGCCGTTTCGTTTTATTGCCGAAACATTCCCAATGTACGAAAAGTTGAACTCCACAAAGAATTGTAATAATAAATGATTGTTAAACACTCGTGTACGTAATGAAGCGAGTTCAATGCAGGGATAATTGTGATAATGGTTGAGTTTTGGAAACAAATTAATTCTATTGCGCTTTTAGTATGTTTACTGAGTTTTTAAGAAGTAAAAGTTATTTCTGGTAATGAATATTCAATCATCTATTTATATTCTTTACTCTAATTGGCGGTTCTTTTGCATTGACTCACCTCCTGATATTTACTTCATAAAACAACTATATGATCCCTACTTTTGTTGGATCTTTGAGCCTTACCCTTTTTCTTTAGCATATAATATAATTTATTGTACAAAAATTCATATAATAATATACGTTACATATGCATTATAAAGCTGTAAAGCATAAACATTCATCTAGTTCTCTATTACTCGACTTCTCGTCCATGCATGCTGTGATAAGCAGATTCTTGGCTACCTTAAATATAATAGGATTGAAATTACATGCTGTCGAGGTAGTTAGAGTAACCACTCCTAATTGATTACATGGTAAAAGAAAACAGAAAATCCGATCTTTTATTTACGATAAAACTGCTAAAATCAAATTTCTCTCTAAAAAGCAGTTAAATGTAACGATTTGGATTTTCCCTGTTTGTTCCTAAGATTATATTGTACCTATAGAATTTACTTTACTAATTACAACCTTTCTCTTTATCACAATGGGAGGGTTAGATAATAAGAATGAATAGATCGCCCAAATCGACTTTGAAAATCAGCGATTCAACGCTTTGTAAGCGATTCAGAAAACCCTCTTTCTTAATTCTTTATTACTTTTATTGGAGCAAATCTAATGAAGTAAGATAGTATAATTTAGTCATTTACATATTATTTTAATATATACATAGTATCAATTCTATCTATAGCCTAGAACATCTAAGGCATTGGATTCCCGATTGATAGGTCGTGGATTAAAAATTACTAGTAATCTTTAAAAAAAACCTACTCTGTTCGCTGTTGGTAAAAACAAACAGATTTAAGATTGTATTATCTTAGTGTAGCTCGCTTAAATTATCAGCTGAAGAATTGACGTATTTAATTGACGGTTTTAGTCGTGAGTATATAATTTATTAAATATTTCGCGAGCTATTAGCTCATTGTATCTCTTTTTGTAAATGAAAAATGCTTTATTTTGAAAATACGGTTCAAAATGATTTTACGATTCAAAGAAAAGATTTTTTTTAAGTTTAATAATTATCTATGCAGATAAAATATTGCAGATGATATATAAATTACATTATTAGTTTAAAAAAAGGTACATAGCAGAATTATAGGGATAACGTTTTAATCATATTACGAACATTTATAAACCTGCACATGGATCGCGTAAGCAAAGCGAGCATAACTCACTCATTAAATATATAGGATACAGTTGTCTCCTAAAACATAAAGAAATACGTAAAAGCAATTGAAACTCAACTCTTTTGTTACAAACTGAGTTCAGAACACATTAGCGATATTATTTCTACATGAGAGCGTATGTCTCAGGAATACAACGCCTACGCGCCATTGCTTCTTTGTATCGCAAATGATTTATAAGTATTTTCTGTAGACGATAAATTACGTTGAAATATGTGTGGTGAATTGTTTGTTAGACTGACTTTTAAAAGTAAAAGTATACAAATAGCAAGGATTGTTCACTAGAATATTACTCGTCATCTAAATACAACTACTTTTCAAACAAACAAACGCTATATTGGTAAATGTTATATTAGTAACGTCATCGAAGTTTAATACTTATGTAACTTATAATTTACAAAATTTGATCAATTCTTAGTGTTAGGTATAGACTACAAACTATTATGATTAATCTAGTTCCATCGACACAGAACAATATGCAAAAAAGTCGAGACTAGGAGTGATACCACGATCAGTAAAGTAGAGTAAAAATAATAATGTTTTCTCATGTAGTGTATGCGTATCAATACATTCATTCAATCGCACACAAATCAAATTTTGTGTCCACGGCGGTAGTTACTCGAGTGCCACCAGCCAGCTTGGACGTATAAGTAATTTGTCATTAAGTGTAGTGATTGCAATCCGGCGTCATTTTCAGTCCGGCCGGATACGACCGAATTCTCATTTATCCGGCCGGATCCCGACCGAGCCGATCCGGATTGATCATCTTAGGACGCTAATCAAGTGTTGTACTTGATATAGGTAGTTATAAAAAATAAAAAATAAATGAAGTCAAATTTATTTCCAATGCAATGTTAAGATTAGACAACGAGCAAACAAATAAAAACTAGTAAAATTTTAACGATGTGACGAGTAGCTCAGTCTTCCTGGATTTCATTTTCACGGATAGATCAATTATTATAGTAAGTAACTTTGTAAAATCTAATATAATTAACCGTACCTAATTTACTGCGATGAGATCACAATAATTATTAAGGTATTTGAGAATGTTAACTATTTCTAACAAACTAGTCTTAAATTTGACAGACACCATTATGATTTGATGAATCTGTTTAATGAATGGCACAATTATCACAATAATGAGTCGCACGCATGAACACCACGCGCAACGCATTTAAAGTACCTACTCATGCAACAGCTCTATTATTTTGCCAAAAATTGCTAGAACTGGATCCGGCGAACGTTTAATGATGCCGGACCGGATCCGTTTTTCCGGATTGCAATCCGGAAAAATTGCATCTTAATTAAGTGTATATTAGTCGTTCATACATAATATATATTACCAAGAAAATATGATAGAGAGACTCATTAGAAGTATTCAATTCTTAATGAAGTTGGAAAATTTAATTAAATTTAAATGTTATGATGCAATTAAAATCGCGGAACGAATTTCAGTGAGCCTAATCTGAGACTGCTTTTAGATTCGATGGCTTTGAGACAGTTAGTGTCTTCGAATTCTATTATGATAATGGTCTATGGATTAAGAGGATAATATTTACTTATCCTGAATTTCTGATTCTCTTATCATATTAGTTGATTTATAAAAAAAATTTCACAGTTGTGGACTAAAATTTGTCGTTGGAATCGATGTTCGACCAATAAGGGAACATCGATTCCACAGTAAAAAAATTGTTATGAACACGTATCTGAAGCTATCTTTTTAAACATTTGTTTATTTCATATTATAGGTTAATTAAAAGTTCTAGTATAGGTTTTGATTTCCCTGCGTATATTAAAATACGCATAAATGGGCGTATTTTTTGATTACATTCGTTTGAAGGTTTGATCTTTTCTTATATCTAAGAACCAAGCTGTACTATAATGTTAATTTCAATTTGATAGACTTCCTAAAATTTGCGATTGCTTAGGATTACCATCATCAAAAAGATATCATAAAAAAGACGGAAACAAAACTAATAAGATGAAAAGTTAATAAAAATCTAATGAATATTATTAAAAGTAAAGAGTAAACTAATTTCAAATTCATAACAGCAAATAAGAAACAAAAAGTCTGTTTTACTTGAGGAAAATATAATATTCAGCGAAATATTAAAGTACTGCGTCTGGAATAGTAATACGGGTATGTAAAATGGCGCATTTATATAAGTGGCTGTTGCGGCGCTTAAGGCGCTTAAGGCGATTCAGCGATGTGCTCTGATGAGGACACTTTAGGGAAAAAGCTCTCTGAACATAAATCTATATGTTAACGCTAATTTAAAATAACAAAATCTGAAAGTCGCAAATATTTTAGCCGAATCTGATTTTAGTAGTAGCCCTTGTTCTATTTTCTGCATCTTCTTATATCATATTTTTTTGGATGCAATAGGATTTCCTATCCTAAAGATCACTTCTATCTCTTCTGTGCCATTAAGTTTTAAACTATTACAGTCTTTTCTTTTCTGTTGCTATCCCATAATGCAGTATTGACCTTTGAACCTTGAACCTAAAATCACTTGAATAGGTTTACTGAGGTTAGGTTATGTAAAATTATTTGTCTACTATTGGAACCAATATTCTCGAACTTCTGTATGGTACACATGACAGACTGTTGGATAACTAACACAGAAACTGGTCTCAGTACATTATCCAAGTAAATGTGTAAAAAAATTTCGCTACAGAGGTTTAAAAGAAACATGGGATATCGTATCGTCGCTAAGTATCTTACACATAGCGACAATTTTCATAGAGGCGACAGCCATGGACGCAATGTCACGCGAAGTTGAACTAATCACGTAGTTCGTACGAGTTCCAACAGGTGTCGCTACTTTTTTTGGTATTTTAAACATATAATGTAAAATGTTCAGACGGGACTATCAAAGTAGTTTATAACAGCAATTAGAAAAATTATAAAGACATTAAAGCTACAAAATATTAATCCAAACTTGAAATACATTCAGATGCGGGTAATTTGCTTTATGAAATATAGTTTGAAACAGAATTTACAACCGACTCCACTGATGACAAAATAATTACCTCTGCAGTATGACGTCATTATAACATCTTGATAATATAGGCCATTCTCTAACGACGTCACTTAAATCAAGCGTTGATTACGAATCGATATAAACTTGCGTGAAATTTCTGACATATCATGTTGATAAAGTAGATAAATAAGCTTTTCATATTTCTTAAGTTAAATTATCGAATTTGTACTACTATTGGAAATTTGGTTTTGATTGCTAGCAATATTCTTGATACTGTTTGATTAGTGAGTAGTAAATTCTGTTTGTTTATTTTCAAAATAACCCTTGATCGAAGATGATAAATTTCTCTACATTTTTTTCTTTATTTCTAAGCTCTGTTACTATAGACGAGTTTGACTTTTTATAAATTAAACATTGACTGTAGTAGTATGTATAAGCTAGTGAAATGTTATCCTTATTTATTGGCTTAGTTGAAAGTTTGGTAAAGAGATCGAGAAGGATTTTGAGAATTTGTGCGTAATAAAAAGTGTCAGACACTGCTGATCTGTGTATTAAGATCTTATTAGCTTTAAAGAGTAACTGTAATATAAAAAATACAAAAGTTATAAGACACATCGTCGCTAGGTATTTAAAAAAGTTATAAGCGACTTTTATTATAACCAAGCCAGTAAACCCTAATCATCAGAATTTGAACTCTACTTGTAATCGAGGTCATGTAAATAGTGCTCATGTAGTCGCGATATTAATAGTATTGAAATATTCATTAAATATTGTTTGTGTTTATATATTCAAGTTCCAAATGGAACTAAATAAATGTATTACTCTAATTTAAATCCTGATACATGCTAAATTTCGTCAGCTCATTAACTTTATACATTTAAATTGAAACTATTCAAAATAATTTAATACATTACTTGCAATCAGTATGCTCTACATATATACATGGCACCCCTTTAAATTATAATAACTCTCCTCTAGAGACGGCTTATCATCTTTTTTAGATAAAGTAAGCTTACATGCACTTTAAGGGAGACCTTAACAAAAATAGATTAAATCACACCACTAGCAGTACTTGACTGTTAAACTATTTTAAGTGTGTCAGATCAGACAGAGGCTATATATTATCAATCTAATAGGTACTAATTTAAAACACATCAAAAGTGTTGCCAACAATCAATCAAACATCAATATCATAACTACTATAAGTGTTACTTTACGATTGAGATATCATACATTGTGGATGATGTTTGATTGGCTAGTGGTTTCTATCAGTTTAATTTAAAAATATAAAGTTCAATAATTCATATATTTTGTTCCGATAAATTAACGGTAGTTTCAAAGTTGAAATGCATTTTAATTTTTTAAAACATACATCTGAAGAAAGCGAGAAGAGTTATACAAAGTCAAGTGATAAAAATAAGCAATATATTAACATTCCATTACGTTATTCGTTCTGAAATCACGACAATATATCATGTTCTACTTGAAATGAATGTATTGGCTTTATGCCAGCTGTAGTGTATGTACTTTGTAGTGTATTGTATTATAGCAGTGGTTCTCAAACTTATTTGACTTAGACCACTTAGGATATTATTCACTTGTAGACCTCGTAGGTCAACAAGTTTGCAACAAAGTTGCAAAATTCACACGACCACGATCTTCAGCAATGAAGGAACGACTGGAGAGAGACTTCGTAGTATTCGATCCGCCATCAAGTAGTTATAATAAATTTTTTTTCATAAAATCTGTTATTTTTAATATTTTTTGTAGTGTTTTTGCAACTAAAAAAGAAAGCAAAAAGTTTAGTTAAAGACTATTATATAATGTTTGATCATGGAGTTTATTTTCCTGGTGGTAGGGTATCTTTTCCCTGACTGGTTTGTGACTACCAGCATGTGAATCTGACCGCATGAGTACCAGACCTACCCCCTCCTTCTCCCATCCCATTAATACTGCGGTTCCAGTGGACTCCGGGTACTTTCTCAGGGTCCACTGAAGCTGCAGCAATCTTCTCTTGACTCCCATTCCTAACTAAACATTCAAGGCGACAACGCAACGGTGGCCACTTTACCTCAGGTGGACAGTCTGCTCGTTTGTCCCTTAACCATAATAAAAAAAATTGAATAGAACTGATAGATGGAATAAATCTTGTAATAAAAAAACCAGTCGATTTTACCGATATGACAAAAAGTAAGTATATTTTCTCTGTCTATACAACTTTGGGAGTCATTGTACAATAACTGTTGTGTTGTGTATAAATTAATATTACAGCGCTTGGTCGCGATCCTCTCGTGCTTTTGTATACGAACTTTCTAGAATATGACTTACTTACCTAATTTCTTCGGAGCTCTCTTGCGGTTTCTGAGCCATGTAATAATGTTGCACTTTTTATAATTACTTTTGTTGTTTAACATAAAGACTAATAAAAGGCAAAAACTTTCAGTCTAAGTCTTACCACAGTTTTATATAATGTGACTCTACAGCATTATCAATAGTGTTTTGAATGTGAAAGTACCAATTATAATAATTACATGTCTATAGCGTTAGCATCATCTCCAAGTTGCTAATATAAATGGCATCTGATGCTCATAAAAATATACCTTTCCGAAGCAGAAAAAAATATTAGATAAATTTAGGTTTAAAGAATAGGTTATTTTAAAGGTCTATCATAATGTAGCCTAAATACAGTTGGAAGCCCTAAATGGGCAAAATAATATATCAGTTATAGGTAAACTTTTATGTTTAAATTTAGTTTATACTTATGTATTAATTCTAGGGTAGATACGCTAGAAGAAAAACTTGTTATAGATGTTTTCACACGATACAAAAAAGGCTTCTTTGATCGAAGACATCTCCAGACAAGTAAATACAGAAATAGATCAGACAGACACTTTCTATAGATTCCAATCATTATGCACATATTAAATACCAACGTCGCACAACCAATTAATCAGTAAGATAACGAGATGAAAATTGGAGAGCTGTTCGAACACACTCGTGCATAATAAGCAAAAGTTTGTTTTATATTATCATATATAAAGGCCTATTCAGTCTCATGGTTCAGATAAAAATAGCATTTTTCCATCCCATTTAACCATAATCGATAATTCAATACCGTGAGTTGAACATCGAATAAGTTTAAACGACTGCACAAGGCTTTTCACACATGAAGTTCAAAAAGTTATAAGTATCTTCATTTCCTTCCTTAGTATGTTTCTAGCAAAGGGTTTTTTTATCAAAAAGTGTTTTAGAGTCTCATACTTCAACAGGTGAAAGGAATTCTTATGGAATCACTTGGTTATCCGTCTGTTTATTTGTCGAGAATGCGTAAAGATACCAAATTGAAATTCATATCAGATACTCAGATTACAGTTCTTGGATTCGCAAAAAAACAATCTTCTAAAACTAAATTAAAATAAAAATCTTCTAAAACTAAATTAAAATAAAAAGATACGACATGTTTATGTCGGTACTCTTTCGGGAATCAAAATCTATAGAATATTTGACGTTGACCTAAAACCACAATTTGATTACACTAATTAAATGTAAATATAAATGTGATTACACTAAGGAGTTAGAGTTGAAAAGTGAAAAAGAGAGAGGAAAAGTGAGTCACATAAAAAAAAATTACAGTTGCCAAACTTATTGTGACTTGTTAATGTACGGAAACCTAAGAGCGCGAATGTGATTAACATTTTTCAGTTTTTGTCAAGTTTTTTTTAAGAAAATATATATTTAGGTGAACTTGTCATTTTTAAATACTTGTATTCTAATAATATTACAAATTTATCTCTATAAAATTTTATTTATTTAATTTTATTTGTCTGCCTTTAACGAATCATACATACATTACTTCTGATTAAATAATAACTTTTATTCCCTTAGTTGTAAAGTAAATGAAGTATGTAAGACGCCTAAGTAGAAACAATGTTATATGTGCAGTATATTGCTCATGAAATTCAGCTTATGAAGATTGCCTTCTTGAAAGAACACGTAAGAACGTTTCAAGGATAATTTGATTGCCTAAACGAGTTATAGCAGTCAACTCTGTCATAAGAAATTTTTAAGAGAAAATGTTACTGTTTTTGTGTTTATTTTTTTGACCGTAAATAAAATCGTTACTTAATTTTTATAAAATCGTTTAAGTGGTTCGGAACAAAATGCTTGATTTGATTTATTCATTCATATTTCGGCTGATGTAGGCTCAAGACATGCGTACTAACAGGCAAATAACGACAATATGGCGGACACAAAGTAACACGTAAAATCTAATCCACATGAATATCTGAAATGTATGTAAGAGATTAATTTTTTTAACTATAAATACGTGCAAGGCTGCTAGAAAGTGTTGCTACATTAAGGTAACCCCAAATTACTGGAATAAAGCTGTTATTTTTTGGTACTATTTTTTTCAGCGCAATAAGATATGTAAACCTTAAATACATAATATAAAATACTCTTTATTAAATATTTCTCCTTGTTAAATAACAAGTTGTTGTGTTTTGCGTCTGTATTGAAAATATTGCTGTCCCAAGTGCCTTTAGATATTACGAAAAAATAATTACGTGTCTAATGGTATAATTAATTCATAATATTAATAAAAATTAGTATATTATATATTAGCTCCAAGAATTACAGTCTACAGAAATGAGTGAGACGTATTTTTTTGATATTTGAAAGCAAGAGATCGTATTGGCGAAGTCATTCTAATTTTCTTTTCTTAAATCATTCAATTATTAAATTTTCTACAGTTTAAGAAGTAGTATATTTCAACTCTCCGAATACTAAAATACACTTCACTCCAATCTGTTTGCGTGGATTTATTTAAAGCTTTACTAACGGTGCAGTATAAAAGACAGTAAGAATGACCCTCTGGGGAACTCATCACCGAATGTCGACGAAGTAAAAAAACGTACGGAAACCTTTTAGAGGAATTAAAATCCTTTTCTGAAAAACAAGTTAGTTTCTACAAGAGTTTTTGGTAAAACGATTTTAATAAAGTAAAGTTTTGTCAAATATCACATAATGGTTTGGCGAGCGTTTTCCTTCATTAGGTACGTATTCGGTTTTAAGCAAGAATATGTGATTTAGTTATTTTGCAACTTTTGTGCATACTTTCTACTAGAACGAATATTAAATTTCCTTATATGAGTTATTAGAGTCCTATAATAAATTCATTTGACAACATTAATAGAGTTTGCATTTAAGTTTCCCGCTAAAATAACTAGTAGGGTATTGGCCGTGACTTTGTCCATGGAACCTCCAGATTTTAAATCCCTCCACAGAAAATAAAGTATGAGACACTTATTCACTCCCTCCACATAACAGACTTACTCATTCTCAGGTACAAATATCCTTATAAAATTTTAGGTAAATATGACCTTTTCATGATCAAAATCTTCTATACAACGAAGGCATATCTTCTTTCCAGGATCTAAAGTATCCAATATGTTTTTTCAATTTTATCAAGTATCTGTTGCAATAATTAATTAAGGTTCTTTGAACTATTTTTGTGCTAATGTCATTGGACTACTGACGTAGCCCACTTATAAGAAGCATTTTAGCTTAGTTGGAGGGGTTAAGAATCCTAGTTGTATGCAATTGATCTAATCATGCTAACTAAAAAAGAATTTGAAACTAACACATCTATAATTTTACTAGAATAAATTTTGTATTTACATTCCTATTTACTGTTTTAACAGTAACTTAATAAGTAGTAAATTGTAAAGAAAGTATCTCCAGCAAGTAGCAAGTCTCGCGTGAATAGTTCCATAATAGTTTATACAGTTTTTTGTACGGTTTCCTTGACACGAATCGCGTTCGTACAGAAAACCATTAAATGGTAGCATTCTTTCTATAATTGAAATGAAACTGCAGACTAATATAAACTATAGCGGTTGCTGTTTTCATTCGTTTAGAAAAGTGTCGCCAATTGCAAGTTTGATTCGTACAATTTCTAGTGATCCAATTATAAAGTGTATAAAGGTAGCAGTGTCAAATCAGCAAAATTCAATAAAAAGTTATGCAGAATTTGTAGCTTTTTTGTTGCTAATTAGTTGCTAAAACTGCAATTTTGTTGCTTGAGCCGTTTGCGAAAAATCGCAACTACTGCTAAATTCATTTTTATATGAGCATAGAATTTTTAAAAATCAATAAATATCGAGTCAACTATTGAACCAAAATTTGTTGCTAATTTTTTGCGGCAAGTAAGTACTTCCGAAAATTAGAAAAAAATAAGACTGACCCAATTTTTGTTATTAGAGTACAATTTCCTTAGTACATGCTAGCTTTAACATGATTTGCCGAACAAACAATGCTGAAGAAATTTAGTTGCTACATCGAACAATGCTCAAATGAGCCTGAAGAGTGAGCAACAAAATAGAAACTAAAAATCGGCTGATTCTTTCGATCAGCAACAATTTCCTTAGTAATGCTAGCTTGAAATTGATTTGTTATTGTGCTTATAATATTCCTTGTTACAAAAATTTCATGATTCTTTATTAACTGGAAGTAACTTAGTTTTTATTCCCGACTAAACGTTCGTATCTTTTGATTACATGCACAGAAGTTTGATTTATTCACAGTGTTTTTCACTACTCTGCACGTCTGTGTATGGTATTAATTTCCTGAGTATGCAGTATTTGTTACTTGACAGCTGATAGACAAACTATGAAGAAATCCTCTAAGATATCTTCTTTCCTTTTGAGATACAGAACTCTTAAAAAAAACAATTAGAGTACAATTAACCTGCCTGACAACAAACATCATCCAGAAACTGATTTATTTTTCGACGATAGGTACCTACTCCATAAATTCTAATAAAATAAGGTCCTAATTAGAAGTCAGAGGTTTCAAAATAATCTAAAAGTTTCAAAGGGCGAAATCATTAGAGCCGCTAAATTGGCAGAATCCGTCGGTCAAACACAGTTCGTTAACTTTCCGCCACGTAGGCGAGGCGTGCTCACTCACTCACTCGCTTGGAATAAGGTTGACAAATATTCGAAATAATATCTATTATTATACAGCAATACTTATTGACATCATCATCCATCAAATCCATAGAAACTATTAAAAATTTTAAAATTTGAATTGAAGAAAATTGCTAGTTTAAAATAAATTCCTTCTATTTATTTTATAAAGTATTTTTCGCCTTTATAATATTTTCAATCTCAAACTCTTATCCTAACACCTAATTAATATTATAATTTCGAAAGTAATTTTTAAGAAACGAAATACTTAAGAGTACAAACTAAAAACGAAAGTACGATTTAATCTGCTACTTACGCCATCTATTGACGAATAAACGACGTCTGTCTGTTACACAATCAGGCTTAAATCATTTAACCGATTTTGATAAAATATGATACACAGATAAGATAACGCTTGAAGAAGGAAATAGGCTATGTTTTATCGCGAAAAAATACTTAGGAATATAAAGTAAACGAATGAGTGTGCAATTATCGACGTGGGGATGAAGTGCGTGTCGAGCTGTATGGGCGTTATGTCTTTGGGAATTAGTCTACATCTACACTATTATATAAAGAGAAGATTAGATTTTTTTATATTTTTGTCTCTTTTCCTCTTTTATACTTTTTTTTCTCTTTCATTTCATCTTTATCTCAGTTCTTTCTATCTCTTTTCACTTTCTCTTTCTCTATTATCTCACTCTTTTATTCTCTGTCTATATTTATATCTATATATATCTCTGTCTATTGTGTGTAGTGTGTGTATAGTGTCTATATATATATATATCTGTCTGTCTTTTTTCCTTCTTTTTTTTTCTATATATTCTCTTTTTTACTAGCTATACAATAACAGAATGACATATTAAGAACATCAATTATAATATTGCTTTAAATACCCAAACGAAGCGAGGGCAGACAGACAGGCAGTCATATATAAATTAAAATGTAAAATAATCTTCCCTATTGTTTTTGCTCACAGAACTCCAAAATAAATCCACAAAATTTGAACAACGTTGTTTTTCTATAGATAAAGTATTTTAATATAATCTTTATTCTGTACGAACTGGGTACAATTACGGGAAATGCGGAATGTTTCGAATACTATAAAAAATATTTTAAAATATTTTGGGGCATAAAGAAGTGACAGTTTGATTGGAAACTTCCAGGGAAAGTATTTCAACAATAGAAGCACAGGTCAGTCAGTAACATTTTACTAGTATTGTTTGTATAACTGCAGTATTGCTTTTTGTTGGTTAATTTTCAAAGTAACCTTACAGGATCGACAACATCTAAGCTAGCTATGCAGCATAGTTAATATGTTGTTATTAATCTCTATTTTTAATATCAAAATGGAAACAGTACTTTTGAGCTTTAAAAGTGAATTTAGGTTGACATAGAGTTCCGGGATGAGTTACAGCTGAATACATATTTGCGATGGGAGATGACACTGTAAGGCTAGCAAAAAAAATATGTCCTATCTGTAATTTCATACGTTATTGAGAGGTAATAACGGCATGGTCGTTTAATGTCGAACAGCGCCTGGGCTTGCGGCTTCAGATGCGTTTATTTGCGGAGCCCCTAAAATACTGAGTCAATATAGCATCGAAATAGTGCAGGTTATTCCAAATAAATATATTGGTCTTCCCTTTCTTAACATTTGAATTCCTAACATTTAAAAAAGATGTTGAAATGTTGAGTTCAAAAAAACTATGTAACAATGCCATCTATTAAAAATTTAATTTTAGACGTAATTACAAATCTATTGGGTATCACTGTGATTATTTAGCAAGATAAAAGTTGAATTATTAAGTACAAAATTGAATAGTTTCGGAGTTCATTTAGGACAAACATCTGACCCTAAAGCTTTAATTTTTGTGTCCATGGCATTTGATGATAAATATTTTATGAAATAGTATTGGTAAACATCAACACAGTATCAAATATGTCACGAAGTTCTCGTGTAGTCTGCAGACTATACGACAGAAAGGGGTCAGTACGTCCGCCATGTGCCCTATAAAATATCGAGTATAGTTCCAAGAAAAACCTACTTGATATAGATAGCTGCCATATTGTTAGAGCATTTTTAATTAGTGTTCTTAGGAATAGTGCTTTTGTTGGCTATTTCAATCCCTTAATACTCTGTTAAATACTTCCTTATAAATGCGATTTATTTACACTGAACGGAATAGCATCAAGGTTTCTTTTGTATAGAGAGGAATGATACCTATCATTACAGAGCTCTACGTAAACACATGCAATTTAGACAGAAAGCTGGGCAGCGCCTTGGACTTGCGACCTAGATGTAGGGTTGCGACCACCAACAAGCGACTCAATCAGCATGGGGGCCAGATCTACCCCTTCTCTCCCCATCCCATTAATGCACTCTACTGGAGGTGCTTGCTCAGGATGCCCTGAATCACTCTCTCTCGTCTCTCTATCTTCGAGGTGGCACTCCAAGAACGTATCGGCGATACAAGAGAAACTCTCTTGTATTGCTGATGTCCATGGGCGACGGTGGCCATTTACCTTGAGTTGGACCATCTGCTCATTTGCCCCTTAACGGTCATAATAAAAAGGTAAAGAGCCTTTCTAATAATTACATCGCTCCCCTCCACTGTCCGAATTCTAACCATTAACCGTGTAATTGTACAATATTACTTAGATTTTTTCAGCTTTGTGTTTTAACAAAAAATAATTATAAACAAAGTATGAATATTTTTTTTAACTTTTATAGTGTGATCTTGTTAAGTATGTATATAAGGAAGGTTCCACAAAGCAAAAAAAAATTACGACAATTACTTAAACATTTCATTTACAACGAAGACTTAAGTTCAAAAAAATGTTGTGAGTTAACTTCGTTTAATTTCCAACTGCAATAAATTTTTCGGAGTGTTCAAAATACATATTTTTTTCAAATTTGATAAATAAAAATATTCAATACCTAAAAATGTTTCGCACAGATCTATTTTCAGTGTTAAATTAACGTTATAAATAATGGAGATAGAGTTCCGAGAGCACAGAGTTCTTATTAGAAATTTTCTTTGAGAAAAAGATTCTTTTTAAATTTATTGAATATCAATAAATATAGATTTGAATCAGGCGTTACTTTGCGGAAATTCATGGTTTAAAAGAAATCAAAATGTTACCTTGCTATAAACCGCGGCAATCTGAACTACCAGACTCGTATGGTACAACCCAGAAGAGCACCCTGTCCACATAAAAGTGAGACGCGTGAACCCGAACCAAGACACACCAAACAAGTAGGTAGCTCGACGATCTAACAACCAGACTCGTACGGCACAATCCGCAAGGGCACACCGTTGACAGAAAAGTGAAACGCGCGAACCCGAACCAGTACACACCACACAAGTAGATCGCGATCGACAATCTAACAATAATTAAAAATACCAATCAAACATTTGAGCTGCGGAACGAACAAATAAACCACTCTATTCGATATCTTTAGTTGTAAGAACAAAAGAGTTAAGGTATAAAAGGCTGTTTTTTCAACAAAATTGTCACTTAGCAAGTGACGCTTGTAGAGTCAACACGTCCTGAAGATGCTTCGGTTACGGAGCGAAACGTACGTCGATTGTCGATCGTGATCTACTTGTGTGGTGTGTACTGGTTCGGGTTTGCGCGTTACACTTTTCTGTCAACGGTGTGCCCTTCCGGATTGTGCCGTACGAGTTTGGTTGTTAGATCGTCGAGCTACCTACTTGTGTGGTGTGTCTTGGTTCGGGTTCGCGCGTCTCACTTTTATGTGGACAGGGTGCTCTTCTGGGTTGTACCATACGAGTCTGGTAGTTCAGATTGCCGCGGTTTATAGTAAGGTAACATTTTGATTTCTTTTGAATATCAATAGTCTATGAAATATTGTGGAAAAACGAAATACATTTTTCTTTCATCTTTAATCTTATATATAAAATTCTCGTGTCACAATGTTAGTTACCATACTCCTCCGAAATGGCTCGACCGATTTTTATGAAATTTTATATGCATATTCAGTAGGTTTGAGAATCGACTACTATCATTTTTTCATCCCCTTAGGTGATAAGGGTGGACCACCCCAAATTTATATGGCGAAACAACGTTTGCGGGTTCAGCTAGCTTATAACTTTTGCATATTTTTATGTGCTAATACACCCTTTTGTCACATTTTTCTAGGCGTTCTCCGGATCCAATATGTTATCACACATACTTTTAAGAGCAGTATCTCTATTTTTGACCATTTTCAACTTGTCGACTATACTATCATTTATTTTTGCGGCTTTCGGACTCTTTATTCATTATATTTGTATGAAAACCTAAACACTAGAGCGAAACAAGGATGGTTGAATAATATTATAACAATAATCAATTCGATAAATCTAGAGACTAAAGTCACAAATGTAATAACCCTTTTCCAGATCTCAGAAGTTTTCTCAAACAAAACATTCAAACTAACTTTACCATTCAATTTATTTAGGCAGTTCTCATCAACGAAAGCTGAACTGAAGCCCTTATCTATGGAGCGAACGTTTGCAAATACAGTACAAAAGCACTCAGAAGCAATATACCCTTTGGGAGAACGAAGTACCCAAAACAATAAGTAAGCTAGGTCAAGCGAGGATGAAGAAGGACTTGCGGTTATCAAAACACTTATGAAAAGTCCTTTTATTATTACAATATATTGTTTTGGTTACTTCAACGATATTGAAAATAAAGCTAATAAAGTATAAAAATTGGAATACCTGGAACATACTATTTGGGTTCAAAGTAATAAGCTTCTATGTGCCTAATAAAAATAATTGCTGCTCGTAGACGTTAGTCCTAATACATATTGTATTAGAATTTTGCGTAGTTAGAAGGAAGCAAGTGAATTTAGCACATGTACGAATATTGCGCTTGAATCTCGATTGACATCTGTCAAACTCAATTTAGGCGGGAAGCGGCGATGACAGCGACGTTTTGCCCTGCGTTCCACTAAACGATCTCAACGCCCACGTTCAAAACGCTCAACTAAAATTAATTTTATATAAATATGCACTGAAGAAACATTCACTTTCACGAATAAATCTCTATCCATACGAAATAAAGTTATAGAGATTATACATCGTCGCCATTTTTGTTGTTTTAAAAATGCCGCCAAAATTTGCAACCACAGATTACTAATTTTGCAACGCTCACAAGACCCATGATTTGTCATTGGTCGTCGTGAGCTTCGAGTGAGCACAATTCATGACTTCATTAATGACGTTTACGATTATTAAGTGGATCGGTTAAATGAGCGTTTGGGGCGTTCAGATCGCTTAGTGGAATGCGCTTTTGGTCGCGTTCCGTATGGCATATACAAACTTTTAAAATATTCTACTAGCCGACACTTGCGAATTCGTGCTTGTGAAACTCTTCAGCTTTATATATGTATTAGTATAGATTAACTTATATTGTAGAAATAATTGATTGACCTTGAACTGATCAGTAACACTCAAAAGATAGAAATACTACGAATTTTGATAGGAATTAAAGCAGCACTTGGGACTTGCGGTTTTTCAAAGTCTTTTAGACTAACTTATCAAATTAACGAATTATAATAACTAAAAGAAAGAAAACCTAGCATCAATTACACTTCACATAATTGCACTTGTATTACGTGAGAAAACATTAACTCTATTAATTAACTTGTAGGCTATATGAGTAATTTCACACAGGATATATTGTCCAAAGTAGTGCAAATGATTTAGTTTTAGGGTAAGCTATCCAAAATGCATGTTTACACATATTACAGTAATGTGTACCATCAAAGGCCAGCTTGTTATAACTCGTAATAGCATGTGCCCCCTGGGAGCGCTCGTATCGCTCCATCTTTACAAAGGGTTGCAATATGAAGTTACGCAATTCCTTATCGTTACTTGAATAGGTTTAGTTCTGATCTATTAAACTGAGTTACTTGTAGCTCCAGATGGAATAACTTTATTCATTTACTAACTGAATTAGGAAATGAAATCTTTTTTCTAATATATTTCTGGAATGATCTTCCACTCACTATTAGACAATCGGATACATTAAGTAATTTCTAGAAATTAGTAAAATACAATCTTAATAAGTTAGACGACGTTAATAATAATTATTTAACTTAGAGTAACATCTATTTCTTAAATTTACTTATGTTATTGTAGTGTATTATTTTAGTACAATATTTATTGGTGTAATTATAACTGTATGTATTTATATAAATGATTTACAGTGATAGCCTAGTGGTTAACAAGTTGATGTGTACTCTGAAGGTCCGAGTTCGATCCCCGACTTTTCTGAATTATGTGTGTTTTAAGCAATTTCACTATCACATCGAAAACATCGTGAAAAAACCTGCACTGCGGAGAGTTCTCCATATTTTCAAAGGTGTGTGGACTATGGTCAAATCTCTCCTTATTTAAAAGAGAAATAAGATAGATAGTGAGATAGATGGTTAGGGAGGGTAGAAAACAAAGAAACTTTGAGATAGAGACAAAGAGAAAATAGTGAGAAAGAAAGAGAGAGAAAGTTAAAAATGAAAGAGAGAAAAGGAGAGAGAGACGGAAATATTGTAGATATCTGTAAATGAATTTTTAAAGTCGAATTAGTACAAAATAGGCACAGAATGGCAACACTACATAAAATATTTTACTCGGAAATAGATTTCCAACAGCGAAACTATTTTTAAAATCGGATCAATACAAACAAAATGTCTCAAATTTTAAAAAAATATGGCAACACTATATTAACTACGTCACACGACAATATCAATGTCAGATTTGTTTTAATTGAATATTTAATTCCAAAAAAATATTCTTGCAAAATGTCTATTTTTAATTATAATATTTATAGCAACACAATAGCCTATGTTACCCGGAAAGGATGAAATCGAAAAAAAAGAAGCATCAAAATCGCTTCAGCAGTTTTAGGTCGTATTCGCAGTGAAACAAAGAATCAAATCTTTCTTCTTCATATTATCATGTAGATAGTAACAAAGAGAAAATATAGTTATAAAGGTAGCAGTTAATTAATATTGCTGTAGCAAAGCTCGACCCGAGCTAAACACAGCAGTAATTAATTATACAATCTGATATTTAGAAATGAAGCCACTAAAATACAATACAATGATGTAGGTAATGTAGAATATTATCTGTGGGGTATGTGCAAAATAATTAGATAAAATAATATTAAAAAAGTATTGCAATCTCAGAATGACTGATTAATCAAACTACGTAAAAATATGTTTTCTTCTACTAATTCCTGGTTCAAAATGCGAAAATGTTCACAGCGAAATGTTGAACGAAATTTTATTTCATACTAGTCTATTAACAATTAGCAATTTTGATTTATATATATGACTAATTCCCAAAGACATAACGGCCACACAGCTCGACATACATTTCATCCCCACGTCTGTAGATGGCGTACGAGGTTGTTTACTTTGTATTCTTTATATTTTTTTTTCTCAATAAAACATAGCCTATCTCATTCCTCAAGCTCTACTTTATCTCTGTTTCATATTTTATCAAAATCATTTTAGTGATTTAAACATAGTGTTACAGACAGACAAGCACCTTCTATTGTTCAATAGATGGCGTAATTAGTGTGTTAAATCGCACATTCATTTGTTTAGTTAGGAAGTTGGTCTTTTCTTTTTAGAGTAAAAAGAAATTAGATATTATTTCGCTTTCTGCAGTAATATTGCAATTTCAGATAAAAAAAAATGTTATACGTACCGATCAAAATGGGAGAAAAATCGTCTTTTTGTCGTTTATTTTCTCTCACACTAGTTTCTTTTACACTACAACATGGGGTTCTTTATAGGTCAATTACATACTCGTTAAAGGTCCGCAACTCTCATACTGCCATATAAAAATATTTTTTTTCTTTATCATTTATTATTATTCTATGTTATTCATAACATAAATAATCCCCCAAGGGTCCTTTAAATTGAGGTAATATATATTAATAGGCTAAAATTTACGCTAGTTTTGTTACAAGTCGTTGTTTTGGGACCAATACGAGCTTTGTGTAGGATTGTAAATCATTTTGAATTGTTCTAATATACAATTGTTATATATTATTTAGTTAGTAGTGGGATAACTATTTCCTGAAATTTAAAACCCTTCATGTTTATAAAATTATTTTATAAAATTGATTTCATCTATGCTTATTGATTAGTATTGATTTAGTTAGATTATATTAGTCAATTGAATATTATGAATAAATATATATATATATATATACTTTCTAATCCAGAGGTTCCTAACCATTGATCGATGACCATTTATATTGAAGATCAAAATCAACCCACGTAGTTGTGACCTCTTTTGTTCCTCCAGGAGGAATCTCTTCAGTAGATACCACTTCAAATATGGGTTTGGATCTATTGTGTAAGGATGGTCGAGATATATGCTTTAGAAAGAGACAAGAGAATGAAATACTGATGAAAAAGCTGTGAAAGCAAATAGTAGAAATGTCGGGCTTACCTTTCACAGACCCTAAATATTTTTTAACTATCGTGGAATCCCTATCTTGTCTTTGATTCTCTTGGGGTCAATAGAGACATTGAAAATCATTGCTCTAATCAATTTATAACTCTCCACTAACAAGGAAGATGAAAACAATTTTTAATGGAAACCTTAAAGAAACGTGGTCCACGTTTTCCTACGAATATCTTTGACATCTGGGACTGTGTAAAGTAGATGTAGATGTGTGTCTACTTTAAACACCATTTCATTTAACCAACGTTCAACATAAAATCAATATTTCCTCAGTTGAAACTCTTGTTTCTATAAAATTGATTCAGTGGATTCAATTTAACTTTTACTTTACGTTTGTATTTGCAGAAATTGTTAAAAAACAACAAACTAAAGTAGATTTTATATAAAAAAATAAAAATCTGACCGCTGTTCTATGCTTTTAAAATAATTTGGTTAAAGCGAACGGAAAATGCGATGCCCCAGCGTTTTCCAGTTGTTGAATAGTTCTCGGGTTAAGTAGTTCTAGATACACTCGACCTGTATCGGGTATCGAACCCGCTTTGTAAATTTACACGTTTAGAAAGATGTTATTTAATGATAAAATACTCTTAAACTATTCTCTCTTACGTAGAAAACGAGTATTTTGTTATGAGAGAGGATTATATTGTTCAGCAATATGAGCCTAGCATTGCGTGGTACTTGTGATTCAGAAACAGGTTTGTGGACGTCTTTGACTTGTTGAAAACACTCATCATCCACAGCTTGACTTTGCTATATAAAATTACTAGCAGACCCGGCAAACGATGTTTTGCCATATAAATTGGGATGGGTCAACCTGATAGATACCCTACAAAAATATACAACAGAAAATAGAAGGAGAAGGGACTATACTCCCTGTATATTAAAAAAATAATGAACTATTGCGTAAACGCAATGTAGATACTGATATTGAACCGATATATAACTATACATTATGATCTCTTACAATTAGGACAGGAACCTAAGCAGTGTCTTGCACTAGTGGCCAAGGAAAGGTTTGCAAGGCCTTTTAACAGAATTCCAACACTCGCCTCCACTGCTCAGTTTTACTGTTTAAAACTAGGATTAGGTTAACCTAAGTCAAAGTCAAAAGTGATTTTTGTGATCACAATAGTAAGAAAAGGTGACAGGGCAAAGTTTACAAAGAATAAAATATGAAATACTTCCTTTGTCCCGTCTTTTAATAATCCCGCTCATCGTAGTGCTAAGCTTATAAATGTCTTATAATTACCCGCGCTAATTTGACTGGCTTTAGTATTCCAGGTTTTCTGACAGGAATATAATTCAGAAAATGTTATTTTAAATGTAGCTTTAGTCATTTACCTCAATAATTAGTAACTTCTGTTTCCATAGAGGTAATGTTATATAATGGTATCATAGAGTGAATATTGTTTATAGTAATGCAAGTTAGAGTATAACGAAGCATAGTGTAACTGGTGCTAAGTGACTCACGTGAGTATTACATACATCTCGAATTAAATTTCTAGACTTAGGTAGCTGGATAGAGCGATGATGATGAATGTAGGTAGTGTTACTATAATAGTAAGAACGTTTATACACCCGCACCTGGATTGCAATCATCAGGCATTTCTTCCTGCCATTACCAATAAATGCATCACTACACTAAAGTACACTACTTGTGTAAAATCATTTAATACAACCCCTGAGGGACAGAGGTTATTTATACGTATTGTTGGTTAGGATTAGCAAAATTGATTTTAGTAGCATTTTACTTTAGCAGTTGGCACAATTGATAAGTATCAGTTGTGAAAACGATAAGGTAAGAGGGAACCGAATAAATATGCCGCCATGACAAAAATCATTATTATTGCATCTCAAGTAATTTAGTAATACTGAAGCTCTGTGTCTAAAGTATAACCCTCGAGAGTAATGATATAGTTAACAAGTCGTAATACTGGTCTGCGTGTATAACCCATATTTGGCTGTAGGTACCAGCACGTAAGTATAGGTTTGACCGTGAATGCGTAGTCACTATTAGGCTTTTTAACGAGGAGCGCGGGGCGAAAGCAGTGCGCCGTACGCGATTGGTTCTTATGCGAAGTTTCAGTTCCCGCGCGTCTGCTTCGTCACAGATGGAACTGCCAATACAGGCATGCAGCACGCTCACAGTGCGCAACTTTCCACCACTATTTTTTTAAGTTAGCTTTCGACTACTTTATAAGACTTTATATCTTCTAATACAAAGTTATAATACAACAGCGTTATTTACTAATAGTACTAAAATATTTTTGTATGACCATACAAGTTTGAAATATAGCTTTAGTATAGTTAACGTATACAAAGTAGGGCGTTAGGGAGAGGCACATAAACGTACAATGTACCAATATTTACGATATGGGCATAAAGCCCTACCTTGAAACTTTTAAAGATAACAAATGATGATTAAATGGAGTCAGAATATTGGCTCGTCATCTTAACAGGGGAAATATTTTACGTGTATTAAATCACGGTCACTGGGAAATATGGCGGCGCAATTTGGACGCCTTCCAAAGGTCGGGTTATGGACAGGGTTGCCAGCTGATATTAAGAAAAATAACTTATTATTATATAGGTGGGAGCTATACGGTACAGTATCATGTAAAAGACGTTAATAATAGAGTTGAAATGTTGTCTACACGTGCGGATACTTGAAATAAAATAAAAAGAACTATCCGTGAACACAAAGTTACCAACGGTGTTGCTTACTTAATGTGGATAGAAAAAAGTTGTTATGAGAAATCATGGACGTAGGAAAGAATCATCGTAGAATTTTCCTGACCCACTGTAGAATCCACTGCAAATCTAACATTCTTTCACCAACTCTTTACTTACTCACTAAAATGTACTTTTTTTAAAAGGGGCAAACGAGCAGACAGCCCTGGTATGGTAAGTGGTCACCGTCGCCCATGGATATCGACAATACAAGAGTGTGACTCTTTTTTCGCCGATGCGCTAACACCTCGAAGAAAGAGTGAGGAAGGGGAATGAAGAGAGGAATGCTACGGTTTCAGTGACCCCTGAACGAGAACCTAGAGTTCACTAGAACCACAGCATTAACGGGATGGGAGGGGAGGGGTAAGTCTAGCCCACATGTGGCTCGACTGGAACGTGTCAATGACACTTGGCGGTCAGATTCGCATGCTGGTGGTCACAAGATAGTCGGGGAACAGATCCCCTTTCACCAAGGGGTGATGGGTTACTCGTTTCTTGCGAGATGCTCTCCCAGTGGCAGAGGGGAATTGTATTCTAACCCGTCCCCTCACGGATAAATATAAGACTTTTCTTACGAAAACTGTGATTTAGGCCGGGAAAAAAGGTATCATATAAATAAATCTAGTTTATAAATTGGACCTACGTATAAATCATGTTAATTCATTCATATGTTTCTGTGTTTATATTTTTTTCTCTTCGCAGGATTTATTTTTTTATGTGTAACAAACATATAACATCAAATATATATATTCCCATATTTATACTATCCAGATGAATTCTTTTCCCACTTCAGTTTAATTTCCGTCAGGACTCTCTCAGTAAAGGCTGTAAAAATTAGAAATGAAGTATTTCCGAATTATATTATTTTTATAAATAATACGGTACGGTATTGTTGGCAACCCTAGTCGTAAGCAATAGGCAGCGGGGAGGCCAGCTCCGTTTGAATAAAAACAAAGCTAAACTACACTATTCATGAATAGGTTATGCAAGTATTTTTAGATAAAAATACGTTTGTGGATTGTATGAATATATTCTAGATTTTTATATTTCAAATACTTTTTATTAAAGCCAGATACTACGAAATCAATTAAATGTAGAATAAATAAAAATAACTTTAACTGAATAAAATTTTATTATATAGTCGGATTTCTTTTCAATTTTTAGTTTACATTGACTTTTTCAGACGTTGTATGTATTTGCAGATATAAGACTAGTTTCATAGTTTGATAATTACCTAACACATGACGCTGTTGTATACAAAAAAGTTAGCCATCTTTCAGGGACTTTATTAGATTGTGGTGAAGACACATTTTACACATTAAGTTACCAGTCAAAAAATTAATAATTGTGGTATTTATGAAAATAAAATATATATTCTGATATCAAAATCAAACTAAGCTATAAGCTTCTTTTCCCAAAATTAGTTACATGATATTAATGTAATAAGAATATTAGGTCTTACCAATGAAATTGCCGTTTTTCATGAAATAAGTTAACGCGCCTTTTTTTCTTTTTTATTTTTATTAATCAAAGTATTTACCCATGCAATTAATGTATTTTTGCCAACGTAGTGGTAGCTTATTGATGCCCCTTTTGTAAAAGTCTGCTGGATGGGAGGTAACAAATTCTTCTAACGCATTTTGAACTGCCTCTCGGTTATTAAATTTTTTTCCCCACCAAAAAGTTATCTAAATTCTGGAAAAACTAGAAGTCTGTAAGGGCAAGGTCGGGTGAGTACGATGGATGACGGAGAACTTTCAACCCTAGCTCATGTAACTGAACCGTCTGTTGTGCAGTATGAGGTCACTTGTTGTCGTGCAGGGGCATAGGAGCCGAACGATTGACCAAAGCTGGTTAGAGAGGCGCAAGCTTCTCCATTACTGTGTTTAGTTCTTCACTGTTCACATCCGCATTAATACTCATCCGGTTTGGTAAGAACCTGTGATGAATGACACCAGCGCTAGACCACTAAACAGTGACCATCCCTTTTTTAGGGGTCAGCTTTCTTTTGGGGCATTGTTTAGCTGCTGAACCACGATCTAACCAACTTGCTGAGCGCTTGTGATTGCCGACCAGAATCCATTTTTCGTCGCAAGTAACAATGCGATTCAATATGCCTTCGTGGTTCAACTCGACGCGTGCTTCGCGCTGACGATCATTCAATTCGTGGGACACCTATTTGTTTAGGGTTTTAAACTTGCTAATTTGACGCAAATGGACCAATATTGTTTTGATGCTAACATCGAAAGTTGCTGCTAATTCATATATAGATTGAAAATTATCAGCTTCCACAATCGCCTTTAATTTGATGTCGACTAGAGTTTTCGCTCCACCACGAGGTTCATTTCTTAGGTCGAAATGTCCAGAACGAAAGCGGGCAAATCTATAACTTCTAACGATAGCTCCACAGCTATCGCTAGAAGTTTTCGCTCTGTATATATCGATGATGTTGCGTGTCGCTTTGCTGCCACTCACAAATTCATACTCCATAATCACTCGAGTTTTAAACGTATCCTTGATGACGAAAAACGTACAAATGCGATGAAAACAGAACGCTAATCATTAAACAAATGACTAATTTTCAGAAAAGAATTCCATATTTCAAAAATAAAAATAATATGACCTTAGAATTCTTGGCGAAATAAGAAAAATTGGACTTAAAATAGCCAGTGCGGCAGAACGGCAAGCTCAGAGGTACCTATTATAATAGGATGAGAGAGGGATAATACACATTACAAGAACATTTATGTACGTGGATCTCAAGAAAGGTGACCTTAACCACGACACTATAATACTAACTTCCGTTAACACTGCGCGACAACACCAGAGAGACTGACTCTAATCTATCGAACTAAAGGTTATATATTGTCTACACTGATGTACGTGGAATTGACATAATATAAAAGGAACTACCCACGAATACTGCAGCTGCGACATCATTTTCGTCAGATATACTTTTAAATACAGTGGCAGTGTTACGTTAGTTTTTTTCCTAGATGTCTGTTGAGAACAGAAGTCGTCGAATCGCGACTATTTGAGTTAATTTTTTTTTCGAGTCTGTGAAAGTAAAGTGTCTTTTGTATAGTATCATCGTGGTTCTTTAATTATTATTAATAACGCTAGTCCTTTAGTGAAACTTGTATCTTGTTAAGTTAAAATTTGTTGTGATTTGTGTCTGAGGCTTATTTGACTATATAAATTAAGTAAAGGTATCAAGTAATGTTGAAAAAGTAATGGTGAAAGCATCGAATGCCTGAAATCCAGTTTATTTGATATTCTACGCCTGTTCACGCTTGAAGTAGATAGAAATTGGCTTTATACGCGGTAGCAAAGACGTGAGGTATTTACCTCATAGCTCGGGGCTCAGGGCTCAGGCTATGTCACCCGGTTTTGTTACCAATACATCTTTTACATAAATAACATAAACTTTTACGATTCTGATCATCACTGTATTTGTACTCATTTTTGTATATTTTGCGAAAAATTGTAGTGTAATATAATCGCATAGCTTTCCATATACAATTTATCTAGACCTATCTAATTTAGGGTATCAATTCTACATTAACCCCCGATGCAAACAAATATGGTTTCACGTGAGTATCTGTAAGTCTGTCTATGGCATTGTAGTGCCCCCAAAATAATTGACCGCACTGAGTAGAGATGAAACAGTGTGTCTGGATAACTTTTAAGTACGTAACAGTATATATTTAACTATTATTTTTTCTTTATACATTTAGACTTATACAAGTTAATATTGAAAGAAATCGACCAAGTAAGAATCAGACTCGGGCACCGATGGTTGCTTACAATGTGGAAAACTGTTGAAAAACTTTTCTCTTTTAACATCCACCTAGATCCAAAAAAACTAACTTCAAATGAAAATTGTTATTTGTAATTTATGATTTGCATGGGTCTACCAGAATTATCCTTATAAATTTTAACGTATAATTTTGACAACCAAATACCAAAATAGTCATAAGCAGCAATATTTTTTCATTGCTCTAACTTATAAGTTTTAATATTTTATAAATACAAAAAAATTTTGAACCGAATATTTGATAATCATTTCGCTTTGCTACTTTCACGCTTTAATTGATAACAAGACATATTTTTAATTACAGATATTTAATGAGATGGTTAAAATTACTACAATTATTCTGTAAACTAGGTACATTGTTAGCAAGATTTAAACTCACTAATCTAGCTGAGTACAGATTTTATTGCATGCAATTTATCGAAGTGCTATAAACATTATACTGTATTTCTACTGTACTGAAAGCGTTTTAGTGGTGTTAGCATTTAACGGGACTTATTATCTGTTTAAAACTCAAATAACATGAATTACCTTGCATAAGAAAACCAAAAGATACATTAAAATGTATTTAAAATACAAGAAAATCAAAATATAAACACGATTCAAGTTCGTAATGCAATACTGCTTATCTTAGGTTGACATTACACTATCATATATGTCGGGGATTTTAAAACGATGTGAAAAGGAGATGGAAGGAGGAAGATGGGGAATATTGGGGAACACTAAAAGGGGGTGATGGTATTAAATGGAATATTGGGTAAACGCAACGTAGATACTCCTATTGAACCGATAAATGATCAAATATGATCTCTAACAATTACGAGAGAAACCTAAGCAGTGCCTTGGACTTGTGACCAAGGTGTAGGCTTAAGGAATTCCTTTAAATGATCATAACACACACCTCCACTGCTCAGGCTCTCTGTTTAAACCCAAGGTTAAACGCACATAAACCGAATCTAACACAAGGCTAACCTAACCTAAGGCTAACCTAACATTGTGTGTACTTAACCACGTGGCAATTACATTGTAAGGACTTACGTGACCTTAGTTGGACAGCACTTCCACACTACACTGCACTTGACACTATCACTAGCACTACTTAAATGATGTTCACTTCTTAAGAGACCGCGCACGACTAAGACTTCAGTTAGACTGTCGATCGCATATAAAGAGTCGAGGGTAGAGACTGTCAAAACAACGGAAGTGACTACTACCCCACTCCAACGCCATAGACAACGATAAAGATTCGATTAATCGATAATCTTTTACTATGCTCCGACATATATTTATCATATATATATATATGATATCATATCTGTCATGTTCTATGATCATATTTATATGATCTAGTTCTTCATTTGATGATGTTTAGATTGGCCACAATATTACCCACATAATCAGGAGGTCTTCTTCTGACGTGCCCATACCAACGTAGCCAGCTCTCTTGTAGCTTATCGGCAATGTTGCGAACACCGAGACTGCCGCGGACGTATTCGTTGCGCCATCCACCGAATCCACCGAAGCATTTTCATCTCAGCGACTTGGATGGCATAGGTTTGGCGCTGAGTTACGGCCCAAGTTTCGCTGCCATATGTTAGGACTGGTCTGATCATGCTCTTATAAACTAAGCCCTTGAGTTTTATAGGCATTCGTCTGTCACAGGTTACGCCAGTCACTTCCCGCCACTTAGGCCAGGCCGCTGTTATACGATGTTGAATGTTTACATCTACATTTCTGGAAGAGTGTGACAACTCCATCAGTGAGGTGCCAAATTAATTATACACGTAGTACTTATTCCACGCTATTTATTACATTTTCACGCTAAGTCCATAACTGCATTTAACTCGAAGATATTCCTGCTATAAATTCACTTAGTCGCCCGAGGTCGTAAACTTTTTACATCATCCAAAGTAACGGTGTTACAATGCAAATTAGTTTAGTAACTCTCTGCTGTCTAATAAAATCTTTAGCACTTTGGTCCATGATGTTAATTTATTGGATGCGTCATATCATTGATAATGGTGTGAAATATTGTATAAAATTGACTAACTGCGAGTCAGACTAGAGCAGCGCGAGTTGTATACAAATAGGAACTAGGGACGTATACTTCATAGGTTGCGGCAAGTTTACAGACGAAAAAGTAATAATTTTTGATGAAAATTTACTTCTTGTACTTGTCAATTTACTTCTTGTTATTTGTTCCTGGACAACGGGTGTACCCATTAGGTTTTATTATATGCAGCTTAAACATAGTGGATGTTTGATAACGTTCACTTAGAAGCTTGATTTTTTTACAGCATCAAGGACTTGTATACTGTTTTGAAATTTTCATACATTCCAAAGAAAAAGGATCTCGAAAGATTGGTAAAATTTAATTCGAAAACAATACAAAGTACAAAATGGCGTCAAGTGCTGGTTTGTGAGTACAGAAAATTATAATACCGACATTCTGTTTACGTTTATATCATGATTACATTAAAGAAAAGCGCATGTTGGGCGTGCCAATCGATTTTTGTAACGACTAACCGACCAACCCATGCCTTCTTGTATGTTTAGGATCAACTTGTTTTATTTCAAGATTTCTTTCTTTAAAGTTTAAATAAAAAGAATAGTTACCACATTTAATACTGTTATCAATAGATCTGTGTCTAAAGGCCTGCTGTATCTTCGCCGGTTATTATCAATAATTGTAATGCTTCCACAACTTTTAAATGTTACTACTAATTTGAATTTAAATGTCGTTTAAGAGGAATGAAATATTTGCCTTAGGAGTTAGAATCAAATACACAACAATTGACTAGCTATTCTATTACCTACTACAGCTACTTCTACCATTTCGGTTCTATTATGGAGTTCTACAATATTATTTTTTTTTTGTTATATAACTAGGTCGGCAAACAAGCTTACGGTTCACCTGATGGTAAGCGATTACCGTAGCTTATAGACGTCTGCAACACCAGAGGCGTCTCAAGCGCGTCGCCGACTCTATCCCCAATTCCCTCCAAAAGCTCTGGTCACCTTACTCACCAACAGGAACACTACACTGTTAGAGCAGTGTTATTTACCTGTGATCGTCTGTAAGGTCGAGGTACTACCCCAGTCGGGCTGCTCCATATTTGAGCAGGAAATTTCCTGCTGTGCCCTACCTCAGTTAATTATTTCTTCTTCTACATTAACTTTAACTATCAAATTACAATAACAAACATAAAAATTTCAATTACAATCACAATATTATCTCCCCCGACAGGTCAGGTCACACATCGTCACGTCTAGTTCGGAAACAGCGTATCCATAAAACGCTTTATGGGTTGTACAAAACTTGTTTTTATGGCCTGTTTATATGAAGGATAGAGCGGTTGTTGGTATCTCTAGAATTGTTTGTTATTTTACGTCGCTAGCTTTCATGGTTTTTAACATGGACTTCTACTTCGGAAGTACATTAATGTTAATTTATTTAAGTGTCTTTATAAAGTATAATAGAATCTTCTTTGCAAGCTTCTTCCCTATGATTATTACCTTACCTTTCATTAATACTTAAGTAATAATATTTATTTCATATTCGTTAGTATTATATAGTACAAGCTGACCGGACAGACGTTGTCCTGTCTTAACTATGAATATTGAATTCGAATCGGCTGTCAAAAGCTTACATTAGAAAAGTTAATAATCGTTTAGTTTTCTTCCGCACAATTTTTTAAATTTTTTCTTCCATAAGAACCTTCTCCTGATAATAACAAATACAACAAAAAAAGAATCAGCGAAATCGGTCCAGCCGTTGACGCATGAAGGGAAATAGGGATTCATTTTTATATATAAGAAAGATGAAGCTAAATAGTGTAGTTTGGCTGAATATACTGAGTTAGTTAACTTGGCTGCTTGATAAGATTTCCTGCATTTTATATTCAAACTGTGTCCTCTATACGAGTAATATTCGCAACTGAATTCCAGCGTCCATGTTTACATTTACTAGAACATCACTGCTTAGTACTTACAGTATCTAAATTGGATCAACTCGTCGGTCGGTGCCTTGGCCGGATAGTAAGATTGAAAATGCAGATATTGGATTAGAGTGCAATACAGGTTAAGTACAAGCACGGGTTAACTTCGTATTTAGACTTTAAGAAGGGTATTTGTATGATTTTTCTTACCTTTGCATGCACAACTGGATAACTAAAATATTTCTACTTAGGTGTGTTAAATCTATTTTAAGTTTTATGTCAATAATAATCCTTACTTTTAATTTCAAATAAGCTTTGCGAGTAACTTAGTGATCATCAGAGTGAATAGTTAATCAATAGAGCTCTGATGTTTCTTTACCAAGCTCAATCTCAAAGCGAATTTATACTGGAGATACAAACACACATAGCTTGTCGACGTCTGCTTTGTAAAGATCTTTTTTATTTAATCAAAGGAACGTAATAGAGTTTAACCCACAATGCTAAAATATTCATGGGATAGCTGTTTTTGTATAATAGTATCAGATACTTTATACTTAAAACTTTTTAATTTCAATAATACGAACTTCTTTTCAATAATTTTAAAAACAAAGTCATCTCAAGTGTAACAAATCGTATTTCCTTCGCATTAACATCTGAGACAAATTGGAAAAACTTGAAAGGCTGAGAAAAAAGATAGATTGGTGTCTCTTTGAGTAATCACAATCTCCGTATTTTATTTATTTTCCCCGTTCTTATTTTGATTACATCATTTGGATTAGATAAATTGAGAAACGCTTAAATGAGCTGAGCTTGCAATGTTAATATATTCTGCTTATTATTAAGCATTATGTTATTATGTTTGATGTTTTTAAACATAAAATTAGGCAAGAATTTTTAATTTATATTGACCATATTCGACTAGTCTATTCACTTTAAACTTGGGTTTCCTTGTTAGGTACAAATTTAAACAGGAATCTTTGTTCTTTATTTTTTATAAATACATTAAAAATGTGTGAATAAAATATAAATTACTAGCATCTGCCTTGTGAAACGGACATTTCTATACTATAGTGCCTGAGCTTTATTTTCGGGATAAAAGAAGGCTATGAGATATTCTTAGTTATAAAGTATCTTTAAGCTATAACTTCGTTCAAATCCGGGAGATATAAGGACATGTAGAATTTTTCTCTTCAGAATTATTACAGAAATAATAACCATAACAAAATGATTATGATATCCAATGATAGTATGATAAAAACTTGTCAACCAAGCAAATTGAATAGAAATTCCCAGAACAAAACATTACACACAGACCCAAGTTATCTCGTACGCCTGAATAAAACATTTCATTAGAAAAGCACCAGCAAGAAATAGTATTAAGTGGGTGACACAAAGAATAGTCCTAGTACCGGTAAACAGAAGTGACACTCGCGGCAACATAAAGAGAATGAACACAATGCTGCCTCTGACGCCTTTGTATAATATGTCCTTTTTAGGTCACTTCCACCTTCGTGTACTTCAGTTAATAATTGCATTGCTTTTATAAACAAATATGAGGCTCCACTACCTTAAAAGTATAACTGATGCTGTCCCGATAGATTTGAGGAGACCTGTCAAATGATTTCATACAATAAACGTTGTCTAAAGTAGATTAAATAATTTGAGTCAGTATAGTGCAAGACCTAGCTTCTTTATAGAGCATATTATATTATATTTAATTTAATATTGAGTAGAGAGATCAAGCAGTAGACTTTAAGCGTCGTATTATGTCAAGAATATCTTTCAACCTGCTCTTAGGTTACAAATCCCAAGCACTCTAGTGAGTATTATTATCTTACACTCTGTAAAAAGTTAATGGACGTAGAAATCAGTCAATAAATATTTATATTATAGTACATATTATTGTTTTCATGACAACAGTTTTGATCCTATCACTTTGATGTAATTCGCTAGATGGCGCTGTAAAGCAAAAAACTCTTTTGGTGCATTTTTTAAAAATATTTATTTATTTTAGTTTTTATAAGAAGACTAGCTGACCCGGCGAACGTTGTTTTGCTATATAAATTTGGGGTGGGCCACCCTTATCACTTACGGGGTTGAAAAATAGATAGTAGCCGATTCTCAGACCTAACAGAATATGCGTATAAAATTTCATAAATATCGGTCGAGCCGTTTCGGAGGAGTTTGGTAACGAACATTGTGACACGAGAATTTTATATAAAAGATAAAATATTTTCAGTATATATCTTTTAAATTGGATGAAAATTATTCAGAAGCCGTCAGGTTTAATTTTATAAACTACTTATAGATATAATATTCTATACTAGTAAGAACAACGTATAGGTAGACTAGACCAATATAAACAAACAAGATTCACGTACTCTGCTCGACTGGCTTACAAAGACTCACATTCTCTTAGAGGAGTGTTTACATAATAAAATGGAGCTCCGACGTCGTTATTTCAACTTATTTCGGTTTATGAACACTTTGAAAATATTAAATTTTCTCCGAGCCGTCTATGGATATGCAGCATAATTTGTAAAGGAAAATTTACTTACGCAGATATTGTTCGTAAAATTCTGCACGCTAATCTCTGCTTCGTGCATTTTTAAGAACCCTTTTGTTTTATGTTTTAACAGATCTCTGTTACATTATACTAATAAATATCTTAATATAGACGTTTAGTCTTCATATAGATATTTTCAAAATGGCAGTTAAAGGGCGAACGAGTACACAACCCACCTGATGGTAAGTGTCCACCGTCGCCCTTGGACATCAGCAATACAAGACTGTCGACTCTTGTTTTGCCGATGAATTGCCACCTCAAAGATAAAGTGAGGAAAGGGAATGAAGAGAAGAATGCTACTACAGTATTAACGAAATGGGAGGGGGAGGGCTAAGTCTGGCCCGACCGCAACGCGTCAATGACACTTGGCGGTCGGATTCGTATGCTGGTGGTCACAAGCCAGTTGGGGAATAGACCCCCCTACCACCATGGGGTGCTGGGTAATTCGCCTCTTACTAGATGCTCTCCCAGCGGCGGACGGGAATTGTATTCTAACCTGTCTCGGCACAGGATATATAACGAAAAAGTGTCCAAGCCTCGAACATACATACATAAATAAACAAATATTTTGTTTGATCTTTTTGCACGTTATGGTGCCAAAAACGAACACTGTTACCTTACAGGACTACAATAATTTCTTAGGAATGTTATGTAAAATACAGTATTTAAAATTTTGTATAATACAAATAAATTATCAAACTTTATTAGTTTATTGCTATTTGAATTTAAAAACTGTTTCAAAATTCCATAGCCTGGTTTAAGATAACTAAGCAGGTAAACAGACATAGTCGGACAGCGACTTGTTAAAGCATAAATGAATTACATAAGATATACAACACATTACCTAATTTACGTTAACTAAGCAGTGATCATTTATTTAGGACCTACATCTAATGTATATACAAAGGAAATAATAATAATCCATCACAGCCACAGCGTTATATCCGCTCAATTTGGTAACAGAAATGTTACAGTAACGACAGAGCAATTTTAGGGGCCGGGTGATATAAATTGGTAAAATATAACATCGTTTGATATATGAAAGGAGACAGGGATAGATAGATTCATTATATTGTATAGTTTTTATTTTTTGTTTTTTTTTGCTACCTGACTATGGACTTAAAAAAAAAAAATTATAAAAAATTGTTCTAGTGCGAGCTGGAGTCGCGTACTAAGGGTTCTGTATAAACAGAATAAGTGAAAAAACTCGTTTTGACCATAAAAAGATATAGTCCAGATATATCGGCATATATAGATAGCAATCATTTGTAATTAACCCGTGAGGGGACGGGTTAGAATACTATTCCTCTCTGCCGCTGGGAGAGCATCTCGTAAGAGTCGAGTAACCCGGAACCCTATTGGTGGTAGGGGATCTGTTCCCCGACTGGCTTGCGACCACCAGCATGCGAATCTGATCGCCAAGTGTCATAGACGCGTTCCGGTTGAGCCGCATGTGGGCCAGACTTACCAACTCCCTCTCCCATCCCATTAATGCTGTGGGTCTAGTGGACTCTGGGCTCTTGTCTAGGGTCCACTGAATCCGTATCATTTTTCTTCTTCATTCCCCCTTCCCATACAATACAACGCATCGACAAAACGAGAGAGTGTTTCTTGTTTTTCCGATGTCTATGAGCGATGGTTACCACTTACCATCAGGTGGACCATCTGCTCGTTTGCTATTAAAAAAAAATGTTTATCTATTGTTAAAAAAAAAAAAACCTCGTGTAACTTTTTCTTGTAACATAATTAAAAGTATACACATTTCGGAGTTTTTCTTTATTCATGGTATATATTATACATTACTTTTTGCTAAATTTTATGAATTTAGGTCAACTGGAACCTTATGGGTTTCATATCCCTTGTCCGTTACGTTGTTCATTACAGACTTGAATATTTAATATAAATTTTCGGAGATAAAGACAAATCAATGGACAACAAAGATATTGTATAAGGATTCTTATTTTGACACGGAACCCTAAATATCAATAAACTGTGTCTGACTAGCGTTTGATTTTCGTATAAATAGTATTCAGAGTAAAACTTAACTTTGCCGTTACAAATTTATCGTCTAAATAAATCGTATTTTTTTAGTGACATAACTAAAAATCTACAGTTACATACATACATTTATTTAGTACTTAAAAGACGTTGTTTCAAGCTTACCAGATAGACGCACAACGATCCCTTTTTTCCATTTAGATGGGGAACCATAAAAACATTTAAATTTAAAATAAAATCTTTGTTACAGATGTGAAATCAAGTGTCACCAAGTTCCAACTTAAGATGTCTTCAAAGGAGATAAAGAGAATGCTAGATATGGAACGACTGAAGTGATTGTGAGATAGAAAAATGAAAATGTCGGTTAAAGCCAGCGTGGGTTAAGTGAAAATATAAAATGGCCGGCAAAGGTTTTGGCGAGGTGGTCGGCTGTTTCCTGGCTGTGGCGTTTTGGATTACGTGCCCGGAATATGGTGAGTGATACTTTTTTGTAAACGTAGGCCAATTAGGGAATGTATGACATGACATAGTTATTTTATTTCTTTTTTGTTTGAGGAATTTAAAGCATAGATTTTTAATCCAAATAATATTTAATTGGACTCTAATCACCACCTCCTTTAATAATAATTTTGTAACATCTGTTACCATACCATTATTTGAATACTTCATAATTGATCCAAGTAGTAGCGACACTGCGACGTTCGTCACCCACGACCACCAGTGGATAAGAGAGTAAATTAATATTTTTTTTTTATATTAGTATCCACTACGGGTTTTAATTTTGCTTTAAATCATGTAAGTTTCTCTGTTACATGCAATGCTACTTGCATTAATTACAACATGACTAAAATTCAAAATATAAAAGTAGTGTTATTTAATTCGATAAACTTTAATTAATGCCTTAAATATACATAAAATTGACAGCCAATAAGAGTGTTCGCCGAGCTGCCACCATCTACGCGCGCGTCCACTAGCTGAGAAAGACCGCTGGATGCGGTTGAAACTATAGGCTAATATGGCCTGTAGTTTCAACCGCAGATTGCATATATATTATTATTTATGGCACTTACATCTATTTCATGTGTTAAAAATTTGTAGTCAAATTATGAGGACTTTTATAGTTGCTTGGTATGGCGCGAAGTGGCCAGTATATTTTTTTTTTAACTAAGGGCCCCTCTTATCTAATTTACTTGATATGCTTATGTAAATGAACCCTTTTGTTTCAAATAAGTAAAAATAAAAATATTTGTCAATGCAGGTTTATACCTGTTAATATTTATTGATAATAAATTATATTCAGATCACTTATATTTTCCCTTATTAACTTTAAATTGAGCTTCTAAATGTATAATAAGGGCGTGACCTTCAGATATACGAAAGGTGGATTCGTTCTCAAGCAATTAAGTTAAATCGATTTTACAGTATACTCTACATTTACATATTAAAGTACAATTAACATCTTAAGCTTCTAAATGTTATTTATATACTGTTTTAGGTCCTCCATTAATTGCTTAACTTAAATTAATTTTGTTTAGAATCACTTATATAAAAATGTAACTTATGTTCGTAGTCAATAGAAGTAGTGAATCATTTAGAAAATTTTTGTAACTGTTTATAATACATTTGAAAGCGTATCATAAAAGTACTCCACAGAATTAAATAAAATTTTGCATATCATATGTAAACTAGAAAAATATCATGGTAAATAAATGAACTTTTGAACTCTCTCTTGAACCTCATGCTTGTGACCCAGGCGCCAGTTTAATGGATCATAATGGGATATTAATGTCAAAATATTATACTTCTTACCATCATTGTCATAATATCAGTTAAACAAGATAGCAGTTCTTTAAATTTCCTCCTATATTTTAGCTAGTATTAAATTTTATCATATTATGTGCTAACATTAGACACTACTCCTAGGGGAACACGAATACTGAAACATCTTATATAATACTAGCTGCCTGCCCTCGCATCGCTCCGGGTATTTAAAGCAATATTATAATTGATGTCCTTAAATTGTCACTCTGTAATTGTGTAGTTTTTCATTATTTGAAAAAAGAGAGATAGTGAGAAAAAGTTATAAAAAAAATAATAGAAAGAAAAAGAAAAGTAACAGATAATAAAAGAGGGAGGACAGAACAAAAATAATATTGAATAGGTAAAGGAGAGAGAGCGAAAGAAAAAAAAAGAGAGGGGGGAGAGAGAGATAATCGAAAGAAAGAAAGTGAAAGGAGACTGATCATTCTAAACAGATAAAGATAAAAATTAAAGAGAAAAAAAAGAGAGTGATAGTATTATAAGAGGAAGAGAGACGGAGATACTAAAGACTTCTCTCAGTGAAAGAATTTTTAAAATCGGATTAGAAACAACAAAATGGCCATATTCTATTAATTAAAAAATGTATATGGCAACACTAAATCACCTTTGTCACTGACGAAAAGTGTAGTTTTCTATCAGTGAAAAAAAATTTTAAATCGGATTTGTTTTTCCTGAGAAACTCATCAATTTACAAAATGACCACTTTATGGCACTTAAATGGCCATATCTTTTTAATTAGAGTATTTATGGCAACACCACATAGCCTATATTACCCGGAAAGGATGTAGCTTCCTATCGGTGAAAGAATTTTTAAAATCGGTTCATTACTTTTCAAGCTTATTCGCAACAAACAAACATACAAGTATACAAACATACAAACAATCAAATCTTTTCTCTTTATATAATAGTATAGATTTATTAGTTGAATATACTAAGTTTTCTCGGAAAATTATTAAATACAGCTTATATAATAAACGATAACCTACACTTCATACGTATATCTATACTATTATATAAAGAGGAAAGATTTGTATGTTTGTATGTTTGTATGTTTGTATGTTTGTATGTTTGTATGTTTGTATGTTTGTATGTTTGTATGTTTGTATGTTTGTATGTTTGTATGTTTGTATGTTTGTGTGTTTGTGTGTTTGTGTGTTTGTATGTTTGTATGTTTGTATGTTTGTATGTTTGTATGTTTGTATGTTTGTATGTTTGTATGTTTGTATGTTTGTATGTTTGTATGTTTGTATGTTTGTATGTTTGTATGTTTGTATGTTTGTATGTTTGTATGTTTGTATGTTTGTATGTTTGTATGTTTGTATGTTTGTATGTTTGTATGTTTGTATGTTTGTATGTTTGTATGTTTGTATGTTTGTATGTTTGTATGTTTGTATGTTTGTATGTTTGTATGTTTGTATGTTTGTATGTTTGTATGTTTGTATGTTTGTATGTTTGTATGTTTGTATGTTTGTATGTTTGTATGTTTGTATGTTTGTATGTTTGTATGTTTGTATGTTTGTATGTTTGTATGTTTGTATGTTTGTATGTTTGTATGTTTGTATGTTTGTATGTTTGTATGTTTGTATGTTTGTATGTTTGTATGTTTGTATGTTTGTATGTTTGTATGTTTGTATGTTTGTATGTTTGTATGTTTGTATGTTTGTATGTTTGTATGTTTGTATGTTTGTATGTTTGTATGTTTGTATGTTTGTATGTTTGTATGTTTGTATGTTTGTATGTTTGTATGTTTGTATGTTTGTATGTTTGTATGTTTGTATGTTTGTATGTTTGTATGTTTGTATGTTTGTATGTTTGTATGTTTGTATGTTTGTATGTTTGTATGTTTGTATGTTTGTATGTTTGTATGTTTGTATGTTTGTATGTTTGTATGTTTGTATGTTTGTATGTTTGTATGTTTGTATGTTTGTATGTTTGTATGTTTGTATGTTTGTATGTTTGTATGTTTGTATGTTTGTATGTTTGTATGTTTGTATGTTTGTATGTTTGTATGTTTGTATGTTTGTATGTTTGTATGTTTGTATGTTTGTATGTTTGTATGTTTGTATGTTTGTATGTTTGTATGTTTGTATGTTTGTATGTTTGTATGTTTGTATGTTTGTATGTTTGTATGTTTGTATGTTTGTATGTTTGTATGTTTGTATGTTTGTATGTTTGTATGTTTGTATGTTTGTATGTTTGTATGTTTGTATGTTTGTATGTTTGTATGTTTGTATGTTTGTATGTTTGTATGTTTGTATGTTTGTATGTTTGTATGTTTGTATGTTTGTATGTTTGTATGTTTGTATGTTTGTATGTTTGTATGTTTGTATGTTTGTATGTTGCGAATAGGCTACTACTGAATATACATACTGAACCGATTATGAAAATTCTTTCACCGATAGGAAGCTACATCCTTTCCGGGTAACATAGGCTATGTAGTGTTGCCATAAATACTCTAATTAAAAAGATATGGCCCTTTAAGTGCCATAAGGTGGCCATTTTGTAAATTGAAGAGATTCTCAGGAACTACAAATCCGATTTAAAAAATTCTTTTACTATAGAAAACTACACTATTCGTGAGTGATAAAAGTTATTTAGTGTTGCCATATACATTTTTTAATTAATATAATATGGTCATTTTGTCGTTACTAATCCGATTTTAAAAATTCTTTCACTGATAGAAAACTACACTATTCGTGAATGACAAAAGTGATTTAGTGTTGCCATATACATTTTTTAATTAATAGAATATGGTCATTTTGTTGTTACTAATCCGATTTTTAAAATTCTTTCACTGATAGAAAACTACACTATTCGTGAGGGACAAAAGTGATTTAGTGTTGCCATATACATTTTTTAATTAATAGAATATGGTCATTTTGTTGTTACTAATCCGATTTTTAAAATTCTTTCACTGATAGAAAACTACACTATTCGTGAGGGACAAAAGTGATTTAGTGTTGCCATATACATTTTTTAAGTAATAGAATATAGCCATTTTAGAATATAGCCATTTTGTAGGTACTGCGATTTTAAAATTTTTTTCACTGAGAGAAGTCTATAGTATTTCTATCTCTCTTCCTCTTATATAATACTATCATTGTCTCTCATGCTCTCTCTTTTTTCTCTCTTTAATTTTTATTTTTATTTGTTCAGTATGATCAGTTTCTTTTCACTTTCTTTCGATTATCTCTCTCCTTTACCTATTCAATTTTATTATTGCTCTGTCCTCCCTCTCTTATCATCTGTCGCTTTTCTTTTATTTTTGTTTCTATGATTTTTCTTTTTATAACTTTTTCTCACTCTCTCTCTTTTTTCAAATAATGAAAAACTACACAATTACAGTGTGACAATTTAAGGACATCAATTATAATATTGTTTTAAATACCCGGAGCGAAGCGAGGGCAGGCCTCTAGTAATTATATATACTTAAAATATTATAAGCTATTGATTTTAAACAAGAAGACAAATTGAAAATTCCTGCTTGAAATTGGATACTGTTTTCTCAGTTGTATTGCTGCAGGCTTAATTTGAAATAGATGGCTTTGGTTCATTAAAATCAGATGTCAGAATAAAAGTTAAAGATGTTTTAGCCGAAATAAGTTAAGGTGGATCGACGAGTATGATTTACTAATTTAAAAGATAAAACGAAAGCACACATAAACCTGTTAAAAAAATTCGCCAGCAAACGCCGCCAGCAATCGTTCCACAAAGCTAGATTTCAATTGAAATCTAAAGATCAAAAGAATTATCATCTTGCGATCAACCTATTCCTTATTTGAGACGAAATCAAAGAAATCTATTTGTGGACAATAGGGCTTTATAAAGATCTGAAGCTTGAACACTTGTCTTTATCGATATGTCGATCTACGATCGACGATGGTTTGGAAATAATGGATTTTTAATTTCCTCTATAAAAAATCGGCCAAGTGCAAATCAAACGAACTTATTGTACAAAACAATTTGGTTCCATACAATTTGAATTGAGGGACCTACAAAGAAGTGTATAATTTTTTTTTGAGGTACGGAATCTTTAAATGTGTTTCTTCTTATATTCAAAAAGAACAGAATTTTGCTGATTTTTTGGCAATATTGGTGAAATACCTAATGTTCGGCTAAACTACAACCAAATTTCTATCGACGATTGAAAGTATGTCATACATCAATCTTCTTCTCTTATATATAAAAATGATTCCCTATTTCCCTTGGTCATGATATCACGCGTAAACGGCTGGACCGATTTCGCTTATTCTTTTTTTGATGTGTTTGTTGTTATCAGGAGAAGGTTCTAATGGAAGAAAAAATTAAAAATATTGCGCGGAAATTTAGGAAATTAAAAAAAACTTAATGACCATGTTAACTTTTCTAATGTAATATTTATGGCGTTTGACAACTGTCAGTCATTTGAATTATATTCATAGACGAGCGGCCTGCCCTCGCTTCGCTCTGGGTTTTTAAAGCGATATTATAATTGATGTCCTTTATTTGTCTTTCTGTAATTTTGTAGTTTTTCATTATTTGCCCGTGGGTTAGAATACTATTCCCCTCTGCCGCTGAGAGAGCATCTCGTAAGAGCCGAGTAACCCAGTAAGCCCAGCACCCCCTTGGTGGCAGGGGATCTGTTCCCCGACTGGCTTGCGACCACCAGCATGCGAATCCGTCAAGTGTCATAGATGCGTTCCGGTCGAGCCGCATGTGACCCAGACTTACCCCTTCCCTCTCCCATCCCATTATTGCTGCGGATTTAGTGAACTCTGGGCTCTTGCTCAGGGTCCGCTGAAACTGCAGCATTGTTTTCTTCATTCTCCTTCCCCACTCTATCTTCGAGGATACAGCGCATCGGCCATGGGCGATGGTGGCCACTTACCATCAGGTGGACCATCTGCTCGTTTGCACCTTATCTACCATAAAAAAAAAATTGCAAAGAGAGAGAGAAAGAGTGAGAAAAAGTTGTAAAAAGAAAAATTATAGAAAGAAAAAGAAAAGAAAAGCGACAGAAATATAAGAGAGATGAGAGAGCAAAAATAAAGTCGAACAGAGACTGAAGATTCTGAACAGAGATGTAGATAAATATTAAAGAGAGAAAAAAGAGAGAGGATGAGAGAGAATGATAGTATATAAGAGGAAGAGAGACGGAAATACAATGGACTTCTCTCAGTGAAAGATTTTTTAAAATCAAATTAGTAACAACAAAATGGTCATATTCCATAAATTAAAAAATATATATGGCAACACTAAATCACATTTGTGTCATCAATCTCACGAAAAGTGTATCTGTGAAAAAAAAAATTAAAATCGAATAAGTAGTTCCTGAGAAACCCTTCAATGGCCCTGGAATGGAAAAACCCTGGCCCAGTGCGGGTTTGCAGACTTCACACACCTTTGAGAACTTTTAGGGAACTCTCAGGAGTGCAGGTTTCCTCACGATGTTTTCGAAGCTCAGGATCGAATTCGGACCTCCCGAGAAAGACTTGAAGTCTCAACCACTGGGCCATCACAAACATACAAACAATCAAGTCTTTTCTCTTTATATAATAGTGTAGATAAGACAGGACAACGTCTGTCGGGTCAGCTAGTTTCATAATAAAAAAATCATAATAAACAAAATGCCTAAATAAATAATGTGAAAGAAATTATTCGATTGCACTAATCATTTCTTTCTAGTTGTAGACCTCATAATCGAGTTTCAAACGGAACCCAAAAAACAAGTTTCTCTTCCCTTCAATACCAGGAACATCAATTAACAAAATCTTGTTCCGAAATCCATACGAGCTCTTTGCGCGATATCAATGAATTAACCCAATATACTTCAAAAAGAACCTTTGACCTTTAATGTTAAACGAATCGTTTGAGCTTTTAACACAAATTAATTATGAACCTGTAACGAGTTATCGAAGTTCTTTATAAATATTATAATACTTTAGCTGGAAATTTTAAAAGTTTTTTGTTAGTAAAATTATTTAAAGCGATATTTTAAAAAAATATTTCTTAAAAGGATACCTATTAATGTACAGCAGTATACATCATCATCATCAACCTTTAAGGGTCGATGACAAGTTACGTAAATTTATAAGCGTATACTAGCTGATCCGGCAAACCTTGTTTTGCCATATAAATTTGGGGTGGGTCAACCTTATCACTTAGGGGGATGAAAAATAGATAGTATCCGATTCTCAGACCTACTGAATATACATATAAAATTTCATAAAAATCGGTCGAGTCGTTTCGGAGGAATATGGTAATTAACATTGTGACACGAGAATTTTATATATAAAAAGAAGATATTATACAGGACGCCCGTATACCGTGCTTGGGCTTGTGAGCCATAAGTAATTGAGCAGATTTTAGGACGTCTTTTACATAATCAAGACATCAAGTTAGTTTTCTTCTTGGTAGAAAAACTGCAAGTATAAGATAAGAAACTTTTTTTTTAGTTGTTAAAATTAAAAGAAATAATGTATTTTTTAAATATTTTTGGGATTAATTTTTTTAATATCGCGAAGCAAACGAAAAAAATTATTGCTTAGCTACAAAAATATATTTCGTGTTAAAATATAAAACTTAATTGAAAAATTAATTCTGATATTTAGTAATTGTCTCTAAAAATATCTAAAATGTTTTTTACCTTTAGTAGAAAATCGTTTTATATTAAAAGTATTTTCACCAAATTTCATCAAATTTGAAATAGCTTGTCTAATACCAATGTATGCATTGTATTGTTTTACGATTTGACATGCAGTAACCCAAGGGTCCGTCAAACGAATGATAAGTTTTTAGTTGAGCGAGTTGAGCAAGTTTTTTAAATAAAAATTGTTAAAATTAAATTTCTTTTTAGTAAGATATATTAAACTGGTTATATAATGAACTGACCTGACTAATCTTTTTCTTGACCTACTTGGAAAAGTATAATTTAATAACGACGACTTGAGACATAATCTCAGCGACCGGAAAAGCGACTCGTTAAAGGTGAGAAACCTACCTCGAGTTTAGGAGCTTTGCGAGATTTTAGTGGCTTATTTTTATAGAAAAAGTTACTTATGCAGAGGAAAAGTTTTGTAGGTATGTTCGTTAATGACGAGAGCTATTCTACATTTTTGCATATTCAGTTTTCACTTAATCATTTCTTCCATACCCTTTTCATTTGAAAATTTTTTTTTTTCTTAATTTCCAATTTGATACTAATAATTTTTACACAAAATATAAAATTTTCAGTATCAAATAGTATTTTTATTGTCGGAAACTTGTTAAAATGTCATTATTTAAAATATTAATTATATATACTATATATGTTAAAATACCTTGAGCACCGCCAAAACTAATTTTACAAGTAGGATTATAATACTTGTGGGTCACAAGTATAATTATCGACAATTACATTTAGATTGACCTTAAAAAAATAATAACCTAATACTAGTTGTTGTTTTGAAAAGCAATTAAAATATCACTTGAAAACCTGAACTCGTGAGAGCTCCCTAAAATTTATCAAAGGTGTGTGAAGTCTGCTAACCCACACAGGGCCTTCGGGATGGACTATGGCCTAACTCTGGCTCAGGAGTGGTCCATTAACGGGTTGTGATTAAGTAAATTACTAAATCTAGCAAGTTTCAAGTTAACTTTATATGATAAAGGCAGATGAATCTTTGAAACTTCTTAGAATATAAGTATTGAAAGTATTAAATAGTATAGGCCTTGAGTTACGCCAAAACCCATGTTACAAGCGAAGAAAGAAAGAAAAATAAAATAAATATAAAGTACCTACAAAATACTCATTAAATATTATTCATAACAATATAATTTTGTGAATTTTGAGGGATGTCAACCTAAAATCTTATTTACCATTGATTAAAGTAATAACATTAAACACAGGTATAAACACCTCACTATTTCACGATATATCTCAGCTAATCGTCCCGCTTTAAATTAGCATAGTTTTACAGTTACAGGCCAGTTTTAGTCTAATTTATGCTTTGAACAGATTTAACAATCTCGATGGTATGCTCTGAATTTTGTGGCTAGACGCATTTTAACGAATATAACTTCGTTAAGACAAGTGGTAATGTTATCATAATTTTGAATGCTTTAATTTCATTCCCAAATTGTTTAAATATAATTTAGTTCTGAGTTTATTCTTCTTCTCTAATTCGCTCTCAGGACGGTGATTATGGTCATCATCGTCATGGAACTATCCTTCTGCGTGTTCTAGTGGATACATTGTAGACCTCCTCTTAGTAATGTTAAAAAAAAGTATGCATACGGAGCGATTTCGACAAAAAAAAGGTTGGCGGCTGTTGTTGTTTGTCTAATCATTTCTCGCCATCTTATCTCTTTCATGGCAATTCTTGGATGACTTCTGCTTTACCCTGAATTACTAAATGATCAATAGAGTCCGTAATTTCGTAATGTATGAAAGACTGTCACAACACAAGCCTCTCAACATTCGCACTATACATGTCTAGAGAAAGAACCTTCGGAGTTCATTTATATCTTCTACTTCACTTACACTGATATAATATATTTCATCAAAATATGAATGCTACTTCATTCGATTTGTATCTCGATTAACGGATAGAAAACTAAAGCATTTGGCCGATTGTACCTCATTCTGTGGTAGAGGCGTGATGGAGCAATAAGTTTCGAGATGATACAGTATATAATTAAGCGTTGAAGGAAGAAGGTTATATAGAGTGAGAATAAGTAAATTGTAACATTGCTGACCGAGCATATTTCGACTGGCTTAAAACTCGTCATGACATCCTCCACAATCCTGGTCTCGCTGCCATAATTAAAGTAAGAAACCAAATCTTGCAATTATTACATATTCTAATACAGGAAAAAATTACAAATGTAGAGCACTTGTTCGGCAAATCGATGGGAATATCATAAAACCAAAGTGCTTTTCAAATGTCGATTGATCACGCAAAGTTGACGTCATCATAAATTAGTGCGTTTGATAGGTTTATAAAATAACTAGCTATTAACTCCGCCTCTTTGAAATTTAACTACCTACACAATCGTAATTTCATGTTTACCCAAGCTGCAATGAAAGATGATTGCAATATTTAATTAAAATATCTATACCGTTCTAGTAAATGGTGATGAGACTAACTCGTATCTATCTCACCAAATATTATATATTGTCAACATGTGAAAATGCTTTGAGGGATTAAAGGTAGTCAGAGACATGAAAAAATGAGTATATTCATTATATTTTTTGTCAATAAATCATTTTATTTTGTAAAATTAGTAATATGGCATCATTACACAATGTTTTGACTTGAAGTCACGAAAATTTGAAATAAAAGAAAAAAATATAATTTTAAAAGTTATAGCTGTTTGTGTTTTCATGTCTCTGACTACCCATAACCCCTTAAAACTCGCGAATACTTATTTATAAATGGTATTGCCAACACATTGAGTAAGTATTAAACATCCAAACATCAATAAATGTTTATATTAGTAAGCTAATTATTGACCAAAAAGTAAGTTCTATACAGATGAATATATTGTATAGTAATCAATATGTATTCATACAACATTACACGTTCGGCTTAGTGGGATAATCGTTCAATAGCGTGACCCACCGACAAAGTTATATTGCGACCTCAATCAAATTTATTGGAGAACCCTATTATGTTTTCTTTACTCCAGTCACAAATTACGTTATTCGTTTATAATCAATCGTTATTTATCTTAAAATCACCATAATTACCATAATGACAAAGTTACTCAGATTCATTTTAGTGTACACACGTCTGTGTATTGCACTAAAGTTATATCTGTAGTGCTTGCAACACTTTATGTCGGCTTGTAGATCTTATAAAGGCTTATTTAGCTTATAGATCCTTGGCAGTATGACGAGTACTTTATTAGATATATCACAATGAAATAAATGTTTTATTGGGTCCTCCAATAATGGCCACATTTGGATGCTTTACTTATGTATTGGCTCTATGTACTCGTATTACCTTTTTTAATTTATTTTATGTGCAATAAAGAACTGATTCATTAACTTGATCTTTCATTCGTTCATTCGCTCGTTCATTCATTCGTTCACTAGTTAGTTCGTTCATTCATTCTTATCAAGGAATGTAAGTATTTAATTTCTTACTAGCTTATTTCAATGTTAAGTATGGAGATCCATCTTGTACAGTAACGTTTACACGTACGTAATTCTCTTGGATCTCAATCCCCAGATACTGATCAACTTCCGTTTAAAGTACATGTATAATTTACTATATAAAAATGTTTACTAAATTCTCTAAATACTAAATGAGTTTGTATGAGATATTGTTGATAGTACTTATAAAATAAAGCGGGTCATAAAACTAAAACTTTAAATGTTTAAAGAAAACTTTTCAAATTATGGAATAATATTTCACAATTAATTACCTCATAACAGGTCGGTAAACAAAAATGGGTTGAAAATTCGTAATGGTGTAGTTTTGTATTAGTTTGGGACTTCATGCCCGTTACGAGTTGAGGTTTATAGTCGGAATAGTTTGAATGTATTTGTAATAACCTACTTCTGCATCTTAGATTGTTTCTGTTACAATAACTTTGATAATTACCGGGCGAGATCACTTTGACAACTGGCTCAAATCTGTCGGAACTGAGGCTATATAATGACATAAAACAAAAGTAACTACTCGTGAATATAAAGTTACCCACGTTGTCGCTAACTTTCCTAAAAGATATTGTCTATTCGGACGTGCAATCTCGTAAGGGACGAGTAACCCAGCAACTCCCTCGGTGGTAGGGGTTCTGTTCCCGACTGGCTTGTGACCACCAGCATGCGAATCGGACCGCCAAGTGTCTCTGACGCGTTCCGGTCAATCCGCACGTGAGCCAGATGTACCCCCTCCCTCTCCCATCCTATTAATGCTGCGGTTCCAGTGAACACAGGGTTCTTGTTCAGGATCCGCTGAAACCACTACATCGTGTCTTCGCTCCCCCTCCTCACTTTATCTTCGAGGCGGCAACGCGAGTTTAAGTGGACCATCAGCTCGTTTGTCCCCTATTTATTAATAAAAAAAATATATATCGTACTAAAACAAAAAAAAAAGATTTTTTTTTCTCATCCTATAAAAGCCCGTCTATATACCCATATATAATATAGTTAACAATACTGTTGATAAGTTTTATTTTAATAATCCTAATATCTTCGTATTGTACTTAGATCCCGATAGATCAGAAGCAGTCTGTAATGTTGAGTACCATAATAAAGGATGTCACTAAACCTACTCCTAGGCATCAAACACTACGACACTATTCGATAGAAATCAAGGCTTGCTTAAGGATTAGATAAGCAATGATTTGGATATTTTATAATAAATTTGTAGAGCTCAACTAGCTATAGTTTTTAACAAATAAAATTTCAAAATGTGAACAAAGCTAGTCATAACCTAAAAGTGAAATCGTAATCAATATACGGATAAAATAAACCCCTTTCAATTCCTTCGCTCCAACGTTCAGATCTCTTTTAATTCTTCCAGTAGAGCTAAGAAACTGATCCCTTACTTACGGGATCGCACGTGCCCCGCCTCTATGAGCGTCCCATCCCCCGGGATCGGTAATCCCGGATAGTTCAGGGTAATGGAGGAAATTTTATCGTAGGAACTTTGTAGGCGCTTCATAAAACCTGCAGCTTGATTATTAAAAGTTTTGCAGTTTGCGGCGTCGGTGTTTTGATTTTGGGTTTACTATCATACTTGTTTTTGGAAACTTTTTAGGTTAGAATTTTTGTTAACAACTCCTCGTATTGCTCTTATTTCAGAGTTAGCTATTTGAGATGGGATTTCTAAAAAAACTTTGTATATTCTGCACTAAAACCATAAAAGATTCAGATAACATAAAATCTAGATGCCGTATTTACAGGGTCTGTTTAGATATAAATTAACATTCGCCTTCTCTACCTAAGTAATGTATCATATATAACTCCGAGAAAGGATAAGATAGGAAAGAGAGGTACGTATATTGAAAAACACTAAGAATTGAATCGACTATTGCGTAAACGCAACGTAGTTACTGCTACTGAACCGATAAATAATTCAACATTATGAACTCTTACAATTACGACAAGAACCCAAGCAGTGCCTTGGACTTGTGATTAAGGTGTAAGTTTGCAAGGCCTTTTAACAGAATTCCGACGCTTGCCTTTACTGCTTAGTTTCACTGTTTAAACTAAGGAACTAAGGCTAACTTAAGCGCCGACATATAACATTCTAACAGGTAAATACTTAAATGAAATTATAATTTCCCAATCTAATCTAATTTAATATTAATAAATTTTCAACCCCTGAAAATTGAATACGATTACACGCATAACTTGGCAACAATATTTTTTTTTTAATTTTATACGAAAAGACGGAATGAATTATAATGTAGTGGAAAATGTAGAGGGGTCAACCACAACAAGCTTTTTAATCAAGAAAGTTCAAATTGATGACTAATGTTAGGCTGGTATGAATTCCTATATATTCGAAGTAATTTAATCTTGTTTGGTGATTACTAACTGTCTCTCCTTTCCAAATAAATGTAATTTGAAACGTTGATTTATGACATCTAAAGGCTACAATTTATTATTATGTAGGCTATAATTTGTACTTGAACCAACAATTTATGATAACTAATATTATTATTATTTGTTGATTTGTCCCTAAACGTGTCCGAATACAGCAATTCATTGAAAATTAACAAAATATACTCCTATAAAAATGTTTGATAGCCGATATAGCTAGAAGTTCACAACTATTTTAAATTATCCCTAGCGGAATGATGATATAAAATCTTGGTCTTGTATTACTAGCCAAGCATTTCAAACAGTGAATATGATCTGAACTAGAGCAAATAGAAGTTTAATAAAGTGTAGTACTTAGCTTCTTCAAGTATTCATGCGAAACGTATAAAAATCCAAGGTCACAACCCCCAGATACTATTTGGGCTCCTATCATGGCATTTGGATAATAAAGTGTAAAAGATACAAGTAGATTATTAGATGCATGATTAATAATCCTTTTGATAAAGTGGGTAATTTCAAATACTGAGAGAGAGCACAGTGAATAGGATATTATTTACGGCAAGTCTGATCGTGCTTCACTTCTGTTGGTTCAGTGGTAGGGATCGGACGTTTGTCTAGCTCCGATAGTATACAATTGGCTTAATTATTTAATAGTGAAGTTTAAGAGTATTCAAAGGAAATTTTACAGATACACATTTTTTCTATGTTGTAGCAGCCATGTGATGGGAAAAATTACTAGTTGTAAAATAAATTAAATTAATTACAAAGTGAATGTCTTAATGACAGAAAAATTAGCATTTTAATGTGTTTTATATTAGAATCTTCATTGAAATATGGCGCAGTCACGCGACACTCGCTGCGATTAACCAAATTGTTTGCAACTGTGCGGCACTGCGCCATTCCACAATCGTCTGTTAGTCGCTACTTGCTCAGTGCTCACGGCTCAGTTACACGCACATTTTGCGTTTATTTCTAAATTAAATTGTATAGGATATATTGACTTCACGTCATGTCACGAAAAAACATCCAAAGCCTACACACATAAATATATTGAACTATATTTATGATAGTAGGCTTCGGACGTTTTTGGCTATCGATTTTTTGTTGAATGGAATGACTTGACATGGACAAATATTATATAGCTTCGTTTGATTTTTGTCTTATTTAAACGTATATATTATAAATAAAACTTTAACTACATATAAATAATACTTACTTTCAAACGATACAGCGTGGTAAAAGGAGATATTCCTTATCTACGAAAGTGATTGTTTATTTTTATGGATTTTGGGTCACTCAAGTATTCCGTAAGCAGATTTTTTGCAATTATCAACCCTCTACCCCCTTGTCAGCAAAAGTAAGTTAATCTCTAACCCCTCCCCCCTGTGCTTGCGTAAATATTGATGCATGCATTTCTCTCCCTTCTGATTCTGAGCTATTGTGTTATTCGATCTTGTGTTTACTTTGGTAACGCTGACGTAATCACCATGCAAACCACCACATCCTCCATGTCACCAAAAATAAGCAAAGCAAAGACTCCCACACTCCCCTTTAATGCTTACTTGAACGACCCCTTTAACGACCCCTTTATCATTTACTATCAGACTAGTCGATCCACTCTATCTCCGCCAGGCTAGAATATTTTAAAATGATAATTACTGTTTTTCTGCCCCTCAGTGGAGTAGTAAGTGACTGATCAGAGTACAGGCAAAAATATTAAAAATGTTTTTAGGTATTTTTAAGGGTCGTCACATTAAGTTTTAATATATTCTATGTACAGACATTCGACACGTTATTTATACATTTTTTTAAATTTGAGCTAAATCTTATTACGATTCGCTTTAAGTTTACTCTATTATGAATTGTTTTACGAATCTACTGTGAACGAAATCCAAGTATTTCATAGTGTAATTGTTAAGTAATTAATACATCACATTGCATCATTATGTAAATACGACCGGAATGTAATGAGCAAAGATAAAGAAATACCGCTATTTTTATTCCATTTTACTTTATTCGTTTGCTTTTAATGTTTTAAATTGTTTTTGGTGTAAATACGAGTATATTATTAAATAGTATATAAAAGATGAAACAGTGATGATCCAGTGGTTAAGACTTGAATGTCTTATTTGGGAGGACTCTGACCTTTCTGACTTTTGTGTGTTTTAGGCAATTAAATATCACTTGCTTTAGTGGTGAAGGAAATTATCGTGATGAAACCTGCGCTCCTGAGAGTTCCCTAAAGTTAATAAAGGTGTGTGACGTTTACCAACATGCATACTAGGCAAGCGTGGTGGACTCTGGCCTAAAGAATGAGGTGGCATACTGAGAAGAAGACTCAGTGATGGGCCATTAACGGGTTGTGACGATGATAATGATTTAAATAAAAAACTTTTCGACCCACCCCAGTTTTCGAAATGTATCTTTCTATTGGGGGTTTATAGCAAATAAATAGAAAAAGAGATATAACAGCGTTGCCACTGTATTACATATATTTATGCGGGCTATGAAATATTATTGTACACTTATAAATATAATATAAGATTGAAATTGAACAATAAGTAAGAGAGAATCCATTAGATGCTTAATAAAAATGTTTAAGAAGAGGATGTTAAAAGTTTTGTAAATAAAAACATATTAAAAAGAAACTATAACACCCATTAAAGTTTTCCGATAAGATCCTCTCTTGTAATTAAAAATCTAATCAGCTGAGATTAGCTCGTCTAGTCTAGACAGATAGACCCCTGAGAGGTGCTATCTGTGATAATGACTAGTATCATATAATTAAGAATATTTTTAAACGAGCAGACAGTTCAGTATATTTATAAAGTCTTTAGCCTCTTAGATCGATTAAGCAAAAAGTTGATTTCTTAGATTTATTCAATGCAATAAATCGATCCAATGAGTCGTTACTTTACACAAGAAAATCTCTTTTCTTTCATTTCTAATCAAAACTCAATATTTTATAATAGAGTTTCCTATCCCTCAAGTACGCTCATAAGTATTAGAAAATGCTGAAAGTTACAGCAGACATAGGATTTGATCAGAAGCCCTTACAGTTTTAACAAAATATATCTTCTGTCTGTAGTAGTTATTTTAAATTATAAATATTACCTACTGTAGTATAAGTACTATCCTACATACAGTAAAAGGCATTAAATTAGTTATATGATATTAATTATTGTTAGCATGGTCAAGCAGTTGATGGTGAGTATTAGCTGGTTACCAGATGCTCAGCTTCTCTTCGTTCTTCCTTCCAGGTAAAGGTCATAATGTTATCGTGTTCTACAAAAAGTAATTGCAGTGTAGATTCGCTATTTATTTTTGGAGCCCAACTAACTTTATTTTAATTGTTCTACAAAAGAACATTTAGTACAAAGTTAGTAAGGCATTGGGCCAACATGTATTGTGTAGGTTTGGTAGCAAAACGTTGAACTGTATACTAATTACGTGGGTCGGGTTGGTATTCCGCGACCTATTTCGTGACCGTATCGCTAATAAGAAACTCGGTTGGAGCTATTATGAGAAATAACTTTACTATTCTATAAGCTTAAATGACATGTGTTGGTAATGTTGTCGTGTAGATAAAGAACATTTCAAGAAACTACTAGCAGCCTGCGATTTCGTCCTCGAAAACTTCAGGACAATTCTACTGTATTAAAATATCAACTCACTCATACATTAATACTTATAAAAAATATGACTTATCGCACTGTAATATGCAATATTTCATTTAAATCTGGTCAGCTCGGCTTTTTCGGGATAAAAAGTAGTTTATGTAGGTTTTTTGTAGGATTGAGTCGGATACATATTAACTTTCATATTAATATCTAGAATAGGACTTTACCTACAATAAATGCATACATTTCGAGTCACTTAAATCGCAATTTTTTCAATAAACAGAACCAACTGTCTAAATACAAAATTTTCATTTAAATTCTCTTGTGGTTTCAACAATTTTTCATTACTCTATTCGTCCAATTCTGTAGTCAATATTTTATTTAATAGTGAAGTAAAAGAAATATAAATATGAATTGTAATTAAAAAAAACTACTAAATAGGTATGTTATATCAACGTAGTGAATATCTAAAAAATAAGGAATAACTTGATAGCAGAGAAACCTTTTCAAGTAATCGGAATCGTTTTCGCGAAGCACTTTTAGTTGAACTTGTCTTATAATTAGCTCCCTATTTATTTCTAACTAAGGAATTATTTTTATTGGTCTAGATAGATATATATTCTATACGAAATAAGATTTTAAGAAAAATTTCATAAGTTTAATTGCGCAATATGAATTCACCTTTCTTGATTTTCTTCCTATCTTTCTTGTTCCTTTTTTTGTCTTTTTCTTATATTAATTTGCCCTTACCGCTTCTACTAGCCACAGATATAAGAAAATCTTCTTTGTCCAGTCAGAACATTAGAATATATACAATTTGAACAATAGCGTTAAAACAACATAGGTAAAGGTTCAGATAAACATGGTAGTAATTGCCTGTTTAATTCAGAAGGCCCTCAGAACTTTAAACACGTCTGGTAGGGGATCTAAACATCCCTAAACTAAACTGTAGTAATATCTCGTATATTCTTAACAAATTAAATTTTATGTTGGTATAAACCATAATTTATCGTATTCGAAATGAAATTTCATTGTTTCTCAGAATTTATGTTGAATCTCCGATCCTCTACAATGTTTTCTGACAAAGGCCATTAATTAATAATTATTATTACGCTATTAAATTATTTCAAACGTAATGTACATTAGAGTAATTAATTATAGTGAATTGACAGTTGTAGATTAGAATTTGTGTAATATTATTATGTTTAGTAGTTAATCTAATTTTATTTGTGACAAGCTTGTGACTGGGATTAGGTTATAAGCCTGGGAATGTTTTGATACAAAATAAGTAATATTTTATGAACACTCACTCTCTTACCCATTCTCTCACTCTCTCAACATTGCACTCATTCGTCAAGCGTCACTAGCTCAGCGGTTGATTCGTCGGATTCACTATGGATACGTCGTGTGTTCAAATCTCAGTCATTGCATTACTAACGCCGCCCACTCCTTACAAAAGCATTTAAGATTACGTGGAGGGGTTAAGAACACTATAGAAGTTTACTAACAAATTACTAGAAAACAGAAAATATACATTTTTTACAGGAATTGTGCTTTATTTTGGAATAAAAGTCTTCTATACTACAAAGACTAAGATTCTTTTCGGGATAAAAAATTATATGTAAATGTTAAATGAATATCGAGCTATTTTTGTTAGAGTTCTGTATCTGTATGTTATAAACGTCTAAATATATATATATGCTATAAACTAGAGAGGAAATGATACCCATTACTGTACAGAAACTGTTGAAGCGTCAGCTCTTAGAAGCGGCAGCTTAGCTCAGTGGTTCGGGTGTGTGGTCGGGTGGATTCACGATCAACAAGTCGTGGGTTCAAATCCTGGACATTGGACTACTGGCGTGACCCACTCCTGACACAAGTATTTAGCTTAGTTGAAGGGGTAAAGGGAATACTAGTAGTATGTGATCCATACTGCTAGTAATTCCAAAAAAAAAAGAAAAAAAAAAAAAAAAAAAATACATTTTTTTTTTAATGAGGCGAGCAATGCCTGCGGCTTGAGACCCAGGAGCAGGTTTAAAGACCTCTTTCATAATATATTAACTCTCACCTCCACCACTCGACCTTGCCAAATAAAATAGATAATGAAATAAACTTACGTGGACCTCCAGAAGGGTGACCTTAATCACAACACTATAACACTAACTTCCATGTACACCTGCGAAAACACCAGAGAGACTGAGACTAATCTATCGCACCAAAGGTAATATAAAATGATCTACCCGCTACTACTACTTTATAAACACACAGTGTTGCTAACACATATATTACTAAAATGTAAATTTTCGACTATAATATATCTTCATAATCGTTTAAAACGTACCGTAATACTTTCATTAATTTTCGTTGAGTTATAAAGCACTGAAAAATTTAACAAGGTACATTTGTAAAGCTCATAAAAAATTACACACCTACCTTCACAAACAGCCGTTAAGGGAAGCCATACTGTTTACATGTTTATGTACATGCGTTAAAATATTTTACACGAACCACTTAAGAGTAAGTTTATATTATTATAGTAGTATACGAGTATGTCTTAGAATAATAGATAAAGTCAAGGAAACACTCTGTAATAAACATATAACACAGCATAACCCTTAGATAGAAAGCTGAACCAGGAGTAGGTTTACAAGGACTATCTACTACGTACAAAATCTTACCTACAATACTCAACCTTATTACTAAAAGATTAACTAAGCCTAACATAATAACAACATGAAAAACTCAAGTGATTCTTCATCACTTCACTCTACAAATATACTAGTCAAGCAGTTGCTAAATTATCGGTACATAAGTTTTTATGACATAAGTAGCGTCTATGAAGGTATTTTCTAAAAATACAGCAATAGTAATTACCAGCTAGTCAAAAGCAATCTAAAATGTTGCTTTTAAAGTATGAACAATAAAAACTCAGTACTAAAGAGACTTCGATTTTTTGCTTTTTATTAGGATCTTTATTTACGATGTGAAAGCAATAAGAATAAAAAAATACTGTGATTTTTTACTTTCCATATAATCAAAAAGCAAATTTCTAAGGCTTGATATTTCTTGAACTTGTTTTTCAGGAAATCGTCAAGAATATTAATAGAATGAACTATTATTCTATAAAATATAATTCCTTAAAAGCTAGTCACGACTTTTGTTCCAAGTAATGATGATTTCATTTTGGTTTGTCTCATAAAATTATTATTCATGGTAGCGTAAAACATGTTTATGTGGATACAAAACAACGAAAGTTATAATAACTTGACGAAGTCAGATTAGCGTTTATCCAAATATGGGTACTCGGGAGCCTATGTAAGAAATTCGAAGGTCCTGACGTAAATTTTAAAAGTTTGAGTGAAAAAATATGCTGTAGATAACCAACTTTAAATATACATGTCGTTAGCCCTTTGTAAATACCCTTTACACAAGACTGCGTAGCGTTACTATTATTTTTCTGCGCAAGACCATAGATCTTTCAACGCAACGTCGTAGATCTAGCTTACTAAACAGAACTAATGCGTAGGGTTTTCTATGCAAGATCAAAGCTCTTTCGACGCAGCATCATAGATCTTTACTAAACAGAACTAATACGTAGGGTTTTCTATGCAAGATCATAGCTCGTTCAACGCAGCGTCGTAGATCTTTACTAAACAGAACTAATACGTAGGGTTTTGTATGCAAGATCATAGCTCTTTCAACGCAGCGTCGTAGATCTTTACTAAACAGAACTAATACGTAGGGTTTTCTATGCAAGATCATAGCTCGTTCAACGCAGCGTCGTAGATCTTTACTAAACAGAACTAATACGTAGGGTTTTCTATGCAAGATCATAGCTCGTTCAACGCAGCGTCGTAGATCTTTACTAAACAGAACTAATACGTAGGGTTTTCTATGCAAGATCATAGCTCGTTCAACGCAGCGTCGTAGATCTTTACTAAACAGAACTAATACGTAGGGTTTTCTATTCAAGATCATAGCTCGTTCAACGCAGCGTCGTAGATCTTTACTAAACAGAACTAATACGTAGGGTTTTCTATGCAAGAGCATAGCTCGTTCAACGCAGCGTCGTAGATCTTTACTAAACAGAACTAATACGTAGGGTTTTCTATGCAAGATCATAGCTCGTTCAACGCAGCGTCGTAGATCTTTACTAAACAGAACTAATACGTAGGGTTTTCTATGCAAGAGCATAGCTCGTTCAACGCAGCGTCGTAGATCTTTACTAAACAGAACTAATACGTAGGGTTTTCTATGCAAGATCATAGCTCGTTCAACGCAGCGTCGTAGATCTTTACTAAACAGAACTAATACGTAGGGTTTTCTATTCAAGATCATAGCTCTTTCAACGCAGCGTCGTAGATCTTTACTAAACAGAACTAATACGTAGGGTTTTCTATGCAAGAGCATAGCTCGTTCAACGCAGCGTCGTAGATCTTAACTAAACAGAACTAATGCGTAGGATTTTCTATGCAAGATCTTAGTTATTTAAACGCAGCATTGTAGATCTTTATGCAGTACCGTATCTTTTTACTACACTGACCCAATGCGTTGCTTTTTCCCACGCAAGACTATACCCCGTTTATACACATAATAATAATGTAGACATATTAGTCTCTTTTTTGTGTTCTTACCTGAATTTTTCTTACACAGTAATGTAGTCCTTAAAAAGGGCAATAAAATAGACACTAACTTATTATTTACGTCAGTGTGACATTAGTTAATGAAAGTTTTTGTTAAGTCGGTTCTAAAGTGATACTACGATTCTGATTGTAACAACTGTGCTGCTCCTACAAGCGTTTCAAACTTCAAATGTAACAAGTCTAAGGAATAATTTAATAGGCGCATTCTTCGCTCAACTTCTGAGTTTGGACTTTAGCCTTTAGTTGGAATAATTTATAAGCATGGCTTCAGCGAGGACGGTTTCTTATTTACTAAAAGTTATTTAATGTTGACTTTATGTTTTGCACTTGCGATGTGTTTCTATTTATAGAATATTGTTTGCTTTAAAAGTTTCTAGGTTTATATGAAAAACTTTATAATATTGCTAGCCATTGACCGCGACGACGTCTGTAAAGTATAGGTGTGTAGAATTTGTGATGAAGTTTGAATGGACTGGTGCTCCATGTAATTTGTCAAATAAGCCATATTTCTATTTCTAAGATTCATCAAAAGTTAAGAAAGAGAAAAAACTAGAGATATTTAAATACTATAGTATTTATACTTTTAAATTAAGTCTAAATTAGTGTTACATGGAGAAAAAAAATAGCCTAGCTAGACTGGATAAACGGATAGACTCAATGCTGCTATTAGAAAACAGTTATCAAAAAATTGTGTCCCATAAATTGACATATATCTTAAAGGTTAGTTTACTATCAGCAAAAAAATGTCATGTAGTTACGATTTTTGGAATTTCCTGACTTTTCCGAAACTCCAAGATACTGCTGTGTTTTGACAGAGATATAAAGAGATCCCTATTTCCATTATATTAATGGAAATCAAACAACATATATCCTCCATCGTTCAGGCTCGTATTCTCACGTACTTTGGTCACGTGTGGAGACGCGACGATGTCCATTGAGCGCTTAGTAGTGCAAGGGAGAGTTGAAGGCACTAGGGCTCAAAGAGAGAGCGTCAAGAATGGCCACTACCGGTCTTCCAAGACCTTATCAACCAAGAAGAAGATTTCTATTTTGAGGTACGAAACTCTAAGAATAAATCCAGTTAAATCTAAATGCCAATGGAGACTAAAATTATAACTTAATGTAAATATTGCAGTATAGTAATATATTCTAAATTAAATAATAATGAAAATGACTAATGTGAATATATAAAGAATCCAACTCGATTTTCCCTCGAGGCTCTACGTGCGTAGGAAGAAAGGCTTTATGGTCATAATATAAAAATATTTCCATTTTCGTTACCTAATTTAACTTGGATGATGAAAGGTTGACTCGTACGTCTTTATTACAGTACACGAATATATTTCAGGTAATGTAATTACATAGGTTTTTGTTTAAGTGCTTTTTGAAGGTGAAATGCTGCATATTGTTTAATAAAAATTGTGCTATGATTCCAATAGAAATGTAAAAGTAGACAATTCTCGCAATTATGTTTATTGATTTTAAACACTTGTGAGATTTAAACCAAGTCAGTTATTTTAGTTTTAGCACGGGTTTTTAACCTATTTAAGTACCGATCCAACGTACAATTAGTGTGGTGTGAAATATTATACTTGTAAACAAGTCAAAATTGCGATTTATGTTGTGTTACGTACTACATAATATAGTACCTAAAAATATTAAATTACGCATGCCTTTGTAACACATATAGCACGCTGTTTTTCGAAATAAATTACTAAATTATTTATTATATTCTGCAACTTTGACGGTATTTATTTTTTTGAAATAACGATAGTCTGTTCGAGGAATTCATATTGTATCTCATACCAAACTTTTAAGTTTGTGGATCTGGTAGAGTGTGACCTCCTGATTACCAAAATTTAGATTTAACAACACAATGAAGTTACACATTAATCAAATGAAATGAATTGTTTCGAGAAAAGTACGTATGTAAGCACAGCCTGTGCTTTACTTACTTTACTTGACTCGTCGGGGGCACTGCCGTGCTCTCTAATTGCATTTATCGCAATTTATAAGTAGTACTTAACAAAAATAAAGAATTCTAAATATTCTCAGGAATACAATATAAATCTCTTTCACTAGCTTTTAGAGTATAGGTAAAAATTGTGGTTTAGTAAAACCAACTGAAAACTTTAATTTAACGCGTATTCAAATGGAACGAAAATGACTGAGGTTTTGTTAGCCTTTACACAAAGGGAGTTTAATGTACTCCATGAAAATTTGAATAAAGAAAATTGGGTCATCTCATATAAAATTATTTTGTGCTTTCAAGTTTTTGCGAGCCGAAATAACGATTCGTCATTACGTAAACAGCCCTACAGCGATGTGGCCTGTAGGACTAACAAAAAAAACATTTTTACATATTTTATTATAATGCATTATGCGTAATGATATATTATGTAAATTGTGTTGGCTGTGAGATGAGAGACAATATTTTTTTCTTTTAAGAGTATATCTACTTTGTTAAGCAAGCCAGGGGGACGGGTTAGAAACTATCCTCCTCTGTCGCTGGGAGATTACCTCGTAAGAGGCGAGTATCATAGCATCTCTTGTTGGTAAGGGATCTGTTTCTTGACTTGCTTGCTTCCACCAGCATGCGAATCCACCCGTCAAGTGTATTTAACGAGTTCTGATCATGCTGTATGTGGGCCAGACTTACCATCTCCCCCTCCCATCTCATTAATGCTGCCGAATATGCTCGACCGCAGCATTTTTCTGTACTCATGTACTCTGTGCTTCTATGCAAATGCTATTCTGTGCTCATTGCGTTCAGTGCAACGACTATTTTATTTATATGCATTATGTTCCAGTATCCGCTGTTTACACGAATTAAATTAAAATTATGTTTTATAATATATTTAATAATATTAAAAATAATATATTAAACTCGTAATTTTTAGAATTTAAATATGAAAATTTTCATATTTTTTATATTTAACCGGTACCACTGTAGAGTCAGTAAGATATTAAATTAAAAGTCCACCCAGATTTATATGTGGGCGTACATTTGATTAAGGTATTAGTTTAAAAGCTAGAATCTTTACAATTGAAGAATGTAAAGAATAACGTGTAACACCGTTTATAAAGTAGTATTGGCGGGTAGATCATTTTATATTATGTCGAGTATACCGACATATGTGATTAGTTATATGAGTCAGTTTCTCTGGTGTTTTTGCGCAGTGTACATGGAAGTTAGTGTTATAATGTCGTGGATAAGCTCTCCCTTCTTGAGGTCCACGTAAGTTTACTTTAACACCATTGTAGTTGGCTAGGTCGAGTGGTGGAGGTGAGAGTTAAAATATAATGAAAGAGCTCTTTAAAGCTGCTCCTGGGTCTCAAGCCCCAGGCACTGCTAGGCTCCGTTTAAATTGCATGTGTATAAGTGTGTACTGTACAGTAATGGTTATCATTCCTCTCTCATTCTATGACAGTAAGTAATAGGTTGGGGAAAAAGGTTTTTTCGCATTTTTTAAGAAAATTCAAAAAATTTTTTAATATAGTTTATTTACATTTAACTAAAATATGTTGGTACCATTTTGTTCGATAACTTCTTGCCATCTTGTAAGTAGAGACATGATCCCATTTCTATAGAAATTTTGGGGCTTTTGATCAAAAAACCGCGACAAGTAGTTTTGGCAGTCTTCTTGTGATGTTAACCTGACACTGCCTAAAGAACTCTGAAGAGATCGAAACAGGTGGAAATCTGAGCGTGCAAGTTCAGGATTATACGGCGGATGCATTAACACCTCCCAGCGAAACTCTCTTAATTTTTGCTGAGTGGCTAAAGATGTGTGAGGTATAGCGTTATCATGATGAAAAACCACATCCCTTCTGTTGATTCATTCCGGCCGCTTTCTCTCAACTTTTTGCTTTAATCTCATCAGTTGTTCGCAGTATAGTTCAGAATCGATGGTCCTGCCTGGTGGTAACAGCTCATAATGAATAATGCCCTTCCAATCCCACCACACACACAGCATCAACTTGATGCGAGTTAGCCCGGGTTTCGCCACAGTCTGTGAAGCCTGACCGGCCTTTGACCACGACCTTTTTCGCACGTTTTTTTCGTACGTGATCCACTTTTCATCACCAGTTATCAGCTTCTTCAAAAATGGTTCGGTTTCATTACGTCGTAATAAAGAATTACAAATGAGTACACGGTTCATTAGGGTTCTTTCAGTGAGCTCGTGAGGTACCCAAATACCGAGCTTTTTTGTGTACCCAGTTTTTTTCAAATGCCTCAAAACTGTGGTCAATTCCCAGTTCTTCAGCTACGTCGTAATTACTGATATGCCAATCTTGCTCCACTTTCTCAAAAATGGCATCCATTTTATCCGTAATAGGGCGACCAGAGCGAGATGTATCTTTGATATCAAAATTGCCGGATTGAAAACGCTTAAACCAAATTTGTGCTACTCTCACAGACACTGCACTAGGTCCATATACATCGCAAATTTTTTTCGCGGCTTGCGTTGCATTTTTACCCTTTTTTGTAGTAAAATTTTAAAATGTATCGAATTTCTTCATTAGATTAAGACCTTTGAGGTCAATTTCATATATTTTTTAAATTAAACAACTTTAATGAAATTAAAAATAATGTAAAGATTTTTATGATTGGGATATCACATATTGTACTATTTATCCTTTTCAGGAAGATGTCCAATTCCCATGATTTAATTACTTTATAAACTACTATAAACTGACAAACATTGACCTCATTTTGAGGATAACCACATATTAAAAGCTAGATTACGAACCCACAAGTAAACAGAGTAAGCGAGCACTGCCTATGTTCGCTCTAACCTTTCATTTTGCTCCAGTTCCGCTGCATAGTGAATGTATAAAAGGAATTTTTTATAACGATCATATTGCGATTGACGCTTTTAACTAAAAACACGTAGCAGATCTCTACCTCGCTTCACTCAGGTATTTATTCCTTAGAGTACTTCAGTAATTAAATTCAATAGCAGCTATATCTTAATGTTATGTCATGGATAACGTATATTAACTAGTAGTAAATGATACCTATTACTAATCAGCGATACGTATAAATTAAATTTAATGTAAAAAACAAAATGATCTCAAAGTGTAGTTTAGTTAAACTACATTTTCTAAGAGTTATGCTGCACAGTAACACGTAAAGGACAATAATAATATGCACTTTAGATGGAAACCGAGCAAAGGCAGTCACACTCACCAAATCCTTTACAATGGACTCCCATCAGTACGACGACACAGACACGATGGTCACGACGCGAGTTCCGTTTGACAACCGGCACAAATTTATCGGAACAGGTTATATATTGTTACGTCGGTGTAATTAAAATAAAACAAAAGGAAATTCTTGCGAATATAAAGTTATAAACGATATTTCTAACTGTATTTATTATATAGAATAACTTGTCAGACTGGGACGGGAACATTAATTTGTATGTCTTTGATATATTAGTTACTGAAGTATAAGTCTTGTTGTGAGTATACCCACGTGTATACAATATATAACCTTGTGTTAGGTTTTATTAATTTATTTTTATTTATTAATATTAATACTATAAAATATCGATATTAAATGTAATTAGAATATTTTGATCAATGTCTTTATATTAGGTATAAAGAATATTATAAAGATATCGATCGAATCGAATATTAACTTGGCAACACAGGCCCACGACCCCACCTGTCATTAAAGTGTAAATAGATGAGGGGGATATTTGGTGTTGTAAAAAGGATGACTTTTACGCAATAAAGTTTATTTGTTAGTAATTTTGCTGAAGCAGTGTCAAATATTAGAGTCAGTGGGTCGAGCGGTGAATTAGAGCGTTTACTGGTAGTAGAAAGGCTCTTTAACCCTGCGCCTGCGTCGCAAGCCCCAGGCTCTGCTCAACTTTTCGTTTGGATTGCGTATTATTATAGTCTTTTGAGTGTAATTGTGCTTAACTAAGCTATCGTGTTAGCTTTTACTTGGTTCCGATAGAACTGAGCCAGTTAGTCAAGTGGTGTGATTAATAATGTAGTTGTTCAGTGGCGTGGTGCTAGGCCGCCGTTATCGTAGAACACATGAGTAATATTCTTTATTATTTTAATATTTGGTAGTAAGGTTGAGCGTTGGAGGTGAGAGTTTACGCGTAGTAGAAAACGTCTTAAAACCTGCTCCTGGGTCCATTATACTTTAGTATTATCGTTTGAGTGTTACTGCGCAGTATACCTCACATAATCTTAACAAAAATTTTGACTTTATTTTTGAGCATATGTACTAGGTTTTATTAAATGTTATTAAAACATAATTTTCTTTTTATAATATCTACTAAAGAACTACATGAAAATATGTAAATACAACGTAATCAGGTTAATATTCCCACATTAAATGTTAAAATTATACAACAGTGTAACATTATACTTTTACCAACTGATCGCCGAAAGAATTTTGTATTTATGTACCTTTACTTTAACATCGAGCTCGTTACGCAGTCTCTTTGACATCTTTGTTTCTTTGATTACGGTTCGTCATCGAATATATTTGCATATCCGAAACATGAAAATTTACTTTATATTATTACGGTATTTCATGGTTTTCAACCAATTCTTTTAAATTATTGAGCATCTGCTCAATAACAAGGATTTAGGACATCCCAAATCCTAATAAGTTCCCATTCTTTTTTAAATAAAGTTTCTGTATGATGAATAAATTAAATTAATAATGTCTTATAGATTACTTGGTTAAACGCATATTTATTTTTCCACCCATTGACCTATAAGCAAGACGTCCTTATTCAATTATCAAGAGAAGTTACCGAAGCAAATAAAAACTAATAAATAAGTGTTTTTAACTAATTTCAACCCATAAAAAAATCAATAGCTAAATTTCATTCTATTATAGATATAATTTTATTCAAAAAACATAAAACATAATACACCATAATTTTTACCACTCGAGCAGTTTTTACAATTTAAGTAGCCGAACTACTTATACAGAGTGCAGAAAGTCGCGAATTGATCTATTAAATTAAATTAGATCTCCCTTTGTCTCTTTATGTTAATGTTTGCACCTTACAATTAGGATATCATAAAACCCAGCTACACTTACAAACAATATGTTACTACAACTTATAAATAAGTTACATTATACCACGAAATATAACACTAGTGCCCAGTAACACAGAAACAAGTAATTACTAGTAATAAAACTTTTTTAATTGCAACTATATCTTTATGTCAGTTATTATGAATCATGGGGGAAAGAAATAAACAGCGAAGAAGCGCAATAATAAAACTGACCATTACCGAAGTAAACAGTATTAGTGAAAGAGTCGTAGCCGTAAATCTCAACGAAAATGTCCCGGCAGCGACAGTTGGCAAAATTGCGCCGAAAGCCACATTATTTCTAGAAGATACGACCCACAAAAAGGTTATGATTTATTTATTGTTACACACGTAATGAAACGAATTAGCTTTTTTGAATCTAGTAGAACTTGTTCTATATTTTTCCTTTACAAGACTTTCATACCTCAGAATGGAAAACGGAAACTACAAAGGAATAATTTGTTCCCTGTCTCTGTCACAACCCTTTTTCTTAGTCATCATCACAACCCGTTAATGACCTACTACTGAACCAGGTCTCTTTCTCAGGGGGTAAGCTATAGTCCACCACGCTGGCCCAATGCGAACTTAAAGGAACTCTCAGTGTGACAATAACAGCAAAGATAAGTTTGCTCTTCAATCCAGATTGCTCTTAACCCTCAGTGTCCGAGAAGGACTCGTGCTTGGCCAAAGTTTAAAAAAAAAATCAGGTTTTGAATAATAGGGAAAGACATCCAAAAAGTTTACTCCACTGTATTATCTTTAAAAATGACTTTAAGAAATTATGAAGTCAGGTCAATGACACAAATTAATTTCAAAGACACGCTAGTTATTTTACTAAAGATGTCAATTGCACCGAGATCTTTATACACAAAACTCCTTTTATTTTAATACGCGACGGAATTGGGGCGAAACGAGAGTTTACAAGAGTGAACATACTCGTAGTGCTGTTTAGTGCTTACACTCTGCTCGCGCCTCGCGTGGACTGCTCAAATTACAGTTACGTGCATTTTACCTTTATTTTTATTCTTAGTGTAATTAGGTCATGGTTACTGCTTATAAGCCTAGATTATTCAACAAAGAAACTCGGCTAAGTGAGAGTCGAATTTGCGCACCGCACACATCTGCTTTGAGAAACAAACTTCACTTAGCAGCTGAAAAATGGCTTTTTCTATACATCGGCATCGTTGACGGTCAGTTTACCAACAAATTTACTTTTTTCGGATTTATTCTCTTACATGTCTGTGCATCGTTTTATTTCAGAGATCCTCTGTGATATTATAATAGTTTTGATCTGTCATATGATATGTAAATGCATGCAAATTCAACTCAATCGGAAATTGGAAAACGCTTGTAAAAATACAAAACGTTAACACCTAGTAGCTCGAATTTAGGGCATTAATAAATATAAAAAAAGATAAAAGAGGTATCATGAAACCTACGTTTCAACAAAAACCTAAATTATATCTAACTAAATTGGCTGTTTTTAAACAAACTTTGATAAAAGGTTTACTTTTACATTATTTAACATCACTTTGTCTCGTCCTAATTTTGGGCAAGTGAGTGGTCTAAAAGCCCTTGGTAGAAAAGGCATCGGCAAAGCAAATATTATGTTTAGGCGGGACTAAAATATGGCGGCCTTTAAATATAAAGAATAAGGTACGATGTCATCTATTATATAAAATTCTCGTGTCACAATGCCATACACCTCCGAAACGGCTCGACCGATTTTTATGAAACGTTGTTTGTGGGCCACTCCAAATTTATATGGCCAAACAACGTTTGCCGAATCAACTAGTTTTTATATTTTTTTTTAGTTAAATGTGAACAGTTATTTTCTTGAACAGAGGCTCCTAAACGTCTTTGACGCGTAGACCACTTAGCGTGTTATTCGCTTGTTAATAGACCCCCAGTTAGAGTTTTGAAGACCATCAAAACAGGCAAGGATCTTAGGATAACAGTCTTAACATTAAAATCACTACGAAATTCTGAAATAATATCCTGACTGTATTATATAAAACCTTATCGTATCCGTTTTGCATCCCTCCAATTCCAAAATTTTATTTCTTTAACGTGGTGATTTAGACTCTATACTGACTAATCGAGATCCTATATAATAAAAAATATAACGTAATAAGTGCAATGGTAGTCTAAGATGAATATAACAAAATCAAAAACTAATGCATAATAAAAAAAATATTAAAATAAAACAAAATACGTACAAAATGTCCTCAAAAAACGAAGGATACAATAAAATAACAAGCGTATAGCCAAACATACCCTTCTCAAGTTGTACAATACGTTATATCCTTTAAAAATATTTAACTTTCAGATCGACAAACTAAGAACACAAGTCATGCTACGTCATGTCCGACATAAGAGCCGTCCACTTACACGTGATTGGTTCTACGCACTCCATAATCTGTTCAAACAACGTTGTCAGGACGGACAATAACTTGCTAACTTTGGTGGAATGTATACGTTTTAGATTTATAGTTATAGATTGTATAGTATGGATCTGTTTTTAGGGTTTCGTAACTTAAAAGGATAAAAAGAATCCTTATAGGATCACTTCGTTGTCCGCCTGTCTGTCTGTGAAGAACCTGTTTCTCTGGAACGCGTGGAGGTGTCAAGTTTAAATTAATATCAAATACTCAAGCTTTAGGCCCCTTACGGCCGTCAAAAAATCAAATTTTTATATCCACGCAATGAAAAGATAAGACCGTTAATGTGGTTACTTGCAGAGTTATAGGGTACTTCCCGATGATCTAGAATCATTAAATTTAGCATGAAACAAGGTCACATAGCACAAGTAATAGAAATAGTCAGAAAATTGTATTTTGATTACTACATCACTAGAAATATAAGATTTTTTTAAAGCTAAGACCCTTTTTCTTAGAAAAACTTATATATTTAGGCATTATTTGAGGAATACGAAAAGTTATCAAGTTGAAATTAATATTAAACATGTAAGTCTATAAGCTCTTGAAGCTGTGTAAAAATCATCTATAAAGTACTAAGTACGCAAGTAGTTTTTCTATAGGGCATTCCATATATGCGTACAGAAAAAATGTTTGTGATTTTTAGTAATATTCGAATATGTTATAAATATAACTGCCCTCGATATAGATACAAAATACAACGTCGATTCAGTAGCTTCCGTTAGTGTTGAATACGGTATTAATATCAATACCAAAAAGACGAAGTACATGGTAATAAGCCGAACACCAGAGCCTATCACGTCATTATCCCTAAATGGTCAAGATCTTGAACGTGTCACTAAATTCAAATATCTGGGCACAATGGTTGATGAAACAGGAGATCACAGCCTTGAAATACGGTGCAGAATAGAGCAAGCACGTAACGCCTTTTCTAGAATGAAAAAAGTTCTTTGTGACCAGAACTTAAGCATTTCTTTTCTGTACTTCTCTATGGTGTAGAAGCTTGGACGCTGACAAAAGCCATGTCTAGAAAACTGAAAGCGTTTGAGATGTGGGTGTACAGACGTATGGTAAGAATTTCTTGGAGGGACCGTGTACGAAACAGCACTGTGTTACAAAGAATGGGGAAGGTTACAGAGATACTCACAACCATTAAAAGGAGGAAATTGGAATATTTTGGGCACGTTATGCGTAACTTCAAAAAATATGAACTCCTTCAACTTATCATGCAAAAGAAAGTGGCAGGCATAAGGAGGCCAGGCCGCAGAAGGATATCGTGGCTTAAGAACTTGCGCCAGTGGTTCGGGAAGAGCACAAGATCATTTTTTAGAGCAGCGGTCTCAAAAGTTGAAATCGCCCCAATGATTGCCAACCTTTGTAAGGACATTAAGAATTTTGATTAAAGATCTTTGATGGAAATGGTCAATTACATGTGGTTTACGCTGTTCCTAATCTATACACGCAACGTTGTCAGGATGGCCAGTAACTTGCTAACTTTAGTGGAATATAAACATGTCTGATTTGTAGTTATAGACTTTATAGTATGAGTCGGTATCGAAAGACTGATGATTTGCAGTATTATTTCCAATTTGTTGTACTTTTGTTATCACAATAAACTATACCACTTACAATACTTTAAACAATGTTCACGTTTTGAATATTTTATAAGATTGGCTTAATTCTATTGACCAGGTAATCTGGAATTCATAAAACAAAATTACAAGAACCAGCAACCAAACGCCTTTTGTTATTTTATTTACTTGAAATTTGTAAAATTTGTATTTTTAACATAATACAGTAGCTAAAAGAGTTGTTTTAATAATAACACGTACCTTAAAATATAATTATCGTCTAATAAAAAGAAGGAATATTCTAGCTGTAGTGTATTTTTTACTTGAAATGAATGTTGATATTTTCATAGAGTAGCTCTAAGATTGTATTGTTATTTAAGCTCATTATTTTCCATAGTGGCAGGCTCTTTTATAGCCGACAGATTTTCTTTCAAAGCATTGGTTCTTTCATAGTTTTTTTTTATTTCTATTAAGAGTTAGGTCTGACAATCGACCTAGATGGACTTGACATCGTTGAATATTATTTTAATAGAATTACAAAGAAATAACTAGCACTAAGCTAAGGAATATTTTTTTTTATTATTTATGGATACATTGTTTAGATGTATGGTTAGCAATATTTTCAAGATTTGAGCTATCATTCTATAGTTTAGTTCTCTTATGTCCTAACTTAAAAATGCCATCCTTATTTGTAAAATTTTTCTATGTATGTCTTCTAAACTAATAAATCTATTATGATTAAAAGTTTAAGGTAGAGATTGAAAAGCTCTAGATGTTTTTAATTCTCTAAAATTATTAATTGTATTCGTTACATACAATTAATAATTTACGAGATAATTTGCTCTACTCTACTACGAATTACTCTTTGTATCCCGTAAGAACGTTATTGATTATAAAATTAAAATATACATTATGGTCCTAGGTTACGACCTACGGCACCATTTGTATATTTTTCATAAAAATAAGTTAAGTATTGTAAACATTTTGTCTCTTTTCAGTATCATCAGCTCAACGTGAACTCGGCAAAAGTTTGCCATCAAATACCTCAGCGACGTCACCACCAGCAGCCGACAACGTGATCAGACCAGGGTTGGCCATAGCCGAGGCCCCTCGGCCAACACCCCGCACAGGGCCCTACTTCGACTTAGCGGCCTCCAAGAATGTCACAGCCTTACTCGGAAAGACCGCCTATTTAAACTGCCGAGTGAAAAATCTAGGAAATAAAACTGTGAGTACTTGTCCTTCTTATGTCTTAACAGAATTGCAAGAAATGAATTCGCATTTCAAAGGATAGACTCGTAAAGTTAGATCTTAGGAAATCTTGTGCAACGAGACTTTTGTCCGCACTTTGTTGGCTTTTATTTTGATTTAATATAAACATGAATAGCGGAAATGATGAAAAAATAGTTTCACTTAGTTCTCGTCATTTTAAGAATGTATTTCTTAACTTGGTTTGTGTTTAAATAAATAGTAAATTAGAATGAACTATTTTTAATGTCATCATCATTATTAAATGCAGTAATGTATGCGAAATCACAAATCAAATTTAAAAAATAGGTGAGGTGCGTTACAAAAGAGACTCACGTTCACTGTTCACACTAACGAGTTCCTCTTATTCCGAAACCAACGTCCAATTTACATAGCGGTGTACCACAAAATTCCTCGTTTAAAATGAAACGTAACAATAGCACAATGCAAGTTTAAAGTCCCTATTGTAGGGCAACTTTATAAATAAAAGTCTCATTAGGCTGTGATGCCGCATCTTCCATATAAATACGAGTAACAAGTCTGCCTAACGAGATGGCTGATGGAATGATGGGTGGCCACACGACGCCCTTTAAATCATTTGCGATATTATCACTATAAATTATCTGTCATTAGAGTTATTAATCTGAGGATATACTTCTTACACTAAAGACAGTAGCCGAGTAGAGACTGAATCTTGAGACTCAAAAGCAGGTTTACACTTCCTTTTAAGTGGTTCTGTTCCGTTCGGCACAAAAATTATAAGTTGTTGAGCCATGGGGTTTCTTAAAATAAACCATAAATCAAAAAATATTGCTCAAGCAGTGATAGCCAACCCATACTAGGCCTGCATGTTGGACTATAGCCTAACCCTTTCTGAATCTGAAAAGGATACTCGGATGAGCAATAGGCCATTAATGGGTTTGAATGTTGATATAAGGTATTTTATATATCATTTAAAAAGGTACAATGTATTGATTTTACACATAGAAAAATAAATAGTATATAATGTTTATACCGTAACAGTCTTTGAGACAAATAAGCCCTGGTTTTAATATCCAACGGCTGAATCATGATGGAAATTTTTTCAACCACTTTAAGGAAGATTTGAATGAGATTTTCATGTTTTATGGGATTATTGTGTGCAATTTGTGCCTATCTATCTCTGTGTCAAATATCCTGGTTGAGTGATGAATAAGTGAATAAATATTTGGATAATTGAGTGGGTCGGTGATGGGTGAGTAAATTATTAAAAAAAAGACTAAGTTTTTCCTCGTCTTCAATGTAAAACCTTAGCAAAACGTGTGGGTGAGTTAGTTTATTTTATTTTAGCAATTTTTTAAAAGTCTATTTAGATAGTGTAAAACATGTTTAACCATTATTTATACAGCTCATTGCATTCTAAAATCTTAGTTCTAATGAACGCTGTGGGCAATGAAATTAGATAATATGGTAATTGCAGTGCAGCCAGAAGGCAATGAGGCGTGGGGGTTGGTGGGGGCCAGTGGGGTATACTGTTTGTGCAATTGCGATCTGAAGCACCATTTACTGTTCCAACAGGTTTCACTAACGAGATCATAAGTTCGGATTTTTATTCAATACCAAGCTCGTGTTCGTACTCGTAACCCACTTCTAGCTAATTTAATTAAACTTCTAGGTCACCTTGTGGTTTGTGGTCTCTTGCACCAATTTATTGTAGTCTTATAATATATTTTTAATAAAATATGCATTTTCTTGAATATAATTTTTCTGTGCTTACATTCAAAGTGACTTTTTATGTTAAAGTTGGTCTGTTATTGTCTTAAATTTATTTCTTTCATATTTATTGCAACACTAAATTGTTGATTTCCTTAATTTGACGACAGCTACTTGTGTTATTCATTTTTGAACTTATTTGTTCTGCATCTTATCAGTTTCCAAGCTATGTTACTACCCACATTTTCGATAGCCTTAGATAAGCTAGAATACCCTGTCTCTACTACTTGTCATTATCAACAACCCAGATAGATTACAGATAGTTCGACAATGAAAATGTATTTCAGTTTAGTTCAGTATTCCCTGATTGGGTATCACGTTAGTTGTTTAGTTAGATGTGAGGTGGCAGATGCGCGCGTCTATTGGTGTTCCAGTGGCGACACTTTGGGTAGTAAGAACTGGACTAGGACTGCTCATCTTCGTCCCCCGTGTAGGGTCCGGTGTAGGACAGGCACTGGCAAGTCGTGGTACGCTTTCGGTACTGCCTTGCCATCGTCAGGCATCGTGTAGGAACACCCCGGAGGTTTAGCGGGTAGGGGTGCTTCCTTCTGAGGCACTGTTGGCCTGTTTCCTTCAGAAGCATTAACACCGTTCCCGCATAACGTTTCCAAGGCCAAGGCCTCGCTTAGGAAGGTATCTGTTGAACATATTTCTCCGGATCAAAAAAAGGATCTCGTGAACCTTCACCTAAGACTCATGTAGCTTTCCCGTAGTTTGCCAATATTTTTTTGGTGCAAATATAAAATAAAATGTTTGTAAGCTATAAATTCCTAGATTCCAGTTAATGTTATTCCGATAGGTCGCGATAAGGCGCTGATCAGCAAAATTTTATCGCTTTGATCGTAAATTCTGATTGAAAACTTGTTTTGCTAAAGAACCTCGTAATCTACGATTAACACCATTGACAAAGTTTTTATTGGTATAATTGAAAAATAAAAGGAACTACTTGCGAATAACGGTGTTGCTAACTGGCTAGTCTCAGGCGCGGCTTATTTAAAGTATAATTTTTGTCACTATTCATTAGGCAATTAAAAATTATTAAACTATTACTGTATGAAGGACGTAAGGAACGACGTGTTTTCATACAAATATTATGAAAAAAGTATCTAAGGCCCGCTATCTTAAATACATGCAAATTTTTAGAATTTTCCCAATACCATTAACTTTTATTATAAAATTGCAATAAAGACAAACACATTGTTTTGTTTTGATTAAAGATTATTTTAGTATTAATTTATTACAGATTTTAATGCCAAAAATATTTCCTTTCATAAAATAAAAATACTTTAAAATAATTGAGAAATAATCAACTTCCAAAATGAAATACCATAATTGTTTCTTATTTTTACTGGGAAATTTTCAAAATTTTCTGATTATGGCCGCCAAATAACTTTTCTGTGAATTTGATCTATTTTACCTCATGATATTATATTGAACGCGGGCTCTTAAGTTTATAGTGTAAGGAATAATAAATACCAAACATCTTCTTCATAAGGTAACACAAGTATGATTCAAGGAGTCAACTCACTCTTAGTCAGTTTTCCTTTATTTGAGTAAATGTATAAATAGATTATTCTATTTAAACTAACTAAATATTTAAAAGCGTTTTAATTAAATTAATTGCGTTCATTGTTTTATAACCCATTGTTAATCTCTCTTAGGATCTCGTTTTGAAGTTTAAACGGTATTAAGGAGTTCAAATCTTCGTAAATCTTAGAATTTTACGTTCTTAGGATTATCTTACAGTATTGCTATATAATCAAATTTAATTGAAAACTGTTAACAATATTCATTCAATAATCAATAGCATATTTGCGAGGTAAAATTTCTGATAAAAATTACTTTCTGCTGATTATTTATAATAACTACCAAACTTAATTACCACAGACAAAAAATATTAATACCACACATCATTGATTAAGAAGAATTAACTTATATAAGTCGATCTTATTGTATTGTTTAAAATATGCAATAAAACGATAGATATACTTTAAAAAATCGAGAAATACAGATTTATTTCTACTCAGTGTAACCAATGTCAGTATATTTAAAGGTTACAGGATTGTTATAATTCTCAATATATTGATATTGTCACGCAGCTCTTAAGTTAGAAATAGCTGATAGTCTTCAAAAGGCTGAACAGATCTTCACAAATTATAGCTTTCAAACAAATAAAACTTTAAGTATATTCAAAAAAATTTTATATTTAATATATGAATCAGGAAACTAATGAAAACGTTACTTTGCTATAATTCGCGGAAAATGTCCTATATATATCGACGTACGTTTCGCCTCCTAACCAAAGCCTCGTCGCATCACTTGCAAAGTGGCAATTTTGTCGAAAACACAGTCTTTTATACCCTAACTCGTAGGGATGGCGACTTTCTTCAAAACAAATTGATTTCCAAATCGATTCAAATATTTCGCTTTTGAATAAAAAAAGTAGTCGTAAAAAAGCACTTTTTAATACTAAAACTTCATCAGATCCGGTCCATTATCTTGGGCGCTACGATGTCACAGGCAGACATACAGATACACGTTAAACTTATAGCACCCCGCCGTTGTACCATCTAAATCTAATAATATTAATAAATACTAAATGATTTTATTTTGTATTCTACCTTACCTTTATTTCTGTCTTCTTATTTTCATTTGTCATAAGTACAAAATGGCGTCAGTTACAATCTATCATTGGTGTTGAATGTTGTGTGTTTTTCCTAGTAATTTTGTTCGGTACACTTTATACGACACCTTCAATGAATAGACAAACCGGTTTCTATTATTTTACTATATAAAGCAATGGTAAAGAAACTTGACAAGTATCAAAGTTGAATGAGAGGAAATATTATCCACATTAGTTAACCTATAATTAAATGTGTCCCAAGCAAAAACGTTCCAAAACCCAAAAGAAGATTCAATTTAAATTTAGTCTCTTTATAACAATGCAATCCAATTATTTGTAATTATTACAAAAAAGCCTATACAAGACTTAGGTAAATGCGTGAAGATTATTCGATCACTCACGAAAAAACAAGAAAAATATTTATTTGTGCGGGTTTCGGACTCTTTACCTGATATTTGTGTTGACATCCAAAGTCCATATTATCATAGGACCATTGTTTTTATTAAAAAAAAATCATTTAACCTTTAACTAGGGACATGAAAATTTTATAACACTATAAGGGACATGAAGTCTCACAGGCTACTACTTTCAGACTTAAATTTTGTCATAAAATTTCACGTGGATGTTTTAAAATTGTGTTGATATTTAATTATTGAAATGTAATAAAAGAAATGTAAATAAATTTAATCAGTTTTTATGATTATTCTTTTAAAAAAATATGACATTTAAAAATATGTGGTACTTTTCTGCCTTAAATGACTCGAAATCTTTTTTAACATTTTAATAGACTTTACATAATTAATACAACAAATTTAACATTTTTTACTTAAAATCTATTCAAGTAAAATACAAAAAAACATTAAAGATACTTCTGAAAACAAAAATTAAAAATTCTGACAACTATTCAATTTGACATATAAATTATTGGCAATTTTTGCACAAGGGGCGAGAACATTGCAAACATACGGGACATAACACCTGACACACGTGTTCACTGACATTCTGTACAGTTTAGGTGGACAAATACTACATGCCCTTCGCTTGCCCCGACTAGTTCTAGGACTTTGGACATCTTCTTCAACTATATCCATCGTCACCCAGAACTCTCTTTCTTACTAGCCGTAACTCCTTTGGTCGCACATCGGACTGCACAACCACGAGTAATTATGTTATGTTGAGGAGTACAAACAGTCTTTAACGTTTTCGTCAATTTTTACTATACTAAAAAATTTATGTTTGTATTTCCGAAAAGGACACGTCATCATTAGAACTCTCGGTATCAACTTCTCGAGTAATTTGCCTCTCCTCATTGGTGCTATCTCCTCATATGCTACTTCTCTCGTTCTCGTTCGGAAACTAAGAACTCTTCTTTATCACCTTCACTATCAGATTGGTCTGAAGCTAGCATGATTGTGTTGAATTCCTCTTTAAATGATGGACTGTCCGTCCGTAATATTCTTTCTTTGAATATGTGGGCTCAGGTTGCCGTTTCTAAAGGTTTTCTGCCATTTTGCTTTAAAAATAAAAAATATTTTCAAAGAATTATTTGTATGACAACTAGGGACATGTAGCCTCACAGGCTACAACCGATTTTCTTATTAGTTTTATTCACCTGTTAAACAACCGATCTTTTGTCTGTCTCCTTCCATGGTCGTTTTGGCACTAAAACAAAAGCTACTGAGACGCAGAGTCACAGCAAGTGGAGGGAAGTGGTCAATTCTAAGAATTTGCATACCCCGCGACGCCTGTGGAGCTACATGTCACGAGTTAAAGGTTAAATCATGGGTACGGTGGGTTTGACTTTGTAAATATTATTTGCTTTTAAAGAAAAATCATGAAAGTAATTATTTGAAAAGTAGTAAGACATAAATTAAAGGAAAGTAATAAAGTTTCCAGTTTCTTGTACAATTTCTGAAAGGCTCCAAATTATATTCTAGTTTGAAGTTTCAAGTAACGCGTTTAGTCAGTTCCAAGAACCAAGAAAGGCTAAACTTATTAGTCAAAGTTCTGTAGAAACGAAATCCTGGGAGCGATGTAAATGAGTCAGTTAGAGGCTGATTGCTTGAATAAAACATCAAATTAATTGTTACACTAACATCTTTCGGTATTCTCCTTCGAAATTTTATTTTTATGTAAAGAAAGTTACATTTAATATGGAAAAAAAATATTAGCATTTTGTTTTCTAACAATTCATGCTCTAAGCCATGAAAGTTTGTTTTCAGCGTAAAAGTTCATTTGAAACCCATAGGTTTAATGATAATTGATCTGCTTGATAAGTCCGCTATAATAGATTTAAATCTAATATAGAGTTTTCAAAATATCATATTAATTGTATTTGACATTTAACTTATCCGTAGTAATAATATAAGCTGAAAAGGAGATTTGATTTTGTATATTTGTTTGTAGTAGATATGCTTAATATTTACTGAACCAATTTTATTGATTTTTTCATCTATAAAAGTTGCTCGGAAGGTCCCAGTTCGATTCTAGGCACACACCTCTGACTATTCATGTGTTTTAAGAAATTAAATATCACTTGCTATAACGGTGAAGGAAAATATCGTGAGGAAACCTGCTCTCCTGAGAGTTCTCCATGTTCTCAAAGGTGTGTGAAGTCTGTCAACCCGCACTTGGCCAGCGTGGTGGACTATGGCCAAACTCGCTCCTCTATTCTAAGGCTCAGTAGTGGGCCATTAATGGTTGTAATGATGATAATAAAAGTTGCATTCTCCATGAGATGACAACGACAATAGATTTTTTTTTATGTAAGAAGAAATATATTTACTTTTTTTTGACTACGCCGTTACTACCATAAATATTATAAATAAAAGTTTGTGTCATTCTTGCTTCTTTATCCTTTATTTCTGTCAGTATTGTTCTCTAAATACAGATATAATTTTTTGTGTGTTTTTTACTTTCTTTAAAACCTCATACAATACAGGCAATTTTTGAAAAGTGTCTTTTGTTTCAGATAAACATGCAAGTGTCCTGGGTGCGGCACCGAGACATCCACTTGCTAACAGTCGGACGGTACACCTACACCAGCGACCAGAGGTTTAGAGCGATACACCTCCCTCATTCAGAAGACTGGACTTTACAAGTAATTATTCATTTGTCTATACATAATGTAACAGCAATTAATAAACAATACTTCGAGAGGACATTATCTGATACTAAAGGTACTATTATTAGATCTAGAAAACCACTATCTATAACTCCTACTCAATGACAATCTCATAGATAAAAAAAATTAACGAATTTATGAAGAATATACAGGAAGCAATTAAAATTAAAAAACGTAAATAGTAGAGCAACTTCCAGGTTAGGCCACCTCGGGTTTAATCAGAGCGTATTTTTAATAGTGTAATTGTTATTCTGCTGAAGAAGTGTCAAATATTAGAGTCAGGTTGAGCGGTGACGGAGTGTATACTAGTAGTAGAAAGGCCTTTTAATCCTGCACCTGGGTCCCAGGCAGGTAATTGCGCAGTTAAGCTACCATGTAGCTTCAAGTATGATTTCTTTAACTTTTTCTTAATACGTTCCTTATTGAAGTGGAATATGTCATGATCAAAATAATATAGATTTGTTAATTGAAGTATCTTTGAATTAGTTAATTATTTGAATTAGTGTTTGTTTCCTTGTAATAACATCATATCATATCATCATGTATCCTTATGTTTGTTCGCGTATCACGCAAAACCAGGGCATCAAATTAGATTTGGTTTTCCTAATTGTAGATCTAACTTAAAATATAGTCTTTATTCCATTAAAATCTTAGAATTATTGATTTAAACATGAACTTAATAAAATTTGTTTCACTTGCACAAAATTTGAAGTAAACTAAGTAATAGTATAGAAATGTATATCCTACAGCAATGTTCTCGTAAGTCAAAGAAAAACCCATTAGTTCACTCTTTGTAAAGTAAACTTACTATGAAGGAAGTGTGACGCTGACCTTTTTTATCTGATACTACTTTTTCAAACTTTTTAAATTACGTTCTTGTGTTAGAAAAACCTTGTTATAAAGAAAATTTAAGCAAAGATTATGCACTACGGTTTCAGAAATGTATGATATTTTAAAATCTTCATATCATAATATTTTTATTCAAATGATTTTAAAATAAGGATAAGACTTTCTGAATATTTTTTTAAGAACAAATATTTTATTGAGGGATTGCTCAAAATAAATACAACAACTCAAATTTATTTCGAATCATCATATCGTACTTTTAGCACCCTTTTACCACGCTACTAAACATTTTAATTTTCGCGACTTATTATCACCGCTGAAGTATTATATGTTAAGCGGCAAATAATACCTGTTTTCCCTAAATTACTACTTTAGAGCTCATTTAGTGGGGACAATTTAAAGTACAGATATTTGTAGTGCCACTATCAGATATGGTTCGTACTACGTGAGTAAAGAATTAAAAATTTAGACGAACTTTGCGTACGGTGACACAGCATTAACGGCCGTCGTCTCTATCAAAATTATCGCTTACTTAAAAATTAGTTAATTTGTATAATATTGTACAATACTACCAAGCATTTTTTAATTTACAAATCATGACCATCCTCTGTATTGTGTTATAATTAAGATGCATTGGCTTTAAATAGCTATTTTAGGGCCTATTTACCATAAACAATTTCTGCACCCGCTAGTCGGGTCTCTATGCCAGTAATAATATATAAGTCAATGCGTGTAGGTAACATAAAATTATTAACGTTAAAAATATACTGTGCATGCTTGGGTTTTATATAATAGTGTTACTCAAAAACTTCTAAATAGTATTAGTGCAGTGGTAAAGTGTTCAGAGTAGTGACAGCTTAACCTCTTTGTATTGTCAGGCTTATGCGCTAACTTAGCTAGCTGGCTTAAGTTCCGGTGGACGGGATCAAAGGTATTTAAACTGACCTGATGACCTGCACTAAACTATGTATACTACACAGATGACACATATACTTGCGATTTGCTCTGGTTTCGATTGGATACAGTTTACCACTCAAATTATATCTTGTTCAAAATCCATATAATTCATCACATATCATAATATTATCGTTAGTATACAAATTATTATAAATATTATTGACATATTACATTTAACATATTTTGTTACGATCACGTAGAACCGGACAGTTTTTACTGGACAAAAAGTAGCCTATTCTACTTTTATATCCTCAAGCTGTTACTGCGCAAAAAATAATGTCAATCCCTAGCGCCTTTATAGAAACCATAAAAGCTACAAGCACTCGTTTGCATCTGAAATATAAGTATCGATTTAATTAAATTTTCATAGAAAGTATGCATCTTCTTCTTTTCGAAGTAAAAAGTAGACTGTGTTACTTTAAAATTCCATTGTAGAGTAAAAGGATGAATCATCAAACAGATTTTCACACAGCATAGTAATAACGTCTACTTTTTCCTACTATCCCAAAAAGATGCATAGTTTCTATAAGATGCATGTTCTAGTCTTGTCAGAAGCTACTGAGTGCTTTTTTAAATACAGAAAATAAAAAGCTTGGAAGAATTTTCTATTTTTTATTTTTTTAGGGTTTCGAACCTTAAAAGGAAAAAAGGAACCCTTATAGGATCACTTCGTTGTCCGTCTGTCTGTCTGTTTGTCCGTAAGTCAAGACCCTTTTTCTCAGGATCGCGTGGAGGTATCAAGTTGAAATCAATATCAAATCAAGCTCCAGCCTGCGGTCCCTTGCGGCTGTTAAAAATTTAAAAACTTCTAAGTCTCGCATTAAAAAAATATGACCGTTAATGTGGTCACTCATATAATTATACAGTAATTCCCAATGACCTAGCATCGTGAAATTTAGCATGAAGTAACGCCTCATAGCACAAATAAAGGATAAAATTTTTAAAATGTAAATTTTTTTATACTTCACTAGAAAATTAACTTTTTTGACTGACTGTCACGTAAGACCCCTTTTCTCAGAAAAACCATAAAAGGATGTTCTATATTTCACAATACATATTTTATTAATATATGTTCACCGACTTTAAAATTATTTTAGTGAAATTGTTTTTATTGCAGTATTTTTTTTTAATGTTTTTATTTATTTATTTAACACTTTATTGTACACCACATAAACAATATTAAAACAATGGTAAACAAAAGGCGGCCTTATGGCTTATTAGCCAATTCTTCCAGACTACCTTTAGGTTAGGAAAACTATTACGAGATGAGTATAGAGTGGTGCAGCCAAAAACTACATACAAATAATTACAACCTAATACATAAACATTTACTTATATATTATAAATATCGTATATATGTTAATAATAAACTAATAAATATTCTGATAAAAATAAACTAAGTATAATTAAGGGATATACAATATATACACGAATTAGATTATAGATGTCAATGTGATCTGAATCATCTTCGTTCAGCTAGATAATGATCTTTAACGGAATTCTTAAACATACTAAGGGACTTTGACAGTCTTATACTTAAGGGTAGATCATTCCAAAGTTTTATCATACTTCCTTATATTCTTTTTGTAAGTAATTGTAAATATGTCAATTGAAATACGCATTACTAATGTCGGGAGACAGTGCCTTCAATACTACTTTTGATAACATTTTAACCCGCATACGAAAATCAAAATTTGATAGTGTTTGTCCCATTAATGAAATTGTACGGAACCCTCAGAGCGCGAGTTCCACAATGGAACTTGGCCGAATTATTTTTTATATGAGAACACATTAATTGAAAATTGCGCCTGGTGTTAACCTCCTAGTAAGATAATATAACACAAAAATATATCGAAATTCAAATAAAATCAAGTCAATTTAATCACCTGCACCACAAAGGTTATTTCTTTTTTATATGTGAAACAGTTTTAATAACGTTGAGTTTCAAACATGAATGGTATTGTTATTCTACTTTACCTTTTCATTTGGAATTTTAAAAATACTTTTATATTTTTCGCAGTAGAGAAGCTTAACATCTAAATAATGTCCTTTGTGCGGTGAGAATAAAGTTATAGAATAAAATAGTTTCTGTTGCTTGTTGGGTATTAAAATCCATATTCCAGTCTTACAAATGTGAGAGATGAGACGCAGAATTATGCATTTTTAACTTTACTTCTCTATCCAAAGTTACTAATATGACTTAAATTATTCTCAAATAGATATTGCAAATCTATCGGGATACATCAAGGAAATTTTATAATTAAACCAATTCCAAACCCTCAGCCAATAAAATTTGACTAAGTGTTACTAGCACTAAGTACAATACGACCTTAACTTATTTTGTTTGTGAACCAACTAAACACAATCTAGACACAATAATAATTTATTATTATTATATATACCTTTGATTAACACATCTACTACTTTTTATCCCGGAATAAACACAGTTCCTGCAGGATAATAATAAAATACGATTACTGTCGTAAGCACCTTAATATTTTTATTTTGCAACATATTGAAAATATTTTTGATAAATCTAAGTTTTTTACGTAATAAATTGCATTCGTGCGAAGCTGTCGCCCCAGCTAGTCGACTAGTTATACATTTATTATAGGACCTTTTTTCCCAGTAAATGATACACATGATTGTATAGATCCCAAGCCAACAGGGAAAAGATTCTCTGTCTTCTAATTATATAATAAACAATTTCCTCACCGGTAAATTAATGTTTAAAACATACAAAAAGACACATTGTTAAATGAAAAGCTACAAACAATTTCCTTTACAATATTATTCAAACAGTAAAATGTTATTTTAACTGTATTCCTAATGAATTTCACGCTTGAAATTTCTTGTTACAGATAAAATACCCTCAACACAGGGACTCGGGGATATACGAGTGTCAAATATCAACGACCCCTCACATGAGCCATTTTATACATTTAAATGTCGTTGGTAAGTATTTTACTGTATTGTTATTGGTTGAAAAACTTTATAGACTACTAGCTGATCTGCAGTGAGAGATTTTTTTTGTGAAGCCCTCTCAATGAAAACGATAACATACATCTCATTTGATGTTATTTTTTTTTTTTTTGATTGATAAAACAGTCTCAAAACTAAACACTTTTTATGAACAAACAAACATTATTATATATTATATCGCTAAAGAAGGGCTTCTTTGTAGCAAAACAGTATTATCAGTATCTTGTAATTAGGGATTGTGCTGTTACGATAAATTTTTAGAACTCTATATATTTTAAAACTTGATTAAGTTCATTTTTTTGACGTCTTTGAAGATGAGCGACGATTAATCAACGATGCACTTTTTCTATAGGATCTGACTTTTGCTGATCTTGATAATTTTAATCTTAAAAATGTGTGGCTATATAAGATTTACAAGCCGTACGATGTTCGCGTACAGTGACATCGCCTCTATGAAAATTATGGCTTTAATAAAAATTGGTTTATTTAATTGCTAAACAAGAAATATGAGGTACTTACATATGATAAAATATCCAATGATTCTTTGGAACCTTTTTTTCTTCTTCTTGTTAGAAATTACTAGTTGCATACAACTAGTAATTTCTAAAGTCGCTATTTTTGATCCTCCTTATTTGTATATTTTTGCGACCCTATTGTGATGTTGTTACTTCGATCTCTTGTGGCGTTGGACCTTACCAGAAATGAAAGATACAAATTTGAATAATTAATCATTGCTATTTGTGTCACACTTTACTCAATCCCTTAAAACCTTATTCACTCATCAGTATCCAACAGAATCGACACTTCACTTAAGGTTACTAACCGATTCTGACCCTTTAGCTATTACCGAGGATCTACGTTTATCTACGTCTAGTTAAATACATACAACATTAGTTATATACACCTCCAAAAATACGGATATGTATTTTTGGAATGTGTATGGAAAATGATCATTCCATTTGAGAAGAGAGGATGGCGTAATCACACATTTTGTATTAAAAACTAGTATATATTTATAGATATACCTAATATTGTGATCTATGTGAAGCAAAAGATTTATTGTTGGTGTGTCCGATGCATAAAACAAATATTCCTTGTATAAGTAGTTTAAGTGGCATTACTAGGAGAACAAGTCCTTTAAATATAAAATTTAAAAAATATATACAATTTTAACCACGATCATACGATACTACCGATTTGAACACAGATACTTAACACTGATTACTATATTTTTAACTCAAGTAAGTTGATATAGCTACAAAGAACCTTCCAATATCATCAATGGATAAAGATGCCATGACCAAATATTCTTAAAATAAACAGTGAAATTGAGGCAACCTTTCTCTTTTCTAAAACAAAAAAAAACTAAATTGACATCTCGTCTTTTTTTTGAAATCTCTCCTTTTTTTAATCTATAATTCTGTAACAATGTTAGTACTTGTTTCTTTAATTTAACATCTACATTTTAGGTTATGACTTAAAATTAAAAAAAAAATAAAATTACGATAGTATAACAAAAATTACGACGTGGTGCAAAAGATTTATTTGCGGGAGCAATTTAAAATCGCACCGTTTTGCAAAATGTAAATTTTAATTGGACAGTCATTTCCGTTACGCGCCTTTTTTATATAAGATATTTATGAATAAAAATATATTTTCGAGTTTTACGTGGAATAATCCAGTGAAATGCAATACAGTGTTGTAACGGGCCGAGGAATTTAAAATATATAAATACTAGAGATGTACCGACTAGGACTTTGGCCGACTAGCCAATTAGTTCGTTGTAAAGAGGCCGACTAATCGGCCAAACCAATCACGGTTTGGGCAGATTCCATTTGAAAATTTCCACTCCAAGTAACACTTTGTTTACAGTCAATTCGCGCGTAAGTTGCAACCGTCGGCGCCACATGTGAGTGCGTCGCATATTTTACCCATAGTTTTTTGGGTTTTATTACTGCATGTATTTACGTAAAAAATAAATAATGTTATTGTTCATTAAAGTAAAAGAGCTCATTTAAATTTAATTATCTTTACATGTGTAAGTACATGGCCCATTATTTGAGTTATCACGATAGAATTATTTTCAACACATAAGTTTATTGTTGCTTAAAGCTAAAGAAAACCTCGGAGTCATCGTAACCAAAACATACAGCTGTCTATAGCGCATATAATGATATGTTGAATGTCGCACAGGAATTACAATGTTTGACGTATTTCGTTAAACTGACTGCCACCAGTTTTCCGGAGGCAAAGTTAAGTTTTCACTTCTAATTGTGCGCAACCATCAATGTGTGACTTGCACTTAGCCGAATTTTATTGAATGTATTCTTTCTGTATATGTTTTATTGATGAATACATATAATTTAGCCGAATAGCCGCCCTCTTTGGCGACTAGTCGCCGATAAATCGCCGACTACGAAAGTGGCATAGTCGGTATTACCTACCTACTAGTTGCCGATTAATCGGTATATCAGTAATGAATAATTAATTTAATAAAAAATATATCATCGATAACATCAAAGTAACAATCATTCTCAAGCTTATCATATTATTTTTTTTATAAATTTCCTGATACATACGTATTGCACTTATAGGTAAACATTTCAAATCTTTACACATACGTTGGGTGCTTAAATATCATATTTAAAAAAATATATTTAATACAGCAAAAAATATGTACGAACTTATTGTGAAGTTATTTATTTTAATTTACAATTACAACAAAAAATACTGCTTAAACGTAACATTAGGTGAAATTAATTTTACCCGTGAGGGGACGGGTTAGAATACTATTCTCCTCTGCCGCCACTTAGCATCAGGTGGAACATCTGCTCATTTGCACCTTATTTAACATAAAATATACCACACGAACTATTTACAATTATATTATATTTATATTATAAATAGTTATTATAATTATATTATAAATCATTCGTGTGGTATATAATAATATATAGAGGTCTGTTTCAAGAATGAATACATGTGAGAGGCTGTGAGTCTGTTGGTGAAATAGTAAAGTGAGTGAGTTGGATCGAGAGTATCTTTTGGTTGTTCAGAAGTTTCGCAAACAGATGGTTGTGTGATGCTAGTTTCAATAAAAAGTTGTATTTAATCGAGATAAAAACTATCTCTCAAGTTGAAATCGATAATATACTCGTAGTTTTGGAATGAAAGTTATCTTAAGACTAACATACATTTGATATAGCGAGTGAAAATGAAGGAGAATTATAGTCTTTACTTATATTATAAACCCGAATTTGTGAGTATTTAAGGGTGTTTGTTATTCTTCCACGCAAAAACTACTGAATGAATTTTAATGACACTTTATAATAATATAGCTAATACATCAGAATAACACATAAGGTACTTTTTATCCCGGAAAAAAATGCTAATTGGACATGAACATATATAGAAATATGCAAATTATATTTAGTAAATCGCACCCGCGCGAAGCCGGGGAGGTACGACTAGTACATTATATTTTGAGTTAACCAACTTAGGAGCTATGAATTAGTGGTTTTGAAATGTTTACGTTTGAACAAGTTCCTTAATTACGTGTGGCAGTGTAGCGTGTTAGAGACACGCACCAAACAAAAATGTTTTCTATACAATAATATTTGACACGCAAAATTTACCTTAAGGTTTGGCTTAGAATATATTATTTGTCGAGTTTTTGTATATTTCGATGTTCACTACTAAAATACAAGGGTTTTATCTAATTCCATTCAATAGGAAATGTGAGAATATGGTTTTTATTAAAGTAGTTGAAAATAAATATTATTTCAATAATTAGCTATTCAATAATGTTATTCTTAAATGACTTGAATTTTTTTTTAAATTTATTAACAAAGATGAAAGATTGTCGATAGAACTGTGTGCATCAAAATCGAGCAAATTCGAATTTCATTAACTTATGAAAAGAAGCTAATGACTTTTTTTTTAATTAATGGCATCATATTCTCAAAAAAAATCTTTGAATTATGGATTGAAATACATTACGCATTCCAATTTGTGTGCGGAAAATTCAAATTAGGAATCAATTTTTAATATGTAACCAAAAGATTAAGAATTGAGATTGATTATTAATATTTCGGCCGTAAGTGTACAACTAGTATACCTTCAATCAAGACGCAGCTAACGAAACTTCATCATCATCCTAACGATTTGTCAAACTATAATAAGTTGTTTAGAATATACGAGAGGACAGGTAATTAAACATTTTTAATTTGCCGTCGTCGAGTAAGGGGAGGCATGAATTAGATTGAATGGATTAAGACAGATTTAGCTTTACATAGTATAAGTTTAAAAAATAATTGAACATTATGCTCGAATGTCTGATAAAAGTAATTTTTTACGATTATAAACATTCACGCTAGTTTATCATGTAATAACAAGATATTACGTTTAAAAATGTAGTCACTACATCAAAATGTCACCAGCCATGTTCATTTTTTAAATTAATATCTTGATGTAAAAACTTGGTCGACGTTAACGATGTTTATCGCTAGGCGTTTATTATCAAGTAATAAAAGTCTGAGGCGACAACCGGCAACTCGGAGTATTGTAAAAACATCTTGGGGTCTCAAATTAATTTCTGACGTCGCACCGAGTTTAGAACGTCTACAAGTACATATTAGTATAGAAATATTTTTTTTGTAAAGCTTAAAAAATATGATGTTATAGAGGCCTATGATGTAGTTATTTACGATACTATGATTGATTAATATATACTAATAATTATTTATAATATTTTCTTGGTTCCTACCTTGTCACCACCTCACCGCACTCCGCAGCTACCTACGCGTGCTTTCAGTGCTTATGCGATGATGTAACATCACATATAACAATATGTTAGAATACATATCCGAAAATACGTTTAGTAGTTACTAGTTTATAACAGACAGAGGCGTGGGACTTTGTTTAAAATATGTAATAACTGTGTAAAACAATCATAAAAATTAAATGGTTTCGTGGGAAATCGGATAGGAACGAAGCTCCTTATTATAAAAATATTAATTTTAAGTTCTATTCGAGGTATCTTTCTTTCTCGCTTCACTCTTGGCAGAGTGGTCGTGGTTATCACGTCCCAGCAATTTGGCCAGAAGACAGCGCCCGCCTCACGACGTCCCGCCAACTTTGCCTGCTGACTGTTAATCGGGCGCATTCCGAAAATGATCATTCCATTTGAGAAGAGAGGATGGCGTAATCACACATTTTGTATTAAAAACTAGTATATATTTATAGATATACCTAATATTGTGATCTATGTGAAGCAAAAGATTTATTGTTGGTGTGTCCGATGCATAAAACAAATATTCCTTGTATAAGTAGTTTAAGTGGCATTACTAGGAGAACAAGTCCTTTAAATATAAAATTTAAAAAATATATACAATTTTAACCACGATCATACGATACTACCGATTTGAACACAGATACTTAACACTGATTACTATATTTTTAACTCAAGTAAGTTGATATAGCTACAAAGAACCTTCCAATATCATCAATGGATAAAGATGCCATGACCAAATATTCTTAAAATAAACAGTGAAATTGAGGCAACCTTTCTCTTTTCTAAAACAAAAAAAAACTAAATTGACATCTCGTCTTTTTTTTGAAATCTCTCCTTTTTTTAATCTATAATTCTGTAACAATGTTAGTACTTGTTTCTTTAATTTAACATCTACATTTTAGGTTATGACTTAAAATTAAAAAAAAAATAAAATTACGATAGTATAACAAAAATTACGACGTGGTGCAAAAGATTTATTTGCGGGAGCAATTTAAAATCGCACCGTTTTGCAAAATGTAAATTTTAATTGGACAGTCATTTCCGTTACGCGCCTTTTTTATATAAGATATTTATGAATAAAAATATATTTTCGAGTTTTACGTGGAATAATCCAGTGAAATGCAATACAGTGTTGTAACGGGCCGAGGAATTTAAAATATATAAATACTAGAGATGTACCGACTAGGACTTTGGCCGACTAGCCAATTAGTTCGTTGTAAAGAGGCCGACTAATCGGCCAAACCAATCACGGTTTGGGCAGATTCCATTTGAAAATTTCCACTCCAAGTAACACTTTGTTTACAGTCAATTCGCGCGTAAGTTGCAACCGTCGGCGCCACATGTGAGTGCGTCGCATATTTTACCCATAGTTTTTTGGGTTTTATTACTGCATGTATTTACGTAAAAAATAAATAATGTTATTGTTCATTAAAGTAAAAGAGCTCATTTAAATTTAATTATCTTTACATGTGTAAGTACATGGCCCATTATTTGAGTTATCACGATAGAATTATTTTCAACACATAAGTTTATTGTTGCTTAAAGCTAAAGAAAACCTCGGAGTCATCGTAACCAAAACATACAGCTGTCTATAGCGCATATAATGATATGTTGAATGTCGCACAGGAATTACAATGTTTGACGTATTTCGTTAAACTGACTGCCACCAGTTTTCCGGAGGCAAAGTTAAGTTTTCACTTCTAATTGTGCGCAACCATCAATGTGTGACTTGCACTTAGCCGAATTTTATTGAATGTATTCTTTCTGTATATGTTTTATTGATGAATACATATAATTTAGCCGAATAGCCGCCCTCTTTGGCGACTAGTCGCCGATAAATCGCCGACTACGAAAGTGGCATAGTCGGTATTACCTACCTACTAGTTGCCGATTAATCGGTATATCAGTAATGAATAATTAATTTAATAAAAAATATATCATCGATAACATCAAAGTAACAATCATTCTCAAGCTTATCATATTATTTTTTTTATAAATTTCCTGATACATACGTATTGCACTTATAGGTAAACATTTCAAATCTTTACACATACGTTGGGTGCTTAAATATCATATTTAAAAAAATATATTTAATACAGCAAAAAATATGTACGAACTTATTGTGAAGTTATTTATTTTAATTTACAATTACAACAAAAAATACTGCTTAAACGTAACATTAGGTGAAATTAATTTTACCCGTGAGGGGACGGGTTAGAATACTATTCTCCTCTGCCGCCACTTAGCATCAGGTGGAACATCTGCTCATTTGCACCTTATTTAACATAAAATATACCACACGAACTATTTACAATTATATTATATTTATATTATAAATAGTTATTATAATTATATTATAAATCATTCGTGTGGTATATAATAATATATAGAGGTCTGTTTCAAGAATGAATACATGTGAGAGGCTGTGAGTCTGTTGGTGAAATAGTAAAGTGAGTGAGTTGGATCGAGAGTATCTTTTGGTTGTTCAGAAGTTTCGCAAACAGATGGTTGTGTGATGCTAGTTTCAATAAAAAGTTGTATTTAATCGAGATAAAAACTATCTCTCAAGTTGAAATCGATAATATACTCGTAGTTTTGGAATGAAAGTTATCTTAAGACTAACATACATTTGATATAGCGAGTGAAAATGAAGGAGAATTATAGTCTTTACTTATATTATAAACCCGAATTTGTGAGTATTTAAGGGTGTTTGTTATTCTTCCACGCAAAAACTACTGAATGAATTTTAATGACACTTTATAATAATATAGCTAATACATCAGAATAACACATAAGGTACTTTTTATCCCGGAAAAAAATGCTAATTGGACATGAACATATATAGAAATATGCAAATTATATTTAGTAAATCGCACCCGCGCGAAGCCGGGGAGGTACGACTAGTACATTATATTTTGAGTTAACCAACTTAGGAGCTATGAATTAGTGGTTTTGAAATGTTTACGTTTGAACAAGTTCCTTAATTACGTGTGGCAGTGTAGCGTGTTAGAGACACGCACCAAACAAAAATGTTTTCTATACAATAATATTTGACACGCAAAATTTACCTTAAGGTTTGGCTTAGAATATATTATTTGTCGAGTTTTTGTATATTTCGATGTTCACTACTAAAATACAAGGGTTTTATCTAATTCCATTCAATAGGAAATGTGAGAATATGGTTTTTATTAAAGTAGTTGAAAATAAATATTATTTCAATAATTAGCTATTCAATAATGTTATTCTTAAATGACTTGAATTTTTTTTTAAATTTATTAACAAAGATGAAAGATTGTCGATAGAACTGTGTGCATCAAAATCGAGCAAATTCGAATTTCATTAACTTATGAAAAGAAGCTAATGACTTTTTTTTTAATTAATGGCATCATATTCTCAAAAAAAATCTTTGAATTATGGATTGAAATACATTACGCATTCCAATTTGTGTGCGGAAAATTCAAATTAGGAATCAATTTTTAATATGTAACCAAAAGATTAAGAATTGAGATTGATTATTAATATTTCGGCCGTAAGTGTACAACTAGTATACCTTCAATCAAGACGCAGCTAACGAAACTTCATCATCATCCTAACGATTTGTCAAACTATAATAAGTTGTTTAGAATATACGAGAGGACAGGTAATTAAACATTTTTAATTTGCCGTCGTCGAGTAAGGGGAGGCATGAATTAGATTGAATGGATTAAGACAGATTTAGCTTTACATAGTATAAGTTTAAAAAATAATTGAACATTATGCTCGAATGTCTGATAAAAGTAATTTTTTACGATTATAAACATTCACGCTAGTTTATCATGTAATAACAAGATATTACGTTTAAAAATGTAGTCACTACATCAAAATGTCACCAGCCATGTTCATTTTTTAAATTAATATCTTGATGTAAAAACTTGGTCGACGTTAACGATGTTTATCGCTAGGCGTTTATTATCAAGTAATAAAAGTCTGAGGCGACAACCGGCAACTCGGAGTATTGTAAAAACATCTTGGGGTCTCAAATTAATTTCTGACGTCGCACCGAGTTTAGAACGTCTACAAGTACATATTAGTATAGAAATATTTTTTTTGTAAAGCTTAAAAAATATGATGTTATAGAGGCCTATGATGTAGTTATTTACGATACTATGATTGATTAATATATACTAATAATTATTTATAATATTTTCTTGGTTCCTACCTTGTCACCACCTCACCGCACTCCGCAGCTACCTACGCGTGCTTTCAGTGCTTATGCGATGATGTAACATCACATATAACAATATGTTAGAATACATATCCGAAAATACGTTTAGTAGTTACTAGTTTATAACAGACAGAGGCGTGGGACTTTGTTTAAAATATGTAATAACTGTGTAAAACAATCATAAAAATTAAATGGTTTCGTGGGAAATCGGATAGGAACGAAGCTCCTTATTATAAAAATATTAATTTTAAGTTCTATTCGAGGTATCTTTCTTTCTCGCTTCACTCTTGGCAGAGTGGTCGTGGTTATCACGTCCCAGCAATTTGGCCAGAAGACAGCGCCCGCCTCACGACGTCCCGCCAACTTTGCCTGCTGACTGTTAATCGGGCGCATTCATGTCCGGGAGCGCCCACCGCAGCCTTCAGCCGGAATTCAGTCCAGGAGACCCCGAGCATCTTTCTCCAACATCACATTTCCAGAGCATCTATCTTGTGAATTTCGGTTTACCGAAGGGTCCTCGTTTCGGCGGCGTAAAGGAAAATTGGAAACACCAACGCTTTTACGAGCCTAATCTTTGTGGCTTTCGTAATGTTTCTGTTCTTCCATATTTTCTTGAGATTGTCCATTGCACTTCTGCTTATAGCCATACGTCTCTTAACTTCACCTATGCAGCCTCCTTGATTTGTGATAAGAGCCCCGAGGTGGATGTATAATTGTACGATGTCGTTATCCGAGGTATAAAGAAAATAATTATTCGGGTATACATTTTTTATTATGATTTTTTTATTGATAAAAATATAAAAAAACTACTTTACAAAGTTATCAACTTTATTTTATTTACAATGATTTATAAAAATAATAACAGTCATCACGTAAACTATACATTAGTCACTGTATAGCCATCATTATTATATTCTTTATTGCACATGAAATAATTTGTAACAAAATGTATAATAAAGACTGTTGTCAAAGGCGGGCTTATCTCTAAAAGAAATCTCTTCCAGCCAACCTACGAAAGTGAGTAAAAGTGTTGTATAGCGGGCTAAGATAGTGCAAAAAAATACTATTATTAAATAATACAAATAATACACATGTATACACATACATACATACACACTAATAATCATATACATACTTACTTAAATAAATACATACATGTACATATAAACACATATATACAGATAAATATAGAGTAATATCTAAATAAAAATATGTTTACATATTCGATAATTATGAGGAATAAATTTGTGCAAGTAAATGCTGTTTTACTTTATTTTTAAAAGAACCAATTGAGGGACTATGCTGGATGTCTTTTGGAAGCTTGTTCCAGAGTTCTGCCGCACGTACCGAAAAAGAGTGCAAAAAGTAATTTGTATTACTTTTAGGCACATGAAGCATCGTGGTGTTACATGGTCGTTTTGAACGAATTGGAGTGGAAAGCAGATCAAACCTAGACCGTAGATATGATGGTGATTTGGGATCATTAAGAATATTAAATAATACCGAAAGAATGTGCATATCACGGCGAAGCCGGATAGGGAGCCATTTAAGTCTAGCGCGAAAGGAGGAAACATGGTCATACTTACGTATACCGAAAATAAAGCGTATAGCAAGATTTTGAAGGCGCTCTAATTTGTTAACTAGCTCCTCAGTCAAATCCAAATAGCACACATCGGCGTAGTCGAGAATGGGCAGTAAGAGAGATTGCGCAAGCATAATTTTGGTGCGAAAAGGTAGAAAATATTGGAGACACTTGAGAGAATGAAACGTATAATGCATTCGTTTACTAATTTCGTTAACATGAGATACCCAAGACAAATTGCAGTCCATAATAAGGCCTAAGTTCTTGACTTTATTAGAATAAGCGATCGGGACTCCAGAGTATAAGATGTCAGGTACTGTGTTCCAGTCAACCCTACTTCTCAGTCTACTGCTGCCAATGATTATTGCTTGAGATTTTTTAGGGTTAACGAGAAGACCAAAGGATTCAGCCCATGATTGAACTGCAGTAAGATCTTTATTTAGGACTGCAACCGTCTGAGGAAGCTCACTTAATACACAATGTCTATACATTTGTAAGTCGTCTGCATACAGATGGAAGGGAGAAGATAATACTCGAGAGATATTGTTTATAAAAATAGAAAAAAGTAAAGGTGATAATACGCCGCCTTGAGGAACCCCAGCATTAAGACATAACCAATCTGATGAGTTACTATTAGTCATTATGCATTGCTGGCGCCCGAAGAGATAGGATTTGAACCAGTCTATAACAGTGGGAGAAATATTTACCGCGCGCAGAGTACCAAGAAGAATGTCAAAGTCAACGGAGTTAAAAGCACTGCTAAAATCCAATAGGATGCACACACTGAGCTTGGTGTTATCCATAGCTCTTCGTATATCCTCAGTTATATTTAAAAGTGCTCCAACAGTGCTGTGAGAGGGTCGGAAGCCGGATTGGAAAGGACATAGCAAATCGTAGGATATTAGATAGGAATATAATTGCGAGTGTACAACAGATTCTAATACTTTGGATAAAATTGGTAGGATCGAAATAGGACGAAATTCGTTTGGGCAGGTAGGATTCGGTGTTTTTGGCAATGGTATGACATAAGCCCTTTTCCACAGTGCTGGAAAGATATTGCATGTGAGTGAAAAGTTAATGATGTGAGTGATCACAGGTGCTATATCCTCCAGCACGTGAAGAATCATGTCAAGACTGAGGCAGTCACTACCAATGGCTTTAGAGGAAATAGATCTGACATACTTCTTAATATCATCATCCGAGACTGGTTTGAAAGAAAATGGGGAAATGTCTGGTGGGACAAATTGAGACAAATATAAAAGGGTAGCGGTTTTAGTATTGGAATCCAAAAGTAAAGGTGGAGTGGAGAAGTGACTATTCAAATGATTAAGATCCACGGCACTTTGACAAGTGTCCGTGGTCTTGCCCACACCAAGAGACCTTAGGAATCTCCAAACCTGTGATTGGTTGAGATCTTGAATTGTGTCGTGAATATAGCGGCGTTTGGCGTCCCTACACATTCTGTTGCAGAGGTTACGTAGTTCTTTGTATGCTTCAAAATTTTCCTGGGAAGGATATTTTTTATTCCTGGTTTTAGCCCGATCTCGCTTAGCCATTATTTGTCTTATTATTGGTGTTAACCAGGGAGCAGGGGCATGTCTCACTCGTACAGGTCTTATCGGGGCATGAATATCAAATAATTTAATCAGTTCAGTAGTCAATGATTCGACCTTGACATCAATATTATTAGATGACAATAGTGGCGACCAGTCAATATTTTTCACGTCCTCTCTCAGGCGTTCCAGGTCCATATGCTTGAAGTTACGCAACAGAAGAACCTTGCCTCTAACTTTAGGACGACGCACTTTGTAAGCGAGAAATATTAAGTCATGATGGGAAAAGGGGGCAGTCATTTGACCATGTAAAGCAGCAAGGTTGGGATTAGAAATAGTAATCAAATCAATAAGAGAGGGCCTGCAGTTAGGGAAATAGTGAGTTGGTGAAGTCATGGGGAGAATATGAAGGTTGTATGCGGATATTATTTCAATTAACTTGTGAGCTCTGGTGTCATTTTTTAATAAGCACGTGTTTAAGTCTCCCATGTAAATCACATGGTCGTAGGTTGCTAGATTAAGGCTTTCAAGTATTTCATCCATTTTGTCAAAATAGTTGACCTGTTCATTTGGACTATACACAACTCCAAGCAGGATCTTTTTGTGGCGTATTTCTAAATCCAAGAATAAATACTCAAGAGATCCAGAGAACTGTGTGTGGGAGCATAGAATGACATTGGCCGAGATGTTACTACGCAAGTATATGCCAACACCTCCGCCACCCTGATCAGTGCGGTCATTACGGAAAAGTTTATAACCTGGTAGAGAGAAGCTGGTTGAAGGGAGCGATGGTTTTAGCCAAGTTTCTGAGATAAGAATACAATCGACTACGCCGGAGCCAAAAGATGTAAGAAGGTCGGAGTAGTGAGCCATAATGCTCTGCGCGTTGATATGCACCAATGAAAGATAATTTGAATTACTTGCAAAAATCTGTGATAACTTTTGATCAAGAGGTTCAGAATCTGATAGAGTAGAATTATTGCTACTTTCGGCACTCTCATAATCATCAGATGAGCAGGAAAAATATTCATCTTGCATAATGATATGATAAATTATAATAAAATATATTATAATATAAATATAATATAAAATAAAATAAATAAGGTATAGAACAATAAAAAAATAAACAATTTCAAACTAAGCAAACACTATTCTCATTGCATAAGTTGACTGTAAAAGATTAAGTACTTCGAAAGCAAAAAATGACATAAGAAAAGTTAAATTAACACATGTTTAAAGCAGTAACAAAACGCAACACTGACAGTTGACGTTTAGACTATGATAGTGACAAGCAAGTTACAGACAAATGAAATATATAAATAAGACGAGTGGTCGCTTGACGTGGTCGAACGCTTTTCCGGAGGCTTTTGAGTTCAAAAATATTTTAGTGATTCTTTCAATCATTTAACTATCATTCATAGTTTAAATAGTTGTAGTTAATGTAAATTTTGTATATATCCGTAAATCTAGCTGTATAAATTGGTAAGTTCAATACTATATTTTAAAGTGACATTCTTGACAGTTAAAAAAAAAAAAAGAAAATGGAGAAAATTCCTCCCGATCCTCCTGATCCAGGAGAAACTTTTTATACGCCAGAGTCAGAAATAATTAGTAGGCAATCACCAGCCGTACCTCTCAGTAGCAGAAAGCGAATTAGTTCCATTAAAGATTCAGGTGTAAATAAAAAAACCATTATTAACCCATCCGCTGCAAATCCATCTATTCAAACTGTTTATGAAAACCCATCCATAACTGATAAACTTAGCTCCTACTCTGATAGTGACAATGGCCCTTTTATAGTTCATGTTGCACGAATTGAATCAGACCCTTCAGCAGGACTGACAATTCGCGCAATTAAGTTTGGTGAATTTTTATTTAAAAATAAATTTGATAAAATTTTAAAAGATGGCGTCAAAACAATTGGTAGAAATAGAATATCTGTTGAATTCTCATCGGCCTCAGCAGCAAATGCTTTTGTTAATAACCCAATTCTAAAAAATAATAATTATAAAGCTGCAATCCCATCTTTTAATGTTTCTCGCATGGGTGTTGTCAAAGACATCCCTATTGATTACTCCATGCAATCTGTAGTGGAGAACCTTGAGCTTCCATCTGGATATGGCGAAGTCATAAAGGCCCGAAGATTAAATAGGAAGCAGATTGTGGATGGTTCTCCCGTTTGGATTCCTACACAATCCGTTGTCCTAACATTTAGAGGTCAGGCATTACCAAAAAAAATATTCTTTTTTTATTCTGCACTTACCGTTGAGACCTATAACCTTCCTACTATTATGTGTTTGAACTGCTGCAGATTTGGTCATACTAAAAATTTATGTAGGTCTTCGCCCAGATGTTTTAAGTGTTCTCAGTCACACTCCGCTGAAAATTGTAATGTATCAACAGCCTCCTGCATCCATTGTCAAAGCAATCATTATGCAAATCATAAAGATTGCCCTGAACATGTCAGACAGAAGAATATTAAAATAATTATGTCCCAAGAGTGCATATCATATCTGGAAGCCTCTACAAGATTCCCTTTAATCAAGAGGTCATACTCTGAGGTAGCCAAGGAACTATTTTCTTCTCCTATCTCATCCCAAGCTCATCTCCCAAGTGTGTTGTCTACAACCACATCAAATTCAACCATTTCATACAAAAAATCATCTTTCAAAAATCCACGTAGTCATTCTCCTCGGCCAAAGGGGTATGATAAGAAAACTCATGATGATATCATTTCATCATGCCCATCTTCCTTGGGTAATGGAAGCGCAACCAAATCAACACTTCATTCATCCCCTTTTGATCATCTCATTAAGTCACTGTTAAAAATATTTGATATTTATCTATCCAATCCCAATAACCCTCAGTCACCGGACAACGTTGCACAAATCTGTTCTGTTCTCTCCTCTCAACTTTTAAAATTTAATGGACCATCTAACAATAATTCAATGGAATTGTAAAAGCATTTCTCAACGTAAAGTTGATCTCATTCATCTCATTAACAAATTTAACCCTGTCATTCTTGCCATCTCGGAGACATGGTTGAGGCCAGGTAGTCGTTTTAGGATACCTGGCTTTACATGTTTAAGGGATGACAGGGATGATGGGTATGCTGGCAGTGCCATTTTAGTCAATAGATCATACGCTTTTTCTCAAATTCCTATACCTCCTCACACTTCAGAAATTAATATAGTGGCTATCAGATTTTTTGATATTTCATTTGTCTCAATTTATATTCCTCATCCTCACTCTTCACTTATTTCAGATCTTAGATCAATTTTATCTGGTTTACCTCCCCCAATCATTGTGATGGGCGATTTTAATGGTCATCACACTGCTTGGGGTTGCCATTCCTGTGATAGCTTTGGCACTTCATTGTTGGATCTCCTCGATGAAATTGATATTTGTTTTCTCAATGACGGTTCTCCAACACGTAGAGTCTACCCTTCACAAAATCCCCAGTCCGCAATCGACTTATCTTTATGCTCTTCTTCTTTAGTTCCTTCTTTAAACTGGAAAATTCTTCATTCCTCATATGGAAGCGATCATTTCCCCATTTTGATAATGTCTAACCTAAAGGCCGCACCATTTCCAAATTTGAAGCCTCTTTTACCATTCTACCTAAGTAAAGCCAAATGGCCGGATTATCGATCTTTTATTGATTCGCATCTCACAGACTTTCCTGAGTTGTCGTCAGAAAATGCCTTATTCTGCTACAATCAGTTTGTCAAAGTTATCCTCTTAGCTGCAGAGACACACATTCCCACTAAAACCAACAGTACAAAAATGTGGGCTTCCCCTCCTTGGTGGGATGCTGAATGCTCGGCAGCTGTCAAAAAGAGAGCAGAAGTAGAAAAAAATTATCAGAGTTGTATGACTACCTCGAATTTCATCATTTATAAAAATATTACTGCAAAAACTAAAAGAATTTTAAAACAGAAAAAGAAATTGGGATGGACAAAATTTTGTGAATCTTTATGCCCTGGCACTCCTTCTAGTTTAGTTTGGAAATATATTAAAAAATTTAGGTCTTCCTTTAATAATTTCAATATTTCATCAAACAATTCGGCCTGGGTTCAAAATTTTGCTTGCCGTCTTGCTCCCCCTTCTGTACCATTTATTGATTGTTTTCCTCCCTCTAGTATCACAAGCTTCCAAGTTGAAATGGATCAACCTTTTTCTTTTAATGAACTCAGTTGTGCGTTAAATGGTTTAACAGATTCTGCCCCTGGGGAGGATGGAATACCTTACTCTTTTTTAATAAATGCAAGTAACAAAGCAAAACTTCTGTTTTTGTCACTTGTAAATAGTTTCTTAGATTCTGGGATGGTTCCTTCTTCTATGAAGACCCAAATTATAATCCCAATCCTGAAACCCGGGAAAAACCCAGATGACCCCGCGTCATATCGTCCTATTGCGTTATCTTCAACTCTGAGTAAAATATTAGAGCACCTTATCAAAAATAGACTTGACTGGCTTGTTGAAAATAAAGAAATTTTGGCAAAGACTCAATTTGGTTTTCGCAAAGGGATTGGTGCAGTGGATAGTCTTAGCATATTTACTTCTGAAATCCGCTTAGCTATAGCTAAAGGTGAGTACCTTGTTGGTGTATTTCTGGACATTTCATCAGCTTATGATAGTGTCGTTCTTTCTATTCTACGCAACAAAATGATGTCTATGAATTTTCCTCCTAAAATGATTCGTTTTATCTTTAACCTCTACATGGGTAGGTCTATTAGAGTACGACATAATGGTGTCATGCTCTCACCAAGAACAATATGGAAGGGCCTCCCTCAAGGGTCTGTTCTCAGCCCACTTTTATATAGTTTCTATACTCATGATTTAGAAAAATCAGTTGATTCTTTTTGTAACATTCTTCAATATGCAGATGATATAGTTTTATTCTCTAGTTCAAAAAATATGCCTGATGTTGTCTCAAAATTAAATTCTGCTCTATATTATCTGGGAGAATGGCTGTTGTCCCATGGTCTATCCCTGTCAGCTCCTAAATGTAACGTAGTTGTTTTCACTAGAAAAAGAATCATTCCTCAAATTAATATTAGTTACAATAATCATCCTCTCCCGGTTGTTAACACTGTAAAATTTTTAGGCCTCCATTTGGATTCTAAATTATCTGGTATAGCGCATTCGGAGTATGTAATACAAAAATGTGAAAAAAATATTCAAATTTTACGCGCGTTATCGGGTGTTTGGTGGGGGGCTCATCAATACACCCAAAAATTACTATATAATGTTATCATCCGTAGCCATCTAGACTACTGTACTTTTCTGTTAGACCCATGCCATAAATCAGCGTTAGAAAAATTGAATAAAATTCAGTTCAAGAGCCTACGAATTGTATTAGGGGCTATGAAGTCCACTCCCACCAATGCACTTCAGATTGAGTGTGTCGACCCTCCTCTAAATTTACGTAGACAATATTTATCTGATCGATTCATTTCTAAAGTTTTACAGTCTTCATCTCATCCATTGCTCGGGTTACTTTATCAGCTAGAGCAATTCCTCAAACCGGGCCAAGAATTTCCATGCATTCTAAAAAGTTTTAATAAATTTAATCAGTTTAGTGCACCTGTCTACAAATCCCATCTCAACCCGTTATACTCCTGTTCCTATCCTTCTCTAATTTTTAATCCATCGATTATCACCAATTTGGGAATAGAAAAAGGCGTCCCTGGGGCTAATAGGAAGTTTTTGGGAAAAGTTGCTAAAAAGTGGTCTGATTTTGTTATGATATTTACAGATGCGTCTAAATTATCAGATGAATCGTGTGTTGGAGCTGCGTGTTGGATCCCTAAATTTAATATTATCCTTAATTTCAAATGCCCCCCTCAGTCCTCCGTATTCACTGGGGAGTCAATAGCCATTCTTGAAGCTATTTTGTTTTCTGATTCACATAACTTAAATAAGGTCGTTATTTTTTCGGACTGTTTAAGCACTCTGCAGGCAATAACTCAAAATCCGTTTCGAAGTAAATCAAGATTCCCTATTATTCTTAAAATTAGAGAAGCTTTATTTAATTGTCACCAACAAGGTTATCTCATTTCACTTGTCTGGATCCCAAGTCATTCTGGAATTCAGAATAATGAAATAGTTGACAAGTGTGCCAAATCTGCAACTCAATCTGGCTCCCTTTCCTATTTTTTTAATTTCTCTCACGATTTGGGCCCTGTATCCAAAAAATTTTTGTATAGTGCATGGAATCAGTTTTGGGATAAGTCAAAATTAATCAAAGGTGCATATTATAGTGCTATTCAACCTGAAGTCCCTGTTTCTCCATGGTTTTTCCGATTTCGTAATGCCGACCGCAAAGTTACGTCAGTCGTTTGTAGACTCCGCCTAGGCCACGCATGTACTCCATTACACCTGGCTAAGCTAAGAATTAAAGACAGTGCTATTTGTGAATGTGGTTTAGATGAGGGTTCAATGAATCATATTGTTTTTGACTGCCCAAAATTAAAATATTCACTATATGATATTATCCCTGATTACATTCCACGTCCAGTACATTTAAAAACTATTTTAACCTTAGTTTTTAGCCCGTTTGTTACAAAATTAGTTAAATTTATTATAGATAATAATATTAAATTGTAATACAATGTAGGTTGTATCTTTGTATATATATGTATAAATATGTTTAATTTTTTTATTTTTATTTCTTTGTAGGTTCCTGTCGCATAACCATCTCTACGTTTCACCGTCACTAACCCTAATGTAGTTACAGAAATTATCACTGAATCTTTGGCAATTTTTACCGCTCAGTCTCCCTCGATTTTTCTTCATTATACGCGACACTGGCAGAATGTTTTGTGCTTAAGCACATACAAAGCCATTAAAAAAAAAAAAAAAAAAAAAAAAAAAAAAATATAAATAAGACAGTAATAAGTAAACAAATAATTATCAAAAATATCAATTTACCCTACGTTTAAAATGAGTAGTCTGCATAATTAACCAGCCGAGTTAAGTAGGTAATAACAAAACATAAATAACCGTACTGCCACTTATTTGTCAGCGTTTTTTGGATGCTTTGTGATGAGCTGTTTAAGATCAAAAGAGGAAGAGATCTTTACTCGAGTCTTGTCCGGCAGGAGAACAATAATTACACCATCTGCAGACCAACAATTCTTCATTCCAAAGTGATCACGAGCTGCTTTGAAAACTTCTTGACGAGACTTGGTCAGAAACTCAGTTACACTTATTTTAGAGCCCTTCAATGCAGTTTTAGCCTTCCATATCATAGAGCGAAGTTTTACAGTTGTGAAACGCACAAGAATGGGCCGAGAAGAATCTTTTTTATCACCTAATCTATGACAGGATTCAATTGTATTCTGACTAACATCGATCATCTTCATCTGGTTGGTTAATACTGCAAGTGTCTTTTTCAATATATCTTCATCCTTGCTTTCCTTGATGCCATGGAAGAGGAGAACTTTTCTGCGTGAGTGTGTTTCCAAGCGGTCCATACCAAGTATAACAAGCTCGACCTGGGACTTCAGTATACCAAGTGATTTCCACACAAACGTTTTAAAAGTGTAAAAATCAGTGGACAATGTCTTTAGTGTTGTGTTAGAAGTGATGGTTCCAGGTTGGGGTAAATGTTTTTCAAACTCACCCATCCTGTTATCAAACATAGTAGAGAGTTCCTCCATACTTTTAAGCAGCTGTTCAACGGGTGTGTTCATTTTACTTATTTTTAAGTTGAAGTGTAGAAAGTTTGTGTGTGAGTTTAAATATAGTCAACTTATACACAGGTAACTTATTTTTATTTCATAAGCACTTTTAGTATTTTGACATATAAAATACTAAATATCATCATACAAAGACTATACATAAATAAAATAGAAATTCTTACTAAAACCAATCCAAGGTGTAAAAAAATTAACCATAAAATGTCTTTCATCGCATGCGCTGCGGAAACTATTGATAATAGAACAAAAAAATGTTTAACAATATTATAGAACGTATCAATATCTTCAAAAATCTTCGCGAGACCATATGTCCAACTATTGTAGTTATGTCACTATAACTACTTTTTTACATTTTAAAAGTTTATATAAATGCCTATCAAAATCAGAACATGTTTCCATACCTTTGCATTAATTCTTATACAAATAAATTATTTCGTATTCAAGACTGTTTCAATATCTGTTAAATACTTTTTGAATTATTGAAATCAGACTTTTCATTCAAAAGATATTAGGAAATAAAAAATGTCAATAAAAACAAAATAATAATCTTACGTTACGGACGCTTTTTCCCGGCTAGGGTACCCCTCCGCTTCGTCCCATATGGAACTTCGTTCCAAAACTTTTTATCACAAACAAACATTAAAATATTATATGTGAAATTACCTCTCCGGACTTATTTAACATATATGTAAATGGCTTGATAGAAGAACTGAGGAACACCAGGATCGGGTGTCACATGTGCTAAATAGTTGACGCTATGCTGACGATAGGTGATCCTTAGTCCTTCTATTAAAGGGCTCAGAAAATTGGTTTCGGTCTGTGAAAATTATGCTCGTGTTCATGGATTGAAATATAACGTGAAAAAAACGGAAATGTTAATCTTTCGGGCAGGCAAGGATCCGGAGCGGATACCTGGTGTAAATTTGGATGGTGTGACGATACGGGTTGTACAGAAGTTTAAGTATCTGGGGCACATACTTACAGATGACCTTAGGGATGATGAAGACATAGAAAGGGAAAGGAGAGTTTCGATTTCGTTGTAATGTTAGCACGCAGGTTTGGTAAATGCTCAAAGGAAGTAAAAATAACTCTATTTAAAGCATTTTGCCAATCATTTTACACCTGTCAACTCTGGACAACATTTCGGAAAACATCCATCAACAACATTAGAGTTCAGTACAACGATGCTTTCCGAATGATTATGGGGCTTCCTAGATACTGTAGTGCTTCGAATATGTTCAGTGATTTGGGAATGCCTGACTTCTATGCGATTATTAGAGGACGAGTAGAATCGTGTTGGGACAGATTGCGTAGCTCTGGCAATAGTATTCTGAACGCAGTTAGTGAAGGGATGCCAAGTCCCATATTTGATTATTTTCTCTCTACATAGGGACAGGAACAAAAAGTATTTTTTGTTTACATTTAGTAAAAGACACGTGACATCTAAGATATGTTCTTCTTAAAGTTACACACTTCATGGTTGTTTTTCTTTTTTGTAAATGTTGACTGAACGAGTATAATGGGTGTAATATGCCTTTGAATAAAAATTATATATGTATATCTACGTAAATATCCTAATTCTGACCTCGATCTTATTGTACCCCATTAGCTTCTTAAACTAAGGCAATGAATGTACAATCAGGGTTACAATATTGTGATTTGCTTGTACCATTCTTGTTATAATTTTTGTATCTTAGTAGGCCTTGATTTAATTATTAAGCACTTTTCCATTGCACCATTTTTGTACCTAAGTTTAATAAGAGTAGTATGAGATCTTAAACTAAGTGTTAAATTATTATGATTGACTATATCATGATTAGTATCAATAACCGAAAGCATGCGTAGGTAGCGGCAGAGGTCGAAGGGGATGCGGTGCGGCGCAGGAGTGACAATGTTACAAAATCCTTTTAGCGTGTTGAAAAAATTTGTTATTTTATTATTTTTGCGTAAAATTGGGTACTGTCTTTAATCAGATAAATACTATCATCCAATAAAGATGTACACAATTTTACAGTAGAATCAGATGCCTCAACGAAGGGTAGGTCAGCTTAAAATAAAACAATAATTTGTTTCGTATAATAAAAAGTAAATGAAAACAAGAGTTAAGTACTAACTATAACTCTTATATTTTCATTTTCTTGCATATTCTATTGTTGCCAGTATAGAATTGTTATTATTCCCTTGAGTACTTTATTATACTCTAAAGCATATTGGCCTGTCTGTGCGTTTTATTAAAATTGTCATCTCTTTTATATTGAATACGGTAACATGAACATTTATTAAATTGCTTCGAAGTAAATTTCTTTTATAGTGTCAATCATTTTACGAATAATAAGCTCAATTTGTTGGATAATAAAATTGTTAGAATGCGATGACTGTTAAGTAAGATAGCCAAGTTTATACGATTGTATAGCAAGGGTCCGTTCCAGCAATATATTTGCTATATTTATTCAAGAGTATAATTTGATCACTATTTTGAGCCCTCCTGCTAGTTTAATATAGTTTTATCAACTTATCAGAGAAATTCCTATGATGATAGATACTGAAATTAATAGAACTAATCAATTTTAATAATTCTTTTAAAAATTGTGTTGTGTAGAAAATGTGCTGAACTTTAAAAATGTATTTATGTTTTTTTTTTTTTGTAAATTTTATTACACATATCACTGCTTCCAATACGTCTGCTCTCATCAAAGACGCGCGTGGTAATGATATGCGCTCTATCATATAGTGAGCACGAGACATTGTAACCACTACCCACTCTTCTTAGTTAGTATATATACACATACACTACCTATTTTATTTATTTATTTATTTAATTCTTGTATTGGGAAACAAACAGCTTTTGCTGCATACATTAAAAAGATATATGGATAAAAGTACATAAGCCAACAAAGATTTTCCACCTATGATTAAGCCAATATGTAGGACTGAATTTACTTACAAACTAAGTGACAGAGCCAAAAATAACATAGAATTTATATAAAACTAATTGATAAAGCAAAAATAAAATACTTATCGTTATTAGTATAACAAAATACATATATAAATCAAAGCAGAAAAATCAAGTTGAATAATATTTTAGGAGTGGTTAAGTTTAAGTTAATTTTATGAAGAATATCTGATGGATTGAATATTCGATAAAACTGTATTATGAAACTAAGTTAGGTTTTGTCCATATCGACAGATTATAGTACAAACTGTTTTTATTCATAAAAATAAAATGGTATATTTATCCGTGTTTCTGAATTTTTAGAGCCAACAACAGAGATCATTGGCGGTCCAGACCTATATATTGATCGGGGCAGCACTATTAACTTAACATGCGTGGTACTCTACTCGCCGGAGCCCCCCGCCTACATATTCTGGAATCATAACGATGCGGTAATTATCATTTATTGTAATTAATAAATATTAATGTATAGACCTAAATGTCTGCTACTACGTGATAATTGTATTTGGCAGTGACCTAATTACTATGGACTATATCAGCGCTCAAGTGTTCAAGGGAAAAGAAATCCAAATGCAATTCCGTTTTAGTCACTTCTTGATTGTTTTAATAAAAAGATCTCATACATCAGACATCTATAAAGTTTCACTAAATCGGATCGTAACAAAATTATTTATTTGTGTGGTATAGGCCCAACCAAAGATCTTTATTGAGGTCCAAAGTAACAAAATCGTAAAAAAATGTCCTTCTTTTATTTTAATTACATATAAAACAAAACCTATTTTCTAAAATAAGTGATTTTTTAATAGATAATAAGCTACGATTCACCACGAGGTGGTGTGTCAGTGGTGACAGAGAAGGGAGAGACGACAACATCGTTCCTTCTCATCCAACAGGCGAGGCCTTCAGATTCAGGCACTTACCAGTGCAACCCGAGCAATGCGCAGTCTAAAAGTATAGTGGTCCATGTGCTAAATGGTGAGTACTATAACACTTTTATCATAAAATCTAGATCTAAATATATCATCAAATTATCATCCCTCAAATTGACACGTAACCTTAATTAAAAAATTCGTGCAATAGTTTTTTTTAAATATACAATAGTGTAAGAATCATTCAGCTATAAAATTATGGCCAATAAAAGATCCAATTTTACTTTCGTCACTTCGCGACTCTCTTCTTGAATGCACCACCATAATGCGGGACTTAATTGTACAAACTAAAAACTAGTCATCAAAACAATATATTTATTCTTGTCATTGAACTCTACTGTACTATATGACTGTACTGATTGTTAATTAAAATTAAAATATAAAAATATAAATAAATTTGTTAAAAACCACTTATTTACGTAATATGTAGATAGTTGGTACACTTTTTTCGTGCTTTTACGAAAACCCGTTGTTCATACTATTTATTTTACATTTTTAGATATGCTATAATTCACGAAAACAATCATTTATAAAAAATACAATATCCAAAGCTCATGACAGCACTATCTATTAAACTGGTCCCAATTCCCTTGATAAACGACCTCCGTAAGATAGCGGAGATATTTTTAAATCCCAAGACCCCACGGATCCCAAGATGGCCGCTCCCATTAAAACAACGACAGCCATGAATCAAACAAATGAAACGTACTGACTTATTTTATGAGCAACAATATTATAATTAGATTGTGCGTCGCAAAGCAATGGCTGTTTAAATCTGTGTAATTTGTTTAGTGTTTCATTATAACGCTCGCGGGGAAATATTCGTAATGGAGACCACTTTTAAAAATAACGGTTCGTAATATTAAAATAAATGAGTCAATTATGAAACTGAAATTATGTTAATAAAGTTTAATCATACCGGTCAACCCGGATTTTGTTATAAAATACTGCCACTCAATTTTCTACTAAAAACTTTGAAACTTTAAAAGGCAATTCAAAACAGATAAAAGCAAACGTCATATTTCAAAAATTAATATCTTAATTATTTATTTCATTAATATCTTAAGTATTTCATTAATATAATTTAGCAAAGTTTTAAAAGCAATTTTCATAATTTTTTACGTATTTTTCAAGTGACAATCTAGTCACTTGTGCATAAAGTTATAATTTATGTTCATTCGACAATAACATTGTTGAGGACAGTTTTAATGTTTGCCAAAGAAGCAAATTCGATTTTCCCTTTGTCAGGTGAGTACCCCGCCGCCATGCAGAGAGGCGGGCAGGCCTTCGCCCCCACCACCGCACACTGCATCGTGCTGATCACCAGTCTCCTCCTCGCCTTATCTTGACACTTGCAAAGTGTGTTGCCAATGTAAATAGAATTCGGTCTATTACGCTGTTTATAATGACGCTTGTGATATAACGGATCAGGATTTTTGTATTTGAATTCTAATATTAAGGTCTTCTTTTCCATTCTAAGTTTATGTGGTTAGGAGCACTAATATATATGACCTTTTAAAATTTTTTTAGTCGTACATATGAATATTATGTTATGGCTGCTAAATTAATTTTTAAATACTATTTTTATTATTATCAGTAAGTGACATGTTTTTTTTTATTTAAAGAAAACAGTATAGTTCAGATAATAAAAAAAATCATAAAATTTTTATAGCCTTTGTCACCCGCGCCATTATTAGGAATCTATTGACACTTCACTCATGAAAATTGGTTCAGTAGTTTTGGCGCTAGAGTGGAACATACAAACATACATACATAGATACATACATACATAGACTGCCAAAATCATAACCCTTCCTTTTGGCTTCGCCGTAGTCGGGTAAAAAGGAATAGAATAAAATAAAGTAACGTATGCAAAGATCTTTTTGCTGTGAGGAATTTTTGTAAGACTAAAGAATTGTTGTATGATAATGAGTATAAATCTAACAAATCCACATACTTCTTATTCGTAGATTTCCTTCGATGTCCTGATAAGCCAATAATAGTTAAATCAAACATGACAGTACAAGCAAATTAGACGCAAATGTCAATATAAACAGCTGTAATAGTTGTGCTATTATAGTGTGGGTTGTGTTATGTATCATATAACTTTAATTAATCCCAAGCAAGTAGAAATGCTTGTCTTTAGTGTGTATCGATTTAGCTGCATTCTAGTTAACTATTTTCAATATACAAGTGTATAATAAAGCTTGCAAAAACATTTTAATTTATTTTGGCCATGTGAAGTTTTGATAAGAACTTACCGTAAAACCACAGATTTAGTTGAAATTGGTAAAACACTTGTGCGGCTAAATCGATTCACTTTTATAGAACTGTATATAATCTACTCTAAGATGACTGTATTAATTTTTATATTGTTAAATATTAGACAGCAATGTTTTTTATCTATCTATACAGCGTATTCAGATGGTTATAGTCGAACGACTAAGAGTTTTTGCATATTTAAATGAATATTTAAATAATCTTAAGATCAGTAGCAGTAGCTCGATGGTTAGAGAAATGAATTATAGTTTGGAAGGTCATGGATTCAAATCCTAATAATTTTACTAATGAAGTAAACCCACTCCTATCACAAGCATTTAGCTTAGTTAAAAGGAGTTAAGAATACTACTAATTTGTTACCAATTTATATTTAAAAAATGCAATAGACTAGTCGTGTGACTAAAATCATCATAAATGAGATTGTAGATAGGATGTTTAAAAACTATTTGATTTATAACTATCTTATATTTCTTTTACAAAACGTTCTTCCGATCTCGAAAAGCGTTTAAAGAGAAGTGACTATTAAAACAATATGATCAGTGGCGAAGTATATCCGCTTAAATAAAGAATTGAAACTTTATGTATTGGTATATTATTCTTTATTTAATTGGGTTATCAACAGGAATGATAAAACAGCTGACAATACTAATTAACTCAAATGATAGGAAATACAAGGACTGTACATATAAAGAATAAAGATATACGAATCAATCTATCTAGCTTTATTCTGTAAGAATGTAAAATTGTAAGTATGTTTTAGTGGTTATTCTGTGGATTAAACGTGTTGTAAATATTATGTATAAAAGAGAAACACAGGCCCAAAGAATCATTTTTGAGGACATAAAAATATCTAAAATACCATCATTCTCATACAAATAAACATAACTAACATAATGTTGTTTATTAAAAATAAAAAATTTCTTAATGTTGAAATAGAATGAGACGTTAAGAGTTTTACACTTTTATTCGATAATTTAACCTTAAACCACTTTTCATCGGTCTCAGAGACCACGAGAAGATGTTACTCAATCATCAATGAATGATGCTGAAAGAAATCTGGTATGATGAAGAGTTTCAAATTTTAATTTAATTTTTATGGTGGACTTTTTATATCTATTTAATAGTTAGTTTCATCAATTTCAAAGAATACATACCAGAGAGTGAACTAGCCTATGGATTTGTATTAAACTCCTATATTATCTACAATATATTTCTGCAGTTTAAGTTCTTTGAGGTTCTTACAAAAATTAAGATTAAGAACCAACAATTTTATTTATGTTAATTGTGTTGATCTTCAATTTAAAGTTATTTATAAGAGCGGTCTCCAGGGCCGTACATAGGTAAATAAGGGTTAGATGTTGTTTTTTCTTTTTATTTATATTTGACTGAATTTACATAAACTAATTTTTCGTCTTTAGCAAGTTATAAAAGAAATTTAGAGGTATTGATCCTTCTTTTTTTCACATTTTGAAACACAATATGGCCTGTGTGAAATGTATGTAATTAAAAAATATTCTAAGTTACTAAATAGGCTAATTTTTTAGTAATAAAGATAGAAAAAAAATATAAATTTTACAGTTTAGATAACGTCATTTATTTAATGCATTTGTAAATTCCTGTCTAAATACTTTTAGTGGTAATAAATTATTTTCTTCGATAAGTGTTAGTCTGTTTGTTTATAACGAATTAGTATTGATTAAACAATGTGAATTAAATAAAAAATTAATATTTTTGTTTAAAATTTAATGCACATGTAATTCCCCGTCCTACCACATTTATTGACATCCTCATTTGTAGTTTGAGGTTTCCAAGTGCTTTTAAGACAGATACTGTCACTAAATTGTATTATAACTATTTATTTAATGTCTTGAAATAATTGTATATAATCATTTACATGTTGTCTGATAGATTTGTGTCTTTGTGTAAAGTACAGAGATATCGAAGTATTTTTTCTTGATAGGTTACGACAGATCTTGATAACTATAACCAGTTATTATGTGGAAAGTTTATTATTGTATACAATTATAGTACGATCACTTTTGTAAGTAACGCGCAAATAAATTGTAAAAAACATTGCAGTATTTATATTAAATTGTGAAACTACAATAAATTAGCATCTATCTCGCTCTTATTTTGATTATCAGATACGATGGAACATATAAAAGTGGTATTACTATAACCATAGAATAAATATTTGTTGTATGTATTATGATACTTGATTGTGCATTGTGCATAATATAAATTACATCTATAATAAATAAACATTATAAAGAAATAATAAAGTTTTAAAAAAATTATTGTGGTTTTGGTTATTTACGCTCTTTTAAAAAATATATTTCTCCCAGAGGCAGAGGGCAATTGTATTCTAACTCGTCCCCTCACGGGCAAAATTAGTAAGCCTATACGTGGAGGCCCTTTTAGTCCTTTGCCGATCTCATTACATATCCGTATATTCTGCATGCGTTACTGACATTACTATCTCTTTGTAGATCAAGATGCAGTTGAAAGTCCAAAACGACGCATTTATTTATATTAAGATCCAATTTGTTCACAATGCAATAATTTAAATATATAAATTGAACAAATAATTTGTAGGTCAGTAACGGTGAACTTTCATTGTACATATCCATGTTGTTCTTGTATAATCTCATTGTGGATACTAGGATATAACTGTGAGTGCGCTAACAGTTCAAATACCTTAGGCAATGTTGACAGAATTGAGAATGGTCGATAGTTTTAAACATCATGTCTATTACCACTTTTATACATCGGTGTAATATTCGCTAATTTCTATACATCTGGAAAAACGCCATCATATAAAACATCTCTAATTGTAAATGGAAGACTTATGGTGTCGGTAGTAAGTTTAAAAAATTTCGGCGGTATTGTATCAGGTCCAGGTCCTTTATTGGAGTCCAAAGATTTTAGCACTTTTCGAACATCTTCTACCGTAAATAATAGAAAACACAAATTAATGTGACTGTTGCTTATATCATATTCAAGTGATTCTCATTTGTTTATATTAAGGGTAGAGGGCTAAACACAGAATGGAATATCCATACTGTTTCTTATAAGAGAAACACCCTTATAAGAAACAGTATGGATATTCCAGGCTTAATTTTCAAGCTTCAGAATATTTTAATATTTTTAACTAAACCTTCCTTAGTATTGCTTATATAATAGGTTGGGGAAAACGTCTTTTTGCATTATAGCATGTATAAACATGTAATAAAATCTCTTTGGCTATACTATTTGTATCTGGCTGGTTTTGGTATCATTCTAAGTTTACATTTTAAAGAAGATAATTCCAAATTCAAATTAGGAAAATGTGTGATTTTTATTTGTTTTTCGTACTGTGAAGATGAGTGAATCTAATAGACAAATTCGATACATTTTAAAATTTTAGTACAAAAAAGGTAAAAATGCAACGCAAGCTGCGAAAAAAATTTGCAATGTTTATGGACCTAGTGCAGTGTCTGTGAGAATAGCACGAATTTGGTTTAAGCGTTTTCAATCCGGAAATTTTGATGTCAAAGATGCACATCGCTCTGGTCGCCCTATTACGGATAAAATGGATGCCATTTTTGAAAAAGTGGAGCAAGATCGGTATATTAGTAGTTACGACGTAGCTAAAGAACTGGGAATTGACCACAAAACAGTTTTGGCGCATTTGAAAAAAACTGGATACATAAAAAAACTGGATACATAAATACGACGGGAACGTGCGAAAAAGGTCGTAGTCGGTCAGGCTTTACAGGCTGTGACGAAATCCGGGTTATCTCGCTGTGTGGTGGGTGGGATTGGAAGGGCATTATTAATTATGAGCTGTTACCACCAGGCAGGACCATCGATTCTGAACTCTACTGCGAACAACTGCAAGAAGTTGGGAGAAAGCGGCCGGAATTAGTTAACAGAAGGGGTGTAGTTTTTCATCATGATAACGCTAGACCTCACACATCTTTAGCCACTCTGTAAAAATTAAAAGAGTTTGGCTGGGAGGTGTCAATACATCCGCATTAAATTTTTTTTTTAAGTAAAAGTATTTATTCAGGTAAGCAACAAAAGCAATATTACACATACATAGCCATATAAAAAAAAAGGAAAAGTTTTGCAATATAATAAACATTTTACGTTCTACAAATCTTTACTACCTAAGTCTATTTATTTATGATTTTAATATATTTGTATGTGGTTCGCTGGTGCCTATTATAGGTAAGAAACCTGTAGTACAGGTCACCAGGTCCCCGCCATTGAACCGCATATTATAAAATATATATATTTATAAAGATTTGTATTCGTGTGTGTGTTTTTGTGTGTGTGTGTGTGCGCGAGTCTATATGTGTGAGTATGTACGGCGATTTTTATAAAGTTACTTTATGTTGGGATAATGAGAAGGGATTCAGTTGCATTGTAATTTTGGTTAAGTAGCCAGTCTTGTAGAGTTGACTTGAGTTTGTATTGGTTAAAGCCATAAAAAGACAATATTTTATTTATATTATTGTATAGGTAAGGACCGAGGAAGACAAAAAATCTATAGCAGAAAGATTTCCTTGCTTTGGTAGATTTAACTACAACATAATTACGGTGGCAACTTTCTGGATCAAAAGATGTTTGAGAGTGCTGCTGCAACACAGTAGCCAAAATGAACAACTGTCTTACTGTAAGGACCTTGAAGTGCTTGTAAAGCTCAGTAGTCGGATACAAACGAGGCTTAAAACAACATACTTTAAGGATTGCTCTTTGAGCACGTTCAACTTGTATTAAATATGTTTTTGCGGCATCCCCCCACGTCGATATACAATAAATTAAAATTGATTGGCCTAATGCTAAGCAAACCATTTTTATTATATCAGAGTTTGCCGAAAAACGGATTTGCTTAAAAATATATATGAGTTTGTGTAATCTATTTGATAAGTGTAGAATGTACTCTTTAAAAGTTAGAGTACAATCTAATTCTATGCCTAGATCTTATAGATTTTATTTTTTCAATACAGTATAGATTATATTCATTATAACTCTGATATTGTTTGCCATATAGTTGTAAAGGATCAGCTGTTGTACTTAGATTTAGTTAAATGTAAATAAACTATATTAAAAAATGTTTTGAAGTTGCTTAAAAAAAAGCGAAGAAACTTTTTCCCCAACCTATTATCTATCGAAACACTTTTTAGACTCTACATTAAATCTATCTCTGTATATAGTAAAAGTTTCATAGTCACTTATATTTTTATTTTTACCATTTTATTCATGCATTATTTTCAGCTTCAAATATACGTCGAAGACTCGGAGTAAACCACAGAGGTCACTTGTTATTTTTTATCGTTGTATCGGTGTAACACAGAACAATATTCATAGAATTTGCCAATAATGTCGCAATATTCAAAAAAATATTCAAATATTATTATTTTTTTACATATTTCGTGTTATATTATAATTTAAACTTGTGGTAGTTTCATAAAATAACACCAAGTTTTGGTAAAGTAACTTTTGTTTGGAAATACGAGGCAAAATAAATTCTTTGTAACTCTACCACAATTGGAACAGCGGCAAATACTCGTAAGCTTCATGTCCTTCTAATTAGGACAAGTAATTTGTATTTGCTGCCCTAATTAGACTCACCTACAGTAAGTATACGTATAAAACTTGATTAGAAAACTCTAAATTATTTGCAGTGCGCAATAATCCTTGCTACATAAAAATGTAAAAAAACAGTCTCGCAGTGAGATCTTTTCAATGTAAAAATATGTAATTAATAAAAGTATGTAAGTAATCATTCAAGAGTTTGACCGCATTAATATAAGGCATTGATCTTCACAATAAGCATAACTACTTGGCAGAAGTTATACGACTACTAAGTAAAAACAGTGCACTGATAGACATCAAACTAGTCTTACAAATTATTTTGTGAGTGTTTTCTTGATCACCAAAAATTTTTATTTAAGTAGTGTGATCTCTATATTTACTTTGAGAAAAGAATATAAATAATACAGTTTGTGCTTTACCTGTTTGCTTTGCTTGACTTGACGGAGACACTACCATGCTCTCAGATGTTCTGTTTTTACCTTACAAAAGCCTTCATATATGATTATGAGATTTTGTTTGTCGTCAAAAGTTTAATAATTTGATTAGATAAGCTTTATCTATACTAAACAGCAAAGGAAAGAAAAATGGCCATTGATCATCATACCGAGAAGGATGAAGATTTGAGGTAAATTAATATACAGGGGTACCAAAAGCTACTGCAGGGAACGCAATCAGATAATTGTAGGCAGGCTACAACAGCTTTTTGGTTTTGTAAGTCATTTTCGTTCTTTTCGCGACTAAATTCTACGTATTGCGAATAAATATACATAACCAAAATCTCTTCGAATACGTTCACCGAATCTATAAATAATATTATATTTCCCCTAAATGAGATATATCGCGTGTTCGCTAAACATTCTACATAAAATAAAATTGTTAGAGAAAGGAAATTGATGCAGCGTCATTTAGAAGTTCAAAACAGGGGTGAAAGTGTAGGGGAAGTAATGCATTATAGATTCATATAACTTTATGTTTACGTGCGTGGAAATGTAAAAAGTTTTAGTAAATAGTCTCGTTGGCAATGTCCAATTTAACCACATTTTAACAAACCAATTTCATGTTAGTTTGTTTTCCTTATTGATGTTTAAATAATATTCTCGAAAAAAATTGATTATACAGATAAATCCAAATAAAATAACTATAAAATTTTAATATATTAGTTTTTCAATAATCCATTTCATAAGTTGATCCATTTCATGTTATCAAGCCATGAATCTGGTAAATAAAAAGAAATGAATGAATATTTATTTATCAATTCTTCAATTCAAAAATGTATCAAGTTATTCATACATGAATTTTCAACACAACAAATATCATCAAACACAAATTCATAAAGTTATCATTTCATCAAGTTATCAATTCTTTAAATTATTAACAGTTTAAAAAATTATTAATTATTAAATAATGAATTCATTAATATATCAATTGCATAATTCATCTAAAATTGTCGTGTCATAAATCCATCATTTTTAGCATATTTGGTTATAACTAATATTTTAGGTGTTCCGTAATTAAAGGCTTTTTCGTAATATTCTCCTTCTTTCTTCTTTTATTCGTAAACAACTACGTCATCAACAAAATTATTTATCAATTGATAAATCCATCATTTTTGTTAATTTAATTTATTTTGTCCTGATAAAGCAAATTTTTGCTAAGTAAGTAACCCCTAAAATATATTATTTGAATAGTCAGTTCTGGTAAACAGACATGGGCGGGCTCAGCGGCGCCTTATGAATATCTAATCGTACTGAAAAGAGATGAGAGATGCCCTCCCTAATTCATAAAGACTTATTTACATGGATCGTGTTTTGTTATCAAAATATTTCCTAACTTACTCTGTTTGTGTAACTTGTTAATTTATTTCCTTCGCCGTTTATTATTTCGCTGCTTTTATGAGAAAATTTTGTAACAGGAGAGATGGTGAACAATAAAAGATCTAATCTAAACCTTTTTGAAGATATCACAGTTTATATTGTATTCTATTAAACTAATAGGAGGACGTATTGAACATGATTTTGACCCCCTTTAAAACGTCGGATTATCTCAAAAGTTGGCATACTTATTAAGAATCGATGAAAATTCAATAGTTTAAGCAGTTTGCTCCGTTATCCTTACTAGGATAATCAGGATTAGCGATTTTTTGTTTTCCTGAGACCCGGAGTGTCTGCGTTAAGACACTTTATATTTATGTTTTATATTTTCCCTATCTTATACGTACATCACCCCCCTATATTCTAAAGTAGTTTTCACCCCCGTTTTATAGTAAAATTTATCGAATTTTTCAGTAAAATTGTTAAATTTTAACAAAATTTGGTTCAAAAATCAAGTTTTTAGTAGACAATAGTAATATTGGTTTATCTGATTTCGCTCGTTTATATACCTTTGAATAGCGTTTTTATTATATGACTGGACAGCTAGAGATTAGACGTCGACATGTCATCCAGACACTCTCTCCTTGGCTTGACAACACGATATGTGCAGTAGTCACGTTAGTCAATTTATTTTATAGAGACAGACTACTAACAATTTCGCAATGACCTGTGACTCTCGTAGAACTGAAGTGGTATGCTCAAAATTGTATTTCTCTGTACTGTTTAATGAACGAATAAATGTTAATATTAAATTATAAATGCATACACTACACACATATAAATATTAACACCACTATAAGTAGTAATTTATAAACGCAGACGGGAAGTGAGTATGCGGAACGTAGAACTAACGTTAATCGTTACACATAGCTAAAGTTCAGAAGCTCAGCACTAAAGTAAAGTTTTGCTGAAGCTTATCATTATAGAATCTGGTGGTTAACACGCAATATTACTTGGTTAAGTATCCATTGTTGGCGCGTTAATGTCAAAAGACGGACCAAAATTTGACCAAGTGAGAGTCGAATTTAACTCATTCAGTCTACCTTGTTTTCTGGGTCCAAAAGGATCTTACTACGTACTTTACAGGATCGATTTCTTTGCGGGGATTTAAGTATACGTATGGCCGTATTCACATAGCTGTTTGATATTTTATGGCTCTAAGGGCCTTGACAGACAGACAGCGAAAGGTAAGAGTATAGAACGATAAGGCTTCTTCTGATACGAGAACTATAACATAAAGAAACTGGACGACTGGGGAGACATGTCAAACAGAAAAATATACTCCACTCAACTTTTTTCAGCACCTAACAGCTCAAGAAATCAAAATAACCGGAGAAACGTAAATTAAATATTGACTGATATCTTTTATGGATGGATAGTGTAATAATTACTCTCAAACAGCTGTACATGATTCACAAGTCCCAAGCTGTGTTGGTTCTAACACCATAACAGAAATATAATTCATAAAAAAATGAAATGGAAACAGTTTTGAAACATAAATTACCGAATCTCACGATACGGAAGGGCGAGAAAAATAACCATTATGTAAAAGTTGATCGTTTCAAATTTAATAAAGCGTTACCTAAGAAAATATACTTCGTAGTAATTTAAAATTATCGAAACACGCAACTAATTAAATTATTAAATCATGAATAGTTGACTACATATTATAAAACAAAGACCCACTCTGAGTTTCTTTGTCTGTTCGCGACAAACTCACAAACTTCTAAACTGATTTTGATGTGGTTTTCACCAATGAATAAAGTGATTCATGAGAAAAGTTTAGGTATATAATTTGCTAATATTTTGGATGAAACTTATTCTAATTCTCCGAAAATGATGATTGAGGTGTCATTCGATTCGGCAAGTGTGCGAGGAAGGGAGTGAGTCAAAATACCTCAGCGAACCGAAGGCACAGCTTGTCTATTATAAACTTCAAGGTAATATTTATAATCTATAATAATCTACCTATAGTTTAGTGTTAGCTTTCCTACGCACGATTGACGCGGCGTTTTACTAAATTGCCCGCGTGACTTGCTATTGAGGGCTAGTAGGCGTTATATAATGATGGAGGCACACCTTTGCCTTATTTAGTAAAAAACTATACTAAACTGCATAATCGTTAAACAAATTTTGGGGATTATGCTAAATAAAATATTGACTTTAATAGTTGTGTAACTCTCTTTTATGTATAACATTTCAATGTAAAAATTTTGAATTACATAATTATAAAATTTAAATTAATGAAAAAAAAACATAAAATAGTGTATTGCTATGTAAAAACAGTCATTGCGATTGTTGCGCTATTACGATTAGATAAACAAATATTTTATTCGCTAACTATAAATTTTAGCAGGTTACAGAGTGATTCAGGCAAGCGCAGCTGTATAAGGTGGACTACACCAAGTGGACCGACAACCTAAAGCGAGCCCTGGTAATAGTTGGCTGCTTATAAGAAGCCTTCGTAACATACAGATTCATAGGTTCGGTCTATACTAATAATCATGTCCATTATTAGTAGTAATAGTAAACGTAAAAGTAGTTAACACCGAAAAAACACATTCACATTTATAACATTAGATTATTTAAGCTTTAGCTTACAGTTTTAAGCATTTAAGTAAAAAACATTATTTATACAAAAATATCCAATTATCAAAGAACTCAGTGTGCTAACAGAACATATAAAAGATTGAAGTCGAGGTCAAACCAATAATGTGAAACAACATTAATCCCTACGCGTTACAGTTTGTTGCCTTTAAAAACATTTACCTATTTTCACCTTGAAAAGTGTAAAAATGTTGAAGATCTAAATTCTCAATCCCAATATTCAATATTTAACTAACCTAAAATAATAAATACTTATATTTCGTAACTTTTAATATAAATTAATAGAAATTACTAGTTATTCAACATGCAAGCAAGATGGCGTTTAAACTATTCCATGCCCATTTTCTCAACATATTCAAGACAAATCAGACGCATCATGAACAGCTTCCTTACCCTAAATTCATCCTACTTCATCAAAGTTACCCAAAGTTTTATTAAGCCATTTTAATAAAATTAAAAGCCGTACCCAACACGACTTACTAAGCTTTTTTTCCTCCACAAGAGAATTCCTTATCGAAAACAGTCCTTTATTAAGACAACGTGTAAAAATATCTAATGTTTTTTTTGGCCCTTACCTTAAGAAACTTAAAGGAAAGACTTTTTTGTACTGTATTGAAACTAAAAAATTAAGATATTGCCCTATACCGCTGAGAGAGCATCTCTTAGGAGCCAAGTAACCTTTCAATTGCATTTCGTATTGTTATTATAGTTTTTTTGGACCTCTCAGCAGTGTTGAGATCAGTTACAATAAATTCACGTCGCCTAAATCAATCTGCCTTATTGGCCCCTAACACAAATAAATATAGACATATAATAACTGACACTCATAGAAATGTTGAACGTATTCAATAAACCATAAATATAGGATTTGAAAAATAAAAATCGACAAATGTTTTCTGTCATTATTCTAGTCTCATATTAGTCATACTTTTTTTTAGCCCTAATGACGTTATCATCTATAATATCTTTTACATTAATTCAATATTTTGATTATATGGAACGACAATTTTAACTCGTTAGATGTAAAGTCAATCACAATAAAAGATTGTACAAGTGTTTTCTATGGCATCAAGTCTCTAACAATGGTTTCTTTAACCCTTTGTCCCTTTACCTACCTTTGGAAAAGGGGTTTAATAGTACTTTAACAAAATAAGTATTTTACTCGTATGTCTTAAAGGATTGAAGCCACAATAAAATAAAATAATTTCTCATCCATAAATAATAATTATCTGTAGCCCTTCACGTAATAATCATCGAACTTCACCTTCAGATAAGTTCGTTTATATTATTAATTATAACTCCCGGCATGTAAGTATAGGTTTGACCTTGAATGCGCAGAAGTCACTATTAGGAGACCTTAGCCTGGTGCGCAGGTTTAAAAGTTTAAGTTTCAAATCCCGCCCGTCTGCTATTTGTCACAAAAGTAAATGTCACGGAAGGAACTGCCAATACAAGCACGCATTTTACATAGACCTAAAGTTAATTGCCGGCAACTATACCTACCTGTTAATAAATATAAAGAGGAATTTTATAGCAGTACAAAATAAGGGTAATATCCCCATAAATCACCACTCCCTTCATAATAAATAGTACAGATTACGCTACCCTCACGTGGGGTTGTCTTATAAGCCCTAGTGGAGCAATCCAGTACATAATTAAAATATCATACAACGCGACTGTCACGAGACCTGTTAAACACCAATTAGGTAAAAGGTTATTTTGTTGTTATGACTATTTAAATATAATGACAAGATTTTCGTGGTGATTAAATAATAAACCAAGTGTGGTATTCATTTCTTTATGGCGGGGAAATATCGGGACCAAATCGGTTCAAAATTCAGCAACAAAATTGTCTTTATGTTTATGAAGCAATAAATGCGTATGTGTGCTGATTTTTTCTTATTTCGTATGAATGGCTCAAGTCTATCGGAACACATATTATATACAGTCTTGGAATAAAATAAAAAATGCTACCCGCGAATAAAAGTTATAAACGGTGCTGTGCGAAACAAGGGTTTTAGTTTTTATTTGTCGAGAAGTTTAACTGTATTTTAGTCATTTTTAACCCCTGACGCTATACAGACACGGTGTTATAAGTTTAACTTCTGTCTGTATGTCTTTTTGTGGCATCGTAGCGCCCAAGATAATGGACTGATTGCGACGATCTGGTCAGCCGTTTGAAGATTTCTAACTTAAGAGCTGCGTGATAATATTAATTTATTGACTATAATATAACATTCTTGTAACTATGGTAACACGCTGACATTATTTAGTATAATAAAAAAATGACTTGTACAAGTTAATTTCGATTCTTGTCAATCAATGTTGTGTGGGTAGCTATACTTGGTGACTGAATTCAATAAATTAGAGTTTCGGTCGAGTTTTTTTTTTTTGGGTCCATGGACATCGACAATACACGAGAGTGACTCTTGTTTTGCCGATGCGTTGCCACCTCGAAGATAGAGTGAGAAAGGGGAAAGAAGAGAAGAATGCTACGGTTTCAGTGTACCCTGATCGAAAACTCGAGTTCACTAGAATCACAGTATTAACGGGCTGGGAGGGGGAGGGGTAAGTCTGGCCCACATGCGGCTCGACCGGAACGCGTCAATGACACTTGGCGGACGGATTCGCATGCTGGTGGTCGCAAGCCAGTCGGGGAACAGATCCCCTACCACCAAAGGGGTGCTGGGTTACTCGGTTCTTACGAGATGCTCTCCCAGCGGCAGAGGGGAATAGTATGCTAACCCGTCCCCTCACGAGTGTGTGTGTTAATAGTTTATATTTTTATTACACCTACAACTTGTTTCATTTGTGGGAAAGTGGGAAATAGTTGACTGTGTTTATTTTATTATACTGGTTATATAACTTGTGGAGTTATATATATTTTAATTTTATTTAAAATTCCTAGAATCATTTTCTTTTAATATAATTTTACTTACTCCAGGGTAATAATTGTAACCTAAATATAATTGCCATAATCGAGCACAAGTATAAAAATTACAGTATACAATTCATTTGCTATTGACTAGTAATCTCAGCGAAAATAGATATACATCATCCCTTTGATACGTGTTTGGCAACTGTTTTGATTAGTTCCCACCCCGCTCCCTCGGGAACTCATTTAAAGCTCAGAGCTTATATTTGCTACGGACCAGATGATAAATTAATGTAATATAACTAGATATCGCTACCCTGAGGCATCAAGGAAAAGAAACAATTGATCGTTTCGTATATATAATATGATTCCACAGCCTTTATTTGCCACTGCAGCGACTTAAAACTCACATTATAAAACTTACTATTCTGTACTGGATTACTTGAACGACGACAAAGTTGGAATTAAAATGATGTTGATGCTCAGCTGAATGATTATACATTTGTAAAACAGACTGATGTTACTTGCCAGTTCTTCTCAACAGATAACTTCTCTCTGAGCTTGAGGTAGCTTCAGACAAATTGACTGACTGATCAATTTTGACGTGTTAAAAGTACTTTGTAAAACTCAAATTGAAATAAACTATTTCGAGTTTGAGTGGATAGGGAGAAATTGATAAAAAGTTTGCCCTTTTGCAATGTAATTTTGCGAATTAAGGTAATTTTTTGCATAAACATGATTAAACCTGAAAGTAAAATATTCTAGTTTTTATTAATTCATTGAATACCTTCCAATGGTTGCATGAATGCAGTTTACCACCAACAAAATATTTAAGATATATATCCAGACATTATATTACAATTACATTTATTTGGGATTAAAAGCAGTAATTCTTTACTTCCAACTATTTATGCTAATCCTATGCAATTATAATGTCAATCCTTGTATTCACAACCAGAAAAAGAAATAAACGATGCTCAATACTGTTAATCATTACGTATAAACATGCACTTTTAATAGGAGCAGCAGCAGAAGCGCCCAGGTGCTTTTTCTGCTACTTAATCTTGTAACGCCACGTTTTACTGAACCAAGGAATCATAACCTAGCTAGACCTCATTAATCTAAATAACTTACATTGTGCTACACAAATTTATTATTATTATTATTATTAAATTCAGGGTAGAGGTTGTTGAAATATACCTGGGGTTTAACAGTAGCTTGCATATAAGAACAACAAACAAAAGTCAATTTATCCGTCCATCCGTACCATACATACTCGTATATAAAGCTTACTCGTACAAGCACGCATTTGATTGCGCAGTGATTAACCAAATCGCCTGGAAGTTGCTATCCGATTGCCTCTCACGTCGCGGCCTCGGATTAAAAGTTCCTCGGGTATCGTTTAAGCGGATTTTGTTATTGATTGTCTAAAATATTATAATAGTATCATGTGAAGTAGTACATAGCCATCACGGATCAATATGTAAAGTATAATAGCCGGCAGTTAACTTTAGGTCTAAAAACAAATAGAGGGTAAAGGTGCGCTTTGTGAGCGTGCAGCGTGCTTGTATTAGCAGTTCCATCCGTGATATTTACTATTTGTTTTTTGTCGCATAGGAACCATTCAACAAACCAAAAACCAAAAAGGACAATAGTGACTTTTGCGGATTCAAGGTTAAACCTATACTTACGTATCGGTAGCTATATGTAATTATTAATTAGTCACTTTTCAAGAGCGCACTCACTCTTATTGTTGAATGTAGGGACAACAACCTAATAAATAATGCTCAAAAAACAATACTTTTAGCCCACGCGTGAAGTCACATTCATATGTCGCATTTGTCATTGACTTTCGGTAAACTTGTAAAAATTGACTTTAGATTAATTTATGGACGCGTAGTTGGCAACATGATACTGGCAACTTCTAGGCATGCTAAGCGACTATAGAATACCGTATAATCTATAAAATACTACTGTCATAATGATATCATCTTTAGTTGTTTAAGGATTTAAATTTATCATAAGAAATGTAAAAAACGGTGTGACTGTATTCTCGCCAGCAATTATGTAATGACGTAATTAAGCATTCAGCTTTCAATTATTGCTTGCAACTCACGTATAATCAGATTGAAACAAGCAATTCTCAATTGGCGCAATGTCTGGCTTAAGACCCAGGATCAGATAAAACAACTTTTTAATGCAACATTTTATTTGTTAAACAAACTAAATTGTTTTCATGTTTTACTAATTCGAACAACAAAGCAATAATTTACATGACCCTTAAAGAGGGTTACAAATCACCGTGATAAATCAATATTCGCTCTAAGATATTACAAGTCAAATTGCTGCGTCGAACACTGTCAACAGTGTTGCTAACGGTAAATTATTTGATAGTTAGATTTAAACCATGGCGCTGGTATCCAACTAGACGATAATTGTATCTACCGTTGGAAGTTGGTATCCAATTGCCTCTCACGTCGCGTCCCGGATTATAAGTTCGTTGGCTATCGTATATGTGGATTACGTCATTGATTGGGACTTTGCTTAGTTTGGGAGTTAGGCTAGAAGGTTTTGTATTTATTAGACTAAAGCAATTTCCTCCGACCGGTTAATATCCACAGTTATTGTAGGTATTTTCAAAAGATTGGAAAAATTAATTTCGGGTGGATTGACTACCTATTAATTATTATTTTTTTTACGGTGAACGGATTGAAGCAATTTACGCCTGTTTACTTAAACAACATAAAAATTTAACGTTTAGCATTTTCGTCGTCATCTAAATTAATAAAACAGTAGTTATTTGATTAAATTTAAATTTATAAAAGTGATTTATGTGTTGGACAGGTATTTAAAAAAGTCTGCGTAAAACTTATCAGGAACAGAAAACAGGTACGTTACGTTACGATCTTCTATGCCCACTAGGGCGTCATCCGTCTATCATGCGTCCGTACAATTACGTATCATTCCGAGAGCGGGACGTGGCGGCGCCGGCAACGATACGTGTAACGCACGCGACGGTTCTGATCGGTGACGGAACGGTCTAGCGGGCATAATCTCTTACTTTACAATACAGCCAATATTTTTTTTGCCTGACACGTTCCTATTGTGGTCGTAGTATTATACGGTGTAGGGGGGCAGAGTCCTTAATATATATTGTCTGTCTGTCTGTTTGTTACGCATTCACGCCTAAACGATTAAACCGTTTATGATTAAATTTGGTACAGAGATAGACCCTGGGAAAGGATATACGCTTCGTTTTATCGCGAAGGATAGATGGCCTAAAATAGGGAATAAAGCGCATATTGAGCTGTTTGACCGTTTATGCCTTCGGGAATTAGTCATATATAAATTATGTTGATGTCGAAAATTAAAACGTAAAATACATCGAGATAACGATATGGCAATAGAAGAAAAGTTTAAAGCAAATTCATCATAATATGTATCTATAAAGCATAAATGGTAACTAGTAAATTGCGAAGCTGAGAGAGGCTACTAAGTCTACCAATAAAATAAAGTGTTTTCCATACATACAATATTCTAAAGAACTTCTATACTAATAGCTGCAAATATTTGTAGAAGTATATTTCCTGTGGATATCGTAGAAGTCAATGCATGATTAGATTTCAACACGCAAGCACATCACGCTTGATTGTCGTACAGTGATTAACTAAATTGCTTGGAGCTCTCAGGTCGTCGCCTGCTATATAACTTTCTATTAAAGATTCTTCGTGATTTGTTCTATTTTCTTTAATGTTATTAACTATATAAGTATAAATTATACTTATAGTTAAGTAATAATATATATCGTATTTGTCATTCGCACTAATTATCGATATTTTAATGCAGCCCGTGTTGAAACTTTTTTTAATTCCTGTTACACTTATTTAGCGAAAAAAAGAAATAATTCTTTTAATAACTCATACTAAAATTATGCAAGCAAATTCTCTCCTTTTACCTATTCTCGATTACGCGGAGGCAAGTTTTATTAATCTGACTAAGGATCAACTTAATAAGCTTGAGTGGCTTCAAAATATTTCAATTCGGTAAATTTTCGGACTCCGAAAATTTGACCATGTTTCGCAGTTTCTATCTAAGCTCAAGTGACTCCGTATACGTCGTCGCCGGGATATGCATATTCTTTCACTTCTGTGCTCTGTGTTCTTTAATCCGAACGCTCCTTCTTACTTTAAAGTGAGCAACCAATACGACGCCTTTTTCTTAAAACGCGTGCCAACCACTTGACACATTTTTAAGAAATATCTTAAAGACTACTTCTGTCGGAAAATCGACGATGATTTCTTGAGACCTTTGCAGGACACACGCCTCCTCAAGTACATTTCATTCACTGCGATATTGTGCGTTTCTTATCGAAATGAAGCTTCTGGATCTCCACGGCTTCTGTATCCTAGCCATAGCTCCACTCAGAGGTGTATCGCCCATTTTCACTTTAAAGTAGCTACCACTCGGGCTATATGTCCACGCCTAATTTCAGTGTTGCGGACTCCATCTACAGTTGTGATGCCCAAGTTGTGCTACCTTAGGCTTGTTGATAATTTCCTTCATGAGGGATTAGGTCGCACAGTCATAAGTAGTGTTATTAATTCTAAGAATATAACTAAAAAGTATAATAAATTTAGTGCAAACATTTACGACATTTAAGTATAGTACAATAATTAATTAAGCTACTCAGAAGTATCCGCATTCTGTTTGTATCTCACGTCGCTTGGATTATAAGTTTCTCTTTAGCTATCCCATGGCTTACGTCATTGATTGCAACTTGTTTAGTTTTCAAAGTGAATTAGGTTAATTGTTAATAGGAAAAGCTGCATTAAATGTGACTTTAATAAACATTATGTGTTGTTAAAATTTCATTTATTTTTTTCTCGATTTAGTGGCAACAAAGGGATATATCTTATGCTAATGAAACTGAAGATTTTGTTTGTTTGCTTGAACGAGCTAATCTCAGGAACTACTAGTCCGATTTGAAAAATTCTTTCAGTGTTAGATAGTCCATTTATTGAGGAAGGCTATAGGCTATATATCATCACGCTACAACCAATAGCATGAATGCTCTTAATAAATTAACTGTTGATTCTGCAATTAATATCAATTATATTATTGAAAATCACATCCCAATCTATTCATCAGTCATTTATATAATGTGAAATATACAACATTATAATTATAAAAAAAAAAACAATAATAGCCTAGTAGTAAAGTCGTTGATGTATACTCGGGAGGTCTGAGTTCGATCCTGAGCACACAACTCTGACTTTTCTGAGCTATGTGTATTTTAAGCAAATAAATATCATTTGTGTTAAAGGTGAAATAAAACTACACTTCTGAGAGTTCTCCATGTTCTCGAAGAAGTGTGAATTCTGCCAACACACACTGGGCCAGCCTAATCCCTCCTCATTCTAAGGAGAACACACGACTCAGCAGTGGGCTATTAACGGGTGGTAATGAATTATAAAAAACGAAATGGAATTTAGGATTGCTTTCTCTATTTAAAAATAGTTTTGTGTAATTGTTTTGTTACAACTAGGATTTCCTAGTTAAAGTTAGTAGAATTTTAGATAAAAATAGTTATCTTACCTTAGTAAAGATGAGTATTTTTAAGGAACAAAGACAATGTGTTAAATATATTTAGATCTAATGTCAACCGATATTCTTTTGAGCAGCATCAAAATCTGCCGTTTATGCCGACTAGAATAAACGCATTCTTAGTAAAAATAGTTTAATAGTAGCATATTACTTTACTAGTCATAATTTCATTTTTTTTATTTATAAATTCAATTTGCAATAAATATTCTGAAAGCATCACCGCAATTACTTATAGGTTATCGTGAATTGAAACTGTACCCGTTCAACTGCGGTCAGTTTAAGTTTCATGAACGCTCGAGGTAAATTGAGTGTGTAACGATTCGATCGGTCAAACTTCCTCATTTTCATTCAATAATACTTTAACTTTTAAGAAAGAACACTTATCTTTACATAGTATAACACAAAGTCACTTAGGTGTTTTAATGCAACGGATATTAATGCAGTTTTCATCAATAGGCAGAGTAATTGAAAAGGAAGGTGTATATCTATACTATTACTAGAGGAAAGATTTGATTGTATGTTTGTATGTTTGTATGTTTGTATGTTTGTATGTTTGTATGTTTGTATGTTTGTATGTTTGTATGTTTGTATGTTTGTATGTTTGTATGTTTGTATGTTTGTATGTTTGTATGTTTGTATGTTTGTATGTTTGTATGTTTGTATGTTTGTATGTTTGTATGTTTGTATGTTTGTATGTTTGTATGTTTGTATGTTTGTATGTTTGTATGTTTGTATGTTTGTATGTTTGTATGTTTGTATGTTTGTATGTTTGTATGTTTGTATGTTTGTATGTTTGTATGTTTGTATGTTTGTATGTTTGTATGTTTGTATGTTTGTATGTTTGTATGTTTGTATGTTTGTATGTTTGTATGTTTGTATGTTTGTATGTTTGTATGTTTGTATGTTTGTATGTTTGTATGTTTGTATGTTTGTATGTTTGTATGTTTGTATGTTTGTATGTTTGTATGTTTGTATGTTTGTATGTTTGTATGTTTGTATGTTTGTATGTTTGTATGTTTGTATGTTTGTATGTTTGTATGTTTGTATGTTTGTATGTTTGTATGTTTGTATGTTTGTATGTTTGTATGTTTGTATGTTTGTATGTTTGTATGTTTGTATGTTTGTATGTTTGTATGTTTGTATGTTTGTATGTTTGTATGTTTGTATGTTTGTATGTTTGTATGTTTGTATGTTTGTATGTTTGTATGTTTGTATGTTTGTATGTTTGTATGTTTGTATGTTTGTATGTTTGTATGTTTGTATGTTTGTATGTTTGTATGTTTGTATGTTTGTATGTTTGTATGTTTGTATGTTTGTATGTTTGTATGTTTGTATGTTTGTATGTTTGTATGTTTGTATGTTTGTATGTTTGTATGTTTGTATGTTTGTATGTTTGTATGTTTGTATGTTTGTATGTTTGTATGTTTGTATGTTTGTATGTTTGTATGTTTGTATGTTTGTATGTTTGTATGTTTGTATGTTTGTATGTTTGTATGTTTGTATGTTTGTATGTTTGTATGTTTGTATGTTTGTATGTTTGTATGTTTGTATGTTTGTATGTTTGTATGTTTGTATGTTTGTATGTTTGTATGTTTGTATGTTTGTATGTTTGTATGTTTGTATGTTTGTATGTTTGTATGTTTGTATGTTTGTATGTTTGTATGTTTGTATGTTTGTATGTTTGTATGTTTGTATGTTTGTATGTTTGTATGTTTGTATGTTTGTATGTTTGTATGTTTGTATGTTTGTATGTTTGTATGTTTGTATGTTTGTATGTTTGTATGTTTGTATGTTTGTATGTTTGTATGTTTGTATGTTTGTATGTTTGTATGTTTGTATGTTTGTATGTTTGTATGTTTGTATGTTTGTATGTTTGTATGTTTGTATGTTTGTATGTTTGTATGTTTGTATGTTTGTATGTTTGTATGTTTGTATGTTTGTATGTTTGTATGTTTGTATGTTTGTATGTTTGTATGTTTGTATGTTTGTATGTTTGTATGTTTGTATGTTTGTATGTCGTGGTTGAAACCCTCACTTTCATCTTCCCTCTATGGACTTTGTAACTACAATCTTATAAGGAATGATCGTACTGATCTTTTATCATTTTTATAACTTTTTCTTACTTTCTCTAATTTTTCAAATAATTAAAATTTACACAATTATAGAATGACAATTTAAGGACATCAATTAATATTACTTTAAATACCCGGAGCGAAGCAAGGGCAGATCTCTAGTGTATAATATACGTATAGATAGAGGGGGTATATTGAAAAAATCAAGAGGAGAGAGGACTATTGGGTAAACGCAACGTAGATACTACTGAACCGATTTGCAACTAACCATTATGATCTCTTTCAATTACGGCAGGAACTAAGCAGTGCCTTGGACTTTTGACCAAGCAGTAAGTTTAAAGAAGTCTTCAACACAATACCAACACTCGCCCTACTGTCCAAGTTCTCTATTTAAACCTAAGCTTAGGCTAACCTAAGCATAACTTACGCGCCTACATAATATATTTTAGGAGAAAATTAGTGATGATGCCGGACAGGTCGCTATTGTAGTAATAAAACAATATATTTACCATAAATTATTCATAATAAAGTTTTATTACAAGACCGCAAAGACCGAAAAAAGTAAAACTAAAATAGACACATTAATTCTGTAAATAAATAATGTAGCGTATCATTTAGTTTTCAAGGGAATGTCCCTTAGTGTATTATTAGTAATGAATAGTTTTTTGTTATCTGTTATAATCGTATGATTGTTAAGTTTAATATTATTTAGCAATAACTTTATTTTCCGTATAAATTTAAAAATAAATTATAGATCTAAAATGTTATTTGAATGCAAAGAAATAGAATATGGAATAAGGTATGTAAAATATGGAATGAGGAATATAATAGAAAGAAATATATTATTGTGGAATGTTGAATAGAGAATATGGAATGCGAAATTTCAAATTTCATATTGCTTGGTATTCCTGTTAGCAACACTGTTTATAAATTTGTAGTAGCATAGATCATTTTATAATATGTCCAGTATACCGAAGTGAAAACAATATATAGTGCGATAGATTAGTCTCAGCCTCTCTGGTGTTATCGCTAGTGCGATAGATTAGTCTCAGCCTCTCTGGTGTTATCGCGCAGTGTACATGGAAGTTAGTTTTATAGTGTCGTGGTTAAGGTCACCCTTCTGGAGGTCAACGTAAGTTTACTTTATCGTAGTTAGCGAGGTTGACTGGTGGAGGTGAGAGTTAATATATTATGAAAGAGCTCTTTAAACATGCTCCTGGGTTTAAAGCTCACCTAAGTCTAAATTGCATGTGTATACGTATTGCTGTACAGTAATGGGTATCATTGAGTTGAATGTGGAATAACAAACAATATGGAATTTGAAATTATAAATTTTCAAAATTTATTACATTGCGGGATATGAAATGTAGAATATGGAATCCATGATATGAAATTTGGAATTTATGGAATAGGTAAGATGTACAGAACATGTAATTATGAATTTAGAATGTGTAGAATACGTAGGAAGTGAAGAATGTTTAAGTTGTGGGATTTGAAATTTCCATTCCATTCCATTTCCAGTTTTGAAAGTGTCAAATGCGTACAAATGGTAGAATATGGTTAAATATTATGTAACTTTACTAACTGTATTAAATATTTAATAAAGTATGTATTTTTTCACGCATAAAAAATCAGCGTATGTAAAAACGTAACACGTCTTCAATAAAAACTATAACATATATAAGAGTTCAAATATTTTTCATGTATTCTCAAACAGCGATTGTGATGTGGCATACCCGACAATAACAATAACATTCCGGTATTTTACGATTGTGTCGGGTATCGTAAGATTTTCCAAATTGACTCACAGTTATTCTGTTAATACGCATATAAATAAAAACTTATCGTTCTGGAGGAGAAGAATATCCTAATAATATTACACAAGAGCAAAACTTGTGCGATCTGTGTAAGTGAAATTATTAATATTATTGATAACTATTTAACTAGACACTTCTCGGCTATGTCAGATAAAAATTATTCTTCTATACTCTCAGACCTATAAGATACTCTGGTGACTCAATTTGTACTTAATATATTTTGAGATTTTGCGGTTACTCAATTAGTGTTAGTGTACAACATTAAGATTCCGCAAACCTATTCCTGGGTCACAAGTACTAGCACCGTGTATTTGATTTCCTATTATAATAAAAATAATATTATCTCCATAGAAAAGTATACAATAACAAGTGGAAAATACAATAATTAAACGAGGACCATTGGAAACGTATGAATTAATCATTTGAAATCTATTTATTCATTTCATGTTAGACTCCTGATTGGCATTTTTGCATTCGCATTGGCAAATTAAACATAATATATTTTTGAATCATTTATAAATTTATAATGTTTAATTTGCCGTTCGAGCAGTCTTTAAGTTATTCTGTTCAAACAAGCCAACGCGTCTTCGTTGTTTTGCTTTTGTTCTGCTTAACTTTAGATGCAGTTGTAGAAGTTGCAAATTGGTATGTTAAAATGCTGAATTTAGATGAACTTATTCGTATTGTTGCATTTTCACTTGAATGGCTCTTTAAAGAAGTAAATGCTTAATTAATGTTAATTTTATCTTTCAAGCGTAATGAGAATGAAATGTGTTATTTCTTGTAATATTTTAGGTGTTTTTTGGGTTATCGCGGTTTTATAACTAAAAAACTGCGCATTTACTTGATTATTTTTCACGCTAGTCGTAAACTATAGTGTATACGCTTATATGCCCGATAACATGTTATCCCGCGGGTACTGCAAATAAACTAACTGACCTTAGTTAGTAGGATTAACAGTTGTGCGCGAGACGTAGACCAGGATGGACGTGACCTGGCACTGGTGTTACACCGAGCTAAATAGCAATCTCCACAGCTATATTAAATAAAAACAATTACAAAACAATAAAACTTTCTGACCAATTAATTACGGAACTTCGCATACGAACAAACAGGGAACTTAATTCTAACTAACTAATTGCACTAGAATTAGTAATATATTAATCACTAGTTGATGCTGGTGTCTCTTTCCTCGTGGAATTTAGTACTTAACATAGTAACTAAGAGAGAAATATCACGGAAATCCTCCCACGACACACACACACACACACACGCACAAATTCTCCGTTTTATTCATTCTTCATTTTCCGACATTTTCAACAATTACCATTACTCAATCAATCCGTCGTTCAGTAGTTTTTGATTTTATCACGAACAGACAGACAGACGCGATGAGTTTATTTTATACTATTCAGTTTTCATAACATCTTCATAAGTATGGTAAATTTGAAGCAAAAGCCAGCTGTGTATTACACTTCCTTATCAGTATTAGTTCGCACCCCTTGTAATTGAATAGCGTCAATCGACCTCGAACGTCCGCCGCGTCGCTTTGTAAGCTCCCTAGTGGATAACTTATACTTACCTTCGTATACGTTTTACGTTGAATGGGAAAATACTAGCAACACTTTATTATAGGTAACCTTTGATTGACTATTAGTTCTTATTAGTTTATTTCCGAATACTGGCTTTACTTGCACGATAACATGTAACTTCTATGCTTTCAAGATAAAATACAATTTTCATTACTGGCAAGCTTCCGAAAGGACCATTATAGTTCTAGAATATTCTAGAATGATCTAGAACTTACTGGATTTTCAATTTCTGAAATATTACCGTCTTGAATCTTACAGAACATAATGGAGTGGAAGTTATATAGGAGCTGAGAAAAAAATTCTAAAAATTCAATAGCAGCTGGACTTGATTACATTGGGCTTAAATGTTCAAAATCATCTCCTCTATTTACGAACTTTAAAGGAAAAAATTAGCATCAAAATCAATACCTTAAGTGCTCACTTTTTAGTAGAGAGGTAATGGATATCCATTTTTAGACACATAGACAATAATAACTAGAAATATTGCGTGGCTTAACGTATTAGTATACATATTAGGTAAATTGAAAAAAATCAGGTGGTTCAGTTGTTCATAGGTTACTGACATTTTTATAAAAGTACTAAAACATAATGACTAGTAATTTGACCATGACTTTTTGTACGGTCAGTGACTTAGAGCGTGCGGTTTCTATTGTAATGATTATTTAAAAGCCTTTTATATTTGAGCCTAGTTAGCCAAGCCTTATAATAAAATTCATATCCGTGATAAAAAAAGAAAATTTATTTGTATGTTTGTCTTCTTAAAACACGCGAGTAACTAGTATATTTCGTAAAAAATATCTTTAGAATAAATACGCAGCGGTATATAAGTTTCTATTGCGGAATAAACTAATATAAATAAACTAATGAGTGTGTCTGAGAGATTAAGTTAGTCTGTTACTAGAACACTTTTTACATTTAAATATTATCTGAATTCTAGTTGGAAAAAGGTCATGTTAATACAATTGCAGATATTTTACCAAGGTATACAAACAGAATGACATACAAAAAGTAATGTTTTACAATAGATAAAAGTAGAAAAGGTCTCTGTACAATGACCCTTATCGGCTCGTCACCCCTTGTAATCGGAGAGCGCTTCATCCGACCCAGAACATTCTACGCCTACTGGGTACTGTGACTACTTTGTAGGACTGTTGCTAAAGTATCGATATTTATTATTTTTTATAATATTTCTTAATCGATATTTCTTAGTCGATATTTTTACAACCTCTTATTTAACTAGCAATGTCTTAAATCCAATATGGCTTACGGCACAAAGATGGTGGTCTAGTTATTATTGGTACACGACCATGATATGGGTATCAAATAAAATGGTTTACTGAGAAGAATATGAATAAATAAATGGCTTTACTATTGGATTTAGGCCATATTGGATTTAGGCGGAACAACCAAGATGACGGACTAGTTATTTTTTGAGCACGACCATGATATAGATATAAAATGAAAAGAGTTTGCTTAGAAGAATACGAAAAAAATTACTTAAAAAAATATGGCAAACTCGTTTGGTAAAATATAAGGAATCTTCTGCTGAGGAGCTCCTTGAACTTGACAAAATTGACAGGAAACAAATCTGCTCATAGTTTGAAACTCTTTCTAGATAAGCTCAAAAAAAAATTTAAATTCAATATATTCTGCTATAACAGATCGCCCAAAATGGCGGACGAGTTTTCAGCTACTTTCTGGAATCCGATTAAGATTAAACTTGGCATTAGGATGCCAATTTATTTAATATACATATATGTTTGTAGTTAAAAGTATTTCATCTACTTTGTATGTGGTTAACAATGAGATGAATTTAAAAGAAAAGTTTTTTAAAAATAACTATTGAAATTCGAAAATATCGATATATCGAAACTCCAATATTTTACAAAATATACCTACTACTGCGCTTACTGAGTGAGGGTACCTAGTGATTTCTTTAGTTGAAAGCTCTTTGTACAATTGGACGTTATCTTTGTACTTGCAATTGCATTGTTACAACCAGCGGTTTGATACAACTTGTATTCTGTTTTTGTTTGGAAAATAATAACTCGTTTGGTAGGTGAATAAAATGATACATTTTGTTTGAAGACAGATTTTGGCGGACGATGCAGGCATTTTTTGGTTTGGTTCAAATGTAAAATTATATTTACTACGTCAAATTGAGAATATAATCCATTTCAGAATCAAATTCAAATATGTACCGTTATTTTTTTACTCTTCTACTTATAGTTATTTTAACGACATTCTATTTACAAGTTTTATAGCACTTTTAGCATAAAAAATGATCCTAAAAAATAACCTATACGGGCATTACATCCGGCTCACGGGACCACGATGTATGGACTAAGTACAGAGATAGTAATAAGGCAGCCATAATTTTGTTTAATTTCTACACTTATACTATGATGGTAAGGAGTTCAGCAATATACAAATGTTTAGAAGAATTATGATATTTAAATATGTGACCATTAAAAATTTACATTACCCAAAAATCTTGAAGGGTAATTTTAATTAATAATATAAATATATTTACAAATACCTTTGGTTATATTTAGGTGAATGGCTAATTTGTAATCACGTCCAATACTTCGTTATAGTCTCTTCAGCCAATTAATATTTCAGGCGCACACAGAAATTATATTGATAATGAATTGTGCTCTACGAGCTACGAAATACGAGCTACGCCCTCTACGACGGCATTCGTAGCCATTCGTAGACCTCTTCCTTTATTATTTACTCAGAGGCTTTGGGACCCCGAGCACGTTCTAACGGGTTCGACCGTCATGCTCGGTAAGCCTGTATATTGTTTTTGCTTTTTTCTTTAATTAACTGGACTTGTTGAACTAGAAAATATATTATGAACCGTAAATGAAAAAGAAATGGGTGGCTTTTTGTATTTGCCGAGTTTCATTAATTTGCTGTACCTGTGGGAGTAATAAAAGGTTTTTAAGTCAGAGAAATACTCGATTTTAGTTACATTATTGGCTGTTACTTACTAAAATTTGTTATTTCCTAACTGCAATCAGTAGATGGCACCACTGTCTGTTTTTGCGCTACAATGGGCTGGCAAGGTTGAGCTTTTATTTTTTAATATCAAATCAGTAGAGGAAGGTTATTCTTCTTCTGTTTCAAGATTCTCGGGGTCTTAAAAATATGGGTGACTCGAATGAAACTAACAAGCTCTATTATAATACCAGTTGTTTGCAAAGTTAATTCAAAGATTGAGCATATTATTATCTATTGTAGTGCCAATGGAAATGTATTAAAATGTAGTGGAGGGTAACTTAACTTTTTTACTTAATTTATTTCCTTGTAAGGTAACAGAGCTTGGTGAACATACGCCTCGGTCGCAAGCTCTGAGCTTCTGGTCTTAATACCCTGTGTTATTACTATCCTTTACCAATTACTGTGCAGTAATAAGTGACTTCTGTAACACTATGATTCAATGTTATTAGAGGAGCACTCAAAATAATGAAAACTTACAAGTTATGTCCCGAGACACATTTAGACATTTCAACAGAGACTGGGTGGAAGTTATCGAAAGATTTTGCTTTTGGCAAGTGGCTTCAAAACTTTATAACGATGCACCCTCATAAATACAAGTTTCGTTATTCCTATTGGCTTCTTACACAATTTAAGGTAACTACTATACGTCAAACTTCTTGAACTGGAAAAACTTTAGTTACGTATGTGTTCGTTAACATGAATATATTTCGTCTCCTTGGGTTTATTTTATAGTTTGAGATTTCAAAATCTAACAAAGTAACTTTACGTTTAACTATGTGTTTTAATCCCATCAGATCAGTTGATATTATTTTAAGTTCCTTCCAAAAATAACTATAGTAAAAATACACTAAGAAATAGAATTCTGGATTATCATACATCCAGGCCGAGAATTGAAAAGAATTGTTCTAAAAAACTTGTCAGACCTGTCAAATATTTCTTATATACAATATTTGACATGTTTGACAGGTCTTACACACGCACGAACTTTCACACACACTTTCATACGAACTCCAATGTAGTCAGGCACGCAGCACGTTTTGTGCACCTTCAGTGTTTTCGTATTGTTTTAGTTGTTAATTTTTTTTTTTATTTTGCTTTTTAATTTCAATTGAATCTATTATTCTTGTGTCACTTAGCAAAAATCCAAATCATTATATAATTAGGCTATAATGTGACTTTTCTAATTAGCTTAAATGCTGTATAAGGAGCTGTGGATTTTGTAAATAAACAAATTAAAATAAATATAAATAAACAATATAATTAATATTATTTAATCAGATATTCACGAAAGTAAAAAAAATCAAAATAATTGGCACCCAGTGAGAAACTTTAAATCCTATTTTTATTTTAAAATATTGTAACTGAATTCTGGAAAATTTTATTTCAGTAAATAATATTATTAATAATCGCGGGTAGTTCCTTTTATTTTATTCAAAGGCAAAGTAATTATCACCTCTGTTTCGATTGATTTTAGCCAGTTGTTAAAAGGATGTTCATCGATAACAATAGGGGCTGCGTAATGGTGTGGTGTCGAGATGCTGAGACTTTTACGTGTTACTGTGTGGTCTCTCCTGTAACTAGTGGCGCCCCGCGGTTTCACCCGCTATAATTTGGATAATTCACACTATATCTTTATAAATTATAGCCTATGTGTTATTCTGATGTATAAGCTATATTATTGTAAAATTTCATTAAAATCCATGCAGTAGTTTTTGCGTCAAAGAGTAACATACATACATCCATTCATCCACACATCCATACATTCTTACAAATCACGTTTATAATATTAGCAGACTAATATTTTGTAGAAAATAAGCAACTTGTTAGTTATTTATTCTAATATATTCATGTTAGTTACCCGTTGCAAAGATGTCTCATTCCAACGAACTATTTGATAAGTTTTAACGATTGTGCACTTTGAAGAATATTTGAAAAATAATGAGTATATTATAAAAGTCAATGTTTTCTCTAGCTTCTACGATTCCAACGATATCAGATTTAAAATACTTGAAACAATTTTAATATCAACTTTGATATTCCCGACGCATGTAAATTGAGAATCGAAGAATTCACGCTCTTATAAGAGTCAAGAGACTTTGATTGAATTAACTACAGTCTACAGCATTAACTCGTGACTCCTTAGAGTAGAGATTCCCAAACTTAACTGAACAATTTACCACATTCCGGCTAAAATTAATAACCAAGCTTAATCCGAAATTCCCGGATTATAGATTGAAAATTCCTTATTTAAATGTTCTATACACCAATTTGAATTTGGAATCTATGTTCAATCTATAATCCGAGGATTTTGGATTCCAAATTCTGGGTTTAATGAAGCGTAACTGAAACTGGACATGGAAACGGGAGTATGTGCCTCTAGTAGATTAATTCTAAAAAATTGTATGATACTAATATTTTTAGTTAGATACCGGCACGTAAGTATAGGGTTGACCTTGAATGCGCAGAAGTCACTATTAGGGGGCGAGAGCGGCGCGTCAATCACGATTGGTTCTTATACGACGTTTCAGTTCCTGCGCGTCTGCTATTTGTCACAATAGTAACTGCACGGATGGGACTGCCAATACAGACACATAGTACGTTCACAATGCGTGACTTTCCCCCACAGTATTTTTCAAACCTAAAGTTAGATGCCGGCTACTATAACGAACAACATAACAGACAGTTTCAGTGAACAATGGATACTCATACATAATTCGTGAGACGTTTCATCATTACCATAATTCCTGTGGTCGTCCTCGGTGCTGCATCCAAGATAAATACGATTTATTATTGCAAGATGCCATTTATAAGTAAAAATTGTTTTAGGAACTATTGTACAATCTGTAGGTATATCAATTTTAAAATATTGGCTGTCAAATATGTGCATAAAAGAACAAGCTCACGTGTTTTTTATTTAAGGTAATGGTCCTCAAATTCTAGTTGACCTCAGTCTAGCTCTAGAGCAGAGACGAGGTCGAGGATGGAGCGAGTTCGCCCAGAAGAAGCCTGTTCACTCTTGCTTTAAAAGCATTCGGGCTATACGTACTCGGAAATACAGACGCCGGCAGGGAATTCCATTCCTTGGCCGTGCGCATTAAAAAAGATGACTAAAAGCGCTTTGTACGTATGAAGGGTACATTAATTAGGTGGGGATGAAAGCCTGTGGTGCATCTGTATGTCCGATGGAAGAAAGGAGATGGGGGTATGAGCTCGTGTAGCTCCAGGGCACACTCCCCAAAGTATAACCTATAAAACACCGTGTTTGTAGTTTTTTCCAAGAGTTACTTTGCTTAAGCCATCTATCGATGGATATATTATAAATATGTCTATTACATTTTCACGCTTAAATCACTGAATCGATGTTGTTGAAATTTTTTACAGAGATTGACTAAAGCTTGGGAAAGGAAATAAGCTATGTTTTATCGCGAAAAAAATGGCTTGAAGGGGTTGAAATAGGGGATGAAGTGCATGTCAAGTTGTGATTTCGTTATATAATTCAGAATTTATTCATATATGTCGGGGATTTTCATGATAAGAAGGAAGGAAGGAACAGAGGGAAATATTGGAAAACACTACAAGGGGTGATATGAGTGGACTATTGAGTAAACGCAACGTAGATACTAACAATTACGAGGGAAACCTAAGCAGTGCCTTGGACTAGTGATCAAGGTGTAGGCTTAAAGACCTCTTTTAACAGAATTCCAACACTCGCCTTCACTGCTCAGGCTCTCTGTTTAAATTAAAGGTTAAACTCACATAAATCTAACCTAACATGAGACGCGGCAACTAAATTGTAAGGTACTCACGTGACTTTAATCGGACAGCACTCCTAGCACAAACACTGCACTGCACAACACTAACACTATTCAGAGACTAGTTCACTCTTTGAGAGACCGCAAACGATTAAGACTTCAATCAGACTGTCGATGGCATATAAAGGGTCGAGACTGTCAAAACGACGGAAGTGACTACTTCAACGCCATAGATAGCGATGACAATTCGATTACTCGATAATCTTTTACTATTCTCCGACATATAAATTACGTCGGTGTTGAAAATTCAAAAGTAAAATATATCTATAAGTGATACGCACGGGTCATTTAATCAAATGTAATTTGAAAATATATCGATCGAAATATGTTGATCGAAATTTAAATAAACGTAATTTTTAAAATTGTAACTTCCTCCGTATCTCGAAACTTTTCTTAAAATTTAACGTTTGAACATTTATAGATTTTAGATTATTTACTTTTATATGTCTTAAAATAGTATCACTAAATGTAGATACTTTGAATCCAGCGGCCAGTTTGTTAAACAGTGAACCTGAGTAGGGAGGGTTGATTAAATAGCTCCCTATCCCTAACTAACTATAAATATGTTATGATTTTGTGTAAAAATTGACTTATCGACATAATCACTTAAACTAAAAACACATTTAATCAATTCAACTCATTTACTATTCAATAACCGGTCGGGCTGAAAGATTTAACAGTCCGATGACTATACCTCAGATGATAGGCATAATTACAGCTAGTTAGGGTTCAAAATCCCCTAAAACTAAAAAGGTCGCGATAAATTGGGAAGCGTAAAATCAAATGAGGCAGACTGATAATTCGCCTCATTAGATTTACAAAAAGCGAGTCTAAGTATTTGAATGGTTTTGTTAGTTGGTATTCGGTTCTAATTAACCATAACTCTGCAATGATATGGATGAAGGGTCTTCATATAAATAGCACGGAAACCGATGTGCCCGAAACCTCCTCACATAATTAAATATTTTTGTTCTGTCTTCCGATATTCGTAAAAATCTTAATTTGTATCCGATGACGAGTTACGGGGGATCCACGTAAAAGAAAGAAATAATAAGGGGTCCGGCGCTTCGAATAAGTTTAGGAATCTGATCTAAATGAAAATAAGTAGTATATTTGTCTCTTTCCAACAATTGTGGTATTAAGTTTAATTACAGAGACAAATATGATATTCTACTAATATTATAAACGCGAAAGTTTATAAGAATGTATGGATGTATGTTTGTTACTCTTTCACGCAAAAACTACTAAATGGATTTTGATGAAACTTTACAATGATATAGCTTACACATCAGAATAACACATAGGCTATAATTTATAATGATATAATGTCAATTATCCAAAATATAGCGGATGAAACCGCGGGGTGCAGCTAGTATTATATATGATATGATATTTCTTTAGATTTTTATGTTATTTAATTCAATTATAAATAACATGTTATTTATATGAGCGTAAAAATATTTAAAAAAAATATACGAGCTGACTATAGAATTTAGTACATTATAAAGGTCCTTTTGCATATTGGAACTCTTTTGCTACGTACACTTTTAAGCATAAACTATAAGTCCCTAGTATTATAGCAATTAACCCAACCACAAGCAGAATAGTTGAGTAAAGTTCTCTAGTACAATTTAATACTACAATGGGTTTCAAGTGACCTACATAATAGAAATGTCTTACAAACTGTCTTACAATGAACCTAATGAAAGTGACCTAACTCAAAATTGCATTGCGAAACTTGTGTATTTGTCGAGACAGTAAGTATAATTTCAAAATTAAAAAAGAAATTACAATAATTTGAAAAGACCCAAAAAGATTTTAATATCAACTAACTATGTAATATTTATGTAACTACTATATAAGTTGACTGAGACCCAGAAGCAAGTCTTCAAGAGGTCAGCAGAACTCTTCTATATAAACGTAATACGTAACCATAATAAACAAAGCAAATAAACCAATTACTTATAATCTTTACAATCATATTCTAATCTACGACATTATTAATAATATATAATGTCAGAGCATGAGAGGGTATTTAAAAAAAAAATACTAGCCAATTAAAGACTATCAGCAGTGTTGCCAGCTAATCTCAGGAGCAGTTGGTTTCAATTGAAAAATTTAGAATAGTCTCGATAGCTTTTATTAAGGAAGGTTATAAGGCTACATAACATAACGCTACGATCCATAGGAGCGAAGCATACATAAGGTTTCAGTACCTTTAGAAGTATATTATTGGTACTTTCTTATGTGATGCAGACAAAGTCGTGCGGGTCGACTTGTAAGACATAAGCTTTAATAAATAACAAGAACGGAATTCAATTTAATAACCAATGAAATTTATTGTCCTCGGGGAAATCACCAAAATCTAGCCAATGGCCAAATATGATTCAATTATAACAAACTTATAGTTTTCCTTGTGACATTTTCCTAAATTGATTTGATTTCAAATAAACGTTTATTTTCTTGAAATGAGATAAAGTCAATATCAGATATACGAGTACCTAATAGATAAAATAATGAAGAACCTTCTAAGAGGCGTTTTTGCCTACATGTACTTTTTATATGACTTTTTTTACTTATATAACCATAATATAAGTAAATCTCAATTAACAAATTATTATCTATTGTTATCTACATGGGACTGATACCACACAGTAACACGCACAAGACAAGAAAATAATATGGCACTTAAAAAGAAATGGAGAACCATGCGTTACGATAACTCATCGCTGTACAGCTATAATGGTCACCAGACGAGCTCAATTTGACGTGATTATCGTGTCAAAGGTTATATACAATCTTAGAAGAAATTTCAAATTCACAAAATATTTTTTTTATTACTTTAGCAAAAAGATTTCATGTGTAGTCAAGAATCTACTAACTGTCAATACTGGTTTGTCTCTCTGTCCTTCCTAAAATAGCTAATATTGACCTTCGGGGTCGATAACAAGTCTACGTAAAAGAAAACAGGGTCAGTGAAATGTAAAAAGGTCTATAAACATTTTTGGAATCTACTAAAGATTAATTTCATTATAGGTAATTTCTCCAGGACAAAATGATGGTATTTACGATCAAGAAATTCCTCTACTATTTAATTGTTACCGATATATCGACTATCGTAGAATATATATGTCGGAAACTAATAAAAAATAAGGATATAGATGGAATGGATTATCTCAAAAGCTATACGGGCGCAACACGGTCAGGATATAACTAATCATTACGATCTCGCACTTTTCTGACAGGAACTATTATGACAGGAACCTAAGCAGTGCCTTGGACTTGTGACCAAGGTGTAGGCTTAAGGAATTCCTTTATTCGATCGAGACACTCACCTCCACTGCTTAGTTTCACTGTTTAATCCTAAGATTAGAGTAACATTAACCTAACCTAACACAAGGCTAACCTAACCTAAACCTAACTCACACCTCCGACACGGCCATTCTGACGCGCGACAGTCCTCGGGCGATACTGAATTTCTAAACTGGAATATGAAAGATTATCCGCTCGTCCTTCCTGACATTAGTCTACTCAACACAAATTCGCACATATAAATTCGGTAAATGTACTAACTGAACTGGACAATTAACTAATCATGGTCTACAACTCTACACCGAACGGCATTAAGGAAACTATTGTCACAGTATCACAATCGAAGTAATATCATTTACATCAAACCGCTCTGGCTAAACGCTAATTTAACGATTAATCATGATTTAAAGCAAGTTGTATCTTCAACGTACCGAACACACACGTTATACTGTCTAGTCAATTAATTCGCACCGATTCCTATCAAGGTACTAATTCTGGCGAAACAAACACTGTGTTTTGGACCGGACTACTGTCAAATTAAGATAATGGCAATTTTCTACTACACAAAAACAACATCACAAGTAGAGCCATGTACCAGAACTGTTTATTCCAATTTTCAAAAGCAACACACTTCTACAAATCCTTGAGTGATACCCTCCATCACCACGACTCTCGCAGCCAACCGGTAATCGCAACTACCATCACACGCGCATCCACCTCGTGGATCGCAACTCTCACGCACATCCATCACATGGACTGCAACAAATTTCAATGCGGTCGATAGATTCTATCACTCAAGAAACCAAAATCCATTTTACTAATCATAATCATCATTAACTTCAACTTAATGTGGTAACTGGTACATGATCTACAATCATTTTTTTTAATCGCGCGGGTTTACATTTTCTAAAAATCGTTCAACGTCTATCTAATAACGAGAATGCTGATAGACCCCATGTGAAGCGAAGGTCAATCCCACTTCTGATGTCGGAAACTAATAAAAAATAAGGATATAGATGGAATGGATTATCTCAAAAGCTATACGGGCGCAACACGGTCAGGATATAACTAATCATTACGATCTCGCACTTTTCTGACAGGAACTATTATGACAGGAACCTAAGCAGTGCCTTGGACTTGTGACCAAGGTGTAGGCTTAAGGAATTCCTTTATTCGATCGAGACACTCACCTCCACTGCTTAGTTTCACTGTTTAATCCTAAGATTAGAGTAACATTAACCTAACCTAACACAAGGCTAACCTAACCTAAACCTAACTCACACCTCCGACATATATAATAAATCATTTTAACATATAGTAACTACATGCAAGATAACTAATGTCATTCACCCCTAAAACGGATCCCTAAACGATGAAAACAAACAGAGCGGACTGCAATCTCACAACTTGTCTTCTACAAACATAAGTATTTGTAGACAACTCGACGGCGCCTGGGAGGCGAGAAAATCTGCTTTATTTGAATAATTTGATTAAGCCGACTCACTGTCACCCCCTAGCCCTTAAGCCAATACACCAAAGCCTATTATTGAATGAAACCCCCAAATAAAAGATTACATTCATCGCAAACAAGCTGATTGCGGCTTTAATTATTTAAAATCTTTTTACTATGGAATAAACTTAGTAAAACAATCCTTATTTTGTTAGCACGTGAACCACGAAAAGTTCAGTTTTCCTCTTCTTAAAAAAAACTTAATAATCTACCATTGCTTTACTATTTGTCAAATATCTTTTGGAGTTTATTTTGAATATTATTTTACATTTATTTATTTTTCAAATTGGAAAACGCAGCATTAATTGTTTATCACCTTAAACATCAGTATTACATATTAACAAATATTTTTTGGATGAAATTTATATCCAAGTTTTTGTGAAATGTGAATTGTATTAAAACTAATTTTATCTTGCATCAAAAATCTTTGAAATAACTTTCTAAGTTAGACGAAGGAAGTTATTTCTAGACGGATGTAAAAATACAATATAGTAATGAAATTAACAAGTTCAAGGCATTAACACAAAGGTTTAATGATGTCCAAGTTATTACTATAACTAGAATTCATGTAGGTTACTTGTCGTGTAAGTATGGCTTAGGTTAATCTAACCTTAGCTTCAAACAGATAACCTGGGCAGTGAAGGCGAGTGTTGCTATTGCATGAAGGACGCCACAAGCCCAAGTCATCAAGTAACAAATCATAATGTTTAATTATTTATATGTTCAGTAGCAGTATCTTCGTCGTGTTTACCCACTAGTCCATTCAATATCACTTCCCCCTTGTAGTGATTTTCAATCTCTCCTCCTTATTTCTCCGACTTTTGTAAAAAAATATTTTAACTGAATATCAGCTATTATTCAGTCTAAACAGTATGTTCTCATAATCAGCTCAAAAGTAGAAATATATTTAAGATTATTTTATTTAAGCTCTGTCCTATTATAAGAATTTTTTTGTGTAATGGAGTTTCCTAAAGCTATGTTTAATGTTCATGTAGCCGCTAAAAATGAAAACATTTCTATTTCTATTTAAGTAAATAATGATTGACTGTTATCTGCCACAATCCGGGCAATGCATTTGCGTAAAACAAACTGACGGGATTTTCCCTTTTTCCTTCCTTAATGTAGGATTACCATCCAGTTTATTTGGGTAGAGATTATTCGTTGGTATGTTTTAATTTGTTCACATGTTGGAATTTTGAGAATTGGAAATGTTTATTTTTCAATTTTTTTCTACTTTTAAGAGCCCAATATAAAATTAATGTATTGAAATTACTAAATAATAAATTCATTTATTTCTAAGAAAATTTACTTATAAGAAAATAATAATATATCTGAGACACGTCCTATAAGAGAAGATTAACCCAAGCTCCAAAATTTCTGTATGTATTCAACGTGGTATTTCCGTCGATTTACTTTCCTAGAGGTATAGCTACCGGCACGTACGTATTGGTTTGATCTGTTTGAATGTGCAGAAGTCACTATTAGGGCCTTTTTAGTTAGGGGCTGTTCTCGCCCCGCGAGAACAGAGCATCACACGCAATAGGTTCATATGCGACGTTTCATTTCTCGGGCGTCTGCTATTTGTAAAAATCGTAAACGTCACGGATGGAACAGCTAATACAGGCAACTCGTTCACAATGTGCAACTTTCCCCCCAAAATTTATTCTCAGACCTAAAGTTAGTTGTCGGCTACTATATACTATTTAATCTTTTCATGCTGACTGCAGTAAGCTTTGAGACTGTGCGTTAGCGTTAGGTATTTAACTAAACAAATGTACTAAATCATTTAACAATAGAGTCAAACTCATGAATCGTATCAGTAAATACAAAATTGTGCCTCTGATATCAATAGAAAAGATGAGTTTTCCGAATCACTGTGGCTTTTTAATTATTTTTACCTACGAAATATACAGTATAATAGAGGAACAATAGAGAGATGAACTAGAAAGTTTCACACGGAACACCAAAAACAACAAATGAAAAATAATTGTAACAAGTAAAAGTTTACGCAAAGAAGGAAGAAGTCAGCCGAAGTGGAAAGATTGGATGAATTTATACCACGCCATTTTTATCTCGGCCGAAAATAAAAGAAAACCTTAAGTCTCACTTAATGTGGACTCGAGGAAATGTGGAATTCTATGTTTAGGACGATTGAGACCCGAGCGTTGGATAAAATGTAAACGCCTCTGGTCCGACCCGCTCGTATAATTTTTGCAGAATTAGCCTATTTTGCGTGGACACCTTGGAAATGGTCTGTCAGATGAGAAGAAGGTGTGTTAAGGAAATGAGGTACTTATGACTCGATTACATTAGGAATGTTGGCAGTATGGTGAATTTACATGTTGGAAAAGCTTTCGTCTACTGTAATTTTTAAAGAAACTAGTGACGATTGACTGAATTTATATATAAAAACTAGCTAACCAGACAGACGTTGTCCTGTCTTATCTACACTATTATACAAAAAGGAAAGATTTGATTGTTTGTATGTTTGTTTGTTGCGTATAGGCTCGGAAAGTACTGAACCGATTTTGAAAACTCTTTCACCGATAGAAAGCTACATCCTTTCCGGGTAACATTGGCTATGTGGTGTTGCCATAAATATTATAATTAAAAAGATATGGCCATTTAAGTGCCATAACGTAGTCATTTTGTAAATTGAAGCGTTTCTCAGGAACTACTAATCCGATTTAAAAATTCCTTCACTGATAGAAAGTGAGTGACAAAGGTGATTTAGTGTTGCCATATACATTCTTTAATTAATAGAATATGGCCGTTTTGTTGCTACTGATCCGATTTTAAAAATTTTCCGCACACGTTTCTTAATTAGATAAGAACCTTCTTCCTGACAATAACAAACACAATAAAAAAAGAATTAGCGAAATCGGTCCAGCCGTTTGTTCGTGATGCCGTGACCAAGGGAAATAGGGATTCATTTTTATATATATAGATGAATTGACGTTTGTTAGTCTCGCTAAAACTCGAGAACAGCTGAACTGATTTGACTAATTTTGCTTTTGAAGTATTTGTAGAAGTCCAAGGCAGGTTTAATAGGTAAGAAATTCTAAAACAATTTTACTGACTTGACTTTTTATCATATACTAGTAGTATAGCTATTTTGTGTATATGTAAAAATTCAAATTGACTCGATTTTTGTTTATTTGTATTATGCTGTTTTATATTATAAAATAAATTGAAACTTGATAATCCCTGGATCCCATTTCATCGGATAAATATAAAATTTTAGTAATTATTTTTACTATCATCATGGTTATTGTTTACTAGCGGCCCATCCCGGCTTCGCGCGGGTGGAATATTTTTTTAAAAACATTTTGGCTCTCCCGCATTTCGGTGCCCCCTCTCTTGCCGCGTTACTTGCTGCGCTGCGTCGCTATACTTTAATAATTTCGTAATATCTTTTGAATGGAAAGTCCGATTTTAATAATTCAAAAAGTAAGTTACTTTTACAGGTATTGAAACAGTCTTGAATACGAAATAATTTATTTGGATAAGGATTAATACGAAGGTATGGAAAACATGGTCTGATTTTGATAGGCATTTTTATTAACTTTTAAAATGTAAAAAAGTAGTTATAGTGACATAACTAAAGTAGTTGGACATATGGTCTCCCGGAGTTTTTTGTAGATATTGATACATTCTATAATATTGTAGAACATTTTTTTGTTCTATCATCAATACTTTTCGCAGCGCATGCGATGAAAGACATTTTATGGCTAATTTTTTTGCACCTTGCCTTGGTTTTAGTAATAATTTCTGAGGATCTCTAATTTTTTTCCGTAATAAATATAGCCTATGTTACTCAGGGAAAATGTAGCTTTGTAATGGTGAAAGAATTTTTGATATCGGTCCAGTAGTTTTTATGTTTATTCGTTACATACAAAAATACAAAAATACAATTCTTTCCTCTTTATAATATTAGTATAGATATAGATTTAAGAGATCCAATATTAAAGGAGTGTTTAATTCATTACAGCAAGATTTTTTCGCCGAAGATATTACTGATCTTAAGCAGCTACGAGAATTTAAAAAAGCATAGTTTAAGACCATGAGCAAGATAATCTTCCAGTTTCTATTTCTAGAGACTAGTAAGATCCAACGAGTGAGTATATTAATGAATAGTTGAGTGGAATATGTGAATATTATAATATTATAAATATGAATAAAATTGAAAACTCATGTTTATTCTACCTGGAACTAAGAGTCAATTTAAGTTGTAAAGTTGTTTATACTTAACCCCATTTGCATTGAATAAAAGCAATAAAAATAAATAAGTAACAATAGATAAAGACAATTTTCGCATGTTTCTTCATAATTTTACAACATCCTAAGATAGTAAAGTTCATTGTACAACTAAAATTACTTGTTTTATAAGTAAAAGGAATGAACACGCAAAAATGATTATTCTTAATGCCATAAAGTTATGGTTGGCAGTGGTCGTATTTCGGGCATGGCATAGCGTAGTAAAAGCTTGGGTATTATAATATTTACATGCTTTTTATTCTTGATTACGGTATATCGATTCGAATTATTCAGGGTCTTATAGTATAAGAGAAATAGCTGAATTTTAGTCAGATTTTAATATTCAAATATCTTTATTTCACATAAGTCTAGTTTTTTATAATAGTTCTAGAGTAAATTATTTCCAAGATAAGTATTTTTAGTAGTAAGCTTAATAGCGCTTTATAACGCTTTTTTTTAAATAAAAATAAAAATATGTTTTAAAGCACAAATTAAAAAAATTAGGTTTAAAAAAAATCCTTTTTTTTATTTTGGTTGCTTGCTAAATATATTATAAAAAAATTATATCTATTTCAGTAGAGCAATACGTAACAATTTAAATCGTACGTAGTATAAAACAAAGTCGTTTTCCTCTGTCTGTCTGTCCCTATGTACGCTTAGATCTTTAAAACTAGGCAACAGATTTTGACGCGGTTTTTTTAATAGATAGAGTGATTGAAAAGAAAGGTTAATATAATACATGCATATTATAGTAGAGAAAGAAAGAAACAAAGCCGGAGCGGGTCGCTAATAAGATAATAAAACTCTCGTGATCCTTAAGAAATAATGAATTTATCACCAACACACTTAACTTAAGCTTTAAGCAAAGTTAACTGTATGAAATCACTAGACAGGCTGTGTCAGATCTAATTAGGAGTTTATTTTGTCAAGAATTGATTACCCAACTTTAAGGGCTATCAATAGTGTTGCTATGAAAATATTAAAAATATGAACGTAACTGTTTTTCTGTTTGTATGTTACACTTTTAAGCTTAAGCTACTAAACAGATTTCGCTGATATTTGGTGCAGGTATTAACTAGAGCATGGGAAAGGATACGTTTTATTGGAATAAACCGTCTTGAAGGGGTTGAAGTGCTCGTCTTTGGGAATTGATGTTGAAAACTGAAATTTAAAAAATTGCAATAAAGGATGAAAGTTCGTATGGGAGTTCATCATATATGAATCGGAGAAATTAGAAAGAGAGGGATATAGATAAACACTACGAGGGGGCGATATTAAATGGACTATTTTGTAAACGCAACTTAGATACTGCTACTGAACCGATAAATAATTAACCATTATGATCTCTTACAGTCACGAGAGAAACCTAATACTTGTGACAAGGGTCTAGGTTTAAAGGATCCTTTCATTCAATTGAAACAGTAGCCTCCACTGCCCAGGTTCTCTGTTTAAAAGTTTGGTTATAATAGCTTAAGACGCATAAACAATATTATTAAGTTGAAAATTAAAATGTAAAATTAACACTAAATACACGTACATTACATCTGGGCGAAGACGGGCAGTTTAGTATTGTTTTACAGATAAAAATATATAGTCGTTGGTTCTTAGACTATAGCGTGTTATAGCACAGTCACGACCTACCTTTGAATATTTAAGCCTTGATGTAGGTGTAATATTACTTCTGTACCTAGCTCCTAGACGAATTGTTGTTTGTAATTACTAAACGATTATATCATACCAGTATACTAACATAGCTTACACAACAAATTGCTGGTTTATATGGAATATCTATACTTGTTTCAGTCTAGACAATTATATTTAACCGCCGACGCTACAATGACGGGTTGTTATAAGTACGTGTGTATCTGTATGTCTGTGGTATCGTAGCGCCCTAGATAATTGATCGAATCTGATGAATTTTTATTTGTTTGTAAGGTAATTTAATCAAGATGTTTATAAGCTAAAATTTCTGAAGATCTGGACAGCCGTTTAAGGACTATCAGCTTATTCCTGACAACAATCTTATTTGTTCGAATCATTAATTATAGAAATTCTGCAACTGACCATAATTGTAATACATTTTTCTGTTAATTTAGTCCGATTAAAAACATACATTGTTAGATACTACTTAAAAAACGAAGGACATAATAACTATTTACAGAACTTATATATTTTCGAGACAGTGAGGCTTTCTGCAAGAAACCAATAGAAACTACTAACTATTCAAACTTTATTAATGTTTAATAGATTATGGAAATGAAAAAATATCGGTTCATGTGGGAATAATATTTTTTTTAATACCAAGAGAAGATTATCACAAAAAAAAACAAACTACCCGATCTTCTATAATATACTTAAAATATTTCTGAAAAGAAAATTTTATGTACAAACATACTTTTACGATCTCCGAGCAGCTTTATTAATGTCCCCTACCCCTTTCCTATATTAAAATAATTTAATAGCTCTTTTAGGTATTACATTGAGATCATTTATAGAGAATAGTATTTATCACTAATATCTTCGTGCGACTTTGGCTGCAGAAACGAACTGTTTTTGTGTAAACAAATCCCTGTAACAAGAGTATGTAGCCGATGAGTTAATTCTTAGGTTCTAAAATATCTTTGTGCATATTGTGGGATATTTTAGATTAATATTGAGTAAATTAGCTCTTTGTTTTGAAGGTCTGTTAAGTGTTTTTCATCGTACAGTAAAATTTCGTATTTGTTTTTTCTCTCTACGGACTTTAATAATGAAATAAATAATTAAGTTCCACCCTTACTTTCAACGTGGGCTTACATATTCCCTGTGACCTTTAAATTTTAGAGTAAACTAGCTATCGGCCCTCTTCATATCCTCTAAGGAGATTATATTTATAGAAATAAGCCGCAAACAACAACATGGTCTACTAAAATATATCTATATAATTACCTACCTGTACCTGTACCTGGAGCTTGAGACCTAGGAGTAGATATCAAGACGTTTTTTTATAGCCGTAAGCTCACAATTTCACTGCTCGACCTCACTGCCAAATATTAAAATGATAAAGTACATAACTCACGTGCTCCTTGATAACGGAATCCTAACACGCCAACAAACGACAATACATTATCATTATTATCATCGTCATCACGACCCGTCAATAGCCCACTGCTGAGCCGGGTCTCCTCCTCAGAATGAGGAGGGTGTTAGGCCATAGTCCACCACGCTGGCCCAGTGCGGGTTGGCAAACTTCACACACCTTTGAGAACTTTAGGAAACTTTCAGGAGTGCAGTTTTCCTCACGATGTTTTCCTTCACCATTAAAGCAAGTGATATTTCATTGCCTAAAACACACATAACTCAGAAAAGTGATCCCACGAACTATTGATTGTGGATCCAGCGCCTCAACCACTGAGCTACTATATTATATATATCTACATTAAAATTCCACATAACATTACTCGAAAGTTCAAGGATATGTCCACACGTTACAAATCTTGTTAGGGTAACCTTAAATTATATACTACTGCCTAAACACAGCGTACTACCCTTACGTAACGAACATAAATCAAACGCCTTTAATCATTCCTTTTACACATAAAAACAAAAGTAACTTCTACTACAGTAAGTATAGTTTATATTCAATATAACTTCATGCAATAATACTCTTTAATACCATCGAAATAAGGACTACAATTTCGTGTACTGTTTTTTCAATATCGTCTACCATAGTATTGTAGCTGACTACGTAGCAATCATCTGATTTAATGGTCGGATGCCATGTCGAAAGAATTTCATAAAATAGGTACCTTCCATGAAAATGCCTTAGGAAGTACGTGAACAGAGGAAAAAAAATCTTAAACGATACCTCGCGTGACTTACGCGTGGTCAATGAAAATTTGGCGATTTGTACTCATAAGTTTATCATAAATATTGTATAAACGTATTTGTTTAAATATATACATCAAATTAAAAGGCTAACTTAGTATAGTTATAACTATTAATAAAAAATTCTAAACAACCCCGACTGAAAACCAAGTATCGATATTAACTTGTATAAGTCGATCTTTTGTATTGTTGAAACAAAATATAGAAAACAGCAGTCACTATAGAGTTATCAAATATTCATAAAATGCAATAAAATATATAATGTAACGTACTTTAAAAAAGGTTGATACTGGATTCTAATCCATACTCGATATCTAAAGAAAGATATCGAAAAATGTATTTTCATCTCTGCGGTGGAAGCAATGTCAATGTGTTAACTTTATCAGAGTCAGACCGTTACCTTAGGGGATTAAAAATTCTCCTCTTTAGCATTTTAACTACTAAATAAGCCTATAAATTAAAGAATTTCATTAGGTAATTAATCCTCTATGATAATAAAAGTCTCAAAAGAAAGAATTATTGGTAAATATTTATTTCAAAGAAAATTAAAGCTAAAGATACACGTTTTTGCGTGCGTTACTCGTTATAATCTTCTTTACATAGTATAAAATAAAGTCGCTTCCGTTGTCTGTCTGTCCTTATGTATGCTTAGATTTTTAAAACTACGCAACAGATTTTGATACTAAATACTTTACTTTTAAAAGGTAGAGTGTTTCAAGAGGAAGGTTCATATGTATAATACAATCATATTATAGTAGAGAAAGACACTGTGCGAAGCCAGAAGCAGGCCGCTAGTTATAACTAAAGCTTTGAGTTCGTTATTAGGTACTTTATTTACATTTAGTTGTCATAATCGTCATTAACATCATCATCAATCAAAAATTGGATCTAAATCATGATACTTGAATAGTGAAATCTATTATTATTATTATACCGTTAGGAACTGATGAATATAAGCTATATTACTGACTATACAGGAACACATTATACGCTGATGATAGTCTTATTAAGTCTGTACTTAAATCTACTTTGATTTCTCTCCCCACCAGATATAACAACAACTTTAATACCAGTAACTTCCAAGTCACGCAATACAGTATTTAAGGATGCACATTGCATTTTTTCATTTTTTCGCTCCCAACGTTCATAGAAAAGGCTATTACGAGCAAAAGACTTGTATACAAGACTTCATACTGGGAACTATTATACTTGGGGAAGTTATTTCAGATCTCTAATCGATCTTGCGTTCTTTGAATAGCTCAATATAAATAATTCCAATTCCAGGAGGCAAATTATAAATAGTTATAGTTACATTAACTCTCACCTTTAATACTCGACGTCTATATTAAATGCACAATGTATTTAAGGTACCTAATTGGATAAGGATTAATGCTGTATTGCTTAAAATCGCTTCATAAATAGGCCATTATTTCTCGTAAAAAGTAAAGGATAAAAAATGATTATTGTGGGTTATCCCTAAGAGATAGATAGATATACCATCGCGGACTTTTTTGTAGACCTTTTTAAGGTGTACAATACTGTAGTACATTAGTTTGATCTATCTCTAAAGGTTCAGCCAACGTCATTCACTTTAGAAACCTCTAAAATTATCAGTGTTTCTCTACGATATTATACATGTGCTATACATATAAACCTTCCTTATTAATCACTCTCTCTATTAAATAAAACCGCATCAAAATCCGTTTCGTAGTTTTAAAGATATAAGCATACATAAGGACAGGAGGACAGCGGGAAACGAATTTGTTGTATACTATGTAGTAACTAGCCGACCCGTCCTCGCTTCGCTGAGGTGTATTCAAACCGTTCACTCACACTCACTCATTTATTCATTCATACCTTGCCACTCGTAACTGTAAATATACTGTCGTATGTACCAATTGTTCATCCGTAATTAAAACTGTTAATATTGTTATTTTAACTTGTAGAGTTACGAAATTTTATAAAAAAGTTTCCATAAATTAATACGTAAACTGAACCAAATTAATAATAAAAAAATAATTTAAAAAAAAATATGCCTTGAAGTTTTATTGCCTCTAAATAAAAATAAATCCATACTGTAGAACTTATTTCCCCGCCTAGTAACGTCTTACTTACAATTTAAGGAATATTGCCGTAGTCTCCCAATTTGCCGTAGTCGGGGGTCACACTTTAAAAATAAACTATAAACCAACCAATAGAATCGCTTTATTTGACACAATGTGAGCGAGGCAAACACATCCCTGTTAACGCATCCTCGCATATCTCTGGAGGAAACGCAGCCTTAAGCGACATGTTGCAGCAAAGCTGTTGATAGGATAGGGCTTACTTCACTTCTCTTAATATTCAATAAAGTGTTCTAAAAGACTTCGACATCATAGTTCTCTTTTATAATTTTACTTATTATACGAAAAAAAAACGATAAAACCAACCGACAAAAGGGCTAACTGTGCATTTCAAATTGTATATATTCATCGTAAAAATAACATTTTTAATCGAAAAAGGAATTTTTATATAAACCAGTATTATCTCCGACATAATCTTCAACTATCAAACCATCTGATCTTCATATAATATTGCGTAAATTCAAAAGCAGATCACGTAAATAACAGTAACTACCAGCAATTTGTAGGCCGTTACAAACCTTAGGATTCTAGAAGCTTCGATATATCGTGAAGTGAGACTGGAATTTATCGGGTACCTTTGCTGATTGCTAACGTACGCCAATAAATGTGTTTTTAGTTTATTCTTAGGACCGCTAAATCTTTTTACCTTCTTCGAATGTATTAGGATAATATTTTAGTTAAATAGTATATAATATAATATGTGTTTACTTTTTTATCAAAAATAATTAGAGCAAGGACTCCCGCCCCGCAATGTTTACGAAATACTTGTACGACCCTAAAAAGGTGGGGTGTCTAAAACGCTGGCAGCATTTCCTCTTGGATTAGCCCTAACACTTAGATCACCAGTGGATTGAATGACGCGGGAGGAGAGTTCAGAGTAAAAAACTTGAACCTTATTTCCGCTGCTCCCGCCGAAAGTGTCCATTTTAAAACCTACAAATAATTTTTAGCCATGTCGTTGAATATCTATATTTCTTAAGATTATTCACAAAATAAATTCTAAAGCCTAAATTTCGTTTCATCCTCTTATGTAAGCTGTCAAGCTGATCTTATTAAAACAAGCAAAGTTTATACTCAACTAAAACACTACAGATTAATAATAAAAAGTATACATTTTGTTTTTAATAAAATCTGTGGCAAAGTTTTACGTCCTCCAGACTACCTTATTATCATTTAAAAATCAGGTCGGAAAAGTTAGGTACAAAGCAGCCGCGCCTTAAATTCTAAAACAACACCCGAACCGTATAATATCGAGTTTAGAGCTCCCGTCAATTTGAGACCGGTTTTTCAAAGGATCCATTACAAATTTGCTCATGTCGCAAAATAGAAATTTACCTAAATTCGACTAGAAAGGCGACGGCCCAGTTCGTACTCGCCATTCGTACTTTATTGGAATTGTACCTTCAAAATCCCTTTTCCTATCGGACCCTAACGTATATGTTGATGCGAATTGGAAACCTTTCCTTTGTATTGAGATGTGTGATATTGTAACCTATTTTTATGTAAACATGGTTTTCACCTATTAAACACTACATAATAAATAGGTCTAGCTGTATTCTGCGAAAATTGATCTCCGCGATTGATACGATATTATTGAAATTATCGTTGTGGCTTCTACTCAGTATCTTGTAATTTTTATCAGCTACCTTATATTAAAATTCAAAATAATAATTCCAGAAAATATAGTTACGAACTATTGATTAATATACAAAGAAATAAACGTAGACAAACTTATTTAGCTAGCTTTGCTGGTATAAATTCCTCTTAGGACCGAAATTAATGTTATATAATTTGAAAAATAGGTAACAAAAATGATGAAATTGTAGGTTTCGTTGTTTTTCATATTCAATATAATATAGTGTATTAAATATATAATTCAATATATTGTATTGTATAAAAATTATTGCTGTAGTATTAAAATTTAGGGAGAAAAATGAGGATTATTTTTGTTTGGAAAAAAGTGTTGCTATCAATACTTCTTTTTTTTTAGTCCAAAATTAACTTAGAGAAACTTAAAATAAGGACACAAAAATATAAAAGATGATTTTAAAATGGCAGACAAGCACTTTCACGTCATGTTCATGATAGCTGAATTTCAGCTATAGAAACAAAACTTCAATCTATTATTACCATATTCTCGTAAGCATGAATGTAATAAAACCTTAATGAATCTAGTGAAACTCATTACTTGGTATCATTTAAACATAATCAGTTAAATGCGTTACATAATAATGAGGTGATATAAACCGTTAACATAGCGTAGGCTCATTAAATCTACCCACAATTTATGTGGACGTAGATAAAAGCACCTGATAACTTGGCGAACCCTAAAATAATAAGCTAGCTAATAGTCTACGTAGCTAGGTAAAATATCCTTTGATAATTTATTTAAATTCTGCAGATTATTTTTAAAGTTATTCAAACACATTGATGTTCCCTGATTCCCGTCAACTGAGACTAATTTAATTAAGTGATACTAAATGAGGATGGCATACTAATTTATGATGATAAGCTTATCAAGTGGTACTAAATGAGGATGGCTTATGTATCAACTAATGCTAATTTAAAATGACATGCTTGTAAACTGATGCTAATTTAGAATGGCATACGTATCAGTGATTCTAATTTAATGTGACACGTTCGTCAACTGATACTAATTGAGGATGTCCATTAACTGAAAACGATTTAATCCATCAATTATTGTATATTGTACACGTCTATTAACTATTGTTATAATACACCTTATGATTGGAAAGTTTCCAAGAAAAAAATTGAAATTCCTCTATAAGACGTTTAATAGTCTGAAATCTACTGAAACCACTATCTAAAATACGAGGTGAGCTCGAAACATAATGGACTTTTCTTGCACAAGATATAAATTTGAGTGACGTTTTTATGGAAACTGACAATAACAGTCGTTCCATTCACAATCGGAATACGACAAAGAGATGATTGAAAATAGTCTCGTTCCACCTATATTGACAACAGGAATAACTTTGAGAGTACTGGCAATGGGATGTTGCTAATGTTCATAACTGGTATTGCATCGTTCTGTATTGAATTTTTTACGACTTTGATGGACTGCACAGAATTTTTAGAAATAATGAACCCTAACTAATTAAGTATAACATTAAAATAAAAAGCTATGACAATTGTGAGCCTATCTCCAAAACTAATTGATAATCTATTTATTTGCTTCGGAATAGGAGCCTAACTGGTACATATATATCTCAACTAGTAATATGATAAATGCGAAAGTAACTACGAGTATGTCTGTCTGTCTTTTACGCTTTCACGCTTTAACCACTTAAACAATTTTGATGAAATTTGGCACGGAGACAATCTAGAGCCTGGTAAAGGACATGGGTTAGTTATTTTAAGATCAGTTGTTTCATTTAAATAGACAAAGAAAGAAAATGTAAACGTACGTATAACATTAATAGAAATAAGATATTTATCGTTACGTGAGATTTCATCTTTCAAATCATAAACATCTAAAAAACTTTCTTTTTGTGAGAAATGTGAATAATTTTCTAGAATATTTGCTGCGTTTCGAAACGACAAGTTATTTTTAAGCTTTTATTTAACTTGCAATACTGTTTCTAGGAAACTGTTTCGGGTTCAAAGTTTATGTTGGAATTTTATACAACTTTCATTTATTCCGTGTGCTGAATTCAGTATTTACATAGCTTCGTGAGCTTTCATTGTTAATATTTTGAGAATTAAAATTATCTAATATCTTTAATTGGTTTTCTATGATTCTAATGATTTCGATCAAACTTGGTATTTGGATCATCATCATCACAACACATTAATGGCCCACTGTTAAGCTGGGTCTCCTCCTCAGAGTGAGGAGGGGGATAGGCATACCCCACCACGCTTGTACAATGAGGATTGGCAGACTTCACACACCTTTGAGAACGTTAGGGAACTCTCAGGAGTGCAGGTTTCCTGATAATATTTTCTATCACCGTTAAAGCAAGTGATATTTAATAGCTTATCACACCTACACATAACTCAGAAAAGTCGGAGGTGTGTGCCCAGGATCGAACTCGGACCTCCCGAGTAAGAGATCAATGTCTTAACCACTGGGCTATCTATATATGTATATATATTATATCACGAGAATTTTGTGTATCTAGTATAATCCAAACCCAACATTGATTTCATTTTTAAATATAACATATTTTCAGACCTTTAGCTTCAAAATTTGGGGTAAACTCATACAAACTTTCATCCCCTAATTGAAGAGGTTTAGGGGGTAATTTTCGAAGTTTTATAATTTTTTTAGTTGTTTTAGTTGTTTTTGCTTACATATCAAAATTTACCTTTCTAGGACTTCAGGAAGTCCCTAAGAATTTTGATGATCATCAGTGAGTCAATGATTAAATCAATATAAACTAAAGTATAAGAGACGTGCTATTCAAACATTATATTCTTAATGAATCTACTACTGACATTATATCCCGAGAATTTTGTAGATCTGGTATAATGCAACCCCAAGTTATGAGGGGAAAAAAGACGAAGCACTTCGAGAAAAGATAGCAGCCCTTGCGCTTAGCTTAGCTCGTCTTAGCGGAGCACTACCGTGCCACCAGATTTTTCCCATAAAAAGCAACAATTTCACTAGTGGATAATACCTATATAGAGAAAAATAAATTAAAAGTAATTTTTATACATGAATTCCTGAACATATTCTCGATGTATTCAACATGAATAAATGTTATTTGAATACCATCATTTACAAAACATTCTCTGCTTCCGAAGCAGCAAACTTTCCATGCGTGTTAATTGTTCTAACTCCAACTCCAAAAACAATGTCTTTGTAATTGGACACGGGTAAGATTCAAAGTATTTAAGAGTTTGCTCCAAGTTTATCCAAAACAAGACCAAGGAGCTAAATAATACATATCGTGTTACGCAAATATAATTCTAAACTTTGCCACATTCAGGGACTATCTTGATCATGATATTTGTTAGGAATTTGCGGTTTGGTTGGTGTTTCTATTTAATATTATATATAAGAATTATACTACACAGTAACATGTAAAAGACAATCGTAGATAATTACCGTTAAACAATCACGAAATCCTTTACAATAGAGTCTAGCATTAGGACACCACACGATCTGTACAGAAGGTCACTAGACGAGCTCCGTTTCCATCCGAAATCTATCAGAACAGAGGTTATATATTGTCTTGTTATAAATTTTTACGTGGGTATGATTGAAATAAAAGTAAAGGAACTTCTCGGTAATACAAAATTATAAGCGGTATTGCTAACTTTAATATGAATTTCCATCTCAAGTTAACAGCATTAAATATAAACTGCACAGTAACACATAAAGGTAATTAGATAACACTTTGGACAGACAGGTGATGAGCGCTTGGGATGTGTGACACACACGTCTCACGTGACCTTTAATTAGAAAACCTTAACACCGGTCACACTGATTTACAATAGATATTATTTATTATACGTAAAAGCTTATAATTCCAGGGAAATATAAACAGATAGCCAGATAGACAGATTATTAACGCCTGGCGCTTGTGGCCCAGGATAACACAACCATACCTAGCTAAACTGAGTGATGATGAGTGATCTCAATAAGGGACATTTAACACCAATTAAATTGCTTCACTGTAACAATACTTATTCTGAATTCGATCTATCGGTTAAGAGATTATAAGAAGTCAAACCGTTTGTGTGTAACTATTTTTAAAATATTCCTATCGGAAACCAATAGAAGGTTATCAAAGGACAAAGATATTCTCGACATATAGAAATATTTCCGTACTATTTATATTCTGAAGGTAAATTGAATGGAATAGTAAATCAAAGACGAAAAACAAAATATTTAGTGAAGTGAAATTGCTTATTCGTGGCCCCTTTTCTTGGCGAATTGTTTGTGCTGCAATGTCCTCCCACACGAATGCTCATTGTGTCTGCTTAGTCTAATAACATGGGTAGAGCGATTAAATTATCATATTATATATTTACATTCTTCTGAAATAAAATAGTACATTTCGTAACTATTGACGGGGGAAGCTTTCATACCGATAAGAAAAGCAGTTTTGAGTATATTTTTTCTACTACCTCAAAGAGAGATAAAAAATAGAAAGCGAGAAAAAAGAAAAATTAAAGAGACGAAGAAAATAAAAATAGTTAATTTTTGTTCTAAGTAGTAGAAAAAGTATTATTAAAGCATATAAAGTACCTAAATTTAATTTAAAACAGTCACCGGTTTTTATTCGAATGACTTCTCTCTCACACAGAAGCTACGCCTGATTTCTTCTTCAGGATTAAAAAAAGTCATTAAGTATATAATTGTCTGCTAAATTTCATTGAAATCAAGATAACACTCACATTATACTGCCTAATGCTATCTAGCACCAGTTATAGCAAAACACCATTACACTTCAATTACAACTATTTAGACGATATTCACTTTATGACATCTCTTGTCAAGCTTCAGCTGAAAAAAAAATAACATTAAATACGCTTTTAAGAAGTCCTTCATACATTTTGAATGAAAAATTGTTTTTTAAACTCATCTTTCACTTAGCAACTGAGCAATGGATTGATGGATCTTTTGCATCATGATTTAGTAATTTATTAATTTCCTTCGCTTCAGGAAATATACACAATACTTTATTGCAGCTAAGTTGATATATATATATATATATATATATATATATGTCGAGGATTTTAAATGGTGTGAAGGAAAGAGGTGAGAGGAATATTGGAAAACACTAACAGGGGTAATATTGGAAAACTAACACATCAATGCCCTCCGCATTGAATGGAATATTGCTTAAACGCAACGTTGATACTTTTACTGAACCGATAAATAATCAAACATGATCTCTAACAATTACGAGAGAAACCTAAGCAGTGCCGTGGACTTGTGACCAAGGTGTAGGCTGTAAGGATATCCTTTAAGTGATCACGACACTCGCCTCCACTACTCAGGCTCTCTGTTTAAACACAAGGTTAAACGCACATAAACCTAAACTAACACGAGACGTGGTAACTAGATTGTAAGGTACTCACGTGACCTTGGTCGAACAGCACTCTTAGCACTAATACTGCACTGCACAACACAACACTATTCAGAGACTACTTCACTTCTTGAGAGACCGCGCACGACTAAAACTTCAGTCAGACTGTCGATGGCATAAAAGGGTCGAAACTGTCAAAACAACGGAAGTGACTACTACCCTACTTCAACGCCATAGATAGCGATGACGATTCGATTACTGGATAATCTTTTACTATTCTCCGACATACATTTAATTATAAATCATCTAAGTTATCATTTTGATTGATTATACAGGCTTAGATATTATATAAATAATTTCTATTTTAGAAAAATAACTCTTTTCATCTATACTTATATGAGTATATAAAGTTGAAGGGGTAATCCCTGGAAATACTGAACCGATTTTAAAAAATATTTTGCCAATAGGAAGCCACACTATTGGTGAGTGTCATAGGTAATATATTAACCCGAAAAATGCAAAGACTTTTTTATGGTAGTCGGATGTGCAAAGTAAATCGGTGAAAAAACTGTCTAACGAAAACGTGTCTTACGAACGCTGCCTTAATGATAAAAGATATATGATTCATAGTTGCGGGTATAGTAAACATGAATAAATAAATGAGTGTGTTAGTGAACAATTTGAATACACCCCGACGAAGCGAAGGGTCGTTTATTTATTTTTCATAATTATTGTTGTTTTTTTTTCATGAAAGAGGGTGTATGTAAAAATGAAGATGTGTTTTTAGAAGAGTTAATGGAATTGATAAAGTATCAGTACAGGATTGAAATTGAAAATATTATATTTCATCTACTTTCTACATATATGGATAGTTGAAAGCTTTTAAAATGGACTACACCGTAGCCTAGACAACACAAGCGTTGCGGCTTGCGTTAATTAACTACTGACTGAAAACTTGCTACAATAGGTTTCAGTTATTTGAAAATTGTTAATAACGTAACTATCTACAAATGTTGCTAAACAATGAGCTACCAAATTTCCAACTTTTGCTATGCTGTTATATTACAAGTAATTATTTCTCTGAATAAAATGAACATCCACTTTAATATGTTGTTAAAGCGGTCACGAATATTAATACAAGCGACGCTTCTTATGTAAAAAACTGGTCTAAGCAAGAACTCGTTGTCTTTATTATGAAAAATAGTAGGTCATAAGTGTAAAGATTTTCTCCATACTCATCTAGATACATTTCCCGATAATTTGAAAAATTACTAAGAAAAACAGGACCTTAAATTGACAGAGAAGGTTTCAAGTTAGGTAGGACTATCGCGTAATAATAGATTACTAAATCCTTAAAAAATACATTACAAAGTTACAAGCAACATACGAATAGACACAAATGAAATAATATCCTGAAACTTTTAGTGCAGTAAAATAAAAGATCTTGAGATATCAAAGCCAATTTTTCCAAATAACGAAATACGAGATATATGAAAGTACAATAAAATAAATAATAATTCATTTCAGACCCGTATAACGACCAATAATTTATAATGGCGACATTTACATAACAAAACAAATATTTTCTGTAACCATTGCAAGATGGTAAATCGCATACCCTCATTCGATCTGTGGACCTGATAAGATTCTTATGAGGATAGGATCCAGTACAATTTTCCTATGAGACCAAATAGAATCGAGATTAGGGAAAACTTGGATCTGATCAAACAAGGCCGTAAATGTTTATGCAAGTGTCTAAAGACTATTGGAACTAAACCAAATTGCTGGCAAGGCATGTTTTTTGAATGTGTGGGGACGTGATATTTGTACTTATATTTGTTCTAGATCTAGGACATTTTGTGTATTTGCACAGTACTTGCAAAGGTTATGGGATTTTAAACTTTATATGGTATTTTTGTCATAATTTGTAGATAGTTTTATACAGAGAGAACTTCAATATCACGGCTTGTTCACTAGAATTTACTCTTTTCTTCTTATTACTCTTGATATTTACATACCTTCTCTTTTAGTAAAACTTGTAATAGACAAGTTTTACTAAAAGCTGTTTAGATAGCAAAAAAATGCAATCCAAATTAAAAAGTTATTAGCAAGTTTAGGAAGCCTTAACTCTCACTAATAGTTTGAAAATCAATTATTATTTATTGTGCAGACATTGTAAAATATTCTTACTGTTTTGATTTATCCCTAGAGATTGATATACTGAAGTATTTTATTATAATCGCATTTAAAACTTGCTGATTGTACATTATTGTTTGGAAATATCTACGTTTATTTAAAATGCGGGAACAAGTCTGAGAAATTTTGACTGTAAAATGAGAAAAAGAAAAGAAAAACGGTTTTTTTTAAATAATTTACTCCCACTTTCCCACTTAATCGTTTTCACTAAACTTATCCACCTAATCACTTACAATCTTACTCACCTATTCACTCATCCACCCAATCACACACTGACCCACGCACACTCGTCTAATCACTCATACCATCTTTTTCTTTATTAAATAACCACCAATTTAATACTCATCCAAAAAAAACTAAACCTCAGAGTAGGAAACAGTAGTTTAAAAAAATCATCTGAATTAGTCCAGCCGCTCTAAAATTTTGTACATATAAAAATTACCAATTTATTCTTCTTATTATATTTAAGAGGAAGGAGTTCGGTATTATAATTTCATTTAAGAATGATGTCTTTTGAAGTAATACCGAATTCAGATGTGAAGCTTACAAATACTTAAGTTCGTATTTATGACAATCTCTCTTAAATGTTCTGTTCATCCTCGGCTCTCCCATTACCATTGTTGGAGCGAACTCGTTTAGAGCTAGAGCTAGGAACTCTGCCAAGATTTAAACAATTCCTTTTAATTTGACGTTACGTAAGCGCCACGTAGCTACGTAGTCTCGTAGTGAGCTTCAATGGGATGTCATACTAGGTTTACCAGAGCTTCCTCTACATATTGATTGCTTGCAAAATTCCATTTTGTGTTGTCTATTGCAGCAAAAAATTTTTTGTTCATTCTTAAAAAATACAGATAAATATAATACGACACCGCTTTATATAACAATATTAATAATTACTAGTATTTAAAAACAAATGTTATTTAATGGCACTTCGTCGCTGCCTACGCACGCTTTCGGTTATTGACCATCTTACGACGGTATTTTTATGATATATTTTATTCAATTCTATTTAAAAGATATTCTCATCGACATATAATTAGACACCATATTTATTTCGGCACTCGGTATGTATGTCGGTGCCTAAGTCAGGTTTAGGTTAACCTAACTCTATTAAAAGGCCTTGCAACCCTACACCTTTTTCACAAGTCCGAGGCACTGCTTGAGTTTCTGTCGCAATTGTAAGAGATCATAATGTTTATTTATTTACCGGTACAATAGCAGTACCTACGAGGTTTTTACCATTACCCAATAGTCCAGTATAGTTTCTATTGAATAGTAAATGGTGACTGACAATGTTTAGATATAAATAATACTTTTTCATTATCTAATTAAAATTCTAAATTTCATCTAAAATATCAATCAGATTCTTATACAGAAACTTTGTAACGCGACTCAAACTTGCCTTTATCCAAAATTTCAAATTCTTTATCGAAAGAAATACTGTTAAACTCTATATCTCAAAAAGCCAGGCAATATCTAGAGACTATAAATTTATGTAAGGGCTTTTAGTATATCGCTAATGGCATAAAATATACGCAGAAAATTTAAATCAAGTTGTAGTCGACTTCAAGGTCAAAGTTAACAAATCACAGAAGGTAATTCTAAGTTTGTTATTAGAAGACATTTATAACTTCTTTGATTCTAAATTACCTAAATATAACTAAAGATTTTTTAACGACTTTAAAAAATTAAAAGGTGGTTTACAATTCGATTGTATTTCATTTTTTTTTATTTGAAAGGATTATATCTATCAACTAATAGATTGTTTGAATGTTTTTTAAAATCCAGTTATCTTAATGGGATAAAGATAAGCAACACCATTGATAACTTTATATTTGCGGGTAGTACTTTTTATTTTATTCCAAGACTGTATGTTATGTTGGGGTTTAGGGTAGGATAATAACAAAGGCCATCTCGGGCTATAGTTACGGTTTACTGCAGAGGAGAGGAGCACCCCGGATGGTTTATCGGATTGGGCTACTTGCTTCAGAGGTACCTAATATTTCGGATTGCCTCCATCAGGGGCAGTGGGGACTTGGGAAGGTATCTGTAAGCAGATTCTTCCGGGTTAGCAAAAAAAAGAATAATAATAAAGAAAGTTAATTATCACTTCCGTCGCGTTATTTTAATACCAATGACTTTTGATAGCCTCGAATAGCCTTGAATGAGTAAACGATTATCGAATAATCGCATTGTCATCGCCATCTAGATAATGGAGTAGTAGTAGCGAAAGTGTTAAGTGTAGTCTTATGTTAGTGCTAGGAATGCTCTTTGATTAATGTCATGTAAGTCCTTACAATGTAATTCCCACGTGGTTAATTAAACACAACGTTAGGTGAGCCTTGTGTTAAGTTAGCCTTAGATTAGGTTAGCCTTGTGATAGGTTAGGTTTATGTGAGTTTATCTTAGGTTCAAACAGAGAACCAAGGCACTGCTTGTATTCCTGTCAGGATGATTTCTATCAGAGAGATATAGTTTCGATCAGATAGAGATCGTAACATTTAACTATCTTAGGTCCGTATCGCGCCCATCGATTTTAAGATAGACCATTCGTTGTGTATCTAAAATACGTATAACTGATTGTAAATAGCTAACTCATCACTCTCTCCCACGTTCGTTTTCTCCTTCGACATATATAACCTCTGTTTTAATAGACTTGAGCCAGTTGTTAAACAGGACTCGCATGGTGAATATTATGGCTATGCAGTGGTATGGTGTCATAATGCTGGGTCTCCATTACTAATGTTTCGCGTAAGTTTGTAATATTAGTTACTCGGTTAATTGCGTATTATTACTGTCTCAATCATGTTATTGTGTGGTATCGGCCCCAAGTAGATAACCATCATTACTTACTTAATTCATTCAGAATTTATCATTTAATGAAGTGAACGAACAAACGTTTATTTTCAACTATACTTGACCAATAACTTTGTTTAAAATATTTTCTCGGAGAAATTTAGCGAAGTTTTTTAATGTGTCTAAAGGTCTACCCTTCTCGATCAATATATAGGCACTTAGTATATCATTAAAGAAGTAAAAGTACAAGTCTCGTTAACTTAAATTATTCATTTTGTTTTACTATACCAAAAAAGGATTTTTAGATCTAAAGCGTTCATGTAGATAGATGTTAATGAGAGCCGGCGAAATTAAGGACAAAAGACTAAGCCTAGCTAACAATACATCAACAATGTTCTTAAAATGAATACCTAACAATATGGTTAACCAGCCTAAATGGTTTTATTTAGTTACGAAAAACAAATTAAGCGTAGTAAGTAAAAAGGTACAAGGGTAGACTTTATTCACGTAAATATATTTGATATAAAATGTATTTTGATACGCACAATATTTAATTCAATATTTTTGGTAATGTCCCAATTTAAAACATTTTTAAAGACTACTTATTACGTGTTTCGTTACGTGTTTAGGCCAAATCCCATTGCTAAGCTGAAATAGATTTCATTTCAGCAAATAGCCCCCCTCGCTTTTCTGTAGTACTCAGTATGATTTCTTAGGTTTTCACGATTTTTATACATTTTAAAATAAAAACGGTTTTTATCGTATTTTATTTGATTTCCTTACGCTTCAAATACTTTGCAGTGTTCGTGGTCACACGACAGTCTGTCCTGTAAATAAAGTAAAGTAAAATAAATTAAAGTAAAAAATAGAGTATTTTAAAATGAAATACTCATTCCCTTACGCGTTCATTCATTCTTTATCTCCCACCTGTAACTATTTTCCATTAAATTTTATATTTACAATGCAAAGTTTGTCATCGACTTGCAGTGGAGACCATCATCACAATATCTTCCGTCTCACTCAATCGCTTTTTCTTTTGTACAAATCTTGTCCTGATAATAACTAACAATATTATTATCCAATTCGGTGCAGTCTTTCTAAAGTTATACACGTGCATAACATATACAGACAATCTCGTTGTCAGTCAAGTTAACAATTCTTTTTCATTAATAAAATATTTTAAAAAGTATTAAACGATATAATAGTTTATTTAATTGTTTTAAACATTGTTTCTTAATTATAAATATAAAATCGATAATTTTATATTTATACCGAATATTCGATACACAATAATACCGTCATCGAATTTAACAGTATTTAGGGAATATCTGATTATTATCACGATATGAGGATAAAATTGGACTTGTAATAATTATACCAGAACAAAGTAGAAATACTATCTATTGTATTGAATTTCAGTTTCATTGAAATGAAACAACAAATATTTGTGACTTCTATTTCTGTACAATACCGTGATAATTGTTTAAGATGGAATGACTCTTAATCTCTGTTTCATTACACAAATCCCGTAAATCTCTTTAAGTTTGTTCTCTGGATCGTTCACTCTTGGTGATAAAATCTTTGCTCCTTAAAATGGTTAATTAATTTTAACAAAAGCGCTAGGTGTCGTATTTGATGAGTTTCAAAATAACGGTGACAGAAATTGCGCCGTTTTTAACACTTCGCGACTATTGTCTACTAGCCGAATTGCTGTCTGTTTTGCTTCGCTGAGGTATATTCAAACTGTTCATTGACTAACTCAAACACTCACTTGGTACACCGCTCTTATTGGTCTTACCGTGATGTTATATAGAGGTCGTACCTTCCACGATAAATCAGCTTTCCAACACTAAAATAATATTTGAATTCAAACTAGTTCCTAATATTTGTACGTTCAACTGACACACACTTTATAATTTTAACTCTTCAGCTTTATAATTTTAATACATACTAGTACATATCGCAAATGGTACATGGGTGAAATACCACCTGTATTTGACCCATGCAATATTCATAAGCTCGCTTGTAGAGAGTTGTCCTCATATTTTCAAATCATTAACAAAATTTTATTATGGTATAGCTAAATAACTAAATTTTTAATGGGTTAACTTTAGAAACAATTAACTAACCATTATTTATTTTATTCCTAGATTGTATATGACCGATTCCGAGAGACTTGAGCCAATTGTCAAACGGAGCTCGCTTGGTTACCGTTATGACTATTCTGTGGTGTGTGTAATGGAGCACTTGTATTTTTCTAACATTGTTAAAAAAATTGAAAACAAGCTTTTCAACAAATTATTTCATTCGATACTCACATAATGGATAATTGAACCGCAATCTTTGGAAGTCCGCCATATTGGATTTGGAAATTAATGAAAAAAATAAACGGAAATGTATAATCTCTTTCTTTGTATAGAAGGTAAATTTTAAATGAAATATTTTTTTGGTTTTATAGCAAAGTATCAATTTGTACGCTTACGTTTATATGTACGAACCTTTTATATTATAGTAGAGAAACCGTAAGAAGCTGGAGCGGTCGCTAGTATTAAAAAAGTCTTTACTATATTTATTTTTTGGCATATATAAAAAGGCATCACCACAGCTGATTATAAAACCTACAAGAGCTGCCAAATGAAATAAGTTCGTAGGTATTGGCATTTGGCATCCACTACGATTTCGTTTCTGCACCGTTTGACTAAGTTTGACACTAAAATTAGCACATGATATAGTTTTGTTATTATTTGTTGCCAACATTTTGAAATATTTGTCTCACTTTAGTTATCAACACCATTGATAACTTATATACATACAAGGGTAGATTTAGGACGTAGTTCCTTTTATTTTATTCCAAGAGAGTATGTTACTCCTTTTCCGATAGACTTGACGAAGTTGTCAAGAATAGTATAGTAGTTTCAATAGTAATAAATATTACAATATTTTAAATAGACTTGATACAGAAATTGACGCAGTAAATCAATATCGATAAATCCTTCGAAGCAGAATGCATGTATGAAATTTATTCCATTTCCTTTCGATAGGATCTCACTGAATATAAAATCACAAATGAGATTGTGAAAGGTGGGGCTTTTCCAAATAAGGATATCAAGTGTTTGTCGTGTTTATTATTGGCGTATTTTGTATCTATACATACAAGACATAAGAGAAATGATGAGACTTTTATTATAGAAATTTCCCGAAAGTACTACACATACTTGCTTGGAATACAAGTTGATCGCTCCGGTTTAGCACGGGTACAATTTATCACGTACAGTACTTAGATTTATCAACATACTTTCAATATATTGTGGCTAAATAAGAATAGGCGCTGAAGGCATTAAACAGATTTTATTTTTATCCCGCAGGAACTGAATTTTTCCGGGATAATAAGTGTGTGTGTAATTCATGTTATAAAGTATTTGTGTGCCAAATTTTAATGAAATCCGTTCAGCCGTTTTTGCGTGATTGAGTTATAAACATTTAAACTTTCACAATAAATGTAGTATAAGAAATGATTTAGATGAAATTTAGCAGACTTATAAATCATTCATAAACTTAATTAACATTGAATATTTTTTTTGTTTTGGTAGAGTGAAAACTTCTTTAAGAAATAAATTATCAATTAAGTTTCTTACCCTTTAGTAAAGCAGATTTTTCTTACTAAATCGAAGACACAGATAAAATAAGTTGTGCTAATAAAATATTATAATTATTAGCTGACCAACTCTCAAGTTTAACTCAAGATAGCACCTTTCAAGAGCTTTTGTATTTAAAATTCATCTCGAGGAGGGCGATGAAGAAAATGTTAATGAGAAAACGATTCTCACTTCAAGGTGTCGGAAACTTGATACTGGTTCAGCCAACATATAAATGAAGTAGTCGTTATTTAAAATGTCTAATTTACCTTTTGGTTTAAACTCAAACTCAAAATCTATTTTTATATTCAACAAAATGATTAAGTGATCTTGGGTTGGGATGACTATCAAATTGAATTTCTGCATTCCATTCAAGGTGAGAAAAAATCAAACTATCAAGTGAACGTAATCAAAAGATACAACTGTTTATAATAGTTTGATCCTCACAGAAGAATCAAATTTCCCAATCATCTTACCCCGTTGTCATGGAATCATGAAAATTAGCATCAAGCATTTGTATAGGGAAAAATCTGATAAAAATTTGGTTGAAAGTTACGCCACGAAAAAAATAATCGTGTATTTCTTTAGGCCATGTATCAGGTAAAAATTAGTATCAAACAATCAAATATAAATCACAAATTACTTTTGTGTGATTACACGTGAACTTAATCATAAGATACAGCCGTCTATACCGCATATATTGATATTTTAAAATTCAGGAATCAAAATGTGTTACACTGAACTCATGAAATTTAATTCACAAAGCGTTAAATTATTAAAGTCAAGGTAATATAAATAACTGTTTCGTTTTTTATTGTATCCGAAAATGAGACCTCATGCTACGAAATTTGCCAGTCAATATCGACTGTTAACTGACTGGAATTAGCAACTCATGATATCATAATGACAGACAGTTCACTCTACGTACTAAACTATCAAAAGCAGTGATCCCCCAGTGGTTGAGACTTCAATGTCTTACTCAGGAGGTCAAAGTTCGATCCTGGGCACACACTTCTGACTTTTCTGAGTTATGTGTGTTTTGTGAAATTAAATATCACTTGCTTTAACGGTGAAGAAAAACATCGTGAGGAAACCTGCACTCCTGAGATATCTCCATGTTCTCAAAGGTGTGTGAAGTCTGCCATCTCGCACTTGGCCAGCGTGGTGGACTATGTTCCAATATCCTCCTCATTCTGAGAAGAAGACCCGACTCATCAGTGGGCCATTGAAGGGTCGTGATCATGACTAAACTATCTTGCCGGACTACAGGGGCCTTAGCTTGGAGTATGTGGCATATTTTTTTAAGAACCAATAGAATCGCTTTATTTACCTAGCCTCGATTAGTGTGTCAAATGAAGCGATTCTATAGGTTCTTAAAAACTTATTGTATTTAAACCAAACCTACCATCTTACATGTTCTTTAAATAGAAAAGGTTCAGGAAATCTAATGCTAATGCTATATGAGAAACTAAAACTCAAAACTGTAATAATGGATGAGACGATTTGTCCACATTCAGCACATTTGACAATAAGTATCTTTCGAACTAATTTAAATAAATCGATAAGATATATAAAATCATCATAAACTCAATAAGAATTTAGCGGACCTCGGAATCTACTCTCATATCATCGATATATGCATGGTTTTACTCGTATCTTTGATAGTTTTGTCCCATAGCCATGTTAATGTGTATTTGTATACAAAACAATATTTTAATAAAATATTGTTTATAGACACATTGTAAGTTTGAAAATACAAGAACAGAATATATCCACAATTTTTGTGCTAAAGAAAGTATATATTTCTTTCTTGTCGATGTACCTGAAATAATGAGATAATTTTTCATAGGCAGGGTGATTAAGTGAGTGATTCGAAAGATCCGCGGTCAGGTCAACTCACGCGAGTAGTTGTAACATGAGATCTTAACCAATATTATAATTTCGTAACTAACACTTATGAAACGTTGGAAATGCTTAAGAATACAAACTAAACAAACAAGGTTATTTAATGTAATACTAACGCCATCTATAGAGGAATAGACGACGTCTGTCTGTTACACAATCAGGATTATATCACTGAACCGTTTTGATGAAATATGATAGAGATACATGGGGTTACCTTGAAAAAAAAAACTTAAAAATAGTAAATAAATGAGTGTGCTCGTATGCCATCTATCGACGTGGGAATGAAATGCAAGTCGAGCTGTGTGGCCGTTATGTCTTTGGAAATTAGTCATATAACGAATAAAATGTGAAATTAAACCTTATACACGTGGTAAACTGCACCCGGGCGAAGCCGGGAAGGGTCGACTAGTATAATAATAAAGAATTCAAAAGACTGATAGGATGAGTGTTGCACCAAATGAAACTTTCAATTAAAATTATTTACAGCTAATATGAAACACGTTAAAGATGTAGGTTATGTGCTTTTCACAAAACACTCTGGAAGCGTGAGCGTAAATCGAGTTCAAAAGTTTGCCGTTTAAATTATTTAGTTAGCTGGAAAAAGTGAGATTCACTTTATATGTAATATTCGGTTTACGTTTTAAGCTGAAATGTTTTCAAATATTACATTTTCATTAATATATGTGTACATAAAGTATTGGTCTAATATTAAAATACACATAACACAGAAAAGTCAGAGGTGTGTGCCTGTGTGGGGGATCGAACTCAGACCTCCCGAGTAAGACATTGAAGTCTCAACCACTGGGCCATCACTGTGACGTTCTTCACAGAACTGCACACATTGCTTCGCCAGCTTTACCCACTCGTCTGCAAATGTGAGGATACGTCATCAGCAATTTGTTTAATGCTGACAATGACCGCAGTATGGGTCATCAGGACGAGAAAAAAAGTGTGGCGACATAGGCGACAGTAATTCTTGAGTGCAAATATATGGCACATTTTGTTATGTAGCTCTGGACTGTCTATTTTTGCTGTTAAAACTTTGCAGGCAGTGGTAAGTTGTATATAGGAGCGTCGTGTTTTTAGTGAATTATACCCCAAATGTCCATACATACCTCAGCGAAGCGAAGAGAGAAGGAGACGATGGATAAACAATATCAAAGGATATGAAACAAGTTATAAGTTAAACAATTATAAGTAGCAACATAAACTTGACCTATTTATCGATCGTAAAAAATAATTTCAATTAATAATTAAGTCCATTTCAGGCTGCATTTGCGCAAATTAAACATTTACTTGATATTTCCTTCGCATTCGAAGCATCGGACGTTTTAATTAATTCCTCTTCGTTATAAAAGCACGGTACGACGCGAACTCAATCGAGTGTTCCGGTAAATGACACCTATAACTGCCGTAAATTTAAATTTAAAGAAATTTTGTGGGAAGCTATTCAATTTATTCAATATTAAGGTTGGCTTGATATTAATGTCTCTAATTATTCGCCACTTCACCCCTGTTTGGGTGGTATTCAATTACTTAAAGCTAATAAGGTGTTTAAAAGTGCTATTTTACAAGTGCATTTATTCAACGACTTATGGCAAATGATATTTTGACAATGTAGACCTCGAAAACTGATAGTGCTGCCAACCATCAATAATGGTTCCAGACTAAAAAATTGAATGTACTGCCAACCATCGAAAGATTTCCTCGCATGGGCGAAGTGTTCTGACGATGCTCTTCACTTTGTGTAGGTAAAGCTAATTTATTTAATTTTTCTTTAAACTTATAAATCAGCAAATTATATATTAATATCTACTAATCTAAAGTTATCTTTATAAAGCAGTGCAAGTTCTCAGAGACAAGACTAAAGAAAAGGTATACATAGTAGCCGGTAGCTAACTTTAGGTCTGAGAAAAAATAGTGGGGGAAAGTTGCGCATTGCGAGCGTGCTGCGTGCTTGTATTGGCAGCTCCATCCGTGACGTTTACTATTGTGACAAGTAGTAGGCGCACGGGAACTGAAACGTCGAATAAGAACCAATCGCGTGAACATGCTGCAGTCGCGCTCCCCACTATATAGGCTCTCATACAGCAGCTCATGAACAGAAGAATCCCCATAAATCTGTAAAGAGAAGCAAAAACAGTCAGTAAATTGAAGTAGTTTCATCAAAATCGTTTAGTATACCGAATATACCGAGCAGCCATTTTTACAATTCACATTTATGTCAGTAGTATTTAGTATATAGCAACGCAATAAATGCATACCCAACATTCCTACGACAAGTAAACAATAACAACTTTCATAACTGAGACAATTTTTTTCGTTTATTAAACAACGTCAATCACGGTTGCTTGTTTAATAAACGCTATAAACATTGTTTCTCCCGTCTTCCCTCAGTTATGTGGTACAAGTATGAGAGACATAGATATTATTATTATCTATTGTTTCTAAATAACTATCTAATCTATTTTATGGGCACTACTCATACCAGTAATTTACCATGTGAATCCAATCGTACCCTGTCGTTTTCTTTTATTTTGAATGTGGAGTTTCTAGGTAGGGGATCTGTTCCCCGACTGGCTTGCGACCACCAGCCTGCGAATCCGACCGCCAAGTGTCTCTGACGCGTTCCGGCCGAGCTGCATGTGGGCCAGATCTACCCCTCCCTCATCCCATTACTGCTGCGGTTCTAATAAACATCGGGTTCTTGCTAGGGGTCTACTGAAACCGTAGCATTCTTCTCTTTGCTCCCCTCCTCCTCACTCTATCTTCGAGGCGGCAACGCATCGACAAAACAAGAGATACCCTCTATTTTTATCAATGTCTATGGGCGACGGTGGCCACTTTCCATCAGGTGGATCGTCTGCTCGTTTGTCCCTTATTTATTATAAATAAATAAAAAAAATAGGTAGGTATCGCTGGTCAAGCTACATTTTTCTGATTACAATCTTTTGATGTTTCTAATGTCTATAAACAGAAAACTTTCAGTTTAAACTGATAGAATGGATTCCCGTAAAATAGGGGACATGAACCCAAATATCCAGGTTGCATTCGACTGGTCTTATATTAACATAAGTTTTAATTTTGTAAGGATGTCATGGATATATGAAGGTATGGTTTAAATGACGTCATAGTATAAAATCAAGTTTCATCAAGTGCCAGACACTTTATGTGGCTCTTGAAAGTACACATCAATTTTCTAGCTGACACCAACAAAATTTGGAATATCTTCTGTCTGATAAGGTTTTATATTTTCACGTAGGTGTGACCGATCTAGGCTCTACTATTTGCTATAGAATCAATAAAAACAACTTTGTACAGGCGCAAAATATCCGCCCACGTTTTTAATTTACACCGTTTCAGTAGATTGCCTGTCGGGCCACGCCGATAATGGCGTAGCTTAACACGACACTTATTGCCAAAATAAATCAACTCCAACGGTTACATGTTGTTTAAGTTACAGGTGAACTACGCGGGTTATTAAAAACTAAAGATATGCCCCGGCTTCGCACGTATAATAGAGAATAGAATCGCTTTATTTACCTAGCCTCGATTAGTGTGTCAAATGAAGCGATTCTATAGGTTCTTAAAAACTTATTGTATTTAAACCAAACCTACCATCTTACATGTTCTTTAAATAGAAAAGGTTCAGGAAATCTAATGCTAATGCTATATGAGAAACTAAAACTCAAAACTGTAATAATGGATGAGACGATTTGTCCACATTCAGCACATTTGACAATAAGTATCTTTCGAACTAATTTAAATAAATCGATAAGATATATAAAATCATCATAAACTCAATAAGAATTTAGCGGACCTCGGAATCTACTCTCATATCATCGATATATGCATGGTTTTACTCGTATCTTTGATAGTTTTGTCCCATAGCCATGTTAATGTGTATTTGTATACAAAACAATATTTTAATAAAATATTGTTTATAGACACATTGTAAGTTTGAAAATACAAGAACAGAATATATCCACAATTTTTGTGCTAAAGAAAGTATATATTTCTTTCTTGTCGATGTACCTGAAATAATGAGATAATTTTTCATAGGCAGGGTGATTAAGTGAGTGATTCGAAAGATCCGCGGTCAGGTCAACTCACGCGAGTAGTTGTAACATGAGATCTTAACCAATATTATAATTTCGTAACTAACACTTATGAAACGTTGGAAATGCTTAAGAATACAAACTAAACAAACAAGGTTATTTAATGTAATACTAACGCCATCTATAGAGGAATAGACGACGTCTGTCTGTTACACAATCAGGATTATATCACTGAACCGTTTTGATGAAATATGATAGAGATACATGGGGTTACCTTGAAAAAAAAAACTTAAAAATAGTAAATAAATGAGTGTGCTCGTATGCCATCTATCGACGTGGGAATGAAATGCAAGTCGAGCTGTGTGGCCGTTATGTCTTTGGAAATTAGTCATATAACGAATAAAATGTGAAATTAAACCTTATACACGTGGTAAACTGCACCCGGGCGAAGCCGGGAAGGGTCGACTAGTATAATAATAAAGAATTCAAAAGACTGATAGGATGAGTGTTGCACCAAATGAAACTTTCAATTAAAATTATTTACAGCTAATATGAAACACGTTAAAGATGTAGGTTATGTGCTTTTCACAAAACACTCTGGAAGCGTGAGCGTAAATCGAGTTCAAAAGTTTGCCGTTTAAATTATTTAGTTAGCTGGAAAAAGTGAGATTCACTTTATATGTAATATTCGGTTTACGTTTTAAGCTGAAATGTTTTCAAATATTACATTTTCATTAATATATGTGTACATAAAGTATTGGTCTAATATTAAAATACACATAACACAGAAAAGTCAGAGGTGTGTGCCTGTGTGGGGGATCGAACTCAGACCTCCCGAGTAAGACATTGAAGTCTCAACCACTGGGCCATCACTGTGACGTTCTTCACAGAACTGCACACATTGCTTCGCCAGCTTTACCCACTCGTCTGCAAATGTGAGGATACGTCATCAGCAATTTGTTTAATGCTGACAATGACCGCAGTATGGGTCATCAGGACGAGAAAAAAAGTGTGGCGACATAGGCGACAGTAATTCTTGAGTGCAAATATATGGCACATTTTGTTATGTAGCTCTGGACTGTCTATTTTTGCTGTTAAAACTTTGCAGGCAGTGGTAAGTTGTATATAGGAGCGTCGTGTTTTTAGTGAATTATACCCCAAATGTCCATACATACCTCAGCGAAGCGAAGAGAGAAGGAGACGATGGATAAACAATATCAAAGGATATGAAACAAGTTATAAGTTAAACAATTATAAGTAGCAACATAAACTTGACCTATTTATCGATCGTAAAAAATAATTTCAATTAATAATTAAGTCCATTTCAGGCTGCATTTGCGCAAATTAAACATTTACTTGATATTTCCTTCGCATTCGAAGCATCGGACGTTTTAATTAATTCCTCTTCGTTATAAAAGCACGGTACGACGCGAACTCAATCGAGTGTTCCGGTAAATGACACCTATAACTGCCGTAAATTTAAATTTAAAGAAATTTTGTGGGAAGCTATTCAATTTATTCAATATTAAGGTTGGCTTGATATTAATGTCTCTAATTATTCGCCACTTCACCCCTGTTTGGGTGGTATTCAATTACTTAAAGCTAATAAGGTGTTTAAAAGTGCTATTTTACAAGTGCATTTATTCAACGACTTATGGCAAATGATATTTTGACAATGTAGACCTCGAAAACTGATAGTGCTGCCAACCATCAATAATGGTTCCAGACTAAAAAATTGAATGTACTGCCAACCATCGAAAGATTTCCTCGCATGGGCGAAGTGTTCTGACGATGCTCTTCACTTTGTGTAGGTAAAGCTAATTTATTTAATTTTTCTTTAAACTTATAAATCAGCAAATTATATATTAATATCTACTAATCTAAAGTTATCTTTATAAAGCCGTGCAAGTTCTCAGAGACAAGACTAAAGAAAAGGTATACATAGTAGCCGGTAGCTAACTTTAGGTCTGAGAAAAAATAGTGGGGGAAAGTTGCGCATTGCGAGCGTGCTGCGTGCTTGTATTGGCAGCTCCATCCGTGACGTTTACTATTGTGACAAGTAGTAGGCGCACGGGAACTGAAACGTCGAATAAGAACCAATCGCGTGAACATGCTGCAGTCGCGCTCCCCACTATATAGGCTCTCATACAGCAGCTCATGAACAGAAGAATCCCCATAAATCTGTAAAGAGAAGCAAAAACAGTCAGTAAATTGAAGTAGTTTCATCAAAATCGTTTAGTATACCGAATATACCGAGCAGCCATTTTTACAATTCACATTTATGTCAGTAGTATTTAGTATATAGCAACGCAATAAATGCATACCCAACATTCCTACGACAAGTAAACAATAACAACTTTCATAACTGAGACAATTTTTTTCGTTTATTAAACAACGTCAATCACGGTTGCTTGTTTAATAAACGCTATAAACATTGTTTCTCCCGTCTTCCCTCAGTTATGTGGTACAAGTATGAGAGACATAGATATTATTATTATCTATTGTTTCTAAATAACTATCTAATCTATTTTATGGGCACTACTCATACCAGTAATTTACCATGTGAATCCAATCGTACCCTGTCGTTTTCTTTTATTTTGAATGTGGAGTTTCTAGGTAGGGGATCTGTTCCCCGACTGGCTTGCGACCACCAGCCTGCGAATCCGACCGCCAAGTGTCTCTGACGCGTTCCGGCCGAGCTGCATGTGGGCCAGATCTACCCCTCCCTCATCCCATTACTGCTGCGGTTCTAATAAACATCGGGTTCTTGCTAGGGGTCTACTGAAACCGTAGCATTCTTCTCTTTGCTCCCCTCCTCCTCACTCTATCTTCGAGGCGGCAACGCATCGACAAAACAAGAGATACCCTCTATTTTTATCAATGTCTATGGGCGACGGTGGCCACTTTCCATCAGGTGGATCGTCTGCTCGTTTGTCCCTTATTTATTATAAATAAATAAAAAAAATAGGTAGGTATCGCTGGTCAAGCTACATTTTTCTGATTACAATCTTTTGATGTTTCTAATGTCTATAAACAGAAAACTTTCAGTTTAAACTGATAGAATGGATTCCCGTAAAATAGGGGACATGAACCCAAATATCCAGGTTGCATTCGACTGGTCTTATATTAACATAAGTTTTAATTTTGTAAGGATGTCATGGATATATGAAGGTATGGTTTAAATGACGTCATAGTATAAAATCAAGTTTCATCAAGTGCCAGACACTTTATGTGGCTCTTGAAAGTACACATCAATTTTCTAGCTGACACCAACAAAATTTGGAATATCTTCTGTCTGATAAGGTTTTATATTTTCACGTAGGTGTGACCGATCTAGGCTCTACTATTTGCTATAGAATCAATAAAAACAACTTTGTACAGGCGCAAAATATCCGCCCACGTTTTTAATTTACACCGTTTCAGTAGATTGCCTGTCGGGCCACGCCGATAATGGCGTAGCTTAACACGACACTTATTGCCAAAATAAATCAACTCCAACGGTTACATGTTGTTTAAGTTACAGGTGAACTACGCGGGTTATTAAAAACTAAAGATATGCCCCGGCTTCGCACGTATAATAGAGAGATAGTATATATTTTATGCCTACAAATTTACGTTTAAAGTTTCCATCCAGTTGGCTTGACTTTTTACGACATTATCAACTATTATCGTAATATTTCAACCTATTATAAAAGTTTAATAAATTTTACGTCATATATATGTCGGGGATTTTAAAAAACGACGTGAAAGGAGATGGAAGGAGGAAGACGAGGAATAATGGGGAACACTAAAAGGGGGTGATGGCATCGAATGGAATATTGGGTAAACGCAACGTAGATACTCCCATTGAACCGATAAATGATCAAATACGATCTCTAAGAACCACGAGAGAAACCCAAGCAGCGCCTTGGACCCGTGACCAAGGTGTAGGCCCAAGGAATTCCTTTAAGTAATTACGACACTCACCTCCACTGCTCAGGCTCTCTGTTTAAACCCAAGGGTAATCTCACATAAACCTAACCGAACACAAGGCTAACCTAACCTAAGGCTAACCTAACCTAACATAAGACGAGGTAATTACATTGTAAGGTACTCACGTGACCTTGATCGGACAGCACTTCCACACTACACTGCACTTGACACTATCACTATCACTAGCACTACTTAGATGTTCACTTCTTGAGAGACCGCGCACGACTAAGACTTCAGTTAGACTGTCGATCGCATATAAAGGGTCGAGGGTAGATACTGTCAAAACAACGGAAGTGACTACTACCCCACTCCAACGCCATAGACAACGATAACGATTCGATTAATCGATAATCTTTAACTATGCTCCGACACGGCCATTCTGATAATCAACGCGCTCTCGCGTTGCCTTTACACAGTTTCAAAATACGTAACACGTAACACTAGTTTCATAGACCAATAACGTCGTTAAAGTGTGACAGCTTTCAGCACTATTTTCCACTAGACATAAGAATTTTAATCATTAACACACAAAGAAACAAAGAGCTCTCAACACTCTTTACAGAAAACATCTCAAATTCGTAGCAAAGCGTAACAGCTTTCAGCCCCAACCGTCGGGGCCTACAAAGCCACCTTACAACGGCTCAATAACAACAAAGCGACAACGCTTCCAGTACATCTTTCCGACAAAGCGTAAAAGCTCTCTGTCGCACTAATAAAACGTTAATATGATCAGTAATTTCCAAACACAATGCGTAAAAACTGTCAACACCATAATTTACTACCGTAAGGGCTGATGTGCCTCATGTAAAGCGAAAGTCTACCTACTTCAAATAATAATCACGATTTTAAGATTGTAAACTACCTTCGCAACTATGTAATGTGATATTAGCTATTTCTGAATTTTTATTTTGTACTACCCACTTTAACTTTTTTTCGAAAACTAATTTTACTCGCATCGAAACTAAGATAACCGTCAAGATGATACGCAAAAAACCGTAAACGTGAACCATTGGGCCCGCGATCCCACTTCTGATGTCGGGGATTTTAAAAAACGACGTGAAAGGAGATGGAAGGAGGAAGACGAGGAATAATGGGGAACACTAAAAGGGGGTGATGGCATCGAATGGAATATTGGGTAAACGCAACGTAGATACTCCCATTGAACCGATAAATGATCAAATACGATCTCTAAGAACCACGAGAGAAACCCAAGCAGCGCCTTGGACCCGTGACCAAGGTGTAGGCCCAAGGAATTCCTTTAAGTAATTACGACACTCACCTCCACTGCTCAGGCTCTCTGTTTAAACCCAAGGGTAATCTCACATAAACCTAACCGAACACAAGGCTAACCTAACCTAAGGCTAACCTAACCTAACATAAGACGAGGTAATTACATTGTAAGGTACTCACGTGACCTTGATCGGACAGCACTTCCACACTACACTGCACTTGACACTATCACTATCACTAGCACTACTTAGATGTTCACTTCTTGAGAGACCGCGCACGACTAAGACTTCAGTTAGACTGTCGATCGCATATAAAGGGTCGAGGGTAGATACTGTCAAAACAACGGAAGTGACTACTACCCCACTCCAACGCCATAGACAACGATAACGATTCGATTAATCGATAATCTTTAACTATGCTCCGACATATATATTTTTCATCATATATATATATGATGAAGGTAAAATAGCTTAGTCTATTGGTAAAAACAGCATGAAAATCTGTTCAGTTTATGAGTCTTTCTCTAATAGATAGACAGGACAAATATTATCATACTCTCTTATCAATATATTATGTAAAATGCAATTCTTTTTTTGTTAAACTCAAACTATTGAGGTTATTGTAGTATACGAGAGTAGACGTGCGGGTAGTCTGTCGGATAAGATAAGTATATAATATTGGTATATGTAAGTGTATTATACAAGTATATATTTATATTATATGTATCATAAAAAATATTATTAATTATGTAATATTAGTAAGTACGTTTATGTAATAATATTATCATAGAACTATCTCGTTGTTCATTGAACAACTATGGCCAAGTATAGTCTGTACCAATCTCAAATAATAGGATGCTACTCATATCAGCGCTACCAACCTCAAATAACAGGATGCTACTCATATCAGCGCTACCAACCTCAAATAACAGGATGCTACTCATATCAGCGCTACCAACCTCAAATAATAGGATGCTACTCATATCAGCGCTACCAACCTCAAATAACAGGATGCTACTCATATCAGCGCTACCAACCTCAAATAACAGGATGCTACTCATATCAGCGCTACCAACCTCAAATAACAGGATGCTACTCATATCAGCGCTACCAACCTCAAATAACAGGATGCTACTCATATCAGCGCTACCAACCTCAAATAACAGGATGCTACTCATATCAGCGCTACCAACCTCAAATAACAGGATGCTACTCATATCAGCGCTACCAACCTCAAATAACAGGATGCTACTCATATCAGCGCTACCAACCTCAAATAACAGGATACTACTCATATCAGCGCTACCAACCTCAAATAACAGGATGCTACTCATATCAGCGCTACCAACCTCAAATAACAGGATACTACTCATATCAGCGCTACCAACCTCAAATAACAGGATGCTACTCATATCAGCGCTACCAACCTCAAATAACAGGATACTACTCATATCAGCGCTACCAACCTCAAATAACAGGATGCTACTCATATCAGCGCTACCAACCTCAAATAACAGGATGCTACTATTGATACAGGATGATACTGCTATTTTGATTTCATAGTAATATATCCGTTTATCTAGTGAATAATACTTTAAAAAATTAACTTGAAATATTTTCCGACTCCGTTCATTAACTCGCGTAACTCCTGTTTGTAAAAAGCTACTTAAATGGAAACTGTGATTTTGCTATAAAAAATTTAAATGTTACATAGTCAAGCAGCCAGCTGATGTATATTCCACCACGTTATGGTCAGCTGACTTTATTTTTCCTTTAAGATACTACGTTAACTATAATCCGACAAATTTTCAAATGGGAGGAAATGACTGAAAAAAAATAATTCCTACATATTTGAGAAGTTGCCACTGCTCGCCCCACCCACGGAATCGCAGCTGACGGTCACGAGTAATCATAATATTAAACCCTTATGCATTTCACGAATTTTCGCTTGGGAGGGACTTGGTCATGAAAATCTGTGACTGGCTCCCGTACCAATAAAGTATATCAACTGTTCCTATGGAGACTGTCGTGTAGTGACTAAAACATCATCATCTTCTATATTTTGGAAATCTTTTTTAGTTATGGTTTTGAGAATATTAAACAAATAACGCATGCTTTACAGCGCATTATGTAAGCAAGATTTGACAGCAGCTAGTTGGCACATAAAATAAAATGTACCATAGCGATAAATATGACGAGCGCGATATGCAATATAAGCTATTTGACGGAGAATTTAGGGGAAGCTATAAATTTTATAGCTTAGACGGGTTTTATTGTTAACTATAACGAATCTGGGGATTGGATGATTCTCTTTGTTGAATATAATTTAGTTGTTTGCAAATATTACGTTAAAGAATGATAAAATGAATGTTAACTAGCTATTGTTAGTGATTTTGTATGTCATCGCTAAGGGCCCGTACAACTAATACGTTACTTACGTAAAAGGGAAGGGGAAGGGGGGCTTGCTTTGCTTGTTTTTGATAATATGAAAGTAAACTCTTATATCGAAACGGGAATATTGTGCTTAGAATGAGGAGGGAAAAAAATGCTTGCATTATTGTTTACGTGAGGACCGAGGCGAGGGTTTAAGGCTTTGCTAAGTTTTGCTGACATAGGGGGCGGGGGAGATTGCATAAAAAATCCTTAATACCTTTCATTATACCCTAGAACTCCAAAAACCATCAATTTGAATTTAGCATGAAAAGTTTTGTTTTTGCTGTTGGTAAACTCATCTTGACCTTAATCAATGTATGAGGAAAATACTATTCCAACGGCAAAGTTAAATTTGTCTTACAATTCAGATTGTATCCAGAACCTTCTATACATTAGTCCTTCGCGCTCTGGGCTATTTTTTTTTCTTTATTGATATTATTGTTAATTTTATTAATTATTTAAAGGGAGGTATTGAACATTAAATTGGCAACACAGGCCTACGCCTACACACTTTTGGTCGTTACAGTGGCTACTTATCCTCGGAACTCGTGTGGCTTCAGAGTGCTGCGTATTTACGTGTATTTTATTATTGGGCCCTTGAAGGATTTGATTCCCTTACTACAGAGCTCGAAGACATAATTTTTAAGTTAATATCAAAATAATGTATATTCAATTAATCTTATATCTCAAAATATTTAAATCCTATTAATAAAATTAATTAAAAACCTTCAGACGAACTTTACCGTCAGATCGCAGCGTCAGTACAAGTGACGTCATGCGGGCTCATTTAATTAAGAGGTTTTACTTCTCATTTATAAACAGAGTTTAGTTTGATGGATTAATTTGAGTACTTTGAATTTAGTTTACTGACCTTGGTTAGATTTTAGATAATTAAAAAACTTATTAAACAACTTATTGGAGTTAGATTTTTTTACTAACAATATAAATGTGAAAGTTTGTATGTTTAGATGTTGGGTTGTGAAATCCCGGAAATTTATTCCAGAAAAATTCAGAAAGATCCAGAAACATAGCACCCGTGCAAAGCCGGTACGAGTCACCTAGTATTGAATAAATCATCGCCGTAATTAGCTTATTTTCTTTTTTATTTGACATTTCAAGTAGTGACGTATTTTGACATCTATCTCCTTTAGTGACAATATTTGTATTAACTTTTCTTTTTTGTAAAATAATAGTGTAAGTTTTGATTACAATTACTTAAAGAAATATTACGTACATTTTCTTAAATTATTGTTGCTCTATCAACAATCATGTTGATGAATCCAACAAATTCGAAAAGATCGAAAACTAATCCTTAGATCAAACATTTGTCAAGAAAATTTGTTAATTTACTTACTGTTGTCAAGCAGACAGTTTGAATGGTGACGATGACCATTCATGATTTCTAACCTAACCTTATATTTTGGCTCCTTGAACTTCCACCTGGGTTCTATATATAAGTTAACTGGATACATTAATTTTGTCTATTTAGTAGTATATTCGTAGGGATTTAATTTCGTTTACAAAGTAAACAATGCGAAAACAATTCCACTACACTATGCGCAAAAAACAGTAACTATAAATTTAAATTAGAATAACAGATGACTTTGCTTTTGTTTGTTTTATCAAATAGTCTAGACAAATCAGCATAGTTTGTGTATGTTATTACACAAGACTACATGACTTCGTCTGCGTCTCATAAGAGAGAGGATTAGAGAGATTTAGGCGTAACCTATTATACATTTTAAAGGAATTGAAAGCGCACACTACGAAAGCTCTCACAAGTTTTTGTTACATTTTCCTTTGATGCTCCTCTCCTATGGGTCGTAGCGTGATATTATATTGCCCATAGCATTTTTCGATAAATGGGCTATCCAACAGTAAAATATTTTTTCAATTCGAATCAGTAGTTCCTGTTAGCACGTTCAACCAAACAAACAAACTCTTCAGCTTTATAAAATTATTATAGATTGACATATATTATACAGTATGTTACATTTATATGTTAGTACAAAGCCACATACAATTTAATTAAGCCTTAAGGTTTCATGAACCCGTGTTTATTTTCGACGATTCCGTGTCTGTTTGAAAAGGTCCTATTTACACCGAACTTATTGGGTGGGGCTGGTTTACATTACACTACGTGATGCCTAAAAGTATTTCCATCGTATTTTAATTCACTTATTTGATGTAAAAGACGCAAAAAAAACAAAAAATACAAGTTCGATGTCTGAAAACTAATTTCTTGACTGGCTATTAACCACCATCATAAATAATGGATTAAATAGCAATATACGCCAGACTTACATTCTCACACTACAAATGAATGCAGCGGTTCTTTACTAAACTTGAGGTCGTTGGGCAATCATCCGTTTGGCTCATTACGTAATAGTTATCGTACTGAAGAAACTCAATTAAAGACCCTTTGAAAGAACAATTGTTTGTTTTAAAAATACTGTATTTTATTGAAAACTGAACTTTGAAATAATTCCTTAAAACTACTTACAGAAATTATTCATAATACAAGTTTAGTTCTTCCAAAGCTGACGCAAGGTTTAGATGCACCATAAAAAATAGTAACAAATAACTATAATTTTAGATATCTCCCATAAACAAAACAATGAAAAATCTTTCTTTTAACGTATTTCGTAATCCTTTTCCGAATACTCCCAAATACAGTGACGCAAACTATTGTCCTGACGTGACACAAATAGAATTGCATATGCGTTGAATTGCAGATCGTAACTGAATGCCGGCAAATTGTCGCGTGAAATAGCCGGAGCGGACCAAACGTCCCTAGTTTGTTATATAAACCTGTATACGAGTAGGATACTGGATAGGGATACTAGTGTATTGGATGGTTTTATAGTCACGATGTATTGTTTAGTGAATACGTCAATGGTTTTTCACTTTGGATGAAGAGCATACCGTTATAAAAGTATTTTAGATAAAAATGTATTCGAGTTCTAATTCTTACGTTCAGCTTTATAATACGTACTTCGCTCTTTCCAATATCATCATTCTGGTCATACATACTATCCAGGTAAAGATAATTATCAATAGAAATTAATTTTCTATCAAAATCTTTGCTTTTATCATATCATTTTTCTTCTTCTTTTCTGATAAAGTCAAATTTATTATATTGTCAAATACATTGCTTTTATATGATTATACCTACTTTCTTCAGTCAATCCAGTTAAGTTTGGCTTTCCGTTGCCTAATTTATTTTACGTCCGTGTCACACTTCTTGTGACCTACTAGAGCAAATGAGGCAGACAATTAACCTCCCAGACTTGAAAACAAAGGTTAAAGAGATCTGGATAATAAAATAGGCTTGTAAAGCTCAGCGTAGGGCATGAAACGTTGGTTTGACCATCAAATTAATTACAATGCGGCGGTCAGACTCAGCAAACTGTTGTCGTTACTTGCACATGGTTCGGGGTACGGTGAGGATATAGTAGACAGACAGGCGGGTAAAAATATTTGATAATAGTTACTAAAACTAAACCAGTTTTTGTTTTCCAAATCCTCTTTGAAAATTTAAAAGTATGTATTATGTACCTAGTACCTACAGGTTACAGATTGCAGAAAATAATTTTCAGTGGTTCAGGCATTGGATTCACGATTGATAGGTCGTGGGTTCAAATCTCAGTCATTGGACTACTGACGTGGCCCACTCCTATCACAAGAATTTTGGCTTATTTGGAACGATTTAGAATACTAGTAGTTTGTTATCAAAACTGCGAGTAATCTTTAAAAAAAATAGTCACGATAAAATCTATGATATAGAAAAAGAAAGTAAATACAGAGACAAATATTTAAACCTAATATTTACGAAGTTAATGTTAAAACAATTTGCTTTTAAAATATTTTCGAGTGATATACATTGTGAAGAGTTTTATCCTTGAAAAGCTTTGCCCGATATTAAACCTAACGCGAAATAAGTTAGCCTTATATAAATTCGCTCTCTCCTAAGCACTGTATCACACCTGAGTCAAAGTACATAATCCTCAGTTGATCAATGAGGCAGAGACGTGATGTCACGATTCTAGTGTGATTGCGACTCGATGTGAGCTGATTTAAATGACAGTAATTTCTAAGTAACACTTATAATAGTCACACATATTTTTCTCAGTATTACTTAATACCTCGTGACAGTTTTATTTATTCCTATAACTTAAGAGATGTAGGTGAGGCAGACTTTCCACTTTGTCTATATTAATAAATTACTAGACCTAGAAACTAAATACCTCGTTCTCATTTCGCTAAGTAGTAAGTTGATAAGTAGGATAGTATAATATTCAAGCCATCACTTAGAGACTAAAACAATGGCTCCAATAAATTCTGTTCGAATAGATTGTGTGGCTGAATGCAAAAGTATTAAAGCAAATTGCATTCCTTAGGTCCCATATAGAAAGAACATATTGTGGTTCATAGGTTTTCTATAAAATATAGGATCCTGAGCTTTTTGTTGATTGTAAAGGATTTAAAATGAAGTTTTAATTTTTTGACAGCACCTAATTTAGGCAAAAACACTAATTTTAGCTTAATTCCTTTTAGAGACTTCTGCATTTCCTGATTTTCACAATATATATTAATATAAAACTTTTCGCTGTCAATACAATTGGCACCATGTTCGCAATTTATGGTTCAGATTTTGAACGATTTTAACATCATTAAGAAATGTCGCTCTATCCCTATCATTTACATAATAATCCTCAACTTTCTGTTCTTGTCTAGTATTGACATCTGTTATATGTTGACAAATTACACTGGTTAACAAAATTTTAACTTTTTTTGTCAAATGAAAACTTATATCAAATTTTGAATGTACTAGGGCCACCAAACAATAATATGTGAATGAAAAAAAACTGACACGTCAGGTTTCCTTGTGACATCAAAACATATATTTTCGTAAAAAGTACAAAGATCAACTACATTTAGAGCAATGATTGCTCGTGTCGTGAATATTTGGCTTCTGGAAGGCCTCTTTTAAGTCTCCAACAATAGTCTGCCAGCATTCCTGGACTCCATTCCCCTTGATAGCACTTCTCCATTAAGGAAATGTCCTGATGGAACCTCTCGCCTTGTTCATCACTCACAGCACCCTAGTTTGCCGGAAAGATATCCAGATGAGAGTCCAGCTACATATGCTGGACTTTTTAAGGACATATTACACTCCAAACCTTTATATGACATAATAAGTTAATTAAGTCTTTGTAATTTTCCGATTTAGGGTTCCTAGAAAATTTTGGATAAGGTTCACAAGACATTTCCAGGCGAGTTTTTCCTGACCCTTCAGTTTTTATTCAAAGCTCTTATTCTTTATCAGTCGCCGTATTTTGGATCTACAAATATTCCCTCTTTAATGTTTGCTTTGCTGAGTTTGGTTCACTACCATGTTCACTACCATTTTTAGGCATTTTACAAAAATTTTTATCAGGTCAAGCTTTATGTGCAACGGTGATAAAAAATGCCATCAGGGTTCAATAAAGGATCAATTTTAACATTTTTACGGCCTGGAAAGATCATGGGCCACACTTTCTTTTGTTTGAGTCAAACAAAAATAACAAATACTTACAATATGATCTTCTGGTTCGGTCCAAATCATTGGTATAGCAAATGGCATATGTCTGGGTTCTCGTTAAGCCCGATCTAGTAGCAGTCTCACACATGTTACAGAACATTTATGGGGAACCCAGATTTATCTTGATTCCTCACAGGAAATCAAAAATAGTCTACATAGCACTGTTCAATTAATGATGAGCAATTTGGACGCTGAGATGTAAAAGTTAATTCTCCACTCACATAACAAAAACTGTCGGGGTTGTCAGAACACTTTCGTGGCATGTTTACGATGTAACAAACGTACATAAGATATAAGTTAGTTGAATGCAATAGTTATACAGTCACCTAAATGAAGTTATCCAAATAAAGGCACGTATATGAGGTCATAAATGAATATATAGCTGTCACAAAAAAACTGGACGTGATTGAAACAAAATTATTATATATTATTATTGAGGGTACACAAACAGAAACAAAAATCATCACAAAGTTCGTGTGACAAAAACGGTGTTTACCAGTGTTATTTATTCTTATATTGAACCGCTTAGTAAATAGAGGCTTTCCAGGTGCCATAATAGCATACCGTTCACATGATAAAGGTTTTTTAGTATCAAGTAACAACTTACTTGATACTAATAAAAAATTAATTCTAGCCCTCATGAATAATGCCATATGAGAACGTAAGCGTTACAACGGTATAACTCTATTCTATAGAACATTGTAGCATAAAATGCTGCATCATACATAATAATATTATATCAAACGGCGCGGGCGGCAAATAGTATTCCATGCATTGCTACAAAGGTTCACTTAACATGGCGGAAGGTAAATAATGTCCGTTCATATTGTAACAAAGCGGGATGTATAGAACTTGGAACAGGAAAAGTATTTTGTTTGATTCACTATTTGTTTAGGAAATGTGAGATATGTTTTGGTTTTTATTATTTACCTGAGTTAGATGTTTTTCTGGTGTTAGTGACGAATAAATTTATATTAATTGCTTAATATATTGCTGTTTTTGGAAAATATCAGCCGCTTCATAACGGAATTTATGTTAAAACGTCTCCCTCTAGAAGTATAATATGTGTGTTAAATTTTTAAGTATAATTTTACAAAAAAATATCTAATTTTCTATATTTCGTACCCGTACGTACATCTTTCAGTTAAAATTTTGAGAAAACAGAACCAAAAACGGATGTGAAAAATTATTCTTTCAAAAATGCTTGTAGAACTTCCGCAGTTCCCTGCGAAAGCAAAAACAAAGAGTTAGGTAATGTGTACGAAATTAAAAACTACTGTTATACTACTATGATGGTTGCATGAGTAAAAACCACCATTAATTCTGCAGATGGTATATTATTTTTTTAGGCTTCCGTATCTTGAAAGGAAAAAAGGATCTCTTATAGGATCACTTTGTTATCAGTCAGAAACCCGTGGAGTTATCAAGTTGAAATTAATATCAAATGCTCAAGCCTGCGTCCCTTACGGCTGGCAAAAAATCAAACTTCTAAGTCCACGCTATGAAAAGATGTGACTGTTAATGTGATCACTCACCAAATTATATGGCACTTCCCTATGACCTAGATCGTGAAATTTAGCATTAAGCAAGGTCTCATAGCACAAGTAAAGGATAAAATTAAAAAAAACTGTAAAGAAAATTCTACATATCTAGAAAATTAGCTTTTTTGACTATGTTACCTTTTTTACAGAAAAACGTGAATACATCAAGTTGAAATAATATCAAATATTCAAGGCAATAGTTTCTCGAAGTTGTTAAAAAAAATCAAACTTGTAAGTCGACGTAACGAACAGATACAGCCGCTTATATCTGTTGTGTTGTTATTTTGATTTTTTACAATAATCAAAATTCTGAGGTTGGCCCTTTGACCTAGGAACATGAATTTCTTGATATTATGTAATTAATTTATATTGTAAATGAGACAAACACGTACTTATTAGTTCAAGATTTTTTACCAGATTCAGTCGCAGTACGTTGAATAATACCAAAGATTCAAGCAATACTTTCTCGAAGTTGTAAAAAAAATCAAACTTGTAAGTCAACGTAACGAAAAGATACAGCCGTTTATATCTGTCGTGTTGTTATTTTGATGTTTTACAAGAGTCAAAATTCTGAGGCTGGCTGGCCCTTTGACCTAGGAACATGAATTTCTTGATATTATGTAATTAATTTATATTGTAAATGTGACAGACACGTTCTTATTAGTTCAAGATTTTTTACCAGATTCAGTCGCAGTACGTTGCCTTGTAATAATTCAGCATATCGTATAGTGGTGTAAGTGTAAGTTAGGTTTGTGGTGCTAGGTCTTCCTTATCATGTGAGTAATTCATATATTATTAAATGTTCAGTTAGGTTAGTTAAATGTTAGATAACCAAGTTGAGCTCAGCTTCCGTCTGAAGTGAATATTTAACACCGAAACTTAAAGAGGTACTATTTTCTATCTTTAATATACTTTGTAATTCATTTTAATCTATAAGAACTAATGCAAAAATGTATATATGCTAAAAAAGTATATTGTTTACTGGTTAGTGTAATTCCTTAATAGATAGTCTACTTACTTAAATCTCAATATTTCATGAAAGCCATTACGTAACCTCCCCTTTTGTTTTCCCGGAGCAAGTGGATCATATCAAATTCGACAAACAAAGTAACGGTTAACCTTGACCCGGTTAAACACATGTTCTACCGGCGGCGTCAGCTAGTCGCCTCAATCAGATCCTTACTTCGGCACTCTACCGCAAATCGGATTGACGGAACTAGTGATTGGAATCAATACCGGTGGAATCATTCCGTTAGTTCAAGTCAATGTAGGTAATGTTTAACATAATACACGAAGTATGACGGCTTCACTAAAATTTCCTCCTGAGGGTTATACTTTAGATTCAGAGCTTCTAGAATACTTACGATGTAATAATGATTATTCCGTCGCGTATTTATTTGCAATTGCTTCTTCTTCGATTAATGTTTATCAGTTGACAAACATTCAACAGAGTAAAAATGCTACTTAAATCAATGCTACCAACATCATAAATAACAGGATGCTACTCAAATTAGTGTTGCCAACATCACATCTAATAGCTAAGATAAAATGGTCTGTATCTTAAATATCACAAAGATGTGGAAAAAATTAGATTTTTTATAATATATTACTTACTAAATATCTAATTAGGTATATGTAAATTAGGTAGGCACGAACTTATATAAATTTTTCCGTGTTTTTTGTAAAAATGTATTGATTTAATAGACATGAATAAGTTTGTCAAGACCTAAGCTCTATTAAAAAATCGCTAAACATTGTTTTTCTTTATAATTTTCTTCTCTACACAATTATGAAAATCTAAAATTGATATTCAGTTTCTAAAGGTAGATCAATTTTGTTTCTAATTTTTTTTTTTATGTAACTAGGTCGGCAAACAAGCGTACGGCTCACCTGATGGTAAGCGATTACCGTAGCTTATAGACGACCCTATCCCCAATTCACCCCAGGAGCTCTGGTTACCTTACTCACCAACAGGAACCCAACACTGCTTTAGAGTAGTGTTATTTAGCTGTGATCTTCTGTAAGGTCGAGGTACTACCCCAGTCGGCCTGCTCCATATTTGAGCAGGAAATTTCCTGCTGTGCCCTACCTCAGGTAAAATTTTGATACAAAGAAAGAAAAATATGTAGTTTTTTTGGTCATATTAAGAGTATGGAAGCTATACTGCGCAGTAACACTCAAAAGAAAATATTATCATGTAATCTAATGGAAGCAGGCACAGATGACGGAGCAGGTTCAAAGACTTCTTTTATAACGGTAAACTTTGTCCTCCACCGCTCGACCTCGCTACCAAATATCAAAATAATAAAGTACCTACATTACTCACGTGCTCCTCGATAACGGAAGCCTAACACCATGCCACCAAACAAAACTACGCTATTAGTCTCTAATATGTACTGCGCAATATCACTTGATAGACTAACTTTATCCTATTGGACGAAAGTAATATATTGTCTACTCGAAATATGAACTACCCGCGTATACTAATTTTAAAACAGCGTTGCTAATAGTTATATCATATCAAAATTTAATACATTTTTGAATTGAGTCGAATTATTTGCAACGAACTTATCTCCCATCAATTATATTCATCAACTAAAAATGTTTACATCAAATAAATTATTTCACTGCAAATAAACCAATTGCTTAATAAAATGAGTACTAGAAATAATTAGAAAATATACATCAACAGTGTATTATATTTTTTCCTCAAATGCGCCACAAAGAAGTTGTTTAAAATATTGGTTAAGTTAGGTTAATCCACCCAGAACGAGGAGCGAGGCGACATAGACTGTCCCCTGTTCTGTCTTAAAATATTGGTTATGTTAGGTTAATCCACCCAGAAGGAGGAGCGAGGCGACATAGACTGTCCCCTGTTCTGTCTTAAAATATTGGTTATGTTAGGTTAATCCACCCAGAAGGAGGAGCGAGGCGACATAGACTGTCCCCTGTTCTGTCTTAAAATATTGGTTATGTTAGGTTAATCCACCCAGAAGGAGGAGCGAGGCGACATAGACTGTCCCCTGTTCTGTCTTAAAATATTGGTTAAGTTAGGTTAATCCACCCAGAACGAGGAGCGAGGCGACATAGACTGTCCCCTGTTCTGTCTTAAAATATTGGTTATGTTAGGTTAATCCACCCAGAAGGAGGAGCGAGGCGACATAGACTGTCCCCTGTTCTGTCTTAAAATGTTACCGACTTGGTTATGTAAACACACAACTTTTATCGCTGTAAAAAATAAAATAAATATATAAACTGCAGGGTACGATAAAATTTTTGCACTATTTATTAGTAGATATCATAATCATAGAAAAACTGCACTTTTAAATAAATAGCAATGAGCCACATACATAAATGGTTGCTTAGATTATAATATTTTTAGATAACTATTTTGCTGTGCAATCAGTATTTTTGATGGTTAACGCTGGATGGATGGAGAACGCCACAAGGATTTGGATTTTTTTTAATGCAAAAGAAAGATTTTTTGATTTGCAGTTAAATACTACCCTATTTTTTGATCATAAAGGTACTAGTAAAAAACATGCAGTATGAATATCTGTATATTCATCTGATATTAAATATCGGGATCAAAGAAATATCAGTTTACTAAAGCAGATGGAATAACTTACCGAAATAAGGAAGTAATTTATGAGGTATTATGAAGAAGCTTTCAGTGAAGGTTAATAGTAATATCAGATAAAGGAGGATATTATGAATATTACATGTATTTCTAGCAATATATCAATCACTGAACATTGTTAAGCTTTATGTGGTAAAATATATACAATAAAGACAAGTTGTTTTCAGCTGTGAAGCTTAAACGTAGTACAAATCAATATATTTAAAGTTAAAACTAATAATGGAGTTAACAAACTTAACTTTTCAGTTGGAAAAATTTTGTGCATAGTCGCGGTCGGTTAACCAACTGCAAAATATTTTTTGCGAATATTTTTTTTTCGCTTTACATTGCTTGAAATACTTGCTGAGAAAGGGTTAGGCAGACCTATAAGTGTATTTTTTTCTTGCTTGTATTTTCTATTGAGTTATTTGACCATAGAGAGATAGAGCTTAGTATTGATAGTTCAACGGCACTTTGACGAGTATTTTATTTATCCTTATAGGCGATCATGAGTAACGATATCTAGTAATGAAGCAAATGTTTACGTATAATAAAAAGATTGTGTAAACCTGCTCTAAGGGCTCAAGGCCCAGGTGACCAGGTGAGCAGTTATAGGAAGTCTTATAAAGAATTAAATGACTTACACATTATAAATTTTATAATGACCTGTTGTCATGTTACGTATTTTTTCAGTATTATATAAAGATACCCACACACGATCGCGGTTAGTATAATTTATGTATTCTCTGCGGGTTTTGCGAAATTCACGCGGTACTGTTTTAACGATTTTTGGCACAGCAACATTACGGTAATTACAACTCAATAAATTATTTTTTGCTCTGGAAAATAAAAAAATTACGAAGGGTTGTTTTTAAATGTATCTTCTGACATTATATTGTCGTGATTTAAATCTGCATATGGGGCCGTTCAAGTATTACATAGTTTTATGTTATACGGTCACGCTTCTTCACGACGAGTGTCTAAAACTGATAGGAGAAAAAACTCATTCTCACTCTGTTTTGCGAATTTTTTTCACTATTTTTCTATTATTTTTGACTATAGTTTTCTTTTGTAAGTTGTTTTTTAAAATATTGTAAAGTTGTGATTGTGACTTCCACTACAATAAACCAGGTAGCACAAAAGCCAGCTCAACATTTATTAAATTCTAATTTGAATCCAGCATTTTGTAAAATTCTTGGGGATATTTTTTTTAGACAAAATACCAAAAATTCATAACATTGGTACCAAAAACATATCATCTATAAACAAACCGTTACGCAACAAAGAAAATTCTTTCCAACGTGTTGGTGATAATAAAATGCCGCAAAATTTTATCCCGCATTCACCACTAACCGAGGATTTCGTGGTAACACAAAATATGTCGTTTATTTTCATAGTGCCACCCTAAACCAATAATGACTGTATAACAGCCAAAATAGTTCCCCCAAAAATTATTACTACGACCGTAGCTAATGGATATTTATTGGCTGTCAAAGTTACATGTTGCCTTTTATACCTTACCACTTCGTTGTCACGAGGTTTATGATGCATACACACATATTATATGAGCACATAGTATAGTAGCCGGCAGCTAACTTTAGGTTTGAGAAAAAGTTGTACGGGAAAGTTGCGCATTGTGAGCGTGCGTCTATTGTTAGTTCCATTCGCAACATTTATTATTTTGACAAATAGCAGAAGCGCGGGAACTAAAACGTCGTAAAATAAGAACCAATCGCGGGTGACACGCTGCTCTCGCCCCGCACTCCTCGGTAAAAAGGCCCTAATAGTGACTTCTGCGCATTCATAATCAAACCAATAATTACGTGCCGGTAGCTAAAGCATGCAAAAGACAATAATTTCAGTTACACTTGACAGAAAGTCAACCACTGTTTGGAATTTATAATGTTAAAAGAGGAATTTAACCACTTCACCATCACTATAATAAGTTAATATTTGTTTTATGAAATCACTTAAACTGCTGCTCGTATCGGATCTTTAAGTGGAAGTATTTTTAGTACAAACCAATAAAAACCACTAGCCAATCAAATTTTATCAATAAAGTACCAATGACAAATCAAAAAGTCATTCAAACAGTATATCCGGTAGAAGACCGTTATAGGGAAGCAACTTTTGGACGATGCTCTCTACTGTGTGGAATCTTCCGCCGAGTTAAGGTTTCATCTCGGCGATCAATTGAGTCTAGGCTTGGTATAAGATTTAAAAAATTTGCTCAAGTACGGAATATTGCTTTACCTTGTTAAAGATACCTAGATTCTTTTGCAGTTAGTTTTTGGATGGTATAAATTAGATTTTTTGGAATGCATAGTCATTTCATTGACCACAAAATGAGGCAGGAATGATAATGTACAGCAATACGTATACACATGCAATTTAAACTGAAAGCCAGGCAGCATCTTGGACTTGCGACCAATATGTAGGGTTTAAGACCTTTTATATTATTATAATACTTCCCTTCGCTGCATGAATACACTACAGTAGATAATAAAGTTAACATACGTGGACCTCTAGAAGGGTGACTAAAAAAATAGAACTAAAATGAGTATAATAATGGAATCTATTTATATTTAAATGAAAACTAAATAGTAATGCTTTTTGATATTGTATATGGTATTCTTCACACGAATATGTGACTGATGCATTCGTGTATGGAATACGTAAAAATAAAATGAATGGCTGAAAACAAAAACCTTAAAATTAAAAAAAAATTCTTCACTTAAGAAATTGAATAATCGTAGTAAAATATTTCCATTTCTCATTAATCTAACATAATTAATTAATTTCATAATTACTGTATTATAAATAAATGATATAATTTTACTAATATATGAAACACATTTATGACTTTTCATCGCATAACCATAATCTTAAAATAAGCTAAGTGTATTTTTACTAAACTACGGCGAAGACAAAAGGAAGGGTTATGATTTTGGCATATTCCACCCTAGCGACTAATCTACTGAACCAATTGTCATGAATGAGATGTCAATAGATTCGTAATAATTGCGCGGGTGACATGGGCAATAAAAATGAGGTATATGATTTTTTTTATATCGGAATTTAAACCTCAGATTCTAACCTTGTAAAAAATTAAACCTGAGATAATGATCACGTGTTTAGTATCAAAAGAATGGTCTTGGCGCGCACATTACAAATATGTATATATATTTTATTGTTTAAGTCAACATATATGTTTAAAATACGGTCGTATAGTCCGAGCGGTCCTGTCGTTGCAGTTATTTGCGTGTTTAAGCAAATAAAAACAGAATGCATTTCTGGGTTTCTATCTGAATGATTTTCTTGTTTCGTCCTTTTTAGACCACTTTTTTAAATAGTCGGGTTATAGTGATTTTAATTTTTTTTTCTTGTATGTGTTCCCTACTTGATAGGATGGTTTTATATGTCACAACACTTATAAATTCTACGGAATTATGAAACAGTGTATACCTTTAGTAAATTTCACAACTATCAGTTAATATTTACCTAATTTAATAAAGACATAATCTGGCAACATGGTACAAACTACAAACTAATCCACTACAATATTTTTACGGTTATAAGGTTATAAGGTATAAGGTTTTTGCATTAGGTCTAGACTAAGTGATTTAGAGTGCCCTACTTTAAGTATAACCTTTGAAATATGTATATGGAGTATTTTCCCTTCCCTTCTGGAGGTCCACGTAAATTTACTTTATTATCTATTGTAGTTAGCGAGGTCGAGTGGTGGAGATGAGAGTTAATATAAATTATGAAAGAGCTTGTGGCGTCCTGCAGCAGAATCCTGAAAAAAAAAAAAAAAAAGAAAAAATTAGTACAAATAAATTAAAATAAATACAATACTCACCTTCGCCGCAAGTCGGATAAAATATTAAATCACGCGGCCTGCAACGTGACTCGCTGGAATGCAGCCGGCCGCCGAGCGACCGAGGGACCTCAGATCGCGACCAAACGCCTTACCGAGCAGATTCTTAGTTAGTCCGTTGCGCATACGCCGATCGATTTTGAATCTTATTCCTTCCTTAGTAGTATCAATTTTTGCTTGTAGTTTTTCACATTAAATTCATTTTAGTATTCTTTTTTATTGTATAAAATTTAATTTCTAGTCCATTCCATTAATTCGCGCTAATTTATTGTAATTATTTACTTCATCAAAAATAAACGTCATATAATTTGTGTGGTGTTTTAAATCATCCACGAACCCCACAAGTGGTGACCCCGACGACGCAAAGATGGAGCCAGTCAGCAAGAAGTCAGCAAAAATGTCATCAGAAGAAGAAGGAGAAACCAGTGTGTGCCGCGTTGGCGTACGCGTGCCGCCATTTTGGCCCGACGATCCCGCAATGTGGTTTGCAACACTGGAAGGTCAGTTCTGCCTCGCTAACATAACGAGCGATGTTACTAAATTTTATTATGTTGTAAGCAATCTAGACCAACAGTACAACAAAGAAGTTAGGGACATTATAGTTAACCCTCCAGAGACGGGGAAGTACGAAAAATTGAAATCGGAGCTTATAAAGAGATTGTCCGCTTCCCAAGATCGGAAGATAAAACAGCTTCTAATGCACGAGGAGTTGGGAGATCGAAAGCCGTCCCAATTTCTACGGCATCTTAAAAATTTGGCTGGTCCGAACATCCCTGACGATTTTATAAGAACTATGTGGTCGAGCCGCCTACCTAATAATTTACAAACTGTTATAGCTTCACAGATTCACAGCCCACTGGAGTCCTTAGCTGAACTGGCCGACACGGTACATGAACTGGCGCCACCGAGCATGCAAGTAGCTAGCTCAGCACTTACTCCGGGTACTGCTTTAGACGTCTTGTCCAACCGAGTAGCAGAACTGACGCGGAGGTTGGACAACATGCAGCTGCATCATACGAGGCCAGGTAGGAGCTATAACAAATATAGGGGCAATAAATTTCACCAAAATCGCTCGAGATCACGATCGCGATCGAAACCACGACCAGACCTCTGTTGGTACCACCATAAATTTGGTAGCAAAGCAAGACAGTGCCGACAACCATGTACGTTCCAGGCGGGAAACGCACAAGGCAGCCACTAGTAGCGGCGCAGGACTGCCCTGATTCAACAAGCCGCCTCTTCATTACAGAACGTAAAAGTAAGGTTCAGTTTTTAATAGACACGGGCTCGGACGTATGTGTGGTGCCGAGAACAACCATTCCAAGATCGCGACCAAACGCCTTACCGAGCAGATCCTTAGTTAGTCCGTTGCGCATACGCCGATCGATTTTGAATCTTATTCCTTCCTTAGTAGTATCAATTTTTGCTTGTAGTTTTTCACATTAAATTCATTTTAGTATTCTTTTTTATTGTATAAAATTTAATTTCTAGTCCATTTCATTAATTCGCGCTAATTTATTGTAATTATTTACTTCATCAAAAATAAACGTCATATAATTTGTGTGGTGTTTTAAATCATCCACGAACCCCACAAGTGGCATACGAAAGTGCGGACGGGAAAGTGCTTCTCACAGAGAGCAATGCCATCGCATACTATGTGGCCAATGCTGCTCTCCGTGGCTCCGATGTGGCCACACAAGCTGCTATCTACCAATGGGCTTCATGGGCAGACAGTGAGCTGCTCCCGGCTTCATGTGCTTGGGTGTTCCCATATTTGGGCATCATGCAGTACAACAAACAGAATGTAGAACGTGCGAAGAATGACTTGCTGGAAGCACTGAAGGTGCTGGATGGACATTTACTGACACGCACCTTCCTGGTGACAGAGCGCATTACTCTAGCTGATATTATAGTCTTCGCCACATTGATACATCCCTTCCAGAATGTCCTAGACGAAAGTCTCCGCTCCAATCTGGTGAATGTGCAGCGCTGGTTCCTTACCCTGGCCAATCAGTCACAAGTGTCGTCCGTAGTGGGCGCCATCGCCTTGTGCGAGGCGCCGCCCACGTACGACCCTAAGAAGTACCAGGACCGCGACCACGATCTACTTATTTATTGTTTGCTGCAAATGGGTCTACTATCGCGACGTACGGATGCACAAATATGCAGTTAGACCTGGGCTTACGGCGCTTGTTCGAATGGAGGTTTATAGTGGCGGATGTTACAAAACCCATAATCGGAGTCGACTTTCTAAGTCATTACGGCTTGTTAGTCGACTGCCGCAATCAAAAGCTTATTGACAACCGGACTTCACTGACTGTCGGAGCAGTCAGATACTCGTCAACATATTGTTCAGTACGAACTATAGTGGAGGATACACCATACCACCATCTGCTGCGAAAATACCCCAGCCTCACGAAGCCAGCTGGGTTGATAGGTAAGCCATGTCACAATACAGTGCATTATATACGAACTACGCCTGGACCTCCCATATACTGTCGACCGCGCAGGTTGGATCCACAACGACTGGCAGCAGCGAAAAAGGAGTTCGAGGAGATGGTGCAAAGTGGCACTGCTCGCAGGTCCGAGAGCTCATGGTCCTCGCCACTCCATCTAGCACGGAAGAAAGACGATGGCTGGCGACCATGTGGCGATTACCGAGCACTGAATGCTCGCACAGTACCAGATCGGTACCCTGTCCGACATATCCAAGACTTCGCATACCAATTAGCAGGCAAGTCCATTTTCTCCACAGTGGATTTAGTTAAAGCTTACAACCAAATACCAGTTCACACCGAAGACATACCGAAGACAGCAATAACGACGCCTTTTGGGTTATTCGAATTCCCATACATGACTTTTGGTCTACGGAACGCTGCTCAATCGTTCCAAAGGTTTATGGACGAGGTACTGAAGGGAATGGAGTTTTGCTATTCATATATCGATGACATCATTATATACTCTGAATCAGAAAGTCATCACAAAGAACACTTGAAAGCGCTCTTTGAAAGATTACAGAAGTATGGAATCCTAATAAACCCATCGAAATGTGTCTTTGGTAAGAAAGAAGTAGATTTTCTGGGATATCGCGTTTCTGAGAAAGGTATCCAACCACTGGACATAAAAGTCCAAGCGATTCAGGATTTCCCGGTACCTAAAACAATAAAAGAGCTACGAAGATTCTTAGGTATGATTAATTTCTACAGACGCTTCATACCAAACGCAGCCAGTATCCAAACTCCCCTTAACGCCCTACTACCTGGACCAAAGTTAAAAGGTGCACAACCAATCAACTTGTCTCAGGAAGAATTGCAGGCATTTAACGAGTGCAAATCTAGTTTGTCCCAGGCAACCCTTCTAGCTCATCCGGACTATCGAGCAGAACTATCAGTACAGACTGACGCTTCAGACATAGCCATAGGAGCTGTACTGCAGCAACGAAAAGGTGATCACTGGGAACCTCTCGCCTTCTTCTCCAGAAAGCTAAGTCCGTCGCAGAGAAAGTACAGTCCCTATGACAGAGAGTTGTTGGCGATCTATGAAGCAATCCGGTATTTTAGATTTATGGTTGAAGCGAGAACATTTACTATACTCACAGATCACAAGCCATTAACATTCGCCTTCAAAGGAAACCGTGACAAGTGTTCGCCCCGCCAATTCAGATACCTTGACTTCATCAGCCAATTTTCCACCGATATCCGTTTCGTGGCTGGAAAACACAACACAGTCGCTGATACCCTGTCGCGAGTTGAAGAACTGCATGCTGTAGATCTGAAGATGGTAGATTACCACGGGCTAGCAAATTCGCAAGAAGAGGATGCTGAATTACAGGCTTTATTGCAAACTGGGTGCACATTAAAGCTGGAGAAAATAGAAGATCCTAGAACTGGAATAAAAATAGTCTGTGACACATCCACACCAGCGCCCAGACCGTTTGTGACTAAGGACTTCCGCAAACAAATATTTGATATGCTACACAATCTCAGTCACCCAGGTGCAAAAGCATCCACACTCTTGGTCACACAAAGATTTGTATGGCCAGGTGTTCGAAAAGATTGCAGACAATGGGCTAAAGAGTGTGAACAATGCCAAAGAAGCAAAATCACGAGACACACAAAAGCCCCATTAGAAAGATTCCAAACGCCATCTCAGCGTTTTAGACATGTCCACATGGACATCGTAGGGCCCCTAACCCTTTCTTTTGGCCACAGGTACTGCCTCACCGTTGTCGACCGCTTCACACGCTGGCCGGAAGCCTACCCCATGCCAGACATCACGGCCGAGACTTGCGCATCCACCTTCATATCTGGGTGGGTCTCTCGATTCGGCTGTCCCGAGCGCATCACAACCGACAGAGGACGACAGTTTGAATCCAACCTCTTCAAGGTTCTCACCACCCAATTAGGAGCCAAGCAATAGATGACGACCGCATACCATCCAGCCGCGAACGGGCTCGTTGAAAGGTTTCATCGACAGCTGAAGGCATCCATCATTTGCCACGACAACCCGCAATGGACTGAAGTGCTACCCTGGGTTCTTCTCGGCATCCGAGGTGCGTGGAGAGAAGACTTACAAGCTACAGCAGCAGAACTAGTCTACGGTGAGCCCCTTAACTTACCTGGACAGTTCATATCACCAACCACATCCAATGTTCCTGTAGACGTCACCGACTTCGCTAGCAGACTCCAACGACACATCTCAAAGATAGCTCCCAGACCAACGACATGGCATATGAACAAAAGCCATACATTTTACGTGCCACGAGACTTAAACACCACCACTCACGTGTTTATGCGACAGGGTCCAGCACATAAATCCTTGGAAGCACCCTATAGTGGCCCGTACAAGATACTGGAAAGAGGAACAAGAACTTTCGTTATCGAGGTGAACGGAAAAAGTCAGACAGTCACGATAGACCGCTTGAAGCCTGCCTACCTGACCAAAGATGACAACACAACACCTACCTCAACACCAGTTCCTGCTTCATCGCGACGTCCCGTAGCACAAGAACCTGCTTCCCCTCCTAGTCCACCAGCAGCAACCGGCCTGAAACCAATATTAAAATTTAGTCCAATGAAGACGAGAAGTGGCCGCGTTGTCCGATTTCCAGATTACTATCGACCATAGTAATGGTCTCGGGAGGGGAGTGATGTGGCGTCCTGCAGCAGAATCCTGAAAAAAAAAAAAAAAAAGAAAAAATTAGTACAAATAAATTAAAATAAATACAATACTCACCTTCGCCGCAAGTCGGATAAAATATTAAATCACGCGGCCTGCAACGTGACTCGCTGGAATGCAGCCGGCCGCCGAGCGACCGAGGGACCTCAGATCGCGACCAAACGCCTTACCGAGCAGATTCTTAGTTAGTCCGTTGCGCATACGCCGATCGATTTTGAATCTTATTCCTTCCTTAGTAGTATCAATTTTTGCTTGTAGTTTTTCACATTAAATTCATTTTAGTATTCTTTTTTATTGTATAAAATTTAATTTCTAGTCCATTCCATTAATTCGCGCTAATTTATTGTAATTATTTACTTCATCAAAAATAAACGTCATATAATTTGTGTGGTGTTTTAAATCATCCACGAACCCCACAAGCTCTTTAAACCTGCTCCTGGGACTCAAGCCCCTGGCACTGCTCGCCTCGGTTTAAATTGCATGTATATACGTGTTTATTTACAGTAAAGTGTATCATCCCTCTCCATAGTACAGCAATATATAGTGTATTAAGAGTATTTAATAAAGTACATTACGCACGTGCTTCTCGGAGGCACCACGCTACCAAACAACACTACACTATTAGTCTTACTACTTTAATACGTACTGCGCGATATCACTTGACAGACTAACCCAATCCTATCGGAACAAAAATTATATGTCTACTCGAAATAAGATAAAACGAACTACCCGTAAATACTAATTTATAAACGGTGTTGTAAATCTGAAATTGGATTTCACACCCTCAGTGTAATACTATTGATTTATATGGTTCGGTATTTCATATATTCTTGAGAGAAGATGAAGGACGGACTATAGTCCGTCCTGGATCTGAGCGGAAAGATTCAAAGTACTGATTTTTAAATAACATGGAAAAATATAATAATACTAGTATATTATTTTGTCTTATTAAATTATTAATTAATATGTTTTAATATTTTATTCCCATCATAAGGTTGTTAGCCTTGTTTCGTGTTGAAGCAGTTGTTCCCTGAAACTTTAAATATATCATCATCATCATAACGACCCGTCAATGTCCCACTGCTGAGCCGGGCCTCCTCCTCAGAATGAGGACGGCATTAGGCCATACTCCACCACGCTGGCCCGGTGTGGGTTGCCAGACTTCACAAACCTTTGAGAACTTTAGGGAACTCTCAGGAGTGCAGGTTTTCTCACGATGTTTTCCTTCACCGTTATAGCAAGTGATATTTAATTGCTTAAAACACACATAACTCAGAAAAGTCATAGGTGTGTGCCCAGGATCGATCTCGGACTTCCCGAGTAAGACTTGAAGTCTCAACCACTGGGCCATCATTGCTTTAATTAATAGTATATTTAAATTAGAATTGTTATAGACTAAGTCAGTTAGTCTTAAGCTACCTCCAGCTTTTGAAAAGATTCGGAAAGACTCATTCAACTTGTGTACTGTACCCCATAATAACTCTCTTTCTGACCTCTCCTAATAATATACAAATGATAAAATTTAGGTTATGATAAATCTTATTAAGTACTAAGCCAAGTGAGGGCCAGTCGGGAATATTTCATATATATGTTTCTTACAAAGCACAATATTAATTTCCACTTGTAATTAAATCGTGATACTAGAACTGGGTCGTCTGCGTACAGCGCGGCGTAGTGAGCGTACCCACGCGATGCCGGCACGGACTAGATTATTACTTTATTATAGAAAATACGGATTCCGTGTAGAAAATTAAATATTATTATACTAAAAAAGACTTCTAGCTTTGCTGTAAAATTATTTAAAAGCTACTTAAATCATAGGAGTATAAATATTGAATTGAATCATGCGTTACTTTGCGGAAATTCATGATTTAAAAGGAATCAAAAGGTTACCTTGCTATAATCCGCGGCAATCTGAACTACCAGACTCGTATGGCACAACCCAGAAGAGCACCCTGCCCACATAAAAGTGAGAAGCGATCGACAATCGACGTACGTTTCACTTCATAGCCGAAGCATCTTCAGGAGGTGTCGACTCTACAAGCGTCACTTGCTAAGTGACAATTTTGTTGAAAAAACGAAATAGGGAAAATTCTCAAATAATGTAAATATTGGCCTCAGGCAGTTTCAGTCCCGACATAGTTATCAAATTTTCAGCTCAATGATACTAAGGAGTTGTTAAAACAACTGGTACATTTTGTTTGATTGGTCCACCCTTCTGTAGGTCTACTCATTTTTTGTATTCTTCTCATTTAACCCTGTCCATATCATGAGGGTGTACGAAAAGTGAATAGCTCGCCATCTTGTACCGTCCGCCATGATGAATTTAGAATTCTTAAACATCGTTTATCCTATCGAAACGTTTGGTTAATGACACAGCTACTTTTATCTTCTAGATTTTATAGGAATCCCTTAAACCAGCACGGCACCAGAACCCGTTGGAAGCTTATTTATTAGTAAGTATTGTGTTATACATACAACCACAACATTTCATAATCATTTATATTATAATATTATTGTATGTTAATACAGACATAATTTAGGTTTATTTTATTTTCGTAGTGAAAGGCATTCTTTGAAGCAAATTAATGTTTATAGCCAAAATTTTAGGGCTGTATAAAATCAGAATGTAATTGGAATTTGTCATGATAGTTATTAAATCTTTTGTTACCTAACCACAGTTCACAATCAATTATACTCAATCTACTATATTTGCAACTAGCTGTGCCCGCGACTTTATCCGCGTGGAATAGCGATAATTCTATAACTAACTTTTAACCCATTAACCCCTTACAATCATTTTTCACTTTAAAAAGTAGCCTATGTGCTTTCTCAGGCTGTAGACTATCTGTATACCAAATTTCATTTAAATCGGTTCAGTAATTTTGGCGTGAAAGCGCGACAGACAGACAGATAGAGTTACTTTCGCATTTATAATATTAGTTAGGACTAGTTAGGATTAGGATAATAATAAGGATGCCAGATCTTCATACAAATATATGTCATATATTTGTCTCTTTCTATTTCACTTAACAGTTTAATGGGATAGGCAAATATTCAGTTTTATTTTTTTGTTCTAAATAAAATGTTATAATTTTGAGCGTTAAAGTGATAAAAAAATAATCTACTTTTTGAAAATATCATACACTAGTCGACCCATCCCAGCTTCACCCGGGTGCAATTTACAATGACTTTTTAACCTAATTTCAATCTCTATATCACTATATTCCTAACAAATAGACATAACGGCCACACAGCTCGACATGCACTTCATCCCCACGTCGATAGAGGGCGTACGAGCACACTCATTTGTTTAATTTCTATTCTTAAGTATTTTTTACAATAAAACATAGCCTATATTTAGCCTCGATGCCTCTATTTTATCTCTGTATCATATTTCATGAAAATCAGTGATTTCAGCCTGATCGTAAAACAGAAAGACAAACGCCATCTATTCGTCAATAGATGGCGTAAGTACTAGATTAAATCGCACAAGTGTTACTTTCGAAATTATAATATTAGTTAGGATTATAATTATCCCCACGTTACAAAAACTGATTGTAGGTTCATAGTTACATATAACAACAACCATGAGTGAAGCGAGGGCAGATTGCTAATGATTTAATAAATTAAACATATAGTTAAAACAAACATTTAATGAAGATAACTCACTATTAATGTTGAAAACTTTAACCATATATCATTGGGAACATATCTTAGAAATTGTTAGAAACAATAATTGTTATTAATGATTCCTGATAACATACTATATACAGTTTACAATATACATAGCATTTATTGTATATATGTATATTGCCTTACTATATGTATGAGTAAATACATTTATAGTAGAAAAGACAAATTCTCTTTAAATATTTATTTTTATACGACTATGGCAAATGTATGTGTATGTATCTATGTATATATGAGATGGAAATCACTCGTGGAAGTGGATAAATAAATTACAGGATTATATAATAATATTTAGCTAAATGTATTTCGTCTTTTCTTTTTCACGCTTTGACAATAAGTGACATGAATAAAAATTCATATCACTTATTGTCATGTTTTATAGAACATAACATAACAGCTATCATCACTATAGTAAACTCTTTAACGGTATGTATATTCCACTGTAGCGCCGAAATTACTGAATCAATTTTAATGAATGAGTAAACATTAGATTCGTAATAATATAAAATATTTTATAACATTTATATAACTATATAAAAGGCATTTAAGCGTACACCTAGGTTCGAAGGTAGGCCATGGGTTCTTAGACAATATCATTAATTGTAGTTTCATTTCAATTATAATACCTATACTTTTTTATTTGACATAAAGTCAAGTTTCAAAATATATAAAGAAAATATCACATATAACTTTTAACCTTACAACGTATCAAATTTAAATAAATCAGAATTTTCCTGTCATACAATGATAGAGGAATGATATCCATCAATGTACAGCAAGACATATACACTTGCAAGCTTATGCAAAAAATGCCTTTTTTATAATTATAACGCTCCCTTTATCTGCCTGGACACTAACTACAGTAGATAATAAAGCTAACTTACGTGGACCTCATGAAAGGTGACCTTAACCACGACATTATAATACTAACTTCCATGTACACTGCGTGAACACACCGGAGAGACTGACTCTAATCTGTCATACTAAAGGTTATATCTTCTTGAAATAATATAAAAGGAAACTACCCGCGAACATTAATTTAACAACGGTATTTCTAACATTACTAATAAACGAAATATACAATTATTGAATTTATTAATAAAATGAACCAATGAACAATTTAACGCAGTATTGAACATATCGTTTTTGCTAGAGAAGCATCGATCATGTTTGACAAATTTGTGACACACATGAGATATTATTACGAGCAGTTATCGTTGTGGTTAATCTACTGCTGAATCTGGGCCTCATATTGATGAACGTAAATCAAATGTTTAGAAATCATTTGTATATGTTGTTTTAATAAAACATATGAAAATTCAATTTTAGTGATCCTTAGCTCAAAATGAAAGAAACTACAAGGTTATGTCTGTTGTGACCACGGATATAATAGAAGTATTAGACTAATTATCGAATACTAAATTTTAAAGTTTCTTAGAGCAGAAAAAAGTCTTAAATTTCTAAGTTAATCCAATCAAATGATACGGTGGTTTAAAGACCAAAATTGGGGTAGTTCTCTTTGAGCCTGAATATTATAATTAGGTTAGGAACAAGGTCTAATATCACATAATATAAAGTTCGGAACTGTTGACTGTTATAAAAAAAAATCTGAAAAATGGCCTATGTATGATTCCATGATGTCAAATTTTCATACATTTCAACCTGTTACTAATTGTTCTTTAAATATAAATCAAACATACATGTTAAGAATAATATTATCATAATCTTGATATTTGTATATCCAATTTAATTCCTTAGGGATGAAATTCTTGAAAGTTCTTGTTATTGTATAATTGAAACATTCGAAAAGTAAATGTTATTCAAACAACGTACAAAAGGAAATTCAAAGATATTAATTTCGCAACTGACACCATTGGGGCCAATTATAACTTTGAATGCAATACCTAAAATTGGTCCTCGATTCTACCAATTATTATTAATTTGTTTTACATATTTGCTTATTCAGAACCTGATAAAACATATTAACAAAGTACATAGAAACATAATATATATTTGTTACTAGTCGACCCGCGCGACTTTGTTCGCGTGTTACTCCGCTCTTATAGGTCGTAGCGAGATGTTAAATATCCTAAGTTACTCCTTGTTAAATCAGCAGATGCCAGTGAAAGTCGCGTCAAAATCGGTCCGGCCATTTCAGAGATCGCTGGGAGAGCATCTCGTAAAAGCCGAGTAACCCAGCACCCCCTTGGTGGTAGGGGATTTGTTCTTCGACTGGCTTGCGAACACCAGCATGCGAATCCGACCGCCAAGTGTCAAAGACGCGTTCCGCTCGAGCCGTATGTGGGCCAGACTTACCCCCTCCCACTCTCATCCCATTAATGCTGTGGATCTAGTGGACTCTGGTATCTAGTTCAGGGTCCGTTGAGACCACAGCATTTTTTTCTTCTTCACTCCCCCTCCCCACTCTATCTTCGAGGATGCAACGCATCGACAAAAGAAAGATCTATTGTTTTGTCGATGTCCATGAGCGATAGTGGCCACTTACCATCAGGTGGCTCGTTTGCACCTTTTATACCATAATAAAAAAAAAACCATTTATGTTGATGATGGCGATGATCCGGAACAAAGAGACTGACAGACCGACGGATAAAAATTGTAAAAAATGTTTTTTTGGTATATGTACCGTGTGCGTGTATACGTTCATATGCACTTAGTAAAAAGCGGTTATTTTAATGTTACCAACAGTGTCTGTGTCCAATTTTATTTATTTGTATAGATTATGTTGACAACGTTGAGTAACATTGCACTTCCGAAGACGGCACAAACTGAATCAGTCGTACGAACGAAAAGGTGAAAGATAATCATTTAAATACTCCGCCATGATAGAAATCATTATCACAACGCGAGTAATCTAGTTGCAATACTGAAGTTCTTTGTCTAAACTATAATTCTCGAGAGTAATATTCTGATCAAAAAATCGTTGACGTTTTTAATTTTCTGTACGAAAACTGTTGCTGTTTTCATAGTTCACTTTAGATTCGTAGATTTTCTATGGAGGATGTAAGATTCTGTTTTTTGATATTTACTACAAAGGTTATTAACTCCAGATACAATAGCATTTAAATCATCGTCTCCTTAAATCATCTTAGTGCATCTCACTATAGTTCTCAAGTCATTAAAATTCTGAACACGAAGACTATAAATAAAATAGAAAAGGTACTTGTCATGTTTTCATACATAAAATTTATGAGAACCGTTGCTTGTTGTGAATAACGATTTGTAAATAAAACTCATCTTCTATAATATATAATAATGTGTTATGTCTGTATATCGTATTAATGTTCTATGTTTGTAGCATATAAGTTCAGAAAGACTACATCAAATCGAATAATTCTTTCTTAAGGTGTTAGTTATTGTTAGAACTAGGTTTGTATAATAAAAAAAAAAGCGAGTGAGACAGTAGATAGTCAGATGGTTTTGTCTACTACAAATCAGTGAAATACTATTACCTATACAAAGAAAGTTTGAGCTGATATAAGAAATTATATTTCTGAAAAATTTAGATTTAAGAAAAAGTTAAAAAGTTTTTACATTAATAATAAATAAATAATGATAGTCAAATACTAGAAATAAGTTACTGAAATTTAAATATATTACACTGTACCTAACTTTTTTATAATAATATTAATTAACTGTGTTTACAATATTTAAATATTTACATTTTCTATAAAGAATTTGAGAGAAAAATACCGTCAAAAAACTGTTCTGCAGTTTGACCGATTTTTTTATGTTAGTAATTTAAGTTATTGAAAACTGTAAATAATAAATAAATAAAAAAAACTACGCATTGTAGAAATTAATCCAAGGATTTGTGAATGAGTGATGGAACGATTTGAATACTCCTCAACGAATTGAGGGCGGGTCGGATGGTTTCAATATAAATATCACAATGTTGACTCAGGATAAATTACTGTTGTAAGTGTTAATCCGAGTGGTGATTGTGATCTCAATGTACATTAAAATTAAGAGTTTCTTAATTAAGCCTGTATGTATGTCACAAGGTTCAGATATTAGGCTACTGAGTCACTTTCAGTTTATTAGACTCAGAATACCTATTTCAACTTGATAACTTTCAAGCTAAAAAGGAAATAATAGATAACTAACCAACAAAGGTGAGTAATATCATAGTAATTGCTTTCTATTGCTCTATGGACATCATCACACAGACATTTCTGATGAGTTGCCAGTCTTAAAATCTAAAAATACCTATAAATTATATACACAAACCTTTCTCATTATTAGCTCTTTCCAAAATTGTAAAGAGTTTCAAAATCTGTTACGTAGTTTAGAAGACATTTATCGAATTAACGGACGGGAAAGTAACTTTGATTTACAACTAGTAAAAACAATCCCTGTCAAAGAAAAATCGGGAGAAAGTATGAAGCATAGCAGTATTACAAAACTTTATAGTCATTTATAAAATAAGTCTAGACTGAAAATTACACGTTTACATTAATGAGGTTATTTATAAAAAGTATGAAATAAGGTGCCATAAACTATAGTGATGTTTTTTACTTTGATCTTTGTTTATATTTCATATTAAAAATATAGTAGCCGGCAGCTAACTTAGGTCTGAGAAAAAATAGTGGGGGAAACTGGCGCATTGTGAGCGTGATTCGTTCCTGTATTGCCAGTTCCATCCGTGACCTTTACTATTTTGATAAATAGCAGACGCGTGGAAACTAAAACGTCGCATAAGAACCAAACGCGTGTGACGCGCTGCTCTCTCTAAAAAAGCCCTCATATTCCCTGCTAAAAAAGCCCTAATAGTGATTGCTGCGTATTTAAGGTCACACCTATACTTATGTGCCGGTAGCTATACCTATTGTACTATTATTCATAATTTTAATTCATCTTTGAAAACAAACAGTTTATTTTTTTTGCTTAATAATAACGAAGCTAGTAAGAAAAATAACATGTAACACATATTGAACAGCAATCCATAAAACATAACAATACCTAAACTTTATACCGGAAGTTGATTAGTGCCTGGGGCTTGCGACCCAGGAGTAGGTTTAAGGATTCTTTATCGTAATACAGCAATGATAATACTACACACCACTGTATTATACTTACACTTCTTGTATATAATTAAAGAACAAAGAAGAACCCTCCCTACAGCTTTTTCTTTAAGAGCTTATTGAGAAAAATCTTACCTAAAAGCAAAAGATACTAATTTACCCGAACATTTTAAAATTACAATAACTTTTTCCTACATTTGATTTGAATGAAAAAAAAAACCTATATTTTAATTTAGAAGCGTCAGTAGCTCAGTGGAGCGGGCGGATTCACGATCAACAAGTCGTGGGTTAAAATCCCGGACATTGGACTACTGGCGTGGCCCACTCCTGACACAAGCTATTTATTAGCTTACTAGGAGGGGTAAAGGGAATACTAGTAGTATGTGAACCATACTACTAGTAATCTTTTTAAAAAAAAACATCTTCAACAAAAATATGAAAAATGGAAAATCGATTTTTGTGCAGCAGTTTTTCCTGTAACCGTGACGTCGTACAATCATACCTTGCGACGCACGACTATGTGTAGAAATGGACATGAACAGAAACATGACGAAAGTTAGGTTCGTAAAACTGTTGGTGTTTCCAATTTTACTTTACGTCGAAACGAAACGTGGGCCGTACGGCAAACCGAAACTCTCTTATGAGAAGGACGGACCAGGCTGCGGTTAGCGCTCCCCTACACAAATGTGCCCGACTACGGTCACCAGGCAAAGGTGACGAGATGTCCCGAGGCGGGCACTGTCTTCTGACTAACTATCTGGGACATGATAACCACGACCACTCTGCCAAGTAGAGAATTAAAGTAAAAGAGTTCTTCCATGATGCGCTTACAAACATACAAACAGACATATGTCTGTTTGTATGTTTGTAATAGCTTAAATTTTTATTACATGTAGAGATGATTATTATAGTTATGATTTAACAACAGTTATACATTAACAGTTAATATGAAGATTAGTTAGGCGTATAGTTGGCTTATGTGAAACTTAGATCATACGTCAGCTACGTCAGAGTAAGCCATTATTGTGTAATGGGTTAAGCAGAGAGGAGTTTTAATTGTTATTAATGTTCACCGATTTTAGTAACGTAATTAAGGTTATAGGGATTTGGATATCACACATATTATTTGATAATTGCCTTATTTTATGTGACAAACTGACAAACAATGATAATAATACCTAAGCTATTTTGAACAGTTTCATTTAAAATTATTTCAGATCTCTCATGACATCTTGAGTGACGTCACATCCTGTGTATCATAACATTCGTAACATTTTTGCTCCTTGCTCTACAAAAAGGTCAACAATGGCGTTCCACATGAGTGGTAGCGTTTATTTGATTGTTTACTATATTTTTATTTGAATGCGCGCGCGGCGGGGGAGTGTTAGGTACGCCGCTGGCGGAGGCAGTCGTGTGACAGTCGTATTGAAGAGCATTGCACGCGCGCGGTATATATCCCCTGTAACCCCTTTATTGATTAATAGTATCCCGTGTTCTGTGTGTACTATTTCCCAAGGCCTAGTTAATTGACCCTTCCCTGACGAAAACGGACTGGTGGTGAAGTTCGAACTATTTAGAACTATTTTGTGTTATTGTGTGAAACGTGTAACGGGCATGCCCAAAGAAGATTAGAAGGAAGATAAGAAATCATCAAGAACTTGTGAGTACTGTGTATCTTTATCACCTAACTGACAATAGATTACCCTTAATTTAAAGAATCTGAAACCGAGCCCAGCCAGCTTCCACGTGTGTGGGGTTTTGTACGCCCCATTGATTTATTGTTAATATTTGTTATTTATTAGGGAAATGTCCATTAGTTCTGAGTACTTTTGGTTCATATTGTAATATACAATGTATAAAACAAAGTCGGGTTTGTTCGAACACTTATAACTCGAGAACGGTTGGACCGATTTTCATGGTTTTTGATTTGTTGTATTTGTCTCCGTCCCGACTAGCATAACTATTAAAAAAAATCTCATACAATATGTTGATAGATTTCGTAACTGTTTATATTGTATGTATTTTTTATATCCTGAAAAAATATTTTAGTGGTCGCGCCCTTCTTTTTATTTATGTACCTATCATGCCAGCTTTTAATAGTTTGCTTGCGTATAGATTTTTGACGAAGGAGAGTGGGCATTTATCGTAGTTGAGTGCTTTTTTGAGGGTCAACGCGGCTACTTTGGCTAGTTTGTCTGCTCTCTCGTTGCCCTCGACTCCGATGTGTGCTCCACCAAGTAGAGGCTTAACATTTTGCCTTGCTTTTCTAGCTATTTAAAGTTTTCTGTAATGACGAAAAGAAATTAAATTTGTTGCCCATTGATATGAAAGTATTTTCAAATAACTTTACGAGTGCATTTTATGACTCAATATACAGTTTTGAAAAAAATTGGATATTTTTTTAAAATATTTATTTCCATATCACTAAAAAAAGCGGATCACTTAGAGTAACTTACACTTGTGGGAAAGTAATAACAAGTTAATTTTTTATTCCAATTTTTTATTGATATGTATTATTTTACTAGTCGGCCCGTCCCGGCGAAAAATTTAAAACGTTTAATTAGGTTTAATTTCACATATTAATCGCTATGTCACTATATCGCTATAAATATGACTGACATCATCTCAGTCTGACATGCACTTCATCCCCACGTCGATATACTTTCTATTCTTATTATTCTATATCCATCCTCAAGCTTTGTCTCTATACCATATCTAATCAAAATCTGTTCAATGATTTAAGCCTTATTATGGTTATATAACAGAATGGCAGGCATTAACTATTTTTCAATAGGTTGCTTAAGTAGTAGATTAAATCTCATTTTCACTTGTTTAGTTTGTATTCTTAGGATTTCTCACGTTTTTTAAGTGTTACTTCCGAAATAATAATATTAGTTGGAATTAACCCTTCTTTTATCATAACGGCATCAAAAATATGATGTCAATATGATATAATTTCACAGAATATCGTGAAAGCTATCCAAATTTTTTTTGAGGCGATATGATAATTGAAAAAATTTTAAACTAGTCAACCAGACGTTATCAACAGTGCTGCTAACAAAACAACATTTGAAGGCGATTAACTATTACGAAGATTAATTAGCAACACGGAGACGTTTGATTCCTAACACCTAACAGTAATAATATATTAGTAGTAGATTAGTAAACGTCGGACGAAGACACATTGCAGATCGACAGGTGGTCACTGCAACATGATTGATGTTGTAGTCGCCGTGTTCAATGACAGATTATCAGATATTGTTATTGAGAAATTAGTTATAATTATGTTGGCAACACTACAGAGAATGAAAGATACTTAGGTGCTCTTTGTGATAAGGTAAAACAGACAGTAGCAATTTTAAAAACTCTTGATTGAGTACCAGGTTACTACGTTTGTAAGTATTTATTTTAAGAGCATCTCGAAATACCTGAAGAAATTTAACATAATTTCATAGAGTGAACATTAACGTAGGTCAACGTGTACTTCCAGATCGCATATCATGCAAGCTGTTAAACTGAGAATGTTACTTAGTTAGATATCAGGTAGTAAATTCGAGCAGTACCCATGGTCCTATACCATAAAAAGCGCTAACCTGTAAAAATATTTTAATTATATATTTTACATATTATAAAATAAGTAATACTTTTTTTAATGTATTTAAAAATTATAATTTTCTTCTTCGACTTCTTCTGATTTATTATTTTATGAGTTTCTATGATTTCTTAAATTTTTTTTTTTAAATTTATCGAATTTTAGACAACTTTGATTTTGATGGTGTTATTTTATGCTAACAGACGAAAAAATTTCAACAACTTAGCTGGTTTTTACATAAATACTCTTAAAATCATTTGCACAATTAACATATTTAATACTAGTTCGTAAAATAAGAGTATATTACATGGCAATGTTGAAAAAAAAAACTAAAGCATAGTCAATCTGTCGCTTTTGAATGGAAATATGTTTTAAATATTCATATGGTAAAAACTACAGTCAAATTTTTAACAAGTGCAGTTTGAACTTTCAAATGAAAACTATTGTTGAAAAATTTACTGATAAGTCTCTTTTTGGTTTTTAACAAAAAAATGTTATCCATTGAACGTTATGTTGATATTCAAGTACTATCTAAATCTAGTTATACTGTTTCTTTTTGTTGATAAATTAGTATTCGCGGATAGTTCTTTCTATATTATTTCAAGTATACCCACGTACTTGAAATAATATACTCGTACCTTTAGTGAGACAGATTAGTGTCAATCTCTCTAGTGTTTTCGCACAGTGTGTAACGTCGACCATCGACGGCGACGGGCTTACTTGCTGCCGCCCCAACAGTGGTGACCCATGGGTGGCAGACGGAGATTTCTACCACTCATGTAAAGAGATGTTTCTTGTTTTAGGAGACCCTCTCGGTCCAGATGTGGACAACTGTTGACGAGGTTGCGGAGCTATTAACTATCCCGTGACCTCGTCCTATTAGCAGCAAAGAGAACCCCAGGGATTTAACGGGTCGAGCTGTCTTCTTCCCCGCATAATCATCCCTAGTCTCTGCTTGGGATGGTATCTGTAGATTCCTGGTGGGGTAACAAAAAATAGGAGTGGGCCAAGTCAGTAGTCCAATGTCTGTGATTTGAACCCACGACCTATCGATGTGAATGCAACGCCTGAACCACTGACCTACTGACGCTTAATTATTATTATTTTATACTGCAGACTCGCTCTCGCTTCGCTGAGGTGTATTCAAACTGTTCCCTCATTCACTCACATACTCACTAATTTATTCATTCATACTCTACCCGCGACAGTGAATCCTATATCTCATCGTGAGAGCAATGTTCGCAAGAATCGTTTTCTTTCTCGATTCTTCTCCGACTTATTTTGCAAATTCGACTGCCACGAAAAAGTATTTTCATTTTTCAGATGTCATATATAGTCTGTCCAGATAATATATAGCCTATCCTGAAATAATTGGTTCAGCAGATCCAGAGATTGCCCTAAACTTTACCTTTTTAGAATATTAATATCCTACTTCCTACTTATATTATAAATGCGAAAGTTTGTAAAAATGTATGGATGTATGTTTGTCACTCTTTCACGCAAAAACTACTCAACGGATTTTGATGAAACTGTATAATAATATAGCTTACACAAAGGCTATAATTTATAATGATATAGTGTGAATTATACAAAATATAGTGGATGAAACCGCAGCTAGTAGATATATAAAAATGAATCCCTATTTCCCTTGCTCATGGCAGGACCGATTTTGCTAATTCTTTATTTCTTGTATTGAGAAGATTTTTATGTAAGAAACAATTCAGAAGGTTGCACGAAAAATTAGAAAATTTAAGAAAACTTAACGACTATATTAACTTATATATGTAACCTTATCCGTTTTAACAGTATAAACTTTTGTAGTATTAAATTTGACCAATATTCATAGTTAAAACATGAAAATGTCTGTCAGGACAGCTAGTTTTTATAATATAATTATGTGTCAGATATTCTTTCATATTTTGTAACAAAAATACCGGTATAATGTAACATGAAATATTTAGAGTTGAATAACTCGCTATAAATATCAAAACGTTTATTTCTATATAACATTATAATAATCTGTAAGCGAGAAAATCCACGCAAATTCACGAAACATTTTTTAACATACGAAATAAATGCGAGACTCCTTAGATATCAGCTTTAATACCTTGTATTTAAAAATCCAAAAGTCGACGAACGGATTTTATTTCATCTCCAAAATGAATTTTAACGCAACCTCCGTTTATAAGGCTGTTTTCATATTATGCGTTTTTCTTACTTTCATTTTTAATTTTGATCACATAGTGGTCATACCACGGGTTTATATTTAAAAATTGTGTTACAATAATCAGAGAAAAAACATAAAGGAAATTTAAAAAATCTGGTTTATCTCGGAGCCTAATTAACCAAAATACATTTATTGCATATTATTGTCCTAACAAAGAGAGGTTAATAAATAACGGAATTATTTCTTACTTTTTAGTTTAAAGTCGGTTAAATTTTTTGTTAAAAATGGTTTATTCTTAACTGTATTAATCTAGTAATATGGTATAATTACTAATATTATTAATATGTAAAGATTAAATATAAAAGTGGTACTTTAAACGTCATCATGACAGTAATGGAAATAACTTTTCAACAAAACCAAAGAGCGAACGATAAAATTACGGGACCTCAATCATTTATTGTAATCCCACACCGAATGGCAGACTAATTAATTTTCACATACCACGGATTCAAAATATAGAAATGATATCAGTAATTATTTTTAGAAATTTATCAAAAAAAATGATAAAGTTTTTAGAATTTATAGTATTTCAGACTTTTACGTAGCAGTGGTGTGTTAATCGTTTTTTATTTCTCCATTATAATTCCATTATAAGTAAGGAAAGTGAGATTATGTCTAAATACTGTTTTAAGGCTCCATTTTTTCAACATGTTATGGCAGGTCGAAAAAAATCTACAAAATCCCTATATTTCAAAGCTCCATTACCAATATAATATGCACTCCTCCCCAGAATGAGGAGGGTGTAAGGCCACAGTCCCTCACGCTGGCCCAGTGCGGGTTGGCATTTTTGAGAACTCTCATGAGTACAGGTTTCCTCACGATGTTTTTCTTCACCGTTAAAACAAGTGATAAGTAAATTTATAAAACACACACCATGTCTCAACCACTAGGCTATCTGTATGTTACCAAATTATTACTAAAGCTTAATTTTTTTTTATGGTAGATCGGGTGCATCCGAGCAAATGGTCCACCTGATGGTAAGTGGCCACCATCACCCATGGACATCGGGAAAACAAGAGGTATCCTGATGTTTTGCCGATGCGTTGCATCCTCGAAGATAGAAATGGGAGGGGAGTGAAGAAAATATGATGCCAAAAGCCCAGAGTCCATTGGATCCGCTGCATTAATGGGATGGGAGAGGGAGGGACTAAAGTCTGGCCCATATGCGGCTAGACCGGAACGCGTCTATGACACTTGGCGGTCGGGTTCGCATGCTGGTGGTCGCAAGCCAGTCGGGGAATAGATCCTCTACTAAGGGTGTGCTGGGTTACTCGGCTCTTACGAGATGCTCTCCCAGCGAGAGAGGGGAATAGTATTCTAACCCGTCCCCCGGAGTTTAATTTAAAAAAATAACAAACATAATACGATAAAGGTGATGATGATACAATGAAGTGCTTTTCTTCCCAGAGTACTTCAAGATTAGGATATATAAACCTAAATATGTGTCTATAAATTACAGATACCTACTTTAATTATAAATTTTCAAATAAGGCACTTCTATAATACTCTGAGTTCGTCCGCGACATTCAACATTGACATTCCAAGCGACAATAATTGAAAAACACAAAACCAATATCCTACATAAAAATTGGGATATCGATTTAGGAAAGTCGACAATAAACATTTTTTAATTCGAATTTCATTATGTTTAATGTATATTAAAGTTTATAAATATTGAATGTGTATGCCAGATCAAAATATATTTAACTATGAACTTTTTAATGAAACTATAATATTAGAGGTTTAAGTATGAAATTGCCGATTTGCACTGAAAAATTGGAATTCGTTTTTTTAAAATTTAACTTATTTATTTAATCAAAATAATTACCATTATTATCTAAACATCGCTGCCATCTAATAAGAAGGTCATTTATGCCTTTGCGATAGTACTCTGGTGATCTAGATTCGACAAACTGTGTGAAAGCATTTTGTACTGCCTCCTGAGAAGAAAACTTTTTATCACGTAGAAAATTGTCCAAATCACGAAAAAAATGGTAGTCCGTTGGAGCAAGGTCTGGCGAATACGAAGGGTGACAAATGGTTTCTAATTGCAGTTCCTGTAGAGTTAAAACAGTTTCTCGTGCTTCATGAGGTTTCGCGTTATCATGGAGCAATAATGGAGAAGATCAATTCATGAGTCGGGGCTGTTTCACTGCTAGTTTTGCTATCATTGTTCGGAGTTCGGCACAGTAGACATCTGCCGTTATTGCTTCACCAGATCGGACAAAGCTATAGTGAATAACACCATGCTGAGATCACAAACAATTACCATTACCTTTTTATTGGTAAGCTTTGCTTTAAGACATTGTTGCGGCGTTTGACCTGAGGTCATCTATTGCATTTTCCGCTTACGGTTATCGTAAAGAATCCACTTTTCATCACATATCACAATTCGATCCAATATTCCTTCATTTCTGTATCGATTCAACAAGGCAACACAGGTTTCAACACGCTTTTCTTTCCGCAGATCAGTCAAATCATGAGGCACCTATTTCCATCCCGAAGTTTCCATCTTTTCCATCACGAAAGTTTCCTTCGCGAAAGCGTCTAAACCTAAATTGTTCGGGTAACACGGTGCGTTCATAAGCAGTCCCCTCTCCAAACGCAACATTGATATTGCGAGCTGTTTCTACCGTGTTACTTCCGCGTCGGAACTCGTATTAAAAAATCACTCGAATTTTCGAAGTATCCATTTTTCTTGTCTAAGCTGAATAAAAAAAACAACTGAAAGTCGATAAACGAATGTTGCACATTTTTTAAAAGAAGAAATACATAGGTACCATGGAAAAAATTTTCACTCAAAAATCTCAAACCTGAAGTTTCTATGTCGATTCGAAGTACCTATTACAAAATACGGCGATTTCATACTTTAACCTCTATTATTTCAAGAGAAGAAAGTAAAAATATCTTCGTCTAATGTGTCTATTTGCGTACTTTTAATAAACTATTAATAGCTATTTTAATAGACTCTGTTGCACCGGTTGTCCTCCTCTGAGGTCGATGGGCAAGAGTTACGCTATATCAATGTTTAGGTAGGTATATTTAATATAATAATGCCCATTGTGGCAGGATTGCGAGATTAGTTGACATATTGACATTGTCTAGAAGGCCACTCTCAATTAGAATATCATCTATCACTATCATATAATCTACCACTATCACTAAAACGCCCACTCACCGACATGAAGTTAACCTGTGGAGTAAACAATGTGGAGACTTGGCTATTGACCGAAAACCATAGTCGAAGATTAGTTTGTCAAAAGACGTTGGAGTGCATTAGAAGTATTAAAATAACCCATAATATGCGTAGCGCATATTTACGGCTATGTGGACATCCGCCAAAAGAGAGCTTTCTAGAAATAGAATTGGATCTTTAGAATACACTCTGACACATGGGCCAGGCTGACGATTCTGTAAGATGGTAGATATCATCAGCACAGACCTAATGGTGATGAAGCAAGAGGGTTAATGCTTTTCAGAGAACAGTGAAAGATGATAAAATCATTTTTGGCTAAAGATGACTATGTCCAACGGAAATTTTGAATCCAATCAAAGTCAAGTACCTTACCTCTTGAATATTAGAAAGTGCATCGAAACAACTCTTTGCTAATTGGGAATAAAATGAATCCAACCAGTAATGGAGTTGATTACGTCATCCAATAGCCCAGCGTTGTTAATGCAATGCAGCCAGTGAATAGATGGTGCAATTAATGTGAGTACCCCGCACCTAACGTTACGCAAATGGCACTCGGATACATTGGAAATTCGATACGCTCTTGGTTCCTACGCAATCACTTATGTATCACAGATTTCATTTTGATTTTGGATGTGTTTATTAAACTTTGAGACTCGCTGAAAATTGGTATTATGCCACAATGTGGCAAATGTTAGACAGCGCTAAAAACGACACTCGGTGTCACCGCTTATTGTTTAGTATGCTACTCCGAAAATAATAATATGTGATCTAGAGCTATCAACACAGTCACACAGATTATACCCTTTATTCAGTTAGCAACAACTTCAGGTAGTACCTTTTATTATATTCCAAGACTATGTAATCTCTTCTCCGATAGACTTAAGCCAGTTGTGAAACGGAGGTCGAATGGTGACCATTTTGGCCGTGCAGTGATGTGGTGTCGTGATGCTGGTCTCCATTACTAAGGTTTGCCGTAAGTTTAATATTAGTTCCTCAGTGTTCCGTGTCATTAAGAGCATATTATTATTGTGATGTGTGTGTTACTGTGCGGTATCGGTCCCATGAAAAACTGGTTTTTGATCCCACTTCTGATAGATCTCAATTCTGATAGATTCATTGGGTCAGTTAAAGGAATCTCACTGGGTAACCATTAATATTGTGCAAATAATGTGATGTAATAATGTAAGGTCGTCATTCTAAAGTTTTATTTAAATGTTACTGTGCTGTATGGCTCCCATATAGATAATACTTTTTTCACAATCTTCACAAATTGAAAAACAATCATTTGGACTGTATGGCAATTATTAAAATCAAAAGCTGTTAAGTATACTCACATAATATATGTCAGCGCGTAAGTTAGACTTAGGTTTACCTAACCTTAGGTTTGAAAAGAGGGCCTGGGCATTGGAGGCGAGTGTTGTAATTACTTAAAGGAATTTCTTAAGCCTAGACTACTTAGGTTCCTGTCGTAATTGTAAAAGATCATAATATTTAGTTATTTATGCGGTTCAGTAGCAGTATCTATATTGCGTTTAACCAATAGACCATTCAATATTACACAGTGTTAATAGTGTTTTTTTTTAATATTCTCCGTCTCCTCCTTCTCTTAATTTTTTACGACATATAGTTACCAATTCATATTAATAATTTCTGTGTTATATATATTTTTAAATTGCTATTGCAGTATGCTAAAAGATAAATGAAATCTTGCCAGAACTGAATTTAAAATGGTATTTTAAGCACTCTGTTTAGAAAAGGGGCATTTGTCTTGTAGAGAGACATTAATAGGTTTCCAGTGTTACTGCCATTGCACTTGTGGATATTTTATTGTATTGTGAGGTAAAATTCTATACAAAATGTTTTAGTCAAGTCTAATTTTCAACCATACAATACAAATATTATATATTTATACATTAATTTTTAGATTTCAAATTCCTGATTACAGTGAGCAATAAAAACCAATTTTATACGAATACGAATTTATTCGCTAAATCACCAAATATACTAGAAAAAGACAAATAGATTGGAAGTCTATCGTCAATTCTATTAATATCAGATATTTCTGGATAGCAGAAGATTTTCCACCTCTCTCAACGCTAGTCAATCATAAATTACACTTTTTTATTTCGAAAAAAAAATTGCTGAGCTACGTACGAAGCTGTATAACTAAAATTATCTAGGTTACAAATAATAAAACCATATTATATTCCTAAGCATAAATATTACCATAAAAGCTGGTTTATTCTAATTGAAAATTATACGCCATACAAATTTCAAAGTAACAATTGCCTAACTACTTTACATTATAATGAAAATTCATCGCTTCACTTTGATCTGTACTACAGAAACTACTGAGCATTTACAGAGGAAATATTTATTCGGAAAACCGAGTATTTGTATTCTGATAGCTCGTACTAAAATATCATTCCGTTGTTGCTCACACCTATTTGCATATTTCTACAAATATAGTTATACGCATGTTTGGAAAGACTTATATTAGTATTTATTAAGTATATTAACAAATTGTTATCTACATGGGACCGATACTGCACACGAACACGCACAAGACAATTATAAGACGCACTTAAACCGACTAACCAATATTAAAAACTTACTCAAAACTTTAGTAATGGAGATCGAGCATCATGGCACTGCACAGCCATAATGGTCGTCAGGCGAATAAACACCATTTGTTTTCAACAGAACCATCCATTTTAAGATGTCGGAAGTAATGCCATCTATGCAATATGTGGTATAAATGTCTTTAATCATGATTATGCTGCAACACATTTTTACAAATATATATGTCGGCGCGTATGTTAGGTTTAGGTTAACCTAACCTTAGGTTTAAATAGAGAGCCTGGGCAGTGGAGGCGAGTATTTCAACTGAATAAAGGGCAGCCTACATCTTGGTCACAAATCCAAGGTACTGCTAATGTACATATCGTAATTGTAAGAGATCAAAACGTTTAGTTATTTATCGGTTCTGATTTATCTACTTTGCGTTTACCCAATAGTCCATTTAGTATCACTCCTCCTCTTTTTCTCCGAGTTATAAATATGACTCTCCAAAGTTATCATTTGCACAAAAACAAATAATTTATAAATGAGGTTGTTTTTTTTGTTAAAAAGCATTTTCTCGAGGGTTTGTATCTCTCACATGTGGTGCTAATGTTCGAAAAGGCTATAGTTCATACACCCTTTTTCGAAAAGGCTTTATAGTTCATACAGACTTTTCGAAGAGTGATTAGGAGAGAGACCTCTCATATCGTTTTTCTGTTTTAAAAAAGGTTAGGTTAGAACAATAACAATAAATATTATTTAATAATCTCCCAGTAACTATGAGTTTTTAGGCTTAAAAAGTAACCAACGTGTTAATTCAAGTTATAAGGTATCTGTGTGCCAAATTTCATCGAAATCTCTTCAGTTCTTTTTGTGTGATTGAGTAACAAATATCCAGTCATCCAAATATACAAACTTGTTATTTGTGCGACATAACGTTATTGTCAAACATATTATTATCTGTATTGGTAGTAGGTATACATAATTGTAATGTCGTTACATCGTGATCAGGATGCAACGCATACAATACAGTTTGATTTGCGAGGAGGTCGGCCACAAACCAATGTGCTTGACCACAAATTGTACACAAGACAAGCATGCAATTACTAAAAATAATCTAATTGTAATGCTATAATGTCACTAAATGTATTTATTTCAATATAACCTGATAACATACTGATTTTTAACTATATATGAGCTACTCCGTACAGTGCTACACAGACACAAAAATAACTCATGAATCTGTCTTGCTTACTTATAAATAGTCAAGCCAGTGCTAAAAGTAAATCAATACAAACTACTCTAGTCAATCAAAAATTTTGAAAGTTTCAAAGATATACATAGATTCAAAACTTTAGTCCTGAACTTAAAGCAAATTGATCTTAAATGGAAAAGCAAAATATATATTTTATTTCTCGTTTTATTGAATAAAATTTATTCAGAATCCCCTTCTAGCTAATTATTCTTACTAATATTATAATTTGGAAAGTAACCATAAAGAAATGTAGGAAATACTTAGGATTACACAAAAAGTGCGATTTAATATATTACTGCGATATAATTATACTTACGCCATCTATTGACAAATACATAGCGTCTATCTGACTGTTACACAATCAGGTCTAAATTATTGAACCGATTTTAATGAAATATGAAACAGAGATAAAGTAGAGCTTAAGAAAGTATGTAGTCTACGTTTAACCGCGAAAAAAATAGTTAAAAATACAAAGCAAACAAATGAATGTGCTATTACGCCACAAACGTGCTAAATACACGTGGTAAATTGCACCCGGACGAAACCGGGACAGGTCGACTATATATATGTCGGAGCATAGTAAAAGATTATCGATTAATCGAATCGTTATCGTTGTCTATGGCGTTGGAGTGGGGTAGTAGTCACTTCCGTTGTTTTGACAGTCTCTACCCTCGACCCTTTATATGCGATCGACAGTCTAACTGAAGTCTTAGTCGTGCGCGGTCTCTCAAGAAGTGAACATCATCTAAGTAGTGCTAGTGCTAGTGATAGTGATAGTGTCAAGTGCCGCGTAGTGTGGAAGTGCTGTCCAACTAAGGTCACGTAAGTCCTTACAATGTAATTGCCACGTGGTTAAGTAAACACAATGTTAGGTTAGGTTAGCCTTAGGTTAGGTTAGCCTTGTGTTAGATTCGGTTTGTGTGCGTTTAACCTTGGGTTTAAACAGAGAGCCTAGCAGTGGAGGCGAGTGTTGTAATTACTTATAGGATATCCTTAAGCCTACACCTTGGTCACAAGTCCAAGGCACTGCTTAGGTTTCTCTCGTAATTGTTAGAGATCATATTTGATCATTTATCGGTTCAATAGGAGTATCTACGTTGCGTTTACCCAATATTCCATTCAATACCATCACCCCCTTTTAGTGTTCCCAATATTCCCCATCTTCCTCCTTCCATCTCCTTTCACATCGTTTTAAAATCCCCGACATGTATAACATAAAATCCATCTTCTCTCACATGTATTCCAAAATATTATGGGCTTCATCGTAAAATGTTCGCAATGGAATGGTAAAATTCTAGCTGAGGGGTTTTTAGTTATAAATATTGATGAGTAAACGATAGTTTGACATCGTTATCCAATGTTCGTCAAATATTGCAATAGGTTAAACACTATTAACGTACCGCTGTTCGTTGCATACTAATGCAAATTAGACTATACGCATTCGACGCAGTTGGTAATTTCGTGATGCCTAATCGACTGAAGTTTGTCAAATAAAATTTACAGTACAATTATCGTTATTAATGGTTAAATGAACTAATTTATAACGTTATGGCATATATATTATTATTGGGTAACTATACTGCACAGTAACAGGTATATGACAATACTAATATGCACTTTAGAAGGAAAGCGTGCCGCCATCGAAGTATACTTATAACCTTGACGAGAGTACGCGTGGCGAGAGGAGCATGCCACACGTGATTGGTTCTTACGTGACAATTTTAATCCCGCGCGGCTGGTATTTATCAAAATCGTAGCTCTCGTGGATTGAACTACCAATATCTACACTAGTTTTGCACAAACGTACAGATAGCTGCCGGAGGTTTTAATATCAAACACTTGCATGATTCTTCAATAATGGATTCTGAGCTTCAAGACACTACACTTTTTACGCAGCTTTATGGTTACTGTGTGAGATCAATTAAACTACTGGTTCAAATTTATGGGAACAGAGATTATATATGTCGGGCAAGTAAGAAGGATGGAGGTGAGGGGAATATTGGAAAACACTATAATAAATGGATTAATGTGTAAACGCAACGTAGATACCGATACAAAATCAAATATGATCTCTTACAATTACGAGAGAAACCTAAGCAGTGCCTTGGACTTGTGACTGAGATGTAGGATTAAGGACGTTCTTTATTCGATCAAGACACTCGCCTACACCGCTCAGGCTCTCAGTTTAAACCAAAGGTTAAACTCACATAAAACTAACCTAACACAAGACGTGGTAATTACATTGTAAAGTACTCCCGTGACCTTAATTGGACAGCACTAACACTGCACTGCACAACACTAACACTGTCCTTGAGAGACCGCGCACGACTAAGGCTACAGTCAGACTGTCAAAGGCAAATAAAGGTTCGAGACTGTTAAAATGACGGAAGTGACTACTACCCTACTCCAACGCCATATATGGCAATAACGACTCGATAAGCTTTTACTATTCTCCGACATATATATTGTCTACACTTGGGTATTCTTTACATAAAACAAGGAACCCTTTGCCAACGAGGTGGACTATATTCTAACCCCCTCCTCATTCTGAGAAGAAGACCCAGCTCAGCAGTGAATGGAAAAGTGTGATAATGATGAGCCAGTAATAATAATGTTAGTTATAAAGTTGAAATATTGTTATTTTTTTACTAAATTATAAAATGTTGTATTGAATAATAAAATGGCCAAGTTGTAAATAAAACAAATGTTATCTAGATCGGTCAGAATGGCAGTCTAATGTTGCAGTTAACGTGCAATTAGGTGCCCTAAACCACAAATTAAAAGATTTATGTCTTAATAAATTTAAAAAACGTGACTGGTATAATTCTGCTATAAGTAGGGTAGTAAAAATTTATAGTTTTAATACTTACTAGAAAGATTAAGAAAAACCCTTTCCATAAAATATACATATATGTATATGGGAGTTTAAGTTTAGATAGAATCCGAGCAATGCCTGAGGCTTCAGGCCCAGGAGCAGGTTTAAAGACGTCCTAAATTATGCACAAACTCTCACCGCCACTACTCGACCTCCCTACTGAGAATTAAAATAATATAATAACTTATACTGCGCGAAACCACTTCATTAATAAATCATCGGAACAAAAGTTATATATTGTCTGACCTACCCGCGAATGCTAATTTATAAACGGTATTGCTAACTTTAGCAGATACTGAAATAGTTGCTAGCTTATTCTAAATAAAATGTTTTTGTGCTAAATATTTTGATTTCAACAGATCAACGTTTTTTCTAAATCCTCAAACAAATTTTGTCACTTAGGAAAATTTGTGAAAAAAGTCTTAAGATTTTTTTAAAATTAATTATTATAAAATTGCTAATCAAGGATCGTTTTGGTGTCATTATAATTTTTGTATTAATTTCATCATTTTAAGTTTAGTTTTAGATAAATAATATCTAGTAATAATCCAAAATTATTTAAATAATTTTATGAATGAAAACATCGATTTTATATAATAATTATTTATTTAAGATTTTTTGCATCTATCAACCCCCGTCCTCCATGTTAGCAAAAGTAAGCTAAGCAAGAACCCTCCGCTTCCCTTTAATACTTTTGTAATTTTTGAATGGCCCCTTATTTAAAGTTTCTATTCATGTTTGTTTTCATCGAAGTTTGTTCAGTAGTTTATAGGGCATAATATCTAAAATTACACCGCTGGCTCTAGGGAATATTAAGTGGCGAACTCATGTAATTGCAATATATAGTGCAATTTACATACGTAACTAATATTGTATATATACATCAGTGGCTTGTGTTAACTTAGCACTTCTATAGTAACCAAAACCAATTATCTAAGTAATTTATTTCGTAGCAATACTTAGATACAATTTGTTTATTGTAGTACAAGTATTTAGTTTTAAACCTACAGGCCTAGTCTCCGGCTTCGTCCGGGTGCAATGTATATTGCTATATATACATCAATAATAGGAAGAACGCCCATACTATTTTTAATCCCTTATTTCAACCTTTTAGAACCCTTTTTTTGCAATAAAAGTAAGTCTATGTCGTTTCTAAAACTCTAGTATATCTTTGCACCAAATTTCATCAAAATAATTTGAATAGTTTAAGCGTAAAAACATAACAGACAAACACATAAACAGAGTTTCTTTCGCATTTTGTCGTGTTTACGTGAGTTATTAACTTTATTAGACGCTAGTAGCGAGGACTAAGAGAGAAGTTAAGATTTTATGGATCACATGGGCCACAAGGACTAAATACTGATAAACTTACAATCTAAATCAAATCAAAAGCAAAGGTTTCCAAAATTAATTGACTGGTAAACTACTTAGCTGGTACATAAACCAGATATGAAGCAAACTGACCCCTGTAACTTGATATAACTTCGATTTAGACTACTTTAGAAACCACTTTTTTTAATAAACAAAGTTGTAATAAACTTTCATATTAGCTGTGGCAATTTTGTGTTTCTTAAATAAAAATATTTCCTTCACAAAAACGGAATATTATGCCATAATATTAGGCAAGTGATATTTTTCGAGATTATCGACGACATGTAACATCACTTATGGAAACAGTATCGCCTAGCTTGAGCCTGACTTGAGTTGTTTCTTTTGTAATGCGAGTTGAGCTTCAAACCACTTGTGGCTTTAATATGGTGGCTTTACATAAAAGTTTCCTATTTCATTTCAACACTAGCTTTATACTATATCTTTGTTATATAACATTACCAGTCGACCCGTCTCGGCTTCGCCCGGGTGCAATTAACCACGCGTATTTAAGTTAATCTATTTCATTATTTAACTAATCGCTATATCACTATATTTTACATTTTAATTTATATACACACGCACTTCATTCTACGTCGATAGATGGCGTACAAACACACTAATTTGTTTAGTTTATATTCTTAAGGTTGTGTCGTGATAAAACATAGTCTATGTCTCCTTAGGCTCTATTTTACATTTGTATCATATTTCATCAAAATCGGTTGAGTGATTTAAGTCTGAATGTGTAACAAAGAGAGCACTTTCGTATTTAGTTTATATTCTTAAGTATTTCCTACGTTTCATAAGTGTTACTTTCAAAATTATAATATTTATTAGTTACGTCTAGAACTATTTTAAAACTTAGAGAAAACTTAACGCTTGATTTTCTAAGATTCTAATCATAATTTAAGGACTTTTAATAATGTTATTGATTTAGAATGTAATAGAAACTGAATATGCAAGCAAAGTACATGTTACAATTCTCCTTTCAGTGCCCAAAGACAGAAAACCTAGCAGTACCTGAGACTAGATACCCAGGAACAAGTTTTTGGAGCTTCTCTACGTCTACACTGCTCAAACATCCCAACAACAAGCGTGATTCTCAATGAGGTTAAATTTTCTTATACGTAAACTTCACTATGATAATCAATAAGTATTTATAAAACAACACGTCAGAGAGATGAGCGGGTCACACGCGATTGATTCTGTAACGACGGTTCGGCTCCTTCGCGCATGCTGTTTAACAATATAGTAGACGTCGTTGATTGAACTACCTATAAGGGCACGCAGCACGCTCATAATGCGAAATTATCCCCACTACTTTTGCTCAGAGGTAACTGCCGGTATAACTAATCTGTTCCAGGCGTTATTTAAATTTTTGAATAAAACATTTATACTTAAACGAGCAAAAACGAAGTAAAATAATGAGTAATGAATATTCATAAGTAATGTATCTGTTGTTCATCGGATGGTGGATAGTGCATAGGTTAAACACTATTAAGGCCTCACCCCATTACTATGTAAATTGGAATCCTGTGCATACGACACTAACGTTGTTGATTGCGACACGATGAATAATCGATTTGATTATTGAACCTTCTAAAATATGATCATTTTTAATACTTACAACTGGCAACAATGTTTATAACATTGAATGTATGTCTGAGAATAGTAAAAGATTATCAAGTAATCGAATCGTCATCGCTATCTATGGCGTTGAAGTAGGGTAGTAGTCACTTCCATCGTTTTGACAGTCTCGACCCTTTATATGCCATCGACAGTCTGATTGAAGTCTTAATCGTGCGCGGTCTCTCAAAGAGTGAACTAGTCTCTGGATAGTGTTAGTGCTAGGAGTGCTGTCACATTAAGGTCACGTGAGAACCCTACAATTTAGTTGCCACGTCTTGTGTTGGGTTAGTTTTATGTGAGTTTAACCTTGGGTTTAAACAGAGAGCCTGAGCAGTGGAGGCGAGTGTCTCGATCGAATAAAGGTATCCTTAAGCCTACACCTTGGTCACAAGTCCAAGGCACTGCTTAGGTTTCTCTCGTAATTGCTACGTTGCGTTTATCCCTTACAATATCACCTCTTGTAGTGTTTTCCAATATTCTCCTCCTTCTCATCATTAAAATCCCCGACATGTATTAACATCTGATAGGTGATACATCTCAGGTTGTTTATCAAATAATTCCACACAGTAAACGCAGTCTAAAGTAGGACAAGTAGTGTGTGTAGTATTTTGTTATAGTTTAGTTTTTAAGGAGTGCGAGCAGTAAGGTTTTGAAACCTTACTGCTTGCACTCCTTAAAAGGTTAGTTAATGTTTCGCACAATAAGTGCAAAATCATCGACAGACTGCTTTCAGATCAGAGGTTATATATTGTCGGGACAGTACGTATACTTTAGTCAAATGAACGGGAATGTGCCAAAAAAATAATTATTTTTCGTAAATCTAATAATACAAAGTTTCATAAATTGCAAATTAAGACGAATGTTCATTTTGCGTGTACGGAACGAGGTTAAATCGTCCTTTACAGATTACCTGTAAGGTTTCTTTTGCTTTGATACTATCAGAATGTTATCCAACCACAAATGTTTTACTTTTTTTACCTTATTTGAATAGTTTATTTTGCTTGAAAACTTTTGCATTTATTATTTCGTGCTCTATTTAGCAAAGTTAATTTTTTAAAAGTTAATATTGTTATGAAAATACTACATAGTAATACGTAAAAGATATACAATAATAACATACAATTTAGATATGCCAGTTCCCTATGCTTTCAGTGCCTAAGATTTGAGGAGGCTCACAAGGGTTTTTTAGATTGCAACGACTCTGGCGTACATTGCCTGACCTCGATACATAATATTTAAAAAAGCCAATTATGTAACTTCTTACACACACTTCTCTATAATATTTATAGTCAATATTTATTCTATGAAACTACTCGTCATACTGCTGCAGATATATAGGAATAGAGAGTTTAAATTATGTCACGTTATTCGGAGATTTCACTTTATCCATTATCGAAAAATTTATTAATTCTCAACCAAGTTAAACTAAAGGATAAAGTTGGGAATATTATTTATTTTTATTAGTAACTAATAATATATGCAATTAAAGTCGGATTTACAATTTCTGTAACCTTCTAGAGTTTAGAGAAATATTAATAATTTCAGTTAAGAAACGAGCAATGAATGTCATAAATAGAGATATTATTTCCATTATAATCTAATATTGAAACAAATAAAAAATATTATAATTGATTCAAATATAACTTTGGCGAACATTTAAGATATTCCTCAACCAAAAACGACTTCAAGGATAGCCAAAGAGGATTTATAATTGCCTGAAAAATTATTCATTCCTCCCTTAATGCACTGTCAAGGGAACTGAGTCATTACCAAGCGTTTCCTTCTTTATAATTGTTCTTTTCAAGTTACCTTGGATACTACAATTAGATGCGGCCATTTTACTTGTACTATAAATTAAAAGGAAATTTTTGGAAGTTTAAAAACTCAAGTATTTTTGATGTATTCCTCAATCCTGCTCTTTGTCTTGAAGACTTGGTTTTTATCATTAATATTAACAGTGTATGATCACTACACAGAATAGTAACAGGTGAAATACAGTAATAACATGTATTTTAGACCCTAGCAGTGCTTAAAGCATAAGACCCGATAGTTGGTTTAAAGAGCTCTTTTATTGATCCATGTGATCCTCAATAAGGTTTCCACCGCCTTACATCTATACTTGACTATGATAGTCAAAGTTTTATCAGAAAATCTACTGTAATGAAGCTTATAAATTGTTCAGCAGGTTACGATATTTTTAAAATAAACTAGTGGAAACTATTATCCAATCAAACACTATCAAAAGCTTTACTAGTACAATATTCTCTTTACATTTTATAGTTTTAAGATTTATAGTTATTATTAGCTGAGATATCATTTTTTCAAAGAAAAGAGAGGTGTCCTCCAGTCAGGCCTTGGAGGATGACGTCAAAAAATTGTATATATACAATTTAATATATATATATATATATAATGAATCAATAGATGGAATTTTGAGACAAGTCAGTAAGGACAGCTACATTAACCGTTATAGTTACAGGAAAACGTTCCTAGGAGACCATCCATAACTTTTTAAGATATTCTGAACTGCATTCACAGATTTTTGAGAAAATGTACGGTCAGCGAAAGAGTGCTAAAATCCAAAAAAAAAAAAAAATTATGCCTATCGATCCTACTTCGTATGGGGATCAAAAGACTTTATGGGACCATTTACGGTATGAGTGCTAGAAATGTCAGAAATTGCCAAAAACATTTTTCATACATTTTGTTGTGAAAACGATAAATCAACTCTTAATATTTTTATTGCCAAACAATCCTATTTCTTACAGCGATAAAACGATTCTTTTAGACCAACTGAAATTTAAATACAATCCACCCTGTATATTTAAATTAAACTCAATTTGAATTATAATTTTGTTGATGTAATCTTAATTGCTAGCACCAAAAAAAATTACTTTTTTGTCTGTTGCAATGCATACATTCTGATTTAACACTTCAAATTTAAGCCTAGACTTTTATTTGTTCTCGGCTCTTTTATGATACTAAGGCTGCGTTTCCACTGGAAATGTACGAGGAAGTGTAGCGATGAATATGTTTATTAGGAATTAATAGAATCGTTTCATTTACCTAGCCTCGCTACATCTCTGGTGGAAAGGCAGCCTAAGTTTCAAATTTTTTATCTGTCAGTATAAACTGGTAACGACACTTTAAAACAATATGGCGTCCAGTCACAAAGTGTCACTGAGTCCTAATATTGCAAGACATCATCAAAATAAGAAGAATTTTTCTATAGCAAAGAATTTTCTAGAAAACTGAATTAAGTTATTTAAATTTTTTCTGCATTATTTTAGGTTTAAAAATGCATATTATATAATTACAATACGGAGTCAAAATTATTGGTATTGATCATTCAGTTCAAACCTAAATGTTTATCAAAATAATTTTTACCCTATTTTTTGTCCCTTTTTAGAATTATTCTGGCGTAAGAATTTTGTTGCCTCCTTATCCTTTAATTAAATTGATACAAAAATAAAAGAACCCTAGAAGCTCGGGCATAACCTTTGAGATAACAAGGCAACTTTGACAAAAAATGTCGCTCCTTCAACTTTGTCTCACAATCCACGATTTTCTTAAGGTATAAATTAGAAGTTATCTCTTTAAGAACTTTGCTTTATATAAATAGCTATGAGAGAAGGGTATTTTCATGTTTCACTTAATCAAGTCTCAATAATCTTATAAATGTACAAAAATAACTATAATTTAAGGAGCAATCGAGATTTATTTGTTTCGCAAAGTCGTTAATATTTGATTATAATCATTTATAAAAATTGTTTTAAAGGAGGTTCTCCTATTTTTGCTTTGATAATGTTTTATGTACTGTAATGTAATGTTTTATATGCATTGAAAGGATGTGAAAAGAGAATTGTTACTATGTGCATTGAAAATAATAGTATAGTTATTGCACAAAGCAATACAAAGAAGCAAAAAGAATAAGTGTTATCGCCACTGTAGCTACAAGATTGTTTTACCTACCCACAAAGGTACTTTTTGTTCACAGGTACATAGCTGCCTTAAAAGGTGTACCTGATAGGTAACTATTTGAACTAATTATGTATCTTGGTTTGAGTAGTTATATAATTATATATTTATGCAAGTCCCTTGTACAGTTTATACCTTGTTAATAAATAAATGTATCAAGTAATCCATTTTTCTTTTATAGTTTTTTGTACATTTTAGGCTACCCTTTATCCTAACTATGACTCGCCTAATATTAAGTTGCAACATGGCCTAGGTTTTTGCATGTTTGCCTTGAAGGTACCCGTTTAGTTTGGATTTGAACACACCAGCCAAAGCCAAATTGAGGAATGAATAAAATGAATGTGTTGAAATGAATGAAAATGTAGATTCGAAGCGCTTGGATAATTGGAAAAAAAGAGCAACGTCTTTAGATGACATGCATTTGATAAGTTTTGTTTATAAGAGTATTGTTATTTGATGTTTAATCCAGTAGGGGTTTTATTCACTCTACAAATCAAATTATATAGACAAAACTCGTGTACAAATAAGAATCTCAATATTCTAGATTTTTCTATCCCAAGTAATATTTAAACAGTATCACGATGGAACATTGTGTTCAATACTCGCAAAAGCGTACAAGCGTCTCCTTTGTGGGGTATTGCGAGTTAAGTGCAAAGTGCAAAATATTTGTCCAGGCTTCCAACACTACCAACTCAATGCGGTTCGATAAATTGTATACCTTTGTACTTGTATTGGCTCACTGAGTCTCTGAATAAAGTAATATTGGAGCTGGTAAGTGATTTACAATGGAACTCAATGATTGGAGCTTCTGAATTATTGTTGTGGAAGTAAACTACTCTATGAGTTTAGTTCATGGTATTACTTGCACTATTTTTCTGAATGAAAGCGAATATCGAATAGTAAGGGCTACACTACTATATAAGGACGAAAGATAAGGACGTATTTATATATCTCGCGGATTCATAAGGGTTCGATTTCTTGGGCTTATCTATGTGCGCCATGTTTTCGGTTTTGCCTGACAGTACGCACGTCTTGCGGCTCCGCCAGCCGAGTTATAAGTGATCGACTGAACTGACTTATGCAACAGACTGACACAAACAGTCAAAGTCGTATTATCGACAATAAACCATCTGACACTGACACTATATTTAACACTGTACTTTCTATTAATCTGTGACATTGCAGTGTTGCTATTCAAATAAATAAAATTACCACCATTATAATTATTTCTCCAACATCGTAGAAATGAGAAGGAGAGGGGCTATTGAAAACATTAAGAGGGATGATATTGAATGGACTATTGTGTAAGCGTAACCGAAATTAAGAGAGGAAACTGAACCAAAATTACGAGAGGAACCTAAGCAGTGCCTTAGACTTGTGACCAAGGCGTAGGTTTGAGAAGCAATTGCAAAACTCACTACTGTCCAAGTTCTCTATTTTAATTAACATATATTCTTATAATAAAGAAGGTGCCGATAGACGAATTATTGTACCATCCAATAATTCACTGTCCGACCTCCTAACCTGACAACTAATTGTAATAGGTGCTTACTACTAGCACTACCTTTAACAATATTAATTTTTTTTTTTAAATATTAACTGCCTCCAAACTTGGGATGGGAGTTTAAATTGTTGGCCTAGTGACGGCATACTTATAATAAACCAGCAAACTACTATCCAGCCTTTCTATGGTGGTTGCAAGAAAATCGGGGAGAATATCCCATATCACCATAGACAAATAAAAGATGCCCTATACCCAATGTTTTTAAAAAGCTGAGTGAACTATACGTAGACAAAAGCTATATTTACGGACATATTTTGAAGTATCCGAATTGATGTGACAAACATTTAGATAATATAGATTTAGTAGTAACTAATACATTTAGATAAACTAGCAGTTACAGAGTTGTACCAAACAAAACTGTAAAGAGTGGAATAATCTCGAAGCAAGTTTATACGGTCGGTAGTTATCAGCGGTCGTAAACAAAGATTGTCTATGATTTACGTTCGATTCGGAACATCGGTGTTTTAAAAGTTTGCCACATTATATCGTGGACGGGAATTTAATATGTTGTTGTTTCATCCCTTTTACTCTTAGTGTAGAATTTAGCTCTTATTACTCTTGGATGTACATTAACGAAAGTCAAGTATAGAATTATATTTAATTATATTATATTTAATTTTTTTATTAAAAAGCATAACATCTAAATTCTTTCATTAATTTTGACGTGACAACGTCTTATAAATTGGTTTGCCGGGTGACACTTCAAGAAACTGCGTTACGCTCCGCTCACGTTATGCGCTCACAATGACAGCGAGTGAGAGGCACGCGTCCCTTCCACTCGGGCATGGTTAGCCCGCCTAAGAGCGAGAGAGACAGACATAAAAAGTGAAAGGCACGCGTCCCTTCCATACGTATGTATGTGTAAAGGTAAAAATAAAATTTTGTTAATATGAAATTCAGTGCGAGATTCTTTGTATAAATTAATGTTTTAAATATAATTCTTTGTATAAATAAATGTTTTAAATTGTTACTATTATTTCATCCTTCTTCCTACTATACGAATGAATATTCACATTAAAATTATTTTACCACTCAAAGTCGTTGTCACGTAAAACTTTCGCCCGTATACCGACTTTACAGGCAACCAATTTTTTGTTTGCTTTTCTTAGGTACCCAAATCATTGGTGTAAGGTTTTTTAGTCTTTAGCACTTTCTTCTTCGCTCTGGTCTTCTTCTGCACTATTATAAGCTAAAGAAATAATTATTTCTTATTCCTCACAATATAAATTTAAAAAAAGTCCAAGTTGGTCCAGCTTACGCATTCTTATCATCGTAACGCATAAATCCCCCACCTTTTTTGAGTCCGCAATATTGGATTTATAATAAACTTGGTAACTAACCATGCATTTTCATAAATGTTGTAAGAGATGAGAAATATAACCAATGGAATAATTTCAAAGTAGCAAACTTATAAAATGAATATCCTTAGTAGAGCTTAATTGAAAAGGTAATAATTTATTCGCTGGAATGCGCACTCTATTTAACGCTGATAAAGAGCTTGGCTGAGCAACGAGTTAATAAAATAACTTTTATTCGCTATCAACTAAATCGATTTTAATGAATATTAAATATTTAAAATCTTTCATAGATTAGTTTTAATTTTTGAGAAAAAAGTTATTCTTTTTGATGGAAGATGGAAGATTAGAAGATTTTTCAATTGCTGGGAATTTAACTTTATATGACCTATACTTTGCAGTAACACGTAAAAAATAATATTAACCTGTGATTTGGACACGATGTGCAGGTTTTTGGTGCAGCAGGTATTTGGTAGGATTTCAATATTTAAATAGATTAGCTGTTTTGCTTTTATAATAATAATAAATGTATACTTATGCACCTTCCATGGAAACGTAGAAATATTTCTTATGTATAATATTGATTTAAATCCCTGAAGGATTGGAATAAAATCTGTATACTGTCTACAGATCAATCTTTTACGATCTTCTTTCTTAGTAGCTTTTCGTTGTCAAAATACAAACTGCGAATTAGGTACTCTTCGCAACTCTCGATCATGATCGTTGCAATTGGTATCCATTTCTGTAAAAAATCTCGGATCTTTATTACTAGTCATTTCTACATCATTTCAGATTTCACTCCATTTCATTCACAATCTTCTGCTTTCATATTATTATTATTTTTTTTTGTTTATAAGATTACTAGCAGTATGGATCACATACTACTAGTATTCCCTTTACCCCTCCTAGTAAGCTAAAATGCTTGTTTCAGGAGTGGGCCACGCCAGTAGACCAATGTCGGGGATTTGAACCCACGACTTAACGATCGTGAATCCAACGCCTGAACCACTGAGCTACTGACGCTTCGTGGATTGAATTACCTATACAGGCACGCAACACACTCACAATGCACAACTATCTCCACTATTTTTGTTCAAATGTTGAGATAGCTGCCGGCCAGTATAACAAGTTATTTATTCCTAAGACTATTATTAAGTTACAACAAAAATAAAATGCAACACAAAATATTTTATTATGTTTGAGCATTCCACAAAGAAGACTCAGGTTTGTTTTCGCCTGCAATATTTTATTTCGAATTAATTTTAATAACATCTTCAAAGGGTATTATTATGAAGATTTAAAAGAAATTGCTTTAGAGAAATACGAACATGGTTTAAGTATAACGAGATTATCTCAGGGCAACGACTTGTTTTGTTATAATATTTATTAAATTCGACTCTTTCAAATTCTTACAATTATTTTAAATTGTTAATTCTGACATGACTATATTGAGTTTGATTTTAATTTTTGTCTACACAAAACTATTTGTCTTTAGACAAGATGGTTGTGTGTAATTTTTCATATAATTCTAATGATTATAATTCATTTTGGCATAAGAGATACGTTCACTAATTTTTGATAAAGATATTTAACGTTATCTAACAGATAATAAATTAGTCGCATTTAACAGTTTTGCAATTTATCTTCCGAATATTCTATCAGATAATTTAGCAATAAGTTCAGAAACTCTAAACCTTTGAGATATAATTAAACTGACTAATTTAATTCTCGAATACTTGACTTGTTATTGTAATGAATTGAAGGTTAAAAAATCATGGGTACATAAAGGATTGATGTGTAAGTATAAAAGTCACGTTTGCAATCTCCAATATGAGAGAAATGCCGTTGACATTCCTTAAGGAAACTATTCCAGACCGCATACAATGATCAAAGTGAAGGATAACGCCTTATTTCCTCTATTTGAATATATGTGAACGAACTTGAATCAATGTTTGTAAAACGATTCTTATAGGAGAGTGAATGGAGACGACTTTAAGTTATGCAGTATCTTTTGATTTTATTGGTATAACAGTTCTAGAGTTTCATCATACCTCAAAATAAAAGAAAGGAAACCCTATGGAATCACTTTATCCTGTCTATACATCTGTCAAGTCTCTTTTTTTATATCAAAATAGCGAAGTGGAAATGAATATTAGACTTCAAATTCAATGCAATCAAAAGATACGTCAGATTATGCTGCTTATATTGATATTTTACCCTCGGACCTCGGTAGATAATCAAAACTCAGTTGGTACTTCTCTCTAGAATCATAAAATGTAGGATAAAGCAAGAAGTAAAAGGAAGAAGAAAGTAAAAAGCAGTGATAACCCAGTTAAGTGGTTTAGACGTTGGTTGACTGGATTCGTTCCCGGGCGCATACCTCTGATTTTTCTGAGTTATGTGTGTTTTAGGCAATTAAATATCACTTGCTATAAGGGTGAAGGAAACCGTCGTGAGAAAACCTGCACTCCTGTGAGTTCCCAAAAGGCCTCAAAGAAGTGTGAACTGTCTGCCAAACTACCAACCCGCATTGGGCCACCGTCGTGGACTATGACCTCATTATTTGGAATAGAGACCTTTTATGTTCAGAATTGGTACATCGGGATATTGTGGAACAATATAAACAAAACTGTCGCGAAAAACCTTGGTGCACCATAAATGAATTTGATGCCTTTGGAGATAACCGCACTCTTTGGTCTATTCTTACACCTATTTATCGCAACGAATCAGAGGTTTGCGAACTTGTGTAATTTGTTTTCTTAAAATTCAGTAAGTATTTACTAATTTTTTTTAATAAAATTTAATTTAAATATTAGAAATGGAATCCAAATTAGCCGATAAGCCAAAGTAAAAAGTATTTGACGTATAAGGATCCACTGGATGCGGCTTATAAACGTTTTTAACCAAAACCAGTGAAACTAGAATCTCTTTTACCAGAAAGACTGCCAAGAGCTTTTATATTACGGTAACTGTTTTTTATAATATAGGTCATTCGTCATTAATGAAACTTTCATTGGTCAATAAATTAAAAAAGTGATCTTAATTAAATGAGAGAAACATGGGTTAAACAAAAAATTTATCAGTTTACGATAGAGATTTCAAAAAGAATAAATAAAAAATTAGAACAACATGACTCCTTTTTTAAGATGAATTATAACTATACCTAGTTTAAATTCTTTATTCTAAGGGGTCTATGTTGAATTGGGAATTTGAGGAGCCCTGGGTTAAGATTATTTGAGAGCCTTGTGCCTATCTTATTATTCAATTTTATATAAGTAGGTCACCAATTACGTATATTTTTCGAAATATGCCTCCAATTTATGCCTTATCCCAAATTGCAGCTGGATAAGATTAATGTTGCTGTATACTTATTATGAAAATATTTATTTGGATAGGGACCTTATCAACATATGACTTTACTATAAATTTAATATTTGACAGTACTTTAGAACAACAGTGGCGAAAAAAAGACAGAGAAAAATTAAACGGTGCTAAGGAGCTTCTTAATGCCATACTTCGGTATCGTTACCTCATGGAGGCTCTATTAAATGTGCCTATACGTGATCTGAGAACTGAGAACGAAAAAAGGACGTATGAAGCCATCAAAGGATTGTTGTGATGATGATAATGCGAATGAAAAAAAAATGGCAAAAGTTTTAAACCTCGGTTTGTGTGTCTGACAGAATATGTATATCTCTTACAAAGTTTGTTCAAATTTATGCAAGGTCTTTTGGACAATTTTTCATCTGATTTGTTGCTTGATCGAACAATAGTTGAGATTGAGTATTTTTAGATTTTTGACATTAAAAAGCTTATTTTACATCCCATCATAATAATATATTAGAACGTCGCAATGCTATTTTTTCAATTTCTTTTAGAATACTGATATTTCTTGAGCAAAATTGATTAAATCATCTGATAAAGTTACTGATACTATTGTAAAAAATTATACTTTATTATTAGACGTAGTTTCCTTTACCAATCGGCTGGTACCAGTATATTTTCATTTTTAGTCTGACCTGAGCTACTTGATATTCATAAAGTGTGAAAGTGCTGCTTAATATTAAAATTCACTTCAATAAAGCTGCATTTACTTGCTAGTTTACTATATTAAGTGAATTATTAAGTGAAGATTTTGAGGTAAAATTAATATTCTATATTAAAAAAATATCTTTTAGTTTTAGATAATAATTACGTTTACAAGTTTTCAGCAGTACTTACTAGCAAACTTAACTCTGAATATTTAAATCATCCAGAGCCTCATACTTGAGATCTAGAAACAAGACTTGACCAGCACCCTATTGAAAATACTAATGAAAGTTTTAAGCAGTGTTGCTAGCTACTTTACTACTTCTTTGAATATTTGAAAGAAGAAATAAAAAATATTTATTTTAAGATGGCGAGTGTTTATTTGTCTTTTAATGATAGATAGCCCATTTATAGAGGAACGATTTTAGAATATAGATGGCGCCATAGGAGCGGAGCGGAGATCAATAAAACATATTACGTAAACGGGAATTTCTTTAAATTTATTTTGAGAGCTTCTAATGTGTGCACTGCATAAGGCAGCATTTTCTAACTAATAGAATTGCTTGATAAAGCGTTTCTTTTGATTCTAAACATACTCATACCTCGCAACACATCTTCGCTCATCTCTGGTAGAAACGCAGCCTAAACCGTAAAGCGTTAAAACAAAGAAAGTTTTAACTCCTCTACAATTATAATATACAGCAGACGAAGTCACCCGGGTCCGTTAATTTAGGGGAAAATACGTAAGACAGAGATAAATTTCTTAATATTCCATGGAATTATCACGAGGGTGCCGGGTCCATCGTATGGAAGAGAGCCTTTCCGATGCACAACAACAGTTACCTTCTCTACTAGTGGTACTGTCCCTTCGCAGCCAAATTTGGTATAATCCTATAAACGCAGCTTTGGATACTCGCGCCAGAATAGAATTTACTGCCTTTTTTGACAGACCGTTATAGACAGGCTGTTATAGCTTTCGCTTCTACTTCTCTATCGTATATATTTACTATATAACTATGTTTCTTTAATTTATCCGTTTTATATATGGTAAAAATCACGTATTCCCAATAAAATATCACCAAATTGCTCAGAGACCCAGTACGCATTCTTGATCGGTATAAATGTCGTCAATACTCCGCTACTACTCGCCCCGGGCATTATTCACTGAGATAAGTCCAAGGCATACCTTCGAGTCGACACCTGAAGGTGGATATAGTCGTGTATGGCAAATACTTATAGCGTTTTATGAAATATTTGCATGTTCGTCTTCACTTAAAGGTTCTCTCAGCTCTACCTCTCTATCTGTACATATATTGAATCTGAAGTTTTGGATTCAACGGTGTTTAAATTTCATTTTTTTCATTCAACTCTGTCTTGGTCTTAAAGAATATCCATTATGTAATATTTTCTTTTTTTTTTTAAAAGATTACTAGCAGTATGGATCACAAACTACTAGTATTCCCTTTACTCCTCCTAGTAAGCTTGCATGCTTGTGTCAGGAGTGGGCTACGCCAGTAGTCCATTGTCCGGGATTTGAACCCAAGACTTGACGATCGTGCGTCCAACGCTTGAGCCACTGAGCTACTGACGCTTCAAAATGTTATACTACTACTTCTTAGTACTTTTTTCCTGATTTAAACTTAAACATATGTTTAAGTTAAATCTGCAGCAGTATATCAAATATACTAGTATCCCATTACGATAAAAATATTTGAAATATTATCTCTCCTAATGAAACTGTATTGTATAAATTAAAAATAAATATATTCCGCTAGTGGCTTGTACCTTCTATATTAGCTAAAAGACTGCAGATAAATCGATATGCGACTGCGAATGGGTGGAAAGTCGAATCCAGGATTTATTCATATTGTCATTATGAATGTATTTCAGAATATATTTTAACTTATCTTTCTATTTTCAAGTTAAAAAAATATACAATTTTGCTGGCAACAATGTTCACCTATTATCATAGATACGCGGCAGTTTGACGAGTGATTTCGTGGAGTAAAAATTGAGTTATGGTAGTAAAATATAAGTTAATGATATATTTTTCGTAAAGGTCGAGTAGTGTAGTGTATCTTTAAACCTGCTCTTGGGTCTCAAGCCCCGAGCTTTCAAAATATTAGATAATATTAGATAATATTTTTAATTACAGTTACTTTTTCAGATTTGAAAAGATTTCCTGGTCAAAACGATATCCAAAAAACTAAGGAAGGAAAATTAAAAATATCAAACGAGCACACTAATGAGGTGCACATTTTGCCAAAATCTACTTTTTCGGTCGTGAAAACTCTTTTTGATCAAAAGATTAAAGTTAGGAAAAATACTGTATTTAATGACGTGTAATAGTAAAATATTTCTTACATGCTCTACATAATCATCACCGCAATTTCTAATATTAATAAACGTAACCATGAGGGGGGATTTGTTGTAATGTCGATGATCATGAGGAAGAGACATTTGATGAGAGGAAACAATGACTGAGCAATTCCGTCACTGGTTGCACGATGATAAGAGAGTTTAATTCATTGCAATACTAGGAATTCCAGGTTGCAGTTGTTAGCGGCTAACAGTGTTCGCGGGTGTCTTCTATGAGAGAGCAGACGCTGAAGCGCTATCATTAGCTGTGCGGTGATAGCCTTAAAACTGGTGCAATAGAGAGTGTTCGCGAGTGTCTCCTTACTAGAAAACAGATGCTGCAGCGTTGTCAGTCCCTGGATAAATTGGACACCGAATTGGGTACTGCTGAATTAGACACCATCCGCTGGTGACGGCCGCCGGTATAGGATTTTAATTAAAAGTGCTAGCGCGATTCAATTAATTGGTGGTGCCATCTAGTTTATTTTTGTTGAGTTATCTGTACTAGATCTTGTTACATAACTGAATGTTGAACTAATTTGAAAAAGATTTTAGCATTAGTTTTAAAGTTTTCTGGACTCCTGGAATATTAAATATGAGCATAAGCAAACCAATCTCATTAAAACATCAAGGTTATAAGTAAGCAAAATAGACATATAAAGAAATATACTTTATTTTATACAATGATTTTCAATCACTTATAAATGTAGTATTTATATGTATTTAGAACTTATAGAAAGTTAGCAACACTGCTAAACTTTTTGTTTAGAATATTGTATTATTTCCCCCTATGTATCCCCTTATATATTATTTTTATATAATTCTCCCTAAAGGTCTGAATCAATTTGTCAAGTGAATACATACAATAAATATTATCTTATGTAGTGGTAATGCATGCTGATTATATCAAATACCCTAAACTTGCCCCTGGGAACTTATTTACGATTTTATTAATTTCAGTAACTATAAAATATCAGACGACATAACGTCTAAGATAATAAACTAAAAAATTTTTATCCTATATAATATTAATATAGATAAAGTCTGAAGCAAAGCTATTGGGCCATAAATTCTACTCTTCGTACCTAATAGAGTTGCCTCTACGTCAGGATTGTCGACAGTATACATTATGTAGAGCGTGATACACAGTTGATGTATGGCTACGCAAGTACAAGAGCATGTTTGCTATGTATCTAACTACCCACATAAATCTTCTGAGCGAGATTTTGGTATTAAAATCACAGGTCACCATCGATTTTGTTGAAGGATAAATGGAAGGTTACAGCCTCTATGTGGAGTCGTTAACAAAGATTTAGGTATATTATTGTTTTTAGTTTATTTCTATCTTTATTACTAGTACCCCCGCCCCGGCTTCGTTAAATTTTTATCCTACAGAAACTGTTTTTTTTTTCGGGATAAAAAGACAAAAATTTCATTGAAATCCGTTTAGTCGTTTTTACGTAATCGAGTCAAACATCTAAATTTAAACAGAAAATTTGGGGATAGAGAAGTGTTGGTTGGTTGGTCATCAAGAAACTTAAACCTTGGTAGTTATTTCTATTTGTGACTTAGCTATAATTCGCTAGCCTAAAACAAGTTAAGATGGCAACTATATTTCTTCGTATCCGATTATAAAGAAACTAAGCATTTTTATATTAAATCTGCAACAATACAAGTATATGTCACATCCATTTTCGTGCAGTAGTTTTTTCTTAGTATTCTGTGATCAGTGAGGTACATTTTTATTTGTATGTATAGGAAGGGATATTTTTGAAATTTACGATCTTAAATTACTTAAATTCCGTAATAAATCTTAGATTAACTGTTTAGTTATTTTTTACTACTAATACAAGCGCATGTGTTAAGAGTTATCGGTTTATCGTATTACCTTTACAGTTCAGAAATCCTTCAACTGTCGACTAGCAGGTATATTTCGGACTTATCTCGGTTACGCCTGGGGCGATTGAGTATCTGACGACATTTATATGGATCAAGGACAGATATTGAGAAATCTTTGCTTTCACATCAATTCACTGTCTATCTACGGTTACGTGTAAATAATTATGATAGTTCAATGTTTAGTACATTAAAGGAAAATATTTTTTATTATCTCAACTGGCCGACAGCTATGACATTTTAGCAAAAGTTAGCAAAAGTCGCCTCGCGTTCCCCGCTAAAAAGGCCCCTAATTGTGACTTTTGCGCATTCAAGATTAGTAGTATGCCGTCAAATATAACTTCAGCTAAGTTCACTACACTTCACTAGTTCAACTAATGATGGACAGTAATGGACAAAATATATAATTATTGTTGAATAAGTACATTTATTGCAGGTACTTTGACATAGACATAAGTTTTAAATTCGATTTTTTTTATTGACTTTTCAATAACACTAGAGCAATGGACTCGTCATTTTAGAAGTTCAAGTAAAATGTTTACTGTTACATCGTTGTTGCTGTATTTTAATTAGAATGTTATTTGTTGGTTGCTTTTTTCCAGGACATTAACAACAGCATAATATATCCACAGCTAGAGTTTCTAGATTTATTTCCCTATGTCTAATAGTAGTGCACTTAATGGTTACATTAAATTAACAACGTTGAATAAAGGACAATTGTTCAAAGTTGTATTTGTTATTATGGTAACTATTTGTATCTTACTATGTATCAATGACTATATTCATATTCAATACTGGGTGTCCATTACTGGTTTATATGACATGTGTATTAAGTAGTTCCAGAGAATTCCTACACCCAAAATTAATGCAAATATATTATAAAATACTAGGATTTTCTAAGGAAGCATTGATATATTAACCTCAATCAAACAAATATCCTCATATTAATGAGAATATATACTTAATTAGAAGAAAATCAAATGGTCTTCAATTCAACTCTTAGGTATTCCACAATTTCTAATAACAAATTGTCAAAATGTAAAGTGAAACAGTCTCTTGCGAAATATTTAAGCTAATATTAAATAATCTGTTCATAAAAGGCTTTCTCCCAACTTATATAACCTTTGGTAAACCTAAATCAAATGTCGAGACACATTAGAGTCGTAAAACTAATTCAAACTTTGAGGTTTTGATCTTATATTACTCCTGGAGCAAGTAAATGCGGTTTTAGTGGAGTTTATTTTAAATATAAGCTGCATTTATTAGGAATATTTTATACAGAAGTTATTGTAAAATATCTTGTATTTATCTCAGAGGTTTTATATAAGACGTTAGACAAAAATATTCTATGTGATAGAAAGCTTCAGATTTAAAGCTATTAAGTTACAATAGTAAATTGTTCATACATACATGTTATTGTTAAGAAATATTTTCCTAATAACAGAGTATAAAAGCTATTCGATGTGATAGAAGATAGTCGCCATAAAAGACTTGTGGCACAAAAAATATGCCTTTCTAAAATAAATAAATTTAAGAAAGGCATGTTTTAAGAAAAAATAAACAGAAATATAAAAATTCACAATTTAAAAAAAAAAAAAATTTTTTCTTTTGAGAGTTAGTGTAGTTGAAAATTTTGGAGCTGCACATAAAATAATTGACCTACAATCATTGTAAGTCATCCATATTGGGTTTAGAAATATCGTACTTAGCTAACCATGGATAAAACAAGATCCACATAATACAGAATCTGCAGAACCTAGTTATAATATATTGGAATGGTCAAATTTAATTCTATGATCTAAAATCCGAAAGGTTTACTTAAAGAAATCTAATATCGACCTTCTGGTTCCATTATCAGATTAGCTCCAAAATACCAAATGATAGTAACACAATTTTCCATTTTGAGACGAGAATTAGACAAGTCAAATTTCACTCTTAAAAAATTCTCCATTCGTGAAAATAAATAAAAACCAAGTCAAGGTTATTCTAGAAATGTAAAATTCATTCCATCCTACATTTGAGATTGCACCGAGTCAACTTCTATCATATTATATTCAAAGACTAGGCGTTATCCTTCAGTTTGATCATCGTATGCGGCTTTAGTATTGAAATAGTTTCGCTCGAAGTGTCAACGTCGTTTGGGAATTGGAAATAAACGTGACTATAATGCTTACCATTTGTTTCCATTTTATCGACTGATATATGTTGTGATCCTGCTTAAATCTTTCATCACTATTAGATTTAAGCTCCGTCTATCTTAAGCCGTTTAATAAATCATTTTCTAAAGGTTATTGCGGAGACAGTGAAAGTCAGTAAGATCGTCGAGTGACGTCAAATTTTGTTAATCGGTTTAAAGACATTTATTTCTCAAAAGAACATACAGTTCACTTACAGAGATAAAGCATATAGAAAAAACTTATAAGTATTTACACGGATGCTTGCTAATTCTAATGTGAAAGTATACAAAATAAAACGTATTATTAACTAAATTTTGCTTACAATATATAATTTTAGCTTATCCTTAAATTGGTTTATATTTTTACAGTCTTTAATTGTATCACGCAAATTATCCTACTAATATTATAAACGCGAAAGTTTGTAAGAATGTATAGATGTATGGATGTTTGGATATGTTTGTTCCTCTTTCACGCAAAATCTACTGAATGGATTTTGATGAAACTTTACAATAATATAGCTTAAACATCAGAATAACACATAGGCTATAATTTATAATGATATAATGTGAATTATCCAAAATATAACGATAAGTGTCAAGTAAGTAGGTAAAAATCTGCCATCCGCGAGGTATTCTAGCGTGCGCCGCAAAAACCGTTGGAGTTACACATATATAATGTATATTGGAAATGTTTATCATAAATAGTCCTGCCAAAAAGCCCGCGAGAGCATATAATATCTATCTTTTATGTGTAAGCCATTATCGCCAAAATATTGAATCATATAAATAACAGTAGTAACAAATCATCCTTATATCAAAACAAATAATTTTATCGCATCTGGTATTTAAAGTTGAAACAAAAGAAAGATGACATTTTTCTTATAGACACTACATCATTTAGACAAATATATAAATTATCTAAATTATAGCGGGTGAAACCGCGGAGCGTTCCTTCACACAGAATATTTTTAGTACCGTAGGTTTTCGTACGCGGTTGCCATGTTCGGATCTTTTATTTTCGTCTAAGGTTATATGAGAATGATCTTGGTGTGAACGTTATATTAGAATGTAAATTTTTTGTAATATTTTTTTTAATTAAGTAGCATGTATTATATGTATAAAGTTGTTTTAAGTTTAATAGTTTAGTTTTCCTGTATAACTCTTTAGTTATATATCTCCCCTAAATTATCTAAGTGTGGTTCTGCTAGGGCATTATAAATAGTGTTCCGAATATTTTGTGGTATACAATTTGAGACCTTTCGCAACGCGTAAAGGAGCTTTATAAACCTGCACCTGAGTCACAAGACCTCATACACATATTAGTGCGCACAGGGGTATGATACACAGGATCAAGATTACAAAGCCAAGACTACACTTCAACATTCTAACATACTCAAAAAATGACTCGTCAAACTGCCACTGAATTATTGAAATTTGACTTATAAGTCGTCTACGTCTTAAGAGGATTTTGAAAACGAACCAAGAGGAATCACTACCTAATGAAATGTAATAAGTATAGCGAAAGCAGAATTTTATGTTTAACTATTATTTACTAATAAATTTTTATCATTAAAAAAAATTTAAACGCAGTATTTACATCGCTATTCCTTTAAGTAGAAAATGGAAAATCGGCATCTGCAAACACTTTATTAATTTAGTTCGGTCTCTGCGACCGCCTTGTTACACTTTCGTTTTAGCTGTATTTGAAAGGAGGTTGGATTTAAATGTGATAAAATATAGCTTAACTATATTTTAACTGTTTTAAAATTCTACTACATTTACATTAACATCTGATTGATATCATTTAGTTGAGAGTTTATACTGTACAGTAATAAGTGAAAGACAATAATAATATGCACTTTAGATGGAACTCAAGAAATACAACCCTAAATACTCACAAAATCCTTCACAATGAAGTCCCAGCATAACGACACCAAAACAGTTGTACAGCCTTCACTAGGCGAGCTCCGTTGGACAACTGGCCCAAATCTATAAGAACATAGGTTATAATATATTATCTTGTTATAAATAGTTACTCGAGTATAATTGAAAAAATAAAAAAGGAACTACTCGCGAATACGTTGTTAACGGTGTTGCTAACTTTAATAAAGATAAACTCCTGTCAGAGTAATATTAGTTGCACAAATACAGGTTTATGCGAAACCAATAGAATTTTTAGGTACTTTATAAAAATGTTTAAAATTGTAACTGCCTAATATCAATAACCTTATTAGGTAACACTTATGTATTAGGAAGGAGCCATGACAAAATTAAGAGAGGATATGGTCGATGATATTCCTTTACGCAAACAGGATGGTATCCGAGAGAGTAGAAGAACCAGGCCACTCTCAAGATGAGATGACGATTAGGATAGTAGGAAGTGTTAGCAACACTGTTTATAAAGTCGTAGTATCGGGTAGATCATTTTATATTATTTCAAGTATACCGACGTGAAGACAATATATAACCTTTAGTACGATAGATTAGTCTCAGTCTCTCTGGTGTTTTCGTGCAGTGAACATGGAAGTTAGTGTTGTAGTGTCGTGATTAAGGTTACCCTTCTCGAGATCCATTTAAGTTTACTTTATTATCTATTGTCGTTAGCGAGGTCGAGTGGTGGAGGTGAGAGTTAATATATTATGAAAGAGCTCTTTAAACCTGCTCCTGGGTCTCAAGCCCCAGGCACGGCTCGCCTCAGTCTAAATTGCATGTGTATACGTATTGCTGTACAGTAATGTGTATCATATCTCTTCTCTCATGTCTATAGCAGAAGGTAAGTGTAGTTAAGAAGTGGAGATGCTTGAAGACGGTAAGAAGGTTGAGAAATGTCTGTCAATAAAATATACAAAATGAAGTCTGAATAAAATACTATTAGTATTATTCTACCTTCTATTGCAGTTTAATATTGTTTACCTAACCTAACCAAAGTGAATTAGATTAGCCCAAATTGAAAGAGCTAGCTGTAATATTACTCAGAATCAATCGGTAATTACTGATACAGCATATCATGAAAGGCTATTACACTGAACTGTGGCATGTGGCCAATCGGACCGAGTGCCGATGACATGATAAATGAGTGACGATATCACGTCATTTGTATTGCTATTTACATGACAGTTAAAGTTACAAAGTTAACTTTATTGTTATACCTATAAATAGCGTATCAAAATGTGAGTTCAACCATTCCAGCTGATTTTTACAAAGTTGCTTAATCGGTTTCTTTATTTACCTTACACTAAATCCTTTGGCATAAACTAGTAATAAAACCTATAAAGCACCTAAAGAGTTTCTCTATACACTTCCTCCTTCATCAGACCCTCGACATTTCGACCTTCGACTTTTTGCAACATATTGGACTCCGTTAACAAAATCTTAAATCATAAACTCTAGTAATTTCCTGGTTTATATAACTCTAGTATTACTTCGTAGTACTACTTTCTGGTTCTGTCATTAGACCCATCATAAGTTATTCCAACATTATATTATTTTCTACTTATAATCATTATTTTATAATTTTGTATCTTAAGCATCTGCACTATCGTTTTTCTTGCCTCGTTATTACTATTGCGCTATTATTACTATAGTAGCCGGCAGTCAACATTAGGTCTGAAAAAAATAGTGGAGGAAAGTAGCGCATTATGAGTGTGCTGCGTGCCTTTGTTTTTTTTTAATGTTAGATAAGGGACAAACGAGCAGATGGTCCACCTGATGGAAAGTGCCAACCGTAGTCCATGGACATCGACAAAACTAGAGGGTATCTCTTGTTTTGTCGATGCGTTGCCGCCTCAAAGAGAGTGAAAAGGGGGAGCGAAGAGAAGCATGCTGCGGTTTTAATGGACCCTGAGCAAGAACTTATTCATTGGAACCGCAGCAGTAATGGGATGGGAGAGGAAGGAGGTAGATCTGGCCCATATGCGCCTCGGCCGGAACGCGTCAGAGACACTTGGCGGTCGGATTCGCATGCTGGTGGTACCAAGCCAGTCGGGGAACAGATCCCCTACCACCAATAGGGGTGCTGGGCTACCCGGCTCTTGCGCGATGCTCTCCCAGCGGCAGACGGGAATTGTATTCTAACCAGTCCCCTCAGGCCTTTATTGGCAGTTCCATCCGTGACGTTTACTATTTTGATAAATAAAAACATTGCATATAGAACTAATCGCGTTAGGCGCGCTGCTCTCCGCTAAAAAGGCCCTAATAGTGACTTCTACGCATTCAACGTCAAACCTATTCTTATTACATAGCACTAGCCGACCCTTGCGACTTCGTGCCCATGATCATTCGCTCCTATTGGTCGTAGCGTGATGATATATAGCCTATAGCCTTCCTCGATAAAATGGGCTATCTACGCTAAAAGAAATTTTAAAATCGGACCAGTAGTTAATGAGATTAGCAGATAAGAGTGCTTGAATCTTGACGTTTTCTGAACGTATTGTCAACTAATCAAATCTTTGGCTACAAATTCCAATTAAATTCACAAAATACTGTTCTTTTCTCCCTCAAATATTCAAGATCACCTAACTCTTCATCAGCAGCTCTCTTAATTTTCAATAGATTTTAATGAGATACCTTAGAAACTTCTTAATCGTTGCTATAATTTATACAAAGTTATCTAGTCCAGTTTGGATATATTAAATAGTTAAAGGTCAATAAAAATAAATGACACAAGTAAAATCATTATGATCATAAAGACAAAGTTTAACAAACATACGTAAGAGATACACGAGAACGTAAATCATAGACAATCTTTGTTTACGACCGCTGATAACTGCCGACCGTATAAACTTGCATTGAGATTTTTATTCGTTTCCCTCGTCTTTGTTGTTTTTGTTATAGGCTAGTTTTTTTTAACAAATTTTAACTTCACGTTTCATTTCTCATCATTTATTGCTAATATTTGATACTGTTATTAATTTAAGTGTCTAGTCATTTGTCAACCACGACGCATCATAATTTTTTTTCTTATATTTTTTGTTGAGTCATAGTTGACATTAATCAAAATACATGTAGTTTTTGATAAAGCTTGTAGTCAGGTGGGGTAGCCCGATAAATATATATCTAAATGTGACCAATACTTTTATTATTAATCGCGAATATACAAGCCAAGACAATGTACATCTGTGTGTAAAATTAAATCTAAATAACATCACTTAGAACATTCTTTTTTTATCTCTCTAAAAAGTAAACAAGTTTTCAATTAACTGACTTTATATCTTAAACAACCCGTTATGTAATAAAAGAATTCACTCAGATAGCACCTAATTTATACCTTTGAAACGAAAACCGTTAGTTTATAAGACAAAGTTGAGGAACCCAATTTTTTGGCAAACTTAGCTTGTTATCTCGAAGTTATGGCCAAGATTGAAACTCCTACTTTTATTTTATATCAACATATTTAACGGTCAGTGAGTTCGATTCTTTGAAAATTGGAAAAATAGAATTTGTTACCGTAAAATACGCTTTTGGATATTCCGAGAAAGTTTCAATTAGAATTTTCTGATTATCATTTAAGGGATAACTTAGGTATTCTGTATTCCTTGTTACGCTGAAACGATATAATTTTTTAAATAGATTGTTTCTTCATCTTCCTTGCCTTATACTTTTATTTGAGGTCGCCTCGTTTTAAGGCACCAAGTTCTTCTTTCTCTCTGGAGACGGTTATCCACCACGTGGTAACTGGACGCCCTCTTCCTCTTCGTCCTTCAGATATCGCTATTGCCTTTCTTACTTCGTCTCGTTACATGCCCAAAACCATCGCATACAAGAATCGCTTAATGTACTCATTGGGCACATTATCGTAGCATTCTCATTACGTTACAGTACTTGTACTTCTTCTTCTCTTTCTCTTCCTAAGTAGAGCTTATGGACCTGAAAGTTATAAAATCCAATTTCTATCCCGGAAAATGCACACATTCTGTGCACGATAATATGGGTTAAAAGTTCCCGTGAAGTAAATGATAAATGATATTTATCATGGTCTTCACTTCATACTTCATCATGTCAGCAACTTAGCAGTGTTTATGGGATTGCCATGTGTAAGTTTTCATAGACATTTTAAAATGAATACAATTTTCGTTATTACTATATGATATATATATATGTCGAAGCATAGTAAAAGATTAACGATTAATCGAATCGTTATCGTTGTCTATGGCGTTGGAGTGGGGTAGTAGTCACTTCCGTTGTTTTGACAGTCTCTACCCTCGACCCTTTATATGCGATCGACAGTCTAACTGAAGTCTTAGTCGTGCGCGGTCTCTCAATAAGTGAACATCATCTAAGTAGTGCTAGTGATAGTGATAGTGTCAAGTGCATTGTAGTGTGGAAGTGCTATCCAACTAAGGTCACGTAAGTCCTTACAATGTAATTGCCACGTGGTTAAGTAAACACAATGTTAGGTTAGGTTAGCCTTGTATTAGATTCGGTCTATGTGCGTTTAACCTTGGGTTTAAACAGAGAGCCTGAGCAGTGGAGGCGAGTGTTATGATCATTTAAAGGACGTCCTTAAGCCTACAATTTGGTCACAAGTCCAAGGCACTGCTTAGGTTTCTCTCGTAATTGTTAAAGATCATATTTGATCATTTATCGGTTCAGTAGAAGTATCTGCGTCGCATTTACCCAATATTCCATTCATTACCATCACCCCCTTTTAGTGTTCCCCAATATTCCCCATCTTCCTCCTTCCATCTCCTTCCATCTCCTTTCACATCGTTTTAAAATCCCCGACATATAGTATATATATATCATGTAATATTTAAACTTTACTATTTAATATAACGTCTAGTGCGAACAACCACTGAAGCAAAAGAGTCGATCGATCCTCTGCCACATACTCGTCATGCTCGTCAGACCTTAAGGCTTCTTGATTTTTCATTTGTTACCAAATCTGAGAAATCACAGTTCGAGTTAAAATAATTAAAAGTAAATACAAAATCTCACAATTTATTTATACAGAAAAATATGTGTGTTCCGTGAATTCAGTCTGGCAAACAAGATTACCATTGATTTATATCAACGATAGACATTCTGATAAGAGCTTTCTGTTTTGACGTTTTACGTAAACAACGGCCGAATGTCTTCCTCGATAAAAGGAACTCTTTATAACTCAAATATATTAAGGGAGTGAAGGTCTATTCTTATCCTCTGATAAACTAGTGTGTTTGCTGTTATTTATATGTATCTAGATTTATTTATAAAATTCCGTTTCACTATGTTTATTTGCAATTAACTTTATTGTAATCTAGCCGAAGCGCTTTCGCTTTTCTGAGGCGTATTCCTATCATTCACTTACTCATACACCAGTAAAATTTCTGTTCTAAAATGCGTAGTGTGCCACTGATTTGTTGTAGACACCACCATCTCACTATCTGTCTTCTGTATTTGTCTCACTCACTTTTCTATTAAACAAACCTTTTCTTAATATTAACTAATACAACAACAACAACAAAAATATCCGATTTGGTGCAGTAATTCTGAAGTTATGCGCGTACATATATAGAGGCGATACATTTTTATTTATACATGAATTAAATCTTATATAAAATCCTCGTGTCAAAATTTTAATTACCATACTCCTCCGAGACGGCTAAACGGTCTGAGAATCTGCTACTATCTATTTTTCATCCCCCTAAGTGATAAGTGTGGCCCACTCCAAATTTATATGGCAAAACAACGTTTGCCAGGTCACTTGTGTTTATTATAGTTCAAAGAGTTATATATATATAAGTTCGAAATATTCTAACAAATGGCTTTGTACGTAAGTTTATTGTCACAATATTTCAACGTATTTAAACTTACTTACAATGACATCTATTAGAATCTAATTAAACAAAACTCTTTTTAACGACAATTTCTTGTAATGTCCAAATTATTTATTCATTTTGTTTCTTGCTTTCCTATCCAACAACTATTCTCAATAACGTCATAAAGTATCACTCCCTGTAGGATCGTTAGAGTTTTACATACTTTCTTAAAACATTATCATATGGTTACTCTATATAATCTAAAACGCTTTGGAATAATAGAACTTTTCACCAGTGAAGTCAAATCATCAAAATCATATCAATACTTAAAGTTTACCTTTTACATCATAACGTAAAAATTTACAAACTTAAACTCTTAATACTATTAGTATAACTAAGTAGTCACTTGATTAAAGGTAATATATGTAAATAAACATATTTGGTACACTGACACTCCACGGATGAATTTCCATCGATTAGTCACCGTACATTCGACATCGACCGTACTCCGTGTCGTATGTACGGGATTCCAATTTACATATAAATGGAACATGGTCCTTAATATTTGACTCATGCTTTGTGTAATTACTGCAATACCAACTTGATAAATCTGGTAAACTATCTACTTAAAACTGTAACACTGACTGACTTAATTTGACTGTCATATCTTTAGTATTATTGTATATGTCGCAGCTAACTAGTTTAATTGGTAGCCAATCTCTTGTGACAGCAATAAAAATATGAAACATTGGACATAAGAAATTATTTATTTAATATATTTAATTGGTGTTATTTTAAGATAGAACACATATATATTTGATAATATTATGTACTTTAGACACGAATAATACAAGAAATGGAATTAAACTTGATACTGAATCGTATAGAGTAATGAATGCTTTAATAATAGATTATTATATTTCAGTATGATCCGGGTGAAAATCAGAATTATTTCATCTTAAATTCAAAAATGTTTATTATAAAATAGATCATTATCAGGTAGACAAAAATTCTTGGGAATTCAAATAGTAGTAAGAAGTAATCTACTGTTCTAACTACTTAATTATCAATGTAATTGTTAGATATAAATATTATGTTGAAAATTATTAGTAAAATTATTTTATATATGCAATTCTTTTGAATGAATTTTTACATAATGTTTTTATAATATTGTAATAATTAACGTTTCGTTAGAAGTTAGAACTTTCTGTTTTCACCTTATATATGTTAGGCTTTTTCTTCTTGCTTTTAAATTCAGTAACTCCTAGAATTTCAGCCTTAGAAGTAGAAACTGTTTTCTTTTTTCTCTTCGGTCGCAATTCATGTACAAGTTACCCTTACTATTCTTGCAGGAATTTTTGGTATTTTACGCCACTTATTTCACCTTAATACTTGAAGCAGTTACGTTTTTTTCCACCTCTTTAGTTTGCTCTTTATATATGATAAGCTTTCTCTTATGAATTCAACTGAATTCTATGGTTTTAGTAACTTCTAGAATTTGAAGATTTTGATATGAGAAGATTGATATTTTGTTAAAGATAACCAACATGTAGTATAACTTACTATAGTAACTTAAGTTCTTGATGTAAGTTATTACATATTTCCTGAGTAAGCCTTTTAAATACGTCAGCATGTTCAGTTACACCCCTCGCCATGCATTGTTTACTTAATCTGAAGTTAAATTCTGTTTAAGTTGGGCTTATTATACCGAGAGGAATTATTCATGAGGTTACAATACAATGTGTATTATGTTAAATATTCTTTTATTTTAATAGTTTAATCACAAGAATTTACAGTATTCTCATATTATAAAGAGATAAGTGTTTGTGAGGTTGTAGTGGGTAAGCTCTGGTTCTCTTGAACCGATTTTAAAAATTCTTTTACCAATAGAAAGCCACATTATTTGTGAGTTTCGTGGGCTATATATTAACCCGAAAAATTTAAAGACTTTGTGGTAGTCACTTTGCAAATCTAACAAAAAATATGAAAAAAAGTCTGGAGAAAATATATGAAAAAAAAATATGTTTACTGTTTTTTATATAATTAATATTTAGCTTTTATTCAAATTAATTGCATGATAAAATAAAAAAAGTATAACTGTTTCATACAATCGATTGGCAGCGATACTGATAGCTTATGCATCTCGATAGATAGATTAGTTTGATGAGTAGTTTCATGAACTAAATATTGACTAAGTTCATACTGAAGTTTGAGTTTGAAGAGAGATATTTCCTACCGAGAATCGTACGAGTCTTTAATATTGTTACTGGCTTAGTTTATATTTAATTATTAGTCGAAGAGTTTCGATGTTAATAGTAACAGAGATAGAAGAAAGTCTGGTGACGTCGTCAAATCAAGTCAAGAGGGAATTTATAAAAACTATCGTATAGCAATATATGTTATGGTTATATAATATAACAGATATATTGGAAGATATTTACATCACGTAACCAATATCTTACGGTAGGATATTATTCGGTTCATAAATTCTGCGCCTCCTGAGTAATAGAGTCGCCTCCGCGCTCCGCTTCAGGATTGTCGACAGCATACATTATATTGTGAGCTTATCATGTAATATATACATTTAATATAACCCTGTATTTCTAAATTATGCCTTAGTACTAGAAATAAACATTACATTTATTTCTAAGAAAATTTTAGAGAACTTTTATTTAGATTTTCCTCTTGTGCAGAATGTTAGTTGGTTTAGCGTCGCTAAAATAATTACGTAATATATCAAATTTACTATAAAAAAGAGGAGATCGTATAGGTAATATACATATAGTAATTATAGTATATCTTTATTAACAATACAAGTAAACCATAAAATCTATATATACGAAAATTTAAAGTGTAGTCATGAAACCTGAAATTTCTTTAACACATTTTAGATATTACACAAATTATGATTTTTTGTTTTATTAGCAACTAGTGCCTATTATAATTTCTGCTATGATATGTCAGCGGCAATTTGACGAGTAATCAATTGTAATAAATATTAACTATTCCAGTGAAAACACTGTAGTTAACTGACGTACGTTAACGGTTCTCAAGTATTCCAGTGGAGTGTTAATTTGCGTTGCAAAAAAGCTCCGTTAACTTGCAAACTTTGCGCCTGGATGTTATTACTATATTTATGTATTACCCGACAGGCTGTCGCTTCACCGAGGTGTATTCAAACTGTTCACTCACTCATTCATACACTCTGGGTGAGTATTTATTCATTTACACTCTACCTGCAAGTAAGAATTCGTTCGACGTTTTTTTCCTAACTTACTTTTCAAATCCAACTACCACAAAAAGTCTTTTCCTTTTCGGGTTAATATATAGACTGTGACTTACAAATAATGTAGCTTTCTATTGGCAAAAGATTTTCAAAATCGGTATAGTAGATCCAGAGATTACCCCCTACAACCTCACAAACCTTTCCCCTTTGTAATATTAGTATAGTTTACTGCATTTTAAGAAGGTAATCAACTTCTCAGTTAAATGGCGCTATATAGAGTTATTACATATTATCGTAGTACGAACAAGCTCACACATAAATCTTCCTCTTAAATATTTGGGTATTTTATTAACTTCATATGTAAATCTCGACGTCATGTAGAAACTCGGGCACTTTGACATTGTAATTATGTGAGACGTTTCCAAATACGTTATCACTTGAGATAACCTACGTCATGTTTACGTCACAATGTGACGTGTCAAGTAACACAGAAATTACTCAATTTTATGGTATAATTGTATAATGTTTAATGAATGATGACTCTACTTAATAAGAATATGAAAAAGATAATAATAAAGATTTTAGTCTGAATTATGTCACATGTTATGTCACGTTTGAAAAGGAGCTGAGACCTACCTGGGGCTTGTAACTAAGATACAGGTTTACGTGTTCACTCTACATAATGCATTTACACTCGCCTTCGGCATAGGTGACCTAAGCAACACGACAAACTATTTTGATTTTCACTGTTCAAAATCACTTGATAGACTGGCTCATATGTATTGAAAAAGGGATTATATATTGTTTACACGAGAGTTATTAACAGTGCTGCTAACTATAGAATAGAAATCATCGTATCAGTTGTTAGGATACACTTTTGATTCAATATATTTTATATTACTATCCGGGCTGTTACAATATAATTTGACTTCCTTTACGTATTTTAAATTTATTTGAACATCCGGTTGTTATAACCCACATTTGATTTCCTTTAGAACATATTTTGACTTTATTCCAAAATATTATGAATATCCGGTTGTCTTAATTTAGTTTTCTTATTTGGACTACCGTGATTTCGAGTCATTCGGTACTTGAGTGTTAGAGCGACAAGAGGTCCCGAAAGGTATTTAAGGAGGAGACCATACGGCTGGAAGCCGGCTATAAACTCTGGTGTCAGAGCGACAAGAGGTCCCGAAAGGTATTTAAGGAGGAGACCATACGGCTGGAAGCCGGCTATAAGCTCTGGTGTCAGAGCGACAAGAGCTCCTGAAAGGTATTTAAGGAGGCGACCATACGGCTGGAAGCCAGCTATAAACTCTGGTGTCAGAGCGACAAGAGCTCCCGAAAGGTATTTAAGGATGAGACCATAAATTATATTGTACAATTGTATTATTGATATAAGTTGGCTGAAGTTTTATGTGTATTACATTTAAAATGCCATTCATATTCCCGTTTATTATAAAACTGATTGTCAATTATGAGTATCTAGCCGAAATTAACGCAATATTTACATGAATTATTAGTATGCCCCTTACACAGTGAGCTAACAAACAATTTAAAAACAGGTAAAAATAAATGATAGTGTATTTCCTTTTGCAGGTAGACGGGATTTTGCCGTGCCCACTCATTCAAAATCTGATTACGTCGCTCGCATGTTTTATTTCGTGGACACTGGCGTGTGAAATTCAATTTTCAAAACTTTGTTTCAACTTTCAATGAATTTTCAATAGATGAAATGTTGTATTTTGGTTTTGTTCTATATTAATATTAATAGATGAATATATTAATTCCATTAACTCAGATATATAATATAGAGTAGGTCATATTAATATAACTCCCCGACTATTAAGAGTATGGGCAATAATGCTATGTTATAATATGAGGCCTGAGACCCTAGAGCAGGTTTAAAGTCGACTTCTACTATGCACAAATTCTAACCTCCACGGCTCGATCTCGCTACCGAATATTAAAATAATGAAGTTCATTACTCACGTGTGTGTGAGTGAAGACAATATATAACCTTTAACGCGATAGATTAGTCTCTGGTGTTTTCGCGCAGTGTACATGGAAGTTAGTGTTATAGTGTTGTGGTTAAGGTCACCCTTCCGGAGGTCCACGTAAGTTTACTTTATTATCTATTGTAGTTTGCGAAGTCGAGTGGTGGAGGTGAGAGTTAATATATTATGAAAGAGCTCTTTATGCCATAAAGACTATAATTTGTAGCAATGATTGACAAACATCAAAACGGACAGACAAAAGGAAGTGGAAGAGGGGTGACCGCCACTATAACTCCAATGGGGTTTCATTTTTACGACCACACAAAAATTTTATTTTATAATTCTGCCGCTATTACAGCAACACTTCCTAGTAACAGATTTTTTTCTGACGACTTTTCGAAATCAATTATTTGTGTCATTTATTTCTTTTAAAAATATTTTTCTTTTTACTTGAACATGAAAAAGTCTTGGAGTGAAGGGAAAGGTATTTATGATCACTGTTAAGAGTAAACTTGTACTTGGGTCACAATCCCCAGGTATTGTTCGAGGACCTGACATGGAATTTAGATAATGTATTAGTATGGCAGTATTGATTTAGTTTGATTAAGTTTACAAAGGAAATGCGTTTGAATATAACTTCCGATGTAAAATTTGTCAAAACCTTGTACAATATTTTTACCCGACTACGGCGAAGCCAAAAAGAAGGGTTATGATTTTGGCAGTCTATATATATATGTTTGTATGTATGTATCTATGTATGTTTGTATGTTCCACTCTAGTGCCTAAACTACTGAACCAATTTTCATGAATGAGGTGTCAATAGATTTGTAATAATGGCGTGGGTGACATAGGCTATCAAAATTTTATGATATTTTTTTTATAGCGGAAATTATACCTCAGATTCTAACCTCGAAAAAAATTAATCTGAGATAATTATCACGTGTTTGATATCAAAAGAAAGGTCCTGGCAAGCACATTACAAATATGTATATATATATGTTATTGTTTATGTCAACATATATGTTTAAAATGCGGTCGTATAGACCGCACGGCCTGTCGTTGCAGTTATTTACTCTTTTAAGCAAATAAAAACCAACATTACGTTACAACATGAGATTATAAAGGTTATCTGGGTCGAGAAACAGAAAACTATTAAATAAAAAAATATAGTTTACAAAACTTTAACCCGACTACGTAAAAAAGTGGTCTGAAAAGGACGAAACAAGAAAATAATTTAGATAGAAACCCAGAAATTCATAGGTAATAAAATGGTCAAGGTAGAACCGTGGTCGCGTAAACTTAATTTTTTTACTACCCGGATAAAATTTACATTATATATTTCGTCGCATTAAGCCTCTGTCCTTTTCCGTACAAACGAAAATGCAATTGCGTAGCGATCTGCATTCATTTGATACGCCTCGGAGTTGGAAAACGCTTATGCCAGCGACGACTTTTATGTGCCTGTACGTGCTGGAATCTAATTACTCTCCTGTCCTGACTGTTGACATTGGCTTTTTAGGGTTCCATACATCCCTAGGCGAACCTCAGATCCATAAACATAGTGTTAATTAATAAAAAGAGAGAAGAAGAATGTTGTATTAATCTATACGCAGACTAACAGTATGACGGCTAGACTATGATATCCTCCTGGGGTTATTTTAGACTCAGAGCTTCAGCGTTACTCCTAGAATACTCGCGATGTAATCCATCATAATTCTATCGTGACGGCGTATTTATTTTGCAATCCCCACTTCCTTAGTGGAGATTGCAAAATTGTGTTTATCAGTTGGCCAACATTCAAGTAATAGGATGCTACTCATATCAGTCGTACCAACATTAAGATCAAGTAACAGGATGCTACTCAAATTATAAGTGTTGCCAACATCATAATCAACAATAGGTATGCGTCGTATGACGTTATCACTATAATTCATATTAAGGTATTTCACAACTAAGATTTTAAATTCAATTTTTAAGTATATAAGTTACTAGTCGCCCCGCCTCTGCTTAGCACAGATTCAAAAACATTTAATTTTTAATATACTGTACACTTAAAACATTTAATATATTCTATTATTATCCCGATTATAGGTGATATTTCGCTCACTATTATTCATAAAGTCACATTATCTAACCACACAAATAATTTTCACAAATATTCACCAGAATTTTGTTGAAATTCCTGGAATTCAAATTTAAGTAAGAATAATGATTTCTTACGGTTTCTATTGTAGTAAGTTTTTTTTCCCTTTAACCCTCCAAGTAAGCTAAAATCTCGTGTTAGGAGTGTGCCACGTCATTAGTCCAATGACTGGTATTTGAACCCACGTCTTATCGATCGTGAATCCAACGCCTGAACCACTGAACTACTGCAGAAGTAACAAAAACAACTAAATAATAGCAGCAGCTCATAAAGTTATAATTGGACGAAAATTGAAAAAAATAGGAAGTAGTTTTCTATAGTGACTATAATAAATTGCTATAATCGCGACAATCGTTTCGAAACAGAAGATTATTATAGTATTGGATAACCCATTTATCCAGGAAGGTTAAAGACATTTAATATCCCGCTTCAACCCATAGGAGCGGAGTGTCAATGAAAAATGTTGCAAAAACAGAGAAAATTTATTCGTTTTGAGATCTTCTAGCTTTCGCTGCTTAAACGGCGATAAAACTACATCTACGCTCCATTCTCTCCAACTCTCTCTCTCTCTCTTCTCTCTCTTATGTAGTGCAATTCGCGCAAGTCGTCTAGAAAAGAAATATACGTACACTTCTGTGATACGGAATTCAGACCAAAATCTGACTCAAACTTACTGCCATTTTTTCACTTGCATTTCGGGACAGAAATTGAGGTCGAGCAACGCACTTTTTGTTCAAACTCTGTGTAACGTGTACGTAATTGAAAATTCTATCTGTTACTTCCCGTGAAATGTAAAGCGAAGTCGATCTCAAAGGCAACGTACGTTCCCATCCCGTAGGTTGGCAATCTCGTGATGTATTCGTTAATCACTACACGTTTGAAAAAAAATATAAACAAATCTCAGGAAATACATTTCCAATGTAAATTGAACAGTTGTGCAATTAAAAAAAAAAACAATTTCTATAATCATTTACTAACTGAACTACATAAGAATTCTGATGTGTGAACCTTTCTACTTACTCATATAATAAATGTGAAAATTTAAATGTTTGTATTTTTGAACAGATACTTTATAACCGAATTACAGGCTACTTTTTATATCGATTAAAAGCGAAGGTCCTGAGGGATAAAAGGGGGTCTTTTACACAAAAATCGCATCACTTAATCAAATAAATATTGTTACACTAGGTATCTATACTAATATTATAAAGAAGAAAGATTTGTATATTTGTATGTAACGAATAAACATAAAAACTACTGGACCGATTTCAAAAATTCTTTCACCATTAGAAAGCTACATTATCCCTGAGTAACATAGGCTATATTTATTACAAGAAAAAAATTAGAGATCCCCATAAATTCTCACTAAAACCAACACAAGGTGCAAAAAAATTAGCCATAAAATATCTTTCATCGCATGCGCTGCGAAAAGTATTAATGATAGAACAAAAAAATGTTTTACAATATTATAGAGAGTATCAATATCTACAAAAAACTCCGCGAGACCATATGTCCAACTATTGTAGTTAAGTCACTATAACTACTTTTTTACATTTTAAAAGTTGATAAAAATGCCTATCAAAATCAGACCATGTTTTCCATAACTTTGTATTAATTCTTATCCAAATAAATTATTTCGTAATGAAGACTGTTTCAATACCTGTTAATTACTTTTTGAATTATTGAAATCGGACATTCCAGAAAAAGATATTACGAAATAAAAATATCAAGATAAATAAAAAATAATCCCAGACGGGCCGCCGGCGCGGTGTGCAATGCCTCGCAGCGCAGCGAGTAACGCGGCGATAGAGGGAGCGACAGAATGCGGGAGCCAAAATGTTAAAAAAAAATTATCCACCCGTGCGAAGCCGGGACGGGCCCCTAGTATTTTATAAACTAGTATAACATAAAAGATAATTTTGCGTGATTTTAATTACTAATTTGTTTATAAAGTTTTGGAGTAACAAACCCTGAAAATCCCATGTTACTTCCTGAAATGTAAAGAGAAGTCTCAAAAGCAATATACGAGTACATTTCCCATCCCGTAGGTTAAGCCTTATGAGGAAGGGTTTCGCTTTGATGAACGATAATTCGTAGATTAGACACGATTTGTTTATTTATTACTTTCTAAAACTCTAAAAATGTGTTTTCAAAGTTTAAGAATTTGATCCCGAATATTGTAGACCTTTAATATTGTAGACTCACAATCAGTGCTTTATATAAAAGTTTTTCCAGCTCTAGCAATACGATAAATGTTTATATCACATTTCTAGACAGTAGAAAAAATAATTATCTGTATCATTAATAGTGCAATCGTTAGAGACAAAATATATAAGTTAACAGCATATTTGGTTTATAATAGTAAACATTCTTGAACATCTTTCTTTTGTGTCACTGAATATATTTTAGACTAAATTAAAAATCCACCCAAATATTTATATGTGATATTTTACGACGGGGATTGTGTATCTGATTCTATTAGCGATGGAAGTTCTAGTCTTTCCATTTCAGTCAGACAGATAAAAGGCAAAAATGTATATAGTCAGGTTATAGAGCAGTGTCTCGCCGCACTTAATTATAGGTGAAATTAATTTCAGCCACATTTAAGAGCAACGACTCTCGACGAATGGGAATTTAGGATTACATAAAAGAATTTAACTCTGTCTTTTATACTCACTTTATTGCTCAGACTTTATAAAATTATACTGGATAAAATGTTAGCTTTTATACAGTATAAAAGTCTTTTGATAGGCTTTTTAAGCTTGGAGGTTTTATTACAGAATTAATTTAAATTATTGAAAAGTTTAATTGAAATTACGTTGTTTTTTAAAATATTAACTGTATGAAATTAACTGATTTTTAATAATATTATTCATATAAATATTGTATTAAATTCGTAACTAAAACAGGTATATTATTCTACTCACATTTTCAAATTGATATCACCGGCAAATTACATATCTCATATATAAAATTCCCACAATGTTAGTTATCATACTCCTCCGAAACGGCTCGACCGATTTTTATGAAATTTTATATGCATATTCAGTAGGTCTGAGTATCGGCTACTATCTATTTTTCATCACCCTAAGTGATAAGGGTGGCCCACCCCAAATTTATATGGAAAACTACGTTTACCGGGTTAGCTAGTCACAATATATTTTTGTTCACTAATATTTAAACAAAACATTAAAATCGCATTGATTCGCAAAACTATCTAATTATTTTATATTTATACTTATGGTATAAGTACAATGGAGGTATTTTTACAGCCTTGGCAACATTGAGTAAATTATAATTTGTACTTCTAAACTACTTCTGTTAAACTGTTTGCGAAATCCTGAAGTGCAAGTCAGTTACTGAAAATTGATTCATAAATTATAAAATAATTTAGTAGTTTTCTTTACGATGATATCTTATTCTGTTAATAGGCCAAGTATGTAAGATGATAATGTTGTGTAACCCTTTTTTAGAATCTTACGAGTCGCTGATTCGTCTTTGCAAATCTAAAAGTGTTCTTTATCTCGCACTTAGATAGGACACAATGCTCAGACGCTTCTAGGCTTCCAATATCTCTAACTAATGTAAAATGCCGTAATTTTTTAATCAGGATCTGTAGCGAAGTTGAACAGTGGTAGTCTAGCTAGCCTAAGTGGCTTCATAAACGGTCAAAAACTACCTAACGTATTACACTTCGGTATAATTTGTAACGGAATTTACAAAATTGAATTTCACAGATCAATGTAGCGACAGAACGAAGTAATTACGATAACAAAAGAGTAGTACTGGTAAAATGTTTTACTTCACAAAAGCTGTTTTATTTATTTATACTGTATATTTATTTTACAGTGTATATTTTAAATGTTTGATTACTTAAATTCGCTATGGTCGATTTACATCTTACACTTTGGTTTATTTAAACAATGCTTCGCTTCGTTCACTCACATACACTCACTCATTCATATATTCATTCTACCCACATATCTACCCGCGATTATGAATCATATATCTCTCATAATTAAGACAGCCTTCCTAAGATGTTTTCATTCAACCAGACTTACTTTGTAAATCCGAATACTATTAAAAAGTTTTGACGTGACAACGTCTTATAAATTGGTTTGCCGGGTGACACTTCAAGAAACTGCGTTACGCTCCGCTCACGTTATGCGCTCACAATGAGAGCGAGTGAGAGGCACGCGTCCCTTCCACTCGGGCATGGTTAGCCCGCCTAAGAGCGAGAGAGACAGACATAAAAAGTGAAAGGCACGCGTCCCTTCCATACGTATGTATGTGTAAAGGTAAAAATAAAATTTTGTTAATATGAAATTCAGTGCGAGATTCTTTGTATAAATTAATGTTTTAAATATAATTCTTTGTATAAATAAATGTTTTAAATTGTTACTATTATTTCATCCTTCTTCCTACTATACGAATGAATATTCACATTAAAATTATTTTACCACTCAAAGTCGTTGTCACGTAAAACTTTCGCCCGTATACCGACTTTACAGGCAACCAATTTTTTTTATTTTCGGGTTAATATATAGCCTATGTTACTCACAAATACTGTAGTTTTCTATTGGTAAAAGAATTTTCAGAATCGGTTCAGTAGATTAGGTATTACCCCCCACCACCTTACAATTTTAGGTTCATTTTAATATTTAGTAAAGATGACGTTGTGTTTAAAGTGGCAACAGTGAATGAAAATTGTACCCTAAAAAAACAAAAAATCTGTTAACTAAATAGTCATTTACGCAAAAACAGTTAATCAGATTTAAAATAAAATATAGAAAAAAAAATAAAAATATTGCTTACAGTTACTTCATAATAAAGTGGAATAACACAGGATAGGATAGAATACTTTCTATCCCGGATAATCTGAGTTATTTAGATGTCTGTTGTTCTGTAGGCCTCCGAGTTGAGTGAGTCAATTAATATGAGAACGATTGATTGAATGTCTCCTACACTCTTCTATTCACTCTAAAAGCAATGTCTAAAATTCTGTGTTTCCACCAGATGTATGCGAGGTGTCGAGGTACCTAACCTCACTCATTGTCTGTCAAATGAAGAGATTCTATTAGTTCTTAACAAACACATCCCTCGCTACGCACCCTCTCTCATATCTGTAGGTTCACAGGAAACGCTGATTTATGCTTATACTATAAACAATGTTTTGATGATAGCAGTTGCAAAGTAATACTTGTTTTCACGTGAGAAAAGAGTTGGGTATTACCTGGGGCTCGTGACCCAGCTGCAAGTTTACAGATTTTTTTGTAATGCATTAACATTTCACTCTTCTGCTTTCTGCTATCTAACTAAACTAAATAATAAAGTATACTTATACACATATATATTTACGTTCACACATACATACACGCGCACACACACACACACAACGTTGTCATTACTTAAATGTTAGACTTAGATATGGAACAGCATGGACTTCTGGCATAGGTGCTTAAGCCTAAAAGAAGTCGATACCTATTAGTTAAAGAAAACTAAATTTAAAGAAAATAAATAAATAATGAATATAAAACAAAAAAAATCTAGTCACGTGACCCTTATTACCTAGCACAGACAAAACTACTTTAGTTAATGTCCACTAGAAATAATTAAAATAGTTAGGTTCAACAAGCTCTTTAATAATATATTAACTCTCACCTCCACCACTTGACCTCGCCAACGACAATAGATAATAAAGCAAACTTACGTGGACCTCAAGAAGGGTGACCTTAACCACAACACTATAACACTAACTTCTATGTACTGCTAATAATATAAAGAGAGATATGATACCCATTACTGTACAGCAATACGTATACACATGCAATTTAGACTGAGGCGAGCGGTGCCTGGGGCTTGAGACCCAGGAGCAGGTTTAAAGAGCTCTTTCATAATATATTTACTCTCACCTTCACCACTCGACCTCGCTAACGACAATAGATAATAAAGTAAACTTACGTGGACCTCAAGAAGGGTGACCTTAACCACGACACTATAACACTAACTTCTATGTACACTGCGCGATAACACCAGAGAGACTGAGACTAATCTATCGCACAAGGTTATATATTGTTTACACGGAGGTATACTTGAAATAATATAAAATGATCTACCCGCTAGTACTACTTTATAAACAGTGTTGCTAACAGTACACTGCGCGATAACACCAGAGAGACTGAGACTAATCTATCGCACAAAAGGTTATATATTGTTTACACGGAGGTATACTTGTCATAATATAAAACGATCTACCCGCCAATACTTTTACTTCAATATTTTTGCGTACATCAATTAAAAATACTAGTCAACCCGACCTATCTTCACAGGAGTGCAATTTTACATGTTTACCTACTTAGACTATGAATTTTTCCGGGATAAAACGTATCTCATATAAGTAAGATTTAAATTTATTCTAAAAATTGAAGTATTATGCGATAACAATAAACTGATATAATGGAAAATGATTCAAAAGACTTTAAAAAGTAAATATTGTTGAAGCTCGTCAAAAAAGAACAGAAGACTGTCCTTTCATTAACGGCACAATAGCTCACTGATGAGCAAAATTTTAATTTGATCCACTTCTATCTTTTTGTTATTCTGAACTGTGAACTTGTTATAAATATCAAGAATAGATTGTTTTATAATTTAACTAGTCGACCCGCCTGGCTTCGCACGTGTACAAATTACTAAGTGTAACATAAAATATTTTATCATCATCCCGCGGAAATAATTTTTTTTGGGATGAAAGTAGTTTACCTATGCATCCATATCCAGGTTATAAAGGACCTGTATGCCAAATTTCATTGAAATCCGTTCAGTCGTTTTGTGTGATTAACAAACATACTCCGTCCGTTCGTCTCCCATGTCAGCAAAAGTAAGCAAAGACCTAACGCCTCACCCCAGCGCTTACATAAACATTGATAGAAGCATTTTTTTATTCACGTTTCGATGAAAGTTTTTATCTCTGACGTTAATATCCATGCAAACCCCCCTATCTCCTATTTTAAGGACTCCTCTCCCCCTTTAATGTTTACGTAATACTTAAACGGCCCCTTAACACTAAGCAAATTTTTTTTAGCTAAATCAACAAATTATCTTCTAATCAATTTGTATCAATAAGAAATAATCCTTAATCAAGATCAAAAAATAATTTTATCTTGTAAATGCAAGATGATCTACGAAACGTGTATTTTATGTATATTATGATATACAAAATTATCCTGTAATGCCATGTTTGCCAAATATATAAATCGTCTAACAAATATTTATATATACCCATTTCACAGCGACGTGATGCCATGGAGAACCATCGAAGCGCTTCAACGGGAAAAACGTTCAGAATAACATTGATCTTTATCGTTTCGGTTCCACATATTCATAATTTAAATATATGTCGGAGGTGAGTTAGCTTTAGGTTAGGTTAGCCTTAGGTTAGCCTTATGTTAGGTTAGGTTAATGTTAGTCTAATCTTAGGTTTAGACGGTGAAACTAAGCAGTGGAGGCGAGTGTTGTGATCGCTTAAAGGACGTCCTTAAGCCTACACCTTGGTCACAAGTCCAAGGCACTGCTTAGGTTCCTGTCATAATAGTTCTTGTCAGAATAGTACGTGATAGTAAAGTTTAGTTATATCCTGATCGTGTTGCGCCCGTATAGCTTTTGAGATAGGCCATCCATCTATATCCTTTTTATTTTAGATTCCGACATATATATATATATATATATATGTCGGGGATTTTAAATGATAATAACGAAATGGAAGGAGGAAGGTGGGGAATATTGGAGAACACTACAAGACGGTGATGGTATTGAATAGACTATTGGGTAAACGCAACGTAGATACTGCAACTGAACGGATAAATAATCAAATATGATCTCTAATAATTATGAGAGAAACCTAAGCAGTGCCTTGGACTTGTGACCAAGGTGTAGGCTTAAGGATGTCCTTTATTCGATCGAGACACTCACCTCCACTGCTCAGCTAAAGGTTAAACTCACATCAACCTAACCCAACAGAAGACGTGGCAACTAGATTGTAAGGTACTCACGTGACCTTGATCGGACAGCACTTTTAGCACTAACACTGCACTGCACAACACTAACACTATTCAGAGACCACTTCACTTCTTGAGAGACCGTGCACGACTAAGACTTCAGACTGACGATGGCATAGAGGGTCGAAGGTCGAGACTGTCAAAACAACGGAAGTGACTACTACCCTACTCCAACGCCATAGACACCGATGACGATTCGATTATTCAATAGTCTTGTACTAATTCTCCGACATATATATATATTTGTACCTGGGCAGTGGTGCAATGTTTCAATTGAATAAAGGACTCCTTAAGGCAATGCTTGGATTGTTGTAGTAATTTTAAGAGATCATAATGTTTAGTTATTTATCGGTTCAGTAGCGGTTTCTACGTTGTGTTTGCTCAATAGTCCATTCAATACCAACCCTCCTTTAGTGTTCTCCAATATATACTGTATACTGTACAATATTAAAAAAGCTTTTTTAACTTCGTCTAAAAAGAAAATTTGTATTTAAAACGACTTAAATATACAGAATTTTTGGCAATTGTGTCTCTCTTTACAATAAAAGGTTCTGTCGAGACCAATTCGAATAATATAATGATAGGGTTAAATTTTCTTAATTCTAGCTTATCTTTCTCGAATCAAGATCGTTTTGTTTTAAATTGTTATAGCACTGAGATAGAGTAAGAAGCATTTTTATGTAATACTGCAATCTTATCTAAAGATATTGAAATAAGTGTTATTATTTATCCTGATTGTATCTTTTGTTAGTAAAGATATAAATATTGTATATTGACTTTCAATATATTAAACTGAGAAGTAACACTTAAAGACATAAAAGGAAGCCGAACAGTGCCTAGAGTTTAAGACGAAGCTGCAGGTTTAAAAAGGTCTTGTAATATATTATGTTAACTTTCACCTAAGCACTATTATGGGATCGTATGGATCTGCTTTTCCGTACAAATGAATAGTATTCAAGGGTTAATAAGGGACGAAAGCACTAAACTACACTTCTTATACATCTTTAGACAATGTTTACTGTGTGAAATTACTATTTATTTTCTACAATATCCAGTTATGTCTGCTAACTAACAAATGAAAAGTTATTATAGTGAACTAGCCGGGAGCTATCTGTACATCAGAGTAGTGGGGATAGTTGCACATTATGAGCGTGCTTTGTTCAATCCACGACGTTCACTATTTTGACAAAAAGCAGGAGTGTGAGTAAAAACCTTACGTAATACCCCGTTAAAAAGACCCTAATAAGTTCTTGTGATCATTCAAGATTAGAAATATACCTAGACGCCTTCAACAACTTTGTTAATTTCAATTTTTTTTTAATTAATAGAACTTAGAATGGTAATAGTACAAATAACATGATATTCTATAAAAATATTATATTAAGTAGTAAGTTAGAAGAAGTAAGTTGAAAGTAAGCGGTAAAATGTACATGTACACACACACATGCTTGTCCGTATAATTAGTGACAATAACCGAAAGCATGCGTAAAGGTGGTGCAGTGCGGCGGGGATGCGGCGCGGCGCGACAAGGGCGGCTTCAATACTTGTTTACATATTAATAATATTTAAGAAAACATATGTAATATATACGAGTATATTTTTTTAGCATATTATTTAGGAAATCTGGTACAATCTTTTGAATATGTAATGATAATGTATTATTTTAAGAGTCTAGAAAAAACAGAAGACATTAGGACAGATAATTTATATGTTTACGATTAAGGTCAATGTATAATATTGTCAAATATTATTATCTCCACCGGCCACAAGGGAGCTGGCTTATTTTCCGCCCAAAGAATCGAGGTTAATTCTACCGGGAAATGTATTAAATTTAAAAATTCTGATGTTAATACTAAATTAAACAGTATAGTTCCTTACACAAGGTTAGTTCACATAATATGAATATAGAGGGAGCTAAGCTGCAGCTGCGCCGGGAAGCCTCTAGACGTGAGCTCATGTTTTATGCACGTCCTTAAGGATATAGGTTGGTCTCAACTTTTATGGAGATCGCGTGCAATAAGCACTCGTACGTAAATTGTGTGATTACTTTTATCTGAGTGTTGTTCAACTTAATATTAAAATGCATTATAATCTTCTTATATATAAAATTTTGTGTGCATATCGAGTAGGTCTGAGAATAGGTCAAAATCTATTTTTATGCCCCTAAGTGATAAGGGAGGCCCACACTATTTTTTGTAAATTTATATGGCAAAACAACGTTTGCTGGGGCAGCTAGTATTTCATAAATTTTCGACTTCAATAAATAAACATTATGATCATAGATTTAGGATTCAGCAAATCCGTCATCTTGGACGGTTCGCCATATTGGATTAAAAGTGATTTTATTTTATTTTTCGTATTATTTTTAGCGATCATATTACTACCGTGCTCGAAAAATAAATAATCTGTCATCACGGGCAGTTCACCAAAATGGATTTAGAATAACTTCTCTAAGTTAACCATGAATTGTCTTCCAATCTAAGACTGTGGGCAAAATCTTTACAAGTACAGATTTACGGGACCTTTTTACAATGCATTAATCCTCGCTTTTCGATTAGTTTTATAAAATGAACTTGAATACTCCCGCAATCCCTTTGAACAAGTTAATTTGCTCTTGAATCCTTCCATGTATGTGATACTTCGCCTCTATTGGTCTAAGCTAAGCTTGCCTAATTATATATAGCCTTTCTCGATAAATGGGCTATCTAACACTGAAATAATTTTTTAAATCGGACCAGTAGTTCCTGAGATTAGCGCGTTCAAGCAAAAAAGCAAATAAATAAACAACAAACAGACTCTTTAGCTTTATAGATGTATTAAGTATAGATTTAATGGTGTAAAAGTCCATTAATTTTGGAAAAATATTCACGATTATAAATAGTAATAACAATATTTATCCGATATCGTTTTTTCAATATTTCATGCCATTGTATGATCAGTTACAGAATTCACCCTCGACTGATAAGTCCAAAACCAGTTTCAGGATAAATCGTGATCCACATAAAAAGTTGCCAAATATCCGGAATTATGGGCTTTGTGTTTGCTTTGTTGATTTTTAGCGATAACAAATGTATTTCTAAAAAACAGATCAAGTATTAGCTAGATTATTTGTAGATATGTTTATAGAATGCTACGTTAATGTTTTTAAAAATAGGATAGCAGTCTAATGCCGTGTAATAAACCACTATCATTTGTCATCAGTCTTTAGTGTCATGAGAACCTAAAACTAAAACCATCATAATAACCTATACAGAACATTATAAGGAACCAGTGAATTTATAGTCGGAAATATTATCTTATTCTCAATTAGACAAATAGCTTTATAAACGGGTAAAAAGCGCTGGTGACTCATGCTAAATAACATATAAATAAACTAAATAATAATTTTAACTCGCGTCTTATAAAACAAGAAGTTATAATATGTTGTAGAGTATGTGGAAGCATTCCATCCACGAATTTACAGAGCGAAGGTAGAGTTGGCTCCTAATAGCTCTAGTTGTAGCCCACTTGCCTTGTATTTCTATTCTCAGACACTTAGAAATTCTACTACACGAAGATTTTAATTAATTTACACAGGTACACAAGCATTGTTGTAGTAATAACAATCTCATCTCACACCATAATGATTGTCACGCTGAGAAGAAAAGCTGTGAATATATCTCATACACTCGTTATATCCGTAAGAGTTCTTATGCACTAACGCGACTAGTCGCCGTTTTTAAAAAATAAATAATTTCTAAAGGTATTTTGCTGGATTTGACTTCGCTATGACAGAATACTAATTTCATAATGAACCTTAGTTAGAAGGGAAGTTTTAGTATAACCCATGATTGCTAGGAGTACCAACACGAAATCTGTTTAATTATCATATTAATGTTACAAATAATTAAAAAGCTATATTTATTCGCCGTCTATTTATATTTACAACCTTCCATCTATATAACTATCCATCAATACAAACACTCATCCAATTTATCCGTCCGTACATGCGTATAACCACGCAAACTTCAGTAAGAAAATTCTATTTAAATTTATTGCATTGTACACCATTTCAAAAGGTGGAATACACTTAATAGATCCATCTATACAACCATCCATTCATCCATACATCCATCCATCTATATAACTGTTCATTTATACATTTATCTAATAATTTCTCTTTATAGTGTTTCATTTATTACAGATAATTAAAGCGCGTCAAAAGCTCGTGGGGGTGATATTTCTATGACAATGGTCACAAGGTAAACATTTACTACCTTCCTATCTAAGTAACTGGACTCCTATTTCTGATAGTTACTATATAATAGTTGATAAAGTCGATAGTGCGTAATAGCTCTAACGTGGAAATGAAGTGTCAGTCGCTGCTGCATCATTATGAGAGAGGAAATCGGAACATCAATGGACAGTCTTAACTGGTCATTTATCATGCTAGTGATGGTGCAATATTCGTTAGATGAGACCAGAATATTTTATGAGCTCTTTGTTTAAAGATATCTACTTTATTACATCTTGTACAAGAACTATTTTTAACAAAACTTCAATTTTGTTATAAACCTACCAATATGTTTGTCGCTTTATGTTTTCTATTTGATTTTTAAGAGTGCCCTCGAGTATCTTTGCAGTTTAAGATCTAAAACCAATGAAAATGCTGTGCCAAAAAATCGAATTAAAAAAAAACAAAATTCTGAACTGCCTCTCTATTTTTGAAGCAGATTGTTCCTGTCAGAAGTTTTTGCCTATATTAAAAATTGTGAAGGGCTGTCCACGCGAAACAAATGGTCATTATCAGAACTCTTAAGTGTACCATGACCAGCAATTCTGATGATACATAAATCGAAGGAGGCCCAAGCTTCATTGACATTTAAGCTTGAAGTATTGGATTTGTATATTTGTGGACAAAGGCTACTGATAGATTAAAGTGGAGGAATGGAAACGATCGGTCGAGGTCGCCTTCAATATTAAATTTTCGATCACAAACAGACTCTGTTGTAAAAGGGGAAAGTACCAATAGATATACCAATTTAAATATAAATAAAAGAAATAACATCATGAATGGGTCCGAGTCGACCACCGTAGGCTATTAGTTGAGCACAAAGTCTGGCCGGATTTCAGGAATGCCGCCACAGACCACGCCACGGCTCGTTAGCTATCTACCTGCGGCTATTTTCTTAAAAACAACTTGTATGCAAGATATTTTCTATATTTTTGTATAACATATAAAGTAAGAAAGATATTATTGTTCGTATCTATCTTAAAAGAGGGTTTCCTTTTTTTATGTATTGCGGAATTAGAAAAAAAAGGGGAAGTTTAGTCTGTGTATTAAATCTAATGGCAAACAGTGATGGATTCATTTAATAGACGAATGAGAGTTGCAGATAATTTAAGGAAAAGATACTTAAGTAAATCAGCTGTTTATATAACTCTGTCTTATGAAACATCTATTTTATTTTTTATTTTGGACACAGTTGCTTCTCTATTATATCAATTCTTTTTAAGTAAACACATAATTAAATACCATGACGTAGATCAGCTTGACTATTGATAATATTAGAGAGTTTAAGGTGACTAAATTTAATAGGCGGTCGATAGCAAATTAAGCGAACAATATTCTTACAAGAAAATATTACTCTAAAATACTTTAGAAATTTATTTGTCTAAGACGCTAAAGTAATTAAATATTGAGAACGTTCACCTCCATATTATCCGTCTATTCAAAATCAAATATTCTTGATATTGAATACATTTGATCTTTCTTTTATTACTTTACGTACATGTATATTTAAGATTCGCCGTCATTTTCAAACATCTGTTGCTTAAACCCTCGGGCCCTTAATTAATATTAAAGTAGAATTTCGATTAAAACAAGACCCCAAAATTTAACGGATTATTTAAATCGAAAATTAAATGCCGGAAAAGGGAAATAAGGGTCTAATATGGAGTAGAGAGTATTGGTTGTTTGACGAATATTGATTAGAAGAATAATAATACATAAAGCTCTATAGGAATCACTTGTGCTTAACAATAGAAACTTCAATCATACATACATTTTCTCATAATAAGTTACCTATTTTAGACTGATAGAAAAAAAATTATAACACATTTAATTGCGGCATTAATGCTGGATTAAAACTAGTCTATGATATACTAGTACTTTGATCTCCTTTTTTTACACAAAATAAGAACATGCCAACGAATTTTTTTTTTTTAGTAACAGATTTAACAAGATTTTGAAGTAATTTTCTAATTCAACCGCCGGCCGACCATAATCAGCTGATAATTTTTAATAACTGAAAAGGGACCTACCAAGCATCTTAGCGCCTAAATATTTTTTTTTTAATGAGATGGAAACGAGCAAATGGTTCACCTGATGGTAAGTGGCCACCATCCCCCATGGATATCGGTAAAACAAGAGATTCAAATCTTCATTTTTAAAAAGTCAAACCAAGCAAAACCAAGAATAAAAAATAAAAATTCAAATGGAGTTTTAGTGCGCCTATAATAATCTAACTGCGCTTCCTTCAGTGGTTTGAATTATTTTAAGTAACAAATATTATAAGGTGAAAGCAAAAAATAAATACAAAGATTGAGTCCTTAAAGTATGCAATTGTTGATAGAAGATGCAGATAAATAAAAAAAATCGTAATCCACACGGTATCGGACAATGGAACCAACAGTTAGCAACACTGTGTATAACTTTTATTTTATTCCAAGAATATGCGTAAACAGTATGAAATGACTGTATAAATGGACTGGTGACATGATGCTGGGATTCTACTGTGTATTTATTATTGTCTTTTTAAGTGTTACTGTGCATTATAACTCTCATGTAGACATCATAATGTTCTCGTATTTCATTGTGTGCTAGCTTCGATTGTTTTTCGTAATATTTGTCTTGTTTGGCATTATTGTAGTCCAATATAATATTATTAATAGATTCAATAGGAAATGATTTGTTCCGCAAATACAGTATCGGCCGGTAGCGCTAATTAGCGAACTGCGACAAAGGAAATACAACTCTTTACCTCGCTTTCTGTTTCAAAGACTCTCATTAAAATGGAAGCTGGCAACTTTAGTTAAGATGCCGTGTTTTCGTCCGAACATTTCTATATATTTAATGAACAACTCGAATACGAACTTCGCTAATTTAAACTTTTAGTAGGCTTAGTACATTGTTTCCAATTTTTAACTTAATATTCAATATAGATTAAAAAAGTTGTTTTTGAATAAGAAGTGTATGCAAAAATTAAACAATTAATTTGTGTTTATTAATCAAACTTTTTTATATACTAGTTTACTGATTTACGGCCGAAATTAATAATAATCCGAAATCTTTTGGTTATAGATAGAAGATTCCAAATCCTATTTTCAACCCATAATCCAAAATACAACTTGAATCTTAAATACAAGAATTTCAACATAATAATATTGATTTGAGATTGCAAAAGGGTAACGAGGAGGCTGACAAGTTAGCTAAAAGGGCAATCACAATAGGAAATGATATTTACATTAAACCCAATTTTTCAGAACTAGTAGGTAAATATAAGAAAAAATGTAATGGCATGTGGAAGGAGTATTTTAATGAGAAGTCGTTAGTTAAAGGAATTTGGTACAGAATAATACAGTGTAAGTCTCCTCGTGTTCCTTGGTTTTCAAATGTAAACATAAGTAGGAAATTAGTAGTTATTGCTCACAGACTGAGGTCTGGACACATGCCGTTGAACAAATTCAAATTCATGATGAAAGTGTCAGATACTCCCAATTGCGACGTGTGTGGGATGTGGGATAGTTGAAGATGTGCATCATGTTCTAGCCGATTGTACTAGATTTCAGTCTGTCAGAAATAAACTTATAAGAAACTTTAGGTTAAATACAATTGATTTAGGACTGTTTTTTGCTATTTTGTGTCGTCCAGTATCTGAACCAGCTTTATTTTTATTTAAATATTTAGTATAGTAAGCTTTCATTTTTATTGTCATTTTTATATAAATATTCAGTTAAGTTAGTTTTCATTTTTATTGTTATTATTATTATATTTGTCGTACAAAATCCCCGTAAAATAAATCGAGAAATAAAAAAAAAACTTGAAACTTTTGTTCCGAACTATAATCTATTACTATACCTAATGTATATATGTATGATTGCATATGTGTATGTATGTACGTATATGTGCAGTTTAGCTATTTTTTTTTAGTAAATAGTTATACCTTATGCACTAGTATAGGTCAAATACTTTATAGCTATTATTGGAGCCATTGGCAGACAGCAATCAGCTCCTAAGGTTGATGAACAATACATAATACTCCTCGTATTAGTAATTGGTATTCCAAACATGTTATATTAAATTGATATCTACTTCTTATATCAATTAACTTGTAACGAAAGCTTCATCTCCTTAATTATACCAATTGAGCTGAACTATCCTAAAAATACCTCATTAACCCTTACGTAGCATCGTTTACTCTTTAATTACGAAACTGTCCTACTTTCTTTAGACTAGATTGCGTCACCTAGACCTTGGTACAAATAAGATCTAATTAGTGTCTTTATCTTTTTAAAACGACAGTTTTGTTTTGCGGGATAAATTAAGGCCATTATCGTATGAATTCATCACAGCATCTTGGGTTACACATCCACCATTTTTACAATTCTAACATCTACTTATGATCTCTGGAAATTATTTATATGTTATTATCAGCTAGAAATATCTTTTCTTTATATGTAAAAATGAATCCCTATTTCCCTTGGCCACGGCATCACGCGTTAATCCGATTTCGCTAATTCTTTTTTTGTTGTGTTTGTTATTGTCAGAAGAAGGTTCTTATGTAAGAAAAAAATAAGAAAATTGCGCGGAAAATTAGAAAATCTAAGAAATTTTAAAGTCTATATTAACTTTTCTAATGTAACGTTTATTGCGTCTGACATAACTGTCAGTCATTTGAATTATATTCATAGGTCAGCTTGTATTTGATAAATATAAATTAGTTCGCAGTTATTTCTTAATTATTTATCTTCTAGGGACACTCTCCACACTCACATATTTGGGATCTTCTGCATTAAAGATGGGACGGTTTCCTCGCTGGAGGAAGGACTCCATTCTGAGATAAACTCCTGCAACAAATCTGCTAAGGGCATCGCCGGCCGATCGCAAGATGTTTGGGAATATATTAAAAAAAAAGGGATATCACAGTGTCGGAGTTAAATGAGCAGAGTGCTTGGGGAACTGAATATTGCTAGAGGACTTTAGCCAAAAAGTCATTGAATTCTTGCTTTTACTGAATTAATTTTTAATGCAGTTTTCACGCCATGAAAGAGCTTAACTGGCAGTCTGAAAAATTCAGATAATTACTTATTAAGTAAAGAAATGAAATGAAAAACTAAAATGATACGATATTCATACACCATAATCATAGTAACACAATTATAGGACAATAATAGTATTTACTCCAGACGGATGACGCTAATAATGTCTAACACCTACACGAAAACCTTCATAATGGAGGCCTAGCATCACGACACGCAAATTTAATGAATAACCGACGACATCACTATGAAAGCTGGCTCATCTCATCATTATAGTGAGAGGTTTATCATAGAATTAGTGAGGACTGATACTCAATACTGTAAAGAAATACGTATACACATGGAATTTAGACGGAAAGCCGGTCAACGTCTTGGACTTGCGACGAAGGTTCCCCTTCGCTGCCTGAACACTAACTACAGTAGACAATAAAGTTAACTTACGTGGACTTCAAGAAAGGTGACCTAAACCACGACACGACACGAGACTGACTCTAATATATTACACTAAAGGTTATGTATTGTCTACACGTGGGTATACGTGAAATAATATAAAATGTGTTAGCAACACTGTTTATAAAGAAGTAGTAGCGGGTAGATCATTTTATATTATTTCAAGTATACCGACGTGAAGACAATATATAAACCTTTAGTGCGATAGATTAGTCTCAATCTCTCTGGTGTTTTCGTGCAGTGAACATGGAAATTAGTGTTACAGTGTCGTGATTAAAGTCACCCTTCTCGAGGTCCACGTAAGTTTACTTTATTATCTATTGTTGTTAGCGAGGTCGAGTGGTGGAGGTGAGAGTTAATATATTATGAAAGAGCTCTTTTAACCTGCTCCTAGGTCTCAAGCCCCAGGCACCGTTCGCCTCAGTCTAAATTGCATGTGTATACCTATTGCTGTACAGTAATGGGTATCATATCTCTCTCATATATTTAGCATAACTACAGTAGACAATAAAGTTAACTTACGTGGACCTCAAGATAGATGACCTAAACCACGACACGAGACTGACTCTAATCTATCGCACTAAAGGTTATATATTGTCTACACGTGGGTATACGTGAAATAATATAAAAGGAACTTTTAACCTAGACCTTGATATAAAATAAGTAAAAATGTAGCAAGAGTCTCTCAAAAATATCTTTAATTGAATATGGCATTAATGGCTTCACTTATTTCCCACGTGATTTTCGAGCAGGATTGAAATAAATGAAATTTGATGGCAAAGAAAAGTTTAATTCTTGTTCATTTTGTATTATTACGTTCTCTGTTTAAGTTAGCTTTTTCATTTGCCTTTTTTAAAATACATTTTGAATAAGTTATGTAATAGCTGACTTTCGCACGGGTGCAATTAACATTGTGTAATTAAATTTTAACAAAAAACAAATTTTATTGTTATCCTGCTGGAACTATGATTTTTCCGGGATTGAATTTAGCCTATGTAATAATCCGGGTTACAAAGTATCTGTGTGCCAAATTTCAATAAAATCCATTCAGCCGTTTTTGCGCAATTAAGTAACAAAAATCCAAACATAGAAACTTTCACATTCACGAAGTCTTACAAGTTTAGTAAGATAACTACTAAATCAAAATAATAAAATAATAGGTCGGGGAAAAAGTCTTTTCGCATTATAGTATGTATGAACTTGTAATAAAATCTTTTTGGCTGTACTATTTGTATCTGCCTGGTTTTGGTATCATTCAAAGATTACATTTAAAAGAAGATAATTCCAAATTTAAATTAGGAAAATGTGTGACTTTTATTTGTTTTTCGTACTGTGAAGATGAGTGAATCTAAATTTGCGATGTTTATGGACCTAGTGAAAAAAATTTGCGATGTTTATGGACCTAGTGCAGTGTCTGTGTGTGTGTACCACAAACTTGGTTTAAGGCGTTTAGAATCCGGAAATTTTGATGTCAAAGATGCACCTCGCTCTGGTCGCCATATTACGGATAAAATGGATGCCATTTTTGAAAAAGTGGAGCACGATCGGCATATCAGTAGTTACGACGTAGCTGAAGAACTGAGCTGAAGAATTGACCACAAAACAGTTTTGGCGCATTTGAAAAAACTGGGTACACAAAAAAGCTCGATATTTGGGTACCTCACGAGCTCACTGAAAGAAATCTAATGAACCGTGTACTCATTTGTGATTCTTTATTACGACGTAATGAAACCGAAACATTTTCCAAGAAGCTGATAACTGGTGATGAAAAGTGGATCACGTACGACAAGAACGTGCGAAAAAGGTCGTGGTCAAAGGCCACTCAGGCTTCACAGACTGTGGCGAAACCCGGGTTAACTCGCAACAAGGTGATGCTGTGTGTGTGGTGGGATTGTAAGGGCATTATTCATTATGAGCTGTTACCACCAGGCAGGACCATTGATTCTGAACTCCACTGGGAACAACTGATGAGATTAAAGCAAGAAGTTGAGAGACAGCGGCCGGAATTAATCAACAGAAGGGGTGTGGTTTTTCATCACGATAACGCTAGACCTCACACTTTTTTAGCCACTTAGCAAAAATTAAGAGAGTTTGGCTGGGAGGTGTTAATGCATCCGCCGTATAGTCCTGACCTTGCACCTTCAGATCTCCACCTGTTTCGGTCTCTTCAGAATTCTTTAGGCAGTGTGAGGTTAACACCACGAGAGGACTGCCAAAACTACTTTTCGCGGTTTTTTGATCAGAAGCCCCAAAATTTCTATAGCAATGAGATCATGTCCCTACCTACAAGATGGCAAAAAGTTATCGAACAAAATGGTACCTACATACTTAACTTAAATGTAAATAAACTATATTAAAAAATGTTTTACATTTTCCTAGAAAATGCGAAGAAACTTTCCCCAACCTAATAGATTTTAAGCATAGATTTTTCAATAAATTGAGTTTTGGCCAAACTTTGTAAATTGATTTTTGGCTTAACTTTGTTTGACATTTTTAGGGTTCCGTACCTCAAAATGAAAATAGGTCTACTTTTTTGTCTGTCTATATCTCGAAACCCTTTTTTTCTGGAACACGTGGAGATATTAAGTTGCAATTATTGCTTGGCTGAATTCCCTTGGAGTCCTTAAATGCATAAATGGTAGATTACGTTGTCTTAAATTTTATTATATTAAAAACATACGACCATTATCCATATTTAGATACTCGGAAAGGTATCAAAACCTGTGCGGTTTTTCCCATTGATCTTTATTATACAATTTGTTCTATAGCAAAACGAAAAAAAGGCGACATCTATCTATCTATCGAACGTAAATCTGTTACATAGCAAAATTATGTTTCTACTGTTGGAAAGCCGGGGCCTATATCGACGTATTAAGACAACAGTGTACCCGTGAGGGGACGGGTTAGAATACAATTCCTCTCTGCCGCTGGGAGAGCATCTCGTAAGAGCTGAGTACCCAGCACCCCCTTGGTGGTAGGGGATCTGTTCCCCGACTGACTTGCGACTACCAGCATGCGAAACCTACTGCCAAGTGTCTCTGACGCGTTCCGGCCGAACCGCATGTGGGCCCGATCTATCCCTCCCTCTCCCATCGCATTACTGCTGCGATTCCAATGAACACCGGGTTCTTGTTCGGGGTCTATTGAACAAGAACCCGGTGTTCATTGGAATCGCAGCAGTCTTCTCTGTGTTCCCCCTCCTCACTCTATCTTCGAGGCGGCAACGCATCGACAAAACAAGATACCCTCTAGTTTCGTCGATGTGTATGGGTGACGGTGGCTATTTTCCATCAGGTGGACCCTCTGCTAGTTTGTCCTTTAACTATCAGAAAAAAAAACAATTTTTCAACGGCGATGTTAAGTTTGTCCAGACCCAAATTGTTCGGAAAGCTCGGTGACCAAATTCGTCTCGAACTTGACCGAATTTCTAAAACTAAAATAGCAACTACGCTAAAATAAAGACGTTTCATTTAATAATACTAGGGCAATCCGAATGTATAACACAATAAGTCTGTTAAATTGTCTTTATTTTGGCTTATCTTACTTTAATCGAGGCCATTTCGTTTAAGCAATGGGACCGTTATGATGTTGAAACGTAATCTCACTCTGGAATGAGTTTATCTATATTATATAACCAGTTGTTCTGAATTATTTGACAAAAACTTAACAGGTCAAATTGTTGGTATTGTTTTATCCTAATTTATAAATTTAATTACTAATAATAAGTCATGAATTTTTGTTTGAGTACTTTATAGCTATGAGGTCATCATGATCGGAGGGAGTAAAAAATATTTATAAAGATAAATGATTTCTACATTTTCTGGTGATATTTTAGTCACATTACTTCAGCGTTATTGCTAGATTACTAACGATGAAATGGTTTCTTTTATGACGCCATATTTATTTTGCTACTTCTCGGATTGATCAATGCCACCAACATAATAACTAACAGGATACTACTCTAGTGTTGACAATAACAGTGGCTTAATATTCTATGGTAAAAAAAAGAGTAATAAACGTAACTATAATTCAAATTACAATTATAATACTTACGACAGAGCATCATTTTCATAAAATTTAAGGATTAAAGTAAAATTTACTAAATAGATAGAAAAACATTAATTTCGATAATATAGTTAATTTACACGTAGATAAACACAAAAGGCAAAAAATAAATAAACTGCTTTCTATGAAAACATTAGAATCTAAGTTAGCGACATTGTTTATAACTATATTCGCGAGTCATTTCCCATTTATTTTATTTCATGTAAAGGTGCCATTATCATCCCCTAAATACCATGTCAGCAAAAGTAAGCAAAGTCCTCCCTTCCTACTTACTGCTCACGTAAACATTGATGCAAGCATTTCCTATTATGATCCTATTCACGTTAAGTTGTGTGTGTTTACTATTTATCGCTGTCGTAATCACCATGCAGACCCCCCTCATCCCATAGTCAACAAAAATTAGCAACGGAAGGAACCAACCCCCACCCCCCTTAATGCTTATGAAATACTTAAATAGCCCTATACGCACGTGACAATTTATTAAAACCATTGATACGATAGACTTGTGCCAAATGTCAAAGTGATCAAAGTTGTGTGTCGTGATGCTAGGACTCCATTATGAAGGTTTCCGATACGAGTATTATTTGCTCCATTTTCATCTAGAGTGCTTATTATTATTGTCTTTTACGTGTTTCTTTACTCTATAACTCCCATATTAATAGTATCTATTTAGTAATTAACCACTACATTACCACAGTTCCATTTTACAAAGCTCATTATAAATGATTACATAAGTTAGTTGCAGTCGATTACCATACAAGTCGGCTGCCCTCAAACTTACATAAAACATGAGCTCAAATCCTCAGAAGCCTCCCAGCTGTCGCCTTCGCAGACTCCTTTGTATATTCATATGTACTTATAGTATTTGTATTTAGGTAATTAGATATTCAACGTTCTGAACTACAGTAATTTAACATAACATTAGTAAGCAACCCTTTTATTACACTGTCTCTACAATATATATATTTTTTCCCATTAAATCTGAGGCGATCTGTTCAGTGATTTCATAAGCAATGAGAAATAAAAAAAAAATTACCGGAATGAAACTAAAAAGATTCTCTCGCTCTTGATCCCATCTGCTTCCACTCAGAAAAATTCACGTCAAGTTTCGTCTGGCTCAAACCTACCGAAATCGGTCTCATTATATAATGTAAAGGTATATATATATATATATATATATACTTGGAATCAAATAACAGAAACTTCCGAATTACCAAGTTATTAACGCTAGAAATGTTAGCAACACTGTTTATAAAGTAGTTGTGGCGGGTAGAAATTTGTATATTATGTCAAGTGAACGTGAAGACAATATATAAACCTTGTGTGTACATGGAAGTGAGTGTTATAGTGTCGTGATTAAGGTTACCCTTCTTAAGGTCCAAGTAAGTATACTTTATTATCTATTTTCGTTAGCGAGATCGAGTGGTCGAGGTGAGAGTTAATATATTATGAAAGAGCTCTTTACGCCTGCTCCTCGGTCTGAAGCCCCAGGCACTGCTCGACTTCGTATAAATTATATGTGTATACGTATTGCTGTACAGTCATGGGTGTCATATCTCTCTTATTTTATGACAGAAACTATAGTAACTATCCATAGTAAAATAAATTGTTAACTTATTTAATGTATAGAATACAGTAAAGTGGGTAGTTTTAGATAAAGTTCTACTAATAGTCTTCAATCATCCTCTAACATAGAAATTCTTTGGTTCATATTCCAAATAACTCTTGAAATGAAGAGAGCAGGCGAGTTAATTAATAACGATTCCAACTTGAACTTTAACAAAGAATTACTTCAGATTGTAAAATTGTTTAAACGTTTCTTTCCTTTGTGGTTTTTGAGCCCTACGTAACGGAGGCTGATGTGGGCGGCTTCTTTGATCTCGACTAATTTACTCTAAATTCTAATTCAACATGACTAGCGATTGTGACTGAACAGAGTTGTTGTTTTGACTAAAATTGCCTTATATAAATATACCTTACAATTCCACTTTCAAACGAAGTCAATATTCATTTTGTTTTTAATGGTAGATAAGGTTTTGCACCTTCAAAAGAGCAGATGGTTCACCTAATGATAAGTGGTCACCATCGCCCATGGCCATCGGCAAAACTATAGATACTCTCTTGTTTTGATGCTTTGTATCCTCGAAGATAGACCTACTCTATCTTGGGGGAGAAGAAAAAAAATGAGAATCAAAACAAACAAAAAAAGGAGAGGGAGGGGGTAAGTCTGGCCCACACGCGGCTCGACCGGAACGCGTCTATGATACTTGGCTGTTGGATTCGCATGCTGGTGGCCGCAAGCCAGTCGGAGAACAGATCCCCTACCACGAACGGGAGTGCTGGGTTACTCGGCTCTTACGAGATGCTCTTCCAGCGGCAAAAGGGAAATAGTATTCTAACTCGTAAATAGTAATTATATATTCATTTAAAATAAATAGTCAAATGTCAAACTGTGGAGATTTTCTGAATTGTCAAGACAAAAGCTACTATTGTTTTTGTTAACTCGTAGGAATCTGCTTACAGATACCTCCCCAAGAGGGGACTTGGGATGGGTATGCTGGTTTAGGCGGACTGCTCTCGAAGGAGACCGCAGAGTAGACTGAGTAGTCCGACCCGCTAAATCATCCAGGATATTTCTCTCCTCTGATACAGAGACGACGCCACGGGATATGAAAAGGGCTCTGTGACTGCGTCAGCAGTCATCCAGAACGAGACCTTCTTCTGGGGGAGCGTGGTGACACGTCCTAACTCTCCACAATGTCTCTCCCTAAGAACACGGGAGGTGCGCACTAGCACTGGATCTCTATACGTTAATTAATCCACTCGTCTACATCGTCCTTATTGTGGTAGCTTTAGCTTAGAATTTCACTTCAGAAGATAGAGAAGAGAGTTAGTTTGTTAAGTCAATCATTTAAATTATTTTGTAGGTACATCATTTAAAAAAAAATAATTCTCTTTAATATGATCTGTGGGTGACCGTTATTTATGTACAAGACGAAACTCCAAATAAAGGGTTAATGAGGGTAAAACAAAGTGCTAATAATGAAAAATGCAAAAGATGTTAACAAAATGCAATTAGGAGAGAAACGAGGATCGGTCTCCCGCTGGCTAATAACAATCATCAATCACGGTGTTGAAACAACGGGTTTTTTAATCTAACATATTTTTATTCTGTACCCGTTATTAACATACTTCAAGTTTACAAGCTTTATTACTATATTTTAACCCTAGACAGCTAACATTTACTAAATTACACATAAGGTAACTATTCGACTTTTTAACGACCAAATTTTACATGAGTCTTATTGAATGACTAGTCGACTTGCGTGACTTCGTCTACGTAGAAGGAAATCTTAAATTAACTTTTAATTATCTTACTATCTTACTAATATTAAAAATGTAAAAGCTTGGATGTTTGTTACTCATTCAAATAAATATGACTGAACGAATTTCAATTTTTTTTATACTAGAAAAGGGACAAACGGGCAGACGGTTCACCTGATGGAAAGTGGCCACTGTCGCCCATGGACATCGACAAAACTAGAGGGTATCTCTTGTTTTGTCGATGCGTTGCCGCCTCGAAGATAGAGTGAGTAGGGGGAGCTATGAGAAGACTGCTGCGGTTCCAATGGACCCTGAGCAAGAACCCAGTGTTCACTGGAATCGCAGCAGTAATGGGATGGGAGAGAGAGGGGTTGATCTGGTCCACATGCGGCTCGGCCGGAACGCGTCAGAGACACGTGGCGGTTGGATTCGCATGCTGGTGGTCGCAAGCGAGTCGGGGAACAGATTCCCTACCACCAAGGGGGTTCGATAGAATTTGGCAACATATTTTTTATAACCTGGAGTTAAATTAAAAAAATTAAAAAAATAAAAGTTACATTTGTATCCGCTTAAAATTCATAGTCTCTGCGAGATAATAGTAAAATATTTTTAACTTACGACTCAACTAGTGTGTGTATAATTTTTAGCTTCAGCTTTTTTGTATCACTCTGTTTTCGGCATAAAAAGTACCCATTGTGTTCATCCCTTCTAAGGTATCCGCGTACCAAACTTCATCCAAACATGACAAATCCACTATTAGATATAGAGTATATAAACAAAATATTTACTTTTAATACTAAATCGTACTATTTAAATCACAATCATTAAATTAATTATTCTTACATAGAAAATGGTTTCTATCAAGTGATGTTATAAAATCTGAAAATTACGAAAACTATCATCATCAAAAAAAAAAAGAAATGAAGATAAAAATTCAATGCTCGTCATTTTGACGAATGTTTAACAGTAGTCAGAATTCGCTGTGATCTTTAAAAATTTTGGGTTCTGGCAATATATGCAATGTTGCTGTTACATTCAACATCACTAATACTATACGATATACAACTGACGCCATTTTGTATTTATCAACACAGCACAAGATATTGCATTAACTTATTAAGTATGTTCTGTGTACTTAATATTTGTTAAACGGTAAACACTCAAGTATTGTTTTTGTAGTATATTTTACTATAGTTTTAACCGCATACGAGTGTTTCAAATTTGTTATATTCTGCTATTTTTAAAGATAACTATAAAAAATAAAGATTTAATAGCGTTAGTTTCAAGATAGTTGATCTTATTCATTAAACAATAAAACTACAAATTCTATACATACAAGTATGTATGGTTAGAATACGAGAACGTACAGACTACAGAATGGAAATATTGATATTCGCATTCGAGAATACTTCATGCCTAAATTTTATTAAAAATTCCGCCATTTTATGAGTAGCAGTGCTCGGTTTCAGTGATTTTGTTCTTTCGTTGTTTATGAATAGCGAAATGTCTCGTACAAACTGTAGAGTTCGGGCCACTTTGTTACTGAAATTTTCAATTTTACTCAATACACTAGAATGTAAATAGACAAATTTTTTTCTACAACAAATATCAGATGAAAAGCTCGTAGATGCAACAACATAGTTTTTTCTACAATTTAAGTCATTATGATTATCTGGAGGCACTGCAGTGCCCCCGTCAAGTGAACAAACGCAACACAGGGCTTAATATCCTTTTCTTAAAGCAACAATAGTATACTATAACTTTTCTACATGTTGCATCAAAGCTAAAGTATAAGAAGTATACAATGAAAATCTCTATTAAGAATATTATTAACCATTGAATAAAGAATTTAAAAAAAAATATTATTTATATTTTATTTTTTTTTTTTATATATTTTTTATGGGTCAAAAGTACCCAAATTTGAGATTTTTCGAACCTTTAAAAATTTATTAAACCTTTAAAAAATATTAACTTTATCGTAAAAAGTCATAGGACCTTTTTTATTTGTATTTCAATAAAGAATATAAAAAAAAATTGTCCGGTTGAAAAATAACAATTCCTTGCAATTGTTTAAACAATTTTGGTTTAAACATTATGGCATGGGGTTGCCCCATGGCAACATGCATTTATATCATCAGTAGGACAATTTGAAGAGGATCGCATAAAAAAATTGAGGTGGAATAGTTTTCGGTACTCATGCGCCGATTCCTCCTGGACTATAAAGGATTATTACTAAAAGACGTAGAAACACAGTTCACATCTAATATATTAATATTTTTCATTATTATTTATCCTTATTATAAAAAAAACTATGTCTAATATTTATATGGTCAAAACTGTTGAATTATATGTACTTCCATACGAGTAGATTCTAATTTAACTGACTAAGTTTTACTCACAACCTTTTACAGTGTAAAGGCTTCATTGCGAGAATTGGCTTCCTTTAAAGATCATGTTTTTTATTCGAATAACTATACTTAATAATTTTGGTATATATTACAAACAGTTAAGGATATAAGCTACTTTTTGTCACAAAAATGTAACTTAAAAGGTATATGCAGGTAAAAAAAATAACAAACATCAAAAGTCTAAAATTTCAGATAAGACGAGACCATATACTTCGCACTGTCAAGTTATCAGATCTCATATAGAGCCAAGCTTCTAACTCTACGCACCCTTACTCTACAAGCCCTAACAGCACAAACTTCTCACCTTAGTCAATATACCTTCGTGCCGAGTGATCACAGGTAGACGATAAAAACATGAAACTTGGAAAGTTTTAAATTACAAAGGCGCCATATAGAACTTTTTAAAGTGGTTGTAATATACATAAGCGAATGTAATTTAATCTTAGATTCAGCATATATGAAGCTAAAATCAAAGCTCTGCGGCTAATTTTGCTCAAATAATCTTTTATTTAATTTTGTGGTCTCGTTCAGCTCGTATTTCTGCTCTAATATTAATTAAAGGCGAGTGGGTTCACGTAACAGTTGTTCAAAAGTGTTTATCGATTACAATATTCCACGCGCGTAAGAAGTATAAAATATTCTTTAATAATTTAATAAAATCTCTTGGTTTTTCTTCTTCGCTAAGTAACACTCAAGATATTATAATAATCGCAATTTAAACGGAGCCAAGCAATGCCTGAGAGTTAAGACCCAGAAACAGGTTCGAGCTCTTTCATAATATAGCTGACATATCCACCACTCGACCTCGCCAACTATTGTATAGATAATAAAGTACATTACTCACGTGCTCCCCGATAACGGAGGCCTAACACCACACCACCAAACAACACTACACTATAACAAATATTATTTATTGTCTACTCGAAATAGGATAAGATAAACTACCCGCGAATACTATTTGATAAGACAACTTTAGATTGGTGGTAATTCCTATAAAATATTTTTCTCGACATTTTTTTTTTATACCACGATGGTGGCATACAAGCATACGGTCCACCTGATGATAAATGGTTACCGACGCCTATGGACACTCGAAACACCAGGGGTGTCACTTGTGCGTTGCCGACCCTTCAAAAACCTATTCACCTCCCTTTTGAAGGCCCCCCATCTTGTAGCTCCCTGAGAAAACCTTAGCAGGAAGCTCATTCCACATCTGCACTGTTCGCGGGAGGAAATTCTTGTGAATCCGCACTGTACGCGACCATTTTGGCTTCAAAGAAACACTACTGCACATCGCTTGAGATGTCGACACCAAGGATCCCTATACTTTTGCTTATGGTGAAAGGTGTGTCCTGAAATTGTGGAGCAACAATGAATGAGGTTTTTTTGGCCGTGAATACGCAAACTGTCTAGTCTAGTGAGGGTGAATGTTAGAGTTCTCTTAAATGGCCTTCTAATCTAAAACGCATATTAATGTTAATTACTTAAAGTTAACTAGATCTAGGGATTTTTAACTTACTAATATAATAACTTCTTGATATTAAATAGTAATTTTTGTCTGGGACTTTATTCGTGGACTTGATAAATAAAGTGTACATGTGAGAGAGCATTGTATGATTAAACATTCAAACAGTCATTTATAATTATAATAAGTAGGATAAAAAGTATTATATGTTAATTCAGAATATAAACAATAACTTAAGGTAAATTTTGATCTGCTCAACAGTTTTTGTATGGTAGAGTAACAAAACTCTTTCTTCACATTTTTTCTGAGAAAAATGTTATTTACAAAAAATAAATATGATATACCCTTGGCCTGGATGTGCCTGTATCAATACGTCAAATAATTCGTTGTGGGAAGGAAATATAAATGCCTATATAATGAACAGCGTACATCACCTTTCAAGGAAAATATATTCGTATTCGTAAATATTTTTTGATTTATGCGTTTACGGTAAAAATCTTTATCCATTTTAAGCCTTCTTATATAAATATCTTCTTAATATTATAAATTCTGAATGTTAGTTACATCTATACTAATATTATAAATAAGAAAGATTTGTATTTTTGTATGTAACGAATAAACTTAAAAACTACTGGACTGATTTCAAAAATTCATTATCATTGAGTAACATAGGCTCTATTTATTTCTAGAAAAAAATTAGAGATCCTCAGAAATTCCTACTAAAACCAACCCAAGGTGTAATAAAATTAGCCATAAAATGTCTTTCATCGCATGCGCAGCGGAAAGTATTGATGATAGAACAAACAAATGTTCTACAATATTATAGAACGTATCAATATCTACAAAAATTTCGCGGGATCATATGCCCAACTATTGTAGTTATGTCACTATAACTTTTTTACATTTTAAAAGTTGATAGAAATGCCTACCAAAATCAGACCATGTTTTCCAGACCCTTATATTAATTTTTATCCAAATAAATTATTTGGTGTTCAAGACTGTTTCAATACCTGTCGATCACTTTTTGAATTATTAAAATCGGACATTCCATTCAAAAGATATTACGAAATTAAAAATGTCAATATAAACAACAAAAAAAAACGCCGACGCGCCGGTGTGTGTACCCACGTGGAGACGATATACAACCTTTAGTGCGATAGATTAAAGTCAATCTCTAATGTTGCCGCGCAGTGTACATGGAAGTTAGTAGTATAATGTCGTGGTTAAGGTAACCCTTCTTGAGGTCCACAAGTTAACTATATTATCTACTCTAGTTAGTGTCCGGGCAGCTAAGGGGAGCGTTGTTATTATATAAAAGGCCTTCAACCCTACAACTACAAGTTATTATCATATCTTGAGTGTTACTGCGCAATTTAATATAATAAACTATGGATGGTTTTTACTAAATCACGTAAAACGGTTGAACGGATTTCAGTTAAATTTGACTCTACTTTTAAATCGAGAAATTTAGAGTTCCTGTGGGATAGTAATAAAATGTTTACGGTTTAGCGTCTGAATATTTTTATTTAGAAACAATATATTGATAATTAAATGTTTCTTAATCCAAGTGTTATACGTGGTAAATAGAATCCGTGCGAAGCCGGGTCAATTAATATAAATATATTGACAGTCAAAGGTCTCTCTTCAACTCTTCTTAACGGTTAATATGCCTTGCCAATTTTAATTAAAAAAAAAAAAAAAAAAAATTTAATACTATTGAAAAATGTAGTAGTGGATGTTATCATTGTAGACTATTTGAATGCTACTAGAGTAAAGAAATACATTAAAGACCTTACGATAAGAGAATCCCAGAAATTTATAAGATCGAAACGAGTCAAATAAATAAAAATGTCGTTCATATAAGAAATTGTACCCAGATTGAACGTTAAAACGTAACAGCCTTATATCAAATTAAATTTTCGAACATCTGTCTTACATCCGCAACGTGATCCCTTTTTACTTAGGAATTAATTAAAATATTAATATAACTGAATTCAGAATTAGCAAAACATTTTCTGTGCTAAAATATCGTTAATAGGATAATTGGAGTAGTATTGAACTTAATTAATTATACTTTGAATACCTTTAGATGTATCACAAAGTAGGGAGAGTTGCTCTAAAAACGTTTATAAGCTAACGCTATGTTTTCCAAATGTATCAAGTATACAGTACAGTAACAGTTAGCATCACTGTTGATAATTTTCCTTTTCCCCAGTGGTTAAGACGTTGATGTCTCACTCGGGAGGTCTTCGTACAATCTGTCTTTTATAATTTACTAGTCGACCCGTCCGGCTTCGCCCGGGTGCAATTTAACACGTGTATTTAGCCGTAAGCGCTATGTCCCTGCATTTTGAATCTGTAATATCTTCAAAAATATTCGTTTAAATTTCATGCTGTATAGGGCCATATTGATCTATATTAAATGTACAATGTATTTAAGGTACCTAATCGCTTCGTAAATAAACCATTATTTTCTGTAAAAAGTAAAGGATAATAAATGGTTATTGTGGGTTATCCCTAAGAGGTAGACATATTTTTTTTTGTAGACCTTTTTAAGGTGTACAATACTGTAGTAAATTATTTTGATCTATCTCGAAGGGTTCAGCCAGCGTTTGCAATTTGTAAGCGCAAAAAAATGTGTTTATTTACGACATCACATGAGAATCCTCTACAATTATCAGTGTTTCTCTACTATATTATATATGTAATATATATATATATATAAACCTGCCTCTTAAATCACTCTATCTATTTACAAAAACCGCATCAAAATCCGTTGCGTAGTTTTAAAGATTTAAGCATACATAGGGATATAGGGACAGAGAAAGCGACTTTGTTTTATACTATGTAGTGATGTGTGTTTTAAGAAATTAAATACAACTTGCTTTAACGGTGAATAAAACATCGTGAGGAAACCTGCATTCCTGAGAATGTCTTAACACCCTCCTCATTTTAAGAAGAAGCTCAATAGTGGGCCATTAATGTGTTGTATTTCAAGTTTGAGAATACTCACTATCCCAACACAACGAACGAATATGTACAAAACCACACTGATCTGATACTGCCTGATACATTACAACTGGTAATGCGGGGCCTTATACCCACTACTGACCTGCTAGTGGCCTCCGACCTCCCCTATATCCACCCCAAGCCTCGCACACCTGATTACTCATATGATCTGTGTACTGGTCTGATCAACTGATTATACTGGCCTGCTCATATCACTCATTCTACTGTAACTAAACTGATATAACTGGCACTTATTTACGACGGCGTGCTCATAATCTGATACTGCTTTCAGATGCCACTCTACTAACTGATATTGAAGCACAAACTGGTCTTATAAGCTAACTCGCATAGAGCAAAATAACCTGATTCTGGTAACAACACTGGTATTAACAATAATTGCTCAGCAACAATTACACTAATAAACCCAAATCACTAATTCTACGAACAGTAATATCCACTCAGAGACCCACTGCGATAGACTGCTCCGCCAAAGGTCCAAATAATAAGTGAACTAATATTGAAATAAATTTCTTTTATATACTTTACTACCCTCACTAACACTCCCTCAAACTTATTATTAAAAAAACTATTCGTGAATATTTTACTATATTCGCGACACATTATTAATATTATAGTAATAATTAAGTTCAGATATTTTGATCATCGAACATCTAAATTTTCGTATACCAAGAACTGTTCAAGAAGAAAAAATTAAAATAACATTTATATTTATCTTTTCGGTCACTGACTTTGTCCTTTATATCTGTTGTAAGTATCTCAAAAGAACTTTTACTAAAATCTACAATCACTCTTCCAAGTGCTTCCACATAAGATGTAAGTTTCATATTACCGATTTATTTGCTCTCACTCTTTCCAGTCAATATTTGTCATCTACGGACCTGACTCAATAAGAGAACGTTCGTACGAGATTAGAAATATCGTAGCGTTTAATATAAACTAGTATTTTTGTAACATACAACATCTATTATATCGTTGAAAAATCAACTAATTTAAAAGCAGCTTGACATGGCTACCTAAGATTGAACTAAAGTAATAAAGTTAACAAGTTATCTATATCTATACTATTATATAAAGAGTTTGTATATTTGTTTGTTGCGAATAGGCTCGAAAAGTACAGAACCGATTTTAAAAATTCTTTCACCGATAGAAAGCTACATCCTTTCCGAGTAACATAGGCCATGTGGTGTTGCAATAAATATTATAATTAAAAAGATGTGGCCATTTAAGTGCCATAACCTGGTCATTTTGTAAATGTAAGGGTTTCTCAGGAACTACTAATCCCATTTAAATTTTTTTTTTCACAGATAAAAAATTACACTTTTCGTGAATGACAAAAGTGATTCAGTGTTGCCATATACATTTTTTAATTAAACGAATATGGCCATTTTGTCGTTACCAATCTGATTTTAAAAATTCTTTCGCTGATAGAAAACTATACTTTTCGTGAGTGACAAAGCTGATTTAATGTTGCCATATACACTTTTTTAATTAACAGAACATGGCCGTTTTGTTACTACAGATCCGATTTTAAAAATTCTTTCACTGAGGAAGTCTATAGTATTTCTGTCTCTTTTACTCTTATGTACTATCATTATCTCTCATCCTCTCTCTTTTTTCTCTCTTTAATATTTATCTTTATCTCTGTTCAGAATGGTCAGTCTCTGTTTGGTTTTTTTCTTTCGAGAGTCTCTCTCTCTCTCCTTTATTTTTATTTTCGTACATACATATATTCTTAATTTAACATATACTTTAACGTAGACGAAGTCACGGTAGTTGACTAGTGTTAAAATAAACATAATACTTGCTAATACACAATCATCAACAGTATTGCTAACATACATTCCCTTCTTGTTAAATTAAAATGCTAATTTTATTTAAGAATAGATGAAATCAAAATGTGGTATAAAATGATAGTAGTCAAATGTTTATTACAATGCATTTGCAGGTAGTTCCTTTTATTTTATTTGAATAATACCCACATAACAATTTATAACAATACAATATAATATAACCTCTGTTTTAATAGATTTGTGTCAGTTCTCAAACGGAGCTCGCCTAGCGACCATGTTCAACATGTATGGTGTTGTTATGCCGAGACTCTAAACATGGGACTTTGTGAGTACCGATTCAATGAATATATGCTCATAAACATCAATAAGCCTTGGATTAACCATCGATAAGTCGTGGGTTCAAATCCCAGTCATTGGACTACGGGCGTGGCCTCCTCCTAACACAAGCATTTAGCTTAGTTGGAGGGGTTACGGAATACTAGTAGTACGTGATCCATACTCCTAGTATTTTTAAATACTATTAAAAAAATGAAGGGAGCATTTTGTTAATTTCCGTTTAGTTCTACATTATATCCCACTGAAAAATATTTAATACCATAAAAATCCATGAAACCCTTAGTTTTTATCATCCTATTCTGTTCTGACATGGTTTCTTATGAAGCGCGGAACATTAAACTGCTCGTGCGAAAAATATTTTATGGAAGAAATATCCTCACATTTATATAGTGCGTGTTGAAGCGCAAGATCAAATACGTTCACTATGATGAAAACTAGAGGCCTTATATCTATTTCTTATAAAAAGTTATGACTGAAGCTATTTACTTATATTGATTTGTTTTATTGACTGTTTCGGTGAGGAAAACATGAAAAAGTTCTACAGTATATAGCTTACCTATTTTAAATTTAATGTTTATTACGAAGCCTTTACATATAAATCTAATTTAAAACCGAAACATATTAATTTGTGTTTCAATTTTGCTTCCATCAAATGAAACTTTACGACTAACAGTCGTACCATATTACTGTCATTTTCTAATAATTGAACTTTTAAATATAATGAAAAGGACAGCTACACTTTGTGTAGGTTATATATATAGTACTAGTAAATTAAATAATGACTATTAACACGAGAAGCAAAAATTTATAACCATTTTTACGAAAATTGCGAGGACGGAGGAGTATGAAATTTCCCACACTTATAGTTTATATAGAGAAGGAGTGCATAATGGCAATTTTTTTTTTAATTATACATAAAAATAAATTAATATAAAAAACATTTCACACACTAACATGTATTTCACACACACACATAAAAGCTGACGCGGATAGCTTTACTGCAAAATTACACTCGAAGACTACAATAATACACAATCTGGCCTAAAGGCCCTTTAATTATGCTCCTTGGGCTTGCGACCACTGGTAGGGCTACCAGTAAAAACTCACCGGTCATTCAGCAAACTATCTTTACATACTCAACACTGAAGTCACACGAGCACGAGAGCAAATAAACCTTATTGCGCAAGTCATCCTTTTTTATAATACAAAATACCCCCCCTCATCTATTCCCACTATAATGACAGGCGGGGTCGTAGGCCTGTGTTGCCAAGTTAATATTCAAAACCTCCCTTTAAATAATTTAATAACGCTTACTTGATCAAATTATTCTAATTATATTTAATATCGATGTGTTATAGTATACATTTTTTAATGACACCTAACACGCATATTATGGAATTGAATCGCTTTTACCTCGGACACTTTAGTGGTGAATGTGAATCCCTTATATTACAGGTTAATAGTTAAAACACACATTCACTGCACTAAATATAAATATTTTAATCAAAAAACATATCAGATGGCTGTAACTGATTGCTCAGCATATTAATTCTGACACAACTGACCCAATGAAAATTCCCAATAAAAATACAGTTTCATTCCAGATCCAGATTTTGCTATTATTGCAATGGTTGAAATTATACAGCCAGCTTTATATTTCGTTGGAAATCATATTGTATGGAGGTTTTATCGGTACTTATTTAATTTAATGCATTTGTCTCATTTGCACTGCTTCGTAAATAAGTCGCATACGATACGCAATTACGAAAGCATATCAACGAGATACAAATACTGTAATTACATATTGTGATTGGAACTGTTCGACTCATAATATTCGCATTTCGTACGTCATGGTTCGCGAAAATGAAAAGTTACTATGTGGAGTTTGTTCACAATACTAATCGTGCAGAATTTCTATTAGCAATAGGTATATTATCTTTTTGTTTGTATCGCGGGGTATGGGGGGGTGGAAGTGCTTTCCACGTCATTACTGTGTGAGTGACTGTTGAGCGCGGACGTTGCGTTGTTGCTCAAAGAGTGTTTTCTTATTAACCGGTTTTTTAATACAGATCTGTGCTATGTTATGTATTGTAACATTTAAAGTTGAATACACAGACTGATAACAGCAGTAAAACAGTACACACATAAAGCGAGCGTCTTCTTTTTAATAAAAATCATTAATATTTTTACACTGATCAGAATATCACGAAAACACTTTGTAAAATTCCGAGGAAGCTTATAAGGTATCAACTCGGGAACCGGCGGCGGTAGTTGATAAAATACTTGTGACAGACAATTACATCTCGATCTACTGCCGAGCTTGGCGAACGGAAAGTTTATAGGATCTTCACGAATATAAATAGAATCCATTATTATTTATTACTCGACATGCTCTCGCCTCGCTGCGGTTTATTCGTATTTATGTTCTCCCTATTATTGTTGCCAGCATTGGACTATAAAAGGTAACCTCAAAAAACATAGGCAATTTATTAAATCGATAGATCATGACAGCATCAAGATCAGCAGCGCACTAAGGACAACTGTCCGTTTGGATATGACAGAAATAAATATCAACTGATATAGCCACTGATAATGTTGATTGTAGCTGAAATAAGTTGTTGTCAATGATAAAAGATTCAGTTCGGAGATGACGAGAGCCTTTTGAACTGACAGCTAACGTGAAGAAGATCGAAAAAAAATCCACTTATATCTGCATGCAGTTAACTGGTAAATCTCGCAATAAAGGTTCCGTGAAAATCAATTTAGCCTCACTATATAATTTTCTAGATAAACAAAAATCATGATATTGGCTAAAACCCCCATTAACGAATTGTGAACACATTAAGTTTTAAATTAGATTAATGAAATGCGAGTTGAATTCATATATTAAATATTCCCTGCGGCATAAAGCAAAATACAAGATTCAGATTATTAAGTTTCCAAGTTATGCTCAATTATTATATAAGATATTTCCAGTTCTAAGAGGTAGTCATCGTACGTGATGTCATTTATATTGAGAAGGTGGCACTCGTATGACGGCTTGAGTGAACACTCGACAGCTTGGAGACTTGATAAAAGTAATTGTAGGATGTAAAAATTCACTTGTCATTTTCTAAGTACGCGTGTTTCCATGTTTAGTAAATCGTAATGTCTATTCTGTATGTAAATTTAATCAATATCAATTTAGGCGATTCATTATGGTCTGGTACTATGAAATGCTGAGATACTTTTTTTGTCTTCATCAGCTGCAAAGAATTACCAATTATTTTTAATGCTTTACTGTTGCTGGAAGTATGTGACTTCGGACTGGGTTTAGTAAAACGTAGCGTAACGTTTTGCAAAACCGATTTTAGTAATGAAAATACTCATAAATAATAATATAATTATATACATCTAAATTAACTAACTAAAAAATTCTACTTTCGACTCGCGAAGTTCAGTTATTGACACGAGTCAGAAAAGTCGAAGTGAACGAACATTGATGCCCGAGCAATGGAATTTTCAAAAAAGCCTGTATACATTACGAATATTCGAATACCCTGAAATTCAAGAACTCGGTTAGTTGTCACTGCAAATGTTGAAAACAAACCCCCAGACAGTGGAAAAAACAAAAAGAACAGACGTACAATCGATGTTTGCTATTACGAGACACGATATCTTCGTCCCGTTGAGAATACGGAGTGTATTTGTGATAGTCTTTTAAAGTCCTCTGGAATAAAGAGGTTTGCGTTTTTTCTCCTAATAATGTCTCAAGGAGAATTTATTTCGTTATTTTGGCAGAATCACGCAAGCAATGCTAACAAGATGTGACAATCCTTATTCTTAGATGTTTAAAAATCATCTGCCTTGTCTTATAATATCAGACTTAGGGTGTTTTCGAATATTTAAAGAAATCATTTTTATCTCAAATTTGAATGAAGGAATTATCAAAATATTCATTTACGAACTTTTGTTAAAGGTGCAACAAAAATTCTGATATTTATAAAAAATTTCTTAAACATAAGTTTAATAAGACAAAATGGAATTAGAAAAAATTCTTCGTTCAGAATTGGGTAACAAAAGGTTTTCGATAAATTTTGACCACTGTCTTAAAAAACAAGTTTTGAGAAAAATGCGAAAAGTAAGAAGCAGATACGAGCATCTGGTACAAACCATATGGGAAATGGACCGATCGTCTGGAACCTCTATGGTCTATAAAGTTGAAAAAATTTTCTGAAAATATTTCTTATAAGTTTAGTTTCTGAATTAGGAAATGGTGAAAATAAAAAAATATTTTCCTATCCGTTTCTTCCTTAAAGATACTATGTTAAGACTTTTTAAGTACGAACGTCATCAATGAAGGCTAATGTTATGTTGCACATGGGTCACAAATCCGAGTCACTGTCGGGTTTCTATTGTAATATTTATATATGTCGGAGCATAGTAAAAGATTATCGATTAATCGAATCGTTATCGTTGTCTATGGCGTTGAAGTGGGGTGGTAGTCACTTCCGTTGTTTTGACAGTCTCTACCCTCGACCCTTTATATGCGATCGACAGTCTAACTGAAGTCTTAGTCGTGCGCGGTCTCTCAAGAAGTGAAAATCATCTAAGTAGTGCTAGTGATAGTGATAGTGTCAAGTGCAGTGTAGTGTGGAAGTGCTGTCCAACTAAGGTCACGTAAGTCCTTACAATTTAATTGCCACGTGGTTAAGTAAACACAATGTTAGGTTAGGTTAGCCTTAGGTTAGGTTAGCCTTATGTTAGATTCGGTTTATGTGCGTTTAACCTTGATTTTAAACAGAGAGCCTAGCAGTGGAGGTGAGTGTTATGATCATTTAAAGGATATCCTTAAACCTACACCTTGGTCACAAGTCCAAGGCACTGCTTAGGTTTCTCTCGTAATTGTTAGAGATCATATTTGATCATTTATCGGTTCAGTAGAAATATCTACGTTGCGTTTACCCAATATTCCATTCAATACCATCACCCCTTTTAATGTTCCCCAATATTCCCTATCTCCCTCCTTCCATCTCCTTTCACATCGTTTTAAAATCCCCGACATATATTATAGTATTAGTCTCTAGTACCATCAGGCAGTAAGCAATTAAATAGAACTTGCTATAACGATGAAGAAATAAATCGTAAGGAAACCTGCCCTCCTGAGAGCTGCCTAAAAAGTACTCAAAGGGGTGTGAAATCTGGAACCCTGCAGCTTGAAAATGTTTTACTAGTTTAGTTCGTATTCATACATATTGCATTAGAAATAAACATCGAACAAATAATATTTCACTCCAATTCCCGATTGCATATTCAAAACAGTTTTCAATCTATCTTTTCATTTAACAGTGTAATTCCTCTGCCATACAGTTAGGTCACAAGTTAGGTTGAAATGTTGACCTAGTTGCGAGACATCGATAAAAGCCTCTTTCTATTGAAAATAGGTAACCTAGGCTCAGGCTCCCTGTGACCGACTCTCTTTTGATGCGGAAAATTGTTCAAACCACGCTTTTTTATTTAATTTAAATGTTTTTGAACTAAGATTCTTTGTACTTCTTTGAAGCAACTTATTTTGCAAGATATTCTAATATGTTAGCAACACTTTCAATAGATTTTTACAGATTTAATTAATATCCTATCGACATAGTAAATCCCCTGTCCTGATAAATAGGAGGCAATTAATTTCATGGTCAACAATGTCAAGTAGTGCAGGTTAGTATGCTGATGTTGTCTTCCTTATTGAAGATACTTTCACTGCTAAGTGACGGAGTCTCGACCTGCTGAAGAATTGTCGTATTAATTATATTAGTTAACCACTCATTGATATCCAAATGAAATGTTGTTAGTTCCATAGGATTTAGATAACGGGTATATAATGGAGTTGCTAGGTTTGATAGATTGCTAGGCATTTTAGAAATGAGGTGCTTTAATAGATGCATTACACCAACATAACTGTACTATAAACGATACGTATAAAATTATACCCAGTTAATGAAAAAACAATTTATAATAAATAAATATAAGAATCTATAGGAATACTAGCTGACCCGGCAAACGTTGTTTTGCCAAATAAATTTGGGATGGGTCACCCTTATCACTTAAGGGGATGAAAAATAGATAGTAGCCGATTCTCAGACCTACTGAATATGCATATAAAATTTCATAAAAATCGGTTTAGCCGTTTCGGAGGACTATGGTAACTAACATTGTGACACGAGAATTTTATATATAAGATAATATACTTAAGCTCATAGAAACATTGTAATTCGTACAGCGACGATTAAAAGTCCGAAATGCATTTTATCTATAATTGATTGACGGAACGTCGAATGATAAACTTACTTTTGACATTTTAGTGCATAGAAAATACATGTATACCTTTATAAAGATTTTAACAACATAAGAAAAAGCTAGTAAAAACTGTACTTCATATCCTTGTAAAATATAACCAGTATCTTATAATCGGACGCTTAAAATTTCATACGTTAAGTCCGGACGTGAGGCGTAATATGATCCCTCCCAGACGCAAAATTACCTGTACCACGTTACTACCCATTAATAGGGTAATTCCACCAGGAGTTACCGTCATAGCCACTCATGTTTGCGAGAGGCCGTTTAAAACACCTCTTAACACGTATAATGGCGGCTTTAAAAGGAAATTTTTCGTACATAACCGAGATTGTATACGTGTAGGAAATTAATGTCATTTGTTCCAGCTCATTATGAAATATCGGCCTGGTGTAGGTGTACTTCTTTCTTGCCCCAGGGTATGTTTAATACTAAGAGTATCTGGATTCGATACCACAACTAAATTAAATTATTCCAGTAGTTGTTCTTAATTAATTTAGGTTTCTAATTCAGCTCTGTATTGGACCTCAGAAGTCGAACGGAGATGATAAAGTATCCATATCCATATAAGTTAAGTCTTTAGTCTGGTTGTAGTAACTAATAATATTTAAAATAGGCCTCCTATGTGGAGTATTTCTGGTACATAAGCGAGATTGTATATGTGTAGGAATTTAATGTCAATTTTATTAGCACAATATGAAATATGCGCCTGATGTATGTGAACTTGCTTGTTGTTTCAGGTTATGTATAATAACTATTGGCTATAGGTGAGTTGTTAAGTAATTCACATTTGAAAGTATCAGGATTCAATACCATGACTAAAGTAAATAAATCCACTCATCAAGTTAAATCATAGTAGCATGTAAAGTCTCCAGGTGGTCTATGTGGCATAAGTGAAAAATTATCTATCTATACTATTATATAGAGAGGAAAGATTTGATTGTTTGTATGTTTGTGTGTTTGTTGCGAATAGGCTCAAAAAGTACTAAACCGATTTTGAAAAATCTTTCACCGATGGGAAGCTACATCCTTTCCGGGTAACATAGGCTATGTGGTGTTGCCATAAATACTCTAATTAAAAAGATATGGCCATTTAAGTGCCATAAAGTGGTCATTTTGTTTCTATCATTTTTCTTTTTATAACTTTTTCTCACTCTCTCTCTTTATTCAAATAATGAAAAACTACACAATTTAAGGACATCAATTATAATATTTTTTTAAATACCCGGAGCGAAGCGAGGGCAGGCCGCTCGTTTAATATAAAGAAAAAAATCCGGGGGCAGTATACAGACCAATACGTTTCATACTAATTTAGAGGACAATATAATCAACTTCATTTTTAGTTTATATAAGAAATATTTGCAAAATTATAGCTGCTGAATATCTACGAAAAAAAATGGCATAGAGTTTAGTATAGATAATATTGACATCAAATACTTAATCTAGGTGAATAATTACCATGACAACAAAACTAAGATAGTCATTGGTATTCAAAAATAAAATGAAAGCTATTAAAGAAATTTTCAATTTGTCATAATCACATTGAAATGATTGTAATTCAAAAGAACATTTTAGGCAATGAATAACGTTACAAAAGAGTCGATTATTTGGAGAGCTCAGTGAGATAAAAGAAGTTATTTTAATGAAGAAAGTCCATGAAAAAGTCATAAAAATATTATTTGTTCGCGCCTTAACATTGCCTTTTTCTAAGCTAGCTTTTCTTCGTTAATGAACCAATTTAGTAATTCTATCTAATTCGTAGGAGATAATGTGTATTTAGTATCTTCTTATATCTATATTAATATTTTTATTAACAATAGTTTTAATTCTAAAATTATTGTGCTCCATGCAGACCCGAGCCGAATCACATTTTTGTTTATATCACTGTGTCTTCATACAATAGAGCCCCCCCTTCCTCAGTACCCTCTTAATTTTTTAGAGCCTACTAAACTGAGATAAAGGCATGCATGTAATTTTTTTATGGCAGCCAAGGTGCAAACGAGCAGATGGTCCACCTGATGGTAAGTGGCCACCATCGTCCATGGACATCGGCAATCACAAGGGATACTCTCTTGTTTTGTCGATGCGTTGCATCCTAGAAGATAGAGTGGGCAGGGGTAATGAAGAAAAATACCTCCGGTGTCAAAGGACCCTGAACAAGAATCCAGAGTCCACCAGATCCCGAGCATTAATGAGGGTGGGGGTAAGTCTGGTCCACATGGGGCTTGATCGGAACAAGTCTATGACACTTGGCGGTCGCATTTGTATGCTGGTGGTCGCAAACCAGTCGGGGAACAGATCCATTACTTCACCAAGGGGGTGCTGGGTTACTCGACTCGTACGAGATGCTCTCCCAGCGGCAGAGGGGAGTAGTATTCTAACCTGTCCCTTTACGGGTAAAATCTATGTTATTATTTGTCGCCATGTTTAAATTTGAAGTAGCCTTCGCTTTTCTAAAATAATTATTATTCAATATTAGGATTTCTATAATATTAAGCAACCTTTGAATTAAGCTACTTGCTCTAAATATTTTTTTTTCCAGAAAAGAACTACTTTAGTCTATCGTCCTTCTTTAGCGAGTTGTGATATTTTGGAAATATAAAATAACTTACAGACCAATTATTTCTTTTCTACCTTTACCAAAATTCGATATTCAACTAAAAAGGTTATTGGAAAACTTAAGCAATCCAAATCAGACAATCTATCGAAGTGTAAAACTAAGTACCAATGTAAGGTGTTAGATTTAATGTTAGTGCACCTATTGGGGCAAAGACCTTTAGATTTCATTTGATAAACTGATGCAGACGAGAGAACTTAAATTTATTTTAATATCTAAGTATATTGAACTCAATCAATAACTTGGTTAACTTGAGGAATAAACTTAAGATAGATAACTCTTTCCAGAGTATACTGTAACTACTAATGTAGAGTAATGCAAACTTTTCAAAATTTAAATTAATTATTTTACCATCTATTTAGAAAAATATGAAACTTTTAGAAGCGATTTATCAAGAGATTTTTAAAGTCTGTATTAAATATGTGGTGTGTATGTGTATTAAGAGTTTGCGGAATATATAAATAATTAGTGTAATTACTGTTTTGCTGAAGAAGTGTTAAATATCATAGTCAGTGGATCGAGCGGTGAAGGAGAGCGTTAATGCATTGTAAAAAAGCCTTTAAATCCTGCACCTGGGTCGCAAGCCCGAGGCACTGCTTGGCGTCGGGATTGTGTATTATTGATGTCTTTGAGTGCAATTTTGCGGTTAAGTACCCGCGTTTGCTTTTAGTATGTATGTAATAGCATTAAGTATATGAGAGTTATACTGTGCAGTAACACTCAAATGTCAATATTAACATATCTAGACGTAATCTTAGCAGTGCCTGGGGCTTGAGACCTAGGACGAGGTTTAAAGACGTCTTCTTCTATACACAAACTCTCACCTCCACCGACCTCGATACTGAATTAACGGAGCCCTAATACCACGCCACAAAACGATATGTCATAAAATAAGAGAGATATGATATGCGTATACAGATGCAATTTAGAATGAGGCGAGCCTGGGGATTGAGACCCAGGAGCAGGTTCAAAGAGCTCTTTTTTAATATAATATTAACTCTCACCTCCACCACTCGACCTCGCTAACGACAATAGACAATAAAGTAAACTTACGTGGACCTCGAGAAGGGTAACCTTAATCACAACACTATAACACTAACTTCCATGTACACTGCACCTACTACTACCTACACTACACCAGAGAGACTGAGACTAATCTATCGCACTAAAGGTTATATATTGTCTTCACGTTGGTATACTTGAAATATTATAATATAAAATGATCTACCCGATACTACTACTACTTTATAAATAGTATTGCTAACAAACCCAATACTTTAATATGTACTGCACGAAACCACTTGACAGACTGGCTCAATTCTATTGGAACAAAAAGCTATATATAGTCTACTCGAAATTAAAATAAGATAAAATATACTACCCGCGAATACTAATTTATAAACGGTGATGCTAACAATAAGAACGACTTTAAAACGTTTAATAAAAAAAATAACATTAAAAAGAAACTAAATAGGTTCGCTTATGGAAACATAACGCACATCACAACAAATAATATTTTACTTTATTTAAAAAAAAACACTGTATATACACGATCAGCTTAAAAAGCAGCAAAATATCCTTAAAATGCACAATTTCTTTGTCTCAGTTAACCGAGTTCATGTTACTTAGTAAAAATCTACACTGTATCTCATTTAGACTTAAACTTTAAAACTTTCTACATCAAAAACAGGGAATTTAATATGCAAATGAAGTTTCTTATATAAAAATATTTTCCTTAGCATTAACTTGCAACCTTTGTACCGGTTAATTAGCTCGTTGATTACGATCCTGGATTATACTAACCAGTGCAAGTATTCATAACGCTGGAAACGAATTTAATGAGCATTATCTCGCAATTTATAGGCTGCAGTACTGGAAATTTAGCGTTTATGCCTTTTCTTTATACTATATATTTTGTTACGAATTTAAACGCGGAGCTTTTTGTACGTATATTACTTAAAATGCGAATGAACTTACATATCAAACTCAAACTCAAAATATTTTATTTCAATTAGACTTATCTATAAAAGTACTTTTGATACGTCAAAAATTGATCGGTCAGTCAGTTTGTCTGAAGCTACCACCAGCTCGGAAAGCAGTTTTCTGTTGAGAAGAGCGGGCAGAAACTCAACAGCCGCTCTTTTCAAAAAGCCATGTTTACATAAATAGTTATAAAAATGATTTAGCTTGAGAGTCAACGTCACTTAGATTCCAAGCATTCTCATCATTTAAGTAATCCTGTACATAATAGTATGCTTTATATATTAATGACTTCTTGATCCGAGTTTTAAATTGCTGAAGTGGCAAGTCTAATATAGGCTGTGGGATCTTATTATAGATGCGAACACCGAGCCCATGAAGCTATTACTGACTTTGTGGAGACGATAGTAAGGCGTTACAAGTTATATATATATATATAGTTCGTTATATTATAGATCGATAGTTCGTCATACTATATGCTCCACCTTTACTGGACACTATATTTTAGATGACAATATTTTTTGGTGCAGCTATACATTGATTCTGACAGGCAGACAGACAAAAACAATTTAAATGACAGACAAAAAAAATGATTATTATATTTAAGTTTAACATGATATATGTAATTCATTAAATATCAAGGTTTTAATTCTATTGAAATAATGAAAATCCTACTAATATTATATATGCGAAAGTTTGTAAGAATGTATGGATGTCTGAATGTTTGTTACTCTTTCACGCAAAAACTACTGAATGGATTTTGATGAAACTTTACAATAATATAGCTTACACATCAGAATAACACATAGGCTATAATTTATAATGATATAGTATGAATTATCCAAAATATAGCGAGTGAAACGCGGGGCCTAACATATAACACAAACTATGAAGCGTGAGTGATGTGTAGTTTACTTATCTGTGAGTTTCTAGTGTGTTAAAAGTTAAGTAATTAAGTATGTGTGATAATATGTTCTGTGTGGTGTATCGTGGTATAGTTGTAGGATAGGCGAGGCGTGTATGAAACATTTAGCTGTTACGTCTACTCGAATATTCCTCATTTTCACATTACTTTTTACACCTAATAGCAATAATAATGGCAACTTATGCTAATATACAATAATAGACCTGGCAACGACCACATTAATTGAAAGAAAAAAGAAGGAAAGATATTATTTGCGATGCAAACAAAATTTTTTGCATGAAAATTTCATACTCATATTTTCTCTTGTTTATGATAAAACTATGCAACGTTCATTCAGAATTATAATCACATACATATCCTAATTAACTATCTTTTCTTTTAAAAACGACCAAGGTAGTCTTACACTGATATAAATCTAAAGATTTTCTTCATATGCAGCGTTACGTTACGTGTAAGCACTATGGCGCCTTTTACTTGGATATTTATATTCTATGACCCAAATTCAGGATGAAACAGCAACAATCCATCCAGTACAGGATCTAGGTTTATCAGTATGCAGCTAGGAAATGTCCCCGTTCCAGTTAAGCGCAACACTCATTAGGGTACATTTGTATTAGTCACTGTTGGCTTACAGTCCAGTCGTGCCATACTGAACTACATACTAAATTAGGTATGGAGAAATACATACCTAGACCTAATAAACATACTTAGTACTTCACTATTACTATTTATTTTCTATCGACGTTCAAAGTCCAACAATATCAATGAATGCTTTTTATATAAAAATAGTCAAAAATCTATTTAAAAAATTAGCTTATAATACCTAAAGGTTTACAGGAATCCACTAAACCATTGGACAATGTATTAAGACTGCTCGATCGAGGAGGACGGAAGGAAGCTCGATGGAAGATTGAGGACCAGTTACCCTTGACTACAATAGACAATATTCATTTTATGTAATAGCTTTTTAAGCTACCTTCGATCGATCAGGATTACAGTAGCTAAACAATAATTTACCACGCCATCAACCAGCTTGTAAATCTGCTTTTAAAGAGACAAAAAAAGTATAAAAGTAGCATAACGAAGCATAAATACCGTAACGTTAATAGCCCAAAATCAATCTAAAATTGTAAGCACAAGTTTCCCTTTACCCGTAGCTACTCGTAATATTGTTTATCGCCCTTTGGAAGCGTGGATTGTTCAACTTTATTTTTCGGTCGACTGGGCAGTTCAATCAATGAGTGTCGCGCATCGGCACAACGAAAATATTGACAAACTTTGTATTGAACTTTGAGCTTTGTTATAGCCATTTAGAGTTAATTGTATAAATTATTAAGTTTCTCTATCATCTCTATTGCCGCTTTGAATTCATGTATCTAAATAAAAATTAATTTATTATGTATATTATGTGTTTTTTATAAAGAAGTACATCAATACTTTCTTATTACATATAAATTAATTCTAATCCTAACTTATATTATATTTTCGAAAGTAACTCTTAATAAACGTAGGTAATACTTAAGAATACTAACTAAGCAAACGAAAATACGATTTAATATAATACTTACGCCATCTATTGACGGATAGACTATTGTGTAACAGATACTGTCTTACACAATCATGCTTAAATCACTGAATCGATTTTAATGAAATATGATAAAGAGGTATAGGCTATGTTTTATCGCGATAACAATAGTGATTACGCCGCCTCTATCCATGAGGGGACGGGTTAGAATACTATTTTCCTCTGCCCCCTTGGTGGTAGGGGATCTGTTCCCCGACTGGCTTGCGACCACCAGCATGCGATTCCGACCGCCAAGGGTAATAGGCCCGGCCGGTCGAGCCGCATGTGGGTCAGACTAACCCCCTTCCTTTCCCATCCCATTAATATAGTGGACTTTGGGCTCTTGCTCAGGGTCCGCTGAATCCGCATCATTTTTTTTCTTCACTCCCCCTCCCCACTCTATCTTCGGGGATGCAACGCAGCGACAAAACGAGAGAGTATCTTTTGTTTTACCGGTGTCCATTGGCGATGGTGGCCACTTACCATCAGATGGACCATCTGCTTGTTTACACCTTAATAATTATAAAAAAAAAAACATAATCTATCGAGGTGGGGATAAAGTGCATGTCGAGGTGTGTGGCCGTTATATGTTTGGGAATTAGTCATATATGAATTATAATATAACGATATAGCGATTAAAATGTAAAATTAAACCTAAATTTACGTTGTAAATTGCACCCGGGTGAAGCCGCGACGGGTCGACTAGTAATAAAATATATGTCAAAATGATTGTTGGTTTGTGTTAACAGTAATATAAATACCATAACTTAAATAGCGTCAAATCAATTTAAAATTGTAAGTACTAGTTTCTGTTTATTCGGTCGACCGGACAGTTCAATCAATGAGTGTCGTCGCGCAACGGCACAACGAAAATATTGACAAACTTTGAATTGAACTGTTAAGAGTTTGTTTATAAGATGATTCAATTTATCTAGCATCATTAGAATTTTTCTGGATTCATGCATCTGAATACAGACAAATTTAACGAATATGCATTTTCCTTAGTCGGCTTACTATCAGCTACTTATTTACGATTTTAATGCGACTTTCACCAACAGACAAAGTGAAGGTTTATGTGTATTATACAAGTAAATTATATTTAAAAAAAACAACGGGTTGCAATGGGGGAGTGCCGGCAGAAGTTGAACATTGACGTTGTGCAATTTTGAATATTTTAGAATGGTTAGGGAATTGCTTTATTTATCAGTACAAAAGTACTATTATTTATGTGGTTAAATACAATATTCATCTATTGCGCTATCGTACACAAATTTAAATTCAGTTTTGTATAAAATGTGCTACTAATTAAGCGTGCAAGCGCCGTCTTACGAATTTTCGATCAGGTCAAGTGTTCTGACGCGAATTTAACATTTTTTACCCATACAAAAAGTGCAAAGCTGGAACGGGTCGATAGTTGACAACCACAATCATATTGTAATTAAAACGTTGTTTTGCCCTATATTTTAAGGTGGGCCACCCTTATCAGTTAGAGGGATGAAAAATAGATAGTAGCCGATTGTCAGACCTACTGAATATGCATATAAAATTTCATAAAAATCGGTTGAGCCGTTTCGGAGGAGTATGGTAACTAACACTGTGACACGAGAATTTTATATATAAAATATTAATAGTAAACCAAATACAATAAAACTTAAAAAAAAATTGCGACACATGGGTGCAACAACCTATGCATTTCTGGGTTTCTATCTGAATTATTTTCTTGTTTCGTCCTTTTTAGACCACTCTTTTACGTAGTTAGGTCATAGTTTTTTAAACCTTATTTTTTATACATATAATAATTATTTATAATTTCGTTAGGAAGCTGTGCACAGTGAAGGTATTCTTAGCGATCGCTCGTACGAGTTGAAGGGAAGCGGAGAGGGGGGTAATGGTGGTGCGCTCATTAGCCAATCATATTGGTTAATTTGAAAACGTTTAGTATTTAGTGTTTGATTTAACAATTATCCTCGACCAATTAAAATTACTAAGCACGGTCCAAATTATATTTCCAATATAGTGGACGGTCCAAGATGGTCGACTAGTTAGTACTGAGAAGAATGCGAAAACTCTATCCTGATTAAGATGAAACTTGACCTATGAACATAGGGACTGAAACTTTCTAGTATTTTTTTTCGGAATGCATTTTAAACTAATTGATTAAGCATACAATCTAGTTATAAACGTCGAAGGGAAGCGAAAGCGTGTACATTATGCAAAGCTACTAGTACATCTGAATTTAATGTTTAACTTTCGTGAGAATTGCCTTATAAATTTTATGAAAAGGTCTAAATCTTGTGCTTATATGGTCACGTGGAGAACATTTTAAGCACCCGGTACAGTATTACAGTTCTATATTATGCAATTTATTTAAACCTGGATTTCGTTTCCTTTTATTTGGGTCAAAAGAATGACTACAATCTAATACTACAGTATGTAAATGTTACAATAGGAAGCTGAGTAGTGTATTTGGGGCTTGTTATATAGATGCAGGTGTACGAAAAACACTGTACATGCTCTCTTCTATACAATGCTCTTACATTCGCCTCCACTGCTCAATCTTACCTACTCTATAGACCTAACACCATTTATTGTCATGTGGGCCCGACTTACCCCTCCCTCTCCCATCGCATTAAGGCTGCGGATCTAGAGGAGGGGTTTAGGATCCGCTAAAACCGCAGCATTGTTTTCTTCACTCCCCTCCCCACCCTGTCTTCGAAGATGCAACGCATCGACAGAACAAGAAGGTATCTCTTGTTTTGTCGATGTCCATGAGCGACGGTGGCTACTTATCATCAGGTGGTGGACCATCTGCTCTTTTGCAAACAAAAAAAACTCTACTTTTTTTTATGATAGATAAGGGACAAATGAGCAGACGCTTCACCTGATGGAAAGTGGCCACCGTCGCCGATGGACATAAGATTATAAGATTGCCGCCTAAGATAGAATGAGGAGGGGGAGCGATGAGAAGACTTCTGCAGTTCCAATCAACCCCGAATAAAAACCCGGTGTTCACTGGAATCGCAGCAGTAATAGGATGGGAGAGGGAGGGGTAGATCTGGCCCACATGCGGCTCGGCCGGAATGCGTCAGAGACACTTGGCGGTCGGATTCACATGGTGGTGGTTGCAAGCCAGTCGGGAAACAGATCCTACCACCAAGGGGGTACTGGGTTACTCGGCTCTTACGAGACGCTCTCCCAGCGGCAGAGAGGAATTGTATTCTAACCCGTCCCCTCCCGGGTGCTCTAGTATATCTAGCAACTGCTCTAGTGTATCTAACAGCTGATACACTAGAGCAGTTACCCAGTTGTTAATATTATGAAGCTGAAAAGTCTGAGGTTTGTATTACATGTACAAGTTTATAAGTCCCTTCAACAACACTCATACGTTATATAGATCATTTATTAAACCACCAACATAAAAGGCTTATAATGCAATTTTCAATTTCAACATTTCAACATAATTATAGTTTAAGTGATGAATTTTAATGTATTCTGAGTTACGTACTGAATAAAATATGAAACTCCTCTTATATCAAATACCTTATATGAATGCACACCATGCAATACATAAAGAATCTCCCCAATTTTCCAATTTCCGAATTCTTAGTCCATAGAATATGCAGACACGAGGGTTAATACAAATTTATGTTCTCTACATGCTTTGAAGAAAAATTGAAAATCCAGTCCATTTACGTTTAAATAGAGAACCTGGGCAGTGAAGGTAAGTGTATCACCAACGTTTACCTTGGTCACAAGTCCAAGACCCTGCTTGGGTTTCTCTCGTAATTGTAAAAGATCATAATGTTTAGATGTTTATCGGTTCAGTAGCAGTATCTACGTTGCGTTTACTCAATATCACCTCCCTTGTGTTCTTTAATATAGGGGGTATATTCTCCTCTCCTCTCCTCACCTCTCTCTTCTTTTTCTTAAATCTCCGACATATAGACAGAATGTAATAATGATGACTTCGATTACTACTGTTAAATAAAATATTCTATAGGCACACTAACAGTATGAAGGCTTGACTAGAATATTCTTCTGAAGGTAATACTTTATACTCAGAGCTTCAGCTTTAGGTACTGCTAAAATACACGCGATGTAATAATAATGATTTCTGTATAACTTGTAGGATGCTACCCAAATCAATCCTACCAACATAATAAATAACAGTATGCTTCTCAAATTAGTATTGCTAAAATCATAATTAACATTTCTAAGAACTAATGACTTACAGATTTACACACAAACATATTTGTATATTTTTGTGCCTGTTTTAAAAAAAAACTGTTATTGGATGCTAAAAATTCTGTTGTTTTATATTATTAGATTTTTTCTAATATTATTCGGTAGATATTTCATTAATTGTTACCTTATTGATAAAAAAAAATTAAAAGAAAAAGGTTTTTCATAAATATCCTCTTCCTTATATTTGTGAATTTATTTTAGTGATGAGAATCTTAGATTGACTTCTTATTCTAGAGATGTGCAAGGATGTGTTTGTTAATAACCAATAGTCTCTTGTGAAAACACAACTTAAGTTAATTCAAATTGGAAATGTGAAATTATAATCATAATCGGTCATAAAGTACAGATTGTATATAAATAATTATTTTAAAATATTATTAAATTAATATTATTGAAAAATTTCCCGAATTTAAAATGTTACGTCACGAGATCATATTGCATTATTATCTGTTTTTGTAATAAATGAGGGTTAACCCTTAAACCGTAACCCTCGAATTAATTTATCATGTGAATCAACTTATTAGGGTATTGGTTTGTAACAGATAATAAATGTATCGTAATCATTTACGGTTCAATGTTGATAAAAACGAATGAATGAACGCTATATAAATTATCGAAAGATACAGCTCAACCTTTATCTGATTAGGTGTTAGTTGATTGATCTATTGTCTATAAGCTCTCTCATAATTAATATAATCATTTTTTAAAATATGCAAACAAAAAACATGATACAAATGTCAGAGAATTGATTCCCACCACCTCTTCCACAGCCCAAACACTAACTACAACAGATAATAACTTACATGGACCTCAAAAAGGGTGACCTTAATCACGACGCTAAAATACTAACTTCCATGTACACATGAAACTCCAGAGACTGACTCTAATCTATCGTAAAGAAGGTAAATATACTGTCTACACGCGGGTATACTTGAAATAAAATAAGAGGAACTATCCGGGAATATTTTATACATTAGGCAGAATATAAATATAATATGTCAGGGTATAGCTGGGGTAGGATAATAGTGAAGGTCGTGTCGGGCTATAGTTAGAGTAGAATAATAATAAAGAGGACTCTTTGTCACTTCCGTCGCGTCATTTTAATATTTAACGATTTTTAATTGTGTCAGTCATTTTTAATAGAGGAGGTGAGTGTTATGATCACATAAAGGATATCCTTAAGCCTTAAGGATAATAAAATTGTAAAACAAATTGATGTATTAAATGGCATTTTGAAAAGAGCAACTGTTGAGTTTCTTGCCAGTTCTTCTCATCAGTAAACTGCTTTCTGAACTGGTGGAAGCTTCAGAAAGCAATCTGAATATTGAAACAATCATTTTCACGTTCAAAAAAATTTAACAGTAGCCCCCAAAACTTTTTTTGCTTTATTGTACACGTCAGCAGTACTTGATACAGTTAGCGCAAAAAGAGTGCGAGCCTGTCAGGAAACTTCACCGTACAGTTTGTTTCAGCCTGTTAAAAATTCGATGTATTTTTAAAATGTTACTAGTTTTTCATAACACATAAAATCGTTTTTAAATTGTTTAATAATTTATTTAAAATTTCATCTAATTAACTTGTCTGATTGTTTTTATTCAATAGTACTTCTTGGAATATTTATCATTTATTATAATTCAACAGCGACCCGGACCTTTGGAAGGAGTGCGCGGAGCCGTAGCTAACACGTAGAGAGCCTTTAGACAATTTAATTTAATAAGTGATATGACAGAAACCGCGTCAGTAGCTCAGTGGTTCGGGCGTTGGATTCATGATCGATTAGTCGTGGGTTCAAATCCCGGATATTGGAGTACTGGCGTGGCCCACTCCTGACACAAGCATGCAAGCTTACTAAGAGGGGTAAAGGGAATACTAGTAGTATGTGATCCATACTGCTAGGAATCTTTAAAAAAAAAACGGTGATTATCCCTGTATGTACTATGAGATCTTTTTCAAAATTCTATAGCTCTGCTGTATTTTATGCTTTTTTTATTTGTATTACTTTTTTGATCCCATTTTATTCTAAATTGTGCGCCATTTCCAAACTTATTCCGAAAATTCCAAAACTACTTTTTTCCTGTTTTTTTTTTCAGTATAAATTTTATATATCGTAATCCTAACCAATATTATAAGTAAATATTTAAGAATACAAACTAAACAAATGTGTGCGATTACGCCATCTATCAACGTGGGGATGAAGTGATTATGGAGATGTATGTCCGTTATGTCTTTGAATATTAGTCATATTTAAAATAATCTATCTAAATACATATAATAAAACTGTAGAGGTTGAATTTCTGTACAATGAAAAAAAAAATGCTAAAAACCGAGTCAGAGGGATGTAAAAAGTGAAATTGAAGCAATTTTGAAAACAAATTTTTTGTTTGTCTGTTTGTACGGGCTAATCTCCGAAATGACTGGACAGATGTAAATGAAATTTTGTAAGGTGGTAGCTTATACCCCTGGTCAACTTATAGGATATTTTTGATCCCGGTTGGAATAGTTAAAAAAATGCAATTAAATAAAGAGTTTTGTATACAACATCTTATGAACTTAATTTAAAAATATAGTGATATCGCAATTAAAATGTGAAATTAATCCTAAATACACTAATTAAATTGCATCTGGGCAAATCCGGGATGGTTTGACTAGTATTAAACATAACTTTATTACTAACATTCAACGTGTCTAGATTATAATATAGTTAATTTCTTAGGACCTCTAGAGAAACAGCGTACATGAACATGACGTGCTCCTGAATAAATTAAGATGGACTATTATTACTGATATGACTTCTTGGTTTAAAACATTACCTAAAATTTAATAAATGCTTATCTTCATAATATATAGAAAAATACAATTTCTTATATGTCATCATAGTATCTCATTGGAAAAAAGGAGGTTTTAACAAAGTCGCCACCCGCTGTATGTACATTTAGATTTTTTTAAGGCAAATTTTCACCAATAAATTTAGATTATCATAGAATACCAGATTATCATAGAATGAGAGAGAAATTATGCCCTTACTGTACAGCAATACGTATACACATGCAATTAAGACGGAGCCGAGCAGTGCCTGGGGCTTGAGACAAGTGGCAAGAGCTCTTTCATAATATATTAACTCTCATCTCCACCACTCGACCTCGCTAACGACAATCCTACTAATATTATAAACGCGAAAGTTTGTAAGAATGTATGGATGTATGTTTGCTACTCTTTCACGCAAAATGTACTGAATGGATTTTAATGAAACTTTACAAAAATATGGCTTACACATCAGAATAACATATAGGCTATAATTTATAATGATATAGCGTGAATTACCCAAAATATAGCGGGTAAAACCGCGGGACGCAGCTAGTAGATAATAAAGTAAACTTACGTGCACTTCAAGAAGGGTGACCTTCACCGCGACACTATAACACTAACTTCCATGTACACTGCGCGAAAACACCAGAGAGACTGAGACTAATCTATCGCACTAAAGGTTATATATTGTCTACACGTCGGTATACTTGACTTAATATAAAATGACCTACCCGCTAATACTACTTTATCAACGGTGTTGCTAACAAGAAGAAGGTTTATATGTCCAATAACGCATATTATAGTACTACTAGCTGACCCGGCAAACGATGTTTTGCCTTACCACTTGGGGGTATAAAAATAGATGTTGACTGATTCTGAGACCTACCCGATATACTCACAAAATTCGAATCGAAATCGGTCGAGTCGTTTCGGAGGAGTTTGGTAACAAACACCACGATACCAGAATATTATTTTCAAATACAAATAATAATGAATGACGAAAGTAGCTCGTCTGTGTGTTCGCTTATATATGTCAGGAATATTAAAATATATCATACATGCAGACAAAGTAGCAGATCGGTAATAAAATAATAAAGATATAAGAAATATATTTAGTTTTGATTTTTTTTCTCATAAAGACCAATTTTGTAAAGTATTCGTTAGTTTTTGAGATAAAAAATGAGAGTACATACTACTTGTAGAGTATTTACTAACTTCAATAAAATATTTTTAATGTTACGTATTTACGGTATTTTCATCCTTCATGTGTCCTATAATACATTGCATCAAAATATGCATATATGGCCGTATCTTTTGATTCCATAGACATATTGACCTCCAAACGTTTTCGAGACATACGCACGAGCAATTTAATAATTTTGTACCCGAAGCGAGTGGTGGTCAGCAACTAAACAATAAATAAAATAATTGCCTAAGATTTAGTGGTAAAAATTAAATTTTCAGGCTTTTAAACAAACTTTGTTCATAAATTGTTTTAATTAATTTCGCTTTAGAGGTTTCCCTATATTTCTTAACAAAGTTGTAAATTTGTTTCGCGATCTCAACAAAATTAAACGCTCATGAACTCTCTTTATTTAAATAAAACTTAAAAATTACCTATTATGGACTTGCTCACAAAAAGTTGAGTTTATCTTTCGTTTTTATTTTATGAATGGCTTGAAACCTGAGAGTAATTTTTAATTTCGTACAAGTTGATCCATAAAATATGAACCCAAACGCATGAGCTGAAAATTTGCTTATTATACGTTTGATGAATAACGTACATAATCCAATTAGTTTTCTAAGAAAAAGACCAAAAATATTTTTATTAAAAATAGTTTCATTTACGAGTAGGTATCGACTCTTTCCATTATTGGTATAAATAGAAGATAGGAATGGGATAAGAAAAAACTATAAAAATTAATTATAGATCAATATAAGCGTTTTTATTACATATTGCACTCATTCTGAGGAGGAGACGCGGCTCAGCAGTGGGCCATTACTGGGTTGTGATGATAATGATGATGATATATTGCAACTAGGCGGTAAATTTAGAAATTTTAATTTCTAAAATATTTTTTTTTTTTTAATAAAAAATATTGTGCATTTTTTAGGATACATGGAAACTTATGGTACGGAAGCCAGTGACAAATTTCATGACCAAGTCCCTCCCAAGCGAAAATTCGTGAAATGCATAAGGGTACTCGTGAACGTCAGCTGCGATTCCGTGGGTGGGACGAGCAGTGGCAGTCTCCCAAACATGTAGAAAAATATTTTTTTTACAGTCATTTCCTCCCATTTTAAAATTTGTCGGTGTTTACCTAGTATCTTGAAGGAAAAATAAAGTCAGCTGACTATAACGTGGTGGAATATACATCAGCTGGCTGCTTGACCATGTAACATTTTGTTTTTTTTTTATAGCAAAATCACAGTTACCATTTAAGTAGCTTTTTACCAACAGGAGTTTCATAAGTGATTGAACGGAATCGAAATCGAAAATGTGGAAATGAATGTCGATGTTTATGATGTTAGTAATAATATATCTGATTATATTTAGAGGATAATCCGTTAAAATTATCCTTTAAATATAATTTACTATACGAAAATGTTTAATAAAAAAAAAATATATCTTATAAATAAAAAAATCTCGTGTCACCATATTTGTTATCGAATTCCTCCAAAGCGGCTGGATCGAATTTTGTGACATTTTTTGTGTATATTCGATAGGTCTAAGAATAACACATAGGCTATTTTTTGAACCCCTAAGTAGTGGCGGTAGGCCACTAAAAATAACGATAAACCAACGTTTATTGCATCAGTTGAATGCCTTTTATATTACTTGTCAAACAAATAAACATCGATTGTAGAAGTATAAGTTTGTAATAATATGGTTGTCGTAACGTTAATTTATAATTTTAAGTCACAAAGACCAGATAAAAATAAAAACAACCCGCATTAAAGTTTACTAAATTGACTCGTCGAGTATAAAAGCTTGCTTCTTAAAATTCAAATTCTATTCTCCTTTCTCATACAAAAGTGCTCTTTATATTTATCTCGTTTAAGCTAAATTTTTGCATTTTCAGCGAAATATTGCTGTTTTATATCTAGGGCGTCCTGTATGACGATGCCAGTTTTAGACTTTTATTAGATAAGAGACCATAAACTGAGAAAAAATATGTAAAATTAAATTTAGACATATAAAACATAACTCAACAACATAATGTTTATAATAAAACATAGAATAAAAAACCTATAGCAATACTTTTATTAAAAACACTACAGCAATTTCAAAAATTTTAAAATAATAATGTTTTGACTTTCATTGGTGTAAAGATGCACTACTATTTTGAATCTTTTTAAACATCTTTTATGCAAAGACTTAAATTTACGTTAAAATTTTGTAATATGTGTAGACACCTATTACAAAATTTTACCCACAGGAATTGCTTTTTCCACAAAAGGCTTATATTATATATTTTTAACCACCAAATTTAAAGAATCTATATGCTAAATTTCATTCAAATCGGTTAAGCTATTTTAGTGTGACGTTCAAAAATACTGACAATATAAAAATATTTAGGCATTCAATAAACATTTTATTATTATCCAGCAGGAACTATGATTTTTTCGGGATGGATAGTAGATTTTTTTGCAAACGAGCACACGGTCCATCTGATGGTAAGTGGCCACCATCGCCCATGGATATCGACCAAACAAGAGATAGCCTCCTGTTTTATCGACGCGTTGCTCGAAAATAGAGTGGGGAGGGGGGATGAAAAGAAAATACTGCGATTTAAGAGGATCCTGTGGACGAGCTCAGAGTCCACTAGATCCACAGCATTAATGAGAGGGAGGGTGTACGGGTCTATGACACTTGGCGGTCGGATTCGCTTGCTGGTGGTCGCAAGCCAGTCGGGGAACAGATCCCCTACCACCAAGGGGATGCTGGGTTACTGACTCTTACGAGATGTTCTCCCAGCGGCAGAGGGGAATAGTATTCTAACCCGTCCCCTCACGGGTAAAAATTATGATAATCCAGTGATTGAGTATGGAGTATTATATTAGTAAGAAGTAAGATCAGCAAGATAAAAAAATATAAATATCGTTTACTACATCTCTGCTATAAAAAATGTATATGTTTAGTACAATTTATTATTATAATAACCTTACATTTTGAAAACAAATAGTGATCCAAATATAAAACGGCAATTGTCTGTCTCCATCGTAGAATTTTTATCAAGTACCCATTTCAAGCTTGAAAGCTGTAAAAAATTTACGTGAACTGGCAATTTTGCCGTACAAGAATTTTATATAACATTCTCACTGCGCTGATATCCTCATAAACCGCCTTTACTATACTCGTACTACACCAGTGTGTTGTTATACTTTACACACTGAGAACTTGATACACTGAATTAATAAAGGTCATATTAACAACACCGTTACTGAGTTCAAGATCTCACCCGGTAACGATCGGATAGAGCTCGGTATCGCGATGCTAAGACTCCTTTACCAAGGTCTGGTATAAGTGTTTGATATTGGTTACTCCGTTTTTCGTTAACAACAACATACAAGAGATATAGTTGGAGAAGTCAAAACTTGAACAATAACATTGTGAGGTCTTGAATATTCCCAAAAAACAAAATTTAAAAAAAAACAAACTGTTTTATTGAGATCTGGCTTACATACGGTGAGTCCAGAACGAATCACGGGACTTTGGAAAGATAATATAATTCTACGGTTTAAGTAGCCCAAAATTCAAAAAAAAACTGTATTATGCTCCTTACGAGTTTTCGATCAGGTCACGTGTCCTGACGCGAGTTTCACAACTGGACAAAGCCGCTACAGAAGTTTTTATTTCAAAAATAAAATAAAAACATAGTTTTTGGGATAAATAAAACTGGTTTTTTTATGGTATTTGTCTTAATGTGGACAAGGAAAATAAATTCTGTCTTACGTCCCAAATCAATAATCAATCTCAATCAAATCAGAAGATTGAAAATAGATTTCTATCTTGGGAAAAAATGCAAAAATTGTGGATTGAGTTTGATTATTAATTTCGGGCGTTAGTGAAGTAATGATTTTTCTGTTTTCCAATCAAAAAATTGCGTCAAAACAGTGCTTATTAAAGTACGATAAACATTTTCTAACAGAACGAAATTTCTACGAAAATCGTTATTAGATATACTGCCAGGAGGCTGGGAAGTACTTGGAACATAAGACTCAGGCCTAAACTGCTCGACATAATTACCTAATAATAACCAAAAAAGTGTAACGACTCACTTTGATAGTTAAATATTCAATATTACATTTATGCAATTACTCAAACTGCAACAAATCTATTGGAAACAGAGCTGACCTACATATTTTCAATCCCATATCAACAGTGTTGCTAGCTGAAGTCAGAACCGAAGTTTGAACTGACTAGTGAAACATTTGTTCGTATTAGAATTGTAAGTTTATAAATTAGTGTTCGCGTATATATCCTTTAGTGCGATAGATTAGATTCAGTCTCTCTGGTGTTTTCGATCAGAGTTCACGGAAGTTAGTGTCGTGGTTAAGGTCACTCTTCTTGAGGTCCACGTAAGTTAACCTTTGTATTGTATTGTATGTGGGCTCTTGTTTCCGCACTCAGACTCTAGTTTGGTCCATTGTGCGTGCAAGGATGACTGGCCAGCCAGTATAGACTATACTAGCCAGCCCAGATCCTTCCAAAAGCGCAGAAGTATCCTAGGAGCTTCACAGGCTTCTTGGAGCGACCTCATGTACTTGAGGATTTGTGCCCGTTGTGTGGCGACGCCCACGAATTCCAGGACAACGTGGGCAGTCGTATCGTCTGCTTTGAGGCATCCCCTGCAAATAGGACTGTCTGTCGTGCCTATAGTAAATAGATGTTTATTAAGTGGACAATGTCCCGACATTACTCCCACTATTAAACGTAGATCAATGCGATTAAGACTGAACAGTTTACGGGATAAGCTCTTTGACAGAGCAGGGAGAGCTTGTTTGGACTGCCTACAGTCTTCCGTGTTCCTCCATCTCGCATTGTGCGTGTCTATGGTAAGCTGGCGCAGCCATGAGCGAAAGGTATTGAAGGAAAGAGGAAGGTATGGTGCAGGTAAGTTAACCTTAGTATCTACTGTAGTTAGTTTAGCCTTTAACCCTACACTTTGATCGCCTTCCAAGGCGCTGACCGTCTTTCTGTCTAAACTGCACGTGTATATGTATTGCTGTACAGTAAGTGGCATATTTCCTATCTCATTCTATGACAGAGTTCAATTCAATTTATCAAGAGTCTCTTTGAAAGCAATATAAAAAAATAATAAAAGGAATTCATCTTCACATATTGATCTTGTCGGAAAGATCACTCACCGGTCTAAGTGGATAGTCACTTACACGAGAGTAAAGCTCGAGCGTTAGTTTCAAAGTGAGCCGAAGCTTATTCTGGAGAGTGAAAAGATGAATGCGATGCGACCCGTTTTTCTTTATCCGTTTAAATTTGTATCAGACTGCGCAAAGTTTCTCATCCTTTAGTTAACACGTCAAAACTATTTTAAATTTTTTTTTTTTTAAATAAAACCTGCAGTAAAATACCATGAAAAATAAATGCCTCGGTTAGTCGCCGAGCTAACTCTTCCTGCTGGAGATGACTAATATTTTTAAGGATTCTTAAAATGTAGTGCAAATGTAGGTGGAATAATAATTAACTTTATTTATAATTGTGTACATTAGTTAATACGCCTGATTATCAAAATTTATAACTCTTATAAATGATGTAACTAACTATGAGCTTAATCATGAAACAAGGCTCAAAGAAATTGAAATAGAGGATGCCATTTTGTATGGGAGTTCGTTATATATACAAAAAAATATGTTGAAAATTAAAACTAAATACGCTGGGTAAATTACTTCCAGGTGTAGCCGTGATGGGCTGACTAATCACTACGTAGTATAAAACAAAGTCGCTTCCCGTCTGTCTGTCCCTATGTATGCTTAGATCTTTAAAACTACGCAACGGATTTTGATGCGGTTTTTGTTTAATAGATAGAGTGATTCAAGACGAAGGTTTATATGTATAACTAGTCGACCCTCGCGTGATGCTCCGCTCCTATTAGCCTCAGTGTGATGATATAGCCTATAGCCTTCCTCGATAAATAGGCTATCTAACACTGAAATAATTTTTCAAATCGTAACAGTAGTTCTTAACATTAGCGCGTTCAAGCAAACAAACAAACTCTTCAGCTTTATATTTTAGTATAAATCTTTATACCAGTGCGAAGCCGGAGCGGATCGCTAGTTTTATATATTAATACGTTGCTTCTAGTACTTTGCGTTGATATATAATAGCTGACTACAAGTTATGTTAGAGCGAAACATGGTCTCCTACAACGAATAAATATGTTTCAGCAATATTCGCATATTTGTATATGAACAATGACTACTAAATCTGTTCGCATAGTAAGTTTAGCTCATCGGTATTCATCGGGTGGTGTGTGGTGTGTGGGTGAGTGGGTGTGGGCATCGAGTGAAGCGAATTTATGATCTCTGTGTAGCTGCCGTGTTGAGATAAATTATATTGCCGCTGCCGACCAGACATAGTGATCAGCAACTATCAAACGCGTAAGCGTATCCTTAGCTTTGTAACAAACTGACAACGTAATAACTATCGTTTTCTTAAGCGAGGTTCAGACGTGCGTAATGTAATGCGTAATATTGTAAAGTTATACGTAACGCGAGTAGTGTTTATCCCTCTATTATTATGGTGTAAAGTTAATTATAAGTTTGATGATTGTTATTTTACACTCTTGAGGGTAAAAGAAATAAACAAACTATTAACAGCCTAAAAATACGTTTCAAGCTTTTATCTCTAAGAATCACGATACTTCTAAACAACTTTTCATCCTCGCCTTTCATCTTACAACCCCTTTTTCACATTAAAAAGTAGCTTATGTCCTTTCTCAGGCTCTAGACGATCTGTATACCAAATTTCAAATAAATCTGTTCTGTAGTTTTGGCATGAAAACGCGACTGAAAGGCAGACAGATAGATAGAGTTGCTTTCGCATTTATAATAATAGTAATTAAGTAAGGATTGTAATGACTGCAAAGAATTAAAAGGTATGTAGCATCAATATACGAAAAATGCTGACTGCTGCTGTAAGTAAATGTATTTCCTAAATAAAGTTTTTTTTAATAACTTAAATATTAGCAATATAAATAAACTCATAAACACATCACTCCATAATATAAAACATATTAAGACGTTTTGTTTGTTGTTAATACTACATTTTTGGTAACATTACTTACACACTACACACTGTCTGGACCTAGGTTTTCAGATCATCATTATTTTACCAAATGACGAAGTATTATGAAATAGTCAAATGTATGAAGGTATGAAATCATCCTAATAACTTATTTCACTAGTTTTAATTTTTGTGTTACACAAATAACAACTGCATGTAAAATAAATTATCCCAATAGTCGCCCAAAAGAAATAATATATTAAATTCTACGTAGATACGAGTATAATAGTTGCTTTTGATATAAATTTTTTTACTACCCAAAACAAATAAATTACTTAATATTTTGTTTATTAATGTAGCAAAAGCTTAAGAATATTTATCTCAATATTTCTTACTTATTATAGTATGGTAAAATTGGCAATTTTTTAAGTAATATCAAGTAAAGTAGTAAAGAGTCGTTAAGCAAAAAGGACACTCGTTCCTTAAAAGACTTCGAAACGAGGTCTCAGCTTGAAAGCGAAAGAAAACCAGTGTCAAAAAGGAATGAAACTGTGACGTAGCCACTTTCGTAATGAAAGGAACACTACGCTCTGCTACTAGATAATTCTAGATTAGAAATAGATGAGATTTGAAACATTGGTTTTGTAACTGTCTTTGTACTACTATGTAATGAATTAAAGTAGAGCTAGTTATTGAATGTGTTAATTACATTGCATTATAAAAGACAATTATAATATGTACTGGTTTGGGGATTCTTCCTATTTTTCCAGAGACTCGTTACTGTGTAAAATTAGTCAGTTAATAAAATAAACCCCTGAAGGGACGGGTTAGAATACAACTGGCGCTGGTAGACAACTCTAAATAACCTAGTGCGAGTAACCCAGCCCCCTCTCGGTGATAGTGGATCTGTTCCCCGACTGGCTTGCGACCATCAGTATGTGAATCTAACCGCCAAGTATCTTTGATACGTTCACATCCTTCCTCTCCCATCCCATTGCTGCGGTTTCAGTGGACTCGGGGTTTATGCTCACGTGATTCATGGCCATTTATCATCAGGTTTAAGGATCTCTTCCTGGTCCCGCTCGAACTCGTTACCAAACATTTAACTAAACAACAATTAGACTCGTGCGATCCTTAATAATGGCTCATACTTGTTTACTATGATGCTCAATATTTAATCTACTAAACTACTCTTCTAACTGTTGTATATCTATCCCAATAAAGTCCACAAGTCGTTGAGATGGGGTGTATTTAAAATTAATCAAAATAAATCATTATTAGACTGTTTTTACCAGAGATGAGGCTAGCGAGGATATGTGTTGTAAGAACCAATGGAATATTTTCATTATTTCTGGTGCAGCCTTACTATACAGTAATATTTTAGTAAAGTAAATAAGTAGGGACTATTTAGAATATTATTGCCACTCTATGTTGCATACATTATTTTCATCGGACATCACTACCTATTATATAACATTTATCACATACTTATTAAAGCATATCTATTCCACACAACGGATATTATACAACTGACGCCATTTTGTAATATACTATAGAAATGTATGAAGTAATCCGTTTGTCTTCTACTTGTAATAATTTTAAGTAAATCATTACACAACATTGTAAGGCTTCAGTATTGTATAGCAGGTTGTATGATACAGGTAAACCGATTCTGCACTAATCAATAGACTTAGTGCGAATACTATCCTCTTTGATGTGATATGCTTGTATTATTGCAGAGGTATATCAATTGCATATTAATATACTAACTTCAATACATCAATATCCACATATCAGATCAGTCCATTTCTACGAGTATCTGATTGTCATACAAATATTATGAAATAGTGAATAAGAAGAAGGATGTTCATAATAATCTTAGCAAATATATTTGTCCTTTTCTAGCAATTGCACAAATAATTTGAACTATAAAGACAGATACACAATTTCGTAAATGATTAATGATGATAAATTCATATTGTGAGATGATAATCACTTTCTTTATCTTTTTTATAGCAGTTAAGGGGCAAACGGGCAAACAGTCCAGAAAGAGTGTCCAAAGCGTGAGAGTGAACCCCGAGTCCACTAAAACCGCAGCATCAATGAGATGGGAAAAGTAAGGTATGGATGTCATGTGGCTAGACCGGTGCACGTCAAGAAATTTGGCAGTCGGATTCATCTATGAGTCAATTAAGTCTGGAGACACAGATCTCTGGTTATGATCTAAGTTTGGAGATCTTTGGTCTAGAAAAAAGATTCCTAGGATCCGCTGTTTTGATATAATTTGGCTGCAAACTCAAATGGCAACGGTTAGTCATAACACTCGACGTATAATTACTCCGATATTCTTAGATTAAATATTATATGGCAAGTACAACACCATAAAGATGATAAAAAGAATACTTTTCTAGCATCGTTTCAAATTACAACTAACGCCATCTATTAATGATGCTAATTACAAGTATAAATTTATTCTTGTTATGATTAGAAATAATTGAGAAATAATTTCTGTAACTAATCTTCAATAATTGGATCTCAAAATTCCTAACAGTTATTTAATTTGACTTTGTAGCTTATATAAAACATTAAATGTAGTAGTTATTTCGTCTATATTTCATCAGGAATAGCTAGTGGCTTGTATAACAAACATCCATGTCTCATTAAACAAGAGACAAGCACCTGGGGCCAAGAGGCATCTGTATTGCTTTGCTTGCAACTCGATACATGAATATTTCATAAACCCCATACGTAAACTCACTTGAAATTACAGAAGCAAAACTTACAAATATACGTAGATATATTTTATTTACATAATATAATAAAAAATACATAATAAAGACTATTTTGGAAAATTTCACTCTTAATCTGATATTTGATAATTTCTACGGCTTTATAATGGCTAAGTGTGTGGCCACCATGCTTAAAAAATAAAATTAAATAAAAATAATTTCGTATCAGTTTGATTCCACATTACGAGTTTTGGTAACAGAAATTTAAAAATAATTATTGACTAACAAACAGCGCTTAAATATGTCTGAGTCATTTTAGTCTCTTTTTAACCGACTTCAAAAATTCGATTCTCAATTCGACTGGTATATATAGATTTTTTTATGTATGTATACCGATTATGCTGAGATTTATGATCAGATTTACGTGATTCTTCTCTAGTTTGATGCGGAATAGTTACGATTTGGTCCCACAAAAATTTCACATAGTTTGACCAAGTGGTTTTCATTTTATAAACAATCTTTCAGTTTTTGTTTCTTGGGGTCTATGTAGTTTAAGGCGCGCGGCACCTTAAATAAAATTACTATTCAATATATGACAATAAAAAGCAACGAAATTTTATAATCTAGCTTATTTACAGAACAAACTATTACAGACACAAAAAACCGACTTCAAACTAAAAATGAACTAAAAAGTAAGAAATAATTCCGTTACTTTATAAAGACAATCTTATATAAAATTCTCGTGTCACTATGTTAGTTCATACTTCTCCGAAACGGCTCGACCGATTTTGATGAAATTTTATATGCGTATTCAGTAGGTCTGAGAATCAGCTACTATCTATTTTTCATCCCCCTAAATGTTAAGGGTGGCCCACCCCAATTTTTTCAAATTTATATGGCAAAACAACGTTTGATGGGTCAGCTAGTAATATATAATAATTGTTATTTTTGAAGTCATCACATAAGTACAATGTCAAACTAAATTATAATTATTACTCGAGTAAGGTAGGAACAAAAGTTATTGTGTAATCAAGCATTTTTCGCTTAGAAATTTATCCTTTATATTTACCTATCATTGATATCAAAAGAAACGCAATCTATATATTTATCTTTGTCACTAAACTTAAAGTTAGCGACACCGTTGATAACTTTATATTCGTGGGTAGCACTTTTTACTTTATTTTAAGACTGTATAGTGTCTGTGCATTTGGTTTGGTGTCGTAATGCTGGGCTGATTACTAAGGTTTGAAGTAAGATTTAATATTGGTTACGATACCATTTTAAGTATCGGTCCCATGGAGATAACAGTAATAGGACAATATTTAGAAAGAGTTAAATAAGTGACTAATATTCGTCTAAAGATCTGAAGGCAGAATAAAAATATTAATTTAATAATATCAGATGGATGTATAATTTATAAAAAAAATGATTCTAATGACTTGATCATTATACTTCTTATCTTTTGTACGATAAGTTGACTACCAAAGTCAATGTACCTCATTTTTATCTGAAAATAATATATTTGCAAATAAATCGCTATAAAACGCAAGCTGAATAAATAAACAACTCCCAGTCTGATGCGATCGGATTAATCAAATTTAAAACAACATTTTTAAAATAAATTGAATTTAAAGATTTAAATATACAATCTGTAGAAAATACCAAATTTGATCTATTGATGATATAGTATTACTATTAACATATTGAATGTGATAGAGTATTATTATTAACTGATTATAGCCATTTCTAGCAATCTTCATCATAATTTATCCATTTTATAAAAAAATCTTAATCGTTTGCAACTAAGTGAAACCTTTATAATCTCGTAAGACTTTAATATATGCTTCGATATCCCATAGATCCCCTACTCAGCAAAATTTTATGTAATTCAACTATATCTTTAATGATTTAAATAATTAAATCTAGACATTATTTAATTTTAATACAATTTTTTAGTAAAAATTATTTAAAGTCATATAGTCAGTCAGTCCATTAAGAAATGTTGTCTCAGGTACTCCCAATTCTTTACATGGATCCCTTAAAGTAAAAAATTATAATTAGCGAACTAAACTAAAACTACTTTACAAGTAGTTTTAGTTTCCCGCGTAAGTCCTGAGTTAGTCGCTCTGAGTTAGAGAAACAAAATGTAGGAGATACAATAGTAATGAGGGGACTTTATTATAACAAACAAACACATTAACAATCCCAAAAAGCAGATTTATTTCAGAAACCTTTAACAGAAGTAAACAGAGGCAGATAAACACCATTTGCCTACCAAGGCGATGGATCACATTTCGCTACATTACCCAGGGCGCTTCGCCCTCGCCCCCAGCGCAGCGCCAGGGCTCACGCTGCACTGAACTCATTGTACCCACACAATACACGTAATGGATTACAAGACGCTGGCTAGGCTCTGCTTTTAATATTTTACTTGAATAATAAGTCAAAGCCGCATCTTTCATCTTTTTAACTCGTCTCGGAAAGATCTTGTAATTGTGAAAGAAACCTTTGCGCGAAATTCATCTGTTTAAAAGTACTTTTTCCTTCTTATTACACAAAAATAATAACTGTAAATTTTGGCATCCGTTTGTAGATGAATTTAAACGTTATTTTAGAGGGATTTTTTATATAGCGTAAGCGTAGACATATACTTCTTATATATAAAATTCTCATGTCACAAAGTTAGTTACCAAACTCCTCCGAAACGGCTCGACTGATTTTTATGAAATTTTATATTCATATTCAGTAGGTCTGAGAATCGGCTACTATCTATTTTTCATCCCCCTAAGTGACAGGGGTGGTCCACCCCAAATTTATATGGTAAAACAACGTTTGCCGAATCAGCTAGTATAATTATATAATTTCTAAACATCTTAATATTATAGATACATAAAAATAGACTTAAGTTGGTTATTGAATACATATTTTACAAGGCTTTTTTTAGAAACTTTAAAAGTACCAGATTGAAAGATTCAAACAAATTTATACCAAATATTTTTATTTGATATACAAGATCGATTTTTTTGTAACCACCCTGATCTATGTCAATGTCTAGAAATAACAACTTCTCAAGGGCAAAAGTAAGTTTATTAATCTATAACCGTTAATATTATCTGGGGCAATAATATCACAAACAAGCTTTTCTTTTATTTACGTTTTTTAATGTTTTGCGAAGGTTACTGCTTAATAAACGCTTTAATCATTAAATTAATTAAATTATTTTATCCCGGAAAGATGCATCGTCCCTGTAGAATAGAAGTATAGTAGAAGCTTTCGACAAAGTCGCAGGTAGATACTAGTAACCAATAATAAACTAAAACATTCCCAGTAAGTAACATAGCAGTAGTATGCAGTGTAAGTCTGACTCATCTAGATACAGTACAGCTTAATGCAAATGGAAGTGCTGACTACAATACTCATAACACTGCCAGAGTGGGTGATCTTTCGTGTTGACAGGCTGACGGTTCAAATAGTTTGCCTTTATTGTTCTACGGTTGTCTATAACTAGCCAAACTGTTTCTTGTTTTCCGTATTGACATATTTTCGTTATAAAGTCCCCCATAAAATGTTTATCCTCCTCGTTCAGCGCTTTAGCTATTAAATTTTGAATAATCTCTTCGCATTATCTATCTGTATCTTCGTCTCTAGTAATAACAGTGGTTCAGATGAATACCAAATTCTATCTATTAATAAATAAATGCAGTTAAAATAGTGTCGAAACTACAATATCAAGACTGTTGAAATGTTAACTAGAATATTTCTCTCGATGTAATAATAATGATATCTGTCTTGTCGTCTAGTTTCTATCTGCATGAGACCGATACCATGCAGAAACACACACAAGACAATAATAATATGCACTAGAAACATTAAAATAAAAAGTCTACCCCCGAATATACAGATATCCGCCATATCAACATTCGAAATAAAACGCTATCCAAATCAATTTTGCCAAATTATAACTAACAGTATATACTTTCATTGATAATGTACAGAATGTTGTAAATTAAATTACGTATATGATTTCAGGTAACCGGTAGAAGGTAGCAGGAAGCAGGTAACTGAAATAGGTAAGGCCTGGAGAAGTTTGGATCCGTTATACCATCCGAAACTCTACCCTGCTATTGAGACAATTTCAAACTTTCAATTTATTGACATAATCTCTCAAACTTTGTCGAACTGCAATTACAATGTTTGATAGTGTTTGTTATAAATGTATCATATATTTCGGTTTCACACTTTATTCAACCATTTTCTATAAAATAACTCTATAAACCTCAATAGTTTTATAATTTCGAAAGTAACTCTTAAAAAATGTAGGTAATACTTAATAATACAAACTAAGCAAATAAAAGTGTGATTTAATATACTTCTCACGCCATCTATTGACGGATAGATGGTCTGTCTTATCTGTTACGCAATCACGCTTTAATATCTGAACTATTTTGGAGGAAATTCGGTATAGAGATTGATTAGCACTTGAAGAAGGATATGAGCTATTGTATATTTAAGAATAAATACTAAGAATTACTTTATAAACATATTTTAGGCTACGGATGACTTTAATAATGTACATGACATGGGGTATGTTTTATTGTGAAAAAAACACTTAAGAATATAAGTAGTATACGAGACCGGTCGACTAGTAATTGTATAAAATTGTAAATAAAAACATTTCCCGTTCTTTCTACTAGTGGAAATTGTACCAAAATCTGTGGCATAGTTTAAAAGGAGTTAGCACGTAAAGGGAGTATTGTACTATATTATAATAAAACCACTACATCTTTTAAACCTATTATTTTATCCTTTTAGAGTTATATTTCCCCTCTTTCCTAACAAACTAATATTAAGCTTAAGTCAATGGTATTATAATAGGGATTTAAAATTTTTATATTAATTAGTCACATCATGGAAGTTAAGTAAAAATGTATAAATTTCCACATTTTTAAACCAGTAATTTCAACCTTTTCTGTATTAGATTCTCCCTTCTCCCTCCCTTTACTTTATATATATTGCGAATTTGCTCCAAGTATATATAAGCAAACCTAATGCTAAATATTGTAACAAAAAATATTATAATGTAACGTTTTTACTTCAATATCGGCTGATCGCCATATTCACATAACTATTCATACCGATGATAGCAGACCCTTTTTTGTTGCACTCAGAACTAATACGAGGGACACCGTTTAGCCTCAGTTCGGGCTATTGTGTACGAAAAAGGCTTTTACTTTAGTCGCTAACATAAAAAGTGGGTGTGACATGAAGCGAGTTAGAATAAACGGTTGTCGCACTCCAGTAGCGTGCTATGAGTGATGATGCCTTTGTTTTCACTTTTAATTTTACATAAAATTGCTATTTATTTTTTAGGTAACATTTTATGTATCGACCATTTTTAAAACTATATCCAAACTAATATTATAATTTCGAAAGTAACTCTTAAGAAAAGTGAGTAATACTTAAGAATACAAACTAAACAAACGAAAGTGTGATTTAATCTACTCCTTACGCTTAAATCACTGAACCGATTTCGATGAAATATGATAGAGATAAAGTAGAACCTGAGGAAGGACATAGACTATGTTTTATCGGGAAAAAAATACTCAAGAATCATCATCACAACCCGTCAATGGCCCACTGCTGAGCCGGGTCTCCTCCTCAGAGTGAGGAGGGTATTAGGCCATAGTCCATCACGCTGGCCCAATACGGGTTGGCAGACTTCACATATCTTTGAGAAATTTTAGGGAACTCTCAGGAGTGCAGGTTTCCACGATGTTTTCCTTCACCGTTAAAACAAGTGATATTAAATTGCTTAAAACACACATAACTCAGAGTCAGAGGTGAGTGCCCAGGATCGAACTCGGACCTCCCAAGTAAGACTTGAAGTTTCAACCACTGGGCCATCACTGCCTTAAATTTTTCTGTTTCTAGCAGCGTAATTTAAAATTTATCGCCCATCTAACGCACTTATTTCAACAAAATCACTCATATTGATATCTTTATGCATCTGATTTGGGTAGCGTTTAGGTTTCGAAGATCTCACGATTGTTATACTTCCACAGGAAATGTGTTTTATTATAACATCCGTTATCACACGGCACATATTTGTGTAAACAAAACATATTTGTGTGTTATTAAATTCATGGGAATAGTTCGTGACTAGGAGTAGAGTAGGTTAGATAAATACTCTTTTTAGATGTACTTGTATGAAAAAATCATAAAAAATAAAATTCTGGATTGGATTTAGTCTAATTCCACTAATACAAATAATTTCAATTTCATAAGAAAGCTATAAAAATTGGATATGAGATAATTTTATAAGTATTTTCTTTCCTAATATTTGGTAGAATCTCTACTTTAGTTGGTTTCTTTTCTATTCCAAATCATTTTCGTTAATTTAATCTCGTCACGAGGCCTTACATGTCTCCGTAACCATAAATCTGAATCTCAAATCCAAATAATACCAAACTATCGTAGGAAACCTCAAACATTTGTCAACAAATTCGAATTTAACAAGTTAATTGATTTACTCCAAACTTTACGTCCAAATTTGTCTCAAGGTTCTGTTCGAGAGTGATTTGCGACGTAATTGACAGATGGGATCCGATTGGACGATCTGTTTCCATAAATACTAACTTATAAATACAACGTAGAAATTCCCAATTTGCAAAGTTACACGGGTTCTGATATTTCACTAATTAATTACAGATATAGATTTGTTAACTACGATGACAGGTACATCTAAATGCTTGTCCGCGATTCTCTCTCTACTTAACAAATGTAGCTCAATCTCTCTACACTATGTGTAATTTGGTGCAACTTGATGGAAATCATAGTTTAGTCACCAGAAATGACAGAGCCTTGCTCAGTGTGTCAAATGAAGCGATTCTATTGGCTCAACAAACACATTCCTTGCTACACATCCACGCATATCATTGGTGGAAATGCTCTAAGAAGGGAAAAAGATCATTAAAATATATTGATAATTAAGCCGGTGGTAGTAATAAGGAGTCACTTGAAAAAAAATTTCCATGCGATAGTTTGCATAACTCAGAATACTTCGTCTGAAATTAAAGACCAAAAAGATTTTTTAGTAGATATATTTTCTAAACTATTGGTAGAGGTGCAATCAAAAACTGGTATTTGCAAAAAAATTCAATTTAGTACGTAAAAGTCTGAAATGGTTGAACGTAAATGGTCCAATTCATGAGAAAAACTCGATTAATAGAGAAAAACACGTAAGTACACATTACACATAAGGTGCTAACTCATTACTGTAAATTTTCTGATAATATTTCTTGAAAATTATAGAATCAGAAAATAAAACATTAATCATAAATTTTGCAACCCTTTCCCACTTAAGTCTGATTCTAACTTATAAATAATGAAATAAAAATGATCTAATGATAAAAATGATCATGGCAATGTTTGCAATTTGTGAAGAATTTATCTGAGTATCGCCTACATTACTCCTATTGGAAGTTTTATTAAAAATTGGTTTTACAAATGCCAAGTCGGAAATCTGAACAACCAGACTCGTATGGCTCAACCCAAAAGAGCACCCCGCCCACATAAAAGTGAGATGTGCCTACACAAGTAGGTAGCTCCACGATCGAACAACCAGACTCGTACGGCACACCGAAGCATCTTCAGGAGTAGTTGACTCTACAAGCGTCACTTGCGAAGTCTAATTCGCAAGTGTGATATTTTTAAAAGCTTTAAAACTAATATTATGCTATTCAAACCAATGCTGCCAACATAATATTATACTAGCGGCCCGTCCCGGCTTCGCACGGGTAGAAGATCTTTCTTAAAACATTTTAGCTCTCCCGAATTTCGGTGCTCTCTCTGTCTCGCCGTGTTGCGTGGTACTACACCGGCCCGTCGGGATATAATTTTTGTTTATAATGACATTTTTAATTTTGTAATATCTTTTGATGTCCGATTTTAATAATTCAAAAAGTGATCAGCTGGTATTGAAACAGTCTTGAATACGAAATAATTTAATTGGATAAGAGTAGTTATATTGACGTTACATTATAACATTTGGACATATGGTCTCGCGGAGTTTTTTGTAGATATTGATACGTTCTATAATATTCTAGAATATTTTTTTGTTCTATCATCAATACTTTCCGCAGCGCATGCGATGAAAGACATTTTATTCTAATTTTTAACACCTTGGGTTGGCCTTAGTAACAATTTCTGAGGATCTCTAATTTTTTCTCGTAATAAATGCAGCCTATGTTACTCAGGGATAATGTAGCTTTCTAAGTGTTAAAGAATTTTTGAAATAAGTCCAGTAGTTTTTAAGATTATTCGTTACGTACAAAAATACAAATATTTCCTCTTTATAATATTAGTATAAATGTAGATCACTATGCTTATGCAAAAAATAAATCAATAGATGGCCTTTTATACATAATATATATAACTCTATGTTTCTGAATTTTAATGTTCAACAAAAAAAGGCATAGATAATAACAATGTACAAAGTTACTGATAAATCAACAGTTTCAAAGTATCAATATCAACCTACAAATTGTCAAACTTTCTTATATTGATTGATATAATTTACTAAACTTTGATATTAAATCAACTGACAATACTGATTAATTAATACTTTCAGAACCAATTTTTAATTAAATTGGTTCGCCTAACTTTGTTAATATAACAATTGAATAAAATATAAAAAAAATTAAATGTAGAGGTTCTTAAACTTATTTGATGCGTAGACTACGTAACTGTTAATTACGATGTTGGCAACACTTATAACTTATAATTTAAGGGCTATAACTTAAGGGCTTCGAAGCGTCAGTAGCTCAGTGGTTCGGGCGTTGGATTCACGATCACCAAGTCGTTCAAATCCACGCCAGTAGTCCAATGCCCGATTGGACTACTGGCGTGGCCCACTCTTGACACAAGCTATTTATTAGCTTACTAAGAGGGGTAAAGGGAATACTAGTAGTATGTGATTCATACTGCATATAAATTTTACATTAATGGGATGTCCAAAAAAAGTATGCATTTATCATTATGGATCGTAGATTCTGCTTTACATCTCACCGACTCGCAATTATTTTTCTTTTAAGGACCCCCTGTAACTTGTCAAAAAACCCTGGCGGTTATTATATACTATTTAAGAAATAAATTACCTTTAGACTGTTGTACAATAATATCATTACTGGATAAAGATTACTTTAAGAATCACTGAAGAATAAGGGCTTTCTGTGTCTTCTTTTTATGTTCAATAGTAAGAGATGAATAGTCACGCATCTCTCAAGCTAGAAATGAGCTGATAGTCTTCAAACAGGTTACCAGATCTTCACAAATTGCAACTAATAACCATCTCGATAAAATCAGATGTCAAATATATAAAACTACATCATAAACAGTTCATTATCTTGGGCGATAATATACCATAACTACGAATAGTTTTTATAAAACTTTTAAAATTATTCGATAAAACATTTAGCAAGTGAACATGAACAATTACAACGGCCCCGATTTTAAAGTACTCCATCATTGTGAGCAGCGGTATATTTTGTTGTTCCCGGGCTTTGACTGCATAATACAACGAATTTTAATATATTAATATTTATAAGCGATTCGTTTGTTATTGGCCCGCCGGCTTTGTATAGTGTTTTGTTAAAATCAAAAATAATAACTCAATTTTATATTATAAATAATAAAAAAGTATTATATTTTAAAAGCAATTCGTACCTTATTTTTAGGTTTTATTAATTTTACGAGTCAGCATAATTTTTTTTTTGAGATTCGAAATTAACATTATAAATTTAATTTATATATCAGTAATTCCCAAAGACATAAATGGTAAAATACAGTGATATTGAGGTCAAAATGTGAAAGTAACCTTTATACACGTGGTAAATATCATCCGGGCGAAACCGCGATGGGTCTACTAATACATACATACATACAAATAAATAAAATTGGACTGTCTGTTTGTAATATTAAAATAACCGCTTTTTATTAAGTTCATATTGATCTATACACGGTCTTTACAATTTTTGTCTGTCTGTTTGTTCTTGCTAATCTCTAAAATGGCTGGACCGATTTTGACGGGACTTTCACTGGCAGATAGTTAATGCAACAAGGCGTAACTTAGGCTATTTAACATCTCGCTGCGACCCATACGAGCGGAGCAACACGCGAACGAAGTCGCTCGGGTCGGCAATAATAACTTAATTGTAATGTAAAGCGAAGTTAAGCAAAGTAAAGACAAACTCTACTATTTAAAACGTAGCTGTTTAGAACATTTGTAAAAGTCTAGATGCAATATAATATGGCCAAAATATATCCTTGATATTGACAGATTTAATATACAATATCACCTATTTTATATTTTGATTTAATAGTATTTTCCAATATATCTCAAATAGAATACACGGATGACACAGTTTGCGATTCACTGGCTGCACTCGTAGCTTATTGAACTTTAGCCTTTTTGCATTATTGATTGGAAGTTATTTTTATATTATCTATTTTGCTCACCACAATAAGTAGAGAATGATTTGAGCTTTATTTTTATGTAGTCAAGTTTACAAGGCTTCTGAGTTAAATTCTCTCTTTGCTTTGACGAATGCCGAAATACTTTTAAATACTAAATTGTAGCAAGTAAAAAACACACAGACACATACATTTATCTTTTGTTCTTGTGTCAGTAAGGCTATTATGTGATTTTTTTATTCGCCTCAATTTTTATATAAGGAGCTGTGGATTTTGTAAATAATAAAAATTAAGTCTAGAAAACAGTATATTCTTTAGTTTAAGTCAAGTATACAAAAATAAAAGAAATTGTGTAGGATACATGAAAAATAATACCGATTTCTACTCTCTAAATCTTCTTTTCTTCTATCTTTGTGCCAATTATTCAAGGGTCTGTCCTTTTATGCCAGGAAGGCATGGGTTGATAAAGATATTTTGACGGTTTTTATCTCCTTTTCGTCATCATTCCTTCAAGATTACTATGTTTGGAGCTTACTGTACAACTCTTTACACGTGAAATATATGGGTTAAGCACTCTGTAAAAGCCTAACGCCCTTCGAGTGCCATATTATAATACATTCTGAGTATTGTTGGGGCTGCCTCTTTTTTGTAGCGCATCAAAGATGTTTGCAAAAGCCCATGTAGACTGTTTTTCGCCAAAATGCGAAAAAGAGCAGCCTGAGCAGCCTGCGGAGCAGATCCAACAGCATCCTTGAGATGATTGCAAATCGTTTAGACTGTGTATACGTGAATCACTGCTGCACCATTTCTAATAGATTGACGCGGAAATGATTTCACGTATTTTAATTTTAAGTAAAACTATTATTATATAAGATTAGAATAAATTGTACTAACTAATTGAGTCTAAGTTATTTGAGTAAAAAATTTTGATTTTTTCTTTCGAGTTACAATGTGATATAAAAAATAAATATTCCACATTTTGTTCCTACTATTACAATATTTTAGTAGTGATAAACATACAAACGAAACGAAACTCGCAATCGGCTTCATTTACTCGTTATAATTAATAGCTCCACTCATGTAATACACGCCTGATGAATGATATCATCTCATATGTCACGGGAGTTAATTCTGTACATCATATTACTTTGTTATGTATTTTGTATATATAAACGAATATTTTAATTATTGACTGATATATTATGGGCACAGGGACCCATCTTATGTATGCAAAAAGTGTCTCCAGAAAGCCTTAAAAAGCACTTTAGGGCCAACGCGACACATTCGTCTAATAGGATACAAATGTTCAAAAGAAACATATCTACATATTTTTAATTGTATTTATTTTGTGTTATGCAATAATATAAAAGAAAAAATAATTTCCAAAGAGGCGACGTTCAACTAACTTTTCATTCCTTTACTCATGTAGTTCAAAACTCAAAAACTTAAAATAGTTCGTATGTATTCTGACAGATGGCGTTAGTATTTTTTGAACCTTAAAATACATTTGAAAGCATTTACTTTAATAGTATTCCGGGCACCTTAATTAGCCCTAAACCAACTAATTACTAAACTAAATTTTAAGGTTACTCGTCGAACCGATCAAATCGAAAACAAATTAGACTATATTAAAATCAATATATTAAAAAAAAAATTATTCCTAGATATTTGAAATAAATAATTCAATCAAAATAGCTTATTTTAATTTTAAATGAATAGTGTGTATCTAACTTAATTTTTTTAATAATCCTTTTGTTCAGTTTTTAGAGATCTTAGAAATGTTTACCTAATTATTGATTTACTGTAATTAGATATATATTATACTAGTCGATCCGCCCAGTTTTGCTTAGATTGCTAAATGCTTAGATTTATCAAAAAACATTTAATTCTCAATATATTTTTGCAAAATAAAAATATTTAGGCAATTACGACAGTAAATATATTTTATCATTATAAAAAGTAGACTATATGTTCATCCAGGTTATAAAGTATATGTGTGCCAAATTTCATTGAAATCTATTCAACCTTTTTCGCTTGATTAAGTTACAAACATCCAAAAAAATAAACTTTTAAATATTTGAATGATATTATATTTTGTAAGATTTATTGTCTCTATCTCTTTACCAGAAGATTCATAAATCAAAACGTCGGAAGCGCACAGATAGCATCTATTAATATATATCACTAATTTATTCACTAACCCTATTATTATCCAAGGTACTTAAATATATTTCCGGATGACTAAAACTAATATTACTAATGTTAATAAGAAAATAGGTTTCTTCATAATTATAGTTAGGTTAGTTGCTAGGAATAATTTTAAATTATTTTCAACTAGCGATCCTTTACGTCTTTGCACGATTTCCTTAATACACTTAATTATACATATTTTTTTTTTACTATCAATAATATACATTTACAATAATAAATTTAAAGAAGACACAACAAAAAACCACGCAGGTTTATCCTGAGTGCCTATTCCATCTACAAATATATATAAAAATATGCTTTATAAAATAAATATAATATTGTTTTAGTTTTTTCTTTAAATTTGTTTTGCTTATACATCTTACATTGTTATTTAAGTTATTTATTAAGTGAGTAATCATGTATAAACTGGTGCGCTTTCCGTATTTATTATTAGCTGATATAGTTTTTAATTTATTCTGAGTAACCCTGTGTTTCCATTTTGTTAGAGACAATATTCTGTATTTTTAAATTAGAAAAGTTTTCTTTTACAATTTGATAGTTAATTTTCTCATATACTGAAATTACTTTACAATATTTAAAGATATTATTTTTGTTATAAATCCTTCCTCTTAAATCAATCTGTCTATTTTAGAAAACCGTATTAAAATCCGTTGCGTAGTTTAAAAGATCTAAGCGTACAGACATTGAACTTGGTTTAAACATTATGTTATTATTAACTTAGTTTTTCAGTTTAGTAACTGTAAAAGGCTTTTGAATTTTTGCGTTTCGCTGGATGACAGCCGTCAGGAATCAGAGTCAGGAGTCAGTGGTGCTCGTTTAAACCGCCCCTGAGCCTGACAGTTGGCAACACTCTTTGACTCTTTGAAATGAACGCTTATATTTTATTCAAAAGCGGGCCTTTTAAAGCGTGTTAAGTGCTTTTCAGCTCAGTTTTGTAACTTTTTTAATTTTATGTTTGAACTAGCTGGCCACCCTCGCTTTGTTTGTGTGTACAAACTTTGCTGTACCCATTCAAACTCTTGGTGGTTTTTAAAACAAGAAAGCCTAAGGGTTGTTATTTTATAATTAAACTTATATCGAACATTAAACTTGTGACCCAGGTATAGGTTTACACATAAGTTTTACAATAATTATATAATGAATTGTATTTATAACTATATTTTGTTGTGTGTGGCAATTATAGTTTGTTTGATGCGATTGATGTACAAAACACATATTTTTTGGATAACCAAAAGGATTCTGTAATATCTATGGACGTCTACAACTACAACTAAAATTTATAAAAATCGTTTCACGTTTAGTGGAAGTTCCCACAACAGTTAAGCTTTATCTATACACCTGAAATGTGAATATAAAATATTTAAAATACGCTTTTAAATAGTTTCTAATGTCCAAACAGTTTATCCTAATACATAACCAATTCACAAGTTTAGGGTATATTATTCTACCCTAATGTCAGTTTCATTTAGTGCTCAGTTTAAAGTATGTGCAAGTTTGATATCGGACAGCGGAAGTTGGGCGGCAGTGTGTGGAGCTTAGATAGGGCTGCTACTCGCTGTATCCGGGACATTAGGATCGTCTTGCTTTTGTATGTCTTAATTGAATTTTAATTGAAATATTTTACGAAGGATTCTGGAACTCTACTGCACAGTTCCCCTTCCTCACTCCATGTCATGGGCGTCGACGACAACTAAACTTCAAATGGGGAGACGGCAAGACCCCGGAGCAGTTGAAAGAAGTCCTTAACATGATCTCCATTACACTCCATAACTCGTCACAAAATATTTTTAAAAAATTACACTCACTTAATTCTCAATTTCGATGTTACTTCTACCGGTGTCTGTTGTGAACGACAGACGTGGTCGGTTCCCAACTACTTGACTTAATCAAAAAGTAATCAGTGTACGAGTACAAGTCAATGTAATCAAAGTGTTGCGAGTCTCGAGCCTTTAACAATACAACATTACAACTTATAAAATAGATATTTTTTATAAAAGAGAATAACAAGCTCTTGTTCCACCAAATAGTAATGTCCTGCTGGTGAATCTCTCGTGGTGCTGATGCATTATGAAGGGTTAAATACAGAAGAACCTCCGCATATATAAGAAGAAAGAAAATGAGTGTAATTGAATTTCAATCTTATGAGTAAAGTTTGATTGGATTGCAACCCTAGTTAAGAGGAGCAAGCTCAATAGAGCAGAGTAACCCTGTTATTGACTTTAGAACTTTCAAAACATTGACACAATCCTCTCTTCTTACTTCTTCTTTACACATATTTAATAAATTCGCTAAAGAGAAAACAGATTTTTATTAATAAAATTAAAATAGTCACGTGGGGTGAAAATGTATCCCATATTTCATTAGGGAAAAAAAATTAGAATTATTGTCAAGATTCATTTTATTTAAAAAAATGAATATTACGTTACGTTGACTTGCGCCGATTGAACTATCTATCAATTTTTATCGTGGAAAACACCACTTGACAGTACTTAAACTAACTTTCGATGATGAATTAACTTTTTTTTATGACAGTTAAGGGGCAAGCGAGCAGATGGTCCACCTAATGGTAAGTGGCCAGCGTCGTCCATGTACATCGACACTACTAGCGAACATCTCTTGTATCACCGATGCGTTGCCACTTCGACAAGAGCAATGAGGGGGTTTCAGCAGACGTTGAACGAGAACGCAGAATTCATTAGAACCGTAGCATTAACTATCTGGCCCATGCGACTCGACCGGAACGCTTGTTCCGGTCGAGTGGCATGTTGGTGATCGCAAGCCAGTTGGGGAACAGATCCCCTACCATCAAGGAGTGCCGGGTTACTCGGCTCTTACGAGATGCTCTCCCAGCGGCAGAGGGGAATTCTATTCTAACCCGTCCTATCATTCAATACACCTCACGCGACTAATTACAAGTTAATGCTTAAAATTTAACTTTAAAATTATTATAAATTTCCCTCTAAGAGATATACGAACTTAAATCAGTTTCGACGTACAGCAGCTAGTTGAATACAACAATTTGCATTGCACCTTGCATTTCCGCCATCAAATATGACAAAGTTAGCAAGTTATGTGATACAATAACAATAACTCGTCAGAGTATTCGCAATTAATAGTTGCAGAAACAGGTATTCTGTTTAATGCAAATGGAAACTGCCTTACAATTCGGAACAATGCTGGTCTGAGTTGGTGCAACTATGCCTGGTGGGGAATATTTTACCTTTTAGGCTCCCTAGTGTAAAGCTCATATGATATAAACTATTTGAAACTCATAATATCAAGAGTATGGAAGCTATACTGCGCAGAAACAGACCCAGGAGGAGAACTTGAGACCCAGAAGCAGATTTAAAGACATCTTTTATAACAACAACAACAACAACAACAACAAATACTCTTTATTGTACACCATAAAACATACATACAATAAAACAAATAAAAAAATTAATGACGCACAACAGGCGGCCTTATTGCTAAAAGCGATCTCTTCCAGGCAACCAAGATGCTAGGATATCAATCCACAGAAATATGGCAGGTGGTGTACTTGCTTACAATATACTTATATATATATATATATATGTATATATATAAATATATAATACATACACTACATATACTAATAATACTAAACATAGTTTACATACACCTACATATACAATATTAATAAGTCTAATTACATATACATAGATACATATATACATACATACACATATAACCATAACCTTTCACCTTAAACGCTCGACCTCGCTACTAAATGTTAAAATAATAAATTACATCACTCACGTGCTTTACAATAACGGAAGCCTAGCACCCCGCCACTAAACAACACTGCACTATTACTGACAATATGTCTGTTCTTACGTTCCTAGGACTAAAACTATATAACAAAAAATATCTAATTTCGATTTCAATACATAGTTTTCATATTAATATTGTTTCTAAATCGTAACGAGTGACAGTATGACGAGTGGTTTCATGGCTTTAATTTTGACTATCGTAGTGAAGTATGAATTGGAGAGTTGCATCCATTAGTGAGGATCGCGTGAATGAGTAATATTTTTTGTACCTCAAAACAAAGATCACAATTTAAGATAAACTTTCCTTCTATTTATATAAATAAAAGATACGCCCATTTATGTCATTATCGCAAGGATGATTTCCTAAGGTGTACTTTATTGTCTGCAAGGGCAAGCATACAAAAAGGCGAAAATCCGAAGATCATCAATTTGTAATTACGTCACATGAAAAAGTCATTTCGCATTATAGTATGTATGAACTTGTAATAAAATATCTTTGGCTAGACTATTTGTATCTTTAAAAGTTTTTTGGTTTTGGTATCATTAAAAATTTACATTTTAAAGAAGATAATTCCAAATTCAAATTAGGAAAATGTGTGATTTTTATTTGTTTTTCGTACTGTGCAGATGAGTGAGTCTAATGAAGAAATTCGATACATTTTAAAATTGTACTACAAAAAAGGTAAAAATGCAACGCGAGTCGCGAAAAGAATTTGCGATGTTCATGGACCTAGAGATGTGTCTGTGAGAATAGCACAAATTTGGTTTAAGCGTTTTCAATCCGAAAATTTTGATGTCAAAAATGCACCTCGCTCTGGTCGCCCTATTACGGATAAAATGGATGCCATTTCTGAAAAAGTGGAGCAAGATTAGCATATCAGTAGTTACGTTGTAGCTGAAGAACTGGGAATTGACCACAAACCAGTTCTGGCGCATTTGAAAAAAACTGTGTACACCTAATGTGTGTGGTGGGATTGGAAGGGCATTATTCATTATGAGCTGTTACCAGCAGGCAGGACCATGGATTATGAACTCTACTGCAAATAACTGATGAGATTAAAGCAAGGAGTTGAGAGAAAGCGGCCGGAATTAATCAACAGAAGGGGTTTGGTTTTTCATCATGATAACGCTAGACCTCACACATCTTTAGCCACTCAGCAAAAATTAAAAGACTTTGGCTGGGAGGTGTTAATGCATCCGCCGTATAATCCAGACCTTGCACCTTCAGATTTCCACCTGTTTCGGTCTCTTCAGAATTCTTTAGGCAGTGTCAGGTTAACATCACGAGAGGACTGCCAAAACTACTTGTCGCGGTTTTTTGATCAAATGCCCCAAAATTTCTATAGCCCCATTGCTACATGTCATCATATCCCTACTTACAAGATGGCAAGAAGTTACGAAAAAAATACAATACCTACATACTTTAGTTAAATGTAAATAAAGTATATTAAAAAATGTTTTGAATTTTCTTAAAAAATGCGAAGAAACTTTTTCCTCAACCTAATATTTCTTTTGCAGTTGGTAAACTGACTTTGACCTATGTCGATGTGTAAGGACATCAGTATTCTAACAGCAAAATTATGTTTTCCTTAATCCAGTTTATACAGAATTCTTCTTTAATTAATTTTTTTGTTAAAAATAATTCCAATGGTTTTATACACTACGGATATAACATTGCTATTTCCATTGCATTTGTTCTTAGTACACAAGTTTTGCAGTAAATGGCAGTGGTTTCGGTCGACCAGTTGTGCCATCTGTGAAACTTTGGAACCCTTTTATTGAGAGGGATTTCGAACTTTCATATTATTGATACCTACAATACTCTCTCCAAGTTTTGAAGTACCCTGTAACTTGTGCTGACATATATATGTACATAGAAAACATGTGTTTAGTGCTATTATATATCAAAGTATTGTTAGGGTAGGATTATAATATCAAAGAAAACTTGGTATCACTTCTATTGCGTCATTTTAATATTCGACGATTTTTGAGAGCGAGTAAACGATTATAGATAAATCGGAATGCCGGCGATATCTATGGCACTTCCGTCATTTTGATTTTACTTCTACTCGTTACGTGCAGTGTTATTTTTAGTACAGTCTTGTCTTTTATATTCTGTTTACCGACGGGCTAGTGTTTTAGTTTCACGCGTGGTGGAGTTCTTGGAGTGATAATTAACTGCAGTGATAGTTTGAATTGCAGTGCGGTGTTGAGTTCTTGGTGCTAGGAATGCTGTCCGATTAATGTCACGAAAGTTCTTATAATGTAGTTTCCACATGGTTAGGAAACATAACGTTAGGTTAGGCTTGCGTTGGGTTAGCCTTATGTAACCTAGACGAGGGGAAGGAAGAACGGTTGGCGCTTTGCTTACTTTTGCTGACATGGGTGACTGAGGGGTTGATAAATGCGAAAAATCTGCTTACGCAGTACTTGAACCACCTCTTAGCAATATAATATAAAGAGTTATACCGAGGAAGAAAGTTAATAGTAAATAATATTAAATAAAATAAATGCAAATATCTACAATATGATGAAATATAATTGTCGTCATTAGACTGAAAATTACACAGATTTCTATAACAAGTATTAACATTAACTCGCATTAATATCACAAAATGATACAAATTACCTGATTACTAATTCAACCAATTTTGTACTGAATATTTTAATTACAGTTATTACCTTTGTTGTTTCATATGATACAGAATTGTTAAATTTTACTCATTACTCATTATATTCCTATTAAATAATAATACTGCACTACTGCATAAACTATTGTTTATTACTATCTACCCACCCACCCTCACTTTGCTGAGGTCTATTCAAAGCGTTCACTCACTCACACGGTCAAGCATATATAACTCGGAGAAAATAAGGAGAGAGGGTATATTGAAAACAATAAGAGGGGGATGTGATATTAAATGAACTATTGGGTAAACGCAACGTAGATACTGCTACTGAACCGATAAATGACTATACATTATGACATGACGATATGTAACAACAATTACGACAGGAACTTAAGCAGTGCCTTGGACTTGTGACCAAGATGTAAGCAATTGAAACACTCGCCTCCACTGTCCAGGTTATCTGTTTAAACCTAAGATTAGGTTAAACCGACAAATATATTGATACTCTGCAATCCACACTATGAATGTACCATTTTCCTATTCCATCCGTTGAATTTCTATACTATAATGCGACTTCTGTCTCATTCACTTTTATTTTTACACAAGCCTTGTCCTGCCAACAAACTAACACAACAAAAAATAATATCCGATTTAGTGCAGTCGTTCTGAAGTTATACGTTACGTTGTACATTTTTTTAAATATTTAAAGATTTTGTAAAGATTTTTTGAAAAAATCAATTTCAATTTAATTTTCATAATTACTTAAATGATAACTAAAACTCAGTATTTTACACTAATACGTCAGACAATAGCTTAATTGACCAGAAGATCTTGAGTCTTGTGACCAAGGTGCATGTTGTAGAGCCTCATTATACCTATACATTAATATAGGGATGAAATTTCAATTTTAATTTTAATATTATAATTGCGAAAGTAACCGTGTCTTAAACCACTAAACCAATTATGATAAAATTGGGTACATGGACAAACTTGAGCTTGAGAGGTGATACAGGCTACGTTTAATTGCGAAAATAAGGCTTGAAGTGGTTGAAATAGGGGAGAATGTGCGTGTCAAGCTGTGTGACCATTTAAGTCTTTGGAAGTTAGTCATATTATATTTTGAAAATTTAAATGTTAAATAACCTAAATTCACGTGATAAGTTGCACCCGGGCGAAGCCAGGGCAGATCAACTAGTTGACTATAAGATACTTATAATATAAACGTATGACGTATGAGAAGTAACTAAATTGGAATTTGGTAAAATTAAACAATCAGAAGTACTGTAATTAATATTTTAAATAATATATTTAAAATTTTGCTTTGATTGTGGGTTTGGGTTGTCAATAAAATGAAATGTTTAATATTTTAGCGACTATTGCTATATTTTTTAAGTAGGCGTTTCTTATTAAATCATTTATAAATGTATATTATTAATTTCTTATTTATAAACAACTGTAAAACTAAGACTCCTATAATAGGTAGTTATATTTTTATTGAAACGCTTCCATTCCATATGATTTATAGTTTGATATTGAAATATTTAAATCATATCGGGATAGACTCCAGTGAACATGATGTGAATTTTTTAAAAAGGAATTTCAATTTATTTTATTATTAGCAACCCGCTCCGGCTTCGCATGATTTCCCTACTTTAATATAAAGGTATATGTAGATAAATAAATTTAAAAATTATTTAGACAAACCGTGCGAAAGCAGGCAGGCTTTTATAGTATTTCCGGTTAAGCAATCCCACTTCTGATGTCATTTAATTAGAATGATACCAATTACTGTACAGCAATAACTACACACATGCAATTTAGACTGAGGCGAGCAGTGCCTGCGGCTTGAAACCCAGGAGCAGGTTCAAAGAGCTCTCATATCCACCACTCGACCTCGCTATCTACAATAGATATTAAAGTAAACTTACGTGGACCTCAAGAAGGTCCTTTCCGGGCCTTAACCACGACACTATAACACAAACTTCTATGTACACTGCGCGGAAACAACAGAGAGACTGAGACTAATCTATCGCACTAAAGGTTATATATTGTTTAATTTTTAAATTTGCATTTTTACAAATTCAATAATATTTTGTCAAAATGGGTAATTTTGTCGTTTGACGAAAACTTCCAGTGGTACGATTAAGAAGCCTAGTCGTCTAATTCGTACCACCTATCCTCTTAGTTGTACTAAGAACGTTAACGAAGACATCATAAGTATTTAGTAAATGTATATTTTACGCAGTAAATTATTAAACAGTCACCAAAATTATTCTTTGGAGATTATAAGTTAAGTAGAGATTTAACCTTGAATGTGTAGAAGTCACTATTAGGGTTCAGTTCCCGCGCGTTCACAATCTTACAACTGTTTATATAATGTCAAAATAGTTTATAATCTAACGGTGTTTACAATTTTACGGTGACATATAAAACTAAGTTATAAACTACACAATTTATTATAGTGCAGTTGTCATCAATAGACAAGAGAAGAAAACATATACCATGTATAAAAAGTTAATATGTGAAGTCAGGGCGAATGGCTTGTACAGTATAAATCTAAAGCATCTCTAAATATAGCTTTCTGAGTAGTTTTATCAATGACATTTAACAATATTTGCGTTTATCTTATTATTCACATTATTCACTTCACAGGTTCTTTCCCGACGATAACATCAATTGTAATTCCCTGTTATCTTTTCCATACATATTATAATAATAAAATTACAGCTTATTAAATGTTTGTACATAGAAGATTTGTACATCTACACTAATATTACAAAGAGGAAAGATTTGTATTTTTGTATGTAACGAATAAACTTAAAAACTACTGGACCGATTTCGAAAATTCTTTTGCCGTTAGAAAGCTACATTATCCCTGAGTAACATAGGCTATATTTATTACCAGAAAAAATTAGAGATCCTCAGAAATTCTTACTAAAACCAACCCAAGGTGTAAATAAATTATCCATAAAATGTCTTTCATTGCATGCGCTGCGGAAAGTATTGATGATAGAACAAATAAATGTTCTACAATATTATAGAACGTATCAATATCTACAAAAAAGTTCGCTAGACCATATATCCAACTATTGTAGTTATGCCACTATAACTGCTTTTTTACATTTTAAAAATGATAGAAATGCCTATCAAAATCAGACGATGTTATCCATACCTTTGTATTAATTGTTATCCAAATAAATTATTTCAATTCTTATTCAAGACAGTTTCAATACCTGTTGATTACCTTTTGAATTATTGAAATCAGACATTCCATTCATAAGATATTACGAAATTAAAAATGTATTAAATGTCCACCCGTACGAAGTCGGGACGAGCCGCTAGCAGAAGATATTTAAGAAAACAATATGAGGGATCTTTATAACATCAAAGAAAGCCAAAACAATAATTTGTAACTTTAACAATAACATTGAATGCCAGGAGCTACTATTTGGACCTTTTTAGCGGGGACCGAGGGGCGAGGAGCGTACCACACGTGATTGGGTTCTTACGAAGAGGTTCTGTTCTCGTGCACCTCCTATTAATTTTAAATTGTAGACGTCGTGGATTTAACTACCTATACCAGCATGCAGCACGCTGTCATTTTATAAATAATTGAAAAATTATTGACATTTAAAATATTGAAATGTTTTAGTCCAGTAAAGTTAGGGCGGGACGACTAGTTATAAGTATAAATATAATATTCCTTAATGCGTCTTAGTTTTTTCACTTTTAGTATATAAGGACATACAGGTATTTTACACAAGTATCAGTACTAGAAAACTAGATTAAAATGAAGCACATTTGCCTATTGTTTACTACTTTATTAATTGTTTTATCAGTATCGGCTATGCCTTCTGGTAAGAGACTAAACCTTATTTTTATTATAATTTAAGATTTTTAATAGGAAAATATAGAAATTTTATACTTTGTAACTACTTCTCTCTTACTTATTGTCATTTATTTATAATTATTATACGTCATTTATATTTTACTTAAAAATTGTTAAGACATTGAATGTACTTCATATAATACAAAAATAATTTCGTTTTATTGTAGTATTGTATAATATTTTATAATAAAACCATAAAATTCCAAACGTTACAGCTACAATATAGTTTTATTTAATAATTTAGAATATTTAGTTCCATCGTAAAATGTCATTGTCTGAGGATATAAAATAGTAAATGCGATAAAATAAAAAATATTTTATCATAAAACTTGGGCTTTAAATATATTGTGAGCAGAGAATCAGTCATAGTCAAGTCTACTTATTAATTATAGTAATAAAATATAAAAGCTATCACATATAATAAAATAAAACGATGTTAATCCATTTTGTTGGTTATAAAACATTTTTAACAAAAAATTGAACCGACTTCAAACTCTAAAAAATTCACTAAAAAATTAAGAAATAATTAGCTTATTTATTAATCTCCCTTTATTAGGACAATAATATACAATTATTGATATTTTTAAAGTCGGTGCCAGCCAGGTGAACAGACGTGTAGTGAGATGGTATAGTAATATGTATATCTATTGAACGAAACTGTAACGAAATAGTGTGTACGATTGTACTATTATAATACTACTTTCTGTACTATTGGTGGCAAGGACTACAAATCAAATTTCAAATCAAGTTTTCTTAGCGATTGCTTTTATTTCTTTTTTTTTTCAAATACTGGTACACACAAAGTCGCTATCAACTCTATCTGGTTTTTTTGTACTTCTAAGCTGTGCTGCTACTTTAATACATTTGTCACAATTAAATAAACAATGACCGAGGAATTTCTCTTTAAAAAAAAAAATAAATAAAAAAAAAAATTCATGCAATATTAGTTGCATAAGGCGTATTTTATACTGTTAATTTTAAATTTATTACCGATCATTTTTAAGAGAAAATAATAGGGGGAAAAATCGATTGAGTACAATTTGGATTGATTTTCATGTTTATATTTTCTGTATTTCAGATACCAGAGAAATCCTGCCTATTGAAGATCAGGTATTTTCCCCTTTTTCCTTCAAAAGGTTTTATTGTAATCCTCGGCAATGTGAAGTGAACTGCAGTCGCATTGGCCTCAAAGGAACTTGCATTAGAGGCAGATGCGAATGCGCATAATGTTTTAATATTTTTAAATCTAATTTGTTAGGAAATAAGATAATGTTAAAATAATGTTGTTTTTTGTAACTCTGTCTTTCTGTTTAACTTCAATTTCTTTCATAAAACAGATAAAAATGATGGCAAAGTAATCTATCAAGTTATCTTCATTATTTAAAATATTTGTAGCTAGTGTCTATCAAAAATATTCCTTTAATATTATTTATAAAAAGTCTGTAAAAACATAATAATATAACAAAATAAACTTTCTATAATAATCTTAGATTTTTATTAGAATATTTGGTAATGAAAAAGATTTAGTCGTTTACCTATTTGTGTAATTACATATGTACATACGAAAAGAATATTTTGGTGTTTTCTCGATATTATTATTTATACCCATGCTAAGTAAAATAGATTTAATTGCCCTTAGTTAAACAATATTAACCTACATGAGTTATCCTATCAGTTTATTGAGCAAATTATTGCAATAATTATTTTATTACAAGAGCATAATATAATATTTATATTGATAAATATAACATTGGCTTTCTTTAGATTTCTTTCAATAAGAAATTTTATATTTTTTTTTTGGTTTTTAATCCTCTATGTTTTACTTACTGAAACTTCAATAGTGGAAACATTAGTGATTAAATAATTTATTTTGATGTTTATTATAATTATAAATAAAGTACCGATTTGCATTTTATTACATATAGACTAGTCGACCCACGCGACTTCATCGCCATGTAGCTCCGCTCCTATTGGTTGTACCGTGATGATATATAGTCTATAGCCTTACTCGATAAATGGGCTATCTAACACTGAAATAATTTTTAAATCGGACCTGTAGTTGCTGAGATTAGCGCGTTCAAGCAAACAAACAAACTCTTCAGCTTTATATATTAGTATAAGATTTAATATGTTATGTTATATTACATTACTTCATTATATTAGGATCCATTTTCAAGAGAACTAAACCTCGGAAAGATATTAATTTCCCAGTAAACAATCTGATAAAAAATAGTATCTCAAACTACAAGTAAGGGGAAAATCAGAAAACCATACATTTGTAGTTACGTAACCCGTGCTTGCTGTGCCCGTTGCTTCCGACCAATTCACACTTGGCCGATTTGTTTATAATAAAAGGTCAATTGAAGCTAGTATTGATAAGAAATGTGCAATAAGATAATGTAACAGGAAAGTAAAGTCTAAATGTTTACAAACATTGCTGTAAATAGTATAAAAGAGATGTCTACATTAAATCATCACAGTCTTACCTGTTCTCTCAGTGTGCTTAGCTATTACCAATATGAAGGGATTCTTCTTTATTTTTGCTCTAATAATGACCATCTTGTCATTTACTTCAGCAGTTGCTGTGCCAAGTGGTAAGAATATTTTTAAATTAAAAATTTATTTTAATTATATTATATAAGGTTATGAGAACCGAAACCTATCAGGCCTACTACTAGGTCTGAGTAAAAATAGTGGGGGGAAAATTGCGCATTATGAGCGTGCTGCGTGCCTCTATTGGCAGTTCCATCTGTGACGTTTACTGATATATGATACGCTCCCCGCTAAAAAGGCCCTAATACTGAGTTCTGCTCGTTCAAGGTCAAACCTATACTTATGTGCCGATAGACTTTACGAGAAAAAGAGTGTGGATAAAAGACATATTATCACTATATTAGTCGTTCTTAAGTGCCAGCCTCTTTTAATGGTCAGCCAGTCCGTTAAAGTTCAAGCATTCTTCTACTCCCAAATCAAATAATTTTTTTAAAGTCTAATCGACTGTAAAATTACTTTTATTACGATTTTATTTTTACAGTTTGACTAGTAATTTGGTGTAGTAAATTTTTGACTTAAATGAGATAACACTCATTTAGAACACTTATAGTAACTAGATATTAATGAGATCAAGCAGTTGAGTAGAGAGTTTATATATAGGTAATTATACCTATAGTAAAAGAGCCCTCTAACCATACTCTCGGGGTCTCACATAACAGTCCTCTCTTCCCCTCTAAAGTGCACTTAATTATTATCCATTACGTATTACTGTATAGTATAGCTCTTGTATACTTAATATAATAAAAATATTTAATATTTTGTAATGCTATTTTGCTATTATATTGAATTTAGTCAGTAGTTGTCTTCTAGTAGTAAATAACTCTATAGATCGCTTAACAGAGAGGTAATAGATATAATATACATATGGGTATGTATACTTACATACAAATCAGGTTAATAAAAGAATAATAATATTTTCTTTTCACAGAAAACAAAATCCTTTCAAGAGTTCGTCGAGAAGACTGTAAGACTATGGATGAGTATCGAGAATGCGACAGATTTTGTAGACGCCTTGGTCTTCCTGGAGGAGCCTGTGTTAGAAACAAATGTGATTGCGACAGATTTTAATCTAATAAAATATATTTAAAAACAGTAAATCTTATTGATTCCCCAAAGTGAATGTTAGTTTAAGATTATCCTTATATATCGATGTCATCATAAACAAAGATATGTAAAATAAAACAATTTAATTACCAAATAACTAGTTTTTAGTCTGTTCTAAAAATAATTTAAAGCCACTTTTAAATTGTTCTCCATTGTGTTGACTAGTGAAGTTAGAGCTCACATTTTTTAAACAACAATCACAATCAAAATATTTGTAAATGTAGATAATATTTGTATGAAAATACGATTTTTCCACCACTTGAACCATACACTGACACTATATAAACATACAAAGGAAATATGAGGAAAATATATTAAATTCAGAGATCAAATGAACACGTTTATCCACGAGAGCGTGACGTTCGCGATAGTGCTTGTCACGGCGCTCACGAATCATGTGCGAATACCAAACCACATGTGAATTTATTACATTGTTACGTTCAGAAAAACATTTTGTTTAGTTTTATAACAGAACACGACTATACATCAGGTTTTACAAGCTATTCCGTGGGTTGTTGTTTTCGTATAACTGATATAATATATTGTCATGTTTTATAATGTGTCTTAAGCAAATATTACCTAAAAATAGAAGTACAATTAATTATTATTGAGCAATATGGTAGGAATAAGGTGGAAAATCATCACGTAAAGAGAACATAACCTAGCCCTGTTTAGTAGTAAGTGATCTTTTCTCCTATAGACTCTCAATCTACACATGACCCCTCCACCACAGAGTCATAGACGCCATAAGTTAAGCCAGACTTCCTTCCTCTTCTTTCGATCAATGAATACTGTGGTTCTTTGGCTTTTACTGAAATATCAGCATTATTCTCTACACGCCCTCCTTACCCAACTTTTAAGACGGCAATTCGATAAGCAATGTAAGAAAAAATTTCTTGCATCAATCATGTCATTGGGTAGAAGTAACCACATACTATAATTATATAGACCATCTACTTAACCGCATTCTTTAGAAAATGATAAGTAGTTATATAGATTATTAGCAAAATAAAAATGAATAATATTCGCAATGATTATAATATAGAGTTACATAATTATTATATAAATAATATACCAATATTAACAAAGGTTAAACACATATAAGTAATAAACGTATGATAAGACAGCCAGATAAGAGTCCAGTTAGTACTCGTAGGATTCAACGTTAATCTAAGTTTAGAACCTAACGAATGTTTAAGATTTTAAATCGTAAGTATTATTAATTAATAAGAAAACTATTTATCTAAAACCAGTCAATGCCCAGTGGTTGAGACTTCAATGTCTTACTCGGAAGGTCAGAGTTTAATCCTGGGTACCTTTGACTGAGCTATATGAAGGAAAACATCGTAAACAAACCTGCACTCCTGAGAGCCTCTAGACTATGGCCTAATACCCTCCTCATGAAAGGGGGGACCCGGCTCGGCAGTGGTCCATTGACGCATGATACCCAAAAATTCTTGCCTAAATCAAACTTGAATAAAATAAATTATTTTTTATTCATGTAAATTTTTATTGGTTTACTTCTGAGCTGGGTTTCAAAACGAAACTATGTACTAAAAACACAAAATAAGTGCGGATAGACAGATTTCACTCATACCTGTAAGAACATTATGGAAAACTCTTAGAGATCCAAATATCCTTACGATAGGTCATTCATTTGTTAAAGTCAGTGATAGTAAAATTTCACGTCCTAACAGTTTTATAAAAGTCTTAACTTAAATGAATCTAAAGAATGAAAATATAAAATAAACCTTGTATGATTCGGACTCGCTCTTGGTATAAGACTGAATTCTCATAAAGTCCTAAAGTAAATGAGTAAGCAATAAGGCAGAATAAGCAGAAGTATAACAGAAACTTTCATCTACAAGTTAGTAGAGTAACAAAATTATAAACAAGGTCAAATAGCAATTTCCCGACAACATAGCAAATCTCTGTGGAGCGTGACGCGTGTGATTGTATCGCCTGTCACGCCGCCTGCGAATCATGTGTGAACTACGCCGTACCAAATGTGAATTCCTAGGTTTGTTATGCTTGAAATAGAGTTCATGTTATGTCTTTATTAGTATTTTGTAAGACCATTCCTCAATAATGATTACGGCTTATAGGATTGTAAGACAGCGAGTACAGCTTGCTTAATACATCGAAGACTAATCATTTAGTTATTCTATTTTTAATATCAGATTGTATTTATGAGATTATTATAACTGTATATGTATTTGGTATTTCATATTAGTATATTATATATACATAACGTATTAGTATATTGTAACTACACCAACTTTTTAACCACCGATCCTTCAGGGTTGTCTGAAAGATAGTAGCTATGGCTATAACACACCTTACCGGCATTCTTCACAGCAATTTAGTTATAGTTTAATTTTAATGTTTCCTTATTTTTAACGTAGTGTATAAAGATATAAATAAATAAATATTACGACGTAAAAAATTATGGACAAGTTAATATAAGGGCAGAGACAAAAATGAAAAGGTGAGATGAAGAAATGAGAGAAATGCAAGAAATTAAACGACTTTACTCTAAATCCAATGTGGACTAGTTATTTTAGCCCCTTCACAGAAACCTGCTATACAGATATCCGATGTCTGTATAGCAGGTTTCTGCAACTGCTTGAAGTTAAATGGCATAACAGCCAAATCTAATGTAATTGGTTATTATAAGTAAAAAAAATAATATTCAAATTTTGAAAATGGCTGTTTTTTATGTTATATTTTCTTTAAAATGTTATTGAGTTATAATATGAATGAAGCGTATAAAGTATACTTGAATTCAAAATATAAGTTCGTAACTTTGTTGTTATTATTAATTTATAACTAAACTAGGGGCCCGTCCCGGCTTCGCACGGGTGGATAATTTTTTTTAACATTTTGGCTCTCCCGCATTCTGTCGCTCCCTCTATCGCCGCGTTACTCGCTGCGCTGCGAAGCACTCCACACCGCGCCGGCGGCCCGTCTGGAATTATTTTTTATTTATCTTGATTTTTTTTTTTTTTTTTTTATGTAACTAGGTCGGCAAACAAGCGTACGGCTCACCTGATGGTAAGCGATTACCGTAGCCTATAGACGTCTGCAACACCAGAAGCATCGCAAGCGCGTTGCCGACCCTGTCCCCAATTCCCCCCAGGAGCTCTGGTCACCTTACTCACCAACAGGAACACAACACTGCTTTAGAGTAGTGTCATTTAGCTGTGATCTTCTGTAAGGTCGAGGTACTACCCCAGTCGGGCTGCTCCATATTTGAGCAGGAAGTTTCCTACTGTGCCCTACCTCAGTTCTATTTTTATTTCGTAATATCTTTTGACTGGAATGTCCGATTTCAATAATTCAAAAAGTAATTAACAGATATTGAAACAGTCTTTATTAAAAAAAAAATTATTTGGATAAGAATTAATACAAAGTTATGGAAAACATGGTCTGATTTTGATAGGCATTTTTATCAACTTTTAAAATGTAAAAAAGGAGTTATAGTGACTTAACTACAATAGTTGGACATATGGTCTCGCGGAGTTTTTTGTAGATATTGATAAGTTATATAATATTGTAAAACATTTTTTTGTTCTATCATCAATACTTTTCGCAGCGCATGCGATGAAAGATATTTTATGGCTAATTTTTTTTGCACCTTGTGTTGGTTTTAGTGAGAATTTCTGGGGATCTCTAATTTTTTCTTGTAATAAATATAGCCTATGTTACTCAGGGATAATGTAGCTTTCTAATGGTGAAAGAATTTTTGAAATTGGTCCAGTAGTTTTTATGTTTATTCGTTACATACAAAAATACAAAAATCCAAAAGTACAAAAATCCAAAAATCCAAATCTTTCCTCTTTATAATATTAGTATAGATATAGATATAGATATGTATAGTTAAAAACATTTGTACAATAGTTGATTATTGTAACGTCTGTTATTCACTAAGCCTACTTAAATTGTTTATTTTTTCCGATTATTGATACTCTATGAATACTTTGATTATTCAATAAATACTCAAACAAGAGTAGTGTATACTGATATAACAAAATAAAGAGCATTATTAAATATGTAACAACATTATAAGAAAACATATTAGATTGAACTAGCGAGCCAGGCTTATTTTTCTCGAGCTTGACGCGTGTGCTCATATGGAATTGACGTCTTTTTTAATAGTACCATTACGTTACTTAAAAAAATAGCTGAATAGATTGTAATGAAATTTGGCACAAATATACTTTATGACTAGGATGAATACACAGAATATTTTTATACCCTGTAAAAAACACAGCTCCTGTAAGATTGTTCGTAGTTTTCCACTATTTCAATTTTAAGTAAATATAACTTGATTTAGTGAAAAGAACGGAGAAAGAGATCCCAATCCCAGATCACGCTACAACGAGACAGGAGTCGAAGCAGAAACATCCAGCGCCAGAGGCACTCGCGATCATGCGCCCCACCTTGACCTCTTCGCGCCCCTCAGCATCAGATTAGTCCGACTGCCAATTCTCCGCTGCAATGCAGCCACCGTCCATTGTCCCTACGCGCCCCTCACCTGCGGATATTGGCCTCCGGATAGTAATAGTGGAAAATTACTACCCGTAGTTGCCCAGGGTGCACCGAACTCCACGAAATGGTAGGCTCTCGAGGAGGTTTCCGCAGCTAGCACCCCAAAGGCAAACCTAACGTTGTGTTTACATTACCACGTGGCAATGTAAACACAACGTTACTAACACAACACGGCACTTAACACTTTCACTAGCACTACACAGAAAAAAAGACTGCAGTCCGACTGTCGAGGAAATATAAAAAGTCGAGAGTGTCAAAACGACGGAAGTGATTACTATTTTACTCTAGCGCCATAGATGGCGATGACAATTCGATTATTCGATAGTCTTTTACTATTTGCTGACATATATAATTTAAAAAGTAACCGTGATAATAGGTGCCATATACAGGTTACGGTTAGCTGTCCAGTTGTACTCAAATAAAGGTTTAGGATGCAAAATTGTGCCGTTTTCTGATCACGCGAAAATGAATTTTCGACATACTTGCTACAAATGCTCCAATAGAAACCGTCTTTTCTTTTGATGACCAAAGTACATCTTAAAAACCGATGTCATGTTTTATATGCAAATTAATAATACTTTGATATTCTCGTTGTACCAAAAAGACGTAAATAAAAAATATGATATATTTAAATAAGAATTTATAATCAAGTAAATATTTTATTTCTTGATATCAGAATCGTGAGCATGACGTGGCGCCGGTGATTGTATCGTTCGTCACGCTGCTCGCGAATCATGTGTAAATTTGGTAGCACCTGACTCGAATATTTGCTACATCGAGTGTAGTAGAGTATGAGATCTTCGTTTACTATGGATATTAGGTAGATTTTGTGTTGTAAGCAAACACTCGTTTTATAGCCAAGAGACGTGTCACGCAATCCTACAGTTTTCTTTTTGATCTGACAAAACGTTGATTTTTACGATCCCAAAAACGATTTGAGATCTTAAAGAAATATTATTTATTCCATATATTATGGGCTACATTGTATGGTAAAATGTAATACGGTGCTATTGTACACAAACTAATATAAACTTCGCTTTTGGAATAAATGTTATAATATAAATCTGAATATTAAGTTAATAAATACTTTTTTTTAAAACTACATACAAACGTCTTTACAAAACTCAAAAATTTATATCTTTAGAAATAAAAAATTCCCATCAAACATTCAGAATCTTTTAAGATCAATTAGAGGTACTCTAGAAAAAAATTACTGCAAATAATCGATTTATGAAAAATAAATCGATTTTAGTTATCTGTAGTCCCAAGTATCCCCTTTAAAATAAAGTTTGAACCATTTTTGTAACAATAATAATATCATCCCATAAGATTATTCTGGGATGATGAAAAATAATAACGATAATCGAATATCCCATAGATAGGTAACAAATAGAGGACTCCTTTAACGAGTTATTGCTATTCGAACTCAGTCGCCATTTTATCGGAATGTCAATCAATCTAACAGTCGTGGAAATTGGCACTTTTGTCGTAGATCCTACGAGTATCACTGCTCTTGAAAAAATAATGCATTCTTTTATACCAAGATCGTCAAACAACAATCTTTGGCTATTAAAACAGTAAAAAACGTATCAACTTTACCATAACCTTATTAATAACGCTTTCTGTATTGATATAAAACACATCATCAGTTTTTTTATGATACACAGGTAAGGTAAGACAAGTAGCTCCTAGTTAAATTTATTTATTAACACAAAAAAATAATTTAAATGTCTCTTACTCTAAACTATCCATGGCTTGTTGGTATGACTTAAATACATTTAACTTTAAAATATTTGCTACAAAACCTTAATTTTTACGAGGTATCATATGTAGTACTTGAATGTGAGATGCCTTAAAACATTGCTCAACGCTCTCACACTGCCTCCCCTAAATATGCCGTGTCCGGTGTCAGACCGGCGGCTGCATACAATTCTAGATACTAAATGATACACGAACTTTTTCCGGTCTACACGAAATTTTCGCATTAATTTTAATATGATTTTTAAATGATGTTTTGAATATAAAAAATAATTATCTAAAACTATTTATTATTTTATATTTTATGAAGTTTTTAATTATTATTATTTTAAATATTGAATTTACTTTTATGTAAGGTTTATAACCCTCAAAATCTACACTAATATTATGAAGTGGAAGAGCTTGTTTTTTTATTTCGTTGAATGTGCTAATCTCAGTAACTACTGGGTCGAATTCAAAAATTATTTTCGTGTTGGATGGTCCATTTGTTAACGAAGACTATATAACATCATACTGCGATCGATAGGGGCAGAGCATCAATAAAAATTATTATCTTTGAAAGATTCCGTTGTGTGCGCTGCTTAAGTCGGCAATAAACATTTCGTAGAAAGCGTTCGATAAAATCCAAATAAATATAGTATTCCTGTTGGATTTTATTGTATGTGTTAGCAACAGCATTAATAAATTAGTGTTCACCTTATCGTATTTTGACTATACAATATATAACCTTTGTTCCGATAGGATTAAGCCAGTCCGTCAAGCGGTGACTAATAGTGTAATGTTATTTGGTGGTGCGTGGGTGGTGGTAATGTACTTCATTATCTATAGTAGTTGGCGAGGTTGAGTGGTGGAGGTGAGAGTAAATATGTTATGAAAGAGCTCTTTAAACCTGCTCGTGAGTCTCAAGCCCCGGTTCCGTCTAAATTGCACGTTATTACCATATCTTCTGTGTTACTGCGCAGTATATCTCCCATACCATTAATGTATGTGGATATTCCTATAACTTGGCTGAATAAAGTATTTATGTACGTTTATAATAAAGCAAGGGATATTCTAGGCACGCATGTTGCCGTAATATTACACGCAATGACGAATTCTTTTGCGATATAGCATTTTTCACGTGGCTCATGTAAATATGTTGTTTTTTTTTCCTAAATTAATAAGAAAATTTATATTTTTAAAAAATTAAAATTCCTAATCCAGACATGAGAATGAACATAATTGGCAAAATTAAAATGATATTCCCATCCCTATCGATGTTCTCATGAATTGAAAATACATTCCAAATTTAAATTTGTTTATGTAAAATTCAAATTTCAATCATTAATGTAAATATTTTTGATGACTTTTCTATGTTATGTTTGTTTAAAACAAATAAGTATCTTGATTTAACGGTAAAGGAAAACAAAAACTGCACTCTTGAGAGTTTCCTAAAGGAAATGTGTGTGAAGTCTGCCAATCCACTCTGTGCCAGCGTGGTGGACTATGGCCTAACCACCTCCTCTTCCTGAGGAGGAAACCGGGTCAGCAGTGGGCTATAAATAAGTTGTGATGATGATGATTATTGCCGGGAAGTTTAGACTTGTAGTCTAGAGAAATTTGGTTCTATATGACAGATAAACATTTTAATCAAATTCATTATATTATTATTATTGTAGCTGTAGCTACCGGCACGTAAGTAAAGGTTTGACCTTGAATGTGTAGAAGTTACTATACACACTATACAGTGCGTCACACGTGATTGGTTCTCACGCAATGTGATAGTTCCCGCTCGTTTGCTATTTGTCTAAATAATAATCGTCACGGATGGAACTGCCAATACAGGCACACAGCACGCTCACCATGCGCAACTTTCCCCCACTATTTTTACTCAGACCTAAAGTTAGCTGTCGTTCAATACACAATATTATTGCATCATTATCATTGTTTCATGGGATACAAATACAAGAGTACTCACTCTCTTATCCATCGGTAGCTGTCAATGACAACGAACGTCGCCTGATCGTAGATAACTCGTAAGTTGATTGTATATACATAAATCAGTTTAAGGTTGTATGTCTAAGTTTTGTAAGTAGTAAAAGTATGATATACTGAGATATAATATAATATTCAAACGACAATATTAACATATAATCCTGATGGAAGCTTCACTAAACTATCACCTTCATCGATCGACCTCACCAGCAAACAACACAACACTATTAGTCTATTTTAATACGTACTGCGCGACATCACTTAACAAACTAACTTAATCCTGTCGGAATTTAAATTATTTATTGTCTACTCGCAATAAGATAAATTGAACTACCCGCGAATACTAATTTACGGACGGTGTTGCTATTATTTGTATCGTGTGAGCGTAGAAACAAAAGTATATACAGTTATTTTTAATAGTTTATAGCTCCTAGAATATAAATATAAACTAGAAGGATTGTTTGACGAGAGAAATGATTGTTAGTCAACAACAAAACATGTAACATATTTAAGCACATCACAGAGGCGTCTTTCAATTTGACCCAAAATTTCCTTTTACCAAAACATGAATAGGCTACGAGAGTCTGAATTAAAAATATTTACATAATTTAAGCGACACAGGTGCTGCAAGCGCCTTAAAAGGGTAAAAAAGCCTCCACCTCATCTCCTCCGCCATTTTACTGGAAATTGAGTCAAGGCGAGAATAATTTTTTGTCACTTCCGTCCACACGGATCATGTCGTAAATAAGATTTTATGTTTTGCCTTAAAACCAAACGCATTTCTATATTAGTGTATTATTGATGTCCTTCTAAACGTCTTGAACGATTTTAATGGTACTTTTTGGGTCGGTGGATAGCATTGGAGTCTCGATTTGTAGTAAAGTTGTAAAGCTTTTACCAATTTAATGGTATCTCTTTCTAACATATTTACGTCTCTATATATATTGACAATAAACTGTTATAGTTCATTATTAATAATATATAATACTTTCGCTATAATACTTTATAAAAAAATCAAATTCACTTCTTCAATTTTTTTAAATTAAATTCCATATTTAATATTTTAGTTTTCTAAATAGCAAACAAAAATATTGTATATATGAATCTTGCTATCTACATGGGACCGATACCGCACAGTAACAGCCATAATCGTCACCGGGCGAGCTCCGTTTGACAACTGGTTCAAGTCTATCGGAACAGAGTAACCGTCGTATTATAAATACAGTCTTAGAATAACATAAAAAGTACTACCCCAGAATATAGATTTATTAGTGTTGCTAATTCGGCCAACCTGCAGACCTATTCGTCCCGAATGGCCTAATTATTTAACGTAGAATGACCACTTCTCTGAACTTTACATTTACCAATCACCAATGCACTTACTGCTCAAGATGTGATACGTGTACGGTATGTTTATATCATGGTTTTGAAAATATATGCCTAAGGCCAACTCTTAACGTGTACTGCTACCAGTACAGTAGACAGCAGTGTTCACTCCGGATATCTACTGCTACATAACACTGATTGAAACCTTGTTCGAGAAGCTAGTACGTTAGACTCAAAATAAGAGTTTATTCGACTCGGCCATCCTACTTCTAAATATTAATCACGATTTTAACTACCTTTACAACTGTGTAATCGCACTTTTTTTTTCAAACACTACACTACTCGCAATGAAAACAAAATAACGTGACTTGTGGGCTGGTGGGGAGAATTCTTTATATCCCACTTCTGATGCTATCTACATGGGACCGATACCGCATCGCATCGTCACCAAGCGAGCTCCGTTTGACAACTGGCTCAAGTCTATCGGAGCAGTGGTTATATACAGTCTTAATATAACATAAAAAGTACTACCCCCGAATATAGATTTATCAACAGTGTTGCTAACTGTCTTAACATATTTTACTAAAAATAAATTCAATTGATCAGAGAATAATGAAAATATTAATATTCCTGTTCAGGTGAAAAATAAAGGTATCTTTGAAAATAATCCCTTATCAGTTTAACGTGTTTGAAGGACGATATTACGCAGAAATAGTACAGTATCATCATATTACAAACGAGCTCTGTAGTTTGCGAAACGAACATTTACCGACTGTTGTTCCTAACTTGTGTCAGCCAACTCATTTGAGTTAATGTGGCAGGAGTATACACTGTCACAAGTTGGGATGTGTTTTGGAATCGTTTTTCCTCTAGCTGTGATTGCAATAACGAGAAAATCCATAAGGATTTGTAGAAAACTGTTATTATAATATACTATTTTAATATAATTTTCCTTAGACATTTTACAGAACGAATTTGTTCGGGGTTGTTTCCGTTTATATTATTTCAAATATAACCACGTGTTATAGTTTAGTGTCAGCCTCTCTGGTATTTTCGTATTTTTTTAGTTAGTGTTAGGGCAGCAAACAGGACATCGTAATCACTACATAGTATAAAACAGTTGTTTCCCGCTGTCTGTCTGTCCCTATATATGCTTAGATCTAAGCAACTAAAAGTAAAAACTAAACTAAAAGTACGCAATGATTTAAGAAGACGGTTTATATGTATAATAAATGCTTAATATTGTAAAGAAACCGTGCGATGCCGGGACGGGTCGTTAGTTATTTATATAAAAGGATTTTAATCCTACATATTGGTCGCAATTCCAAGTCGCTGCCCGGCTTTCTGGCTAAATTGTATGTGTTTACGTATTACTGTACAGTAATGGGTATCATTACTCTCTCATTCTATGACACAATTAACAGTGGTTATTAAGTTCTAATATATATGCGAGTCCAGAAACCTCACAAGAGTATAAGATCTTAAGGAGGTGCTATTCCTAAACCCAGCAATAAAAGAAATGCTTTGTCTATCCCTTTTTGTATTCTACTATCTATTTTCTTAATATTTCTTCTCCCTTTCTCTTATAGGTGAGTTCATATAATGTATGATATGACGCAAAATTTTCATGAAATAAAAATAATAATAGAAAAACGATAAATCTCTTATAAAATTAAAATTATACCATACTTAAATAGGCTATCGTAACAGATTAGAAAGCATGAGAAAATAAAGTAAAATATAATTTTTTAAGTCACTAAATTGAGCAAAAAACAATCAAATAATTTATTTAACCCTCACTTTATTGATAAGATTTACATTTTTCACATATCAGTAGTTTTTGCTCGTAAGAATAATAAATAAATTCATCCACGACTTTTTAGAACCAAAAACAAAAGTATGGCCTAACTAACCTGCAAACATGGCGGGCGTATTGTGCTTACTTTTTGCGTAAAAGGTCCAGAACGCGACAATATACATAGTGATTTATTATTCAACCTTTGTTTACTTCTACCTACGTGTACGACTGTTTGCTCTAGCTTACTTATGGAGTTATGGCTGTAGAACCCCTTTATTTCAAAGATATTTTCCTGACCCTGACATAAATAAACGTCTCTAAACTAATACATGTTTGTATAGGCGTATTTGGTTTAACTTAATACGTAACCCTTGCTTAAGCTTTTACATAATAACGACAACCACATTCTAGACGAAATGCTCTTTGTTTTTACAGACTAAACCGCGTCTAGTTATCTTAGATCTGAGTTAGTTCCAGCTTCGTGAATTCAGCTAAAAACAGTCCTTTCCTGTCATGAAGAGAAACACTAGTTTGCTCAGACAATTGTGGATTTTAAAATAGTCTACTGTATTTTAGGATTTCGTCTCTGAATTAGACCCGTCTATTTGTATTTTTGTTAGTGCATTACACAAGTATTGCTCGCAGTTCAACTTAAAAATTGAAATCGAATGCTCAATTACAAAAATTTATTCTATTCATCGCAATACTTAGAGCTAGTATTTATAAGTGATTTAAAATATTGAAAATTCGACCAAGTGCGAGTGTCGAACTCGCGCACTGAGGGCTCCGTACAATTTCAATGTACGGGTCAAAATATCATGAAAAGTAGTATTAGGGAGGGTTTACTATCAACATTAGTAGTGCGTTTTTCAATTTGGCATATTTATAATTACTTACAAAAAGAATATAAGAAAACATGATAAAACATTGTTGGATCTGTGCTGTCAACGGTGACAGTCACTATGACAGCTGTCATTGTGCTCCACTTACTTGACTTCGGGAGCTTGAAGAGGACAGAGGGTGGACAGACCGCTGCACCCGTATCATCCACCAGGGATCCCTGGGCGTCCCAGGCGACCGGATAAGGTTAGTGGAGTGTTTCTGTTATTGTTTTTCAGTGCAGATCCGATATACACTTCACTAGCACACTATCCCCACATATTTCATACAGTCCACATTTTTGATGAGAACATGTACGACGTTCGTACAAACATTTTTAACAGAAAATAATAATAATATATAATAAAATAATAAATTAATAATAAATTAAAACTAAAAAATCCAATAAAAGATTTTGCAGTCGGTGAACATGTGTTAATAAAAAATATATTGCTAAATATAGAACCTCATTGCTTTATTTTGATTCGGTTAAAATAGTTTACAAGTTGTCATTTAAGAAAATGTCATGTCGTCAACAATCCTTGCTAGGATACGTGCCCGTAAAGCTGTAGCTTTAGATTCATTTCACACGATACGACGACAAAAACGTCGATTTTTGCGGTTTTACTAACATTCGAAGATGATACACATATACATGTCTTCGGTACAAATTAAAACAATGATTAACGGTAAGCTATAGAACTTCGAAAATTTGAGAAACTGGAAGAGGTGCCTAATTCAAACCTTATTAACCCATATAAAATTAATAAATCAATTAATGGAATTTATGTTTTACTACATAATCTTTTGAAATACGTTTTTGCATTACAAATTATTTCGTTATTTCTTGGAATAAATTTATTTAAAATTTTCAAATTTCAATTTCATAAACTTAAACTAGTTAACCAGGGTTAAAACGTTATTTATAAAAATAGTCGAATATTACTAAAATCGCAAATATCGGCTTTTTTATGTACGCATATGTGCCCTATAAAAAAAACTATTTGTATCCACTACAGTATAAATGGCCATATTTATTGATTCTTTGCACTTAGGAGAATGATTTTTTCACAGACTATAGACATAGTTTAGTATTAATTTAAACTTGATAATGTCTCGTATATTTTCGTCTTTAAATAATACTTCAAAACATAAATAAAAAAGGGCCATTTTTTTCGTGATATAACAACAAATTTCTAGTTCTCTTCTTCATTCTTACACATACTAGTGATAGAAGACCTTGCTTCTTACCAAAAATCATAGTCCTAGGTCAAAGGACCAAGCCTGGAAATTTTGATTTTTGTAAGACACTAGAGACTTGAATATTTGATATTAATTTCAACTTGATATTTTCACGTTTTTTTTTTTTGAAAAAAACAGGGTCTTGCATGGCAGTCTATGAAGTTTTTTGTTTAATATCGGGAAGTAGTCTATATAATTTTATGAGTAACCACATTAACGGTCATATCTTTTCAATGCGTGGACTTAGAAGTTTTATTTTTTGACAGCCGCAAGGGACCGCAGACTTGAGAATTCAATATTAATTTCAAGTTAATCCCTATGCATTCCAGAGCAAAAGGGTCTTGACAGACAGACAGTGATAGGACAACGGAGTGATCCTATAAGGGTTCCTTTATTCCTTTTAAGGAATGAAACCCCTAAAAGGATAACAAACTAAGATTTTATACATGTTTGTACTTAAGGGATATTTAATATTAACACCAGGGTCAATAAGTTCCGGGACTAACCAGGATAAGGAAGTTTATTTTATATCTGTTTTTTTAGACAGACATTCAATTTTTTTTATTTTCAATATCTAGTAAGATATCGAACGGTTTATATTTTATGCTGCGGTTGTGGGTTAAAACATCAATATTATTTTGTCTTTTGGAGTTCTACGAATTAGTACAAATTAAACAGGATGAGATCAGCTGGATACCCTAATTTAAGTAAAATCGTGTTTTCCTGATTGATTCCTGATTGACCTGGTATGACTGCACTTACTTGATAAAGCGCCGAATAATAATTTGAAATGTAAGACCTCGTCGTTGTGTTGAGTTGATTGCATCGTCTAATTGATCCAAAATTGAAATTTGTATTTGATGTTAGGTGTGTTGCCCTTAGGCTTGCTTAAATTTAAAAAAATTAAACCCCGTACTTGCTTACCTCTAACGAGCCATGGCTTACCTGTTATATATAAAAGAGAGAGTTACGTTTCAATTATTATGCAAAGAAAAATACAGAAAATAATTATAAATTTAACAAGTATACAAAAATTTAAAAAAACGTTATGAAACAAGCACAAAGAATTACGAATGAATCGTACACACATAATAATAAAAATGTTTGTGAGGCTACGTGAGACATTTTCAAAGTAATTATTTTCAACTCTCAGATCAATGGTCTGGTTTTAAATCACTTAATAAAGATAATAAAAATCGATAATGTAGGTATAGTTACGCTTTAATTTAAATATTTGAAGCCTTTAACAATTATAATATAAAATTTTCTTTAATATAAGAATAAGATGAAATCTCACGCCATCTATAAAAACAAACAGCTTCTCAATATTCTTGTATCCAGTTGGAAATAATAAAATATTTTATATTACACACAGTTTCAAATATACGAAAAAAAAACCAGCACCTACTCGTATCTTGACGCCCATCATATAAGTCTTTTCGCATTATAGTATGTATGAACTTGTAATAAAATCTCTTTGGCTATACTATTTGTATCTGGCTGGTTTTGGTATCATTCAAAGTTTACATTTTAAAGAAGATAATTCCAAATTCAAATTAGGAAAATGTGTGATTTTTATTTGTTTTTCGTACTGTGAAGATGAGTGAATCTAATGAAGAAATTCGATACATTTTAAAATTTTATTACAAAAAAGGTAAAAATGCAACGCAAGCCGCGAAATAAATTTATGATGTTTATGGACTCTAGTGCAGTGTCTGTGAGAGTAGCACAAATTTGGTCCAAGCGTTTTTAATTCGGTAATTTTGATGTCAAAGATGCACCTCGCTCTGGTCGCTCCATGGAAAAAATGGATGACATTTTTGAAAAAGTGCAGCAAGATCGGCATATCAGTAGTTACGACGTAGCTGAAGAACTGGGAATTGACCACAAAACAATTTTGGCGCATTTAAAAAAAGCTGGGTACACAAAAATCTCGATATTTGGGTACCTCGCGAGCTCACTGAAAGAAACCTAATGAACCTTGTACCCATTTGTGATTCTTTATTACGACGTGATGAAACCGAACCATTTTTGAAGAAGCTGAAACCTGGTGATGAAAAGTGGATCATGTACGACAAGAACGTGCGAAAAAGGTCGTGGTCAAAGGCCGGTCAGGCTTCACAGACTGTGACGAAACCCGGGTTAACTCGCAACAAGGTGATGCTGTGTGTGTGGTGGGATTGGAAGGGCATTATTCATTATGAGCTGTTACCACCAGGCATCGATTCTGAATTCTACTGCGAACAACTGATGAGATTAAAGCAAGACGTTGAGAGAAAACGGCCGGAATTAATCAACAGAAGGGATGTGGTTTTTCATCATGATAACGCTAGACCTCACACATATTTAGCCACTCAGCAAAAATTAAGAGAGTTTGGCTGGGAGGCGTTAATGCATCCGCTGTATATTCCTGACCTTGCACCTTCAGATTTCCACGTGCTTCGGTCTCTTCAGAATTCTTTAGGCAGTGTCAGGTTAAACATCACGAGGGGACTGCCAAAACTACTTATCGCGGTTTTTTGATCAGAAGCCCCAAAATTCAAATATAGCAATGGGATCATGTCCTATAAGATGGCAAAAAGTTATCGAACAAATTGGTACCTACATACTTTAGTTAAATGTAAATAAACTATATTAAAAATGTTTTGAATTTTCTTAAAAAGCGAAGAAACTTTTTCCCCAACCTATTATTATATTTAGTAAACTTACCTTTTAAACATAAGATGCGACAAATGTAACTTAAATAATAGATCAATAGATAATGTAACTTATATACCTATTGATCAATTACTCTCTTTATCAAAAGTGATAACGTATAATAAATTTGAAACACCACTCAACGAATAAAAAGATTTTAGTAAAGGTAGATAAATCTACAACATTAGCTGTTGAAAGCCTCGATAAAAAAATACGTACAACATTTCTCTTAGATAAGTGTGAGGCTTCAATTTATGTTTTTACATTATTCTACTAAAACACCTTATCTCTCCAAAATACAAAACTTTAACACATTTGCATTTAGATGTTTTCAGAAATTATTTTAATTTAATCCCGCTAATGCGCATATTCACAAATGAGACAAGCTTGAAACGAATTTGCATATCCCTCTGTCCACGTAAAGCTATTAAATTAAACAAGTGTGTTCACAAAATGTCTACCTAAAGCCTAGGGCAGGGGTTCCTAAACATAATTGGTCCAAAAACCATTTGCTATGGAACTTTTTTAACAACTTCAAAAGGCTAAAAGTAATCTCCACTTGTAATGTAACATATTACGTTAACGTTGATATTCGTTTCTGTTTTTTTTTTAACGCATAGATGTGCTCAATGTAGATTTTTTTTTATTTTTCTATTTCTAAATATTATGAAATGCGTAATTCATCACTAATCAACATGTATGTATGTATGTATTTATGTGTGAATGTATGTGCGTATGTATGTAAGTATGTATATATCGCGGATTCAAATGGATTCGATTTCTTGGGCTTATCCGTGTCCGCCATGTTGCCGATATTTAACTGTCAGTACGCACGTCTTGCGCCTCCGCCAGCCGAGGAAAAAGTGATCGACTGAACTGACTTGCAACAGACTGACACAAACTGTCAAAGTCGTGCCATCGACAATCAACCATCTGTCAATGACACTGAATCTAACACTGTACTTTCTATTAATCTGTGACATGACAGTGTTGCTATTCAAATAAATTAAATTACCACCATTATAACTATTTCTCCGCGACACGGCCATTCTGACAAGCAACGCGCTCTCGCGTTGTGTTTAAAAATTACACGTAAGAGTTTCAAAGAACCATAAGAACTATCATCACCAGTGCCACAAAGCGTAACAGCTTTAGCATTACTTAACTAAGATTTTTTATCATTAGTTAAACACAATGAAGAGCTATCAACATAAGTACAGAAATCATCTCAATATCGTCACTAAGCGTGTAAGCTTTCAGTATTCATTCTGCAAAGCGTAGAAGCTTTCAGCGTTCAATCCGCAAAGCGTAGAGGCTTTCAGCAATAATTCCGCAAAGCGTAGCAGCTTTCAGCATTTATTATGCAAAGCGTAGCAGCTTTTAACAATCATACCGCAAAGCGTTCAGGCTTTCAGCATTAATTCTGCAAAGCATAGAAGCTTTCAACGTTCATTCTGCAAAGCGTAGAAGCTTTCAACATTAATTCCGCAAAGCGTAGAAGCTTTCAACAACTATTCCGCAAAGCGTTCAGGCTTTCAGCATAAATCCGCAAAGCGTAGAAGCTTTCAACAACCATTCCGCAAAGCGTTAAAGCTTTCAGCACTAATTCTGCAAAGCGTAGAAGCTTTCAACAACCATTCCGCAAAGCGTTAAAGCTTTCAGCATTAATTCCGCAAAGCGTAGAAGCTTTCAACGGCTCAATAAGGACAAAGCGACAATGCTTTCAATCCCTCTCAAACAAAGTAAAAAGTCTCCAGTCCATTAATAGATGTGGATCAGTAATAATTACCAAACGTCAAAATAGAGTTCATTATCAACATGATAAGAAGTGAAGTTTATATTCAATATAAAGATATCATCAATGTACCATTACGTAATGCCAATGCGTAACTTCTAACAGTCATAAATTGTTCAAATTTTATTGCATTGAACAAGTCACCTAATTCACCTATTTTAACGCTTTTATGATAATCCTCATTCATTGTCGCCGAGCACCTTCTTAATATACTCGGTGCCCGAGCGAATAAGTAGATGAAAACTAATAAAACCTGTATAGTACCACACTGTACTGATACTGAATTATACACTACAACTGGTAACGCGGGCCTGACACCCGCTACCGACACTATTAACTGTTAACGCGGGACCTGACCCGCTTCTGATCTCCAATCTTCCCTATAGTGACCCCAAACCTCGCACAACTGACTACTAATTTAATCTGAGTACTGGTCTGAACAACTGATAATACTAGTCTGTTAGCATCACTCATTCTACTGAAACTGAACTGATATAACAGGCACTGATTTACTACGGCGTGCTCATTATCTGATACTACTTTCAGATGCCACGCTTATTAACTGACACTGAAACACATCCGATCTAACTAGCACTGATACTGCTCTCAGATGCCACGCTCACTAACTGATACTGAATTACAAACTGGTCTAACAAGCTAACGCGCATGGAGAAAAATAACCTCTATAAGTTATATCTCATTCACACTAAACACTTATACTGCTTCTACAACAATGATACTAATAAACCTAAATAACTGATTCTACGGTCCGCTAGTATTTAAATAAAATTTCTTTACTACCCTCACTACTACTCCTTCAAATTTATTATTATAAAATTGATTCTTGACAACAATAAAAACTATTCGCGAATATTTTACTATATTCGAGACGTTCATGAAATGGAACCATATCACCAATTAACTAATTTATTCTTGCACATAATATCAAACAAATAATTGTAACTCAAAAATGTCTGTGAAATTCCTTTCTGATGTTTTCACATCAAATTCACAACGTAACTTTTTGTTCTATTTTTCGCTAGTCAGTCATGTTTATGATTAAAACGTGATGACTCGGTCAGACTGATAAACTGTTAAAATTAAGAAATCATCTACAGTTCTGCTCGTCCATCCTAATGAAATAACTTTATTTTAAATTAATTCCAAAAATATGAAAACTCACGGACTACATCATAATTCGACTATTTCGAAACGAGAGAAACAGATGTTATTGTGCGATATTATCGAGAATTAAATCAAATCAGAAGTTTGGCTAGCATCTTACTCGTAATAACAGCAAAATACAAAATCAAATTAGCTTAATTCGAAATACGAATTTTCACTCGCACTCAAGAAAATCATTAATATTTTTTTTTTTTTTTTAAACCAGGACGAATAAGGTAAATTATTAAAATTATATCAATTTCCACATTTCCTTCAAGTGTTTCCATTAATGATACGATCACATAACACAAACATTATTATTAACCCCTTTTTTTAAAACCCGGTTTTAGAAAGATTCTAAACATTTTCTGGTATCTTACTGGACACGACTCAGCAACTCACACACCAAATAAATTATTCAATCGAAACGAGCGGTCAAATATTTCGTTTATAATATCATAAATATCACAATTTCTAAGGAATTCATCAATATTTAACATTTTCTTTTCAATTTTTATTTTAGTCTATCGGTATTTCACTGATTACTCGGCATCAAATCTTTACCTGTACTATTTTAAATCGAACTCCACCTCTAGATAAAGCAAACATTAATATTGAAGTGACCAATTATGTTATCACTGTCACAGGGGTGTAAGGTCATCAAACCAACATCAAACAACTTAACAGTCATATTAAGAAATTAAAATATTGATTAAATTATTATAACCCATAAATCACCATTTTTTTTTACACGAATACAAATTTCTGCTGTGATAATGGAGAATTTGTCAATAATTGCAGATCCGTATACACGAAATTTCTTTTCAAATTAAGCTTATAGCAAAAGCATAGCTTTTAAAACGATATTTAGAATAAAACAAATCATAATAATTAGGTTAACAAACAAATATTGTTACTCGAGGGTACCTACCGGTAAATATCGAAGTACCTACCAAATGGAACACAAACAAAATAGAAACAAGTCATCATTACGATATTAATATCATATCGATATCGATAATAGTCTAAATCTATACCAACAGATCGACACTAATCGATACAAATCCATCGACATCAATGTTTTATGACTTTCATTTAATGTAGAAGTGTACTCAAATTCAAAATAGTTTATCCCAACCAAACTATCTTTTACATAATCACAATTTTTACACAAATAAGTCAGTAAGTCTATTGTCTAAAACGCCCGTAAGACTGGCATAATACCGAAAATGTATAAACAAATGTTACACAAATAGTAATCCATGTTATACAAAACGAAAATATTACTCACTTAAAAGGAGTGCGACATAACTTCTCAAAGTATTTTTAATTAACACTGAACATACCTGAATTTCCACAATGGCGATCAGTTATCTTAATTTTTATACGACTTACTCCATTTCCAGTCGATCTATCAGCGCCGACTTATCAAGCACTTACCATCCACCATAACACGAAATATTACCATTGTTGGGTAGCTGACATCGCGTTAGGCTCGTGGGATGTTTATTGGATGATATCCCACCGCTGCTATCGCGGATTCAAATGGATTCGATTTCTTGGGCTTATCCGTGTCCGCCATGTTGCCGATATTTAACTGTCAGTACGCACGTCTTGCGCCTCCGCCAGCCGAGGAAAAAGTGATCGACTGAACTGACTTGCAACAGACTGACACAAACTGTCAAAGTCGTGCCATCGACAATCAACCATCTGTCAATGACACTTTTTTTTTTTTTTTTTTTTTTGTCGCAGGGGAATGCATTTACGCATACCACCCGATCCTTTGGGGGGATCGAATGATTATGTGGGACTCGCCAGCGATAAGCGCCGTCCTACCCACTAAACCTACTGCGATACCCTCTCCGTCAAAAATGAGGCGCCCCAGGGTCGCTATTCGCATTCTACTGTGACGCCTCAACGGTCGGCTCGCTCTAAAGCAGGCCTGCCCGCCCTGGGCGTGTCCCGGGTACGGAAGACACGCCCAGTGCCACACTGTGGTCCGGGGGAGGAAGAAGATGCGCATATCGGCGTCTCCTTCCCCCCGGTCGACGTCTGCGGATCGGGTCGGCGAGAGCATCAGCCTCACGATCCCTCTCCGCGGCCTCCTTCAGCGAGATCACCGATTCGCAAAAGGAGGCCACTGCCAACCAGCTCCTCTGGTTTTCGAGCATGGCCCCAACCACGCTCGACAACGAGAGGTCCCCGCCAATAATTGACCACATAGCTTGGCGCTGTGGTCCCCAAGCTTGGCATTCTGCCAGAGTGTGTCGCGAATTATCTTCCTCCGCACCACACTCGTGACAGACCGGCGTCACTTCTCTCCGAGCTATCTTATGCAGATATCCTCCGAAACAGCCATGCCCGGTGAGTACCTGCACGAGTCGGTAAGTCAGGACGCCATGCCACCTCCCGAGCCAGCGACTAAGGTGCGGACGAATTGCATCCACCGTCACCGACCCAGCTATGGGGGTCCTCAGATCTTCCTCCCACCTCTGGATCAAGGCTCGCTGGGCTTGAGCCCTGATCCTTCTGACCTCCTCTCCGTGGACCGGTTCACCCCTCGCCTTTAGACTCGTCCGGAATCTATACACCGCCGCGAGCACTTCCGCCTGAAGTTCCCACGGAGGATCGCCCGCCAGCAGTGTGGCCGCCGTCCATGACACCGTCCGGTATCCCCGTATCGCTCTCACCGCTATGACCCTTTGTGGTCTCCGCAGGAGAGCCTTGTTTCTAGTGGTGATCGCATCCGACCATACGGGTGCCCCATAGAGTGCCATACTTCTCACGATGCCGTTGTAAAGACGCCGGCACGGCGAGTTAGGTCCCCCCTCATTGGGCAGCAGCCTGCTCAACGCGGCGGCCGAGTTGACGAGTCGGAGAGCCAGGTCACTAAAGTGAGCCTTAAACGTCCATCGACCGTCCAAGATCAGGCCCAGGTACTTCATCTGGGCCCTGATATCCACTTCCACACCCTGGACGGTAATGTGCGCCCCACGTGGGGGTCCCCTCTGCGGACCGTGGAAAAGAAGAGCCTCCGTCTTGGATATGGAAATCTTCAGACCCAGCATTCCTATACGGTCCACGAGTAGGGAGGTCGCTGCCTCGGCCAACCTGGCCGCTTCCTGGAAGGATACCCCCCTCGCCGTCACTAGAGTGTCATCAGCGTAACATATGACACCCATGCCGTCAAGGAGAGGCTCCCTCAGGAGCCAGTCAAACCCTATGTTCCACAGGACCGGACCAAGAACCGAGCCCTGAGGAACACCACGCTCCACCCGTCGACGCTGCAGCCTCCCGTCAGCCCCCTCCCATGTGATCTCTCTCTCCTCCAGATATGCCTCCAACATCCGCCCGAGATAGGAAGGCACTCCATGGAACCGGAGCGCCTCACGTATGGTCTCGAAGGGTAGGCTGTTGAAGGCATTTGCCACGTCTAGGGAGACAACCAGCATCACGTTTCTCTCTCGAACTGCCTCCGTGGCAACCCGTTTCAATTCGGACAGGGCGTCGATGGTGGATCGACCCGCCCTGAATCCGAACTGGCCAGGCGAGAGATCCGGCCCCACTTCCTCCAGGTGACAAACGAGACGGGCAGCGAGAATTTTCTCAAATAGTTTGCCCGTCTCGTTCAGCAGTACAATTGGCCTGTATGCGGCTGGAGAGCCCAGTGGCCGGCCCTCCTTCGGCAGAAGGCACAATCGCCCCTCTTTCCAGGGTTTCGGGAACACACCTTCTTCGAGGCATCGGTTGAAGAGTTCCCGAAGCCGTTCCCTTAAGTATTCCAGGGCAATGAGCATGATTCGCCCGGGAACCCCGTCCGGACCTGGCGCCGCCGATTTGACCCTCAGGCGGTCGATGGCCACTTCCATCTCCCCCTCAGTTATAGGGGGCGGAGCCGTCGCTCCCTCCAGCACAGGGCGGGGTGGCGCCATTTTTGGAGGAACATGTCTTGAAGGAGCTGGGAACAGGTCTCCTACGATCCGCTGCAGGGACTCCGCGGTCATCGACTCGATGACGGTGGCGTTGTGTTGGCGTAATTTATTCCTCGCCACCTTATACGGCCGCCCCCATGGATCCCTATCCAGACCAGCTAGGAGCTCCTCTCTTGCAGCCACCTTGGCACGGCTTATTTCGACCTGGAGAGTCTTCCGCGACTGACGAAAGGTGTCCCTTAGCTCCCCTTCTAGATCTGGATCTTGATGCTGGCGCCTACGACACCGGACATAGGCTCTTCGTGCCCTGTGGCAGGCCACCCGAAGTGCAGCTATTTCGAGTGACCACCAATAGACGCAGCGACGCCGTGTCCTTTTCCATCTGGCCCTTGGCATGGCCGCATCGCATATCTGCACAAGAGCGTTGTGCATGCGGTCTGCCAATTCCCCTACACTCACCTCCCCTGGCCAGCCAGTGGCAGCAGAGCCCCACCTCTGGACGATCGCCGCTTCTTTGGCCAGTTCTTTGTCGAGTTGACCCAGAGCCCATCGAGGGAGCCTGCAATTGCGACCTCCCAATGGTACCGACTGCCCGGGCTGAGTGCAGACCTCAAAGCGAATATAGCGGTGGTCTGAGAGAGTCTCCACCCCCTCCTCCACTCTCCAGTTACAGACCATGCGTTCGGCAGCATACGTGGCGAAAGAGACGTCCACCACGGATCCTCCATTGTGCCGCACGCAGGTGTGAACCTCACCCCTATTGAGTAGGAAGAGGCCTGTTTGGAGGGCCCACACTTGGACCTCCCTCCCTCTGGGATTCGTGGTGGTGTTACCCCAGGCACGGCTTTTTGCGTTGAGATCCCCAAGAACAAAGATCTGCCTCGAGGCTTGCCGGCTGACCGCAGCCCTGATCGAGTCGAGATAAATTTCGAATTCGGCCAGACTGCGGTTCGGGGAGAAGTAAACCCCAACCATAGCGTACTGCTTCCACTTCGCCACCACGTATCCCGACCCCCTCTCCAGAACCGAGAGGGGGGAGGTTCTGATGTCTCCGCTGATGACAGCCACCAGACCATCCAGATCCCCAGCCCAAGAGGAAGGGACGAAGTACGGCTCGCACACAACTGCGACGTCTATACCCCACTCCGCAATGGACTGAAGAAGTAGATCCTGAGCTCCTGCGGAGTGGTTTGCGTTAGTCTGTAGGATGTTAACCTTTTTTGTACTCATTTTGAGTCCATAGCATCTAGAGACGCGCGGCGTGCGCTTTCCGACAATGAAGAGCGACGCATTAGCCCATCCTTCGTTGGGGGAGGGTTGCAACTCTTCCCCCCCATTACATGATCCGCTGGTAAGCGTGCGAAGTCACACACGTCACAGCGGACTGAATCGGTACACGTAGGCAATTTGTGGCCGTGGCTCCCGCACCGGAAACACAACACATCTCTTGCTACAGGCGACGCACAGAGCTGTCGAGTATGTCCCGTCCCCATGCATCTGTAGCAGCGAAGAGGGCGTTGCTCTAGGGCGTAGACTCTGGCGGAACTCCACCCTACCAAGAGTCTGCCGGCATCGACTAGAGATTTAGCGACCGCCACAGGGCACCTCACCACAGCCGTTCCCATCCCTGCGGGGCCTGATTGAACCTCTGATACCTTTACCTGCATCGGAGGGCAATTGCCGACCCTAGTCACCGCCGCTGCTACTTTTTCGCAGGTGACAGAGTCGTCCAGACCCGCGACTCTCACTGCCGCCATTAATGTGGGGCGAGTTACAATCGCCACCTCATCCAAGGCCACACGTAGCTTTCCCGCCAACTGATCGGCTTGTTCCGACGTCTGCCCATTGGGTAGCTCTAATAGCCTGGCCCCGGTGGCCGACCGTCTAATTTTCAGTCCAGCTCCGATCCCTATCTCGCTTAGGTCTATCTGTCGCTCCGCCCGTTCCAACACATTGGCGTAGGTCACACCCTGCTCGGCGACTTCAGGCTTTAATGTGATCTGTCAATGACACTGAATCTAACACTGTACTTTCTATTAATCTGTGACATGACAGTGTTGCTATTCAAATAAATTAAATTACCACCATTATAACTATTTCTCCGCGACATATATATGTATGAATTTATTTATGTTTGTATTGTATTATTGTAGTATTTCATTTATATATACGTAATATATACAATTTTAGAGATATGAGAGTTGTTCACATTGCACGCCTACACGATCTTTCTTACACGTCCTAAGGTTGACTGGCAGAAAATGCTTTTAGCAATAAGTCCACCTTTTGTACGAATATTTATTTTTATAAATTTGGTGCAATAAAGTATTTAAAAAAAAACATAGATATGTTTATTTGTGGTTCCATAAAAAAGGACATCTTCAAGCTTTATAAAACGGTAAGACCCACGTATTGATTTGGTCACACGTACTGCGAACTGCGAACACTGTTCGCCGAGCAGTCACCATGCGCGCGGTCACTAGTTGAAGAACACCGCCGAATGCGGTTGAAACCTTTTATAAAGCTTTAAAATGGTTCATTACCACGTACGTTTCATAATAAAAAGAGGACATCTATTGAAAGTAATTTGTCTTAATCATATTTAAGTTGCTATTGGATTCCTTATTAGTATACAAGAGGTGTACTGATTAATTAGCTATTTTGATTGATTAAATTATGCAGCGTCCCTAGAGTGGCTCTATGGTAACTTAAGCAGAACCAATTTTTTTTTAAATTTTGTTTTCAATGCTGCAAAATTTTTAAAATTATTTTTTAACGATTTCTATACATAACCCAAAATAAAATCATCATTAATTTAGTGCTCATTTAGTATTAAGTAAGTACGTACGAAACTAGCAGTTTCTTATTTGGTTACACTATTTGAGCGTAAAATTTAACTACGAGGACTAAGTTTAAAAAAACTTTTGGTGATTTTTTTTTTCTGTCATATAGAGCAGTGTAACAAAACTCCTAGTCAGAGAGTTGATATGGAAACTTTGGGAATCAGTGGACTAGAGGTATCACATCTAGTGTACTGGACAGTTTTATAGAGAATGTGTAGAGCTAAGCCGGCTTACTCCTGAAAATTCTGTACTAGCATTGGTTAAATGCAACGGTTACGTTGATATCCTGTTTTACTTACTGTTTTAGGACACAACTAGGGTTGTTAACTCTAGGATTTATATTACCCTCGACACATTACGGAAATAGTAGGGAAGCTGTGGTAAAGGTGGTGATGGGTAACCAAAATAAATATCATCTATACTAATATTATAAAGCTGATGAGTTTGTGTGTTTGTATAATATAATTAATATATTGCTAATCTGAACTGCTGGTTCAAATTTAAAAAAAATAGTGTTGCATAGGCCATCGTTAAAGGACAAGTTATATAACATAACCTATAACCAATAGGAGAGTAGCTTTACGCGGCCGAAGTCTGTTAGTACTAATATTAATTCTCTTGGTCGCGGATGTGTTAAAGTGTTTTAAAGGATCTTGTACATCTGCTTTTGGGTCTCGAGCCCCAGACACTATTCCGCTTCCTATATAGATTGCATGTTATAATTGTGTTTTCAGTATTTCTGCAAAGCATAGTTCAAATATTCCTAATAAATTTTCATCCATTTATAAACATAGAACGTAAAGCTGAATATTAAAATGACTATGTAATCTAACTTTAGTATATTATTGTATTATTCTAAAAATATAATGGGATAGATAAAAAAGATTCCGGTACCGGGAATCGAACCCGAGCCTCCTGGGTGAGAGCCAGGTATCCTAGCCACTAGACCATACCGGATTATATGAGAGGAATTAAATACTAATTACTATTCGTAAAAATCAACATGTGCATGTAAATAATAATTATATTATCTAGCTATAGATTATAGCTGTTTCATAAAAATGTCGATCATAAGTGTTAATTATGATGTTGGCAACACTTATAATTTGAGAAGCATCATATTACTTGATGTTGGCCAACTGATAAACATAAATCAAGGAAGTGGAGATTGCAAAATAAATACGCCGTCACGACAGAATAATCATGGATTACATCGCGAGTATTCTTAGCAGTAACTCTGAAGCTCTGAATCTAAAGTTTAACACCCAGGAGGATATTCTAGTAAATCCTTCATACTGTTAGTCTGCGTATAGACTGCATTTTTTTCTCTCTTTTATTAATTAACAAAAGCAATAACTACGTTACGGACGTTTTTTCCCGGTCAGGGTACCTCCGCATCGTCCCATAAGGAACTTCGTTCCAACTAACTTTGTCGTTATTGTTGTCCTCCTTCAAGACAGTTTATCGAAACCACAAAATCATTATGATATAACATAAATATCGAAGGGTCATTAGGTCAATGGAAATCTCAGTCATTGGACTACTGACGAGGCCTACTCCTAACATTAGCTTACTTGGAGGGGTTAAGGAATACTAATAGTATGTGATCCATACTCCTAGCAATCTTTTTAAAAAAAAAAACAAACCGACGGTAGATTACTAGTTTAATTTTGGGGTGTAGAACCCTTAAAATGAATTCTTATGGGTAGAATTATTCACCAGATTGTCCAGCCTGGTTAAAGTTAAGCAAAGCCAATTCGTAATTGTAGATTAGCCAATTCCAACAGCTCTTTGGGAATCAGGATACAATTGAACAGATCCCCTGGAAGTTTATCCAAACTTTACAACCAAAAAGTTAGGATGGACGCGCTATTCACTAAAACTCTTACATTATGGAATATTTGTCAGAGGAAATGTGCTTTTTTATCTTTTTAAATACCTTTGCGTTGAATTATATTATCACAAGCGTACAGTTTTTCTCATTTTACTATGCTTGTACCATTTTAAAATTTTCTTATTCACAATATTTTGTTTGCGTTTTCATTCAGTACATTTTCTTTCAATGTATAAAAATAAATTGAATATTCTTTTCATTTCACTCCAACATTTATAACATATAATTTAATATTTCCATTGTAAATAAAATCCATTTCCTTCTACAAATAGAATTTTATAGATTTTTCATAATTTCAAGTGTATTTCATAGCGTCGCGATTCAAAATGTCAAGAGTGCTCAAGCTGAAAAAGCGACAGAACTCAATTCTGATTTACTTCAAACAAGAATTGGGACGAGAACAATAAAATAAAAGCTGTGGTGCTGTTTGTTAGGAGATTCCAACAATATTTAGATAAAAGGAATTTGACGTACGTTTTAGTGAAGGTTAAAGTTCAAGTGTATTTAAAATGTCTTAGTAGATATAATTCTTGAAGTTTTGAAGTACCAATACTTCTTCTTTATAGTCAACTCAAGTCTGTTTTCGCACTAATCTATTTTTGGTTCGTCGATGATTTCAATATTAAGTCTAATAAAATGTGATTGGGCAAAAGATAGTGAAAAGGACTTCAATGTGTGATATTTTATGTTTATAAGGAGAAATAAAGTGCTTAAGTTTAATTTATGGTTATTTGCTCCCTCGGCAGTATTATATAATCTGTAGTCAGTAAGTCTTTCTCTTTCTAGTAGGATTCTTTGTTTTTCTAAAGATCATGGCCCAAAATAACTTATGCATAAATTTTTTGATCTGGATCTGGAGGAATCCCCTAGGAAGTCGGGACAGTTATCATCATCGTCATAACCTATGGGTGGTCCACTAAGCGAGGGCCCATAGTCCACCAGTCTATCCAAGTCCGGGTTGAGAACTTTTTGAACTCTAGGAATCTCTTAGGAGAGCTGGTTTTCTCACGATTTTTCCTTCACCGTTATAGCAAGTGATATTTATTTGTTGACGGTTAAGTATCCCATAAATAAGCCTAAACGTCATACTAGTAAATGAAGACGTACGTAGATTAGGCACACATAATTTATGAGAATGTACAAATTACAATATCGTATGGTTTTGTGACGTACGAGTATGTAGGGCACGCCATATTATATTTTAGCCGTTACAGATTAGCGGTGTCCCTAAATCTTTAGCTCTACGCGATAGGCTTGGCGCGGGTGTTTATGACTTCTGATAGCGGGGACAGAGTAAGGTCTAGCTGCACTACGGGATACCATTATAACTTTTTTTGAACTTAAAATGACTTGTCCATTTGTGGTAAACACGAGGCACAATGCTTTATGCTTATGGGCTTTAGAGTTGCCAGACCCAAGTGCTGGTCTATAAAGCATTTTTATCATTCCTTCACTCTTAAAAAAGCTAGACGATAAAGATAACGACACGTGACCCCTAATCAGGTAGACCCTTCAGTCTAATAATTACACTCCCACTTGCACTATGTATGCCAAACAATGTTTCTTTGAAATGACTTGTGAGACTGCGTCAGACTTATTAAGACAGAGACTATAAAAGTATATAGTAAAAGTGTTGCCACACTTGATAAGTTGGTTCAATAGATCTATCTATTTATTTTTATGGTGCTCTTATTTTAGAACTACTCATAATTGTGCTAAAAAAAATTCCTTGGTTCAGTGTATTAAGAGTAAAATTAAGTCAAACTTTTGAAGTTACTGCAATCCAAGCAATTTTTCTTTTCTTTCACTTACATGAGCTTTTAAAATTAACAACAGTGCCAATAGGACCTGAACAACGAAAGCCATTGTATGTTCTCTGCTAAGCTTTTATCAAAAATATACGTAGCTAACATAAGTAATATTTTACTTCAGTTTCCTCACGTAGAAACGATAACTTCATTCATATACTGAACCTATAATTCTATAATATTGTCGTAAGTTTGAATAATATCAAGGTTTGTACTTCTTTTATGCGTACAAAAAATTCTAATAAATGGTACGAACTAATGGTACTTTAATGAAAGTTTCAAAATATTACAACCCTTTGTTATTTACTTCTTTAAGGACCATCAGTAGTTAAAACCTTAAAACTTGTTAATTACGACACATTTTTATAATTCATCATTTTTATACTCAACGTATAACAAGATATAAAAGTCTTACAAGTAACTCAAATAAAGAATACGTAAATTTTTTTTTTTTTTTTAACAAACCATCCATATGCGAGTCGGACACTCGCACAAAGGGTTCCGTGCCAATATTTGGCAAACTATTTTTTTTATTTTAATTAAATTAATCATTTTTGATATTAAAATACAACAAAATTTTCTGTGCATATTTAAAGTGTCTACCTGTTGCCGTTATTTATATCGCGCCAAATAAGGCATTAAAATCACTTTTATGGTATCGGAGCCCCTCTTTCTCATTTGTAAAAATTTTAACTGCCTTACGGTACAGCCTGGTGACAGACAGACGGACGGACGAACATCGGAGTCTTAGTAATGGGTCCCGTTTTTACTCTTTGGGTATGGAACCCTAAAATTTGAAGAAAATAAATCCCATGTGGAGAATATTGTATTAAAAGTGGCAACACTAATAATGCAATATTTATGGTTTTAACTCATTAATGGGTTACCAATTTGTGATCTGTGATCTTGGCCTTCTTTCCTTTTTTCTTTCAACTGTGTGATACGACGAGTCGTTGATTCTGAGAATAATATTATAATTAACGAACCAGGTATACCTCTTTTATTCTCATATTCTGTGCCAACTTTTCTTGTCTATAGCGCAATACCGCACTTAACACATACAAGACTATAATAATATGCACTTAAAACGGAAACTGAGTAACCAATACTAAAAAACACCACTGTACAGTCGTAATGGTCACCAGGCGACCTCCGTTTGACAAATGGCTCAATTCTATCGGAACAGAGGTTATATACAATCTTGGAATAAAATAAGAGGTACCCGCGAATATAAAGTTATCAACGATGTTTCTAGCTGTTAAAAATTAACTAAATAAACATTTGTATAATAATTCCTTGATTTTATTACAAAAGGCATAGAATTCAGAGAAAAATTATCCTATCTTTTAAGTTAGACCTAATTACAGACAGTGTTCAAAATTTCATCAAGATCGGTTAAGAAGCTTAGGAAACAGAGATTTTAAATTTGAATTGATTAAGCTTTACCAATAGCACAGTAAGAGATAAAGGATACTGAAACCATCTTCAGATCTTCAGAAGTGGACACTTCCAAGCAATAGAATCCTGATTCAGTCGAGTAAAGATTACCACTTCCTGCAATGGATCGTTCTCACGAAAAGTATGAAGCAAGAGATAATTGTGATAAAAACAAAGATAGACCAAAAAACTGATTCCATCATAGAAGAATTAAAAACATTGTTTTTAGCTGGTAGTTATTTAAAGCCAAGGTCAGTTACTTGCCAACACTCCCTAATCTTTTTAACTTTTAGTGGATTTTGAAAATGGTTCAGTTATCAAGGATCCAATATACTACTTTTCAAAATTATGAATGTTTAAGCGATTAAATATTAGGTATAGTAGACGGCAGCTTACATTAGGTCTGAGAAAAAATAGTGGGGGAAAGCCGTACAATTCACTATTTTGACAAATGTTAGACACGAACTGCAATGTCGCATAAGAACCAATCGCGTGTGATGCGCTGCTCTCGCCCCGCGCTCCTCACTAAAAAGATTCTTATAGTGACTTCTGCACATTCAAGGTCAAACCCATACTTACGCTAAGCTATGCTAGCTTTAATAGTGGAAAAAATACAAGAAAGTAATAAATTTTGAGTCTTTTATAGAATAATTTTAGACTTAAACTCCAATAATACTGCCATTTATCATCTCTAGCGGGAAGACTCAGCTCCACAGCTTACGCGAGTCAAGTTGAATAGTAGATAATGATGACAATTCAGCTTCTAGAGATCAAACATAGGTAATAGTAGGTTCTGAGCTTAGTAATTTCAAATATCCGATTAGCAATCATTAAACGTAACTTTCTATGAACAATCCTTAAGATAGTCATTTACACGAGAGTAAAGCCAGCGGTATTTTCGGTCGCGCTCGACTCTGAAAGGCTTATTCTGGTGAAAAGATGAATGCATTGCGACCCATTTCCCTTTATCCGTTGATATAGAAAATTGTATCGTTTACTGTGCAAAGCTTGTTCCTGCTCACTGCTTTAAGATTGATATCTAGTTACGTGTCAAAGGTTTTCAAAATTTGGGAACTATAAAGAAAAATATAGGCTGGCTTTTAAAAATCTGAAAATAAATAATATCTAAATTGACCTTAGTTAAGTTAGTCTACAAACAATCTATTGATTTGGAAGTGTCACTGCTAACAACGATATTTAGGCTACTCTTTATATTATGTTGATATGTTTGAATGTAAGTGTAAGATTTATATTAAGAACTAGCGGCCCATCCCGGCTTCGCGCGGGTGGAATATTATTTTTAAAAATATATTGGCCCTCCCGCATTTCAGTGCCCACTCTCTTGCCGCTTTACTCGCTGCGCTGCGTCGCTATACTGGCCCGTCGCGTCGTCGTGTATTTTTTGTTTATATTGATATTTTTAATTTCATAATATCTTTTGAATGGAAAGTCCGATTTTAATAATTCAAAAAGTAATTTACAGGTATTGAAATAGTCTTGAATACGAAATAATTTATTTGGATAAGGATTAATACAAAGTTATAGAAAACATGGTCTGATTTTGATAGGCATTTTTATCAACTTTTAAAATGTAAAAAAGTAGTTATAGTGACGTAACTGTAATAGTTGGACATATGGTCTCGCGGACTTTTTTGTAGATATTGATACGTTCTATAATATTGTAGAACATTTTTTTGTTCTATCATCAATAGTTTTTGCAGCGCATGCGATGAAAGATATTTTATGGCAAATTTTTTGGCACCTTGGGTTGGTTTTCGTGAGATTTCCTAAGGATCTCTAATTTTTTCTTGTAATAAATATAGCCTATGTTACTCAGGGATAATGTAGCTTCCTAATGGTGAAAGAATTTTTGAAATCGGTCCAGTAGTTTTTATGTTTATTCGTTACATACAAAAATACAAAAATACAAATCTTACTTCTTTATAATATTAGAATAGATTAGAATAGATAGGTACTTCACTTGCTCTATTATAACCTAATATCTTTCAGAAATGTTCAAATGATTTCATAAAGTTAACCTAGTTACATTTCGTTACATCATAACCCTTTACCTATATCCCCAGGCGTTGACTTGCTTCATATCTATTTAAGGTTACATTAAATTATTATTATAGTAATATTATGTACCATACCTTTCATACGGAATAAGCGTCAGTTGTTCAGGTGTTGGATTCACGAGCGATAAGTCGAGGGTTCACATCCCAGTCATTGGACTACTAGCGTGGCCTACTCTTAACACAATTTGAAGAAGTTAAGTTATATTAGTAGTATGTGATCCATACTGCTTATAATCTTTAAAAAAATACCGTCGTGCTAATCTAATGATGGGATTGAAATGTTGATATTGAAACTGCCTGATGTTAATGTTAAAGCATAGGGGTTTTACAAAAATTTTTAAGTGGCACAATGACATTTCAAATGAAACATCACACGTGGAATAATCACGCGAAATGATACCAACCCATTCATCAGTAACTCAAACGCTAAACCAGTACATTTATAATCCTTTAATTTTCCGTCAGTGTCGGAAATACTGAGCATTATCCAGTGGCTATTATATTTGGACAATCACTACTAAATCAACTCACATTATCATCAACCTATAATGCTTTGGACTCACAATAGCGCTTTGAAATGCTGGAGGCGAAAGAGGTTAAATTCAATTTTAATCACTTAGCTACCGTCTTTAAGAGTGCACCTCTAATGCTAAGTTCTTAATACTGCTCGCGGAAATAGAAAAAAATTATATAGCATAGAGGGTAAGTAGTGGCCTAGTGGTTAAGACGTTGATGTCTACTGGGAAGGTCTGAGTTCGATCCTGGGCATCTCTGACTTTTCTGAGTTATGTTTGTTTTAAGCAATTAAATTTCACTTCCTTTAACGGTGAAGAAAAACATCGTGAGGAAACCTGAGCTAATCCCTCCTGATTCTGAGGAGTAGACCTGGCTCAGCAGTTGGCCTGCCAGCCAGCAGTGACAAGATCGATTAAAGAGTGAAGGCGGGAGTTTACATATTGTATTAAAAGCTCTATAAAACTACTCCTGGATTTTAAACCCCAAGCACTGTCTGCTTTAGTCTGAAATGTATATTGCATTTTAAGTATTATAGCGCAGTGTAACTCTTATGTAAATAATACTAGTATCTTCCGGCAACTTCGTCCTACTCCCCCTTCCGAGTTAAAAAGTATGATTTCAGCTTATCAAGTACCTGTATATTTCATATAAATCCGTTCAGCCGTTTTTGTGCGATTAAGTAACACACATCTTAACATAAAATTATACAAACTGTCACCTTTATTTTCTAATATATAAAAATCCTATGTGTTTGTGGCCGTACTCTTCCAGAACGGCTTAACCGATTTTAATGATTTTTTTGTATATTCGATAGGTAATAGAATAGGTTGTAAAGTTTTTTTCTTCCTCTTATAAATAGTATTTTTGTATGACCATATTTTTGGCAGAAGAACATTTGCCAGGTCAGCTAGTAATATTATAGGATGAACCTGGCGTCCATATTATTGTAGGTGAATGTCGCAACACCACGCCTCATCAGTATTCGATAGGAGAGCACAAAGTGAAGCGAATTTATGATCTCTGTGCATCTGCCCGTCTGCCGGGGTGCCGATAAATTATACTCCTGACGTACTGATCAGCAACAGAGTAAGCTTGGCAGGTAATCTATGCTATCAAGTATTAAAAATATTGTGTTTACAAACATTTTTGTAAAAAAATTTCCGCTTTTATATTGCAAATTTTCCTCCATCGCTAGACTAAAAAAGTAACCCTTTGCTATAGCAGTTGTCTAACATAATATCTGTGTTTCTGTTTGCGATTAACTCAAAGATTACTAAATAGATTATCATGTTTTTTCACCAATAGACTGAGTAATTCATGAGGAAGGTTTAAGTGTATGTCGGAGATGTAGTAATGTTTAGGTTAGCCTTATGTTAGGTTCCGTTTCTCGGGACATCCCCGAATTAGGAAAGCAGGCCTGCTATAGTGCGGGCCACCCGTTGAGACGCTGTTGTGGAATGCGAAAGCAATCCAGCAGCGTGTCACTATGATGGAGCCGGCTAGTTTCCCCCCACCCCCTAAGAATGGACGGGTATGCGTAAACCCTTATGTTAGGTTAGGTTTATGTTAGTCTAATCTTAGGTTTAGATGGTGAAACTAAGCATTGGAGGCGTGTTAGTGTCAGAATAGTTCCTGTCATGACAGTAAGAGATCGTAACGTTTAGTTATATCCTGACCGTTTTTCTATTGAAAGATTGTATATCCTTTTTTTTATGTTTCCGACATGTATTATAAGTTAAGGTTATGTGTTTTGGGTGTAATATGACGATAACTGTTGAAAATGTCATCTAAAATGACAAAAAGAGACAGAAAAACATGTAGGCATAATATTATGCTCTACCACCGGTATGAAGCTGGGGTGGGTAGTTTGTATATATTGAGGGTCATTTCACAATGTCCAAGTTAATATCCGAATAAGGTTCTTGCATTATTTACGTTTCACAATTCATGAATACCTGACAATTATTGCTTACATGTCATGGAGTGAATATTGTGGATCACAGTGGAAGTGGAAATTAAGTAGAGTGGAATGGAAGGAATGGAATGGAAGTTCACCTATGTAATACATAATTTAGTTATAGGTGAAGTAGCAAAATCAAGCAGAGGAGGCTGGCGTTATGATTATTATAAAAAGTCTTGCAAACTTTCACCTTGTGAACTCATTCCATGCTATCACTATTGTTTACTTATTTCTTTTAATTCTAATTTACTAACTTAAGAAAAACATTAAATGTACGTTACCTCATACCATATAAACATCTTACAAAAGAACTTTTAGGAAAAAACCTAACTTTATCCATCCTTTGTTACTCCCCGTCTAAGGCAAAGAATCAAGCTGGACTGAAAGAGAAACAAATCTACTTTCAAAATTAAAATGGAGTCTCAACAAAGATACTTGGGTTTTCTGTTTACTTTTTTCTAATGCAGGTCTAAATTGTAATTTTTCTTTTTAATAAAGTAAATCAATCCGGTATGGTCTAGTGGCTAGGATACCTGGCTCTCACCCAGGAGGCTCGGGTTCGATTCCCGGTACCGGAAATTTTATATTTTACCTATTTTTTCTTACTTATACATCTATCATTGTATTTTTTTTTATTTTGAAAACGTAATATATCTAATACAAAACAAAATATCTCTGGACGTACCCGAAATACTTTTGAAAGCTGTATTTTTTAAGGTGTTAGCATTTTTTTTATATAAACTAGTTTATCCGCCCTTGCTTCGCTGAGCTAAAACATTTTGATTACTATAATTTTTATCCTGACATACGATTTAAATGAAACAAACCTTATATTTTATTTTAGATCTACACCAACGCAACTTAATGAAAACCGTATCCAATTTCGTGTAGTAGTTATTGTGTGATCTTGTTTTTTGGTATATATTGGTGTCATAAACATCAAATTTCCATAAATATTCTACTTACCTACCCACCCTCGCTTCGCTGAGTTGTATTCAAATCTCTATATGCGTAGTATGGCACCACCATCTCCCTCAATACCTTTTGTCGCACTCACTTTTTCATTTATTCAAACCTTGTCCTGACAATAACTAATACAACAAACAAAAGGATTTATTCTTGTACATAAATAGAGACGATTCATTTTTATTTATATAGATATACAGACATTCGACAAATAATATTTTTATTAGGATCCAGAAAGACGGTTATACAATTTCATAGTCGTGAACTAACCTACTATGATTTATCGGTTTTCTGCACCTGTGATCGAGGAGCCAGCTGGTTGCATGGGTTAGTACATGAATATTTCATAAACCCACATATAAATTGTCTTCGAAGGTCTGAATTTAGCCCACTTTGTATGTAGAGGAACTACGGAACGAAGTTACGAACACCATAAAAACTCTAGATACACTAAACATTACGATAGTTCAGAATATAAATCTGGTAACATTTTGGATACACTTTTGATAGCATATAATCTCTGTTCCTGTAGACCTAAAGCAGTCTGACGAGTGATTCGGTGAAGTAACCTTAACGTACGACTTCCTCCAAGAAAGAAGGAGGTTCTATGTTCATCTGTATATATTTTTTTATGTATGTTTACGATATCTCCGTCAATTGAGGACCAATTTTCAAAATTCTTTTTTTTATTCGAAAGAGTCCACTTCCGAGGTGGTCCCATTAGAACCAAGTCAGAATCTGATGGTAAAATCCGGAGAAATTAAGGGAAACCCTCAAATTTCAAAGGCACTTACAATGGTTTTGCACATATTTTGAAAATAATTAGATATTGTGTATAATGTTATTACTGAGCTGACGTGATAGAAGACACAACTCCTCATCGGTTAGGAGTTAGAGGATACTTCATTAAATATTATCCTAACAAACTATTTCACTTAAACTTAAGTGAAGACAAATAATAATTTAGTAGTAGTTCTACGGTAATTTAAGATGGATACATAGATAAATAAAATTTTATTGCACGCTTAATCTTGTTGCTAAAAGAAATATATCCCAAACAACCATTGGCGATAGTTTTGTGAAGAACCACGGGATAGTGCTAAAATCCTAATCCTAATTAGTACTATAATTTCGAAAGTAACACTCAAGACGTAGGAAATACTTAAGAATAGAAACTAAACAAAAAATGGCGATTTATTCTACTACTTACGCCATCTATTGACAAAAAGATGGCGTCTGTCTGTCCGTTACACAAGCATGATTAAATTATTGAACCGATTTTGATACAAAGTTAAAGTATAGTTTGGGGAAGGACATAGGGTATGTTTTATCGCGAAAAAAATATTTAAGAATACTAAATAAATAAATTAGTGTGCAACTACCTACGCCATCTAGAGACGTGGGTCGACTAGTAATAATCTTGGAGATTTCATGTTGAGAAGGAGGAGGAGAGGGGAGATTGAATTAACTATTGAGTAAAGGCAACGTAGATACTGATACTGAACTGATAAATAATCAAACATTATGATCTCTTACAATTAAGACAGGAATCTAAGCAGTGTCTTGGACTTGTAATCTAGGTGTAGGCTTAAGGAATTCCTTTAAGTAATTACAACACTCGCCTCTACTGCCTAGGCCTGTTCAAACCTAAGGTTAGGTTAACCTATGCCTAACTTACGCGCCGACATAATAGACAATACTGTAGAGATCGTCACAAGTTGTTCTGAAAATCGGAATCTAATCGAAAGAAAAACTCAAAATATTTATTTTATTTTGTACTTTACATAGTATATAGCAATAGTTTTTAATTCGATTTTTATGTACATGTATTGCATGCTTATAATAGAAAAACCTTGTGAAGATAGGATAGATAGCTAGTATTTATCTAAACTAACTAAAAAATTAATACAGAAAAAAGATTAAAGCTTGAGAAAGGACATAGGTAACTTTTTGTCCTGAAAAAACCTTCGAGGGGTTGGAAAAGGGGATAAAGTGCATGTCGAGCTGTGTGACCGCTTATATATGTCGGAGCATAGTAAAAGATTATAGATTAATCGAATCGTTATCGTTGTCTATGGCGTTAAAGTGGGGTAGTAGTCACTTCCGTTGTTTTGACAGTCTCTACCCTCGACTCTTAATGTACGATCGACAGTCTAACTGAAGTCTTAGTCGCAGTGCGCGGTCTCTCAAGAAGTGAACATCATCTAAGTAGTGCTAGTGATAGTGATAGTGTCAAGCGCAGTGTAGTGTGGAAGTGCTGTCCAACTAAGGTCACGTAAGTCCTTACAATGTAATTGCCACGCGGTTAAGTAAACACAATGTTAGGTTAGGTTAGTCTTAGGTTAGGTTAGCCTTGTGTTAGATTCGGTTTATGTGCGTTTAACCTTGGGTTTAAACAGAGAGCCTAGCAGTGGAGGCGAGTGTTGTAATTACTTAAAGGAATTCCTTAAGCCTACACCTTGGTCACAAGTCCAAGGCACTGCTTAGGTTTCTCTCGTAATTGTTAGAGATCATATTTGATAATTTATCGGTTCAGTAGAAGTATCTACGTTGCGTTTACCCAATATTCCATTCAATACCATCACCCCCTCTTAGTGTTCCCCACTATTCCCCATCTTCCTCCTTCCATCTCCTTTTCACATCGTTTTAAAATCCCCGACATATATTTCGTCAAGTCGACTAGTAGGTACTAAATAAATATGCTAATACTAAATAATTTTAAAACAAAACAAAATTATATATTCGACTTTAGCTTATATTTGTCAATTTGAAAGATAAATATTTAGCCAGTGTTAAACAGGGTTATTGCTGAATATTTTCCAGAGTCGAGTAGCTTTACGATGACAAGCTGTCAGGTCTCAGTGGAGCTTGTTTAAGCTGCCCCAGGGCGTAGTTGACCACTCTGACTTCACTGAAATGTACTCATATTTTATTTTCAAACTCAACTTTCATATTGAGTTAATAGTTTTGTAATAGACTGTTGAAAACGTTTTTAAAAACTCTTATCTCTTCTGTTAATTTTTCTTAATGATTATAAGTTAAAAAAATCTTAATAAAAGCTTATTTATTTAGTAAAAACATTTGAGTCTGTGGAATAACTTTATTGAATACGTATATGTAATTATTTAATAGAAATTAAAAACTTATCAATTTTGACGAAAAGGTTGTCTCATTTCATAATTATTTTGACCCAAAAACCGTGTAGGAAAGCAAGCAATAGATTAAAAAAATATATAAACACTGCAAAGCAGATTCAATAACTTAACGCAATATTTCATTAATTTTGAAAATTAAATAACGAAAAAATAATTTGATATGATGATGTGAATAGTTATCAATTATTAAGTTAGTAGTTTTTTGTCCACATAAGATACCTGAGGCCCATAATTTAAAACAGCAATTACAGCAACTCCCACCATTTTATTATAGTAGTAACTGTCGTATGTGGAACATTGAAATGATTTATACAGCAGATGCTAACTTACGAGTAGCTTCTAAACTTTATAACTGGTTTCGTGAAATGGGTTAAGTAGTTTTTGGGAAATAACCTGACAAAAATAACTTTAACTAGCTCTAGCTATATGGATTCACATAGTTCCACTGACTTGCCAGTTTTTAAGTTCATTTCTGACATTGCATGAAGCAGAAGGTGTCTCAAACCCCAGGATCTGCTCAACATTCCACTCGTGTGGGTACATGTGTGTAAATACTTAAACATTTTTATAAACAAAATACTTTGAATTTTGATATTTCTTCTTATGTCCCCCAAATGGACGCCCGTCCACATTCCGATCGGTCTGTGCTGTGCGCTTGACCTCACTCCAGGTTTTGCCTATTTTCTTCGCTTACGTTTTCCTTGGGGATTCCAGTCCATTGCCTGTTTAGGTATGTGTTCCGGACCTCTTCGGAGTGCGTGACCTATCCACCTCCACTTGCGACGTTTGATCTGATGGCCGATCGGGATTTCGCGGCAACGGTCTCGCAGGTCTACGTTTGAGACCTTCTCAAGCCAGTATATACCCAGAATGTTGCAATAATGTGGTTAAATTTTGATATATTATAAGATTATTAACATAGAGTTAAATACTCAATTAAATTGTACCTATATTTTGAATAATCCCTAAAATCTCTCAAAATAATAATAAAAATAAAAATCCAAGATTTAATTTTTTTACTCAAATTTCTTCCATAATAGATTATAATAGAGCAATATTTATTTACTTAGTAAATATATAAAACCTTAACTTTTAAAGATGTGATAAAAAATCAATACGTCATCATCATCATCATCATCATGATCATGACGACACGTTAATGGCAATGATGAGCTAGTTATTCTCCTCAGAATGAGGAGAGGGTCAGCTTATAGTCCACAACGCTGGCCCAGGAGTACAAGTTCCCTCACGATGTTTCCCTTTATCGTTAAAGCAATTAACATTTAATTATACGATACCATTACACACATTTTTTTATTTCTATGACAAGGCTTTACGGTGTAATACCTTTGCCTTTTCGATTGAATAAAAACAGAGAAATAAAATGTGTCCATTATACGATACCATTACACACATTTTTTATTTCTATGACAAGGCTTTACGGTGTAATACCTTTGCCTTTGCATTATAGAATGAATGTAGAGGAAAAATGTGTCTAATACACATAACATTACACCCTTTTTTTCTCTATGACAAGGCTGTACGGAGTAATACCTTTGCCTTCTCGATTACCAAGAGCTCAGGATCAAGCTTGGTCCTACAGAGTAAGACATTTAAACTCAACACTAACCACTGGGCTGTCAATGCTTGCAAATTAAATATCAGTACAATCAAAAGATAAATAACCGTTGTTTGTATCTCAGCGTAGTGAGGGACGGACGCTAGTTATAAATAAAATATAACAACTAAATTATAAAACTTAAACAATCCGCATCACATTAATTAAAATATTCCGCTTCCCACGCTAGTTCACTTTGAGTTATACACTGAAGAATCCTTTGAGATCTGTTTGCACATTTGTAACTAAACTGACGCACGAGTTGTTGGAACTTCAAACTATTAGTCCGTTAGGAATTAAATGTGCCTATGTTAATATTAAATTTACGACTAATGAAATTAAACTTCTTTGCTTATTTAGGGGCACAGCAGCGCTACGACAAGTCAATTAAAGGACAGGCCATTACATCGTTTTCTTGAAGCAATACTTGAATCCCATTTATTAATTAATTATAAACCAAATTATAAACAATATTTTATATATCTACTTCCTTATAATCTATGAATTATCAGTTACTACTTGGACGGTAGATGCAAACACTTTATGCAGTGCAGTGAAGGCGAGTGTTTAATTTGAATAAAAGACGTCTAAGCCTACACCTTGGTCACAAGTCCAAGGAACTGCTTAAGTTTCTCTCATAATTTTGATAGATTATATTTAATTATTAATCGGTTCAGTGACAGTATCTACTTTGCATTTAGGGTTTTTATATATACCCCCTCTTCTTTTTCCTTCTCTTTATTATAATCTCCGAGTTACTTTATTTTCATCGCAAAAATGATATTATGCGTATATTTTTGAACACATTTTCTCATTGATAATATTATAATAAATATATGTCACGGATTTTAAAACGATGTGAAAGGAGATGGAAGGAGAAAGATGGGGAATATTGGGGAACACTAAAAGGGGGTGATGGTATTGAATGGAATATTGGGTAAACGCGACGCAGATACTTCTACACAATGGATGGCTTAACACAAGACGTGGCAACTACATTGTAAGGTACTCACGTGACCTTAATCGGACAGCACTAACACAACACTGCATTTAACACTTTACTAGCACTATCTAGAGACTACTTCACTCCTTGAGAGACCGCGCAAGTGTAAGACTACAGTCAGACTGTCGAAGTCATATAAAGGATCGAGGCTGTCAAAACGACGGAAATGACTGCTACCCTACTTTAACCCCATAGATGTCGATAACGATTCTATTATTCGGTAATCATAATTAATATATAATAACTATTAAAATATTAATATCACAATGGACATTTTTAATAATAACGAGTACAACAGGATTAATATCAGATTCAATAAAGCAGAATAAATGCATTCATTTAAGTGAAACAAACTTTCTACTAATTAAAAGGTTTTATATGAAAAATATATTTATTCCTCTTCTCTGATACTTAATTGCTGATTTGGTCTCACATTTTATTGTCTTCCTAAAGCTTTTATTTATGTCTTTATTTGCAATTAATATTTAATAATAAAATTAAAAAAAATTGACTACAAAATATAAGTAACTGTGTAGGCATTGAGAGAGGCGCACGCGCGCAGTGTGAACACCCCCCCACCCCCTCCCCTGTATACTGATTAATAATATGCCGAGTCCTGTGTGTGCTATATCTCCTAAACGCTAGTTGATTGACCCTTCCCTTACGAGAACCGACTGATGGTGAAGTGAACTATTTGGAACTGTTTGGTGTTATTATGTATTGTGGTGCGTGGGCATGCCCAGAAAGAAGATTCAAGATCATCAAGAACTTGTGAGTACTGTGTCTTTATCGCCTAACTGACAATAGATAACCCTTAATTTTAAAAGCTGATATCGGACCCAGCCAGCTTCCACGTGTGCGGAATTTGTACACCCCAGTAACCGTTAACATTTCATTTTCCTAAATTCTAAATACATGTTTTTATCATTATTCTCCAATACCCGCTCTAGTGGCTTAAAAAGTTACACAAACGGTTACGTGTGATGTGTACCAACCACCCCAGCTTTGAATACAGAAATTAAATATGAAATACAAAAAAAATCTGAATTTAATTGATAACTATTTGAAATTGCCTTTCAACATTTTTAAAGCAAACCAAAAAAAATCAAACAGAAACTATATAAAACAATGCATACATGTTACTGCATTTCAAACATGCTGTCTTTGTTTTACGAGAAATATTTCTTGATCGAATACAAAATATCTAACAAGGTGAGTCTTGATCCTCAAATTCGACGTCAAGGTCGTGCACATCCATACACACAACATAAAAAATATATTAGTAGGTAAATCAAATAACATATTATATTATTAATCACTTCGCTACATTAATGTTTAGAAAAATTGTTTAATGTGACTTTTTCTTAACATTGTTTTTATTAAGAACTAAAGTTCTTCCTGTTATACGAACGTCCTTACGTTGAGTTTTATTCAAATTTTATATTCAAAGTAGCCAGTCTCCTTTATGCTAGACTCCAAGAAGCATAAAAGTAATTCTCTAATTGTTAAAGTTCACTAGAAGCAATTCCAATAGCAGATAGCGTCAATATTTTGATAGTTTCTAAGTCAGTAACAGGATTTCGAAGTTCAGGGTTTAATTGTTGAAGCGAACGCTTTCCCTACTCCTGACCGCACCTTAGTTAGACTGTCAGAACTGAGTGCTTTTACAAACTAGAGATTTGCCCTTCGATATTACTCACTGTACCAGGTAAACATTAAAAAACTACAGAAAGTACAGTTTTTTAACAATAACATGCATATATTTTACATATAAATCTTCTTCCTGAATCTCTATTTATTAGTCAGAAACGCATTAAAATCTGATGCATAGATTCAAAGAGCGTACAAACAGCAAAAAAACGACTTTTTATACTATGCAAAGATATAATTTTATTAAAGCTCTAAGAGACACACTTAGACGTCTATAACTAAGACTGCCAGAACGCTTATGACGAACTTAGGGGTGTTTTTCCCACGTTTAAATAATAAACTACAGTGAGACCATGGGTGCACCTGGAATGGTCGGTCTGGCAGAGATCTTACGGTTTTTTTGCTACTGCGATTTAAAAAAAATAAACCCATAAGATATCTTTAAGGCAGGTCGAATTTTTATATATAAATAACAATCCCAAAATAATTGTTCAGGTTTATAGCATGCACTGAATTTATTTAATTAATAAACCCAAAAAATATACTTTTTGCATCCTAAAATTTTTATGGCGTATTCAATAAACGATTTTAAATATATATATGTAGACATGCCAGATGATTTTTGAATGGGTTTTAACCACCCCCTGTAAGTTCGCAATGTAAGGGTGATTTTTCAAACAGATGTTTTAAGCGGCGTAACTGAAATCGTCTTGGTCTTATCCTTGTCCTGTCCTGTCCTACCCTGCCCTGCCCTGCCATACTTTGTCTTGTCTTTTCACTCCCCCTCCCCACTTTGCCTTCGAGGATCTCTCGTTTTGCCGATGTCCATGGGTGTAATTGGCCACCATCTTAGCCTCAGGTCGTTTGCATCTTATCTACCATAAAAAAATATAGCTACTACAGCAATATATTAAAAAAAATCTACTTGCCTAAAAGATATTTTTTGGATTTTTTTTTAATCTAATATACTGCGCAGTAGCAATAAACCGAAAGATCTGACCATTCCAGGTGCACCTATGGTAATACCTATTGTTTCTTTTCATTATTTTAACGAGGGCTCCTTCTTTAAATTCGTCACCAGCTCTCGGACCATTACATTTATGACTTCTTCTTTGATTTCGTGATATAGATTCTTAAATTTCAACAGATAATTATTTACAAAATGCAATTATTTCATGTGAGATAATAAACTTAAGATGAAGGCGGTCCCTTTTATCTCTATTATTTCTCACTTATTCAAGTTCGACTGTATTTAAAAGTGAAATATTTGAAATGAAAGTTTTTGTCACAACAATAAAATCTAATGACTATAAAATGAATCTACAAGCTGGAACAAAATTTCGACATAAAGTATAGAAATAATAGTCAATTAACGTACTTTTGAGTCTACGGCTTCAAGTAGGACGGGTCGAATTCGATACTTCTATAGTCGAGGAAACTTTCATTAATTAACACCCACGCACAAAGTTTTAGCTTTTAATATAAATAATTTTGCTTCTGTAGCACAGTTATACTGTACAAGTACCCGCCCGACTTCGCTCGGATGTACCACGAATATTTAGGTTTAATTTTAATAAAAGGTCACACAGCTCGTCATTCACTGCATCCCCTCTATCAATCCCTATAAGCTTTTTTCGCGACAAAACATAGTCTATGTCCTTTTTCAACCTGTAATCTTTCTCTGCACCAAATTTCATTAAAATCGGTTTAGTGGTTTAGCCGTGGAACCATAACAGATAACAGAGTTACACACATTTATAATATTATTTTAAAAAACTGAATTAGTATGTGTTAAATGGTTTTGTGGTAAAACAACTTCTAAAGAAAAAAAAGTTATAGTCTTGCCTTAGGGTTACATTAATGATAAATATTATCATCATCATCACGACCCGTCAATGGCCGACTGCTGAGCCAGGTCTCCTTCTCAAAATGAGGAGGATATTAGGCCATAGTCCACCACGCTAGCCCAGTGCGAGTTGGCAGACCTTAGGGAACTCTCAGGAGTGCAGGTTTCCTCACGATGTTTTCCTTCACCGTTAAAGCAAGTGATATTTAATTGCTTAAAATACAGATAACTCAGAAAAGACACGGGTGTGCCCAGGATCGAACTCGAACCTCCCGAGTAAGACTTGGAGTCTCAACCATTGCGCCATCACTGCTTGATAAATATTAGCATATTGAATAATTAAACTTCATTTTTTTTTTAATTTTTATTTATTTACCAAAAAGAAGTTACATATTAGTATAAAATTAAAACTAAGCCATTCTTCTGTTATTCATTCATTTATTAACTGTATTTCTTCGGTCATTATCAATTGTTATCAAAGCAAAGCAAGGGCCAGTAAAATGGATGTTATGAAAAGTCGACCATTTATCCCATTGGCTAAACTTGGTAACAGTTATTAAGACAAATTCGGAACTCCCAAATTGTTGATAAAATCTTGTAGCAAACAAAGTTAGCGGAACAATGCCGCGCAACATATTACAGGCTTTAGCGTCGGTTGAGTAATTGAATTGCTGTTGAACTTGGATCACTTTCTACTGCATAAATCTTATCATACCATATGAGGGTAGATATTATAATAGGAAGTTGTATGTCGTTTCTAATAAGTTAAATTAGGAACCAATACCGCACAGTAACACAAAAAAACTATAATAAATCTGAATCTGAGTAACCAATATTAAAAACTTACTCCAAACCTTAGTAATGGAGAGCATCACGACACCACACTACAGCACAGTCATATTGATCACCAGTCGAGCTCCGTTTGACAACTGGCTCAAGTCTATCGGAACAGAGGTTATATACAGTCTTAGAATAAAATAAAAAATACTACCCGCGAATATAAAGTTATCTACGGTGTTGTAAATGGAACTGTGTCTGTAAGTAACACGATAATAAGAATAACCCTTGCAGCTAAAACATCAATTTTGTAGAAAAATATAAAATACCTGCCAACTCGCTATAAAGACTGTCTGTCAGTATAGCGAGTTGGCATTAAAATCGGTTTAGTGGTTTAGCCGTGGAACCATAACAGATAAACAGAGTTACACACATTTATAATATTATTAAAAAAAATTGGAGTATTTTCAGTCATCTATATATACATGGTACGTACCTACGAAAAAACACAGCTAAAACATCAATTTTGTAGAAAAATATAAAATACCTGCCAACACGCTATACAGACAGACAATTTAAAAAAATTAAAATGTATTTTTTTTTTTGGTTTTTATTGATATTTTACAGACATGTAAGAGAGAATAATTTTCCTGAATAGATAGACATTCAATAACTTACATATTTATCATAATTGACGAAAACAAACAGATTATGCTATAATACTTTACAATATATCTATTATATTTTAGCAACAAAAGTTGGTACAAGCTCACAAATTACATTAAAGTTAGTCACAAACATGTGAAAGTGTGAATGTTTGTTACTCAATCTCGCGAAAACGGCTGATCAGATTTCAATGAAATTTGGCACTCATATACTTTATAGCCTGGATTAACAGATAGACTTAATTTTATCCTGGATAAATTCAGCGTTCCTGCACGACAATGATAAAATATGTTTACAGTCGTAAACGCCTACACCTGATGGTAAGTGACCACCATCGCCCATGGACATCGGCAAAACAAGAGATACTCCCTTGTTTTGTCGATGCGTTGCATCCTCGAAGATAGAGTGGGGAGGGGGAGAGAAGAAAAAAATGCTGCAGTTTCAGCGGACCCTGAACAAGAGCATTAATTATTATTTATTTATTACAGTATCACAAAAAATGGACTTAATACTAGCACTTTTGTATTCTGCCAAACTGCACAGCAGTTTGTCGGCAGTTAATGCTCTCATTCTTAAATTTTTTATAAAACATTTATAAATATTTTAAATAAAATAAAATATAGAAACAAAACTAGAAAAAAAGAAAGAAATAAACAAAAATTAATAACCAAAATAAAACAAATTATAAAAAAGAAATAAACTAATCTAATAATGTGTACATGTTCTTTAGTGTATGTGTAGGTAGGTAGTGTAGGTTGGTGCGTGTATATTTTGTACATGTATATACTTATAATGGCACATCATGCGTCTATTCTGTATGTTATATATGTATGTGTAGTATGTGTACTAGTTTCAATAAGCATCGTCACATAATAATATGGCGGTGCTTAATGAAATCAGTCGTTATTTGTATAATCATTTTTTAGGAAAAATTTCTTTAACCTGCGCTTAAATGTAGTTCACAACTTTGTGTGATCTTTGTCGGCAGTTCATTGTAAATTTTTGGTACAAGATATTTTCTTGTCCTCTTACCATAGTAATTAGTGACTTTAGGTATGATAAATCTTGTCTTATTTCTAACATTATATTTATGTGTTAACTGTATTTTATATGTGTCATTATTATGTTGTTCTAAGGCTAATAATTGTTTTACCCTACAATGAATCGGTAATATCTTACAGATAGAAAATAGCTTATAATCTTGACGGTGTTTTTCTTTTACTTTGTCGATAACTAAACTTTTAATAAACATAATTTGTAATTGTTTGATATTATTGAGATAGCTTTTAAAAGTTCTTCCGTAGCTGCTTAACCCGTAAGATATTATCGACTCAGCCATTGCAAAGTATATCATATATAACAATTTTTTATTGAGACTATATTTTAAATGTTTGAATTTTATAAGGATTGTTCTAAGTTTTTTACAGACATCAAACACATGTAACTTCCAAGAAAAATTAGGATCTATGATTAGACCTAGATATTTAAATTTTTGGACACATTCAATTTTGTTACATTTACACATACGTCCCCCACGCGATTCAGATATTTGTTGTACTACAAGTTTTTCCATGATCTTATTAATAACTGAAAGAATGGCTATTGGCCTATAGTTAGAATAGTTTAAGTGGCAACCCAGTTTATATATAGGTCTAATTAGCGATAATTTTAATTCATTAGGATACACGCCCTGAGCTATAGACATATTAATAAAATTTGCAATTATTGGACTTATTTGTTTTTTTATGTATTTTATGTCTACAACCCTAATCCCATCAGAACCCGGTGATTTCCTACAGCTTAGCTTATCTATTACTCGTTCAACGTCAATTGAGCTCACTTTCACGAACCTTAAGGACATATTAGCTATATTAACATATTCCGACCTATTTAGTAATTCAGTTCTACATATATGTTGTATTGCGCTTATTTCATTTGTAAATGTTAAAGAGAAATTGTTACATATATTCTCTAAACTATTTGATTTTCCTAAATATTTTACCAGTACATCATCTAAATTATGTTTTTGCTTTCCCAACCAATTATTTAATTTTTCCCAAATTTTTCTAATATTATTCTCACAATTTTCTATTTCTAACTGTCTATATTTATTTTTAGCTGAAATTATACATTTATTTAATTTATTTCTATATCGAGTATATTTTAAACGCAGTGTCATATCTTTTGGCTTTAATTTCCACTGTTTAAAGAGTTTGTCCCTCGTTAAAATCATTTTTTCCAGAGAATTACTTATCCAAGGTTGTGTTTGTCTTGTATTGTTATTGTGATAACACTGAATTTTCGAGCTTTCATATATAGCACAAAAAATATTACACAGCGTTGAATATATTAATAATGGACATAACATATTATTAAATTGATTCCAGTTCACTTTATCCAGCTGTTCTTTAACTAGTTTGTTCTTTAGTATCAACTTTGTTTCACTATTACACATTTGCATACTAACCTCGCTATCCATACTCATTCGTAATCCTATTATGTAATGGTCTGATATTTTACACGATAACAAACAACCTGCGCACGCGCGACTCCGGCTGCGCACCCAGATGTGATCGATGCATGTCGCCGACTCCCGCCCGTCCTTGATTTCGACCCGTGTGGCATCAGTTACAACGCAGCAGAGACCATTTTCATATAGCATATTCTCGTAACCGGTCACTATCCTTTTCGCACTCTTACTTAATAAGTCTATGTTCATATCTCCTAATAAAATAATATCTTGACGACTTGGAATAGATGTTATAATTCTTTGTAAGTGGTCAATAAACATTTGTTTATTGCTGCTGGGTGGCCTGTATATAGCTATGATATGTATATTCATGCATCCGTCGACACGCAATTCGCTGTGCATTATTTCTGCTGAAGAACATTCAATTTTTTCTGCATACAGATTTAAATTATTTTTATAGAAAATTAAAATTCCGCCTCCTCTTCGTATCTCTCTTGTGTGAAAATATGAGTTGTAGCCCTGTATAGTATATAGAATTATTTCTTCTTGTTTAATATTTATTTCAGCTAATATTATAATGTCGATACTGTTTTGACAAAAATTTAATATTATAAGCAGTTCATTGAATTTCTTCCGTAGTGATCTAATATTAAGAAATATTACTGTCAAGCCTTGATAATTTTGTATGAAGTCCTTACTCCAGATAAGCGCATCATTATATTTTAAGCATGGTATATCTGTTCTTATACAATTTAATGGATTATCGAATTTTGATGATTAGAGAAACACGATGATTACTTACTCGTTTAATAATTAGGATGGATTTTCTTCAATTAACTTAAATAAATCAATTTCGGATCGAATTGCTAATATTTTTCGGTTGTTGTCATCTTTTCTGACGAGTACTTTACCGTTTTGAATCCATATATATTTGTAGGATGATTTTAATTGCGATTTTACGGTCCAGAATAATTTTTTTGTTGATTTAGGTATATCTTCATTTATGTATATACGCTTTTTGTTATTATTGTTGTAGATGTCTGAATTAGTCAAAACTTTTTTCTTTTGACCAATCCATTTATTTTTTGTATCCACTGAATCGAACGATATTATAATAGCCTGGGGGCCCTGCCCATCAATTTTTTCGGTACCTACCCGCTTAATCTCTTGAACACACTTTTCATTCATGTTTAAACTCAATTTATCTGCTATTTTTTCAACTACTTCCCTTAGATTTTCTCCTTCTTTCTTTTCTAACCCTGATATTTCGATGTTTTTCTCCTTATATTTTGTTTCCATAAATATTATTCTGTCTTCTAGTGATTTATTACATTTCTCTAAATTTATCGTTTTTTGTTGTAATGCTACTATCTTTTTATCTGATTTTTCTTTATATTCTAATAATTGTTGATATTTATCAGCATAAAAATCTACCGCATCTGATAAATCATCCAGCTTTTTCTGCATGCTATACACAATGTCTAATTTTTTATTAATTTCTGCTAGAATTTCTTTGTAGGTACTTTTATCTTCTGGAGCCTTGACTCGAGCTGTCCTCGTAACACTCTTCACATATTTTTTTCTCTATCAATTTTTTGTTCTGAGCACACTTCTTATGGTACACTTCTCCACATTCTTTGCAATTTATGACATCCTTTGTTTTAGAAGTAAACAGTTTACACTTTTTGCATTGCACCATTGTTAACAATTCTGTATTTCACTTAGTTACTTGCACGATTACGTACACTAACTCACGTCCGTTCGCTGAGAGCGCGCGAACTGGACTGCGATCGACTAATGGGATGTGAGATGGTGGAGGTAAGTCTGGCCCACGTGCGGCTCGACCGGAACGAGTCTATGACACTTTGCGGTCGGATCCGCATGCTGGTGATCGCAAGCCTGTCGGGAAACAGATCCCCTACTACCAAAGGGGTGCTGGGTTACTCGGCTCTTACGAGATGCTCTCCCAGCGACAGAGGGGAATAGTATTCTAACCCGTCCCCTCCGGGTCTAAAGGGTCCTAGCACTAATTCGTCACTTTATTCCCTTTTTCGGCGTACCAAAGCTTAGTCCAACGAGTAATCTCTTTGAGTGAATATTATCTGAGGTGGTGCTAGTGAAAGTGTAATAATAGTTTTGTTTTACTAATGCTAGATGTCTTTAATTCTTATGTTCTCATAACTTTAGGTTATCTTTGCAGTACATTAAATTTATGACAACCTAATATTAGGCTAAAAGTAAGCCTAGGTAGTGGGGATGAGTGTAGCAATTGTATTGAAAAACTCGTTAAACCTAGTGATGTAATATTGTAGTGAAACTAACTTTTCTTTTTGTACTCGGTATGAAATATACTAATTCATTTTAAATCATTAGTAATGTTAAACTATTTTACCAAGCATTTACGAAAAGCATTACTTAATTATGAAAATGCATTCAAATCATATCATACCGTTGCATGTCAAGTTTCAAAGTTATTTAAGCTTGGAGTTAGGTACACTTGTGCGACAGACTTACAATATTAGTTCACCTTCACATACTGTTATATTATACGTACTAAATACTAAATAATTAAATACTTTATATACTATTAGTACTTTAGGTACTGGCCAAATAGTAAATCATTAGTTCATTATTCTTTAAGTTTAAACTTATCTTGTTTATGTCATTTGAATGAAAAACTTACCTGCCTCTCTATTATTCGTTGAGATACCCATTTTAGTATATTCTGTGCGTTCCAGGTCTCGGTGGGTTTTGGTGATTGCTTATAAAGTAACTAGCGATCTACACCGGCTTCACACGGGAAGTAATAGGAGTTTAAGGAATTGCAATAAAAGCACCTAGACGGTTTGACATTTCCGAAATGTTCATTAATTATCATCATATTTCAACCTATATACATAATTATCTAATCAAATCTTTGTCATGAATTACTCTGTCCATTGGTGAAAACCGCATGGAAATACATTCTGTGATTTTAAGGTTTTCTCGCGCGAAATATTGTATTAAACATATTACTTTTAATATACAAAATACACTATGTATTGGACAATGAATCATCATCATCATCACAACCCATCAATGGTACACTACTGGGCTTCCTCCTCAGTGAGGGCAAAGAATCAAATTGAAAAATTTCAGGGAAACTTTTGAATATAAACTGAAACTGTGCTTTCGAGATCGGGATCGGGATATAATATTATAAAATCAGTTTTTTTATGAACTGGCTGGAACTCATTAAACGACAGAAGGATACTTTTTTTGTTTAGATCGTTCTAAAAAAATCTGAAAAAATGTAAGGATGAAGAAAATAAGAATATCAGAAGCACTGTGATAAGTAATTTTATAGAGTGAATATTGTGATAGTAATGCATGTAGAAATGTAAGAAAATGTAATGTGGTGTGTTTCACTGGATTATAAGGTTAATAAATAAACTTTTAAGGCGAGTTTAGTAATTATTTTAGTAAATCGTCATTTCTCCCTTTTTATCTATACAAATAAGAACTATTGATATACATCGTAAATTATGGGTACGTGAGAAGGTGAGCGAGTCAAATTATTAAACGTACAAAAAAATATATGTCGGAAGCGTAAGTTAGGCTTGGTTGGGATAATTGCTAATTAGCCTTGTGTTAGGTTAGCTTTGTGAAAGCTAACCTTAAACTTGGACAGACAATCTGGACAGTGGAGGCGAGTGTTACAATTGTTTTGAAGATCTCATTAAACCTACACGCTTGGTCACAAGTCCAAGATACTGCTTGGGTTCCTGTCAGAATATTAAGAGATCATGTTTAGTTATCTGCTAACCGTATTGCACCCGTAGCTTTCCAGATATGCGCATACGATGCTTATAAAAGATTGTATATTCTAAATATCTCTATATTTTATCAAAATCTATGTACATTGTGATAAACATACAAATCGCTCATAAAATATACGACGATCAAGTAAAACAACCGTTTACTGTTGTAACCTAGCTCACAGCTCGTTCCGCTTCGTTTATACTTTAGTCCTCGTAAAAGATTCGATTCTCGATCCAACAAACTCATAAAATCGCTATAAAATTTTCAATAAAAGCTAATTTTTATTTTTAATGTCTAGATTACTTAGTATATAAACATCTATATCAGTTTGTTACGTGGAATATAAACTAAGATGTTTATTGAACCCGTACTTAAATATATACGGTGTTTTATTTGATAAAATTAATAAACCCCAGTCAACACAAAGAATACATTTATTTTAAAATAAAAAAAATTACGTGGGTGTTGGGTAATCAGGCTGGATCTGTTGACTTGTAGTACGAGTAGGACCTCCTCTGTGTTGCAGCGTCGCCGTGGGAAGATAGAGGGGGCGCGCAGCAACCACAGCAGTATTACCTATTACCAGACCGTTACCTCTGGTAATAAATAGGTACTACGTTGCCTATAGCGGGATATATAATATTAGAAATTAAATCAACCAAGATCCAGACTAAAATATTTAATCTTATTGCTCGAATCCCTTTTAAATAATTGTCTTGTCAACAAAAGTAACGCGACTTACCCCTCGGGCCTCCTAAATAACTATATTACAATGTTACTTGCGCATGTAAATGGTAACATAAAAGTATTATTTTTTTCTAGATAAAATGCAATTCTTAATTGATGTAAGTTGAAAACTTTCATTCGTCTCCTTACAGAGAGCAGACGCTGAAGCGATGACTATCACCGGGTCCTAAGGAGTTCTAGTACAGTGGTATGGACACGGACAGTGTTCGCAGGTGTCTCCTTACAGAGAGCAGACGCTGAAGCGCTGACTATCACCGGGTCCTAAGGAGTTCTAGTACAGTGGTATGGACACGGACAGTGTTCGCAGGTGTCTCCTTACAGAGAGCAGACGCTGAAGCGCTGACTATCACCGGGTCCTAAGGAGTTCTAGTACAGTGGTATGGACACGGACAGTGTTCGCAGGTGTCTCCTTACAGAGAGCAGACGCTGAAGCGCTGACTATCATCGGTTCGTCGGAGTTCTAGTACAGTGGTATGGACACGGACTGTGTTCGCAGGTGTCTCCGTACAGAGAGCAGACGCTGAAGCGCTGACTATCACCGGGTCCTAAGGAGTTCTAGTACAGTGGTATGGACACGGACAGTGTTCGCAGGTGTCTCCCTACAGAGAGCAGACGCTGAAGCGCTGACTATCACCGGGTCCTAAGGAGTTCTAGTACAGTGGTATGGACACGGACAGTGTTCGCAGGTGTCTCCTTACAGAGAGCAGACGCTGAAGCGCTGACTATCACCGGGTCCTAAGGAGTTCTAGTACAGTGGTATGGACACGGACAGTGTTCGCAGGTGTCTCCTTACAGAGAGCAGACGCTGAAGCGCTGACTATCACCGGGTCCTAAGGAGTTCTAGTACAGTGGTATGGACACGGACAGTGTTCGCAGGTGTCTCCTTACAGAGAGCAGACGCTGAAGCGCTGACTATCACCGGGTCCTAAGGAGTTCTAGTACAGTGGTATGGACACGGACAGTGTTCGCAGGTGTCTCCTTACAGAGAGCAGACGCTGAAGCGCTGACTATCACCGGGTCCTAAGGAGTTCTAGTACAGTGGTATGGACACGGACAGTGTTCGCAGGTGTCTCCTTACAGAGAGCAGACGCTGAAGCGCTGACTATCACCGGGTCGTCGGAGTTCTAGTACAGTGGTATGGACACGGACAATGTTCGCAGGTGTCTCTTTACAGAGAGCAGACGCTGAAGCGCTGACTATCATCGGTTCGTCGGAGTTCTAGTACAGTGGTATGGACACGGACTGTGTTCGCAGGTGTCTCCGTACAGAGAGCAGACGCTGAAGCGCTGACTATCACCGGGTCCTAAGGAGTTCTAGTACAGTGGTATGGACACGGACAGTGTTCGCAGGTGTCTCCGTACAGAGAGCAGACGCTGAAGCGCTGACTATCACCGGGTCCTAAGGAGTTCTAGTACAGTGGTATGGACACGGACAGTGTTCGCAGGTGTCTCCTTACAGAGAGCAGACGCTGAAGCGCTGACTATCACCGGGTCCTAAGGAGTTCTAGTACAGTGGTATGGACACGGACAGTGTTCGCAGGTGTCTCCTTACAGAGAGCAGACGCTGAAGCGCTGACTATCACCGGGTCCTAAGGAGTTCTAGTACAGTGGTATGGACACGGACAGTGTTCGCAGGTGTCTCCTTACAGAGAGCAGACGCTGAAGCGCTGACTATCACAAGGTTGTCGGAGTTCTAGTACAGTGGTATGGACACGGACAGTGTTCGCAGGTGTCTCCGTATAGAGAGCAGACGCTGAAGTGCTGTCAATCGCTGGATTAGAACCGGCTGAATTGGATACCGAATTGGGTCCTGATGAATTGAACTCGGACTGCTGGTGACTGCCGCCGCTACACGATTTGAAATTAAATGGTGCTTGCGCGATTCAATTGACTGGTGGTGCCATCTATTTTAATTTTGTTGAGTTAGGTCTTGTTACAATAATTATTTTTTTATAAAAAAGACAATTTTTTTAATGTTCTTACAAGTTGCAGAGACGTATAGATTGTTTTGTTTATATGAGTGAGTGAGAGAGATTATTATTGGCGTTGGCATCAGAGCTTGCGTCTTCTATTCAACCAATCCAATTATAATGTCCAAAGTCCATTTATAAAATGTTAAATATTATTATATTTAAAAATACTATGTCTATTTATCATTGTATTTCTGGCTATTTAATGCATTACAAAAATAAAACAGATATTTTCATTTAAATCAGTTAGTAATATTATTTATAACTTTGTATTCATACGCAATTCCTTTTATTTTATTTCAACAACACCCACGTAACAATTTTTAACAAGACAATATAAAACCTCTGTTCCGATAGATTTGTGCCAGTCATGTCATGTACAATTTATGTGGTGTCGTTATGCTGGGACTTCATTGTGGATTATTTTAGTGTTTTTGACAGTATTTGCCTGTCATCTAAAATGAATATTATTATTCTCTTTTACGTGTTACTGTGCAGTATAACTCTTATATAGTTAATAAATCTGGCTTACATATGGCCCATATCTTGTACAATTCATAAGATAGTACGGGTTAGTAAGTTTTTTAAAAGTCTGTTTGCATACCTAATTTGATTAAGAAAGTTCGTCTACATTGTACAAGTTCATTTTAAGTTAGTTAATTAGTGACAATAAGTTCGTGCAAGATGTTATGAAACATTCCTAGCACTCGGTTAAATTAATGTTGAATTTAGTATCTTTATACGTAAGAATTTAAAGCATTTGTATTTAAAACGCATGGACATAGACTAAGACTTGTTGTTTTATTCCTAAATAATTATTTACATAAAAGTAATTTTTTTTATGATAGATAAGGGACAAACGAGAAGACTTAACTCGCAGGTCCACCTGATAGAAAACGGCCACCGTCATAGGGTATCTCTTGTTTAGTCGATGCGTTGCCGCCCCAAAGATAGAGTGAGAGGGGGAGCGAAGAGAAGACTGCTGCGGTTTCAATGGACTCTGAGCAAGAACCCGGTGTTCATTGGAACTGCAGCAGTAATGGGATGAGAGTGGGACAGACACCGCGGTCGGAATGTGTCAGACAATTGGCGGTCGGATTCGCATGGTGCCCTACCACCAAGAGGTGCTGGGTAACTCGCCTCTTACTCGAGATGTTCTCCCAGCGGCAGAGGGGTATTGTATTCTACTTAACTCAATGTAGACTGTTGTAGACTAAACATTTATTTGTAACTTATACAATTTTTTAAATATGGTTTATACTATATAAGCAGATCAACAGTATCACGGCTTATTAACTAGAACATTAGTAGCATTACAGTTGGAGTATTACTCTTTCCTTTTGTTAACACAACTGATAGATTTAGTTTGTGCCAACTTTATCTACCCAGATCAATATTGCCAACATCATAACTTACAATATAGCAAAGGATAGTTCACTCACTCTAAAATCCCGTATTTTTTTATTTAAAAAAATGCCAAAAAAACAGAAATATAAGCATCAAGCCCAATCGGTGACAGAGATTAGCCTTTCTCTTTTTTTTATTTCAAAAATATAAAATATTTTCTTTATTCGTTTTAAGAACTCGGAGTTCATATATTGTGTATATACACAACAGGTGGCTAAAAATAATGAACAAATCACAAAATATTTCAATTAAAAACACGATAGAAGTGAAACTTCAGTAAATCGACAAAAGAATGAGATGAATATATATAATAATATAAAATAGTATGTATATTTCTGTCTCATTCTTTCCTACACATTTTTGTATTTGTGTCTCTTACCTGTCGTTTTGTATATTTCTGTCTCATTCTTTCCTACACATTTTTGTATTTGTGTCTCTTACCTTTCGTTTTTTCCGTTGCATCCGGTTTGAAATCACAACGATTCTAAAGAAGTTTCACTTCAAAAAAGTTTACTGAGAGCAACACTAGCAACTTTTGATTCTCAAGTAGTTCAAGTGTTTTTTTTATTAAATTACCTACACTGGCCTATAAGTAATTTCATAAGGAAAATATTCTGATCATAGTGGCGGTGGAAATTGAATTAGGGCACATTTTCTTTGCTCTTCTCCCCATTTTAAACGTAGAGCCGAATTTCCCGCAACGAAGAGAGTGTGGATCAGCTAGATTACATAATTTGTGGTAAGATAGTCTACGTGTATTTTATAATCTATGACACATTTTAAGCGGTACACTGAAAGCAGTTGGCGTCGCTCCGCCATTACTGGATTCTTTAATATTTTAATATTGTGCATTATGCATTGCATTTCTACGTTCCTCCGTAACCGCCATCAGACAGGGACAGATTTAATACCGACATCGTTTCATGTTTTAGCATACAACATTTTATTGAATCAGACATTTTGCATTTTTATGAAGGTTTTATTGGATTTCCCTTTTTTCATTTGCTTTGTACTAAGTTGATGACTATTTACAGGTTTATGTGCTCAATATATGCTTCATAAGAGACAGCATGATTATAATAATTGGAAAAAATCTGCTAATATAATACTTGAATCCTATGTTAATTTTAGATTCTAATTAATCTTTTATCTTCTTCTCTATCTCTGTAGTAAATTTCATCTAAATAGGTTCACTGGTTTAAGCGTGAAAGCTTAACAGACAGAGTATGTTTCGCATTTATATTATTAAGTTTGGATTATAACAGCGTAAAATGAAAAAAAAATGTTTCTGACTATTTCACATTAAGGTTCTGAATCGATTTTAATAAAAGTTAACAATGATATAGCTTATCAGGATAATATACGAGTCATATTTTATATGTTTTGTTATAAAACAATAAGGTTTAAATAGACTCGAATTTTAGTAGTTTTACCAAAATGATCACTTCGCTTTCAATTAATGTGAAGTGAGAAAATAAAAATAAATGAACTTAGACACCATTTAGTACAGTTTATAAAAAGATGGCGCAAAAAAAATATTTTTCAGCAATTGAAACTGAAACTAAAAATATTTTATTCAAATAGACTTTTTACAAAGTACTTTTGACGTTCGAAGTTGGATTAGCTAGTATTAGTATAAAACCTAAATTTCTACTACAAAATCGTTTAAATTCTTAGTTTTGGTATCCAAATAGTTGATGAGGTTTCCTAAACTGTATAAGTTATCAAGTAATTGAAAACTGTCTAAGTTATGCTCTGTTGTGAACAGCGAACTAAATCTAGTATATTGGTTCTGACTGCATGAGCTCCTTTGGGATAAACTTATCATTTTATTGTGTTATTGGTTTAAAAGGTAAAGATTCCATTGAGAACTATTCACCATACAACTACGATTGTTTTATTTGTGTACAAAGGATTCCAATATTAAATCAAATTATCTCGTTGTTAGATGTCTTATTCACAGAGGATCTCACTGTTAGTTGTCTCATTTACATATTATCCCGTTGATATATACCTACGTATCTCATTGACAGAGGATTTCATTGTTAGCTGTCTCGTTTACAGAGAATTTCACTGCTAGTTGTAACATTTACAGAAGATCTCGCTGTTAGTTGTCTCATTTACATAATATCCCGTTGACACATACATATCTCATTGACAGAGGATTTCATTGTTAGCTGTCTCGTTTACAGAGAATTTCACTGCTAGTTGTAACATTTACAGAAGATCTCGCTGTTAGTTGTCTCATTTACATAATATCCCGTTGACACATACATATCTCATTGACAGAGAATTTCATTGTTAGCCGTCTCGTTTACAGAGAATTTCACTGCTAGTTGTAACATTTACAGAAGATCTCGCTGTTAGTTGTCTCATTTACATAATATCCCGTTGACACATACATATCTCATTGACAGAGGATTTCATTGTTAGCTGTCTCGTTTACAGAGAATTTCACTGCTAGTTGTAACATTTACAGAAGATCTCGCTGTTCGTTGTCTCATTTACATAATATCCCGTTGACACATACATATCTCATTGACAGAGGATTTCATTGTTAGCCGTCTCGTTTACAGAGAATTTCACTGGTAGTTGTAACATTTACAGAAGATCTCGCTGTTAGTTGTCTCATTTACATAATATCCCGTTGACACATACATATCTCATTGACAGAGGATTTCATTGTTAGCTGTCTCGTTTACAGAGAATTTCACTGCTAGTTGTAACATTTACAGAAGATCTCGCTGTTAGTTGTCTCATTAACATAATATCCCGTTGACACATACATATCTCATTGACAGAGGATTTCATTGTTAGCCGTCTCGTTTACAGAGAATTTCACTGCTAGTTGTAACATTTACAGAAGATCTCGCTGTTAGTTGTCTCATTTACATAATATCCCGTTGACACATACATATCTCATTGACAGAGGATTTCATTGTTAGCCGTCTCGTTTACAGAGAATTTCACTGCTAGTTGTAACATTTACAGAAGATCTCGCTGTTAGTTGTCTCATTTACATAATATCCCGTTGACACATACATATCTCATTGACAGAGGATTTCATTGTTAGCCGTCTCGTTTACAGAGAATTTCACTGCTAGTTGTAACATTTACAGAAGATCTCGCTGTTAGTTGTCTCATTTACATAATATCCCGTTGACACATACATATCTCATTGACAGAGGATTTCATTGTTAGCCGTCTCGTTTACAGAGAATTTCACTGCTAGTTGTAACATTTACAGAAGATCTCGCTGTTAGTTGTCTCATTTACATAATATCCCGTTGACACATACATATCTCATTGACAGAGGATTTCATTGTTAGCTGTCTCGTTTACAGAGAATTACACTGCTAGTTGTAACATTTACAGAAGATCTCGCTGTTAGTTGTCTCATTTACATAATATCCCGTTGACACATACATATCTCATTGACACAGAATTTCATAGTTAGCTGTCTTGTTTACAGATAATTTTACTGTTGATAATATCTGATTTATAGAGAACCCAAAATCATCTCAATGACAGAGGATTCGACTGTTAGTTGCCTTGTTTACAGATGATTCCTATGTAACTTGAGTCATACGGAAGGCGTCACCGGTCGTTACCGGTCGTTACTTCTTTTATAGAGGTGAAAATTTACCGTCAGTTAATATTGAAAATGGTAATAGGTACATTTACTAAAATTAGGCAATATACGGAAAAAATAAACCCACATTATACCAAATTTTAATTTTAATATCAAAATTTAAAAATTTTCACTTTTACATAGTTCGGTTCTTATTATAATATTGAGCAATAATAAACTTATAAACTATATTAATCTACTAGAAAACTAAACAGTGCGAAAAAAACATATCATATCGATCAAATTTTAAATATTTTTATACTGATGTATTTTATGTTGTTATACTAATGTAGTATTTTAATTTCAGGCGGTGCAAAAAAAATTTTTATACCGAGTACAAAATTATATTTTTTTAATCTCGAAATTACCGAACATTTAAGAAAAATTGTTTTTTTGTAATTGGTACGTAATATACAATTTTAATAAGAATTAAATATTTTGTTGCTATCACTAGTTTATTTTATGTATCTATGTAAATTAACTGAAAACTTAAACATTTAAGGTAACTTTGAATCATTAAAATTACTATACAAAATATAAATTATGTCTCATTTACAACGATTCTACTACAAGCTGCCTCATTTACATAAAATGGCTCAAAAATTATTAAAAGTGTATTGTACTGATTTCCAATTTCTAATTCGTTTAATCGCTGAAAGACTATTTTTTAAAGTCCTTGTAATAAAAATATGGACGGCGTAAAAAATTATATTTAATTCTTAACACAAGAAAATAAATATTTTAATTTTATGAGTATATCTAAATTACCAATCGAAGATATCATTAATAACCAAAAGTATATAAGTAATTAATAATTGCTGTAAATATTAAATAACTAAGAATTTTAGTGTTTCTAGACCTTCTATAAAACAACTTAAATATATTTACATTGAATACTTTATCTTAGTGCTTGAATTATTAAATCACATATTTTTTAATATCACATAGTCATTACCAACATGACTACCAATGTTGCCATCAGGATACCTCTTTTGTATCGTACTATTTCTTTTAATTATCTTATAAAATACGATATCTTGGTTGATTGTCTGATCGTATCCATCTTTTCTTATATGTAAATGAAATGTATTTAAAAATTCAAGCACTTAAAAAAATGAGTAATTTAAAGCGTAATGTTACAGAAATTATTCTAAACAATTATTTACTACGTATCCAATTTACTTTGACTAGTCTGTCGTGATGTTTCGCAATCATCTCGTTTCGCGTTGTCGCTTAACACTGGTCGAGCTGAAAATTGATAATTGTGAATTAATAAACATAACATTTACATAATAAACAATGTTATTACTGCATCAGAAAAACAAAATTCTCAATTCGATCAATTTTCTTTTGAAAAAAGGATCAAGGGTGCTCAGGTTATAATTCCTTTGATATTAGACCATAGGATAGGATATGGATTTGGATAGCTATCAATTAGGGATGGATAGAGATTAGTTGAGAAATCGATTTTTAATCCGAATAATAGATTTTTTTATCTATATATTTGGACAAATATTTACCATTGCATTTAATGATGGCTCTAGAAAATAAAGAAGTATAAAATTATTAAATAAGATGAATGTACCAAATGATGATGGTGAGTGGGCTAATACCAGTAGAAGATTTTGAAAAAAGATTGGAAATAACTCGGAGATTTATGATAAGAAGGAGGAGGAGAAGGGGAATATTAAAGAACATTACAAGGGGTGATAATATTAAATGGACTATTGGATAAACGTGTAAAACATGGTCTCTTACAATTACGAGAGAAACCTAAGCAGGACCTTGAACTTGTGACCAAGCTGTAGTCTTAAAGACGTCTTTTATATAAAAAGAAACACTCGCCTCCAGTGCCCAGGCTCTCTGTTTAAACCTAAGGTTAGGTTAACCTAAGCCTAAATTACGCGCTGAAATATATATTAAATAATTTACTTTGGTTCCGTGCGTTCGGTAGATTCAGTTCAAAAAGATGGTATCTACATTTATGGGTTTAAGTTTTATTGCAAATTAATACAAAAAAAAAGTTTGTAATGTAATATATAAATTACTAAGACGTTTTTTTAATTATTATTTATTAGAAAGAGAACAATTATATTATTTATTTATTTTTGAAAAGAGTGTGGTTGATACAAAAAGTAAACCACGCGATCTCCCTCAAAACTGACGACACTATATCACCAAGTAAACTAAGTTTTAAGTCCACATAAGCGATTTACATAAACGTGTTCTAAAATAGGGGTATATACTAAAAGGATTTGGACTTACCGAACATTCTGAGCAATATCTTCTCGATGCCGTGCAGAGGCGACTCGAATATTATGCACAGTATTAGAGCTAGGAAGAAAGTGAGCACGAGGTGGGATATCGCGTTTGCTGTCTGAAAATGAAATAAAAACGAATATTAACTACTTTACTTTTTTCTTTTCCTGACCTAGTCTACATTTTAAATTAGATTTTAATTTGCCTAACTCAGTACATAAATATCTGGCAATCATGTACCACCTCTAGCCTTCTTAGATGCTGTAATAGAGACGGATTCATTCGTAACTTTCTGTAGAGACAGCATATAAATAATAAAGATTCTTACCGAAAAATATCCAATTCTTACGACATATAATATATCTATTAAATTAAATATTTAAATTACAATAAATCTAACTTAACACATTCACCAAGCATCGATACCCACGACATCTATTCAGAAGAATCGATTTTAACTTGTAGAAGTCGATTTATATTGTGGTTAGAAATAAAATATAAAAGCAGCAGTCATTAACTTAACAAATATTAATCAAAAGCAATAAAAAAAACAATTTATAGATCATATATGTACTTGATACTCGATTCTATTCGATACTTGATATCTCTCTACTCAGTCTAAGCAATGTCAGTGTGTCTACAAGATTGTTATAGGTAATGGTCAATATATTAATATTGTTACACAATCACAAGTGAGAAACGTGCTGATAGTCTTCAAACAGATTTATATACATGTATATCGTATATATATCGAACTCGATATCGAGTTGTCTGTAAGAATATTGTTTATAGATATGGATAATGCAACATTAAATTACACACAATAGCATATCATATTTCCCCAATAACTAGTCGATCCGCGCGACTTCGTTCGCGTTATGCTCCGCTCCTATGGGTCGTAGCGTGATGTTATAAAGCCAATAGCCTTCCTCGATAAATGAGCTATCTAACACTGAAAGAAGTTTTCAAATCGGACTAGTAGTTCCTGAGATTATCGCGTTCAAGCAACGAAACAAACAAACTCTTCAGCTTTACATATTAGTGTAGATAAGTTATTAAATTATATATACATACATTTCCAACAGAATATACCAGTTGTTTAGTGAGTCAGAAATAATAGTAGACATGGTCATAGAACGCTTAACTAAATAGTTACAAAACACAATTAAAAGTTAGTTTATTATTCGGTTCAGTAAAACATTTAGATTTTAGTTTACATCACATTTTAATGACCCAAGTAACTTTTCTATTTGTTATTGTTAGAAACGCCGACAGCCCTCGTTTCGCTTCGATATTGATAATTTTATTTTAGTTTACGCAGTGTAGGTAGTCACTTCTTTCTAATCATTGACTTTATAATAAAACTATAATCTATAAGTCTTTCTACTTTATTCATTCTGCACTCTTTTTTCTCTAGTACATATAAATAATGTAGCGACTGTAAATACCTTCAACTTAAGCAAAGCGGAAAATAATTAGTGTATGATTTTTTTAAGGATTCTTGTTATGGTAATTAATGAGCAAACGAGCACATGCTCACCTGATGGTAAGTGGCCACCGTGGCCCATTGACATCGACAATTCACGAGAGTGACTCTTGTTTAGCCGATGCGTTGCCTCGAAGATAAAGTAAGGAAGGGGAAAGACTAGAAGAATACTTCGATTTCAGTAGAACCTGAGTGACAACCCAGAGTCGAGTAGAATCTGGTGTTCGCAGAAGAGGGAATAGATCCCCTACCACCAAGGGTTGCCTCTCCCAGCGGCAGAGGGGAATTGTATGCTAACCCTAAGATAGTCTTTCTTAGTCAAATAAAATCAATACCTAATTAGTGCACATATGTTTATAAATACCTCAAGTTATCCATAATTAAAAATGGAGGAACAAATATAATGAAGATGTGTTGACGAACAACGTAAGGATCCCATAAGTTATTTTCTTTCAGTTTTAGGTAACTACCTCTAAAAACTTAGGTCAGACAAAAAAATTGATATCGCTAATTTCGTTGTTTTGAACCTTTGTATACTTCTAATAATGCAAATGTTAATGAATGACATGATTGGTTTGGTTTTTTGTTTTTTTTTAAAGAGAATACTAGCATTACGGATTACGTACTACTAGTATTCTTTTGGAGGGGTCCAAGTAAGTTAAATGCTTGTGTCAAATTTGAACCCACGATTTATCGATCGTGAATCCATAACCTGAACATCTGAGCTACTGACGCTTTTGATTTGACTGTAAGACAAATGCGTAATGTATTTAATTGTTTCAAGTATGCTTCTGACATGTTTTTGTTGTCCATGTAGTTATAGGTTAACGTTTTTAATATTGATACAGATTCATTTTAAATAACCTACCAGTACAATACACTTATATCGTATTATAAAAATGTAATTTAAAAAATAAAAAGGTTCTATAATACTGTAATAATGCACAAAAGATATCCGGGATGGAGCACAATTAAAAAACTAACAGAGCCTCAGTCTATTATAATAAAAGATAATATTTACAAAGAAAATAGGTCGACTTTGGAGAATTTAATCTAATTTTATAATACTCTTTTTAAATAAACAAGAAAGCTTAACATTGTTTGAAATAAATTAAATAAGGTTTTGTTTCAATGTTTTCAAAATAAGGATACTCTGAATAAATAATAGCGACGTCTATCAGAGCATGTGAACTACGTGAGTAAAGCTAAGAAGTTAGTTTAATTTCGCGTACGGAGACAACGCGTCTACGGCCATCACCTCTATCAAAATTATCGCTTTAACAAAAATTTATTTATTTCATTGTTAAATTGTTTTATGTAAAATTTTGTAAACCTTTAAATTCCTTACAATTGTGATATGTGATCTCTGAAGAAAAAATATTATTTTTGCCCTGGAGTCAATGTCCGCGTCTTTAGCCAGAACACCAGTAGTTATTTTTAAAAAAAAATTATTAGCCATTCGACAAATTAATTCTATTAAGTACTTGTATTGTTTACTGAAAATCTTACAAATTCGAAATTTAAAATAATTCTTTCCCGCAGGATATATATTTTATCCCTGGACATAAAAATTCTATCTATTAATCCAGTTAATAACGTATCCGTATACACAATTTCTTTCTAAGGTTCATCATCGTGATCACAACCCATTAATGGCTCACTACTGAGCCGGGTCTCCTCCTCAAAATGAGGAGAGGTTAGGGCATAGTCCACCACGCTGGCACAGTGCGGATTGGCAGACTTCACACACCTTTGAGAATATGGAGAACTCTCAGGAGTGCAAGTTTCCTCACGATGTTTTCCTTCACCGTTAAAGCATGTGATAATTAATTGCTTAAAATACACATAACTCAGAATAGTCAGAGGTGTGTGCCCAGGATCGAATTCGGACCTCCCGAGTAGACATCAACGTCTAAACCACTGGGCTATCACTGCCTTTCTAAGGTTCTTATAAAATAATTATGTTATTAGGATAATAATACAAATAACTTACCATAGTAAAGAAAGTAATATGAACAGGATGGCGGATCTGCCCCAGGTAATATAACTCTACGATGCCATTCACCAAGTACGCACAGAATGTCAGTCTTGCGATGGGCACCAGGAACTTCCATGTTAACAGCTTACCTAGCACACCTATATAAAAAAATTAAAAAAATACTATTGGATTCTTTTATTAATAATTGAGTTGCTCACATCCTATGCCATGCCACTGCCTGATGCCTATCATGCCAATCCGACTAAACTTTTCGAGAACCCCCCTCGGATACTTCTAAACCGCTTTGGATAATTATTTATACTTTAAAATTCTTCACGATAGTTTAAATTATGGTTTTATGTCTTACTAATACATTTTTTACGGTATTTTTATATGAACAACAGAAGAGGGCATAAGCATTAAAGGAGGGCGGGTAGGTCTTTGCTTTGCTATACTGCTGTGGGTGAAAATGCATTGAACAATTTGTCTTTGACATGGGGGAGCGGGGAATTGCGTTGGGTAAATAGACAAGGATTGAATAAAAGCATCAGATTTTCTAACATCAAAATAATAACAACATATTTTAATAAAACTAATTTAATAAAAAAACAGGCATAAAATTGTTACACGTGGTATTCCCGCCGGCCATTTCATTTTAATATTATTTATGGAAGCCATCCGTTTTAATATAGACTCTGACGAACGAAATATTTTTTTTTATTTCTACAATGAAAATAAATTCAGTGTATTATAAAAATTTAATTGTCTGTACTTTTGTTTAACATTTAATTTGTATTTCCATTTTTCTTACATTTATGTACGATGACTAAATACTGGTACTTGCATCAACTAAGCCTAATTACAGAAGATTAAAATATAAATTATTAGCAGATTTTAATGGTAAGGAAGAACAGAAATTAAAGGATTACAAGTAATTAAAAGAAATGGAGGGTTATTGAGGTAGATATTGTAGAAAGTTTCAAAAACTTTACATCTAGAAATTTCCAAAGATTGGTGGTTTGTTTTGAAAGCACCAAAAAAATCAACTAATATAAAACATCAAGGTGAATAGAAGAAGTGGGAGAGCTAAGAGAGGAGTGTGTGGTCAGTAGGAAAATGAAACACTATTCCCAAAACCCAAGCTCGTATCCATAGTAATGTTATGATACCTATATCCCCTAGGAATTGTATTGAAAATAAAAACAAATGTAAAGTAAAAGCAGAGAAAGTCATACGAAATCTAAATTCCAAGAAAAATCTCGTAATCAATATCATAGAAGTGCCTGTTTATTTTATGTGACCATAATACATTCTAAAGCCATCCAATAACCATAATGGCGCCATTTAACGCTATGAAATATTAGATTCATTTCTTTACCCTCGTGCATTATCCCTTCTCTTACATTTCACCAGTTCTAAATAGATGGAAAACAAACCATAACAATGGTATAGTTATATTGCATTAGACAGATTGATTAGTTTTTATAGTGCTCTATTTGCCCTCTCTTCTACAGGGTGGAGTAGATTTAACTTAATATTAAAAGTGACAAATAATTTACGTTTTTAAGGACAATGTTTTAAATTGTAACTGTTATGTAGTTTTACTCTTACTGGTAAATAATAAATAATAAGAGAGGCCATGTATAAATCAGGTTTGTTAAATACAAACCCAATTTTTCAATCTGTTAATATCCCAAAAACTCTGGATCAAAACCTTTCTCTCTCTTTCTCTCTCAAATAGCTATTACTTTTTGCTTTTGTTCCTAACTTTTATGTTCTTACAGGTTGATTAGATTGTTCTTGGCTATAGTCAGATCTCATGTAAATTTCAAGATTTATTTTTTTCACGTTTCTACCTATTTTTTCTTGGATTTCCATTAAAAAAATAGATAAGCTGTATTACTAATATATATTTTAATTAGCTTTGAACTAACCTCCATTCCCAGTGGCACAAGCCACTATAAGCCATCCATTGGCAATGCTCCACGCCAACTTATGAAGCGAGATGTATGCGGCAGCCTCTATAGTACTGTTGTGATACCAGTCTTGGTAAAACAGACTAACAGAAAACGTTGTCACTGTGCCCAGAACGATGCTTGTCATCCATCCGAAGATTTTCAAAAGTTTAGAGAATTCATAACTGAAAAAATACTCTTCTTATTTATGATAAAGTTAACAATGTAGAGAAGATGATAATGATGGCAGTGAAGATAATTTGTTCAAAAGTTGATCACAATAAAAGAAAGAGGTTTGACAATCTTTTATACACAGTTAGTTAAAGTAACGAAGCCCGAAAATTGTACAAAAGAATACAAATACATCAAAAGCTAATGATATAAACTTACTTTTCCGATTGAATTCGATGGAGAATATATCCTGTGAGTATGCCCATAAAATACGGCGTCATTTTCATATGAGTCCTTATATAGGCCTCTACAAAATAATAATTCGTTGCGAAATCTGTAAATTCCCTGCAAAAAAGAATACAAAATTATGGTAACTTAAACTGATATGAGTTATGGACTCTACTGAAATATATTATGTATATGAGGTTTAACTTAAACATTTTAATGTGCAGCTAACATTTGGATAGTGCAGATAGCATTTAACCCAACCATCAAAAAATCAAGAAAAAGTTCATCATCACGACCCTTCAATGGCCCACTGCTGAGCCGGGTCTCCTCCTCAGAATGAGGAGGGTATTAGGCCATAGTCCACCACGCTGGCCAAGTGCGGGTTGGCAGACTTCACACACCTTTGAGAACTTTTTGGGAACCCTCAGGAGTGCAGGTTTCCTCACGATGTTTTCGTTCACCGTTAAACAAGTGATATTTAATTGCTTAAAACACACATAACTCAGAGTCAGAGGTGTGTGTCCAGGATCGAATCTCGGACTTTCCGAGTAAGACTTGAAGTCTCAACCACTGGGCCATCACTGCTATGGCTTACTGTTTATAACTAAATTTCTAAGAGGATTCAGCTTACCAAGCTTAAAGGAATTTAACCAATCTAGAAATTTTGGTACAGAAAACTTACTTGGCATAAAAAAGTAGTGTAGGATCCAATTTATCTTTAAATGTGATGATGGATGGAATAACAAGGGATATAACAGTAGCAATGGCTGTAAATATGGGACCCAAGCGTCTATAGTGCCATAGACTATAGATAAAGATTGGTGCGATGAAGAACATCTGGGTATCCACTGCTAAGTACCAGGATTGAAACATACACTGTAAAATAGAGAATTTAATCAGTTTCAGTATTATTATTATATTGCCCAGGAATCAAATATTTTTAGGCAGATACTCACCAATCTGTCAGTGCGGACATAGTTGTTAACATAAAGAATGTTCGCCCACCACGAATCCATACACCTCTCTTGCTCTAATTGTAATCTACCCTCCCATAGAGGGCCTTCACCCATCTTCGGTAACCAGGTCATATAAAACAATACGACGATGAAGTAGGCAGGAGTTACTCTGGAAATAAAAATCCAGGTGGAAAATTTTACAACACTTCAGACCACCATTTATTGGGTTAGTAGTTTCCAATTCTGATCTGATCTTTCAGGATACAGCTTGTGTTAAGTTAGACATGTTACGTCATAGAGTAAACGTTATCGCAAGGATCATAAGGACAGGAAGTGATGTTGAGCATTAAAGTTGAAGAATATTTGCATTTTAAGGGGATCTCTTAAACCTGAAACTAGATCAAAACCCCAGGGGCTTTCTAGCTTCCCATCATGGCATTTAGATGGTGAAATACTATGAGAGTGATGAGTGAAAGACCACATATTTGATGTACAGATATTTGGAGCAACTGTTCAAAATTCAATCGTAATTGGACGAATATACAAAACAAATATACATTTTGCAATATAAATAATAAATTGACATAAAAATGCAGCTCAGCATGATGGAGTGTTTCAATGATACTTCGCTGAGAATCGAGGAATTATGTCACGTTCGTATCACATTTCCACTAACTAATACAATAACGCTACTGGATACTGATATAAAGAGAATCGATTAAATAATATTTATTTCAAAATACACACTTAGCCTCTAATAATATAAGGACCTTTGCAATCTAATAGTCTATTTGATTCCGTTGTGAATTAATTCATAGAAATAAATAGATTTACTTTCAAGTAACTTGTAGTTATATTCTCAATATATTTAGGTAAAATATATTATATTGATACTAGCTGACCCGGCAAACGTTGTTATCGATTCTCAGACCTACCCGATGATAGGCACACAAAATTTTATAAAAATCGATCTATACGTTTCGGCGGAGTATGGTAACAAACACCGCGACACGATAATTTTATATATTATTTTAGGTAAATAACTTTATATATTAGCTTTACCAGACACGATGCAAATGTTGATTTGATCTATTAACATAGTGTAAAGATAGTTTGTGTAAAATAAAATAAGTGTCAAATAAACATCTACAATAGTAATAATATGACCTTTAGAACTTGACAACATTTATTTAGTATTTTTATGATCTATAATATAAAACTCGGATTAAGTTTACTTAATTTATCTACAGTAGTATGTTAGTTAATATTTTAAAATAATATATTTCGTACCGAATAATAGATAACACTTTTATCCGGGAAAGGAACTTAGGACGAAAATTGTCATTATGTGGTGAAAGATTTTGTCGTTGATACGAACGATAATTTTCGGAAAAATATCAAAGTAGTGTGTTTCATTCAAGTGGCAGAAACTGATCACAAAAAGAACCTAACTGAGAACGACATTACATTTTGCATAACATTGTACTAACTAAATAATGAACTATGTAATCAAGGTAGTAGAAAAATAATATTTCGTTACCCCAAAAGTTTGAATTCACATAAAAAAATACATAGAAATATCATAATTATGTGACACAGAAGGTCAGCAAATAGACCATGAATATCTGAAGGGCATATCTTAGACACTATCTTTAGTGTAACATTTTGCAACTCTTTCGATAAAAAACAAACTCATTCAGTATTTAAATCACTATTTAACTGTAAATAGTCTTTACTAGTTTTACAGAAATATAATCTTCCGAACCCTATTTTAAAATATAATTTTCTCTTTTTAACCGACTTTAAAAATGAGGAGGATCTCAATTCGATTGGTATATTTTATTTATGTATGTATGTCGATTACGCTGATCCGATTTTTATACCTACCATTCATAGATTATATTATAGGACTAGTATTAAAATAACGTTAATTCTGAACGCATTTTCAAATTCAAAAAAGTAATAGAAATCCATCAATTATATAAAGTGTATTTAAAAACTGATTTAAGACTTTGAAAACGCTGAGTGACATTTATTATATTTGGTAATTTCTCTACGATGACGAGGACACGATGTGACATAGTAACCGAAAATATTTTGTAAAAATACTAATAATCTTAATATCTACGAGTGTAATGACATTATAAAGCTGAAGGATTAGTTTTTTTTTGGTAGGTTGAAAGGTCGGAAATTTGTTCAAATTGAAAAATTATTTTAGTGTTTAATAGCCCATTTTTTGAGTAATGCTATTATAGCATCAGGCTAAGACCAATAAGAGACGAGTATAACTCGAGAGAATTTGCGCAAGTCGGCTAGTATTTTATTAAATATGAATATTTTTGTATTCTCCAAGCCATGATTGGAGATTGATTACTTAATAATATTAGCCTCTACTAAAAGTCCTTAAGGTGTCAAAGTATAAACACAAGTTCGATACAAACAGCTATTAAGCTGTCAATCGCACGCAATCTAATTATGTTACGAGACCTTTGAATATTGATTTATACACTTACACTTGGAAAGGGGTGATCAATATCCTTTTTTGTACTAAGTTGTTTACTAAGATTTAGCCATTACTTACATGCTAGACTTATTCCGTTTGAGATTATTTTTCCAAGCCAAGAAATTTTTTCTCTATAATATTCTACTGTTTTATCTTATACCTACTTTAGATTTTTATTAAATTCCTCAATTATGTAAACAAAGATAAACAGCATTATTATTAATAGTAGCACAAAAAAACGTAAAAAAATTTTATTTAAAAAAAAAATTTAAGATTTATAGAAAAGATTCGTTTATTTCTAAAATATCGAATTATTTGGTAAGGGTCGTATGATTGGAAATGTGAATGAATATTTCCTTAGGACATCATTGGGACCCCTATTCGCTCACCCTCAATATTTGATTATTAACAAGACAATTATGTTTAATTTTGAGAAACAACTTCTACGCATGTTTAATTCCAGCTTAATCATGGAATTAAAATTTGTGAAATATACGCATGACAAGAAGTCAAGAAATTTTGTTGTAATAAATAGTAAGTTAACAACTTAAATGTTGATTACCTGTAAAATATCATGTACCATTTGAAAAGACGACTAAAGAATTTTATTCAAACAAGTAAAATACGAAAAATCCAAAACCGTAATGCAAGGAAATTGAAGCAAAGTACAAATACCATACCTAATATACCGGAAAACCAATATTGGCAGTACGTTCAGACGCCCTCTTCGTTTGTCCAGCTCAATAAGCAAGAGGCGGCTGAAGAGAAATGCACTCAGGAATAGGAAAGTATCCACTAGGAGAGTATTGTTCAACATGAACGCGTTTAACGGGTCACTGATAAGCTGAAACAGGCCAATATTTTATTAAATTCTTCCATATAGATATATAAATCAATTGCTGAATATATGTCGCATGTTGTGTATAACTTTAGAACAACAACACCTATATTGGATATAATTTTTTTTCATTGTTAGGAGAAGGTTTTTTTTTCAGATTCTACAGAGTAAATTTGGATAGTGAAAGTTAATAGTTCTACTATATGTCCAACCTAAACCACTGAAAATTCATCAATTCATATTGTTTTACACTTCTGGATGACTAAACTACACTGAAACCCAAATGTACCTATTGATAACTTAACATAAAAATATCGTAACAATAATAATAATTGCTTTTTTAGACCATTAGTTTCTTGTCTATAATATACATATCCACTAAGTGGAGGTGGCAGGATAGGTCGTTAAATATAAAAATAAATTTAATCAGTTATAGTAGTTACTTTCGAAATAATTTCTACAGAGACCTATCTAAGATTAACCTACAAGTTTAACTAATACCAGAGATGAAAATAAATGTATAATATGATAAAAAGATTTTTCTTTATAAATATGCTTACCCGATCCCAAGCAGCGGCATCCATCACAGGACCGCTCCCAATAAACAAACAAGCGTGACCAGCGATTATGAAACCCATGGCCAAAGCTTTAATACCATTCACACAGTCCAACCCCAGACTATTATTTTGCTTCGTCGACAATATTTTTTTGATGTTGTTGATAAGGGAGAAGGTTATTATAAGATCGTGTACAGCACTGGGTTTTTTCTTGCTGTAGCGGAAGTAGATCTCGAAGGTGGTAGTGAAGAGGAGGACCGCTAAGAAGAACAGTATGATGCCGCTGAAACACGAAAGAGAAAAAATGTAATTACAAGAGAGTAAGATACTGCGTTCTAAATGGTCATGATCATGATTTAAGTCTAAATTCTAAACCAACTTACTTAAAAATATTTGTAAGAGTACTTGTATGATTTAATGATGTCTTCAATTTCATAATAAATATGTGTCTACCAAATATATAGTTGTTACCAATAAATACCTAGTTGGTATTTAACCGATGTCGAGTGGTGTATGCGAGAGCTTTTTCCATTCATGAAGGCCTTGTATACCTCCTGAATCTAAAATCTCAGGAACTGTTTTGTCAGTAAAAATACTACTTACATAAAAGCAATATCCAGCTTGTTAACAGCCATGGGTTTTCGGGTATAACAGTCTTTTTCAGTGACCACAACACCAGTGGTGTTTCCAACAGTGTGTGAGAGTACATCACCAACAAATCCCGCGACTGCACTCGCATCACACGCACTTGGTACACACACCGCCCATCGAAGAGTTTCGCCACGACCAGTCCTAATCTGAAAATATGTAAATTTTAGTTAAAATTTAATTTTTGGAACTAGCTACCTCTCCTTGCGTCGCTAAAGAATCGATAGATGGATCTAGATCAGAGTTTTTCAAATTATATAGTATGTGTATGTGTATTTTATGTTTGAAATCCAGTCGAAATTTCATTGTCTGTCTTCCGAAAACATTAGTTTGTTGATAAGGTCTGACTGTCATTGCACAAAATAGGATGCAGTATTTATGTATTACTGCAGATCTAACTTTATTTTTGTATAATTTAAATGGTACGCAATAAAAAACTTATTGTCATTTTAAAATATTTTAAATCAGCGAAGCTAGGGCAGCTCTGATAGTAATACATAATAACAAGAAATCTAAAAACAAATAGAAACTTTCCATAAATACAATTCATAGTTTATGATTAGTTAGTAGTTTTTCAAAAGGAAAAGAAGTCGGAACCTCAAGCAGCAGTACAAAGGGCAAGCTTTGTCCATCCAGCTCATTATGTGGAAACAACGTATGACCCATTTGCTCCACTCTACTGTACTAGTGCTCGTAGTTCCTGTGTCGTTTATGAGCCGTTTTACAACTAATGGACGTTAAGCGGCCAACTTGAAAAGCTTCTAGTGTTTCAAATTGCGGTGCACAGGTTAAAAATGTTACCTAATACACTTTCAGGTGTATATAAAGTGCCAAAATGTAAGTCAAATATAATAAAAGTAGTGTAAACGAGATTGAGCGTGTGCAATATGAACAAAATATATTTGTCGGAAGTGTAATTTAGCCTCGTTTACCTTAGGCTTAAACAGAGAACCTGGGCAGTGGAGGCGAGTGTCGTGATCACTTAAAGGAGCTCCTAAAGCGTACTCCTTGGTCACAAGTCCAAGGCACTGCTTGAGTTCTTTTCTGAATAGTACGCGATCGTAGTGTTTAGTTATATCCTGAGCGTATTGCGCACGTATAGCTATCATGATAGGCCATCCATTTCATTCCTTTCTTTTAGTTTCCGACGTATTCTTACATATATTAGTATTTTTATATCATATAAGGCGAATAATTTTAAATTTTGTAACAATATAATATCGTAATAAATATATTTTTGTGCTTCTGAGATAGATCGAATGAATGTACTGAGGAATTGTATATCCTTAAATATCTACCTTGCAAACACGCTAATCTGGGGTGTTTCACTAATTTTTTATAAAACATGCGTCTTAAAATCCTTTTTTTTATTTAAGGAAGTATACTTGCTATACTTATACTCGTCAAAATAAATGAGATTTTTTTATCAAAACTAATATTACAAATACAAAAGTATATTTGCTATTTTATCTTTTAACGCTGTAACGAAGCGATGAACGCAGTATCATTTTGTTTAAAGTTTTAATAACAACATAGACTTTTTATCTCGAAAAATTGGCAATTCCTGCAGTATAATAACGAAATAATCCGAATATTTTTAAATAGTAAATTCTTGATTGAGTTCGATCCTGGGCACACACTTCTGAGTTTTCCGAGTTATATGTGTGTTAAATATCACTTGTTTTAACGGTAAAGGAAAATATCGTGAGGAAACCTGCACTCCTGAGAGTTCCCTAAAGTTCTCAAAGGTGTGTGAAGTCTGCCAACCCGCACAGGGCCAGCGTGGTGGACTATGGCCTAATCCCTCCTCATTTAGAGGAAGAGACTCTGCTCAACATTAAAGGGTGATGATGATGATGAATCTCTTCTGATGATTGAATTCGAATGATGAATGAATCTCTTGAGTGAATCTCTTGAAAATGATATTTTTTGAATCCCTCGTTATGTTAAAAGAGATAATATTTTTAAACTCTGTAATAGAAGATATATAAAGAAAATAGATATCATTTCAATGTTATCTACTAGTACGATCACATGAGTACTGATTTAGCATATAACATTTAATTTTTTATCCTGCAGGAACTACGATTTTTCCGGAATAAAAATTAGCCTATGTTTAATACAGGATATAAAGTGTCTGCGTATCAAATTGCGTTGAAACCTATTCAGCTGTTTTTGCGTGATTGAGTAAAAAACATCAAAATATCCAAATAAACAAACACATTTTTACATATATAATACTAGCTTTTACCCGCGGCTTCACTCACATTGAAGCCATTAAATAAGTATCAGAGAACATTACAATAGAAATAGTTTTAAATTGCAAATATATATAATAGAAAAAAATTGTTTATCTTTCGTAAAAATTTTTTTTCTCATAAAAAGTATCCTATGTTACTTCTAACACCCTCAAGAATATGTGTACAAAGTTTCATGATGATTATTCTGCAATTTATTATTTAGTTAAGTCACGGTATAAAATAATCAACAATGCATGTGTTAGTTACAGAATAAACTATTTGCACAAACATAAATATTTATTTTACTTGCGAACATATTTATATTTATATAAATAATACTTGACAGCTATTACAACTCATACTAACTAATTCAAGAGATAAATTATATTTACAAGAATATATTATTTAGTTTACTATTTTCATTCACAGACCACAATATCTTTTCTTTCATTGCTTTGTTTGATGAAACTTTAAACTTAAACGGTCTGTCTGTATGTCCCAATGTATGCTAAGATCTTTAAAACTAAGCACCTTATTTTGATGCCGTTTTTTTAATAGATAAAGTAATTCAATAGGAAGGTTTACGTGTAAAATACATACATAAAATACATTTTTTGCGCTTACATTGCAAACGCTGGCTGAACCCTACGAGATAGATCAAAATAATGTACTACAGTATTGTACACCTTAAAAAGGTCTACAAAAAAGTCTGCGATGGTATATGTCTATCTCTTAGGGATAACCCACAATAACCATTTTTTAACCGTTACTTTTTACGAGAAATAATGGCATATTTACGAAGCGATTTTAAACAATACAGCATTAATCCTTATCCAATTAAGTCCCTTAAATACATTGTACATTTAATATAGATCAATATGGCCCTTTACAGCATGAGATTTAAATGAATATTTTCTAGGATATATATTACAGATTTTAAATGCAGGGACATAGCGGTTACGGCTAATAACACGTGTTCGGCGTGTCGGGCGAAGCCGAAACGGGTCGACTAGTAGATATTATCTAATGAAGTGTTACATATTATTTTGACGACTAGTATATAACGAACTATATAGTACATCAGTCTTGCTTTGTTTAACGAAGCTTGTAATAAAATGGCCTTAATTTACAAATACATATTTTAGTATTACAGTTTACATTATATTTTCACAATCCCCATTATCCTTTGACTTACTTTCCGCTTGTACACTGTAAATAAAGTCCTTCAGCAATTTATGTGAGTAAAACAAAGAGCTTTCTAAAAACAATGCAATAAGAATAATCTTTATTAAGAATAATAAAGCAAACGAAGTAACCAAATTTTATTCAATAATCCGAAGCAATTCTCTGTAATCGCAACATCTTTCGCTACGATTTTTATAAATACATTTCCTTTTAAGCCTATAAAAGAGAGTATAAAGTATATATTATTACACGACCTTGCTTTTTGTACAAATTACATTATCTATGTTGGAATAAAAAGTGAATTATAATATGATTTATCTGCAGAACATAAAAATTACTATTTAACTTAACTAAGTTGTCGGTCAAATCATGAGCATAATAAGTTCTATACACTCTTATAGATAACGTTTACTAAGCCATGACGTCATTCACCGACACAATATAATACTACTATAAAGTATAATAGAGTTCTTAAGTTTTTGTTTTATTACAAAATTAATTATTAAATACCATAATAATAAGAGAATGGATAATTTAATTATCATAATATTTGTGAATTTAAAAATACCGTTAAAGTTGTTGAAATCGCACAGCAGTTCATTTTAAAAATAACTACTTTTAAACCGTTTTTGTTTCCAACCAATGAACTTTATGCTAACTGTAATTTTCTCACAGTAAAACAACTATTTTTGCTCAATGTTATTCTTAAATAACATTCTCTATTACCATTTGATCCAAATATCTATATCTATACTAATATTATAAAGAGGAAAGATTTGTATTTTTGTATTTTTGTATTTTTGTATGTAACGAATAAACATAAAAACTACTGGACCGATTTCAAAAATTCTTTCACCATTAGAAAGCTACATTATCCCTGAGTAACATAGGCTATATTTATTACAAGAAAAAATTAGAGATCCTTAGGAAATCTCACGAAAACCAACCCAAGGTGCCAAAAAATTAGCCATAAAATATCTTTCATCGCATGCGCTGCAAAAAGTATTGATGATAGAACAAAAAAATGTTCTACAATATTATAGAACGTATCAATATCTACAAAAAAGTCCGCGAGACCATATGTCTAACTATTATAGTTACGTCACTATAACTACTTTTTTACATTTTAAAAGTTGATAAAAATGCCTATCAAAATCAGACCATGTTTTCTATAACTTTGTATTAATCCTTATCCAAATAAATTATTTCGTATTCAAGACTATTTCAATACCTGTAAAGTACTTTTTGAATTATTAAAATCGGACTTTCCATTCAAAAGATATTACGAAATTAAAAATATCAATATAAACAAAAAATACACGACGACGCGACGGGCCAGTATAGCGACGCAGCGCAGCGAGTAAAGCGGCAAGAGAGGGGGCACCGAAATGCGGGAGGGCCAATATATTTTTAAAAATAATATTCCACCCGCGCGAAGCCGGGATGGGCCGCTAGTTTTAACTAAACGGCGTAGTTATATGGTCTATCTAGCAAAATAAAAACACGATTTCTTTTATATTTATAATAAAATAAATAAAATCTTAAACATTTATCCTCTAAGTGATCATTATGTAAACATAAGGTTTACTCATATTTGCAGAAACTTTCTAACGAAGAGACGGAAAAAGTTCTCAGTGTTCAAAGTTGAGTAGGAAAGTTAGCATAACTACGAATACATAAGTGCAGAAGGACAAATATACACATACACATTCACGTTATACAAAAGAACATTCATATATTCTTAGATGTTAATTATTAATACGCTTTTATTAGCTACATACGTATGTTAGTATGTATGTAACGGAATCTTTGAACATGATTTTGAAACCCTTCAAAACGTCGGATTATTTCGAAATTTGGCATACTTATTAAGGATCAATAACAATTCAATATTTTAAACAGTTTGATCCGTTATCCTTACTAGGATAATCAGGATTAGCGATTTTTTGTTTTGCTGAGAGCCGGAGTGTCTGCGTCAAGACAGTTTATATTTATGTTTTATACTTTCCCTATCTTATACGTACATCATCCCCCTATATTCTAAAGTAGTTTTCACCCCCGTCTTAAAGTAAAATTTATCGAAATTTTCAGTAAAATTGTTAAATTTTAACAAAATTTGGTTCAAAAATCAAGTTTTTAGTAGACAATAGTAATATTAGTTTATCCGATTTCGCTCGTTTATATATCGTTAAATAGCGTTTTTTATCACCTATTCAACGACACCACTCTTGTTAAGATATCTTTCAGGACGAACGAAAAATTAAATAATTAATTGATATTTTCCACAACGAGCCTCCCTTATAGTTCGTTAAATAATAAACATATACAACATTTCAAAATTTAACTTAGTGTCCGTCGCAAATCAAATTTTTTATATCATCTCAAAACATTCCCCTGTATATTGTTAAATATAATTTATTAAATTTTAATTATTTAAAAAATAATATTTCAAAAAAACTAAAAAAAACGCTTTTATAGAAAATTCAACTCGATTAAATCAGCTTTCAAAAAATAAATAAATAAACCGTTATTGTTTATTTTAAAATAATTAATTTAATCTAATAGTAAATTTTCTTATGATTGCGAACGAGCTGTCCATTTATTAGGTAAAAATTACAATAAAATTTTATTAAAATCGGTCAAGACATTTTGGCAGAGACAAATCTAGTATAGGAATAAAAATTAACTGCTAAACTATGTATTACTAAGGGCAAAATTCGAAAACGGTTGGACCAATTAAGAAAACAAAACTATTAACTATTCGTTTACTTTATACGAAGGTTCTTGTCAAGAGAAAGATTGGAAAGGTTTCCAGGAAATTATTTAAATTTGATATAACGAATATACTTTTTCTATGGGATTTTTGTACTAAATTAAATATTTTTTTTTAAATAAAATTCTTTTAAATTAGAACTAAAGACAGCTAGTTAACTCATACACATTTCTTTGAACGTTCAAGATTGTCTTATAATTCTAATAACGTTCATCCTAGTCATACAATATAACCTTCCGTATTTCCGGTATGTATTTCTAGAACATTATTCATCTCGTAGCGCCTAAGATAATGGACCGATTATGATGAAGTTTTATTTGTTTGAAAGGTAACTTAATCGATATGGTTCTTCACTGTAATTTGTGAAGATCTGATCAGCCATTTGAAGACTATCAGCTCATTTCTAACATAAGAGCTGCGTGACAAGATAAATGTATATAACAATCTTGTAACCATGGTAACACCTAACATTGCTTACACTGAGTAGAGATGAAACGGTATTTCTCGATACCTTTGTTTCGGTATCAAGAATCGAAGTCGTGTGCGTATTTTATATATTAAACTAGTCGTCCCGTCCCGGTTTCGCCCGGGTGCAATTTAACACGTGTATTTAGCCGTAACGCTACGTCCCTGCTTTTTAAATCTGTAATATCTTCGAAAATATTTATTTAAATTTCATGCTGTAAAGGGCTATATTGATCTATATTAAATGCACAATGTACTTAAGGAACCTAATTGGATAAGGATTAATGTTGTATTGTTTCAAATCGCTTCGTAAATAGGCCATTATTTTTCGTAAAAAGTAAAGGATAAAAAATGGTTATTGTGGGTTGCCCCTAAGAGATAGACACATACCATCGCGGACTTTTTTGTAAGCCTTTTTAAGGTGTACAATATTGCAGTACATTATTTTGATCTATCGCGTAGGGTTCAGCCAGCGCTTGCAATGTAAGCGCATAAAAATGTGTTTATTTACGCCATCACATTAGAAACTTCTAAAATTATCAGTGTTTGTCTATTATTTTATGTAAATATTATACATGTAAACCTTCCCCTTGAATCAATCTATCTATAAAAAAACCGCATCAAAATCTGTTGCTTAGTTTTAAAGATCTAAGCATACATAGGGACAAACGGAGAGACAGGCAGCGGGAAGCAACTTTGTTTTATACTATGTAGTGATTAAAGTTTCGGTCGGATTTAATTAAATTTTAAAAAAGAGCTATTAGTTCTTTAATTTATAAAGAAAATATTTTAAAAATCTATTACTTCAATAGTAAATCATTTTCTCCCAAAGTAAAGGGAAAATCCTTATAAATCTGTTGCCTTATTTAAAATTTATACAATTTGATGCAATTAGAGGCTGTTACTTTTCTTTCTTGTTCTTAATCCTATTATCCAACAGCGTTATTTGTCAACAGCGTTGTTGTTGTACAACTTTATTGTACACAAAAACATGTTACATAGATTAAGAGGACTTCGTACGAACGACACTTTTGAAAAATTGATTTTTACCAAAAATATTGGTGTCGCGCTGAGCCCCAAGCTTACCCCTTACCGTGCGATAGAGAGAACTACAGCTCGAACTGATTTTACCTACGGAATATTAAGAAAATCGTCCTTTCGTAATCCCCTGTTTCCTCCTCGAAATCTGGACCGATTTTAATATTTATTTCGTTAAAATGCAGTACAGGGTCTAAGCTATGCCCGTACGTTTTGCTTTTTTGGTTTATGTTAGTAATAATTAGTTTGCTGGATGTTTGCAAATGTAAATAAAAAGGTCGATTTTTTTTATTTTAAAAGTTTTTTTTTCTATTATATTAATTAAATAATAAAAAAAAACAAAACGTATAGTTATGGCAGAGGTACGTATATATCGCATGGTACTTTTTTTTCTTCTGTAACTTCATTATCCTAGGAGGAAACAGGGGTCTACGTTTGTATGAAAAAAGTGTCGACTGATTTCCTCTTAATATAGCATCGTTAGTAATAAACTAGTGATACTATAGTTTTGTGAGTAAAGTAAGAAAAATACATATATATAGGTTTTTTATTGTAATTTGGTTTGTTTGGCGTAATTCATGGTTAAATCAAGATCCGTGTTATTTTATTCAATGACGTTCTAAATACCTCATAATAAGATAAGGACCATCAATGGTTGCAAAGCAATCTTGCAATTCATCTTTATAAAAACATTTTATTTCAATTATGTTAGACGTTCTCACAAGCAGGTATGTGAAATAAGTGATCTGACCTTGGTTTGCTTCGGAATATTAATATTATTACTCTCGTTTGATGAATACATATTTTTAATCGCAACACCAAACCTTACATACCTATTAAAAATCAAAATTTACACCTTTGAGCAGGATGTCTTCAAAAATAATACAACAACAAAACATTATTATTTATTACAGATATTTTTTAAACCAACTAATTGCTGACACGACAACTACCTGCCTATATTTTTTATCTTAATAATTAAATGTGTTATTATATATCAGTAAGTACTTCTTGTTTCTCTCCGTTATAAAAAACTGAAGTATTAAACATTCGCAGAAACAAAAAATGACCCATCGCACGAACTTTTTTTTTGTCTCTCATTACACACAGGGACATTTATCAGTGGGTAGGTTGGGTTTGTTATTGGCATATCGGGCTTTAAGTGTGTCTTGGGGCATCTTCCGTTTCAATCTACGGATTGTGTTTGTGTTGTCGTCCATCAAGATATTGGCCAGGCTGTCCGGATGGTCATTCATTCTTTTTTTGTACTTGTTTGTATGGAAGTGTATGTAAATTTCCTGTTTGACTGTGGTCATGTGCAGGTCGTGATGAAGTTGTTCATTTGTGACGAACCAGGGGGCACTGGTTATCGTCCTCAAAATTTTGTTTTGGAATCTTTGCATGATTTCTATGTTGGAATGGGAGGCTGTCCCCCCGAGCTGTATTCCAAAAGTCCGGATCGGCTTAAGGATCGTTTTGTAGAGTAGAAGCGTTATATACTTAGCGACAGTTGTGACCGGCGACCCATTAACCAATACAGCTTACGTAGTTGTAATCCTAATTGTTTCCTTTTTGTGAAAATGTGTTTATTTATGCATGAACTTTTTAGTGTTAAAAATATACGATACTAGTGGACCCGTGCCGGTTTCTCTTCTTGCAATTTACCACGTGCATTTAAATTCAACTTTAGATTTAAATCGCTATATTCACTATTTTGGCGATAATGGCTTTGACATAAAAGATAGATATATGGTGTCGTGAGTTGTGTGGTGTTTTTGTAGGACTATTTACGATAAACATTTCCATCATACATTATATAGGTGACATGTGTAGCTCAACCGCACACACACACAGCAGCAGCAGCAGCCAGAATAACTCGCTCGCCTACTTACTTGATACTTATTCTTATATTTTGGATAATTTACACAATATCTTTACATATTATAGCCTATTAGTTATTCTGATGTGTAAGCTATATTATTGTAAAGTTTCATTAAAATCCATTTAGTCATTTTTGCGTGAAAAAGTAACAAACATTCATAAACTAATATACTCACAAACTTTCGTGTTTATAATATTAGTATGAATAGCGACCCGCCCTGACTTTGCACGGGTGTTATTTACTTCTTTACTTTATCTTCTCCCTCTTTGTGTTTATATAATTCAACCTTTAATTCTTATGTGTTACTTTTAGACTCATAAACTATATTCATCACCTCGTTACAGTATAATAAAGGAACAAACCAACAATCATTCTATCGCATTTATAATATCTATTATCCATACTTACTAATATTATAAATCCAAAATTTTATTGGTGAGTCTTTCTATTTTTAATTAAATATTTTATCGATGCTTATAAGCCTAAAGTAGCTATTTTCTGTCCCTAAAAAAACGTAATTCTACGGGATTATAACAAAAAAACGTTTATGGAATTGGTCGCTCCTGACAATTTTAACATAGCTTTGAAGGAAGTACATTTTTATTTCTTCTTAAGCCACTAAGCTCAAGTTAAATGGAAATTGCCAAAAAAGCCTGATATATATATGTCTAAGGAGAGAGCCGATTTAAATGAAGGAAGTGATCGAACCTTACGATTCCGTAGCTTTTTGAACAGGAAGCCAGGCAGTGCCTTGGACTTGTGACCAAGTTGTAGGCTTAAGGATCCTTTAAATGATCATAACACTCACCTCCACTGCCCGGGCTCATTGTTTGTCTTAGGTTAGGTTAACATAAGGCTAACCTAACCTAACATAAACCCAACCTAAGACTAACAAAACCTAAACCTAACGTAAGGTTGTGTTAACACATCTAAATACAATGTAAGGACTAACAACAAGTTCTCTTTATTACTATCCTACCCTAACTATAGCCCGGCACGGCCTTCATTACTATCCTACCCCGACATATATACGATTTTAAATTATACAAACCTTTTTAGCTTCCTCGTTCTGTCTCCACTTAATAGTCGCCAAGCAGTACTGGCCTTCCACAATAATTCCATCCCCAGGCTCCTTGATGCCAACGCACTCATCGAAGTTCCCAAGATGGTATGAAGACCCGAAGAGCAGCCCTTGAGGAGACTTCGCTGAGGCATCAAACACTGGAAAAGATATAAAGATATTACTTTACAATAAATTACAGTAACTATTGTATTTAGCTGGGCATTTCAAATACAAACATCTAATTTTTATATATTTGTGGAGAGAAGTGATGGATCCGGAATTTAAATTTTTAAGTGATTTCAATATTTCTTTATCACTTTATTGTACACCACATACAGGAACACAATAACAGTAATTTAACATGAAAAAACAATGGCAAACAAAAGGCGGCCTTATGGCTTATTAGCCATCTCTTCCAGACTACCTTCAGGTTAGGAAAATTATTACGAGATGGGTAAAGGGTGGTGCAACCATAAACTGAATTCAAATTATTACAACCTAAAACATATACATTTATTAATATACTATAAATATCATTTATATGTTAATAATAAACTAATAAATATCCGGATGAAAATAAACTTCTGATATTTGATGATATATGTATGGAAAATGCCATATTGTCTGTGAAAAGTGCACTGTTTAGTCTATAAGAAGAAAAAGTACATTATGTTGTTTTTATTTTAATGTTTTTGCCAAATGTGACAAAAGTGTGCCTTAACTAATAAATGTAACTTAGAATTTTTAATTTTTTTTATGGCAGTTCAGGGACAAACGAGCAGACCTGATGGCAAGTGAACATCGACAACACAAGAGAGTGACTCTTGTTTTGCGTTGCCTCCTCGAAGGTAGAGTGAGGAAGGGGAATGAAGAGAAGAATGCTACGGTTTCAGTGGTCCCTCAACGAGAATCCATAATTCACTAGAACCGCAGCATCAACGGTATGGGAGGGCGGGGTGTAAATCTGGCCCATATGCGGTTCAACCGGAACGCGTCAATGATACTTGGCGGTCGGATTCGCATGCTGGTGGTCGCAAATCAGTCGGGAAACAGATCCCCTACCACCAAGGGCGTGCTGAGTTACTTACGAGATGCTTTTCCAGCGGCAGAGGGGAATTGTATTAATAATTTTGATAATTTCATCAATTATATATTTCAGTCTTAAATTAATTCAAAATAGATGTAAACATTACTTTAGTATTCAAGAAAATAAGTATTAATAATTATAGTGTATTAAAAAGCACACGCGTGCTTTTTACTTTACATTACAGCACTAGTGCGGTAAATGATTTATTTAAACGATGCGCATGACTTTGTTTGCGTGATGCTTCGCATATTTGGCAATTTTTTTGTACGTATGCTTGTTCATATAGTTGATTCATTGTATGTATTTATATATATAGTTCAATCCATGACGGCGCACGGCTCGTCTACCATATGTAAATATAAAAAGAAGGCTATACGTCGTAGTGGATTGAACTATCTGCACGTTTATTTATTTATATAGTTATTTCCATGACGTCACCGACGCGTCTAATATATGAGAAGTGGACCGTGCGTCTTTGTGGATTGAACTATCTACACGTATGTTTGTTTATATTGTTATTATATGGATAGATCGTTCAATTCAAGACGATGCACGTTACGTCTGCTGCATGTCATAATACAAACGAGCTGTGCGACGCCGTTGTATGGACTATCTATACTTACACATGTTTGTTCATATGGTTGATTTTTTTTGTGTCCGTTAGTTTGCATATTTCAGTAAATTACCGATGTTTTTTTCCTCGCAAATGTGTTGAAAACCATCGTATGTGACTCATGCGCTTTGGTCATTACAGTCGAGGCGGAGGGGTGTTTCAGCGTAACGGGGCCAAGAACTTAGCACACTTGTATCATAATGTACTATTAACGCCTATATATATGTATTGAAAATCTAACAGTACATGTAGTAAATTGCATCCATGCGAATCTGGGGTGGATCGACTAGTGGATTTATTGAGACACATATATATCCAAACATACAAACTGTAGCATATTATTAGTACAGTTAATTCAAGAGTGTAATCTTTTCGAGTCATGGTGATTGCTGATTTCCTCACAAAGGTATTCGTTTTATTCATGTGACATGAATTTTAAATACAATTTAGTAATATTTAAGCTCTTTGAGCATACCAAGATTAAAATTTGCATTTCATTCTATACTAGGAATTAGTGGCACAATATTTTTTCAATGTAACCTTTAATATGATGTAACTTACCTAATGTAGAGGATATTTAGGATTTAGGGGTTTTTATAACACCAATAAAAGACAAAACAATAACAATAAAAAAATGTCCTGCGCGAAATTGAATATGGTTTTCACAGTTGTATTACTTCTGGTCTTTCTGGTACCTTTTAATTTCATGAAAAAGTTGATTATTCCTCAAGTAGTATTAACTATATTATTTGATGATGACTTGCAACGGAAATCCATTAAATATATTACTAAACTTCGAAACGATTCAAAGAAATTACAAGTATGTTGTCAGCTTTTGTATTACAGTGAATTCGATGTTAATTCAAAGCAACGTATGTTAATGGTTTTAGAATTATTTAAGGCATATCATATATATTTAAAAAGCAAAAGAAAATCCAATTCCTATTTAACCTATTCTATATTTCTCGATCTCGATCTCTGCTGAATTAAAGTAGGAAAACAATTTATTTAATTTAGTCGTATCATGTTTAAGGAAGTAGATTATTACTTTAAATGTCATTTTAAAGTATTTTTACGGTTAGAATGGATTATTGGTATAATCTCTTAGTGGATTACTGCGGGGTATCGTTCGTAACTTTCCTAAACATGTACGCTATACAATATATAATTCCTTAATAAAATCACAAATTGAATATTTAATACCAATATGGGGTACATCAGCTAAAAGTAATCTAAATTCACTACAAATAGCACAAAATAGGCTAATTAAAAAATTATTTAACTACCAATATCTAACGCCTACTGAAAAGGTATATAACGAAACCAAAATTTTACCATTTATCAAACTTACATTTTTAACACATGCATACTTATGCCAAAAATTATTGATAAAAAAATACATACCCAAATAAATTTTCAGCAAAAAAAAGACATACATACAAGATTATTACGAAACGCAAATAATTTAAAACTTCACAAGCCACGTACAAATTATGGGAAAAGTTGTCTTATGTACGAAGGAGCATATCTATATAATAAATTACCTAACAATATAAAAAATTCTAAGACAATACTAGAATTTAAAAAACTTCTTAAAATTTATGTTGCTATAATCTATACTAATATTATAAAGAAGTAAGATTTGTATTTTTGTATTTTTGTATTTTTGTATGTAACGAATAAACATAAAAACTACTGGACCGATTTCAAAAATTCTTTCACCGTTAGAAAGCTACATTATCCCTGAGTAACATAGGCTATATTTATTACAAGAAAAAATTAGAGATCCTTAGGAAATCTCACGAAAACCAACCCAAGGTGCCAAAAAATTTGCCATAAAATATCTTTCATCGCATGCGCTGCAAAAAGTATTGATGATAGAACAAAAAAATGTTCTACAATATTATAGAACGTATCAATATCTACAAAAAAGTCCGCGAGACCATATGTCCAACTATTATAGTTACGTCACTATAACTACTTTTTTACATTTTAAAAGTTGATAAAAATGCCTATCAAAATCAGACCATGTTTTCTATAACTTTGTATTAATCCTTATCCAAATAAATTATTTCGTATTCAAGACTATTTCAATACCTGTAAATTACTTTTTGAATTATTAAAATCGGACTTTCCATTCAAAAGATATTACGAAATTAAAAATATCAATATAAACAAAAAATACACGACGACGCGACGGGCCAGTATAGCGACGCAGCGCAGCGAGTAACGCGGCAAGAGAGGGGGCACCGAAATGCGGGAGGGCCAATATATTTTTAAAAATAATATTCCACCCGCGCGAAGCCGGGACGGGCCCCTAGTCTAATATAAATATAAAACCATAATTTTTAAAAAATAAAATATAATAAAAAAAAAGTCTTGTAAAATAAACCTAAACAAATAATTCAATTAATCACATTATACATAATTTACGCTTAACAACTCACTCACACATTCTAAACTTAGTGTTCAATGTGCATTATTTGTCACTTCCAGCATATTTTATTCTTGGGCGTTTTACGTTTATCATTTAAGCATAGCTTGTTATGATTTTTTTTTGTAACTACCTACATCTTAAGAATAAAATTGTTGTGCACGAAAATTATTATAATTTAGATTTAAGTTTTCTCTTATAAGTGAAGTGTAATTCTTTTAGAGAAAATAAAGATATCTCAAACCTCAGAAACGTAGTATAAATTAAAAAGCATAAAAATCCTCCTTGTGACAATAAATATATAATGATAAAATAACATACAGTAAGGCTGTGTTTCCACCAGAGATGAGCGCGGATGTTTAGCGAGGAATGTGTTTGTTAAGAACCAATATAATGGCTTGATTCGATACATACATTGAGCAAGGCTAAATGAAGCGTTTCTCCACAAATGTTTAAACTTAGGGCAACACCGTGCCATATTGTTCAAACCGAAATTGTTTAAATAATTACAAAGAATTGTTATTTTTCAACGGGATAATTTTTTTTATGTTCTTTATTGAAATACAAATAAAAAAGGTTCTATGACTTTTCACGATAAAGTTAATATTTTTAGAGATATGAATTTTTAAAGGTTCGAAAAATCTCAAATTTGGGTACTTTTGACCCATGAAAATATAAAACATATTTTTTTAAATTCTTTTGTGAAATGAAATTTTTTTGTATTATATTTTTTTAAATATATTTTTCATTACATGCTACAAGCATTTTTATCATCTGTAAGGCAATTTGAAGAGGATCGCATAAAAAAATTGAGGTGGAATAGTTTTTGGTACTCATGAGGCAATAATTAATATAACAACAACAACAACAACAAATACTCTTTATTGTACACCATAACACATACATACAATAAAACAAATAAAAAAGTAATGACGCACAACAGGCGGCCTTATCGCTAAAAGCGATCTCTTCCAGGCAACCAAGATGCTAGGATATCAATCCACAGAAATATGGTAGGTGGTGTACTTGCTTACGATATACATATATATATATATAATACATACACTACATATACTAATAATACTAAATATAGTTTACATACACATACATATACAATATTAATAAGTCTAAATATAATATATTATTGACGTTTCGATTATAAATTAAGCTGTTTGATTAGGACTTAGATTATCTAGAACATTTTTATAAACACACACGTAGATACTTATGTATGTATGCGATGCAAGAATATATATTTTTTAATAACATATTAAAAAATTGTTGAAAAAAATCATCAAAAAATCATCAATTATCAACCCTAGACTAAAATACGCATTGTGTCATATAATTGCATCCTGAGATCAGGTACAGGGTGGGTAGAGGTCAAGTTATGTTCATCAACATACCTAGCAGTCGTAATAGGAATTCAGAAACCAAACTACAATATACTAGCTAATTACATATAATAGATAGAATAGAGTAAAAGGTAAAGACGCCAATGATGGAATCTAAACAATTCAGGGTAGTTTCAACTAACTTAACATATTCTAGTTTATATATAGCAATAATTAACTGATGGATAAATTTTCTACTTGAACTTAAAATTACTAAAATAATTTACTAACCACAGACACGCTGTTCTGTAAAACTGGATCCTTATTCATAGTCTCTCATTTATTATATTATTCATATATAGAGAAAATAATCGCAAAATTTAATAATTAATTTAAAAAAAAATTTAAGGTCATATTAGTTATTCCTAAAAACACATTTTTCTTTCAGAGCCCTTCTCAAACTACACATTTCTATCATTTTTATATCAGTTTCTACGTGCAAGGATGAGATGTATTCATTAAGATCTGATAGGATGGTCTCATATACCTAGCCTCGTACACACATCCCTCTCTACATATCCTCGCACATCTCTAGTCCGGGAAATGTCTAATTAGTCACATTAACACCATACTTTTGCCATTACAAAAAATAAATTATACAAAATGCCATTCAAATATAAAACATCATGACGAGTAATATTCTAAGAAAGATTTGGGTGTTTTATGTCGCAGACAGGAAGTAACTAAATATTTATTTCCAAACAATCCTTCTACAAATTGCGGAAAACGTGTCGAGCCCTTACACCATCCTCATAAGTAATGCTTTTCGACTGACATTGACGTGTTGTATTGTATTACATGGGACTATCCTTTGTTGGAAATATTTATACGAAAACAACCTAAAGTATCCTCCGAAGTGTTATAAGTTTAACGTGTGTATCTGTGTATGTTTATGGTTATCTGTGGGATCCTAGCGCCCAAGATAATGGACCGATTCTGATAAAGTTTTATTCGTCTGCTAGGTAATTTAAACTATAATTGGTAAGCTATAAGATCTAGTCAGTCGTTTCTAACTTGAGAGCTGCGTGACAATATTGCACACACACTGACATTGCTTACACTGAGCGCGTTCCACTAAGCGATCTCAACGCCCCAAACGCTCATTTAGCCGTTCCACTTCACGATCGCAGGCGTTGTGGTCGCGGCGAAAACGTCATTAATGACGTCATGACTTGTGCTCACTTGAAGCTGTCACATTACTAATCCGAAACAGCTCGACCGATTTTTATGAAATTTCATATACATATTCAGCAGGTCTGAAAATCGGCTACTATCTATTTTTCATGTGATAAGGGTGGCCCACCCCATTTTTTTTAAAAATTTATATGGCAAAAAACATTTGCCGGGTCAGCTAGTTATAAATATAAAAAAAATCAATCAATAAAAAATATGAATATAAATTAATTTACCAATTAATTATAAACTTAACCTCTTGAAACTATTGATTTATAACTCGCCATTTGATTTTTTTACGTTAACGCTCAAAACGCTCGATTACTCGTTCCACTTGGGTTAACGATCGTAACGCTCGCGGACAAGTGGAACGGGAAAAACCGCCGTCGTGAGCGTGGGCGTCGAGATCGCTTAGTGGAGCGCAGGGACTGAGTACACATGAAATGGTATTTCTCGATACCTTTTTTTCGACATGAAGTATCGAATAGAATCGAGTATTCAACTTTTTTACAGTACGTAACAGTATATATTATATCTATATTTTTTTTTTTTGCATTTTAAGAATATTTTAAAGTCTTTAGTCAGTATTGTAAAGACCTGGAAAAACTTAATAGTTGCTCTTTTAAAAGAGAGAGAGAGAGAAAGAGGATTTAACATTTGAAAAATAGCCTAGCTAGGCTATTTTTCAAATGTTAAATCCTAGTTAGAAGGTAGATATGTATTGTAAAGAGATGAAAAAAACTCAACAACTACTTTTTAAAATAGTCATTGTTTCTAGCGTATTTTTCATATTGTTTTTATTTTCAAAAGATAAACTAAAACAGCCATTACCAGTAGGTGTAGGCCGAGTTAAAACTTTCTATTATAATTGATGGGTAACCGAGTTTTTTGAAAAGCCAGCGTGATAAATTGCTTCGGTTAAATAAATATTGGGTGTGGCGAACGACTTTATACAATATATAAACCCTTTGTTAACCTGGGTATAGTTTAAAAAAGTTATTTTATAGGTTACTGTAATAAATGGGTTTTGCTTCAACAGAGATTGATTTTTGAATATGAAAACTGCTTAACTAAAGTTTAAAAATGAATAAAAATTAAAAACATTGCCATTATATAGAGAATTAGGAAATTATTTAAAATTTCGGCCAAGTGCGAGTGTGGAAATTGAGTTAAATGATTCTAGGTCAACTCTTAACTATCTTATAATGAAATGTAGCGACAAACTAACATTATTCAGATTATTTCCTATACATTTGCTATATAAGGATATTATTGGTGTTTCCGCAAAGTAGTGTCTACTTTCATAAACATAATTTATTTTATTATATGAACCCACATTTCTAGAATAGAATGATTATACAATAATTATTCTATTCTAGAAGGTAATTTTGAAAAGAGACAACTTGTTTCCCAAAAATGATTAGAAAACTAAACGTTTCATCGTTGAAATTTTGATATTTGGTAAATATTTAAACGATATTGTGCTGTAAATTTACATTGCAGCTAATATATCATAATGACAATAATAAATATTTGCTCTCGGTGTGAAATGACTAAATCAGTTCGAAATATTGCATGAAATTTTATTTAGTTCTTTTACCGTTAGTTTATCTAGACATTAGATAGATAGGTTTGATTTTTCGGAAGATGTCACACCTTGGGAATCATGCGTTTGCTCCAGGCTTTCTCAAGTTATCCATACAAATAAATAAAATTGGAGTGTCTGTTTGTAATATTAAAATAACCGCTTTTTACTAAGTGCATATGATATACACGGTACATATACCAGAACAACATTTTTTACAATTTTTGTCTGTTCTGTCTGTTTGTTCCGGCTAATCTCTGAAATGGCTGGACCGATTTGGACGGGAATTTCACTGGCAGATAGCTGATGTAACAAGGAGTAACTTAAGCTATTTAACATCTCGCTACGACCCATAGGAGCGGAGCAACACGCGAACGAAGTAGCCAAAGCTAGTAAAATATATATTTGTAAAATTTTGAAAGAATCAAAGAGATAAAATTATCCAAAAGAAATAGTCCCGTTGAATTTCATGCGCCCATTCTTCTCAGGTCTGGGTTAGGTCATTTCCCCACTATTTTTTATCAGTCAAAGTCAAAAAAAAAATTGACTTTGACTGATAAAAAATAGTGAGGAAAGTAGCAGACGCGCGGGAACTGAAACGTCGCATAAGAACTAATGGCGTGTATGCGCTCTCGCCCCTCGCTCCCTAATAGTGACTGCGCATAGAAGGTCAAACCTATACTTACGTGCCGGTAGCTATACAATATATTAATCTAGTTAAAAGTCGTGTATATGCATAGTAAATCTGTATTTTACGAACTGCCGGATATTTAGTCTAAAGACGTAATTTTAAACTTATTGTCTTTGTTTCTATGTTTCACTGTCGTATCTGAATACAAATATCCTCTAAGTATGTATTATAGAGCGCCAGGGAAAATTTTTGTTTGGTTTGTATCAAATTAAACGTGTTTTGCAGTAAATTTAAAAATTCTGCTTTAATTTATAGAATTGTACTCAGGAAATGTAATTAAACTTAATTAGTAATTAAAATTATAAAAACAATATATGTTAGATTTTAATCTTATTTTATCGTATTATTATCATTCTGAAATAAAATAGTCCAGAAAAAAATTTTCAATTTAAAGCTCCAATAAAAAAGAGTCATCATCATCATCACAACCCGTTAACGGTCCACTGCTGAGCCGGGTCTCCGCTTTAAATGGGGTTAGGCATAGTAACTCTCAGGAGTGCAGGTTTCCTCACGATGTTTTCCTTCGTGAAAAAATCGTGTGTTTATGCCCAAAATTGAACTCGGACCTCCCGAGTAAGATATTCTAGCCTTAATCATTAATAAGGGCTATCACTATTTAAAAAATAGTAAGTGGAAGCAATTAAAGCACATTGACAAACTACATCTATGGCGAGGAAAATTTGTATCGGTTTTTATCTTATGCATTTAAATATTATTGTTCAAATTATTATTTAATATCATCTCACATAATGACGCACATAGCATAATCGCGAATAGATTAAAGCATTACGTCTTACGGCGTCTAATAATCAATCTCATTCCTTTTCTCTTCTCTTCTTTGGATTATGAATTAAAAATATATTCCATATCTGGCCTATGAACGGAATAACATGTCATCAAAACGAGAACTACTAAATTTTGTTATTAAACTTAAGATTAAATTTTTGTACATATTTTAAGAAGTAAAAGTCAATGTTGTCAAGGCTGTAATAATATCCCCATTGTACTCATGGCATTTACCAGAAAAACGCACTCAGTTTGTAAATACAATAATGTCTTTATGAGGAAAATGTATGATACGAAATATTTTGAATATGTAAAAGCCCTTTGAGAATAATAAAGAGTCCTACGAAGGAATGCATCCGATAACTTCCTACTGATAGTTAAAATCTTCCGCGTGACTCATGAAGGTGACAGAGCATTGACTTATCCTATAGATACTTGTTAATAAGACGAGAATAGTTGTGACTTATAATACTACAGTAACGATTTTCTTTTAACGTGATGTCTGAGTCTTTAGATAAACTTAGTACGCGAGACGAGGTTTATGCGTCAACGGTCATCTTGGAGTTTGTCGTATATTTCCTAAACGGTTTATAAAACACGAAAATAAAAAGGTTTTTTTTTGTAGACAGTTAAATGTTCTTTTATTATGCTCAATAGTATTTACTGTATAATAAATATGTATGTGAAATATTGAAGGTCAAAGTCAAACACAAAAGACGCTATATAAAAAAATAAAATTGGATTAAAACTTAAGTTAAAGACGTTTGGTATATTATTTTGAATGACAAAAATATTTTTTTTATTGCTGAATAACACACAACTATTTATTTACTACACAAGTGGATTAAATACCTAACAGAATTTTGATATGAAATCAATGAAAGAGGGCGATAAGTTTAGTAAACTGGTAAATATGAGCCGGATTAAAATGTTGATAAACTGGTTTAGAGTTTTAACTGGTTTTACAATAATTGGATATTATGATTAACATTATCTTTTCGATTACGTGTAAATTATATTTATTTGCTTTTTTATCTTTTGTACAAAAAGTCCCCAACAACGGAGAGTGCAAAATTCATTTCAAAACTATAAACTTTCGTACCGTTTAATTGTCTCTTTAGATACAATAAATAATTTCAATTTTTCAAATTTTTAAAAAACTTTGATAACCTGTAAAGAACGGTCGCAAGAAACTGAACTTTGTTTAATTATTATTTTTAAAATCGTACGTTGATCTTCCCAATATTTAACATCAACCATTAAAACGAAGGAAAATTAAAGGAGAAATTGGAATCGTACAAATCGTCGAGATGTTAGACAACTGGGAATTAGAACCAGACTTTCCTCTTCCATCCCTATTTTATATTGCAGACAATATGCTACGTTGAGACGAAAGCCTAGAAAAGCTAATAACAAAACATACCAAGGGCAAACGACCAAGAGGCTACTCATCAAAAAGAATGACAGACCAGATGAGGGACTGCAAATCTTGGACAATAGTGAGAATAGTTCCCGGTAGAAGACGACAGAAGCCAATGATCCATACAAAGCTGCAAAACTAAAATCATCATCAACACCTCAGACAGAGATTGTTAAATTTCACCTTGGATAATAAGCATTGTTTAAGTGCGCCTCTATTCAAAAAACTCTCCTCTAGAATACTCCCAACTTTAATAAAGAAAATAATTTCCAAAACATAACCGCTAATGAAAAATTTAACCCCTTTTCCAAATATGGCCATAGAGATCGATCTTCACGCTCATGCGTTAGCTACATCTACAATGATAACTCGAGCACTGCTGTTTTCGAACTCAGACTAATACAACACTTTCAATTTCGATTGTATTATATGCTATACATACATATATATGATATGTGTCTGATTTTAAGACGCGTAAATAAATAATATGTTATTGGTCAATTTATTTCTCTGCGAGTTGATTTATGAGTATTTACGTAAATCTTTAAATCATATTGTCGACTGTTTCCAAAGCTACTTAGTAGTCCCTCCATGCTCGTCCTTGTCGCGAATACCTAACTAGACATTCGGGGATGTGAGTCACATGAAAATGTGCTGTGCTTGTGATATTGACCTAAATTGTTCTACTTCATTGATATATTACACATTTTTGTTTTATCACTGACAGATGAAAGCCTTCCATGCTGTTGATAGCTTCATTATCAGGTAAATAGACACAACTTATACATTCTTACATTTAATGTAACGTGATGTGACTACTTATTGTTTATTAACTAATAGATAATATATATGTCAGGACAGGGAGCCGATTTGAATGAATTAAGTATCTGATTCTAACGATTCATTAGTTTTTGGGCAGGAACCCAGGCAGTGTCTTGAATCTGTGACCAAGGATGAAGGATATCCTTTAAACACTCGCCTCCACAGCCCGGTCTTACTGTTAAATTCTAAGATTAAGTTAACATAAACCTAACCTAAGGTTGTGTTAACACACCTAAATACAATGCAGAAACTCACAATTAATATTACGTAAGAATTCACATGATACTTAGTCAGAGGTCCAATATCCGTAACATAATGACATGTTATTGCTACATTTCAACTCCAGATGATGTACACTCAAAGAGACTTGTTGTGAGACTAAAGTGTACTGTGTCAGTCGAGGAATATAAAGGGACACGATAGTCACAGTAGCAATGGGGAGAAGTAAATCAACAAATATGGCGTTGGTGTTTACCGATTAATCGATAATCGTTTACTCGTTTGAGACTATCGAGTATTAGGTATTCTCGATGTTTTTTGTCATGACAAAACGGAAGTGATCTTAAATATTACCCACTCCGGCATATACTATAAATTGTTACAAACTAACTAGCCAAAGTCGCTTCGGTAAGGATTTCTCTGTCTAAGCAGGGACGCGCCGTCCGTACATGCAAGGTGCGGTGCACGACGCCGCCATAGGATAGGTAGGTAAAGGTGCCGTGAAATTTTCAAAAGGACGCCAAAATGAAAATATAATATGATTCGAATAAAATAAAGTTCATCCAAAGAGCGATGTAACGTAATTCTAGGCGGGGGCGCCAAAAAATCTATTTTTTGGTCTTCAAATATCATATTATTCAGGCGCTGAGTAGTATGAGTATTTGGTACGACGGCGCAAAAGATGCTTGCCTTGATGCGTGTAAGAAAACCAGAATAATATATTTTCCTACCTGCATTCAAATTAAATTTTGTATCATATCATTTTATAGCAAATATACAATTATTAATTACTTTATGTTAATTTTTACTATTTTTATATATATATATATATATAATAGGTTATTTCCTACTATTGACAAAATAAATATCACCTTTTTTTATAAGTTTTGCTTGTATAGTATGTGTGTTTTAAAAAAAACACAGTTCTAGATATTATCTTGAGTTTTTTTTTTGAACCGCAGCATATAGGGGAGAGGGTAGATCTGGCCCACATGTGGCGCGACCGGAACGCGCCATAGACACCTGCCCGAATTCGCATACCACCACCAGGTCGCAAGCCAGTCGGGGAATAGAACCCCTACCACCAATGGGAGTGATGGGTTACTAGGGGCTCTTACGAGATGCTTTCCCAGCGTCAAAGGGGAATTGTATTATAACCCGTTAAAGTCAAACTCGTCGACGAATATAACTTAATTCGTAGTTTTGATGTTGCCTCTACTAGTTAGCACAGTTAGTTTATTATTAAATCAGTGTTACATTTAAGAGATTTGTTTTAAATACTATAAAGAATATGCTTATTTAATAATATAGGAAAAGAGGTCAGTATCTTTGTCATTTACTGGCAAAGGAGTAAAATTATCTAAACTTATCAAGGAAAGCATTGATAAAGAGTAAGTTATGGAACTGTTAGATAAGATAACCTTTATTGAGGGTTACTGAAGGCAATTGACTATCAATATTGTAAGGAACTGGTTTTGGCATGTATTAAAAAGCGTCGTTGTTGGCTGTTGACCTTCGATTGGGCCAAATAAACATTGAAATATATTAAATAATTATATCCTGTATTCTCTAATTATTCGCATAATTCAAATATTAAGTCTCAACCAAAACGTTATCTTTGTATATATTATCGAAATTGGTTGAAATCCAGCAATGTGTACAATTCCTAAAACAGATAAAAAATAAGTATATTAAAAGTTTTTTTAATATGATCTGACATTTATCCTAAAATATCTATTTATAAATAATAAATATAAGTCGGAGAAAAATGATACTAACCCGATAAATAATCAAACGTCATGATCTCTTACAACTACGACGGAAACCTAAGCAGTGCCTATGACCAAGGTGTAGGTTTGCTAGGCCTTTTAACGGAATTCCAACACTCGCCGCCACTGCTTAGTTTCACTGTTTAAACCTAGGGTTAGATTAACCTAAGCGTAACTTACGCGCCGACTTATATATATTTTTTTAATCGGTGGCATATGTTTCTATTTCCACAGTAGATACAGCAGGTAAAACCAAAGAAGTTTACATAAAATAATAAAGGATTCAGGTGAAGCAAGTTTTTTAACTAATTCCTATCGTTGTCAAGTGTGATCAGTGCTTTGCTTGACAGCGAGAGGTGTTAGAGAGCGACGGCTTCCTCTTGTGAAGATGTGATGAAGGTAACGGGACCGCGAAGAGAGAGGGAAGACCATCGAAGTCTGATGCCTAAGTAAGCCCTCTAAGGCAATATTCACACTTCTGTCTAAGTATTAGTTTAGTCGGTGTAAAACATAATTTTAAAAATATGATTATAAAACCGGATACTTATCATATTTATTTTATTGCATTGTAGAAATCTTATGACCATCTATAATCAAATAATTCTAGGAAATATATTTATTAAAACTATCAATCTCTGCCACATTAGCCATAACATGATGAATGCAAATTATTTGTGATCATTATAATATATTTGTTCAAAACAGTTATATTACTAAGAAAAACAAGTAGTCAATTATGTCATCATTTATATGTTATAAACCGATGTTGAATTTTAAATGTTTTGTTACTTCACATTTCAATTATTTGTAGTATTAAATAGTATACAATAAGTTATATAAGTCTTTAGGTAACGTGTCGTAGATGAGCTAATAATTACCTACTTGCAAAATTTTACCTATTATCTATCTGAACAACGTTCAGGGTAAAATCTACCGATCCTTTATAAAATCAGTTAGGATAGCAATAATACCACGAAATTATAAAAGTAACTTTCATATGCATTATGCGAAAACACCATTTTTTTGCGCTTACATTGCAAACGCTGGCTGAACCCTACGAGATAGATCAAAATAATGTACTACAGCATTTTACACCTTAAAAAGGTCTACAAAAAAGTCCGCGATGGTATATGTCTATCTCTTACGGATAACCCACAATAACCATTTTATATCTTTTACTTTTTACGACAAATAATGGCTTATTTACAAAGCGATTTTAAATAATACAGCAATAATCCTTATCTAATTAAATACCTTAAATACATTTTGCATTTAATATAGATCAATATGGCCCTTTACAGCATGAAATTTAGATCAATATTTTTGAAGATATTATTGATTTAAAATGCAGGGACACAACTGTTAGGTACGCCTTAATACGCGTGTTATTGCACCCGGGCGAAGCCGCACTAGCACTTACTATATATAAAATAAAAGGAAATTTAAAGGTTTCTTATACAATATAGATCTACAATATAGATTTGACGGATGTCTATACTGCTTTAAGCAATCGTGTAGGAAAACAGTTTCCTTTAATTTATTATGTCTGTATAAATCTAAATTTATAAATAAATCCATAGTCATCAATATTGATTACAAAACAATAGTCCTGATATTTGGAGCCGCCGAGTGTTTATAATGCACGCCATTTACAAGACTGCGCTGTCATAATATTAATTAGTGGAATTGGTTAATTTAGCTGAATTGCATTAACTCATAATTAGGCGATGGCTGACGAGTTGAGGACGCATTACAAATGCGATGACTCGAATATAAACAATGGTTCAATTTTTATGTCATAATTTATATGACATTCTCTCACCGCGTTGCTCGCTGCGCTGCGTGGAGCCACACCGTCCCGTCGGTGTGAATTTTTGATTTTATTGACATTTTTAATTTCGTAATATCTTTAGAATGGATTGTCCGATTTCAATAATTTGAATACGAAATAATTTATTTGGCTAAGAATTAATACAAAGGTATGGATAACATGGTCTGATTTTCATAGAAGAGAAGAGATTAAGAAGAAACTTTTAGTCTGGTCGACGAAATTATCTAAAATCTGTTGTTATAATTATGTGTGTACTACCTACGAAAGCTAATATAATGGATCTAAAGTTGTCTGTCGTCACCAATTATTATGATATATACCTAAATAATCATAGTAGGTAGGTAGGTGCGACCACGGTTCTACCTTGACTATTTTTATACCGATGCATTTCTGTGTTTCTATCTGAATTATTTTCTTGTTTTGTCCTTTTCAGACCACTTTTTTACGTTGTCGGGTTATAGTTTTTTAAACTTTAATTTTTTAATTAATAGTTTTCCGTTTCTCCATCGAACGAGTAAATAACTGCAACGACAGGACCGCGCGGACTATACGACCGCATTTTAAACATATATGTTGACATAAACAATAACATATATATACATATTTGTAATGTACTCACCAAGACCTTTCTTTTGATACCAAACACGTGATAATTATCTCAGTTTAATTTTTTTCGACGTTAAAATTTGATGAATTTCTTAATAAAAAAAATCATCAAATTTATATAACCTATGTCACCCGCGTCATTATTACATGAACATTGATTCCGTAAATAATTTTGCTTTATTCCACATCAACTTGTTAATCTAGTATGTAAAATATTTTATTTTTTTATTATTGTTAAAAATCAGAAGCAGCTATATATGTAGTGGTCCACATCTACAAGTGTTTACACGTTTAAGGGGATCCACGGAATTAATATAAAATAGAATTTATGTCCATGAGACCTAATCACGTGTCCATGACAGTCGACTCCCTGTTTCTGTCCACAAATGAAAACCATTTCAAGTAATCTATGATTAATTCATAGATCCTTTTTTAAGTTTTTTAAAATGTGAGATTGCTCTAAAATAAGTCACCAAGAAATAGAAACTGTATGTCTAACCAGGTCTACTTGGATCATAGTTATGTTTAAGGTCAGAACAAATTGTTAAGTATTTTGTAATTACAAAACAATGTTATTAAAATATCATAAAGTGAAATATAAAAAATATGTAGAAGGCCATTCCAAATATAGTTCGAGCTCTAAATTATTCAGAATGATATTGGGCGTACTCCGGTGTAAGTGACGCGGCCTTTATCAAACGCTTTACTAATATTTTATTTTATCTGTGTAGCTTATAATGCTGGCAATACTGTTTCTATAGATTTGGTTTTAGTAATAACGCAGTTTGATTATTTAATAGATTTAATATTATCTATCATAGAGAAGTACGTTATTATTATTAAGGTAAATGATATCGAAGTCGAGCAGTCGACGCTAAAATTTTGAAGGTCTCAAGAACCAGGCTCTCTTTGACTCCATTTCTTTAGTACTAGTTTTTGTATTATAATTTTATAAGTGCCTCTGTACAATGTAGCTCATTGTAATATTGTGAATTTTCCTGAAAACTTTAATATATAATTTTAAAAAAAAGGTGTGTGTGCGATTCACACACGATGAAACTTCAGTAAATCGACAAAAGAATGAGATGAATATATATAATAATATAAAATAGTATGTATATTTCTGTCTCATTCTTTCCTACACATTTTTGTATTTGTGTCTCTTACCTGTCGTTTTGTATATTTCTGTCTCATTCTTTCCTACACATTTTTGTATTTGTGTCTCTTACCTGTCGTTTTGTATATTTCTGTCTCATTCTTTCCTACACATTTTTGTATTTGTGTCTCTTACCTGTCGTTTTTTCCGTTGCATCCGGTTTGAAATCACAACGATTCTAAAGAAGTTTCACTTCAAAAATTGCCATATTTATACGCATTAATATGTACGCACTGATGAAACTTGTTTAAGATTCAAAACAAGCTAAGATAGATAAAAAAACTTAGCAATTATAAATCATACGTTGTAATTATAAAATTGTCGGCAAAATTACCCATTCTATATTATTTAACCCGAAATACGGGTAATTTTTCGAATATCTTATTTAATGTTGTATTAATAATTATACAAAATTGATACAAATTACTTTAAATCCTTAAGACTTTGAAAATTTCGTATTTCGTATTACTTTATTAATGTTTTTTTATAAATCGGATTGTTTATTCGACCCTTTTTTGCGTTCTTGATGGAAATGTTAACATATTTTTATTTATTCTTATAGGTATGCTATAAATATGTAAAAACTGATTTATTGTATACTGAATTATTAAATTCAAAATCCTCATAAACCCTTGATAGCTCGTTCTCAATATATACATGTGAACTATAAGACTTTTTTACGACCGTATTATAAATATGAACATTATGGTACTGGAGCCAGATTCAAATTCAGTCAATCATTTCCTCTCGAGTGAAAATTCGTATACTGCATTAGGAATATATATTACGATTTCTCGTGACCGTCAGCTGCGATTTCGTGGGTGGGGCGAGCAGTGGCAGCCTCCCAAACAGGAAGAAAAACATTTTTTTTAGTCATTTCCTCCCGTTTGAAAATTTGTCGGATTATAATTTACCTACTATATTGAAGGAACAATAAAGTCAGCTGACCATAACGTGGTGAATTATACGTCAACATAAAAAAAATATTTTTTTTAATCATAGTTATTAAAACCAAATATAATCCATGTTTTCCAGAAATCTGAATTTATCAAAATGACAAGTAATCAAATTAGTTAATTAGTAAGTTTACAAGCTTATCTCAAATTGCCTATCGGCCACTAAATAATTAAAATTTTGACTGACATTAGGTTAGATCTAGGATTAAACGTCATGTTAGTCTGACTTTATTATTAGGTTAGGTAAAGTAGTTGAGTGGTCGAAACCCCCTTAAACCTATTCCTATTTCACTTGCCTAGGTTAACTACTGCTAGGTTATCGTGCAATATAGTTAATATTTATATATATTTAATACTATGCCGACCCGCGCGACGTCGTGTGCGTCGCATGAGAGCAACAGAATGTCGTGCAGGTCTCTTTGTTCTATCGCCGTTTACGTACGTTCAGCTATGGCCGTAATATGATATATAGTCTATAGCCTTCCTCGATAAATGGACTATCCAACACTAATATAATTTTTCAAATTGAATCTGTAGTTTTTGAGATTATCGCGTTCAACCAAATATACAAACTCTTCAGCTTTATTAGTATAGATTGAGTTAGATCATATTTTATAATATGATCAGTTGATAAATATTTTTGGTATGTGCAAGGTAAGTTGATATGCAAAAGGCGTCCGATCGTCATTGTTTCACAATGGACTGTTCTAGAATGCGAAGTCGGACGTAAAATACCGTCAGATGCAGAATATGTTGATACGTTTTATGGTTCCTTTGTTTATTTAAAAAAAATCATTAAATAAGTTTTACTACTTTTGTTTGTATAATGTGAAGTCTTTTTTGTGGCAGTTAAGGTGCAAACGGCCCACCTGATGCTAAGTGACCACCATCGACTATGGACATTGGTAATACAAGAGAGTGACTAAAGTGAGGCTGAGAAGCGAAGTGAAGAATGCTGCGGTTTTAGTGGACCCTGAAAGAGAACCCATAGTTCACTAGGACCGTAGTCTTAACGAGATTGGAGTAAATCTGGTCTACATGCGGGTCGACCAGAACGCGTCAAAACTTGGCGGACGGATTCGCATGCCAGTTGGGAAACAGATACCACCAAGGGGTTGCTGGGTTACTCGGCTCTTACGATGATGATGATGAGATGTTCTCCCAGCGGCAGAGGGGAAATGTATTCACAGGCGATTTTATTGAAAGAATCAGATTACATGAAATATTATTTCGATATTAATAGTAAATCTTAACAAAGAAAAAGAAATCAGTCTTTAACATTCTAAAGGGCAAAAGCAAAATCTGTCAAAAGAACGAAAAAAGGATGAATAATTTGACTCGATTCTTTAAATTCCGTAACTTATATTGTATTTATTGAACTTTATTTTCATTTACTTTTCATTTCACATGACTTTACTTTAATACTGAAAAAATCAAAGTATCAGACCAGAGATATTTAAGTATGAATATGATTCAAAATTCATTCAAACAATTAATCAATTTTATTAGCTATACAAAATCTCATACTATTACTAAAATCTCTTAAGAAGGAATAATCAATTAGCATTAAGTATTGAAGTATTGTTCGTATAGTCAAAGACATCTAAATATACTTCTTAGCTTGAATGCGCTAAGTCACTATTAAGGCTTCTTTAGCGGGGCTCGCGGGGCGATAGGAGCGCGCTGCACGTGATTGGCTCTGAGGGTCCACACGCCTGCTTTTTGTCAACTACTACTAATACACTAACAATGCGCAACTAAGTATCCTCACTTATTCCGCTCAAACTTCGTCATTGTATTAGTGTTTAACTTAGTAAGTTTATAACGGAACCCAGAGAGTGCGCTTAATTCACTCTTGGCTAATTGTATTAATAAAACAGTAGAATGCAATAAAGCAATGCAGTATTGCAAAACTTGCAGTTTAATTCGATTACTCATATAAAATAGTATATAAATCTGTTCGGCACATATTTGGGCTTATCTAGAGCTACCACTGCAGTTACACAATTCGGTTCAACGAACTGACAAAACAATTTAGTTACTATGTATTGGGAAGTAACATCATATTTCTTATTTTTTATAACTTAATTATATTTAGATCTGGATGGTCCCTAAACTTAATTGACACATAAACCATTTTTTTTTGTTGAATATATACCGTCTGCTTTCTCATACTTTAAATTAGCAAATCATTTGTATAACTTCCAAGTAAAAAAAATACAGAAAACACTACCAAGAAGCTGTGTGAAATGAAAGAATTATGGAAATACACTTTTATGAACCTGGAAATACTAATATCATAATCAATAATCTTGATAATTTTTTTTTGTTGGAAAGGACATTTAATTGGACCTTTACCTTCAAATATATTTCGGGAAACTTCTCATAATCAAGTAAAAAAATATATAGTATTTTAAATTTTGGAAGGTTCACAAATCATGTATTGTTGGGATTCAAACAGCATTTTAAATATTTAAATAGTACAGCCATACTAATGGAATTTACCAAACTGATTATTTGATAGATAAGCTAGTCTACTATCAATACACGCAGTTGTTAGCCTCATTATACGTACATACATACAAATAAGTTATACATTGAAAAGTATGCTTTGTTCAAGTGAATTAACAACCAAATTGTTTTAACATATTGAAACATGCTTAGTTATTTTCCATTCATAAACTCAAGCATTTCCTATTACAAAACAAAAACTTTGTAGTGGTTACCACAAATAGATACACAGACAAACAAACAGATCGGTAACGGAAGTCAGGAGCAGTCTGTTGGCTGATGTATTCTAAGTTAACTTGGTATTTGTTTTGCTCTATGTCTATTACTGTATTAGCAACAGACAAACATATACATTGAATGCTACTGCTCTCCCTGAATTTGTAATTAAATGTTTGTTTATTAACTTTAAACAACTAGCAAACGATAATATGATAAAATACCGAAAGAACTATATTTTTTCCGGGATAAAATCTAATCTATATAGAAGCATCTATGTTAGAATTGATGAGGATTTCTCTTTAGAACTTCTTTCAGGAATTTTCTTCCTCGTCCATTTCCACAAAATAATTTTTTTTACATCCTGTTCCTCTTCCTCATATTAAGAGGAAGAGATTGAATATCACTTAAGACAATCTTCCCCTAAATATCAACCGTTTATCAGTAGAATCGTTTGCAAAAGTGTATAAAGGTTTTGATTGTGAAGGTTTTGTGAATATTTTGACCAATTATTTCTCCTCCTCCTCCTCTTCTTCATAACTAATTCCTCAACCCTAATCGCTGTGGCTAATTTCATCGAAATTTGTTCTCCCGTTTTTGTGTTATTGACAGAGATGTGACATTTTTCAAATAGTAGTTTGATATACGAAATACTAAATACAAAATACCTATTTCCATTTTGTATTTAAATACTTTTGTGTTAAAACCATTTTGTATTTTATTTGAAATACCTTTAAAGACATATTTTGTATTTGCAAAATGCAAAATACATACAAACAAAATGTAAAATACAATGTAGAATATTAGGGAATTATAGGACTAATATCAGTGATTAATTTATTTTTACAATTTCTTTGACATAATCATAACTTATTGGGCCCCCTAATTCTATTCAATTGGAGGCGCCCATTAATCACGTGAATAATATAATTGGTATATGACATAAAATGAACGTGATTGTGTCAAAAAAAAACGTAATAAAATAAAGGCAAATTCTCTTAAAGCCATAAAAGTATTTTATTTGAATAAAGTATTTTGAAAATACGTATTTTGCATTTAGTATCTTAAATACAAATTGAAAAACTATTTAGCATTTTGTATTTAAAATTAAAAATACAGAAAGTATTTGAATACTTTTTATATACTATTTTGCACATCTTTGGTTATTGAGTAACAAATATCAACATATACATACAAACTTATTAATTTATAATATTGGTTAGAGTAAGATAGTACGATTAATAAAAATACTATAGTGTAAATGATAACCTTATTATTTTACAGTCGGTTTAAAACGAAAAATCAGTACAAGAAGAAAGTTTGATTAAGAATTAGAATCCTTGCTTCTTTTAACCTAAACTTTTTTTTGCAATTATATTTTCTTAGAATAAAAAAAACAATAAAGAACTATAATACAAGCTATATATAAATGTGTGATATCCTGCAGATTTCTATATTAGGAGACACAGCCATTATAGCAATTTGGTCAAATTATCACCTCTTAATTAACCTTAACCTTATATGAACATATGCCTAATATATTACAATAATAAAATTGAACTACTGACATAAACAGTAGTATCTTGACCTTATGAACAGATACATCTATTCAAAATGTCTGTAACTTTTGCCATTGTAGTTTATTTCCTGATTAACCTATTATTGTTAGACAGATAGATTCAATGTTTATGATGAACAAAAAAGCGGCCAAGTGCGAGTCGGACTCGCCAACGAAGGGTTCCGTAGCAGCAAGTAACATCATATAAAAGTTCTTGTAGTTCGTTGTAACTTTGATCGATGTTTTAATAATAGTGTATTTTTTTAAATTAAGTTATTTATAAGTAAACATTATATTTAAGTACCTAAATGATGGTATTTAGATCTAACTATATGAGAGCCAATATAGGCTTATGATAGCTAAACAAGCTAATAGATATTCCAGTTTGACAAGAAATATTTCCAAAAATATTATCAATTTGTGTGCCTCCTCGAATGACGTATTAAAAAAAACTACTTACTAGATCTCATTCAAACCAATTTTCGGTGGAAGTTTGCATGGTAATGTACATCATATATTTTTTTAGTTTTATCATTATCTTATTTTAGAAGTTACGGGGGGGGGCACATTTTACCACTTTGGAAGTGTCTCTCGCGCTAACTATTCAGTTTAGAAAAAAATTATATTAGAAACCTCAATATCATTTTTGAAGACCTATTCAGGGTTTGATGAAAAAAATTTTTGAATTTCAGTTTTAAGTATGGGGAACCACCAAAATTTTTTTGATTTTTTTTCTATTTTTGTGTGAAAATATTGATGCGAATACATCTACTTACCAAGTTTCAACAGTATAGTTTTTTTTTTTAAAGATTACTAGTAGCTAAATGACTGTGTCTTGTGGGCCAAGCCAGCCGTCCAATTTTTTAGGGTTTCGTATACCTGGTTCACAAGTCCCAGACACTATATGAGTTCCTGTCTGACAATTTCTAAGTCAACTGTCTAATATATAGAGAAATAATTGTCTTTAAACGCACACGAGGTAGTAATTACTTACTTTTAAGATGAATATAAAATTCTTTTGAGTCAAAAATGTTCGCATAATTTACCAAGTTTCCATTATGTATAAAAATCATTTATTTTTAACCGACTTTCAAAAAAAAGAGAAGGTTCTCAATTCGTCGGAATCTATTTATGTATGTTCCCCGATTTCTCGAAAACGCCTAGACCGATTTTCAAAATTTTTTTTATTCAAAAGAATGCACTTCCGAGGTGGTCCATTGCAACCAAATCAGGATCTCATCGCTTACAATTTTTTTCACATCTTTTTATTTATAAAATAATCAGATATTGTGTATAATGTTATTGTTGAGCTGATGTGACGGAAGAAACAACTCCTCAACGTTTAGAAGTTAGAGGATACTTCTTTAAATATTATGGGAACGTACTGACAACTAATTGTTTACTTTGAAGTTATTTAGGTAAGCTGATAAAAAGAGAAAAATAAAATATTATAAAAAAAATTGAACCGACTTCAAAAAATAATCAAACTTAGATTTTTAACAGAAGACGGTTAAATTTTTCGAAAAAAAAAACAATCGAAGTTCCGATCGATTATATTATAGTTGTGTAAAATATTATAAAAGACAAAGTCAAGGTTGTATTAACGTTCGCGTTAAGTAAAACGCAACTAATTTTTTAATACGTTTATACATGTCATTAACACTTAGATATTAATCATTTATTTTATCACACGTTTGCATCTGTAGTTAAATTTTTATATGACGTATATATACTTTGTATAAAACTTAGAATATCGTTTAAAAGTAAATAAATAAACCACAGAACACAGCATCGATCTTATATATAAAAGTATCGTGTCATCTTAGTTACCAAACTCCTCCGAAACGGTTCAAACTATTTTTATGAAATTTTATATGCATATTCAGTAGGTCTGAAAATCGGCTAATATCTATTTTTCATCCCCCTAAGTGATAAGGGTGGCCCACCCCAATTTTTTATATCGCAAAACAACGTTTGCTGGGTCAGCTAGTTAGTTATACGAAATTCGGTAAATGTCCTCAAAACTCAGTGAAACAAAATATTTTTTTTTAATTTAATGTTCCTTTGAATAGCATACATTAGCTGTTTACTAAATATTATATTATACTTTAGTTCCTTAGCGGACGAGTAGGACGAGTCATTTCATAGAGGGAATATTAACTATCATTGTAAAGAATAATCCTTATTGAAAAACGTGTGTCGTTATTTTCGTTAGATATATTTGCGTGGCAATGTAGAACAGTCTGCGGTAGATGGTGAGTCTTATAACAATGTGAAAGATGTCTTAAAACCTGCTCTCTTAGGTCACAAGCCCTTAAAACTACTCAGCTTCCTGTCGTGAAATATAAAGTGTATGTTACTATTATATTTTACAACTTATAGTGAGCACTGCTTCTATATGTCAAAGTCAAAATTTTTTATTCAATATTGGAATTTACATTCTCTTATTGAACGTCGGAATCTACCACCCTTTCAGAAACGACCTAACCCAGACCTGAGAAGAATGGGCGCAAGAAACTCAGCGGGACTATTTCTTTTGGATATTTTATTTTTTAACTTTGATTTTTTTTAAACGCCAATTTTTATAACAAATATATTTATATATTGAGAAAGCTTAGAGCGAACGCATCATTCCCAAGGCGTGACATCTTCCAAAAAATCTTTAATGTTATAATAGCCTTTGTCACACAAACGTTTTTTAACTAACTTTTTAAATTTTCCTATAGAACAATTTTGAACGTTTTCTGGGATCCTGTTGTAGAAGCATACACATCGCCCAACAAAAGAATTACTAACTCTACTCAATCGAGTAGTAGGAATAACAAGTTTAAATATGTAATAGTCTAATAACATTATGTGTGTATGAGATACAGTCTAAAATGGTTTAAATGAATGGTCAGCAAAACACAACCAGTAACCAGCAACCAGTACCCAGTACCCATTGCGAGATCAGCTAAATCCAAGCGGGCAAGCTGCCAGACCACTGTCATGGCGAAAATGCTTCATACGATTGCGCTCTATTTGATTACGAACACAAATCTTTGCTAAAAACGCCTGTTGGATCGTATTCGCTTGATTTTTGTTGTACAACTGTTTTACAGTTAACAAACTAGATAAAACAATTTAAGCAAACGGTTATTTATATAAATAGAACTAGCTGACCCAGCAAACGTTTTGCCACTGTGGGCCACCGTTATCACTTAGGGGTATAAAAAATAGATGTTGACCGATTCTCAGACCTACCCGATATGCACACAAAATTTCATAAAAATCGGTCGAGCCGTTTCGACGGAGTATGGTAACTAACATTGTGACACGAGAATTTTATATATACGATTAGGAAATTGTTTGGCATTGTTTTGAACCCTATAAAGAGCGCGTGCGTCGAAGTCACTATTTAGTAAATATCTAACTTTTTACCCGACTACGGCGAAACCAAAAGAAAGGGTTATGTTTTTGGCAGTCTTTGTATGCCTAAAATACTGAACTAATTTTAATGAATGAGGTGTCAATAGATTTGTAATCACTCGACTTTATTGTGCACCCATGTATACCTACCATGTCTGTTTCATGGTAGTGTATCTCGGTGCGACCATGGTCCTACGTTGACCATTTTTATACCTTTCTGTATAAAAATGGTTTGGCTTTGTGGCTTTACCACTTTTTTTACGTAGTCAGGTTAAAGTTTTTTAAACTTTGTTTTTATTCTAATGTGTTAGTAGAGGGATTTTATATTAATAACATTCTTATTTATTCGTATTATAGTAACAATTCTTTTTCAATAATTAATTGAAACTATGTAATTTGTTGATAATAAATTTTTTTTTTTTTAATTCGGCGAACTCATAGTGGGTGTGACTTATGAAAACTGGAGTACATACCAGTTTTCGGCCGTACTTTCACCCCTCTGGGAAAATTATAAATATTGGTGCTACTATTTCGGGAGTTAAGACTTCCTAAGGAAATTTTCTCCTCTTTTCGAATCTTTTTTTTTGGATTTCGAAATTCTCTATTATTTTTTGTGATATTTGCAAAAAACTAAACCCTTTATCACTAAATTGTTTGTAAATTTGCAATTTTTGCAATTAATTTTTTTCAAAAATCATCTGTATCCATGCTGTTCTAAATCAAATGATACCTAGATCAAAATTTTCCGAAAAAAGTACCTGTTGACTAGACTATATTAGGGTTAAACAATAGAAATAATAAAGATGATAGAGCTAGTAGCTCGGCAAATAGACAAGACATAACCGCGTCTCATTATGAATAACATATTTCCAAATTCGGTCACTATTACGCATAGATATTTACGGAGCTTTATAATATCCTCAATATATTATAGTTATCGTTATTAAGAATATTTTTTTTATCATACGTCGAAGTAGTTTATACTCGTAGTTATCTTTTACGTAATTTCTGGAACTTTGAAAGGTTATTGTAAGATTATTAGATGATTTTTATATAATTACTAGCCGACCCGCACGACTTCTTTCGCGTGTTGCTCCGCTCCTATGGGTCGTAGAGAGATGTTAAATAGCCTAAGTTACTCCTTGTTACACAAGCTATCTGCCAGTGAAAGTCGTGACAAAACCGGTTTAGCCATTTCAGAGTTTAGTCGGAACAAACAGACAGACAAAAATTTATATTAATAATACAAACAGGTACTCCAATTTTATTTATTTGTATAGATGCAAAAGGCAAAGGTATTAGTAGTACTTGTCCTTATTAGGGAATGTTATTACATAAATGGCAGAGAAGCAACGTCACACAGGAACGCGATCGAACGGGATAAAAATTATCCTATGTCCGTTTCCTGGTTCTAAGCTACCTCCCCACCAATTTTAAAAATATATATATAATAAAAAATAATGTAATAATATAATTACTAGTTGTGTTTTTAGCAGTTTATATTTACGAAAAAAATATATTAAAAGAAATTATCTAGAGATAAAGATTATATTATAAAAAATCATCAAGTAAACCCATTTCTTCATCTAATATTCAGCCATTTACCAATAAAACATATACAACCTCTTTCAAGCATCCTTCCTTACTATTTTTTATATAACTAGATGACCCGGCAAACATTGTTTTGCTATATAAATTTTAAAAAACAGATGTTGACCGATTGTCAGACCTACCCGCTATGCACACAAGGAGGAGTTTGGTAACAAACACCACGACACGAGAATTTTATATATTAACTAGCTGACCCGGCAAACATTGTTTTGCCATATAAATTTTAAAAAATTGGGGTGGGCCACCTTTATCACTTAGGGGTATAAAAAATAGATGTTGACCTATTCTCAGACCTACTGAATATGCATATAAAATTTCATAAAAATCAGTCGAGCCATTTCGGAGAAGTTTGGTAACAAACACTGCGACACGAGAATTTTATATATTACTAGCTGACCCGGCAAACGTTGTTTTGCCATATAAATTTGGGGTGGGTCACCCTTGTCACTTACACGGATGAAAAATAGATAGTAGCCGATTCTCAGACCTACTGAATATACATATAAAATTTCATAAAAATCGGTCGAGCCGTTTCGGAGGACTATGGTAACTAATATTGTGACACGAGAATTTTATATATAAGATAGTCGTATGGTATAGAACTGTTGATGAGTGATTCTCAAACGTGTTCTGCAGGTTTTTATATAACTTCCTCTAAATTACAGCACAATAAATATGAATATGGCATTTTACCAAAATCGATTATCATCGAATATATTATAAGGCTCCATTAAATCATTCGCGTAAAATTTAAATATTTATTTTTCCTTTTCAAAAATTCTTCTAATCAAAATACTGGTTTATAATAAAATTCGAATAAAACATGAGTATATCGCCGATTATTTATTTATGACTATTTGAGGTCAAAACCTTTGATTAGCTTTTATTTCCGTTTATTTTTAAAAAGTTACCTTGAAACTTTATTACACCTGCTATGTATGCTAATGTTATATATCTTTACTATATACTAACAGCTGTCCTTGCTTCGCTTAGTATTCGTAATAATTATGGCAATATGCACTTAAAACAGATACGCAGCATCACGACGCCACACCACTGCATAGCCATAATGGTCACCAGGCGAGCTCTGTTTGACAACTAGCTCAAGTCCATCGGAATAGAGGTATATACAGTCTTGGAAGTGCTAAGTATATATTAGAGAGATATAATACCCATTACTGTACAGCAATACGTATACACATGCAATTTAGACTGAGGCGAGCGGTGCCTGGGGCTTGAGACCCAGGAGCAGGTTTAAAGAGCTCTTTCATAATATATTAACTCTCACCTCCACCACTCGACCTCGCTAACGACAATAGATAATAAAGTACATGGACCTCGAGAAGGGTAACCTTAATCACGACACTATAACACTACCATGTTTACTGCACGAAAACACCAGAGAGACTGAGACTAAACTATCGCACTGAAGGTTATATATTGTCTTCACGTCGGTATACTTGAAATAATATAAAATGATCTACCCGATACTACTACTTTATAAACAGTGTTGCTAACAGAAGCAACATCGTCGATAATTTTGATGAGCAAGTATATCCAGTAATACCCCGGTAACTGTAATAAAGTTAGATAGCAAATTGAGTGGAGTGGAGCAGTGGAGGCGAGGGAGTTCCTTAAATTCGTTATTCCAAAATTTACCTCTCACGTACCTCTGGTAATATTTGAGGTATTTTCATAGCAAATAATATTTATCAGATTTTTCAATAAGTATTTCTGACATTGGATCTGTAGATCGTCTGTAGACATATTTAATAATTTTATGAGGTAGTCATACTAACTTTGCACCCCCCTTTTACCCGCTTAAGGGATGATTTTCCAAAAAATATTTTACACGTTTTTCATGACTTTCAATGAAGAACCTTCATATTGAATTTTATTTGAATAACTTTAAAAACGGTAAAATTTCATATTAACTTTGCACCCCCCTTTTACTTTCTTAGGGCGTGAATTTTCCAAAATCCTTACTTATTGCTCCCCTACGTTATAAAAGGAACCCCTGTGCAAAATTTCAAGTATCTAACCCTTATAGTTTAGGCCCTGCGTTGATATGTCAGTCATTAAGTCAGTTAGCTCCTTTATATATATACATAGATAAAAATGTATAAATACTATTCTGATTTTGATAAGAAACTGGTATCAAATCGATAATTTTAGACATTATATAATTTAGCAATCATCTTTCAAAATCCGGTTTTGTCAAAATTAACATATGACATTTATAATCCTTTTGTTAACGATTTATATTAATTTCCGTATTAAAGACTTAAAAAAAGTTATACATTTACTACTAAAAATAATAAACACATATGATACTTTGGAAATTAGTTAGCAACACCGTTGATAACTTTATATTGTAATACTTTTTGTTGGTATTACTTTTTTTTTATTCCAAGAGCTCGTCTGGCGACCGTTGTAGCTGTACAATGGTTTCGTGTCGTGATGCTGGGACTAATATTTTTTACTCAGTTTCCGTTTTAAATTAATGCGGTATCGGTTCTTTGTAGATAATAAAAGACACTAGTCGACTTTCTCCGCGTAATGATCCGCTCCTATTGGTCTTAGCGTGATGATATATAGCCTATAGCCTTCCACAGTAAATGGCCTATCTAACACTGAAAAAATTTTTCAAATCGGACTAGTAGTTCCTGAGTTTAGCGCGTTCAAGTAAACAAACAAACTCTTCAGATTTATATATAAGTATAGATTATTTATACTTATACAGCTAGATAGGATGTAGTCTTGACATGTTAGTACATAACAAGTCTTCGATAGTTGCAGCTCATTATTGCGTAAATACAAACTGATTAGTCATTTATCACCTCGATCCTCGTTATGCCCTCTGCATGCAAAATACCCTACACTTTACTGCAGTCTACAATTAAACACAATTTGTACTTGAAAATAATATTTATAATTATTTATAATTATATTGAATAACTGGCCGACTATATATAACCTCTGTTCTGATAGATTTGTGCCAGTGGTCAAACGGAGTTCACTTGCTGACCATAATGGCTGTACAACTTGTGTGTTGTTGTTATGCTAAGATTCCACTGTGAAGGATTTTATGACTGTTTAGAATGATATTTTCTTTTACATGTTCATCATCACGACCCGTCAATGGCCCACTGTTGAGCCGGGTATTAGGCCATAGTCCACCACGTTGGCCCAGAACGGGTTGGCAGACTTCACACATCTTTGAGAACTTTTAGAGAACTCTCGGGAGTGCAGGTTACCTCACGATGTTTTCCTTCACCGTTAAAGCAAGTGATATTTAATTGCGTAAAACACACATAACTCAGAGTCAGAGGTGTGTGCGTGTGTGGGGGATCGAACTCGGACCTCCCGAGTAAGACTTGAAGTCTAAACCACTGGGCCATCATTGCTCTTAGATAATAATACGATTACTTTATATATTTTAAATTAGACCTACTAAAACGTAACCACTAAAACCGTATCTAATTTATTTACGGAAAAAACAGAACTTCATAGTAATATTATTTTGGCTTCTATTGTACTTTTAAATATTTCGTATGTACAAAATATGGGCCATTGAATGGAATGTGCATATTATATATACAAATTACAAAATACAAATTTTTTGCCTGACCCCCTTCGATTTCGCTAAAAATTTTCCATCTTTTTCTACCCCCCGAAAGACATTTTTCAGATTTTTTTTTCCCAACTCAAAAAAAGTTACGAATTTTTGAAAAAAAATACCGCTTTTATTTTGAAAATACTGGAACTTTTTAAAAAATTGACCGTTAGGGAATTATTTTATTTTTTTTAATTTTTGTTTTCAAATTTAGTTTAAAAAAAATATGAAAAAAAATTTCAGAACCCCAGATGTATGAAATATTTTGTTTTTTTTTCGAAATAACCGTCATTTTCTCAAAGCCCATTTTTTTTTTTTTTTACTCTAAAAAATCTTCAACTAATTCTGCAATGATCCCTTCCAATTTAAAATCATGATTTGGCATGGAATGACCCATGTAGAACATCTATACTATTATATAAAGAGGAAAGATTTGATTGTTTGTATGTTTGTATGTTTGTGTGTTTGTGTGTTTGTGTGTTTGTGTGTTTGTGTGTTTGTGTGTTTGTGTGTTTGTGTGTTTGTGTGTTTGTGTGTTTGTGTGTTTGTGTTTGTGTGTTTGTGTGTTTGTGTGTTTGTGTGTTTGTGTGTTTGTGTGTTTGTGTGTTTGTGTGTTTGTGTGTTTGTGTTTGTGTGTTTGTGTGTTTGTGTGTTTGTGTGTTTGTGTTTGTGTGTTTGTGTGTTTGTGTGTTTGTGTGTTTGTGTGTTTGTGTGTTTGTGTGTTTGTGTGTTTGTGTGTTTGTGTTTGTGTGTTTGTGTGTTTGTGTGTTTGTGTGTTTGTGTGTTTGTGTGTTTGTGTGTTTGTGTTTGTGTGTTTGTGTGTTTGTGTGTTTGTGTGTTTGTGTGTTTGTGTTTGTGTGTTTGTGTGTTTGTGTGTTTGTGTGTTTGTGTGTTTGTGTGTTTGTGTGTTTGTGTGTTTGTGTGTTTGTGTTTGTGTGTTTGTGTGTTTGTGTGTTTGTGTGTTTGTGTGTTTGTGTGTTTGTGTGTTTGTGTGTTTGTGTGTTTGTGTGTTTGTGTGTTTGTGTGTTTGTGTGTTTGTGTGTTTGTGTGTTTGTGTGTTTGTGTGTTTGTGTGTTTGTGTGTTTGTGTGTTTGTGTGTTTGTGTGTTTGTGTGTTTGTGTGTTTGTGTGTTTGTGTGTTTGTGTTTGTGTGTTTGTGTGTTTGTGTGTTTGTGTGTTTGTGTGTTTGTGTGTTTGTGTGTTTGTGTGTTTGTGTGTTTGTGTGTTTGTGTGTTTGTGTGTTTGTGTGTTTGTGTGTTTGTGTGTTTGTGTGTTTGTGTGTTTGTGTGTTTGTGTGTTTGTGTGTTTGTGTGTTTGTATGTTTGTATGTTTGTTTGTTTGTTGCGAATAGGCTCGAAAAATACTGAACCGATATTGAAAATTCTTCCACCGATAGGAAGCTACATCCTTTCCGGGTAACATAGGCTATGTGGTGTTGCCATAAATACTCTAATTAAAAAGATATGGCCATTTAAGTGCCATAAGGTGGTCATTTTGTAAATTGGACGGCTTCCCAGGAACAACAAATCCGATTTAAAAAAAATTTTCACTGTTAGAAAACTACACTATTCGCCAGTGACAAAGGTGATTTAGTGTTGCCATAGACATTTTATTATTAATAGAATATAGCCACTTTGTTGTTTCTAATCTGATTTTAAAAATTCTTTCACTGTTAGAAATCTACACTATTCGTAAGTGACAAAGGTGATTTCTATCAAAACGACGGAAGTGACTACAACGCCATAGATGGCGATAACGATTCTATTATTCGATAATCGTTTACTCGGTCCCGACATATAGATATTTTTTATTGTAATAATTATAAAAAAATACTTTATTAAAAAATGTGTCATTCAAGAGCTGGTTTTTCTATTTATGGTAACGAGGATGTGTAGTGATCGCTTCATTTGACAGTCAGAATGAGGCAAGGTAAGTGAGGCGACCGTTCCTCGCTCATCTCTGGTGGAATCGGAACCTAAAAAAAAACATTCTTCTTTCGTCTCAGACTTCAAAGAGAATATAAATAGGCATTAGGTATGATTTAACAGATGTCAATTAGCTTTTGGTCCATCGAATTACACTATTCCTGTTTCCTAAGATTTTATGGTTTTTTTTACTAAAGAATATTGTTTTTTTTGAAGTGAAACTTCTTTAGAATCGTTGTGATTTCAAACCGGATGCAACGGAAAAAACGACAGGTAAGAGACACAAATACAAAAATGTGTAGGAAAGAATGAGACAGCAATATACATACTATTTTATATTATTATATATATTCATCTCATTCTTTTGTCGATTTACTGAAGTTTCACTTCTATCGTGTGTGAATCGCACACACACCTTTTTTTTTTATTTATAAAAATGTGTAAACCAACTTCTTTTACCATTACACGTTGCACTTCAAAAATATGATTGAGTTTCTACGGCTCATTTAAATCCACTAGCCTCTAGAAAACACGACATTAAAATACTTAAACACCACACTAATTCATACTTATTATGTACACGTTACACACATACTATTACGATATTAAATAACTTCAATACTTCCTTATACCATCATAGTAACACTATGTTATTTAGTAATAATATAATTCAATAGTTAGCAAAAACTCCATTTATTATACGTAATAAAAACGTGCTGCTACAAATTAGTATTTATAAGCTTATTAGCATCAATAAACCAGTTAAACAACATAGCTACAAATAATATATTATGTTACTACTAATCGACCAAGCGACTTCGTGCCCATGATCATCCGCTCCTATTGGTCATAGCGTGATGATATATAGCCTATAACCATCCTCGATAAATGGCAAATCGGACGAGTAGTTCCTGAGATTAGCGCGTTCAAGCAAACCAACATACAAACAGCTTTATATATCAGTATATAAATTAATAATATACATATATAAATTTTAAAATCATATTAATTTTCACCCTTGAACCTTTTATGAATTTATATCATTTTTTTGGAAATAACTCGAGAAATAAAACTCAAATACAATTCTCACCTATCATCTCTGACGGGAAGACTCAGCTCGGAAACTTACGAGTTTAATTTTGACAAACATTCTTCGGCCGAACTTGAATTTGTACTTCGATTTCTTCAGAACACACAATTATTTTTATTTACATGTCTTTTCTTAGATTCAATATTCTTTTCTTCTTCTTCTCTATACGAGAACAATTCTTTTGAATCATCTTTATTGAATGCTAGTAACACTTTATTCAGAAACCTAATTATGTTTGATAAATACAAAAAAATACAGTCAGCAAATAAAAGGATGGAATTAATAAATTCTGTGTTTTCTGATAAGTTAATATTTCTTACAAATGTTGACCTCTAACACTAAAAACGTTGCTGCACAAAATGTAACGTTTATAATGAATAACAATTGTTTTATAATATTCAGTAACGTTAGTTTACGTTTTCGTCACGTTTTACGTTGTGACGTTGTGTATAGAAGGCCAAGTTGCCAAAGTGATATACTCGTACTCGTATATTGCGTAACAGTATCCTTTGCTGTGTCTACTGGAAGTATTGAAACCTTTATAAATATTCATTTATATATTGCCTAAAGAACAGAAATCAATTTTATTTACTATTTGCTAGTTGACCCTTGACAAAGGTGCAATTTGTTTTTTTCCCATGTTTTTTTAAAAAAAAAAGATTACTAGCAGTATGTATCACATGTACTAGTATTCCCTTTACCCCGCCTAGTAAGCTAATAAATAGCTTGTAGCAGTAGTCCAATGTCCGGGATTCGAACCCACGACTTACCAATCGTGAATCCAACGCCCGCACCACTGAGCTACTGACGCTTCGAACATGTGCTTAAATTTATCAAAAACATTTAATTTTTAATATATTGTTGCTAAATAATAATATACAGGAGCTTACTACAGTAATGATTTTTTTTATCCCGTAGGGACCGAATGTTTCCGGGATAAAAAGGACCCTATGCGTTAATATAGGTTATATAGTATATGTGTGCCGAATTTCATTGAAATCCTTTTAGCCCTTTCTGCGTGATTGAGTAAAAAACATCCAAACATCTAAGGCTCGCGCACTAAGGGTTCCGTACGTAAGTTAGCCCATTTAACGAGGAAGGCTATACTAGGCTATATATCACACTACGACCAATAGAAGTGGAGCTACAGGTAAACAAAGTAGCGTGGATAAACTAGTAATACATAATACAATACTCGCTGTACGAAAGCACTTTTCTGATCCAACAGGATAAAGTTATATTTTGTCAAGATGATGTGGTATATTTAAAGTTAAGCTACGAGAACAACCAAATGTTACATTATTAAGGATTAATTTATTTATTAAACTAGTTTCTAAACAGCTTTAAAACGTGTTTAGCTCTTGATTTTTTGTGCGATTGTGTCTGCTAATCATAAATATACTCACTCGTATATCAAGAAACTTTTGCTAAATTAAAACGAATTAACTTTGAGTCTTCCTACAATTTTTTCATAAGGAGTTCTGGATGATATCTGTTACATTATGTTGTCTTACTCGGAAGGTCCGAGTTCGATCCAGGACACACACATCTGACTTTTCTGAGTTATTTGTGTTTTAAGCAATTAAATATCACTTGCTTTAAAGGTGAAGGAAAATATCGTGAGGAAACCTGCACGAGTGAGAGTTCCCTAAAGTTCTCAAAGGTGTGTGAAGTCTGCCAACTCGCACTGGACTAGTGTGGTGGACTAATGCCTAACCCCTCCTCAGTCAGAGAATAAGATCTTACTTAGCAGTAGGCCATTAATAGGTTATGATGATGATGATAATTTTGACGAGAATTTTAATAAAAAAATGGAGGCCCTACAGAATAACAGGAACTACTTCCGTATTTATTAACTACTTGTTTTATGTTATATAAATTTTTATTAAGACAAATTTACTTTTTACGAGGTTATCGTGTGATATCATTAGAAGTTCTCTTAAATTGATTTAATTTAATTTCGTGATTTAAGAAACAAACATATCTCTGCCGTTGGGTAAATCTCAGTCAGTACCAAAAAAAAAATTGATTTTACTATATAATAAAATTATAGTTTTCTTGCAATTAGATTTATTCCCTTTACTGTGAAATTACCTTATTTTATATAGAACAGCCGACTTACGCGACTTCGTTCGCGTGTTGCTTCGCTCTTATGGGTCGTAGCGAGATGTTAAATAGCCTAAGTAACTCCTTGTTACATCAGCTATCTACTAGTGAAAGTCCCGTCAAAATCGGTCCAGCGATTTCAGAGATTAAACGGAACAAACAGACAGACAGACAAAAATTGTAAAAAAAAAAAAAAAATTTGTTCTGGTATATGTACCGTGTGCGTGTATACATCCATATGCACTTAGTAAAAAGCGGATATTTTAATATTACAAACAGACACTATAATTTTATTTATTTGTATGGATTTCATTAATTTTCTTGTTTTGATTATGTTTACTTACAAAATTAATCTTTTCAAAGGACCCAAGGTACTACAGATCTTAGTATTTGATAGTAATTTCAATTTCATTCCTTAGAAAAAGAGTTTTGATAGTCAGTAGGCCAACAATTTAATCCTATAGGGATTCCTTTTATATTTTACGGAACCCTAGTTAGATCATTATATAAATACTACTGTTTGTTTGTTTTTTTGTAGAAAATCCTATAATTCCGGAAAAAATATAGAGTTTATGAGTCACATACGAGTATAAAAATAGTGAATCGCTCGTTAAATAATAAAAGTGAATGTAATGTATGGAATCTGCGCGCACGCACATACTCGTAGTTTGTATTCGTCGCGTCATACTGTTAGTCTACGTATGTGTACGACAATGCGTAAACAACTGTTTACACTTCTACATTACTGTATTATAATAATAGTGAGTTATAATCAGTTTGTATGACCATAACACACGACTTCTGCTCATGTGATCGATTAGGGAAACATAATACTACACTGATAATCAGTAAGATTTTTTAAAATATGATTAAAAAAATATTTTTAAGTTCCCCATCTTTATCTTGTACTAGGGGCCCGTCCCGGCTTCGCGCGGGTGGAATATTATTTTTAAAAATATATTGGCCCTCCCGCATTTCGGTGCCCACTCTCTTGCCGCTTTACTCGCTGCGCTGCGTCGCTATACTAACCCGTCGCGTCGTCGTGTATTTTTTGTTTATATTGATATTTTTAATTTCGTAATATCTTTTGAATGGAAAGTCCGATTTTAATAATTCAAAAAGTAATTTACAGGTATTGAAATTTATCAACTTTTAAAATGTAAAAAAGTAGTTATAGTGACGTAACTATAATAGTTGGACATATGGTCTCCCGGACTTTTTTGTAGATATTGATACGTTCTATAATATTGTACAACATTTTTTTGTTCTATCATCAATACTTTTTGCAGCGCATGCGATAAAAGATATTTTATGGAAAAATTTTTGGCACCTTGGGTTGGTTTTCGTGAGATTTCCTAAGGATCTCTAATTTTTTCTTGTAATAAATATAGCCTATGTTACTCAGAGATAATGTAGCTTTCTAACGGTGAAAGAATTTTTGAAATCGGTCCAGTAGTTTTTATGTTTATTCGTTACATACAAAAATACAAAAATACAAATCTTACTTCTTTATAATATTAGTATAGATGGAAAAATTTTTATTCAAGATCAAATGTCAAAAAATTAGTTTTTTGCTATTTTCACCAAAACGGTAAGTTTTTACATAAAAATACTTCATACAATAATTGTAGATCATAAAATTATCTACAAAAAATGTATTAATAATTTTTTTTCTACGAGCCACCATTTTTGAGATATAACGATTCAAAAAAGTTGTAACAGTTGCATGAGTACGCCACGTATCTCTATAGTTGTAATACGTTCCCACGTCTCCTTAAATATTTTTGTTTTCTATACAGGGGAAAGATGGGGAACTTTCAAATTTTATTTTTAATCATATTTTAAACAATCTTACTGATTTTCAGCTTGGAGGAAATTTAGTTAGCTTCGAATGTATAAATTGACCGAACTAAGTAGGGATTTCTTAAAATGAACCAATAGGAAATACAAGCCAATCACAGGCTGATATATTCGTTCAGTATTACAATACTAAAGCGGTAATGATATTAAACGTAAATTAACGTATAAAATTGATAAATTATTCTTTTTTTTATAGCGAGATATTAAAGGGAGGTTCCGTTTAAAGACATTGGTTCTCGAAATACAAAGATACACTAGGGAGTTCCCCATTTATAATTTAAAAAATCAAGAGTGTCGCTGTTCACGCTTCGTGAATGTAAAAAGAAGAAAATTACCTTATCTTGCAAAATGGTCATACATAGATAATGTTAAAGATCCTAAAGGAATATGTGGAGGAATAATAATTTAATAGTAAGTAAAATCATAGTCAAAAAGTATTGAGGGACCTGACGTTTAAAGATATATGATTGAGAGATTGAAAGTCATTGCAATCTTTGAAGCAATTTCGTATATTAACACGACAAATTATGAGAACTAGTATTCTTGAAATTGATTGAAGCAGAAGTGCACTTTATTATATATATCTGGTATAAGCAGAGGTGTAGGGACAGCATATGATGTGCTAAGATACATAAGCTCAATAGTGTAAATCTGTGGTTGCAGTGGGTTCCGTCACATACTGGGTTACAGGGTAATGAAGAGGCCGATAGATATAGAAGTTAAATTTGAAGTTAATTATTCGGAATTGATATTAAAATACAAGTTCAAACGCCACGATAAATGGAAGGAATATTTTAATAAAATGTCGTTGGAAAAAGGCATTTGGTATAAGACCATATAATCTGAGCCCCCTCATCTAATCATTAAATGGCAATTTTAAACTTTTGATGGTTGCCACAGAGTAGACTGACGATCATAATATGTTGGTAGAATGCTCTCGCATTTATTGAAAAACATCGTTTGAATAGATTACTCGTTGGCGTGTTTCACAGTATATTAAATACTCCGAATTCAGGAGAAGCGTAGGAGCTGTTCAAACTTTTTAGCTCAAAACTTTATTAATATTTTTTTTTGTATTTACTAGATAGTATGGTACAATAATGCTAAGATGCAATATGTAAAAGTCAGGACTCAAAAATAAATTTAAAATACAGTAAACAAGAATTCATATAAAAAATAGGATCCATCAATATAAATATAATCTAAACTAATGATATTTTTGATGACGTCATGAATGACAATGATGGAATGACTTACGGCCGAAATTAAATTAATTTCAGTCTATTTTTGTCTTATTAATTGAAATTACATTCCAAATTCAATTTTAAGAATTGAAAATTCAAATTTGGAATCTGTTAAAATCTTAATTCCGACCGATAAACAATTTTTTCCGTTGAAATAACTGACTGCTCTATTATTGTTACGTAATATCAGTTATAAATTAATGTTTATATTATAAACAAAATAATTATATTATTTGAGTCGCACTTAATGTAATATTTTGAAGGAAATTGGATTAAAAAAATTAAAGACTTAGATCAACATCATAATTAATCATAACTAATCGCTACTACTGTTTATCTGTTGCCCAACATTCAAGAAAATAAAAATGCTACTCATATCAATCCTACCAACATCATAAATTGGTTCGGGAGCCAGTGACAGATTTTCATGACCAAGTCCCTCCCAAGCGAAAATTCGTGAAATGCATAAGGGGTTCATATTATGATTACTCGTGACCGTCAGCTGCGATTCAGTGGGTGGGGCGAGCAGTGGCAGTCTCCCAAACTTGTCAAAAAAAAAGTATTTTCAGTCATTTCCTCCCGTTTAAAAATTTGTCGGATTATAGTTTACCGAGTATGTTGAAGGAAAAATAAAGTCAGCTGACCATAACGTGGTGGAATATACCCTTTTTTGAGTAAATAAAATAATAAAACGTATGATCATTGATTTAATACAATTACAATTTTGCAAGTAAATTAAAATTTCTTTGATAACAATTTTTCAATGACTTTTCAATAATTAATATGCGTTTTAAGGAAAATTTTTCTTCATTTCTGTTTCCTGCAGCGTCTGCACGCGAGGATTTGTTATTCAATTTATTGGTTTAAGTATTAATTGTGGAATGAAAAATGGGATTGAAAATACTTTAAAATTTCAGTATTTGTCAAACCTTTGAATTAATAAGAACTGTTAACGAGAATAATTCAATATTTTGTTCAAGATCACGATCTTGTAGTCTAGTACTATTAAAGTAATACTAACTTGCTGTTTTGTAGGTGAAATAATTATTAGACAAAAACAAAATATATAATCGAAACCTTTATGTATTCTCATCTTCTTTTATAATTATTAAAAAAACTTTAAATGGCACCAGTACAGGTAGTAAAAATTACATACAATTCTAGAGCTCGTATATTTTGTAATATATTTATACAGAAACGATTGATTTACGGAAGATACAATAAATACTTCATTCGTGACTTAAACTATTTAAAACATCTCATAATATAGTTGTGAGTAATGTAAATAGTATGTTACAGTAAATATATTATATGTGTGAATTAAATAACAACAGCTTTTATGGACAGACATTAAACTATTTCTTTTAATTAATTATAACAAGTTGTTTTGTAAGGGAAAATTTGATTAATTAAATATTATAATATTGACAAATATATTTAGATATCTACTTACTCTTTAAAGCCCATCTCTTGTTCAGGATAAGACCATCCAGGAATCTGTACCCATGCTCCCTGCAGACCTTCTCCTTCACATTAGCAACAGCACTTGTTAGCGACAACAAATCACTAGCCAACACAACCGACGAAGCATAATCAGGCGACTCATCAACTGAATTAATTATAGGGGTCCCACTATTCGCAGACACATCATACCCAAAACTATAATCCTTATTCTGGACGTCCCTTTTTAATGTTTCAGATAATTTATTAATTAAATCTTTATCTAAACCTAGAGTTTCTGCAGTCCGGTTTAGTCTAGCTATATCCCGAAGATCTATACTTTCATTAGCTAGGATATTAGTCAGTCTTTTCAAAACTGTCTGGTCAATATTCGTATCATTTAGGTCTATAGCGGAAACCGCGCACGCGACCGTGAGTAGCACTCCGACGTATATCATAGTGGAGGCGTGCGCACGCGCCGATTCTGTTTGCCGACTGAAGATTGTCTCCGAGGTTTGATCAATGAAATCGCTTTGTCCACACCACAGAACCATTACCCTATTATAATTACTTCATTGTTCCATTCAACGTCATTCCTAGTAAGCGTTATGAACGTCCGCGTCATTTTCGAGGTTTTATCAGTAATCTTCAGTAGATTATGTCTGTCTATTTCTTGTTAGTACTAATTATTATTAATTAATGATCTGAGACTTTTTGTTTCTTTAAGATGTTTTTCATTGAGAACGGAAGTTCAATTTATGAAACAGCTACAAAACTAAAATAAATATTTATTTCATAAAATTCACGAAATTCCAAATTAACACAAAGTCATTAGTTGCCTAATTGACTTGTGTTTTACATATATATTAATAATTACTAATTAGAAGCGTCAGTAGCTCAGTGGTTCGGGCGTTGGATTCACGATCAACAAGTCGTGGGTTCAAATCCCGGACATTGGTCTACTGGCGTGGCCCACTCCTGACACAAGCTATTTATTAGCTTACTAAGAGGGGTAAAGGGAATACTAGTAGTATGTGGTCCATACTGCTAGTGATCTTTATATAAAAAAAAAAAAATTACGATGTTGGTAACACTTATAATTTGAGTAGCATCCTGTTATTTGAGGGTGGTAACGCTGATATGAGTAGCATTTTGACTTTCTTGAATGTTGGCCAACTGATAAACACAAATCAAGTTGGGGATTGCAAAATAAAAACGCCGTCACGACAGAATAATTACTGATTACATCGGGAGTATTCCAAACAGTAACTCTGAAGCTCTGAGTCTAAAGTATAACCCCAAGAGGATATTTTTTTATTAATAAACAATAGGTAGTACTGTTAGGTGCCTTTTAATCAGGTGTTTTAACTACCTCATTAAAATATGGTTCTTCTATGGTTCTGCTTAGTTGCCTCATTTCCTGAGGGTGGAAAAGAAGTTCTAATCTGACTCTAATGACGTTTGTTTCGTTTTCAAACCTTTTCATTTGATACCGATATCGTAGGTAAAAATAACTTGGGTGTTCCGCCATGTTTGTTTTAGAATGTAGTCACGTTGCAAGTTAAATAAGCTTGTAAGAAAATATCGAAGTTTTCAGATATATAAATTATCTACTGCTCTGCATCTGAATAAGGCATTTCCAAATATGTTACATCAGAGAACATCCAAAAATAAATCCAAAATTGGTCTGTTTGTTGACTATTTCCATAGTTACGACGTAAACAAAATCTTTTACTTAATAATGCTCAGCTAGAACAAGTTTATTGAACTTGTAAGATGTATTTTTATTGGAGAAAATCTGAATAGATTTAATTTAGTGGCAATAACAAGTTTTTGTTGCTGACATGAGCTATATTATGTACCTGCTTGTATCTGACTGACAGACAGATAAATAATCTAATTCACAGTCTAATTAATGGATGGACTTGAGTAACAAGCAAAAGTTAAATTTAGAGAGAGGTTTTTCTTATCCACTGAGTGTTTAATAGTTTTCTATAGAAAATTAACTACAAGTCTAATGTGACGATACGTCCCGTTTTGAACGTGAGTCCCGTTAGTCCCGTTGTCCCGTGTTCTTGAGCCTCGGGAATAATACCGCGTAGCCGGCCCAAATGCATAGTCTTTTTTTACCGGACGACGGCGAAGCCAAAAGGAAGGGTAATGATTTTGGCAGTCTATGTATGTATGTATGTATGTTCCACTCTACTGAACCAATTTAAATGAATGAGGTGTCAATACATTCGTAATACTGGCCCGGTTGACATAGGCTGTATAAAATTTTATGATTTTTTTATGACAGAATTTAAACCCCAGATTCTAACCTCAAAAAAAATTAAACTGAGATAATCATCACGTGTTTGGTATCAAAAGATTACCATGAAGAGACCATGTATATATATATATGATTACAAATATGATTAGGGGAATACCTCTATTAATCAGACAAGGTCTCTCTATTATACAGTGGGTATGAAGACGTTTCTACCTTGAACATATTTATACCTATGTATTTCTGGGTTTATATCTGAATTACTTTCTGTTTCGTCCTTTTTAGATCACTTTCTTTACGTAGTCGGGTTACAAATTTTTAAACTTTATTTTTATTGTCCAAATAAAAAATTCTATGGATACTGTCACTATGATTTACCTATTACAAATAAAACGAGGAGAAATTATTGTTTGGTTTTAAGTTGTATTGTTAAGTCCCGTTGTTCGTGTCCCGTTTTGAGTGAAAAATAAAATGGTCAATTTATGTATGCCGCTTTTTGATGTTTGTTCTCGATGAAATCCGAAACAACTTAACTGATCTTGATGAAACTTTAAACACTGTATTATAAGCAAAACTAATTTAAACAATTAACTTAAGATAACTAAAACAATACAACTTAACGTATATAATAATATATTAATCACGATGAGTCCGCCATATATATTTTTTTACCGACATATCAGAATAATTGCAACTAATTAGTTAGGTTTTCCCATTCTAATGGTAGTTAAAGTCTGTTTTTATGTTTGTTTATTCATAAAATTAGTGTAATATCTATTTTAATATTTGACTCCCATCTTGCTATGTTTTATTTTCAGATGAATTATAAACCTACCTTCATTGAACTGCATTAAAAAATGGTGGATATGAAACTGTTCGGATAGATAAAGAAGGCGCAAATCTTCAGCTAAAGTTGTTAGAAATCACGATCAATATACAATAATCCAAATAATAATAGCAGAAACTACACCGCAAACGTGGTACGGGCCAATGACAGATTTTTATGACCAAGTCCCTCCCAAGGGAAAATTACTAAAAAAAAAATTTTTTTCTATATGTTTGGAAGGCTGCCACTGCTCGCCCCACCCACGGAATCGCAGCTGACGGTCACGAGTAATCATAATATATATTCATGATGCAGTATACAAATTTTCAATCGAGAGGAAATGATTGACCGAATTTAAATCTGGCTCCCGTACCAACGTAACTCCATAATTATTCGCTCTCGCTCATTTCTATATAAAAAGAATCTGCCTCTTTCACATGTAATGTAAGTAAAGTTAAATTAAATACATAAAAATTATAGACTTAAATGTAATTAGCAACACCATTGCAAACACGTTTTATAGTTGAACCATCATTGCGTTTAAAACGTTCAACAACATTGCTGACTAAAGAGTTAGCTGAGAGGTATACAATATGAAACCATGTACCGATTTTAATAGAAATATAGCTCGTATATTAGTGTAGTGTAGTAAGGGCGATCCACCTAGGACGTGTGCGGAGATCAACCTAGGACGGAACCTAAAACACCAAAACATCTACTCAAGTGGCGCTTTTGGCACTAAACTCTTTCGAAACTAATTCAAAAATAGTCCAAAATTGTAAAAACAACCTAAACGATCTAGGAAAATCCAACAAAGTAACGCTTAGATGGGTTCCTGGTCATTCGGGTATAGATGGGAATGAAAAAGCTGACAAGCTAACGAGAGCCGATGCCGACCACCCTCAAATCGGCCCTGAACCATTCTGTGGCATCTCAAAAGAACGTGCTTACAACATTCTCACGGCACACCGTGCATCAAGAGCTCTCAAAAAATGAACGTCCGCACCTGGACTACAGCATTCGAAAGCTCGATTAAAGCTTATAATAGGAAGATAACGAAAGAGCTCCTTTAACTCCAGAAGTTCAAGTTAAGCGCAGTGACCAGAATCATGACAGGACACTGCAAGTTAAACAAACATTTGTTTAACTTAAACATGAGCAATAGTCCAAGTTGTAGATTCTGCAATGAGGCAGACGAAACTGTTATGCATGTACTCTGCGATGTGGTCAGCTCATGTTTAAAAGAACTATCCACCTAGGGCGACATATCATGAATCCAAAAGAGATACTATCGATCACTGCCCAAAAGATTTGGATATTCCTAGAGTCTACGGGGCTAAGCAGTGATATTTAAAACAGGGTCGCCACAAAAGATCAGCAATGGTCGAGGTGGCAGGTGCTTGCTGGCGCATATGGCCCCCCTCACATATAATTAATTAATTAAGGGCGATCCATTTGCTTATAATATTGACAACAATAAAACAACAGGAAATCCCTATACTTCCCTCATCACAATTTATAAGCAGATTAAAATAACTGGCTTCATAAAATATTCGTGTTTTTAAAACAACGTAATATGTCCGGTATTAAAAAGACCATTTACTACAATCAAAATATTTAAAACATTAATTTTTTCCGCAACTTCTGTAATGTTATCTTGTTTCAAGTGTTAAAATATAAATAAATTATTTTTATATTCTTACTGAGTCATAATAACATATAGTATTTAATTTATTTAAATATCTAATACAAAATCTGTTAATGTTTAGAAGTCTTAAGTTTGAAAGTAAATCGTTACAATTTTTTTTTAAATTCATATACAAAGACCATAAGTTTAACAAAAACAGCAATAGTGTAGTTATTGTAATGCAATGTTAGAATATAATCCAGTCAAAATAAACAAAAGTAAGTAACTTAGCCAAAATTCGAGAGACGAATATAAATGAAATGTCAAAAATCTCCTTCGATCCTACTAATGCAAAAAAAATTATCCAAAGTACGTTTAAACAACAAAATTAAGGTTTTTTTCATTTTTCTCAAAAACGGTAAGTTTTATCGTGAAAATACGTTAAACAAAAGTTGTAGATAATATAATTCTCTACAAAAATTGTTCAGACACTTTTTTTCGTACGAGTCACCGTTCGTGAGATATCGCGGCTTTCACTGTTGGAAAATTCTACATAGTATGCACTTAAATGCAGCATGTACACGTCATCAGACTTTATGCGAATTTTGCCTGAGTCAAATGTCTATTTTGACTGGACTAATATAGGAAACTACACAACATCAAATTACTTTAGTTATTTTTTAATTAAAGCTCCATGGACACATGTTACAATTTTTTGTTAAGTAATACAAACATGGGTTTATAATAATAAACAATAAAAATTCCAAGCAACTTGATAATAACTCGAAATTATAAGATGTTGTTAACAATTAGTATTTACGTCAAAAGTATCAGATTTTTATTTGGGTTTTCAAATTTTCTTGATTATTGTGGCTAATTACGATAAAATCCTACTAATATTATGAACGCGAAAGTTTGTAAGAATGTATGGATGTCTGGATGTTTGTTACTCTTTCACGCAAAAACTACTGAATGGATTTTGATGAAACTTTACAATAATATAGCTTACACATCAAAATAACATATAGGCTATAATTAATAATAATATAGTGTGAATTATCCAAAATATAGCGGGTGAAACCGCGGGACGCAGCTAGTATAATATAAATATGACGTTGGTTGGCGAAAAAATGGACGAAGATAAAGTGATTAAAATTTACATAAAGATTTTTATAAACATTTTAATATAATTTATTGTAACAATAATTAATTTCAAAAAGATTGCATCAAAAAAAATATTTGGCGCAATTTCCTCAAAACGTGAGAATTCGAATAAATTTGCTCATCTTTATATATGGACTTGTCCCCCTAGGCAATCGGCTCACCTCGCCTGGCGACGCTCTTTATTTAGAGGTCTATGATATATAAACAGGAATTAGGAGAGGGTACGGTCTATGACACAATATTTTTTATTTTTTAATTTGCTAGATGAAACGCTTGTTTTATGTATTTATTTAAACACTAGGGGCCCGTCCCGGATTCGCACGGGTGGATAATTTTTTTTTAACATTTTGGCTCCCGCATTCTGTCGCTCCCTCTGTCGCCGCGTTACTCGCTGCGCTGCGAGGCGCTCCACACCGCGTCCGCGACCCGTCTGGGATTATTATTTATTTATCTTGATATTTTTATTTCGTAATATCTTTTGACTGGAATGTCCGATTTTAATAATTCAAAAAGTATTTTACAGGTATTGAAACAGTCTTGAATACGAAATAATTTATTTGGATAAGGATTAATACAAAGTTATAGAAAACATGGTCTGATTTTGATTGGCATTTTTATCAACTTTTAAAATGTAAAAAAGTAGTTATAGTGACGTAACTATAATAGTTGGACATATGGTCTCGCGGAGTTTTTTGTAGATATTGATACGTTCTATAATATTGTAGAACATTTCTTTGTTCTATCATCAATACTCTTTGCAGCGCATGCGATGAAAGATATTTTATGGCAAATTTTTTGGCACCTTGGGTTGGTTTTAGTGAGATTTCCTGAGGATCTCTAATTTTTTCTTTTAATAAATATAGCCTATGTTACTCAGGGATAATGTAGCTTTCTAATGGTGAAAGAATTTTTGAAATCGGTCCAGTAGTTTTTATGTTTATTCGTTACATACAAAAATACAAAAATACAAATCTTACTTCTTTATATAATATTAAGTATAGAAGTATAGATTGCTATTTTTATGCATTTATCTATGATTAATTTTATTTAAAGGTAAATTTCACAAAAAGTTAAATGTAACAGATTACAATATTTTAATCAGAAATACTTATCTTTTTACTAATCGTAAATAAAAATTCTGACGTCAAAAAGCATTATATTGCAAACCGGTATACCCTCAACAGTGATTCTCAATCAGGAATACGAACATGATTAAAACGCTGCTGTGAAATATTATAACGGTTTGTAAAAACGAAAACTATATAAGATTGTTTAAATAATTAAATACTACTTACTATTCAAAGACAATTCTGCCAACTACATTAGTATAAAATGTATGTAAAAATTGACATATAAAAGAACCTAACAGGATGAAAAATAATTTCCTATACTACAAAATTTCAAGTTAAAAAAAAACGTGTGCATCTCGGTACGCTCGACAGAAGTGATAACTTCAACTAATCTATGTTGAACTATTTAATATTGAAATTGTACACTGTAATATTGTGAGTAGAGAGAGGGGGAAGCGTCTGTCCGAAATACGGCTAGCGCTGTGGATGTGAGAAGAAGAGAAAGTGAGAGATCTACTGCTGCCGTATGTGTGAGAGAAAGGGAAGCAAGACATAGTAGTGCCGTAACGCGTTACGTTACGAAGCAGTTTACCCTCCCATAAGAAGTTATCACTTCAAAAACTATACACACAGAAATTTATTTTTGTCTTTATATAGTTAAGTTAATTTATCATTATATGGAAGAATGGTTCTTAGGTTAAAAGAAATTGGGTACCACTGACTTTTGGATGTTGATACCAACACATTTAACTTAAATAATAAAACTCGTGTCACTTATTATAACCATTATAAATTATTTATAAGGATAACTTTGACATTTGGAATATATAGAATAGCAATACTAAAACGACTTGTTAAGTATATATTCGCCCTTTGATAATACGGAAGACGATAAATATCATTGTTGAGTAATCAAGAGAAAGTATTTTAAGGACAAACGCGTATAAAGAAACAATACGATATTCGTTGGAATCTCTCAAATTGTATAAAAAAATATTTACGTGATATTTAACTAGGGAAACAAATTACCAGACAATTTAAAAAAAAATAATAATCTTGTAATTTTCAATTAAATATCACTTGCTATAACGGTGAAGGAAAACAACCTGCACTCCTGAGAGTTCTCCATGTTCTCAAACTCTTCGACTGATTTGCATTAAAATAAATTTTTTGATATCGTTATATTTCCATAATTCATATAAATTTTTTATTTATACTTAATGGAGTTTTCTTATTTTTGTATAAACAAATCATTCACGTAAAACAAACGGAAATCTGTTCAAAACGAAAGGCTTCCTAGAAATTATTGTAATTAGTGTACTTGTTTCATAAAGTCTAATGGAACTCGATAGATAGGATATAAACTTCTTAAGGAATCCCCGATCTGGATGAATATGATCCTTTAATACGAGTCTGATAAAAAGTAATTGAAACAAAATGTATACACGAGAAAAAGATTTATTTAAACGTTATTGTTATCTGCTGTACCGATAATGTAGACTCCCACTATCATTGCCATTTGCAGTCCATTCCCACTCATCTCTATCCTGGTCATCATTTGAGAACGTTCGCCTCGGCAAATACTCTCGGCGCTCAGCCCAAAAATCTTCTTCTTGTTCTTCTTCACCTTGTTCCTCTTCAATCACTTCTAAATCTTCGTCATCTGATTTATCTTGATCTTCTTCTCCATCATCTTCTTCCAAAATTTCTTCTAAACCTTCGTTGGAATCTCTTTGTATTTCATATTCAACTTCTGCTTCTGGAATTTCTTCCAATACTTCTCGGTGAGCTAAGAACGACCGTCTCATTTGAGGAGCTTCTCTTACTTCTTCTTCCTTTTCAGTTTTTATTTCCTTTTCAGTTTTGATCGGTACCTGAACATTATTTGCGTCATTTGAGACAGCATCTTCTTCCTCAGTTTTGGATCCTGTAGATATTTTGGGTAATGACTGAAGAGGGATGACTAACGTTATGGTTAGAAGTATTGATGATAGTACAATAGTAAAAATCTCTTCTAGGTCAATCTGAAATAAGAAAATTGTAATGGATTGGGAAAAGTCGCTTTTTTTTAGTAATATTTTAAGAGCAAATAAATTTATACTCACTAATGATAAAAGGGTAAATTCCTTGGCAGTCCTGATAGTGGCAGTGTTTGTGAGATACACTATAAATTGGATTAGATACATAGCGTAGGAGATACGGCTAATAAATAAGAGTGGTCGACTGCTTAAAATATGCAACAGGATAGCTGAAACAATTAAAAATAATATTAACTAATCTATAAGTTCTTTAACTAAGTATTTATAAACTGTTAATGTTTTACCAGATTGTCCATTATGTACAGCATAGATCAACCAAGCGAAGACCATGGCTGTAGCTATTGGAGCCAATGTAGCATAAAGAGCAGAAAACATGATGTCATATCGATAGTCCATGTATCCTGAATCTGCTCCTGCCCATAGTACAAGACCCATCAGAGTGCCACAGGTGAACCAGCAGATGATGTTTAATAACTGAAAAAGGTAACTATATAATTCCCGAAAGCTTGTTAAATAATTTTTCACTCAAAAAAAATGTTGTACAATAAAGATGTTTGAATGAGAGAAATGACTTTATTGACACAAATTTTGAAAACAATACCTTTGAAAGATTCGAAGAATTCCTTAGCGCAAGTCCCAAACTAATCCCAATCAAGTATGGCGTACAGCGATGAAATACAGAAGTGTAGCTTAGTCGTCCAGTTCGGTACAACTGACTTACACTGAAACAATATTCATCATCATCATCACCATCATCAACTCTACTTATGAAATGGTATTTTCATTTAAAACATAGTTGACCGGCCCTACCTTAGCTAGGCTTAAACATTTATATCAAACAGAACCTATATCTAAGTCATATCTGCAGCATTATGCATGTTGCGCAAGGAACAATACGAACAAACATCCAAACGAAAATTTAAAAAATGATTGTTTTGGCTTCTAGGTGCTATATAACCTCTCACTAAGTTTTATAAAATATCTTCTATGTACAGACATTCGATAATACGATAAGTTATATTTTATTATAATGAAGAAGATGCCATTTAAGATTATTTATTCCAAGGAAATATTATCAATCCTTTAAAATACTAATTTATTACAAAATTTTATTGCTATTATAATGACCTGTAATTTTAATATTTTGAATGCAATTTTAATATTCAAAAGTCATATCAAACAAATCATAGTAATAAATATAAATAAAAATAATGCAAATACAAAAAGGACACGTAAAACTTTCGTAGAAACAACACAGATATTTTAGAGATTTTTAACTTAAAGTTGTTTAGTTGTTTTAAAAAAAAATCAATTTCAATCCTAACTAATATTATAATTTTGAAAATAAAACTTTACGTACTTAAAGATTGCAAACTAAACAAACGAAAGGGTGATTTAATAGACTACTTATGCCATCTATTGATAGATAGATAGTCTACCTTCTCTGTTCCGTTTTCACGTTTAAATCACTGAACCGATGTTGATGAAATTTTGGTACAGAGATAGACTAGAGCTTGGGGAAGGATATAGGCTATATTATATCTTGAAAAAAATACTAACGTGCAATTTAATATATTTCTTACGCCATCTATCGATATAGTGCATGTCGAGCTATGGTTTCGTTGTCTGGTCTAAATACACGTGGTGACAGATGAAATTTAGGCGCATTGAAACATTTGGGTGAACTTTTAACTTAGTATCATACGGACGGGTGCTTGAATAGAAATACGTCATAGTGGTCGCGTATAAACTTCTAGGGCGTCAAAATAGGTATCTATCTATATATATAAAAGGAGAAGCTGACTGACATATGAACGCAGGGCCTAAATTATAAGGGTTAGAAACTTGAAATTTTGCACAGGGGTTCTTTTTATAACGTACGGGAGCAATAAGAATAGATTTTTGAAAAGTCACCCCCTAAGGGGGTAAAACGGGGGTTCAAAGTTAGTATGAAACTTTGCCGTTATTGAAGTTATTCAAATGAAATTCATTATGAAGGTTCTTCAATTAAGGTCGTGAAACACGTGTACAATATTTTTTCGAAAATCATCCCTTAAGGAGGTAAAAGGGGAGGGGGTGCAAAGTTAGTATGACTACCTTATAAGATTATTAAATATGTCTACAGGCGATCGAATCTTCGTCATCATCATCGAAGATCGATCAAAAACGAAGTTGCGGGTAAAAGCTAGTTTAATAATATGATATTTGATTAAAAAATTAATTCCTAATAATAGTTTAATCAATTGTAATTTTGAATAAAATAATGTTAGCTAGTATATTTTTTCCTGTATAAATATTTCGTATTTGACATATCTATCTATAACTAGCAACTACTTGTGTTAGTTGACGAATGAAGGAGAGTTCCGAGTGTTTTTTTTTGTGTGGGACAGTGTATCTTTCTATTTAGAGATAGAACGTATTATTCACTTGGTACTACAGTTTCAACCGCATTCCGCGGTCTTCTTCACATAGTGGACGCAAACTATAGTACTAAGTTACCATAACAATACGTGAGGGTCACCATTTTACAAAGCTTTTAAAAGATCTAATGTAGTATAAGATTCATAGTAAACTGAGTTAGTCAAACATTTTCAGTTTTGCGTATTGATGTATAAATACAGGAAGCTTATTCTAATCGCACTTCCTCTGACCTAGAGTTAAGACAATGTTAAATCATAAAACTAATATTTATATTTACGATTTTACTTAATATTGTAACTTAATTATAATTTTAAATTGTCATGTTTATTATAATAACGTTCATATATTTTTTTTTTTTATTTAATTAATTAATTGATTAAGGTCGCTATATTAGCGTTATAAGTTATAACTAATTAGTCAACCCAACTTTAGATTTATTAAAAACATTTTATTTAAAATATATTGTTAGTGAATAAAAATATTCAGATGCTTACGACAGTAACCATATTTGATTGCTATTCCGCAAAAACCTATATTTTTTCTGGGATAAAAAGTATCCTATGTGATAATCCAAGTTATAAAGTATCCGTGTGCCAAATTTCATTAAAATCTATTCAGCCATTTTTGTGTGATTAAGTGACAAACATCCAAATAACAACCATACAAATGATAACTGATTTTGAAAAACTATTCTACGAGCATCTATTGATGCGTTTTATATGTTAAACAAACTTGTCTATTTTTTTTTTAAATATAATAAAATACGTATAAAAACATAATGATACTACAATCAAAAGTTATTTCATTACAATACAATTTTGAATTCCATGAAATTATGAAACGTGACGTCATTCTTTGGTATTTCAGATGCAGGTAATATATTTTGTTTAAATCAAGTTATAAGTAATTGTAGCTAGTTAAAGTTTGGGGGCGGACTTCTCGTTGGCAAGTTTGATCGGTGCTATGCTTGATAGTGAGAGGTGGTGGAGAGCGATGGCTTCCTTTTGTGAGGATGTCATGAACGTAAAGGAGGCCGCGGACCAAGAGCGAAGAAACAGAGCAGGACCTAGAAGAAGGGGTTACGCGCTCCTTATGACTCAGATATAAAAGTTTGGATGTGGTGCCAATGCGGCGCTTCCCATACTTTACTTGAGGATAACCTTCGGAGTGTCACGGTAGAATGCAACCGCGATCCTGTGGCATTCCTTTCTTGACGGGGAATGGAAACCGCTGGGGTTTAGTGGGTAGGACAGCATTTGCCGGGAGTCCCACATAACTTCCACTTGTAGGGGTATGCCTAGATGCATTCCCCAGCGTCAACAAAAAAAAAGCTAGTTAAAGTTCAACAAGACAAAATTTCGTATATCGTGACGTCATTCACTCCTGATTTTGTCGAAATTCATTTCATCATTCATTTTAACAATTCATGTTATTTCTTAATTTATTGAAAATTAAACAAATTTTAACATAATATACATAGACAAACACACAAGCCCCTGTTTGAATATTACTGTTGTCATTGCATCATTATTGACGGTAATAAATCACGATACTAAGTATTTTTACAAAAAAAAATAACGCAAATAATAACCAGTTAACTAGTAGCCTATTGCTACAAAAACAGTAGACGAAGAAATAATTAAGTAGCAATAGCTTCATATGTGATATTAATTAATTTTCTTTTTTTCTTCTTACGGATACTCAAATGGTTGAGTTTGTAGTTTATATATTAGTATATCTTTTGTACCTACACCACAAATATAACATCTACTATACCTACGCAAGGATATCTGGCAGAGATCTCTTCCTAGAAATTAGTTATCCTTTCCATAATAAAGATTATGTATATCCTATTTTTTGAGGTAGTTATATTAGCCTAAAGGAGATCGTCTGTTGACATATGTGATATCCTATGTGATAATCCAAGTTATAAAGTATCCGTGTGCCAAATTTCATTAAAATCTATTCAGCCATTTTTGTGTGATTAAGTGACAAACATCCAAATAACAACCATACAAATGATAACTGATTTTGAAAAACTATTCTACGAGCATCTATTGATGCGTTTTATATGTTAAAGAATGCGATTTATAAGTTATATGTTAAAGAAGATCGTCTGTTGACATATTTAATAATTTTATGAAGTAGTCATTTGCACCCCCTTTTACCCACTTAAGGGATGATTTTCGAAAAAATATTTTACATGTGTTTCACGACTTTAATTCTTCATAATGAATTTCAAATAACTTCAAAAACGACAAAGTTTCACACTAACTTTGCGACCCCGTTTTACCCCCTTAGGAGGTGAATTTTAAAAACTCCCTTCTTAGTGCTCCCCTACGTTATAAAAGGAACCCTGGTGCAAAATTTCAAGTTTCTAACCCTTATAGTTTAGGCTCTACGTTGATATGTCAGTCAGTCAGCTTCTCCTTTTATAGATAGGTACTTAAATAAATAAATAATTTTTAAGTAAACTAACTAAAACTAAACTTAAAATATACAAAGATTATTATTATTTTACAAAAAAAGTATTGTCACGTGACATAAACACGTGACGTCACAACGTGCACAACGGTATTGCAGTCGACCTTCTCGTAGCAAAGATAAAGTAACTACTGCCATATACATATGATTGTTTCACACTTCGTGACATCACTCAGCGTTTTTGAAGCAATTTTAATCAATTTTTGAGTATCCATCTTTTAAACCTGGATCTAACCGGGATAAATCCTGTATCGCAAGCTACATAAATAAATTAATTTTCGTCAACCCTCAAAAGTGAGAGATTTTGGATTCCGTTAGCTAATATTTGATTATCACTACTAATTTTATAAATGTGAATGTAAGTTTGTTTGTTACGCTTTCACGCGAAAACTACTTAACCGATCATCATGAAACTTTGTACACATATTCTTGAGGGTATTAGAAGTAACATAGGATACTTTTTATAAAAAAAAAATTATGCGCAGGAAACCGCGGGTTTAGATAGTAATATTATAAACGGGAAAGTTTGTAAGAATGTATGGATGTAGGTTTGTTACTCTTTTTGATGAAACTTTACAGTAATATAGCTTACACATCGAAATAACACATAGACTATAATTAATAATGATATAGTGGGCATTATCCAAAATATAGCGGGTGAAACCCCGGGGTGCAGCTAGTAATCGATAAATTATTATTTTCGCTGTCTCTCTTTCATTAATTAATAAAATATTATTTTTATCCTTTTTTTCAAGTTTATGGAGATAATGAATTTTTAAAATGTTTCTTTAATAACAACAAAAAATGTTTTACTTTATTAATAACGTCAGTGCGTGTCTAATTTAATGATCAAACGTCATTACGAGTAGCTTGTGAATAATGACTTGACTATAAAATTATTTAAATAAACCTCTCTAATCACGGCATATAAATTATAAGTGTATTTCTATATACACATATGTATAATACCTTCAAAGAAACGAGTCAGAATTTGGTTTTTGATGAGAAAAAAACTGGATAAGTAAAGATGAGTGCGTCTTTAAGTTTTTGTATTTATGTTTGTTGTTCTATATGAAATAAATAAAGTGGTAAAAAACTACTTAAAAGAGACTCCAGTAAGTTGATAAAAAATTCTGAATTTTTTGACCGTCATTGTGTTTTTCTTATATAGAAATAATCGAAAAAATATTAAGGAGAGTTTATATTGAGACGTCAGAATTGTATATTTTTTAATAATTTTATACAAATAATTACTGTCCAACCGAGAACTGTTTTCAGTCAAAAACGAAAACAAGCTCCTTTAATCTTACTTTCGACTAAAAGAAAAATAATTTAGACATTTAAAAAGCAAAAATGGCCAAAAATGAAAACATAACAAATCTTTGTTCGGTCACACATATATAAATTTTGGTATGCACTTGGTTTGGAGTATATGGGACATGGCTGAATAAACCACGTAATTACGTAATACTTCGTTAACCACGTGAACTATCTTCACAATAGTTCAATAGATAATTAATCCAGTAAACGGGGTTCCTGTGGATTCCATGCCCTAGGTAACCACGGCAAAGAACGTTTGGGCTCAATTTGATTAATGCATTGGCTAATTTGGAGAATGTGGCAAACGTCAAGGTTCTGAATTGTTGAATTCATTGCTATAAATGAAGATAAATTATAGAGAAAATATGTTAATTTATAAATTACTAGCGGCCTGCCCTGGCTTCGCTCCGGGTATTTAAAAAAATATTATAATTGATGTCCTTAAATTGTCACTCTGTAATTGTGTAGTTTTTCATTGTTTGAAAAAAGAGAGAGTAAGAAAAAGTTATAAAAAGAAAAATGATAGAAAAAAAATAAAAGAAAAGCGACAGATACTAGAAGAGGGAGGACAGAGCAAAATATAAAATAGGTAAAGGAAAGAGAGAAAGAGAGAGAAAGAAAGAGAGAGAGATAATCGAAAGAAAGAAAGTGAAAAGAGTAATCATTCTGAACAGATAAAAATAAAGTCTCTCAGTGAAAGAATTTTTAAAATCTCTGTGAAAGAATTTATAAATCGAATCACTAGCAACAAAATGGCCATATTCTATTAATTAAAAAATGTATATGGCAACACTAATTCACTTCTGTCACTCACGAATAGTGTAGTTTTCTATCAGTGAAAAAACTTTTTAAATCGGATTTGTAGTTCCTGAGAAACTCTTAAATTTACAAAAAGACCACCTTATGGCACTTAAATGGCTATATTTTTTTAATTAGAATATTTATGGCAACACCACATAGCCTACGTTACCCGGAAAGGATGTAGCTTCCTATCGGTGAAAGAATTTCCAAAAACAAACAATCAAATCTTTCCTCTTTATATAATAGTATAGATATAGATATAGACTAGTTCAAGATTAAATTGTTTTAATATATGAGTTGAAAAGTACACCTAAATATCACTCGACCACACAAAAACGATTATAGGAATTTGATCGAAATTTTTCACACACCTACTTTATTTAAGCGACTAACACTTTATAAGCCTAAAAACACATAGGATACTTTTTTTCCGAAGAGCAGTTTATACGTTTTTATCCAGTAATAAAACGAAATTCCGATTTTCTTAAAATTTTATTGAATGTGTGGCAAAGAGAGTGAGTCTGTTAGTGATAATGATTGAGTGAGTAAATGCGTGAGAATCTCAAATACTTTTCAATTCGTCCGAAATCGCAAGCAGATTTTTAAAACAAGATATTGACTAAAATTTATTATAATATTATTTTTAATCATGACGTTTATTCTTAAATAGTATTAAACAGGATATGTTTAACCGAGACATCTGTAGTCGATAAATTATCAAAGATATAAAACTAGGCGTGGCAGCAGAAAATATTATTTTTTCTAGTGTATGACAATGGTATGCCAATTTATAAATAAATTTAGGCATGTCTGAACATGTCACATATATATTATATTTTTAAGTACAAAAAAACGAAGCTCCATTGATATAAAAGTCAATGATGACTGATGAGTCTAGACAAGTAATACATACCTAACTCCTTGATATGCCAACACAGTCAGCCGATGGTCTCTAAAAGTTGTATATCTGGAGTAAGCTGAAAACAGGTGAAGCAGCGGCATAATACTAGACGCAAACGGAACTTCAGACTGGATAGCCCAGACTACGATACCTCCTAAGATGGTAAGCTGGAAGTCCAGGGCCATGTGATGAGTTTGTGGGGCACACTGGAAAAATACAGAATATCACGATTATTGCCTTGATTATAAATACCGATAATATTTTAATAGAATGGAAAATAATAGGATTAAACTTAGGGAAATCTTATATATAAAGATCTCGGATTAACTGAATTTTTTGTATATATTTAGTCATTAAATAAAAAGTAAAATTTGAAATATATAAAATAAACAAACTCAAAATAGAAAATTTATAGGTACAATCTATTTATTTAACTATTAGAATCACCATTCAACAAACCAACGATTTTGAAATTCGTCTTTATTTAAAAAATATCATAAAGACTGACGAGGGCAGGAAGAAAATTTTGTCCAGTTCTTCTTTAGACCTTTTATAAGATTTTAAAACTTGTCAATATGCATCTAGCACAAGGATTGAAGGGCTGTCAGTAATGCTTATGTAAATCAGACTAAGTTTTGTCTTAAGGGCGCTACCTGTCGGTAATGTCAACTTCAGGGAAAATGATCAGCTGTCTTAAACTCGAACAATATTTCATAAACAGAAACTGAGACAAAGTTAGACGTCTTTGATGTTAATGGAAAAGGATCAAAGATAGCTTATAACTTATATTTTAAATATAAATTGCTTATTAAACTTCATCACTATTGGATAACGTAAACCCTTCAAAGAAGGTGTAGAAGACGAACATACAAATATTCGTATTAATATAAACATAGATATATAGAGATATTTATTTGAAAATTATTTTAACATTCGGTCATTTAACGGTAAGTGGCCATTCATTTATTACGTAAGAGTTTTTTCCTCCTCCCCCCTACTATAAGAAAAAATAAGAATAGGCCGATCCCCCTCCCCCCGGTTTAATATTTATTACGTAAGAATCTAAAGGAAAAAATGAATGTTGCCCGCGCTTTTTCAAAGTATAATTTTATCTTCGAGCATTTTTGTAATCTTACGTAAGAACTACCGAGACTCCCTCCCACCCCCTTGTAAGAAAAAATAAGTCATTGTCGTCCCCCCTCACCCCTTAAATCTTCTTTCGTAATTAATGAATGGCCCCTTAACCATTTGAAAATCAGTAAATGAAAATAATACCAGAAAACCAGAAATCAAACTCAAAATAGACAGATAACTCACCATATCCTCAAAGTCATAGTAATTTTGAATATAAAGTAAATTGGTCCACCATCCCTGTTGACACAGTTCTGCGTTCTTGGTCACCAGAGTACCCCACATCGGTCCAGATGATATATTATCCCATACATATGCATAGAACAAAACTACTGCCAGTAGTGCGGGGGTTAACCTAAAAAAAAGCAATCCGTCTGTAATCATAGCATCGTTAATTTTTCTTAATAAGATTATTCGATTAAACACTAACGGCCGGAATTAATAATCAATATGAATCCGTAATCTCCGGATTTTATAAGTACAAATATGAATTTGGATTATTCAAAGATGTTGGGTTGATAGGTTATTAATTTCGGCTGTAAGACTACGTTTAACACTGGATTAGGTAGAGACAAATAACCCGTAAAAATATATGAAATTTAGATGGCGCTGTTGGAGCTAGAAGATAAAAAATCAAAATAATTTTTCGTAGCTTTCATCGATTATTCAGATAAAAGTCATCTCAATTTTGAGTGTGTATATTACAAAACAACGATTAATTGAGCACCTCATAAGAGCCGAGTAATCCAGCACCCCGTTGATAGTCGTGTCATAGACTCGTTCTGGTAAAGCCGCATGTGGGCCAGACTTACCCCCTCCCTCTCCCATCCAATTAATGCTTCGAAATCGTAGCATTTTTTTCCTCACTCCCCCTCCTCACTCTATCTTCGAGGATGCAACGCATCGACAAAACGTGAGAGTATCTCTTGTTTTGTCGATGTCCATGGGCGATGATGGCCACTTACCATCAGATGGACCATTTTGTTTGTATCTTATCTACCATAAAAAAAAGAAATATTTTTAAAGCGCGAGTGAACAGGCTTCTTCTGGGCGAGCTCGCTCCATCTTCGACCTCGTCTCTGCTCTAGAGATAGACTGGGGTCTAGAGTAAGCCCATTATATAATAAAAAAATAAAAAAAAAGACTACGGAATAATAAATTATAGCAATTTATGGAAGCAAAATATCGTTCATATTTCATAACGGTGAATGGTGTGTTTTTACCCGACTACGGCGAATCCAAAAGGAAGGGTAATGTTTTTGGCAATCTATGTATATATGTTTGTACGTTCCACCATACTTCCAGCGCCTTAACTACTGATCCAATTTTAACGAAGTTGTCAATAGATTCGTAATTTTATCTAAATTTTATGGGGTTTCTTAACATAGAAGAATATGTGTGATGTATGTCTTTTTTACCTCCCAAGGATTAAATTTTTAACTTTATATATGACATACACGATAATATATGTTAATAAATATGTATAAATTTAAAAAGTAACCGGTAGAACCAGATATGCGGAATCTTAAACGAATTACGTCAAACTTCAAATCATGATACCACAAATCACTTTGGGTGTTTCCCAAATGTCGTATACATTATAATATCATTCACCGCAACTCGGAATTATCTAAATTTTTTATTTCTAAAATCAATATGGTTGTTACGAATAGGATAAACAATGTATCATCTTAAAACTGAAAACATTACGGATGCAAAACAAACCAAAATTGAATCACTTGACAAACTTATTTTCATTTTTCATATTATTTTAATTACATTTTCTAAGCTTTTAACGCTGATTTATATTAATCATTAAGAGTAATTCTTTCTATTGATGTAAATCTGTGTTTTATTAAAGAAATCAACCCCCGCCGCTTTGTTAATGTTAAACGAGGTTTTCCCGCGTGTGTTAAATAATTATTTTTAATAGAAAACCAAGTTGAATATTAAGATAAGAATCACATGTTGAAATAATTTAAAATCTATCTATGTAACTTTATATGTAGCACCTCAAATATCTGGACAGCAGTTTCGAAGCCATCAAATCATTACTAGACTTCCGATATGAAGTTAGAGTCCCGCTGATCAACAAGAAGCAGTCGGTGAACATCCACCCAGCTCGGGACCAGGACAACAACGGGGAAACCACAATCTGCAAAGAAATACGAAATCGCACTTATTCACGAATTTTCATTATATCAAAGCCTACTTTAATATTTGTACTTAAATACAAATATCCGCTAGGGGTTTTTAAAAAATCCACATAGGTAATATGCCATCATATCAAATTCAATATGTTTCATTTATAACCTTTAACCGCTGACGTCAATTTTTTATCGACTAACACTGACATGCGGTCTCAGAAACCGCAATGATTTAAAGGTCAATATTAATAGGTATTGGATTTTTTTTTAATGTTTGGATCTTGACATTACCTATATCTTTTCTTCGGTCAGGAAATACTCTTATACAGACAAACAAACAGTTTCGCATTTCATGGCAATGACTTGTTAATAAGTGCTTTAAGAATAGTATAGATTAAAAATGAAATTTAAATAAAAAATAAATCTATAGAAAACAGATTTTCGACTAAAATTTTAAAACTCTTAACCTACTCTTAACACATAAGCATAAGATTAATGATTTAAACGATTTAAAGACAATTGCGGTCCATGAGACCACATGCTGGCAGATCAGGTTAAATCAAACAATATTTTTACTCGAAATTTTTCAAACACCTTCTAAGGAAAATAGGTAATATATCAACAATTAAGATAAATAATTCCAATCGCACCTCCTGGCTCTTATTATATATGTCAATAGTATACTCGTATACCGTTTGGTGTTGATGAATCAGTGAATAAATTTAGATCATTTTAACATAAATAAAATATATATATTTTACATATATCTAAGAAAGATTAATAAAGAGAAGATTGCTTAAGTTATAGTCATGTTAGCAACATAAAAGAAGTTAGCATTATATTCGTTAACGTATGGCTCCGCTCCTATGGGTCGTAGCGAGATGTTAAATAGCCTAAGTTACTCCTTGTTACATCAGCTCTCCACCAGTGAAAGTCCCGTCACAATCGGTCCAGCCATTTCAGAGTAATCTCGCCGGAACAAACAGACAGACAAAAATTGTAAAAAATGTTGTTTTGGTATATGTACCGTGTGCGTGTATACATCCATATGCACTTAGTAAAAAGCGATTATTTTAATATTACAAACAGACACTCCAATTTTATTTATTTGTATGGATTGTTATTAATGGTCAGGTAGCGAAGGGAAGCGTTGTAATTATATAAAAGGCCTTTAACCCTACACTTTGGTGGCATGTTCAAGGTGCTGTCCGGCTTTCTGTCTAAACAGGTATCATTCCTCTCTCATACTATTTTGTGATTGTGTTATTCTCTACATTAATAACTATCAAACTCAAACTCAAAATATTTTATTCAGATAGACTTTTTACAAAGTACTTTTGACACGTCAGAAGTTGGTCAGTCAGTCAGTTTGTCTGAAGCTACCGCCAGTTCGGAAAGCAGTTTCCTGATGAGAAGAACTGGCAAGAAACTCAACAGTTGCTCTTTTCAAAATGCCATCAGTCTGTTTTACAAAGGTATAATCATTCAGCTGAGCATCAACGTCATTTTGAATCCAAGCTTTGTCATCATTCAAATAATCTTGTAGAGATTAGTAAGCTTTATTTACTAAACACTTTTTTAGTCGAGTTTTAAATTGCTGAAGTGGCAAGTCTAATATAGTCTGTGGGATCTTATTATAGATGCGAACACCAAGCCCCATGAAACTATTACTAACTTTGTGGAGACGATAGTACGGCGTTACAAGTTTATTTTTATTTCTAGTATTTATCCTGTGTGTGTCACTATGTTTGGAAAATAACGTAATGTTCTGCCTAATGTATACAATGTTACAAATCGAAAGTTGCTACACACTATTTATTATATAAAATAAAATATAGAAGTTTTATACGACCACAAATAATTTTAGTAATTAATTAATCCTCGTAACACTTGATATTTCTAACACCAAGTAATTTAATTTCGCTTCAATACTAAAACTTATCAAAAGTCCTTTGAAAGTGGATTTATTAATCACTTTAGTTATCAAATCTAGCATTGAAACGCGATCAAATCTATTTACGGTTATTTATTATTACATTTAGTATATAAATTGTACCGTTTTATGCGTACTGTCCCAATTACCATGAAAATTGTTTTTAAATGAATAAACGCCTAGTCAATTTTATTAGCAACAATTTGTCTGCGAAATTGATTTAACACAACGTAGGCGTTTCAATAGTATAGCCAGTAAACTTGATAAACATTCACATTTAGAGATTTTGTAAGACTCTAGAGTATCCTTTGAAACGTTCAAACCAGGGACAAATATCAAGGATAATGGAAAAATAAATAGGAGTAGTGGCCAAAAATATAATGATAAGTGACATAATCTTTTCAGTGAGCCTAAATATATAACTTAAAGCTTAATTTTTTTTTGTAAATTCTGAAGGATGTTATTTATTTTGTATTATCGAAATAATTTAATTTGGTTTTTATTTTAATTTTATTTTCCGTTATATTCATAAAATTGGTCAGAACTTATTCGTCGCGACCAATTTGTAACCATTTTTATGAGGGCAGGAGAGGACTGATATCCTAAACACAGGAAAATCTAGTTAGAAGTTAGGGCTCAACCATGTTTTGAACTTGAATTCAATAACATGAACCCGATTACATTAAAATGTGTGTAATCCACGGATATAATCAATGGTTTTTTTTCGCAAAAATAGAGGATTTTAAGATTAATTATAGGTCATCACGACCCATCCATGGCCCACTGCTGAGCCGGGTCTCCTCCTCAGAATGAGGAGGGTATTAGGCCATAGTCCACCACGCTAGCCCAGTGCGAGTTGGCAGACTTCACACACCTTTGAGGATATGGGGAACTCTCAGGAGTGCAGGTTTCCTCACGATGTTTTCCTTCACCGTTAAAGCAAGTGAAATTTAATTGCTTAAACCACACATAACTCAAAAAAGTCAGAGGTGTGTGCCTGTGTGGGGGATCGAACTCGGACCTCCTGAATAAGACATTGAAGTCTCAACCACTGGGCCATCACTGCTTAATGAATAAATTATAGGTACTATTATTTATTATCATGAAATGTTAGTTTCAACTCACGACTTTTGATAACAATCCCTATTTTTAAACATCTTCATAATTTTTAGAACCTAAAATTAATTATATAAAATTGTCTGTGCGTTCGTAAGTTTATACACAATATCTACTACATTCATGTGGATGCGTTTTTTTGCGTTATTTTGGTCTAAGTTATTAAATAAGTTTTATTTTGTTTAATTCATATAACGGAAAAAAGGTTATAGTTTTTAAAAAAAAATTAAAAAATTATAGCGCACTAAAGTTAGAGCTTTCTATTTAGTATATTGTAGTAATTGGTTGATCTTATTAATAACTAGAAAACAAGCATGTCGCCCTAAAACAGTACTATATCACACTTCCCGTAGACAACTGGGACCTTCGTCTTTACGAGATAGAATAATTCATGGCTACGAACACGAACATAAAAATAACAAAATTAATCGAGATAGACCAATTTCGATTCGAGCAATTCAAACGTAAAGACAAGCCAAATAATCGAGTTGACTGAATTGGAAATATGCCAGTCGTAATAAACAACACATGCTACTTCTTCTTCGGCTATCTATCACATATGTAGTTTTACTAACATTGCTTTTCTTATAATATAAACACTAGTCGTCTAATGAATTCGGCTTGAGAAAAAAAGTAAACAAACATATTCGACTTGTAATATTTGATTCACGTTAAGTATTGACTCCAAAAGAGACTTTAGTCATGTTGTTTGATAAAACATTTTATTAAATTTGACTAACTTCTGCTTTTCCGAGTTTTTCCTCCAATACATTTAAATTATTCTGACATGAAAATGGTTAACCGCATAAAAATAATTTAGCAAATTTGACAATTTTTTATAGTTGATGTAACAAAAAAGTACCTAATGATTCCTAAGAAACCCTTTATCTCCAATGGTTTAGGTTTTCACATACTGTACTAGTTGAAATATGATGACTTAAACGATTTTCATTACTCTATATTTGTATTGAATCTCCAAAAACCCTTTGTTAGTGCTCGTCTGCAATTAAAAGGAACTAGCGTGCAAACTTTCAGTCCTGTAGTTTTGTCTATGCGTTGATACTTTAGTCAGTCAGATTCTTCTTTTATTTATGTTACCGTAAAATTGTAAACACCATTAGTTTACTCGCAATATTGTGAACTGTAGAAAGATTGTGAACTGTAAGATACTGCTTACAATTTAACGCATCAACTTTCGGTATTAGTTTTGTAACTCTATGTTAAACTCTTCCTGATTCACAATTTGACGGTTTCACTTCGATAGATTATAATCTACCGAAAGTTGCGTGCTGTGCTTGTTCAGCTGTGCCTAAAGCATAACCCTCGAGAGTAACTGTTTCGTCAATAAGCCGTAATACCGCTGGTCTGCGGGTAGAGTGTAACCCATATTTAACATTATATAATTTTAAGCAATTTACCACGTAAAATATTTAGAATTAACTAGAAATATTTTATTCTCAATATTTTGTTGCTAAATAAAAATATAGACGCTTCGACAGTAAACATATTTTATCGTAATCCCGCATATAGTAAAACTCTAAATTATTCCGGGATAAAAAGTAGCCTATATGTTAAACCAGGTTACACAGTATCTGTGTGCCAAATTTCATTGAAATCTGTTCAACCATTTACGCGTGATTAATTTACAAACGTCTAAACTTCAAAATATTCAAACAAAAAAAAAACATTTATAATATTAGTAAGGTTATGGTAGGGGAGCCAGATTCAAAACCGGTCAATCATTTCCTCTCAAGTGAAAATTCGTATACTGCATAAGGAATATATATTATGATTACTCGTGAACGTCAGCTGCGATTCTGTGGGTGGGGCGAGCAATGACAGCCTTCCTCCAATGACAGACATGTAGAAAAAAATGTTTTTTTTCAGTCATTACCACCCATTTGAAAATTTGTCGGATTATAGTTTACCTAGTATCTTGAAGGAAAAATAAAGTCAGCTGACCATAACGTGGTGGAATATACGTCAGCTGGCTGCTTGAACATGTAACATTTTGATTTTTCATAGCAAAATCACAGTTTCCATTGAAGTAGCTTTTTACAAACAGGAGTTTCGTGAGTTCAACTGCGTTCATTCACTCGAGTAATCATAATATTAACCCCTTATGCATTTCACGAATTCTCGCTCGGGAGGGAGGATTTAGTCATGAAAATCTGTCACTGGCTCCTATAACATTAATAGATGCTCTAATTAATATTTATACATATTTTTCGTTCTATAACATTGCTACTAATATTTAAACAGGCGTTAAAAAAACATTATTTAAAGTATATTATTTAATCAGTGTATAATATATAAATGTAATATTAAAATTATTGTTTTACTGCAAACATTCGGTGTTCACAGTTTTGTTTTGTCTGACTATACTAGATTTCTACTCTATTATAATTTTATTTTATTTGTCAAGTTTTTGTTATTTTATATCATACATTTTGTATCATATACTTTATAACGACGTGACAAAGTAATATAAAATACTTTAGAAATTATCAAATTACTTTTGAAACCTCTTCCTAAATCTCTCACTTAATAAGCCTAGGATTTATTTAATTATGTAGCAATACATTTTGATTAAGCACAATCCTGCACAGATTAACAAATAATTTCAAAATGGCGCCAAAGAAATTAATTAAGCTCGTATTCTTTATCGAGTTAGAAAGACTATTAATTACCTAATTCAAAATATTTTCAAATAACAGTGTTTTACTTATCAATAAAATGAATATTCCGCCCTTAATCTTTTTTTAATAATTACGTTTAACACATACCTCACTAATCCTTAAACGATTGGTGTAAGGAGTTAAACCAACTGGCAGAAATTTGTGGGCAATCAGCAGGGCCAGGGTAGCAACAGCTCGAACACCATGGATGCAAGATATCTCACCCTCACTAGCTGGAGCTACCAGCTTGTTCAGAGTCTTGTATAGAGAGAACGCATTAAAAAACCCATCTGCAATATAAAATAGCTTTATGTTATTTAATTCTTTTAGTATTTTTTATATGTAGGCGCTATAAGCCCTTGATAACCGAACTGATACATTGATAACAAGCATTAATTTAAACTAGATACACGATCAGCGTAGAAATCGCAAAGAGATAGCCAATCATTTGAATATGGTATTTAAACGCTAAAAAATAAAACTTACATAGTGTCATCACTTTGGGATCAATGTTATCTTTGTATTACGAGTATAATACCTGACATGACATTATGTCATGTTAGAAGAAAATAAAATACCTAACTGTAACTACTTATAGCTGAGTTTTAAATGTAATTGTGTATGCTACTTTTTATCTAGTTCTTATTTAGTGACCAAAATTACTATTCAAGCCGTCGAATTTACCACCACATGACTAATTTCCAAACATCTGACGGCCACACAGCTCGACATGCACCCCTACGTCGATAGATGGCGTAATTGTACACTTATTGCTTGCTTGGTGTTCTTAAGTATTTTTTTCGCGATAAAACAACAACCTTCTCCAAGCTCTAAATCAGTTCAGTAATTTCAGCATGATAAACAATACAACAACAAACAATACGCGTAACAAACAATACAAACCATCAATAGATGGCGTAAGTAGTATATTAAATCGCACTTACATTTGTTTCATTTGTCATATTAAATATTACCTACGTTTCTTTAGTTACTTTCGAAATTATAATAGGTATTAATGAACTTAGGATTGTTTATACAGACAATGAATACTCTTCTTGAAATATTACTTCCTCGAAGTTCTCTTCTTTACAACTACTACCAAACTAAAGACCGGAATGGATATAATATTATTTTATATTTACATTTTTGAACTGATGTGTATATATTGAATGATATTGTGTTGGGTATATCAATAAAATGATTGAAAGAAGGCAAATAAAGAGCCGTGATAGGCCATTATTCACAGCATATTGATTCAGCGATTCAGTAGCTTTATGTGTAAGCATGACGTTCACTTTAATGAATCATTGTATTGTTCGACCAGCCCTCGATTCGGTGAGACATTTCCCTGTACCATTTTTATGAATTTGAAGTAAATTCGAAAGTTTCTTGGGATTTTTTAAATATCATCACATTTTATTTGCTTTCTTGTGCTCAAAAAATCGATATTTTTAATACATGGAAATCGGTTGAGACAATCATATTAATAGTGCTTGTTTTTAATATGTAGGGAATCTTTTCCAGTTTATCTTGAGTCCACTATCCTTAGTGTAGGTACCTATACTATTAACAAAGCTAGTTTTGACGTATCATCAAATATACCTCGATTATTATCTATTTCATTATTAATAAGATTTTTATTTTTATATATGTTTCGCAGATAAAAAGTAGCGTATATTACAATGAGATCTATAAACTATGTTTGACCAAAAATCGTTACATTCACCTGGCGTGGAATGAAAAACAAACATAGGTACTCATAGATATAAACTAGGGTGACAAAGAAAAAGTGACATCTAGTCGTCTCCTTAATTCTATAAAAATGTAAAACTACATTAGTTGTGCAAAGTATGTGGTGGGTACCTACGAAAATAAAAATATCAAGAAAACTCGAGCGTAAAACTCGATGTGACGTAAAACTGTCGTCGGTCTCAATTTGCATAATAAATTATTTCGTTCGTTGATTTAGAAAAGAACTCAAGTTTCTAACGGGGGTTTTTGAGGTCTCTAAATTTATTTATGTAAATACAAATTTCGCGGGACGCCGACGCCGTTGATAAAAAACGAGTTTTTTACGCACCTAATGGGATACAAAGCAGTTTTTATTTATTTTTTACAAGCCACCCCGTTCTTGCTTCGCCGCTTTTTACGATATATAACCAATTTTATGAATTACGGACCATGTAACATCGCCATGAAAGATTTATTAATATAGGGAACAAGATAACTCATCTCCGCTACGTTTATATAAAATACAGAGATCTACAAAACAATAAGAGATACTATTTTCATTAGATCTTCGATCACTGATAAGATGTAGATACACAATTATCTTAACCGAATTACCACACTTTAATTTACGTTTAGTTTAATCCTACTAATATTATAAACGCGACAGTTTCAGGATGTATGTTTGTTACTCTTTCACGCAAAAACTACTGAATGGATTTTGATGAAACTTTACAATAATATAGCTTACATATCAGAATAACAGATAGGCTATAATTTATAGTGTGAAATATCCAAAATATAGCGGGTGAAACCGCGGAGCGCAGCTAGTTTACTTTATTCATTTACGGTAGATATTTTTGGTAATTTTAATCTTAGTATTATAATTATTATTATTTCTTCAAGATATCTGATTAAAAACATTTTTTTACACACTGGCAAGCTTGGAGGGTACTGAAATATATTGTGTATAAATTAAATAGTCTTGATACTAAACACGAGCAATGAGAACATTTGTACTTAAATATCTAAATTCTTATTTAAAAAATCTCTCTATAACTTATAGTCGAGTTTATTGTCTATTTATTTTATTTCTATATAAAATCTGTGTAAAAGAAATTAACAAAATCTATATTAAAACAAGTAACCTTTCAACCAACAAAGATTTTTGACCCAAATCAAGTAATCATGTCGACCTTTCATTTGGAAAATAAGTTCAACGCACAAGTAATTATTAAAAAACAGCAAAAAAAGTTTGACCTATACTTCTTTATGAAGAGTTCCGCACAATCTGACACTTGTATACTTTAAAATTCATTATTTATTTTTTTCAGGACACAACGAAGGAATATTGCGCCATCTGGTGGCGTGTTTCAATAAAGTGGATATCAAAAACCTAACACTAACTGCAATATCAACGCCACCGACGCTTTTATATGAATTTTATTTTTCGAAAAATTCTGTTTAAGTATATTGTATGTATGGGTTGGGGGGATGGGGGATTTTCAATGTTTTGACAAGAGCAAGGAATTAAAAATAAACCCTAAAACGTCTAAACTTTCCCTGGACTTCCACAAAAAGGCTGTCCAATCGTTCTCAAGTTTTAACAAGACTAACGAATAGCAATTCATTTTAACAGTTGTATGTATAGTATTATAAACAACTGGCCGACCCTCGCGACTTCGTTCGCGTGTTGCTCCGCTCCTATGGGTCGTAGCGAGATGTTAAATAGCCTAAGTTATTCCTTGATTCATCAGCAAAATCGGTCCAGCAATTTCAGGGAAAAAGAAAGACAGACAAAAATTGTAAAAAATGTTGTTGGTATATGTACCGTGTCCGTGTATATGCACTTAGTAAAAAGCGGTTATTTTATTACAAACAGACACTCCAATTTTATGTATTTGTATGGATAATAGCTAAACACAAGTATAAATATAGTACAATACAAATGTTGCCGGGATGAATGCTTTTTTGTTAATTAAGAGTGTCGATATTAATTCGATTGAAATGGCAATCGCGTTGACCTCTCGTTACTTAATCCAATATGATAACCTCATCAGTCTCGTAAAATAAACGTTTATATCCAATATTACGAGTAAATTGCAATATCTTTATTACCAACTGCGATATAATATTGTTTGTTACGTAACACAGTTGTCAAATTATTCATTTTACGTAAGCTATTGCTTCTTACCAAATTTTATGATTGTATATATATAGGTTTAGATTTCTTTTTAATTATGATTGTATGATTGTATATATACAGGTTTAGATTTCCGACTATGGCGAAGCCAAAAGGAAGGGTTATGATTTTGGCAGTCTATGTATATATGTATGTATCTATGTATGTATGTATGTATGTTTGTATGTTCCACTCTAGCGGCTCAATTACTCAACCAATTTTCATGAATGAGGTGTCAATAGATTCATAATAATGGCGCGGGTGACTTAGGCTATAAACATTTTATGTTTTTTTTTTATAACAGAAATTATACCTCAGATTCTAACCTCGAAAAAAATTAAATTGAGCTAACTATCACGTGTTTGGTATTAAAAGAAAGGTCTTTTCTGAGTTTTCAGGTATTTATTGTTATAAGAAATTAAATTATAAGCAGTGATGGCCCAGTGGTTGAGACTTAAAGTCTTAGTCGGGAGGTCCGAGTTCGATCCCCAACACAGGCACACACCTCTGACTCTGAGTTATGTGTGTTTTCAGCAATTTAATATCACTTGCTTTAACGGTGAAGGAAAACATCGTGAGGAAACCTGCACTCCTGAGAGTTCCCTAAAAAAGTTCTCAAAGGTGTGTGAAGTCTGCCAACCCGTACTGGGCCAGCGTGGAGGACTATGGCCTAATACCCTCCTCATTCTGAGGAGGAGATCCGGCTCAGCAGTGGGCTATTGACGGGTCGTAATGATGATGAAATTATATCAATCGATTTAGGAAAAACATCAGCATCATAAACGGTTATTCCTTAAAAGTATTTGAAGTCTAGTCAAAATTCTACCTCCATGCAATCGTTTTTCAACGGTCGCCGCTTGTTGTCTAGTATATAGACAAAATTGTGTATAGCTTCCATATCTACTGTAGCTGACCTAAAATCTAATTCACTAGACGTTTCCATCAACCTTGTCCATAAATCATTGCGGCAGCTCACGTATAAGTAGCGACATAAGTAATATGTATGTACATACGACTGTATGGAGCTCATCGAGGAGACAATCGGCCGACGCGACGTGACCCTTGCCTAATATCACTTACTTGTTTGTAATTGTGCTAATTAGCAGTGTCATCGAATTTAAATCTATTTTATTATAATCGAGTTGAACTTCATGTAGGTTAAGGTTGGAGTATGTATTGTCTTCTATATTGAGAGATATATTAAGTTAGCTTAAATCTTATACGTCAATATCGACTAAATGCTAAAAAAACTAATCGTTTATAAATTGAAAATGAAAGTTTAAGATGTTATCAATCAAAATGGACTATTATATAAATGTAATAATGTCTGATTTATGAAGCATTTAATTTAGACAAGATTCTACTCAGCTTGGCGTGAGACGAACAAATCATGTCAACGATTTTGTTATTACAAAAATTGCTCGTAAAATAATAATAATTTCAAATATCAAACTATATACATTAAAAGTGTTGCCATGAGCAAAACTTGAGAACCGATGAAATAATTTGAATTTTCAATTCTTTTTTTAAGAAATAAAGAAATCTTGGAAATATTTTTTAGAGTAAAGTAATAAAAAAAAATTAGGAAGTTTTAAATACTTTTAACTTGCAATAAGTTTCTTTTAATTTAAATCTATTTATCCCTTAGCGTAACGAGGGCGATTACATAATTCTTAACTTCTTAATAAATTGATTAAATTAAGTTTAGGTGATACTTAAGACAAACTATAGCTATAGCTGGCGTCTGTCTGTCTATTACACAATTAGGCTTAAATCATTATGATACAGACTACAGAGATAAAGTAGAGCTTGAAGAAGGACAAAAGCTTTGTTTTATCGCGAAAAAAATTACTTAAGAATACAAAGTACACAAATGAGCGTGCTCGTACGCCATCTATCGACGTGAAGAGGAAGTGCATGTCGAGCTGTGTGGCCGTTAAGTCTTTGGGAATTAGTCATATACAAATGAAAATATAGAAATAAAGCGACTAAAATGTAAAATTAAAACACGTGGTAAATTGCACCCGGGCGAAGCCGGGATGGGTCAACTAGTACACTATAAAAGTTAACCAACGATTATTGTCAGTTTACTGTATTTACACTAATAAGTTTAATCGTACACAAAATTCATACAAATTAGGTACGACATTTTTGTTACACATTTTGTTACAATAAATATATTAAATAATCTCTCACCAGTGCTTTCACTCTTTGGTTTCCCCTCCTGGTCTTCCTTTTTATCATCTTCCTCAGTAGAATCGTTCTCGGAGTTATTTCTATTGAAATAATCTTGAAGCGTGGCTAATAATACTATTATTATGATTATTGCATACAATGATCTGAAATAATAATAAAATATAATTTATATCATGTATACCTGCCCTCGTTACGATAAGGGATCAACAGTTTTAGATATAGAGTAACTTTTTATATACAAGAATATTTACGGGTGTACGTAGACAAACTCTTCAAAATTTTATCATAATCAGATGATTGGTAAAGGATGTGAATATTATTATTATAAAAAATAAACAATATATTTATTAAATTTTCTACAAAACCTATTTTCTAGTATATTAGGGATAAAGGGTACCTCCTACTGTAGTAAAGCTTTCTCTATTAATTTCTTAAAAATAGTTTTTACAAAGATTTTTAAATTTTTTATGTTAATTATTTTTTTTTAATAACTAGCAGCCTTCCCTCGCTTCACTCCGGGTATTTAAAGAAATATTATAATTGATGTCCTTAAATTGTCACTCTGAAATTGTGTAGTTTTTCATTATTTGAATAAAGAGAGAGAGTGAGAAAAAGTTATAAAAAGAAAAGAAAAGCGACAGATAATAAAAGAGGGAGGATAGAGCAAAAATAAAATTGAATAGGTAAAGGAGAAAGAAAAAGAAAGAGATAATCGAAAGAAAGAAAGTAAAAAGAGACTGATCATTCTGACATCAGATAAAGTTAAAAATAAAAAGAGTGCAAAAAGAGGGAGGAGGAGAGAGAATGATATTATAATAAGAGAAAGAGAGACGGAAATACTATAGACTTCTCTCAGTGAAAGAATTTTTAAAATTGGATTAGTAACAACAAACTGAACATATTCTATTAATTAAAAAATTTAAATGGCAACACTAATAACCTTTGCAACTCACGAATAGTTTCCGATCAGTGAAAGAATTTTTTAAATCGGATTTGTTGTTCCTGAGAAACCCTTCAATTTACAAAATGATCAGGTTATGGCACTTAAATGGCCATATCTTTTTAATTAGAATATTTATGGCAACACCACATAGCCTATGTTACCCGGAAAGGATGTAGCTTCCTATTGGTGAAAGAATTTTTAAAATTGGTTTAGTAGTTTTCGAGAATATTCGCAACAAACAAACATAAAAACAATCAAATGTTTCCTCTTTATATAATAGTGTAGAAGTATAAATAGCTGTGTATTAAACGTGTTGTTTTTTGTGAAAATATTTCGGATAAGATATTTATTGGATTTACTTTATGCAGGAGTAGGTACAGCTACTATTATTATACATATAGTTTAAGCTATAAACTTGTGAAAAACATATCCTAAAGCCCTTACCGCTTAGAGTGGGCAGTCACTTAATATGTATAGTGGGTAGAATATTAAAACGATATGCTAATATTAACAAGCTAAGTTTTATGTATAAAATATGCGTTTTAAATTTGTTTAATATCCGTCCTATGTTTACGACGTGACCAGAATTATATTAACAGTGTACACTCCATTTAACAACACTTCCTATAACGTTGTGACAGAATATTTTTTCTACTTTTTTTTTCTCGCAACACTAACCAAAATTTGTTAAATTCATTAAATTAAAATAAAATCGTGTGTCTTTCAGTATCTTAGCTGCACAATGCCTACTAGCTTAAAAAACATACAAAAGTACGAAACTTACATTGTCAATGCCGTCGGTACTTCAATCCATTCCTTCCACCAGTTACTTCCCCTCCTCACATGGCAATCCACCTCATCTACCTTCACACGTACACTGATACCGGTTTTGTATTGGTAATGCTTGATGGCATCTCGTAAGATCACTTCAACGTCGTCAGGACCACAGGGTGAGGGTACGCAAACCCCCCAGCTCAGTGTGGAGAAACGCGGCACGAAGTGACCTGGCTAAACGAATTATAAGACCGCTTAGTATATACATTATATTATAATAAGTTATATGAAACTAAAGAGTTTCAATTTATTAATAAAAGGTTAGTTTTTAAACATTCATAATTAAATGTTTGCCAAAAACTCTTGCCAAACAATTTTGGTAACATACAGTGGTATTTTGTCCCGCCAATTAAACCGCCTAGAATCGAACTCGGACCTCCCGACTTCAAGTCTTACTCGGAAGGTCCGAGTTCGATCCTGGGCACACACCTCGGACTCTGAGTTATATCACTTGCTTTAACGGTGAAGGAAAACATCGTGAGGAAACCTGCACTCCTGAGAGTTCCCTAAAGTTCTCAAAGGTGTGTGAAGTCTGCCAACCTGCACTGGGCCAGCGTGGTGATGAATTAAATAACAAGCTACCTATGAGCTATCTTCGACTACCTTTACAGAAAGCGAGACCACTTTGCGTTCCGAAGCTTTTTTAGGGACAGTAGGACGGCTAACCGACAAAAGGGACAGTCCTGTTAAAACCTGGATGTATGATGACTATATGCTATACAACTGGGCCCATTTTGAAAAACCTTTCTGTGTTCAATTTCACAGAGAAGGAAGCGTACCCACTATAGGTATGCTTTCTTCTTTTAGGTAGATACATAAGTTCAACAAGCCTACCTGACCCTTTCCGGTTTTGGTAGGATGCGTAATCTGCATTTTCCAGAGAAAAAAGAGGATTCACATTCAAAGCAAAGGTTGCGAGTCACTTATATAAATTATAATAAAATATCTTCACGCACAAGATATAGATAACCAAGTGCCAAGAGTTTCGAAGGTATTCTACTTTACTTTAAGTTGGCAAAAAATAATCAGATAATGATAGTTTTGCATTTTTCTAGAAGTACAACAACAAAATATTGCTGAACTTGATGTAAAGGACCGAAAGTAAAAACAACGACAACCCAAGAGTACTTAAACAAGTCTTATGGATTCAAAATTTTCAATTTCATAAAAAGTAGAAATAATCAGCAGAAATAATAATGCCAAAATCGGATGAACGATATATAAAATATTTTTTTATTAATAACAAAAAAATATATGGATGTAATGCCATTAAATTCATAAAAATTAACCATGTCATGACATAAAATTTTCTGCTTCATAGCATCTTTGGGCTCTTAATGGACCGGTCGCATACTTTATCGGCTCTTCCATGCAATTACAATACATTATTACATCAATTTACATTATGAAGTTCAGTAAATATGAACATAAAAGTAGTCGACGTTTTATTGATTTTTATTACAGTTCATGAATACCACACCTCATTGCTACGTTGTTAAGTTCAACAAATATGCCTGCTATTACAAAAAATCATAAAATCTGAAAAATAGGCAAGGTAAAAAAAACGTTGATACTACTCTCACGTTAGAAATGAGCTCATAGTCTTGAAACGGCTGACCAGACCTTTACAAATTACAGCTAAGTATCATCTCGATTAAATCAGCTTTCAAACAAATAAGACCGCATCAAATTCGGTCCATTAACTTGGGCACTACGATGGCTCAGACAACACAGATTTAATAAAAATTATATACAATACACTGTCAATTTTATAACAAAAAAGAAAACCAACATCAACTGAATCGTCACAACAATACCAATATTTTAATCATTATAATATATTTCCTGTTAAATTTTATATATTTCCCAAGAGCATCTCCACGGTGAAATGTCAATAAAATTGAGGTATCCTAACGAATTGAGGAATTCAATTTAAAATATCTCAAAGTGTTAACTTAAAATATCAATCAAAGCTTTAAAAGGTAAGATTAAAACTCACATCATCAATTCTACTCTTAAACAGATTTCTAGCTTGCGCCAAGTGGACCGGCATTTCCAATTCTGTTTGTTCGGCTTTCACATCGATCATCGCCAAACAATACTTCCCCTGTAGCTTGACCACGCTGCCCGTATCCAGTTGTACTCTGGCTCGGACCCCCAAACACTGGTCGAAGTCACCCAGCTGTATTCCATTACCTTGAAGCAACCCCGAGGGAATCTTCGCCGTTGCATCGAGCACTGTAATGAAAAATTCCACTTTTGTTCAACTATGTAAACCCTTTGGGAACGGCTCGAACGTTCACAAACGCAAATGGACTTGTCGAGGGCATTTCTGTCCATTGTTTGTTCCATTTTTTATGGAATCATGAAAAATATATTTACTTTAAGGGTAATATCTTAAATATAAAATTCTGGTGTCACAGTGTTAGTTACCATACTCCTCCGAAACGGCTCGACCGATTTTTATAAAATTTTATATGCATATTCAGTAGGACTGAGAATCGGCTGCTATCTATTTTTCATCCCCCTAAGTGATAAGGGTGGCTCGCCCTAAAATTAACATAGCAAAACAGCTAGTAACCTATATAATTCACACTTATAAGAATATCGCTAACCCTCCCTAAATCTACGGAGGCGAAACGTATTTTCAAGCAATTTTTTTTAATAATTCATTTCAAAATTATAATATTTGAACATTAAATTATTAGTTAAAAATTATATCGGAAAGGTCATACAATATATATGAATACTAAAATATGACTAAATATTTCCTTCAATTTAATAATTTAAATCAATATCAGTCATTTGTATCAAGTTTATCGATATTAAAATGATGAAATGTTATCTATATTGCTAAAATTGATCGAACTTCAACATCGAAAGTTATTGCTCAGTTTATGTGGTGGCATTAATTTTAAATCACATTTTTTTGAACTGACCTCTTACAAAATATCTAACTTTCACCTCTGAAATCTAGCAACAGATTTTGATACGGCTTTAACTGATGAACAACAATTCCTTATTACAAAAATTAAGATTATAGGAAATGAGAACAAATATTTTTTATTCTACGGAAATACATTTCCTAGTAATTGTATATAATCACAACTTATATATATATATTCTTATTATATAGGTATAATTTGTATCAAACGCCTGAATTACGTGCGTATATAATAAATCTTTCATTACGATGAATCAAATACTTGGCAGATCTTATTATGTTACTATGGCTTCTAAAATATCTATGTATATATTAATTTAGATAATTTATTTATTATTACGTTACGTATGAAGGAGGAATCAAATATTTTCTCATTATAAAATATTTACTTTCAGTTCAAATGTAAATAATTTTCCTTGTCGTTGTAACATCAAAATGATCTCAATCATCGTTCCAACTAATATTATTAATAAGTAACTCTATCTGTCTATGTTACACTTTCACGCTTACACCACTGAACCGATTTTGATGAAATTTGGCACAGAGACAGACTAGAGCTTGGATAAGGTCGTAGTCTAAGTTTAATCGTAAAAAAAGACTTGAACGGGTAAAAATAGGGAATTAACGGTTAAATATAGCTTGGGCGGTTAGGTAACATTTGTAACAAGTTTAAATATTTCTTTCGAAGAAAAAGTAAAACATACCAACATTTATAAAGAGTGAAAATCTAATTGAATGTATAAACATCCTTGAATGAATGAATTATGTACTCACTGATTGTGATTATTTATATTTTACATCTGTTGCTAAACTTCGAAGTCTGAAAGCGCAATGTGGGTAATAAAAATTGAAATAATTATTTACTTCTGCTCGTATTCACTCTTTGTATGTTTTTCGTAACTTCAAACATCAATTCAATCAGGGAATTGCTAAAATCCTGCGAAGAGTATGCTGCCGGGCATGGCCTGATATACAACGTATCTAAAAGTGAATACTTGATCTTTAAGGCCCCCCGTAAGTATGTGGAATACAATCCTATTATCACACTAGACGGCTTTACACTCAAACGCGTATGTCAGTTTAAATACCTAGGCCACTATGTTACGGAGGAGCTTAAGGATCACGCAGACATAGAGCGAGAACGGAGAGCTTTAGCTGTGAGATGTAATATGTTGGCCCACAGGTTCGCTAGATGTTCTAAAGAATCGAAGATAACGCTTTTCAAAGCTTATTGCCAGACGTTTTACACGGCAAGCCTGTGGACCAACTATTCACGGAGGTGTATAGACGCACTGAGGGTCCAGTACAATAACGGTTTCAGGATGCTGTTGGGTTTGCCGCGGTTTTGCTCTGCATCTGGCATGTTTGCACAAGAGAGAACTGACGATTTCTAAGCCATGATAAGAAAAAAAGCGTCATCTCTCTTGGCAAGATTGCGAACAAGCACCAACGGCATCCTGAAGACGCTAGTAGACAAATTAGATTCACCAATCTTGGAGCACTACATGAATATACTTGTGCACTAAATATTATGATATAACTTGTATTATGTAAACATTTAAACACTAACATAGTTTTTAAGTCGTGTGTACTAAAATAATTTATAATTACTATAAGCTAAATGTAAACTACTAACATAGTCTATAAGCTACTACTAACAAAGTGGGTCTTAGTTGCCTTAATAAAGAATATTTATTTATTATTATTTATTAATTTATCAAAACACATGAAAAAGACAGTAAAACGCATAAACATGAATTTGGAACACTTAACTGAGTAGAAACCGGGAATCGTGACCTAGGCGCAGGCTTTGCGTTGATTACACTTGCTTGACCTTGCTACTCAACTTTTAACTAACTTAATATCAAAGACTCATCCTCAATAAGAGAAATACGTCTTCCAACTCACACATTGCTGCCTAGTCACTCTGTCTAATAATGAAGTTTAAAAGATCTAAGCGTACAGACAGCACGGAGCTTATAAGGCTACTGTTACACATGCTAATTCCTAGCACGAAAGCATGCTATTATTGAGTAAATGATCAATAATAGCATGGATAAAGGACATGCTACTATTAAAAATGCTTTTTAGTGGCATGCTGGATAATAGCACGCCGTGCTATCTTTAAGCATGCTAGTTGATGCGGGGTGGAAGGAGGAAAGGTAATAGCAAGTGTGAACGCGTTTGATTAATGAGTATGCTAATATCGATCTTGTTTGCAAGGTGCACGCGCTCCCTATTCCTTTTTTTCCTCTTCCTAGCTGAGGGAAGTTTTTGGGCGCATTGCATGGTCCGTAAAAGTATAATTTTATTCAGATCCATGCGAATGGCTGTTTAATTTTCCATAGTTTTGTTTGAATTGGCAGAGAGCATGCTATCAAAAGGCATGTGTATTGGAGTGTTTGCTTTGAGCATACTTATTCAGGATCATACTTAAAACTAGAATGATTATTGCTAGCAAATGTAAACAGTTCAAAACATGCTTATAATAAGCATACTTAGAGCACTCTTTTTAGCATGCTATTTTAGAGCATGTGTAACAGTAGCCTTATACTATGTAAAATCTATCGGAATAAAGCTTACAAATTGTTGAGCTCTTGGAGGTGCTTTTAAAATAACCTGAAATAGTAATAAAGAAACAGTGTTGCTAGCTGATAATATAAAATATCTCAGTTTTAAAATTCATATTGTTCTATATAAAATATTTTAGTTGACGTATTATAATTCTAGCAAAAATTATAAAACTTCAACTAAAATATTTTTAAGGAACGCAAAAGCACGAATCCCTTGTGTAATATAATTTATGTAGTGTAAAGGAAAATATTTACATAACCTTTTGTATTGTATTAAGCATTAATAAATAAGTCGACCAGCCCTCTCTTCGCTGAGGCATAAACGCTGACAACTTCAAACAAAGCATAACTTGATTTTTTATTAAAATGAACAAAAATATCTCTGATTTATTATTAATTTTGTTAAAAACTATTTCGGGAGATTAATTCTGTTCATCTATTAGAATAAGGTTAGTTAAATATTCATGTTTTGTTTTAATTTAAATTTCGGGTGTGATATGGATTTGCTGCTATATATCTATCGATCTTAAATAGTTTTCGAGTTCAAAGGAACTATTGAACTTTATTGAATGGGTCTATGGAAACCATACAGACACATATTTTCTCAGTTTAATTATATAAATATTTGCAAAATTTATTATATTACTTTCAGTACTATAAACTCTCTAATACACCGTAAAAGATTTCAAGAATTCTATTCAAAACTATACATATACTTACTGTTCAAAGCCCACAATTTGGTTCCACGTAACTGTCTCAATAGAATCTGCCCGTGACGTCGACATTCCGGATTATGAATACGTGAAAAATTTGGAGCGAAAGTTGGAAAAAATGTATAAAAGTCTTCGAATTCACTTTGAAGCAGGTTACGCCGAAGTAAAGCATCCGATAAATGCTGCAAACGAGCATCTTTACCACTTTTTGGTACACTTTCTTTTTCATCACGACTTTCTTCTTCAGCAATTTTAGTCTCCTCAACTTTAGGAACGCTTTTAAGATTTTCTTTAACTGCAGATTTTTCAACAGTTTTTGTTTTTATTTCTTTATCTTCCTCTTTATTCATTTTAATTACTTCTTTAATCTCTTTGCTATCTATTTTCTTAGGTTTTACTTTAACTACAATATCTTCTTTATCGTCAACTTTTTCTATAATTGGTTTAGGAGTTTTTGACTCTTTTAACGAGATCTCTTTAATTTTATCTTCAGTCTTTGTTTTCACTTCCACATCTTTAAGAACCTTTTTAGGTTTTATTTCGATTTCTTCATCTTTCGATTCACGTTTTAAAAGTTTAACCGGTTTTTCTTGTGGTAGCAAATTTTCTTTATTAATTTCTTTTGATGGCAAAATCTTCTTGATTTCCTTAGATGATGCTTGCCTATCTTGAATTTCATCATTTTCTTCCTTTATTTTAGACTTCAGCTTTATATCTTTATGAGAAATTGATGGTACAGTATCTTTCTTGTGTTTATATTCAGGCTCTTTTTTAGATGTCGGTGGCTTAATTTCATCGTATTCGTCTTCGACTTCGATATCACTATCGTCGTCGTCGTCATCATCATCGTCGTCATCTTCATCATCATCATCGTCATCAAAATCTAACACTAGCGAGGGTTTTTTACTTTTCACTTTACTAACAGATTCCGATTTTACTTTAACACTTTCAAAGGTAGGTTTCTTTAAAATATCATCATCTAATTCATCATCATCATTTTCGTCCTCAGAGTCGTTTAAAATTTCAAAACTAGTTCTACTTAACTTTTCTTCTATTAAATGTCGTTTTTCTTTAAGTATCTTCTTAATATCGTCATAACGTTTAACACTCTTTTTTAAACTATGAGTAACCGGGTCAAGGTCATTATCACTCACATCACAATCCTCACATTTATGTTTTCGCAAATCAGATTTCACTTCATGGGAAGTTCCAGGTAACCGTACGCGGAATGCGCTTATCACTGACACTAATAAAGGAACGGTGAGTAAAATTAGAGCTAGCGTCCATCTGTGGCACACCATGGCCGACGCGTGAGACGCTCAAGGCGCCATCATACGTCCGACTGAAACGTATTCAGCCAAAACCCTGGTGCTATTTGCGTCGCACTCGCAGCACTTCGGTGGTAACCCGCGGGTGTTTCATTGATGGCAGTGAACTTCGCAATTTCACGTAATATTTAGTTGTTATCAAACGTTTTTAGTGGGAAAATATACATTCCCGGCCGGAGTTAATTCGAGTGTACGGATACGAGGGCACGCTTTGTGGCTTACGGCCAACATTTGTATAAAAATAGTGTTGCAGAGGCGATTGTCCGACTTCCACACGAATTGATGGCGAGCAGATTGATTAAATTACATTGATTGATTGACATATTATTGCAAGTTGTATGGAACGGGAAATTTAGTACTTATAGGACGTATTATCAGAAGAAATTAGAATATATCATTCAATTCACCACTTGTATAATTGTACGTTAGATAAGCAAAAATTGTATTGTTTTATCGTCAACATTATGATGCCCGAGGTCTTGTAGTTTCCAAATTGTAAACAAAACGATACAATTTAAGTATTTTTAGTCTATTAATTAGCATTAGGTGCTTAAAAGACAACAATTGAATGTTGCATCAATATCTCCACTGCTCTCGCCCTTGAGTGTCGCAACTGATTGGCAGACGACAATGTGACCTCACGCTTATTTCAATTCTTAATTCACTGAATAAAATACTAGAACTGAGCAAATGAATTGTTTTAAAAACTTTACAAACTCACATTACAGTTACTGTTTACGTTTCACGATATAGCTCATAATAAACTCAGTAGGTTATTTTAACAGCACATTATCTGTTCGGGAGAATAATTAAATTCAAGGTTCAAGGAAAATATTCACTTTGTTGTCCATAAATATAATTTTCACACTCTATATAGTAGTACAATTATTTATTATTTATTATCCTCAATGCTGGTACATTATATTTCAGCCAACAAATAACAAACTTTTTTAATAACAACTAGACGACCCACTCTCACTTCGCTGAGGTATATTCAAACTGTTCACTCATACACTCACTCATTAATCCATTCATACTCTACTCGCAACTAAAGATCGTATAGCTCTTATCGTTAAGGCAGGAAACGTTCGTTCGACCGTTTTTTCTCCGACTTACTTCGCAAATTCGACTACCACGAAAAAGTCTTTTTAATTTTCCAGTAAATACTCACAACAGACACTCACAAATGTTGTGGCTTTCTGTTGGTAAAAGAATTTTCAAAATCGGTTCAGTAGATCTACAGATTACCCCCTACAACCTCACAAAATTTACCTGAGTTATAAAAACTTTCAGCTCCGGCTAGAAACTATAAGAATCTTTAATTTTGGATGTTGTTTTTAATAATTAATTTAATGTTAAAAAGCTTCTAGAAGTATTTAACAATAAGAAATAATTGTGTATATTTTATGATACTTTTTAAATATTGGAAAACATTTTGAGAGATAATCAGACAATACAGTTAACTTCTTCGAAAATAACTTAAAAGTTTAGAGTAAACAGAGTAAAGTTTTAAGCAAACGTTATGATATTCCAATGTCATATGCAGATGGCACCGCAATAAGGAGTGTCACGTTTTGGTCATCAATATCAATAACAATAAACGCATCACTTGCAGCAGACCATTGTTAAAAACTGCATTTAAATATTACTTTTTATGTGACGTGCATATTGAGGAGTTATGTTACGAAACTGATGCGTCCATTTTATAAAACACTAACTTTTGAATCGGCTTTGCACAAGTGCAAATTAAAATTCTAATAATTATAGTTAATGATTATTAAATTTATTTTAATATCGATACCCGCTCGACTTCGATTTAGAAGAAACGATATTTACTTGTAAAAGTCGATGTATTTGTATTGTTGAAAACATAACACATAACAGTCATATATTGTCTGCTGTTTGTATATTTTGGCTTAACAAATATGTATTCATAAAATGCCAGAACAACTAATGATATATATAATAATATTAAAATAACCGCTTTTTACTAAGCTAATCTCTGAAATGGCTAGACCGATTTTGACGGGACTTTCACTGGCAGATAGCTGATGTAACAAAGAGTAACTTAGGCTATTTAACATCTCGCTACGACCCATAGGAGCGGAGCAACACGCGAACGAAGTCGCGTAGGTCGGCTAGTATAAAATGTATACTTTATACGTCATTGAGAGAAAGGTATAGAGAAATACAGTTTCATCTCTGCATAGATCTAAGCAATGTCAGTGTGTAACCATGGTTACAAGATTATTATAATTGTCGGCCAAGTCTTCACTGATAATAGCAAAAAACCATTTCGATTAAACTACCTTTTATTTTGGGCGCTACATTGCCACAGATAGACCTACAGGTTCTTTGTAGCGTCTGCGGTTAATAAAACCTGAAAATAATATTTTATGCCTGTAGTATTATCCAAAAAAACTAGTTAATTCGTTGATATCTTATATCGTGAAAGAGGAACAAACTTACAAAGACTTATAATATTAGTTAGTTACACCATTTATAACTTAAAAGCAACTGGAGGTAAAGTTTCATGTCTGATAATTCGTGCAACTACAGAGATGGCGTTAGTTATTTGCCTTTTTAACCATGAAGTGTGACGTCATTACAAATAATAAGGATACATTTACACACGTAAATTATTCACAAATAATATTAGGCTCTTCGGAAGTTACATTTTGTACAAAGTAATGATAGCTTAATACATTTAGTCATTAGTTTAGACATAGATGTCGCTACATGTCATTACCTACAGAAACTATAGTGATTCGTTTTCTTATAACAACTTATAAGGTAAAAGTTTTAATTGATAAAACACACTGTATATTTTATAACCATATCCAGGTCGCTTCCCGCTGTCTGTATATCCCTATGTATGCTTAGATCTTTAAAACTAAGACTTACTAACTTTAAGAGATGTCGTAATAAACACATTATTTCGCTTACATTGCAAACGCTGGCTGAACCCTACGAGATAGTTCAAAATAATGTACTACAGTATTGTACACCTTAAAAAGGTCTAAAGAAAAGTCTGCGAAGGTATATGTCTATCTTTTAGGGATAACCCACAATAACCATTTTTTATCCTTTACTTTTTACGAGAAATAATGTCTTATTTACGAAGCCATTTTAAACAATACTGCATTAATCTTGATATAATTAGATACCTTAAATACATTGTTTATTTATTATAGATCAAAATGGCCCTTTACAGCATGAAATTTAAATGAATATTTTTGAAGATATTACAGATTTAAAATGCAGGGTCATAGCGGTTACGGCTAAATACACGTGTTAAAATGCATCCGGGCGAAACCGGGACGGGTCGACGAGTATAATATAATATTAATATCAAATAACACAGGAATTAAAAGGTACATCGCTTAACCAATGAAAAAAAAGACTTATTATAGTACTTATTCTTTTTTCTATAACATAGTGAATAATACGAATATCCCATACTACGAATCTTGCCGAAATTAGTTCCAAATTCAAATCAGAAACATAAACCCATACCTTCCCACAATACACACTTTTATTTTATTCATTTTATTAAACTAATGTTGCCATATTTTGTAAAGCGTCCATTGGCCCCTACAGGCCCCTAAACAGTAATTGGACATTTCAACTTATATTATGAAAAACAAGCTTCACCCTAAACAAATGGTAGACTTTAAACAACATCATTGGCAACACTTATTATTTAATTGAATAGGCAAAGGTATTACACCGTACAGCCTTGTCATAAAGATAAGAAAATGTGTGTAATGGTAACGTACATTGGTCATAGTTTAATTCTCTGTTTTTAGTTAATCGAAAAGGCAAAGGTATTACACAGTACAGCCTTGTCATAGAGATAAGAAAATGTGTGTAATGGTAACGTACATTGGACATAGTTTAATTCTCTGTTTTTAGTTCATCGAAAAGGCAAAGGTATTACACCGTACAACCTTGTCATAGAGATAAGAAAATGTGTGTAATGGTAACGTACATTGGACATAGTTTAATTCTCTGTTTTTAGTTAACCGAAAAGGCAAAGGTATTACACCGTACAGCCTTGTCATAGAGATAAGAAAATGTGTGTAATGGTAACGTACATTGGTCATAGTTTAATTCTCTGTTTTTAGTTAATCGAAAAGGCAAAGGTATTACACAGTACAGCCTTGTCATAGAGATAAGAAAATGTGTGTAATGGTAACGTACATTGGACATAGTTTAATTCTCTGTTTTTAGTTCATCGAAAAGGCAAAGGTATTACACCGTACAACCTTGTCATAGAGATAAGAAAATGTGTGTAATGGTAACGTACATTGGACATAGTTTAATTCTCTGTTTTTAGTTCATCGAAAAGGCAAAGGTATTACACCGTACAGCCTTGTCATAGAGATAAGAAAATGTGTGTAATGGTAACGTACATTGGACATAGTTTAATTCTCTGTTTTTAGTTCATCGAAAAGGCAAAGGTATTACACCGTACAACCTTGTCATAGAGATAAGAAAATGTGTGTAATGGTAACGTACATTGGACATAGTTTAATTCTCTGTTTTTAGTTAACCGAAAAGGCAAAGGTATTACACCGTACAGCCTTGTCATAGAGATAAGAAAATGTGTGTAATGGTAACGTACATTGGACATAGTTTAATTCTCTGTTTTTAGTTCATCGAAAAGGCAAAGGTATTACACCGTACAACCTTGTCATAGAGATAAGAAAATGTGTGTAATGGTAACGTACATTGGACATAGTTTAATTCTCTGTTTTTAGTTAACCGAAAAGGCAAAGGTATTACACCGTACAGCCTTGTCATAGAGATAAGAAAATGTGTGTAATGGTAACGTACATTGGTCATAGTTTAATTCTCTGTTTTTAGTTAATCGAAAAGGCAAAGGTATTACACCGTACAGCCTTGTCATAGAGATAAGAAAATGTGTGTAATGGTAACGTACATTGGACATAGTTTAATTCTCTGTTTTTAGTTCATCGAAAAGGCAAAGGTATTACACCGTACAACCTTGTCATAGAGATAAAAAAATGAGTGTAATGGTAACGTACATTGGACATAGTTTAATTCTCTGTTTTTAGTTCATCGAAAAGGCAAAGGTATTACACCGTACAACCTTGTCATAGAGATAAGAAAATGTGTGTAATGGTAACGTACATTGGACATAGTTTAATTCTCTGTTTTTAGTTAACCGAAAAGGCAAAGGTATTACACCGTACAGCCTTGTCATAGAGATAAGAAAATGTGTGTAATGGTAACGTACATTGGACATAGTTTAATTCTCTGTTTTTAGTTCATCGAAAAGGCAAAGGTATTACACCGTACAACCTTGTCATAGAGATAAGAAAATGTGTGTAATGGTAACGTACATTGGACATAGTTTAATTCTCTGTTTTTAGTTAACCGAAAAGGCAAAGGTATTACACCGTACAGCCTTGTCATAGAGATAAGAAAATGTGTGTAATGGTAACGTACATTGGTCATAGTTTAATTCTCTGTTTTTAGTTCATCGAAAAGGCAAAGGTATTACACCGTACAACCTTGTCATAGAGATAAGAAAATGTGTGTAATGGTAACGTACATTGGACATAGTTTAATTCTCTGTTTTTAGTTAACCGAAAAGGCAAAGGTATTACACCGTACAGCCTTGTCATAGAGATAAGAAAATGTGTGTAATGGTAACGTACATTGGACATAGTTTAATTCTCTGTTTTTAGTTCATCGAAAAGGCAAAGGTATTACACCGTACAGCCTTGTCATAGAGATAAGAAAATGTGTGTAATGGTAACGTACATTGGACATAGTTTAATTCTCTGTTTTTAGTTCATCGAAAAGGCAAAGGTATTACACCGTACAACCTTGTCATAGAGATAAGAAAATGTGTGTAATGGTAACGTACATTGGTCATAGTTTAATTCTCTGTTTTTAGTTAACCGAAAAGGCAAAGGTATTACACCGTACAGCCTTGTCATAGAGATAAGAAAATGTGTGTAATGGTAACGTACATTGGACATAGTTTAATTCTCTGTTTTTAGTTCATCGAAAAGGCAAAGGTATTACACCGTACAACCTTGTCATAGAGATAAGAAAATGTGTGTAATGGTAACGTACATTGGACATAGTTTAATTCTCTGTTTTTAGTTAACCGAAAAGGCAAAGGTATTACACCGTACAGCCTTGTCATAGAGATAAGAAAATGTGTGTAATGGTAACGTACATTGGTCATAGTTTAATTCTCTGTTTTTAGTTAATCGAAAAGGCAAAGGTATTACACCGTACAGCCTTGTCATAGAGATAAGAAAATGTGTGTAATGGTAACGTACATTGGACATAGTTTAATTCTCTGTTTTTAGTTCATCGAAAAGGCAAAGGTATTACACCGTACAACCTTGTCATAGAGATAAAAAAATGAGTGTAATGGTAACGTACATTGGACATAGTTTAATTCTCTGTTTTTAGTTCATCGAAAAGGCAAAGGTATTACACCGTACAACCTTGTCATAGAGATAAGAAAATGTGTGTAATGGTAACGTACATTGGACATAGTTTAATTCTCTGTTTTTAGTTAACCGAAAAGGCAAAGGTATTACACCGTACAGCCTTGTCATAGAGATAAGAAAATGTGTGTAATGGTAACGTACATTGGTCATAGTTTAATTCTCTGTTTTTAGTTAATCGAAAAGGCAAAGGTATTACACCGTACAGCCTTGTCATAGAGATAAGAAAATGTGTGTAATGGTAACGTACATTGGACATAGTTTAATTCTCTGTTTTTAGTTCATCGAAAAGGCAAAGGTATTACACCGTACAACCTTGTCATAGAGATAAGAAAATGTGTGTAATGGTAACGTACATTGGACATAGTTTAATTCTCTGTTTTTAGTTAACCGAAAAGGCAAAGGTATTACACCGTACAGCCTTGTCATAGAGATAAGAAAATGTGTGTAATGGTAACGTACATTGGACATAGTTTAATTCTCTGTTTTTAGTTAACCGAAAAGGCAAAGGTATTACACCGTACAGCCTTGTCATAGAGATAAGAAAATGTGTGTAATGGTAACGTACATTGGACACTATACTTAAAATTAATATTATTATAATAAGGAACTTCGTTCCTATCCGGGGTCCCACGACACCACACGTTTTTTCTCTCTCTCAGTCTCGTTTTCATTTTCCTCTTCCTCTCTCCTTTGTTCTTTCTATTTTCGCTTTCTTTGTCTCTCTCTTTCTAAAAAGCGAACGTTTCTACGTTCGCTTTGGTAAGAAAAAGAGATTTGTTTGTATGCTGCACGAAATATACTATTTTGTGTTATATTATTTTTATTGAACATATTTAAGACTTAAATACAAACTGTAAATTAAAAAAAAACAAATTGTTAAGAAGTATTTAGTTAAAATGGAAAAATCTTATTTCGAAAATATACTAATATTATCATCGTTTAACAACCATTTTAAATCCTCCATTTATTTAATCCTACTTAATATTAACCGTATAATTATTAAGATTAAAATAGATTTATATAATTAAAATAATTATTCTTAAATATCCTAAAAATTATAGAATAATGATAATGTTAACAAAATGTAATTTAAATTATCCAATATTAAAAAAAAAATCGTTAAAGATAATCATTTTTTTTTTAATTCTAATCTTATCTATATATTAATATATTATCCGAGGAACTATTCTTTTGTCCTACATATAACGTTTTTGTGGGCAATCTGAAAAAAAAGTATTTTTTGTAAAGAATAATTAAAATCTATACTAATACATAAAGCTGACGAGTTTGTTTGTTTGAACGTACTAATCTCAGGAACTACTGGTCCGATTTGCAAAATTTTTTCAGTGTTAGATAGCCCATTTATCGAGGAAGGCTATAGGCTATATATCATCACGCTACGACTAATAGGAGCAGAGCTACACGCGGAAGAAGTCGCGCGGGTCGACTAGTAATCAATAATTTAGATGAAATAAAAGAAAAAAATGAAATCGTAATTTGTGAAATAAAAGTGTGATGTTTTTATGAGATAACTATTGTATGCAGCAAAGCGGACATGAAATACCATAGTGGAGTGTTGCCATACTAACCATCAATCAATTACTATAACAGATTAAAAATGTCATTAAAATACAGATGATACAAACTATGTTTTAGGACTATTCTCAAAATTATTTGAGTAGAGAATGGAAAGTGAAATTTGTTTTTTATTGTATAACTAGCTTTTACCCGCAACTTCGTTTGCGATATTGAGTATTTACTACAATAGATCGTCTGTAGACATATTTAATCATTTTATGACCCCCTTTTAGGGGGTATTTTCGAAAAATATTTTATGTGTTTGATGACTATCAATGAAGAATCTTCATACTGAATTTAATTTGAATAACTTCAAAAACTTTGTACCCCCCTTTTAGCCCCTTAGAGGGTGAATTTTCAATAATCCTTTCTTAGTGCTCCCCTACGTTATAGAAGGAACCCCTGTGCTAAATTTCAAGTTTCTAACCCTTATAGTTTAGCGATGATATGTCTATATGTCATCTGCGATGATATGTCAGTCACTCAGCTTCTCCTTTTATATATATAACATATACATAGTTATGTTTGAATCATGACATAACCTTTAACCGTATAATATTTCAGTACACGTGTGTCACTCTGGGTCTCGGTTAGCCTTCAACCTTGACTCACTTACACAACTTTTACTCCAATGTTTATTTACGTTATATATTAACAATATTTTGCATTGCTTTTTATGTTAAAAACAGTACGAGAGTATGATGGCATACCTGGTCAGAACGGACTTCGTGTCGCTATATATTATGATGAAATGAGATTGAGATCCTCATTCGCTCATAAAAAATATTAAATTTCATATATTCGGTAGATAACTTGGTCATTGTTATCTCAATACTATAATACTTATTTTTTCAATAAAGATATCAGAGTAAAAACATTTTTATAGTTAAATTCATAAAAAAAATCTGTTACGAAATTTATAACTCAACAAAGGCTGGAAAAATTTTAGTACAGAGAATCACTAAATTTTGATATGGGAGTTATATTGCCCGTGAGGGGACGGGTTACAATACTACTCCCCTCTGCCGCTGGGTGAGCATCTCGTAAGAGGCGCACCCCCTTGGTGGTAGTGGATCTGTTCCCCGACTGGCTTGCGACCAATTAATGCTGTGGATCTAGTGGACTCTAGGCTCTTGTTCAGGGTCTGCTGAAACCGTAGCATGTTTTTCTTCACTCTCCCTTCCCACTATCTTCGAGGATGCAGCGCATCGACAAAACAATAGACGATGTCCATGGGCGATGGTGTCCACTTACCATCAGGTGGACCATCTGCTCGTTTGCACCTTATCTACCATAAAAAAAGAAAAAAATATACAATACTGCAAAATATGTATGTTGAAAAATTTAAAATAAATGTAATAACTGCTGCCGAGAACAGTTTTTAATGTAATGTTATATGGAATTGTGTATCTAGTTCTTATTAAGTGATTAATTGTATTTTCAATCTAGCTCTCATTATACATAAGTTAGCAAATAGTGAACGAACCTCGAGGACGTAGTGTTGGTAAATAATTGTATTTAAATGTAAGGACATTGTAACTAATTAGTAAAAGGATTTAGTGCACGGCCCCTTGCCTGATTACGAAACTTTTGGGTTACGTAGACGACCTAGGTCACTAAGTCCCGCAACTCGATAGAATTATAATTGTACGAGTAAGTTATCTATGCTGATCAGCAGTGGTCCAGAAAAGAGGGAGAGAAAAAATGTCATTAACCAAAAATATTAGAAGGGAATGAACAATTCGAAATAATTCTCTTTCGCTCACTCCGACCACTCATGTAAGTTAAATAAAAGAAAATAAAAATAAAATACTTTACATACATCGTCTAATTATGAGGTAAGGTAGTAGGGGGTAGACGTTCCAAGTTTTATAATTTTTTTTTTATTTACTTATAGTAACCTATTGTAGGAGTGTACTAATAATTTATGTAAATATTGCGTTAATTTCGGCTAAATACTCACTTCAGCCAACTTATATCAATAATACAATCAATATAATTTACACAAAAAAGGGATGATGAAATAATAAACTTACAGAGTTTATAGCCGGCTTCCAGCCGTATGACCTCGTCCTTAAATACCTTTCGGGAGCTCTTGTCGCTCTGACACCCAAATATCCAATGAATCGAAATCACGGATATTATTGACCGGATATTCATAATATTTTAGAATAAAGTCAAAAATAAAAATAAAGGAAATCAAATGTGTATTATAACATCCGGATGTTACACACCAAATATTCGTAAAATTATATCTTAAAATAAATTTAAAATACGTAAAGGAAGTCAAATTATATTGTAACACTATACATATACCAAATTTCAGCTTTCTAGGAATTTCGGGAATTACCCTAAGAATTGTGATGATCATCAGTGAGTTATTGACAATATCAGCGTTGTTTAGATATAAATAAAAACTAAAATATAAGAGCTACGCAATTGAGTCCACTACTGACACCATATCCTGATAATTTTATAGATCTGGAATAATCCAAACCCAAGTTATGGGGGTTCAAAAAAACGACAAGGCGCTTCGAGAAAAGGTAGCAGCCCTTGCGAGTTGCTCTTCGCTCGCAACTCTCGTCTTGGCGGGGTACGGCAGGTCAGGAAGATTTTTCATCGAAAAACTGTTTTAAATTTTACGTGTGACAGACTATATGTCGTTAGTTTGATCGAAATAAGAGTATGAACCGTTTTTTCTCTACCTATTTCAAATCTTACATATTATATTTTTTTTTTTTTGTTGACGCTGGGGAATGCATCTACGCATACTCCCACAAGTGGAAGTTATGTGGGACTCCCGGCAAATGCCGTCCTACCCACTAAACCCCAGCGGTTTCCATTCTCCGTCAAGAAAGGAATGCCACAGGATCGCGGTAGCAATCTACCGTGACACTCCGACGGCGCCCGCATTGGCACCACATCCAAACTTTTATGTCTGGGGCATAAGTAGCGCGTAACGCCTTCTCCTAGGTCCTGCTCTGCTTCTGCGGACAGGCTCGACGTGGGCGTTATCCCTTCGCTCTCGGTCCGCGGCCTCCTTTACCATCATGACATCCTCACAAAAGGAAGCCATCGCTCTCCAGCACCTCTCGCTATCAAGCATAGCACCGATCACACTTGCCAACGAGAGATCCGCCCCTAAGGTAGATGACAAAAGATAGCGCTGAGGCTCCCATGCGCTACATTCTGTGACAGTGTGGTGAGCTGTATCGGTTGATGAACCACAGTCGTGACAGATTGGCTCCTCCTCTATTCCTACGACCTGACACAGATACTTGCCAAAGCACCCGTGTCCGGTAAGTATCTGAGTCATTCTAAACGTGAGAATGCCATGCTTTCTTTCAAGCCAACGATGAAGGTGTGGCCGGATAGCCTGTACTGTCATCCTGCCAGCGGTAGGAAACTCCAGACATGCTTTCCATCGCTGTATTAAAGCTTGATGGCCAAGAGCCCTAATGAAAGCTAAGGAGAGAAAAGGTCCTTGTAAACCCACGGTCCATGCAAATACGGCACGGTGCCACACACAGGAGGAAGCCAATAATATGTCATCATGACAACTGGATCTACCAACTTTCTCCAGTCGAATCTAAATCATTGCGCTGCGGCTCAGGAAATCTTACATATTATATGTTTCTAAAGAAGTAAATACTCATGGTCAAGTATGGTCCGAAATAGCTAAATGACTTCCTGGTCTATTCAACTTTGAAAGCAGTTTAGTTTAACTAACAATATAATAATAAGTACATAGTTTATTATATGTCTTTAAATAATAAACCTTTTAAGAACAGACATGTTGGATAAAATTTTTGTAATAATAATAGCTATGTCCGCTGTTGCACATTTAGACTTCCTTTACGTATAATGCATAAGATATGAAACTATAAAGAATATATAATAGGGATTACCAAACTTTGGACAGTAAAGATTTCATTTCTTGATGGGGCCATTCATTTATTACGTAAGACTATTTTCGCTAGTTTTTGATGTTTATTTTTCAAAGTAATAATATTTAGAAATGTTTGTTTTAATCGTTCATCTTTACTTAATAAGATTTTCAATCCAGCGATTCGAGCGAACACTTGCGCTGTTACCCGCGCTTTTTTAAAGTATAATTTTAACTTTTCACATTTTTATGATCTTACGTAAGAACTATCGAGACTCCTTCTCACCCCTTGTAAGAAAAAATAAGACATGGTCGACCTCGTCCCCCCTAAATCGTCTTACGTAATAAATGAATAACCCCTAGATAGAAGAAAAATAACTAAGTCTTTAAATTTATCATGTTAAATATATTTCTGTGTAGAAATATTCAGATGCTTTCATATTGATAACAATAATACTATCGACAAAAAACAAAAATTTTCGACTAGCAAAGTTAGGGTTGTCCTTGATGCATTCAGTTACTATGGAACCCTCGATCGATTTCTTTAGAATTAGTTCAACGCATTACATCATAGCTACAAATTTTGACAAAGGTGTAGAGTTGCGTGTAATGTTAGAAGCTTGGCTCTATATATGGTCTCGACTTAGCAACAATTGACATAAAAATGTTTTTGGTGGGATACTTATTTCCAGTGATTATATTTTGGAGTGACGAAATAAATTAAATAACAGTCAACCAGTCAGTGCCAATCAGGCACGCATCGCGCTGTAATGTACTGTATTGGCAGTTCCATCCGTGACGTTTACTATTTTGATAAATAGCAAACGCGCGGGGACTGAAACGTCGCATAAGAACCAATCGCGGTTGACGCGCTGCCCTCGCCCTGCGCTTCTCGCTAAAAATAGTAACTTCAGCGCATTCAAGGTCAAACTTATACTTTCGTGCCGGTAGCTATATTGAAAAATATTTGAAACGTCACGAAATTAAATAAAAATTTTAACACACGATAAAAACCGTTTCAAAAAGTATTCAAATATTGTACTCAAAAGGCCACTGTGTTTTTTAAAAATAATAGTAGGTTGTACGCGAACCGTAATTTAATCCTTCCTGTCTTAGACACTTGCCCTTGCCAGCAGGTATGCCGGTCAAACTAAAAAAAGTAAAGGACAAAAGTACTTTTAAAACTACTAAGTAAAATACACTTGTGCATAATTTTAATCTTAATTATACTAGAGATAAATAATATTTAAACCTAACTAGAGGTTGATGCTCTCACCACTCACAATAAGACTCTTCTGCGAAGGCCGCAAAGAGTCATAGCGGTGAGAGCTATTCGAGGCTACCGCACAATCTCATGGACGGCTGCCACACTACTCGCGGGCGATCCACCCTGGGAACTTCGGGCGGAAACGCTCGCAGAAGTGTATCAGCTTCGGTCGGACATAAGTAGGACTGGAGAGCGATTGACAAAAGCAGAGACCGCTAGGATTAGGGCTCTTGGCCATCAAGCTTCAATACAGCGATGGAAAGCATGTCTGGAGTTTCCTACCGCTGGCAGGATGACAGTACAGGCTATCCGGCCACACCTTCATCGTTGGCTTGAAAGAAAGCATGGCATTCTCACGTTTAGAATGACTCAGATACTTACCGGACACGGGTGCTTCGGCAAGTATCTGTGTCAGGTCGTAGGAATAGAGGAGGAGCCAATCTGTCACGGCTGTGGTTCATCAACCGATACAGCTCACCACACTGTCACAGAATGTAGCGCATGGGAGCCTCAGCGTTATCTTTTGTCATCTACCTTAGGGGCGGATCTCTCGTTGGCAAGTGTGATCGGTGCTATGCTTGATAGCGAGAGGTGTTGGAGAGCGATGGCTTCCTTTTGTGAGGATGTCATGATGGTAAAGGAGGCCGCGGACCGAGAGCGAAGGGATAACGCCCACGTCGAGCATGTCCGCAGAAGCAGAGCAGGACCTAGGAGAAGGCGTTACGCGCTACTTATGCCCCAGACATAAAAGTTTGGATGTGGTGCCAATGCGGGCGCCGTCGGAGTGTCACGGTAGAATGCTACCGCGATCCTGTGGCATTCCTTTCTTGACGGAGAATGGAAACCGCTGGGGTTTAGTGGGTAGGACGGCATTTGCCGGGAGTCCCACATAACTTCCACTTGTGGGAGTATGCGTAGATGCATTCCCCAGCGTCAACAAAAAAAAAAAAAAAAAAAAAAAAAAAAAAAAAAAAAAAAAAAAAAAAAAAAATGTGGGTGGCAGGAACACGATCATTAAACAGATATTTTTGATATTCACTGTATATATTTTTTTGTTTAATACTTTTCCGGTCTGGGATTACCTAAATAATCTAATACTGAAACGTAATGTTGGTTTTTTGTTTACTTAAACTAGTAAATAACTAAAACGATTGGACTGCGGGAACTGTACAACAGCATTTTAAACAAAAATATTTAGATTTAATTTTCATAAAATTCATATAGCCTATGACATCCGGGCCTTTATTATGAGTCTATTGACACCTTATTCATTAAAATCGATTCAGTAATTTAGGAGCTATAGTGGAACACATACATACATAAATTGCCAAAATCTTACCCTTCCTTTTGGCATCATAGTCGAGTACAAATTTACCCTATTAGGTCAGTCGGTCAAGAAACTTTTTCTTACACCAAAGCAACACTAAGATAAGAGAACTTCTAAGGGAACGCAATCAAAACATACGGCTGTCATTGTGTATTTTCGTTTTTCCAGCCAAAAACTCTAAGTCTGTTTACAGTTTGTCACTTTTGTCGATGTATAATGAACAGTTTTCCAACGTTGCGTTGGTTCCTCAATTCAGTTTGTACAGAATTCTCAGTCTGCGATTCGTACTTTTTTCTTATATAACTTTGTCATCACCAACTCCATGTATTCATCATCATCATCACTACCCGTTAATAGTCAACTGCTGAGCCGAGTCTCCTCCTAAGAATGAGGAGGGTGTTAGGCCATAGTTCGAGGTGGACTGACCCAGTGCGGGTTGGCAGACTTCACACAATTGAGAACAGTATTAATTTATATCAATAGGTAATGTTTTTGTATTTCAAGCAACTGTCTTTTTAAAATATATTTGAGATATTTTTCCTATTTTTTAATCTCCATTTTATCTCCGTATTTATCGACAATGACATTAATTTAATAATAATATGAATAATTGCATCGATCATTAACTGATAATCTTATGCGAGTTAAACACTTATGTATCGTCACGATTTTATCGTTAACGTATTAATATTATTAATAATTAATAATGCTTCTTTGGATAATATTTCCTTGTTTTATTTCACTACCTGCCGTCGCTTGACTGAGGTAAAATGAGTGCGCTCAAATATATAAACTTACTTCTTTTAAGAAACAACTTTTAAAATCAATATTTTTATTGTTATTTATTATTTAGTCATGCTATTTTAATTTTATAAGAATAATTATTTTTTATTTATTATTTTAACTTTTATTTATTATTGAATTTTGTATGAGTTATTTCTGATTTCTACTACCATTTTACTATTTTTTCCCATTAAAAAAATACAAAGCATTCATGATTTAAAAAAAAAATGAAGTTAGTATTTTTTTAAATTATTATTTATCGTTAAAAATCTAAAATAATAATGTTAAGCTACAAACCCCTTGTTTAAAAATATGAATACTAATCGAAATTCTAATATTAAAATGTTAAAGGGTAGTTTTTTAGAATAACTCTCCGTTTTTATGACGGAATGTCAAAAAACTAAAGTAAAGCCGAAAGGAGATTGGTCGGTGGAAAAGATTATTATTTTTTTACCTTGTAGAATTTTTTTTAAATTGAAACGTACGGACAAATAAATAAGTTTTATTATATATCTTTTATGTACAGACATTCGATATTTGGATAATTTGTATGTTTTAAAAACATGAATATATTCAAGCTGTTGTGACATCGTGACATAATTATGTTCGTTTGTTACGACATCTGTTGTGAGGCCATTGTAAATGCATCGTGATTTGCGAGTTCAAGGTCGTGCAGATCTGGTCACACCAATGTTTCAACTGAGAGACTTCTTTCAGTCCTTACCCCCACAATTGTATTTTGAGGTTATGGTCGCCTTTAGCATCTTAACTTGCCTTACCTAAGTTACATTTGTGATATCTTTTTGTGCTCTCATCAACACATCATTTAAATTTTAAACTCTCCATAGAATATTTTATCCCATTTTCTATAAATAAAATAGAAAATATAAATAATTTTGAAAAAAAAAATGTTCTGTTTACAGAAAATAAATGAAAAATTGAATACATTTTAAATTATTATTTAATAGTACACTTCTAATTTATTTTAAAAAATTACTTAGGTTTTATTATTACCAAAATATCATGTAAACTACCCTTAGAAAATATTAATGAATAATCCATAAATAAAATAGAAAAAATAAATAGTACTGAAAAAAATACTCTGTTTGAAAAATTTAATTGACAAAAGTATCTTTAGAAAATCTTAATCCATGTTCCATAAATATAATTTAAAAAAAATACAAAAAAAATTATATTCTGTTTAAAAAATTTAATGAAAGATTAACACCAGTTAAAATGATTATTGAGATTCAGTACACCACTCATAAATGATAAAATCTCAAGAACCTGCAACACTAAATTAACTTTTACGTATACCCGCGTTTGATTTATAAAAACGTCTAAACAAAATGTAAAGTGTTAAAATGTGTAAAATAAAATAAAAACTAAGTTATTGTGATGTGAGTGTCATAGGGTTATTGTTCTGATGTTAAATTAACAGCAAGTAGCCGGTGCGAGCATCATTGCTAAGAGAATCATGGCCGCGCGCGCCTGCGTGCTCCTCTCCTTGGTATGCGCCTGCGCAGCCCGCGAGTGTATAGAACTTACTATGAAAAACATACTATCTGATAGCATTTACAATGGAACTGTGTTCAGAGTAAAGAATGAGACTTATGTGGATAGTGCGAGGGTCAATATCCTTGGACTATGGGATAAGTTCCCAAAGATCATGGTGCCGGTGAATGGTACCAGTGAGCAGTGTCGTCGTGATAGCAGATTGTTCCTGGACAGCCTGGATAAACTGGACCTGTGGGCATTGAAAAGTAATTATTTACTTATCTTTATACTATATTTATGACCTATTTTGTTTTGTTTATTTATTGTTTTCAGTAGAAAGTGCTAAATATATTTTTCATCCCTAAACTAATGCATACGTATCTAGAATAACTATTTAAATGGTTAAATAATAACCATACAAAATAATAGAAAAAGATATATATTCAAAATTTCTTTCATTAATAATTAAGGGGTTAGAGGTAGCATAGACATGAAAAAAAATTTCGTAACTTAAAGTCAAAACATTGTGTAATGATGCCATGTTATTAATTTTATAAAATAAAATGATTTAATGGAAAAAAAAATGCAGAATATCTAATTTTTTCATGTCTTTGACTACCCCTAACCCCTTAAGTCAAAAATTCTTTTGTTGGTTTTTTACATTTTCCCATCCATTTTTTCCGTAAATAAATCTTTTTTTAATTTAAAGTTTGATTACTTATTGGTTAAAAATCGATAAAATGATATAACCGGTAGTTAACAAAGACATAAACAAACCATGATGTGCATACAAACTGTTGGCTATTGTTTTTGTTTCACTTCATTGTTAGAATCTTTAATTGATAGTTAAATGATAGCTATAGTGTTGCAGTCTAAATCACACATCCTTGAGTTAGAAAAAAAATAGAAGTGACATAAAAAAATCTAATTAAAACACTTTACGAAGTTATCAGAAGGTTTGTAAACTACTCATAGTTCACTCGCCCTCGCTTTGCTGAGAAAAAAGTATAATATTTTCACTGACATCAGAGTTTAATTAAATATAACTTGTATATTAAGTTAGAACATATGGACTGACAGACAAATTTTTGTATTTTATGAACTACTACTCATTTAAAATGTGCTTAAACTTTTTGAATCATAAACCTTCACTGAAATAAATCAAACAATTAGATAAATAATTTGGAAACGAATAGAGAACAAAAATTAATTTATACTTATAACGAACATCAATTATATATGTCACGTATTAATTTATTTTTTATTCAAAATGAATAATTATAGAGGTCAAAGAATGACTCAAAACCACAATACTTAAATAAACGTTTAGCTAATAAAACGAGGAAATCCATTATTTAAAAATTCGGAAATTAACTACAGGTTTATAAATAGTTTATTTATAATGAATTAATTTATTTTTCTTAATTTATTCGACACGCCCCGGCTTCGCACGAGTGCAATTTACCACGAAATCTTTAATATATTGTTGCTAAATAAAAATCTCAGGCGCTTACAAAAGTAAACAAATTTTATTGTTATCCCGCAGGATCTCTGATTTTTTCGGGATAAAAAGTAGCTTACGTGTTAAATCAAGTCATAAACTATCTGTGTGCCAAATTTTATTAATATCTGTTCAGCCGTTTTTGTACGTTTGAGTTACAAACATCTAAACATAGACACTTTCTCATGTATAATAATAGTAAGTTTACTTGCTTATTGCCTCGATTTCCTTTTCATCTACACCGATTTTTTTAAAAATGTTTTTTTTTATAAGGAGGCTGTGATTATATTATTTTCAAAATAATTACGGGGATAAAAAGTCATAATTTGTTATTTAGAAAATATTTTTTCTAAGATCATATGGTTCTAAAGACATTTTTTATAATTTCCCTTTGTTCTTGTTAAATAATTAATTTAAATTTACTCGGAAACGTTTACTATAGTCTATAATATTATTAAATTTTAAAATACTTTCTACGTAGTATTCAATAAATACGTGTAGTTTCTTTTTAACTAAAATTTCAAATACAACAATAATAGGTTCATCAATTAATTTTCGATTAATCAATTTCTCTATAAAATAATGATTTATATTTATTAAAACCTTTTTGTTTAATTAATGATTAAGGTTAAGATTAGGTTTCAAAAAACAAAATTTTTCTACTAATAAAATTGTATTCATACTCAATTTTTTTTTGAGCAATACTTAAAAGTTATTTACGTTTTTTATTATATATTTTTGAAATCATATATAAGATAAATGATCATTATTTCTCCTCGTTGTATCATCTTAATCGGAAAATAGTTACTTTAAACATAATAAAACAGTCCCACACATATTGTATAAAAGTTATGTGACCCTATAAACGCCCCTGTATCGCACGGTTTCTCTACTATACTATGCATGTATTATACATATAAACCTTCCTCTTGAATCACTATATCTATTGCTGAAAACTGCATTAAAATCCGTCGAGTAGTTTAAAAGATCTAAGCAAACATACAGCGGAAGCGACTTCATTTTATACTATGTAAAGAAACCTACCAAAATTGTTTTTCAAATCATATTAACTGTATCTACACTTAATTTAGGCACTAAATTACTAATTGCACCACCGCAACCGCAATACATATTTTCAAATTCAATTGGTAAGTAATATATGAATTTAACAAATAAAATTGAATTTAAACTGATTTTAGATACAATTGGATAGCTATATGTGGTCATAATTGGCACGAAAACCAGTAAATAGTGTAGATTAATTTGATATTTGTTTAAATGTTGCAATAATTTTAACAACAAAACCAAGTTCAATGGTCTGAGTATGAAAAATAATAAAAACAATAATTAAATAAACTATTTTGCTTTTTCAAAAACTGAATTAAATTTAATTCGAAAAATTGGTGTATTTAAAATGTTGGACAGAAAACACTGTGTGACAATTATCTATATTACAGTAGTTACATTATCTTTCTTACATTTTTAGGAATAAATAGCAAATACATATTTGTCTTTCATTTACTTCCTAAAGATGTATTTTGTAATTGAAATATCATCATCACGACCCTTCAATGGCCCACTGCTGAGCCGGGTCTCCTCTTCAGAAAGAGTCAGAGGTGTGTGCCCAGGATTGATCCTCGGACCTCCCGAGTAAGACTTGAAGTCTCAACCACAGGGCCATCACTGCTTTTAATTGAATTGAAATATAAATAAGAAATAATACGTATTTGTATTTCAGATACGTATTTTAATTACAAGTAATTCAAATACAGCCTACACCTCAGTGAAGCGAGGGCGAGTGAGCTATTTTTTAATAACACATGTTGAAAATAAGATTGAAATTTCTACTACTAACTACAATTGCTACAGATTATAAAACTCTTGAATGTAATGTATGTCATGGACTAGGGTCGTTTTACTTATTCTATTCGTATTTAAATATACCTACAAATATATGTTTGGTTTACTATTTAACGAGTTTTTTCTCAATATGTTACTACTAATGATGCAATAATATAATAGACCTTGATATAAATTCTTATATATTGTTAACTAGCTGCGCCCCGCGGTTTCACCCGCTGTACTTTGAATAAATCACAATATATCATTATAAATTATAACCTATGTGTTATTCTGATGTATAAGCTGTATTATTGTAAAGTTTCACGTAACAAACATACATCCATACATTCTTACAGTCTTTTATAATATTAGTATGATTAAAAAAAGAGTTATAGTCTATACGCAGACTTGGGGGGTTATATACCCTTCTAGGGGTTATTCTTTAGACACAGTCCTTCAGCGTTATTCCTAGATAATTTGCGATGCAATCCTTGCTGATATTATAGATGCAAAAGTAATTGTCTGTCGTGCTTTCACGTCAAAACTTCTAAACCAATTTTTATAAATGAAATTTGGTATACAGATAGTCTAGACCTGAGAAAGGACATAGACTACTTTTTATGCGATAAAAGGGTTGTAAGGGGTTGAAAAGCCCCCCTTTCAACCTCATACAACCCTTTTTCAAAGTTTTGAGTTTGAGAGCAATGAAGAGTTGTATGGAAGTCTCGCCATTTTTAGAGCTAGAAGCTTGAGACTTATTTTTTAGGCTGTTGATTCAATATAAATAAATATGACATTCAAAGTTTTACCCTCAAGGGTGTAAAATATCAATAGATAATAGGGCATGAAAGTTTGTATTTAAATATCTAAGGTTTATGTATATAATTTGGAAAATATAATTAGCCCAAATAATTAAAAAGAATCCAATAGATGGCGTTGTAATAAGATTAAAATTTCGCAACATTCTTTCTCTTCATTAATGGATTAATTGTACTTAATCACAAAATATGTATGATCATATCATATTTGATAAATAGAGCATTTTTTTTTGTTACTGAAAAATGCTCTCAATAAGAATATCTGAACCATGGTCTAGATTCCAGATTATCTACTCACGTGAACATAGCCCACTTACGTACTTTTCTGCTACCTTTAAAGTTCAATCAAATGATTAGAACTAATATAGAATATGTTGAGATTTATTAACATCATATAACACCCACATTTTCTAGCATAAACAAACTGTTAAAAAATAACTGCGCAGATGTTAAAATGAATGGATCATTTCCGTACTCATCACAAATTATTATAATCTATGATGTCATTTCCTTGAACTTATATTTCCCTAAAGTTTAATTATATAAAAAAAATTATCCGATTGGAACATAACAATTCCTTGCAATTGCTTAAACAATTTCGGTTTAAACAATATCATCTGTAGGGCAATTTAAAGAAGATCACATTAAAAAATTTAAATTTGGTGAAAATATTAATATTTCACAACTATCTCCTTATATATAAAATTCTCGTGTCACAATGTTAGTTACCATACTCCTCCGAAACGGCTCGACCGATTTTTATGAAACATTACATGCATATTGAGTAGGTCTGAGAATCGGCTACTATCTATTTTTCATCTCCCTAAGTGATAAGGGGGCTCACCCCAAATTTTTTAAATTTATATGGCAAAACAACGTTTGCCAGGTCAGTTAGTATTAATATAAAAATGGCGTCTTACCGATTCTTACTTCAAGCTTTCAATTCTTACTTCTTTATACTCAGACTAAATGACACGCTCTCGCTTCACTGAGGTGTATTCAAACTGTCACTTATTTATTCATTCACATTCTACCCACATATATGAATTATATATATCTCATTGTTCGTTTAAAAAAGGTTGTTGTTCGACCGTTTTTTCTCCCACTCACTTTACAAACTCGACTAGAACAAAAAATTCTTTGCATTTTTCAGGTAAATATATAGCCTATGGCACTCATAAATAAAGTGCCTTTCTATTGGTAAAATAAGTTTCAAAATCGATTCAGTAGATCCAGAGATTACCCCTCTGTACCAAACTGTACCTCTTTTTAATATTAGAATAAATTAGATAGTAGGTATATTTTATATTGGTGGTTAGGTTTTTAATAATTAATAAGATCATTAAAGTTCTTCATATACGTATTCTTAGAAAAAAAATCAGTTTATAATATTATTAATTTAATCCTAAATCCTTGTTACATTTCGTTTCCAGCGAAGCGTGTGCATCTCAAACGTTATTCCGAGCACAATTCGCAGACGAAGTCGAGTCACGCCAATGTCAGTCAGATTGTACGCGCCTAGCATTTACCGCTCACTGTCATTTCACCATTTTGACATAAAAAGGTTCAATGTTAGCGGGCGACATTCATAAAACGAGATACGTCTAACCCTGGTTAGCCATGGATTGAATCATGAACCTGAAAGACCACTATTGCCTAAACTTTGTCTAGTGGAAGTCAAGGTCATAAAAGCAGCATATTTGTCGATAATTTTTAAAAACTGCATTTTTAAGTAATGCCAGAAAAATATAAAAATATAAATGGGTCACAATTAAACAATTACATAACTATTTAATTACTTATAATAAGTTATTTAAAAGCCTTGATTGTAGCCTAGTGGTTCAGACTTTTAGGTTTGAGTGCGATCCCACACACACCTACGACGTCATGTATGTTTTAAGCAATTAAATGTCACTTGCTTTAACGGTGACGGAAAACATCGTGAAGACACCTGCACTCCTGAGTTCTCAAAGGTGTGTTAGATCTACCAACCCTGCCAGCCAGCGTGGTGGACTATACCCTAACACCCTCCTCATTCTGAGGAGAACCGATTAGTCACCCATTTGCATCCACAACTATGTTAATTGGTTCGCCAAATGCCTTTGATCATTCCTTTTGCATAATTGTGAGATTTCAGTGTGCGCTACATTTCATTTATTTTTTTATTTATGTACCAAAAAAATCTATTACACTATATTTATAGCACACAGGATACCTTATCTCTAAACAGAGATCTCTACCAGATAACCTCGAGTATAGGAAAAATATTATTTTTAGATGTGATGTAGTATAAATACTAAAAATACTAATACATAGACTATAATAACTATATTATACTACAAATTGTACTAAAATATATGTCGGGGATTTTAAAACGATGTGAAAAGGAGATGAAAGGAGGAAGATGGGGAATATTGGGGAACACTAAAAGGGGGTGATGGTATTGAATGGAATCTTGGGTAAACGCAACGTAGATACTCCTATTGAACCGATAAATGATCAAATATGATCTCTAACAATTACGAGAGAAACCTAAGCAGTGCCTTGGACCTGTGACCAAGGTGTAGGCTTAAGGACGTCCTTTAAGTAATTACAACACTCGCCTCCACTGCTCAGGCTCTCTATTTAAACCCAAGGTTAAACGCACATAAACCGAATCTAACACAAGGCTAACCTAACCTAAGGCTAACCTAACCTAAGGCTAACCTAACCTAAGGCTAACCTAACCTAACATTGTGTTTACTAAACCACGTGGCAATTACATTGTAAGGACTTACGTGACCTTAGTTGGACAGCACTTCCACACTACACTGCACTTGAAACTATCACTATCACTTGCACTACTTAGATGATGTTCACTTCTTGAGAGACCGCGCACGACTAAGACTTCAGTTAGACTGTCAATCGCATATAAAGGGTCGAGGGTAGATACTGTCAAAACAACGGAAGTGACTACTACCCCACTCCCAACGCCATAGACAACGATAACGATTCGATTAATCGATAATCTTTTACTATGCTCCGACATATATATGCTAAAAAGCGTTAATATTATAAACTACATATAATATAAATATATATTTATGTCTACATGGGGATGCAATTTTTATATAATTTACATGTTAACAGTGATGTTGCTTCAATCTAAATTAAACACCTCAGTGCTTGAGTTGCCAATAATAATGTGCAGTGGTAAAGCGTTCCAGAGTGATGACGCATGCACCGTAGAAGATTTACCATAAAAAACTATATTGAATGCAGGTACAACAAGTGTTTTATTGGTGTAGTGTGGAGCGAGTAGGTTAATATCCCTTGGTGGGGAAACTTAAAATAGTTCGTGCAATTATGCTGGGGAAGCGCGTTTAAATGTTTAAAAAGAAGGAAAAGCGTATATTCCAGCGAAAGCGAATAGGGAGCTACTTAAGTTAAAGTCGGAAGTCAGACACGTGTTGAAATTTGCGCAGGCGGTAAATATACCGGATCCACAAAGTTTTGACGGCGATCAAGTTTATTAAGTCCTGAAACATCAGGATAGCAAATATTAGCGTAGTCTTAAAGAGGGAGCAGGAGAGATTGCTGACAGTTTCTTATTGATGTAATGTCTGTATGTAGTCGCTTATTGATGTAATTCACTTGATCAGACCACGACAAAGTGCTGTTAAATCTAATCTTCGGACCGCTAAAGCCACATCGTTTTGTTATAATTCCTTTTTCTTACGACACTTTCAAAGCAGCACAATCAAAGAAAAAGAAATTCTCTAGTACTCATCTTCTTATAAATTTATTTATTTTGTTTCAGTGTTTGATGCAACAGCCAAACCCCCATCCGGTATATTGAGCGGGAATGCAAACCAATATGGCGATTTCGACGAGTGTCTCGGCATTGATGACGCGGTTCGAGGCAAATACTGCCTGGCCTCTCTGGAAGTCAGCATTGGGGGTGAAATGGGCTATGATCAATTGGACTACTTGATACACAGCGGGCATTATATTAAGAGCAATATTACTGATGTAAGTTATTTATGTTTCATAGCTACTTAATGATTAAGGTGTCACGATTAAGAATTTCTATATCGAAGATAACGAAAAATCTACTCAAATTTTTAATGCAAGTTCCCAATAAAATGCTGGCATATTATATTCCTTGAGATGGACTGGTAGCTCATTGAATATTTGAATTGCGATACAATAACAATTATTTATATATAAACGTAATCTATATAATTTTTATTGTCTCGTTTCCCTAAAAATTTGGCCATACCTACACCTGAAAGATATAGGGATTCCTTTTCACAAAAATACATGTCTCTTTGATATACAGACAAGGTAAGGCGAGCACATTAAGAGAGGGAAACAATGGTTTACGAGAATCTTAGTAATGTGTCCTACATATAGCTCGCATACATTTTTTAGGTCAACGGAATTACCCCATAGGTTACCACTGATGAGACATATCAGTGACTTATTATAATATTGCATTTGTTGTGGCTAATTTGTTGATAGCAAACACTATTTTTTTTGTACATAGTTCATTAATATGATTTTTAAAATTATATGAAATCTTTTCAATCAAATTTACAATTGTTTTACAATTATAATAAGTGCACAATTGCATTGTACCACCTTTCATCTTAATCCGACATCAGGTGACTCCATTGCGGCTATTTCGACATACATGTATGTGTTACAACATCATTACATACAGCGTCTTAGTTTTATAATGATTATTTTACAAATACATCAATGCTAATGACTACATGATTGTTGTACCTAAACTCAGCTTTATTGTGAAGGTTGAAGGTAATTTTGGGCATGAACATTGAACACAGATAGATCCCATTTATTGATATTATTTACATTCGTATCAGTCAAGAAATTCTAAATAAACATTTACTTCAACTGAACCTGAAAATAATAACAGAAACATGAAAAAATGTGTAAATAAACCCTATACTATTATTATAAATGCGAAAGTAAATGTCAGTCTGTCGCGCTTTCACGCCAAAACTACTGAACCGATTTAAATGAAATTTGGTATACGGATATTCTAGATCCTGGGAAAGGACATAGGCTACATTTTAACGCGAAAAAAGGGTTGTGAAGGTTTGAAAGTGGGGATGAAAAGTTGTATTGAAGTATCGACATTTTTAGAGCAAGAAGCTTAAAACTTATTTTGTAGGCTTATATAAATAAATAATAATAACATTAAATGTTTGTAAAAGTTTTAACCTCTAGGGTGAAAAATATAACAGTATCTATTGTTGAAATAGGGCATAAAAGTTTGTATAGAAATATATAAGGTTTATGTGAATGTTTTATAAGTTTACGACAGGAGATACGTATGTGTCGTATTTGTAAAATAATGAGCCTAAATAATTAAAAATGATACCCAAAGACACTATTCCACGCAGACAAAGTCGCGAGCACAGCTAGTTTGAAAAAAAGCAAATTTTTATTTTTACCATTTTAAAAAAAGTCATTTCAATCATATAGTAAATATTTGAATGCTTGACTAATATATTAAAGAGAAACGAACAAAAAATCTAACTATTGTTAATTATGATGTTGGCAACGTTGATTTGAGCAGCATTTGATTTAATGAATCAGTTATATCAACGAAAAGGTAAAAAGTAACCAAATAATTGCGCCGCCATGACTAAGATGATTATTATGACATCGCGAATCATCAAGTACTTATGTTCCTCGGGAATAATATTCTAGTCTACTAGCCGTGATACTATAGGTCTGCGTAGGGTTGCCATGTCTAAAATTTTCCAACCAGGACAAGACGCGCAAAAACGCCGGATTTTAGAGCCCAGAACCCGAACATGTGAACGGGTTTTTTTAAACGTAGTCAGTGTAATAAAAAAAACAGTTGAAATGTCATAAATCACCTTTTTATTTATTTTCAGACCTTAAAATACAAAACCTAAATCTAACAAATTTCAATTAAATTTTTAAACCCGGACTACAAATGCAGCCCCGCCCGGACGCGCCCCGGATGCCCTCTAATCTAGGACAAATCCGGGGAAACCCGGATGGATGGCAACCCTAGGTCTGCGTAAATAGTATAAGTCGCAATTAATATTACCTGTGTATGGTTATGTAATATTCAAAAGTCTTTCAAGTCTTTATAATTTTTTTACTCTTAACGCTACAACGACAAGTGTTACTATTAATCTGTGTGTGTTGTGTTTGTGGCATCGTAGCACCCAAAGTAATAGACCGATTCTGATGAAGTTTTATTATTTACAAAGGTAATTTAATGGAGATGGTTCACAGCTATAATTTGTTAGGATCTCATCTGCCGTTTGAAGACTATCTAATAAATATTGAGTAGAGGTGAGATGGTATTTATCGATCCTTTCTTTCGATATCAAGTATCAATCATTAAGATCGACTGTTTTTTTATTGCATTTAATTAATATTTGTTAAGTCTTTATTACTGTTTTTACATTTTGTTTTCAACAATACAAAAAGATCGACTTATACAAGTAAATATCGATTTTTTGAAACCAATATCGTATGGTATCAATACTTGTTTACTGTATTAATTTAGAGTTTCAGTCGAGATTAGTTGAATTTTTTAATATATACTTATATATTGTTACTAAGACAACCTAAGCAAATGTTCTTGGCAACGTATATCGTGTGAGTACTTACGTGTGCCTTATATATATTATACAAGCAATTCAAATGCAGCCCATTCCAATACTTCATGCAGATTATTTATGTGCTTCTATTATAGTCGCATTGTAATTGTTGTTTTATCTATCACGTCATTTGTTATATGAAATTAATTAGAATATTTGTAGCTATTGTTTTTGTTTAGAAAATTGAATTGAAAATTCGAAATTATGGATCTGGACATTTGAAAACAAAATACATATAATAATTAAATATAGATTTTAATGAGTGAATTGTGAAAACCTCATACAAACTAACAAACATATGATATGCAAAGATAGAATATTAATAACTGCGGATGCTCAAAATATACCCAATCCCCCTTTTCCCAATCCAGAATCCAATCCTCCCCCTTCCTGTTTTCATTCAGAAGAGGAGACCCGCCTTAAAATAGCTTTTTCAAAATTTCGAGATAAAAGTTCAATTATTATATAATATTCAAGAGAAAATTGTTGTTTTGAGATTTTTGTGGAGGATTCATGTGACTGCCTCTATTCCTCGGAGTGCCTTGTATGAATCTGGGAAACCAAGAATCTGATTCATTTTATGCTTAAAAGCACATTTAAGCTTTTTTATTGTAGTAATATGAAAGTTATGTTCCTTTTTCTGGGACCATAATTATATCTGAAGACACAACTTATTCAAACAGATACATAAAATACAACCATTGCTCCCTTAAACATAATTGTAAAGTTTAATATTTACAAGAAGACTGTCATTCTAACTTGAATAGAATATTTAAGTTTGATATTAATATTCTGTTCACAATCCAAGTCACATTTGGGCGACACAGACATGATGCGTCAACGCACAAGTTCCTTATTCGGAATCGTCGCTTAAAATCATATGCTTAGATCTTTAAAACTAAGCAACGGATATTTTTAATAGATAGTGTGATTCAAGAGAAAGGTTTATATATATATTACATACATAGTAGAGAAACACTGAAAATTTTAGAGGTTCCTATTGTGATGTCGTAAATAAACAGATTTTTTTGCGTTTACATTGCCAACGCTGGCTGAACCCTACGAGATAGATCAAAATAATGTACTACAGTATTGTACACTTTAAAAAGGTCTACAAATAATTCCGCGATGGTATATGTCTATCTCTTAGGGATAACCCACAATAACCATTTTTTATCCTTTACTTTTTACGAGAAATAATGTCTTATTTACGAAGCGATTTTAAACAATACAGCTAATCCTTATCCAATTAAGTAATATTACAGATTTAAAATTCGGTTATGGCTAAATACACGTGTTAAATTGCACCCGGGGGAAGCCAGGACGGGTCGACTAGTCTACTTATAAAGTAATTACGTAATTAAGATTTACTTGTCTAGATAAACAAGTAAATTAAATAAATTAATATGATACGAGTACTATTTATTGAAATATTTATCTTGAAATTTCGAAAACGATTTGTAATTATTAGGAGAAATTTAGATAAACTGTCTATATTGTAATTTAATTTTTAACGTATTTTGCAAGAATTTTCATCTTTGATGTGAAGTGATCGCTCGTGATATTGTAAATCTTTGTGGTATTTATTTTCGAATGGTACTACATACTTGGTCCTGATTTTTTTGAGATAGTGCTATTAATAAATAAACGTTGATAAAAGCTCATTCGCCCATTTTCTAATATCCATTTTGGATTGACAGTCAGAAATTTATGCATTTTTATCGTACCATAAATGCCAGTACACAATACATATATTTTCAAAAAAGATATTTTTTTGTTTTTACATAACTTACCAACAGATGGCGCTGTACTATCGAATCTAAGGTAGAAAATATAGTAACTTATTTTTATACACAAATGGGAAAACAAATAAACAAAGACAAAGTCACTTACGTGAGAACATAATGGACCAAAAAGTATAAATTGTGGCCACATAAAATCATAGTTAGATAAGCACCCTGATAACTTTTTAAATATAATGTGCTAGCTGGGATTTGAATTCATTAAAGAAGTACATTTTTTTAGAGAAGACGGCAATTTATTATAAATTTGTGATCCTTTACAAGTAATATCATTTTTCGCATAATTTGTCCGAGTTTTAGGTAGAACCAGTAAACTTGGTCGACAGACACTACGATTGTTATTGACACGTTTCTTAAAAGACAAATTATAATATACTAGCTTTTACCCGCAACTTCGTTTGCGATATTAGGGTACCTAACTACAGTAGATCGTCTGTAGACATATTTAATAATTTCATGATGTAGTCATACTAACATTGCTCCCCAATATTTTACCCCTGATTCGTGACATCCAATGAAGAACCTTCATACTGAATTTCACTTGAATAACTTCAAAAACGGCAAAGTTTCATACTAACTTTACACCCCGGTTTTACCCCCTTAGGAGGTGAATTTTCAAAAATTCTTTCTTAGTGCTCCCCTACGTTATAAAAGGAACCCCTGTGCAAAATTTCAAGTTTAAACCCTTATAGTTTAGGCCCTGCGTTGATATCTCAGTCAGTCAGCTTCTCCTTTTATATATATAGATTGATTTATTAATTATTTTTCTTGTTACATTACAATTTGTTACATTATAAGTAAGTAAAAATTATTAAGGGTGTCAAATGCGAATACTTAAAAAGTATTTTATTTTGTTTTCTTTGAAGTTCTTGTAATTTAGTTTTACCAGCAATTACCCCATATTTCGATTAAATACAACAGTTGTGATTTGACAAAAGGTTCTCCTGTCTATTTGTTTGTTAAATGTAAGATAGTTGTCTGAAGTCAACAGTCAACGGATTATATTGGAGAATAATTTTATTTTTTGGTTTAAATACAATGTAACAGGTATTGGACGTATTTATAGTTAAAAGATTATGGTAAAACCATTTCAAACAAAACATCTAGATATTCTTGTACTTGAGTTATAATATTATTTATTTTGTTCCTAAAATAAACATACGTCCGTATATAAAGTTAAATGTCCATGTAGTTTCAATATATAAAGGGTTAGTAAAAGTGCACTTTTTCATTTTATAATTTAAATGCATATTTTTTGAGTGTTCTGGTATTTTTATTGGATTGTAAAGAAGACATGTTCCGATTAAATATGGAATAAAAAAATCAAATGTACCCCACGGCTCTGATGACAAGCCATTATAAAATTTTTCATGACTTTTTCAAAGACAACGTGTCTTTGAAATTGGATCTCTCAAGAATTGTTTCGGGTTTATTTGCATAAACCTGAGATATCAGAAAACCCCAAAGAAAAACATCGCACGGCGTTAAATCGCATCGCAGAGACCTACCGGTACGCACAGGATTATTACTGTCCATCCTGACGAAGTTTCTTCAAAATTTTTGACCACTCTTCGAATGGTTGACACATTAGGTGCACTTTCTTGACTGAAATTTCTTCGAAGTTTGCGAACGATCTCAGTATAACTTTCCAAATTTTTTGTAATAAGTTTTTTGTAACAAATATAATATTCACTCACATTTAATAATCGGAATAAACACATTATGTTACAGCTAGCAAATATCAGAGTTTCCCCTTGCACAAAAAAAAAAAAAGGTGTGTGTGCGATTCACACACGATAGAAGTGAAACTTCAGTAAATCGACAAAAGAATGAGATGAATATATATAATAATATAAAATAGTATGTATATTTCTGTCTCATTCTTTTCTACACATTTTTGTATTTGTGTCTCTTACCTGTCGTTTTTTCCGTTGCATCCGGTTTGAAATCACAACGATTCTAAAGAAGTTTCATTTCAATAATATAAAATAGTATGTATATTTCTGTCTCATTCTTTCCTACACATTTTTGTATTTGTGTCTCTTACCTGTCGTTTTTTCCGTTGCATCCGGTTTGAAATCACAACGATTCTAAAGAAGTTTCATTTCAATAATATAAAATAGTATGTATATTTCTGTCTCATTCTTTCCTACACATTTTTGTATTTGTGTCTCTTACCTGTCGTTTTTTCCGTTGCATCCGGTTTGAAATCACAACGATTCTAAAGAAGTTTCATTTCAATAATATAAAATAGTATGTATATTTCTGTCTCATTCTTTCCTACACATTTTTGTATTTGTGTCTCTTACCTGTCGTTTTTTCCGTTGCATCCGGTTTGAAATCACAACGATTCTAAAGAAGTTTCACTTCAAAAATAACACTAAATTTAAAAAGTGCACTCTTACAGAGACACCCTTTATTTAATTCAGTTATTTCTATTTTTGTTCCAGAGTAAAGAAGCTTAGAGTTCCATCGCGAATTCTTTTAGTAATTTTGTTGCTTAGTAATCAGTAGTTCATGTTAAAATTTGATATGGAAATATAATAAAAGTGCCTTAATTTGTTCGACATACCGGATAATCCTAACATTAATCGTTCTTTAACAAACTTATACTGACTAGGACGTGAGTAGCTTTTCAATGACACAACTTTGAATGATGTTATAGACGAACTTGAAATTAAAGCGTGGTTAGTTTAGTTAATTCTGTTTGCATCTATAATATGATTCCGTCACAGATAAAATTCCAACATTTCGTACACGATACGAACGATATTTTAATATTATTACCTGTAATCATCACAATAATCATCAGAAACATTTTCCATGTTGTTAAAGTTAAACCTATACAAATAAATAAAATTGGAGTGTCTGTTTGTAATATTAAAATAACCGCTTTATACTAAGTGCGGTACATATACCCGGTATTGTAAAGTTTCATCAAAATCCATTCAGTAGTTTTTGCGTGAAAGAGTTACAAACATCCATACATTCTTCCAAACTTTCGCGTTTATAATATTACTAGCTGTGTCCCGCGGTTTCACCCGCTATATTTTGGATAATTCACACTATATCATTATAAATTGAAGCCTATGTGTTATTCTGATGTGTAAGCTATATTATTGTTAATTTTCATCAAAATCAATTCAGTAGTTTTTGCGTGAAAGAGTAACAAACATCCATACATTCTTACAAACTTTCGTATTTATAATATTACTAGCTGTGTCCCGCGGTTTCACCCGCTATATTTTGGATAATTCACACTGTATCATTATAAATTATAGCCTATGTGTTATTCTGATGTGTAAGCTATAATATTGTTAAGTTCCATCAAAATCAATTCAGTAGTTTTTAAAAGAGTTACAAACATCCATACATTCTTGCAAACTTTCGCGTTTATAATATTACTAGCGGTGCCCCGCGGTTTCACCCGCTATATTATGGATATTTCACACTATATCATTATAAATTATAGCCTATGTGTTATTCTGATGTGTAAGCTATATTATTGTAAAGTTTCATCAAAATCCATTCAGTAGTTTTTGCGTGAACGAGTAACAAACATCCATACATTCTTGCAAACATCCGCGTTTATAATATTAGTAGGATAATTAGGAATATGTGTGCAGCTATAATTTAATAATACTTGTGTGGATATTTAATTCAAATGCAGTTATTTAATTCAGACAAGATTATCCATATTGGGTTAATAAAACAATAAAGTTATTAACAGTTAGTAAAATTAATGCGTTAAATAAATAATTTACCGTTACTGCAATAAACTCAAAGCTTTTCGTAGAGAAAGAAATTTTAAAGCGAACTTTCTATATTTTTTCCTTTTATCCATCTTGAGTTTTTATAAAAAAATTATATTAATAATCCAAAATTCAGTTAAAATTATTTTTTTTTTTCGGATGACTTGAATACTTTTAAAGCTTTCCTACAAATAAATTGTAAATAACAGAATTAGTTAAACTAGAAATTTGAATCACCATTTATGAAGAGGTATACGACCTCAGATGTCCGGCTCGTTCGGTAATGTTACATTATGTTACGTGAGCTGATTGTAAGATCTAGAGGAAAATCCTAAGGTCATTGATAGATCGACTATCATTTAAGATTATCAATGAACTTAAATAGAAGTACCTATTGATTAAAAAATAAATTAAAATACATTTTATTTCAAACTACAACCACGCTCGCTACGTTGAATTAATATTAGGGTTGTTTAACTCTTACCAAATCTTATATATATAAACTAGCGGCCTGCCCTCGCTTCGCTCCGGGTATTTAAAAAAATATTATAATTGATGTCCTTAAATTGTCACTCTGTAATTGAGTAGATTTTCATTATTTGAAAAATGAGAGAGAGAGAGTAAGAAAAAGTTAAAGAAAAGCGACAGATAATAGAAGAGGGAAGACAGAGCAAAAATAAAATTGAATAGGTAAAGGAAAGAGAGAAAGAGAGAGAGATAATCGAAAGAAAGAAAGTGAAAAGAGACTAATCATTCTGAACAGATAAAAATAAAAATTAAAGAGAGAAAAAAGAGAGAGGGTGAGAAACAATGATAGTATTAAAAGAGGAAGAGAGACGGAAATACTATAGACTTCTCTCAGTAAAAGACTTTTTAAAAACGGATTAGTAGCAACAAAATGGCCATATTCTATTATTTAAAAAATGTACATGGCAACACTAAATCACTTTTGTCCCTCACGAATAGTGTAGTTTTCTAACAGTGATTGAATTTTTAAAATCGGATTAGTAGCAACAAAATGACCATATTCTATTATTTAAAAAATGTACATGGCAACACTAAATCACTTTTGTCCCTCACGAATAGTGTAGTTTTCTAACAGTGATTGAATTTTTAAAATCTGATTAGTAGCAACAAAATGGCCATATTCTATTATTTAAAAAATGTACATGGCAACACTAATTCACTTTTGTCAATCACGAATAGTGTAGTTTTCTAACAGTGATTGAATTTTTAAAATCGGATTAGTAACAACAAAATGGCCATATTCTATTATTTAAAATATGTACATGGCAACACTAATTCACTTTTGTCACTCACGAATAGTGTAGTTTTCTATCTGTGAAAAAATTTTTTAAATCGGATTTGTAGTTCTTGAGAAACTCTTCAATTTACAAAATGGCCACCTTATGGCACTTAAGCGACCATATCTTTTTAATTAGAGTATTTATGGCAACACCACATAGCCTATGTTACCCGGAAAGGATGTAGCTTCCTATCTGTGAAAGAATTTACGAAATCGGTTCAGTACTTTTCGAGGCTATTCGCAACAAACAAACAAACATACAAACAATCAAATCTTTCCTCTTTATATAATAGTATAGATATAGATGAATACCTATTTCCCTTCGTCACACCATCACACGTAAACGGCTGGACCGATTTCAATAATTCTTTTTTGTTGTGTTTGTTATTGTTAGGAGAAGGTTCTTATGTAAGAAAATATTAAGAAAATAGCGCGGAAAATTATTAAATTTTCATAGTTAAAACAGGACGACGTCTGTCGGGTCAGCTAGTCGGATATAAAAGTTTCGAATCATTTGTCTTTATTATTACTATTGTTTATTTTTACCATAATGATTTGAGAGTAACGGATAGTCCAACATTTTCTTCTAGAAACACTGTTAATTTGATTGGCTAGTAATTTCTATTGATTAAAAATTATAATAACTACTAAGCTGACCCGGCAAACGTTGTTTTGCCATATAAATTTGCGGCGGGCCACCCTTATCACTTATGGGGATGAAAAATAGATAGTAGCCGACTCTCAGACCTACTGAATATGTATATAAAATTTCATAAAAATCGGTCGAGCCGTTTCGGAGGAGTATGGTAACTAACATTGTGACACGAAAATTTTATATAATAGATATCGAAAGCTAAATGCAGTCTGAAAATTCTGAAATCGGTAAAATAATGTTATTCATTTTTCTGTATATATTTTATATATCCCTAAGCATTCCTGTATATTTTATCTAACAATCCTACTAATATTATAAACGCGAAAGTTTGTAAGGGTGTATGTATGTTTGTTACTCTTTTACGCAAAAACTATTGAATGGATTTTGATAAAACTTTACAATAATATAGCTTACATATCTGAATAACATATATTTATTTAAGTGATACAGCTACAAGAACGCTATCTAATAGCAAATTGTTAAAAAATTATGATTGAAATATGTTTGTAACGGCGTAGTAATTATAGAAGTATTAGCTAACCCAAAAAACGTTGCTTTCCATATTATTTAATTTTTGGAGATGATCATCCTTATCACCTAGGGGTATATAAAAAAAATTGGTAAAAAAATCAAAGGCGCTCCCTGCTCTCTGTCTGTCTGTCCCTATGTATGCTTAGATCATTAAAACTACGCAACGGATTTTGATGCGTTTCTTTTAATAGATAGAGTGATTCAAGAGGATGGTTTATATATATAATACATGCATATAGAGAGAAACACTGATAATTTTAGAAGTTTCTAATGTGATGTCGTAAATAAACACATTTTTTGCGCTTACAATGCAAACGTTGGCTGAACCCTTCGAGACAGATCAATATAATGTACTACAGTATTGTACACCTTCAAAAGGTCTACAAGAAAGTCTGGGATGGTATATGTCTATCTCTTAGAGATAACTCACAATAACCATTTTTTATCCCTTACTTTTTACGAGAAATAATGTCTTATTTATGAAGCGATTTTAAACAATACAGCATTAACCCTTATACATTTAGATTTACTCTTTAAATACATTGTTCATTTAATATAGACCAATATGGCCCTTTACAGCATGAAATTTAAATGATTAGTTTCGAAGATATTACAGATTTAAAATGCAGGGACTTAGCAGTTACGGCTAAACACGTGTTAAATTGCACCCGGGCGAAGCCGAGGCGGGTCGACTAGTTTAAAATAAAAGCCATAATGGAATCATTAATATAATTTACAGTTTTTGTGATCATTACCTATAAATGTTTTTGATTATCTGCAATCAGAGTTACACTAACTAGCAAAGTACTTGGAAATAAGAAAATAAATCCTTCCATCATTAATCCAAGAAAAGATTACGGAAAATCAAGGAAAAACATTAGCGAAAAAATGAATAACGATGATGAATAACAAAACGGTTTATATCATCTGGATCGTGATCACGCAAATTCCAAGGTCTGATTCCCTTGTTAATATTCTGCGAGGAGCTCACTCACCCAACATTGTCTTATTTGGACTCCAGCTTTATTTCAATTCATAATTCTTTTTGTAACACAATGCCGTTTGACCAACACTGTTTTATGCTGGAATTTAAAACTTCAATCAATCGTTATAAAGATAGTTTCCTTCTATTCTTTCATCATTATTTGTTTTTCTATTCAAAATACAAAAAGTTATTCTTTTGCTAAGTACATTTTTTTTAAACTATCCGTCACAGAAACAGGCTTAGCATATTTGTTGTCACTAGGACTCCCTTTGTTGTAAGAATCCTTCAAAGATGCCTTCAATTTAAGTGAGTCATACAGTAGAAAATAATTTATAGTTTAGTCTTATAAAGTTAACTTAATTTTTAACTATTTTATTCCTTTAAGGCCATCTTTCTTAGTCGAAATTTGAAAAAAAAAGCACGTGTCCTCGGTTATTTGTCATTGACCAATTAGACACGAACTAATGTTATCATTAGAGATCATTAATATCCAATTGTGATGCTCTCATTTTTAGGGAATTAGAATCAAAATTGTAATAGTATTATGGTCGTCGGCCAGTGTCAAAAATAAAAATACGACCTTAATTCACTAAATTTTTAATTTAAAATGTAATCGAAGTTAACAATACAGTTTTATCGTAACTTTATGTCTAGTATTATTGTGACATTTCCACATTCAATTCAACCATAGACAACAGTTTGACACAAACAAAATTTTTGGCTCTTTTATATAAGAGAGAAAAGAATAGAAGATCTAAAAATCTTCTCTCTTATATTGTTCTAAGATTACTTACATATTTTATTAATCAAACTCAATATGAACCAAATACATGTTGTACTCGATATTATCAATCATCACAACTTTAAATACATTCTTTATTTGGCTCTTAAAAATATATTTATGTTCCAAAACGTCACATTGATAATTTTAGGCGGGAAATGTTCCGATTGGCCAAAAGAATTGCGCGCGTCCGCGGTCGGTAATGTTGACATTAGAAGAAATATTAAATCATTGCGATTGCCATACCACAAAATAAAGTCATGAAACATACTATAATAACTAACAAAAATATTATTTTTAGATGGGCCATAGAGTTCCAAGATTCTCGAGCATCCTATGGGGAGTGTGCATACCGAGCTCATGCAGCAGTTTTGACCTGGAAGATGAGCTGTCACTCAAAATGTCAAGCCTCGGAATATCTGTCAAAGTGCAAAACACAATGTGCACTGTTAAGAATGTCAAAAGACCATATTCTTTTGGGAAAACTTTAGCTATGTAAGTAATCAAAATAGGATTAATGTAACCAAAAATGGACATCAACTTTATCCCCTATGGTTTTCATTATATAGACAAAATTCTATTGATTACCCAGAGAAGCGAAGTGTGGTTTTATTTTTTTTTAACCTGTCTGTTCTAAGGCATTATATACGATGAAAGGATTCTAAAAAATATAATATATATTAAAGATATTTACTTCAATCCGCCATATTTACTACTAGCTGCACCCCGCGGTTTCACCCCCTGTATTTTGGATAATTCACACTATATCACTATAAATTATAGCCTATATGTTATTCTAATGTGTGAGCTATATTATTGTAAAGTTTCAACAAAATCCATTCAGTAGTTTTTGCGTGAAAGAGTAACAAACATACATCTAAACCCATACATTCTTACAAACTTGCGCGTTTATAATATTAGGAGGAAAATACTATTTAGAGCTCATGACGTCACGCCTTAGTAAATTATTTGCTTTTGTAAATCGTTGAGGGTATACAATGCGACATTTACTAAGGCGTGACGTCACCAACTACGCCATGACATTTGATAGCGTCTTCTGTCCGTCTTATAAATATAATTTGTTTGTTTTTCAGAACATTTTTCTTAGCTATCCTACTTCTACTCAGTTTGGGTACAATATTGGATGATGGTAAGGAAGGGAATACAAACTTTGAGAAGTTGCTGAACGCGTTCTCGCTGAAACGTAACGTGAGGAAAGTGTTTGACGTGACCGATTCACCGACGAGGGTGAGAGGGGTTGATGCGTTCAGAGGAGTGAATGCGTTTGCATTGCTCCTCGCTCATAAGTCCATGGCGATGGCGCATAGTCCTTACGTTAATAAGGCAAGCTATTCTGAGGTAAGTAGTCCTTTAATATTATAATAATAAATACTCATTAATTTTTTTTTTAATTTTGATCTAAGGCCATGGTAAACGACAAGCGTTTCGTTGCATTTAATGTTAACGTTGGTCGTGTCAAAATTGATAAAACATTTGTTATAGGTATTCAGTATGCCATGGGCTGTAATAGGACGTTCCGCAATCCTGTATACAGACAGCTTCCTGTATCTCAGTGGATTCTTGAACGCTTACAATCTTCTTCAGGATTTAGAGAAGAAGGGCACCATTGACATGAAGGACAGATTACTGGCTAGATGGTTTAGGTAAAAGATTTTTTTTAATATTATTATATACTAATCAACCTGCTCGTGCTTCGCTAGGATGACACCTTTTTGAATTATAATGACTAAAACATCGCCTATAGGTTACAGTTTTTGGTAACATTTTTTCGTTGAATTTTTTTTATTTTACCCTCCGATTAATCAATTATATCGTAATACAAATCCATCAATAACTTATAAGGAAAAAAGTATAATAGTAAAGAAATACAATTTTTGCCTTGAATACATAAAATTTAATTTTAATGATACCTTGTGGTTATATTATAATTTATTTCGCTTCTATAAATAATAACTGGTAATATAAATCTTTATATAGTACTAGTTACCCCTCCCCGCCTTCGCCGGTATATAATTTACCATGTGTATTTAAGTTTAATTTTATATTTTTATTATATCGTTATATTTTACATTTTAATATTTATATGGTTACTAATTCCTAAAGACAACAATTTATATTGACCACAGCTCTATATTGACATCATCTCCTATTTTATGCCATTCAGTCCTTTTTTCGTGATAAAACAAAGTATATGTCATTATCCAAGGTCTAGTTTATCTCTGTACGAAATTTCATCAAAATCGGTTCAGTTGTTTGAGCTTGAAAGCGTATCAAACAAACAGCAACAGTAAATGCGAACTCTGAACGCTTACATCTTTTAAACTATGCAACTGATTTTAATGCGGTTTCCACCAATAGATAGAGTCATTCAAGAAGAAGGTTTATACGTATAATACAAACATATTATAATAGAGAAGTTGGGGCGGATCATTAGTTATAATTTAAATACATTCCTCATTCTTTCTGTTAAAAATGTGGAGAAGTATTTCCATGTTCTCCTGATTGTAATGAAACTTAGCAAATATGATAAGAAATAAAATCTTTTATTGAAAGATTTATGGAAAAACAGAAAAGGATAAAAAAAATATCTCTTATCTCTTTCTGTTTTTCCCAAACAATTAAATTTACCACATTTAAATATCATTAAGGACATCTTTACATCATCACATTGGAGTACATGTTTGACATTTTCAAATAATGTATATTTAATGATTTTTTTATTACATTAAAATATTGACTCGTGACTTAAATTACTTTTAAATAGTTGGTTATTTAATAATACTAGTTATTCGACCCGGATCCCAGCAATTTACCACGTGTACTTTAATATTAAATTTTAAATATATGTATTGCTGTACAAAAATGTCTAGACATTCAAAAAAATGTATCTCACAGGAAATATGATTTTTTTCCGCGTAAAAGGTAGCCTATGTGTTAATCTAGCTTATAAAGTATCTGTGTGATAAATTTCGTTGAAACCTGTTCAGCCGTTTTATGATTGAGTATCAAACAGCTAAACATTAGTAAGATTCTTCGAAGTACAGAAGTAAACGAGGTCTGAATAATTAGGTGAAAACTATCAATCAATTTGAATTAGGCGAAAATGTTGTTAATTGAATGTTACCACTATTGCAAAAGCATGCAAAAAAAAAATACCCATTGTATTAAGAAGATTTTGGTTTAGGTTTTTTTGAAGTCGGATAAAAGTAGTACTGTAACAAGACCTAATTCAAAAAAATTAAACTAGATGGTGCCACCAGTCAATTGTATCGCGCAAGCACTTTTTACTTTCAAATCGTGTAACAGCAACCGTTACCAGCAATCCGTGTCTAATTCAGCAGGATCTAAATCGGTGTCCAGTTCAGCCGGTTCTAATCCAGCGATCGACAGTGGTTCAGCGTCTGCTCTCTGTAAGGAGATACCCGCGGACACTGACTGTTGCACCAGTCATAGGGCTACCACTGCACAGTAGCCCGTCCAACGTCAACAGCCACAACCCGGGATTCCTATTGTTGCCCTGTTCAGACTTCGACCATACTCATAATCATCGTGCAGCCAGCGACAGACTTGCGCCAGTCTACTCGGTCATCGAGGTCATCGAGAAACCCATCATCACCGGCATCTCATCAAGCTTCTCCCATTACATATTTACAGTACTCATTTATTTGCTCTCCAAGTATATTCAGTATTTGTTTTTACTTTTCGCATTGGCTATTAATTTTTTAGTATTTTCAAAATAATTATAGGACAGCACAGTTAGTAAAATTATAATTATTATATGTATATTATGTGTATATCTATATAAATAAAAATTGATTGCGTGTTTGTATATACGCGCATAGCTTCAGAACTACTGTCCTAAATCGGTTAATTCTTTATTTGTTACGTGAGTTATTGTCAGGATAAGGTTTATATAAAAGAAAAAGTGAGTGAAACAGAAGAAATTTAACGGAACAGAGGTTGTAGGAAATCTGTTCCCCTACTGGCTTGCGACCACCAGCATGCGAGTGTCTCTGGTGCGTTCCGGTCGATCCACCTGTGGGCCAGATCAACCCCCTCCCTCTCCCATCCTATTAATGCGGTAGTGAACACCGGGTTCTTGCTCAGGGTACACTGAAACCGCAGCATTCTTCTCTTCGCTCCCCTTCCCTACTCTATACTCTCTAGTTTTACCGATGTGTATGATATCCATCATAAAAAAAAGAATAAATGAGTGAGTGAGCGAATGAGTGTAAGTGAAGTACTTTATAACCTAACATCTATTATTAATCTTAAATTTACAAACAAAAGTTATTGTTATAAAAATTTATAAAACAAATAAGTAGTACAATTTGTATGCATTTGAACTAACTTGATATACCTTTTCTAGACTGTTCCCGCTATTCCTGAGCTTGATGCTATTCTGCACATATATTCTCCCTGACGTCAACAACGGCCCTCAATGGAACCTAGTAGTGGAGGAGCACAGCAGGGTCTGTGAGAAGAATATGTGGAAGAGCTTCCTTTTCATTCATAATTACTTTGGATTTGAGGAAATGGTGAGTGCTGTAAAATATTTTAGTCTTATTTTTTTTTTAATTTCAATTTAGGTTACTAATACTAGCGTACTGACCCTTCTAGGTTCCAACTAAGGTAAATGATTATGATAGTGATTCGAAACACTAAGCTACTATCTACTATATCTTTATTAAATTGTAGCAATTAGCGACACGTCATTTTAGGGTTTCGAACCCAAAGGGTAAAAACGGGACCCTACTACTAAGACTCTGCTGCCGTCCGTCCGTCTGTATCTTATGAATGGTGATAGCTAAACAGTTGAAATTTTCACAAATGATGTATTTCTGTTGCCCCTATAACAACAAACACTAAAAACAGAATAAAATAAATATTTATGGGGATTCCCATATAATAATCCTCCTTACTCTCCAAAGTGATGGAACGTATAATTAATATTCAGCTCCTTGGTTACCTAGAGGAAAACTAGCTCAACAGTGTGGTTTTCGTCATGGTCGCAGTGCTGGGGATCTTCTAGTGTACCTTACTCACCGCTGCAGATGCAGGCAGATGCCGCCATTGAGAGCAAACGAGAAGCTATGGCTGTTAGCCTAGATATCGCTAAAGCATTCAATCGGGTTTGGCATAACGCTCTATTAGCGAAGCTACCTTCCTATGGACTATCCGAGGAATTATGCAGTTGGGTATCCAGTTTCCTTAGTGGAAGGAGCATTAAGGTCGTTGTCGACGGTATATTCTCGGACACCACATTCATTAACGCTGGCGTACCCCAAGGCTCAGTGTTATCGCCTACGCTGTTTATTCTGCATATCAACGATATGTTGTAAATCAGCAACTTTCGTTGCTATGCGGATGACAGTCTTTATACTGGCCGGGCAAACATTCCTCACAATGAGGTGGAAGAAAAAAGAGAAAACCTGGTGTCTGAAATCGAGACCTCTCTGGAGCAGGTCTTTGAATGGGGTAGACATAATCTTGTCCAATTTAACCCTATGAAAACCCAGGTTTGCGCGTTTACAGCAAAAAAGACTCTCTTTATCATAGCGCCCCAATTCCAGCACATTCCCCTTTCATACCGGCAATAGTATTGGGATCCTTGGTGCCGATATATCGAACGATGTCAAATTTCGGGGTCATTTGGAGAGTAAAGCCAAACTGGCTTCTAAAAAACTGGGCGTACTTAACAGGGCGAGAAAGTACTTCACAACGTAACATCGGATGTTGTTATACAAAGCCCAAGTTCGTCCGCATATGGAGTACTGTTCTCATCTTTGGGCTGGCGCCCCTAAGTACCAGTTGCCCTCTTGACTCTATTCAACGACGAGCTGTTCGTGTTGTCAATGATCCCATACTCACAGACGGTTTAGATGAACTAAGTCTCCGGAGAGACGTTGGATCTCTGTGTGTTCTCTATCGTCTCTACAATGGGGAATGTTCACAGGAATTGTTCGAGTTAGTGCCCCTGACACTTTTCCGCTATCGCACTCTACGCCGCTGGGACAGATTCTATCCACACCACTTGGATGCTTGGCATGCCAGCAATGTACGTGCGTCTAGATCATTCCTTCCACGCACGTGGAGGCTGTGGAATAATCTGTCACCAGTGGTTTTCCCAGAGCGCTTTAATATGGGGTCTTTAAAGACCCAGTATACAGGTTCCTAAGAAAGTAGGGTTGGCAACGCATTTGCAATTCTCCGCGTATTGCAGATGTCCATGGGCGACGGTGACCATTTACCATCAGGTGGGCCTTCTGCTTGTTTGCCTCCTTATCGTATAAAGAAAATAATAATAATAATCATAATTTTTTGCCAAATATTGGTACGGAACACTTCGTGCGCGAGTGTAACTAACACTTGGCAGGTTTTTTTTAATTAATATTTTTCTAGTTTTGAAATATTTCCCGAAAAGTTATGTATATTAGTACTGTTAACAATCTACTACTAATATTTAAAAGATATATAATATTAGTAAATGAGACGAATCTATTGTAATAAGTATCATTAAGAGAGAAAGAGAAAAAATAATTATATATCAAAAATTCATTATAAGTCCTTAAACATTATAAATGCAATAAGTTCAGTTGTCTGTTCAAATAACTTATCTTTTATTCAAAGTTATCATCAAAGATTAATTTCAAACAAAAGTAATTATTCAATAGACTAGTAATATTAAATGTCGGAGATGTGACCTTGCGACTCGTGACCGAATCCTCTATCTCTCATTGAGTAAAACTACTATCAACTAATAGGTATAGTTAAAGTTTAATTGTTTGTTATCCAAATATTATGACATGATATTCAATAAAAAAAACACTAGAACAGCTATCAAACCGCTCTGACTTTGCACGGAATGTAATTCATCAATCATATTATGCTTAAAGGTGACAGAAAACAGTGTTATTTTAACACAGCGCCATCTATTAAAAGCTTATAACAAAAGTTGTAATGAATATTTAACTAACATACACTGAAAATGGAACATACAAATATCAGATACATAATTTTACATATATCATAATTTTACATATAATACCACCATCAACGTGCCGGCCACTCTGGAGCCGAATGGAATAGCACGTGATGATGGTAAGCGCCCGGATGGTGTGATGCTCATTCCATGGCGCCATGGAAGGTCGCTGGTATGGGACGCCACGTGCGTAGATACCATGGCACCTTCCCATATTTTAGCATCTTCATCATGCGCTGGTACAGCAGCTGCGAACGCTGAAAATGCAAAGCGGCGCAAATATGCTGGCCTTGGCGAAGGCTACATATTTGTGCCGTTTGGCGTAGAGACGATGGGTCCATGGGGGTCGGAGGCGCGCCGCTTTCATAAAGAGGTTTCAGCGCGTCTGTACGATGTGACCCGGGATCGGAGAGCTGGCCTGCATTTTGGGCAAAAAATTAGCATTGCTATCCAAAGAGGGAATGCAGCCAGCATCTTCGGCACCTTCCTATCTGATTGCGATGAGGCCTTAGGTTAGGATTTTAGTTATAGTTTATTTTTAGTCGATATATTGTTTAAACTTAAAGAAGTTTTAATTAATTTACAAGCCGCCTGACCTCGCTTCGCTTTGGATATTTAAAAAATAGTTAAAACTCGATAATAGTGTTCAAAAAGAAAGAGAGAATAGGGACGGAGAACTAAGGGGATAGAAAGTTAAGAGTTAAGAAAAGAGAGGGTAAAAGAGAAAACGAGAGGGACGGGAATAATGTAGATTCGTATCTGTAGAATCATGTTTAAAATTAGATCAATATGGCCATATCTTATTAAACATAATACTCTTGACACATAAAATACCTAGGTCACCTGCTCTGGTCTGCTCTCTAAATAAAATTGGAGTGTCTGTTTGTAATATTAAAATAACCGCTTTTTACTAAGTGCATATGTACATATACCAAAATAACATTTTTTACAATTTTTGTCTATCTGCCTGTTCCTTCCGGCTAATCACTGAAATGGCTGCACTGATTTTGACGGGACTTTCACTGGCAGATAGCTGATGTATTAAGGAGTAACTTAAGCTATTGAACTTTACGCTACGACCCATAGGAGTGAACACGCGATTGAAGTCGGCTAGTAAAATTAATATTATGTTCGACACTGTTTTGAATATCAATGAATATTATAAGAAAATTCAAAATATTTTTTAATAAAGTTTATTTACATTTAACTAAAGTATGTAGGTACCATTTTGTTCGCTAACTTTTTGCCATCTTGTAGGTAGGGACATGATCCCATTGCTATAGAAATTTTGGGACTTCTGATCTAAAAATCGTGACAAGTAGTTTTGGCAGTCCCCTCGTGATATTAACCTGACACTGCCTAAAGAATTCTGAAGAGACCGAAACAGGTGGAAATCTGAAGGTGCAAAGTCAGGACTATTCGGCGAATGCATTAACACCTCCCAGCCAAACTCTCTTAATTTTTGCTGAGTGGCTAAAGATGTGTGATGTCTAGCGCTATCATGATGAAAAACCACACCCCTTCTGTTGATTAATTCCGGCCGCTTTCTCTCAACTTCTTGCTTTAATCTCATCAGTTGTTTGCAGTAGAGTTCAGAATCGATGTTCCTGCCTAGTGGTAACAGCTCATAATGAATAATGCCCTTCCAATCCCACCACACACATAGCATCACCTTGTTGCGAGTTAACCCGGGTTTCACCACAGTCTGTGAAGCCTGACCGGCCTTTAACCACGACCTTTTTCGCACGTTCTTGTCGTACGTGATCCACTTTTCATCACCAGTTATCAGCTTCTTCAAAAATGGTTCGGTTTCATTACGTCGTAATAAAGAATCACAAATGAGTACACGGTTCATTAGGTGTTTTTCAGTGAGCTCGTGAGGTACTTAAACATCGAGCTTTTTTGTGTACCCAGTTTTTTCAAATGCGCCAAAACTGTTTTGTGGTCAATTTCCTGTTCTTCAGCTACGTCGTAACTACTGATATGCTGATCTTGCTCCACTTTTTCGAAAATGGCATCCATTTTATCCGTAATAGGGCGACCTAAGCGAGGTGCATCTTTGACATCAAAATTACCGGATTGAAAACGCTTAAACCAAATTAGTGCTACTCTCACAGACACTGCACTAGGTCCATAAACATCGTGATTTTTTTTCGCGGCTTGCGTTGCATTTTTACCTTTTTTGTAGTAAAATTTTAAAATGTATCGAATTTCTTCATTAGATTCACTCATCTTCACAGTACGAAAAACAAATGAAAATCACACATTTTCCTAATTTGAATTTGGAATTATCTTCTTTAAAATGTAAACTTTGAATGATACCAAAACCAGCCAGATACAAATAGTATAGCCAAAAAGATTTTATTACAAGTTCATACATACTTTAATGCGAAAAGACTTTTTCCCCAACCTATTATTTTGCCTAATATATAAACTGTTACAATAAAAAATTAGGTCATTAATCCAGATAAAATCTATCCTTTCTTAAAAAACATAAAATCAAAAAATGTCATCTATTTGATATGTAAAAATTATTTAAATTTTCCATATGCTAATATATAAATAGTGACATTGATCTTTACTTAAAATAATCTTACTATCTTACTATTAAAATTTTGTATGTTTGTTACTCGGTCACAAAAAAACGGGTGAACTGATTTCAATCAAATATAATGCACAGATACTTTATAATCTGGATTAAAAAGTAGGCTACTTTTTATCTCGAATAAATTCATAATTCCTGCGGGAAAATAATAAAATGTATATTGAACGCCTGAATATTTTAATACAGCAATAAATTGAAAATAATATATATATATCAATAACAAATCTTAATTGTATAAAATCAGGAGTCATAATATGTATATATGTAATCTAAACTTCGTTGGTCATCCGTATCCTGCCAATACAATACCTCTCCTTATTTGCTTATTATGCAGCCACACCGAACTGCAGCATTTGAAGGAAGTTTCCGTTACAACTCCATAAAAATTAGGAATAATCTACCTCCTCCTATTCGAAACGTCGAATCGTTAAATGCATTCCGATTCAAATATAAAACGTATCTGCTAAATACCCAATTGGATCTTCCTTCGACAGACGCAATATAGTTGGTATTTATTTCTTATACTTCTTTTTCTATTCTTACCCGTGAGGGGACGGGCTAGAATACTATTCCTCTCGGGAGAGCATCTCGTACGAGTCGAGTAACCCAGCACCCTATCGGTGATAGGGTATCCGTTCCCCGACTGGCTTGCGACCTATTAATGCTGTGGATCTAGTGGACTCTTGCTCAGGTGTGCTGAAACCGCAGCATGTTTTTCTTCAGTCCCCCTCCCCACTCTATCTTCGAGGATGCAACGCATCGATCAGGTGGACTATCTGCTCGTTTGCACCTAATGTACTATAAAAAAAAAATCCTAATTTTTTTTGTAGGTTGAATAAGTATTCATAGATAGGCTTAATCACCGCACGTCACGACTGGTTAGGGTAGTTATTAAAAATCAGTGCTGGGCTTAAGTCCAGCAAAGGCTGCATACCTTTTTGGGACGTAACACTCTTCCTTTTTATTTACTTTTTTATTTTAATTTATGTAAGGTTATTGTGTTATGTATGTCCCAAATAAAGAAATACATTACTATACTTTAATCTATAGATTTCGATAAATAATGAATCTGCTAAAACAATAGGTCGCCGTGCATTATTAAAAGTTCCCATACTCGTTATATAACCCGTCACCCGCTGTCAAGTGTTAAGTGTGAAGTTGTACAGTTTTTGCTGAGCATTTTGTGTATTGTGATGTCGATATGACCTAATTACTGTGAGATGTATGTTGAACTACTTCAATTGTATGTATAATGTTAGATATGAGGCAATGGTCGTTAATACATCCTTTATTGTCACACTTGCCTATAGGTTGTTATATAAAGTGACCTATGGAGATGTTTAGTAATGAAAGATATTATGTAATAAATAAAAATAAAAAACTAAGTTTTTTTATGAGCGATATTACATTAATTGGTCGTTAACTGGATAGTACATACCTAAACTAATCATCGATCGTTTAATGGAAAAACGATCTTTTGAAAAGCAATTGATATTTTGCACTGAAATTACAGTTTTATTACTAAACTACTAGCGCGACTTCGTTCGCGTGTTGCTCTGCTCCTGTGGGTCGTAGCGAGATGTTAAATAGCCTAAGTTACTCCTTGTTGCATCAGTTATCTGCCAGCGAAAGTCCCGTCAAAATTGTCCCACCCATTTCAGAGATTAGCCGGAACAAACAGACAGACAAAAATAGAAAAAAAAATGTTGTCGTTGGTACATGTACCGTGTATACATGCATATGCACTTATGCGGTTTTTTTATATTACAAACAGACACTCCAATTTTATTTCTTTGTATGGATAAACAATATCATAATTGATTTAGCATTCTTCATACACCATCTAGTATATTCGTCAGATTCATTGTTTTAGAATAAATATAAAAATAAAATAAAAAATAGATTTGATCCATCAAATATAACTAAGAGACTGTAAAAATGCATTCGTGAATAGGCGTATCGTTTGGCTTGGATATTGCGTTATTAATATGCATTAAGGAGGACAAGACAATAAATTTTTACTAGCTATAGAAGGGAATGGTATTCTTATATAATAGGTATATAAATTGTCAACCGCAAATTCAACTTATTTACCTTAACCCAAAAAATGAACGTGTGGTTTCCAAATGATAATGTGGAACTCGATATTACTAAAACTATCATCATCATCATCACGACCCGTCAATGGCCCACTGCTAAGCCAGGTCTCCTCCTCAGAATGAGGAGGGTATTAGGCCACAGTCCATCACGCTGGCCCAGTGCGGGTTGGCAGACTTCACACACCTTTGAGAACTTTTAGGGAACTCTCAGGAGTGCAGGTTTCCTCACGATGTTTTCCTTCACCGTTAAAGCAAGTGATATTTCATTGCGTAAAACACACATAACTCAGAGTCAGAGGTGTGTGCCTGTGTGGGGGATCGAACTCGGACCTCCCGAGTAAGACTTGAAGTCTCAACCACTGGGTCACTGATAAAACTATGTGTTTGTTAGTAATATTATAATACCTACTAGCTGACTCGAACGTTCGTACCGCCTAACAGTTTTAATATCTAAAATACTCCACTATCCGAATATTTCGGATATATATTGTCGATTCGAAACCTTTAATTAAAATACGTTCATTAATTTTTAGAGGTCACCGTATCGACGGGATGAACATTAAATGTTTGACAGTTACGAAACCTATCAACACTTTGTATGGGAAAATGTTTTTTCTTATATTTTATTTCTTTGTCAGTTTTCGTCATGTGTTTATATAGTTATTCTGCTATTCGGGACGGAGACAAATACAACAAATCAAAAACCGATTTTCATAATCGGTGCAGCCGTTCTCGAGTTAGAATTGTTCAAACAAACCCAACTTTGTTTTATATATTAAGATATTTCATGATGTATGTATTGGAGGCAGAATAATTTGAGTACCTTTGAAAATAAGTAAGTAAAGTTTACTTTACAAATGATATATTTGTGTGGTTTATATAAATGATACACCATTAGTGTCTTAGTGAAAATTGTTTACAAAGGATGACTTATCTCTACAATAGGGATTTCTTTCAGAGACCCTCGTGTTGATAAGTTTATTTTTGTAAAAGAAGCAAAACAAAACGAAAATAGATTACTTTAAAATAGTATATTATTTGTAGAAAAGTAAAAATGTTTTATTGTTAAATTATTGATTTGAATAATAAAAAATCTTAGTGATTATGATCACATTATGATGAACTTCCCGTAGAATGTTAAGTTAAGTAGGATGTTAAGTTTCATGGCAGTTTTTTTTCATCAGAAAACCGCTTTCCGAACTGGTAACTGGTAGTTTCAGACAACCTAACGGACTAACCAATTTTAACGTGTCAAAAGTACTTTGTAAAAAGTTTATTTGAAATAAACTATTTTGACTCACCACACTGTTTAATAAGGCACAGGTAAAACCATTAATATACGAAATATTATGTTAAAATTGCGTTACAAAGGATCAAAATAATATTTTATACCTAAACACTTCTCTGGTCTTACAAAAGGTAGGGTGTTACGAGGGTCAAGCTGAACCCTCAACCTAAATATTTTATTTCACATTATTTTAGAAGATTATTTATTGGCTATGCGAACAATTTTGCGTGTAATTTTAAGATACATGTAGGTGGGAAGAAACTATCTTGAGAGCTTTATTTTACATGTAAATATATTAATAGCAGATCCTCAGTTGACCCATTAAAGTTTCCCTGAATAAATCTACATAGGAGATTTCGAAAATAGTAGAACTTTTTTATGATTAATACGACATAAGCGTTTGGGAAGCTAAGAGAAGTTTTGTCGTCGAAAATACCTCAGTACATTAAACCTAAAGTCTTCGAGCAGTGTCATCAGTGATGATGTACGGATCTGAGACGTGGTCTCACACTCAAGACTCCGCGTCGCTCAACGAGCTATGGAAAGGGCTATGTTGGATGTTCCTTTACGTGATTGAATCAGAAATGAAGAGATCCGTAGAAGAACCAGAGTCACCGACATAGCCCAGAGGATTAGCAAGTTGAAGTGTCAGTGGGCTGGACACGTATCCCGTAAAACGGATGCTCGTTGGATCAGAAAGGTTATCGAGTGCAGACCACGGACAGGATGACGTCGAAAGGACTTCTACAAGATGGACAGTCCTTGTCAATGCGGCAAGAAGCCGCATTCCTCAAAGAAATCTTTAGGGGAAAACCTTTGTGCAGCAGTGGACGTCCCTTGACTGACACGACAACATAAGCACTTTTAATTAATGATAAAGAATATTATTTGGTGGTTATCAACTCGTTCCTGTAACATAAAATCTTTAAGGGATACTTTAAGATATTTTATTTCTTTTTAATGAGATTAGATTAGAACGAATGAGAATATATGTTATGCTAATTGAAGCGCGATATCGCTAAGTGAAATGGACACACAACTTTTTCCCTGACAACAAAAACTGATTCTTTATGAACTTTTGTGTTAAAAAAAGAAACAACGTTTACATATTTATGGTCATAACACATCGCTTGTTTTACTCGGGAAGGATGTAGATATTCGCAACAAACAAACATGCAAAAAATTAAATCTTTCTTCTGTATAATAATTGTGTATAGATAAATTTGTTTATTGTTTCAGTGTTTAACTCACACGCATCAAATAGGCATGGACATGCAGTTATATGTGGCCACATTGCCGCTGATGCTTCTCTTCTGGAAGTTCAGAAGGTTTGGACTAACCCTCATACTGGGTATTGCCACCGCGTCCACTGCACTCAGATACCTGGCGATACACTGGTACGATATCAGCATGTTCGTCTATTATGGCATATCGTGAGTATTGTTACATTATTTATTTATTATATTTTAATGATAATTAACAAGAGCTGATAATTACAATATTAAAACATTTTTCTTTAAGCATAACTTATTATAACTTATTTATATTTTAGTTTTCCAAAATTAATGGATAGTATATTTATGCCCCAAATATAACATACTTCCCAAAGAAGTTGAAGAACATTGAAGTTCAAATTTAGCCTTTTGCATTTATATTAGGTTCTTCCCCATGAAACTGCCGTTTTTCATGAAATAATTTAACGCCCTTTTTTCTCTATATTTTTTATTTTTATTAATCATAGCAGTGATGGCCCAGTGGTTGAGACTTCAAGTCTTACTCGGGAGGTCCGAGGTTCGATCCTGGGCACACACCTCTGACTCTGAGTTATGTGTGTTTTAAGGAATTAAATATCACTTGCTTTAACGGTGAAGGAAAACATCGTGAGGAAACCTACACTCCTGAGAGTTCCCTAAAAGTTCTCAAAGGTGTGTGAAGTCTGCCAACCCGCACTGGGCCAGCGCGGTGGACTATGGCCTAATACCCTCCTCATTCTGAGGAGGAGAGCCGGCTCAGCAGTGGGCCATTGAAGGGTCGTGATGATGAATCATAGAAATTGCATGCAATCAATGCATATTTGCCCACGTAGTGGTAGCTTGTTGATGCCCTTTTTGGAAAAGTCTGCTGGATTTGCAACAAATTCTTCATAGGCATTTTGAACTGCCTCTCATTTATTGATTTTTTTCGCCACCATGAAGTTATACAAATTCTGGAAAAAGTAGAAGTCTGTAGGAGCAAAGTCTGGGGAGTACGATAGATGACGGAGTACTTATGAGACCGTCTGCTGTGCAGTATGAGGTCGCGGAGGAGCGGAGCCGAACGGTTAACCAAAACTAGTTGGCGATGTGTGAGCTTCTCCATTATTGTGTTCAGTTCTTCACAGTGCACATCTGCATTAATGCTCATTCCGTTTGGTAAGAAGCTGTAATTAATGAAACCGGCGCTAGACCACCAAACAGTGACCATCACTTTTTTAGGGCTCAGTTCTTGTTTGGGGCATTGTTTAGGTGCTGAACCAGGATCTAACCAACTTGCTGAGTGCTTGCGATTGTCGAACAGAATCCATTTTACGTCGCATGAAACAATGCGATTCAATATGCGTTTGTGTGCCTGTCGAGCAGTGCAAAGCTCGACTCGACGCATGCTTTGCGCTAGCGATCATTCAGTTCACACCCATTTGTCAAGTTTTTTTACGTTGTCAATTCAACGCTAATGGACCAATATTGTTTTGATGTTAACATCGAAAGCTGCTGCTAATTCAGCTGTAGATTGAGAATCATCAGCTTCCACATTCGCCTTTAATTCGTCATTGTTGACTAAAGTTTTCGGTCGACCACGAAATTCATTTCCGAAATTTTCGGAACGGAAGCGGGCAAACCACAAAAACTGCCACTAAAGCACTCACACACTCATACTCCATAATCACTCGAATGTTTAACGTATCCATGATGACAAAAAGCGTCAGATGCGAGAAAACTATGAACAGAACGCTAACCATTAAACAAATGACAAATTTTCAAAACAGAATTCCATATTTGAAAAATAAAAATAATTTGAACTTAGAATTCTTAGCGAAAAAATTAAAAAAATTAATATTATTATTATTACTTTTCATATTCGATTACTTTTCATAGAGTAAAATTATTGTAATTTTTTTTTCAGTCTGTAAACTAATTATAATAGTCAATCATCACGACCCTTCAATGGCCCACTGCTGAGCTGGGTCTCCTCCTCAGAATGAGGAGGGTATTAGGCCATAGTTCACCTCTCTGCCCCAGTACGGGTTGGCAGACTTCACAAAAACCTTTGAGAACTTTTAGGGAACTCTCAGGAGTGCAAGTTTCCTCACGATGTTTTCCTTCACCGTTAAAGCAAGTGATATTTAATTGCTTAAAACACACATAACTCAGAGTCAGAGGTGTGTGCCCAGGATCGAACTCGGACCTCCCGAATAAGACTTGAAGTCTCAACCACTGGGCCATCACTGCTTTTTTATAACAGTCATTAATATAACCAAATTATACTTTACAGCTGTCCAAAACTACTCTTAATTAAAACAAAGAGTAGGTTACATCACTCCAAGCAGTTTTTTTTACATTTTCACTCCTCATATTAATAATAATAGTGCAAAGATTTGTCCATCGTATATTTGAAGACAAATAAATCGGCATCAATATTTGTTACGATACGAATAACATCATCGTTTATCAGTTGTAATGAGGCGTGACATCATCTAATACGTTATTCAATATTTATTAGAATAGAAATAAAGTATCTTTATTAAATGTTACATGATATATTGCAATATCAATAAAATATCAAATCATCTTCAAAGAATATTAAAATTATATATTTTTTAATTAAATGCTTGGAATTTTCGAAAAACTTTCAGGTTCTAGTTTGAAAAATTTTATGAAATTCCATTTTATACTCGGTAATGGGAAACATAACACAAAAGAGTTCTTGTTAACTACTATTTTATTTCACATATGATTTTTGTTAGAAAATAAGATTTTGACAGGGTTTCCTCGTTTTTTTTTATAATTTTTTTATATTTATTAGAAGTACAAATTGTGGCCCTTATGCTAGATATTACAATTCGTATTAATACAGACTTCTGTTCAGCATAAAGTTGGCTCACTGATACCTATTCTAGGAAACCCTGAGATGTTTCGATTTCATATCACGGACGATGACATCTGTCCATGTGACGTCTCTACACTACAAACTCTGTCTCATCTAATTGAAGATTTCCTCGCTTCGATCCTCAACAGTTGGACCACACCATAAATTGTGAAATTGCGGGTGGCCCTCCCTTCGTTTTGACCCAGGTCATGAAGAAAGAGGGCGCTTTGCAATCATATCTTATCTTATACTAATATATAAAGCTGAAGAGCTTGTTTGCTTGAACGCGCTAATCTCAGGAACTACTGGTCCGATTTGAAAAATTCTTTCAGTGTTAGATAGCCCATTTATTGTGGAAGGCTATAGGTTATAAATCATCACGCTAAGACCAATAGGAGCGGTGCATCACGCGGTCGAATTCGCGGAGGTTTACTAGTATGTAATAGAATATTGAAATTAAAATGTTTGTAATGTTATGTTTCGTTTTATTACGTGTATATGACATACTGTTCTCATGCCTTTTTGCATAGGTAAACATAATTATGTTATGAGCTATGAGAATTCACACAATTAATAATCAAGATAAAATTATAAAACAACTTTGATATAGGCAGCAGAAGAAAAGTATCCCTTGTTAAATATAACGCAAAGATGGCAGATCAGGTTTTAAAGAAATAAATTGTTTAGTTATATGTACGAGTAGATCGAAATTGTATACATAAAAATCCTAATGCAGTTTAACAAATTAAAACGACGTTTACTAAGTCGTGACGTCATCCACTCAATAGCTTTATTCTATCGTGAGATTAAGAGAAAATGTCATTAATCTCGCTTACTCTAAAAAAATCTATTATAAAAATTAAATTGTTTTACGTTTGAATGTTTAAAAGGTGAGAAATACTGAAACGATTATGATTAAACTTAGTAATAAACCTTCGCGAAGCAAGGACATTTCAGATAGTAATTAGATTCAAAACATTAACATATAAATTCTGTTTGTCTTACATATTATGTCATTATGCGACAATTTTGTACATAGACGAGCTCGTATTTGCAAAATTAAATATTTAACTTTTAATATCCAAACATGAATGTTAAATACTCATTAGAGATATAATAGATTTTGTGTTGATATTAAATAATTTCAACGCCTGTTTATGCTAATATAGTCGTCGCATAATCTGTTTATTATATTATTAGTAGCTGACCCGGAAAACGTTAGATCGCCATGTAAATTTTAAAAAAATTGTGGTGGGCCACCCTTATCACTTAGGGGAATGAAAAATAGATAGTAGCCGATTCTAAAACCTACTGAATATGCATATAAAATTTCATAAAAATCGGTCGAGCCGTTTCGGAGGAGTATAGTAACTAACATTGTGACACGAGAATTTTATATATAAGATTTTATTTCTAATAGCGCAATATTTGTACTACTAGTTCTTCCGATAACTTAGTTACAATTTTTTTTAATATATTAAAGAAATAATTTATAACATAATAAGTAATTTGACTTATAAACGAACGCATATTAGTCTAACATATTCTTTAAATTTATATACATATACTAGCTGACCCGGCAAACGTTGTATTGCCATGTAAATTTAAAAAAATTGGTGTGGGTCACCCTTATCACTTAGGGGTGTGAAAAACAGATATTGATCGATTTTCAGACCTACTGAATATGCACAAAAAATTTCATCACAATCGGTCGAACCGTACATGAGAATTTTATATATAAGATTTTATTTCTAGTAGCGCAATATTTGTATCACTAAGTCTTCCGAACACTTAGTTACATTTTTTTAAATATATTACAGAAATAACTAACAACATAATTAAGAATTTAGACTTATAAACTAACGCATATTAGTCTAAAATATTTTTTTCAATTTTAATACATGTATTTTTAATTAAAAACCGTTTAGGTTTGTCTTATCTTCACATAGTATAAAATGAAGTCGCTTCCGCTGTTTGTTTGCTTAGATCTTTTATACTACTTAACTGATTTTAATGCAGTTTTTCAGCAATAGATAGAGTGGTTCAAGAGGAAGGTTAAGATATACAATACATACATACTATAGAACAAAAAATCAGAAAAAAAAAATTTTGTGCGTTTACATCGGCTAAGCCTTAAGAGAGAGAATTTTATATTTTAAAAAGATCAATAAAAATGAATGAATGAGTGAGTGAGAATCGTTTGAATACACCTCAGCGAAGCGAGAACGAGTCGGCTAGTTGCTAATAAATCTAAAATCTACTATCATTTTACATGTAAACATTATCAACTAATTAAAAAATACCAAAATAGTAAAATTTTCCAACAGTAAGTTTAGGATTCACGTTTAAGAGGATTTATTTTTTTTTTTTAATTTTTATCACGTAATCTAATTGTTGCTTGTTATTCAAAAAGTCCAAAAAAGATGAGTGGCAACACTTGTATGAGGAAAGTGTTAAGCTCCACTTGACCGGGCAACATCTTCTTTTTCATGTGTGAAAGGATTGTTATTTCATACTTTTGCTTTGTTAGTAGACTAAAATAATTTTATGATAAACTCAAAGTAGGACTTAATTATGTATTTTTTATAAGAAGGTTTTACTTTAGACTTTACTACGAAGAAGAAGCCTAAGTTTTGGTTCCGTACAGTTAGAATTTTTCTGTTTAATTGTTACTTATATGGTTTAAATGGCAATAATAATCACAGTTTTTGAGGCTATCTAAGACAGAATATGTATGTATTTGACAATGTATATAATATTCATTCGATAGAGCTCGTTCAGCTCCACATAGCTTTCTAAATCTAAAAATAATAAAAAATTTAATTATTAAAAAAAATTTTATCAAATGAATATTTATGCTTTGTCAAACAGCAAAAAAAATCTTTGTAAATTGAAGAAAATGTAATCATGGTCCTTACTAAAACTACGTTTTTAACTAACTTTAATACAATAAGTTAATGAATAGAACTTCAAAAATAATAGTAGGGGATCAAATAATGTTTTAACCTAAATAATTTAATTTTTTCAGAGTTCAAAAGTTACTAGACGCAGCTCGTTACTCATACATCCTCCCAACGCACCGTGCTACTATATACCTCATAGGAGTTTTAATGGCGTGTTTTATCAAATCGAAGAAATCACATATTAGTCTCACATGTGTAAGTATTCTTTAATAAATTAAAATTTTGAAACGTTCGTAATGAAGCGACAGATCAACATGAAATCTATAGAGAGATTATCTAAATAATCCTACTAATATTATAAACGCGAAAGTTTGTAAGAATGTATGGATTTATGTTTATGTTTGTTACTCTTTCACGCAAAAACTACTGAATGGATTTAGATGAACCTTTACAATAATATAGCTTACACATCAAAATAACACATAGGCTATAATTTATAATGATTTATTGTGAATTATCCAAAATATAGCGGGTGAAACCGCTGGACGTAGCTAGTAATAAAAAGCAATCGAAATTTAGCTTAAATTTCTGTTTTTTTTATTTCCTGTTACTTAACTGTAACTTGAACTTTATGCAGCAGAATCGATGTTTTAAATAAGGTATTAAGGCCTTCAAAAATATATCTACAAATAGATAGTGTTGAATAAAGAGGTTATAGTCTATATGGGGACTAAAATTATGACGGCTTAACTAGAATATCCTCCTGGGGGTTATACTTTAGATTCAGATCTACAGTATTACTCCTAGATTACTCGTGATGTAATCATTAGGATTCTGTTTCATCTGTCGTGATGGCGTATTTATTTTGCAACCCCTTCTTCGATTGATGTATATTAATATAACATTCAAGAAAATAAAATGCTACTCATGTAAATCCTACTAACATCATAATTATTAATAGATAAAATAAAATAACGATTCTTAGGGCCAGGTTTCATTACTTGCTTATAAAATCCCTATAAAAATATTCGGAAGTTAATCTTATGTGTCGTGTTCGTTATATTGTGTCGACTACTATTATTAACCGATGAATTATATGATTAACTAGTCGACCCGTCCCGACATTGCCCGGAAACAATTTAACCCGTGTATTTAGCCGCAACCGCGGCATATGTCCTTGCATTTTAAATCTGTAATATCTTCAAAAATATTCATTTAAGTTTCATGCTGTAAAGGTCCATATTGATCTATATTAAATGCACAATTTATTTAAGGTATCTAACTGGATAAGGATTAATGCTGTATTGTTTAAAATCACTTCGGAAATTAGCCATTATTTCTATAAAAATTAAAGGATACAAAATTTATTTTATTATTGTGAGTTATCCCTAAGAGATAGATAGATACCATCGTGGACTTTTTTGTAGACCTTTTTAAGGTGTACAATACTGTAGTACATTATTTTGATCTATCTCGTAGGGTTCAACCAGCGTTTGTAACGTAAGCGCAAAAAATGTGTTTATTTACGACATCACATTAGAAACCTCTATAATTATCAGTGTTTCTCTACTATATTATGCATGTATTATACATATAAACCATCCTCTTGAATCACTATATCTATTAAAAAAACGCATTAAAATCTGTTGCGTAGTTTTATAGATCTAAGCTTACATAGGGACAGACAGACAGCGGGAAGCGACTTTGTTTTATACTATGTAGTGATGACACATATGATGATTTATATTGATATTCACATTTCAGAATCAAGTTAGAATAGCCTGGACAGTATGCTTCGCGCTGGCCGCGTACACCATAGCGAGCCCCTACCAGATGGGGCTGGAGGGATACAAGTATGACCACTATCCTGCTGCAATGTTCGCTGCATTCTCGCCCATACTATGGGGCTTGTTCATGGGTCTCACACATTGGTGCATTTGTAATAATTATATTGGTAATTCACCTTCAGAATTTTCTTTTTTCCTTCTCGTCTAACTATTATAGTTTCAACTATTTTTCATTAACTACTATTAAAGTTCCAAATTAAAAAATTAAAAAAACAATAACTACATTCAATGCAACAAAATAATAGAAATTATTTCTCTATTTAATAAAGAAACCTTACTTACTTTTTTTGGTAATATACATAAAAATATCATATAGAAAAAATCATAAAAATATCTCTTTACGATTTGTATTAGAGGAGATAGAAATTAGTAATATAACCTAAACTATTATTAGCTACTAGCCGGCCCGCCCGACTTCGTTCGTGTGTTACTTCGCTCGTATGGGTCGTAGCGAGATGTTAAATAGCCTAAGTTACTCCTTGTTACACCAGCTATCTGCCAGTGAAAGTCCCGTCAAAATCGGTCTAGCCATTTTAGAGATTAGCCGGAACAAGCAGAAAGACAGACAAAAATTGTAAAAAAAAAAAAAAAAAAGTTGTGTTTGTATATGCACCGTGTGCATGTGTATACATCAAGCGGTTATTTTAATATTACAGACAGACACTCCAATTCCATATATTTGTATATCCATAGTAGACGATGATGATGATGTTGTTTTTTTTTTCAGGTATAGGATCAGGATTCGTAGAGTGGCGAGGGTTTAAGTTCTTCAACAAAATAGCGTACGGTGTTTATTTGACACAATTTCCAATATTCTTCTATAATGTGGGAATCCAGAGACATTCAGGTCACTACAATCCACTACAACTTGTAAGTAAAAATCATGATTTCCCTGATGACTTCTGACTTATAGGCTATAACATATTTTATTATTAGAATTATTCTACAAAATAGTAGAGATAAATTCCCAAAGACATAATGGTCACTCAACTCGACATGCACTTCATCCCCACGTCGATAGATGGCGTACGAGCACACTCATTTGTTTACTTTATTTTCATAAATATTTTTTTTCGCGATAAAACTATGTCCTACTTCAAGCATTATCTCACTATTATATTTCGTCAAAATCAGATCAATGATTTACGCCTGATTGTGTAACAGATCAGACGCCATCTATTCGTCAACAGAAGGCGTTACTAGTAGATTAAATGGCACTTTCGTTTCTTTAGTTGGTATTCTTAAGTTTTCCTTATTCCTCTCGAGTGAAAATTCGTATACTGCATAAGGAATATATATTATGATTAATCGTGACCGTCAGCTACAATTCCGTGGGTGGAGCGAGCAGTGGCAACCTCCCAAACTTGTAGAAAAATTTTTTTTCAGTCATTTCCTCCCGTTTGAAAATTTGTCGGATTATAGTTTACTTAGTACCTTGAAGGAAAAATAAAGTCGGCTGACCATAACGTGGTGGAATATACGTCAGCTGGCTGCTTGACTATGTAACATTTTGTTTTATTTATAGCAAAATCACAGTTACCATTTAAGTAGTTTTTTACAAACAGGAGTTTCGAAAGTGAATGAAGTCGAACTCACGAAACTACTACCCACGGAAACGCAGCTGACGGTCACGAGTAATCATAATATTAACCCCTTATGCATTTCACGAATTTTCGCCTGGGAGGGACTTGGTCATGAAAATCTCATTACGTTTCTTAAGCGTTACTATTGAAATTATAATATTAATTGGGATTAAAAACTTATCTTTATTATTACATTTATATTAAATGATGATTGTAATATTTAAAAAATATATGTCATATCGAAAGATATGAAAATATATGACCATAATTTTTTGTTTGGAACTGATCTTAATAGTCCAAACTAAGTAATTATAGTCCAATCATTTTATAAATTTGGATAAGCATATGAACGTGAAATTACTAAACTTAACCCTTTTATCAAGATGGCGGAAAATCCACAAGGAAATTTCAGTCAACAATTCGAAGTTAATCTTTTCTAAGAAACGTAATATCAAAAATTTAGCTCATTATGTTCATATGCTTATCTACCCGTTTTTTCCCGTAATTCCTGAACTATAGGGAAAGAAACATTGGAAAAGTTTGCCAGATGTTTATGTAATTAAGGAAAACTGAACGTCCATGATTTGTTTACATCGTTATGGTCTATGAAAACTATGTCGGAAAATCTACGAAAATTTAAATAAACAATTCTGTCGAGTCCTTTAAATAAACGATAAAAATATACTTATCCACAATGTTTTCTTTTTCAGATACACGTTCCTGAAATGGCGACTGTATTATTAATATCAATTTTGACAACAGTCGCAATAGAGATGCCTTTCAACCAAGCGTATAGGATATATTTTGGTAATTATACACTAAACTGTTATTCAATAATGTTATGTGACATTTTAAGTAGTTTCACGTGACACGAGTTTGCAATTTGAGTTACTTAAGTTCGATGTCCAGTAAGCCATGACATGAGACCTTCAATAATTTGTTTTACATATCTTGTTTCCCCTCCTCTGACGCAGATTTTTAAGAGCAAGGTCTTGTATCAACAAAACCTTAAACTGATTTAAGTTCAAACCACAGATGACTTATAAATCTTTAGGTTGCATAGTTTATCAGCTTTAGTAAAAAAACTCTCTCACTCGAGAATGGACGGACGGGTTAGAATATAATTCTCCTCTGCCGCTGGGAGAGCATCTCGTAAGAGGCAATTAACCCAGCACCTCTTAGTGTTAGTGCCTCTGACGCGTTCCGGTCGAGCCAGTTTGAGGGCCAGATCTACCCCCTCCCACTTCCATCCCATTAATGCTGTGGTGGTACCGCACATTAATAAACACCGGGTTCTTGTTCAGGGTCCACTGAAATCGCAGCATTCTTCTCTTTGCTCCCCTTGACTCTATCTTCGAGGCGTCAAGGCATCGGCAAAATAAAAGATACTCTCTAGAATTATAGTATTAATGTACAGCAGTGATTGATGGCCCAATGGTTGAGACTTCAAGTCTTACTCGGTAGGTCCGAGTTCGATCCTGGGCACACACCTCTGACTCTGAGTTATGTGTGTTTTAAGCTTAAATATCACTTGCTTTAACGGTGAAGGAAAACATCGTGAGGAAACCTGCACTCCTGAGAGTTCCCCAAAAATTCTCAAAGGTGTGTGAAGTCTGCCAACCCGCATTGGATCAGCGTGGTGGACTATGGCCTAATATGCTATACATCCTTTAGCTAGGGGTGTATATTTTGCTTAAGAGCTATACTCAGACCTACCAATTATACACTAAAAATTTCATAAAAATAGGTCAAGCCGTTTTGGAAAAGTTCGATAGCAAAAACTCTGACGAGATTTTATAATATAAGATAATTCATTATGTTAATGTTAAGTAAAGTTATCCTTTTTGTGAACTAGATGGCGCTAGTAGTCGTTTGCATCGCGGTTTATATTTTTTTTTCTTTTTAAATTTAATGATTTTGTATTCAAATCTAATGCTGTATATTGGTGAAAATCACTTTTATAAATATTTATATATGTAATAGTGATAGCGTTTAATGTCACCGAATTAATAACCTCCTTTTTATTTTTGAAGTCGGTTAAAAAGATAGAGAGCACTCCGATGGGAATTTAGCAAAACGTTGTATCTGTTTAGGAAGGGCAAAAAGGTCAAATATTGTAGTACAGTTAGTAAATGATTTTAGAATTAACAACAATAAATATCTGGAAATGTAATAATAATTTTTTTTTTATTTCAGGAAAAACACAGACAAAGTTAAAAGAGAAATAAGAATAATGACGGAGAAACGATGACTGTATTATACCTAAACTAAGCCAAACATCACACATTAGTTTGTAAATCTTTGACTATTTTTGTACAATAATAATTATAAGGACGTAATTATGTAAGTAAATAAAGGGTAACTAATTAATAAATGTTTTTCTTAATCCCAAAACATTATTTAGTTACATATTCTACAATATACGAAGAATATTAATACTAAACTGAATATAAGATCATAATAGAAGTGTAAATATTCCATCTATTAATTAGTGGTATGGGCTCTCTTCTCCGACTGGCTTGCATACCAGCCAGATCTACTCCCTCCCTTTCCCGTCCTATTAATGCGATTCCAGTGAACACCGGGTTCTAGCTCAGGGTCCACAGAAACCGCTGCATAATTCTCTTTGCCCCCCTTCCTCTTCCTCTCTCTTCGAGGCGACAACGCAAAACATATATATTTGAAGAACTAAAACTTCATTATTATTGAAATGAGACTTTAAAAACAAGTCTGGCAATTAACTTCATCGACTAAGTTGACTTAAAATTCTACCTCCTGCTTTAATAACAAAAAAATATTTAAGTAATGTCCCGTACCTCGTAAGCTCCTTTTACTAAGACTCCCCTGTCCGTCCGTCCGTCTGTTTGTCACCAGGCTGTATCTATGTACCGTGATAGCTAGACAGTTGAAATCATCACAAATGATGTATTTTTGTTGCTCGTATAACATCAAAGACTAAAAACAGAATAAAATAACTCTCTCTCCCATACAACAAACGTGATTTTAACAAGTTATTTTGCCAAATAATGGTACGGAATACTTCGTAAGCGAGTCCGACTCGCACTTGCCCTTTTTTTTTTTATTTAGTTCAGAAATAAAAATCGAAAATCAAAAAGTAAAAATATTTATTTTAACTATTTACAATCATAATAAATACATTTAGATTTAAATAATAGAGATCATTTACTCCCATTATATAATTTGCCTTATTATATAAACGCAAAATATCTAGTCCACTCTGGACTTCGAAGATGGTGCTGTATACAATAATTATACATAGATTACCCCCCACCCCACATTTCAGTGATATCCACACACAGACTGACTTTTCTGAGTTATGTGCGTTTTAAACAATGAAATATCACTTGCTTTAACGATGAAGAAAAACATCATAATAAAACGCACTTCTGAGAGTTATCCATAATGTTCTCAAAGGTGTGTGAAGTCTCCCACACGTGACTCAGATGATGAACCTCTATTAGACAACACTAATAAGGTCAATATGACCTATAGCGACCTTTTCACTATTAAAAATTCAAGTCATATTTAATGGATAAATCGTATCGTTTTTTAAATGATCTATCTTCTTATAGATCATTTACAAAACGAGCTCTACCCTCGAAGATCTCTTGAAACTACCAATAACAGGGTAGTATTCAGTCCTCGCCATCAATCGAATTAAAGTTAATATAAAAATGAATATAAAAATAACTAGAGGCTTGGAGTTAATTTAAAATACGGTTTTTCATTTACCTTTTCATTTGTGACCTTTGCAAGCATTATAAATTATAATTCCTCTGCCATTTTAAGGACATCATATAATTGGAATTAGTCTGTCATAATAAATATTTTGTGCTCGTGCTCACAAACAAGATATTTTGCGTTATCTGTATTGTTTACTAGCTTCCATATTTCATTGTTACTATTACTCTAATTCTGTCTAATTCGTTTCTATCTTACTTATTCTATCTTACTCCCTTGCGATTTCGTGCCCGTGATAATATATAGCTTTCCTCGATAAATGGGCTATCTAACACTGAAATAATTTTTCAAATCGGACCAGTAGTTCCTGAGATTAACGCGTTCAAGCAAACAAACAAACGAATACCTCAGTTTTATGTATTAGCGTTAAATACCAGGCGATTGCAAGTGGTGTTATGTGAACGATGTACTCATTCGTCAACTTAATGACCCGTAGCAGTAGACTCCAGGTCTGCAAGCACAGTGGACGTTCCCGTTACTGCTCCTAGTTAGCCAGGACCCTTCAGAGCAAGGACCCTGAGAGTGAAGAGTGTAGCAGACTCCGTTAAATATAACTGAGCTGTTATGTGACTCGCAGGTATCTGCTACCTGAAACAATAGAATAAAATTTACTATTGTCTTGTCGCTATAAAAATTCCCTATTAATTTATAAATTACTTTATTATTTTTAAAAAAACCGTATTGTATAGAATGAATCTGATTGCTTACAGAAATTTAACTATCTGATTGAATAGAAAGTTATAGAAACGTAAAAAATTAAATCTAAACTCAATTACAGAACTTATATTTATCAGGGGCTTTAGCAAAATGTCAAATCAATATTCAGTAACGCTTTTTGAATAATTAAAATGTTTGGGATTGACGTAAGGTTAAGAAAAGGTCACCTACTTACAATCGAAAAACGAAAATTTAGGCAAACGAATTCAAAGAGACAAATAAGTATTTTCATACAAATGCTTAGTAAAGTGACATTTTTGACAGTTGTCAACTGCGGCGATTTCAATCGTTAGGTGTAAGATACTTTTGGTATCATTTTAATTTATGAATGACTAGTCGACTACCGTGACTTCGTCTACGTTAAAGTATATGTTAAATTAAGAATATATGTACAAAAATAAAAATAAAGGAGAGAGAGAGAGAGACTCTCGAAAAAAAAACCGAACAGAGACTGACCATTCTGTACAGAGATAAAGATAAATATTAAAGAGAGAAAAAAGAGACAGGATGAGAGAGAATGATAGTATATAAGAGGAAGAGAGACAGAAATACTGTAGACTTCCTGAGTGAAAGAATTTTTTAAATCGGATCAGTAGCAACAAAACGGCCGTGTTCTATTAATTAAAAAAGTGTTTATGGCAACACTGAATCATCTTTGTCACTCACGTAAAGTATAGTTTTCTATTAGCGAATGAATTTTTAAAATCGGGTTAATTACGTCAAAATGGCCAAATTTGTGAATTAAAAAATGTATATGGCAACACTAAATCACCTTTGTCACTCACGAAAAGCATAGTTTTCTATTAGCGAAAGAATTTTTGAAATCGGGTTAGTTACGACAAAATGGCAAAATTCGTGAATTAAAAAATGTATATGGCAACACTAAATCACCTTTGTCACTCACGAAAAGCATAGTTTTCTATTAGCGAAAGAATTTTTGAAATCGGGTTAGTTACGACAAAATGGCAAAATTCGTGAATTAAAAAATGTATATGGCAACACTAAATCACCTTTGTCACTCACGAAAAGTATAGTTTTCTATTAGCGAAAGAATTTTTAAAATTGGGTTAGTTACGACAAAATGGCCATATTCTATTTATTAAAAAATGCATATGGCAACACTAAATCACCTTTGTCACTCACGAAAAGCATAGTTTTCTATTAGCGAAAGAATTTTTGAAATCGGGTTAGTTACGACAAAATGGCAAAATTCGTGAATTAAAAAATGTATATGGCAACACTAAATCACCTTTGTCACTCACGAAAAGTATAGTTTTCTATTAGCGAAAGAATTTTTAAAATTGGGTTAGTTACGACAAAATGGCCATATTCTATTTATTAAAAAATGCATATGGCAACACTAAATCACCTTTGTCACTCACGAAAAGTATAGTTTTCTATTAGCGAAAGAATTTTTAAAATTGGGTTAGTTACGACAAAATGGCCATATTCTATTTATTAAAAAATGCATATGGCAACACTAAATCACCTTTGTCACTCACGAAAAGTGCATTTTTCTATCTGTGAAAAAAAAATTAAAATCGGATTAGTAGTTCCTGAGAAACCCTTCAATTTACAAAATGGCCACCTTATGGCACTTAAATGGCCATATCTTTTTAATTAGAGTATTTATGGCAACACCACATAGCCTATGTTACCCGGAAAGGATGTAGCTTCCTATCGGTGAAAGAATTTTCAAAATCGGTTCAGTACTTTTCGAGCCTATTCGCAACAAACATACAAACAATCAAATCTTTCCTCTTTATATAATAGTATAGATATAGATATAGATAAAGCAATTACAACTGTCATCAATAATAATAATTATAGATTATTTATTTAATTATATGACTTTGTATTTTTCGTTGATTATTGTAAGCATATTTATTATTTAGTTGTTCTTTTGACTACTAGTAATGGCGGGAAAAACAAGATGGCGGGAGAGCTTTGTTAAATTTGATTGTGCTGCAAAAAAGAATATAAAAATGGCAATTACTTGTCGAATGGTACGGTTTTGTTATTTCTAATCTGACATTATAGATTATAACCGAATAATAAAGTAAACTGAGAAAAGGTGTAGTTTGTAAAAATAAAGAACAATTGTTATGAGTGAGTATACCCGTATTCTTATTTATTTCTTCGATAAACTAGCAAAGCATATGCAAGCCGATGATTTCGGCCAGAATCCTACACAACTATAGACATAGAGGCTTCTGGGAGATTGGCAATTTGCTAAGCTCCCAGGTCACAAGAACTAAACCCAAGCCTAGCTACAGTGAATTGATTAAGAAAGGATCCTTGATACAAAAAATTTTCTACATTTGGTTCATAGGTAATCCGACATTTTCTAATTAATTAATATTGTGTACCTCTCTAGTGATACACCGCGTCTCCTTGCACACACAAACGCCGTTATGGCTAAGGCCGTCAAGCGCAGGGCGGGCGGCGAAGTCGAAGGCCAAGTGTTCACCAGCCCTGCATGGTGTGGACGCGCCCGCTCGGTAGCAGCGGCGTTGCTCTGCTACGTATAACCGGCCACGACTACAAGGCACCTGGAATATACATACTAATATTATAAATGTGGAAGTGTCTTGATGGAAGAAAAACAGCAATTTGTCACAGAAATCTGCCTAAATTTCAAATTTTTGATACATTTTTTTAATTTTCCCTTAAACATATTTTTAAAAAAATATTAATAAATTATATTTTTTAAAAGATTCCCTTTACCTAGGGTTGCCATCTCTAAAATTTGCCAACCAGGACAAGACGCGCAAATACCCCGGATTTTAGAGGCTAGAACCCCGACATGTGGAGAGGTTTGAAACGTAGTCAGTGTAATAAAAAAACAGTTGAAATGTCATAAATCACCTTTTTATTTATTTTCAGACCTTAAATTAAATTTAGTCATCTTTTATAATCATTTTAAATGCACGTAACAAAACATAATCTTATTACAGTTTGTTACAAATAATTTTAATAATCAGTTAGAAATTTTTAATCTTAAAGTAAAACACAAATTATTAATATACTCTGTTATGAAAACAAAACCTTATTAAAATATTAAACCTAACAAATTTCAATTAATTTCTTTTAAACTCGGAGTACAAATGAAGCCCCACCCAGACGCTCCCCGGGTGCCCTCTAATCTAGGACAAATCCGGGGAAACCCGGACGGACGGCAACCCTACCTTTACTCCTCCTAGTAAGCTAAAATGCTTGTGTCCGGAGTGGGCCACGCCAGTAGTCCAATGGCTGGGATTTGAACCCTGAGCTACTTAGCTACTGACGCTTCAATATGTATTCAGTAATTAGTGTTTTTGGTCATCATAACTAGTTTTGTAGTAATTAGTTCTTTAGTACACAAGGTAGGTATAATACTATAAAACTAATATAGGTACTCTATAGAATTACAAAACGAATATGAATATCGATGGCGTTTGTTGAGTTCATAGATGTAATAAAGATACAAATCATTATGAGCCCAACACGTAGACTTTTAGTACATGTTATCTGCTGAAATATTTTATTCTTTTACATGGTTACCTTGGTACATCTTCCACCTCGTATAATCATCTCATCTTGAGCGCAAGGTCCTCTCGTGTACAATCTGTAGCAAGCGCCATCTGACGCCAGCGCGTGGAACTTCTTGCACTTGCATTCAGAGAACGAACCATTACTTGTCACGTTTGTTATGGAGAAAGTATGGCCTTTTGGACAAGGACCTATAGAATCTGGAATTTAAAAAAATTAGCGTCACTATTTCATTTTATTTCATCCATCAATTGTTTAATTTTCAGATTTTTTTTTAACTTACCAAGTTCATAGCACCCATTGCTATCACCATGGTAATGTGGTAAATGTGATTCACACCCACATTTAGCCCCTGGTAGGAATAACTGTCCCTTATCACATGGACCTCTAGAGTAATGCGCATAACATCCTCCATCTGCTTGCCAGTAATGTGGACTTTCTTTTTGGCACTAGAATTGTGAATAAAATATAATATAATATCTATTTGAGATCGTGTAAAAAAAATTGACATGATGGAGTATAATATATTTTTTAATTCAACTCTCATAATAAAGTCGACGAGAAAATAAAACTAATTGTAATAATGTAGAATCCTAGTCGATCCGCGTTAGCTTCGCTGGGCTAAAATATTTTTAAAGGACATATTTTTTCTTACACCTATCAATAAAAAAAAGAAAGAAACTTATACGTCAAAGAAATATTTTAAAATGATTGAATAATGTTATAAAGACTCATAGAATTAAGTTTTCCTAAATATATACTTACAGAGCAATTCGCTAATCCATCATCCCCAACATCCAGAATAGAGCCTGGGTAACAAGGACCCTGGGTGAGTTTATAGTAACACTTGCCATCTGGCGGCCAGTAGAGTAAAGTCTCATCCGCACACTGTTGAGGCCTCACGCACATGCCTTGACGTTCCCTAGAACATTAAATTATAAACATTACTCTAGATTCTTAATACAACACTAACTCTAACTACCTAAGAACCACCCTAAGTTATAAAAGTGCTTTTAGTTCTGGGTATTCTTATGTAATAAGCGTTTCTCTTCGAGATTTCTAGAAGAGGGAATTCTCAAGAACTTTTTTCTCATCTCAACTTGGTCTAAGTTGAGACGAGAAAAAAGTAGTCAAGAACTCTAGTTAAAAACTCTTCTAATACACTAAAGAGACGATTGAGTCTATTTTTAATTCTCATGATTTTCAGATGTATCCTGGATGTGTTTTGAACTACACTGAGTTAATGTCTGCGTTGATTTGTCTAAAAGATTTTTAGCAATTAAAAATAAAACCATATGACTCAGTCTAGCTTTAAACGAGTTCGTTATTTTAATACAAAATGCAACTTGACCCCATTGCAAGTGGCAAAACCATTGAGTGTCCGTGTGACGCAACCGATGACTACAAAATAGCCTTTGAAAGCCTTTGAAATTGTGCTACATGAACTACATGACAGAATTCACGAATGGCTATTTCAATAGCAACGCACGACGTGCGATAACTGGTGATCGGTGATTCAAACATCAACGATACTATCATAAAACTTGCCATTCAAAATTTCAAAGATAATACCATATAATGAGTACCTATAGAATTAAAAAACAATAACAGAGCATAAAAACTAACAAAATTGGTCACACTAATTCGGATCCAGCCGAAATAAATATTATTAAACAATTTTTCTTCGCGATGTTAATATAGATATGTTTTATCTTTTTATGTTTAATTTAAATAAAGAAAACTAAATTTAATCTTTTTTACTTTTCCTATTCTTTGGAAATATTGCCTTTATTTAATCACGTGATTTAATGGCACCAATAACATCCGATAACCACAAACCAGTTAAATTTCACGTACGGTGAAACCTCGTCTATGGTTATCATCTCTATGATACATCATCCTTTTAATTAAATTATGTTAATTTAAATGCTAAACAAGAAACGTAATTTTTGGAGTATAATAGGCGCATGTTACCGAACCCTAACGGTAGCGCTGCACACCTAACTACCCAACTCATATTACACGTCCTGGAATTTGCTGACTCCGTGAGAATGGATCACCGAGTACTGTAGAAGCATCGCCTCACCGAGTCAGTCTCTGCCCCCAACTTGCGCAGAGCTCACTCCTCCATGTAAAAGAACGAAGAAAATATAATTCTTAGAATATTCCGGATTTTCTTCCCCTCCTGACGACGCCAATCCCGTAATAAGAGATCAGCCACACACGCTGGAGTATTGTAGTGCTCAAGTGTACGCTCAGGCAAAGCCTCACACAGGAGCACTCTCGATTCCTTCACTCTCTAAGACCGATGGGAGGACAGACACGACCGGAGAGGCCTCAGGCGCAGGATCGACTTTTTACATGTCCATCTGAAGCATAAATTGCAATCAAAAGGAAACGCATTTCCAATACACAGGGGGTAAAGACAAAAGAATTGCAAATGGGAGGAAGAAGTGAAAGAGATTATGAAGGACAAAGAGGTCAGTATCCACATAAAAACCAAGACATTTAATACTTGTATACTGCCTTGCATCACATATGGTTGTGAGACTTGGTCCCTTACTGAAAACCATGGAATGAAATTAGCAAGATGTCAAAGAGCAATGGAGAGAAGTATGTTGGGAGTGAAACTCAAAGACAGAATCAGAAACACAGCAATAAGAAAGAGAACCAAAGTTTCTGACATTATTATCCGATGCATGGATCTTTCTTGTCGGACCATCAGGTGATCCGCCTGCAATGTCCTAACCAGTAGAAACAACAATTTTACAGTTCTTGTTTGCAAGTTGGCAAAGCATACACATGGAACAAACAGAACATATTACTAGTACCGATTGTTGAAAATCTGGTTAAATTACTACAACCCGGTGTCCAGATGCTTACCTACCCTCGCATGTTAAACGATTCTTCAACTGGTGCGAAGTACTCCCCGTGTCTACATGGGCCTCGTTCAAACAGCTTGTGACAAGCATTCGTGTGAGGCAGCTGGGCTGTACCTGGCGGACACTTGCACTCTGCCACTGTCCGACCTCCCAGACGCCCTGGACTTAGTTCTTGAGTGTCTGGACATGGGTGACCTTTCTGAAATCGATATTATGTATATTAGTAACATTTAATCTCTCAGTAGGCTGATAAATTTAAGACTAGTCATAAAAAGGTATTGAAAAGTATTACTAAAGTTTTAAAAAGGGACCAAAAACTAGCAGACAAATTACTTAACAGTAATAAAATCTAGTCTTTATTACCAACCCCTGAATACAAGTGCTATTTGTAAACGGTCTTCAAAATGTGCCTCGGTCGGCCTTTAAATATTAAAAGTTTCAAACAAGGATTAAAATTTTCAAATGAATAACTTAATAAAAATTATCTGTAGTCGTAAAGAGTCTGACTTTTCTGTTAAAAAGTTTTAGAATGGTATAAAAGAAGAATAATTTTACTTCCCCGTACTTATATGGGTAATTTTTGGACCGAGATGACATGCAGAAAATTTCAAAAACATGTTAACTTAATTGTAATAATGATATTATTACTTATATTAAGTTCAAAGAAAGTTGAGACTGATTTCCAATGCGTTAAAAAATCAAATTTCATGATCAAGTTTATCTCTCATTCTACTTCTACGAGACAAGAAATATCCTTAAATGTAGAACAAAAACTAGGTTAGACTTAACTAGCCGTTACACAAGTCTGTCGCACGAGGAACTGATTAATTTTCGTTACAATTTCATTAAAATCTTCATATAATATTCCGGAAATCACGATCAGCACAGTTTCGACAATGTCAAGCCATTATGTCCCCTATCACGTCCAGATAAAGAAAGGAATACCGTAAATAATTATTTTGACAACTGATTTAATCTGTTGTTAAGCGATACACGTGGTGAATAATATATTTTACGGTCACTGCCTCTACGTGTTGTGAATGGGTATGTTTGTGGATATACATTCCATCGTTGAATAATACCTTTTCTGATTTAATTTTTTTACTGTTAGCCTTACCGAGGAGGAGATTTTTATTTTTATAATAGATAAGGTGCAAACAAGCAGATGGTCTACCTGATGGTAAGTGGCAACCATCGCCCATGGACATCAGAAAAACAAGAGATACTCGTTTTGTCGATGCGTTGCATCCCCTAAGATAGAGTGGGAAGGGAGAATGAAGAAGAAAAATGATGCGGATTCAGCGGACCCTAGGCACGAGCCCAGAGTCTACTAGACCCACTTAATGGGATGGGAGAGGGAGGGGGTAAGTCTGGTCCACATGCGGCTCAACCGGAACGCGTCTATGAAACTTGGCGGTCGGATTCGCATGCTGGTGGTCGCAAGCCAGTCGGGGAACAGATCCCCTACCACCAAGGAGGTGCTGGGTTACTCGGCTCTTACGAGATGCTCTCCCAGCGGCAGAGGGGAATAGTATTCTAACCCGTCCCCTCACGGGATAAAATTGACCAAAACAATTAGTTTAATACATTTTTTATGATGTACTATGTCTATCCTACTTAAACCGAAAAGGTTTTACGTGGATAAGCCGCATGTGGGCCAGACTTATCTCTTCCCTCTCCCATCCCATTAATGCTGTGGATCTAGTAGACTCTGGGCTCTTGCTTAGAGTCCGCTGAATCCGCATTATTTTTTTTCTTCACTCGTCCTTCCCACTCTATCCTCGGGGATGCAACGCATCGATAAAACGAGAGAGTATCTCTTGTTTTGCCGATGTCCATGGGCGATGGTGGCCACTTACCATTAGGTGGACCATCTGCTCGTTTGCACCTTATCTATTATAATAAAAAAAAAAATTAAAAAAATCACGCAAAAACGACACATTTTGCACACAGAGACTTTATAGCCTGGATTATCACATAGGCTACTTTTTATCTCAGAAAAATTCAAACTTCCTGTAAGGTAATAATAAAATATGTTTTTTGATTATTCATGGTAAATCGCACGGGAAACAATCTTATGCGTCTTTACGACAACAACAAAAGCCAAAACAATGGTTTTTAAATTTTTGTTTATCTATCTGTTGGTATGTTTGAAACTGGATACAGTTGTTGCAGTCTACTTTAGAATAAAGGCTTGGTATCACTTACACTTTTACTGACACTAATGTAGGCCAGCGAAGCTAGGGCGGATCGACTAGCTCTACCTAAATAAACATTTTAATTTATGATTAAAAAATCGTTACTTTTACTTGACTAACACTGGTACTATTAAAAAGCGCAACACTCTCTACAAAATTTCTACATAATTTTTATTTGTGTCTGTTTCGTTGAGTGCAAATAGAGAGTAACTTTTTTTTTTTTTTTTGGTACATTAGATGCAAACGAGCAGATGGTCCACCTGATGGTAAGTGGGGAGGGGGAGAGAAGAAAAATATGCTTGCGGTTTGAGCAGACCCTGAGCAAGAGCTTAGAGACCACTAGATCCACAGCATTAATAGGATGGGAGAGGGAGGGGGTAGTTATTTATTTACCTATACTATAGAGTATTGTTTGTTTAATTGATTTAATAGGAAATGTACAACATACAACGTTTACGTAATACAAACTTCCTACAAGACCTTTACGAGTCGTGATCGAGTATGACTTGCATAATACGACCCTTGAACCTGAAATTAATCTTTCACGCATTAAGTGATTACGTATTACAAAAGATGTCTTCCTGATTTCCATGACATTTCCAAACAGTTTATTAAAAATCTTAGAAAAATATAATCACTTCCCGTTTTAATAGAATTTAATTGACGCAAGGATTTGATCTAGACGAGATTCTGGAGTCTCAACGAGACAGCTCAGCTATGCAATGATGAAATGAAAATTACGTAACTGTACTAACTACTAAGAACTTAACTGTTTATTTTACATTAATTATATAGTTATGTACGAAGAAATGTATAACGTGCATTGTAAGCACGTTTAGTTTTAGTTTATTCATCACCATTATCACCCGTTAATAACCCATCGTTGACCCGAGTCTTCAGAATGAGGAGCGAGTTGGACCATAATAGGGTTAGGGTTTTTTTGGGAACATGGAGAATTCTCAGGAGTGCAGGTTTCCTCACGATATTTTCCTTCATCGTTAAGGTAACTGATATTTAATTTCTTAAAACGTAGTAAACTCAAAAAAGTCAGAGTTACCAGGATCGCAAAAATATTGGTTCTACCAAATAAATATTTAGGATACAATGAAAAATCTCTCTTGAGCTTTTCGACTTTGACTAATGCTTTAGGATATATAAACGTGTTTTCCAAGATGGCCGCTATTCCTTCATACTGCGCCAACTCTTGAAGACGCCAGTATTTAAGGTGGTCAGTGTTATTCTAAAATTACTGTTTGTTTATTCGGGATTAAATCCTTAAATATAAATCAAAACGTACCTAATAATAATCTTACTATTGATTTCTACATCTAATCTGTAATATTAAGAAGCAACTATAAATAGTGTTAGCAAACATCAATTACACGGTACACCGAAATTATGAAAGGCGATAAGTGCAGTGGGTCAGTATTAACATGAATCGGTCACGGTCTTTCGTACTACGCAACCACAAAACCGGGAACTATTTTTTCTGATGATAATTTTGTTCTCTCCTAAGGCTGTGTTTTCACCAGAGGTGTTCGAGAATGTCTAGCGAGGGATGTGATTGTTAAAAACCAATAGAAACGCTTGTGATCCTCGTCCTTTAGATCATCATCACGACCCTTCAATGGCCCACTGCTGAGCCGGGTCTCCTCCTCAGAATGAGGAGGGTATTAGGCCATAGTCCACCACGCTGGCCCAGACTTCACACACCTTTGAGAACTTTTAGGGAACTCTCAGGAGTGCAGGTTTCCTCACGATGTTTACCTTCACCGTTAAAGCAAGTGATATTTAAGTCCTTTAGATATATAATTTAAATTGAATATCAAAATTAAAGAGTAATCAATTACCTCCACTAGATTTTGCACTATTTTAAGGTATATATTACAATCCTATATCAATACATATTATTAGGCCATAAACTCTACACTACTAAACGAAATTTCATGCGATTTTCACCTATTTACCGATTGCGTATAGAACGTAAGTGTATATTTTTTTTTCTACTTACATTATTCTTCATTCACAAATATGGGGCAGTTCAAGTATAACGTAAGGATAGGGGGCATTGCTTTGCATATTTTTGATGATCTGCATGCATCTTAGGTCTACATGGTGACAATCTATGCTCAGAATGAGGACCGAGAAAAATGCGGGGGAGCAGTTAGAGCTTTGATTACTTTTGTAAACATGGGCAGGGGGTTGATAATTACAAAAGATCCTACGTAGTACTTATACAGCCCCTATGCGGTTTCAAAATATGAAGTATTGTTCCCTAGGAATTTGTACCACTTCCTCAATTACTTTAACGACATTAATACCATTACGTAAGTATTATAATCATCGCGTTGTGATTACCATAAACATTTTAATAGTTTTATAAAAACACCGCAATCCCGTTCACCGAGGCGTTAAATCTACATGTCTATGTTCATTAATTATTTAGAAAATAACGATTTTAAGTTCCTGTATTGTAAAAGAATTGTTGTGCGTGCAGGATTTGAAATTATTGAAAAAAGATGTTTTAATATTGATGAATCTTACAGACCTTCTTCGCAAGGATGCAATTTACAACATGTACTGTTAGATTTTATCTGGTGTTGAAAAATATTTTATTATTATCTAACTCTAATTTTTTCTGGGATAAAAAGTAGCCTATATGTTAATCCAGATTAGAACGTATCTGTTTGTCAAATTTCATTGAAATCCGTTTAGCAGTTTTCGCGTGATTGATTAACAAACATCCAAACACAAACTTATACATTTATAATGTTTTTTATATCATCATCATCACGAACCTTCAATGACCCACTGCTGAGCCGGGTCTCCTCCTCAGAATGAGGAGGGTTTTTTATATATTTATTTAATATTTACATACTTTAACTATTCGTGTCTGATGATTGTTCTTGTTACTCAGTTTTGGCGATAACAAGCAATAGCATCAACCTCGTAATTTTTCTTTTTTTTCAAAAATTAAATTAACTTTCAAAACTAGCAGCAATAAGGGTTGACTACTATTAATATACTTGATAAACCCACAAACTTAGTTAAAATATTAATAGGTTTAGGACGTAGGTTTACGACAGTAGTGCAATGACTGAGATTTGAATCTACGACCTTTTTTATTTTGAATACAGCGCCCATTTCACTGATCCAGTGCTGTTTCTGATAGTAAAACATTATTATAGCTAACCTTGTATATCGTGTAGCATTTCCCATCAGCCGGCCAGTACAGCATCAGCCATCCTCGTGGATGAGCAGCACAAGGGTTCCTTCTAACATCAGCCCAAGGTGGCGGAAGAACAGCTGCCTGACTCCCGCAAAACAAAACCGCTAACCATGCCCACACAGCCATATTTAATATTATTTTTAAATCACAATCACATTGTTATCAATTCACTATAGTTTTACGCTTATTTCATTTTACACATCACCATTTCCGTGATTCACTTTCAAATAACTCTTAGATCACTAATTGTTCCGGCCGTTGCTTCCTCGATTTACTCTGATAATTTTATCGACAGGTACAGATAATCAAGAAATACAAATGGTTATATATAAATCAATAATCAATAGCTTACACTTAGGGTTCCGTAGCAGATTTTAAATCAGCTAAGTTTAATAATATGAATGTCGCAATAAAAGTAACAAACAAGAGCTTTCCCGAAAGCCTAAAGGGAGGGTGATAAGTTGATACTATGAATTGAAGTTGTATTGTGGGATTTATTTCATTTTTACCGTGTCCTTTAAATTTTTGTATGGAACAACTATTTTTTCGTGACATTAGGATTGATCTTCCAAAAATGGAGATATTTTTTTTATAATCGATAAGGTGCAAACGAGCATATGGTCCATGGATATCGGAAAAACAAGAAACGCTCTCTCGTTTTGTCGATGCGTTGCATCCCCGAAGATAGAGTGGGAAGGGGGAATGAAGAAGAAAAATGATGCGGATTCAGCGGACCCTAGGCAAGAGCCCAGAGTCCACTAGACCCACAGCATTAATGGGATGGGAGAGGGAGGGGGTACGTCTGGCCGACATGCGGCTCAACCGGAACGCGTCTATGACACTTGGCGATCGGATTCGCAATCCAGTCGGGGAACAGATCCCCTACCACCAAGGGGGTGCTGGGTTACTCGGCTCTTACGAGATGCTCTCCCAGCGGCAGAGGGGAATAGTATTCTAACCCGGGACGGGTAGGCCATATGTTGAGATCTATACATGTGGAGCCAATTTACAACACATTGACGACGGCAAAAAGTGCGTTGGGAAGTTGAGCTGAAACTTACTGCGAGACCCAAAAGGAGGAGAGTTGGAGACAGTAAGCAATGGAAACTACTGGACTACCTTTGCCAAAAGGCACTGAGTTGAGAGACATCCTATAGTCAAATAAATAAAACAATACAGTCATAAAGATTAATCTTACCCAGTTTAACGGGCTAAATAAATAAATAAATAGGATTGGATACGAATTCTGACGATTTGTCAATTTAGTCCCCTAGGAAGGAGGTCAACATCTCCAACTAGCCCTCGGCGACGTCCATGGTTACGAATTGACAGAACAATGTCATGAATTAAATCGTATTAAGGTTTAAGAAGAGTACCTATAGTGACTTGAACCGCAATAAGAGTTACGAATTAACTGATCAAGTTAATGAATTAAATCTTAATTAAATCAAATCGCAATTAGAGTTATGTATTGTCATAAAAGTATTAGATGACCCTAGAGATAATTTTAACTAAGTACAATCCTACAGAGACGTTAGAAATGTGAATTTAAATTTACTAAACCTCAAAGATGTGTAATAAATGATCTCATTCTATACTTTTTTATGGTTTAAAATAAAACTATGGTAAGAAGTTGTATAGATAAAGCAAATTAGCACAAAGTAACGGTGTAGTTACCGTTTGATATGCCGCTCAGTGTTGAAACGTTCATCTATTCAGTTACTGGCAGTTTTTGCTACACACTCCTTTTTTCTTTTGATATTATTTTCTATGAAATACAATTTAAATAAAACTAAGACATATACTATAGCATATAAGCACCTCCTTCTTTCCTTCTACATATTTTAATCTACTAGGTTTTCAAAATACAGCCTTTTAAAAGTAGAGCAGACGTACAAAAACTTGCGAATAATGTAGTGCAGAAATACAATTGCAAAGTATTTCTCACGATACTAAATGTTGTAGAGTTTTGTATGCTAACCTACTAACTAAAGCAATAAAAATGTTTATTTGTCTATCACGATGGAACCAGGAGGTGAATAGTGCAACTCTTTAATGGCTACTACAATTTGAATCATTGAGTTAGTTTAATATTTTCTTTTCGTATTATTATAGTACAGCTTGGACCCTAAGTGTCTTTTAGATCGCACTGAACCCTAATTCTATTTTTCTTTTGCGTGAACTCTTGTAACTAACTATCGACCCTTGAGATTAACACTGTTTTAAATTTTTGGAATTACTGATTAAGAACATTCCTTTATTATACATGCATGACGACTCTCTCTCCCTTCGCTGAGGTGTATTAAAACCGTTTACTCACTCACTCTCATACCCGTTAAATTTTATTCTGTAATGCATGGATTTGCACTTGACACCACCATCTCACTCAATGTCTTCTGTCTCACTCACTTTTTCTTTTATACAAACTTTGTCCTGATAATAAATAACACAACAAAAAAGAAATATCCGATTTGGTGCAGTCGTTCTGAAGTTATGCGCTTACATACATACAAGCCATTTATTTTTATTTATAAGTAACGAACAAGGACTACTTTATTGTCTATGATTACTCAACATAAAATATTAACTATGATATATCAATTACGTGTATTTTATAATTTATTGAAGACAGAATGAACACTAATTGATTTAACTTGATTGATTTCTTTATTTTACACTCATGATTAATTGCGAACGTAACTTAATATTTCGGAATCAAGTTATTTGATTACATTAGAAACTGCATTAGAAAACTATATGTTTATTATAATATTATTATAAATGTTAATGAACAAACTCTTAAACTCTACATTTGCTTGAAGTAGAGAATACATTTTAGATTTAAGTATTACTAAAGTCTTCAGTCCTTTTGATTCAGTATTGCCAGATGTCTCAATTTTTCCTAGACGTCCCGAAATTATAATCTAAAATTAATATTTCGCAATTTAAGGCACGTTTTTTTACTTTTTATAATCATTGTGAAATTATTATTTTATATATTTTGTATTATTATCAGATCTTATGAACTTTTTATTACAGCCAAATTGTATTTTGAATTATTTTATAAAATAAAAAAATTGAGGAGAATCTACCCGAAGTCTCAGCAGATCGCAAACTCATTTTTGAAATTTAAACCAAACATTAAACTTGAAAAAACTGATAGGTAATATTTTTTTTTTAATATTTAAGACATTTCTTATTTTAATTACCGCTTTTTCCATAATGAAGAAAAAAATAAAGTCTATAAAACTATAAACCGTTTACTTTTAAAAAAAGTGTTTTCAACTTGACACCTCATTCATACGCTACAGAGCGCTACGGTGGAACATACATACATACATTGACATCGACTTCGATCTTGATTATAAATATTTGTTTTTTTAAGAACACAATCAATTAAATTAACATTTAATTTAATATACACTGTGAAGAGTCATTATTATTACATAAAGCACATTTCATAACAAACCCAGTCTGTTTCCCATACGCTAACAGTGAAGTGTGTTTGTAACCCACTGTGAGATAATTATCATATTTCTAATTCTTAACTAATTATGTTCAATCTAAATACATATTATTATGAATAAATGTTTTTAAAATTTATTTAATTTGATTTCCTACTCTATTTCCTAATATATGAAGCTGAAGAGTTTGTTTGTTTGAACGCGCTAATCTTATGATCTACTGATCAGATTTGAAAAATTCTTTCAGTGTTAGATTGCCCATTTATCGAGGAAGGCTATAAGTTATATAACATCACGCTAAGACCAATAGGAGCGGAGCATCACGGGCACGAAGTCGTAAGGGTCGATAAAATTAGTAGTTGTAACTAGTCCGCCATCTTGGGCGGTCCGGTATGTAAATGTATTTGCATAATTTCATATCCTTTATAACAGCCTTACAATCCAATTCCAGGATTTTAACCTACACACAAACAATCATTGCAAACTTCGTAACACAGCGCCATCTATTAGACGAAAGTAGATAACAAGTTGAATTGTTGAATTAATAAAATAACTTACACCGCCATCTGTTAGAAACTTACAAATAATTTCAATCCTCTGTCACAATATGGTAAACATTTAATCCTACTAATATTATTTAAACGCGAAAGTTTGTAAGAATGTATGGATGTATGTTTATGTTTGTTACTCTTTCACGCAAAAACTACTGAATGGATTTTGATGAAACTTTACAATAATATAGCTTACATATCAGAATAACACATAGGCTATAATTTATAATAACACAGTGTGAATTATCCAAAATATAGCGGGTGAAACCGCGGGAGGTAGCTAGTCCTTTATAATTTTATAAACGCGAAAGTTTGTGAGTATGTTTGTTTCTCTTTCACGCAAAAACTACTGATCGAATTCCAATGAAATTTGGCTCACAGATACTTTATAACCTGGATTAACATATAGGCTTTTTATCCCAGATAAATTCAGAGTTTCTGCGGGATAATAATAAATTATGTTTACTGTTGTAAGTTGTTAATATATGAAAATTCAATATTTTTTTGATAAATCTAAGTATACACTATTGAATATAGACTTTGACTCTAATCGAGATTTATATTACCCTATCTCCCAAGTTAAATCAAATTTAATAATAAAGTGAAGCAGGGGCAGAATACTAGTGTTAAAATATTTACTTTTATAACTCTCTTGAATAATCTTAAAACAAGTTTCATCGTAAACGTCTTTCATAAGGAGGTCGAGGTCGAGATACAACTTTTATTGTATTAATCACGTTTGATAAATCAATAAAGAATTGATTCTATTTCATCATTGATTTGATAGTTTTATGTAGTCACTACGGAATATTTACGGAACGCATTTCCTGCCGAATTTAAGTTTGAATCCAACTGGAATCCAAATTAATAATGCCAAAATTAACTAAGGTTTATGTTGAATTTTACAACTGAACTTTTCCAATATGGCGGACAACCAAACATGGCTGTCTACATGAGTTTGCTGAGAAGAGGAAAAACTTTAAATATTTTTTTTTATTATTTACTAGGGGCCCGTCCCGGCTTTGCTTCAGTTTCACGGGTGGTTAATTTTTTTTTAACATTTTGGCTCCCGCATTCTGTCGCACCCTCTATCGCCGCGATACTCGCTGCGCTGCGAGGCGCTCCACACCGCGCCGGCGGCCCGTCTGTGATTATTCTTTATTTATCTTGATATTTTTATTTCGTAATATCTTTTGACTGGAATGTCCGATTTCAATAATTCAAAAAGTAATTAACAGGTATTGAAACATTCTTCATTACGAAATAATTTATTTGGATAAGAATTAATACAAAGTTATGGAAAACATGTTCTGATTTTGATAGGCATTTCTATCAACTTTTAAAATGTAAAAAAGTAGTTATAGTGACTTAACTACAATAGTTGGACATATGGTCTCGCGGAGTTTTTTGTAGATATTGATACGTTCTATAATATTGTAGAACATTTTTTGTTCTATCATCAATACTGTTCACAGCGCATGCGATGAAAGATATTTTATGGCTAATTTTTTTGCACCTTGTGTTGGTTTTAGTGAGAATTTCTGGGGATCTCTAATTTTTTCTTGTAATAAATATAGCCTATGTTACTCAGGGATAATGTAGCTTTCTAATGGTGAAAGAATTTTTGAAATCGGTCCAGTAGTTTTTGTGTTTATTCGTTACATACAAAAATACAAATCTTTCCTCTTTATAATATTAGTATAGATATAGATAAAGATTAATATTTTATAGGCATAACTAGGTTTGTTATGAACACAAGAAAATACACCAGAGAATCCAAATATTACTTTTTTCTTCTACCTGTGAGAGGCTAATAAAAAGTTATTTTGTGATAAGTGAACTCGTTACGAGTAAAGTTGGATAATAGAAACGAATTGCAGAAGCTATTAGATAACCGCTTTTGTCCTTTACATTTTTATCAGCATTCAAATATTATGAAATTCTTGCAAACGACTCTAAACTGTACAGAGTTACGTTTAAAAAAAATGATGTAACTTTTTGCACGCGATATAATTTTTTTAGAGATTGTATTAAATAGTAGACCCTTTAACACGCATACTAACTTTTAACAAAAAAAAAAAAAATTTCAATATATTGCGATATATAAAATTCAGGCATTCTATAAATATTGTATTACTATCCCACAGGAACTACGAATCTGTGTGTCATATTTTATCGATATCTGTTCAGCCGTTTTTGTGTGATTGAGTCACAAAAATCCAAATATCTAAACTAAACATACAAACTTACATATTCATAAGTAAGAATTTTTTTAGGCATGTAAGTTAAATATTTAAGTACTAGTGGACTCACGCGGCTTTGTTCGCGTGATGCTCCGCTCCTATGGGTCGTAGCGTGACGATATATAGCCTATACCCGTCCTCGATAAATGGGCTATCTAACACTGAAATAATTTTTCAAATCAGTCCAGTAGTTGCTGAGATTAGCGCGTTCAAGCAAACAAACAAACTATATATATTAGTATAAGATAAGATTTTGTAGAATTCTCCTAAAAAGTGAACTTTTTCCTTCCACATTATTAAATTATTATAAAACCCATATACATACATAGATACATAGAATTATTATTTTTATTACCCGACTTAAAAAATTAATAATGATGGAGGGGGAGGAACTTATTATTTAGAAACATGTAGTAGTTTAAATATTGCTTAATTTATATTAAATTCTTCGGCTAAATTATAAGTTTAGATGCAGATTATATATATAACATACATTAAAATAGACTTATAGTTTCACTAACGAAGCTTAAAAGCAATTACAGCATAGTTCAGTTTGTCGAGCACCTTCAATTAGTAACTTAGACTTTGATCGATGTACTTTTAATTCCGCAACTTCTAATTCAAGCAAAAACGGGTCAAGATGTTATTAAATAATTTAAAATGTTTTATATAATTAAATTCTATTATTTTTAGTAAAAAATTATAATTAGCTGTATTATATCAAGATATTCTAATTTACTTCTCAAGGTTTTCATTTTGATAATTTATTGTCCAATTAAATTTATAACTAACTTAGTTTGCGATATTGAGGTAAATAGTAGATCGTCAGTAGACATATTTAATAATTTTATGAGGTAGTCATACTAACTTTGCACCCCTCTTTTACCCCCATAAGGGATGATTTTCGAAAAAATGTTTTACACGTGTTCCATGACATTCAATTAAGAACCTTTATACTGAATATCTTTTGAATGACTTCAAAAACGGAAAAGTTTCATACTAACTTTGCACCCCTATTTTACCCACTTAGGTGGTGAGTTTTCAAAAATCCTTTCTTAGTGCTCCCTTACGTTATAAAATGAACCTCTGTGCAAAATTTCAAATTTCTAACGCTTATAATTTAGGCCCTGCCTATACGTCAGACATTAAGTCAGTCAGCTTCTCCTTTTATATATTAACATATTTGGTTCAATATCAAGAGGTTGTGGATTCAATCACAAAAATGTAACATATTACAATTTAGAAAGAAACTGTCTGTCTGTTGCCTATCCGAGACCATACCCAAGATGTTATAGAAGTTAGCAGGACATAGGCTAAATGGCATTTAAGTTTATATGGGTAAACTTTATTAATAATTCCTCAAGTTAGGGGTAAAAAAATTAACTATAATATCTATCTATCTGTATTTTTAAGAAGATATAAACAATGTTTCTAGAAGATATTACAATATTATTCTGTATCTTTAGTAAAGAAAGAAAAGGATAAGATATTTTAATTTTAGTTTTCCCTCAAAGACTATTTATTGATTAAAATATTCTAATATTATAAACGTGAAAATTTTGTTCGGAATTTTGTTACTCAATCACACAGAAACGGCTGAATGGATTTCGGTGAAATTTGTCATTTACGTGCTTCAGTTTCATCGAATTCTTTATAAGTAATTAACATATAGGCTTTCTATCCATATATAAATATATTGAACATTAAATGGTTTTTTTCTTAATTTATTAATTAGTATTAAAATTTATTTTATTTCTACAGATACTAAGTATTACAAACAACTCACTATAAATATGTTATTTCTTTTTCCACTCACGTGCGTGTAATATTTACGTGAACGTGCATGTACACGACCGTAAAGTTTCAAGACGAATTTTACACTGATGGGAGCTTTTAATAATAAAAACAAAAGCTTTTCTATATGATGATGATTTTAGGTTTTTATTTAAAAAAAATTCTAGCTAATACGAAATTCAGCAAAGTTTCAAATTACATTACAGGATTGAACTTCCGTATTTAATGCAATCTTATTATTTAATAAAAAAATAGATGGCGTAACCTCTAAATATTAATTTTAATACAAAAGATATCTTTATTAAAATTAATATTTAAAAATTATCATTTGTATTTTGAAATATTTTTTCAAGCAAATAAAATATAAGTTCACTGAAAGACACGTTAAAATAAAAAATTAAATTATGTCTCTTTTTTACACACCTATATGTAAAATCAATTTTTATCGATCTAAGACTAACGCGAACACGTGAACGTTAACGGTTACGTGACGCTCGTACGATAGTGTACGAGCTGCGCGTATCAAGTCGCGATATACACTGCAAGGCCTTTGAGCTTTCGAGTGGATCTGTCCGTCTGACTCCATTCCGTAACAGGAAATATGAATACTGATTGCTATTATGGTTTTATTATTAACTTAATATAGAGATTATACTATAGAAAATCTAGTCTATTCTACAAGGTCGTTAGTCTAGGAAATGCACAAGACGTACTGATGGAGTTTATGTCTGAAAATGAAGGACTTGGACATATTTAACCTTTTCATGAAGAAGTTTTTTTCTCTCAAATTATAGTATAAAAAAGTGTATTTTTTTTTCATTATTCGCTATTCGGCCAAATATTGGGAACTATTCGGCCAAACGCCAAACAGTAACTCACGAGAAAAAACAGTTTTTATTAATTACTTATTAAATACTTTTATGTTATTGATTTTTAACATATACTTAAAACCTACCAGTGGTAAGTTATAAAGAAAGAAAACTTTTTTTAGCATCTGTTCATAGCAAATGATTGCGTTTTCCTCATAAAGTATATCTGTTAAATCAAATCAAAATTATTTATTTCAATTACACTTTTTTTTTATAGTACTTTTGAAACGTCAAAAATTGATCGGTCAGTTAGTTTGAAGCTACCACCAGCTCGGAAAGCAGTTTTCTGTTGAGAAGAGCCGGCCAGAAACTCAACAGTCGCTCTTTTCAAAAAGCCATGTTTACATAGTCTGTTATACAAATCATTTAGCTTGAGAGTCAACGTCACTTAGTTTCCAAGCATTCTCAACATTTAAGTAATCCTGTACATTATAGTATGCTTTATATATTAATGACTTCTTGATCCGAGTTTTAAATTGTTGAAGTGGCAAGTCTAATATAAGGGTTTACTGTCCTATTAACTAACAAACGCATTGTCATCACTTAATTTAGAGATGCAATTTTAATCCTGTCACACGTTATCGAATATTCGACGCTTCGGCCAAGACACTCGCTGATACTTTTGAGACGTCAAAATTGGTCAGTCAGTCAGTTTGTCTGAAGCTACCGCCAGTTCGGAAAGCAGTTTCCTGATGAGAAGAACTGGCAAGAAACTCAACAGTTGCTCTTTTCAAAATGCCATTGCTTACATCAGTCTGTTATACAAAGTATAATCATTCAGCTGAGCATCAACGTCATTTGGAATCCAAGCTTTGTCATCATTCAAATAATCTTGTACAGAGTAGTAAGCTTTATTTACTAAACACTTTTTTATTTGAGTTTTAAATTGCTGAAGTGGCAAGTCTAATATAGTCTGTGGGATCTTATTATAGATGCGAACACCAAGCCCCATGAAATTATTACTAACTTTGTGGAGACGATAGTACGGCGTTACAAGTTTATTAACATTTTAGGGATTCAAGGTTGTTTATATAGGAATGTTACATGATGTTTATACTATATTTATTTAACAAAAATTGTATTAACAAACGTATTAAAGTATTAATAATAATTAAGATAGAGATAGATAACAATGTTTTATTATATTTCTAAGAATCCGGATCGATTATAAGAATCCGAATCGTATACGTAATGGCACCTCGTCTGTTAACAATGTAAATATTCTTTATCTCTGATCAACTGTTGATTTTAATCATTTACAAGCTAAACTTGTTCCTTAGTTTTTTATTTGTAAATGTACCAATGTAAAATAAAAATTACACAAGCGTTACTACTGCTTGTGTTGTAAGAAAATTTTTTTTTTTTTTATAATAGATAAGGTGCAAACGAGGAGATGGTCCACCTGATGGTAAGTGGCAACCATCGCCCATGGACATCGGAAAAACAAGAAACACACTCTCGTTTTGTCGATGCGTTGCATCCCCGAAGATAGAGTGAGAAGGGGGAAAGAAGAAGAAAAATGATGCGTATTCAGCGGACCCTAGGCAAGAGCCCAGAGTCCACTTGACCCACAGCATTAATGGGATGGGAGAGGGTAAGTCAGGCCCACATGCGGCTCAACCGGAACGCGTCTATGACACTTGGCGATCGGATTCGCATGCTGGTGGTCGCAAGCCAGTCGGGGAACAGATCCCCTACCACCAAGGGGGGTGCTGGGTTACTCGCCTCTTATGAGATGCTTTCCCAGCGGCAGAGGGGAGTAGTATTCTAACCCGTCCCCTAACGGGTATATTTTATTGTGCTTAAAATGATTAAATTGAAAGTAAAATTTAAAAAAAATACAATAATTATATTTAAACTGTTTTTGTTCATATTTTGGATGGAGATTTATGAAATTAGCGAAATACAAAATGCGCAAAAAAAAATTAATTATAAAAAATCCTGAAATCGAATCGATATTTCGACATCCGATTAATAAAATATTATTTTGGATTCAATTGGTTTTAAAAAATCACTCATATAAAATCATCTTAAATAATATCTTCTTCTCCCTTATCTCCCTCGTCTGTAGACATGTTTAACAATTTCATGACGTAGTCATACTAACATTGCACCTTCCACCACCAAAATCCTTTCTTAGTGCTCCCCTATGTAATAAAAAGAACCCCTGTGCGAAATTTCAAGTTTCTAACCCTTATAGATTAGGCCCTGCGTTGATATGTCAGTTAGTCAGCTTCTCCTTTTATATATATAGATGTGAATGTAAGTTTGTTTGTTACGCTTTCACGCGAAAACTACTTAACCGATCATCATGAAACTTTGTTCACATATTCCTGAGGGTATTAGAAGTAACATAGGATACTTTTTATAAAAAAAATATTTTTACAATTCATTTCTATTGTAATGATCTCTGATACTTATTTAATGGCTTCAATGCGATCGAAACCGCGGGTAAAAGCTAGTTAATATATAAAAGTAGGGTGGGTGGTTGCCAGATAAATACACCTTAGTACATGACAAGATCTGATATTGTAACATAAGCTACACCGACCTACATTTTACCGTTATACAAACTAGCGAGCCGCCTTTGCTTTACACGGCTTCTCTACTATAATATACATAAAAAACAATATCTTGGAACACACTGTCTATTTGTGTAAACCGCATCAAAATAAGTTGTGTAGTTTAAAAGATCTAAGTGGACAAACGGTGAGAAACGACTTTGTTTTATACTATGTAAAGATATCTTATTCTAAGTTATCTTTATATATTTTGGATAATTCACACTATATCATTATAAATTATAGCCTATATGTTATTCTGATGTGTAAGCTATATTATTGTAAAGTTTCATCAAAATCCATTCAGTAGTTTTTGCGTGAAAGAGTAACAAATATACATCCATACATTCTTACAAACTTTCGCGGTTTTAATATTAGTAGGACTAGCCAACGCACCCTAGCTGCGCTGAGGTGTATTCAAACCGTTCACTCACTCACTCACACACCCACTCACTCATTTATTCATGCAACTCTGCAACTGCGAATAAATTATTTCCCCACTATTTGCGTTGAATTCTATTCTGTAATGCGTAGTACGTCACTAAAATGCAGTGGACACCACTATCTCACTCACTCGCTCACTCTTCTGTCTCACTCAATTTTTCCTTTACACAAACCTCGTCCTAATAATAACTAAAACTACAAAAAATTAAGTTATCCGATTTGGTACAGCCGTTCTGAAGTTAAAACTGTTAAATTCGTTTAAATATAACTTCTGTTGTAACATAACAGTGTGGTGGGTTGCGAGATAAATCCTCCTACACTACACTTACTATTAATAGACTACCGTTATTATTACGAAAAAGGCTTGAGAGTAATTTGCGTTATAAACCATTTGTAAAACAATAGCTGTGGAAGTTAGCAATAATTCAAGTACCGTTAGTCAGTGTTGTAATCAATAAGTCGATAGTCTGGATCAACCGTTATCAGATCAAAAGGCCTCACCAGTCACCACTGTAGTGTAGCGTAGTGAAGTGACGCAAGTTGTCTATGCGAAGCGAGTACCGTTACCGAGGTTGATCGACCCAAGCTCTATTAAACCAATACAACTACTTATGACTAGTCTCGGGCCTAGTCGGTCACCACAAAGAGCGCTCTTTTTAGTTCGCAATCCAATGGTGAACTACTTCGCTCTTTTAGTTCGTTAGTTCTTTTTTTAATAATTTAGTACAAATAATAAATAAAGGATAAAAATCGATATTCTCAAAAGTGTAATATCGATGTTTTTTTTTAAACAATATATCGAAATATTTATCACCATCTTAATATATATGTCAGAGGAGAGAGCCGATTTGGATGAACGAATAAATCGAATCTAATGGAGAAGGCCGTATTTGAATGAATTAAGTGATCGAATATCACGATTCCATAGTCTTTGAACAGGAACCCAGGCAGTGCCTTGGACTTGTGACCAAGGTTGTTAAGGAGCTCCTTTATGTAATTACGACACTCGCCTACACTGCCTGGTCTCACTGTTTGTCTGAGGTTAGGTTAACATAAGGCTAACCTAACCAAACATAAACCTAACCGAAGGCTAACCCTAACCTAAACCTAACCTAACCAAAGGTTGTGACTCATAATAAATAAAACGTGAGAACTCGCATGATCCTTAGTCCGATATGTCCAATATCCATGATGCGACACACTATTTATTACACTTCAACTCCAGGTGATGTTCACTCAAAGAGACTTGTGGAGATACTAAAGTGTACTGCGTCAGTCGGGGTATATAAAGGGACTAGACAATGGTAGCAATGCCCCTCCACTAGTGTGGAGAAGTAAATAAACAAAACGGAAATAGGGCGTTGGCATCCCGATTAATCGATAATCTTTTACTTGCTTGAGACTGTTAAAAATCGTTGAATATTAAAATGACGTGATGAAAGTGATGATTAATTTTCTTTATTATTATCCGAAGTAAATCAAGAAATAGGAAATACAGCGCTGGCGTCGCGATTAATCGATAATCGTTTACTCGTTTGAGGCTGTCAAAAATTTTTGAATACAAAAATCGCGACGGAAGTGACAATTAATTTTCTTAATCATTATCTTACTCTAATTATAGCCCGACACGGCCTTCACTATTATCCTACCCCAACTATACCTCGACATATAAGTATATATCGATTTTTTATTAGAAATAAGGGGCCATTTATCATTCACGTATGACAATTTAGGGGGGAAGGAGGTTCGATCATGTCTTATTTTTTCTTACAAGGAGGTGGGAGGGTGTCTCGATAGTTCTTACGTAAGATTACAAAAATTCTCAAAGTTAAAATAATACTTTAAAAAAGCGAGGTCAACATTCGGCGGCCTATGCTTATTTTTTCTTATAATAGGGAGGAGGGGGTCAAAAAATCGACTTCCGTAATAAATGAATGGCTCCTAAACCATTTTTTTTTCAATTACTCCTATTTTTATTTATTACACATTTATTTTTATAGAAAACAAGAATTCAAGTATGGATGAAATATAAGCATCGCTAGAAGTAAATAGTTCGATTTAAAAAAAAATATAAGAACTAAAAAGAACTAAGAGCGAGATCGTCGACGAACTACCCAAGACTAGTTATGACTATACGCTTTATAAACTAACTAGCGATAGTAAAATATCGCTCAACTAAAGCTTTGCTGGACTATAACAGTTGTAAATGTACATTTGACTTAAAGTTTTTGCGTGACAAGCAGACAGTCAATCAAATTATTGTTTTGGCTCCTACCGGTGTTATAAGAAACCTCTTACAATATTTTCTTATATATATCTTCTATGTACTTTTAAATAAAACAATATTATTTGGAAAAGAAAAACTAATTCAAAATATTAAAATGTTATGACTGTCATCGTCCACAGATAATGTATAACACTTCTATATCATAGTGATGTGAACGTGTAATATATCAAAAAATAATAATGTTCAGATATCGATTTCTTTCTGCCTAACATTACAAATATTGGATACGTTACAATTTAAAAATGCTAAATAAAAATATTTATCACGATAGAAAACGTATAATATTATCCCGCAGGAACTATTAATTTTTTCGGAATAAAAAATATCCTATGTGTTAATCCATGTTATAAAGTATCGAAGTATCAAATTTTATCGAAATCCGTTGAGTCGTTTTTGGGTAAATGAATAAAAACATCTAAACATACAACCTTTCACATTTATAATAAGTATGATTATATATAGGACCTACCTACCTACTAATCAGTCAGTCACACAATATAATAAAAACCTTCCAACTGTGAATATTTGGCAAAAAATCACGTTAGTTGTATGGGAGCCCCCCTTAAATATTTATTTTATTCTGGCTTTAGTATTTGTTGTTATAGGGGCAACAGAAATACATCATTTGTGATGATTTCATTTGTCTAGCTATCACGATTCATGAGATACAGCGTGGTGACAGACAAACGGACGGACAGCGGTTTTTACCCTTCGAGTATGGAACCCTAAAAAGTGAAGCAACTATACATTAACTTGTAATAAGAATTATCACTTTCCTACCTCAATATTTACAATTTTTGTGTATTAACACCATTTACGTTTACTGAAACCTACTTTTACGTTACATTTGCAATTGAGAAAATAAAAAAGTAAGTTAGTTCCTAGTGAAGAACTACGTAAACTCTACGTCACGGGCACGGTTTCGTAAATCAATCGATTACCTGATTAAATGAATTGCTAGGTCAGGTCGGCTAAGAACAACAATATTGTACCTATAGTGGATGAGCTGAACGTTCTTTCTAGTTCAGTGGTGATCAACATACACTTCGCTGAGCTATGACCTACCTACCTGCCTATATGGTACATTTTCATGTACTATGTAATGTACTAGAATATCCATCTAATTCCTGCGCTACTTCTCTCAGCTACGGCCAGATTCTCAAATGACAGCAGCATAAGAGGTTTAACCCGTAAGGGAACGGGTTAGAATACTATTCCCCTCTGCCGCTGAAGGAGCATCTCGTAAGAGCCGAGTAACCAAGTATCTATTGGTGGGAGGGGATCTGTTCCCCGACTGGCTTGCGACCACCAGCATGCAAATCCGACCGCCAAGTATATTAATGTTGTGGATCTCGTGGATTCTGTGCTCTTGCTCAAAGTCCATTGAAACTGCAGCATTTTTCTCTTCACTCCCTTCCCCGCTCTATCTTCAAGGTTGCAACGATGTATATTGATGATGGTAGCCACTTATCATCAGGTGGACCGTCTGCTCATTTGCGCCTTATCAATAAAAAAAAATTATATTTAAACCTCATACACATTTACAGCGGAAAGTATGAATACATATAGATGTAAATAACAGCCTTACGGATTTGATTCTGGGTGATGATGCGACAAGAAGCAGGATCATAATGTTTTAAAACACTAGTTTACAATTCAATAAAACATCTTTTATCTTTCTAGAAAAATTTGGAACTCGGAAAACGAAGATGGCCCTAAAAGAATAAATTGAGAATTTAGATACAGTAACTTGAGAAAAAAGTATGTATTGAATAAACGTGTATTTGAGTTGAGAATGGGTTTGATACTATTCCAGTTTTTGCTCACCATAGAAGGAAGAACATAACCTGTCGAGCTGTCGGTGCATCCTTTAAATGCATCTCATGCTCATTTCCTATAAGATCCTACGTTGAATCTGATTAAAACTAACGAGCAAGTCGACGTCAAGATCGACTAAGTATATCGATAGACGGGTCGATAAATCATTAGGTCTAGTTACACAACTTTAAGGGGCCAGATAGTATTGTTAAGTATTAAAAAAAATTAAAAGAATACAATAAGAAACAACGAAGAATTTTTTTCAACCGACTTCAAAAATGAAAAAAAAGAGGTTATAATTCGATTGTATTTTGAAGTGAAACTTCTTTAGAATCGTTGTGATTTCAAACCGGATGCAACGGAAAAAACGACAGGTAAGAGATACAAATACAAAAATGTGTAGGAAAGAATGAGACAGAAATATACAAAACGACAGGTAAGAGACACAAATACAAAAATGTGTAGGAAAGAATGAGACAGAAATATACAAAACGACAGGTAAGAGACACAAATACAAAAATGTGTAGGAAAGAATGAGACAGAAATATACATACTATTTTATATTATTATATACATTCATCTCATTCTTTTGTCGATTTACTGAAGTTTCACTTCTATCGTGTGTGAATCGCACACACACCTTTTTTAGGATAAATAATGGATTCTATGTTTGCACATAATACTGTGAAAGTAACTAAAATAAACAAGTCCAGCTGTATCGATTTTAGTTGCCTTACTTCCCTTACTGCGTAAGCTGCCGAGCTAAGTCTTCCTTCCAGAGATGATAAACAGGAGTTCCACTGGAGTTTTGGTCTTAAATTATTCCTAAAATGGTTGTTGAGACAGTTACATTCAATATTTCGTTATTTAATAAAAGGGTGAATTTTTTTTTATGTTTGTAGCATCAGAACTACGTAATTTATGGACCGAATTGGAAAATTTCTTTTTGTATTTGGAAGGATATGCTTACAGATTAGTCCCATTTTTTTCAAAATCCAGTTCTGATGATGGAATCCTTGAGGAATTGAGAGGACTCCTCAAAAGTTATAGGCACACATATAGTGATTTTAATATTTTTAGAAGGGGGTTCACAGTTAACTTTGTAGCTTCTTATCCTGGTACTGTTCCATGACGAATATACTCGTCAAACACAATAAAAAGGTTAAGTATCTTTCAGTAACTTTCAGAAAAAAAATATTTGTTTTATATTGATGGCGCTATCTCACGCCTTTAATTTATTGGATTACTAGTCGACCCGTCCCGGCTTCGCCCGGGTGCATTAACACGTGTATTTAGCCGTAACCGCTATGTCCCTGCATTTTAAATCTGTAATATCTTCGGAAATATTCATTTAAATTTAATGCTGTTAAGGGCCATATTGATCTATATTAATTGCACAATGTATTTAAGGTACTTAATTGGATAAGGATTAATGCTGTAATTGCTTAAAATCGCTTCGTAAATAAGCCATTATTTCTCCTAAATAGTAAAGGATAAAAAATGGTTATTGTGGGTTATCACTAAGAGATAGACATATACTATCGCGAACTTTTTTGTAGACCTTTTTAAGGTATACAATACTGTAGTACATTATTTCGATCTATCATTCGTTCAGCCAGCGTAGGCAATGTAAGCGCAAAAAATATGTTTATTTACGAAATCACATCAGAAACCTCTGAAATTATCAGTGTTTCTCTACTATAATATGTATGTATTATACATATAAACCTTCCTCTTGAACCACTCTATCTATTAAAAAAAACTGCATCAAAATCCGTTGCGTAGTTTTAAAGATTTAAGCATACATATGGACAGAGAAAGCGACTTTGTTTTCTACTATGTAGTGAAGTAGCAAAGGAGAATTCCAACTCATACAAAGTCTTGGCCTATGCCTAAATAAATAATTGCGTGTAGACTAGGTCTTAGACTAACATTTCTAGCGAGCTATAGTGTATCCTATGCATGACTTGTTTATTAAATGAACCGATGACTTGATTTGATGCGTGTTTTAAAAAAAAACGTCGTCGATTGTTAAGGACAGCTATGCCAATAAATCTTAGTTAACAATAGATATTAATAATCTCATATTTAAAAAAACTTATTTTAGTAACAATACCACTGATAAAAACCGTATCCCATTTCTTGCAGTTCTAGTTTTTTTCTTTATCTATATCTATACTAATATTATAAAGAGGAAAGATTTGTATTTTTGTATTTTTGTATGTAACGAATAAACATAAAAACTACTGGACCGATTTCAAAAATTCTTTCACCATTAGAAATCTACATTATCCCTGCGTAACATAGGCTATATTTATTACAAGAAAAAATTAGAGATCCCCAGAAATTCTCACTAAAACCAACACAAGGTGCAAAAAAAATAGCCATAAAATATCTTTCATCGCATGCGCTGCGAAAAGTATTGATGATAGAACAAAAAAATGTTCTACAATATTATAGAACGTATCAATATCTACAAAAAACTCCGCGAGACCATATGTTCAACTATTGTAGTTAAGTCACTATAACTACTTTTTTACATTTTAAAAGTTGATAAAAATGCCTATCAAAATCAGACCATGTTTTCCATAACTTTGTATTAATTCTTATCCAAATAAATTATTTCGTAATGAAGAATGTTTCAATACCTGTTAATTACTTTCTGAATGATTGAAATCGGACATTCCAGTCAAAAGATATTACGAAATAAAAATATCAAGATAAATAAAAAATAATCCCAGACGGGCCGCCGGCGCGGTGTGGAGCGCCTCGCAGCGCAGCGAGTATCGCGGCGATAGAGGGTGCGACAGAATGCGGGAGCCAAAATGTTTAAAAAAAACTATCCACCCGTGCGAAGCAGGGACGGGCCCCTAGTGTTATACCAAAAATACAGACATCGGCTTCTGTTAGCGTTAAAGATTAATTGTACAGCACACTTCTAATCAAACTTTTATACACAATTTCAACATTTTAATTTATATATGACTTATTCCTAAAGATATAAATGGTCTTTTTTTGCATTAAAACATAACCTAAGTCTCTTCTCAAGCCCTAATCTATCCATGTACCAAATTTCATCAGTGGTTTAAGCGTAAAAGTGTCACAGACAGATAGAGTTACTTCCACATTTATAATATTCAAGTTGGGATTAGTTCCAAACTGATTACATATACTGGTCTGCAACGAAGTCCTCCTTTCAATAAAAATAAGATCAGTTTAAAGATTTTAACACGCTTTAGTTTTTTTTTCGAATTTCCTTAATGCCGTTATTCATTTAAAAACGTATTTGCACAATAAAAAACGATATTATCCGACGTCATTTTTATACAAATACATTTACTGCGTCTGCGCAGCTCTCGTTCTACTACAGCTGATGCTCCCCTTCTTTACCGGATCTATATGTTTATGAAGAGTTATGATAAAATTCTTATGCGTTTTAATATGAATTCTTGCGTAAATTAATAAATAAAAGGATTTCTTTCAAAGTTCAAAGTTCATTTATTCAAAGTGATGACAGCAGCAGGTCCGGGTTCGATCCTGGGCACACACCTCTGACTCTGAGTTATGTGTGTTTTAAGCAATTAAACTTGCTTTAACGGTGAAGGAAAACATCGCGAGGAAACTTGCACTCCTGAGAGTTCCCAAAAAGTTCTCAAACATGTGTGAAGTCTGCCAACCCGCACTGCGCCAGCGTGGTGGACTATGGCCTAATACCCTCCTTTTTCTGAGGAGGAGACCCGGCTCAGCAGTGGGCCATTGAAGGGTCGTGATGTAAAATACATGTGATTCTTATGCTAAGTATAAGAGTTATCTTAAAACTGTGTAGCACATATGTTATTGCAGCATATAGTCTGGCTCACCGATACCTACACTAGGATTCCCTGTGTTGTAGATATCAGATCCCTTCCCATTAGGTAAATTCTGAAAAATAACATGTGACTTAACAATACCATAGGTTTTTCTTAATAAAGAATGTGAAATCTTAACTAAAAATAAAATAAAAATTGATAATACCATAGATCCCGTTTCTTTCCCGTTTCCGTTCTTTTAAAATAAAATTTCAAAAAATCGATACGTAATAGATAATTTTGAATAATATATTTTTGTTCAATATATTTGTATCTATTATAATTATGCATAATATTTGTAGGAGAAAAAAACATTATTGCAGTATTGTTAACTTAATTTTTACCAGAAACTATTAACTAAAATCACGAAGAACCAACTCCATCACTATTACTATAATAATGTAAATGTGCAGCAATGTCTGCCTGCGGTTCCGAGGTTCCGAGGGTTAGCGTTTATGTCTATTTATTACTGTTACATAATGATAGTAAAGCAGAGTGCTCGTAGTAAATTGCGCAACGTTGCATGTGAGATTTCATTTAAATTGTAAATCGCTCCGAGGAAATGTGTTACAATGTTAACAGCTTGTATTCATATTAATATTAATCGGATATTTTATGTTACATAGTTAAACCCGTTTTAAAGAGAGTCAATAGTTCAACATAATGTCGGAACGGTTTCCAGCGAGACAAGGCAACTTTTTACGAAAAAAATTGACATCAATATACTGTAAGCTACTTCTAGACTCAACCAAGAGCAAAGAAAAGGGAATTATCTAATATGACATTAATATGACATGATTGAATAGTAGTGATGGCCCAGTGGCCTAGAAGATCGCCCAAAAGTAGTGATGGCCCAGTGGTTGAGACTTCAAGTCTTACTCGAGAGGTCCGAGTTCGATCCTGGGCACACACCTCTGACTCTGAGTTAGCAAAGTATCACTTGCTTTAACGGTGAAGGAAAACATCGTGAGGAAACCTGCACTCCTGAGCGTTCGTTAAAAGTTCTCAAAGGTGTGTGAAGTCTGGGCCAGCGTGGTGGACTATGGCTTAATACCCTCCTCATTCTGAGGAGGAGATCCGGCTCAGCAGTGGGCCATTGACGGGTCGTGATGATGATGATTGAATAGTCTCGCCAATTCAATCATGTCATATTATATTTTCGGTCTGGCCCCTTAAAGAGGATTCCTAGCGCCTTTTCTGCCCTGGTGCCGTCGTCCGCCACATGTCCTCGCACATATGGTGGTAGGGGATCCGACCGCCAAGACGCGTTCACCCTCACTCTCCCATCCCATTAATGCTGCGGATCTAGTGGACTCTGGGCACTTGCTCAGGGTCCGCTGAAACCGCAGCATTTTTTCTTCTCTATCTTCGAGGATGTAACGCATCGATAATACAAGGGAGTATCTCTTTATCTATTTCGTTTGTACCTTATCTACTATAAAAAAAAATATTGATGGCGCTTCCCTACCTTTACCTTTGCCTTAGGGTATCCCTTTTAAAAGTATAATATACGATCCACTAGAAGAACGATGTAGATACAGAAAGAAACAGATACACATGGTGGCGAATACTTCAAAAAATGGCAACACTAATAAAAAAGAGATAAAAAGCTTCTTCTTTATGTATAAGGCAAGAACCTTTATAGGCTCGAATAAACAAGTCTCGAATTATAATTATTATTTAAAAAAACTAACAATACGCTACGCCTACAACATTTACACGCTCTTATAAGTCGGTTAATAATAAGTAAATCACATGGCCGAGGAAGACACGTAACATTTAATTGCCTCATAAATTGACGCTAATTAACTTATGTAACATATTAATCAACTTTTCTAAGATCTCATTTTAAATATTGAGTAGATTTTTTCCACTTAACAAATATACTAACCTCAGCAGTTTGCCATTAATGGGTTGTGATGATGAAGGGACACACGAACAGACGGTCCACCTTATGGAAAGTGGCCACCTATACCATGGACATCGTGTTGCCGCCCGAAGATAGAGTGAGGAGGGGTCGAAAAAAAGAATGCTGCGGTTTCAGTGGACCCTGAACAAGATCCCGGTGTTCACTGGAACTTCAGCAATAATGGGATGGGAGAGGGAGGGGGTAGATTAGATTAACTTGCATTCTATTAGCCGTTGACGGCAAAATGATAATCTCTCTTCAAAACTCTTCTCAAAATTAATTTTTTGCCAATCTTTATAAGAAAACTAGGGTTAACCAAGATTCCAAAATATATAATTGAGTGTCCTCACTCACTCTGTTAAGTTAAAGGCTTCTATGAGTGTTCTATATCTGATCTTTAATTAAGTTATTTGATGATGTAATGATTAGTGCTATTTGTTAAAATAATTACGTGACAAGTATTATCTATCTTCCACGCTGCCAATTATATCACATTATTATTATTATTTTAACAAAAAAGTCTTAATAGTCTTAATATTTAAATATATTACCATATAGATCAAGCTCCCGCAACGATCCGACTATTACGATTTTACAAAACCTGAAAGTTATCCTTGTAGATATAAGCAATCCATTACTATGAAGTGTTAGATCATGGTTGCTTTGAAAGATTTTTTTTAATATCTCTGTCAAGGTGTAGGAATCACCAAAACTGTCTGATTACTAAGAAAACATATTTTAATAGTTCCTCAGGTAACATAAGTAAATAAAATTGAACGTAAGTTTAGTTATCATTGATTAATACAAATGAATTCTAGGGTGTTTAACAGTTGCAAGTTCTGACAATCGACGACATGGTTTCTAATATTTTTTTTTATTTGGAAATAAAATCTAATATATAACATTCACGTGTCGCGGTATTTGTTACCTAATTCCCCCCAACCGGCTCCAACGATGCATATCGGGTAGGTCTGAGAATCTATCAACATCTAATTTTTATACCCCTAAGTCATAATGGTTGCCCACCCCAAATGTTTTAAATTTATATAGCAAAACATCGTTTATCGGGTCAGCTAGTATTTATATAAAAATTGAGCTTAATACGCACATACAGAAACTTTCTGATTTTATAAAATAACGATGGTCTGATCATCACGGGATCTTAGACTAATACGAACTCTCCAATTGCCAAAAATATAGTCGGAAGAAAGAATTTGTATGCACCTCATTTACAAGTAACTGACGTAATAGGAACAATGCAAGATAAATGCTTCATCATTTGTTACGTACTGCTTAAGGATTTCGAGTATGAATCAACAGACCAACGGACCTTATACTACAATTTGCTGGCATCTCTGCGCAACATTGTTCGGACGGAATTATAAAATGGCGTTATCGACTTATGTAACCAGTTCAGCGAGGGTTACCAAATCTGATGGAACCAAACCGTATATATTAGAACCTTAATGCCGCTGCTCGATGAGTTAGTTTTTGGACTGTATCTTTGTTCTATTCTATGATAAAATATTTTATTAAATTTTGACTAACTTCTGCTGCTCCGATTTTTTTCCTCAGATAGAATGAAATGATCCTGATATGATAGTGAGTAGATCCAGATTAAAAAGATTACCAATCTCACTCTTTTCTATGGACTACTCGAGCTTGACCAAAAATATTACTATGGCAAAGTTGATTTAAAAAAAAGCACCTAATGCTTCCTAAGTAAAACACTGTTTAGATTTACTTTGGAGATTTGTCAATAATTTTCTTATAGATATAGGGGTCCCAGAAAAAAGTCAAGCCAATTTCATACATTCAATCATTCATACACATTTACGCTTATAATAAAGTTTATCAATATCTCTCTTCGATTAAATACCGTACACGTGGTTACCCTACACAACTCTATAGGTTGCTCAAGACAACCTACGCTGAATTTAATACTTTCAAAAACATTCAATAATAACCCTTTTATGTAGCTCGCTTAGAATGATAATTGAGTATTATTCTCCATCTCAAACATAATTTAGTTCGGATTTGAGGAAACAACGAGCCATTCTGAGTGACGGGTAATGTCGGGGTAAATCAAGTACAAAGACTGCATCTTGATAGCTTTAACATGGTTGACGGATATGCTTTGCTAAAATTATTAAATTGTTTCTAAAGAAAACATGTTTTCTTTCCGTCACGAAAATAAAAAGAAGAGTGACCCAGAAGGAGAGACGTGGTCATGTAGACTCGTAGGATGCGTTTCCACCAGAAATGTGCGAGATTGTATAGCGAGAGATGCGTTTGTTAAGAACCAATAGAAACGCTTCATTTGACACTAAGCGAGGCTAGGTAAATGTGAGCACTACGTATACTCGCAGATTTCTGGTAGAAACACAGCCTTAGTACATACTTATGTGTCAAAACTGGTCAGTCAGTCATATTGAGTTTAAACTTCTGTCAATTTTTTTTTTAATCCAGATCCACCCAGTTTCATGTCAAGATCATTTCATTGTGCCAGAGGAAAAAAATCGGAGCGGCAGAAGTTAGTCAAAATGTTTTATGTCATAGAACAGAACAAAGATACAATCCAAAAAGCACCTAACGGTTCCTAAGAAAGTTTCTCTGTATTTCCAAAAAAAATATTTGTATCTTACACATTAGTAGTGTGTAGAAAATCTTTTTTATCAAAAAATAATAAATACCTAGTTTCTACATTATTAAAAAAAGTTAAGTAACCAAATAATCATGATCAATCATGATCAAAATCATCAAAATGTAATTTATATTTATACTTAAAAACTAAAACTTACTGTTTTTTTTCTATTTTACATCCAAGAAAGCAATGAGACTTGAAATAAAATTAACTGCCACTAAACTTATAAAATTTTAAATGGCGCGAAAATATGTTACTTTTCATTTCGTTTTACGTATTATTATACTCAAATATATATGTTTTAAATATAATAAATTGATCTAAATATAATATAAACTGATCTTTATTAATCAGAATTGAAACAGAATAAGTACTTTTTTTAATAACACACATATTTAAAAAAATACTAATATACTGTCTATTTATTATAATATATTACACTGATTACGTTCCGTTTTCACTAGACCCATTAATTTCGTATCCGTCACAAACTTTAAACTTAGGGCTACCAACATATAAACTTTCCCCTGAACTATGGAATATGTTTCAAAATAATGAAATTCTTGGACATAGAATTATATGTCATGATATGGATTTAATATATTTTTTTTGGTAAATATGCTAATTATTCAGTTACAAAATGATCATTCTTTTAAAATATATATATATTTTTGTTATTAACTATATTAACAATATGCTTAAAGCACAAAAAGTTTAGTCATAAGTGAAGAAAAATATAATTAATATTTTTTCAATTATATATATCGGAGCAAGTTAGTTTGACCTAACCTTACACAAGGCTAATCTAACCTAATGCTGTTTACATTACCACATGGCAACTACATTGTAAAGTACTTAAGTGACCTTAATCAGACAGCACTACCATCACTGCACTTAACACTTTCACTAGCACTACCCAGATAATATCCACTTCTTGAGAGACCTCGGTTAAGACAAAGACTGCAGTTCGAATATCGAGGGATAAAGTCGAAACCGTCAAAACGACGAAGTGAAGAAAGTGATTATTTTTTACTCTAGCGCCATAGATGGCGATGACGATTCAATTATTCGATAATCGTTTACTATTTTCCGACATATATACAGTATGTATTTTAATTGAGTATAGCTCCGGGTACCAAGTATACTTCTAATCTTGTATGTTCTAAAGTTACTATTAGGACGATGGGATAGGATCGCACCACACGTGATTGATTCTTACACAACGGTTTGGCTCCCGCGCCCATTCTATTTGTCATAATTGTAGACATCGTGAATTAAACTACCTATGAGGGCACGCAGCATGCTCACAGTGCGTAACTATCCCCCCCATTAATTGTGCTCAAACTTACAGATAAGATGGCTGCTAGAGGTTATCATACAAATAAATAAAATTGTAGTGTCTGTTTGTAATATTAAAATAACTGCTTTTTACTAAGTGCTTATGGATGCATACACGCACACGGTACATATACTAAAACAACATTTTTTACAATTTTTGTCTGTCTGTCTGCCTGTTTGTTCCGGCTAATCTGATTTTGACGGGACTTTCACTGGCAGATAGCAGATGTAACAAAGAGTAACTTAGGCTATTTAATATCTCGCTACGACCCATAAGAGCGGAGCAACACACGAACGAAGTAGAACGAAAACGAAGATAATCAGCAATATTCATTTTCAGGGAATATCAGGCACAGACACAGCACAGCAACACCAACATGATTTCATAAGTCATTTTCGTTTGAAAATTTACATATTATTTTGGTTAACTTTAAATTTTATAGAAAATTACAATTATATATACAATGGATCCAAATAAAACGAAAAATGCATCAGAAGATACTGCTGTAAGTATTAGTATTACAATACTCGTATTTCAATAACAATCTTACACTGCAAAAATAATTGCTTACTTTACAATATTATTGAACTCATTACTTGTTTGTGATTCATTTATGTAAGTAAATATCGTTGAAGTATAAACTTATTATTTAATATTAAAGTTATAGTAAGTAATTGGTTAGTCTATAATTTATATAATTGTCTATTAATAATATTCTCCTCATATGCAATATCTTTATAAATAATACTGGTTGTTATTTACCACAAATATTAAGGATTAATTTAACATTTTATTGTTTATCTCTGTACCAAATTTTATCACAATGGGTTCAGCAGCTCTTGAGTTATATTTTTTTTACTTAGAGATAAAAACCTTCTTTGACAACAACCTCTTATATAAATTATGTTTAATCTGTGCAATTAAAAGATAAAACCATAATATGAATAATTACAGCCAATGGGTATAACAGCATTAAATGAGATGGTGCTCAGCAATCAACCCGAGTCTCGGTATGAATGCCCTGTGTGTCTCAACTGGTTGCGAGACCCTGTTATCACAACTTGCGGACATAAATTCTGTAAAAGTTGTATCACTTCTTGGTTACAGTAAGTAATTGTGTAAGAATTTTTAATATTAGCATTCACTTCTAAGGATTCTTGGTATCTATATGTAAGTTAGTAATTTCTATTATAATAATGAAAAATATTTTTAGTACCTTAAAAATTCAATAGACGGCAGATCTTGTCATATGTTTATTAAAAATTTGTTCACATTTCAAATTTCTAATATAAGGTAAAAACATAAACATTAAATTTTTATTTATCACTAGATGCACCCCGCTGTTTCACCCGTTATATTTTGGATAATTCACGCTATATCATTATAAATTATATGTTTTTCTGATGTATAAGCTATATTATTGTAAAGTTTCATCTTAATCCATACAGTAGCTTTTGCATGAAAGAGTAACAAACATACAACGTATGGAACATTGTTTTGAATCCTTATAGGTCCTTATAGTTTATCGAGAATATTTAAAATTTTCTGAACTTTCCTTTAGTAATTTGAGCATGACTTCTTGATACTTATAACTATAACAATAATAAGCTTTTATTACTGACAATTACAAAGTTTTTAGAATATGTTAATAATACTAACATTTGTTGATTTAATTTGCTAAAATATATTTATTGCACATCAGTTCGGAGTTTTATTTGTATCAGTGTGTTCTTTCAACACATAGGCTTCCTCTAATCTTTTCAATGCAGTCCTATCAGACCTGCTGTTTCTTTGAGATTGTCTTACCACCTTTTTCTTTGTCTAACACTTCTTCTTTTATTTTAGTGTTGTATCTAGTAGTCCACTCTGTTAGGATTTTGCACCATTTGTTTGCCTGGTCTCTTAGCATGTGTCTTGCCCCTCTACTTTAGTTGTTTGGTCTTAACAGTGATGTCTTCGAACTTTATTATTTTTCTGAGTTCTACTGCTTGCTTCTTGTCTTTTCTCTTGAACCCCAGGATATTCTTTTCCATACTCCTTTGCCAAGTTCTAATTCTTCGCTGCAGTTTCTTATATATAATTTAAAAATTAACAGTTAGTATCTCAATAATTAATATTTTTTCTTATTATTTTTTTTACAGAAACAGTGGTCACTGTCCAATAGATAATATCAATCTCAGCATGAAAGTAGATATCTTTCCTGATAATTATACCAAGAGGGAAATCCAGGAGCAAAGAATGTCGTGTCCATTTGCGGCTAAAGGTAATGTATAAACTCAAATTTTGAAAGTAAAAATTATCAATCAGTTTCTATACAGCATTTCAATATATTTCCTACATAAGTTAAAAAATAAATTACACCTCTATATCCGGAATAAAACTGTTGTCTAAAGTGGGATAGTGCCCTGCCCTGCCCTCCATCTATATAAAAGGTTTATCTAGATATAGTAGGTCCATTTTTTTTTAAATTTGCAACCCCATGCAAATCTCCATACGGAATTGCAAATTATTTTCTCACTATTTATTGTTATTTCCAGGTTGTGCAATAAAAGTGACTCCTCTAGATCTAGACTCCCATATAGCAACATGTGAATACAACCAGCCGGAGATGTCCTCGCAGTCAGAAGTGAGGGTGCCCTGCTCCTTCCAAACTGTTGGATGCAAGGAGACCTTCGACAGTCAGGAAGATATGAATAGTCACTTACATAATGATATACAAAATCATATGAGTGTAAGTAACTTTATCAATGTTTCAAGTTTGTTAAAAATGTTAAAATATTGTCATTAAAAAAAAATCAAAATATGATTACAAAATCAAAAGTATTGTGTGTGACTGTTTCTACATCCGTATGCCATGTTTAAGCTTAATCTCATACCAGGAAGTGACAAAGACAACTAGTTTTTCATCTTGTTGTTTCAGTTATTTTCTAGTAGATAGTCAGCCTCAGCCATAGCCCATATGGTAGTAACTTGCAAAAAAAAATGCTAAACTAGTCCATCAACTTGGGCGGTCAGACAAATTGGGTTAAATCAATTTAACTATGCTATTCTTCTCAGAAAACTCTTTCATTTTATATCAATATCATAGGCGTGCACAAAAAAATAACTAGTTCTCTATCTTGGGCTCTCCGCCATACTGGATTTAGAGTGAAGTCAATTTAACTATGGTATTCTTCTCTGAAAACTCTCTCATTTTATATCAATGTCATAGGCGTGCACAAAAAATAACTAGTTCTCTATCTTGGGCTCTCCGCCATACTGGATTTAGAGTGAAGTCAATTTAACTATGGTATTCTTCTCTGAAAACTCTCTCATTTTATATCAATGTCATAGGCGTGCACAAAAAATAACTGGTTCTCTATCTTGGGCTTTCCGCCATACTGGATTTTGAGTTACGTCAATTTAACTATTGGTATTCTTCTCAGAAAACTCTTTCTTTGATATCCAGATCATGTAGATGCACTAAAAGCCGTCCGCCATTTTGGGCTGACTACCATAATGGATTTGAAGTCAACCATAACAGATGTCTCAATTAAAACCCATTGCTAAACTACAGTTTCTAATTCTTATATATTCTATTTAAATTGCAGTTTCTAATGAACGCCTACTCAAAGATACAAATAGACAATGACATATCAAATGCAAGTATAGACGCTAAAGAACAAGAGGCAATGAGCTTGTGGGAGGCGCCGGACAAGGAAGGAGCCCCAACTACTTCTGCACCGTTGAACAATACCAGCGCACTCATTAGGTATAATAAGAACCAGACAAATTGACCATCTGATGGTGCTTCATAAGCACCTCAAGCGTGACTACATAAATGATAGTGGTCATTAGCCAATCAGCAAATAGATCCCCTAACATTAAATCGGGAATTCCCCTTGACCTTCCTGGGACCCACAAATAATTCAAAATCGAAATTAGCCAAATTGATTCAGTCATTCTCAGCATGTTAACTATAATCTACTCCCAAGTCATGGTGGCGTATTTATTTCTACCTCTTATCTTTTTGTTGGCACAACTGATTCATTCAGTAAGTGCCAACATAATAACTTCTAAAATAATTATTATAACCAATTACAGAGCCCTGTACGAAAGAGTAGTTGTCCTAGAACAAAGAAACAGAGAGCAGGACATAGTGATAGCGAACATGTCCAAGCAGCTCTCCGCCTTTGCTGTGGCGAAGATGAAGCAGAACAACGACATGTTGTTGCGATATTGCATGGGCAATTATATATGGAAGATTGATAACTTCAAGGCGAGGTGCGACGCCATGTTGAAGGATCACTTCAAAATGTTGTACAGCCCCGGGTTTTATACTTCACCCAATGGTTACAGGTAAGGGTCTTCGTACTCATTTTAAACATTAAAACATGAATTCACAAGTCAGAAATCATTTTAGAAATTTAAAAAAAAAGCTAAGATTTTTTTTAAAAAAACAACAACCATAAAACCTCAAAATACCATCAGAATATTTCAGTAAACATTAATATAGTAATTTATGTATATGTATGCATGTATATATGTGTATACTTATGGTACTAAGGGTATATATAAATAAAAGTATGTACTAGATGTAATTTATTCATGTTACAACTATATTTAGGATATATTTTAGGATAAATTATGGTCAATATATCTGTTAAGATATAGAGTTCCTAAACGTAAACTTATATACTCTGTAAGATTGCTTTTATCTATGCTCAGTACATGAGCCATGTTTGTACATGTTCCTTTCTTAGTTTTCATTGTTCTTACATTCTACTGTATCAATCCTAAATATAATAATAATAAATAGTGCTCAAATACATAATTATTTTATTCAATTACAACATACACAACAATATCTTTAAAATACTTCATTTACTGCCCATAATAACTAATAGCCAAAGTCCATACAACAAAGGTTGTCAGGCTGAGATCGCTCGCGGCGATAAGACCGCCTTTGCATACCATTAATTCTTTAGTTATAATTAATTCTACATTCGATGTACCATTAATTCTTTAGTTATAATTAATTCTACATTCGATTCGAATAATAGTGTGCAATAAAGTGGTTTTTTTTTTCACCTACTTAAGGTATGATAAATATTATTATATCAAAAGTTCACTAACAGATTAATTATAGATAGAAAGTTCAAAATTGTACGATAATTCAAATTTGAAATCAATTTTTTGAGATTGGTTATTTCGGCCATAACACAATAGATAACCGACTATTATTGTATACTAGTCGACCCTCACGACTTCATGCTCGTGATGCTCCGCTCCTATTGGTCTTAGCGTGATGTTATATAGTTTATAGCCTTCCTCGATAAATGGGCTATCTAACACTGAAAGAATTTTTCAAATCGGATCAGTAGTTCCTGAGATTAGCGCATTGAAGCAAACAAACAAACTCTTCAGCTTTTTACATTACATTAGTAAAACTGTTTTCCAGATTCTGCGTCCGTCTGAACGTGTCCCCCCAGAACCCGCTCTGCTTCGCGCTCCACGTGCACCTCATGAAGACGGAGTACGACTCCTGCCTCGAGTGGCCCTTCAACGGCCGCATCACCTTCGCCATGGTCAACCAGTACGAGCCCCACCTCACGCAGCGCGACACCATGATGTCCAACTCCAACCTGGTCGCGTTCAGGAGGCCCACCACGGAGATCTGCGTCCGGGGCTTCGGCTACACGGAGTACGCGGTGGTTAGTGACGTCATCAGGGACGGGTTCGTAAAGGATGACGCACTCATTATTAAGGTTAATATTAGATGTGTATGACATAAGTGATTTCTTTTTAGTTTTTTACCTACTTTGAAGAAAGGTTCATTTTAATTGTTTTACCATATCAATCCAGGGTCATTCAAGTATTATGTAAGCAGATTATTTTGCTATTATCTGTTCTCCGTCTCAGCAAAAGTAAGCATCACCCTAATTGCTTCCTTTTTTCTCATTCTCAAACAAGATTCGGCTCAGCAGCAATAGCCATGACACACGAGTCCATGACTGATGATTATCATACTATTCGAAAGCAAAGACCCTCCACCCCCCCTTTAGTGCTTATGTAACACTTGAACGTCCCATAGATGCTTATAGGAAAAATGCTGTGGGACCCTTCATTGGGAAACTCCAGTTTTTAGACTATTCTTAGTAATAGATGGCGCTTGTGTCGTATATCATATCTCAAATTTTAGACTTATTTCTTCATTTCATACTATACTAGCTTTTACCCGCGGCTTCGCTCGCATTGAAGTCATTAAATAAGTATCAGAGATCATTCAAAAAGTATGTTACTTCTAATACCCTCAAGAATATGTATACAAAGTTTCATGATGATCGGTTAAGTAGTTTTCACGTGAAAGAGTAACAAACAAATTTACATACATTTATAATATTAGTAGGAATAAGTAGTATATGTTAAATTAAGTACATATATGTATGGGTACAAAAAAGCCTTCTATAGTACTGCGCCAAATTTCATCCAAATCGGTTCAGCCGTTTTAATGAGATGCGTGCACAAACATGGTAGCTCTATTCAATTTATTTAAATGAAATATATTGCAGCATACTCTATGTATTTTTTAAGTGTTGAAACTTGTTGGTATGGGGCCGTTTAAGTATTACGTAAGCATTAAAGGGGGGTGGGGGGTCCTTGCTTTGCTTATTTTTGATCAATAATTGAAAAAGTAAACACGCATCGAAACGTGAATATCTATAAAATAAAAATGCATGCTTCAATGTAATGTTTACGTAAGCATGGGGGGAGGGGGGTTGATAATTGCAAAAATCTGCTTACCTAATACTTGAACAGTCCCTATATGTATATAAATTGTGCAGTATTAAATTAATCTCAGTATATTTAAATAATGTCCTTTGTAACGAAATCCGTCCTGAATAGACATTATATAATTATAGTTTTTAAGGAAAAGAATCTTTATGTATATCATAGTTAGAGTTTAATTTTGAATGCAATATAAATCTATTTCTACATTCCATTTTTATTATTTTAATAACTTGAACAAAATTTATTGTAAATATGTTTACATTGTTTACTATATCGTTGTATATGTATTTTTGTTATATTTCTATTGAAATAAATATATAGATTTTTACATGTTTTTCAATTAATCATTACATTTTATCCGTGAGGGGACGGGTTAGAATACAATTCCCCTTTGCCGCTGGGAGAGCATCTCGTAAGAGCCGAGTTACCCAGTACCCCCTTGGTGGTAGGGGATCTGTTCCCCGACTGGCTTGCAACCACCAGCATGTGAGCCAGATCTACCCCTCCCTCTCCCATCCCATCACTGCTGCAGTTCTAATGAACACCGGGTTCTGTCTCAGGGTCCATTGAAACCGCAGCAGTCTTCTCTTCGCTCGACCTTCTCACTCTATCTTCGAGGCGGCAACGCATCGACAAAACGAGATACCCCCTAGTTTTATCGATGTCCATGGGCGACGGTGGCCACTTTCCATCAGGTGGACCGTCTGCGAGTTTATCCCTTATCTATCATAAAAAAAAACAAGTACAAAATGTCAAGCCTCTGATATTGTTACGAACTTGAGTTCTGGATTGGAAGAAATTGATAGATGCTTAGTTGGTAAGGGATTTACTTAAAATATTCACAAAAACAACCCTACACTACGATCTTGCACTATTTACAGTCCTTATTTTCCGACTACATAGTATTCTCCAAATAGTCGATCGTTGTTTTTTTTTATGATAGTTAAGGGACAAACAAGCAGAGGGTCCACCTGATGGAAAATGGCCACTGTCGCCCATCACATCGACGAAACTAGAGGGTATCTTGTTTTGTCGATTCATTGCCGCCTCGAAGATAGAGTGAGGAGGGGGCTTACGATTTTTTTTAATGTCTTCTTCAAACTGCGAATGGACTTCCTCAAATTGTATTCATTCTAAGGTATTTTCTGTCTCCCTCTGTATATAGGATGAACCCAGTACCTACCTTTTTAAAATTTTTTTTGTCCTCAAGAAGTTTCATTGCTAAGAGAAATTGAAGGTCTACATCAAAAAATATTCATAAGACTGCGCTGGCTAAAAAAAATGTTTCTATAGCTATCATTTATGATGGCTTTCAATCAATTAAAAAAAAATTAAAACAATGGCAGTAGAAAAATGATTTTATGAACTAAAAGAATTTGAATAATGTAATGTATTAGTAATTAAAATAAATCTGACTTTGTTCAATATAAATTGTAAATGTTTCCGCCTTTACAATTTGAGTAGCATTTTTCCTTGATGTTGGTAGTATTTTTACTGTCTTGAATGTTGGCCAACTGATAACTGTAACGCCGAAGCTATGAATCTAAAGTATAACTCCAGGAGGATATTCTAGTCGAGCCGTCATACTGTTTTGTTTTGTTAATTTTTTTTAACTCTTTATGTTTTCTGCTTTTAAGTAGACTGATGTAATACTCCTCATGGAACCCCAAGTTTTTTCACTAAAAGTGTTAGAACATATTGGGACTTATTTATTTATTTATGTACCAATAAATGTTACACATTCACATAAGAAATATGTGCACAAAGGATGACTTATCTCTAATAGAGATCTCTTCCAGCAACCCTTGATGGTGAGATAGTTTTGTATAGTTAAACACGCGGAAATAGGTACAGTATAGCAGAAATTAAAATAATAATAATAAAAGTAATATACATATATATTATATATATACAAACATTTACATAAACTACAACTAATACTAATATAACTATTACATAAACTACAACTATTACTTATATATACCAATATAATACACAAATTATACATAGAAAAATTTATAGAATACAATTAAGGAGTATAAATTTGAGATAAATAATGCTTTTTCAGTCTGAGTTTAAAAGTATTAAGCGAAGGGTTATCGGACAAAATATCATTCGGGAGAGAATTCCATAATTTTGTAGCAAAAACAGTAAATGATCTCTCATAAAATATTGTTTTATAAGGTTGCAACTCAAGTCTTTTAGCACTTACACAAGAGCGTGCTGGTCTACTACTCGGAATTGGCAAAAGAAACCGCTCATTTAAATAGGGTGGACAAGAAAAATTCAAAATACTAAAGAGTATTCCAAGAATGTGGACATTTCGGCGCTGACGAATAGGGAGCCATTTTAATTCACGACGGAAATTAGACACGTGGTCGTATTTGCGCAAACCGAAGATGAATCGAATGCACAAATTCTGAAGTCTCTCCAATTTATCTAGTATCTCCTCGGTAGCGTCAGGATAACATACGTCAGCGTAATCGAGAAGAGGTAATAACAGGGATTGAGCCAAAATAATTTTAGTCTGAAGAGGAAGAAAGTAATTAATTACTGGTCATTTAGTATTCGCGGGTACCTTTTATTTGATTCCAAAACTGTATATAACCCCCGTTACGATAGACTTAAGCCAGTTGTTAAACGGAGCTCGCCTGGTGGTGATCATGGCTGTTACTGTGCGGTATCCCGTGTAGATGACAATTTTGTCTTGAAACTGTCCTGACCTTACCTATTTGAAGCGTCAGTAGATCAGTGGTTCAGCCATATTATAGATCGTGGGTTCAAATCCCTGTCATTTCACTACTGACGTGACCCCCTAACCTAACCTAACACAAGCATTTAGCTTAGTTGGTGGAGTTAACGAATACTAGGAGTATATGATCCATAATGCTAGTAATATTTAAAAAAAAAACAAATGTTGATAATTCACATTTATTGTTATGCTAGACATACAAAACAGCATTATCTTAATAAAATATAGGAATATCGCTTATATGTAATTAATTAACGTCCGAATCCATATCACATTCAACCATCACATTTTTTCCTCCAAAACATACGAATACTTAAGTAGCAACACCATTTGACACTCCTTTTAGAATTTAGCAATAAAATTAATTAGACAAAAATATATTTAAACTGAAAATCAGTATCGATCAGCATTTTATAAAAATAAGTAAGACAGTCCCAAACAAAAGTAGTAATAAATATACATATTTTAATATTACATAGTCAAAGTGAACTAATACCTCAAACTTAGTGTTGTAAAGAACTCGAATTCTTGAGTCTTATTTTTAAAGAGTCTACTCGATATTCGAGACTCGGTGAGCTAAAACGCTAGCAGTCTACAAAGACGTGGTGGAGTACTTTGATAGCGACTCGAGACTTGAGCTTATCAATAAAAAAAACTTGAGTACTGAGGGTACAGGGTACCAAAGGGTAGAGGGTACAAATAATTGCAACCAAATTACTTAACGCGACTTTCGGGAATAATTTCTGATTTCGCTATTAATTCGTTATTTAACTAAAAAGCGTAACACCCGCTTATAATATTGTATAAATCATAATTGGAGGTATTGTCAGCTGACCGAAAGCGGATTGACGCGTTTGAAATGTGGTGCGGGAGACGCATGCTCCGAATACCGTGGACAGCTACGCGAACCAACGTGTCCATACTTAAACAACTAAGGATAAAGACGAGGCTCTCCACTATCTGTCTCAAGCGCATCCTTGAATACTTCGGCCACATCGCCCGAACACTTAGAGAAACTTGTAGTCACTGGTAAAGTCGGAGGCAGCAGATCCCGTGGCCGTAACCCGACACGTTGGTCCGACCAGATTCGCGCCGTACTCAACTCATCCGTTTACGAAGCTGGAAGAAGACCATAAGAGATAGACTGCTGGGAGGTAATGGTCACGACCCTCACACATGAGGAATACGACTTGAGGAGGAGGGAGATAATTGGAGGTACCAGGATATCATCATCATCACGACCCATTAATGGCCCCCTGCTGAGCCGGGTCTCCTCAGAATGAGGAGGGTAGTAGGCCATAGTCCACCACGCTGACGCAGTGCGGGTTTGCAGACTTCACACACCTTTGAGAACATGGAGAGCTCTCAGGAGTGGAGGTTTCCTCACGATGTTTTCCTTAACACACACATAACTCATATAAGTCACTGCATATAATAAATGATGTATACCTCTTATATATAACATTATGTTATCCTGGTACCTTAGCGTCTAAGTGTTTTAGGCAAATTCAAGCGTCAGTAGCTCAGTGGTTCGGGCGTTGGATTCACGATCAACAAGTCGTGGGTTCAAATCCCGGACATTGGACTACTGACGTGGCCCACTCCTGACACAAGCTATTTATTAGCTTACTAGGAGGGGTAAAGGGAATACTAGTAGTATGTGATCCATACTGCCAGTAATCTTTATATATATAAAAAAAAAAAAAAGGCCCCCCTGGAGTGTCACACTGAAATATAGTAAATAGTTTTCGATAATCGTGTAGGAAGCGAACGCGGCTCACGAGTCTCTATTACGTCTTAGAGTCGAGTCTTGTGATTCATCGTGCAATTCGTACGAGTCTCTTTATAGAAATCGGGGACTCGAGTCCTTTGCAACACTGTCTTAGTGTCCTAGAGTTAAATAACTCATATAAAATTACGTAAAAATACTTAAATAGTTAATTATTTCTTATTCTTTAAGTAGAACTATTCTGGGCTCAAATCTTTTGACTGAGATGAGCGTTTTTTTAAATGCTGATCGATACTGAAATCCTTAAGGCTTACTCACAACCAATAAATACAGTTGTACGTCACAATTTAAGATTTATAAACAAACACATTTGCATACACTAATATATAAGATAAATATATGGCCAAACATATTGCGGGTAATGGCAAACATTGTTTCTGGTAACATTAATATTCGTCATCATATAATAATATATATATAACACAAAAACAAATACAATTTTTAATTAATTTAATTTGGCGCATTGGGGGGGGGGGGGGGGGGACTACCATCAACTGTCTTTACGAACCAATCAAGTTGGCAACACTGTTATTCGACCGTTATAACAAGATCATATATGACTTTTTCGAGAGATTTGTGTCAGTTGTCAAACGGAGCTCGCCTGATGACCTTAAAGGCTGTTGAACTTGAGTGGTGTCGTTATGCTGGGACTCCATTGGAATTGGATCGCAATAGTTGATGGCAAGTCATAATTATTAAAAAAAATTGTCATTAATTTAGACTATTTTCGACAAATTCTAACACGATTTTTGGACTTCTGTCATACATATTTTTTTTTACAATATTTTCTATTTATTTCTAAAAAGATCTGGCAATAATGTCTAGTCTAAAGCTGCGTTTCCACCAGAGATAGGCAAGGATTTCATTTACCTAACCTCAAAGTCAAATTAAACGATTCTATAGCTTTCTATCCCTTGCAAAGCATTATCACTCATCCCTGGTGGAAAAGCAGCCTAAATTGTGACAGATGTCCAAAATCGCATAAACATTAGCCTCAAATTTATACATAAATAATACTACCGTCATATTAACAAAGGGCGTAACTGACTTTTTTTAGTCAAGAGTTTACAAAAAATACATTTCTGTCTTTAAATAATAAAAGAGAAAATTGTAAATAAATACAAACCAAACATCTATAGAAAACAACAATAAAATAATAGTCTAAGAGCCTGTGACTATCAGACCATCGTTATTTTATAAAACCTGAAAGTTTCTATGTCCCTAATAGAAATATAAACAATCCTCAACTATGATATCTGGGTCACTTTTGCTTTCAAAGTAGCAAAGGGTTTTTATGGTAGATAAGGTGCAAACGAGCAGGTGGTATACCTGATTGTAAGTGGCCACCATCGCCCATGGACATCGACAAAACAAGACATACCTACTCACTTGTTTTGTCGATGCGTTGCAACCTTTAAGATAAAGTGTAAAGGGGGAGTGAAGAAATAAATGCTGCGGTTTCAGCGGACCCTTGGCAATGCACTAGATCCGCAGCATTAATGGGATGGGAAAGGAGTTCAGATTTTATTTATTTCATTTGGAAAAAATCCACGTCGTCCATTGGCAGACATTTATTACAGTTGCAACCCCCTTTCAGACCCCCTTAATTTTATTAGTATTAACCAATCATAAGTATACGCTAATAGCATTAAGCTGAATTTTGTTTTTTTTTAAAATACTAGGAGTATGGATCAAATACTACAAGTATTCCTTCCCTCCAACTACATGCTTGGGTTTGGAGTGGGCACGTGAACCCACGACTTATTGATTGTGGATTCAACGCCTCAACCACTGAGCTACTGACGCTTCAATTCATATGTCACCTGAGAAACAAAGTCAAAGTCAAAGTCAAAGTCACTGAGGATAATCGGGTGTCGGCTCGAAACGTACGTTGAGTATCGTGTGATACGGTCTTCTTTGGTCCAGGCTACTAGCTTTTACAGTTGGTACCTCGGGCCCAAGTCCGCGGATTATCAAAGCAATCGCTGTGATCTTGTTAACAATCTATATATATATATAAAAGGACTGACATATCGACTCAAGGCCTAAACTATAAGTGTTAGATACTTGAAATTTTTCATACGGGTTCTTTTTATAACGTAGGGGAGCACTGAGATAGGATTTTTGAAAATTCACCCCCTAAGGGGGTAAAATGGAAGTGCAAAGTTAGTATGAAACTTTGCCGTTTTTGAAGTTATTGAAATGAAATTCAGTATGAAGGTTCTTCATTGAAAGTCATGAAACACATGTAAAATATTTTTTCGAAAATCATCCCTTAAGGGAGTAAAAGAGGGACACAAAGCTAGTATGACCACTTCACAAAATTATAAAATATGACTACAGATGATCTACTGTAAGCCAATATCGCAAACGAAGTTGCGTGTAAAAAATGTTTTCTCAATAATCAGACAGTATCAATGGTTCTTACACCTCGTCAGACACAAAAATTGTTATCTGAAAGCAACCGTAATCCATATTCATAGTTTGGATCGTTTATATCCTTATTAGAGACATACATACATAGAAAAACTTTCAGGTTATATAAAATAACGAAAATCTGATCATCACAGGCTCTTGCTCTATAAAAAATAGAAAGCATGTGAAAATATTTCTCAAAATAAAATTTTTACTTACGACAGCAAATATTAAAAACTTAAATTAAATTAAATGGAATTAAGGAAGACATAGGGGAATCAAACTGTAAGTGTTTTGGACCAGCAATACAACATTAACGGAATGTAAACAAACCAATATAAATGTTATAAACCATACAGAACTAAATCTATTTCCTAATTATCACAGTTACGGTAAATAAAATGCGCTTGTTTATTACCAAATGATGTAATAAGGAGTGTGGAAGTCAAGTGTAAACTCTATTTAACGATATTAAAAAAAAAAATATTAAAACTACCCTCAATAAAACACTAACTAGTGACAGATCAAAAAATATTTCTTAATGTGTATATTTTAGATAATTCACACTATCATCATCATTAGCCCTAGAGTCCTTTGTGGGCCTTGGCTTGGTCAAGCTAATCCCCCCACTTCAGTCTATCGTCGGCCGTCACGGTCCACACCAACTATTCAACGAAGTTTTGGCCTTCCACGACTCCTACACCCATCAGGATTGCTTTTTTTTAATAGTAGATAAGGTGCAAACGAGCAGATGGTCCACCTGATGGTAAGTGACCACCATCCCCCATGGACATCAGCAAAACAAGAGATACCGTCTTTTTTTGTCAATGCGGTGCATCCTCGAAGATAGAGTGGGGAGTTTAGCGGACTCAGAGTCCACTAGATCCGCATTAATGGGATGGGAGAGGGAGAGGGTAAGTCTGGCCCACCATGCGGCTCGACCGGAACGCGTCTATGACGCTTGGCGGTGACGAAATGCTCTCCCAGCGGCAGAGGGGATCGCGTTTATAATATTAGTAAGATAAAAAAATTCTACTTCAAAGTTGAAATAGATATTTTGTTGGTTATCCTGCAGAAACAGCATTTTTCAGGATAAAATAAAATGGGACCAAATGGACAAAAAGAAGGACTAACAAACTCACTTTCGCATTTATAATCTTAGTTAGTAATAATATAAATGTGATAGTTTGTATGTTTAGATGTTTGTCACACAATAGCTACTGAATGAATTTCAATGAAATTTGGCACAAAGATACTTAATAGCCTAATTTAACACATATGCTACATTTTATCCCGGAAAAAATTTAAATTTCTGTGGGATAAATCCATACAAATAAATAAAATCGGAGCGTCTATTTGTCGTATTTAACCAAACGTATAACCAAAACAATATTTTACAATTTTTGTCTGTCTCTTTGTTCCGGCTAATCTCTAAAATGGCTAGACAGATTTTGACGGGACTTTCACTGGCAGATAGCTGATGTAACAAGGAGTAACTTAGGCTATTTGACATCTCGCTACGACCCATAGGAGCGGAGAAACACGCGAACGAAGTCACGCGGATTGGCTTGAACATTTTATATAACAATATACTAATTCAGTTTCCAAGTATTATATAGAGTTTACACTATACTTCATAATTGCTCCATAAAATTATATTGTAATAGTGTATGTGTGCATGGTTCTACAGAACCTCAAAAACTAATTCTTCCTTTCCAGTACTTATTGCTTACACTACTTGTCCGGTTCCTGAATTTTCTTACTTCTAAATCTAAGTGAATACGAGTAATTGCTAATCCGTTATAAATGTATAAAACTAGCTTACAATGCGTTACTTATATATAACCATAGTGTAAATAAAAGATTTTTTAGGGTTCCGTAACCAACCGAAAATAACCGACCCTATCACTAAGACTCCGCTGTCCGTCCATCCGTCTGTCTGTCACCAGCCTGTATATCATTAATCTTGATAATTCTTTTTATTTTTATTTTGTAATAAAAATTACCTTAAACAGTCTATCGTTCAAGAAAAGAGAAAGACAAAGTCATGGGTTATAAAGTTTTTGTGCTTTTGAAGTGATAACTTCTTATGGGAGGGTAAACTGCTTCGTAACGTAACGCGTTACGGCGCCACTGCGTCTGGCTTCCCTCTCACGCATAGGGCAGCAGTAGGCAGGCTGCTCCTCTCTCACTTTAACCCACAGACGCTTCCCCCTCTGTCTACCCAGTGTACAATTTCAATATTAAATAGTTCGACATAGATTAGTTGAAGTTATCACTTCTGTCGAGCGTCCCGAGGTGCACAAGTTTTTTCGCTCTATTCCCACAACTTGCAATTTTCAGTTAAGTCCTAAACATTATGTTCTGTATGTTTATTTTATTCTGTTTTAGTGTTTGTCGTTATAAAGACAACAGAAATACGTCATGAATTAAATATACAACAAACGTGATTTTTTTTCCAATTATCAGTACGGAACCCTTCTTGCACAAGTCCGACTCTGTTGCTGCACTTGCCCTGTTTTTAATTAATTACGCATCAATATGTTTAAAAAATGATTTCCATTTTTATCAAGGCAAAATTGAACATTGTATTAAAATACAATTTTAATTTTTTTCTAAGAAACTGTTTTAAATTTTGGTTATAGATATTTCAGCATTGTTTTTTTTCATAATAATACGTGTTTTCAATATATTGAATAAAAATATTTATATGATGAATAAAATATAAAAACATCGATATTTGCCGATTCTATGTATCTATTAGTAAATATCGATTTATGATACATCTCTCGTTTAATTTAAACTAAAAAAATGACTGTAACAAAATGTTGCTTCTAGAAGACAAATGTCAAGAACTTTACAATTTCTATATATATAAAACAAAGTCAGGTTTGTTCGAACACATAACTCGAGAACGGCTTCACTGATTTTCATGGTTTTTGGTTTGTTGTATTTGTCTTCGTCCCGAATAGCAGAATAACTATTAAAAACATTATCGAAAAAAAATAAAAGAAAAAAAAATCCCATACAAAATGTTGATGTGTTTCGTAACCGTCAAACATTTAATGTTCATCCCGTCGATACGGTAAACTCCCCCCTCAAATTAAAGAACGTATTTAATTAAAGGTTTCGAATCGACAACATATATGTGAGTAATGAAAAAAATGACATATATATTAGTTGTTAACAGTTCAGCTAATCTGTAACACGACATTCATTGACTGTATCACTCTCTTATTTACACTATGACGAAATTACATAATTGTGTAATAAATTACATGATTAGGACAAACCACACTATTAAAGATCGCATCTCTCATGAAACATTATAGATTCGTGCCTTTTCCATTTGATTGTTTAAACCAAACGACCGAAATCATTTTAATCAGCTGTTTTAGAAACACTGAAACAATATTTTATTTATTTCATCATCGATCACCATTTTCTTTTACAGATTGTTTCCACTAATAACAAATTGTTTGGTTTATAGTTTCTAATTATAAATAAAGAGTCAAACATTATACATATTTTTAGAAAATAAATTCGAAATAATAGGCTTTAAGTCACGTGACAGCGAACACCGATCAGAAAGTGTTACGTCACCGTAGCAGACCGTGACGTCATTCAAGACGCCATGAAACTATTCAGCGTTTTCTAGGAAAAACTAAATAGCTTTTTTTAAATACAAAATATTGGGCCATTAACCAAGTTTTCAAATTTAGTCAACTAGCCTATTATATTAGTAAAAAATCTGATCGATATTGAATATACAGTTTCCGAAATATTAATAGAAATCTAATCATTTGGTTTAAACTACCTTCTACCATCATAATTATTGAAAAGTATAAAAAGCTGATAAAATCCTCATTATGAACTATTTGCCGTATAAAAATAACTCTTAAATATAACTTATACAACCTTAAATTATGTCTATACGTCTTATAGACTAACTATAATTATTGTTTTAATTATTATTGTATAATTTCGATTAATAATTTGAACTAAAATTTTCTATTGATTATAAAAACTCGCAAATATGACTGAAAATACACTTTCGATAAATAACTTCTTATAAATAAAACGTATCCTAACACTACTGAGACCGATATGAAAGTTTATGAACTCAACCCTTTGTATGTAACATTTTGCTGCCGCCATCTTTAAAACAATACCGATTTTTCCATACTGCCACAAATCATAGACAAATAGATCAAGTTTTCCTTCTTAAAATTAGTCGAGACGACCTGCTTACATTTTTATTTTATTTTTAAACGCTAACAATATTTTTAAAATACTTATTAGCGAGCAAGTTATAATATAAAGAACTTACTAGCTATATTTTTTTAATCTGTGCTATCAAGTTTAAAAAAAAAATTTTACATTTGAGTCCTAAAATTAGATCAGTATACTTATATTTCTTTTGTCTTTGACTTTTTAAAAAAAAAACCAAAACTTCTCCATAATTCTCAATCTTCCAATATTTAATCTTCAATTTGCAGCAGTGTCCCTACAACTTAAACCCGATGCACTTGAGTTCCGAAAAGGCAGCAAATGTTAACAAACCCTCAGAGGGAGCTGCTGGAGTCCCCCGGGAAGTGCATCAGGTTGTCTCCACTGCAGCTTGGCGTGGGGGATGAGGGCGGGTCCAAGGATGCCCGGGAGGCAGAGCTGAAGGAGCTAGAGCTTAACTCTTCCGGCTCCGCTTCGAACCTGCCTGATATTCCTGGAATAGAATCCCAAAAAAAAATTATAAAATCGATATTTATCACTGAATCGAATTCACTCCTCAGAAAATCTGCATTTTTTTAAGAATGTCAAATTTATGAATCGATCTTTTAATATTCGATTCAATGATCTATTTTTTTAGAGAATCGTCCATCACTACATAGTTAAAAAAATATGACAGATTAAAGTAGTCTTGGGCCTAGTCGGCAATCAAAAAGAGCGCTCTTTTTAGTTCCTAATCCAATGGTGAACTAGTTCGCTCTTTTAGTTCGTTAGTTCTTTTTTTTAATAATTGAGTAAAAATAATAAAGGAAAAAAACATCGATATTCTCAAAAGTGAAACATCGATGTTAGAAATATCGAAGTCTATGAACAATATATTGATATTTCTATCACCATTTAAATATAAGTATATCTAGTTTTTTATTAGAAATAAACCACTATTTTATTTATTTTTATAGAAAAGAAGTAGTTCAAGTATGGATGAAACATAAGCATCCCTAGAAGTAAATAATACGATTTAAAAAAGTACAAGAACTAAAAAGAACTAAGAGCGAAATCGTCGACGAACTAGTTCGTATAGTTCATTTAAAGGAGCGCTCTTCTGAACTAGGTCGTTCGCGAACTACCCAAGACTAGATTAAAGGTTGATGAGTAAATAAAAAGAGCGCATAGTTGTTGTAATGTTATTATTAATTTTACTAATTTTAAACACTCCATAACATTATCAACGTACTGTTACAGTGCTGCCAAATCTATAATTTACATACAAACCCTACAGAACGATTATCATGGAGATAAAAGTTTAAGAATTTCGACTTAATCGATATTGTAAACATTCAAAAATTAATTTTCAATTCGGAGTAATAGTTGTCAAAAAGTCTAATTTATTCTTAAGCGGAAATTTAGAATACTTATTAGATACATTACATCATAACTGGAACGCTCACTTAAAAATATTGTATGTTCAAATATGAACCTTGAAATAACTAGCATAAGGTTGACATTTGTTTCCAACGTGTAAAAAGGAAAAATCGTTCCGAGCAGGACCGTCGACTAAAGGGGATTTTGTCTCTTTCTTACAGTGTTTTTTTAGGTAGTGTAACAATGTGCCATACAAATAATTTAATGCGTTAAATAGAACACAACACTAGTAGAAAGAGATGCAATCCCCTATAGTGTCTGTACTCTTCGGAAGGTTTTTGAGTGCACGTGCGCATTCCAGTTAGTATGTAAATTCCTTGCACATTACTAAATGGTTGGACTGTCTGTATGTTCTGATGAGTAATAATAATGAATTTAATTTAAATACTTGTTCACACTACTTCCGTATCAATGTTATTTTTAAGCAATGGCAACATTTTTCATTCGGCTATTAATTTTATAAATAATTTAAAACTATTAGTGTCATCTATGATCGATGAGATCGTAATTTAAAATCGTTTCAATTCATTCTTCGAAATTTAAATTTTGTAAAGAACTATGAGATCACCTTGTTTTTGGATTGTTTCCAAATTCAAATTTGTGCATATGGAATTCAAATTATAAATCTGTAGAATAGATTTTAAATTTGAATTTTCTAGACACAAATTTGAATTTGGAATCTGTTTAAATTCGTAAATTGGTTATTATTTTCGGCCGCAAGTGGAATATATGTAACTTTGTTTGGTAGTGTGACCGATTATCGTTGCGATTTAGTCATATATTAGTTATGTTGATGTTGAAAAAAAGCTTTCAAAACATTTTTATTTATATATAATCTCCTTGATAAATCACTATATACTGAAGTAGTGTGAACCTAAGCTTACAAATATTGAGTGAGGACAAAAGTAAAAATCCTCGTTTAGTTTTAGTTCATATGTGTAGGTATATCTAAACAAATATTGCAGTGACTCTTTTTACCTTTAGATTATCATTATGCTGTTTTAATTTATTAAGATGTCAGGCTGTACGGTGTAATACCTTTGCCTTGTCCATTCCAAACAGAGGAAAAATAAGATGCCACATTACATTTCTTAAAATATTAGTCGCTGACTTTGTTCTTTTTTGATGAAAAGACATAAGTTTAGTGAGAACCAAAAACCAACTAGCGTGTGTATCCGGCATATAGGGTATCCGGAATATAAGGGGCTTGATATGACCGGATACGCTATAGTAAAATAAACTCTGTTTATGTTTATATTGAATATAGGCACTGAAGGATAAAAATGATAGCGTCGTGTAACGCGATGAAGGGTCTAATATCCGGCAGCCGGATATCCGGTATAAATAAATAATTAATATAGCAAAAAAAATGAAAAAAAAGAAAAAGTTATTTTAATTTTAAAGGCTTTCTTATGCAAAAAATAAATAAACAATTTTTATTTGAATATTTTCAGTAATTAATGTCATTTAATATCTTATGTGTTGTCAGCCTTCTATATATAAGACAGCCTAGTGGTTAATGGTTCTTCAGATAAGTTCAATACAAAAAAAATAATTAAGTAGCTACTTATTAGTTTTACAATTATAAACAAATGAGCATCACGTATTTTTTTTTACTTGGTATTATTGTTACTGTACTGTGTAATTATATATTTTAATTTGACATAACAGGGTATTTAATACTCACGCATAAAACCCAAATTCAAAAACTACTTCTAAATAAATATATATATCTAATAAAATAAAAAAATGGAGAAGTTTCATTATGTTGATGTTACTATATTTACTTAATAGAATTGAAATATAGAACGAAACTAATATACCCGTGAAAAAAGTTTTAAAATGCCCCAATAAATAATTGAGAAACACATTATTTAAGTTTACGTATTTAGCTCGGAAGGATTGTGGGCCTCTGACGTCATCTCACCTATAGTCGTACTAGAGCGCTTGCGCAGCTTGTACATGTTTGTTGATTATTTATAATTAATAGTTTTTATTTTAGCATAAAGGAAGAAGATTTCATAAAAGGACAAAGTGATAATTTACCTAAAATTAGTATATACGCAGTGAAGGATTTTATAGCCTCAGCCATTATTAAACAAAACACGACATGAGCGGCGCAAGTAACAGCACGCTAATGAAGGTGTATACGATTAGGTGAAGTGACGTCACACGCTAGCCTGCCGCATGAATTTTAAAGTCCCATAACTTTTTCATTTGTTGAGATATTTTAATAATTCTTTCAAACTTTTATTTAATTTTACTTAAATTTTTACAATTAATATATTTTAAAAAAATTTGGAAACTTCTCCATTTAATTTAATATATTAAATACCCTGATATATAAGAATTTAATATTATACACTAATATTTAATAAATAATTAATTTTTTTATAAATTTGATTTAAGAAATTAAAACTAAAATATTGTCAAAAACTAGCTAATATATATACTGACCAATGTGCAATTGGTATGTTCACAAGCCATAAATCTCAAAATATAACTAAATTAATTCAAAATGGTGTACAGTGCCTATGATATGTTTTTCAAACAATTATAAAAGTGCACCTGTAGGAGCACAAAATTCCAAAATTTTTGGTCATTATTAATATTAATATAAATAAATCAACTATTTCAAAAATAATATATACAATGCATCTAATAGCATAGTCTAAAAAAAATTGCCTAAAAGTAGGTACATGTCTTTAACAAAATCACATAGAAAAATAAATATTTGTCATGATTTAACATATTAATACTAAATATAAATATATAAACAATAATACAGAAAATTTGTACATATAGACAGCAAAGGTGCGGTATTAGATACCATGATCCAGATGACTATGTCGGAATATTAAACGCAATATAAAATAATACTGAGGTATAAGATATATGTACAGGATAGCTTTAAGTTCTTTTCAAGGATTTGACATTAAACTGTCTACGCAAGCGGTACTCAACTTGCGGTCCGCCATTCAAATTTTGCAAAAGGTCCATCTTAATTAACTAAATTTCAAGGTCTGTCTTTGCCTTTATAGCACATTAAAAAGAAAGGTTAAGTATAGGAGATTTAGTCAAAATTTATAAACGGAGTTGTACTATGACGTCATTAGTCATTACCTATAAGTAAATATTTTTACATTTATAAAAATGGTGATCCAGACCATAAATTTAGCTTCTAAGAGCTACGAGACTTGTGAGATATATAGAATAAATTCTTCTGTTTCTAACAGAGATGGTTCAACATGGTTCGTCCATTCACACTTAATATTTGTATATGAAATAGTAAGTGAGTTATATTATATATAAATAAATATTTTAATGAATTCGCTAAACAGATTTACATATAATGCAAAGGTTTCCCTTAGAAAGTATTTACTGGTAACAGTTACAGATTAAAAACCTCAGTATAAGTATAATTCTAAAATAAATAAATAATTTCAAGACGAATATTAAAATAGTAGTGGATACTGTTTAAAAAATTTGAGATTCTAAACATAGGAATAGTATAAAGAGCTAAGCGACCTTATATTCTATAGGAGACGGAGTTTCCCAAAATACTGAGCTACAATTCTCTTAGATCTGAAATGTCTCCGCCCACTATATAATCTAGGGCCAAGTCAGCATAACGCAACCGTTATTACTGGCCTTGTTTACCAAGAAGTGCACTGCACGAAAAGAAAAAACTAAAACTACATTACCTAATAAAATAAAGTAGAATAAGTACTAAAAGAGCACTGAATTGAATACCAACCGAGATTCTTGTAAAAACAAAATTATATAAACATTCATGTGACTTCATCTCAACAAGAATCTCAGTTGCATTGTTTTTTATAATTTTTCCTACATTTTTAAAATTTTTATTGAAACTTTTTGATAACGGTAATACCACCGCTAATTCTTGTTAAAATTGAAGCTACCTAAAGTACAAGAACTATCAGCATGTATCACGTAAAGATTTTTTTTTTGTATTTTTTGTGCCTCCACGTCGAAAATTGCTTAACTAAAATACAACTATAGCTGCGTACGTTCCACTAATAATTAATAGCCTAGTATAGAAGCTCAAGTTAGATGAACACGAATTATTTCTTCTTCCTACGCGACTTTTTAGATTTAGATTGCTTGGTGGAAGGCGTTGTATTAGCAGTCTCACAACCCTTTTTGTCATCCTTGTCGCTATCGGTGGATAGCACTGGCGAAGCAATATCGTCATCAGATGACTTTTCTAATTCATTTTCAAATTTAGTGTCATCCAACTTCACTTCTTGGGATGTTATTTTGTCACTTTCAACGACATTGAAACCTCTTTCCTTCCTATCAGGCACTTTCTCTATATCAATTAAATTGAACGTACTCGACTCTATGACTTTAGTAGTAGTTTCCTTAATAGAAGACAAAATATCGTCTATATTAATTTTGCAAATAGGGCTGTTTATTTTAGGATCGGACTCTAAAAGGCTGTCACGCATTACTTCTAATTTAAAATCATCAAGGCCAAAATCTAGGGGTTCTAATGGCGGAAGTTCTTGCAAAACTGCGTGATGCTCTTCAACGAAATTCAATTCAGTGGGCGCGTCGCATTCAGCAACCATAATATCAGTTCTCTTACACAATTCCATCAATTTTTCTTGCAGAGAAACCTCAGAGTTTTTGTTGTGTTCTGAAACAGTTGCGACATCTTGAAATACACTCTCAACTTTTTCAATAGTTTCTACGATAGTTTTATCTTCTACTTTTTTTACGCTTTTAGCTGCAGCTATGGAACTCCAAGATTTAACTGTTGGTTTCTCGACTTTCTCGCTATCAACACTCTTTTTTTCTAAAGGCTGTGAGAACTTTTTATGCGGTTTATTAGCTCTGGTAATTTGTATCTCAGGAAAGTCGTCTTCTCTCGTATCAATTACGTAAACTTCTTTCTCCTCGGAACATTCATCCGTTTTACGAGTATCTAATTTCGGCGAGGACGATTTACTTTTAACTGATTTCGGTGACTCTTTAGTGGAAAGTGATGTACTGGGTTTAGGTTCAGAGAGTGTGTTGTTTGCTTGATTTTCTTTTACGTTTGCTTCTTTACGTTTTACTTCTTTAGCGGTTTCAGTGGTAGATATGTACTGCGAAAATGTTTTTGCATCACTGAGTAATTCTTCATTAACCCCTTTCATTTTACTATTGAATGAATCGTCTTGTACACACTTAGTTTCAATAATTTTCACGGATTCCTCAATATTGCCCCGCTCAGGAGTACGACTTTTAGAGGAACGTTGTTTTTTGGATTTCGCAGCGTAAGAAGAGCCTAAGTCAACATCTTCTAAAGGAGTAGAAATAGACACCAAATCGTCACTTAATATTTGTTGTTTGTCCTCAATTGCATGTATTTCAATAAAACTGTCCTCATCTTCTTTTGCTTGTTGTTCTTCAGTTTTTTTTGGCTTACGGTTTTTCTTTGTTTTAGCTTTCGATTCCTCCAATCTATTTTCACTGGACAAACAAGATGTATCTTTTTTCGGCTTATCTAATTTATCAGGTTCATTTAAAAGCATATCCCAAGCTTGCTCTTCCGTTTTTACTTCATTTTCTTTTGTTTCAATGACGTGACTCTTTTTCATTTCAGCTGTAATACTGGGCTTTATGGTCGAAGCTGAATAGTTTACTTCAGTACGTTGATTATCCTTATTGCGATCGTCCTTTGATTTGGAAACTTTTACATCTTTACGTGATTTTATATCTTTAGTGGAGGCAACTTCTTTAGTTTCATTTTCTGCCTTAACCTTTGGCTCCTTTTCCTTTTTAAGTTTAACCTCTTTTTCTTCTTTTACTGGAATCTTAATACTAATATCGCTAGCAACACTATCACTAACTGACTTGATGGTGGGAGATTTCTTAACTCTAGATCGAGCCACCGGCTGAATATCATCCGAGGTTCGATTTAATTTTGGCAGTGATCTTTCCTCTCTTACCGTCTCGATAGGGACCGAGACCCTCTCACTCACACTGTCACTCTCGCGACACTCAAGATTTATAACTAGGCTCTTATCTAAATTAGGTCTATCTACTTTTGCTACATCAAAACTACACGCATTCTTTACTTCCATGGCTTGCTCAGGTTCTTTGGATACTTCGAAATCTCGAGTCTCATACGCGAAATCTCGATCGGTTTCAAAGGTCAATTCTCCATAGACGTCGCGTTCGGACCAATCCCGAACTATGGTGAGTTGTGCAGGTATAACGACGTCCGTGTTCAAAGGCAGAGGATCATCGTCTGGCGACAGGTCACGTGGAGACACCGTCTCCACAGGGATAGTAGTGGAGCACGGTAGTGGATGCGCCACAAGACGGGGAGGCAGTGCTGGAGGCGGGGCAGGTGCGCGGACTACGGGACGAAATGCAGTCTCATCGTCATTGGAGCGCGTGTAGAGATCTGGGTCGAGCGGCGGAGGCTGGGGCTGTTGTAGCGGCTCCACCACGGTGCCCTGAGGCGCGACGGCACGCACCACTCGCGCCACCCCCTCGCGGTCCGAGCGCTCCCGCGGCAGCCCTATACCAAACCGAAGGCACATTAGTCTAGGAGATTTAGAAAAAAGCTATGTAGTGGAGTTAATTCGAAAGCCAAGAGGAATGTCGCCGGGTGCCTTTGGCTTCGGTATAGAGCTAGCCGTACCGAATGAGAGGACGTGTTAGTCCGAGAGACGGCCGTTCACTTTTTACTTATCGAACACTAATATAATTTTGTATACAAATATGATTCAGTTTATTTTATTTATTCAGAATTATTTTTTTCTGATAAGAACGAATAAATGAAAGTATTCGACAGATAAGTGTTACGGCCGCCTTTCTGCATTTACCTTGCGTGACAGGCGCAGACACGTCCTCTCATGTTCAGTGTTAATAAAGCTTTCTTCAGTAAAGTCTCCACTTGCAATGCTTCGATCTTGTGCACTACACCATAATTTTATAAACTTTGTAACAGTTTGAAGTTCCAAATGTATTATAGATGTTATGTAAGCCGTAATAGTTATTTTATGGTTATGTAACTATTATGAATAAAGTAAACCGACAGTAAACAACAATATAGAGATACACATACAGGCAGAAGCAATAGTAAGGGCATTCAACTCACAGCGATAACCGATCTCACAACCTAGCCCAAAATTACTATCATTTTTCATGAATTTGGATTTACACCATTAAACTGTTAGTATATTCTTCTGTATGTAAAATTTAACTCCACGTTTTCTCATCAATAATGTTTGCATATGTATGAAGCATGTTATTATATAAATATATGTATTTAGTAAATAATTGAAAGTTGTGTAAGAAATACTGTGAAAATGGAATGGAAATATGATGACTTTTTAAACAAAATATTAATATATTTTAGCATAATTATAGTTTCAGTGATATTTCACTTCAAAAAAATTATTAAACCTAAATATAATTTTATTAAAAATATAAACAAAGGGGATATAATAATTTTATCATGTTTCATTGTGATGTAGTAAGCAAATAAACATGCGAACATACCATGATCCTCTTTCATAGCCTCAGCGAGATCTTCTTTCAATTGCACGTCACAAACTGATGTGGTTCTGCCGGTTTCCGCTAATAGAGACTTGCGCCGGAAACTATCTGAGGGGGAATGCTCGAGGGAACCTGTAAAAAAATGTTACAAGTTTGACGATACTGTTTGGTTGTATTGTAAATAGTCCTATATAATTTTATATGGTGTACTCACTAGCGCTACCGGAGTCAATAAGCACGGGTACAATGGGACGCACGCCTGGCATATTGACAGGGTTGGAGCGGGCAGCGCCACGTGCTGTTGTTGTATCCACTTCTACTGCTTCTGCTTCGGATAGAGATGAATTCGACCTGGAAAATGATAAAAAAAGTTCGATTATTACCATGTACATTTGGCTGAAAACTTGAAAAATAACGATTAATGTTATGTACATACCCAGTAATATTATAAGTTTTGAATACAAATTGTGGTCCCATCCACAGACGACGGTGCGGGCCCGCGTGCGTCACTATCTCTACCTGCGACAGCCAGCGCTCTTCTTCGCTCATGCACATATCTGCGCATCTCTGAAACGTGTGGTAATGGAGATTTAGCTAGAAGTATTATCTTAAATATAACATGGATATTTTTATATACATGAGCCTCTAATATCAATCAAAGGAGAAGCCGAATGCGGGGTGAGAGAGAGTGATGAGTTAGCATTCTAGATATACAACGGATGGCCTATCTTAAAAGCGACGGGTGCGATACGGACAGAATATAATTAAATGTTACGATCTCTTAATATTCTGATAGAAACTGTGTAGGCTTAAAAATTTCTTTAACAGAATTCAAACACTCGCCTGCTCAGTTTCACTGTTTAAACCTAGCGTTAACACATAAACCTAACCTAACACAAGGCTAACCTAACCTAACGTTGTGTTTAGTTAACTACGTGGGAATTACATTGTAAGGAACATTACATTGTAAGGTGTGACCTTAATCGGAGAGCATTCCTAGCACCAATACAACACCGCACGTTACACTTTTGATGAGAATTCGATTATTCGATAATCGTTTACTTATTAGTTATAGTATTACTTAGATTAAAATAACGCGACGGAAGTGATAATTAATTTTCTTTATTACTATCCTACCCTGAATATAGTTCCACATATCCATGATTAATTATATGAATACAATATGAAGTAACAGATGCTAAAGACCTAAAGTAATTTAGTCATTGTATTCACCAAAATGATATTTTATACTGTAAGTATATGTATATGATTCTCACCCTGCAACTCATGGGCTGTAGTAGTGGATTGGAGGGTGGTAGCGGAGCCAAAAGGTCAGCAGCAGCAGAGGGACGTTGTAGAGGCCATTGAGCCACTGGTTCTACTTCAAGCTCAATCGGCGACTCGTCACATATTTTCTCCTTCGGTACGCCTATGGTAATGTACAAAAATCAATTTTAAATGATATTTTAATAAGTCATTCAGAAAGATCATAATAATTCTAATTCTAACAGATATCTTTGAAGTCTATACTTACTTCGAGCGTGTCTTGGATTTAATGCAAGATGTAGTAGGGCTCCATTGGCGGCCATGAGGTATAGAGGCACTGAAGCTGCTTTTCCAGAGAAACCACTAATGCCGAAACATGCGCGCGCGAGTAAGGGAACTGCTCCACTCTCTTCTGATAGTGAGGAAAGACGCTGGCGACCTATAAAGTCAAGTTTAATAAATAAAATAGTTTTGTGAAATATTTTATAAATTAATGCCAAAAAAGTAAACAAAATATACCCGAGCTGGTCCTTGTGATGGTATGTGTGGGCAAATTATGGGTGGGCCGTAACTGCGCGAGTGGTGTACTAGTGCATGGTAGTGGGTACGGAGGGAGTCTGGGGTTAGGGAACCATGCTCCTGCACCTGTACCTTCGCACACCTGAAATTAATTTTAGCTCTCATTTTATATTATATAAAAGAAAAAAAAAGTTATTTAATTTTAACTCCAACTAAGCTACATGTTTGTCCACATCAATGTGCCAATCATCTTTTTTATTGATATAGTCTCTGAGCCTAAATTAATTATACCAAAAGATAACTCACAGGGCTATGAGCACAAGAGGCAGCGTGTATCGGCAATCCAGCAGATCGATGGAACCTGGACAGACGGTTGACAACCCTGGGCTGTGTGTGCGTGCGCACGCCACAAGCGCCACCGTACGGACTTATGGCAAAAACATGGGTGGTGCCGCGTAGAGTGGATATTGCTGTCCAGCGCGAGTCGGCTGATATTGCTATGTCCTAGAAGATAAGACAAAATTAAAATTCAGTCCAAATTCAGATGCAAGAAATGAGACATACTTCACAATGCTTTTAAAAGGTACACTGCATACCATATCAAAATAATGAACTAACCTGCACTTTAGCTGTAGTATCACCTCTATGCAATATATATAGATGATGAACAGAAGCCAAGCTCGGCCCACATGGATGCGGATTTATACGGAACACGTGAAAATCATGGCCTCTTCTATCTGCAGTTATCAGGAGCATACCGCTTGGATCGAATTTAAAGGCTATTATAGCTTCTGAGTGTGCTATGAAGTGAGCTACTATGGGGTCACACGGATCTTCGCAATCTTGGCTGTCTTCATCTTCATTACCCTTAAAGTTAAAAAAAGCTAATTATTACACTACGAAAAACATAACTCCGCCACTCGTCCTCATTTTCCTTAGTTTAATCATGGTAGGATGGGGTTTAAAGATTAACAAGTTTCAAAAATAATTTCCTACGTCTAAAGTTACCTCAATATCCAATATAGTAACCACCCCCGGCTGCTGAATATCAGCGTGAGGGGGTGATGGAGATTGTGAAGTGCTGCGGCCTCCCGCTAAACTATGAGCCACGCTTTCACCAAGACCGCGTAACCCTTTGCTTAGGGATTTTGCTGCGTGAAGAACTGTTGCTGTGTAACTTGTCACTCCTTCACCTACAAACAATATGCACTTTAAAAAGTGGGTTACGCTCTACTACATAACCTCAAGTATAAAAATATTTTTCAAGTGTGACTAGTTTTCTTTCTCCTTGACTCCTCAGTAACATCTGCTGTTAATAATCATATCAACTGATATATAGAAATATATAATATAACATCTGCCAATATGTTTATGTAAACAAATTACCCAATATAGCTTCGAATAAAGGTCTTGATGTCCAGAAAATATTTTTTAAACGTTTCTGCATCATTTAATTTCATCGTCATTTTAAAAAATAATAATAGTAGTAAACGCTACAATAAATTACAACTAGCAATAATATTTAAAGGTATAACCTGACACTTATCAACCGACTTTAAAAAAAACGGATGTTATCAATTCGGTTGTTTTATTTTTAATTTTTTTTTTTATGTTTGTTACCTCAGAACTCTGTCATTTTGTATTTCGTAGGGTATGCCTGCAGATTGGTCCCATTTTATTTTAAATCAAGTTCTGATGATGGGATCCTTGAGGAATTGACAGAACTCCTCAAATGTTATATGCACACATATAGTGATTTTGATATTTTCAGAAGGGTTTCAAGCATTTACATTCAGAATTTATCATTTGGTAAAGTGGAACTGATGAGGAAGACCAAAGATAGCCCTAATATGGTTAAGAATGTTAAGCAACTATTACTATGAGAAAATTTAAATAAATAATTTTCATGTTGATGTTACCACTAGATTCTTAGACCTTCTGGCTTCATCTACCATTAGTTGATGATGACACCGGAAGGTATGTACTGGAACACAGGCATGGGACCACGTAAACTAGTCGTGATTGGGTTTAATGGAATTGTCTTACTACTTTTAGTGCATTTTTTAGAGTTTGAAATCGGTTCAATTTTTTGTTAAAAATGTTTTATTTAATTTTATATTTAAACCAAAATCATCCAAAGAAACAATTAAAATAACGCGAAATCTACTAACAGAGATCAAGAAATTCTTAATTAAAATATAAATTCTTAATAAGAGTGAGTGTGGAAAGCTAGCAAGAAAGAAACTACTATTTACAATTCTAAACACATATAATTAAACGTATATATTAAACTACGTTGAAAAAGATCGTGTAATACCATTAGTCGCGGATGATATCATTTTACATACGAATAGCAACCCGCCCTCGCTTCACTTTGGTAATAATGTAACAATTACAATACACAGACATATATCAAGTGTCCAATCGTTATATTATTTACATATAATAACATTTCCTTTTTAGCATATCCCACTTATACTATAGATTGCTATATAACTATGAATGGGATAGAGTATGTGTTAAACAATACTTCGGAACATACTGAGGAAAATTCTTATTGAGTATATATTACATACTAATATGTATAAAATATTTCAAAATGCAATATTTGTATAGAAAATAACAAAATACACATGCAGAGCAATGCAACGATTAAAAGGTCGAGCGAAGCTATTAGCCTCTATTGATAAACACAAAGGAAATACCGGCAAGATACGAGTTAAAATATTCTATTCTACACGTACATAGTAATAAAAAAAGTATGCAAAATTGATTGTCTGATTTTCTCTATAAACATAAAGATTAAACTTTACAAATGTTATTCTCTATAAGCAAACTATTTACAGTAGAACGCCGATTATCCGAACGCCGATTAACCGAATCGCCAATTATCTGAATCGGTCCTAAACTTAATATAATAAATTAAAACAAAGTTCTTTTGTTTTATTTTGTTGTAACAAGTTGGAACTTCCTGGAGTCCAGATATGTTTCAACAGTTATGTTGAAATATATCAATTATTTTTTTGTTAAGGCCTGATGTGGTTGCAACTTACCCTGATCTAGATGTTTGAGTGAGTGTTATTGTAGAACTATGTTTGTTAAACTTAATAAAGTTTATTTTATGTGTGACAGTTCATTTTTCTTTATTCGAATTTTCGATTATCCGAACCGACCCCGGTCCCAATTAATTCGGATAATAGGCGTTCTACTGTACTAGTGTACGACGGAAGTTTCGGTTTCGGCTACTATTACTAGGTTGTTGATTGAAGTTAACTGTTTTATTTTGATTAAAATTATAATGTTATAGATAAATAGAAACGTTTAGGTTACTGGTTCCTTTACGAAGAATGTACAGAAGTTCAAGTGCCAATAATATTTAGAGTAAGCGTTGTTTGTTATGTTTGTACTTACTTACTATTTATTTACTAGTTTCTACCAAATACGATGGATTTTCATTAAGATACTCAATAAAAGACTGTGTTCATGAGAGTGAAACTTCAACAAAAACAAGTGCAAGAACTAAATTTAAATAAATACATCTGATTTCGCAAATTAACCTAGAGAAATATACATTTAGAGAGGTAACATGTCCAGCTATTAAAAGGCTAAATAAATCTTTAGATTACAAAAAAGATTACAATTTTGTTAGGTTTAAAAAAGTTTCGGTTTCGGCCGAAACTACGACGGAGGTTCCAGTTTCGGTCGGTCACTACATCATTTTTATGATACATTTTAACATCTTTCTGAAAGGTGATCAAAGTAGGTCATCAATACATCAATTCTTCAAATAAAATAAAATCGTAGAGAATAACAGTAGTTATATAATCTATTATACTTTCATTTTATTTCCAGCATACTGCATTTATAATGCAACTGACTTGGCGAGTGCAAGGTCTTGCAAATATCGTGTATTTTAATAAGCAAATGATAAATGGTTTAACCTTCAATCAATATACCAAGACAATATACCTAACAAACTATCATTTTTTTACCTTACCTTTATTATTTAATTTACTGTTTTACCTTTATATAAAACTTAATCATTTATCAAACCCATATTTTATTAAATATAAAAAAAAGCTTTTAAAAGATCTTTCATTTTGAAACCTTTTAAAACCAAACTTATGCATTTTAATGCACTTGCCGACACAACTATTATTATTAATTTAAAAAAAAATAACACATACGGTCTGAGTCGTTATTCCTTCAGATGTAAGACTTGAAGCGAGATTTGAAAAAACATTATATTATAAAATAAATGTAGTATGAGAAAATAAACTATCAAGTTTTAAATGAAAAATGTTTTTAATTTAAAAATACAAAATATTGTCTCTCACAAAATAGGGTTAGGTAGCTAATAAAAAATACGGAAAGCGCACCAGTTTATACATGATTCCTCACTTAATAAAAAACAATGTAAGTAAAACAAATATAAAGAAAAAAACTAAAACAATGTTGTATAAAAAAACTATAAAGCATATTTTTTTTTAATTTTATATATAACTAGGCGCCCGCGACTTCGTCCGCGTAGAAGTTCTGATTTTCTATGAGATTATAAAAAGATAATTTTTCCCGCTACTGTAATAATCTAAATGCCAATTTTCATATTCCCGCTTTTCTAACCTCAAACTTTAAAAGCATAGGACTTTCATATAACCTTCAAACCCCCATTCCACCCCTTAGGAGGGGCACCCCCGTAAAAAAAATCTTAGCTGACACCTACCCTCTAGAGAGAAGGTTTTATAGTTCCTGAGATTTCGTGATGATCAGTCAGTCAGTCAGTCAGTGACTTTTCGCTTTTATATATATACATTGCCGATGGAATAGACACTCAGGATAAACCTGCGTGGTTTTTTGTACTGTCTTATTTAATTTTTTATTGTTAATAAAGGTCAAAAAAAAAACAAAAAAATTACCAAGTGATATATTATTATGTTAAAAATGTCTGATTCATGGCTTAATTGCCAAAGTAATTTTTATAAAAAGATTGATAAGACCTTTGGAAGGAAAGAAAATAAACAACTTTTGCAACCAGAAGCACTAATTCTAGAAAATGTGCAATTGACATATTACATGATATATAAATATACTTACTTTCACAACCACCGCTGCTCCGTTTTGATGGGTTCAGTTTTTTATCAGCATAAGCAAGCCATCTATCACCCAGGGCTATGGGGTTTATGGGTGCGTTGTTCCCCAAAGGACAGGGACATGGGTAACAGGTTGTTATTGCTAGTCGGTCTTCAAGGGTAGATGCGTCAAATACCGCAAATCTCTCTGAGAATGATACTACTACTGAACGTTTGTTTGCCAGGACATCTAGTATGGGATTCTTGAATTTTATGCTCTTCACCTGTTGAAATGAAACATTAGGTAAATCACTATATAACGCCAAAAAAGGCTGATTAGACTTTTTTCCTTTCCTACAAGTAGAAGAATATTATTGGAATATTCAAATAGTTTCTTAATTTTAGCCCAATACAATATAATTAATAGGGAATTAGCAGAAACGTACCTGTTCACCTCCTCTTATAGATATGAAGCTCAATGAGCAAAACGCAGGGCCAGGGCTAGCGGAATCACACAACGCAATGAGGGGCCTCTTCGATGCAAAGCAGTCGCCGTGCTGCGGAGTTGGCAGTATACGGAGCACCCTCACAGTTCCTTGTCGCCATGACAACACCTCCTGAGCCTCCCCCGTGGGAGGAATCAACCACACTTGAACACCAGAACCATAACCCAATATTAAAAGTAATGGTGGTACGTCATTATCGCTGTCTCCTTCTGGTGTAGGTTCGTTTATATCAGCAGTTTCGAACCTGTAAATAAATATTATTTCTTAGCTACATATTAATTACAAAAAAATAGTGTTTTTCACATTGAGATTGGATTTTGTAGATTATCAAGAGTCTTCAAATAAATAGGGTTATGTGACATGTTGCCAACTTTTAATGCATAATATTAGTTTATTTTATTTATTTATATAGCCCTTTATTAGAAAATATGTATATGGATTTGTATATCATATTTAATTTTTCCATTTTCCCCTCTAGACTTGTTGAAGTTTTCCCCGAAAACTTTAACAGGTCATCCTCTCATCTTTTTCTTTTCCTTCTCTTTCCATCTCTAGGATACTATAGCGTCACGGACTTGCTCCATTTTTCTATCCCCCTTATTGTGTGACCGACCTATTTCCACTTAAGGCTCTTTAGTTTTTTTTTGACCACATTTGGGTATTTATTGGTTTTTCTAATTAAAATCTCTGACCCATCCCAATATGCTTCTCTCCATGGCCCTTTGGGAAGTTCAAAGTTTATTTTGCTGGGATTTTGTTAGTGCCCATGTCCCGCATCCATGAATTTCCCTTGATTACAATTATCTTTTTTATTATCTTTTTATTCAGTATAAGGATAATGATGCAGTATACATAATACAAATGTAATTAGCAACACAATTAAGCGTTAAATACTAACGCGACTGAACTCTATGGGTATTTATTCTTATAAAATATTTTTTTATTAAGAAAGACAGCTGATATAGATAAAATTTAAAAACAAAACCTTATCTAAATATAAAAGTTATTGCATATAGATAAGTCAGTTCTGAGATGCCGAGACCCACATTTATATATACAAGAATTACTTATTATTAGACATTTTAATTAAAGACTATTCAATCATAGCATTGAATATTAACTACTAACTGATCTTGCTTTGACAACCTATAATTATTTATTTTCCCCACTTGTAACCATACTACCCACTCTATTTTACCTCTATAAGGAGACAGGATTGCAAAGGACATGACCACCTTCCATACATCATTGGCCTACGAACGGAATAACATGTCATCATAACGATAATTACTCATTTATTTTTAAACTTAAGAATCAATTTTTAGTAACTGACGGACACTCGGAGGATTTTGCACATATTTTAAAAAGTACTCATTATAATTTCCTGCAAATCAGACATTGAAATCTGATATCATCAATGTTGCCACGGGTGTATTAATACCCCCCATTGTACTCCTGTCATGCACTGACTAAACGAGCTCAGTGTATTTTGCGCATAAACAAGATTTTAGAGCGTGCTATAAGTTTTTTAACTATTAGCAAATAATATAACATTTCGTTTTGCCTATAAGTTTAATAAAAAAACGTTTATTTACGCTTTTTTCTTACCAGAGGGGAGAAGCTAGTTACGGAATAACGAAAAGCTCGTGTCGTACACACGGTATTGTATACCCATATAAAAAGTCATAAATAAAACAAATATTCAACTGTTGATGTTCAAATTGATAATACAGGCAAATTGCATAGCACAAAATATTTTTGTTCGCTGATAAGCGAATATATTATTATAATTTAACTATTGTTAAGACAATACATTAATATATCTTGACAAACACCTATTGATTGATCTAAAAAAATTGCAACGTTATATTTATATATGATTAAAAAAATTACTTTGATTTTTAGAACTAAAAATGTATATAACAATTTTTATTCTGTAAGTTTTTTAGGTTATGTGAATGTTAAAGTCATATTTGTTGTTATAATTTTTTTATTACTCATTATTTAACGATAATCGGGTAATAAAGTGATAAAATAATCTTTAATATTTAAAAAAATGAACATGTAAAAGAAATCTAATTTGCTCAAGTAATATATAAAAGAAAAAAAAACTTTGTTATTGGTGCCATATATCTCTAGACGTTAATATTTTTTAGGTATTTTAACGCCAAGGTCCTTTTATAGTTTACCGGTGCTTGTCACGAGTAAAAAGGGGGGTATTATTACAGCCTTGGCAACATTGATGATATCAGACTTAAATGGAGTCTGATTTAGCGGATATTATAATGAGTACTTTTTAAAATGTGACCGAGTGGCCGTCAGTTACTAAATATTGATTCTTAAGTTTAAAAATAAGTTAGTAATTTTAGTTATGACATTTTTGTTATATCATTTTATTCATTTCGTAGGCCAATTTGAACATTGTCCTTTAAAATCCTTTCTAAAAATTCAGAAACATTTAATGGTTACTTAACTGATCCTTAGTCTTATTTCATAATACAATTTAATAAGAATTAGCCTAAGTAACCATAAAATGTCTGTGAATACAGCAGTGTTAGTTAGTAATAATAGCTCACCTAGCCCACTGTATAACGTCCTTAGGATCAACAGTGGATGAAGAAGAAAGCGTGACGTCATTAATGAAGCCGGACACCGCGTCGATGATACTGCGGTCGCTGGGCGGCTGCGACGGCACCGTGAGCGGCCCGCCGGAGCGAGCGTGCCGCGGCGACTCCGCTGACATGCTGTTTGTTTAACACTGTCTTCTAAAATATACATAATTTGTTAAAATCAATTATTATCAATGCATGAGTCAAACCTATTCTGACTTTTATAGGTACCAACATATTTTCCAAAAATAGAGGCATATAAATTAAGGGTCTACAATTCAAATCCAAAACCGGATAAGTATTTGTTAGTTTCAAATATTAGCCACAAATTGGATGTTTAACATTGGTAAGTTATAGTCAGGGACGCGCCGTTCATATGTGCGAGGATGTGCGGTGCATGACGGCGCCAGGGCAGTAAGACGCTAGGAATCGTTCTGGGGGCTCCAGACCGAGAATATAATATGACATGTTTCTATGAAAGAAAAGTTGGGTCAAAGAGTGCCAATAACTGTTTGAGTCATAATACAAAAACTACTGGAGGGGGCCAAATACATTATTGTTGGTGAGCATAGACAGTTCCTTTTTTTTTTGCTCTTCATATGTAGGCACTCATAAATAATTGGCACACCGGCGCAGAAGATGCTTGGATTATAGTATTTAAAAAGGAAGTATTTTTAAACCTTTGCTTTATTGCATGCAAACACATTAATCTTTACATAGTATAAGCTAGTTAAGTAAAGAACAAAAAGACTGATAAATTATCAATCTTTTTATTTGTGTAATTTTGTACTACTGGATTAATATGGCTCACAAAACTGTTAATTTATTAAGTATTTCCCTGTCAAGATAAGATGAGAAAAAACAACTGTTGTTTTTAATAAAGATAATAATTATAACAAAATATTTTAAACATAATTATTTCCAATCAAAAAAAAACCTCTTATTTTTTTGGTACCATTAAAATTAAAAAAAAAAGTTATAAATTATATTTTACTTTGTGATTTAACAATGAGTTAATGTTGTTTTTGTATGATACTTCATAATTAAACATGTGTGTAAATGTTTTTGTAGATTTTATGTCATAGTGTTGAAATATTAATTTACCCTAAAATTACTTTTTTTAAGTAGGCTAAAGGATATGTTTTAAGAATGTGAGGTTTTTAACAATATAATACAACATATATAACAACTGTATTAGCTGTCACTTGTATCTATTTGTAGAATTTTAATTTAATTTTAGCAACGCAACAAACGAAAATGCTAACAAAACAATATTCTCTCCATTACATAATGTAATAAAAACAAACCACTGTCAAAATTGTATAGATTACATAATTACGAAAATAAACAATGTCAATGATCTAAATATAATTACCTTAAATTCACAAGTTTTACATCTAGTAAACAGCTGTAATTCTTTATAATATTCTAGGCACGTACATGGGTGGAGTGGGTACATGCTCAATACACAATTTGGGTGCAAACCTTAGGGACCGAGGACAAAGGAAATCGATGCAACTTGAACCTTTCAACAATACAATCGATCGCTACACCCATCATCTTATACATATCCCACTATTGAATGTATGCAACATTTCGTACTACTTACCTCAATTATAAAAAATATTCTCATTTTAATTCCATATCTGAAAAATGGTGCAATTGCGTCGTTTTTACTGGCAGTCGAAAACAATGACGTCACAACAATTTAATAAATACAACAGCACTCACTCTACATTCGTTTTGTTTCGTTTTACCAAATGCTTTTTAGATTAAATATTGATTTAAGGAATAAAATTATAATTAAAAATACAAAACACAACAACATACAACAGATGTTTTGAACTTTTGAATGACACAACACGCACAGAACACCTACTTGTTTACTTGTTACATGAGTGTGTGGGTTTGTATAAAAAGAAATCGTGAAGAAATCGAACGATATATTTAAATGTGTGCGTTGTAACAAGTGTATTTATACAGTACAATTTATATTTTATTATTTCACACATAGACAAATTTTCAATGTCATTTTATTTCTTAATAATGTTGCCATTACAAAATATAAAAAAAATCGTCAATAAATAAAAGAAAATATAATACGACATGTATTTTTTTATTAAATTAATTTAAACTCAATTACATACAATGGAATCACTCAAAATTGCAATGAGTCAAAAACTATTGTTAGTCGTCATAGAGGAGAACGACGAAGTTACTTATATTTTATAGATAAGTGAGTTCATTATATGATGTGTACGTTTATAAAATAGTATAATGAGGTTTTTATCATTTCTTAGCTTATTATTATTTAGTGTTAAGAGTTTTAAGTCTGAAGTGTTAAATAATAAAATAAAAAGTAATTTATTGATTATATTTGTTGACGACATGCGACATCTAACGGATGGGGAGATTTATCTGCCAAATATTCAAAAGTTGGCGGCAAACGGAATCTCATTCCAAAATGCCTTTGCTCAGGTAATAATTATCAGTAATCTTTAAATTTATAAAATGCAAATGAGTATGCATAAAACCCATTTTTATTTCTAACCTTTGCAGCAAGCATTATGCGCACCAAGTAGAAACTCCATATTAACAGGTCGTCGACCAGATGCACTACGCTTATACGACTTTTATAGTTATTGGCGTGACATGGTCGGTAACTTTTCTACGTTTCCTGAGGTTTTTAAAGAAAATGGATACGAAACATATTCTGTCGGTAAAATATTTCATCCGGGAGCTAGTTCAAATAACACCGACGATTGGCCATTTAGCTGGTCCGAAAAGCCATGGCATCCGGAATCTCAAAAATATAAAGACTCAGCAGTATGTAAAGATCATCGAACTAAAAAATTACAGAAAAATCTAATATGTCCTATAACTGTGGCGAAACAGCCTAACAGTACTTTACCTGATTTGGAGTCGTTAGATTACGCTATACATTTATTAAATAAAAGAAACACCAGCAAACCATTTCTATTAGCCGTGGGATTTCATAAGCCTCACATACCATTGAAGTATCCCCATAAATACATGAGTAAGTTATTATTTTTATCATATTAAGAAGCTGCCGAAAAATATCAACAGAGTAATAGTAATTAAAAGGGAGGTAATAAATAAAATTAATGCCCTCCATGAAGGGTTTATTAAACGCATCAGCTTAGCTTAATCATGAATAAGTTAAGGACGTCCCTAATATCGAATTTGTTAGGCAATTTTTGGATTTATTTTCGAATTCATATTATGAATGTGAAACGTAGTAACAGAACTATGGATCGTGATTTTTTGGATGTAGATAAGAAAGCGACGCGCCAAGCATCTTCTGCGTCGTCGTGCCAAATACTAATAAGCGCCTATATTGTTTTAACCCTTTTTTTTAAAGAAGGCCAAAAAAAGCAATTTAACTTCTTAAAGTTTATGCAATAAAAAAAAAAGCGGAGCTTGAGTTCTTAAACTACATACAATTGTTGATCAGTTGCTTTGCTCATATAAGCTCCGGCGCCGTCGTGCGCCGCAAGCCCTTGCACATAATACTAACATTATCTACTTTATTTCCAAGAAAAATTTATAGCTTTTTTGAATTAAATAAACGTGTTTAACATTAACGAAGCTCCTGAATATTTTTACATAGCAATATATTCATAATTTTGAATAGAATTGTAAATTTAACTTGCAAAACCCATGGCTTTTATCATACTAGTCGAACTTTGCGACTTCGTGCCCGTGATCATCCGCTCCTATTGGTCTTAGCGTGATAATATATAGCCTATACCTTCCTTGATAAATGGGCTATCTAACACTGAAAAAAATTTTCAAATCGGACCAGTAGTTCCTGAGAATAGCGCGTTCAAGCAAACTATATTTATATATTAATATAGATTATATACGCTTAAAATGCAATATATGTTTTTCCTAGGAGACATTCCCATTAGCAACGTAAAACCACCTCGTGTACCAGAAATGCCAAAAAACATGCCTTTAGTAGCTTGGCACCCCTGGATGGATGTACGTCATAGAGATGATATAAAAAGTTTAAACATTTCTTATCCATTTGGAACGATGCCTCATAAATGGACATTAAAAATTCGGCGGAGTTATTACGCAGCATCCCTTTACATAGATGATCTCATTGGAAAACTGGTGAAATCTGTAGACCAAAGAGATACCATTGTTCTTCTTACTAGTGATCATGGTAAGAATCTATATACCTTGTTATTCTGCCGCTTACCAGGCATGTGATAATTTTTACTTTTTTTTATAGGATGGTCTTTAGGCGAAAATGGGCTTTGGGCAAAGTACAGTAACTTCGACGTAGCTTTGAAAGTACCATTAATATTTCGAGTACCAGGTTACCGTCCGAAGTCTATATCAACGCCTGTTGAATTGATTGATATATTTCCTACACTGCTTGAACTAGCAGGACTAAATATTTCTGTACCAAAATGTAAAGATATTAATGACAAATCAAAACTTTGTTTTGAAGGCAAGAGTTTAGCACCTTATATGAAGGCTGAGAATTCGTTTACAAAACCTTTTGCGATATCTCAATTTCCACGACCAAGTGAATATCCTAAGAAAAACTCTGACAAGCCACGTTTAAAGGATATCAAAATAATGGGTTACAGCATCAGAACAAAAAGATACAGATACACGGAATGGATTTCGTTTAATAGTACATTATTTGCTAGGAACTGGTCTACAATATATGGTATAGAACTATACGATCATGTAATAGATGATGAAGAATCTAACAATGTGCACGGTAACCTAAAATATAAAGGTGTAGAAAAAAAGTTATCATATTTATTAAGGTCTCAAGTAGAACCATGTGTTAAAACTAACACGAAATAATTATAAAATTATTATTCAATAAAATTAAAAATAGTATAAGTTTTATATACATTTCGATTACATAACACTATGAATATAATGTTAATTAGAAGATATGACTTATTTTAAATTAACAGATAACTTATCATTACTGTGTTTGAATTTTTAAACAACATGATGTAATCTAACAGCTATATATAATTCTGCGTACATAAAATACTTAGTAATATTTGTATATAAATCTTAAGTTCTATACCAAAATGATATAAGTACTCATTTTTAAATCATTACAATATTTTTAAACACATATACTATAGTATAAAAACTTAATATTAAATTAACTAGCAACCCTGTCGCTAGGTCGTATAAAAAATATATTATAAATAACCTTACAGGTGAAGTGTTTTACAGAAAATTAAAAGATAAAATCTATACTAAATATTGATAAGTAATCTATAAGACTATTTTATTAAAAAAAATGTCATCCTGTGATTTATATGAATACTGTATCCGTGGCAGACTAGTCACCGATTCTAAACTTGGGTTGCCACCCGTACTATAATTTTATTGTACTATTTTTGTTACGATAGTTAAGGGACAAACGAGCAGACAGCCCACCTGATGGTAAATGGCCACCGTCGCCCATGGACATCGGCAATACAAGAGAGTGACTCTTGTTTCGCAGATGCGTTACCACCTCAAAGATAGAAAGAGGAAGGGGAATGAAGAGAAGAATGCTACCGCAGCAGTAACGGAGGAAGGGGAGGGATAAGTATGACCCACATGTGGCTCGACCGATTCGCATTTTGGTGGTCGGAAGTCAGTCTAGGAACAGATCCCCTACCACCAAGGGTTGCTGGGTCACTCGCCTCTTACGATATGCTCTCCCAGAGGCAGAGGGGAATTTCTGACCCGTTTCCTTACGGGAAATTCCATAAATTATTAAACTATTTAATAATTTGTATTCACAACTAAGTAATAAGTAATTTTAAAACAAACTATTTTGAATAATGGATAAGATAAAGTTAGACCTTACATGAACCTCGATAGGAGAAATAAATCTTTACATAGTATAAAATAAAGTCGCTTCCGCTGTCTGTTGTCTTTGATCTTTTAAACTACTTAACGTATTTTAATGCGGTTTTCACCAATAGATATAGTAATTCTTGTTATGTATAGAGGTTTTATATATATTTAAATTATAAGAAAATGTATCTTGACAACGGTTGGTTGCATTCGAATAAATGGCCGTTCATTGATAACTTCTTTTATTCTAAAAATTACTCATAATCATAAGCCATCTCCCATCCCATTAATGCTGCGGATCTAGTGGACTCTGAGGTATTGCTTAGGATCCGATGAAACTGCAGCATTTTTTTTTCACTCCCCACTCTATCTTCGAGGATGCAACGCATCGACAAAACAAGAGGGTATATCTTGTTTTGCCGATGTACATTGGCGATGGTGGCTACTTACCATCTGCTCGTTTGCACCTTATTTACCATAAAATATATATATATATAACTAGTAAATTAACTAAAAATCTTTCTTGATCTACACCTAGGTAAAATCCACTCGAAAACACAGCAAAAGATACAACATGGTTATGAAATCCGTTTTTACAGGAAATTCATAGTTTTAGATATTTATGATTTTTTGAAAATTCGTGGAATAACTTGTATTCATAAGAACTTTCGAGAAGTGAATTATTTAAAAAAAAAAAAAATAGTTTTCGAGATCCGTTCGATCCGTTTTCGTAGGTATTTTCAAGAAGTGATTTTGGGATATATTGTTTTAGTTAGAATAACCATTGTTTAACATATTTTGACATCAGTTCTTCAAAAGATTTACACTTTCTGAGGCATGATTTTTTTTTAATTCCTCAGTAAATATCAAATTTTGTATGGGCTAGTGACAGTTAGATATTAATAAATATTGTTTTAGAAGCACTTACCTAGTGTTTCATATCGGAAGAAGTAGAATTTCTTCTTTGTTAAAAAACTTCTGTTTCCTATCTGAATAAAAGGTTTTTTGGTACCAAATAGTAAGAAAAACAATATCACTGAAAGTTCAACAAGATATACAAATGCAAAGAAATAACAAATACAATCTATAAGTTAGGGATATAATAACAACGAGTAAAATATAAAAGTTAATCTGTATGATAACGTAGAATTAAATGCATATAATAGAATATATCGCACAACATATACGCGATTTTCCTTTCTACTAAGTGTAGAATGTAGATACTATATCATTGATCTGTGTTAAATTCACTAGCAACCCTGTCGCTAAGTTCTATATTAAATATATTACAAATAACCTTACAAGTCAAGTGTACATACATAAAAATGAAATTAAAAATTATACAAAATATTGATTAGTCATCCATAAGAATATAAAAAAAAATAGTTATAATTGCAAACATACCGACAGCTCTATCTAAATATAAAACTACTTTTATTTGTGAATAATTTGTGCTATATATTAATTAAATATAAGTTATCCTATGATTTATGTAATCCATGGCAGCCAAAGCCAAAATGCCAATTCTTCTTTGTATACCTTAAATTGAGAAATAATGTTGGTAAATAAATATATATATATATGCAATATCTGACCCTATCTACGTTATTTTTAGAGAAACTATTGTTTTTTTTTATATTTTGGTGAACTATTTACTGTAGGTAAATAATTCAGATTCACGATTTGTTCTATGAACTTTGATTGGAGAAAAGAAAACTATTGTCTATTATAAAAATATGTATAAAATAGGCAACCTACAACTTAAAATGATACTTGTATTTTACAGTATTATATCTTTCAAAATTTCTAATAAATACTTTATATTAAATATTTTCAATATATCTACAAGAATAGGTGGCAACCCTATTGTAGAAAAATAATTGTATATAGAATAAATTAAACTAAGTTTCTTTCTTCTGGTAAAATAGGTTTTTTAGAATTTTCCTCCATTTCAACTTGTTTAAACCTCGCATACAATGCACTGCTTCCCAATATTACGATATTTGATGTCCACCATAGAGCGTTTTTGGTCTCATTGTACCATTGAGTAGCCATCACAGTTTGAGCACATGCCTTTGCCGTACCAGATATATTATGAGTCAATGGTGATGTAACCTAAAAATGGAGTAATTTTGTAATCTGTGTATAACAGGAAAAGTCTACATGAAGGATGATAATGATCTACTTTTATTAATATTAAAGACACAACCATGTTATTGAATTTAAAAACATTATTTAGTGCCAAAATTTCCCCAAAATTAAGCAAATTTCCAAGATGTGACAACACTATAATTTATCATATATGTGTAGTAAATGAAATCTATTCAACTCTTGTAATATTATAATACTTTTACAAATCATATAAAAGTTTTAAATACTCACTCTATAAATTTTTTTTTAATGTTTATATTTTATTTATACAATTATTATTAAATTAAAAGTATACCTTAATTTGTAATGAGGTAACATATCCAATAGCAAATCCACAGAACCCACCAATGACCATTTGAAACCAGAAGAAAGAACTATTGAAATTAGTGTAATTCAAAAGCACATTCAATTCTCCATTTAGTAGCATCAACGGCAAAAATAAAATGATAGAATATGCATTGTTATAATATGATAGCAACCATACTTCTTGGTTAACACTTGGCAACACTTTCTTGGTAAAGATTGAATAGAGTGACAGCATTAGAGAGCCGACAACTCCATATATTGTCCCCAATAAGGAAAATGAACCTGTAAAAATACAAATAAATGTTTATTATGTATATTATTAAATAATCTATAAAATAATATGCATAAATAAATTAGGATGTTAGTTACTCTTTTCTGCACTAATTAATTAATGAATTTTCATGAAACTTTGTAGTAGTAAAGCTTTTTATAATATACTAGCTGATCCGACAAACATTGTTATACCATATAAATTTAAAAATTTGGGGGGTACGACCCTTATCACTTAGGGGTATAAAAAATAGATATTGACTAATTCTCAGACATACTCTCTGTTGGGTACTACCTTAGTTGGGTAACAAACACCATGACACAAGATTATGGACCCATCTAACCTTCACTCAATTTATCACTTCATTTTAATGTGAAAGAAGGATAACATAATGGCCTTTTATTAAAAATAAATATCAATGTTATTGCTAGAAGTTGATACAATTTTATTATCTGATAAATTACCTAATAAACTTTCTTGATCTACGCCTAGGTAAAATCCAAATATTATGAATATGCAACAAAAGATACATCTATAGGAAGTAGCTTGTCTCAATAAGACCCAGCTGAATATAACATTAAATACTGTAGTCAACGATCTACCAATATAATAGAATGAAACTCCAACATATTTCAAGCACAGGTTATTTGTTGCTATCATCAAGGTAAACATCACGGACAATGGCATCACCTGAAATCATACAAATTTTTAGTACAAATTCATTAGAAGTTTTGTATGGTAATGTATCTATAAGGTCTACACAATAAATGATTCCGTGTGAATTAATTTTTTTTTTAAAATACAATTATATTTGTATGTCTTCTTAATGGGACCTTGACCAACAACTCGATCAACAAAAGTAAATTAGAAAAGTAAAAAAAATACTTACTTTACCAACAACGTCACTGGACCATGGATTTCCTTTTGGAAAAACAAATATTCGAGGAATGCCTCCAGTCTTGCTTAGAACAAAACATATTGTAAAGGAAACTATACACTGGAACCAAGTTATGAAGAGAGGAGCTTCTAATTGCACAGACTGACTACTCAAAAGGCTTTTATTTACAAATACCGTTGCAATAGAGACCACCCTGTAAATAAAATAATCTAAGATTATGTGCTCAAATTTTATTTTACATCTCAAATGTTTCTGTATTATATAAAAAAAACCTCACCAAAGACTCAACTCTATAAGATGGCTATATTAATTTTAATTTACCCATATCACATGGGACAAATTTATTTATTATTAAAATTGGTTTTATACATATTTAACACATTTTTAAATATACAAATACCCACATCATATATCCTTAAAGATGAGTTCTTGAACTTTGCAACTTTTTAATAACACATTATTATCATAACTAAAAAAATAGTTACAGCCGCCTACAAATTACTAAATTATGAAGTACTGACATTGCTTGATGTAAGAGTAAAAATTTTTTTTTATCGAAGTGCCCCAAATATACAGTTTCTATTTTTATTTTATTCATGGTTCATGTTCTGTTATCAGATATTACAGTAAAGATAACACAACAACAATCTGAACATGAATAATCAATTAAAACTTAAGTAAAATTTCCTTTGTTGAACCGCTAAATTTTTAAGGACTCAATATTTCTATATTATATAAAATTTTAATAACTTACCAATAACAACATACTACAATGAATATTTTAACATATCTTGAACATAAATCAGACTCGCGATCCTTCATTTTTAAATATTTTAATTAACTATAACAAAATGTTTTGATTAGAAAATAACTTCGTACACAATTTCTTATCAATGGTAACTAACAAATGTTTTTCTTGGTCTTTTTACTACGAATCTAGAGTAAACCACATCATTAATTCATCACCACAACTATTATTTAGTTAAAATTCAAACGCCAAATTAAATAAGCCTAAGATTATATTCTTGACAGCCGGAGCCGATTGTACAATGCACTCAAAATACACATCAAAGATTATATACGATACACATCAAATACTCATTGACTCTATACCATAGAGGTCAATGCTCTATACCAATGTTGCTAGACGTTTTGAATCATAGAAAAATCCCATTACCCATCTTCCTTTAAATGTAAGCTAAATATTTTTTAGATAAATAATTATTTAATTCTCATCATCTATAACTTTTGCAAAAATATATAAGGGAAGTGCATTAACATTCTCACTAAGATTTCTTGTGTTGCGAGTGTCTCTGCAATCCTTCGGATCTATTGAATTAACTTAAAATTGAGACAAAAAAGGTATTAGAACGATAATTTGCAATAAAATGTAAATATATCATTTATCTTGGAATTTCATAATTGCTAGAACATTTTATCCCGTATCAGACAGCACTGAATGATTTGACGCACAAAATCTCCTCGATATTTTCATAGTCTAAAAAGTTTTTAGGAAGTCAGTATTTCCAGTAAGAGGTGACAGAAACATAACTAGTCCAGGGTGCCCAGGTGGTTAAGGCCGGCTTAGGATCGGACAGTGCCATTTCATTAAGGATTAACGATTGCAGCGTTTCGGATAATTATTAGTGATTTTTTGGATGGTTCTAGTTATGATATTCTCTTTTCGTATCTTCTTATTATTTTCAGTACCTATTATCTTAACTTGCTGATCGTTAAATGCTATGTTTTGCATATAGTACATTAGTTGTCAGCCATTCAGGGCCTGTCTGTAAATAAAAAGCAATTTTACCACTAAAACATTTTTTTAACTTAGATGTTATCTGTGGATATAGGTTGTCTGTGGGCGATACGGACGTTGGACGCTGACGTCAGTGACTTGATTACTTTTCAGACAAAATCAGTCAAGTCAAGAGGTGAACTTTATTTGTAAAATTTGTATATAAATACAAACCCCAGTGCATCAAAATTTTAAATTTTATAACAATTCAACATGGAATCACCCGATTCTAAGCCGGTGGAAACAGAGAGTTCTAGTATAATAAGCGAAATAATATATAGCCCGGTGAATTTACTGTTAACTGTAATAATAGTTGCGTTGGTGTATAAAATATTGAGGAGTAGGCTTGGGAAATCGTCCGTGGAAGCGCCGATGCCTGAGCTGCCTAAGATAAGGAAGGACATGACAGTGGCGGAACTGCGGCAGTACGACGGCAGCCAGGCGGACGGGCGAGTGTTGGTGGCGGTCAACGGGTGGGTGTTCGACGTGACTCGAGGACGGCGCTTCTACGGGCCCGGTGAGTGCATCTGGTTATTAATAGCGTACACTGTGACTCAGTGTTTATGTATTCGTCTTGATTGTTAACGCATAATGTATTATGTATGAACATGTTAACAGCCGCGTGGTTGCAGTTGATGTGATTAACATATTTATTGAGGCCCCTTTATTTATTAGTACCCGTACTATACGTATATTTTCAAATGTTTTTTAATATTACAAATATTACATTGTTATTGTTGGTTTGTGTATCAAGTATACTTGACTGATTAATATCGCACTTAATTATTAACGTTAAAGGATAAGAATACTCTGCAAACCTTTATTTACACTTTGAATGGTAAATTGCATGTGTGTATGCCAGACAAATAAAAAAAACTTATTTGTTTCATTGTAAAAGAATTAAATTAAAATGTGACCTGTGAAAATGCTGAAATGAGTATGCCATTGTGCACTATGATGTAGTTATGTATAAGCAACTAGCAACCCACCTTCAAGTACCAAAGAAATTTTAAAATCCTAAAGAAATGATTAAGTATGTTATAACATTTTGATGTATCTCAATTCATATTGCGAAACATTATTATATAAATTACTATATTGAATTAAAATCAATCATGACAAACACAGATGAGGACAAAATATTTGTTTATTTATTAACAGCCTTTAATGTTGCTTGAATTGTGATTCATTTAGTTTAAGGTTATTGAACCGATCTTTAAGTCTTCATTTTCTAACATATTACAAATTTTTGTAGGTGGTCCGTATGCTGCCTTTGGTGGTAAGGATGCATCTCGAGGCCTAGCCACCTTTTCTGTCACATCATCAGATAAAGAATATGATGACCTCAGTGATCTGAATTCGGTGGAAATGGAATCTGTTAAAGAGTGGGAAGCACAGTTCCGAGGTCAGTTTTACAACATATCTTTATTTTGTACAATATTCAATGTTCACAACCATATCAATAATACCAAAAAAATTATATATATTTTCCTGTTTAAGTGTCTCAAGTTATGTAAGATTATGTACTGTATATGCAGTGCTGCATTTTCAGATAAGATATTGGAGACAAACAACATTACTCATATATAAAAGAACTTGAAAGTCAATATCAGCCTTACTTTTACTTATCTTTGATTATACAATACTTCACGATATTCAATACTTTGGCAAAGTGCTCTTACATGCAGTTCAAGTTACTTATATTTCAATTCAGTGATAAATGCATAGAAACTGAGCAAACAATTTTTAATAATTTTCATATATTAATTATTTGTTATTAGACTGTAACGTTTTATGTTAGATAAAGTTTTAGTACAAAAACATGGTTCCCAAATAATCTTAATTTACTAACTAACTAACCCAAATAAACTTTGGTAAATTTGGTGTTGAGAAATACCTATCTATATATATAAAAATGAATCCATTTTCCCTTGCTCACGGCATCACTCGTGAATGGCTGAATGACATCACTAATTCTTTTTTGTTGTGTTTGTTATTGTCAAGAGAAGGTTCATATGTAAGAAAAAAAATAAAAAAGTTACTCGAAAAATTAGAAAATTTAAGAAAACTTAACGACCCTATTAACTTTTCTAATGTAAGCTTTTGACAACCAATTCGAATTTAATATTCATAGTTAAGATAGGATGTGGGGTCAGCTAGTCTTATATATAAAAATGAATCCCTATTTCCCTTGGTCACGCCATCACGCGTAAACAGCTGGACCAATTTCGTTAATTCTTTTTTTGCTGTGTTTGTAAAGATTAAACTTTTCTGGTTTGACTTATGAATACAAGGACATCCTCTACCTCAAGGTATTTTACAACTACAAGGATATAGTAAATAATAACAAGAGATGGCTTCAGCCTTACTATAAAATTAATAAAGAATTGACCTACTAAAGACAAAACTGTACGGTGTAATACCTTTACATTTTCCAATACTGAGATATACGAATGCGAATAAAACAGTAAAAGAAATTATAGTTAGGGATGGGCAAATGATAAAAATATATCGATATATGTATCGTATTGATATTTTTAAAATACATAGATATATGTAGAAAAAAAAATCGATATATCGATATTTTATCTTGATTATATTTAAGGTGATGTGATCGGAGTTTGGCGCAGTTCGCGATCGAGTATATGCGACGATAGTGGAGTTACTGAGTGCTTACTCTTTCTACTAGTAGAGGGGTGTGGAAATCGGGGATTAGCAATATATAGAAAAAGGGAATGATTTAGTAGTGCTGCTTTATGTATGTACTGAATTCTTAAAAAATATCGAATTTGATACTTCGAAATAAATATCGATTATCGAAATTTTGAGATTTAAAATATCGACGATTTATATCGATTATTTTTTTTAAATATCGATATTTTTACATTGTTTACAAGCTATGTTTTCTAATTATTTGTGAATGGATGTTTTGTATTGCAAATTGTTTAGTGAGAATATGTTTATGTTGCTTATTACATGCCATAACACGAGAAACATATTATTATAACAGCAGGATATTATTTAATAACGTCATACATTATTTTAACACAGCTATTATGCAAATTAAACTATCATATTCATGTATTAGTTAATGCCTCATTTCATATTTACCATGTTTTCTCAATAATTATTATGCACATTTTAAAAATTACATAAATTTAAAAAAAACAGGTTTCCCTCTGGGATTGCCGGTAAAAGTGAAAGCTTAGGGAATGGTTTGGGAATTGCTTTATTTAGTATATTTATGTGGTTAAATGGGTTACTTTTAAGTGTCCACAATTTGAAAATTGCAATTTTAAAGTAAAATGCTTTATTTTTCAAAAAAACTATATAATTTAAAGTAAAAATTATTAATGTTTAGGTATCTTGTAATGTTATTTGAACAGTGCACTTTCTTGAAAAATATGTGAATTATAACGGGAAAAACTCTAGTAGACTCATTGGATCTTTGTGTGATGAAAAATACTAAAGCTAATCGATTATTTTGTGTACTATTTAGAATCAGAAGTAAAGTGATTTATATTCAATAGAAAATGGAAAATATAAAGGATATGCTTTTTAGATACATAATCGACATAGCAATAAACTTAGCCATAATTTTTATATATCAAACCACAAACATTTACTCACCATTAATTTTCTTAATTTCAGAGAAATATGATCTCGTGGGTAAACTTCTGAAGCCCGGAGAAGAACCAACGAATTATTCAGATGAAGAACCTGAAGAAACCGACACTTCGACCAGTCCAGACGACAAGAAAGAACAGTAGTGTATCTTACTGTAAATATGCTAGTTTCACCGAACAAATGTATTTGCGAACAGACACCATTTTTTATATTTTGCCTATTGATCATCGATCATTCATTTAAAAAGATCAATATATAGTAAATATTAAGAAATTTGTCCGGGTTAGTCAGGATAGAATTTAAGGTTTTTTAAGCTTTGTAATTATATTTGTTGGGTAGAAACTATTTATATAAAGGCTCCTCACAATTAACGGTTTCAACTTTAAATTGTTCCGTCCTGCTAGAATACAAACAGCAACTCAAAAATTGCTAACATTTTTTAACATTGTCGATAAAATATTTGAAATATCAGATGCTTATAATTAAAACAAAAACAAGTATTGAAGCAAAACAGTTTCTAGAAAAGTCTACCAAGGCTAGATTAACTATACTCAGAAAAAATGTAATTAAATATTTAATATCCTCTTGCTATTGACATTGATATTTTTTTACAAAAATACATTCATTTGGCCTTGATGTTTTGTAAACTACACTAACCACGCTAAGTTGCTTAGCACAAATGATAACTAGCCGAGTACATTTCATTCAATTGTCAATGAAGATAATTCAATAGTTGTATATGTCATTGTCTTGATCGATTTTGATAAAAAGGTTTTGTGTAACGAAGTACTCTAGTATAGTAGCCGACAGCTAGCTATAGGTCTGAGAGGAAATGGTGGGGGAAAGTTGCGCATTGTGAGCGTGCTGCGTTCCATCCGTGACGTAGCAGACGCACTGCTCTCCCCCCTAATAGTGACTTCTGCGCATTCAAGGTCAAACCTATACTTACGTGCCGGTAGCTATAATGACGTCACGTTTATGGTAATTTTTGATTTGCCGTTTAGTGCTTAAAGCAGGGCTTTGTAACGCTTTATTTTACTATAGACTAGATACTCATGCGGCTCCTAAGGCTTCGTGTGATGCCCAGTTATAGATATGTATACAATCGATAGATAAATTATTTTTACACTTACTAAAATTGTGGAAATGTATAGAATCAACAAATGCTATATGAAATTTTATTTATTTGACATTAGGTGACGATCTTTTGTTGTGATCCTTTGCTGCAAAATATCGTCAAGGGCCAAGCTCTTAATGTATACTGTAACTGATTCGGTAATTTCAAAAATCTTTTTGTAACATTTTTTTTTTCAAAAATAAACGATTTAAAAGATTAAATAAATAATTACGATTAAAAAATATCATTAAATCTGAAAAAACTGTCTTTATTATTTTTAAAAGGGAACAGTGATCGATTTTTTTAAAACTTTTGAGACACTTATAAAAACTACCTAAATAATGGCCAACACATTTATCAACGTTGGCCACTATTTAGGTATTAATCTATACCATTTTGCAGTATTATTTAAAATTTGACACTTATATGGTTTTTGAAATTATTGATTCAATTATATCATAGAGGTGAATGATTATTTAACTTATTTAACCCACTGTATGTACATTATTTTATATAAGTTCACAAGAATACTAATAAAATAAAACATGTACTTTTAACTAATATTTATGTGTAGTCGTTCACCTCTACAAAGTTATGAATTGAAAGACTGAGATGGCATATTAGGTTGATATTTTCAATGGATTCAAACAAAATAAATGCACATTCCTAGTTCAATTGGATCGTGGAAATTATATCAACTTAAATAGATCACAGTATGAGGTAAATATGGCGCTTTGTATAAGCGGACAGACTAAATAATGAGGATGCTTTAATTTGACGCCATATTTGTTTTTATGTGTGGTCTTACTAAAGATAATAACAAGATTGTGCAATTAAGCGCTAAAACAATCTGTAATCTTAGCTTTATGAATTAAAAACAGATTCCAAATAGATTCCAAATTTGAATTCTGTTTCCAAATTTGAATTTTAGATTGAAAGTGTTTATTGATTAGTGTTGCTAATTTTACTATAAATGTTAGTTAACATTTGTTCCTTTTTTTTTCGTTCAAATTAATTGTATTAAAAATAACAAAATTATGTCAATTGGAGAGAGTTTATTATGGCATAGCATCAAATCACTAGTACACAATCTTGTTATATATCTATGGGTGTTACCAGCTGCCATTATGTTGTGTTATTGTTTTGCATTTATCGTGAGTTGTGTTTAATACGTAAAAATTATCTCCAAAATTTTTGTGTGACTAATTATGTATCTCGGAATCGCCTGACTGTAGGTACTTAATTATAAATATATTATATAAATTATCTATGGCGAGAAAAAAATACAAAAATAAGGAAATGTGCATAATAAATTGTTGAATGTTGGTAATTAAGTTGTCTGTGGTGTGTTTTATATGATTGTGTTTCTCCCTTGTCCTGGGGCGCAGAAAATTATAATGTACTTTATAGTTATTTGTTTTATTGTGGGTGGTAATGATGGGAATTAAAACATACAGCTTAACTATAATTGGGATGGCAATATTTGTCATTTTATCTTTGAGCTGTTGTAATAATATAACCAAGGAGCTTAAACGAGCTACACATCCCTAACATCAAAAAATCTATCTGATTCGGTTGCACCAGAATCGATTCTCGATTTATCAGTATAAAAATGTCCATATCTGGACTCTTGATTCAATGAGTAAAACTTGTCCTACTTTTTTTTAAAGGTTTCTTGTTGATATCGATTTAGTGCTATCATACTAAAAATCGATTATGTAGGTTAAAAGATCTTAAACATTTTATTAAATCATCCGAAACAGTAAAATTAATTTTTTTTGACCGACATTTAATTCTTTGTCTATTAATATCCGATTTTCTTTACTTTTTTTGGGTTAAATAATTTGTTATAATTGACAGAATGAATAAAGAATTAATCTATCAAAGACAAGGATGTACGCTGTGATTCTTTTGCCATTATGGAATAAAAACACAGAAAAAAAATTACGTTTTTCTTTGGCGGAGGATCATTACATTTTTGGGATTAATATTATTTTAATTTGATGTCATATAGATGTTTAAATTAAGAAATCATTTTTAATTGGTCATCGCGAAAGAGTTTATTACATACAAGTTTAAACTTTAAAGTAATAAAAATAAAGATCATTTTGTGTCATTCAACAATTCTTATCATTACCACTCTATTAAGTGTTTTTTAACGTTGTAGCCTATTTATTGTTTTTTATTTGTTTAACGTTGCGCGTGTCAGTAACGCGAAGGCTGGGGTGTGGAAATTAACTATTGTTATAACAGTTAATATAAGCTTTATTTAAGTTGGGAAACAGAATATACGTTTTTAACAATGAATGATTGGTTTTATTAAAAAAATAATTTTGAAGATTTGGATCCCCACACCAGGTTAATGCCAAATATTTTCTTCATATTTTATTATACTTTAATAGTTTATTTTATTGCTATATAACTGATGATTTAATTAAATTGTTATAATAAATTATTTTGATAAAAATACTACTCGAGAGTAAAGTACGAATTTATTGTAAACAATGTTATCTATCAAATTATCTTTTTTCTACGAAGTTCATTTGATTTGTTTATTAATAATTATGTTTTTACATAAATATAATCGTGTATTCAGTTAGCAAAGATGGACAAAATTAATTTATGGTTAATTATGTCGCTTTTTATTTTAAACTAATAAATATATTAATAAAGTAATATTTAAATAAAACATCAACAAATCGGTTAAAGTAAACTTCCCAAGGTTTGCTTACTTAGTATGCTTGGATAGCAGTGAAGCTAATAAAGTCTTGCAGACAATGTAATATTTACTACATTACCTTACGTCTTCAATCTGCGTGTATAGTATAACAATTTTTTTTGTTCTAGAAAATACTAAGTTTACCTCTCTAAGTACTAAATGCAAGGTTATGAATATTTGATTAATTTTTTTTTTAAAACTAACTAACCAAAAAAAGGAAATTAGCCTTAGGTCGTCTACAATAATCTGATTGGGCTAGCTTTTGTATTGCGCCTCTGTGATCTGTCTACAATTATTTTTTTTTAAATCTTGTTAACCAAGGGAAGGCCCTTGACGCGCTCTTACAACCAACTTTTTTTTATTCCAATCACATTATTATTTTAGTTATGGCGCCTCCCCAATAGCTTCACGGCGGATGGCAAAGACACATGAAATTTTGATTTGACTATTCACACGTAAATATCTGAAAAAATTCTGTCCCGTTGTCCGTGTCCCGTTTTGAGTACAAAATAAATTATAGATAACCAATTAAATTGGATTATTATCGACAATTTATAAAGAATATCGAAATATCTCATTTATTGTTATTATAATTATAGCTGTTAAAAAAACTGACTTCAAACTAAAAAGTAAGAAATAATTCCGTTATTTATTCTCACTTTATTAGGACACTATTATATAATAATTGTTATTTTTGAAATCTGTAACCTGAAAACATATATATAACCTCCTTCTTTTTGAAATCGGTTAAAAATACATTCAGCCGAGACAAAAGACTAGTACGAGATAATACACGAACAACAATGACAAGCGATTTGAGTAATTATGATAAGTTGTAAGTGTTTACGTACCGGATAAGTATAACCATTTACTTGTATGTTATTTAAAGTAGAGATGCCACGAATATTCGACAAACATTCGGTCATTTTTTCATCAGTATTCGCTCGAATATTGGGGACTATTCGGCTAAATGCCATGTAGTAAATCACGATAAAAAAAAATGCATAACTTAACATCATCATCAGGACCTGTCAATGGCCCGCAGCTGAGCCGGGTCTCCTTCTCTGAATGAGGAGGGTATTAGGCCATAGTCCACCACGCTGGCCCAGTGCGGGTTGGCAGACTTCACACACCATTGAGAACTTTAGGCAACTCTCAGGAGTGCAGGTTTCCTCACGATGATTTCCTTCACCGTTAAACACACATAAATCAGAAAAGTTAGAGGTGTGTGCCCAGGATCGAACTCTCCTCCGAAGTAAGACTTGAAGTCTCAACCACTGGGCCATCACTGCTTTTTTAACTAAAATTATTAATAATTACTTAACTTCACATAATAATACTTAAAATCTATCACATTTGTTGATAGCAAGCTATTGAACTGTTCCTCATAAATTATACCTGCTTCCGAATATAGCCGTTTACTGTATACACTACTACCGGGAGGTAATAAATAAATGTTAGCAAATTCTGCTAGGTTAAGATATTGTTTTGCGTTTGTTGACCACCACTTATAAGGGTCTGCTGTCCTATCAACAAACAATACGTACTTTAGTAAAACAACGCTATAGATTCTAAGTGTTGTCGGCCAAGAGACTCGAAATTACTATTCGTGGCATCTCTAACTCGTATCGTCACTTTTAGAGCTTGAAACTTATTTTAGATATAAATAAATATGACATTCAAAATTGCAAAGGATTTACCCTTAAGGGTGTAAAATAACAATAGGGACAACACTGTTCCACGCGGACGATTCGCGGGCACAGCTAGTCCAAAATTAAATTGATATGGGTTCCTTAATGCTTTGGATGTTTCCTGATTTTAAGGTGTTTTGCATAATTCATTAATATGCTGTTGAAGTTTATAGTGAAAGGTATAATTTTGTTTTATATAAAAAATAAAAGACTTTTGGATCTTGTTCCTTTTGTAGATATAAAAGACTATCATTTCTTTGTACGCGCGGATGGTTCCTTTTATTTTATTCCAAGACCATAGGTATATACCGTTGTTCCGATAGACTTGACAGACGGATTTTACCTGGTGATTATTATTAGTCTAATACTATCAAACACACACAACATAACATCAGCTAAAGTGTTTTAACGACTAAGCAAAATATCTAAAACACTTGGTTTAAGTAGCACCCTGCGTGGAAAATAGATTCAGCTGAAAGAGCTTAAGCGACGTATTTGGGTGACGGACAAATAGATTAAGTGACATCACACCGTGTAATTGGTGGAAGTCAAAATTATTCAAGTTACGTCTCAATAAAATTTAGAAACACGGAAAACGCTTTAACTCTTATTGAATTATTTATCTGAGAAAGGGTAACTGGTTTGTCTCGGATCTTTATATCATTGTATGGTTCAAATGACTTACTTGACTTATGTTCCTGTGTCCCCTAGATGGGGCAGAGGGCGTCCACAGTGCATCGCCAACCCACTCGATCTTGAGCTTCGCGCTTTATTTCGCTCCACGTTTTCCCGATAGCCTTCGCTTCATCAATGACTGTCCGCCGCCAGGTTTGTTTCGGGCGGCCACGTTTGCGTCTACCTTGGGGATTCCACTCTAGGGCTTGCCTTGGTATATGGTCTGGATCCCTTCGCAAAGTATGACCTATCCAATTCCATTTGCGGCGTTTGATCTGATGGGCGATCGAGACTTCGTTGCAGCGCTTCCAAAGTTGTTGGTTGGAAATTCTGTCAGGCCAGTAGATACTCAGGATTCTACGAAGGCATCGGTTTACAAACACCTGGAGTTGCTGCGAGATGTTCCTGGTGACCTTCCAAGTCTCACATCCGTACAGCAATACAGACTTGACATTAGACCGGAAGATTTTAAGCTTTACTCTCTGCGTCAGTTTCCGTGATTGCCATACGGGTCGAAGCTGTGCGAAGGTAGATCTTGCTTTGGCAATTCTTGAAGCGATGTCCTCTTCGGTTCCTCCAGTTTCTGACACGCAACTGCCGAGGTAGGTAAATTTGTGGACGCGTTCCACTGCCTCTGTGCCAATGACTAACGGGAACGTGTTCGCCGTCCCACACCTCATTCAAATGCATGGTTCAAATGCATTACTAAAAAAAAAAATCCTCGTCGGATATACTGGCACTTTGGAAACAATCCAAAAGTATTGTGTCTAACGCCAAAAAAGTGATCTGAATTTAATGAATCCGGCATCATTCGACGGAGAAAAATTCGCTGATTCCGAATATGTACCTATATAACTCAATAGCCTTTCACCCATCGATATTATAGTTGTATTTTACGTGTTACTGTGTTTAGCTTCCATGTAGATAATAATATTCAGTTTAAAATTCTATGAAGATACAAAAAGTTGATTTAGTAGTCCGTATTGAACGTTGCAAAGTCCAATGGTTTTATACCTACTATTCATTTTAGTTTCACTATCTTTGGCTTAAAATTGATTATTAATTTCGGCAGTTTGATGGTCAAAACCATTGGATTTGAATATCATTAATTAGCAGCAATTGTTTTCAAGGTTCCTGCATATTACATCACTCAACGTTCGCACTGAGCACGTGAACAAAACTACTTTAATAAAAATGGTTCTGTTATAAACGACGTTTCAACTTCAATTTTATTCTAAACAATTTTATGCAGTGCTACCTCAATATAACGACTTCCTCGATTTAACAAATATACCGAATTTTCATGTATAAAAATTAACGAATTTTGTCAACCCAAAACCTTTATATAACGTTCTTATCTCCCATAGTATGTCGCGACTGTTTTTTTACACGCTTTTTATTAGCTTCACTTGTATGTCAGTATGTCAGTATGTAACTCTCCGTGGGTAATTTGCGCGCCTGCGGCCTTCCTTGGTTCTGGTAGCCGTTTCTCACGCTTTTTTTTAAATAAAATACATTTTTTTTATTTACACTATTATTAATTTATATTTATTGAAATTTTTAACACTATTCTTATTTTAAATTTATTAAAATTTATTTTCTATTTTTTAGTTTGGTTTTCTATAATAAAAAAGCGTGTTTTTAGTTTTCTTAAACTATTATTTTTTTTTACTTTTTAGTTTGATTTATTTATAAAAGCGTGATTTTTTTTTAGTTTTTTTGAAGTGAAAACTTCTTTAGCGACGTTGTGCAGTTCTGTTTTGAAGTTTTTAGATTTTAAATTCGATAGATTTTAATAATTAATTTAGAAGAAATGAAAAATCGGAGTCTTGCATTCATATTTATATTCAACTAGATTTTACCCGCAACTTCGTTTGCGATATTGAGGTAGCTATATCAGCCTACAGTAGGTCGTCTGTACACATATTTAATAATTTTTATATTTAATATTTATTAATTTTATGAGGTAGTCATACTAACTTTGCACCCCCTTTTACCCCCTTAAGGGATTTTCTAAAAAATATTTTATACTTTTTCGATACTTATAGAATTTCATTTGAATAACTTCAAATACGGCAAAATTTCATACTAACTTTGCACCACCGTTTTATCCCCTTAGGGGGTGAATTTTCAGAAATCCTTTCTTAGTGCTCCCCTACGTTATAGAAGGAACCCCTGCGCAAAATTTCAAGTTTCTAACCTATACAGTTTAAGCCCTGCGTTGATATGTCAGTCAGTCAGCTTCTCCTTTTATATATTTATAATTATATAGACTAGCAGACCCGCGCGACTTCGTTCGCGTGTTGCTCCGCTCCTATGAGTCGTAGCGAGATGTTAAATAGCCTAAGTTACTCCTTGTTACATCTGCTATCTGCCAGTGAAAGTCCCGTCAAAATCGGTTCAGCCATTTCAAAGATTAGCCGGAACAAACATTGTAAAAAAAAAATGTTGTTCTTGTATATGTACCGTGTGCGTGTATACATCCATATGCTCTTAGTAAAAAGTGGTTATTTTAATATTACAAACAGACACTCCAATTTTATTTATTTGTATGGATTGGATATTTTATTGGCTGTCACAAGTTCATAGGCAATTTGACGAGTAATTTCATGTAGTAAATATGGACTATCATAGTTTAGTCGTTTTTAATTAAATGATTTGTTTATAATAAAAACGTTTTTTTATCAATTAAATATTTTCTATAGTTTGAACTATTATTTATTAATAGCAGTGATGGCCCAGTGGTTGAGACTTCAAGTCTTACTCGGGAGGTCCGAGTTCAATCCTGGGCACACACCTCTGACTCTGAGTTATGTGTGTTTTAAGCAATTAAATATCACTTGCTTTAACGGTGAAGGAAAACATCGTGAGGAAACCTGCACTCCTGAGAGTTCCCTAAAAGTTCTCAAAGGTGTGTGAAGTCTGCCAACCCGCACTGGGGCAGCGTGGTGGACTATGGCCTAATACCCTCCTCATTCTGAGGAGGAGACCCGGCTCAGCAGTGGGCCATTGAAGGGTCGTGATGATGATATTTTGAAAGTTATTGCGTCAGTCCAAAGCATCCAAAATTATTTGAATTTTATTCTTTGGGTTACTTAAACCGTAGAAATATATTTTCTTTCCAAAGTCCCGTGACATTTTTGGTCTCTCCGTATGTAAGCCAGATCTCAATAATACAATTCGGTTTCTGTCGGCTCTCTCGGAGCTCAGTTTAACGAATCTATACTAATATATAAAGCTGAAGAGTTTGTTTGCTTGAACGCGCTAATCTCAGAAACTACTGGTCCGATTTGAAAAATTCTTTCAGTGTTAGATAGGCCATTTATCGAGGAAGGCTACAGGCTATATATCATCACGCTACGACCAATAGAAGCGGAGCATCACGCTGACGACACCACAAGGGTCGGCTAGTTACTTTATATAACGAATATTTTACTTGTTCCCTTCCGATTTGTTATATTGAGGTTATACTGTATTTTATTTCCATTTATATCACCAATAAGCAACAACCAATATTTTGCATAACTTTTTAATATTTTGAAGGTTGTCTTCCGTTCCGCGAGTTTAAAATCAGAACACTCTCATCATGCTCTCGAGTCTCGACTTTGTGTTTAAGTTTTTGGCGCGAGATTTTTTTTCTCTGTTTCTAATCCATAATGGAAAAGGCAAAGGTATTATACCGTATAGTCTGGTCCTTATTAAAATTCTTTCAGTGTTAGATAGCACATTTATCGAGGAAGGCTATAGGCTATATATCATCACGCTAAGACCAATAGGAGCGGATGATCACGGGCACGAAGTCACAAGGGTTGACTAGTAATGAATAAAGATATTATGCTTAAGAAATATTGTATTAAATATTCATGTTGCTCATTCATAAGATTAATTTCATTAATTAAAATACCACGAATTTATACCTACCATGTAATTTTTTTTTAATAAAGAATACTCTAGCAGTATGTTATATTCCTTAACCCCTCCAAGTAAGCTAATAAAAAAAATAGTATCGATCGTGAATCCAACGCCTGAACCACTGAGCTACTAAGTTACTAACGCTTCTTTTATTTGAAACATACAGACCAACTCGGAAATCTAGGTAATAATTTAATTCTTTTTCTTACGTTACAGACTTGGATAGACAGCCTTCTTCCACTATAATCTTCTAGTACCAACATTCAAAATATAGTATTAGGTAATAAATATGTGGAGGCTCAAAAGCTCGGAAGATAATCCATCAATACCTCAGAAGTATTACTTCTTTAAATTGACTATAGGACATACACATTTACATATTTTTTACCATAAAAAAAAAGAAAAAAACACACTAATGTGGTTCGGCTCTAAATATTTTTAAGTTAAAATCATTTTTTTTATATAACTAGGTCGGCAAACAAGCGTACGGCTCACCTGATAGTAAGCGATTACCGTAGCTTATAGACGACCCTATCCCCAATTCACCCCAGGAGCTCTGGTCACCTTACTCACGAACAGGAACACAACACTGCTTTAGAGTAGTGTTATTTAACTGTGATCTTCTGTAAGATCAAGGCACTACCCCAGTCGGGCTGTTCCATATTTAGGAAATTTCCTGCTGTGCCCTACCTCAAAACAAAACCAGTTTCATAAAAGAAAACCCGTTTTTTTTAATATTATTAGGTTATTATTATAATTCTCCTCCTTATTTATTTGATTTACATCTATTTTACGTAAGTATACTTGTAAAATTAATAATTTATCTCTTCGTTTGAAGAGATAATTAACACAAAGTCATGTCATACGAGTATGACTAATTTTATTAACAACTAGCTGTGCCCGCGACTTCATCCGCGTGGAATAGTGCCTTTGCCTATTGTTATTTTACACCCTTGAGGGTAAAACTTTTACAAACTGAATGTCATGTCAACATCCTACAAAATAAGATTCAAGTTTCTATTTCTATACAAACTTTCATCCCTCCTTTCAAACTCCTACAACCCTTTTTTCGCATAGAAAAGTAAACCATTTCCTTTCTCAGGCTCTAGACTATCTGTATACCAAATTTCATTAAAATCAGTTCAGTAGTTTTGGCGTGAAAGCGCGACATACAGACAAACAGACAGTTACTTTAGCATTTATAATATTAGTAAGAATCTAAGTTGGTACACCGCAAATAATACTTTAATGTTTTAGCAATGATACACATAAGATAATAATAATAGAAATTTATTTACAAATTAGAAAAAAAACATATTTATATTAAATTCTGTTTAAAAAATAAATAACAATATTATGTATGAACGTATTGCATAATTCATATTGCAGTCCGGACATGTCACCTTGTTTACATAATAAGATACATTTAATAAATATTTACTACACCGGAACGATCTCTAGAATATGAATTTAATTGATGATGATAACTATATTAGATTTAATCATGGTCTTTTGAGGGGGTTCGCTGAAGTTTCTTCCAATGCCATTCAAATAGAAGAATCCTCTTGTCTAGTCAACGTATGCCTTTTTGGTCAACTGTTTTTCAGCAGTTTCCGAAATAAAGATTGAGGTGTTATTCGATTCGGAATGGCATCTAGATGATCTTTGAAAATTGAAGTTATTAACAATTAACTTAAAAATGGGGTTTAGTTTTTTACAATTATCTCAAAAACTTATTGAAGATTTTTCAAATTTAAAAAAGATTTGAAAATAAGAGGATATTTCCTAAAAAAGAGTCCCTACTTCTGGAACTGTAGGACCAATATTTATAATTTTTTCAGAGGGATGAAAATAGGCCCGAAAACTGGTCCTCTGGATTGCGTAAGCCACGCCCTACTACTGCCTACTTTGGACACTTTATTAATTATTTTCACATATCAAAAATAAAATTTAAGAAATTAAAAAAATTCAGGGGGTTTACTAGATAAACAACAATCCGCCTGAATTTTTTTTTATCATAATTTTTAATAGTTAATTAATAATTTTTTTCTGCTTGAACATGAACATTGCAACTGATAATTGTTAAATAATAAACATCCATGAAAAAAATACAATATAATTGAATTGAAAATTAATAAAAAATTGTAAATACATTGAATATTTGTTCTAGCCTTCCACCAGTAAATAGCTTCACTTAATTATACATAAATCTTATCTATTAACACTCACGACCACGTTTAAGTTTTACGGCGTAACAACAATAAGAACATTCTCGATTGTAATTACGATAAAATAATGCCCTATTACCCGAATAAATAAGTGTACAGCACAGTCATCACGATACCTAGCAGAACAGGGAACTTCCACGAACTTAAGAAACTACCTTCACTATTCTCTGAGCTATTTTCCTGCCAGTTGATCTGCTTCTTCTTTAATTCTACTTTATCTTCATCGACCAGCTCACCGATCCAGTACTTCTTCATCATCTCCTTTGCGTCGGAGCTGTGGCCGACGTCGTCGAAGTCTTCGCTAGCGTCCTTGCCAGCCACGTTAAGCAGGACCTCATGACCTCCAGGGTGATCATCCAGGAATGCGGTAATGTTGTACACTTGGTTGTCTATAACAAACACTGTATCCTGTTTTGTGTTTCTTGTTGTGAGTTCTTTACGCGTAAATCGTTTGATTTCCGACATTTTATTACGTATATGCGCACAAGCAGCGTCTAAGGTCGCACGGAATTGAATGAGCGGTCGCCTCCCTCCCTCCCCCCTCGATCGTCAAACAGCAAACTTGTTATCATAATTATGGTTTATTTATCAAGTGCGTTGTCACTGAGATAGAGTATCGATGTCTTTTAAATCTACAGTATTATGTTTTTGGTATACGAAAGTATTTGTCTGTCGCGCTTTCACGCCAAAACTACTGAACCGATTTTAATGAAACTTGGTATACAGATAGTCTAGAGCCTGAGAAAGGATATAGGCTACTTTTTATTGCGAAAAAGGGTTGTAAGGGGATGAAAAGTAGTATGGAAGTATCGTCATTTTTAGAGCTAGAAGCTTGAATCTTATTTTTTAGGCTGTTGACATTCAGTTTGTAAAAGTTTTACCCTCAAGGGTGTAAATTTATGTTAATGTTTTTATACGTATGTGTCTTATTAGTAAAATATTTGGCCTAAATAATTAATAATGTTATCCAAAGACACGAGTCGAATATATTTTTTTTACAAATAAAGCAATGCGTAAAGTAAGAAATGCGGTTCCACCAGATACCGAAAATAAATGCTTTGCAAAGGAAATTATTATGCTTAATTTAAGTAATTAATGCTTTAATTATCAATTGAAATAAAAAAGAGTCCTAGTAATATGTTTGTTATTCTTTTACTCAAAATCTACTGAATGGATTTTGATGAAACTTTACAATAATATAGCTAACACATCAGAATAACACCAAAAGTCCAAGTGAATTATCCAAAATATAGCGAGTGAAAGATGGATTTTTGAGTTCCTAGGAGACCGTCCATAACTTTTTAAGATATTCTGAACTGCATTCGCAGATTTTTGAGAAAACGTACGGTCAGCGAAAAAAGTGGTAAAATCCAAAAAAAAAATGTTTATATGCCTTTTGATCCTACTTCGTATGGGGATCAAAAAACTCTATGGGATCATTGAAGGTATGAGTATTAGAAATGTCAGAAATCGCCAAAAACATTTTCCATACAGTTTGTACGTTCTCATTACCAAGATATAATTATTATTATATTTATGGCGAAAGGCTCTATAGTGAAAGGTTTGGACTGAAAGTCCTTACTCTGTCTCCTTGCCCAAATCATATCATGATACGTGACCTACATTTAGTTTACTACTTAAAATTCCTAATTAATAAAGAACCAGCTGCGCCCCGCTGTTTCACCCGCTATATTTTGGGTAACCCACACTATATCATTATAAATAATAGCCTATGTGTAATTCTGATGTGTAAGCTATATTATTGTAAAATAGCATCAAAATCCATTCAGTAGTTTTTGCGTGAAAGAGTAACAAACATACATCCATACGTTCTTACAACCTTCGCGTTTATAATGTGAGTAGTATATGATCCATACTACTAGTATACCTTATGCTTGCGTTAGGAGTGGGCCAGTGCAATGACTGGGATTTGAACCCACGACCTCTCAGGCTGTCGTGGATCCAACGCCTGAATTACTGAGTTACTTTTACTGATGATAAAATTATTATTTTCATAAATACATTTGACATGATTGTAAGATATCTCGTAAATGGTTTAGAAAATTATTTATGACAAAATTGAGCAATGTTAATAATAATGACCATTTTATTTTGCACTCAAAACGGGACACGAATAGTACGGGAGTCTTTCAGACATCCACGGGGGAAAAGATTAACCAAAATGAAATAAAACAATTACCCTTCGGGTATTTGTAACTGACAAGTTATAGTGACGACGATAATCTCCCCAAAAAAAAAAAAATAATCATAAATTCATAACATATCATATTATGATAGGTGAACATTAGTTATACAGTATACGCAGACCTGCAGTATCACGGCTTGATAACTAGAATATGAATCCTTTAAAAACTTTAGGGAACTCTCAGGAGTGCAGGTTTCCTCACGATGTTTTCCTTCACCGTTAAAGCAAGTGATATTTAATTGCTTAAAACACACATAACTCAGAAAACTCAGAGGCGAGCTATCACTGCTTAAGGTTTGGTTAACCTAAGCCTAACTTACGCTGAGACATCTATATATATATATATATATATATATATATAGATATATATATATATAGATATATATATATATAGATATATATATATATAAAAGGAGAAGCTGACTGACTGACATATCAACGCGGGGCCTAAACTATAAGGGTTAGAAACTTGAAATTTTGCACAGGGATTCCTTTTATAACGTAGGAGAGCACTAAGAAAGGATTTTTGAAAATTCACCTCCTAAGGGGGTAAAACGGGGTTACAAAGTTAGTATGAAACTTTGCCGTTTTTGAAGTTATTCAAATGAAATTCAATATGAAGGTTCTTCATTGAAAGTCATGAAACACGTTTAAAATATTTTTTCGAAAATCATCCTTTATGGCGGTTAAAGAGCAGTGCAAAGTTAGTATGACCACCTCATAAAATTATTAAATATGTGTACAGACGATCTACTGTAAGCTAATATAACTACCTCAATATCGCTAACGAAGTTGCGGGTAAAAGCTAGTATATTATATACCTATATAACACCTTATTTCGACTTTAAGGGAAAGTGAAATTGTTGTTTTTACTTTATTATAAGATTTTTTTTCATATTTACAGACTTTTCAAACCTTCTGCAGCTGACCCGTCCTCGCTTTGCTGAGGTGATTAAACTATAGGTAAAAGTTTTATCAAAATCATTTTAGCATTTTTCACCATTTAAACCTTCCCTGGACTCCCACAAATAATTCGAAACCAAAATTAGCCAAATCGGTCCAGTCGTTCTCGAGTTTTAGACTAACGAACAGCAATTCATTTTTATAATAAGATAAACATTGAAATTTTCAATTTTTTTTTTAATAATAGGTAAGGTGCTAACGAGCAAATGGTCCACCTGATGGTAAGTGATCACCATCGCCCATGGACATCGTAAAAACAAGAAACACTCTCTCGTTTTGTCGATGCGTTGCATCCCCGAAGATAGAGTGGGAAGGAGGAATGCAGAAGAAAAATGATGCGGATTCAGCGGACCCTAGGCACGAGCCCAGAGTCCACTAGACCCACAGCATTAATGGGATGGGAGAGGGAGGGGGTAAGTCTGGCCCACATGCGGCTCAACCGGAACGCGTCTATGACACTTGGCTCGGCTCTTACGAGATGCTCTCCCAGCGGCAGAGGGGAATAGTATTCACGGGTGAGATTTAACACCATTGTTTATATTTAGAGACATCCAAAAGGAAGAACAAGTTAGGTTTATAGAAACTTTATTTACTCATTAAAGAACAATAAAATAAAAAATTAATTAAACGTTTTTCTTAATACAATGTAGTGACGTGACGTATAGAAGAACAAAAATCATAAGTTTAATTCTATTATATATTTTTAAGTTTGCTTTTAAAACTTCTTAAGGATGTGGTCAGAAGAGAGACGATTTGAATGAATGAATTGATCGAATATCACGATTCCGTAGTTTTTGAACAGGAACCCAGGCAGTGCCTTGGACTTGTGACCAAGGTGTAGGCTTAAGGGATTCCTTTATGTAATTACGACACTCACCTCCACTGCCCGGTCTCACAGTCTGTCTTAAGGTTAGGTTAACATAAGGCTAACCTAACCTAAGGTTGTGTTAACACATCTAAATACATTGCAGGGACTCATAATAAATAAGACGTAAGAACTCACATGATCTTTAGCCCGATATGTCCAATATCCGTGAAGCGACACACTATTTGTTACACTTCAACTCCAGGTGATGTTCACTCAAAGATACTTGTCGATAGGCTAAAGTGTACTGCGTCAGTCGGGGAAAACGGTAATAGGGCACTGGCATCCCAATTAATCGATAATCTTTTAGTCGTTTGAGACTGTTAAAAATCGTTGAATATTAAAATGACGCGACGAAAGTGATGATTAATTTTCTTTATTACTATCTGAAGTAAATCAAGAAATAGGAAATATGGCGCTGGCGTCGCGATTAATGGATAATCGTTTAGTCGTTTGAGGCTGTCAAAAATCTTTGAATATAAAAATCGCGACGGAAGTGACAATTAATTTTCTTAATCATTATTCTACTCTAATTATAGCCCGACACGGCCTTCACTATTATCCTACCCCAACTATACCCCGACATATATGTCGGAGAATAATAAAGGATTATTGAATAATCGAATCGTCATCGATATCTATGGCGTTGGAGTAGGGTAGTAGTCACTTCCGTCATTTGACAGTCTCGACCCTTTATATGTCATCTACTTGGTCATCGATAGTCTGACAGAAGTCTTAGTATTGCACGGTCTCTCCAAAGTGAACTAGTCTCTGAATAGTGTCAGTGAGTGTTAAGTGCAGTGTTGTGTTAGTGGTGTCCGATTAAGGTCACGTGAGGCCCTTACAATGTAGTTGCCTCTAGCTAATCATCCGTGTGCCATCTTACTTAAAAGAGCGTTTCTCTTACCTCGCAAATAGCACTTCTTCTCAACTCACATTACGCTCTCGTTTGGATAATAAATTAAACATGCCAACAACTTATTTACAGCTAAAGCCGTACGGCTGTGGAATATGCTGCCTTATGAGATACGCCATTCTGCATCATTAAATATATTCAAAAGTCATCTGAAGATCCACCTATTATCATCCCGCTAATTTATGCTGTCTACATTATTATTATTTTTATTAGAAGCTTACGATTACTAACTATCCCCATGTTCCGAAATACACTGTCAAAAATGTGTTCCGTTATAACTGTCAGTATACTGGCGCAGTATCATATGGAAATCCATGACGTCATCAATCGACGCCATTTTTGTACTGAAACCACTGGAGCTACCGAGGTACAGTGCTCCCAGTGTTTTGATCACGTGATCAACAGGGTCAAGAATTGATCGCTTGATTCTTGTACTATTGATAAAAAATAATTATTTAAATTGTTATCTTAAGAAATCGGGCCTTATAAAAAATGTAAAATCGTAATATTATCAAAGAAACCTTTAAACATGAATGACATTGACAGATGACAGTATACATACTGGTCTGCTGTTCCGTTTTAAACAGTGGTCCAGTGTAGCTAACTATAAAGGAACAGCTTTCCAGTGTACTGAAGTGACGTCACAGCCTACAGTGCTCCAGAGCATTTCGGAACACGGCCTATATTTTATCAAATATTGTATGACGTTTTGTTGACTTATCACCTTATCTTACTGTATTTCTCTTATAGAAGGGTTACCTGGAAGAGATCAGTACCCAGTGTGTGTGTGTGTGTGTATTGTGTCTGACTGTTTTTCTAACCAAAATGCATGTTCTGTATTGATATAACTGTTGTACTGTGAGTATTTTTGTTTTTTTGTAGACTTCCTTAGTTGGTGTAAGGTAATTTAAATGAAATAGTGTTTTAATAAATTTATTTTGTGATCTTTGGATTTCTTTCGAATTTGTTTTTTTGAAACATTGATTTGTACGGAAAATTTTGAGAGCGATTAATTATTTCCATTGCTTAGATTATACTCTAGGGATCCTGGTAATATGAATAATATATTTTTATCAGTTGGCAAACATGAAATATTCTAAAGTAAAAATAATGGACTTCTGACGTTTTCTATTGCCATATTTAATATTTAAAAAAATAAAAACGTCAACTGTCAAAGTGACACTTGCATCTGTCAATAAGTCAATACTCAAACTGTTAATTGACAAGTTTTATTTATCATCTTTGAGTTTTAATTTTGTAAAAAATAAATAATAAGGACATAAAAGCTTTACGAAATATAAGTAAATGTAAGACAAATATTAATAATAAAATAAAATTATCGTACAGCAATATAAATTTAACGTATTAATCCATTTATTATCGTAAAATTAAGCTCTGACAGTTTAGTAAAACACATATTATGACAAATGACATTTATAGCAATCTGTTTCGTTCAGAAATAGTCAATAGTTTTAAGATTTACACTTTTATTGATTCCCATGTCCTAAAAATATTCTGAATGTTTGAACCTATTATTTAGGCCTCAAAAAGCAGTTCTAAAGTTATTTCAATTTCTCATATTTTTAAGTACAAATTCTGCCATGACTCTTTCTATTACATATTCTATTTGTGACTTAAAAAGCGAATTGTAAATAATATAACGCGCCTTAAGAGTGCACCGATAAGTTTGATAATTTTTGTGTGTAGGTGAGGTTTCCATGTTAAATTTGAGTTTTCTTCATTTGATTTTTTAATAATTTCTTGATTTACAGTTAAGGAACAATGGTCAGGTATGATCTTATTTATTGCATGAAACAACACATATGAAGTTTTTGAAACATTTATTGTTAACAGATTGTATTTAAACCATTAATTTAACATATTTAAGTCTTGTTGGGCATCTTTTATTAGGTCATGTATATTACTCCTATAATAAAACAAACATGTATTAATAAATAGCATACGTTTTAGACTTACATTGGCGATTTAATTACGAAATATTTTATTGATTTCACTTTAAAAAGCGCGAAATCATTGAAATAGATTCAAAATATCGATGTATTAAAAATTTTATTGTTCAAAGCGCGCTCCTTCGATACAGATACGTCGCATTTATGTGCTCACCGATTCATTTATTCCATGTTGCCAATGTTTAACATATTAAACACATTAAGGCTGTGAACATTTGTTAGACTTTGGTGGCCATTCATTCAGGTAAAAAGGCCTTTCGTTATTTTTCTTTGTACAATAAAGTTTAGGTGCAAGAACAGAAACAACAATGTATAATCATCACATAATTATATTATAAAATGATTTAATTACAATAAACAGAATAAGTATCATGATATACCTACACTACGAACAACTTACATTACGCAAAAGCGGACAGGATGTACTCTCATATTTACATTTGTACATTGAGCGCTCGATCGTTCATCGTAATACTAATATACGTCCTTCGCGTTGCTAACGTATCGTCGATAATAAATAGTGCGGAGAGGGGGAGGGGGACGCGAGGGGGGTAGTTCGAGGGCGAGCGCGGCCGCGTTATCTTATATGTTACATGTGCGACAGGGCCCGCCTCGGTTATGTACACTACAACTGCTCCACGAACTTGGTGAGTTGGTCCTGCGGCGTCATCGGCGGCAGCTGGTCGTCGGGCGGCGCGTGCTGCGCGGGGGTGGCGGGGGACTGCCGCATCATGAGCAGCTCCGAGGGCGTGGGGGGTCGCGGCGAGGGCGTCGCGGGCGGCGACCGCTGCAGCACGCCGCCCGCCACACCGCCGACGCCCACGCCGCCGCCGGGGAAGTACCTCGCCGTGAGCCGCGGCGCTGTGTTGGCGCCCGCGTAGGCACCGCGCATGCCCATCATGCCGCCGCTCACCGGCCCCACGCCGCCCACAGCACCCGCCGGCCCGCCCTTGAACCAGCCGGGCGCTCCACCCGACATACCGCTGACGCCGCCGACGCCACCCACACCGCCGAGTCCGACGTTGGAGACACCGCCGACGCCACCGACACCGACACCAGACACTCCGCCCACCTGGAATTAAGATATAGTTGTATTTGTAAATCATCTCTTAATACCTGAGGCGCGAACCTCTAAGCGATCTTAACGCCCCAAACGCTCATTTAGCTGTTCCACTTGACGATCGCGGGCGTTGTGGTGGCGGCGAAAACATCATTAATGACGTCATGACTTGTGCTCACTTGAACGACCCATGGTCAAATCGTGGGTCGTTGTGAGCGTTGCAAAATTAGTGATCTATGGTTACAAATTTTGGCGGGATTTTTAAAACATCAAAAATGGCGACGATATAAATAAATTTATTTAAATTTACGGATAGAAATTTATTAGTAGACGTGAATGTTTCTGCAGCGCATATATATACAAAATTCATTTTAGTTTCAATTTAAAAATTATAAATATAAAAAATCAATCAATAAAAAATGTGAATATAAATTAATTTAACCAATAATTATAAAGTTAATCTCTTGAAACTATTGCTTTATAACTCGCCATTTGAATTATTTACGTTAAGGCTCAAAACGCTCAATTACCCGTTCCACTTGGGTCCCGCCGCGCGGTCCGCGGTCGTGAGCGTAGGCATTGGAACGCAGGTATTATGGTTTTATACTAACAGTTAAATATTAAAAACCCGTCAAATTTGATACGAAGTTTAATAAATACGTGTCCGAAATAAAATCTGAAATGGGATAAATAATCACTTGCGCACTTGTGTCGTTTTGTTTTCCGCATTACAATCTTTAGATAGAATATTACATCATCGTTGTTGATTAGCTGTTTTATAAGTGGCACTCTCGGCAACATAATAATGTTACATAACTTAAATTTAAGTTAGATAAATATGATAAGTGGAGCAATTATTTGTCGGGATATTGCATTCGGCTCGACTACGCAGCGTGTTGCAGTATACTAACTTGTGTCTGTTGCGGTATCATCTGGTGCATCTGCTGAAGCCGCTGCTGCTGCTGCGGCTGCATCATGTGCTGGAGCTGTTGCTGCTGCGGCACGGCGCCTAACCCAACGTTGACATTGCCGACACCGACGCCGACATTGCCTACGTTCCCGACGCCGACATTACCAACCGGGACGCCGCTGCCTGCTTGTTGCTGGTTTTGAGCATTCTGTATCGAATTAAAAGAAAAATAATTATTACATACACTTTTATTATACACTAGCTTTTACACGCAACTTCGTTTGCGACATAGAAGTAGTTATATATAAGCCTACAGTAGATCGTCTGTAGACATACGAGTATTTAATAATTTTATGAGGTAGTCATACTAACTTTGCACCCCCCTTTTACACTCTTAAGGGCTGATTTTCAAAAAAATATTTTACACGTGTTTCATGACTTTGAATGAAGAACCTTCATACTGAATTTCATTTCAGTAAAAAATTAGAATGGACAAAATATCGTCTTAACGTCTCCAGCGCTTTGAACAGTAGTCTCTTCACTTTTGCTTAACACAGGTGGCAGAGGCCCACCTCCCTCCGCGCCTCTGATTTTTATACACTCTATGGGTAGAATAGACAGCTTGAAGGTTGGGATGAATAAAATTCTTCCATTACTAGTAAGTATTTACATTATGCCCACCATAATAGTTTTGTAACTAGGTTAAATTTCATTTCAATAGATTTTATTGATTACCTACTAAATAATAAATACATAATTTATGTCACAATCTATTTGACCGACACCTGTGCTTCATTCCTAACTCTGGACACAGAACAGCCTACTGTAAGACTGACCAATCAGGGACCGCCTTCGGACAGCAATATGTTACAGTTTACAATCTGTCGATTTTGCTATATCGCGAGATAGATACACAGACTTATACATTCTTACAGTTCTTCAGTTATACATCAAAAGTTAAATGATCTGCGGCTTACCTGTGCTCTCTGTTTGATAAAGGCAGCCATTAATGGGGGATTGGACTTCAGTATCTGCAGAATCTCCTGCTGCTGGTTGTGGCTTGTGGGCGAGCGCAGCGTGGCCATCAGCTGCTGCAGCGCCTTTTGATGCATAGGAGGTTGCTGTTGCTGAGGCGGCGCGCCGGCTCGTTGCTACATACATTATTACATTACTTATTTAAAATTCTGAATTAGACTTTAATTAATGAACTTGAATAATTTATTGTTGGATTATACATTTTATTATAATTATAGCCATATATTTCATATAACGTAGAACATAGGTATATATAATACCTGTATGGCGGAAGGTGCGTGCTGCGCATGCTGCGTGTGCTGCGGGTGTTGCGCGTGGTGTGGCATCTGCGTGTGCTGCGCGTGCGCCGCGTGGTGGGGTAGGCGGTGGTGCGGCGCGTGGTGCAGCGGCGCCGGCGCCCGGTAGCGCGCGCCCCACTCCCCGCGCACTGCCCCCGCTACGCCCACACCCACCCCCACCGTACCCACGCCCCCCACACCGCCGGGAGGACCCATGGCTGCTTGCTTGCCGTAAGACGGTGCTTGTTGTCGCGCGGCTTCCTCTTGCACCTGTTCATTTTTTACATGTGAATAAAACTCGAAGTTTAGACATGTTTGAGAACTTTTCAACTCTACCTATTTACTATAATAATTTTATTAATATTAACTAATATAAAAACAGCTAAAATAACCTAATTATAGTGGATATATATCGGTATGATATACTAACCTGCTGCAGCGCTTTCTGTACATTGTGCGGCAGCGAGTGCGCGGCGGGCTTGGCGGGCGGAGGCGAGGCGAGCGACGGCGTGGACTGCGGGGGCGGTGACGAAGCCCCCGTGGCACAACCGCGAGTGTTCATGGCCGCCATGCGCCGGCGCAACAACTGCTGCTGCTGTACCCTCTGTTGCACTTGTTGTTGTTTTAATTTCTGTTTTATACTGCTGCAGAACGGCACCGAACACTTGGTCTCCGTGCAGTGCTTCGCGTGGTAGCAGCACAGCGCGATGAGTTGCTTGCAAATGGGACAGTCGCCCTTCGTCTTGCGCTTGCAGACCTTGGTGTGGGTGACAACGCGTTTCATCTTCTGGCACGACGGCAGCCTGCAGTTGGCGTCGCGGCACTGGCACGCGTGCACCAGCGACTGAATGCAGCGCTGGATGGACTGCTTGCGCGCCTCTTGCGGGTTTGCTTGCTTCATATCGCCTGGTGAGGAACCCACGTCTAGATCGAGGCCGAGCTTCTCCATCTTGTGCGGATGACCCTCTTTGCCGTAACACGGGACACACAGGTCGAAATCGTCGCACACCGTACAGTGATACCTCGTCTCGACATGAGCTTTGCAGCTGTTACAGGTATAAACGAACTTGTCTTGACCCTGGTTGTGTAACTCATACAGCATACAGAGCGTGGAGAACCTCGCTCGCCTTTTCGATGAAAATTCATAATGTCGATCTCTCGCCATTGTTAGAAAAGCATCACGACCGTCCATGAGATCACAATTTAAAAGCGGGTCAGGATCTTGAATGGGCTGAAAACAAACACAAATATAAAACTTTGTTACATTAGGTGTGGTATGCAGTTTCATATAACCAATAAAAATGCTCCCAATAAGAAACACAAATAACAACTAAAAGGAATATAATTATTAATTCCTCTTAGTTTTTCAGATACTATTGAATATACAAAATAACTATTTCTCATTCAATTATATAAATCTCTAAGTAAACATATTTTATATAAATTTGTGTAAAACTTACAGCTAAGCTAGCGGCAGACTGCGCGGAATGTAGCCTTATAACGAAGAACACTTCCTTGTGCTTCTCCATAGTGGCGAATATCTTAGCACTGAGATCACTGCCTTGTTGCTGGTCGCTCTGCTTTTTGCTGTTCTTTCTCTGAGCAGCTTTCGATTTGTTGGACTTCTTCGCTTTCTTCTGACCCTTCTTCTTGCCATCTGGGCCTTGTTCATTCTCTTCAGAAGACTGGAATATCTAAAAACATGTTAGCAATAGTCTCACACGAGGCAATCCCTTAGATGATAGTTAGTTGAAATGGGATTATGTGATGAGACATAAGTATTAACGACTCACTGGTAATGACCTAACTTCAAAGACCAAAAGACCACCAACAAATTGTTATAAGACGAAAAGTGAAAGATTAAATAAAAATTTACGTAACCAATAAAAGATTTTTTTATATAGCAGTAATTTAAATGAAATACTGACCACTGCCTCAGCGGCTTCAGCCTGCTTTCTCTTCTCCTCTTCCTCCTGGTCCAACTCCTTTATCGACTCCTCGAGAACGTTGGGCCAGAAGTCTCCCTCAAAATAAGGCAACTCCGCGGCCGACGAGATATTGTCCTCCATAGCTTGCTTAAGTATATCTTTGTAGTCTAATATAATCCTCTCTATAATACCCTTGTCTAACATTTTCTTATACCACTCCTGTAGTCTCTTAGGTTTAGGTATCTTCTGTTCGGGGGAATGGCAGTGGAATATATAGTCGTCGCCCTCCGAAGGCGGGCAGGCCCAGATGTGAGCCATAGTATATCCTAATTGCTTAGCGTAATCCAAATATCCTAATAAAATCTCGTGATACACAGAAGTTCTGTATTGCCTAGGTTGAAAGAAATGTACTGAATCTAGATATGCTATATAAACTCGCCTCGTATTTGGCGATGGACTTTCGCTACCGTACTCCTGTAACAAAATAACATTTAAAAATAGTTAGTAGTTGGTAAAAAATAAATTATTTAAACTACAGGAAGGACTTGGCTTCTAGGAATGATTAAAAACAAAACTGGCAGAATATTAAAAGTTCAAAATATTCTTCACAGCAAACGCTCTAATACCCAAATCATGGGCGCCTTGGGTCGTCCGCCATATTGGTTTTGGAATGACGTCACTTAGCTCACTACTGTCATCCAAACTTCATATCAATTTTGATTTTAGGTTAACTGCTTTAAAATAAAAATGGTACGTACCTGTACATGCATTCCAAAGAAACAAATATCAGTTCCGTCGACTTCCTCAAATGCAAACAACGCTTTAGCCCGATACGGGAATTCGGAGTGCAACTCTCCCGACTCGACGAACCTCGACCTCATCCCAGGTTTTACTTCCACCATCTGCAAATATTCACTATTGAGAACCCTATCTATTACCTTATGAAGATATTTTTAACCTAACAAAATGGATGTACTACAAATTTAAGAGTGAGTACTCGAAACTTGTTGGATTTTTGTCTCCGTACAATTACGTTTTTTAAGGTTCCGTACAAAAAGGGTAAAACGGGACCCTACTACTAAGACTCCGCTGTCCGTCCGTCTGTCACCAGGCTGTATCTCGTGTACGGTAGCTAGACAGTTGAAATGTTCACAAATGATATATTTCTGTTGCCTCTATGACAACAAATACTAAAAACAGAATAAAATAAATATTTAAGGGAGTCCACACAACAAACGTGATTTTTTTGCCAAATATTGGAACGGGACCAACTTCGTGCGCGAGTCCGACTCGCACTTAGGAGGTTTTTTAGTTTATTTACATTACATAAAATAAAAATATCACAGTACAAGTACTTAGTATTTTTGCCTCATAATTACTTTTTATAGCGAAATTGAAATGACCAGCTATTTTATAGCATTATAAGTTTTCTTTAAACGGAGAGTAGAAAACAATATAATTAAAGCAAATAAGTGATTCTAAAAATATGATTATTTCGACACAATCTACAGGAAAAAGCCAATTTTAGGTAAGTACAATAAGCAAAGACGTGTTAGGCTATCGTGATAGTTGGAACAATCAAATTAGCACAAATTTATTAAGATCTAAATCTACACTAATATTATAAAGAAAAAGATTTGTATTTTTGTATGTAATACCTTAAAAATTACTGGACCGATTTAAAAAATTCTTTTGTCGTTAGAAAGCTACATTATCCCTCAGTAACATAGGCTATATTTATCACAAGAAAAAAATTAGAGATTCTCAGAAATTCTTACTAAAACAAACCCAAGATGTAAAAAATTAACCATAAAATGTTTTTCACCGCATGCGCTGCGAAAAGTATTGATGATAGAACAAACAAATGTTCTACAATATTATAGAACGTAACTTCGCGAGACCATATGTCCAACTTTTGTAGTTTATATAACTACTTTTTTATATTTTAAAAGTTGATTGAAATGCCTATAAAAATCAGACCATGTTATCCATACCTTTGTATTAATTCTTCAAATTCCAAATAAATTGTTTCGTATTCAAGACAGTTTCAATATCTGTCGATCACTTTTTGAATTATTGAAATCGGACATTCCATTCAAAAGATATTACGAAATTAAAAATGTCAATATAAACAAAAAATACACACCGACAGGACGGTGTAGTTCACCATATTGAATAGAACAAGTATAGCCTACATTAAATATTGGTAATGCAAACAGTTATAGGTATAGCGTGGTTTACCTTCTCAGACGACGCAACCACCCTGATATGCACCTCACCAGCACCAGCCTCTTTTTTCTTAAGGAAATTATTGACTCTAGTCTCAATATAAATGCCGAGTTTCGACGTGGGCAGTTTCTTAGCACTAAACTTGTTATCTTTCCGCTTCGCTCCCTTCTTCTTCAGACAGTTATCACAGCAAAAGCCTTGAGGCCATATTTGGTCATGGTGCAACACACATATCTGGTGTTGCTTTCTACCGCAGTCCATGCACACCACAAACGGTTCCTGCTCTAAATGGTCATTCTTCATTTCTTTAAACTGATCTTTTTTTATTGCTCTGTAATATAAAAATTACCATTACCATAAATTACAAAATAAACTACTATATTATGTTTAAGTTAGTTATTATTAAAAAAAAACTTTGTAAGTAGAAAACCATATCTCTAGAACCACTAATCCGATTGTGAAAATTTTTACTAGTAGATCTTTAAAGATATGGATTGTAATTCCTTGAAATGACACGATGGGGGAGTGGTCGTTAACTAACTCTAAACAAATAAATAAAATTGGAAAACAACAGTTTTTACAATTTTTGTAATACGGAGTAATTTAGAAAAAAATACTACGCGGAAAAAGTCGCGGGATAGTATTTAATATATATAATAAAAAAAGTGGGACCTATCTCAATATAAAATTTTCATTTTTACAAAAAATTAACATGAATATTTCTTTTAACTTGTTTAACCAATAAATTATTAATTTAAAAAAAAAAACTAAATAATAATAATATCGTAAAGTAATACTCACGTTTGAGGCTGCAGCGGGTCGTCGCCGAGCGTGACGGTGTCGCCCTGGATGTCGTTGAAGCACTTCTGGCAGAAGGTGTATCTATCGGATGCAACCCCATACGCTTTTAGACTATGTAGACATGAAGCGTGACGTGCGCGTGCGCAAGGACGTGCGTGGGGCGAAAACAAATTAGTAAGCGATGAGAACATAAAAGGGATTATAGTGGTGGCTAGGGCTGGTACTAGCGGCGGTATAAGGTGCTGCGCAAACGCAAATGTTACTTCATATAATTTAATTATATTAATTTGAAAGTTTTGCAACATTTTTCATGGGACGTTTGTGCAGCGCCTTATATTATGAAGGGAACTGGTTATTTAGTTGTGAGCGGTTTAACCTATAAATTAATAAAAAAACAATATATTTCTTTAGGATTTTGACAATTTAAAGGTTAAACCACTACCAGAGTGGGTCAACTACAAAAGAAAATAACTGAACAAATTCATGCTCAAGTTAGTATGATTTAGTTTTCATGAATTTATATTGAAATTTCCTTTTTTTTTTAATATGCAACTTGCTTTACTAAAAGATAATATATCGTCTAACATATAAAATATCAATAATAAGTTTAATGAAATTTGGATATATGTTAAACGACATAATTTATAGATAAGCTAGAGTAGCATAGAGAATATAGAGAAATGGTAGAATATACGAGAAATACATCCAGATAAACTTTTTAGTATTTTAAACTTTATAATAACTTGCTATTGCAATTTCTCGTAATTTTTCTATAAAGTTTGAAATAACTATTCATGGAGAGCCCAAAGAATAAACAGAAAGCTCTGTAGTACAAACCCTTAAGAGCAATGGCATGAATTACAACACAAAAGTGCAATGTAAATAGATTTATACCATTTAGCTACATATAGTGTATGAGTTTTTGATTTATTTGTTACTAATCAAAAACTTATACTTGCTAGCAAACTGCTTGGACCTGGCGCGATTCAAATCTTACACAAACAACAATGACTAAAAATTTAAAAAAAATTAATTTATATTTTCAATATAATTATAGATAACTATCAAGCCAGATACATTCAACTTGCTAGTGAACTGATCTGTTAAATCCAAAAGGCCATTAGTATTGATAGACAGTGAACTTCATATTAAGGTCCTTTTCGTAATTTTAGTTATCTCGTGTCCCGGGAACGATATACGATACGTACGTCCGATACGATATTTATTTTCAAATAATTGAAGAAGCCTAGCGCCATCTGCTATTTTAATAAATAATTACTTAGTCTACATGACTACTGAGTAGACAACACAATGAATTCGTTTGCCGCGCCGCCATTATTTCACCATAACAGTTGTTCTGTAAAGTTTGGATTATAATTGTGTCTGTGTCAGTTAGTATATTACACTCACGTCAATTTATGATGTGAGTGTGTAATATATGTACAGCAAGTGTGGATTTTTTACAAAAGAATGTTATTTTTTTTAATATTTCTCCAAAAATTAACTCGATTAAAATTTTATTAAAAAAATTTTTTTTTCTTTAAAAAAGAAAGTTTCTTAAAAGTTCGAAGTCCCGGAAATTCCCAAACCCTACTTCATATGAATCTTTTTCGATTATTTAATCTTGGATGAGGAACTCAAACCGCATTTTTTTCCGCTGACGATTCCTTTTATCACCAAAAACCCAAACACAAAACGGAGACCAAACGCATATGTAGAATCGTAAAATCACGCAGTCAAAAATCGAGAATGGTTAAACGAGGCGTGGCCTTAGGGTTATGGGAGATTTAAATTACTTAATGGCCTCTTAGATTTAGACATAAACAGTTCATTATATTCCGCAACCGCACCCAACAGCCGTCAAGTTAGTAAATTAAATAGAAAGGAAGAATAAAAACAAAGTAGTATTATATCGAGTAAACAGTAGCATCATTCTACAGATTATAATATTCTCCTTATTAAACTCATAACAATTTCAATACTCTCATCAAGTTACTGTACTCATAGGTTTCACGTTCCTTTGACAATGTTGTTTGCGTGTCTTTACTGGATAGGCATTTCGATTATGACATTCGACGCCACTAGTCAAAACATTACTGATTTAAATTGCAAACATGTAAATAAGATATCGTATTATGCATTTATAAACATATTTTGTTACCATGGTGTTAGATTAGAAATATGTTACCAAATGAAATTAAAACATTAAAAAAATGCTGTCTATAAAAACTTTAAAATATTTAAAATACAATTATAAGTAAAGCTTTCAATACAACATTTCAATAAACTTTCTTTATACTTGCAAAATATTATATGCTACTGTTTTCTTAATAAAATTGACATTATAATTAAAATCAATATTTAATACAAGTACATGGGGGTTGTTTAAAAAACCGCAAAAAAACGACTTTTATTAAGGGGTTAGGGGTAGTCAGAGACAAGAAAAATGAGAATATTCAGTAATTTTTTTTTGGCAATTTAAAAATAAAAAAATCCTTAGATCAGGCACAAAATTATCTATTTACTAAACTATTTGTTTTTTGTCGGATTGATTTTTGATGAATCTCCAAGGACTTATGATGGTCATCGCAAGATTGGAACTGGGTCAACACAAACTGCTATAACTTTTGAAATTACTTTTTTTTTCAAATCTATTATTTATGCCATATTATTAATTTTATAATTCTGAAAATTCTCATTTTTCATTTCTCTTACTACCTCTAACCTCTTTTTTGTTTACTATAACTCTCTAAGTCAAACATAAGTTACATGGTGTATTTGAAACAACCCATTTCATTATTAAAATCAGTTTTTAAGAGGTACATAATTATCATAATATTTTAAATTTTTTTATAGAATTCCTGTTTACTATTAAATATTGAAATAGAAAACAAACAAAAATATTACATGTGTTTATTTACAATAATTATATATCTCACAAAGGGGGCTGTTATGCTATGGAACTCATTATTAATATACACCATGTGGAAGACTGCAAAAAAAAGGATAACTTAATGAATTAAACATAAAACTTTGTGATTCTACTAATCGCAATAAATATCCACACTGTATGTTTTGTGGATTGGATATAATGAGGCCCATAGTTTATAGAGGCACTGTGGTATATACAAGTATGTCACAGGGCACGGAGTACCAACCTGTTTTGGTAGCTGAAGTACTTGGCATCCCGTGGTATCGAACAGAGCTGCTTGCCGTAACAGCACAGAACTTGCGGATTGAACGTGTACTTGCGGCCGCAACAGTAGCCCAAACTCTGCATTACCGGGTCTATTTCCACCTCAAACACTTCAGACAGCTGGAAACAACATATAAGTCACTTACTACTCAAACGTTGGAGTATATGATTACACAGAAATATTACATCTAAGATTTGGAACTGAATTCTTAAAAACTTACTATTAAGAGATACAACAAAAATGACAAAAATTTATATGATGTTAAATGAAAAGTGAGTAAATAATATAAAAAAACGATTAAAATATATAATTGGATTACTTAGTAAAATGTAAACTCATTATATAATTGATGACTAAGTACTTTTTCTTACCTTAGTACAGTATCGGTATACACGCGAATTCTTCCGATTATACAACCATGCGTTCTCAAACATTAGCCACACGTCGTCCACATACTCCCAGGGATCTTTGTACTCGCCACGATCTAGTTTCATCTTGATAGTCCCCAGATCTATAGGCCTCGTGACTATCTCGAAATAATCGGGGATCCCGAGAGCCTGCGCATCCACCGGCTGTCGAAAGGGTAGCGACTCTGGATCAAGACGGAATAACTTTTCAAGAGTAGGCAGTAAAGCCTGGCGGAGTTCTTCAGGTTTGAATGCGAAAGATTTCTTAGGCCCCCGATCGGACGTCGTCTCCGCTGTCGCTGGCGTATCCACTGGCTCCTCCTTTATCTCTCTTTTTATTTCCTGTTTTATGAAGGGATCCGCCTCGCGGTCACGAGGGGTCTCATCGCGCATACCCTTGCCGCCGCAATCGGGATCCTCGGGTTCTTCCTTAATGCTTATGTCTTCAGGTTCGCGCTTAATATCGGGAGGACTGTCATCCGCATTAACGCCGGAGATGGCGGCCATCTGTGCGGACACAGGCGCGGCGGCAGAAGGCGGCCGAGACAAAGGTCTAGGCTCGGGGGCGGGACTGGCATGAGCGAGAGGCGTAGCAGGTGTCCCAGCGCCGCCTACCCCCGTGACTGTTGTTCCGGCAGGTGATGACACTCCGACACTATCGTTTCGGAACGCCGAATGGTTCATGAAGGGGCTGGCGACGGGTCCAGGCACACGTTTGGCGTCACCAGCATTTAGCCCGGGCGACGCAAGAGGTGCTGGTCCATTAGTTTGTAAGGGATACTGAGGTGCAGGGGATGTCATAGGTTGCCCAAAAGGAGACATTCCCGGGTTACTGACGCTGCCCACGCCGCTAACACTGCCACCATTCGGCGTGTGAGGCATCTAAGGAAAAAATACTTTGAGTTACAATCTTGGCTTTAAGTTAGTATACACTTTAAAACTTTATTTTATTTAAGGAACAAAGTTACCTGATTAGGACTGGGTCCAGGTGGGCCTACAAGATTAGATTGGTACGTCATTCGATTACCGGGCATAGAAAGCGGCATGCCCGGGGACGGAATGCGCATTGCTGGCAGACCAGGCTGCGTTGGCAGGTTGGGCCGCCCGACCCCCACACCTACTCCGACGCCCACTCCTGGCGCTGTCGGTCGGACGCCAACCATGGGACCGCTTCCTGCCATTGGGCCAGCTCCGGCCATGACACCTCCAGGTTGCTGTTGTAAGAGTCCTTGCTGCTGCTGTTGTTGTTGCTGTGCTTGTAGTTGCTGTTCTTTTCTTTTCTGTCGTTTCTCCTCTAATTCTTTCTGAATCTTATATATTTTTTCAGCAAGTAAATGATAGTATTCGGAACGCGTACTCGCCATTTCATACATATCGCCCTCTACTTTTCTGGCATATGCTACTAAGTTATGCATTCTTTTGTCTTGCATCGCTGTTGGATCCGGCGTCGGAAAGATAGCTTGCACCCTGTTTAGAATTTTTGTTATTAATAATATTTTAAAAATCAAATACATTAAAAAATTATTTTGACGAAAATAATGTCTACCACTCACAGTTTATGAACAAGGTGGTTTCTGAGATCAGGTGTTATAGACTGGTGCCACTCCTTCGTTCCGGATACGGGATTGGCGGTGACTTGTCCCCCAGGTAATTGTAGGGCTGCCGTACTCATCTATAGATGTTCATATAAATTGAATAACATAACTGAAGTTACAAAAATAAGCAAAATTCCGAAAATAAAGTATTTAAACTTACGAGTTGCTGCTGCTGTTGTTGCGGTTGTTGCTGCTGCAGGTCGGGCTGAGATTGATGTGAGAAGAGCTGCGGCATGGGAGGCTGCGGCAGGACGTCGGGTAGGGGAGGGGCACGCGGCGCAGGTGGACGCCCTATCCCAGGAGGCGCTCGCGCGAACCCCCCAACCATTCCCGCTACGGACGTGGGACAGGCAATACCGAGCATTTCGTACGCACGCTTCATGTCCGCGCCCGCCCCTACGCCCACGCCTACATTACCAACAGACCCGACCCCTACAGTGTTGCCCGTTGCCGCAGAGGAAGCCGTTACGTTGCCTGCACCTACTATTAAAATAAGGGTTCTTATTTTATACTTACTTAATACTTATTTTTCAAAAGTATATATATCTCAAATTTAACGTTAACTTGTACAAAATTGATTTAAAAACATTTACCAAGTCACAATACATTAAGAAATAGTGGTTAAAGATTAATAATACAATAAAATAAATCCAAAATTGTACAACAGAGTAACACTGACCTCCCAATGGGTTAACAGAGGGAAGCGCGTTGGGCGCGGGTGCCGGCGCTACGTTTACGCTAACCGAGCCCACGCCCACTCCAACGCCGCCGCCCCCCGGCGTGCCCACGCTCCCCACACCTGTGCTCGAGTGGGATACGGCTGCAGCTACACAAACATACTCACTGTTCTACTATTCTATACTTATTTAAATGACACTAAGCCAATTACTAAACTGTCATTTGATCTCATTAGAGCAAGAAAAGCAAACTGATAATGTGTTCTAGTTACTTTCCAAAGTTATCATTAACCGATCGCAATATCGCCTTATTAGCACCAACTACAAAACTATTTAAAATTATTTTACAAATTTTAAATCAATCTGTGCAATATAACAATAAAGTAAAATATGTTTTTGATAACCTTTTACATAAAAGAAACCTAATTTTTAAGTTCTTACATGGAGATATTAGAAACATGTTTAGTGGATTAGTCATAATTGGCAAACTTTTTATCAGGAATAAAGATAACTTACAATTCATAGGATTTGTTCTAGTCCTGTCTGCCTGCTTGAGAGGTAAACACACAGGACAGTCATTTTTATTGCAATGTTTCCAGTGATTTATTATTTGTCTTGATGATGAACAGTGTGGTACGCCACAATTTTTTCCTGCCTGTAAATACAATTTTATTAGAAAAAAAAATTATATTTTCATAAACAGTTAGGTTAGGTCAAGATACGCGCTAGTTAAGGCGATTCTAAGGAATACTACTGAAATACGAAATAAAAGAAAATTTTCATACTACGGACTTTTGCATATTTGACCACTTCCTTAATAAAGATATTTACAAATCAGTTTACTTTGTACTATTTAATTAAAAAAAACTATGCTGGATTTTAAATAGTGATATCTGAAACGAACCAATGCCAATTCGGTTCCATTTCACATAAAAAAACGAAATTTGAATAGTACCTGACATGACATCATATGGTTGAGAACACTCTTCATAGTCTTACAGTGCGGTAGCGTGCACTGCCACGTCTCACCATTGGACTGGCTTTCTCTCCTCTGGCACTTGTGCGCGTGCAGCAACAGCACGAGCTGCTGCTGGATCAGCTTGCGCTTCTCGGGATCGGCGATGGGGCCGCTGTTGGACTGCTGTGTGGGCTGCGCAGACGCGGACGCGGACGCAGACTGCGTCGCCGCCTGGGGTTGCGACTGTGGTGCAAACTGGTGTTAGTGGGTATGTTGTTCATTATAATCATTTAAAACTTTGTTAAACAAATACATACTAAAAATATTGACTTGGAAATATTGTAACAAGCACTTTTGCCATTACCATCTTACGAAATTTCTAACCAATCTTACCAAAATCTTTGGATTATGTCGATTTGGAGTTATGATGATTTGGATTATCAAATTTGTGCATATAAAATTCAAATATTTTTCATAATCCAAAGATTATGGATTGAGATTGACTCTTAATTTTCGTTAATCCATTAAGATGACATAGAAAATCGCAGCATAGTGTTTTTAAAAATCAAGTTTCAAAACTAAAGGGTTGGGCCTCCTAAGTAAATGATGGGACACAGTAATTAGAAATTCTTTAAAAAAAATGCAGATAATTTATGTCCTACCTGTCCACCAGCAGGTGCACCAGGGGTTTGAGGTGAAGGCGCCGGTGGAACCGCTTGCGCGGCGCCGCCACCCGCTTCAGGCGGCGGACCGAACCGGACGCCGGCCGCTCGTTGCGCCGCCCCGCCCGCCGCCGGCTGCCCGTACGCCGGGTGATAAGGTGCTGATGGGTGACCCCCACCTCCTGGGGCCACCATTCGAGTGTGGGCTCCGTGAGTCACATGTGTCCCGTGCCCCGCGTGTGTCGTATGCATGGCATGGGTCGCATGCGCCCCGTGTGTGAGCGCCCCACGCATATTTGGCGCCTGCATGCCCACACCTACTCCCACACCGCCTACGCCTCCTACTCTACCGCCGAGGGGACCGTTCTGCATAGCCTGCGAAATATATCCTTATGATGATCTATGGTACTTTTATATCATACCATCTCAATAAGTACTTTTTATCTATTAGTATTAAGTAATCTCGAGATTTGATGAGTTTTTAAAGCAGGTTCTCTTGAAGAGACCAAATGAGAAACAGTGAGATTGGGTTATAGGTTGTATTGCGTTACTTTAATCTGAATAACATAGTATATAATATAACAAATAATGCTGACATTGATCACAGTTACTTAATGAGATAATTTGCATAGAAGTAGGAAAAGATACTCTCGACTACAGAGTATCCTTTCACAGAAAACCAATTTTCCAAGCAATACACTAATTTTCGGAGAAGGGAACTCAAAGAGGAGAGAATTTGAGAAGGAAAAAGTATGTAGTGACTAGCACATCATATGTTAACATGTTAACAAATCTAATAGAGCCTTCATTACCAAGTAAAGCAACACATTCAATCATCCAACAAATCATAACATGTTATGTTAATCTGCTAACAAATCTCTGTACAAAGTATATTATATAGTAAGGTCTTCTTACTTCCTAGTTTAACTTAAATACTTACCTGCGCGTGAGGATGGTGGGGCGGCGTCGCGTGATGATTGTTGCCTATGAGAGTCGGCAACTGTTTAACGTTGTTGATAATACCACCGCCGAGCATGTTGGGGCCGGACATGTTGCTGTTGGTCACCACCATGTTGCCGCCAACATTCGCTACGTTCATCCCACCTGCGCGATACACTTCATTTTTATAAGAAACTTCCAAAAGCTGATTTACTTTATCAAACATATTAGTACTGTAGATGGCGCCACATGTTAGTGGTAGTTATGTTAAAAAAGTTTTTATCATTTTTATCATTCCCAAAAAACATGTTGTAGGGGGTCCTCTTAACTAGAAAAAAGATTGGGATCTATAAGATTAAAATAAGATGAGAAAAATGTCTACATTCTAGTCCAATAAACTGTTATTTACTTTTTGTAATCCTAACTTTCCTTATGGTTTCATCATAGTGGTGGTTTTTTTTTTTTTGTTTTAGAAGTGGTATAAATGATTTTGTAATATGAAGTATAAGAAGCAGGAGGTCTATCCACAACTGTTACTGAAACAATGCAAATGTCTACGGGTCAATTAAGTATGGGAACCTCTAGTTTTTAATTTAGATTTTTATCTTGACTTAGTATATCGATAATAAAACTTCCGCCGGATGTCCGATACGGAACAGTATGATCGAGATTGATCGATCAATGTCATTGCCGATATAATAAATAGTCAATTCAGAAAATTATTTGCAACACATGATCGAGGTACTTCTAAAATTTAGGACTGGATTACTTTTCTGAACGTGGAGGGGGACAATTTCGTATACCATTGGTCAAAACTTATAACGCAAAACTGCTCTAGTTTAAAGCGGGGATGTTATGGGAATCTGTAAGCAAAACTATCGGATATCCGAAATCAAATCTGAAATAACAGTTTCGAATAATATAAGATTAAGGGTGTGGTCTACATGAATGCATGGGCATTAATTATTTCAATCAAACAATTATTCAAAATTTTACAACCATAATATTCCTGGTTTATCTCTTTCTCAGGAGTAAATGATCAACCTTTGAAACTTTCTTTTATTCATAATGAATAAACCAACAACCTGCAACTCATTAATGCCGTTTTTCTAATATAAAAAAGGAATTAATGTTTGGTAGGCTTCAGCAGCTAATTTTAATTGTAGCCATTTTCGAGTGTAAGTAGTAGACTGATACAAATTTAAAAAGAAATAAATTAATTGGGGAACAGAACTTTGTCAGTGAGTTAAATGTATCTAATTTTATTACATGTATTTACGTTTAATTTAAAATTTTAATTTTCAATATAGAAATATGTATACAACAAAACTCCATATAAATATTTTAATATGTATATTGATTAACCATGTTGTTTATTTGAGAAAATTAGTTATTGATTTTTGTGTATTAAAACAGAATCTAAAAATGATATATTTTCCAAATTTACATTTATTAATATTATTACTTATTCCTGCAAATATAACTTGTAGTATTATATATATATTAAGTAAAAACTTTTTAAATGGTACCTTAATTCGTTTCAAAGACACATAAACTAAAACCTGCACTAACTTTGCTGCACTTAACTATGTTTTAATGGCAAAATCTTTTTTCCTGACAGTTGTGAGGATTTAGAATAAACAAAGCCTATATTTTATGGCACTGAAAACCATATCTAGTGCAGACATACGCAGTAGTATTTGCGTGATATGCATACAAATTAACAGACAGACATATAAAAATTTAAAAAAATATTGCCTTGGCTTCTATTCATTATTAAATATCTTCATACAAATTTTTAATAATTTACATTTTTTTTATATATATACTAGCTGACCAGGTAATTATTGTTTTGTCATAAAAATTTAAAAAATTTGGGGTGGGCCTATCTTATCATTTAGGGGTATAAGAAATAGATGGTGATTGATTCTCAGACCTATTCTACCCGATATGCACACAAAATTTAATAAAAATCAATCAAGCCATTTTGTAGGAGTTTGGTAACAAAAACCAAGACACAAGAATTTTATATATTAAAAAAGTAAAAAATTCTTACCTTGAATAGAGCTCATTGGCATAGAGGAATGCAATTGATTTGGATGGCTGGTATTTGGTATAAGTTGCTGAAGCATTCCCCCCATCAGGTCCTTGGAGACAGACACATTGGGAGGCGACTGTAAATTAGGGCTCTTACTTCCTAAACTACTCAAACCTAAAGGGTTGTTGTGGCCTACTAAGCCACCCTTGTTGCCCTGTGAAAAGACCAGCAAATGACATAGCACATTATTATTTTTATTCACCTCAATTTAAAATAAAACAATTTAGCTCAATATTAAGCAATTTTTTAAAACTGAAATAAATATGTTTCTATTTTTCAAAATGTATTTTTTAATAATTGCAATAAAAATGAATGCAGCAATTTCATTTACAATTATATAAAAAATTAAATCTTTTATTGCTGTTTTGTTTGAAACTGTTATAAATAGAATTAAATTATAAATTAAGAGATTAAAAAAAATTGATTTTGGTCAACTTTGTTAAAAAAAAATTATAAACAACAACAACACAAACAACAACAATTAATTTATTTATGAAAAAATATATAATTGAAATAAAACAAAGCTTTGCGATAAATTCATCAGTCCCAGGTACTCACTTGTTGCATTAAATGATTGTTAATCTGTCTTTGCATTGCAGCAGTCGGATCATCCCCATTCATCTGCTGTTGCATTTGTCCACCAGGACCAGGCCCTTGCGCTGGTGGTTTGGGCCCCGTAACACCGGGTTGCTCACCCCAAGAACCTCCCATTAGCTCATCAGGGAGGTCCTTCTCAAGGTCGAACATATCCAGGTTAGAAAACCCATCTACTGAAACCAATTTTATGTGTTTGTAACTTTAACAGTGAAAAAAAAATGCAAAGCATACAAAATTATAGAAGTATTCACTTTGCTTACATATAAAAAAATTAAGCAATATGTCATGTTATAATAATGTTAAAAATTACCGCTACCGCCATCATTTCATATCTATATTACGAATAAAGAATTGGGAAAGAAAATAAAAACTATATAGTTAAACTGACTCTAAAATAAATCTTTATTTCAATAAAGTATAACATAATTTAAAATTTTCAACATTAATTATGGTACAGTACCATTTTTCTTACTAGAAAAATATTTTTTAACACTTATACAAATCAATTAAACATACAATAAAAACTGACATATATTTTAATTCTATTATATTATATTTCTAAATGTTTATATTACTGCATTTATAATTTCTGTATATTCTAAATAAAAAATAGTACACTAATTTACATATTTTATATGAATTACTTAGTTGAGGTTACATTCAATTAGTCTGATTGTATGTGATATTAACTTAAAAGTTTTTGATAATATAAATTAAAATTTGTATAAACAAGCTCATGATACAGAAACTACATTATAATTTTACTAATATAATATATGTGATAGACATGGAAAAAAATGGTCTGAAAAAATTAAATGTAGGTCACTAACAATCTAACTATACAGCCAATTAAAAGTTTTAAGTTTTGAGCTAAATTCTCTTTAACTTTGTTTCTGTTCATCTTCTATTATTGAAATTAGTGTAAAAGAAGTATCTACTAAATAAAACTAACAAGTAGTAAGTATATTATTTAACTAATATAACCTATATAAGAATTTCGTGAATAGAAAATTATTAACAATTTAAAAATATATATATTTTCATTGTACTTTTTCGATTTAAAAGTTACTATTATTCATAAACTTTCGATAATTTGATATTTAGTAATGTTTAACATGAAATAAAGTACCTTAATATGTTGTATTTAAACAAAATATATAGTTACGATAATGCTAAATTTATTAAAAAAATTTTGAAATGTAATATATTGTACAATATAGCTGTAGAAACAATAATACGACGCAAAAGTTGCACGGCGCTAACAAGAGCGACGGCAAAATGTCAAAAATCTTAGCAATATAATAATGACAGAAAGGTGTTATAACTTGTAAAATATGAAAAAGTACAAACCTCCGGTGTCCGACGGACCCTGGAACATCTTAGCCCGCTTGTTGGGCGGTTCATCCACATGATGATCGGCCATGGCTCTGTTTACTAAACGTAAGCCGTCCGCCGTCGTCAATATTTCGGCCCGCCGATTCAAATAACACTTTTATGTCTTATATCTTCGAGAAATAACATTTTAGAGCGATTTGTCATCTATCACAACGTAATTCACCCACATCCCGATCGTTCGATGTCTTTCGCACCATTGAAGGCACATATTATAATTTCTCACTCAAGTATTCGCCATTACAAAGCTCCGAATCGAAGAGCTACACAGACCCTCTCACCATCTTCCGACGGAACTAGCACAATAAATGAAAACAATATCACCAGATTTTACTACTTTATGGAACTTATTTCACCGATCCGACTACACAGTTTCACTTAACACATTAAAATATACGGAATGGTACAGTTTATGATAAAATGATGTAAGAAAAAACAGAAAATTTACACGACAAATTCCGAAATACTTCTCAGTCTCTCCAGCGCAAAATGGCGGCTGTTGATGAAAACTTTTTCTACGCTTGTCAGAAAATGTCGGCCTATAAAGAGACGAAGCGCTCCGATTGGCCCTCGTGCACCACGTGACCGCCGGAAGTGCCGACTTGACGCACGATCGGTCCAATTATTCTGACGTCAACGCGTTCAAAATCGAACCACTCCGAACTTTACCGATGAATTTTAACATCGAAATAGAAAACTTAGTAAAGTCTGAAAAAGTTACTTTTAGTTTTATACGATAGCTCATATATTAATAATATTAACTTTATTCATTTTGTGTGTAATTTATTACAAGAATATGAAGTAAATAATCAGTTTCAGATTACGTTTTAAACTTTCCCTCCAAAATCGGGAGGGGTCACCATCAATACGACGTGTCTTTGTCTTTGATCTCTAGGTCACCATAGACAATTTAGTTTTTCTATATTCTTTGGTAAGCAAAGGCCCATATTGTTATTAATCCATGTAAAAATATCTAGTAATATCATAATATTATTATTTAAAGATACTTATTACAACATTTAGAATTTGAATGAATGTTAATATTGTTTTATGCTATGCTGAATAATTTTATCTATACTAATGTTACAATAAAATATGTCACGATAAAAATTACAATAGTAGAGTCTAAACACTTATTTAAATTTTTATGTTTATTGGCATTTCTATAAGATGTTAACCAGATTATTGTTACTTAGTAATAATTATGACAGCAAAATAAAATAACTGCGACAATATTTATTTCCAAAAAAAAATTATTACATTTTATAGATGATGAAAAATATTATCATATGTAAAAGAAAAAATGAGAATTTTCTTGTTCATCTATAAAGTATGAACATCCTTCAAGCCGGATTTTATAAATTATTCATAGGTGTAATTTATTTAAAAAAAATTTTTTTCATGTCTTACTTACAACTGCAGCGATTAAAGAAATATTAAATTTAGTGAGTATTAATTTTGTTTGTTTTCATCAATTAACCACATGTAATGTAAAGTAACTATTATGTATAGAACTATAATCATTTAAACTCGTAACTGATTTTTTTGAATATCTCAAATAGATGGCGCTATGTGTTCGAAAATGTTAGATTTCAATCCATACAAATAAATAAAATTGGAGTCTGTATGTGATATTAAAATAACCGCTTTTTCCTAAGTGCATTAATGGATATATACCAAAACAACATTTTTTTACAATTTTTGTCAGCCTGCTTATTCCAGCTAATCTCTAAAATGGGTGGACAGATTTTGACGAGACTCACTGGCAGATAGATGTAAGAAAGAGTAACTTAGGCTATTTCACATCTCGCTACGGCCCATAAGACCGGAACAACACGCGAACGAAGTGCGGATCAGCTAGTATACAATAAAAAATAAATAAATTAAAATTATTTTATTTTATATAAACAATTACATTTCACATAAAGGCTTAACTCCTAATATTTCCAGTGCTGTCTTGATAACAATTCTTGCAGAATGAAAAACAAGAAGCCTTTGAGAACCAACATCTTGATCAACATTTTTCACTTTTAGTTCATTAAACATTCTATTTACATGTTTGGCTAGACGAAATAAATAATTAACTATTAAACATGCTTCATTTTCTAAAAGTGATCTGTTCAAAATTTCTTCAAATTTTGCTAATTCTGACACAACAACACCTACAACCTCTTCAGTAAGATATTTAGGATCACAAAACTCTGGTATTGTAACTCCAGAATTTTTTTCTAAACTCCATAATCTGCAGTGTAAATACTGTAGCTTGATTCCACTATCTCCTTCACTCTGCAGAGCTCTGTCCCAGTCAAAGACATAGTCTTTTTGACGCCTCTGCTTTAGATCATTTATTATGATGGCAGTAGTTCCTAATATATCACAGGTTTCTTCATTTATTGCTGAAGATCGCGTATCTGTAAAAAAAAGATTTTTTAATAATCTTATATAAAAATTCTCTTGTCGCGAGTTTGTTCAAACAAACCAAAATCCTTCAAACAGCTTGACCATTTTTTATAAAATTTTGTGTGCATATCAGGTAGGTCTGAGAATCAGTCAAAATCTATTTTTTATACCCCTAAGTGATAAGAGTGGCCTACTCAAATTTTTTTTAATTTATAAGGCAAAACATTTGCCGGATCAGCTAGTTTGTATATATATTAATATACAATTTCATTTTTTTAGTTTTTCATACTCTCACAATAAGAAAATATTTTAAAATTTAATTACTTTTTGATTCCTTTTGCTTGTCATACATTTTTTGTTTTGCTTCATCCAATATATCATTTAGAAATACAACATTGCCACTTCTGGTACTCATCCCCTTAATTCTACCAAACTTGACATGTTCACAACCTTTAGTGCATTCTCCGTTAAATCTTCCAACTATATCAAAAACAGCTGCAAAGTGGTCTGTTTGCGCATTATCCACAACATATAACATTTTGTCAAATGTATATCTTTTATACCTGTCCAACAATGCTGCAATATCTCTAGATAAATATAATGTTGAATTATCACTTTTTAATACAGTAACATCTCTATCATTTACTTTGGCTACTTTCTTTCCGGAAACATCTGTAGTAATAATATTCACTTGTTCTAAAGTATTCATTAGATCCTTTATAGCTTCACCATTGTAATCAGACTCCCAGTGATATTCATCAAATTTAATTCCTAACCTCTGATAAACTTTTTCAAGTTCTTGAACTGTTATTTTACGAATTTTATTCCAACTTTCTAAATCAGTTCTTCCTTGTTCAATGTCCGAAAAATATTTTTTGGCCTCAATCTGAACATTTTCATTATTAGCTGATAATTTATTTGCCTCTACATACACTTCATATAGACTTTTTATTGGGTCAGCACTGAGCTGATCTATTGCCATGTTCTTTGATTTTAAACCATACTGCAAAAGACCAAACTGTGTTCCCCAATCACCTAAATAATTTAATTTAACTACATCGTTATTAAAATATCTATTAATGTTTCCTACAAAATTGCCTATTATAGTTGATCGCAAGTGCCCCACATGAAATGGCTTTGCTATGTTAGGAGAGCTAAAATCAATTACTATTTTCTTTGGTTTTACTACCACATCTTTCACACTACTGCTCTCCAAAACATTTTTTATAAATATATCTCTATCAATAATTTTTTCAAAATTATTATTACTATTCTTTTCTAGACTATGAATATCATTGCATGACAATTTTACTGTAAATATGTTTTCTTTATGCTTGTATGAAATATGCATTGTCTGAAGACTTTTGAATAATGCATTTTTATCCATGGACTGATGTAAAACCTAAAAATTATACAATATAATTTAATGTAATGCAAATTATTTTATAAATAATTGTCAATCTACAATCTCAATACCTTTTCGAATAAAATTCTTTTTATTTTTGTTCCCATTTTAAATTGTTAGTTTTTATAAATACATCAGAACTTTTTTTGAAGATTTTGTTCCACATCTAAGTTGAAAGTTCTAAGTAATATAATTAATGTTTACAATTATGTTACTTTTAGGAATTTCAAACAAAAATAAATATTAAAAATGTACATTTTTCAAGTATTTTTAGGTTACCTTAGGGATGTAATATCGATTAATAGACAATTTCTAATATCGACATATAGCAAGGAACAATATTTTTACTTAAAACAATCAAGACATGCCGTATGGCCTAATGGTTTATTACATATTTATTATACGACAATTTTTAAGCATTTTTATACAGTGGCGCCAAAATTAATAAAAACTAAACGGATTGAAACCTACTTTTGAATCGATTAATCAACGCTCGGAACTCTTATTTTGCGGTAATCGTCGACAATTCCTCTCCCCAGCAATTTAAAATGAAAAAAAAACATATTTTTGTGTTTTATGTGTAAATCATATGCAGTGCATGAGTGAGAATAATATTCGCTTACGCGTTAATTAATCACTCATATTTTATAGGAAAATACATATTTGAAATAATATACAAACTTTTCTAAATGTCCCGTACTTATTAATTGCTACAGATAATATCTACATAGGTATCTTATATTCTGGAGTCTGGACTCTTGTTGCTAGGCAACGATGTCACCAATCATGTAGGTACCAACATTTTCAAAAAAAGATGAATTTTGAATGATTACTCCAATATAAAATTCCTATATTCATAAATAAGCGAAAAATGGTTATATATCGTATACCTGGTTGGCTTATATATTGTATACCTGCTGGTAATAAAACTAATTATAGTGTTTGCCGTGTTTAAACTACTTCAAGTAGTTTTAGTATAAAGTTACGAAAATGAATTCACCAAAAGTAAGTATCATTATCTCTCTGACTGATTCACTATTAATCACGTAGTGTTTTTAAATACATCCTTTTGTAATTTAAATAAAATACATTCTAACGCATTTGTGATTTTTTTCACAACAGTATTTATTCATTTAAATATTAGCATTTGGTGATTTTGCTAATTTTATTATAAATTTAAAATCAATTCTTTTCAGTTATTATATACAATAGAACAACCCCACGGCCTTGGAGAACTATATTTTTTATGGCAGAATGGAGAGTCACATTCTTTACTTGTGACCACAGGCACAGATGCGACTGTTGCTATACATGACCGTTCAGGTCAACTAGTGGAAAGGATAAAGCTGCCAGGGTAATATATATTATTATTTAAATAATGAAGATGCCTGAAAAATTTTAAATACATTTTATTTAAAAAAGGTCTTATGTGCTTAAAATCCGTTCCTCTTTGAATCATATCTGACACCCAGAATTAGAATTGTTTATACATTATATTATATTTCAGGCTATGTGCTGGGATGGAATGGGATAAAGACGGTGACTACTTAGCTTTAATTACACCAAATAGCAACACAGTACTGCTATGGGAATGCCATGCTAACAAGCGAGTTAATATAGAGACAGGTCTACGAGAACCACCATCATGTGTGGCATGGTCCTATGGGGAACCATTGCTAGCTATAGGAACACAGAAAGGAAATCTTGCTTTGTATAATCATCACACCACCAAGTGAGTTGCTTTATTTTCCTAAAAATAAAAGTAAATTTTTTTAAAATTATTATTGAAGTTGAACCTGTTACCTAAAATAAAGTGTAATTGGTGTAAAAATTTAAAAAAAAATGTTTAATTTAAAATTATATGTATGTACATTTTTAGGAGGATACCTATAATTGGTAAACATACAAAGAAAATTACTTGTGCTGCATGGAACAGAGACAGTATACTCGTCTTGGCTTCTGATGACAAAAATCTTTCCATAAACAATTCAGATGGAGATACACTTAGGATGATATCATTGAGAGATATTCCCAATGATTTGCAGTTCTCTGAAATGAAGACTGATGAGAGAGTTGCAGGAGAAAATACAGTAAGAAACAATTATATTACTAAAGCAGAGGAAACTATATTGACTCATAATCCACATCAATATTAATCTGTGCACCATGGTAGTTATAAAAATCATCTATGAAGTGCTAGCAGGTACTGCTGTTACCAGGACTTTAAAGGCTGTTACGATGAAACCATTATGGAATTAGGGTATAGGTAAATTAGGGTACACAATAATTGATGAGAATATTTCTCTATTTATCTCTTATATATCTCCAATTCTTTCTTCGCTGGGCTAGAAGCTACTAAAAAATCAAAGAATTTTAAGTTTATAGTTTTCTATACAGTATACTAGTCTAATCTTTCTTATCTTTATAGATTAGCCTAGTAGTTGGCAAACGAACATTGTACCTTTACAATCTCCTAAACCCCGAAAATCCGATAGAGCTTGCCTTCCAACAACAATATGGTTCCATTGTCTCATACAAATGGTACGGAGATGGGTACATCCTCATAGGATTTAGTGCTGGCTTCATAATAGCAATATCTACGCATATAAAGGAAGTTGGAGAAGAACTGTTCCAAGTGAAGAATCACAAGGATGGTTTGACTGATGTTGCTATATTTAACGGACAAGCGGCGTCGTGTGGCGACGGACAGTTAGTATAACGTACAATACACTTACTTATGCTACAAAAAATATAACATTGTTGATAAGAAAATAGCTGAATAAAAAGTCTTCTTAAGAGACTTCCTTAACAAAAGAGACTTCCTCTTGTATAATTTGTAGATTGAAATTAATTTCGGTGTGGAACAACGGCGAAGTTTCCGCCTCAGTCATGCCAGTGGGAGGATCTGAACGATGTGGTTGGAGCTCTGATGGACGTCTCCTGGCTACGTCGGGTCGCGGTTACTTGAGCGTTTATGTGACAGCTCTACCGCTGTTGTATGGAATTCACGGGACTAGGGTTGTTACGCTCACAAATCTTACTGAAGTTACTGTTTATCAGTGTATTGGAGTTGGGGATGAACCGGATTTGGTTAATAAATGTAAGTAAATTCTTAATAATTTGCATTTCTAATTGTAATCGCTATTAAGATTGGAAATAAAGTTATTTGTAGATATTTGTGTCCATACCCTTGAGACCCACCCTTAATTATTTAAAAAGGTATAGAATTTGGTAACAATCTTAATGACTGAAACACAACCATCTCTGAAATTTAATTGCTTAGTTTCTTATAATCCTTCTATCTACCCTTATTTCCTTTCACTAACATAGAGGATTTCATATTCTTGATGTCTTCAGCGGAACCAACACCGCTGGCAAGTTATTCAATCGCAACGGAACCAACATTGATCGCGCTTGGTACCTCACACGTGTGCTGTGTCAGTGGACAGCAGGGCTGGTTCTACGCGCTCAGCGGCTCCACGACAGCGCGCAGGCAGTACCCGGGCTCCGTGGAGGTGTTACGCGTAGCTGGGATGTATGCTGCTGCACTGTTCCGTGGACGAGCGATGTTGCATTCTGTGAGTCTTATGCTTTTACTGGATTAAATATCAGTTCAATTTCAAGTCAAAACATAAAATAGTATTTTTAATTTTTTGGAAAAACGTTGGTAATAATCTTTCAAATATTAAATTTGCTTTTAAGGACCTTAAAATAAAACATAAATGCCAGTAATTCACTTCATGAAAATATAATGGTTTTTTAATCCACATCAGTATTTTCTATCTAAAAATTGAGTACAGTTTTGTCAGTTTGTTACATAAATTTTCAGATTGATGCACCAGACCCATCGCATCCAGAGAGAGATGCGCTCACATTTCCGGAGCCGCACATGGAGACTGCAAAAATTGTTGACATACATCTCACTACAGACTTCTTTATTTTTGCTACAGATGTAAGTGATTAAATGGTTGAAAATAGTTTTTAATATTTTCCTACCTTTTTTTGGTAAGAGAAATCGTTTATGAACATTGATAGATTTTATTTGAAGTATAGAAGAACTTACAAAATTTATTAGAGGATAATTAACATTGTACATAAGATATATTAATAAAAATGTATGTAGCAAGAGGGTGTAGGTCTGATCTCTGCTTGTACTACTGATTGATCAATCCTAGAATATGTATTTAGATTAATTTATAGTACATTTCTAGAATTTCTATCTTCCAGCAAGGTCACGTCGAATATTTCAGTATAGAGGAGTGGCGCACGTGCTCGCGATACAAGCACGCGTGCGCTGTAACCGCTCTACATTGCGACATCGGTGCTGCGCGTGCGCTACTGCTGGACGAGCGACGCCGTGCGCACGTGTATAGCGCGCCCGCTGCTGAATTGTGTACTCTATCTGATTCAGTAAGGTATATCATTTTTATGACGTATAAAACAACTTTATATTAACAACTCTATCTATGGGAGGTTTTCAAACAAGAAATTCAATGTTATTACGAATATCGTTAAATTCCCAGTGTAGTCCAGTTATATATACAAAAATATTGAATAATTAGCTTATTGTGACTTAGGATTTGCCTCTGCCATACAGAGCTGTTAATTATTGTTTAACAATATTTATCTTTCTGTGTGTTAATAAATTCATACTAACTCTTTTAATTATTGCCATCAAAAATGTTAAGAAAACGTCAAGGCAACTAATATGTCCGTTGCCACACTCTAAAATGTAATTTTTACTTGGAAGAAAGTTATTTTTCTGTATAGATAGTTAAGCTATACAATAGGTATACTTAATTTCAGTTGCAAAAGCGCAATTTGGGACATCTGCCTCTCTGACCGCAACGTGTTCGTGATCTACACGGGCTCCACTATCGACACCTATTACTATGCGCCGCACTCCGCCACCGGCTCTCACGTGACTCGTGTGGCCACCACCAGCCTCCTTGCAGATCAGATACCACTTATATTGTTCTCGGGGGATGTATATTGTTATGCGAGCGGAGGGAAGTTAGTATGATTGTCTTATTTCTAGCTAATACTTTGGCAGCAGCTTATTTGTTTTAATAATATTTTTCGTAATTTCGTATTAATAATATTAAAAACATATATAACATTAATACGTACCGATTAATATAGTTCTAGAGACAACTTTTTTGGTCACTATAGCGGTAAGGTCAGTCCTAGATTTATAGAAGTTAAATAAATATAGAAGTAGGATCCCTAAGAAATTTGTTTCTAAAAAGTCTTTGATGTTATACCGTATTAAATAACAAATTTGATTAGTAGTATAAACCTTTTCGTTTTAAACTTATTTAACTTTTTTGACAAGGTTTTCTTTTTATATTATTCAAAGTAAATAATTTACAGCGTAATGAAAATAGCTTTAGAGTCCCACAACACAAGCGGCTTAGCAGACGTTGACACGGAGAAACGTTTAGCAAATCAAAGGAAGCATATTGAGAAGTTATTACTGTTGCGAAGATTTAACGAAGCCTGGTTGTTCTGTGATGCTGTAGATGAGGAGGAAATGTGGAAAAAGTTGGGTGAAGCCGCTATTGTGGACCTTAATGTCGAATTTGGTAAATTCAAGCTTTCTGGTTGATATTAAGACTGTTCAGTTTCTAGCTTTTAAAAATTCATACATTTATGTATTTACAGCAATAAGAGTGTACACACGCCTCAGTGATGTGGCAATGGTGTGGGCTCTAGAAGATGCTTTGCATATTGAAGAATTACCGATTTTGTGGTAAGTGTATAAAGGAAAATAATTTAATCTTTCAAGGTGGGTATGTTTTTCGAAAATGCGACAATTTTTTCAATACTTATAACACAAGTTAAGTGTACCATTTTTAAAAAAATGCTATATTTTACACGTTAGGTAAAAAGATACAACAACAGATAAATCGGGTCGGAGACGTTTTTGCGTTAATACATACAGTGAATAAAACCGAAATAATTCAGCTTACTATTTGCCACTTGTTTATTAGTAGAGTATGTTTTGTTAGCCCGGTTGTTAAAACATTTTTACTAATTAGTTTATTGAAATTATTAGGAACTAGTTGTTCATTGTTATTATTTGTTAGTCTGTGTTAATTATTGTTAATTGTTTCTTATTAAATATGTTAATTAAACGAGGCTTTGGATATAATATCATAAATAATCATCGTTAAACAATAATGATGTTTCCGGAAAAAAAAATATTTTTTAGCTGATGCAAATTTAAGCATTCGTTTATTTATTTTTCTTCGTTTTGATTTGGCTATATTATTATTTCAACTATAGCAGTTTTGATGAAGATCAGTGTTATTTAGGGGGTTAGTTTTCGTTTGAGTTTTATCATTTATAATTAGGAATGTTTCTCAGTGGCATGTTGTGCGCGTGTCTTGGTAAGGGTGACGCAGCAGCGCGATGGCTGGAGAGTGGCGGTGGACTACACGCCTTGGAACTGCACGCGGCCAGAGGAGAATGGGCACGAGCGGCAGAGATTGCCAATGCGTCGTGTCCTAGCAAAGCGCCTGGTATTATGCTGCATCAGGCTACACATTTAGAGCTAACGTAAGTAAAATATAGAGTCGGTATAATTAAAAAAAAATACATTTTATCCATAAACTTATTATAACCTTGTTTCAGAGCCGACTTCCACGAAGCACTTGCTACTTACGAAAAAAGTATTATTACTGAAAACACAAACGATATAAAAGTTAAAGAACACAATGCAAAATGTGAAGCCGGTATCGCTCGCATGTCTATTCGGTGTGGAGACGTCGTGCGAGGAGTAACAACCGCCATGAAATACTCCAACGATATAAGTCTACTTAAAGACTGTGCTCAATTGCTCGAAGAAGAAAAACAGTATTCACACGCAGCAGCTCTATACGATCATGCGGGCAATACAGAGAAAGCTGCATCTTTATACATTAAACTTAAATCATGGCTTAAAGTCGAATCTCTCATACCGAAAATTAAATCTCCAAGTATACATTTACAATATGCCAAAGCTAAGGAAGCTGAAGGCAGATACAATGATGCACTGAAATCATACTTGAAGGCCCAGGACTTCGAAGCAGCAATAAGGTTGAATCTAAACAAACTAGATGATATCGACGAAGCTGTAAATTTGGTACAAGAAACTAAATCAGTGCAAGGAGCTAAAATGGTAGCAAATTACTTCCAAAACACCGATGATCCAACTTCCGCTATCAAGTTTCTGGTGATGTCGTTATGTTACGACGAAGCGTTTCATTTGGCGAGGAAAAATGGGAAATTGCAGTTGTATGGGGAGATATTGATACAGACGTCGCAGGCGAGGTCGGAGGATTTCAAGAGTTTGGCGTTGCATTTTGAGGGGGAAAAGAATAACTTGCTTGCGGGGAAATTCTTCTTCCATGCGGGGGAGTTCAATAAGGCGATGGGTCATCTGTTAAAGGTGAGCGGGGACACTGAAGAAGACGAAGCTATAACTATTGCTATTGACGTAGTCGCGGCAAGTGATGACGAGAGATTGACTAGAAGGTTAGTATTTAATGTCTTTTATTGACTAAACATCAGTTTTTAATGTCTTTTATTTGTTGTTTGTGTTTGTTTCAGATTGATAGAATTTCTACTCGGTGAAACGGATGGTAATCCTAGAGATCCAAGACATCTGTTTCGACTTTATATGGCTAAAAAACAATTCACAGAAGCTGCTAAAACTGCGGTAAGGTCATTTATTAACAAAATTCGCACGAAGGTTATTTTATGTTGCATAAAGTGAGCTAAACTAAAACTTACCCAAGAGGTTTTGCTTAAAGAATTTTTCATAAATTCAAGTTGAAAACCTTTTTTTATCACATAATTATGTTGTTTTTAAATACGACAGAAAAGTGCTTGACTACGCATAATGAGTGATGGAGTCTTAAGATGTAGGTTTTAGAAAGTTTTTTGCTATAAATTACATATGTCTTCTAGTACAATAGAGCAATTATATATTTCAGGTAATAATAGCAGGCGCAGAATGTTCCGCGGGACGGTATAGAGAGGCGCGGGACGTGGCCCGTGGTCTGTGCGGCTCTTTGCGTGCTAGAGGAGTTGCAGCGCCCAGAGATTTAGCACATGCGCTGGCTTTGCTACATTCTTATATACTGGTATACTATAAATTTATTTTTAATTATTGGAAATTTCAAATACTTTCTCGAAAAGAGATTTTTCCAAAGTTTCTGTTTAGGTTGTTAGGTATTTTTTATGATAAGTTACTAGGTTGAACAAGGCCATTACTATGGCCAGAGATATACATAGAGTATCATGTTCAAAATGGGAGAAAAAAAAAATCAATTACTAATGTACACTAAAATTTAGTATTATATCACAGGTTAGGACACACGTTAAACGTGGTCGTCATGATTTAGCTGCGAGGTTGTTGCTACGAACTGCTGCTGAAGTTTCTTTCTTCCCGACACTGCAGCGTAAGTTTATTTTATATTTAAATAATGTTAATTATTTAATGTCCTTAAGTTTTAGTAAAAAACAGCTATCAGGTAGTCCATCTGATTATTATATATTAGACTATGTTTTGTATTTAGATCAAGTGTCGATCTTAACATCTACGGTAATAGAGTGCGGCCGCGCAGGGCTTCGCCATCAAGCGCACCAGTGGGCCAGAGCGCTTATGCAACAAGAATATCGTTCCCAGGTTCAATGCTCATATATGAAACGTTGATTATATTAATAATATCACAAAACAGAGTCATTTTAATTTGATATAACAATATAACCTGTGTTACCAGCTTGGGATCAAAAGTCTCCCAGTTTTATTTATTTAAAGAATAATTTAAAAAGTATATAATTTAAACTAGACATTAATATAAATATAATTATAAAAATAAAATAGACTTAATAATAAAAAATACTAAAAAATATCATAGATTTTTTAAGTAATTCATTTAGTTATAACTTGTTATTAGAAAGCACTAATAAAATCAGTCTTTCCTCCGAGAATTAGGATAAATGTTAGAATATTAATGTTTTCAGATAGACCCAAAGTACGCGAAGAAAATCGAGTCAGTAGTACGTCACCCGCCACGCACCACCGCGCCTCCTGAGCCCACCACCCCGTGCCCGCAGTGCGGAGCGGACTTATTCATCGCTGAGCTGCGCTGTTCCCGATGCGAAGCTGATGTACCATTTTGTCTAGCCACGGTAATTAAAAAAAATATCGAATAACCTCTTGATCGAGAATCCAATGCTCTAACTTCTGAGTTACTCACTGAGTAATGCTCGACGTGATGGTCGTAGCGTGATGTTATAAAGCCTATTATAAGCCTTACTAGTGGACCCGCCCTGACTTCGTACGTGTCCAATTTTCCACGTAATCTATGATGATTTATCAATAAAACCATATATTGTTGCTGAATAAAAATATTCAGACGCCTATGACAGTAAACATATTTTATTATCCCATTACTTAATATTTAATATCCGATTGCGACAAACCAACAAACTCTTCAACTTTATAGTATTAACCTTTTCTCTTAAGTCATTTCGCTAGAAAAAATACTTTTTATTTGTTTTTGTATTGTTCCACCAATTCAAAAAATAAAATATATATATTTCTTCCACCAAAAATTGCCTTTTTTTAAGAATTAGGAAAAGGTTTTACTCCTAAAAATTAGGGAAAATATTATTATTCAGTTATTTTACTATGAAAAAAAAAAAAAATTAATCGAAAAGATTTGATTCGACAAACTAGAAAACTGCTGTTGCAGCTTAAATGGTTAAAAATTTGTCAAAATTATTTTTATTCATAAATGTAGTGAACCTAAATATGAGTAGAAAAGGGTCCAAGGGTAGATATCCCATAGAAACCTGGCTATACCCTTTACTCACATTTCAAATAATTAAGCCAAAAAAGTAAGTATTCAGAGAGTATTGTATTGGGGGACAGTATAGACCATTTTCAGAATCACTCAATAGATATTTTTTATTTACAGGGTCTGCATATAGTCAAAGACGATTTAACCGCTTGCCCTGAGTGTGACTTTCCGGCCATTTTGTCTGAATTTAAAGAGTAAGTTACCTATGCACAAATTATAAACACACATTACATTTAAATTAAAGGGAACAAAAATTAAAGAGCTTTCAGGGAGAAAAATGAAAATAACTCTAAAACAATTATTTATATTAGACTAGCTTTTACCCGTAACTTCGTTTGCGATATTGAGGTAGTTATATTAGCCTACAGTAGATCGTTTCTAGACATATTTAATAATTTTATGAGGTAGTCATACTGACTTTGCACTCCCCTTTTACCCCCATAAGGGATGATTCGAAAAAATATTTTACACGTGTTTCATGTCTTTCAATGAAGAACCTTCATACTGAATTTCATTCGTACTAACTTTGCACCCCCGTTTTACTCCCTTAGGGGGTAAATTTTCAAAAATCCTTTCTTAGTGTTCCCCTACGTTAGAAAAAGAACCCGTGTGCAAAATTTCAAGTTTCTACCATTTATAGTTCAGGCCCTGCATTGATATGTCCGTCATTAAGTCAGTCAGCTTCTCTTTTTATGTATATAGATAGATTATCATAATGGATGTTTCCTCACATTTTATTTAATTTAGTTTTAAATATTATATATTGCATGCTAAAATGGCTGAAGTATTGAAAAAACAGATCAATTAATTAAATAAATTAATTAATTAAATGCGTTTTTTCGACTAGACCAGATGACATTGGTAAATCCATTTTAACTCATTAATTCCCAGTGTGACTTGTAGGTGATAGAAGTTTAATATATTTTTTTTCTTCCACATGGCAACATTATTTTTCACTCAACTACTATTATAGGATAGCTAAATATTAACACTTTTTTATCGGGCAACACTAAACAAATTTTTTCTGCCAAAATCATTAAACTAAAATAATAATTGCGTTTTTCAGAATCTTAACAGCACTAAACCTATTGTTACCTATAGAAAACTCTGTCATAAAAAAGGGGGTAGCTTATATTTTTTTTGTCTCATCTAAATTAATCTAAATTATTGGATACTAATTTAATTGGTTTTATAAAATTTCTAGCTGACCCGGAAAACATTGTTTTGCCATATAAATTCAAAAAATTTGGGGTGGGCCACCCTTATCACTTAGGGGTATAAAAAATAGATGTTGACCTATTCTCAGACCTACCCGAAATGCACACGAAATTCTTCATAATCCGTCGAGGAAGAGTTTAGTAACAATAATTGTTTTGCAATGTATGTATGTAACTAACAACATAGCGGCATATTCAAGATGGCGGACTAGTTACTTTTTATGCACTTCTACGATATGGGTATCAAATGAAAGGGCTTGTTAACGTTCCACTAACGATCTTAACGCCCACGCTCACGACCGCGGCTTTTCCTGTTACACTTGTCCGCGAGCGTTACGATCGTTAACCCAAGTGGAACGGGTAATTGAGCGTTTTGAGCGTTAACGTAAACAATTCAAATGGCGAGTTATAAAGCAATAGTTTCAAGAGGTTAAGTTTATAATTATTGGTTAAATTAATTTATATCCACATTTTTGTATTGATTGATTTTTTATATTTATAATTAAATTGAAACTAAAACGAATTTTGTATATATATGCGCTGCAGAAACATTCACGTCTACTAAATCTCTAATACAATAGTAAAAATTAACATTAACATTACAATAGTAAAAACTACAATAGTAAAAATTAATTGGTTTTGTTTTAGCGCATTTTTTATCTTTCAGAATATTACGGGAGGAAGGAAAATGTCCGATGTGTGGCGAGGCCGTGGATTACCGACGACTTGTCAAAATAGATGATGTGACGTTGTTCCTGGACTTTAAAGCTGGGGAGTAGAGTTCGAATTGGCTTATCTACTACTTGTGATAACGTTTCCGTCCTTGTACCAATAACCTTTATTGGATTAGTAAGATTAATGTAATAAAACTGAATTATTATTTCGTTAAGATAATAAAAGTCAATTAGCAGCCCTCGCTTCGCGTCGGTATTAATGATTATTATTATATATTATGTAGCTTTAATTAAAGCAAATTAAAAATTATAATCTATACTTTATAAGTTTTTTAACTTCTATACGACAAAACAGATTTTTTTTGTAAAAAGTTTCGTTTTATTTTGTTACTTATCTGATTTTAAAAATTCCTTCACTGATAAAAACTACATTATTCGTGAGTGACATAGATGATGAGTGTTGCCATATACATTTTTTATTATTAGAATATGGCCATTTTGTTGTTACTGATCTGATTGAAAAAATGTTTTCACTGAGAGAAGTTTATAGTATTTCCGTCTTCCTCTTTTATACTTCCATTCTCTCTCATCCTCCTTTTTTTTTCTCTCTTTAATTTTTATTTTTATTTCTGGTCATTTTCTCTCTCTTCTTCTTTATTTGTCTTTCACATCATCAATCAATATCAAGACATGTACAATTAATATATTTCTTCAAATACCCGAAGCGAAGCGAGGGCAGGCCGCTAGTGTTTTATATTATTATGAGCGGTCTGCCCTCGCTTCGCTTCGGGTATTATATTTTAATAATTATATTCGAAATTCGTCATTCGTAACTCCCACACGATAATAGTCGTTGTAAAAAGAAACAGAAAAGATAGTGTAAGATAGAAATATGGGTATGTCAAAATAAAATACACGTGGAGTGATGAAACATTTAATTTTCATTTGAAAGTATACCAAGTTGTAGTTACACGTCCCATACTGAGATTCAACGTAAAACATTGTTGGTATATATTATACAAAAACGCGGTGGGAATTCCGAGGTCGATCAGAAAGTTTCACTTGAAAATATATTAAATATTACTTTTGTGTACGAAACCGAAGTATTATAAATTAAAATAGGCAGTTACAATAAATTTGTGAAGTTGAAGGGCTAAAATAATGTATAAAGAATTATAGTTTCAAGTAAAAATTTCTATCCCAACCCACCCCAACCCACCGACTCCCATTTTACTCTATAATCAATATTGCCCTATTTTACTACACCTATCTATGCCTTAAGTAGACATTTATACAACTTAAATTAATGACAAGAAGAATAACTCAATAAGGAAATCAATTGTGCTAATACGAAATGGGTCCTAAAGAACCCGTTACCCTCGACTCGACGTAAACTAACAGCCGAGTACGCGCGACAACCACTAGTCTAAACTAAGTCTTCTATCAATTCTTTACTCCAGTCTATGAAAGTTACGATTACTAAGTCAGCTATAAGTCATTGTATAGAATTATCAAAAGTGAAGATGAAACGGTCGAGTCCCGCGTACTCGGTTACAAAAATAATTCCGAGGCAATTCCTAGTTTGCCACCGATTCGATTCGATTATAAATCACATTCGATCACTAAACAAGAACTGGATACTCAGCTTTAAAAATAACGCAATCAAATGTCCAGCCATTTTTTTGTTTTAAAAGATTATAGTAGCCGGCAGCTAACTTTAGGTCTGAGAAAAAATTGTGGGGGGAAAGCGCATTGTGAGCGTTCTGCGTGATTGTATTGGCAATTCCATCCGTGACGTAACAGACGTGCTGCTCTCGCTCCTAATAGTGACTTCTACGCATTCAAGGTAAAGCCTATACTTACATGCCGGTACCGATACTATCAGTTTGTATTGCAAATTACTAGTATTAACAACCCTGGAGGGGTTTTTATTAAGCTAAATGCTTGTGTTTAGAGGGGACCACTTCAGTAGTACAATGACTGAAATTTGAACTCATGACCACTGAGTTACTGACGCTTAATTTAAAGGAGTCTCAAGACATTTAACTCTTTAATTCCCATGTCCAAGTTTCTAGAGATAACCATTTCTCGTTAAATATAATTATTTAGATGAGACAAAAAAAACTACCCCTATTTTTATAAGGGAGTCTTCTATAGGTAACAGTGGGCAGTTTTCCGTTAAGATTCTGATATTATTATTTTAATTAAGGAATTTGAGAAATAACGTTTGGATAATGTTACCAGAAAAAATTATTAATAAATAGTTTTTATTTAGCTTTGCTACAACAGTAGTAGAGTGAAATAATAATGTTGCCATGTGGTAGAAAAAACAAGTACAGTTCCTACAAGTGACAATAGGAATTAATGAGTTAAAGGAGTCTCAGTGTTTGTATTAAACCCCTTAAAAATCATTCTGTTATGATGATAAAACTTAGTTTTTCATGTATTCAGTAGATATTTGAAATCTGAAGTTTTGCTGACTTTTTCTAGGCTCTCCACACTATGTTTTTATTGTATATTTATCCGTATAGGACTGAGTATCTAATTCTTCTTTAGTGATCGAAGCATATCACCCAGTTTTATGGGTATTTTACGGCCGATGGTTAATAAGAAGCTGAGCTGTGCAATTAGACCGATTCTGAACAGACTCTCTTACCAAGAGAGCTCAAGAAATAGACAGTTTCATTAGTTTTCAAAACGAAAACAAATTCAACACGTCGCAAATATTTTAAGATAAATCAGCTTCCTAACTTACATGCAAATAATTGTATAAACATTAAATATTGGTGTTATATATAATATTCGTTAGATTTGTTTCGTCTTCTAACGTGATTTCAATTATAAAACGACCACCTTGATTATATTAAATATTGACGATCTTTTCATGTTATTCTTGGTCTATTATTACCCTTATAGTTATTTATATAAATAAGTAAAATTAAATGAATGACGTCACAAAGATTTGATAAAAAACATATCAACAGGTTGATCGAAGCCGTTATTTTGGTCTATCTAATCAAAAAGCATACTATGATCAGTTTATACTGGAATCACGTTACAGACAGAATGTATATAAAATTTAGTTTATAATGGAACGGATGACGCACTCAGTGTCTAAAGCATTGAACCAATGATGCACTGTGAGGGTTCGCAGTCGCGGGGAGAGTGGACTCCATACATTGGACGTATCAAATAAATAAATTTCCTTTAAACACGAATAGAATTCAATAATAATAAACTATATTGTATTACTCATATTCTCGTTGGCCGGATATGTTTGTATGTACAACTGATCCACTCTCTCGACTCGAATGTTATAGCTCTTGTGAAATATTTACAGATATATATAATATTACAAAACGACAGATGGCACTTGGTTGCGTTGTAGGGAGAAACGGAACGATAGAACGCTCTCTAAGACTTCAGCGACAGCGAGAAAATACATATATTAATACTATAGTTAATTAGGGAATGTATAAAAATTAGCTTCAATACAATGTTAACTCCACAACAATAAATACTATAAATCTTTGGTTTCATTTAGTCATTTGATTACAAAAGTTTTAACGCTCTGCGCTCGCGTTGTCCGTCCGTCAGACGTAGCTCACGTCGTATTGGTGCACGTAATGCAGAAATCGTGAGAATCGAGAAATTTGGCACTAGAGCACGTGAGCTTGGTCTGAGGGAACTGTGAAGCGGTAAGTACCTAGGAGTTGTGACGACCGCGTCTGCGACTAAACTATCTAGTATACCCAATTAGAGCCGGCTTTACATATTGCACTGTTGTTGGCCTATTTCCTACCAAAGCCGGTACCGGTTGCGGCTGGGTCACACTGACGTATCTCGTAATTAATTTAACTTTAAGTTAAAATTTAGCGTGCAAGTAGCAATAAAATGTTTACTAATCTTTAGTAGAGTAGTGAATCACTTGACACGATTTAGTAAAATGTAGTAGTTACTTAAAATTAAGTTAATTACTGAACAACATTATAAGTGTACACCAGCTCTTAGACAGAGTCATCCTAATGTAGATGCGCTAGTTTGGGCAGAGCGGCGACCACTCGCACGCGGTCGCTGAACTGTGGCGGCGGTGCCAGCACCGGCAGAACCGGGGCTGGCGGTTCACCGGTCGGTTCTTCTGGTGGCGGTGGCAGCTCTGCCAAGGAGACAGCCGCGCGCGTTCGCCTCCCGGGAGCCTTATCCACGTCGACGCCCAACCGTTCCGCCGCTGATCGGCCTCTCCCGCCCACGTTGCCTCGCAATAATGCCGCAGTAGCGCGTTTTCGGGTTAATGAATTATGTCGCTGCATCGCTGGAGGAGTAGCCAGACTCTCTGATGAGCTGTGCACGGGTTCCTTACTGATCACGTCATTTGAAGACTTGACGTTGACGAAACTGCAGAAGGAAACTTTATCTCGTCGTGGTTTAACTTGGGCTTCCTGGTCGGAAGAGACGCCCGACGAGGAGTTGTCTCCGTCGTCTCGTTCCGCTGAGAGTTCGTCGCCGCAGGATTTAGAGGATTTGAGTCGTGTTCTAATCTTCTGTAATTCGTCCACTGAGACTGAATGCTGCATTGAACTGGACCCTGTGCTGCTGCCGCTGAAATAGATTTTATTATTTAATACATAATTATGAAAAAAAGTGAGTTATATTATTCAAAGGTACTATGCCATACAGACGGTCGTAATTTAAACAATTAATGATTTGATGTATAAATTAGTATTTTTAAAACTACTTAAATTTGTTAAATAATTATAATTTTTATGAAACTATAGTGTCACCGATAGAAGTAGTAACATATACTAAACACAGCAATGGAAGAGTCACAGAATGATATAGTTTTAAGGCTTTACTACATATGACTTAAAACTGATGGTGTATAGAGTGCTTTAGACGAATGACACAAACATTTCCCCGACACGAACAGAAGCTTCCCCGATGCACAAATTAAAATTTAACTATACCTTTGCATGAAACATGTAACATTAATCAATTAGCCATCTCTTATTCGTAAATGATCCTGAAATTGGAATTTCATTGTTAGGAAAAAATATTGTTTTATTTGTGTTGGTTTTATTGATGAATGAAAAATGATTCAAATCGTCGTCGTCTCAATTTTTTTCATATTCAGTTTTGATCGTTCATCGTAATGATCAAGTAAAGACTATAAATGTAAGATGAACATGTTTTCATATTTATTCTTCACAGTGTATGTCATTTTAATTTAGTCGCTTTACATTCGCATCGCTTCATACGATTTTTAATCATTCTACTAATCTTATAAACGCAAATGTTTGTAAGAATATATGGATGTATGTTTGTTACTTTTTCATGCAAAAACTTCTGAATAAATTTTGATAAAACTTTACAATAATATAGCTTTCACATCAGAATGACACATAGGCTATAATTTATAATAATATAGTGTTTATTATCCAAAATACAGCGGGTGAAACCGCAGGGCGCAGCTAGTTTCTACTAGCTATGTTCTCATAGCTCTAAAACATTGATAGTGATGTTTTTTGTTACAATTGTATTTAGTTGGGCTAAAATATTCTCAAACTACAGTAACTTTTTCTGACATCCGATTTAAACGAAAGCCTATCTATACTAATATATAAAGCTGAAGAGTTTGTTTGTTTGCTTGAACGGGCTAATCTCAGGAAATAGTGGTCCGACTTGAAGAATTCTTTAAGTGTAGTAGCCCATTTATCGAGGTAGGCTATTGGCCATATATCACCACGCTACGACCAATAGGAGCGGAGCTACACGTGAACTAAGTCGCGCGGGTCAAATAGTATGTAATTACGATAGATTTAACTATAGTTTATTTTTTTTAAAAACGGATTTCTTCTGCTTTAATATGATGAGAGTAGGAATTATTACCTTGTATTGCTATTAGCGCTGGTCTCTGCGACGATGGGTGGTTCAATCTTCGGTTTCGGCGTGTCCTCGTCAGACTCAGACATGCTGTAGTCTGGCTCAGGAATAGGGGGTGCTGGAGTTGAATTCTAAAATACGAGAAGTTACTTATAAGATAACTATAACTTCATATTTTATAAAAGAAATCGTGAAAATAAAATTTAAGTTGAGTGAATAATGTTGAAATTCCCATTGGTGTCTTTAGGTGACAGAAGTTTAATTTTTTTTTTACCATATGGCAACATTATTGTTTAACTTTACTTTTATTGTAGCAAAGATAAATAGTAACACTATTTATTATTTTTTCTTTTTTATTATAGTAAAATAGTGTTTATCAAAATCTTAACTTAACAATGCCCACTGGTTACCCTTAGACGACTTCCTCATAAAAATGGGGGGAGTTTGTGTAATTTCAATTTTTTTGTTTTATCTAAATGATTCTAAATTTAATGTATTTAAAGTTGTATATAGTATATAAATGGTTATCTTTATAAACTGGATCATGGGAGTTAAAATACAAGCTGACGGTCATTTAAAGAATATGCTGTGCACGTTTTATATTCCAAAGAAGCATTTATAAATCACATTTAATCTCAATTCTTTTGGATTGCGATTGGTATATTATATTTGAAATGATTTTTAAACTTTAATAAAAATTATTATTGCCAATGATGCAATGAGTTGGAATGCAATGATCTAGTTGGACTGCTGTTGCTTAATTATCCTATTAAATTAAATAATACATACCTGTCTCACGAATCCCTTATGTAGGTTGATAGGTTGCGCATACTGGTGGGTTGCATCATCAGCTGAAGACGCTCGTGCTGGACCCGACCATGACCGTGGTGCACCAGCTTTGCGGATCTAAGTATATTGATATTTATATAATATTAAGGACAATGGTCAATATGGGTAAAATTGAGATAAAAATTATTTTTTACCTTATTACCAGTTATCATTATGATTAACTATGACATGTAATATAAAAAAAAGAAGAATAATAATTATATACTTACAGTATGTTCAGCAGTAGCAGGCCTGTAGGCCACCGCGGCAAGGTCACGAGGCGATGCGTATAGCTTAGCTGCAGCAGCGGGCCGGAAGGAAGAGGCGGGTGCACCGGGAGGAGGGGGAGGTGCTTCTGCCGGTGGAGGGCCACGTTGTGTACCTGGGGAAAGAGTGTTCTACTGTATCAGTTGTAACTCATGCTAAATATAATATATAAAATTCTCGTGTCGCGGTTTTTATTATAAAAATGCTCTGAAACGGCTCGACCGATTTTTATTAAATTTTGTGTGCATATCTGGTAGATCTGAGAATCGGTCAACATCAATTTTTTATACTCCTAAGTGAAAGGTCACCCTGACCTACCCTATTTATAAAGATATCTCACCATGTACATCTTCACTAGAGCGCGTTCGTGGTGGGTGAGCCGCCAGCTCTGCTGCCAAGTCCGGAGTAGAATGGAACTCACGACGTAGAGTGCCATTAGATTTGCTAAATAACTGAAATTAATACAAATAAGCACGAATTAATCAAGACTCTTTCTCGGACAAGTGTCAACTGTGAGAGAACAGGGGAGAAAAAGGCCTTGGTAGTCACGTTCTTACCTTGACTTTGTTTCGTTTCATTTCAGCAACTGATGCATACACTCTGTTAGGTGGTCGTGCGGGGGATGCTGGGGAAGCGGGTGGTGATCCGGATCCATCTTGAAAAGCTGATCGAGTCATCATTGCTCCACAGCTGCTTCTGTTAATACATATTCAATTTGAAACAAAGTGTTTTATGTAATCAAGCGTAAAAACTTACATTAGCATATACCTATTCAATTGTTAACTTACACATTTGTGTGCAATTTTTTATTTAGTCACCACTTTTCTTTATTTAGGGACATAAAGCATAACATTTCTAGCTCTATCTTTAGTGTTTAACTAAGTTTAAGTAAAGCAACTTCTACCTGGGAGGGAACGGGTTAGAATACAATTCCCTTCTGCCCCTGGGAAAGCATCTCGTAAGAGGCGAGCACCTCAGCACTCCCTTTGGTGGAAGGGGATCATAATCTCCGACTGGATTGCGATCACCAGCTTGCGAATCCCACCGCCAAGTATGTCTGACGCGTTCAGTTCGTGCTTAATGTGGGGCAGATCTACCCCTCTGGGAGAGGGCTCCCATCCCATTAATGCTGCTATTCTAGTGAACACCGGGATCTTGCTCAGGGTTCACTGAAACCGCAGTTTTTTTCTATTCGCTCGCCCTCCTCACTCTATCTTCGAAGCGGCAAAGTATCGGTAAAACTAGAGATACTCTCTCGTGTTTGTCGATGTCCATGGGCGACAGTGGCCACTTTCCAACAGGTGGACCGTCTGCTCGTTTGTCTTATCCGTCATTAAAAAAAAAATCACTAGGTAAGTAAAAATATTGTACATACGTATTATCATTATCAGCTTGTCTCTGGAACAGCTCCTCCAGCTCCGCAGCCGTTATTCTTCCAGATACTGGTCGAGCGCGTATTGATGCCGTTCGTGGCGCTACTGGAGTACCAGTTACAGGTGTGTTGCCTGTTATTTAAGAATAAAATATTTTTTTACAAAAACAGATACTTTTAAGAAGAAAAAAAAATTAAAATATATGAATATTTTTTTTAAATATAAGTCATAAATTATTTTATAAAGTATACTTACTGTTGCTATTGCCATGTAACTGTACAGATTCGGCTGATGACGATTTCCCAGCTACGCTTAGAGGTTCACAGCTTTCTTCTTTTTCGCCACCATTTTCTGGAAAATAATAAATTTATGTTTTTGACTATTGATATTAACTCAAAATATCAATGTAAGGGCAAAATTAATTATTAAGTAATATCATACCGAGACCTGCCACCATAGATTTAGCTCTAGCTCGACCAACACTTAAAGTAGTCCTTGGATCACGACGTGGTGGTGCTGGAGCTGGACTACGACCTGGAATCAAATACATCAGCAAAACTTAGTTAATATATCACTACATATTATTAAATAAAGTCGCTTCCCGCTGTCTGTCCCTCTGTGCTATGTATGCTCACATCTTTAAAACCAAGCAACGGATTTTGATGCGGTTTTTTCAGTAGATATAGTGATTTAAGAGGAAGGTTTATTTGTATAATACATGCATATTATAGGAGATAAACACTAGTAATTTTAGAGGTTTCTAATGTGACATCGTAGTTAGCAATGTAAGCGCAAAAAATGTAATTTTTCTTTTTTGCATTGCAAATGCTGGCTCAACCCTACGAGATAGATCAAAATAATGTACTACAGTATTGTACACCTTAAAAAGGTCTACAAAAAAGTCGGCGATGGTATTTTTCTATCTCTTAGGGATATTTTTACTTTACTTTTTACGAGAAATAATGGCTTATTTACGAAGCGATATTAGACAATATAGCATTAATCCTTATCCAATAAGATACCTTAAATACATTGTGCATTTTATATAGATCAATATGGCCCTTTACAGCATGAAATTTAAATGAATATATTCGAAGATATTACAGATTTAAAATGCAGAGACATAGCGGTTACGGCTAAATACACGTGTTAAATTGCACCCTATTATTGATTAGTACTAGTATATAAAGCTGAAGATTTGTTTGCTTGAACGCGCTAATCTCAGGCTCTACTGGCCCGATTTGAAAAATTCTTTCAGTGTTAGATAGCCGATTTATAGAGGAAGCCTATAAGCCATATATTAACACGCTACGACCAATAGGAGCGGATGATCACAGGCACGAAGTCGCAAGGGTCGGCCAGTAATATTTAAGGAGCTATCATATACAAACTAAAACATATTGAAAGCATAAAAAAAGTTGCTAAAACATTATTTTAAATATAAGAAACGTATAAAACCAATGCTTTTTATTCGTCTCTCTCTTCTAATAATTTATTTTTGTGATATATAGACTAATTATAGTTATCATACCTCCAGCAGCTTTCCTTGGTAATGTGGCAGCGTAAGGTCTTCCAGAGCTCGATAGTTGATTTTGTGACTTACTCGTCGGTACTGTACACGCATTGTTCTCGTTGCTGATTACTGTAAAAATAATATTTTCACGTACATTTTCATAGTTCAAGTATATCAAAAAAAAGTATTTAAAATATTAAGATTAACTCGAACATATTTGCATATTTTGATTTCAGTAAATATATGGTAAGTCGTAAATGGTAACCTCTACGTTACCAATTTTCTATGTGATATCTACTTTTTCTTTGTGGCTTCATAACGTATTTATAGTAACTAATATAAAACATAAGGTATACTCACTGTGACTATTGAGTGACACGACGGTCATCGAGACAAGTGCTCCAGAACTGCGTATCAGTTCTACTACGTGCTCGTGTGATGCTGCTGATACGTCTTCACCGTTAATCTATAAAAAAATAAATATATTATATACAAATTAAAATAACAAACAAAATTATTAAATTTACCGGATACCGGGTGTCAAGATAATTCCAAAATAAATTTAATTAAAAGATATTTAAAAAGATGTGTAAGTGCGCGACGGACTCGCGTTTAAAATCTGTTAATATTTTAAATGTCTACCGTGTTGCCGTTATTAATATCTCGATTAATAACGGCATTAAAATCATGTTTGTTGTATGGGAGTCTCCCTTAAATATTTATTTTATTCTGTTTTTAGAATTTGGTGTTATAAGGGCAACATAAATACATCATTTGTGAAAATTTCAACTGTCTAGCTATCACGCTTCATGAGATACAGCCTGGTGACAGACACACGGAGTAGTGATAATAGGATCCCATTTTTACCCTTTGGGTATGGAACCCTTAGAGTAGTGTTAGATCTCATAGTATTCGAGAAACAAAAAAAAACATAAGCTTCATTTAATTTAAAAAAATCTCGTAATGAATTAATTAACACTTACCGCAACTAAAAAGTCTCCCTTCCTCAATCCCGCTCGATCAGCCACACCCCCCGCGTCCACGTCATCCAGGTATTGCAGTGCTGGACATCGCTCTGAAGGTCGCAGCTCCATCAGTGGTGATGAGGCCTTAGCCCCTCGCAGTACGAAGCCGAAGCCCCGACGAGCGCGGTGCAGGACCACTGTTCGGGTTTCCATATTGCCGTATCTGCAATAATGTAATATAAATTGAATTATTATAATTGTATTTTGCATTCAATAGGAATGTAATAGGAATATCGCTTTATTGGTTTTTACGTTTGGGTATTTTAAAAGATTTGTAGTAACAAGTAGGAATCGTACATGATAAGGCTCTTTTTAAGGTCTTTTTATCCTCGACATTGTTTCGTGGCCTCGTAATTGGTAAAAACATTGTAAACTTTAGGTTCTATTTGTTAGGAGACCATTGGGAAAATGGTGAATATTTCTGAAGATTATTTCTTCTGTTTCTGAAGATAATATTGAAATTTTAAATAATAGACCATTGTCACCCTTTAATGGCAACTGTTGAGCCGAGTCACCTCCTCAGAAGTCCACCACGTTGGACAAGTGTGGGTTGGCAGATTTTACACACCTTTTGAGAACATGGAGAACTCTCAGGAGTGCAGGTTTCCTCACGATGTTTTCCTTCACCGTTAAAGCAAATGATATTAAGTTTCTTAAAACACACATAACTCAGAAAAGTCGTCGGTGTGTGCCAGTAGACATAAACGTCTTAATCACTGCGCCATCACTGCTTTAGAAAGGATCATATCACAAAAATTTTTACCTTCCGTTTTTTGTAAATAATTTTCGAAGAACTCTGGAATAACATAACGATCTAAAATCAGTATTATTAAAGAAGCGCTTGAACATCTCCTTTGAAACGCACATCGATACAGAACAGAACCATTGTTAGAACGAAATTATTTTGTTGACAAACCTACACAATGTTTGCTTATTTAAAAAGAGTAATTTGTTTTGAAAGACAAAGGTATTGTCGTATTAAGGTAAACTAAAGAGTTGAATATCTGTCTAGAAGTTTTAATTACTTAGAGATTATTTAGAAATTATTTAAAAAGTTTGTAAGTGTTTTCTGACACGAAAAATTTGGAAATCGCTTATAGTAAGGTTATAATAATATTATACCGATAATGAAATATGTCATTTAAAGACTTAAAACAATACGGCCGAAATTAATCATCAATCGCAATCCTAAATCTTTCCATCATGGATTAAATAATTCAAATTTGAAATCCATTTTTAACCTGTACTATAAAATCCGGGTATCTCCTGACGGAGTAGACGCTGAAGAACTGTTCTACGATAAGGACGGTTACCTGGGGGATAGAGGGAGCTGGAATCACAAGACACAACGTAAACTTTGAAAAGAACTGGACCAGATGGATACCAAAAAAAGGAATCAAAAAGGTTACCTTGCTATAATCCGCGGAAACCTGAACAACTCGTCTCGTACGGCACAACCCAGAAGAGCACACCGCCCACATACAAGTGAGACGCGCGAGCCCAAACCTGGACACACCACACAAGTAGATCGCTCTTTCGCAAGTGACGCTTGTAGAGTCAACTACTCCTGAAGATGCTTCGTTTCGGAGCCAAACGTACGTCGGTTGTTCAGAATTCCGCGGATTATAGCAAGGTAACCTTTTTGATCATGAATTTCCGCAAAGTAACGCCTGATTCAATTCAACAGATGAATACCGATCAGTTGCCGCTATAATATTCACAAATTGTATACAACATGCATAATATGTAATTCCTGCGGGACTGAATAAGATCAAGCGCACAGCACAAGACCGATCGGAATGGAGAGTCCTTCTCGACACCCCATTTGGGGGACATAGGAACATAAGTCAAGTAAATCATAATATGGGATTGAATCGACTGGTGGCGCCATCTAGTTTCATTTTGTTGCGTTATATTTACTAGATCTTGTTGTGTAAATAAAATAATAAATACAACTTACGTTTTCTTTATCCGAGGCGCTGTTGCACTGTATGTCTTGCTGAGTGCCATCTCTCGTCTACCAGTTACTCGCGAGTGATGGATGGGACCTGATGATAATACCTGAAAATGTAACATATTAAACAGATGAGTCAGCCATAAAAAAAAATCAATTCAATGACTTTCTTAAAGTAACGTGAAATTTTAAATAATTTTATTTATTTATTTATTATAACAAAATTATGCTATTTTATTTTTATCGCGGTCTCCTTCGTCGCCACACATATCTATCAGGAACACACAGTTGTATCTGCTCCAGTATATCTGGCTGATATAACCTTCCTCTAATTAACTTTGAAGCGTCAGTAGCTCAGTGGTTCGGGCGCTGGATTCACGATCAACAAGTCGTGGGTTCAAATCCCGGACATAGGACTACTGGCGTGGCCCACTCCTAGCACAAGCTTTAGCTTAGTTGGAGGGGTAAAGGGAATACTAGTAGTATGTGATCCATACTGCTAGTAATCTTATAAAAAAAAAAAAAAATTAACTTAAATAGGAACAGAGTTAGTGCAAAATTTCTCCTGACCCTTAACTCGTTGTATCCTACCATATCCAAGACAAACAGAGTAGGATACATCGGCTAATAAAATGGATATACTCCATAATATTTAAGGTATAAAAATCTCATAAATTTATTTTGGATTCGTTACAAAATAAGGATATACTTGTGTTCATAAGGGCTCCAAATTGTGGCGTTAATGTTTATTAATAAGGTAATAAAGTTTTACATACTTGATGCAAATGTGCATTCTGCCTCAGGCGAACTTCCTGCACACAGTGCGCAGGGAACAGGCCACATGCTGCAGATCCACGAACCGAACCCTCCAACAACCCGTCGTCTGTTGCACCCGTCACTATTATTTAGATAATTTGAAATTATAGTGATATAATGTAAATTACAATCTTCATACACTATGTTAAATATTGTCAATTTCGAACTGTTTATACTTTATACTATTACTAGCTAGATTTGTTAAATTTTATCAAAATCGTTTCAGCATTTTTCACCCTTTAAACCATCCTTGGACTCGGAATAGTAATTCAAAACCGAAATTACCCAAATCGGTTCATTCGTTCTCAAGTTTTAGTGAGACTAACGAACATCAATTCATTTTTTTATTAAGATGATCTGTGTCTGTCGCGCTTTCACACCAAAACTACTGAAATTCAGTACACAGATAGTCTAAAGACTGAGAAAGGACATAGGCTACTTTTTAATGCGAAGAAAGGACTGTAAGGGGTTGAAAGGTGGGGATGAAAAGTTGTATCGAAGTATCGTCCTTTTTAGAGCTAGAATTTGTGTTGTAGGCTGTTGATTCGATATAACTAAATATGACATTTAAAGTTTGTACCCTTGTGGGTAAATCAATGGTGTAAAATAACAATAGGGACAGACACTTTTCCACGCAAACTAACTAATTTTGTAAAGATCCGTAGGTAAATTTTAACTACTTTAAAAATAAGTTATTTTGATTAAGTTATATTAGTTAAATTGTACCAAGACAAATGCTCTTAGTGTAACGAATATGTAACAAATGCATTAATTGCATATTGCGTTAAAAATTGTTAGTCACTTCAACAAATTGCATACATAACATTAGTTTGTGCGAATGGTTATTCTGAAGGATGCTAAAATAGATTTTTTAGGTATACCTTTTGCGGAGCTAAAATTATTTGATTTTTTTTTCAATTATAATGTTTATTGTTTACCCTCGATAATATCTCCCTGGTTGAGCCGCAAGTGGCCGGGCGCGGCGGGCTCGTAAGGCTGCAGACACACTACAGTGGCGCCGGTGGGCTGCAGCGAGCACGTGGTGTCGGACGTGGAGGTGCCCACGCCGCTCGAATCCGAGATGATGTCGCTGGTGTCCGCGCTTTTATCTGTAGACACGTCCGCGCTCGCGGGTCAGTGAGACCATTTGTAACGGCCTTATTTGTGTTGTTTGATAATATTTAATCACCTTTTTTGCTTTTAAATTTTATAATACGCTTAAGTTTAAGTTTAGCTATCAAAAAATCAGATCACACACGGGTCGGGAAACTCCCTAATCGAAAAAAAGAGGGTGACCCTAAAAAATTTTAAAGGAATGAAGCGGACAAGCGGACCGTGGAACATCTATATTATTAACATTTACACAGAACATGCAACGATGGTGAATGGTCGGTGCATGGTGATGGTTGTTCGTCACACGAGTGTATAGGTGCTCGGTGTGAACGAAGCTTTACCTGTAAGAATACTCGCGTCGTCCTCGTGACTCGGATGGCTCGCGTCGCTGATGCTTGAGGATGCAGAGGAAAATGGGCGTTCGAGACTGCACGGCGAGTTGGTCGATCCTTGTGGTCTTCGTAAGATTGTGTCCAATTCGGCCGGTATCCGGGTAGAGGAGGCAAGGGAAGACCTATCCCCCGCCGTCCACCACCCGCCCCACGCCCCCGATCTCCTCTTCGGATTGTATCGCGGTGGACCCCGAAACGGCACTGCAATCGTTTCGTTACGAACCGAACAAAAATAGTAAACAAAACGTGCGAGAAAATAATTTTAAAATGTCCCAATGTAATCCCAATATCGATAGTGTGAAGATTTCAACACAATAGAAATAAACGTGCTTAAAATAAATAAATAAATTATAAGGAATATTAAATACATTATGTATTACATAAATACACCGTACATATATAGACGAGGTTTACAATTTACGTGTTATACGTTACTAGGTTTGTTTTATATACAACCATCACCATTATGATAGTAAGCAATGGAATAGAAATATTTGATTGAATAGATAGATGGATGGTCTCATGCAATATGGCATAAGTTTGCTATGCTAGATATTATGTAAATAATTACACACAATACTATAAAAAGCGACGTGCATTATTATGATAGTTAGTAACACTGTCAATAAATTGCGCCAAATAAGAACTTGAATTGTGTATAAAACCCAAATGTTAAAAGCCAAAGAATAAGCATATTGAATTGAATCAGGCGTTATTTTGCGGAAATTCATGATTAAAAAGGAATCAAAAGGTTACCTTGCTATAATCCGCGGAATTCTGAACAAACCCACTCGTACGGCACAACCCAGAAGAGCACACCGTCCACAGAAAATTAAGACGCGCGAACCCGAACCAGGACATACCACACAAGTAGAGCATCGCAAGTGACGCTTGTAGAGTCAACTACTCCTGAAGATGCTTAGGTTCGGAGCGAAACGTACGTCGATTGTCGAGCGATCTACTTGTGTGGTGTGTCCTGGTTTGGGTTTCTGTGGACGGTGTGCGCTTCTGGGTTGTGCCGTACGAGTGGGTTTGTTTCGAATTCAGCTGATTATAGCAAGGTAACCTTTTTGATTCCTTTTCAAAGAATAAGCCACTTTAAATATATTTAAAATAATGATTTTTTTTCCCTTTTTAATTATGGGTTTAAGAATCTGCAGAATTATAAAAAGTGTTTCATATAATTATTATTTTCAAAAGATCTATAATAAAAATCCAATAATAACCAATCCTCAAAGAATTAGAAAGACTTAGAAAAATAATTAAATTCTTGTTTGTCGCAGATAGAGTATAAAATTGAACATATAATCCCATCCGATAAATTATAAAATATTATAAAGCGGCAGCCACAGCCATGCTATATTAATAGTTTAACTCACCAACTTCATCCGATTTATAATTCTTTATGACCTCAGCCAATTCCAAATTACCAGCTATAACGGCGACCTGTAATCATTATTATACTTTTATTAGTATTAAATTAATATCAAAATTTTTTTGACGTCACACAGATCAATAAAGTAATAGTAGAGCTTAGAGGATCCCAAGTAAGGCGTTAAAATCGTTAACAGATCGGCTAAACGGATGAAAGTCATATTTATTCAAATAAAATATGGATCTGAACATATATCAATAGGGATGCCATAAAAATATGATTAAGGCTGTAATTAATTAAAATTATAAAGATTTTTTTTTCAAAATCACTGATGTGATGACCAAATGGACTAAACTCCGAAGGAAAGCTTATAATATGTACAATGTGCCTCGACTAGGTTGTGTGCATTTATCTGCTCCCTACTTCCCGGTTCCCGTGTTAAAGTTTAAGTGAGTTTATATTAGTAATTGAGCTCATCTGCTAATCAGTTGAAATTATATCAAAATTAAGGCAAATATGGTGTATAGGGTTGCCCCACCAAAATCCGGTTCAATATAACGGTTGCCAGACTTAAATTATGAAAATAATACTAAACGCGGGCTTACTTGGGATTTTAGACCATAAGTCCCGTTGATTCAAAATCTAGATTTATATGTAATCCATACAAATAAATAAAATTATAGTGTCTGTTTGTAATATTAAAATAACTGCTTTTTACTAAGTGCATATGGTTGTATACTCGCACACGGTGTATGTCTGTCTGTTTGTTCCGGTTAATCTCAGAAATGGCTGGACCGATTTTGACGGGACTTTCACTGGCAGATAGCTAATGTAACAAGGAGTAACTCAGGCTATTTAAAATCTCGCTACGACCCATAGGAACGGAGCAACACGTGAACGAAGTCGCGCGGCGAAATTCGTCACGAAGGGGAAGGATAAAAAAAACGAGTTTCTACAAATATTTTACCTGGTAAGGAGTCTGGTTAGCAAAATTCAGGGATTCCTTATCACAGCCCCTAAATAAAAGCTGTCTTGCACATGAATCCTGTGCATTGACTGCACACACATGTAAGGGCGTGTTTCCAGATGCATTCCGTCCATTCATATCAGCGCCGTAGAATAAGAGGTGGTCTAGGTGCTGGACTAGGCCGTTGCGACATGCCTGAAAATTAGATAGTTAGCAAATGTTTTACTGTAATTGAAAATTTAATACATTTCATTTAATGCCAACTAATTCAATAACAAACCCAAAACGTCGAAATTATTAACTTGGGTTGGTTTCGTTTTATCATCTATTTTTGGCCTATTTATACATAATATGGGTTTATTTTAGTGACAGTATCAGAAAAAGAGATTTACTTAAATCCTTAATATTATAAATGCGGAACTAACTCTGTCTGTCAGTCAGTCTTGTTGTCGCGCTTTCACGCCAAAGCTACTGAACCGATTTAAATAAAAAAATTTATACAGATGGTCTACAGCCTGAGAAAAAACATAGGCTACTTTTTAGTTGAAAGGGGGGATTAAAAGTTGTATGGAAGTATCGTCCTTTTAAATTGTTGTCGTTGATTCGAAATAAATAAATATGACATTCAAAGTTTGTAAATAACAAAAGAGCATAGCTAGTAGACAGTATTTTGTAATTTCTTACTTTGTAACCTATAACACTGAATATAAACTACAATACCTGATGTACTTCCTGCCATCCTTGCAAATCAGTAGCTCCAATAGTAGCATGGTCATGTAGTAACGTTTCACACAATAAAGGATCGGTTTTATTTGTAACCGACAGATATAAGGGCGTTAATCCTTTGCCATCCTTATAGTTCGGCGATGCTCCCAGTTCTAGTAGAGTTTTGACAGCTTCTAAGGAGTTCTTTTCCACTGCTCTATGCATCGCTGTACTGCCATCTTTATTCCGATAGTCTAGTAAGGCTCCACCGTTTACAAGCGCGATTAATATTTTACCGGGTGATTTGAGGCCAGCTGCGATTGTTAATGGGGTTTCTGTAAACAGAATAAAGATAAAAATTAATTTTCGCAACATAAGAGAACGTAACCATACTACGTGACCAGTTCCGAGGAGGGAGAGAGGTCTTCAAAATACCACGCTTGGTTGACGGGTGAGGGACAGGGTCTTGGTTTTCGCCACGTAGTCAATATTTTCTAGGAAAATCTTGAGCTATATTCAAATATGACATTAAAGTTAGTTTTTTATTTAATGAAGAAATGATTTTTATTTAAGTTTGTGTCGGCATAAAAGAATTTAAAACAATATTTTTGGCATATACTACTTGTAGTCAGAGAGTAAAAATTGGTGACGTAGTATGGATATGTTCCCTAACACCTATAGAACTATTTGGATTACGAAAAGCAATTATAATTTACATAGATATGAGATATATAAGAAATTAATTCAAGTAGTGTCATTGCAATGTACTAGAACTAGTTCTTTCGTAATTATACCGATAGTGTAATTTGTAATAGCTAACATCTCCATATATGATAGGGATTCTATAAGGATCTATTTTAGGACCCGTTTTCTTTATTTTTAGAATAATTTTGAATACCAAAAATATTAACAAATATATAAATTCCGAAGTCAATTTAAGCCTACTCGACGGAATATGCGCATACTTATAGTCCTGTACAGTTTACTCAAAACCTCTTGTCCATCTTACTTATGGGAGCGCTTCCAAGAGTGTTCTTCGAGAAATAGACCTGTACCCAGTTGTGTAACAACAAACTAACGATCCCTACATGTAATATCACTTTTTACGAAAATTATTTCCAACTTTACAAGGATAATCCGACCACATCAACCTAAATTTAAGATTGAAGGAACACTTTATTTCTCTCATTTGTTAATATTATAGTATGTATGTCGGGGTATAGTTGGGGTAGGATAATAGTGAAGGCCGTGTCGGGCTATAATTAGAGTAGGATAATAATAAAAAAAATTAATTGTCAATTCCGTCGCGATTTTTATATTCAAAGATTTTTGACAGCCTCAAACAAGTAAACGATTATCGATTAATTGCGACGCCAGCGCCATATTTCCTATTTCTTGATTTACTTCGGATAATAATAAAGAAAATTAATCATCATTTCCGTCGCGTCATTTTAATATTCAACGATTTTTAACAGTCTCAAACGAGTAAAAGATTATCGATTAATCGGGATGCCAGCGCCCTATTTCCGTTTTGTTGATTTACTTCTCCCCACTAGTGGAGGGACATTGCTACCATTGTCTAGTCCCTTTATATTCCCCGACTGACGCAGTACACTTTAGTCTCTCGACAAGTCTCTTTGAGTGAACATCACCTGGAGTTGAAGTGTAACAAATAGTGTGTCGCATCACGGATATTGGACATATCGGACTAAGGATCATGTGAGTTCCTACGTCTTATTTATTATGAGTTACCCTACATTGTATTTAGATGTGTTAACACAACCTTAGGTTAGGTTTATGTTAGGTATCTTCTTATGAGTATGTACTTAGTATATTGTAGTTATTATTACTTATAAAGTTGTTATAACTAGCTGTGTCCCGCGGTTTCACTCGCTATAATATGGATAATTCACACTATATCATTATAAATTATAGCCTATGTGTTATTCTGATGTGTAAGCTATATTATTGTAAAGTTTCACCAAAATCCATTTAGTCGTTTTTGCGTAAAAGAGTAACAAACATCCATACATTCTTACAAACTTTCACGTTTATAATATTAGTAGGATTATTTTTTCTGCCTGCATCGCTTTTTCTAATAATCTTCTCCTATACCTAGGGGTTACTGGAAGAGATCTCTTCTAAGAGATAAGCAATCCTTTGTACACTTTTCTTATATTTACCAATTTTGTATATAGTTTAAGGTACAAGAATAAATAAATAAAAATAAATTTTATACAATTTCGTAACAATAACATATGACTTAAATCTCGCTTTTACTTTTACACATGTTCGATCGTGAAGACCATGAAAATAACACCTTTTGTTCATATTATGTGAAATACTCAATTAGTTTCAGTCATTTTCAAGGCCAGAATATTTATCTCAGATTATCCACACTGAATTGATACAATATGGCATAACAATAGAAACCAATACAATTGTATTCGAACGTACACAGTAAATAATGTTGTACATTTTTCATATAAAGTCTATATTAGCGTGTATAATTTTGCGCATTACATGCAAGTAGTTAGCACTAAGTAGAGGTGAAACAATGGGAGATAAAACATCCGTACATAATGATAATAATAGCTTCTGTGTATAACAGTGCTACCGATTGGTGGACTCCAAATTACCCGTTTTCCTAAAAACAATTACCCGATTTTACCTCAAAAGTATGTTCTTACCAAATCTCTAAAATTTATTTGATTCTAAATAACTTAGCATACAAAACCTATTATTATTATCTTTTTTTGTACATTCATGGAATTATACAAATGATCCTAGTCAACTGTGTGTTTATATTAAAACGTTTTGTAAATCTATCGATATTGTTTTTTTTAAATAAAAATAACTTTGATGCAGCGAAAGTGAGTTCAGAATACTCATCATCATTATTACTATCACAACTCTTTGATAGTCCACTGCTGAGTGGAGTCTCGGGGAATGAGAAGGGTGTTAGGCCCTAGTCAGCCACGCTGGCCTGGTACGGTAGATTTCACACATCTTTGAGAACTTTAGGGAACTCTTAGGAGAGGAGGTTTACTGCCGAAGTTTTCCTTCACCGTTAAAGCAAGTGATATATAAAAAAAACAGTGATGGGTCAATGGTTACTTACTGCTGTAATTCTTATACGAACCCGAAATATCGGAATACTATTTCAACTGAAATTATAACTATATAATTCTTAGTTTGGATGTGAAAAAAGTATTAAATAATGTCTAAATTTATTATTTCAATTAGTAATAACATTTATGAGAAATTAGCTAGGAATTTTTAAATTACCAGTCAATCCTCGAATTACCCGATAATTGGGTAATTACCCGCACTTTGGTAACTCTGATAACAAGCGACTTGATCCTGAATGGAGAAGCGGTGGGTTATTGGAGCGAGTTGGAAGTCGTGACTGGCGTTTGAAATTGCAGGTGTATCGAACATTTAACTGATCTGATCTGAACTTTGAATCAACTATCTTATCAAAGGAATAATATTACTATAACTTCAACTATTGTATTATTATATTTATCTTTAGAATCTTTACCACTTGACACATTTTTTTATCTTTTGATACTGAGTAGCTATGTCACAATGTGTTTATCAACAGATTTCGCAATTTTCAAGATCTGAGATGCTAGAAAAACATAGATAATTGTGCCCTAATTTCAATATAATATTAATTGTATTGCCTACTCATACTTCACTTTTAGATTTGTATAAAACTTACCGCCAGTGTCTTGACAATGAAAATTAGGATCCAATCCTTTAGCGCAAGCTTTGGTTATTTTGTCTATCTGTCCATGGGTCACATGTTCCAGGAACCGACGGAGATTTGCTCGCGAATGCAGAGCCTTTAACGTCTTCTCATCCAGTTTCAACATTTTGTAAACTCGCCGCTTGTATTTTAACTGAAAATTGTTGATAAACATTAGAAATAACCATCTAGGTTTGATCAAACATATTTCAAGTCACGTTAATTTAACTCCTCGTAAATTTTGTTTATGGTAACGTGGGAGTGACAGAAAAGCTACCATTGCTTGAATGGAATATTAGCACAAAAGTTCAAGGACACCAGACAATGACGCATTAATCCAAATTTATATTCCGCGTCTACCTTCATTTTAATCTTATATCTCAAACATAATTTATTCTCTACCTACATGTAGTCTAGCTCCTGTCTTCATTGTTAAAGTTAAGTATATCGTTTTTTTTACAATTACCTCAAGGTATCCAACAGGTCCATTGAAAGGATAGTCTCCAAGACGTCTTTCTTCATCCAGGAATTTTCCAGCCTTGCCATTGACCGGTGGACAGAATAATCCATAATTGAAGCTCTCTTTCAATTCCTGAAAAGAAAGAGGAACATTTAAAAATCATTTTAAAATAATAGTAGTAACATTAGTTTAATAAACCTTCACTACTTATAAAATGGATGGTTAACTTTTTTTAGGAAGTGTCGCATATTATTTGATTTGATTTGCCGATAAGTAAACTCATAATACATTGATTGTGTCGACTTAACATTTTCTGTCTATTTGCTCAGCCGATCTAACTGGATAAAGAAGTAAAAAAGTGTAATTTAAATATACATTTAGTGTCTTATTTACAGTGTACAGCATATTCGATATACCAACACTTAGTTATTTAAGTTTAGTGGGTTGTTAGATAAAGTTATTCTCTGATATTCTATAACTCATATTTTGTAATTTATTGCAGTTAAAAATCTTGTTATACTACTAAAATATCAAATCAACAAAGTGTTTAAATAGCTACAAAGTTTGCTGTACTGAGGTCTATTATTTCTCATTATATATAAAGTTAGTATGAAATAATATTTTCACACAAAAGGGTTATGTCAGCGAGCGATTAATCTAGATTACAGCTACAAGAAGTTAACACACCGCTAAGCAAGCGTTTTCAACCATTAATCTTTTAGGTAATCGTTAACCAATTAAAAGTACACTCTTGCACTATATTTATAAAGTAATTTTTATTTATTACGAGTATAGTCAAAAGAAAGGCCTTTGATTGTGTTCAACATGAAACACTTTTAAAAAAACTTAATTATTACGGTATATGTGGTGTTTCTCTGGATCTAATTGCCTCATACCTAAATCAAAGAGTCCAGAGGATTACTATTAATGGTGTAAAATCTTCTGGATCTTTGCTACAAATGGGCGTTCCACAGGGATCCATTTTAGGCCCGTTTTTATTTTTGATTTGTATCTGCCATACTATGTGAAGAACTTGTGTGATATTGTACTTTTTGCTGATGATACATCTCTTTTATTTAAAGTAAACAGAAATAAACATAATTATGACGATGTAAACAGTGCATTATCTTCAATTAGGTTCTTCAATGGTTTACGGTAAATAACTTAGTTCTTAATGCTAAAAAAACTAAATGCGTTGAGTTTGCTTTACCTAATGTTAAGAAACAAAAATTTAACCTACGTTTAAATAATGAAATTTTAGATGTGGCGGACTCGACGGTATTTCTGGGTATAACTTTAGATTCAAAACTCCAGTGGAACCCCCATCTATCATCTCTAGCGGGAAGACTCAGCTCAGCTGCCTACGCAGTAAGGAGAGTCAGACAAATGACTGATATCAATACTGCTAGGCTAGTTTACTTCAGTTACTTTCACAGTATTATGTCTTATGGCATTTTACTGTGGGGTAGGGCCGCGGGCATTGAATCCATTTTTATTCTTCAAAAGAGAGCTGTTCGGGCCATTTATAACTTAAGAGCGCGGGATTTCCTTAGAGATGTATATAAAAAAATAGACGTTCTTACAGTCCCATCTCAATACATATATTGTAATATTTTGTTCATTTACCAGAATATTAATTTGTATTCAAAACACAGTGACAAACATAATGTTAATACTAGAAACAGAAATAAACTTGTAACGCCGTACTATCGTCTCCACAAAGTGAGTAATAGCTTCATGGGGCTTGGTGTTCGCATCTACAATAAGTTTCCACAGCCTATATTAGACTGGCCACTTCAACAATTTAAAACTCGTATCAAGAAGTCATTAATATATAAAGCATACTATAATGTACAGGATTACTTAAATGATGAGAATGCTTAGAATCTAATTGACGTTGACTCTCAAGTAAAATGATTTGTATAACAGACTATGTAAACATGGCTTTTTGAAAAGAGCGACTGTTGAGTTTCTGGCCGGCTCTTCTCAACAGAAAACTGCTTTCCGAGCCGAAATTTTTGACGTTTCAAAAGTACTTTTCAAAAAAGTCTAATTGAAATAAATAATTTTGATTTGATTTGATTTGATTTGAAAAATTACTCTACTCAGGTACTAATGCTAATTACAAAATCAACCTAAATGGATTTTCAGAATAACATAGAATATTTTTTTTCTGTTGGCTATAATTGTTTATTTCTATACTTAATCTATGAAATAAGATCATAGAAGTAAAAAGAAATTAAATCATTTTTATTATGATTTTTACCAAATTTATTTATTTCGTCATTTTTGATCTTCCTGTTACTGATTCCTGTTTGTTGAGTATAAAATTAAAAGCCTGAATTTTTAGAGACAAAAACACACAATATAATAAATGTATGAATAGTCTTCGTTAATAACATTTAATAAAACACCCAAAGAACATACTTAAATCTTGCAACTATTATTCTTTTCACAATACTCAATTACATATATGATCAGTATTATTGAACATGTTTGTTTACTTAGAAAACCGGCCAAGTGCGAGTCGAACTCGCGCACGAAGGGTTACGTACCAATATTTGGCACTTTAACTTGTTTTTGAGGTAGCACGATACTTTTGGTTGTGATTTTTAGTTAATAATAAGAGTTTGTATGGAAGCCTCTAAATTTTTTTAATTTTAATTAATGTATTTATTTTTAAAATTAATATATAACTAAATATTCTGTGAATATTTCAAGTGTCTACTTGATGCCGTGTTAATAATGAGCAAAAAACGGCATTAAAATCACGTTTGTTGTTTGGGAACCCCCCTTAAATATTTATTTTATTCTGTTTTTAGTATTATTATTATAGGAACAACAAAAATACATTATAAGTGAAAATTTCAACTGTCTAGCTATCACGGTTCATGAGATATAGGTGGCTCAGTAATAAGGTCCCGTTTTTACCCTTTGGTTACGGTACCCTAAAAAAAGGCAAAAAGTTTTTTGTCCAGTGTAATTTTATACCACAAATTAATAAATAAAAAGTTTTAATCGAATGTAATTGGTATAGACCGGCTGTATTTTAACGATTTACGATGCAAAGATTGATGGACGCGGGAAAAGGATGGAGCGTCAGAACAGAATGCCGCAATCAATGCTGCAACATTACCAGCGAATTGTCAGGTCAAGCCTATGCAGAACTTATAAATGACCTTACACAGAAGATTTATGAGCCTCGAGAGAAACTATTCACCTATATTAATTAGACCGATAACATAGACACTAAAGCCTAACGGTGTACCAGTTCATAATTTAGTGCCAATAACTTGTGTACACGGAATATAATAAATGTAATGTTTTTGTATTCTAAATTGCTCGGTGTCCGCTTTGCATTAATTAGTAGCAATGGTATTACTAATGCTGTAATACAAATTATGAAACTAGTTGCTATAGAATTAACAGTTTTGCAACTATCATAATATTAATACATATTTCCATAAACTGAAACTGCTGGGCTTAAACTGCATTTTTTAAATGATAGAGCCAACGGTCAACCCGATGAAAACTGAGAAGAGAGTATCTCTTGTGTTGCAGACGCTTTGCCACCTCGAAGATAGAGTGAGGAAGGGAATAGAAGAATATTGCGGTTTCAGTGAATCCTGAGCAAGTATCCGGTGTTCACTGGAACCGCAGCATTATTGGAATGGGAGAGGGCCCTCCCTCTGATTATTTGGTTAGATTTGGCTCACATGCTAGTCGGGGAACAGATCTATCGAGATGCTTTATTCTAGCCCCTCACGGGTTATAATACATTTTATATATCTTCAAATTAGTATAAAATTTTACATTGTTTTGAACTTAATAACTTATCACGTTAAGTGTACTTGCAGTATAACGTGCAGAAAACAAGTTTAGTTAATGTTTATTTTATAATGGAGTGAACAGCAAGATCAACAGCTATGATATATAGAAGAGGCATTAACAACTTTGTTTACTAGAATTATTAAGGAAACTTAAGAAATGATTGAAGAATGGAAACTTAGTAAACATATCTCGTGTAGGCGTGTCACCATGACGCATTCTAGATTCTATATGTTAGCAATTATAAGGTCTAGAACAGTGATATTCTAAAATCTTACTACAAAACAAATAAGTTTTATAAAGCATTAGAGATGGAATAAAGATTGAACTTGATTGAAGACACGAACGTACATCATCTCATGGTATTTTTAAAAGTATCGAACCTAAATAAATTTTAAAGCTTTCCATGTCTATATTTCAACCAGCATCATTGGTTGAAATATAGGCTTTGATAGCGAGAAATTGTTTTGAATGTCCAGAGTTTAGTTGTCCATATAAGTGTAAGCCGGCCACGCACCATGTTCGGCATTTCCTCGTGTTTTTGTCATCCTGCGTCATGCTTTATGATGTTTGAACCAGATAGAAAATTAGTTCTTCCGAGTGACGTGATTTATAATTGTTTCATGTTCTTGTCTATACTTTAGATGCGATACAATGCGTTAGTTCTCTTGAAGAGAAGAAGCTTATTTTTCAACGAGTCACAATTTTTTTTATATTTTCTATATTTATATTATATTACAGAGTTCTTAGTGATTAAGTAGTTGATGTCTACTCTGGAGGTCCCATCGATCGATTTGATCCTGGGCACATACTTCTGACTTTTCTGAGTTATGTGTGTTTTAAGCAATTAAATATCACTTGCTTTAACACATACACAACTTTACTGAAGGAAAATATCGTGAGGAACCCTCTTAGAAGCTAAGTTGTGTGTGAAGTCTGCCAACCCGCACGTGGCCCGGGTGGTGGACTAACCCATCTCAACTTAACCTTATCCTTCCTCATTCTTAGGAGGCTGGCTCAGCAGTGAGCATTAAAGGGTGATGATGATTGTAAAACCAATTTTATTCTATTCATTAGTTCAGCTCCGTTCTACATTTATCTTACTTAGATAAATGTAGAACGGAGCTGAATGAATAAAAAAAATCAATTTTTATTTAAATATTTAGAATTTTTTTTATTTTAAAGGTTTTTTTTATTTTTTTTTTAAATTATTTAATAGTCATTACTATAATAATGAAACAAAATAGTAAAAGAAAATGCGTGTTGTTAGTGGCGTGAAAATTAATATCTTAAGCATTAAATATTTTCTGAATTGAGAAGTAAATAAGTAAAGTTTACTCAGAAATCTGAGGCAGAGCTCCTTTTCATTATATTTATCTTTCTTTTCAACCTGGCTTATCTCGGTATCATTACATTTGTAACATAAAAGTAGGTCAAGTGTAATTATATTAATGGTAGACGAGTATTTTTTTCTAGAATACTGTTCTGATTACAAATCCCCTTAGGGATAAGGTTTTAATATGAAAACTCCTAAATTTGTACAGAAATATTTGCAGTTCTATCTTTTAAAATTTTTTGACATCAAAAATATTAAAATTCAATTACTTTGTATGTAGGTTTGATAGGGAATGAAAATATTTTATACTTTCTTAATAGAGTATTGCTTTACTAATATGTATTATACTTTTGATCCTTGCCTAACTACGTAAAACATTTGTGCGAGGTTTGGATTCACCTCAGAAGTGTGGATCTAACCATGTACTCTGGTTCCAATTGAATTGCATCCATGTTCTACTTGCCTATAGTTTGCTATATGTTAACTACAAAGTGCTATTCTGCCATTTTATGCGGAACTTTGCGGTCAACCGCAGCTTTGAAACTATGGCGGACATAATATAAACTTTTGACCAACCATTCTACATGTTTAAATGTAGCTATTTTTATTTATACAATTAACTCTAAAATCGAAGCCTTATTTAATGTAAAAGCAAAACGAGGACGTGGTAACTGCTAGCATTTAATATTAGAATTAAAATTACATATAGGAAGCCAAATTAGAATATTAGTGTTATAAATGTAAGAGAAGATTTATAGTTAATGTAAGAAACTATTTTCTGACTATGAGTTTTTTTTGTAAATATACCTACTATATTACACGCGTGATACTAGAATAAGTACCTCGTAAACAGATTCATCCTTTTTTGTGCTATAAAGTAGACTTAATTTTACAATTATTGGTATATAGGCAACATGCAACAGAAGCAATGCATGTACCTACCTCAAAGAAATTAGGTTGAAAAAAGCAATATATTTTGTATAAAATCGCATCTTTTCTAGACGAAATGTAAGAATATAGACAAATTTAATTAACAAAACCTTATTTAATCCCATTATTGTTAGATGGATTTACGAAATGAATGAGGATATATTTACAAGAACCTCTCGTTTGAAATAATTCGGCATCTGTTTTATATCAGTTACACTATAACTTTCGAATGACAAATTTAAAATCTACTAAGATTATTCTCAATGAACTTTTAATGTAGGTATACTTATTTATATAAGGAAAATTGTGATAGGAACTCGACGTCCGAGGAATCAAACCGTGATATTAGTTTTCCCTGACGAAAGCCTCAGAATATTGCGATTTCCATATTATTTAGATTTAGCGAATAATATTTAAAGTAATGGTTGATATGATCAGCATAATATTATCACCAAGAAAGGGAGTATTTTTATTGTATATCGAAGAATTGATGGTATTACATACTTTTAGAAATAAGCTTCATTGGCTTTATCGAAAAAAAATTACTTTTTTTCTTATTTACATGAAATAGGATTCTTATCTCATGAAGAAATGGGTTTAGAATATGTAGATTTCCAAATTAGAGGTGTTCATACACATTAGATAGTACCTCTTCTTCGACGAGATTTTGACTTTTAATACTTTCTTTGGTGTGGTTTGAAGGATGGAGACGAGCTTCCTCTCTATTTTTTACATTACACTGCCTCACTGCCTTATCATAGCGTCGTTGAATTGATGGAACAATAGATATTTGTAACCGGCGTCTGTATTTCTGTGTACATATAACCCAAATGTGTTTAAAGCGCGAGTGAACAGGCTTCTTCTGGGCTCGATCTTCGACCTCGTCTCTGCTCTAGAGTTAGACTGGGGTCAAGCTCTATTTTCCTCTGATTCCCATAAAAAGTGCAGCTAAATTATCTGGTAGTTTTGAGGGGTCATTTTATATCATCCACGTGTTTAATACAATGATTTCATATTGATCAATTGTTTTGAAACAGTAGGCTCGCCATAACAGTACATATAGTGTGTAGATATGGAGATAACAATTATACGATGTTTGCATACAATGGAGCCGATAGTCGACTGCGACTGGTTTCATGTCAATGGGTCACTAGATTGATTTCTCGTCTACTGGGACTTGCGAGATCGAGAAATACTATGCAACAATAAAATCGGAATAATAAGTACTGTCAGATGATTCGTTACGGTATTATCAACTGACTACTATAATATATTTGATGGGGTAAGATGAATTAGTATTTCACTTTTATCTAGGTACGTGGATATTGTTTTAACATTTTAAGCTTAGTCTTATGTTCTTTTTAAAGCTATATCTATAAACGTGTTACTATAGTCTTGTTACAATTGATTATTACGCAACAAGAACCTTCAATTTAATCGCGAAATATCGATTCTAAGGTTCTGGAAATTTTAAAACATAGTATTAACTCTTATTACTATCCAATACTTGCCCTTTCCTCGATCTATTTCCACTTTTGTATACCTAATATAATTTTTAGATATTTTATACAAAGTGGCTGAAGCCGTAGGAAAGCTTGATGGGATGCAAGACACGCTATTGTGGTTTTCTTTACCCAAAAAAAGAGATGTCAGGCGATAATAAAATTATTGTTAGCAACACCAGTTATAAAGTAGTATTAGCGGGTGAAGACAATATATAACCTTTAGTGCGATAGATTAGTCTCAATCTCTCTGGTGTTTTCGCGCAGTGTATAGAAGATTATAGAAGTTAGTGTTATAGCGTCGTGGTTAAGGTAGTAAGTTGGCGAGGTCGAGTGGTGGAGGTGAAAGTTAATATATTATGAAAGAGCTCTTTAAACCTGCTCCTGGTCCCAAGTCCCAGGCACTGCTCGCCTCAGTCTAAATTGCATGTGAATACGTATTGCTGTACAGTAATGGGTATCATATCTCTTCTATGACCTTATTGAACTTGATATTTAACTTTCAAAAGCTCTTTATTTCAAAATTCTGCAATACCTGTCAATATGATTTAAAACGGGAACCAGTAAAACTTCTCGTAAAAAGGGGGGTAACTCAAAGTCGGTGTGTGTGAACTACATGTTTTTGCAAATGTTCTCGTTTGCAGAATTGAAACAGTACTATTTGTAATAGGGAAACAATCAATTTATAGCGAGCACGGTTCAGCAATTAATGTGCGGCCCGACCGGAGTAGACGGCGACAAGCGACGCCGACGCTCGCTATTGGTTTAAATATAAAACATAGATATTTCCACTAACAACACCAGATTTTAGTTACGATGATAATTACCATCCTGGATCCCGGAACCTTTGAATAATTATCACTTGGTTTAACGCTCAAGGAAAGAATCGTGAGGAAACCTGCACTCCATAATGTACAGAATGTCGGTGTATGAAGTGTACCAACCAATCTCTGGTTTACCGTGGCCTTACACCCTGATAATGATGACTTTATCGTATGGGGATAGTACCACTATTTGCCCTTAATTACTCTAACCTTGAAACCTACAGAGTGTTATATGTTATCAGACTAAATAAGTAAATTAGAAAATTATCAAAGGTACGTGTGTAAATAAAATATTTTAATTAAAACCTTTTATGTTACAAAGAAATACAATTAGACGATAAGATATTCTGAATTCATAAGGAACGTCAACCATAATATATTAGTCTCTTGTAGAAGACAATGTAGAGTCCATCCCAAATGCATAGACAGTCCCAAAAAACGCGCTTTTTAGAAAACACACGAAAAACTCCTTGTGTATACTCGGTATTACAGTTAAATATTTTACTATTTACAAGATTTTTTTTTACAAAAAAATGGTCATACTTGATGTTACAGAGTTCCCTTGTGTATCTTATAAGTTCAAGGTTCAAGACAATAAAATTAAAATGGGACTTTAAAGTATATCCACGGTTAAGAGCTTCCCCCTATTTTTTTTATTTTTTTATTACATCGTTGTCTAAGTTGGATAGAAAATTTAGCAATATTTAACATCTCTATTAGTCTATAGTCAAAACATTGCTCAATAATGTAACTATGGAAAATAAAAGTAATATCATGCCGCTTAATAAAAATAGTTGTTACAGAATCGATTATATCACTATTGTTATCGGCAATTTGACATATATTTTTTATTATTCAAACATTACACGAATTTTTTATCTTATCTCATAAACACGTGCAAATGTTTCTCACGTTATATAGTTTATTAGTCGACCCGCGCGACTTCGTCCGCGTGTAGCTGCGCTCCTATTGGTCGTAGCGTGATGATATATAGCCTATAGTCATGCTCGATAAATGGACTATCTAACACTGAAAGAATTTTTCAAATCGGATCAGTAGTTCCTGAGATTAGCGCGTTCAAACAAACAAACTCAACATACAATTTTATTTATTTCATACTACTCGACCTGCCTTAGTTTCGTTAAGCTAAAACATATTTAAATGATTTTTTCTGACATATGAATAAAATAAAACCAAGCTGGTCTCGCACCAGTCAATATAGACATGCAGCAAAACAAATATGTTATTTGGTAGATATCCTAACAACGTCTAAACTTGACAAATACAATAAATTGCGATCTTATTTATATTATTTCGAAGACTTTGTTGACATGATAAATAACGTGATTTACGGTTCAGCAGGGAATAAAAACATTTCCTTCTCTCAGATAATCTGACATATAACTATTCTGATAACAAATCTTTGCAGTGAAAGCGGAACATAAATCATGTATCGAAAAATGTAGTGTCATGCGTGACTTGACTTGACGCGTGTACTGGATTTAAGTGAGCTATAAAAGCTGTTAAGTCGAAGCTTTATCGCCTTTGCTTATAACTATGGATCTTTAAGTTTGCTATAAAATAGCTATTTGTAAAAGAATAGCGACCTCGATATCTTCGCTTTGATCTAAATGATCGGTTGCCATTTTGTCGCTAGAAAATCGTTAGTAAGAATCGTTTATCAGTAGTTTCCACCTATCAATCCTATCAATTCTTGTTTAGTCAATAACCAAATACAAAATGAAATATTTTGATGTGTATTAGCCTCCTAATGGTTAGAAAAGTTCTCAATTAGTAGAGGTAGGCATTAACAAATATTTTAAACTGCTTTGGATTCTGTCAAATATCTAAATAGCAAAGTAATACAGTAATATGTGGTACACTATATCTATATTTTATGTATATAATTATAAAGCTTACTTAAAGCCGCTCCAGTATTAATTAACATGAAAACAAAGGTGAGGCTAAGAAAAGTTACTTCCAAACTGTGACAGCTAACCAAAACTTTGTTTTATCTTAAATGAATAAATGTTTTGTTGATAATTAATCTCTGTCCTTTGCTAGAACAAGTATTTAACCGACAAGTTTAAAACAAACTTGTGGAATATGAGGAAATGAGGAAACAAAATGAATTAGTTGTCATTTTTTAGTCTTACTTTATTCAGATTACGAGAGAAAATAAACATTTTTAGGCTTCAATGATTTAGCATGATAGTGTACTTATTGAATAGTATAGAAACTAACTAAAGATATAGTTTAGTGATTAATAGTGTATGCAAAGATTTGTCTAAGTAATTTGCGCTTTATAGGCACATATATTACATGAAAATGTACAGTATATTTAATCAAATAACTCACGTTACAAAATACTCGTTAGTGTTTACTATCTGACCATTCTCTGACCGATATTTTAAATAAATTGCTAACAAGCTATTTACATATTATATAGAGGTATTGCATGCACAATTTTTTATCGTTATCTATATAAGAGTATATCTTATATTATTCATAGCAGTACCAAGTGACGTCATAAATTAGTACATGATTGACTATTAAATGACGTCTACCAACACAAATTCTGATAAATATTTTTATTAAATCATCGTATCAAAAATTTGTAAATATTTTAATTTAGTTTACCATAAATTAATTTATTATTGTTTTTTTAAAGGGTAGAAGAGTATTTTGAGTAATTGAGTTTTAGTTTAAATATTTAGTGGTAGTGGGTTTGAGAGAAAATACAAAAATTGAAGCCTTTCATATGACGTCACTGTAAAAAACTGATTTTTAAAATTATATTGGGGACATCAATATAATTCACGTCTTCCAAGTATTTTGCATAGTTCCAACCACTTCATGAATTCTGAAGTAGATGAGAAGACATCTTTTTATTAAAAAAAAGGAAATCAGTACTATAAGCTTTGTCATAAGTACACATTCCATGTTCTCTGAAAGCTCTCGAGATGTATACTTGATTACTCGTTAATTAGGCCATTCTGTAGCGCTGCAGAAATACTTTTTTGAGCAAAGCGTAACTACGTGGCTGGCAGCCAAAGTGTCCTAGTTCTGCGTGTTCAATCCACTACGTTACAAATTTTTAGTCAGCTGAACTACTTTTATAATGACTTTTATTAAAATACTGGCCGACCTGCACGACTTCGTTCGCGTGTTGCTCCGCTCTTATGGAACGTAGCAAGATTTTAAATAGCTTAAGTTACTCCTTGTTACATTAGCTATCTGCCAGTGAAAGTCCCGTCTAAATCGGTCCAGCCATTTCAGAGATTATCTTCCGGATAAACAAAAATTGAAAAAAATGTTGTTTTTGTATATGTACATATGCACTTAGCAAAAAGCGCTTATTTTAATATTACAAACAGACACTCCAATTTTATTTATTTGTATGGATGTACGTAAAAATCAATAAATCTTTACATGGTATAAAATGAAGTCGCTTTCGCTGTCTGTTCGCTTAAACCTTTTAAATAATACAACGGATTTTAATGCGGTTTTCAATAATAGATAGAGTGATTCAAGAGGAAGGTTTATATGTATAATACAACCATATTATAGTAGAGAACCGTGCGAATCCGGGGTGGGACGCTAGTAAAGAATAAATTAGTTATTTGGTATGTACTAAACATGGTATAGTCAATTTCTATTGTTAACACTTTTGATATCTTTGATTTGCAAGTCGATTCTATTGGTTTATTTTGCGAATGCATCGACAGATTGGAAACAGTTAAGCAATTGATTTCATAGAGTGAATTTTGTCTTTAGTGCATTTAGAAATGTAACGAAGTGTAGAGTGAGATCAAGAATAGCTTTGAAATTATGACTAACATGTTCGTGCTGCGTATGAACTTGAACTTCAACTGACTTAAATAAAGCTATTTTTAAACTATAAACTAGTTATTACAGTAATTAATTAGTAAGTGATATAGCTCTGATCTTTAATGTCCACCATCTTTTGTAAATGGCAAGCAGTTCTACTTGAAAGACTGGTTGCTGCGGAAACAGATGAGATAAGAAGTAGCTTAATGATTGACAAGACCAGTTGTTATCAGACAAGGTCTATTACTAGATCTTTAAAAGGAAGCTGTATATGATTACAGGAGCTTAGTAAAATCAGTGGTTAAGCATCTTTTTATAGACTTAAAAAAAATCTAATAACCGTTATTCATCATTTCTTCAATAATCATCATTAGATTTTATAAAAAAAACTTTTATCATAAGTCAAATGAAAGAATACCAAATATAAAATACCAAAATTAAAAGATATTTTAACCCGGTTTTTCATTGTATATAAAAGTAATAAATTGTAAGTTTATTTATTTTAAGATTGGTTTTAAAACGAACTAGACCTATAGACGCGCTCGCCTAGATTAAATTAATTACCTAGGCTCAGTCCGTGACAGACGACTCGAGTTTAATCAACTGAAAAATATGTCAAAGATTTTATTATAACTAGAAAGATTTATGTAAAAAAAGAGACAAGCAAGACAGACGAAATTTAAGCAAGACATTAACCAAAATTTACACTATTTAAAATTATTTAGAGGATAAACTATAGCCAATTAATTCTTTAAATCTATATATAAAACAAATTCGAGTAAGTTACACCATTTATAACTCAAGAAATGCTAGGTAGATTTTGATGAAATTTAGCACGGAGAGAAGTTTTTTCTATCTTTTTATATGGAGAGACATGGGACTCTTAAGAAAGCCGACAGCCAGCGAGTTGACGCATTTGAAATGTGGTGTGGGAGAAAGATGCTCGGAATTCATTGGACTGAACATCGAACCAATGAGTCTATCTTAACTGAACTCAATGTTCCAATGAGACTCAGCATCACATGCTTGCGCAGAAGTTTCTACTTCAAAGACGACAACCTCGAAAAACTGCTGACAACCGGCAAAGTGGACGGGATGAGACCTAAAGGCCGCAGCCCAACTCGCTGCTCTGACAAGATCCGTTCTACATTAATATCTCGATTTGTGATGCTTTTCACGCTGTAGAAGATAGAGTGAAATGGCGAAAAATAGTCCAGGAGAAAGTTACTCAGCATTGAGGATAAACGACGCTAGGAGGAGGAGGAGGAGCATGGAGAGAGACTAGAGCTTGGGAAGTGACATACGCCACCTATAATACCGAAAAAAGGTATTGAAAAGTGGGAAAAATGTTTGTATAGGATAGTTCGTCATATAAATATAGTGAAATATGTTGAAAATTAAAACTTTTTAAAATTAAACGTGATAAAATTCACGACTAGTACTAAAAAAATAAAAGGAGAATTTAATTTTTTTTGTTACTTAACCATTTTTTGCTTCAATTGAACATAGAGAGAAACTTTTTATAAGAAATAAAATAATACAATATTTTGTTTAACTTTAAATATTATTTAGATCACTTATTATAGATACAGATAAATTACACATTTAAATAACATTTTGTATAATGATGTCGAACCAAAAGTTTTGTGTCCTTCGCATTTCTCATATATGGTCATACGATTAACATTAATAAGTTATAGCATACATTAAATAAGGCTTACACTCTAAAAGCAACTATTATTTGTTATTATTACCATATTACATAATCGAAAACCGCCATTAATCCATGAATAATCCTTACCAATAACGATAACTCTCAACATGACATGCCGCATGTAAGTCAGATTTCCCTAAATAGAGTTTTTTGAAACTAATTAAGAAGGGACAAACGAGCGGTAGGTCCACCTGATGGAAGGTGGCCACCGTCGCCATGGACATCGGCAAAACTAGAGAGTATCTCTTGTTTTGCCGATGCGTTACCGCCTCGAAGATAGAGTGAGGAGGGGGAGCGAAGAGAAGAATGCTGCGGTTTCAATGGACCCCGAGCAAGCACCCGGTGTTCATTGGAGCCGCAGCAGTAATGGGATGGGAGAGGGAGGGAGTAGATCTGGCCCACATGCGGCTCGGCCGGAACGCGTCAGACACACTTGGCGGTCGGAGTCGCATGCTGGTGGTCACCAATAGGGGTACAATGGTTAAAAAATTATGACATTAAATACACCACCTGGGTCGTCGAACACTTTTAACATCTTACCGACTCTTAATTCTATTTTTCTTTTAAGTGGATCTCCTCCAAGTCGACATCGACCCTTGGAAATCCATATCACTTTAGAAATTATTGATTTTAACCAAAACCTTCTTGTATACATCTAGTTTCTACGAAAAACGAATTTTACAAACATTTAAAATTTTATGTGCGTGAAATGGTAATTGGAAGGTTGTTTGTGAATATCCAAATTTGTACATACGAAGATATTAACTTCAAATATCAAAATCTAAAGCAACGTAAACATGCAGAATAATGTGGGCATTAGTTATGAAATCGGGGGCGATTGTTCCGTTATTATTTGAGCAGCTTTTGTTACATCCAGGTATGGCCTGTAATACCATGGTATCTCCATCGTAACTGTAACTGAGTGCGCTGTAACCGACTCTGCAGGTTATGAACAAAGGTATCGATTTTTGTTGATATTGATCTATATCGATCAGTTGGAACATAAATCATGTAGTTGGCTGATCGGAATTTCGAATGGCCCTTGAACTGTGTAGAACTGCGTATAGTGTTATATTGATGAATGTCTGAATACTGTACTTCAATCTAATAGTAATTATATAAATTATCATACAAAAAACAATTCCAATTGTTTAAGAAAAGTTTAGTTACAGTTACTTATATACTAGACTGATATTTTTATATACGTCTAACTGTAAATATCAATTTACAATCAATCTTTTTGAATGATGTGTAAATAAATTCATCTCGAAAGGAAATTGAAGCGCAAATCGATGATTCTATTACGATTTCGTAGGAACAGGAAATGTTATGTCAACAACGTGATGTAAATAATAAATAATATCCGACATTAAAGGGTACCGTGACACAAAATAAGTAATTTAAATAAGTCTAATTATTTATTTCTTAATTCTAGTATACGTTACAAAATGATAATATCTTTAACATATAATTTTCCCTGCTCGTAGCAGAATGTATGAAATTTTCTGTTTCATTATGTCGCTTTCATGTCGGAATCGATTTTTGCGAAACATTATCCTTTGAAGTTTGAATGGATTTGTTAATGGTAAAGACGTATTTATAATTTCTTCAGGTTTTCTATATCAAAATATATCATATTATAGGAAATTCAGGACCTAAAGATTTAAGTTAATACATAAAATATTGCATCAAAATCGATGGTAATCGCGTGATGCTTAATGTCATAGACAGCTACCCTAAATCGAATAAATAGGGGTGAAAAATAAACTGTTGAGTATATTTATAAAACTATTATACAGTATGAGTATCCATTTGATATATTCAGGAGTAGTAAAGTTCATGAAATCCTTGTCAGTTTCATCTCAATACCATTAATCCCGTATAAATTAATTGCGGGTCACTTGCTTATATTTTTAAATAATGAAATAGCCTATAAAAAATATGGTTTATGAACTAGTATGCCATAAACAAGCCAATCATTTCGCCCATAAAAGTTTGTTTGGACGTTCATAAATCACGCTTATTTGAAAAGTTGGCGTGGGTGGAATTCTACGTAAGAACTTCACATCCAAGGTCAGTATAGTTAAAACATAAGTTTATATAATTGGAAACACTCAGTGTTCTACGGTAAAATAATGTATCTTATTTCTTACTAATATTATAAGTGTATGAGTTTTGAATATTTAGATATTTCGATGTTTTTTACTCAATCACACAAAACGCTATGTTTATGTTATAATTTAAATGTTTTATATTAAACCTGATATGGTAAATAGCATCCGTGCGAAGCCAGGGCGGGTCAACTAGTATAATAAAGTACAGGATAACATAGCAGAAAACAATGGAATATTTTAAAGTCATTGAACCATTTTAATTACAGCGATAGTTTTTAATACGATTCGTCATTAAAATACCATAATGATTATAAAACAATTTTTATCATCATGTTTTACAAGTTAATGAAATTTTAAAAACTTTTTAAAATTAATTTGATGGAGTCCAAGCACCATGACACTCAAATTGAAGATTTTGACAGACATGATCACTTTGACAACTGGCCTAAGCTTATCTGAACAGAGGTTATATTTGGTCATGTGAGAATATTTGCAATAAAATAAAAGATCGCAAATACAAAGTCATCAACGATGTTGCTATAGCTAGCGGCACGTAAAAATAGGTTTGACCTTGAATGCACAGAAGTTACTATTAGGGGCGAGAGCAGAGCGTCACATGTGATTAGTTCTTATGCGATGATTAATTCCCGCATGTCTGCTATTTGTCACAATAGCAAACGTCACGGACGGAACTGCCAATACAGTCACGCAGAACGCTCACAATGCGCAACTTTCCCCCACTATTTTGTCTCAGACCTAAAGTTAGCTGCCGGCTACTGTATCTGAAGTTATCACTTCCAAAGAGATACTATATGCTTACATGTTATTGATTTAGGAAAGACTCCCATGATATATTATTAAGGTACTAAAAATATCATTCAGGTAGCGAAAAGAGTAGGCTTTGTTATAATAGATACGAAACTCGTATTAGGCAACACCGTGGGCGTCTTGCGAAACTACTGGTTTTTCGTGCCTTTTCGGACAGATATATTGACTAGTCCATAAGGAATGGCGGCGCCTTTGATTATTAGTTTAGTTATAAAGATAATGGTGTAATAAGCAGTTATTACGAGTACTTCTAGTATTATAGATAAGTTATTTATTGTACTAATGCGTAATTTAACAGTTGTATTATCTATTTTACATCAAAACTAGCCGACTTTCCTTAATCCGCATCCTGTAGTAGATATAAAATTTGTTACTATCTAATTCCAAATAAATTTTGAGGTTTAACTATTGTTTAATTTATAAATAAACGTTCAGAGAGAACTAGAATGGTCCTTTGGACCTGTGACCCTTTTTTACAATAGGCATTAACAGTCATAAAATGTGAAAAAAAATAAAAGATGAATTTACATCTATTATATGAGGAAAGCATGGATACCTATTTAGTACCAAAATGGATTTTAAGTAACACTTTTAATTTTATATATCTTATGTAAATCAAGGCTAAAAAAGTATTTTTTATAATAAAAGTACGATAGAAAATTAGAATAGCAAGGGCTCTGAAAATTTTAATAATGCGTACCCACTGGTCTTATCACAAAGCCGTTTTACGCGTTAACGTTTTACAGTAAAAATATAAAAGGCTATTAGTATGTATAAGGTCTTTGTTTTAGGGCTGAGTGCGACCCTTTCAAGTGCGAACAACTAATGTAGGTCGGGACAATGAAAGTTGCTGAATGAGTTTCAAACCTCAACGTGTTTAAATAGAGGTTTAGCTGGAAATTGAAGTTACGTTCAAAAGACTAGATTGTATCAATGATCAGCGCCATCTATTATTACTTCAGTAATACAACGGCCGTGGCTTCAAGGGCCGTCGTCTCTATGAAAATTATATTTTTTTAATAAATTTATTTTATTACTATAAATAAAGATTAAAATAACAACAAACAGTAAAAAATAGGAACGCTCCATTATAGGGAGATTTGGTTTTTTATTGCTGAAACGTAAAAAGGGTAATAAAGAAATTCGTCAGCTTGATCCGAGATCAAACTGGGGTGAAACTAAAAATAAAGAAATAAGAAAATTTAACTGTGAACCTAGGAAAATACAATCAATAATATTTAGCCGATATATTTCTAATTCCTAAGATAACATCTACAATTACTGTAAAGTACTGTTAAAGCTTAATTACACAATATTGTGATAAGGTCAAATGGTATATAGAAACTAATGTAGTTTTACTTAGTTGCAATCTGTATAAGGTCGTTCATTTTAGAAAACGCCAAATACCCATTGCGTACCCTTTGTGTGACCATTATACGAATAATTATTATTGATTGCTACATCAGTAAAAAACCATAATAATAGGATATCATAAAAAAAATAATTTTAGAGAAAATTAGTATTTAAGAATTTCGACATTTTTATTTGCAGTGGGAAATGTTTCAATTCATATTAATTTATATTCGTTTCAATTTTTAATAACTTGAGGACAAACATACTTCTATATATCTGTGAGATAATATCTTTTGAATTATAAACTCAAAAACTTATTTTTTTTTTGTAACAAATATGTCAAATAATATTTTTATTGTTTTATCAGAAATCTAGATACCGCGATTTGCACCATGGTATAAATTGACTTTATGATCTAGCGCCATTTTGTGGTGAGAGAATCATAACTGCGAAGCTTAATAACCTATGAAAACATGATGTATACAAAAGCACCAACTTTCAAGGTGTTCGGTGAAATAACTTTTTGACGATTACTTATCGAGATAATGTGTCTTTCTGCACTTAAGACTAAATAAAAGACCCGTTACAGCGAGATGTACTTTATACGTAATAAACAAATAATCAATCCTTAGGGAACTCATAAAATTTTTCTACATCCATATTCTAAAGGAAATAAGGTTCAAATTGCTGAACTGCTATTGTTTGTGGAAATTGGCATTGTAAGTGGCGCGAATGGGCGGTACATAAAACTTAAGCTGCAATATTTTTCGTGTTAACAGATACGGAAACTGATGTTTAAATTATTGATACGTTATCATTTTTATTTTTACTCGAGACAAGAGACTGCAATTTCGGCGTGTTTGTAGATTGATTTTAATCCTTTCAAAGGAAATTTTTTCCATAACTACCTATATTATTAAGGTCGACCACAGAAATAAGATCACTGCTAAGGGTCTGCATAAAAAAAGTAGTGATAGCCTCGTGGTTAAGACGTCTTACTTGGGAGGTCCGAGTTCGATCCCCCACACAGGCACACACCTCTGACTTTTCTGAGTTATGTCTGTTTTAAGAAATTAAATATCACTTGTTATAGCGGTTAAGCAAAACATCGTGAGGAAACCTACACTGAGAGTTCCGTAAAGTTCTCTGTCGGTATGTGAAGTCTGCCAACCCGCAATGGGCTAGCGTGGTGGACTATGGCCTAACACCCTTCTCACTATGAGGTGGAGATCCAGCTCAACAGTGGGACATAGAAGGGTCCGCAGAAACCGCACTTATCATCAGGTGCGGTCCACCGTCTTTTCGTTTGTCCCTTATCTACCAGAAAAAAAAATGTCCAGGACAATTTCACTTGCAGCTGAACAAAGAACAGATGTTTTACTAATACGCAGAGAATTTTCCAGACAACTATATCACTTATTCTGCATCAGAAGTGTTTAGACTTCTATGGAGTTAAGAGTAATATTTGTACGTGTAAGATATGTAGCGAAGCGAAGTCAAATAGACTAGATACATATATAATTAGTGCGGTTTTGTATATCGATACGTCGACGTTTGCAGGTCATTAGATATATTGAACGAGCCGCAAATTTGTGGGTGTCGAGTTGCCGTAGTTACTAGGTAATTTGGCGTAAAGGGAACAGAGCTAAGATGAAAATTAGAATAGTTAGACCTCTTTAATTTAAAAATATTTTCTTTCAATAACATGGGATTTAAAAAAGTACTAAAATTCACATGTATTATCATCTCGATTCTCAACCTCTTAAGAGATCACTTCTGAACTCGGGTCTGTTTTCTGAATGTTCAGGTGACTAATAGTCTACCACACTAATTGCTAGCACACTATTGCTCTGGAACTGTAGAGATAGACACTTAAACGCTGAACTAACCCATCGATATGTATTAGATTTTTATTAAGTAGATTGAACATTCTTATCGGACAACGTGTAGGTACAGTTAAGCGTAAGAATTCTTGGATTTTAATTTAGTCCCATGTAGCACATACTTGCCATTATTCAGAGTGACACGCATGTCAGGCACGTGTGAGGACGCACTCAAAAGGTCACTCAGGCCACAGGAGCTTTCATCACTTTACACTGTACAGGACAAAATTTACTTCGGTTCTGTTCAGAAAATTACTAAACTATTTTGTAAAGAAATATTGTTAGTCAAATATTCTGAAAAATAACTCAAATAAAAGCTTCAGGCGTTAATAAACTTAAGTCTTTCAAATTGTTTTGTGTTTCTAAAGTAATGTATGTACATAATTATTTAATTTATTCAAATAACTAAAAGCAATGTTTAATTCTTTCTTATTACAATAAAATGTTGAATAGTAATAATTTATTCTATTATCCAATTCTCGTGTAATAATTTTTTAGTACTGTCTTTGGTTTTGTTTTCCAGTTTATGTAAACACGAGGGTATATCTTCATAATTTTACAAGAGATGGACACAGACTCGCAGACCACAGTACTTCGCAAGATTAACGATGCACATTACGCATGGTTTGCGCAACTCGAATACGAATGTCGCTCTCGATTGGTCAGGCCAATGTGACGGGAAATGTTGTAAAACATCGTTGAGTTTTGCTTTAAGTAAATATACTATAACTTGCCCTGTCTTGAACAGATAAGTTTTGTAACTAACTTCGAGTATAGGTGGTGGAATAAAATTATTACACTTATCTCTCTGACTTCTAATGATTTTTAAACTATTTAACCAACAATAATAATCACTATAAATGTTACGTTTGATAAGAGTTACAGCCGCTATATTGTTATTTATGTAATACAATTCTTCCTGGAAACTAAAACTGTTCCTGGTTTTGCATGAGTTTAACTAGTGAACTTCAGAATTTTAAGTACAATTTTTTTAAGAATTTTCAATCATAAGTATTTCTATGATAACAACATAGATTAACTTTACATTTTTCGGTAAATGATGTTTTTTTTTTTTTTGCAAAAAAATCACATCGGATTAGTTTCTGCGTTAGATCGTGAAAGAATGACGAACCAATCATTTTACATTTATTTTATATTTTGCACTGTATGTATATGTCGGAAGTGTAAGTTAGCCTTAGGTTGGGTTAGCCTAAGGTTAGGTTAGCCTTGTGTTAGGTTAAGTTTATGTCAGTTTAACCTTAGGTTTAAGCAGAGAACCTGGGCAGTGGAGGCGAGTATCGTGACCACTTAAAGGAGCCTACACCTTGTTCACAAGTCCAAGGCACTGCTTGGGTTCCTGTCATAATAGTTCTTGTCAGAATGGTACGTGATAGTAATTTTTAGTTATAGCCTGACCGTGTTGCGCCCGTATCTAATATTAAAGGCCATCTATCCCTTTTAATAGTCTCCGACACATAGATCTCTATAATTAAATGTATAAGTAGACGTATAAGTTTATGTTCCACTATATTTGGTAAAGGGTAAACACACCGAGAATTCAAAGCACAAGTTATATTTGACATCGCTTCCTAGTAAACATTGCATAAGAGCGAACAACAGGGATCCCGGTACCCACAATCTCAGAATCGCCACCAGGGGATTTGCGGCATAGAAAGTTATCTCCGATCTTGACAGCATGACTTCTTTGCTACAAACCCCATACAATAGCGTACGTTAGGATTGCTTGTTGCTAGTAAATACATAGATCGAATGATATTGTGTATTAGTATATTCTTGACTAGTAAATTTTCATGTTCGTTATTTTAAATTCAGGAGGTACTACGGTAAAATTAAAATATCTATGAATAATTGATCCTAACCATCGATGGGATCCTCAAAACCTACTGCAGTATATTGGACTAATTAAAACGATTCCTATGATCCCAAACTCGAGTACCTACATTACAAGTACTCTTGGCTTCATTTTCAGAGCAGTTCCACTAAGATGAAGTGGCAGCGTGCTGGGCATATAGTCCGTAGAACTGATGGCCGTTTTGGCAGAAAGGTTCGAGTGGCGACCACGGACAGGACGCCGAAGCGTTGGAAGGCCTACCAAAAGATGGACAGAGGACCTGGTCAGGGCGGCAGGGAGCCGCTGGATGCAGGTCGCAGGTGATCGGTCGTACTGGAAATCTCTGGGGGAGGTCTATGTCCAGCAGTGGACGTTCTATGACTGAGATGAGGATGATATGATAGTATTATTATCCATCACATACAATACATATTACATAATTTAGATTAAATTGACTTCCAAACTTGACTATATTGTTTATCAGTTACAAGTGAAGTAATATTATAAATGTTAAAAAAATCTTCAATTGGATACTTGATTTTAATTTATTTTCCGGTAAATCTTCCTCCTCCGGTATCCTTGTACTCCAAGGTCCCTCCGTCCAATTAAATTTAAGCTTTATTAAATTATGTAAAGAGAGGTTTTAAATATTAACTTGGTAACACAGGCCTACGACCCCATCTGTCGTCATTATAGTAGAGAGATAGGGGGGGGGGTATTTTGTATTTTTACTTTGTTCTTGGAGCTCGCGTGACTTCTTAGTGTTGTGTTTTTAATAGATATTTTGGTGAATATTCAATTTTGCTGAAGAAGTGTTAAATATTAGGGTCAGGAGGTTAAGAAAGGCCTTTTAATCCAAGTCGTCAATCTAGATCGCAAGACCCAGGCACTGGTCTGCTTCCGTCTAGATTGTATATTATTGTAGTGTTTTGAGTGTAGCTTACGTAAATAAAATCACCTAAGTCGGTTTTTAAACAAAGAAGTATTTCATAAATAAGGTCGATTAGACCTCTTCTTATTTGAAGTTGGTTAAAAATAATATTGTACTACTAAATAGATTTAAACTGCACTTTCACTATCTAATTTATAGCTAACCACTTAACAGTGTAGTCGGTTTGATCTAACTGCGCTCCCACGTAAGGCGAAGGTCACGATTAAATTGATTTATTGGCTACATACTAATTTTAGCACTAGGATCTATATTGCATCTGGGAATGTCAATTTATGAACTATTTATATGTGCTCAGGTAAATGTCGCAGTAATTTTGTATGCTTGAGAAAATCTTCAATATGTGAAATAGTCGGGTGCAGTTTAACTCGTGTATTTAGCCGTAACCGCTATGTCTCTGCATTTTAAATCTGTAATATCTTCGAAAATATTCATTTAAATTTCATGCTGTAAAGGGCCATATTGATCTATATTAAATGTACAATGTATTTAAGATACCTAATTGGACAAGGATTAATGTTGTATTGTTTAAAATCGCTTCGTAAATAAGCCATTATTTCTCGTAAAAAGTAAAGCATAAAACATGGTTATAGTGGTTATCTCTAAGAGATAGACATATACCATCGAGAACTTTTTTGTAGGCCCTTTTAAGGTGTACAATATTGTAGTACATTATTTTGATCTATCTCGTTGGGTTCAGCCAGCGTTAGCGTTAGTTAATGTAAGCGCAAAAAAGTGTTTATTTACGATATCACATTAGAAAGCTCTAAAATTATCAGTGTTTCTCTAATATATTATGTATGTATTATACATATAAACCGTCCTCTTGAATCACTCTATCTATTAAAAAAAAACGCATTAAAATCTGTTGCGCATTAAGATCTGAGCTTACATAGGGACAGACAGCGGGAAGCGACTTTGTTTTATACTATGTAGTGACTAGTGATAGAGACACGCTTTTGCGTGTAAGTTAGGTTGAAAAAGGCGTCACGAACTACGTAACGTTTCTAAAATTAAAAGTCTACCTTCATAATAATGATATCTTTTAGTTCTTAATTTTATTATTTTTGGTATTTGTAATTTATTTACAAATCTGTGGTTTTATATCTGTCTTTTTTTTAAATATATGTAATTTAAATATCCCGTTTGTTCTCGAGTTTTATAATGTTATTATAGTATTGTTTCTTTTGCTTAATAACTTTACTGTGCATTGTTGTATAGGTGAAAATTGTATTGGCTTATCTGTATGATATGACAATTAACAGTACTTAATTTCATAGTCAATATTATCTGTTGTAGTAAAAAAGTAGCATGCAGATAATTAAGTGCCCCATCGTGCCCTTAAATACTGAATGAAGCGATTACTCGACATCAAAATTTATATTTATTTAACGATAAGTTACATCAAGTTTTGGCTAAGCTATAGAATAATTAAGTATTGTTAGTGTATATAATATGTAATCGTCTCATCTTTAAAGATATGTTGACTCGATATGCGTTTTGGCATAGCTGTAAGTGTATCGGGGATATAATCGTATAAATAAATAAAAAATAAAATAAATAAATAAAGTGATTTTTTTTTGTAATGAATAAAAAAGGAGCTTCTTACACCCGCACCTGGGTCTCAAGCCCCAGGCCGTCGGCGTTAGTAGGCCTCACTTTAGTATAAATAAACCATTGATAGTATATAACCTCTGTTCTGATAGACTTGAGCCAGTTGTCAAATGGAACTCGTCCGGTGACTTATGTGCCTGTGCCTGTGGTGTGGTGTCGTGATGCTTACATCGGTTATTCGGTTTCCGTATAACTGTGCGGAATCGGTCTCATATGATAACAACATTAACAAAAAACAAAGTTATTCCCGCTGCCATTATATATGTCCCAGCCTCATGTAAATAACAAAAACTTCTTTAGTTCCGGATCTTCCAAGTATACATTTTTTTTCCTCAAATATTTGGAATTATGATGAAAAGCGTAGTTTAAGAGTTGTGAGCGCCCAGCACTGCGGCACAGTGATACGACGGATTCGTGATGTGTCTGGCGATTAGCGTGATTTGTGAGAGCCTACGGATGACTAGAGGATTTACATAATGCCGTTATGCTGTCATCCCCTTTTAAGAGCTTTTTAGACATGACTATGACGTTTTGGTGATGTCGTCTCGTCAGATTTTAGAATTACTATCTTTTGTAAGGTTTAGATAGGCTCATTATAAAATAAGTACATTTATTCAGAGTTAAAATTTATCACGAAAAGTGGAATACAGCTTAAAGTTACTTAGTAGCAGAATAACGACCACTTATAATACAATTCTGCTCTCTAACAAGAATTAACTCCAAAAAGATCTTGACTACTCTCATATCTTTGTAATTTCACGATTTTAGGAGTTAATGTACTCGATTAAAAAGGAATCAAAAAGGTTACCTTGCTATAATCCGCAGAATTCTGAACAAACCCACTCGTACGGCACTCCCAGAAGAGCACACCGTCCACAGAAAAGTACGATGCTTCGGTTCGGAGCGAACGGTACGTCGATTGTCGAGTGATCTACTTGTGTAGGGTGTCCTGGTTCGATTTCGCGCGTCTTACTTTTCTGTGGACGGTGTGCTCTTCTGGGTTGTGCCGTACGAGTGAGTTTGTTCAGAATTCCACGGATTATAGCAAGGTAACCTTTTTGAATCCTTTTTAATCATGAATTTCCGCAAAGTAACGCCTGATTCAATTCAAAATTTAATATACTCGACACAAAGTGCTACAGTGCTGCCTCCTGCTGTCAACAATTTAGGCAGAGTATAACAGAGAGGGGATGTGCGAAAGCTATAAAAAGTCTTATCTTAATTCATCCCTTCCTAGAGAGGATAAAAAGGGAGAAATAGTTTGTACGATTAGCGGGAAAGTATTTAATAGCAGTAACAAAGTAAATGCGCGGTTGTGTAACCCGCGGATACCGCCAATTATTTCATTAGCTTCCATTAGCTGCGACAGTTTTTATGACTCTACTCAATGATAATAAAGGGCAATCGCTCTGTTTATTATTATCGTTTCCAAACATCGAATTATGGAAGTACTTAACATTTACTACTAGCGTTTTATCGATGCAATTTCAATTGAATGATAAGATTCTTTCATTCAGTGTTTTTATCTAAATTGAAGTAATAAAATAAATATTTACTCCGTTAAAACGTCAAAGAATGACAAAACTGTGGTGACATAAACTTTCAGGCAAAGAGAATCAATCCTCCATGGATTTGCAAGATAATACTTTACGTCCTTGACGGAATGGAAAGCGAAAGTGGAAGGAAAATTAAAGAGGATTTGGTTGGGTAAAATATCTTCTGACAACATTTAATGCTATAATTTTGCCGAAATAAAACATAATGGTATTAACATTTAATATAAGAGAAGAGAACATTTTATTTACATATTACTATCGACTAAATTACACTCTATTACAATGGCTATTATAAATGTAATATTCAATTTATACTATCACATTAAAATACAATAAAGTATACAGCTATGATGGATGTTATTCGCATATACTTATTGTATATTATTTTCTAGTTAACTTGTTAAATAAATTTACAAATTTATTAGTTATCAAATCTAGTTGTAGAGTTTTATTAAAATATAGTTGAATAACGATATGATTTGGACGCTATATTAAAGATTTTCACTTAAAACTTTGTTCACCACTAGTCTAAGTGATCATAGAGAAAAATAATATCGACAGCTCCAGTTATTGTTTCCAAAACTAATAAACTACCTTCGAAATACTTTTCCCAAATAAAGAAAATGGTACAAGCGATTCAGCTAACACAGCGTTATGCGAAAATATATCTTATTTTCTGAGAAGGAAAAAGTATCCCTAAACTGTGAACGCTTTGGGTGAGCTCCAAATGATACTAAGATTTCTTGAAGAAGAATAAAAGATATTTACTGTAACAATTGTGGTTGTTAAGAAAATATTGTATCCTCTATATATTTTTGTTCTACATTTAGGTAAGGGAATTGTACGATTAGTCACAGTTAATTGCCTAATCTAAACCCAAATTACAATTTATGACATCGGTTAGTTCCAGAATTGTTACGTGAAAAGATTTATTTATTTTATTTCTTTGCTATCAGTATTTTTATATAATAAAGAGGTATAAACTATATTTGGTTTAGCATATTTCAGGAGATCATATTAAATAGCTAATTAGCCATACACGCATATTAATTATTAATTTTTAAGAGCAGAGAGAGCAGGTCGTACATTCTGAAAGAAGATAAAAATGATTAAAAGAAAACACACATTTTTTATCTTCTCTTAACATACCTTTATGAAAATTGAATTTCAAACATATAGCCAAGTAAACATAAAATCAAAATATAGTATACTAGGGGCCCGTCCCGGCTTCGCGCGGGTGGAATATTATTTTTAAAAATATATTGGCCCTCCCGCATTTCGGTGCCCCCTCTCTTGCCGCTTTACTCGCTGCGCTGCGTCGCTACACTGGCCCGTCGCATCGTCGTGTATTTTTTGTTTATATTGATATTTTTAATTTCGTAATATCTTTTGAATGGAAAGTCCGATTTTAATAATTCAAAAAGTAATTTACAGGTATTGAAATAGTCTTGAATACGAAATAATTTATTTGGATAAGGATTAATACAAAGTTATAGAAAACATGGTCTGATTTTGATAGGCATTTTTATCAACTTTTAAAATGTAAAAAAGTAGTTATAGTGACGTAACTATAATAGTTGGACATATGGTCTCGCGGACTTTTTTGTAGATATTGATACGTTCTATAATATTGTAGAACATTTTTTTGTTCTATTATCAATACTTTTTGCAGCGCATGCGATGAAAGATATTTTATGGCTAATTTTTTGGCACCTTGGGTTAGTTTTCGTGAGATTTCCTAGGGATCTCTAATTTTTTCTTGTAATAAATATAGCCTATGTTACTCAGGGATAATGTAGCTTTCTAATGGTGAAAGAATTTTTGAAATCGGTCCAGTAGTTTTTATGTTTATTCGTTACATACAAAAATACAAAAATACAAATCTTTCCTCTTTATAATATTAGTATAGATCAAAACAAATGTCTCTCGATTTAAACGTTTTCAAAGGCCGTTTCTAAAATAAGTCCAACAAAAATAAAGTATTTTGAGTTTGACTTAATGACCCGCACTTGTTTCGCTAAAAGAAAATTGATTTAATGCTACAGCACGATCTTGTGGCGTTTTACAACAAATAGAAAGCATAAAAACCTCAGCTTATATAAACGGTTTATTAATTTTTAAATAACAATTACGAGAAATTTTATTATGTAAAATACTTAACTAAATAGTAGATTATCTTATAATGCTAAAATACGAAAAATTACTAACAAAAGACGAGTTAACATACTGATGTTCAAATTCCAGTCATTTAGTGTTAGCAACACTGTTTATAAAGTAGTAGTAGTGGGTAGATCATTTTATATTATTTCGAGTATACCGACGTGGAGACATTATATAACCTTTGTTGCGATAGATTAGTCTCAGTCTCTCTGGTGTTTTCGTGCAGTGAACATGGAAGTTAGTGTTATAGTGTCGTGATTAAGGTTACCCTTCTCGAGGTCCATGTAAGTTTACTTTATTATCTATTGTCGTTGGCGAGGTCGAGTGGTGGAGAGTTAATATATTATGAAAGAGCTCTTGCTCGCCTCAGTCTAAATTTCATGTAAATACGTATTGCTGTAGAGTAACGAGTATCAAATCTCTCTCGTTTGGTAGCATTAGTCTAGTCAAAAAGTGCTTTTTAGGTCGAAACTTTATCTAATTCTCCAAAAAATATAATTTAGGTGTCATTCGATTCATCATGGCATGTAGAAACTTTTTGAGAAAATTGAAGCATGTATTATGAAAATAAAAGTTTTATTATCTTTTAAATTACTCTATCTATCTGTGAAAACCGGATCAAAATCCATTGCGTAGTTTAAAAGATCTAAGCGCACAAAGAGATTATATAAATCACGTCCATTAAAAAACGTTTTTGTTTCACTTCTTCTCCGACATCTGAGTCACCAATTGTCAAGGCGTTAGTTAAGTCTTTTCAATCTTTTAAAGCTCATTACAAATGTCTAGAATTTAGACCTCAAATATTTTCCAGTTCGCCCACTGTCGAATCCGGTTACTTAGAATGCCGTGCACATGGCGCACAAATCGTATTAGCAGTTAATAAGTAAGCCTTTGGTCAAACAGCTGTCATTTAAGGCTATTTCTATACCTTAGTCATCAGTTTTAACAACCCTGTTCAACTGTTCAGGAGTTGCGGGTAATGGCACTGTCTGCATCTAGATTTATGTATTTGGCTCGTTAAAATAAGTCTATACGTCTTTATTCGGTTGTACCGTTGTAAATCAAAAGTAATTGGTTTCCTTTGGATTCATATGTTCTATTCTACCAAAATTATTTACCTCTTGGGTATATATATATTGGTATTGTACGCTCATCAGTCATTGTATTTATAGCTGAAAGTGAGGCAAGTTAAATTAGGGTCCGTAAATGATATTGATGGTTTAATGCACTTTGAAAACACCTGAGGCTTGAAACTTTCTATGTGAAATATTGTGTCATAATAATGTAAACAAAGCATAGTTAATTTTTAATCATTAGCATTAGCTGACCTGTACTTATATTGAAATATATATCGGAGCATAGTAAAAGATTATCGATTAATCGAATCGTTATCGTTGTCTATGGCGTTGGAGTGGGGTAGTAGTCACTTCCGTTGTTTTGACAGTCTCTACCCTCGACCCTTTATATGCGATCGACAGTCTAACTGAAGTCTTAGTCGTGCGCGGTCTCTCAAGAAGTGAACATCATCTAAGTAGTGCTAGTGATAGTGATAGTGTCAAGTGCAGTGTAGTGTGGAAGTGCTGTCCAACTAAGGTCACGTAAGTCCTTACAATGTAATTGCCACGTGGTTAAGTAAACACAATGTTAGGTTAGGTAAGCCTTAGGTTAGGTTAGCCTTGTATTAGATTCGGTTTATGTGCGTTTAACCTTGGGTTTAAACAGAGAGCCTGAGCAGTGAAGGCGAGTGTCGTGATCACTTAAAGGATATCCTTAAGCCTACACCTTGGTCACAAGTCCAAGGCACTGCTTAGGTTTCTCTCGTAATTGTTAGAGATCATATTTGATCATTTATCGGTTCAGTAGAAGTATCTGCGTTGCGTTTACACAATATTCCATTCAATACCATCACCCCCTTGTAGTGTTCCCCAATATTCCCCATCTTCCTCCTTCCATCTCCTTTCACATCGTTTTAAAATCCCCGACATATATTTTTAGGTTTTACTGGTTTTACTATGATAAAATATGGATGAGGACAGGATTGATTTAGTCTATCAAGTGATATCGAGCAGTACATATTATATAGATAAGCGAGGTCGAGGGGGGAATGTGAGAGTTTACGGTTACAAAATACATCCTTAAACCTGCTTCTGGGTCTCAAGCCCCAGATACTTTTCGGCTTTCGGATTAATACTGTCGTCTGAGTGTTACTGCGCACTATAGATGCTCTCATACTCTTGATAGTTCTTTTGAAACTGTGCTTTTAGCTTTACTGTAAGAAAAATGGATATACCTATGTATTAAAATACCACCGACCCGTTTCGGCTTCGCACGGTTACTTTCTCTACTATAATATGTATGTATTATACATATAAACCTTCCTTTTGAATCACTCTATCTATTAAAAAAATCGCATCACAGCAGGACAGCAGGAAGCGACTTTGTTTTAAACTATCTTAAGAATAATAAGTATCATTTTATCTTATTAAAAGCTGATCTTTTGAGATAATAAAACCAATAAAGCAATCTTTAAGTAGCTACGTTTAATTCCTTAAAGGGGTTTGCCACTGTATAGCAATGTTTGTTATTCCCGCTCTATTGTACTGCGAGCCGAACCAACAAAACATTTTCAATTAGGAGGAACCTCGGGCACACATTGTATTCAAGAATGAAATATTAAAGCGTTATACTCTCTACTTATACGAGTACGCTGAACACCTGACCCATTTACCTGAAAAGTGGTTTTATTCTAAAAGTTTCCTGTCCGTAACGAAATAATTAACAAGCTCAAAAAAGATTGCACTTTGTACACGTGAGAGTACTTCATGTTTATGTGGTGTATAAAAATATGAATTTTTAGCTAAAAGGGTGTTTAGTTCAGTGACATGATAACATAATTTTTAAACCACTTCAAAAAGCCTGCTTAAAAATTTGCATGCACAATGGATTTGTTTCTAAGAAATAAATATAAGATTTTTATTATTTCTATTTTTTACTAGCTGTGCCCGCGACTTCGTCCGCATGGAATTGAGGTACTTCCATATAACTTTTCATCCTCCCCTTACAACCCTTTCAATCTTTTTTTCGCATTAAAAAGTAGCCTCTCATGTTCTAGACTATCTGTATACCAAATTCAATAGTTTTGGCGTAAAAGCGCGACCACCCCCTATTCCCTATTGGTTTTTTACACCCTTGAGGGTAAAACTTTTAGTTTTTTGGTTTTGGTTTTTTACACCCTTGAGGGTAAAACTTTTACAAACGTTGCATGTCGCTTTTAACTCTAAAAATGACGATACTTCTATACAACTTTCTGCCCCCCCTTTTCAACCCTCTAACAACCCTTTTTTCGCAATAAGAAGTAGCCTATGTCCTTACTCAGGCTCTAGACTATCTGTATACAAAAATTCATTTAAATCGGTTTAGTAATTTTGGCGTGAAAGCGCGACAGACAGACAGAGTTACTTTCGCATTTATAATATTAGTTAGGATTAAAAGTAAATGTGTTATATGTATGTACTTATGTAGCCTGTAAATTTTCAATCTCGTACCCTCAGTGTGTGAGTAAAATTTGTCCAGGTAGTATTTTGATTCCGGCAAGTTACGCAATGATTCAGTTACAGAGCAAAAGGTACCAAAGTGCAAATTGGGCCTCTGCTAAACGGGAGCGTGGACATGAGAGTCAGTTGAGTGGGGCAGCACCCTACGGAAGGATGTCATGATGAGTTTATCCCCCGCTCTCCCATCCCATACAATGAATGTTCTATTGCATGTGACAAATAATAGATAACATATCATTTAAATCACATAAAGGTTAATAGATTTTATTATTAATTTAAAATTAAAAATAAAATGTCTGATGAAACTTTATATTATAACGATACTTATGGAGGTTAAAAGAAAACAACAAATAAGTAACATGATCTTTTTTGCTTTTGAGGATGCCGTCAGCAATGCGCAAACCCAATATTGTGTTTTATCAAATTCATAAAAAAAAGTAATAAATCATCTCACGCTGGTTATTCCATGATTCTGATCCATAGATCACACTGTGCTCCGATCTAACGGATACCCAATTCTTTGTTTTGCTCTCATAGACCCAGAGATCACCTCCTTAAAGAGGCCATTCATGCATAGACCTCTTGTGATAAGAGACCTATCGTTTAAAAATATGAGATTAAAAAAAATCAAATCAAGATCACTTCGTTCTTACTATCCATTGAAGAAGTTCTATTTATAAGCAAAAATTTAGATCTTCGATAAATCTGTTATGTTATCCAATGTTTCTCAACAATCTTGTAAGACAGTAATAGCAACTGATTCATTATTCATAGTCTTATTTTCTGTATATATTGAATGTATTAGTTTCTTTGTACTTATTAACTTAGCTAACTCAGCAACCTATTACTTAGCACAACATATACTTATATTAAGTACGTAAATACGGTTGCAATAAATAAAAGCTCATTTGCACAACATGTGCTCAACTGCTCAGTCTACTCGCCAGTCGGATAACGCTGATTACCCTACTGACCGATCTCGACATAGACTCGATAATTGCATCTTGTCATTCCGATCTAACCAACGACTTGAATTTTTGTTTGTGACGAAATCACTAATGTGATATGTCGTGGTACAAATATTCATTATCACATGTTAACTATATAGAATTAAGTTATGAAGTTGGCCACTAATAAAAAGTAACCAAATGAATACGTGTAATGTAGCAGTAATGATGGAGATGTGTCTAAAATATAACCATCGGGAGTACTATTCTAGTCAACAAGCCGTGATACCGTTTCATAATATAACCCGTATTTAATAATGCAATGAGCGGGACATTGAAAAATTTGATAAGTTGTTGAAATCTATACTAATCCTACTAATATTATAAACGCAAAAGTTTGTAAGAATGTATGGATGTTTGTTACTCTTTCACGCAAAACTACTGATTGGATTTTGTTGAAACTTTACAATTATGTAGCTTACACATCAGAATAACACATAGGCTATAATTTATAATGATATAGTGTGAATTGTCCAAAATATAGCGGGTGAAACCGCGGGATGCAGCTAATACACATATAAAGCTGAAGTTTTTTTTTGCTTGAACGCGCTAATCTCAGGAACTACTGGTCCGATTTGAAAAATTCTTTCAGTGTTAGATAACCCATTTATCGAGGAAGGCTATAGATCATTACGCTAAGACTGCTGAAGATAGTACTGGAGTATCACGGGTACGAAGTCGCGAGGGTCTACTAGTTATTTAATATGGTAATTCATTGAAAGTAAAGAAAATATATCTGATATATTTAAAAAAAAAACTTTTTATGGCTTCTGTTAATCCTTCTGGTAGTTCACAGAAATTATGACTTTGATTACCTTACTGACCGATCTCGACACAGACTCGATAATTACATCTTGTCATTCCGATTTAACCACGGACGTCGCTACTTTCAACTACTTGAATGTTTGTTTGTGATGAAATAAATAATGTGATATGTCGTTGTGCAAATATTGTATGTTGTAATTTGGTAACTATGTGGAATTAAATTCATACATCATTACTAAATATATACTAGTATTATAATTGCGATAGGTTTTGTTGGTTTGATATTTCTTTCGCATTGTAAGCATCGATGTGATGCTTATAGGTCTAAAAGTAATACAGACAATACATAATCATCACGACCCGTCAATGGCCCACTGCTGAGCCGGGTCTCCTCCTCAAAATGAGAAGGGTATTAGGCTATAGTTCACCAGGCTGGCCCAGTGCGGGTTGGCAAACTTTACACACCTTTGAGAACTTTTAAGGCACTATCAGGAGTACAGGTTTCCTCACGATGTTTTCCTTCACCGTTAAAGCAAGTGATATTTAATTGCTTAAAACACACATAACTCAGAGTCAGAGGTGTGTGCCTGTGTGGGGGATCGAACTCGGACCTCCTGAGTAAGACTTGAAGTCTCAACCACGGGGCCATCACTGTTTTTATATTTAGACGGAAAAATACATAAGGATACTGTTTATCTCTGATTTTTTAAAATTCTAGCGGGACAATTGAAAAGTTATCATGCTATATTTATTTAGTACTAGCTATGCCCGCGACTGGAATAGTGTCTTTGGGTAGCATTTTTAATTATTTAGGCAAATTTTTTTACAAATAAGACATACCACAGCACCGCGCCGTACACGATGAGCGTCGTACCACGCCGCGATCATCCCCCTTTTTCAACCCCTTACAACCCTTTTTTCGCATTAAAAAGTAGCCTTTGTCTTTCTCAGGCTTTAGACTATTTGTATACCAAATTTCATTTAAATCCGTTCAGTAGTTTTGGCGTGAAACGCGACAGACAGACAGTTACTTTCAAATTTATAATATTAGTAAGGATAAGGATAAATTGACTGATTACTTCAAAATATGATAATATAAAATTAAAAATCGATATATTGGTGTCAGTTGTCAAACGGATCTCGCTTGGTGACCATAATGGCTGTACAAATGGTCAGTGGTGTCGTTATGAAAACCTTTTTACGCTAAAAACTATTTAAAAGACGAAAATATATTATTTTAAGGAGAGCAGAGTTTCTTATTTATTTTGTTGGTACTCCATCGATATATACATACAGTATTACATTCCATCGAACTTTTTATGTACTAGTTATAGCAATTTATAACGGTAATTGTATAGCAATAATATAAATTGCAATTTCATTATAATATACAGTTTGTTTGACCTTACTATTATTATCATGTCGTTATATTCTCGTAGCACTTACATAAATAGTAGGTTTTCCTTTTCTTTCATTTTTATTAGAAAGTAATGAGCCATAGATGTGTCTGCAGTTGATGTAAGTTGTTGTAAATAATTATTGCATATTTTATCATAATCTAAAAGGCCTCTTAAACAGAGTCAATCAGTCTGTGTGCTTTTGTTAAGCCAATAATTCGGAATTTTGGATTAAAATCTAACATTGTGACTGGAATATAGCAATATATTCTGTTACAAATATTTGAGTGTCGCTACCACAGGTGTTGTTTGCTGCTCTATCGAATGTTATTTGAAACGCTACAAAAATAAAACTAAAAGCATTGTTCACTGAAACTATATAGGTTCTAGTTATTTCTAGTTTTAGATATTGCAAGTTTACTTCATAGTATTTTTTATGGCTGTTAAAGGGCAAACGAGCAGATGGCCCACCTAATGGTTATTATCAGGGCCCATGGACATCGGCAATATTAGAGGGGATTCTTGTTTTGTCGATGCGTTGCCACCTCGAAGATAGAGTGAGGAAGAGAAGAATGCTATGGTTCTCGTTCAGGGTCTGCAGTATTAACGGGATGCGAGAGGGAGGAGTAAGTCTTGCTTAAATGTGGCTGGTCCGGAACGCATGAAGACACACTTGACGTCGAATTTGCAAGCTGGGTTACTCGGCTCTTACGAGATGCTTTCCCGGTGGCAGAAGGAAATTATATAATTAAATCCTTTCCAGAGGTACCTAAGTAATATCAAACTTAATTAAACAACCGAAAGGTTTAAAGAATGTTAAACACATGTATGTGACACTTCAATTTCAACTTTATCATGTATGAGAAAAGTTTTTTGCATATTCCACGATACAAAATACTTTTATAATTTCCATTAATTCTACGGTAAATCTACTTTTTAATTATGAGAGTATACCTTTCATTTCATTCGTTTTTAAATATATTCTGTATATCCATTACATACAATTTATACTTTAGAGTTATAGTTTTATAAGTATCTACATGTGCAAAGTTACAGTAGGTAGCTATACCTTATATTAGAGTGATATTAAAAAAATCCTAGAATATTTTATTCAGTCGTTTATCAGGCGTTGGAAAGAAAAATAACGACCAATTCAATATATAAATATATAATTATTATCTATGTAAGGTATAGCCTAGAGGCTGAATTGATTCGTACGCTCTACATTTCGCGGATAAGCTGTCAGCAGTCAACACGCGATATGATGAAGTGGCCAGCTTTGAGGATTATTGTCATATCGGCTCTCGCTACTTGTTGACTAAACTTAATGGAACTTTGATACTGCTTTATCACTTCTGTCACTAAAATATTGGAACAGATTGAAAAAAAACCGCCACATTTGGGTTCAACTTGGTTTAACCAACCCTTGGTTGTAATAAAAGATTATTATTGAATGGCCGCTGCCACACCAGAAGTAATATTAAAATGCATTTAGATATCTAGATTTGATTGTTTGTTTGTTGCGAATAGGCTCGAAAAGTACTAACCGATTTTGAAAATTCTTTCATTGATAGGAAGCTACATCCTTTCCGGGTAACATAGGCTATGTGGTAAAAATACATAAGGATACTGTTTATCTCTGATTTTTTAAAATTCTAGCGGGACAATTGAAAAGTTATCATGCTATATTTATTTAGTACTAGCTATGCCCGCGACTGGAATAGTGTCTTTGGGTAGCATTTTTAATTATTTAGGCAAATTTTTTTACAAATAAGACATACCACAGCACCGCGCCGTACACGATGAGCGTCGTACCACGCCGCGATCATCCCCCTTTTTCAACCCCTTACAACCCTTTTTTCGCATTAAAAAGTAGCCTTTGTCTTTCTCAGGCTTTAGACTATTTGTATACCAAATTTCATTTAAATCCGTTCAGTAGTTTTGGCGTGAAACGCGACAGACAGACAGTTACTTTCAAATTTATAATATTAGTAAGGATAAGGATAAATTGACTGATTAATTCAAAATATGATAAAATAAAATTAAAAATCGATATATTGGTGTCAGTTGTCAAACGGATCTCGCTTGGTGACCATAATGGCTGTACAAATGGTCAGTGGTGTCGTCATGAAAACCTTTTTACGCTAAAAAAACTATTTAAAAGACGAAAATATATTATTTTAAGGAGAGCAGAGTTTCTTATTTATTTTGTTGGTACTCTATTACATTCCATCGAACTTTTTATGTACTAGTTATAGCAATTTATAACGGTAATTGTATAGCAATAATATAAATTGCAACTTCATTATAATATACAGTTTGTTTGACCTTACTATTATTATCATGTCGTTATATTCTCGTAGCACTTACATAAATAGTAGGTTTTCCTTTTCTTTCATTTTTATTAGAAAGTAATGAGCCATAGATGTGTCTGCAGTTGATGTAAGTTGTTGTAAATAATTATTGCATATTTTATCATAATCTAAAAGGCCTCTTAAACAGAGTCAATCAGTCTGTGTGCTTTTGTTAAGCCAATAATTCGGAATTTTGGATTAAAATCTAACATTGTGACTGGAATATAGCAATATATTCTGTTACAAATATTTGAGTGTCGCTACCATAGGTGTTGTTTGCTGCTCTATCGAATGTTATTTGAAACGCTACAAAAATAAAACTAAAAGCATTGTTCACTGAAACTATATAGGTTCTAGTTATTTCTAGTTTTAGATATTGCAAGTTTACTTCATAGTATTTTTTATGGCTGTTAAAGGGCAAACGAGCAGATGGCCCACCTAATGGTTATTATCAGGGCCCATGGACATCGGCAATATTAGAGGGGATTCTTGTTTTGTCGATGCGTTGCCACCTCGAAGATAGAGTGAGGAAGAGAAGAATGCTATGGTTCTCGTTCAGGGTCTGCAGTATTAACGGGATGCGAGAGGGAGGAGTAAGTCTTGCTTAAATGTGGCTGGTCCGGAACGCATGAAGACACACTTGACGTCGAATTTGCAAGCTGGGTTACTCGGCTCTTACGAGATGCTTTCCCGGTGGCAGAAGGAAATTATATAATTAAATCCTTTCCAGAGGTACCTAAGTAATATCAAACCTAATTAAACAACCGAAAGGTTTAAAGAATGTTAAACACATGTATGTGACACTTCAATTTCAACTTTATCATGTATGAGAAAAGTTTTTTGCATATTCCACGATACAAAATACTTTTATAATTTCCATTAATTCTACGGTAAATCTACTTTTTAATTATGAGAGTATACCTTTCATTTCATTCGTTTTTAAATATATTCTGTATATCCATTACATACAATTTATACTTTAGAGTTATAGTTTTATAAGTATCTACATGTGCAAAGTTACAGTAGGTAGCTATACCTTATATTAGAGTGATATTAAAAAAATCCTAGAATATTTTATTCAGTCGTTTATCAGGCGTTGGAAAGAAAAATAACGACCAATTCAATATATAAATATATAATTATTATCTATGTAAGGTATAGCCTAGAGGCTGAATTGATTCGTACGCTCTACATTTCGCGGATAAGCTGTCAGCAGTCAACACGCGATATGATGAAGTGGCCAGCTTTGAGGATTATTGTCATATCGGCTCTCGCTACTTGTTGACTAAACTTAATGGAACTTTGATACTGCTTTATCACTTCTGTCACTAAAATATTGGAACAGATTGAAAAAAAACCGCCACATTTGGGTTCAACTTGGTTTAACCAACCCTTGGTTGTAATAAAAGATTATTATTGAATGGCCGCTGCCACACCAGAAGTAATATTAAAATGCATTTAGATATCTATACTTTTTTATTATATTAGTGTAGGTCTCAGTAATTAAAGGTTTAGAAAAGAGAGTGGGTTCAATTCTGGAAGAACTTGCAAAATAAGAGCATTTATCTACACTATTGTATAAAAAGGACAGATTTGATTGTTTGTTTGTTGCGAATAGGCTCGAAAAGTACTAACCGATTTTGAAAATTCTTTCATTGATAGGAAGCTACATCCTTTCCGGGTAACATAGGCTATGTGGTGTTGCCATAAATACTCTAATTAATAAGATATGGCCATTTAAGTGCCATAACGTAGTCATTTTGTAAATTGAACAGTTTTTCAGGAACTACAAATCCCATTTAAAATTTTTTTCACTGATAGAAAACTACACTATTATAGTGAGTGACAATGGTGATTTAATGTTGCCATTTGTTGTTTTGTTATATAGTTGAAATCTTATAGCTTTCAATACATTTGCATTGCTTTATTGCTTCAAAACATTCTAAACTTCCGCATTAATTCTATAATTGTAAATTGATTGTATAAATTTATTGTTTCAGATAGTTCCCTTAATAGATTAGTTGATAGTTCCCCCGCTCTTTTCCCTTGCCTTTCTCTTTACAACAATGGCGTATGGTAATGTAACATTAGCATACGTTATTTAAGATTTGGTGAGATTAAATTTTGGTACTTATAAGTAACTAGCTGACCCGACAGTCGTCGTCCTGTCTTAACTATGAATATTGAATTCGAATTGGCTGTCAAATGCTTACATTAGAAAAGTTAATATGGTCGTTAAGTTTTCTTAAATTTTCTCATTTTCCGCGTAACTTTTTAAATTTTTTCTTACATAAGAACCTTCTCCTGACAATAATAAACACAACAAAAAAAGAATTAGCGAAATCGGTCCAGCCGTTTACGCGTGATGCCGGGACTAAGGGGAATAGGGATTCATTTTTATATATAAGATGAATGAGAGAGTAAGGTTCCTTCCTCAAAATAAGAGGCCAATTCTGCGATCATTAAACAAAAAGATCCTATACTAAATTACACACAAAACTGTCCTTCTCCAGTGACGTAAATAATACTCGTGTTACGGGTTTAGGTACTGTTGAAGAAACATTATAATATTACAATAACCGAACACTGAAATGTTCTAATTTAAAAACACACAAATAAAGTATTTCTCCCCTTTGTTCGGAATGCAACGTCATCGATGATGTTTATCATGTTTTAATGGAGTGTGGATCAGCCGCTGAGGCTTAATTTATTTAATATTAATAATAGGTATAACGTAGGAGAATGTAATTCCTTACTTAATTTTCCTAATTCTGTTAAGTCAAGAACAATTTATAAATTGGTGGAGGGTATTTTTAAGACTAGAATTAATTTATAATATTTTTTCTTGTAAGTACTTATGTTAACAGTCTAACAGAGCGACATGGTCGCACTAGCGACAAAGCTCATTTAAATAAAGATTAAAAAAAAAAAGAAAATATTTAAATACTTTTTTTTATGAAAAGGTTTAAGATTTAGATATACACTGTGCGATAATTATTTGAATAAATACAACTATTAATTACAATTATATTTTTCTTCTCTATAAATTATTTATTATTTAATTTATCCAAAATCATAATCTTAACTGAAAAGCGAAAATCTACCACTTTAGGCTTGTAACAATTACAAGTATATATTAATGATTTTATATTGTGTTACAAAAAAGGATTCCGGAAGCAAAAAACTCCATTATAATAATTTTGCAATTATACCCGCATTAAAAGGAGTAATTTTAAACATAATTGTAATGAACAACGTACAATTGCAGATGGATGTACAAGGTCAAAAAAGAAGTAATTTAATGAATAAATATAAAGTACACTCAATAAATTATTTAAGAGATAATATTTTACAATTTTACTAACAGAAACAATACCCTTGATAAACAGTCTAACCCACTTTATTATACCGTTTTAATCGACTGTAGTGTATGCTAAGAACACATATAAATATTTAAATATTAATATTCACACTTTCACTCAATCATTCATTCACTCATTCAACTGTACAGATAAATACAATCTCGTACACTCCACGTCAGTCAAACACGAGCTACATGCTGAGTAGACATGTTTGAAAACACCCATCAATGGAATGGTATGGGAGTCCCCTTCAAGTTTTTTTTTAATTCTGTTTTTAGTATTTGTTGTTACAGGGGCAACAGAAATACATCATTTGTGAAAATTTCAACTGTCTAGCTATCACCGTTCATGAGATACAGACGGACGGACGGACAGCGGAGTCTTAGTAATAGTGTCCCGTTTTTACCCTTTGGTTACGGAATCCTAAAAAGGAGGTTTTTGGATCTTTTTCATCTCCATTAAACCTTCGAAACTCTCACAAAATTAGGGCAATAAATTTCAAATATTTTTTTGTATGACTTTTTAGAAACGTTGTACTATTACCTAGTTTAGAAGAATCTCATTCGCATCTAGGTCTAGCATAATTCAATGACCTATTACGCTAGTTGTATCATCGGCTCTAACCACTTTCACCTTCCTGTTGTAGCAAGCTTTGAAATATTGAAATACTTTTATGCTATTTACATGGAAATAATAAAGATGACAATATGTACCCATATTATTAAAACAAGTCGCTCGAATATTAACTACATTAATACAACAATGATATTCTCGAAAAAGGTTAATAGATTTTAATGAATTCTTATAAATGTTATATATAAAATTCTCGTGTCACAATGTTAGTTACCATACTCCTCCAAAACGGCTCGACCGATTTTTATGAAATTTTATATGCATATTCAGTAGGTTTGAGAATCGGCTACTATCTATTTTTCATCCCCCTAAGTGTTAAGGGTGGCCCATCCCAAATTTATATGGCAAAACAACGTCTGCCGGGTTAGCTAGTATATAAGTATAGCTTGAAAATAAAATCCATTTTATCTTCTGGTTTATTTTAATAATTTCTACTTATTGATGGCTGTCTTACTAATGGATATAAAAACAATACGAAATAATCTTTTCTTTTTGATCTTTGATTATTCCTTAAAGTAGATCAAAGAAAAAACTGTAACCGTTATTGGGATTTAGAGTTAGAATACATTGCCGGCAAATCTTAACGTTGGATCTAAATAGCAAATGCAATAAATATAAACTTATTGTTTAAAGTAACTTTTGCCTTAATAAGTATATGACTTTAAAATCAATGCGATAAAATAAATAAAGTATAAACAATACAAGATTTATATTAAAAATATATTATTTACAGTCATGTTAATACATGTCAGTTCTAGCAAAGATCCCTTATTATCCTCAAAAATGAAACTTAATTACTAATTTTAAATAACTAGAGATATAAGACTAGTTGTCTATTCTTCTGTAAAAGCTCAGTTTTTAACATATAATTCGCGATTGCCTGAAAATATACCTTAGACTTAGCAAGACCTAAATCCGCATATTTATTACAACGTTGAAAGCTAACAAAGGTCGGCTTTACTTACCCAGCCATCAATTTTATAAACGCCAATAGCAACATTTTAGTTCGGCCAAACCGGCCCGTAATGGCACTATAACAATAACTGGTGTACTAGTTTATTATAGGAGAACAATTATAATATTTCCTATTTAATTATCGTTCTCTGAGTTTTAAGATATATTTCGCAATGACGAGAAGGGGAGGAAATTAATGAAGTAGGTAGGAAAATCCATATCACCTACACTGAGGATAATAATCAGGTCAAAATTGTTATAACTCTTCACGAATTATTCAACACTTGATCATTCCTGGCTTTGATGTGGAAATTAGTTAAATTTAACCGACTTCAAACTGAGAAATGCACTGAAAGTAAAAAATAATTGGGTTATTTATTAGCCTAATTTATTAGAACAATAGTATACAATTATTGTGTTTATATCTATTGAAAAAACGTGTAAAGAAATAGTATAGTACGAGTATATATCTATTATTGATAGAAAATTGCATGTCCTGTAATGATACTCTCAATAGTTTATTAGACTTGTAATTTTGTAAGTATTGCAATAATTCCGGTGCAGAAATTTGGAAAACAATGAACGAATTCATCTGAAATATTCATATATTAAAATTTTAACCCTAAACAAAGTGCCCTCCAACTATATTCACGTTGAAATCTTTGACACAGTTTCTTTCAATCCATTTAGGTCCGTTATCCGTATCCTCAAATGAGAAGAGGGAATCAAATTAAAATTAATAATTTTATATTTGCAAGCGAATCAATAGCTAGTTCATTAAATCAATAGAAAGACCACCGTTGCAGTTTTTTTTTACATATTGCTGGTTAACAATAATCGTGACCTATTTAGACTGTTTTTACCCCTTCCTCCCCTATTATAAGAAAAATTAAGTATAGGACCCCTTCCCGCCCTGTTTAATATTTGTTGCCCGCGCTTTTTCTAAGTATAATTTTAACTTCGAGCATTTTTGTAATCTTACGTAAGAACTATCGAGACTTCCTCCCACCCCTTTGTAAGAAAAAATAAGACATGGTTACCCCCTCCTAAATCGTCTTAAGTAATTAATGAATGGCCCCTTTCCAACGACAAAGTTAAGTGTGCTCCCCAAATCTAGTTTGTACGAAATCGGTATGAGAATCCGACTCACAATTGACCTTTTTTACATAGGTAATTTTAGTAATAATATAAAGTTTAATGCTGAAGCATGAAGTAATATCAATATTCTTGCTCATATTTCCATGCCTATCTAGCATCCAGGTGAAACAGTGAACCTCACGTACAGAAAATAAAGAAATTACCCCTTTTACTGTTTTTACTCTCCAAGCTCCATTAGTAGAGGTGCAAAATTATGTCGACTCACATCTAAATTTTCATTACGAGTATGTTCTTAGTGCACTTACAGAGTCACAGCTAATTTAATAAGGTTTTACTCATTTAAAAGTTGATATTTCCCAGAGAACTGGATGTTTGTTACAAACAAATATTTCTAAGGAAACATCAAAGATTAGGAATTTTTTTTCTGAATTAAAGTTTCATGAATCAATAAATAATAATCTTTATCAAAACCCAAATGCTTTTGAATATATTCGTTTGGTTTATTCGATATTTAATGTTTGTTTCTTATTCAAGAATTTTATAATATTATGAAATATAGCTGACCCGGTAAACGTTGTTTTGCCACATAAAATTAAAAAAATTGGGGTGGGCCACTCTTATCACTTAGGGGTATAAAAAATAGATGTTGACCTATTCTCAGACCTACCCGATATGCACACAAAATTTCATAAAAATCGGTCAAGCCGTTTCGGAGGAGTTAGAAACAAACACCGCACACGATAATTTTATATATAAGATCTTAAATCGATAATAATAGTATAAATGCGAAATATTGTTTTTATGTTCTTTCGTCTAAAATTTGAATCAATTTCGACGAATTTTGGTATAAAGATGGACGGAACTTTGGAAAGAGACATTTGGAGAGAGAGATGTTTTTGTCACGAAAGAAATATTTTAAAATATGACGAAATAATTTGACGCAAACTAAGTCGTTAGTATATGTTCGTAAAGTAATTCACGTGTATTTCTTCGAATTCAGATAACATGCCACATTATTTTGTTTTCATTACAAATAAAAAGTACATCGACCCTTGTTAATCATTAAGATTAAACTAATTATGTATTAAACATTAAAAAGTGAGTCAATACTGAATAATAATTAAATACTGATAAGTTTATGGCATTCTTGCAAAAGTGGCAGAAATGCGACGCAAAAAATAAGGCCAAGAACTTAGTTTCCGATAAGTGAACAAGAAATGTGACGGTATTACACTAATTACTCGTCGTAATATATGTTTTAATTGCAAAACTTCTTTTCACACACTTGAGAAAATTTAATTTTAAGTGCCTTGTATCACAGAACCACCAGAAATTTTTTCTCAAAAAGTAGAAACAATCGGTTTATATAAAAATTAGCGATTCATATGACATTTGATAAATATCTATGATTTTCTATGGATCGCAGAGAAATATCGACGATCATCTGAGAGGGATTAATTTATAGATTTTTTAAATCGATATTTGTCACTGAATTCTTTTAATGAATCGATCTTGGACACTAGAAAATCGATTTTCTATTAATAAAATATTGAAACTAACGCTCTGTATCCAAATAATCAAACGAAAGTCTTAAAGACTTAAAATATAACCTAATGGATTAGTCATTAGAGGATACTATTCTTGGATTTATATAAAATTATTTTTAATTCAACTTACTTTACACTAAAGTTTTACCGCATTTTCCATAATGGCTTAGTTCCGCATAATGAAATCAACTTACCTGAAAAAAAATATAAGAAAATTAATTATATTCACTGCATATACTCAAAAATTAGGAAAGCAATCATTTTTTGTGTAGTTCTAAAATACAAATTATATTAAATCTTATGCAAATATATAAAACTGAAAAGTTTGTTTGCTTGAACGCGCTAATCTCAGGAACTACTAGTCCGATTTGAAAAAATCTTTCAGTGTTAGAAAGCCCATTTATCGAGGAAGGCTATAGACTATATAACATCACGCTAAGACCAATAAGAGCGGAGCTTCACGCGGACGAAGTCGCAAGGGTCGACTAGTACTAAATAAATAACAGATATTAGCTAAGTCAGATGTTTTAAGTAATTCTTTTAAGTGTTTTTCAATGCTTTTTAGTGTTAACGAATTATTTCTAACCAAAATTTTAATATTTAATCTATATTTAAATAATCAATTAAAGATCTTAACTCGAACTAGGCCAAATCAAGTACCGGTTGAGGCGGATAACTCATTTAAGGAATTCAAATTTCAATCAATATTAAAATAAGGATTGCTGTAAGTTATGCCTAATGCTTGATTTATACCTCGTCTAGTTGCAAGTTTACAAATTAAGTATTAGCTGTTTTCTAAACTAGATTTCTCTTAAAGGTATCCGTCACAAATTCGCAAACATTTCCAAGCACTTAATTTTCAGACATTTTTCAAATTCTACCCAAAAGAGGTAACGTGCTATATACATATAAGCATGCGAGTTTGAGTAAACAATCCATATCACAATACAAATCATAGACAGATATTTTAATATTTTAACATGGACTACATATTATAGGTATAATATTTTAGATACACAATTAACGTTTTTTTTTTTTAAATATGATAATATTATATGATCCATCACGTATTTATTTGTTTCATCTTTTTATTATTAATACATGATATTTCATTAAGATATCTGTGAAAAAATTGTTTGATAAAATTCTTTTCTTCGGCTTGAAACGGCTTTAGCTTCGGGTTACGATGTATTTTTATTATGTTTATTAAATCAAATATTTAGTTTGTTAATAGTCAAATACGAACAAAATTAAGTGTACACGTTTTTTACTAATAATATTCCATTGTCATAGGCGTTAGTGTGAAACAGTGTTATGTACTGCGTTTAACTTATACAAATAATGTAACTATTCTGTAAAGCCCCTGTAAAAGATTTTTGTGTCTTTAAAGTTTTTATTTATTTATTCATAATATCTGAACATAATGAAATGAATATATAAAACTAGTTATATTTAATCAAGTAAATTTTGCGTGTAATTCAACTTTTTTTAAAAAGTAGTTATACTGACATAATTACAATAGTTGGACATATAGTCTCGCTAAGTTTATTGTAGATACGTTCTATAATATTGTACAACATTTTTTGGTTCTATCATCAATACTTTCCGCAGTGCACGCGATGAAAAATATTTTATGGCTAATTTTTTTGCACCTTGGGTTGGTTTTAGTGAGAATTTTTGAGGATCTCTAAATTTTTCTTGTAACAAATATAGCCTATGTTACTCAGGGATAATGTAGCTTTCTAACGGCACAACAATTTTTGAAATCGGTCATACAAAAATACGAATCATTCCTCTTTATAATATTAGTATAGATTATTCGAAATTCACACACTTATTTTAGACGCTGTTTGTGTTAGAGAAGTTAATATTGACTAGATATGGTACTTGATAATATTGACATACTCGTATTACTGTTAAGGAACTACAATCGCGATAAGAATAAATGATTTAACGGTTAAAAAATTAATGATATCTTGATTGATTTCATATAATGAGCTACGCAGGTTGCAAAAACAATAATATCTGTTGAAACCATAAGTCATGTGCTATTCATACAAGTAATCGGCAAGATCAAGAAATGTCTTAATCGATCGATTGCATAATACTGATAAATACATGGAACTGTTATATAAAACCTGTTGAATGTTGGGCCCCGTCCATACCGCATGCAATAGTTCATTTAGAAGGATTTTATCATTTTGCAACTCACAATGAATCGCCAGTTCTATACAAAATTAGTTATTAATTATACAATTACTTTTGAGCAATTGATTGCATTTGCATCTAGTTTTGGGTGTAGTAAATTATTTTTAACAAAAGGTTTGTTTACACTGGATTGCGTAAGGATAAGAATAAATTGGCTGATACTAGAACGGCTTAGAACTTGATATCACAATATTAATTGTTGGAATGCGTATTGTTCAAACGAATCAATTAAAAAGAACCAATAACTACTCACTAAGAACGCAATGCAATAATAAACTCTTGATCAGACGAAATAGGTTTTAAGATATTAACAATCGTCAGTAATATGTAACTCATAATAATATCATAAACTCAGGATTCAAATTACTACTCTAAAACTAAATTACCTAAATGTTATCACTAGAACCCGAGTATTGTCTGTGGTTAGTGACCCAGGTTTACGGGATTTACGGGATGCCTTCACAATACTCACCTCAGGTTAATTGTTAACCATAATTGTAAATGTCATAACTCTCATTTGTTAAGGTTGAAATAAATCAAGAAGAATTAATTTCATTTTGTAAGAAATATTTTAAGGTATGATGAAGTACTTTATATATAACAGAAATGGGTTAATGTGTGTGTCAGCTACTTCTGAAAAATATTCTCTTAATAATTGTAGTAGAAACTAATAAGATACGTAATTCTTCATCAATGTAAGTAGATAAAAATATTAACACATATAAATCGCCCTTAACCAAGAGTGTGAGAGAGTAGTGTGTGACTGACGATAGGTTTGTACTACAATGTAAGCCGGTATTTTATAATTTCTTCATAATATGTGGGTCAGTGGGATTTCGCTAGTGCGGTCTTGCGTCATGAATGCGTTGCATGGAATTGATTGAGTGGACAAGTTGATGGTTATTGCTTTTGGTATATCTATAATGTTATTTAATTTTGTGCCTACCATATTAAAGTTAGTATTTGGAATTATCTTATTTCGATAATGTTAATAAAATTATTTAAAAAAATTGATGTGCCAGTCAATGTTCAATAGAAACAATGTAAGTCATCTGTTGTGCCTTCATTTAATCAGTATTGAAAGTTCTTCGTAAATTTACTAGATAGCGTTGTATAAAATATCTCATTTTACTGTATGGATCTTGTTTTTACAATAATTAGCCAAAACCGAATTGTTTCTCAGAAAATTTAAAGGTAACAGTTCGTTAACATCCAATAGGAAAAATGTAACGCCATTAAACGCTCGATGTAAACAAACCATTTTAGTGTAGTCAAATTTCGTGTTTATGACTGGATTACTGCCCATTAATTAACAAATATTCAAGAAACATTAAACCACATTCAATTAAAATCACTCACATAACTTCAAAATTATTGTATTAAAACGAAAATCAGAAAATAAATCTTAACAACTTTTATCTGAAAACCCTATAAAATAAATGACATCATTATAATCCAGATATCACAAATAATTTGGTAAAATTTAGCTAACCATCTAAATACAGTTGACATACTTTCTTCGCTTCAGGAAAAATATCCCACAGGAACATTTTACCGGGATTAAAAGTATCCTATATGTTAATCCAGATTATATTTTATAGGTGCACAAAGTTTCATCCAGTCAAATCAATTTATAAAAAGAAAAAAACTCAAACTCATGCCAATGTTTTATTATAAAATCTGTAAAATTTTTTGATAAAAATGTTGTTGATATATGCCTGCCATTGGTTGCTAGGCAACGCTTTATTTGTAAACATTATCTTTCGAACGTGGCGGATGTGTAGTTCCTACATTAAATTAGCAATGCAAGTTCTCCAAAAATTTAAGTGATGGTGTCATAAAGTTTTTTTTTATGAAATTTTTTTTAAAAATAATTTTATCGAAATCGTATTGCCATATAAATTAATTTCTGGAGAGGGAAGGCAAACAAAATAATACATTTGCTACACATAATCTGCTAATATCTGCGTTTTTTCTAAACAATACAATATTAACTAGATCTGTAACATCACATGTTCTTGTCAGTTACATAATGAGAATACAAAAGCAATTTACAAAACCAACATTCAGATAAAAGAATTCTTTGACAATGACGAATATTAAAATACGAATTTTTATGATTTTCGAACAAAAGGAATGTTTCTGTGTGGAAATTAGTTTCCTCGTTCAGGTGGTGATTGTAATCACACAGGTCGTCTTGTGTAACATAGCACGTGTTGTTTTGGCTTTGTTTTATTAAAATTAACAAAACAGTGCTTTGTGATTTCAGGCATAAAGGTTTTAATTTAACTGAGGTTTTAATTCATAAACATTGTAGGATCTTTATGTCTCATTTTTTTAACTATTTTCATTATGCACGCTGTAATAGTTTTTTGGTAAATTAATTCTAAGTCGCAATTTGACAGTTTCTGATTTATGTCACAATTCTCGAACTGAATTTATTTTATTTGACTGAAACCTGTGTTTAATTCCTAACTCTGTGGACACAGAACAGCCTACTGTAAGACTGACAGACAGCAGCATCTTACAATATCGATAACATCTTAACAATAGAAAATATTTTATTAAATGTTTGTGTGCCCCTATATTTTCCGCACTTCATAACTAATGTATGAAATTGGAAACAATTTATGTTCAGTTGTATTACACAATTTATGTTCAGTTGTATTACTGCAGCAGGTATAACTTTTTTTTTACCCGAAACTTAAGAGGGTTTACTAGTATGTAGTATCTAAAGTTAATATTACGTAGGATGATAGCTATATACTTTAGAATTTGTACAGTTTCTAAACTATCCATTAGTTAGTGAAATATAAACTTAAGAGTAGCCATTAAAGGTAGGTAACATTTCTAAACATTCTTTGAAATGCATTGAATATATAAATTATGTTCTAGAGTACCAGGACACTAAAACCGAATAAAATCATACATTTTGCATTCACGCAATACGCAAATTATGATTTGAAGGTGCACAAGAATAAAAGGGAGTTATGGAGCTACAAAAATGTCGTAAAAGCACTCCAAAAGATTTTTTCCGATAGAACTCGCTTTGCATGCATAGGATGCAAATTGAGTTTCAGAATCCCGATGGGGAATACGTAGCCTGTAATAATAAAAGCTGAAACTAAGGAATATTGCTCTTGCGTTTACCCAAGTTTGAGCGTCGGCGGAATTGTATTAAGTTTTCAGTAATGTTGGATCAGTTATTAGAAATGTTACTGCATAAAAGATCTCACTTCTTGAATATGAGAAGACCAAATGGACTCGTTTTATCTGGATATTACCCGCCTTCGCAACGTTTCTCTGTTATAATATTCATGTACTATACATATAAACCTTTCTCTTAAATCACATATTGGTGAAAACCGCAATAAAATCCATTGCGAAACTATAAGCATACAGACAGCGTGAAACGGCGATACAAACTTAGGGGAATTTCAATTTAGGGGGAAAAACATTCATATAGGTTTTTCAGAGGGTAATTTTTAGGACTTATGTTTTTTAATTTTTTTAGGGGTATTTTCAGGGAACAATTGTGATTTTAGGGGTACTTAAGCTTTAGGGATAATTATTTCTGAGCGTTGGTAACACCGGCGGGTAGCGAATTTGTATTCATATAGGTATCGTATAAGGTTTTATTACTTATTTTTGATAACCCAAACGGAAACAGTATCTAAGGTTTTTCATAGTTCATTTCGTACTTGGGAAAGGTTATATAAAAAACTGACAATGGCTAAAAGCTTTAGTAAGTTAAATAGAGTTTCACAATATTGTAAAGTAATAAAATATAGTTTTTATTCATGAATATGTTCAACTTGACCTATCGTCGTCCACTGCTGGACATAGGTCTCTTCCAATTTGCGCCACATTACTCTATCCTCCGCCTTCCTCATACAGTCTACCCCGGCTATCTTCTTTAGGTCATCTGACCAGCCTCAAGGACACATTTGCTTCAACGTCCATCTTCAACGACGACTTACTCTGCGAGCTATGTCGGTGACTTCAGCTCTTTTTGGGATAGTATCATTTCTGATTTTATCCCTCAAAGAAACTCACTCGCTCCATAGCTCGCTGAGCGACTTTGAGCTTGTGGATTAGTCCTACTGTAAGTGTCCATGTCTCAGCTCCGTAAGTCATAACGGGTAGGACCTTCCGTTGTTTTGACAGTCTCGACCCTCGACACTTTATATGCCATCGATAGTCTGACTGAAGTCTTAGTCGTGCGCTCAAGAAGTGAAGTAGTGTCTAAATAGTGATAGTGTTGTGCAGTGCAGTGTTGTGTTAGTGCTAGGAGTGCTGTCCGATCAAGGTCACGTGAGTACCTTACAATGTAATTACCTCGTCTTGTGTTAGGTTAGGTTTATGTGCGTTTAACCTTGGGTTTAAACAGAGAGCCTAGCAGTGGAGGTGAGTGTCGTGATCACTTAAAGAAATTCCTTAAGCCTACACCTTGGTCACAAGTCCAAGGCACTTCTTAGGTTTCTCTCGTAATTGTTAGAGATCATATTTGATCATATATCGGTTCAGTAGAAGTATCTGCGTTGCGTTTACCCAATATTCCACTCAATACCATCACCCCCTTTTAGTGTTCCCCAATATTCCCCATCTTCCTCCTTCTGTTTCCTTTCACATCATTTAAAATCCCCTACATATATATCTAACATGAATATGTTAGATAAATGCATGTAGATAAACTCTCTTTTATTAGGTAAATCAAACAAAACTTTAATAGTGTTTGTACTAGGAGGTAAAAGTAACAATTTACTTAAACTAGAAGAGTTATCTTCAGCCATTAACCAGGTCTCACCAAAACCATTAATCAAGTATTAGTATGGTTATCTGAGGTGTCTGTTTTGTATCTGGTCGCAATCCGCATCTAGGTTAGATTGATTCGCGACCAGCCACGACTTAGCCCTAGGTTGTAGTCGCATCACGACAATAACCTGCAGTATTTCTCTATTGGTATTATTATAATATAGAAATTATTTAAAACAACGAATTTAAATTAAACCATTTTACTACTTTCTTTTACTTTAATTGTTTTAAGTTGTAAATTTCCTATCATATTTGTCGGTTACAAGGAATTTCCGTTAAATGTTGCATTATATTGAAGTTTTTTTGTATAAATACACATATGAAATTTATTATTATAATAACATTATCATATTCTCAGCAACTCTTTCATTTGATACCCATATCATGAGCATGCACAAAAAATAACTAGTCATCTTGGGTCGTCAGCCATATTGGATTTAGGATGACGACATTAGGTTAACCATTGTTTGTTAGTCTAATGATGGTATGGATGTCAGTCAATTTTTTTTTCAAAAAACTATTTTGATAATATAGATTTGCAACTATTCTGTCCTGACCTTCATAGCGAACTTTGAGTTATAGAACTAGCTAATAATAAATCTCTATATTAATTTATAATGCATATTGATGATAATAGTTTAAGATGCAAAAATTCCAATAAAACATTTTTTAACCCCCTGGCGCTACAATGACGGGGTGTTATAAGTTAAACGTGTATGTGTATCAGTATGTCTGTGTTTGGCATCATGGCGCCCGAGATAATGGACCTATTCTGATATAGTTTTATTTGTCTGAAAGGTATTTTAATCGAGATCCTTAGCTATAATTTGTGATGATCTGGTCACCCGTTTGAAGACTATCAGCTCATTTCTAACTTGAGAGCTGCCTCACATTGCTTAAACTGATTACAGATGAAACGGTATTTCTCGGTACCTTTCCTTCGATATCAAGCTTGTTTAAAGTACGTAACAGTATATATTTTATATATCATTTGTTTTTTTGGCATTTTATGCATATTTGTTAAGTCTGTATTGACTACTGTTTTTATATTTTGTCTTCAACAATACAAAAAGATCGACTTAAACAAATTAATATTGATTCTTCTAAATCGATGTCGTGTGGGCATCGATACTAAATGACTATATTAAATTAGAGTTTCAGTCGGGAGTAATTTAAATGTTTAATTTAATATAAAGTAATATCAAGCAATGAGAAGCTAAGAATCATATTGAATATGTTTTGAGTTACGAAGACTTTTAAAAAAGTTTATTCTCTGAGAAGTCACAGATAGCGTGAATACCTTTTTATAATAATCCATCTTGAAAACAAACTTTAAGCAACGCCAATGCTAAGTATTTAAGTAAGAAATGAAATTGAAATTGGCTGCGGTTCAGCGATAACAGACTTGAACTGTTTGTTGTTGGATATAAGGCTTCAGAAATTGATTTCTAATTTGCATTTTAAATTAAAACTTTATTCCACGCTTCTATGCCTAGTTAATATTCTTCGAAAAGATAAAAAGGACCCTAGGTCTAGTTTTACCTCTAATTTTGATAGGCTGAGACGAGATTAAATAGCAATAACTTTTTTCTAACATCCTAATTAAGGGAAGCCTATTTTTTTTTAATCAACTCAGAATTTTATTTTTAAAGCTATATTTTTCTTTAATATCAGTTAAATGTCAGTTACATCCATATTATCCATATAATTAAAATTTTCGATTTTATCAATCATATATTGAATACTAGTCGACCCGTCCCGGCTTCGCCCGGGTGCAATTTTACCCGTGTATTTGGCTGTAACCGCTGTCCCTGCATTTTAAATCTGTAATATCTTCGGAAATATTCATTTAAATTACATGCTGTTAAAGGCCATATTGATCTATATTAAATGCACAATGTATTTGAAGTACTTAATTGGATAAGGATTAATGCTGTAATTGCTTAAAATCGCTTCGTATATAAGCCATTATTTCTCCTAAATAGTACAGGATAAAAAATGATTATTGTGGGTTATTACTAAGAGATAGACATATACCAGCGCGGACTTTTTTGTAGACCTTTTTAAGGTGTAAATACTGTAGTACATTATTTCGATCTATCTTGTAGGGTTCAGCCAGCGTTGGCAATGTAAGCGAAAAAAATTTGTTTATTTACGACATCACATTAGAAACCTTCTGAAATTATCAGTGTTTCTCTACTATAATAAGTATGTATTATACATATAAACCTTCCTCTTGAATCACTCTATCTATTAAAAAAAACCGCATCAAAATCCGTTGAGTAGTTTTAAAGATTTAAGCATACATATGGATATAGGGACAGAGAAAGCGACTTTGTTTTATACTATGTAGTGATTACTTGTCTTAATATCTTTAACAATTTTAATGTCGTTCACATTAATCTTTGTTATCTCTCTACGAGTATTAATCGTGTTTTGTTAAATTCTATTTTATGTATTTTAGGTTAGTACTACAGCAATACAACTGTGAAAACTGAATCCAATTTGATACAGGAGTTTTTACGTTTTGCGCATACAAACAAAGGCAGAAATAAGAATTTTTACAACAAATAAAACCACTCGTAACCCAACTCTTTGGGTTGTTTCTTCTTTGTAGTGTTATACTATAAGTAGCTAAATTATATCAATATATTTTCTCTATCATTATGATAACGACTAATGTATAAACGAAATTCCAAGTGTTTTACTCACCAGCGAAAGTGACTTGTTTGTCGCATAACTGACGAAGTTAGAATATTAAACAATCGAATGGTAAACAGATAGTTACGTCTGAATACCCAAAATTTAAAATTCTTCTATACTTTTTTCCAAAGATTTGCTGTTTAACTCTATTAACCGCCACTCATTTTAACGATACTCTCACCAAAATTTAATGGTTACGTATATTTTGTACTTTTTTAAAAAACCTTTTTTACAGTTTCCCGCATCCCTTAGCTGTATTTTTTGTAGAAATATAATTATAACAGAACTCCAATTATCCAAAATAAATAAAATTAGGGGTATTCCGTATAATCGATATCAGTCATATCAAATATGTACGTCGTTACGAGTAAGACAGTACGATATAAAATAAGTTAAAAATGTAAATAACCCCCAACAAAAACTCACAAAATCCGCTGCTAAAACTATATGGGATCCTATTCGTGTTCTACGCATTTTACTTAATAAAATATACTAAAAGTAACTGAGTAATTTTGTCTGACGGAGTGATGTAAGAGTCCGACTTGTACTGGTACGTAAATCTTAAATCTAAATAAATGTACCATTTTAAAACCATAAAAAATTGTATTTTTTCGCGAATTCGCTTCGTCACAATAGCGTATAGCAACCATTGCCAATGGTTTTATTTCTATCCGTTCTGGTACAGTTACTGATGGCATGGCGAATTCGAACAAATAAGAATATTTTCCTGTCTTTACTTTTAACAAAAAACATTTGGTATTGCGAATTTATTTTAAATGAGCATTATTGTTATAACACAATTGCTTTATTCTTTTTGTCTATGTTCATAACTTATACGTTATCTATTCATAATTATTCCTTTTTGTACAGTACTTCACAGAATTTAATATCCTTATCAAAATTAAAATAAAGTTAAATGAAATCTACATTTAAACACATTATAATATCATATAAAAATAATTTATTTTTGAAAGTATACTTAGGAAATATTTTAGTCCTGCTTGTTTTTGCTGAATAGATCAATTCAATTTCAAGGCCCCATCAATCACTTATAATATAATTATAACTAATTCAACCTGTCTAGACTTGTCTGCTTTTGATTTGATGTATATAACATTATATTCAAATCACTGACCGTTTTAGTTAACGATATTCATTGATCTCATAAAAGAAACTCTCTTTAAAATGCGGGATCTATTCATGGGAATTTTATTGACAAGAACCTTTGCAATAAGCATGGGAAATTGGCTGATCTTTAAGCGAAGAAATAAGTTGCCAAGGTAACCTTTGCTTCTATAAAAAATTTTCCACCAACAGATATTACTTATCATTATCGACACTAATAGATAAATTGGAAGTTTCTATAAAAATTATTTAAGTCTGTGGGACTAATATCTATAATACAAAAAAAAGACACAATTTTGTATAAAAATATTAAGAGTATGGGAGCTATACTGCGCAGTATTGATGGAAGCTGTGCAGTGCCTGGGGCTTGAGATCCAGGAGCAGGTTTAAAGACGTCTTTTATAACCGTAAACTTTCACCTTCACCCCTCGATCTCGCTACTAAATACTAAAATAATAACGTACATTACTCACGTGCTCCTCGATGACGGAGGCCTAGCACCACGCCACTAAACAACGCTACACTATTATTATCACTACTTCAATATGTACTACGCGCAATCCTACTCGAAATAAGTTAAAATGAATTACCCGAATACTAATTATAAACGGTGTTGCTAACAAAAAGTATACTTAATAGTTTTATCTCTAAATACCACGAATCTAAATTACATAATGACAGTTTGCGAGACGAGGGTCAAAATATTTGGTACATTTAACTTAATGACACGTTAGTAAAACGGGTCTATTCACAATTTACATACAGATCTAATTTTCTTTAACTAGTGTGACCTTACACTCGCGCTATTGTGCGTGCGAGCGGCTTGAAGCAAATTCAAATATTAATTACATAGGTGTTATATAGCCTTTAAATATAAATGGAGCAGACGTAGAAGGTTAATACGTTTTAGGTTTTGTAATAAAATCATATTATATGGTTGTAGTTAGATTTCAAAGCGGCAAATCCTCGACTTTCGTATCTGTATGTGAAAGTTTTACGTGACTTGATATAGAAATTACTTTGTTCGATAATCTACATGAATCTTTATATATGTAAAAATAGTAGCGCCATCTGTCACAAATTATCAAAAGTCAACGTTGCTGTTACTTCTGTGAAAATTTTTGTTTTTTTTTATTTAGCAAGACGATACCTCATGAGATCGTAATTTTTTCAAGATTTACGACGCAATTATACATTTTTATATTTCGCGACTCATAAATGTGTTGTATGCATAAGACGGCTAGGCCCCAAACTGCTTTTTTACGCTAGTATATAAGCCAATGTCAATGGCCCACTGCTGAGCCCGGTCTCCTCCTCTCCTCAATGAGGAGGGTATTAGGCCATACTTAATAGTGCGGGTTGGCAGACTTCACACACCTTTGAGAACTTTAGGGAACTCTCAGGAGGGCAGGTTTCCTCACGATGTTTTCCTTCACCATTAAAGCAAGTGATATTTAAATTTCTTAAACACACATAACTTAAAAAACTCAGAGGTCCAGGAGGCCCAGGACCTCCCGAGTGAGCCATTGAAATCTCAACCACAAGGCCATTATTGTTTTTTAGTCAATGTATTTAAATCTAATATAATATCCATAGATTCCTCCAAACTTTTGTTCACGTGTTCGCGATAATAATATAAACAGATATGCTAAATCTTAATAATAGATGTTTTAAATTTTAAATGTAAATCATATTGTATAGTTACGTATTGTGTACATCGACACCTTATATCTGTTGTTACAACAGTTCACAAATTGACGTTATCGTGGGATCTGCACGATACTGATCGGAGGGTTGGTAAGGTCGCATAGCAATTTATATTGTGTGCCTTTCATTGTGTAATATGTATTATTACACGTTGTATAATAGAAATATTAGCGATGACCAAAAAAGATAGGAAGGAATGCTTGTCGTTTATATTTTTAGGATTCACTACGTAATAGTTTTTTGTGCCTTCGACAATAGCCTTTATGATAATTTTTTTAAACTATTTTTTCCTGTGCAATAAAGAATATGGTTCTCGCTGCATAGAATACCTTAAAGCACAACACGTTTGCTGTATTTTAAGAATTAATTTCAATTGTGACTATGCTTAATGTTATAATCAATTAGTGTGTATTAAACTACAGGTAAAGATTTATCAAAATCGTTTTAATGTCAATCAACTCTAACTTTCCTTGGACTTCAACAAATATTTTAAAATCAGCCAACTAGGTCCAGTCATCGAGTTTTAGCGAGACTAAAAAACGTCAAAACAGTCGTATATAGATGGAAACTATTTAAATTATTTAATATACTAAAGTAGTTAGTTCGATCATCATATGCCATATCATATCATCATATGAGCCATGAACTAAATTATTTGGTATAAAAAGATATTTACAAGGTTTTAAACCATATATAAATCATAAGGTAAAATTTCAAACATGTTACAAAAATATCTCCGGCATAATATTCTAAGTATCATCGTCTACAAAGCTAAGTGTAATCTTTCATCGATCGTGTCTACGCTATTTTTATAACAAAAGTAAAAGCCTCAGGTTCCATATAACTTGATGTCACCTTCTTCAGCTCTGACGTCAATAACTGCCATGTTGTAATTTACGTTAATGGCCCGCTTGACGTGCCCAGGGTTAGGACGAATAACAAGTTATTTTGATTAATTATACCTGGGTTGCTAAGTCGTATCATCTAAGTATATATAGTCTGACTGATAGCTTTGAAGTTTTAGACTACATTGTTACCAACTGCGAAGTTATTCAAATGTTTGGATGATAATTTTAAACTGTGTTTCATTTTGATACCATAATTATATACCAAAATTTAGTATCTTGGTCTGATGTATATGTCAATGGTAAATGGATCTTAGAACTCTTTAGCGGCTTATAGTAAAACCTTCAAGATTAGATTTACATGATTCGTTTTGAAGGGTCAAACAAATATCCATAGGAGCCAGGAGATAGAGTTCTCCAGCGACAACCAACTAATTTACATTTTAGATAAAATTATAGTATATTTCCATAACATGGGGAGGGACATCGGTATATATTTAGACTATACTCTAATTTATATTCAAAAAATATCATAGAAATCCGAAGCAAAGCGTCGCTTTAACTTCATAACAAAATTCACTGACGTGTGAAAATCTATAACACAATTTATATGGTAAAACGTAACTTTCCCTCTTTGTCAGCTGTCTCCGGTAATAATTCACGTTAATGGAGACACTTGACAAGTTCAGGGTTGAACATGTGTTGAAGGGTGTCCCTTTGTCTTTGATATGACGTACCTTTAAGAAGGAAGTACTTCACTTATTGTACATGAGAAGTAATTATGCTTTTTGTCACTTATGCTTTTTACTCTTATGGGATTGAATTAGATTCTGAAGTTTAGGCTTTTTTCATCTAAGATTTTTAAGGGCAGACTTTATTAGGTGTTTACGTCTGTACCTATACTGTTGGTAATACGTAATGTTAGACAGAACCTACTTAAGAAGATACCTACCACTTCAAGGTTAGGCAAAGATAACTGGAAGTTTAAAATCTAGAAAAATATGTAGACAAGAGCTGGACAAAAACCAAATTTTTTGTAAATCGTAATTTACTCAAAACCTTTTTGCTGTTTTAGTTATTTATCAAGAGACTCATTGTATGTTGACCTAAATATAAATTTTATTTTTTGCGGTATCCTACATTTCATAGCTGTAACAAAAACATTGTTTACGTGTCGGAATAACGTCAAATGTCTCAGTTAATAATTCACGCTAATGGAGGACCTCGACAAGTTCAGGGTTAAACGCATGAACTTGTTAAAGAAATATTACGTGTTACTTCGTTTTTTTATTCAGTATATTATATTCTATTTGTATTCTGTGGCTCACTCTCATTTCGTTTTACTTTCAACTCTCTATTATACTGTTTCCGAGAAATAAAACTAATTTGGAGTATCAGTCAACATCTTTACTCTCATTTTCTAAAATGGTCCGAAATTTGAGCATCCGATGTTTTGGTATAAATTTTTTTTATGGCAGTTAAGAGGTAAACGAGCAGACGATCCACCTGATGGTAAGTGGCCACCGTCGCCCATGGACATCGGCAATACAAGAGATACCCTCCTTGAAGATAGAGCGAGGAAGAGGAATGAAGAATAGAATGCTACGGTTTCAGGGTCCACTGAAACCGTAGCACCTGACCAGAACGCGTCTATGACACGTCGGTGTATGCAGTCGGATTCGCATGCTAGTAGTCGCAAGCCAGTCGGGGAACAGATCCCCTACCACCAATGGAGTAACTCGTATTTTACGAGATGCTCTCCCAGCGGCCGAGGGGAATTGTATTCTATCCCGTACCCTCACGGGTAAAACTGTTGAACACAGTGATATCAATAAGAAGTAGTTCGTAATTTTGTTAGAATGTTATAGTTAATAACATAATAATATATAGCACGTAGTCTAAAATATTCTAGTAGCATAGAATTAATAAATCTTTGGTTTCTAGACTGGTGTGCCCAATAAATTTTAGCATAGCGCAACGCAGACCGCTCTCCAGGGAAATTACTCCAACATTATCCATGTTTGGTCTGGGCTAAATACTTGGATGTATGACGCTACTGAAAATTAGGTTAACTATAATATTATAATAGTTTAGTATTAATATACTATGTCGGCGCGGTAGTAAGCTTAGATTTGTTTAACTAGAGAACCTGGGCAGTGGAGGCGAGTGCTACAATTGTGTTGAAGAGCTCTTTAAGTCTACACTTTGATTACAAGTCTAAGGCACTGCTTAGGTTCCTGTCGTAATTGTAAGATATCGTAATGTTTAGTTATTCATCAGTTCAGTAGCGTTTACCCAATAGTCCATTCAATATGGGTGTGATATTAATGTTTTCAATATACCCCCCTCTTCTTCTCTTTCTCATAATTTTCTACGACTTATATCTAAAAAGTAACAAAATTGATGTCGAGTTTTATGTAGTGACAATCAAAGATACATTAGCTTGCACTTTTAGGCTTAACTCTATATATAAAATAAACTATTACCTACACTACTCGAACTCGTTACGTAACATTTTACTAATCTAACCTAAATCTTCCTCGATAAGGGAGAACTGGGTAATGTTTACTGTATAAAATCACTTGAGACATTGCCTTAAATTTGACGGGAAAGAGATTACATTGTATGCTAACTATATATTCATTCGTCCATTTTGTCAGAGCTTTCATATTATTACTGGGCTTAACTTGGGTTGGGTTTGATTGATAATACGCCATTTATTGGTCACCTGATCCTCATCAGTTACTTGACAGGGTGTACCGCGAGGAATAAGGTCGACACTTGAGGTCAGATTATTTGTTTTTTTACTTACTTAACGCTTAATAAGTAACCACTAAGCTTAACTATATCAGATTCACATAGATTATTAACTATCTCGACCCTAACCTCGTTAAAACTATTTAATTAACACGAAAAGCTCTACTAACTAGTTATTATTATTAAATATAATATTAGTAAGATTATGGGTAATTTTGACGTTAATTTTTATTATTTATAATTACTAGCTAATCTGACGTCGCTTCGTTGATGTACTTAGAGGACTTTCATGTCCTAAATTCAGGTGATATTATTCAACTAATTGTAATCCCAAAAATTTATTAATTTAAAGACACAATCTGTCAAATACAATCTGACACAAAAATGTAGGTACATTTACAAAATTTTAAATTTTTCGACTTTCAAGCTGTGTTTTATTAGAACAAAAATATTTTCATTCCTTTAAATTTTTTGTAAAGTTAGCCACACCGTTTAAAACTGTATAATCACGAGTTCCTTTTATTTTATTTCAATTATAGCCTCGTAATAATTTATAACAGATAGATTTGTGCCAGTTGTCAAATGGATCTCGCCTGGTGCCATATACATAATGGCTGTATATGTGGTATGGTGTCGTGCTGCCTGGGACTCCATTGGGAAAGATTGTGTAATTATTTAGTAGTAGTTTATCGTTACTACACAGTATAGCTCCAATATGAATAATAGTTTTATATAATACAGGAGGAAAATTCACACATAAACTTCTCTAGATTATAAAAAAAATTAACTACAAATATCTCACTAGAAAAATAAAACAACTTGATAAATATACCTTAAATAAAAGCTCTATTTAAAATAGGAGCTACAAAAGATCTCGAAGTGGCAAATAAATTCTAGCAACAAGTAAAAAGAAGTAAAGAGTATAGCAAAGCGAAGATTGCACAATATCTTTTGCGAAACAATGAACTTAATGGAAGAAATGTTCCGACAGTCAAACATTCTTTGAACTGTACAGCAAATTACAAAGTATGCTTCATGGATTTTATTTATGGAATTCTTCCTTTTCATGTTAAACATTTCAAAAAAATGTATTACATAATTTGTAGTTTAGAAGAAATGGAAAGATTAAAGATCATAAATTACAACGGAACAACGGTCTTGAATGTACAGGGATGGGGACTTTTTTACATTTATGTTAGCAACACTATCTTAAGAATAACTCGAGTATATATTGACTGTAATAGAAAGAGAGAGGAATGATACCCATTACTGTACCCTACACCTAAAGACCTTTTATATAATTACAGTGCTCCCCTTCGCTGCCCGGACAGCAACTACAGTAGGTAATAAAGTTAACGTACATGGACCTCAAGAAGGGTGACCTTAACCACGACACTATAACACTAACTTCCATGTACACTGCGAGACATCTATCGCACTAAAGGTTATAATATCTCTTAATCGGATAGTTGATATAAAATAAAAGGAATTACTCGTCATATATCATAGTAAACTGATGCTTGTTTGTCTAGTTAGTTAGTTGGTTTTTCAGTAATAAATAATCATGTAAAGGAACTCTCTCTCCCTGTTTAATCTCTCTGGATGTTCCTTCTAAAGTTATATACTAATTTTAAAACGTAAACATTAGTTTACAAACAAAGAAGTTACGCCCTAATATCAAAGGTATAAAATAAACTGAAACCGCTTATTTGAAGTCCGTTAGAGTTACTGTTAGTTTTCCGTAAAGGCCCTGAAAGAGTATAAGGATTACGATAATCAAATATTTTCATAGAAACATCTGCAGATAAAGCAAAATTAAACATTACACACGGCTACGCTGTGTATGGAAGGTTTATCTCTATTAAGTACATGTATATCGTAATCCTATGGACACTAGAAATGTTTGTTTATCATTAAAAATATATCACCTACATTAAAACTATTGTTATGGTTATATCTACAAATGATTTATGTTGACGTTAATTTTAATATGCTTTTATTAGCTTCATATGTATGTTAGTATGTATGTAACGTAATCTTTGAACATGATTTTGACCCCCTTCAAAACGTCGGATTATCTCAAAATTTGGCATACTTATTAAGGATCAATGACAATTCAATATTTTAAACCGTTATCCTTACTAGGATAATCAGGATTAGCGATTTTTTGTTTTCCTGAGACCCGGAGTGTCTGCGTCAAGACACTTTATATTTATGTTTTATACTTTCCCTATCTTATACGTACATCATCCACCTATATTATAAAGTAGTTTTTTACCCCGTTTTATAGTAAAATTTATCGAAATTTTCAGTAAAATTGTTATATTTTAAAATTTTGTTCAAAATCAAATTTTTAGTAGACAATAGTAATATTAGTTTATCCGATTTCGCTCGTTTATATATCGTTGAATAGCGTTTTTTATCACCTATTCAACGACACCACTCTTGTTAAGATATCTTTCAGGACGAACGAAAAATGTGCTTTTCAGGATTTTATCAAAATAACCCTTCTACTTATATCTGTTTATAAAATATGTATAACTATTGATAACATGCACCCCACGCTTTTTTACAATAAAATCATTTTTTTCTTACGCTATTATTAATTCAAATTTATTAAAATTTATTTTCTATTTTTAGTTAGATTTACTATAAAAGCGTATTTTTTTAGTTTATTAAATTTCAATTATAGTAAGTTAGGGGGCTGATTTGAAATACCAATAGGTTTTATTTAATGATAACAATAAAAGTACATATTCTTCTATTGCTCGTTTAACCTTGCAAAGATTTAACTATTTATTAATAATATTAAGTTTTCTATAGACTGCAACCATTTAATTTTGCAGACCATTATGGGTATTCTTACAATTATCTTAGTGTTACTCTCAAAATACATGATTAAGTAAAAGATATATATTTTTCACAGCTCACCAGACTTTATCGAAGCTTATTACTTCTAGATATTTTTCTAAAATATCGTAAAAAAAATAAGCTACAGAGCAAGCACTGTATATTTTAAGAGGTTAAGTACCTCTGTGTTTGCTGTAACGGAGATGATACGTGTAAAGCTTTGTCAACAATACCAAATTTTAAAATTTGTTCAAATTTAAGCCATATTTCTTAGAAAAAGAGTTCTTTTATTGAGAAAAATGAAAAAATAGACTCGAGTCTGTTAGTAACAAATATTGGTTCATTCTTAAATTTTAAGAATCTTTACCGCGATTACGGTAAGTCGAATTATTTTTTATCCATTTTTTTTAAATTATACTTAGATCGTAGAATATATACAAAATTTCTGTTCATTATAAGTACTAATAAACTACATTAGATTTGAAATATAAAAAGATTTTTAATAGGTACTGCAGCAAAAGAACGACGACGAAAGCATGAACAGAAAAGACACAATATTCCTTGATTATATGTAACGAGTTTCTAATCCCGATAGACGAAAAACTTAAGAAGAATAATATTCATTGATTACTCAACAAACTATTCCTGTTTTTACTAATATTTACATAGTATAAAACAAAGTCGCTTCCCGACGTCTGGTCGCTTAGATCTTTAAACTACGCTATGGATTTTAATGGCGTTTTTACCAATAGACGAATTGATTCAAGAGGAAGGTTGTGGTATGTATGAAGTCGTGGCAGGTCGTTAGTATTTAATACTTCATTTAGTTTAGAGCATAAAGATAAAATTTAGATACAATGTTTTTATTTCAACATATAACGTCTTCAACAAGAGCACGTTCTCGAGCTTAAAGGATATTCTACATAGTAGAGTAGCAATTTACTTCCCCTATGAATAACATTATTTCATGCGCACACTTAATGCAAGAATGCGACTGCGACTACAAAACGCCTCAAGCGTTAATCGAAATCAAATTTCAATTACACACTGAGCGTTTCGCACACACAGTCTGGACGTTTTAATTAAGGCTTATACGCACGATGCCTTTGTTACGTCCGTGTGAAAAAAGTAACTGTCGCAAAACGCTTTTATTTACTATTCAACTGGGGAATTCTTGATAAAAATTATGTGAAAAAAAAAAACAGTACGTCATTCCATCAATTTATTTCGAGTGTTGGGGACAAACATCCAGAACTTGATATTTATATAATTAAAGTATATATCGAAGGTGTGAGTTAGGTTAGGTTAGGTCAGCCTTGTGTTAGGTTAGGTTTATGTTAGTCTAATCTTAGGTTTAAACATTGAGACTAAGCAGTGGAGGTGAGTGTTGGAATTCTATTAAAAGACGTCTTTAAGCCTACACCTTGGTCACAAGTCCAAGGCACTGCTTGGGTTCCTGTCAGAATAGTACGAGATCGTAACGTTTAGTTATATCCTACCGTGTTGCACCCATAGCTTATATTATAGGCCATCAGTTGTGCATATACCATGCTTAGTAAATCATTGTATAGTTTTTAGTTTATAATAATGTTAAATCAATGTAAAAATATTATTAAGGATAGCAGTCATTATAAACAAGTGTTACAGGGAAACGAGTTGGGAAACCTTATGTAGCCTCGTTCTTCCAAGAGGGTCGTGCCTTCTAGTGTCGGGTATATTAGTTTTGTTTTCTCTTGTAAGTGGCATAAATTATAACTAGAGCAGCTAGATTTAATATAATAAAAAATAATTAGTAATTCTAACTTAGAGATCGAATAAATAATTATTTACGTCAAAATATTTGTAATACACAATATTTTATTCAAATTTATTCAAAATCTCTCATAATTACTACGTAATGGGCAACTAAAGCGGTTTAACTCCCGTGCGAAGCTCCTAGGGAGGAGATAAAGGGCAAATTAGCCGTGTAAGTGGTCCGACAAGCGACATTACTGACTGACACCACGATAATTCCTGTGATTCGTTCCTAGATAATAATATGCTTTACGAGGAAGATTAAATACTGTAATGGAAAATTTCTTACATTACATTTGAATTTTAGATTGAATTTATATTGGTGTTTATGTAAATACTTTAATAATATGTTCTACACTGTATCTTGGTTATCATTTGCCATTTCTTATCACGTATCACGCAGTAAAAAAATTGGCATACACAATAACATTTACACAGTTTAGTCACCTAAAAAAAGGTATTCATTTGAAGTATTGTAAGTGAAGGTACTCGAAAAAATATACTATCTTTGTAGTCAATTTTTTAAATGCTAATATTATGTAAAGGGTTGAATTCTGATCGAGATATTAGCTAACAGCAGTCTTCAATCTATGTTATAAATTGTTTTATAAATGCGCCATAAAATGTGCACTAAACTGGAAGGTAATAACAATGATTGTAGTAATAAGTTAAGAATTTAATCTTACAACAACGTTAATAAGCTGATTACATCGGAAGTCGGTAAATTAATACAAGCTGTGGTAAATGCGTAGTAGAATAAGGTATAGGTTATAAAAGATGGCGGTACAAATTTAAATTTTATTACCTGAGGCACTTTGAATCGTATCTAAAATTATTTTGTAACTCTATTGGATTATTTAGTATTCTTTACTGGACTTCCTGATATTCTAGTAGTATTAAACATAATATTTATATGTGTATGTTACCTTTAATGCCGGAAAGAGTAAACGTTTTCTCAGTTGGAAACTAATATGTGAGTTTAAAAGTATCCCTTGATATTGTATTATCGTTTTGGAAGCTATACTGCACAATAACATGTAAAAGATAGTAATGATATGCACTTTAGACGAAAGCCAAGCAAATAATACCAAACACTTATACAAAACCTTTATAATGGAGTCACGTCCGTGTGTGTCAGTATTACGACACTTAACTGATATGATGCTCTTCGGGCAAGATCACTTTGACAACTGGCTCAAATCTATAGGAACAGATACGTTAACAGACAGATTATATATTGTCTTGTTATAAATTGGGTATATTTGAAATAAAATATAAGGAACTGTTTGCGAATATAAACGGCGAGTAGTAAAAGGGTGTTGCTAACTAATGAACAAAATAGAAATTATTAGTATAAAAAATTAACAAACAGCGATTTGTATTTGACATCCATATCATGGCGTGTAGAAAATAATGTTTCCACCATATTGGATTAAGGATGTGTAAGTATGTCTTTTGCTTGTTTTGTAGCTAACAAGTAATGTCATAGTCGATTAACCCTGTCTTAAAGCATTATCTAGAACGGCCTAATAAGTCGGCTTTTTATTTATATTAGCGATCTTATGTCTTGTGTAAACAACCAGTCCGACTGGAGATGACCTCACCGGTAACTTGTTCTGACTAACCTATGATGCAATTTTATCTTTTTTATTCACGTAAAGGTGACATGCCTATGCAGTATGAGTCGTATGCATTGAGATAAAACTAACAGTCGTAATTTAAAGAATTATAAGAATTTAAACAATTTGCGAATAAAGGTTGTTTTCTATAACTGGCTTAAGTGGTCTTTAATTTCACTTATGCTGTAATTGAGATTTTCTTCCATTTCCTTATTTATTCATGCACTTATGATACAAATATTTTATATTCCTGATAAATGCAACACCTATTAAGGCAAATACAAAAAGCATTAGGTAATTATCCTCCCTCTATAAATATGGATTATTTCAATTTTGGGTTTGGATGGTCAGATATCCAAAATAAATTTCTATCCCTGACCTTCATTCTTCTTATACATAAGTTTCAACTAATTCTAGACAGAGACAAAATCTATGAGACATGTTATGAGACTAGCCGCACCTCCCTTGCATTGTTTTTTATTTGTATTGTTGTTAATCTATCTATGTATATATATTATATATAATATAAGGAGAAGCTAACTGACTGACTGACATATCAACGCAGGGCCTAATCTATAAGGGTTAGAAACATGCAATTTTGCACAGGGGTTCCTTTTATAACGTAAGTGAAAATTCACCCCCTAAGGGGTTAAAACGAGTGTGCAAATTTAGTATGAAACTTTACCGTTTTTGAAGTTAATCTAATGAAATTCAGTATGAAAGTTCTTTATTGGAAGTCATGAAACAGGGATAAAATATTTTTTCGAAAGTAATCCCTTAAGGAGGTAAAACGGGAGAGTAAAGTTAGTATGAAACTTTACCGTTTTTGAAGTTAATCTAATGAAATTCAGTATGAAGGTTCTTTATCGGAAGTCATGAAACAGGGGTAAAATATTTTTTCGAAAACAATCCCTTAGGGGGGTAAAACGGGAGTGCAAAGTTAGTATGAAATTCTGCCGTTTTTGAAGTTATTCAAATGCAATTCAGTATGAAAGTTCTTTATTGGAAGTCATGAAACAGGGGTAAAATAATTTTTTTGAAAGTAATCCCTTAAGGGGCTTAAAGGGGGGTGCAATGTTAGTATGACTACATCATGAAATTATTAAATATGTCTCGAGACGATCTGCTGTAGGCTAATTATCCTAATATCGCAAACGAAGTTGCGGGTAAAAACTAGTTTAAAATAATTTTACATTCGTAATCTGTAAAAATAATATCTAACTTCTCTCTCGATAGATCCAGAGAAACAGTCCAAATGATTTATACAGTTAACATTATTTAAAATCGTCAGTTCAAGAAGTGTAGCTTATCTAGGATTACGTGAGTAGTTTTATTACTTTAACTATTAATTGGCATGCCATAGAGCTCCGTAAATTTACACGTGGGTCACAAGCCCTAGGCACACTCCAGCTTGCTTCATAAAATCGTTTCACGTTTTGTTCGAGCTTTTTCCCAAAATAATTGGATTCTAGAATAATAAATTCAAATGACTTAACAATGAAAGTAAATTCAGTAACTTATGTACGTTTTCATTGAAATCTTAATTTGGTTCTGAACGAAAAAGTCCTTCTTTTGAAATTTGAATGTTTAATCAAGATATTTAGGACCAGTTGTATATTGTAAGTAGGATTACCTTAGAATAATTTGGTTACCACCTAGTCCATTTTCGTCTCGTTTGACTTGTGGATTTGTTTAGTAGACAGACTGTTTTCTGAATAAACAAATTACATTAGAAAATATAGTTTTCTGTTATTTACGCTTAACTTTAGAAAGGTAAAATCTTTAGAATTTATTTTCATTGAAGAAAGGTCAGTTGAGCTTGTTTGTAAGAATTATTGTATTTAATTTTGGTTTATGTATTGTTTAAAAAATAATAGTAAGTGTATTGCCTGTGTTAGTGGTTGTGATAGAAGGAAGTAACAGAGGATTTTTTTAAATTGTAAATAAATAATATTGTTTAGTATCATATAGTAATATCGGATATACTACAAAAACAACAGTTAAGAAAAAAACAATTACTTATATAAGAAGTAGTACAAGTAGATTCAAAAGTTCATATAGTTATATAAGATTATTTCATATACGTAGAGTTTTCATAATATATTCCATTTTATTCCTCCCACGAGTGCTAATTTATGCCATAGTAACTCTACCGCCTACTAATTGTAGTTACGAGTACATTACTTAGAAAAACATTGAGCAAGTTGATAATTACTTGATATTACATTGTCAAGTTAACTAAGTTATTCCCACGAACGGTCTAAGAATAAGTGTAATGAATGGCAAAAACAATAGTTTCATCGTAAACTTGTTTACGACTTAAAGTTATTTATTTATTTTTTAGTGACGTCGAGATCAACTTGGGGAGAATAATTTTACGTTTACTTGACGTCAGAAAGTAGCCCATATAGTGTCTGGGGATTGCCTCTAAGCTGCAGGTTTAAGAGATTCCTTTGTAATTCGCATTAATACTTAGTAACCCAGGTAAGCAGTGATGGCCCAGTGGTTGAGACTTCAAGTCTTACTCGGGAGGTCCGAGGTTCGATCCCCCACATAGGCACATACCTCTGACTCTGAGTTATGTGTGCTTTAAGCATTTAAATATCACTTGCTTTAACGGTGAATGAAAACATCGCGAGGAAACCTGCACTGCTGAGAGTTCTCAAAAAGTTCTCAAAGGTGTGTGAAGTCTGCCAACCCGCACTGGGGCAGCGTGGTGGACTATGGCCTGATACCCTCCTCATTCTGAGGAGGAGACCCGGGTCAGCAGTGGGCCATTGAAGGGTCGTGATGCCAGTGGGCCATTGAACCCAGGTAAGTAGCTTAACTTTCCTGAAGTTGGGATATCCTGTTTACTCTTCAATATATAACCTGTCTCTGATAAGTAAATTGGGGGTGCTAGGGCTTCCTTATGACGAGATCGAGTAGTGGATCTCAGCTTCCTATCTAAAAATAGGAAATTGCCAAACCGCTACTAATTTGTGACCACAATTTTCTTCACCAGTTTAAAGAATACTCAAAGTTTTCGAGAGCGAAGATTACATGAACCCTCATTTCCATAAATAACAATTTTATTAAGAGCACGACAGTTATTTTCCATGAAATTAATGTATTTTGAAACAAATTTCAAGTTTGTACATAACTTTATAATTACATTATTGTTTAATGCCTCTCATTTACTAAATCACATTTTGCTTATGCGTTCTTGTTTTTATTTTTCACTTTTATTTTTAAAATTCCATCCCCTATTGCGAATATAGTTGTATTTTAATTTTCAACATCAACATAATTTATATATGACTAATACCCTGAAATAAACGGTCACACAATTTCATCAAAATTGGTGCCGTGGTTTAGGCGTAAAAGCATAAATACAGAAAGAAAAAAAAAATATTTTCTCAAAGTTTAAATTATAAATATTATTTAAATTGTCTCGTCGAGAAGAAATTTTGCTGTTTATTGATATACTAACCGACCCGCTCTCGCTTCGCTTGTTCATTTACTCAATTATTCATTTATACTCTACCCGCAACTATGAATCATATATTTCGTCAAAGCAGTGTTCGTAAGAAATGTTTAGCAGCAGCAAATCCGATTACCACGAAAAAGTCTTTTCATATTTCGGGTTAATATATAGCCTACGACACTCACAAATAATGTGGCTTTTTATTGGTAAAAGAATTTTCAAAATCGGTTCAGTAAATCCAGAGATTACCTCCTACAACCTCACAACTTTACCTTCTTTATAATATTAGTATAGGTTTTATGTTATATCATTATTTAATAATTTTCAAGGTAAAATATTTTAGAAAGTTCCAGTTTCTTATTGATCAACTTATTCATGTACCTATACTATTAGATATTTATTTATTACTTTGATATTTTAGGCTAATATATCTAGGACGTAATAAAAATTTAAAATGTATTAATTAATTGCAATATATGAATTTAATTCCTTTAATATATATTTGTCGGAGGTGTGAGTTAGGTTTAGGTTAGGTTAGCCTTAGGTTAGGTTTGCCTTTTGTTAGGTTAGGTTAATGTTAGTCTAATCTTAAGATTAAACAGTGAAATTAAGCAGTGGAAGTGAGTGTTATGATCATTTAAAGGATATCCTTAACCCTACATCTTGGTCACAAGTCCAAGTCACTGCTTAGGTTCCTGTCATAATAGTTCCTGCCAGAATAGTTCTTGTCTAAATAGTACGCGATCGTAATGTTTAGTTATATCCCGACCGTATTGCGCCCGTATAGCTTTTGAGATAGGCCATCCATCTATATCCTTTTTTATTTTAGTTTCCGACATATTAAAAAATTGACTCAGCTACATTTTTAAATTATTTTTTTCTCATCATTTTTTTGCTTGCAATAACCTTTTCATTATTATTCAAGCAGTAATTTTCGAGTTAATATTGACTACTAGTCGACCCGCACGACTTCGTCCGCGTGATGCTCCGTTCCTATTGGTCTTAGCGTGATGATATATAGCCTATAGCCTTCCACGATAAAAGGGCTATCTAACACTAAAAGAATTTTTCAAATCGGACCAATAGTTCCTGAGATTAGCGCGTTCAAAGAAACAAACTCTTTAGCTTTATAAATTAGTATAGATTATGGTGAGAGTGGAAATGAAGTAAGTTGATAACTTTTTATTAGTGGGTAGTTCCTTTCATTTTATTCCAATATAGTATATATAACCTGTGTTCCGATAGACATGAGCCAGTTGTCAAACAGATATCGCAGGGAAACAATTGGGTGTGGAGGATTGGTGTAAATGTTTGATATTATTTGCTCGGTTTTCGTTTAAAGTACGCAAGCAGTATAGCTCCCATATGTCTCTTATTAAGTATCATGATACTTGTTAATATTATTACTTAGTAAATATTACAGACAGATTCTTTATATTTATTAGTATACATATAAATAAAGAGAAAGAAAAGGTAGTGACAATGAATACGATCTGAGACATCCAATAGCATCTAACAAGTACAAGTAGACGCGGAAAGTATCGTATTCATCAATATTCATTACACACTGAGTATAGCTGAACTTCCATCATATTACGAGTATTATGTTTCAGAGAACTTCGCCAGAACTTTAAGATAATGAAAAATAATCGCAATATATAATGATTAAATATTTAATGGAAGTAGAAACTGTTATTGAAGTACGTAATTTCGGTCACAATATAGTTTTAGTAGTTAAGATCAGCTCTCCAGGTCGCAATCCCTAATTTGGTTCTCAAGTCAACGTTATCATTGTATCTATGCGTATTTTATCTTATAATATTTGATGTTTGCTATATATCTAAATATACGCAATATAAAATAAAATTTGCTAAAAATTATATTTTATATTGCGTATTTTTTATTACCTTTACTATTTGAACTCTCAGCTTAACTACTTTATCTTAACCAGTTACTTTTCTGGACTGTATTAATAAAACTCCTATAAGAACATTCACTATTTTTAACATTTTAGATAAATTAAAATTTAAAAAAAGATATTGAACCGACTTCATTATTTATTTTTAATAGTCGGGTCAATTTAAAAAATAAATTTTTCTTCTTATCAGCTTACCTAAAGAACCTCAAAGTATACAACTAGTTGTCAGTACGTTCCCATATTATTTAAAGAAGTATCCTCTAACTGCTAACCGTTGAGGAGTTGTCTTCCATCAGCTCAGCAATAACATTTTACGCGATATCTGGAAAACTACTAAAGAAAAATATCGGAAGTGCACTCTTTGGAATAAAGAAAAAAATTTTGAAAATCGGTCCACAATTGATGGAGAAATCAGTGAACATACATCCTACTAATATTTTGTATGAATGTATGGATGTCTGGATGTATGTTTGTTACTCTTTCACGCAAAAACTACTGAATGAATTTTGATGAAACTTTACAATAATATAGCTTACACATTAGATTAACACATAAGCTATAATTTATAATGATATAGTGTCAATTATCCAAAATATAGCGAGTGAAACCGCGGGGTGCAGCTAGTAAAATATATATATATATATACAGACGAATATAGAACCTCCTCCTTTTTTTAAGGAATGCTGTAGAAAATATTTATTTAAATGTATTTATACTCTACCTCCAGTAAATTCATAATATAATTTCATAACATTTATCAATATTTATCAAATTCTAGATCGTTATAACCTTGACATTCGCTCAAGTGTTGAATTAGCATAATTAAAAAAAAAACCATGTTTATGGTAAAGATATATCTCAAAAGCAATCAATACTTACAACGAATATTTATAACTTTCACATTTAAAAAAGAAACCAAGGATACCGACATGTATGTCAACTTTTACTACATGTCAAAGAAAAAAGTGCGTTACAAAAAATATATAAATAAAAACTTTTTAAAATGCAATAGTACTGACTTTAAATAGAATTGGATTCCAGAATCAGAATTCATGGAAATTCTGTGGGAAATATGTGGAGGTTTTTATTTAACATTCCTCATAAAAAGTTTTATGTATTCTTTATTTGGTCTCGATAAAATACTAGTTTAAATACATCTTGTACCGCCCGGTTATTCCTGTTTTCTACAATATTTTTATATTACTGTCAGGAAATTATTTAGATAAACTATTTTTCTTTAATGTAATGAAATGTGGGCTGTAAATTAGTTTTAGAAATAATCTTCATGGTAATATTTGGTAATTAACTAACAAGTGTTAGCAGAGGAGGGTCGCTTCAGATTTGGATTTAGCGGACCAAAATACATAAAAAATTATATTTGTTCTATAGTTCCATAATTTTTTTTGCAATATATACTTACAATTTTGAGGGTATACGGGCAAAACTGACTTCAGCTTCGGATTAAGCGCGTCGAAGTACATAAAGATAGGTAGGTCCGGTCAAAAGTACAGACCACTTTTTTGGTGAGCCGGTGTTATTAAAGTAAAATTGAACTTATTTATGTTTTATGACATTATCAATAAATAAAATAAAATATATTTACATAGCCGTATAGTGGTTGCTATGGTGATGTATTTGAATGTGGGAATCGATTTCTAAATTATCGTGTTGCTATCGAACTAATAAAAATCAAGTTTAATGATATTTACTGAAATGTCATATTATACATAATTAACCTTTAAAATATATTAAATGTATCAGGATATTGTAATGGTCAGCCTGAGGCTTATTACAATGAATCAAGTCATAAATATAGATACAGATAAAATTTTATTTTTAGTATTAATCCATATCTAGGCCATTTATTTTTTATATTAATTGCGTCGATCGAAAAAAATCACTTGAAACGGTAACCAAGTTATAAACCAAACCTTGGGTAATGGAGTCTCAGTATCATCACACCAAGCTCTAATTGTTACCGGGCGAGATTACTTTGACAACTGGCTCAATACTGCATGTATGTTGACTACCCGTGAGTATACATGAAATAAATACTAAATTATCAACCGTTTGCCAGAGTTAACAATATGATTACAATTCTTTTGAAACAGGCCAATGATATGCTCCATTCGCACAATACCTAATCTAAAATCTAAAAAGCTGACCTAAAAAAGGAGCTACAGGAGCACTCGGCCTAGCTAGACACACTAAGCTATTCTTATATCTAGGGCATCGCCAGGCTGCACGCATGGCAAGTTTTTGTGATCTCGTATGCAATTTTCTTCATCATGAATGTTTTATGCCTGTGTAATTAGAGCGATTGTATTCCTAGATAATATGATTAATAAGAATTAGTTTCTCAATGAGGGTATCTTCTCAGTATAGAACTAAAGCGGAGTCTAGGATTCAGCTCATTTCGGGACGTTAAAGAAAATGAAATACTCGTATTTTTTAATACACTCCTCCAGCCCTCGCTATGGGATGCAAGTAGCCAAAAGCCAATTTGTTGAGAAGAAGAGAGAAGAGGCTGTTCGTTATCTATAGTTAGAATTGAGTCAAATAGTAGGGGAGAGAAATACAAGCAGACTCGTATTTGGTACTCCTCTTTACATCGTATCTTTGATTGTCTGAGAATTTTGGAAAAATCAAGACAATAGTCCTAGCTGATTGGTTTCTGAAATGCCGATAGTTTTTTAATTGAACTACTATGTCCCGAGCAACAAGTATATAAATACTTTGTACAATATAATATTATATATTGGTCACATTTAAACCAAAAAGTCTTTAAATAACATTGCTATGTCATCTTTTATCTTTCTACTTTTTACATTATTATTCTGAGTAAGAACTTGTAGCGTTCTAACATGTCCTGTAATCTATATTCTAAACACAGTTAGGATTAATATCATTTTTTTGAATCCAATTGCTCATCTCGTTGGATTTTAATATGAAGAAGAAAATATTAGTAATGCAAACAATAAACATAGTGAGATTTTTGATCTACATGACTGAACTAATTTAGTGTAATTTTATGATGATCATTGATCATTGATGATAAGTTTTCATTCAGGTCTAAGTGTAAAATATAAAAGAAACACTGACATACTATGTTATGCTCTATATGACGTATGGAACTAGTACAAGGAAAGCGTGCTAACTGACATACCTCTCAACTTCTCAGCACATTTCCGCTATTGCACAGCTTTTTGTAAAGTTTCGATATTTTTCTATGACCTGCATTACTTTCACGATATAGTTCTGAATTGTTTAAATAGAACCCCAAGAAATCTTCCATTAAACTCAAAAACCTAGTACCTTGAGAAAACCCTTTTCAAACAAAAACAATAATTCAGGTAATCCGAACATCCATAAAATACATATAGAAAAGATGTCTCATGCAAAAATATTCTTTAAAATGGGGCTGTTGTAGTAGACTTAGGTTATCGCCATTTTTTGTAGATCATTCTTAAGTATAATTATATAATTCTGCGTTTCCACAAGGGATGAGGGAGGATGCGTAGCAAAATCCGCGCTCATCTCTAGTGAAAGTGCAGCCTAAGGGTTACATGCATCATGCTAATTCCCATACATACCTAATGATTCAATGTTTAATACTGAATCATGGTTTATACATGCAGGTTAGGTTATACACAGACTATGCGATATTAAACAATGACATACCCGATACCAAGTGGCCACCTGTTGATGTGCCGATGTCACCACCGAAAACAATATACATACATATATTATTATTTATAATTACATACATAAGTTATAAATATATAATCTAAAGGGTTATTTTGTTTGTGGATGGTGTGGTTGTTATTAGGGGTTAGATTCACGTGAGGTTATAATAACACGGTTTTAGATTCCCTCTTCAACAAATATAATAGATGTATACATTAATAACAATATATATTATAATATATTACCAACTTATTAATACATGAATATTATTCTAAGATTAATGTGATATGATGGTATCATAAAATTTGATAAAAAAAATACGTACATACATCTATAGTTGTAGTATATACTGCATAATAACTGGAATCTGACGATTAACGAATGGTTGGATCTACTGATTCCAATATACCTGGATGATGATGATGGCTGGACAAATTATGGTGCGAGAAAAAGAGCTTTTCCAGGTGTGGAGAACTTGATGTTAACTGATTGATGAGGAGAAAACTAAAATCTTAATTGTTCGTGAAGCAAGCAGGGTGGTTTATCATAATGAATAATTGAAGGACAGTTCAAAGACAAAATCTACCATAAATTCAAGAACATTGCAAATTGAAATGGGTGTTCGATTTTCAAACGCACGACGCTTTTATTAATTTCCTACTATTACATTCTACGTCAGTATGTAAATGGCGGCCGACGAGTGAGTATCTTTAGATCGTTCGATTCGTTTGGCGTGACCGGCGACTGCGTTTAAGAAATTACTTCCACGTAACGGTATGTGGAACTGGTTTGTATTGTCGAGTATGTTCGTACTGACGGACGGTGATTTTTCCGAGGTCTTGAGGGCCTCAACAAATAATAGGTTGAGGTACCAGCATGCAATCTCGTATGAACGATCGAGTGTTCGATCGGAGGTGCATTGTCTAGAATCAAGTGGAATTCCCTTGAGACGTTAGATTGCGTGAAATTAATGAAACGGAACATAAAGTTCTAGAGTATTATTAACTTTTGAATAATTTCTTTGATTTGTTTATAATCAAAGGTAAAAGGCATAATAACTACTATAAATTGTTCTCTTTCTTGATCTTCAAAAATCTGTAAAAATAAGATGGCAATAAAGAAAACACATACCAAAAATAAATCCGTTCACGTAACTTACATCATCATTTACACGCAGCGCGCGTACGTCTTACTTATACTTATTGCAAGTCCATGATACCAGGAGCACATTTGCAAGGCAAAAATAATATGCATGAGCATTGCAAAAGAGACATGTTTATCACCACACGACCGGATAGATGATGTTTTAATGTTGCATTTATTGCGATTTACGATTGTCGTCGTTCTCGTCGCCCACATCTGCGTGGGCGCTTCACCATGGATAAGTCTACTTGAGCTTAACGTTTTCTTTTCCAGTCCTTATTAAAGTTTCGCTATCAGATACAATGTCTATGTTTAGAATATCAGTGATGTCTATATTATTAATAACATTTTTAAATTGATATATTCCAGCGTTAAGACGATCAAATTCTTCTAATTCATTACAAAAACTGTCCATTAAATCTAGTACTGGGTTGATATACAAAAATGTCTACGTTTATATCATTATAATGTAGCTACTATATCATATTTAGTGTGAAATCACTGTTTTATAAGGCTCATTTCTTGTTCAAGTCTCTTCTTAGATATATTACCGCGAGGCATCATCCATCAAGGTAATCGCTGTTGTCTCACTATAATAATATGGAAGTGGATGCTGTGATTAAGCTTATTAGGTCATCCGTCTTTATAATAGGCCTAGATAAAATCTCAAGTCCCATCAAGTTCTAAGTCAATGGCTATTGATCGTGTGACGAGGACCAGCCTGAGACTCGAGACTCTTGGCGTTTCTATAAATAACCTTGAGTTATTAATAGAACATATTTATGAATATTATTCAAGCAATCCATCGAAGACTTATTCGGTTACTGAAAAAGTAAATTATTATCGAAATTTAATCTTTTTTGCTAAAATGAAGGCAAAAGACGATGAAATTATTTATAGGTCGGTGTCATTAATAATGGTGCAACAGAAGAAGAAAATTGGAAGGTCCTATCCTACCAAAGGGCTTCAAGCGACTGAACTAGACAAGCAATTCCAGATCTTTAGATTTGTGGAATATTAGATCTACCGTCTTAAATTATGATGTTACTTAACATACAACTGTGATAACTTTAGCGGGAAGCACCTCGTAATTTCGAAGATAGCATATAATAAAGATAAGCCGCGCCACATAAAGATATGTCTTAGATATCTACGCCAGACTTGGAACAATATTTTAGGCGTTATTAAAAGTTTATTATACAGTTCAAAATGTGTTTTTGCCTGAAAGAAGGTCTGAAGAAAGAATTCCATTTTTATTGGATTATTTAACATAGAGTAAAACACGAGAGGCTATCGCGACTTATCAATTATATTGTCACAACATTCACCTTTTTTTAAGTTGTAGAGTTTACTTAAGCATTAACTTGAAAATCTTTTCACGTACAACTTTTTCCGATATAAAAATAACAAAATCCTTAATTTCTACTCACTAGACACCTTACCTTGTCCATTTCATTTCGCCAATTGTATTTTTTCATTAGTTTTACAGTTACAATTTTTAATGAGACGCACAGTAGAATTGTCTGACCTCTCACGTTTTCCAATAGCATTACACAATTTTAATTAGTCAGTAAAATTGTTAAGTGAATAAAAAATTAGGTCGCAAGCACAGAGGCTTTTCAAAATTATTTCAAAGCTTTAGCAGAGCAAAAGAGAAAAAGTACTGTACTGTTGATGAATGTTTTGAGTGTAAAGAGACCGCTAACCTGTTTATCTGTGACCTATATTTTTGATGTATTAGGTATTTCTTTGTTTTTTAATATGGTTACATTAGCTTCTCTTGTGACAAAGTAAAAGAAAGGCAATTTTCACCTACATTGACATTAAATTTATGTAGTATATATGTCGGAACCGTAAATTAGGCGTGGTTTAGATTAGTGTTAGGTTAGCCTTTTGTTAGGTTAGTTTTATGTCAGCCTAATCTTAAGCATAGACAAAGAATCTAGATAGTAAAGTCACTATCACTACACTTTTGGTAACAAGTCTAAGGCACTACTTGGGTTCCTGTCTGGAAAGTTCTTGTCAGAATAGTAAGTGATCGTAATGTTTATTTACCTCCTGACCGTATTGAGTTCGTAGGTTTCATGATGGGCCATCCCTTGTGCACATACGATACTTATAAAAGGTTGTATATTCTAACTAACTATCTCTTCATTCTAATCTCTCCGACAAATATATGTAGTCTGGATATCAATGCATTAATTTGTTAGCTTAGATCGTATCTAGAGATGGAGTCAAGAGGTGGATGGTGGAAATCGTTAATGACTACCTATATACTTTATTACAATAATATTAAAAGAAATACAGACGTATGCTTTGAACGCTCATTTCAATAATACTTAATGTTTTAAAATCTTAATTTAATATTTTTATAGATGGAAAATATGTATGCGTTTTGTTAAAACATTATTCAATTGATCGAATTACAACAAAACGTGTTACAAGAACATTTTATACATCAAAATGTTTCAGATACTTCATTAGTTGTGAGCCGAGATTGTCGGAGCGTCTTATTATAGTCTCGACAAACACTCCGATCGATTGATTTGACTCAATTTGCAATTCGTATTCTTCGAATAAATCAAATAACATTGGTATTTCACGCTTACAACGACCTTATATTCTTTCTATCTTTACTGTAATCAAAAATTATTTGAACTAAAATTAAAATATACCTAATATAACTAAAATTTTGTGTATGAATTAGAATTCTGATCAATTTACCTTATACTTTACGAATGCATCAGATAAATGTATTTCACTTGTCGATTTATTTCTCAACTAGTAGACTAAAATTTCATGTGTATTTAAAGGTAAGTATATTATTTAATATTTTTTTTATTAGGTAAGGTTAATTAGGTATAAGCTATTAAAATTTTTTAGAAGTTAGCACAACAGATAATAGTATAATATGTATATAACAAATCAGAAACTCGAAGAGAAGCAAAGGCAGCTCTAATAGTATTAAATAATAAACAGATTATATCATATGTTTTAGTATCTTATTATGAAATTATTATAAACTTATTTCGCGCTTAGATATGACTGTCGTTCGTGTGCACATAAATAATGTAAATGTATGTAAATAAGATCATTAGCATTTGACGCAGCGGGGCTCTGACAAATTATAAATATTATTCTAGGGAAATTCAGTCATTCATGGGAACACTATTAATCCAATAACACTGTGCGATAAATGAAACTTAGGTTCATATCTCTGGTGGAAACGCAAATGCAACTATGTTTATCCAATCTTTTATGTGCACTAAATTTTCTTATTAATTTAACTTTTTATAAGGTTCACTTTGAGTTCTCTTCCTTTGAAGTAATACAAGTTATAATTTATTCACCAATGAACACAGAACTGCATTAATTAATTAAAATATTGTTAATTATGCTCTACCTAGATTCATTTTGCGCGAAAATAACATTCACCTAGTTAAATTAAATGATAATTATTATAAATATCGGAGAATAGTAAAAGATTATGGAATAATCGAATCGTTATAGCTATCCATGGCGTTGGAGTAGGGTAGTAGTCACTTCCGTCGGTTTGACAGTCTCGACCCTTTATATGCCATCAACGGTCTGACTGAAGTCTTAATCTTGCGCGGTCTCTCAAGGAATGAAGTAGTCTCTAGATAGTATCAGTGAGTGTTAGTGCTGTCCGATTAAAGTCACGTGAGTACCTTACAATGTCACGCGTCTTGTGTTAGGTTAGGTTTATGTGAGTTTAACCTTCGGTTTAAACAGAGAGCCTAGCAGTGGAGGTGAGTGTTAGAATTCTGTTAAAACACGTCTTTAAGCCTTCACCTTGGTCACAAGTCCAAGGTACAGGTTTCTCTCGTAATTATTAGAAATCATATTTGATTATATGTCGTTCAGCAGAAGTATTTAGGTTGCGTTTACCCAATAATCCATTCCTTCTCATCATCCTCCTTCCTTCCGTTGAAATTTAGTATGTTCAGATGTTTAAATGTTTATTATTCAATCACACAAAAACTGCTGAACGTAATTAAATAAAATTTAGCACACAGATAGTTTACTTCCTGGATTAATACTTAAGCTATTTTGTTGAAGGCCTTGAATAGAAACGTCTTGAAAATTAAAACCTAAGTTACACGTGGTATGTGCACCCGTGTAAGGCCAGTGCGGGTCCACTAGTAAGATAACGCCCATCGTTCTGTTCTGTTACCTTTTCAAGTTGTACTTACCACAGACAAAAAAACAGTAATTCAAACTCCCTAATGTTCTCGTTTAAAATCTAAAGTTTTAAAGTACATAATTTACAGTACCGTATGTGGTTTTGAAAGTGATTGGGTAAAGCAATAGTTTGTTTCATTTATTTGTCGATAAAAAAGTGAGCGTGAGAACGTGCTAGATCTACATCAGATACATCTTTTTACTATGTTTTACTCGTGTACAAATTCCTATGTTATTTATATTATCATATAAATATACTCTACGCTCGATATTTCTCAACTATATATTTAACTTCATATATGAAGAATAATAATGTTTTAGTGATAATAAAACAGCAATATTTTTTTTTGTAAAAAGGTAATACTTGTTCATATCAATAAATTTTAGCTTAAGCCAAACCATTGTAAGTACTTTGAACATCAAAATATTTTTTTTTATATAGAATCTGCTATAAGCTGGAAACCCTTCGTTTTTTTGAGGTTATATAATTGTTTCTCCTTCAAGTAATTCATCGCCTCGCAAGTCTTTACTCTATTTATTTTCAATAAAAGTCACTTAGGTAGGAAGAAAAGACAGAAAAGTATGTTATTAATAACAATTTTGACACTTGATAAAGTTAAACACTTTAATGTAATAAGATAAACAAAGATAAATCCCATTCGAGTAAACAGTTGTAAGTAGTAATGTCACTTCATTCACAATTGTTTTACAATATCATTGCTTATATCAATATTAAATCTCAAGCACCACTTGACATTGATATTATGATTGCTCTATTCTAGTATATTATAATGTAGTTAATTCAGTGTTTTTGTGGAGTAAGACACAGATTTGTCCCAACATCTCATATAAAGAAGATCTCGTGATTTGATTCTTGGTATAAATATTTTTTAATGGAAAAATCGAAAACTCCCATAAATATTACACTTGAATATATATGTAGAAGTAGGAAGATGATCTCTTGTTTTCCGACAAATTTCTTTTTTATTTAAATTTGTGTTTTTTCACATTAATAAATCTATTTTACCTGAGAAAAGGGAGTTAACATAGATGTTTAGTTAGCTATATACGGTGATTGTACACAGATACTTATGATGAAAACGTCTAAGTAAGTTTTAGATCTAGGTATATACTAGATAATAGCTTTTCTACCAAGGTGGGGATACCTGAATGACCTTGATGGGGTAGAGAATGAATTTCAATGAGATGAATATGGAGCTCTAATGTTTACTACTTCTAAAGTAAAAATTAAAAATTTAACAATACACATATAGTTTTATTCCTCTATGATATAAATTATAATTTGCATGTTTAACATGATGTAATTAGATTAAAGTGAATTAGGTGTACAAATATAGCGACAGATGGCGAGATAGGCTAAAACTCTAATTGCATACCGTTCAGGTTTCAACAAGTCATGGCGTTGAATCAGCGAAAGGAATTTCAATTAAAGATGTTTAACTGATTTTGGACTAAATAAATTAAAACTTGCAAGAAACTCCTGAGCTAATCTTAGTTGTTTTCATAGATCACTTTGAAAACCTGACGTTTAATAGATTAAATTGTGCTTTAATCAGAATTTATAGTACTTTTCATAATTCTGAAAAACTCCATTATAAAATGGACTTTAATGGTACAGTATTATGAAATCTAATAATATGAGATATAAGGGACATAAAAAATTAAATTTAACTAAATGTAAAGAAAATTTTCATATCTTTTTAACTAATGATGTATTCATAACTGAAATGTACTACTTTTTTAATATATTTTTTCTTATTTTGTGTAGTAAGTATTTTTTTTCTAATATAAAATTTTTCATTCACATAATATTCTATGATGGGCCAGAGCCCTACCCTTTACTGCAACCTTGCCTGTTCTTTAAAGTCAATCTTCAAATTAGTAATTTCTTCTTCATTGTTTTATTAATGCTAGGAATTTGTAATAGAAACGAAAAATGATGATTTGAGATAATATGAAAATCCTTAACCGTTGAAGACCTTAACAGATAAACTGTTTTAGGAATCATAAGTTATTTTTGAGCCAGTTTTAAGTCAAGAAAATTGGTTTCTAAGAAAATTTTCCTGTACCTCCAAAAGTTAAGGATTTTACAGTTAATAAAAAACACCCATAAAGATAGTTCGGTATACTGACCTTAGGCAAGGCGGCAAGGCACTGCTGCTTGACGTCCCAGACGAGCTGGTCGCGGGAGAACTGCAGACTCTTCTGCACGTTCAGCTCCGGCACGTGCACGCGCACCAGCAGCCAGCCCTCCTCCGCACACTCGCCCTCCATTACTCAAGCCATCTGGAAAGAGAACACCATACATTATTATTTAAAATTACCTTATTAATTTTTACGATTGTTGTCCGCTACTTCAACTTCTTAATTCTACTTAAGAATTGAGTAAAAAAACAAAGAGAAATAAAAATATGATAGACTAGCTTATCTAGCCTGGTTTATGACATAAGTGCAAACTTTTAATTTTCAGTAAACAAATATCCTAAAAGTCGACGACGCTTTGGCTTATTTTTTGGAATAAAATATATTTTGGGAAATAAACCAATAATATATAAAAATTAAATAATTTATATATTTTTTTTCTCAATTTTAATATTAAAATTCACTCGCAAAGCAGATGGGTGATGGTATGAATATGTTTTGGTTTCGTTAATGAATTCAATGTTCATGAATAATTAAACTTCCCAGTTAAAGTGTGACACAGTTTCAATAGAATATATGTCAAATCGCATAACTATGTTGTTAGTTATAGTTTAATCCATAATTTGCACTTAATGGAGAAATAACAAAAAGGTAACTAAATTACATAATTTGTTATAACATTCGTAGCGGTCAGATCGACTAATTGTTCTCATTACAATACCCCTTGGAAACTATTTTTAAAATGCGAGACAGAGTTTATAAAAGACTTAATTAACTACTGTCACATAAACAAAGAAATCTCATATTACATCTATCAAATGTTAAATTTATCTCGTGGTAACAAGCCATGAGCCTCTGGCGCTAGTAATAAGTAAAACCAACAGGATAGAGCTCAACGTCTTGTCTTTGGGTTGACGGTGTACTCGCAGTATTAATAAACTCTAATAGAATAGGGTTATCAACGCTCTCTTAGTATATTTTAGTAGATGCGTTAAAATACTTATTTTGAGGAGTTCCCTGGCGTATCCTCCTCCTCAAAATCATTGAAGTTGAGGCATCTAAGTCACCTTTAAATATATGAGGTAATTATTTGTTCTGTGATACAGTTACAGCTTAGGAAGTGAATCGTTTTTTACGAATGATAAATCTGAAATCTGAGAAAGCATCTCTATCCGCAAACGATCAATATGGCAGACTACGGGTCAATTAATTGAGGAAACTGTCCTAATCATAAAAAAAAGAAGTTATAACTAAACATTCATACAGTCTAATTGAGTGAAATTGGTAGGACTAAGAGCCGTGATAACGCCTACTTCTTAGATTGCTTCGAGGAATTCTCTCGATCCAAGTGATATATATGCAGGAATTCCTAGAAGGATCTTCGTTAAGATATATGGTTTTTAATTCAATACATTATTGTCTATTCATTGTATAGTATTGCATAAGGGTAGCCGACAAATCGTGAGACGGCGGCGCGTCCGGTCTGACTTCTCTGAAGCTTGTATTACGAATTCAACGTCCTCCGTCGTACAGTGGCGCCAACTTATCGGCTGTATTCTAGAAACAATCGCGCCTTCCTAATGCTAACATGGCGCCGGGAGTAGGGCTGTAATTTATCTACTGATAAATTATAAATTCTCAAAAATTCTTACTCACAACTCAAGTATGTATGATAGAGTAGTTTTGCAGAACTATCATAACTCAAGAAGCTAAGGGGATTTTTTCTATATATATATATCATCGGCCGCCTATCTGTACATATTATAGAAAGAGAGATAAGAGTTAGTACGTTTAATGGCATTTATATCTGGAATTTTTAATCCAAATCTAAAAATCCAAGCTACAGTTTTCCACCGTAAATCCTTAATAACTAAGCGAAGAGAGCAAATACTCGCTAGTATTCTTTCAAAGTAAGTTATTATAGCCATACTTTTAAATAACGATCTGCTAGCTTTTAAATCAAAAATCTTAAAAGCTACAAACTTGTCTTGTGTTAAGGAAAACGGAAGTATTTCATTTCTGAGAATCAACAAGGACGTCTTAGCGAAATCAAAAGAAGGATAGAGGGCACGAGATGAAAGAGGAAAAATATTATCAGATTTATTTTGAGGAGCAGAATTTTTTTGATAACAGCCTAATAAAGTCCTCCCATAAAATAAGATACACTTGAGAAGTTGTTAAGCGTCAGCAAAAGTAGTGATGAAATTTTGTCACAACTTTATTACATACTCTATATTAATCAAGTCTTTATATTTAATGTACTTCTAAAACCAATTTACTTTTTAGAGGATGTTGAGGTATTATGTAAGAATATTTTAAACATTTAACTTGTTATCCACGTGTACAAGAAAAAATAAGGAAAATTTCCTAAACTTTGCTGAGGTACCTCATCTATCCTTGATAAACATGTAAAGACATCTTGTTTTCGAAGGTACTCAGTTTATTTACCGAATTTTTTATTTAATTATTGATTATCTCTTAGTTTGAATACTAATTTTAAATTCAATTTTGTGAAATTATTAACAATTCAACAAATTCTCTCTCAAATAATATATTGGTGTTACTAATATAGACCTCTACTGTCAATGACGTGTTGAAAAGTATCCATTATCTGTAGTTGAAACTTTTCTTTGAACTTTCTTTTTATCTTTGTTGTAATTTTTAACAAAAATTGCTTATACCAAAATCTGTATAAATCTTATACTAATACATATAGATGAAGAGTTTGTTTATTTGAAGGCGCTAATCTCAGGAGCTACTGGTCCGATTTGAAAAATTCTTTCAGTGTTAGATAGCCCATTTATCGAGGAAGGCTATAGACTATATATCACCACGCTACTACCAATAGGAGCGGAGCTACACGCGGACGAAATCGCGTAGGTCGACTGTCAGAAATAAATTAAGAGAAAATTTTGTCATTACAAACTCAGTGGGATGAATAATGCCCCTCCAGCGGAATTTGTACTATTCTATATATTTATTTAATAAAAATTAAATTAATTAGTTAACGTTTAAGTAAATAAAGTGAATGTAATATAATAAAATTCGTCCCGTTTCTCAAACAAGGCAAAGACAGAGGCACACCCAGGCACAGTACACGCACGTATGCGATTAGACGTGCACCGTGAATGTTTCATAAGTCTTATCTCACCAGTATCTCGTTGGGATAATGTACAATTCTCGTACTCGTACTAGTACTTTTAAAGCTTTTAAGTACTTTGCAAAATGTACTGTAAATTTTTAATAGTCTACCTTCAATTATATTACAGTAATATTATGAAAAAGAGCTTGATTGTCTTTTAATTTCGTTTAATTTTACCAAAATCTCATTTCTTGTTACATTTTTTTTAATTAGTATATATTATTACAGATTAAGAACCCTTTATAAGTTTGTTCTTGATAACCGAAGAGGAATTGAAAATTGTATTTTTTTTCCCGATAAAACCTAATAAACTCTAAACAAAATTTATAAATAAAACTTACACACAGTCTGTAATCTTTTCTTACTAATCCTTGAGTTTCAAGTTATTCTTATATATAAAAATGAATCCCTATTTCCCTTGGTCACGGCATCACGCGTAAACGGCTGGATAGATTTCGCTAATTCTTTTTTTGTTGTGTCAGGAGAAGATTCTTATGAAAGAAAAAATTAATCATTTTTCGCGGAAAATTAGAAAATTTAAGATAACTTAACGACCATATTAACTTTTCTAATGTAAGACAGATGGCTGTCGAGTCAGCTAGTAGACAATAATTATAGACTTACGGCCGAAATTAATAACCAATCTCAATTTAAAACCATTAGATTATGGATTCAAAATAGACCACAAATTCAAATTTGTGCATTAAATTTGGAATCTATGTTCAATCTGAAATCCAAAATCATTTAATAACAGATTTTTTCAATCAAATTTAAATAATCTGTACACATTTTGAATTTGAAATCTATATATAAAATTTAACACTGAAGGACTATATTTAGGATAATAGCTTTTAATTTTAGGAATCAAGACAGTATTGTGAGTCTAATCTTGATGATCTTAATAATCAAATACGTTTAATTAGGAAAACGGTTTTTAGGGCAAAAGATAATATAACAGTAGTAGAGAAAAGATAATATAATGAATACTTACTCATTAAGGCATTTCGGTCGCATTTAGATACGCGCAATAATGACGAATTGATAGGTTAGCACTTATCTACCAGTTACCAGCAATTAGGGTCGAACAATCTACCACTTATATCATGTTATCGCTGTGAGAACCTACATATTGAAGATAGAGAAATCAATTTTCGATTGTTGGCCAAACAAGTAATAACTTAATGCAAACTGCATTAAATGTAACAGTATTCCTGGCTAAAAGCTATATATCTATATCTATACTAATAATATTATAAAGAGGAAAGATTTGTATTTTTGTATGTAACGAATAAACATAAAAACTACTGGACCGATTTCAAAAAATCTTTCACCATTAGAAAGCTACATTATCCCTGAGTAACAAAGGCTATATTTATTACAAGAAAAAATTAGAGATCCCCAGAAATTCTCACTAAAACCAACACAAGGTGCAAAAAAATTAACCATAAAATATCTTTCATCGCATGCGCTGCGAAAAGTATTGATGATAGAACAAGTAAATGTTTTACAATATTATAGAACGTATCAATATCTACAAAAAACTCCACGAGACCATATGTCCAACTATTGTAGTTAAGTCACTATAACTACTTTTTTACATTTTAAAAGTTGATAAAAATGCCTATCAAAATCTGACCATGTTTTCCATAACTTTGTATAAATTCTTATCCAAATAAATTATTTCGTAATGAAGACTGTTTCAATACTTGTTAATTACTTTTTGAATTATTGAAATCGGACATTCCAGTCAAAAGATATTACGAAATAAAAATATCAAGATAAATAAAAAATAATCCCAGACGGGCCGCCGGCGCGGTGTGGGGTGCCTCGCAGCGCAGCGAGTAACGCGGCGATAGAGGGAGCGACAGAATGCGGGAGCCAAAATGTTAAAAAAAAATTATCCACCCGTGCGAAGCCAGGACGGGCCCCTAGTTAATTGTATATTTCGATGAATTTATACCTCTAAAAATAAATAATTATATTATTACTATTGAATTGAATCAGGCGTTACTTTGCGGAAATTCATGATTTAAAAGGAATCAAAAGGTAACCTTGCTATAAACCGCGGAAATCTGAACTACCAGACTCGTATGGCACAACCCAGAAGAGCACCCTGCCCACATAAAAGAGACACAAGTAGGTAGCTCGACGATCGAACAACCACTCGTACGGCACAATCCGACTCTAAGTGACTTCGCAAGTGACGCTTTTAGAGTCAACAACTCCTGAAGGTGCTTTGGTTACGGAGCGAAACGTACGTCGATTATCGATCGCAATCTACTTGTGTGATGTGTCCTGGTTCGGGTTCGCGCGTCTCACTTTTCTGTGAACGGTGTGCTCTTCTGTATTGAGCCGTACTAGTCTGGTTGTTCGATCGTTGAGCTAAAAAAAAAAGCTAAAACAATTTTCTTCTTACAATCTCACATTTTTCTGTTAAGGGGGTTAACGCCGTCACCTTGACCAAGTATAATTTTTCATAATAGATCTCAGGCAGGCCTTGATAAACGTAGTGTAGTTTATTGCAGTGGTGATAGATTTAACTTTAGTTTTATGGCTATTATATATTTAGCGGATGTACCTATTTTGTGATAGGATACATATTGCTGTAAAGTATTGAGTATCATTCTTTATATATACCTCAGAGAAAACGAAGCGAAGGGGAGAGGGGGCATATTGAAAAACACTATAAGGGAGGTTTGATATTGAATGGACTTTTGGGTAAACGCAACGTAGATACTGCTACTGAACCTATAAACAACTTAATATTATGATCTCTTACAATTACCACAGGAACCTAAGTAGCGCCTTGGACTTGTGACCTCCAGTGTCCAGGGTCTCTGTTTAAACCTAAGGTTAGGTTAACCTAAGCCTAACTTTCGCGCCGATATACATATTGTCATCCAGTCTCACGAATGTACACAACAGTGAACAACACAATAAACAATCTTGAGGTCTGTTAATACTATAATTTAAGCAATATATTGTAGTGTAAGAATGCGGTAAATACTGACCAGTAAATGGTATGTAGTTACCCTTTTTACAATTACCCTTTTACAACGTCCAGTTTATATGTCAAAATACTTGACAACGGCTACTGCGATTTACATGTCTTGAATAAATTGCTAAATTAAAAATACTGTATATATACATTTTAAAATATCGTCGACCTGGATTCATTATTCATGCAACTCAAGTGACTACGTAGCAGTTATTTTTTTTCATGTATTATGAATATTTTTAAAATCGTTGATTAGCAGATAGTTCCTAAATGTTTTTTAAGAGATCTGAAGCCTGATAAGCAATTTTGATTTTTAAACTAGTGTAATTTAGTATAACAATTATCTAGCTCAGCTAGATGTTAGATAGCGAGCTTAAGAAGCGGAGATGAGTATTTATAAATACATAAATGTATAGTTAAAGGTCTAGTAAATCTACCTTTGGGCCTTAAGACCCAGGTTCTGTTCAGGTTTCTCTCTAAAGTGCACGTTATTATTGTATACTGTTATCACTCTGGAACTACTCATTCGATTGTGATAATATTTTACCTGAAAGAAAACACTGTAAATATAGTTGATATAAGATAACCATAAAATTAGAAGAATTAAAATAAAACGAAGAGAGTGCGGGTTTAAGTATTTAATAAGTTTTACCACAAATGATTGAAAATAAATAATAATTAAAATGAAAGGAAGTTCTGTAATTACTAGATGAAATGATAAGATAACGTTTATTAGTATCTAAACTTAAATCAAACTATTACTGTTACTTTATAAACAAATCAGAAATCTGATTTAGATTTTATCGATCTCCATCTTCTCGACTCTTGAGCTTGAAAGAGTCGTTTCATTTACCTAGCCTCGTTCAGTGTGTCAAATGAAGCGAATCTATTGGTTCTTAACAAACACATACCTCGCTCATCTCTGGTACAAACGCAGCCTTATAATCTCTCTAGTAGAAGCTGCTGCTGAAGCCTATATAGACTGTGTAACGATCTTTTAAGCTACGCAACGAATTTCAATGTATATTTCACCAAATAAATAGAATAGAATAGAAGGTATGCAAAGGCGGTCTTATTGCTATAAGCAATCTCTTACAGACAACACTTGGCAGTAAAGAATCTTTATAATTAAAATCACATGTCTCTGGATCAGTAGTAAGTAGCTGATAAAGAAAATTAAGAAGTACAACTAAAGTATTTCATACATTGGTCTTCTAAGTATAAAAAGGTGTGTGTGCGATTCACACATGATAGAAGTGAAACTTCAGTAAATCGACAAAAGAATGAGATGAATATATATAATCATATAAAATAGTATGTATATTTCTGTCTCATTCTTTCCTACACATTTTTGTATTTGTGTCTCTTACCTGTCGTTTTGTATATTTCTGTCTCATTCTTTCCTACACATTTTTGTATTTGTGTCTCTTACCTGTCGTTTTTTCCGTTGCATCCGGTTTGAAATCACAACGATTCTAAAGAAGTTTCATTTCAAAAACGGGACAGTGCAGACTTACTATTTGTAAATATAATACATATACGTCCATATAATAAAATACATATTTATAGACATATGTATACATTAATAAACATAAATATACATAAAACAAGTACCTATATTAATAATATACACCTAATATATAAACATTTATAAAAAACTTCATACATAGCAAAAAGATATGAAAATACCGTACCAATTATTAATAAAAATAATAATTAATTGTGATTAGATAAAAAGTTACGAATATCGGTTGGGAGTTCATTCCAAAGTCGAGGCTTTCATCGTAAAGGAATTGCTGTAAAAATTAGAGTGACATATTGGCAATTTAAGACGATCGTCACTCCGCGATCTAAGCTCGAGTTGCGTTTAAGAATCGGAGCCAAGAAAAGAAAAACGCTCTTTCAAATAGAGAGGGGCGAACGGATTGTACGACGACGTCTTACCACGGTGTCTTATATTGAGCCATTTAAGCTGTTTGCGATAAGCAGACACATGATCAAATTTCCTTAAATTAATAATAAATCGAATACATAGGTTCTGTAAACGTTCCAGCTTGTCTAGTTGGTTCTCGGTTAAGTCTGGGTAACCTGAATCCGCGTAATCTAAGATTGGCAAAAGAAGAGACTGAGCTAAAGCAATTTTTGTTTTTACAGGAAGAAATTTTTTCCACCTTCTCAAATACCCGATTGTAGCAAACATTTTACGACTGATTTCAGTTATTTGCACAGTACATATTATAGTTGAAATTGTGTAAAGCCGGGACAGGCCGCTAGTTATTTTATAAGTCCGTTTATGTACTAACCACCCACCAATAACGTTTAGTTAGTATCATTTCACGCTTGCTCAAACATATCAATTTGCTTCATATAACCTAAATCTGATGTCCTTTTTAATTGGAGAACAAATTGAATTTGATATTAATTAAACCTGTCATACATAATCTAAATTACAAATTAATGGATTGAAGGATAAACCTTAATTGATATTATTTATCGAGTATATTTCGAGATTGAAGTAATGTTTTTATGACGTCATACATTTAAAACTATCTCACTCAGTAGTATAAGTAGTCTTTAACTGACTGACTAGGACTAAGAACGTAAATTTCTGTAACTCTAGGTAACACATAAGGTAGCTTATTTGGAAATTTTTTAAAGTTAAGATAAGGTTTAAATTCGTTATTAGTTTAACTGTTGCATTACTATTAACTTGGCATTTTAACAATTTGATACAAAAAATGTAAGTTAGACCATGCAAAATACGTTTGTTGTATGGGAGCTCCCCTTAAATATTTATTTTATTCTGTTTTTAATATTTGTTGCTATAGCGACAACAGAAATACATTATTTGTGAAAATTTCAACTGTCTAGCTATCAAGGTTTATGAGGTACAGCCTGGTGACAGACAAATGAACAGCGGAGTCTTAGTAATAGGGTACCGATTTTACTCTTTAGGTACGGAACCCTAAAAAGGTGTAGTAAGTATCAATTCCACTTCACGTAGCGTACACGTATTATGAATATTTTTTAAAAATTTTAAGTAATGTTTTTGAAGTAAAATAATGAATTATTGTTCTACAAACATGTTAATCTTGTTTGTACTGATTCTCGATATAACATAACATGAGTAATTACTAAATGATATCACAAATTTAGCATCATAGAAAATACATTAGATGATTCATAAAAAACGTAACGTAAAACAGACTTCTTAGAACTTAAAACTACCTACATTCATTATCAAATGGAAAATTTATATGGATTTATAATACTAAGACTCTTATGTGTTAATAATAATTTTCCGTTTCCCGATATCATATTGTAACGTAATGTTGGTTTTTATTTGCTTAAACGAGTGAATAACTGCATCGACTGACCGCGCGAATTATAAGACCGCATTTTACACATATATATTAACTTTAACAATAAGATATATATACATATTTGTAATGCAATCGTCAAGACCTTTCTTTTAATACCAAACAAGTGATAATTATCTCAGTTTAATTTTTTTCGAGGTTAGAATCTGAGGTTTAAATTATGTCATTCAAAATCATACAATTTTTATAGCCTATATCACCCGTGCCAGTATTACGTTCTCATTCATGAATATTGGTCCAGTAGTTTAGGCGTTAGGGTGGAACATACAAATATACATACATACATATACTGCCAAAATCATAACCCTTTCCTTTTGGCTTCGGTGTTGTCGGGTAAAAACTATTGTCTTGTCGGTTTAATAACAACATAATTTTTATTTTTTACTTGCGAGCATTTAATATTAGATTTTATTTAGTACCTCCATGTATTTACGCTCCGTAACCTAATGACTAGTTCCTTCAATAGTAATACACTTAACGTCATATAACATACATTTATTTAATAGTAAATACAAAAGTTAAAATCTATATATAATACATATAAAAGGAGAAGCTGACTGACTGACTGACATGTCAACGCAGGGCCTGAACTATAAGGGTTAGAAACTTGAAATTTTGCACAGGGGTTCCTTTTATAACGTAGGGGAGCACTAAGAAAGGATTTTTGAAAATTCACCTCATAAGGGGGTAAAACGGGTGTACAAAATTAGTATGAAATTTTGCCGTTTTTATAACTACCTCAATATCGCAAACGAAGTTGCGGGTAAAAGCTAGTATTGTATAATCTTACAAAGCATCTGATGATATAACAATTACCCAGCTCGATATTATCTAAAATCTTGCACATCTATTTTCACAATGTCTTTCCACATTCCACAATCGTTGATAACGTCAATAACACTTTCCAAAGTAAATTAAACATTTTAGAATGTGTTATGTCACCAATTATCACTATGAAAGGGTTTTCGAAATATTGAAATGCCATAAATGTTTATAATAGAGGTTTCATAACGCAGTGGGCGGTATCAATCTTTACTGTTGTGGTAAATAATTAACTATTGAATAACGGTTTAATACGTGTAAAAGTTATTTCACTCATTTTATGAAGGTACATATACCTCCTACACAAATCTACTCAACTTTATTAAAATGTTGCCACATATTAATGTAACATGCCAAGAGAAACTCTATCACGCAAAAATGACTGAACAAATTTCAATGAAATTTCGCACACTTATACCTTATAACCTGGTTTAACACAAAGGGTACTTTTGATCCCTTTTGGGAAATTAATATAATAAGTTTTTTTATAAATCTGAGTATATGTGGTAAATTACACTCGTGCGAATCCCAGGCGTGTTGACTAGTAAAAAAATTAATTAAAAAAGTAGGGAATTTATATCATTATCATGATAGAATGAAAAAGTAATTTCTTGCATCTTCAATTTTTATAGATTGCAATAACTTAGCCATAATCTTTGTATTTTTGGATGTTCATGTTTCTTACTTAATCACGTAAAAACGACTGAAAGGAAATGATTAAAATTTGATACGGACATACATTTATATCCTGGATTACCACATAAGCTATTTTTTATTTCGGATTTTTTTAACTTCCTGCGGGATAATCATATTTTTTGTTAAACCTGTGCTTAGGTACAAAAGTTCATAATTATTTATCAATTTCATAAAATAGTAGCAAAATTTTAGCAATATCTTCAACCAGTCAACCCGTCCCGTCTTCGCCCGGGTGCAATATTTAGGTACTTGACACTTATCATTGAATATTTTGATCAATTCACACAATATTTTTATAAATTATAGCCTATGTGTTTTTTTGATGTATACGCTATATTATTGTAGTTTCATTAAGAACCATTCAGTAGTTTTTTCGTGAAAGAGTAACAAACATCCATACACTCTTTCGCGCTTATAACATTAAGTATGAATACATAAACACATACTCCTTTTAAAGTGAAAGACATAATCATAAAGAGGAATAAAATAATGTTGATGTCAATGATGAAGGTTAGTAGCAAGAATAACCACACTAGCTCATAACTTCTTATCTTTATATGACACTGCATTAAATTTTTTACAGTTAAGCCAAAAGTGCATGGTACAAGTATTTGGTATGCGTAAGCATTCTGGTCGGCCACGTCAAATATGTACACTAGTGATATACCGTTGCTTAGCTTCTCTATAATATACGCAAATCTTTCAATAATAATTAAGTAGTTGGAAGATAACTATACTTGAAGGTTTAATAGTAAGCATAGAAGGGTTCTAGGAGGTAGATGGTGATCATGGCCATCATCAGATCAGATCATAGATCCAAGATGTTGAAGATGGAGTAAGTTTCATATACCTAAAAGTATTGTTGCTTTGCACATAAAGATGCAAATCTAGATTCACGTTTATTATTAATCTAAGGTCAAGGTTCTGTGACTCTTCTATTTAGTCACGTTGTCATAACAAAACATTTACATAATTCTTACACCTATAACGACAAAGTTATCGATTATTTAGACATTTTTAATCCACACTTTTAAGGTCACATCCAAAAAGTAATAATTTGCTCCTGTGTCGTGATAATCTAAATTATTAGATTTAAAAAAAATAGAAAAAGATAATTTGACCAAATATAATTTCAATAAAAACCCAGAAGAATTTTTAAAAAATATCACAAAGGCAGGGCATTGAATAACCAGACAACCAGAAGAAAAAAAGCCGGGTAGTGCCTTGGACTTTCGACCAATGTTTAGGGCCTTTACCTTTTATATTATTGCAACGCTCCCCTTCGTTATCGAACATTAACTACAGTAAAGTAAACTTAAACGGACCACAAGAAGAGTGACATTAACCACGTCACTGTAATACTAACAGCCACGTACCTACACTTCGCGAGAACACCAGAAAGACTCACTTTTCTATAACGACAAAGGTTAATATTGTCTACTCGTGGGTATACTTGAAATAAAATAGAAGGAACTACCCGCGAATACTAATTTATAAACAGTATTGCTAACTTATGTTTATTTCAAAGGGATCATCTTCTTAAAAGGAGGTTTATAAATAAAAAAAGTAGATTTTTATTAAATAAAACTATAATGTATTCTAAACTTTTCCTTAGTGTTAAATCAAGGTTTCTTATTTACCTAAGTCACAGATCACCCCCAATAGATTCCGCATTGAAGGCGACATGAACTCACCACACATATATGCATTTGCTCTAATAAAAACGTCACGCCCACAATTTACTAATTAGTGTCAACCAGACATTAGACCCGTGATGACGTATATGTTTCCGTGTTTCACAAATAGAGATAAATCGTTTTTATTTACAACAAATTAACAAAAATGACTAGCTGTGCTGTTAAATGGTGTGGGAAAACTTCAAGGAGCTCAAGTTATAAAAAAGATGGTATAACATTTCACAGGAAAGTTAAAATTATAAAACATGTATCCAGGCAGAGCTCAAGTTATAATGGATTTTTAGAAGTAAATCGTCAAAAGTGAGCCTTACACTCGTTGATGTCTTTTTGAAAAGTCTCCTTCACTCATTTGCGTTTATGCTATATTTGTCTTTGTCTTGCAAAATAATTAGCGTTGTGAAAGTTTAAACTTTATCGAATAGTATCGATATTTTTATTTATATATCTTCTAGAAGTTATGTTAGTATAGTTGTTGCTTATTATAGGTATTTTAGTTTAAAAAAATAGTAAAATTTCAAAAGATTATTTTTTCCACTTCTGAGTGTTAAATATTTATAAAATAAATATAATCTACAATAGTAAGTTGATCATAAATTATTCAATTTCCACAGTTTTTTTTTTATAATTAATTGTGGTATTCCATTGTTAATCACAAAAATAACATTTTACTTTTTTAAATTATATAGTATTATTCTGAGGCGGTATGAAGTTTGCCGGGTCAGCTAGTACACTATAAAAATATGTCATAATCAAGGCTATTATAATTATTATTGATGTTAAATGAGAGTTGTGGTTTGATTTTGAATCCTTTATTATTGAACATTTCTGTTAGGAGCTAGAAAGTTGTAGTCACGTAGTTTACTTACGAACATTACTATTAATATATATCGACAGTTAAATATCCTTGTCCCATCACTACGACAATCGGGTGACGTTGAAATAGCCAATCATACTGCACTAGCCGTCCCCCGCGCAACCCGCACGTTCCGCCAACTTTGGTGAATTCGAAACGGAACAAAATATTCAACATACGGTATCTATTGGGGGTGATCTGTGACCTAAGTATATTATAAAACCAGTTTAACACAGTCTAATTAACATATTATATGACCTCTGCAATTCCAAGAGCAAACCAATAACCTAATACGTGTTTTATCTACCTTAGATTTACCTGTACTTGTAACATTATGAAATAGATATCGTACCCGTAGACAAGATATGATATTTACAGTGTTTTCATATCTGTTAATATTAAATAAGTATATCTTTTGTTACCTGTACTATTAACAAAATTATTGGCAGACGAGTTTTTCCTATTGGTATATCTTTGGAATTCTAACAGAACCGCCAATTTATGTGCTTTTTTTATGATAAATAAGGGGCAAACGAGCAGATGGTTCTCCATGGACATTGGCAAAGCAAGAGATATCCTCTTGTTTTGTCGATGGGTTTCATCCTCGAAGATAGAGTGGAGAGGGGAGTGAAGAAAAAATACTGCAGTTTAAGCGGACATTGAGTAAGAACCCAGAGTCCACTAGATCCGCAGCATTAATGGGATGTGAGAGGGAGGGGGTAAGTCTGGCCCACATGCGGTTCGACCGGAACGCGTCTATGACACTTGGCGGTCGGTCATCTACACGGGATCGAAATCGCACAGTAACAGTAATTTAATAACAGTAATTGTCACTAGACGAGCTCCGATTGACAACTGGCTCAAGTCTATCGTAACAGAGGTTATAAACAATCTTGGAATCAAATATAAAGTACTACCCCCGAATATAAAGTTATCAACGGTGTTGCTAATTATAGGTAGAATATTGACTGTCATTACAAAGGTAAATAAGAGATATTAAGAGTAACTAGGTCGAACAGATAAGTAAGGATTAGAAAGGCTTTCTAAACTTGCACCTGGGCTACATACCCCAGACACTTCTCGGCTTTATTTAAGTGTTATTAAAATCTTTTCATCTTACTATGACAGCTGTACGACCTATATAATAGTTAATACTTTTAAATGCATCTTCAGAAAGCTAGTGAGGTAATAATGTTTAGTTTTTGCAAGGGTAGTATGAGAAATCTAATTTTATATCATTGCGTCAGTATGTTGCTACTCTCGAAGTCGAAGATCGAAGACAAAATAAATTATCGAAGAGCTCAGTGAGTTAAGTTTATTACCTGTAGTTACTGCATTTAGGCAGAGCTAGCGAAAGTGCGACATTAAAAATGAGGATCCACAAACCTACATCAAGGCCACAAGGCCCTGGCTGGCTTATCGAAACTAGTGTCATGTAATTAGTATATAAGAAACTTAAAAAATATAACGGGTAGATAGCATTAGTAATCTTTGATTAAATCTGAAGAAGAAAATTTGAATTGCTATTTTTATTATTATTGTGTCGATAGGTCCTTAATCAACAGAAATAATAGTACAGTCGATACTGTTCTATCTGGCCAAATTAAGAACTTTTTGCCAACCGTATCAACACGGATGGTCCAAGTACCAACGAGATTAGAACGTGACGAGTCAATAAGAGTTCGACGCACTCAACTGACTGACTTTTATTTGCCAATGCGGTGACTAAGACTTTCAAACGCTTGAGCATTATTTGCCTAAAAGCCTTTGTGAAGTCGCGCTCACCTTCCAATATTATTCTTGACTTTGAAATAACGTCTTTAGATAACAAGCAATCTAGAATTTAATTAAATGTTTAACTAGACGGTTTAAAATATCATATATAATACATATTTATTTGAAACAAACACGAAGATTTTAGGTGTTATACAATTTTTATTTGTATATTCAATACTTCCACGATGTCTTTAAATCTTTTAGTAATTTTAGACATTGAAGAATGGTTTCATCCATCGTGCTTCGAAGCACAAAAGCCTCGGAATGAAAGACTAAGAAGAACGCAAGAATACTACTAGAACGCAAAAGTTATTACGTAGGGGTTCAAGTAAAATTTAGTAGGTATATACTAAATCAAAACTCAAATACTACTTTAAACTTTAACACCTCGTCAACAATGTCCCATACACAATCACCTAACAGCAACTTAACTACAAAACACAAATGAGGCCATGCCCTCAGCGCCTCAGCAAGTCTAATCAAACAATGGGTGTTTATAACTATGCTACCAAGTGTAAAGTATCACTTTGAAATTCGCATTAACCGTAAACTGGATTTCCGCTAACGTTTTAATTAGGTCTTTCCCAATTTGGAACGTTGATGAAAAGCTGTCAAATATAGTCATAAAAGAAGAGTTATTTAGTAAAGTGACTGGGCTTTTTTCATTAAGCAAAAGTAGGTACCTTGGAGATTTCCACAACGAACTAACTTAGAGGCTTCGCAGAATCATGCTTGCAATGTTACAATGGAACAATTTGGTTGGAAATACTGTAATGTATTTTTGTAATATGTCACCATCTTATATACGAGTTTGTTAGTAAAGTGGGTAGACTGAGACTCAAATTCAGAAATGATGCTTTCAGTGCATTCAGTGTTCTTGGGGCAGCCGACCACGATGGACGTGCGTATTCAATATATACTTATTTATTGTATTTACTGTAGACCATTGCCCTTCTCGTTATTTAAACCTAAAGTTAAAATTGGCAACTGTATAATTTTATAATTCCATTCTTATAATAAGGCACATAAGGAAAAGTGACTTCGTTACACAATAGTCAAACTCTTCCCACTTGCTCTATCAATAAGGCGTGTAGGCGAACCGGCGCCGCGCATGTACTAATAGGATATATCCGTCCTAAAAACAAGTTAATTATATTGTAGTTTTAAGTGCATGCTAACGTGTTATTTTAAAATAAATAGAATGATAAAACTAGTTGATGAAGCTTTACTTACAAAAGATCTCTTGATACTACCCAACTTTTTTAATTCTTAATATGTCTAGCTCAATTGTACTCAATTTGTTTGTCTCCGTTTATCTTTTATTCATACATAAATAAGGTATATCATCCCCTTCGCTTGATTTAAGTCAATAAGTAATAATTTAACTTAGAAGTTTATAGATTGATTTAGTTTGGGTTATAGCTTCCAAAGTTGGACAGTTACTAATTTCCATAAGACGTGTGCTTGACTTTTCAATATTTGTCACATTTACGACATTAGTCAAATTGGCTCCGAATGAAACTTGTCGTAATTCAAGAGAGGGTGACCCATTAAATACATTCGTATATACATATTTTGATAGTGAATAAACCATGTTACAGACGGTCTAGTGTTAATTACACCCGGACTTAACAATATCACTCACAAATGGCCTATGGTTACGTTACCCTATTTCAAGGTGGACCAATAATCTACATTTGGTAACATTCTAAATTGCTTCAAATCTTCGACCGTAAGTTTAATTGGAGTCGAGCCGATAAATTAAGTAACGAAGATAGTAAGTGTTAATTTGATCAACTATAAAATTAAGTGGACTGTAATACTTATTAACTACTTAAAATACCGGATTCAGATAAAAAATATCCGAAGACATATTATTATTAGGATTAAATGTAATAAAAATGACAATTTATTTTACTAAGAAACACTTTTTTATGGAAATTTCAAACTTGAGGGAGAGTGTTTACTGACCTTAAACATATATTGCAAGGAAGACGATAAGTAGTCACTGGCCTTTAATATTAAATACAAAGAATAACAGAGAAAACGATTACTAAGATTATAAGTAATAAGTATCCGAAAAATCTGTATGATATCTGTCCTAGAGTTTAAGACAAACCCAAAATTCCTTCACAGTTTCCACCTTAGCTCTGATCTCGTAATAATACCAATTATTTTAAATCCAAATATAATTAATCTGTGTAATGTATCATGTTTCGCCACACAAGTAGATCAGTAATTCTTCTACATTGCTGACTTAGGAGGCATTATTCAGAAACAGTGGAATTATCTTGTCAAGTACGTTACCGGTTTAAATCTTGTTGGCAAATGAATCAGCGGTAATTATTCTCGTTGTTAGTTCGAAATTCTAGTATTAAATTGTATTTAAATTAATACATTTTGTTACTAGATACTGCCTGGAATAGCTAAGAATTGTCTACTGTACTACTGTATAAAACTGTGAGTAACTTTGCAAACTGTTTGACTATTTAGCCTACAAGCCAGTAACTATCTAAAGTCTATATAAAGCTATCGTATAAGTAGTATCAGTAAAAGTTGAAGTTAGATATAGTTTTGTTTAATTCTATTTTTTTATCTTCAAATCAACTTGTGGTCTGTAAATATGCTAAAATGACGTGGTACATTTATCTTTAGGTAAAAACGAAAGAATATTTTATTATTCACTGGATTATTTAAAAATGCCAGCTTCGGACTCATTACAATACTCATCAATTTTGATTTTTGCCTTAAACATCACAAATTTAGAAGTGATTGAGGATTGAAATTGAGAACCTAAAATACATTTTTTAAAGTTCCCAGTAGAGTCAAGTCTTGAATCAGTAAAGAAGGATTTCTAATCTAAAGCGAAACGAATTGTAAATCTGATCGTCATTATCAGCCTCCCATCTGTCAGATGCTATGAACAATAGCTGGAGTTATTTCTGCAGATCAGTATCATTAGACGAATGCCCTCTGAGATAGCCATTAGATATCAAGACAGGAGTGATCATTCTTTACAGCAACCTACTTGTGCGAATTGTCTAAGTCGATTACATGCCCAAATAAATAAGATCGCCGAGATTATTTCCGAATGGCGTTATTTATTATTATCTATTACATTATGCGTTCAAAAATGTTCATATTTTTTTATTATTCGACAGGAGCTTCGAATTTTTCCAGGATATTTAGTAGCCTATATGTAAATCTAGGTTATAAAGTATTGTTCAGCCGTTTTTGCGTAATTGAGTAATAAACATGGAAAGTAAGATATAGTAAGGTTCCATCATTCTAAAGGTACTGTGCTATAGAAAAATATTACACCACTTTAGCGGCCATTGTGAAGTTTTAAGTAGTATCTTGATATATCTGCAGAAAAATATATATTTTTTGTAACAATCAATTTAATATGGTACCGGTTTTATCAAGGTCTATCTTTTTTATTCTTATATACTTATATGTTAGTCAGACTCTTGTCTTTCAATGGATCCAATGAACTGTATTTTTTGCTTCTTTGCAGGTATTAATTTTTTGTCTTACTAATTGATGATTAATATTACATACGATCATAATATTAAACAGAATACTAAATTAAAAAAAATTACATTGGTTAAATAATGGTTCGAAATTGCTCATATGTTATTGTGTGATTCGACATTACATTTATGTTGTTGTAAAATTCGAGTGATCACTGATCACATATACATTGTTGTGTATGTGTGTATATATGTCAAAATTCAATTGGCAATTCTCATAATTAATTATCTTAAAAACTTGCTTGGTTCCAGTTGATTGTTCTAGCACAAAACAATAACATGTAAATTGATTTAATTAGAAAGCGATTGTGTTATCATAGGTATCTTATTTTGCCTTGTCTTGTCTCGCCCTTAGTAGGTCACTTTCTATACTGATAATATTATATGCTATCTATAGCGACATTGTTATGTACTCTTAATATTAGACTGGTATTTTCTTACTGCAATATGGGGTCCGTTCTGGACATCATTCCCTGTCAACCGCTCCCGCATATTAGGCAAATATGCTTGTATTATTAACTTGAGTAGTGCCCTGTGTTCACTCCAAAAAGTAGAAGGTATTTTGCTATTATTTAAATAGATTATTTAGACCAATTGGTTGCATTGTTTGTATAATTGATTTAATTGAAAAACGGTCTGTTCATGTTACCGACAAAACCGATAAAATCCGACAATACAAAGCTATCAATTATCAATACGTAATTCGATCGTACACGGTGTACAGTTAGTGACAAAAACGCAATTCGACGCCACGACTCGATCGCGCTAAAACGTATTCGTTACATTTCCGTTATTGACACGCGTGGGACATCCACTTCAAACAGTACTTACACTTATATTTTTACAAAAATCATATTGTTACAGGTCCTGTCTCCCGTCTGCCCCCTATTGTAAATCCTGTATGTGATTTGAAACAGAATAATGATGAATCCGCATATGAAGACACGTATTAACTACCTTTTTATGGTGACTCCGCATTGGGATTACTGGAATTTTAAAGCTTTTAACAACTTTTGATTGATAGAATTACAAATATTCTTTTTAAGCATCACGAATAGCAGGTAAGGGGGTCCATTAATTCCGTTACTTACGTGAGGCATTTTTGAGAATATTTCGACACCCTTCCCCTTCGGTGAGATTTCGTAATATTTTCTTCAATTACCTCCCGGAATCTCACGCGAGATTCTTCAAAATTTATGTTTTGGCTGTAAACGTGGATTATTGAGAAAAAAAACAAAAACAACTTGTTCTATTACTTTTATTGAAACTAGCAAAGACTCGTATTTGTGAACATTTCCGTAATTTAAAATCACAATCATAAAATTAAACCATAAATATTATTTTACGCAATTTTGCACCGTTTTCCGTTAGAAAAAAAAACGTAATATTTGCTAAGACCCTCTTCCCCTCTAAGTGAAATTTGAAAAGATAACCTCACGTAATTAATGGACGCCCTCTAAAACGTAAAACAGAACCATTTTTTATGAACTAAGAAGTAGTCCCACGTAGGTAACGAATTGTCACTGCCTTCTAGGCCATTAATTTGGATACTTGTATCAAATACGACTCACAAACATAAAATACATTTATATGTTGCACTTATAAATCAGGTAGCCAGAAATTAGTCGGCAAATAAAGCTTCGTGTGGTTGAACGGCTTGACAGTTCTGGCGGCATCGTTGATTCGAATTGACAGATCTTGAATCTAATTGCATATACGCCTAACTAGCTTGGAAATGTTATTGTAATTTAATTTATTCAATACTGTCATACTGTCTGTCAATTTTACTTGTATGTAAGGTACCGGAATGTTATAGCTATTATGGTAATAGCGGTATAAGTGAATACATGTTTATAGTCGCAAATTGGTTAGATTTTCCTGTGGGAAGCAACGAAATAATTTAGCGTTTGAGCCCGCGGCTGCGGCTGCGTTTGTGGGGAGTTAGGATAATATTTGGCCTACGTTTAATGTTTTGGCAGATTGTCCATTATGTATAAAGAAAATACGACATTAATTGGCTGATGAAATTACAATTTTCAAATATTTATAGTAGCAAATATTTACGATATTTAATATAAACCGCTTTCGAGTGCCATTGTACGTTGGTATTTCGTCCAACTGTTGTCAAGTAGGTATCGATTGTGCACTTCCCACGAGGGTTCTAACTTAGTTTTATTGATACTTCGATAGAGGGCGTGTGGCTGAATTCTATACAGCCTAATGAGGGTTTAAAACTGTTAGGAAATACTTCACCAACTTTATGCGGGACAGACAATGACGAAATATTCAGTGGGGGGACAGGTTGAGGATAACTTCTACTCCTTGCAAAGCGGCTCGACTTGTGTGATTAATCATATATAAGTTAGTAAGTCCTATGATCACTATCATGTCGAAATTGTACACACGTTCAATAAGTTTCAATGATTAGGAATCAAAACTACAACCTTTAAGATCGTAGTACCAATTCTATCCATTGAGATAATAAAACTATATGAATGCAAACAGAAAACATAATATATAATGACAAGGTTTATTGGATTCCACGACCAAGATTGTCTTGTATTTGTTCTTTCAGATATGAGGGTAGTTTTGAAGTCTAAAGCGGATGTTAGACCATCATTTCGCCGTATGCGGGACAGACAATAACAACAAATCGCATATCTTCATAGGAATTGTAAAGTACTCTTACTTTCAGAACAAACCGGATCAGATTGTGATTTGTGATTGATCGCGGTATTGAAATTCATGCCAATTATATATTCAACGTATGTTTAAATATTCCGTTTTATTTCCAAGAAATGTGTGTATGGTATTTTTTAATTTAAAATGTTCACAGATAAGGAAAACTTGGTACATGAGTTACTATTACATAATATTAATCTTGATGTATTATAAGAAAATCTATTGATTTTACTGCTTTTATTTATATCTACGGAATATGTTTAATGTATAAAGACCGTGACCCCTACCACTAATGTATCTACTAAACGAGAAAAAGATTTATAACGTTAAAACTACAGAAAATTACAGGGTTTCTTTCTTTGGTGAGTTTTTTATATCCTTAAAGAGAAAATACATAGAGAATGTGCCACATGGAAATAGATGCGATATTTGAGGATCATGAATATTGAATAAAATATAATGATATTATAAATATACAGCTATATCGTACGCCCATACAAAGGTTAAGTAAGTGCGTCTCAGGAGGATGTTACTTAAACGTTACGCGTCGTCCTCATCAATCTTATATAGCAAGTATTAATAATACATTGCATACTACGTAGGTTTGCAATGAGAATAATTAATAAATGTTTTACCAGAGAATAACCTTAACATATCCATACAGAACGAATATTAAAACAGCGTGAACAGAGTACAATATTTATATTTACATTTTCATTCATTCTTTAAATCGTATCTTCCTACACATTTAGATATTCTCGTAAAGTATAAGGTCATCAAACAAACAAGCATGCTTAGATAGCCAATCAAAACCTTACTGATAGGTTTTGATTGGCTAGTAATTTATTTTAAGAATACCCATGTGTGCCAATCGATCAGATCAGTTTAACAAGGAATTTTATTAAGTGAGTATCAGTCATCACGACCCGTCAATGGCCCACTGCTGGGCCGGGTCTCCTCCTCAGAATGAGAAGGGTATTAGGCCATAGCCCACCACGCTGGCCCAGTGCGGGTTGGCAGACTTCACACACCTTTGAAAACTTTAGGGAACTCTCAGGAGTGCAGGTTTCCTCACGATGTTTTCCTTCACCGTTAAAGAGGTGTGTGCCTGTGTGGGGGATCGAACTCGGACCTCCCGAGTAAGACTTGAAGTCTCAACCACTGGGCCATCACTGCTTTTTTGTGAGTATAGAATACTACAATGTGTAGTGCTAAAGTTCCTAAGGCATCATCCGGTAAGACTGCTCCAGGATCATAAACCTCAGATAGTGAAGTATTTTAAGCAGAACATCGCAAATCTAGCATCAATCTTATTACACATGATAATGGTCATGGGTCACAAAGTCACTAATATTTCTGCCATTGTAAGCATATAAAATATCGACATATAACACAATAATATATCGTGGGAAGTGTGTTTGTTTTTATATCCACTTTCACGCGTCAGCTGCTGTACCAATTTCTTCAATTGACGTACCGAGTCTGTAATATGTAAACGAGTTTCTGTACGAGATAACGGTTTAATATTTATAAATGACTTTATCGGAAGACGAAATTTCATATGAATATGAACTTAGACATGATACTTCCAATCTAAATCTAATAACCTATTAGAAATTACCATTTATCTTTGGGGAAGACTATACTAATCAACACAAAATACTGCATTGTCATATTATTTACATATGTTTGTTTAAGTATACCAAATATCAGTTTCAATGGATTTCTGGAAGTGGCGAATAAAATGAAATGGAAATGTTGACAAACGCGACTTCGCAAGTGACGCTTGTAGAGTCAACAACTCCTGAAGATGCTTCGGTTACGGAGCGAAACGTACGTCGATTGTTGATCGCGATCTACTTGTGTGGTATGTCCTGGTTCGGGTTCGCACGTCTCACTTCTCTTTGAAGGGTGTGCTTTTCTGGATTGTGCCATACGCGTCTGATTGTTCGATCGTTGAGCTACCTACTTGTGTCACTTTTATGTGGGCAGGGTGCTCTTCTGCGTTGTGCCATACGAGTCTGGTTGTTCAGATTTCCGCGGATTATAGCAAGGTAACCTTTTAAATCATGAATTTCCGCAAAGTAACGCCTGATTCAATTCAACATTTAAATGACTTATACCTACACCAATATACCTATATATGTCAATTTTTATATTTATATTTCAGATGATTTTGAGGAGTTTCCTTATGCATTTTCTAAATCCTGTTCAACAAATAAAAATCATCTAAATTTTTAACAGTCTTCTTCCTATGTTATAACGTAGACTTCTTTCACAGTGACCGTAATTTAATTTGCTCTTAAGCTTTCAGAAAAGCTCCTTTAGAAGTATTTCAAACTCAAAATACACAATACAAGCCAGATTCTTCGTCATAATCGATACTCGAGACCACCCACTGCTGTCGACAAACAGTACAAGTCGATGTCGGAATGCAGCGCGGGCGCAGCACAAGTCCCATTTCGTTTAAACTAAACTACGATTATTATCAACGGTAACTCCTATGTTCGGCGATCTTATTGCTTTATTTGTTTTTCATAGTTATCTTTATCTATATAACTAATAAACCGATTCGCTAAAGGCAGAAGAAGATTGATATTACAAAAGATTGCTGCAGCTTCTAAATTTTTGGATTAGGTACATTGTATTTGAGACTCAAAATTAATGTAATTATTGTGAGTATTAAACGACTATTCAAATGAAAATTTGGATAAATGAAAGAAGCCTTAAGAGGCAAATATGGAGTCAGAAATCAGGACAAATATCTGTTTATTATCATAATATAAAACTACTTTTTACTAATATCTATCTATTAGATAAATTCTTCTAAACCAAGCAACGTATTTTAATACCTACGGCTTTTCCTAATATGACTTTTAAATGATCACAACATAAACTGTTTCATTTAATTATTTACTACAAAGCTTAGTAATTAATATAAGGCAAAAGTGGGAGTCAACCCTTAAGACATCAAACTTAATTTTTCAATAGCGTTTGAACTAACGGCCGAAATTAACAATCAATCTTAATCCAAAATCCTTGGAATATAAATTGAAAATAAATTTGGATTAAGATTAGTTTAAATTTCAGCCATAAGTTAGTAGAACTAACGTAAAATTGTGACGAAATCGTGCAGAAATCGAAGATTATTCTCATAAACGTAACCAACCTAATAAATAGACAAAACACACGAATAGAGTAAACTACAGATACACAAGTCATCTAACTATAACGTCACGTCCAAGTAAGTGAGTTAACTCGAACGTGACGTTGAATTACAAGTTACCATATTTTTGCGTTTTAGCAATTCTCCTACACTTGGAACTGCATAAAATCTTGTGATAATGTATGCGTGGTCATGGAATCCGATAACACTCAGACGCGACCTTCACATTAGTTACACGGTAAATTTAATTATGCAAATCCATGTAAATGTTGTTTTACAGTAATTCGCAAATAAACAGTGACATTTTTTAGTGTAACCTGTTGAAGTTTCATCAATTAATATGCCCGAAGAAAATGTCGGTTATAAGGTTTCCGTACCCAAAGGGTTAAAACGGGACCCTATTACTAAGACTAACAATAAATACTAAAAACAGAATAAAATATATATTTGAGGGGGGCCTCCCATAGAACAAACGTGATTTATTTGCCGAATATTGGTATAGAACCCTTCGTGCGCGAGTCCAAAGATTCGCGAGTCAGAGAACAGTTTTCCTTTCCAGTTTTATGTATTTATAGATGTTGTTGTGTCTCCCAATTTATATTAAAGTAGGAAGAATTAGATACATTATAATAATAAAGATAACATAGTTTAAAATTAGATGTATAGAAAAAAGAAAATAGACAAAATTATTTAGAAAAATATTTTACAATTAACTGTGTTATCTATCTGTCTTCTCATGGCTAAGGGATTTAAACAGGAAAAACCTTGAATCTATAGATAGTTCGAAGCGCCAGCAAATTTAATTACACAAATCGCATGTAAATGGTTTGATAAAGCCAAACAGAGGGATTTATGCAAATTTTTCTCTAATCTTCGATAAAGCATGATACTCTTATCGCGATGAAATTCCTACCCAGTAAGTTAAGCGATAGTAGATAGAGTATCAAGGACTATTATATTTAAATACAATCAATATTTATGGGCGTAAGATATATTTTAGTTCAGACGTAGATTCTTTTAAATATTTTTGGTTTCTAATATGTAGTGTTACTTAAGCGGTTAGGGGTAGTGTCAGACACATGAAAAAATTAGACTTTTCAGTAATTTTTTTTGCCATTAAATCATTATATTTTATAAAGTTAATAATATGGCATCATTACACAATGTTTTGATTTAGTCACGAAATTTTGGTCTTTGGAGATTGATCTAAAATCAATCGGACAAGTATACCGACCGACTATTAAATATTATTTTATTATTAAGTGTTAATAATATTTAATAGTCGGTCGGTATATTACACAAAGAATATTTTATCATAATATTCTTTGTGTAATATCGAAATCGATCAGTTTTGTTGACAGCCCATATGAGTCTAAAAAATTAAAAATTTGACTTTGGAAATAAAAATAAATTAAAAAATATAGTTTACATTAAAAGAACAATATACAAGTAGTTCCTGAGATTGTGTGTGGTTAAAAAATTGTAAATATAGTTGCGTAAGCTGAGTATGGAATAAGGAAACTTAAGATACGTACTTCACTTCCTGCAGGTGCAGGATCCTTTATTCATGTAGCGTCTTAATATAAAGGCACAATGTTTCGATTGCAGGGAAAGATAGATTAAATATTTTATTAAATACATACACATCTCATACCTACAGCTCCCTATTTGTTTCGCTATAAATATGGGTTTCTATTAACTAAATCCCAATGACGTTTGTTTCAGCATTCTACTAGATACGTATACATTAGTTAATTAATCCGTACCGTTTGAGGATTACCGTTTAATACAGGTATTAGTAACAATAACAAGTAATAATGTGGAGAGAATACTGTATTTTTCTCTCCATATTATTACGTATTAACATACCTTAGCAGTACGTTTTTATGTAACGTATATTTTATACTAGGGGCCCGTCCCGGCTTCGCGCGGGTGGAATATTATTTTTAAAAATATATTGGCCCTCCCGCATTTCGGTGCCCCCTCTCTTGCCGCTTTACTCGCTGCGCTGCGTCGCTACACTGGCCCGTCGCGTCGACGTGTATTTTTTGTTTATATTGATATTTTTAATTTCGTAATATTTTTTGAATGGAAAGTCCGATTTTAATAATTCAAAAAGTAATTTACAGGTATTGAAATAGTCTTGAATACGAAATAATTTATTTGGATAAGGATTAATACAAAGTTATAGAAAACATGATCTGATTTTGATAGGCATTTTTATCAACTTTTAAAATGTAAAAAAGTAGTTATAGTGACGTAACTATAATAGTTGGACATATGGTCTCGCGGACTTTTTTGTAGATATTGATACGTTCTATAATATTGTACAACATTTTTTTGTTCTATCATCAATACTTTTTGCAGCGCATGCGATGAAAGATATTTTATGGCAAATTTTTTGGCACCTTGGGTTGGTTCTCGTGAGATTTCCTAAGGATCTCTAATTTTTTCATGTAATAAATATAGCCTATGTTACTCAGGGATAATGTAGCTTCCTAATGGTGAAAGAATTTTTGAAATCGGTCCAGTAGTTTTTATGTTTATTCGTTACATACAAAAATACAAATCTTACTTCTTTATAATATTAGTATAGATGAATCACTAAAAAAGATTAGAGAATGATATATTCAACTAAACACGATGATAAAAAATCAATTTAATAAAAATCGATTTTTATAGCGTTATTTGGCACTCAGTAGAATCACTTAACTAATCGATTTTTCGCCTTACAAACTCAACATTTGGTTTTTCCAGTAAAGTATAAAATTATTTGATAGTGATTTTTGAAAATAATATAATTAAAATTGGAGAGATGGATGACGACATGAAAATTAATAAAAAGTTGATATTTTAATGCCCAAACTAATACCTATATGCTGACACAACTTTTTTTTTTAAACTTTAAATATTCAGTGCTTTTGCGACAGCCAACATGGTTGCATTTATACAGAAATTAATCGCATATCGAATAACTCAACTTATTAATATTATACTCGAAATAAGTGAGCGTATATTTTAAAGTATAATTATTTTAAGTATTGCTTAATACTAATCCTATGAATAATTAAATGAACGTAATATATTTCAAGTAGATATTAACGCAACACCGTACACCGGTCCAACAATCAGATACAATTATTTTGCAATCTTTAATCCGTATCGCGATAAAATGTTTAAAGTGCAACAACTGGTTTAAATTATTAATTATATATAATATTAATTAATGTATCAAACATGTGACGAATATACTTATCAACCGACTTCAAATAACGGTATCAATTGTTCAATTTTTTTATGTATATTTATTCGGGCATTACTTGTTTATTTGATCTATAATAATAATACAGTTGAAATTGATATTTTATTTTATTATAAATTGTCTTTAGGTTTTTAAATCAGTTTTAGATAATAGATTAAATTGAAAAATAATTCAGAGTCATTTAAAAACTAAGACACTTGATGGAGCCTAATGGATAGTAAAGTATTTAAAGACAAAAATGGCTAAGATGTTTACAATATTTTTATTATAATGTATATTGAAATTGTATAAAAAACGAATGGCTTTTGTTATCTAAAATCACTTCATTATTAACCTTGTTGATAGTTATTAGCATAGATATTGTTATTTGGCTATACTTGTACTGTAAATTATTGAAAAACCTACATACCTTCTCTCTGAATTTTTTTTTTATCGCACCTGACTTGACAAACATATTAAGCTCAACATGTATTCAAATCAATGTAAGTAAACAACTTTTTTCTTCCGTTCCCAATCATTACGGTTCACATGACATTTCATATTTATCTCCGTGCGAGCGAGTTCGTGGGAAATCGTTAGTCAAAATGAATTATTCAGTGCTATACGTGTTGACTACACAAACCTTCGTTTCAATTTGAGTCGAGAAACATAAAGCTTTGAGAACCTAGAGACAATTTAATAGATTCGTGCCGGACTTAATCAAGATTTTATCGCTTTGTGAACGACTAGCGCACTATTGGCTGACCATAATGATATTTATTTCATTACCTACACGCACACGATAAGACATAACAGGTTGGTGAAAAATTACTATTATTCTCTGTCTAAACATTTGTTTTACTTATGACGAAAAAAATGCAAAACTATCTTAAAAAGAAAGTATATAGTAATCGATTAAAGTTTCTTCATAAATGTAATCGATTCTAATAGAAAATCAAATAGGTACAACATTAGGACATCACTAACTCGAGCTGTCAATAATAAAATAAATGATTGGACGGTACAGCTTTTGAATTTGGAATACAAAAACTTAACACTACCTTACACAAATGTTTGAATTAATCTTTGATCTTACCACAAAAACCTTAAGAAGAAAAATCCAAATGGTGCGCACAAAAAATATTAATAACTTGTTTCACACACACAACTGTAATAAACACAATAAATCCACTTATAACACAAAACAATCTAAGGTAGTTTCGTTAGATCCAATTAACGTGTTCGGAATCGTTTTTACGCGGGAACTGCGGCAATGAACAACACGACTGATCGCCAGCGCTTATCACCCGCGACTGGAGAGCGGAGACCGAGAACGATGACATGAATGAGCGAAACAGAATATTGTCGAGAAAGAAGGAAGGAACGAATAAACGATATTGTAGGGCAGAGGTAGAATGTGTAGGACGCAGTGGAGATATTATAATGTGTATCTACGTCTTAATATTTAAATTAATACGTGATGTATAAGATATAAATCCTTACTAATATTATAAATGCGAAAACAACTCTGTCTGTTGAACTTTCACGTCAAAACTACTGAATCGATTTCAATGAAATTTAGTATACAGATAGTCTAGAGTCTGAGGAAGGACATAGGCTACTTTTCAATGCGAAAAAATATTTATAATGGGTTGAAAGGGGGGATGAAAAGTTGTATTTAGGCTGGTGATACGATATAAATAAATATGATATTTAAAGTTTGTAAAAGTTTTAACCTTAAGGGTCTTAAATAACAATACGGAATAGGTGAATTATATCAGGTTTTATATGTACAATAATTAGCGTAAATAATTAAAAATGCTATCCAAACTGACACTATTCCCCGCGGACAAAGTCGTGAGCACAGCTAGTACGTTACATAAGTTTTATTAGATATTTTTACCAAAGAGGAGACGGATGTGAAGCTAATACAGTAATTGTGATAAAAGGAAGTAATCAAATAATTGTAGTAGGTGTATGTGTTTCCTCATCGAGTCACCTACTTTCTGTAGGTTCGTTTGTTTGAAGATATGATTGACGATACCACGAGAAAGGTAAACAACTGATATTAAGCTCGCTAAGCAGCTTTGGAAACTTTTGTTTGCTTTTCCATGGACTTAGAGTTGGAAATTGCTTAAACTTTTATTAACGCATGTGCTCGATTCAGTACCGTTTCCTTTATTCATTGACGCATGCATATTTTTTGTGATCCTCGTGTAAATAGATTCTAATGGTACTGTCCGCGCAAATAGAGATTCGAATTTTGAAGAAAAAAGACTAAATACATTGTTATAAACCTAAATATGTAATAATACATTTCCTATTTGATTTTGAGAAGTTTTGGGCACATAGCGCGAAGACAGCCCGACAGCCTGGACAAGATGGCAAAGTGGAGGGGAAACGAGGACAGGACGGACTGGAGAAAGCCCATAAAGACCGTGACCCCGGACCAGTTGACACGACCTTCAGCAATGAAGCAAACGACCGAGAAGAAAGAAGAAGTCATATCCTTAAATACACATTTTAAAACTCGATGTTCCTAAAAATATTATAAACGTGAAAGTGTGTTTATTTACTCTTCTCTGTGTTTATTGTGATATTTTGCTAAGAGATATTTTATTTATTTAATTATTTTTTATCCAAGAAAAATACACAGTTTCAATGGGATAATAATACACAATGTGTTGATCACGTTATAAGTATTTTTATGCGAGACAGTTTAGTAGCCGTTGAAGGATCTCATTTATTTCGTTTCTTTATTGACACAATGTATAAATTAATTCATGTATAAAGTAACTGGAATGACGCGGAAGTGTTGGACATATATTAACGTAGCTTCAATTATGCAAATTTAGTAAAATATGTCGAAAGTTACTGAAATGAAAATATTCATTCATGAATTAAATTATCGTAAATAAGTGTTACATTTAGTTATTTATTATTAAATCAAGATTTATTTTAAATAATTGAACCAATCATTACTTTAGAAAAGTTTGAATTGTTGCAGAACTTAGGGGTGCGTTAGCAGCCATTTTGGAGGGTTTTTTAAAGCCTACAATAGTCTGTCTGTGGCATCGTAGCGCCCAAGAATGTGATAGAACCTTTGGAAGGTATTTATCTATGTAATCGAGTTGGTTCTTAGTTATAATTTGTCAAGATATGGACAACCGTTTGAAAACTATCAGCTCATGAGAGCTGCGTGAGAATATTACTATTTTAACCATTATAACAATCTTGTAACCATGGTAACACTATGACATTGCTTTACGTAACAGTATATATTTTATTTATCATTTTTTTCTTCATTTTTTGAATATTTGTTAAGTCTGTATTTTATATTTTGTTTTCAATAATAGAAAAAGATCGACTTATACAAGTTAATATCGATTCTTCTAAATCGATGTTGTGTGTAAGTTAATATTTTTATAAGTATTTTAATTTAATAGTTATTAAAATATTGGCACGACAATTTATAAGCTCTGTTTCTATGTATGAAGTGTGAGAAGTTATATAGACAAAACATTATAGTCTGAGTCATCTGTAGGTGATGTTACCTTTAATGAGTTTGGTAACATATTATGTGATGAAGTCTCAAGCCCTGAGCACTGCCCGGCTTTCTGTCTAAAATGTATGGTTATAAAGTTTCATCTTTTTCACCTTTTTTACTTTTTTCTGTATACGTTTACAAGCTTTGTCAAAGAAATATTTATTTAAAATTATGCATAAACCCTCGAAATATTTTTTTTTTTAAAATCAATATTTAATAAATTTTGAGGGTGAATATAGAACATTTTGTAGGATAATTTTTTTTTAAATAGAAAATAATAGTCCGTTATTTAATATCCATGTAACCATGTACTAAATATGTCGGGACGTTTATAGTCTAGATCTTAGACACAATCGAGCTAAATAACTTAGTAATACATATTATGTATTTGTTCTTACAGTATAGTTTATTATTATGATTATTTAATGAATAAATAACATTATATAAAGAATAAGTAATTAACACGTATGACGTAATCAAGATTAACTGGATTATGCCAGCCTTTGTTTTTGCGCGAATTTCTGTAATTCATCTTTGACGTAAGATTTATATTTATTGTTACATTCATATGATTTCAATAGTATTACACGAATGTATAAATTATTGTTTGCATTTTAACAATCTAGTCAATGGTGCAATTTAACAAATAATAAAATACTATTCGACCGTCCTGGCTTCGCCCTAGTGCAATTTACCGCGTATATTTTGGGTGAATCGCTATATTCACTATTTTGGCGATAATGGCTTACACATAAAAGATAAATATATAGTGTAGCGGGTTATGTATTGTTTTTGTAGGACTATTTAAAATAAATATTTGCATTATACATTATATACGTATAACTCCAACGTTTTTTGCATCGCACGCCAAAATAGCTCACAGATAGCACAATTTTTTCCTACTTACTTGACACTTATTGTTATATTTTGGACAATTCTCACAATATCTTAATAAATTATAGCCTATATATTATTCTGATGTATAATCTATATTATTGTAAAGTTTCATTAAAATCCATTTAGTAGTTTTTGCGTGAAAGAGTAACAAACACACAATACACTCAATTTAATAATATAACATATCTTTTCCTTTGTTGTATAATAAAAAAAATTAACCAGATTTAACTGCCTATAAATTAAAAAAAAATACAAATAGATGTAAAATAGTTAAAATTTCATATGATGATAGAAGATATATTCATTGGTTACATTAAGATATAATATAAATATAAAATTTAGTAAATATACATATTAATACAACCAATTGGAATAATTGTAATGTATATAAAAAGCTAAAATTGCATCGCTAATAATAATAATATTGCCAATACTTTATTGTATTAGTTAAGTACTGTATGTGAGTAAATTGGACAAAATAAAGAAGATAGGTATCAATCAATAGATTAATACATAAACTAAGGAAAATAAGATTGATATGAATAGTTTCATTTGCTTATAAATAAAATCAAACCCTTTGAAAAACTTATTTACATGTCTAATAACGTCTTACTTAACTGTAAGAAGTCTTGTCGTAGCCTCCCAAAGGTCGGAGGCTACATTTAAAAAAAATATATCGACATAGGTCAAGGTGAGTTTTCTCAAAATTTTTCCTTCCTTACATATTGTCTTTTTAGACAAATAAGTACCCTATAGCTTTTGATTTCAAGGTTAGTTACAGAATTTAATTTCCTTTTATTATTTGAGGTTCAGAACCCTAAAAGAAGAAATATATATCAAAATTATATTGAAATAGTTCGATGAAGTAAATTACAAAGACTTATCTAACCATAGATTATGTCAGTAAATCTGGTTCAAGAACAAACATACAAGTATAGTAATAGTACGCATTGAATAACTCGAAACGCTTGACCGTTTGCTCAGTCAAAGGAAGCGTGAATACATGCACATAACTATATGTTACTATACCAGTATACAAGACTTAGGGATTACTAAATCATAGATTTTTGCAACAATATAGAAAAAATGGCTAAAAGCAATACAAATTTATTTTATTAAGTATATTTTAAAAATTAAAAAGGATATAGCAATACTGTTTATAAAGTAGTACTAGCGGGTAGATCATTTTATATTATTTCAGGTATACTGACGTGAAGACAATATATGACCTTTAGTGCGATAGATTAGTTTTCGTGCAGTGAACATGGAAGTTATAGTGTCGTGATTAAGGTTACCCATCTCGAGGTCCACGTAAGTTTACTTTATTATCTATTGTCGTTAGCGAGGTCGAGTGGTGGAGGTGAGAGTTAATATATTATGAAAGAGCTCTTCAAACCTGCTCCTGGACCTCAAGTCTCAAGCATGTGTATACGTATTGCTGTACAGTAATGGGTATCATATATCTTTCGTCAGGTAGTATACCTTATCATAGTCCAAAATATAAATGTCAAGAATTTTGGAGACATTTTTGAAGGCGCTGTTAGGTATATGTACTGCAAATTTGGGCTGCATTTCCACCAGAGATGAGCGAAGAAAGCAAGCGCTCATAGTCTGTCAAATGACGCGATTCTATGGGTTCATAACAAAGACATCCTTCGCACGTCTCGGATGGAAACTCAACCTAAAGCTTTTCCTCTTAATACAGTAATCACATAATCTTAACACAATTTAATTCTTCCAATAGAATTGCTGTGACAAGTGATTCTAAAGAATGTGTATAGCAAATTAGGGTTAATGGACATTTGATACTTTTGTCTTCGAGAATACAGAACATAACAAGAAGTATAATGTTTCTAAGAACTGTAATCTTATATATAAAATTCTCGTGTCACAATACTAGTTACTATACTCTTCCGAAACGGCTCGACCGATTTTTATGAAATTTTATATGCATATTCAGTAGGTCTGAGAATCGGCTACTATCTATTTTTCATTCCTCTAAGTGACAAGTGTGGCCCACCCCAAATTTATATGGCAAAGCAACGTTTGCCAGGTCAGTTAGTAATATATATATATATATATATGTCGGAGGTGTGAGTTAGGTTTAGGTTAGGTTAGCCTTGTGTTAGGTTAGGTTAATGTTAGTCTAATCTTAAGATTAAACAGTGAAACTAAGCAGTGAAGGTGAGTGTTATGATCATTTAAAGGATATCCTTAAGCCTACACCTTGGTCTCAAGTCCAAGGCACTGGTTAGGTTCCTGTCGTAATAGTTTTTGTCAGAATAGTAAGTGATAGTAATGTTTAGTTATATTCTGACCATGTTGCGCCCGTATAGCTTTTGACCATCCATCTTTTGGCCATCCATTCCATTCCTTCTTCTTTTTAGTTTCCGACATATATTTATTCACTGTAAAATTTGGTATGCAAATTTTTTTCTTCACTCATGGTTTCGTATAGAGGACGAAAATTAATTCAGAGGAAAATATGAAGAGAGCTGGTGATTGTAGGTTTCGGAGACGAGGGAAGAGCACAGCCAGGATATTAAAGATAGGTAGGAGGTGGTCGTGCTCAAACAAATATCATTCGAAAACGTATGTGTACAACTCACTACCCTTACTACTACTTTCTACCACTGTATACCATTTTCTTCAAAACCGCCATTCGTAATCTGACAATTTTTTATTCACTCCTATACCATTTTTACTAGCATTTGAAGATTAATATGAAGCTCCTGGAGAATATTTAAGAGTTATATATTTGTGTAATAAAAACGTATATTTGAAATATCAAAGTGAGTAATATCAATAATGATTTCTGAATTGTTTTAGTTTGTATTATTTGCCTCACTTTTGTTAAAAAAAACCTATTAAATAACGTTCTTTGGGACACTAAAGAAGTGACCCTCAAAATTGCATCAAAATCTAAAATGGGTCAGCTTTTTCAATTAGATGATTTCATAAGGAACTAGCTTGTTTTGCCATATAAATTTGGGGTGACCCTTATCCCTTAGGGGGGTGAAAAACAGACAGTAGCCGATTCTCAGACCTACTGAATATGCATATAAAATTTCATAAAAATCGGTCGAGCCGTTTCGGAGGAGTATGCTAACTAACATTGTGACACGAGAACTTTATATATAAGATTACCTTTTGCAACAATACAAAAAATAATTGAATATATTGGAAATAAGATATCAAAAACACGTCTACACACGTCTTGACATAAATAAAAAAAAAACTATGCGATTCCGGAATTTATAGTTACTAGTACAAGTAAATATATACTTTACAACCATTGTTGTAAGCATTTTAAGTAATATGTAAGCAAATCACCTAAGGAGAAGCCTGTAAAGTGTATAAGAACTCGATTCATATATGAAAATCAAAACCGCAGTATTAAATTTGACCTGACTTGACCTCAATTTGTTTTGCTCAATTTTTAATGACATCATTTCTTGGTTTATTTTACACTAACGGCCCACCCTGGTTCCGCACGGTTTCTCTACTATAATATACATGTAAACCTTCCTCTTCCTCTACCGTTTTGTAGTTTAAAAGATCTAAGCGAACAGACGGCGAAAGCCAATAAATTTTTTTAAATGTAAAGATTCATTATTAGCTATATAGTCTTAACTTTTGTTTATAGTATTAATACCATGTAGTCCTCACGGCTTATCTTGTTCGGTAATTTAGTAATGTTAATTAATAAGCGAAAGAGTTGTTGTATTCTATACGTAGACTAGCAGTATGACGGCTCGACTAGAATATCCTACTGGTGGTTATACTTCAGACCTTCAGAGTTCTAGAATATTCGCGATGTAATCCACCATTGTTCTGTCTTGACGGCGTATTTATTTTGCAATCCCCACTTCCTTGATTTGTGTTTATCAGGTGTCCAATTCGAGAAAGTAAAAAGGCTACTCATACCAACCTCAAATTATAAGTGTTGCCATCGTCGTAATTAACAATAAATCAGTAAATAAACAAGCAGGTAAGTTAGATCTGTCTAGAAATAAAATTAACTAAAATCATAACCTAAGGCCTCATCGTATTCAGATGGGAAGGTGCCGAAGATGCTGGTTACATTTCCTCTCTGTACCTTTGTAAGGCAATTTTTTTGCCCAAAATGCAAGCCAGCACTCCGGTAAACTTAAAAATATTAATAGTATTTATGTGGAGACCCATGTACTTAGATACTGAATTATTTAATACTAGGGGCCCGTCCCGGCTTCGCACGGGTGGATAATTTTTTTTAACATTTTGGCTCCCGCATTCTGTCGCTCCCTCTATCGCCGCGTTACTCGCTGCGCTGCGAGGCACGCCTCACCGCGCCGGCGGCCCGTCTGGGATTATTTTTTATTTATCTTGATATTTTTATTTCGTAATATCTTTTGACTGGAATGTTCGATTTCAATAATTCAAAAAGTAATTAACAGGTATTGAAACAGTCTTCATTGCGAAATAATTTATTTGGATAAGAATTAATACAAAGTTATGGAAAACATGGTCTGATTTTGATAGGCATTTTTATCAACTTTTAAAATGTAAAAAAGTAGTTATAGTGACTTAACTACAATAGTTGGACATATGGTCTCGCGGAGTTTTTTGTAGATATTGATACGTTCTATAATATTGTAAAACATTTTTTTGTTCTATCATTAATACTTTTCGCAGCGCATGCGACGAAAGATATTTTATGGCTAATTTTTTTGCACCTTGTGTTGGTTTTAGTGAGAATTTCTGGGGATCTCTAACTTTTTCTTGTAATAAATATAGCCTATGTTACTCAGGGCAAATGTAGCTTTGTTATGGTGAAAGAATTTTTGAAATCGGTCCAGTAATTTTTATGTTTATTCGTTACATACAAAAATCCAAAAATCCAAAAATACAAATCTTTCCTCTTTATAATATTATAGTATAGATTCCATAAACTCCGTAAAATACAGTTACAGCGACAACAATGGCTTAGTTGTTAAACAAAACCCGTAGCACTTAATATCGTTATTATTAGATTAAGTTTGTATAGAAATTTGTAGGAAATATGTAAAACTTTGAAGTAACTTTAGTTTAAAAGTAATTAACTTAATTGCGGAATTCCTGTGATCTAATTCCGCTTCACACTAATTGTTATTATTATATGTATATCATAAAATGTTATGTTACAAACATCAGGAAACAATTTGGAAGCTATTTATTAGATTTATGAGAGTTGAATCGTTTGGCATATAATAACAATTAGCTTGAACGATCACAAAGCTTGGATTCAAAATGACGTTGATGCTCAGCTGAATGATCATACCTTTGTAAAACAGACTGATGTAAACAATGGCATTTTGAAAAGAGCAACTGTTGAGTTTCTTGCCAGTTCTTCTCATCAGGAAACTGCTTTCCGAACTGGTGGTAGCTTCAGACAAACTGACTGACTGACCAATTTTGACGTGTCAAAAGTACTTTGTAAAAAGTCTATTTGAATAAAATATTTTGAGTTTGAGTAATAAAATTTTTGTTTGATGAAAGAACAAAAAATGAGATCTGTACTTTTAGTTAAACCTGCAGCAATACAAAATTGAAAACAGTATCCAATTTCGTACAGTAGTTTTTGTGTATTTATGCGTGGAATAGACAGACAAAAATTTAAATATCTTTCATGTACGTACAAACATTCTACATTACCATATTTAAATTATAAATATATGCATAGATTAACGCTTTATTTTTTTTACTAAATGGAGTAATGTTTTCGAGAAATACCTTTTAAAATAGATAAATTATACTAACACTAAGAAAACTAAGTTACAAGACTTAACATATTGTTAGCAAGGACTCAATAATTGTATCAAATAGTTAGAAATGTTCTACAAATGAACTTGGGTCATACATCACAGGGACATGTAGCGACTTATCACTTGCACGAGACACGACCAGACCTCAACTAGTCAGAGATTCCCAAATATTTACTAACACACCCCTTAGAACTGGCAGAACTTTGTAAATTATCTGAAGTTAACGTATATGTACACTAACTTCATAACGACTGCACCAAATTGGGTTATTCTTTCTTTGTTAGTTATTGTCCGGATAAGGATTGTATACAAGAAAAAGTGAGTGAGACAGAAGAGTGAGCAAGTCAGTGAGATGGTGGTGTCCAACGCAGATCAGTGACATACTACCCATTATAGAATAGAAATTCAGGGAGATAGTGAAGCGAGGGCGGTTCGGCTAGTAAGACAATTGAAATTTAGTTTAAAAAAAAGAAATTACAGCCGTTAATTATTTTATTGTGACGTAATAATTTTAAGTTTGAAAATAAATTGGCAGTAAATTCTATTCTCGTTATCTATCTATCCTAAATTACTTTTCCACTTTTGTTCTATTTAATGATTGAAGTATATTTTAATAGGCATTCAAAATTGGTTGCCTGTAAAGTCGGTATACGGGCGAAAGTTTTACGTGACAACGACTTTGAGTGGTAAAATAATTTTAATGTGAATATTCATTCGTATAGTAGGAAGAAGGATGAAATAATAGTAACAATTTAAAACATTTATTTATACAAAGAATTATATTTAAAACATTAATTTATACAAAGAATCTCGCACTGAATTTCATATTAACAAAATTTTATTTTTACCTTTACACATACATACGTATTTATATACAAATATACATACAATAACTTGCAATACATTTGCGTACAATGAAACAGCGTTTACTACAACTTAACTTGTTCCTATCTGAGTGATTTTGATGAGGATAGGGCGATGATAGGAGAAATATGAAATGAAAGGAAGTGTTTCTGCTGTAATGTGCCTAGAAAATGTCAAGTCAATGGTTGTTCCTTTTAACGTAGTAGACTTAGACATATCTGATACGCAATCAAGATTAAACGTATCTTTAATGAATTTGAGAAACTTGTCATCAGACATCACGTTTTGGTTGAAGTCACCGCATAGAAGAATCGGCATATTAGGATCAACTTGCAAGAACGGTGGCACGTACTGGCTGTTATGCACGTATGGAAGAAGTGCCTGGTGTAGCAACATTCCGATGTCTTGTACACTTGATCCTGGATGAATATAAACAGCACCGAGCACAAATTTGAAGGTAGTATCAGCGGTAAAGCAAGTAACTTCAGCCAAGCACAAGTCACCGCAGGTTTTGATAACTCGAGCAGTGTCTGTGACCGCAACATCGATCACTTTTCCTGTTGATATTGATGATAACCTACGATAGATCGCTACTCCACCTGCTGCGTTGGTGTCTGAGTTTGTTCGATTATTCTTCCTTGATATGCACTCATAATTCTTGATTGGATGTGGTTCACAAGTGTCGCGCATCCACGTTTCGGTCAGTACTAAATAGTCAGATCTTGGAATCACTGTATCTGTTTCAATGTCTGTGGCATGAGCACTCAAACTTTGACAATTGATGTTCGTCACGATAGTTTGTCCAGCACTGGTAGCATCGTCACAGAATTTGACTGCCTTTTTAGTGGTGGTTTGCAAAGTGTGTCCTTGGAGTCGAATATATTCAGTGCGAATATCTCGTGTAGTTTGTAAGTCGTTTCCTTCGCGCCCATGTTTGAAAATCAAAGGAGAGTCCTTCTCCGTGATGATATGCAATCCGTTGATACTCGTTACGCGGCTCATGGCTACATATACTAATTGTTGTGGTTGCTTGGAGGAGTACTTATACACGATTACATCAAACGTCCCACCTTGTGATTTGTGAATCGTAATGGCACAAGCAGGTACGCAAGGAAATTGTTTGCGTTTGCATTTCACTGTTTTTGTCAATGTGATGTTGACCACTTTTTTGTACACCGGCACCCAATCAACGGACAAAGTGTTTGGTTTGCTGAGTACATGTGGTCGACTTTTGAGTTTTGCACTGGCACCCGTACTTTTGTCTGGAAACTCGAACCAAAGAGTGATAATTTCATCTTTTGTGGGCGGTGACGTCGTGCTTACCTTTGCTGTTTGAATTGTTGCGATGGACGAAACTACCTTCACATTATCACTACACAATCGTTTTACAATTAACTGGCAACGTGTAAACTTGTATGCAGGCGCCTAAGCGAAATAGAAGCGCAAGACATGAACCGGTGTGTATGCCTATCTCTCTCACTCTCTCTCTCTCGCTCTGTCTCTCTCGCTCTTAGGCGGGCTAACTGTGCTCGAGTGGAAGGGACGCGTGCCTTTCACTTTTTATGTCTGTCTCTCTCGCTCTTAGGCGGGCTAACCATGCCCGTGTGGAAGGGACGCGTGCCTCTCACTCGCTCTCATTGTGAGCGCATAACGTGAGCGGAGCGTAACGCAGTTTCTTGAAGTGTCACCCGGCAAACCAATTTATAAGACGTTGTCACGTCAAAAAAGTATCTAAATATCTTCGACCCTTGCGATTTCGTGCCCGTGATCATCCGCTCCTATTGGTCGTAGCGTGATGATATATAGCATATAGCCTTCCTCGATAAATGAACTATCTAACACTGAAAGAGTTTTTTAAATCGGACCAGTAGTTCCTGAGATTAACGCTTTCAAGCAAACTAAACTTTTCAGCTTAATTTTCATTAGTATAGCTATTAAGATCATATCAAAAGACAAATAAAAAGTCGCTGTATGATATATTTGATTTAGTTTACCAAAATTTGTCTCTGAATATATAAATTTCACTGGCATCTGTTAGAGCAAAACATTAAATTAGCCCAGTGATTAAGACATCGGTGTCTTACTCGGGAGGTCTGAGTTCGATCCCCTACAGACACACCTCTGACTTTTCTGAGTTATGTGTGTTTTAAGCAATTAAATGTCACTTGCTTTAACGGTGAAGGAAAACATCGTGAGGAAACCTGCACGAGGGAGAGTTCCCTAAAAGTTCTCAAAGGTGTGTGAAGTATGCCAACCCGCCCTGGGCTAGCGTGATGAACTATGGCCTAACCCTCTCTTTCTGAGGAGGAGACCCGGCTCAGTAGTGAGCCATTAATGGGTTGTGATGATGATGATGATTAAATTAACAATACAGCGCCAACTAGTTTACTAAGACGAAAACAATAATTATGTTTGATTGGGATCAATGTAGTAAAGGATTGAGAATCCCTGACATTAACACGTTGGTTTGTTGAACATTGAAGACTAATTCTTATATATCCTAGTATCCACTGTACAGTTTTAAATTGGGACTTGTTTCTTTTCTTCTCTATTTTACCGTTTTAGGAATCGAATCTCCGTAAATCCTTTAATAGTGGTCATCTACACGTCAAAGAACCTCTCAATCCTAGCACCTAAAGTGTGGGGATAGGATCAATAAATGTTTGTCTGATAGCTCAAAGTCTCAAACCGCATTCGATCGCTTTATATTGGTCATCAGTAGAGCATCGACGTAACAATGTCATACCTAATGTGACTAAACGTCCCGATGTGTACGGGACAGTCCCGTTACTTGCCACGCAAAATAATTATATTTTCCAAATCGCTAATATCGTGATGCAAATTGCCCGAATTATCAATTTCATCACCAATAGACACTTGTCTTATTTTTAGTCGTAAATTAACATCTAGTTGATGTGCAATACATTGATGTTATATTAAAACTAAATGAGGTCTGATTTAGGGGAAATTATAATTAGTACTTCTTAAAATGAGTACGCAATCCTGGAGTGTCTTAAGTTGAAAAATTACTTAGGAATTTTCGTCATAATGATATGTTATTCTGTTTGTAAGTCAACTATGTATGGAGGGCGGCCATGTCGTTTACTGCTTATTGACTATTTTTCAACAAAGACCAGAATTCTTTTCGTCTCTTAAAATGCTTTTTTTATGATTCTGAAATGTCTCTTCAATGGTGGACATTTGATGTCCCAAATTGAGTAGTTTCACAATGGTTACTTTAGGAATACCTATCCCTATCCCGTTATATTAGTTCCGAACCGCAATCTTGTGATCAGTAAATTATTGAATAAGACTTCGTGCAAGGTCGATGAAATATTCTACAAATACTACTAATAACATCTGTACTCTAAAACTATCTTTATTACCAAGTATTAAAGACTACTATTGTGTCTATCTTTTTACTTATTATTGATGTCTATAAGAACTCAGTTATCTTATTCTGCGGTTAGATTCCGCTATGCTGTGTTTTTCTTTTTCATCGGATGATACCGTGGTGGAGAACTGTTATACAGAGTTGAAACTGACAATGAAACTTTTTTATTAACTCATAAGGAAGACCCATACTTCTAAATATACCTAAATGAATATATCCGGAATTTCATGATTTCTCTAAAATTAAATCGTATTTAAACACCGACTTAAATAACAACAAATTTTTATACGTAAAAAATTATTTTATAAATAAGTTTTGTATTACAGTTTTAGACTAAGTACATAATTAGCTCTAAAATTAAACACATTATTGACCAGTGTGTCCAGAAAAATTAATTATTGTTTTCCATATACATCATATCTTTATATATCACACTATCTGATATCAAATATTATATCTAGAAAGAACGTAAAATTTGTATGGAATTGGACTATTGTTATGATTCGGTCGAGTTATAGGAAAACATACCCAAGAATTTTGGATATATTTTTAGTGTAATTTAATTTTGAGAAGTAGGCAACAAACATCGGTTATATAACTATGTATTCGTGGGTATTTAACAATAATTATATTATTTACGAGTATGTTTAGAAGTAGCTCGAAAAGATATAAAGTACTTGTCTTGGAAACTTTGACAAATTTGGAGCGACTTTTAAATATTAAAATTTCGACCTGAGATTTTCAGGATCTTTATCATTTTTCTTGTAGAAAGAAGTGAAATAATGAAAAAAATTATTTAAAAAAAAATTATTTTTGACGATTTTAGAAATTTTTAAAAATTTTGAGACCTTTAAAAAATTTTTTTTTTGATCTGCCGTTTGGAGGGGACTCTTAAAACATTATAAACTTACATATTTTGGTACGGGACTTGAAAAAATAATTCTTTTTTTGGGCACCCCAATACCCATATATAGGATATATATATATATTCTCTGGTGTTGTAATTTCGAGATATATCGCTTTACATGTTGGATGTACAATTGTAGTCATATTAGGTTCATCAGCAGGTATTCAAGAACAAAGTTTCATTTACTCATTGAAAACTTTTTATACTTAGAGTAAGTTAATGGGCACGCTTAACCTTCCAAAGCTCAAGGTTAGGCACTCATAGAGGGTCACTTGAGACTCTCAGCTCAGCATTTCCACTTCAAACTTCTAAATTTATTTTAACAGTACTGGTAAACATTCTAATATATAAAAAAATCTTGTGATATTTTATTTGTTATTTCCAATTATTAGATTTTAACGAAGGGAGGGTGGGGGTCTACTTTAATATTATATTTATAGATTGGACAGGATATTCTCTAAACTATTGTTATTTATTATGTTGGCAACACTAATTTGAGTGGTATCCGTGGTATGTGGTAGTTATGATAGTTTTACTTTCGAATGTTAGACAACTGATTAACTTCAATCGGAGAAGTAGAATGTTGCAAAATCATTATTATTACATCACAAGTATTCCAGCAGCAATGGTGTTAGTCTGAGTCTCATATAAGTCAGTATAACTCCTAGGAGCATATTCTAGTTAAGCCGTCATACTGTTGGTCTACTTATAGACTATTACTACTTAAAATTTTCAATAAATTTTATTGTAATCTAGAAGGTAAACCATTAGGTACTTATATACATATTTACTTAGTACTAATTCAGTTGAGAATATTTTCATTTATAAATATAAGTCATCCAATATTCTGCCTGAAGAAAATTAGTTCGTTACGTTATAATCTTTGACTGAAGTTTTATCTCTATAATTTTTTGTCATCGTTATAAAACACTTGAGAGTTTTAAGTATCTTTTATCGGTTTTCGTCGAGATTTAAGTAGATGAGTAATCTTCAAAATATCCGCGAGTGAGAAACACTTGACGTTGACGCTAAGTCGTTTCTGTCACCTTTATCCTGAAGGTTATCTGTAATTTAGGATCTTTGCTTTGAGTAATCTTTTTTATATTCATTTTTAGAGGATTATGGCAATCTCGGTTATAATTTTGGATTTACAATTCTTATGATAAAACGGTATAAATTACATGTTAGACTTCAAGTTTTGTTTTCGTGTTGGATATTGTAGGAAACCTTTTTCCTTTTACAATACATATAAACATGATCTTATAAACGTGTACACAGGAAGTCAAGCTCTGTCTAGTAGTTGTGATAGGCTACGTTTCCATCTCTGGTGGAAATGCATCAATCAATTTATAATCAATCAACTAAACTAAACTGACGTGATCCTGTTAGACTTGTTAGACTGCCTGGGATTTATTGGGATAGAGCTTAGTTTATTACCAAGTATTGTCAAAATAAACAAGTACTCGTAATAACTATCTACAAATTGAAGACTATCAACAGTGCTGCTAACATTAATAGCTTGGTTTTCGAGCTAGTTTTATCTGATGCTAGTAGTCCCTTAAGTCAATAGGTACCTATTGAAAAACCGGGATTCCACAACAATGCACAATTGAAATTGATTATCTAAACTATAATAATGATAAGTAATTCACAAAATATAAGTAGGTACAAAGTACTAAAATATAATGTTAGATAAAATAGCTTGGTTTTCGAGCTACTTTTATCTGATGCTAGTAGTCCCTTACGTCAATAGGTACCTATTGAAAAAAAATATTGAAAAACCGGGAGTCCACAACAATGCACAATTGAAATTGATTATCTAAACTATAATAATGATAAGTATTTCACAAAATAACTATAATAATGATAAGTATTTCACAAAATATAAGTACAAAGTACTAAAATATAATGTTAGATAAAACAGCAAAGTCACTTGACGAGCAAAAAGTAACTGATTGAAAAATGATGAACGGAAGCGTGGAGCGTACGCAATCAACATTCAGGAAAAGGCAATTCTGGGACAATTTACGATTGCTCTAACATAGGGCTGCTTTTTCTTTTAATTTGTGATAACGGGACATCTTATCTATAGCCCACCATGCTTTTTTCATAGCCATCGGAATTATAGAATACAAATTTTTTCATAGAAATAGATTTGGAAATAGAGAAGCTCTTTATCGGTTTAAATATAATTCGGATTCTAATTCTAGAAGTTCCACATAGCCCAGCTGGCTCTCCCAGGTTGGTCGGGGTGTGTGTAAAATGCATTTACGCATCAGCACATAAAAAAATCTCGCATACAAACAAATTTATTAACTTTTGGTTTTATAAAATTATAGTACAGTTAGTATAGTGTACTCACTAGCTACCTCAGTAGCCTCTTAGGTTAATCAATAACAGCCCGATGAATAAATTGATTAGGTAAATGATTTATACCATGGAGAAATTATCTTTTGCCAAAATTTGACAGCATAATTTTTTTAATATGAATTATTGAGTTTATTTTTTAAATAAGATTTTTTTATTACGTTTTGTACATTGTATCATTGTGTTTTAGAGATTGGAGGAAAGAACGGTTTGTTGTTAAATCATAATTTTTGATTATCAAGATTGTAGCTATCTGGGATTAGAGTGTTAGTAGTAGAAATTCAAATAAAAAATATTTTTAACGAAGTGCTCAAAACGCCTGTCATTCATTCACAGTTCTGGCAAAAGCACTTTGGAATGATCTACCCTTAAGTATAAGACTGTCAAAGTCCCTTAGTATTTTTAAGAATTCCGTTAAAGATCATTATCTTGTAGCTGAACGAGGATGATTCAGATCATATTGACATCTATAATCTAATTCGTGTATATATTGTATATTTCTTAATTATACTTAGTTTATTTTTATCAGAATATTTATTAGTTTATTATTCACATATATATGATATTTATAATATATGTCGGATACAACCAAGGAACCCAAGCAGTGCCTTAGACTTATGACCAAGGTGTAGGCTTAAGGAGCTCCTTTAAGTGATCACAACACTCGTCTCCACTGCTTAGTTTCACCATCTAAACCTTTTTTTTTTTTTTTTTTTTTTTTCTCGCGGAGGAATGCATTTACACATACCCTTTTAGACCCTGGTGGGGCCGGCTGGGTTATGTGGGACTCACCGACGAGCAGGTCGACCGCAATACCCACTAAACCTCCGCGGTTACCCTCCCCGTCATAAAGAAACGTTGCGGGGACGCTGAACGCACTCTACCGCAAACGTCTCGACGGTAGACCCATACTAAAATGGACCTGTGCGCCTCCCGAGAGGTGTCCCGGGTAACGGGGACATTCTCGGTTCCCCAGAGGCATCAGGTGACAGAAGGCGTGCGTATCTACGTCGTCTCCCGCCCGGTCGACCTCTACGGATCGGGTCAGATGAGGCATCGGCCTCCCGGGCCCGCTCCGCGGCCTCCTTTAGCGAGATCACCGATTCGCAGAAGGAGGCTACCGCTAACCAGCCCGCCTTACTCCCGAGCATGGCCACCACCACACTCGGAAGGGACAGGTCTCCGCCAATGGATGACACCAGGACATGGCGCTGGGGCCCCCATGCGGTGCACTCGGTCAGGGTATGGTGCGACGAATCTATAGCCGCCCCACACTCATGACAGACAGGTGTTGGCTCCCTCCGGGCAATCTTGTACAAATACTGCCCGAAACAACCGTGTCCACTGAGTACCTGTGTCAGCCGATAGGTGAGAACACCGTGCCGCCTGCTGATCCATTGAGCGAGGTGGGGACGAACCGCCTCCACGGTCACTCGACCAGCCGGGGGGAACTCCAGATCATCCTCCCAACGTCGGATCAAGGCTCTCTGGGCCTGAGCCCGAATCCCACCTGCTACCATCCCAGGGAGGAATTCCCCTCTGGCTCTCAGGCTCGCTCGGAAGCGGTACACCTCGGCTAGCACTTCCGCTTGGAGCTCCCAGGGAGGATCACCCGCCAAAAGTGTTGCCGCCACCCAGGACACCGTACGGTAGCCCCGTATCGCTCTCACCGCCAGGACCCTCTGCGTTCTGCGCAGCAGGGCTCTGTTCAACGCGGTGAGGGCCTCCACCCACACGGGAGCTCCGTATAACGCCATGCTCCTTATGACACCGGCATAGAGGCGCCGGCACGGCGAGCTCGGGCCGCCGACATTCGGCAGCAACCTCCCCAACGCAGCGGCGGCGTTAATAAGCCTAGAAGTGAGAGCGGTAAAGTGCGCCTCGAACTTCCACCTTCCGTCCAGGATGAGGCCCAGGTACTTTATCTGGGCCTTTACCTCCACCACCGCATCCTGGACTACAACACGCGCACCTCGCGGGGGGCCCTTCCTTGGACCGTGGAAGAGTATGGCCTCTGTTTTAGATAAGGAGACCCTCAAGCCCAGCCTTCCAATTCGATCCACCACAAGCGAAGTCCCTATCTCCGCCAGGCGAACCGCCTCCTGATAGGTCCTACCCCTCGCCGCCACCAAGGTATCATCTGCATAGCAGATGACCCTCATGCCGGCAAGAAGCGGGGCCCTCAGAAGCCAGTCGAACCCGATATTCCACAAGACCGGCCCAAGAACCGAACCCTGTGGAACACCGCATCCCACACGACGGCGGTAAAGACGCCCGTCGCACCCCTCCCACAGGACCTCTCTATCCTGAAGGTATGCCTGTAGCAATCTCCTAAGGTAGGGAGGGACGCCATGAAAGCGAAGTGCCTCCCGCAACGTTTCAAAGGGGAGACTGTTGAAGGCATTCGCCACGTCGAGCGAGACGGCCAACATCACATCGCCTTCGTCGACCGCCTCCGTAGCGATCCTCTTCAGTTGGATTAGGGCGTCCACAGTGGAACGTCCCGACCTGAATCCAAACTGACCAGGGGAGAGGTTGGGCCCCACCTCTTCAAGGTGTTGCACGAGACGGGCCGCGAGGATCTTCTCCAGCAACTTACCCGTCTCGTTGAGCAGCACGATGGGCCTATACCCCGAAGAAGAGTTCCGGGGACGACCCACCTTCGGCAGGAGGAGTAGCTTACCGTCCTTCCACTCTTTAGGGAACTGTCCATTGGCCAGACACTTGTTGAACAGTTCCCTGAGCTGCTCTCCCATGAACTCCAAGGCTATACAGAGCACTCGCCCCGGAACTCCATCCGGTCCCGGCGCTGTCTTTTTGGCCCTCAAACGCAAGAGGGCCAACTCCATCTCCATCTCAGTGATGGGAGGGAAAGCGGTCATGCTCTCCACCTCAGACAAGACCGGCGACATTTCAGGCGGGATGTGTCCTGCCGGGTGCGGGAAGAGTTCTCCCACCAGTCGTACGAGGCGCTCCGGCGGCAGCGACTCTGTAACAGGAACCCCGTGAGCGCAGAGTTTATTACGCGCTCCACGGTACGGACGCCCCCATGGATCCAAATCCAATCCCGCCAGAAGTTCGTTCCTGGCGCTCGCCTTGGCGGTTCTGATGGACAGCTGCAGGGCCCTACGTGATTCTTTGTAGGAACTCCGCAGCTCCTCCTCCCGCACCGGATTGTGCCCATAACGCCGGCGGCAGCGGGCGTATGCTCGCCTCGCCCTGATACAGGCAGCTCTGAGATCACCAATCTCGGGCGACCACCAATAAACTTGGCGTCGGCGCGGTCTACGCTTTGATCTCGGCATGGCCGCATCACACACCCTTTGAAAGGCACTGTGGATGCGGCCCACCAGCACATCCGTGCTGTCACCCTCCTCTCTCCTCCTGGAGCCCCACCTTTCCAAAATGGCGGATTCCCTGGCCAGCTCCTTGTCGAGCCGGCCAATGGCCCAGCGCGGGAATTTGCTTAAGCCCCTTGTCGTCTCTACCGTTAGTGGATGTGTGGAGACCTCAAACCTCACGTAAAGATGGTCTGAGAGTGTCTCCACCCACTCCTCTACCCTCCAAGTCAAAACCCTGCGCGCAATATCAGGGGTAGCGAACGATAGGTCCACCACGGAACTCCCCTGTTGCCGCACGCAGGTTTGGACGCTTCCCCGGTTGAGAAGGGAAAGGCCAGAAACCAGCGCCCACTCCTTTACCGCCCTCCCTCTCGCGTTAATGGTGACATTGCCCCATTCTGTCGCTTTCGCGTTAAAGTCGCCGAGTACGATAATGGGTCTCGGTAATAGCCTCAACACCGTGGCTCTGATGGCGTCGAGATAAACCTCGAATTCCGCCAACGTCCGGTTAGGGGAGAAGTATATCCCGATGATAACACATTCACCCATCTCCGCGGCGACAAAGCCATTTCCCCTTTCTAAAACTACGAGAGGAAGGGAGGTCTCGCTCCCGGAGACTATGGCAACCACGCCCTCAAGATCTCCAGCCCATCGAGAGTGGGGTGGGACAAAATAGGGCTCACTCACCACTGTTACGTCGATACTCCACTCCGACATAGATTGCAGCAACAGATCCTGCGCTCTAGCGGAGTGGTTGATGTTCGCCTGTAGGAAACTAGAAGGTTGTTTAGACATTACGATTCCATACTAGCTTCCTCCCGTGCCTGTTGACGCCCGACAGCGGCGGTGTCCCTACTTTCGACGGCCGCCTTTCCCCTCGTGGAGGGAGGTCTACACTCCCCCGACCCCATCATATGTTTGTGCGGCCTCCCTGCATCCGCACAAACTGCGCAATGCAAGCTACCAGTGCAGGATGACTTCCGATGTCCCTCCTTCCCACACCGGTAGCACAGGTTCCCCCGCATCGTTTTAGACGGGCAAAGAGGACCAGTGTGACCCAGCCCCATGCACTTATAGCAGCGCAAAGGGCGCTGTTCCAAAACTGTGACCTTCGCCACACTCCAACCCACCAGCACCTTGCCGGCCTCAGCCAGTACTTTGGCTACATCTACAGGACAGGTGACCTTAGCCATGCCCACTCCTGCTGGTCCCGACTGAATCTCGCCAACCCTGATAACCTCCACCGCACAGTTACCTGCATGAGCGACTGCTGCTCCCAGTTTCGCAACAGTAACAGAGTCATCAAGCCCTGTTAGGCGGACATCCGCACGAGCGGTGGGACGCACAACATCTGCCACACCCTCTAGTGCTGAACGGAGTTTAAGCACAAACTCCTCCGTCGACTCCTGAGATTGACCCTTGGGGAGCTCCAATACACGGGCCCCCGTGGCAGCACGGCGGATTTTCATGCCGCCCTTAATCCCCAGCATGCCCAGGTCTACCTCTTTCTCAGCCTGCTCTAACACGTCAGCGTATGTGATACCTCTGGCCACAGCCGAAGACTGCAATGTGACCACAACTGCTTGCGACCGGGGGGCGGACAACTTCGGCTTGGGCTTCTGTGCCGCCCGATTAGAAGGCGCCGCATCGCGAGGGGAATTCTTCTTACCGCGCCTCACCACAACTGCCCAACTATCATCCTCTACTGAGGCGGACGCAACCGTAGCTCCGGTTGAACCCACTACTGGGGCAGGAACCGCCGATGGGCCAGCCGCCCTTGGAACTACCACCGGCTGTGCAGCTGAAGAAACGGTCGCAACAGATGGGACCGTTTTGGAGTTTGTCCTTTTCGCCCTGCTGCCAGATGACTTGGAGGCCGAGGTCGGCTTTTCCGCCGCTTCTCGAAGTCTATCCGCTGCAAGTGGTGGGCGCAACACCTTAGCCGGTAGCAACCGCTCCTCAATACCGGCAAGGCGGGCGTCAATATTGAGGAGCGGTTGCTACCGGCTAAGGTGTTGCGCCCACCACTTGCAGCGGATAGACTTCGAGAAGCGGCGGAAAAGCCGACCTCGGCCTCCAAGTCATCTGGCAGCAAGATTAGACTAACATTAACTAAACCTAACACAAAACTAACCTAACCTAAACCTAACTTACACCTCCGCCATATATAAGTAATTGTTTATATATATGGTTATAATTATTTGTATGTAGTTTATGGTTGCACCAACTTATACTCATCTCGTAATAGTTTTCCTAACCTAAAGGTAGTCTAGAAGAGATGGCTAATAAGCCATAAGGCCGCCTATTTTTTGACATTGTTTTTATATTAAATATATAATGGTGTATAATAAATTGTTAAATAAATAATAAAAAATATTTTGCCCAAATGATGTCGTCAACCCTCACCGTTGCACTAACTGCGTTTATTTGATGCGAATCGGAAAAAGGATAACGAGTTATGTACAATGTGTTATGTACTTACCTTTATGAGCATGAAGATAATTTAATTACCAAAAACACTCAAACCAATCTGTATTTCGCAATTGGCGAATTTAAAAAACTGTGTGTGCGATTCACACACGATAGAAGTGAAACTTCAGTAAATCGACAAAAGAATGAGATGAATATATATGATAATATAAAATAGTATGTATATTTCTGTCTCATTCTTTCCTACACATTTTTGTATTTGTGTCTCTTACCTGTCGTTTTGTATATTTCTGTCTCATTCTTTCCTACACATTTTTGTATTTGTGTCTCTTACCTGTCGTTTTTTCCGTTGCATCCGGTTTGAAATCACAACGATTCTAAAGAAGTTTCACTTCAAAAAAATAATTTTGTATCTTCTACGTCTTTCTACATTCACTTTCCTCTTTTATTTTTGTAATAAATATATTACTTCATTGCTACTCAATGGCAATAAAATTATATTATAATTTTTAGCAACTCCAGTTGTCTATGTCTATGTGGTTAAAATAATAAACTCAAATTTTTTTCTCTTGAAATTTTAGAAGTATATACTCCTTAGTCTACAAGTATAAATGAATTTTTATGGACATCTTACATGTATATCTAAATAATTTAGAGACATATAAACGTGAAATTCGTAGGCAAGCTCTCCCTTATTTCGTTTCTTCAATGATTTTTGAAAAACTCAGTGAAAATCCACATATGCTTACTAATATAATACTCGTAAAAGCGAAAGTTTGTATGTAAAAATGTTTATCTTAAAAAAAAGAAGAAAGTTCTACAAAAAAGTCTGCGACAGCATATATATTTATGTGTCGGAAGTGTAAGTTAGGTTTAGGTTAGCCTTGTGTTAGGCTAACCTTAGGTTTAAACAGAAAACCTGGGCAGTGGAGGCGAGTGTTGTAATTACTTAAAGGGGTCCCTTGTCAAGCCTACACCTTGGTCCAAGTGTCCAAGTGCCTTAGGCACTAACTAGGTTCCTGTCAGAATAGCATGAGATCGTAACGTTTAATTATATCATGACCGTATTGCGCTCGTAGCTTATGTTATAGGCCATTCCTTTTTTTAATAATATACATATATGTCGGATATAGTAAAAGGTTATCGATTAAATCGAATCATCATCGCTGTTTATGGCGTTGGAGTTGGGTGGTAGCCACTTCCGTTGTGACCCTTTATATGCCATCGACAGTCGACTGAAATCTTAGTCGTGCGCGGTCTTTCAAGAAGTGAAGAAGTGTCTAAATAGTGAGTGTTGTGCAGTGTTGTGTTAGTGCTAGGAGTGCTGTCCGATCAAGGTCACGTGAGTACCTCACAATGTAATTGCCTCGTCTTGTGTTAGGTTAGGTTTATGTGCGTTTAACCTTAGGTTTAAACTGAGAGCCTGAGCAGTGGAGGCGAGTGTCGTGATCACTTAAAGGAATTCCTTAAGCCTACACCTTGGGCACAAGTCCAGGGCACTGCTTAGGTTTCTCTCGTAATTGTTAGAGATCATATTTGATAATTTATCGGTTCAGTAGAAGTATCTGCGTCGCGTTTACCCAATATTCCACTCATTACCATCACCCCCTTTTAGTGTTCCCCAATATTCCCCATCTTCCTCCTTCCATCTCCTTTCACATCGTTTTAAAATCCCCGACATATATATATCTTTTATGTGTAAACGATGGGCGCGCATCAGCTATTAGCCATATATAAATTACGTCGGTGTAAAAAATAAAATGTGAAATATAGGATGTGATAAAGCGATATAGTAATATAGTAATGTAACAGTATATCAATATAGTGATACAGCGATTAAAATATGAAATTAAACCTAAATGCACGGGGTACCCGGCCGAAGGCGGGATGGATCGAGTAGTAACATATATTTAACTAGACAGAAAATATCAAAGATTATTAAATAAGAATTAAAATAATACGATTTGTTTTAAATTATTTATTATATTTACTACTGGATTAGAAGTTCGTGAACTAATATAATCCCTATGATAAATGCTATGATATATAAGATTAACTAGTAGATTATTGCAATAGTATCATAAGTCCAAGACACAATTAAAATAGTTTCATATTATCTACATACCTTTGTTTTATGTATCAAATATCATTTGATTGTTACTCGTGAAAAAAAACTTGAAATAATAAAATCTTAATTACTACTTAATTTTTTGTCATTTACATGAATTTTCAAAACTGATTTAAAATCTCTTAAAATCGCCGAGTGACGTCAAGTCTCATGGAACAGTCGTCTTTGTATAGCACTTTATATTTGATCATTGCTCTGCGAAAATGACGATAACAATGGTGTTCCACACGATGTGACGTCATATTGTTTCAAGTCACAGAATCTCTATTTTATCCGAATAATTTTTATATATATTTTGTAAGCTTTAAACATTGATTACTCAAAAAAAACCCACATAATTTATTTATTTCTATGGTCAAGAGAGTTTTAGTCACGAATTTTATTATCACCTCAAGGTAGCGAGGGTAACACTAGTGTATGCTAAATTATTTATTTGTAATGACTATTCCTAGTGGAGTAGCCATATTAGAAATATGGAGTAGGTCGTCGTTATTATTCTTTCCTGACTGTACTTAACATGAATTCATAGAATAAGTGATAAGCAACTGTTGTAGTACTCGTAAGTGAATAACAATTAGATATTGATATCTACTTTACTACACTTTTATTAGCAATACATTCCAATGTATCTCAGCTTATTTTTGTATATAATATCAACGTTTTTTTTAACAAAGTCCTACTGCTTCGCTGAAAAACCGATTGAGAACTTTTTCAGTATAAATTAGGTAAATTTTACATAAACTGTAACATATTTTTTATTTTCCATCTCTTATTTCTAAAATTATGTAAATATTTAACATAATAAAATATTTTCTTTTTCGCTTCGCTACAATATTTTTGAGATCAAAAATCTTGGCTGGTGTATTCAAGAATCTGATAATTTTTCACCACAAAATAAGGAATAATTTACGAACAAATAATGACTTACATTAAATAATATAAACCATAAAAAAATGAGATGTTTTAAGTTAAGGGTTGTTGCAAGAAAGTCCTCAGAGGTAGTCGTAATTTAAAACTTAAAAATAATAATTAAAATCGCCCTAAAAATGTAATTCTTTCCCGCATAACATTTTAGGAATTCTATAAATCTTAGGGCAAAATATATTTTTTCCTCAGTGAAGCGAAATTAGATCAATAGTAGGTCAATATTATCAGATATAAATAAGTGTATTGTTGCCTTTCCAGATGTATTGGCAGCATATTCGCAGGCTGGGGTTATTTGGAAGTTTGCCCTCTACCCTCTACTCTACCCCATTATTGCTGAATGGGAATTGGCAAGAGCTTCCTTAGATATACTTACATCAAAGATTTATTATTTTGTTTTGATTTTTTTTTGTGTAATATATGCAAATGTGTGAGGATCCGCCTTCTATCTGTGTTAGCAACCGTTTATAACTTTGTATTCGTGAGTAGTTCCATCCAGTAATTATAACGAGATAATATATAACCTCTGTTTTGATAGATTTGTGCTAGTTGTCAAAGTGAGCTCACCTGGTGACCATCACAGCTGTGCAGGTGGTGTGGTGTTGTAATGCTAGACCTCCAGTGTGGAGAGTTTCGTGAGCATCGAATACATCACAGTATTTTCTCGGTTTCCGTCTAAAACCTATGTTATTATTGTCTTTTACTTTTTACTTTAAATATACCTGTGAGAGGATGATACTACTATACATGTACTAAGGGGGGAAGTCAAACTAAAAATTCGAAATTAATTAGTAGAAAAAAAAAGTTTAACTGGTTACTGAAGAAGTGCATATTATTATGAATAATAGTAATATTTAAAACTACATTCGAATATTATGGTCGCAGTGAAGCGAGGGCGGATCGATTACTTCAGTATGATTTAACAACAATTAACTGTTATTGAGGAAACTATAACCGATTGCAACACTAGGAAGTATAATTTCAGGATTTTCAAGTTACTCGATTTTGATACATTCCTTCCTCGTTTACATTAATATAATGTTTTTGTTGGAATGAGCAATAGCAATAAATCTTGTATTCATCAACGTTAAGCATCGCGTGAGCTGGTTTCGTTACTGAGATTACTTAGCGTGATTAACTAATCGTATTATAAAAATGCTCAATTTACTACCAACTATGGATTTGTGGTTTATGTTCTGCTACAAGGCTATTAGAGGGACTAATTGACATACATTTACAAAAATCATAGTAATTATTTGTTATAAAAGAATAGGTTGTAGAGAAATTCAATTTTAGGATGTGTTGATTGCCGTCATATTAACCTATCTCATGGCAATCAAAGGCCACATCTTTTTCTATTTACCTACTCATTAGGGCTGTTCCTCCTCCCCTATGTCAGCAAAAATAAGCAAAGTTACCCCCCCTTTACCCCGTGCATACGTCAACATTGATACATGCATTTTCCCCCTACTCAGATTCACGATTCAATGTGCATGTTTACTTTTTATCGTCGAGGTTATTACCATAAAGACCCCCCATCCCCCATGTCATCGAAAATAAGCAAAGCAAGGAACCCCTTTAATGTTTACGTAATACCTGAACGGTCTCATTCTTACTGATATTGTTTATTCATTTTTTCAGGGTTAAGTTTGCTCTTAAATACAAGCAATTGCAAAGGCATGTACAGACATATTGTAATCAAATCAATGTGCAAGTAAGCGAAAACGAAATAAATCTTTATAAACGATTCTTCTATTAATTCTCAAAATTCCTACTACACGTCTAGTAGAATTTTCTAGCTACAACAGACAAAAAATGTTGACTTGAAATGATAAAAACTTATACTTGAGACAAAACAAAACAGTTTGTGTTTTTACCAAATTGAACTGTTTTGTAATAATTAAAACAAATATAAAGCATATTATAATACAATAATACACAGCTCGTTATTTTGACTAACATTCTATGGATTTAATATAAATTCGTACATATCGTAGGTCCGTTCATTTGCCTATCCAATATGGATCCCATTTGCATTCAACTGCATAAATAAACACCAAGGAATTACGTTACAAAGTAACGAATTGTTAGCACGATGATTCAAAAATAGCAGATACACATAACTAAAACATGAAAAACTTTTTAAAAACAAGCTTTTAATATGTTCTTGTTAATAAACTGAAATTTAAAAATAATAAATTAAATCTTTACACCTTGTTTGCGTTACAATCTTTGCGTTTTTATCACATACATTTGATGTTTGTTACTCTTTCACGCAAAAACTACTAAATGGATTTTGATGAAACTTTACAATAATATAGCTTACACATCAAAATAACATATAGGCTATAATTTATAATGATATAGTGTGAATTATCCAAAATATAGCGGATGAAACCGCGAGGCGCAGCTAGTTTTTTATAAAAGTAACACACATTGTGACTGCAAAAGAAAAATAATGAAGATGTAATTATGATAAATGTGTCTTTAATGTTCCATCCTATGGCCACCTACCAACTCCATCATCAGACTCTGGTTACTATTGGAAGACAAACTACTCGTCAAAACGATTAAAATGAGCCCAAACTCGATGTAGTTGTATCGTTTCAATGCGAAGTTCCTTTGGCCATCATCCAGCTCTATCATCAGATCAGCACCATGTCATCAAAATATTGCATTGTCACACGATTTACGCATGTATGCCAACCAGTAACCAGGAATTGGATCAAATTTAACTTGCAAGATTTTATGTCAAACATTGGGACAGGAGAAACTAAATAAAACTTGTAAAATGAATTGACGTTAGTTAGTCTCGCTAAAACTCGAAAAGTCCAAGTAAGGTCTAAATGGTGAGACTATTATGATTAAATTTTTACTTGTAGTCTAATAAACCTCAGCGAAACGAGGACGAGTCAGCTGGAATATGTGTAATATATAAAAATGAGAAAATAAATTAAAAAGAGATAAATATTTATGACAATAACAAAAGATTAACTGATTTTATTTCAATATAAATTTCTAATCAAATATTTCTAAATCATTTCCAATATGGTGTACGTCTGAAATAGTAAAAAGTACAACTTGTGTTTCCTATTTTCTCTTATAAAGTTTTCTAGCACTTTCTCACTTTCCCTGTAAAATAACTTAATATATCACTGATTATATAAATATAGATGATTTTAGAATTAATTCGCCTTAATGTAATAATTTAAATAGATCAGAAATAAATGAAACGTTTCCATAAAATTTTGTTTAAGTGTTTAATATTAATAAGATAAAACAAAGTCGGGTTAGTTACACCATTTTTAATTCAACAACGGCTAAGTAGATTTTAATTAAATTTGGTACAGAGATACGTTGGGAATTGACAAAGGTTTTACCTTGAGCTTCTATCACGAAAAAAGTAATTTAAACTGCAAGGTATATCCGAATAAAATCGTAAACTGTACAAGAAGTTAGCCCTCGGAAATAAGTCTTTCTGTAATTTAATTGTAAAACTTAGACTGAATTAAAATTTGTAAAGACCCAATATTGCATTTTTTAGTATAGAATAAGTGAAGTTGTACGGATTTAACAAAAAAATTTTAAGAATATATTTACCAAAAAAAAAACTCAAAAATAATTTAAACATTTCGTTTTGACCGGATTCTTATGAGTATTGATGAACCCGGTCAACTTCGGAGCGCTGTAACAGCGTTTTAAATGAATGAAATTAAAAAAAATTACAGAGAAAAATTTTCCTCAAAAGATTAAGATTGGTCTGAGGTCATTTTTTTGTAAAATGTATAAAAAAAGTTGAATTTTTTCACTTTTTTGCTTATAACTTCTTTAATTTTAAATTTAGGGCAAAAAGTTATATAAACATATTTGTAGGCAAAACAATTTGCTACAAACTATGTCTATACGATTTTTTTGTGAGACGCATAGTTTCCGAGATATCGCGAAAAAGGTATTTGCGATTTTGTGGCGACCCCACAAACTTGAGGTTAAGCTTCTATTGACAAATGTCCCAAAAATAAAATTGCGTCCTCTAAAAAATGTAAAGCTCATGAAACATTTCAATGGACCATCTTTATAATATAACATAATTATATATATAACATTTTTTATTAATATATTATTCATGAAATACTCGCCAATTACCTCAGTTATTAAGAGACTGAATGCTTTATTATCACAATAAAAATACCATGTGTACACAGATTAATGCACAATTTAATAAAGCGGATGATATTTTTAAATCCTCTTTTATTTCCAATCAAAACGGATTGCATTTCAATCCCTTTGCAAGCATACAATAGAATAAACTTGTTATGGTCGCCATTTATAATCTATTAAGGGAGAATAATATTAGTTCATAGTTAGATAAACTTTAATCATTTGTCAAACTAAGTTTGGTTTAAGAAAGTTATACATTTAACTTTTAATATTCTACCTACGTATTTTTATATCCTTTAAGGCAAATATTTCGGACAAGAAGTTTTTCTGTTCATCTATACAAATAAATAAAATTGTAGTGTCTGTGTGTAATATTAAAATAACCACTTTTTACTAAGTGCATAAGGATGTATACACGCACACGGTACATATACCAAAACAACATTTTACAATTTTTGTCTGTCCTCCTTTTATTGACTGGAAGATAGCTGATGTAAAAAGGAGTAATTTAGGCTATTTATCATCTCGCTACGACCCATAGGAGCGAATCAACACGCGAACGAAGTCGCACGGGTCGAATTGTTAGCAATTATATATCACCTCAAATTTATATTAAAAGTATAAAGACTATAACTGCGCAGTAACTCTTAAACGACATATTAACATATAATATAGATAACACATAAGAAAGCCGAGCTGTGCATAGGGCTTGACACCCAGGAGCAGGTTTAAAGATGTCTTTGGTAACAGTAAACTCTCACATTCACTGCTCGACCTCGCTCCAAATAATAATATAATAAAGTAATACTCCATCAAGTGCTCCTCGATGCTAGTCGTTAATAAAAATATTCGATGAATATCCTTTTGCCTAACATTTATCCTTCTTTATTTCTAAATTAAATAATAATTCAGTGTAAATAGATTACTCGAACTATAAATAAAATTTGACCAGATATAAATAATAAAAAGTAAGACGCGATTCACAAATTATTAGCAACACTGTTTATATAGTAGTAGTAGCGGGTAGATCATTTCTCAGTCTAAATTTCATGTGTATACGTATTGCTGTACAGCAATGGGTATCATATCTCTCACCATGTCTATAGCGGAATTAGATTCCATTTAAGTGAACATTCTAATGATAAACCAAACCGAAGCGGAATGCAATAAATTCAAAAAGTAAAGAACGGATTTTTGTGCGTGCTTCAATAGGCTGGTGATTCACGTGGAATAAATGCGTAAATTCAATAGAGAGTATATTAGTAACACCGTTTATAAATTAGTGTTCTCGGGTAATTCCTTTTATATTATTTCGAGTATACCCACGTGTACATAACCTTTAGTGCGATAGATTAGTCTCAGTCTCTCGGGTGCTGTCGCATAGTTTACATGGAAGTTAGTGTTACAGTGTCGTGGTTAAGGTCACTCGAGCAGCGAAGGGGAGCCTTTAACCCTACACCTAGTACGCAAAAGTAATGGGTGTCATTCCACTCTGATTCACAATTCAGTGTAAATAGGTGTCATTCCACTCTGATTCTATGACAAGTAGAAAATTTCCGTGTGAAGCCGGGTGGGTCGTTAGTAGTTTATAAAGGTCCAAGAATGTCCTTATACTGTATCTATAGATGCTATCCGCTGTCCACTGCGCGTACGCCGGAAGCCGCTTACGGCTACTGAGCTACATCGCATAAATTATTGCAACTCATGCCACCGACCATAGCCATACGAGATAATAAATCTGCACGCACTAAATTATTGCACTTCATAACATTCTCAGGTTGTTTTTATACAGTACAGTCATCTGTGTATAAATCATAGGTGAATCAACAACAAGTAGTAGTAATCAAGTGTGTAACTGTAACACTACGCTATTAAATAAGCTAAAGATAACAATTAAAAAGAAAAAGAAAAACTCCACTTTTTTCTACTAGTTAAAAAAATAAACATTTTATTTTTTCGATTAGTAATAACTATTTGTTTAGTTTTATCAAAGTATGGTGTTTTATTCTTTAATTTGCTACCGGCACGTAAATATAAGTTTGACCTAGAATGCGCAGACGTCACTATTAGAGGCTTTTTTAGCGGAGAGTGCGGGGCGAGAGCAGCGCGTTACATGCAATTGGATTCAACTCCCGCGCGTCTGCTACGTCACGGATGGAACTGCCAATACAGTCACGCAGCACGCGCACAATGCGCAACTTTCACCCACTATTTTATCAAACCTAAAGTTAGCTGTCGGCTTCTTTAACTAAGTATGATTCAAAACATTTTATCTCGATTAGGCTTTCTTACGTCAAATTTTGGTTGGCCAGTCAGAAACTAATAACAGCTCGAAATATTATCTGTTAAAAAGAGCCAAAATAGCCTTTGATTACTTAGTCTGTTTTACAATTCTTTGCTTAACATGAAAAAAAATCATAACTCATCATATAAATCCGTCTTTTCATCAGAAGCCTCATTAGGACAGGACTTGAGTTTAAATTAACGTGACAAATGTAAATAATAAATGAAAGGCGCACTTTAGTACTAAATGTAATAAATTCTAAATTATTCTATTAGTGTGTAAGCTTTTAATTTTAAGGACAAACCTTATGCGTTAGTAATGTGAGATATGAAGTTACATTTATGACCTAATTACATTGCCAGTATGTTCTGAAATATAAGATTTTGTGATATTAAAACGTTATGTTCCCAGTTAATGAGGGGTTAAAATGGGGGTTTTGTACAAATATCATCTATCATAAGAATGGATCTTGGAAAAAAAGAAGATATATTCGAACTATCCTACCATAAACTAAATCATTTTATAACATTGATGAAAAATGGATATTCGTTTTTTTCTGTGACAATTAAAATAAAAAAAAATATAAATCGATTTTTTAATATCACGATCTAGAATCGATCCTAGTGTGTTAGACTCGAATCATTTTTTTTATTAATCTGTAAATTATTTAGGCACAATAGTTGAGTGCTTTAAGTTTTGTTTAGTCTGTAGCTTAGTAGAAATATTTAAATATTTCTCGTATATTATATCGTTTGGAGCTTAGGATCCTGTTAAAACCGGTTAAAAAGCCTTGAGGTATCCTTCACATGTACTCGTAGCGTCTAAACCAGCGAAATTATGGAATTATCGCAATTTTCCGCGCCGGCGCATCACAGTCACTGCCGCTGCCGCCAGACATGTATTATTGCTAGATTGCCCCCTCTTAGCGTTTCTTGGAAGTTTTACTTTAACACTTAGGTTTTTTTATATTAACGTACTATTATTATAAATGTGAAAATTCCTATGTTTGTTGTTTAATCACGCTAAAACTGCTAAACGTTTTGAATTTATTAGTTCTCATTAAACTAACTTTTGAATTTATTAATTCTCATTAGTTTATTTAATAAAATGGCGCATAAATTGATAAGCTCAGTCCCGATATATCAGCGTTAGTTTGACGAGTGATTTTTTAGTGTATATATTGAATATCGTACTGTAATAACTGGATTTAGATTTCCTTACTAGAAAATAAAGAGAGTAGATAACTGTTATCGAAAGCTTCGTAAACTTTTTCGTGAGTCACAAGCCCCCAGGCAATGCAGGGCTTCGGACCTAAGTCAACATTGATTCTGTCTCTGTAGTATTACTAAGCAGTCATGATCTCTCTTCTTCTTCTCCTTCTATTTTCTTCTAGCTATATATATAAAAATGAATGTTGCTAAGCGAGACTCGTAACTCGAGAATGGATCGACCAATTCGGCTAATTTTTTTGTATGTTTCTTAAGGCCCACGGAAGGTTTTAATAAGTAAAAAAAAATATTAGAAATTTAACTTTTGACAGAACGAAGTCTGTCCGGGCGGGTGTCTTGCAAAAACCGAATTTGTCTTTGGAATTTCTTACTGTAGCGAGGGCATATAACTAGTCTATTTTGTAATTATAATTAGGACTTAGTTATTTGTTAAGTCTGTAATGTGGTTTCTGAACAAAAAGTGCACCGTTCGCGACCTTAATATACATAAACATACATCCGCTCTTGATACATTTGACTATACTTAGACCTACATACAATTATATCCTCTTACTTACATACCAATATTAATAGTTATTGTAATATATTATCTTTACAAAGTCGATGTCTGTTTTCTTAAATGTTTAATTACTCAACGGATTTTAATGCAGTTTTCAGGGACAGATAGCGAAGAAGCGAAGCGGATCGCTAGTATATCATAAATGTGAGGGTTTGTTACTCAATCACACAAAAACAGCTGAACGGATTTCAATGAAATTTGGCACACAGGTAGTTTGTAACCTGTATTAATACATAGGCTAACTTTTGTTCCTATTGAAGTCGGATATATAGCAGGATTAAATTGTTTTTTGTTAAGCCTAAGTATAGGTGGGAAATTGTACCCGTAGGAAACCAAGGAGAGAAAACTGGTATATTTTTCCAACAAAATTTTACACGGTTGTGCAGTATGCACTTTTCTGCATCTCTATTTATTTTAATCGCATATCAATAGGTTCAACTATATTTATCATTTTTGACTATTGGAAATATACGCAATATTAAATGTATCCGGTTATAATATTAAAAAAAACATGAGTTGTTTCTGTAGAATATTCAAAGCGTTTTGACAAAGATATTTAAGAACACAGTTTATGCTATTTTTTAAAACGCAAAGAGAATATAGATAAAAAAATGTATATTCTGTTTGGTTATTTATGGTTTGGTTTAAAAATCTTTTTTGCTTTTTTTTAATACTAAAATATTTTTTTAAATTAAGCCAAATTTCTGGTATCTTATTGAAAATTGAAAGAGGTAGTAAAAATGAAAATTAATTCGCCACTTATTTTGACGTATAGTTAAGTGCAATGTTAGTATTTTCAATTTAACTTTTTCTCACTATAACTCTTCAGCTACTAAGTGTTTTTATGTAATACTCGTGTAAGCTCAGTAAAAATGTATATTTGATTTATTAACTAGAAAGAAACTTTATTTTTGCGCCGTTCGGTATAGAAACCATGGGGCCATGGGGTAGGAGGTTCGAGATTTTTACACAGAAATATCATCTCGCCTTATTAAACCCACTGGTGACCATAGGGTTGGCAGCTACCTGGGCCAAATTAGCCTGGCTATTTAAAGGGGGAACCTTTGTAGTGAAATCGTTTTTTTTTGATATTACGTAATTTAATTAGACAATAGTGTTTTATAAAATTATTTTGTTAACATTATAAGTAAATCTCACGAACTACTGTAAGTATCGTGATCCTTATTTCATCAATACAAGGACTGACAAGATGCAAATTATTTAGATATATTTTTTAAAGTAGGACAACCTCATTTCCTTAGTAATCATACACATTATTTCTTTTTGCGTCTTTCATATTTATGTGTCAATGAGTAATATATAAATATCCATTATCATGATGAGTTCCCCTAATGATTGGTAACTGTGTCAGACGCCAGTGTCTGTGCCAGGTTGACCGCTATACGTACGGTTAGTCTAACTCAATCAATGAATAGCCATAACTGAATCGCTGCTTACGAGCAAAAACACCAGTAATGATAGGGGTTCAAGTTAAAGGTGCGTGGCCTTCTAGCGAGCGAGTAAACAAATCAGAATAAGTTTTATACAATAATTTAACATCAGTGTTTGTTATATTTAAATGTTAAAAATGTCAAAAAAATATGTTTAAAACTTTCACAATTGATTTTTGTAAAGGTCTGTATATAAATATGCGTATTATGCCACAGGTTTTTAAAATATATCTAGTAACTAATTTATGTCTCACTTATACATTGATGAAAAAAAATAGCAAAAATAACTGACAAAAACATTTTATATATACTAAATTTATGATTTTCAAGTATTACTTTAAGCAGAATTCATTTATTTCTGAGATATTTTATGATTTTATTTAGTTGTAATAATGGTTATGGAAGAAATTGAATTATAACTTACTCACTTTACTTACGCTGTTTCCCATAACTTGGAGCAACAGTGCACAAATACGTAACAACCTCACAGTGTCGGTCAAGGGGCCAGGGGACAGTTAGCGTGTTTACGATCCATACAAGCTACGAGTACCTGCTAAATGAACTATATAGCATTTATCACCTGCTAGTTGTTGTGTAATCGCCAACACCTCGGGTGAAAGGTGAAAAGTCACGAATGGTAACCATTTTGGTACTAATTATATACAATTTTATAGACGTTAGTTGTGCCCAACGAAAAACTCAAGAGTCCTCAAGGTTATTATAACTTAATTCCCATACATATATTATTTCTCAAAGTTTGTCCGGTCGTCGCGCCATTCGGTACGGAATATATTCTTGAATGCTCTATCAAAATAACTACATAATAATATAGTTATATTCTATTAAATTCTTCAAGTTTAATAAACTATTTGAATATTGTGTATAAAAAGCTATCTCTACACAATAACATTTTGTAGAAAAACAACACAAGTTATTATGAAACGTTTCATCAATAATTTTGAATTGCACTAACTTTAGAACTCATGAGGTAACTTTCCATAACTTCCTCTATATCTAAACTATCCAGATCCTAAAAACACCCCAAGCTAATGGCTGAAGAGAACAATGGCTGAACCCTGCCAGCTAACCAAAACACAAGTGTACCTAAGAGAGCCTACTCACATCCCCTATCTCGTAGCTAAGACTCGAGGCACGGAGGACCTTTGACAAAGTAATGACGGCGGAGACAAAGCTCTCCCTAGCACCTAGTGGGTTCTGCGCCTTCTATCCCCCAACCTCACCCCATGCGGAGGCGACAAAGGGTGTACGTCGTTTGAGGTGTTAGGATTTTTTGTGAAAACTTTCCTACTTTCAAATGTGTTGAACGTAAAGGATCTTTATTGTTTTTATAGATTTCGGATTTTAATTAAACTTGTTCTTGGCTGATTCACTAGTAATGAACAGTAATAATCATTCTGTGTATTCCCTTTCGAAGAGGGTTTGGCACTGCAGCTGAAACACAGGTTTTCCAAGTTTAGCTACAGATTCTTCCTTAAAGTATTAAAAAATCTTTTGGGCGTATCTAAAATAATTAAGAAAAATAGTTCTTAATTTTAATGAAAATTTATAAATTAGTACGCAAACATCAAAAAAGATTTTTTAGTTGGTTAGTTAGTTAAGTATATCTGTCGTTTTCAAATATGGTCAAAAGCAATGTTTAGCAGTGAGAAGTGTTGGATACCAGTGGATTCATTTTGCGAAGCCCACATGCTGTTGAAGGAAACCGCGGAACGTAATAGGGAGCTCCATCTTCTCGCTGACGCGGCTATAAGTAGAATACTGGGAAGAAATAAACATTCTCATTTAATAACTACTTAACTTAAAATGTCATTTTGAATTGCCTATCTTAAGGAAATAATGTGGAATGAGTCTGATGGAATGAGGGACCTGGATTTTTTTACATACGGCGTGACTGGGTAAAGTGAGTTTAGATATCCGGAAGTCAGAAAATTGTTAATATAGTCACCCTATCACGCAAGTGCCACCCGCCATTACAGATCGCACGTTTTGATTCTCCACCTCCTCGACGAGTCCTCATGGTTGCCCTACCGAATGACGAGTGAATACTATTTTTACACTGTAATACCTACTTTGAAAAGACAATTTACCTTATTTTAACTAAACTTTTTTTTAGTTAAGTTTGTTGTGTGTGTACTTTCTATACTTTACATTTTGCCTTGATTCATTTAATGTTTCTGACGACTGTCGCCGTCCTACAATATACACTTCCATACCTAAATTAGATTTATTAATGTGAATACCTCATTGCAAGGTAATAGTAAACCCTCAAGGTTGGGTCGATTTATATTGAAAAATAAGTAATCAATGATGGTAATATATACTTTCTATATATTATCATCATTGATTTTAATGTCTCTTCCTACCTACTTTTAGGTACATATGAATTCCGGCTGATGATGGTATGAAGGGTTTTAAACATACATTTGGGTCATTCCACGTCAAATCGACCAATAGTTCTCGTCATTATGTCACTAAATGAAATTTCAACTGTTCAAAATATCAAAATTACGTGATTTGCCAAACTCAATTAAGTTTTTCAAAAATTCATATTCTTGAAAAAACAAAAAATACAGTTTCAAAAATTTCAGGATCTTTTAAGATTGGTTGTTCGCTATTCGCTATTTATATTCAAATTTCGCGCCTATCACAAATCTGGTCGGTTAGCATCGGGGCTCGGCAAAGAGCATACAGCGGATCTCGATTCTCATTGGTCGAGACGCACCGCGTGAACCTCGCCCCAGTCGCCGCACGGCGGCATTCAATTCAACATGTTCAACGGCTAGCTAACACTACAAAACGTGTAATTTCTTAATAATCCTGCTCAGACTCAAAGTATAGCTACAAAATAGTGAATATTGTGCATATATACCAGCATACCGACTACGGCAGCTCGAGGTGGTGCTAAGGGGTGTGAAACAACGAACTGGAGACCTGGATAGGAGATCTGACTGTAAGTACCCTTTGCTTTCCGCCAGATTTTCGCCTCGTCATACGGCAGGAGCCCTCGCTCCTGACCCAAGGTGTGTCTTTTTGATACATCCTTTTTTGGTGCCGAAACCCGGGATACCCTTTAGTATCATTTTCGTGTTGTAATTTTGAAAATTCATAATTCAATATGGCTGGTATTTTACGTTAGTATATTTAGAAAGCGTAATTATTACGATCAAAAGGTCAAAGGTTCATTTATTTTACGTATTTATAGCATTTCTAATAGAATCTATCAGTGATTTCGAGTATACCGACATATTTGAATAAATTGCAACTCGGGGTTAGTACCTACGTGGAATTCTAGAACTTTCGGCCATTTTGCATTCTACTAGTCAATTTCTATTCGACTATTCACTTTTATATATCGAGCTATAACTAGGTACATATACGATTTTATCCGTTCATTCGTTTTTTACTCGTTCCAGAAATTATTATTTCTTAAAAATTATTCGTTTCGACTTGTATGAACATATACTAGTCATATCTACACATCATACCTAGTTAATTCGCAGCTTTGAGTCGTAAACTCGTAAACAATTCGTATAATAAATATTAAGTTGTTACAGATCACGTATTGTACCTGTCTAGTATCTACTCGTACATGTATATATCTATTCGGCTGTGACAATATTGTATTTATTTATTTTTTTTAATTCGTGTTAGTACAGATCTTTATTTTACATAAACAAACTATTCTATAATTACTTGTTTATGTATGTGTGGCTCGGCTGTACTAACTAATATTCATTATTAATTATTATTACAGATCATATAAAACAATCTTTGTGTATCTTATACAATTATCGGCTGTAATATATATTGTAAATTACAATTATTACAGATCAAGCTATCGGTGTTTTATATAATTAATATCGGCTGTAATAATATTAACCTATTGTCAAAACAATTATTCATTCGAAATTTATCTATCTATAGTCTACTCGTACAAACAAATAGTTTCTTTGTTAGTTATTCGTTTTTCTTAATTAATCGTTTAAAAATAAAATATTGATAACTGTTTTGACCAATAGACATATTTTAACTCATTAAGTGCGCATCGCCGCATCGCACGCTGGCTGGCTACATACCTATTTATTGATATATCTACCTATTCGCCGCTCCGCTCGCCGCCTGCTGTAGTCGTTGCAGCTAGGAGTGACGTATAATTGTTTACGTTCAACGTGCGTGGTCGGTCCAAAACAGGCTTATTAGTAGATAATATTTTTTTTTTTTTTTATCGCAAAGATATTCGACCCTTTGGGATTTCTCTCACCCATAACCATCAAAGTGAAATGTTTCTTACAGAAGCTTTGGCTTTTAGGGATTTCATGGGATGAACAACCCCCACATGAAATAGCCCACGCATGGACCATGCTATGTGACAACTTGTGTTTGCTTCAAAATATACGTATACCTCGTATCCTAACTTCTAATACTTTTCGAACACATGAGATTCACGGGTTTTGTGATAGCTCTGAGTTAGCGTACGGTGCAGTGATTTATTTGCGAACCTTATGTCAGGATGGAACTACTCACATTCGGCTATCTTGTGCTAAGGCTCGTGTCGCTCCTATAAAGAAAGTCTCATTACCTCGTTTGGAGCTATGTGCAGCATTTTTGTTGACTGACCTAACCAAATTCGTTCTTGATACGTATCGTGATAAAATTCATGTTAACGGGATTTTTTTGTGGTCTGATTCTACTGTAGTTCTATCATGGATTCGTTCACATCCGTCTCGTTGGGCCACTTTTGTGGCCAACAGAGTAAGTCATATTCAGGATAACTTCCCTGCTGAATACTGGCATCACGTGGCCTCGTCTGACAACCCAGCAGACGTGTGTTCACGCGGACTATTTCCTCAGGATCTTCTTCATAATACCTTGTGGTGGTCGGGACCGTCGTGGTTGGCGCAATCCTCGGATCGCTGGCCAGTTTCGAGATTTTCTATAGATAATGAAAGCGACATGGTTTATGCCGAGGAACGTCGATCGGTTGCACTCCTCGTGCCCACGAGGGTTAGTTCTGTCTCACTAATCGAGCACTTGCTGCATCAATTTTCGTCACTTGAAAAGATAATTCATATCGTATCATATGTCCGTCGTTTTGTTTATAACGCTAGGAATCCACAGAAACGCCGCCAGGGCTCTATTATGACGGAGCTTGAGCATAGTAATTCATTACTATTTATTGTCAAGTTTATCCAAAATTCGGTTTTTTCAAATGAAATTCAGCAGTTGAAATCAAATCAGTTGTTACCCAAACCTTTACGTAAACTTAACCCATTCTTGGATGAAGAGGGTGTTCTCAGGGTGGGCGGTCGCTTGTCTCGTTCTGGTTTAGAATTCGAACAAAAACATCCCGCACTTTTGCCTGGCGATCATCCATTCACGTCAAAATTAATCGAATCCGTTCATCGTAAATATTGTCATACAGGGCAGAACACTACTCATTATCTCATTTTACAACGTTTTTGGGTATTATCGGCTAAACGTGCCATAAGGAGCTGTCTTTCTAAATGTATTCGTTGTTTTAGACTTAAACCCAAACCATTAGAGCCGTTTATGAGCGACCTTCCGTCCTTTCGTGTAAATCAAGCCAAACCATTTTCCGTTGTAGGCGTTGATTTCGGTGGACCTTTTCGCATAAAGCTCGGAACGCATCGCGGAGCCAAGATAGACAAGGCTTATCTTTGTTTATTCGTGTGCTTAGTCACAAAGGCCGTTCATCTTGAGGTAGTATCATCTCTATCTTCTGACGGTTTCTTAGCGGCATTGCGACGATTCGTAGGACGTCGTGGTCGTTGTAACGTAATCCATGCGGATTGTGGTACAAACTTTATCGGTGTTAGCAATTATCTTTCTTTATTGAACACGGCTTCGCAAGCTGAACGTATAAAATTCGATTTTAACCCACCCTCCGCCCCGCATTTTGGTGGTGCCTGGGAGATTCAAATCAAAGCTGCGAAATCTCATCTTTATCGTATTGTTGGCAATCAAGTGTTAACATTCGAAGAACTCACCACTTTGTTTGTACAAATCGAAGCGGTTTTGAACTCACGGCCGTTATGCCCCGTGAGTGCAGATCCAAATGATTTGAACGTTTTAACTCCAGGTCACTTCTTGACCCTGGAGCCGCTTACCGCAGTAGCAGATGCAGATTTTTCTGGTACGAGTTTAAACCGATTGAACCGTTGGCAACTTATCCAATCGTTCCTTCAGAGCTTTTGGCTACGTTGGAAAAATGAGTACTTGCATTCGCTAACTCAACGGGCCAAGTGGACGAAAGATTCTAAACCGTTGTCAATTAATGCTATCGTCATTATTAAGGATGACAATCGTACCCCTTTGCATTGGTCGTTAGGGAGGGTAATCGAGTTACATTCGGGTCCGGACGGCATAGTCCGTGTAGCCACCGTTAAGACTAAAGAGAGCATTCTCAAACGACCTCTCGTTAAGTTATGCCCCCTTCCCATCGACTCATAATTCATTACCCAATTCGTAACTTAGTTTATTCGTAGTTTATTTCTAGTTATAACTCGTTATTTTGTTTGATTAAGATTCATTATACGCGAATCATTTATAGTTTTTTTATTTCACGTATTTCACGTATTTTATTCTTTTTGCCTTCTTCTTTCACTTCGTGATTAGTTTTAGCTAACCGGAAAATACCAGCTGTATTTTGGTGGGCGGTATGTTCGCTATTCGCTATTTATATTCAAATTTCGCGCCTATCACAAATCTGGTCGGTTAGCATCGGGGCTCGGCAAAGAGCATACAGCGGATCTCGATTCTCATTGGTCGAGACGCACCGCGTGAACCTCGCCCCAGTCGCCGCACGGCGGCATTCAATTCAACATGTTCAACGGCTAGCTAACACTACAAAACGTGTAATTTCTTAATAATCCTGCTCAGACTCAAAGTATAGCTACAAAATAGTGAATATTGTGCATATATACCAGCATACCGACTACGGCAGCTCGAGGTGGTGCTAAGGGGTGTGAAACAACGAACTGGAGACCTGGATAGGAGATCTGACTGTAAGTACCCTTTGCTTTCCGCCAGATTTTCGCCTCGTCATACGGCAGGAGCCCTCGCTCCTGACCCAAGGTGTGTCTTTTTGATACATTGGTACATGGTAGTATACAAAAAAATTAGAGCCAAAAATTTATTGTCAATCGTTTTTTGGAATTTTATTTTTTAATAGCCTCAAGTATCTCCTTTGAAACTTACCCTAAGCGATTTTTTTAATTACAATAATTTTCGAGATTTTTAAAATATAAGTTTAAAAATATGGAAAATAGTAAAATTATTGTTTTAGCATAACTTTGGAAAATTTTTTTTTTTTCATTTATTCATTTGGCGGAACTTCGTTATAGGATAAAAGAAAATTTCAGACCAAAATTTGACGATATCGAAAGGGGTCGATTCCAACTATTGGTCAATTTGACGTGGAATGAAAGCATTTTCCGGAGAGATTGCAACAACTTGCAGAAGGATTTTTTAGAGTCAATATTATTATAATGAAGTGTTGTGTTTTCGTATTCTAAAAATACCTTATAAACTTGCTTCAACAGCTTTCTGTCTTAAGTGCATGGTGTTATTTTCTTTTACATGTAACTATGTGGTAAAATTCATATTGTATATTTAATAGTAAAAACATCCCACGAAAAAAAATTAAACAAAGGGTATATTAATTAGTCTCATTCACGTATTTTCAGCACGAAGGATCGAAAACAAAAGCTTACAGAAAACAAAGAAGTAAGGGGCGGAATACCAGCATTCTTTCCCCTATCACAGCTTCAAAAAACTTTAAAAATGCGAAACTTGATGTGTAAATGGCGCTTATCTCCCACGCGTGCCATCAACTAATTTCACAAGGTTTTGGAGTTTACACACTAACACGCAAGTAACACATAGATATATCGTGAATGTATGGTATATTGCTTCGTAATAAAGGTTAGTTTAGGGTAACATTGTGGGTTAGTTGTACTGTTGACAAAACGTGTGAGGGGAACGGATAAGATGCTCAATCACCCCATCTGTACTGAAAGTGTTTTGGTTTTGTAGTTATAACTATATCTAATATATGACTACATATCCTCTCACTATAATATTTATATAATTTATATACAAAAAGAGTAAAATTTGTAATTGTTAAAAATCGCTGATCAACCGTTTTTTACAGTTTTCGCTAATAAATGACGAAAGTTTGTGTATATTATTGAAAGATGTTTGGTAGTTCACAGTTTTAAAATCTAAAACTGAATAATAGAATAGGTAAGGAAAGGAAAGTAAGAAGTTTGGAAATATTCACTCAAATTCTGCTGATTAGATGACTCCTTTCAATCAAGACTCAATCATCAGTCAAAGGGTTTTTAGAAATAATTATTCATCTTCGTTCCTAGAAAGAATGTAAAGCATTTTTCTTTAAGTAAAAGTAAAGCATTTTCGTGAAACTCGCATTAAAAGCAGGAAGCCAGCTTTCCTTTATACTATGATATATATTTTTGCGTTTGTGTATTAAAAGTGAAAAACGAATGTCCAGGTTCCAGTAATCACAGGTAATAACAGCGTGTAAGAAGTAAGAACCGTTGATAAAACGTGTTTGATGCTCATGTTTTTGCGTTAACGATACAGATACAGTAAAGGGACTGACTAAAATACGCACTTACGAGATAATTGTCCTACTAATATTATAAACGCGAAAGTTTGTAAGAATGGATGTGTGGATCCTTATGGATGAATGTTTGTTACTCTTTCACGCAAAAACTACTGAATGGATTTTGATGAAACTTTACAATAATATAGCTTACACATCGGAATAACACATAGGTTATAATTTATAATGATATAGTGTGAATTATTCAAAATATAGCGGGTGTAACCGCGGGGTGCAGCTAGTTACTAAATAAATGAACTTGGGTACTCACCCAATGAGTAACTAGAGTTAACACATTTTAAAGCTTTATGAGACGGTGACACTGACACAACATGTACTATAGTTTTAACCACATTAGAATGACGGCTTGGCGAATACAACACGTCACGCCAGCATTCACCGAACCGTCATCACGCTCGCGTCTACTAGCTGAGGAAGAACGCCGAATGCGGTTGAAACTATAGTACATGGTACCAAAAAAATACATGAGTGTCACCGTCTTATAAACCTTTGAAATGATTAATTACCACGTAAGTCTCTATAATAAAAGTTTTATTATTAACACACGGTAAAAAAAGTAGTATTGTTATAGAAAAAACGAAACGAAACGACGATGAACCAACAAACATACAATCGTATTTAGAATATTGGTATGGATTCTGGACTAGCATGGGCTGTTGACTAGTTTGGAGTATAAACTATGACTAGCATGAACTGTGGACAAATATGAACTCTGAATAGAAGCTTATGACTTCATATAGTTAGCAACACAGTTGATTACTTTATATTCGCGGGTAGTACCTTTTATTTTATCCCAAGAGTGTATATATCCTCTGTTTCGATAGACTTGAGCCAGTTGTCAATCGGAGCTCGCCAGGTGAACATTATGATAGTGCAATGGGTGGGTTTGGAGTAAATGTTTAATATTGGTCTTGTAGTAATTTTTAATAATTATATAGAGTAGAGTGTTTCAATATAAGAAAATGTTGAATAATAGAAAACAAGTAATTAAAACGAAACAAGTCAAGTAATTTTAATGTCTTGCTGAGTTACACTGAAAACTTACTTCAAAATCAAGTTTTTTTATTTAATAAATAAAACGTTCAAGTGTGTATATACCCTAAGAGCTCCAGTCAGTCTGAGGTAGTTAGCGGCAGTGCAGTGGTATTCGTTTTTTAACCAGAGATGATTAAACTCCGTTACTTATTAGCAATTATGAAAAAGGGACATCGGCCGTTGACATAAAATAAAGCAAGAGTATTAAAATAACAAACAAATTAAATTTTCTTAAAATTCTGTCGTCCTTCCACACAGATCTAAACTATCACTGGGATATTATTAATAATATTAAGGTATATTTTTAACTAACTTAACTATGTATATGTATAAATATTCATTCTACTAATAATTATCCATCAAAACATCTTCACAGTTTTTAGCATCATGACGATAAGACAAATGGAATCTAGCACATCGCTTCGCCGACATCTTGATATGATGTATGGGCTAAGAATTAAGATGCCTTTTAAGCCTTTTCATCAAATACTTGGTCCTTTATATTATCCCTTCGGGAATTCATTTTCAAGTACAGTACTTGTACATCCGAACTAATAGTATCAATATTATAAAGAAGAAAATAACTATACTTATTTTGACAAGGCATTTTTTGCTGCAGTAAACTGTAAGGGATTGAAATAAGGAAAAAAAAGGGAATATAAAAAAATATTATATCTATAACAAATCCCTTCCTTTCTTCCTTTTTTCTTGCATCGAATCGAAATCCAAGATAATTTCCTAAGATTCCTTTTACAAAATAAACTTTACTGTTTAAAATTAGTGTACAAATTTTTAACATAAACAATAGGTACTTTTAACAGTCATTTTGTTAAAAAAACGGCTTCTTCGAGAATAACCAACGTTGCCGCTAGCACAGTAATGTATTGAGGAAAACGTGCGCTGTTGTTCGCTTTCCATTTGCGTATCTTCCCACTTCTGTACACACCTATAAATTACTGCGTCTAGATAGATGGTACGGCATAAGATTTTGCTGAGAATTTTAAATTAAAAAATCTATTATCTTCTACTTCTTCTTATATGTAAAAACCTGTCTTATTTTTTTTGAAATTGTAGATTCCATTTTTTCCCTAATTTAATTAAATTTTCTTGTGGCTTCTGAACGCCTAAATATAGGCCTTCAATAGCATACTTTGAATTGACTCGATTAATTTAAATAAATACAAAGCAAAAGTATAAATTCTGTTATTAACCATAAACACTTTATTTGATTTCAATTTGTTATTATCTGATCTAATGTAGTAGAAAAAATACTACCATACGACGCTACACCACCAGTGATGAGCGGAGGCGCTACTGGACCGAAGGGTTAGCTCATTCTTCACCCTAAGAATCGAGATTGCGACCTAGGTACACCTACTGCAATAGTTAGGTGGAATAATGGCATTCAAGGTATATAAAACATATCAATATAAAGATATCAGCAAAGGCTAAATCTCAATTAACCAGGAGGTAGGTACTACCCAGCAGTAAAGCATATCTGTACAAATCTAAATACAAATGAAAAGCAAACTGTACCATAGATCATGGCGCGCTGGCGGCGACTTCGCCATTTGTCTAGCGTCTGCCAGCTGCCAACTGCAACCAGTAAGAACTTCAGTATCCTCCATCTTGCCTCGAGCTTGTGTTATTTTTGAAGTGTTCATCTGTACAATTTTAACTACAGAATTCATATATACCTATATTATGTAGTAATTACGGGATAAAGTTGGAACCAAACTTAGACTTTTGTAACAAAATTGTATAACTTTTTGCAATACAAACCAAAAAAGGATTCCAAATTATAATTTTATATGTACAAATTTAAATTTGGATTCTATATTCATCCATTCAAAGATTTTGGATTGAGATTATTTATTAATTTCGGCCGGGAGGCTTCTTCTGATTTTACAACCACGCCTTTAAATTACGATATGGGTCATTGCTAACATATTTAAATACAAACTTACAAAATATAGTAAAATAAATAATAACACTTCTTTAAATTATATGTTTAAACAAATTTGAGTTTGTTTTCATATATTAAATAATAATGCAAACGTACTAGACTTTTGATAGATTTAATTAAAATTTTAGTTTATACAAAGTATTTTAGTGAACACCTTATACAAAGCTTCTTATAATCCTGACCTTTTATATTAAAAAAAAATATTGAATGAGATAACAGATAAAAAACTGATCTCTTATAGTATAGATACCCATGGACTGGTATTAATTAATTATATTTATTCTGTAGTTGTGTAACCATAAACGTCTTGCAGTTAATGCAACTAAAGCATTCAGAGACTCACCAATTACTGGTAATTACAACTTTTTCCCAGAAGAGTCAACGCCCGTAATTTCTTAATCGTTACATTGTCCAGTTTTTATTTCCGCAAACCAAAATATGGTTAATGTAGAACCAGTTGCGATGTTATCTGTTAAAAGCTCATTTCATTACTAACGGTTGTAACGGGTGTGTTCAACAATTGTAGTAAAAAAACTGATTTATAGTGTGGTAATATGTGAACTAAAATGTTAAACATAGTTTTAAAAATATTAAAGGCTTTGTAGGAAAATTTATATTTGGGAATTAAATGTTAATAAGTTACTTGAAAAATCATCAATGATATTTCTGATAGAAAAACGTTGATTGCTTGCTGATTCTGCAAAAACTGTTGATTTATTCTCTAACTTCACAATTGTCATGAAAGCGAATTCATTTATTTAATAAACTCGCCTCCTCTCCTGGCTTTGCCCGGGTATAAAGTACCACGTGTATTTAAGTTTAACCTTCAATACAAATTCAAGCTCTAATATATCTCTATACCAAATTTCATCAAAATCAGTATAGTGATTTAAGCGTGGCTGGCTAATAGATGGCGTAAGTAGTATATTAAATCGCACTTTTGTTTGTTTAGTTAGTATTAATTACGTTTCTTAAGAGTTACTTTCGTAAATTATAATATAAGAAGACTAGCAGCGCGACTTCTTCCGAGTAGAACTCATCATATTTCATCAAGTAATATACACAAAACCTTCATAAATTATACACCTAAACTTTCCTCATAAATCACTCTATTTATTGGTAAAATTCGCATGAAAATCTGTTCTGTAGTTTTGAATTTATCGCAAATAGAGAGAAGCTGGGACTTTATTTTATTTAATGTCGATAGTGAAATAAATACTTACTGACTGACGACCCGACTTTAGGCGTAAGTTTAATATTAATTATTTCAAAAATAATGAATAATGTGACAAAACAGATACAAAACTATTTTATAATATTATTTTTATTACCAAAGGTTAAGTACCGGAGTCCTAACGAGAGGTTGCGTAATGCACACCTACTTTTGTGTCAGAATTTATCACCGTTGCTCGAATAAAATTACACTGTTAATCAAGCCTGCACTATAATAATGCGTAATATTATCAAAATAGATTTAGTTATAGAGTAAATCTGTATGTCGTCACATTCACTGAACAAACTTTGCACTAACGTCTATAAAAACAATAGTAATAATGGGAAATAAGTAAAGTTAGTTTGGCTTCCATACTTCTTCTTCTTCCATAGAAAGGGAATTTAAATGTTACCAACACCGTTTAGAAATTCGTATCTTATTAGTCTCTTATAAGTATCTTTTCTTTTTCATTTCCATGCAAGTGTTTGTTATAACCAAGCAATTAATATTCAATTAATGTTTACCACTATAATTTACAAATTTTATTACAAATGACATAACTGTAATATAGATTAGATCCAAACCGTTCATTTGTAATCTAATCACAATCTTGCTATCAATAATAACACGTTATTTTATATATTTTTTGTTATTAATTATAATTTTAACAGCAATATAGTATTGTGAACTCTGAAATAAACCTATGTATACATATATATCTAGGGAATAGCAAAATAATTTACGTGGAAAATTATAACTACAATCCCGTATCTCAAAAATACACGAAAAACGATATAAAGATACTTTATAATCTGTATAACCATAAGCTATTTTTTATCCCGGAAAATTGATAGTTCCTGAGGGATAAATAAAAATAAAAAAGCCTTTATTTTTCCTGTAGATTTAAACATTTTTATACCTTATATACGAATTATGTTTAAAATTCAATCTTTATCCTAAAAGCTAAATAGTAGTATTAAACTAAAATATACAAATATAATATGTAAGTATATTTATATTTTGATATGTTATGTTGTGTTCAGTTTGCTAGTTTTGTTGTGTAATGTAAATAACTAAAGATATGGTTTAAAAGTGCTTATTTCCAAAGTTGTCCTATCTACAAGGATCGCTTTGGAAAAGACCTTTATCCTGAGGGATAATAACGCCTAAATATATAAATATTGAAAATCTATCAGTACATGAAGTAAATTGCAACCATGCGAAGCCAGGGCGGATAGACTAGTTATGAATATTTTTTTCTTGAATTGCACGTAAAATATTCATAATTAAGCTTCGAGTGCAAGACAACGCCGCGAGCGTGACCTGGCTGCGTTCATAATGAACGATTTTATATAATCGTCCTGATTTCTGCTATAGGTACATTATTCGACATAAAAAAAACTTTAATGATCATATTGATTAAACATAATATGTTAACTATAGACGTCATTAATGTATGACTTAGTATAGCATCTTAATTCTCCTTATTTTGTCGCTTCCCGCTGTCCCTCTGTCCCTATGTATGCTTAGATCTTTAAAACTTCACAACGGATTTTGATCCGGTTTTTTTCAATAGATAGAACATATATATGTCGGAGCATAGTAAAAGATTATCGATTAATCGAATCGTTATCGTTGTCTATGGCGTTGGAGTGGGGTAGTAGTCACTTCCGTTGTTTTGACAGTATCTACCCTCGACCCTTTATATGCGATCGACAGTCTAACTGAAGTCTTAGTAGTGCGCGGTCTCTCAAGAAGTGAACATCATCTAAGTAGTGCTAGTGATAGTGATAGTGTCAAGTGCAGTGTAGTGTAGAAGTGCTGTCCAACTAAGGTCACATAAGTCCTTACAATGTAATTGCCACGTGGTTAAGTAAACACAATGTTAGGTTAGGTTAGCCTTGTGTTGGATTTGGTTTATGTGCGTTTAACCTTGGGTTTAAACAGAGAGCCTAGCAGTAGAGGCGAGTGTTGTAATTACTTAAACGATATCCTTAAGCCTACACCTTGGTCACAAGTCCAAGGCACTGCTTAGGTTTCTCTCGTAATTGTTAGAGATCATATTTGATCATTTATCGGTTCAGTAGAAGTATCTACGTTGCGTTTACCCAATATTCCATTCAATACCATCACCCCCTTTTAATGTTCCCCAATATTCCCCATCTTCCTCCTTCCATCTCCTTTCACATCGTTTTAAAATCCCCGACATATATATATACATGCGTATTATAGTAGAGAAAGAAACCGAGCGAAGCCGGAAGCAGGTCGCTAGTAATTTATAACTCAAAGCAGTGATGGCCCAGTGGTTGAGATTTCAAGTCTTACTCGGGAGTTCCGAGTTCGATCCCCCACACAGGCACACACCTCTGCCTTTTCTGAGTTATGTGTGTTTTAAGTAATTAAATATCACTTGCTTTAACGGTGAAGGTAAACATCGTGAGGAAACCTGCACTTCTGAGGGTTCCCGGAAGGTTCTCAAAGGTGTGTAAAGTCTGCCAACCCGCACTGTGCCAGCGTGGTGGACTATGGCCTAATACCCTCCTCATTCTGAGGCGGAGACCCGGCTCAGCAGTGGGTCATTGACGGGTCGATGATGATGATGATGGTTTTTCAGTGATTTTATAATAAACTAATCTACCTGCCCCGGTTTTGCACGGATTCACTTTACCACGTACAAAGGTTATATGTCTCAAAAAACTTTAATTTTCAATAAATAGTCGCTAAATAATAATAATCAGGCGCTTACTACGGTAAACATATTTTATAGTTATCCCGAAGAAACTCTGAACATTTTGGGGGGGAAAAGTAGCTGATGTGTGAAGTAGGTTATGAAGTATCTGTGTGCCAACTTTAATGGAAATCCGTTCAGCCGTTTTTGCGTGACAAACATCCAAACACACAAACATATTTATAATATTAGTAAGATTCTATGCTTTAGTTTGTCTGTGATTCCTTAATAAATATCTTACTTCTTCTTCTTCTTCTTCCTAACCTTATCTCTTTATTTTAAGTCAGCTCTCCTCGTTTTCAGGCACCAAGTTTTTCTATCTTGGGTTATCAGTTTATCTAGGTTTGCGCGTTCCAGGTGTCTGGACACGGTTGTCCACCACGTGTTAATGGAATTCTGCTACTATAGAACTCCTGATAGGGTTCTCCATTTGAGCCATGCTGCATTAACTCTATGGTACTCTTACTCTATAAATATCTTTTTTTTTTTTTAAAGATTACTAGCAGTATGGATCACATACTACTAGTATTCCCTTTACCCCTCCTAGTAAGCTAATAAATAGCTTGTGTCAGGAGTGGGCCACGCCAGTAGTCCAATGTCCGGGATTTGAACCCACGACTTGTTGATCGTGAATCCAACGCCCGAACCACTGAGCTACTGACGCTTCATCGTCATCATTCATAAATATCTTACTATATCTATAATTATTTCACATAGTAAGCAAATTAGATTTGATTTTAATTTTTTCGCATTTTCTTAATAACTAGGCTACTAGCTAAGTTACAAAAATTTGAAAGTGAAGACTATATTATGTCAGTCAGTCAGTTATTAGTAGTCTTACTTAAATTGAACACATAATGGGATACATAATGAGAAGCAATTTAGACTCAGCTGATGTTGATAGATGCGTACACACGGACAGACGGACATGTGATATATTACAATTTGTGTTACAATCTCAATTATTGCGACTCATACCAAAATGAATGTTGTAACATATACGTTTATACTAATACAATAATGAGGTATAGTTTGTAAGTATGTAGAAGGATATCTCTGGAACTACTGATCAGATTTTGATAATTTTTTCACTAATAGAAATCTACATTATTACTGATAATTGTTATATTGAAAAAAAAACATATACATTTTAGTTCACAAACAAAATTAGATACTCCAGCTGTTTTAACTGTTCTATTTCTTATCTTGTCTTCCCCTATTTTTTTTTATTATTTACAATACCCAAACACTCTTTATTACCGATATATTATATGTATATTTATACAAAAAATATACAAACTTTTATTTTTGTGTAAAATGTTTACACTTTGAGGCAGAATTCTCGACCTGTGTTGGAGAAATTATAAAAAAACCAAAACAATGCGAGGCAAGATTACTTTTTTAATCTCGTAAAACTTTCTTTAAGAATGTAGGAATAAAACCAGAACTATATGCTGCTCTCAGCGAAGGGAGGGCTTGATATAAGTATAATGCTAAACCACAAGGCATGTCAAAACATTTTACAATTAGAAAGATTATCATATTTTCCTCACTTTCTCATCATGTCTTCGTGCTTATAGATTATTTTGTAACACTTTGTCTTTCCCTACTTTAAAAAAAGGAGGAGGTTGTATTATAGTCTGATAGGTAATTTCATAGAAGGAAAATTATCTAACATCTTTTTATCTATTATTGAGGATCATTATTTGATTTAGTTACGTGTTAGATATTGTGGCCCAGAAGGGATCCGTAACCCTACACGTGGTTGCCAGTCCCAGGCACAGCTCCGGATCCTATTATAACTATTGAAGATATGACTTTCCTTAGCCAACAAATTAAAATATTTTTATGTATTTTTATATTATTTGAAATAGACCTTAATCAGTCGAAATCAAATAAGACTATATTGATTAAAATAATGGTATCTTTTAATGGTATTTTTTTTTTTTCAAAATAAGATATGTGTGCCTTAGGACAGGCTAACATAAACCTAACCTTACACAAGACATTGCAACTACATTGTAAGGTAATCACGTGACCTTAATCGGACAACACTCCAAGCACTAACATAACACTGCACTTAACACTCACTGACACTATCCAGAGAATACTTCACTCCTTGAGAGACCGACGTGACTTGAGAGACGCAAGACTAAGACTTCAGTCAGACTGTCGATGTCATATTAAGGTGTGTACAACGGAAGTGACTACTATCCTACTCGCGCCATAGATATCGATGACGATTCGATTGTTCGGTAATCCTTTATTCTCTGAATATGAACCAAATATTTACACATAAATAAGTCAGTCCCGTTGGAATACAAATGTCGGTAATGATTACGTAGTAGATCATCTGTATAGTAATAACACGTAATGCGACGTAACCGCACCGCAGCCATAGGATACGGAAATGAGATAATATTTCGTCGCTCCCGCTTTGTGTAAACACTTGCTCTCAAGAGCTCTCGCTTCGCTTTGTAAGTTCGCAAAATTAGATCAATAGTTTACCTAAATTACGCGATTGAACCCCTTTATTCAGAGCGTATTAATAGCTTTTATTTTGTGAAATTATAATACTAATAAAATATTTATCAACTAACTAATCTCTGTACATAACGTTTCTCATGCCTTTGAATAGAATATTTATTTATTCTTAATTATTAAAACTAGAACTGGGTTTTGGTTCAAGTTAATTTTACCTCTACTTTATGCAGACTTTTTTATTTGGTTGGATTATCTTTGTCAGCTCACTTCGGTCTTTTATAGCCCTTACCTATTAAGCTACTTTTTATCCTAGAAAATGATAGTTACAGTGTAATAATGGATTATGTTTCAAATGGGAAGCGCCTTATAGTTTCTACATAGGAATTTATTAAAAATTTTAAAAAGATACTTTTTCTGAATGTTTAGTGGAAATTATGGGTCTCTAACGGGTCTTACTCTGTGTGTGTGTGACTCTGGGACACATTATAATAATTTTGAAGCTGTTTGAATTTTCTGAAAGTTTGTAAAGATATTAAAAAACATTTCGGATGTGATCCGATTCTTGAATAGATTTATTTGGTGTCTATTTGTTAGGTGGATTTCTATACAAATTTTACTAATAGAAATAATGATAAACGAGGATTGAAGTTGGATTTTTTGAAGAAAAACTTGAGGCGAAGGAGGTTAGCATATGTAACACCGGAATAAGGTATTATAATTTAACAATATAAATAAGGAGTACATGTTCATTGAGGACTAAGTATTATTTAGGGCATACTTTAGACACAGAGCGATATAGCAGATTGATTATTCGCGATTTCTGTCATGGCGGCGTATTAAATTGGTTACCTCTTATTTTTGAAGTGAAACTTCTTTAGAATCGTTGTGATTTCAAACCGGATGCAACGGAAAAAACGACAGGTAAGAGACACAAATACAAAAATGTGTAGGAAAGAATGAGACAGAAATATACATACTATTTTATATTATTATATATATTCATCTCATTCTTTTGTCGATTTACTGAAGTTTCACTTCTGTGTGAATCGCACACACGATATTTATTTCACGCAATTAAATTATTCAGTTGTGCCTTATGTAAAAAAAACTCTGTTTAAAAAATCGACTTCAAACTAAAAACTGCACTAAAAAGTAAGAAATAATTTCGTTATTTATTATTCTCTCTTTATTAGGATAATAATATATAATAATTATTAACTATATAAGAAAAATATACAAATAAAAACGTTCCTCGCATACAAAATATTTGGGTGTCATACTTGATGATAATAATATGTCCTGGAAACTTCAAATTGAGTCTACAAACTCCAGAATTAGGAAACTAATTTTTATTTTTAAAAAATTGCGCACAGTAGTAGGTATGGAATGTCTAAAAACAATATATTTTTCGATGGGGCAGTCCATTATCACATATTGTATCTCGTGTTGGGGAGGTTCAGCAAAAACTTCAATGTTAAGACTTGAAAGAGCACAGAGAGCAGTTTTGAAGGTGATGTGTAACAAACCGATCTACTTTCCGACCCTTGAAATATACGCAATCTGCAAAGTACTAACGGTAAGACAATTATTTATTGTCCGTATTATATGTCGTAAGCACGCAGAGCTGCCTTATAACCCGCAATTAATCAACACAAAACGTAGATTCTATGCAGTTTGTGAATCAATAATATGTAGATCGGCTATCATTAAAAGACATTACCCATACATCAGTAGCTTATTATATAACAAGGTAAACAAAATTCTTAACATCTACCCACTAACATCTAACGTCTGCAAGAGAAAATGTATTGACTGGCTTATAACAAAATCTTACGACCAGACAGAAGACCTTATAAAAGAATAACGTTTTAGGATGACATACACTCACACACACCATTAAACATACACAAGTACACATACTTTGTTTATATTTTTCTTTTTATTAGTGTAATTAGATAAGTTTTTGGAAACCTTTGTAACATATAACATTTAAGTACCTAGAACAGATCACATAATGTTTCGGAGGAGGGCGTTGATAGCTACAACACAGTTTATACTTCTGTAGACTATCATCGTTTCCATTCAATATTATGCAAATGTACTTGTTCCCGAATAAAATTTTTATTTTTATTTTTTTTTTTAAACTATGTTAAATTTTGATGGGACTAAATGGCAACTAATTCGCATCAAATAAAAGAAGGATCACGTAAATCGGATCATGAATCTCAGCGTAATCGGTATACATACATAAAAAAATGTACACCAATCGAATTGCCTCCTCGTTTTTTAAGTCGGTTAATCATAACTAATAGTTTATAGCAACGTATTGAAGTATGTAATCTAGTGTGTAAGAATAACTTAATACCTGCGTGTTCGCGCCTGGTTACGCAATAGATCATCTCTCAGTAATGAGATGTAACCGCGAAGAGCATGGGAATGATACGGAAATGAACCTTACCTTCCGTGCTCTATGAAAATGTGAGAATTAACTTGTGAAATAAGCTATTTTCATAATTTATTGCATATGAAATAGTATTGATATACTTTAATATATTATGGTTGGCAACACTTAATTAGGAGGCAAAGTTAAACTTGAAACATGTCATGATTGAGACATTATATTAATTAGTGAGGTGTAGAGATTGTTGACGTAGTAGACCTGCACTTGGGTCACATACCATAGCCATGACTTTTGTTCTTATATGACATAGAATAGTAATAATTTAGATTAGAGTATCTTATTTAGAGCTTACTATACAACTTTTTACACATGAAACCTATGGGCCAGATACTCTCAAAAATCTTACAATTCTCTCCGTGTTCTGTATAATAATGCTTTTAGGATGCTGATGGGGCTGCCTCGCTTTTGTAGTGCATCAGGGATGTTCGCAGAAGCGCGGGTTGATTGCTTTTTTACTATAATGCGAAAGAGATGTGGCTCCCTGGTGCGTAGGCTGCAAGGCAGTACCAACAGTATCCTTAGAAAGATTGCGAGTAGGCTGTACTGTATGTACGTCGTGGGTCATTGCTGTGCCATTTCTTGTAGAAGATCGCGATAATGAATATATATGTCGGAGCATAGTAAAAGATTATCGTTTAATCGAATCGTTATCGTTGTCTATGGCGTTGGAGTGGGGTAGTAGTCACTTCCGTTGTTTTGACAGTATCTACCCTCGACCCTTTATATGCGATCGACAGTCTAACTGAAGTCTTAGTCGTGCGCGGTCTGTCAAGAAGTGAAGTAGTGTCTGAATAGTGATAGTGTTGTGCAGTGTTGTGTTAGTGCTAGGAGTGCTGTCCGATCAAGGTCACGTGAGTACCTTCCAAAGTAATTACCTCGTCTTGTTAGGTTAGGTTTATGTGCGTTTAACCTTGGGTTTAAATAGAGAGCCTAGCAGTGGAGGCGAGTGTTGTAATTACTAAAAGGAGCTCCTTAAGCCTACACCTTGGTCACAAGTCCTAGGCACTGCTTAGGTTTCTCTCGTAATTGTTAGAGATCATATTTGATCATTTATCGGTTCAATAGGAGTATCTACGTTGCGTTTATCCAATATTCCATTCAATACCATCACCCCTGTTAGTGTTCTCCAATATTCCCGACCTTCCTCCTTCCATTTCCTTTTCACACCATTTAAAATCTCCGACATATATGTACTAGTTTTCTCCATATTGAAGCCCAAATCAGTTTCTCCTCAACCTCAATTGCAAGAAAAATGTGACTCCGCGATGCAATTGCATCGTTATTATTACTTTGAGCATTGGACCAAGACTCCCTAATATTTTTGTTAAGCGGGTAAAATTTGTTGGTCTCTATCTGGTCTGATTTACTAATCGCATTTTGTTAATTTTTGCAGTATGTACTAGTCACTTCATACCAAAAGCACGGCAATTTTTTATTTACGCATCTTTCATTTTATCAGCTAGAAAATATTTAGTGTACATGTTTTTATACTTGAGTAATTTACCAAACTAAGTTTATAAAAGGACGATGGATAAAGCTTTCAATATATTTGCAAATATTTGCAACATACCAAGTTTTATACAATGTAAAGCCATTTGAAAAACTAGGGCACATGGTGGCTCCGTACTCACGTACATACGAGCCGATTTCCAATAATATGCTAATTGAAAATTATATAGTGTCTACGTGTCCCAACGTAATCGTTTTTGTTTGAAAATTATTGAAATTCGTTAATAAAATAACTAATGATCTCTATCAGTCTTATTACAAAACGCGGTTTACCTTAAAACCCATTTAAACTATATAAACCATGGTCTATACAAAAATGGTATTACAAAATGTTGTTTAACGATAAACCATGGGCTAAATCATAGTCTAACATTAAACCTAGGCGGTCCCTAGTTTATCGATGGTTTAAGTCGTGTCTATTTTGTTTGATATTTAGTCGATATGATTGATATTGAGGATAATAAAACCATTGAGTTATTGGAAAGGCCACACTGACTCAACACAAACTTTCCTCAGGACTCCAATTATCAGATCTTTTTTTTGTAGGTTCATTATTTTAAAGAGAGTCTTTAGATAGAAACTTTGAATATAATTTTGTATTTGAAACTTTGGTCACTTATTAATTGCAAAGCTAAATAAAATTTTACTTAGCAATAATTTTATTTATTGTCATGGTTTTATATAACAAGAATATTGCGTTTCTGCAAAATTCAATTAAAAAATTAAGTAATGCAAAATAATAAAGTCTCAATATTTTTAACACTCGCAAACATTATTTAATCATTAGCGTATTATATAAACATTTTTCTCTCAGAGCGTCTGAACGTTGTAATAGAATGACGAGTGAATGAACGCGTCATTTTTGTATTAATCTGTGGTTAATATTTAGACCGTGGTTCAAAGTTCGGTACTAAGAAGCCCATGGTTATATCAGTTTTGTAATACGATCAAATTTAAACCATGGTTTTGCAGATAAACCTGGACTTGATAGTACAGCTTTAAAACAAGGTTTTTCTTCTTTTTTGTAATAAGACTATATGAGTTTAGTTATCGGTCTATTCAAGCTTTTAAATAGTAAATAGTTATATTTGAATTGTTTTTAAGATAATCAATAAATATAAATACACTTGAGTCCTATCGTAAACAGTCACTTACCGCGCCCGAGCGCTGGTGTTCGTTTGCAACTTCGGAGGTGTTCGGTTGTACTTTAATTTTAATTATTGTAATTTTTTCTAATTATTTACAAACGAAAACTAATGAAAAGTATTAATTGTAGAATGAAGTTTTATATCATATTAGTTTATTTGATAAAATTGTGTTTATTTTGAATATAATGGACGCTGAATCAATACATTTATGGCTTAAATTAGGCTTTCTTTAAGATTTTTTCCATGAAAACTCAAGCAATTTAAAGAAATTCTAATACTCCAATAAACAAATAAAACATTCAATTTATATTTAATAAATTTTAGCTATTATAAAAATTGAATATAACAATGTGAATTTCAGCGTCAAAGCCATTGCCGACGGTTATGCTCGCTAACTGAGTTCGTAAAACATTTATAGTAAATTATACGAAAAATAAAATGAAAATATGTAACTCCAAATTACAAGAAAGAGAATGGCACTATCGTTATACATAATTAAATAATTAAAATGTCTTACTGCTATTGAAAATTGCAGCGTCAAAAATCGTGAATTTGCGTAAAAATGTAATAGGACTCTTTAAGGACTATTAGGACACTCTAAATGGTTACTAACATAAAATGACATATTGCAATGTTTATATATATGTTCAGGTCAAATATTGCAATTAAATTGTAAACCTAAACCGATTGATATGCAATTATGCATTTACGTATAAATAAATAAAAAATCCAAAATGGCGGACCGCCCAAGATGGCGGACTTATTATTTTTTGTACCAGCTCATGACATGCGAATTAAATGAAAATGTTTTCTAAAGGTTTTCAAAGAAGAATACGAATGAACTACTGAAAGACCTATGTTATTATAAGTAAACCTTGTATTTATTTTTCATTCACGTTTCTAAATAATTTATTAACTAAATAATTTATATTAAAACTTTAAATTTTATATTCAGTACACAACTAAGTTTAATTTAATCGTAAATTGAAAAAAGAAAGAAATATTTTATAGTTAACCCATTCGAAAAGGTGATTCAAACAAAAGCTATAAATCGTCTAAACGAGAACTTAATCGAAAAACTTTTATAGGTAAACCATTGAAGTTAAACTTAGTACTAAAAGGTTTTTATTACAATTGATAGAACAATTAACATACTTTAAAAAATTTATATAAAAACGTAATTTTATCAAATTTTTATTAAACTATATATTACTTTTTTGATTGGGAGATTGGCATAAAAATCTTTTTAAAGTTGCAAGTAAGCTTTTTCATACTTAGGTCAGTTTATAATATAAATAGTACCGATTGAGCCGCATGTAGGCCAGATTTACCCCTCCCCCTCCCATCCTATTAACGCTACGGTTCTAGTGGACTCTGGGTTCTCTTTCAGTCCACTAAAAAGGTTTCATTCTTTTCTTCATTACCCTCTATCTTCGAGCATTACAATATTCACCCTTTTGTATTGAAGATATCCATGGGCGACGGTGGCCACTTACCATATTATCTTTTGTGGTTAAGGATCGAGCAGCTAAGCGGAGAATTGTTAAAGTGAAGGAGCTCACTCTAACCTTTTAACCCTGCCCGTAAGGTTGGTCGTAAGGTTGCTAGTCAAAAATGACTTTTTTTGACATCTGATCAGTTATTATAGCGTCATATCCTTCTTCATCATCCAAACATTGATTGAATAATTCGAAGAATCAATTTTAACCGGGCAGGGCTTTAGAAACACTGTACAATGTATATTTAATAGTAGGATGTAACAAATGCAATGTTTCCTACATTTAGTTTTGTCCATGAAAGCCAGTTAAGTGTCGAAGGTTCGTGCGCTATTACCAGCTTAATAGGGCCCTTAGAACGAGTTTCTCAGTATTGGGCCAGCGTTCCTTTTACTGTTTAGGTTTAATAGGCTACGGAGAATACCTCCATAGTCCATATTCTAACGTTCTCGCACGCACCTAAAAATTAGACAAGATTTATGAACTACAGAGCATTTGAGAGAAATTTTCTTGTTTGTAAGGATTTTAGAAAAGACAAGATGATCTGGTGGTAAATTTTCTTTTATATTTAAGTTGAAATTTTAGAAAATACGCGTCTTTAAATATCTTTAATGAAGCCCTTCATTAGGATGTTTGTTGGTTCTCTTCTCAGAAATACTCGTTTTAGAAGCTTCGTGGAAAAGGTTATCCATATTTCTTGGTTCCATATTTATTTATCCTAACAAACTCCGTAGCAGCAGAAAGCAAAACAGATATGTGAAATTATCAAGTTCATACGATACAATATTATTTTAATTACCTTTATTCTTCCATCAGTTCGAAGCTCCAACAAAATCTGTAAAGATAAAATTTCCATTTAACAACTTATTGAGTGGCAGAATATTAAGTAACAGTATTCAGTCAGCGGGAATGCTTATTATTGTTTGTTTCTCACTGGCTTGGCTTGGCTCTCAGCCTTCTTTTCTCATCTGGAACTGGGATTTAGTAGGAAAGATAAGAAGTAAACTACCTACTATTAACGCTGGAAGCTGAGTATTCAGCAATATATTTTTCCACGACATATTCAATCGAATGAACATTGGATATTTATTATAATATTTTTTTGTTATATGTACAAGATTTGATTGTGTGTATTTTAATGATTATAACAAAATATATTATCTGCTTACAACAAAACTTACTTAAGTAGCCGAATAATCGCAATATTGAATAACAGCCTAGTATTCGTTGCAAGAGTAGTTTTAAAGTTTAAGTAATATTTACACAGAATTATAGCTATATACAATAAATGACATATGCCAGTAAATGTCAGAATAATCAGTACATTTTTTGGTAAACTCATAATATTTCAAATGAATCCCGCGGGAGTACAATGTCGGGGTTATTGTGCCGACAGCTCCCTCGAGCTCGCTCCTCTTCAATTTCAAATAAACGCAATAAATTGTTTTCATCTACAAAATAATTTATTAGGTAGGTGTAAGGACTTGTTAACACGACGTCGGTCTTAAACATTTTATAATTATAGATTTATATGAAACAAAGCCTATATTGTATTGTACATGATATTCATGTAAGCAGACAAATGAAAACTAAAAACAGGAAAATAATATTTTCGTATATTTATAATTGTAGGATTAGGGTTATATAATAGTCGAGTGGATGGTGAATATTACAATGGTGTTAAAGGGCCTTGTTAACCTGGGTCTGGGTCATATGTCCCAGGCACTACTTTGATGTCTAAATTTCGTAATTTCGTAACACGTGTTTTGTTCTAGTAACTTTGTTATACGCTTTTTATGAAAATAAGTAGGATTATTTTATTTAGTTCAATTCACGACTTCTCACCGCTCGTCTGCTAACTGTCTAAATAGTAGGCGAGCCACGAGTCGTCGAGGATTGAACTAACTATGATGGCAAAAAGATCGAGCAGTGGACAAGCATTGTAGAAAGACCTAGTAATGGTTCTAAAGCCCTAAAAATATTACTGAAAAGATTTATTAAAATATATTTGATAGATTTTGTGTAATAAAATAACAAGCAATTGAATGTAAAAGATCCGTCGCCATGGTAACGAGTTGAGCAAGGAGGAACATTTATTCAGAAATACTCAAGTGTTTGAAGTGATGGATTATGAAGTGGCAGGATAAATAAACAACAACGTTATCGTATTATTGTTGAAGTAACGATGCCTCTCGTATACCACCACTATAATTACTAACTTGTTATTTAATATTTAACAAATGTAAGTTTGTTGCAAAACAAGGGCACACGCGTCCATAATGCTTTTGTTCTTCTTACTACACCCACCTATTTATTTTTACTACTTTAAATGAAAAGTCCCATTATTTACTTGAAATTAGTGAACATTGAACTTTCTAATACTGAGATGATTTTATAATTGGTACAACATATCTTATATACTACTAATATTGCTACTATACTAGCTGAAAGCTTTATTTGTTTTAACGCACTTATCTCAGGAACTACTGGTCCAATTTGAAAATTTCTTTCAGTGTTGGATAGCCCATTTATTGAGGAAGGCTATAGGCTATATATCATTACGCTAAGACCAATAGGAGTGGAGCTACACGCGGACGAAATCGCGTGGGTCGACTAGTATATTATAAACAGTGATGGCCTAGTGGTTAAGACGTTGATGTCTATGTTGAGGTAGGTTCTGTGTCTTTTAAGAAATATAACTTGCTTTTACGGTAAAGGAAAAATCGTAAGGAAATTTGCACTTCTGAGAGTTCTCTATGTTCTCAAAGGTGTGTCAACCCGCACTGGCTAGCGTGGTGGACTATGGCCTAATCCCTTCTCAAAACCTTTCTCTTTCTGAGAAGACACAGCTCAGCAGTGAGCCATTAATGGGTGATGACGATGAAATAATAATGGCCACTTCGCGCCTCTCCGCTACATAGTAAAAAACATGTTAATTCGTTAGGACTTTATCTGAAATTAACTCTATTGAGAGTACAAACGTTAGCAACATTTTTTAAAACCTTTGATTGGTATACCTTCACCGCCTCGTTTAAATATAACCACAGTCCCCATCGATCTGAAGCAGTCGTTTATGTGATTTCATACAGTTAAGTATGAAATATACTATGTTATCATAAATAAAAATACATTACTTTGCTATTAATCAATAACTTTAATGTGTCGATTAATTAAATTACTTACCAAATAAATTGAATTAAAACAAGATAACATGCAGCTGTTTAGCTACTGACATTCTTATCAGTGGACTGTTAAACAACACGGTTTTAGCTAAACGGGTTGGTCTAAATTATAGGACTATGTCAATGTAAGGCAACATTTAGATTATTTTTATAACTATTTATATGAATAGAGACTTTTGTGGTTTAATTCCAAGATAAGTTTCAAATAATGAATTAATTTATAAAATACTGGCTGACCCAGCAAACGTTGTTTTGTCATATAAATTTGGGGTAGGCCACCCATATCACTTAGGGGGATGAAAAATAGATAGTAGCCGATTCTCAGACCTACTGAATATGCATATAAAATTTAATAAAAATCGGTCGAGCCGTTTCGGTGGAGAATGTTAACTAACATTGTGACACGAGAATTTTATATATAAGATGATTAATTCCCAAAGACATAAACGGTCACATATTTCGACATAGACTTAATTCCCAATTTCAACCTCTTCAAACTTTTATTCGCGATAAAACGTAGTCTATGTTCCAAATATCTAGTCTATCTCTGTACCAAATTTCATCAAAATCGGTGCCTAGTGAAAGCGTAATAGACCGACGGAAAGTGTTACTTTACACTTAGGAAAATCACAACTTACGACTGAGAAATATTGTAATATTTTTTGGGCTCAAAATAGTATATTTCGTACTAAGCCTAAAAAAAACAATTATTTTAGAAGCCAATTTTCATACCGAGGGTAAAAAAAACCATTTTGTTCTCGATACAAACGATATTTTTTTTCTTACATAAAACAATAATAATCAGAATCATTTTTCGAAAAATTCGCCATATTGTTAATAGTGTAGTAATGTTGTTTTTTGTCATATATATACATACATATATTACGTGATGCAAAAACTAACGACACTCTACTCGACTGTCGTGTGTCGAATATCGAGTATTGAGTTAAGGTATAAAGGGCTGTAGAGTCAATAACTCCTGAAGATGCTTCGGTACGTAGATTTCCGCGGATTACAGCAAGGTAACCTTATGATTCCTTTGAAATTATGAATTTCCGCAAAGTAACGCCTGATTCAATTCAAAACTAGCGATATAATTTAATTGAATATTTCGCTATAAATATGCCAGTTTTATTAATACTTTAGTTTAGTATAAATTCTTAGAAATGCGTAGGTTATCCTCCCACTCTACCAAGATATTGAAGCTTCTTATCAAGTCTATATTAAGAAGTTGCGAAGTTTAAACGAACATCTATAAATATAACATTTTAATTAATATTACACAATCTTATAGATGCTTTCCCTTTACTATAATAATATTATAACTGCACACACAACTTTAACATAAGGGTTTAGAGTCAGATGGATATAACCATCCCATAACTACATTTAAAAAAAATGTATACTTAAATATTTTAAGTTAAACACTTAATATTATTTTGATTTCTTAAGTTTTTTCCCTTAGGTTTTGATTTTTCCTTGATCCTTGAACCGTTTTAAGCAGTGTTAGTTAAAATACTGTTAATAATTAAAATATACTTTCCCTTCATATATAATTTAAATGTTCTTTAGACACCGTATCCCACAATTTTGAGTATGGGGTTCTAATGTGAACGCTCGATGTGTTTAATTAAGTTAGAAACCAATTAGGTTCACGCGGGTACTAGGGCTTCCTGTGAGATTACTGTGACGTCACTACCTGAAGGATATACCGATGCTGTTATTTTCATATAATAGAAAAATAAATCTAGAAAAATGAACAAACAGTTCACCTGTAAGGAGTATGGGATACAAATACCCGCACTAACTTAAGCTATTTATTTCATTGACACAGTTAAATGATAAGTAGCAAGGTAATGGTTCTTTAAAACTGCTCCTGGCTCTCAATCCCCAGGCATTGCTCGGTTTTCTGTCTCTAGACATGTTGTTGATGATGCACTCTAGTGTATCCTATTATCCTTTTCTATGTTACTGTGCCTTTGATATCCTACTAATATTATATACGCGAAAGTTTGTAAGGATGTATGTTTGTTACTCTTTCACGCTAAAACTACTGAATGGATTTTGATGTAACTTTACAATAATATAGCTTACACATCAGAATAACATATAGGCTATAATTTATAATGATATAGTGTGAATTATCTAAAATAAAGCTAGTAGTTCATATATATGTACCATTGATACAAAATCAACACAAACTAATGGAAGTAGAATCTTGTGATTATGGTAATAAAACCAATAGGGCTGCTTTCTTACAGTTTTACCCATAAATTGAAATAAATGAAAATGACAGAAAATATAAATATCATGGTGATCATCTGTATCTCTGTACGCAAACCCTTAAATAAGAAAAACTTAATAGTACTCCGAAGTCCTGCGATTTGAACACGTTCTTCATTCTCGATATTTTTTGCATAATTTATATACTAAAAATAAAATAATATGCTCTTGATGTTATTAAAGTTTGTTATGGCGTCTCTTAAAATAGCACGTTCCTGTAATAAGCGAGGACAATAATAAAATTATTATATTCTCTATGGAAATATTTTATACTTTATGTAATGAACAATAGGGTCGATAATCCTTTGAATTTGATTGATAAATCGATGTTTTATGTGTCGACAGTCGACACGCGGTTTGTACATTTTATTTTTTATTTTTTACTGTACTTACATGGATGTAGTTTTAGTTGGATATCCTGGAAGGGCTTTCTTTCATCATTCTTTTTTAATAAACAAAAATATCCATGGCAAGAACTAAATGGCAATAAATATGCAATGATGACATTAATTTATTTTGCTTGTGAATTTAATTTATTTTTGACATATGATTTAAAAATAAAATTGCATTAAAAAAAGAGAGATGTACATGAACAAACAAACATAGAAATAGGGCAAAAACATCGTTATTTAGTTTTCTATGCATGTCCTCCTTCTTTAAACATTTTGGCTCCCCTACATTTCGCATCCTCTCCTACATTTCGCCGTGTTGCTGCGCTGCGCTGCGTGTGCACACCGGCCCGTCGCGCGTCGCCGAGTATTTTGTTTTTTATTTTGGTATTTTTAATTTCGTTATATCTTTTGAATGGAATGTCCGATTTCAATAATTCAAAAATTAATCTACAGGTATTGAAACAGTCTTGATTACGAAATAATTTATTTGGTTAAGAATTAATACAAATGTATGGGAAATATGGTCTGATTTTGATAGACATTTCTATCAACTTTTAAAATGTAAAAAGTAGTTATAGTGACATAACTACAATAGTTGGACATATGGTCTCGCGAAGTTTTTTGCAGATATTGATACGTTCTATAATATTGTAGAACATTTGTTTGTTCTATCATCAATACTTTCCGCAGCGCAGGCGGTGACAGACATTTTATTTCTGATTTTTTTGCACCTTTGGTTGGTTTTAGTAAGAATTGCTGAGGATCTCTAATTTTTTGTAGTAGTAAATACGTATGTTACTCAGGGATAATATAGCTTTCGAACAGTAAAAGAATTTTTGAAATCGGTCCAGTAGTTTTTAAGTTTATTCGTTACATACAAATTACAAATCTTTCCTCTTTATAATATTAGTATAGATATAGATCTCTAGACATAGTTTATTATTGGTAATCATTCAACAATTACTGAATATAAACATCACGAGGTTTTTCTATAGAAACAACTACTATGTTAGAATAAATTCTGCGTGATTAAACCGCCATATTATCTGAGCGAAGCGATTACAACATCTTTGAAATTAAAACCTTAATCTTTTAAAAATAAGATTTATTATTCTATAACTTTACAAGCATTGTCCGCTCCACTAGCGATATTACACCTTTTTGCTTTTTTACGTAATTGCCTTTTATTTTACGATAGGATGACACAAATTGGTTCGCATTCTTTATTAAATTACGATATACCACTTATGGGCTGTCTACGATAATACTTGCTTGAGGCGAATCCTCGTAATATACGGTTATACTTAACTGGATGCAGCAACCAGAAAAACAGAGTAATTTTAAATCATTATTTAAAGTTGAGTATAGTTGTGCTGTTTTTTTTTAATTTACACACTTAATTGTAGTTCTATTTCTTTGAGCCTGAGAAATGTTGACAAAAGATAACTGAGTATTTGCGGGTAGTGAGACTTTTTATTTAATTACAAGACTGTATATAACGTCTTTAAATTTATATATGTCAAATTCCCAACGGCCACACAGCTCGACATGCACTTCATCCCCACGTCGATAGATGGCGTTGGCACACTCATTTGATTACTTTGTATTCTTAAATATTTTTAAAACATAGCCTATGTCCTTCTTCAAGCTCTACTTTATCTCTGTATCATATTTCATCAAAATTGGTTCTGTGATTTAATCCTAATTGTGTAACAGACAGACAGATGCCATCATTCGTCAATAGATGGCGTAAATAGTATATTAAATCGCGCTTTCGTTTGTTTAATTTATTTTCTTAAGTGTTACCTACGTTTCTTAAGTTTTACATTCGAAATTATAATATTGGTTAAGATTTATTTTGCAAGTTTCTTGTGCTCTGTTATTTTGCGAGTTTTTTTTTTTTAAAAAGATTACTAGCAGTATGGATCACATACTACTAGTTTTCCCTTTACCCTCCTAGTAAGCTTGCATGCTTGTGTCAGGAGTGGGCCACGCCAGTAGTCCAATCTCAGGGATTTGAACCCACGACTAATCGATCAATCAAATAAAATCATAGAAAACCGCCCTTATTATGCTTCGCTATAGAAATTAGATAAATAGTTATAATATCTATTTAATCATAGATGATCTTGGTACCTTCTAGATTGCAAGTGCGAACAGATAATAGTAACACGGTTAGTGTATGACTGCGCGAGATTCTTAGTAGACAGCGACTTGAGTTATACCACTAAAAACTAGAACTTATGTCTACCAGTAGTAAACAATATATTATATTAAGCTCAATGATAAGTATAAACGAAAGATGTTTCGTGAACATTAATTCAATAAGGTGATAGTATTAATTATAATGTCATCTAACTATAATTTAACTTACACTAATATTATCCCTGTATCCTGTTCTGACTGCGTTAAGGTTTGGATGGGAAATATGCATAACTCTAAAGATTGTATGTAAATTCATTTTGCTGATTACGAGATAAAAATACAAATAGGAGCTTGTGATTAATTTTTGTGTTTTCCATCCAAACGGCAATCAGCAAGTGGCTGGACTATTTTAATGTTTTGATTCAACTTATTTTAATGTTATGTCGTAGTTATAGAAACCGAAGTGTTTTTCGCAATGTTAAGCAAATTTGGTATGACTTGCTATTTGATACGATTGTCTACTTATTAAAGCAATTATTTACACCAAAATATGTACAGATAATCAGGAAAATTTTATATTAATTATAGACATTTTTAACATCTCTTCGATCATTAAATTGTTTTATATCTTTGCGCATAATTATTAATTTAACGATTTAATTTTTATGTAGGCACCGTAACATATAAACTGTTGTTGGTAGCCTCATTTGTCGTCGTGCAATATTTCATGGCAAGACAGTGTATGCTTAGTAGTATAAAAAGTAAAAAATATGATTTATTGATTGCACATCATAAAGCACAAAATGAAGTTTAAAAAATCTGCTTAGTTAGTCTAAAAATGAATTAGCCTTTAAAGGCTCGAGAAGACGACCTCAGGTCATCTTGATTATAGCACTATACAGCAGTTCTTCATCAAGTCTCTATGTATCGCAGCCTAACTTGTAATTAAGGGAGGCACGCGCCGTAAGCCACGAGGTTAAGTGTCCACCAAGTGTCATACAAGAATCTACAATAACACACACAAAACATATCCTTATCACATTACTCATACGGTCCAGGATCCTATGAACTAATATCCAAGACCATTGTACTAACCGTTATGTCAGCTATAACTTTAGCAGAATGTGGTTGGCTTCTTGGACAAAGAAAATAGTATCTCAGTCAACTGGATAAGAAAAATGTAGTAGATATTTCTTGGAAGAGCATTAAGGGCTTAATAAGACCTTTTAAATTATATACAATTATGTAGGTAAAGCTTAATTGAGCGTGGAGAATTATTTCTTTGCAGACTTGGTTTTTCTAGACTCTTCTATAGATGAATTTGCGAATAAAACTGATGAAATATATTAAAGAATCCCTTTTAAAGTTTTGTTATAGTTTATACTTTTTTAAATAATTTCTATATTCAGAAGTAATTCATAATAAAAAGAAGAATCAGATTGATAAAATGAATTTTCAATACTAAGCGAAATGATGGCTTAACAGGAGATTTAGAGATAATTTTTGAACACAAATAAGTGAACCATTACCATAGTAATGAATATTTTTTTTACACCATCAGAAAGTAGAGATTTCAACAAACAATAAGCCCACCTTTTTATTATATTTAGAAAAAATAAGGTTAAGAAAATAAATATTTTAAATCGAAAAATTACAGTGTATTTGGAACATAAAAAGATAAGTTTTCACCAAATTTCGTGAAAAATTTTTTTTTTTAAACAAGATAAAAATAAAAAACCAAAAACTTGGCTTTATGAATTTTTCACATAAATTTTAAGGTTATGTGAAAGTGTAAAGACACAAGGTTGTAGATCTTTTTATTATCTACAAATTTGCCATATAACTGTTTCATAGGACTTTTAGTTTTGCCGGAAATCGAATTAAGCGTTATTTCACTCCTAAAACCAAACCAACTCCCCCCGCCCCTTTTCTAGATTCATCCTACTATAATTTTATTTTATTTTTGACCATTTCCGAAAGCTTCGGCTCTGGTCTATTTGGCATAGAGTTGATTTCCCTTTTTGTTATTTTTTTATAAAATTAGAAAAAAAATTGTGCTTTATTTCAACAATATTCTGTTGCAAAAGTATTGTTAAAAAACAGTTGGTGACCTTAGTTATACAGCCTTGAATATGGACCATACAAATAATCCAACGTTTAGTTTAGATAACTGATGATGATAGCGAAAGTACCCACAGAATAAATATTTAAGTAGAGTACAACGAGCCCCAATAACCATGGCGTGGCGTTGGACCGCACTCCGCAATCGCATCCGGATGAACCGGATTTCCATGTAAATCGATCGGTTGGCACGAAGGCACTCATTAACAAATCATGGTTTCCTTCTGCGGTTGCAATACATCAACAATCAACATGTCTATTATGGTGTAGTAATTGGTCAACGGAAAAAGGTTGATTGGAGCAAATTTTACTGGAAAAGCTACCGTTTTTTTTCTTATTAAATACTACGCTGATAATAAAAACATGAGCTTCAGACAGTACAGTAATAAAACAACATGCCCAGTAACAGTTTTCACGCAATCAAAATGTACAGTCAGTTATGTGACGTGATGGAAGTTCCTTCCTTTCTCGAAATCTGTAAAAAAAAGTAAATTTATTGTGGTTTATTTTTATCTTTTGTTAAAATAGTATAATTCTATTCTAACAAAAGATCAATTCTCCCCGTGAGGGGACGGGATAGAATACTATTCCCCTCTGCCGCTGGGAGAGCATCTCGTAAAAGCCAAGTCACCCAGCACCCCGTTGGTGGTAGGGGATCTGTTCCCCGACTGGCTTACGACCACTAGCATGCGAATCCGACCGCCAAGTGTCATAGACGCGTTCCGGTCGAGCCGCATGTGGGCCAGACTTACTCTCCTCTCCCATCCCATCCCATCCCATTAATGCTGTGGATCTAGTGGACTCTGCTCACGGTCCGTTGAGACCACAGCATTTTTTCTTCTTCACTCCCCCTCCCCACTCTATCTTCGAGGATGCAACGCATCGACAAACAAGAGGGTATCCTATTGTTTTGTCGATGTCCATGGCGATGGTGGCCACTTACCATCAGGTGGACCATCTGCTCGTTTCCACCTTTTTATGGTATAAAAAAAAATTATATACCTCAATTATGTAGTGGTATTACTACTAAGCAGTGCTGGAATTTCGTATAAATTAATTCACAACAGGAATTACTAAAAATTTAAGTCAAAGAATTATTGCGAAGCTCAAATTTTAACGGAAAAGTTATGGAAAATAAATGGATTTTCTATAATATTTTATGTTCACCGATAATCTCGATTATTAGTTATCAATAAAGTCGAAGTATTTTCTCTATATTTTTATTGATTTTAAATAAATAAAACATTGTATCCATGTGAAACGTTTACCTTCACATAGATTTCTTTTATCTTAAAGCAATTTTATTTTCATTCCTTATTAATAGCAATTAATTCCATAGCATCATGAATGTAGTTTTTCCATAACATAATTATGGTCATCATACGTAGAACAATAGACAAGGACTTCACAATACTAAGATACATCCGGTAGAACATTCGCAAGTAGTGTATGCGATTAAACAAAAAGGTATATAAACTAGTCGACCAGCGCGACTTCGTTAACGTGTAGCTCCTCTCCTATGGGTCGTAGCGTAATGATATATAACTTATAGCCTTCCTCGATAAATGGGCTATCTAACACTGAAAGAATTTTTCAAATCAGACTTACTAGCCTCTAACGGTGACGATATGTAAGATTTGTATGTTCGTATCTGTTGTAAAATTCTAATAAAATAAATATAGGATGTAAAAACAAATAAGTTTCAACTATATAGTTTATTATTTTTCAAGTCACAAATCAATTACTTACATTACAATTTACTATTTAAAAATAAAACATATGTTTTAGTATGCCAGTAATTGATTAATTGATATGCACTTACACCAGTATATATTTAGCTAAACTATTCCCGAAAAACAAAAAGCTAAATAGGAGTCGATATATGTGATATCAAAGATGATTCCATTAATGCTGAAAATAAATTTTATTGCCAGAAAATAATTATATGTCAAAAATTACCAAATAAACAACAACTGTTAAAAAACTGGATATTATACGAAGAGGACTTAGTCTTCAATCTAAATTTTTATTAAATCTGCAAATCCACTGGTCCCTATTAATAAAAGACCATCAAAGCAGTTACAAGTGGCCTGACAATATCAATAGCTCTAACAACAATAGCTGTTCCCGTGGGATCGACCGTCTCCGAGTACGTGGAAAAGGAATTAATGAACAATAAGCCTATTGATTTACTTCCTTCCTTAGATTGCATGGAGATATGGAGTAAAATATTGACATAGATTTGTCATGATTTATGCGCCATTAAAACTCCATCAATCCTCCATTATTAGTTTTGTTACATTTACAAATTCTTGTTGACTTCTTAGCTAAATGTTTGTGCTATAAGTGTGTTACTTCTTGATCATGAATCTCCTGCAACCATTGTGCTACTACTACTTTCATTGCTTCTAAACTGAAGCACTGATTTCCAGTAGTAATATCTCTTCAAGTAACATTTGTAGTAACTATGACTGCTCTTCTGGTCTAAAAGTAATACAATAAAACGCAGTTATTTATTATAAAACCGTAAACTACAAAATATATGTGTGCCTCGATAAACGCCAACACTGTATTGAGAAACTAATAAACTACACCTACACAAGAATTATGGTTATAGTATTTCTTAAAGTGGAAACTAGTGTAGTTCTTCAGGGCCTAAACATACTCCGTCATTCAAAATCTCTTCAGTTGCTTAGTTCGAATTAGTTTCATCAGTTAGTTAAGAGGCATTCACTCTATTTAGGATAAAAACAAATTATTACCCATTCTTTCTACTCGATAAAGTTATCTGGACGGACATTGTTTGGTCATAATTATCATGTCTATTTAACTGACGAGATAACAAAGCTTTTTGTATTATCTTTAGGATGTGGAAAATAACTTTTTGTTAAGTCATAATGGAAGAGCTATTACTGCAGCAACAGAAGGATCACACTGATTTTGGTGATGAAAAGCGTGTAGGTGGATGATTGATGATTCAAGTGTCAGGTAAAGAAAATCGAGATATTGCGGAATTTAGCACTTAATTCTCTTTTAAAAGTAGTTGAGTGTTTTAAATGGTGTTTAATTTATAATGATATGGGTCACCTTTCTTGAATAAATTCGACACCAGAAGTCAGACTCCAAATCACTTGCAATCAATTTTTATTTGTACTACTCCTTATATAAATAGTATCATATTCAGACCATCGCCAGATGATTGCCAAATTAATATAAGTGGAAGGTGGGGAAAGTATAAATTGTGGGGTTTATTTCAAAGTTCTAGTTCTAGAAAAGTTCTTAAAGTTGGACTTTATTCGCATTGTGACGATTTCACACTTTATGAAGGAGAGGGGGTGCAGCTGATCCTACCTGCTACTCCTCCCGGCGTCCTTGCTATTATTTATTTTTGTTTTTTATATTGTGAACCATATTGTTGTTTTAAAAACTTTTGTAGCCTTTGCATAGCTTCTGACTTATGTTAATCTACACAAAATATGATCTATCTGTCTATATTTGGTGCAAACAAACAAGCTTTTTAATAAATATTGTATTACTAGTTGAATTTCAAAAAGGCCGATTCAGTTTTTATAACGAGCGTAGAGCACTGGCGAGTGGCGAGTGGGTATCAACGAAGACAATTGTACAAACGAACACACCGACCGACATTCCACTTGCTGGGTACTTGAACTTTACATAGTGATAGGGACTATCGGGAACTTTTGTTTTTATTTTAGAGACCTGTTGTTTCTCGAAACTATGGACGAGGATGAATTTTACAGTCCAATATGAAATCCTCATTTTAATTTCAAAGAATCTTTATTTTTTGAATTCAAAATATACTGTTAATTAAAAAAGGAGTTATAGTCTATATGCAGACTAACAATATGACGTCTTGACTAGAATATCCTCCTGGGGGTTATACTTAACAGTAATACTGCTAGAATACGCGATGTAATAATAACGATATCTGTCATGACGGCGTATTTATTTTGTTAGCTTTTATCTTTGCATTAGCATAACTGAATGATATTCAGTTTGTGCCCACTACTAAAATCAAATGTTGAAATTTAAATAAGTGTTGCCAACACCATAATTAACAATACATATGAAATTAATGATGATGATGTCTGATTCTGTATATTTAATAAATAAAAAATCATGTGCTGTTTCTGCAGAACAGTTTGTGAAATTTGTTTTTTTTTTAATGATAGATTACCTGATGGAAAGTGGCCATCGTCACCCAAGGACATCACCAAAACTAAAGAGTGATTCTTGTTTTACAGATGCGTTGCCGCCCCGAAGATAGAGTGAGGAGAGGGAGCGAAGAGAAGAATCCTGCGGTTCAGAATCCGATATTTACCGGCATTAATGGGATTGGAGAGGGAGGGGGTAGATCTGGCCCAAATACGGCTCGACCGGAACGCATCAGACACTTGGCGGAACAGATCCCCTACCACTAATGTTAGTGCCGGGTTACTCGGCTCTTACAAGATGCTCTCCCAGCAGCAGAGGGGATTTGTATTCTAACCCCTCTCCTCACAGCTAAATGCAAGTTAACTTTTTGATAATTTGTTTATTCTTTTCCTTACCTTAATTTTATTCCGACGCATAAACCATTAAAATCGTTTTTAAATAAACAAAAATATAATACTCTATATTATGTAATATATTCTGTAGCACGTTGTCATTTAGGTCTAAACACATTATAATATTTATATTTGAAGTTAAAATGATCGCCGGTTTGGAACATATGAACAAACAAGATATGAAAAGCCCCTGAAATAGACTAGTTGCATGTTGTCCTTCAAACATCCAAATATCATGCATATTGCGTTTTTAAAGCACTTATTTTTAATATAAATCTATCTATCTATCTCTATCTATATAAAAGGAGAAGCTGACTGACTGACTGACATATCATCGCAGGGCCAAAGTTATTTACTTGAAATTTTGCACAGGGGTTCCTTTTATAACGTATATGAGCACTAAGAAAGAATTTTTGATAATTCAACCCCTAAGAGGGTAAAATGGAGGTGCAAAGTTAGTATGAAACTTTGCCCTTTTTGAAGTTATTTGAATGAAAATTCCGTATAAAGGTTTTTCATTGAAAGTCATGAAACACGTGTAAAATATTTTTTCGAAAATCATACCTAAAAGGGGTAAAAGGGGGGTCAAAGTTAGTATGACTACCTCATAAACTTATTAAATATGTCTACAGAGGTCCATATACTGTATTCTAATACCTTAATATCTGTATTCTAATGAAATACAAAAATTCTAAATAATATTTTGGTATTAGAATACAGTATATATTCTAATACCAAAATATTTAATTTCAGACCAGACCTTATTTAAGAATCTTTCAGTGGTTATAATAAACCCCTTAAGCTTGAGCCTGATTAGTTTTGAGGGATCTAACACTTTTGCACTTGATGTCGATATATGATGGCAGAAAGATAGAGGAATTTTTAAATCGCTTCTTGTGATTATTTTATCTTCAAATTAAGTTATAGTTTGTTCTAGACTTCCCTTTCTTCCGTCCTTTGAAGAAGCTCATTGTAGGTATTAAAGATTCATCCATTCTTGTCATAACTTAGGTACTGAACGTATATTATATTTATACAACACGATATATTGTAGGTTGCATTTTTGGAGTCACTAGCGCGGTCGGTGCATTGTTGTTTACTGAACTGTCGCTATAGATACAATTCACCCTAATACTTTATTATTTTTGCAATATGCTCCATTCCGTTGGGGTGGGAAACCGATAACATTGTGCGTTATTAGTATTGGTATCAGCTATATCTACCCTCATCCCTGCAGGAATAAATCACAAAGTTATGTAGATATGATTTATGAGTTTATATCTACTCTTTTAAATAAACATACATAAATTAGTACCGTTTTGTTTATGGCTCTTCTTAATACCTAACACCCTAAAATCTACTGATATCAGACTACTATGTTTATGATGTCACGATAACAACTTAGGAATATAAGAGTCATGAGATTACTGAAAATATCATTACATAAAAAGAAGAAGCTGAAGAAGACCGCCGAATGCGGATGAAACTATAGTACCAAGTTACCATGAGTGTGTCCGTTTGTATAATAAAATCATACAAAATAAGAAAAAAGCAAAGGAAAGTAGGACTTATATATTATGTTGCCAAAACTCTCTTCTATTTCTTAATCAAATTTGTACTCTCTAGAATTTAAGGAGTAATGGACTCTTTGAAAAGTGCGATAGCCATTAGCTTAGATAAAACAAATAATTCGGCCAAGTGCGAGTCGGATTAGCTCATCGAGAGGCAGACAATGATCATATTATACAAATTCATTTTATCCATTTTAGGCACCTTACACTAAAAAGACAATTAGAACCATTTTAATATCAAGTATTGAATTTACAGACAAACAGTTAATTCAGATCTATCCCTACCATTAAAACTTATGTAGTCTGTTGTTGTTTAAACAAACTATGTTTTGAAATATCAGCTCAGATATCGCAATTCTCGAGTAAAAACAGGCGTCGTCTTTCAACTTCGAAGAATGACACCAACCGACACTGCAACTACATTATGAAGGAATTTAATATTTATATTTATATACACTTCGCTTTGTCTGTACGTTTGTTTTTAGTAATCTTTCTGTCATTATATCAGTGAAATTGAAAATGAATATCGAGCTGATGGTAAATAGTCACAATACTTAATACCTGGTCAATGGAGACGAGTGTTTCAATTGAATAAAGGACGTCCTTAAGCCTACACCTTGGTCGCAAGTCCAAGGTACTGCTATGGTTCCTCTCAATTGTAAGAGATTCTAATGTTTAGTTATTTATCGGTTCAGTAGCGGTATCTACGTTGCATTTACCCAATAGTCCATTTAATATCCCCCCTGTAGTGTTTTTCAACATACCCCCACTCCGTCTCTTTCTTATTTCTCCAAGTTACATCAGTACGTCAATTCAGAAATTGGTGTATGGAAATAATCTCTCTATTATCGTTTTAGTTTGATATTATATTTTAGTCGGGAAAAGAGATCTCTATTTTTTTCTCTCGACTCTATTTTTTTCTTCTTCTCGGTCGTTTGCTTCATTGTTGAAGGTCGTGTCCAATCTTGTCCAGGGTCTGGTTCACGGTCTTTACGAGATTTCTTCAGTCCGTCCTTTCCTCGGTTTCCCCTCCACTGCAAAACCATCAGCTTATCCAGACTGTCGGTCTACTTTCGCGCTATGTGCCCAAAATAGCGAAGGTCACGATGGTAGCAAATACTTGACAGTTTCATTGTCATTTTTTGTTAATGTAATTTTTTTATTAAAGAAAACACCTGGGATAATGATTTAACGTCGAATAATCTAAGAACGATTTTTGGATGCATAAAACATGATATGAAATAGAAAAACATTTCTAAACCTCATGAGCCAAGAGTGATGTCTGTATGTGTACAATTTTTTTCAAATGGAATTACATCCCCATTTTAGACTGGTTAATTACAAAATACCTAATAACAAAATATAAGGAAACAAATATATAACTCAAAATGATGTAATCGACTACTAGCGCCATCTAGTTAAGAACATTGTAATTATTTGCTTAATCTTGAGAGTGAAATAGGAAACATTAATGTAACAGAAATGACAGATGAATCTTAAAGTTTATAAGATATTTTTAACTTGCTTCTCATGCAGTCATTCTCATCACAATCAAGATCACACTGGAATCCTGTCATTATTCTACGAATGTTTCCATCTTTCCCATGCACTAATCAGTATGCAGCTCATTGCTAAGTTATCACGTCGCTATGAACATCCTATTCCTCCATTTACATTAAAAATATTCAAGTTTTTCTATAAATATGTCGTTTACATTGTTATAGTGTTGTTTTATAATTATGACATCCGATTCGGAGAAAGAAATAAGTAATGTTAATTTAAACCCTTATTCTTCTTAAAAATCCTACCTCTAAACCCCTGATATACTTAATCTATTTTATTTATTTAATAATTGTTTTAAGAATTTTCTTCTCATTTTTAAAAAATTGCAATTTTACCATCTAATAGAAGAAAAATGAAAATTTCACTTGAAGGTAAATTCTTAGTTATTAGCATTTTGTATATGTAATGAAATCCAAACCTCCCAGAAAAATCAAAATTTGCTAACTTACCTATTTTACCTTCTTATCTATTGTTGATTTTTCTACTCTATATTCAACAACAACTTCTAAAAACGCCATAAAGTATTAAAAAATATCTCCTTAAAATTTAAATATTTCAATTCTAGACACATAATATTAGATAACATCTATTAAAAACAACAATACATTAAATAATAATAATAACTAGAAATCAAAAGTGTCTTATTATGCGTACCCTTACCTCTACCAATCAACATTGCCTCCCGGGAGATGCACGACACTTGCATATTAAGAACAAAACCTTCATCATACGATAATCACCCTTATTACATAAACAATAGAAGCTATATAAATACTTAAATTAACGAAAAAGTTCCAAGCAATTATCACTCTTAATTTATGAGTAATAGAGTTCAATATTCTTTACAAATAATTTTTTACAGAATTATTTTGTATGTCAAGCTTTTATAAACCTTAATTATAAAGAAATAAAGTTGATAATAGCTCATCTCTTATTTTTGTTATTACGATTGTTATATTTCAAAGCATTCTATATTTTTATGAGGTAATAGATTTTATTTTTTTTTTCGTTTCAGCAAAGTATACGTAAAGATTTGATCTTGATTGAACTGTAAAGGTGATAGGTTCAGTAACTTCAGAAAATAAATATCGGCAAGCAATTATGACTCTTAATCATAAACAAGCAAAGTTCAATATTCTATATGAATAAATTTTTATACTTAATTCAACTTTTATTTCAAGCCATTGTGAACCGAAATGCAGAAACTTTAGAGTTGATAATCGCTCGTTATACTTCGTGCAATGCTCCTGGACACATCAATGCATTTAAAACGTCTATGAAATTTGAATTAACTTGACGATTTGTTACATTTCAAAGCTTTTTATTAAATATTTTTATGATGTAAATGGTTTTTGTGTTTTTTTTAATTGAGCCCTTTTTTTAATACTCTGAAAGTTTTTGTCGAGTATTTCTATTCTTTGGTAGTAGTCGATGACGTGTTGCAGAGGGTTGATGATATTTGGCATTTCAGTATTTAAATGTTTTTGATACTTCCATTCTGTTTTCAGTATTTTTCTCTTCAAAATTGTGAAAGAAAAAGCCTCTATTTACAAACGAATACACTACAATCGTGTCGACCATCTGGTCTACGAGTAAGTTAGGTTTGGGAATCTTTAAGCTATATATTCTTTTGCTAAGTTATTGAAGGAATTTGGCTGGTGAGAATATATTTATACATCTATAAAGCATAAATTACTCGTATACATTCTAAAGACGACTTTGTCCAAAAAGTAATAAACCAACCCAAGTTCGGACAACATAAAATAAGAGTTAAAAACAACAGGAGTTGAAAAGCATAACGATCTTCACAAGACTGCACTTTATCACCTCAAGGATCATATTAAGCTTGTTGTACACAGCGAACTTGTTTAAAAATATATTTTATACCTTATTTCTTTTATAGATAAAATATTTCTTTTATAGTAAATCCTGCATTTTACTTCTGTCACTGTACTAAATTGTAGATAACTCATTTTGTATTATTTGTATTACAGTTTCATCAGAACTTCAGCAATCACTTTTTTGGAAGACTGGAGACAAACAAGCAGACAGTCTGTTTTAAGGTAAAGATACAATCGCCTATGAAAAAACGCCTCTCCCTCTTCAATAAATCCAATGAAGAATAAAGGGAAGAGAGACTGGAGTGCTGTGGTTTTAGTGGATACAAAGCAACACCTAGAACCTACTGAAATCCATAAATGGAAGAGGAGAAATCTAGATTCACATGTCAGTTTCAGAAAGGATCCTCTACCACAAAGAGTTACTCGCTTTTCGCGAAAAGCTCTCCCAGCGGCTTCGGCTCAAGGAAATTGAATTTCAATGCGTTAGCCTCGTGGGTAAAAAAATTAAAATGAATCAAGTACCTACTCTAGTTGAGAGTATAAAAGTAACGATAACCGTATTTAGAAATATCAATCTCTCGGAGCGTAAAATCCAAGAGAATTTATTAGCATGATCTTTTATTGTATAAGCGGCCTAATGCAGCGCTACGGGATCGCGTGTACTCCTGATGGGTTTTTAATCGGTTCTAGATAATTAGCGTTAAACTTATAAATTATTTTTCGTTTTTGCTTCAGAAAACAATGTTTTAATTACGACAATATTTTGTTGAGAAAATGTTACGCGAACTTTACTAATTGGGCGAAATAGAAATTTCACTTATCGAATGAAGTATATTCCTGTGTTTTGTGCCCTTTATTGACGAGAACTGATTTGGTGATGTGCGAACTAACTATAATAATTGAAGTTTTATGACTGGGGAACGGGCGCGCCCATAGAAGATAGAAGATTCATCAAGATAAAGCAAGATCCAGTATCAGTGCCATGCGTACAGTGTGTATTCTTCTTTATCAACTGACAAACTAATAAGAAACTAAAAAATATATGCACAGCTTCCACACATATATGTAAATTGATTGACATAATCCATACAAGTTGGAGTGTCTGTTTGTAATATTAAAATAATCGTTGTTTATTAAATGCATACGGACGTACACGGTACATATACCAAAACAATTTTTTCAATTTTTGTCTATCTGTCTGTTTGTTCCGGCTAATCTCTGAAATGGCTGGACCGATTTTGACGGGAGTATCACTAGCAGATAGCTGATGTAACAAGGAGTAATTTAGAATATTTAACATCTCGCTACGACCCATAGGAGGAGAGCAACACGCGAACGAAATCGCGCGGGTCGGTTAGTATGACGATAAATGTTGATGATGTAAGAAAAAGTCAATCTGCCTGGGAGCATTTATTGTAAACTCTGCCTTAGCTGATGTGACCCTACGATTAAAAAAACATGTAGACTGATTTGCTTTAATACCTGTACGAAGCCGGGGCGGGTCGCTAGTAAAATAAAATTAATGCGAAGGGTCTTTATATAACTAAAACTGAAACAGTATATTTTTTTTATTTTGTTTGTATGTTTGCAGGTGGATCACGCAGAAACTACTACACGAAATTAGATACGGTTTTCATAGTCATATTGCTGCAGGTTCAACTTAAAATCTAGGTTGTGTTTCACTTAAATCAGATTTCAGAATAAAAGTTACTGTAATTTACAAATGTTTTATCTAGAACGATAACGCTTCTACACCTTTATTAACTTTGAACTTAAATTTAATAACAGAGCTTTAGAAAAACTATCTTTATAGATAAAATAATTCTTAATGCTAAGGGTTTAAGGTTCAATATAGTTAATATGACGGGGTTCAATTATGATATTCATTAATCACTTAATATAATGGCGTCTGGAGGGATAATATGCAACCTTTTTGACTGACCCTAACAGACGCCAAGGGCACGTTTACACGTCTACTTTTATGACTAAAATATTTATATGTTAGAACAGTACCTGGGGTTTCTGGTCCGAGTGAAAGCTGTATTAAAATGTTCTTTACATGATGTAGACACTCACCATCTAGTACTCGTTCTTGTGTAGCAATAAAGTACAAAACTTACATGATCTTCAAAAAAACACTACTGTCTTCTTGGATTCATTAGTACCAAGCAGACAGTAAAGCTCTTAAGTATTTAAAAAAAATAAAATACCAGTTAATTCCCAGAAACTATAGCTAGATACTTATAAAATATAGTTTAAAATATTAAGTTCATCATATCCAGTAAGTACGTACTCATTTCCTCTCAACATTAAGTGGTATAAGATAATATCTGAAACGCATGAACATGTCTGATGTCTGATCGATACAAACATACAATTTTGATATTATTTATTATAACAATAAAGAGGCGATCATATCGCGCGTGCACACGCCTGAGGACTGATGTTCAATAAACTACAAATGTATACGTTTATCATATAATCTTTATATACTTGTACATACTAATGATATTATAAAAAGTTCTGTATCTAGTATTATATCGAGCGCTAGGAAAAAAATCTAGTACATATTATACCGGGGTCTAGGAAATAACCTAATATTATAGCGGGCTCTAGGAAAAAAATCTAGTATTATATCGGGCTCTAGGAAAAAAATCTAGTATTATATCGGGCTCTAGGAAAAAAATCTAGTATTATATCGGGCTCTAGGAAAAAATCTAGTATTATATCGGGCTCTAGGAAAAAAATCTAGTATTATATCGGGCTCTAGAAAATAATTTAGTATTATATCGGGCTCTAGGAAAAAAATCTAGTATTATATCGGGCTCTAGAAAATAATTTAGTATTATATCGGTGTCTAGGAAAAAAATCTAGTATTATATCGGGCTCTAGAAAATAATTTAGTATTATATCGGGCTCTAGAAAATAATTTAGTATTATATCGGGCTCTAGGAAAAAAATCTAGTATTATATCGGGCTCTAGAAAATAATTTAGTATTATATCGGTGTCTAGGAAAAAAATCTAGTATTATATCGGGCTCTAGAAAATAATTTAGTATTATATCGGGCTCTAGGAAAAAAATCTAGTATTATATCGGGCTCTAGAAAATAATTTAGTATTATATCGGGCTCTAGGAAAAAAATCTAGTATTATATCGGGCTCTAGGAAAAAATCTAGTATTATATCGGGCTCTAGAAAATAATTTAGTATTATATCGGGCTCTGGGAAAAAAATCTAGTATTATATAGGGCTCTAGAAAATAATTTAGTATTATATCGGGCTCTGGGAAAAAAATCTAGTATTATATCGGGCTCTAGAAAAAAAATCTAGTATTATATCGGGCTCTAGGAAAAAAATCTAGTATTATATCGGGCTCTAGAAAATAATTTAGTATTATATCGGGCTCTAGGAAAAAAAATCTAGTATTATATCGGGTTCTAGGAAAAACATCTAGTATTATATCGGGCTCTAGAAAATAATTTAGTATTATATCGGGCTCTAGGAAAAAATCTAGTATTATATCGGGCTCTAGAAAATAATTTAGTATTATATCGGGCTCTAGGAAAAAATCTAGTATTATATCGGGCTCTAGGAAAAAAATCTAATATTATATCAGGTTTTAGAAAAAAACTTCTAATATTATATAGGGCTCTAGAAAAAAAACGAGTATTAATTGGGCTTTAGGAAAAAAATTTAGTACAATATCGGCCACTAGGAAAAGGAACTTTTATTATATGAATCTCAAAAAAACTTTAATACTGTATCGATCTCTAGGAAAAAAAATCTAGTATTACATCGATCTCAAGAATATATAAAAAAGTCAATAATATTTAATAATAAAATCTAAAAATTTGATATTACTTAATTTAATTATTGTTTTAATATATTTATTGTATTAATAGAAGTAGTTTATTTTAAAAGTATAAAATTTTATTTCAAATAAATTATATTTAAATTTTATCCATAAAAAAAAATTAAAGAATTAAAATAAATATGTCAAATTAATACATAATACGAAATAATAAATTAAAATAAGAATCTAAAAATATATTTATTCACAGAAAAAGAAGCTACTTGATTAATATTTAGTGAAATTTAGAGTTTATGAATGAATGAATGATATTCTAGATAATAAGTGAGTGAGTTGAATAAATCAATGACATCAATTAATCTCAATCAATAATCTTTAAATGATGTATTTAAAATAATTTGTGTACAAAACACTCAAATTAGGAATCAATTTTCAATCTGTAAAACCTTATGATTATGGATTGATAGAATCCACTTTCAAATTTGTCAAATATAAAATTCATGAGAGACCGATTGTGTGGATTAATGAATAAAAAGTTTTCCTTATCTTTTAGATTTATCTTATTAAGTGGATATCGTTGATTACATAAAAATTTACTAAAGAATTGTAGAGCACAGAAAATAAACATTAAATGATTTTGAAATCCAAATTGATTAAACAAACTTATCAAAAGCTTTTAGGAGAGAACTATAAAAAGGTTTCCCCCATTATATATTCAGCGCAAATAACTTTACAAATTCAATGGGACGTCGCTACGTTTTAATCACTTGTTCTCACGATGATCCATTTTTATTTTGACATTAAAATAAAATTCAACTAAAATATTTCATTTAGTTTTATAGAAAGTTCAAATTTCTTATCCATATTGATTTAAACGATGAACTACATTCATCTTTGTAACTCTTCCCTAGATTTTGAAATACACATATAATTGAACCTTAGTCTGGTTGTAATAAAGGTATTGTTAATGTCGAGAATTCCTGAGATTTCCTGATGCGTGCGATGCGTTAATAATTTGTAGCTCAGTGGTTCGGGCGTTGGATTCACGATCGATAGGTCGCGGGTTCAAATCCCGGACATTGGACTACTGGCGTGGCCCACTCCTGATACAAGCATGCAAGCTTATTAGGAAGGGTAAAGGGCAAACTAGTACATGTGATCCATAGTGCTAGTAATCTTTAAAAAAAAAAATTATGATGTACAATTTGAGTGCCTTTGGCTTCATTTTGTTGTGTGATTTTAAATTATTGCATGACATCATTTTTATCTTTTGGATTTCTCAAACTTCTAGTATTTCTCAATATTATTTAATATAGCAATATCCCATAGTTACTAAGTAATATAGTGTTTACGAGGTGAACGAGCCGCGCTGTCCGTGTGACTGTCGGCGGCGCCGTAACTTTAACATTGTATGAAAAACGCAAAGAGCGGCGACTTTTAATTATTCCATGTTTGTAAAGGTACTTACTTTATACGTTTATTGTATTCACTGACAAGTATAAATTTCTGTCATTTTTAACACAAATAAACGGTTAAAGAAATTTTAATGGTTTTGATAAAACTACATAAATATAACCATTTTTGCCTTCAGATCTACCGTGAACACATTTACAGCAAATAAAAATATCTTTATTTACTTGAAAGTGCCTCAATATTTTATTCCCTAAATCTTCTTAATTTCTTGAAAACTATTTCACTATACATAAATTATTAAGTTAACATAGGGCATTGGAGTTAGTTATAATGCAGTCGAGTGCGCTTAGCGATCCTGCATCGTCTCACTATGACGGGGAGGGTAACCGCGGAGGTTTAGTGGGTATTGCAATGGTTTTGCTGTCCGTGAGTCCCACATAACCATATATGCGTAAATGCATTCCTCCGCGATAACAAAAAAAAGGACATTGGAGTTATGAACAAAATTTTCTGGGTTAATCCACTCATTACAATATTAATGTCAATACTCCTTTCATAGACTTTTATAAATAGACGCATTACACTACTGCACATCACTGCACTAAAAACGGACATTATCGAACGATAACGTGCTGATGTTTTATCTATGCTTTTCTGAAAGAAGGGAAAGAAAAAGCCTATCAGCAGTCAAACTTATTAGAAAGGGACGAATATATAAAGTCAGTTTCGTGAGTTCGACTTCGATTTCATTCATTCACTCCTGTTTGTAAAAAGCTACTTAAATTGTAACTGTGATTTTGCTATAAAAATGAAAATGTTACATGGTCAAGCAGCCAGCTGGCGTATAATCCACCATGTTATGGTCAGCTGACTTTATTTTTCCTTCAATATACTAGGTAAACTATAAACCGACAAATTTTCAAATAGGAGGAAATAACTGAAAAAAAAACATTTTTTTCTACATGTTTGGGATGCTGCCACTGCTCGCCCCACCCACGGAATTACAGCTAACGGTCACGAGTAATCATAATATTAACCCCTTATGCATTTCACGAATTCTCGCTTGGGAGGGACTTGGTCATGAAAATCTGTCACTGGCTCCCGTAAAGAGTAAATAGCACTTATACATTTCGGAGAATAGTAAAAGATTATCGAATAATCGAATCGTCATCGCTATCTATGGCGTTGGAGTAGGTTTGACAGTCTAACTGAAGTCGTGCGCGGTCTCTCAAGGAGTGAAGTAATCCCTGGATAGTGTTAGTGTTGTTCAGTGCAGTGTTAGTGCTGGGAGTGCTGTCCGATTAAAGTCACATGAGTACGTTGCGATTTAATTGTCACGACTTGTGTAGGGTTAGGTTTATGTGAGTTTAACCTTGGATTTAGACAAAGAGCCTGAGCAGTGGAAATGAGTGTTAGAATTCTGTTAAAAGGCCTTTTAAGCCTACACCTTGGTCACAACTTCACAAGTCCAAGATACTGCTTAGGTTTCTCACGTAATTGTAAAAGATCATAATGTTCAGTTATTTATCGGTTCAGTAGCAGTGTCTACAAGTTAAGTTTTCCAATATTTCCCTCTCCTCTTTCCTTCTCATCATTGAAATCCCCGACATACATATTAGACACAAACAAGTAGATCTAATAAGATTCTCTTATAAACTAATTATGTTTCGGCTTGTATATAAAAATCTTAGCCACTTACAACTATTAAGGAAAACATTCTGGACGCCCTAAAGCAAGTATAAACAGCTCCTCATTACTTTATCACGATATTCTTTATAGCCAATAAACGCTAAGTTCCCTATAACTAGATAACATCTGACCATACTCGCGGGAGTTATTCGCACTTATAATGTTGGGCGAAAGGAAAACTACCTAATGAGTAGATTTATCTAATAGCTTAAGCTATAACCAATGGTTGGGATATGAAATTCAGACTCCTCGATGACGGTAACGGGAAAAGGCTTTTGTTCCTTGTCCATCTCGAACGATGGGATGCGATGTACTAACATTTAGGCTGACAGGTAAGTTGACTTAATCTGAATGGACACCACACCTCATACACTGATAGAATGTGTTGTATGGGTCCCTCAACGGAATAACTTATCGCTGGTATTTGATATATAATATATCTGGTATTATCGAATATTATAAGTGTCATGCTAGATAGTGACAGATGCTAGATGGCTGTTTCTGCCCAAAGATTACAATCAGAGATCGAAAACTAAGTACGAGTAAGTCCTTGAAAAAGAAATTACAAGAAGAAATCAATTCTAAATTGCTGGAGTATATGTTCACTATAGAATCCAAAAAATAGCCCTTTTATACATCACAAGCTTCTAGCTCGAAAAATGACGATACTTCCATAGAACTTTCATTCCCCCGCTTTCAAACCCTTACAACCCTTTGTCGCAGTTAAACGTAGCCTATGTCCTTTCTCAGGCTCTAGACTATCTGCGTACCAAATTTCATACAAATAGGTTCAGTAGTTTTGGCGTTAGAGCGTGACCATCCCCTATTCCTTATTGGTTTTTTACACCCTTGAGGATAAAACTTTTACAAAAGTTGAATGTCATATTTTTTATATTGATTTAAAAACCTTAAAAATAAATTTCAAGCTTCTAGCTCTAAAAAAAAAACTTTCATCCCCACTTTTCAACCCCTTAAAACCCTTTTTTCGTAATAATAAATACCCTATGTCCTTCCTCAGGCTCTAGACTATCTGTATACCAAATATCTTTTAAATCGGTTAAGTAATTTTGTCGTGAAAGCGCGACAGACAGACAAAGTTACTTTCGCATTTATAATATTAGTTAGGATGATGGAGGCGAAGAGACTAGTAGAGAGAGACTACTAGAGAGTTATAACTGGAATTGGAATGGAACGAAACAAAATTAAATACAATGGAAATCTATCTGGCATATACCAACATCAACATCTCCCAAAAGCCAAAATATTTAATTACGTAATACTTGAAATACTTCCTGCCTTAAAGAATGCACAATAATAGAGTCTACCCCCAACATTAATAAAATCGCAAGGATATTTGCTTACAAAAAAATCTGAACAACTTAAAAGGTAATTTAGATATCTTCTAAAGAAATTACTTTACATTTAGTGCTGATAGGGAGCGGATTATGGTTATAACTCAAGTTGCAAGACCATTTACAACTCTTGACGGGCAATACCCAATCTGTCTAGATTAAATCGGCGTTGGCGTAAAGAGGTAAATTAGGATTACCATTCTTTACGTTGAAAATGTGTAAATGAGGTAAATAAAAGTCAAGAATTGTCTTACGATTACAGCTAACCCTCTTTATTTTATTGCTACACGTACATGTGCGTACATATACGATAATTATAGTATTTAGTCATTTTCTACAGATTACAACTAATTATATACATTAATCTTTCGCAATATATAATGTAAACTCCATTAAACAACATTCGATTTAACAAACAAGCTCAATAACGTGGAATTTTTTTACTTTTATAATATACTATACCACTAAGTTAAATTTATGTTAGAGAGCTATTCTGACAATTTTCCGAAATAAGAAAATCCATTTTATACTAGATAAGAACGATTTTTTTCTACATACCTACCTGTTTATTTGAAGTTATGTTATTACAGATTTATTCTACCTTCATAAAGGTTCGCTAATTTTATATTGTTTCCTGTCAAACTGGACCAACTGATATTCAATAGAACCTATTTCATACTGACCTGAGAATCTTCTTGTCGTGGCCAGAATATTAGTTGTCCTAACTAATTTTGAGCTTAAAAGTAGCTTTTCATTCAAGTTTCATTTCAACAGTTCAATTCCAAGTGGACTCGTAATGTTAGTTTTTAAAAGCAAAATTTTCCTCCAATATAATAAGTACCTTTAGTCAAACATATATTTATCCTGATTCCTACCTGTATTCAGTAACAGGATCTTAACGACCGTGTAATAAGTTTTTTCCTCTAACCTTCCTACATAGAAATTAGATTCTACGAATCGATTTAATCTTTTAATGGGAGGTCTCATTTTGGGTATCGAAAAAGATGCATTTTTATCACGCGCAAGTAAATTGCTTAATTTTAACCAAGATAATGTAATCTGTTGTTTTCTTTTACGCATCGAAGCAAGTCTCAAAAATCTAATAGGGTGTCATATAATTGGTTATCTGGAGATATGTAAAAGACAAACAGACTCGTCTTTAGTCAGACTCAATCCAGCGACGTTGTCGTCAACCACACCCACCATACAAGAGAGAGAACCCCACTATAATAGATTTAATAAGGATCTAAATCTAGTTGTCGTGCCTTTAATATTGTCGTAGTTTTTTCAAATAGAGTAGACAATCAGAGGTTTTAAATTAGGACGTGCCTTTATGGTCTTCAGGATCTTTGCCTAATCATCGACATACCATCGTGTTCTTCTAATATAAAATAATATAAAATCTACAGGAATTAAGTAATTATTTTAAAGCTGCTTTATCCGGATTTAAAATTAACTTATTTATGAGCTTAATTTGAGTAAAACGAATTTCCCGAGGATTTCCTTAAACAAATAAACAAAAACTACTAATGGTATATCCGTTGTATTTATTTCATTTCATAATAAAGAATACCTCATGGATTAAAACCTTCAAAACAAACTCAACACTCACTCAAACTTAATTCACTCATGTTCTCATATCTTTTTTTGGCATACTAAATCTGATTTTTAAGCATTTTTTTTTAAATCTTTTATTAATTATTTTTATGTTTATTTCCAGAATTCCATGGTTTTATAAGTTAAACATGATTACAAGTATTATTATAAATCTACTAAGAAAAAAAACTGAAGACTTCTGTTAAAGAGATGGGTCTCATAGAAAGGTGATCTCCCTTTATTATTGTGAAGTTCTTTTCTAAATTCGTATTTCGGCAAGAAGCGATAGTAATAATTAGAAGGGTCGTATTTGGGGAACCCAAAACACAAAGTGCGCATGTGCGTCTGTGTAGCATCACCCCAGTACATTCACCTCTGCAGAGGGACGTGGCGCAAGGTCGCATAACACGAGGTGCTTACAGATGAATTCTTTATACACATATATACAGATATACACTAAATATATACACGCCTTGTGACCCAGGCGCAGGTGGACGCTCACTATCCATTGCTCGACCTCGCTACTCGACATATAAGTAAATTTACGACCGAAATTAGCAATCAATCAGTCTCAGGATTGTGGATTGAAAACAATAAAAATAATTAAAAATCTATTTTCTATCTATAACCCAAAGATTTTGAAATCACTTAATATATCAAGAGCTTATAAAGTTATCAAAAAAACTGAATTTCACGTATAGATAAAAATTCCTATCCTGTTTCAAGATGTTTTTTTCACACTCAACTCTAATATCAAAAACCATTCAACACATTTTAATGAAATTATTAGTCAGTCTTGAGAGATAGGATAGTTTTTTATCCCGGTAATATGGTGCTGGAAATGTCCAAATCAAAATTCAAAATGTCTAATAATTTACACTAGATCAGAATATAATTTTAGAGGTTAAGAAATGTTTTAATGTTTTTTATCTTATATCACGTTTGGAAAACTAAAAATCTATTGATATAAATATATAGTAAGCTTGTATTTTTTCATATATATTTCAAATTAAAGGATTGCACAAACCAACCAAACTATAAAACTGTAACAATATCTTAGAACTTACAAGAAAAATTCTCGACGACATTTACTATATCGAATATTAGATTCGGTCCTTTTTCATATTCAACAGAATATATTTTCTGTATCCCTTCTCATCTGATTAAAGTCGTAAGCAAGTTTCCAGGCAAATTTCTTTACGCAGAAAATTCTGATACTTTAACCAAGCAAAAAGGATAAGAAAACATGGAAAGAATAAGAAATATTATAAGTAGCCTTCAGTATTCGAATAGAATATATGAAGTAGAATAATATTTTTTGTAGATTAATTTAAATAGCAATTAAAACAATACAAATTATAGTTAAATATATGAATGATGTGGATTTCGTTTAATTCCGAAATCATCGATATATTTCATTAAATTTGAGAATCTATGTCATATTTTATTTCATTTTCCGTTAGTTTATTTATCTAATAAAAACATAATTTATATATAAACTGATAATAAAGGCATAAAAATTCGTAGTTTTTTACGAATATCAAGAGAGAGAGAGAAGAGCACATTAAAAATATATCACTGCTTCCATTACGATTAGAGTGAATGTCACAGAAAGGATTTATATCTCCTCTACCTCTTAATAGTCATTGGAATCCCTTTACTATCTTTCACAATAAAATACAGGATAATGTACAGTAACAAAGCAATTCTGAAAAGTTTACGCTAAACAGATCTTATACGAACTTCCGTTACTAAACAATGAAAATGAAAAAAAGCTATTCATACCAACAACAATAACTTTGAAAAGAGTCGAGTACACGGAGTACTGAGAGGCAACCTCCTTTCAGAGCAATGCGGGACCGGAGTACACACGAGAATCAGTTATTCCCAAAGTGGGCTATATCGAGCACTAAGGACTAAGGGTCGATGATGTGCAAAGGAAAAAGAATTTGAGTTCATCATCAATCATTGGATATAGACTTTTAAATTGAATGATTATGTATGGTTAGTGGCTCCAGGAACATGACACCCGGTTTTGGAAAATTTTGACTTTTTTTTGTGATTCTTATCCATTTTCGTTTGTAGTTGTATGTAGTAAAAAAAATTTCGTTTGTAGTAATTTCAAAAAAAAATTATGTAACTTCAAAAAAATCGCAGCCCCCGCCTTTGATAAAATTTAAATTTAGCAATTGGTATTTATAGAGGATCGATTGTAGTTGTTTGTAGTGAAAAAATTTTTGTTTGTTTGTATTGGAAAAAAAAGTTTAAAAAAAAATTTTGTTTTCCAAAGTTTATAAAATTTTTTTTTTCATATTATAGAAAATATTGAAAATTTCTATTCAACTAAAAATTACTACAAATGACAAGAAAGGTTCTATCTTCAAATACCAAACGAAAGAGACCTCTCTGTGTCTCTACGTTCAACTACACACCATTACAATCGAAATAAACACTTGTATATTAAAATACTGACAACTACAAACGAAATAGAAGCTTGTATCTTCAATAACTGACTACTACAAACGAAATAGAAGCTTGTATCTTCAATAACTGACTACTACAAACGAAATAGAAGCTTGTATCTTCAATAACTGACTACTACAAACGAAATAGAAGCTTGTATCTTCAATAACTGACTACTACAAACGAAATAGACATCTCTATCTTCAATAACTGACTACTACAAACGAAATAGACATCTCTATCTTCAATAACTGACTACTACAAACGAAATAGAAGCTTGTATCTTCAATAACTGACTACTACAAACGAAATAGAAGTTTATATCTTCAATAACTGACTACTACAAACGAAATAGAAGCTTGTATCTTCAATAACTGACTACTACAAACGAAATAGAAGCTTGTATCTTCAATAACTGACTACTACAAACGAAATAGAAGCTTGTATCTTCAATAACTGACTACTACAAACGAAATAGACATCTCTATCTTCAATAACTGACTACTACAAACGAAATAGACATCTCTATCTTCAATAACTGACTACTACAAACGAAATAGAAGCTTGTATCTTCAATAACTGACTACTACAAACGAAATAGACATCTCTATCTTCAATAACTGACTACTACAAACGAAATAGAAGTTTGTATCTTCAATAACTGACTACTACAAACGAAATAGACATCTCTATCTTCAATAACTGACTACTACAAACGAAATAGACATCTCTATCTTCAATAACTGACTACTACAAACGAAATAGAAGCTTGTATCTTCAATAACTGACTACTACAAACGAAATAGAAGTTTATATCTTCAATAACTGACTACTACAAACGAAATAGAAGCTTGTATCTTCAATAACTGACTACTACAAACGAAATAGAAGCTTGTATCTTCAATAACTGACTACTACAAACGAAATAGAAGCTTGTATCTTCAATAACTGACTACTACAAACGAAATAGACATCTCTATCTTCAATAACTGACTACTACAAACGAAATAGACATCTCTATCTTCAATAACTGACTACTACAAACGAAATAGAAGCTTGTATCTTCAATAACTGACTACTACAAACGAAATAGACATCTCTATCTTCAATAACTGACTACTACAAACGAAATAGAAGTTTGTATCTTCAATAACTGACTACTACAAACGAAATAGAAGCTTGTATCTTCAATAACTGACAACTACAAACGAAATAGACATCTCTATCTTCAATAACTGACTACTACAAACGAAATAGAAGCTTGTATCTTCAATAACTGACTACTACAAACGAAATAGAAGCTTGTATCTTCAATAACTGACTACTACAAACGAAACAGAAGCTTGTATCTTCAATAACTGACTACTACAAACGAAACAGAAGCTTGTATCTTCAATAACTGACTACTACAAACGAAATAGAAGTTTGTATCTTCAATAACTGACTACGTTTATTTCGTTTGTAGTTATTAGTTTTTGGAAATACAAGCGTTAATTTCGTTTGTAGTAGTCAGTATTTGAAGATACAAGCGTTTATTTCGTTTGTAGTTATTAGTTTTTGGAAATACAAGCGTTTATTTCGTTTGTAGTAGTCAGTATTTGAAGATACAAGCGTTTATTTCGTTTGTAGTAGTCAGTATTTGAAGATACAAGCATTTATTTCGTTTGTAGTTATTACTTTTTGGAAATACAAGCGTTTATTTCGTTTGTAGTAGTCAGTATTTGAAGATACAAGCGTATATTTCGTTTGTAGTAGTCAGGTTTTGAAGATACAAGCGTTTATTTCGTTTGTAGTTATTAGTTTTTGGAAATACAAGCGTTTATTTCGTTTGTAGTAGTCAGTATTTGAAGATACAAGCGTATATTTCGTTTGTAGTTATTAGTTTTTGGAAATACAAGCGTTTATTTTGTTTGTAGTAGCCAGTATTTGAAGATACAAGCGTATATTTCGTTTGTAGTAGTCAGGTTTTGAAGATACAAGCGTTTATTTCGTTTGTAGTTATTAGTTTTTGGAAATACAAGCGTTTATTTTGTTTGTAGTAGCCAGTATTTGAAGATACAAGCGTATATTTCGTTTGTAGTAGTCAGGTTTTGAAGATACAAGCGTTTATTTCGTTTGTAGTAGTCAGGTTTTGAAGATACAAGCGTTTATTTCGTTTGTAGTAGTCAGGTTTTCAAGATACAAGCGTTTATTTCGTTTGTAGTAGTCAGGTTTTGAAGATACTAGCGTTTATTTCGTTTGTAGTAGTCAGTATTTGAAGATACAAGCATATATTTCGTTTGTAGTAGTCAGGTTTTGAAGAATCAAGCGTATATTTCGTTTGTAGTAGTCAGGTTTTGAAGATACTAGCGTCTATTTCGTTTGTAGTAGTCAGTTCTTGAAAATACAAGCTTCTATTTCGTTTGTAGTAGTCAGTTCTTGAAAATACAAGCGTTTATTTCGTTTGTAGTAGTCAGTATTTGAAGATACAAGCATATATTTCGTTTGTAGTAGTCAGGTTTTGAAGAATCAAGCGTATATTTCGTTTGTAGTAGTCAGGTTTTGAAGATACTAGCGTCTATTTCGTTTGTAGTAGTCAGTTCTTGAAAATACAAGCTTCTATTTCGTTTGTAGTAGTCAGAATATGAAGAAGTCAGTATTCGAAGCTACAAGCTTCTATTTTGTTTATAGTAGTCAGTATTTGAAGATACAAGCATATATTTCGTTTGTAGTAGTCAGGTTTTGAAGATACAAGCGTATATTTCGTTTGTAGTAGTCAGGTTTTGAAGATACTAGCGTCTATTTCGTTTCTAGTAGTCAGTTCTTGAAAATACAAGCTTCTATTTCGTTTGTAGTAGTCAGAATATGAAGAAGTCAGTATTCGAAGCTACAAGCTTCTATTTTGTTTATAGTAGTCAGTATTTGAAGATACAAGCTTTCATTTCGTTCGTTTTTAGTTATTTGTTGTTTAATGTACATTTGCTGTTTTTCAATACCGGTATCTGACGTTTGTTAAATAAATAATTTAAAAAAAATTGAAAAAAAATTTGAAAAAAAAAAATTTTTTTTCTTTAAAACTTTTTTTCTTGATTACTACAAACAAATTTTTTTTGCTACAAACAACTACAAACGATCCTCTATACATACCAATCGCTAAATTTAAATTTCATTAAAGTCGGGGGCTGCGATTTTTTTTAAGTGTCATAATTTTTTTTCGAAATTACTACAAACGAAATTTTTTTTACTACATACAACTACAAACGAAAATGTATAAGAATCACAAAAAAAAGACAAGATTTTTCAAAATTGGGTGTCAAGTTCACATAGCCATGGTTAGTTAAATGATTTCATTCCAAATCCAATATGGCGGACGGCCTAAGATGGCGGATCAGTTATATTTTATGTACGTCCATGATATGGTTAATAAACGAAAATATTAATTATTTAGCGTGAAAAATACGAAAAAAAGAAAATGGTGGAGAGCCCAAGATGGAGGATCAGTTATTTAATTCTTCCCGTATCATATGTGCTTCAACTTATTTTAGAAAATTCAAAATAAAAGCTGTAGAAATGTTTTTTACTCTAAAATTTGTCGTCAGACGTGATGAAATTGTGTATGATATATTAGAAAACGGGATCCAAGATAAGGAGAAAGTGAAGTGAGGTTAACAATATGGCAAGTGGTCTACTAGTCAAATAAGTTTGGAAACCTCTGCTACAGAGTGTAGACTGTAGGCTACAGCCGCGACCGTTTAACTCCATCGTTATATTGCTATAGTGTTTTGCACTAGTTTCCTGTCCTAGTTTCGCTTGTGAAAATGCACGAAAAAGCGAATAATTTTGTGTGTTTAATTATCCTGAACCGACTCGCAATTATAAACTTGACTGCTTTTGGAATTGTGAGTGTTGTACGCATTCAACTGCAGCGTTATATTAAAATCTGCAATTGTTTGGACTACAAAACCAAATCCCTTAAAATCTAGGCCTTTGCCAACTCGTAAGTATGAGTTTTTTTTGGTTTCCCAAAATTTATATTTTTTTTTAATGATAGATAAGGTGCAAACGAGCAGACGGTCCACCTGATGGTAAGTAGCCACCATCGCCCATGGACATCGACAAAAAAAGAGAGTATCTCTTGTTTTGTCGATGCGTTGCATGCTCGAAGATAGAGTGGGGAGGGGGAGAGAAGAAAAAAAATGCTGCAGTTTCAGTGGATCCTGAGCAAGAGACCAGAGTCCACTGGGTCCGCAGCATTAATGGGATGGGAGAGGGAGGGGGTAAGTAACGCGTCTATGACACTTGGCGATCGGATTCGCATGCTGGTGGTCGCAAGCCAGTCGGGGAACAGATCCCCTACCACCAAGGGAATATTTATGTTAGCAATACATTTAATTGGAAATTGATGGTCATTTAAAGAGTATCTACTTGCTAGATAGCAAAAAACCTCTGTCCAGGTAGATCAGATAATCTGATTAATCATTTCATAGAGTGAAAATTGTCAACGTAGTGAAAATAGAAGTCCATGTGTAATTTAACTGCTTGGTGTCCTGAATTAATAGAAGCTCTTGTTAACAGGCATTTGGGGCGCAAATCCTATGCACTGTTTGATTTTATGTCCATGCCATTATTTTGTGTTACTATACAGTATAAGCTATAATTTCTTCCAGGTCCATAGCATTAACAAATATCGATTTTTTAAATATTTAAGTAAAAATAAAAGCGGCCTAATTTCTAGTTCAGTCTATTACATAAACAACGTCTGTATTTCGTTGGCAACTCTCCTGATATAACTTGGAAAATACTCTACGCATGCGACAGAGTACCCAATGTTTTACTCTCCATGTTATCATTAAATGTATTTATATATATTTTATGTATAAAATTTACATATAGAATGTGCCTGTTAATATATTGCAAGCAAAACATTGGAGTGTAATTAAACCTTTCTTTCACAATAGGATAATACAATATGTTAATCTTATTTAAACCATATCATCCAAAGCCTTAAAAGAAAGACTTTTAATATTTAATATTAAAAAAATAATATTCAAATTATTTATATATCGAACTACGGAATTTTATTTTAACGTTTAATATGATAGTTACATTTGAAGTAAATATAAGTATGTGTGACTTATAAATTATTGTTTCCAATATTTCTACAATAATGTATAAATTGTATAGTATGTATATATATAGGTATAAAAAAGGATTTTATACCTATAAATGAATAGATACTAAAACCTTTAAATCGTAACCATATGGACGTGTAATTATAAGCAGCATCATACTAATAAAATTAAAACATTTTGAACTAAGGAATCAATAGGCGCAGGTCTTTCATCTTTGATATACTTAAACTGAAGGTAGGAGTTCAAAAATTTTATGTTTACATTGCTGATAAGTAGTATTTGTAGCTGAAAATCTGTTATTTATCCAACTAGGAATTTCTATACCACAAGCATTGGTAAATAAGCCATTAAGGATATTAAACACTTATATAATATAGATTATAGAGCCTAATTTTATAGTCTCATACAAACGTCTCAAGTTACACATGTTTATGATGATTAATTAGACCTCAAACGCTATTCTTCATGTCGACAATAAGCACAGAGGCAATTGTTACCACTGAACAATACATACTGAGCAACCCTTGTTAGTTTAGGTCCTGCTATTTACATACAAATCTTAACTCACCCCTTGCGAAAAATCTCCAAATCCACTGAAAATTCACCACCAACATATAAAGCACATCACTTTTATTACATAACACTATATCTACAGTATGTAAATAATATACTTCGGTGTCTGTTTATATTATTATCGGCGTTTTGTGAAGTGCGAACCGTCGCGCGCGATTCAGATCGGCGACTGGACGGTATCGAGCGAGCGGCCGCCACTCCCCGCACCTCTCTAAACCAATTTATAATACATACGGCGACGCAGCATCCCTATTCAGCAACCCCGAGGGAAAAACAACCCTAAAATATTAATATAGAATCCAGTTTTGTACACACAACGATTGCCGCAGAGGCAAAAGCGTCGGTAGTTTTTACAGAATCGCGAAGGGTGCGAATGGTATAGTCGATTTATAATTGAAATGAAGCGTTTGACTTGCAATGAGTGATTGCAGTTTCTAATTAGGTACTTCCCACCCCACCCCAATAGTTTCTGCCTGTAAAAAAGCTTACTTTAATGAAAAACAAACGAATTAACAAACAGTCAAGTCTTTTTTTTTAATTAAGGCAAGATATGTGTAATCTCTACAAAATCGTAACTCGTTTGTGAAAAGTCTGTCTGGTCTCCAGATAAAATATGAGTCTCTCAATTTCCTAGGCCTCTCTATTAGCCTAACTGAGTAAAGAATAGTTTGCTCCATAACTTATAGAAATACATATTTTTATGTTTGAACATAGACGAAGTAAATCTTCTTATATATAAAATTCTCGTGTCACAGTTACCATACTCCTCCGAAACGGCTCGACCGATTTTTATGAAATTTTGTGTACATGTCGGGTAAGTCTGAGAATCGGCCAACATCTAATTTTTAAACCCCTAAGTGATGACGGTAGCCCACGGTGGCATAACAACGTTTGCTGGGTCAGCTTGTAATATATATACGAACTAAGAAGCTAGAGTTTGCGTAATTATAAGAGTTTTTTTTACATAAACCTCCTTATCCTTCATCTCCTTCGTTGTAAATTTCATACACTTCTATATGTTATTGGTGAGATCAAAACATGACATAGAATTGGACGGATTGTGAGATAGTAGTAAGTTATAAGCGCTGGGAACACATTCATAAAAGCTCATATTTTCCGAAGGTTAAGCGAATTTTTGCTCGGCTGGAAAAGCCATTTGGCAAGTATTCAAGACTCATCGCTGCATATTGTGCCCCCGGCCCCGGGCCCCGCTCCCCAGGCCCCCATATGATGTTGATCGCAGTTGCATTCAAGTGACATGCTCTGAATTTAATGTTACTCGAATTATACTGTAAAGTCTCTTTGTAAAACAATCTTAATCCAGAATCTTTGAATTAGAGATTGAAAATATTTTAGAAATAAAGATTTGTGTATATAAAATCCAAATTTAGAATCTTTTTTTAACCCGTAATCCAAAGCTTTTAGATTGAGGTTAGTTTTGAATTTCGGATGTTAACGATAACTTTCAATAATATTATATCCATTATATATTTTTTTTTTTAGACACCTTTGATCTCTGAAACGTGGATACCGCATCGTTAAAATATACATTTTAATATCCTATCTAATTTTTTTTTCATAATGTTGCCATAGCAGTCGTTAAATGAAACAATACTCAGATAGAAATAAATACGGATAAATAAATAGCCAAGTTTTTTTGCTATCGTCGACATTGCTAAAGTCTAACGCCGCCACTGATTAAAACGACTGAACCTATAATGCTTGAACTTTATCCAAATAGGTTTAGTTCTGACTAGCGATTTGTAGATATTGATACGTTCTATAATATTGTAGAACATTGCTTTGTTCTATCATCAATACTTTCCGCAGCACATGCGATGAAAAGATATTTTATGGCTAATTTTTTGACACCTTGGGTTGGTTTTAGTAAGAATTTCTGAGGATCTCTATTTTTTTCTAGTAACAAATATAGCCTATGTTACTCAGGGATAATATAACTTTCTGACGGCATAAGAATTTTTGAAATCAGTCCAGTAGTTTTTAAGTTTATTCGTTACAAAAAAAAATACAAATCTTTCCTCTTTACAATATCATATAAACAGTAAAAAAATTTTTAATCTAATGTAAACATTTTGCTCATAAACTTACAAAGTTAATAACAATAATTTACAACAAATATTATATCATGAGGAAAAAATCACGAAGATTTTAAAGAGGCAATTTTTCCACCTTCCCTCCTTGTCCCTGACATCTCCTTTGAAGTCGTTAAGAGGGATTAAATCTTGGTATTATTATTTCTGAGCCCCCGTTTCTTGGCTACCCTTAATGTCGAAAATTACATTGCAACCCAATATACTGTTGAATTAATATATTTAAGATATTTTAATGAAAACCAAATCTAATATTTAACATTCTTAAACAAAGTTGTGTTGCCAGTAAAGATTAAAGTGGTGAGACTAATAGTGTAGTGTTGTTTCTTGACGTGCTTCCTCCGTTATCGAGGAGCAATGTGTATTATTATTTTAATATTTGGTAGCAAGATCTAGCGATCAAGATGAGAGTTTACTGTTATAAAACACGACTTTAAACTGCTCCTGGGTCTCAAGCCCTAGACAATGCTCGGTCTTAATACTTATTAAAAAATATTGTTCTAATACTCATTTTCTCTTTTTTATATCTTTTTACAACTGTTTATTTTTCAACCAATTAAATTAAAAATCTATCTGCGAAAAATCAAGTGAATCCCTAACACTTCTCCATTTATAATATTATTTTGCTTACTTATCTCATACTAGCGTATAGATAGTTCAATCCACGACAGCTTACGACTCGCATACTCTGTTATATTAATATAATATCTAGATAGTTAGTAGGCAAGCAGAGCGCGAATACCAAAATGGGAAAATAGAGAACTAACAAAACTACTCTTTTTTATGTCATTTCTTACTTACTCGTTAAAAACGTTGTTCTTTGATATCGTAATATAATATTATTTATTCAGTCTCTAAGGACGTGTTGACAGATAATAAATAATGAAAAGGATATGAAAAAATCTCTGTATTTTTCTCGCACACAAAACTGTTGCGTCCTAAAATAAACAACAAAAACATACAAAAGAGAGCGTCACAGTATCCAGGTCATACTGGAAAAATAGGCTGACTGAATACGATCTAGTTTAGATACGCCTTCTATGTCGAAACTATTTATATAATATAATGTATGTTTATCTGATACGAATAATGAAAATTGCTGTATTTGGGTTTTAGTGCCAATTTTCCTTAGGGCGGATCAGCTGATATACAAAACAGCGGATATTTCTTTCTTTTCTGAGTTTTCCGTTATTCTAAAGTATTATTACCAAATGTAATTTATTAAAACAGCAGAACAGAAAGTGTTAATCCAACATGAAAATATCCCAAATTTATATCTATACTAATATTATAAAGATTTGTATTTTCGTATGTAACTTAAAAACTACTGCGCCGATTTCAAAAATTCTTTTGCCGTTAAAAAGCTACATTATCCCTTAGTAACATAGGCTATATTTATAACTAGTAAAAATTAGAGATCCTTAGAAATTTTTACTAAAACCAACTTAAGGTGTAAAAAAAATAGCCATAAAATGTGTTTCAACGCATGCGCTGCGAAAAGTATTGAGAACAAAAAAATGTTGTACAATATTATATGTATAACGTATCAATATCTACAAAAAAGTCCGCGAGACCATATGTCCAACTATTATAGTTACGTCACTATAACTACTTTTTTACATTTTAGAAGTTGATAGAAATGCCTATCAAAATCAGGCCATGTTTTGCATACCTTTGTATTAATTCTTATACTAATAAATTATTTCGTATTCAAGACTATTTCAATACCTGTAGATTACTTTTTGAATCATTGAAATCGGACATTCCATTCAAAAGATACACGCCGACGGGCCGGTGGCTCCACGCAGCGCAGCGAACAACGCGATAAGAGAGCGGGCGCCGAAATGCGGGAGAACCAAAATGTTTAAAAAAAAAATGTCGTAATGGAATTTTTCATTCATTGTTATTTCAGAAAATCTTAAACATGATGATATTAGTGTCAAAAACATCTTTATTGATTTTTCCTAAGACAAAATTATTTTAACTGAAATAATATTCAAACTTACATAACATTTAAAAAATTTAAATTCATTAAACTACTCTACTGTTAATATTCTTTGTTGAAACTTTAAAACATTAGTTCTACAGTAATTGCGAAACTTTCATAGCAGAAGTTACCCTTCGTACTAGTATCTACACATCTACACCTTTTATCCCACGTGATAAACTTTAAGCAACTTAAAAACTTTAATTAAGTGAACTCTTACATTTAACCATTACGGGAGTATCATTTTACTTCCTAACAATATGGTGGAGTAAATGAAAAAGATTCTTATTACTTTGTAATAGAGTTCATTTTCAAATTTTGGCAAATAAAGGGTTAACAGCAATGTGATCTAAGAGAATCTTCACTAAGTCTTTTTGCCTAATTAAAAACACGATTCGATTTGTTTACCAAAACTGTTAATGGTACAAAAACATGGATGAGTACAAAAACAACAACTGGTCATTTCTATGAGCAATTCTTTGATTTATATCTAACTAGGGGCGCCCCGAGGTTCCACTCGCTATATTTTGGAGAATTCCCACTATATCATTATAAATTTTAGCCTATATGTTATTCTGATGTGTAAGCTATATTATTGTAAAGGTTCATCAAAATCCATTCAGTAGTATTTGCGTGAAAGGGTAACAAACACACATAGATGTTTTGACGCGAATTCTATTATATTTCATTCAATTCCATTCTGATCCATTCTTTTCCGTTCCGTTCTGCTCCGTTGCGCTATGTTGCTTGCAATTCCATTTCATTCTATTACATTGCTTTGTAATGCATTCCATTTAATGCAATTATTAATCTATACCAATATATAAAGCTGAAGAGTTAGTTTGTTTGAACGCTCTAATCTCAGGAACTACTGGACCGATTTGAAAAATTCTTTCAGTGTTTGATAGCCGATTTATCGAGGAAGGCTATAAGCTATTATCATCATGCTACGACTAATACGAACAGAGATACACGTGAACAAAGTCGCGTGGGTCGACTAGTGTATAGGTACATAATTATATATAATAAATTAATCGACTCTATTCTGCTGCTTCCCTTTCATTCCTTTTGGCTCAACTGTAATGTATTACTTGCAGTTCCATTCCATTCCTTACATTCCATTGGAGAATCCCTACTACTATATTATAACCGAATCATACGTTAAATCCATTACATTTAAAGTAAGACTATAAAGTACTATATAAATAGTTTCCAAACTTAAGATTTTATTATACATAATACCATACATAAGTTTGTATGTGTAATGTACTATAACTTCGTAACTTTGTTTTCAAAGTTTACCCATAACAAGATGAGTATGGATGAGAGTCGCGTTGGTAAAACTTTTAGAGATTTATGTTGCACGCGGCGTACTTGTAATAAAGTTTTATTAACTTATTTACAACATTTATAGAAGTTAAGTTGATGATGTGATCTAGGCTTACTTAGAGTTGGTTTGAGTGACCTGACTATACAATCAAGCACCGTTTCATGTAAAAATTATACGCTCAAGCTAAAAAAAAAACGCTAATTTTTTTCTCATGACTTTCAATGAAGAACCTTTAAACTGAATTTCATTCGAATAAGTACAAAAACGGCAATGTTATAACTAACTTTGCACCCCCGTTTTATGCCTTTAGGGGGTGAATTTTCAAAAATCCTTTCTTAGTGCTCCCCTACGTTATAAAAGGTATATAATATAACTGTGCAAAATTTCAAGTTTCTAACCCTTATAGTTTAGGCACTGCTTAGATATATCAGTCATTAAGTCAGTTAACTTCTCCTTTTATATATAGAAGATTGCTAGTGTTAATAATAATCACGAGATCCAAGTCTCAAGTCTAAAAGCAAGATATAGTGTGGAAGACCAACACAATAATAAACTAAACATTATAATTTTCTATAGATACCTACAAGTATATGAGTTGAATTATTTTTAGCAACTTCTTAAACTTAATCGTATGACATTTTAACTTTATTAATTATTTTAAAGGGAAGTATTGAATATTTACTTGGCAACACAAGCTTAGACTCCATATTTAGTCGTTACAGTAGGGAGAATAGAGGATATTTTTTGTATTGTAAAAAAGATGATTTCTACGCAAGAAAGTTAAGTTATTCTCGGAACTCGAGTGACTTGAAAGTGCTTTATATTTAAAGACTTCATTTTTACTTGCTTCTTCTGTCTGTGTACTATTTCGCTAAAACAACGAATTAAGTTTAGTCTTGCTTTACTTCGCTTGTTTTTACGCTTTTCTTAATACACGAGCTAATTCTACAGCTTTATAATATTAAGATGGTAGTATCCTCTCATCCAAGATAAACTTAATACACGTGTTACATAACTTAATATACATAACAAGCAATTTTACACAAGCAAGGAAGGGTTGTCGTTGAAGCGGAAAACGCAAGATCGAGCCTGATGAGATCCCCGGGCAAAAACATTGAGATTGGTTTAAAATACGATATTACTTTGTGAATATTGCAAGGGTTTATAATGATGGAATATTTCGCTCATGGAAATAAAGCCTTAACTGAGTTTAATGGATTCAATTTATCGCTATTTTAATTTTTTTCCATTAGCATTATAGACATTTATAGGTTTCTTCTTATTTGAATTTAATCTGAATCAATTTATTATACTTACAGTTTACTTCAAAAATTTTAAATTTGAATTTTCTACACACTAATTTGTATTAGGAAAGATCATTACTTTTTTTTAAGGTTTCTTACAGTATGGATTGCATAATAATATACTTCCTCTACCGTGCTTGTATATCTACGAATTAGCGCTACTTGTAAAAAGGGTATCCAAACCTATTCCCATTATACGATGTAGTACTAGGTAAGGAAAACAGTCGCAATCCTAGTAAACTATATCCCCCAACAGAGATTACGGCTATACAGTAGTAATGTAGGTTGAATGGTGGCTAAAACTTACTAATTTAAATTTAATTGAGCAATTATTCATTTTAAATTAATTACATTTATAAATATTTCCACGCGTTAATGGCAAAGCATGCAGCCAATATCAATACCACAATCATATTATGTATACCATGCTTGGAAAATAAATGAATTCATTATTATACTACCAGTAATCTTAACCCCTCCAAATAAGCGAAACTGCTTGTGTTGGGGGTGGCCCAACGCCTAAATCACTGAGCTACAAACGAACTTCAGCCTTTAATCTGTCGGTAATGTGTCTCTTATTTTAAATCTTAATAATTCAAACTTAAATAAAAAATTAAGTACAAACTTCTGGCATTTGACAAAAGTCCAAAGCCTCGCCTTATTGGTCAATAAAAAGTACTACATAGTACCTATACCTTCCGCTCAGGTCGCTGATACTATAATAGACTACATCATTAATCTTTACTAACGTATAACGTTGCATTATCACGGTATTTATATCGCAAGCTGGTAGTATAAATTTAATCGTCAATCTTTATACTCTAATAACAAGTTATGTAATGAAGTCATCGGACGACCATTTTCATAGAGGCGACGACCATTGACGCGTTGTCATCGTACGCGAAGTTCAACTTACATTTACTGCTTTACTCACGTAGTTCATAGGAGATTCTAGGTGTAAATGTATGTGAAATGTTTAGAAAGAGCTATCCTAGTTTTGAAATCAATGATGCCAACGAATCAACCTTTTCTTTGGTCTGGTAAAATTAAAACTTAAAAGTGGAACGATTTGTCTGCACATGAGATATAGCTACCGGTACGTAAGTATAGGTTTGACCTTGATTGCGCAGAAGTCACTATTAGGGCCTTTTTAGCGGGAGCGCGAAGGGAGAGCAGCGCGTCACATGCGATTGGTTTCAGTTCCCGCGCATCTGCTATTATTCTCAGACCTAGAGTTAGGTGCCGGCTACTATACAAACAATCGAATATCTCTCTATACCGTGACCTATTATATCAAAATAGTGTCAGAACAAGTGGCTCACACGACACGCACTTGTAGGCAATGCTATCAGCTAGTATTATCTCACCAGGATTCTCAGTCACGCGATTTCTGACTCCGTTCTTATTCTAGCGCAATAATGTCATGCTAAATATTTGCTATTATGCTGGCAACTATATTGATAGCGTTTGAATGGCAAGTAGTTTTTGTTGGTTTACTTGTCAACCCGCCTCGGCTTCGCTCTGATACAATTTACCGCGTGTATTTAGATTTAATTTTCAACATAATATGATGAACTTCTAGACATAGACGGTGACACAACTCGATATACATTTCATCTCCTATTCACCCTTTCAAGCCTTTAAAACAAAATCTTCCTTTCCCAAAGCTCTAGTCTATCTCTGTACCTTCTCTGCACCAAATTTCAATTAAAATGTTTGAGTGGTTTAATCGTGAAAGCGTAATAGACAGATAGAGTTACTTTCGCAATTATAATATGAACTTGAGATTATAAGTATAACCCCCATTTCGATTATAGGCCGTATAGTACAGTCATAGTTTGACTAGTAATTTCGTGAATTGAACTATCATAGTTAACGATAATCCTTATTAAGAATCAAATAAGTCATTACTTTTGTTGCTTGATTTACTTAAATGTTTCTGGACCTGTGTAGTATAGTTGATTTATCTATATATATAAAAGGAGAAGCTGACTGACTGACATATCAACGCAGGGCCTAAACTATAAGGGTTAGAAACCTGAAAATTTGCACATGGGTTTCATTTATAACATATGGGAGCACTAAGAAAGATTTTTTGAAAATTCACCCCATAAGGGGGTAAAACGGGAGTGCAAAGTTAGTATGAAACTTTGCCATTTTTGAAGTTATTCAAACGAAATTCAGTACGAAGATTCTTCATTGAAAGTCATGAAACAGGGGTAAAATATTTTTTCGAAAATAATACCTTAAGGGAGTAAACGGGAGTGCAAAATCAGTATGAAATTTTGCCGTATTTGAAGTCATGCAAATATTTAACTCAGTATGAAGGTTCTTCATAGGATGTCATGAAACAGGGGTAAAATATTTTTTCGAAAATAATCCCTTAAGGGAGTAAACGGGAGTGCAAATGTTAGTATGAAACTTTGCCGTTTTTAAAGATATTCAAATTTAATTCAGTATTAAGGTTCTTCATACGATGTCATGAAACAGGGGTAAAATATGTTTTCGAAAATAATCCCTAAAGGGCGTAAAAGGGGGGTGGGTGGTATGATCTACTGTAGGCTAATATAATCATATTACTTCTTTTATGAATCTATTGTAATGATGCTCAAGTTTCTCAAAGATTGGTAAAATAATTATTTATTGAATCCGGACTTCTCAGAATTCTCAGGCAACTCCTCAACATCAAATCGGAAACGTCATTAAGATATTGCTAGGTTATAATAGTCTAAAAGTTAATAAATTCTGTCTTAAAAACAGATTGAAAGGTTTTCTTTCTGTTTAGAAATTCATTGAGGATAAAAGTATAAAGTAAATTGGTTTTCATTTGAGAGTCTTAATGTACTAGTGGATAACAAAGACCTGTTACTATAGTAGTCTCTCTAAAGCTAAAACAACAATACCGCAGTGTCAACTGCAAGTTCCGATCTGCATTATTCAGTTTCTGCCACTTGTATTGAGTATTCTAATTCTATCTGGGAAAATTCTTTTATTTGTCCAATTACTTTATTAAAAAAATATAAACTTAATAGAAAGATCATCATAATTATCATCATCACAACATTTTAATGAACCACTACTGAGCCGGGTCTTCTCCTCAGAATGAATAGGACCAGTGCGGATTGGCTGACTTCACACACCTTTAAAACCTTTGAAAAACTCTCAGGAGTGCAGGTTTCCTTACGATGTTTTCCTTCGCCGTTAAAGCAAGTGATATTTTATTGCTAAAACACGCAGTGATAGCAAACTGGTTCAGATGTGGGTGTCTTACTCGGAAGGTTCGACTTCGATCTCCCCACACACCTTTGACTTTTCTGAGTTAAGTGTGTTTTAAGAAATTAAATAGAAAGAACTGCTTACACCTAAAACCGTGGAGTACCTTCTCGTTCATTACATTAATTTAAATAACCTTATTTTGTGTTCAAGTACTGACAATAATGCATACTTTAGATGCGCAATTTTTCCAATAATGTATTCAATTGGAAAAATTCTATTTACTCAAAAGAAAGTGCTTGCTGTTGTTATTTATTCAGTCTATTTCGTTTTATTATGTGTATAGCTTTGAAAATAAAAAGAAATAATATTTCATTTAAATATTTATGCAAGAAACCTTTTCATTTTTCATGAGGCGTCATCAGTTAACTATTTTGGATAATGTTTATGTTTTATATGACGAGGAACAAATAAGCAGACAATCCAGGTACCTAATAGTAATGGTTGTTTATTATAACTCGTATGTTATTATAAAGTTTTAATAGTAGTCGTTTTTTCAAGAGATATTAACTGAGTGAAGAGGTAAGAATTGGTTTATAAAAGATATGAATGAGAAAAATTTAGGCAATTAAAAAATTAAAACTTCCGTTACAAATTAAAACAAAATTAAGTAATTACATAACCAGAATATTCAGTTCACAAGTACCTGTATTTATTGCGGAAGAGATGTTTCAGGAACCGCACCCTCTTCCTGTAAAGGAATGAAAAATTACATTTTCCGGCGAAGTTTGGTAAGAATGCAATTTAAGATATACAATACTTAGATTTATCAAAAAAGCATTTAAATTTCAATAATTTAATCATTGTGCTTACAACTGTAACCAAATTTTATTATTATCCCACAGGACCTCTAAATTATTCCAGGATAAAAAGTGTTAGTCCACGTTATAAACTATCTGTTTGCCAAATTTCATTGAAATCCGATTCGTTCTTCGTGTCGTGTTCGTCCTTTTGCGTGATGGAGTAACAAACATCCAAACATACAATCTTTCACATATATAATATTAGTAAGAAGTGAGATATTATTTAGAGATACTAATATTATAAACGCGAAAGTTTGTAAGAATGTGTGGATGTATGTTTGTTGCTCTTTCACGCAAAAACTACTGACTGGATTTTGATGAAACTTTACAATAATATAGCTAACATATCAGAATAACACATAGGCTATAATTTATAAGCTAAGCTCTTTACTAAATAATACACAGATAAAATTTATTTAACATATTGTTTGCATTTATTCTCACTTACTCTTATTAAGCTGTTCAATCAGAAAAGCTTTTCAACATATTCAGGAGATAAAAACAATCTATTGTTATATTAGCCAATTATATATTTACTTCGCATTCTTAAAATACATATTTGTCTCTTTGTCTATTTGTACATCAGTGTTTAAATGCGAATCACGCAAAAATTGCGGTACGAAATTGGATATAATTTTAATAGTGTCTGTCTAACTTTAAATCTAAGATTACTTTAATTTAATTTGTGTATCAGGAAATACGTTATTGTTATTTTTAAGATTTTTTAACGAAGCGAAGCGAGGGCGGAGAGTAAGTTTAGTAAATAAATGTCTGCAATAAAATCAAAAATAAAGTAATTATATAACTAGAATAATCAGTCAGTTAATAGACGTCTGCAATGAATACAGAGGAAATGTCTCGGCAAGTCGACTCCCCCTCCCTCTTCCGCTCGAGGGGGATGAAAAATTGTTTATTCGTTTATCTCTGCAACTTCAAACAAAATGGAATCGTGAAGAAATGTAAAAAGTAAAACAAAAGGAAGTTAAGTTAAACTTAAAGACTTGTTTGTGGTGATGGATGTGATTTGAGAGCTGTAATAAATATAGGTTAATGGATTCCCTGGAGGTTAAAAAAAGATCTATCGATTCATCAACTTAACTTTTAAAGTTCTATATGTCGGAGAATAGTAAAAGGTAGTAGTCACTTCCGTTGTTTTGACAGTCTCGACCCTCGACCCTTTATACGCCATCAACAGTCTGACTGAAGTCTTAGTCGTGCGCGGTCTCTCAAGGAGTGAAGTAGTCCCTGGATAGTGATAGTGTTAGTGCTAGAAGTGCTGCCCGATCAGGGTCACGTGAGTACCTTACAATCTATTTGTCACGTCTTGTGTTAGGTTAGGTTTGTGTGAAATTAACCTTAGGTTTAAACAGAAAGCCTGAGCAGTGGAGGTGAGTGTCGTAATTACTTAAAGGAATTTCTTAAGCCTACACCTTCTAGTCACAAGTGCAAGGCATCAGAGGCCGTTCAAGTATTACGCGAGCATAAAAGGGGGATTCCTTACTTTGCTTATTTTTGATGACATGTGCGATGGAAAGTGTGGACCTGTATGTTGATTTCGTCAGCGATAAAAAAGTAAGCGTAAATATTGAAACGTGAATATCCTTGCTGAGAATGATGAGGAAGAAAACGTGAATAGGGTTGATAACTTTACCATGATTACAACATATAACCTTTAATGCGATAGTCTCAGTCTCTCTGGTGTTTTCGTGCACTGAACATGGAAGTTAGTGGTATAGTGTCGTGATTAAGGTCACCCTTCTGGAGGTCCACGTAAGTTTACTTTATTATTTATTGTCGTTAGCGAGGTCGAGTGGTGGAGGTGAGAGTTAATATATTATGAAAGAGCTCTTCTAACCTGCTCCTGGGTCTCAAGCAGTGCCTGGGACTGCTCGCCTCAGTCTAAATTGCATGTGTATACGAATAGCAGTTACAGCAAATTTTCTCAAAACTATTGTTTATTAGAAGTCATAACAGTCACATTGATAATTAAAAAAAAAAATTTTTTTTTTATTCAGAATAGAATTGTATTAGAATTTCAAGTGAAAATAAAAATAAAGCAATCTGAAAACATTACCTGAACAGATTTCAAGTGTCGCCGCATATTGAATTCAATTTATTCGACTCAACACAACGGAACGAAGTGCTCCTTATTGATTGATTTGCAGATGCTTCAGTTAACCACTGTTCGGAAAATCTAGAATAAATGTTTGGTAAGAAATATCATGTCGTACATAAAATTATTTAAAATAAATTGAGACCATATTTTTAACTTCCCTTTATATTGGTACGGGAGCCAGTGACAGATTTTCATGACTAAATCCCTATCAAAGCGAAAATTCGTGAAATGCATAAGGGGTTAATACTATGACTACTAGTGACCGTCAGCTACAATTCTGTGGGCGGGATGAGCAGTGGCAGCCTCCCAAACATTATAAAAAATAAAATTTTGTCATTTCCTCCCGTTTAGAATTTTGTCGGATTATAGTTTATCTAGTATCTTGAAGGAAAAATAAAGTCTGCTGACCATAACGTGGTGGACATCATAACATCGCCCATGGACATCGGCAAAACAAGAGATATCTTCTGATATCCTCTTGTCTTGTCGATGCGTTGTATACCCAAAGATAGTGGGGAGGGGAAGTGAAGAAAAAACTGATGCGGTTTCAGCGGAACCTGAGAAAGAACCCAGAGTCCGCTAGATCAACAGCAGTAATGGGATGGGAGAGGGAGAGGGTAGATCTGACCCACATGCGGCTCGGCCGGAACGCGTCTATGACACTTGGCGGTCGGATTCGCATGTTGGTGATAGCAAGCCAGTCGGGGAACAGACCCCCTACCACCAATGGGGGTGCTGGGTTACTCGGCTTGGATTTAGCTGAACGGGATTATTTGCTAATTCGTTGATAAAATCTATATGCTGTCCATTTAAATATATTACCTTTTTCCACATGTACAAAATTATTTTAAGTACAACCATATATTTATTATATTAGCACGTCTGTTTGTGGCAATAAGTAAAAGTTACTGTGATTTACGGCTCATGTATAGACAATATTTTTAAAGCTAGTACTTTGAAACAAAACCTTTGAATTGTGTTAATTAATATAAAAAATATCTCAGTAGAGCTGAGATACATTAGATGTAACAAAAATAAATCTATCTCTGTTGTTCATTTAATTGCAAAATAAAATAGTTTTTGGTTCTTAGATACCTCAGTTGACTTATAAGGAAATGGAAAGCGCTCTACTTTAAAATGTCTGGAATAAGTCGCTTCAGTACAGTCGGTACATTTGCTACAATTTCCGGTGTTAGCTCGCGGAGATTCGGGAAATTATAACCATTTCCTTCTGAAACTTGACGGAGACAGCTTGCTGATAGTTTGGGCGTTTCTATTGATTAACAAGGAAGACGGAATCAATCAGTTGCTTTGATTGGATATTATTTCTGAGTCAGTTACCTAATAAGATACGAAACATTTTCCTAATCATACAACTTTATTACATTAATAAATATCTCGCCATTTCAGAAACGGCTCTAATGATTTAGATGAAAGAATTTATATTTGAAAGTAAAACAACCTCAAATTCTTGATTACCAAGATTTTTATAGTCTATACGCAGTCTAACAGTACGACGGCTTCAGTAGAATATCATCCTGTTACACTCGGACAACAACATCACGTAATAACAATGATATCCGTCGTGACGGCGTATTTATTTTGAAATGCCTACTTCTACGATTGAAGTTTATAAGATGTCCATCATTCAAGAAAGTAAAAATGTTACCATGTACCCAAGTTAAATCTACTAACATCATAAATAACAGAATGCTGCTTAAATCAATGTTACCAACATCGTAAGTAACAGGATGCTACCCAAGTTAAACCTACCAACATCATAAATAATAGAATGCTGCTCAAATCAATGCTACCAACATCGTAAGTAACAGGATGCTACCCAAGTTAAGCCTACCAACATCATAAATAACAGAATGCTGCTCAAATCAATGCTACCAACATCGTAAGTAACAGGATGCTACCCAAGTTAAGCCTACCAACATCATAAATAACAAAATGCTGCTTAAATCAATGGTACCAACATCGTAAGTAACAGGATGCTACCCAAGTTAAGCCTACCAACATCATAAATAACAGAATGCTGCTTAAATCAATGGTACCAACATTGTAAGTAACAGGATGCTACCCAAGTTAAACCTACCAACATCATAAATAATAGAATGCTGCTCAAATCAATGCTACCAACATCGTAAGTAACAGGATGCTACCCAAGTTAAGCCTACCAACATCATAAATAACAGAATGCTGCTCAAATCAATGCTACCAACATCGTAAGTAACAGGATGCTACCCAAGTTAAGCCTACCAACATCATAAATAACAAAATGCTGCTTAAATCAATGGTACCAACATCGTAAGTAACAGGATGCTACCCAAGTTAAGCCTACCAACATCATAAATAACAGAATGCTGCTTAAATCAATGGTACCAACATCGTAAGTAACAGGATGCTACCCAAGTTAAACCTACCAACATCATAAATAATAGAATGCTGCTCAAATCAATGCTACCAACATCGTAAGTAACAGTATGCTACCCAAGTTAAGCCTACCAACATCATAAATAACAGAATGCTGCTCAAATCAATGCTACCAACATCGTAAGTAACAGGATGCTACCCAAGTTAAGCCTACCAACATCATAAATAACAAAATGCTGCTTAAATCAATGGTACCAACATCGTAAGTAACAGGATGCTACCCAAGTTAAGCCTACCAACATCATAAATAACAGAATGCTGCTTAAATCAATGGTACCAACATCGTAAGTAACAGGATGCTACCCAAGTTAAACCTACCAACATCATAAATAATAGAATGCTGCTCAAATCAATGCTACCAACATCGTAAGTAACAGGATGCTACCCAAGTTAAGCCTACCAACATCATAAATAACAGAATGCTGCTCAAATCAATGCTACCAACATCGTAAGTAACAGGATGCTACCCAAGTTAAGCCTACCAACATCATAAATAACAGAATGCTGCTTAAATCAATGGTACCAACATCGTAAGTAACAGGATGCTACCCAAGTTAAACCTACCAACATCATAAATAATAGAATGCTGCTCAAATCAATGCTACCAACATCGTAAGTAACAGGATGCTACCCAAGTTAAACCTACCAACATCATAAATAATAGAATGCTGCTCAAATCAATGCTACCAACATCGTAAGTAACAGGATGCTACCCATGTTAAGCCTACCAACATCATAAATAACAGAATGCTGCTCAAATCAATGCTACCAACATCGTAAGTAACAGGATGCTACCCAAGTTAAGCCTACCAACATCATAAATAACAAAATGCTGCTTAAATCAATGGTACCAACATCGTAAGTAACAGGATGCTACCCAAGTTAAGCCTACCAACATCATAAATAACAGAATGCTGCTTAAATCAATGGTACCAACATCGTAAGTAACAGGATGCTACCCAAGTTAAACCTACCAACATCATAAATAATAGAATGCTGCTCAAATCAATGCTACCAACATCGTAAGTAACAGGATGCTACCCAAGTTAAGCCTACCAACATCATAAATAACAGAATGCTGCTCAAATCAATGCTACCAACATCGTAAGTAACAGGATGCTACCCAAGTTAAGCCTACCAACATCATAAATAACAAAATGCTGCTTAAATCAATGGTACCAACATCGTAAGTAACAGGATGCTACCCAAGTTAAGCCTACCAACATCATAAATAACAGAATGCTGCTTAAATCAATGGTACCAACATCGTAAGTAACAGGATGCTACCCAAGTTAAACCTACCAACATCATAAATAATAGAATGCTGCTCAAATCAATGCTACCAACATCGTAAGTAACAGGATGCTACCCAAGTTAAGCCTACCAACATCATAAATAACAGAATGCTGCTTAAATCAATGGTACCAACATCGTAAGTAACAGGATGCTACCCAAGTTAAACCTACCAACATCATAAATAACAGAATGCTGCTCAAATCAATGCTACCAACATCGTAAGTAACAGGATGCTACCCAAGTTAAGCCTACCAACATCATAAATAACAGAATGCTGCTTAAATCAATGGTACCAACATCGTAAGTAACAGGATGCTACCCAAGTTAAGCCTACCAACATCATAAATAACAGAATGCTGCTTAAATCAATGGTACCAACATCGTAAGTAACAGGATGCTACCCAAGTTAAACCTACCAACATCATAAATAATAGAATGCTGCTCAAATCAATGCTACCAACATCGTAAGTAACAGGATGCTACCCAAGTTAAGCCTACCAACATCATAAATAACAGAATGCTGCTCAAATCAATGCTACCAACATCGTAAGTAACAGGATGCTACCCAAGTTAAGCCTACCAACATCATAAATAACAAAATGCTGCTTAAATCAATGGTACCAACATCGTAAGTAACAGGATGCTACCCAAGTTAAGCCTACCAACATCATAAATAACAGAATGCTGCTTAAATCAATGGTACCAACATCGTAAGTAACAGGATGCTACCCAAGTTAAACCTACCAACATCATAAATAATAGAATGCTGCTCAAATCAATGCTACCAACATCGTAAGTAACAGGATGCTACCCAAGTTAAGCCTACCAACATCATAAATAACAGAATGCTGCTCAAATCAATGCTACCAACATCGTAAGTAACAGGATGCTACCCAAGTTAAGCCTACCAACATCATAAATAACAGAATGCTGCTTAAATCAATGGTACCAACATCGTAAGTAACAGGATGCTACCCAAGTTAAGCCTACCAACATCATAAATAACAGAATGCTGCTTAAATCAATGGTACCAACATCATAAATAACAGAATGCTGCTCAAATCAATGCTACCAACATCGTAAGTAACAGGATGCTACCCAAGTTAAGCCTACCAACATCATAAATAACAGAATGCTGCTTAAATCAATGGTACCAACATCATAAATAACAGAATGCTGCTCAAATCAATGCTACCAACATCATAAATAAGCGTCAGTAGCTCAGTGGTTCGGGCATTAGATTCACGATCTACAAGTCGTGGGTTCGAATCCCGGACATTGGACTACTGGCGTGGCCCACTCCTGACACAAGCATGCAAGCTTACTAGGAAGGGTAAAGGGAATACTAATCTTTAAAAAAAATAACATAATGATGCTCAAATCAATGCTGCCAACATCATAACTAACAGGACGCTACTCAAATTAGTGTTACCAACGTTATATTCATTATTTATGAATGACTTGCTTGTTTCTGAAAGTTGTAAATAATTAATTTTATTAATATAATTATAATACTAAATTCGTTGCAGGTAAAATCTACAGCACAGTTATTCTATAGGAACCAGTTTCAAAGTTTAATTCATAACAAAACCAAACTAGGTCTCGTCTCGCTTAACTAATGCCATTACTGCAATCCGCTTTAGGAATCCTTTCTTACCCTCCAAGGGTTAATTGATTATACGACCTTATTAGATATTGCTAAGTAGATTATTTTTCTAACTAAACAGATTAATTTTCAAGGTTTTAAGATACATATTAACTACTAGCCCGTAGTCCCGTCCTCGCTTTGCTGACGTGTATTAAACTACAGTATCAAAATCATATTAGCATTTTTAACCATTTAAACCTTCCCTGGACTCCCACAAATATTTCAAAACCAACATTAACCAAATCGGTTCAGTCGTTCTCAAATTTCAGTGAGACTAACGAACGGCAATTAATTTTATTAGATTTAATATTTTGCAGATGCAGATTTGATCGACTTTTTCTTTGGCGACATTGCTCGAGAGCCAGAGAATTTTGATAACATAGTTATGATGGGCAAGATCGAGGGTAAGAAACCAAACCAACTCTTTCTACTTTCTGGTAACGGTGGGTAGAAGGAGTAAGAGTTAAGAGAAACTTACAGTTATAAAGAAACTAAAAATATTTCTAATTGTTTTTGAAATTATATAATAGCAAGTATAAATACTATTAAGCAATTCAAATAACTTTATTAAACCCATTTCACATACTTTAAAGGAGATATAAAATAGTACATTTTGTAAGAGATAGCAAATCATAATTGTTGATGGGTTAGTATTTCACTTTTGCAATAATTTCATTTGCGCATATAATTTGTAAACAGAAATGAAGAAATTAGATCAATTAACATAAAAGGAAAGCATGCGTGATAACAAGATATAAATTTTTAATATATTCAAATGCAATGTAGAGCGACATCAATCGCAGTAGAGCATGTCTAAATGAGCTACAAACTAATGAGAATGTGTCCATCCACCACCACTCCACCATTCTACCACGGAACACCTTGTTTTGTTACTACGCGCCTGATTAAGAAATGGAATAATTTATTTAAACAGACGAAAACCGAACAAATAATATCAAACGCATCAATCATTCAGTCCTTCATAATATCGTCCCAACATCACGACACCACACCGTTGCGCAGCCTAACAACTGGCTCATGTCTATATGGAACAGAGGATATATACTATCTTGGAATAAAATAAAAGGAAATAGCCGAAAATATCTATGTTGAAAAGAATTTGAATTGTAGAGGGATTGATGCTACCAAACATCTAAGTTCTTTTAAAATCTAATCTAAAACATCTTTACTCATCGTCATCGCACAGATGAGAAAGATACTTATTTTGGGGGGGTGTTTATGTAATTTTTATCAAAAAGAAACAAAAATAACTTAGTTATTAATGGATATAGGTATAGAATTTTGTCACAATGTTTAAAAATACTCGATTGATTGTAATGTTATTTTTTAACTAATGTAGCAAGAGTAGTGATAGCCCAGTGGTTAATACTTCAATATCTTACCCTGGAGGTCCAAGTATTTGGGGCACAACACCTCTGACTTTTCCAAATTATGTGTGGCTTCAACGGTGAAGAAATAAATCATGAGGAATCCTGCACTTCTGAGAGTTCTCGAGTCGAAGTATGCCAACCCTCACTGAGCCAGCGTGGTATATCATGACCCCTTGTCTCACACCCTCTTCATTCTGAGAAATAGAACCTTAAAAGATTTAACAGTGGGCCATGAATGGGTTATGATGAAATGTGAAAATCCATAACTATAGATTTTGTGAATCTGATGTAGATTGGATGTTTCTGTTGTAAACTGATATTTTTTAACATAGTTACATGAAGTGGTAGTTTTAGTCATATAGGATAAGAAGACATAGTTCATGATATTTTATTTCAAAGCTTTTATGTAACTTTATAGAAGAAGTATGGCTATAAAATCACTTAAATATTTCATATTAACTACATGGGACCGATACCGCACTAAGTAACCAATATTAAACACTTACTCCAAACCTTAGTAATGGAGATCCAGCATCACATCCCACGCCCACTGCAACACAGAACAGAACAGAGGTTATAGTCTTGGAATAAAATAAAAGGTCCTATATAAAATGTTCAACTCATAATTTACTTTAGTTCTGGCGTAATATACCCTGAATAATGATATGTAACGCTGTATGTCATGAACTCTAAAGAATTTACTTTACAATGAGCTATTGCCTATTGGCTATTGTCGTCAACTCGTAAACTCAGCCCACGTAATACGAAGAAACTTGTAATTTCGTTCCGCCCAATCTTGTAGACGGGCCTCAAAAGATTTGCACGTAAATAGTCTCCATTCCACTTCCATTATTGTCCTCTAGATTGAGTTAGTACTCTCCAATTTTGGTTGTAAGGTTAAGTTTTTTTACGTTATTTTAATTTTGACATAAATAAATACGAAAAGATAAAAAAAATTAGATGTAAGGCCTTTTATGAGCGCAAATATTTTTTACTGTAACAAATGTATACTGGTATATAAAGCAAAGTCATGTTAGTTACTCCATTAATAACTCAAGAATTTGGTACAGACATACACTACAGCTTGTGAAATGACATAGACTATCCGTTATCCCAAAAAAAAGCTTGAAGGGGTTCGTTCGATAGATTTAGAGAAATACAGTGGTGTGCAAAAGTTTCCACACAATTTTTTCCAATGAACCAGTAAAATATTTAATTTCTAAACTCTATGCGATCTTTCGTAATCGTATTTGAGACGCAATGCAATTTATTAAATCTTTGCCTGGTCGTTGTGCTGAAATCATTGCTACTAATGTTATGAATACCATAAAGGCTAATAATACACATAGAACATAATTTTCTAATTCCCATTTCGTATTTTCTGATTGTTTACAGGTCATAGCAAGCGGCCCTATACTTTTGCACAGTGAATAATGAATAAAAAAGTGAATAAAAAGAAAGTTTTAACTATTAGTTATTTAAAAATAATTCTAAAGTTTATAACTCATTGTTATTAAATATAAGCGATAACGTGTTACAATTATATATAATTATTTTTCCCCACCATCATATTTTATTCTCTTTTATATGTATATGTCACCGTGAAATTGTCAAAAACGTTCAGCTACCCAGCTATGGCTGGGTACCAACGTTACAAGGTGTAATGTAACAGTCGTATCGAACATGTTACGCATCGAGCATGTTACGCTGTGTTCTAAAATCGGCGTAACAGGCTCGTTTGAACTCTGTGCTCCATATTCGCCAGCCACTCTCAGTCAGAAGTCCGACAGCGAGTTTGTGTTGATTGTTTCTACTAAATTATTGTTTAATCCAAATTAAGAAAAAGTAACAGAGTTATTTTGTCCCACTCCATGTTTCAAGAAATTATACGAGGAACGACATATGCGCATGCGCTTGTAACGACTTGTTACAGCGTACTGACTGAAACGCGTAACAGTCAAAGGATTCGCCAAAAAAACGAGCAGCCGGGTGGAGCACTCAAAGCGAGCAACGAGCGGCTCGTTGGTTTCCCCGTAACACTACGTACTGACTGCATTAATGCTCGTTGTGTAACATGTTACATTACACCTCGTAACGTTGGTCCGTCCCCAGCTTAAGATACCGCTGTCCGAAGGCGGTACCTGATTGGTCGGTCTTACAGTAGGCTGTTCTGTGTCCACAGAGTTAGAAATTAAACACGGGTGTCAGTCAAATAAAATAAATGCACTTCAAGAATTGTGACATAAATTATGTATTTATTATTTAGTAGGTAATCAATAAAATCTATTGAAGTGAATCTTTGAAAGTTTGTCAAAGAGTTACAAAAAATTACTCAGGGCATAATAAAAATAGTTAAAAAATTAGAATGGACAAATGGAAGAATTTTATTCATCCCAACGCGGAGGGAGGGGAGGTCCCGATCAGCCGCTACAGCTCGCGCCTATTTTCGTACTCTGGTACGCAAGGGCAGAGTGTCTACCCTTCGCAAAGCGCCGGAGACGTCATAGAAGTCCTTAAGACAATATTTTGTCCGTTCTAATTTTTTACTATTTTCATTATGCCCACTGTAATAGTTTTGTAAAATATCATAGATTAAGAAAATCATGATTCACGATTTAACAAACCGTCAAATCGTGAATCATGATTGAATTTCGATAGATAATTTCGTTAAGTTGTTAGCAGTTCGTTACGGTTCACGATCTATCGACAGCTTGCAATATCGGAAGAGTGTTGACAATCTTACGGTGACATACATAAATATATACAGGCCCAAACTTATGCACAACAGTGGGTATGTTGAAAATTAAAGGGCGTTCGGGTCGGTTCTTATAGCAATATAATAAAACATTTTTAACAAAAAATTTAACAGACTTCAAACTCTAAAAAATGTACTAAAAAGTAAGAAATAATTAGCTTATTTATTAACCTCCCTTTATTAGGACAATAATATACAATAATTTTTTTTTAAAGATTGATATTTTTGTAGTCTGTGCCAGCCAGCCCAACCAGGTGAACAGACGTGTAGTGTAAAGTTATTCGGAAGCTACGATATAGAAAGACAGACGAACATTACCATTGATAACCTCCGTTTTTTTGAAGCCGGTTGAAAATGAATTGTATTGTATAATGTCATTGTTGAAACATAAAACATACACGTGTACGCGAGTGTTAATATTGTAAGACTATTTTTTTTGTAGTTTTTATTGAAGTTATTCAAACTTTTCAGACAAAAAGTCGTTTTATGAGCTTCGAAGTTGGTTTTTAGAGGTCCTAATTTACATTAATATTATATTTTAGGGTAAAATGGTAAGTACTTTTCATTTGAATTGTCCAATAATACATTATTTTTCGATAGTAGACCTTAGCTGTGTTTTAATTAAATTTAATCTTAAGGGTCTTTTAAGTAATAAGTAGTGAAGATGAGGTCTTAGATTTTTTTAATGAACTAGGGATAAGAGATTCCTATGTTAGCTACATCAAAAATCACAAGCACAATAAAAAAAATTATATTAGAGATTTGTTAGATAAGAAATACAATTCTCTTTAACACCCAAGTTAAGCGATCTAGTAAATGAAAAATAAAATATAAAACTTAATAATAACATTCTTGGAGGTGACGCCCACGGACATCCGGACTCCGGATAATATTACCCGCCCACACGGAGCACACTGTTCCAGGTAACATCTTATTTCTGATACTTTTCTCTGAAACAATGATGACAAATCTATTTATATAATTTAATATTGTTTTTGCTTTCATTTCAAGTTTGTCATGTTATTGTACTAACATCTTAAGATACGTTACTAACATAAGTTTTTTTTAATGATAGATTAGGGATAAACGAGCAGACGGTCCATCTGATGGTAAGTGGCCACTGTTGCCCATGGTCATCGACAAAACTAGACAGTGTCCTTTGTACTGCCGATGCGTTGCCACTTTGAAGATAGAGTAAGGAGTGGGAGCGAAGAGAAAAATGCTGCGGTCTCAGTGGACCCTGAGCAAGAACCAGGTTTTCATTGGAACTGCAGCATTAATAGGACGGCAGAGGGCGGGGGTAGTTAAAGACACTTGGCGGCCGCAAGCCAGTCGGGGAACAGATCACTTACCACCAATAGGGGTGCTGGGTCCCTCGCCCTTTATGAGATGATCTCCCAGCGGCAGCCCTTCTGCCTTTGTATTTTAACCCGTCCACTTATGGGTGAAAGTCTGTTTTGCTATTACACTGTCTTATGTCTTAAGTTACTTTACTAACGTAAATCTATTTTGTTTTTTACCGTAGAATGTTTGTAATTTATTAACTTAACATTAACCGTAGCTGAAGTAGAAAAATTTAATATTTTTATCGACAATTAATAGAATTTGAATCAATCAATTTAAAAGATGAAATGTATATATAAGTATGTGCCTGTATAAAAAACTAGTAGCCCGGCTTTAGCTTCTAAAAAAGTGTAGATTTTGAGTTAGATCTGTAGCAATAAAACTATGAAAACCGTATCCAATTTGGTGTAGTAGTTTTCACCCGATGTGACTACAAATGTATGGAAGACAAAAAAACGAACAAAAATCCAAAAATGATTGGTTTGGCTTTTATCAGACATCAGACAATCAGACATTCTATGTGTTACTAACAATGTGACAAGAACGTATCTATTTCAAAGGATCGTTACAATGAATAAGGTTCCAGAGGCAGAGGTGACAAATTACCCCTTGTATGGGGATATCGATTAATGCAACACTACCCGTTGCCTAGCAACGCCGGCGTCCTCACGCCACCCATAATGCTTACCAGAACTACACTATATGTCTTTGTTGGTTTGTCCTTCTTTCATGCCATAGATCATCTTGATTTTGGATAGAGATAGCTGATAGGTCTGAGAATAACATAGGTTACTTTTACGTCGAAAAATGCATGATTTCTGCCGCTTGTCTGTTTAAAAAAACTAATTGTAATAACTCTCTGTTATCCCCAATGCTTGCTAGTATAGGATATTCAAGAGAATTTAGCTATTTCGATTGGGACATAAAACGTATATGATTTTTCAAAAGTGTTTTGATGTACATGTTAATAGAAATATGTACAAATATTCACTCTATGATAGGAGACAGGGCTAGTGACACAGGTATAGTTTTACAGAGCTGTTTCACATAATTATAAATAGGATCCTTAGCACCATACTAAACTAAACTTGCACTTCTGTAAATGTGTATGAAATCTCTAAGAATAATCTGCCAATCGATACTTTAAAAGTTTTTATTTTAATTGTAGCCTCCGACCTTTTGGAGGCTACGACAAGACTCTGGCGGGGTAAATATTTTTTTCAGGGGGATTGCTTTATTTTAATACAATGAAAATTCTTTTCGCAATTTAATAAGACTAATGTTGCATAGCTATTTCTTTTGTAGCTAAGTTTTTGTTTGTAGTAAGTACCGTTCTGTCAGAAAATTTTGTATACATTCTAAAAATAAATTAATATAACATATTTTAATTTACGTAATAAAATTTAACCAACATAAGTGACGTAGCAAAATTTAATACCGAATAATAACAATAACAATTTAAGATCATCTAGATTAATTAATAATATTAGTAACGTTAAATCGTCAATTAACATTATAACAGCGCAACACCATCACCACCACCACCATCACCACCACCACCACCACCACCACAAGTGGGTTTTATGGAGGCATAAACTTATGAATTAAACTATTAACTAGGCTCCGTTGTGTAAATTTTTTTTTCTATATTTTATTTCCATGAACTTTTTTTTTTATTCACAACTTTAAGCTAATAATCAATTACAACTTTAAAAGGTTGGCAACACAGTACATATTATGTATATGAAATTTCATAAAATATTTTATTTCAATATATGTCGTCTTGTAAGTTGAGTATAAGTTAACCTAACCTTAGATTGAAACAGAGAACCTGGACAGGGGAAGCGAGTGTTGCAATTGCTTGAAGGATCCTTCTATTCCTTGGTGACAAGGCCAAGACACTGCTTGGGTTCCTCTCGTAATTGTAAGAGATCATAATGTTTAGTTATTTATCGGTTCAGTAGCAGTATCTACGATGCGTTTACCCAATAGCCTATATTATTTATCTTCAAATACTTCATGTTGCAGATAAATAATATTCGTGTAGTTTAAATCCCGCGATATTAACAAGTGGAGGGGCCGTCGATTGCGAGGATATGCCTCCAGGCTCCGCTGTAGAGCAAAGATATTACTTTTATTTCTGATTGATACAATCTATGCTTTAATTTAGCATAAAATTCTCGTGTCACAATGTTAGTTACCATACTCCTCCGAAACGGCTCCACCGATTTTTATGAAATTTTATATGCATATTCAGTAGGTATAAGAATCGGCTCCTATCTAATTTTCAGCCCCTTAATTGGGGAGGTAATAAGGGTGGCCCACATCAAATTTATAAGACAAAACATCGTTTGCTGGGTCAGCTAGTATAAACTATAATAATGTGACGTATGTTTGCATTCCGTTCTTAAAAACTAATTGCAATAATATCTATTTATAGCAACGTACCCCGGTTTCACACGGTTTCCCTATTTTTTTTTTTTTTTCCTTCGTAATGAGTTTATTCGCAGAAATGGAAAATGTCACATAATAGAATAATAGAAATATGAGTCGATATAAAGACACGATCTTTGAGACAAAAGTCTTAGCTGCGATTTGATACGGCTGAAGTCTTAAGTCCAAAAATTGGAAGTTAACGTCAAGTTAACTTTCAAATACATTTATAACATAATAACATTCATTTACAAAAAAAAAAATTAAATTTGATTAAAACTAAAAGTATACAATTGATAATAAAAACTAAACAAGCCTTATGATATAAAAAACATTTTTCTTTTAAATCAACTTAATTTGACAAACTAATAAAAAGAATACAAAGACTAGAAACCTAAGCTAAGAAAAATGAATATATAACTAGAGATTTACACTAAGGAGAGGGAATATACAAACTAAGGACTTAAACTAGATAGAGGGAAAATAAAAACTAACAAGATAATTGATAAGTTGTCTAATCCGATGTTTATTTACAAGTCAGTCCGCGAATAATCATGTCTTATTGAAATTTTTTAACTGATTAACGATGTAATCAGTGAATTTGATGAATGATTGGAGGGCGTCCTCCTTCTCCATGACTTCGGTCAAAATAAAGGGAGAGACCCTTGCAATGTCACAACGTATACTATGGTTTAATCTGGGGTGTTCAAAACGAGGACAGTCTTCGAGTAAATGAGTTAGACTCTGAACGGAAGAATTGTCACACGGACACATGTTATTGTCCGTGATTTTAAAGCGGTGTAGATACTCCTTATGGAATCCATGTCCAGTTAAAATTTGAGACAGAGTAAAGGAGACCTTTGTTTTGGTCCATAGCTTCTTTATGTCTCCGAGGGTGGGTAATAACCTTTTAGTCCAGGCTCCTTGTACAGAGTCTCTGTACCTCTCCTCCCATTCCCTTCGTAATTCGGTCCTAATAGAGTACTTGACAAAGCCAGTAGGGAACGCGTTATAGATTGAAGCTTTGTGCTGTACTGCCCCACTCTTCGCGGCTGCATCAGCTGCCTCATTCCCCGGAATCCCTATGTGGCTTTTTACCCAGGATAACTCGATTGTTTTGGTGCTATGGTTGTGAACGGAATGAATAGTTTGATGAATGGATGCGACGAGCGGATGTGGATTACTTCTGTTCTGTATGGCTTTAATTGAGGATAATGAATCTGAGAAGATGGAATATTTAGTATGCAGAGATGAGTTGTGTGTCTGGATCCAAGAGCAAGCTCGATCAATAGCCAGGAGTTCAGCTTGAAACACCGTGCAACTGCTGTGCAGCTTAAACCTCCTAGTGACTAAATGTGTTTCACCATCAAAACATACAAAGGCTGCGCCAACATTTGAGTTTTCGAGCTTGCTGCCATCGGTGTATATTTGAATGAATCGGTTGCCGGATGAATGACAATGATCTTGGATCTGCGACTGATTGGTGAACGATTTGTGTGGAAGTGATATGCGCTGGGATGGATGAAGTAGACGATGTGTAGGAAAGCGAGTTTCTATTGTTATGTCAGAAGGTAAGAATGAGGTGATTCTGGTGAGTTTGGATGTTTCGATGTTGTGGATCTCTCGAATTTTTAAGTCTAAAGGGACAAATTGTGCTAGAGCAATACTCGCTGTTGTGGATACTGTCCTAAAACATCTTATCGCCTTTATGGCAAAAGAGCGCTGCAGACTCAAAAGTTTGGTTTTAATATTCTGTTTGCAGGCAACTTGCCCCCAGATGCCCGCTGCATAAGTAATGATGGGCTCAATCACCTGACGGTAGATAATCTCGGTTTCCCTATTGTAACATATAGTGCATTTATCACACATGAAACATCCTCTTAAATCACTCCGTCTGGTGAAAACCGCGTTAAAATCGGTTGCGTAGTTTAAAAGATCTAGATATTATGACGTAATTTTTTTTTATAAATTTCTTAATTTTAGGGTTATCTTTAAAAAAGGAATATCTCTCTATATATTCGTTGAAATTATTTTTCAAGTATGCATTAATACTCGTAAGGGTACCAAAACCTATAAGACATCTCCCTATAGGTATTATTTATTAATAATTCAGTATTTTTCTTTAAAAATGAAGCATATTTGATGAGAAAAACATAATATTAGAGAAATAACCTAAACTTCATTAATTCTTCCAAAAATAAACGGTTTAAAAGGTTTTTCATAGAGCCTGTTATTATAAATTACAAAACCTTAATAGATTTCTAATTGAAAAAAAATATTTCAACAAAACACAATCAAGCGGAAGTTAAACGAAGTTAAAACAAAAGCTTTTCAATGTTCAATAATATCAGCCGGAAGTTCAGAGTTCAGGCCATACCAGAAAGTTGCGGGGCGATAAAACAGATATTGTTTTATTTACTCGTCTATTGCGCACCCTTCTACAACATCCGGTTTAAATTAAAGATTGATTATAGGTTAGTTTAGACAAGCTAGCGATCCGCCCCAGCTTCCTATGGACAGTAAAACATTTTACACCTCTATATTGATATATGCCTCCCAGGCCACTTACACAAAATTATACACCTAAACCTTCCTCATGAATCACTCTGTCTATTAGAGAAAAATGCATGAATATCCGTTCAGCAATGTTTAAAGAGGATTATTGGGAATAAACATATGCGGTGTGGGACTTTGTTTTATAATATATCACTATATATCGATTGTATTGATAAAGATAATTTGTTATGAATGAATACTACAGTATGCAAAACCTAAAACGAACGAAGTACCTAAAATTCGAGAGAAGATTTGAAGATAAGAAGCAAGTATTGAAGAAGAAACAGAACAAAACTAGGGATAATTTGGAGGATATATTATACATGTTAATGATAATACAGATCTAAAATTATACATAGACAGGCAAGTATGGAAAAAGTGTGAAAGGAAACGAATGCGAACAAAGTAGAAAGTAAGAGAAAGTGAAAATTAAATAAGCGAAAACTAATATGAGTAAGCAAAACACAAAATAGATATACAAAAAACTTCGTCACATTTGGGAGAACTATACCTATCTAATCTATATCTATACTAATATTATAAAGAGGAAAGATTTGTATTTTTGTATGTAACGAATAAACATAAAAACTACTGGACCGATTTCAAAAATTCTTTCACCATTAGAAAGCTACATTATGCCTGAGTAACATAAGCTATATTTATTACAAGAAAAAATTAGAGATCCCCAGAATCAGACCATGTTTTCCATAACTTTATATTAATTCTTATCCAAATAAATTAATTCGTAATGAAGACTGTTTCAATACTTGTTAATTACTTTTTGAATTATTGAAATCGGACATTCCAGTCAAAAGATATTACGAAATAAAAATATCAAGATAAATAAAAAATAATCCCAGACGGGCCGCCGGCGCGGTGTGGGTGCCTCGCAGCGCAGCGAGTAACGTGGCGATAGAGGGAGCGACAGAATGCGGGAGCCAAAGTGTTAAAAAAAAATTATCCACCCGTGCGAAGCCGGGACGGGCCCCTAGTAGTAATATATAAAGCTGAAGAGTTTGTTTGCTTGAACGCGCTAATCTCAGGGACTACTGGACCGATTTGAAAAATTCTTTCATTGTTAGATAGCCCATTTATCGAGGAAGGCTACAGGCTAAATAACATCACGCTACGACCAATAGGAGCGAAGCATCACGCGGACGAAGTCGCGCGGGTCGACTAGTTATTGTTGTTTCTGTAGGCAATCTCTTCTACGGTCTAAATAAACATCCAATAAATGGTGGAAAGTTAAATTTTCAAATCAACATAATATTCTTTCTGTTAAGAGTATTTTATCGAATATAAATCAACGTAATATTTATTAAATCAAGTTCCGTTGAGTTCCATTGATTTCATTTTTTATATCTTGCCTTTAACAAATCCCAGTAATTTGGGGATCAACCCCTGTTTGTGGGGTGACGGTTCTTTATTTAGCTTACCACGATTTTTCAAATGACTTTTAAAAATATTTATTATCTTTTGTTTCATTGTCATTATACAATTTTAATAAATTCCCTAATAGATAATAAATAATTTTAAAAGAAAGCTTATTGGGACGAAAAGACAAACTTACAGATTATTGATATTAAGTAAGTTAGTCAATTCAACAGTTAAATACATAAATATAAGAAAGACAATAAATTTGGTACCCCACAATAACTATGAAATTATCCGGGATAAAAAGAAGCCTATGTGTATGCGCGTGTGCCAGGATACTTTGGCCATCCATAAATTACGTCACACTATAAGGGAAAAGGAGGTGATTGACGAAGTGTGAGAAGGGTTCGGAAGGTATGCTAGATATCGTAATGTAACATTTCAAAATTGTAAAAAAATTATATCGCTCGCTTATAAAATGCATATGGCAACACTAAATCACCTTTGGCACTCACGAAACGTGGTTTTCCAACTGTGAAAAAAAATATAAAATCGAATTAGTAGTTCCTGAGAAACCCTTCAATTTACAAAATGACCAGGTTATGGCACTTAAATGGCCATATCTTTTTAATTAGAATATTTATGGCAACACCACATAGCCTATGTTACCCAGAAAGGATGTACAAAATCGGTTCAGTACTTTTCGAGGCATTTCAAAACAAACAAATATACAAACAATCAAACAATAGATAATTAAAAGGACTTGAATAATTATTTCAGCATTTTGTTTTAATTGAATAATTTTTAAATATGTATTATATTGCAAAATATGTGACAAGCAGGGGGGAGGGGTCAAAAAATCATGATATTCATGTGACGTAATTTATGGATGACCCCAAGGCATGTGTATGACAAATTTCATTGAAATCTGTTTAGCCGTTTTAACGTGATTGAGTAACGAACATCCAAATATCCAAACATATAAACTTTCACATTTATAATAATTAGTATAATTACACCTAAATACATAGTATATGTCGGCGCCCCGCCAGACTCGTCCCCAGGATTCATGATTAAAACGCTTCAGGACAGTAACTACGCTTTAATAACCTTTCGATCCCAAGATTAGACAAAGACTCCATGCTGACAAAATTTATTTTTTAGGTAAACTGGCTCCCGAATCAAATAACAAATAATTTTACTATTTCTTACGGTTGTAGTTTCTAATTATATTTATAAAATAATTATTAATCCTATCAAAACAGTTTAATATGTTATAAATAATTTAATAAGTTTCTAATTTAAATAAATTTAAACGGAACTTAATACCGTGTAATCAAAACAAAACCATAGACTTATTTAAATCTATTAACATATTAATTTAATATTAATATAAAAATAATCATTGATCCTTCTGAAATAATTTTAATATAATTCTAAAATAAATTTAATGTGATTTAAATAATTTAATAAGTTAATAATCTGAATAAATTGAAACGGAACTTAACATAGTATAAACAAAACAAAAGCAAAACCCTAGATGTGGTTAATACAATTGCTTAATAATTTGATGTTAATAATTCAAGAATTACCAAATTATAATCTTAAAATAATTATAAATTGTAAATCTTTTTTTTTTTATGTAACAAGGTCGGCAAACAAGCGTACGGCTCACCTGATGGTAAGCGATTACCGTAGCTTATAGACGTCTGCAACACCTACTTTGGGGACCCTATCCCCAATTTCCCCAGGAGCTCTGGTCACCTTACTCACCAACAGGAACACAACACTGCTTTAGAGTGGTGTTATTTAGCTGTGATCTTCTGTAAGGTCGAGGTACTACCCCAGTCGGGCTGCTCCATATTTGAGCAGGAAATCTCTTATTAAATATCGATTATTCCATAAATTACCATAAGAGTTTATTTCCGATCTTATTTAATTACTAATTGCAAACTAGATGGCGTTGTATACAGATGACAATACCACAGATTATAATCAATCTTTTCCTTAGAGGGCCCATATATACTTAGTAAAGATTATACTTTTGAAGATTTTTCTAATTTTGTAATTGAATCAAGTCAGATTTTGAAGGTAGACCAAAACAAACACATCTGAAAATACTTTAAAGTCAGTTCTACAACATAAACTAAGTTGAAATTCAATTTAATTACTGTCATAGAATGAGAGAGGAATGATACCCATTACTGTACAGCAATACGTATACACATGCTATTTAGACTGAGCCGAGCATTGCCTGGGGCTTGAGACCCAAGAGCAAGTTCAAAGAGCTCTCACCTCCACTACTCAACCTGGCCAACGACAATAGATGATAAAGTAAACACTAACTTCCATGTACACTGTGCGACAGCACCAGAGAGACTGAGACTAATCTATCGTACTAAAGGTTATATATTGTCTACTCGTCGGTATACTTGACATAATATAAAATAATCTACCCGCTACTACTACTTTTTCCCCGTGAGGGGAAGGGATAGAATACTACCCCTCTACCGCTGGGAGAGCATATCGTAAGAGCCGAGTAACCCAGCACCCCCCTGGTGGTAGGGGATCTGTTCCCCGACTGGCTTGCGACCACCAGCATGCGAATCCGACCGCCAAGTGTCATAGACGCGTTCCGGTCGAGTCGCATGTAGGCCAGACTTACCCCCTCACACTCCCATCCCATTAATGCTGTGGATCTAGTGGACTCTGGGATCTAGCTCAGGGTCCGTTGAGACCACAGCATTTTTTTTTTCACTCCCCCTACCCACTCTATCTTCGAGGATGCAACGCATCGACAAAACAAGAGGGTATCTATTGTTTTCATGGGCGATGGTGGCCACTTACCATCAGTTGCACCAACTGCTCGTTTGCACCTTTTGTACCATAAAACAAAAACAGTGTTGCTAACATTACCACCAAATATAATGACAGAGAAACTGGTCAAAATGAGATTTAATCTTACAATAACTCCCCATAACACAAGTACCAAGACTAACGTCGCTATATAGAGTTTATTCTATTAGACACGAACAGGTTATTCATAATGAACGCACCCCACCTTAAAGGTTGATTTGAACTGCGCCGTGTTTGTATAACGCGTTATGGTAATTGTTGAGGGGATGGAAATCGTTGTATTGTTCTCAGCGAAGCGCGACGATGATGGGGGGTTCATTTTTAATTTTATGATAAAGTAAGCGCGTAATTGTTACTTCATTATGTAAATCATCTTCAAAGAGTTTTTAATTAATTGTTTTTATATATAAGTCGGAGAAAAATACACAATTACAACAGGAACCTATGCAGTGCCTTGGACTTGTGACCAAGGTGTAGGTTTAAGGAGCTCCTTACCACATATGTGAATACTCACCTCCGCTGCCCAGGTTCTCTGTTTAAACCTAAGGTTAGACTAACCTAAGCCTAACTTACGCGCCGACATAAATAATTTATAGTACAGGATCCCACTGCTCAATTCTGCAGGTATCTGTTTTTTTGATACAAATAATTTTAAATGAATGTTTAGAAAGTATACAATGTATTATACATATACAATACTGCATTTTTCATTCTGTTAACATACATTGGACAAAATAGTACCTACACAACAGCTGTAGTACTGAACAACCTTTTCGACGGTCGTTCGCAAACTAACCAAAAACCAAAAGCATCAAATTTGGAGAACATTTCCACATTGACATTGGCAGAATTACTGCTAACAAGAGCGTTAGAAAAGCCATAGACAAGACATAGATACAATCGTGAATTAATTATACTATAATTAATTGCAGGTAATTGCGGCTAATTTTTGATAGGCAACCCATCCCTAAGCCTAACAGATAACTGTAGAATCGAGCAGTGGGATCTTAGACTATTAACACCGATTCAAATTTCGATCATCGCCTATTGACAATTTTCGTTTCCGTTCAGGAACTGGTTAACAAGATCTATAGGTAGAAATAATAAATAAAAAGTAACGTAGATATTTAATTAAATTTATTTCTTTTATCATGTCTATATTAAAATTAAAAAAACATATTTTTAATAACAATATCTTGCAGTAAAATTTCCGAACGCAATTCTAATGGAAAAAAATATTCAAAGAAAGTTTACGGGAAACTTACAGGTTGGATTATAAATATAAAGAGCCATTAATAATGTCATTATTGTATTATTAAAAAGAGTCAAATCCATCCATTCATTTGAATGATAGAATAACAAACGTCCACACAACAAACTTTCGCATTTACAAAAAATAAGGAAACCCTTTCAACTGAAATATTTTCATCAACTTGAAGCTCCAATAAAAATGTCAAGATGGCGCTTAACCTTTCTGCTTTAAATTCCTGCTTTCATCCCGTTTTGTTTATCAGTTAATTGGATTACTTGACCGAATTACAAGACGAGTTATAATACAATGAATTTTTCTTGAACAATTTTTGTTATGAAATTTTGAATGAAACAATGTGAGATCGGAAAAAAAATAATATCAAAAATGTTTTTTTTTTTTTAAATAAAATTATGTACTCTCAACTATATACTTAGTACTTACAGACTTAAAACATATTTATAATATACTAGTTGACCTGCTCTGGCTTTACTCGAGTGTTCAGTTTACCCAATGTATTCAGTTTTAATTTGCCCCATAACTCTTATACACACTTTTATCTCCTATTTCAATCCCTGTAAGTCTTTTTTTTGTAATAAAAATGTCTTTTATTTCCTGATCAATACTGTATCTCTGTACCACATTTCATTAAAATCGGTTCAGCCATTATTTAGTTATAAATGATGTAAATAACCCAACTTTGTTTTATTTTATATATAAGAAGATAGTCTTTATAATGCTGACGAAAGGCAAAACTATTATTTTTAGAATTTTCAATTGTTTTTTGTACGTATAGACATGGAACTTAGACGGAGCCGAGCAGTGCCTGGGACTTGAGTCTTAAAGTAAACTTACGTGGACCTCGAGAAGGGTGATCTTAACCACGACACTATAACACTAACTTCCATGTTCAGTGCGCCACAACTCCAGAGAGTCTAAACTATTAACTAAAGATTATATATTGTCTACACGTCGGTATCCTTGACATAACATAAAATGACTTACCCGCTAATATAAAATTGAATGCGATCTTAAGAATTGTATTGTTGCAGGTATGATGTCCATGTCCCATATTTTCCATCAGCGAAGCGAGGGCGTTACCTACCCACTGTCACCTTCTATCATCAATTCAACCGCCCGTAATTCACCTAATCTTCCATTCACCCACGCGCTCTCACAATTTCTATACATAATTTAACCACCAAAATCCATTAAGGTGTTTTTGAGTATATACTTTAGTTTTCAACAATAAACATCCCAAATTTTTATTACCATGAAACCTTATAGTAATAACAATTATTTTAAAACAAAACAGTCAAAACGGTTCAGTTTATCTCAGGTGCTGTCCTCAGCAACGAACAGCATTTCTTTTTATTTATATATAGATTAAAATGTTTAGACTGAGCGCGACGTGACTGGCGACGAGTGTTGAATTTCGCAGCGACTTTATATTGGATGCTTCACACTGTGTGAGTGAGTGGGTGTGTGGTAATACAACACCACCACACGGTTTATCTACTAAGCACAATTCCTGGACGCCTTGACGACATGCCCTCGCCCCTCATAGATCTTAAAATCAACTAACGTAACACAGTACAGTTTCTTTAAATAATTTAATAAGAATTTGTGAGTATGTACATTGAATTCCGTAGCGCCATTTTGTACTCGGCATGAAAGTTTCCATGATTGTTATGTCATATTAAAGGGTTTTAAGTTTCAATTCCCTAACTACGCGGTAACGAGTTTTTATGCAGTCTCACTTAATAGAACTTTGGAAACGCTGCAAGGAAGTCTCGATCGCCCAACAGATCAAACGTCGCAAATGGAATTGGATAGGTCATACTTTGCGAAGGGATCCAGACCATATACCGAGGCAAGCCCTAGACTGGAATCCCCAAGGAAGACAAGCAAACTTGGCCGCCCAAAACAAATCTGGCGGCGGACTGTCATTGATGAAGCGAAGGCTGTTGGGAAAACTCAAGATCAAGTGGGATGGCTATGCACTGTGGACGCCCTCTGCCCCATCTAGGGGACACAGGAACATAAGTCACCTAATAGAACCTTCCACACTGTCCTGAGAGTAATTTTACGTCAGGGGTATATTACGATTTAAATGAAAACAAAGCCTAGATTTTGATAAATAAGATTGCAGCAATACAAATGTGAAAATAGTTTATGCGTGATACGCGCATAAATATACAAAAAGACAATAATTGAAAAATAATGTTTTTGGCTTCTATTGGTGTCATAGAAACCCCTTACAATAGTTTTATTAAATACTAGTCGAACCAACTAACCAGGATTAACCACGTATGGTCAGATTTATCATAAAATATTTTTTTAATATATCACAGGATTTTTTCTCCGGGATAAAAAGTAATCTATGTGTTATTCTGATGTATAAGCTATATTATTGTAAAGTTTCATTAAAATCAATTCAGTAATTTCTGCGTGACAATGTATCAAACAATCATACATACTCACAAATTTTCGTGTTTATAATATCAGTAAGGATATTACATTTTTAAAACTTTAAAAAGATAAGTTATTTATTATATGAGAAAAGTTTACTTGAACGTGCTTTCAGGAAACATTATTATATTAAAGTTTAGTGTACTGTGTATTATATGTAATTAATATAGCAATATGGTTCCTAAGCGTGGAAATAGTTTTAAACTCATCTATGTTGTAAACGGTATTCGCGAAGCTGCTACGAAACTAAATGAGATTCTGAACTAAGACGAGTGAAAGTTTGCTGAAGTACAGCACACTCGTTACAAGCTTAAAAACCACCTTGAAACTGAATATGGAGTTATATTGAAGTAGATATTTAACAATTTAACTGTCAATTTTATTTTTTTAAGATTGAACTTACCTGATATGTGACTCGTACCAGGTTTACCTTATTTTTGAAAAAGAGCCACTGTTAAATTTCTTACGAGTTCTTGTCAACAGCTTTCCGAGCTTAGCTACTATAAAAATATGAATAACGAAAACTACTATCTAAAAAAAAATATTGTGATAAAAGAAAATTAATATTAAAATTTATAACAAACCAGTCGACCCTCACTACTTCGTTCGCGTGATGCTCCGCTCCTATTGGTCTTAGCATAATGACATATAGACTATAGGCTTCCTTGATAAATGACCTATCTAAATCTGAAAGTATTTTACAAATCGTACCAATAGTTTTAGATTAGCGCGTTAAAGCAAACAAACAAACACTTCAGCTTTCTGTCACTAAATAGTATAATAAAACAAAGTCGCTTCCCGCTGTCTATTTGTCTGTCTGTCCCTATGTATGCTTAGATCTTTAAAAGTAAGCTACAGATGTTGATGCGATTTTTTTAAATAGATAGTGTGATTGAAGAGGAAGGTTTATATTTATAATACATACATAATATAGTAGAGCAACACTGATAATTTTAGAGGTTTCTGATGTGATGTCGTAAATAAACACATTTTTTTCGCTTACATTGCTAACGCTAGCTGAACCCTACGAGATAGATAAAAATAATGTACTACAGTATTGTACACCTTAAAAAGGTCTACAAAGAAGTCCGCGATGGTATAAGTCTATCTCTTAGGGATAACCAACAATAACCATTTTTCATCCTTTACTTTTTATGAGAAATAATGGCTTATTTACGAAGCGATTTTAAACAATACAGCATTAATCCTTATCAAATCAATATGGCCCTTTACAGAGTGACATTTAAATGAATATTTTCAAAGATATTACAGATTTAAAATGCAGGGACATAGCGGTTACAGCTAACCTATATATTCTTTTAAATATGCATATAATGTACGTTGTAATTTTGGTAACATTTTACAGTTGGAATAACTGAATCTGAAAATATGAAGCTCATCAAATAAATACACCGTCATGACAGAAATCATGATTATTACATCGCGAGTAATCTGGTCGTAATACTGAGGCTGTGTATCTAAAGTATAACCCTAGGAGTAAAATTCTATACTCTACAAGCCATACAGGCTGTTGTTCTGCGTGATACGAAACCATATTAAAAAATAGCTTATTAATATTAACATTATTAAGTATTATTATAGAAGAGATATACCTAATAGCAAAAAATAAGGCTATAACCGTGTGTAAATATTATTTATCCTACTAATATTATAAACGCGAAAGTTTGTAAGAATGTATGCATGTATGTTTGTCACTCTTTCACGCAAAAACTACTGAAAGGATTTTGATGAAACTTCACAATAATATAGCTTACACATCAGAATAACATATATGCTATAATTTATAGTGATATAGTGTGAATTATTCAAAATATAGCGGGTGAAACCGCGGGGCGCAGCTAATCTTATATATAAAAATGAATCCCTGTTTCCCTTAGTCACGGCATCACGCGTATACGGCTGGACCGATTTCGCTAATTCTTTTTTGTTGTGTTTGTTATTCTCAGGAGCAGGTTCTTATGGAAGAAAAAATTAAAAATATTGCGCGAAAAATTAGAAAATTTAAGAAACCTTAACGACCATATTAACTTTTCTAATGTAAGCATTTGATAGCCAATTCAAATTCAATATTCATAGTTAAGACAGGACGACGTCTGTCGGATCAGGTAAAATATAAATTAGCAGTAACAATGCGTGTTTTTGTACCAATTAGACAGATAAGTGTACAGACGGGATATATTTAATTTCGTATATAGATATGGAACATAATCAATTAATTCAGTAAGACAGATGATACACTATCGGATCTGAATCTTTATATTGGCACTTGGCAGGTGCTGTCTGTTGTGAAGTCTTGTACTTAACGTTTCAATTATCAACGGTATTCATCGTTAATACGCTTACATTTGACGTGATGAGGATCAGGATGTAGAAATCTATATATTGATCCTTACTAGTAAATAATTAATATAGAAATCAGCCCTAAAGGTAACAATTAACATGTATAAACAAACTTATTTAAGCATAGGTAATAAGAATAAGTGAAGTCGTTGTTAGTCCTTGTTTTGAGTTACACTGTAAATCCGAAAGAGGAAAGCGTGTTTTATTTAAAAAATACTTATAAGCTTCTTGATCTGAATGTTGGAAAATAACGAAGTAAATCCATCAAAGCAGCAATCCTCGTAGCTAAGTCCAAAACTATATTTTTGAAGATTATATCTCCAAGTGGACTTCTAATGAACGAAGTTAAACTTACTAAGCGAAGCTATTAAAGCACTGAATTTTATTTCTACAATTTAGTGAACAAATTTTAAAGTGAATCATGAAAACATAAAAAAAAATTAAAAATACATACTTGAAAAAAAATATTGCCTCAAATTTATACACTCAAACGATAACAATAAACATACAATCTAGGTGCATGGGGCTTAAGACCCAGGAGCAGCTTTAAAGACGTTTTTGATAAAAGTAAACTCTCACCTTCACCGCTCGACCTCGCTGCCAAATATTAAAATAATAAAGTACATTACTCAAACAGCATTACATAGTCTCACTACTTTAATATGTACTGCGCGATGTCACTTAACAGACTAACTTAATCCTATCGGAACGAAAGTTATATATTGTCTACTCGAAATAAGATAAAATTAACTACCCGCGACTACTAATTTATAACGGTAGGTATTACTAATATTTATAAAAATATTTATTCGAACTCAAAAAAAATCTTTGTACCTTTCTTTAACGTTTTACGGTATAAAAATGTTCCTGAAAAAAAAATTACAACAAAAAAAATATGTATTACAGAAAAAAAAACAATATACATTTTTCTTCTTTTTTCTTTTTTGGAGTGTTTCTGTTTTTAGTAGTACGTCCAGGTCGAGACTTCCACTACGTCACATCACACGTTGTACCAAGAGACCACGTGACTGTGAGGTAATGGCCATTTCAACCCTGAACCTCTTCTCTCTTCACACTTCAGAACCTCGTCTTCTTTCATCTTCATCTTCATATTGCAATCGACGTCATTCACGAAGTAGATAAACCTTACATACTTTTATAAGCTAGATATATTTTATTATTAAAAAAAAAGTATATTTTTTGATAAAATACAGAAAAATTAAAAATTAAAAAATCTGTCTATTTCAAAACATAAAAACACTTAAATTTTGATACCAATATAATAATACTTTAAAAATAAAAATATTAAAAATTATCATTCTGTTTTTTTTATTCTATGTATTTTTTTTAAATAATGCAATTTAATATTTCAATTTCTGTAAACTGTTTGATAAAAAAACTAAATATTGGCAAGGCAACACTACTATTTCGTAGCTTTGCGTAGCTGAAAGCTTTCTAAATTAAAGCTCTATTCTCTATACACTATTACTACAATTAAAAAAAAAAAATAAAATAAATTAACAATATTTCTACACACCGCTGTAAGATTTTTTTAATAATTATTAATTACTAGCCGACCCTTGCGACTTTGTCCGCGTGTAGCTGCACTCCTATTGGTCTTAGCGTGATGATATATAGCTTATAGCCTTCCTCCATAAATGGGCTATCTAACACTGAAAGAATTTTTCAATTCGGACTAGTAGTTCCTGAGATTAGCGCGGTCAAACAAACAAACTCTTCAGCTTTATATATTAAGTATAAGATATCCTAATCTTTAAATTAATGTGGGACATATTTCAGAAACACAACAGTATTAAAATTCTTTCTGTTTGCTTATTACAGAAGTAGATAATAAAAGAGATATTTTTTTATGTAATATTACTTCAAATAGTCGTCTTTTAAATATAATAAATTTCTCCAATGGATCGATAAACTTATTTGTATCAATTAAATTATTTTATTTTATTTGAAAGTGATTATTAATTAACAATATGAAATAAAAACGTATATAACTGGTATATGTACTAATTACAAAAAAAAATTTAAATACCACAAAATAAATTCCAAATAAATTGTTTCCAAAGAAAAATATTAATAATTAATAAAAATTTAAATAACTATATTTAATATATGTTATAAAAATTGGATTTAAAAATTGAAGTATCTAAATAAATAAATTAGAGGCAAATATTAATAATATAATATATAACTTACATGTTCTGGAGCGATGGCGGTGGTGGTGGTGGTGGTGGGTGGCTTGGCCGACGAACTGCGCTGGAGTGTCAGTGTAGTCCAGTAGCGTCGCTATGGACGATGTGCTGATGCTGCATCAGGCTTTTAGCCAGAGATTGTTAATGTTTTACTTTGTATTTTAACTCTATTATTACTTACAGATCCGCCCTCGCTTAACTGAGGCTTTGCCCGGGTGCAATTTAAATCGTGTATTTAGCCGTAACCGCTATGTCCCTGCATTTTTAATCTGTAATATCTTCGAAAATATTTATTTAAATTTCATGTTGTAAAGGGCCATGTTGATCTATATAAGCACAATGTATTTAAGGTACCTACTTGGATAAGCATTAATGCTGTAATTGCTTAAAATCGCTTCGTAAATAAGCCATTATTTCTCGTACAAAGTAAAGGATAAAATATGGTTATTGTGGGTTATCCCTAAGAGATAGACATATACTATCGCGGACTTTTTTGTAGACCTTTGTAAGGATATTATTTTGATCTATCTCGTAGGGTTCAGTCAGCGTTTGCAATATAAGCACAAAAAATGTCATCACATTAGAAACCTCTTAAATTATCAGTGTTTCTCTATTATATTATGTATGCATTATACATATAAACCTTTCTCTTGAATCACTCTATCTATTACAAAAACCGCTTCAAAATCCGTTGCATAGTTTTAAAGATCTAGCCATACATAGGGACAGACAGACAGACAACGGGAAGCGACTTCTTTGTTTTATACTATGTAGTCAAGTAGAGTCAAAGCCAACCAGAATTCTCTAATTTGTTTTTTTAGTCATACAATATAGTGTCTAGTAGGAGGTCGCGAATTCTAAAGATATCCCGTATATAATAATAAAATCAGATTTTAAACTATGACGTCATTTGTACGACACATTTTTAACCGATGTCACCAATAGGTATGAGGTAGCCTATGAGGACATAGCTAATATTTACTTACGAGTACTTAACAATAATAATATCCTTACACAGCTGTTTTTTCTTCAGATTTTTACTCAGTTAAAGGTTTTTATTTTTCTTCATTTCACCTTGAACTATAACTAAAATTTTTTTAAAGTTCACATCAATTTAAAAAGCTCTCGCTTAGATTTATTATACTTCAATTTTACTCGTAGACTGCATTAAAATGTTTTGGTAAAAAATAATTTAAAATGCAGTGTTACAGATAAAAAATGTTACTATAAGTAACCTTCAATAAAACTCTTTTCGTTCAAAGTATTTGAAAACTCCGAAATAAATAAGAAACCCGTGATACCAAAAGATACTTTTTGAATAATTACTAATTTTTAAAATTTATTATAATAAAAATGAATTACCTACCTAAATTCGCATTATTTAAAAGTATATGAAGCGGAGAGTTCTCTCTTTCTCTACAAGGAAACCAAGCGAGGGCGACGTGATCAAGGAGCTCTCTTGAAATTTCTAATGAAGTGTATGTGGTTTCTTTATAGTAGATTTTTGAAAAATACCTACAGGAGAAGGCTTTTAAATAAAACTATGTAAGTTAGTAATTTAGTTTATACATTAAAACAACATATAGACAAAATTTAAAAAGATTTTAAAGTAACTAGTACAAGTAAACTGGCTAAAATATTAATGCCAAGAAAATCCGAGGAAAACCATTTTAAGGCGGAGAAAGCTCAAAATGTTTTAAATTAGATTTTTATTTAATTACTTTTTTTTACTAAAATTACATCCCTCATTCTCTTTCTCCACCCCTTTTCCAATTATTTAGGGTTGGGTCTCCTCACTTTATTGCGCCAGGTTAATCTGTCCTGACATATCACATCCGTTAGTTAGGCTTCCTATAGGTTTATTTTGACTACAAAAGATTACTAGCAGTATGGATCACATACTACTAGTATTCCCTTTACCCCTCCTAGTAAGCTAATAAAGAGCTTGTGTCAGGAGTGGGTCACGCCAGTAGTCCAATGTCCGGGATTAGAACCCACGACTTATCGATCGTTAATCCAACGCCTGAACCACTGAGCTACTGACGCTTTGAGCCTTTACTTCTCTTTTATTCCGGGATGTTTAAGGCTGTGGATTCTCGTCTCTTAACATGGCCATACCATCTAAAGCAGTTCGGTGATAGGTGCAACTCTGAAACTACCCCGTATGTCCTCGTTTTCATTTACTCCCAATATAATATAACTAGAGGGCTGCCCTCGCTTCGCTCCGGGTATTTAAAACAATATTATAATTGATGTCCTTAAATTGTCAGTCTGTAATTGTGTAGTTTTTCATTATTTGAAAAAAGAGAGAGAGTGAGAAAAAGTTATATATATAAAAAGAAAAATAATAGAAATAAAAAATAAAAGAAAAGCGACAGATGCTAAGAGAGGGAGGACAGAGCAGAACTAAAATTGAATGGGTAAAGGAGAGAGAAAGAGAAAGAGAGAAATTATCGAAAGAAAGAAAGTGAAAAGAGGCTAATCATTCTGAACAGATAAAAATAAAAATTAAAGTGAGAAAAAAGAGAGAGGATGAGAGACAATGATAATATTATAAGAGAGAGACGGAAATACTATAGACTTCAATCAGTGAAAGAATTTTTAAAATGGGATCAGTAGCAACAAAATGGCCATGTTCTATTAATTAAAAAATGTATATGGCAACACTAAATCACCTTTGTCCCTCACGAATGGTGTAGTTTTCTAACAGTGAAAGAATTTTTAAAATCAGATTAGAAACAACAAAATGGCCATATTCTATTATTTAAAAAATGTATATGGCAACACTAAATCACGTTTGTCACTCGCGAATAGTGTATTTTTCTAAAAGTGAAATTTTTTTTTAAATTGGATTAGTTGTTCCTGAAAAGCTCTTCAATTTACAAAATGACCACCTTATGGCACTTAAATGGCCATATCTTTTTAATTAGAGTATTTATGGCAACACCACATAGCCTATGTTATCCGGAAAGGATGTAGCTTCCTATCGGTGAAAGGATTTTCAAAATCGGTTCAGTACTTTTCGAGCCTATTCGCAACAAACAAACATACAAACAATCAAATCTTTCCTCTTTATATAATAGTATAGAGTATAGATAAGTTTTATAGTAAGGGCCAACGACGTGTTAGCAGCATACGAACTATAATTTTTTAAGCTACAGCAATATTCAAGTTCATCATCATTATTTTAACCCATAAATGATTCATGCTGAATAAGAATCCCCTCTCTTCTCATAATTAGAAGGATTAAAGTATACCACACCAGCTTAATAAAGCAGTGACAGCCCAGTGGTTTAGACGTAAATGTCTTAATCGCGAGGTCCGGGTTCGATCCTGGGCCCACACCTCTGAATTTTCTGAGATATGTGTGTTTTAAGCAATTAAATATCACATGCTTTAACGGTGAAGGAAAACATCTTGAGGAAACCTGCACTCCTGAGAGTTCCCTAAAAGTTCTCAAAAGGTGTGTAAAATCTGCCAACCCGCACTGTGCCAGCGAGGTGGACTATGGCCTATCCCTCTCCTCATTCTGAGGAGGAGACCCGGCTCTGCAGTAGGTCATTAAGGTTGTGATGATGATGATTACACCAGCTTATATCTTCAAAGTCTCAATCCATTAACTACTAAGCTAGATCTTAGCACAAGGGTGTCATTAAATTCAGTTATATTAATTTATAATTTAAATCTAGACTTAAATATAACATAAAAATGGTCAAGTTAACTAATAAAAAACAGTAATTAAAATAAAACAGTTAAAAATGTCTGATTTTGTTTAATGTAATCGACATTTTTTTGAAGATATCATCATATAGGTGACTATGTTTATTAATATTGATTACGATAATGGTACATTAAGATACAAGTGTATTATTTACAGTCGAGGCGCCCCTCCACCTTACCGACGACAACCGAGAACTACACGACAAGTCGACAACGTTTTTCTACACATTTGCGAAGGAAAAAATCAGTCTGCTACTAAAATATTTAATTAATCAAAACAAACATACAAACACATTGTAGCAGTCGCACAGGTAACTGAAGCAATAGATTGCAGTTTTTCCCAATCTCTTTAGTTTATTATGAAATTAGTTTTAATTTTTTATTAAATAAGATAACGAGTTACTGAGTTAGTTTGTTCAGGCATAATCATCATCTAGTTCTGAACATGATCGGATCTTATCATAAAATATTTAAATGACAAAACAATGACAACCCCTCGGGGCTAAGAGCGACGCGAAAAGTTAAACTTCGGCTTTCAGAATTCCCAACTAAATTATTTGAAAAATCCTCTATGGTACAGGCAATACATTTATGGAACGCTCTCCCTCTCGAGATAAAAGAATCGGAAATCTTTCAAAAAAAATTAAATATATTTATTTTGATTTTTATTTTCGAATATTTATAAAAAAATTCTAATTTTTTTATAAAGTAGGTATGTATGTGTCGGAAACTAAAAAGGAATGGCCTATCATAAAAGCTATACGGGATTTAAACCTTAGGTTAAACTCACATAAACCTAACCTAACACAAGGCTAACCTAAACTAAGGCTAACTTGCACTTCCGACATTAACATATTGCTTATATTACTAGTGTAGTAAGTTGTTTACGTATATGATTGTAAATTATTAGTATATTCTATAGCTACACCTTCAACTCTAGTTCAACCTCCTTCTCTTTCCAAATCACCCAGACTTGGAAAGAGAAGGAGGTTGAACTGGAATAGATAAAGTACTGGTAGTGCCATCTGTTATCCTTATAAATAAAACTTTTGTTTGTTCTGATTCGTTGAGTTATAGTTGCAATTTGTGTACTATCAAAACATTATTGTCCGGCCCCCTTGTTGGGCGCACCTGCCCTACGAAGTATCATATTTCGTTGTGAAACATTTATCGGATGCATTCCCGGTGTAGAATTATAAGTTTGCGCATTGTAAGTGAATACAAGTGTCAAGTAGCAATGCGCATGCGCCGGCACACAACAATCATATCGAATTCTTCAGGGAAATTGGAAACTTCTCGTACTTATGCCTACCTGGAACACGTTGATGTCATCGACAATTATTTTCTAGAATTTTCTTATCTCTTTTACATTACACTATATTGTAGATACACTGTTGCAGTTATATCTATATATTTATATGTGAAGCGAACACTTTGTAGTTTGTTCCCTTTTTTACGAAATTGCGCGGACGGAGGAGTATGAAATTTCCCCCATTTATAGTTTATGTAGAGAAGGAGTGCAGAATGTTAATTTTTTTTTAAATTATGCAAAAAGTATTGAATGCCATACTCTTTCATTTATTGTTAAAGTAATTTAAATTAATTATGGCCGAATTTCGAGCACTAGACCACTAGTACTATACTATTCGACCCGCCCTGGCTTCGCTGAGCTTAAAAATTATTAAGTAATGTTTTTTTCAAGACATCCGATTTAAATTATATTAAGCCCAGATTTACATGTTTTCAGTAGTTTTCACATGATGCGAGTAAAAATTAGAGAGAATTAAGATTTCCATAACTATTGTTTAACAAATTTTAAAAATGAACTATCTTATATTTCTGTTAAGTTTAAGGCTTATCTCGTCTAGGGCCTCAAACTATAGATTAATGTTTTTTTTTTCATATCAAAAGTACGTAGTAGTAAGTAGTACTTATAACAAATGTACACAAATGGGTACGATGATTTCAGTCAGATCAGTGATAGCCCAGTGGTTACTCGGGAGGTCCGGGTTAGATCCCCTACACAGATACACACCGACTTTTCTGTGTTATGTGTGTTTTAAGCTATTAAATACATGTTCTAACGGTGAAGGAAAACATCGTGAGGAAACCTGCACTTCTGAGAGTTCCCCAAAGTTCTCCGTCGGTGTGTGAAGTCTGCCAACTCGCACTGGACCAGCGTGGTGGACTATGACCTAATACCCTCCTCATTCTGAGGAGGAGACCCGGCTCAGCAGTGGGCCATTGACGGGTCGTGATGATAATAATAAGAATGATTTCAGACCTTACAAGGTCTCGTAGCCACGATATCATCACGAGGATGCAATTGCTTCTACGCACTATGTTAATCTATACTAATATATAAAGCTGAAGAGTTCGTTTGCTTGAACGCGCTAATCTCAGGAACTACTAGTCCGATTTGAAATATTCTTTCAGTGTTAGATAGCCCATTTATCGTGGAATGCTATAGGCTATATATCATCACGCTAAAACCAATAGAAGCGGAGCATCACGGGCATGAAGTTGCAAGGGTCGATTAGTTTTTATTTTAAAATTATTTTTATTTTTCCAAGTATATACCCTCTGTTCCTATAGACTTGAGCTGTGTAGTAGTGGTTTGGTATCGTGATGCTGGTTCTCCAATACATTGGTTTGGAGTAAGAGTTTAACATTGGTTACTCGGTGTTCCGTTTTAAGAGCATATTATTATTGTCTTGTGAGTGTTACTGTGCGGTGTCTGTCCCATGTAGATAACAATAGTTATCGTGTTCACGTATATATAACGATGCTTAGTTTTTATCCAAATTTTAGCTTGATAACGAAAATCTTAATATTTTTTTACGTATTTTGGGTGCGAGTGCAGCTCCCTTGCATCCTGCTGCCGGCGTCAATGTGTGGTGCTGAAAACTTCAGGTAGAAAACTCTAAATTTTTAGTTGAAACATTAAACCAGAAGCCCAGTCATTTAAAAAAATATTATATAAAAAAAGAAGTGATAAGCCAGTGGTTGAGACGTCGATGTCTACTCAGGAGGTCAGAGTTCGATCCCCCACACAGACACACACCTCTGACTCTGAGTTATGTGTGTTTTAAGCAATTAAGTATCACTTGCTTTAACGGTGAAGGATAACATCGCGAGGAAACCTGCACTCCTGAGATGTTCTCAAAGGAGTGTAAACTCTACCTACCCGCACTGAGCCAGCGTGGTGAACTATGACCTAATCCCTCAGCAGTGGGTCATTAATGGGTGACGATGAAGTAATTTAACATAATAATGTTTATAAATGTTTTCAATGGTGGAAGGCGTTTTTATAGTGATTATTTTTTTAATTTTATATTGCTTTCAGGCTATGTTAGCAATACTGTTGGTAATTTTTACTTGGCGAGCAATTCTTAGCAGTTTGACGAGTAATTTTATTAACTTTATACTTTATAGTGAAATGTACCCTTTGAATACATTATAGCTTAGTTGGCGGGTTATGATCATTGTTGAAGGTTTTTCTCCTGGAGGTGTTGATTTTTTTTAATAAATAAAACTTGAGCAACCAGTTGAATTCATGTCTCAGCTTAGCAAAGATTATTTCAATGATTCTAATCGATCAAATTTCGATTAATAACATGGTATTAAACTACTTCTAAGTATTAAACAAAACCTACAAAAAAAAGCTACATGTCTCTTAGTTCTTCTATTTATTATAATCAAATTCCTTTTTACCCTACTATGGCGAAGCCATAAGGAAGGGTTATAATTTTGGCAGTCTATGTATGTATGTTTGTATGTTCCACCCTAGCGCTTAAACTACTGAACCAATTTACATGAATGAGGTGTCAATAGATTCATAGTAATGGCGTGAGTGGCATAGGCTAAAAAAAATATTAGATATTTTATGACGGAATTTTAAGCTCAGATTCTAACCTCGTTTTTTATTAATTACACTGTATTTGTAATAAGAGAAGAATAAAATTGAAGATTTTGCTACAAAATCTAAAAGTTGATAACAGATATTTTTGACACGAATTCTTAAATTGGATCGACTTGAATTATTGTTTTTAAATTATGAAAGTTATTGTTAAATGTTTCATACCCTCTTTTATAAATAAAGTCTATACTATATTTTATTGCGAATGTTTATTTATCAAAAATGCAATGAAGAGTATCATATTGCGACCTTGAAGGTGAGGATGTTATTGTATTGCAAATACTGTATCCGTTGCTACGTATGAACAGCGCATTTTTACAAATCTTGCGTTATTTATCAGAAAGCCTATTTCATTTTTATATGTATCCTAATAATACTACTTCAATTTTTTTTATATTTAATGTCACTTTATCTTGGTTATATCACTAGATTTTGGAAGTTACCTCCAATAATCTTTATTAGATATGATGTAGATAATTTTAAATTGCAATTTAATGAATTATCTCATGTAGCTAAAACCACATGATTTCCAGATATATTGATATACGAGTAGAAGAAAATAAATGTCTGTTTTCTACTTGACGTATAAAATATACTGAGTGCGTGTGCACTTCGATCAACGCATGCATGCGCGCATCGACAAATCACAGCCCAGACAGCCCTATGTCGTTGTTTATGGTTTATTTCCGTATTCAAAAAACTTTCTTATTACTCAATATAGGCTCCATAGGATAAACAGCAACAGTCATCTTAGTTGCAAGCGGAAGTCGAACCCGTGACTAATGGATACACAAGTCATAATATTATTTACAAGTATTTGGCTTTTCAAACGACTTGTGATTTAGCTGATATTAAAGTTCCTGATCTCTAATATTTTTTTCATTTTCTATTTGTCTTGCCTTGCTTATTTCTGAATATAAACGGTAAAAAAGGTTAAGGATTCTTCTAAGATGTTTCTTAGATAGATATTAGAAAAGCCCTTAGTGCTCTTACGACCCTACATATTCTGAATATAAGGGCATAATAATGTCAATTAAGTCTAATATAGCCTATTACATTCCCGCGAATAAAGATTTAAGGGACAAATTTAGTACAAATATGGGAAAATACGCCTGATAATCAATTTTGTAATAAACCTAGAAGCCTTTACAACTCTATTAAATGTCAACATTTTAAAAACCTTTATTTGTAGGATAGGACGATATGTTCTTGTAGTAATAAAACACAATATAATCAATCATACAATATGTATTTAATATAAGATACAGTACTTGTGACATGTGGACAAATCATAATTATTTAAAAAGAATCTTACATTCACTACATTGAACAAATTCCAAGGTTCGATTAATTTACTATTATGCCCAAATGTGTGATAAATTAATTGAGGTAGATCCCCCGCGGGGTAAACTATACATACATGCCGGAGCAGAGTCCAGGGAAGCAAATGAGAACGCGTAAACATTATACTATATATTTAAATATCTACAAATCGATAAGTGCACACTATTTGGGTTACGATACACGTACTATTGTTTAAGATTTACAATAAACGCAATATAGGAAACATGTTAAACTCGCCAACACGCCAACACTCCAACACTCCTAGGCGCGAAGCAAATTACACCTGCCTGTAATACTTAGCAATAAATACTTAACTATTTACAATTGTAAAGCCTGACCGAAACCACCTAACTAACATTTACTACAATCTCGATACTACTTAGCCTAGTGGCGCCACCTGGTTCGGTCAAGGTTTACGTGTTTGTACATGCGTCCCCGCAGCCGTAATGTGATTCACGCCTTCACCCTCACCCTCACCCTCACCCTCATTGCAAATGCGTTTCAGTCAAATATTGTTTTCCGATTCATTACAACTTAAATTACCATTTCACTGAGCAACTCGCGCTACATGACTATTGTGGCAGTGATAAAAATACAACTTTACCTTCAATTTCATATAATTTAGTTGCCAGGTTACGGTCACAAAATATCTCTCTGCCTAACGAACGGATAGTCTACACTAGAAGATTACTTATAAAACTTTCTTTAAAAGTAACCGTCGTAACGGTAGCAAAATCAAATTTGTACTCAAGCGTTCTAGGCCAAAAGAAAATGGCGTCTCTTTTGAAGTTACACAACTCCAATTAATTACTATTTTAACATTATTGCTTTATTTTTGAACATTTCGACGCCATTTCCAAGTCTCGACATCGGCCAATCATGCAAACAAACAACCTGTCACTGCCGATTGAAACAATGAGATCATAGTCCACAAAATTATTATAAATTTGGTGTCGAATTTGACTATTAAAATAATTTATAAAAAAAAGCGAGCCAATATGGCACTTAGTCAGTGCTGGAACGAATTACTCTAGTAGCGTTTAATTAAATCAGTACATTGGAAGCTTCCAAAACAGTAAGTAAACATACGATACCACATCGACACTCAGGCACCAACTTGACTACTTAACTTTTGAGAAATTTTCCTAACTCGTCTTTGGGTCCATACCTACTACAAATATATTCGTAAATCGCATTACTCTCCTGCAATTACGAAGATATTTAAGTTACAATTTCCTATTACAATAGCGACTTTACATACATACACGTCACTAGTATTGGGGCTGTTGACAACAAATCTTAAAAATCCAAAAAAAAGTTAAAGTAAATAGAATAAATCAAAAACCCCAACACTCACAACATCGTTCTATTATCTCTCTTAACCATAACACGCTAGAGGGCGACACAACGCAGTGTGTCCGTCCCTTTCGCACAAACCTCTAAGCGAATGCCAAAAAGAGATGGCGATAACCGCCCCTACGTCGACGCGACATGATTGGGCACACCCTCCACATGATTCTATTAGCTAAATCAATTTATTAGGGCATGTCCAGTTATGTCTACGGCATTACCTAGCTTACAACTAAAACTAAAAATACTAGCGAGATCGCGTGAGCACAGAACACAATGTTGATTTAATTGTCAATTATTTTAAAATCGATTTATCTTGTATATTGTATACCTTACTCCTAAAAAGGCATTGACAACATCTGTATAATGTTATAAAAGTTCAACATCTAAACCTAGTAATTCTGCTATGGACATTGCCGACGTCGTCGTGTCATTCTTCGATGCAATTTATATTATTGTTAAAATTATATTTTCTAAAAACATTCATTTCATATTAAAATCGTGTTTTCAATTAGTTTTAACAATAAAACAAATTACATCACATTCACCTCTACACAGAACCACTTAACAAGGCATCGGATCAGGAAACAAAGAAAAAACATACCGTCTAGATATAAACTATATACTGTTTATCAACTATATATTTTCTCTTCATTTCTATCGTCATTATGTAATAGTTTGGTGTTTCGTGTTATATGTCTTTTAAGGCCTTACTCTTCACAGAACAAAGTCAGCTTACAAAGACGACTCTACACGCGCTATTTAAAAAAAATACTGTATAATCTTCATGTCGACTTTATTCTATGAAATTTACATTAAAATCTGTAAAACTATTGATCATTATATTTATTGCCATCAAAATGCGTCAATGGAACTGGTCTTACACTACAACCGCTACGCTATTAGATACAAAAACGCAGATAAAACTTGTGCGTGTAAAATAATATCGGTTATCTGTTAAAATCTTATCACAAATTGTTTATTGCTATAAAATCGTCGATGCTTTATCGTAGAACTAAACACAACTTTAATGGCAGTGATTGTCATGTCACACTCGGATACTAAAAAAACTTACCGAAAACCTCTTTTAAGTCACATTTTCAAAATTAATAGGGAATATGAGTGTCATTTTTGCTTCAAAATAGGTGAAACACGTCAATGTTAGTTCAGGGAATGTGACGTCAAAGTATACAATTTGATACGAGTGTGTCATTTTTACCAACAACAATAAATAACACAAGTACTGAGTTTCTGTATCGTTCCATGGAATAAAGATCATGAAATATAAAAAAAAAGATAAAAGAAAAGCATTATACTCATCTAACACTATTTGCTATTGTTTAGTATTTATACATTGTGACGTCACTCCTTGCGTAGTTTAATAAGAGGGGATTGAAGCTCCCGTATCTGCATACAACATTTAAATTTTTTTCTTCAATTTATAGTAATAATGTAAGCTATCGTAAAAAAATAAAACATACATACTCCCTATCATGTTTACCAATAATTCACACAAAATCCCGTTATAAGTATCCGAGTGTGAACAGCAAGTACATCAAATGGTAGACAGTTGTTGATTCTGTCAACTTCCACACTGAACTGGTATAAACATCAAAATAGGTCATCACTATCCGCTTGATATGACTACGCGTAAAACCTGATATAAAGTGAACACGACTACTGTAGAAACGTACAGTGTTACCAACATACATGACATAAAAAAAATATTAAGTCATCATTATACATTAAAATATAATTCATAATTACTAATTTTTAAAAATCCATCTTTATGATGTTAAGTCAACGATAAAATAATTCATTTTTAAATCATAATAGATATTAAAACGTTGGCAACACTGCATTCTATCTACTTAGAGGCACTTGGTGATACTAGATCACTCTTAACCGAATAACATCAAAATCTAGTTGGCACCTCGGAAGCAAAAGCGAATTGTGTACCAGGGCTACCAACTTACACTTCAGAACCTTCTTGTTCTCAAGATAATAGAGAAAAGGAGCAATTGTAAACAGAGTTTGTTCTGATTTACACAAAAGGACTAGTTTTAAAGAAAGCTTCAAATATATTTCTACTAAAATATTGCTCTTTGTTTACATAACGCTTCTTTTCTCTAATATATACTTACAATTAAAGCATTATTCTCTAATGAAGTTCTTTCTTTAGGAAAGATAACAAGTGCATTTTAAGCTGTTGGCAACCCCAAACGCAAAACATCAAAATAGGCGAAAAAAACTTTCAGACTATGTAACTAACTATATACAGTGGCAGTGATACTAAACGCTGGTCGTTCACGTTTAAACCTAACTTACATCTATTCAGACTACTCTGTCGTGATTAAACTAAAAACTCCTAATTTACACTTCCAAAACTTTATACATTTCCTATTTATATACACATTTGTTCAATCGATTAATCGTTATCGATACCTTTCAATATCATATAAAAAGTAAGAATCAGTCTTGTTTTCACGTTGAATGGACACGCTAGCTACGAACGATCGACGAATCTTTGGCGATTATTTAATCGATTAACTATCGGATAACGTCGATCCAAGAATCAACATCTGTCTCGGAGAGTGCTACATTACTCGCGTGAAAACCTACACCTTTCTACACTGTTAAAAATTTCAGTTACATTGGTATTTTTCGTAAAGCATGCGACAACAACAACATATACGATATAATTCTTGTTCTCTTCATCTATAAAATGACCATAAAAATTTCTAACAGTGTAACTGAAACATGATGATAAAATAATTGTGTGAATAAATTCAATTACCTCACAGCTCTACAGTCCGCCTACGAGTTCTTAGCGCATTACACATATGAAACGTAAGGCACTCGTAAGCGAGCACGTAACAAACGTCAGCTGACGTCACCCTTCACGGTCATACTGTAGCACAATCCTATAAATTATCGTCCACACGGCATGAAGGAGTTCCCGCCGTACCGTCTCCCCATCTTCCGCTTCTTGGCGCCGCTCACTTCGACTCGTTCCCCGCTGTCCTCGTTGTACTCCATCGGCATATTCGTAGCGCTGCAGTCGTTTCTCTCCTTTCGCTGTTTGGCTATCAGGTTATTTAGCAACCGAGAGGAAGTGCACTGCCTGGGTGGTAGTAGTCTAACGGGTTGTGACGTCACCACCGGTGCTTTTCGCATCGGGGGAGGGGAGGGCGTCTTCCGATATGAGCTACAAAACTGCTCGTATAGTAAAACTTTCGTGTGAACCGGAAGCTCGGATATTTCCACTCGTTTGATGCGTTTCACTTCATTTTCGGGCACCCATTCGTCTTCGATCCTGGAATTTAAAGGAATATGTTAATACTGGATAGAGTTAGACCACACAGAATGTGACTGCAAACACAGGATATGTCTGAAATAAATTTATTTAGAGCAAAATGTAACCAATTTCATGATTTTGGGAGTGTGTTTGCAGTTGCATGGGTTGCAAGCCCATCTCTAGCTACTACGTATGAATATGTCATGCAATCTAAGAGCTCGCTGATGCAGATAAATGATATGAATACAATTCTTACTTCGACAAAAAAGTCTAATAATACTTTGAGAGCCCTGAAAATCCTAAAGTATAACATCTGAATAACGTCTTCTGTCAAAAATATTACATGATTCCTACCCCCTGTCAGACTCGGAACAAGGTTGGAACTTTGAAAGAGTCTGACAGGTGGTTGGAGCTAGAAAGTGTCTGGCGTTGGAGGACTTAGTACTTTTTCGGATATTACAGTTTAACGTAGGTTTGGCTCTCCAAGACTTTTAATACTATAGATATCTAAGATCAACACAAATGACATTTTATAGAAAGAATACTCGAAACTTCGGTAACAAATTACTAGTATTAATTTAACCACAATGAAGTTTGTATGTACTAGATGGCGTTAGATTAATGAGGAAGATTACTGTGAGGTATATCTCAATAATAATTACAGTGACCTAAACAAGATGACTGTGTTAACGAACTGTAAAGCTAAATAATAGATGGTGTTATGAAGGAAATAAAATGAACCCTACAAGAAACTAAGCAGCTACAAACAATAATATGAATAATTTGGGCAGGCAACCCTTCGAGTTACTAGCAACTTATACAGACAATTCTTTCCCTATTTAACCTTTTTATAATGATTGTTATTTTTTATGAATAAATAAAATTATTTTGAACATTATTTCTGTTTCAAATGCTAGCAACTCATCCATTTAGTGCTTCTGTGTGGCCGTGTACAGTGTCAACATATAACATGCCAAGCGCGATCGTTACAAGAGGATCCATAACATAATTATGGTATACAAGTACTTATAATCATGTACTTAACCCTCCAAAGCCATTACAAGAAGCATAAAAAAGCTCTAAGGATCAGTTGCATACATTTAAATTCAAAACATAGTATTTATCTATTCTTTGAAACCACTTTTATAAGTTACATCAATTCTAGTGACGTTAACGTCTATTCACATTTGTTTCTATAGTTAATACATGTGATATAATAAAGACGAGTTTCTGTTCTTACTATATAACAAACCTTAAAGTAAAACCATAAGGTTTACTGTATTGTATAGGCATTTCTACAAACCTAAATTACACAGGTCTTTAAGATACACTTTCAGAACATCCCTTCGCATAGTTTCTTGTATAATCGAACAAACATTACATAACTATGACTTTCATATTTTACAACTTTTTACCCATTTTATTGTATGAACAGTTTCAGTTTTAAGCATTTATTCTTTTTAATAATAGTATACTCAGAATACTAAAATTTTAGTTTATTAAGATTTTGCGGAAAAATACGTAATAGAGTGGTAATGGTTTTTAGTATTTTTTTTAAATTGTTATGTGTTATCACACACAGATATGTGTTATCGAAGTAACTTATGAAAGCGATCGTACTGTAGATTAGATGCATGTGATCCCTATTTTAAAGCTTACGTTAAATAATTATTTTTATAATTTTTTGCCTAGTTTAAATAACTAAATCTAATTGAAAATGATCCTGCGCATTTATCTCGTGAACTTACGGTAGAAGATGGAAAACTTGTAAAATTGTTCTAGAAAAAAAAATAGCTTATAACGTGAATAAAAATGAAATAACATCGAGTATCTAATGTATTTTGTAAATTTACTAAAAATTTTATGAACGAGTAGTCATAAAATGTATACACTTAGGACGGTACATAATGACCCACCTGGAAGTTACCTGTTATATATTAAATAGTAACCTGACAATTTTGCAGCTGTAAAGTTTCGCAATTGGTATCTTATTAATACCTAATTCTAACTATTAATTAGTTGCAGTAAATAGTTATTCTTAACATTCTACTACGATCTTGAAAAATTCTATTATTTATTCAATACTAGTTCAAAAAAATCATAACCGCTGGCGATACGAAATTGTTCTTTGGTCCATGCGAAATATTTTAATATATTTAATTTCGCACTCGATTTGGTTCTTTTTAAGATTTGTTTAGACATTAGATAATAATCCAGAGTTTTCTATTAGTTAGCGAAATGATAGGTATTGCAGATTACCTTTTAAATTGACAAGAAAACTAAAAACTAATGATAGTTTTTTTGTTAAATAACATATCGTTATTTTGATTACATAAATGACATGTGCGAACTACAAAACTGTAGTCAAATTCGCCCGGAACCACTAAAGATACCAAAATATAAATTTTACTGCAACTAATTAAGTTGGAGTAGAATTTGCGAACAAAATTGAGTCTGGAAACAATTTTTTTATCCTATTCAACTTTTATAGAAAACTCGTCAATATTTTTTTGGAAAAAGTTCATTTTTATTTACTATTAATATAAACCAAAATCACACTCCCATGAAAACCATCCAAGACTTCTTTAAGTAATATATGCATTTAGCTCCAAAGACAATGCTTACCTGAAAAATACATATAGATATAAAAATCCATACAGACATAGGAGACTTACAAATTCATACTTTGGAAATAATTATTTACACATATTTATGTGCGTAAAAAAGTTACATTTTGCAGCCTCATACACTTAATCTATATTCATATAGCAGGCCGACATAATATGTTTTAAAACTCACAACGAGTTCAGTGTTTTATATTTACAGTAGCAAAACATGGAGCAAAATACTGGAATGATGTAATTCCTGTGTTTTGTACTACGTTAGGTGTACATTACACGCAGTTTTGAGGCTCCGTGTATATTATACATTATAAAGCCTCACATATGGTCTAATATTCTCGTTATGCACAATCAAGGCAAATGCTTGTATTAGGAGTGAGGATCGAAGCCACACTTACACATGCGGCGGGTAGTAGGTAAGCAGCGCCTCCCTCCTCGCCTTGGCAGCATTGTAGCGCGTGGCGGCCAGCGCGGCGTGCAGCGTGAGCGTGTGGCGCCCCGGCGGCTCCCGCAGCGGGCAGGCTCCGCCCAATCGCCACCGCGTGCACCGTGACAGCCGCCAGGCGAGGCCCTCCATCATGCCCGTGTCGAAGAAGTCGAACATGCGCGCTGGAATCAAAGCACATAAACCATATTGTAGACAAAACTATAAATTTAACAACACCACATTTGAGCAACAGGAGTCTGCATATACTCCTGTCTATCTTACTTATATATTATAAATGTGAAAGTTTGTATTTGTTTTAAAAAACAATAGACAAGCGCTTGGCTGCATCTTATCTGATGGAAAATGAAAATGCAGCCTAAGATGTTCTTTTAAAGATGCCCAAATTGTACGTATTTGGGAAGGCTGACGCCGGTAAGGGGTTCCACTCCAGAGTCGTCCGCATCAGAAAAGATAATTTAATATTCGTTACTCAATTACACAAAAGCGGATGAACAGATTTTAATAAATTTTGGCACATAGTTTTTTTTACCAAATTAGACTATTTTTAAACCCAAAAATAAAGATTCTGTGGGATAGAAGGGAATAACAAAAATAGACCTATTTATTTTTAATATAATATTAAATACAAATATTTCATAAGCTGGTGGTTAGTGCATGTGAGAGTTTTTCAATCTACTCTGGGCCCAATGTTTAATGTACTTTGTGATTTTTTAGATTATAAATTTAAAATAAAAGTATTATTCACATTTTGTGAGCCTCTAGGAATGTAATAGGACTTATTACATACATAATGATATAAACATAGGAGAATCCAAACATATATCTTTATGAATAACTCACCAGACCAAGGCTGTCGTCGATACCGCAGCTTCTTCCCATTCCGTCGTATGAGTTTCGAGGAGCTGTCCGTCGACTTCTTGTTGGCATTGTTCGACGAAACCTCGTTGAAGTGGTTGTTCACGTGACGCACGAGCAGTGTCTGCAATATTCATAATGTGAAAATTACATGAGGCTACGATTACATTTTAATATTATAACTAGGAGTTTATTATTTGTTTATCAATATATATATAGATTATATTTAATTCCAGGACTAACAGGATCCAAAATCCGTCTAAATTATGTCCTTCAAACTTTTTGCTAACCTCCAAACAAACGGTCAAAAATAAAATTATGCTGCAAAATTCCAACCTTTAAGTATATACTTTATTGTAAATATTCCCGAATACAACAATATAATACGCTGCAATAAAAACATATAAATAACAATAGTCACTACTCCTTAATCTTAACACTATACTTGAATTAGCTGTCTTGTAAGATACTCCATCCAAGAACATCATAGTCATCCTCTCCATAAAGTAAACCAAATAATAATTTAGAATCAAAACAAGATAGAACCGATTTCGGTGATTATTTTAAACGACATTAGGCCAGTTGATATAACATCGGATTAATTATTGCGAACATTACTGACAGGAGACTTATAACATAACACTAGTCAGTTTATAATCCAACTTGCTATTCATATTTTTTTGAATAAAAAAAACCGTTCAGTGTTCATGATATTATTCGGAAAAAACGATTCAGATTAAATAGTAAATAAATTTTCAAACAAAATAATATCTGCGACGAGAATAAGTATCAGTTTTCTCCTAATTCTATCTTGGACAAAATCAAATAATATGTAGTGTTGCTTTGTTGTAGCGCTTGGCTGCAAATAGGGGCTTCCTTCTCTTGACCTTAAAAAAGAAAATACAAGCACAAGTTTATTGCCCCACAATCACTCTAAAAAGACTAGTGACTTCTAACGCCTTAAATCAAAATAGCCGGTGGCGACATCACAAGGCAGCAAACTTGTTTGGTGAATATTTATAATTTATTGTCTACATGTAAAGGATTTAATAAAAGTTGATGAAGAAATTTGACGACTCCTGTGATAATGCCGCGTGATCAATCAGTCATTGAATCCCGCAACACGACCGTACGAAATATAAATTGAAATACAGTTGAAGAATTTGTGAAGAATTGTCAAATTAATTCCATGAATTTGATCCAATCACTGATGATTGGATTTGATTTGAAGAAAATATACTACAATTATGTCTACCGTTTCCAAAAATTCGATTTTATCCCATAACACTCTGAAGACATTTTTTGCCAATGTATAAATTAGCGACGACGAAGTGATAAATGACAAATCCGAATCTGTAAATACGGTGTTTAGATAACTAATACACGTAATAATAAAAACCGAAATATCATACCGTCAAAACGATATAAACAATAACTCATTCAGTCGGTGAGAAGGAGCGCGTTATTGTGGATTCGTTTTGGCGATGTGCATCGTGGCCCCTAGAATCACACATATGACAAGGCAAGGAACGTAATTGTACCTGCTTCGAGAATCTCCTGTCGCAGCCGTCGACGATGCACTTGAAAGGCTTGTTGCCGCCGTGCGACAGCGCGTGTCTCTCCAGCCACAGTCTTGAACATGATGGTTTCCCGCGAACTTTGCATTTCTCCCATAGACATACGTAGTTTGTTTGATCTATGCCTACTTGTGGTTCCACATGGGTAGACTGAAACACATTCATCATTATCATTATGTTTTCTTTGCATGGGTTACTAACTAATAAGAAATAAAAGTATTATTTATAAAGTAAATATGTAAAAATATTAACCTGTAAGTGTTCCAATAGATCTGAATCACTCTCGAACTTTCGCTTGCAGTTTTCCCATAAACACACAGTCACACTTGTTGTATCTGTACTAGACGCCCTTTTCCCATTTTGAGTCTTAGTAATACTTTTCGGTGGAAACCGTAAAATTTTTGGTTGTTTCAAAATAGGACTTTTTTGACAGCTTTGCGCTTCTACGGAACTCACACTGATGCTAAGAGATAAAGATGACGAATCTTCGTCACACTCCTTGCTGGCTTGCGAATCACTAGGCGAATCAATAGATTTATCGGTCCCTATACCGGATTCTGAAGACTCCGTGGTTGTACTGCAAAAATTAGCTTCTATCACAGAATTTTGAACATTTGATGAAACATCCTTTAAAACGGTTATTTGGGTGAAGATTGTATCCTCTCTTCTTGCGACCTCCTCTACTTTTCTTATTTCATCAGTTGTACTTTGTACTTTACACTCATTATTTTCATACATCTTAACCTCCTTCTCAATCTTGCAGCTCAATTCAATATTTCCTGAACAGCTACTAACTTGTGCAAAAGGCCTCGATAATATTTTATTCGAATCTAATGGAACTATGTTATTATTCATAGTTTTAGACAGCCACGGAAAATCACACTTTATATTTTTCACTTCTCCAAATTCTGGTTCCTTTACAGTACTGCTAGGCGGTTCTGTACCTTGAATTGGATTGTCAGGAGGTTTAACCCTGGCTAATGGTATACTACTGTGTAATGTTTGAGGAGAGAAATTAGACATCATAGGTTGTGGATGATGAACTATTGGATTGGAACAAGTGATTTGAGAAGTTGACACCGAAGTTGTATTCGTGTAACTCCACGTCTCTTTGACATTTATATTTGGCACAGAGGTCATGATAAATCCTGATTGAGGTACTAAGACTGGATGACTCAAATTTACACCATAATTTGGTTTTGGTTGAACAGTCAATCCAACGGCTTGCAGTCCCGGGATATTTTTATTCATCACTGGCATGGGCTGACTAGTGACAGGGCTAGATTTATTAGGCGTTGTGTAAGTTGAGGGAATAGTATTTGCGAGTTTCAACAAAGTCCCATTTAATAAAATTTGTGCAGGTTGTTGGTTTTGTAAATGATCTGGTCTATGTGCTGTTATTTGTGGATTTTGTGGAAGAACGAAATTAGGCATTTTTGCCATTAGGTTAGGTATTTGCAAAACGGTTCCATTAATGTTTTGCATAAGAGGAAAAACAAACTGGCCGTTTAATTTTGTAGGACTTGAGACATTGACATTCGTCCTGTTAAATGCAGCTATATTACCTTGTTGATTTAGATTGAGGTTTGTCTGCGGAGGAAGCCCATTTTGCGGTATCCGTAAAGTAGTAAGCATAACATTTTGAGGAACCGCAACAAATGATGCCAAATTATTAGACGCAACTGTGCCGTTACATGGTTGTGGAATATTTATTTGATGGCAATTTTGTAAATTAGCAACAGGTACATTCATATTACCGAGACTTCCATTAACTGTCATAGACACTTGCCGGACTCCATTTGGGATATTTATCTTTGGTGCAGTACTCGCTTCTCCAGGAATACTATTCACAGACGAATGTATTAAGTTCTTACAGTTCTGGTTTTGTAATTGAACTTGTAATGAGTTTGTACAATTTTGTTTTTGCATTTGTACTTGTTTGAGATTATTAGCTTTAGACCAAGTTAAATTTTTACTATTTGCTATGCAAGCTGATGATTTACGATTTGTTCTTTTAGATGTTTGTGGTTTCCTTCTAGTAGGTTCCTTTTTCAGAGGCGAAGGTTTATTGATCAGATTTAAATTATTTGATCCACATGTGACTCCATTCATTCTACTATCTAGCTTAGTAGTTGAGCTTACAACACCGTTCAATTTTGTAGAATCACGTTTAACAGCTTGTTTTTTCGGTGATGGATGATTCATTGATGTGGCAGGTGCGATTCGTAAACCAAGGTCAAATGAGGCTGGTATTGGTACTTTAGATTTATTTACATTTGCCGTAACGCTAGCAGATGGCCCCTGTGCCATGATTTGTTTCGTATTATCAGTTAACCCGTTAAAGGTGGCCCCCGAGTTTTTTTCTCTATTGTACGCTTCTATCCCGTGCCGGACTTCCATAAAACCATTTAACTTATTTACGTCTTTAGAATCGTTAAACCTACTTTCCTTCACGCCATTAATATTTGTACTCGCCGTTGTTTTATTTAAATCAGTTTTTGAAGAATCTGCGGTAACAGACGATTGATTTATCTTTAACGTCGCTTCCTCTTGTTTTCCAACGTCGAGCAGTTTAGGACTTAACGTTTTTGATAGGTATGATATATACTTTTCCAGGTCATGTGTGACACCGTTTTTAGATAGGCACTTTTTTTTGGTGTCACCGTTGCTGGGATTGGTGTCGCGTTTTACAGAGTTCTGAGGCTTCATTTTATGATTAAAATACTCTGTTATTCGGCGATGAATAGATGGATTGGGGCGTCGCAGGGGAGCAGGTTGAGCCGCGAGACGTCGCGGTCCCTGCGGCGCCGGATCGCTCGCCCAAGGCGGCATACGCGTGCCCACACCTTCTTCGCTCGTGCTGCAAGCCGATTCAGGACTTCGCGGCGACCGCGGCTCAGTAATGTCGCTACTGCTGCAACCACTGCTTTCTGTCGGACTCAGCACCGCCACTCCACTGGAATTAAGAAAACGCACCAATTAAAAAAAAAACAAATGTAGTGAAATAATATTAATATTTAGTTGCTTTAGCATAAAATTTAATATACACTGAATTTACGTCACACGCAAAACCATCTTTTACAGGAGGCGTAGGTATTGCGTTTCTAGTGTAATGACAATCAGCTGTTGATTGCTTGCAATCGATCACACACGATGAGAGCTAGTAGACGAGGCAGGGGAGGGGGCGGGAGGAAGAGGGGGCGAAACGCGTCGTAAGGTGCAATGCCCTGGCGGTCCAGTGCAGCGACGCGTCTCGTTGCGTCACTGCACTGACCGACAGACGACCGATGCGCATTACAATTATTATTTTCGGCATGTGACATTCACCGCACGAAACTCGACGCTGTCATCTGTGACGAATGAGAGTAATAAAAACTATTTTTAATTTTTATAATAATATTATTAAATATTATATATTTTTATAGGGCTAGGGATTAATGAATATACAGTTTTTGTTCATCTGACTATGGTGACATTTATACATATAAAAAGTAACGCGCTCTATTTATTGTAGATACCAAGGTAAAAATATTTAATATCAATAAATCTAACGCGAAAATGTTTATTCCGAAAGCATATTTTTTGTAACTCGTTTTAGAATATTTTCTTAGTAAAATCTACAGGTAAATGTAGTGTAATGGAATTTTTGCCTTTACATCTTACGATATTCTATAACTCGACTATAAGATACTTTTCTCATAACAAGGCTCGTTAGATGTTGGTTTTGTACAGGCGACAGGGTGTTGCCCGAGCCATCAAGGGTGCACCCTCTCCCTTTTCTCCACTAGGCACACAGTGAGGGGTATCGTTCCCCTCTTTCTCTCACTTCTTAGACCTTTATCACTAATTGACCTAATTTTTTAATATCTATTTTTAAGGCACGTCCCAAGCGTCTCTAAAGGGGATCTTAATCAAATTAAATGCCGAAGATCTTTTATTAATCTTACTACATTTTTAATACCAATGTCAAGAATAGATTTAATTAAATTTTGTACCTTAATTTAATACAGGAAATAAAATAAAATTTGGAAGTCTGGAATTGTGGGATTGCCGATTAGATGTCAAAAATTATAACATTTAATGTAACATTTAGACTTTTAACGACAATTTAATACATACCCTCATTAATGTTGAGGGTGTATAGTGAATGGTAATCAGTTACTCAAAACTTACATAATTGTACTTTATCAAACGAATGAGAGGAAATTAATGATAAATTATACAACTATGAATGAAAGGCATGCTCTGTTAATATTTATCAGTTGCAGATATAAACCAGACCAGTTTATCCAGTCTACAGCATTTTTGTGATTTTAGTTTACTTTTAGAGGTAAGCGTGTTCATTATCTAAAAAGTTATTTCTTTATATAAGAAAAGTAGTCGCGTCGCCCAAGCTTGCTGCGCTTATACAGTAATAAATACGAAAATCGTGTCTAATTCGGTGCAGGTAGTTTTTGTGTGATGACCCTACAAGCAGACCCTACAAATAGACAGATAATTGTTTTAACTTTTATTGGTGTTACAAAAACCCCTCATATACAGACATTCGACAGGTAAATTTTTTATCATATATAGTTTAAGGTCGAGGACGCCACTGGAGATTACTGGGCGTGATTTACTACTGCAATGCGCTATATATCCGAGTTGTATTTTTTGCGAGGCGAAAGCAAAAGTGGGCGCTGTATGTAGGTGAGTCCGCAGTCCGCTGCAAGGTCGCGCCCGCGCCGATTTCGGCCGTCGACCCGTCCGCGCCTCCGCGCCGCCGCAATGCTTACACTACTTAGTGATCTTCGTCATTTCTTCACTTATTAGTCGAATTTACCATCTATGCATTTTATTGTTATTAATTTATTTAAAAAAAAATCTGTCGCTATACTTAACGTAACATCATGCCCACATAAATAAACTTTTTTTTTTCTGTATTCCAATCTTTCATGGATGTTCGTAATCGCAATAATCTAAAATTCTAATAAACACAATTTTTAATAACAAAGATAAAAAGATTTAGTACCATTTGTTTTGAGGCATTTATAACATCGGTATAGCTGGTCGCAATAACTAAAATAGCATTGGACCCCTTTTACTTCTTGGAAGGTTGATTGTGAGTCCATCGTTTTATAGGTAAATTAGCATAAATTACATTTTCATTGAACTCACAATTTAATATCTCACATCATATTGTTTAAATAAAATAAATAAACTGTATATAGAATAATTACCTTATAGGTTTAAAATCCATGCTCAAGTAAATCACGACAAATTAATAGAAGCAGACAAATTAGCTGATCAACATTACACTTAATCTAACCGTCCGAGCTCACATCTCAACTACGACTAAATATGACTAATAGTTACATTTAAATACAACGAATGTCCTTAAGCTGTGTATTATCCCTTATTCTAATAAATCCGGGCAATTCCACTTATTACATATACTGTGAAATGCTTACCACGCAATAAATAACGAAAAGTGTTGGTTGCGCTACAAGTACAAGTGTTGTGTTGATATAGACCGTGAGACCGTACTTGTAAATTCTTTAAATGATTACCCACGAGCGACAAACACTTATAAAATACTCGGGCGTACGATTTATTTTATGCACATACTTGAATAATATATTGACAAATAGAGTTGCTAGCTTAAAGTAGCATTATAGTTAATATACCCGTGTAGGGGACGGGTTTGATTACTATTCTCCTCGTCCGCTGGGAGAGCATCTCGTAAGAGCCGTGTAACCCAGCACCCTATTGGTGGTCTGTTCCCCGACTGCCTTGCGACCACCAGCATGCGAATCCGATCGCCAAGTTTCATGGACGCGTTCCGGTCGAGCCGCATGTAGAATCTAGGATCCCACTCTATCTCCTAGGATGCAACGCATCCACAAAACAAGAGAGTATCTCTTGCCGATATATAGCCGATGTCCATGGGCGATGGTGGCCACTTACAATTAGGTGGACCACTCTTTTGCCCCGTAACTGCTATAAAAATAAAAATTGAATATTGTATTTTTTAAAATCTCAAAACTACTAGAGTCCTAGATTCTACATGCGGCTCGACCAGAACGCGTCAAAGGCACTTGGCGGTACGATTCGCATGCTGGTGGTCGCAAGGCAGTCGGGGAAAAGATCCCTACCACCATGCTCTCCCAGCGGCAGAGGGGAATTGTATTCTAACCCGTCCCCTCACGAGTCAAACTGTCTCTTAAAATCTCTATAATTTGTGATTAGTCCAGAAAAAAGTATTAATTATCTTTGAAATAGAGCACGAATATTAGTGAATTTAAAAGCTTGTATTATACAGAATGTTTATTTACTTAATTTATTGAATATTAGCAGGAAGTCGAAGAGTGGACAAAAGACCATTTTAGCTATACAACCTACATGATTGTCGAACTTCCGAAGCTAACAGCTCCGAAGGTACTTATTGCTGAAGGTAGTTACTGCTTAGACCTATTTCATGAATCATAGCTGGGTATTAATTGCATATTGCCTTTAATTTAACTAAACTAATTATAAATTCAGGCTAAGCAAGTAATTTGTGCTAAGTGTGCGAGCCGCGAGCGTGACGGTGTGGCGTGGTGTGGCCGATCTTATCTTGTGACAAATTAACACGGGCTGTGCACTTGTCGTGACTGTAAACTGGTGAAATAGTGCTTTACATAATGTTATTTTTCAGTTAGAACACAAGTAAGTGAGGTTGTCGTGTCCAGTACTAGCGCTGATCCAATATATTACAAACAAGTGACATGATTGTTATAAAACTAAAAAAACCATAACCCTTTACAGATTACTGTGTATAAGTCAGTTTAATTACTAAACTAATACTAATTAAAACACGCGATGTTAATATTTCAATAGAGAAACATTTAATATCACAACAACTGTTTTATCATGACATGTGACTTGATCAACATAACATTTATTTTATTATATAGCAATGTTAATTACTGAATAAGGAAATACATTCAGATTAATTATAAACATATAATAGTTCATGAGAGCATCCGTTCTTCTATCGTATATCTCGAAAGCTTTACTGAACAAAATTGCTCTCATTTTTGATATAAAAAATGTTTTGTAGAATTTTGCAAACAACAAGCTGGGTTAAAAACTGACGACTGTTAATACCAGGAATGAGCAGGGACCTGCAAAAATGTTTCGGTGTTCTAATTCTTGTTCTGTCCTCATTTAGACCTTGAGCATCTCGTATTCGATAGTCTACAATTTTATATATTTTTTTTATGAGTGGCAATGTATGATTACATAAATTTCACTTACGTTATATGACATACTGACAAACCCATTGATATAATCTCATTAAAACTAAAAAGGTAATGCGGGAAATCTATCAAAATAATATAATATGTAATTAAATACGCGATTATAGGTAGAAAAAGGGACGTCATTAATCCGTCAATGAGATAGCAGCGCTCTAGCTCTAACGTTATCGGAATCTCCGCGACTCGTACGTGTACGTGTACGTGTACGTCACGACTCACAATAGTCATGGGTTTATGTAATCGACTACACTCTTGAGCTACGAGTACGGTCGCAGGTCGCACGGTCTACGGGGCAAACGATTACAATGCGTCATGTGCGAGTGCGAGTAATTACATGTTTTAGATAACATTAGATTTCCCGCCGCGGAGAATAAGACGCAACACTAACTCAACTAATATATATTGTACTCACGACCCACTACGGATTTTCACAAATGCATTTTACTAACCGAGAAAATGAGAACTGAACATAGCAAGGAAGTATTTAGAAGTTAATTATTTTATAACTAGTTTCTATCTCCAATGATTTAACTTACAAAAGGGACTATAGGTTAATTTTTTTTAATTACCGATACATGTTAAAATCACAATATAATGTATCTATAATCTTATTTTATATGAACACACGCGCACTGCTTGATCAAATTTGATCAATCAAAGGATTTAAACCATCCCCTATTTTTAACGACCACCTGTTCAAACTTTCTATAGATGTATACTCGTAGAGCGGTTCAACTTGTTAGTCACTACGTCGATCATAGTGTGGGGAAATTGGTATTGTCGAATATCGTGCCAATTAATTATTGTTCACTATTCATATACATCTTTTTTTATTACAATTTTATATTGAAAACCTATGTTTTTTTGGGTAAATTTGTGCCTGGACTATAATAGAACGCAACAAAACTATTCTTAAGATATGTAAGGGTTCTAGTTTGAGAAATCCAATTTGAGAAATAGAACGACCTCAATATGTATTTATAGTCTATTATTTAGGTTGACTAAGCGCATCCAATAAACCTAACACTCTTTCAATGATGAAAATTCGCCTGACTAATCATTGCATGCGTTTATATATTCTTGTAATTGAATGCGTACTCTCACTATCTAGTAAATAAGGTACATAATAGAAATAAACCAAGTAAATAGAAGTGCTTGAGTTAACACAATCAATGTAACATTAATTCTCTCATCAAAGGGCATCAGATGCACAAAATCGCATCAAACGCCCCCCGGTCACGGCCTACTGCCGCGCTCCAAGCGCTCACTGCGCTCTCATGCAGTGATTCCCAAAGAAGGCTATATACCCCAAGGGTCGCTGCCTAGTTTTACATAGATTATAATCCATTCAGGACATAATTTCAGAATATTGCAATTATTTCATTGAACCAGAAGTTTTTTTTTTGTCGAGGACATTCTCAAGTAGAAATATTTCTGAAGAAAAGCGGCTAGAGTAGAAGGTGTGTTATCTCCTCTAAAATGACATGACGAGACAAAAAATATTTTCTAAATATTAAAAAAAAAATCAAAATGTATGGTACATTTTAACAGACAGACGATAAAGATGGCAATGTTTGTGTGCAGCGCATTTTTGTCTCCGAATCGTTCAAATCTATGAGTTATTAACGTGGACGAAATAGGTGGTCTCTTGTTGAAATAAGTTTGGAAACATCGGCTCTAATGAGTGGGTGTACAAAAGCGCAAATGATACGTCACGCGCACATGTCTACCCTGACGACGGCCTTTGATTATGTACCCCTAGATCAAGGGAGAATGTAAATGGACCTTTGAAGGTCTTCACTACTATTCATCAAATATTATTTACTTTTTTAATATTAATATTGTTCGATAAGGTTCTCCTATTTCTTTTTGTTTGAAATATAATTATATTATGTTGATTTTCTATTTAATAAGTATTTCTCACATAAGTGTATCAAATAATTTTGATATTAGGATGCTTCTTGAAATTGATTAAAATATGTAAATTATAAACATGTAAATATTTTTTATGCGAAAATAAATGTTTACACATGTGTGATGCTAAACAAAACAAATCATAAATAAAAAATATATTCCTAAAAGGCATCCAATTAAAACAGCCACAAATGTAGGGGTTGCGAAATGGAATATTACTCGGTTTGGGACTGGAAATTGATCATTGTGTCGAGATTGCCTGGGGATTGTAATCCTTGTCAAATTTCATTTGGGGTTTAGCGGTAGTACAGTTTTAGAGAGGCCATATGTGTTAAAAAAAATAATAAATCGTTTACTAGGACTTCTCAAATGTGAAAATGTATTATGTGTTTTTCATTATATACCTGCATCGAATCACGTTTTCAACTAATTAAAGTCATCATTTAAATTTAAACCTACATTTAATATGATTCATCTGAGTGATTTCATTTCATACCTGAATACAGTCAATCGTAAGTGCATTCGATATTCTGATGTAATCTATAAAGCTGAAGAGTTTGATTGTCTTTTGCTTGAACGCGCTAATCTCAGGAACTAGTGGACCGATTTGAAAAATTCTTTAATTGTTAGACAGCCCATTTATCGAGGAAGGCTATAGGCTATATATAACATCACGCTGCTACTCATAGGAAGGCATTACGCGGATGAATACGCGCGGTTCGACTAGTTTCTAATATAATTTGCAGAATATTGTTATCCGAAACTTTTAGAACAGACTTCAGAACAAAACAATATCGTTGGTAAAACGTTAGTTAATCAAAAGCAAACTAAACCGAGAAACACAAAGAGCATTGTGCCCCTAGTCCCTACAGTAACAAGTCTACAGCTACACTAACACTGCACAAAATACAGAAACCCCGCGGCGACTCCGTTGCGTATTCGCCCACCAGCCCACCGGCCACTGGCGCTGTGCAAATTACTGTTTCAATCATCAAATCAATGCTAATTTATAAACTTACAATAAAAAAATATAATTTATAACATGCTGTTAATTGTACTTATTATTCTTTTTTGAATTTAAAGTCTATTCGTTACGTCAGGGTATCTTGTGTCTCCACTCTCTGACATCACTTAGGGAAATAGAACATTCGAAAGAATTACCATTTGTTTTGGAAAACCAACTACAACAGGAAAAAAGACAGTTCAGTGGTTTACCATGTGATAAGAAGGTTCATTATTAGGTTTAAACATTTTACAGTAAATTATTGTATTAAATTAAAATTAAATGAAACTAAAATACATTATGATGAATATCAGCTGAAGTAACACAACACCGGAAATAATCATGTTTCATTTGCCGTGTAACAAACACTTTAATAACATTATAATAAAATTCAAATACCCTATAATCACTTAAACGTTCAGGTGTGCTCGATGGGAATAAATTTAATAAAAAATGACAGTTTGAAACAGGTTCGCGTCCTCGGTCGTCGCGACGTTGTATCCTATAACATCGTACAACGTTATGTCACCGTCGTATTTACGTCGGTGCCCATTCATTAGCTGCAAAGGAAGTCGCTTCGTGAGAATCGTGTCAGGGCGAGGGAGGCGACCCCCTCCCTACTATGCGCCCCACCCCGCGATTATTATGCTAAGTGTCTGACGGTTATCGTCGGGGTGAATTTTTCGCGCATCTGCTATTTATTTATACGCTTTATATTCATGGGATTGAGTAACGCAGTTCGCCCGTAGAAAGGCGACTGCCTTACACTTCATTACGCGGCGTTACAAGGTTGTCTCGTGCCGATTGATTCGCCATTGTGGTCCCTATGTAACCTGCATACGGTTACGAGTGAGGAACGGCAAGAAATAGGTTAGTAGGCGCACCCTGCGTGACGCGCCAGGCTCCGCCAAACTCCCGTTCGATTGAATTTTATGGGATGTTTCTTTTAAAATTGCACTCGGTTCAAGTCATGAAGAGTTATTTGATAGACTAAGATGGATCTTAGGGACGAGGGAAATAAAGTTAATAAAAAGTAGGTGGCTATATGCTGGTTGAAATATTGTACATCTCTGTAAATTAAAAAAATAGATTGTTTCTTTTAATGTGGAAAATAAAGAGGCGTGCGATTTAAAAAATATAAATTTTAACTATATGTGTGTCATCCTATTAGGAAATCAACGTAACTTATTCCAAGCATCCTTATCGGTCAAGTATGTATATATAGAACGGTATGACAGATATACAGAGCTAGCTAACATGTCCGGTTGGCGGAAATTTCAAAACGTCACTTTCTATCTGTTCGCTCCTGAATTTAACTGAAATCTAATGAACGTTGTTGATGTGTAAAGTGATGACCGTAGTACAACTTGTTATTTTGACTTATTACTTTTCATATATGTAATGAATTGAGCTTTAGAAATGGACAAGTATCTTTATTACTTAAATTATCTCTGTAATATCTATGATAAAACAGTAAGTAACTCTCAGACTGCAACACAAATTATCCGCTATAACTTTCCATAAAATCGATTAAAGTATGCAAACCCGAACAGTTTCGTCAGCAACACGAAATCGTTTAGCCAATGCAAAAACGTCTAAATCAAGTTTCGTCAGGTAGTGTATACTGCGGTACTAGAAGACGTTGCAACACTTCCCGTCTGCGCAGGAAATAGGCGAATCCACGCTTTGTCTCGCCGCGGCCGCGCTAATATCCGTCGGGAGCTGATGGAACAAAGTTAACTAACGGGATTTTGAGCCGTCAATCGAATTTCACTTCAAATCATTGGGGAATATTGCTTTGTAATAGCTAGGCGTGATTCAATTCTAACTGAAATTATGGATTGTACTTTTCTTTACCTTAGCTTCACAGAACAGTTTTTGGTAGGAAACATTTGCAAAAATTTAACTAATTATTGTAAATAACTCAGAAAATGAACATGTTTTACGCTAGCAAAATGTCAGGGAGCGAAATAATATAAACGGTTCGTAAGCTATAAATACAATCAAAATAATCATGTAATGGTGTAATAGAGTACGCGGTGTCATTGTGAGTTCATTCACACATGTGTGACCTGGTGGTGGACGTGTGTTCGATGGCGAGGCGTCCCGATATTAGAATACAATGCAATGACACGGCCGCGGCGCCGCTGCTGCCTCTTCCCGACGGCGGCGTGAGTTCCTGGCGGACTAGCGAAGCTGCCCAAGACCCATTGCGTTTTTCTTCATAGATAAACAATTCCAATTGTATAAAAACAGGGTTATGGAGTAACCATACACGAAACAGTACAGAAAAAAGTATTCAAATATTTTTTGATAGAGGATGTTGTCTAAATCTATTTTGACATGTATTAGTTTTTACCCGGCCGATCCGCCACACATAAAATCGGTAATAGATTTTACTAACGTCAATTTCCGATAGTGGACATCACTAATTAAGAATTGCAAAAACTGAAAACACAGGTAAAATGTACTATTAGCACAGATATACGAATAAAAGCTAGACGAAAAACGTCACGAAAATATTATAGTAGGTACTGTGTATATTATAAAGTTTCATAAAATTACACGACAAGAGCCAATTAAAAAAGTAAGAGCATTAATTATATTTCAGGAATTGTCTAAGATCATCGTTGACTGTTGTCCGCGCTCCGCATGCATCAATGGCGCATAATTCTGCTATTGTTTCTGGCTGATTACCTTAATTACTGAATCATTACATCACGTAACAAAAAAAAAATATATAGTCGCTTTTTACATTGATACAAATTGTATCCTGGAAAATAGTTTAACATAAGAAATATTATATTTGTATTATTTACAACGCTTAACCTATTAATTTAAGACAGAAAACCAAACAGTGCCTGGGGCATAAAACTTAGAAGCCAGTTATAGAGCACCTTTACAATGCATAAACTCTTATTAAGTCGACCTCATTATATAAAACTCAGTCAATAAAAATATGAAATTACTAACTCCGAAATGTTGTCAGCAGTATTGCTAGCATAAATTTAGATTTATATAATTATATTTATGCAATCTAGTGCCCCAACAGGACGGGGTGGCCGACTGCGTCAGCGACCAGCGTGCATCGAGCGCATAACGTGATTTAAAAGCAATTTCAACGTAGCGCCCCATTTCGAACGTCAAACCTTCCTGCTAGGACATATCCAGATCTACCCTACAACATGATCCAGTAATAATAAAATCATGTCGCTCTACTTGTAGACGATGATCAGTGTTACACACAGGGTAGACAAGTCAATCAAGTGATTTCACGCAGTAAAGATTGTATAAAGTAGTGCCAGTGGTTTAGTTTAATTCTGCAATGCTTTGGTTGTATCAAGGACATTCTTAAATCTGATACAGGATAGCAATCTCCAGGAACTGCTCCACTTCCTTTCTAAAATGCATGTTTGTTTTTATTACTTTAAAATGACACGTATCCTCATCTCAGTTTCTTACAGTTGATATGTTTACCAATCCATTCAACGTCCTAAGAATGTTATTTGCAAAAATATTGATACCTAAACGCAGCAAGGAAAGGTTAATCGAAGGTAATATTTAATAGGATAAATAAAACACCATTCAGTGTCGCATTAATAAATAACAATAAATACCTTTCCTATTTACAGCTTTATCCAGTTTTTGTTTGATTATCCTTTTTCCGTAATGTCCTCGTTCTTAGATCAATCTAACCTCGAAGATTGATCAATAAAAGCGTCTATAATAGGTATTGTGTTATACGTGTTTGGCTTTTCCTGATAAGTCTCGGCACTTATCGGTCGGCTTTGCATAAAAACGCTTTGAATCAATAATGCACATTGCTGGTAAACAGCAATAGATGGTATGGCTAGATAGGCCTAGCGAGCGGTACAAAAAGCAAAGTCACTTTGCCGCATACCGCTCCCATCAGCGATGTGAGAAGGGTACGATTAACGAACCGAGCATTTGTGATACGCACTTTACGTTCGTTGAATAATTTATTCTTATATATTCTTATCTGTGTATCAAAAGAGGTAATGTCGGAAGGTAAATCCCACTTAGAGAAATCATATTAGTATTGCCATGCAAAAAAATACTTGAGGTTTCTTTTTCATTTCTAACTTTTACTACGTCACTACAATTTTTTATTGATTCAACAACATATAACCGCTTTTCCGATAGATCAGAGGCTGTTTGATGGTTATATTATAATATTGATTGTATATTGACTATGATAGGAGAAGAAAGTGCAGAAACTGAACAACTGCTATGTTTCTATGGTAAAGAATTGTGGGAGTCTTAAACTTGATTACTTCATTATGCTAGATGTTGTGGTCATATTAAAGCTCCCATGTTCGTAACGAGTGGACAATACCATAGAAATATAACTGACTAGGGGCCCGTCCCGGCTTCGCGCGGGTGGAATATTATTTTTAAAAATATATTGGCCCTCCCGCATTTCGGTGCCCCCTCTCTTGCCGCTTTACTCGCTGCGCTGCGTCGCTATACTGGCCCGTCGCGTCGTCGTGTATTTTTTGTTTATATTGATATTTTTAATTTCGTAATATCTTTTGAATGGAAAGTCCGATTTTAATAATTCAAAAAGTAATTTACAGGTATTGAAATAGTCTTGAATACGAAATAATTTATTTGGATAAGGATTAATACAAAGTTATAGAAAACATGGTCTGATTTTGATAGGCATTTTTATCAACTTTTAAAATGTAAAAAAGTAGTTATAGTGACGTAACTATAATAGTTGGACATATGGTCTCGCGGACTTTTTTGTAGATATTGATACGTTCTATAATATTGTAAAACATTTTTTTGTTCTATCATCAATACTTTTTGCAGCGCATGCGATGAAAGATATTTTATAGCAAATTTTTTTGCACCTTGGGTTGGTTTTCGTGAGATTTCCTAAGGATCTCTAATTTTTTCTTGTAATAAATATAGCCTATGTTACTCAGGGATAATGTAGCATCCTAATGGTGAAAGAATTTTTGAAATCGGTCTAGTAGTTTTTATGTTTATTCGTTACATACAAAAATACAAAAATACAAATCTTACTTCTTTATAATATTAGTATAGATAAATTAGTATTTCAATATATTGTTCCACAAAACACGGCGTAGTGTGTACGCACACGGCTTATCTGTCGCGCAAACAATTACGCGCTGCATCGCCGCGATAACCGCGTAACGTACAACGCGATACCAATCAACGTGCGTCGTGCATTGTACATCGACGTGTAATAAAATATCACACTGACTAATATTTATTGAACTTCCTATATGAATAAGATCCGCAAACGATTACATTTCTTTCTTAATTAATTATTATTATTCTATACTATAATCTCTAGCTATATACCTAACTAGTCGACCCCTCCCGACTTCGCTCAGGTGCAATTGAATACGTGTATTTAGCCGTAACCGCTATGTCCCTGCACTTTAAATCTGTGATATCTTCGAAAATATTCATTTAAATTTCATGCTGTAAAGGGCCATATTGGTGTATATTAAATGCACAATGTATTTAAGGTACCTAATTGGATAAGGATTAATGCTGTATTGTTTGAAATCGCTTCGTAAATAAGCTATTATTTCTTGTGAAGAGTAAAGGATAAAAAATGGCTATTGTGGGTTATCCCTAAGAGATGTCTAATACACCATCGCTGACTTTTTTGTAGACCTTTTTAAGGTGTACAATACTGTAGTACATTATTTCGATCTATCTCGAAGGATTCAGTCAGCGTTTCCAATGTAAGCGCAAAAAAATGTGTTTAAAACCTCTAAAGTTATTAGTTGCTCTACTATATTACGCTATATATACACTATACATATAAACCTTCCTCTTGCTTTCCTTCTCTTCATCACTCTTTATATTAAAAAAACGATGTCGCGCGATTCGGCTAGTTATAGATAATATACAAACTTATGACATAATTCTACCTTTAAAAAGTATAGCAACCACACACGTCATTATTTTATATTTTTTCCTCAAATTTGACTGATTAAAATTAAATTGCTAATTAGTGCTTAGGGGGTAATTATTAATGCGCAGAATATCCGCATAACCACCAAGTACGATTATTGTGAGTTATACTGAATATGTAATTATTTACGTGTGTTATGAGGTGCACGAAACAAAACTTCCTATTTTACACCTAATTACATCTGGACGATAATTACCCACATAAAGCAGGAAAACTACAACAAGTAATTTTATTTAAAGTTATATCTCTTAATTATAAATCATGATTATATAAATAAAAAGTAAAAAACCGGCTAAGAACGAGTCGGATTTGCGCATCAAGGGTAATATTTGGGAAAAAAAATCACGTTTGTTGTATAGGAGCCCTCCTTATATATTTATTTTATTCTGTTTTTAGAATGTGTTGTTACAGAGACAACATAAATACATTATTTGTGAAAATTTTAACTGACTAGCAATCAAGGTTCATGAGATACAGCTTGATCACAGACAGAGGGACGGACAGCGGAGGTCTTAGTAATAGGCTCCCGTTTTAAGCATTTGGGTACGGAACCCTAAAAATACTTCGTAAAGCGAGGATCCTTGATAAAAAAATATTAAAATTCATGGACTACAAAGCACAGATATGTTTAAACATATGATAAGGATATTATATACACAGTTTCTGCGTTAGGTAAATAAAAAGAACACTTAAAATAATCTCAAGAGATCGAAGCTCAGATAACGCCGAAAAAACTTAAAATTTAAACGTAACGCATAAAAAGTAAAGTTACGCCGTAAAGCGTTGCACCAGCAGTTTTTATGGTATAAATCATAAAGATAAGTCAACGAGAAACTTTTAAAAATGCTTAACATTTTAATTGCTTCGCTTTTTCACAATCACAAAAAAGTTTCCAATTTTATAGCGCTCCCCTCTCCCAACTTTTTATCATATAGTTTCTTTAAATGAGATATCATTTTGCATCTGTAAAATAATTTAAAATAAATGTTTTTGAAATCTTCTCCCGGATTTTAAAGTTTATTTTGCTAACACAAAGCTTTCTTCAGACCTTGATATCTTTAAAGTTTAGCTATTTAAAACTATCAGTATGAAAGGTATATTCCAGATATTCCACCTGCGTTTTACAATTTTCTCTTACTTTGTTGCTAACCAACGAATTCCACTAGAGTCAAGGTTAGATTGTAAAAATATCTGGAATACACAACCGCGGCTTAGTAACAATGTTTTAAATATTTCTATTTAAGAAATACTGACGTGTGCAATGTAGACTGCTTGGAAACAATCTTCGCGTTGGTTTATATATATTCTTATTAATATATAAGAACTGAAGAGTTTGTTTTTGAACGCGCTAATCTCAGGAGCTACTGGTCCGATTTGAAAAATTCTTTCAGTGTTAGATAGCCCATTTATCGAGGTATAGGCTATATATCATCACGCTAAGACCAATAGGAGCTGATGATCACGGGCACGAAGTCGCAAGGGTCGGCTAGAATCTCTATAGCAGACGATATATATATAGAGCGAAACAAGGTCGGGTCGCTAGTATATAATATAATGGAATACCTCAAAAGTCAACACCACCCAGCACAATATATTCCGCTGCATACATGATAATTTGTTTCTTTGTGTCTAAGTATGTCAAGTGCATCATACCCATACCGTGAACGCGACGGACTTGCCACTTGCATTTTAAATAAGCGAACTAGGAAATAATTACTTGATCAAACATGCAACGTTTAAAATGAATTTTAAAATAATTCTAAATCTACACAACTCTCTAAAAGTGTCTCATATCACTTTTTCTGAGTTCTGTAAAATAAATTAACTTTTTATCCTTCAGAATGTTTCACATATTAAACATATTAATGATGTTATGATATTGATGAAGACATAAATGAAAGACAAGGACGAACCATGCATTTCAAATTGCATATTTAGATTAATTTCTGTAAGGATATTATATTTTTAATTTAATGCTTATTTACGTTTTAAAATTATGCTACTGCGAATAGTGTAGTGTGAACCAGTTATAATAGATCTCTATCAAATGTTATATATTTAATAGATTAGATAGTGTAACAGTTACCATGGTAAAAATAAAACTAATATATTAGGCTATATATATTATAGTAAATTAATGAGTACTTTCATTGTGTTTTCGGAGTGTTATCATAATAAAGGTCACAGATGTGAATGAATGATCGTATGAATATTCAACAGTCGATTGTGTAGAGGAAGTGTCATGGTGTCAACTTATTATTATTAAGTAGGCTTTCCGTTCACAATTTTAAATAGTAATGTTAAATTTGAGCGTAGCTGCAAATTCAAACCTGAGGATTCTAAACGAATTTTACCCATGGACCACTTTTCAAGTTACGAAGAATTTAGAAGCTTCTGAATTGAAGACACCTTTTTTTTTTAAGACTATCTATCTCCATAACTCGTCATCGACACTGGTGATGTAGACAACTATAGACTTTCTATACGTTAATGATTTGGATCTGTGTGTGTGATTATATGATTGCATTGATATGTCAAATGGGTAAAGACTTTTTGAATCTACAAATTATGCAAATGCAAATTCAATTAAGTATTTGTTCAAATAAGGAAGCAAGGCCAAGTATTAAAAGTCGGCCAGATTAAACGAAAAGGGAGTATTTCTACTAAAGGATACTTAACGTCGAGATAAAAACAAAGTGACTGTCGGTGCATATAATTAGCTGCAGTTGTTAGAGTCGCCTTGACGACGACAGGCGACCTCGTTACGCTGCGCTCGCGTAACTACTAAAGACGCTCAAATATGATTAGAGCAACCCATACAAAGGACTGTATGTGTAAAATAGTAACACACCATGAGGAATAACTATACTATTTTGTGCAATTTAACAGAAAACATCGAAAAATGTTACGAACCTTTAGGATGCGTAGCTAACCGAGATAACAAATTTTATTGAGGTGTTGTCTTAGTAAAAACTTTTCTGTCTGTTCTTCTGATATATATCGATTAAATAATTTTGGAGTTTATCTCGGTTAACATTTTGGCTTATTTTTATAATAAACAAATGGGTAATCGCATGAAAAGACTTCATTTAACATATACATATGAAGAAAACGACATAATATAAGTAATTACAATCTAAGAGTTTATATTTGTAATAATGCATCACATAATGGAGATACGTAATAACTAACACATACACACAAACGTACACGTAGATACAGAACACAGGCAACGGTCTATTAGCGTAATTGTCCGTTTTAGTAATGACAAGCCCACCGAGCAACGAGCACCGACCACTGACCTCGGGGGTGCACATACGGTTTTACGACCAGCCTGCCTATATACAACGAATACCATTTGAATATAAAGTGAGAATTAATACAATTATGCAAAACGTACATACCTATATCAGTTTTTTAATGTTAGCAACACTGATAATTACTTGTTTAGCCCTTATTACACCATCACATACGACATCTCGATAACTTTTAGTCTACATTGACAGATCACTGTCCAACGTACTGAAGTTTGTTTTGTAAACTCTATCATGCTCTCCCTCCTTCCATCCCTCTTCCTACTGATGATAAATGTTTCCTTCAACTAGTTTAACTTTATTAAGTCTACCAACATTAAACTGTAAATAGTATACTAACTGTATATAATATATATTAGAATGTAAACATTTTTTTTGGTGTTGGCTACTAACTAATATTGTGTTGTTGTGGATCGATCTTAACATGGTGGAACCCTCTTATTGTAAAGGAAGTTTCATAAATTAAAAACTCAGTCTCACCGGTCAAACTCCACAAGTGTGTTTTGTACTTAATACGTGACATTGGCAAAGTACCCTGTGCATTTTTATCGTGCACAACTAGAAGCCATTAAATCAAAGAAGAAGAAGAACTTAATTCCTTTACATGTTAGATAGCGGAATGGCAGCACTACAAGTGAATGTTGTTGAAGTTAAAAACTTACAAAACCTAGCGCCAGTCACTAGCCCTAAACACTTTTAGGCTTCCCGTCTAAAATGTCTTATTTTTAATGTGTATATAAGATGTACTATAAAACAAAGTAATTTTGTGAATACGATTTAATGGAGCATAAGCAAAGGGCGTGCTCTTACATGTTATTACATATAAAATATAGATTAAAATAATTTTAAAACAAAGCAATATGAAGTGTAATATCAAAGATATCTCTTGTATATTTAAAAGCGCGTCAACAGCCCCTTTTCAGTAACGAATGAGAGTGTAATCTGTCACAACGGTCGCTTTTTGATGTTATAAGGAGCGACTTCGAAAAGGTTTTTAAGTATAAAAAAATAAATAAGTACATTATATGCAAAGCAGTAATATACATAAATTATTTACACGGTATAATTAAATGCTACAACAAAAATATCCTAGACGACATATCGGTTTAGGTTAATTGTGACTGTAACTAGTAAATATTATAAGTTAGTTAATATATTATTTTGTCTTCAATAAACTATCAGGCAAGCAGGAAATACAACAGGAACTAATCGCGCTCGGTCGTTAATAGGAGCGAAGCGCACGACTAATAACTATATGAGTTATACTGCCCTGCACAAATAAAATACAAATATAAGAACAGCTTCCAGAGCTTGAGATCCAGTAGCAGGTTTACCAGGCCTTTTCATCCACGAACTCCACCTACTCTACTCGACATCGTTATCTATCATTTAATAATATCACAATATCCTTAATAGAGAGAATAGAAACTAAGTTGATAAATTGTAGAGCTGGTGGGGACAACTTTAAAAGAAACCACTACCAAACAATCCAACGTCATCTCTACAATATTCTGCAGAATCTAATAATTCTTTATTTACACAACAGTAGAAGCCAGACTTACTAACTAAAAGTGCATCATTACAAAGTCAACACCAAAAGAAAACACAAAAAATATAAAATCAGTCTTCGCCCATGTAGACTCCAAATCGCTAATTAAACGCCCACGCACGGATATTTATAATCTGAATTAGCATACGAGTATGCTTGGGCGGATACCGGGGACCGTCTGCAGGTCACATCCGATTATCCGTTAATACTGGTGAAGGCTAATAAATAGCTATAAAATTCAAATTCAAACTATCTGTTACGTTATGTTATCGTAAAAGTTATAGGCGCTGCCGCTGCTTAGTAGGATTAAACTGAACGCAACATTAAGTAGTTTCATAAGTTACAACTATGAATACTGTTTGTGTAGTTTATTAGTGATGTAACCCTCGAATACTTGTTACACAATTAAACATTTGGGTAGACTTATGCTTTAGTATCGTCACGTTAATCACGCTAGTACTCGTGTAATAAACTAGTCTTGGGTAGTTCGCGAACGACCTAGTTCAAACGAGCGCTCCTTTAGGTGAACTATACTAGTTCGTCGACGATCTCGTCCAACTAGTTTTTAGTTCTTATATTTTTTTAAATCGAATTATATACTTCTAGGGATGCTTATATTTCATCCATACTTGACTACTTGCTTTCTATAAAAATAAATGTATAATAAATAAAAATAGTGGTTTATTTCTAATAAAAAATCGATATATACTTATATATTTAAATGGTGATCGAAATATCAATAATTTGTTCATAAACATCGATGCTTCACTGTAGAGAATATCGATGTTTTTTTTTCCTTTATTTATATTTCTACTAAATTATTTAAAAAAAAGAACTAACGAACTAGTTCGCCATTGGATTGTGAACTAAATAGAGCGCTGTTTTTGGTAACCGACTTGGCCCAAGACTATAATAAACTCAAGAAATCATAGGTACTTGTTGGACGCTAAAAATTGAATAACTTCATATATTCTATCGATATTTCGGCAAATATTATATCGATAGTTATTATTATATCATGATGTCTTTAATAAACTATCTCATTATTTCGACAAGAGTAAAAACATTTTTATACACATTGAATTTTATATATTGGCACAGAAGTGGCATTTCTCCTAAAATTGTCAACTATAGTCTTATGTATTGCCATTTTGTATGGTATAGTGTCTCTACTTCTTAATTAATAATCAATTTATATATCGCCTATGAAATAATTAAAATCATCGATTGCATTGTACTACTATCTACAAAAGCAGAAGAAATTGTAGTGGCATTTTACAAACTAAATTAATTTTCAAATAAGCTCGCAAATTTTAATGTATAAACCTATAGCCCTACAAATGAATGTAAATTCGTGCAGTGTAGAAATTTTACAGCAATTAAATTGTACACACACGATACACCATTTGTGTACAGTAGGTAAACAACGCTTCGGGTGATCAATTAAAACCTATCCATGTTGTACCTATCAAGCGTTATTTTATTCCCCCGTGTGTATTTTTAGGTTAGCGTCCACTGAGGTGTTATCGAAATTCGAAACCCCTCGTGTATTCTATTACATATAATTGTGTCTAATGAAATTACTGGCAGTCATTCCTCGCTTCCATGAGTTGTAAAGTAAGTTACAATAAACAATCAAATGTTGTTTGCGGTGTCTTTTATTCATTCTAACAGAGCTATTACGGATTCAGATAAAAAAATATTTATGAATCCAGAAACCTGTTTAATCATATACTAGCCGACCCGCGCGACTTCATTCGCGTGTTGCTCCGCTCCTATGGGACGTAGCGAGGTATTAAATAGCCTAAGTTACTCCTTGTTACATCAGCTATCTGACAGTGAAAGTGTCGTTAAAATCGGTTCAGCCATTCCAGAGATTAGCCGGAACAAACAGACAGACAAAAATTGTAAAAATAATGTTGTTTTAGTATATGCACAAAGTAAAAAGCGGTTATTTTAATATTACAAACAGACATTCAAATTTTATTTATTTGTATGGATTTAAAAAAGAATGTATTAAATCAGTCATATGTTACTAATTGGGTCGTACAATCAAAAATAGAGTAAATTAAAAAAAAATTAAAAAATGTAAAAAATTTCAATGCTGGTATAATTTTTTCTCATCCTCCGTAACGAGCACAATAAAGTAGCAAATGGGGGACAATGTAAGAGGGATAGAGGGGTAGAGGAAGGGAAGAGGTGTAGAGTGTATAGTATAATTTTGGGCGTTGTCGCCAGCGCTCGGAGTGAATTAGAGGAAGTGCGCATCCGGTGTATAATTAACATAACGTGGTGACTGTTGACTGGCGACTGGTGTCGTGACCACGTGCTTCCTTGCCTGCTCCGTGATCGTGTGATGACGAATACCGCATTCACACGTATTAATAATACTTGTGACCCGATAATGATTGGACTTAATGGTAAACTTAGAGAGTATTACCGTATCATGACATTTTCTATCGAGACGTAATAATATCTGTCATACGGGTGTATTTATCTGGCTTCCCACCAACCCTCTCTTCTACTTAAAGTTTTATTAAAAAAAACTGTTTATACCAACATGCACTATGTCACTATGTTACAACAAAAGCTACAACTATGTTATTTTTCAAACCCCTCACCGTTGGAAGTGAGATAGTTGTGTAATCTTCGAAACTAATAGGTAGGCTATCCAAATCAATGCTGCCAAAATTACAACTAACAACAGGTTTTTTATTAATTCCAGGCTATATCTACCAATGTATATGATTTTTTTGAAGTGATAACTTCTTGTGGGAGGGTATACTGCTTCGTAACGTAACGCGTTACGGCGCCACTATGTCTGGCTTCCCTTTCTCTCACGCATACGGCAGCAGTAGGCAGGCTGCTCCTCTCTCACTTTAACCCACATCGCTAGCCGTATTTCGGACAGAGGCTCCCCCCTCTCTCTACTCAGTCTACAATTTCAATATTAAATAGTTCGACATAGATTAGTTGAAGTTATCACTTCTGTCGAGCATCCCGAGAACTAATATTTGAAAGCAAAAGCTGAAAATGCGAATAACAACTATTCATCATGATCGTTATCCAAGACAAGCAGGTACAAAACAATGACAACCTTGCCATAAATAGCTGACGTACGAATCCATAATGTGTTATATGATACAAATAACGAGGGTGGTGAAAGTGAAGTGCGCAACTGCGCATGCGTCGCAACGGCATACTATGCTATACTCTGATAGTTATTAGTATACTAAGTTGGTTTGCGCAACGATGAATCGAATCTTCGCTTGCACTTAAAATAATAATCGATTAATCGTTTCAATAAACATAAAGGACATTAATGTTTCAAACGAGTCATAAAATATAACGATCATCATTTAAAGTTACCTAATATTATTGGTATGTACATTAATTTTTTAAATGATAACACCACATGTTTATACAACAATACAAAATATGCAGAAAATAAAACTAAATGCACTGGATAAACTGTACCCCGAGTGAAGACAGGGTGGGTCGATCTGTCGGGTTTATAATAGTTAAAGCGATAATTTTCATAGAGACGACGGCCGTTTACCGTAAGTGAAGTAAGTTCATCTACTAAAAAAGTTTTTATACATCAGTCCATTCAATGTTTTCCAAACTGGAATACTCTTCGAAATTAAAAAAATGTTTCATTCAGTTTTAAATATTCTCAAGTGCCTCTCTCATAATTATATAATCCATATCATCAGATAAGCATGCAAAGGTCAGGCAAGAAGGTCGCGGAGAATTGCTTGCGAAGCTCAGTCGAATAGCTTTCGAGGCGACAGCGACGAGATGATGCAGATAAGATTATTTTCCTCGAGCATATTCTTTGCGGTTTATCATAGTAACAATCGGGGTTTTTTACTGATTTTTCTCATTTTCTTATATTAAATAAAACATGAAATGTAACAGATTCCAACTCTCGCGATGCTGTCGTTTGCGAAATGTCAAATATTTCAGTTAGTGTCTATAGTACCTATTCAAAAACTATGACCCCATCAATATTCATTTTAAGGTTAGGTGCTTCTTTTTTCTATGCAGGTAAACATCATATATAATTTGTATTTCTTGATATAAACATGTGCCATTGGTCACAGAAAAAGAAAGAAAGAGAGCGTAAAGCTTTATCCGCAACGAAGTTACTCGTGAATTACTTCGAGAAAAGGATTTTAAGTTCTGCCTCTACTCTACTTGGCTGTGACACTGCCGTGTCCGTCGTATTCACAGAACAAACATGTCAAACACTACCGCTAGTAATTGTATTGGTTGTAATCAATAACTTATCACAGCAATTATTTTTAGGGAAGGAAATACCTAAATCTAATTAAAATTAGACAATCTGTTTTTTTTTTTATTTTGGTTAATCTCTATTTATTTAATTATATTCAAATGGATTCGTTTTAAAAAGTCCGTCATAATCTACATTCACAGAAAAAATAAACGCTTTGGCCCGACGAGAATATGCGGGCTAATTCAGTCCATGCAAATTGCAATACCACAAACGTTAATATTCATTCCGAAAATCAATTCAACATAGACTATAGTGTTCATTATATTTTTTTATTCCGTGATTGATTGGCGATCGTTACATTTTTCAATTAGATTTCTTCTAATTTTAACTACAGAAAAAGAAAGCTTTTTATTAAGGTGCTATACAAATAAATTGCTGTTGCTCTACAGACTTCAACGAGGAAAAATTTTTTACATTGATTCTTAAAGAAACGGCCACCCGGTAATTGGAATCGTGACATAGGGGGTTCTGTACAATTTGAATTGAGGGACAAACTGTGCCTTAGGACAAAATCATTTTTTTTTGTTAAAACGGCTTTCGGATTGATCACTTTTCGTGTGTCCAAGACCTTGCTTCAAGCAAAATTTCATGATTATACACACTTTAGGTTTTCAAATAACGTCACAAAAGGCCGTGTCATTTGGCAGCGTTGACTTAGGAACTTGATTATTACCTAACTTCAAAGGAACAAGGTCCTTGTATTTAATAGTAATTTAACTAGATACCTCTTCTCTCCTGTTGTGCTTTTCTTGTTCTGTAAGATTCTTAAGACATTCAAATAACATTGTATGTATGACATTTGCTGTATTACTATTTTCTCCAGACGAGCAGTAAAATCAATGCGGTCGTAATAACTCCCGTATACTGGACAATGGCATGCGGGCATGGGCATGGGGTTCGTTGCCACAAATTACCCCCATACTCTCCTGATACCATCGCTAACTAAATATTTCTTGACATGCAAATGCGCTTCTGAATATCGCGGTCATGGTAAACTACTCTTGATGATATAATTATGAGCTTAAATAGATCCACCACATGCACAATTAAGTGTAATTTACATATGATTAGTTTTTATGTCTCGCTTGTTACTTAAGAGAGTAAAAAATATCCGCCAATGTATTCTATAGGCTACTTGCAATGAATTCATTGAATAAACAAATTGTGTGCCAAGTTAACTACTTATAGATCAGAACAAGTGCCAAATAACCAGCTCGTCTGAGGGTTAAGCTGCTATCACAGTTATGTATGACACCAAATAAGCAAGTCATTAGTACTTATTTTTGGGATTTTATCAAATGCAACAACAAAACCAAACTTAATTTACCCGTAGACCGCTTGTAGACCTCATATTTGAAATTAACAAATCATATTATATAATTTGGAAACGCCCAAAAACCTAAAGGAAGTATAGGGAAAGAGAAGTATTCCTGAGACTGTTGTACAATTAAATCAATAAGGGAATTCTAAAGTTAAATATATCCTGATTTCGGGAACCACTGGCTTAGAGGAAGATGTAACGAGGCCAAGCTGAACCGTTCCTAGAAACACACCCTGACACGATGGTAGGTAGTGCATTTATTTAGATTTACATTTCCTATAGTTGTAAAAGCGAGTATCGTCGCGAGATCAAATGGGGACTTAACCCTTTGAACTCACCAGATAAACTGCCGCAGTTGTAAGTTTATTTAGCTCTAAATAACATTCCTATATTTAAACAAGCCGTAACATCACGCTCAGTTAGTTATAATCAAGAATTCTACACTTCTAAAATATTTATAAATAAAATGAACAATAGGTATAGTACAAACATGCTTTACGATAATTATGTCATATAAAGATAATATTTAAGAAAATTCTCAAAATTCTGTTGTTGCAGTTCGGTTACAATCCATGCTAAGTTAAGTAAGTTTTTACATCAAATTCTTGGACTATTTTGTCTGAGCAAAAATACCAGTTATAAGATGAAAGAAACACCCACACAGCGACACTAGCCAACGTAATATTATATAATTAAAGCGCGGACCTGTCTCGCTTCCGCTACGACGCGACACGACACACACATCTTGTATGAATAAACCGATAACAATAATAACGTATGAAAACTGTTCACGTGATACTGTTTACACGCCGCACGTTAAATAATGGTGCGTTATTGTTATTCTATTACATAAAAACTAGCATGTAAACTTCGAGATTAGGTATATATTATAGCGTTAACTTTACCCGTGAGGCGTGTTAACTTTACACCACCATGCGAATCCGACAGTTAATGCTGTGGATCTAGTGGACAGTCTTTTGCTCAGGGTCCGATGAAACCGCAATATCTCATGTTTTGCCGATGTCCATTGGCAATGGTGGCCACTGACCATCAGGTGGACCACCTGCTCGTTTGCACCTTATATACAATAAAAAAAATTCATCACTTGCTTACTTACTCACTCACATACCTACTCACACACTTGCTCATTCACTTTCTCGCACCAACTCGTTCACTCAAATGTATTCAAAGTAATGTGTGGTAAAAATCCCTTTTATCTTTCGGGAACTATGCTTTTTTTTGTAATAAAAAGTATCATAATATGTGTTGTAGGATATTTATTGCTCCTTCGTGCCTATACTTTTGCAGAGTTGTGAGTACGTTGTACTGAAAATATAGGAAAAATTGTGCCCTTTTTGTAGCAATAAAATGTTTAAAAATCCAACCAAATATCAATCCGATCGTAACTCCACGAAGGTACAAAACCGGTACGGCCGTCGTTCTCATCCGATTCGTATTAATCACAATAACGTGTTAATATAAAACAGGTTGTGGCTGAACCTTTTTGGAAACAAAACATCGATCGATGCACTTTCGATGTCCTTCGAATAAATTACCGCACGCCGAATGTTATTCTTCGAAAAACGTTTAAATTCTTTGTCATTTCGGTGTCTCCGGTTCGTTTACATACGGTGCTGCGGTGCGTACGTCTAATGGTCACTGTACAAGTAGTCTGCGTTTGTTCTCGGAACTACGAGCTAGTTCTGATCTCGTATCTTGCTCGTATTATAATGCGCGGCGCGTTGCGGCACGTATTTTTAGCGAATGTCCCACGAGCCGAGATGCTATTGAATGCGGATCGAGGTGAACGCCCGCCGCGAACACTTCTCGCAATGACCGTACCGAAATCAATTATCATGGAAAGGTTTACAAAATAACTCTCCTCCCGTCCATGACCTTAAATCGCCACTCGACTGCGAAACCTTGACAGAATTGTATATTTTTAAACGGCTTTCAATGAGTTTTTTTCTACATAGAACGCTTTTTCTTCACCGATTAAAACTCGACTGTGGCTAAGGTTATTAGCGAATTAATCGATTATATTTAACCATGCTTCATTTAATCCGGTAGATTGCTTGGGATTTAAAAATTTAAGACTATAAAGTACCTACGTACATAAAAACGTGCTCATATATCTATAAATAGGAACCAGTCAGTGTGGCTAGAGCAATTATTACGATTGATGTGGAGATTATTGAGATGTTGGCGTAAGTGTGGTTTAATGCGATCGTAATTGTTATTGAATGTCTCATGTGCATACAATAGAATAGTTAAACTCGTGTAGAAATTCGAATAGAGAAACACTTTACGATAGATTATTAACTGTGTAAGCATATCCTTGTAAACCTTCAATATATATTTGACCTTTGAAATATATAATTCTTTACGATTTCTGACATTGTCATATTATTGTAATTGCACCGTCAATAACAACAGCATTATACATCAATGTATAAAAGGTGTTTCAATAGCAGCTTAGTGACATAACTTGTACTTTCGTAAGGCATAGCTTTCCACATCAGTTCTTGTAAACCTTTAGGTACGTATGCAAATAGGTTTAAGTACCGGTCAGTGCGCCAAGTCCGTTACTCGATAAGTACGAGTTGAGGCGGAGAGTCGAGACCCGCTTTAATGATATTCCCGCGAGCTACTCTCATCTAAACGCATATTTTATACGGTCACACACACACACACACATTCTTATATCACACGCATACAGATGCACGCACGCTGCGATTCGGCGGCTTTGATGCACTTGTTATTATTATCGTGTCTGCTATTTGCATCATATTATTGACCTATACTACTCTGGACTCACATACAGCATATTACAAAACTTAAGTAAACTTGCAATAAGTATTAAATTAAAAATTTAAATAAATCGTATAGATACACCTACACGATTTTGATTTAGAACAATCGATATTAAATTGTATAAATCGATTTCTTTGTAACAAAATATAAAAACAGTAGTCAATAAAAGACTTCATAACAAATATTCATAAAATGAAATAAGAAAACACAAATAATAGATAAAATGTATACTGTTACCGTGCTTTTAGACGATTATAACAATCTTGTAACCATGGTAACACACTGACATTGCTTACACTGAGTACAGATAAAACGGTATATCTCGATACCTTTCTTTTGATGTCAAGTATCAAATAGCATCAAGCTTGTTTAAAGAAAAGAAAATCGAATTGAATTAAACTAAAATTTTATTTCCAGTCATTAAACTTAATAGTACAACTGCGCGTCATTAAATAATAATCGTAATTTTTGGACAAAGATCAGGCGTCCATATTATTATAGATCAACGCATAATGTGGAACAAAATAATTAAAATTAATTTGTATCTACTTTATGCATGATAGTAATACTTCTCGGTGAATGTTATCTTTATCTCAGAAATAAAACATTTAATTTAAACACACTTAAATTTTATACCTGTAGTATAGTTAAGGTATAGTCGTTGGTGGTCTGTATTATAAGTTACGGTTAAGTGCGAGTCGCACTCATATTTTTAATTTTAAATTAGAATTATACCAGATGGAGTTTGTGACAGAAATAATAAATATTCATTAAATAATGTTGCTTTAAGGATTTTTTTTTGTGATAGCCAAGGGACAAACGAGCAGACGGTCCACCTGATGGAAAGTGGCTACCATGGACATCGACAAAACTAGAGGGTATCTCTTGTTTTGTCGATGCGTTGACGCCTTGAAGATAGAGTGCGGTTCCAATGGACCCTGAGCAAGAACTTGGTGTTCACTGAAATCGCAACAGAAATGGGATAGGAGAGGGAGGGATAGATCTGGGTTCATTTTATTTTTTTAAAGGTAATGTACTTAGTAAAGTTTTAACAACTAAAGGAGAGGGCAATTCAATGTAATGGACAGACAGATTGACCATTCGTACATTGAGTTCCGAGTTAATTTTTACATAATGTAACATATTATGCGGTGTTCTAGGATTTATGTGTTAGAAGCAATTTCTGCCGAGTTAATACTTTTTATTACTCGCTCGTTAACGCGACGGGGCGCTGTTTACAAGGTGCATAATAAGAGGAATGATTTAATATGCGTTCCTGTAATAAACATTTTATGTGTCTAAGATTTGTTGTAGACGATAACAACATGATTTTTATTCTGTAGGCGGATGTCTACAATAGAATGGTTTTAAAAATGAAGAACCTAAGTACCGCTATAGTTCACTCCAATCAAAATCAACTAAAACTTATTAATTTTTTGCTTACATTAGGACAATCAGCAACAATTAAAATATAAATAAACGTTTAGCATAACAGTACATTTTCGATATTCAACAAATATTGAACCATAAAGAATTTGAAACTTGTTTATAAAAAGTAAAACAATTAAGAAAATTATAAAACAACAATAGCGCGCGTGTCAATAACAATTCAATAGATGAGTTGTATTTGATCGTGTCGAGGAACAATTTGTCCAAACATAGAGCAACAGCACGACAGAACAGACGAACAGACAGACGTCTCGTCTCCTCTGTAATAGCGGACGAGCCACTTTCCTAATTTCCAATTGATTTTTAAACGTCTGTCGACAGATAATTGTGATTATTTTTGTCTAACACTGCTAACATTATTAACATATTAATTGTCATCAAAATATAATAGAATAACAGTACAAGCGCCAGCATATATATGTATATGTATACCCTTTGTACTTTATTACAGATAAACTTTAAGAATATAAATTAATTTAGCTGGGATATATGTAAAAGATTTTCTCTTTATAATGTCTACAATATTATAAAGAGAAAATATTATTTTATTGTCAAATCTCAAATAACCCCAAAAACTTTTAAATAATTTAGGTTATTCTTTCACCAATAAAAAACAACATCTTTACGAGTAGCATAACATAAGCTGTGAATGACCAAAAATAATATATGTAATTAAAAGGATATGGTAATTTGAGTGTCATAAAATTAACATTTTGTTTACTACACATTAACTTAATTTTTTTTTTTGAGCGCTTGATTACAAACTCACCTGATGGAAAGTGATGATGTAGCCTAAGATGTAGCGCGCTTATCTAAAAGATGCCTATTCATTCTCCTTTTAAAGATATCTAAATTGTATGATTTCGGGACTACTGACGCCGGTAAAGCGTTCCAGTCCTGAGTCGTCCGCATCAAAAAAGACAAAGCCAAACACTTCGTACGTACAGGCGGTGTGTCGACTACGTAGGGGTGAAGACCCTCTCGGCGTCTTGTAGTTCTGTGGTAAAATGGTGAAGCAGGGATTAGATTATGGTGGCAACACTATTTTTCTTAATATGTTTAATCAGTGATTTTATTGACGTTTAAGTCTGTATGTAATTTGTGGAATGATGCTGATCCTGTAAGTTTGTGCATAACTGCGGCTGTGAGAGCACTCTAATAGATACAAGTGGTATGATGTAATCGACAATGAAGTAATCGACTAGTTTGCTCTACGCTATTCTATTCGCTGTCCAACACTCGCAATTAGAGTGGTTCATGACAATAGTGACGACGCATACTTTACGCTTACGACAAAGAGACAAACATAGGTTTTTCTTATCCGATTTGCACGTTCTCAAGATTGTAAAACGTATATTTTAACTATGACTAAACCGACTTTACGGGCAATAGAATTAAATTCCACTGTTAACTATAAACATTAATACAAATATTACAAGCAGCAATAAGTAAGTAAAATATAAATGTCCGTTTCGACTAATTAATAATAATTTAGAGTAGTTATCGTACAATAGTTGGTTTTATTTAAAATTCCTAAAAAAACTGATGCTAAAATAGCAACAATTAATTAATAATACCATGTCCGTTCGAACGATTATTTTAATAACATAGCAGATTATCATTGCTAATGTTTCCTCTACGATAAAGTTGGCATTTGCACAACTCTTTTGGAAAAGATTTTTCTATCTGATACATGTAATAAATTATTATGAACAGGCAGTACACAAAAAATATGAAGGTTTTTAATAACTTTAAGTTGAAGCTAAAACAATCATTTTGAAAGACGAAAGAGAACACGAACCTAGTCATTGGCACGCCAATAGCCCGAAGATGTTAGGACGAGTTGACTAGTTTATAATAGAAAGAATATTTTTAACGTTCATATTCATGATGGTCAACAGTATCGTAATAAAACCCGCATCCTCTCAACAAGAGATGTATATGTACACCCTAAGGGCAAAGTAGTGATGTGAAATGATGGAAGCTGTGCAACGAGATTGCTTTTAAATCACGTTATGCGCTCGATGCTCGAGTGCCGACCACCGCGCCGAAGACACGACGCGACGCGACGCGACGGATAGCTCACTAATTGAAATCTGCGAATATTTACATCCTTAAAGCTATCATTTTACTTTAAGTAAGAATTAATTACTGCAGTATAGTTAGCACCGTTATAACTTTATATTCGCGAGTGGTTGTTTTATTTCATTTATACCCACGTAGCAATTTATAACAACATAATATATAACCTCTGTTCCGATAGATTTGTGTCAATTGCTAAACAGAGCTCGCCTGGTGATGGCTGATAAAGGCTATACAACTAGTGATGTCATAACGCTGGGACTCCATTGTGAAGGATTTTATGGGTGTTTGGGATTATATTTCTTGGGTTCCGTATGAAGTGCATATTATTATTGTCTGTTACTGTGCAGTAAGGTATAGCTTTCATGAATTTATAACGATCAGCCTAGATAATATTGTTACGGGCTAACTTACATACGAAAATTTATAAAGGTTAAAAGTTATAATTTGAATTGCGTTTTTAGTTTTAAAAGTTGGCACACTTACTAAAATTTCGTAATACAAATGCTTGAAATTTGAATATGACTTCCGTTCCCTAACATGGTTGACACTAGTCAAAATAACTTCTCACAAAATTTATAATTAAATAAATCCACGCAAATGAAGAGTATACATTTCTATGCCTAGTTACATATTGACCAATAACCTCGAGATATTTAAATGTAATATAATTACAGTTATCAATAATTTGACGGTTTCGTAATACAGATAATAACTATACCAGTGATTTCAGTAATCTATTAATTATTATATGTCAGTACTAATATAACAAAGAAGAAGAAATTCGATGGAGTTTTGCAAATTGCATCGCTAAAAATATTTTTTGTTATACCATATATATAGGTGATAATTAAACTTATTAACAAATCATACCCACACATAATTTCTTTTCAGTGTTGCTATGTAATATTAAATAAAGAGATTAATTACACTTAACTTAAATTGACACCTTGCTATGAAATCATCAACAACAACTTACTCCTGTTATCATCACCAAACAAGTTTTGTTGATATCTTAATGTATTATTCATTAACTTCGATAATCACAATAACCAAACAAGAACATATAATTACGTAAAATTTGTTTATTTTACTCGAAAAGAATTTAAAATTTAATTATATACTGCACAAGTATACAAATTGAGTTATTACAATTAACCTTGTATGAAACATCTGCATTATTTTTTCCTCCAAATACTTATATAGATATATAGTATTGTTCGATCTCAACTACACGGGTGAGTTAAAATAAATATTATATACTTTATATTTCCTCATTTAAACAACAAATTAATTATTTTTTATTGTATATATATTGTATGTACAAACCATAGAGTAAATAATACATATTTTTATGATATACCTAATACGTTGTATATAGTATACGTTGTTTTAGGCTTGAAATTAAGTTATCTTTTATTTTGCCTATTTACTTTAACGTTACTCTTAATTAAATTATATAGTTTTAATGTAATACTATAATACGTCAATAATATATTTTGAGAGTATATACAATATACATGTGGTGTATAGTGGTAGTGTGTGTAATGTTTATTTTATGATTTAATGTATTATAAATACTCTTCTTCACATAAACATGTAAATTCGCGTAATTTTCGTAAAAAATGGAATGAACGTTTTTGCTTCACGTATAATATAGATAATTACAATACAATCGAGAAAGTTTCATCAATGTCAGATTAGTAATCTTGCAAAGGACAGGAACATGGTTTCACATTAAACATACTTAGGAAGACAGTAACGTGCGTCACATATCCGCGAGGATACAATGACGAACGTCGCACCGTCGAGAATTTCAACGACTTCCTTAGGAGCTTGCTTGTGAACATACACCATGGCATTAAAGCTAGCTAAGACGTAGATGAATAATGATAATATATATGCCGTGGACATAACCGGAAGGTTTAGCACAAGGTGCTAACTGCACCTGCCTTCCACTTCTAGGAGCGCGCGTACTATTAAACAAGAACATTATTCAATATTCAACTGCTGATTGCAACAAATAGACAAATGCGATAAATTTTTCAGATGTCACTACTTATAGAAACATTTATAATTTCACCCAACAATATTTCAAAAATGTTGCAAGTAATAAAACCAAACCATAATGCATCAGATGATGATGATGATGATAAATAAATTAGCTATATCTTACCAAATGACATGACAAAAACTCCCTAAGAAAATTTAAGTCTTGTTAAAGAAACACGATATCAATTTTGAATTTTCACATCTCAAATTAATCCGAAACATTTAAAAATGAGTTGACGGTTGTTACTTTCTGAGCGCAGCATTGTTAATTGATAAAATCTAAGCTAAACAAGTCTTTGGTTTTCTCTTAAATAGTCTACAGTAATTGTTTTTAGTTTTATTTTATGCAAATACTGTAAACTGCTCTTCCCTTCTGCATACATTCCAGACGTTTTTATTCATGTCAGACCTATTATTATTTTTCATTACAAATTACGTTTACAAAGAAAAGGGCCAAGACATATTATTAAGTTTACTATTAGGAAATAAAAAATTCTACGTGTTTACTTCGGAAACAAACTTCTGATTACTTTTTACGATTTATAGATTAAATTGTTGTTTTTAGAGAATAGTTTAGCTATAAAGATTTTAAAACGTGAAGTTTAAATAAATTCACACGATAATTTTAAAAAATGTCTTCAAAAAACTGTAAGTCCCAAAAAAACATTCTGTCTGGATCTAATACACAATGAGTCCCCTAAGCTTAAAGGGCGACATTCATTGTTGCGATGCACAAAAAAGATTTTCGTTTCGCCCGTCATGGTATTTTTTGCGCTACACCCAAAAAAGCGCCAAAAGTATCGTGCAGTTGCTTACCAATGGCAACCGTTTCATGGCGGGGAACAACGATCGCCTCGGAAGCGAGGTTCGGGCTTGGTGTCATGGTGTTTAAGACTCCGGGATAATCACCTCGGTCGATGTCGTAACATCACTTCGCATCGCCCGGCGTCGCGGTCAGCTCCTCGCTGCGTGAGCACTGCACATCCTCGCCATCACACACACTATCGATCTCACTGTTGCTGTACACTCGGGATGTCACTAGTCACTACACACTATGGCACTGGAGCGGTACGCGGTACACGGTACGAGGTCGCGGAGACGGCCGGCGTGCGCTATGAACGCCGATGCATTGGCGGGCTGACGGCACTTTGCGCCGCGGTCCCGGGCGCGCAACAGCTGACGGGAGGCGCAGTCCCCTCGAGCCCCGCGCCCCTCACCCCTCACCGCGCACCCGCCCGCGCGCCTCCCCTCGCTCCCGCGCGCGCAGCCGGTGCGTGCCACACCCCCCGCCTCCCCCCGCACCCCACCTCTAATCCATTATTTACGGACGGTCGACCGGTTTCAGGCGCGTTCGCTGTGCTGCTTCACGACGAACGTTCAAATTTAATGCCCTTCCTATGTCCGGCCTCTAATGCGATAAGATTACGAACCTCACAAGTCCTCATATTCTAGGTTTTTATATCCCAGTTTATTAGGATAGTCTATTCTAATATATATAACACAATATCGCTGTTTAGTGCAATATACAGCTAATGTGTCTGCAGTGTGCAGCCCTACGAATCAGACTCAATGTCATGATTGATATGACAGGTCACCAGGTGAACGAACTAACGACAAGCATTGGCTGGCACTGAAAGTACTAAAACGCTTATAATAGCTCGGGTGAAATATACTGTTGTAAACCACAAATGCAGACTTGCTATAAATCAAAAGGATCATAAAAAAATCATAACAAGTATAGAACACAAAAGAAAGTATAAAACATAAACTTTTAACTTTGTTAAACCTACTTAGTAGTAACAACTAACTTGTCATGTAGGTAAAGATTATCTTAAAATTCTCCAACTTATTACTTCTTACTACCCCTAAAGTACGGCTTATCTAACAACAATCCGAATTTTGTGGAAAAACTTGTAAAGTTGAAAGACACTTTAATTATTCTCAGAATTCATATATTTGTAAGTACCAGAAATATGGTTGAAAAACCTTAGGTTCATGGAAGCATACAATATCTCAACTATTATCTGATTAATCTCGTTTTATAACTAAAAAATTTTTATAACCTACAAGTTTGAAATTAAACAATATTTAAATCAACCCTACATATCAATTTTATACCATTTAATTTTTTTTTAATAAAGTACCCATCTATTATTTTCTTTTGGGTGGAATTTGCATCCAAACTTGTGTTCAAAATTTTATACTTTATTGAAATTAAATAGGACACAGGACCATATTTAATTAAATCTACGTGGGGTGGATCCTATTAAATAAAAAAAGAATTATGTCAAAACTCTAAACAGTATATGCAAGACCACCACGTCGAACAGCTTCCGTCCGCGAGGGATCATGTTCTCAATCTAATGGGCAAAAGATATTAGATACTGCAAAAAGTTTAAGAGATTTCGCATTGAAGGAGGTCTTTAAAGATATTCTGTAGTGTTTCATTTCAGTATTCCTGGTAATATTAGCTTCGAACGGCTGGTTCTCGAGATGCCTACTCCAAGATCCACTTTCGGCGGACAGCCATAGAAATCACGTAGTTCGCGGAACTTTGTTACCTGTGGTGCGGCAGCGCAGCGCGCCAAGGTGAATGTTCGGGCCAAGGACGGCCCGCCCGGAGGGGAGGGAAGGGGGAGACGTGCCGCGACCCCCCTCTCCACCTCCCGCCCCGTGAGTAAAAACGCTTCGAACCTTCGAAGACGGGCGTTGCAACCAGGCAAAAAAGGGCCCGACGGAACAAATAGAAAACGTTGAAAAAAAGAGAATACAAATAATAGGGGTCTCAGATAACAGAACTAGTTAGTCACTCACGCTGGTAGACTGTCTAAAAAATAAATAGTTCGCATGTCACCTGCGCCTACGCAGACAGGTCAGACACAACCACAACTCTTTTATGATGTAATAGATTATGTACAAAAAACAGCTAACGGAAGAAGTACAGAACCGGCTTGATAAACATTCAGACGCTAATTACTTGGCATCATGAGACAAGATATTTTTAAAAACTAGAATAGTCTTAAAGTAATTACTCGATCTCTAAATTTTGAAATGTTTTGTAACAGTAAAATCAATATATACAGACTAAGGGCAAGGACCATAAAATACCAGGACCACTTCCTAGCCACCCCGCACCAACCGGTTCTCATTGTAATAACTTCCCTACTAGAAAAACTAGCAATTCGAGATAAGCTCCGAGATTCCTCGTTAACGACTCGTGAAACGAACCAGGTATAGATGACGGTCTGTGTTATGTGTTCCATACTAAGCACTTAAGTAATTGTTTTAATTGTATACTTTAAACGTCGGACTGATAAGTTACAATAATTCTATAAGGACAAATAATGATAAATGATTTTAACAATCATCGATGTTACAATAGAATTTCCTTGATAGTAAATATTTGCAAGTCTATTGCCTATGTTACATCACCGTTCGTAAATAGAATCTCCTGGAGTGGCTAGCGTACAGTGCGTGCAAGGAGGCGTACTAACCTGCCCTTCTCTAACGTTATAATCAAAAGTAAGAGAGAAAGAGACGCGCCAGTGTTACAGTTAAGCAGGAACTCTATTTATATGCAAATATAACCTCGGAGTCGACACCTGTTTGCGTATTCTCAGCACTCTCGGTGTCGCTTTGTGGCGACTCTGTCTCCGGTATCTTTTAGATAATGGAATACAAAGTAACAAATGCGTGCTATTTAATAAACCTTAAAACTTTAATTCTTAGTACTTAAGGTTTACTTATAAAAAGTAGCAGACACTTACCTATTGTATGGGCTCCCAAAATAAGTTAAGTTATAATACAAAACATAATAACAAATAAGTAATGTAATTTTTTTTATCAAAGGCTACATTTTGTCATGAAAGGCTTCTTTATCCCTTAATGATATAAGTATGTTTTTTCGAAATCAAGTGTAACCTCAATATTGCATGGAGGTCAAACTAACACTATATTAGATTAATTATCAATTAGGTGTTAACGATTACACGCAGGTATTTGTGTCTCTATTTATCTGTCAAATGTAGTCTGGACTCAGTAATAAGGTACATAATTTAAACAATAATTAATAACTTAGAATTAAAAAGTAACCTATTAAAATAAAGCAAAGAAATTACTGTACATTTAATCTATTTCCCTGGTGGATTCTGTCATTTTTTTCCATTATTGTCATATTTCCTACAACCCTCGTAAGAGGAATAAAGAGAGGAATCGAGGTTCACCCGTTCATTTATCATACTCAGACTGGCCGGTCCCTGAGTGTGTTTCTATGTACGTCTGGTCGGTCAGATACCATACGTCGTTTATTTTGTTTACACATGTTTCATTCGCAACGTCTGCAATGCTGATTCGGTGCGGTAATCTATTTGTGTAATCCTCGTCATTAATAATGATAACTATGCTCATATTTCTCGTTGCGTGTTTTTATTCTATCATTCAGCAAACACTCTTTCGGCGAATATTAACTAGTTTCAGTAAACTATTGCATTAAAATCCAAATTATATATTTAAGTGCATAACCCATACGTCACGCAGGCGTTTTTATCGTGCCAAGCAATCATACTGCGTCGCGGTCGCGAGCCGCCCGCGTCAGCTGCGGGAGCGACGCCCGCGTCGTCCTTCCGTGCCCTTTTGGACGATGCCTCTTGCTGACATACTATTGAATATTCCATAAATTATTTGTAATATATGGTTTACGTTACTGTTTAATTCCAAAAGTCCATTAATACTAATTTATATCGAATGGATCCTAAAATTTAGCTTTAAGAAGCATCGATTCTTTTTTAATACATTTAAACGAAACCAGTGACCAGTGACAGTTAGAGATTTGTATTAAAAATAAGGTGTGTACAATATACATTTGGTTAAATATAAATGCATAAGCAATATCAAAGAAAATAATAAATGGTTTGTGCAAATTGTCGCGCCATCTCCAGGGCTGGATCAGAGGATTTAATTTGAGCGCGACTTCTAAGCGAAGTACTTTGGTCTCCGCCTGTTCGTAACGCAATAACAAAATTTTGCACTTTGATGTCAGTAGCCAGGCAGTCAGTATCCAAGGGGGTGGAAAAACACCCGCAGCGTCTTACTTCGGTAACATCTCTAAATTTCTAAACCAAGAGGGAGCGTCGCGACTCACAACCTATGCACGATGTTGGGTCTACGCTGCCGACGCCTCACCTCTCGCTCACTCTGACCTATAAACGTTCACTCGATTTTATATCCCATGGAATATCTCTTTCTACGCTCCTTCTCGAATATTTATGGACTTGGGAGTGTATAGCGATTAGAATGTCATTTCTTTGAAATATTGATGGCTTTAGGAGCTTATTTCGCACCCAACATATGGATCGTTGCATATTTTATATTTTGAATACAAAAGATACTTGGAATCAAATTCACAAATTGTAGAAGGTACACATAAACAAATTCAATTTATAATTTTGACTGAATTATCCTAACAGAACTTAATTCATTGGAAGACAAAAAATGAAGTAAGTATCAGTAAGTGTGTAAATTTGGTAAAGCTCTTCTCAAATGTTAATAATTATTATATCACTGGCCAGTCTATTAAGACAATTTGTTTAAACATTCGAAAGTAGAGTAAATAATCGCTGTGTTTATGTCATAACTTATGCATAGTTCGTAAATTATACTGTCCGATAATTTCCGTGTAGGTCTAATAAATTAGGGGCATTCAAGAGAGCAACGGGCGGAAGACGCACGACGACAACGCGACGGCGACAATTTACCAATCAATCGGTCACTATGTAGTTACTAGCTCGCCTATATATTACATCGGACTAGTTGATATTATAGCGTTACTTAATTATTGCCTGCTACATTTTGAATTTCATGATTTTTCCGTCACGGATTTATAAAGGTTTCTTAATGGGTAAGGGGTAGAGTCTAATAATATGGCATCAACATCAGGCACAAGATTGTCTATTTACTATTTTTTTGTCCGATTGATTTTAAATGAATCTTCAAGGACTTATGATGGTCACCGGAAATTTGGAGCTGGGTCAACTCAAACAGTTATAACTTTTGAAATTACAATTTTTTCAAATTTTCATGACTTCAAGTCGAAACATTGTGAATTTGAAGCCGATTTATATTTTTTAACAATTTGGTTAATATTATGTTACTTAAAAAGATTTCTCTTCATAACTTCAGTTTCGAAGTAGTAGCGCTGTTTTGCTACAATGGTTCGGTAATAGTACGTAACTACAAACAACTAGTCTGCGGAGTGCGGACACGCTCTGATGCGACGCATTGGGCGTGCGTAGCAACAACATTTGACCCGAATTTCAGAATAACTAGTAATGTAACTCACTAATAAGAGCACGGATTCTACTTAGTTTTGCATTAGAACATCTTTCTTTAAGAATTTGATCAACAACATAAAAAACGTTAGAGCTAAAATTTACATCACAAGTGCGAATAAGCGTTACAACAGTGAATTCAATAGTAATGTATAACATATATTACAATTTATACTTCGTAATGTACTTACAGAACACGTTTAAATTAATTAGTGGCAACGAGTTAGACTGGATCGGGCGAGCTAAGGCCGAAGTGATAAATCTTGCAACAGGCATTAACACAAGGAAAGGGCGACAAAAAACGTGCAAAAAGTTCACAAAGCCTTTTCTTCTGCGCCGACTATAAACGGATTTAGGGACGATCGTAGGTGGAATTTGAATATTTTCACAATGTAGCAAAGTGAAGTTAAGGTCTAAGGTAAAGAATAATTTTTTATCATGTAAGGATATTTTTAAATCATGCTTGCATGCAGAATTTAATACAAAGATTTAATTTACGATCTGTAATGTCTTACTAATCTAATCTATACAAAATATATATTCTTTCGTGAGATCCTTGTTTCGTCTTAATTACTAGTTAAATTTATGACAGGCACAGGAAGCGCTCTTGTCATACGCTTCGCAACGAGTTATAACTACGTGTAGGATTTTATAGAAATAGTCATATACTTACTTATTTAAAATAGCTTTTTATAATATTTATGTAAAGGTTAATAGGAAAGTTCATCCAAGCAAAACTGATGATATTTCCTGTGTTACATAACAGTTGTTCTGAATGGCAAAAAGTGTAACGGTATAGTGTCGTCAACGAAACCAGTGTATATAATTATAACTAGCTGCATGTACGAGCAAGGAAGATAACAGAGGCGGTCTCGACAAAGATGCGGGTTGCGCCGGAAACGTACTCTCATGCGCTGCCCTATTTATAAGCTGCAATTTTGCCGCAGTTAGAATCTATAAGTATACCTACGTATCTCTGGCAATTTTGAGCGTACTAGTTTCATGTAATTAGACCAATGTTTATTACTCCAATAAAATTGTCGAGTCAAATAAATAACAATAGAGTTGTAATATTTAAAAGCCGCAATCGCGTTACGATCTCGGAACAAAGCGAAGTCGATCGTGGCATCGTTCCATTATTCCCAACGCACCCTTGACGTGGGATATCCAATTATAAAATACATATTTAAAATGTGCAAACGCAGTGGGTCTCAGTAATTCAATTCAGCGTATTGAGTTACTTGTTGACAAATCCATTACAACGGGTGAAGTGGCCAGATAGGCAATTTACTTGAGCCGAGCGATATCAGGTCGACGCGCGACGTTGGAATTTAAGGGTTTTTAAGATCGCTATATTTTGTTGCTTTTTTTAAAATAACCTACTTAAATTGTGATAGACACTTCAAATTTGTTGTGAATAATTTCAGTTATAGAGCAGTGCTAAATATGAATGGTACAATTATGAAAAAGCTTCCTTGTCACTTCATGAAATGGCCTAAAAAAATAGAATCGAAGGAGAAGAAAAGTTCTCTCGGCACTAAGAAAGTTCAACTTAAAACAAACCCAAATTATTATTCAACTTATTGTATTCAGGTACGTGGGTTGATTAACACTTGTAAAAGCTTTAATTAGTTTTATTTTAGTTGTTTTTGGTTTCCAAAGAAACAGATTAAATTTGCTATCTTAAGCAAATTTAACAAAAGAATATTTAAGAGCACTTTTTCAATTGCTTATTTAATTTAAGTATAAACATATTGAATCGGCTCACGTCAGCAATATTACAGGCCAGCATCAGCTGTTTAAATACGAGTCAACGGGGGGCATGCATATGCATCTTGTGTACATAAGCACCTTTTACCAAACCTACGCAACTTTCCAGCGAGTTCAAATGAGGCTAACTGGTAGTGTATGCCACGACATAAGCAGGTCTTTACTGTGAGGCAATAAGGGTTAGAAGAACATAAGACCGGTGTGGTCCATTGCGGCGATGGCCGCATCAAATGTAGAGTAACTTAACGCCGTGATGGAAGCACGTTTAGTGCACCTTTGATCTCATCGGACATGTATAAAGCGATAGTATTCTTGTATTTCAAAGAATTGCTTATTAATAAATTATTTCTTAGAATTATCGTCATAAAATAGTTACTTTTGTAATGCAACAACATAAGATAATAAATATAATTTAAATCAATAGAAAGATCCCCCAGGGTTTGCAGGGTCGAAAGTTAACTGTTTGTTACACTTATAATTTTATTTCATTCGTCTTCCGCCAGGCAAAGAGGTAACGAAGCGAGTTGGCGCATATCTTTATACAGAGTTAGAATAATAACTACACTTCACAGTACACTTCCACTTGTTATAACAGCTAAAATACGTTCTCGGTAAACCGGTAGTCACCGCATGTACTCAGAATTGCGGCTCTGCGGTCGTGTTGCGTGGAGTGCCCCATGCTTATAATATTAGAGTATGGAAATGATAAGTTATGAATAAGCAATATCGAGAATATTCCATTATGAAATTAAAATTTAATATACTGATAAGTATAATTGAAAGTATTTGAATAACTATCAAGCTAAGTAAAATATTTTTAATGAATCCCATTACGATCTATTAAAATACATATACACCATACAAGTACGGTAAGAGTAATCTATATAATATATACATTGTCATGTATTGAATAGTAATTTTATTTTAAGTAGCTATGGGTAGGCCTACGAAAGGTGCCGCGCCTTAAACTATAAAGACCCCAAGAAACAGAAACGGAAAAAAATGTTCATAAAATGAAAACTACAGGGGCAAACTATGTTAAATTTTCTTAGGACCAAATGGCAACTATTCCACATCTAACTAAAGAAGAATCACGTAAATAGGTTTATAAATCTCAACGTAATCGGTGTACATAAATTTTAAAAAAACATACCAATTGAATTGAACGAACCTCGTCCTTTTTGAAGGTTCATAAAATTAAAACCACTGGGTCAAACTATGTGAAATTTTTTTGGGACCAAATAAAAACTATTCCGCATCACACTAAAGAAGAATCACGTCAATCGGATCATAAATCTCAGAGCCATTGGTGTACATACAAAAAAAAGTGCAGCGCGCCCTAAACAAAATAAATCTCAAGAAACGGGAACGGAAAAAATGTTTATAAAATGAAAACTACTGGGTCAAATTATGTTAAATTTTTAAGGGACTAAATGGCAACTATTCCACATCAAACTAAAGAAGAATCACGTAAATCGGATCATAACTCTCAGTGTAATTAATATACATAAATAAAAAAAAATATACCAATCGAATTGAGAACCTCCTCTTTTGAAGGCGGTTAAAAATTTATATTATAGAGATTGCAACAAACCGAGTCCAAAACGAACCTACAGACACGAACAATGACTCGAGTACTGGTAACTCAGTTTAGTTCGCTATCCGACACCTATACTCCTATCACGAAGTGCGGAGTTCGATTCCCGTTAGTACTCGCAGATAATGTACTGCGCTGGTAACTAGCAACACGGAACGGGTTAACCTACTCGTAGCCCTACCGTTCCCACGGGGCTCGCCAGTCGCCATCGTGCATCCAGTACGTACCTGCAGACAAACACACACTTGTTTAATGAACACTCGTAACTTTATACAATCTATTGTATTTTTTTAATTGGAACACTGATGTAATATTAATTTCTATTAATACATTTAACTTCCATCTTAGTAAATTGTATGCTATGTAATTTGGCTATTTTTTTTTATTTTTTTTTTTTTACACATTACAATTATATTATTTGTGTAGGGTGCCAGAATTTATTCTTATTTAATTTAATCTTTAAAGACCTAACATGCTGCAACTTCAGTTAGTTGGGAGGAAAAAGGAAGATGTAGTCTATAGTAATTGTAGATAAGTAAAATTTTGTACGAGACGCGAAACAGACGGTAAAAAATAGCATAATACATTATATCATTAATACTTTTCCGCGAAGCAACTGATGACAGTACAGCTGATAATGACTTGCTATCACCATTCATCAGCAAACAATGATAGTTACCAAACTTATGAACCAAATTTATCTGGTGATAGAACATGAGTGCGTACGCGATAAGTTTAATCTAAGTATAAAAATACAATAAGATACTCTATGGTAGTGGCACTCATAGTTTGCTATTTCTGTTGATTTCGTAGAACTCGTGACTTTAAACTAAGCAAACCAACATAGATAATATAAATACAAGTAATTTCTTATTCAAATATTCTATTAGGCTTTAATATGAAAAGTGTATGACGTAAAATGTTTATTCTTATTCTTCGGCTTAGGAAGTGAGCATAACTAAATACCGAAGAAAACATATTATTTATTCGCACATTTAGATAGTAGGTGGTACTACATTTATGTAAAATTTTGGCTCACGCATATCCACACCGGTCCTTCGGCATGTTTTTTTTTTGTTCATATTGACATATTTAATTTCGTTACTACAATAGTTGGACAAAATATGGTCTCGCGAAGTTTTTTTGTAGACATTGATACGTTATATAATATTGTACAACATTTTTTTTTTCTATCATCAATACTTTTTGCCGCATGCGATGAAAGACATTTTATGGCTAATTTTTTTACACCTTGGGTTGGTTTTAGTAAGAATTTCTGATCTCAAATTTTTTCTAGTAATAAATATAGCCTATGTACTCAGGGATAATGTAGCTTACTAGCGGCAAAAACATTTTTGAAATCGGTCCAGTAGTTTTTATACTATATTTTCAGTCTTGTTCTACATGAAATCATCGTGCTCGTGAGGAATGAGCAAATCTGAATGTAATGGGCGTGGGAAGTAAGCTTAAGTGATAAACCCTCAGGATAGAGAGGTTTACTATTACTATATATGCGCTTGATAAAGCGGAATTGGAAACTGATTTTGAATCGCAAATGCACTAATTAATATCATCACTTTCAGTTCATTACATTTTCCATTTCCCCGAAGCCCAATGCTCTGTGAGCTCTGTACAAAGGCGTAATCGCATCACGCGCTATTCTAGCTCATCTGTTATTGTTGCGCATACCAAGAATCCGCTGAAAGCCCTCATTGTACCTTTGTTGGTGAAAACAACCGTTCACGCTCGTTGTTACTGACGCTCTACGAAACTTATTAAAAGCAATTAAAAGAACCCTCCGCCTCTGCGATACCATTATATTGATTAGTGTGTTCATATTTAGTGATGGGACACATAGTTTGATAATATTTTTTTTAAATCAATAGATGTAATGTCAAAGAGGTACAATTCTTAGCATAGTTTAAAATACTTTAAATAATTACAAGCTTCATTGTAAGCTTTTATTTCTACAAAAACATACTTTAATAAAATCAGATTCCTGATAAAAACCAGTTAAAACTTGGATGATAAATGTTAAAAAGATCTTGTTTTCCATTTTCATAATTTTTATTTAATACTTAATGTTGAAGGTAAGATCCCTGGCTCAGAAAGTTTGCTCTACAGATTCAGGCTGAGATATTTCAAGTGACGTAGGCCGAGTCGTCTTGAAATCGGTGCAGCGATATTAGTTTGTCCTAAACTAACAAGTTCCTCGCTACTTACAACTTAATATAACGTCATGGGTGCAGTGCGGCCGGCGACGTTGCCGCTCTGACGGGCCTGGGCACACAATACTACCCAGCTGTTCCTACCTGAGTGTTTACCGTCACTGTTTGTTAGCCTCCTACAAGATCTTCCTTTTTCTCCACAAAAGAAATCGATCGCTGTGAAATTGATCCGCAAGACTATGCTCGGAGCACGCACTGGCATATAACCCTACAGTTGTACACTACTTCTACTCCCCTCATGTGTTCGCGAGGGGATACTTAATCCCCTGTCTATTTCAAACACGTTTACCTCATTCGTTTCGCGTCCAACAAAAAACTTATTAGATTTACTAGCTCCTGCGATCAATAAACTGCATGTTGTGATTTGAAGGATTTACCACTACGTGGTAAGTACTTCCCAACTTTATTTTTTTATTATTATTACCAAACTAACTAACCAATATTGAAAAAGGTGGTCGAATGATCGAATGAAAAAATACATAAACAATAAAAATACATGACAGAATGCCGAATATAGAATACTATTCTATTTTATTCAGACAAAAGTAACCTATAAATTTAGTGTTGAGTTGTAACAGCTTAGAATTAATATATAAGTGATTACGTAACAGCCTACAAACAAAACTTATTAATTCCCACGCTTATATGTAAATGATAAAACTAGTTTCATTTCAACAATAACCATGTATGTAAATTTCATAAACATTACAGAACAAGTAACAGGTAAAAATCAGTAGGCAGGTAGGTCATCCAATAATAAATTTAGGACTTTTTTGTATTCAGACATATTGGTATAGACGCTACTATCCGCACAATAAGGTTAAGCATCTCGATGTGAGTGATAAATGAAAATAGTCAGCGAGGGAGGCGGACTCCCGCGGAGGCTGCACACATGGCCTTATCGACCTGGGAGTGCGGCACAATCAGCAAGATATAGCGGAATGAACACCGATAAAGCCAGACACCATGAATACCAAATACACGAATGGTTCTTTAAGCTAAGAAGCAAGGAATATTTTACTAGGTTTATTTGTTTATAATTTACATTAAAACAAAAATATAAACAAACAAGTTTAATTATAATTTAAATCTTATATGTAAAAATGAATCCTTATTTCCCTTGGTCACGGCATCACGCGTAAACGGCTGGACCGATTTCGCTAATTCTTTTTTTGTTGTGTTTGTTATTGTCAGGAGAAAGTTCTTATGGAAGAAAAAATTAAAAAGTTGCGCGGGAAATTAGAAAATTTAAGAAAACTTGACGACTATATTAACTTTTCAAATGTAACGTTTATGGCGTTCGACATAACTGTCAGTCATTTGACGAGTACTCATCTTGTTCTATGATAAAATCGTTTTCCGTACATCTTCCCAAAGTCTGAAAATAATAAGTAATGATTATCTTATTATTTATATATTACAAGGTCATTCGCCTATAACTTCGCGCGGACCACATGACTGACACACGCATCTTGTAATAATAGCGGGCACGCACGGGCACGAGCCACGCGTGAGAGCGACTGCCGAAATAATTGTCCATTACGATTACACCGCACAGCGCCGCGGACTCTGTGCGTTGCGTGGGGGACTTTTTGTTAGTGCTGTAGCAAATGTAGGGTTTAAATAGATTGTCCTTATTAAGAGCCCTCCAAATATCGATCTGTAGAAGAATAACTGTGGGATCATATGAGGACATCATCATTTTAACAATGTTAAAGGAATGAGACCTTAATTTTTTTCAAATTTATAAAGATCACAGTAAAATTAACGTAATACTATTTTTTTTAAATATGTATCTCGATAGATAGCAAAACAATATTTTTAATAAAACGACAAACGATTAAAAGATCGAAAATTACTGAAAAATAAAAGGTTGATGTAAAAGTATATTTAAAAGAAATTTTAATTCCATCTCGTGAATGTATAACATGAAATGTCGGAACAAATTATCTTTACGTAGAGGTTCGTGACGTGTTGAATTATTCAGTTCGTCTGTCCTACAAAAAAGGGACACGTGTAAAGTTAACCAACTTCACAATGAGCTGAATTCTGGGGGATACTTACTACACTCAAAAATAATAGACAAATCGACGTAATTATCGTTAACTCTCCTGACTTTATGATAATAGGTATACATTTTAAAAAACAAAGATCTGATAATGTTTAGCAATTTTGTATATTTACTACATGTACAATATTAATATAGCTATATCCACAAAAATATATTTTACGAGATGCAATCAACATTTCAATATCGCCTACGTGAGGCCCGTCACATTGTACGCAGGGTTGAAGGGCGGGGGACGGGAAAAGGGAACAAACCCGTAAAAGTAAAAATAGCCTCCACCGCGACACGGACTTCTACGAATCAACAGATGGATACCATCGAAATTGTTGTGAAGTATTCAAACAAAGAATATATTTGAGTTATACAACATGCGATGACAGTATTCCCAGTTAGATCTAATGACTATTAAATATTGGTAATGTGTCAATAATCTGATACCATCTGTCACTAGATAGACCGGAAACAATAAAGAGTCCATTATTAACCACTCACGAATCACGACAGCATGTTAAATGTTAATCGTTTGAGAGTTATGCAAATTATTATGCATAGATAATATGAAAACTTAATAAAAAATATACCTAGTGTCTTTGACATCTATGTTAATTAATTATTGGAAAAAACTGTCCATGGTCGAGTGTAAAACAAAATAATTAAGCTTACTGGAGGTGAATTTAAAAAACGACTACATTTTAAGCTATTTTTATTGGGCGCTCAGTGTCATTCCATCGACAATTTAATTAATGTATAGGTAGTTAAGGGCGCCTATATTTAACGATGTTTTTTTTGGAACGTTAATTTTAATTATGACTGTTTTATAGTGGCATAATTATTTTTTATGATAAAAGATTCAGAAATATTGTAAGTGAAATTTAAAATTTGTTACTTTCGTCAACTGTGCACTTTTCTTACTTCCATTCTTCATATCTTAAACGTTTGAGTATGTTATAAAAAGTTGTGAGTGGCTTTGTGGCGTAAAATTTCCTTTAACTTTTACTTGGGGGAGAAAATTTGGAACGCTGTTGCCATGTAACGGGGATTAGGTAATAATTTACCTTTGCTCTTATATCTTTTTGTAAAGTTCGACTTTCAATTTGTGCACGTTTACCTGCTTTTCGTGAGTTCGATAAAACGGAAGAAAATAAATTCCATCGCAAACGTCGACGGTTGTTCATGACAGAACCAATAAAATTTATACGAAATCAACACCCAATTTGAACGTTTCATAAAAAATGGGCTTAATAAAAATGTCAAAAAGATAAAACAATAAAGCTTTCATCAGGTGGAAGGATATGGACGCTGTAAACTCCAGTCACCACAACTATATGGTGGTGGTGGCTGGGCTAGGAGCGGATCGCTGCCGCGCGCCGGCGAGTGAGTGACGTGCCGCAAATCGCAATCAAAGTTTAATCAAAGCGACCGACTACGGCCGAGGCACATCTGTGGAGCGCGACTCGACGCGACTCGACGCGACGCGATACGGCTAATTGAGCGGTATGCTATCATACGAATAGTGTAAGTCAGTAGCGGTTACGCTTCAACCATGTAATTCGACTTAAATACGTCTTTACCGAGAAACTGGAGTCTGTTAAATTGATAACAGTAAATTTCGATAGACTAGGCATTATTCTAACGTAAATAAGCATAGATTAATTTAGTAACTTATAAATAAAATCGTCGGCGAAAATATAATCAGCCGATTTTTTGTTGCTATTTTATTTTCTCCTTAAACCCAGTCTTTTGATATTTCGTGGAGGATATGATGGATATAAAAATTAATATAAATAATTTATAAAAATGATTTTCATGTTTTTCCAGTTTTTTTTTATTTTCTTAAAGCTACAAATTCCCAATTTGTAATAATATCTATACTAGTAAATTTATAATTTTCCTGCCATCTTGATATAAAGCTAGCGGTGACGGATTTATCAAGACGGGCAACAAAAACCAATTCTTTGGTAACTAATTCTTATACCAGTTTTATTTAATTCCGCACTATTTTTGCACATCTATCTTGATAGAGCTTGTTTTCTTCTTCTTTAATATTCTATGAAAATTAAAAAATGAAACTAATGTTGACTTTAGGAACGTATCAAAAGACTTAAATTGTCTACACATTTCCCTGTAGAGGCATCGCCTAAGCTTATCAATCAAGTGGGATTACATGACAAAGGGTTGAACACACGGGAAAGAGAGGGCCTATGGGAGCTACGCTTTCGCGGTATGCCGAGAATGTTAAGTTTGGCCCCGTCAGAGTTTAGAGTACCTTTAAAAATTGAAACGACAAACGCCGAGGCGGCTCACGTTGCGCTAATTGAAAGGTTTTTTAACTATGAAGGCACACAGTGGACGCGTTGAATGCGTTATGCGTCTATTGTAATGTTGTTGCAGCCAGTTTTTATCCGTTTCGAACGCAAGAGATGATTTTGTGTAATGATTCTCATGAATCATCCGATGTGATACAGCATCGCTTATTACTAATGGAATTGGAATTTCGATAGTCATGATCTAAGATAATTCCGTTCAAGTAAACAATATAATCATTTTTAGCTATCAACTCTAATGTAGATAAGTAATTTAAACTTTTTTAGAAATAGGACAAGCAAAAACAGCAAACATTTGAATTAACACAAATAAAACGAAATGCATGTTGAGGGGTTGGGGTGCGGGACAAAAAACAGAAAATAGTTACTGGATATTCGTCACTCATCGACAAAACGTTAACGCTCATAGTGTCGGTACGATCGCTATGATGGATTGAAAATAAATCATCCTTTTATACCTAAAGCTGTGCTCTATACCCCGTTACATTTTTTGTTCTACCCAGAAAAATATATGAAAAATCAAATTTTTACTCACTAAATAAAGATTAGGAAATCGCATTTAATTTATAGATAGTATATATAAATCGAATACTTACTGATAAAATAATTCATTTGCAGATTGCACTTTTAGCACTCAATATTGAATTCAGATTTAGAAATATCAAAATAAATATTAGGTATCGATTTAAATAATAAAATCAAGTTTCTGCCATATTTTGGTCCATTGCTACAAGTTCATATTCATATAAAATTATTCCTCGTCGTTTTTAAGTTATAGAAATAGTTTTTAAAATGTTAAGTACTGTTTATATTCAGTAAACGTTATTAAAAGGACAAATTTATTATTTAAGGTTCTATTGTTTTTTAAATGCATTTTAGTCCTAAAATCGTAACATAAGTAGTAGTAGTAGGTTTTTCTAAATTTAATAAACCACAAAAAACGAGTCTACCATTAAATCGATCAACATTTACTTTTATAGGTCCAAATTGAGAATAAATTGATTTTGAACAGTTATCGGAGCGCATCTTGCGGTCGTTTTTCGTGCTCGATATGTTTAATTAATTGGTCGATGGCTCGTAATAATATTAATTCAAGGTTGTAATTGTCGACATCGGTATGAGACGAATTTCTGTGCGTGCAGCGCTCTCCTAAACTCATTAGCTGGCACGCGTCACGTCGTAACCGGTATTATTAGGTTTCAGTACTTACGCTTAGGTACATAACTGTGGGAGGGTACCCTTACCTTTGTGTACTGGACCATGTTAGCGAAAATGCACGTTCTCCATAATAAGATTTAAAGTCAAATTAGTTTATGTCATTATAACAGTCTGGCCAATGCCAATGTACATACGTATTACATATCTATCTATGGAAGATAAGATTCTGTAACATAGAAATAGATATTGCTAAGGGTATAAGTAACAGAAAATTATTGTGTATACATAATTAAAAAATTATCAGCAGGAGGAATAGGTAAAAATAAGAACTATGAATATAAAACTTATTCATAGTTCTTATTCATATATCCAATAAAAAAGAGTGACTTATAGAAACTTAGTATTAAGGTATGAAAAGTTTTTAAAGAACAGGTACCTTAATTAGTCTGAAAGGATGTGTTCGGCTCCTGTGATTAAGGAGGCATACACGTTAGGGACTTCGCTAGTCAAAAGGGCCACGTTGCAAATAATATATAATTTGTATAGATAAGAGTACTCCTAACTCGTAGGTACTCAGAGCACGTACCGCAAGAGTTTGCGTTTGTACTCCACTTCATAGCTTTACGTCAGAATTTTTACACATGCTTTTTGTCAAACGCTCGCGAATCATCTATCTAAAGAAGAAAAATACGGAAAATGTGGCCACAATAATGTTGCCAGCAATATTATCCATAACAATGATAATAATTTGAAATGCAACCGATATTATTAACAATTTTCATAAAACGTAAAGCTCTATATAATCAACTTGAGGAAATTAACAAGTCTTGTTCAGCCACATTTCAGCATCCGATGGCTTTGAAAATCAGCATAAGTGAATACCGCGACAATGCGACAATGCCGTTGAGCTGATCTGATGATGAAGCCAGGCAATAGGGACTGATACTCATCATCATCACGACCCTTCAATGGCCCACTGCTGAGCCGGGTCTCCTCCTCAGAATGAGGAGGGTATTAGGCCATAGTCCACCACGCTGGCCCAGAGCGGGTTGGCAGACTTCACACACCTTTGAGAACTTTTTGGGAACTCTCAGGAGTGCAGGTTTCCTCACGATGTTTTCCTTCACCGTTAAAGCAAGTGATATTTAATTGCTTAAAACACACATAACTCAGAGTCAGAGTTGTGTGCCCAGGATCGAACCTCGGACCTTCCAAGTAAGACTTGATATCTCAAGCACTGGGCCATCACTGCTACTCCCTGATGACAAATGATAGGGACAGTGAAATTAGGTGGCGTAATGTTATAACGGAAACGAATTGTCCTTTATTCAGTGTAATAAAATTTTTATCGCCAGTATTTCTAACCATGTGTCTCATATATTTTACTAGTTGAATAGTAAATTTAAGTAATTAACGTGATAGTTGGCTTGTTATTTCAGTACAAGGCAAGGCAGTAACACAAGTGAGGGTAAGGCACAGTTACTCAGTGCACTGGTGATTTCGATAGCAACTCCCTTGGGACCAGCTCTTGCTCAGATTGCTCGCGTATGTAATTGATACGGACACTTATCGAGATTCTAATCAACTTGGGACAAACTCGATTGCGCTCCATTTACTTAGCTTAAAACTTTGTCATACGCGTAACTACGCGGAATTCATGTATTTTTTAAATCATGTAGATTAATTAATAATTTATTTTGACTCTTTGTTCGCATTGTTATGCAACGAAACATGTGTCCTCTTTATTTGAACAAATGCATATCGTGAAATAAATTTAATTATTTATGAAACTGGTATTGTTTGTGGAATCCATAACGACGTATATGCACACTCAAAGATCGAAGATAGTTGGAAAGGAAAATCAGTTATTTCGATAAGCGTTTAGGCGTTCGTTGCGCGTTGCGTTGCGTTGCGGTTCGGTGCGGTGCGGTGCGGCGTGCGTGTCGTAGACGGCCGCGGCATCAGGCACGAGGGCGGATCGATACGGCCGCATTGTTCGCCCTGCCCCGCGCGCCCCACTGCCGCCCCGCCACAACTCGCCCCATTTCATCCCCGACACGAAACAGTTTTTGTTACAAGGAACCCTAAGGAACGTAATTGGAAACCAATATTTGGAATTTTTGGGATTTGAATTACTAAGCAATCTATCGTCTTGAGGGAATTGTCTTTGACAGCCGATAGTTTTGATTATAAAGAAATATTGTAGAACAAGGATAATGAGAGTAATATAATCCCAGCGCATTGTTCGTTTTTAAACAACCGCTGTTAAGATGTTCTATTATAAAACATAAGGTATTGTTCTTTAGGACAATATGGATGTTTTAAAATACAAGGAAGAAGAATAGTTAGACTTATCAAATGATAATTACTTACTTTTAGGCATTTAAGTCTTTGAAAATATAATACTTACAGTTCACTAATCTTTTAAATGACGTAAGAACGTAGGTATTTGGTGGTAACTTATGAATTATAATTGGTATCTTTGACATAAATGTCAGTACATCGTAAATCACACATTATAATAAGTCGTAATATAACTTTCAACGGTTCACACCTATCTAGAAATAAACTATAATTTAAGCAGGCAATTATTGCATAGCGGTACCATCTTCCAACGCATCATAGTGCTATTTTAATTACATACAGGTAGTGACAAATCTTAATGCTAGCAACTCAAAGGATATCAAAAGATATAGGTATAGGTTTTTATAGTTTTATTTCAAGAATACCCATACCGGCTCGACAATTTATAAGCGCCGTTCCAATAGGTTTTCAACAATTTGACGAGTAGTTTAATACAATAAATATTGACTATCATAATGAAGTATAAAGACGTGTTATTATTATCTTTTCATTTATAGATCAAACATAGTTAATACAATTCATAATTTTAAAAATAATCAAGAAATAAATGTATGTCTTACAGATAAACGTACCCATATAACTCATTTATATATATAGCTGTTTGTATATATACGAAATGCAATTAGTACAGTTAGGGATATCGCAAAAACCCAAAGTCATTTTTTGTTCACGCATCGGACGTTTCGTAATCAGTCTAAATTCAGTTTTAAATCTGCCCGGTCAAAGTCGAAATTAAAATTCCGAAAGGAACAAATGCTCTAAAGTTTTTGATAGCTCGGAGGTATTTTTTATTACGATAAAATGTAAAACCGCCTTCCTTCTCTTGTATTTCGATCTTTATTCAACTCCTACATGAAGTTCTTTGTTTGATAAATCAAAGAATTATTTGATTTATAGCGTACCAGTTTTTAGGTATTAATACTTATGTAGTCATACGTCGAAATGGCGTTTTTAACCTTTTTTAGACATTCTTAAATGACTGCAACCAATTTTAACTTTATAGTCTTCATAATTACTAACGTGGCATGATTAATAAATAATTGAGCAGAATTTGTATGTGCAGGAAGAAGAGAAGTGTAATAATATAATTGCACCAAAAACTTCACGAGCGAAGTCAGAATATAAATTAGCTAGAATATGAAAGCCAAAGAGAGTAACTTTTATACTTTTTTCAGGTTTAGTTCTAGGGAGTAGAGAGATTAGGTAGTCAGATTTTACTTTACACGCATAATCACATGACGTACGAAATTCACTTTCCCAGTGCTCGACCTCGCTACCCAAGCCCATTAATTCCCGAGAAGGTATCGACATTAAACCATACTGTACTGTGATCACTTGACAAAGTGTCTCAGATCTATCAATACAGAGAGTTTAAATATCAAGACATTAAGTAACGGGTGTTGTTGTTAACTAACTTTACACTTGTGTATTAAAGATCACAAACATCCAAACAATTTCTAAAGTGTCACCGAAGCAACTTTTTTGTCTTCGAGATAGAGATAATTTCCGAATGCTCATATATCAAGCCAGCACATAAGCCTATCGACGCGTCGTATCATCGGATGCATAATTAATAGAGGAGTTATAAACGTATACTGTATACACTATCAAAAATCGTCTCATAAACATTTCACACTTGCCCATAAAAGATACGGAATAGTTCAATACAATTGACCCCGACTAATTGAAGAGCTTAAGCGTTTATATTTACACGTTAATTAGAAAACATTTTACGTAATGGAATATTATAATATATATTATATGTTACAGTTAAAATTGTTAAAATATATAAGTCAACATCACTTAACCGATAAGAATGCAAATAGAAAAAGTAGTTATTATTAGTATATGTAAGCCGAACAGTCCCTGAGGATTCAGATCCAATAGCAGATTTAAAATGGCCGAAACTGATAATAATATTTAAGAACTCAAGTGATCCTCCATCAGAGTTACACTATACAAAATCAGCCCGGTTTCACATGATTTCTCTACTATATTCTGCACGTATAAATAGATATAAAAATGTATATATAAAAAAAGTTTTGAATGTGTTAAAGGGAAAAGAGTCCTTTATAAACAACCTTTGTATTTGTTAAACAGTTCTAACCGACCCGATTTTTTAAAAAGTTCGACTCATATAACCAGTCAAAATATTATACAGAAATGGTGGTAAACAGTATTTTCTGAGTAGTTACGAATTTTAAATGTTGTATATTAGTCCAACACGCCAGATTACCTTGTTTGGTATCTTTATCAGGTTATCAACCCATGTTTTGTAAATAACTTCAATTTACGCAATATCAAGCACGACAAGTAAGTAATAGCAATAAATTTAACTAATAAGTACACTTAGTCGTGCGTAGTTTAGTTTCATTTCAAATATATCCACAAGTAGACAATTATATGACCTCTGTCAATCAACGAATGCTTTGCGCAAGTCGTCATATCGCAAAGTATACGTCAAAGTAGTGTAGTTTAGTGTCTTGCTGATAGGTTTTATTTTTCACGGGGAAGTTTCCATTGCTCCTGAGTTTGAAACCCCGGGCACTTCTATGCATTGATCTAGAACGCATGTTGTTATCGTCTTTTGAGTGTTAATGCGGAATATAATATATGATACAATAAATATGTGGAATAAAAAAACGGGTGCCACTAGTAGAGTGCCGGGAGAAGTGAAAACTTGAACATGAACGTTGTGCATTTTTGAATATTTTGGATCATCAGTATAAACAATATTCATCTATTGCGCTATCATACACAAATTTATATTCAGTTTTGTATGAAACGTGCTACCAATTAAGCGTGCAAGCGCCGTCTTACGAATTTTCGATCAGGTCATCATTTTTTACCCATCCCTAAAGTGTATACGCTAAAGAAGTTTTCACTACAAAATAAGTACGATCAATTTAGTAGGATTGCTCGTCCACAGGTAGTGATTACGTTTACGGTAGTACATGGCAAGTAGCAAGTACAAAGATATAAAGATTCGCGATGAGTTGAAAACGAGTGGAGCTCGTTCGTCGCGCGTCGGGCAGACAATCAACGTTTTGCGAGCACTGACCTACGCCACGCCACTACTATTGCCCGAACGCGTCATCCAACGTACACGACTTGCGAAATATAGACACTGGAAACGTTATTATCATTGTTTTAATGATGCCTTCTTTATTAGATAAATATCGTATCAGAAGGTTAAGGTTTATCAAGCGAATGTAAAATAGAAACTAATCGAATTATTTAGTATTTGAAAGCTTCTATCCAATTGTTGATTGTCGTCCTTCCGTTTTAAATCAATAAGACCTATTTTTTCAATAGTAAAAATTAATTTAAATTTTATAACCATAGATAAAAATATATATTTCTAACATCTCTAATTTAAATAATCTGTGGTAGGCCAGTTGTAATGAAATTAGGCAATAAATGCGTTCGTATAAATAGAGCACACGTGCACACCAGCCGCGCGAGAACTTGACACTATCAATCTCCGAGAAACACGAACTAGACCGATCGTTTTATACTTAAATATATTGTTTTCGTAGTTTACAAATAGTACTATAATTTATACAAGTATAACCAATGATATATGATAGTTACTATTAAAAGCATATAAATTATTGTATGTATTAATTTATTATTTATTTACATTTAGACAGTAAGGGATTGTTAATTAAAAAAAAAGAGAGAAGAGAGAGAGAGAGAGCAGTAGTCTATACTCAGACTAACATTATGACGGCTTGACTATAATATCCTCCTAGGGTTATACTTTAGACTCAGAGCTTCAGCGTTACTCCTAGAATACTCGCTATGTAATCCATGATTATTTTGTCGTGATGGTGTATGTATTTTGCAATCCCCCACTTCCTTGATATGTGTTTATCAGTTGGCCAAGTAACCGGATGCTACTCATATCAGTCGTACCAATATCAAGATCATTAACAGGATGCTACTCAAGTCAATCGTACCAACATCAAGATCAAGTAACAGGATGGTACTCAAATTATAAGTGTTGCCAACATCATAACTAACAGGATGCATGAATGGCGTTGTGAGTGAGAAGACGAAAAGACGTTAAGACTAATTAAGTAAATCAAAAAGAATAGCAATAAAAATACAAGTTAACAATAGTGCAATGCGGAAATATGATACAAATTTTTTCAAGTCCAAGTCACGGTTATTCTTATCTAAGTTCCATGTAGGGGATATGTGCGCTATATACTCACAATGATGACACATCCATGCGAACCTCGCTCCATGGTCACACACTTAACAGACGACAGGCCGTCGTTGATTAATCGCTCAACACAAAGGGAGACGTTTAACATCAATATCGATAAATGACATCGATTAATAGTAAAAGAAATATCGAAAATAAATTTCCTTTGGCATTAAGATGGCGATAACTAATATAGGATTAAGCTGTAAAGTCTTAACGCCTCAAGTTCGAAATATGTTGTATACAAAAAATATATGAGTAAAGTCAGTTTGAAATGCACAATTTAAATTGTATGGATCCATCAAGTATCCTTTTATAGATATTATCATTAAAGATGCATAGAATTTAGATAACTACGCACTTGGTCAGTTTTATTTGATGCATTAAATATATAAATTACGCATTCCGCAACTTATGTGATAAAATTGCGTGCGTAAGTAAAGCACAATCTTAAGTTACGAGTATAGACAATAATTACGACCAGTTTAGAGCGGCTTTCCGACTATGCGAGAGCATTTTTAAGATTTTTATACCAAGAAATAGTAAATAAACTTATTGTAGCGTTCACTAACCCGACCGTTTTTGTTTCTATTTTGAATAACTTCAGACACTGTCATAACCCAGTTCAGCAAGCAGTATGCAAATAAATCGTGATTTATGACATTTTATAAGTCCCACGTTACGGCTTAGATCTTAACATTAAATCACTTCAAGAGTACGCATAAATTATATCGCAATTAGGTGTTTATGCATTAAAATGCTTTAAATAATTATAAATAATGTTATTGTTTGATGTATCTGTAATATTGCTCTAGATTTAGAAATTTATTTTTCTCGTACCTACATATGTATGCACGATTTAAATTATACCTAAATTTTATTTTAAAGGTGCTATAAAATGGTCAAATTTAAATATTTCGATGTAATTAAAATTTAATGGCATCATTTACAAATATAATAAGCGTCAATGTTTTAGAATCAAAATAACAAGTTGTTGACCCGCGCTCCGAAGTTAGCAAACAACCACGCACAGCACAGTATTTGATAATCGTTTATTCGTCAGCGGCCTCAATACTTTAGGAACCCGACACTTATTTCCTGCAAATGTCAGGTCGATGTCGCGACCGCATCATTAAGTCGCTGATTTGCATTATAAATATTCATTATTCATATAAATATTCACATCGCCCTTCGTCGAGCTGACACCTTCGTATAATAATGTCCGTATTTATCAACAGCCGACGTAAATCATGACGGAACGGTTTCGTCGGTGTAATCTTTGAGTTTCCTCATAACACCGCAAAAAGGGAAAACTGGGAAGAATTAATGCTCGAGAAGTTCTAAATTAATCCCCTCGAGTCGCCCGCATTGAGAGTGCGAAGAGCAAACATTTATCGTGAAGGCTCTCAGGCTCGCAGACTCACGAGCGGTTTTAGTTCGCGGGAAGATCGGGGTGTTTCGCGAAAGCCGAAGAGAGACGAGTCGTGCGAGTGGTGTGAGTGGTGCGACGTGAGAGGTCACCCCCAGCCTCCCCTATCGGGGTCTTTGTCCCTGCGACCCAGTTAATGACCGCCCCCGCAGACGCGCCACCTAGCCTCGTTCCGATATAAATACGCCTACTACACTTGACCTCTAAAGTTTTTATTGGAAAGCACGTGCTATCGAGATCGTATGTAGTAAACAATTCTGTTCAAGTGGGCGTCGTGTATCGATTATTCAGTTATGACATATTCTATTTACAAACAAGTCCTATATATAAACTCTACGCTCTACGCGAGTACATGGTCCGAACTCTACCTTCTCTTCGCGGAGTAATGTTCTAAAGCTGCTACTTTTACTGTTTGCTGAGAAAATGTACAGAACAGATATTTTAACATAAAGTTGATAGTTTTAACAATAAAACATATGTGTGTCAATAAATCTCGAATGCAAGTAAGTGTCAGTGCCTCCAATGGAGCGAGGTGAGTGGGCAAGAAGCAACAGGTTGCGATAGGTACGTTTTAATTGTCGGCCGATAAGCATCGCCGTCACCCGACCGCGACACCGACACCGACACGGACACGACGCCGCGACGCGACGCGACGCGCAGCCACAGTACGATGACCGGAGGGACCCTAAACGAATGCATTACACTGCACACTGCCCAGCGTACTTGTATATAATTGTATCTAATTTAAGTTAACTGTATATTACAAGAAATTTAAATGCAGCCACTTTTTAACAATATTTAAAAGGCGATAGTTAAAAGTTCTTTCAATACAGGTTTTTTATTGCGGATCAATGTACAATTGTACAATAGTTTGTAATGACTAAAGGAACAGACTTTAACAACGGTTAAAATATAACTACAAATAAATCTCAAGGCGCGAGTTTCCCTTTATTACCCGACCAGTTAAGTAGGAACTATCGCTTCCTTTAAACCTTGTGCTGATTAGTAGTCGACAAAGCTCTCTTTGGCTGGTGGCGTAGCGTGGCTACCGAAGTTGCATAAAATGGTGTTGCGCAAGCCGCAAGGGACTAAGGTAAACATTTCAATATCCTTTGTTTATCTGGAGCGCAGTTTGCTAACAAACATTAGAAGTGTCAGCCAATATCGTCGTTTGGCAAATGTTGTAGAAACTTTGATTATTGATACAATCATTAACATTGCAAACGATAAAGACCGTACCCGTTCCACTACATATATTTGTAATACGTTAAATGGAATTCAGAAAATAATTTATACGGCATCTATACTAATATTGTACATACACGGATAGAGCTCATAGTTCTTATTTATTAGTAAGAATAGAATCTATGGGTACGTAAGGATGTCTAACTATGTAAGGTGTTATAAAGATTATCATTATAGTGTAGTTGAGGTCAAGTACCTTCCATAGTGAAATTAGCAAATAAAGATAAAAATCCTAATAGCCCGATTAAACTTTAAAAATCTGCTTTATCGTATAAAATATATCGAAATAAAATTTCTAGAGTCATAACAGCTTCATATGCGATTTGAGCGTACCATAAATTAGCCTCTCGCCCACACGTAGTTTCCAAGTACCACTATCATTATACTGAAAGGCTTTGTGCCAGCTCACGCCTTCAAACTTAAGAGTCGCTGGTAAGCTCCATGTTTTATACACCCTATCTATATCTATATCGATCAACAAAATCGATCTGCTCTATTATTAATAAAATATTTACTAGACTGACGGACACTGAGCTATCGGGACAGATTAGTCACAATTTTCATTGGTTGTCAATATTCGTGAGAGTTGTCATGTCATAACGGAAGTAATACTAAGTGTTAACCTAACCCAAACACGTGTCTAAAAGTGAAAAAAACTTATTTGTCTGACCTATGTCATGGAAAATTGAACTTAACAGCAACTTTTAACCATATGCTCGTCGAGTGCAACGATCTGTCATAAAGACAGCTTCTACTAAGATTACTGAACCCCCTAAATTAATCAAAATCAAATTTACATTCTTTATTGTTACACTAATTGTATGTAATATTGATGTATGTACAAAGTGAACAATACATTTTTATTGTAACAACAACACATGACTATATTTAACCATTAGTAACACATGTAACAAATAATCTTATACTTTATTTAATTTATAACGTTTTTCTATATCTACTATTATTTAATTCGGAGAAAATGAAAGGAGGAGAGGGGGTATATTGAAAAACACTTCAAGGGGGGTGTGATATTAAATAGACAATTAACTTATCGGGTAAACGCCACGTAGATACTGCTACTGAACCTTATAATTGCGACAGGAATCCAAGCCGTGCCTTGGACTTGTAACCAAGGTGTAGGTTTTTAAGGCCTGCCCTTCATTCAATTGAAACACCTCCACTGCCCAGGTTCTCTGTTCAAACCTAAGGTTAGTTTAACCTAAGCCTAACTTACGCGCCGACATATACTATATATATATGGTAAATTTATAATAGTAGTACTCAGTTTAACCACTGACAGCATATGTCTAGTTTATGTTTAACGTATTTCTTATATTAATATAAAAAAAATATCTGCCTTCTTCTTTCCTTGTTAATACTTTAACTGTACTAGATTTTACACTTTTTATTTCATACATTATTTCTTCAAGGTCCAGCAGTTAAGTCTGTGCGTCTGTCAATCCGTCATGCAACATTATCCATAAAGGAAACTTTAATTATGAAAAATTAACTTTGATACTTTCTACTGTATACTTATTTATAAAGTCATAGATACATGTATAGAATGGAAAGTTGTTATTTATGTTTAATCGTAAATGGTAATCACATGCGGATGTATCACATAAACTAAGCTTTATACAGTTGATCTTTAAGCTGTATAGCGTATCGTGTATTGGTATCGTTTTTATGTTTAATACATATTTTATGTTGTTTACAATGATCACATGCTGTTTTTGCAGTTAATTCGAAAACTGTGTTTATTATAGCCAGATAGTTGACTATTATATTTTATCACGCATTATGTTTTTTTTTAATTTAGACACCTAGTATAGATATGTTTAAAATATATAATGATAAACTTTTTGGACAAATCTCATATAATTATGATAGAACATGTACAAGTAAGTTCTTTTAAAGATCACACACTCCAGGCACTATTCAGCTTTCTGTTTAAAGTAAAAAATAGTATCGCATTTTATTACAGACAATAAGTAATATTTTCTCTTTACTTTGGTGAAATGAAAGCAAGAACAAAAGGCTGAGAATAAAAGGCATTGTGAGTCAAGGGTCTGGTCATTTCAAACGCAAACATGTAACAATTTGGGTCACTACTCAATATTTATTACTTCGTGTAATTCAAAACTGAATAACTTATTGTAACAAATGTCAATATTAAACACGTTTTGTTTACGTCGTAACTAATTTAGTCGAACCAGGTAATCAATTAGGTGACTTAAGCTTTTTATACACTTTCGGTTTAGACGGTACGATTATTTTATACAGATAAATAAAACTGTCAAAATTACGATATTTTTGTATACTCTTAGTGTTACTGTACATTGAACAGTTATAGCAAGTACGGTTTTGAAACATTTTTTTATAGGGACAACAATGACGTTTTAAATATTATGTTACTTCAACATAATTAAATAATATAGTAATAATAACTCATCCAATAATCTGGCTGAATAGGTTCTATTATTAAAAAAATAATTCTCTTGTTTCAGGTAGCTGGAAATATGTTTGTAAGTAGAGTTTTGTTTTAAAAGTAATTACAAAAAGCGATTAGTTTCGTTAGGACGATTTCTTATAAAAGCCAGTTTGACTATTAACTTTTGTTGAGTATATACAAACAATCTAAAAAAAAGTAACAGATTTTTGAACAAAGAAAAGAAAATATAACTCAGTCTTCTACTCGTTAATGAACAAAATATAACATTAAAATCGCACAGTTACAATCGAAAGTGTATATCAGACTTTACTTTATTACCATACCTATTTACTAATCGTACTTTTATGACATTAATCAATTTACACCAAATAAAAACATAATGAAAGTTAGTTTTGTACTTGTGAAATAATTAATATAAACTGTCGTATTTTAAGGTTCATAAACCGAAATCTACAGCTGCGCAAGTTTTATGGACTATATTATAATAGGTCGGGTGTTAATTTAAGTATTATCTTTGTTATTTATGTAGTAAACGCGTCATGCAAATCGAATAAACGATATTAAAATGGGAAATATTAATTGAAGGCATGTAACACCTGCTAAGACGCTATTAAATGAACTACTGATAACTGTACTTTATAATGTTTTGTAATTAAGAAGTTGAAGTGTTTAATAACACCATTACATGATATATTACATGGTCAGAAATTCGTAAATGAATTCCGCATTAAGATTAGGTTCTATTTTTTGTAGATTTAATATGTTTAAATATTTATTACTTAAACTCATTTAACGAATGGGGTTTGTTTTAAAACTTTCCTTTTTTATATTTTTTCATTCATTCTCAAATCTAATCTGACAATTTTGCCAGTTATAACTGCATTACAATAAAGTACGTAAAGAGTATATTCTCCGATTTCAGAACCAAAACAATTTAGTATCTTTTAACAAATATTTTGACTCAGATCCGATTAATTATGCGTAATTGCCTGTGAATAGGATAAATCACCGAGCGTTTGCTCCGGAGCGGACTCCGACCGGTGGATGTATCTGCCGTGCTTAATTAAGTCACCTCCCGCTGATAACAGTTTTCCCAAATTCACTATATATAACTCTATATTACAAACAAACGATTTATGTGACAACTTCATACTAACCACAACTATGTTTATAATTTACATTTAAGGCACCATTAACAGCGGCAATAATTTATTAATATGTAATAAGTTATACATTAAATATTATAATGAACATGAGTCAGATATTTATGTATACAAGTAATAAAATAGTAATAACATGTTAAATTCCCTCAAGTAAAAAGAGTGGGAAGTATTATACTATTCCCTTCTGTCACTGGGAGAGCATCTCGTAAGAGCCGAGTACCAACCCTGCACCCCCATTGTAGGGGATCTGTTCCCCGACTGGCTTGATACCACGAGCATGCGAATCCGACCGCCAAGTGTCATAGACGCGTTCCGGTCGAGCCGCATGTGGGCCAGACTTACCCCTTACTCTGCCATCCCATTAATCCTGCGGATCTAGTGGACTCTGGGCTCTTGCTCCTAGCACCGCAGCATTTTTTTTCTCCACTCCCCCTCCTCACTTAATCTTCGAGGATGCAACGCAGCCTCAAAATGAGAGGGTATCCCTCGTTTTGTCAATGACCATGGGCGACGAAAGCCACACATACCATCAGATGGACCATCTCATCGTTTGCACCTTATCTACCATAAAAAAAAATTAAAAATGTCGAAGGTAGCCCATGTAGAGTCCGTGTGCAATCATCTTCCTAGCGCCCTTATAAACTAAAAAAGGAAAGCGTAATATTTACATTGTAAATGCAAACTCGAACAGTTTGGTTGTAAAATCGATCTTCTCTGAAGAATCCGCTGTCGCACCCTTACGAAGTCGACGCTCCTCGCAAGTGGCGCCCGTGAGCATTGCATATACTGCACTGTAGGTAAAGCTATCCCTGAGGCTACGACCAGAGAAAAGTAATAGAAGATGAAACATAGATTCTTATATTTTTTGTCTGTCTGCTTATTTAATTGCACACATAACTAAAGGGAACGAACTTTGTTGCGATCTAACTTTGTGTAAAGCAGAATTGTACGCTTTAGTTAATTTAAACCAGATGTTAGCAAAAAAATGTAGCCCCACTTAATCTATAAAATACGATAATTTATATCGCTGTCTTCTTTCGATTAGTTATCTATCCATAGTCACTAATCTTGAACGTTTAACTGTATTGGCTCATTGAACCAGAAACCGATTGATTAATAACAATATCGTGTTAGTTCTCTTTGTATAAACGTGTCATGTGAGTCGATTGCTCTTGTGGTATCGATATCTCTGTCAGGACGATAAGAGATACTTATATATTAACTATCTTAAACGAGGAGAGAGGAAGTCTAAATTTTCTCTATTTCCTCGTGATGATATGGGATGTATTGATTAATACAGACATAAATATTTTAGTGATATGCGATCAATTTTCTATTTAAAATGTTGGCATGTTTACAATAAAATTCCTTAAAGTTAAAAATGCAAAACAACTTAACCTTTATGCTTTGAACAAATCGACACATACAATAGTTATTTTATACGTTAAGTAAATAAATGATCTTTAAATCTAATATTAAAATTACCGATTAAACGAAATATCTTAACAATTAGGTATATTTCTATAGTGTGTTCTTCAGAACATAATATAGAGATGACATGCCAAGCATTATTCGTTAAAACCTGTGTTTAATTGTCCTTAGAAATGGATATCTACCAAGAAGACTGTACAATTGATCGAATATGGGAAACGATTAGGCTGGTGAATGTATCGATCATGCGTTCACCCATGTTTTTCCCTCAATGGCAGCCAACTTGAATGTTCTCGTTCTAAGTAATGGCCTATTGACTGTATGCTGCAGTGTTATGAAGGGGTACGGAATGTTATCTACGACCCTTTATGGCTGACGCGGGAAGGACGATAATGTTCCGTGATGTTTCGAATATGGAAATCTTGTTTTTAATACGGTGGCAATGGCAATACGTGCGCAATATGATGGTTATTTTTCCACTTTCATTTAGTTCCTCAAGTTAATGAGATTAGTATACAAATATGCAATAGAAGTCAAGACATACCTAACTTTATCAACCACATCTTCACCATCCGATCAGGTTTTATTCTAATTTTATAATCAAAAATATTTTCTATTAGACGAAAATTATTCTCTTTATATGTATAGATAGGGTTAAATAGAAACAAAGCAGGCAAGGCCTTGGGAGCGGGTTCGAGAACGTTCTAATAGAAATAGGTAGGTAGCCTTAGTGCAACTGCATTATTGCAACAGCGGGCCTTGCATTCGCCGACCTACAACGCCGGCCATGGACCAAAATACCCGCTTTCGCGCTCTATGCTTATACTGCACAGTCCTACACGTTGTTACATTATTATAATAATTTGTATTGTTAACTATATACATAAATTAAAATCTATAGGCGAATATATTTTCTGTTGTGTTTGAAGATCAAGATATGAAAGGAAATTTCTACAAAATCTGCCAGAAAAGTCGTTATACATATAAAATAAATTAAGGCTTGTGGAAATGGACAATTTATGCCATGCACACACCTAAAATCAATGAAAATATACACTTTTTTGCACTTTATATCTTGGTAAACTTAAATTCTAGTTAAACCTTAAAAACAGGACTGCAGGTCAATAAAGTAAGTTTGATGTAAGTCTAAGAGTAGTGAAGTAAAACTTTTCGAAGAAAACAATAAATTAAAGTTACCAGTTTAAGTTTTGGAGAGCAATCCTTTGTTGTCCACCTATTATAAATTTGATACTTTTGTTGAAAAGTTTACTCAAAACTCAATTGTTTCCTAACTCTCAAGTCGTATGTCTTCAGCTGAGAACTTTGGATTTAATGTAGCAAAATCTTTTAAGTCATGTCAATGGACTTATTTCAAATTTGTTTTCAAGGTTAGTTTATTGAGTGGCGTTTTATGAAGTTTGAACAAGTAGATGCCATTTGGTACAAAACTAAGGTTAATATTGTGATAAGAAAGGTGTCATAAGTGATAGCTATTATTGTACAGAAATACATACCAACATGCATCTTAGGCAGGAAGTGGTAGGTTTAAGGATGTCCTTGCTCAATATGTTCACCATCCACTGCCAACTGCCTCTGTATAGAAGACTTAGTACCACGACACTAAACTACAATACTTGCACTACTTTAGATAATGTTTTGTGTATGAAATAACTTGATAGACTACCTCAGGGGAACAGTCTTGTTAACTAGTATTTGGGGCATTCTACGCGAAACGGACAGGTAAAAAAACTCGATGCTTCTGATGTTCTACCTATACATATTATTGATACGTGTATCAAATATTTTTGTAATATAATGACTAGTTAAAGAGTTATGGGACGTGGAATTTTTGACAACCGGTTGGCATGCAGTACTTCAAAGCCGATTATAGAGTCATAAAATTATATATTAAAATAATTAAATCAATGGATTTATTACTTTATTTACTGAGCTTTTAAATTGTATTTATGGAAATGAAAAAAGAAATTTTTTTCCTAAAAAAAATGCGAATTAATTTTTTTCCCTTCATTTTCACAAAGTTAGGCCATTTAGATTTTTTTTTATTTTTTTACGTACCTAAATAGCTAATATTGTATAGAATATTATTGCCAACTTTTATATTGGACTTAGAAGTGGATTAGGAGCTAGATTGAAAATACTGGTGAAGGGTGGCGTGGTGGATTTAAAACCTTTCCGCTTCGCGTGTAATGTCCCATTTGTTTGACTGTAAAATACTTTCTGACATAATATCTGATATACGAGTGTTAGGTATGTCCGAACATCACTTCACATAGTCCAGACGCAGCTCAAAGTGTACCTATCGCTAATCGACATTCTATACTGAGTACTGGAAATGCGATACCAATCGTAACGGAGCGCAACGATTGTGGTCGGAGCATGTACTCGTACCTGGGCTAGGAAGATGGCGTAACGCTCGTTCCGACTCGATAGGCGAATTCCGAACTTTTTGCTGTTATCATAATATATTTATGACAGCAGTCTGCATATGCAATTATAATTACACAATAATATTATTCAAGATTGCTTACAATAAGTAAACATTAATTATTATTTTTAACTATTAATAGACCACTTACGAGAAAATTTATATTGTTAGTAGTAGTAAACACCTTTAATAGCCGGTTCGATTGATTTGCTGATTACTTTCTATAGATTTTTTTAAGAGTACTATCGAGTCTGACTAGTACCTAAATTTTGTCTAAATTAGTGCAAGTTGTGTAGGATCAGGTAAGTCATTGGCACTACTCGGCTTCCAAACTGAAGTTCATGTTATAATTATATTATACGTATATCTATTACTCAGTAGTAACAGTAATTATTTAAAATTTATTAAACGACTCGTAAGATTTTTTGGTTAATACTATGATAACTAGCAAATATTTGTTCATCATAACTTTATATCTCTCTAGAGACGAAATATTCTATTTCCAAGACAATTTCAGGGATACCAACAAATGTAACATGAGTGTTCCCTAAGACGTAGCGTTATAGGTATACTAATAGTAATCGGCTATTACCACCAACACATTGACCGACATTGCATTTCAATTCATCTATCTATGGAGCACGGCACAATTGCAAATAGACTGGACAATGTCGGTGCAACCGCAAACTGTTTGTATTCAATTCCGCCAAGCGTTGTATCTGTTGCTATCGCTCTACACTCTATACCTACTCGTACTACAATTGAATGAATTAAAAGGGTAGAAGTGGTACACAGGCTAGGGAAATTATATATTTTGTGTGTGTGGATATTGATTATCCTACGACTATATTGAATATGATAACGAATTTCCGAAGTGGTGAAGACTTCCAAGGATCAACAATTACCTACTACCAAATATTAATTACTATATGGATAAAGTGACCATACGTCCCGTTATTCGGCTCCTGTCCTGAAAGTAAGTTTCGGGACGTCAAACTGTCACGTTTTCCGAAATCGCGCAATAATTACCGCGTTGTGTCGACAATAAGACAAATACCTTTTGCATTTTTTTTTGGCTGTCTGTTGAATGTTGTTTGATTTTGATTTATTTCTTTTCACCCATGGATGTCTGAAAGTCTTCCCGTCCCGTTGTCTGTGTCCCGCTTTGAGGGAAAAATAAAATGGTCACTATATATGGACCACTATATTATTGGGGTATATCAAAATTAAAGTCTACTAAAAGTGTCTTAAACTAAATTAAACGAAATACATTAGTATTTGTGACAAAAAAGTTTGGGGACCTCTCGTTTAGATGATCAACGTATATTATATAAATATATAACGACCGTTCGTTATAAAGTTGATCTTCAATTTGACCAATATTAACTTCCATTCACTTTTTTACATTTTCTGAATAACGGAATTTTAATCTCAATACATGTAGCTTTTTTTATTACAGATTAAATTTAAAAATTGTATTGATTTAATGTTTATTTTATAAGTTAAAATCATTTCTAATGTTCTCTGTTCATCGTTGTTAGATACTGCTGTCGCCCCCACAGTTTATATGTCGGCCATCTCGTAAAATATCTAATGAATACTGCATCTGCGGTTCCGTTCACTTAGTACAAGGCGGTTAACTTTGTTACATTAAAAGGTACGTTTCATGTTTAATTGAGCGTTGATTTCAAAAAAAATTTCATGTTAATTCCATTATTTCTCGGAGAATACTTGGAAAATCCGAGTAGATAGTTATTGTCATAGCACATGTTATCGTTAAGTAGATTTAATGAAGCTTTTTTTCTTCACTATGCTGAAGTTCAATAAGTTGATGATGCTTGGTATCTAAAATTTAACATATATTTTTAGATACATTTTTAAAATGGACTACAATGCAAGGCAATATAGTATATTTGGTTTAGAGTGAGTTAACATTTACTATTAGCAAATAAGGACCCCTGTATTCTATTACCAATCAATACAGGGGTAATAAAAGACGCGTCGTAAACCAGCCGAGCCAACGCTTTCTTTGAAGTTTATCCTAGCTTAAAACTCTATTATCATATACAACATTCTAAATATCGACAGACAATAGCTGGTGAGTTGTAAAGGCAAAATATTTATTTTACAGCCCAACAAAATTTCAAAGAAACGCTAAGACAAAGCACTTTAGAAAAAGTTGGTCGTTTGAAACAAAAGGACGTTCCGATGAAGGGACGTGAAGGGGTCTGTAAATCAATGTAGGCGAATAACAAAATTGCAGGGTCGCGGAATTATGGCCTACGGGGAAACGGCAGTGACATCTGGCAGACGTGTTCCCTTATAAATATAGTTATTTAAATTTTGAAAAATATTGCAAATGATGAATTGACAAATAATTTCTCCCTTTAACACAAATCCATTAACGATACCGGGAAATGAAATGCTATAGTATCATTTTATTTATACAGTATGATTCAGTACTCTTATAATATTTTTTCCATTTTGTGATATTTGTTTTAGTTTTGACTTGGAATTATTGAATCTTCCAAGAATTTGAATTCCAGAAACCTATTATATCGGTGTAAAAAATATTTGAAAGCAGGGAAGGGTGGGTGCCTAGTACTTTTACCAGCATGAACTTTTTATTTAAAAAAATCAAATTATATATATTGTTGATCGAGTTCCATTATATATAATATCCGATCAAAAAGAACTTTAAAAAATGTCAATCATTAACAAGCAGAGAATTCATACAAATATAATTAAAGGGCTTTGCTCTCATGGCAACGGGGGGTCAAAAATGGCTGACTTTACCCGCCGCATTTCTATATCGCGATGGTATTTTGCTTAACGATATACTCCGTCGATCCAATAGTTTCCGTCATTAATGGACGAATAAACACGGATCCTTTTACATTTACAAAGTAAGAAACCTGAATCAACATGAACAACAGATATATGTCAAGGCAACCTGATGCCTTCATCTTCTGCGATACGAGTAATAATGCATCGTAACCAGCGGTGCATGTGCATGCATGCCAAGGTTAGGCTAGTGTTTATGGGTTATATCCATATTGTATTGTAGCCTGCGCTATTTTCCTCTCACCATCTTTGTTATATTGCTGATTACAATCGACATTATATTATATCTTTAAACGTTGCGTAAAAGATTCTTTGTTATAATTTTCACCAAAATGCAAAATCACGCAAAATGTCTTAGAACTGTATTTATATACCATTGAGCGAATAAAATTAAATAAATTCAGTCGTTTTTAAAATCTTATATTTCTCTCAACTTTTAAGAATCAAAAAACAAATTAAATAGTTTTAAAAATTTCTTGACTTTTTTTTAATATTAATCTATTAAAAATACATTTCATTTTGAAAAAGTGAATAAAAAATATAATCTACGAAGTTTATAAACGGTCCTATTTTATTTGTTTAAAAATATCCTTTATTAAGCTTATCTTATAAAGAAAATTCTCCTAGATTCTAACAAAATTCTATTGGGTCATCTCAATATTCACAAAAAGTTACACTACTTATTTCAAAGTATGATCTTCCTGAAACTTGATCCTATATCTTGGAGAGTTTGAAAGTAAATACCGACCGTAGAACTTCAACGGGTAAGTTTTCTATTGCAAATAATTGACTCCACCAATGCTTTGTTACTAACTTTAAATTAAAGTCAAATTTCAACTATTCAATGGTAGCTTCTTACTAAATATTAAAAAATACAATTTACTTTAAGCGAGCACATTTTATTATAGACATTTTACATTTGCATTGTGGCCTGCATACATATACATTTATTTATTTTATAACTTTTTTGTACACCACTAACAAAACTTAATAAACTAGATATAATATATTTTAAAGAGTTAACTGTGAAGTACAACGGGCGGTCTTATGGCTAATTAGCCATCTCTTCCAGACAACCCTCATTTCGAAAAGAAAACGAAGATGGGATTGAGGAAGGTGGTGTAGCATCTAATATATACTAATACTAATAATTTACATCTCAATACATAAACATCATACATGTATACAATAATTTATATACATACAAATAAAATACACTAATAAATATTGTAAAAAAAAAATACTAATATACTACACCAACATAAGTAAATTTAATAAATAGATATCATCCTATGGTAAATAATAATTATTAATGTCGTTATATAATTTAATATAAAAACCATAACTCGTCAAACACCACGGTAAGTTTTAATAAATCTTGATAACTTATACTAACAATTAGACAGTATATAACCCTCTGCCTTAATCTATCTTTATCAAATATTCTGAATTCCCTTATTAATAATATTTCTTTGGAAAATTTTCTATGTACGTATAATAAATAGTTAGTGAATGAGATCAGTGAAACAGATATTGAACAGATAATGCGTGTGTACCATGTTTGTACACATTTATAGCCTCCTGTTACACAGAACTTTATTGTAAAGATGAAACGTACCGACAATACTTCAGTAGGCGCTCTACGTAGAAAACCGGGCGGTAAACAAAGCGAGGGTCAACGCCATTGCACCGCTGCACTCAACCAAGCAAACAGCAACATACTAAATACAAACAGTTTTTCATTGCCTGCGCACGCAAAAAAAGTAGGTTATAACCAAGTTTTAAATACACCAAAACCAGTTCGTTAACGTCAATGACATTTCTGGAATATAAAATAAAATCAGCGATTTTATTGCAGTGCAGCGGACGCCTCTGCAAATAAAAATACTGCAAAAAACGATAACAGTAGAAAATGTAGAGCAGAGTGAATAAACAGTAACATTTCGAACTCGTTGCAAATTGCGGTGACGAGCCGCTCAAAGGTGGCGTCAATTCGTGATGGTGCAATTTTTTGCACTGACACACCACGTTTAAATTTAAACTACAAAAAGCGGACTGTGACCCCACACTGGGATATTATAATACACATAATCAAACGTCAGATGGGAGGAAAAGATAAGATTTTGTATCAGAAAAAATCGATATTATTACATATATTATTTATATACAAATTTATGAATCAACTTACAAAGACAATACCTACACACAATTCATTTTAAATCACAACCAGCTATAATACAACTTTATTTTTACGGGCATTCCGATATATATACATTTTGCTACAAAAAATATAATAACATATTATCGCGATACAAATACGTTGAAGTAGAACTATAATTAAATAATTTAACATGACAGCTATAAATAAAAAGTGACACTCGAATCTTAAATGAGTCATTTAGGTTACAATATTGGTAGTTCTGATGAAAAATAATATATTTCAAGTGTCACTCGGAGCTGAGATTTATTTTAAACCATTCCTGTCTGATTTTATCGTGAGGGATAATTTGTTAATAGGTATTTTATTGATACGAAATAAATTATTTATATAGTAACTAAATGCGGTTTCACTTATGTTTTTGTCTGTATGAGACAGACATTTCAGTATTATTATATCAAAAGCGTTTAGAATATTCAACCCCTAAAGCGAGCGAGGGCAGGTCTACTAGTATAAACATAAAATATGAATGTCAAATCTGCCAGTCTCATGCTTAGCGTATGACAACATAGATAACGATATCGGACAGCGCAGTAAAAACTAACACTTGCAATAGTTCATTGATTAATTAAAAGCGTTTGGAAATTCTTTTTTCCTTACTCGTCTGAACTTATCTAACAAATATTTAGTTACATGTAGGGTTACCATCTGGACTGGTTTAGATGGTAACTTGTGTCCCAACTTCTTGTATCCTTTTTGTAAGGATGATAGAGATTGGATATAGTAATCTGAATATAAAGTTAGAGATGATATTCAGTTGGCGTGGAAGGTGTGACGCAATCGTATAGGTGAGGTCGTAAATCGTAATTGTAGCAGCATTCGTGAATGGTGTGTAGTGTAGGAGATCGTTTCACACGAGGAGCTTGTGAGTAATCGTCGTAGTATATCTATCTATGAGCACTATTTCCGTCCGGCGTGGTGGGAACGTCGGCTATCGGTCGCACGGTGGTGCCGACTGCCGCCGCCGCGCTGTGGTGTGGGCGACGCCTAGTTCCCTGACCTCTTTCGCGATTCTATAACGTGACGCAATCTGAGGTGGAGGTAGACTGACTCGGTAATAACGCTAATTTATATGTATATCTCTTCCTAAGACGCATTCTACATTTTAATCATGTCTAATAATTTATCAAAAACGTAAATTAGTCTAGCCGATGCCAACGTTATATTCATTATTCATTTCGTTGATTTAATCATCACGATGCTTTCATGTTAAAAAATATATATGTATATCTACGAAACATAATAACTATTTATACACAAAAATTTACACCGTATAAGGATAAGGACTTTTTCAGCAAACACACGAAAAGCTTCATCTGTAAATATCATAGTTTCATTAATTTTTTGCAACTTTTTTAATAATTAACTTGTTTTTATATAAAAAGTAACTGAATCTCAACTTGTGTCCCGATATTGTTCAGTCCTGGCAACCCTAGATCCGGGCGGTGGCGGAATGCGACGGGTCCCAGTCCACAAAAACCTTCGTTACCTGGCTGCCATTGACCTCGGCTCGATTAGCCGCGCCACGCCGTGATGCATCGGTGCAGTGCACGGAGTACGGACAGCGGACACCTAATCCAATTTTTTTACGCTACACCATTGATTGAAAAGCACAATTAAATTGCAGCATTGACTACGGTTCAGAATTTGATCGCTTAATTGCTAAAATTACAGCATTCAGATTTCACTGAATAATTTAATAATGATATAAAATTTAAGTATATATTTATATATTAAGCACTAATGAATAACCAAATGCAGCTTAGGGATTTTGAACAAAACTCCACCACTCTTTAATCTTGATCAAGAAGCATGCAACACTTCAAACCCAAATTCAATACTGGCTAATATTATAAAGTTGCACTACTTACAAGCATGATACTATGAAAAAGAAATATTTTACTTATGGATATTTCACTTCACCAGTGACACTTGTAGATGTTGTAAATCGAAATAATAATGGTAATAGTCGCGCTGTCTGTATTTAGATCTTTTAAACTACTAAAGGGATTTTCGGACGTTTTCAAACGTCGACTGTTTAGAAAAAAACTCTCAAAAATTAGATTCTTACTCATTATCCCTAACTTTACTTAGAGTATAAGCAATAATGACAATCCAATCCCATGTGTGTTGAGGATGTCACCCAAATGTTTCAGAAATTGCATTAATCTTTACTTACATAAAGGCGAAAACCGCATACAACGAACGAGCAACGCTTTAATTACCTGTGAACAAAAAATAGTAATATAATCCCTTCCTATTTAATATGAACGTGAAGTAGGCGCAATTTAGTTAAATCGCATTAGAAGTTAGGACGTCAGATACAGCGAGGGTTGGTAACTGGTGAGCAAACTGTTTAGTATTCAGGGAACGCTGTCCATACAAAGGCTAATGTTATGTATAACTAGTGCTTGCAGCGTAGTTTATCCTAAATGTTTAATGAAACTGGATACAGTTTCAGTGAGTTATTTTTGTTTTGCGCGTAAACTTGTACACTGTTACATAATATTATGCCTTCAATGAATAAATCATTCATAACATCTGTATGTATGTGTTTCAAGTATGCATAATGAAGTCAAAGGATAAAAAGAAGAAAATTTGCAGTGAAACAGACAAAACATGAAATAATTATGAAAAAGCACGTTCCAATATATGCAGTTCATTAATTGTGGACTCATTTGCATATCACTCGCGGAACGACCGGCAGAACAATACTCCTATACAAATTGTACCATTAATTTTTTTAATTCAGGAATTTTTACGAAATATGAATGCAATTTGCCTGGTGCTTATATATGCTGATTGGAGCCATTGCACCACCCAATGCTGAAAGAGAAATACCATTTAGAACGTACAGTAGATTCCTTTAAGTACACAACGAATTAAGTGAATTTATCCTTCTAATATTATAAACGTGAAAGTTTGTAAGAATGTATGGAGGTTTGTTACTCTTTCACGCAAAAACTACAGAATGGATTTTGATGAAACTTTACAGTAATATAGCTTACACATCAGAATAACACATAGGCTATTATTTATAATGATATAGTGTAACTTATCCAAAATATAGCGGGCGACACACCGAGGCGCAGCTAGTGAATCATAAAAATAGAATAATAACGATATCGAAATACGAATGAAGAGGGATAGTTAAAATGTACAATCTTTTAAAAGCATCGTATGTGCACAACGGATGGCCTGTCTTAAAAGCGACGGTGGGAGATAACTAAACATTACGATTTCGTACTATTTCGACAGGAACCCAAGCAGCGCCTTGGACTTGTGACCAAGCGCGTAGGATTAAAGAATCCTTTTATTTAATTGAAATACTCGCCTTCATTGTCTAGGCTTAAGGTTATGCTTACATAAGGTTAACATAACACAAGGCCAACCTAACATTAATCTAACCTAAGCCTAACTTACGTTGCTGACATATTTATTGTTAATTATAAAGATGGCAACACTTATAATTTAGTAGTATCCTGTTATTTGATGTTAGTAGGATTGATATGAGTAGTATTTTTACTAGATATTGGTAGTATATTTACTTTCCTTAATGTTGCACAAATCAAGGAAGAGGAGATTGCGAAATAAATACGGTGTCACGACACTCTGATTCTAAAGTATAACCCCAGGAGGATATTCTAATGATAATAATAATTAATAAAACTGTACTTACTCAAACCCATGTAACAATCGTGTAATCTTCGAGTCATATGCTATCCAAATCAATGTGCTGCCAAAATTACAGCTGACACTATTATAAAAGTGTCACAAACCTTTCATTTAATATTGAAAAGTCCAAGAAAAAGCTGCTTAAAATTTTAATTTAAAAGGGCGAGCAAATAAAAATAAAACAATAAAGACAGAAGAATTCACATTGTTTTTTTTTATAACAAGTTTAAATCCGAGATAAATTTAGCAGAAGGATTAGCTCCTAAATCCTTAAAAAGGTTGGATTTATTATCAAAATTGAAAGGAAAACATTTTGTTGCATCCGGCCGTCTATGCGTGAAAATGAATGCCTCTCTCGTATTCTACATTTCTGTGTGATATATTACCATAACGAGTTCATTAGTTTCCAAAGTTAATTCTGGTCCCTTAACAATCATCATATGAGGAAAAAGAACATTCATTTTTTGTACAGGAATGTAGAACATCAAACGTTAAATATATTGCTTAAGTTATACCTAATTTAAATGATTTATAACACGAATTTATAACTCACCAAGAATTAGTTTAGTTTTGTTACATTTTAGGTTTATAAATAACATGAATTATTAGAATTTCTGTAAAACATTTCGAAGTTTGGCATTTATCAATAACTTTTTCGGACCAGCATCGTGTAGGGGTGTCAACTGTCAACAATTGCTAAACTTTTTTGGCAAATAATAAAATAAAACGTATGGAACTACGAAACACACGGATCAGGAACGTTTTTCAATTACTAAACTTTAAATAAAATCAATTACGCTATGTTATTGTTCATTGTAAGTTGAACTGAAATGCGTTGAAAAGTTTAGTTTTTGTATTTTTAAAGTCTCAAAGTCGCCTATACTAATGACGTTGGTATTTCTAACGCTTTCAGTCCTTTTTATTTATAGAGATTCAGCTGTTAGACACTATGCGGGCACGAGACACTTTCTCCTAACGCCGAAGGGTATGGACAGGTCTTCCATTATTTATAGAGTCCGGTTTTTGAGGCAGGTGACGCAAAGGTGTGGCTGTGATAAATTAAGCCAAACAAACTTTATGGAATCGAAAGTTAGTTGCAGTTTACGCTAGTTACTAACGCATCTATGATTTCTATGATATAATTCTTTTATGTGACAACTGTCATTTCTACTCTAAATGTATATACAATCTGTATAGTTACCTAAGTAGTCCAGTATAATGTTTGTTTGTCGAATAAATTATTCTAATACGAAAAAGCTCTGCAAAATCTATAAGATACCACTTAGATCGCCAGAATTTTGATCTCATAGTATTTACAAGGTAACTTATAAGGGACATCGCTATCTACAAATTCTTGGACCGCAATGACCGCCTCACCCTTAATGGATTTTATTATTCGAAACTATCTAGCCTAGCGCTATGTATTTACCCATCGTTTACCCATAAGTTTAAAAATCATGCAAATCACAAACATTATTTTATTCAACACAATTAGTCGATTTTACTCTTAACGTTTAATCCGCGGATAGCCACAAAATAGAGTAGTACTAAGTACTTAACAGTTCGTAACAGACCTATGAATCAATGTTTCGCAGCAGTGTTCATTAGATTGCATCGACTCCAAGGCAAACGTGTCCTTTAGAATACCATCACTGCATCGGTAATTTCACAACAACTTCACCACAATTTGTTAACCGACCGTGTTCCCATAAAACTGAAATTAATAAGGTAGTTTCTTATTAGATAGGCATAAGAAAAAATGTAATCTTGACAAGTAATCATGAAATTTTAATGTATTAGAGCCCGCACGGAGCTCACACATAAGTAGGCTCGTTAGAGAAGTAATTACAAGTGAAATAGTGGCAATAAAATGTCTCTTATTACCATCCGAGTACGTTATTCCATTAGCCCGCCTCGATTTTACGATATTTCACTGAATATTAAGTATGGCAGAATTGGCGTACGATGTCCATCTACCTCTAGTGGGTATAAAGTGCGCGAGGTACGTGAAACCACGACCATCTGGAATTTTAATGTTCCTTTCAAGTTTTGAGCTTGTTTATTACAGAACCACATGAAAGCGCAGAGATGTTTTATGGAGCGTTTTATTACTTCATTGCCTCAATATTCTGTTAAGAATACTAATTAGCGTCACGTTGGTGCTTGCATCAAAAATAAAAAAGTCATTTACCTTTAAGGGGCATGTACTTATTACTCAATTAATTAAGGAAAAATTACATATAAAGATTTATAGCTTATTTGTTAAAGTTAAAAACTTGAATCTTTGAAGTTTTATTGCGAAATTATATGGTACGGGATGCCTTAAATTTTAATGGATGCGAATAAAATAACGTAAAAAAAGGTATAGTATAGGTGCAGCCGAGTAGACTAAACAAAACCTGAATTTTCGGGGCGTTCTAAGGTCGTTTTGGACGGTACATCATTTCTAGCCCAAAATCAAATTAGGGTCGATGTGCGCCGGCGCGGGCGCGCGGCAATTACAGGCGGCCGTGATTAATGAGCGATCGGCCCGCTGCGAATTAGGGTTGTCGCTTCGGGCCTACGAGTTAAACGCTTCCGATAAGCCCTACGTGGTGATTAGTGTGATTGTGTTAGTAGAACTGACTGATTTGCTTATTAATGACCCATAAAATACCTGTGATTCAAGTTTATTTTGACGTTGATCAAAATGGCTATCGAAAAGGGGCACAACAAGAAGAACGATTTGTTAGATTTGAATAGAGATGGGATCAAAAACATTTGCATATATGCATTAATAATAAAAATATATGAATATTCTATTCCGAAACTTAAAAAAGTCAACCCTAAAGAGTTTCATATTGTGTATCCTTTTAATGCACAATATGTAGACGTAAGTCACGGCATAAGCGTCTGTAAGTCACAGCGTCTAGAGCTTTCCTGTCTACACAAAGTTTACAGTGTTCCTCTCGTCGCCTCTTCCTTGCTCCTGGACTTCGAGGGATTACGCAGCTGAGTCCTAACTGATTAATGATGAAACTTTTAAAATGCTTAACTTGATTTATGCTTCAGAAAATAGGCTCTACCGGTAATCAACAAGAATGGTTTTAACCAACTGTAAAGGGGGATAGGGAGCATATTAAAATATACTAAGATAATATTGAATAGACTAATTTTAGGGAGTTTTTATCCCTATTTGCATTTAAATATTTCATATAGGGCCATGGGTTGTAATTATTTATACAGCGGATATGCAGTGGGGGTCGCTTGTTCGATAACGAGAAAAATCTTCACCTAAAAGACAATGTCTAGTTTACCAACATAAAATCAGCAGCAGTACCTACTGTACCTACCTGAAGGTTGAAGGAAGGTGGAGGCATATTCATTGGGCACACTGGATTGGAATAGCACAAAGCGTAATTAAAAATTTCAAAGTCAAGTGGGTTTGCGAGTTAGGGCGTGAATAACGAGCACAATGCCTAGTTATTACAGTAATTGAAGTAGGAAACCTTAACCAACACTGTATTATTACAGAGTTGTGTTGCTGAGAGCGAGGGGTTAAGGTTCACACGAATTTATAAATAAACTAGCGTACTAAAAACGGTGTAACAATTTCTCAATGCCCAGAATACGTGTAATTTTTATCGGTTCCTGGAAAATGTTTACCGTAACTACAACTATTACTCAGTAAGTAATAACACAGTAAGTATCAGCAATATTTTATTAAATTATGTACATAACCATTTTATGTACTTATAGCCAAATATTTAATATCTCGGAAAGAATTAAGATGAAACTTTGTATTTTGTAACCTTTTTACATTTTGTGTCTGAACTTTGAAGTTAACGAAGTCTATAAATAATACTAAAACCAACACTTAGCTATACGACAGATGCGTTCATTAATGCGTTCGAAGGTAGCAAACGCGATTAGGCACAATCAATCAACAACAAGTGATCGATATAGTCGATATCACCCCAGCTCACCCCAACGACATTGGGCCCTGGCCAGCCCTGCTAACCTAATATGCGAATACGAGGGTCGAAAATACGACATCTGGATACGACATAGCATTGTTTTATTTTTTGTAAACTTTAACATCTGTAAATGAGGTATCAGCGATGATGATCAAAAGGGTTGGTATGATAATAAACAAACGCTAGTATAGGCTGACCTACATTGTCAAAACGAACGTATAATTAATAATTTTAAAAAAGAAAATTCGTATAATTTAAAATTCATAAAATTTCACAAATAAACTCAAAATATTTTGAGTATTAGACTATTTTAACAAAAGTGCTTTTGTTTGTCAAACATAGTTTTTGTCTGTCAGTAAAATATCTTGAACTCTCGAGCTTACCAGCTTGTGCAGCAAATATGTTGAGAAGAGACTTCCTATTTGTCTTTACTTTGCTGCTGAGCTGAGTCTTTCTTCCAGAGATGATAGACGAGAATTCCTTTTAGACGAGGATTTTTTAGGGTAAATGGTTTTAATAATTGAACATAAAGTTTTAGAACCTAAGCTAATTAAGAATACAATCCGTGTACACAAAGTCTTTACAAGATCGCTATTGTACTCATTCACTTTAAGTTATATCAAAAGGTTTACAATTACAAGATTTAATACAAATGTCAAGATGGATAAACGATCTTAGAATATCATTTGAATATGTTAAAGAAACTTACAGCCTACGCTTTTAGAATTGAATTGCGTTTATATGGAATAAGATCTAACTTTCGAAATATTTAAACGATAAATATTCTTTCACTAAATTTCTGAAGCACTAACTGTCAAAATACTAGACAAGCCGTAAGCCAGCCTATTGAATTTCTGTAATGCATGGACGTTATTTTTTCATAGATTAAGATATAGTTCACAGATTGAAAATTAGCTATTTATTGCTCAGAAACACAGTTACTAAAGGTTAAGTTAATATTATCAATATAGAAGCGAATGGAAGCACATTACTACAATATTAATCCAAATAATAAATGAAACCTTTGCGAGTGTCTAAGGGTATTTGTTAAGAATTGTCACAAAACTTCTGCATAGTTAAGTTCAAGTTCTACCGAATAAAGATTGTTATGCTTGAACAATACAAATCTCTTCCAGCGTGTTTATTCCGTGGTATAGAAAGGGGCGGTGTGTGAACAGGCCGGGTGGGGTCCGGACCGTCACATAATAACCGCCACGGGCTATTGCTCGATCGAAATACACCCGAAAAACATTCGCTAGCACTTTCTTGCATTAAATTGAGCGATCTTTATCGAATATTTCTGTTCTTAAGTGTTTCAATACAAGCAAATCCGAAGTTACAAAACCTTTCACAATTCAGTAGTACTATAATACTTCACAATTGCCCTCATTCTTACAAGACGAAGTATTATGTCGTCAAGTTTATTGTAAGAGGGTACCTAAGAACTAAGAACATAATTTCCAATCGTGAAGGTGGACGTGAATGGGCAATTTTGAAGACCATAACCATTTCGAACATCACGACATTTGCATTCGACGATGTTCACGTAAACCTAAGGTATATAATTTCGTCCATAGAACATTCTAATCGAAGAAACAACGTAGGACAATACGGTCCTTGAACAAATATTGCGATAGTTGACTAACTAAATGGCACAGAATTTATACCTTAAGGAGAATTTCGACATTTGTCTAGATTATTATAAAGTCTATATTCGGATGTATAAAATTAAAATATGTACAAACATACCAGCAAGAGAATTGTCTATCGTACTAAGTTTACAAGACTTGTTACTCTATAGAATGGCGGAATATCCTCAGTTTATTTGTGTTATTAGGTACTTCAAGAAACATCGACTTAATTTTTTCTTCTTTATGATAAAAATGTGAGACTACATCTTGATGAAGTCGCAATCGCAATAAGATTTTGGAGACTTATCCTAAAACAAGTCAGACTAATATGAACTATAAGTTTTAATAATTAAATAATAAAGTGGGTTTCATGTGCAACGCAAAGATAATTGTATCAGACACATATGTCACACACCTTACATTGCAAATATAATATTTAACAAATCAGTAAGAATAATATGTTGATTTTGATTTGATTTAAAATATCGAGCGAAGCAAATAAAATCTTTTATTTTCGTTGCGTTGTGTATTATCATAGTTACATTTATCTGTACGAGGATAAATAGTGGAAGTTTTCGGATACCTGCCAAAGCTTCATGAATAAAAGAAACTTTGTTGGGAAATTTTCTGACCGGGACATGTGCACTTCAGTAAATGGAGACCTACTAACAATTTGGGTATTTATTTCGAAGGAAAGATATATAGAGTAATAATTTGTGTTAAAATTATATCCTACTTAGAAACTCGACACTGGTATATATTATTACAGTCACAACTATACAAATTACCGATGGACAAATCAAACCGTAAATTCTTAAAAGAATATATGGTATGTATACTATTACCTATTAGAAGGCTGACCAAGCAACGAATAAAGTTAAAAGAAGGCGGCTCGTAGTAGATATTTTATGATCGAAGAGATTTTAGAAAATATAAGCTAATGCACATTGTTTTACGAGTTTACTTGTGCGCTATTACTACTTCTGTTCACTGACCAATTTTATTTTATTAAATAATACAATATTAGCTGCCAGTTATATCACTGAACTACTAATTAAAGGGTGGACTGCTTTTGATGAATAGGTTCCTGGATGGTTTAGATTCACAAAAGGATTATTTTGGGGAAAAAAACCTTAATGACCCCCTAACGAAACACGGTCGAGTAACTGTTAGGTATTAACATTAGGTATATAATAACTTAGTTTGTAAAATTCGATCGCTGCCACCCTAATTTCATCTGTATTTGCCAACAGTCCATCTGACAGGACAGGATCAGAGCGTACAATGAACATTTTAAAGGGCTGTTTGAATGAAACAGAGTCGCGTGCGCCAACACGTGCATCTCGGATTATGCTAATTCATGTCATGTGTTCTGTGCACCACCAACATTAGCATTTGGCTGTATGTACATACTATTTTATAATTACCGTTACGCAGCCTAGTGTTACTACATAGGACGTATTTTAAATCCTATGTGCTATAAATCTGCGCGAGAGTAGGTACGGTGTGGGGTTCATTTTATATGGAAACCATATTTGATATAAAGCTCACTGTAATTGGGTCTACAAATAAGTTTTGGGGGACTTTTTTCCACCTTTGAACTCGTGTACAAAGAAATTGGTTCGGTTATTTTATTAGAAATATTTTCTATCGTTAGTTGTGACTTTTCTGCATGTTTCAAATAATATTCGGATTCCGTGTTGAAAAAATTCTTTCTTTTGAGGCGATTCATCAATCGACCTAAATTTTGGGTTAACCGTTAGAATTTTATTGAGAAAATTGTTTGACCATGCCAAAGAAAATTAATCAGAACAAGTGTTAGTAGGAAAGAGCAGTCAGGAACATACAACAGCGGCGGAGGTAGGAAAACTCGTTGAACGGCTTCCAAAGTTTTCTTGACGATTTTTGCATATGACCACATAGAGTTGTTGTGCTAAAAGGTATCTTTTCCATGTCATTTGTCATATTGGATAGTCAGTAGCTGATATTCAACAGCAGCACAAAATTCTTAAAATAACAACAAAATATCAGCGAATCCCGTAAATTATGTTTTATAAGTACAAAGGTTGACACATTAAGAGCACAAAAAATGCATCTTTAAACTTCAAGAAATTAAAAAATTTAGATTTTTTAAGAGAAATAATGACTCTTTAACATAAAAAAGGTACAAGACGGTCCGATTGGATTTAATAATAGAAAAGCTATCTTTTTTAAAAGCCTTAAATTTATTTGTAATACACGATTGTCAAATGATCATTCAGATCAGAGACAAATCTCTATCTCAAGTTAGGAGCGAATGTTGTTTCAAGATCTCCAAAAATGAATAATTCTTATAGAATTCCACAATGACACGGAACATAAAGAAACAAATATACCGTGAGAACCGCGGGAGGAAAACAAAACGAAGGCATAACTTGCTGCTATTTATTTAGGTAATACGCAAATGCGTACGCACGTGCCACCCCCGACTTGAAGCAACCCTTGTCATATATAAAATTACAAATCATTTGCAAACATATAAGTTAATCTCGACCTTATTGCGACCAGTTTATAACCTATGGAGGGGAAATAAAACATTGCAGGAAAATGCTCTCGACTCTTTTAGTTCAAAATTAAATAGCATTGTTCGGATCTCTCATTAATGCAATATTGAACTCTTGGCGGCACTTTGAAGGGATGATTTTATTGTGTGCCAAATTTGTTAAGTACGAATATATGAAAAGTTTTGGTATTATAGCATCGTAATACCAACTTTTCACGGATCATATCTCGTGACATTACGCAAACAAAACGTTGCAAATAAAATGTTAATATGCAAAGTAGAGCACAATATAGCTACGGTTTGAATGATAAATTTTTAATATTTATCACACAAATCTTATATGTAAAACTAATAAATTACATACACAAATTAGTTTAATGAGTTGAAATAAAAAGTAATATTTTTCCAAAAATTGTGTAGGATTTTAGGATAGTCTATGTAACTGGAGTAAAATAACAACATAGATAACTAAATATTAGAAAACTAAATTATACAGGTAAGCTTTCTATGTTATTATAAAAATATAAGCAACAAATAATTTCAGGTGAATCTACAACATAAAAAAAAAACAACAGCTATACTTATGTTAAATTAAAACAAGTTCTAAAGGCATTATTGATTTTTACATTTGGTCACAAAAGGGTCCGAGAAGCGTCCAGATGGGCTTATCGGCGCGGGCGGGGGGCACTGGGTATTATTTAATCGCAATCTCAACGCGCGATTAGCATAACCATTGTTGCGTACGCGCTAGTAGGCCGTACTCTACACTGTACACTGTACACTATACAACGCTACACATGTTATCGCTTACTGAATGAGTGACGCATTGACGACAAAGTTGCACTATTAAAACTATTTATACGAGTACGCCTGATAAACGGTGATTACTATCTGAAAAAAATATTATTAATTTATTACTTTTATTTGTAGAAAAATAAAAAAAATGGTATTGAAATAGTATCATAGCAATATTACTGTACTAAAGTATCATGTACATAAAACAAATTACAGCAATTAATAATCATCACCGACGAATTCTTATCACTTACAGAATTTAATGTAACTTTTTGTTCATGTGATCAACATAATCCTGGTGATCCTACAACCTAGCTACGTTTTATACTAAAAATGTTTATAGCTTTGCCATTTTTTAATTTTAAACAGTCGATACTTTATAAGGCTTGAGAGACATAGAATATGAGTAATGAGATATGATAGATAACTTTTTGAGCAAAATCCACAGCTGGTCGCTAGTTCATGTAATTAAGGATACAATAAAAGAGAAACAATAAACAGAGTAACACGATAACGAGTCAGAGTGCAGCAATAATCTCATAATCTAGCGGCAGCCGACTTCGCAGTCGGGTACGACAAAAAATAACAGAATAAACGAGTTAACCCGCCGCGACATTCCCACGAGGCGACGTTTAGCTTTGATGTTCACCAATTCATGACGAACGCTTGTTTGCGAAATAATAAGACACCCCTTCGGTTATAAAATAGCTGTATACCTATGATTCATTTATTTAACATCTATATACATATAATAAAAATATAACTCATCGTAAAGTACATAGAAGATATTTAACGTGAATGATTTTTATTACACCAAACAATTTTGCATTGTTGTGTTCGTTGTTTGTGGGCGCATCACGGAAAAACAATTCTACGAAATTGGATACGATTATTAGTTTTATTGATAACTTAAAATAAGCTTTGTTTTACTTCCAGAAAAAAAGTTGTTGCCATTGAAAATATTTTACCCTAGCGTAGATACTAATATTTACTATATTAAGGCTTCTTAAGTAAAAACGAACATAGCATAAAGATCTGAATTAGTTCTTGAATAATCAAGTGTAAACCTTTGGTTTAATCTTTCGTGCTGACTTTCATCTTTATAACGTATACATAGAGTTTGAAATGTAGAAGCATTTTTGTATTTTAGGTAGTACGGGGAGCGAGTAGAAACCGCAACGCGCCTGACTAATTGCAATTCCCGGACTGATAATCCGTTCGCAGCGGGAGGCCTTCAAATTAAAAACCCCGAGTCCCGACAACTGTCCGGCAGGATCGGCGTGGATTACCGCTCCCACGGCACCGAGCCCCCGAGAAACGGAGGGGAATTCGAAAACTTTCTCGCGAATTCCAAATCCAGAGCTGAAATAGTAATTTATCAAAGGATTTTGAGAGACCCAGCCAAGAAAGCAATCGGAGGATTTTCTTTATCGTCAAATACAGGCATGTATCGAAAATATTAGAGCTAATGATTGCTTTAATTAAATTTAAAACATTTTCTCTATTTTTACAATAAATAGATTTTTTTATTACATTTGTAAGCAATGGCACCTTTTACAGTATAGCAATATGCACAATAACGTACACTTTAGACAGGAAGTCGAACAGTATTATGAAATTGAATCTATATAGACAAGCTGCCAATTAAAAGTTCTCAAAAGTGTTGCTACCTTAAAAAAACATACAGATTCGATGTGTATCGTCAAAATCTAATTATTTATAAGCTTTTAACACATAATGTATGCACGAGGCATTACGCGTATACGAATATAACCGGCGTATTAATATTCAAATGGCTTTGGGCGAGCGATGCTGGAGATCCCAGCGGTATTAGTCCCATTTATATTGCGGTGCGTGGTCAGTGCGGGTAAACATTGCAGCGAATGCACTACAACTCCCTTAACTAAATAATAACAATATCGCCTTCTGCAGCTGCCTACTTCAAACGCACTTTTAAAATAAACTAATAAAAATTAATGTTCACGTCGTTAATGCAGCATATGAAGGTAGGTATTCTAAAACTAATTTGTAACATAGAAATAGATTAAGAGCCATCCCTATTCCTCGTCAGCGTGATCAGGCGTGTAGTCATTTCCTTCACGGAGCAGCTGTGTAAAGGTTACGCCTATGTTCTTTGCACCTGCAACTATCACAACATCATTTAACATATTCTTCTGAGTTCATTAAGGAAATTACATTAAGAGTCTAAATCAGAACGTTATCTTGGCTTGATAATATTTCTAATTATCAGGACATATTTAGTATGTTTAAAAGACTTTATAAAATTCAATAGCACACGTGCGAGCGAGGGTAGATATTCAGAAAGGGGTAATTTTTTTATGCATCTAAAAAATAACAATAAAATTACCAGATTAGGGATGAAATATGAGGGTGCTGATTTAAAAACGTTCGTTCATTGTTCATTATTTTTCTTGTTCTGATTGTGAAAAAGGTTTCCTTTATAAAGAATCGTTTAATTAAAACGTTTGGAGATGAAAACAAGTGCTATTACACCTTTACAAGATTATAAGAGTTATAACATCATAAAATTGATTTTCATTCCAACTATGTAACTTCAATACCTACCATATTATAAACCTAAAGAAATAAAATAATTTTATATTATATTCTTTGATAATATAAAACAAGTGGAGGTTGAAAAGTTCTTTGGTTGTAACTCCAAGAAGGAATCAAGTCTGATGTTCGGTAAGTACGATAATTTCACCACGTCCCGTCCGTTTACCCGCAGGCACGCTGCGCACACGCACGCGATGGTCGCGCGTCAGCCGGGAGCCAGCCGTTCTTATCAAACGATACTATTCGTCAATCAAATATGGTCGCTATGACGATATAATACGATCGTTCGCTATGTACAGCAAATCTGGACAACAATAATGATGGCCTGGGCGGAGTTCTTTGTGTTTTTGTCACTAATTCCTTTACCGCTATGTTATGGTAACTGCTTCCTAGCTTTTTTATCGAGACGTTGTTGTATTCGTTACGAGAGATTGACATCTGATTATAGGGTCGTGTAGATATAGTCTTGCTTGGATTCCTGCCTTACTATTCTGATTTGCACACTTGGCTTCAGTTCTTTATTCGCACAAAAGACAGCATTGGATCGATGGGCAGTGTTCGTGACTATTATTCAACCCGCGAACGTACCACCAGCGTACATCTGTTTCGTTCCTTTTTGCCTCGCCTTGCATAATGAAACCGGCCCATTGTGAGGGAAACATCCACAAAAGAACACGCACTCGAAGCCGGTATTTTATAAGAAAAAATAACAGAGGCCTCAAGCCTAAAAGGTGGGCGTCAATGCTGTCGGAAATGAGAAAGTCGGTGCAACTGTTATGACATACGCGGTTCGTTAAGTGTTATTGAAAATAAACAACAGTATGAGCTTTAACGAAGCCAATTCGCATGTCAAATGCTGAAATATTTTACACGTCTGACGCCCGCCCATCGAATTGGAACGAGACACTATAATTATTTATAAGGGGTGAACAAATAGACAAAATATTTTATCAAACCAAAACAGTAACAACAGCCACGTTTGACACTTCAATGACCTCTCAAAAAATAAACTATTGGTACAAAAATAATATGACTAAAATATGAACGATGTTTTAATTTGTCCTTCGGATTAATACTTTAATCCACTTTTACAATTGTACATGGAAACACATGAAACATATTATTTACTTTAAGGTTAATTCTACAGAAATATTTTTGTTGCATGATGTGGTCGATTCGACTGGCTTACCAACTGTCGTTTTTTTGAGTAAACACCGGAAACTTACAGATAGCTCAAAATTATACTATTTATAAAAAATATTAAGTATTTTCCTTTATTTATAATAAAAAGATAATTGTATAATTGTACTTTAATTTATTAAGCTGCTAGAAGCTAATTCTAATATCACGTGGTTACGCAGATATTTTGGTTAAAAAAAAAAGAAAAAAAAGTTGGCATTATATTACGAGTAGTGCGGGTAAATTGTGGTCCCCCCAGGCGGAGCGCCTGCGCCGACGATTAAGTGCACTTAATTCAGTCTAAATGTTGCCCGTCGGGGAGTTGCAAACTTGCTCCTGGCTTTTCAATAAGCTAGGGTGTGTAAGGAAATATTACCTTCTAGTTTCTGATATGATAAATATCCAATTTGACATTAAACACAATTATTCTCTAAAACACTAAGCAATGTAAATTCATTTAAGTGAGGCCTCATCCGTAGATATATCAACTATTTCAGCAAAAACTCAACGATGTAAAAGCCATTGACGGCTAAATTAACAAAAAAATACTATGAAGTCGTTGAAATTAATGTTTTAATTACACGTACACAGGTTTTGATCAATTATTTTTAATGCATAAATATTACAATGTATGAAGTTTAATGTCATTTACAATTAAAATCAGGAAGACATAGGACTTTTATTAATATCTTGTAGAATGCAGCTTATAGATTTTTCAAGATAGAGATCCTTACACAGATAACAAGTGGTCACAAGTACAAGTTTACTTGGCAAATAAATTTTATTCTATAATGTTGTAGGCTGCAGGTAATCATTAGATGCGGATACCACGCTGTTACTACATCTTGTTAGTTATTTGATTACACTTATAAAAACAAACAAACATACTACTGGCTAACATTATTTTGTACTACTTCACTACGAGATATTTTGCTTTTGTAACCGTCTGTATATTTTCTATGAAGTAAGAAAGCCTTTAGTTTAGGTATCCCTAATTAATAAAAGAAGTAAACCCTTCTATTTGATAAAATATAAGAAGAACGAGCTAAATGCACATGCACCGAGCGGTTTTCAACTTTCATATAATAACCTTTTAAAGATCGCTAAAACATTGATAATTTGTTAATAAATTACAATAACGATTATTTTATGGATGAGGCAACGCGTATGATTTGCGATATGAAGACAGGTGCGAGATGTTTTACAGTATGCTTCGATAAACTGTTGCTGTTGCTGACGAATTATCGCGTGAAGATTTACTTATTTAATATATTGGCTGCTATAAATTTCCTTCAACAAATTGCTTTGGCTACTGTATGAATATATTAATCTCCTGGAATTGGTTTCGTTTTCTTCTCGATGTGAACTGAATTAAATATTGTCTTGATTTAATTTGTGAATAACAAATTTGTTAATGGACACTATATTGGATTCCTCCAATTGCTACTGTGGTCGATTTTAAGAAACGGAAAATTTTGTTAATTCAATGAGTTTTTAACTTTTTCGATAATAATCAATACCTGCAAATATTTTAACCTGTATATAAATTACATGTACAAGCATAACCGCAGGCAAAACGATTGCGCGGCCAGACGTCTCAAGTGACTTGGCGTCTACTCTTGAATACACATAATTAAAGTTTCAGGTATCCTAAGTACCCGAATATGGAGCCCGCATAGTTTGGGTACGTCTAATTACAAGACTTCACCGGAGGTAGACGGTACGTAATGCAGTCAAGATTTCTCTCGAGTTACTTACATTATGTTTAATTTTAAAACTTAAACTTCGTAGACAGCTCCTAGACCGTTTAATATACGTTTTGATTTTTTAGTCAAGTTATTGAATAATATATAGTATAATTGACTGTCCAATATGACAAGGAATGTCATCCAATAAAATTTGTGTAAGGTCTATTTGAACACAGACTTACAGGGTAAATTATCTAAGTATAGTCAGAAAATAGTGAATCTACGAATTTCGAAAGTTGATGGAGCATAATGCTTTGTCAGTCACGTTTCCAGATATAGAAGCATCGAATATGTACGATATGTATATTGCCAGTTTATTCAGAAAACATTCTTATGATACGTGATTCACAATTCAATTGATGTTGCAAGTGCACTTTGTATTGAAATTGCTTCTTAGATTTCGCTCGAGAGTATGAGCAAGATTATTTTATTCTCGGCTCTAATCCTTATAGGGTGAATGTTAATTATAACAAAATGCCTAGATAAAGTAGTATAACAACTAAATAAATATGTCTTTAACGCAAGTCACACGTTGTATGTAAGGCCGTGAAGGCCACGCCATTGACAGGAGCCAAAAATTACATAAGTAGTCCGATCGCAGAGGTCAATGTCGCGGCGGAACAAAGATCGCGAAAGTGGTTTAACGTTACGTAGGCCGCTCTCCGCTCTGCGCGCACCGGTCGCCCGCACCGCACCGCGCCGCACCGCCTCGGTCGCTCGGATAATTGCGATGTAATCGTCGTAACTCGTAATCCATCCGCGAGCGGGTCTGGTTTCCTTTTACGGAGCGCAGCTTGAGCCGCATAGAAGAAACAGCTGACCGTCGGCACGCGCCTCGAATGCATATTAATGTCGCACCCGTCGCAAAAACGCGAATAAATCGAATCGACGCTATGAAATGTGCAATCGTATCTGCACGTTGCGTTCTTTGTTTTGTATTCATTAAATAATTTATTTTTAATGAGTGAAATGATACTTTAATGCAATTTTTATATATTAAGTATTAATTACAGTTTTATGACTGTTAAGTTAAATAACACGCGACGCGACTATGAGCACCTTCGAGCACTTAAGAGCGTGTCTCTTAATCCAACCGTGTAACATCCGTCATATACTCGTAGAATCAGTATCGCGACCCTCGCGCGGCGATCGATCATCCTTCATATCAAATCCCGTTGCTAACAATTAACTGGCGAACTCTGCATTTCTGTTGCTTCACGTTCGTCTGGATCGATATACATTAATGTTGTCAGGGTACACTCGTTACGGGTCGAAACGAGCACAATGAGTTCATCGAGGGACGCTTCGCCCGAAACATATAATAAGTGGAGTCGTGACATTTCTCCCCCGTGGCGCCGCATCTGCTCGATGATTACACAAGACGACCAATAATAAAACATTCTCTAATTAGATAATACCTACGTTAAATATCAATTTTATATAAACCATTTTACGCAGCCACTATAATTATTTATTAACTTGTTTGACTAACTTATCCAATTTTACAATATAAAAATTTCAGGCGCAATCTGTCCCGATATTTTAAAAAAAGTGATTGATAAAATTCAATGTGAAATTAATATTGCTTGATTTGAAATGTTGGTTATAAATAAATATCAGCTGATACGATTTCATTATGTAATTAATTAATTATTCATTATTTTCTAGTCGTAAAAAGGTATAAACATAAACAAAGTCGACGAACCACCGCTGTGACTGCGACTGGTATACAAGCTAGCGAAGCACGTTTCTAGAGAGCTCATAATCATTTATCATCGACTATCGAGTATCGATAATTCTATCGGTTACAATGTTTCCCGTCGATAGAGCAGCTGTTCGCAACACCTACACAGATCGGTAATGGACGTTAACTCGATAACCCGAAGGTGAAAGGGCTGTGTGGGTGCGAAATCAACGAAACTGTATTTTATAAGTTGCCCTTTTAATTAAATTGATAGCCGTGTGAAATGCTCGCGATAAGCTAAACGTATATTTATTTATCAAAATGGAAATTATTAATGGAAGTAAAATTGAGTAAACAAGTCTAATATTTACGAGTTTTGGTGTTTATTAGTTGTCGAGACTAAATTACTGTTCAAAGTAATACATGCGGCTATGGAAAAAAAAGAATAAGTTTAAAGAGACAGGTGATATCGGTCAACGACGTTAGACCTTTCTCAGGTTGTCACGTGTCCGACTTGTTTCTATAACATACAACCACCATACAACATACTCAAGGGTTGTCACTCAAGAATTCACACACACACTGTCTAAATGAATTATCTAAAGGTGTAGGTACTAATCCAAAAGTGTAATTAAAGGTCACATACCACATGTTTCATGATTTTACATTAACACATATCTTCTAGACTTAATTTGTAGACTTGGGAATAACGTCAGAAAAACCATTTTATCGTCTAATAGCGAAGTAATTTGGTTTTAATAAAAAGGACACAGGATCATAAATAAGGACAATTTAGAAATAAACTATCTGAGCTATTACTAATGAATACTTCCTGAGATAATCAATGTATATTGTATATGTTTTTTTTAAAACATTTCATGTATCCTATCCATTTGACCTGTCTAACCTAGGCGGTTACTAAAGAAAAAGAAAAGTACATACATATGAAATACCTTTTTTATCATATGTGAATTTTTCCAGTGCTTTTGGTATAGCAGTACTGTCAAAGTCAACCAAAGGACATGACCACCCTCCATACATAGTTGGCATACGAACCTAATAACATGTCATCATATCGAAAATTACTATTCAACTTACTAAAAATTGATTATTAATTACTAATCAATTTTTAGTAACTGACGGACAATTTAGAAGACAAATTATAAAGAAGTACTCATTATAATGTCCTCTAAATCAGACTCCATTAAAATCTAAGATATAATCAATGTTGCTAAGGCTGTAACTAACTATTTTATTGAGATTTTCGTCAAAAAATCCACCTTTTCCGTCTATTCAGAGAAGGTTTCCCAAAAGTATTATACAAACACAACAAACAACAAATTAATTTGCATAGGTGCAGCCATTCAGGAAACTGCAATTATTATTTAGTGTTATTACTTCAACCCTAACCAGGACGTAACGTAAGCAATGAATTAGATCCATGCACTTTGCCATTAGCAGTCAGCACTCGTCAGTCAGCGCTCAGCAGTCAGCACTCTGCTTTTTACAAGCCACATGAAACTGACACTTTGTTTAAAACACCATCGTTTACGGGCTGCAGCTTGCGTTGTGCAAACGTCTATCAAGCTGCATTTTATAGTTATGGTGGTATTCGAAGATGTTTTTATAACGAGAGTTTTTTATTACTCCTTGCGCTATAACTTATCGTTTCTTTCTACATATAGAAATATGTATCACAAAGAATATATATGTATATATAGAGATATTAGGTGTGAAGTTACTATTAAATGAATTTTACTATTATTATAAATGTGATATAGTTTGGATGTTTGTTATTCAATTCCTGTGGGATAATAATAAAATATATATGTCTACTGTCGTAAACACCTTTGAATATTAAATGTTTTTGTATAGTAAATCAACTAATCAGCGTGGTTAATTGCACCCGAGCAAAGCCGGGACGGGTCTATTAGTCACTAATAAATGATAATACTGATAACATTTACAAGTTTATGTGATAAGGTTAACTAGTATATTATCTGTAATATGAGAGAATTCCTTTGTCACTGTAATTACATGGAAGTACAATGACAGAATTTTGGCAAGCCGCAATTATAATTAAGAATATGGTATTATATATTACAGTAACACAAACGCCAATAACACAACAAGCCGAGCAGTGCCTGGGGCTTCAGAGGCCCAGGAGCGGGATTGAAGACGTCTTCTACGTACATAGACAAACTCTCACCTCAACCGCTCGACCTCGCTACCAAATATTATAATAATAAAGTACATTATTCACGAGCTCCTTGATAACGGAGGGAGTCCTTGATGGCTTGCTAGCCAACAAACAACAATATCCGATGTCACTTGACAGATTAATTCAATCTTATCGGATCGAAAGTTAGTTAATCTACTCGAAATAAGATTAAATGAACTACCCGCGAATACTAATATATTAACAGTGATGCTAACAATATTAATAAGCACGTGAACTAAATATTTTTTACGAAAATTACGCGGAGGATTATATTTGACACAGTTAATATTTAAATGGAAAAGAGATGATATAGGAAGATAGGGGTTATTAGAACCTTAATAAAATTCAAACTAAAAATTTATATTAATTATTATGGTCGTTTGATCATTGGATTGGACAACCACTAGAATAATGAATTGTCAAAATACTTCTAACACAATATTCCTTACGACTTGTACAATTTTGTAATAGAAATATATATAGAAATTCGAATGCAAATGAGGCAAATAAACACGCCAGTTCGGGGTGTAGGGGGTCATGGGAGTTGGGACACTAAAAGGAGGCTATTAGCTGAAATGTGCCGCATAACTTAGCTCATTTATTGCAAACCGTGCTACCTAACTAGACGATAACTGCTTGGAAGGGTTATCTCATGCGTATGAGTAACTGTAAAGGTTCCCCTCACTGCGAGTACGGTAATAGTAAGCGTGATTTTTATGGTATAGCCCGCTCTCGGTTACTTCTCCTTACCCTTACCCTTACATTACTTATTTATTTAATTTGTGTATCTTTTTACCTGTCAAAAGAAGAAATAAGTGATGATTCAAGATCAAAGACACACTTGATTTTGAATGAAACTTTTAGATTCAAGAACCTATTCGATAAATCAGAAAAGTACCAACTTTGAATAGTAAAAGTTTCTAAGTCGATAGTTATCTATAAATATTTTAAAATAAAATATACAGGACCCTTTTTAATAATGAGTTAACATTACAACCTGGTTTTAAAGGGGTCAAGTTAATATTTCGATAAAAGGAACGATATACTTTAATTGCCATCAATTATTGAGTCGCATTTAAAGGGTTATTCGAGCAGGAAACGCTAAACGACGTTATAAGTGGTCAATAAATATCAGCACATTGTCAATGCACCGTCAATATAGCCTTTGCATCTGGCATTCCTTGGATTTTTAAAGTCAGGGTAAAAACATTACATAGAAGTATCGAGGGGACGTTGTATAATTACAAGGTGGTTGAAGCGAGGTGCCGAGAAATCGCGATAATATCGCAACTTACCGGGAGTTATTTAATCGAGGAATTAATAAAACCGTGGAGCGGACGCAGATGTCGCCGCTGATTTATTTGGGGATGCCGCCGCGAGAATAAAGATTGTTATTGGAACATTAACTTTTAATGCAGACGCTTTTTAGTATTTAGTATCAGTATTTAAGACAGATATTATTCATAATCAGTTTATTATACCGATCTAAAATGCGATAAATTATTATATGATCAATAAAAGAAAAGCAGTTAATATCAAAATGTTAAAATATTATATCTAAATATAATCGTTGCTTAATTATGTGACAACCAACTTCATTTAGTGTTTCGTAAGTGGTAGTATCGATATGGATGGAATTAAAGACAAAAGTAAAATAGACCTAATCTACAAATCTAATGTATACTGGAACACTGAAATGAATTGTACTTCACTAATAATCGAAGTAATTAAATACTACAGCTAAACACATTGAATCACTAGGGCTGCACAGACGCAAGTGCCGAGTGATTACTCTAAATATAATAACCCTAATCATTTTGCATTTGGGAATACTAACTTTATCAAAAGTCAAAACTACACATACAAAGACCTCCACAAACCAAACCGTATATCCCAAACACCACAACACATGTGAACAACGCAAAGAAACAAACAAATTAATATTTGACGAGTGGGACAACAAAAACGTCGCGCGTCGCATCACACAAGCAAAGTCGACGCGGATAATTTACGCGAGAACAGATTACCATCCCATTTAGGTAGCCCGTGCCTCCTCCCGAATCGGGTTTCAGGGGCCCCATGAAATATTGATGCGGACTTTATGGGCTCACTCCGTACGCGTCTTGTCCGAATAACTTACGAAACTGTTGCTACATTACCTAAGTATTTCGTTCAACTGCTTTGCATTAGACGGAAAACAAACAGATTTACGATTTACCTTAAGGTATATTATATTTTAGTCACTGACCTAATTTTACTCAAACTTAGTAGATATACTCGTAGTCGTAAACATATAAATAATTTTTTTTAAATATAATATAATATAATAAGCTTTCTTAATGCCAGCGAGAACTCTCTAAGAAAAATTTTAATATTGAATAAATATAATATTTATTACTAAGCCAATGTTACCGTAGCTTACTAATCCTTTTCAAAATTCAATTATTCAAACTTTCGTGAAAATTATAGCCGGCCATACGCTTAAATATTTTTCATACATAATGTATGCATCCGTAGGAAACGGGTATAATCTATTACCGACATTAATATTTCATCAAAAAATGTTGATGTTCGCTTTGGCATGTTTAGATGATCAGCTTTTGTACAAGTGTAGAAAACTCTTTGTGTAGTCTTCAAACCCATCGTTTGCATAATGCATATTATTATAATTTAAGTGATTTTAAATCGTCGTCGACATACACAAGAGTGTGACTACTGACTACCACGAGCCTAATGTTCTCTTTGAAGAACTTTATATTTAAATAAATACTTAAATACATTTTTTTTTCTGTTTCAGATGACATGTACTGCCTATTTATTACATAAAAATATGTGTTAGATAAACCTCAATGACGCAATGCGAAAAGTAACAAGGTCTTAAATATAATATCTAATATTTATACAACAATTAGTAAAGGCATGCGAATGGCGAATTCAGCGACCGCAGAACGAGAACCACGTGCCTAGATTCTGTGGCGAACACTGGAAATTAACATTTACACCGTAATTGAAATTGTAATCCAGTTCAAAACTTTCCATTTTCAACACATGTTTGTTTCATCTTTTGATAATAACAAATAAATATTTCAAATATTTTAAAGCCACAAGTTTTACATATTTTAAGTTCAATGCGTTTTACGAATGTTGGTTCGATATATGGTATCGAATGCGAAATTAAAAAATTATAGTAGATATAATTTTAGCAGCCTTGATTTGGATTTGGAAATAGCTTTTAACAGGACATCATTTTATTAGATTATTAATTCTAGGGAACAAACTGTAGGTCTGTATTGAAAAAGTGGGCAGGTAGGTATCCTTACTGTACCCAAACACCCTAAAGGTTTGTATTGCACAAACATTTTCCCTGGCGGGAATCGAACTAACAAACTTTTGTGTGTGTTTTTCTTATCAACAATAAGTCGCTGAGATGACGTTGTTTCTTGATAACCTTTTTTGGGATATGAATGATAATGCATTACTTTGTATCCCAGTCTCGTCTACAATTGTTATAAGGATATCAATATATAAAACCTCCAAAAAAGTCATGATACCAATAAAACTTTTTATACCTAATGAAAAAAAAAAACACTAACTTTCCAAAATATTGATTATTTGATACTTGGGTGTGTTACACTAAAAGTATCCTGCGATTAAAGTCGTCCTTGTCTCGCATAGTTCGTAATAACTGAGAGCAGACAGTCTTCCGAATTCCATTGAAACATCCCGTCGGGAAATTGCTATTGGACGCGGAACAAGTTCAGACAGACCATTTAGAGAATTCGTCTGTGATCATCAATTGATACTCCAACCAATTGAATAATGTGTATTATTACGAGTGACTAAAGTAGTAAAAATAGATACTATACTTGGTTAGCAACACTATTAATAACTTTTTATTGGTTGTCTTATTCCCAAGTATCGTAACACTAGGTCTCTTCTATCAAGCAACGTTAAAGGTGAGAAGGTCTTCGCATAGTAGAATACCTCTTTAAAACTGCTTGCCGGACAGTGCTTGGGTTTCAAGTTCCAGCATTGCCCGGCTTCCTGTCTAGACTGCAATTATTATATAATAGGCATACAAAATGATAACAATTATATGAACTTCATACAGGTAAGTTCGTTTGATCATCAATTTAATATGTTATAGCGATAATATTTCATGGAGTCTGGGTATATTATTTTAAATTATATACCATCTAAATAAACTATACCTCACAAGACTTTAATGGTGATTGTTATGGCAAAACCCGATTCGACGTGGATTCGTTAAGTTCTTGATGAACAATAAAAAAGATACTTTCCGACATCGAACCGATTTCCGACTAAATTTTTTTAGTAAAAATATAGTGATTCAGAACTTTATAACTGAGTCAGATAATTTTATTAAATTGAATTTCACGCAGAAATAATAATCACAATTCTCCTTATCATAAGTTAAAATGGTCAACGATCACTTAAAGACCAGCATTTTGTTCAAAGGCAGGCACAAGCCAAGTCACCAATTTAATGGATCCCATCTATCAAGACGGGTGTTGTATTGTTCAATTGCATTCCACTGCCAACCGTCCTATCGTACTTACGAGTATAATATGCAGCAACTATTCTGACTGACCACCTAATACATTATCGATCTTTTTTATTTTGATGTAGGTATAGGTATATGTATTCTTGCGTAAGGAAACATGTTTAATACCATTAATTTGGGAAATTGAAATATAAAGATTTTTATAAATGTATTGCTTATGAGATTCTTTTGAAGTGTTCCTTTAATGCTACTTGAAAAGAACTTATCGGTAATTACTCGGCTTAAGATCCCTCAGTATGGCCCTCCTACGACCGCACAGCACCTTCTGATACATATTATTAATTTTGCATTACAACCGTTGCTAATTTCGCGTGATATGATTCGAGGATAGCCTCGAGGCCGGGGTAAATACCAATTAATCCTGGCAACACGATACTTTGGGGTGGCATCCCCTCGGCAGATTGCTGCATAATCCCGCTGCATTTCTACTGCTTCCGACGTTTTCGCAAAGAGGGCGTGTTCAAGTTCCAACGGAGGGTCTCGAATGTTTTAGACAAGGGCTATAATACATTTTTCTTTCAACACATTGTTTGTCAAAATCAATCAAACTATACAAGTACGTAACAATAATGTCTAATCATTCAGATGCTTGTAGTGTATTTCTTAGATTGTAAACTCAACTCTCATAAATCATAATTGTGTAGAGAGTAACGGATAGCGGGCAAATAATGATATTGTTCTGGATGAAGTTCAGCTGTTTAAATAATATAATACCTACTCGGTATTAAATAATAACATCAGATTACATTATACGCTAAACTACATAGATTTACGCAGACGAACATTTCTTAGTGACTAATTTTTTCGTTCACCACAATATCACTTGTCACATGCCAATCTGATGAGTAGTTACAAAGTTTACTGCATGCAATTAAACAATGTGTAGATTAAAAACAACAAACAAAAATAATAGGTAAACATATAATTCAAAAATATAAATGAAGACATACCGCAGAATATATAAACCATTGAAGGGTAATAGTGTCGAGAACCAGTAGCAAGCTCCCCCTATCCTTTACATGCAATTAACTGTTATTGTCTTGCTTACCGATCTTGAGACTAAAACCCTAAAACAATAATATAATAGGAAGAAATAAGATGATCTAGTTATATTGTTTGTGTAAACTATCACTTAAAAACTATGACAACCATGGACACGGAGACCAGATTAATATTAATAGATGCACTACCAGATTTTCTAAAAAGAAAAACTTTAATTGAGAAATATCTAGTAAAAAGAATTTATGTTTTCGAGAATAATGTATAACGTAAAGGAATATGATAAAAAAACTCAAGTACACCGACAGCAATCTAATCTAAAAGTAATGTATAGTATAAGTTTCGAGTAATAATAAAAATGTATCCAGAAATATAATAAGTTTATCATCACATAAAACATTCGAAATAACAATTCATCGTAAGTAACGATAAACCCGCTGATAACTAGGACATGCATAAAACATAAACAAAACAAAATGTCAGCTAAGTGCAATGAACGAATGAATAAGTTGTTAATAAACATGGCTGTTCTGCCACATTGGATGTAATACAGATAATAAAATAAATGGCCATTAAATAGCAATACATACTGAATAGAAGAAATGAGTGCCAACTCAAAATGATTAGCTTAAATTAGTCTTTTATCAAGTATTTTTGATGTTCGTCTGCTTGTTTAAAGCGGTCATTAATTGAAATCATCATTTAATTCTTATCACTCAAGTAAATAATGATATGCTTTGTTTATTCATGATTTTTTTTAATCTATGCTGACTCGTTCAAGAAGCCTTAATGTAGAAGAATTGATTTTTTTCTTCTACTAATTTAAATTTTGACACTTAGAAATGGCGTTATTACAGTCGTCAATTTTTTTGATGATGCTCGTCGACTAGCAAGATTAGGAAGGTTCTACATTCAGTCATATACGTTAAATTTATACATAAAAATAAACTCATTGCGGTCATGTAGACCGACTGCGAATGTCAAAGGTGACATGATACAAAGCCAGGCAGGTGTAGGCCAGCAGCAGCTGCACATAAGTTTTGTTTTTCTCAATCAATTTAGTGGCGATATTTTGAATTGTAATAGGCACAATTAGTGACAAAGACTAATAATGTCACAACTAAATTATGTTGTAAGGAATTATCAAAGCAATTAACATTTCAATTTGTTTACGAGAATGGTTTGATGGTAATTAAAAATGTTATATCGGCATTTTATGACATATTGGTTCCATATTAACTCAACTAGTTCAACGATCCTAGTCATATTTCAGCTAATTTATACAACACCTTTATGAAGTATTATATTTAAATGTGTTTCATGATCACTCTTAATTTTTTTATTTCTACCAATATAAAAAAAGGTGTACATCAACCTATTACTACAGCAATGTTATATAAAACTCCTGAAAACACTTATATTGTATCGTTATTTAGCTCTTAATTTTAAATCTTCGCGCCAGTTATAACATATATTATAATGCATATTCAAACATGAGAGTCGTAAGTCAAACGCCTTACTGACCTTGTCTAGAGTTATTGAACTTAAAACACCAATTTTAAAACTGCATTAACATTTGCGTGTTTCGAGTCCGAATTATCATTTTATTAACATTATATGATATTATACACACTTACAGTAGCTTGAATTAAAAACTAATTAATAGTTATAAATTTTGTTTGATGGAAAGACAAGAAAGAAACACGCAAGTTAGGCCGGTTACAGACCAAGAACCAAGCGAAGTTAGTTTAACTTAGGGAAGTTGGCATGGTCAGAGTAATTTTTAACATTTAAGTACAGACCCTAAACTAAGCTATGTGAACTAAGGTAGTTGTGTGTATACCAATAGTTAAGATAGCCACATCACGCCATCCCTGCACTCTCTTGCACACCAATGTTGTCTGCCATCCTCTCTTGATTTTATCTTATACTTAATATATAAAGCTGAAGAATTTGTTTATATGTTTGAACGCGATAATCTCAGGAACTACTGGTCCGATTTGAAAAATTCTTTCAGTGTTAGATAACCCATTTATCGAGGAAGGCCATAGGTTATATATCATCACGCTACGATCAATAGAAGCGGAGCATCACGCGGATGAAGTCGCGTGGATCGACTAGTTATTTATATAAATATACCATTTTACTGAGCATACTATCGTATCGCAAATAACAGGATATATTAATTATCTATTAGTAGTGGATGGATCATTTTATATTATTTAAAGTATACCGACGAGAAGACAATATATAACCTTTAGTGCGATAGATTAGTCTCAGTCTCTCTGGTGTTTTCGTGCAGTGAACATGGAAGTTAGTGTTATAGTGTCGTGATTAAGGTTACTCTTCTCGAGGTCCACGTAAGTTTGCTTTATTATCTATTGTCGTTAGCGAGGTCAAGTGGTGGAGGTGAAAGTTAATATGTTATGTAAGAGCTCTTTAAGCCTGCTCCTGGGTCTCAAGCCCCAGGCACTGCTTGCCTCAGTGTAAATTGCATGTGTATACGTATTGCTGTACAGTAATGTGTATCATATCTCTCTCATATACTTAGCATATCTATCTTGATATTAATTATGTTTAAGTGGGTGTATTTCCGTCGACAAAGACACTAACTTAGATCTGTTAACATATCTTAGTTCTCAGTGTACAACCGGCTTAACGATGCGCTGGTTGCAGTATTAACTTACTAGTGTCGGCGAGGCGTTGCTCGTTGGCGAAACAAAAAGGCGCCTCGGAGTCGCTCCATCTTATGAAAAGTTTCAAGTTTCACTGTGACAAAATCAAGCATACTTTGATGCCAGTGTAAAGAATAACTTCATTTTATAAAGAATATTTTTACGTTTAAAAAAGTTATCTAACATACTACAACTAGATTTTAAAATTATTTTAAGGGACCTACAAATTGTTTTGAAGTAAAGTAAGCTTATGTTCGCGTTAAATTTTTTAGTTAAACTTGATAGATTTCAAGCTAATCGTTTAAGTAAACTCTTAATCGTTTCCTTTATGTGCAAAAATGTCAATAACCCTACAATAAATACATTCAAGGCCAAAGGATCAATAACGTTGGAAGTAACGAATACAAATTATGATTACTTAGAGTTTGAAAATTCAAGTTAGTGAAAAATGTCACATAAATCAAACTGGGACCAGTTTTTTTCCGCACCAAATTTCTGATGCATTAAATATCGTAACGTGGGTGTGAACATATACCATCATCACCATATTATATGTACGGAATAAAAGACGTGTACATATTATTAATGTGTATTAAATTTTTTATGGCTTAACGGATTCTTTCACGGTCGACTAGCAGATAGTTCATAAGAAATGGTTTATCGAGAAACTGATCTGTGAATTGATAGGTATTATAAAGCTTTTTATCGTGAGAAACATTTTATGTCACCATTATTATAATTCCGATGCCGAGTGTTTTATAGAGCAAAGGAGGCTGTTGCGTCAAAAGAAAACATCATTTATATGTACGGTTATCGAATAATCGAATCGTCATCGGCATCTATGGCGCTAGAGTAAAATAATAATCACATCCGTCTGCCCCGCCCGTGGAGGGGAATTCGAGCTCAGTCTTACTCGTGGTCTCAAGGGGTGCATATTATCTAAGTAGTGCTAGTGAAAGTTTCAAGTGCAGTGTTGTTTTAGTGCTAGGAGTGCTGTCCGACTAAGGTCACGTAAGTCCTTACAATGTAATTGCAACGTGGTTAAGTAAACACAACGTTAGGTTAGGTTAGGTTTATGTTAGTTTAAACTTAGGCTTAAACAGTGAAACTAAGCAGTAGAGGTGAGTGTCTCGATCGAATAAAGGATATCCTACACCTTGGTTACAAGTCCAAGGCACAATTTAGGTTCCTGTCAGAATAGTTCATGTAAAAATAGTACGAGATTGTAATGTTTAATTATATCCTGACCGTATTGCGCCCGTAGCATATATTAGAGACCATCCGTTGAGCACATACGATGCCCACAACCCCACAAAAAGTATTACGAAACAATTACGCAAGTTAGCAAAACCATCGATAGCCTTTTGTTTGCGGGTAGTGTCTAGATTCCAAGATAGTAACTTGAGCCAGTTGTCGAACAGAGTTTGCGTGGTGAACATGATGGCTGTACAAATTATGAGTTGTCGTGATGGCGGGACACCATTGTAAAGGGGGTTTGCGAGTTAATGGATAAATTATTTCGTTATATATGCAAGTTGAACCTACTTACCTTATATATATTCCCATAACTTTCTGCTAAACTATTCTACTAATTACCCGCATCGATCACTCTTACTTCACACATGAACTATGTCTAAGTCTAAGCTAAGCAATAAGTTTCCCACCCGTAATTATAGGGCCTATCTAGTCCTTATAAATCCAACATGTAACAGAATCGAGAACTTGTAATCAAGGTTATTCACATTCCGACAACTCGTATGACTCTAGTAAATTTACTAGGTAATCTAATAGAATAAGTACTCGAGAATAATTTCGCAGCGAAACATAAGTAATATGAAATATTTAGATATATGTATGGCGGGGATTTTAATGTGGAGGGAGGAAGGAAGTGAACACTACGAGGGGTGATGATATGGAAGGGACTATTGGGTAAAACGCAACGTAGATACTGCTACCGAACCGATAAATGATCAAATATGATCTCTAACAATTACCTACACACAATTACCTGACTTGTGACCAAGGTGTAGGCTTAAGGAATTCCTTTAAGTGATCACGACACTCGCCTCCACTGTTCAGACTCTTTGCTTAAAGCTAAGGTTAATCTCACATAACCCTAACCTAACACAAGACGTGGCCTTCCTCCTTCCATTTTCTTCACACCATTTAAAATCCCCGACATGTATATGGAAATAGTATATAAATAACTAAGTTTCGTTTGTCTATTTAGCAACACCGTTTATAAAGTGGTGTTGGCGGGTAGGTCATTTTATATTATGTCAAGTATACTGACGTGTAGAGAATATATAACCTTTAGTGCGAAAGATTAGTCTCAGTCTCTCTGGAGTTGTCGCGCATTGTACACGACACTATAACACAGTTAGTGTTATAGTGTCGTGGTTGTCACCCTTCTTAAGGTCGACGTTAGTTTACTTTATTATCTATTATAGTTGGCGAGATCGAGTGGTGGGGGTGAGAGTAAATATATTATGAAAGAAATAACCTGGGTCTCAAGCCCCAGGCACTGCTTGGCTTCCTTCTAGATTACATTTCAATATTATTGTTAGTGTTACTGCGCAGTATAGCTCTCATATACTTGCAATCTCTATTTGTTTAGTGTCAACGTTTCCAGTTAGGACTTAAATGTTTGCCATGACTAAATTACTAATATCATATATTTTATGCTAGTAACACTGTTCATAATCATTAATTTAGGCCGTAAGGAAAGTTGTAAGAAATAATTAGGTCTTATTTTATTAATATTACTAGAGTAGTAGAAGACGTTCAGAGGTGGAAAAATAATTTGACAAGTTAATACTTACTCAAAATAAAATTTAATAAAATATTAATCAGGATATTCATATTATATTACAAGTGTAGCTCAAACTATAATAAATGAATAATAATGCTGTCTACTACTCTAACTAGCGTTAGAACTATTAGTTGCTACCAATAGATATTAAATCAGAAGATATTTTAAAAACACATCACTTTAAAAAAATTACAAAGACATATTTAATTCTTGGTTTATGAGCGATGAAATAATGGTTTATGACGAGGCACGCGTCAAAGTCCGCAATAAAAATATAAATACGCTGGAGGTTGAACGACCATTGCAAGATGACTCAGGTAGAACCTGACCGGACCTTGGTCCTAAGTTTTATTATCCTCAGTAATCATCACAAATTGCACTGTAGACCACACTTAAGCTTATACGACTTCGTTACTTATATTAAGTTAGTGAGTAAGGTATATGTCAGTGGCGAAGGATGGAAATTTTTTTGGTTTAATTTAAAAGGGAAGCCGAAGGGCATCGTTAAAGCGCAATATTTCTTCAAATAAGGGTAAAAGACAAGAAATTGATACTCGGTGTTCGGGTCAATCCTGTTATGTGTGTTTTAAGCAATTAAATATCACTTGCTTTAACCTGCACTTCTGAGAGTTCCCTAAAAGTGCTCTGTCGGTGTGTGAAGTCTGCCAACTCGCTCTGGGCCAACGTGATGGACTATGGCCTAATACCTCCTCATTCTGAGGAGGAGACTAGGGCCATTAATAAGTTGTGATGATGTTCGGGTCGTAGTTAAACCGAACCCGCTAAATATATCGTTTTAATCTACAATCAAGTTAATTTTTAGGTATCAATGTAGGAAGGTGTTGGAATCGTCTTGTTCATATTGAGATTTACAAAATCTCGTTTACAGATAAGCAATTTAAATATTACATAACGGGTGATCGTAATCAGACACTGCCGCTTCGATAAAAAAGAATCAACAAAATGTCAATGTAATTAACAATCAATTAAAAGTTTAAAATGACATCACCCTGATTTACTGATAAACTTCCTAAAACTTATCTAATCTTTGATGTTTTCCACTCTCCCTCTAGCGGTATCGTTTATCGTTATTTTTTGTGTCTAAAGTTCACATTGTTACTGAAAATTCAAATCAAACTTATTTCGTTTAGAAGAACCATTCGAATAAACAATCAGAATATCAAAAATCAATAGTAATTAAATAAAATATTTATACATTTATAATGCTTATGAAAATGTTAAAAATGTAGCTAACATGTGAAAGGTTATAGACATTTTAAAATTCTTAATCAAAACAAGAATTTCGAGTTGAATAAGATATTATTTACGATAAAAAATTACGATGCTATCGCTATTGATTAAACATTCACGTGTTTGGAATTGTTTTATACATTTAGTGTATTATAGTTAAGTAAACGTGATTAACAAAAAATTAGAGAAATGAAAAGTTTTAAAAAGATAAAAGATCAAAGCTTACCGCTTTCATAAATTGTCAGAATTTACGTAATTTTTTTTATCCTGGTTATTTTAAAATTTACCAGGTCAATGTACACGCCATGCCATCTAGACTTTAAACATCAATCCATCCTTATAATCATAATATTAAATAACTAACAAGTATTCCAAGATAGAAAACTTACTTTACTCGACATGCTCTTCATATCACATTATGATATTGATAGTGATTAGTGTGTTAGTGATAAGTGTAACCACGTTCGATAAATTGAAACATTTCTTTAAAATAACTTTACTATCCTACTCTATATTATAGTTTCTATCTGATAAGTTATCAGATATCGAATTACAGACTTGTGTAACATTTTTTAAAATAAAATTACTTAATTAAAATTAATGAGTAATTGTTGATAAACATAGTTGTATATATAAATTGTGTTAAAGTTTTTTTTGAAGTGAAAGTTTTGAGGGACTAAAATTCCTCCTCCAACTAGGCGAATTTGATTGAGACTAAGAATAATATTATCTTCTTATTATTCTTTAACATTAAAAAATTTCTTCAATAATATTTATTGAAGAAATTCATATTGATTTTCGTTATTATCCAATAACATTTTAGTAGAAACAGTTATAACGTTATAAACCTGCAGAATATTGGCGTTAAATAAAAACGTTTTTCTAAAGACAAGAATGTTGCTGGAATGAAGTCATTAAAGTCAATTTTATTTATATAAAAAGAATTAAATCACTTCGTTTATGTAATTTGAGCTGCAAGTATACATAATATAGTATAGTGAAGTATAAACAGCAACCGTAAAGTATAATAAAAAACCGTTCCCAAAGCGAATCACGTCCACTGCATTTCCCGGGCTCGTCGGGGGCTCGGGGCATGCACCGGGCCAATGCGCCCGCGCACGCTTCTAATGACAGGGAGGGGAGGGAGGAGAGGGGGTACCGGTCCCGACGCACCCGCCGCGCCTCCCCGCGCGCCCTGTGGTATGTAGCAGTGCAGCTCAAAACCTCATCCTACTAATGGTTCATAAAAATCCAACTAATTTTATTACTATTTAGTTATAAGTTGTAATATAATGTTAAGTTAAAGAGAATTCCTAAATCTAGATCCCGTATATTAAACAAAAAGAAAAATATATTCCAACATCTGCACGCGACAAAGCATGTTCACTTTTTATTTAACGAGCAGTTAATGATCGTCACAGTTCGTGTAACAGTCTCCAAGGCGAACTCAGCCACATGGGCAATTTTCTACCGCAACATTTTCATGGCTTCCATCCAAGTACTACAAACTTCTAGTTTATTAAAACGACTTACAACAAATGTTACATTCTTATCGTCAGTTCTAACACATATAAATTTTAAAGATATGATCCAAAACAATTGCTCATCATTTTTAAATTTCCAAGAATATTTTAAATGGTAATTAGTATTCTAAACTATTCATAAAAAAGTATAAAATACGCTCAAAGTGTGTGTGTGTTAAAAATAACAAGTTAAGAGTTAATCTACAAAAAAATTAATGACCCATATACTTTACGTATTCGGAACACACATTATTTATCTCTGTTAGCTCGGATTTAAAATATTTTATTGTAAGTGCAAACCAAGACATGACTTTAAACGCTTAGTTAAAAAGCATACAGTTAAAGTACTACAATTAATAAAGTTTAAAGTTATATAAAAGCATTATAAAAGACGAGAAATATTTGGTTAAAAAGGAGAAACATAAAAGTTATCAGATGGCTAGTGGCTACATACAGTAGTGGTGCCAAGAACCCGTTCGCCCCCCGCCGCGGCGCGCCCGGTTAGAACTCCTAACTTTTTATTTTACGGCTCACCCTTCATGGCTTAGCGCGAACCCACTACCAACAAAACCCATTCTTCGTTTTGTGCTCAGACTTTAGGGTCACTTGTTTAACTTTCGCGTCAGTTCATAACTGGTGTTTAGGAAAACGAAATAAATGACTAAATTGCTTCGGTCGATACCGTCTGCTTGACTACCTTTTGCTTCAACTGGCTCAGTAAAATTATCATATACAATCTAAGATATTGGTATAGATATAGATGTGTTACCTGTGTTCAAAATTGCTAACGAGATTGAGAGGTAATCGCCCTACATTTAATCAATCACATGTCAACCAGTAAATGAAGTGATAGTCCGAGTTCGATCACACGCACACACTTCTGCTTTATGTGTGTTTTAAGCAATTATCACTTGCTTTAACGGTGAAGGAAAACATTGCGAGGAATCCTGTTCTCCTGAGAGTTCTCCATGTTCTCAAAGATGTGTGAAGTCTACCAACACGCACTTGGCCAACGTGGAGGACTATCCCTCCTCATTCTGAGGAGACCCGGCTCAGCAGTGGACCAATGCTGCTGTTACACGTGAGGTTACGCCATGTTTTGGCAGTAATTCTTAAGTTTATGGGTGTCGAAATTTTCATAGACAAATCATGAATTACACTACCACTCTTATATATCTAAATCTCCTAATTCTAACGACTGATAAAAACAATGACTATAGGTTTTCTACTGCAGTTAAAATGTCATTGATTACAGTCAGTTTTTTATGTAAGTAGCATAGGATGCGATTGATATGACAATTTAAATTTACGATAATTTTTATTTTTACTCAAATCTCAATGTAAATAAAAATCAATTGTTCACGTGTGTTATTTACCTCTTCACTTAGCAATGTGACAAGGATTGTTTAAAAAAAAAAATTCGCCGCTTCCTAAGTCACTAGAGATAACAGAGAGAACTATTAATAAAACTAACGTTTCCAATTTATTTAGGATCGCCCGCGCGACTTCGTTCTCGTGTTTCTCCGCTCCTATGGGTCGTAACGAGATTTTAAATAGCCTAAATTACTCCTTGTTACATCAGCTATCTGCCAGTGAAAATCCCGTCAAAATCGGTACAGCCATTTCAGAGATTAGCCGAAACAAACAAACAGACAAAAATTGTAAAAAAAAAAAAAAAAAAACATGTTTTGGTATATGTACCGAATATACATATGCACTTAGTAAAAAGCGGTTATTTTTAATATTACAAACAGACACTCCAATTTTATTTATTTGTATGGATAAATAAATGATAGATGGATGAATAGCGGCTATAGGCATTGTACAGAACCCTAAAATGGATAACGTTTGTGATGGCACAGTTGGGTTGTTTGGAAATAGCTAATGGTCTGTGTGAATAGAATGTTGACCGCTATCAGAGACAGCGGCGCATGATTTATTAATATTTATTAAACTTGTGTTCAGATAACAAGTTATGCCCTTTAAGGTTGTTATTGTGACACAATACACTGATATTGAATTAATCTTTGTTTTATTTCACTAATAGTCAACACTCACTCACTTTTATACCGTTTTTAAGGTTATCCTATATCTATACTAATAAAGAATCTGCTTGCTCATTAACTGCTGGTCTGATTTGAAAAATTATTTCAGTGTTAGATAAGCCCATTTATTGAGAAAGGCTTAGGCTATATATCATCACGCTAAGACCAATAGGAGCGGATCTACGCAAGGGTCTACTAGTGATAACAAGATAATGTACTAAAAGTTTCGAATATTTATAGTTTGGCAACCTAATTTTAACTAAAACAACTACTTACATTTAATTATGACATTATGATAAGCACATCAAATTAAAACCGGTAAAGGTAAAGGTTAAGGGTTCCGTATTTGTTAAAAAAATCACGTTTGTTGTATGCGAGCCCTACTTAAATATTTATTTTATTCTGTTTTTAGTATTTGTTGTTATAGGGGCAACAGAAATACATCATTTGTGAACATTTCTACTTTCTAGCTATCGCGGTTCATGAGATACATGAGATACAACGGATGGACGGACAGCGGAGTCTTAATAATAGGGTCCCGTTTTTACCATTTGGGTACGGAATCCTGTTAAAATATACCTGTGATTTTTTAGTTAGGTCATCATATTGTTTTTGAGTTCATCTTATTGGGTCAAGTCAGCGTCCCAGATGAGTAAACCCCTCAGCGAAACGAGGACAAGTTGTGTAGAAAATAAAAGTATGTAATGCAAACATTACGTGATATGATAACGTGGAGTGGCAACGGCAAACGATCTACTAGATCAAGTGTACCCTTATCACACGTACTGAACCGTAGATAAATATCGTATTCCTGTCGATTACATTGAATCTAATGATTTACCGTGCCACAGATTATAAAAAGAAACAAGACTCGCGACATTCGGCCTCTTTGCTTATGTTCAAGCCCTGCTTTAGTGTGTCTGTCCATCTGGTCGGGGATCTGCCACGACTTCTCTTGCCTTCCACATGGCCTACTTACTACTATAAGTTTTTCCAGGTTCGCGAAGGGCCACTACTAGTTAGCTACCATAATATTGTCACGTTTTTTTTTTTAATAGATAAGGTGCAAACGAGCAGATGGTCCACCTGATGGTAAGTGGCAACCATCGCCCATGGACATCAGAAAACCAAGAAATACTCTCGCTTTGTCGATGCATTGCATCCCCGAAAATAGAGTGGGAAGGGGGAATGAAGAAGAAAAATGATGCGGATTCAGTGGCATTAATGGGATGGGAGAGGGAGGGGGTAAGTCTGGCCCACATGCGGCTCAACCGGAACGCGTCTATGACACTTGGCGATCGGATTCGCATGCTGGTGGTCGCAAGCCAGTCGGAGAACAGATCCCCTACCACCAAGGGGGTGCTGGGTTACTCGGCTCTTATGAGATGCTCTCCCAGCGGCAGAGGTGAATAGTATTCTAACCCGTCCCCTCACGTTTCATAAAATCATCACCGACTACGGAACCCTAAGGAAGTTAAGTTAACAACAACATTGATAACCTCTATTCCGATAGTGCTGTGGTGTGGTCTCGTGATGCTGGGTCTTCCTTACTAATGTTTGAAGTAAGTGTTTAATATTGGTAACTCGGTTTCCGTTCAATTGCATATTATTACTGTCTATATAAGACTTCAGTACATTATGACTCATATTACACTTGAATTTTATTAGTAATTCGATCGGAACATCACCCTATGCAAATCAAAAAGTCCCATCAACATCCGTTTAATACATTTTTATATTATTAACAAACAAACAAAGGTCGTTTCGGATTCATAATATATTGGAATATATTATGCATTATTGTTTCATATTGAATGGCAGTTTGGAGTCGTCTTTGAAATTAGGGAAAATGTATTTTTAGGAGTTATGTATATACACATGACAGACTGACAACTTTCTAATGTTATCTATAATCATTTATAATCTATTTTAATTATCGTCATCAAATGTTATAAACCTATAAAAAAAGTTTATTTCATGTAGTGTTTAGTAAAAGAGAAATTAAATTATTAGTAAAAAAAAATATTAGGAAAAATTCAATTTAAAAATTTTTTTTTTTACTTTATTTTTTCATTTGCCCAAAAACGCTATCCGCCACGATCGTGACGTCATACAATTTGTAAACAATTAAATGTCATTCACATTACTTGTATAGTCTTTGTCATATTATTTAATATCACTAAATCTCTTTAAAGCTAAATGAAAAGTTACTGTCGTTTTAGCTCTTTAAATAAGATCAATCATGGACTTTAGATGTGTTAACACAACCTTAGGTTAGGTTAGCCTTATGTTAACCTAACCTAGGACAAACAGTATATATATCCTTAGGCCTACACTTTGGTCACAAGTCCAAGGCATTGCCTGGGTTCCTGTTCAAAAACTACGAAATCGTAAAAGATTCAATTATTAATTCATCCAAATCGGCCCTCTCTCCTCTGACATATATGTATTTTTCTATGGTATATTTAGTCATATATCTACAGTTTAAGAACTATTTCAGAAATGATTCAACTAGCCTACTTTGTGTTATCTTTTATAAAAATGAAATATTTCTTAGAATAAATAATGATAGGAATATGTATATAATACTTGTATAAAACACCTGCCTCTACTGCTCTACCTCTAAATGAACGATTCATTTCAACAACTACAAGTAGACTAACCATTTGGGTATCTAGTAAAATAAACAAATAATAACCACTACCAAAAGTGTTGCCAACATTATTTGTTAATATTGTTAACAATGTATTTAACAAACTTGTGTAATAAACAAAATCAGACGTACAAACCCACACCCAGGCCGCGCCTAGCAGTGTACGAGTATTATCAAGCCATAATGGGTGACCCACATATGCCCACTCCAAAAATTATCTAACGCCGTATCAGTTGAACACTGAACCACTGGAACTATATATTTGTGTTATTACACACAAATTATAACTACACGACTTTGCCCGCGTGTAGCTCTGCTCCTATTGGTCTTAGCGTGATGATATATATATATATATATATATATATAGCCTATAGCGTTCCTCCATAAATGGGATATCTAACACTGAAAGAATTTTGCAAATCAGACCAGTAATTCATGAGATTAGCGGATTCAAACAAACAAACAAACTCTTCAGTTTTATTAGTATAGATAGGCACTTGCAAATAAAAATTCTGCTCTTTACTTTTTATAATATTCTGACAAAAATTTATCACATCTCAAAGAAGAGAGGGCTAAACTTATTTTATAACATTATACAAATAATGTTTCCTTTTTACCCCACCGAGAAACCAACAAAGTTTTAACTAATATTTTATTTATCTGGAGTAAACATTACCAATTGTTCCAAAATATAATTAAATTAATTTATTTGAATATTATAAATACAAAAGTAACTCTGTCTGTCTGTCTGTCTGTCTGTTACGCTTAACCCTCTTGATGAAATTTCGCCCTAAGATAGACTAGAGCTTTGGAAAGGACATAGGGTGTAATTTATCGTGGATAAAAAAGCTTGAAGAGTTTGAAGTACAAGTCGAGCTGTGAACTCATATATAAATTAATATTATGTTGTAAATTCAACCTTAACATGTATGGTAAATTACACCTAAGCGAAGCGAGTGCAGGTCGCCTAGTAAATATATAATTAAGAGTCTAGTAAATAAAAGATTTTTTAAACAAGTGTAAGATTATAAAGCTAAACATAGAAACACTAAAGAAAACAATTCAAATACACAATTTTTTCGAACTTACAACATTTATATTATCAAATAGACTTATATAATATACTTATTACACCAACATAATATAACAATTGTATGGAACTTTATTCAACGGATGAACACTCAACTACACTACATTGTAATATATATAAAAGAGAAAATAATGTCATAATAAACCAATAATCAATTCTGCACTCTACGACAGCAAAAAAGTAATTTACCTTGATAGTCCAATCAAAATCTGTCATTTTTGTAATATGTATAGAAAATCTGAATGCCTGGAGAGCCTATAATCATTTTTGTGGAGAGACAGATGATTAGCATGATGATTACTCAATCAAGTTTTATTACATATAAGAAACCAGGCCTAGCATATTCTCTTTTTTTTTTAAAAAAAAAATGAAATCTAATTTATCTCTTATAATTCTCTTTAAATACTAGCTGAATAAATTAAAAAAAATTGAGATGGGCCACCCTTATCACTTAGGGGTATAAAAAATAGATGTTAACAGATTCTCAGACCTACCTGATATGCACACAAAATTTCATAAAAATTGGTCCAGCAATTTCAAAGGACTTTGTTAAAAAACAGCGACATGAGAATTTAATATATTATTTCAAAGAATTTTAAATATATTTAAATCTTCTAAGCTATTTCTACCAAAGTAATTTTTATCAGTTAATATACTCTGATAACATCTGCGTAAAGACAAAGAGATAATTTTTTATCATATCAACTCTTTTACATCATTCCTTGATAATGACCAGCCTGTAAATGGAGTCAAGTTCAGAAGATCACCTTGAATTTAAAAATGTCTGTACAAGGTTTAAATAACAATTTGACTTAAGCATTTTTGTATTTCTAGCAACAGAATGGGAATTTAATTTGTATTATTAATATAAAAACAGTTTTCAAACATGTTTATTTTTTCGTATATAAAGTAGTAAACAGGTTCATTAAACTTTAATGTAATATGAAGGTACAAATTACATTAATGAATAATTGTATCTGTTTACATTGGACTTATATAATTATTCAAGGTTTTCTATTCAAATGTCAAATAATAGAACATTTTAAACTAATCTGTGATTAAAAAAAAAGTTTTTTGATTCTAAATGAACAGAAATATATAATACAAATTATCTTTTCTGGATTTTACACCTCTTATCTAATCATTTTAACATGTTAAATCAATAGGGTTGTGTAATAAGCTTAGAATATTGGAACTTAGAATGAAGGTAGAAATAAAATCCATAATTATCCAAAATCGTGACCAGAATGAATTCTTATTCTCTTTTTCAACCTACTAACTTAGAATATGTTTATAAACCCTTAAAGCTTAAATGTAGTGTCGACAACCTTAAGACCAGTCTATTTTGGCGGCTAATTAAGAATTATGTTACGGCTGAGGAAACAAGATATAATCTCTGCGTCCATGTGAATAAACTTTATAATTTTTATTTTACGTAAGTACAATGTTAAGCGGTAAGTCCCGAATCAAAGAGCTCGCTCGTCTTAACACATCACGATTAAAACTTTATGTTGCATCAAAGCAACCTTTGAGAGGGCATTCAACCTAATAGGCCTAGCAACACTGAGACACAGTCGCAGTGGCGGCAGTGGCCGTGACATCGTGACCAGCACAACAGCGGACAGCGGCACAGCCTGCTCTCTCGCGCACCGGCACCGGCACCGGTCACTAGACCATTGACTCTTCACATTTTGACATAATCAAAACATTCATCAACGCAGTAATAATATTGATAGGAGAACGAACCTGTCGGAGGACTCGGAGCTGTCGTATCTGTCGAAACGGCGCTTCTTCCTGTCGTCGCCATGGTCGGTGCTCGTGCCGGTTGTTTTTCGGAAATCCGATGTTGCGGCCGCCGCGGAACGATCGGCGACCACGCCGCGCGTCTCACTAATCTCACACGAATCACTCGGTTCCAGTTCGGTGTAGAAGGATAATCTGAATCTACCCGGCTCCGAACTCCCCTCGGTGCACTGTTTTGAGTCACGAAATGAAGAGTCGGCCGCGGAAAAAGTTAAATCGTCCGTTCGATCGGGACCGGCACGGTCCTCGGGCGACCCATCCGCCATCTTTGAGCGCGCGAGTGTTTTGTCGACGGTTTATGTCGGGCGCCGCTTGCCGCATGGGCGCTAGTGTCGCCGCGGCCGGCGGTCGCGGGGCGAAGGCTGCGTGACGTCACGGCGGCTGCGCGGCGTTCGGGGGCAGAGCGCGGTGACGTAGAACTCCGCCCCGTGCATGTGCAGACCGCCGTCATTGGCCGCGCGTTACGCAACGAACCTATTCAAATACGGAAGGGAGCGTAGGACACGGCCGATAGGGCCCGTCCCAGGCCGTCAGCCCTAAACGTAACAATAATGTAATGACCGGCCACGGCCACACTGCCACTGACGACGTGCCGCACAAACACACACACACAGACACGCACGATAAGAACAAGTGCATCGAAATTAATGACACGTTTCACCCTCTAATATTGGGATTCTTTATTTGGAAGAAAACAAAACACATGCTGTTCGACGATGCTAATTGAATAATGTGTCAGCATAAAAACGTAATATCATGACGTGATGATTCAAGAGATCTTATTTATTTTAAAGACAGACTAAAAAAACGAACATGCACAAAAACGTTTAGTTTGCTATTGTACATAAAAAGCACCCACTAATACTTGGTAATTAGGTAATACACGTAGGTATAACATCATAGTAATCGTCTTTAGTTACAGTTCCAAAAAGGGGTAGGTGTTGTGTGCTTGATATAAAAATCAGATATAAATTTATATTTTTTATGTTGGTGAGGCAGTTAAATTTATAACTAAGTTAATCTTATGTAATATGAGTTGTTTGGGCTGTTTAAAAGTGCCAACCTTCAACCAATGGCGGCTCAAGTAACAAATAATAATAGGGGACACATCGTAATATTTATTTTATTTCTGTTATGAAGTAGGTAAGTATACTTACTTAATCAATTAATAAGACTTCAATATCATGTTAAATGCACATAATGTACACAAACATAATCTACTATACTAATAAAAATTACCATAATTAGAAATGTTAATAGGTATGTAAAATCACTTGAAACTTTGTAACAGTACCTAAGTATTTAAATGTTCAAATAGGTACACTAGTTCGCATAAATATCAAGTGTCTGCGTGTGACGTCATTTTCCACCGCAAGTTGCCAGCTGTAGTAGCACGCTATTTATTTTCTCGCTAGGAAATGCAGATTACGCATCCTACCTGATACAAGTCAAGTAGGTATGCAGGACTCACTACAAGAGCAGCATACCCACTAAAACCAGCGTTCCGTCGATAATTAGGCGCCAGGAAATCGCTTTCGCATATGACACCTGGACCATCTGGTGATATTATTATAGTTTAGTACAGACCTAATTATTATTATTATTATATATGTCGGAGCATAGTAAAAGATTATCGATTAATCGAATCGTTATCGTTGTCTATGGCGTTGGAGTGGGGTAGTAGTCACTTCCGTTGTTTTGACAGTCTCTACCCTCGACTCTTTATATGCGATCGACAGTCTAACTGAAGTCTTAGTCGTGCGCGGTCTCTCAAGAAGTTAACATCATCTAAGTAGTGCTAGTGCTAGTGTCAAGTGCAGTGTAGTGTGGAAGTGCTGTCCAACTAAGGTCACGTAAGTCCTTACAATGTAATTGCCACGTGGTTAAGTAAACACATTGTTAGGTTAGGTTAGCCTTGTGTTAGATTCGGTTTATGTGCATTTAACCTTGGGTTTAAATAGAGAGCCTAGCAGTGGAGGCGAGTGTTGTAATTACTTAAAGGATATCCTTAAGCCTACACCTTGGTCACAAGTCCAAGGCACTGCTTAGGTTTCTCTCGTAATTGTTAGAGATCATATTTGATCATTTATCGGTTCAGTAGAAGTATCTGCGTTGCGTTTACCCAATATTCCATTCATTACCATCACCCCCTTTTAGTGTTCCCCAATATTCCCCACCTTCCTCCTTCCATTTCCTTCTCATCATCGTTGAAATCCCCGACATATATAATACTAGCTTTTACCCGCAACTTCGTTTGCGATATAGACGCGACTTTGTTCGCGTGTTGCTCCGCTCCTATGGGTCGTAGCGAGATGTTAAATAGCCTAAGTTACTCCTTGTTACATCAGCTATCTGCCAATGAAAGTCTCGTGCAAATCGGTCCAGCCATTTCAGAGATTTGCCGGAACAAAAATAAATTGTATAAAAATGTTTAAAAAATGTTGTTGTTGGTATACATGTAAGCTAAATGCTTGTGTTCGTAGGGGGCCACGTCAGTAGTCCATTAATTGAGATTTGAACCCACAACCGATCGATCGTGAATCCAACGCCTGATCCTAAAGCCGGTGAAAAAACGAACTCCAAGTAGCTAATTTACAGTATAGCTATACTACTATGTATCCTATTCTTTATATACTACTAACGCCATCTATTGATGCGTTTCAAAATTACAGTGTATGGGAACGCGGTGGAAAAAATATTGTATGGTTTTTATTATGTTTGTCAAACGCTTTTAGATTATTGAGAATATATTGGTTATCTAAATTGGGTAACCTCTAATAGATGGCGCTGTACTAAAATTGCTAATATTAGTATAAATTCTGTTTTCTCTCTAATCACAGTAATAGATATAACGAAACTTTTATTGATATTTATTACTAATATTTATTTATATCGATATTTTGATATTGACATAAAGATATCGATGGTGGTTATATTTTTAAATGACTTTATTTTTTCTTCTCCTAAAATGTAAAATATCATCGAAAACTTAATCTACATTTTTTTGTCAACTTAAAATAGTTGTTCTTTGTCTGTACGGTGTAATTCCTTTGCCTTTTCTATTATGGAATAAAAACAGAAAAGGAATTATTTGCATCTTGAAAGGTGTATTTATATTCTGTGTTTATAACTCTTGACATTTATTTATAATTAGATTTGTTCAATAAACTGTGTATATCATTTTTGTGCAGACTTACTATTAAATTTTAAATAAATCCGATATGTATATCGAAATATCGATATTTTTTCGATATATCAAACTTCTATATTGATACATTTGAAAATATCGATTTATCAAAATGGAAAATTGCATCCGTGATTTAATTTTTGTATTATTAACATACAAAATCTTTTTTTCATATTAGTAAGACCAAGATCCACCAGGGAAAAAGGAAATTAGTAAAAAACGATATAAATATTACAATAAAATTTTATTACATCACAACATCTACACACATTCAAAACATCACATTACAACAATAAGGTACTTTTAAACATTCAAATTACATTTATATATCTAACATAATAAGTATATATGTAATGCTATTGTATTGGGGATCATTCAAGTATTACTTTAGAAAACATATGTCGAAGAAGGTTAGGTTAACATAAACCTAACCTAACACAAGGCTAACCTAACCTACCGTTGTGTCCCAGCAGTTTCACTAGCACTACCCATATAATAACTCGTGAGGGGACGGGTTAGAATACAATTCCCCTCGGCCGCTGGGAGAGCATCTCGTAAGAGCCGAGTAACCCAGCACCCCCTTGATGGTAGGGGATCTGTCCTCCAACTGGCTTGCGACTACTAGCATGCGAATCCGACCGTCAAGTGACATTGACGCATTCCGGTCGAGTCGTATTTATGCTGCGGATGTAGTGGACTCTGGGTTCCCGTTTAGGGTCCACTGAACCACAGAATTCTATCTTCGAGGTACAACTCATCAGCAAAATAAGGGAAACTCTTGTATTGTCGATGTCCATGGGCAACGGTGGCCACTGACCAGGTTGGCCGTCTGCTCGTTTGCCCCTTAACTGTCATAAAAAAAGATAATATCTACTACAAAGATTGCAGTCCGACTGTCGACGGTATATAAACTCGAGATTGTCAAAATGACAGAAGTGATTATTATTTTACTCTAGCGCCACAGATGGCGATGACGATTCGATAATCGTTTACTATTTTCCGACATATATGTTTTAAATATGCTATACTCTGTCCAAAATGGACAATGGATTAATGGTTTTTAGACAGCTCGACAACTGACAAGACCTAAAGATTCTCGAATATAATACCATTCCGATTGTACTATTATCATGAATCGAATATGGTACGTATACGAAATAATCGATATCAATAAATCTACATTATGATTTAATATTTAAATAAAATATTTTATTTCTACCGATTATTTGTAATCTGTGGCACAATTTTAGACATCATTATGTGTGGCACATCACTAAGTGGGCGGTACCCGTCCATGAAGTACAATATAATTTATATGAAATTTTAACGTCAACAATACGAAACTTCATGGGCGTGAGCTGTCAAAATACATTAATAAAATAGATAGAGTATTAAAATTATGTTATCTTGTGATCACATAGACTTCTCCACTTCTTCTTAAGTAATAGGTAAGACCCCGGATAAAAAAATAATCTCAAATAAATCACAATTAAAATATTAAAATAAAATGTCAAAAAAATAGATGATAAAACATAGATGTACAAGTAATACGTAGAGGTAGATTATTATAAATAAATACTAAACTGTATAATATAGAGAAAAATGGAATGAATACGGAGGGGTATGTATAACTACCTAAAAGTGTTATTATGATAACTCCAAAACTACAAGGAGTTTTCTCATTGCAGCGCCATCTGGTGGTACATGTATGTAACTTTCATAATGTTAGCACAAAATAATAATTCCAATTTGGAATTTATTTACAATCAATAAAAAAGATACTAAATTTGAATTTTCTATACACAAATTTGAATTTAGAATTTCTTTACAATCAATAAAAAAGATTATAAATTTGAATTTTCTATACACATTTTTGAATGTGGAATTTATTTACAGTGAATAAAAAAGATACTAAAGAATTTTCTATACACAAATTTGAATTTAGAATTTCTTTACAATCAATAAAAAAGATTATAAATTTGAATTTTCTATACACAAATTTGAATTTGGAATTTATTTACAATGAATAAAAAAGATACTAAATTTGAATTTTCTATACACATTTTTGAATGTGGAATTTATTTACAATCAATAAAAAAGATTCTAAATTTGAATTTTCTATACACAAATTTTAATTTGGAATTTATTTACAATCAATATAAAAGATTCCAAATTTGAATTTTCTATACACAAATTTGAATTTAGAATTTATTTACAATCTATAGATTCCAAATTTGAAATTTATATTTATAAATTTAAATTTGGAACAATAAAATAGATTACAAATTTGAATTCAGATTCTACAAATTTGAATTTGGAATCTATTTTTATTTGGAGGTAAGCTTTTAACTTTCGAAGACATAAATATATTTTTTTAAATACATTAAGATTAAGTATGGAGTTACAATATTAACACTTTTAACATAATAATTATTATAATAATACACTTTCAGACATAAGATATACAGCGCTTATGAGCAAAACGCACTTCTGCGTGTTTTTCATTATTTATTTATCTTAATTAATAAACATAAATATAATCTCATTTATGTAGAACCACTATCATTACAAACAATACTATTAGAGAAAGTAGGCTTTATTACCTTAGAATGTATGCGATAAATGGAATCTAGGATTTGTTTGAGTTTTTAATGTACTGTACACAGTTTAACAGAAATTAAAAAAATAACTTAAGTGGAAATAGATATTTGTCAGTATAAAAATACTACTAATTTGTAGCAACACTGCAGCAATGCCCGAATTGACAACCAATCTAAATCAAAAATCATTATTTACAATCTCTATTTTCCAAATTTGAATTTTTCCATACACAAATTTGAATTTGGAATCTATTTGCAATCTATAAAATAGATATAAAATTGAATTTTCTATTCACAAACTATGAAATGGAGTCCAAATTTTAATTTTCTATTCACAAACTATGGAATGGATTCCAAATTTGAATTTTCTATTCACAAACTATGAAATGGATTCCAAATTTGAATCTTCTTTCTAATTATAATCCATAGATTTAGGATTGAGGTTGGTTATTAATTTTGACCTGAAGATGATGTACAAACAGTTTTTTGACGTGTCATAATGTTTGTTAATTCCTCCAAAACTACTTGAACGATTTTTATGAATTTTTTTATGTATAAATATATAGGTCTGATAATAAGTTCGTATGGTAATTTTCATACCCCCGGGAGACTAAGCGACTTGTCGCTATTTTATTCAACTAAGTAGTTCGAAATCTACTTGTCGATCAAATTTTTGTCATCGCTTCACTATGACTAATAGTGTTTAGTATTGCATTGATACCATGAAGTATTGCATTTTTTGTATAAGATTTTTTACTAATAATTAAAGAACTTCATAGGCGTATAGAGTATAGTAACATAATTGGGGCTTAATAAATAATATTTAACTTCTAACTTAAAAACATAAATAACTTAAGTAGTTTTATTATCTTATACTAATATATAAAGCTGAAGAGTTTGTTTGTTTGAACGCGCTAATCTCAGAAACTTCTTGTCCGATTTGAAAAATTCTTCCAGTTTTAGATAGCCCATTTATCGAGGAAGGCTAAAGGCTATATATCATCACGCGAACACCAATAGAAGCGGGGCTAAATGCAGACGAAGTCGCGCGGGTCGACTAGTATAAAATATAATTTTTATGTAAAGTTCAGCAATCTGAATCCAAAATCCACTGATAATAGATCTATTTTTAATCCACAATCTACAGATCTTGCATTGATTATTAGTTGCGGTCGTTAAAGTAGTAAAAAAAGTAGATAATTCGGAATGTTATATTATATGGAATTGTGTATATTTTGAACTGTTTTGTAAATAAGGAATATAAATAACAATTAATTAAAAAAGATACAGTAAATAATTTCTATGAAGCGAAAATGGAAATAGAAAAAAAATAAAAATAAATAATTTTACCGAAGCATAACGAAGTCAAAAATAAATACAGCAAAACTCTATATAACGACACTTAAGATTAATACTTTAATAAGTTTTCGTTAATTTGTTCTTTAAATTAAATATATCTATAAAACATAATTTATATAATTATACATAATATACAACACCAATAACAGATTCATTAACTTAAAGCACGACATTTAAATTTAACAATCATAAATTTATATTTACATACATATATCAATTAAGTTAAACTTCGCGAGTGATCTGGAATTTTGTTAAAAATAGCTCCAAAAAGACTTAAATTAATAACCAATAAAATTTAAAATCTTTCTATTATGGTTTGAAAATAGATTTTATATTGAAATTTGAGAATACAAAATTTAAACTTGTGTATAATAAATTTAAATTTGTGTATAATAAATTTAAATTTATGTATAGAAAATTCAAATTTATGTATAGAAAATTCAAATTTGTGTATAGAAAATTCAAATTTGGGTATTGTTGTGTATAGAAAATTTAAATTTGGGTATAGGAGGCATTTGTGTATAGAAAATGCAAATTTATTGAATAGAAAAGTCAAATTAGTGATAGAAAATACAAATTTGTGTATAGTAAATTCAAATTGGTGTATAGAAAATTCAATTTTGGGTATTAGAAAGTCGTTTGTGCATAGAAAATACAAATTTGTGAATAGAAAATTCGAATTTGTATATAGAAAATTCAAATTCGGGTATAGTTGTGTATAGAAAATTTATATTTGGGAATAGGAGTCATTTGTGTTTAGAAAATGCAAATTTATTGTATAGAAAATTCAAATTTGTATATAGAAAAGTTAAATTTGTAATAGAAAATACAAATTTGTGTACATAAAATTCAAATTTGTGTAATAAAAATTATTATTTGAAATCTATTAGGCAAAGATTTTGGATTACTGAATGAAAATATATTTTAAATTTCAATGTTATAATATGCAGTTTGAATTTAAATTATATTTTCAATCCTAAATCAAAAATTTTTGGATTGCAATTGGTTACTAATTTCGGCCTTTAAACAATGATCGCTAATAAAATAATTTCGAATATGAATCGCTTTCATTTCAATGATCTCACAAAAACTGTACTTATTGGCTCGGAAATAATTCTATTTTTAATCCAGATTATAAAGTATTAATATAATAAATTCAAAATTAAGTTTTCTCAAAAATCTTTGATGTACAGACATCGATAGGTTACAATTTTATTATAATAAGGAACATTTATTTTTTAGTATACTAGTAAATCGCCCTCGCTCCGCTTAATTAATCTAGACACACACACCTTACTCGACAATTAATCTATCAAATACAAAAAAGATTTCCTAATGTGGGTTTTATAACAAAGTCCACGTGAGCGAAAAAGAGAACTAGGAGTCCGTAAGATGAAATTCCTGGTCCAGGAACAATTAAAGAACCTTTGTTAACATTTACCTTATCCAAACTTTAAGTCCAAAGAGCAGTCGGCATCATACCTTCCATTGACGTATTCTTAGGGGTCAATATTTCATTGCAAAGGAAATTGAGTGGCATATCAACTAAAAATCCCTGGATAAGATCGATTTTTCTATTTGCTAAAGCTGGATCTTTGTGCCAGAGGGTGTCGCTGTTCTCTTCTTGATATTTCTTTAGTTCTGCAAATGTGTGCACTGAGTCGTTTGGTATTGTGTGAAATACCTGTAATTAAAAGATGAATATTTTCAATATTATAATTGATTTCTTTAAATTGCCTCACTGTAATTGTGTAGCTTTTCATTATTTAAAAAAAATATACAGAGTGAAAAAGGTGATGAAAAGATAAAATAAAGGAAGAAAATAAAGAAAAAGAGAAGGGTAATAAAAGAGCAAGCAGGATAGAGCATAGATAAAAATAAAAGAGAGATAGAGGGAGAGAGAGATAATAGAGAGAAAGAAAAATGAAGATATAGAATCAACAGAGATAAATATATAGTAAATGGCCATATTCTATTAATTAAAAAATGTAGGTATTTGGCAACACTACATTATTTATGTCACTCAGGAATAGGATAGTTTTCTAGCAGTAAAAGAATTATTAAAATCGGATTAGTCTTTCCAGAAAAAACCTTCAATTTACAAAACATACAAAAATTCAAACAATCAAATGTTCGTTATGTATCACTTACTTCTTCATAATAATCAGTATTTCGTTTCGAAGTCGCCTTCCAAATGTTATTATAGAACTCATTACAGCAGGGATCGTCCAAGGATAAGCCAAGCCTCGACAAATCTTCCTCCATCAGACCTAAATGTTCCCGAAACAGTCGCTTCCTTAGAGCACCAGCGACTCTGCCGCAGGGGAACGGTTTGTTATTGAGCGTGCCGTCGTCGAATTCTTCATCCTATAAAAAACATTGTGTAAATCAATGCGAAATATTTTAATAGACCATAATTAATAGGGATTTTTTCCCAACTATGAACCTTTGTACAAAGAAATTGGTTATTCTTTAACCCAACAAAGCTAAATGCCCGTGTTAGGAGTTGGTCACGTCAGTAAATCCAACGCCTGAACCACTGAATATTTTTATTGAAAATATTGTCCGTCGTTAGTTGCGACTTTTCTTCATATTTCAAATAATATTTGGAATCTCCGTTGGAAAATTTCTTTGTCTTTTAAAGCGATTCAATCAACTCAAATTTTGGCTTCATTGGCCAAAAGACAACAAGAAACAGTGAGGATAGGTAGGATATCCCATGGAAGTGCTTCCAAAGTTTTTCACGCAATTTTTGCAAGATGTTGCTTAGGGTTGTTGTGCTGAAAGATAATCTAACCATGTCATATGTCATTTTTGATATGAAGAAACTTTAAAATTATGCTTAATTGAAATAATTCTAATCAGTCCTTTAATAATAATTAAGCCTCCAACTAAGCATCTATCATCATTATTGGTCAGTTTTTGAATCCTTTGTCATCATTTGCGCCATGTTTTAATAAATAAAATATTAGCATTTCCCGCAGATTATTAAAAGTTGAAAATGAATAGCAAAACGTCAGTAAACTAAATTGAAATAGTTTTGCTTCCTACCTGCAGTAACACAGCAATCTCCGAGTCTCTCTTCCCAATCATAGATCTATCATTGATGTTCGCAGAGCCACAAATGAGGAACCTGTCGTCGGCTATCAGCAGCTTGGAGTGTACGTACACCAGCTCCGTCACCGGCTCCCCATCCAGTACGGAATGAGTCCTGAGGCCGTGGAATGTTATGTAGTCTGATGGGTCCGGGACTCCAGCCTCGTACAGACGGGTTAATATGGCTTCTCTACTCCTGGAATAAATTATTGTCATAACGTTACATGCTTGTCTTTGAGAGTTATCGTCTACTATTGTACATAAAACCCAAGATAGATCAAGTAACTAATTCTGTTTTTTGATTTTATAATATCTATAATAACATTATGAGGAGGTTCTAATTTTTGAGACTTCCGATCTAATTTCGATGATCCTTTTACTAATAATAAAAAGTTAAATTTTCTTATTGAATCAGTAATAAATAGTCACTGAACTAAGAGAGAGATAAGAGTTTTCAGTTTGAGAAAAATTAAGATTGCTTCAATAGTTTTTTTCAAAGTATTTTAATTAAATATCAAAGTAGATCTAAACCCATGCCAAAGAAATTATGTCATAGACTATGTATGGGAGGTCATTTATGAGCAAGGATTATAATACTAATGCTAAGATAAAATAAAAAAATGATAGCAAGATAGTAGCTTTTGTTACTATCACTGCATAGTATAAAACAAAGTCGCTTTTCGTCTGTCTGTCCCTATGTATGCTTAGATCTTTAAAACTACGCAACGGATAGCTATTTGGATATTATAAATAGAGGTTTGATTATTACCTGCTAATACTTTGATAGTTCCAATGCGTGACGGCGTGGAGCGAAGTGCCTGAAGCTGTTCCAACTTCCCCCTCAAACCCAGGCAACAAAGGCATCACAACAAACACTCGGAATGTTTCGTTCGCCCGAAACGCTCGCATTATACGATTGAATAGTGCTTCTCCTATCTACAAACAGTAATGTATAAATATTATTGTTTTTCGGTGTAAGGTTTGAGTAGAAGCAACTTTTTTAATTGTAAAAGTCAAAATATTTCAGTATGGAGTTTAAATGTGAAATAAACTTTCAAAAATAAGACTGGCAGATATAAATAATGAAGAGAAAAAAAGTATCCTTTAATTTGCAGTATTTAAAAATAAATATTGGACTATTAACTACATGATTTGCACATTTTTGTAGTCAAGGTAATTTAAAAATAAGTTTTAACATTTTTTTAATTAGTGGAGATTTAGCGTTTTCAAGTAATAGATTATTTTTATTTAATTCCACATTTTTGAGGGTGATATAGAAGTTTCAGAGTTGTAACCTGTTTGAGGATTCAGAATGCTTGGGATATGTTCGATTATTTAACGCTAAATCTCATAATATGTTTTGTTGCATACCTGATTCCTGACAGTGGGATTGGACCTAGAGAGTGTGATAAAGAACTGGTTCTCTATATAGACGTAGTGCTGTGCTCTTGTTATCGTGTCAACGTACGCTTCGTGTATACTCTGCTCTACTGTGTCCGGGTCTAAGAAACCGCAGGACCAACTTGAAACACTCCGTAATACCTAGAATATGGAAAGGAAGGGTTTAATCTGCAGAAGATCCACATAATGGTAAATTATCATTGTTAGTATATTGTTGAGTCGAGAAAAAATGATAATGTAAAGCTAAAACTTGTCACACACATAGAAAGTAAAGGAAAAAGCGTCAAAGACACTTATGACACGCATGATAGGGGCCGCGAACCAGTCAGGGAAAATACCCTCAACAGCATGCGGATTTTCGAATACTTGCGCAATTTTCAGTTTTCCCGTGAGGGGACGGTTTAGAATACAATTCGCCTCTGTCTCTCTGGGAGAGCATCTCGTAAGAGCCGAGTAATCAAGCACCCCTTGGTGGTAGGGGATATGTTTCCCGTTTTTGCTCAGGGTCCATGAAGCCGTAACATGCTTCTCTTCGCTCCCCCTCACTCTATCAATCTAAACAAGAGATACCCTCCAGTTCTGTCGATGTCCATGGGCGACGGTGGCCACTTTCCATCAGGTCCACCTGATCGTCTTCTCGTTTGTCCCTTATCTATCATTAAAAAAAAACACAGAAAAGAAAGGCTCTATTATAATGTAATTTTAAATTTTACCTGACAGGAAGCATTTATAATATCCATATTAATTTGTTCCAAGCCTGATAATGGTTTAATATCACTGTACGTCTTTGGTAGCAAATACGGGTAGTTTGTGTTTTGTCTGAAAAAAAATTTATCTCATCAAATATATGGAAATTTATATTTATAATAATTAAATTCTTATATAGAAGTTACTTTACTTCCACTATTACTATTTACTGGAATGTTAATAATTAAATTCTTATATGGATGTTATTGTACTACTACAGTTATAATTACCTAGCTTTTTCCAATTTGATAGCATTCCACCGTTGTATGAAATGCCTCGCCACGTCTCTAGCGGCAGCGCCTTGGACTACTACACCTATGTCGTGCCAAGGCATTCTGGGTGTTGAGCTTCTGTCCACTAAGTCTGAAATTGGATTAACACCATTTATACTATATTCCACTATTTCATACCCAGTAGCAGTGATGGCCTAGTGGTTAAGACATTGATGTCTTACTCGGGAGCACCTTCTGATCTACTTGGTGCCCGAGCGCTACGCTAAAGGTCTGTATATTAAGTGCGCTAACATAGATAAATTTATTTTATATACTCACTATCACTCCATCAAATTTATTATTATAAAATCGATTCTTGACATCAATAAAAACTATTCGCGAATTTATTATATTTAGTATTTACTACATTCGAGTCAGGCCTATTGTGGTGATTGACGTGAATATCTAGAAATATGATTTACAAAGAATATTAATTTACCAACAAACGGCATATCCAAACTGTTGAAGTCCTTAACAATAAAATTGACATAATCCTTCCCAATCCACAATTTGGAATTTCCTTCAATCCCTTCCAATGTCTTCTTAGTATTCTCCGTAATAACTCTCCCTTCTACTACTTGAGCTAAGGACGTTGGACTTATTTTCATCGATTTACCCAAAACATCAGTCAGCAGGACCTTATCGTTTGATCTCGCGTACTTCTCAGCTTTTTTCCTTTCAGAATCATCAAATTTCTGTTCATTTCTTTCTTCTTCATATGGTGGGTATATAATACTAATAAAGTCTTTTCCGCGATCAGTAATCTTGTTTAATACTTTTCGTTTCTGATTATCGTCGTAGGTTTGGTCACTTTGAATGGTCATTTGCAATAATTGGTCTTCAGGGTTTTGTGGAACAGGTTCTGGTTTTGAAACTTCAGGTATTTCAGTGTCTGTTTCGGTTTCCGGGTCAGTTTCTTCTAATGATTGAGATACATCGTAAATGGGCCTGTAACAAATTTCAATTTTTCAAAAAACAGGCCTTGCATTCCATTTGCTTTAAGATGTTAAAAAGAAATAGCTTAAAATTTAGGAGTACTTACACATTAAGTCCAATAACAATATCTCGAGAATTCTTGGCAAGCTCCAATGAAGCATCTAACCCATTACTCTGTGGCATGTAAATACCTCCTCCTGGCGAACTTGAAGTCTTCTTCCTCATTTTTATAAGAGACTTCGGTTGGGATATACTACCAAGATCTGTCAACCTTGAAGGAAACACAAAGAATCAGTTCTAAATATATTAAAAACTAGCGACTCGCCCTGGATTTGCAGGTACTATGCATATAAACTTTCCTCTTGAATAATTCTGTCTATTGACGAAAGACAACGGAACTGACTTTGTTTTATGGCTTTGCGTTAAATTAAGTAAATTGCAAGATTTATAACTCACCTATGTTTATGATCATCCCATCGTCCATAACACAGATCTATACCGCCCAGAAAAGCTATTGTTTGATCTACAACAACAATTTTTTCATGATGAGCCCAAAAGAATACACCGCCTTTCGCATGATCTGGGTGCCGGAATACCTAAGGAAAATAATTAATTTTTACAAGACAATAGGGTACTTCATAATACAAGTCCCTTACATAATTGATCAGTTTTTAGTATTCTTTCATTCGTTTCAGTCAGTATACTGGTTAATATATTGCTTTTTTTCAAACTATTTTGGGACATCAAATACCTTAATATTTTCACTAGCTAATCTACTTTTACTGTAGAAACTGTTGATACCGAGAGCCATTTCCACTTCTTTGTACAGCATTATGAACACCTTCACGCCTTGCGCCTGAAAATTACAAAATTGTTTAAAATTTATTAAGTGAATATATGTAGATTAAAGTGTATGTATATATATATTCCGAAATTCCACACAAAAAAAGGTTGTCTGGAAGAAATTGCTATTAGCGCCTGAGCACACTTTCTTCTGGTAGCATATTAACATTTATTTCTTTAGTGTGCATATAGTGTGCAATAAAGTATTTTAAATAAAATAAATAAAAGGTGTATAATAGGGAAAGATTTATTATATAAACATTGTATCTAAATTGATTTTAACTTACAGCTTTCCTCTTTAAAATGCTATCCAGCCTCCAGTAATCGCCATTCAGAGCAGGCCTCTTCATATATATCTCAGGGCTCAGCCACCAATCAGCAATGAAGATCTCCTCCCTCGCCAGCTCCATGGCGTCAGCCACGGCGGAAAGGTACGGAGACCCGTCCACGAAGGTGCCCACTGGGGTCACCGCGCGGGCTGGGGCGAATGAGTGGTGCTCGTTGGGGTGAGTGAATTCACGAGCTAAAATACAAAAAGATATTATTTCTACCACTATGTGTGACAGTATTAAATACAATGTAATAAAAGTCTTGGTTTCATACTTCAGATACATACTTGTCCTCGGAGTGGGTTTAGTGGACAAACAGAGATTACAAGTGTGTAGTCAAACGACAGACTGACAATCTACCTGAGAGTTTTCCATTAATATTATTGCGATTCGTTTCGCGATCATGGACTAGAAATACTTGTGAGATTCATGTATCGCATTTGATTTGGAATAAGAGTAAATGATTACTATGAAGATCCATCTTCCAGAGTCTGTTGTCTTGTTTCCAGATAGGTACAACCTTAGTTTTCAAAATATAGAATAAACAGATATCTTCCAAATAAGCGTACTATTTTTAGACTTGCATGCAATCAAGCATTAATAGTTAAATGCTGGCACTGGATTCAAGATCAAGAAGTTGTAGGTTTGATATGCAGTCAATGCTTGTGGCATTTAGCTAAGTTGAAGGAGTAGTTCTCAAACAAAAACAAGTTAACCTCATGTATTACATACCCGACTGATTGGCAACAGTCTTTAAATATTGCATCCATTCTTTACTCTTCCGTTTAGTCCAACATTTGATAACCATCTGCCTGCTCTGGTTCAGTATTTGCAAACCATTGCTTAGTCCCGTCGAGTACATGCCACTTGATACTTCGAACCTTATGAAGAATAACATATTGTCAAAATTTCGTATATTATTCTAGCTACTGAAAAATCTTCTATTAATATACAAGGACTATAAGTAACTATACTTGTAATTAATTCAAAAAAAATATCCGCTTTATGTTACAGGTCACAATATCTTTTATACAGATAATAAAATCGTTATTATTGAATAGCGTACACCCAAAATCATTAATACAGTTAACGATGAAGGTAATCTAAATGAAAATTTTATGGACTTATGGACGAAATTTGTTTAGCACTCACTTATGACACACTATGTTTTAGTTATTGACTTCACATCCGTACTTACATTATCGTATGCTGCATAGAATAAAACAATTAAGTTAAAATATATAAACCTTCATTAACTAAAAAAACTTTTGTTTTTATAATAGGATTTTTTTTTACATTAATAAAGAAAAATATACAGTACTCACCCTTGATCGAATAACATAACTCCCTTGACGATGCCATCACTCGGTCGAATGTAGCCAAAGAAAGTGTCTTTCACAAAAAACCATCGTTCTTGCCATTGCGCACAAACCAATCCAGTACAAAAGTAATTGCATCTGAAAAAATATTTCAAAAACGATGTTACTTTTGGTACATACATATTAATGTAGTCAAAATAATTTAATTTAAAAAATGAAAACTTATCGTAAATTAACCCTTCATATATGTATACCAACCAAAAATATAAACCTAAACATAGATTTAGATTTCACTTAAGTATTATATTATTATTATATCCGAAACCCGATTGGCTTGCGACCACCAGCATGCGAATCCCTCTGCCAAGTGTCATTGACGCGTTCCGGTGGAGTCGCATGTGGGCCAGACTTAACCCTCCCATCCCGTTAATGCTGCGGTTCTAGTGAACCTTGAGTTTTCGTTCAGGGTCCGCTGAAACCGTAGCAGTCTTCTCTTCATTCCCCTTGACACTCTATCTTCGAGGTGGCAACGCATCGGCAAAACAAGAGTCACCCTCTTGTATTGTCGATGTCCATGGGTAACGGTGACCACTTACCATCAGGTGGGTCGTCTGCTCGTTTGCCCCTTAACAGTCATTAAAAAAATACTAACCTGACACACACCGTATGGCCCAGTAAACCAAAACAGTTGCACCCAGCCTGACCAGGTCGAGTAGACCCAGTTCGCTTTTCAATGATACCCTCTTTACCCTTCGTGCCGAGTTCCGATATAAATGATAGGTGGGATACTTCTAGGAACTTTACCTAAAATCAACACTAATATTATAAATACGTTAACATGATTGTTGGTCTTGTGTTTGCTATTTTTACAGGCTGTAATGAAGCGAGGATACGACAAGGGTAGCCTATGGAAGCCAAAAAGAGATATATATGTATATGTTTATGTCGTAAATATGTTTATGTCGTAAAAGCATAATTCCTTCAGGATAATAATGTAACAGGTTTTTCAAGTTGGAAGCGCCTGAGTGATCTAATATAACAAATACAATTAATTGAAAAATAGTAAAATAAATATCTTTGCACATTTGGTTCAGTTCGTTATTAGACAATAAATAAAATTCTTTGAATTATTTCATAATTTGTTATTTTATATATTTTTGCAAGCAGTAATAGCCCAGTGGTTAGGCGCGTGTCTACTCGGGAGGTCTGAGGTCGGTCCTGGGCCCGACGACTATTGCTTGAACGGTGAAGGAAAACATCGTGAGGAAACCTGCTCTCCTCAGAGTTCTCCATTTTCTCAAAGGTGTGTGACCAACCCAACAAACATTTGACCAGCGTGGAGGACCATGGCCTAATCCTCCTCAGAATGACGAGGAGACCCGGCTGAGCAATAGGCCATTAAAGGGTAAACCTTATCTTTGAAATAAGTCTATTTATATCTATTTTTCAGAAATGTGATTACATAAGGTTTAATTCTCAATCATTCTGTTTAGTGTACTTACAGTCTCATGGTGATTTCTATATATAGATATATTAAGTAGATTGAAGAGATACTCCTCAAGTTGCTTCATACGTAATTGAATTCCTTCATAGGTGACCATAACCTCTGGTTTTTTAGGAAATCTGTAAAAAGAAGTCAATAAATTTATTTAACAACTCTATTTAACAAATTTTTGGTTGATTTACATTGTAAAATACTAAAATCTCTATTCAGCCACAACTCCCAATAATCCGGGTAAGACAGGCCATGTGGTGTTGCCATAAATATTCTAATAAGCTACACTATTCCTGAGTAACAAAGGTGATGTAGTGTTGCCATATATTTTTTTTAATTAATAGAATATGACCATACTGTTGCTACTGATCCGATTTTGAAGGTTCTTTAATTGGAGAACGCTATAGTATTTCCGTCTCTCTTCCTCTTTTATACTTTCATTTTCTCTGTTTCATTATTAACTATGCTCCGTCCTTCTCGCTCTTTTATTATCCGTCCCTTTTTTCTCACTTTCTCTTTTTTTATTCAAATAACGAAAAGCTTTATAATTACAGAGAGACTATTTAAGGAGATTAATATTGCTTCAAAAACCCGAAGCGAAGCGAGGGCTGGCCGCTCGTTATTATATAAGGTAAAATAATAAGACAATGGCTTCTTAACGTCAGACATCGACAAAAAATGCAGGTGGTTACGTCAATTTTAGCCCAGAAATTTTTTATCTTATCAGTGACAGGCAGGGAAATGTGATTATAATGGATTACCTTTCAAAACTAAATTATTTCTGTTATTAAATCTAAATACATAATAAGTGATTGATGCACTGTAGATACATTAATTCTTTAATAAATCAATCCCTTATATAACATACAATAAACTGATGTTGAAGTTAATTTGTTTGTAATACTTTTAATGGTTCTTCCTAACGGCTTGACCAATTTCAATGATTTTATTGTACTTATGGTTCATCTTACTGACTTTTAGCTAGCGGTGCCGTTGTCAAGATTTTTTTATTTTATAAGTTTTTCGCACAATTTATTCCACATTTAAGTCGTGTCATGTAGAATTATTAATCTTATTAATATTTAAAATATATATATTATATGGTGAAAAGATGATTAAGGGGGGATCTCTTATTTTTTCTTACAAAGAGGTGGCCCTCCCACCAGTCTCGCTAGCCCTTATAGATCACAAAAATGCAAAAAGTTAAAATTATACTTTGAAAAAGCGTAAACAACAGCGCGAGTGACGAAGTTCGCTCGGATAGAGTGGGGTTTGAGTCCCTGGACTGAAATTCTAATGTAGGTAAAGATGAATAATTAAAACCAAAGTTTATCACTACCAAAAATACAAATTATTAGTACCATTGTAAGTACAAATAAACATTTCTAAATATTGTTACTATGAAAAATAAACAAACGTGCATTATTTTTTTCCTTTAGATTCTTACGTCCGGTGGGTGGGGGTCGGCCTATTCTTATTTTTCTTATAATAGGGGGGAGGGGGTCAATAACTAGCGAAAATAGTCTTACGTAATAAATGAATGGCCCCTTATAAAAATAATTATCAGTGGAAACATTTAAAAAAAAAAATAAGGGACTTTGAAATGCATCTTCGGCTTTCCTCATATTTTTTTCTTATTTTCCCTTAAACATAGTATTATATCAAACTATATTCATAATTTCAATCTCACCTAGGTAGTGCTCCTTTTCTCTTCCTTGGTCTATTTTCCCGCTTCTTAGAATTTCTCCTAGGCATAGCCTGTAACGCGACTTTTTCTGCCTTTTCTTCAGTATTAACTGTATTTTTGAAACTAGCCCTCCTTGATTTATGAGTTTTAGTAGGAAAGGGTATTTTAAGAGACGCTCTGTATAAGGAAAGTTGTTGGTGCAGATATAATATGTGTTTGTAACGTTTTTTAATTGTCCACGTGAAGTCACCATGCTGTAGGTTTATTGTATATCTAGAACAAAAGGAAAATAACCAACCATTAAATAATACATACCTCTAAACAATTAATTAATTGTTTCCTCTTCAGATGTGTAAAAATGGAGTCATTATTCAAAAACACTTGAACGTCAGATATCTGATAGTAGTCCTAAGTCAAAGAAAAGATATTTACCTAAAATTTACCTTCATAAGGCCGAATTTAGTATCATTTTATCTTTAGTTATAAATAATACGTTAATAGCGTACTTATAAAAAGCATTATCTAAACTAACATAACAGATATCAGTGAAAAAATTATCGATGAAAATTGTAACCCGGCCAGATATACCCCTCCCTCTCCCATTCCATTACTGCTGCGGTTCCAATGAACACCGGGTTCTTGCTCGGGGTCCATTGAAACCGTAGCAGTCTTCTCTTCGTTCCCCCTCCTCACTCTATCTTCGAGGCGGCAACTCATCGACAAAACAAGAGATACAACATGGGCGAACTGTGTGTGTAGGTACTATTACTTGATTACTCATACGAGGCAATAGTTTACCATGTAAGGAATACAATTATTTACCTGCTAGGTAAATGCATTATCTACTACATTTCTTGTAATTTCTATAAAAGGATTTTTGTATTACGTACCTATAAAATAATATAGACATTTATTTTCCGCAAGGATGTTATAAGTTTTGTCTATTTACAACCTTAAATATATCTTTTTGTAGATATGACATACACGAAAAACTGAAGCAGTACGTCCTATTTGATATGTATAAGTTTACATATCTTTATCGTAAATATATGATTACTTTATTTTATTTACGAACAGGTATGTTTAAAACTATTTATCTGTTTCTAATAATTCTTTTACTAAAATAAATAAACATAATAAAACGACATACATCACATAGGTAGCTATAATTCTTTTATTTAAAAAATATAGTCTTTTTAGTAGTTTAATTTTTATGTAAATATTAAAATTAGGGACTTTAGTAGAGACTCAACATCGATCACAAAACTTTGATGAATTTTAATAATTTGAAAAAAGTTAATTGAGACGTTGAAAGCAAAAAAGACCTACATATTTTAAATAACCTAGCACTGAGTGCCAAAAATAATCGTTATGAAAAATCCATAAAAAGCTTCAGCGAAGAACAAAAAACAATTAGTATCTACCAAACAAAGTAAATAATATTTACAACTTGGTCTACTATAATAATAGTTAGAAAATTCTTTATCATGTAATATTCAGGTTGAAATAACAAATAAACTAATTATACTTACAAATTAGGATTGATCAAATGTGTCGTTACGCTTCGTTCGTTTTCCACAAATCTGACCTTTATTTCAACGCCCGGAATGAACACTTTTCTGTGCACCGAATTAAACTTCACTGGAGGATTGTGTATAGCTCGGTATGGCACTGAGGTTGCTAATGGCGCTGTAAATAAGGAAAATGTATATATTACTATTTCATATTTTAACTTTCAAATCAACATAATTTATATAATATGACCCTAACAATAATTGCAGTTTTTTAAAACGCCATGGAAAGAAACATTCTGTCTTAGAAAAATCAAAAAAATAAATAATACAGACATAAGGAATAAAACCAAGCTGAATGACGCTCTTAAATATTGTCTCAAAATGAAAGGGAGATGGGCAGGACATATCTCTAGATACATATATAGATCTCCGGTGGATTTCCTCATCACAAAATGGTGGGAGGACGAAATAATACAAAGTGCTGGAAATGAATGGAGAAACTTGGCAAAAGAATTAAATAGAAAAAAATGGAGGAGGACCGTACTTTCAAACCTAAAAGATACTAACAGTACCAACTAAGATATTAATATGCAAACTAACATAAAACTAAATTAAGCAAATGAAATGAGAGAGAGAAAGTGAATGTAACAGAAAATATGGAATAAGGGCTTTATTATTATTATTATATTCTTAATTCCCAAAGACATAAACGGTCACACAGCATTTTTTTTTTCAATAATTTCCTCCCGTTTGAAAATTTTTCGGATTATAGTTTACCTAGTATCTTGAAGGCAAAATAAAGTTCGCTGACCATAACGTGGTGGAATATACGTCAGATGGCTGCTTGACCATGTAACATTTAGATTTTTTTATAGCACAATCACAATTACCATTTAAGTAGTTACCAAAAAAATCACGAGTACTCATAGTCACGAGTAATCATAATATATATTCCTTATGCAGTATACGAATTTGAATCTGGCTCCCCTACCATAACCTTCGTCGTTTCCCAAGCTCTAGTCTACCTCTATATCAAATTTCATCAAAATCTGTTCAGTGGTTTAAAGGTCATAAGCATAGCAGACTTTTCATTTAATTGTTCTAAATACTATTTTTACAGTATCTAGGATTTTGATGAAATTTCCAGACAATATTTTGATTATGTAGATAGCCAAAAAATAATATAATACAGTGTTTGTAACAAGCAAATATTATGTTTGATGGTTCATTAACACTTTGGTGCTAAGCAGTAAAGTAAACACCTGTGCTATCACCTTCAATCGCTTAATCTACACTAATGTAACAAACAGATAAAGTGTATTTTTGTTTTTCATTAAAAGGTTATTCATATGTTAAATATTTATATATACACTTTATTGTAACTAGAGTAACTAGAGTATACAGTATAGTGTAACAATGAGGAGGCAAGTGCAGTGGCACTGTCAAAATCTAAAGAAAGCGAACAGACTGGGAAGGGGTCACCAAATTTAGAATCGATGTACAAAGCATTGCTTTCAGTTAATATTTTTATTTTAAAAAGTTATTTAGCTTATTCCTAAGATTAATGTTTGTGTAATCAATAGTTTTATAAATAATTTGATACTTTTATTTCAGAGGAAAACCACTGAATTTGTTGACGTTATTGGAACCAATTATATGAGGAAACGTACGTAAATCTAAATTTCTCGACAATCCGAGAAGCCCCGAGAAATTAGCCTCGAGAAATCATGAACCCTAACTGTAACAGTATTGTTTTATTACTTTTACTCATAAATTTATTAAGATAGACCTCTTAAATTAATATAATTACCTCAGCTAAATAAAAAAAGCTTTAAAATATATATAAAAAGTTATTAAAGAAAAATACAAAATTTTATCTTATATAAAAAAATATCGTGTCACAGTATTTGTTATCGAACTTCTCCGAAACGGCTCGACCGATTTTTATGAATTTTTTTGTCTATATTTCGTAGGTGTTTGGGAGAAATACAAACAAATAAATAAAATTGGAGTGTCTGTTTGTAATATTAAAATAACGGTACATATACCAAAACAATTTTTTTTTTACATTTTTTGTCTGTCTCTTTGTTTCGGCTAAACTCTGAAATGGCTGGACCGATTTTGACGGGACTTTCACTGAAAGATAGCTGACGTAACAAGGAGTAACTTAGGGTATTTAACATCTAGCTACGACCCATAGGAGCGGAGTAACACGCGAACGCAGTCGCGCGGGTCGGCTAGTTAATTTATATGGCGAAACAACGTTTGCTGGTACTAATAAGTTTATATCATTTGGATATTTTTTTAGTAAAAATAGAAGTACAAGTACAGACAATATTATTAAAAAACAATCTACCACGTAGTGTTTTTCGTAATCTACATAAAAAGAGGTAACCATAAATAATATTATCTATTAAAAAATTAAGCTTTATATCAGCGCGAGCATTAGGCGGAGTTTTTTTAATAACTTTAACATGTTCTTTCTTTTTCAATCAATGGGATGTACAATTTTTTTTTTACGATAGATAAGGGACAAACGAGTAGACGGTCCACCTGATGGAAAGTGGCCACCGTCGCCCATGGACATCGACAAAACTAGATAGATAGAGTGAGGAGGGGGAGCGAAGAGAAGACTGCTGCGGTTTCAATGGACTACGAGCAAGAACCTGGTGGTCATTGGAATCGCAGCAGTAATGGAATGGGAGAGGGAGGGGTAGACTTGGCCCACATGCGGCTAGGCCGGAACGCGTCTATGACACTTGGTGGTCGGATTCGCAAGCCAGTCGGGGAACAGATCCCCTACCACCAAGTGGGTGCTGGGTTACTCGCCTCTTACGAGATAGTCTCCCAGCGGCAGAGGGGAACTGTATTCTAGCCCACGGGTAGAAGTTTATTTCAACTAAAACTAAGAAAAACTAGGACAGTTGATATTTGAAAAAAATCTTTATAATCTAGCTATTATCTTTACTTTTTGTAAATTCGCTTTTTAATAACATATTTCCTGTTTAAAAAGGTAAGTAAACGATAATAAATATTTCTTTTATCAGGGCATTTATCATTTAAAATGTCTTCTTTGTTATATAAGGTACTTAGTCGGCTCACCCAGACTTCACTGCAATTTACCATGTGTATAGCTGACACGTAAGTATAGGTTTGACCTTGAATGCGCAAAGCTATTAGGGGCGAGACAGTGCGTCACACGCGATTAGTTTCTTAAACAACGTTTCAGTTCCCGTGCGTATCAAAATCTGTTTGTCAAAAGCAGCACGCTTACAATGCGCAAGTTTTTCCCACTATTTTTCTCAGACCTAAAGTTAGCTGTCGGCTACACTTAAGTTAAAAAAAAACTACTTTCAATATATCAAGTATCATTTATACTTTCAATTTATCCTGTGTGCTATAAATTTTGTGTAATAGATGTGCAACTATATATTTTTTTGGTACATAAATAAATTAAATAAAAAAAATTCTCCGTCGCCTAGTCTCAGTACGTATGATAAGGTAAGTATTATATGGTAGGTAGTACTATTTCAGTATACAATTTAGAGGCTAATATGTAAGCGAAGAGATGGTAACTAGTTTGTAATAATGCTTTTACTCAGACCTAAAGTTAGCTGCCGGCTACTATACCTAGATTTATCAAAAAATGTTTAACTTTCAACCATCGTGTTTTCGGGATAAAAAGTAGCCAATGTGTTAACCCTGGTTATAAAGTATCAGTGTGCCAAATCTCATTGAAGCCCTTTTAGTCATTTTTTGTGAATGAGTAACAAACATCTAAACATTAATTTTATAATATTAGTAAGATAAGAAATAGCTAGTCATCATAACGTAGTACTATTGCAAGTATAGACGATCGATATATCTTCAATCAAGCTCTTTTCTGAAAACGCAAAATAATTTCATACCCATAAATAAAGTTGGATAAAATAATCCATATTGTAGTTTTAGTGTAGGTGTTAAAATAGAACAATATTTTTATCTATTGATAAGCTACTAGAGCACATTCATTAAACCAGTACTGACAACGCTTAAAGCTTTTTGCTAAAATTTAAAAAACTTTTCCCCAAATAAATAAAGTTTACCTCCCCTTCAAAATGGAACTTTTTATAGAAATGAAAACTTAAAAAAAACATCTTTGACCTAGCTATGTTTATCTATTTTTTGACTGGCTAAACAAAATGTATTAATTTTTTTCTAAACTAATTTTTTACAACTTTTTTAATCTTATATATCACAACATATATATTTCTAGATAACATATATAAGTAGTAGTCTTTCTTCTATAAAATGCAACTTTTCTTTATAGACTATTTTTGGACCGGTAAGGCAAGATTTATTAATTGTTTCTTCTAACGACTTGTTAAGTTTGAATTCTTCTTTACAAACAGATTTTTTATCTAATATATAAAATTCTCGTGTCGCAGTGTTTGTTAAAAACTCCTCCGAAACGGCTTGATTTATTTTTATGAAATTTTGTGTGCATATCGGGTAGGTCTGAGAATCGTTCAACATCTATTTTTATACCCCTAAGTGATAAGGGTGGCCCCTTGTCAACAATGTCTTCTTTATATGTAAATCAAAATAACATTACAATGACTGTAGATCTAATTTTATATTTGCGCATTGTTCCCTTAAATAATACACACAAAAAGATTATTACAGTTAAGTTAGTCATCGTACATGTCCCGTGTAATTATTTTGTTTACTGATTAGAATGAAGTGCGATATCAGTGACTCATTAATGCGTTAGCTTGATTATACACGGGTGATTGGAATGATACATGAAAATTGCAATACTTATTTTATTCATAACTAGCGGTCCGCTCTGGCTTCGCAGTTACATTCTCTACAATAATATGCATGTATTACACGTATAAAGCTTCCTCTTAAATCACTCTATCTACTATAAAAAAATAAAGTTTACACAACTATAACCCGGCTACGTAAAAAAGTGGTCTAAAAAGGACGAAACAAGAAAATGATTCAGATAGAAACCGTGCGGTTCTACCTTGAATATGATTATATTAGAGGAACATCTCCACATCATACATGGGTGCGACCACGGTTCTACCTTGACCATTTTTATACTTATGCATTTCTGTGTTTCTATCTGAATTATTTTCTTGTTTCGTCCTTTTTAGACCACTTTTTTACGTAGTCAGGTTATTGTTTTTTAAACTTTATTTTTTTATTTAATAGTTTTCCGTTTCTCGATCGAGATAACCTTTATAATCTTATATTGTAACGTAATGTTGGTTTTTATTTGCTTAAACGAGTAAATAACTGCAACGACAGGACCGCGCGAACTATACGATCGCATTTTAAACATATATGTTGACATAAACAATAACATATATATACATGTCTGTAATGTACTCGCCAGGACCTTTCTTTTGATACCAAACTCGCGATAATTAGCTCAGTTTAATTTTTTTTCGAGGTTAGAATCTAAGGTATGATTTCCGTTATAAAAAAAATATATTATGAATCTATTGACACATCATTCATGAAAATTGGTTCATTAGTTTAGGCGCTAGAGTGGAAAATACAAACATACATAGATACATACATGGACTGCCAAAATCATAACCCTTCCTTTTAACTTCGCCGTAGTCGGGTGAAAAAAAAGCGCATTAAATCCGTAGGGACGGAAGTAACTTTGCCACCTGTCCCACCGCCTATTTAAACCTTCAAAGGTAGCCTATGTCATTTCTCAAGTTTTAGTCCACAAAAATAAACTACAGTGAAACCTGGTTAAGTGAGACATCAAGGGACCTGCAAATTGGTTTCACCCAATGTCTCAGATATCCAGGTATAAATAAATATCTGTCTCATTTAGGGTTTTAGAGGGTTTCATCAATAGAGGTCAGAATACAGGTTATTTCAGTTATAGAAGTGTGATTATAAAATTAAATAATGTGTTATGTAAACATTATAAATGAGTTTTAATCAAAAAATAAATAATATAGGTATATATAGGTATAATACCCATATAAATGTAATTATGTAACTATGAGTTTTTCATGTACGGATAAAGATTTTAGCCTTCATTTTTAAATCCGTATGATAGTAAAGCAAAACTAAAACTGAGGGTCATTGAGGCTCAAAATTATGTACATAGCTAAGTGCGGAATTTGAGGGTATAATACGAATAAGTAAACAAAAAAACGATGTTATTTCAGTTACAGAGGTAATTCAGTGTCAAAGTGTTGGAACCTCAGCATGAGTTCGGGTTATGGAGGTTTCTCACTTATCCAGGTCATACTCAACCAGGTTTCACTGTACTACTAAATTTCCTTATTTATTTTCTTCATGGAATAATAATATAACTTTAGATCTACTATCATAACTTAGTGTATTGTGCTTAACTAGTTGTTGGTGTAAGAAAAGAAAGCCCTTGTTAGTTAAAGCTTATGAAGGAACGAAATTAGTCAATCTTTACTCGACATATCTATTAGATTTGTTTTGTTTGGAAATCTGGCTTCCAAAAATAGAGGTACATAATATAGTCAAGACTGATCTAGAATCAGTTAAAGGTGCGAAAAGTTATGAGACAAATCGAATGAAATGTGAAGTCTTAATAGAGGCACAATAAAAGTACAGTGGTTGGCATACATTTTTTACTGATGGATCAAAAATGGATGAAAAACAAGGGGCTGCTTTTTATTACCCCAAAATTTATTATTCTAGTTTATGTAAGGTGAAGAATCAAGTTTGTATTATGACGTTGGAACTCACTGCTATTTTGGAAGCTATAAAGTATGCCGTCGATAACAACATAACTCCTACTGTAATTATTTCAGATGCAAAAGCGCTCTGCAACACTTGGCTCGATGCGTCTCTGGGCGTAGAGGTGTATCGCTCACAACATACTCGAAAATATTTATAATTTAACACAGCGAGGTCGTGTTTTGATATTGCAGTGGGTACCAGCGCATATGGCATTTTTGGAAACGAAAAGACTGACAAACTAGCAAAATTAGCCAACGTCACAGGTACGGAGACGAGTACGTATACGCCCGTATTACTCTAAAATGCTCCCTAAATTTAGGATTTTGGTATTTAATCGTCGGAAGGAGCATTTGGACCCCGACCACTTCGAACAGTCAAAACTAAAGGGAATTTAGTTTAAAACTATAGTTTGTGAGCCTTTTCGAAGTTCATGGTTTGAAGATGTTACATTAAAAAAAAGCATTGTGAAACTGGCCTTACGGATTCGTTTAGGACATTATTCACCTAGGAAATATGCATATTTAGTCAAAAAAGGATAGAGGATATGCAGCACTTGTTGATGGAGTGTGTCAAACTCAAACTCAAAATATTTTATTCAAATAGACTTTTTACAAAGTACTTTTGACACGTCAGAAATTGGTCAGTCAGTCAGTTTGTCTGAAGCTACCACCAGTTCGGAAAGCAGTTTCCTGATGAGAAGAACTGGAAAGAAACTCAACAGTTGCTCTTTTCAAAATGCCATTGTTTACATCAGTCTGTTTTACAAAGGTATAATCATTCAGCTGAGCATCAACGTCATTTTGAATCCTAGCTTATAATTCAAATAATCTTGTACAGAGTAGTAAGCTTTATTTACTAAACACTTTTTTATTCGAGTTTAAAATTGCTGAAGTGGCAAGTCTAATATAGTCTGTGGGATCTTATTATAGATGCGAACACCAAAGCCCATGAAACTATTATTAACTTTGTGGAGACGATAGTATGGCGTTACAAGTTTATTTTTATTTCTAGTATTCATACTGTGTGTGTCACTATGTTTGGAAAATAACGTAATGTTCTGCCTAATGTATACAATGTTACAATAAATGTATTGTGACGGCACTGTAAGAATACCTATTTTATTAAAAACATCTCGAAGGGAATCTCTAGCTCTTAGATTATAAATGGCTCGAATCTGGCTGTATCAATGTCAGTTAATTGCCTTACTTTTCTTACTGCGTTAGCTGCGGAGCTGAGTCTTCCCGCCATAGATGATAAATGGGAGTTCCACTGAAGTTTTGAGTCTAAAGTTTTTCCCAAAAAAATCGATGAGTCGGTTAAATTTAATATTTCATTATTTAATAAAAGGGTGAATTGCTGTTTTTTAACATTCGGTAAAGCAAATTCCACACATTTAGTCTTTTTTGCGTTTAGTACTAAATTATTAATCGTAAACCATTAAAGAACCTGCGACAATGCACTGTTTACATCGTCGTAACTGTGTTGGTTTCTCTTAACTTTGAATATAAGAGAAGTGTCATCAGCAAAAAGTACAATGTCGCATAAATTCCTCACGTAGTATGGCAGATCATTAATATAAATCAGGAATAAAAATGGGCCCAATATAGAACCTTGTGGAACGCCCATTCTTAAGAAGGATCCAGAAGATTTTTCACCATTAATAGCAATATTCTGAATCCTTTGGGTAAGGTAAGAAGCAATTAGATCAAGTCCTTTATCACTAATACCATAATAATTGAGTTTTTTTAAAAGCGTTTCATGTTGAACACAATCAAAGGCTTTTGACAAATCACAAAATACACCTATAGTAAAACCATACCATAGAAAAACCATATTGCTCACTATGAAAAATATTATTTTTTCCAAAATACTCCAAAAGTTGATTTAGTATAATTTTTTCAAAAACTTTACTTAGTGATGGTAATATAGAGATAGGTCTGTAGTTACCAGGATCGTTTTTGTCACCATTTTTAAAAAGAGGTATAACTTTACTGTGTTTCATTAAATTAGGAAACGATCCTAATTTAATGACGATGTCAGGAATTAATCGGAAAGAGTAGCGATCATGGGACAATACGATTTGTATGTTTTAGATGTAGGATTAATTCAGAGCATTTTAGTAATCCTATCTCGGAAGTTGAGTTGTCTTTGCACTTGGTAATTTAGTTACTGCTGTTTAACTTATGTCTTTGTTACGATGAGGTTGACGTGTCAATAAGAACAAAAGCCCCTGAAAGTATAGAATAAAAAAAAACACCATTCATTTCAATTTGATTCTTCACTTATAAATGGTGTTACAAATCCAACTTCGTTATCAATTTATAGATTTAATATAAATAGTACCGTTATACAATTGGTTTAATGGTTTTGGTCAATTGACTAAACGACACCTATTAATTTATGTTTTAGTAATGTTTGATTTTGTTACCATGGAGTAACACCGGTAAAGTTAAGAAATACTGAATACTTTGTTTAGTTAGTGTTAAATCCTACTAATTTAATATGTATTATAAACGCGAAAGTTTGTTACTCTTTCACGCAAAAATTACAGAATCGATTTAGATGAAACTTTACAATAATATAGCTTTTACATCAGAATAACATATAGACTATAATCGTATAGTGTGAATTATCCAAAATATAGCGGGTGAAAGCGTGGGGCGCAGCTAGTACATACTTATTGAGATCACAAAACAATTTAGGTTAATTGTTAATTAATTGACAATACGGTAAATTACGGTTTTGTTACTAAGTACTCAGATATGATATAAAAAGAAATAATTTGGCCTTCTGTCTTAAAAATTATGCTCTATTTTAACACACACTTTTTTGGTAGTCATATTACGGAATTTGAAGCGTCAGCAGCTCAGTGGTTCAGGGATGGGTTCAAATCCCAGTCATTGCACTACTGACGTGGCCCCCTGCTAACATAAGCGTTTTGGCTTACTTAGAGGGGGTTAAGGAATAACTAGTAGTATGTGATCCATACTGCTAATAATCTTTAAACAAAAAAATTAATAAATTGGATACAGCTACTGGGTTAACATTACTATTCCTATTTATATTCTTACAAGATCTAAAAAGGAAGTATCCAATAATACTCGAGTTGCTTGCATTTTGTCTAAGAAAACATATCCTTGGAAATCAAATACATAAATCCGAGCATAATTCAGATATCTTAAGCTCAATTGGTATACTTTAAAATCTACAAACATAAATTATAGTATAGACAATAGGGGATAATAAAAAATCGACGACTTTTTTTGAATCTCGAGTGAAAAATTATTAGTTTTCGATGTTTTAAGAACCCCCTATAAAGGAAAGCTCAAAAAAATTTTTTAATTTTTTCAGATTTCAAATATCACCAAAAACCGTTTTTTTAAATTATTTTTTTTCTCGTTACGGTATAATTGTATAGACCAAAAAATAAAAAGTTTCTGATAGTTACAGTACATAATTTAGATATTGAAAAGTCGCTTATAATTTAATTTAATTTACTAGTGCAAAAATCTGAAGCAATGCAAAAAATAAGTAAATTATAAAACATCAAAAACTCAAATTTTTTCACTTGTGATTAAAAAAAAATATTCGTTTTTTTTTGCGCCACCCTAATAGTCAAGTTTGTCAATGCAATTTATAATTATTATTCTATAAGCAAAATTAATTACTTACACAAAGCATCTATTTCCTCTTTACTGACTTTTTCTACATCTATAACTGACAGAGATTCTGGTACAGCGAGACTCTCATCAAAATCAGAGTCTAAGCCTAGTGTCAGGGAATCCAAATTTTGAAATATTCCCTGCAAACAGTCCCCCGGGCTGGTCGTAGGTGTTGGGGTGTCCATTCCGTAATTTGTGTAGCCGTAGAGTTGTTCATCTACAATAATATTAATTTTTATTTAGGTGCTACATCTGTAGAACAAATAATAATATTTAAATTGGTTATATAATGAAATAATATTTCAGTTATTAAATTAAAAAAAAATTAATTATAGATATAATGAAACTTTTTACAGTCCTTTTTACAAAAAAAATCAATACTTTTTTATATATTTATAAATTGATTAGGACTGTCTTATCTATTACATTTCTTGCTTTTAGTTTGAGTGCTTGTGACAAGCCTTATCTTATAAAGAAAAACAATCATAACAATAAAAAAGTAACAATAGCAGTTGTGCAATTACTTGTAAAAATCCCCAAAAGATATATAATTATCAATATCTAGATTCGCTAAGTATATGTTGCCAATCTAGGGAGTAAAATTAAGTAAATAATATTATGTTTAATTGGTTCAATTTCTACAATCACACCTACAGTTATTATTAATATCACATTGTGGTTTCCCCGACACCACATTTAAGTGATAACTATACTCATTATATTATAACTAATAATATTTTATGATAAAAAATAAAGTTGGTAAGAACAGATGTATTCTTACAAACAACTACTAAACAATTTGATAAACATATATAAAATAATGTAAAGTAATTTATGTATGTTTATTGAAATACTAAAATGAATACAAGAAAAATCCACTTTACCATTACCATTGCAAATAAAAATAATTTAATATTATTTCTAAGCTTACTTAAAACCTCTGTGAAAAATTTGTAATAATTATTAATAATCTGTATTCAATATTAAAAAGAAATATCAATAAAAAATTGAAAGGATATGGCAGCATTCAACTAAATGCAATAACATTAATGATTAACCGGTCTTCCTATTAGATGAGTCATATTATTCAGTTTTTAGTATTATATAATGTATTGTATATTATAGTTATTATACTTTAACTATTCAATCTTTCATAGAATATAAATTTAGTGATGAAACAATACAAGTACATACTCGATACTTTTCTCCAATACCATATACTTTTATTAACTATACTTTAAAATTAAGTATAGAGTAGGTATCGGTCAAAAGTACTCATATCAGTATGGTGCCTCCAAAGTTGATGAGTTTCCAATCAGGCACAAGATGCTTCTAAAAATTAATATTTTTTTATGATTTTTTACTATAAATGTTATGGTTTTTACTATAAATTTTCCATAAACTATTCAGTACAAGATACTACACACTTTTCAATTGATACTGAGTAAGTATTGATACTTAACAACCAATAGAGTATTAAGTAAAAGTATTGTTTCATCCCTATATAAATTTTAATAAATATTATAAAATGTGTATTGGTATTTAATATTGTGTGTAGTGTGTAACACTAACACTACTCCCTTGTAACCATTGCACAGGAAAACACATATTATATTTTAAAAAAAACACAATAACAGCACAGGCACTACCTCGCTTTATAAGGTTATGCAAACTGAGATTAAGTTCAGACCGTTCCATACGTTCTCTTGTTTGTTCAAGCAAGTCTGGCGTCACGGAGTACCAGCCAGGTCGCTGATACAATATATTCTGCCCATTATACACTATGAATTTAACACTTGTATACATAATCTAATGATAAGATAACAACACTTGCTTTACTCGCATAAAATTCGGTCACAGTGAAACTGTTCATTTATTGATTGATTGTCGTGCTTAACATCAAGCAGTTTACGGTCAAACGCTTGCCTAAATAAGATTTAAAAAAAAAATACACGCTTCATTGAACTTTACAAGGTTTACAATTTCGTTATACGGTTATACGCGACACTGGCTGAATGTTTTGTGTAAAAGCCATAATTAAAAAAAAAGCTGAATATAATCTATGATCAAATTAAATTAAAAAAGTAAGTTGTACTTACAAAAATAACGCCTCTATCTTAGATGACTTTATTCCTGAATGAAGGCGAGTTTCATGGCGAATAAGACCAATGGATTGGAATAGTTATCGTTTGAATCATTCATCTAATTACTTATCGAGTCAAGGTTCTTCGTGTTAAATAAAAACTATTTGTAAAGGCAAACAAGAACCCTCCTTCAGTGAACCAAATACTAGCAGTGACGTCAGACGATGACGTTTAGTGAGTCTATAGTCAGTGCTTCCAAACATGTTGGTAATTTTTAATATGTATTATCATTATTATTGAAGTGAAAACTTCTTTAGCGGCATTCTGCACTTAAGAGATGCGTAAAAAATGTTAAACTCGCGTCAGGGCACGTAACCTGATCGTTACACTTCTGGTCTCGCCGTATGTAAGCCAGACCTCAATAATACAGATTGTTTTTATTGAATTTTGTTCTTTGGGTTACTTAAACCGTACAATTATCATTTGTTTCCAAAGTCCCGTGACACGTTCTGGTCTCACCGTACGTAAGCCAGGTCAATGATACAGTTCAGTTTTTGAATTTTGTTCTTTGGGAATATTAAAAAATGCACAACGTCATTAAGATTTTCACTTCTGCCGGCACTCTCCCAGTGCAACCTGATTTTTTATTAATTTATTACCGACCTCAAAGAAGACTTTTTAAATATTTCGACCGCCAAGTGTCTCCGACGCGTTACAGTCGAGCGGCATGTCGGCCAGATCTACCCCATTCCTCTCCTATTCCATTCATGTTGCGGTTCCAGTGAACACCGGGATTCTTGCTCAGAGTTCACTGGTTATTGTAACTATAGCTAAGTAAATAAGTAATATTATATGGATTAGTAATTAATAATAATAATCTACCAATTTCAATCTACCAGTAAAAGTTTGAAAAACTCTGGCTAGTATTTCATAGATGAAACATCAAAACATGAGAGTTGTCATTGTGACGTTAGGCTTGTGTTCAGAAACGGATGAATTGATATAAGTATAATTTATGTTTGATAACTAAGTAAAAAATTATATTATTTAACAAAAGTAATAATTTTTTTATTGTATGAATAGTTATGATTGACAGAAAACAATAATAAATAAAATAAATAATAGCGCCTTAAATTTTTTATTAGCAATATTACTAAAAAGTGATTTAAATACATTGCTTTTTAAATTCAAAGTTTTTGAATAAAATAATGCCAATGTTGAATACTATATGAGTTAATTAAAACACTTAATTACCTTAACTCATTAATAGCACACTACACAGCCTGGTCTGCCTTCCGCTCTGGCTGATGTGTGGTTTGGCAGACGTCACACTTCGAGGACATTACGAGAACTCTCAGGAGTGCAGGTTTCATGTAGACAATAATATATAACCTTGAGTGTGATAGACTAGAGTAAGTCTCACTGGTGTTGGTGCACAGATTTTTCATTTCTACTAGTTTTAATTATTAAAATCTGATGCCTAATTATCTGATGCCTAAAAATCTCGCCCCCTAAAAATCTCGCTAATTTAAAATGAAATGGGAACTAATTTTTTGAGCTGTTATTTAAATGTTCGAGATGTTATTATGATCAGTTGAAAAACATATTGAGCAGTTATTTAATTTAATTTAATTGCGGTTGATTAATGATTGCGACAATAAAACATGGACAGTAATAAAAAATCAATTAGTCGGTTATTTTATTATACAATGTCAATTCTAAAAATAATTGAGCAGCACATCATTTGTATAAAATGTATATGTGTAAACATATAATTGGCCTGTCCATACGCTTGAAGTACGCCGTACTTCTAGTTGAAGCTAAAAACATTCCACTCGGACAAAAAAGAAAGAGAGGCAGACCGTCGAAAGCAAAACCTGCTCTTATTTACAAATTCTATGTCATTTTAATTACTTAAGTATGTTTCGAATTACGAATAAAAGTTAAAAGTAATTTAATTTTTCATTACTATTTAAGTACTGTTTTTATTTATTTATAGAATTGCTTAGAATGAGATTTCTTACCGACAAATTCCGATTTATTACTGCCCACACGTAACCGCTCGTTCAATAATTTTTACCTCCCATTTAATTTTTTTCCTGCTCAAATATATATTTACTGATCCATTTCATTATTTTTTATTACACATTTTTGTTTACTTCACTCCTTAGTTTTATTATATCCTTTATTGCACATGAAAAAAAAATTGTTACAAAATGTATAATAAAGACTGTTGTCAAAGGCGGGCTTATCTCTAAAAGAAATCTCTTCCAGCCAACCTACGAAAGTGAATAAAAGTGTTGTATAGCGGGCAAAGATAGTGCAAAAAATACTGTTATTAAATAATTAACGACAATGATATAAGTACACACTTTTACATGCATACACATACATACATAAACATACATACACACTAATAAACATATATATATACTTACCTAAATAAATACATACATGTACATATAAACACATAAATATAGAACAATATCTAAATAAAATATGTTTACATATTCGATGATTTTGAAGAATAAATTTGTGCAAGTAAATGCTGTTTTACTTTATTTTTAAAAGAACCGATTGAGGGACTATGATGGATGTCTTTTGGAAGCTTGATCCAGAGTTCCGCCGCACGTACCGAGTGGAAAGCATATTAAATTTGGATCGTAGATATGATGGTGATTTGGGATCATTAAGAATATTAAATAATACCGAAAGAATCTGCATATCACGGCGAAGCCGGATAGGGAGCCATTTAAGTCGAGCGCGAAAGGAGGAAACATGGCCATACTTACGTATACCGAAAATAAAGCGTATAGCAAGATTTTGAAGGCGCTCTAATTTGTTAACTAGCTCCTCAGTCACATCTAAATAGCACACATCGGCGTAGTCGAGAATGGGCAGTAAAAGAGATTGCGCAAGTATAATTTTGGTGCGAATGGGTAGAAAATATTGGAGACGCTTGAGAGAATGAAACGTAAAATGCATACGTTTACTAATTTCGTTAACATGAGATACCCAAGACAAATTGCAGTCCATAACAAGGCCCAACTTCTTGACTTTATTAGAATAAGGAATAGGGACTCCAGAGTATAGGATGTCAGGTACTGTATTCCAGTCAACCCTACTTCTCAGTCTACTACTGCCAATGATTATAGCTTGAGATTTTTTAGGGTTAACGAGAAGACCAAAGGATTCAGCTCCAGATTGAACTGCAGTAAGAAATTTATTTAGGTCTGCAACCGTCTGAGGAAGCTTACTTAATACACAATGTCTATTTAATTTTTTAACTGCTGAACTAGTTATTAAACGTGGCATTTATAATTTTTAACTTACCAAAACTTCTATTTACAACTGTCTCTTTAAATCAATGCCATTTAAAATCTATGTCACAGGTATATTTTTAACTTTACGGGTAAGATGCCAAGAGTTGTCGATATTCGGTCTTTTCGGCCATTTTTTGACTATTCGGTATTCAGCCGAATAGTCCCCAATATTAAATCGCGATAAAAAAGAATTACTCACAAATATTTTTATGTTATCAATAACAACATATTAATACTTAAAATCTACCAGTGGTCATTTATGTTAGCATTTGTTGATAGCAAACGATTGTGCTTTGCCCTATAAATTATGCCTACTTCCAATTATAGCCGCTCACTGTATACACTACTACCGGGAGATGATACATAAATCGTAGGAAATTCTGTTAGATTAAGATACTGTTTTACGTCTGCTAACCACTACTTATAAGGGTCTGATGACCTATTTACAAACAAATCGCACGCAAAAGATTCTAAGTGTTGCCGAATATTCTACGCTTCGGCCAAGAGATTCGCTGAATATTCATTATTGGGTCAAACCTAATAAACCCAATTGTACCCACATATCATAGACCAAAAGCAGGAACTGGAACAGGAACAAGAGATCCTCAATTAGAGTGCAGCACCATATCTGGTATGAGTGATGGATCAATTCTAATGCAAGATAACGCCCGGCCACTCACCGCTCAGGTTGTACAAGAATACATTCAGGAGGTTGGTATCAACTTGATGGCCTGGCCATCAAGAAGTTCTGACCTGAACCTGATCGAATACGCTTGGGATGAGCTTGGAAGGCTGGTCAGATCACGCAGACGATCTCCTGTCACCCTCAATGAATATGTAATTAATAAAGGGTTAAAAGTATTTAGATGTTTATGTAAATTCGTTAAACCCACGTAGGGTATACATCCAGAGAATATATTTATACTATATAATCAAGTGATTCAGCCTATTGTTACATATGCTGCCAGTGTTTGGAGCTCTGCAATTAAGTATAAATATGTAAGAAATTCCCTTCAGTCTTTTCAAAGAGGGTTTGCCCTCAAAATAATTAGAGGATTTAGAACTGTTTCAACTGTTTCTTCGATCGCTTTAGCCCAACTCACCCCACTTTATTTAAAAATTAAAGAAATAGCCCAAATTGAGAACACACGCATTACAGGCAAATCTGTATTTCTCCCGGATGATTTAGAATTTGATAAACCAACCCCGGTATCCGAACTGATACACCCATCACTTAAAGAAGAGATTATAACCAGCGTAGCAACTTCTGAAAGGGAAATAGATAGCCACTGTAATTCCAACACATACCGCATTTTCACTGATGGCAGCAAAGATGAGGATCGAAATGTGGGGGCTGCTTTTATAGTTTATATCCCGGACAACACTAAATTTATTAAAAAGTTAAAATTACATGCTGCCTGCTCAGTTTTCCAAGTAGAGCTCCTGGCCATTAGGGAAGCCACGAGTTGGATACTGAACAAAAACATAAAAGAAGCGGTTATTTTCACGGATAGCTCCAGCAGCCTAAGTGCAATAAAAGACAATGAGAATACAAACTCCTTAGTCACATATATTCAAAAAAATATAAGACGGATTAAGGAGCGGAAATGTTCGATCCGACTTGTATGGGTCAAGGCTCACGCAGGGCTCATCGGAAACGAAGAAGCTGATCAGGTTGCACAAAGAAGCCTCAAAATTGTGCCAATCCCCAGATTTTGAAAAAGCTCCTATCAGCTTCATTAAACACCAAGCCAAAATTGAAACCATTAATAGTATGGAACAAGATTATCAATCAGCATCCACAGGTGCGCTCACTCGAACATGGTTCCCCACTTTAGAGTCTATCCGAAAAGTTTTCAAAAATATCAGCCATAATTTCAATCTAACTCAAATTCTTACAGGACACGGTTATCAACGTGAATATTTATATAGATTTAAAATTAGTGATAATGTCCCTGCGACGGAAGAACAGTTCAAAGTATTTCCCATCTTCTTAAAGAATGTCCAAAATTTGGAAACCATAGGTTTATCCACGAATCGATTTGCAATAACTTACAACGCGATCCGTACAACTTAAGCGAGTTATCAGAGAAAGACAAGGGAATCAAATCATTTTTGTCTTTTACAAACAGCATTGTCCATACATTAAAAGCTTTCAATAGAGGCGATGTCGTGTGAATCATTTATGTGTCTTAGTAGTTATATATAGTAGAATAAATAACAGTATTTAATTTAATAAGGAATAATAATTAAGGAAAAGTGCAAAAAATAAAATTGATTAATTATTAAGTTATGTAACGTTATGTATATATAAGTTTTCCTTAAGACTATTAGGTTTATTTAAGTTACTTGTAAATATTTCTCTCCCCTATTGACTCATTTCTTCCTAATGAAACAGTTTCTTCTCAACAAATTGGCTTTTGGCTACTTGCATCCCATAGCGAGGGCCAAAATATAGCCCATGCACTACAGTGCATTTAAAAAAAAAAAAAAAAAATCTGTCGCGCTTTTGCGCCAAAACTACTAAACGGATCAAAATGAAATTTGGTATGCAGATAGTCTAAAGCTAAGCTACTTTTTAATGCGAGAAAAGGGTTGTAAGGGGTTGAAAAAAGGGTGATGAAAAGTTGTATGGAAGCATCGTCATTTTTAGAACTAGAAGTTTGAAACTTATTTTTTAGACTCGATATATATAAATAAGACATTCAAAGGTTGTAAAAGTTTTACCCTCAAGGGTGTAGAATGAAAATAGGGAATAGAGGATGAAAGTTTGCATGGAAGTATGTATTTGTAAAATAATAAGCGTAAAAATTAAAAATGCTGCCCAAAGACACTATTCCACGCAGACGAAGTTGCGGGGACAGCTAGTTTTTTATAAAATGGTTTTATAGACGACTAGCGGCCCATCCCGGCTTCGCGCGGGTGGAATATTATTTTTAAAAATATATTGGCCCTCCCGCATTTCGGTGCCCCCTCTCTTGCCGCTTTACTCGCTGCGCTGCGTCGCTATACTGGCCCGTCGCGTCGTCGTGTATTTTTTGTTTATATTCATATTTTTAATTTCGTAATATCTTTTGAATGGAAAGTCCGATTTTAATAATTCAAAAAGTAATTTACAGGTATTGAAATAGTCTTGAATACGAAATAATTTATTTGGATAAGGATTAATACAAAGTTATAGAAAACATGGTCTGATTTTGATAGGCATTTTTATCAACTTTTAAAATGTAAAAAAGTAGTTATAGTGACGTAACTATAATAGTTGGACATATGGTCTCGCGGACTTTTTTGTAGATATTGATACGTTCTATAATATTGTAGAACATTTTTTTGTTCTATCATCAATACTTTTTGCAGCGCATGCGATAAAAGATATTTTATGGCTAATTTTTTGGCACCTTGGGTTGGTTTTCGTGAGATTTCCTAAGGATCTCTAATTTTTTCTTGTAATAAATATAGCCTATGTTACTCAGGGATAATGTAGCTTTCTAATGGTGAAAGAATTTTTGAAATCGGTCCAGTAGTTTTTATGTTTATTCGTTACATACAAAAATACAAAAATACAAAAATACAAAAATACAAAAATACAAATCTTTCCTCTTTATAATATTAGTATAGATGTATGAATTGCATTATTCATGCAGTGACAAAGAAAAATCTTTACAATTTATTTGTTAACAACCAAAAAATATATTTTTATTGAATTTTAATAAAGCCTTGCTAATTTTACAAGCGAGAGAGATGATAAATTGTTAAGCTGCTGTTACACATGCTAATTACTAGCACGAGTATGCTATTATTGAGCATATGCTACCTACTAGCATGTGTGTACAGGACATGCTACTATTAAGCATGCTTTTTAGTGGCATGCTGGATAATAGCACGCCGTGCTATCTTTAAGCATGCTAGTTGATGCGGGGTTGGAAGGGGGAAAGGTAATGGTAAGTGTGAACGCGTTTGCTTAATGAGCATGCTAGTGTTGATCTTGTTTGCAAGGTGCACGCGCTTTCTATTCCTTTTTTCCTCTTCCTAGCTGAGAGGAGTTTTTGGATGCATTGCATGGTCAATAAAAGTAAAAGTATAATTATAATTTAATTTTTCCATAGTTTTGTTTGAATTTGCAGAGAGCATGCTATCAAATGGCATGTGTATTGGAGTGTTTGCTTTGAGCATGCTCATTCAAGAGCATACTTAAAACTAGCATGCTTATTGCTAGCAAATGTAAACAGTTCATAAGCATGCTCATAATAAGGATACTTATAACACGCATTTTAGCATGCTATTTTAAAGCATGTGTAACAGTAGCCTTATGTATATAGAATTGAACAGGATCAGATGATTATAGTTAGCAACACCGTTGATAACTTTATATTCGCGGATAGTACTTTTCTTCTTCTTTCGTTGGGTCTTTATTACTAAGGTTTGGAGTGAGTGTTTATTTTTGATTATTCGGTATTCCGTTTTAAGCGCATATTACTATAGTCTTGTGCGTGTTACTGTGCGGTATCTGCTTCGACGGCTGTTTGTGTATGCTTTAGCGTAATGGTGATTACGTTCGGCTCGTCCTGCAAACAAAAAATTAAAATAGTATCTTAACCAATACTAAAATAATAAAACAGTGTATCGCACAAGTATGTGTAAGAAATCTTTCACTTTTTTTTAATCGCAAGGCCGTTTAATTTGTGTAATAATACTTTAATATGCAAAGCTTTGTTATAATATTTAATTTTAATACGAGGTCTGAGCTTTTAACTACTAAGAGTATTTCGTGCATTCAAAACAGCTTGGAGCTTTTTAGTATTGCATTAAGTATTACATATTGTATTTAAAATATATATACATTATCTATATTAATATATAAGGAGGAAGAATTTGTTTGTTTTCTTGAACGCGCTAATCTCAGGAACTACTGGACTGATTTGAAAAATTTGTCGAGGAAAGCTATAGGCTATATATCATCACGCTAAGACCAATAGGCTCGGCTAGTTTTTTGTTTAATAAAGTTACAAAGTTGATAGTTTTTTATTTCTTAGAGAAACTTAAGTAGCTTTTTAAAAACCGTAAAAAATATTTTACTGGTAATGTAGAAGGATATAGCGATTTTCTGTAATGGCCTATTTATGCAATCTATAAGTATGACAAATTTCCCAAAGTCATTTCAAAATATATGCAATATTTTTTCCACGTCGGAAGATTTGCTAAGCTTTTGCTCGTATACGTGACTTGCTTCTTAAACTAAAACAAAGAATTATATCATAAGCTACTGTGTCAGTGTTGCTACACTAACCTGAAACCATGCGTGAATGTGAACGCAACTTGCCTCTATACTTTTATATTTGTGCGACCACTTTATCTTGATCTTTTTCAGGTTCATTTTAAAAGGGTGGAATTCAGTTGGTGGAGCTCAAACTAATGTGGAAGCGAAAATATCACGTTTAAGAACGAGTGCATATCAACAACTTTTCATCAAGTCAACTATTTAGGGAACATACCCATACTACATCACCCATTTTTTTAACAATTTTTCATACCTCTCGGTGACCATCAGTAGTAGGTAGATAGAAGTTTTCAGGGTACGTGATAGTGATTTTAAAATATGCCTTTAAATCTTTTTTTGCCAACAGAAAGTTAAAAAAACATTTGGCTCATGTACACCGATTGTATAATTTAAGCGTGGTATTTTAAAGACCTCCTCCCCCTTCAGAATGGGTCACGTAGTATGAGCAAAAAGTTTTTGCCGTATAAAAGCACAGATACAGTTAATTTTTTTATCACGTTATTTTTTTTTTGAGTTTCAGTTTTGAGTAATCTAATCGTTTAAAAAGATAGAAATATCCATGAGCGCTTCAAGTGTTTAGTCGCTGAAATACTGACAGGAAATTGTTAGATTAAAATTATTGTGCTTTAGTAGACTTAGGTTCAGTAAGCAACTAAATAGTTGTACAACTAAAAGTTGCCTACATGCAGTAGACCTTAATAAGTCCAACACACGCTACGAAGCCAGGTGGGCAGAGAACGTAGAGAGCAAAAGTGACCGCAGTCGCTACTAGCGCACCGACCGCTCCTCGCGTATACCACGAAGCCACGCACGCTCGACGTATGCGCACCACACCGTACCACACCGCACCGCACAGTTCCCGCCATATTTCAAATTTGCGTTCGACAACCGATCAATTATATTGCAATAGCCATTAAAATAGATGTGCACTAGCGCGTAAAGCTCCGAAACTAGCGCCGATCGCGCCAACAGTACCCTCATTGCGTCGCGGCCGTTGACATCCAATCAATTCGATTTTCGAACGCAAATTTGAAAATGTTCATTAATGGCGGGTGTGTTATATTTTTTTTAACTCAGTGACACAGGTGTATCTCCATAGTGCCGGGAACGATGGTGATTTTCAAATAAATAAATCAGTGTATTCTTGTTTTATGTTATAATCAACTCGAACATTAAAAAAGGTAAGTTGAATACGTTTTTTTTATATATTCGTTAACCCCTCCAACTAAGCTAATTGGGATTTGAACCCACGACTTATCAATCGTGGATCCAACGCCTGAACCATTGAGCTACTGACGCTCTTTTTTATTTCTAAGTAGCCTCTAGTAGTTACTCAATAGGAGTTAAAATCGTATCTAACGCTTTCTAAATAGTCGACCATGAGTGTGGCCGCAGTCACGACTAAACTGATTTAATTTTACTGTAAGATAAAATTATAACCAGTCGCCAGATTTCCGTTCCTTTTCCATTGATAAGCGTCTGTTAAATTAGTTGTCATAACGTTGAGCTCAACTTTTCATATTGGTTTTAATCAAAAACTATTTAATCTATTTAGGAAATGTAGATTTTAAACTTTCTTCTCTAATTCAACAACAACCGCTTTAATTGCTTCCTCTTCGTCAAGTCAAATACAGGAAGATAAGGCTGATAATTAAGATGAAAGACTGCTTCTACTCTAAATTAAAAAACAATTACATAACAGCTTATTTAATTGTAAAAACAAGTACTGTAACAAGAAAACAGTGCTTTCATTCTCAGATGAGGAAAGTAAAACCGCAGCTCTCCCGTCCACTACAAACTTAATTTCATCTAATTGCATATTAAATAATAGTTTATATAATTTAATAATAGTTTATATTATTAAACCTTGAATATTTAAACATTGTTTACCACATCCGGTTGCCTGAAAACTGGTCATGCAAAAAGTGACCGATATGGTGGGGAAAAGTTACTAAACAAACCTGATATTGGCTGCAATACGATTTGTACGGTACGATTATTTCAAAAGATCACTTTCAAACCCTTATTTTTGAATAGAACAAGATTAGCTATTGCTTTAAACTTCATGCTAGTTCTGTTATTACAAACCAAACAAGACAAGACAATGAGAATCACTAATTGTCGAATCTAGTTTGCCAATATCTGTACTAATATATAATGCTGAAGAGTTTGTTTATTTGAACGCGCTAATCTCAGGAACTACTGGTCCGATTTGAGAAATTCTTTCAGTGTTAGATAGCCCATTTATCTAGGAAGGCTATAGGCTATATATAATCACGCTCAGACCAATAGGAGCGGATGATCACGGGATGAAGTCGCAATGGTCGGCTAGATTTCTATATTTTATTTGCTGCAACATTAAATTTTTTTTTCATATTTGCATACTTTAAAATTAAAAAGTTTAAGATGAGATCTCAACAGATATTTTAAAAAATAGCTTATAGAAAATCTGTAAAGATTATAAACTGGTTAAAAATTGTAAATGGAGCGAATAGCTTACTAAATAATAAATAATCTATAAATAATCGACTGTTAAATTAACGCATTATCTGAATTTCAAAATGTATCAGCTCCGCAAGTTTGAGATTCATAGACTAAAAAGGGATTTTTATGTAATAACTAGCTGAATCGTCAAACGTAGTTTTGCCATATAATTTTAAAAAATTTAGGGTGGACCACCCTTATCACTTAGGGGTATAAAAAATAGATGTTGACCGATTCTCAGACCTACAGATGCACACAAAATTTCATAAAAATCGATTTAGCCGTTTCGGAGGAGTTTGGTAACAACACACGAGTATTTTATATATTAGAACATTATTAGAAACAGATGAGATCAGTATAAATTACTTAGCATAACTTGTTGCTGTTGCTTATTCAGGTGCACACTGCACAACATGAGGGCGGGTGTACAATAAACTGTTCAATGGTATAGAATAAATTTAAATTAATTAGTTTGTATACTTCTTAAGGTAGGTATAACTAAGTAAGGTAAGGTTCGTAAGCTATAACTTGTGATTAAAAGTGAAATAAAATTTTCAATACTAATTTTTGTAACAACTTTTTTTTATTACCATTCGTAAAATTAACACAATTTTAAAATAACAGAATTTCTCCGTAAGGGCTAGACCGATTTTTATGATTTTTTTTTGTGTATATTTGGTAGGTCTGAGAGTAGGTTTTCTATTTTTTATATTCCTAGCAGATAAGGGCGTCCTCTCCAGAAATTAATTTATAAGGCAAAACTACTTTTGCGGGTAGTAATGTATGAAATTTTGAAAATAAAATTTACAGCTGTTAAACTTTAAAGCATTCTTAACAAGATTTTATAAGGAGTGAATTAATTATTTTTAACCTTAAAGTAATAATTAGCTACAATTTTATTACGTAATTGACGATTAAGCAACGTTGTTAAGGCTCTACAGTGTACATAAAAGTTGCATAGAGCACATTTGCTTTTTTAATGTTTTCTACAAAATCTTGATGCTGAGGCTTTTAAAAAGAATTCTAGATTTTTATAAAACACGCATAATAATAGTATAAAAAGCAAAAATGTTTTCATATCTTTCAACTACGTATGTTTGCCTTGAAAGGCAATTTATTTGTTAACAAACTAGTTTATACAAATATCTTATAATTAAAATATTTTTTATTCTTATGGTAAAATAACGATAAACTGTATTTCCCGGTTATAACATAATACAATTTAATTTATAGATGTTTTTTAGAACGCCATATTGTTAAGTAACCAACTAACGTTGCTATGATATTGAAGTTCATATGTATTAATATTTTATAACACACGCAGAACAGTAAATAAATATTTTTTTTAATTAAAAATATAAGAGTAAGTCTTTATTTCAGAATTACAGACGATTCTAATGTAAACATGGTGTTTTTTAATTTGATTTTAAAAGAAAACTTACAAGTACTGTTCAATGATTTTAATAATCAAATATTTAATTCTTGAACATTCCTTATGTCTTATCAATTCCGGCAACGCCCATAAAACCCTTTGTAATAATTAAAGTTGATACGATTAAAATGTTTCTTGAAACAATACTGATAACATTTTTTGTGCAATAATAGAGATTGGCAATCAAATATTTTATACATTTAAATACCGATAAATAATTAAACATTATGTTTGCACAATTGAAACATTGTCCAGGTTCTCTGCTTAAACCTAAGGTTATAACTTACTAACCTAAGCCTATCTCAAGCGCCGACATACGTATATATTATATAAAATGCTGTAAAATAAATTCTTGAACCTTATTTCACGTATTTCTGTAAACAATCACTATACTCTCATTTAACTGAAGCGGGTATTTGGTTATTATGCAAACAATATCGTAACTATCAAAGTGTCTCAAGGATATTTTAGCCCAATGCTGACTTCTTGGGTACATATGAAATATACCTGTTAAAGTTATTAAGCTAAATAATTAAACTGCCGATATTCTTGTAATATTAGAAGACAAATAGGACTTATATTAGGGCAGTGAGGTTGGGATCATTGTTAACGTTTAAAGACCTTACTCTAAACATGCATTTAGGTCACAAACCCCAAGCGCTACTAATATATTATACATATTAACGGAATTTCGAAAGATTATTTGTGTAAAAAAATAACTAATTTTTTTTAATCTAGAACAATGAAGTTTCAGCAAAAGATTAATTTAAACTTCATCATCAAACTTATCTACAAAATATCGCGTTTTATAGTTAAAAAATATACATACAGATATGAGAATTTTGTATATATTTTCGAGATGACTATATCTTTTTAACTTTCAATACAGCAGTGAATTTTTTCACTTTTATCTGATATAACAATAGTGTTTTAAACGAGCGATGGTGAAGATAACATTATACAAAAAACGGATGCGTTTCGTAATGAAATTTTTAAAATAAAGTCAATTGCTTTATAAAAGATTAAAGATAAGAAATTCCAGCATTGATGAAGGTTTGTTATTTAAAAATACATATGGTGTAATAAATTTTGTTGAGGAAGTCAGTATGTAGTAACTGCTGTTAAGGTTATGATGATTAAAATTTAAATAATTCAATATTTTTGTAATGAATTGTAGTGTATGGGGAAAGTTTATTTTATATGTTTGAGATTGAATAAAAAAACTGCGGCAGCCTAAAACAGCCGATTTCATACCTAGAAAAGTATAATAATAAATATTAGCTCCACCATTAAAACGACAAAAAAACTTGTAATTTCGTCGGAATGAGAAAGAAAGCGAAATTGTGCCCGAAGCCGCGGCATACTTCACACTCTTTATAGCACATCGACAACTTGTTTTGATTTAAATTATATATTTAAGACATTCTATTATTACGTAAATATAAGATTAGGATTTATATAAGTGTGATTTTTACACTTGTAAAATAAACAAGATATTAATTTAATACTAAGAGAATCTAGAATCATTTTCGTCTTCGTGCTTTAGTGTAATTTCAATATCGTGATTTTGATTGTCGTGGTGATAATTTGTGTTTTTAAAAATTTTAGTAATCGACTATTTTGACAGTAGCCTTTTTATATTATTTTATGTAAAATTACTTCATCTACCGTATTGATTACTTTTTATCACATTTAAAAGGGTCAGGAGAACTCTACATTATTATACTCTAAATAATTTATACCTATATATAAAATACTTCAATCAGTTTTTTATACAAAATATTTTCCTGGCTTTTCTGCTAATATAGATAAGATATAAAAGATAATTCTTGCCACAATAATACAAATATATTGTTCGCGCGCAGAAAGAAAGGCTCTAGTTTAAGATAGTATTTTATATTAATCCATAGTGAAAGTAATACGTCCTTGTAGGGAATGCTCAGGAAAACAAACATTAATATTAATGAAAGAGAGTTTTAATTTCATTAACTTGTGGTATACATAGTAACAGAATATGAAAAAGGTTTCATAAATTTGTTAAGTTTTAAAACTATGTTACTTTTTTGTATCTTACTATTTATTGTATCAATAATTTAGTTATTCTAATGATTGACCACCAATAGCTTGTTATTTAATAACATAGTGTGAAGTGTAATAAAGCTAGGACGGTTAGGGACTAGTCGATCAGCAACTTCCTAACTATATAGGTTAGCCCTTGACTTTTCTAGGTTTAACGGTCGTTTAGAGTTTATATAATATATAAATTTAACATGAAGAATAAGAAGTTTATATGCTGGAAACGGCTGAACGGATTTCGATAAAACACACACACACTGGCACACAGTTACTTTGTAACATGCATTAACACATAGGCTACTTTTTATTCCGGAATAATTCATAGTTCCTGCGGGATAACAATTAAACGTTTATTGAACGCCTGAATATTTTTATACAGCAAGTATTGGAAAATTAAATGTTTTTCTTTTTTTTAATCTAAGCAGGTACATGTATTTAACTGCATCCGTGTGATACCGGGTCAGGTTGACTAGTAATAAATAATTAATGAAACATGTATTGCATGCGCGTAGGATATGTAAACGCGTTGAAGTCTTTTCTTAAACGAAATGAAACTACAGCGTGATAGAGTCAAGTTCTTTAAAATGTTGTCGTCTAAATTACCTAATAAGTACCAATAAGAAACCATAGACTTTAATGAAATAGTAAAATATATGTATTATGGAATGGTACTTTCAATTTTATTATAAAAATATAATTTTGCTACGCCATACTGTTAATCGACCTTTAATTGTAGCAATAAAACATAGTTTCAAAATTTGACCTTGTTGGAATTTTTTTAACTCTATATCGCACTATAAGTATTTTTATTAGTGTATTGAAAATTTCAAGAACACAAAAGTTAGTCAATTTTTTTATGATTTTTCGAAGCAATTTATTATTGTCTAAAAGTCAATCACTTAGGACTACATTTTGTTAATAAGTTATTGTATTTTTGAAATATGCCTAGGCGAAGCGAGAGTAGGTCAATTGTGTTATATAATTGTTTAGATAATATTGTAACCTGCATATGTTTGTAAGTAATGAATCTCGTATGGTTTACGAGCTTTACGAGGCGTGAAGCGCTTGCAATATGTAGCCGGAAGGTAGTGTGATACAGTGATATAATATGTTATTCATTGTGTTATTATTTTATTTAATATTTCTATATTTATTTTAGAAAAAATATTTTTATAATTTATCTAATGGAAATAACCATTCCGATTGCGAATTTTGAGATTTCAAAAATGACTATATGTTATCCTCCTGATTTATTGAAGATGATAAAGATTGAAACATTTTAAACTTCCAAGACATTATTATTATTTTTTAAATAATTGAATAATATTGAATAATAATATTTTATTATATTATATAACTTACTTAAAAATGCCTTCCAAATCTGATCTAATCATTAGATATTTGTAGAGAAAATGAGAAATATAAATTAATTCATGATGTTAAAATTTTACACTGCAAAAATATTAGTCAGTCTTTCTAAGTCAAACTCAAAATATTTTACTTCATTTAAACTATTTACAAGGTCAGTTAGTTTGTTTGTCTGAAGCAACCACAGGCTCAGACAACAGTTATCTGTAAACTTTATGATTGAAGCTGCTACCATTAGAATTGCCAGTTGATTAAAAATATATTCTGACATAAAATAAAAAAAGTAAATATTATATGTACTATATGGATATTAAACATAAAATAGCCTACATCATTAATTATTATAGTTTTATTGCCGCTTAGTCATATGCACGACTAGTCAAGGCAATTTGTTTCAACCTTTATTTTGGAGACAATTCAAAGAGTAAATGTAACAACATAGATGGTAAGTGGGTCAAGTGGCAATGGTTACCAACCATTTAGAAAGTAGATCGAACAACCCGTTTCGATCTGGATCTAGATATTAAAATTTATGGTGGGAAAACCCAATCATCTATTATATTAACCCCTGAATAAAATGACTTAACTGAGTAGGAAAATATAGAGCTGTGCTACAAAAGATAGATAGAAACATGCACTTTATACAAGTAGCTAAGTAGTGTCTGGAACTTGTGACCTAGGAGCGGGTTTGAATACGTCTTTTTTACATAAATTTTTAAACTCCCCCGCTTCACAACGTCATCTAATATTTGACTAATCTAACCCAACGTTCAAGTAATATAATAAATATATCAAACACTTGCACGAACTTATATTTCACTAGAAAATGTTGGCTACGAAACTACCTGTCAAGTTTTCGTGCGGAAGATTTAGATAGAAACGATAAGTATGAATAACGTTTATCCCACCCACCTTAGAGTTAAACAAATTCTGACATATTATAATAGAAAATTATACTTCTGACATTACGCTTATTAAGTTATTAAATATTCTATACTACCAGTTTGCTGGCGACAAGTTTTAGAATGTCATACTTTAACTGTTAGTTGCGTAAATACGGTCTTATTAATCTTACATATATACTAAAGTTATTTCGCGTATTTAACGAGGTTTATTATCGTTAATACATTTTGCGAACAAATTTCTGTACAGATTTTATTTAAATTCTGTAAATCAAGAAATACTTGTATGAATTTTCAAAAGTTTTTTAAAATTTCGTACCTCAAAGAAAGAAATCTTAACGGATCACTTTATTATTTGTTCGTCTGTCTCTTTTTATAGGAACCCATGAAGTTATCAAGTTGAAAATATTATTAAACACTCAGGTGTTAAGCTTAGGGCAATAAAACCTAAGTTAATAAGCGTTTGAAATTAAAAAATGCATGCGTTTACATAGTTTACAATAATATTATACATTAGAATAGAGTTAAAGTGGAGAGTAATTTGGGGACGGGAAAATACTATAGAGTAAACTGTTAAAAAAAAAGATAACTTGCAGTATGGATCACATACTACTAGTATTCCTTAACGCCTCCAAGTAAGCTGAAATGCTTGTGTCAGGAGTGGGCCATGTCAGTAGTCCAATGTCCCGGATTTGAAACCACAACCTATCTATCGTGAATCCAACGAGGAGGGTATTAGGCCACAGTCCACCACGCTGCCCCAGTGCGGGTTGGCAGACTTCACACACCTTTGAGAACTTTTAGGAAACTCTCAGGAGTGCAGGTTTCCTCACGATGTTTTCCTTCACCGTTAAAGCAAGTGATATTGAATTGCTTAAAACACACATAACTCAGAGTCAGAGGTGTGTGCCTGTGTGGGGGATCGAACTCGGACCTCCCGAGTAAGACTTGAAGTCTCAACCATTGGGACATCACTGCTGTTTCAATTTAAATAGGTATTATGGCATATTTAAATTTTAAAAGTTATTTAGTTAATTCGTCAACAGTGACGCATTTATATTCCGAGCGGCGATTACGTTGGTATTACGAGCGAAAGTGTCATTGATGTGTTGAAGTAAGGCAGATTTTAGAAAGTGAGAATTCTTGTGCACTCGCCACCACTGCCGTTGATCACGGCTTGTGCAGTTTGTTCTGCACCAAAATTTGTTTTAATCTAGAATTAATTACTATTATTGTAAATTAGGATATTCTTTATCCTACGTGATTCAAACTTTTACAGGTAGAACTGAATATTGCGCGTGATTTCAGGAATGTTATCCATTACTCTACATCACATATAAATATGTGTTTTAGACAGGAAGCCGATCAATATCTGGGGATTGCGAACCAGGTGCTATAAATTTTTTTTTATAAATTGGAAGGCAGCTACGGGTTACCTGGTGTTAAGTAATCACCGCTGCTCGGACTCCTGTAACAATTAGGGAGTTTCAGGAGCGCTGCCAGCCTTTAAGGTGGAGATATACGCGAGTTTTGAAGGTCCTCGTGTCGTAATGTTCCGGATATTTCGCCATAGGTAGATCATTCCTCTAGAAAAGCACACTGTTGAGGCACGTCATGCATCCAGATGATGAGGATAATATTTAAATCTATGACGTGCAGTGCGATGGTGGAATTCGGAGGGCAGGGATCAAATGGAAAAGCTCTTCGGAACAATCCCCGTTATATATGCGATAGAGAACGCAGTATGAAGATATGTCTCTATGCAGTGCCGTGAATGCAACACAGGGGCCCCGACAATCCGAGTAGCTCTTCGTTGAATGCGATCAAATGGTCCAAACTGATACTTAGGTGCACTAGCCCAGAGATGAGAACAGTACTCCATATGAGGCTGAACCTGCGCTTTATATCCTACTAATATTATAAACGTTAAGGTTTGTAAGAATGTATGGATGTCTGGATGTATGTTTGTTACTCTTTCACGCAAAAACTACTGAATGAATTTTGATGAAACTTTACAATAATATAGCTTATACATCAGAATAACACATAGGCTATAATTTATAATGATATAGTGTGAATTATCCAAAACATAGCGGGTAAAACCGCGGGGTTCAGCTAGTATTGTATATAGCGCAAGTCGGTGCTGGGGCGTGAAGTACTAAGTATAATACACTTTAGACGGAAACGAGAAAATACTGTCACATTCACGAAATACTTCACAATGAAATCCCAGCCTTATGACACCATAAAATTCGTACAGCTACAATGGTCACCAGGAGACCTCAGTTTGACGACTCCCACAAATCTATCGGAACAGAGGTTATATATTGTCTTGTTATAAATTCTATACGTGGGTATAATTGAAATAACATACACGGAACTACTCGCAGCTTCTTTACGTTTACGTTGCTTTCTTCTGCTGCTCGATCTCTAACTATAGTAAATAATAAATTCACGTGATCTACAAGTAAGGAGGTACGCACCACTTGATCTACTTTAGACATTGGTAACTGTATGAAATCACTTGGACATTGAAAAATAAGTTGGTTTTGAAAATTCCTAGTTTTTTTGCCATACTTTCTATGTTTATTTATTGAATAGTTTCTAAAAAGGTAATCGATGTAGTCCATATAGTCCACATGTCCTAAATTAACTTTTTTTTTAATGAAAAATGATGTTATAATACTTTTAAATGATCTTAAATCAATCAAACATAATGTTTCGCTCCATCAAGTGTATAAATAATGAGTATTTGCTATTTGAAAGTACTAACGTGCACATGTTATCGGTTGGCCGTGAACGCTAATGTAACAGTATGGTAATTCTTATACAATCTTCGTAATCGCGATATAGACGTGTAAACTTGGAAAAGCTACTAAAAATATAGCAAATATGATAATTTATAAATCCTTAAATATTTATATTTTGTTCTAGAATTCTCAACAAGATAACTTAGCTAAGTAGTTTTAGTTAAAGTATTACAAATTGAGGATTAAAGTCAAAAAATAGAAGTCTAATAACGTTATTAGCTACGACTAATAAAATCCTAGAATCGCTTTATTCGTGTAAGAATCAGCAAATAGCTGAGCTGATTTGAATAAAATTTGGTACACAGATACTTTAAAAATTAGAAAAAATTACACAAGTCGACTAGTTAATAATAGAAATGTAAAATAGAGTGGCAAACATTTCTTTTTTAAATGTTTTGAAGAGTTAGTGTGAGATATTACAGCTACGAAAAGCTTTTAGCGAACAATAATACTTGATAACATCGTGAGAAGTAGTTGAACTTGCTATATTATTAAAATACTTTAAATTGTTTATATAATCATCTCAGATAAAGTAAAGCACATTAAGGTAATAAACAGTATATTTTTATGAAACTAGAACACCCTTTCCGGCTTCACCCGGGTGCAATTGTCATTTTAACATGACATAACTGACACACAGCTCGACATGCACTTCATCCCCGCGTCGATAGATGGCGAATTGTATACACATTTGTTTAATTTGTATTCTTAAGCATTTTTTTCGCTATAGATATATAAAACATAACCTATAACCTTCTTTTAGTTCTACTTTATCTCAGTAAGTTAAACTTGATTGTGTAAAAGACAGCTATTCGTCAATAGATGGCGTAAATAGTATATTAAATCGCACTCTCTTCTTAAGTATTTTCTACGTTTCTTAATACTTTTGAAATTATAATATTAGTTAGGATTCATATCATTTATGATTCATTTATTAAATGAAATAATCTAACCATTCCATCACCTTTAGTCAAGCCAGTACGCTCACAGCGAAAGTGAACGTCGGAAATAAATATCTCTTTTTTATGCAAAACAGTGCAATTTAATATATATTTATTTAGGAATGCGTTTAAGTATTCAAAAATTCCAAAAAAATTCAAATTGTTTTTTAAAAGATGCGATTTCATAAATTGAACAGATATAAAGCTTTATTATTTATATACGTTAAATGTCATAATAAAATTACGAACATGAATTAAAATTCCCTGTATATGCTTAATGCTAGAACTAAGCAATGTAATTCTGTGTAAGTATTAAGGAGTAGTCCCAGAAAAAAATCGAAATTGACAATTTTGTAAAGGAATTCGTATCGAGGACAGGTACCTATCTAGTATATCATAATATATTGTAGTAGATTAATTTACATGTTCTTTATGAATATGCATTTTAGCTATGTTACAATGCTATCTGGTGGTACAAACAATGCTGCAGGAAGAATCCATTGTGAGACGATAATCGAATGTGACCTTACGCTTGTATTACCACTTAGCACTATGATTGTTCTATCGTAAACTCTATAAATAATGTAAATGTGTTAATTTGTATATGTTTTTAAGATTTACTTAATCCTGAAGATGCCTGAAGAAATTTTCGGTTACTGTCTTCAAACAATTTTGAAAATTACACATTTTCTTGATATTAGAACGTATTTGAAAAAAAAGATATCCGTAAAAGATTACTTTATTGTACTCCTATTTGTAACCTTCAGTAAATAACTCTTACAAAATGATTAAGGAACTCGTTATTTATACTCTATTATTGATATCCTGTTAATAATAGTACATATGGCTCAGTAAACATGAAAATTACTGATCGCTAACATTTCAATACAATGGTTAAAGACGAAAAAGGAAATTAACTATTCAGGATACTCAAATGGCTCAAATTAGATTTGAAGGCAAAAATTAATGTAAAACAATGTAAAGCTTTACCTTTTCTGATCAACATCCGTGCGAAAGATAAGTATAATAACGCGTTATTAGGAGAAATCTTGTAATAGTAAATGGATCAAGTTCTTAGCTATTAAGTTCAAGGCGGCGGATGCTTAGTGTATTACAGAATTAGTTCCGTAGATTTAATATTCAGATAGAGATTGATGGAATTAAGTACAAAGTTTCTACAACGAATATTCAAAGCTAAGTGGCTCTTGTGTTTGAATAACTATCGAGAAGCTATATTTGATCGCCAGGTTGTATTGCTGCTGAAGATTATAGTTAATAGGTGTCAAATAATAAGATACACGATTTTTAGAGAGCAAAAAATCTTCAGTCTGAATCTTAAATAAACTTTACATGATACCAAAATCTTCGTCAAAGAAGTTCTTTAAAAAAAGGAAGATAATAAAGCTCGGCAGCTGAAGTTAGTCAACAGAAGTTAATGGACTAGTCACACCAGGAACACAATCTATATAGACAAAATCTTTATCTGAGCAATATCTAGATCAAATAATCGTTTAATCAACAAGTGACGGCTGGTATATTAGGTCCAAGGTAGTGACAGACAATTCTGTACCATTAATCTTCACGTCAGAGTATGCATGAATTAGACAAACATCACGACGAAGCTTTGATGCTAAATTGACAACATTTATAAACAATATTATATAGTTATTGCATGTAAATAGTTATCTTTGGAATAGTTTTTCATTTCTTTGATATTAAATTTAGTTTTTAAAGCAACGCGGTGTTATAAGTGTAAAGTGTATCTGTCTATCTATGGCATCGTAGCGTCTAAAATAACAGACTAATTCTCATGATGTTTTATTTGTTTGAAAGGTAATTTAATCGAGATGGTTCTTAGCTATAATTTGTGAAGATCTGGTAAGCTGTTTAAAGACTATCAGCTCATTGCTAACTTAAGGGCTGCGTGACGGTAACGTTGACATTGCTTACACAGAGTATAGATGAAATGGTATTTCTTGATACCTTTTGACATCAAGTATCGAATAGAATCGAGAATCAACCTTTTTTTAAGTACGTAACAGTGCATTTTATGAATATTTGATAGCTGTTTTTATTTTTGTTTTCGACATCACAAAAAATGGACTTACAATCTTGTGGTTATCGATAATTAGTTTTGTATTAATTTTAAGTTTAAGTCAGGGGTTATTTTTTGTTTTTTTTTTTTTTTTTTTTTTTTTTTTTTTTTTTTTTTTTTTTTATGTAACTAGGTCGGCAAACAAGCGTACGGCTCACCTGATGGTAAGCGATTACCGTAGCTTATAGACGTCTGCAACACCAGAAGCATCGCAAGCGCGTTGCCGACCCTATCCCCAATTCCCCCCAGGAGCTCTGGTCACCTTACTCACCAACAGGAACACAACACTGCTTTAGAGTAGTGTTATTTAGCTGTGATCTTCTGTAAGGTCGAGGTACTACCCCAGTCGGGCTGCTCCATATTTGAGCAGGAAGTTTCCTGCTGTACCCTACCTCAGTTGTAACTGACCCTACCTCGGTTTTGAATGAAACTTACAGCGAAAACTAAAACTATATGTTTATTGGGAGGTGTAAAAATTATAGAAACAGAACATACTAATGAACAATTTTATTAAAACTGAAGAAATATTTTGAGTAGAATAAAGCTCGTTTATATTTCTTGCATAACAATGATTGCATATGGAATTAAAAATAAATCTTTTCTATTACAGTAATTTCATATAATATGCAAATTTAGTCGTTACCGGTAATATGAATCTCATTATGGATGCCATTTATGAAATCCTGCAATTATTTCAGTACATTATTCATATGTCACGATTATATATTTACTTAAAGCTGTACAAGTACGATTGTTATAGTCTAAGAGCTTTTGAAGAGGAGAGGAGAGACTACGTCGCTCTCCCGAAGGTTTTCGGAATATTAAAAATAAATTCATTTTACTATTATTTTATATACAGAATTACTACAGAATTAAATTTTCTGCAAAATAAAACCTATTTCTTGTCGTAAGATATCTGAATATAAATAACGTTAATGTTTCTAAGAAGGACAAACATACCAACAGCATCGCATACACTAAAATGAGGATCATTAACATCATAGCAAACAATTGTCTGTACGTAATTAAGTAGTTACAACGACATATTGTACATTTTGAGTCTAATTGTCTGCGTGTCGACTGTCACGACATCTATCTTGTGCTGTTCATGGATAATTAACTGTTAGCACATTTTTTTCTTTTTTCACCTCGAACTAATAATATGTAGACAATAGGACAATTTTAGATGATCTAAGCAAACAATATTTATGTAATAAAGAAAGTAAGATAGTAACAACAATGGCAAGTAATTGTTTTACTTTTTAAAATGCAATGTACTGCTTTTGAATTAATTTTTAACTTAGTTTTTTTTTATTCTATTACTAGTCATTATAGGCATTACTGCAATTAGCTTAATTAGTGCAAATGCCAGATTCAATTAGAAATATTAAAATCAGCAGTTTGAATGGCTTGGTAGGACTTGCATCCTCAGTATACAGTATTTCTATGTTTTAGTTGTATTTGTACTGTTAATAGATGTCCATTGGTTGATAAATAGAATTAAGAATAGTTTAGGATACAATAGGATTAACTGTAAAGACTAAGTTAGTAAGTATAAATTGTAATCCTTTGTCAATATAGTCAAGAAGCGCATCCGTATTAGTCAGTACTTCTAAAAGGAATGTCTTGAGAAAGTTCCTCCATCCAAAAGAAAACAACAGTGACATCACTTGACCTGTATTTTACATTATAAAGTCTTAAATGTAAAATGTAAAAGTTCATGATACTATTGAAATTGTAATACTTATAATCTTTAATACTAAATAACAATCGAGTTTCCAAGGAACTGAAATGGTAATGACTAGATCAAGTATACTCCATCTTTATATCATAATTGGATAATAAATGATGAAAATTTACATTTATTCTTTTTGCTAATACATGTATCAATCAGTTATCCTATATTGATAAAATAATAGTGAGATAATAAGTTTTATAGGGAATTGTTTACATCTGTATCTTATCTATTTAACATTTACACTTATTTTAAACTTCCTTCCTTTTTTTTTATGGTAGACGAGGTGCGAACGAGCAGATGGTCCACCTGATGGTAAGTGGCCACCATCGCCCATGGACATCGACAAAACAAGAGATACCCTCTTATTTTATCGACGCGTTGCAATAGAGTGGCGAAAGGGGGTGAAGAAAAAAATGCTGCGGTTTCAGCGGACACTAAGCAAGAGCCCAGAGTCCACTAGATCCGCAGCATTAATGGGATGAGAGAGAGAGAGAGAGGGGGTAAGTCTGGCCCACATGCGGCTCGACCGTAACGCGTCTATGACACTTGGCGGTCAGATTCGCACGCTGGTGGTCGCAAGCCAGTCGGGGAACAGATCCCCTACCACCAAGGGGGTGCTGGGTTACTCGGCTCTTACGAGATGCTCTCCCAGGGGCAGAGGGGAATAGTATTCTAACACGTCCCCTCACGGGTAAATCCTATCCTTCCTAATTTTTGGTTAAATTATGTCAATAATGTATCTGAAATATTATACTTATGGCATTGTCATCAAAATATTAAAGAAGCTAGAACAATATACTAAATACATGTCAGCGCGTAAGTTAGGCTTAGGTTAACCTAACCTCTCCTCCTCATCCTAAATCTTCGAGTATTTCTTAGTCATAATAATGAAATAGCAGTGTGCCTATGCTCTTGTTGAATTAAATTTTGAAGATTTCTTTACATTTTTATAAAATTAATTTTAAGATGAAATGAAAAATATTTTAGTACCGTTAGTTAATATTTATTCTTTTTAATAAGTTCTCGTACCATGGTAACGAGTTTTACAAATGAGCCATAAGAAATTTCATTTTAATTTTTTTTCGTATATTTATACTAGTGATAGTATACTTTTTTATTTCTATGGTATAATTAAAAACGCGTAATTTTAATGTGGGTAAATGTTGAGGAAAGTAAAGAAAGTTGAACAATGCTGTTACGAAATAAATTGTAATAAAGAGCGTTATAGTGCAATATATGTAAATAGCGTTTCCAGTGAGATAAAATCAAAAACTCTTTATTGTTTCATAAAGTATGCATAAAGAATTTTAAATTGTATTTTGTTTGCATGTAATGTATGATGATATTTGACAAAGTATTTAAGAAATTCATTCTGAGAGAAACAATACGTTTAATTTGATTGCTATCCTCTCAGAATAAATCCGCATCCACACGCTTACCAAACATCAACAAGCCGTCACAAATTCAAACGTGTGAAAAGAATTTAACACCCCGTCCTCACGCTTGCCAAACCTCGGCTAAGCATCATAATTTCAAAAGTGCAGATTGAACATTTGGCTTGGTTTGTGTAGGTTTGCTAGCGCTTGTAGCCAATCCGATTGGTGTCGGGTTTTGTCACAAGTCAAAAGAGTTTATCATAAGCGCTTGCCACGCGTCCACACGTTTGTGTCCAGTATCTCTCCTTTGTGCAGAGATGTACGTTCTTTTTGTATGAAAAATTAGTGACTGTTCAAATGAAGATGTCTTAAACTTCCAAGAATATCAAAAAATACTTGAATAAAGTACAACGACATGAGCATTCAGTCCGACATTATTGCCTTGTCAAAACATACTTACAAATTCGCAAGCGTGAGTATGGGTGTTTTGTTTCGTAAAATATAGACAAACGTTTGTATAGATTTGGAGTTTGCGGCAAGTGCCAAACGTATGGCCAAGGCTTAAGCGTTTGATTCAATCCATGTCGGTGTTTTATCACAAATTAAAGGGTTTTTCACTTGCACTTGCTACGCTTCCACACGTTTATGCAGTTTGCCTTGTTTGTGCAGAAATGAACGTTCTTGAAGATGTCTTAAACTTCTTTGAAAGTTATTTTATTGGAAAATAATTTTAGTTAAATACTATAGTCGACATGAGATGGATGTCCGTAATGTTTGCCTCCTTAAAACCCACTAACACAGTCGCACGCCTGTGAATGGCGATGTTTGTTTCCCGAAACCAAAACAAACGTTTGTATAGATTTGGAGTTTATAGCAATTTCAAGCGTGTGGTTGAGGCTTGAAAGTCTTTTCTACTTCAGTTTCAAAATTTCTTGTGACATGTTTTAAGTGAAAAAATATATTCCTAAAAATTATTATTTGTTTGTACGTTTGTGTCAAACGATAATCAAAAATTAAAACAAACTCTCAAAACGCTCCGAAAATTGGCATGTTTGAATTGTTTACATTTGTTATGTTTATTAACGACATTTTCTAACTCTTCCTGGGTCAAAGCAGTATACAACAAAACTATAATATTTAATTGCTATTTAACATAGGGAAAAGGAGTGTACATACGCATATTCATAAAGCTAGTTCTTCGCATACCTATACGTTCCGATTTACCTTACCATATATGTTGAACATCACAAGTTAATCGAGTGACCTTAACATCGTAATCTTGACTTCGACGAACTTAGAGTTAATTAGATTCTGTTTTTCTTCATTAAATGTCAATATATTTACGTTTCGTTCGTGAAAAATGAAGAATTCTTTTGTACAGTCAAGAAGTTGCAACGTAAATTATTATATAAGAGTATGGTAATAATAAGAGTATGGGAAGCGACAATATTAACATGCAATCTAGATGTAAGGCGAATATTAATAAAATAAATTCCGAGATATATTATTGATTATTAGAATATAAAAAGGCCTAGCACTATGCCACCAAACAACATTACACTATTTACTAAAGTTATATATTGTCTACTCAATACTAGATACATATCACTACATAGCATAAAACAGAGTCGCTTCCCGCTGTCTGTCTGCCCTATGTATGCTTAGATCTTTAAAACAAAGCAACGGATATTGATGCAGTTTTTTTAATAGATAGAGTGATTCAAGAGGAAGGTTTATATACATAATACATACATATTATAGTAGAGAAACACTGATAATTGTAGAGGTTTCTAATGTGATGTCGTAAATAAATACATTTTTTTGCGCCTAAATTGGAAACGCTGGCTGAACCCTACGAGATAGATCAAAATAATGTACTACAGTATTGTACATCTTAAAAAGGTCTACAAAAAAGTCAGCAATAGTATATGTCTATCTCTCAGGAATAACCCATAACAACTATTTTTAATCCTTCACTATGTACGAGATATAATGGCTCATTTACGAAGCGATTTAAAACAATACAGCATTAACCCTTATCCAATTAGGTACATTTAATTTATTCTGAATTTAATATAGATCAATATGGCCCTTTACCGCATGAAATTAAAATAAATAGTTTCGAAGATATTACAGATTTAAAATGCAGGGACATAGCGGTTACGGCTAAATACACGTGTTAAATTGCACCCGGGCGCAGCCGCGATGAGTCGACTTAAATCTTAAATAATAGTACTCATTAGAGTATTTGTTATAATGTTATAAAAACGAGTTTTAACGTCAGGATTAGGAAGTCAAGTGAAGAAAGTATCAAGTTTCGAATCGCTTTGTCTTAGGTTCCGGTTTGTTTACACGACGAATTCTTCGGAGAAATAAACTAGTGAATGATTTTTAGTCAGTAAGTTAAAGTAGTAATTAGTAAAGTTGTAAACCTAAGCAAAGCAATACTTTAGTACAAAAATTTCGCTTTACATTAAGTTTTATTTATAGCTCGCTCGTAATCTCGAGAATAATAATAGAATTGCTATTTACACTGTTGATGACGTTAGATTGGCTAGAAACCCAAAAGCTCATTAAAAATAAATCTTCAGGCGACCAAAACGGTAACTGTACTTTCTTACTTGAATGCCACTTAGTCTGAAACTAAAATACAACAATAGTTGTCAATAATTCTAAGCTGTCTGCGCTCAGAATGCGTCAGCCTCGTTAAACTGAGACTGTTAGAGAAAGTATTTGGTTTACTGGCTAATCTTACTGTTGTTATTTTTTATTGCTTAATTTTGGATCTTTAATGTCAACATATTCGCCTTATTTCGATTCCGCACCCAAAAAAGGACCCGTATAAGATCTCTTTGGTGTCTAACTGTGAGTAAGTGGAGGTGTCATTAAAGTTAAAATTATTATCAAATAACAAAAAATAATATTAGGGTAAGGTATTTCATTGGTATTGAATTTAGGTTACAATTATACACTAGGGAATTCTATAAAAGTAAATTATATATGTAGAACGATTAAGATATTCCAATATTTAATTTTGTTAGAACATAGAAATATAAGAAACTATTTGTAAGCATACAAGTTCGATTCTTATTTGACTGATTTTACTATAATTTCTATGAATGACAATGGTATCAAAATAACACTCAACTATCTCGTTACCTAGAAAGTAGACGTAAATTATAATAACGCAAGCAGAGCAAAGAAGTTTACAAAAAAGGGAGTAGAGCGTAAAGCGATAAACGTTGTTACACGTGAAAACAGACCATGCAAACTGTTACAATAATTTAATTGTACGTAAATATTACAAATATCGATAACTAACGACCTAATGCGGCTTTGCGTGTTAATAATTTACCATTAGAGTTAAAATGAAATACAAAAAGAATGAAACTTCTTTAAAGTTTGTTTTATTTTAGTAACGCTGGAATTAAGCTTTTGGAATCGGAATAAAAAGAACCTTATATTAAGAAGACTGTGTCCATCAGCATCGCGGTGTAATCATAATTATTCTGTCGTGACAGCGTATTTATCAGTTGTCCAACATTAATGAAAGTAAAAATGCTACTCATTGTAATAAAAAAAATATTTTCGAAAGCACAATTAAAATAACGACGAATCAAGTGTTTCATATCGTGAAAGAAGGACAAAACAAAACCACCTCTCATTCGTAATACTAAGAACCCGCCCTGCTTAACGTGTGCTAAGGATGACAAAAAATATATTTAAAAAAAACTACGAGTTGTTCAAGGGTAAAAAGTATCTTATGTTACTATCAATTACATAATATATGTCTACAAAAAAAATTGCCAATTCGTTGCTGCGAAATGTCGTTAAAACAAACTTTCGCGTTAATAACTTAATTTCAATAGGTAATAAGGATAGTTGCGATATAAACAATGAGAGCATTACATCAGCCACGTGATCGCTCTACATGGCATCGGGGCTGGTGGCCGCTGGTCGTGGTCGCTGGTCAGTGGTCAGTGGCCGGCGAAAGTGTTGCAAATGCATTCACGCGGCAAGAACGTCGCGTGCTGACGTGCCAGCGTGCCGACGCGCGACGCCAGCGTGCGGTCTCATCTCACTTTTTGCATATACTATCAACTGCTTTAATTAGGGGTGACTGAGATTTCATAATAAGATTATTTGTTATGTAAAGTTTTCATTGAATTTTTTTACTGTCACTACATAGTATGTAACAAAGTCGCTTCCCGCTGTCTGTCTGTCCCTATGTATGCTTAGATTTTTTAAACTAAGCAACGGATTTTGATGCGGTTTTTTTAATAGACAGAGTGATTCAAAAGGAAGGTTTATATGTATAATACTTGCATATTACAGTAGAGTAATGTGATGTCGTAAATAAAAACATTTTTTTGCGCTTACATTGCAAACGCTGGGTGAACCCTACGAGATAGATCAAAATAATGTACTACAGTATTGTACACCTTAAAAAGGTCTACAAAAAAGTTCGAAGAAGTTTCGAAAATATTACAGATTTAAAATGCGGTTGCGTGGCGCGCGCCTATGAAAACATGTTTGTATTATCTAATGACTAAAAGCTGTGAACGTTGTATATAAAGAGTTCTGTAGTATATTTGATATCAGCATTGCACCCGTACGAAGCCCGGGCGAGTTGCTAGTGTTAAATAAAATAAACAAAAATATAAAAAGAGTATGACAAAAATAACATAAAGAAATAGCACACCACACTATGCCTTTTTTAATCACTAATTTATGAAAAAAAAAATATATTCATAATTTTTTACATTATAATATAACTTAACATAAGTTTAGTTACTATTTAAACTACCAATTTAAAAAATAAAAAAAAAAAAGTTAGGTTAAACCTTTTTATCTGCAATGGAGATGTATGTTTGTTTCTATACCTATAAATTAATAATGCTAATTTTATCTAATGGTTGATAAATTGTAAGACTTTTTCGAAATTGGTGCATTCTTACTTACAATTTGACGGTTCAAGATCGATAAGTTATAAACTATTAGCAAGATATTCTCAATAATTAACTGTGAATTAATTTAAAATAAAAATTCATTAGTGATGAACAAAATTGGTTTGGGATTTGCGGTTTTTACTCCAGCAAGACGAATCCAAGAACAAACTTCCACTATGATATATTTTTTGTATAACCTCAGTATATATATTATATATCCCGGAAAACAAAACTACTCTAGGGGTTTAAGTAAAATACTAAGACTTTGACATGGACGACTAAGACTAACTTGCCTTGATCTTGGTCTTGCTTTGGTCGCTTTACTCATTCAACACTACAATTAATATATTTATGGAAAACTTTTTTACGAGAACTTTGTGATATAAGTAATCTCTAGAAATTACAGAGCTATAAAATGAAAAATCTAACAAAACAACATGTTTAATTTATGATTATACTTTGTAAAGCGAGGTGACAGATGTACCATAATTTAATATATTTTATTAGGCAAAACGAAAGCCGCTCGTATATTTTGATAGTGAAAGTAGTCAGATGATAGGTCGGGTTGATTTATTCGCCTTTTAGTGCAAGGCAAAGAAAGTTTAGGTGTTAGTAGATTTAAAGATAAAATGATAACTTTGTAAATATATATAAATATTCATATTATCACATATGCAGTAGCAGAATCCATAACTTTGATTCGTCTATGATAATAATTATTTGCATCTATATAAATGCTAATCAATACAAGCTTAAATTTTCGCTTCGCTAAGTTTTTTGCAATATAAAATAATCCTTTCTATGAATTCTAAACAAAAGTACTAGATATTAATTTTAAAGTTACAATACTATGGATGTTGCAAAGAAAGTCAACAATGCTTGCGGCTTGTTTTTAAGCTACAGGTTTAAGGGGACTCATATAGTGATACCAATGCTCATTTCGAATCTTTGACCTCCACTTGAACCACTATAGACAATATAAAATAAATTGTATAAAGCGGAATGGAAATGAATTAAACTAATCAATGGCTACCGTTGTTAACATAAATGGAGTGTTCATTTTTATCTACTGTATGGAAATCATTATTATAGAATTCAGGATTTTTGAATGGATGCTCTCAATGTATATAAAAAATACCAATTCATATCATTTAATAGTAATAATCCTTCAAAATTAATATTATAATAATATTCAATCCATTGTAGCTTCAATGGATAGATATAATTTAATGACGTCCAGTTTAAATTTAAAAAAGCCTATGTTTTGAGTTTAAATTTCTATATACAGACATTTAATAAGATATATTTTTATTATATGTAGATATTCATAGGTTTATTAGTAATAGTATATGAATTGTTTCAGTTAAACGAGGATGCGAGGTGTGTGGTGGAGCGCGTTTGCGCTGCTGCTGCTGACAGTGGTCTCAGTCGCCAGTGGCCTCCGATCCGCACAGGTAAGTTTATTAAAATATCATCAAATTTAAAAACTACTACTACAACCAACACTAAATAAACTATATAAAAAATTAACGATATCACAACAAGTATTGACATCTAATAAAGCTATAAAAATCTGTTTTTATTAAAATTATTTATTAACTAAGCAAAGCGTGATCCTGAGGAAATCTGCACTCCTGAGAGTTTCCTAAAAGTTCTCAAAGGTGTGTAAAGTCTGCCAACCCGCACCGGGCCAGCCTGGGGGACTATGGCCTATCCCCCCTCCTCACTCTGAGGAGGATACCCGGCTCTGCAGTGGGCCGTTAATGGGTTGAGATAATTATGATGATTCATTAAATAGAACAAAGCTTATTTGTTAAAATCAATATAAATTAATTAAAAAAGTCTAAAATTACAATTACATATTTAAGAGAAATAATAATTTTCTTAAATAATGTTCAAAGCATTAAGCCTTATGCCTATTTTATTTAAATTAATTTAAAAAAATTACAATGTAGTGCTGAGCAACATTTCTCAACTTAAAACTATAAGTTAAATAAAACACTTAACAAAAACAATTAACTATAAAATGCACTAAAAAGTAAGAAATAATTCCGTTATTTATTAACCTCCCTTTATTAGGACAATAATATACAATCATTGATGTTATTGAAGTTTGCTAATCGCTTAACATTCTTAACCATATTATGGCCATCTGTGGTCTTCCCACTTCACCAAATGATAAGATCTGAATGCAAATGCCTAAAACTCTTTTAAAAATATCAAAATCACTATATGTGTGCCAATAACTTTTGAGGAGTTCAGTTAATTCCTCACGGATCCCATCATCAGAACCGGATTTTGAAAAAAATGGACCAATCTGTAGGCATACCCTACGAAATGCAAAAAGAAATTTCCAATTCGGTTCATAAACGACTGAGTTCTGAGATAATGAACATAAAAAAAATACAACAGAATTGATAACCTCCTTTTATTTGAAGTCGGTTGAAAATAGTTTTATCTTTGCAATAGGCCTCTATGTCTATTATTACTGTTCCAGATAATCTAAAATTAGATTTACTGTTAGCTATAAATATGTAAACGTAAAGTTTATTGTCATAGTTTAGCGAAGGTTTAGATCGTTTACTTTGATACTTTTATAAACTGCTTGTTATTTGTTAACCTCTAAAGCTCAATGCACATTACGTACATAATTTATATTTTACGAAGAGCCATATTTTACATAGTAACCCATGATGGGACGGGTTAGAATATTCCCCTCTGTCGCTTTCAGAGCATCTCGTAAGAGCCGAGTTACCCAGCACCCCTTGGTGGTAGGGGATCTGTTCCCCGACTGGCTTGCGACCACCAGCATGCGAATCCGACCGCCAAGTATCATAGACGCGTTGCGGTCGAGCTGCATGTGGGCCAGATCTACCCCCTCTCTCTCCCATCCCATTAATTCTGCGGATCTAGTGGACTCTTTTTCAGATTCCGCTGAAACCACAGTATATTTTTCTTTACTCCCCTCCCCACTCTCTCTTCGAGAATGCGACGTATCCATGGGCGGTGGTGGGCACTTACCATCAGATGGACCATCTCCTCGTTTGCACCTTATCAGCTATAAAACAAAAATAGAATATATTGAACAGATTCTCTTTTTCATACTTCTTTTGTTAGTTAATAAATCATTAAGATTCGTCACGAAAGAAAAAATTGTCTTAGGAAACTTAAAATCTATACGTATTATACAAATAATTATAAATGGAAGAATTATACATATTTTTATTCAAGTTTTATACGAGAATTTATTAAGTGAGCTATTGATTTGCTTGAGTGACATAAATCAGTTGGGATAAATGAATGAATGGCTGAAATGAATTAAGCAAACTTTTAATCAGCAAGGTCACAAAACACCTTTCTTTCATAACTCCCACGCATATGCAGATTTTAAAGCCAGTTATGAAACATGTGCGACATTAAGACAAAATATTCACAAGTTTTGTTTAAACTATAAATGGGCTGGATCAATGCTGATAGTCTTGGGACAGACTTCCTTACAGTTAGTTTGCGAATAAGATCTAGACTGTGTGATGAATAAACGTGGGTAAGAAATGAATGTCTTACAACCGAAGCTGCGGTACAATCGGGAGATTAGTGATCAAGAAATAATCAGTTGTCACGATCTCTAATTTTTTCTACAGCTATGATAGGAGTTAGGAAACTAAGCAATTCACATGATTCTCTGAGGGATGGCTACCACTAAGTATCTCTTACTGTACTATATGTCAACGTGTAAGTTAGGCTAGCCTAACCTTAGGTTTAAACAGAGAGCCTCGGCAGTGTCCTGTCCTTTTCAATTGATTATAGGACGTCCTTAAACCTACGCCTTGGTCACAAGTCCAAGAAACTGCTTGGATTCCTGAAGTAATTGTTAGAGATCATAATGTTATTTGTTTATCGGTTCAGTAGCAGTACCTACGTTGCGTTTACCCAATAGTCCATTCAATATCATCCCCCTTGTAGTGTTTTCAATATCTCTTCTTCTCCTTCTTTCCCCAATTATTTCCGATATATATATATTAACATTTGCATACGTTAGGTTAGATATTTTTAAATATACCAATAGGTTAAATACACCACTGCTGGCTACAGACAATAAGATATAGTAGACATTCAAGCTAATGTTGCTGCCATCTCTTGGCTATGTTTAGTACTTATTTACGTGTCCGGATTCATGACCATAAGACACAAATAAATATAATGTCTTCCAAACAATGTCGACATATATTCAATATTATCTATCTATATAAATAAAAATGAATGTTGCTAAGCGCATAACTCAAGAATGGCTCGACCAATTCCTTAAGCATAGCAGTGATGGCTCAGTGGTTGAGAATTCAAGTCTTACTTGGGAGGTCTGAGTTCGATCCTGGGCACACACCTCTGACTCTGAGTTATGTGTGTTTTAAGCAATATCACTTGCTTTAACAGTGAAGGAATACGTCGTGAGGAAACCTGCACTCCTGAGAGTTCCCAAAAAAGTTCTCAAAGGTCTGAAGTCTGCCAACCCGCATTAGGCTAGCGCGGTGGACTATGGCCTAATAAACTCCTCATTCTGAGGAGGAGACCCGGCTCAGCAGTGGGCCATTGAAGGGTCGTGATGATGATGATGATATCCTTAAGGCCCACGAAAGGTTTTAATTAAAAAAATAAAATTAACTTTTGAAAGAACGAAGTCTGTCCGGGTAGCTAGTTCAATATAAAATCAATTTAAATTGTCAATAACGATGTTTTTCCGAACTTCTCATGAAGCAACCGATTCAAATGATATTAACGGCAGATTTACTTTCTACCGGAAAGTCAACGTAACGGATGTAACGCCACGTAATTCCGTTTAAACGGTCACGCTACCGGCTGCTACTATTCACTATTTACAGATATAATTGATTGATTTATTGATTCTCTCTATTTTAAAGAAGTATTTCATCAACCGACAGCTGAAAGTAACTTAATGATATGAATACTATCTCAATGAGAATTATACTGCCCAGTAACAGGTATAAGACAATAATAATAAGAACTTTAGGCGGAAACAAAGAAATATAACCAAACACTTAACAAAATCCATCACAATGGAGTTCCAGCATAACAATGTCACACCATTTTTACTACTATGGTCAGGACAGGTTTGTTTGACAAATGACATAAATATGTATATATCAAGTAAGAGGAACTACTCGCATATTAGTTTGTAAATTCACTCCTTAAATGGACAAAGAAAATAAAAATTGTATCAAGGAGAAGCAAGGAAATATCTATCAAATATTAGCAGAGCAGGAACATATCAAGTACTTCACTTATAAATTAAGTAAAAGCTATCGCGGTAGCTTTAAAGCACAATTACACTCAAAAGACTACAATAATGCACAATCCAGACGGAAGCCGAGAAGGTGCAGGATTAAAAGGTATGTACACAACACGTCAACACTTCCTTCACCCCTCGACCTCCTGACTCAAATATTTAACATTTCTTCAGAAACTACATTAATTATTTTAATAATTAGGAAAATATCTCTAAATATACATCACTTTGAAATTACACGAGGTTTCAAGAACAACTAATCCATTTAATAATACAAAATACCCTCCTCATTTATTACCACTATAATGACAGGTGGTGTCGTAGGCCTGCGTTACTAAGTTAATGTTGGATAATCGAGATATTGATCAAATTATTCTAATTACCACCACCCGTGAGGGAACGGGTTAGAATACAATTCCCCTCTTCCGCTGGGAGAGCATCTCGTAAGAGCCGAGTAACCCAGCACCCCCTTGGTGGTAGGGGATCTGTTCCCCGACTGGCTTGTGACCACCAGCTTGCGAATCCGACCATTACTTCTCCGGTTCCAATGAATACCGGGTTCTTGCTCGGGGTCCATCGAAACCGCAGCAGTCTTCTCTTCGCTCCCCCTCCTCACTATCTTCGAGGTGGCAACGCATCGAGAAGACAAAACAAGAGATACCCTCTAGTTTTGTCGATGTCCATGGGCGACGGTGGCCACTTTTCATCAGGTGAACCGTCTACTCGTTTGTTCTTTACCTATCATAAAAAAAAATTATATTTAATTAATATTTTATTAAAAACTAACATATTAAGTCATTCATTAATGGAATCAAAAGGAGGAATGCTACATGTCGGAGCATAGTAAAAGATTATCGATTAATCGAATCGTTATCGTTGTCTATGGCGTTGAAGTCACTTCCGTTGTTTTGACAGTCTCTACCCTCGACCCTTGATATGCGATCGACAGTCTGACTGAAGTCTTAGTCGTGCGCGGTCTCTCAAGAAGTGAACATCATCTAAGTAGTGCTAGTGATAGTGATAGTGTCAAGTGCAGTGTAGTGTGGAAGTGCTGTCCAACTAAGGTCACGTAAGTCCTTACAATGTAATTGCCACGTGGTTAAGTAAACACTAGGTTAGGTTAGCCTTAGGTTAGGTTAGCCTTGTGTTAGATTCGGTTTATGTGCATTTAACCTTGGGTTTAAAAAGAGAGCCTGAGAAGTGGAGATGAGTGTTATGATCATTTAAAGGAATTCCTTAAGCCTACACCTTGGTCACAAGTCCAAGGCACTGCTTAGGTTTCTCTCGTAATTATTAGAGATCATATTTGATCATTTATCGGTTCAGTAGGAGTATCTACGTTGCGTTTACCCAATATTCCATTCAATACCATCACCCCCTTTTAGTGTTCCCCAATATTCCCCATCTTCCTCCTTCCATGTCCATTCAGATCATTTAAAAAATCCCCGACATATATATATTTTTGAATACGTCCAGACAAGTATACAAACATATTAATTAATCGTTACCCCAATGCTGGGGGTCGTGACCTATCATGAGTCGTTGCCTTCTTGAAGTTTTCACGGCATCTATTCCTGCTCTCAGCAGCACGAACAGCTTCTACCATATTGATTGCGTGTGTGGTGCGTATCTGGTCTGTACATCGCATTGGACTTCTTCCTCTCGGTCTCTTTCCCTCCATTTTTCCGGTAATAATGAGTTTGTAGCCAGTGTAAAATATAAATGAAAAGTATTATGTTGTTTTTTGTGAAATATTACATGTGTAAGAAGATGTATTTGAACTCAAATAGTACAGAAGATGCATATCAAGACATCAGTATGTCAAGGTTAAAGGTCGTGAACAAATTGCTCGCGTGTCAGCCGTGTAACACACAATAGGAGACAATATAAAACTATGTGTATTATTGTAATTTATACTGTATTTATTGTTTATTATATTTGAAATCATATATAAACATGACTGATAGCTACGAAAAATTTTGTATACCACATACTATTAACATGCTATGTTATAGTCGGCAGCTAACTGTAGGTCCTAGAAAAATTGTGAGGGAAATTGCGCATTGTGAGCGTACTGCGTAGCTGTATTGGCAGTTCCATCAGTGACGTTATTTTATCGAATAGCAGACGCGCGGGAACTGAAACATCGCATAAGAACTAATCGCGTTTGTCGCGCTGCTCTCGCCCTACGCTCTCCGCTAAAAAGGCCCTAATAGTGACTTCTGCGCATTCAAGGTCAAACCTATACTTACGTGCCGGTAGCTTTAAAAAGTTGTATATTTTTATATCTGTAAAAAGATAATTAAAGGGATGTTTATATAATTCGATTTAACACCAAATATGTAAAAATCAAGTAAATTAAAAATTTATTTGAAAATTCATTACCTAAAGGGAGTGTTTCAAGTATTAACACTAATAAGAGGGAAGCCTTTCTACAAAAAAAGCGTAGTTTTTTAATTAAATATTATACTCGTACTGTTCCAATAATTTCTAAAATGATGATAGTTACGCAATGTGCTTTTGCAATTAATTACATTTACTTCAATATATTTGAAAAAAACCGTCTTTACAAAATAATCGTTAGAGTTTATATCACTTCTTTTTTATTAAGATTAATAGCAGTACTACCAACTAAGCTAAATACTTGTGTTAGGAGGGGGGCCACATCAGTAGTCCAATGACTGGGATTTGAACCCACGACTTATCGATCGGGAATCCAACGCCTGAACCACTAAGCTACTGACGCTTTAGCTAATCACTAAATTGGCTGGGCTAAAACAATTTTAAATAACTTTTTAAAACCCGATTTAAAAGATACATAGATACGTTTTGCTTGATACAAACATTAAATTAATTAGAAATTAAAAAAAAATTGTATTGTTTTCTATTAGTGTTATAAGTATATTATAGAAAGATTATAGCGCGGTTATTGACCCCTAAACACGTCAAATAGAACACGTGCATTAACCGCACTTTCGATAATGGCATGTTGCATATAATTTATGGCTTCGTGATATCTTAACATAGTTACATGAAAATCTGTATATCAGATATAGTAAATCTATGAAATATTAAAAAGTATAGGAGATACCTGGTTATATACAATAATAACATACACTAGCTAGGAAGAAAAAAAAGTATGCTTCTGAGTCTTGCAGCCTAGGAGTGTAAAGGTCTTTTCAATCGAAACCAACACACACTTAAACTTTACTATGATAGTCAATATTTTATTAATGAAACTACTCGTCAAACTACCTCGGATCAATCCATACGGAGAAGTTTGTTCATTGTTAAAAATACAATTTAAATCGTATAACTATTTGATACATATACGTAACCGTTACACGTAAGATGATCGTCGTCTTGATTTTTTATAAATATTACGTACCGTGACGTAATTTACAATATCTTAATGATTAAAAAAATGACTCTTTTAGTAAGGTAAAAGAAAACTTCCTCATTGTCTATACTCACTCACTTGAGTGTCTATTTGGAGACAGTAAAATGCTCTAAACAATAGAATAATACAATAAAATGTCAATGCTCTTGTTAACTGACGTTACGGTATATTACTACGATGATGATGATATCAGTTGAAATGATATAATCTGTATTTAAAAACAACATAATTACTAACTGACTCACTCATAGTAATAAGTGACAAATCCATACGAATACTAGTCACTGAATTTGGGTGCAATTGATCAATAATATTGCAGAGATTACTCAACCTGCATAGCAAACGCTCTCGCTTTGCTAAGGTTTATTCAAACTATTCACTCACTCAATCACTCACTTATTTATTCATTCATACTGTACCCTCAACTATCATATATCTCTCATCGTTACGGCAGCGTTCGTCAGAAACGTTTTCTCTTTGACCGTTTTTTCTCCGACTTACTTTGCAAATCCGACTACCAAGAAAAAGTCTTTTCATTTTTCGGGTCAATATATAGCCTATGACATTCACAAATAATGTGGGTTTCTATTGGTATAAGAATTTTCAAAATCGGTTTAGTAGATCCTGAGATTACCCTCTACAACCTCACTCAAGTTGTTGTGTCACTAAAGCAACTTACACCGCCATCTATTAGAAATAAAATAATCGAGAAAAAAACGATCCTCTATAAATATGAAATTTTGATACATATAAGTGATCGCGCGTTAGCTAATAGGTGAATATTTGTTAAAAAATAACTAAATACCTTTTACTCCGTAATAAATTGAATCATTGAAAAGTCAGTAATGTTCATTAGTATATCATATACAAAACTGATTTATAGGTTATCGTTCTGAAAGGAGCTTAAAGGTATAATCAGAAACATATTGTAGAAGCATGCAATTTACTATTTTGATTGCATCTCACAATTTGCCATATAAAGGTTGTTTTGAACACGTTTTTACATATTAGTAAGAATTCTTAGTTGATTGAATACTAAATTACTGTAATATTATGATAATGAATGATTTGTTAACAGATTTTTTGTAGGCCGTCTCTTATAAGTGTTCGATATACATCAAAAGAAAACAAAACTCGTATCAAGTCGGAGGACTTATCCAGTTTAACAATAATCTTGTAAATGGTCATAAGCAAGTTTCTAGAAAGCGAGATAATTTGTCATAGTAATCATAATAAAAACTAATAATTATTAATTTCATCCCGGGATGTGAAATCTTGATGGATGAATGTTGGCATTGATGTTGTCTAGAAAGTCATAACTAAATTATAATTTGCATTAATTTAATCTTATAGCAAGTATTCCTATCTTATGTCTTTTAAGGAGAGATATAGGAAAATACATTATTTTTCTCACTGAAATCCAGCAAAATGAAGATTTGATTTATTGTTTGGTATTATTGTTTATATTATACTAGCCGACAGTTTCTTAATTCGCTGACCCTTTTCCTCCTTATTTTACTCCAAGGGAAAGAAACTTGATAGATTCTGGATAAATATTTTTTTGACATTAGGTAGGTATCCTTACTGCTACTCTTTATCTCTTCAGAGGTTAAAAATCTGTGAAAAATCGCTCATTAGGAAGTTAGTTTAGGTTAGAAGAGAAACTTGTGTTCTTGCCATAAATAGTTTCAGCTGCCTATCTACTTTGTCTATATATCAACATAAATATTCATAGATAAATAGATACATTACTATTCCTAGAAACTTCTGCCTTTGTTTCCTACGATATACAAAATAAGTTTGGTGTGTAGTATATACTAGTTATTACGAATTGCAAATCATAGCACAACATAATCCTCTATTAATACAACCATTGTAGTTAAATTGCATTGTCAAATGTTTCCTTTTAGCTACTGGCCTTCGGTTTTAACCTTGGTACTTATATTGGTGGAATATCTGATCTAAACAACAATACTATCTGTATTGGAGTAATTGTAGAAAGGAAACTCTTAAGTGATTAAAGAAACACCAGGTTATATAGTAAGTGCAAATGTCAAAGAACAATTGATTTAAATTAATTAATAATTTGTTAGCAACTCATTGTTTTTGCAAAAAGCTTTAATAAATTTGTGGAAGTTAAGTACTAATATTCGTATAATATTATTTAATCTGACTCTCCCTTACTTCGCCTAGTAAAATCAGTTTTATATTGGAGTTGAAGAAAATTGATTCATCCTCTCATTTAACCAATTTATTTTTTTTTATACAAAAATCCTAAGGGAATAAGAAAGCTCAGTCTTTACTATATGTGAAATATTTTCAGGCATCTTTTCCAATTTTTATTTCTATCAAAACGTAGTTCATAATATTACAGATATTCCAAAATATTAAACATAACCAAATCAGTCATGCTCAAGTATTGCTCTTAGCAAAGTACAGCGTGACTGTCATTATACATTTTTGGGTTAATATTTGGACCCCAAATAGCGTTTGATTACGAACTTTATCCTTATTCCTTTTTTTTTGGAAGTTTAATGTACACAGACAAATTACAAAATATATCAAAACCATATATTGCTTCATATATAACTAAGTTTTGAATATAAAAGTAATATAGATACTTAAAATATTATTTTCATTTCCATCCAACAGTTAGATTACATTTTTGAGTTTTCTGAACACTTGTATAAATTACCTTAAGTTTTTATATTGAGTATAATTTAAGTGATTTTTAAATTTATAAATAAATTAACTAAAAGTCCAATACGTAAACTTTAAATTGAACTAGAGATAATGCCTTAATCACAAAACATTATCTTGTAACAACTGTCTGTAATAGTTTAGACCTTAATTCTTTTGTCACCAGTTAAGTCTAAGTTATATCACCGACATTTCCTATATCGGTTATTAACAATAATAACATGTTATATCATTCGATTTTCCGCAAATCGTACAACACCGAGTCGATTCTGTAACAGTCGTCGGAACGAATCGGATTGCACACCCAGATATTATTTAAGTTTTTATTTGAAACATTTGTATTGGGAACGAGCTGGTCAATGTCAAATTTACTAGATAATTGCCCATGCTTTATATTTTTTATCTATTCATTAAGATTTTTTAAGTTTTAGTGAAATCCGTGATCTTAGTAAAGGGCTAGTCAAGAAAAAGCCAGATAGCCAAGCGATTTAATTCGTTTCCTCTTTTTTAATACAAGAACGAAGTCTATTTAAAAGTATTGTGATAATTTATATTAAGTATTAATTTATCAAGATCATTACGTTCTAAAAAAATAATCGCCTTTACTACATTCCTTTGAATATAGTATAAATATGTAGGCGGACTTAGTAATAAGATTCGGATGGAAAAGAACTTCAAAAATGTTTACTTTAAAAAAATGAAAAAATTGGTTGTTTGTCAAAATAAAACGAAGATATTTATAAGAAGATGATCATTTAAATTAAAACTCATAGGTCAAGCAGTAGGTTGTCTGACGTTGTTGCTCTAATATTGGCCTAGTTAAATCCTTAAAAAAGATTATCTTCCATTAAAACGATAAAACTGATTATATAAAAATATATTATACTAATCTAAAAATAACATTAGCGGCTAAATGAGAGGAAATTAGATAAGTATCATATAGCAATTGCTTCTCCTGCGCAGCGAACTCGAACCTTATGGAGTTGCGCAAGAGATTTAATTAGAAAGTACATTGCTAATGTGACGGTAACTTCATATTTTTTATTATAAACTAGTTTAATTTTATTCTGAATAAAATTATCTACCGTTGTGAAGATAGTGCAGTAATAATATTAAGCCTTTAGACTAGAAAAATACAGCATAAATATCTCAGCAATTTATTGTTGCTTACGTATTTGACCCACATTCACTTTGTTGAGAGATTTTTTTTAATAATACTAGTGTTCATCAATAGGTTAGTTAAGTCTTCTCTATGTTACAAAACTAGCCGACCCTTGCGACTTCGTGCGCGTGTTCTTCCGCTCCTATTGGTTATAGCGTGATGATCTATAGCCTTCCTCGATAAATGGGCTATCTAACACTGAAAGAATTTTTCAATTCGGACTACTAGTTTTTGAGATTAGCGCGTTCAACCAAACAAAATCTTCAGATTTATATATTAAAAGTAAAGATATAATTAATATAGAAAAAAAGATGCTAAGTAAATAAAAGATATTGGTAAATATCTAGCTAACTGGTAAATATCTATAAATATGAAGCGTCAGTAGCTCAGTGGTTCGGGCGTTGGATTCACGGTCGATAGGTCGTGGGTTCAAATCCGGAGATTGGACTACTGGCGTGGCCCACTCCTGACACAAGCTATTTATTAGCTTACTAGGAGGGGTAAAGGGAATACTAGTAGTATGTGATCCATACTGCTAGTAATCTTTAAAAAAAAAAAAAATATATACACTGTTGCGAAAAAAGAGAGTACTGATAAAGAAAAATAAATAAATTTAACATATAAGAGAAACAAAAGGTACTTTCACTGTTTTGATTTATTTATTTATTCATAGACAAACCATAAACATATTTTTACAGTCATTTATTTTAAACTATTCAACCCGCGCGACTTGGTCCGGGTGATGCTTCGCTCCTATTAGTTGTAGCGTGATGTTATATAGCCTAAATCCTCGATAAATGGGGTATCTAATACTGAAAGAATTTTTCAAATCGGACCAGGAGTTCCTGAGATTAGCGCGTTCAAGCAAACAAACTCTTCGGCTTTATATATTAGTATCGAAATTAATAAGCTTGTAAAAATATCTGTGAAATATAGAGAACAAGAGATAGCCGAAATAGACAAACATAAAAATGCCTCTACAAGTATATTACTTAAACTGTTATAATCGTAAGAAACGTTAAGTATGATCTCCAATGTATAATTAGTATTGTCTGGGCTATTTAATATAATATTTTCTATATAAGGCACCAAGGCCAAACGCTATCTTTCCGCTCCACTTATAACAAGTTATTGCTAATATGCAACTGCCTATAAAATTGCACTAGATTGCAGAAATAAGCTCTAAGAGATATATGTGCATTATTTTTAAGTATTTATTCAGCACCTGATTTCCAAATACAAAATTTAATTTTTATTGTAAAGACTTTTCTCGTAGATAAAACATGAGAGATGGTGTTTAGATTTCATTTAATTACACGAACTCTAGACTGAAAGCTAAGTTTACATTCGCCTCTATTTCCAAGGTTAACTAACACTGTTTTATATTTTATTAAATTTCCACTATAATGTAAAATATTCTCTAAGAAATTACATATTAAACTGCCACTAGTGAAAACTATTTTAAAAATAATACAATAAGAAATGCGAGCCAATCAATTGCTATTAAGTATTGCTAACAATATAAAAGTTATAAGTTTTTAATTAGAGTAATCGAACGAAGTATATTATTGTATAGAAATTTCCATATTTGTTGAAAGACAAAATAATATAATGAAAAAGTATAACAAATTGATCTCAACAATATTTTAGTTTATTTTCAGTAAATTAACATATGAAGCTTTCTTATAATTCTGCAAATATTTTTTAATTTACATTAGTTATAATTTACACAGTAATCTCTTAAGTAACATACATAAATTTAATCTTGAATATAACCAGCATTCGAAAGTAAACATTATCTTATATTACGCATCTTTATAAGTCGTGTAATTACTAAAAAAAGTAGAATATGCAATACAAACTACATCATACAAATTATGCAGTCTGTAATAAATAATAGTTGCAATGTTGCTAAGAGATGCATTCAACTCAACTCACTTTCTTATTAAATAACTTCTGTTTTTACTCGAATATTTATATTTATAAATCAAAATGTTTTAACTAAATCTGGCTTACATAAAGATAAAACTTATCTGACTTTTTACTGTACTGTATTCTAAACCCGTTTCCTCAAAGGTATTTAAAAATACCAGTAAGTAAATGAGATATTAAAATAATTAAAAACGACTAAAATATCACATATAAAAACAGGAAAAATTAAAAATAAATGAATTGTTAAGATTGTTTACATAATTATTCAAGGATTTTCACAATTTCGTTTAAAAAAAAATAAACAGGAAACCTTTACATACTACTTATTAAAGCTATATTTTAATTTATTTGACTTATTTTCATTTTTTATGTTATAAATTTTTTTTAAATTATTGTGTGGGTGTATGACCAATTTTGATGGAATATATTTTTGAGTGTGTAAATATGGGAGCTTTATTGATTTATTCAATACAATATATTCAATACGAGTCTCTGCAATAATATTCTAAATGTTTTTGATGACTCTTGACCTCTTCTGAATAACATAATGATTCCTGAGTTAAGTGGTATACCTAGTTATTTAAAAATACGAACAATAAAAGATCAGTGACAGATAACAGATTTCTGAGAGCCAAATCGTGACAGAATATATCAACTCTGTTAGTTGCATACAAAAGACTTCAACGCGTTCTTCAATTTACGCAAAGGGCAGCGAAAGTTGGCATTCAAACTTGTTTATTGGGTATTTCTTAAATATTTAATGTATTTGAACCTTGACTACATTATGTATATAGCAACAGAATTATATTTTGTTATTTTTAAATTAATTAACTTGTTTAGGGTTGAAAAATATTTGTATATTCTGAGAAAATATTTTTGAAAAGCTCTTCTTCTCTTTCCTATTCCAATAATGTTCTTAAATTCCTCTCTCTCTTTCTCCCTCGCAAAATAAGATATACTCTATTAAATTGTAAAAACAATAATAATATATATGCAAATGCAACTTAAACTTAACAAAGGTATATCATGGAAAGAATATATTGGTGTTTTAGTATTTTAGGTACATTATCTAGAGCTATACGAGTATATTAGAGGGTAAAAACATAAAAGGAGATGCCATAAATACCATAAATGTCATATTTTATTATATTATTAATTAAGCCTTGGAAAAATATCAAAAATAACTTTAAACAGTTAAACACAGTGATATCTAGAAACATCGAATTTTAAGGCAAACATGTCTGTTATAGCCTGTTTTATAATATTACAGTTGCTGTTAAATATTGTTTGCAAAATTACTGCATCTTAGATTATGTTATGTGCAAAATTTAAGGTTTTTTTTATTTAATGAATTAATCTTGAGTTTGACCTAGTTTTAAGAAATGATTCATATATTTTCATTAATATTTGTTATTACGCCTGCTTTTGCATAAATAATGTAATAGATTGGTATCAATTTTGTTTATACATTTTGTATACTTCTGGGTTTTCTTATTCTTTGAAGGTGATCATGATAATAGTGACCAATTTTTATGATGCGATTTTCATCATAAGATAGAGTGATTCAAGAGGACTATATGCATATTATAGTAGAGCAACCATGAGAAGCTCTGTCTCTGCTCCTAAAATTGTTTATATATTAGGTTAAATATGTAATATAATTTATTTCCTTTTATTAATTCAGTAATAAATGATAAAATTACAAAAAGCAGTGATGGCCCAGTGAGACTTCAAGTCTTACTCGGGAGGTCCGAGTTCAATCCCCCACAGAGGCACACACCTCTGACTCTGAGTTATGTGTGTTTTAAGCAATTAAATATAACTTGCTTTAACGGTGAAGGAAAACATTGTGAGGAGACCTGCACTCCTGAGAGTTCCCTAAAGTTCTCAAAGGTGTGTGAAGTCTGCCAACCCGCACTGGGGCAACGTGGTGGAGTATGGCCTAACCTAACCTAACCTTCCTCATTCTAAGGAGGAGACCCGGCTCAACTGTGGGCCATTGGCGGGTCGTGATGATGATAAAATTATTAGTAGGTTTTGTAAATTCAGAATGACTTGTAATATCTTTATTAGGTGCTAGAAAGTTCTTGCTGATGAGGATTTGAATTATCTCTGTTATAGCATTTCCAATGACCGATATTTTCTATGAATAATTTGTATACAAGCGTTTAGATTCATTGATATATGTTATTTTATTGATATAAGTTATTTTTTATGTATAGTGCAAATAACTTAGACTCATTAGTCAAATAAATACATTGAAAAGGAGTTTTAAAAAGGAAATATTTAGTTACTTAAATAATCTAAAATTCTTTAATCTTACTGTCTTGCTGTACTGATATAAATGTAAAAGTGTTTATCTTTAGATATTTAGATTTCGATGAAATTTGGTACACATATATTTTATAATCCGAATTAACATATAGACTACTTTTTATCCCAGAAAAATTATAGTTCCTGTGGGATAATAATGAAATATTTATTGAACGCATGAGTATTTTTATATAGTAGGTGCACGTGTTAATTTGAACGCATGCAAAGCCGGGGCGGGTCGACTAGTATATAAAATAAACAACGTTTGAATATTGAATTTTCCGTATTAATTGGAATTTTATTATTTTTTTGTAAAAGAATAATCGTAAAATCATTGACACAGATGTTGTAAGAGAATGTTTGGAAGCGCATTCACTTTGATTTACGAAATTTATTATGTTCGTGATATAATAGAATGTAATCTGTTTAGATTTTAGAGATGTTTATTCGTTTTTGGTTAGCAAATATTAGGATTCCATTTCGATTACTTAATATCTGAGGACCAGATTTTAAAACATCGTTGCATTCACAAATTGACATTAACATATCGTTGTTTACAAACAACATAATATTTAGTAATGTTTTGTAATTTTATATTCATCTTGCAATAGTTATCTCACATAATGAGGAAGCGTCACTAAAGAAAGATATATTTTGTTAAAATAAATTTGTGTATTGTCAAAGTCATACTCAAAATAGTTTATTTCAATTGGACTTTTTACAAAGTACTTTTGACATGTCAAAATTGGCCAGTCAGTCAGTTTGTCTGAAGCTACCACCAGTTCGGAAAGCAGTTTCCTGATGAGAAGAACTGGAAAGAAACTCAACAGTTGCTCTTTTCAAAACACCATTGTTTACATGAATTTGTGTTATTGTATAAAATATATAAGTAATAACAGTGTTTATCGCGATAATATAATTTTGAATGTCCTTTTGATTTTCTTTTAAATATTTTCATGCAGAAAATAATATTCGGAACGGAAATGTCAATGGAAATATAGCAAAAGTAAAAAAAATCTTTATATGTCTATTGATATATAAACAGAATAAGTTAGGTGCAATAATTTTTACTTTCCATCAACTCAGTTGTTTTAGTTTTCAGAAATACCTTTGGATGTTTGCCTCTATTTGTTTACAACAAAAGCCTTCTGTGTATCTAAAGGTATTTTAAACGATTGTATCTATAAGTAAATAATAAATTTAACTGTACCAATAGTACATCGATTAACAATAGGGCGCAGTCACGATGAGTTGCTACACAAGTTTCAGAAGCGGGGTCAGAGGTTGCGGTGGATCCAATCGGTTTGCTGTTGGTTACTAATCACTTTCTTTTTATTTATCTATACAAATACTTATAAAAAAAAAATTATATTACTGGACTAAAGTTTATAATACAGGGATGTTATATTCAAATAATTGTATTGTATCAAGTCCGATTTCCAATTTTTCAAAATTCAATTCTCATGATAGGATCCTTGAGGAATTGAAAGAACTCCTCAAAAGTTATAAGCACTCATATAGTGATTTTGATATTTTCTAAAGAGTTTCAAGCATTTGCATTAGGAATTTATCATTTGGTGTAGTGGAACTGATGAGGAAGGCAACAGATAATCATAATATGGTTAAGAAAGTTAAGCTACTATTACGATGAAAATTTAAATACATACTTATCCTGTTGATGTTACCAATAGATTCTTAGACCTTCCTGCTTCATCTACCATTAGTTGATGATGACACCGGAAGGTATGGGTTTAAAGGAATTATTTTAATACATTTTTTGATAGATTCATCTTGACTTTAAAGAAAAGTATTGAATTATATATGAATTTAATTTTATTAAGATCTTAAACAGTTAGAATTTTTTTTTCAGAAATATCATAGTCTTGCGAATTAATTTGAATTAAAATATTTCTACTCTAAAAATACAAGAGCATATACTTCACGTATTTTATTAAGATACATATTAAAATGTATTTAATATATCGATGGTTAGTGTAACAGTCGTGATAAAAATAAACTACTTCTATTAGACGATAAAGAGTGTTGAAGGTTGTAACGTTAAAACGATTTATATCAAATATCAACATGATTTTTTTAATAAGATAATCTATATCTCTATTCTCTATATATTATCTTTATATTCCACAACTATTTATTTAAAATTATGTTCGTAAATTATAACAAATTTTTATATACTAGTAATAGTATAATATTTTAAGTAAAATCTGTTGCAATACAATTGTGAAAGCCGCATCCAATTTTGTGCATTGGTTTTTACGCAATGCGCATACAAATAAATAAAAAGGAAAATAAAAATTTAAAAAAATATTTTTGACATTTAATAAGTTACTTATACATACAGTTTTAATATTCGAGTACTGACATAAAGTAGCATAATTAAAAGTTGGAGCTATTGACATTTACTGAATAAATAGTTTATTTTTTCAGGAAATTTATATAGTTCAAAGAACCTCAATATATTGTTTGTGAGACTCCATTGTTTAGAATTCTGTCTATCCCTTTTTAAACACCATTAAAGGACATACAAAAGCTACTCACTAGAAAAAACTTCCTAAACTTTCATTGGAGTCAAAATTAGGTACTGATCGTTTTACAGTCGATAAAGCTGCAATAATCTAATCTAATATAATCAAACGATATTAATTACATTGTTCTAAACCAGCATCAGTGTCAATTAGACTCATAAATCCTTTCATCTGTGAAAACCCGACGTGTAAGGCCTTGATCGAAACGGACCGGACCACTTGTGACGCATTCTACAATTGTATAGTGCACTATATGTTATTTTATTATGTGTTATAATTTTTAAGGTTTAATATGAATTAAAATTCATTCACACTCAAATTGATTCATTTAAATTAGGTGTAGAAGTCAGTATGTTTGTCTGAATGTACCCTCAGTTCTGAATGCTTTTCTGTTGAGAAGAGCCGACTGAAACGCAACAATATCTTTTTTAAATAACTATTGTTAATTGCTGAGTCGGGTCTCCTCCTCAGCATGAAAAGGAATTAAGTCATAGTCCACCTCGCTGGCCAAATACGGGTTGACAGACTTCACACACCTTTAAGAACATGGAGAACTCTCATGAGTACAGGTTTCCTCAACATCTAAACCCTTCATTCAATTACTGCTTTTTTTGTATTGAATTTTAAAAATGTCTTAAAAGTCTACTTTATAACAATACCAAGCATTCTTATTTTTTAAATTATTCTATACAGAGTAGTATGTTTTTATATCATCTAATTTCTTGAAGGAAGAAATCTATATCTTTAATTAATCTTACATATATTAAATATTTGAAAGTTTGTAAATTTGTAGTTTAAGCAAAAAGAGCTAATTGGATTTCAATGAAATTTGGTACATAGATACTATACAACCTTGATTAATATATAGACTACTTTTTATTCCAGGAAATGTTATAGTTCCTGTGGGATAAAAATATATTTATTCGATATCTGAATAATTTTACATAGCAATATATTGAATTTTAAAATGTTTTATATAAAAACTTAATATACGTGGTAAACTGCGTCCATGTGAAGCCGGAGCGGGTCTACTAGTTGTATATAAAAAAGATTCTTATTATTTTCTTTAACTTCTTAACTTTAATATCAAAGTGAAGTAAGAGCTAGGCACTAGTAATTGTTATATTCTAACAAGCAATAAATCGAAGTATTCATTTAAAAGTAATGTCGTATTTAATAACGTTATTCTCTGCTAGACCTCCGATCACCCCAGATAATATATATCAGAAAGATCTCAAATTACTGTTATGAAGTAAAGAGTAAATTGGTTTCGATTGTAAATATGGATTATGCCCTTGTTCTGTAATAGCTTATGTTGGCAAATACATAAATACAAATAATAATTTTTGAAGTCAAGTATTCATATTATATTATTATTATGTGTGAGGGGCGCCATATGCGCCATCAAGTACCTGCCACCTCGACCATTGCTGATCTTTTGTGGCGACCCTGTTTTAAATATCACTGCTTAGCCCCGTAGACTCTAGCAATATGCAAATCTTTTGGGCAGTGATCGATAGTATCTCTTTTGGGTTCATAATATGTCGCCCTAGGTGGATACTTCTTTTAAACATGAGCGGACCACATTCGCAGAGTACATGCATAGCAGTTTCGTCTGCCTCACTGCAGAATCTGCAACTTGTACTATTACTCATGTTGAAGTAAAACAAATGTTTGTTTAACTTGCAGTGTCCTGTCAGGATTCTGGTTACTGCGCTTAACTTGAACTTCTGGAGTTCAAGGAGCTCTCATATACTGACAAATTGTTTTTAGAACCATTATAAAAATTAATTTGTCCATTATTTCTACAAATAATACAAAGTACTTCAATTTTTATCAATTATTAATTATTTTATATTACAATAGTGAAGTGAAGGGAATTCAAAAATGTATTGACTAGATTCAAGATATAACTAAATAATAGATTACGAAACTTCGAATCAGTAAGAATTACTTAAGACTCTATATATTATTATTTGTCCTAATGGTTCCGTGAAGTATTAGTATGATTAAAAAATTGTTAATAATAATCTTACATTGAATAACTTTATATTATATGATGAAATTTTATCTCCTTTCTTTTCTGAACTCATCATCTCTAGGGAAAAAAGTAAATAGATAAATAAAGAGAGATCTTATTAGCAAGTCTTAGAATGCGATATTTCGAATTTGATTAATTTAAAACGGCTCCCCTATTGCGATATAAACTTCTATATTATATACAATATTTCAACTAATAAGCTCAATAGTTACATAAGTTTTTGTCCCAATAACTGCTTGCGATTGCGGAAGAGGATAATGAATAGCTAAAGATATAATAGTGATACAACTTCACAAATAAAGCTTATTATAGAAGTTTCATTTAAAATCTCTTTCAAAATTATATAGATATTTATGTAAATAGATAAAGACGTCTGATATTACAGGATACATGTGCTAAAATTGTTAAATGATATTATGTATATATTACCCGTGAGGGGAAGGGTTAGAATACTATTCCCCTCTGCCGCCGGGAGAGCATCTCGTAAGAGCCGAGTAACCCAGCACCCCCTTGATGGTACCCCTGTTCCCCGACTGGCTTGCGACCACCAGCATGCGAATCCGACCGCCAAGTGTCATATGCCTGTCCCTGATCTATATTCGAGGATGCAAGGGACAACAAGAGATACTTTCTTTGTCTTTGTTTTGTCGATGTTCATGGGTGATGGTGGCCACCTACCATCATGTGGACTATCATAAAAAAATTATTTAACCAGAAAAGAAGAAAATGTCAAGTTAATTTTACTAATATTATAATCCCAACTTCTTTATAATATTATAAATGTAAAAGCAACTTAATCTTTCTGTCTGTTTGTTACGCTTTATTGCGTTAACCACTGAACTGATTTTGATGAAATTTTGTAAAGAGATTATTTATTAAAAAAAAAATTATTCAAATCTAAATGAAAAAGTAATATATTATATTAAGTATAAAATACATTTAGTGAATAATTTGAAAGGAAGTGGTTTAGTAATTAAAACTCGGCCTATGATCGCCCACTAAGATATTTTTTTGCCTTGTAAATTACCATAGATATAAAATGCTGGAAAATTTTAATCAATAACATTATTATTTTTTTAAATGTCACCTACTAATTAATAGTAAAAAATTAACATGCTGTTTGTCTTTGTCTGTTTCTAAATGGAGGAATGTATGTACAATTTTTTGTAAAAAAATTACTTAGAGAGAGTTTTGTCAAAAAAACTTTTTTGTACACTCATTGGGTTAGTATTGGCCAAACTTAATCCACAATTAAATACTAATGTACCCAAAATAAACATATGCTTAAGCTATGTAAGCTAAATAACAACTCGGCTTTTTTACTTTCGAGTTTTATCTGTCAACTATGATGATATTTTAAGACATTTTTATCTATTTGTATTATTAGGAAGCTCAGTAATCATATAAATTAAATAAATAAATAAAAAAAAAATTTACAAACTTAATATTTCGGTACAATTTAAATCATATCCCTCACAACAAATGAGAGTGTTAGTGGCTAATTAAACTATTGGCTAAATTTAAACAATAAAGCAATGCTCTAGAAATAGTATTATTTTCGTGCTATTTTAAATACTAATATTTCAATAGCATCAATCAGCTTCCTCAAAGTGAGTTGATTACAGGTAGTATGAGCGAGTTTCACACTCGCTTGCCTTGTCCTTTTAGAGCAAAACTACTTTGATTTTACTCGTGCTTAATGTACATGAAAATAATATATGGATATTTTTAATTAGATCTGCGTATTTTGCAAAATAATATGCGGATATTTTGAATTTAAAAATCAAGACTTTGATTGTTATATAATTTAAAAAGTTGAAGAAATTTAAGAGTCTATATATTTATGTCCAAAGAGCAACACTTGTTTTTGGTTATTATAAATCGTTATAATAAATATTATTGATGTAATCATAAAGCTAATATTATTGTTGGAAGATTAAGAAATTAGATTAATTTATGTAAATATTTTTTTCTTTCAGTATATTTATTTGTTTTTCATATATTTGTTCATTAAATTGTAGATATTTCATGTAGTTTATTGTCAAAGTAAAGTTGTAAAGGTTGTTTGGAAGAAACAGCAGTTTAGCTCACCTCCTGGTTAGTCACATTAAATTTTTAGTTACAAGATTTTTTCTGTTTGGTGTACAATAAAGAGAAAAAAAACTAAAGAACAGCTAGATACAAAATTTATTAAGTATTTATTTCAACATAATAAACTAGTTCTATTAAACAATAATTAAATTATGTAATATCAAAAAATTACATAATTTGTTGTAAGAAGCTATTGATAAAACAGATGTATAATTATAATTTTTTTTTCAGGTAAATATCCTTATTTTTGAAGATAAGTCAGATGTTAGCTGGTGAGTAATATTTTAAGAAATCCGTTTACATTAATTGATACTCGTTGTTATCCAACCTAACCTTTAAAAAATCGATCTTTTAATGAAATACATCAGAATCTGGTCGTAATTCAATCAAAATTAAAATATACATTTCCGATTCTTTTGATTGATTCATTAATCGAGTTAAGTTTCCATCAATTTTGATGACTTTAATAAAGCTAAAAAACAGTTTCATATGCATAGATGCATTTAATCAATCACGATCGGCATTTTTAGTTAACTATGCTTTTAACTAAGAATGTCAATCGTAATGTTGAGTTATATAAGATACGAGGGGGTCAAAAGTAGCTCGAAATGTTACATGTAAATATACCTAAAGAAGCTGCGGCGCTTTACTTGGCTTTGACACGCTGCCTCATGTCTTGATGAAAAATATCCTTCAAGTAAACATTAATCAAAATTGATTTTAAATAATAAACAAATTTAAAGGTTAGATATGTGCAAAAAAATTGTAGGCTTAGCACAGCAAGGACTTTCCGTTAATCTTAAATCTATTTTTTTATTACATTATCTACATACAAAATATTTACGTTCTAATGGTCCATTAAATTTATTTATCTCAAGGTAAACGACATTATTTTTAAGTTTTGTTATTATCTACAGGAATTGAGATTTTAATACTAGTTTACTAACTCTAGTTTCGCGGGATAAAAACAAATAAAAAAAAAATCTGACAACGAGTCAGAATTTTTAAATATAATTAAGTAAACAAACTGACAGATTGACAATATTTCAAAAAATAATTATTTTGGCTTCTATTGGTGTTGTGAAGACCCCTAATATTACATGTTTAGTTTATTATATACTAGCGGCCCATCCCGGCTTCGCGCGGGTGGAATATTATTTTTAAAAATATATTGGCCCTCCCGCATTCGGTGCCCACTCTCTTGCCGCTTTACTCGCTGCGCTGCGTCGCTATACTGGCCCGTCGCGTCCTCGTGTATTTTTTGTTTATATTGATATTTTTAATTTCGTAATATCTTTTGAATGGAAAGTCCGATTTTAATAATTCAAAAAGTAATTTACAGGTATTGAAATAGTCTTGAATACGAAATAATTTATTGGGATAAGGATTAATACAAAGTTATAGAAAACATGGTCTGATTTTGATAGGCATTTTTATCAACTTTTAAAATGTAAAAAAGTATTTATAGTGACGTAACTATAATAGTTGGACATATGGTCTCGCGGACTTTTTTGTAGATATTGATACGTTCTATAATATTGTGAAACATTTTTTTGTTCTATCATCAATACTTTTCGCAGCGCATGCGATGAAAGATATTTTATGGCTAATTTTTTTGCACCTTGTGTTGGTTTTAGTGAGAATTTCTGGGGATCTCTAATTTTTTCTTGTAATAAATATAGCCTATGTTACTCAGGGATAATGTAGCTTTCTAATGGCAAAAGAATTTTTGAAATCGGTCCAGTAGTTTTTATGTTTATTCGTTACATACAAAAATACAAAAATACAAAAATACAAATCTTTCCTCTTTATAATATTAGTATAGATTTAAAGGTATAGATATATAATGAATATTAATACTTATTATTATTTTATTTAATTGATTGATAAGAGGGGAATACTATATTCAGATTTATACATATAGATATACTATGTTATAGCGATTAATCAATGTCAGATTTTAGCTTAACTTATAATAAAACTAGCTGACCCGGCAATCGTTGCTTTGCCATATAAATTTGGGGTGGGGGCCACCCGTGTCACTTAGGGGAATAAAAAATAGATAGTAGCCGATTCTCAGACCTACTAAATATGCATATAAAATTTCATAAAAATCGGTCGAGCCGCTTCGGAGGAGTATGGTCACTAACATTGTGACGCGAGAATTTTATATATAAGATAAGATTGTAGATTTTTGAAAAAAAAAGTAATGGAATTCGTGCGAAATAAGAAATTACACATAAAAGTAGTTTTTAAATTTTTTATCTGTTTGTCGGTTCGTTTGTATGTCTGTTTGTTTGTGCACGCATCACGTTAAAACGACTGAACCAATTTGATTGAAATTTGGTACACGGATACTTTATAAGCTGATTAACAAACAAGGTATTTTTTGTCCCCGAGAAATGCACAGTTCCCGTGGGAAAACTACACAAATAATGTGTAACTTGATTAAAGATATAGAATACTGTTATTTCGGAGCAAACTATAGTTCCTGTGGGATGAATATTTATTATACAGGCAAGAACAGCTGAACAATTACGACTGAAATTTGTACGCATGTAAAAAAAAATCACAGAGAATAATTCTGGATCTAAAAATATCAAATTTATAAAAAAGAAAAGCCATCAAAAGCCTTCTAAGCAGTTTTATAGAGATACGTCAAACATGATAGAGGTCACCAACCATCATAAAGGTTCTTTACTTTCATAAATGTTGATAGTATTAAATTGTAGATTGTTGATAAAACTTTATTCAACGAGAAAATTAAGCTTAACTCATGACATGAGTGGTAAAGGGTCGACCGCCACTTTTAAATTTTGATGATAGGACGCGTTAGACTTTACATTATTTGCTAAAGTTTAGTCGGTTATTACTAGGTATTAGGTTTGAATAGGATTGAGTATGGAATCACAGTAAAGTGTGACTCTTATTGAGATTCATTTATGTTATTTTGTAGCTTTAGTTAAATGTTATTTTAAATAGAGTTTATTGTAAACCTGCATTTGTGTTTTAAGCCCCAGGGCCTCATATATATTTGATAATTGTTAACAAGATCTAACACTTCCCCTTACCCACGTTTAGTTCGATTATGTATAGGGGAAATATTTTATATTAATATAATTACTGTCACAAAAACTAGCATTATATCAAGATTATATTATGTCAGGGGATAATAATTATAACTCGCAATTAACTTTATTACTCTATTAATATGAGAGGAAGCTGAAGGACGGTGACATTGAAAGATACATTTTAATTATATAGTTTTTATGATATATACGTGTTAAAGAAAAAACAAAATATCACTCGAAACAGGAATATTTCTTCATAAAGTATTAAAGCATCCGCTAATAAATTATTAAGAATATTATATTAGGTACTTGACATTTGAAAAAAAATGATATTGTAATCTAAACTTAAATTATAGTCTCTATAATATTTAATTTTTATATATGTATGTTACATTTTATATACAAAAATGTCACTGAATAATATTGTTGTTATTACGTACTTTTAATATGAATTAAAAACATCACTGAAAGAAATAAGTACTAAAATAAATAGTAATTGGATTTTCCAGAATTACTCAGTACTTTATATCCTATTACGAAAATTAGCTAATTCAGGAAAACCCCTTTACATTACGATATTCAGAATAACTTAGGTAAATCCATTACTGATACAACTTAATAATATAAAACGTATATTTTCTGAATTTAATTTGGATTTTTTTTTTAATTTAATATTAAAACAAAGTGAAGCTTCACTTTGTTTTAATATTAAATTTATTTACTTAAATAACACGTTATATAAACACAATCATATAGACTATCCAAGTTAAGAGAAAAGAAAAATAAAATAAATTAATTTAGTTTAGTTTAACCAATAAACACGTTATTTTTAAACCTTTTATAACAATAATATATATAAAAATAAACAGAGAATCTGTGCACTAGAGGTGAGTGTTCCAATTGAATGAAGGGCAGCCCTTAAACCTTGGTCACAAGTCCAAGGCACTGCTTAGGTTTCTGTAGTAATTGTAAGAGATCATAATCTTCAGTTATTTATCGGTTCAGTCGCAGTATCTACGTTGCGTTTACCCAATAGTCCATTCAATATCACACCCCCTCTTAATGTTTTCAATATACCCCTCTCCTTCCTAATTCATTCTCATTGCTCCGACTTATATAATCTTTACAAAGATATTTTTCGATTTTTTTAGCAATTTATCATCAATATCATTAGGCGTTAGTAGAGTAGAACACGAGACTCGTAGAATGAGGAAACGTTCACGTTGTCGCTACCTTATGTTACTTTATTTTACCTTTGTTGTAATTCTCTACTAGTTTAGCCTGATTCTGCCTGAAAACAAAAGAATTAACATACTCTTCATAATTATTAATTCCTATACTGACCTCTTTACTTTTACCTCTTTTGAGAAAAATACCATAGATTTTTAGAGTTCGGATTTTTAAAGTCACATGAAAAAAACTGCATTAAATCTATATTTATTTATCTATTTCAGACTTTAATTAGGTTCACTTGTTATTCTCTTGTTATAGACCTTCTTTACTCATATCATTTAATTTTTATCTATACAAGTATTGTTGCATATAAAAAAAGAAAAAAAAACTTAAAAAATCAATTTCATTATTATATCAAACATCTAAACTCCTAAACTTTTACATTTATAATATTAGTAAGATAAAAATATATTATTCTGATTGTGAACCCTTCTTTGCAACTTATCGATCCCCAATCCCTTTTTTTTTCTCCTGGAACTTATCATCGATCCCTGGGATTTAATATAGGCCACTTTGGGAAACACTGATTAATTCGATACAATAATTATTACCAGATAAACTTACTTTTTTATTTTACAATTATATAAATCTGAAGAGTTTGTTTGTTTGAACGCGCTAATCTCAGGAGCTACTGGTCCGATTTGAAATATTCTTTCAGTGTTAAATAGCCCATTTATCGAGGAAGACTATAAGCTATATATCATCACGCTAAGACCAATAGGAGCGGAGCTACACGCGGACGAAGTCGCGCGAGTCGGCTAGTACTTAAAATAAATGTAAAAAGAAACATCAACAGCCATTTACATTAATATATTTTTTATCGTTTATTAATTACTTTTACATTCGTTAAAGTGCCTTAGATAATATTTAATGATTTTGCGTACATTAAGATTTATAAATGTCATTCGTGTGACATATGAAATGTCATCAGATGAACTATGTGGAGCCGAATGTCTTTTCCTGTTGGCTGTTGTTATAAAAACTGGTACAAGGTGGTCAAGATACTTATTTGTATAATAATACATGAATTGTATCGTAACGTATAATTTTTTTGTGTCTGTTATTTAAGAATTAGATTTGCATATATGTGCTTCGAAAGAAACTGAGCCTAAGACGTATCATATATGTACTAATATATAAAGCTGAAGAGTTTGTTTGTTTGAACGCGCTTAACTCAGGAACTACTGTTACGATTTGAAAAATTCTTTTAGTGTTAGATAGCCCATTTATCGAGGAAGGCTATAGGCTATATATTATTACGCTACGACCAATAGGAGCGGAACTACACGCGGATGAACTCACGTCGGTCGACTAGTAATGTATAAATCTTATATAATGTATTGAAAAAACGATTAAAAAGTAATTGAAAAATTCTCGTTACTGGAAAAACATAAAAAGATTAGTTTTATAAGTTTACTAGTCAAATTATAAACTATCCATTAATTGTCAATGAGCAGTAAGAGTTAACTTAAGCATTAGGACCCAGAAGATGATTTAAAGAGCTCTTACACTAAACCTCCTCACTCAACATTAAACCAATATTCTGATTATGCCTAACACTTTAATAAATTTGAATTAATTATTCGTCAAACTGCCGTGAATCTATCGAGACAGATTTTATAAAAGAGAACCCACTAACCAATCAAACGTTATCAACAATTACTAACATTTGACAAACTGTCGTAAGTTTATATTCTGATTAGTGAATGCATAATCTTACATTTCTTAGCATCTTTTGTAATTTCATAGTTATTACTATAACTATAATTGTAAATGCAATTAGACTAAGTTGTGTTTCTTTGAAAGTACTTGTAACCTTTTCTTAATAACTAGTAATCTAGGTGATCTGATCTAGTTTATTTTCATCAGTGGACATTCCCTTGACATTTTGTTACGATAGTTTCATTTAAATATCATTGCTATATGCTTTACTTAACACTTTGTTACTGTAACAGGTTAAAAATTATATTGCTACTGCACCTTTTATGATTTCTAAATATTTTTATTTTACATGTATACTATGCTGTAACTTACTCAGGACATGGGTGTCTTATTCGGGAGTTTCGAGTTCGATCCTGGGGACACTCCTCTGAGTTATGTGTGTTTTAAGCAATTAAATATCACTTGCTTTAACGGTGAAGGAAAACGCACTCCTGAGAGTTCTTTAAAGTTTTCTAAGGACGTGGTGGAATATGATCTAACACTCTCCCCATTCTGAGGATGAAACCCGGCTCAGCAGTGAGCCATTATTGGGTTTGTTTCTTGTTAGCTTCCTAACAGAGGGATATACATGGTCGTAAAAGCAAAAAAACCAGAGAAAAGAACTATTATATGTTTCTGAAATTGATACGAAGAATTTTATTTGTATATTTTCTAGTGGATTTTTATCCCATCAATTAATCTGTATAAAAAATAGCTAAAATAATAAAAAAGTCATGTTTTACATTTTATTTACGACGAGTTGATTAAGAAATTTTTGAGATAAATCTAAGAATTATCTTCATCTCGTTTTCCTTCATATATTGTTGATACAATCGAGTTTAATATGAAAGTTTATATTTTACGGTTACTAGTAGTTTAGAAGTATTGGTAAAGTTTTCACGTTGGGCCAGGTCAGGTACGATTTGTAATTTAGCCTTAGATTGTGATCGTATGGAATATATTTAGACTTTAATAGAGAAATTAACGCACATAGATGAAGTCACACATAGAAATACGAAAACTCAAAAATTTCATTCACAAGTACAAGAGTCCAGTCCTGTCTGACATACGTTAAAGTATAAAATAAAAAAAAAGTCCAGTTTATTAAGGACATTATTATGTTAGTAGTTGATGACGTCATAGTGATATATAAAACCTGCTTTTTGGATTTTATATGCGGGAAATAATTAAAATTCACGTGTTCATTAACATTTGTCAAATATTAACGAAGATATTCACCTGAAACGTCGACTATTATGTGAAAAAGTCAGTAAATCAGGAATACTTGTAATAATTATGCAGATATGCGTATAAAAACTAGTACGACTTTGGCAATTGCTCTAAAAACGAGAGGCAACAAGTGCGGGGAAGCAAGTGATCTTTACACGAGGACAACCACTCTTCTTTTTGCGATTGTCCATCTATTCGCTACCTTCTCCGTGACGAATTATGATTTAAATCTTAACGCCTTCATTGCCTTGTCCGGTTGTTACAGATTACATTGACAAATTATTCGTTTATTAACTCACTTTACAAAAGGAAGAGGTTCTGGTTTAACTTCTCTGTATATGAACAGATTTAAATAATTATTTAGTTAGATAGTTTCCCAAAAATGCATAAAAATTAAAGGCCATTATGACGATGTATAAACAACCCTTAAACTTCTAGTCAAAATAATATAATCTACAGTTAAAATATATATTTATTCTAAAGCTAAGACGAACATTTAAAATTATTTAAAAACTCAATAGTTCTTGTTTATAATTTTAATTTATCCAGTGAATAAATAATCTATTCTGAATTCTCCTGATATGTTTTACTTGACCTTTTAGATATTTTTTTACTTATGGTAGGCAAAATTTACAGTAAAATTATATAATATGGAAAAATAAAAAAAAGTTTTTTGATCCGTCCCGGCTTCGCCCGTGTGCAGTTAACCACGTCTATTTTAGTCTAATTGCTATATTTCACATTTTAATTTTCAACATCAAAATAATTTATTTTTGACTACTCCTGAAAGACATAAAGGTCACACAGCTCGACATGTACTTCATCCCTTATTTCAACCCCTTCAAGGCTTTCTTTCGCAATAAAAGGTAGCCTATGTCATTTCCCACGGTCTCATCTAGCTCTGTACCAAACGTCAAGTTCGATTTAGTGGCTTAAGCGTGAGAGCATAACAGACAGACAGAATTACTTTCGCATTTATAATATTAGTTGGGATTACTAGAATAATGCGCCCAAATAGTAATTAATTAATTAATTTATTAACTAGATAATAGATATTAATATCGAATCGAACGAAAACAATCATCTCTGTGTGGATATTGTTACGTTGTTTTTTTTCATTACACGCCGTGACGTCATAATGTGTTTCACATCACGTGATATGAAACGTAAGTTAGGCTTGTTTAAGATTAGTGTTAGGTTAGCCTTGTGTTATGTTAACCTTATATAACCCTAACCTTAAGCTTAGATGGGGAGCCTAGGCAGTAGAGGTGACTGTTTACATGTATCGAAGTTCAGCCTTAAATCTACACGTGGTCATAAGCATAAGCCCTACTTAGGTTCCTGTCGCACTTGTAAGAGATTATAATGTTTAGTTATTTGTCGGTTGCGCAACAGTCCATTCAGTAAACCTTTTGGTGTTTCCAATACCCCCATTCTTGAAGTTATTTAATGCTTCAGTATATTTATTCGATAATGATATTTGTTGATTGAATAGGTCGTTTAGTGTAGCTAATATATGCTGTCCTCAATAACAATCAAATCAGATTACAGTTACAAGCGCCTTTGTTTAGTGCCAATTAGTTCTCTGATAATAGCGTTTGACGTTTGATCTTTAAAGTTTCACTTTTAATTATTTAATGTTAGGTTTTTAAACTGTTTAAATTGTATTATTTAAAATGTATTAAAAATATTTTTAAATATTAGTAAATTTGATTTAATCGAAAAAGCTTAAAGGTAAGTTATAAGGTGCTAGTCGCAGTGAAAAAGACATTTGGATATTTTTTTTGCGACCACTTGTTAATAATTGTTAATTGTTGCTAATCGCTGAATAGTTTAACATGGCAACATATACCAATAAAACAATAATGGTTTGTTGTTGACTGTTGCTCACACTTGATACTGTTGCTCTACAACAAGGAAGGTAGAGACATAAATTAGAGATATATATAGATTCCCACGCTATGTAGTTTGTCTGTTATGAAAGGATTTTCAGTTGATTTTTACCGATGGGGAAGATTTAGATACATAATAATAACTTTTTTTTTATGATAGATAAGGGACAAACGAGCAGACGGTCCACCTGATTGAATGTAGCCACCGTTGCCTATGGACATCGACAAAACTGGAGGTTATCTCTTGTTTTGTCGATGCGTTGCCGCCTCGAAGATAGAGTGATGAGGGGGAGCGATGAGAAGAATTCTGCGGTTTCAATGGATCCTGAGCAATAACCCGGTGTTTATCGGAACCGCAGCAGTAATGGGATAGGAGAGGGAGGGGGTAGATCTGGCCCACATACGGGTCGGCCGGAACGCGTCAGAGACACTTGGCGGTCGGATTCGCATGCTGGTGGTCGCAAGCCAGTCGGGGAACAGATCCCCTACCACCAATGAGGGTGCAGGGTTACTCGCGTCTTAAGAGATGCTCTCCAGGTGGCAGAAGGGAATTGTATTCTAACCCGTCCCCTCACGGGTAAAATATATTGATAATTGTTGAAAATAGCGCATGGGTATTTACTCAAGCTGCAAGATCTGAGTAAACTAACAAGCTATGATAAATACCGCTTTGAAGCGAGGGCTAAATGCTTATAATAAACAAGGTCTCAGTATTAGCCTTAATGATAGATAACAAAGTACTTTTGCGGCGTATATTGCCTGTGGTCGGTGTTCAGTTTCAAATGACACACAAAGACAACCTCACGGATAATTTACTCTAATTAAGACCATTATAGCGTAAACTGTAATTAATAACTTATATACTCGCTTTAGCGGTCACTGGCTGAAGGATTGGTTATATTTATCTGTACTTATTTGTGACTAATTATTTACTTTACATTTTTAAGGTAAACTACAGTATTTTCACACAAAGGACAATGTTCAAATTGGCCTATGAATGGAATACATCATCATAACAAAAATTACAAATGTATTTTTTAACATAAAAATCAATTTTTACTAACTGACGGACACTCGAAATAATTTAATTTAAACGTCTTGCCGGTGCAATCATGAGTTCAATGGGAGATATTATTAAAGCCTTGGCAACATTGATAATATTTTAAATTATAAAAAAATATAGGAAATTAAGATTAGTACTTCTTAAAATGTGTACGAAATCCTGGAGTCATCAACTTCTGAAAATTGATTTTTAAGTTTAAAAATAATTGGGTAATTTTCGTTATGATAACATGTTATTTCGTTGTATGGAGGGTGGTCATGGCCTTTGTTACCTATCGGATTTTGTAACTAATTCATAGAATCATTCAGATAATATCAATATTAATATAAAATATTCAAAAAATCTGTGAAATCGGTAAGGAGTAATTTGAACATATGCAAAATATAAGAGATATGAAGATAGAGAAAAAAATAAGTAAACAGAAGGTTCACAAGGAAAACGAAATATTCTCAGGAAAAAATGCAAAGAAAAATATTGCAACCTGTCTTAAATAAATGATGGTATTAGCAAATAATTTCAGAAAAGACGGAACCTTTCGAACAGATATTGTGATATCTGCAAGAAATACGTAAAATGTATGGAACGCAAATCAGTAGTAGTATAATTTATTTAAATGGACACATCTCTCCAGGTCTTACTTGGTTCCTTGGTAGGTTGGAGTACAATTGTTTGAGGTTCAAGAAAAATGTTGTTCTTATTCAAAGGATTTTTTTACTTTAACTAAGAGACGGTATAAACATTTTCAGCAAAATCCAATAGCAACAAATTACTGTCAACGATTCTGCCCAGTGCTATACAATTATATTCCACATTGTTTTTGGACAAGATGATTGCCTTATTATAAAACTTTAAAGGTATCGAGACCAACAAGTGAACTTTAAGTAAGGGCACGTTACTAAGATCGTAAAAACCCGGGGTCTCTTTTCTTAAGCGTATTAATTTTTTGTCAATATGTTCTTGACAGATTGATAACTATGTTAGCGTTTTTGTAATGCTATTTTTGGAACGACGCGACGTTCTAATCAGATTAGGTCCAATGCATTTGGATCCCTACATGGTCTACTTATTGCATTTAGTAAAATTATACTTTGCTTTATTTGTGTCTTAAAGATCTTTTGGGATGGGTTAGAATAGAATTCCCTTCTTTCGGTTAGAGAGCAACTCGTAAGAGGCGAGTAATGCAGCACACCTTGATGGGGACCACCAAGTGTCAAAAAAAAAACTTGGGATCCTCTGTAACTCTTTACTCTACCTCAATTTTCAATTACATTGGCTATACAAGAGACACACTCTTATATTGCCAATGTCCATGGACGATGGCGGCAACTTACCATCAGGTGGATCGTATGCTCGTTTGTCCCTTATCAGCAATTAAAAAAAAGTTTTCAGTGAATCATCTTTGATGCAACCTAATCGCAGAATAACTTAATGTAAATCAGAATGTCTAGTTTAATTTCATTTAGGCATATACTTAATCACTAACATTTTGATTTTATTACCAAGAGGACAAGATTAAAGAAAGAGATGAAAACTTATTTTCATGTTGATCTTTTATCTGTTGATTCTTGCAAGTTAAGTAAAGTTTAAATATTAAAAAACATAAAGTAATAAGTTAAAAAATTCTGTTTATTTTGAACGTGTGTTCAAACCCTTATTTGTATGCAATGTCGATGCATTTTTAAACGAAAATTTATACAAAATTGTCACTATATTATTACTTCAAGTGAAGAATCGGGTATAATTATATTTTTGATCTTTTCATAAAGTTAAATTCTTGGTTATATTTATGGTAAACCCGATTTAACAATAAACACCCCAAATCATTAAGTTTATTCGAGTTTAATTTGTTTACTTGTATTTACTTATTTGTGATAATGATTAAGATTTTGACGTCTTACTAGGTCCAAGTTCGATTCCACCCAACAGGCACACACCTCTGACTGAGTTGTTTGTTTGAGTTATGTGTGTTTTATGCAGTTAAATACCACTTGCTTAACGGTGAAGGAAAACATCGTAGGGAAACCTGTACATCTGAGAGTTCCCTAAAGTTAAAAAGTGTGTGAAGTCTGCCAACCCGCACTGGGCCAGCGAGGTGGACTATGGCCTTACGCCTTCATCACTCTGAAGAGGAGACCCTGCTGAGCAATAGGCCATTCACGTTATGATAATGATGACTTGTTTGTTGTTTCCAATTCAATCTAGATAAGAGTTTAAAGATCCGCAAATGTCGTCATGTAAAGTTCAGACTGTGTGTGAATATAATTATGACTTACATAATTATAGACGGCCTAGAAAAATAGTGTAGTTTGATTTACGAAAGCTATTGGCGAATCCAAAAATAATTACGTAATAAATGATTTGTAATAGAATGTTGTTTATAATAGAAGTAAAATTATTTATATACTAAATAACAAAACAGAAATTAAAATAATTTAAATTTCTACCATATAGTTTTGACTGAAAATTAACCATTTAATAAAGGACGAGGAATTGGTGGTGTAATTTAATCTTTTGACACAAAACTTTGACATCTTTTTGTATCATTTCTCGTGTTATTAAACGTAATTAAACACATAACAGAAATGTTTATTTTGTATAGATAATATCAAATTACTTAAAGTGTTCCTGAAAACTAGACGAACGGTCTTTTCCTTAAGTGTGAATTACAAAACATGAAATGTAATTTGATAAGGTCGTACTAATGCCTTGTTATAAATATCTAATTTATACCTTCATTACACTTGACTGCTTGACTGCCTCTCCTTGATGGGATTTAACAGATAAAATATAGATTATAAAATTATAGAAATGTAGAGATTTTAATTTAGCAAATAATTACATGTATGTTCTTGATAACACTGGTCAACAGTAGCTTTGTAGCCCTTGATATGAAATTGATTTCGATCCTTCTGTATGCACTTTATGAAACAATAAACAGTTTTGGAAATTTGACTCTTAATTTTTTCAAATATTTATTTCCATATAGAGAAAGAAATAATAAGTTAATTTTTTACCACAAATTTTTTTATTGAAAATATTATTTTACTTACATTAAAGTTTTCAGTGAATCATCTTTGATGCAACCTAATCGCACCTTTCGTCTATATTGGAATCATATTTTTTTCTATAATTTCCCAGACTATTGGAACTCTATCCAAATGATAGGGATAGGGAAAGTTCATATTTGATCCGGAATCTAGGGCATAAAAAAATATCATTTTTTGTAGAGCTGTATAATTTCAAGATTAAGTTTTACATAATATCTGATAGTTATTTGACTGATAACGCAGTTGTGTATACATAACAGTTTTGTAGTTTATCTTCCATATTTTTACTTACTCGAGACCTAAAGTTATGTTTTTGCAAACTTAAATAAGTAGTAGTAGTAGTAGTTATGATGTTAGAGAGTAGAAAACATCCAGTTATTCATAAAATGTGATTCATTTTAATACTAAATGATAATATTTAGTTTTGGCAGCGTGCTACATTATTTGCGATACATAGGAGTGATGGACCAATCAAACTCACGTATACCAAATATTCAAGTACACTTACAAGTAATATTAATGTACGTAATCAAAACAGAGAGCAAAATAAAGTGAACACTCTATTTGTAACTTATTTATTGGAAAAGTCATGGTCATCAGCTAATTTGAAGCTCAAATCAAGAGCACAACCTTGTCAATTGCTAGTGTTAAATATCAATTTGTTTTTGTATAGTTGATCACGGATGCCTTAAGAATTTTGTAGGTTTATATTTCAAATGGGATTTTGATTTATTTTTAATAATTTATTTTCAACTAGCGACCCGTCTCGGCTTTACATGATTTTTTAGCTATAATAGCATGTATTATATACGTAAACCTTCGTCTAGAATCTCTCTGTCTATTAGTTAAACCGCATTAAAACTCGTTGCGTAGTTTAAAAGATTTACTCGCAAGAAAACAGACTTTTAAGTTTATTCAATTAAGCTTTCAAGATTCTTATTAATAAAGACTGAGTTACATTTTAGTATTTCAAAAAGTGTGTTAAATCTTTAAATATTCTTTGAAAATGTTTTTTCCTTTGATATAACCCGACTTTAGTGCGTTCATAAAACACTTCTCCGTATATTCCTTCAGATCCTAATTACATATATACTGTAATATATATAAGTTAATATCCTAATCTGTGTACTAAATGTCTCTTGATGATTAGCATTATTTTTGAAACTCGATAAAGAGTGTATAAGAGATAAATCTACATGATTACTGAAAATCACATCTAAACAGATTTATATCACACAAACAGACAGTATATACTATATTCATATGTATAGATTAGTATAGAGAGGAGTAATGTATATTTTAGTTTCTCACGCATCCGAACTGTTTAGATGACCATCTCCTTTCTAGAACGAGGTCGAACTTCAGGCTATTGCAATTAACCAGCTAAGACGTGACCGATCTATAACCTTATGTCAGATTGTTTTAATCAAAATTTTGGTAATTTGAAGCTACCATTTAATATAACTAATAAACAACATTTACTAGTAACGCTTATGTTGCAATTGGTTACAGCAAACACATTGATTTTACAGTTATGGGCCATATTAAGCTTTGCATTATACGATTAATATTTACGATTTACTCGATTTTGGTAATTCGTCATTTTATAGTATAATTTGATATGAAATTGTTACTCAATTTTAGTTGAAATTGAATTGAGAGCCTTAAAAATTTTTTTTTTTTAATTTATAGTTTCTACTCGCATGAGATCTTTTAAACAAAATAGAATTAATAATTCTTTAAAACACTAAAAAAATTACAAATATCTTGTTTTTTGTATTATAGTGTGATTATATGAATTTCTAAATACTTTTTTTAATGTGATCATTTTTATGCCGTCAACACTCAACTGCCATTGATGCACGCACTGTCACCGTACGCGAAATTCAACTGAATTTTTCCTGACGTAGTTCATACGAGTTATGATAGATGGAGCTACTATTTCTATGTGCTTAAAAATCGTCATCATCATCACGACCCGTTAATGGCTCACTGCTGAGCTGGGTCTCCTCCTCCAAATGAGGAGGGTATTAGGCCCTAATCCACCACACTGGGTAAGTGCGTGTTGGCAGACTTCACACACCTTTGAGAACTTTAAGGAAATCTCAGGAGTGCAGGTTTCCTCACGATGTTTCCTTTCCTTCACCGTTAAAGCAAGTAATATTTAATTTCTTAAAACGGAGGTGTGTGGGGGATCGAACTCGGACCTCCCGAGTAAGTAATTGAAGTCTCAACCACTGGGGCATCACTGCTTAAAAATATATTGGACATGTTAAGACTATCCTTATTTTGAAATTATTGACTTGAATTTCATAACGATTCAGGATGAAAGTATGAGTATATACTCTAGATAGTATAAAGGTCAAAATTGTATAACTATCTAAACTGTATCAGTGCTTCCTATCACTCAGTAATAGAACGGGTGGCGTAACAACACTAAGTTGGCATTTAGACTACATCTATCATCTAGTCATCGTTTCCTGCATTAAAATTGAAAGGCTAAGTTGTTTTTATTAATGATTTTGTTTTTACACTGTGTTTATGCCTACCGGTCTAGGTAGGTATAAAAACAGTGTAACCTTAGTGCAAAATATTTATATACAGAAACAATAAATTTATTACCTTTGCATAAAATTTCGCATCCCAGCCTACGGATCCTTTTACTTTAAGGGCTCACATATGTGGACCGACGCAGAACACTGATTGTTCTTGTCCAGTATTAAATAGAGTAAAAGAGATTAAATATTTGGGCATTATAGTAGACAGTACTCTGTGCTGGCGCAATCATTTTAATTTGCTGGTCCAAAGGGTTAGAAAATGTATGTATGTATTTAGAAAATTAAACCAGATAGCCAGTAATGAAATAATGATGATGCTTTACTTTGCATTTGTGCATTCCCTTCTCAATTATTGCATAACAGTGTGGGGAGGGACTTTTGCTAACATAATTATGCCATTGGAACGGGCCCAACGAGCCATATCTATACTAATCTATATCTATACTAATATTATAAAGAGGAAAGATTTGTATTTTTGTATTTTTGTATTTTTGTATTTTTGTATTTTTGTATTTTTGTATGTAACGAATAAACATAAAAACTACTGGACCGATTTCAAAAATTCTTTCACCATTAGAAAGCTACATTATCCCTGAGTAACATAGGCTATATTTATTATAAGAAAAAATTAGAGATCCTTAGGAAATCTCACGAAAACCAACCCAAGGTGCCAAAAAATTAGCCATAAAATATCTTTCATCGCATGCGCTGCAAAAAGTATTGATGATAGAACAAAAAAATGTTCTACAATATTATAGAACGTATCAATATCTCCAAAAAAGTCCGCGAGAGCATATGTCCAACTATTATAGTTACGTCACTATAACTACTTTTTTATATTTTAAAAGTTGATAAAAATGCCTATCAAAATCAGACCATGTTTTCTATAACTTTGTATTAATCCTTATCCAAATTAATTATATCGTATTCAAGACTATTTCAATACCTGTAAATTACTTTTTGAATTATTAAAATCGGACTTTCCATTCAAAAGATATTATGAAATTAAAAATATCAATATAAACAAAAAATACACGACGACGCGACGGGCCAGTGTAGCGACGCAGCGCAGCGAGTAACGCGGCAAGAGAGGGGGCACCGAAATGCGGGAGGGCCAATATATTTTTAAAAATAATATTCCACCCGCGCGAAGCCGGGATGGGCCGCTAGTTAAAAATAATCTTGAAGAAACCTAAAAGATACCCCACCACCCTGTTGTTCAAGGACTCTTCCGTATTATCTGTTAGACAGCTTTACATTCTGAATGTACTGCTTAAATATCACTCCAGGGTGCCAAAAGAAAGTTTAACTAAGCCCAAGGGTCGTAGTACAAATTACATTGTTTTTCGCTTTAAACGATTTAGAACATCACTGGCTGGTCGTCACAATGCTGCTGGTGGACCGCGATTATATAACAAAATTAACCGGACAATGAACATTGTTAATTTGGCCAAATTATTCTTTTCTTATTAAATTAAATTTTTCTTATTAAATTATCATAATTTAGTGTAAATATTTCTAAGGGTCATGAGGAAGGTTAGGCGTGCGTAACACAGGATTTTGTTTTCCTAACACGCTCGTCTCAGCACTCCTTTGTCTCAACGAAGTATAGCATGTTTTAAGGTTTTATTTCTAGATAATTAAGGAGAATTTTGTACTATTTTAATATTTGGTTTAATAAAGAATTATTATTATTGAAAAAAAAAATTGTATAAAAATTCGTTTTGAAATAAATAAGTGTTGAAACAAACAGAGGTAGACAAAACAGTGGTTATATTATAATAAAATATAAATGATTTATAATGAATATGAATAATTTTGTTTACAATTTTTATTGAAAAATTGTACTACCCTACTTTTTTCTATAATTTGCCAAATTATAATATGAATAGATTTTTTATACTTTTATGTGTATTTGGTCCTAGATTTTTAAGAATCAATTTAACTGAAGCAAAACATATTTAATAACATGCTGGATAATGTTAACTTAAATCAAAATAATTTTTTTTGCTACTGGCCGTATCATAAGTAGTTTTCATTAAATCAAAGTAAATTTATGTGTAACTTTCTTTTAATTTTTATTCATTTCCTTTATTGCTTCATTGGCCGAATATATCGATAACCGGAACCGTCATAATACGACTATGCAAAGTGTTTAAATTTCCGTAATTTCGTTTAGAGGACAAGTTGTGTTTAAAACTTATAAAATTACTCAACATATTATACTTCTATTAAAAAATTACGATGAACATGAAATAATAATTGTTCATTTTTTACTACGAGTTCTTGAGAATATGAATCTTTTGCTACGAGTACCTGAGATTGTTGGTTTTTTGCTAGAAGTTCCTCAGATTGTTCATCTTTTACTGGAAATTCTTTAGATTGTGAATCTTTTGCTAGGAGTTTCTTAGATTGTGAATCTTTTGCTATGAGTTCATTAGATTATTCGAATTTTGCTAGAAGTTATTCAGGTTGTATATATTTTGCTAGGAGTTCCTTAGGTTGTGAATCTTTTGCTACGAGTTCCTTAGATTGTTCATCTTTTTGTAGAAGTTCCTCAGATTGTGAATCTTTTGCTAGGAGTTCCTTAGGTTGTGAATCTTTTGCGAGGAGTACCTTAGATTGTAGATCATTCTATTCTAGAAGTTCCTTGGATTGTTGTTCTTTTCATTAGATGAATGATGTGTATCGAGTACAAACTTTTGCAATCATTAAAAAAAATATTAGTCTTCCTTTTATATTATATAACTGAATAAAAATTATTATTATAATTGTAATCATTTAAAATACGTAAGTTCTTAATATCTTAAGATTTGGCCGCCCTACTTTTAATATTGCACTACAAACCGAAGTAATTATTGCACTAACTTCAATATATAATTTGTTATATAATTATAATATACTTACAAATAGTTAATATGTAATAATCACCAGTTTCCGATGTTGTACAATATATACATTTAGCATAATATTGCAGCAGTTGAACTTATAACCTGTTGGATATAACACGATTAATTTTACCTTCAATAACTTTGAAACAAGTGGACTTAGTGAAATATTATATATGACCTTTTTTTAAGGATTATTAATTGTCTACAAGAATATGTATTGATATCTATATTACTCTTATTCGTGAGGACGCATTAAAATTTTAAATAAAAAAAATAACTATATAATTTATATGGGAAATATTAAAAGCTAAAATTTTAACACTTTTTTTTTTCATCATATTATTTGTCAAATTTTAGTGGTAACTAAGGAAAAAAATAAAAAAAATAAGTTTTTTTACCCACCTTTATATATATATATAGTTTATATTATTAGAAAGAAAAAAATATATACCACAGTCTTCAATATTTAGGATAAATAAAATTAGATGATTTCGAGGTTGTATGTTGTTCTTTTAAAATGGAGTAAAGGTTATTCTTACAGATATAGCTAAGGTTTTCCTAATAAACTTAATGCGTGGGTTATTTTTGGTAAAAAACATAAAAAAAGAAAAACATAAAAGTCATCATAACGAAAATTACTAAATTATTTTTTTGATTTTGCAAACATTTTAAGGAGTACAAATTATAATTTCCTCTAAACCAGATTCCATTAAAATCTAAGATATCGTCAATGTTGCCTAGGCGTCATTTACCATTGAAAACGCAGAGTGCGTTTTCAATGGTAAATGACGCCATTTGTTTTGAACATCAACGAGATTTAAAAGTTTAAAGGAAGTGTATTATGCTACTCTATTGATGTTTAATAATTTATGATTTTAATTTATTAGATACTACTATTAGTGTAAATAGGTTTAAAAAATCAAAATAATGTAAACTTGTAATATTTTGTATAAAGGATAATTTTTAACAATATTTTATTTGCAAAGTATTTGATCTGTAGCTCTACTACTAATGTATTGATACTTTCATTATTTCAAACTTCAAAAGCTTCATTAATATTTGCTACTTTACATTACATTATTTTTATCATTCAAAATATACAACATAAGAGAAAATATTTTTAGTATGTCAGTGTTTGTGATTTTATTAGATAATTTTTATATATATATATTTGTGATAAATTTTATGGTTAATAACGTACATTTTTGGATACAGTAGATAACCGTGAGTCAGTTTGTTTATGTCCAAAATAATAATATGAGTTACTAATATTGGAAAGAACGAATATGGCTGAACGTGGGGGGACCTGTACAAAATATCATAGGATCAAGGATGTTGGGTCATCTTAGTCGTGACCAATATCATTGTTACTTTTTATGGTACTCTATAAACTTTAATTTATTACAATATTAATAATTTACATATTACTATAATATCTATTAGATAAATAATTATCATAACTATAATATTGCACAAATTTTAAACCTATTGTATGAAAATAAATGGATTTATGTAAAAGCTAGTCTAGAATAGATTAAGCGCTTAAACAATTTTTTTTAAAGTCTAGCAATATAGTTCACCGGTCTGTATTATTTTTATCTATCCCGTAGAACTATGATTTTTCGGAATAAAAAGTATTCTATGTGTTAATATATGTGTGCCTGATTTCGTTAAAATTTCTCCAGCCGTTTTTGTGTGGACTAACAAACATCCTTATATCCAAATATCCAAAAATACAAACTTTATTGTAAGATTAGTAAGATCAAATCCAAGGTAATATTTATTTATATCTGAAATTAAATATTTTCAGATGCCTAAATTCGTACCTATTTATTGTGACCTGGTACTAGTTAATTATTCCCTTTGAAAAAAAAAAAATTTAGTCTGATTAGAATTCTGAAACCACTAGTTTTGCACACTGTATGTAATTTGGTCTTGAGAGATAAGATAGTTTTTATCTCTATTAATGATATATGGCGTTGTTCCAGTAACCCCTGGATATAGGAGAGGATTATTAGAAAAAGCGGTGCGGACACAAAAGATAATATAAATAACAACTTTATACGTAATAATTACTAAAATATACTACATACAAAAATATATACCTACATACTATAATATTAGAGAGAAAGAAAGTGTTCTTTCAATCTGAATTTAAAGGTTGAGGTGGTCGAGTTAACCTTGTAAATATTTTCTGGGAGTGTGTTCCACAACAGTAAAAGAATTTTCGTAAAAAGTTGTTTAGTTTGTTGTATCTTACTTATTGATACTTCAACAAGTTTTTATATTTTCTGTTATAATAGTATATTATTACAGTATGATTGGTAAACACATGTTATGTCTGTACGGATCGCTAGTATATATATAAAACTTAGAGCTTAATCGTCTCTACTTTAACAATATTTCCTCCTTTCAAATCTGTAATTTATATATCATCTTATCTGTCAGTTACTAGAACTCTTCATATATTAACTACATTAAGGTCTTTTACATCTTTTTATATCGCCCGTCGTTGTTTTTGCTTCGAGATGTTGCGTTAGTTAGCATCAGAGAACCTTATGTAAGGCAATATTATTTATATGATCTTCATGGCTAGTCATGCGATGTTCTTAGGACATAATATAAATGGTATCACTCTCAATACATAATGCTTATGTAATTAACGTTCACTTTCGCTTAGGTATGACCTATGCTGGGATGAACTGATTTACGAAGTGATTAATAGTTATTCTATTAAGTAATACATCTGCTAGTTATTAATCTAGGATCTGTTGAGGTTGAGTTTTGAAAGGAGAAATGCTCATATGTTACATATAGCCTAGATTTCTGCTTATCGAGACATTACCCCCTTTTAATTCATATTAAAAACAATTCTAAACTCTATTACATTTCCTGCTAATATATGAACAATTTTTGTTATATGTAGATAACAAATATGAAATTAGATAGTAATAGTTTAAATCCATGCAAAACTATAAGATCGACAGACAGATATTAAGATATTTACACTATGCTCTATTCATGTAAGCTTTAAGCCTTTCACTATGTTAGTGAAAAGCTTAAGGGAAAGCTTAACAACGCTATTACTTTTAAAGGTAATGAAAGTAATGAATATTAATATCTTTAACTATATGACTGATAGTACTCCCTGTTAGACGGTTAGTTACTACGAAAGCAATGTTATTTTTTTTTAATTTTGTCAATTCTTACAAACTCACAATGGCGTAAAAAAGTAATCTCGTAACAAATAATATTTAAAAAAAATTGCAACATTTTACTATCACCGAAAAGATAATAATAACGTAAATACATTTTACTCTCTTCCAGAGGAATTATGCTTCTTTTTCAAAGCTGTATTTCTTAATTTTTTGCAAGTGAAAGAGAATTAGGGTTTATTATAAGAACTAGGGTTACCTGTGATTTTTATAAAAACCTTACCCTTTATTTTTCGAGCTTACCAAGGTTTTATATTTATTTTGTTTAAATAAATAATTTATTATTTTCTACAAAAAGTCATGGTTTTCTTCAAAAAACTCGAAAGTTTCTCTTTATATTTCTCTAATAAACGATCCTCAACTATGAAGTTTAGATCAAAGGTTTGAAAGGTTTTAAAGGTATATAAAATTAAACCTAAAAGTGCTCATTTTTAATATATTTTATTGGGAATATTATTAGAGACCACATCGTCCATTCTCAGACAGTTATCATAGTTGCAACCTCTTGTCAGATACCTTAAATTTATTAATATTAATCAACTATACTTATTTATTTATTTATTTTATAACTTCTTTAAAAAATTTTATCATTCAAATCAACCATGATCGAAACATCATGTTTGGGTATTGATATTTATTTCTCTATTCGGGATACAGACAGAGAAACTTTCAGGTATTATAAAAGCACGAAATTCTGATCGTCGCTGGCTCTTGTTCTATAACGAGAATTATAAACTTCAGATTAAAGCTACTAAATTACATCTAATAGATGATTGTAGGCGTACTCCATTACTCCAATGGTTCACAAAAGATTCTCTATATATATAATAATCTGATACGCCCGTGCATGTATTACCTAAATAACATAAAGGACCTGTTATGTGTAGACTTGCAACACCACTCACGCTACATTTAACATATAGTTTGATGGAATGCAATTTATACTGTGTCGGATTCAGTTAACCGGCTAACTGACTAACATTAGATTAGTTAACTACATTCTATTGTGACTTATAAACTAATTGTTATGATAGGAGCACAAATTACAGATTTAAGGGCTCTCACCATCATAGTATAAAAGTAAAATTAAATGATAATGGCTATTATGAAGGATGTAATCATTATTAAGTTCCTTTATTTAATTGTAAATTGATTTGTAACAAAAACTGCAACACATTCAACCAGTTTGTTAAAGCTGTAGTGAAATATAGAAGGTCAAGTTTGAACTAACTAGTTTTTCTATTATTTTATATATTGTTAACTATAAATGACTAACAACCCTTTATAGATTATTTTATGTCTCTGTCCTTTCTTTTACAGCCTTATTTTTAACACAGGGAAATCTTCTAAAGATACCTGGCTCCCACAGGGAAGAGCCGGGTTATATCGGATTTGTACCCGCAAAAACCCCTGCGGTTTCCGCGCTCTACACGACGTAGACCCGCGGGAAATCGGTAGAAACGCATCCGCTGTTCTTCTCGTATCTCTTCCAATACGATGCTGACGTCTTGAGTCACGCTGTAAGTGGTACCAGCTCACAAGCCTCTATGTCCAGGACACAGGTGGGTGCGCAGAGTGGAGGCTCGGCGTACCTTTGTTAGCGACCCTGTGGAGCACCAACAAGAATCAGAACATGTTTCGCTCCTTCTTTTACAGCCTTCTATATCAACTGCATTGAAGAGTTGTGTAGATTTTTTCCAAGGTGGACCAACTTTTTTATAATGTCATCTGTTCAATTGGCCAAAGATTTGTGTTGGTTTTAAGTTTCTAAAGTCTTTTATCAAATAACGAAATCCTTATACTTCACGTAGCCAGAATATATAGTTCTCCTGATAAAACTAGCCAGGTCATGTAAGACTTCTAAGGACTAAGACTATTTTTTTACTGTCGTAAAGTGGCCTTAAAACTTTCTGAAAGTTTTCATTTTAAATTGAGTTATAGTAATTCTTTTTATATGATAGAGAGCTAGAAAATTCTTGACCAATATCTTGATAAAGGTTTTGTAGAGTCATCTATATAATCAGAAATAGATTGTGTTATAAACGTTAAATATACTATATAAATAGTAATTTTAATGTAGTATTTATTAATTAACTCTTTCTTTAATTTCATAAAAAAATCTGCGTGTGAACTTGTTTTATAAATCATGCAAGCACTTGTTCTACCAATAGAGCAATCCTTCATTCTCTATTCAATTCCAAAACAATAACTTAGCAAAATTGCATATAGATACCACAAGAATACTAATTACTACCCTGTTATGACCCAATATGTATTGTAAAATGTACAAAAGATGTTTCGTTGCGACCCACTTAACAAAATATTAAAAATCGCGGTCTAGACGTGTTATGTAATATACTGTCATTTGGTTCATTTGTATGCGTTACAGTTGAAGGAAATAAAGGCAAAAATGGTATTTTCGAAATCCACGTGTCTCAGGGCCCGACAAAAGATTGTTTGTTCGATTGTTTTATTAAATAAGTTCTTCGAAAACAATTGTATTGTTTTTTGAAAACGTAACATATTTACTATACTCGTTCGGAATATATATTTTGTTGAATTTCTTTAAATATTTTGTATGTATTTGTAATAATTTTGTAATAACTGAAGACTCGACTATTATATGATTTATAATAAGACAGCAAGTCGATCAGTGCCTGGCACTATTGACCCAGGTGTAGGTTTACCTCGATTAAGCAGCAGATGTTCTAAAAAACGTTGCAAACAAATTATTTATTTATTTATGCACCTTAAAATCTTATACATACATTATAATAAGAAATATTAGGTACACAGAATGATTTATCTCATTAAAGAGAAACTAGAATAGGAAAAAAAAATCATTTAAAATAATTAATATTTAATTATATATGGAAACAAAATGTATTATAATATAATACTAAATATATTTTTCTATATATTACATAAATAATTAAAATATATTAAACTACACATACATATATATCATACAATACAATACAATTATTTGGTATATTATTTATAAAAAAAATATTAGGCTTGTTTGTTTCTTCGTTTCTACGTACCTTCGTGCTCTGTCTTTTCACTCTTCTTCAATTTCTAGATAATGTTATTTATCTCAATTTCATACATATACGTGACATACGTAAGCGTGACAAGATGCCTCAGATCTAATTTGCGATATTCTCGCGATTTCCCTCGGAATTATATTAAATGTGCCACGATCTTTATAATATCTCGTAATCTTATGTTGACTAATCTCATAACGTAAAATAAAAACTAAAGAGTTAGATATATTGAAGTCAATTGAACAATATTGAGTAGATTCGTTTGATGATGAGGAGAAACTCAACGGGATGATGGAAGTAAATAACGTTGATTTTAAGGGACCTCAAAAAATAACTCTTATTTCGCTCACTCACTCATATATCGCTACAGCTATTTTTTTATTAAACAACATGCTAGTTATAACAACAACAATTTAGTAAAGTTCCCTCTTCTTCCTTGATCAAGTAATTTTTTTTATATATGTTATGGTTATTACTTCTTATCTTGTGATATATATATGTTGGAAACTAAAATAAAAAGGATATAGATGGATGGCCTATCTCAAAAGCAGCGCAATACGGTCAGGATATAACTAAACGTCACGATCTCTTACTATTATGACAGGAACCTAAGCAGTGCCTTGGACTTGTGACCAAGGTGTAGGCTTAAGGATATCCTTTAAATGATCATAATACTCACCTCCACTGCTTAGTTTCACTGTTTAATCTTAAGATTAGACTAACATTTACCATACCTAACACAAGGCTAACCTAACCTAAACCTAACTCACACCTCCGACATATATATGTCGGAGGTGTGATATATATATATATATATATATATATCACATTATATATATATATATATATCACATTATATATATATATATATATCACATTATATATATATATATATACATTAAATTATCACAAAATATCTTTTTACCACTTTTTATTTGAATCGTTCTGAATGACATGGAACTTCTTTGCGAATTCATTAAATAAATCGACGAAAATCATAAGAACTGTGATATTTCATGTTTTGGAATCATAATTTTGTGATAAACTATAAGAAATAGTTAAAATTATCTTTTACGATTTAAGGTTGAACTTTAACTTCGAATAACTTCTAAACGAGTCAACTTAGCAAAAATCATCTCAGACTATTTTTGTAGATCGTTAAATTTCCTACAGGAGTATGTTTTGATTTTCACGAGATATTCATTCGTTCAAGTGCAATAAAAATCCAAACAAAAAAACAAAAAATTCCTATGTTATTTAAATGGGAAATAAAAAAGTACGATGAGTCACCTCTTAACATTAATATTAAGGGCTCAAAATTTACCAGAATTTATTATTCGTCATCTGAGACGATTTTCATGGAAACTAAGGGAAAAAAATTAAAGCTTTTTTTGGCCCACCCTAATATAATTATAACTACAAACCAATTAATAATAATCAATACTCTCAATCAAAACGTCTGCAGAATATGCAAAATATCAGTTCGTTACCTGTTTGTCAAAAGCCTTTTAAGGCCGAATCAAAGGAGAATTTAAACCTACCAGGTATAAATATCATTGACTTAGTATCATAAAATTTAGCAAGAATGTCTTAACAAAAAATATTTTTTGTTCAGTTCGTAAACTGATTGTGACCTTCATCGATATAAAGGGACAACAGTTTTCTGACGGTTAAGTTAAGTTTGTTCCTCATTTCCAATTAAACAGAACTTTCTATGCGTCAGTCAACTTGTACTTGGTCGAATTATTTTCAATCAATCTTAATGACAGACCTGTATTGTATTAAGATCAAAAAACTGTTCACGAGATTATTATTAACTCTTCTTGTAACGAATTTCACGTTATTTAAAGGAAGATTACATTGTTTGTTTAGTTTTTTGAATAATTTTATTTACGCAAAAATCACAAAAAGGCCAGTTAATTCACAGTTAATTTCGATAGAGATTCTCTCAATTTCGATATTCGGGGGCTTCTTGTACAACTTGCAAAATCAATTAAATGCAACATTCAATTTAAATATTTAGATTATAACATCTTTGTGTAATGTGTTGCATTTCGTGGGAAATTAATATCAAAATAATTGTGAAAAAGTATTATTTGTCTAGTTGTGTAAAATACAAGAAAACTTTGAAATTTAATAATTCTAACATTCTAATGCAGTTAAAGTAGTTTTTTAAAAGTTCACTTCAGTAGTATTTTTAATTCTAAGGCTGTGTTTTCACCAGAGATATGTGAGGATGAATAGCGTTCATAATTATTTGACCTTGTTTATCTCTGATGGACACGCAGCTTTATACGAATTTTATTAATGATTAAACCCTGTATATTTAATTTATGGGTCTGTTATATTTATATTTTAGACTTATCGATCTGCGCGGCTTCGTCCGCATGTAGCTCCACTCCTATGGGTCGTAGAGTAACGATATATGGTCTATAAACTTCCTCGATTAATGGGCTATCTTACATTGAAAGAATTTTGTAATCGGACTATTAGTTCCTGAGATTAGCGCGTTCAAACAAACAAATTCTTCTGCTTTATATATTAAGTATAAGATATAAGATTTAATGATTCAAACGTTTTTAGCTTTTTATACACTCGTTACAACGAAATAAAGCGTTTTTTAAATTATTTATTATAAAAAAAGGTTAGTAGTATTCTTAACCCCTTCAGTAGTCCAATGACTGGCATTTGAACCCACGACTAAACCACTGAGCTACTAACGCTTATATTCTAAGCGATAAAGATAGAGAAACAGATAATTTTGTTTATTCTTATAACGATAGAAGCGCAATAATTTTTGTAATAAGTAGTTGTCTAACTTTATGATCGATTCGCGTAAAAAGTTTTAATTGAAAGAGACTTTTAGATAAACTAGTGATTCATGTTTTTATTTCAATGGATATTTAAGCGAAAAATAAAGATGAAATTTGCGTTTTTATCGTTATCACAAAAAGTGAGTCGTCTAGATTTTATGGATGAAATTAGCTTCCATTAATGTCTGACATTTATTGTACAACGAACTGCTACCTTTTTTGTTACGAATTGTTTGTATGTATTTTTGGTTCAAATCTGCAACTAAATTTTAAGCATTTAAGTTATTCCCAGATTGAGATAAAATATGAGGATGTCATCCTACATCCAATATGGCCGACGGCCCCAGATGGCGGACTAATAATTTTTTTAACAATTTTTTTTTTACGAAAGATAAAGGACGGAAAACAGGTATAAAAGGAAGCAAAAAACCGGCCAAGTGGGAGTCGGACTCGCGCACGAAAGGTTCCGTACCTATATTTGGCTAAATAACTTTTTTTTGAGGTAGAATGACCTACTTTTGTGTAGGAGTTTAATAAAATTATTTAATTTTGAAAGTAATACACAATTAAAGCGTTTACCTGATGCTGTTACTAATATCGATCAATAAACGCCATTAAAATCACATTTGTTGTATGAAAACCCCCCTTAAATATTTATTTTATTCAGTGTTTAGTATTTGTTGTTATAGGGGCAACAGAAATACATCATTTGTGAAAATTCGAACTGTCTAGCTATCACGGTTTATAAGATACAGTGTGGTGAAAGATAGACGGACGGACGAACAGCAGAGTAATAGGGCGTTTTTTTCCTTTTGGTACGGAACCCTAAAAAATATAAAATTTTCTAGTTTAAATATCTATATTCTATATGATAAAATTGTATCTGTAAAATATATTGTAGGTAATTACTATAACAATTTAAGTTGATTGCCGTTCTCTGATGAATACCACCAATGTGGCAATGTATCATCCTTGGAGTTCAGCTTCGATATGGAATCGATCCTTTCACTATGGTTGTATTGAATGGCCTATTATGTATTGGAATATTTTTTGATTCATAATTGACCCTTGTCTTATTGCTGCTTAGAGTAGGACAAACAAAAATGTTGAAATACATAGCAATTAATTCAATAAAATTATTCTGACAAGTCTGTATATACAACCTAATGTAACAAGAAAATTTTCGGCGGTTTTCTAAGTAAGTTAATAATCCTAAAGCCTTGAGAAAACAAAATATTTTTTTTGGTAGATTTTGTATGCTGCATATATTCGCTACGCAATGATTTTCTAAATTTCGTCCTAAAATTGTTAAAAAAGGTATTATATTTATTTTATTTTTATTTATTTTAGTTTATTAGGGCACAAACAGTTTACAATATATCTTATATTAAGAAGTAAAAGTATACACAGTAACCAATGAAGCTGCCACTAACTAATAGTAACTTAAATGTAAACGAGTACAATATCAATATGCACATACACATTGTGCAAACATTTTCAACTGATATAAAAATTAGAAATTAGATAAACAAATATTAAACATACAGCAAACCTTATAAACAACTTAAAACCTATTTAAGTAACAAAGGTAACTAAAAATTATACATTTATCAAAATAATCTAGAACGTAGTATTTTTTTAAGTTGCATACAACTAACATTAAACAAATCGATATCGGAAAAACTATTATTGTAATTCTTACAAACTCTAACGAGGAATGAGTTTTGGGCATACTGTAGTATAGGTTAGGTATTATATTATTAAAATATTGTGAAGGCCATTTTTATATATTTTATTGTCATTTTTTAGCACTTTTGTTCCTTGAATGTAATAAATTTGTACCTTTTGAAGACTCGAAGAATATTAAAATTATTGATTTACAGTAACAAGCGTGGCATAAATCGATGTAAGTAGCCTTTCATTCTTTAAGTGTACATAAAGCTACTACCATCAACAACATATAAAATGTATGTAAAAAACAAATAAAAATACACCTCACTTTACAACTTCCTACAAATCCATTTGAACACGGAACCGGTACGTAATTACACCATTTTATCATTGCAAGTTACTCTACATGTAATATCTACTAATAATATATAATTGTCAGTCTGCCCTTTTAAAAAAAAATGTCATAATTATATAAATGTATTTTATGGTTTGAACAAACTCTTGGTTTAGTTTTCCGTAAGCTAGTAAATGCGAAGAAGTATTTAATTTCGATTTATAAGACAGCTTTGATGTTTCTTAGGTAGTTGTGGGTTATAGTATACACTCAGACTAACAGTATCACGTCTTGATGATTAGAATATTACTCCCGAGGGTAATACTTTAAGACACAAATGATTTCTGTCATGTCAGAGTATTTATTCGTTTACAAAACTACATCATTCAGTTGTGCCAATTGTAAAACGCTACTCAAATTGTTGATGGTGTTACTTTAGAGTTCTTGGACCAATTTAATCCCTTTAACTTATTTAAATATACATATATGTAACAAGTAAAATCAACATTTTATTTAAACAAAGCGAAGGCAGGTCTGTATTATATACGTAAATAGACCTAAACAATCAAAGAGATACATAACCGAGGAGAAGGATTAACATTTTTGCTCCCATTTTGATTATATTATAACATACATTAAAAAAAATTATAACAGACAACTTTCAATACTTTCTGTGAACAACCTTGGACGTTTATAGAATAAGTGATAAGAGATAGCGATTTTCTGGAATGTGGTTTTCCTTTTATGGGACTTATAATATCAGTATCACCATGAGTTTTATTGGACTTTTAATTACTATTGTTACTTTCACATTTTTAACATATTTCTCTATATACATGATGGATTCCCATACAAACTTTCACCCCCTATTTCAACAACGTCAAGACTTTTTCGAAATAAAAGGTATGTCATTTTCCAAACTCTAGTCTATATCTACACCAAAAGTTATCAAAATGGGCCCAGAAGTTATTGAGTCTCGAGTAACTAACTCGCCTTTGGTTTATACATATATGTCGGTGCTGAAATTAGACTTAGCTTACTCTAACCTTAGGTTTAAACTTTAAACCGAGAACCTGGGCAGCGGAGACGGGTGATGTAATTGAATGAAAGGATCCTTTAAACCCACACCATGGTCACAAGTCCAAGGCACTGGTTGGGTTCCTGTCGTCATTGTAGGAGATCACAATGTTTAGTTATTTATCAGTTTAGTAGCAGTATCTACGTTAGGTTTACCCAATAGTACATTCAATATCACCCCTCTCTTAATATTTTCAATAAACCCCCCCTCCTTCTCCTTCCTTTTCTCCGAAATATAGCTATATTAGAAGTTAGCGATATTGTTAAAATCAAAAATGAATCTGATATGAAATAAAATCTTCAAGATTGCCGTTGTTATGTCTTCGAAGGATTAAAGGTTTAAGTTGTTTCAGGTTCATCATTTCATCGATATAAGCAAATCAAAGCTATGTTTTCGTTGATATATAACATTCAAAAATATATATTATATTTCTGACCTTGTCACTTAAACTGTTCAAGTTGTTACACATAAGAAAGCCAACAGGTTTAGTAAAAGTAATATAAAACCACTTTCGCTACCACAATAATCCCTATAAACATCTGAATCACTGTTATGGTGAGTTAATTTGTTTGAATGGCGTTTTTAATACATAATTAGATTATATAATTCGTAATTTATTTCTATTTTGTACATAAATATTAATAACGAAATGAAAGTTTACGTGTTTAGAAAATAAAATGTATCTCCTACTTCTCAATGAAAAAAATTTAGACCTCTTTAACTTATTTAAATATGTGTATGTATAACTATTACATGTGGATTATGTAAGTGGAATTAAACCACAAAATTTTTACTTTTTAAGTTATTTTATTAAAACACGTAAAGTAATAAAAGTAATAAAATGCGAAACAACAATTTATTTCAAGATTTTTCAGCTTAATAATAAAAAACCTATTAGTTTTACTTAATAAATAATAAAAGGCTATTCACTAGTCAATGAGCAATTAGAAGCAGATCAAGATGATAATACATATAGGGACTAAGTGCGATAGCATGAATCCCTATTTATATTTTCATCCCTGTTATCAGAACTGATTTTCCCTATGGATATGCCATGCACAAACATGGTTTAGATAACGTTAAATTAAAAATAAAATTGACCCGATATTATGTACTTTCTTTGATAATATATAAGTGGTTTCACCTACTCTAGGTTTTTCTTTTTAATCCCTGATGCTGTTTGGATAGATAAATGTTTCGATGTTAATTACTCGTTCATCCAAAAAATGGATGAACGGATTTATTTAAAATTTAGTAATTTAGTATATAGATACTTTATTATCTGTAATAATATACAGGCTACTTTTTATTTCGAAAAAAAAAGATAGAGTTGCGCAGAGATCAAAAACAGTCCAACACTTTTTCTCTTCAAATTTATTCTAATATATAATAATTGAGGTAAAGTTTGTGAGGTTGTAGGGGGTAATCTCTGGATGGACTAAACTGATTTTGAAAACTCTTTTACCAATAGAGAGACACATTATTTGTAAATGTCATAGGCTATATATTAACCCAAAAAATGAAATGATTTTTTCGTGGCAGATTTGCAAAGTAAAACGGTCGAACGAAAACGTTTCCTACGATCGTTGCCTTAACGATGACAGGTAATATATGATTCATAGTTACGGACAGAGTATGAGTGAAAAAATGAGTGAGTGAGTGTGTGTAAGTATATTTTGAGAGACTTTCAATTTACTTTAGAATCAATTCAGAAGTTTTCACGGATGATGTCGTGGGCGATATAAGTAATATATATTTTTTTATTGCGTAATGGTGCCTAGACTGTATTGATTGATTTCTCAACACACTAGTACGAGTATGTCTGAGCTGAGTGTTCGCTTTAGTCACGAATTAGAGTGGCGATGTAATCTCTTTACACGATAAATGAGTGTAGAGCTTTATGTTAGAGGGGCAGGACGGAAGTGAAATGCCATTTTAATAGATTTAAGGCTTATTAGCCAAAGAACGTCTTAGTTTTGACAGAAAACAACTGTTATATATAATTTCATCACGAACCGTCAATGGCCCAATGCTGAATTGGGTCTCCTCCTCAGAATGAGGAGGGTATTAGGCCATAGTCCCCCACGCTGTCCCAGTGCGGGGTGGCAGACTTCACACACCTTTGAGAACTTTTAGGGAACTCTCAGGAGTGCAGGTTTCCTCACGATGTTTTCCTTCACCGTTAAAGCAAGTGATATTTAATTGCTTAAAACACACATAACTCAGTCAGATTTTTTTTTTGAAAAAAAAATCTTTTTTTGAGCCAGAAATCATTGTAGACAACATTGTTTTTAAAATCATTTATACCTCATGTCATAAATGTTTATTCATTTAGTGTTAGGTACTTGTGACATGTTTATTGTTTTTGTGACCTAACCTTGCTCTCATTCAAACAGTGTTTCAGGTACTTAAATACTTAACTGACAATAACTTAAGTTTAAATTACATTATCTAGACATAGTACAATATTTGTATAAAAATAAATTCATAATTTGATCAACCTATCTGTTATTAACTTAATTTTTTTTCAATGACAGTACTTTTTTCTCACATCATATACATATATGTGCCCAACAGCAAACCCTAGAAGACAGACAGAAAATATTGTGAAACATACTGCCCTACTTGACAGACTAATTCAATCCTATCGGAACGATAGTAATATATTGTCTACTCGAAATAAGATAAAATAAACTACTACTAATTTATAAAGCAAAATAGAATCCTAAGGAAGTTCTGAAGCACATTGTTTGTACAAATAATCTGAGGCAAAAAAGTACTAAAATTTGGAAATATTCAACTGATTTAGGTTAAGCCGGATAAAGGTTTTAACAAAAAATGCAGTAACAGTCAGATCAGTTCGGTTTAGATTTAGATTAGAATGACTATATTGACCGTATCGTTTTGAGTCTAGTTATATAAAGCGTGGAACAGTCACGGTATCGGTTCCGGAGATGGTTCAAGTTATGAACTTAAATATAAAATATAAGTTTTAAGTTAGAAAGAATAAGTTATCATACATTAAATCTACATTGCTAAACTTTTATTTTTTTTAATTATAAATGCTTTTAATATCAATATATTTTCAATCTTGCCATACAACATATTTATTTCTTTACTATATTAAATTTTCTTTGTTTATACACTTTTTTTCTATCCTACTGTCGGTTACTGTGTTTGAGGACAAGCCATCAAAAAACTTTTTATTGGGACGAATTTTACTCATAGAGGAGATAAGGTTATTTTGCTTCAACAATTAGAATATATAATTTAAAGTCTAGATAATAGGAATCAACTTTGTTGTAAATACATTTGTTTACTAATACAAATGGACGAGACTTATGAGAGAATAATTTGAACACATTACATTAATGTTACTGTTAGTAACACTGTTAATAAATTTGTATTCGCGGGTGTATAGATGTATATACATACTAAGATGGAAATACTTATTTATTCATAAAAAAATATAATTAAATTGAATTAAATATTCTCTTTTCTCATACACCAGAGAACAAAATCACCCAGATACCAATGTTACCCAATGCGGCCACTTGCTGACATATCTGCCTGAAACATAATTGGCCATATTAAAACAAAACCTTTTTACAGTTGCTTAAATTACTTTTTATTTCTTTACACAAGAACGCAATCAAATAATTGCTTTATTCCAAACCAATCTAATACACTATTTTAGTAATAATGAAGGCAATTGGAACATTCACAAACGCAAACAGATCTTCAAACTATATTTTAACTATTTTTTCTGGTTCTCAAAAATGTATTATAATATAACATATATAAACTATAACCAATGATGTGCTTACATTAGCTTTTCCTCTTTTCAACATGCAAGTAACGCCATCTATTAAACAAATATGATACTAATAAGTACATGAATAATTTTTTTTTACTCTTTTAATGTCTTCTTACTAAATTGATCTAATAAATGTAAAACCGATTAAATGTAAACCTAACCTAACTGTTTAAAAAGTTGTATTTTGACACTAAAAGTCCTAATTATTATACTAGCTAACCCGACAGGCGTTTTCCTGATGTAACTATGAATATTGGTCAAATGACTGACAGCTATGTCAAACAACATAAACGTTATATTACAAGAGTTAATATGGTCATTAAGTTTTCTAAGATTTTCAAATTTTCCTGACAATAACAAACACAACAAAAAAAGAATTAGCGAAATCGGTCCAGTCGTTCACGTGTAATGCCGTGACCAAGGGAAATAGGGATTTATTTTTATATATATAAATATAGAAATTAATAGATGCATAAGGAATAGAGAGATAATTTTTTAATTACATTTCCTACACGAGTTCCAGAAAGATTTATACGTATAAGATGTCGTAATGTACCTGCAACATCTTTATTGCATTAAATTGTTAGTTAAGACATCGACATAACCATAAGCATTTTAAGCGTGAAATTATAAACTATCTCTTCTACGGCGGTCTGATGATATTAAATTGACTATAATATGATTCTTTTTTATATATAGGCTTAGGTTTAGGGACAATAAAAACGCTGGTTTTACTTAGATATTAGTGGCCATTCAAGCAAAGTCCTAACCCCTCACCTCTGTGCTTACATAAACATTGGTACATGCATATTCGCGGATGTGCGTATTTGCTTTTTTATTGCTGACGTAATCACCATGCAGACCCCACCAACCCCATGTTATCCAAAATAAGCAAAGCAAGGATTAGTCCCCCATTAATGCTGAATGGCCTTATATTGCAATATAACCTTCTTCTTAGTACTATATTATTACACTTGAAAACTAAATAGAAGAATAGAGAAAATAAGTGAATTTTCAATCGATTTAAAAAAATCTAAAAAAAGGGGGCCAAGTGCGAGTCGGACTCGGCCACGAAGAGTTCCGTAGCAGCAAGTAACATCATATAAAAGTTCTTGTAGTTCGTTGTAACTTTGATCGATGTTTTAATAATAGTGTTTTTTTTTTAAACTAAGTTATTGATAAGTAAACATTGTGATAGCTAAACAAGCTAATAGATATCCCAGTTTGACAAGAAATATTTCCGAAAATATTATCAATTTGTGTGCCTCCTCGTATTAAAAAAAAACTACTAACTAGATCTCGTTTAAATCAATTTTCGGTGGAAGTTTGCATGGTAATGTACATCATATATTTTTTTTAATTGTATCATTCTCTTATTTTAGAAGTTACGATGGGGGGAGTGGGGGACATACATTTTATCACTTTAGAAGTGTCTGTCGCGCACTAAATAATACTGAAATCTATTTTCCCCTTAAAATCACTATTTTAATGTTCTAAAATACAATTTGTTTATTGTTTCTTACTCTATTTAATAATTGCTTTATCGATAATTGTAATCGTAGATATTTATCAATGAACGTGAAATATGATTCAATTCAATTTTAACATTTCCTACTGAGAGGTGTGAAATGATTGATTAATTCTGGGTTCCGTATATAATATATGTCGGAGCATAGTAAAAGATTATCGATTAATCGAATCGTTATCGTTGTCTATGGCGTTGGAGTGGGGTAGTAGTCACTTCCGTTGTTTTGACAGTATCTACCCTCGACCCTTTATATGCGATCGACAGTCTAACTGAAGTCTTAGTCGTGCGCAGTCTCTCAAGAAGTGAACATCATCTAAGTAGTGCTAGTGATAGTGTCAAGTGCAGTGTAGTGTGGAAGTGCTGTCCAACTAAGGTCACGTAAGTCCTTACAATGTAATTGCCACGTGGTTAAGTAAACACAATGTTAGGTTAGGTTAGCCTTAGGTTAGGTTAGCCTTGTGTTAGATTCGGTTTATGTGCGTTTAACCTTAGGTTTAAACAGAGGCGAGTGTCGTGATCACTTAAAGGACGTCCTTAAGCCTACACCTTGGTCACAAGTCCAAGGCACAGCTTAGGTTTCTCTCGTAGTTGTTAGAGATCATATTTGATCATTTATCGGTTCAGTAGAAGTATCTGCGTTGCGTTTACCCAATATTCCATTCAATACCATCCCCCCTTTTAATGTTCCCCAATATTCCCCATCTTCCTCCTTCCATTTCCTTTCACATCGTTTTAAAATCCCCGACATATACTTAAGTCAGTTTATACCTCTTCTGATGTATGCGTCTTGTTATCTACATGGGACCGATACCGCACCGTAATACTCTTCTTCTTAAAGTGCCATCTTCTTTCGAAGGTCGGCGATCATTAAGGCAACTTGTATCTTTGATGCCGTACCTCTGAATAAGGAACGAGTGCTTTTTCCAAACCATTGGCGTAGGCTTTTCAGGCAGGATGTTCTTGCCCTGAATGATAAGTTGTAACAAGAGGTCGTATTTTCGGTTTCTCATTATGTAGACGAGATACTCAAGCTTTCTTTTTTAACTAAATAGACAACTTCTGGTTTGTTCTTTAAGCTACTTAGCACTATTACGTTTTTTGTCTCTCCAGGATATCCTTAACATTCTCCTGTATACATCTCGATTCTGTGTGGGTTTATGCTTCAACGCCATACAGGAGAATGGAGAAAATATTAAAAACTCTCCCAAGACAATATTAAAAACTTACTCCAAACTCCTGACCCGTGAGGGGACGGATTAGAATACTATTCCCCTCTGCCGCTGGGAGAGCATCTCGTAAAAGCCGAGTAACCCAGCACCCACTTGGTGGTAGGGGATCTGTTCCCCGACTGGCTTGCATCAGGTGGACGATCTGCTCGCTTGCACCTCATCTACCATAAAAAAACCTTAGTAATGGAGACCCAGCATCACGACATCAAACCACTACACAGCTATAATGGTTTCCAGGCGAGCACCGTTTGACAACTGGCTTAAGTCTATCGGAACACGGGTCTATACAGTCTTGGAATAAAATAAAAAGTACTACCCACGTTACTACCACACTTTTGAATAGTTACTATTTTGTTGCTAATGATCCGATTTCCCGTCTCGCTTCCTCTTTTACATTTTCATTCTCTTTCATCTTCTCTCTCTTTTTTCTCTCTTTCATTTTTATCTTTGCTCTGTCCCTCTCGCATTTTTTATCTGTTTCTTTTCTATTTCTATATTTTCTCTTTTTATCACCTTTTCTCACTGACTCAACACAATTACAGAGTGACAATTTAAGGACATCAATTCTACAAATACCCGGAGCGAAGCGAGGGCTTTGTTAGGGTCAGTGAAACCCCTAGGCTCTATTCGAATCCAAGCTAGACTACTTGTATTTAATGATTAAAAATAATGTTAGCAACACTGTTTATCTATTGTCGTTAGCGAGGTCGAGTGGTGGAGGTGAGAGTTTATATATTATGAAAGAACTCTTTAAACCTGCTCCTGGGTCTCAAGCCCCAGGCACTGATCGCTTCAGTCTACATTGCATATGTATACGTATTGCTGTACAGTAATGGGTATCATATCTCTCAGTTTATAGCACTAAAACAATATTTTTTCGTAAAGCAATATTTTTTACAAATATATTTTCGTAAAAATTTTTCGATTATTTATAATTTTATTAGGTTATTCTCTTTTATTTATCTGTAGGATATAACAAGTAATTCGATATAACTTTTTCCACGGTAAGAACAAAGGTTAATATCGTTGTCAGGGTGAAAGGCGAGCAAGGACGTGTGAGTAGTGTGACAATTCTGCTGCAATTATCACTATTATGACAATAATTATTAAAGTATTTGCAAGAATAATAAACATATTGTATTTATATAAACTGCTTTAAACTAATGAGTCAGCTATTGTATCATTTTATAATAAAAATCATGGATTAGTTTTAAACTAAAAAGATTCAAATTCCACATGAATTCAAAATAAAAGTTATAAATGTTTTTTTTTTGTAAGTTGTCAATGAAATTTTTTTTCACATAGAATAGGACCGAAAGTCTGTTTAAAAACATAAACTAAAGCTAGTATTAGTATTTAGACTAGTGAAAATAATAATAATGGAAATGATTGATGATCACAGAACAAGGTTTCAGAGTATCCTTTAGTTGTGTAATACATACTTATAAATAGTTAGTAAGGACATAAAAGTAAGTACAGAATATACTTTATATTTATCAGACTGTTAGAAACTCGCAGGTAAACCTTTTCAAGTAACTTTATTTTTGATTTTCGTGCATTATGTACACCCTACATAAATATAAAGACTGGTGGTCAGGTTGACAGTGTCGTTGCCAGTTATACCAGAGGGCAAGAATAAAGCCTCCTAAACACATAAATAATGAAGCTATATGCCTTATCTATACTAATATTATAAAGAAGTAAGATTTGTATTTTTGTATGTAACGAATAAACATAAAAACTACTGGACCGATTTCAAAAATTCTTGCACCATTAGGAAGCTACATTATCCCTGAGTAACATAGGCTATATTTATTACAAGAAAAAATTAGAGATCCTTAGGAAATCTCACGAAAACCAACCCAAGGTGCCAAAAAATTTGCTATAAAATATCTTTCATCGCATGCGCTGCAAAAAGTATTGATGATAGAACAAAAAAATGTTCTACAATATTATAGAACGTATCAATATCTACAAAAAAGTCCGTGAGACCATATGTCCAACTATTATAGTTACGTCACTATAACTACTTTTTTACATTTTAAAAGTTGATAAAAATGCCTATCAAAATCAGACCATGTTTTCTATAACTTTGTATTAATCCTTATCCAAATAAATTATTTCGTATTCAAGACTATTTCAATACCTGTAAACTACTTTTTGAATTATTAAAATCGGACTTTCCATTCAAAAGATATTACGAAATTAAAAATATCAATATAAACAAAAAATACACGACGACGCGACGGGCCAGTATAGCGACGCAGCGCAGCGAGTAAAGCGGCAAGAGAGTGGGCACCGAAATGCGGAAGGGCCAATAAATTTTTAAAAATAATATTCCACCCGCGCGAAGCCGGGATGGGCCGCTAGTCTTCTATAAAATCAATGAGTGTATGTATGTTCCCATATACTCTAAAACGGCTGCACCAATTTTGTTGAAATATTCAAACATTTGTCTGACTAGCTCAGATGATGAAGTAGTTAGGAAGCAATTGGATCAACAGCTTTTTAATCTATTTTCTGACTTTTTTTATTTTTTTACAAATAATTTAATACAACTCCCCAAAACGTCCAAATTATCAAACGTTGGTTTAGTAGTTTGCCCTCTTACTTATTCGAATGAATGCACATGCAGACTTTATTGCACACTATCAAAAATACAGTAGACAGGCTTAAGAACTAAAATATGAATAAATTATTTATTTATTTTTTTAACACTTTAACCACCACATAAAGGGAAACAATAACCTTAATTTAATATAAAAACAAGGGCAAACAAAAGTCGGCCTTATGGCTTATTAGCCATCTCTTCCAGACTACCTTTAGGTTAGGAAAATTATTACGAGAAGAGTCATCTTTTTTCAGCTAGAAGATAACGTCTTCAACGGAATTCTTTAAAATGCTAAGAGATTTTGATTGTCTTAATACTAACACATATAACAGAATATCTACCAAACAACCTTTGCTGTATGGACTTTCGAATACCGGGCAGTGCTTAAAGTGTTGTAAAATAATATAAATTAAAATGTATATTTATATAATATATTTTATTTATTAGTTTTCTAAATTTTAATTAACTACAATTTACAAAAGCGCAAAGTACTCACTCAGTCTTTTGAGTATCTAAATGAATGCAAATTTTCAAAGCTTTTATTAGTTTTATAGCTTGCAAATTTAGTGGAAAGTAAGTATTAGTATGATAATGCAATTCAGCTTACTGTTCGAAACGACTGCCAATTTTGGACTGACACCAATTGCGATATAATTCGATAAAAATATAAATAGGATGTATTTATATATCTGAATTAAAAATATATAAAAACCAATCTTGTTTTACCTCCTCCAACTATTCTAGTTATTTACACACAAACGTACAAATAAATAATACTGTGGCTTTAGAATTAGAATAATTAAAATTATCAAAACTAGAGAGGTTTTTTATACCATTTCTAGATTGATATTTTGTATAAAATGGCTCAACAACATGTGAAGTTGTAACAGACAAACAATATCTTAAGCATACATGTCGGCACGTAAGTTAGGCTTAGGTTAACCTAACCTTAGGTTTAAAAAGAGAACCTGGGCAGTAGAGGGGAGTGATTCAATTGAATAAAGAATATCCTTAATAACCGCTCCTTGGTCAAAAGTCTAAGGCACTGCTTAGGTTCCTGTCGTAATTCTAAGAGATCATAAAATACGAGTCTAACTTCATTTTTTTTATTCAACGTCCTTGGTGGTTATAAATTCCATCGCCACATCTCGTAATATCTAAATCTTTAAACACTTGCGGTTTAAAGTCAAAATGTACAGGTAACCGAAGCTCATTATTAAGATATGGCATCATTGACCTATTTTGTTGCAAATTATTACTAAAATGAGTTGTTTGATGACATTTTGACAATGTACTTTAAATATAACATAATCATCTGTGATGTAAGATGTTGTTCTTATGAGACGTTAAATGTGGATGATATAAAAACTGTAGACTATTAAAGACTGTAGATTCTAGACTTTAGATGCTAATCTATAGATTTTATACTAAAAATTCTGGACTTTAGACATTAAACTATCAAAAAAATCGAGTTTACAGGTTCTTGACTGTAAGTTCTAGATTGTAAATTTTATAGATCCTATACTGTAGATTCTAGAACTATGCATATGAAATAATTTATGTTTAATTGAAATAAAAAATATAGATTTATTAGAGTTTAAATAATTCTGCTTTAATTGCTTTCAGAAGCGACTAGTCTGAATGTTTAAAAAGGTTTCGTTTCTTTCAATAAAGAACAAAGTGACCTATCTTTCAAATGGTAGATGTATAAGGTCTTTGGAATCTAACCTAACCAATGGGATACATTCAACTAACCAATAGGCAAACAACTTTTCTCACGAATATAAATATAGCAATATAAAAGTAAGAATTGAACTCAATAGTTGTGTAACACGCAAACTAATAAATTCTCTTCGCTCGACTTCATTTATACTGAAAGAGAATTGTGTAATGTTTGTTTTATTGAGCAGAGTGCAGCCCTCGCTTCTTTCAGTCATATATACAAGTACACATATAGTCTTGTGGACACGGTAGTGAATTATAAAGTTTGTTAAGTGAGGGCTGGTAAAGTTAGAAGCTTGACTCTATACGAACTGAATAACTTTTCGACAGTGCGAGGTATATGGTATCTCTTGGCTACATTTAACATGAAAATTCTTTTGGTGGGGATAATTATTACAGGTAAAAGAGTTCCAAAACACAAAGGGAGATCCAGTTCCGCTTTAGTCACTTCTGTCTACATAAGGTCACCCTTTTAAATATTGCTCGAATAAAATTGGACCAAATTATATTGACATTTTACCCGTGAGGGGACGGGTTAGAATACTATTCTCCTCTGCCGCTGGGAGAGCATCTCGTAAGAGCCGAGTAACCCAGCACCCCCTTGGTGGTAGGGGATCTGTTCCCCGACTGGCTTGCAACCACCAGCATGCGAATCCGACCGCCAAGTGTCATAGACGCGTTCCGGTTGAGCCGCATGTGGGCCAGACTTACCCTCACCTTCTCCCATCCCATTAATGCTGTGGGTCTAGTCTCTGGGCTCTTGCGTAGGGTCCGCTGAATCTGTATCATTTTTTTTCTTCATTCCCCCTTCCCACTCTATCTTCGGGGATGCAACGCATCGACAAAACAAGAGAGTGTTTCTTGTTTTTCCGATGTCCATGGGCGATGGTTGCCACTTACCATCAGGTGGACCATCTGCTCGTTTGCACCTTATTAGGATTATAAAAAAAAAAAACATACCGATCGCCAAGTGTCATTGTCTCGTTCCAGTCGAGCCGCATGTGGGCCAAAGTTACCCCTCCTCCTCCCATACCGTTAATGCTGCGGTTCTAGTGAACTCTGGATTCTCGTTCAGGGTCCACTGAAAACGTAGCATTCTTTTCTTCATTTCCCTTCCTCACTTCCTATCTTTGAGGTGGCATTCTTGCATTGTCGATGTCGATGTAACAAGTATTATAATTTTAAGAAGTAAACAATTATTTTATCATTTTAAAATATTTCTTCACTGAAAAGATAAAATTTTATCATTTATTTAATTAAATATTCATTCATTAAACACCATTTATTCTTGTTTATTTTTTAAAAATAAAATCAAAACGTAACCTGGTAAATTTCGAGTTTAAATTTGTATTAAAATATTCAAGAAATGGATCCATATATTATTATCCATATTTACTAGCTAAAGATATTATTCCGTGATATTTGTATAAAAAATCAACGTCCACGGTATTATAGGTCACAATTGAAATGTTTCTACTTTTTTGCCTATAGAATTAATTAATTTTTTTTATTTTCCTGATAAATTGAAGTAATTTAATATTAATAAGAGTGATAAATGTATATTTGGTGTTCGCGGTCGTTAATGTGTTTAATATCGTGACTTAATTCGTCGTGCGCCAAACCTGCTCAACACTTTGAAATATGTACACTCAGACGCACAATTCACTGACTTATGTCAATGTTATTTTGAAATACTAATCCGAGTTAAAGACAGAGTGAGTTGAAAAGCGTGTAAAACGCTCACTCCTCTTCTACACTCTTGCTCACTCAATAGGTCAATGAAATTTGAATAAAAGTTCATATGAATTTTTTTATATAGCGGTCTATTGTCATAGAATACGTATACATACAATTTATACGGAGTCAAGCAGTACCTGGGGCTCAAGATCCAGGAGCAGGTTTAAAGAGCTCTTTCATAATATATTAACTCTCACCTCCACCACTCGACCTCGCTAACGACAATAGATAATAAAGTAAACTTACGTGGACCTCGAGAAGGGTAACCTTAACCACGACATTATAACACTAACTTCCATATACACTGCGTGAAAACACCAGAGAGACTGAGACTAAACTATTGCACTAAAGGTTATATATTGTCTACACGTTGGTATACTTGACATAACATAAAATGACCTACCCGCTAATACTACTTTATAAACGACTAGGGGCCCGTCCCGGCTTCGCACGGGTGGATAATTTTTTTTTAACATTTTGGCTCCCGCATTCTGTCGCTTCTCTATCGCCGCGTTACTCGCTGTGCTGCGAGGCACGCCACACCGTGCCGGCGGCCCGTCTGGGATTATTTTTTATTTATCGTGATATTTTTATTTCGTAATATCTTTTGACTGGAATGTCCGATTTCAATAATTCAAAAAGTAATTAACAGGTATTGAAACAATCTTCATTACGAAATAATTTATTTGGATAAGAATTAATACAAAGTTATGGAAAACATGGTCTGATTTTGATTGGCATTTTTATCAACTTTTAAAATGTAAAAAAGTAGTTATAGTGACTTAACTACAATAGTTGGACATATTATGATCTCGCGGAGTTTTTTGTAGATATTGATACGTTCTATAATATTGTAAAACATTTTTTTGTTCTATCATCAATACTTTTTGCAGCGCATGCGATGAAAGATATTTTATGGCTAATTTTTTTGCACCTTGTGTTGGTTTTAGTGAGAATTTCTGGGGATCTCTAATTTTTTCTAGTAATAAATATAGTCTGTTACTCAGTGATAATGTTGAAATCGGTCCAGTAGTTTTTATGTTTATTCGTTACATACAAAAATACAAATCTTTCCTCTTTATAATATTAGTATAGATGTTGCTAACATTATGTATTTATTTAGATTATTATTAGTATAAAATTTCATTCAAATCGATTCACCAACTTTAGTGTGAATAAGTAACATACTTCCAAACACAAAAATTTACAAACATTCACATGTAGAATATTGGTAAAATAATAAATATTTGCCCTAAAGTGAAAAATTAATTGAGTCAAATTGAGGCGAGGGCACGTACCTAGAGAATTTTTTAAACATACTAACCACTTGTGTGGTTGACTGTACAGAAACGGTGTTTCAATAAATATATATATTACTAGCCGACCTGCGCGACTTCGTTCGCGTGTTGCTCCGCTCCTATGGGTCGTAGCGAGATGTTAAATAGCCTAAGTTACTCCTTGTTACATCAGCTATCTGCCAGTGAAAATCCCGTCAAAATCGGTCCAGCCAATTCAGAGATTAGCTGGAACAAACAGATTCGACAATTTTATTTATTGTCAGCTTTATTTATGTCTGAATTATGCAATTTTATTTGTTGTGCTATTTATGTTAAGATAAAAAAGAGGGTTATAGTCTATATGTAGACTAACAGTTGGTATCACAGGTTGACTAAATATCCTCCCGGGGGGGTTTTATACTTTAAACTCAGAGAATTAACGTTATTAGATAGTATACTAGAATACTGCTTCTAGAATACGTCATGGTGGCATTTTTATTTAGTTTGGTTATAAATCAGTGTTGCCAACATAATTACACTAATAAAATGAAAAGAAACAAAAAGTCCTAAAGATAAAAGTACAATTTGATTTAATTTAATATTTATTAAATCAATATAGTTACAAAGATTTCAACTTTTCTTTGAAAAGTAAATTCTCAAAATAATATGTAGATATTAAAATTATTATAATTAAAGTTTAGGATCAAAATTACTTTAAATAAACTTTTTAATATATTTATAAACCTATAGTGTGTCGGTTAGATTTATTACAACTATAATAATAACGCCACATTGACAGACATATAAATTTCTCTATTACCGAACTGGGTTATAATAAATTAGGCCACTTAACTAAAATCAAGTCTGTCAACTTTAATAATAATTTTCCCTTAACATATCTAAATATAATATTACAAAGAGGTAAAGTAAGTTGGTCTGTTTGATTATAGATAATAATATTAATATGAAAGATATTTAAAAATTATTTTACTTATTCTATTTTCACTTGTCAAAGGTATTATCGTTTATTTTAAGAATTTTCACTATTTAGTGCATTTTTCATATATGCACAAAGTTATAAAACAAACATCTATATTATCCGTTTATAAAATAATTATACTCAAAATTCATTTTTTAATTCATTTTCATGCACATGTTCTCACAGAAACTATTATGACAGGAACCCAAGCTGTGCCTTGGACTTGTGACCAAGGTGTAGACTTAAGGAGCTCCTTTTAGTGATCACAGCACTCGCTTCCACTGCTTAGTTTCACCGTCTAAACCAAGATTAGACTAACATTATTCTAACCTAACACAAGGCTACCCTAACCTAAACCTAACTCACACCGACATATACGTAAAACAAGGTCGGGTTAACTTTGTTTTATTTTAATATACTATTTATAACTCGACAAAGACTTTACCGATCTTGATGGCATTTGGTACAGAAATACATTAGAGTTTGGGAAAGGAGCTCGACGATCGTTTATCTAGAAAGAAGGGGATTAAAATATTGGACGAAATTTTGTAAAAAAAACAGAAACCAAATATATCATTATAGCAACTACTAGAAGATGAAAGTTTGTATAGGATTTCATTATACACATTTATATATGTATAATGAAGTTCTTGTATATCAAAATATGTTGAAAATTAAAATACATGGTAAATTGCACCCGGACTAAGTCGGGACTGGTCGACTAGTTATACATATACACAGAGTAATGGTAAGTAGCTAGTATCTTCAATCAAAGTGACATATAACACCACCTGTGTTATATACAAGTATATTAAGCTGTAACTTAGGTGTTCTAGATTAGTACATAATGAACTGTCATAGTTTGCGACCTTTGATTTCGAACAGATAATGTACATTCACTTTTTGCTTGACCCTTAACAAAACGGAACTCGGAAAAAAATTACTAATAATTTTTATTATTGTTTAATAGATCCTGTTTTCTTTGTTTATTAATATAAATAATGTTATTTACGTAATAAGAAGACTTGAGCTTTTAACATACTTGGATGAAAATGTGGAGTAAGTGAAGAATCTACCTTAAGATTCGCTGGAGAAAAGGATTAAAAAAAACAAGACAAACATACACATGAAATTTTTTTAAAATAGGTCCAGTATTACTCAGGTATTAAACTTCACAACTATCTCATAAAATTAATTTATTTTATCTAGGATAAAAAGTAGTTTCATTTATCGATCCATGGAATTTATAAAAGGACAAACTGATAGCAACACTGTTTTCTACTGTTTTGATAACATAATGTAGCTCGCAGTTTGTTCTGTATACTTGACTCGATAGATGTATCGACGTGGGGATGAAGTGAATGTCGAGTTGAGAGTTCGTTGTCTTTTGGGAATTAGTCTATCTATACTAATATTATAAAGAGGAATGATTTGTATTTTTGTATGTAACCAATAAACTTAAAAACTACTGGACCGATTTCAATAATTCTTTTGCCGTTAAAAATCTACATTATCCCTGAGTAACACAGCCTATATTTATTAGTAGAAAAAATTAGAGATCCTCTGAAATTCTTACTAAAAACAACCTAAGGTGTAAAAAAATTTGCCATAAAATCACTTTCATCGCATGCGCTGCGGAAATTATTGATGATAGAAAAAAAAATATTCTACAATATTATAAAACGGATCAATATCTACAAAAAACTCCGCGAGATCATAATATGTCCAACTATTGTAGTTATAACCAATTTTAAAAGTTGATAGTAATGCCAACCAAAATCAGACCATGTCATCCATACCTTTGTATTAATCCTTATCCAAATAAATGATTTGGTATTCAAGACTGTTTCGATACCTGTAGATTACTTTTTGAATTATTAGAATCGTACATTCCATTCAAAATATATTACGAAATTAAAAATATCAGTAGAAATAACAACCTTCAACGCAGCGCAGCTAGTAACGTGTCGAGAATTGGCACCGAAATGCGGGAGAGCCAAAATGTTTTTAAAAAATGTGTCCGGCCGTGCGAAGCCGAGGCGGGCAGCTAGTCATATATAAATTACGGTAGTGTTGAAATTGAAATCTACAAGTGATATAGCGATTAAAATGTGAAACCTATAGGTGAAATTCAACCTGAATACACGTGGTAAATTGCATCCGGGCGAAGCCGGGACGGGTCGACTAGTAAGTAAATAAATAAATAGTTCAGTCAAATTTTGATACAATATAATTTAAAAGATTTATCACAAGGTCGAAGTACGAGTTGAATTATTTGTTACCGTTGAACGTTTAGTTGATTTGTGACAATGTGACCAATTTTGTTAGAGTTATAGTCTTTTGTGTCATTTAATTATTTGATTATATAATATATTTTTTAATTCGTTGCGGTATTAGTAGTTTTTTATTAATCAGAAATAGTTTTATAACTCTCTGCCTGAAACTAAATTATGTTCTGACTAACTGAAGTCAATTAAATGACATAACATAAAATAACAATAACATTTTAAACCTAATTTAAATTTATTTTTGACAACTCTTTATATGCTGAGAAATATTTTAGTAAATACTAAAAATTAGTTTTTAGAACATTAATATAATTTTATTTCCAACATTAATATCTAAATATTTTAATTTCAATAAATAATTATAATCTATATAAGACGGACAGTTTTTCCACAAGTCTTTGTTTGATTTCTGTTGGGCCTTAATTGTTAAATCTAGCCTCATAAATACCGTGTTTTACTAAAATAATATTTTGTAGATGTTTCTCAAAATATACTATTACTCTATTGAAATATAATAACAAAATTAGCCTGCCAATATTAGAAGAAGGTCACGCTATTTAGGCAGCTGAAGCTATGAAACGGACGTAAGAAATATTGGTTTTAAAGTAGAGTAACTGCCATAAAAAGACTAATGTCGTAAAACACATTTTTATACATGACAAGACTCGGCTTGTCTTTGCATATCTGTTAAAGGAAGAAAGATCGTTGATTGTAAAATTTTCGAGTATTACCTTAGATTTACCATTACTGAATAGACAAAATCCACAATGTTTTGTAATTAATGTTAATTTTGAATTACATATTTATATCATCATTTCATGACTTGGTAAATCTTATCGTATATCTTGGTGGCTCGGTGAATGCCATGTGGTCATTTACCTTTGCCGGGCAATGTGATCAAAATAGCCAAAAAATCCTTGGTATGTCATACCATGTTTTAAGGTATTTTTTTTAAATGACCAATTCTAGTCAATATGTTATGTTTAATAGATCTAGAGAAAGCGAAAACTGCTTCTTTCATGGCCCACAACATTTTTCGCGCTGTTGAAACTATTGATTCGGTACAATGCTTTCTGCAAAGGTCTCTCATGTGTGAAATTGGTACATAATATGAATTATAATCTAGCAGCAGTATGCCAACTGGAAAAATACTTTCCTCCAGGTCTATTTATTCTCTTAAATCTATTGGTCATCCATTCATAATCATCATCATCATCATCACAATCTATTAATGGCCCACTGCTGAGCCGGGTTTCTTCTTCAGAACGAGGAGAACATGTAGAACTCTTAAGAGTGCAGGTTTCCTTACGATGTTTTCCTTCACCAAAAGAAAGAAAGAACAAAAACGGTTTTTATCGCGTTTTTGTTCTTTCATTTGTATTCCCGACGTTTCGACTCTTTGCAGTGTTCGTGGTCGCAGAACAGACTGGATGATGGTTGTCTGGTTAAAATGTTTTAATTTATTAAAACACACATAACTCAGATTAAGTTTCTTTGTAATGTTACTTTAAATCTTAAGCACATTATAAACAATGTTTGTAAATACACAGGAAATTATAAAAACTAGAAATATAATAGTTAATTCAGATTTTTGTTATTTTACATTTAAGAAGTTAGAATTGCTCGATAGATTGACGTGACAAGCTTTTATTTTGTTGTAAATATAACAATTTTAAATATATAAAATAAAATCTTGCGATTCCTTTTGCTCTTAAGTTTGCTTATGCAATATTTATATAAAATGGCTGAGCAACCCTTCCGAGTATTGTTTAACGTGCATCATAATGCACTTTCATTGTATTACTTCGTTGCCTTTCAAGATGTGGCTACAGATTTCATGCGCTCACATTGTTGTAAATTTTATGAGCATTCTGATATGATAGCACTTACAGTTTAAGGGGAATAAAGTTATTTTTAAAAAATCTACAAATTTTATGTTTTAACTTGTATTTCATATATTTATTAAAAACCTTTATTCGAACTGGTACTGTACAACATTTAATTTTTTTTTTCCTTCTTACAGGTGGAAGGCACATCACGAATCAGCAGGCGCCCTTCGGTCTCAGACAGAAGTTCTGCTAGTTTAAATAAAACAGAAGATATTCCACAAATACAAAGATCTAGAGTCGCAAGACGACGAGAAGAAATCAATGATATTTCTCGTGATATTTCAAGGACCAGGAGCAGAAGTAGACCCACTGAGACCACTTCCACTTCTACAGAACAAACTCAATCCCAATCACAACGAAGCGACCGATCAGATTCAAGAAGACTACATAGCCGTACCCGGAGTAAGCCTGCTGTTAACGAAGAGACCTTCGATACTACGGTGAGCAGGGATAGTCAATCAAGGAGTCGACCTAGACAAGCTAGTAGGCCTGTCACTTCCCAAACTACACAGGCACCCAAATCTAGCTCTGTATCAAGTTTAAGTAGAAATCAAAAAGATTTATCAGATGCTGCTTCAAATGACATATCAAAAATCGCGCCAAAAGTAGTAAATGAATCGAATAATCAGTTTAGACGGAGAAGTTCAATCACTCAAGTAACAGAAACGACTACAGCTCGAGTTCAAGCTCGTGGTCGTATAAATACTCGTACAAATGTCAGAGCGCTAGATTTGGAAGTTTCAGGAACAGCTGATACGTTAACTACTGCCCTTAAAGAACCAACGGCTGCTAGAACCGAAGACCTTCGAAATCCGAGAAAATTGAGATATAAAACAAGACAATCCGAAGTAGATACGAATTTAACAGGTGAAGGTCTACCAACATCGAGTGAAGTAAAATCTAGTCAAATAAGAGAAAATAATACTAGTCAACCAGGATTGAACTCCTTTTCTCGATCAACAACAGAGAAAATTATTAGGCAAAGTACAGAAAGAGTTTCCAAAACAAGCACGATAAAAACCACGAAAGTAATAAAGCGACCGGTTTCTAGAGGAAAAGCAAAAGCGCCAGTATTTACTGCAGGAGATAAACCTAAAGTATCAGATGAAATACAAGAAGATGATAATTATCCTGAAACTTTTAAAGCATTAATACAAGCTAAAAATGCATCGGTGAGTAGAATAGTCTGAATCATGTCTGTTATATTATCATAAACTTCACTCATATCATCACTTTGTATCATGTTTGTTATAAAATAAAGTGTGCACTATAACATAATTTCTGTTTGTTTTTTCATATAAACTAACATTGATCCATATACTAACCACTTACAAATCATAAGAAAACGTTATACTATATTATCCAATGTTCAAATTTTATTTCTTTTAAAGATATTCGTAAAATTTCTATAAATAAAACATCAAATATTTCAGACACAAGCCAGCTCTCCACCCAGCGAGAGTTTGTCAGTGAAAGCATCACAAAAAGTCATAAAAACTTACACATCATCTTCACAATCTATTCAAACAGCTCCTGATACAGAAAAACATTATCTGGTAATATTAAACTAGTACATTTTATTGGCTTTTAAGAAAGATTATAAAAGATTTTAAATTCATTTTATATAAAATATTATTATATTATATTAAAAAAACATGAAAATTAACAAACTTAATTGTTATGCAAATTTAATCCTCATTCTCAACATCAGTTAACTTTCTCATTATAATTATAAAGCTAATATCAATCACCTGAAATTTCGTTGGTATCAGAGTTTTAAAATAAGTTTTGTTGTATTTTAATGCATGAAACAACTAAATTTCAGCTTCGCAGTAAGAATATTGTAGAAGAAAAAGGAAATGAGACTAAAGGTATTGAAACTCAACAAATTGAAACAACACCTTTGCCTGAGCAGCCTAAACAGAAATCCGTAGAATATCGTCTACGTGGATCGTACACACCAAGAAGTAAAAAGTCCAGCTCATCTTCGTCTTCAACTATATCCGCATCGTCTTTTAGTCCTGCTACAGAAAGACCCTACAAATTTAGCAGAAAACTTAAAACTAGTACAACACAAGCTCCTAATGTTGATAATGTAATAAAAACTAAGCGCATTGAATCGAGTAATAATAAATTTAAAAAACCGAGTATACGCTCAACGTTGTATTCTAGAAGAACAACTTCAAAAAGTTTTAGCGTAAGCACAGAAGTTCCTAAAATTTCGGATACAGATAGAAGTGATAAGATCCCTTCATTTAAGCCAAAACAAGTTTTACCAAGAACATCTTACTACTCAAGGTTGAAAAGTAATTTACAGGGCAGAACCGCAACAACTGAACGAAACATTCAGGACGGTAAAGAAGAATTAATAGTAGCAGAGAAGAAAACAGAGAATACCGCTGATATGCCTATTATTTATACGAATTTAAACAATTCCGGTAACTTAGGTAATAACAAAGAAAGTAAGTTGACTGAAGAAAGTCAAAATTTTATAATTACGGTCAATAGTAAAGAGTCAGCAGAAAACGGCACAAACAATGAAGCATCTAATATATCACAGGAAAATGAAATTAAACCAATTAATAACATTTTATCTACAACTCAAAAGTACCACGCAACTTACAAGGACAACGCTAATGAAGTCTCATTACGTAACAGGGAAATAATAACTGTAATTCCTCCTATACGAAACATTCAAACAAGAAAATATGATCGCAAATCTTTAAGGCGTAAACAAGAAACTTCCATTGCAACAACAAAATCTTCAGTGAGAAATTTAAGAAAATATAGTGATACTTTTTCAAAAACTACAGAGCCCTCATCAAATGGCGTAAGTATATACTAATATCGGTGTTGTTCTCTTTCTTCTAGAGTTGATACGTTATAATTGCGACCTAATTGGTTTTGAAAAATAATAACTGGTTTTTAAAATTTGAAAGATAAAGGAATTCGGTGATAGCAAAGCAAAATTAAATATGGTGCTCTAATAAAATAACTGAAAATTCAATAAAGTTATTTGACTTTGCATAGCTTGCACTAAATTGCTTTATGATACTAAAAAATATAACTTTGTATAAAATACATTCTTGAATTCAACAACATTTTCCAGATAATAGCTGACCCAGAAAAAGTAAAAAATAAATTTAGCTCTAAATACCGAGCATCATATCTCAATAAACCGTTTTACAAACCCACTGTACCCACAATCACTTCATCTACTGTAAGTAATATTGATAACCCATTATTCACAGATTACAATCGTAACATATTTAAACTGCATTAAAAAAACATAAAAGTGTGTTAAAATCCTAAAATATTCAAAAAAACAGATTTGAAAGAAGTTAAATGATTTAAAAAAGCAAAGCCCCTTTATGAAATTGGTACTACTTACACATATAATTTTATCATCGTTGCATAGAATTCTATAGTTTATCATATTTCTTAATGCTAATCATAGAATTGTGTTCGTACTATCTTATAATAAATCATTTCATTGCTTTTCACCAACATATTAATAAATATTTTCATTACAAAAGGCGTGGCTGAAATTCTACGTGACAGATCATCTTTTGTCAAAGTCTATAACGGAGCCAAACTGGTTCGAAGACGAAGATTTTTCTGATGTCACAACAGAACAGATATCAAGACCAAATACTACATCATCAACATGCATGCACGAAACCGCCTATCTACCGGTTAACACCATTTAGACTAACAACGACTTCATTTTTCATTATTTCAATTTTTCATTAACACTGTTGTATCATAAGTTGACGTACATATTTAACATTAAGAAAGTTAGTATTTATAACTTAGGTAATAGGTATTCAAAATTGCATTTAGTCTTAGTATTTAGATAATATTATCATAATCACCTGAATATATTTTATAATACATTTTGTGGTCTTAATATTGTTTACAATGCAAGTGCTTCAATCAACGTTATATGCAATAGCACTAATTAATTTCTATTGATAAGACCTTAAGATGATAATTAAATATCGTTGATGGAAAAAATTGTTTCAATACACACTTCTGGTGTAATGTAGCAGATATCTAATATTGCAACTATTTCTTATTTTCATAAAATCCAAAAGTAATAAAGAGGCTTTGGTCTATGCACTACTTTCGGGGCATCTTTCTTTATATTTAAATCTTACTTTTAAATCCACATTGCTATAATTAATCACATTTATCTACTTAATTTTATGGGAGAGATAACTTCTTATTTCAGGTAGAGGGAGAAGAAATACAGTTAGGGCCAGACATGAATGCGATATCTTTCACTAAATCACGAAGTCCATTAACTTCAGCTGACCTCAAACTTTCCGAGAGCCTGGCCAAGTCATTACAAGTCATGAATGTTGAGGCATCACACCATTCACCTTCAGTTACAGTATCAATATTTGATGCTTTAGCTGAAATACTTACGTCCACACCTAAACCTCGTATCTCCTCAACAACTGAAGTATTGCAATCCCAAAACCTAAATAATGATGTTACGCAAACACTTGATGGAGTGAGTAGCAATATTAATGTAAATAGTGTCAAAGATTTGACAAGTCAAGATACATTTATGTCAACTGACATTGTAACCACCATTGCTAAATCTGTACAAACCACTGAATCGTCTACACCAAATGTGTTTAACAGTATGCAGGTTGGGGGAATTATTACACCATCACAAAATATAGAAGCCAGAACAAATTCTCCTGTGAATACACCTCAAACCGCCATTCCTCCTAATCCCACTCCTACTACGCCTGTATCCGCAAGAAGACCATTTGCTATAAAATTGTTATACACAGATACTGAACCAATTACCGACAAAACGACTGCCGCGACATCTACGAATCAGCCAACGACTGACACTTCAACAAGGGTATATAATACAGTATCTGATCTTATATTGTCTAATAACAAAATAGTTTCATCTGGACTAACTAGCATGCTGTCAAATAATATTAAAGAAATTATTCAAAATATGGATGAGGAGAGTAGAGCTAGGCTTTCGGTAGATATGGTTAAATTAGTAAATGCTCTTATTCCGAAGTTAAATAGACCTATATCCATGCAAGACGACATTGACTCTCCTCCTAATACGACTCCTTACAGTTTGGAGGATATTAACGATACTGCGAATATTGATATAAATGATGACACAAATATTCCTGCAGAAAATATCCTCCAAAATGTAGAGACTATAAGTTCTGTAAATAACACAAACCGAAATATTGAAACAACAACCACACCAAGTAATGCTGCTCTTAATGTAAATAGCACTTTTTCTTTAGAAAGCTCAAACAGTATTCTATCTGCACCTGGAGTTCAAGTTACGTTACCAGCTGAATTGAATAACTCAAATAATGCAAGTAATTCAAATAATATTTCATTTAATGCTTTCACGTTAAGTACAAACGTAGATTTAAGTACTCCAGGTACAGATACTATTATTGTAAACAACAATATGAGTTCGATTGAAAACAATGTTACTAACCAATCTTCTCCAGTCCCATTCCTAACTAATTTTGAGTTGAATGATTTTACATCTAATGACTCGGACAGTTTGAATTCAATGCAATTATCCTCAATTGTACCAACAACATCCTTACAGTTGAAAGAATTGGATGATATTGATGATATACAGGACCCAAGTCAATTATCGCGATTACAATTGTGGATACTGTCCAAGAAGGCAAGAGTTTTAAAAATGATTGAAGATATAATAAGAAATCATAACGATGAAATAGCAAATGCTCCCTTGACAGAACTGATAAGTAATTCAAGTAACAATGTGTCTATTTCTAGCCGACTAAACAATATCGCAAATACAATGAGCTTGACCACTACTACTACAACTACATCTGACGTAAATGATGTAAATTTTAATGGGCTGACGTCGACAGAACCTAATACAGAAACGACAGCTCCTTCTCCTACATTTTCCTTTACTTCCCCTCAAAATTTAATCACAACTGAAGATTCTATTACAACTGCACAAATTATGGCAGATGTTATATCGACAACTACACCTATATCATTAGATGCCTCTACCATTTCAATAAATATTGAAACAACTGCTTCTCAATCTGCTACTGACGTAGCTGACGCTTCTAATTCTACATCTACGCCAAATTCTGAGTCAACTACTATAGATCTAATAAATAGAAGTCTCGATACAGCTGAAGAGACAACCACAAGCGCAGAAATTATTAAATCAACAATTTCAAGTAATGACGAAGGTGCTGCAACTGTTTCTAATAATGACTCAATATTAGATTTGAGCACAACAACAGAAAATAATATAGAATTTACGACCTTAGCAGATACGGAAACAACTACAGATGCATCTATAAATAAGACTGTATCAGATAAATTAAATAATAAAAGCAATAATAGCATCGTCTCCACTACATCAACAATTCCGAAAAAAGATTACGTTATATTCGGAATATTACCTAACAACACCGTGGTACGTAAAGACCCTAACGATGACGTGCTGGAAACATTAACAGAAGCGAGTCCATACATTATTTACGGCGTACTACCAAATAACACAGTAATACGAAAGTTTCCTAACGGAACTAGAGTACCACGAATCATGCAAAAAATTGACATACTACCAATCAGTCCATGGAGCTTAAGAAATCCATATAGCCCTATCCATAACATTCCAGCCATTGTCAGACCACAGTCTAACCCTACCCGAATATCCACTAATTCTGCGACATCTAAAGACACCTCAAATAACGGATCGGAAAACCAATTAACCACCGACACTGTAAATAACCTACAAACTACGGTATTTAATTCATGTTGTTTAGCTTGTATGCTATGCTTGGGGCTTATTATTCATCGCACAGTTTGTAGTAAACAAAGGAAAGGTATAGGGTAGGATTTACGGTAAGCTGCATGCATGCCTATGCACTATAATTGCACTCCAAAATAACATTGCAAGGCTTAACATTCTATTTCATAATTGCAGATTTCTTCATCGGCACTTAATATAAAAGATAGCAGTTCATTGGGTATAACTACCTCCACATTTAAGCCGCCTGCTGAAAAAAGCACTGCCTCGCATGTTTTGAGTTTACGCACAACTACAATGCTACCTTCTGTTGATGAGATTTTGCTTAATAGCATATCTTCGGCCACTAAAGAGGAGATGGTCATATCCTCAATGACAAGTTCTACTAGTGAACCAAGAATATTAACACTGGATATCGATCCGGAGGTATAATAATTATATCCTGGCATTACATTCTCATACTTACCAATATATTCTTAACAGCTTTAAAACATGACTAATTTTTATTAACACATTTTTTAAAATAATTTATAAAAGAGGTGGTTTAAACCATTAAAACACTCAAATTATTTTCTCTTAAGGTGAGTGGCAAGGGCTTCCGAAAAGTAAAATATAATGACCGCCTTTTTTACTTAGAAAAACGAAAAGGATTTAATGCTTATAACTTCCTTACAGACAAAACAAATTCGGACGGAAAAACCTGACAATGGAAACGGAAATGCCATTTTTAAATTTATACCTATAGATGAAGTTACTGTTTCACCACAACAGTCAAATGTATTAAGACTTGCCTCTACAAAAATACCTAAAACAACTCAGACGGAACCGAGCACACAGATTCAAACAGAAATAACATCTGAATCTACTGTATTACCTTCGGAACAACCAATATTATTCAATGATATATCAACAGAATCCACTTCTGTTCCACAAGCTACAATGTCCGTTACAACAGAAACTGTTATTACAACAATACCTTCAACTGCAACGCAAATGCCTTCTACAACAACTATTAAACCAATAACAAATAGAGCAACAACTACTAGGCCAGCCTCTACCACGATTCCCTCAACTTCTACGGTTACCACTATACAGTCTACAACTTTCATTCCAACTACAATGGCAACACAAAGTACAACAAATGGTTTTGAAACAGCTGCTTCTAATCAAAAAGATGCTGATATCCTTCAATCGTTAATACGAGAAATTGGACGTAGTCCAAAAAATTTAAATATTTTGAGTAATGGCAATCAAGCTCCCAGTATTCAACAAAATGAAAACGCTAAATTATTACAGGCGCTTTTATCAGGTGGTGCTCAAAATTTTATTACTAACAAAAATATTGAACAAACTACTACATTACGATCAATTGAAGATGATATACGGCAATTTGAAGAAGATACAAGATTATTAAAAGCACTTTTAATAGCCACAGGACAGAATCCAGCTCAGCTCAATTTACCAAACTTGGACGCTATAAGGGCAGCCACAACATCTGCTTCGATAACAACTACACTTCCAATATCGACTACTGTTTCTTCTACTACAACTGCTGCCCCTACTACTACTAGCACTACAACTACTACAACAACCACCACTACAACTCCTCCTCCAACTACTACAACAACAACTACCACTACAACTCCGCCTCCAACTACTACAACAACAACAACTCCGTCAACTATCACTACAACCACAACAACAAGAGCAGTTAGAACAACTACATCATCTTTAAATGATGATTTGAGGAAATTACAAGAAGACACTAAGTTACTACAAGCTTTATTGCAAGCTACTGGAAACCAAAATATTGGTAACTTACCAGATATATCTGGAATAACGTCGAATGTAAGGATAGCATCAAATCCATTAACGACTTCTATAGAATCAAATCCAACGACTCCCGTAAATGTTCGTCCAGTATACACCACTCGTCCATCTCCTGTATTTACTACTATTACCCCAGGAACTGTTTCTACGTTACAGCCTCAGCAATTAAGTACAGAAGATATCAGAATATCTACGACATTCCAACCATTTACTGAGAGAACAACATCAAACGCACAAGGCTCACAACAGTCTGCTACAACAACCCGACGTCCTAAAGCTGCACGGTTTCAATTTACGACTGAGACTCCCAGTACATCTACGTTTTCAGATGAAGAAGATTTACTGTTCTTGCAAAATTTGGTAAGATTTATAGAATTTTACTCAATTTGTAAGTTGCGTGATCTACCCACAACACAATCAACAATGGTGTGCTAAAAATAAATTTAATTTTGTTTCTTATGTAATAACTCAAATCCTTTAGAGTTATTTTTGGTTAAGATACACGAGTTCAACACTTTAGCCTCTTTTTTTTCAGCTACTTATTTGTTAATTTAAAATTACAGAAATCAGTTTTGAGTTCAAAGAATGGTGTCGAAGATCCTGAAACAGCTCTTGCCAATCGCGTCATTGCACTAGCTGTAGAAAGAAGCTTAAATGAGATTCAAGGTGGTACTTCTACTACTAGTAGACCAAGTACAACAACAAGGCGTACAACGACAAGGCCTCCAACTACCACAACAGCACGTACTACCATAGCAGCTTCTACGTCGAACACGCCTAGTTTAGAAGAAGATATTAAACAGTTTGAGGAAGATACAAAACTTTTACAGGCATTGTTAAAGGCTACCGGACAAGATCCTTCTAAATTTAATATACCAACACTAAATATAAACGTGAGTTAAATAAATAGTATAAATAGTCTTATACGTGACTTACTGTTATAATTTAATTTAAATTTTATTGTTATATTTAGAAACCCGATAGTGATATCAAATCTTCAAATACTGTAACAAACCCTACAACGACTAAACCATTTGGAGCAAAAATTGCAGTTAAAGACGATTTAACAAATGAACAAGACGATGCAAAATTATTACAAACTTTAATTAAACTACAAGATGCCCAAGAAACTACTACGTTAAGAGGAAAAATTGCGCTTACAGGTAATAAACGAGCAAAAAAACATACTTTTAAATATATTTATTAAAATGAAATGATATAAATTATTTCTTTTATGTCAATCATTTTTTAAGGACAATCATCCGATGAGGCTCTTAAAAAATTATTACAACAAGCTCAGCCTACAGGCATGTTATCTGAAGCAACTAAATCTTCTATTTCACTAAGCACGGAGTATGGAAATAGCAATGATGCATTACTAGCCGCTCTACTGAAAGAACAAGGCTTTGGCCCAACAACGGCAAGTTCTATCGATGAGCAACTTCGACTAGCTGTTAGTTACCACTTTCTACTCTTTAATACTTTTAAATATTTTCTAAAAAGTGTTATTAATACTTTAACTTTAATTATAGTTATATTATAATTAATTTTCCTTTCCTATTAAAATATTAATCAATGTTTTAACATGAAGTAACTTTCATCAATATTATATTTAAAATAATATGTAAATATTATTCATTCTTAACTTAATATACATCGCAACTTATAACCTCGTAGGCTTTACTCAATCAAGTGGTAGTGACGCCCAAAGCTAGGAGAACGACTACTCCACCACCACCTCCGGCACCACGAAGACCTATATTAGATGGCCTAGCGTGGCTTTGGCAGCAGTGGAGGGAGACAGATCCTGGTTCTGGTCCACCGAGACAGAACAGGAGGCCGGAACCTTCAGCCAAACCATCTGCGACACCGTCAGCTGCAACTAGTTCCAGAGTCAATTGGTTTGGCTCTGGGCCTTTCGTTGGCAACGCTGACGAAAGGCCGTCTTCAAATAGAGTGGGTTTCGCATCTCTTTTACTTAAGTTATGTGACTGGGGATGAGGTGGTGGGTACGCCTTAGGTTAAATTATTAAGAAAATCTCCTATCTACAGTTAATTTATAATTTAATCTAAGGCATTTTGTTTTAATTTCATTGTACAGATCGTAATGGTAATTATTTGTACATATGTAGAAAATCTATTGATAGATACATGAGATGTGCAACTCCAACAAATCTTACAAAATGTTTCTATATAATCGTTTGTACATTATTTTCTTGATTAAGATTAACTACTAATATTCTTTTATCTAAGTTGGAAGTGAAGTTGCAAATCTTGTATGTTTAGTTATTACTAAGAATTTTAATTATTTATTTAGAGAAAATACGCTTTTTTTGCTAATCAAGATTTTCATATTTTTAAAACGCTCACTCGAAAACCTTAGACGTTTTATCAGTGAATTGCTTTAGACACAACAATGTTATGTTCTGTAAATACTATAAATGTTAGGTGAAGCTGATTTATACATAGGTATCCCTAATAAAAATCTGATGAAATCCTTATTGTATCATTGTTACTAACACACCTTTACGTGCCACATTATAGTTTTACACAAAAACCCTGTATATTATACCTACACATCATTATTGTGATTATAATAGAGTAGGTACCGGTACTGTGTACACATTTCCTTTATTTTTACGACAATTTATTCCAATCCCAGTGCAAACCAATAACAATTACTTGTATATAAAATTGGGCTCTATATTGTTATTAGTTTTAATACTAAAATGGAAATTTTTAGTAACATTGCAAAGTTGGAAAATTCCTTTTTGAATAGGAATATGGATTTTGGTGCTTATTTGGGTTTTGTAAATTTTGTGAATAATACTTTTTTTGCACTAAATGTTTTGTGTATATTATGTAAAATATTGTTTAAAGTTAGTGAGTGTATGTGTTCTTGTAAATATTGGTGAGTAACAATATGTGTTTCTGTAAATTTTCTAACATTAACTTAACGTGTATTCTTTCGCATGAAACTAAACGCTTGCCTTAAGATGTTTTGCCCTAATTATATTATTTATATTTTTTTCATAATATATATTTTATTTATTTCCTATGCATATATTTGGACCTGCAGTATTTATGAATCTACCATTTTAATAGTCAATTTGTTATTTATTTTGCCTTTTGCTAGTTTATTTAACCTTGTTTTTGCATTATGTCTAACATCTGTAATTCCCCTTTCCTCATTTGATTCATGATAATTAAAATAATTATTTTTTATGTAATTCAATGTATAATAAACATATCACACACTCTCATTATCCATTTTATGCACACTTCATATGTTTCATAACACTAAGCTGCCGATATAGCTGAACCTATAATACTTACATATAACATTTAACTATTTTCTGTTGTTGTATCTGTTTTGATTCATAATCAGGTACCTCTGGAACCTCCAAGTGCAGTAACATCAGAACAAGGTCCGAGAAGTGGTCAGTTGGTATCAGCGGCCATTAACGTGACGCGAGCGTTTTCACAGTTTTTAGGAGCCGCGATACAGGTATAATAAGATTTAAATAATACTGTATTTGGATAATAAATACTGTAATGTAAATTATTTTCTAAATTGAATTTGATAATTTCAGGATTAAAAGGACTTTGTAAGTTATTCGGTTACTAACTTCATATTGGCTTTTATAATATTACCTACATCAAAATCATCAGATACTAAATTTTTAACTCCCTGATTATTAATATTATCTAAACGCATATTTGAATGTATATTTGACCAATTTGCCTTAAATTTTAATTATCATGTATTTGTGTACTAGCAGAAATGTAGTTTTTAGATTTAATCAAACTCTTATCATATAATCTATTAGTGTTACTGTACAAAAGTACTGAATAACGGTAGTCGGCAAGGCTACTTTCTTTTATATTTAATAATACCTTTTCTATATTATTCTTCTCTATTTTCCAGGGAGCAGCACAAACTGTACAAAGTGTAATACGAGCGGGTCAGCGAGCTGCTTCAGACGTGTATACCAACGGTTCGGGATAGACTGCCATGGACTCGAAACTTTTCCGAAAGTGTCATAGTACGCACTGTGTTGCGAGTGCTCAAATGTAAATAGTATAATAAGAGCCTCATGTGAATATAAAGATAATGTCGAAGTTATAAAACCACATTTTAATAATAAAATGGTATACCATGAACTTACTAAAACTGACGTCTTTGATGATAAACATCAAAACGATGCATCGTTGTTTAATACTAAGGCATGGTATCCCATCAATAAATTTAATGCTGAACATTGAAAATATGTGTAAATTCTAGTTCCAAAGGTAAAAACTTACATTGAGTCAGTATAATATTCACAATAAGTCGATTTTGTAATGAGAGTCAATATACAGTACCTACCAAAAATAATGTTTAGAATTTTGGGTTTACTAGTAGGAGGTTATTTTATTTTGCGGAAATTTAGAATTCTTCTCAACTATTTCTTCATCTATAAGCAAATTCACTATAAATTGTTGACAAAATATGTAATCCATGCAATCAATGTTATTATTATAACATTTGATATGAAAAAAATTACACGTGATGTCCAATTACTGTTTCTTCTTTTTGAATTCAATCAATTCTTTAACGACTTGTCCGATTACATCAATACGAACGAATTTTACTCTAAAACCTAATCTTTATTGATTGTATCTAATAATAATATTAAAACATTAATAGTTTTATGATTATGTACAGGATGTGTGTAGTAATAAGTTTTTATTTAATATTAAGTCTAATACATGTGCCATTTACGCACGTGCTTGGGTAAATAGCGTCCGGTTCTCTTGCTTTTATTTATTTAGCTTAGTTATTTATAAAATATATGTTGTTGGGTATCATAATGTGTGCACTAAAGTTTTACATATATTATTATGAATTAAAGTCCCCAAGAGGAAAGATAGTCTAGAATGAAATTCTTTTCCGCAGTTACAAATTCGTGTATGCCATTTTTGGTCTTTTTTCTACTATCTTGAAAATCTGCGATTTCCGTTTCTGCTGTTTTTAAGCCAGATATCTTCTCATTCCGATAGTTCCTGCATTTTAGCCTTAGTGCTTCTGAAACCGCAATATTTTTCACTTCATTCTTCCTTATATTTTCAGAGCTGCCTTATTTCTGTTGTAAAATATATATTTTATAATATATTTCTAATTAAAATGAGTTCAGAAGTGTTATCATCTTCAAATTCTCTAATGCTATTTTCAATTGCTTCTCACTGCCCTTAGTAATAAGTTTATAATTAACTAGCTAATAAGATCGGGTAAATCAAAGGTTTCCAATATTTCTTCTGCCTTTACTGAAACGCTGTCATTCTTCTGTAATTTATAAGCCTATTGTATATACGTAGGTGAAATGTAAAAATGAAAATAAATAATTTATGAATGCTAACAATTTTTTAATTTTTCCTTATATCATTAAAAATAGTGAAAGTGATCTAACTTACAACACAAGTAAACGTTTCATTCAGTTATTGGCAAATGGTCTCTCTGTATATCCATAAGTATCAAAAGAATTATGAATTGATCAGCCGTGGGTAGAAGTCCCAGTCATAGTTCCACTCCTAACACAACTATTTAGATTACTTGGAGGGGTTAAAGAATACCAGTACATAGTTTTTTTTAAATACTAGCAGTATGGATCACATACTACTAGTATTCCCTTTACCCCTCCAACTAAGCTAAATGCTTGTGTCAGGAGTGGGCCACGCCAGTAGTCCAATGTCCGTGATTTGAACCCACGACCTCTCGATCGTGAATCCAACGCCTAAACCACTGAGCTACTGACGCTTCAATTTTTGTTATATGCCATTCTAAAAACAACAAAAAATATTAACTATTTGCTGTTTTTGTATTGTTTCGTATAAATAAATTGAGACATTGCTTTAAAATGCAAACAAAAAAGCCAACAAAATTATAAAACTCTTGCATTGAGGGTTCCGTACAATTTAAATAAGTAACACTATCAAATTTTATTTTGATATTTATTATTTGGTTTTTGTGTATGGGCAAAATATGATCAAAAGTAGTATTGTAGTGCGTTTACTCCCGACATTAGTAATGCGTATTTCAATTGACATAATTATTTACAAAAATAATATAAGAAAACATGATAGAACATTTTTAACAAACATTAACCGACTTCGAACTGAAAAGTGCAATATAAAGTAGAAAAATACATCAAAATAATTTTGAAGTCAGTGAAACTATATTAATAACAAATATGTATTGTCAAATATAGAACCTCCTTTTTTGGAGTCGATTAAAATATTTTACAAGTTGTTATTTAACAACAAGTCATGTCGTCAATGTAACGTAATCATTGCTAGGGTATTCGCTAAAATAGCTTTAGATTAATTTCACACGATACGACAACAAAAACGTCGATGTTTGTGATTTCACTAATACTCGAATATGTTATACATATTTAAGTCTTCGGTACAGATTTAAGCCCTATTTAATTGAATATTAAGCTAAGGAGTTTGCAAATTTGAGTATGTGAGGAGGTTCTTCAAACTTTATTGACCAGTCTAAAAATTAAAAATTTAATAAAGTAATGTAATTTGTATTTTAAATAAAAAATATAATTTTTTACAATCATTTTTTCATTCAAATCATTTCTTTCTTTCTTAGAATAAATTTATTTAAAGTTTTTAAATTTCAATATCATAAATTAAACTCGTTAGCCAGAGTTAAAACGGTAATAATATTATGTATCTGTATCGAGGGGAGGTATATTGTGTAACATATTTGAATATTATAAAAAAACTCATGAACTTTTTTCATGTCCGCATATATGAAATGATTCACATGTTAAAGTCGTACTTAAATGTCTAAATATATAAAAGATCGTTTTATTCTTGATACAACAACAAATTGCCATGTTTCGGATTTTTCCCATACTAGTGCTATAAGACCTTGAATTTGACCAAAAATCATATTCCTAGGTCAAAGGACCAAGCCTGGGAATTTTAATTCTTGTCGTAAATCAAAATTATAATACATGAGATAAAACCGGCTGTATCTTTTTATTAAATTAACTTGGCAGTTTGATTTTAAACGTATCCGGGAGACTAGTGACTTAAATATTTTATATAAATTTCAACTTTATATCTTCACGTTTTTCTTAGAAAAAGGGGTCTTGCGTGACAGTCAAAATAAGTTAATTTTAAAGATGTAGGAAGAAATTTACAGTTTTTCATGTTTATCCATTATTTTTGCTATGAGACCTTGTTTCATGGTAAACTTCATGATTCTAGGTCATCGGGAAGTACTCTAAAATTTTATGAGTGAGGACATTAACGGTCAAATCTTTTCAATGCGTGGACTTAGATTTTGATTTTCTTGCCAGATGCAAGGGACCGCAAGCGAGTGAGTATTTGTGTGAGTATTTGTTATTAATTTCAACTTGATACCTCCACGCAATCCTGTGAAAAAGGGTTTTGACAGACAGTTGGATAACGAAGTGATCCTATAAGGGTTCCTTTTTTCTTTTTTTCTTAAGGTATGGAACCTGAAAAATTAATATTTATTCATGCCTGCTAAAATTATTTATCATAAAATGGTTTCTTGTGTATTGCTATGTAAAAATGAAAGGCATTTAATGTAAATATATCAGACGAAGAGCAAGACAACTTCATTTGTATTATAAATATTCACTCTTAAGGGAATTAGCTCTGCATTTTCTTTCAGGCTACTTTACAAATACGATAAATCTGTTATGATCCTTACAATGAAACGTCTTTATTAAATTGAGATACCAGTTAAAATAATGAGCTAAAAAACTTGCTTTTGTTAATAGTTGTGTAAGATAAGTAAGATAAATTTAAAGGTGGGAGACAGTTTCGTATTAACTTATATTACTGGTGTATAGACCCGGATAACGTCTTAAGTAAATTATCCCTTGAGGGGAAGGGTTAGAAGAGTATTCCCCTCTGCCGCTGAGAGAGCATCTCGTAAGAGCCGAGTAACCCAGCACCCCCTTGGTGGTAGGGGATCTGTTCCCCGCCTGGCTTGCGACCACCAGCATGCGAATCCGACCGCCAAGTGTCATAGACGCGATACGGTCCAACCACATGTAGGCCAGATCTACCCCCTCCCTCTCCCATTCTATTAATGCTGCGAATCTAGTGGGCTCTTGTTCAGGGTCCGCTGGAACCGCAGCATCTTTTTTCTTCTCTCCCCTCCCCACTCTGTCTTCGAGGATGCACGCACAAGAGGGTATCTCTTGTTTTGTCGATGTCCATGGGCGATGGTGGCCACTTATCATCAGGTGGATCATCTGCTCGTTTGCATCTCATCTACCATATAAATGCCCTAAAATACTAATTTAGCTATTAAAGAAGCAATTTTTTATAATATTTATGATAGTTTATAAAAGTTCTGACAGATCACGCTACTAGTACTATAAAAAAAGATACTTTTACTATAAGGCATAAAACTCTAGTTTAATCTTCAGAAAAAAATGTTTTTGGTGTTTTATAAAAATTAATATAAGCGACAATATAACGTGAATGGTTAAGGAAAAATAAAATCACATGCACAAAAGAGAAATAGAATATTCATGCAATAACTTGTTTTTGATATCGATTAAGTTTTTGCTAATCGACCTTGCGACGACTTTGTCAGGACAAACAATTTTTTGTCCACCTACTGGTTCCATACTTTATTTCTATTTTAAGTATCGATTATTTTTAAATCTAGTTTCGATGAAATTAATTAATATGCGAATGTTGCTCAATTTCCGCTAGAAATTTTTATTTCAAATTTGCAATGTAAGTAGATGAAATGTTTGTGATTTCTTTCTTTCTTTATTTTTTCCACATTTTCTAGTTTTTAAAGCATTTACAATCCTCAAAGTTATTAACCTATTATTGTTGATTTTATTCAATTAATAAATTGCAGCAGTAGTTGATTTTGCAGAATACTATTTTTTTGTGTACGGAAACTATCTAAAAATGTTATACACAAACTTATCTCATTTATTGCTATTTCTTTTAAATTAAATTTTATCATAATCTGTTGCGTGGTCTTAAATAAATAAGTAGAGAAACAGAAAGAAAAAGACGGGATTTGGTATTATATTAATTATATAAAAAATTACTTTTACTTAAACCTTATATTTCCTACTAGCTGCGACCCGCGGTTTCACTCGCTATATTTTGGAGAATTCACACTATATCGTTATAAATTATAGCTTATGTGTTATTCTGATATGTAAGCCATATTATTGTAAAGTTTCATTAAAATCCATTCAGTAGTTTTTGCGTGAACGAGTGAACATCACAACACACAACATACATCCATACATTCTTAAAAACTTTCGCGTTTTTAATATTAGTAGGATTAGACTTTGAGGAGTTCCCTATTGTGGCTACAAAGTCCAAGGTCCTCTTTTTTTAAAGTAGGTTAAAAATATTATGTAATATTATTACAAAATTATTCGAAGATATATAACATTGATTTTGAATGTTTAATGTTCTAAGATACGTAAAAGTTGTCAAACGAGTTCGCAAAAAACATAGGACGCGATGACTACTTTTTATTTTGCTATATTTTTAACTGTATAATTATATAATTATACATTTTATGTGATTATTTATGTGTGCTATTAGTGCTGGAAAATTTTGGAGTATAACATTATGTTTTCGCTCGTATACTAATAATATAAACAGGAAAATTTGTAGGTTTGTGTGTAAAATAGCTATCGAATTACTGATCCAATTTTGATATGTTTTCACTGCTAAAAAGTACTTTTTCCTGGTGATATAGCCTTTATATGTATATGGACAATAGATATAATTATACGTCGGAGAATAGTAAAAGACTATCGAATAATGGAATCGCTATCGATATCTATGGCGTTGGTGTAGGGTAGTGGTCACTTCCGTTGTTTTTACAGTCTCGACCCTCGACCCTTTATATGCCATCGACAGTCTGACGTATTCGGTCTCTCAAGAAGTGAAGTAGTCCCTGAATAGTGTTAGTGCAGTGTTGTTACAATTAAGGTAACCTTACAATGTAATTACCACGCCTAGTGTTAGGTTAGGTTTATGTGCGTTTAACCTTGGGTTTAAACAGATAGCCTAGCAGTGGAGGTGAGTGTCTGGATCGAATAAAGGAATTCCTTAAGCCTACACCTCGGTCGCAAATCCAAGGCACTGCTTAGGTTTCTCTCGTAATTGTTAGAGACCATATTTGATTATTTATCGGTTCAGTAGAAGTGCATTCAATATCATCACCCCTTGTAGTGTTTTCCAATATTACCCCTCTCCTCCTTCCTTCTCATCATTAAAATCCTCGATATATTTTAAAGAAATCTAAATATAAAAGAGTCAGTTGTGAGAAATATTATTCGCCTTTAACAAACCTATTATTGGGAAGTTTTCTGAAGTATCATCTAAAGTAAGTTTTTACATGTGGAGACTGTCTAATAATAGACTGTCTAAGAATAATGTTATATTTCTTTGTAGGTATAACAATTCTAAGAACATACGATTACTATATTGAAGTCCTCGCTCTGAAGGCCTTCGACCCTTCTATTAAATATTATATCTTAATTACCGAGAAGACCTAAAGGAAATGTTAAACCAAAGAACTGTCAAAACAATTATATGCTACAGTAGTAAAAATTACTATAAAATTGAAAATTAATATTACCCCCACTGAAACTCTAATTTAATAGTCACCAAGTATCGATACCCACACGACATCGATTTAGAAGAATCGATTTTAACTTTTGTAACAATTTCTAGTATTGTTGAAAAAATATTCATAAAATATTCATAAAATGCAAAAAAAAGAGAAGTGAAACATAAAAAAAGCTTGATACTTTAATCAGTACTCAGTGTAAGCAATGTCAGTGTGTTACCATGGTTACAAGATTGTTATAATTGTCAATATATTAATATTGTGAGGCAGCTCTCAAGTTAGCAATGAGCTTCATAGTCTTTAAACGGCTGAACACATCTTCACAAATTATAGGTACAAATGATCTCGATTAAATTACCTTTCAAATAAATAAAACATCATCAGAATCGGCGCACATCAAGGGCACTACGATACCACAGACAGACATACTGATACTCACCTTACCACCCCGCCGTTGTGGCCTCGGGGGTTAACAATCCTGCTTGTGCTTTTATTCATTATTATTATTATTCTTCTAAAAGGTTTTATTGTTTTCTGGTAACTTTGTAAATAAAATACTTTTTTTTGGATTACATTACACTTACTTCAGCTAAGCGAAATAGTGATTCACTGATATATTATATACAGTTTACTTTAAATGTTATTAATTTTGGAAGATATTTTAGTAAGCCAAGCTTGAATAATCATAAGATATATACATTCAAATATCCAAATATATTTTTTTATAAATCTTCATCATCACGACCCGTCAATGACCCACTGCTGAGCCGGGTCTCCTCCTCAGAATGAGGAGGGTATTAGGCCATAGTCCACCACGCTGCCCCAGTGCGGGTTGGCAGACTTCACACACCTTTGAGAATATGAAGAACTCTCAGGAGTGCAGGTTTCCTCACGATGTTTTCCTTCACCGTTAAAGCAAGTGACATTTAATTGCTTAAAACACACATAACTCGGAAAGGTCAGAGGTGTGAGCGTGTGTGGGGGGGGATCGAACTCGGACCTCCCGAGTAAGACAATGAAGTCTCAACCACTGGGCCATCACTGCTTTTTATAATTCTTAATTCTTACTAATATAATAAATGTGAAAGTTTGTATATTTGCATAATTCAATGTTTGAATGTTTAGATGTTTGTTACTCAATCAAGGAAAGACGGCTGAATGGATTAGGACATAGACAACTTTTCATCCCGGAAATTAGTAATAATCTATATTAAGATATAAAGCTGAAGTTTGTGTGTTAGTTTGTTTGCTTGAACGCGTTAATCTCGGGAACTAGTGGTCCCATTTGAAAAATTCTTTCATTGTTAGATAGCCCATTTATCGAGGAAGGCTATAGGCTATATATCATCACGCTAAGACCAATAGGAGCGAAGCGTCTCGCGGACGAATTCGCAAGGGTCGACTAGTAATAAAATATGTTTACTGTCGTAAGCTTCTAAGTGTTTTTATTAAATGTTTTTTAATAATTAATTCCACTACTTGGGTTATATTACAATTCGTTATGATAAAATCTACTCTTAAGTTGTTACATTAATACTCAAATCTATAATTGTTTTATCTCAAGTTTTAAGTTGAAATTTTGCCGATACTTTACTTTACATAGTATCATAATTAACTATCATAAAATGGTTTTACCCTTTCATTACCTTATTACAAGAAATACTTATATACAGATAGTTTTAAGTGTAAAAATGCAGGTAACCTTTGGTTTAATTCAACTCATTAAAGCTTAACAAAGCTCTGTAAAACATACCTAATTATATTAAATACATATAGTTGGAAAACACAGAGCAATTTAATAAACAGTAAAATATGTAATATGTATGTTTGCATTATTACTTTAATGTTCTAGATCCGTTATTGTTATAATTCAATGAAAAGACGTAAATAATAATTGTTTAATGATATTCCGCTTAGAGATAAAACGAAGTGTCTCGTTTAAAGAAATGTTCTAGCGCAAAATACAAGGACTCGTATTCTTCATATATTACTACTTGTAATTTCAATATACAAAAATACTAAGGCGTTCATCGAATATTTCATTATTATTCCGGGATAAAAGTAATCTATGTGTTAATCCAGGATATAAAGTATCTGTGTACCAAATTTCAATGAAATTCGTTCAGCCGTTTTTGTTCAAAATCCAACAAAATAGCTCTCTACTTTAAAAGGGCATTACAAAAATAACTTGCAGAAACAAATAAAACTACGAATTAATATATCTTTGTCAGTTACTAGACGATACGTTCCGGCTTCGCCCGGGTGCAGTTTACCACGTGTTAATTTACCAAATTTTATTTCACATTTTAATCGCTATATCACTACATTTTAATTTATCTATGAATAATTCTAAAGAACATAACGGCCACAAAGCTCGACGTGCAATTCACCCCCAGGACGATAGATGGCGAGCACACACATTTAACTTACCTTAAGCTCAATTTCATCTCTGTATCATATTTCATTAAAATCGGTTCAGTGATTTAAGCCTGATCGTATAACAGACAAATAGACGCCATCTATTCGTCAATAGATGGCGTAAATAGTAAGTTGTAGTATATATAAAATCACACTATCGTTCGTTTAGTTCGTCTTCTTAAGTATTTCCTACGTTTCTTAAATGTATGTAACTTTCGAAATTATAATATGAGTTAGGATTAAGATTACGCAATAAATAGAAATGTATTGAAATTATAATCGGACATATTTAATTTTATGATTGTACCTCGTATCGATAAATAACGTTCTAAAAAACGCGACTTTTTGTGGAGATCTATTATCATAGTCAAAGATATGCAAAACTCATTTAAAGTTATAACTTATGACCTGTCACCTGCCTAACCTATAGAATTAAAGAAGGTTCTAAGTATATAAAAATTGTGTATAAAATTTAATTTTTTATAACTAATACGTTATTTCGAAAAAATTGTCGTTTGGTATGTTTACTACGGATTCGGGCTTTTCCTCAAACACGACATTGGTTTAACTAACAAGGATTAATTCACGGATGCATATTTGGGTTTCTTTACTTGCTCTTACTTCGAGTTCTCGATTTCGAATCGATTTTAGTTTCAATGTAACGAATTTGAACAGCAACCGCATTAGAGGTGGAAATATAAAAGAATATCTGGTTAGAATACTATTCCGCTCTGCCGCGAAGAAGAAAAGAAGAAGAAGCGAGTAACCCAGCACCTCCTTGGTGGTAGGGCTTGCGACCACTAGCATCCGACTCCCAAGTGTTTTGTGGGGTTCTAGTTGCGCCCCGCATGTGGATCTGATTTACCTCCTTTCTCTCCCATCCCATTAATGCTGCGGTTCTAGTAGACTCTGGGCTTTTGCTCAGGGTCCACTGAAACAACAGCATTTTTCTCTTCACTCCTCACTCTATCTTCATGGTCGTCACGTATCGGCAAAACATGAGGATGTATCTTGTATTACCGATCTCCATGGGCGACAGTGTCCACTTACTGTTAGGTGGGCCGTCTGCTCGTTTGTGCCCTATTATAAAAAAAAACTTCTGCGGTGTTGAAGTGTAAGGAAGTATTTTTTGCAAATTTAACCCCTGAGGTGGTGAAAACAGGAAGAAAATTGCATTTTATTGTTACAGTTGGCATGGCAACTGAAGCACTATTCTGGCTCGAACAAAGCCACGGTTAATATGCTAGTTATTTCATTAGATAGGGGGCTGATTGATTTTAATAGATTTCTTTAAAAAATAAAGTAACTTTGTTTTAATATAGCTGGTGCTCACTTGCATAGAGTTGGTAAGCATAGTTCACCTTTCAGATTTTCATCTTCTATCTCACACAATTTAATCTATCTTTAAAGCGACTTAGGTATGAGTAAAGTCTCCTCCTATAAATCGTATAAATTATAATAAATGTTAACAATAGTAGCGGTAAAGCCAATATATCTCACGTTTCTCAATCAATCAGATCTAATACAATTTACATCTGCGTACACAACATTACATCGTTGGCACTTCTTGGAATGTTTTCGATAACAACGTTGTTCCGTATTATATTTAAGGGCCGTTATATTATACAAAAAAACGTTTGTTTCTCCGAAATTATTTTTTGACCGTACGATAAATATATATTTTTTTGTCGTGTCTCTGCGAATATATCTATATTTTTTAAGCACGTTTTAAGTACATAATTTACGAATAACTGGTAATTTATTTACTCCTTTTGGTAATGTAAAAAGGCAATAAAAAAATTAAAACTAATTTTCCAAAATCATAAGTCATAATAAGTCAATAACAAAAATCATTTTTAAACGATCTTATATGTTCCTAGTTTGTCGTAACTGGCTACCAGATGTCGCCAAATGTACGCCAGACATTCTTCCCTTTTCCATGAATTCTGTGGATTGTCAATCATTTGCTTTGGAGACCAATGAAACTTTTAAAAAAGAGGAAGGATTTTTGTTGCTAATTTCAATGGCAACCACTCACCACCTTTCTGATATAAAACATAATAACAAAAAGCGTTCATTGTGATTAATTAAGTTGTATATACAGTAGTTTTTGTATAAGTTAGTTAACAAGCACTTATTAAGATAACAAAAAATAACATTTTGAACACGAACAGTCTGACTTGTTCATTATGCATTTGCCCTTTAAAATTAAAATTAGTATAGTAACAAGGCAATTAACTATACAGAACTAGTTTTGTGTTTTGTATATATAAATAACTAATACGCTAGTTATATAATTAAAGATATAAGCTTGGTATTAATTGTCTGTGATATAAATAAAGGTTTCAGTAAAAAAAGTGTGTTTGTATTTTTGGGAAAGCATTAATTGAGAACTTTATATAGTATAGTATATGTCAGAGTAGAGCCAATTAAAATGAATTAATGAACCGAACCTTACGATTCCGTAGTTATTGGACCCAGGCAGTGCCTTGGACATGTGACCAAGGTGTGGGCTTAAGGGATCCCTTTATGTTATTACGACACTCGCTTCCACTGCCCGGTCTCACTGTATGTCTTAGGTTAGATTAAAGGCTAACCTAACCAAAGCTTGTGTTAACACATCTAAATACAATGTAGGAACTCACAATAAATAAGACGTAAGAACTCACATGATCCTTGGTTCGAGAGGCCCAATATCCGTGATATAGCAACACACTATTTGTTACACTTCAACTCCAGGTGATGTTCACTCAAAGAGACCTGTCGAAGGACTAAAGTGTAATGCGTCAGTCGTGGAATATAAAAGGACTAGACAATGGTAGCAATGCTCCTCCACTAGTGGGGAGAAATAAATCATCAAATAGGAAATATGGCACTGGCGTTCCGATTAATCGGTTACTCGTTTGAAGCTACCAAAAATCGTCGACGACCGATTCGACGACAAATCTTCTTTATTATTATCTTACTCCGATATATATATAATAAGTACTGGTAGATTTAAAAATCTACTAGATGACGTTAAATTGTAATAGCCTAAATTTTTGTCCCTAAACAGACAAAATATGAAATAAAACTTAGTAACATCGAGGCAACAGACAATAACAGTTAAAAAATATAACAAGACATAGCAAATTTCTCTTATTATTCAACTACGAAAAGCAAAGTAACATTGTCCATATCCAAAACGAAATAGCATTTTTTCCCGCCAGTCACGACTCCATAGCAAAAAGTATTTCTATATAAAGCTTTTTGCTAAATGACAGGTGATTTTTAACGCTTTATTGATTTATATGGATTTCAAGTAAAATCTAAGCATATCTGTCAATTCGTGGAAGTGTTTTCCTTATTTCGTTTTTGCAACTGTCTGAAACAGAAATCACATCTGTGTAAAGCTAAACGTATTTCAATGAAATTTGGCACCCAAATACTTTATAACCTGGATTTACACATGAGTTACTTTTTATCCCGAAAGAATCCTAGTTCCCGTGGGAAAACAATAAAATGGTTTGTTTATTCAAATGAAATATGTTTACTGTTGTAAGCGCCTGAATATTTTTATTTAGAAATAATATGTTGAAAATAAAATCCGTGCATAGCCGGGGCTGGTCAAATAATACAAAAATATCCAGGTCATCAAGATAGAGATAAAAAATGGAAAATTTCATCAATTGGGGTTTTTATACATATAATGATTTCACTATAATTTTTTCTATAAATATACAATATATCGGGTTTAATCCCGAAAACGATCAGTATGTAAAAAAACAAAAGATCCATACTTTTTATTGCATTCAACAATTTAAATTGAATCAGGTTTATAAATTGCAAAACAACGGTTTTTCCAGTATAGTCAAGAAACACAAAAGGCATAGGCTTTTTTTTCTGCAATAATTTTGTATGAATCATTAAATTGTGATTCAATCGTGGTCGAATGGAAAGAAGATAGATATTTGATATTGACGAGAAGAATATTTCCCTTGGTCACGGCATCAGACGTGAATGGAAAGACCGATTTTACTAATTCTTTTTTTTGTTGTTTGTTATTGTCGAGAGAAGGTTCTTATGTAAGAAAAAATTAGAAAAGTTGGGTGGAAAATTAGAAAATTTAAGAAAACTTATCGACTATATTAATTAACTTTTATAATATAACATTAATGTTGTTTGAGATAACTGTCAGTAATTTGACCAATATTCATAGGTCAGCTATTTCTGGATAAATACGAAGAGTAACAAAGATTAGTAGAGTATAAAAATGTAAGTATATAATAAGGAAAACATTTAGTACTTTTATGAATAAAAGCTTTTGGTACTTGCAATGCATTAAGTGTTAACAAAGGAAACGAGTAGATTGTCCATTCCATATAATTGAATACCAAATAAGGTACGAGAATATATTTTTTATATTTTTTTGATTAATTATTTGCAGAATAATTGTATTATAAATATTTCTAAAATATGTTATCTTTTGTTATATATATTTCATATTTACCATGACCTTTCATAAACAATTTTAGGAGACAAATACTTTTGTTCCGCAGATAGTGTTTGGAAAAAAAATTATCTACATGAGTTTCTCTACAGTCAAATTTCCATTTAAAAAATTAAATTAAATAAAAGTAGCGCCATCTATTGGGAGACTAGAGACACTCCAGTTTTAATGCTTTTTGCTAGATATAACCAAATGAAATTGACTTTTTAAAATTATTCTGTTAGATTTTGGTTCTATTAAAAGGATGTCGACATTTACGAAAGTTACACAGTTTCGAGTATTCCGAAATTGTTCAGATTGAATTTGATGCAGTTAGAAGTCGCGAGTTTTAGCAATTTATGAAAAATTTGCAATTAATTCTTGTCCTTCAACGTGAATAGTAATAACGCTGAATTTTCTCTACCTTTTTTAATCACGAAAAAACTTTTAGTTATAAGTTGAATCCTAATAATGACTAGCTCTTTTAACTTGCTTTTGGGTCAAAAATAACATTCGCTGCTTTTGGTCCACAGTGCATGTTGTTATTGTCTTTTATCAATTATACATGATATATCTATATAAATCTGTACATATAGATATATAATATAATTAAAACGGTAATATTTTAGCCCTACAGACCTTGAACAAGTAGGAAGCATTTTTAAGTTAATGCGTAGTACGTTGCGTAACAAATATGAATAAGAACAAACATACAGTAAGGTTGCAGTGACACATTTTAATTATATGTGTCATTTAGAAAGGTTCTGAGAACTGTTTATATTCAATATTATTGGGTTAAGGTTAAAAGTTTAATTAAGGAAGATTTAGCAAAATATCTGTCTGCAGGTACTTCTTAGAAGCCCGCCATCTATCGTCCTTTTATTTAAACTTTAATAGTTAGTAGTTACAACCCCTGACAATACAACAACGCGGTGTTATAAGTTTAATGTCTGTCTGTGGCATCGTAGCGCCCAAAATAATGCACCGATTCTGATTAAGTTTTATTTGTTTGAAAGGTAATTTAATCGAGATGGTTTTAAGTTATAATTTATGAAGATCTGTTCAGCCGTTTGAAGACTATCAGCTCATTTTTAACTTGAGAGCTGCCTGACATTATTAATGATTGACATTATATTGATAGTTAGAAGAAACTTGTTTTTTTTTAAAAGCTTAATTTAATTTAAAATTTACTTTAATTTTCTATTACAAAATATGACCTGAAAGATAAAACAGCCAAACCTGCATTAAAGTATACAGAGTAGATAAATATCTACAAAAAAAAACACTTGAAGAATTAGTGTGTATGTCGGGTGGCAAAGAAACAACCGTCTCACTCCGTAGCTGGTTTATTACTGTCAGTACAATATAATATTACCCCCGATGTTCATTATTACATATACTTCATCCCTCCAACACTAATTTGGGAACCTGCAACAAACCAGACGTTCCCATAATAAAATAAAAGTAAACTTAAAAATAAGACTTATAATTAACAGGTTCTCTTCTTCTCCTTGAACGTCTAAACGGACTCGCACCATTCTCAGGATTATTATCCTCGGTGAAAACTGGTTGAATATCCGACTCAGCCGACCGAGGCTCGTCTGTCATCACATCGCTAGCCTCAGCCCACTCATCCGCATTCTCTTCTAAAACAATACTATCCTCTCCATCAGGTGCAGTCGCTTCCAACGTCTCTCTCACGATCGGAAGCGGCGGCACATTCAGCTCAGCCAGTGGAGTAGAATGTGACGGCGATAACTGACGCGCTGTGACAGATGGCGAGCGAGGCGAGGGCGGCACCTCGGGGGGTGTAGACAAAGGCAGCGGGCTAGTGTCAGTCCAGGTTTCACTAATACCACTAGCATTAGTGTAATATTTCCTTATCTGATCAACGTGCCTATTGCAGGAAGTGTTATATTTTGTAAAATGGATTTGAAACATTCTGTTTCCTATTATCTTTGTAATAGTACCTAAACACCAAACACACTTTCTAGCTACATACCACCTCGCCCATACAGTTTCACCTACTTGAAAACACCTATTAGGTTTTAATTGACTGGGTTGATCTTTTCTTTCAGTTTTATTAAAATTGGGCAGTACTAAATCTAATCTACACCGTAAGTTACGACCCATCATCAACATTGCGGGCGTGGCGCCTGTCGCACAATGAACAGTATTTCTATAGTGAAACAAACAATTTTGTAATTTATTATAAACATCTTTATGATTTTTGCATTCCAAAATTATACATTTTAACATCTTTTTGCAAATTTTAACAGAATTTTCTGCCTGTCCATTGCTAGCAGGGTGGTATATAGGTGAAGTTATATGTTTTATTCCGTTTAATAGACAAAAATTATGAAATTCTGCTGAACTTATTTTAACATCATTATCGGAAACTATTACATTGGGTACACCGAATCTAGAGAACATATCCTTAAGTTTTTGAATAAGAACATTTGTAGAAGTGCCGCGATCCATATGCACACACTCTAACCATTTAGAAAATGCATCTACAACAATTAAATACACAACCTGTCCTATAGACATGTAATCGATGTGTATTCGGTACCACGGAGCGGGCGGCCGCGGCCAGGGAGAGGGGGGCGCGCTCGGCGGCGCGGGGCGTACCGCAGCGCACGTTGCGCACGCGCCTATCCATTGTTCGATGTCCGCATCAATTCCGGGCCACCACATTCTACTTCGTGCGGCGCTTTTGGTTTTAACGATACCAAAATGAGCCGAATGTAGTTCTTCTAACATTTTATGTCTATATACCGTTGGGATTACTACTCGGTGGCCACGAAATAAGCAATTATTTATAACTTCTAAATCGGTTTTGCATTGAAAATATGGCAAAATAGATTTACACGTTATCTTTCTAGGCCAACCATTTTTCATATATTTAATAACTAACGATAACACCTTATCCGCATTGACCGCTCGCTTAATGTCATCGAACAGAACCGGCTTCATGTTAGCTTCCAAAAATAAAAAATGCTTAGAACTCTCTGCTTTCTCTTTACTAACCGTGACTGATAAGGGTGACCTTGAGAAATAATCTGCCACTTTATTATTTTTACCATCTACATACTGTACTGTATAGTTATAGGCAGACAAAATAATCGCATATCTTTGTAATCGTAACGCGGCGGTCACAGATATACCTTTCCCCCTTTTAAAAATAGAAAGTAAGGGTCTGTGGTCAGTTCTTAGTATAAATGGTTCCTGGCGGCCGTACAGGTACTGGTGAAAATGCTTTACGCCAAAAATAATGGCAGTGGCTTCCTTCTGTATCTGGCTGTAGTTTTTTTCACTCGCCGATAGCGATCGTGAAGCGAAGGCTATAGGTCGGTCGCAACCAGAAGCGTCTTGGTGCGCCAGCACGGCGCCGAGACCACACGGTCCCGCGTCCACGGTCAACGTCAAGGGTGCCTCTGGCTCGAAATGAGCGAGTACTCGATCACTAGCCAGCTCGCGTTTCACACTCTCGAAAGCCACTTGATGTCGCTCGGTCCATTGCCACTCGGCGCCCGCCCGCAGCAGCTCGTGTAATGGATTTAGTAACGACGATGCAGATGGAATAAAATTTCTATAATAATTTACTACACCTAGAAACTGTTTAACACCTAACACGTTGCTTGGTGCGGGTGCACTTATTATCGCTTCGACTTTAGAGGGGGAAGTTCTCAAACCGTTTTTATCTATTACGTAACCAAGGTAGGTAACGCTATCCTCGAAAAAGACACACTTATCTTTTTGCAGACGTAAGCCAGCATCCTGTAGTCTACGTAGTACCTCTTGCAACCGTGACATATGGATTTCTTTAGTTTTACCCGTTACACAAATGTCGTCAAGCCAGATACTTACCCCGTCCAAACCTGAAAACAGGGTTTCCATCGCTTTTTGAAAAATAGCAGGGGCGTTTGCTAAACCATATACTAAGCGAGTATAAGAAAATAAACCTCTATGAGTTGTTATAGTTGTCAACGCTTGAGAAGACTTTGATAATTTAAATTGGTTATAAGCATTACTTAAATCTATTTTAGAATATTTTTCACCACCACCTATCTTTGAAAACACCTCCTCTATGCGTGGCAACGGGTACTTATCTATTTTCAAGACTTGGTTCAATGTGCAAGAAAAATCGCCGGCTATTTTTAATTTACCATTTTCTTTTAACACAGGCACAATGGGCGTAGCATATTCTGAATGGTTAACCGGTATCAGTATACCTAAACTAACTAATCTGTCTAGTTCTGCGCTAACCCTATCCCTGAGAGCGAATGGTACCGATCGCGGCTTAAAAAATTTTGGTTTGGCATTGTCTTTTAATTGTAACACGACTTCAAATTTATTAAAACAACCTAACTCATCCTTCCATATATCAGGGTATTGTGACAATAGGTGCTGCACTTCTTCAATGTTTTTATTCTTACATTTAATATTGTAATTTGCCGAGGTAAAATAAATTTTAAATTTCGTCATGAAATCACGGCCTACCAACGGTGGCCCACCATTAACTATAACGTACAGCTTTATTGATTCACATAAGTTAGCATACTTTACATTAGCCGTAAAAAAACCTAAAGGCGTGATTTTATGACCGTTATATAAACACATTTTAATATCACTTTTAGATAATTTAAAATTTGAAAAATATAAGGAATATAATTTATCCGATATAACCGTATTACCGGATCCCGTATCTAATTCCATACATAATTCAATATCATTTACACTGACAGTCAATTTTATTGGATTATAGTTTACATACCTCAAATTATAAAGTGCACATTCTTTGCAGTCTGTTTCGCAAGGAGACTCTGTGTTCTCCGTGCCGAGGTTGTGTAAATTACACTTAGAACTACTACACACTTTCTTTAAATGGCCTTTTCGCCCACACTTTTGACACTTGTAGTTTTTATACCTACACTTAGCTGCTTCATGGTTCTTTAACCCACACACCGTACACTTTTTCTCTATGCTGTAATCGCGCTGTTGTTCCCCGCCGCCGCGGTGAGCGCCGGCTCGGCGATCGCCCGCGTAGAAGACCGGCTCCTCCTTGATGGCGGCGGCGCTGACGCCAGCGCCTGCGCGCGCCTCTCGTGCACACGCTGCTTTCTGTGCGACATCCACTGCTTGCGATAATGTAAGCGTCTTTAAGTCGCTTTCAAAAAGTCGATCACGCTCCGGTCCTGTCCCAAACCCGAGTACGAAACGATCTCGCAACAGTACCTCGAGTTCATTTCCGAAATTGCAGTAGACAGCTAGACCTCGCAGCCGCGCCGCCCAATCCTCAATACTTTCACCTTCAGATTTAACCGCATCGTAGAACTTCGCCCTATCGGCGAATGTCGACCGTTTTGGCGTGAAATGACCGTTGAGTAACTCCACCAGGCTATCATATGTAGCACTTTCGAGGTTCTTCGGGTACACTAAGTTCCGAACTAGACGGTATGAATCATCCGACAGATGTGTTAACAACACTGCACTTTGATTTTCAGGCGGAATAGCATTAAGTTTAAAAAATTGCGTTAACCGGCCAAAAAAAATGTTCCATTCATGAACTTTATAGTCAAAAACTCCTAAATTCCCTATAAAATTCGCCATTTTCGCGCACGTCGTAGGTAGTAAAATATCTCGTCGTCAGTTAGTGTGTATGTCGGGTGGCAAAGAAACAACCGTCTCACTCCGTAGCTGGTTTATTACTGTCAGTACAATATAATATTACCCCCGATGTTCATTATTACATATACTTCAAGAATATTTACGGCCGAAATTAATAATCAATCTCAATCCACAATCTCTGGAAACCAACGTATTAATTTTGTAAATAATTTTGAGACATTCCACGATTCCAGACTTTCTTCTCATCATCTTCATCACAACCGATTAATGGCTCACTGCTGAGCCGGGTCTCCTCCTCAGAGTGAGGAAGAAAATATGCAAATTCTTCTATCCATAAATATTACGCAATATTTAATGAAAAAAAAAATCTATTTATACATCTTAATAGATATTTAATTACAACCTACATCATTCTATATTTTGATGGACATTTAATTCGGCTTTAAGAGGAAATCAGTAGTCCCCTGTTTCCTCCTCGCATAATGAAGTTACAGAAGAAGAAAAAATACCATGCGATATATACGTACCTTTGCCATGACTGTACGTTTTGTTTTTTTTATTATTTGATTAATATAATAGAAAAAAAACTTTTAAAATTAAAAATAACTACATTTTTATTTACATTTGCAAACATCCAGCAAACTAATTATTACTAACATAAACCAAAAAACTAAAACGTACAGGCATAGCTTAGACTCTGTACTGCATTTAAATGAAATAAATATTAAAATCGGTCCAGAATTCGAGGAGGAAACAGGTGATTACGAAAGGACGATTTTCTTAATATTCCGTAGGTAAAATCAGTTCGAGCTGTAGTTCTCTCTATCACACGGTAAGGGGTAAGCTTGGGGCTCAGCGCGACACCAATATTTTTGGTAAAAATCTATTTTTCAAAAGTGTCGTTCGTACGAAGTCCTCTTATTTTAATAGCTTTTCCAATACAAGCATATTCAGTTTGTATTATAAGTAATATCGTTCATTGTCTTGTCCAACTAGTACGTTCCAAAATTACGTGAAAATAGATGAAAAAATCTCAGTATAAGCCAGACTCATGACTAAAACGACGTGAATTGTAATAAACTAGCTGAAACGCCCGGCTTCGCACGGGAGATATTTATCACGTTATACTTCGATTTATCAAGAAACATTTAATTTTCAATATATTGTTGCAAAATAAAAATATTCAGGCGCTCAAGACAGTAAACATATTTTATTATTATCCCACTGGAACTCTGAATTTTCCCGGGATAAAAAGTAGCCTATTTATAACCCAGATTACAAAGTAGCTGCCACATTTCATAGAAATCCGTTTAGCCTTTTTTCGTGATTGAGTAAAACAAACATCTAAACATCCAAACTTTCACATTATTAAGATTATCAACTACTATATCTTAGTATTGTTTGTTACTATTAATTATGATGTTTTATTCTACTAATTTTTCGCAAGTGACGCTTGTAGAGTCAACTACTCCTGAAGATGCTTTGGTTCGGAGCAAAACGTACGTCTATTGTCGAGCGATCTACTTGTGTGGTGTGTCCTGGTTCGGGTTCGCGCATCTCACTTGTATGTGGGCGTTGTACTCATCTGTGTTGTGTCGTACGAGATGACTTGTTCAGATCGGATAATATCATGAATTTAATCATGAATTTCCGCAAAGTAACGCCTGATTAAATTCAATATGATGTTGGCAACAGCAACACTGATTGAGTTACAGTCTGTTAGTTGCGATGTCGGCAACATTAATCTGAGTAAAATTTATTATTAGAAGTTGGCACAAACTGAATATCATTCAGTTGTGCCAACGTAAAAATAAAAGCTAACAAAATAAATACGCCATCACGACAGAAATCATTATTATTACATCGCGAGTATTCTAGGAGTAATGCTGTTGTTATGAGTCTGAAGTATAACCCCCAGGAGGATATTGTTCTAGTCAAGTCTTCATACTGTTAGTATTCGTATAGACTATAACTCCTATTAATTAATACTACCCATGGCCATGGCTCCGCGTCGCTCAACGTGCTATAGAGAGGGCTATGTTGGGTGTTTCTCTACGTGATCGAGTTAGAAATGAGGAGATCCGTAGAAGAACCAGAGTTACCGACATAGCCCAGCTGATTAGTAAGTTAATGTGGCAGTGGGATGGGCCCACAGCCCGTAGAGCCGATGGCCGTTGGGGCAGATAGGTTCTCGAGTGGAGACCATGGACAGGAACTTGAAGCGTTGGAAGGCCTCTCACAAGATGGACAGACGACCTGGTCAGGGCGGCAGGGAGCCGCTGGATGCAGGTCGCAGGTGATCGGTCGTAGTGGAAATCTCTGGGGGAGGACTATGTCCAGCAGTGGACGTCCTATGGCTGAGATGATGGCAATGTCCTTAGGAACTTACTACTTTCAGGTTTTATACCTCAGAAGTATTTTGAATCTCTACAATCAATTTTGGTGACGAAGGGTGAAATACCCAAATTAAAAACATATTTTATTTAATTGATGATATTAAAAAATCATTTGCTTAAGCGACTAAATCATATATGTTAAATATATTTTGTACTATCATCTACCCGTGACATCGTCCTTGTAATCTTCAGGATTGGATCAAGTCCTACAGTTTCCCACTTACGCACTAACTCACTCAATCACTCCGATCTAAAAGAGGTGTATCATAATTAAATAACGAAATAAAATAAGAAAATATATAATACGAGCGGCCTGCCCTGGCTTCGCTCCAGATATTTAAAGCAAATAATTGATTTCCTTAAATTGTCACTGTAATCGAAAGAAAGAAAATGAAAAGAGACTGATCATTCTGAACAGAACAAAAAGAGCGAGAATGGTATATTATAAGAGGAAGAGGGATGGAAATACTATAGACTTCTCTCGGATTCGTAGTTCCTGAGAAACTCTTCAATTTACAAAATGGCCACGTTTTCTAACATAATAATGTTTATATCTTTAAAATTTGCTCAATTTCCCCAAAATTCAGCAAATTTTAAAGATGTAAACATTATCATGTTCGTATTTTGGATTCCTTTAATGTTTGTATAAATATTATAATAGGTTATAGATATTCAATATAACTGTTAGCAACACCGCTTATAAATTAGTATTCGCGGGTAGTTTCTTTAATATTATTTCAAGTGTACCCACTTGTAGATGTTATATAACATTTTGTGCGATAGATTAGAGTCAGTCTCTCTGGTTTTGTCGCGCAGTGTACATGGTAGGTGGTATTATTGTGTCGTGGTTAAGGTCATACTCTTGATGTCCACGTAAGTTGAGGAGGTGAGCGTTAATATATTATGAAATCTGCTCCTGGGTTTCCAGGAGCAGCCTGGGTTTTAAGCCTCAGACACTGCTCGGCTCCATCTATTCCTCTCTCATTCTGTGACATAACCTTTACCTTTACTGATGAGTCTGTGTTTTATTAAGGTAGGTTACGTAGAGTAAGTCTTTTCTATTTAATAAACTGCAATATATTTAAGCTGTATACTGGTCGACAGTAAGCTCTCAAACGAGACTGTCGAAGCCATAAACAACATTCTTTCCTAAAAGGTAAACAACACATCGAAAGTAGTTTATTCGTTGCAGTTAAAAAGGAATCTATAGGTTACATATAATAAAATTAAAATTAATAAAAGCCTATTACAGGAGATATTTAATAACATTTATTACGAGGGGTTCTTCTCAACAGTAGAAGACAATATAATAATTTAAAAAATTTAATATGTCTCTTAATCTGCTTTAAAAATTATGTATTTCACCACTATATGAACAGAAGGAAATAATTTAATTGTTTCTTAAAATAATTATTTTATTCATTTTGCTTGCAACTAAATATATACATGACCGAAGTAGATTTAAAATTAAATGTTATTTAAAATATTTATCCTATATAAAAGTGAAAATATAAAAAGAATATAGGAAAACGAGTTGTTTTTTGCTCTCAGTAACATTTCATCGGAAAATGGAGAAAAAACGCGAGACTTGAAGCGTTTCAAGTAACAAAGTAGGTCGGCTCGGTCGGGTGGTGCCGGGGGGCGTCGGGGGCCCGGGGGGCTCGCGCGCTCGCGTCGCGCCGGCCTGCGCACGCGCATACAACGCCGACCCCGCCACGGCAGCAGTCGCGTACATCGGACTATTCCATAAATAAAAAACGGGATGAATTTTTCCTTGTAAGCTTATCGGAAATGGACTGATTGTTTACGTTAAATAATAACAATTTATAAAGCAAGTTTTGTGAATGAACTGTATCAGAATGTTGTGGGAAAATAACCTCAGCGAGGAGACTGAAGCGGTAAGTTTTAAAAATTATCAGATTTTTATTGATTTTCTTTAAAATAAATAATCATTTTTATGATATACAGAGCGTTGTGTGCGAGCGAGCGCGGCTGTGTGAGTAACTTTCTAGTTTTCGCTCGCTTGTTCGTATTAGCATAAAACGTGAACGGTTTTTCATAATAAAAACACATGGACACTAGAGCTTTAGTTTGTAATTCACTGAGCATCTCCGTAGCTGACTTTGTTAGTAATCGCTGTATTAGATGCAAATAAATGAGGATTTTGACACAGACGTGAGCTCTGTCACGAATACTTACAACGAAATCAACATTTCTAATACTTTTGTGGAAAGCACGAGGGCTCTCGCATCGCTGAGTTAGATTAAACAACTAGAAATGTTTACATTTTATTGAGAAACCTACCTACTTTATATACGTAACATATTATTATTTTATTTTTTTGTGTCACCATTAAGGGTTATCCTTAGTGCACATATTTCTTACTAACTGCGCTCCGCGGTTTCACACGCTATATTTTGGATAATTCATACTATATCAATATAAATTATAGCATATATGTTATTTTGATGTATGAGCTATATTATTGTAAAGTTTCATGAAAATCCAATTAGTAGTTTTTGCGTGAAAGAGTAACAACATTCATACATCTATATATTCTTACAAACTTTCGCGTTTATAATATTAGTAGTATGTAACATTTGTTGGTACATAAACAAATAAATAATAGGTGCTGTTGCAATTTCAATTTATATAATAGAATGGACACAAGTGGTGATGTAACTCAGCTATTATCATAGGCCATTTTGTTGGAACAAACAAAACGATAAGTTATCAAGAAAAAGAGATAGCTGGATCGCTATTGTTTGTGAGAGGGAGGGACAAAAGATACGTATAAAATTCAATGGTCATTCGCTTTAAAGGGTTAATAAATAACTTAATATGTTATACATGTTGAGCAAGTGATCGTGAGCCCCTACCATACGACCTTCACTCACGTGATATGGTCAGTTTTTGTTATTATTATTGAGAATTTGGACTGTAATGATATTTTTATCTTATCTTATATGTTGGATAAACACCGAGCTACTTACGTTTAATGCTAGTACACTAAATCTTAATAGTATTTACATAATTATTCGACTTTTAGGGGTCAAATAGGATTATTATTTTTTATTCAATAGTTTTTTTAAGTTGAACAGATTTACAAGACGGTATCTTTGATGGTTTTTAATTTTTTTAATTTCAATATAATTATGTATGAGCTTAATACAAACTTTCGTCGCTTGTGGAAAAAAGTTTAAAATTTTAATTTTTGATATATATTCGAAATATGATTTTTTCCGGAAAATAAGTAGCCTATGTGTTAATCCAGAGTATAAAGTATTTATCCGCAAAATTTCATTCAAAACTGTGCAGCCGTTTCTGCGTGATTGAGGAATACCTACATTCATATGTAAAAATACAAAATACTTTCTTGAATTTCAAGATAAAATTTGTATCTTTAGACTCCACCCATATTAGATTTATTTGATCCTAAATACAAATTAAATGCCATCGCATATTTTTGAATACATAATTATTATATTAACATACTAAAAAAACTATGGAAAAGTTTATAATTTATGTAAATCATGATAATAAATTATACTATATGATAATTTTTGTAAAAAAAGTTAATTGATTGTTTAAATTTGTAATTCTCTGTTATTATTTCTATTGTTTATTAAATATAATTATATTTTTAGACAATTACTACTAAATAAAAAATTTAAATTACCCTCGACGAAAACTCCAATTTAATACAGTCACCAAGTATCATTGATTTAGAATATTCGATATTAATATGTTTAAGTCGATCTTTTATACTGTTGAAATCAAAATAAAAAAAAACAATCAATACAGATTTCACAAATATTCACAGATAAAATGTAAACTGTTACGTACTTTAAAAAAGCTTGGTACTTGATATCGAAAGAAAGGTATCAAGAAATACCGTTTCAAGCAATGTCAGTGTGTTATCATGGTTCCAAGATTGTTATAATTGTCAATATGTTAATATTGTGAGGCAGCTCTCTAGTCAGCAATGAGCTGATAGTCTTCAAATGGGTGAACAGATCTTCACAATACATAGCTAAGAACCATCTCGATTAAATTAACTTTCAAGCAATTAAAACTTCATAACAATCTGTACATTACCAGATTTACACGTTGAACTCATCAGTATCATTATTTAGCATAAAATAAAGTCGCTTCCCGCTGTCTGCATGTCCCTAAGTTTGCTTAGATTTTTAAAACTAAGCAACGGATTTTGATACGGTTTTTTCAATAGATAGAGTGATTTAAGAGGATGTTTATATGTATAACACATACATAATATAGTAGAGAAACACTGATAATTTTAGAGATTTTTAATGTGATGTAAATAAACATATTTTTTGAGCTTACATTGCAAACGCTGGCTGAACCCTAAGAGATAGATCAAAATAATGTACTACAGTATTGTACATCTTAAAAAGGTCTACAAAAAAGTCCGAGATGGTATATGTCTATCTCTTAGGGATAACCCATAATAACCATTTTTTATCCTTTACTTTCTACGAGAAATAATGGCTTATTTACGAAGCGATTTTAAACAATACAGCATTAACCCTTATCCAATAAGGTACCTTAAATACATTGTGCATTTAATATAGATCCTTTACCCCTTATGGCCCTTTACAGCATGAAATTTAAATGAATATTTTCGAAGATATTATAGATGTAAAATGCGAGGACGTAGCGGTTACGGTTAAATACACGTGTTAAATTGCAGCCGGGCGAAGCCGAGATATGATAAAATATAATGATCAGATTTGCAAAATTGCTATAATTATAATTGTTCGGAGGATTGAAGCGTTAATAAAATAATCTCAATAGCTGTTTTTGTTGATGAAAAAAATGTTTATTTCAAATTTTAATGAATAACATGTTATATAATATTATTTATCATATTTACTGCATTTTTATATGATTGGAGACCAATTACGCAGTATATTACTTAAAAATATAATCATCAATATATTATCAATAGCGTAACCTGTGATACTTTCAGATCCATAAGTTATCATAAAAAGAACAAACCGACAAACACACTTATGCATAATGTTGTAAATTGTTAAAGAATATCTCAGAAATAGTATTTTCTTGTATCCAATTACTTTTAGGGGTCAGGAAAAAGCTGTTGTCATTAAAACATGTTTTACAGCAAAGCTAAGGTAGTTTAACTAGTCTTATTAAAACTTTGAATTAATAGATGATATAAAAACTAAAAAAACGTGACTATTTTAATAAATTTGAATATTTATATCATATCTTTCTTTTAAATGAAACTAAGAATATACTAAAATGAATGTACAAATATTTGATAAGTTACATTTTATTATAAGTATATCTTATTTTACTTATAAATGTATGATATTTGTTAGTCAATCACATCAAAACGGCTGAACGGATTTCAATAAAATTTAGCACACAGATACTTTGTAACCTGGATTAACACATAGGCTAATTTTTATCCCGGAGAAATTCAGATTTCCTGCGGCATAATAATAAAACATGTTTACTATCGTTAGCCCCTAAATATTTTTATTTAGCAAAAATATATTGAAAAAAAATTATTTTTGATAAATCTAAGTAGTATATAAATATTACAAACATACAAATCATCCAATATAACAATATATTAACGTGCGTGTTTTACTGCGCGTTCATTAACGCTTTCTCGAGTAATCACTGCAGAATTATACGCCAGGCGTTAATTGGTACAGAGAAGAATTATATATACATTGTAAACTCTATTTAACACACTATTATAATAAACCCCCTTTAACTAAAATACTATATGATGTTGTATGTTAATAATGATTCTCCGTTAGATGACGTATTATTGTACAGTTATATTAAAAGGATATTATTGACTGATGTATCGACCCGCGCGCCTTTTCCCGCATGGTGCTCCGCTCCTATTGGTCTTAGCGTGATAATATATAGTCTATAGCCTTCCTCGATAAATGGGCTATCTAACACTGTAAGAATTTTTCAAATCGAACAAGTAGTTCCTGAGATTAGCGCGTTCAAATAAACAAACTCTTCAGCTTTATGTATTAGTATAGATTTCTATTGATATCTAGTTACCAAACCTTAAGGCGGATAGGAAAACATTTTCATACTCATGATTTTTATTAATAACTATTTAATTTTTATCTTGACTATATAAAGATGATAAAAATAAAATTTATTAAATTATTTCATACTTGGATGAGGGCTGGTATGAAAAGCAAAGTACAGAAAGAATATATTGAGTTTTAATTATTGTACTTCATAATAAACGTTAAACAATCAAGGAAATATAAAGGCAATGTATCTTAAATATCACAATTAAGACAACAATATATTTTTTATAAAGTAATTCAGGGTTGCCATTATAAATATGTTATCAATATAACTTCCGACATTTGTGGTAACGGTCAATTATATTGATTGGTCAAGATAGAATCTGAAAAGTAAATACTTGAGACAAATTATTATATTTTCCATTGTATTGTTAATATTTAAACACGACTGAAATGTAATACATTAAACTGTAAACTTATGGCAACACTGCTTTTTTTATACTCGAGCTTTTCTTCATCTCTTCTTCTCTACTACTTTTGTATGTTTTTATTTAATCACGCAAAAACTGCTTAACGGATTTGATTGAAATTTGGAACACAGATACTTTATAACCTGGGTTAACACATAGGCTACATTTTATCCCGGAAAAATTTAGAGTTCCTGTGGGATAATAATAAAATATGTGTACTGTCGTAAGCGCCTGAATATTTTAATATAGAAATAATACATTTTAAATTGTATCATATGATATTTTTTTGTGAAGGGGCACACCTTTAAAAATAACATATTAAAATTTCGAATCAATATCTCAAATAGTTTTTGAGTTATAGCCTTTTAAATCTAAGTAGTCATACGTGGTTAATTGCACCCTAGACGGTTGACTTGTATTCAAAAATTATGATTTCTTGTATTTTTAAAAAGTAACATAACTTCTTTATAGAGGATCTCGACTAACATTCTAAATTATAGTTATTTTTGTTAATATTTGATTTATAAATTAACTCATAACTTATATAAGATAACACTAAACACACTGAAAATAATACTTATATTTTAACAACATAAAAATAAAAAATATTCAAATGTATTTGTTCAAGCATTTCGTGGTCACCCATAATTGACTAATAAAATATGAATGACGAATTAAATTACAATTATTGCGTTGTAAATATTAACGAAGAAGCATACACTTACGAACGGTAAGACAATACGGTCGCAAACTCATTACAGTGTAACCTATTTGAATTAAATTATTTTTTTTCAAAATCTCCAAGAACTCTCTTTTAATAAATTTTCAATCAAGTGTAATTAACCTTTATTTAGCATTTTTTTTTCAACTTAACTTTTACTAATGTATCTTATCAATTTATCAAAAACAATTCGACAATAAATACAACAATTAATGTTCAGCTGACAAAAAATAGTGTTTTCATTATAATTTCATATATTAGTGGAAATCTTTCGCAATAACAGAGCGCGACAAAAGAGTTTCTAATCTTAGACCAACCTAATTTTTACTGTAACAAATTTCATTGTTTCAATATGCTCTCACGAATATTTTGTAATCCCCTACAAATTTGTTTTAACACTAAAAGAGATTATAGTGCAACCTACTGTAGTTCTTTTATAAACGACAGACAAGCACTTGGCTGCATCTTCATCTTATATTAGACTTTCCACTTCAACAATTTAAAACTTGTATCAAGAAGTCATAATTATATAAAGCATACTATAATGTACAGGATTACTTAAATGATGAGAATGCTTGGAATCTAAGTGACGTTGACTCTCAAGTTAAATGATTTGTATAACAGACTATGTAAACATGGCTTTTTGAAAAGAGCGACTGTTGAGTTTCTGGCCGGCTCTTCTCAACAGAAAACTGCTTTCCGAGCTGGTGGTAGCTTCAGACAAACTAACTGACCGACAAATTTTTGACGTTTCAAAAGTACTTTTCAAAAAAGTCTAATTGAAATAAATAATTTTGATTTGATTTGATCTCAACTGATGGAAAATGAAGATACACTCTAAGACGTAGCCCGCTCCTCCAGCAACCTATTCACCTTTTTTTTAAAGATACCCACAGATAGAAGATAGGATATTATAAAGCAGAATGCAAGATTATAGATATTATAAAACAAATACAAAACGCAAGTTTGCGCTCGCTCTACATATTGAACTTAAGAACTAGGAAGAACAAACCGAAGGCCACTCCTGAAGCTGTTTTCCAAACCAGTTTAATTATTACAATTTAAAATCAACCTTATACCTTTGGAATAGAGTTTGTTTTTGTATTTACTATCTTTTTTTAAATACAAGTTTTCACAGATGTCTAGGCGATTAAGTTTTATAGGTTAATATTGTTTTAAGGTTAATATTGTTTTATATAGACTTGATAACAAGGTATGCAAAGCATTTGATTTTTGTTAAATAAATGCATTAATATCACAAATAAGCCTCCAGAAAATCGTATATTTTTAGTTAAAAAAACTGATAGAATTTATGTGTAGGTTTCTTCAATTTTAAGACTTTATTTAAATAATAATAATAATAAATGTATTTGTGTTTTCCAAAGAAATATTTTCAATTATTTTATACTGAAAAACGAATTTAATAATTTTTTTTTTCAATAAAAATTTTGAGTTTACAGTTTGTAAAATGATTATATCCTAGAAAAACGACGTTATAAACAAGTCTCTTTAACAATTTATTGCAAAATATTTTTCTGCGTTCATAAATGATGTCCAAGTTCTAGTCCAGTTATTTTCTCATGCTCATTTTAAAACACGAACTCTCTGAGTTATGTAGACGGACCACTTTGTGTAATACAGCTCTATAATTGTTCTGACTTTCTTTTTGTAAAGAAAAAAATCGAAATTATGAAGTATAAAATTGTCAAATTTTAATTATTGAATAATATCTATACATCTACCGTATGATATAGAAGTTTTTTTTATTTTATTACAAATTAATTTTGAAGGTTAATAAAGTACATTTTAATATAAAAAACATTATTACTAAAAGATGAAAATGAAATCACAAAATATTTACATACAAAACTCTTAAATGTTTCATACTTTTTTCCTGTAATTGTAAATCATTGAATTCTAGTACAAATATCTTCTCGTGTTTACTTCATACTGAACGTGTGAAGGTATTTACGTTTTCGTGGGATTTTCTGTTATAAATAAAAATGTGTTGATATTTAACTATTGTAAAATAGGTGTAAATATAGTATAGTTAGTGTACTGCATGATAAAATTATGTTTTAAATTTAAAATCTGAAATTTCTTTCATGTTTCATTCACTAGTCGACCCATACCGGCTTCGCCCGGGTGCAATTTACCACGTCTATTTAGGTTTAATTTTAATCTCTATATCACTATATTTGGAAGAGTATTTAAGATAAACATTTCCATCATACATTATACGTGACACGTGTAGCTCAACGCGAACACATACATCAGCCTACTTACTTCACACTTATCCTTATATTTTGTTCAAACACATTATCTTTATTAATTATAGCCTATGTGCTATTCTGATGTATAAGCTATATTATTGTAAAGTTTCTTTAAAATTCCTTTCAGTAATTTTTGCGTGGAAGAGTAACAATACTTACAAACTTTCGCGTTTATAATATTAGTAAGGATTTTTTTATCTTTTGATAAAAAAAACATATTACTTTTAAGAGAATATGTTTAATAATGAAAAGAAGGATACAAAAAATTTCGTATTAGATTAAAATTTTATTTAGTATGTCTCTGAAACAAATGTTAAGAAAGAGAAGGATACATAAGTAATATGTTTAAATTAACAACCCTTCAATCTCATTCAATCTTTCTGTAATAAAGTTTGATTTGAATTGTGTTGGATAGAAATGTGTTAACTTTGGTAAATGTTAAGTTACATAAAGTAGAAATTATCACTTAATATTATACTAAACAAGTTACTCAACAGTTTAATTGAAGCATAGCTTCAAAAAGTTTAAAGAAAACAAAAAGGTCTGTTAAAAACTTAGCAAGTAACTTAGCGAGTTTCCAACATTTAAAAAAAATAAAATACTCTAGTAATTAAGAGAAAATATATTAAATGTGTTAAATAAGAGAAAAATAGATAGAAATTTTATTGAAATCAATAATACACCATAACCCACGTTTCTTCTTCGTGTTAACACTTGATTGAATATTTTGAAGCAAACGAAAGAAATGTGTTCATTGCGGTAAGTGTTAAGTTATGTAAAGTAGAACTTATCACTTAATACTATACTAAACATGCTACTTAACAGTCTAATATTGAAGCATAACTTCAAAAAGTTTGAAGAAAGACAAAAGGAGTGTCGTAATAGAGCGGTCAGAGAGAATGGGGCGATTTTCACTTGACTCAATTGAGGTCGAGGACGATAAGTTACGTGATCTGTACCACTGATGTGTTGGTGATTCATTGGTGACGTCAATATATGTTGCTTTTATTATCTGTATCGAAATTTCAAGATTTGCTCCTTGAATTTGCTGTTGGAAATCGATTTTATGCTGCAGTGCCTTCAAGTCGCTCATGTTCCCTTCCTTATTAAAATATTCTTAATGTCTAACTATTTTAGACACTCAAGCATATATTTAATAATTTTGTAAGTATTATGATGAATAAGGAAAATGTACTCGTAGCAACAACATCTAGATAATATATCAGAAATTAAATATAATCTCGTTAACAATCTATTATTAGAAAATTTATACATTTTATCGATATCGATCGATAATACAAAAATAAGTTAATATTAATTTTACTGAACTTAAAAAACTTTGTTTTGTTAACTAATTTTTTCGTTAGAAAACAATGGTTTAATTTCATTGTTATTAAACCTTATAAATGACTTAAATACTAAATTCTAAAGCATTAGCTAATGGTAAGCTTGTTTGTTTATGAACTAAATTTGCTGATGATTTATGTGCGCATCGAATCGTTCTGAAATAGGTAAAAAGTTAGTCCTGTTTAAATTATAATATCAATAAACATGATCTACAAAGTAACACAAGGTAATAATGGAAAACACTATACTCTAAAGCATTTCCTAACGGTAACAGTAGCAGAGATTTGTCTATACAATTTCGCATCTCAATGATTCAGAATTGAGAAAGTCTACAAGGAAAATGGCAGTATTGCCTAAACCCACTTAAATGAGTCACTTAACTCACAATACATTGTACATAAACGATTTTAAATTATTAAACGACTTAAAAGATATGAAAAACTCTTCCTTTAATTCCAAAAAAAAAACTACCCAACACGCCATAGCTTCTCTGAGCTAAAATATGTATAAAAGGTTATAATTTTTTTTCTTCACATCTGAATTAAATAAAACAAAGCCTATATTTTAAATTAGACCTGCAGTAATACAACTGTGAAAACCTTGTCCAATTTCGTGCAGTAATTTTTGCGTGATGTACCTACAAACATACAGACCTATAGATCTTCAAAACGGTTTGTATTTATAAATTATATCTTTTATTAGCAAATATTTAATATATTACATTTATTTATTATATATGCATGTTTTGTGTGAGTTCAATCGGTCATACAGACGTACAAACAATTATATGTATTTTTCTCTACACATAGTGATACAAATAATTTAGAAATAATTTACACATAACAAATGTATGATAAGAAGAGGCGTAGTGGAATTTTACTGACATCGATATCACTGATATTTATCGAGTTAGAGTTTTCTAAATATTAATATTTATATTATTAACATATATAGCATACAATACTTATCTATATAATGTAATAATTTTAAAAAAATACAAAAAAAGAGGTTTTTTTATGGTTGATGCAAACGAGAAAATGGTCCACCTGATGGTAAGTGGCCACCATCGCCCATGGACATCGACAAAACAAGAGATATCCACTTATTTTGCCGATGCGTTGCATCCTCGAAGATAGAGTGGGGAGGGGGAGTGAAGAAGAAAATGCTGCGGTTTTATCGGACCCTGAGCAAGAGCCCACAGTCCACTAGATCCGCAGCATTAATGGGACGGGATGGGAGTGTTGGTTGTCGCAAGCCAGTCGAGGGAACAGATCCCCTACCACCAAGGGGGTACTGGGTTACTCGGCTCTTACGAGATGCTCTCCCAGCGGCAGAGGGGAATAGTATTCTAACCCGTCTCCTCACGGCTAAAAGTAGTGTTAAATTCTACAACAACCTCCTTAAAAAGTTGAAATTCCTCACTATTGTTTTTATCTACCTTTCTTTAGATTAAAAGTTTACAAGTTTTCATTATATTGTTAAGGATGCTGGTTTATGTATTGAAAATAGGTTAACCATTAATTAGACATAGTTATTTACAGCAGTTTACATTACATGAAACTATTAGCTAATTTATTATTCATATAAACACTCTCGATTATAGATTGCGTTCATAACTTCTATAGTGAAAGGAACTTGCGTCACAGGCGGCGACGGCCTTGTAGGCTAGCTTTGTTTATTCCTTTGTCTTATATTTATTGGATTTTATTTAATATTAAACAATACTAGCAACTCACCCTGGTATGCTTGGATGCTATTTATAGATCTCAACTCAACCAAGACAAAAATGATATAGGAGTTTTACATCAATAAAATTACTTATACCGCCATCTATTAAAAACTTATGGAATCTTTTATCTTAAAATTTGACATACAGGTACGTTATAAACTGAATTATAATATAAGCTAATTTTTATCCCGGAAAAAATTATAGGTCTTCGACTAATTAATTAAAATTTAAAACCTCTCCTTCTCTCTAAACATTACATTCAGTCAGCAAATTTCATCTTGATCCGTTACGTCCTAGATATTCAAAAGTTTCCATTAACAAAAAAGGAAAATACAAAACGAAAGGGTTTTAGTAATACCCTAAAAATAAGAAAAACCTGTTTTGGTATTTATCGTCAAATGTATGTGAGATGTGCTAAGCAATCTATATAAGGTGTGAATTGCGTCAACAACACTTTTATGGGAAAATAAATAACAAAAAATATGATATACAACTTCTATTGACTATTGATTGAACTATAATAAATTTTAATATAAAAGGAGGTTAAAAAAATAAAACTAAAATGGACATTTAGTCAAAAAACAATCTAAACTAAATACTTTTAGTAATTTAACGAAGAAAAGTATTTTTAAAATTCATCTGCAGCTGAAAATTATTAAAAATTTGTACATTTTTCAGTACGAGAGACAGTAGAGGTCCCTAAATTTAATTAATCATTAAAACGTCCCTAACTACTGAAACTACTGAATTATTTGTCAACGCCTGGGTCAAAAAAATCAACGTTAAGTAATAGGGTTTAGATGTTTTATTTATTATGTAATTAAATTGAGTACAATGGCGATCTAGTCATTCTGACTGAAAATGTATAGTTGACCATCACGATCTACGATGAAGTAAATCTTTATTTACAATCTTTTACCAAAGTTATCTTTAAACTGGTTTTACCAAATACTTCTGTTTCATTAAAAATAATTACAAAACAATTCGGCGCCATGTCTACCTAATCTGAATCTGAGGTGATAAAATATGCAAAATTTATGCATTTTATAATCAAAGCTTGTTGCTAAGCTAAATAACCTTTAAATAAAAAACAACTTAATAACAAAGAAATAATGATTATATTTGAAAAAACATAACATTTCTACCTGGTTATACTATAACTTGTACATTCTTCACAGGCCAAGCTAACTTAGACTTTATGATATTAAACACAGAGTTCAAATTTGTTTGTGCTATGTGTATGTTAGCCGCCATCTTGTTTCTGCGGGAAAACCAGGGGCCTTGAGGACCGGTTCCATTAGACTAAAGCTTTGCAAACGCTCGAAGCTACGTTATTACGACTTTATAAATAGCGCAATTAGTTATTATTGTGTCATTACACGAATGTTATTTAATTTTTATTTGTTTACTTTTATTTTTTTAAGCTGTTTACTTAAAATCTGTTACATTGATGCTCTAACTAGTGATCAACATTAATATTCATCTAGATGTACAATCTCATTTCTATAATAATATAATTTATTATATAATACATTAAAGTCACTTTATATTGTTTTGTTTATATAACAATTATAAAACGCTTGCGATCCTTGCGACTTCGTCCGCGTGATACTCCGATCCTATTGGTCTTAGCGTGATGATATATAGCCTATAGCGTTCCTCGATAAATGGCCTATCTAACACTGAAAGAATTTTTCAAATCGGATCAAAAGTTCCTGAGATTAGCGCGTTCAAACAAACACTCTTCAGCTTTATGTATAAGTATTAGTTTTTTAGAATTACAGGATTATTTTAGGATTTTTATGATGTAGTATATTTTAGCATTATATATCTTTCAGGGTGGTGGAGCATATTTATCAAATCGATAACATTTTTAAAACATAATATTTTAACAATTATTTTAAAACAAAATTATCAATTCCAAAAAAAATTTGTAATCAATATTAAGTTCATATAAATTATCTAAATTATATAAAGTTATCATTTATTAATAATATTTAAAATATTTTATTGCAACAAAGTTGAATTGTTATATTACAATAGTTTATATTTTGTTCTGCGCCCAAAGTGAGGTCAAGCACGCGTCAAAGATATTTTTTAGGGTTCTGTAGAATTAAAATATAAAAACACAAGATTACTAAGACTTACTGGATATAATTCCTTTTTTTTTTGCTCCTGTTATAAAAAAAAATAATTCGTATATAAACTTAAAAGCTTGAAATATTATAAGTACGTTTAAAACTTGCTTGATTTTTGTCAAAAAATTGGATTTGATTACGCAACGAAAATATACGAAATCAAGTCACATAGGATCACAAGCGCTCTCTAAAACTTATAAAAAATTACTAGAACTTAATTGCGGCTCCACTTTGGTTATGTACACTGTTATCTAAACTATATTACCCACATGAAAGATACACTAACCGTATTATATAATGAGTATGTATATAAAAATCAGTCTTTAAAGAACCATAACAATTAATCCATACTAGCATGACGTCAACTACGTTGTCTTTTGACGGTGCGGGGCTATCTTATCTATCACTGCTCTTTGTACCCGAGATAACTCACAGATAAACTCTTCAGAATATATTGCAATGTTTAAATAAAAATTATAAGTTAATATAGTACTGGACTTGAATACCGTGTTACTTGTGATATGAAAATAATCATAAAATAGACTATGGTTTTGCTTCGATGTAAATTATGTGCGGAACTCTATCAGGTATTCAATTTTATTATTAAAAAAAAAAAAAATAAAATGTGATAATGTTAAAGAATTTGCATATTTAATTATTTTTGGTGGGTTACATTTAATACTTAATAATTATTTGTTTTTAACATATGTTGTTATTAAATAACTTAAAAATATCAACATGACAACAAAATCTGTATGCATGTATGTTGTTAATGTATTCAGATGTAGGTTATTAGTAATTAGTATATCTTAGTTTCACTACCTTCAATTTTATCTTCGTTTTTTTCCTTTTGAAACGAGAGTTGTCTGGAAGAAATGGCTAAATAGCCATAACACTGCCTGTTACTTCACAATTATTTTTAATTTTTTTTTTTTGTTATTATCTCTGTTATATTTATGTCGTTGGTGGTATAAATGCTATGTAACAATAATAAAACAATAGGTCACAAAAATTCAAATGTCATAATGTTATGACTTATTAACTGCGCCCCGCCGTTTCGCCCGCTATATTTTGGATAATTCACAATATATCATTATAAATTATAGCCTATATGTTATTTTGATGTGTAAGCTATATTATTGTAAAGTTTCATCAAAATCCATTCAGTAGTTTTTTCGTGAAAGCAACAAACATACATGCATACATTCTTACAAACTTTCGCGTTTATAGTATTAGTAGGATGTTGCTTCACAAAAAGTATGTACAATGTGGATATACCACAACATAAGATAAACTTATTCAATGTAAAATTGCTCTATTAATCTTCAATTTCATTATTTTTCCATAGGAGTTGTGTATTTTCTATCAAAAGAAAGATATCGAGTAATAACGTTTCATCTCCACTCAGTATAATATAAGTATAAATATTAATATAATATATGAAATTATTTTTAATAATATACACGAAAGATTTGATACTGTATACTTAAAGAGCTTATATTAACATAAATTACTGTTTAACTTAGTTACTGTAGAATTTTATAAAAATTAACAATACTTTCTAGATATTAAAGCGAATTAGATATCTATAAGTTTTATTGATGACTGAATTATAATTTTTTGGTGGTTCATATTAAATTTAAAGAAGTTATAAAAGAATAGCATGTATATCAGTTAATTTCACTTGCCCAATTTAATTTCTACGATATAGATAGGAAGTGTTAATACTTTTATCTACTACATTTGTCTATATGTAAGTCTATTAAACTTCTAACAATATATCTCATATATCTTACTAATATTATGAAGGACAAAATTTGACACACAGATACTTTATTACCTGGTTTTTTGTAAAGTAATAATAAAATATGTTTGCTGTCGTAAGCCCCTGAATATTTATATTTACCTACATTATATTGAAAATTAACTAAACTAGTAATAGAAAGTAAGTATGTTTTAAGTCTATAAAACCAGAAAAAGGCAAGTCGTCGCTTCTTTGCTCAATTTAACAGACAGATAAGCAAATACATTTGTATTGTACTCGTAAAAACAAAGCCAGTTATTAATAGAACGACCTTTGTATAAGTTAGTGGGTGTCAATAAGAATTTGATGACATAAATGCTTTAGTCACATGGCAATTCCTATTACATAATGTGTATATATAGCCTTAGGCTGCATTTGCATGAGTACATCGAATAAATAACAAGTAATAAGTACTTATTTTGTACTAGACGAACTGAATGTTTTCTCTGAAGTAGTTCAAAGATAGTCGTACTTAAACTCTAGTCGATTTTACACACTAAGTTTTATTATGTTTATAGGAAAAGAAAAGGATAGGGTCTCTTATCATTTTTAGTCCTAAATATAGTTATTTTTTTACTATTTTATCAATATTTTACCCAAAAGTTGTTTAAGAAAGAAATTTTTAACTAACATTGAAAAATATTGAAGTTTATTTAAAATAAAAGTGTCTCTTCGTTCTTCTATAGAAAATTTTGAAACATTAAATAATAATTTATTTATTATATAAATCTATGTTGAAGACCAGACCTACCTCCTCATTCATTCCCCCTCCTCTCCTCTATCTTTAACGCTTAGCATAAGAGAAACTCTATGTTATTGCCAATATTCATGCGCGACGGTAGCCACCACCATCCTTCATACCATCAGGTGGTCCTTCTTCTCGTTTGCCCCTTAACTGCCTTAAAAAATGACAGAAGTTCTACCATTATAAGGAGTTTAGGACATTAACTTCATGTTATTATTCATCTATTTATATTATAAGTAAACAGATCCATGGTACTTGTAAGTAAAGTATCATTTTCTGCGCAGTTAGTTGAAATTCGGTCACAAATATTATTATTATTATCACGATGCATTTTGACATACGCACGAAAAGTCCTAATGTGTATTTAACCTCTCAATCCTCATACAAATGCATATATTTATATTCAGTATGCGTGTCATATGCATGCATGTGAAACATTTCCCATTCCCGTCCCTTCGACGAATAAAGGTTCATTGAATTATAATTTGATAGTTATAGTAATGTACTAACGTGAGTTGCTTCGTAAGGTTGTCTAAGTACTTGTTAGTTGTTTAAATTATTATGTCATATATGAATAATTAAAATTACACATTTTTAATCATACAACCCTCAGAGGGACCACTGATTTTCCCTTTATAGCTGAGGGAAAGATTTAAATGAAATAAAAGCAAAATATTACAGAAAACTAGTAATTTTTGGTGAAATAAAAGTATTTAATGTAATACCGAATCAATTAATAAAAAAAATATTATATTTATAAAAACATAATAAAAATTAAACAAAAATTTGTGTGACCACATCTTGTGCAACATCGCGCTCGTCGAAGTCTTTATTATGAAAGAAGTTTTAAAAGAAAAAAAAAATACCCTTTTTATAAATTTAACACTAAGATGATCTTACGATTATAAATGATGCGTACTTACAAATTCTTAGAAAATAAATCATATTAATAAAGATAGAGAAATAAAAACACGCGCAAATTTATATCTTATCTCATAAATAATAGAGTTTAAATTAATTTGCACATAGCAACACTTGTTTTAGAGTTGCTGTGTACGTAAACAATTAAATCATGAACTAAAGTTTTTCCCACGTGTTCACGTCATAGTAACACATCTGTGTGTTTGTATGTGTGGATGTATGTGTGAAGACTATGAATGAAGTGAAGGCGCGTGACGTCATCGTTATCAGCCAATCAGATGGTGAGGATTGTAATTGTTTTTTTTTATTCGTTTTTTCTACAACAGAACGGGGCAGTTTAACAATGGATATCAATTATAATACTTGCGGTTTTTTTCGTTATTGCTATTCATTAGAATAAAAAAACAGTAATTGAAAAATTCGATGATGTTATGAGGATGCGTAGCGAGGGATGTGTTTGTTAATAACCAATAGAATCGCATCATCTGACACACTGAGTGAGGCTAGGTGAATGAAGCAATTCTATCGGCTCTTAACAAACACATCCCTCGGTATACATACTCGCACTTCTCAGGTGGAAACGCAGCCTATTCCGAGTTACAAATTATTCTAAGGCTTGGATATTTCAATAACGAGCAACTTGACTGCACTGTCAATGTCAAACTCTAAAGGTCCTGTAGGCATTAACTTATATATTATCGCAGAAAGTGTATTCATTAAATGGCCCTTAAAATCATCGCTAAGAAATTATATCACTCTCGAATTAAAAAATACCTTGTGTAGGGTAAAAAAAATTGACCCTACACAAGGTACTTTAAGCTTCTTATTAATGTAGGTAAAATAGTCAGTATTGTAATAAATAAAACTGTACTCACAGGTTTGCTGCTGGATCTTGCATATTTCAGGGGCGCCCCTTTCACCAAATACACTCACTATATCACAGTTAGTCAGTGATTTAAATAAAGGGTCAATTTTGGGAGAAAAAACACAACACAAGGGATTACTAATATTAAAAGGGTTAAATAAAAAGGCCGTACAATACACGTCAGTCGCTCGAGCTCGCAATCTGTCGTGGCTTTTTATAACAAAGTGGAGGGTAATTGAATATAGTAAACACCTTGATCCTTGGTACGTCGCAAAAGGCCAATAATTTTCATAAAGGCGACGGCCATTAACGCGGTGTCACCGTACGCGAAATTCAACTATTTTTCAATGATTTACTCACGTAGTTAGTACGAGTTCAGACCTATCTTTGGTTTCCATATTTCTCTATGGAGTTTATGGTTATTATCACGACCCCTCAATGCTAACTGCTGAGCTGGGTCTCCTCCTCAGAATGAGGAGGGTATTAGGCCATAGTCCACGAGGCTGGCCAAGTGCGGGTTGGCAGACTTCACACACCTTTGAGAACTTTAGGGAACTCTCAGGAGTGCAGGTTTCCTCACGATGTTTTCCTTCACCGTTAAAGCAAGTGATATTTAATTGCTTAAAACACACATAACTCAGAAAAGTCAGAGGTGTGTGCCCAGGATGGAACTCGGACCTCCCGAGTAAGACTAGGCCATCACTGCTTAGTTAGAGTTTATGGTATTATACTATAAACAAAGACGGAACTGTCTCCAGCGTCTAGGATATTTATGGGATTTTCAAGCTTTGCTCATGCATTGATTAATGTTAAATTTTATAGGCGTTAAGGAAATACCAGATTCAATTATAAATAAGAACGTGACAATACAATTCAATTATTAGAATTATATTACATGATTATTGTTTATTTATATGTAATGTGCTAGTTGTTTCACCCGACTTTGCTTAAAAGTATTTCCTTATAATATTATATCTTATTTCTTCTTCATAATAACCATTACATTTTATTTCATTTATTATACACAATAAAGTAATTTGGATTGCAAACTACATACTTGTATTCTAACCCCTCCAAGTAAGCTTTAATGGGTGTGTTAGGAGGAGGCCACGTCAGTAGTCCAATGACTGGGATTTGAACTCATGAACTATCCACTGACCTACTGAAAACGGGAAAACAAGAAGAAGAATTATATAGAGATATCCATATAATTATTTTCTAATTTTACTTCAAGAATATAATTATTTAGTTATTAAACAATGAAATTAAAAATAAAATATGAGTTTTCAAAAAAAAATCGTATTACATTTATTTGCATATTGGAAAACTCCATTCTTAATTATGAAAGTATTTTTTTTATATCTTAGAGTAGTTATGATACAATCGTGTTGTCTTATCCAGCGTCCACACTACATCACCTAACGTTCGAAATTAATCCAAAATCTTCGGATTTAGATTATTGATTTTAGCTGTAAAAGTATTGCTTAAAATTGAAATGATATCATTCATTAGTAGCAGGCCATACCCAAATTGTCCAATGTCAGACAACAAAAAATCAAGGAAGAAAAACCGTGAAGTGATATTTAAAATGTATTTTCTATTTACTATAACGTCATTCATATTGAAGTAGGTACTGACGTGTAGTAGAGGCATACCGCGTATTGTTCAGATGCAATCACTATTAAACTTCGATATTAGTTTGAGACGTATTTTCCGGCGTGACGCAGGCCTCCATTGAACCAAAGGCGGAGTGCGCGGGCGCAGCGCTCAGTGGTTCTGTGATCTACTCGCCGTACACACGCGGTCATGGGCCAAAAAACAACATAACCTGCCCTGCCCTGTTACCGGTTACCTAACCTCAAAATGGCCGCAACACAACATTGACCTGACGTTTCGAGTGAGTGCGGATTTTTGTTTATATATCAGTGATACTGAACTGTTCTACCAGGATTTAATGTGAGTTATAGATATTAGAAACGTTTTATTATTTCCATAAACCTACTTCAATCCCAGATGTATACCGAAGTACGAAACCCTTTAAGTATCCCCTTTTTAATGAAAAAAGGATTCCTAAACCAAATAGTTGTGTCTTACGAATTCCGCCTTTTTTAGTGTTGGTTACAAGTAACTTTTTGACCAATACCCTTGAGTAATAACTTTAGTTCCTAAACACCAATGCCAAGGGTAACAGCTAACAGGTTTAGTTCTGTACTAATATATAAAATTTGAACATGTCCGTCCTGCTCACCGTCCGTGACATTAGTTTACATCGGGATTTCCAACAATTTGTTTTAACTCATATATTTATAGTTGTTGCTAAAGGTAACAGAACTACAGTTCAGTCTACCCACATTTTTTATACTTAACTGCTTTGACATTAAGTTGTTTTTCGCGTGATAGTTATAAGTTATAAATCAGTTGTGCCAAAAGTAATGGGCAATTTAACTTAATCTGTCTGAGACATCTCGTAACTTGTAACGAGACCTGAGTTGTTATAGTTGTATTATGTAAAAAATATTGTCGCTAGAAATAAAAAATATCTTTTGTTTACATAGTGGGATGTAGACGTCCTTCTCTCATAAAAAAGACTTTAAAAAATTGTAAAATATTCTGTGATAGCTAGACAATTAATTTATTAATAGAGCTCTATATATACAGCCTTTTATAAATATAGGACCGGCGACCCACTCCGGATTTGAACGATTTCTCTAGTATTATATATGTTTGTCTCTTGAATTACTCTGTCTATTGATGAAAACAGCATTAAAATCCGTTACGTAGTTTTAAAGATCTAAGCATAACTAAGCATACAGACAAAGGAAAGAAAAGCTTTGTAGCAAGATATTTCAAAGAATTTCAATGTTTAACTGATTACAAAAATTAGTTCTAAGTAAGAATTTAAATATTTATATTAAGTTATTATCTCTAAGATTAAATAATGAATTAACATTTAAAATAGCTAAGTTATAGTTTAAAAGTTTCTTTGCATACAGCTCGTTCGTGAAAACCCAAGGTCTTGTCGAAAACGTAGTTTTGTCTGGTCACGCGCGTGTCTGTTGTACTCTAAAATAGATCGGTACAATGGATCTGACGTTAAATAAAGCCTTTACTTCCGATAAGTATGTTATAGTAATTACCAGTCACTTAATAAAACCAAAAAAGTATTATAAACTCAAAAAGAATTGATCGAAATTGCCTAAAATCTTAAGAATTTAACAATCTTAAGATGTTGTAGTAACTTTGTCTAGTTTCAGGATTGTAATTAAAATAATATCATTAGACAACATATTAACAACTTATGTTGTTCAAAGTATTAACAAATTTCTATTATATAAATTATCTTTAAAATTAGATAAATATGTATAAGGAAAATTATTTCATCTAATAACTGTTACACGCGTAAAAAGTTCATGACTTGTGTTTTACAATCGAAAGTGATGTTGTGTAATAATATTTGTTTTGTGTGTTACTTACTTGGATACTCATATATAGATCGCTTCGCTGAGGTATCAATTTCTCCTTTTTAAGATACAGATGACGTCACGTAAAAGGTTATTTCTACCGAGTCTTTAAACGTTAATTTACTTCTATTACTTTAAGACCATAAAAATACTAAAACACTCATCTTCACTTTACAGATATTATTTCTACTTTAATATTATCTACTTAGGAAGTAACTTTTCAAAAATTCTTAGACATTATACTTCTAGACTAGACTATATTAATCATTTACGTCGTGTAAGGAATTCCTTTGTAATTTTCAAGACTCCAGCGTTCTCTGTAGAAAAAACAATTATTACCTCAGGGAAGAGAAAAGCTAGTACCCACTATTATGTAAATACATTAATAAAGATAATATATGCACAAGAATGTAACTCAGCTCCGCATCTATCCAGACATAAGCCTAAAGTATTTCATACAGTAACATACAGCTTCCGCATACTTGGCGCCTTTATACATTTTTTATTCGACAAAAAGGTATATAGAATTACAATTACATAATTTATATGTAACTAGCGAGTTGTCCTCGCTTCGCTGAGTTATTAATGGTATTTATACCAATTATATCCAATGAAATCTAATCAATACTTAAAAATAATAGCTTCTTCAACCTACATCACGAATAGTTGAGATTTTAAAATCAATAACAACACTATATTCCTTATCAAATTATAGTAAAAAGCTATCGTATATAATTATATATATAAAAGCCGCTATATATTGTCATAATCTAGAAGATTTTCTGTCTAAAAGGAATTTAATTCTGTCTTTATAAGGCAATTCTCAAATTCGACAAAGTTATTTAGCAGACTTACAATTTATATGAAAAAATATGTCGGCTTACCCATATATATTGTTTATATGTGACCCATAGGAGCTGCTTAATAAAAAGCTAAGTAACTTACTTTATAGAGTATGTAGGGTTTGATACGATTTAATATATTCTTGTGAAATTATTTATACATAATCAAAATACGATGTTATTTACAACCTCCATCCTCTTTAATATTCCGTCCTAATTATAATTTACATTGATTGATTTGCTCCATATTTTGACATTTAAAAATATACTAGCAATAGTGACCTTATGATATAATTAAGATCAATAAATTAACGTCTTAATATTAACATAATTTTCAATTTTTTTTTCTTTCGGATCAGTGACATATATAAGTATAGTCATTTGTCAATGTAGAGGTTCGTATGTTTAGATATTTGGATGTTAGTTACTCAATCACGTTAAAACAACTTAATGGATTTCATTGATATTAGGTATAGAGATACTTTATAACCTAGATGAACACATAAGCTACTTTTTATCCCGGAAAAATCTACAGTTTCCATATTGGATAAAAAAATAAAAGCTTTTTGATTGAGTAACAGACATCTAAACATCCAAATTTTCACATTTATAATATTAGTAAGATCCCACTTCTGATACAAGCATTTAGCTAACTCGGAGTCGTTTCGGTCTTTTCACTGTCACTATATGGAAATTATATATATCATTTCCTTGATTGACTTTTCTGATTTAAATAACTTGTTATTTAACATGAAAAAACATGGATTATTATCCATTAATGAGCATACCTTGATTACCTGGACCGACCGGTTACACTTGTATTATATGAAAGGGAAAAATACTCAGTAGACTGCTGTGTTGGATACGATGGGGTTGTCATTGTGGAAAGTGAGTAAAATAAGTGATTTTGTTAAAAATAAAATAACAAAAATTTATTGAATACATACGTCAATATTTTAAGAACATATGGAGATTTTTTATCACTTTCAAAATAATTTTAGTTTCATGCTGAATTAATCTTAGATTTTTGAATTCATTCAAATTATGAATAAACTGTTTGATTAATTTATTATTAAACTAGTCGATCCTCGTGACTTCGCTCGCGTAAAAGTATATTTTAAATTAAGATTTATGGGTGATGTTCAGTTTTAAATTTTTTCAGTTTTAAATTTTGTTACCAACCCATCTATCCCACGAGAACGAATCTCTTTTTCGGGATAAAAAATATACATTTAGAAGTATGTACCAATTTTCATTCAAATCGGTTCAGCCAGTTTATATGCATATGCAATGCATAAAAGTAATCGTACTTTATTTCTGTATCTTAAATATTTTAAGCTAGTTCTAATTTTGTAACATAAACGTTTGGATAAATAAATAAAGATATAGATAGAGAATGTTGTGTTTGGGACATCTGGCTCTACGTCATTCTCAGTTTGACGCAAGCGAACATCTTGATTTTGATGTAAAATATAAGTTTCATTAATATTATTTCCCAAAAATAGATATTAATGACATTGGGAGCCAAAAATATTTGGCATTAATGACTCGAATTTACCTTTTTTAAGGGAAAGCTATGTTTTTTTTTCGGAGATGAATACGATTTATAAATTAATATTAATATATAGTGTATAATAATTTATGCAAATGAGAAAACCTGAATCATTTTCGCAATAAAGATTTTCTTAGATCTTCTTAACAAACATATTACAATGGAAATTATGAAAAACCAGTTTTGCATGATTAACATGTGTCAGGATTCTATATAAATCATATAATAGTTGTCATAGTCTGTACTTTCCAGACAACTTATTTGATATCATAGACTAAGGTGTATTTTCTTTTGTTAACAGATGCCACAGACGGTGCCCCGCTCTGGGTGCAGCCCTCCATCGGCATCCCAGGGCGAGAGAGCGGTGCCTACCTCCCCCGCAGATATTCATCATCTTCTGCGCCTCCTTGGTGCTGAATCTCCACCAGAACCCATGTTGCATTCACCTCAAACACACATCAAACCACCACCACCCTATCCAGACAACAATTACCTTGAGCTCTACGACTTTGAAGCTTATCCTACACCATCGCCTTCTTCAGACGAAGGATCAATCCCAACCGTGGCTCTACAACCATCCTCCCCGTACAACTCCTTCCAATACTCCCCAGTATTTATCAAGGAGGAACCAAACAGATTAACAGTACCAGGATTTGCTTCACCCTATCCGCTGTCTCCGTCAGGCTCCTGCGTCTCATACGGCAGCCAAAATCAATACTCCTCACCAGTTCCACAACACGAAGAATACATCGATATCGAAGAACTTCTAAAAGAAAATCAGATTCTTCAGGACAACGTACATCAAGCTTACAAAGTCCCTAAAATTGAAGTTGAGGAACCCAGAGACCACATTCTACTGCGATCAGCACTTGAAGACACATCTTTCCAAAAACGGCTTAATTTGAGGCCGATGCCCATAGAATTAGGAAGTATCAAAATGGAAGAAAGTAGTGGCGGTGCTGATGATGCTCTCGTGGCTCCAGATATTGACCGCGTGCTCTCGATGGCCATAGAACAGTCCAAACGTGACGTGGACAACACTTGCACTGTACTGGGTATATCACCAGGTGAGTCATTGATCACATTTAAATTATTTATATGTGAATGCAATAAAAGTTTACTTATGACTTAGCTAATGTATAATCACGATCAGTAGAATGATTATCGATGACGTCATCTACAACGCAAGTGTATAAAAAGTCAAGTTTTTTCCACGTAGATACCGTGCTACTTATAAACGTAAGATTATAATTTATTTCTAAGAAATATATAAAAATGGTCGATTACGCCATGGCTGAGGCGTTTGTGATGGGTCGCTAATATCATGACGTCATACGTTTTACATAAACATATTTGACTTATTCTATTATAGATTTTTTTATGAGGAAAACTTGATGTTATCTGCACGTGATCACGTGATTATCACATAATTGAGGTTAATTATTAACAAGATCCATCGTAGGTGGATAAAATTAAATAAATTAATATTCTATGGTAATATTAGTTTGTGTATTTACTTGTATTAATTAATTATCCTGTGATCAACTTCAGTGTAGAAATTACTGGGTAGAAGAAATAACTATGTTATTGTTCCGTAGCTAAGGAATATTCTTTGATGGAAAGTATGTTGATATTTAGGACTTCATGCTATTATTGTCACTTAGATGGAATCTATTTAGTAATCTACTTTTTTAAATACATAAATATAAAAGGTCGTATTGATTTATTTTTAGAAAAATCATATAGAATTCATGTGTGAAAAATATATTTTTATTTTATTTTTAGTTACATTAAAAATAATATTCACTTCTCGAAAATCAGGTAATATTAGGGTTATAATGTATATTTTCAATAATTTCTATTATCTTTAACAGATCCAATGCAATGGAGTAGTAGTGATGTGAAATCGTGGGTCATGTTCACTCTCCAACACTTTAACTTGCCGATGGTACCTGCTGAATACTTCGCGATGGATGGCACAGCACTAGTCGCACTCACAGAGGATGAGTTCAACCAACGAGCACCACAAGTAAGTTACCATAAAAGCAAAAAATTGTAGCTACACGTAATATTTTAATACATTGTAAAAACTAATAAAATCTATAGTATTTTTTTAAGTGAAAATATTTTTTATAACTTCTGTAGGATAGGATTTTATTTCGGAAACTCCATGACATAGATAAAAGGATTTGGAAAATATAAAAAAAACTAAACCTGCTAACGTTTGCTTAACTTATCAAGATTATCTTCTTTCATGCTAAAAATTGATGATCGCTTCCCGTCTGTATGTATGCTTAGATATTTAAAACTATGCAACGAATTTTGATGCGGTTTTTTTCAATAGATAGAGTGATTCAAGAGGAAGATTTTTATGTATAATACATATATATTATAGTAGAGAAAGTAACTGTGCGAAGCCGGAGGGCGATCGCTAGTTATTTATAAATTAATCACTATTTTGAACACACACGCGTGAACGGCTGGACCGATTTCGCTAATACTTTTTTGTTGTATTTGTTACTGTCATCAGAATGTTCTTATGTAAGAAAAATTAAGAAAATTGTCAGCTAGTTCCTGATAAAATTTCTCTTCTATTGAGTGACCAAATATTATTAAAAAAAATTAAACAAATCAATATAAGAAAATCAGTGAGTCATGAGTAAAAAGAATCTAACTGTTATGTTTGAGATATTTCTTATGAATCATTATGACCTTTAGGCCGTTACTAATGTATTTATTATGAATTATACATATTTATGGTATTTTATTACTGTGTCAATTTTAAAATTCAATATTATATAAGTTTGTATTTTAAATGCTAGTTTGACGTCGTAAAATATGTTTAATTTGTAAGAGAAATAATTAAAGCAATACTTATTTATATGAAATAATATTTTATACAAATACTTTATAAGCTAGGATAAATATTATAATTTAGGTAAATGGGAAACTGAGCTAGTAAGACGGTGAGTGTTTAAGTGAAGACCACATCTCAATTGGCTTAGATATTTTAAACATTACGCTATCAAGATAAAGTGACCTTAGTGTTGATTAAGGGCATTGATAAAATATTTATTACACAAATAAAGATTTTAGTTAACAAAAGATTATTGCAATCAATTGAACTTCCTGAAAAGGTTAAGTATGTTGTCACCGTAAAAAACCGAAAGCGTGCGTAGGTAGCGGTTGCGTGCGGCAGGGAAACGACACGGCGCGGCGCGGTAAATGACTTTGTAAATATATATCTTTAAAGTACCTATTACGCCATATTTTTTTGCACAATATCCTTCAGTATATAAAAACAAGCGTCTAAATTCTTGCTTCACCGGTTTTGAGTGTCTGTCAGTTATAGTCTAATTAAGATAGATATAGATTAATGACGTTTACTCTTACACGTGTAGACGTTATTCAATTTAGATATGCAAAATAGTTTATTAACGAAATATCTATAGTTCATCAATTTATCTGAATTATCTTGATTACGATAACCTTTTAATAATTATGGTAGAAGTATCTCGTTCGTGAGTTGAATGTTGAGGACTAGCTAATCTCACTTCACTGAGCAAAGATAAATCCATTTTAGTCATTGATTTTTAACCTTAAATAATAGTAAGATGAATTTTCCTGTTTTTTTTTTTTATTTAAAATCAGTATTAGGTATAAATGACACTAATAGGCTGTGTATTTCATCACTGAATTAAAAGGGGGCTCAAAAAGGGGTAGAATTTTAAGGATTAAGAGATGAGAAATTCTTGGGGGAATAAATAGTTAGTTGACTTATATACCAACTGATGGGATTGATATAGTAATAAGATATAGACATTAAATTTATTCAATAGTTTTTGCGTCACAGAAAGAAATATCCAAATTCTACTTTTTTAGGCGATAATTAAATTTTGCGTCACAATTGCATCAAATGGGAAATCCGTCTGTACGTTTATGCAACTTTCTTGCAGTAACGAGAAATTGCGGGAAAACCCAATCGCAACTTAGTTTAAGTTAAGTAATCTGATTGCGTTATGTTGTAAAAATTTATGAATGAACAACCTCAGTCATGATTTTTTTATGCCAGTGTAATACGAAATTATATGTTTTTATACTAAGTATTTATCGAAGAAGCGTTTATTTAACGTGAAAATTCTTGTTGTTGTAAAAATTATTTTTTAGTTTGAATTAATGGAAATCTTGAACGGTGAATGTATTATTTAAGCTTTCTTCTCAAGATTTAAATAAAAATATTTTCAAATATTAGAACTGAATAGCATAGAAAGTTAAAATAGAAAAGACAAATTTCATAGTTAAATGTTGAAGAATTTTTTTCTCGAAAATTAAGGATTATTTTAGGATTATCTCGCGGTGAAAGTGTAGCCTCATCTATTAAGCATTGGAGATATTTTTCTAGTCTCAATCAATGAAGTGAGTTCTTTAATATTTTTAAAACCGTAAGTGCATATTCGCGCGATTTTTAGGGACTGCCCTCTTAAGAAATATAAAATGATTAACCGCGACAAAAGTTATAAAGACAGAGATAGATTTTAGATGTTATAAGGAAAGTAATGTTCAAAGTATTTGAGATGATTTTTAAATAATTCGGCAAGTGCGAGTGTGGAACACACTGATATTTTGATTTTCATGTGCGGGTCAAAATATCATCAAAAGTAGTACTGTGGTCCGTTTGCGATGTACGAAGTGATCGGGTGTAGTGAGCGGGTAATTATTTTTCCATTTAAGGTTCATTTAAGTATTTTGATGTTTTCAAAGATCAATTTTTTTGAGCTCTATCAGTACTTCTTAAACCATTAGGTACGTTAAACCTCTTTTTAATAATTTTTTTCTTTATTGTTTCTGTAAATGAATAACATAACAATTATTATATATTTTTATTATAACATCAAGAGCTTCTCTTCTACAAACAAAATGGCGATTGCTTATAATATTTAATTTAATTAGTGAATGACTTATGAATATCAGATCAGTAGTTCTAGAGATTTTAAATTACAAAGTTACTAATAGTAGTTCACCTGTATATTTAGATTTAATTTCACATTTTAATCGATATATCATATTTTAATTTTCAACTCCAACATATTTTATATATGACAAATTCCCAAAGACATCCAATCTGCCGATAGATGGCGGAATCGCACACTCATTTGTTTAGTTTGTATTCTTAAGTATTGTTTTCGTGATAAAACATTGCCCTTGTCCTTTCCCAGGCTTCAATCTATCTCTGTACCAAATTTCATCACAATCGGTTCTGTTATTTAAGCGTGATTTCGTATCAGACAAGACAGACCATCTATTCGTCAATAGATGGCGTAAATAGTATATTAAATCGCTTTTTTAGTTTGTTTAGTTTGTATTCTTAAGTATAACTTACGTTTTTAAGTATTACTTTCGAAATTATAGTATCAGATAGGATTGGTATAGTAGTAGGGATACATTTTATCAGCGTAAATTATAGTCACCTTATAAAGTAATAAAGGAAAGTCCTAATATAAATCTAAGCTTTCTATCAAACAGTCTATCTGATAGATAGCTCTTTCTCTTTTTAATCTTTAATTATATTTATGTAATGACGTCTAAAACAATTGTAATACAGAACACTTGTAATAAATACAAGTTATATAAATGTTATGTATCAGATTATGAAATAACTAGTTGACACACCCTGGCTTTGCATGGGTGCAATTTACCACATGTAGGTCCATTAGATTTAAAAAAAAATCAATATATTGTTGCTATATAAATCATTCAGGCCTTCAAAAAATATTTTATTATTATTGTCCCCCAAAAACTATGATCTTATTTGAGATAAAAATTATTATTAGTAACACAGTAAGAAAACCCTCTTTTTCTCTCTCTCTCGTCTTTGCTTTACTGATGTATCAAAGTTCCTATGGGTCGTAGCTCTGTATTAAATTGACAATATTTACATAATAATAAAGTTGTCCATTAATGTATTCAAAAACTTGAGATGAAACAGTTTTATATGTGTACGAAATATTTTAATAAGAACATTTATTTCTTTGTTTGTTAGTCTGTCTATATGAATAAAAATAATTTTAACTATATTTAATTAAAATTAAACGTGAAAAATATTTTGATAAATAATTTTTAATATATTATAATTAATTTGTTGTATATAGAAGAACAAACAAATGTTCCTTTATTTAAGTATAAAGCATGATTCTTCTCACATTTCCGATGTAATCCTATGTTTGTCATCGTACGCGCCGCTGCTTCGACTTTCTCTAAAGTCGAAGAAAGTTCTGAGACTTCGCTACAACATGCATACAAATTGCATCAAACTCATTGATTTTAGAATTTAAAAAAATGTCTAGAAAATATAGCGAAGAAGAGAGAAGTCATTCAATATTTACATAATATTCACAAATTATAAATTAAATATTTGTTTGTTTATATTCTACGTACTATAGCTCTTAGCCAAAAAACCAATAAAAAATATTATGAACAATATTTTTATCTTTACAAATAAATGGTAATTTTTACAATAATGATTGTACAATTGTAATACAAACTACAATAAATTATTTAAAACTTGTTACTGACATTTCATATTTGTGATTTTTTAAGCGTGAGTCAACTTTATAAAGACAGACCTATCTGAAACTATTCTATAAGTTTTGTGAATTACAAAAATTTATTGTATTGTATCTGAAAGTTTAAATATTGCAAAACATCTTAGTGCCCCTGCTAAGACGAGCCAAGCGAAGCGCAAGGGCTCTACCTTTTCTCGAAGCACTTCGTCGTTATTTTTAACCCTCATAACTTGGGTTTAGATTATTGCAGACTTTACAAAATTCTTGGAATATGATGTCAGTAGTGGACTCATTAAACATATAAAATTTCAATCGCATAGCACTTATACTTTAGATTTTATTGATATCTAAATGTCGACAAGCCACATATATTGACTAAGGTGTAGAGTTTGTGAAGTAAGGGCTTGTAGAGTTAAAAGCTTGGCTCTATATGAGATATGATAACTTTTTGACAATGTGAGGTATATGGTCTTGTCTTGGCTACATCCAATTGTAATATCTATCCAGAATTTCGAGGTTCAAAAATCAAAAGAAATCATTACTTGCAGTTTTTATTAAACACTAATCTAGTTTCATTAAAAAGACAACTTAAATTAAAAAGAAGAACTTTTCTTCCAATAGATAGATGACGCTGTTAATTCCATATTTAGTGTTAGTTATATTTTACATTTTATTCTTCAACATCAACATCAACACAATTTATTTATGATTTATTATAAACTGTCACGCAACTCGACACACACTCGATCTCCTATTACGTATCTCGGTACAAAATTTCATCAAATTTGGCCAAGTAGTTTAAGCGTGAAAGCACAACAGAAAGACAGAGTGACTTTTGTATTTATAATATTAGTTAAAGATTTTCAGCAACTAATATTTACTGTATTTGTTTTAGGCCGGTAGCACACTATACGCGCAGCTTGAAATATGGAAAGCAGCGCGACATGAGAGCTGGAGGAGTCAGTGGACGGAACATGAACAACCCTCGCCTACACCCGCTCCCCCTGGTGCACCTTCTACAGACGATATGAGTGACGGTATGTACCAACCTCTCTTTATATATCACTAGCTTTTGTTGTAGTTATATTAGCCCACAGTAGATCGTCTGTAGACATATTTAATGATTTTATGGGGTAGTCCCCCATAAGGGATGACTCGAAAAAATATTTACACGTGTTTCATGAATTTCAATGAAAAACCTTCATACTGAATTTCATTTGAATAACTTCAAAAACGACAAAGTTTCATACAAATTTTGCAACCCCGTTTTATCCCCTTATGGGGTGAATTTACAAAAATCCTTTCTTAGTGCTCCCCTACGTTTTTAAAGGAACTCATCTGCAAAATTTCAAGTTTCTAACCCTTATAGTTCAGACCCTGCGTTGATAAGTCAGTCATTGAGTCAGCATCTCCTTTTATATATATATATAGATAGATAGACTAATACAAATCGGAAAAGCTTCCAAAAGTTCCTAACTTTTAAATTCTTATTTTTGACACTTTTTTTCGTGATATTTGTATGAAAACAATTTAATAATTAGGCATTCTATAAATACACAAATTAAACACTGACATCATTATATTTGTGTATCAATGTAGTAATTATAATATTAGAAAGAAAAGGAAAACTAAGATTACTAAAGTCAAAATTATTAGAAAGAGATGAATATAATCATTCGTCCTCGCTCGTAATAATAAGATTTGAATAAAACACAATAAAGACAAAATAAATAAATAATAGTTCTTACGATGGAACTTTTTCTATGCCCTTACATCAGCGCTTATATTTTTTAAACTTCTCAACGGATTTTAATGCGGTTTTCGCCAATAGATAGAGTGATTCAAGAGGAAGGTTTATATGTATAACACATGCAAATTATAGTAGAGTAACAGTGCGAAGTCGGGGCGTGTAGCTAGTCATCTAGCAATACATATTTTTGTGCTTAAATAAATATTTAGCGCTAACAAGTATAGATAGAGACACCATAGAGTATAGAACATCAGTCACATCATAGAGACGGAGATGTAGCACGAAGCATTGTAATCACCGTTAGCAAGGACCTACATACAGACAAACGAGTTGATGATGTATGCCCCACTAGATATATCTAACGAGTTACAGAAAGGGGACGGTCAATTCAATGCTTACATAATTTATCTTTTTGCACTCACTCACTTTATATTGATATATTTATTTATTGATTTATAGAAATGTGTAGATAAGATAAATACTTTGTAACGAGTTAATTATATTATTTTAAAGCGATAGTTGGAATTCAGACGAGAAACGTTTTATGTCTGTTCATGACATGTTTTCAGGTAACTGCAGAAATATACTGTCTGCAAAAATAGATGTATTATCTTGGAAATATTATGTTTTCAAATCCAATGTAAATCATTAGAAAAATAACGGATTTCATTTTTAAAAATTCAAATCATTTTCAATCACCTTTAATCAAGATACTTACGAGTATAAAAACGAAGATGTGTGTTTGTTAAGAACCAATACTAAACTACTACTAACTAACCTAACCTCACTTAGGGTGTGTCAAATGAAGCGATTCCATTGTTTCTAACATCTCATCTCTGGTGGAAACGCAGCCTAATACCACCAAGAATACATTTAGTTATTAGTTAAAAGAATAAATAGTCAAATATTTGTACTCACTGTGGAGTGAAATATTTACAGAACACTCTTGGGAATGTTCCTCTTAATTCATTAATTTCTTCATAAAAAAAATAAACACCACAGATCAATAACGGAGCCTAATAACACTAAGAATGTATTAATTTAATTATTAGTTAAAAAATAAATAGTAAAATATTTGTACTCACTGTGGGGTGAAATATTTACAGAACACTCTTGGGAATATTCCTCTTAATTTAATAATTTTTTCATAAAAAAAATACACAACACAGAGCAATACTTCCAGAAATTACCTCTTACATACAAACTGACAAATTTCACGTCACTATAACTCAGTATAGACGATAAAATGCGTTTTTAATAATGGAGAATTAATTTCAAATAATAAATATCTACTACCCAGCAGCTGGTAAAGCTAAAAAAAGTGTTGATAGTAGCACAGGAAACTGTTAGCAATTATCAGTATCAGTTCGCATTCCATATGTGTGTGTGTGCTATAGTTTATAGCTCTTATACAAATGTTTAGGTAAAAGAAAGCTTTTATATTGTTTGTATAACAAGGAATGATATATGTTTACGAAGAACAAATTTTATATACCAGACTAAACAATGTTTAAAAATAAAATATTATAAATAACTTTATTCTGTTGCGTAGTTGCCATCTTGATTTTTTGATATAATAATAAATAAAAAAGGTTAAATATAAGCAATATTAAGACACTTAAATATTTGCGTATTCAGATTTTATTTTGTCAAAGATTTTAAATGGCTGGATTAATTTTTAAAGCATTTAAAAGACAGCATAAGCTATCTTTAATCCTAGAAATATTTTATTGGTACTAAAATCAGTATAAATTTAAAGTGAAATAGGAAATGATAGCCATTAATCTACATAAAATTTTTTAGTCATCAATTTGATGATTCTCGTCATAAATTTGATTATTATAGCCTATAATTCCTTATAATTCAGATAAAATAAAATATTTTGATGTCCAATTAAGTTTTAATGAACTAAACATTAAGACAGTATCAAAGTATTAATCTAGACTCATTTAGATTGTATATCATTCAAAGTAATATATTCGCGGGGCTCCTATGGGTCGTAGCGTGGTGTTATATGGCCTGTAGTCTTCCTCGATTAATGGAATATCCACCTCTAATTTTTTTTTTAGATCTTAGTGAATCTGCAATCAGTCCTAGGACTGTTTGGAAGTGAATTAGCGTTTGCAGTGATTTCATTGGGAATATCTCCTGCCAAGTTAGGCTATCCGTCGCTTTAGCCGTTCTAGAGGTTCGTGGACACTGAGCAACACCGCCAGTCTGTTTGGGTGTTGTTTTATTCTTTTTTTGTACTTGGCCGCCGACTTCCGAACTTCGTCCTTCACCGCGTTAATGTTCAAATACTCATGGAGTTCTGAATTCTTGATAAACCATGAAAAAGTAGCCATTTGTTTGCAAATAGAGTCTTCTGCCTTTTGTATAATGAATCACATGCAGATCCCCAAAGTTGAATTGTCAACGTCCAGATTGGTGATTCCACCACTTGAGATTAGTGCGGTCAACGAAACAAACTCTTCAGCTCTATAACATTAGTATAGAGTCTGCAGAACCCTTGGAATAGGAATAGCTTGAACTTTTTCTAGCAAATATCAATATCGCCTTCCTGCCATTCTAGATCAGAATCTAGGAATTGATATAGATTTTTATGAACGGTTTCTTAAGTGACCTTGCTGTCCGGTGCTGAGTAAGTGGGTCTTCGGGAAACGTTATAAAAACCTGCACCTTCTTATAAGGGCTTGAATAGAACTCATTCACTGATTGAATCTAACTGTACTTAGCTTATACAAGTAATATTAAATCAATGTCTTCGAATACTAGAAACTAGATATACAGTCCCATGTAATTTTGATCAAAATAGTGCTCGGTTAACTATAGCTTTTTTGTGCTTCCCAAAACTCCAAAATAAGCACACGAAATTACTGTGACATCTTGAAGAAGTAATACACATATACTGAGATAACAAATACCGAGTATATGAAACTTCCTTCCTTTATTTGTCCTAAAACTTTTTTAGGGTTTTTATAAAAGCAGTGATGGCCCAGTGGTTGAGACTTCAAGTCTTACTTGGGAGGTCCGGTTCGATCCTGGGCACACACCTCTGACTCTGAGTTATGTGTGTTTTAAGCAATAAATTATTATAACTATATAACTTGCTTTGTCGGTGAAGGAAAACTTCGTAAGGAAACCTGCACTCCTGAGAGTTCCCTAAAGCTCTCAAAGGTGTGTGAAGTCTGCCAACCCGCACTGGGCCTATGGCCTAATACTCTCTTCATTCTGAGGAGGAGACCCGACTTAGCAATAGGCCATTGACGTGATGATGAATGATAAAAGCACTGTGACTTGATACTTATAATGCTTAAATGGGTGTTCATTTGATGGACATAGTTTTGTATCTATTACTAATTTCGAAGTTTCGTTCATCTAAAATCTTTTAGTTTCATACATGACCTTCAATTTAGGACACATAAACAAACAGACAGTATAACATACAGTAAACACTCGTCTGTTAATGGCTGGAATCTATTTAAAGAGGCAAGTATTGCTACGAGATAGAGTTACAAGCATATTGGATTGGCAAGGGCGTGTAAATTTGGAAAACTAAAATAACTATTTATTTGAGGTTAACCGACACTGCCCTCGCTTCGACTATATATAAATTGAATATAGCCTTTATATATAATTTTATTTACGGTATTTCTTTATATTGATTGACTTGACACTACTTTTTTTAGTTCTCACTTATTATCACGAACAGTGCCATGTAACGAAATGTTATCTAATCCATTTAACAGTGAATCTAAATACGAGCAAAAGAAAATAAAATATAAAACTTATTTCTTTACTTCATTATTTAGATGATTTAGACTAGATTTTCGTGCTAAAAACAATTATAGTATTTTTAAATTTATTTAAATCTATCAATTTTAATAAATAAATATATACACGTATTTTTATTTTGGCTTTATCCGATCACTCTTACACACTTAAGCTCAGATTATGAGTCTACAGTAGACATTTTTAGGAATTAAATATATTTTTAACAATATTCTTTAACTAATCGCCCCGCGCAACTTTGTCCGCGTCATGCTCCGCTCCTATTGGTCTTAGCGCAATAATATATAGCCGATAGCCTTCCTCAATATATGGAATATCTGACACTGAAAGAATTTATCAAATCGGACCAGTAGTTCCTGAGAATAGCGCGTTCAAGCAAACAAACTCTTTAGCTTTATATATTAGTATAGATTCGTTTGTAGTACTCTACATAGTTTATATCACACTGTTGTAATTGTGGAAATTTTATCAAAATACAATTAATAATACTTGAGATTACCTCCTACATACAAAGTTACACACTTAACCACTACAATACTAATATAGATACATCATGGAATTAAGGTTCTATTTTAAGCACATTATGCAATTTAGTTACATAAATAACACGTTATATAATGTTATTATTATTGACACAATACAGCATTTAGCAATCACTTTTATGCTCCGTCTTATAACTGTTTATTGATGTGATTATTATTGTATGTATCTGTATGTGGCCGATTGTGATGAAATTTTATTTGAAAGGTAGTTTAATCGAGATGGTTCCTAGCTATAATTTGTGAAGATCTGGTCACCCGTTTGAAGACTATCAGCTAATTTCTAAAAAAATATTTGTATATTACTTTTTATTAACATATTGCGTGCAAGAAAGAGTTTGAGACTTGATAAACTAATCATATTTTATATACAATAATTAATGACTAAACGAACTTACATGTAAGTGAAGTTCAATCGTAATTATTTGAGAGCTTCGTTCGAAAATATTAGAGTCCCTCCCTCCTAAATATACCCTGAATCATAAAATCGGAAACAACTCAGCAGATCTAAACTAACTGATATATATGAATATCGAGAACGAACGAACTATCGAATAAATATGCCTTAGTACTAATAAAAATATTATTTCCAGCTGAAGAAGATCCAGAATCTGCTGGCACAAGTACAACACAAGGAGGTGGTAAAGTGAAGACTGGCAGCACACACATACATCTATGGCAGTTCCTTAAGGAGTTGCTGGCGTCTCCACACATACACGGCTCGGCGATACGGTGGTTAGACCGAAGTGAGTATAATATCTTTATCTTGTAATTCACCTTTTTACTATAAGTACAAATATTTCGTGAGAGTCAGAACTACGTTAAAGTATAAAATTTGATAACAGACGTGGTTCTATTTTTTTATATATTTCTAAAACCAACACCACTGAACCCACTATAAGAACCTATAGTTTCTACTATCTTATAAGTTTTATCAAGTCTGTTCAGTAGTCTTACGTTGTAATATACGTTTATTATTCTTATGGAACTAACAAGCTCTAGTCGTTGATAAATTATTATAGCGCGCACAATTTTTTAATAAAAATAATCTTCTAAGTAACATAAATAAAATATAATCCATAAGAAATTGAAACTGGTGAAGCAAGTGACAGTTAATATTGATACATGTACGATATTTAGTTATTTACTAGCAATTAGATATAAAAACAATTTAATTACACTATCATTTGAACTCGTTATCTAATAATTATAATTTTATTTATTCAAAACATAAACTTAGTTGGAATTCAGCTGTTTACATCAATTGAAGCATAATTATGAGGTGATAGGCAGTAATGCCATTTCAAATGAATTATTAAACTGCACACGACCGATAGAACAATAACATTTGATTTACATAAAATAGCTTTACTAAAACTTAGGAATAATGAATATGTTGAGACACCTTGGTATTTTATAATGTTTTATGGTAATACAGATGCTAATATATTAAGGAAAGGTTATCGGTCTTAGAGCTAAGTCATCGTCACTATATTGCTTCCAAAAATATTGATAGATGTAATCTATATACGTTATTTCAGTAAGATTATCCCACTTATTATAATTTGAATAACATGTTGTTACTTACAGTTTATCTCCATCACTCTTTATCAGACAACTTGATATAAATCCTTGTTTATCAAGATTCATTTGTAATAATTCTATTCAATAATATCCTATTAAAACTTGATTTCTGATCTAGTACAAGTTTTATCGACCAAGATTTTAAACAATAAACTTTACGTCCGCAATAAAATCAAGTATTAAATACTAATGCTTCTATTTTATTAAATACTAATGTTTAAACATGATGAGCATGAGGAGTGAAGTAATCTCGTATTGCCACTCCTTTATAGAAATCTTAGTCGCCTAAAAGGATCATTATATCCTAAATTTAGTTTTGTTTGTTAAAGACATTGTGATATTTTCTTTAGTGTGATATTATTGAGATAAATATGTCAAAATGATTTGTCATACACTTGTTGTTACCAATATGTTTTGTGTAAGACGCAACAGTTTCATGACAATAAAAGCTACTTGTTGTTACGTAATCTGCAGTTTTCTTTGTCTTGTTACTAGCCCATAATAATACCAGCAATTTACAGATACATTTTAATTGGTTAAAGGCACGGAAACGAGTCACTTTAGTCGTAAAAATTAATTTTATGAATACGATTGATCGTCTGATGTCGAATCGATTTGGTTTTTTGTTCATCATGTTAATGGGCGAGAATTTGGTTGCGACGAACTTGAAATTCAAGATGCAAAGTCCAATAACATTCATTCTGATATATTCTGATGATTACGATTTCTTCTAAATGCTATGACCATTTGGCAATCTGTTCTTCCAACTTTGGGAGCTTATCAGAGTTAAGTTTACAAATAATATTTACCGTTGCATCGTTACATCCAAATAGTAAGTCTTAGAGTTATTTCTTGTACAAATCTTGTCGTTATTCATTCAATTATGCGTAAAAGTTCTCGGATAATCCCTGTATAGTCCAGTTCACGTGAAATCATTGTTATTAACTAGGTGTTCTGCGCTCGTATCTCTTGGTGGTAATCCATTGCGACATTCTCAATCCAAGGTAAACGAGCCATTTACTTGCCATCTGTTAGGTACTCTATAAAACACTCTAAAGGTCTTTTTGCGTCGTGACTCGATATATACTGGATATACCGATACAATGCCTAGATTTACTGCTATTATTGTTAACACGTCTATTTTTGGTATTAACGGCGGTTTTATGGTAATTTTAGATATATTGATTATATGGAATTCTCTGACAACAGTCACGAGAATGGGAATTTTATTAGTCCTTTATAAATTCTAGGACATTTATTTATAACTTAGTTCCGATTCCAACTTACACACACAAACAGCGTTACCAAAAAATTTGAAACAACTTCAAAGCTTAAATGTAAATTTAACTTACAAAAAACAATTGTCTTATTACCATACCTATAAAACAATACTTAATTCATGTCATGTTCCTCAGGTAACGGAGTATTCAAAATTGAAGATTCAGTCCGAGTAGCCAGGTTGTGGGGCAAGCGAAAAAACAGACCCGCGATGAACTATGACAAGCTGTCAAGAAGTATTCGGCAGTACTACAAAAAAGGCATCATGAAGAAAACGGAAAGGAGTCAGAGGCTTGTGTATCAGTTCTGCCATCCGTACTGCTTATAATAATTTAAGTTATTTGTACATGTATATTTATTGTAAATAAGGGCGTGTGAGAGCCGCGGTAATGCGGACACTTAGACAACTGGTTGCGTTTTACGAAGTACGTAAAGCGAAACGCAGTTTTAGAGTTTGTCGATGTAGTAAGGACGAGTGTTCATACGACATCGATTGACACTCCTCCATTTAATTCGAGAAAGGTAATTTTCTCTAGAATTATTTTGGACGGAGATAATGTTTGTGCTAGCATTAAGTTCTTTTTTACCAGCGATTAGACGACGATACTCGATTATTTGATTAATCATTGCGATTAGTCGTTCGTCAGTCGAAAGCTGGTAATGTTTATCCCATATATCTATGATATATTTCTAGTACGTTCTATGAACTTTTAGGTAAGCGATTTGTAAATATTCGAATTTGAACGAGCATACGTTTGCTCTTAATATTATGAAGAGGTAATTCTCATATTATGATTAATTTATATAGTTTTACAGTAAGTAAAATATAGTTTAATATTTAAGTGACGTTTAACGTGTTTTTTTTAATTCATTTGTGTGAGTACACACATATGGGACACTTGCAATGTAGGTGTAGTTTGACAATGGCGGCTGAATTTGAATTGGTTTTGTAAATTTGAAATTTTGTGCCAAATAGATGTTGATAAATAGAATTTATTCGGGACAAAATATGTCTTATCGGTAACCCGCCGATGTAAAATTGTAATATACATAATTAAGGACGGTGTTGGGATATCGGGATTAGGTTAAGTAATCTTAAACACGACGCAGTTAGTGTCAGCAATAATATTATTGGACCAAACTAATGTAGATTTTATGAATCATGTAATTATATGTTGCATTAAATTAAATGGCCATTTATGTATAACCTACTTTTATTTGATCCCTTCCGAATATAATAACAGGTGACTGTTGAATAACGATTACAAGGTGTATCTTCTAATTAATCAAATTATATCTTATCTATTACATATTTAGTATTTTTGTTTTTCAATTTTAAAGATGCACCTGATAAGCAGTTTATATTATTTTTAAAAAAAAGGTTAAGCTGGTAGAAATTTCTGGATGTTTTATAATTTAATAAAATTTCTAGCATCGCAATAAAACAGTCGGTATTGCACATATTTTAATCCTAAATCCCCATTTAAATAATGCGTTCAATAATGCTAATTTAAAAAAAAAATATAGCTACTCTATTTAAAGCAACTCTCAATAACATAATAAAGTGTTCTATCTCAGTCTACTAAGATACATATAGGAACTTATCTATTCATCATCACGACCCTTCAGGCCCACTGCTGAGCCGGGTGTTCTCAGAATGAGGAGGGTATTAGGCCATAGTCCATCACGCTGCCCCAGTGCGGGTTGGTAGACTTCACACACCTTTGAGAACTTTTTGGAAACTCGGAGGAAAACATCGTGAGGAAACCTGCACTCCTGAAGTGCAGGTTTCCTCACGATGTTTTCCTTCACCGTTAAAGCAAATGATGTTTAATTGCTTAAAACACACATAACTCAGAGTCAGAGGTGTGTGTCTGTGTGGGGGATCCAACCTCGGACCTCCCGAGTAAGACTTTAAGTCTGAACCACTGGGCCATCACTGCTTGACTTACTTACTACTACTACTACTTACTTATCTATTCCCATGTCCAAATTTCTTTTAAAATAAATTAAATTTAGATTAATTTATATAACATAAAAACTACCCCCATTTTTATGAGGAAGTCTTGCAAAGTTAGTATTGATTGCGCAGTTAAGATTCTGAAAGACAAGCGGGTATTATATTCCTTAAATGAATTTGACAAATATTTGGTTAGTGTTGCCAGAAAAAAATAGTGTTACCATTCTTAGTTATAGCAGTAGTAGAATGAACCAATAATGTTTTCATGTGGCAGAAAAAATATAAACTTCTGTCACCTATATAGTTATTGGTATTTATCAGCGACTAAAAAGTATCAAAATCGCTTATCACAGTACAAATTTAGCCAAACTCATAAAACTATTTAAACCGTAATATCTGTAACTAGCAATATAATAAAGTAAAGCATGGCATATGCATATTTTGGGTCGTTGCATCACGTTGCGCAAATCTGACGTCATCAGCCGACGAATTCTTGGAGTGAAAGTGCCTTTCCATAGAGAGGGGAGGGCGACCTCGGAAGGTAAGATTTTATTGAATGAGATACATGTTTGAACTTGTCTTTTATTAACTTTCGTTACGTGATGAGCTTTGATGTATTTAGTAGTGAATCTATTTAACTACTACTTTAAATTAGATGTAGGTTACCTGTATTATTATATTATATGGAACGTACGGCCAGCCCTCGCTTCGCTCCGGGTATTTGAAGAAATATTATAATTGATGTCCTTGAATTGTCACTCTGTCATAGTGTAGTTTTTTATTATTTGGAGAAAATATAGAAAAAAAAGAGAAATGCGATAGATAATAAAAGCGAGGAGGACAGAGCAAAGATAAAAATGAAAGAGATAGATAAATGAGAGAAGGACAGAGAGAGCAAGGCTATAGAGAGATAATAGAGAGACAGGAAGTGAAGAGACAGAATGAAAAAAGATAAAAATTTAAATAAAGAGTAGAAAGAGGATCTGATTGTGTCATCAAAATGGCTATATTCTGTTCATTAAAAAATGTATATGGCAACACTAACTGTCACTCGGGAATAGTGTAGTTATCTATCAAAGAAAGATTTTTTTAAATCGGATCAGAAGTACCAGAGAAAACATTTACTGTACAAAATGGCCACGTTATGGTACTTAAATGGTCATATCTTTCAAATTATAATATTTATGGCAACACCACATAGCCTATGTTACTGTTAACTCTGTTTGTCTGTCGCGCTTTCACGCCAAAACTACTGTTTAAATAATAAATTAAATTTTATATATAGATAGTTTAGAGGATGAAAAAAGACATAGGCTACTTTTTGATTGAAAAAAAAACATATGTGTCACGTAAGGGTAGGCTACTTAGTTAACAAGAAGCAAAGATACAAGTTACCCTCAATCTCTGTTCTCCAACGATCATAGAAAAAAAGAGGATACCGCAAGTACGCCCGATTTGTGTCCCACTGAAACTCCGCTTAATTCAAAAACTCCGCGCATCGCTCGTTAGTCGGCATTCGACCGTCAGTGCGAGAGCTGTCAGTTTAGCGTCATAAAATATTGCAAAATGCCGTCTTGTGTAATTAAAACGTGTAAAAATTATACTAGAAAGCACAATAAAGCTACTGGTATTACATTTCATAAGTGAATAGCTCTTCAAACACAATATTTTATATGAAAAATAAAAATTTATAATTTCATACATTTACTCAAGTTGGATAAAGTGGAGACGGCTTCTACAAAAAATGGAGGATAAACGTTAAATTCCGTCATAAAAATCGTAAATATGACTATGTCACCCTGGGTTTAGTCACCCAGTTATGAATCTATTGACACCTCATTCATTAAAATTGGTTCAGTGGAACATATACACATATATACATAGATGCATAAATAGACTACCAAAATCATCATCTTTCTGAAGGCTAACCTAATAAAAGTACGATATGATGAAAATTACAGTCGAGGCGCAAACTCACGAGTCATGAAAAATACTTAATGTAAGTAAGAATATTATTTACATGCAATAAAATTTAATTAAAAAAGAAGAAAGAGAAGAAGAAAGGGAAGAAGAGAAAGAAGCCGCTATCCATACTTTTGAGCCTGGCAGAATACGTCAACTACGATACGTTAGACGCGACGTCGCATTTGATTAACGTTTTAGTTTGAAGTACTGTATCTACTTTTTTTCTATGATCGTTGCTGTTCTCTGTGTTATCTGGTTGTCTGTCTGTGTTCCAAATGAAATAAGATTTTGCCGTTTTACAATTAAAAAGACAAATCCAAATCTAAGCAATACATTACATAATATACAAATTATATAGAAAAAATTACGCAAAAATAAATCTTATATATAAAATTCTCGTGTCGCAATGTTCGTTACCATACTCCTCCGAAACGGCTCGACCGATTTTAATGAAATTTTGTGTGCATATCGGGTAGGTCTGAGAATAGGTAAACATCTATTTTTTATGCCCCTAAGTGATAAGGGTGGCCCACCCCAATTTTTTAAAATTTATATGACAAAACGTTTGCCGGGGCAGCTAGTCTTATACTATACTAGCTAATATTGACTTCGAATTGGCTTTCAAAAGCTTACATCCCAAAAGTTAATATGGTCGTTTAGTTTTCTTAAATTTTCTAATTTTCCGCACAACTTTTTAAATTTTTTGTTCCATAAGAACCTTCTCCTGACGATAAAAAACAAAACAAAAAAAGAATTACCGAAATCGGTTCAGCCGTTTACGCGTGATACCGTGACCAAGGGAAATAGGGATTCATTTTTATATATAAGACTAGTTGGCTGCCCTCGCTTCGCTCCGGGTATTTAAAGCAATATTATAATTGATGTCCTTAAATTGTCACTGTGCAATTGTGTTGTTTTTTATTATTTGATAAAAAGTTATAAAAAGAAAAATAATAGAAACTAATATAAAAGAAAAGCGACAGATGATAAAAGAGGGAGGGCAGAGCAAAAATAAAATTGAATAGGTAAAGGAGAGAGAGAAAGAGAGAGAGAGAGAGAGATAATCTAAAGAAAGAAAGTGAAAAGAGGCTAATTATTCTGAACAGATAAATATAAAAATTAAAGATAGAAAAAAGAGAGGATGAGAGACAATGATAGTATTATAAAACGAAGAGAGACGGAAATACTATAGACTTTTCAGTGAAAGAATTTTTAAAATTTAAAATATAGTAACAACAAACTGGCCATATTCTATTAATTAAAAAATATATATGGCAACATTAAATCACCTTTGTCTCTCGCGAATAGTGTAGTTTTCTAACATTGAAAGAATTTTTAAAATCTGATCAGTAGCAAAAAAAGGCCATATTGTACTAATTAAAAAATGTATATGGCAACACTAAATCCCCTTTGTTTCTCACGAATAGTGTAGTTTTCTAACCTTGAATGAATTTTAAAAATCTGATCAGTAACGACAAAGTATTAGCTATTTTCTATTAATTAGAAAATGCATATGGCAACACTAAGTCACCTTTGTTACTCACGAAAAGTGTAGTTTTCTATCAGCAAAAGAATTCTTATAATTGGATTAGTAACAAGGAAATGGCCATATTCTATTATTTAAAAAATGTACATGGCAACACTAATTCACTTTTGTCACTCACGAATAGTGTAGTTTTCTAACAGTGATTGAATTTTTAAAATCGGATTAGTGACAACAAAATGGCCATATTTTATTATTTAAAAAAGGTACATGGCAACACTAATTCACTTTTGTCACTTACGAATAGTGTAGTTTTCTATCAGTGAAAAAAATTTTTAAATCGGATTTGTAGTTCCTGAGAAACTCTTCAATTTACAAAATGACCACCTTATAGCACTTAAATGACCATATCTTTTAAATTAGAGTATTTATGGCAACACCACATAGCCTATGTTACCCGGAAAGGATGTAGCTTCCCATCGGTGAAAGAATTTTCGAAATTGGTTCAGGACTTTTCGAGCCTATTCGCAACAAACAAACAAACATACAAACAATCAAATCTTTCCTCTTTATATAATAGTATAGATAAAATGAATCCCTATTTCCCTTAGTCCCTTTTGACAGCAATTCGAATTGAATTTCAATATTCATAGTTAAGACAGGACAACGACTGTACGAATCAATAAAAGTAAATGTTTACTAGGTATATATGTATTTTCGATTATTTCTTAGTCAGGAAAATTTGAGTATTGGTAGCTCAGTGGTTCAGGCGTTGGATACTGACGTGGCCCCCTCCTAACACAATTTTAGCCTAGTTGGAGGGGTTAAAGAATACTAGAAGTATGTGATTCTACCTGCTAGTAATCTTTAAAAAAAAGTCGCTTACTAGACATAGACATTAAACATGTTCTAATCATTAATAAATAAATTAATTTCATTAGAAATAATTGTAACATTAATCCTAAGAATATTTAAATAATTGTTATGCATTTATTTTCCAATTAAAATGATCTAGGTTAGTAGTACAGTCTACAGATTACACAATAAATATGAAATACTTGTCCAACAATTGAGAAGTTTGAATACCTCTCACTAACTGACTCACTTAAATTATGAAATGTTAGGAACTAAAGCTTATTTTTTTTTAAACTAAATAATTAGAATCCTGGTGATTCAGTTGAGGAAATTTAAAATATTATCTTTTGGATTTTTTTATTGATTCTGTACCAGTTCGTACCTTTGTCATTTCATATGGGAATGGGGATTAAAAAAAAATTATAGTATCATGGAATACCCCATATGTTTTTTTATACAAATGACACATCTTAAATTCTCAAATTTGAATTTTGCTGTTGGTAAACTGACCGAGACCAATGTCTATGTATATGGACAGCACTTTTCCAACGGCAAAGTTAAGTTTGTTTTTTAAGCTTTATTTTTTTGATTGTCTAAATTTAATATTATCTAGCTGACCCGCCCTCGCTTCGCTGAGGTATATCGGAATTCACTCGCTCATATTTTGTTTTCTACAAACATTGTTCTGATAATAACTTTTTCATCTGTAGTCGCAGATTCATTCACGTGTTGCTCCGCTCCTATGGGTCGTAGCGAGATGTTAAATAACCTAAGTTACTCCTTGTTACACCAGCTATCTACCAGTGAAAGTCCCGTCAAAATCGGTTCAGCCATTTCAGAGATTATCCGGAACAAACGAAATTATTCGCATTCAATAATTATTCGCGAAGTAATAATATTGATTTCTGTATTATATTATATATATGATATTGTGAAATGTTACCTGAACAAATGAAGGAAGTGATTTTAATAAATTGCATATAATCAATATGTAATGAATGCTTGTAATACATATGTATATGTCGACGTAATTATGTTATTATACAATTAATCTACCCTAAGAATTTAATACTCGCTTGCTGTCCAGTCCTCACTTGTCTAGAGAATATTTTTACACATCACCAGTCAAACTTGATCTTCCATTCTGTTCAAATTAGTTCTAGCAGCGAGCTCTAAAAAAAATGGTGATCGCGAGTATGCACATGACGTATTAATTAATATTTCACCGACTTTTTTTAATTTTTTTATTAGTTTTGTCGCAATTATAGAATCCGAAGTGTTATTGTTTGATCTGTGAATTAAAAAAATATGACTAACAGCTAATTTTCCTTCTCGTAAATTTAGGGGTGGGGTTATATCATTTTTATTTTTTGATTTTAGGCGTTTTGACTTTAGCTTTACAGAGAAATATTTTTTCAGAGTTGGCAACATTGAATGAAGGGTTACTATAATGCTTAAATAGAACTCTTCATTTTTCATCCATAATAAAGCAAAAAGTTCAAAGTCCACGCTATAAAGACTTTTTTTTAAATATATTCAACCTTCACAGATACCGCAAAGGATTCTTACTTTTAATTTTTAATCTGTGCATAGGCTTTCTGGAGCGTAACCTTAATAATAAATTATTCAAATAACTACACAATTTAATATCTAATACAGTTTAATACTTGTAGTAGGTATATATTATGAATTAATTTAAATAATTAAATAATAATTTCCTCCTTTATCGCCTGTTGTTTAACTCGAATGCTGTGCTTGGTTCAAGTTATAAGCTCGAGCGACATCAAAAATTTGACATATAATTAACAAGTGCGAATCGGACTCGCACGCATAATGATTGTATGTTGAATGGGCACCCCCCTTAAATATTTATTTTATTCTGTTTTTAGTATGTGTTGCTTAGGGGCAACAGAAATACATCATTTGTGAAAATTTCAACAGTCTAGCTATCACGGTTCATGAGATACAGTCTGGAGATAGACAGACGAACGGAGAGCGGAGTTTTAGTTATAGGGTCCCGTTTTTACCTTTTAGGTATTAGACCCTAAAAATTAAACATGGACAAGGTCTGCATAACAAAAAGAGTGAGTGAGATAGATATAGTCAGTGAGTTGGTGGTCTCAACTACAAATCAGTAATATACTACACATTATAGAATAGAATTTATGGTAGTTATGAGATGCTGAGTATAAGTGAGTGAGTGAACGGTTCGATTACACCTCAGCGAAGCGAGGGCTAGTATAAAATAAACACACTTCTTATTTTTTGCACATTGGTTTTGCTGTTTAAAATCTGAGTCGTACTTAATATCATACTAGCGACTCGCTCCGGCTTCGCACGGTTACTTTTTCTACTATATTATACATGTATTATACATATAAACCTTAAATCACTCTCTGTATTAAAAAAAACCGCATTAAAATCCGTTGCGTATTTTTAAAGATATAAGCATACACAGGGACAGACAGACGGGTAGCGACTAGCGGGGTGCTAATCCTTTCATATTAATTATTGAAGTGAAACTTCTTTAGAATCGTTGTGATTTCAAACCGGATGCAACGGAAAAAACGACAGGTAAAAGACACAAATACAAAAATGTGTAGGATGAAGCCAGCAAAGAATGAGACAGAAATATACATACTATTTTATATTATCGGTCTCTCCTCTTTGTGCCATACTTCGTAGCGTCCCCACTCCCGTCTTCTAAGCATAGTCGCCTATAATTAGTGAGCCAGAGCGAGAGAGCAGATGTCGGTGTGTATGTATATTGCACACTGTTTAATAGTTGCATGTATTTGAGCATTTAACGTGTGTTAGTGTATGTGAAAACTACGTGAGCTAATACTACTGTACACTGTATGCGGCTGCGTATTACAGCTTTTTAGTAAGATGTCAGAGTGGTGTGTTATTATCTAACAGTGTGTTTGTGACTATTTTTATATATATTCATCTCATTCTTTTGTCGATTTACTGAAGTTTCACTTCTATCGTGTGTGAATCGCACACACACCTTTTTTTTTTGGAATACGAATAAACGCTTGTATCTTACATTTTACACGTATTATAGGCGTTGGCTAAAGGTCGGTTACATTCCAAAATTGTGAGTCCAGTGCAATCACCACCTGGTACGGCGCGGCGGCGCTTTGCCATAAACCATTTCATTCTATTAAAGACTTGCGGCACGCCCGCGCCAACGCGCCTTCGTCTATATTTCGCATTTCAATCACTATCTCAAAAATAACTTGGTAACTTTACCAACAATACATATCCATATAGTCGACGACGATTAGTATTCCTTAATCCCTCCAAGTAAGCTAAATGCTTGTGTTAAGTTAGGCCACGTCAATCGGCCAGTATACCTATAGTTTAAAACAAAACTTTACAGAAATATTACCGACAGCTGTCAGAACTCGTAGGAAATGTAAAAAAAGAGAATTGGTTTATTTAATAGTTAAACAAGAATTAAATGCAATAAGATACGTACCGGTGATGCGATACATCGTTTCCTTTAAGCCGTTAAAGGTATTTTTAAATTCGTGACTTTACCGCTCTCTATAGTTACATATATAGCGAAAAACTTTGAATTTAGGGCCCATTTATTGGAAACACTTTCCTTAGTCCGCAACGTGAACTAGTTGTGTTCATAAATACAATCCATTATATAAATAAAAAAAAAATTAAAACTTCAATTTTAAATTTCGCGCTAAATTACAAAGAATACAGTATTAATTCGACACAAGTTTATAAAATTTTAAATTATAACGTATTTTAAAATTTTATGTTTAACTTAAAAACAATATAACATTTCACATAATTGTGTTTACGTGAAAAGGAATACATTTTCGAATGACGTCAGAATGACGTCATTGGCGTGTGACATTTGACATTTGTAGTTCAGAGCTCCTTTGTTTTTAATATTAGCAAAGTTTTTCAGTCACGTAGATAAGTAGAAAAATAGCAATTATGTAAACAAATATGAAACACTATTTGAAGTTTAAAGTTCTTTGGTTAATTTGTGATTTTGTTTGATTATTATATTTTGTGTGGGTGTGAGAACTATCAATATGAAGCCAGGGAAGGCTGGGGAAAGTAAAGAGGAGGTAGTAGAAGTACATACAGCTTGCCGGTCTCCTTCTCCTAAACAAAAAGCTAAGGAGCGTTCTCGCAGTCGGTCGGGTTAGTAGAATATTAAATCCCCTTTTCAATTAAAAGTTAGTTCACTATGAGGTTGTGTTTCCACCAGAGATGTGACTTTAGTTCGCTTTACTTATTCAGCCTTGCTCAGTGTGCCAAATTAAGCGATTTTATTGGCTCTAAATAAATCCTCACTCATCCTTAGTGAGATACATACACAGTCTTAGAATTCAGCGGCGTCCTGCGGGCGGGTAATTGAGTATTACCGACACAGACTTAAAAAGGCCTTACTGTTGTAAAAAATAAATATTTAAAGAATTGTAAAAAATATCTTGTTTATATATTAAAACTAGTCTTCTTCCATATTTTCCAGGTTCACGTAAGTTATCCAATGGACATGCACAGGAAATACCTGAGATAGCTGAAGAAGCATCAGATAAAACAAAACGGGAAAACTGGACAAAATCTGAACAAGAATCCCTAGATACAGAACTTCCTATTCATGATCAAATAAAAATGGGTATACTTGGTTTTGTAGAAAAGGAAATTAAGAAGTCGGATAAGAATCCCTCTTTTGTATTTTATTCTCATGATCCCAATGGTTTAGATGAAAAATTTATGAAAACTCTTTCGAGGCCTTCGAGTGGACATAAAGAAAAGCGAAGTCCTTCTTATAGGAAAAAGAAAAGACATTCATCAAGACATCGAGACAGGGATCTACATGATTTTGAAATACCCGGTTCTAGTCTTATTGCTTTAGAAAAGGTAAAACTATAAACTAAAGTTATTAAGAAATAAAGTTTTTAAATTTATGTGGGAGGTAAACTCAATATAAGATTCAAAATTATATATTTTTTTAAAGTGGTAATCACAACTTTCAGGTAGATGACTACTTAAAAGAATATAATAAGGAAGAAGTAGTAACGCTTAGTGGGGAACTGGAGATAGAGGCAAAAGATGTTGAAAACAATAATGGTACAAAGGAGTTACGACACAAACCAAGGAAGACTCGAAGGAAAGTCAGGGACGAGCAGGATAGTAACGCTAATGGAAGGGATGTTAGCCCAAAAGTTTTTAAAACAGCCAGCAGGCCAAAGACAACGACTAAACCTGGTAAGATATTATGTAATCACAAAATCAAATCCAGGAATAAACATTGTCTATCAGATAATTTTTTGTCTAATTTTTTTTAAAACTTCACTTTACATTTCAGCTCGACCCACAGACCTAACAACAATGCTAGAAAGTCTGGAATCTTCATCATACCATGACCAATATATAGACAATCCATTTTCATCACCTTCACCCCTCACATCGCCTAATGATGAACGATTAGATCCATTTAAGAGAAGAACAGAGAAAATATATTTGCAAGGTGGTGGAACATTCCGGGCTGTTTCAAGGGATAGAATCTTGGAATCCCAACAGTCACGGGATGGTGATAAATATTTGAGGTAATGTAGGTTTTATTTCTGTTAAGCAATATTAAAATGCTTAACAGAAACAGTTCATTTCAGAAACAAACATAAAAATTTTAATATATTGACTTTACATAATTACTTTATCAAGCATAGCTATTTGTACCTTTAGAACACATATACAGAGACACCATGTTTGTACCTTTAGAAGTAAATGTTTTCTATTTTTATTTTATCTTATTAATCTATATTTAGTCCTATTTATAGGACAGGATGATTGCTCAGAAAGGAATGAAAAAAATTTTTTTTGAGCATATTCAATCTATAAATACAAACTTTAAAATAAAAAGTTAAAATGACTTGGAAGGAACGGGTTAACTTAGCTAATCTCAATCAATTATATGTATAATATTTTATTTTACAATAGACTAGTGAGATAAATAAAAAAAATAATACTTCATCTACATCTACTTTATATATAAATACTAGCTGACCCAGCAAACGTTGTTTTGCCACTGTGGGCCACCCTTATCACTTAGGAGTATAAAAAATAGATGTTTACCGATTCTCAGACCTACCCTATATGTACACAAAATTTCATAAAAATCGGTTGAGCCGTTTCGGTGGAGTATGGTAACTAACATTGTGACACGAGAATTTTATATATAAGATTTTATTTCTAATAATATAAAACCATAATTTACATAAACTATTCGATTCGAAAACGCGATGTGACGTCAAGGCGTGTTCGACGACCATCTTGACAACAATACTGATGGCACAAAACATGACGTCAGATTATTTCACGTCCAATTCGATCCGATTTAATTATAGTGGCCGTTACTCAATTATTATAATATTTTTATTTTTATTTTACAATGGTGTTACTAACACGAAAAACAATTATTCCAGGTTGGGAAACTTGACCCCTCTGGACGTGGCTCTCACAGTACAAAAAGCTTGGCGGAACTGCGCCCCGGCGTGCCACGGGATACTAGGCGGGTTGTCCTTGATGCATCTGCTACTTATAAGTTACTCAGACAGCCTAGACGCAGGGCACCTGTCCTTCCACGCTGTGGTGACCATGCCCTATGTTGCAAGTTATTATTTCTTCTGTGTACTATGTCTGCTGTCAGTTTTAGATCGGTAAGTTTAATTTTATCTTATTTTTTCTCTAATATACTGAAGAGAGTTATATTTGGAAATTATGATTTATAGCTATAATTCTAGATGTCTGTCTAGTAGCTGGCAGCTAACTTTAGATCTGAGAAAAAATAGTGGGGGAAAGTTGCGCATTGTGAGCGTGCTGTGTGTCTGTATTGGCAGTTCCATCCGAGACGTAGCAGACTCGCGGGAACTGAAATGTCGCATGTGATGGGTTGCTCGCTCCCTGTTCAAACCTATACTCAGGTCAAACTTAGTGCCGGTATCTTTCTTTCAAAATATAGTATATATTTTGCTGTGTTAGTCAAATGAAATTTGTGTGTTGAGTAAGTTTCTAGATTATTTAAGAGAAGTAGCCAATGAGGTCTGATTCTAGGAAGAAAACTTATGATCTATGAGCAAAGTGATAGCAGGATATAACCACGTTTCAACTGTACCAGCCTATAAACATGAACTGAACTTTTGTTTTCTTGCAGTCACAGTATTATATGAGCACTTAAATTTTATTGCTTCTAAACTTAAGATAAATAATATTGTTATCACAAAAAGAAATATAAAATTAAAATGGAGGATTACGAATTCATCTTTGAGTAATGTTTCTAAAGTATCCTATTATGCAATCACCAGAATCATTTCGCGACGTAGGTACTCTAATCTATTTTGGATCATAATTTCCTGTGAAGAAAAGCAAAGGAATAAACTAAACGATATTGCTATTATTAAAATAATTTTTTTATAGACAGACTTAAAGAAAATGAATAAGATCTAGTTGCTCTGGGTAGAAGTTGTAAACGATAAAGTTGTATATCAACCTGTAGCTGAAACACATGTTTCCATAGTTTAGCCTTTTTTACAAAATGATGTGTCATCAATATCATTGTTGTCCTCTCCAATAGTTGGAGCTAAGAATAATGGTTACTTTAATTTGACCCAGATATCTATAAATTTTATAAATTATGTTACAGATTAGATGTGACTAGCATCGATCTAACCAGAGGCCTCCAGCCGTGGTTTCAACCCATAGTCCTGGTGATCCTGTATACAGCATGCTTGTTGGTGTGCACAGCAGCTAGGATGTATGATGAGTTGATGGTCTACCAGTACGCACCGCTGGTGGCTAACATGACTGCTAATGTTACTACTGTAAGTTTTTTTAATCGATATAAATAGCAGATTTTAGGAGGAGTAGAAATACATTACGAGAAAAATTTCTTGAACATACAAAAAAATATTTCAGATTTCAATATTTGTGTTAATCAACTGCCATTTTTTTTAAGCTAGAGCTATAGGAAGGTTACCTAGAAATGCATGCCAATCTGGGTCTCGTAGGGTAGGTATATCTAAATATCCCAAATCAACAAAAAAGAAAAATATTTGTCACCACTTAGCAATGAAACTCCCGGTTTAGCTTCTTTCTTACTTTAAAAATGTCTTTATTATTTCAGCCAACGATACCAACGTTCTACCACACCTGGACTCATTTTTCAATATGGCGAGCAGTTCTATCAATACTGGGTTTGGCTTACTTCGTTATATCAAATCCCGCGGACTTGGTTCACTTGAACATGAGCAAGTTGTTGCAGTTCAAGCACTCGTTGCAGAGTATTGGATGATTGTTCTCTTTTGTCTCCTTCTTACCTACGCACATTATAGTTTTAAACGGTACCATTATTATTTACTATTATAATATACCGTTATTAATAACCGATAATAATGAATCATATTCTTTAACCCCCGACACTACAACGACGTGTTTAGACCGATTTTGATGCGGATTTTTTGTTTGAAAGCTGATTTAATCATAATAAAGAGATGGTTCTTAGAGGCCATCCATAACTTAAGTCCCACAAATTTCATGTTTTTATAACCCCTCCTCTGTCCTTTCACAGGTGGTAATATTTGTGACAATTCCCCTTTTCTAATGTGACGTCACATCAAACATTTGAAAAAAAAACGCCCCGAAATGATGACTTATAGTAATAAAATTTGTAGGTGTAATATGATTTTTTTTATTTTGAATTGTGACGTCACGATATACAGGACCTCTTGTCACACAATTTCACTCAACCTTCTCTTTCTCCTCCCTTATACTGTGATGTAATTTAGGGATGGTTTGAAGACTATCAGCTCATTACTAACTTGAGAGTTGCGTGACCATTTAAGTCTTTTGAATAAAATACGCCCACGGTTTTTATGGTTTTTGTGTTTGGGGGTTATTTAAATTTTTAATTTGTTTTATTAATTTTTATTATCGGTTTCAATGTCCACTAGATTTTTTCGGTTTAATTCTTTCAAACCCTTTAGATTATATTTTCACTAGAGATGTGCGTTGATATGAAGCTGAGAATGTGTTTCTTAAGAGCCAATAGAATCGCTTCAATTGAAATTTGCGAGGCTAGGTAAATGAGATTCTATTGGTTTTTAACAAACACATTCCCCGCACATATCTGTTGGAAACTGAACATTAATATTTAAATTTATTTTTGATTAAGCTATTTTAGCCAAGATTTTGCGCAGAAATAGTATATGTTTTCCTATATTTTCTCGTGCTGTACCTGAATCCAGATCATTTCATAATATTTTAAAAAAAATATTTTAATATTAAGTAATAAAATTAATTTTATTTCTGTTTCATAATTTCGCTAGTCAAATGGTTCCAAAGATTGCTAAGGCTGAAATTAAAATCTCGATATTTATTTATAAGCATATCAATATTATATTATCATAGATTATATAACATATAATATGCTCTATATATAAGTTAATTAAGTAATAAGTTTGTCCGTTCATTCAGAAAATTGTGTAATAATAAATGAAGTCTAATCAAAAACCTAATAAAAATATTTACATATATATAAAAATCGGTCAAGCCTTCATGTCGGTAGGTCTGACTATAGGTCGTAGGGTATTTTTATATCCCTATTTCTAAAGTCTATAATTAACCATTTCCAACCAAATCCAAAAACATTGAAGTACAAATTAAATTATTTACATCTGGTGTTTGAACTCCTAGTACAAACTCCTATACAATCTTTCACCCTCTATGTCAGCCCCTATAACCTTTTTGTCGCGATAAATGCTAACCTATATCCTTTCCCAAGCGTTAGTCTATCCCTGTAACCCATTTCATCAAAATCGGTTCAGTAGGTTAGGCTTGGAAGCGTAACAGACAGATAGAGTTTTGCATTTATAACAATGTTAATATATAAAATAAATGAGTAGGGATTATAAATACACATATACACATAAGGGACCGTTCAAGTCTTACGTAAGCATTAAAGAGTGGGGGGAGAGAGGGGGGTCTGCATGGTAATCGTCAGCGATAAAGTAAACACGCTCATCGAAACGCGAATAGCAGTTCTTAGAAGGAAAGAGTGGAAAAATGCATGCATGTTTACGTAAGCAAGGAGGGGAGGAGTTAGAGCTTTGCTTACTTTTGCTGATATGCAAAAAACTGCTTACGTAATACTTAAATGGCCTCTAAACTACGATGGTTAACTATAGTTTAATTATTTTGTTTTTATTGGAACTTACTCAAATTGTGTTATATTATATTGAGTATATGAAGTCATTTATTATTACATAATACACATATACATATATAAAATACATTTGTACATAAGTCTCTAAGATATAAATATTTCAATGCAAAAGACTGCTGGCAGTCTTATTTAATCATACTCGTTATAGGAAGACTCCGATCGCTTATAAGAACTAGATACACAACTAGTACATTTAATTTTATATCGAATCTTCAATAGTATCAAAATTAGTGGGCAGTGTTGCCAGCTAACCCACTATCTTTGTAGACTAGATCTGCTGCGAAAAGTAGCTAAATTTATTTTGAACATATTTGAACAAAAATAGGTACCTATTAACAAAAGTAATTTTATACTAATTAAAATAATGTTGCCATAATTGAACCAAATACAGGGTGGCGCAAAAGTAATGACCTTATTTGGTTCAGCTACAACTTTTTTTCTAAATTAGAAAACTAAACTATTTATGACAATTTCCATAACTAGTCGTAACACTTCCTGTGAACTTTCCCCTCAGCATTAATGGGATGGGAGGGAGAGGGTAAGTCTGGCCCACATGCGGCTCAACCGGAACGCGTCTATGACACTTGGCGATCGGATTCGCATGCTGGTGGTCGCAAGCCAGTCGGGGAACAGATCCCCTACCACCAAGGGGGTTACTCGGCTCTTATGAGATGCTCTCCCAGCGGCCGAGGGGAATAGTATTCTAACCCGTCCCCTCACGGGTAAAAATGATGATGTTTCTGGACGATCTTCCACATTTACGCGCACAGCTTAAATATTTTCGGCTGAACGGCCTGTTCTTGGTCTGCCAATGTTGAGCCAGTTGCTTCGAGGCGTATGGCAAAGCGTCGAATAGTGCGATCAACCGGTGTCGGACGGAGGAGAAATCGTCGATGAAATTCACGTTGTGTTTTTATCACTGACTAGCTTTTACCCGCAACTTCGTTTGCGATATTAGGGTAGTTATATTAGCATACAGGTGATCGTCTGTAGGAATATTTAATAATTTCATGATGTAGTCATACTAACATTGCACTCCCCTTATACCCCCTTAAGGGATTATTTTCGAAAAAATATTTTACCCCTGTTTCATAACTTTCAATGAAGAATCTACATACTGAATTTCATTTGAATAACTTCAAAAACGGCAAAGTTTTATACTAACTTTGCGCTCCCATTTTACCCCCTTAGGGGGTGAATTTTCCAACAATCCTTTCTTAGTGCACCACTACGTTAAAAAAGGAACCCATGTGCGAAATTTCAAGTTTCTAACCCTTATAGATTAGGCCCTGCGTTGATATGTCAGTCAGTCAGCTTCTCCTTTTATATATATAGATAGATGAATTATTCCGTAAAAACATTGACAAGATTATTTCACGTTCCAATTTTGCAATATACCAATTTTTTTTTCATAAAATTAATATTATTTTTACGCAAAAATTAGTATAATTATAGGCAAAAAGATTAGCTAAGTTGGCAACACTGGTAGTGGGGAGTTTATTATTAAGACAAATAGAAGGCGCGCGGAAACAAAACTGTCGCAAAACTACAGAATAAAAATACTACTTATTGTCTACACTATGTGGGAAGTACTTGCTTTGTTTATTTTTGATGACATGGGGGATTCGGGGGTTTACGTGGTGATTACGTCACACGCACATCGTAAGGAGGGAAAAAATCCATGTATGTTTACGTAAGTATGGAGTAGAGGGGTTAGGGCTTTGCTTACTTTTGCTAAAGCCCCCTCCATGGGCAGGAGGGTGATTATTGTTACAAATCTGATTACTACTTATAGTTGATCGAGGATAGTGCCTACATTTTGTATGACTGTGTATCTAGTCCTGCTTCAGTGATCGAAGTCATAAGTGATATAAATATAGTTTAAAAAAAAAACTTCCACTTTTCAGTCCATAAACTATAGCTACCTCCATTCTTTACTCATATTCCTCATATATATATTAAAGTATTAGTTTATATAGTTGGTACAAAAAAAAAATTCTATATTTACTTACGGCCGAAATTAATATCCAATCTTAACCCGAAATTTTTGGATTATGGATTGAAGATTATATTTTTTTCTATTTAGCAAATGATACGAGCAAAGCAGCAAAATCTTTTTACTGTCCCAATAAGTAGTGTCAAGCGGCTGTCCAGAGGTAGAGCAGTACCTGGGCTATATGACTCACACCCATGTATCTTCCACGATTTGTGATAGTTCGAGTTATGATTTTTTTTTAATATTTTTAGTTAAATCTTGACTTGTGTGATACTTTTTTTTTAATTAATAAAATAATCCTAACCTTTTTCAAAAACTTGTAAATATTATAAGGGAGCATTCAAGTATTACGTAACGCAGTTTGGGTGGAGGGGAGGGTCTTGTGAAGCGTTACGGTGCGTTACAAGGGCGGGAGGGGGATTATTGAAACAACGCGTTACGTAACATTTTTTTTTATTTAAAAAAATACTAGTGAATATTAGAACCTTCCAAATCCGGAAATTTTACGGGGAATCCCTCTATTGTATTGTGCTTTCGTTTCCTAAGTTGGTAACCCTTTCGTTTATGTTTCGGGGAATCCCTCGACTGTGTGTACGTGATTTTTATTTTATTACGGATGTGACAGTATTCATTAGAGTTTACACAGAAGCACACTGTTGTTGTCTATGAATTTGATTTATGGAGAAATAAAAACATTATTTAAAAATCTAATATATATTAAAGATATATAAAAATATTATGAAGCAGTGATGGCCCAGTGGTTGAGACTTCAAGTCTTACTCGGGAGGTCCGAGGTTCGATCCTGGGCACACACCTCTGACTCTGAGTTATGTGTGTTTTAAGCAATTAAATATCACTTGCTTTAACGGTGAAGGAAAACATCGTGAGGAAACCTGCACTCCTGAGAGTTCCCAAAAAGTTCTCAAAGGTGTGTGAAGTCTGCCAACCCGCACTGGGCCAGCGTGGTGGACTATGGCCTAATACCCTCCTCATTCTGAGGAGGAGACCCGGCTCAGCAGTGGGCCATTGAAGGGTCGTGATGAAAAATATTATACTTTGTTCAACATCATTGTGACTTTAATGGTCGCTTAAATGTTACGTAACGTTTAGGGATGGGGAGGGGGGTGTACAGAAAATGCTACGGTGCGTTACATGGGGGGGAGGGAGGATCTAAAATCTTCAAAAATTGTGTTACGTAATACTTGATCGCTCCCTAATCTACCTATTGACATAAGATGTTGGCAACACTGATTTATGTGGGAGCCAATTGCTTATGATTTTGGCAACATTAATCTAAGTCCTTGATTTTAAAGTTGCGGGAATATTTATGATTGCATCACGAGTATTCTAGCAGTAATTCTGTTGGTCTGAGTCTATATTATAACCCCTAGGGGGTTTGTACACTACTTATTGGGATATGTATATATATTTGACAAATTACAGATGGTTTATAAGGCTGCGTTTACACCAGGGATGTTTTTGACTCTGAGCGAGTATAGATAGATGAAGCGTTCTTTGCGTTCTTAATAAACACATCCCTCGCTACACATCCTCGCACATCTTTGGTTGAAACGCAGTCTAGGGCTTTATTGTAAATAATATATTATTAAAAAATATTTAAAGGGATAGTTAAACGACGTTTTTAAAAATAAAAAAGAAAAGGTCCATTTTTTCTTATTTTATGGATATGGGAAATATTAGCTGAATATTTATTTTTTACTTTAGGGACCATCCATTAATTACGTAAGACGATTAAGGGGGGAGGGGGGTCGACTATGTCTTATTTTTTCTTACAAGTGGGTGGGATAGTTCATATGTAAGGTTACAAATGCTTAGGGCTACATTCATTTTTTCCTTTAGATTCTTACGTAATAAATATTAAACAGGGGGGAGGGGGTCAAATACTAGCAAAAATAGTTTTACGTAATAAATGAATAGCCCCGTAATAGTTTTTTTTTATGATAGACAAACGACAAACGAGCAGACGGTCCACCTGATGGAAAGTGGCCACCGTAGCCCATGGACATCGACAAAACTAGAGGGTATCTCTTGTTTCGTCGTTGCGTTGCCGCCTCGAAGGTAGGGTGAGGAGGGGGAGCGAAGAGAAAACTGCTGCAGTTTCAATGGACCCTGAGCAAGAAACCGGTGTTTATTGGAATCGCAGCAGATCTGGTCGCAAGCCAGTCGGGGAACAGATCCCCTACCACCAAGGGTGTGCTGGGTTACTCGGCTCTTACGAGATGCTCTCCTAGCGGCAGAGGGGAATTGTATTCTAACCCGTCCCCTCACGGGTTTTAAGAAATACAGCTTAAATGTATTTTGTGATGCACAATTTTTTTTATCAAAATATAATTTTTTTTTGCGTTTATGTGATCATTTTTATTAAAATAAGAGTTTTGTTTTCTAGTCATAAACACTAAATGTATATGTAATATATTTGTTAATATGAAAATAAACGTTTTGTGGAATAATTGTGTTGTTTATAATATACTTCCAACAAATGGAATAGTTTCTCCTTGCAATAAACACCTAATTAGTCTCAGCCCTCATTCCTTTCAATTAATAATACTCTCCTTTTAATAAACCTCCCACTTTCCCCTCCCTTTAATAAACAACAGTCAGAACCTTCCAATGAATAGTCCAATCCAAAACAGATTGACACATCTCCAGCCAACAAATGTATATTGTTTTGTTAGGTTTATATCCCAAACTTAATCAAATGTGAAATGAGAGCTAAGTTCAGTATAAAAAATCGTCTTCATCAACAAAAGAATTGATATCCAATGCCAAGTTCTAAGTAAAAAATGTTAAAATTCTTGTTTCTTGGTACCACAAGGTTTGCTACTTATATATGTCGGAAGTGTAAGTTAGATTTAGGTTAGAATTGTGTTAGGGTAACTTTGGTTTAAACATAGAACTTGGGCAGCGGAGTCGAGTGTTGTAATTACTTAAAGGGCCAGGGCAAGCCTACACCTTGGTCACAAGTCCAAGGCACTGCTTGGGTTCCTGTCAGAACAGCACGAGGTCGTAGTGTTTAATTACATCCTGACCGTATTGCGCCGTAGCTTATATTATAGGCCATCCATTGTGAATATACGTTGCTTATTGAAAGATTGTATATCCTTTCTATATTAGTTTCCGACATATACATATATATTTTTTAATGTCAACATACAATTATTTACAAAATAAAATTATTTTATTTGTGTAGTTATGTGACTTGGCCAGTATTCACGTATAAGCTAAATTATGTTTGACTAATCAATTTAGTCATCGTCACCCTTCAATGGCCCACTGCTGAGCCGGGTTCTCTCCTCAGAATGAAGAGGTATTAGGCCATAGTCCACCACGCTGGCCAAATGTGGCTTGACATACTTCACACACTGACCGAGAACACAGGAAACTCTCAGGAGTGCAGGTTTCCTCACGATAATTTCCTTCACCGTTAAAGCAAGTGATATTTAATTGCTTAAAACACACATAACTCAGAAAAGTTAGAGGTGTGTGCCTGTGTTACGACTATCACTCCTATATATCTATGACAGAAACCTCAGAGGTAAAGACATAGTAATGATTTCCTTTCATTATACTTATAGAACTTCCAACAAATAGGTAAAGTCTCTTAAGTGAGGACGTGTTTGCTTTTAAATGAAAAATAAAAAATATTATAATATTTTATTCGAGACCAAAAAATGGTTTAAAAACATTTTAAATAACTGTATGTATCTTATTCTTAAAAATAAATGTCTAATACGAGAACTATGATATTAGTACATTAGCATTAGTTTGTTTACCATCCTTCATACTAGATGGCAGCACTTGTAAAACTTGCATCGCGCTAATCTTATTTCTTTCTGATACATAAGTGTTTTCGTTTTATTTGCCAATATACGTAATCAAGTAAAGTGTGTTTTATTTTTTATCTGTGCGAAACGCGAAATAGTAGTGACAAAGTGGTGCCGAAAAACCCGGGAATTGTGTTTTAAGTGTTGTGAATAGTTAAAATATGTAAAGGAAGAAGTATTTACGACACTTAGAAAAATTTCTAAAAAGTGAACATTGACTTAGTCTGTGGAGTGAATTGTAAATGTTGTTTCAGACACTTAGAATTATTTAGTGTATTATTGACTCTGTCATTTGAGCAAGTTTAGGACTTAGTTTCTCACGCTATACACGGGACATAGTCGCTGGCGATTAATGTGAACTTTAACTTTGTTGATAGTGCTTTATATTGGACATAGTTTTTCCACCTTATCATTAACTTTGAAAGCAAAACTGTTTTATCAATATGGATGATCTAATAAACAAACAGAGAGAGATTGCTGAGCAGATTATTAAAAATTATAATAATTATAAAAAATCGCCCAAAGACAGACTGACCAAGGCGTACATAGAGACAAGATGCGAAAATTTACAAGCTTTGTGGGAAAAGTTTATGGATTTACATTTTCAAATAATTTGTTTAACAAAAGATACCGATAGATCAAGTTTGAAGTATTTTAAAGAAGATTTGTACAGTACAGTGGAAGACAACTACTGTCAATGTAAGTCTAAATTGAAGGAAGATATGGAAGCGCGTACGAAAATCACTAAGGTATCTGGAAGTACAAAGGAATCTGGAAGTCCAACATCAGAAAGTTCACCGATGCTGGAAGTTAAGCTACCGAGAATACAGTTACCGAGTTTCTCCGGTAATTATGAAGAGTGGCAGACCTATTACGATATGTTCTTGTCCCTTATCCACAACAATGTTAGTTTAAGTGCAGTCCAAAAACTACATTATTTAAAAAGCACTTTAACAGGCGAACCGGCAACATTATTGCGTAATTTATCAATAGAAGAGGCAAATTATGAAGAAGCGTGGGAGAAACTGAAGCGGCGTTACAATAATAAGAGATACAATTCAAATGAGATTTTGAAGCGATTATTTTCTCAAAAGGCTATTACTTCGGAGTCTCCTGCAGCGATCAAACAGATTCTAGATACTACAACATCTTGCATTAAATCACTTAAAAACCTAGGGCTCAAAAGTGATTCATGGGATGTTTTCATTATATATCTGGTTGTTTCTAAATTAGATTACGAATCTCGCAGGCAATGGGAAACAGAACTTAGTCATTCGAACACAGATGAGTTACCTACCTGGGATCAACTTGTTAATTTTCTTGAGGCCAGGTTCCGAACATTGGAAATACTTGAAGGAACTAAGAACATCACAAAATCAATGAATAATCATAATGTCAAACAAGTGTCTACCAAAAAGTCATTTCACTCAAAATTAGAAGAAGATAAAAGGGATAAAGTTAAATCATGCGCGTTTTGTACCAATCAACATTTACTTTACCAATGTAAACAGTTTGCTAGTAAGTCTCCCGAAGAGAGATCAGAGTTTGTACAATCCAAGGGACTTTGCTACAACTGTTTCTCGCCAACTCACAGTGTCCGAAGCTGTCATCAGGCTACATGTTGTCGCCGATGTGGCCGAAGGCATCACACTTTATTGCATTTCGAGAGAGACCAACCACTCGTGGCAACCAATTCATCATCGACGAGTTCTGAAGGAATTTCAAAAGTAGTAGCTCATTTTGCAAAAGAGGATCACCAATCTGAGGTGTTATTAGCAACAGCTTTAGTCAAAGTTGTATCAACAAATGGCTACTCCCAAATAGTGCGCGTCTTAATTGATCAAGGGTCCGAAGCCTCATTTATTAGTGAAAACACCGTTCAGTCGTTAGGTCTAAAGCGAATTCCTGTGAACGGTATCGTTTCTGGGGTGGGTGATGGTCAATCTAGGACAAAAAGTATGGTTGCATTTACTGTAAAATCACTTCATAATTCTGAATTTTGTGTTACAGTTCACGCCTTTGTTTTAAGTTCACTAACATCATTTCTTCCATCGAGTAAAACTTCTATTATCAACTGGCCTGATATTGAAACCCTGCCTTTAGCCGATCCTAAATATGGTCTGCCTGGTAAGATAGATATGATTCTAGGAGTCGACGTGCATAGTATGATCATATCGGATGGTGTACTCAAACATCCATCTCAATCAGGTCCTATTGCGCAAAACACTAAATTAGGATGGATTCTGTCGGGCAAGGTCTCAAATCGAGGAACTTCTAATCCAAGAGTTGTAAGTTTACATCTTCAAGTTAAGGAAGATCAACTTCTCAAGCAATTTTGGGAAATAGAGAGGGAGCCAGATATGATAGGAAAGAAATTAACTAAAGAAGAGATGAGATGCGAAGAAATATTTGAACAAACTACAGTGAGAAATAATGAAGGTCGATATAAAGTGAGATTACCCTTTAAAAAATCAGATCCGGAATGTAAATATGGAAAATCAAAGGAGATAGCTAAGAAGAGGTATCAAATGTTAGAGAGAAAACTACAGAAGAATCTAGAGCTTAGAGAAGAATACAGTAAGGTAATGGATGATTATATCATGCAAAATCATATGGAAGCAATTGAAAGCGAGGATGAGGTCGATAATCCTTTTGCTGTGTACTTACCGCACCACGCTGTAGTACGAGAAGAGAAAGAAACCACAAAAGTGAGAGTGGTCTTTGATGCGTCGTGCAAAGGAGTTAACAACATATCTTTAAACGATACATTACTTGTTGGCCCAAGATTGCAGCAAGATCTGCGACATATTCTGATGAGGTGGAGAGCACATTTCTTTTGTGTCGTGGCTGATTTGAAACAAATGTATCGTCAAGTTCTTGTAGATGAAAGAGATGCTGATTTTCAACGCATATTATGGTGTCCAGATCCTGGAAAACCTATTAAACACTTCCGAATATTAAGACTTACCTTTGGGACTGCTTGTGCTCCATATTTGGCGGTGAAATCCCTTCAGCAATTAGCTAAAGATGAAAGAGAAATATATCCAGTAGCTGCAAGAATTACTCTACAAGATTATTATGTTGATGATTTACTTACCGGTGGTGATACTGAAGATGAAGTAGTGGAAATATATAATCAAATGACTAAATTAATGAAGTGTGGGGGATTTCAACTCCAGAAATGGTGCACTAACAGTCGAAAATTGTCAGAACATATTGTTCGAGAAAAACAAGGACAATATCAATCCTTTGTATTCAAAGACAACAACACTGTCAAGGTGCTAGGTATATCGTGGGTCAAAGCATCTGATAATTTCGAGTATACATACAACTGCCAAGAGACAGAGAATCAATTAATAACAAAAAGAAAGGTTTTGTCTGACATTGCAAGGCTCTACGATCCAATAGGATGGATCGCACCAGTTATTGTCGTCGCAAAAATATTCATCCAAAAATTGTGGAAATCTGGTTTAAATTGGGATGACATACTTTTACCTGATCTTCAAAAAGAGTGGCTAAAATTCAAATCAGAATTAATCAAGATCACGGATATAGTAATTCCACGATGGATGGGTATAACAAGACAGCACATTCTTGAATTGCACGTATTCGCAGACGCATCCCAGAAAGCATATTCCGCTGTTGTCTATTTAAAGGGAAAACATGAAAATCATGTTCAAGTTACATTAGTAACGGCCAAGACAAAAGTAGCTCCGGTAGAAAAAGAAATTTCCATTCCCCGAATGGAGCTTTGTGCCGCTTTGTTAGCCACCAAACTTATTCATGAGGTCTCACAGATAATGAAAATACCTAAGGACAAACTGTTTGCGTGGTCGGATTCCACTGTGGTTCTTGCCTGGTTGAGTAGCGAACCCAGTCGGTGGACAACCTTTGTCAGCAATAGAGTATCAGAGATCTTAACAGTATTGGATAGTGAGCAGTGGAATCATGTTTGCACTGATCAAAATCCAGCAGACTGTGCCTCAAGAGGTTTGTCTGTAACCGATTTGATTCAACACAACCTGTGGTGGAATGGTCCTGATTTTCTACAAAGTGAAAATTATGTCAGTGCTGGCATGAATTTTACAACAAACGAGGAAGAGAGACACATTAAAACTTTAGCTGCTGTAGTTCAACTTAAAGAAGAATTTATTTGGATACGATTTTCTAGTTTATCAAAATTATTAAGAGTTTTGTCGTACTGTAAAAAGTTTTTAATGTTAAGATTACCAAAAAGGCAGAGAGTTATTAATAGAGTAGTTACGGCCGAAGAAATGAAAGATATAATGCAAATATGTGTTAAAAAGACTCAAGAGTTACATTTCATAGAAGAGCTACAGCAACTGAAGTCTCAAGGATACGTCGTGAAACGCAGTCCGTTGCACACTCTCAGTCCGTTTCTTGATAGAAATGGACTTTTGAGAGTTGGAGGTCGAATAAATAAGTGTAATGAAGATTTTGACAAAAGACATCCAATAATAATTCCTAGTGATAGTCATATCACTAAGTTAATTGTTTTGGACGCTCATCATAGAACACTTCACGGCGGACCTCAACATTATTATATTATGCTAAATTATTTAAGAGCAAAATTTTGGATTATTCGAGCCAGAGAAAGAGTCAAAAAATGTTATAGGGAGTGCATTACTTGCATTAGATACTCTCGGCAGAATAATAATCAATTCATGGGTCAACTTCCAGAAGCAAGGTTAATTCCAGATAGGCCATTTAAATCATCCGGTGTGGATTTCACTGGTCACATCAAGATTCGATTTTCGCCAGGACGTGGTTCAAAAGCTTACAAAGGATACGTTTGTCTGTTCATTTGTATGGCCACTCGAGCCATACATTTAGAAGCCGTATCCGATTTAACAGCAATTGGGTTTATAGCAGCATTCCGAAGGTTTGTGTCTAGAAGAGGTCACTGCCAGCACCTGTATAGTGATAATGGAACAAATTTTGTCGGTGCTGACAGAGAACTCAGATTAATGTTTAACAAGGCCAACTCACAGGTGCCTGATGAAATTGCTCAATTATTGGCTAATGAGGGAACCACATGGCATTTCATACCGCCCCATGCGCCTAATTTTGGTGGGCTGTGGGAGGCCGGTATCCGTTCAACGAAGTCGCACTTGAAAAAGATAATTGGAGACTCAACGTTGACATTCGAAGAGCTCTCAACTGTCCTTACACAAATCGAAGCGTGTTTAAATTCGCGTCCCATATCGTGTTTGAGTGACCATCCGGATGATCCGCTACCGCTCACTCCCGGACATTTTTTAATAGGGGAATCCCTAATCACGATTCCTGACGATAAATACAGCACTGTTTCTAAATTATCTGGGCTACAAAGGTGGAAATTGACTCAAAAAATGGTTTATGATTTTTGGAAAAAATGGTCGAATGAATACTTGGTGAACTTAAATCAAAGGTTTAAATGGTCAATGAAAAGATCTGAACCTGAAATCGATGATCTTGTTATCGTTAGAGATCAAAATATACCACCAGCGAAGTGGTTACTAGGTAGGGTTATAGAAAAACATCCTGGTAAAGATTGTATTACGAGAGTAGTTACTCTAAAAACAAAAAATGGATTGTGTAAAAGACCCTGTAATAAGTTGTGTTTACTGTTGAAACCTTAAACTTAAATTGGTGTTAAATTACTCTAGAAAATTTTTAACAAGAAGTGTTGCCTTATTTGATTTTTGCATTTGTTTTTTTTTTCAACCGTTATTTTTTATTTCATATGCGCTTTTAAGTTGTTAAATCTTGCTATTTGTCATGAAGTGTCGTTTTGCTCACGGTGGGCGGTCAATGTTACTTACCAAACCAATAATTTGTACATTCACCTCTTAAATATAGGAAAGAACTGTGTTCTTTGGTGGGCGGAATGTCTAATACGAGAACTATGATATTAGTACATTAGCATTAGTTTGTTTACCATCCTTCATACTAGATGGCAGCACTTGTAAAACTTGCATCGCGCTAATCTTATTTCTTTCTGATACATAAGTGTTTTCGTTTTATTTGCCAATATACGTAATCAAGTAAAGTGTGTTTTATTTTTTATCTGTGCGAAACGCGAAATAGTAGTGACAATAAATTAATATTAACTTAAAATATATAATTATAATTCGGTAACAAAATGTCTACTTATATGATAAACTTATATATAATTATACTATATTTAAATTGAAACTTAAATCAGTGGCAGGCATGGGTAAAAAAAAATAAGACTACTTTTCCACCGGAGATGAGCGATAAATTTGTTCAAAGCCAATAGAATCGCTTCATTTGGCATACTCTAGCGAGGCTATTCATATCCTGGCACATCTCTGGTGGAAACACAGCCTTAGTCTCTACTAGAGGCACTACATTATTAGAATACAAACAGAAATCTCATATTAGGATTAATAATAATAGGATAAAATATATAATAATTTGGACGCCGGGTCCTCATACAAAAATCATGAAAAAAGTATCCGAAGCCCGCACTCATCACGACCCTTCAATGGCCCACTGCTGAGCCGGATCTCCTCCTCAGAATGAAGAGGGTATTAGGCCATAGTCCACCACGCTGGCCCAGTGCGGGTTGGCAGACTTCACAAACCTTTGAGAACTTTTTGGGAACTCTCAGGAGTGCAGGTTTCCACACGATGTTTTCCTTCACCGTTATAGCAAGTGATACTTAATTGCTTAAAACACACATACAGTTACAGAGTCAGAGGTGTGTGCCCAGGATCGAACCTCGGACCTCCCGAGGAAGACTTGAAGTCTCAACCACTGGACTATCACTGCTGCTTAACCAATAATTTTGACTTTAGGATCTTTCGTTAATGTTGTATAATTGCACTATTAAGTTTATTATTTACTAGCCGACCCGCGCTACTTCGTTCGCGTGTTGCTCCTCTCCTATGGGTCGTAGCGAGATGTTAAATATCCTAAGTTACTCGTTGTTACATCATCTGTCTGCCAGTGAATGTCCCGTCAAAATCGGTCCAGCCATTTCAGAGATTAGCCGGAACATACAGACAGACAGACAAAAATTGTAAAATATCTTGTTGGTATATGTATTTCGCGTTTCGCCTCGGACACTTTTTAACTCTGTGAGTGCATAGTGTTATAGATAAATATAATTTTAAACTACCCATATAATCTTAATGTATTATGTCGTATTTACAATAAGTATAGTAGCCGGCAGCTAACTTTAGGTCTGAAAGTTACGCATTGTAAGCGTGCTGCGTTCCATCCGTGACGTAGCAGACGCGCGGGTACTGAAACGTCGTATAAGAACCAATCGCGTGGGACGCGCTGCTCTCACCCCTAATAGTGACTACTTTTTTTTTAAATTTCGCAGTTGGCAGATGACTCTACTCCATCTGATGGTACGTGGCAGTAGAGTCCAAACACGAGGACGGCCAATAAAGTTGCAGAATGAACGAACTGTACTAGTCGCCCCCGCCCTGGCTACCCGCAAGATGTCTCTTCACGCCTCGTTTGAAGGACCCCAGGTTATAGGAAGGACACGTGTGCCGGTAGTGAATTCCACTTTTTCGACGTGCGACAAAAAAAAGAGTTCGCAAACTTCTTAGTTCGCGATGGAATCGATGCCACAGTTAGTCGGTGACAACGGAGACTGGCACACGTAGTTCTTGTACGGAAAGGGGAGGGGCGGCGATGAAGGAGAACAATTCCTCTGAACACTCGCCGTGATACAGTCGGTAGAAAGCGCTGAGGGCAGCAATCTCACGACGCAGTTGAAGAGGAGCCATCCCAGAGGTGCGATCAGCACTCATCGCAAGACCGTACCTGAGTTTTATACAGCAGGCACAGTTGCTGGGGCGTGATGAAACGCCGCACTTCTGCGCATTCAAGGTCAAACCTATACTTACGTGCCGATAGTTATCTGTTTATTATTAGGTATATTTTGGTGTTTATAAAGTACACAATTTTAAGTACTACGAGTAGTAATAGTAGGAGAGGCCATGATGCTGAATAAGGATTTACTCGAGCGTCTTGGAGACTCATTGGATTTTGTAGATTAAGTGATAGGAAGAAAGCATCAATAGCTTTTCAAATTTAAAAAATTAAAAAAAGATATACTTAGCGTGTCAGATATTAATAGTTTAGATGTATCGATGTGTCACCTATATGAGGGTATGTTCATCTGCCGACTTGAGTGGTGGGGACTACCAGCAGGGTCAGATATTCGAATGTATACATAATGACACGAATGCCTTGTTTTGTGGTTATTTGTGATGACGTCATGGTTTCGGAAAGTAGTATAGTGACGGTGAGATTTTCGAAATACACACAGCTAGTAATTAACGCATCTTTCTATCAGACGTACTCGAGTAAATCCAAAAAAATCTCTCTTGGGCTCTCCTACTATGGTTCATTTAATTCTTTTGTTTTTGTTTCAAAATTACATATAAATTAGGTATACTATTCTTCTTGTAATTTTGCAATAGCTATGTAGTAAACCGCGCAATAAGGGCAGTAACAGACGAATAACAACCAGAAACCAAAACGAGTAAGTAGAAAAAAATTAAAATAACGTTTTTCCATAGAATATAGTTGCATTTCCCTAAACCTCTCTCCCATTTATGTATAGTTTGTACTACCACAGGGATAAACAGGCCAAGAGTTGAGAAGAACATTGCACCAACTAGTTGGATGAGCAGCTTCAAGTCTGGCACTGCTACTGCGAGGATCACTGGAATACGAAATATACGTACACTATACATATAATAAAATCAAATAATTTTTGTGTTTGTGCACGCATCATGTTGAAACGGCTGAACCGATTTAAATGAAATTTGATATACGAATACTTTAAAAGGTTAATTAACATATATGGTACTTTGTACCCCGAAAAAAGAACCGCTTCCGTGGGATAGAAAGGTAGATACTTTTAGGGTAAATGCGTCTATGAGTAACGTCATTTTCTATCTAAAACTAAAATACAACTCACCAGTTAGCAGAACGCTGAAAGTCCTCATGATAATCTGCCCTGCACTGTGAAATCGCAAACTAATTCTGGCCTTCAGCCGTGTCCAGAGGATGTCCATCGGCGCGTACATCTGCAGGAAGTACGAGAAGAAGACCGCAATGGCTACCAAGAACTGCGCTGTTAACGCTAAACTGTTAAGAAAACGTTTGTTTGTTTATTTTTATTCTATATAATAAAATACTTAAGGAATATCAGTACATAAAAATAGTTTTAGAAACCTTGATATGTATATAATATAATCATTAATAACCTCACAAAATCTATTTCTTCTCACTACCATCTTTATGCAGATGATTTGCAGCTCTACAGGCATGTCTATATTGAGGATATTGATGAAGGTGTTAAGGATATGAACTCTGATCTTGAAAGAATTCACAAATGGGCTGAATATTTTGGACTTGTGGTAAATCCCACGAAATCACAATCTATGATTGTTGGCAGCAAATCTATCCGAAGCAGAGTTCACTTTAACACCTTGGCTAAAATTGTGTATGATGGAACGATTATTCCAGTTAGTGAAACCTGCAAAAATCTCGGTCTAATCATTGATTCGAATTTAAGCTGGACATCACAAGTTAATGAAGTTAGCAAACGCCTACATTTTTCACTTCATTCCTTAAAACGCCTCCAGAACTTTCTCCCCATAGAAACAAAAAAACTATTAGCACAATCGTTACTTCTGCCACTGCTCGACTATGCTGACGTTTGCTATCTAGATGTCTCAGAGGAGCTGCTTAACAAGTTAGATCGCCTTCAAAATTTGTGCATCCGTTTTATTTATGGACTGCGCAAATACGATCATATTTCTGATTTCCGTCGTCAACTTAAGTGGCTCCCTATTCGACTTCGCCGGAATATGCATGTGATAACGCTCCTCTATAATATAATGAAAAGTTCTACTCCTCTTTATTTAAGTGAGCTATTTCAAATGTGCCCCCCTAGAGAACGACCTTCACGGTCATGCGTAATATATAACAACCTTGTGTTACCTTGTTATAACACAATTTTTTATGAAAATTCATTCGCAGTTGAAGGTGTTCGCCTCTGGAATTCACTACCAAGCAGCATCTACAACGATAACCCAAGCACTGCTGTTTTCAAATTCAGACTGAAGCAACACTTTCTCTCAATTTCGACTTAATAATATATCTTATATATGTATTGTATTGTATGATATATATGTATGTGTAGTTTATTGTATTTTAATATTTTATGTAGTATATAGAAAAATGGAATTTAGTATTAAATTATAATATATTATGTTTTCATATATAATTAAATATTAATTATTTGCTATATCTTGTGCCTACACCACTTTTAAATGATTTTTTTTTCTTTTCCTATATTCACTCGGGGTTTCTGGAAGAGATCTCTTTAAAGAGATAAGTCATCCTGTGTACACAATATTTCTTAGTATTAAATACTTGTATTAGATTTTAAGGTGCATAAATAAATAAATAAATAAATAAATATGTACCCCTCACATGTAACATCAAGATGGGGTGGAATCGGTCCCATAATAACAGTTTTTAAAGATGATCTAATTTATCGAATGCTAAAGATTTTGGTGGAAGAAGGCAGCTGCCCTTCTTCAGAGACGCCCATAGAGTAAGATACATGTAATAAGATATATATTATTATATGAGGGGGTTACGAATGCGGCAGTAGGTACTCCTTGAAGTTTGAAATCGCTCGCAAATCACATGAATATAAATAATTTTGCGAACTTTACAAATGTACATTTCAGTTTTTTTTTTTTTTTTATGTAACTAGGTCGGCAAACAAGCATACGTCTCACCTGAAGCTAAGCGATTAGCTTATAGACGTCTGCAACACCAGAAGCATCGCAAGCGCGTTGCCGACCCTATCCCCAATTCCCCCCAGGAGCTCTGGTCACCTTACTCGCCAACAGGAACACAACACTGCTTTAGAGTAGTGTTATTTAACTGTGATCTTCTGTAAGGTCAAGGTACTACCCCAGTCGGGCTGCTCCATATTTGAGCAGGAAATTTCCTGCTGTGCCCTACCTCAGTAAAAAGTATTAAAAATATATTTCATACGTACTCACACTTCATCTTTAGGTAGATTCAAAGTGACGCTTCCCTGCACTGCTTCTCCATATTTTAAGTATCCAAACAGGCCCACAATGGCGTACAAAGTTGCCACAAATCCCATCGTGATGTTGAGCACTCCTGGACATCCTAAGAAGTGTTGAGGTTTGGCCATTTCGTTCTCAACAGGCATCACCACGTTTATGCCTTCCATTGCGAAGATTGCTGTGCTGAAAACGATAACGTTAAGTTTAGCAATAGATACTATATAAAGTCGTAAAACAGTGCATTGTCGCCGGTTCTTCAATGGTTTACGGTGAACTGATTCCACAATCTTTTTAAGAATAACTTTAGACTCAAACCTTCAGTGGAACACCCATTTATCATCTCTGGCGGGAAGACTCAGCTCGGTCGCTCTCGAAGTGAAAAAAGTAAAGCTACTAACTGATATCGATATAGCTAGACTAGTTTATTTCAGTTACTTTCACAGTATTATGTCTTATGGCATTTTGCTGTGGGGTAGGGCCGCGGACATTGAATCTATTTTCATTCTTCCAAAAAGAGCAGTCCGGGCCATTTACAATCTAAGAGCTAGAGATTCCCTTCGAGATGTTTTTAACAAAATAGGTATTCTTACAGTACCGTCACAATATATTTACTGTAATATTTTATACATTAGGCAGAATCACAATATAAATACAAGAAACATAGTGAGTAATAGTTTTATGGGGCTTGGTGTTCGCATCTATAATAATGATTAGATTTGCGACTTCAGCGATTTAAAACCCAAATTAAAAAGTGTTTAATTAACAAAGCTATTCTGTTAATGATTACTTAAATAATGACAAAACTTGGAATCCAAGTAACGTTGATACTCAACCGAATGATAATACAATTGTAAAACAAATTGATGTAAACGATGGCACTTTGAAAAGAGCAACTGTTGAGTTTCTTGCCAGTTCTTCTCATCTGGAAACTGCTTTCCGAACTGGCGGTGGCTTCAGACAAACTGACTGACTGACCAATTTTGACGTGTCAATACTACTTTGTAAAAAGTCAATTTGAAATAAACTATTTTGAGTTTGAGTTTATAACGAATCAACATTATAGGCAAGATTTAATAGTTACGTAAAGCGTCAATGTACATTATGAATTCATTTAAACGAGCACAAGGGTCGCAAGCCCTAGGAATAGAGGGACTATCAGTTTATAAGACAGTTTTGTGTAATAATCAATATCAATCCTACTAATATTATAAACTGGAAAATTTGTAAGAATGTATGGGTACGTTTGTTGCTCTTTCGCGCAAAAACTACTGAATGGATTTTGATGAAACTTTACAATAATATAGCTTACTCATCAGAATAACATATAGGCTATAATTTATAATGATATTGTAAATTATTAAAAATATAGCGGCTGAAACCGCGGGGTGCAACTAATATTGCATAATCGTAGATGTTATTCAAACTCGAATTTACGCGACTACATCTGAGCCAGAAAACGATAAATTGTACCCGTTTGACACCAGGACGGGTCGCTAGTTTATAATATAAGTATTGATTTGTCTGCACAGTTATATTATTACGAAGTTGAACTCATAAAATATGAGAAATGATATATTAAAGCAACCCAAACGTCAATAACAAGAGTGAACAATAAACCTCGGTCCAATATCATGCTTCTACAATTTCTGATAATTTATCAGCGTATAGTTGACACCTTCAATTGGAAGCCGAATATATGAATACCTTTGGCTCCAATTATTTTTTATTTTCAACGACATTAATGTATGAATTTTAAACTGACTTTTCCATCGCACGCTATCTTTAATATGTTTTACTTCCTTCTAGTATTTTCCTTCCTATTAACGTGAAATGTTTCCAATTGGTTTATAGTCCTTATGTATTAAAATAAAATTTGTATTTACATATACATACATATATATATATATATATATATATATATATATATATATATATATATATATATGTCGGAAGTGTAAGTTAGCCTTGTGTTAGGTTAGGTTTATATGAGATTAACGTTAGGTTTAAACAGAGAACCTGAGCAGTGGAGGCGAGTGTCGTGATCACTTAAAGGAGCTCCTTAAGCCTACACCTTGGTCACAAGTCCAAGGCACTGCTTGGGTTCCTGTCATAATAGTTCTTGTCAGAATAGTACATGATACTAATGGTTAGTTATATCCTGACCGTGTTGCGCCCGTAGCTAATATTATAGGTCATCCATCCTTTTTTAATACTTTCCGACATATATATATATATATATATATATATATATATATATATATGTCCTCCTTATATATCTATATATATAAAAGCAGAAGCTGAGCCTAAACTATAAGGGTTAGAAACTTGAAATTTTGCACAGGGGTTCCTTTTATAATGTAGGGGACAATTAAGAAAGGAGTTTTGAAAACTCACCCCCTAAGGAGTTAAATGAGGGTGCACAGTTAGTATAAAACTTTGTCTTTGAAGTTATTCAAATGAAATTCAGTATGAATGTGTTCATTGAAAGTCATGAAACATGTGTAAAATATTTTTTCGAAAATCAGCCCTTAAAGGGGCAAAAGGGGGGTAAGAGTTAGTATGACTACCTCATATTCCCTCGATCCTTTACCTCCTCACCCTTTCGATCCATTATGGGTGAGTGATTCAACATCAACATAATTCATATATGACTAATTCCCAACGGTATAAACGATCATACAGCTGGACTTCACCCCCTATTTCAAACCCTTCAAACCTTTTTTTCGCAATAAAATGTATTCTATGACCTTTTTAAAGCTCTAGTCTATCTGTGTACCAAATTTCATCAGAATTGATTAAATGGTTTAAGCGTGAAAGGTTTTTAAGTCCACTACTATTGTAGCAAATCTAATTGTACAACTCTATATCTATAAATTGAAATAAAAATCTCGTGAAATATACATTTTTCGTCTTAGTTGATATTATTTATTTATATTAAATTTGTTTTTTTTTAGTAACTTTGACATGGCAACTGAAGAGTCAAAATCATATTATTATCACTAGAAATAACAAATTGAAAAATATAAGTAAAAATTATTTGCAGAAATTATCCTATCTAATATCTAAAATAGTTTTGTCAACACAATATAGTGTTAGTTTTTGTTGGCAACATTGATCTGAGTAGCATTAGACTATCCAAGGTGGCACAACTGATAAACTTATGTAACCTCTCCTACCCTTCGGGTGGGAGGTTAACAAAAAAAAATGTAAATTAAATTAAATTGTTTAATGACAATACGATCCGAAGATTCCACAGTTACAATTGTTAAAAAAAACACATCTTTTTACTACATAAAGTTTTATTAGCAAGAAATGAATCGAAAAGCTACCTAAAGCTTCCTTCGCATTCTAGTATAGTTTACAGGATTTGATTTGCGCGCCTGAGGGACTGACCGTAGGACTTACAGTGGTAAAATTGAAGGGTTGAGTTGAGTTAACAGATAAAAGAAAAAAACAACCGGTTACTTGCTCACGGTCATCCACGCCTGACGGCGCGCATGCCAGAGTCCGCGGGCTTCTCACGGAGCCGGGCGACTCGGAGAGGCAGCATCAGCCTCCTAATCTCCTTCATAATGGAACCCGGAGCAGGGTATGCAGGGAGTAAAAAAAAGAAAAGAATCCTAGGAACTTGTCCTTCGGGAAACAAGGGTCCTCCGGACGCAACTCCACGCACCAACAACACAATCCCCTCCGGATACAAACATCCGGATACAGACGAACATCCGGATACGGACTACCCTCCGGATACGGAGTACCCTAGGTACACACGCCCCCTAGGTACACACGCCCCCTAGGTACACACGCCCCCTAGGTACACACGCCCCCCTAGGTACACACGCCCCCTAGGTACACCTCCTGTAATTACAGAATAAACAAAGCTATTATAACGGCTTGGACTAAGAAGAACAACTGTAGTCCGAAGCTACATAAGAAGAAACTTTAATTATTTTTATAAAATATCTTATTAAAAAAATGAATAAATCTATATTCAGGAAACTAACAGTAATCCAAATCAAGCATTTAACACTACTATCTGATAACACAAATATAAAATAAAGAAAACTTAAATGTTCACTGAGACGGTATATAATTTATCCAAAATCTCCAAAACAACAAGAAAATCCAATAGAATCCCAATACAGACACATTAATATTTGTCCACTTTGACTATTAAATTATGTTATTCAAACATATAAATAAGAATTAAGAAATGAAAATTGTTTCCGGAGAGGCCGGACATCAACTGTCTCCGGATACCCCAAAATATCTAGAAATTCTACATAAATCATGTGCATACATTATCTCTTTTATTGGTTTTAACTATATTTAGAAGATTATTAACAAGGAATTAAGATTTCATGGACATATATCATCCAACCTATATGTGCCGGATAGCGGTAACATATTAAGTTGAATAAACTCCCAAAAATCGTACAAATTCATGAAGACACGCTCTCGTATCGTTTAGATACTTTATTCAAATGTTTTTAAATAGAAATTTATAAAGAGAACATAAGTATTAATATAAATAATGTAAGCACATGGTAATAACCTCTATAAGTTTAGAACAATTAGAACTGTATGAAATACGTAATTACTATATTTAACTAACCTGTGGAGGTTTTTAGTATGTCAGGCTTGTTAGGGCATTAAGGATTCCAAGCCTGGCATGATGATCAAAGGCATGCTCGCACGCAGCATGGCTCGCGTCGCGGCAGCTATAACGAATACAATAATAAGACACTATCCACTCCAACGCCAACGTTAATACGATTCAAATGTAGTACTTACCAAAAAAAGAAATCATATAATATTACTAAACAAACGAATCGATTTATACGTGCTAGATCACGCGTTCGAAACTAGATGGCGCTCACGCTTAGTGTGGATGGTTCACCATAGATGGCAGTAGTATGCACTATTTAAACAAATTTAAAGTAAAATATTTGTATATTTGAAGAAGATTGGATTAAAAATAATAAGAATAGGGTGTAGCGAATTTTACACGCTACACTTAGAAAGGTAACTCTGTTCTAGTCATCAAGCCGTTATACTGTAGGTTCGTGTGCAAAATCTATACTAATATTATAAAGAGGAAAGATTTGTATTTTTGTATGTAACGAATAAACATAAAAACTACTGGTACGATTTCAAAAATTCTTTCACAATTAGAAAGCTACATTATCCCTGAGTAACATAGGCTATATTTATTACAAGAAAAAATTAGAGATCCCCAGACATTCTCACTAAAACCAACACAAGGTGCAAAAAAATTTGCCATAAAATATCTTTCATCGCATGCGCTGCAAAGTATTGATGATAGAACAAAAAAATGTCATACAATGTTATAGAACGTATCAATATCTACAAAAAACTCCACGAGACCATATGTCCAACTATTGTAGTAAGCTATAACTACTTTTTTACATTTTAAAAGTTGGTAAAAATGCCTATCAAAATCAGACCATGTTTTCCATAATTTTGTATTAATTCTTATCCAAATAAATCATTACGTAATGAAGACTGTTTCAATACCTGTTAATTACTTTTTGAATTATTGAAATCGAACATTCCAGTCAAAAGATATTATGAAATAAAAATATCAAGATAAATAAAAAATAATCCCAGACGGGCCGCCGGCGCGGTGTGGCGTGCCTCGCAGCGCAGCGAGTAACTTGGCGATAGAGGGAGCGACAGAATGCGGGAGCCAAAATGTTAAAAAAAAATTATCCACCCGTGCGAAGCCGGGACGGGCCCCTAGTATATTATAATCATATTAAAGCTTCTGATATAACATCCTACTAATATTATAAACGCAAAATTTTGTGAGAATGTGTGGATGTATGTTTGTTACTCTTTCACGCAAAAACTACAGAATGGATTTTGATGAAACTTTACATTAATATAGCTTATAGATCAGAATAACACATAGGCTTTAATTTATAATGATATAGTGTGAATTATCCAAAATATAGCGAGTGAAATCGCGGGGTGAAGTTCAAATAATGTAACACAGTCGGAATACATTTTTATTTCTCAAGTATTAGAGTCTATTTTGGCATGACAGTGGTTGTGAACAAGGAAAACTCTATCTTTCTTTGGTTACACGTGTTTTATGTGTCGTTTCCCCATAATTATATAGACAAAGGAAATAATTAAATGTAATATTAAAATATTCGACGTAATAATATTCTTACATGTTTAACATACAAAATAAATATTACTATATCTATTTATATAAATAAAAATGGTTCGTCTCTATGTCTGTGACAAATTGGCTAATCCTTTTTTTGTTGTATTAGTTATTATCACGACAAGGTTTGTATAAAAGAAAAAGTGAGTGAGACAGAGAACGAGTGAGATGTTGTCCACTGCACATCAGTGACATACTACGCATTATAGAATAGAAATTCAATGGAAATAGTGGGGAGATTATATTCATAGTAGAAAGTGGGAGAGTATGAATGAAAAATATAAATACATCTCAGTAAACCGAGGGCAAGTCAGTGTATTAATCCGGTCAAATTAAATCAAAAAATAATAGGAAAGCTACCTAAATTTCCACCAAATCAGTAAGATTGTTTAAAATATATTTAAAATATATAGTTTCAAATTAAACAGGATCACAACTGACCCGTGGAATAGGCCAGTAGGGGAAACCACGTTTAAAAAAAACGCGCTCATGGTAGCTTTTTGAAAGGTTATATCTCAAAAACGGTGGCTCGTAAAAAAAAGTATTGATACATTTTTTGTAGATAATTTTATGATCTACACTTTTTATTTGAAGTATTTTTATGATAAAACTTACCGTTTTGGTGAAAATCGCACTCATTTTTTTGCCCTTTGACCTTGAATAAATTTTTTCCATACAGGGGAAAGATGAGGAACTTTCAAATTAAATTTTTAATCATATTTTAAACAATCTTAATGATTTTTAGCTTGGTGGGAATTTAGTTAGTTTCGAATGTCTAAATTGATTTAATAATAATCAACCATATCGAATGTCTGGTACATGGAAGATAGGATTTTAAGAATTGTTATGTATTAAACTTAGAATCTAGGATTGTTTTATTTAAATTGAATGTTTGTTAAAAAGATATCATCCTTTCATATTTAAGTCCAGCCACGTCAGGGCACGTCGACTAGTATTCTAATAAACAAGTTAAATTTATTTTACATCAAAGTAAAGCTAAAATTACCAACTAAATTATATATATGGACCATATAAGTTCAAAGTAAAGGGTCTGAACTTTCTGAATAAAAAGTGAAAGACTTCAACAGAATTAGTCCCGATTCTGATTTTTTATTTTAGACATGCGGGCTGCCCTCGCTTCGCAAATTGTCACTATGTAGTTTTTCATTATTTGAAAAAAAAAAGAAAAGCAACAGGTCATGTAAGATCGCAAAGAACAGACTGAAGATAAAAATAATAGAGAGAAAAGAAGTGAAAAGAGACATATTGAACAGAGGTAAAGATAAAAATTAAAGAGAGAATGAAAGTATAGGAGGAAGAGAGTTTGGAATACTATAGATTTCGATCGATTCTATTATTTAAATAATGTATATGGCAACACTACATCAACTATGTCACTCAGAAATAGTGTAGTTTTCTAGCATTAAATGAGTTATTAAAATGACCACGTTATGGCACTTAAATGGCCATATCTTTTTAATTAGAATATTAATGGCAACACCACATAGCCTATGTTACCCGGAAAGGATGTAGCTTTCTATCAGTGAAAGAAATTTCAAAATTACAAAATTCAAAATACAAACAATCAAATCTTTCCTCTTTATATAATAGTATAGATGTAGACTAGCCGTTTACGCAGCGCACGTAACGGAAGCTCTCAAACGAAATACATTTTTCATGGATCAATAGGTCGTAGAGTGATGTTGTACAGCCTATAGCCTTCCTCGATAAATGGGCTGTCCAACACTAAAGTAATTTATCAGTTGGAACCAATAGTTCTGCAGATTAGCGCTTTCAACCAAACAAATAAACTCTTACGCTTTATAATATTATTTGTAGAGTTGCTAGCTAAAGAAATGAAAAATGCGTAAGTGTAGTAATATTAAAACATTAGTGTTGCTCTGTTAAAACAATTAGGAATTTCTAATTTGCTGTTTATATTTTAGAACGCTCCTACATAAAATGATTATCTTTTTCAGGATAAAAAGGACCCTATATTTGTATTTAAAATACGTTGATTTTAAATTGAAAAAAAATCCAATAAATACATTTCCGCATTTACAATATTTGTTGTTAAAATAAAAATAAAGATTTTTAGTTCTGAAAAGGTTATTTATATCAATCAAAATCCTTTGTTACAAACAGAAATAACAATGATTTATAAACAACAAGGGATTACAAAAACTCGGGTAGATGTTTACAAAAATCCGTCACACTGTCCAGTCACACATATAAATAATCTGACCTAGTTTTAGCCGACTTCACAAAGGAGGTTCTTCATTTAACTGTATATATTTATCTTTACATAGTATAAAACAAAGTTGCTTTCCGCTTCCGCAAAGCGGAAAACTTATAGACAGTTTGTTAAAACTTTGTTTAAGCTACTCAGCAAAGCAACTTCGTTTAAACTTTGTTTAAACTACTCAGCAAAGCAACTTCGTTTAAACTTTGTTTAAACTACTCAGCAAAGCAATTTCGTGTAAACTTTGTTTAAACTACTCAGCAAAGCAACTTCGTTTAAACTTTGTTTAAACTACTCAGTAAAGCAATTTCGTGTAAACTTTGTTTAAACTACTCAGCAAAGCAACTTCGTTTAAACTTTGTTTAAACTAATCAGCAAAGCAACTTCGTTTAAACTACTCAGCAAAGCAACTTCGTTTAAACTTTGTTTTAAACTACTCAGCAAAGCAACTTTGTTTAAACTACTCAGCAAAGCAACTTCGTTTCAACTTTGTTTAAACTACTCAGTAAAGCAATTTCGTGTAAACTTTGTTTAAACTATTCAGCAAAGCAACTTCGTTTAAACTTTGTTTAAACTACTCAGTAAAGCAACTTCGTTTAAACTACTCAGCAAAGCAACTTCGTTTAAACTACTCAGCAAAGCAACTTCGTTTAAACTACTCAGCAAAGCAACTTCGTTTAAACTTTGTTTTAAACTACTCAGCAAAGCAACTTTGTTTAAACTACTCAGCAAAGCAACTTCGTTTCAACTTTGTTTAAACTACTCAGATTTTAATGCGGTTTTCACGTATAGACAGAGTGATTGACGAGGAAGGTTTATATGTATAAAAATGCATATTCCAGTAGAGAAACGATGCGAAACTGGGGCGGATCCCTAATATTTTCTATAGTTGGACATCACTCCTTAGAGAATGTATAGAAATTCACTTTTTTCTGGTAAAATTTTTCAAGAAACATAAAAATATTTAAAAAAGTCCCCTTCATTTTATGCCTTCATTTCCATAAATATAATTTAAGTTTAAATCTCAAATTTTGAAATGAATTTTTTCGTAGAATTAAAAAGTTAAAGAAAATTCTAATTACTTTTCACTAACAAAAAGAAAAGATTCTGTAAAAGCTAAAAATCTTTTTCTTTCATATTTTAAATTTATAAAATTAAATGAACTTTAAATTTACTTTATTTTAAAATATTTAACTAGTCGTCCCGCCCCGGCGTTGCACCAGTTTACGGGCAATTTACCACGTATTAGTAGATTTATCAAAAAACATTTAATTTTCAATATATTGTCATTTTACAACAGTAAACATATTTTATTATTATCCACCAGGAACTCTGATATTATCCGGGATAAAAAGTAGCCTATGTGTTAATCCTACTAATATTATAAACGCGAATGTTTGTAATAATGTATGGATGTCTGGATGTTTGTTACTCTTTCACGCAAAAACTACTGAATGGATTTTGATGAAACTTTACAATAATACAGCTTACACATCAGAATAACACATAGGCTATAATTTATAATGATATAGTGTGAATTATCCAAAATATAGCGGGTGAAACCGCGGCGTGCAGCTAGTATGTATATATCTCAAGACACAGTGTTTGTTATCGAACTCCTCCGAAACAGCTTGATCGATATTTATAATTTTTTTTTATGTAATTTGGAAGGTCTGAAAATGATCAAATAAATCAAAATGAGCTATACATACAACAAACAAAATAATAAAGTTACGAAAACCCATTAAATAATAATTTACTTTAGTTAAGCTGTAAAGTCAAACAAATATTTCAGTTTTGTGTCGGAAATTCGGAATATATACAGAATAGCTCGAGGACTCGCTTTTGAAGTGGAATGGAGTGCCTATTTAGTCGCCACTTTCCACTTCTGAACGAAATTGAAAATTATTATTATATTCTCAATATAGGCTCAAGTTAACCACTCTAAATAAAACCAACAAACACACTCTTTTTTAATAACCTTAGCATGTTACCAATGATTTAAAAATAGAGGCTCTTCTGAATTTATTATAATTAATATTTTTACCTACAAGCAAATAGTAGGTAATGCCATCTATCGGAACTTGTACGAACTACGTGAGTTTGCGTATGGTGACAGAGCGTCAATTGTCGTCGTCTTTGAAAATTATCGCTTTAACAAAAATAATACGATATTTATAATTCGCGGCTTACTGTCTTCTGTTATAGGCATTACAGTCAAATGTGAGACAGTTTTTAAGGCTAATTTACAAAAAAAATGATTTAATTCTTAAGACGGTATAAGCGATCATTGTGTAGACTATACTTTGATTAATCAATTTAGTTAAAATTAAAAAAGTTCTTTGCTTACCTAATAAACGAAGGCCACTCCTGCACGCTCGTAGCAAGTGTCACATTGGACCAGTCAGGTATGTCAACAAACGTGTAGTAGCAGGTCACGACGAATGTGAAGACCATACACAAGTTTGCGACCAACGAGAAGGGCACCAGGAACTTTAGATGCCTTACTTGAGTGAAGAGGATAAGAGGCACCAGAAGTATCGCGCAGTAGATTTCCACAGAATATATATGTTCATGGAAGAAGTAGTCGAATATCTGAAATAGACATTTTTGGATTATTACTGAGAATGTCAACACATGGAAATCTTTTTAAACATTAAGTTCTGGCTTAATTTAAAGTTTATAATACTTTTCTCAACTCAGGGGTCCAAGGTTAAGTTCGCCTCAAGTCGCTCAATATCTAGTACGAGCCTGTGGCTGATTACATTTAGAGCTCGTGTTTCCCGCAAGATTACTTGTGACAATTAATCGTTGCTCAATTTATGGTATCTACACAAGCGTACCAAATTTACTAGAAAAATTAATATTTATTGAAGATGTATGCTAATTTTTTTTAGAAAAATCTCCGAATTTTTATTGGTTACATAAACATCTAAAGGAGATAGCTGAGTGGATACAAACTCTAAGAGAATTATTTAATAACTATGGGTTCTAATTTCTTTATGAGGATCAAAATATTAATATTCCCTGAATAAATATATTTTGATTGCAATACCTTATAAGTATGATTTTTTACACACATATTAGAGTTCCTCTGCCCATTTTGAATTGCCTGTTAGCAATACCGTTTATAAATTAGTGTTTTCGGGTAGTTCCTTTTACATTATTTCAAGTATACCCACGTGTAGACAATATATAATCTTTGGTGCGATAAATTAGTCAGTCTCTCTGGTGTTGTCGTGCAGTGTACATGGAAGTTAATATTATAGTGTCGTGGTTAAGGTCACCCTTCTTGAGGTCCACGTTAGTTCACTTTATTATCTGCTGTAGTAAGTGTCCTGGCAGCGAAGGGATTGGTGTAATTATATGTGGCTTGCGTGTTAAACGTATTGCTGTACAATAATGGATATCATTCGTCTTTAATTCTATGACATACGACACACTAAGCGCTTCTTTAGAGTTCTCGTTTAGTTAAAAATCTATAGATCTCTCTGCGAATACTTATTTACTCACCGTAAATAAGATAATCTTCTGAGATTCAAGATATTTCGCCTTTGTGGAAATTTTATAAATTAATTTTTATCATACTAAATAGCAGAAGAAATAACCAACTAAGTTGGCGAAGTTCAAATATTTCAAATCGGAAGTATAATTGAATATTGGAGTCGTTTAAATTGTCCTTCCGTCACTTTGAATATTCTTTGGAGTATACTTGTGATTAATTGGAAAATTTTCGAACTTATTAGCGAACTTGCAGTTGGCAGGATAATGATGTGACTTTCTGATGTATTTGTACTATTATTAATTTTTCTTGTCGAAGCATTCCAGTCGCCTCTGATTTCAAGCATATTTTTTCGCTAGGATAGTTGATAACACCGTTGATAGCTTTATATTCGCAGGTAGTTCCTTTTTTCCAAGACTATATACAAACTCTGTGTATGTAACCTCTGTTTCGATAGACTTGAGCCAGTTGTAATGCGGTGCTTGCCTAGTGACCATTGTGGCTTCACAAATGGTGCGATGTCGTGTGTGTGGTATAGCTCTCATATATTATAAACTAGAGAGCTGCCCTCGCTTCGCTCCGGGTATTTAAAACAATATTATAATTGATGTCCTTATATTGTCACTCTGTAATTGTGTAGCTTTTCATTATTTGAAAAATTAGAGAGAGTAAGAAAAAGTTATAAAAAGAAACTAATAGAAACAAAAATAAAAGAAAAGCGAGAAATGCTAAGAGAGGGAGGACAGAGCAAAAATAAAATTGAATAGGTAAAGGAGAGAGAGAGAGAGAAGAATAAAAGAGAGAGAAAAGAGAGAGGATGAGAGACAATGATAGTATTATAAGAGGAGAGAGATGGAAATACTATAGACTTCTCTCAATGAAAGAATTTTAAAAATTGGATCAGTAGCAACAAAATGACCATATTATATTAATTAAAAAATGTAGATGGCAACACTAAATCACCTTTGTCCCTCACGAATAGTGTACTTTTCTATCTGTGAAAAAAATTTTTAAATCGGATTTGTAGTCCTGAGAAACTCTTCAATTTACAAAATGGCCACCTTGTGGCACTTAAATGGTCATATCTTTTTAATTATAGTATTTATGGGAACACCACATAGCCTATGTTACGCGGAAAGGATGTAGCTTTCTAACGGTGAAAGAATTTTCAAAATCGGTTCAGAACTTTTAGAGCCTATTCGCAACAAACAAACATACAAACAATCAAATCTTTCCTCTTTATATAATAGTATAGATAATAGGATAAAAGGTTTTTACTCTTGATGACTCAATAAGAGTAAAATAACTAATGATTTAACTTATTGATAATCAAGAAATCAAAACAATTCTTCTTCTGGGGAAGGTCCATAATCCAGTTTTGTTTTATTATCCTGGACAATTAAAACAAAACTGGAATCAAACAGGCAACTGGCAGGTCAACTACCCATCGAAACATTAAACCTTTCAACAGCAATACAGCTCAAATGCCTAAAATGATAAGCTGTCCTAAAAATAAAGGACACGTACCCTTGTCACCATGACAGGAAATTAGTCTTTCGTTCAGTGACGAATCCATTTTGTATTCATTTCCTTTATACTAACCCCAGTTTCTTAGACAACTCCAATATTAAAAACCTAACAATGACTGACAGACTACAATTTGTGGACTAGGAAAATAGGCAGGCGCTTCTACCTCCATGTACATTAATTTTATTTTGAGGATAAAGGTAAAATATTAATTACCGTTACTTTATGACCGGTATATAAGTAAACTAGCGACCCGCCCCGACTTCGCACGAGTGCAATGCTGTTACTAAATATACTACAGAATGTCTTTATTCACAGGTTTTTTTTCATTAGACAATACAAACATGTTTTCATAGGGACGCGCCACGCAACCGCTATGTGCCTGCATTTTAAATCTGTAATATCTTCGATAATATTCATTTAAATTACATGCTGTAAAGGGCCATATTGATCTATATAACACGCACAATGTATTTAAGATACCTAATTGGATAATGGTTAATGCTGTATTGGTTAAAATCGCTTCGTAAATTAGCCATTATTTCGCGTAAAAAATTAAGAATAAAAATTGGTTATTGTGGGTTATCCCTAAGAGATAGACATATACTATCCCGGACTGTTTTGTAGACCTATTTAAGGTGTACAATACTGTAGTACATTATTTTGATCTATCTCGTAGGGTTCAGCCAGCGTTTATAATTTAAGCGCAAAAAATGTGTTTATTTACGACATCACATTAGAAACCTCTAAAACTTCTTCTTGAATCACTCTATCTATTAAAAAACCGCACCAAAATCCATTGCTTAGTTTTAAAGACCGTATAACTTCGATAAGTTTCTACAAAATCACTTCAGTCTTAGTCTAGAATCTAGATGTGTTAGTGTGTTTACCCAAAGCATCCGATAGATGGCAATGTAACATTTTTTTGTTCATAACATTCTACCGTTCTCTTATATCTAATTATAATAATAAAGATTATAATTTCAATTAAAATTCTAAATATATTTTCATGAAGGTCGCTTCTCTAGATAATTGCTCAGTTAATTCACGAAAGCTACAATGATTTATCATTTAATTCCCTATTAAATAAAACAGTCTTAAAACAATGTAATAAAGACTATTTTCCTTTGCAACAGATTATCATTGACCGCCACTAGAGTCAGTGACCGACCACACGTAAATACAACAGTACCGTTCGGTTACGCGAGCTCAAAATATATTACAATTATAAAAGTTTTACATATTTGTGTCGTTTATAATGCCTGGGAAACAGTGTTGTTCTATATTTGTAAGTATATCACCTATTTGCATATTATATAAGGTCAATAAATCTTTCAATTAGCTTATTTAAAACTAGTCGACCGGTGCTGTCATTCTTCCCCTTAATTCTTTTCTCAGAAAATATTCAAAAATATTTCTGTCGACTTCATCTAGCTTCTCGACACACGGATGGAAATCAATATATATGCCTAATTAGATTATAAAAAAAAAATATTGCAATATAAAAATTTTCAGGCGAACAATAAATTTTATATTACTATCCCGCAGGAACTATGTTTTATTTCGGAATAAAAAGTAGCTTACGTGTTAGACCAGGTTATAAAGTATCTGTGTGTCAAATTTCATAGAAATCTGTTCAAGTGTTTTTGTACTCTTGACTAAAAAACATTTAAACATCCAAATATACAAACATATAAACTTTCACATTAAGGGTATTAGTAACAAGCTATATTAAAATAGACGTAAATTTTTTCCTGGCATCCGATTTAATCGATAAAAACCTAAATTTTAAGTCAGACATATGTCATACATTCCATGTCAAATCTACTCAAAAATTTATATCTTTTGAAAGAAAAAATCCGCATCTTGAAAAGTATAAAATAAATTAGACCAAAAAAAATTAGTTCAGAAGTCCATTTTTACGATTTTATTTATTTTCAAATAACCTTAAAAAAATATAATAATTTGTTCATGTCGCCCCAAGTATAACTTTTAAAAAAAATTCTTACTATAATAAAAAATTTAAAAATAATTGTAGTTTTGAATCTTTCGAAAAATTGTTTTCTTTGGCAGAACTCGGTTATATGATAAAAAAAGTTCTGACCAAAATTCATCCAAATCAAAAGGGGTCGATGGTTGGACATTGGTCGATTTGACATGGAATGACCACCTGCAAACAACACAACTACGAAAATCAGATCCGATCGTACAACAGTTTTATGCAAACAGACAGAAATAAATATTTTAAAGATGCTAAGAGTTAAACATCTTATTGTTAACGATAACAAAGATAACGCTTTTAGTTGGAATTAACCTCAGATAAGAAATCCTTGACCAATTTAGTTTATAGCTGCTATACATAAAGAATGAACCCTTTACTTACTTTTGGCTAATGTTCCTATATTCCTGTTAAATCTTATAAATAGAGACAATCCTATAAATAGAATAGATTTTACAGTAAGGCTATACTTGACTTTGAATATGAGCGTCAGTAGGTCAGTGGCGTTGGATTCCCGATTGATAATTCTGGTTACGTGGCCCACTCCTAACATAACCATTTAGCTTACTTGGAGGATTTAAAAATACTAGTAGTTTGTGATCTTGTTTAATTTAAAACTCATTTTAAAAAGTATTTATTTATTGATACTTGAATGACAAAGCTTGGAATCCAAGTAACGTTGACACTCACCTGAATTATAATACAATTGTAAAACAAACTTATGTAAACAATGGCGTTTTGAAAAGTGCTTATATTTCTTGCCAGGTCTTCTAATCAGAAAATAAAACCGCTCTCCGAACTGGTGGAAGCTTCAGACAAACTGACAAGTTTTGACATGTCAAAAGTACTGTGTAATATGACTAATTGAAATAAACTATATTAGGTTTGAATTTGAGGCAATTTCCTTATTCTATCTAAAACGGTTTGTTGTTTGAATGTTTAGCTTGTTTTAGGATAACAATCTCACAGATTTTTTGATTCTTCTCCGGGCCAGTGTTTCCCAAGAATTTGTCGAAAACTGTTCAAAATTTAGAGCTTTTGAGAAGTTAGCTTGGTTCATGTTTCGTCACCTCTAAAGCAAAGCGGAATTTATGTTTGGAAATGTTTTGTCAGTAAATATACTTAATCCCTGTTGATTTAAATTCACCGATAATGAGGAACAGCGTTATTGGTGCGAGATCAGCGCGATCTACTTGACTGTGACTTGACTTATGTTCCTGTGTCCCCTAGATGGGGCAGAAGGCAACTTGACTGTAAAGAGTTATAATAATTACGTCAAAATCTCTCTATAGATTATTTAAATTATGTCACTTCGCTAAGGGATCAGTGGATTCTCTGCAGATTCAAACCTGTTATATTGTTAGTTAAAAAAGTGAGAAGAGTATGTATCCTGTTATATATGAGACTAGGGGCCCGTCCCGGCTTCGCGCGGGTGGAATATTATTTTTAAAAATATATTGGCTCTCCCGCATTTCGGTGCCCACTCTCTTGCCGCTTTACTCGCTGCGCTGCGTCGCTATACTGGCCCGTCGCGTCGGCGTGTATTTTTTGTTTATATTGATATTATTAATTTCGTAATATCTTTTGAATGGAAAGTTTGATTTTAATAATTCAAAAAGTAATTTACAGGTATTGAAATAGTCTTGAATACGAAATAATTTATTTGGATAAGGATTAATACAAAGTTATAGAAAACATGGTCTGATTTTGATAGGCATTTTTATCAACTTTTAAAATGTAAAAAAGTAGTTATAGTGACGTAACTATAATAGTTGGACATATGGTCTCGCGGACTTTTTTGTAGATATTGATACGTTCTATAATATTGTGGAACATTTTTTTGTTCTATCATCAATACTTTTTGCAGCGCATGCGATGAAAGATATTTTATGGCAAATTTTTTGGCACCTTGGGTTGGTTTTCGTGAGATTTCCTAAGGATCTCTACTTTTTTCTTGTAATAAATATAGCCTATGTTACTCAGGGATAATGTAGCTTTCTAATGGTGAAAGAATTTTTGAAATCGGTCCAGTAGTTTTTATGTTTATTCGTTACATACAAAAATACAAATCTTACTTCTTTATAATATTAGTATAGATGTCAAAAATGATTGTAAACGATTGTAATTATAATATCTATCTGTACAAAAATGATATCCATTAACTGGACTGTTAAAACGTAAAAGAAGAAAAAGATGTCTCTTATTTATTACAACTGTTAAAGAATATAAAATAGGTCTAGATGAAGTCATCAAGGACAAATGACCTTTATGATAAAGGCATCAAAAACTTATCAAAATCGTTGAATCATATAAGAATAATTACGAAACGATATATACTTATAATTTTAACAAACTGTTTGAGAAATAATAAAATGGTCAGAGAAGAGTAATTATTTAACATATTAAAATATATAGGTTTTTATATTTATATATTTTTTTGGCATTCATCATAGCAATTTATAAAATTTTCTCATGTCATGGAAAAATTTTCAGAAAAAAAATCCTAATAAAAAAATCCATACAAATAAATAAAATTGTAGTGTCTGTTTGTAATATTAAAATAACCGCTTTTTACTAAGTGCATATGGATGTATACATGGTACCTACACATACCAAAACAACATTTCTGTCTATCTGTTTGTTCCGAGTAAACTCTGAAATGGCTGGACGGATTGTTAGCAACACTGTTTATAAAGTAGTAGTAGCGGGTATATCATTTTATATTATTTCGAGTATATCGACGTAGAGACTTTATATAACCTTTAGTGCGATAGATTAGTCTCAGTCTTTCTGGTGTTTTCGTGCAGTGAACATGGAAGTTAGTGTTATAGTGTCGTGATTAAGGTCACCCTTCTCGAGGTCCACGTAAGTTTACTTTATTATCTATTATCATTAGCGAGGTCGATTGGTGGAGGTGAGATTTAATATATTAAGAAAGAGATCTTTAAACCTGCTCCTGGGTCTCAAGCCCCAGGCACCGCTCGCCTCAGTCTAAATTGCATGTGTATACGTATTGCTGTACAGTAATGGGTACCACATTTCTCTTTTATATACTTAGCATGATTTTGACGGGACTCACTGGTAGATTAGCTAATGTAAAAGGAGTAACTTAGGCTATTTAACATCTCGCTACGACCCATAAGAGCGAAGCAACATGCGAACGAAGTCGCGTAAGTCGGCTAGTAAGTAAAAAAAAAAAAAAGGTGTGTGTGCGATTCACACACGATAGAAGTGAAACTTCAGTAAATCGACAAAAGAATGAGATGAATATATATAATAATATAAAATAGTATGTATATTTCTGTCTCATTCTTTCCTACACATTTTTGTATTTGTGTCTCTTACCTGTCGTTTTGTATATTTCTGTCTCATTCTTTCCTACACATTTTTGTATTTGTGTCTCTTACCTGTCGTTTTGTATATTTCTGTCTCATTCTTTCCTACACATTTTTGTATTTGTGTCTCTTACCTGTCGTTTTGTATATTTCTGTCTCATTCTTTCTTACACATTTTTGTATTTGTGTCTCTTACCTGTCGTTTTGTATATTTCTGTCTCATTCTTTCCTACACATTTTTGTATTTGTGTCTCTTACCTGTCGTTTTGTATATTTCTGTCTCATTCTTTCTTACACATTTTTGTATTTGTGTCTCTTACCTGTCGTTTTGTATATTTCTGTCTCATTCTTTCCTACACATTTTTGTATTTGTGTCTCTTACCTGTCGTTTTTTCCGTTGCATCCGGTTTGAAATCACAACGATTCTAAAGAAGTTTCACTTCAATTACAGAAGATCTTAAAAAATATTTACAGAATATTCGATTAATCCCAAGTATTGTATGGTATAACCGTGGTAACCCTGTATACCTACATGTCCGTTTCATGGTAGTGTTCCTCTAATCATATATATAATCATAGTAGGTATACATGGGTGCGACCACGGCTCTACCTTGACCATTGTTATACCGATACATTTCTAGGTTTCTATCTGATTATTTTCTTGTTTCGTCCTTTTCAGGCCCCTTTTTTACGTAGTCGGGTAATAGTTTTTTTAACTTTATTTTTTTATTTAACAATTTTCCGTTTCCCGATCGAGATAACTTTTACAATCTAATATTATAACGTAATTGTTGGCTTTTATTTGTTTAAACGAGTAAATAACTGCAACGACAGGACCGTGCGGACTATACGACCGCATTTTAAACATATATGTTGACTTAAACAATAAGATATATATACATATTTGTAATGTGCTCGTCAAGACCTTTCTTTTGACCACAAACACGTGATAATCAGCTCAGTTTAATTTTTTTCGAAGTTAGAATCTGAGGTTTAAATTCCGTCATTAAAAAAAATCATTAAATTTTTATAGCCTATGTCACCCGCGCCATTATTACAAATCTATTGACAACTCACTCATGAACATTGGTTCAGTAGTTTAGGCGCTAGAATGGAACATACAAGTTTCAAAGTTCTTAAATAAAATAATTTTTCCTCTCCACTAAGAACTTTAAAACTTAATTATCAATATAAAACATACAAAAGCAAACTTATTTCTTCATTAATTGAGTTTTTGGTTATTTTTCAATGTAAACACTCAGACAATAGTCATTAAATAACAGACACAAAAAGAGTTTTTTTTTGTTGACTTGTGTAATCCATTCAATATCACCCCGCTAATTCATTTTTTATTTTTCCTAGTTATATATGTAAGTAGGTACGAACAGCAACCGTAGCTTCAGAATATGTGTATTAGTACAATATGACCCCATAAGTTGAAAGTCGGATGCACAAGGCTACTTCTTATCAGACTGATACTTCTTATCTCCAACTTAATACGTTTCCGTAAAAGGATGTTGCTTAAGAAAATATATTGGAGCGCACGACAAAATTTATTCGTGCACAGTACCACCTAAAGTTAGTAAGTTATTGTTATTGGTTTTTGCATGGTATGTAGAGGTATTTGCCTGAGTTACCTATTTCTTGGTTATATATTATTCTTAAATGATTTATGGCTGTATTTTGTACAATCTACTGAAGAAAAAGCTATATTATAGAAAATTTTCGTTCATTAGACTGTAGAGGCGGTTCGTCCGTACCTGGCTCGTTGGGTTGACACGGTGTCCTAACCTTTCGGCTGATGCAGATGCTCGTCTCGACACTGCGGACATGGCTGTTTCGGGAATTATCTACACCAAATTGCCCGGAGGGAGTCTACGCCGGCTTGTAATTAGTGTGGGGCGGTTTTCGACACGTCGCACCACACTTTGGCCGAGTGCGCTGCTTGGGGACCCCAGCGACATGCTCAGATGTCGTTTATAGGTGGCGACCTGTCTCTCCCAAGTGTGGTTGGGGCCATGCTCGGAAACAAGGCAGGTTGGATGATAGTCGCCGCCTTTTGCGAGACAGTGATCTCGCTGAAGGACGTCGCGGAGCGGGCCCGGGAGGTAGATACCTCCTCGGACCCGATCCGTAGAGCTCGACCGGGAAGGAGACAGCTACAGGAGGCAGTCGCTACGACTCATCTCCCCCCCCCCCCCCCGGGGGTTGGACGGGTATGCGTAAACGCATTCCTCCGCGTAAACAAAAAAAAAATAAATGGACAGCCTACTTATTGTTTCTGGGTGGTATTTCATCCACAATAACCTTTACTTTAACCTCTTTATTTCTTAAAAGCCTTATATCTGATGGCTACTATCATAAACAGAAAAACGTTTGGGTTGTATTTGGACTGCAATATCATCGTCTCCTTCTTTCGTTCGATTCTGGGCACATACCTCTGACTGTTTTAAGTTATGTGTGTTTTAAGACATTTAATAACACTTGATCTAACGGTGAAAGAAAACAACGTGAGGAAACCTGCACTCTCCTCCAACCTCAGTCTGCCAACGCGGACTGAGCCAGCGAGGTAGACTATGGCCTAATCCCTCCAAAGTCAAAGTCAAAGTCAAAATTTTTTATTCAATGTTGGAATTTACATTCTCTTATTGAACGTCGAAATCTACCACCCTTTCGGAAACGACCTAACCCAGACCTGAGAAGAATGGGCGCAAGAAACTCAGCGGGACTGTTTCTTTTGGATATTTTTTATCTTTGATTTTTTAAACGCCAATTTTTATAACAAGTATAATTATACATTGAGAAAGCCTGGAGCGAACGCATCATTCCCAAGGCGTGACATCTTCCAAAAAATCTTTAATGTTATAATAGCCTTTGTCACACAAACGTTTTTTAACTAACTTTTTAAATTTTCCTATAGAACAATTTTGAACGTTTTCTGGGATCCTGTTGTAAAAGCATACACATCGCCCAACAAAAGAATTACTAATTCTACTCAATCGAGTAGTAGGAGTAACAAGTTTGTGTTTGTTCCTAGTATTAATGTCATGCAAGTCACTATTTCTAATAAAATTATTAATGTTTTTACGTACATGCATAACATTTTCAAAAATATATTGTGAAGCAACAGTCAATATATTAATTTCTTTGAATTTATCTCTTAAAGATATTTTAGGGCCGAGACCATAGATTGCGCGAATAGCCCTCTTCTGCAGTATGAAAATCGTGTTTATGTCGGCTGCGTTACCCCAAAGTAGAATGCCGTAAGACATTATACTATGGAAGTAGCTAAAGTAAACTAAACGAGCCGTGTCTATATCAGTTAATTGGCGTATTTTCTTAACCGCGTATGCTGCAGAGCTGAGTCTATTGGCCAATATCTCAATATGGGGGCCCCATTGCAATTTAGAATCGACAGTGCTGCCCAAAAATACAGTAGATTCCACCGGTTCCAACTCCTCTCCATTTATAAATACACCAGTCTCTATTTTCTTAACATTGGGTGTCGTAAATTTTATATATTTAGTTTTCTTACTATTTAACATTAGATTATTAGCACTGAACCAATGTACAATATCAGAGAGAGCATTGTTTACATCGTCATATTCAGTTTGATGGCGTTTCACTTTAAATATTAGTGAAGTGTCATCAGCAAACAATACTATGTTGTTCTTTTTTTCTACGAGGTTTGGCAAGTCGTTTATATAAATGAGGAAGAGAAATGGTCCAAGAATAGAACCCTGGGGGACCCCCATATCCAGACGAGCCCCAGGAGATCTCTTGCCATTCACGTCAACCCTTTGAACCCAATTTTTTAGATAGGAGTTCATAAGGTCTAGCGCAGTTCCTTTGATGCCATAGTGGCGCAGCTTTCTGACCAGAGTCGCATGTTGTACACAATCGAAGGCCTTAGATAAGTCACAGAATATTCCAAGTGCATTCTGTGATTCCTCCCAGGCCTCGAAGATATTCTTAATTAATTCGACACCGGCATCCGTTGTTGAACAACCCTTAGTAAAACCAAACTGTTTCACATGGAGAAGTCTCTGTGAATTAAAATGAATTAACATTTGGTTTAAAATTAGTTTTTCAAAAATTTTACTAAGCGTTGGCAATACTGAGATGGGTCGAAAATTATTTGGATCAGTTATACATCCAGATTTAAATATAGGCGTTACTTTACTATGCTTCATCAGGTCAGGAAACACGCCACGTTTAATACAAGTATTGAAAATAGTAGCTAGATACGGTGCAATGGCATCAACAATGGAGTTAATTATTTTAACAGAAATACCCCAAATATCAGCTGTTTTCTTCATATCTAGGGTTTTAAATGTTTCAATTATATCTTTACTGTTGACAGTACTAAATTCGAACAGTACATCACATTTTTTAACATTTTCTAGCAATAATGATTCAGCAACGTTGGCAGATGAAATGAGAGAACAAGTTGTTGAGATTGGAATGTCAGAGAAATATTTTTCAAACGTGTATGCTACTTCCTGATCAGTTTTGATATTAGTGTTATTATAAATGAGATTATACTTGAAGTTACGATCTCTGACTCTTCCAGTTTCCCAATTGATAATATTCCATGTCATTTTTATTTTGTTTTGTGCATTATAAATTTTTTGTTTTATATGTAACGACTTTGCCATGAAACACACTTTTTTAAATAACTTTGAATATGCTTTAACAAAGGCTATAAAGGACTCTGAATGGTTGTATGATCTCTCATTATAAAGTTGATATAGTTTTTGTCTACTTCGATGAATACCAACAGTTGCCCAATCATTAAATGACAAGAGACCACCCGAATTGATTGTCTTGGTAGTGAATATAGCAGTAAACTCTGATTTTATTAATTTAAATAGTGTGTTATATAACATATCAGGGTTATTGTTGTCAAAATTTAAGTATTTGAGTTTTGCTATAATACTACCTTTAAATTTCTCCATACGTCTGGAGTTTGTAGGAACAAACACAATCTTTTTATTTTTATTTTCTTTTTTTAACTCACAGTTAAAAGAGACTAATTGCCCAAAATGATCCGAACTCAACTTTTTAATAATTGAATACGAATTGGGTTGAAAGTTGGTAAATATATTATCAATACATGTTGCTGAGGTTGCAGTTACTCTAGTTGGCTCTAAAAATATATTTACTAGGTTATATGAATTTAACAAGGATCTGAATCTAACACTTGTGGTGGAGTTTTCTAATAGATTAATGTTAAAATCACCACATACTATAATATATTTTTTAGATTCAGATAATTTTAATAGTATTTCTTCTAACACATTTCAAATAATTCATATAACGCTCCAGGGGGACTGTATATGCTCACAACAATGATGCGCTCAAGTTCTGCACAGGCTATCTCAATAGTACGTTCTACAGAGAGGCTCACAATGTCTTTGCGTTCTTTAAATTTAAAAAGTCTACTTATAATAATTAAGGAGCCCCCACGTAACGACTTTTCTCTGCAGAACGCACTTGCTACCTGGTGACCACTGAAATTAAATATGAGTTCATAATTACGAAGCCAATGCTCTGTAATACAAAATTCTCCTCATTCTAAGGAGGAGACCCGGCTCAGCAGGAGGCCATTAACAGGTAATGATGATGATCATTGACTCATCTCTTACTTATTTCTTCAATGCCTGCAGTTCCTGTCCATAGCTGATGACTACTTCTATTATCAGATATAAAATATACATTATTACATATCTCATTGTATCACTTCAGGTAAATATTTTTATTATATCCCTCTTTCTTTTCTTCTAACTAATAATTAACAAAATTTCTAGTAGGATACCCTATATGTATTGAATTAGATTTTGTTTCAAAAGTTGTTACTCAAGAAATACATCAAAGAGGATCTGTGTGTAAAGTAAAATCTATATATACAATTCTATCATTGGAGCCTTCGACTACAGCAAATAATTACTTTATTTGGCTATTGGTTATGTGTAACTCAGCAAAGTTTCATTTAACGCAAACAAACTACAAATTCGAGCTAACACAGTTTGGCTTTTTTAATTAATTTAATGTCTAAATCAGTTTTATTACATGACGGAATACGAAACTATGTTATTTAGCCATTACGTGTTTATAAGAGAGCCAAAGCCGTTCAACCACTCCACCAGTTCTATAATAGATTCATTATGGCGTTCAATTCAATACACACTTCACAGCTGATTAAAAGGTTTCCCAACCCCCGGTTTTCCCCACAAACTTAGGGGGTAAATATGGTTGGATTTTTAGGGGCATCATGTTATACTTACTGAAAAAGTCAGAACCAAAAAATATATCGAAAGAATTAAATCTTATATATAAAAATGAATAGCTGTTTGTCTCACTTGGGAACGACTAAACCGATTTGGGTAATTTTGGTTTTGAATTATTTGTGGGAGTCAGTCAGGGTCAGGGTCAGGCACGGAAGGTTTAAACGGTGAAAAATGCTCAAATGATTTTGACAAAATTTTCACTTATACTTTAATTACCTCAGCGAAGCGAGGATGGGTCAGCTAGTTATCTACACTATTATGTAAAGAGTAAAGATTTGATTGTTTGTTTGTTGCGAATAGGCTCAAAAACTACTGAACCGATTTTAAAAATTCTTTTACCGATAGAAAGCTACATCCTTTCCGGGTAACATAGGCTACGTGGTGTTGCCATAAATATTTGAATTAAAAAGATTTGGCCATTTAAGAGCCGTAACGTGGCCATTGTGTAAAATGAAGAGTTTTTCAGGAACTACTTATCCGATTTCAAAATTTTTTTCACTGATAGATAAAACTACACTATTCGTGGGTGACAAAGGTGATTTAGTGTTGCCATGTACATTTTTTAATTAATTGATTATGGCCATTTGGTTGCTACTAATCCGATTATAAAAATTCTTTCACTGAGAGAGGTCCATAGAGTTTCCGTCCCTCTTCCTCATATATACTATCATTTCTATTCTTTTTCTTTTTATAACTTATTCTTACTCTCTCTTTTTTTTTCAAATAATGAAAAACATACAATTACAGAGTGTACATCAATTATAATATTGCTTTAAATACCCGGAGCCAAGCGAGGGCAGACAGCTCGTATAATATAAATCCCATGATTTCATATCATTGATTAGACATGATTATACACTAAATTCACGAAAATCGTGTTAAACTCTGGTAGCAAATTATTGGATTTTCCCTTTTAGGACTAAAACTATACCCCCTATATAACTCTCAAAAATACTTTGTATTGTGTCTAAATCATTGTAATTTTTAGTTTAATGTATTGCGATAAATGGTAAAAAAAATAATAAAAAAAAGGTGTGTGTGCGATTCACACACGATAGAAGTGAAACTTCAGTAAATCGACAAAAGAATGAGATGAATATATATAATAATATAAAATAGTATGTATATTTCTGTCTCATTCTTTCCTACACATTTTTGTATTTGTGTCTCTTACCTGTCGTTTTTTCCGTTGCATCCGGTTTGAAATCACAACGATTCTAAAGAAGTTTCACTTCAAAACATTTTGCCTTAACGAACGAGTCGTAATGTAACAATGTATTAGATACAGAAGCGAAATTCAGATCAATAGTGTAAAAAATACAAAAAGGAAGGCAAATTCTCTACATTAGTGGTGTCTGTCCTAAGGTACCTTAGGACCGTATTGCGTTTACAAATTATTACAGTGAAGACGGTCGTTTAGCCCGGCCGACTGTGCACCGGCTCCCTATGTAGAGACGGCCCTCCCGACTGCGCAACTCCAACTCCCTTACTTATATTCAGGTTACTAGAAAATGTTGATAGCGCGATGTAGGACTGATGTTAATATTATGGTTTAAGATTTCTTTATTTCTCAAAAGAATATGTACATTATTCACTTAAAGAGAAACAACTTACTGTTTATTACCTAAACATACAATCACAAGCGAGTGTACGGATAATATCACATCTTTATTATTTTAGTTTTACTTATTAAATATATTTAAGTTATTTAAAACTTAGTATTAGTAAATAACATAGGGTAGAACTAAATTATTTTTATCAAACAAATAACAAAAATGAATAGTTATTAATCGTTTAAAAAATACAATAAGTTAGCGGGGCTATCTTACAGTAGTTCGGACCCTATTACATGTCGCTTGCCATGAAATCGTGATTGTCCAAAGTAACTACTAAATATTTTTCAGTTTTAACTTGGGTTAGGGGTACATTGTTTATTTTAAGAGATGGAAAGTCTGAATTTTTTTTATTTTTAGAACTAAAAATCATGTAATTGGTTTCGTCTATATTTATAGTAAGTAGATTTAAGTCGGATTGTACGTGTCTAAAAAAATTTTACAAAATAATACAGTTTTTCTAATTTGATTTCAAGTTTTTATAGTTTTAAGTTTAAGTCGATATAAACATAAAAATTCAATATATTTACTTATTAATATACTGAAAATAAGGTTTGATTTTTTGACGCTATAGTCTCTTACTGTGTGTCTATTTTAACTCAGCGACCAAGGGATGCTTGTGTATACTTGTATACTATTATATAAAGAGGAAAGATTTGATTGTTTATATGTTTGTTTGTTTGTTGCGAATAGGCTCGATAAGTACTGAACCTATTTTGAAAATTCTTTCACCGATAGAAAGCTACATCCTTTCCGGGTAACATAGGCTATGTGGTGTTGCCATAAATACTCTAATTAAAAAGATATGGCCATTTAAATGCCATAAGGTGGTCATTTTGAAAATTGAAGAACTTCTCAGGAACAAAAAATCCGATTTAAAAAATTTTTTCACTGTTCGAAAACTACATTATTCGCGAGTGACAAAAGTAGATTTAGTGTTGCCATATACATTATTTAAATAATAGAATATGGCCATTTTGTTGTTTCTAATCCGATTTTAAAAATTCTTTCACTGTTAGAAAACTACACTTTTCGTCAGTGACAAAGGTGATTTAGTGTTGCCATATATATTTTATAAATAATGGAATATGGCCATATTGTTGTTTCTAATCCGATTTTAAAAATTCTTTCACTGTTAGAAAACTACACTTTTCGTCAGTGACAAAGGTGATTTAGTGTTGCCATATACATTTTTTAAATAATAGAATATGGCCATTTTGTTGTTTCTAATCCGATTTTAAAAATTTTTTCACTGTTAGAAAACTACACTTTTCGTCAGTGACAAAGGTGATTTAGTGTTGCCATATACATTTTTTAAATAATAGAATATGGCCATTTTGTTGTTTCTAATCCGATTTTAAAAATTCTTTCACTGTTAGAAAACTACACCATTCGTGAGGGACAGGGGTGATTTAGTGTTGCCATATACATTATTTAAATAATAGAATATGGCCATTTTGTTGTTTCTAATCCAATTTTAAAAATTCTTTCACTGTTAGAAAACTACACTTTTCGTCAGTGACAAAGGTGATTTAGTGTTGCCATATACATTTTTTAATTAATGGAGAATAACTGAGAGAAGTCTATAGTATTTCCGTCTCTCTTTCTCTTATAACACTATCATCCTTTCTCTTTTTTCTCCCGTTAATTTTTATTTTTATCTGTTCAGAATGATTAGCCTCTTTTCACTTTCTTCCTTTCGATAATTTCTCTCTCTCTCTCTCTTTCTCTTTCTCTCTCTCCTTTACCCATTCAATTTTAGTTCTGCTCTGTCCTCCCTCTTTTATCATCTGTCGTTTTTCTTTAATTTTATTTCTATTATTTTTCTTTTTATAACTTTTTCTTCCTCTTTCTCTTTGCAAATAATGAAAAACTACACAATTACAGAGTGATAATTTAAGGACATCAATTATAACATTGCTTTAAATACCCGAAGCGAAGCGAGGGCAGTCCTCTAGTGTATAAATAAAGATCATTCTTCTGTTTCTTCTTCCTTGCCTTATCCCTTTTAATATTTCTGTTAGAGAAATTTTCAAGTATTTATTATGATTTAGGTATGAGAGTCGTTAAGCTAAAGCTTAATAGAATTTTTTTAAAGAATTGGTAACACTGCTACAAGCTGAAGTTAGTATGTTTCTCCGCCACCGCGGCCCTAGGTTTGATTTGGTTACAAAATGGCTGGATATTTTATTGTGTTGCGTATTATTTTGTCGTAAAACAATAATTACAATATCCCAGTAGTAACTATAGTCCTCAATAATATAGTTAGTCTTCTGTAATCTATCAAAACTATACATCTATAAAAATATCTATATATACTTGTAATAAAATCGTAGACATGTCGTGTCTATACATCAGAGATGGAAAAAAATAAGCATCAGCTGGCCCGATTTGGTTGAAATTTGGTACACAGATACTTTAAAAACTGGATTAAGAAATAGGATACTTTTTATCCCAAAAAAATGCGCAGTGCCAGTGGAATTGAAGCGTAATATTTATACAAAAATAGCCACGGAGATAGAAGTACAATTTTCTACACAAATATTTATAATACAAATATATATACTTTTATCCCGGAACTAACTATAGTTTCTGTGGGATGAATAGTTATTATTCGCACAAGAACAGCTTAATATGATAAATACGACTGAAATTTATAGACACATAGTTTGTAACTTCCATCAAAACATAGAATTCTTACATGAACTGCTAAAGGAATATAAATAAAATTTTGTACGTCCAGTACGCGGGTACAAAGAAAAAATGTTCTTATTTCGTTTTCATACGTCCAAAAAGATGTTTGAAATTTTTAAATGGAAAGGAGGTAAGAATGTTTAGTTAATATATTTTTTATTAATCAATTGCTTATACTTGGACGCCCATCAAAGAGTTTACTCGTAGTCAACATAGATGGCGGTAGTAGTACTTGTATCGTGCTATTGAAATTCTTCAAAGACGATTAAGCTTCTATATAAAAGGATTAAATTAAATAAATAAAACTGGGTTGTTGGGTGGGTAGGGATTTTTTATATCAAATCATCTGAAAATTGAGAAAACCATCGCCTAACCGTAGATTTTGATGTATTTTTGAGGTCCCAAAAAATCTAAATTTACGCCAGCTATAAACTATTTTTTTTCAAGCGCTTATTTCCGTCTAATCGAATAAAAAATTTAAACATCGTTTTGAATACTTTTCATTGGATTAAAATGATATTTGGTAATAATTAATGAGTTATAGCACACGTAAAAGAAGTAAAACTTGAGAAACTGCAGGCTATTTTGATATTAATTTCAATATACCTCAGGGACGAGAGGGCAATTCGTTAATTCGTTCGTTCACATAAAAATAGAACAAGTAAAACTATGTGTTTTCGATTAGCCTTATGACTTTGTGCGGCATAAAGTCCTACTAACGCCATCTAGGTGTAGAAACCCTTACTTATATTAAATTTTTTGTTCATTTATTCAACTGATTTTTGAAAAGAAAGTTTAATTTGTAGTGATAAAAATATAGGTACATAACATTGAATTACGATTATGAAAAAACCTTTGTTAATACGCTTTTATTAGCTTCATACGTATCTTAGTATGTATGTAACGGAATATTTGAACATGATTTTGACCCCCTTCAAAACGTCGGATTATCTCGAAATTTGGCAATCTTATTAAGGATCGATGACAATTCAATAATTTAAACATAATCCGTAATCCTTACTAGGATAATCATGATTAGCGATATTTTGTTTCCCTGAGACCCGGAGTGTCTGCGTCAAGACACTTTATATTTATGTTTTATACTTTCCCTATCTTATGGGAATAAAAGCGTGGGGTGCATGGTGTCAATAGTTATAAATATTTTATAAACAGATATGAGTAGAAGGGTTATTTTGATAATATCCTGAAAAGCACCCCACGCTTTTTTTACAATAAAATAATTTTTTCTTACACTATTTTAAATTCAAATGTATTTTCTATTTTTTAGTTGGATTTTCTGTAAAAGCGTATTTTTTTTAGTTTTTTTAAACTATTATTTATTATCATAATTGAATGTGTCTACATAAAACTCTCTTTCGGCAGACCAACAGTTTGTGCCAACTTCTAAAATTAAATGTTACTTTAATGTACCCGACATCATAATTGACACTACCTACCAATATAGTAAGGTCGAAGTTAAATATAAGCTTTGTTTCATTTAAATCGGGTGTCAAGTAAGAATTTTTCTTGCCGTTTAAAATTATTTAACTGTTTAGAAAATATTTATAGTACGCAAGCTCTCCTTTTCCTTAAACCCTCTAAGTAAGCTAAAATGCTTGTGTTAGGAGTGAGCCACATCAGTAGTCCAATGTCCAGGATTTGAACCCACGACTTATTGATTTATATTAAGTTTAAATGATAATTATAATAGCTGTTTTTACTGCAAGCTTTATAAAGAACTCAATAATATTTAAATTAACTCTATTTGTTCCACTGTACAAACAGTATATGGAATGAAAATGTCATTTTATTTGCATACGCAAAATCCCAATAATGCTGTGTACTAAATTCTTAGCAGAGTCGAAAACATGTCGAATATTATTTTATATATTTTTTTTTTTTTTTTTTTTTTTTTTTTTTTTTTTTTTTTTTTTTTTTTTTTAAAGTTTACTAGCAGTATGGATCACATACTACTAGTATTCCCGTTACCCCTCCTAGTAAGCTAATAAATAGCTTGTGTCAGGAGTGGGCCACGCCAGTAGTCCAATGTCCGGGATTTGAACCCACGACTTGTTGGTCGTGAATCCAACGCCCGAACCACTGAGCTACTGACGCTTAAATGTCGGGGTATAGTTGGGATAGGATAGTAATAAAGAGGACATGTTGTTAGTCCTTACATTGTATTTTGATGTGTTAACACAACCTTAGGTTAGGTCAGCCATAGCTTAGGTTTATGTAAGGTTAGGTTAGCCTTACGTTAACCTAACCTAAGAGAAACAGTGAGACCAGGCAGTGTAGGTGAGTGTTATGATCATTTAAAGGATATCCTTAAGCCTACACCTTGGTCACAAGTCCAAGGCACTGCCTGGTTTCCTGTTCAAAAACTACGGAATCGTGATATTCGATTATTAATTCGTTCATCCAAATATGACAAATCATGATATTCGATTATTCATTCATTCAAATACGGCCTTCACCATTAGGTCGATCACTTCATTCATTCAATTCGGCTCTCTGTTCTGAGATATATAAATATAGAAATTTTTTCCAAAATATTAATATCACAACATTTTAGATTATTGTTAAAGTTTTTACCCAGGTGAATCGAAGAAAATATTCTTGAAGCTATTATAAACGTGAAAGTTTGTAAGAATGTGTGGATGTATGTTTGTTACTCTTTCACGCAAAAACTGCTGAATGGATTTTGATGAAACTTTACAATAATATAGCTTACATATCAGAATAACACATAGGCTATAATTTATAACGATATAGTGTGAATAGGGGGTGAAATTGCAGGGCCCAGCTAGTGCATTACCTTGTCAAAGAGATAAGATAATGTGTGTAATGGTAACGTACATTGGACACATTTTATTTTTCTTTTTTATTTAATTGAAAAGGCAAAGGTATTACACCGTACAGCCTTGTCAAAGAGGTGAGAAAATGTGTGTAATGGTAACGTACATTGGACACATTTTATTTCTTTTTTTTATTTAATCGAAAAGGCAAAAGGTATTACACCGTACAGCCTTGTCATAGAGATAAGAAAATGTGTGTAATGGTAACGTACATTGGACACATTTTATTTTTCTTTTTTATTTAATTGAAAAGGCAAAGGTATTACACCGTACAGCCTTGTCAAAGAGGTGAGAAAATGTGTGTAATGGTAACGTACATACATTGGCCACATGTTATTTCTCTGTTTTTATTTAATCAAAAAGGCAAAGGTATTACACAGTACAGCCTTGTCATAGAGATAAGATAATGTGTGTAATGGTAACGTACATTGGACATATTTTATTTCTCTGTTTTTATTTAATCGAATAGGAAAAGGTATCACACCGTACAGCCTTGTCATAGAGATGAGAAAATGTGTGTAATGGTAACGTACATTGGACACATTTTATTTTTCTTTTTTATTTAATTGAAAAGGCAAAGGTATTACACCGTACAGCCTTGTCATAGAGATAAGAAAATGTGTGTAATGGTAACGTACATTGGACACATTTTTTTTTTTTTTTTTATTTAATTGAAAAGGCAAAGGTATTACACCGTACAGCCTTGTCATAGAGATGAGAAAATGTGTGTAATGGTAACGTACATTGGACACATTTGGTGTGGCTCTGTTCTGGTGGCTATTTTTATTCTATAACGGAAAGGCAAAGGTATTACACCGTACAGCCTTGTCTTAGAGATAAAAGAAAATTGTGTAATGGTAACGTACATTGGACACATTTTATTTTTCTTTTTTGTTTAATCGAAAAGGCAAAGGTATACCGTACAGCCTTGTCATAGAGATAAGATAATGTGTGTAATGGTAACGTACATTGGACACATTTTATTTTTCTTTTTTGTTTAATCGAAAAGGCAAAGGTATACCGTACAGCCTTGTCATAGAGATAAGATAATGTGTGTAGTGGTAACGTACATTGGACACAATTTATTTCTCTGTTTTTAAGTAATTTAAGTCCAAAATTGGTAGCCATTTAGTCGGAAAATTAATTTGTTATTATAATTGTATAATATTTTTACAGAAAAGTATAACTTACATCTTTCAAAGACGAGGCAATGAAGATAACGTAAACGCTGGTCCCGCCGAGACATACCCCTGCCATCGCGTAATCAACGAAGTGCCTAAAAACAGGTAAAATATTATTAATATCGCTTTAAATTTTAAAAAAAAGAATGCATTATTAACATTTTATAATACAGTTATATGGATGACTACCAAAGAGGATGTAAAGCTATAGAGCTTTTTTGGTTGTTTGCTTGAACGCGCTAATCTTAGGAATTATTGTTAGATAGCACATTTATCGAGGAAGGCTAAAGGCTATAAAACATCACGTTACGACCCATAGGAGCGGAGTGCTGGGATCGTAAACCCCGATAAAGCAAAGAAAGGTTCAGCTCCTTTAGCATTGTATTATAGATGTATTACGTCACACTCTTTCTAACTCTCTCTCTTTCTTTTTGAGCGGCTACCTTAAAATTAAAGCTACATGAGACATTATTACTAGTATTACTGAAAGATCTGGAAAAATCAATGAACATATTAAATTAAGGATTGACATGATATGGCAAAGATATGGCAAACATCACGTTTCAATTTCAAGTATGTTTCACCAGTAGATATTGACGCTTATGATGTTGGCAATACTTATAATTTGAGTAGCATCCTGTTACTTGAATGTTGGCCACCTGATAAACATAAATCAAGGAAGTGGGGATTGCAAAATAAATACGCCATTACGACAGAATAATCATGGATTACATCGCGCGTATTCTAGGAGTAACGCTGAAGCTCTGAGTCTAAAGTATAACCCCCAGGAGGATATGATAGTCAAGTCATGCTGTTAGTCTGCATATAGACTAACATTTACTACGCTTAATTTAAAGAAAACTGGTGATTTATGGACATTTCTTTAAGATTACTTACTGAAATTATTCATGAGGTTGCTCCCCATCTAACCCCTGAAAATCAGGGGTTTAATGAAACACAGTACACTACGCGTTACGATATTATAAACGTTCTCGTTTATGAAGTGAAAACTTCTTTAGTGCTTTTCACTTTTGCGACGGGTAAAAAATGTTAAACTTGCGTCAGGACAAGTGACCTGATCGAAAATTCGTAAGACGGCGCTTGCACGCTTAATTGGTAGCACGTTTCATACAAAACTGAATTTATATTTGTTTACGATAGCGCAATAGATGAATATTGTGTTTAACCACATGATAGTACTTTTATACTGATGATCCAAAATATTCAAAAATGCACAACGTTCATGTTCAAGTTTTTACTTCTGCTGGCACTCTTGGAAGGCAACACGTTTTTTTTTAAATCATTATTTCTTCTTCAGAGCTACTTTTAATCCTGTGATTTTTGACCAAAACAAAATAACTTATGTATGAAAAAAAAAGGTTAACACTAATTTAAAAACTTTGCGTCTCATTTACAATACGATGAAATATGATTTACCTATTATGCTTGTATCTTCATCATTTTTAGGTTTTTCAAGTTTATTGTAACTTTTAATTGTTTTACTGAAGTGATAATTTCATGGAGCTGATCTTTTGATATTTAGAAGAAGGTTAATGGATCTCTTTATTCACCAATTGGATTCACCATACTTCAATGAGAAATTCAACAAATAATTCATGAGGTGATTGAATGATTCAGTACCCTATTTTTCTTCATTTATTTGGAAGATACAAATCAAAAGATAATGCATCTTTTGATTTGTATCTTTTAAAGCTCCATAGGATGACAGATTATTTGATTCAAATTACAACTTGAAACCACCAAAAATTCCTGAGAACGGTTTCAATAGGCAGAGAGACAAAAAGACAATAAAATGCCACATAAGTTTGCCTTTTTCTTTTGAAGTATGTACAGATCACTAAACAGGACCAAGCTTCAATACACACACCCACAGTACGGCACTCGAATCCAAAATAATTTAGAATTCAACCTTCAAAGAATATATAAAATAATTATTTCGGTATTTCTGGGTATAACTTTAGATTCAAAACTCCAGTGGAACCCCAATTTATCATCTCTAGCGGGCAGACTCAGCTCAGCTGCCTACGCAGTAAGGAGGGTCAGACAAATGACCGATATCAATACTGCTAGGCTAGTTTACTTCAGTTACTTTCACAGTATTATGTCTTATGTCATTTTACTGTGGGGTAGGGCCGCGGACATTGAATCCATTTTTATTCTTCAAAAGAGAGCTGTTCGGGCCATTTATAACTTAAGAGCGCGGGATTCCCTTAGAGATGTATATAAAAAAATAGACGTTCTTACAGTCCCATCTCAATACATATATTGTAATATTTTGTTCATTTAGCAGAATATTCATTTTTATTCAAAACACAGTGAAAAACATAATGTTAATACTAGAAACAGCAATAAACTTGTAACGCCTTACTATCGTCTCCACAAAGTGAGTAATAGCTTCATGGGGCTTGGTGTTCGCATCTATAATAAGATTCCACAGCCTATATTAGACTTGCCACTTCAACAATTTAAAACTCGGATCATGAAGTCATTAATATATAAAGCATACTATAATGTACAGGATTACTTAAATGATGAGAATGCTTGGAATCTAAGTGACGTTGACTCTCACGTTAAATAATTTGTATAACAGACTATGTAAACATGGCTTTTTGATGCGAGCGACTGTTGAGTTTCTGGCCGGCTCTTCTCAACAGAAAACTGCTTTCCGAGCTGGTGGTAGCTTCAGACAAACAAACTGACCGACATATTTTTGACGTTTCAAAAGTACTTTTAAAAAAAGTAATTGAAATAAATAATTTTGATTTGATTTGATTTTGTATGTATAATAAGACATGTTTTGTAAATGAATATTTAGTTAAACAAATTTTACAACGGATTTAGCGTCTAGACGGTGCAATCAACTTTGGCTTAGCATTTTTATTTACTACTCACAATAAGCATATATTCTGTGATTTAGAGTAAGGATGAGTTTATTGCCTTACAACATAAAATTTATATTATAATAAAATGTATAGAAATAAAGTACATTTACATACAAATTAAGGCGATATGTACATGTTATAAAAAATCGAAAAACTAAGGGTTATATTATATAGTCAGGATGTTTCTCTTTAACAAAATTCTTACACTCATTTTTCTCTACTTGAGTTACCTAATGTTATATTTGTGCTTATCTCTTGTTAGTTTTTATTTTTCTCTATTTAGTTTAATCTTAGTGTGAATCTTTAGTTGTTTATTCTTAATTTAGTTTGACAAATTAAGTTGATTTAAAAGAAACATGTTTTTATATCATCAGGCTCAATTTTATTTTTAGTTTTTACTATCAATTGTATACTTTTAGTTTTAATCAAATTTAATACTGTTGTAATTAATTAAAAAAATATATATATTTTTAAGTCAATTATACTTAGTCAATAGCCGTATGAAATGGGCAAATAGCAGGGACTTCTGTCTCAAAAATCATATCTTTAATATTGACTTATAGTACTTTTTTTTTATTAAAAAAAATGAAACCAAATACTATCAACACAATCACTTAGAACTAGACCAGCACATACTTTTACACATTTCACTAGCCTAACTCTACGAATTCGTTCATCAGATTTAATTCTACCCCTCAGGACAGGGATAATATAATATTAGCGAGTCAATTATAAGTCAGTTAGAATATATATTTAAATAATCCAATAGGAAATATTAGTTAATCAGTGGCCACAGTAGTGTTGCTAGCAAAGTGGCAGAACTTTACTAGCGACACTGTTACAACTTACAACCGCACATGAAAACTTAAATTAAATAGTTTCGTCAGTTAAACTTAGTTTGTAGTATCTTAGTAACACCGTTTATAAATTAGTATTTGTGGATGGTTCATTTTATCCTATTACGAGTAGACAATATTTAACTTTTCGTTTCGATACAATTGACATTGAGGTGAGAGTTTGTGCATGAAGACGTCTTTAAACCTGCTCCTAGGTCTTAAGCCTCAAACACTTCTTGGCTTTCATATAGATTTCATGTTAATATAATCGTTTGGAGTACTGCACAGTATAGCTCCCATACTTTAACCCGTGAAGGGACGGGTTAGAATACTATTCCCCTCTGCCGCTGGGAGAGCATCTAGTAAGAGCCGAGTAACCCAGCACCCCCGATCGCCAAGTGTCACAGACGCGTTCTGGTTGAGCCGCTTGTGGGCCAGACTTACCCTCTCTCATCCCATTAATGCTGTGGGTCTAGTGGACTCTAGGCTCTTGCTCAGGGTCCGCTGAATCCGCATCATTTTTTTCTTCATTTCCCCTTCCTACTTCTTCGGGGATGCAACGCATCGACAAAACGAGAGAGTATCTCTTGTTTTTCCGATGTCCATGGGCGATGGTGGCCACTTACCATCAGGTGGACCATCTGCTCGTTTTCACCTTATCTATTATATAAAAAAAAACTCTTAATAGGAAGTTTAAAATGTAAGAGAACTCACCTAACAAATTCCGTGTATGACCTCAAGCGAGTGGGTCCATGTTTAACGACCTTAACACATGTGTCGGTATAGCTGAGACTACCCACGCGGCATTCCTTGCATATATCCCGGGAGGTTTTCACCTGGAAATAAGTACGGCGTATAATTTACAGTTATTTTTGACATTCCGGTAAAAGGTTTCTTCTTTTCTTACTTTCTGGGGATAATTTTTTTTTACAATCATCATCATCACGACCCTTCAATGGCCCACTGCTGAGCCGGGTCTCCTCCTCAGAATGAGGATGGTATTAGACCATAATCCACTACGCTGGTCCAGTGCGGGTTGGCTGACTTCACACACCTTTAAGAACTTTTAGGGAACTCTCAGGAGTGCAGGTTTCCTCACGATGTTTTCCTTCACCGTTAAAGCAAGTGATATTTAATTGCTTAAAACACACATACCTCATAGTCAGAGGTGTGTGCCTGTGTTGGGGATCGAACTCGGACCTCCCGAGTAAGACTTGAAGTCTCAACCACTGGGCCATCACTGCTGCTATATACTGCTGCTTTTTTTACAAGAATTTGAGAGATACTCGTAGCAATGATATTTAAAAAAATATATTGTTATGTGTATTTAAGCAATCAAATATCACTTGCTTTAACGGTGAAGGAAACATCGTGAGGAAACCTGCATTCCTAAAAGTTCTCCATGTTGTTAAAGGTGTGTGAAGTCTGCCAACCCTCACTGGGTCAGTGTGGTGGACTATGGCCTAATACCCTTCTCATTCTTACGACGAGACCTAATGATGATGTTAAAAAAAGATAATATAACATAAATAAATTATGACTCTTCCCTTCTTGCTGAATCAGCTTGCCCTATAAATAAAGGCCCAAAAATAGGACGGTGAGAACGAATGGGTTAATTAAAGAGTTGTCACAAAATTACTTTTTTTACAATATTTTTTTAGCTTTGTTTCTGTGTACGTTCAAGTCAAATGCTGCAACTCAATTCAAAGCTATTGTCCTTTATGTTTAGACTAGCTGCACTATTTTGAATAATTCACACTATATCAATATAAATTATAGCCTATGTGTTATTCTGATGTGTAAGCTGTATTATTGTAAAGTTTCATCAAAATCCATTCAGTAGTTTCTGCGTGAAAGAGTAACAAACATACATCCAGACATCCATACATTCTTACAAACTTTCGCGTTTATAATATTAGTAGGATTGTATGGATAGCTATGTGATATCATTCTAAATTCTAGAGAGCGGACGACCCAAGATGGCGGACAAGTTATTATTGTGCACGCTCATGATAATAGAGGTATCAAATGAAAAAGTTTTCTGAGAAGTATACGAAAAATAAAATTAGTTTACTCTCCAGATTGGTTTTTCCGAGAAAAATATGTAAGGATAGTCAAATATCGTCTAATGTATTTTGTTATGTGGTAAAAGCTTTTATTTATTTTTTAATAATTTCTGAATTATTTGGGGCAAAAGTGAAGTCAATTCTCTTTTCATTGTTACAAAAATATCTCCATTCTAATTAATTATTATTAAAGTGAAATGTTAATTTAAAACAATAATTGCTGACCATTAAAGTTATAAAAGACGCTGTCCGGTTGAGCCGCATGTTGGCCAGACTTTACCCTCCCCCTCCCATCCCGTTAATGCTGAGGTTCTAGCGAACTCTGGGTTCTCGTTCAGGATCCACTGAAACCGTAGCATTCTTCTCTTCACCCCCCTTCCTTATTCTATCTTCGAGGTGGCAACGCATCGGTAAAACAAGAGTCACTCTCTTGCATTGCCGATGTCCATGGGCGACGGTGGCCACTTACCATGAGGTGGGCCGTCTGTTCGTTTACCCCTTAACTGCTTCAAAAAAAAAAATTAAAGGAGGAACAGAATATTTCTGGTTAAAAACCAGCATTACGTCATTGTTTTTTATATAAATTACTTAAAGGTACTTGTTCTTACTGTCCGAATAATGTAAATAAGTGTCTGTATTGAAGTCGGCTACATTTCCATCAGAGATGTGTGAGGATGTGAAGCGAGGAATGTGTTTGTTAGGAATCTCTTCATTTAGGTACCTAGTCTCTAGTTCATCATTTCAGTATAGTTGGTATGATTAAGATATATTGATCCTACAAGTTACAGATCTCTAGGTATTATCACTTTTTCAAAAATCAGAAAAAGATGAAAATCAGAAAAAATACTTTTTTCTCGGAAATTTCTGAATCGACTGATTTGAAATTTAGAAATGTTTTGGAGGCTAATATATAGGGTGGATTTCTGAGACGAGTTAGTAAGGGCAGGTACCTTAATCGTTATAGTTACGGGAAAACGTTCCTAGGAGACCATCCATAACTGTTTAAGATATTCTTCTGAACTGCATTCACAGATTTTTGAGAAAATGTACGGTTAGCGAAAAAAGTGCTAAAATCCAAAAAAAAACATTTTATGCTTATCAATCCTACTTCGTATCGGGATCGAAAGACTATGGGACCATTTAAGGTATGAGTACTAGAAATGTCAGAAATCACCAAAAACATTTTCCATACATTTTGTACTGGAAAACGATAAATCAACTCGTAATATTTTTATTGCCAAACTATCCTATTTCTTACTGTGATTAAAAAATTCGTTAAAGGCCAACAAAAACTATAGTACGACACAACATGTCACATAAACTCAAAAATAGGTGATTAAATTATTCTACGATTTTTTTTCATTAAGGAATTAAGAAATATATTGGTATATAAAATTCTTATAAAAAGGCTCTTGTAATTTTTAACCACGATACAATTTTTGTTTTTTTTTTATGGTAGAAAAGGTGCAAACGAGCAGATGGTCCACCTGATGGTAAGTGGCCACCATCGCCCATGGACATCGACAAAACAAGAGATCTCTTGTGGTCTCAACGGACCCTGAGCTAGATCCCAGAGTCCACTAGATCCACAGCATTAATGGGATGGGAGTGGGAAGTCTGGCACGACTGGAACGCGACTATGACACTTGGCGTTCGGACTCGCATGCTGGTGGTCGCAAGCCAGTCGGGGAACAGATCTCCTACCACGAAAAGGGTGCTGGGTTACTCGGCTTTTACGAGATGCTCTCCCAGCGCCAGAGGGGAATAGTATTCTATCCCGTCCCCTCACGGGGAATTACAAAAACTTTTTTTTTGACTTCCTCATTTATGCTTTTATACAGTAATCACTGTAAGAGTGACAACAAAATGTTTTTATTTGGGTGCCATCTTCTATCCACGGTTGGCGACCATCATGGACTTTGAACCTTCGACACAGCAGCTCTAAACAGGGAACTTGTGATCTTTTTGTACCATTGAAACAGATTTTAAAGCTAAGATGTTATTCTTCTTTCAGAGTTCTTATTTCCAAGTATCTTTTCCTGAGCTGTAACAGTCCATATTTGTGAAGACGCATTATATATCTTGAATACTCCAGATGTCGTCTCTTAATGGCCTTTAGAACTACAACCTTCCTCCTAATAACAGACAAAAAATTCTAGTTTTCAAATCGTTATCTAAATAAATGCTAGAAGAGAATGAAAAGTGAATTTTCCTTATCTGAACAGTAGAAAACAATGTTATGCTAATTCAGCCGCGAGATAAACGCAATAAAGGGGATAGCATTTAAATTTCAACGATAAGAAGGGATAACGGAGAATGTGAAAGTACAATAAGGCGAATTTAGTTTCGGGTAAACCAACGTAACACTAGTCAACACAGATTTTCTGTTTCACTTCTTTTCTAGAAAATTCGTAGCTATAGAAAATTTATTTTTAATGTGTGAAATAAAATCCACTACACGACTTACCGCCATTTTGTTTCACATACTACCATTGTATTACCTACAAGATTTAATTTCAGAGTAAATAAGAAAAAATATTTTTTTTTTCTTTATTTACATTTACTCTCATAGTTGTGGAAAAGTTACTAAATACGATACGTACTCGTAAAATAATCTTTAATCTTTAAAATAAGACGACGAAAATCGGTCGGTCGGCTAGTTTAGAACACACACAATATATAATGACTTAAATTTGTACACTCTTACCCTTATTTGAAAAGGTCTAGAAACTGTAAACTTGTCACACTAATTGCTAACAGGGTAAAGACATCTGTTGAAACAGGATTTGGAACTTTCCAAGGATCTAGTACAAAAACTTTTGGAAGTTTTACTAAGTAGCACACTTGTGACATTATAATAAGAATTTTATTTTAAAAGTTATTATACTCAGTATAAATATTGTCGACAAATTCATTTCATACTTGATTAGATTCTCTTTAAAGTCAGTTTGTCTAAATACTTGGTATTATCTGATGGCTTCGTAGTTGATAGTATGATCCTGGCTAATTAACTTGTAGTCGCAATATTCTAAATTTTACAATTTGATAAAAAAACATTGAGAAAATAGCGAATGTTTCTATAAATTATTCTGTTTTAGACGTGTAGTAGAAAGTTTCAGATAAAATCAACAGACGATAGTTCAAAACTAGGTTCCTCTGATGAGAAATATACTATTTCCAAGGGTGCATTTCCATAAGAAAGGAACCTGGATGTGTAGCGAAGAGTCTTTGTTAAGAACTAATAGAACCAGTTCACTTACTTAACCTCACTCAAAGTGTGTCAAATGGAATGAATTCTTTTGGTTCCTCGCTTAACTCTGGTGGAAACGCAGCCTTATTTCAAATCAGTCGATTCAAAAAATTCCGAGAAAAAAAAATATTTTTCTGATTTTTGGAAAAGTGGTAATACCCAGAGATCTGTAACTTATAGGATAAATGTGTATTAATTATATCAACAAATACTGAAATGATGAACCAGAGATTCTTAACAAACACATCCCTTGCTACACATCCTCACACATCTCTGGTGGATATGCTGCTTCAGACTTCAATACAGAAACTTATTTACATTATACGGACAGTAAGAAAAAGTAACTATAAGTAATTATATCCCATGAAAAACAATGACGAATTTTTAGCGATTAAACTCTTTTTAGGGATTTGAGTTAAAATTGAATTATTTAAGCTTTAGATAACCTAGGCAAGGATTACAATTAAATCCTTTGTTAAGAACAAATAGAGTTAAATGGAACGATTCTTTTGGTTCCTCACTTAACTCTCAAGTTGTATAATTTTGTATGAATGTTTCAAGAATATATTTCTTACATTATTCGTCATATGCTTTTATCTGTTTAACAATATGATAATAAGTGTTTAAAAAATACTTAAACTATTCATTATTTATTTCTATCCCTTCATATGTTAATTTTTTAAATTGTTATAGTGTTGTCATTGTGCTTGACTGAACTGACATGACGCGACGTTATGTTAATGTTGCTACTTTAGAATCACATCTTATCTTCTGCTCAGTGATTTATGAAGAGAATTAAAACATAATTTCATACTTAGGCTGTATTTTAACCATGATTGTGCAAATGCTTAGCGAGTAATGTTTTTAAGAAAACATTTAAATGAAGCGATTTTATTGGTTCTTAACATAGAGATGTGCGAGGATACGTAGTGAGAGATGTTTTAACCAGAGACTACAGAATACAAATAAAGAAAGTCCTTGTCATAAAACTGAGTAGTGCAATTATTAGAAAGAGACAAATAAGTCTAGATAATAATCATTAAATAGCTAATGTTAATCTGTTAACAATTAATCAATTATTTTTCTTGTTTATGTTGAATAGTAATTAAATGAAAATTGTTATAAGGTTTTTGTATGGATAATTAGAGGTAATTGCATAATTAGATTATTAATTTAATCTAATTCTTCCCAGCGTTCTATTTTTAGGACAATATGTTTTAATTTTTTTAGAAGATCTTTCTATGTTATATCTTTTTTTTAAATATTTAAATATCAATTGCTTGGGAAGAAATAAGTTAAATTAATCTTTTATGTCTTCAGCTAAAGATCTGAATAATTTGCTTACATAAGTACCTACTCTCGCTTCGATGAGGTGTATTCAACCCGTTTATTCACTTCAATTCATTCATACTCTAAGGCAGTTTTCGTAGAAACGTTTTCGATCGACCGATTTTTCTCCGACTTACTTTGCAAATCCGACTACCACTCTTTTCATTTTTCGGATTACTATATAGCCTATGACACTCACAAATATTGTGGCTTTCTATTGGTACAAATATTTTTAAAATCGGTTCAGTAGATCCAGAGAATAGCCCCTACAACCTCACCTTATACACATTCCCGGGATACGTTACTTTTAGGTCAATATGCAAAAACATGGCGAGGTCACCTTTTTTATGTTCATACAAGGGATATGCAAATTATTCGAATTTACGAATTATTCGTAACGAATCAAATGTTATTCAATGAAAATACTTACCGAGTATTCAAAATTTGCCATTTATTACGATGTCTATTTAATTTTCTTATCTACATCTACACTATTATATAAAGAGGAAAGATTTGGATTTTTGTATGTTTGTTTGTTGCGAAAACTACTGAACTGATTTTTTTCCGGTAGAAAGCTACGTCCTTTACGGGTAACATAGGGTAAGTGGTGTTGCCATAAATATTTTAATTAAAAAGATATGGCTAGCTAAGTGCCAAGTCTGTATTCCGGTCTCTTTTAATTTTTTAAGATGTCATTGTCTTTCTTTTCTCTCACCTTTTCTCAATCTCTCTCTCTCTACCTCTGTATTTCTTCTTAATAATTACTAGATAGCTTCGTGTAATTCAATAATTCAATAATTGGAGTTATTCGATACAGCGAAAACTTTTACATCACCGGAAAGCTTCATGTAATAATTAAGTTTGAAATATTCGAGCTATTTTATACATGAACGCGTCGACGTCGCATGAAATTGACCCATCTCGGCTACGCCCGGGTGCAATTTACCACGTGTATATACCTAGTTACATTTTAATCGCTATATCACTATATTTTACATTTTAATTTTTAACATCAACGTAATTTTATATATGACTAATAATATGCTCGACATGCACTTCATCCCCACGTCGATAGATGGCGTAGCACACTAAGTATTCTTTGGTATTTTTTTCGCTATAAAGCATAGTCTATGTCGTCCCCAAAGCTCTCATCTATCTCTGTACCAATATTCATCAAAATCGTTTCAGTGATTTAAGCGTGACTGCGTAACAGCCAAGACAGACCAGCTATCCGTCAATAGATGGCGTAAGAAGTACATTAAATCACACGTTTAGTTTGTTTTCTTAAGAGTTACTTTTGAAATTATAGTATTATTTTGGTTTGGTATGTTAAGAGGACTTCTTACGAACAACAATTTTGAAAAATATATTTTTACCAAAAATATTGGTGTCGCGCTGAGCCCCAAGCTTACCCCTTACCGTGTGATAGAGAGCACTACAGCTCGAACTGATTTTACCTAAGTAAAATTAAGAAAATCTTCCTTTCGTAATCCAATGTTTCCTCCTCGAAATCTGGACTGATTTTAATATTTATTTCGTTAAAATGCAGTGCAGGGTCTAAGCTATGCCCGTACGTTTTACTTTTTTATTTTATGTTAGTAGTAATTAGTTTGCTGGATGTTTGCAAATGTAAACAAAATAGTCGTTTTTTTTTATTTTAATAGTTTTTTTTTCTATTACATTAATCAAATAATAAAAAAAACAAAACGTATAGTCATGGCAGAGGTACGTATATATCGCATGGTATTTTTTTTCTTCTGTAACTTCATTATCCTAGGAGGAAACAGGGGACCATGTTTGTATGAAAAAAGTGTCGACTGATTTCCTCTCAACGAATTATTCGAGAGGTTCGAGTTTTATTAGTACCAAACTCTTCGAGTAAATGTTAGTTATTTGCTGGAGGTTTGCAAATATTTGAAGTTATTGGGCTAACATTTCAAATATATATTCAACTAGATATCTAGATCATTGAGAATTCGAATGAATGAGTAGGTATAGTTTACAGACATATACTGTAAATTTAACTATTTGTTAAGGATTACTAAATGTATAATATACTAACAACTCGTCCCGGCTTCGCTCGGGTAGTAAAGTATACGAGTATTATTTATTTGGGATACATTATTAAAGTTTTAGTAGGGATACCTAATTTTTTTCCTAGCAAAAATATATACTATAATACTCATGGATAATGTGAGCATCCTAATGGTGTGAGTTAAATACAACTGTGAAAACTATATCCAAATTTCGTGATGTAGTTTATGCATTGTACGCGCATACAAATATATAGACGGACAAACAAAATTTTAAAAATTATTACTTTGGCGTGTTATAATCCCAAAAAATCGATGTGGTGACTCATAAAATTTAGCTTGAAGTAGTCTTATAGCACAAATAAAGAAAAAATAGAAAATGTTTATTTGCAGTTAGATATATCAAAATAAAAATTACTTTTTTTGATTATCCATCAAGACCCTTTTTCTCAGAAATTCGTGATACCTTCACGTTAAAATGTGCATTGTCAAATACTTAAAAATTAAACTTCTAAGTCAACGTAATCAAAAGATACCGCCGTCTTTATAATATTTTACTGAAACTACTTCTGATGTAGTATAACTCTCAGGTGTAAAAAAATGTCTTTCGTACTGAGTGCAGAATACCTTCAAAACATTTTGTACTCGCTACATAATATACTATATTTTATAATTTAGAATAATAACAGCAAAAGTTTTTCAAGCAAAATTGCGACTGTTTTACAATTTAATAAGTTACTTTGTAATATGTAAAGTACCTTGATATCTAGATAGATAGATAAGTACTTTATTGCACACATATATCATATAGGATAAAATACAGAAGATTAAAACTAAAACAAGCTTTTATTATTTTGTTGTTAATAAAAAGAACTAAAATTAAAAATAATAACTTAAAAACTTTTCACCTAGTATTAAATCGTTTGTATCACATACCCAATTTCTTATAAATAAAAGCGTTTGTTACATTGTTATATAACATTAAAGAACATTTAGCATAATTACACCTTCATCATGAAAAATAATTTTTCAATTACTGGTTGCCATCTAGCACCAAAGTACTCGTCAAGGCGAATCAAACAAGCCTATACTCAATGAGGTTATGTCTTTTAATTACTGAGTTCCTATGACCACCTTCCAGCTCCATCATCACATCAGCTCTATCTCATAATAATATTGCATTGTCATCTTATTTATACATGCATGCAAAATTTCAGCTCAAGCGAAAACAGGGCAAGTTAAATAAAAGCTTGTAAAAATATACGAAGAGCATGGAAAGGTGGTCGATGCTAAAATAGCAGTCAAAAAACAGACAACCTAAATGAAAGGAGCTTTCAAATTTATAAAAATACAACAGAATTAAAGCTTTACTTGTATCTAATGTTTTTTTTCATTTTAAGTGTTAAATCGGTCAATAACTTCAATGACAATCAGTCATCGAACTGCAAATATGATGATAAAATAAGGTTAGATCTACCAATATGTTTCATTATTTATTTATTTATTATTAGGGAAACAAACAGTTTACAAATACATAATAAAATAAATATAAACGATTCTTAAACCAGCAAAGTTTCTACTTATAAATAGAACACACATAAGAACAGCAAAACAGTGTTAAGATAAAAAATGTTAAAACAAATATAATTTAAAATATATATGTCGGAGCATAGTAAAAGATTATCGATTAATCGAATCGTTATCGTTGTCTATGGCGCTGGAGTGGGGTAGTAGTCACTTCCGTTGTTTTGACAGTCTCTACCCTCGACCCTTTATATGCGATCGACAATCTAACTGAAGTCTTAGTCGTGCGCGGTCTCTCAAGAAGTGAACATCATCTAAGTAGTGCTAGTGCTAGTGATAGTGATAGTGTCAAGTGCAGTGTAGTGTGGAAGTGCTGTCCAACTAAGGTCACGTAAGTCCTTACAATGTAATTGCCACGTGGTTAAGTAAACACAATGATAGGTTAGGTTAGGTTAGCCTTAGGTTAGGTTAGCCTTGTGTTAGTTAGATTCGGTTTATGTGCGTTTAACCTTGGGTTTAAACAGAGAGCCTGAGCAGTGGAGGTGAGTGTTATGATCATTTAAAGGAATTCCTGAAGCCTACACCTTGGTCACAAGTCCAAGGCACTGCTTAGGTTTCTCTCGTAATTGTTGGAGATCATATTTGATAATTTATCGGTTCAATAGGAGTATCTACGTCGCGTTTACCCAATATTCCATTCAATACCATCACCCCCTTTTAGTGTTCCCCAATATTCCCCATCTCCCTCCTTCCATCTCCTTTCACATCGTTTTAAAATCCCCGACATATATATGTCGGAGGTGTAAGTTAGGTTTAGGTTAGGTTAGCCTTAGGTTAGGTTAGCCTTAGGTTAGGTTAGCCTTATGTTAGGTTAGGTTTATGTTAGTCTAATCTTAGGTTTAGACGGTGAAACTAAGCAGTGGAGGCGAGTGTTGTGATCACTTAAAGGAATTCCTTAAGCCTACACCTTGGTCACAAGTCCAAGGCACTGTTTGGGTTCCTGTCATAATTGTTCATGTGAGAATAGTAACGAGATCGTAATGTTTAGTTATATCCTGACCGTGTTGCGTCCGTATAGCTTTTGAGATAGGCCATTCATCTATATCCTTTTTATTTTAGTTTCCGACATATATATAGATTGATATAGTTGATATTACACAATATTAAGGCAAGTTCTTGATACAAATTAAAATTTGTTTTTTAAGTTGTTCTTTTAATCTATATATAGAAATTTAAAGTTGTGCTTATTACAAGCTCGGAAAATAAATGTGTTTTTAGTATAGTTAGTCCTCGCAATAGGTAACTGAAAGAGAAATTTATTACGAAAGGAACGTCCAGGACATCTAAAATTTAGCTCACTTAATAAATTGGGAGAATCTATTAGGTTATTTAAAATCTTGTATAAAAATAACTGGTCTCGTAATAATCTACGATCAGCCAAGGATAACACAGAGTGATCTTGTAATCCAATTTTATACAGTATTCACTCTATCTATTGGTGGAAACCGCTTTAAAATAGTAAAATATGTTGCTTACTTTAAAATATCTAAACGTACAGACAGAGGGAAGCGACTTTTTTACTGTCTAAAGATTTGGATCCCTTTATGTATAAAATTCTCGATAGACTAGGGTCAGTTTGACAAATAACTTAATAGGTAATATGGACAATAGTAGTCCAAATACAGGCATTCTAGACAGTTATTCTAGTTTTCATTACTAAATGAAGAAAAAAGTTCATGGTATTATTATCCTTTGTTTGACTTGTTTAATTTACCGCAGTAGAGCGAGGGCAGGCTCTTACAATCTTTTATCTTTAAATTTTATTATAGAGATATTAATAATCTCACTGAAATTCGTATAAATACAGTTCTTTATTAAAATCTAGATTTAAAATGAGGTCACAGATAATTCTTGTAAATAGCTTTAAATCATTGCGTCTATTAGCGGCTATTAACATTGATTGAAGTTGACGGATTCTAAGATTTTTCGGATACTATATCAAATAATATATAAGTGTTACTGTATATCTGTCTAGTTAGAACTTGTGCTAAATATCAAATAAATAAGCATAGATTTAAATTACAATGGACACTCAATCAGTGTCTAAAAGAGTTTCAAAATACAAAAAAGATTCAATTCCGTTTTAGTTGCGTCGAAATCTTAGTACCTAGTAATTTAAAAAAATGTTAAAACTGAACTTAAGTTGTCTGTACTGTAAGTGTAATTAATTTCGGTCGTAAGTAGTCAAATGTAAGTTAATATTCGTCTTCAAATTGTTTAGAAATGAGACTTTGTATGTACATGTGATACAAAACCACTGGACCGATTTCAAAAATTCTTTTACCATAAGTAGGCTACATTATCACTGAGTAATATAGACTATATTTATTACTAGTAAAAATTAGAGATCCTCTGGAAATCTCAAACCAACCCAACGTGTCAAAAAATTATCCATAAAATGTCTTTCATCGCATGTGCTGCGGAAAGTAATGTTGATCGAACAAAAAATGTTCTACAATATTAAAGAACGTATCAATATCTACAAAAAACTACGTGAGACCATATGTCTAACTATTGTAGTTATGTCACTATAACTACTTTTTTACATTTTAAAAGTTGATAGAAATGACTATCAAAATCAGACCATGTTATCCCATACCTTTGTATTAATTCTTATCCAAATAAAGACTGTTTCAATACCTGTAAATTACTTTTTGAATTATTGAAATCAGACCTTCCATTCAAAAGATATTATGAAATTAAAAATGTCAATATAAACAAAAAATACACGACATTTCCACATGTGGGAAGCCCAGACGGGCCGCTAGTGTTATTATATTAATATCATCATAAGTTTGTATGGGAGTTCATCAATATTAAATGTTTTTTTGTTAAATCTGGGGGTGTTAGTTGAAAATAAAATGATTAATGATAGTATATTTTTTTCCACGTTATTTGAGCACTATTTAGAATGTCATTGACAAATGTGTGTCCAGTCTGTTATTGGACAAAGAGTTAATGATTTTTTTATTGAATAACTTACCAAAATATGAACACAGTGCGTAGCTATTACTGCAACTATAAATGTTCCTATACATCCAGGTATTAGTCCCGTATGTTTGAAAGCTGCTGGCATAGATAATAATCCAGTTCCTAGCGAAGATTTGAGTAAGTGGAAGAAGGATCCTAATGTCCTGTGAAGAAAATAAATACTATATTAAAAGTGTAACATATAGCATAAAGAAGAGATTTGAGAAAATATCAATAGAAGTCAAAAAAATATTTTTAAATTTTTGTTTGTTTGTCTGTTTGCACGTGTCACGCCTTCCGGGATCAAGTTGGATACGGTTTTTTACAATAGTTTTGCTGCAGGTTTAACTTAAAATATATTTTTTTTCTTTAAATCGAATGTCAGGAAAAATAGTTATTGTTATTTAAGAATGTTTTAGCTCTTTGTTTTATATAAACATTCCTTTCAGGAAGCTGAAAGCTGTACAGTTTAAATCAGATGTCAGGAAAAAAGAATTGTAATTCAAGAATGTTTCAGCTCTTTGTTTTATATAAACATTGCTTTCAGGAAGCTGAAAGCTGTATAGTTCAAATCAGATGTCAGGAAAAAAGAATTGTAATTCAAGAATGTTTCAGCTCTTTGTTTTATATAAACATTGCTTTCAGGAAGCTGAAAGCTGTATAGTTCAAATCAGATGACAGGAAAAAAGAATTGTCATTTAAGAATGTTTTAGCTTTTTGTTTTATATAAACATTGCTTTCAGGAAGCTGAAAGCTGTACAGTTTAAATCAGATGTCAGGAAAAAAGAATTGTAATTCAAGAATGTTTCAGCTCTTTGTTTTATATAAACATTGCTTTCAGGAAGCTGAAAGCTGTATAGTTCAAATCAGGTGACAGGAAAAAAGAATTGTCATTTAAGAATGTTTTAGCTTTTTGTTTTATATAAACATTGCTTTCAGGAAGCTGAAAGCTGTATAGTTTAAATCAGAATTCAGGAAAAAAAATTGTCATTTAAGAATGTTTTAGCTGCCTAGTTTCAAAAAAACTTTGCTTTCAGGAAGCTGAGGGGTTTGTCATTTAAATCAGATGTTAGATAAAGACTATTGTGATTTAAGAATGTTTTAGTTATCTAGTTTCGTGTTAACTTTGCTTTAAGGAAGCTTAGAGCCGTTTCATTTAAATAAGTTGTCAGGAAGAACATTATTGTCATTTAAGAGTGTTTATTTGCCTAGACTCATATAAACTTTGCCAGGAAAAAAGTTATTGTCATTTAAGAATATATTAGTTACCTAGTTTCATTTTAACTTTGCTTTTTCAATTAAATCAGTTATCAGGAAATATTTTTTATCATTTAAACATGTTTTAGTTGCCTAGTTTCGTATAAACTTTTTTTCAGGAAGCTGTTGTTGTTTAAATCAGATGTCAGGAAAATTTTATTGTAACACTTAAAACAAGTAACTAAGCAATCTATTTTATGTACACATTAATCAAGAGTATCTATTATTGTTATTAAAAGACAAACATGCAAATTATACGCTTATTGTACTCATTCAGATGATAAATTTTTTTAACTTTAAATAGTATAATATTTTTTTTGGTTTGAAAATGTCGAAATCGATCTCATCTAACACTCATTCAACATCTCACTAACTGTCTTCTGTCTCACTCACTATTCTTTTATACAAACCTTGTCCTAATCGTTCTGAAGTTATGCGCTTACATACAAAGAGGCGCTCTTTTTTTATTTATATAGAAATTAGAATATTTTACTATATAATAAAATTGTTACGATAGGAATTATTTAATGAAAATTGATTAGTTAATTACCCTTAAAGCTTTTTGTGAAAATCTCTGGCTAATGTAACTTTGAACGTTTAATCTGTTGGACTTGTTCGGAACTTGTCTAACTTCTGTAATAAAATCTTTTAGTGCGATTTTATCTTATATATTTAATTAATAATCGACACGTAATATATAAAGCAAGTCCTAAGACATAAACGGTCACACAGTTCGACATGCACTTCATCATCCTTTTTTACGCGTCCCTTCATGGGACTGTATGTGGGGCTCACAGCGCTGTACTACTGATTAGAAACCACCGAATCCGCTGCCGTCATGAGGGAAGTACTACAGGAACGCATTCAGCATACAACCATGTTGCCTAGACGGAGACTCTCCTAAAGAGCCATGCTCCTTAATCCCTCTTGGAGAAGCAGCTGTCACCCCAATTGTTTCCTTAGGAAGCATAGGCTTGCAGACATATAAAATTAGCTTTTCTTTCCCGCCCCACCACCTCTTTCTTTGAGACCACAGAATTACAAATCGCGACCACAGCTGCCCACTTTCTCTTACCGGAGAGCATCGTCCTCACCAAATCCTATAGCGACGCAAAATCATCACCTCTTTTAGCAAATCCCTCTGTGGTTCCCAAACCGAACAATCCATGAGTGTGTACGCCGCAGTATCCAAAGCAGCACTTTGCCTAGCTCAATTTCATTATAATCAGTTCAGTGTTTTAAACTTGACATCGTAACATATAGAGCCATTTTAGCATTTATAATATTAAATTTGGAAATTGTTTTTCACGTCACGTGACAGAATGCCTATTTTTACAGAAGCTAGAAACTTCACAAGCTTGGCTACGTTTTTGATACTTTTCTCTTAAGGGCCTTTATAAAAGTTATAATAAGTTTCATGCTACAGCTGTTACTGTTTGATTATGTGTCGCACGTAATGTCACGAAAAAACATTTTTCGAAATTCGAGTTGAAAATTCGAGGTAATGTTTCTTGGGTATCCTCGACGTGAACTGAAAAACAATCATTTCTACTTTAAGATACCAAAATTTATAAATACAATGGTAGAAAACGCTTTTAATACAACTTCAATTGAATTGTCCCTACTCTATATAAGCTTTAAAGTGTCGTAGGAGAATGAGATCTAATACGCAAAATAGATTAAATTATTTTTTAGATTATTTAAAAAAACATTTAATTACATGTAGTTTCTGGGACACTTTTTTATGATATTTTTAAGAATACCTTTCGTCCATACATATAAGAATAGGTCTAAGTGAATCATTCGGATTTCTGAAAAATGACTTGTTCCTGAATGAACACTGATGACTTCAAAAAATAAATAATGAACTCATTAAAAAGTAATAAAACGTAGATTTTTTTACTTTTTAGTGAGTTCATTATTTATTTTTTGAAGTCGGTTCAATTTTTATTTAAATATTTTATCTTTCACTTTTTATCAGCTTACCTAAATAACTTTAAAGTATACAATTAGTTGTCAATACGTCCTCATAATATTTAAAGAAGTATCCTATAACTCCTAACCGTTGAGGAGTTGTGTCTTCCAACATATCAGCTCAGCAATAACATTATACCCAATATCTGAGTATTTTATCTGATTATTTTATAGATCAAAATATGTCAAAGAGGGTTTCACTCGATTTCTTCAGGTTCCACCATCAGATCCTGACTTGGTTCCAATGGGACCACCTGGGAAGTGCACTCTTTCGAATAAAAAAAGTATTTCTTAAATCAGTCCATTCGAGAAATCGGGGAACATACATAGAAAAAGACTCCGACACATTGAGAACCTCCTCCATTTTTTCAAGTCGGTTAATAAGGATCCTCAATCAGTTAAAAAACTTTTTATTTCAAATTCAAAAGATCCTTTAATTATACAGCCGAATTAAGAACCCCATAATTTTTGAGGGCATCTGATTGAGCTAAAAGGCATACTTATGTAAAACTATAAGATTAAGGTAGCGTTAGGTTACGTGAGGTTATGTGTTTTAATAACCAATAGAATCGCTTCATTTGACACATTGACCGAGGTTAGATAAAACACATCCTCCGCTTCGTATCCTCGCATCTTTGGTGGACCAAAGCCATAAGGACCAAAGCCATAATAGACAACTGAGGTAGGGCGCAGCAGGAAATTTCCTGCTCAAATATGGAGCAGCCCGACTGGGGTAGTACCTCGACCTTACAGAAGATCACAGCTAAATAACACTACTCTAAAGCAGTGTTGTGTTCCTGTTGGTGAGTAAGGTGACCAGAGCTCCTGGGGGAAATTGGGGATAGGGTCGGCAACACGCTTGCGATGCTTTTGGTGTTGCAGACGTCTATAAGCTACGATAATCGCTTACCATCAGGTGAGCCGTACGCTTGTTTGCCGACCTAGTTACATAAAAAAAAATAAAGCACAGTAGAAGAGCCCTTTTTAAACCTGTTCATTATTATTAACTTTTTTTGATATTTATTAACTTTACATTACAAAAAGTATTTTACAAATCACTAGATAGTTTTATAGCGTAAGTTTAAAGGATTATAAGATAAGATAAAAGACAAATCATCAGTTCAAGTGGTGATAATGGCAACTGTGTATTTTATTTATCTTGTGCGTGGATATATTTCTTTATTACAATAGCGTAGTTCATACATCACTAATGTAGTGAAATCGAAAGTAGCATAGCTTAAGGCTGTTTCCACTAGAGATGATCGAGGACATGTAGGGAGAAATATGTTTAAACACCAATAAAATCGCGTCAATAGTGTAAAATGAAGCGATTCTATAGGTTCTTAACAAACATAACCCTTCCTACGCATCCAAGCACATGTCTGGTGGATATCTTGTCTTATGTGGATCCTATCACCCGTGATGCACAAATACCATAGATGAAAAGCCTTTGAAAACTTATGAAATATTGTATTTCATGACTTTGAAAGATTCTTTCATACTAACCTTTTCAAGGTGTGTTCAATGAATTTTGTGAGATTCATATAAGTAAGCTTTAGTTAGCTATTTAATATTTATAAGTATTCATATTTAGATCAGAATTAATATTACTCAGAAGGAGGTAGAGTCATATGGCAGAAATCTGACATATTCTGACAACTAAAAATCGGTGACATGATATCAAACACTTTACTATAGCAGCATAGTCTGTCTTTGTAGATAGTTATCTATCTATTAATCTACAATTGTAATCTGTAATACTCTTTAAATTCCTAGAAATCTAGGCCTGCTAGAAAGTGTTGCTGTTCTCAAGAAAGTTTATATTGCCAAAGTTTTGATCGATTTAATTTGAGTGATGACTAAAGACATGTTAAAGCGGTTTTCGAGAGGGCAAAAAACTTGCTACTTGCATGAGTCAGTGTCAGTTTTTATTATTAAAATACCTGCTTTAATATAAAGCATTAATTATATGTCGGAGACTAAAAATAAAGATACAATCACTTAATAAGCATCGTATGTGTATAACGGATGGCCTATGATATAAGCTACGGGCGCAACACGGTCAGGATATAATTAAACGTTACGATCTCTTAATATTCAGACAGGAACCCAAGCAGTGCCTTAGACTTGTGACCAAGATGTAGGCTTAAGAAAGTCGCTTAAGTGATCACAACACTCGCCTCCACTACTTAGTTTCACCGTCTAAACCTAAGATAAGACTAATAATAACCTAACCTAACACAAGGCTAACCTAACCTAAACCTAACTCACAAGTCTGACATATATATTTTATATTTCAGACAAAGGACAGTATTATATATCTTTCTTCATCATAGGCGAAATATCAAACAATAAGGTTGCGATTCCATCAGTGTTTATTAAGAACCAATAAATGTTTTTCATTTACCTAGCTCGATTTTCTAAAATGAAGCGATTCTTTTGAGATACACATCTCTGGTGAAAACATTTGTAGCTCAATACTCAAATAAAGAAACGAATCGAGAATGGTTGGTTATTAATTACATCAAATTACGAGGATATTGATAGCAAAAAGTAATTCCAATTTTAATAATATAAGGGTAATAAAAATTATATATGGACAATGCAATAAATATACATTTGTCGGCGCTTAAGTTAACCTAACCTTAGGTTTAAACAGAAACCTGGGGAGCAGCCCTTAAACCTATGCCTCGGTCATACATCCAAGGCACTGCTTAGGTTCCTCTCGTAATTGTAAGAGATCATAATATTTAGTTATTTATCGGTTCAGTAGCAGTATCTACGTTGCGTTTACCCAATAGTACATTCAATATATTTGTGATTTGTGTACCATCTTGTAGTGTTTTTCAATAAGGGGTATATTCTCTCCTTCTTTCTCTCCTTATTTTTTTTTTTCATTTAAGTTATTAGTGATAGCAATTAAACATTAAAAAGATATTGGTTAAAAACAACAGGAAAATTTTGGAGATCTAACAATCTAAAACTATAGCAAAATATATTATAAAAGCAATACGTGAATTTTAACTTTAAAAATGACTGATTACCACGTTAGGTACAATTAAGTTGTGAATTAGAGACAGAGAGAGAGAGAATAAGAGAATGGTAAGACTTCTGAAATTATTTTTCTTTGCTAATATATGTACGAATATGTGAAAATAAGTTGGTGATATACACGACTGAGCTAAGAAATATTTTATAGTTATATTAAATAACGAATCACAAAACGATTTTTTTTACAGTTATCGTTATATTTCAAACAATTTACACAAAACCGTAACAAATTATACACCCAAACCTTCCTTATAAATCACTCTATCAATTGATCAAAATTGCATGGAAATTCGTTAAGTCATTTTTAAGTTTATCGCGAAGAGGCAGATGTAGTCAGCGTGGGATTTTGTGTTATAATAATTAATTATGTAGTGATGATATACAAAAGAATAATGTGCAAGTGAGAAGGATTGATTAGCGCCTCAGATTTGTGTCTTTATTGGTATGAGTCACTAAAAAGTAATTGATACTTACGATGTAGGATGAGTGACTTGTCTGTGTGTAAATGGATTGTACTCGTCTTTCACGTCAGCCCCTGCTGTGTCCAGCGTGACGGTAGATTCCATACGAAATACTTCACCTTTCTTCTTCTCCATGCTGTGGAAGTCAAAATAGTTAATACTTCTTTATACCGTGACCTAACACCAAGAGTGTATGTTGTATGTTGAGATGTTAGTCTTTTATTATATCAGTAAATTTTTCTTACTACTATCTACCCTATACTTGCAAGTCCCATTAAAAGCTCTTATGCCAAATATAAAGGAACTAAAAATATAGGTAAGTTATGAAAACTCATTTTCTATGGAAGTGTAAGTCTTATATAGACGAAATAAAGTAGAAAACTAAACCTCATTCTGGTTAGTTTAGTCTCACATTTATTTTGTAAATGCAAGGAACATTTTGTGAACTTCTCTCTCTCTTGTCTTGTCTCAGTTTCTATTGATATTATAAATTCTATATATTTTTTACAGAATTTAGTAATATTTCAAAAATTACTGTGTTAATTTTTAATAAAAATATACAGGCGTTTACAACAGTAAACTTAGTTAATAATTATCCCACAGTATCTTTTTCCGGGATAAAAAAAGCTTATGTGTTAATACAGGTTATAAAGTATCTGTGAGAAAATCCGTTCAGAATTTTTTTCTATTATTTATGTTGAACTTTATAGAGTTAAAAACACGTGTAATTTTTATTGCAAGGTATGCAACACAAGAATTAGGTTGCGTAGTACGATAATGTGTAATTTTATACATAAACATGTTTTGTAACATAATTAAAAAATGTATTCAAAACATTTAATAAACAATAATACAAGACTCTTCGTCATATGTTAAAATAATTTATATTTTTTTATTTAATTATTTTTATAGAATAAAAGTAAAATTGCAAGTTTTCATTAACACAAATTTGTTTTTAAATTTCACGTTTGTGTTTAATTATCTGTCCAGATTTTTTTTTTTAAATTAATTAATGATACCTTTTATCCTGCGCACGCGTCATTAAACGCTAAAATTCACTAAACACACTATGCACTACACAACACTACCCTATCACTATTACTCTATAAATGACTACAAACGAATGGCAGGACGTAATGTCAAGATTTCATTGAGGTGGTGTGACCATACCGCTTGAAGTTTCGCGGACGTTTAAAATTTTCTGTCTGATTACGTATAGTGCTATATCCCTATAGTATTTCCATTGTATTGGTAAGGAAATACAATAGTAGTTTAAATTCCTTATCTATACATATATTATTATTATTATGTATAGATAAGAAGATACAATAGTTTAAATTTTTATTTAATAGTTATCTAATAAGAGTAAATGAAAATTTAAACGACCCCCGACTGAAACTCTAATTCAATACTGTCATCAGGTATCGATACACACACGACATCGATTTAGAAAAATCGATATTAACGTTTAACATTCGATTCTAAACGATACTTGATATCGAAATTAATTTTCGTTTCATGTGTACTCTGTGTAAGCAATGTCAGTGTTGAAACTGGCTGAACAGATCATCACAATATATAGCTAAGAACCATCTTGATTAAACTACCTTTCAAATAAATAAAACTCCATCAGAATCGGCCCATTATATTACGCTCTACGATGCCACAGACAGACATAAGTAATTCATGAAATATCTATAAATAAGAGATATTTAAGAAAATATGAAGGGTCTTTATAACATATGTCTGTCTGTATGTTTTTATGTTTGTACTTAATGAAAATGAATGAATACTTTGTTTAAAAAAATTTATCCTTACTACTATTAATTTAAAATTGAAAATTGCAATTTTATAAAATAAAATGTGTTGTTATATTTAATAATAATTTAATGACAACTGTGTAACTAATTAATGCATTAAAACAGCTGAAAATACAAAGATATTTGGCAAAGTAGATTGTACATCTTTAACTAAAAATGCAACTTTATGCTAAAAATTATTCTTAAGATAACTTGATAATTGTTATCTCAGTATTAAATACTTATTGTTTCATCAAGATAACTGAGTAAAACATTTGTTTTTACTTAAATTCCTATACTCGTTGTAGTGTGATGGTTGGGGAATATAATGCATGTAAATGCAATAGTACCTACACTGCTTTATATTAAATATCTATCTATAACCATTTAACTTTGACCAAGAACTGTGCCGAGTGTCATGTTTTTTAATGATAGATAAGGGACAAACAGCAGACAGTCCACCTGATGTAAAATGGCCACCATCGCCTTTGGACATCGGCAAAATTATAGAGCAAGTATCTCTTGTTTTGCCGATGCTTTGCCGCCGCGAAGATTGAGTGGGGGGAGCGGGACGAAGAGAAAAATGCTGCGGTTTCAGTGGACCCTGAGCAAGAACACGGTCTTCACTGGAACCTCAGCATTAATGTGATGGGAGAGGGAAAGGGTAGAACTGGCTTAAATGCGGCTTAATAATTCGGATTCACATGATGGTGGTCGCAAGCCAGTTGGGTAACAGGTCCCCTACCCCTAACGGGGGTGTTGGGTTACAGCTTCTTACGAGAATCTCTCCCAACGACAGAGGGTTTTTTCTATTCGATATATCGATTTTATTTTATTTTATAGCGAATAAATCCGTTTCCAAAAATATTATATTCTTTGGAAATTATATTCTTTTGATATATGTCGGGGATTTTAATGATGAGGAGGAAGGCGGAGAGGGAAATATTGGAGAACACTAAAAGGGGTGATACTATTGAATCGACTATTGGGTAAAGGCAACGTAGATACTGCTACTGAACCAATACAATTGCGAGAGAAACCTAAGCAGTACCTAAATCTTGTGACCAAGTTGTAGGCTTAATGACGTCCTTTATTCGATCGAGACACAGGCTCTCTGTTTAAACCAAAGGTTAAACTCACATAAACCTAACGTAACACAAGACGTGGCAATTACATTATAAAGTACTGACGTGACCATAATTGTACAGCACTCCCAAGCACTGACACTGCACTGCACGACACTAACACTATCCAGGGACTACTTCACCCCTGAGCGGCCGCGCACATCTAAGACTATAGTCAGTATGTCGATGGCATATATAGAGTCTAAACTGTCAAAAAGACAGAAGCGACTGCTACTCTACTCCAGCGCTATAGATGGCGATGACGATTTATTATATTTCGATTATTCGATACTCCTTTATTATTCTTCGGCATATGTATAACTTTTACCTTAGCAAAGTAAAGTAAGGACGATTATCTATAAATTAAAAGTTATGGCCACTGCAATCATAGATAAATTACGTATCGTAGATAATTTCTTAAAGTGAATATGTCTCAATGTCACGCTTCATACTGCGAAGTATCTTTCAATATTAAACTTTTACTGCAACTACGCTTGCACATATTAACATTAGACGAATTTAAAATGTATAATATTAAACTGGTATTTTATTTTGGTTTTTAATTATTTCATCCTTTCTTACCTTAAATTACAAATTCAAATTATTTTCCTGTGTATATAACTGTGATTAAATTGACTAATCACTACATAGTATAAAACAAAGACGCTTTCTCTGTCCCTATATCCCTATGTATGCTTAAATCTTTAAAACTACGCAACGGATTTTGATGCGGTTTTTTTATATAGATAGAGTGATACTAGAGGAAGGTTTATATGTCAAATCAAATCAAATCAAAATTATTTATTTCAATTAGACTTTTTTGAAAAGTACTTTTGAAACGTCAAAAATTTGTTGGTCAGTTAGTTTGTCTGAAGCTACCACCAGCTCGGAAAGCAGTTTTCTGTTGAGAAGAGCCGGCCAGAAACTCAACAGTCGCTCTTTTCAAAAAGCCATGTTTACATAGTCTGTTATACAAATCATTTAACTTGAGAGTCAACGTCACTTAGATTCCAAGCATTCTCATCATTCAAGTAATCCTGTACATTATAGTATGCTTTATATATTAATGACTTCTTGATACGAGTTTTAAATTGTTGCTGTATGTATAATACATACATAATATAGTAGAGAAACACTGATAATTGTAGAGGTTTCTAATGTGATGTCGTAAATAAATACATTTTTTTGCGCTTACATTGCAAACGCTGGCTGAATCCTTCGAGATAGATCAAAATAATGTACTACAGTATTGTACACCTTAAAAAGGTCTACAAAAAAGTCCGCGATGGTATATGTCTACCTCTTAGGGATAACCCACAATAACCATTTATTATCCTTTACTTTTTACAAAAAATAATGGTTTTTTACGAAGCGATTTTAAACAATACTACATTAATCCTTATCCAATTAGGTACCTTAAATACTTTGTGCATTTAATATAGATCAATATGGCCCTTTACAGCATGAAATTTAAACGAATATTTTTGAAGATATTACAGATTCGCAATGCACGGACATAGCGGTTACGGCTAAATACACGTGTTAAATTGCACCCGGGCGAAGCCGGATGGGTCGACTAGTTATTATTATAATTTTAATGATCATTAGGTGAGCTCACTTTGACCACTGGGTAACATAGAGTGGGTATACTTAAAATAAAATAAAAATAACTACCCGCGAATACTATGTTATTAACCGTATAAAGTCAATATTCGAGCCAGAAGAAACCAGTATTTTCATATCAAACGCTCGCTTAGTAACGGTGTTGCTAACAATATTCTGAAAGCTTCCAAATTGGGTTCGCAATTACCCTTCTTTTACTGGAAGGGTAATTGCGTGACTGAGTTTCACTCTCTTACTCATTTTATAACACATTCTACAGGTACTACGCCTATTTTATCCGCTCCGGCTTCGCACGGTTACTTTCTTTACTATAATATGTATGTATTGTACGTATAAACCTTCATCTTGAATCAGTCTATCTATTAATAAAACCGCATCAAAATACGTAGTGTAGTTTTAAAGATCTAAGCATACATAGGGATAGAAAGCCAGGGAAGCGACTTTGTTTTATATGTAGTGATGTTATTCCAGCTGAAATTAGTTCTTATCACAGAACCATGCTATTTTCGGGATAATAAGTATCTTATGTATTATCCAGCTCATAAAGTATCTGTGTGGTAAATTTCGTTGAAATCCGTTCAGTCGTCTTTGCGTGAATGAGTAACAAACTTACAAGCTATCACGTTTATAATATTAGTAGGATAGTAATATTAATTTGTTATTTACTGAGCGAAGCGAGGATTGTCTACTAATTTTTCCTTAAAAACATATCGAAGATGAATTCCTCACTTTAATATTCTTTGTTAAAAATAAATAAGAATTACGATTATTTTCTAGAACCTTCTAGAAACGTGAATGTAAATAAGTGCGAGTGTGGCACTCGCGAAATTTTGATCTCGAAAATCAAAATTACAATACATGAGAAAAAAAGGTTTTCATTACGTTTTTCTGAGAAAAAGGGTCTCGCGTGACAATCAAAGAAAGTGAATTTTCTCATGAAGTAGAAAAAAATTTACAGTTTTTTAATTTTATCCTTTATTTGTGCTATGATCAGACCTTACTTCATGCTAAACTTCACGACGCTAGGTCATTGGAAAGTACCTTATAATTACATGAGTGACCACATTAACGATCATATCTTTTTAATGCGTGGACTTAGAAGTTTGATTATTTGTCAGCCGCAAGGTATTTGATATTAATTTCAATTTGATACCTCCACGCGATCCTGAGAAAAAGGGTCTTTACAGACAGACAGACAGATGGACAACGAAGTGATCCTATAAGGGTTCCTTTTTTCCTTTCAAGGTATTAGAACCCTAATAACATCAATGACTTCAAGTAATAGGTCCTAAAGGTAATTTAAGATAGCTTACTATGAGAAAACGTCTAGATCTTTGATTAATTATATCTTAGTAACAAATTACATACCCGTACATCCAATCTGTTACAAAATAGATCGGATTCGGATCATTTCAAGAAAGATTGATGAAGATGTAGGTCTTCATACAAATAATTCAATATAAGTGTCTGTGAGGCCTCTATATGTATAAATTTCTATGTCCATTGTTTACAACAGTAAACATATGATGCTGCCACTAAAGCTGCACTAGAGATGTGCGAGGATGTATAGCGAGGGATGTAATAGAATCGCTTCATTTGACACACTGAAACGTGCTATGTAAATGAAGCGATTCTATTTGTTGTTAACGATCGCACCATATTATTATCTTTGTTTTGACTGGGTTTATATTTTTTGCGCTATTTAATTAAATATCTTTCTGAACTAAAAACAGTTTAGAGATAAACTTATAATTTCTTTTGAGATGTTTTTACAATTCAGAGCGGTATTACAAAGATAATCTCATAACGGTAACAGACAGGTGCCCCTAAAATTAAAAAAAGTACACTATAGATTTAGCCCCTCTGATTACAGGTGGTAGGTATAGAAATAATCTGGTGATAAGCTAAGGTGGGTAGGAAAACAAATTCAATGGCTTCGAATTTCCTTCAGTATTTTCTAGTTGAAAAAATATATATATTATTATTCAAGTAGTTTTTGTCTTAGTAAAATATCTACGGTTATTATTATGCTAATATTAAAACTAAGCTATAAGTTTAATGGCAAAATCGTTAAATTAATTTATATATAAGTATTTTTAATAACCATTGGTCATTAAATAAATTGGCTCCTTATTAAAACTTTTTTCTCATTTATTCCTATTACGTTAGCAACACCGTTGATAACTTTATATTCATGAGAAGTACCTTTTTATTTATTTTTTTCAATTATACCTATGCGACAAGATAGTATATACCGTCTTTCCGATAAATAAAATAAAATAAATAAATAAAAATTTCTTTTATTGACCCTCACAAAGTATTCACCATTTGACAGATATTAAAATAAATTAAATTATGAGCTAGATATACTTTATGAGAACCTGGTGTCCATTATGGGCTCTGGACCTGTGTTACAGATCACCAATCATAGATTTGAGCCAGTTGCCAAAGTGCTCTCGTCCGATGAGGGGCCGTTCAGTATTACGTAAAATTTATTGCAATTATCCACCAGTCAGCGAAAGCAATCGAAGCCCTAACCTCTCCTAAACATCGATGCATGCATTTTTCTCCCTTCTTATTTCGATCAGGGATCTTCACGTTTGGATGTGCATGTTTACTTTTTTTATCGCTGACGTAATCATCCGCTATGTCATCAAAAATAAGCAAGGCAAATGGATGATGACCACACAATAGAAAACAGCTAAAAGATGGTCAAGCGTGTAATAATTTATTATAGATTCGAAAATACAAAAAATGATAGAGACATATTTAAACTAGTCAAACAAAGATACAAGTCCTGTTTAGAAATCAAAATTAACAAATATTAGGTTGGGGAAAAAGTCTTTTCGCATTTTTTAAGAAAATTCAAAACATATTTTAATATAGTTTATTTACATTTAACTAAAGTTTGTAGGTACCATTTTGTTCGATTACTTTTTGCCATCTTGTAGGTAGGGACATGATCCCATTGCTATAGAAATTTTGGGGCTTCTGATCAAAAAACCGCGACAAGTAGTTTTGGCAGTCCTCTCGTGATGTTAATGCCTGACACTGCCTAAAGAATTCTGAAGAGACCGAAACAGGTGGAAATCTGAAGGTGCAGGGTCAGGACTATACGGCGGATGCATTAACTCCTCCCAGCCAAACTCTCTTAATTTTTGCTGAGTGGCTAAAAATGTGTGAGGTCTAGCGTTATCATGATGAAAAACCACACTCCTTCTATTGATTAATTTCGGCCGCTTTCTCGCAACTTCTTGCTTTAATCTCATCAGAGTTTAGAATAGATGGTCCTGCCTGTTGGTAACAGCTCACAATGAATAATGCCCTTCCAATCCCACCAAACACACAGCATCACCCTGTTGCGAGTTAACCCGGGTTTCACCACAGTCTGTGAAGCCTGACCGGCCTTTGACCACGACCTTTTTCGCACGTTCTTGTCATACGTGATCCAGTTTTCATCACCAGTTATCAGCTTCTCCAAAAATGGTTCGGTTTCATTACGTCGTAATAAAGAATCACAAATGAGTACACGGTTCATTAGGTTTCTTTCAGTGAGTTCGTGAGGTACCCAAATATCGAGCTTTTTGTGTACCCAGTTTTTTTCAAATGCGCCAAAACTGTTTTGTGGTCAATTCCCAGTTCTTCAGCTACGTCGTAACTACTGATATGCCGATCTTGCTCCACTTTTTCAAAAATGACATCCATTTTATCCGAAATAGGGCGACGAGAGCGAGGTGCATCTTTGACATCAAAATTTCCGGATTGAAAACGCTTAAACTAAATTTGTGCTACTCTCACAGACACTGCACTAGGTCCATAAACATCGAATATTTTTTTCGCGGCTTGCGTGGCATTTTTACCGTTATTGTAGTAAAATTTTAAAATGTGTCGAATTTCTTCATTAGATTCACTTCATCTTCACAGTACGAAAAACAAATAAAAATCACACATTTTCCTAATTTGAATTTGGAATTATCTTCTTTAAAATGTAAACTTGTAATGATACCAAAACCAGGCAGATACAAATAGTATAGCCAAAGAGATTTTATTACAAGTTCATACATACTATGATGCGAAAAGACTTTTTCCCCGACCTATTACATCAGACAATCAAGGTCACCTACTAACAGAAAATAATAAAATCAACAACCGCTGGGACCAATATTACAAAAACTTTCAATGACGAATTCCCGAGCCAAACTTTTGATGCCACATCAAGTATAGCTGGACCCTTAATAAACGTTAGCGAGTTTACCGTCGTAAGCGCCTAATTTTTTTTTGCAAAGCTGTGTGAACTAGTTAGCGTTTCAACTAGTTATTATTATAAAAAATCATTTTCATACACCTACATAACTCCTTGTTTTCGCAATCGTTGTTCCAGTTCTTAAGCCTGAGCAAATAGTCCAGGAGAAATCGATGAGTACCAAATACCTCACCTTTTTTATGCGATCCTCTTCAAATCGCCCTACTGATTATATAAATGCATGTTGCCATGGGGCAACCCCGTGCCATATTGTTTAAATAAATAATAAATTGTTTAGATAAAGTTAATATTTTTAGAGATATGAATTTTTAAAGGTTCGAAAAATCTCAAATTTGAGTACTTTTGACCCATAAAAATATATAAAAAAAATAACATAAAAAAATACAATAGTTAATAATATTCTTAATGAGATTTTAACAAAAATTTTTTCTTTTTTTAATTTAAACCTTTACTTGTAATTGCCTGTCAATAATAAATTAAAATTGACAGCAAATACATCAATGTTTATTCTGTGAATTCCAAATCCTGTCACTGTCAGTAGTTCTTCTTCTTCTTCTTTAGGTTCGATGACTTTTAGTTACGCACTACGACTGTGCACAAAGTACAATCCCATTTATTTTTTATTTTTCAAACTTGTTCAAACATTTTACTCAGGCTTCAGGTTTTCAAAATTCGTCTATAAAAACATACAACTAGTATTTGACATGACATAACAAGTGAAGAAATGTTCCACTTTAAATGGATATGTCAACAGAAATGGACTATTTCTCACGGTTGAATAATATTTCGAAGCATTTATATTAACGAGAACAAATAAACAGAAACAGAACAAACGCAATCTCTTTTTTACCTTTTATTCAAAATATTAAATTTATTGTCAATGGTCATATTGCATAGTCTAGTTTACTATAAAGGAATACACGCAGATCATCAGTATCACGACTTGATGACAAGAATAATACTCTCGAAAGTCAAATGTTACTTAGATCAATGTTGCCAACATCATCACCTAATAACAGATACCTATCTCAAAAAATACAAAAAGATAAAAGTACAAATAAACTAATATTATAAACGCGAAAGTTTGTAAGAATGTATGGATGTTTGGGTGTATGTTTGTTACTCTTTCACGCAAAAACTACTAAATGAATTTTGATGAAATTTTACAATAATATAGCTTACACATCAGAATAATACATAGGCTATAATTTATAATGATATAGTGTGCATTATCCAAAATATTGCGGATGAAACGGCGATGAGCAGATAGTCACTGATAAATTGAGTAGTGTCCTTTGATTTAAAAACTGTATAATTTTTGTATTTTTTTTTCAAAAAAGTTTATATTTTTTTCTTAAAAAGGGAAACTAATTTTAATATTTAAGTATTAATTATTTTTATATTCTATACGTGAAAATCAATAAAAAATCTACTTAACACATAGAATACTTTTTTAAAGTCAAAATTTTTAGACCAGTGTTATCAGACCAACTAAATTTACACAAAATATCAATAAAAATCGCAAACACGAGAATTTTATTTATAAAAAGACTAGCCGATCCGCGGAAATTCGTTCGCGTGTTGCTCCGCTCCTATGAGTCGTAGCAAGATGTTAAATAGCCTAAGTTACTCCTTGTTACATCAGCTGTCTGCCAGTGAAAGTCCCGTCAAAATCTATCCAGTCATTTCGGAGATTAGCCGGAACAAACAGAAAGACAAAAAATTGTAAAAAATATTGTTGTTGGTATATGTAAGTACTGTATGCGTGTATACATCCATATGCACTTACTAAAAAGCGCGTATTTTAATATTACAAACAGACAGAGAAATTCTGAAGTTTACATAATATTCTGTAAACTATTTAACTTTACACCATAACAACCAAGCTGGCGTAACCCAAAACTATATTCATGATATTTTGTTCGTAATTATTTTCATAAATCATAATACATTATCATATACGGGCCATTAAATGATATTAAATAGTGATAATACCCTTAGTGTACATATTCTGGTATTTATGAAATTACTGGACTGTAAATTAGGGTTATTTAACGAGAAATACATGTCAGTATATAATAATAGGAATTGTTCTTTTTATATAAATTTTACCACGTGTTATTTCTTTATAAGTATATGACGAACTCCCATACAAACTTTCGTCCATATTTTTAACCCATTCATGCCTTTTATCGGGATAAAAGGTTCTCAAAATCGGTCTAGCTATTCTTAAGTTATTAGTGGTGTAACTGACCTGACTATGTTTTATAAATATAGACGTGAAAGTTTGAATGTTTGTTACTCAATCACATAAAAAACCGCTGAAGGGATTTCAATGAAATTTAGCGCACAGATACTTCAAACCTGGATGTTGAAAGAAGTCTCTTTCACACAAAAAAAAGATATAAATATTTAAGAAGAAGGAAGGAGGAGAGGGGGTATATTGAAAAACACTTCAAGGGTAAACACAACGTAGATACTGCTACTGAACCGATAAATAATAAAATATGATCTTCAACAATTACGGGAGAAACCTAAGCAGTTCTTTGGACTTGTGACCAAGGTGTAGACTTAAAGAACTCTTTTAAAAGAAATTCAATACTCGCCTCCAGTGCTCAGGCTCTCTGTTTAAACCCAAAGTTAAACCTTACACAAGACGTTGCAACTACATTTTAAGACTCTTACGTACACTATCTAGAGACTTCTTCACTCCTTGAGAGACCGCGCAAGACTAAGGCTAGTCAGACTATTGATGGCATATACACTTCAGCGGCATAGATGGCGATAACGGTTTGATTATTCGATAATCGTTTACTATTCTCCAACATATTCGTTTTTTTTTTATCTTAAAAGAGGCAAAGTACATGAAGATGTTCTCGCTCCACGTTCACTAAAAAAGGTGATCTCTGCGAATTCAAGGTTAGAAGTAGACTTAGATGCTTTCGAGTATAATATGTGTCCATTGCTCACGCTACTGAGCGTAGGTATGATGTGAAAAATATCTCCTTTTTTGAGGGTCTCATGATCCCTTGTCATTTTAAAACCCAATATATCTTGTACCCACAATACTTTCACGATAATCCTCTCAATTTATGGAGCTACTCTGTTTTAACTTTAAGCCAAGATATATTCAGGGTAGAATAAAACATTTTGATTGACATACATTAATATTGATTTAAAAAGGTATACTTGAGGGATAAATGTTACTATATTTTAGGGATTTTCAACGATAAAAGGTTGACTACGCTGTTTCACAAGCCCTTTTCTATCTGTTAGTAACACAGTGTATAAATTAGTATTTGCTGGTATTTCCTCTTATTTTATTTCAAGTATACCGACGTGTAGACAATATATAACCTTAAGTGAGATAGATTAGAGTCTGTCGCACAGAGTACATGGAAGTGAGTGTTATAGTGTCGTGATTAAGGTCACCCTTCTTGAGGTTTACGTAAGTTTACTTTACTATCTATTGTGGTTTGGGGCGGTGAACTGGTGGAGGTGACAGTTAATGTATTATGCAAGAGTCCTATAAACCTGTTTCTGGGTCTTAAGCTCTAGGCACTGCTCGGCTTTGTCGCCTTTGTGGTTTAAGCGTCGCCGGTTCATCGTCGCTGATTCAGTGGTTTAGGCTTGAAAGCGTCGAGGGCGTCATTAACCCAATCTGTAAGTCACAAACCCCAGGTTCTGCTCGGCTTCCTGTCTAAAATGCATGTTTGTACGTATTTCTATATAGAAATCAGTTTTATCCTTTTATATAATTAATGTTGCAAGGCTGTGAGCGTACCTTAAACTGTCACCTGGGTCGCAAGCGCCAGGCACTATTTGCTCTTGCCTATTAGTTTATAAGTCGCTTTAAACTTTTACTGCTACTTCGAAATTAAAAAAAAAAATCAAAATTTTTTTTTCTTTCACAAACATAATTATCTTATTCTAGACTAGCAGCGCGGTTTCACCTGCTGTGGTTTGGATAATTCACACTATATCATTATAAATTATATCCTATGTGTTATTCTAATGTGTAAGCTATATTATTGTAAGGTTTCATCAAAATCCATTCAGTAGTTTTTGCGTGAAAGAGCAACAAACATACATCCATACAGTCTTACAAACTTTCGCATTTATAATATTAGTAGGATGAACAATTATATCGAGTGGAAATCTAGGGTTATCTGTATGACAGACCACCTGGCCCTAAACTAAACTAATGGGACAATTCAAACACTTAAAAGTAAATTAAAAAAACATTGTAAGGATTTGAATATATTCCAATAGAAAACTAAAATTACGTTGAGCATTCCAATAGTTTATACTTCCCTAGACCATAGTTAATAAGACTAAGTCGTCGTAAAATCTAAGTGCGATTAGTACTTATAACATCCAGTATTACCAGTGTAAAAGTTTATGGATAGCTCGATTAAAATTTTATGAGGATTTAACAATAAATTATTGCACAGGTATAGTTTATTCTATACCTAAGGAGTGTTTTGCTTAATTTTATATTAAACTAGCGGCCCATCCCGGCTTCGCACGGGTGGAATATTTAGTTTAAATATTTTGGCTCTCCCACATTTCGGTGCCCCTCTACCTCGGCGTTACTCGCTGCACTTCGAGTATCACCGACATAGAACTACACTGGCCCGTCGCGTCGGTGTGTATTTTTTGTTTATATTGATATTTTTAATTTCGTAATATCTTTTGAATGGAAGGTCCGATTTTAATAATTCAAAAAGTAATTTACAGGTATTGAAACAGTCTTAAATATTAAATAATTTATTTGGATAAGGATTAATACAAAGGTATGGAAAACATGGTCTGATTTTGATAGGCATTTTTATCAACTTTTAAAATATAAAAAAGTAGTTATAGTGACATAACTATAATAGTTGAACATATGGTCTCGCGGAGTTTTTTGTAGATATTGATACGTTCTATAATATTTTAGAACATTTTTTTGTCCTATCATCAATACTTTTCGCAGCGCATGCGATGAAAGATATTTTATGGGTATTTTTTTTGCACCTTGGGTTGGTTTTAGTGAGATTTTCTGGGGATCTCTAATTTTTTCTAGTAATAAATATAGCCTATGTTACTCAGGAATAATGTAGCTTTCTAATGGTGAAAGAATTTTTGAAATCGGACCAGTAGTTTTTATGTTTATTCGTTACATACAAAAATACAAAAATACAAATCTTTCCTCTTTATAATATTAGTATAGATATAGATATAGATAGCATTCCCTATTACTCTACTATAATATGTATGTATTATACATATAAACCTCAGTCTTGAAACACTTTGCTTATTGCTGAAAACCGCATTAAAATCCATTTCAAATTATTTTATGAAACGGTTTTTATCGTGTTTTATATTCTCTTTTTTTATTCCTGATTTTCAAACACTTTGCAGTATTCGTGGTCACAGGACAGACTGGATGACGGTTGTCTTTTTCAGCTACCGCACAATTTTAAATTTTTACTTAACGTTTCGTAAAAAAAAAGAACATAAAACACGATAAAAACATTTTATAAAGTAATTTGTAATGTATAACAGTCGTGAGAGCCTAAGAAATCATAGCATTAAAATCCGTTGCATCACAGTCCATATTATATTAAATTTATATAAATTTTCACACATAAACCTTCCTCGTGAATTTCTCTGTCTATTGGGTGAAGATTGCATAAAAATCTGTTCGATAGTTTTGAGTTTATTGTGATCAGATAGACCGGCTCGCGGTGGGAAAGAAATATAAGTAATAACATTACGCAGTGGTTTAATAAGCTAAAAAGTTATATTATATTTCGACAAGTATTTAAGAGTGATTCAAACATTACATGTTGGTTTTAATTTAATTAACCTGGCGCTGCTGTGGTTGGGCATATAATGCCGTCAGATATTAAAACCCTTGTAACTTTAAAATAAAACACACGGATTATTTGTAACTTACATGGAAGTAACACATAAAAACATCAAACTCAAGAAGTATTTTTCAACATATTTACCCAACGAGCCAAGATTTTGAAATTAAAGATATTTAAATTTTTGATGATTATAATGTTATAATTCATTTTTTATAAATATCGTTTAAAAATATCAAATTCCCAAATTGATTTTTTTTTTCTTTTTTTTACCGACTTTACAACCGTCTTGTCGTTTAAATTGTCATCAGTGAATGGGCACTAAAGTAGCAATTTGGGGTCAACGCGTCTTCGCTTCTTCGCGTTTAGAGACGACGAATTACCGTTAGTGATAAAGTACGAAAGCTGGTCAACAATATTGAAAGATGCTTTTTGATTGTTGCTGATGTTGTTGATGTTAAAAATCAACATTTTGCAAAAGCTGTCGAGGAAACTTTGGAAAAGCTTAATGGGATGTCCTACCCTCCCCGCTATATTTACCATACATTGCTTTTTCCGACTACAACTTGTTCTGGTGGAGGTCTTCTGACCTGGTTGAACAGTACTTCACTTAAGATAATGTCAAAATTTATGTCAATTCTTGAATCACCTCAAATTACAAATAATTTTATCAGCAGACAACATTCGAAAGTAACGACAGACAATATTTTACATGATATTGTACAAGGGTGCAATTTACCTTGTCACAACGGCTTCGTTCTCTTTGGTCGCCACAACAGCGTCGGGTTAAACTATTAAAGTATTAAAGAGCATCAATTTGAATGTAGTCAATCAATTACTATAAACCTGTAGAGAATATATGGTATATCAATTACTACAAACATACAGAGGAATTTAAACTAAAATGTGGTATGGTTAATAATAAATTCAGTACTAATGCATTTAATTCCGAAAATATTGACAGTACCCGCCTGTTGAGCAATACGGATACCTCTGATGAAATTACTAAATTTTCCCAGTTTAATGAAACTTCATAAATTTTATTAAAAAATCACATTTATTTATTTTCATTGGACATAGAATTTTTACATAAAATTTGTATGGACATCGAAGTATTTACATAAATTTTTTATATGCAATTACATAATGTTATACATTTGAAACATGAAGATATTTTAATATCTTGTTGTTATAACTATAGATCAACATACATTTAAAGAGTTATTCTAGAAAAATCTATTTCTTTAAGAAGAACCTGGGTGATGTAACTTTGTTAGACGTTTTTTCATGTTATACGCTATCGCAATTTTTTTGGAAGTCATCCAATAGGAACTTGAGATACTTCCTAAGACTTAAAAGAGAACGCTTAACATGAGAATATATAGAGTTAATATTTACAAACTTCAGTAGTAAAATCTTATATAATAATGTAAGATCCGACGAAGATCAGACCTTCGTTATTTTATAAAACCTCTAAGTTTCACTGTGTATGTCCCCATTATATAAACTCTCAACTATGAAGTTTGGATCAGGATTGCTTTGAAAGGTAGCTGGTTTTTAAATTGCACCTCAAATGCGTTAAAGTATGAAGAACAGTTTCTATATATTTTACTTGAAATAAAATACCACGTCGTCCATTGTCAGACAGTTAGTATAGTTTCAATTATAGTAAAAAAGCTGAATATTATATATTATATTGGGTATTAAATGTCAAGCGGATAGGAAGATGTCGATATTTTCGATTTGAGTAATATTTGAATATGTTATACCTTAAGACGTCCTCTACACAAATACAAAATATTATATAGCGATAGCTCAATTAAAACGGTCTAATTTTATGAAATTTAAAGTTAAAAAATTCAACCAAGTTTTTTTCCAAAAAAGAAAGATTTATATTAAAAATCTTATTTTTTAAAAGTAAAAATTAGATTTATTTATTTATTATATTTTTACTTTTTAAAACTAATTATTAAGATTTAAAGTAGGGCACCTTCAGGTTTCTTCAATTTTAAAAATCCTCTAGTTCGTTAACCAGAGTTTAAATTGTAAAAATATTTTGTATCTGTGTTAACGACGTGTATAGGTATAACATATTCAAATATTACTAAATTTTAAAAAATCGACATTTTTTCTTGTCCACTCGAAGTGCCCCATTTATGATACTTGAGGAACTATCAAAAGATGTTTTCTCAGTAATCAGATAGTTTCGATGGTTCTTACACCCTGTCACTAAACTTTATTATCTTTCAAACAACCGTTATCCAAACTTCATAGTTTGGTATCGTTTATATCTCTATTAGGGGCATAATAAGAAAAACTTTCAGGTTTTATAAAATCATGAAAGTCTGATCGTCGCGGGATCTTGATCTAAAAATACAAAATTTAATCCTAAATTTCAGAACCGTTTAACAAGAAATATATATACAATAGTTCGTTTAAAGTTATTTTTAAAAGCAATTAATACATCAAATTTTTAATTTTTTTATTTAAACATCTCAAGAACTATATTTATATTTACATTTTTTCTAAGAACACTACATACGTTATATTTTAATACATTTTTGCACAGATTCTAATTTGAGCAATTATTATTTCAATTATCTTACAAGAGATTTTTTTTACATCTTAACATAGATATTATTTACCTTAAAAGGGTCTAAGGATATTTTAAATAACATAGGGAATGTTTACTATCATATCGGATATCTCTGTCTATTAGTGATTTTTTTTACTTTTCTATTTTTCTTCTTTAATTTATATGATATGTTTAAATATAAAACTGCACAAGCTCGAGGCGAACGGTAACACAACAACCTTAAAAAATAAGTTTTGGAAGCAAGCCCTCCAATTATCAACTGAGAGACTCCATCTTTTTGAAGAGCTCCCGAGATAATCTACACAATATAAAAATATTTGTAGAAAATAGAAATAATTTTTTTTTTTAAAAACTGTAATGTCTATAAGTGGTTACTTCAAATAAATGTTTCTTTCTTTCTGAAAACCGCATGAAAATCCATTCAGTAGATATTGATGAAATTTTTTACAGATGTAGACGAGATATTGAAAAATGACATAGGCTACATTATACGCCGAAAAAAGCATGAAGGGGTTGAAATAGGGGTAGAAAATGGAATATTTTTCAAAATTCACACGACACAAATTGGGAAGTTCGACTAGTAGACTCATAAAGACACACTGATTGAACCGTTGAATAACATTATTAGTAGCATTTCGCAAGTTATTAAAGGCTTTGAATATTCCTCTTCATATTAAGTTGGTTAATTTATGCCTAGGATACAGATCAGAGGTAATTTGAAGTCTTCAAGTGTTTGAAGAAGTTGCTAACTTAGTTAAGTTAATACAATTAACTCTGGGAAATGTTCAATATATGTTATCTGTTTTAACATTAACTTTATTTCCTTTCCATCTCTATCTGTTATTTCTCTCTTATTCTCTGCTTATTTCTTCTAAGCCCGCAACATATTGTGATACGGTTTTTATTAATAGAAAGAGGGATAAACTGAGAACATTTGATTATATAAATTTATTAGTATTTTCTACAAAATGGCCAAAGTATAGTCAAAGGATTTTTTTTTACATCCTAATGTAAATTAAATTATATGTATAAGTTATTGAAATATTTTTTTAATCAAATAATTGTTTGAATCACACACACAATTTATTTCTCGCATAATTGTAATTTAATAAATAACCTAAAATTGTATTTCTAAAGAAGAAAGACTTCTTATTTCTTCGATAAAATAGACTACAAGTCTACTTAAGACATTCAACAAAATCGATGTAAACGATCTACAAGTTCATTTCTTGTATGTACAATAATTTAATATTTAAATGCTCTTTGTCTAACTCGTAAAATCCCCTTAATCAAATAAGCTCAACACCCGAAACATTCCACATAAGTGAGTATGTTAAATTTTTTGTTACACGAGAATATCGTAAATTAAATTCAAATAATATTCAAACAAGTATTTTATGAATAAAGAGTATTATGAGCTTATTCTACAGATTATATTTTACTAGAAAATAAAATATTATTAATGACTTGCAATTTAAATTTATGGACAAAGTTAACTTTGCCGTCAGAAAGCTGCTGTCCCCATACATCAATATATGGCGCAGTTAGTTTACCAACTGCAAGAAAATATTTCTATGTAATTTTTTTTTATGATAGATAAAGGAAAAACGAGCAGAAGGTCCACCTGATGGAAAGTGGCCACCGTCGCCCATGGACGTCGACAAAACTAGAGTATCTTGTTTTGCCGATGCCTTGTCGCCTCGAAGATAGAGTGAAGAGGGGAAATGAAGAGAAGAATGCTGCGGTTTCTATGGAACTCGAGCAAGAACTCGGTGTTCATTGGAACCGCAGCAGTAATGGGAGGGGGTAGATCTGGCCCACATGCATCTCAGCCGGAACGGGTCAGAGACATTTGGCGGTCGGATTCGCAAGCTGATGGACGCAAGCCAGTCGGGGAACAGATCCCCTAATTTTATAGTTTTCTGATTATTTCCTTTAATTGCTAATATATAGATAGATAGATAGATAGAAAGTTTTTATTGCACAACCAAATAAAATATTCCATTGTTTAATAATTACAAAGCTAAAGTAAATAAAAGGTATGCAAAGGCGGCCTTATTGCTACAAGCAATCTCTTACAGACAACCCTTGGCAGTTAAGGAACTTTTATTAAGATAAACGGGACAGTGCCAACTTACTTCTTTAAATAATATACATACATACAAACATACATACATACATACCTACATACAAACATACATATTTACATACATACAAACATATATACGTATATTCATTTAAATATATATTCCAATATATATATGCATAATAATATAACTAATAGTATGAAAAATTAATCCTGTATAGATAAATAGTGCCTTTTAAGACAACTTTTAAATTCTGTGAGTGAATTTGACTGTCGGATTTCAAAGGGGAGATCATTCCACAACGTTGATGCTTTAAACGTGAAGGAGTTGTTATAAAAATGAGTGTGACAAATGGGTAATTTGAGTCGATTATCACTACGGGACCTGAGCTCAAGTTGTAAGTCAGAAACGGCACCTAGGAAACAAAAGCGATCTTTTAAGTAGCTGGGAGCTAATGGATTGTAAAGTATAGAATAAAGGAGGGAAAGCATGTGTAGTTTACGTCGATTTCTAATGTCAAGCCAATTAAGCTGCCTGCGATAAGCGGACACGTGATCAAACTTCCTTAAATTAAATATAAATCTGATAAATAAATTTCGCAAACGTTCCAGCTTATCTAATTGGTGTTCAGTCAGATCAGGGTAACACGAATCCGCATAATCCAGAATCGGTAACAGAAGTGAATGAGCTAAGGCAGTTTTAGTTTTAATAGGAAGAAATATATATTGATATTATCAAAAATAGTATAGTGATTGGAAGCAATCTGTATTAATAATTCATTCCAAATTTACTATTTTGGCGAGCGGGAGCGGATCCATCTCGTATAACCAATCACGTGGGTGACGCTCCTCTCGCCTCGCGCTCCGCAGTGCATTCAAGGTTAGACGTAAACTTAGATGGGTAGCTTACTTAGGTACATCAAAATATGTCATCAGTGGAGTGATCCTATATAGTTTCCTTTTAAGGCACAAAACCTAAAAATATCATAATTATAATTTCTAATTAATCTCCAATCAAAATCCTAATATAATAAAAGCGTATTAATTCATTGTTTTATGGTTAATCTTCTTTCTCAGGTAATACGTAGTCCCACGGATTGCTTATCAAGATTATAAACCTTTCAAGATTTAGTGAATATTTTAAATATACTATAATAGATATTTGAAAGACATTCAAATTTAAAGAAAACATTAAAATTCATTAGTGTTTTTTTAATAAATTCAATGCGATTTATGTTTTACAAATGATGATGATACCATGACTAATCGTTACCAAGCGCAACAGATCAGTCCAATTTTTCCTTCAAATACTTCCAGAGTTGTTTGTGGCTCAGCATATATTGGTTTAACATGCCCACCAAAGAAAATTATTAAGAGACTAAATGGGAGAATATTTTCTAATGGTTTCACCAATCCTGAATCATGATTTAATGAAAAAAAAATCAGAATTGGGAAGTGTTAAACTTTTCATAATGCAAACTTTAAATGTTAAAGATCAATTTAGTTCAAGAAGTCTTGAATAAATAAAGCATACTATAATGTGAGGGATTACTTAAATGATGATAATGCTTGGAATCAAAGTGACGTTGACTCTCAAGCTAAATCATTTGTATAGCAGACTATGTAAACTGGCTTTTTTTCTTTTCATCAGAAAACTGCATTTCGAGCTGGTGGTAGACAAACTAACTGACCGACTAATTTTGACGTGTCAAAAGTGCTTTTCTTGTCTAATAAATAAAAAAAGTCTAATTGAAATAAATAATTTTGAACTTAACCGAAAGATCTCGTGCAGCCAAACCTTATATAGTGTTTTAATCATTTAAAATGGTTTTTAAACCTACTCTTTGGCCCTAAAATCACTCACTATTTAAATTGTGAACACTAGTTAAATTGAGACGAAGATCGAAAGCTCTCGATGAAAGAGGCTGGAGAACTTTACTGGATCAGGATAAATCCCACCGGAGGCGGTAGCGCCATTGATGATGCTGATGATGATAGTTGTAAGATGACGAAGAAGAAGGAGAAAGTTGTCATTAATTCTTTAGTTAAGCCTGCGTTTCTACCAGAGATGAGCGAGGATGTGTAACGAGGGATCTGTTTTTTAAGAACCAAAACCAAAGATGCACAAAAGAATTGTGTATTAGATAAATTACAATCTCGTAACAACAGCGTTTCAGCGGAGGTTTTGCTTAGTGATTGCTAAAGCCGTGAAATATTGTAACACAAAACAGATGCTTCTCCCAGACGCCTCATTATTACTTCTGTTATGAAAAAATCTAAAATATTACAGAAATAATATTGTAAATTACTCACTTTGCACAATGCACAAACGACGTCGCTATTTACAGTGACAAAAACTTTCCACCAACAGAACGGTGAACAGCTGTTGGTTACACGTTTGGGATCAAAATTATTGTCTTTATGGAAATTCATGTTCTGCTTAGACTTGTAGCATTATTTGTTGATAAGTACAAAGAAATCATTTTTAATGTAGCCAAGAATGAGAATATGTTTTTGTACCTGACTACTGTTATGACTGTTTTTAATAAATTGATGAAATTCTCCCAACTACGCTCTTCTATGAAATGATGGTGTGACGTCATTATTTTGTTTGTAAGATTTTTATAATCTAGTTATTTTGTGTACACAGAACTGATCTGTGTTTATGTATAAATATGTATTTTTTAAATGTTACGTAATCCTTTATATAAAGGATATCAGAATGACAGTGCTGAGATAGTTATATTTCATTATTAATTTTTGCCGTAAATCTATCAACTTTAAACAGATAAGTACACATTAATTAACTGGTCAACATTTAAGCTTATTACAAAGTACAAACTATCTTAATTGTAAGATATTTTCCAGGGCTACCTTAATAATACAATAATATTAATAAAGTTAAACATTACCTGAGTACAAAGTTTCATCCATATCGATAGAATTGTTTCCAAGAAATCAATTACATATTTATACATACATTTACATTCATATACAAGAATATCACACTGTTTTTTATATCACCAAATTCAGATAGTTTTATTAAATTCTTTACTTCACTTATACTCACTTTCACTTACACTTACACTTAACTTATTCGAAATCCACAAAGTATTTTAAGAAGTTTTAAAGTTTTCAGTTCATTCATAGAGCGGCTGTGAGGGCACGGCGGACTTCGCCTGCCCTGTTCTGGGCCACGTAATGCGGTATAGGAATTGACTCCCTTCCTCGCCTGTCTCGATCACCTGTGATTTAAAAATACATCAAACATCCTCTAAATAAGCTTAATGTTGGATGAAAAAAGCCACATTCGGGTGTGTGAAAACCCCCGATGTGAAAATTTTTTTAAGATCGAAAATATTATTATTTTCCAGTCAAGCTAGGGTAATTGTAATGGCCACTTTATGGTACTTAAATGGCCATATTTTTTTTATTAAACTTACTTAGCCAATTTTACTAAGGAATAATGTAATTGTCTTTAGTTTAATAATTAAATTTATTTGTTACAAAATCACTTGTCTAACTGCTGCTGATTTATCAGAACAGAGCTTATAAGTTGTCGAGCATGGAATTTGTCTTAATTGCCGACAGCTATTTGTACGTCTGTGCAAAAGTAGTAGGAATAGTTGCGTATTGTGAGCATGCTACGTGTCTGTATTGGTAGTTTAATCCACGATGTCTACTATTTTGACAAATAGGAGGCGCGTGAGAGCAGAACCGTCGCATAAGAACCAATCAGGTGTGGTGTACTCCTTTCCGCGCTAAAAAGGCACTAATAGTGACTTCGGCGTATTCAAGGTTAGAACATAGATGCCTTTATTATACTATCGAGATTATTAATATTAAATTTCATTAAATATCCAATATATGGAATGGAAAACAAGGAAGTAAATATAATTAAATGAAACAGGAAAATATACTTGCAAAGCTCTTTCTAACGAACCCAACGCGGTTACTCTTACAGCCTTTATTAACCTACTTATTCTTAGAATATTAAGTGATGGTAGCATTTTAAAAATAAAACTAAATTACCTAGTTAATGCTTTTCTTAATATCTATGATTAGTAATCTTATCATAACAATTCCTACTTGCAGTGTATTTGTAAAAATATAGGGGAAAGGTGTACAAGTTGATCCCAAGAGATAAAATGGTCCCTTTTGATTGTGAAGTAACTATAAACGCCATCTACTAGAAGTAATCTAAGGTAGGGTTGAATTTAAGGTTATGACAGTTTTATTTAAAGCTGTTTCTTGCAATGGCTATCGGATTTATGGCTTTCTCTTCTCTTTCTGTCATTTTGTTTATTTGTCATCTCAAATACAGTAGCATTTTTTAGGTTATATTATCATGGGCACAAGACGATCCCCTAGCATTTACTTGATTTAGTGTTGAATGCTTATATATATGTCTGAACAGAGAGACGAACTGAATGAATGAAGTGATCGAATCTTAAGATTCCTTAGTTTTTGGACAGGAACCCATGCAGTGCCTTGGACTTGTGACCAAGGTGTAGGCTTAAGGGATCCCTTTATGTAATTACAACACTCACCTCCACTGCCTGGTCTCACTGTTTGTCTTAGGTTAGGTTAACATAAAGCAAACCTAACCTAAGGCTAACCTAACCTTAGGTTGTGGTAACACATCTAAATACAATGTAAGCACTAACAACAAGTCCTCTTTATTACTATCCTACCCTAACTATAGCCCGGCACGGCCTTCATTACTATCCTACCCCAACTATACCCCGACATATATATATGTATGTCAGCGCGTAAGTTAAGCTTCGGTTAACCTAACCTTAGGTTACAGAGAACAAGAGCAGTGGAAGTGACATCATTGAAACCTAATCCTTGGTCACAAGTCCAAGGCACTTCTTAGGTTCCTGTCATAATTGTAAGACAATTGAAGGAAACCATAATGTTTAATTATTTATCGGTTCAGTAGCGGTATCTACGTTGCGTTCATCCTATAGTCCATTCAATATCACAAGCCCCTCCTCCTTAATGTTTTCAATATATCCCCTCTTCCGTCGCTTCTTCTATTTCTCCGAGTTATATTTTATCGACATGTATTTATTCTGAGTGTATTTTTTTAACATATTTTTAAAAATAATAGACTGACCATGATTCTTATGGGAATCGGATACCTTTCCCCTAGAATTGTCTTGGCAAGAACAACACCAGTTGTCCTAGTCGTAGTTTCACGCTGACGTGTCAGGTGATCAGGACATTTCTGAAGTAAGCAAGATATATAAATTCGGACAGTACTTTCCTTTATTTAATCAAATCCCTTACTCCCGGATTGTCATTGTATACAATTCCTGGGCTAAATAAAATCTATTTGGAACAATCTAAGTTTTAAGGCTAAATACAATTTTATATGTAGGTATCTTATAGTAATCCGGCCTTTTTCTTTTGTTGGTTATTGGATTTTACGAAATCCTTTTCATAAAAAAATGAAAAAAGTAAAGCTCGCATTGGGTTAAAACCTCTCTACCGACAATGTAGGATTTAAAAGCAATGGATTTTAGGGATCAAACCTTAAAGGGAAAAAGGAACCCTTATATGATCGTTGTCTAAAGTCTATCAGTCTGTCAAGACCCCTTTTCTCAGGAACCTCCGGAGGTAACAAGTTACAATTAATATCAAATACTCAAGTCTGCGGCCCCTCAGAGCCGTAAAAAAATTAAGCTTCTATCGGCTCAAAACTCAATCTTTTGATTACAGATTGAAATTAGATTCCAAATTTGAATTTTCCATAGACAACTTTGAATTTAGAATGTATTTTCCACGCAATTAACAGGTATGGCCGTGGATGATGATATTTTTATGGTAGATAAGGTGCAAAAGAGGAGATAGTCCACCTGATGGTAAGTGGCCACCGTCGCCCTTGAATGCGTTGTATTCTCGAAGATAGAGAGGGAAGGGGGAGAGAAGAAAAGAATTTCACTAGATCCGCAGAACGAATTGGGATAGGAGAGATGGGGTAAGTCTAGCCCATATGATGCTAGATAGGAACTCGTCTATGACTTTTGGCGGTCGTATTCGCATGCTGGTGGTCGCAAGAAAAAGATCCCCTTACCACCCAGGGGGTGCTAGGTTACTCGATTCTTACGAGATGTTCTCCCAGCGGCAGAGGGGAATTGTATTCTAAGCCGTCCCCTCCTGGGTTTTTTCTATTTTTTAGTTGTTTTAATAAATCAAAAACCTCTATAATATCTCATCTCATTCATCAATTTACTTATTGGTAAGGAGAATATGAGGAGATACAAATATGACGTACATTTACTGACAAGAACATATTTTTAATATGTTCATTAAAAGCGTAATAAGCTGTCCTCGATTTTGCCTGGAAAATATTTTATTTTTTACAGAGATATCAAAAAATATAAATTAAAATAACTGAGCGAAGTGACTTCTCTAATATATTTATAACTTTAATAAATACATTTAAATTTCATTATTCAATACTATTACTTGAAGTCGAAAGAATGGTATCGAGAAATACCGTTTCATCTGCACTCAGTGTGAGCAATGCCAGTGTACTACATGATTGTTATAATTGTGAGGGAGCTCTCAAGTTAGCAATGAGCTGATAGCCTTCAAACGGCTGACCAGATCATCATAATACATAGCAAAGAATCATGTCAATTAAATTACCTTTTAAACAAATAATACTTCATGAGAATCAGTCCATTACTTTACAGATATACAGATACAAGTTAAACTTATAACATCCCGTCATTGTTAGCTACTATAACTTTTTACGTTCATGCTCTATTATTCTGTTCAAGGAATCACAGAATCAAACAAACTTCATCCATTTCAGATTTGCATACAATTCCTAGAAAATATATTGTTTCCCGTGCTTGCCATATTTTGTTCCAGTTAAATTCAATTTCTATTCAAAGTAATTAGATCCTCAAGGGTTTCAAGTAGATTAATTCCAGATATTACAGCGTCAGCTGTGGCCTGTGGAAAAGAAGATCTGGTTCAGTTGTGAATAACGACCGCCAGAGGGCTCATCGTAAATTGAAGTATTTCAACATGTTCAGATATTAATAATCTATTGATTTTCAGATTAACGAAGCCACTTAGTTGTATTAAACTCTAAATACTTAGATTTAGCAAACAAACAATTAATTTTCAATATATTGATACATTGAAAATTAATTGTTTGTTTGAATTTTTTAGAGATATAAAGTATCTGTGTATCATTATTTGTCTGACTGAATAACAAACATCTTAACATACAAACTTTCACATTTATAATATTAGTAAGATTCCGATGATATATGAAAGTATCCGGATAAACGTTTTAATAGGAAAACTATGTTCAAACTATAACTTTAGTATAATTTTAAAAAGTTATACGATAACAGGAGTTATAGAACTTTTAATTTCATTAAAGTTCTCTTTGATCCACGGAATTTAAAATGACAAAATAAAATGACAATTAAATGTTTACTATACCGCTTGACCGATTTCGACAAAAATTAAATAGCACCAAACCCTTAGAAATAAAAAAAGAATTTTCCAAATCGGTTCAAGCGCCTTCAAGTTTACTTTAAATTATAAAATTTTCTCAAAAATTACTTTCATGTTATTGGAAATGACCTTATAATTTGACAGAAAATAACAATGAATTTTTCTGATATAAAATCGGAATTTTAGTTTTTTTATTTATTAGCAGAATAACCCTTCCAAGTAAGCTAAAATGTTTTTGTTAGGAATCACCAGTAATCGAATGATTGCGATTTGAATCCTCGACTTATCGATCATAAATTTAACGTCTGAACCACTACTAATAGCTTCTAACTCTTGGTGAATGAAAATGAAAGAATATCGCTGATACTATTATCTAACTCCCATTACACTACCGTTAATTGCATGTACACTTCTTAATCCCTCTACTTATGTCATATGTGTAATGTAGGTATAGCATCCTAGTTGCTTTGTCTTATAATATTCTCACTTCATTAGGTTACACTTACAAGCGAGCACTGAAATCGTAAAATGTTTGAAAAGTATTGTTCTAGAATTACTCGATTTTACAAAGTCTAGGAATGGACAGGAATAAGAATTATTATAAAAACAAGATGGCTTTTCCTATCTTCTAGCTCCTGTCCATAAACAATCTTATCCGTTGGGATTCAAAACATACCTTTTAGAAGTTTGAATTTCTTACAGTTCCAAGAAATTTAGGACTTGAGTAGTTGATATCAATTTCAACATGATCCCTCCAGGCGTTCCTGAGAAAACGAGGTTTTAACAGACAGACGTCCGGATAACGTTTCCTTTTACAAGCTTTAAATATTTAGTAGTTTTAAGCAATTAAATATCACTTGCTTTAACGGTGAAGGAAGACATCGTGAGGAAACCTGCACTCTTGAGAGTTCCCTAAAAGTTCTCAAAGGTGTGTGAAGTCTGCCAACCCGCATTGGGTCAGCGTGGTGGACTATGGCCTAACCCCCCCTCATTCTGATATGGAGACCCGGCTCAGCAGTGGGCCATTAATGAGTTGTGATGATAATGATGATGATGAATATATAATCGGGTCACATATCCTAATTGATCTTGCGTTTCAAGCAGTTTTATAAATATTATGCTTACAACTATTAAGGGTGTGCTAGGAGGATACGAAAAATAAAATGACGTCACTCTAAATCCAAGATGGTGGACTAGTTTGGTCTTTAGACCACTTCGTATTTCTGATTGTTGCATAGATAAGTCAAATATACTAGTCAAAGGCAACTAAGTATATTATTTTACTTTTAAGTAAGGTGTGTGGGGCTTGAGGAGCGTGCCCCACGTGAATGGTCCTTATGCGATGGTTTTACTCTCGCGCGCCTGCTACTTGTCAAAATAACTTCTGCTCCATTCTAGATGTAGGTTCCAGCCGCTATAAAATATTGTATTTAAATATTTTGAAAATTTCTAAATTATTTCGATTGCAACTTCTGCTAGAGCCAAGCTTCCTGAACTTGGCTTATCAGAGCAATTTCGTAGTTTACAACAAACATAAGGTTTTCTTTTGTGTTGAAGATAACTTACTTGAGTGATGGGCCTTGAGACGATGGGAGCGGGGAGGGCGGGGTGTGCGCCACTTCCTATACCAGTACTTTGTGAGCCGCTGCTAAACACACTCCTCTCCTTCTAGTCCATCCAGCTCTGTCACATAACCGAAAATATTATATCAACAAATGCGTTTCGTAGATTTGTAAGCAATCCTTTTGCTATCATTTATTTGTCGGTAGAACCTATAGATTTACATCAAAAATACTTCACTATATAACTACTGTCCCGATCATTCTGAGGTAATAGTCCAGGTTATTTCATAGGGATAGCATTAGTTTAAGGTAATTCTAAGTTGTGGTTAAGATCACGCATCTTGAGGTTCATTTTAGTTGAGCTTCATTATCTATAGTCCACCCAATAGTCAGTTGGTAATAGAATCTATTTTACAATAAAAACTTAGACTTGAGAAGCAGTAGCGAGGACGATACTTGAAATTCAGAAGATACAAACAATGTAACAAACTACCACTTATATATTTGTCGGAGAATAAGTAAAAGATTATCGATTAATCGAATCGTTATCGCTTGGTCACAAGTCCAAGGCACTGCTTAGGTTTCTCTCGTAATTGTTAGAGATCATATTTGATCATTTATCGGTTCAGTAGAAGTATCTACTTTGCGTTTACCCAATATTTCATTCAATACCATCACCCCCTTGTAGTGTTCCCCAATATTCCCCATCTTCCTCCTTCCATCTCCTTTTCATCATTTTAAAATCCCCGACATATTTATAACGTAGTTCGTAGTAAGAAATAACTCGTGGAATACTTATAGATAATTGCTTTAGATATTATTCAATATGAACATATATTTGCGCTGTAAAAAAACTAGTTAAATGCGGGCTTTAACTTGCGGTTGCTTTTATTTACTTTCGACATCAATTTTTAGAAAAGGGTCTAGACGTGTACCAATAAAGAAACTGCGCTAGTGTTTAATATTATACATTATACTAGTTTACTCACTCATTTATTCATTTACACTCAGTCACCCGCAACTATGGATAAACTATTTCCCCACTATTTCCGTGGAATTTCTATTCTAGAATGAAAAATAATCATCCATTATCATTAGGTCGTCAGATGTTCATACGCGTACATACATAGAGGAGATTCTTTTTTATTTGATTACATTACATTTTGACCCATTATCGAAACCTCAATAAACTACAATGGCAACTGTGATAGATCTACTTTTGTATCGCTTAAAACGCTTAAACCACTAACCGAATTTGATGAAATTAAGAAAGAAGATGGGCTAGAGTTGGGGGAATGACATAGGATACGATTTATCGCGAAAAAAAGTCTTGAAAGGGTTGAAATAGGGGGTGAAGTGCACGTCGAGCTGCGGGATCATTTATGTCTTTAGTAATTAGTAATAATTATATAAATTATATTGAAGTTCATCATATATATATGTACTAGCGGCCTGTACCAGGTTCGCTCGGGTGGATAATTTTTTATTTAATTTGGCTCTCCCGCATTTTGGTGCCCGCCGCGTTGCTTGATGCGCTGCGTGGCGCGTCACACCGGCCCGTCGGCGTGTATTTTTTATTTATATTGATATTTTTAATTTCGTAATATCTTTTGCATGGAACGTCTGATTTCAATAATAAAAAAGTAATCCAAAGTTAATACAAAGGTATGGATAACATGGTCTGATTTTGATAGGCATTCTATCAATAAAATTGCGATGAAAGACGTTTTATGGCTAATTTTTTTGCACTCTGGGTTGGTTTTTGTAAGAATTTATGATGATCTCAATTTTTTTCTAGTAATACATATAGCCTATGACTATTGAGTAACAGTGATACTAACGGCAATAGAATTTTTGAAATCGGTTCAGTAGTTTTTATGTTTATTCGTTACATATAAAAATACAAATAAATATACAAAAATAAAAAAAATCTTTCCTTTTTTTAGATTAGCAATATTTAGTTGAAAATCTAAACCTAACACGTGGCAAATTGCATTCAGGCAAAGCCCGGCGTGTCAACTATTACCTAATTTATAATATCCTCCCTGGAATGCATATTCACACGTTTCGCTGTAAAGTAATAGGCATTCTCATATTGCACTTACATTTCAGATTGAACGTATTTTAAAGCAATATTGCATCTTGCATACTCAAAGGAATTAAATAAAAATGTTCTGTATTATTACACGCTTTATATTAGCTTCACTTGTATGTCAGTATGTCAGTATGTAACTCTCCGTGGGTAATTTGCGCGCCTGCGGCCTTCCTTGGTTCTGGTAGCCGTTTCTCAAGCGTGATTTTTTTTAATTTAAAAAAAAAACTAAAAAAAAAATCACGCTTTTATAAATAAATCAAACTAAAAAGTAAAAAATAAATAATAGTTTAAAAAAACTAAAAACACGCTTTTTATTATAGAAAACCAAACTAAAAAATAGAAAATAAAATTTAATTAATTTAAAATAAGAATAGTGTTAAAAATTTCAATAAATATAAATTAATAATAGTGTAAATAAAAAAAATGTATTTTATTTTAAAAAAAGCGTGGGGTGCTTTTTAAGATATTATCAAAATGATAACCACTCTACTCATATCTGTCAATAAAATATTTATAACTATTGACACCAAGCACCCCACGCGTTTTTTAAATAAAATACATTTTTTTTATTTACACTATTATTAATTTATATTTATTGAAATTTTTAACACTATTCTTATTTTAAATTTATTAAAATTTATTTTCTATTTTTTAGTTTGGTTTTCTATAATAAAAAGCGTGTTTTTAGTTTTTTTAAACTATTATTTATTATTTTGTATGTTTTATATTTCAAAGGTAGAGTTCACCACTTCCGAAGTATCACTGAAAACATACCTTTTAGTAGGGCAAAGAATACATTACTTGAACGGATTTCCATGCGGTTTTTATCAATAGACAGAGTGACTGATAATAATCCACAATAGTTCAAGTGTATAATTTGTTAAGGTTTTGTGTAAATTGATTGAAATATGACGATAATTGTAGAAAATGGCGGATCGCTAGTAATTTATAAATTTATATCAAAAATGCTGGTGATTTTGTTTTTTTATTACCCGACTAGGCGCGGGTGACATAGGCTATAAATATTTTATGATTTTTTTTATGACGGAATTTATACCTCGGATTCTAACCTCGAAAAAAATTAAACTGAGATAATTATCACGTGTTTGGTATCAAAAGAAAGGTCTTGGCGAGCATATTACAAATATGTATTTATATGTTATTGTTTATGTCAACATATATGTTTAAAATGCGGTCGTATACTTCATGCGGTCCTGTCGTTGCTATTATACACTCGTTTAAGTAAAAACAAACCAACATTACGTTACAATATTAGATTATAAAGGTTATCTCGATCGAGAAACGGAAAACTATTAAATAAAAAAATAAAGTTTAAAAAACTATAACCCGACTACGTTAAAAAGTTGTCTAAAAAGGATGAAGTAAGAAAATAATTCAGACAGAAACCGAGAAATGCATCGGTATAAAAATGATAAAGGTATAACCGTGGTCGCACCCTCTGTATACCTACCATGTCTGTTTCATGGAGATGTTCCTCTAATCATATAAATAATCATAGTAGGTATACATGGGTGCGACCACCAACGTAGTTAGGTTATAGTTTTTTAAACTTTATTTTTTTACGTAGTCGAGTTATAGTTTTTTTGATTTTCGCCATTTTGGTTTTACTTCTGATACCTACTTTATTTACGTTAAAAACCCATCCGACTTCTTTTGCGATTTTACCACATGTACTTAGGCTGATAAAAAAAGCATTTAATTATTAATATATTATTTATATATTTAAAAATATTTATTCCCTTTTAAAAATTTTATTTTTTTATTGTAATGCCTGAGATAGGAGGTTTAACTTGTAATTGTTATATTTTTAAATTACTAACAGTTTGGATTACAAACTACTAGTATTATATTCATTAGTCCAATGAATGGGATTTGAATTCGATATCGATCTTGTATCGGACACTTTATTTTATTGTTATTATTTGAATAAATAATTAAAGAAACAGAAAATAATATTCCCTCAGAAATAGTTTATATAAAGAAATCACCAAAATGCATATCTATTTTATACTTTAGCTGAACTGAAAATTATAGTAAATAGTTATTAAGTTGAGCAAATTTGTGCTCCCAAACAAACATAAAGTTTAGATTGGAAATTTTGGGTAAAATATAAATATTATAGGCGTAGTAAAATTATATGTTATCCTTTCACATACAATAAAATGTTTATATTAGAAAAAATAGTTTCAGATGTAATAAGTTGTCTATCTATACTCCTTAGTCGCTGTATCGTGAAATTGCTATCACAAAAATGAAGGCGTTTGATGTTTGAGTTCAAAGAGTTATCTATATAAATATAGATTGATTTGCTAAATGCAGAACTAAAAAAACTATGACATGTTTAATACAGAACATTTTAAAAATAAAATGAATTATTGACGCAAAAACGTCCGCTTGAATTTTAGTGAAATTTCGCACACAGTTGTGAGAGTGAGATAGGAAAGAAGAAAATGTGTGGGTAGGTGAGTAACAGAGTGAAAGTATGGTATTTTATTTTAATATATTTAATATGAAGAAGTGTTGAACAAAACACATACTTGAGACAACATACTTTATTTCTTTGTAATGACAGTGGACAGTGACAGTGTTGCTATATTGAAGACTTATACTTATTATACAAAGAAATATACAACAAATGAGTCTGTGTGAGAGTGAATAAATGAATCACTCACTTGATGAAAATTATAAAGGGGAGAGTGGGTGGATAAGGGAGCGAGTGCATGAATAAATAAAAATTGTCGATTGCACTCTGCCATCGACTTTTGCGATGACGAGAAATATTTGTAATGATTTGTAACGAAGCGAAATGAATTTTGGGAGAATATAGGCAGTTTGCCTCATTTGGCATGCAAAAAATTTTTTTTTAGACTCAACATCTCCTGAAAACGCTCCTATATATGGATTTTCACAAAGTAAATAATAGGCTGATGGGGATCATCTTGTACTTCATTTCCACTGGTGAAACACTGGCTAACCTTTTTTTCTATATAATATAAATATAATTTAAACCTTTTGGACTTATCTTACTTCTTACTAATATTATAAATATGAAAATTTGTACATATGTTTAGATGTTTATGATGTTTAGAGCAGTGATGATGAAGTGATGGTTGAGACTTCAAGTCTTACTCGGGAGGTCCGAGGTTCGATCCCCCACACTGGCACACACCTCTGACTCTGAGTTATGTGTGTTTTAAGCAATTAAATATCACTTGCTTTAACCGTGAAGGAAAACATCGTGAGGAAACCTACACTCCTGAGAATGCAATAATGGTCTCAAAGGTGTGTGAAGTCTACCAACCCGCACTGGGTCAGCGTGGTGGACTATGGCCTAATACCCTCCTCATTCTGAGGAGGAGACCCGACTCAGCAGTGGGCCATTGAAGGGTCGTGATGATGATTAGATGTTTGGAAGTTTGTGACTCAATCACGCAAAAACATCTGAATTACTCTGACTTTTGGTTTAGAAGAAAGCACTTAAATAAGCCATTTATCATTTGTATTCGAATAATCTAAACGATGAATAGCCATACATTTTCGCTAAATTGAGGAGAGGAAAAGGTCAATTGAATGAGTTATTTATCGGGATTATTTGACGGGTCCAAAAGATCATATTATTATAAGACGTTTGATTATAGATATGGGTAGCGATTACAAGTTAAATGAATTTAATTTCTTAGTAAAATCAGTCCAATAAAGGAGTTAAGTCACTAAATTTAGGATTATTTTGAGGACGAATTTGAATTAAACGGAGAGATATTCATAAAATACCTTAATTATCACTTCTGTAGGGGGTACACAGTGACTGTCATTTTGAACAAATATATTATCATTAAATAGGTGTTAGCATGAACCGTGTGTGCTATTTTATTTACTGTTTTTTTATTAAGAACGAGCATGTCTGGTTGGGACGTGATTCTTGGCCCTCCAATCCCTTAGGCCAATGATCGATTGTCTCCGTTAGGTATCACATTACAAATTGAATTAAAACATCTATAAGGTCTCTACGTGATGGCTTCACACTCACGTAGGTACTCCAAGAACAAAGTAAACGGCTCAAAAGACTAGACTGTAAGACTTCTTTTAACATTGTAATAAAATTTAATTTTGAAAAATTCGACGTCAAAATTAAGGTTTCTATTCTTAGGATTTAATAAACTGTTATTACCTTTGACAACATTGATACAAAGACAACAAAAGATTTTATAAAATTGCGCAAATCTTAAAATCAATACTGAAAATATTTATACACATTCTTTTACCTCAATATTTCGTTTCTACCCTTGAAATCCTGCGTTTAATGTATATTACATTAGTATATTTAATTTTGTTTCACATACTATTAGGTACATTTACATTTCTAGTTTGCTGTGCAATTTTTTTGTAGTAACAAATAATTAATTGATACTAATTGATTTTTATGGCAAAACTTGTCGACATCGCTTCGCACGGGTGCAATTTACAACGTATTCTTAAATTCGAAATATTATTATTATTCCGCAGGAACTATGAATTTTTCCGGGATAAAAAGTAGCCTATGTTTTAATCCAGACCATAAAGTATCTGTGTGCCAAATTTAAGTTAAATCTGTTTAGAGTAACAAACTCAATCACACAAAACGGAAAACTCGGAACAATTTTAAAAAGAACGACTGATGAGTTTCTCGCCGACTCTTTTCAACAGATAACGAGCTTCAGACAAACCGATTGACTGATCTATTTTAAAGTACTTTGTAAACGAATGTAATTGAAATAAACTTAATTAGTTGGAATAATTAATTGAAAATATAAACTTAACATAAAAGATGACCCATAAATGGACAAGATTATAAACTGGAGGTTAGATTAAGCATTTTACGAGTCTAGTTTACGATGAACTTACTATTTGTTATATTTAAGTTACGCTAGTGCTATTGGCTACCAAAAATTTACCCTTACTTTTGACAATCTTGCGGGTCAGTAACCAAAACTAGTCTATTACTCTACGAATAAAAATCAATCAATACAGTGAAACATAAAACATAGATGTATCTAAAGCAAAAAAATATACAGAATATAGTTCATCACTACATAGTATAAAACAAAGTCGCTTTCTCGATTTTGATGCGGTTTTTTTAAATAGAGTGATTCAAGAGGAAGGTTTATATGTATAATCCATATATAATATAGTAGAGAAACACTGATAATTGTAGAGGTTTCTAATATGATGTCGTAAATAAACACATTTTTTTGCGCTTACATTGCAAACGCTGGCTGAATCCTACGAGATAGATCAAAATAATGTACTACAGTATTGTACACCTTAAAACGGTCTGCAAAAAAGTCCGCGATAGTATATGTCTACCTCTTAGGGATAACCCACAATAACCATTAATATCCTTTACTTTTTACAAAAAATAATGGCTTATTTTCGAAGCGATTTTAAACAATACAGTATTAATCCTTATCCAATTAGGTACCTTAAATACATTGTGCGTTTAATATAGATCAATATGGCCCTTTACAGCATTAAATGTAAACGAATATTTTTGAAGATATAACAGATTTAAAATGCAGGGACATAGCGGTTACGGCTAAATACACGTGTTAAATTGCACCCGGGCGAAGCCGGACGGGTCGACTAGTTATGTATAAATAAAAGCTTAAAAAACCGTATTTCAGCCTTCATAGTTGGGGATCGTTTATATGTCTAACTATTAGGGGCATGCACAGAGAAAGTTTCAGGTTTTATATAATCAGGAAAGTCTGATCGTCGCGGGCTCTTGCTCTCTAGATGTCAGTAACGGATTTGATGAGCAATGAAGAGAAGTAAAGGAATTAATTTAACTTTGTATCCTCTGAAGTTATAACACTTAAGTAATATCGTGCGAAGTATAAGAGTTTTAAAGATCTCGTCTCACTCATTTAAAGCTTATTACTTTATATATCAAATAAATAAAATGTTACAAATTCTACTAGAATTATAAATGCAAAAATTTTTTGGTTTGTTCATCTTTAAATGTGTTTCAGATCCTTATAAACGCTGTCGCAGGTCCTCAGAAAAAATCTATAATGGTTCCTCACAGAATATTTTAATATTCAAGTTAAATAGCCATAATTAGTAATTCCTACAAAATTTTATATTTTGTTACTTATTCTTTTCTTACAAGCTTTCATCCCCTATTGCTATATCGCTGTATTTTATACGAGCTCGCTCGCTCAGAGTATTTAAAGCAATATTATAATTGATGTCCTTAATTTGCCATTCTGTAATTGTGTAGTTTTTCATTATTTGAAAAGAGAGAGAGTAACAAAAAGTTATAATAAGAAAAATGATAGAAAGTAAAAAAAAAGCGACAGATAATAAAAGAGGGAGGACAGAGCAAAAATAAAATTGAAAATGACAGAGAGAGAGAGAAAGCTAGTATATAAGAGGAAGAGAGACGAAAATACTATAGAATTCTCTCAGTGAAAGTTTTTAAAATCGGATTAGTAGCAACAAAACGGCCGTTTTAATATGGCAACACTAAATCACCTTTGTCACTGACGAAAAGTGTAGTTTTTTAAAATCGGGTTAGTAACAACAAAATGGTCATATTCTATTAATTAAAAAATGTATATGGCAACACCAAATCACCTTTGTCATTGTACATGTAGTTTTCTATCAGTGAAAATTTTGTTTAAATCGGATTAATAGTTCCTGAGAAAGCCTTCAATTAACAAAATGGCCACGTTATGACACTTAAATGGTCTTATCTTTTTAATTATAATATTTATAGCCACACCACACAGCCGAAGTTACCCGTAAAGGATGTAGCTTTCTATCGGTGAAAGCATTTTCAAATTAGTTTAGTAGTTTTCGAGCCTATTCGCAACAAACAAACATACAAATATACAAACAATCATCTTTATATAATAGTGTAACATTATCATAATTTATATATTACTAATATCCGAACGCAGATCGAAACACACAGGTCAACATGCACTTCATCCCCTTCTTCAACCCTTTCAGACTTTTTTCGCAATTAAACTTAACCTATGTCCATTCCAAAGAACCTCTATACCACATTTCATCAAAATCGGCTCAGTTAAGTCGGCGGTTTAAGTGTGAAAGCGTAACAGAGTTACTATCGCAAATAGAATATTAGTTGAGATTAGGACAAACTTTTTGGAGATGTAATATTCTTTGTTTTAACTTCTGAATCTCAAGTATCCTCCTCACCACTTCTTATAAAGTCTAAGTATTTAATGGAAAGTAGATTCTAGAACTGACTGACTGCTGGGTGGTTTCCAATAACTTTAGTTACCAGTGCGTCCAGTGTGGCTTCCGCGAGCTACACACGCCGTGACCTCCTGACTCGACGGCGGCGGAGTCACCTGCTTGCACTCGGACCTCTTTGGGAAGCAGAACCTGAAATACTACTAGTATTTAATTAATCTACATTTTAATTTTGGGGTTATGGAATAAAAATCTATTTTTTTGATTTGTGTTCTGAAGTCGTAATCGTGCAATAATATTCTAAATTATTTTTGTAATCGATTTTTGCACTGTTAAAATTAAAATAAATTAAGTTTCTAAGAAGTTAATTTTTATTTACAATTTAGTTAATGTTAAGGTTAGATTTCAATTTCAAAATTCTAATGAATAAAATTACAATAATGCAAAAGATAAACATTAAAATGAAATATATTTTTATACCTGAAACAACCAATTATCACATAAAATTAATTAAAAGTAAAACGGAAAAATTTGAACTATTATTATAATAGAAGTATCATAATGTAAAGCACGACCGTACAAGTCGAGTCACAATCAGCTTAGTAAACGAAATCATCAAAAATATCGAAAAGCAAAGATACATTTCTATCATTCAAATAGATCCTTCAATCCTCATACAAATTTTATTTCACTATCCTTCCTCATACCTGAGCCATATTCAATTGGATTTTTATTATTCGTGAAGGATTTCTTCAATATCGGATCTCGGAGATCGGAGATAAATACAAATAATAAATATTTATTTGTATTTATCTCCGATTTTTTTAAGTGTTATTATTAAATCTATATACTGATAGATTTTTTATCTCTTGAAGTTAAAACAACTTTGTAGTTTTGTAATTAACTTAAAACATTTTGAAAAGCGCGACTGTTGAGTTTCTTGCCACTCCTTCTCAACTCCCAAACTGGTGGTAGCTTTAGACAAACTGACTGACTGACCTATTTTGACGTGTCAAAAGTATTTCTAAAACTTAGATATTGATATTGATAGCCTCATACGAGTAAATGATTATCGATTAATCGGGACGCCAGCGCCAGATTATTTCTTCGTTTACTTTTCCCCACCAGCGACATTGCTACTTTGACTGTCGTGTCCCTTTATATTCCTCGACTGACGCAGTACACTTTAGACTCCCGATAATACTCTTTAAGTTCACATCACCTGGAGTGGTGCTGGAGGAAGTGTAACCAATAGTGTGTCACTATGTTACGAATATTGCACCTCTCCGACTAAGGATAATGTGAGGTCTTACGTCTTATTTATTGTAAAGCGTATACCTTGGTCACAAGTCCAAGGCACTGCTTGGGTTCCTGTCAGATTGTTTTCATCTTTCTCTTCTAACATTCATTCATTTTTCTCTTTGACATAAGTAATGAGTAAAACCAAATTTCATATGAAAACAAGGTGCAGCTGGAGAGTAACTTATACTTATCTGATGTAATGCTTTGTCAATTAAATGGTAGATGTAGAAAAATTCTAGATTAGAGAGGTTTTTTTTAATAAAAGTAGACGATCCACCTGATGGTAAATGACCACCGTCGACCATGCCACCTTGAAGATAGAGTGAGAAGGGCGAATGAATAAATGAATACTATTGACTGAAACTTCAGAATCAGTACGATGGGAGTGGGAGGTGAAGAAAAGGTGAAAATAGAATAGAAAAGTTTTGACTATACTTAGTAAATAAATAAGCTAAAGACATTGTGCTTGCGTGTAAAATTGAAAAATGTACTTACCGCAAAATTTTGCAATTTTTAAACAAACTGATGAAGGCTTGTCTAAATTTTCGGTTCATGAAGCAGTAGGTGATAGGATTGCAGCAAGATGAACAGTAAGCCAGTAATTGCAGTGAGACTATGCCTTTGGAGCCGATGTATTGGTAGAGCTCTTCAGGGTAGAAGAGATAAATCTGTGAAATAGAGTATTGTTTAAAAAGTTGAATAGAATAACATATAGGGCGTGAATTGGTGAAGCAGCGAAGCGAGCGGCCTTCCCTCGCTTCGCTTATTTAAAGCAAAATTATAATCCACATCCCTAAATTGTCACTCGATAATAGAGTAGCCTTTCTTAAATTAATAATTAAAAATAAAAACATATAGAAAGAAAGAGAAAGAGCAAATAGTTTGCTAAAATTGGATTTGTAATCCCAAAAAAAACAAGCTCATTGTTGCAAAATGTTTATTTTATGGCACTTAAATCGCCATATTTTTTTATTTATAATGTTTGGGCAACACCACATGTCCGTACCCGGAAAGGATGTAGCTTTCTATCGGTAAAAGAATTATAAAAATCGGTTCAGTAGTTTTAGAACCAATTCGTAACAAAAAAGAAACAAATCTTTCATCTTTGTATAATAGTGCGATGTGATGTGAAAAAAGCTAGAACGTTTAAAAAAGTTAGAGAGAAAAGGTATCAAAAGACTGTTTTATCTCAGAAAATGGATAATTCTATTATTTAGTAGAGAACAGTATAAAATTCTTGTAGAACTCAGTAACTGAGCGATTTATTCTTTTATTTCTGTAGAGCACCATTTAAAATATTCTATATTCTAAAGAAAATTGGATTATTTAATTCTATAAATTTATCTTTGGCATTCGACAGATTACTAGTGTTATTATTTTGATCATTATCATATTCGTCCGTTTCAATTAAAAAAAGCAGTGATAGCCCAGTGGTTTAGACATTTGTGTCTTACCCGGGAGGTCCGGGTTCGATCCCCCACACACGCACACACCTCTGACTGTTCTGAGTTATGTGTGTTTTAATCAATTAAATATCACTTGCTATAACGGTGAAGGAAAACATCGTGAGGAAATCTGCACTCCTGAGAGTTCTCCGTGTTCTCAAAGGTGTATGAAGTCTCCCAACCCGCACTGGGCCAGCGTGGTCGACTATGACCTAACCCCCTCCTCATTCTAAGGAGGAGACCCGGCTAAATGGGTTGTGATGATGATTTTTATCCGCATTTATATAGCGGATGTCTTTATAAATTCGAAAGTAATTCAATGGGAATCAGAAAATCATGAAGTTTGGTAAAAAGCTAAACTAGAGCTTTAGAAAGAATATATGCTACGTTTTATTACGAAAGAAATTCTTGAAGGGGTTGATAAAGGGAACTAAGTATACAGCGAGCTGTGTGATTGTTTGTCTTTGAGCATTAGTCATTAAAAATCGGAAAAAAGAGTGAGGGGGAGGGTGGATATTGAAAAAAATCTGCGAGAGGTGAATAGACTATTAGATAAAAGCAAGGATACCGTTACTGAACTCTCACAATTACAACAGCAACCTAAGCAATGCCTCGGACTTGTGAACAAGGTGTAAGAAGGTTAAGGAGCTCCTTACCATATATGTGAACACTCTTCGGCATTGCTTAGTCTGTCTGTTTAATCCTAAAGTTAGGCTAACCCAAGCCTAACTTACGCGCCGACATATAAATTATGTTGAAGTTCTAACAGATAACAAATAGTAAAAGAGATCATGCGATAAAAGTTCTTCTATTTCCAACATTGTGAAGGAAGTCAATCATTATCAAGATTTACCAAATTCACCTAAACTTTCGACGATAACGATCTTACTTCTAGAGGACTCTGATGTCTGTGTACAACTAAACTCGTGATCAGACAAAATATATACAAATCTAAGAAAAGTACTTTTTGCGTCTCCTTTTATAAGGATAGCAGTTCCAACAGAAGTGTCCTTGCGGTGACCATCATAAGTCCTTGGAGATTCATCTAAAATCAATCTGACAGAAAAAAGTAGTTTTATAAATGATTAATCTTGGGCCTTTTAAACTATAATTTTTTTTTTAATTTTCGTAACTTCAAGTTAAAACATTGTGTAATGATGCCATGTTATTTATTTTATAAAATAAAATGATTTGATGGCCAAAAAATAAATGAAAATTGAAATTTTTTTATCTCTCTGACTATCCCTAACCCCTTAAAGTATTACTTATGGAAATCCTACTAATATTATAAATGTGAAAGTTTATGTGTTCTACAAAACTGCTGAATAACTTTGAATAAAATATGCTACACAGAGAGCTTAGAATGTGGATTAACACATAGGCTACTTTTTATCGAGAAAAAGTTAGTGTGGGATAGAAGGGAGTTGTTTACACAACTACAGGTCAACGGGTTTTAATGAATTATTACATGCAGCTATTTTACAAGCTGGAATCATATAATAGAAGGATGAATCAAATCAATTCACTCTTGACCAAAGTCTGAAGATTTCAGGACATTACGACAGGAACCCAAGCAGTGCCTTGGACTTGTGACCAAGGTGTAGGCTTAAGGATATTTTTTAAATGATCATAACCCTCACCTCCACTGCTTAGTTTCACTGTTTAATCTTAAGATTAGACTAACATTAACCTAACCTAACACAAGGCTGACCTAATCTAAACCTAACTCACACCTCCGACATATATTTATTTTAAAAAATGTATATATATATATATATTACTTAGATATTACATAGTATATATACATGAAAAGCATAAAACCGATTAAAAAGTACTTCCAAAGGCTTTTAACTATTTATCCGGATTCATTAATAAATAATGCATAATACCGGCTCAGTCTGGATTAAATCGCTTTATAGAAAATAGCAAATATTTTCTCTATAAACCGCCTAATAAATTGTTTGTCTCATTTATATAAGTAAAATTAATGATTACTATCTTTAGTTCTCTAGTCGAAGGCGTCTAAGTATACTTTTAATCCTTTCTACGGAAGTCGCGAATAAAAATTCCTAGTTGCGTCGTAAAAGGTAGCAAAAAATATTATATACTAGTCGACCCGTCTCGACTTCGCCCGGGTGTCATTTACATAAACACACGTGGCATTTAGGTTTAATTTCACATTTTATATCATTATATTCAGTATTTTAGCGATAATGGCTTTCACATAAAAGATAGATGTATGGTGTCGCAGGCTTTTTTGTAGGAGTATTTAAGATAAACATTTTCATCTTTATAAATTATAGCCTATGTGTTGTTCTGATGTGTAAGCTATATTGTTGTTAAGTTTCATCAAAATCCATTCAGTAGTTTTTGCGGGAAAAATTAACAAACATACATCCATACACGGGAGGTCCGGGACCGATCTTAGGCACACACCTCTGACTTTTCTGAGTTATGTGTGTTTTAAGCAATTCAATATCACTTGCTTAACGGTGAAGGAAAACATCGTGAGGAAACCTGCACTCCTGAGAGTTCTCTAAAATACACAAAGGTCTGTGAAGTCTGCCAACCCGCACTTGAACAGCGTGCTGGACTATTGCCTATCTCCCTCCTCATTCAGAGGACGAGGCCCGGCTCAGCAGTGGGCCATTAATGGGTTGTAATGATGAGAGCAATAACAATTAAATATGGCGATAATTTCTTGCGTTTTCTGACTATAGTTTTGGCTCTACTGTTTTGAAATAATATACATTGGTTAAGTATTGAGTAAAAATTAAATTAATGTTATGCGCAGATAGACATAATGAATAGGATATTACTAGGTACAAGGCAAGTACGATATCTCCGTACCAGTCATGCCCTACAGCCCTAGTGTTAGCACGTGGGTTATACCTAAATATTAGTAAGTTGCACGAGAACACTATTATAAATAAACTGTATTTTATTTCCATGTTTATACAAAAAGTACCGCAACTATTGATTTTAGTCTTATTAATGAAAACATTTTTTCAATTAATTTCAAGCTCAGAATTTCTGTTTTTCCAATAATATGTAGTCCGTGCGACTGTTTTATGCAGTTTCTTAACACATTGTTATTGGTATTGCATATTCTTGTATGAAATTAAGACTTTAAAAAAATGTAATTTAAATTTTTCGCTTACTTTACTCATCTTAAAGTATTTTAAAGTTCAACTGCAACTGACAAGAAAATTTTTACTATATAAATATATCTTGATGATTCGTAAGGTCCGCCATGTTGCCGGTATTTGCCTGTCAATGCGCACGTCTTGCTCCTTAGCCAGCCAAGATAAAAGTTATTTATATCGACTGTACTGTCTTACGCACGTGTCAGTCTGTGTCTTGAATCTGTTACATTACAGTGTTGCTATTCAAATAAATTAAATTACCAATATTATAATTATTTCCTCGATATATAAAAAGGATGACAAACTTTACTGAAACTGATTCTGATGCAACATTGTAATTTCAGGTGTAGTAAAAATATCGTTCGTATCAAGTGCAAAAATACGCTTTCTGACCCGAGGGAGAAAACTAGTACGAAACCATGACTGGAATTTTCTTTATAATGCTTCAGAGATTTCTAAATTCTATCCCAAACTTTTAAGAACTTTCACATACGAGTGCACAGACGCTAATATTTTTGAGAGCATCTGTTTGTTATTGGTACTTAGTTGAATATTCTTTCACACGAAAAACTGTAATGGTATATGAGTTTATTTACCTTTTAATAAAGTCTTCTCGTCGTAATAAATCGGAGATATCATACCAAAACAAGTATGTATGGAAGAACGGTGATGAATGCGTTGAAAAGTTAATTGATCTTTGAGTAGGTGACAGCGCGTCAACGACCTTCGTCTCCATGAAAAATATCGCTTTATTAAATATTTATATATTGCTAAAAAGGAAACAAACACAAAATAAGAGATGTGAAGCGTTAAATGAAAGGTTGCCACTAAATTGTTACTTTAGGGCCCTGTTACTGGAGATACTTACTGCGTTCGTTAACCGGGTAATATATTTTATGTAAGTGTGTGCAAGCGTGTGTGTGTTTGTGTCAAATTTGTCTATAGGACTATGATCATTCTATTCTTCACGATTTCTTTTAATTTTTTATGGTGGTAATACTGGTTATACAAGATTTCCCAGTTCGAGTGTCCTAGCTCTTCTTTTCTCTATGTATATGTAGGATATTCAAAAAAAAATTTTTCTTTGTATTATTAAAAGGCTAAGGCTGCGTTTTCACTAGATATGTGTAATGAAACGAATCACTTCATTTACCTACCATTACTCAGTGTGTCAAATGAAGAGATTGTATTGATTCTTAACAAACTCATTTCTCGCAACACATCTTCCAACATCTCTGAAGGACACGCAAATACTTTACTTTCTAATTTATCTTAACTTACGGGAATGTTTTAGAGTAGTGGGTGTTATCAAGTACTTACCGAAGGTATTGTGTTCTTACAGCTTGTGTAACAAACTTAAGCAAGATAATGGAAGCTACTTGTGAATGAAGTGTACTTATATTAGCTTTACTTTAACAAGTGAGTTGTAAACTACTTGTAATTGGCTATTTGACAATTCTAATGATAAAATATTTAACATGTTGGGTACATGTAGCTTATGGGTTAATTTTTGAAAAATAAATTTGACTTTTTTCATCTATGAATTACAAATACTGATGTTTGACGTGACGTCACATTTCACGAAACAAAACATCGTGTGTTTTATCGTTTGTAGTTTGCTGAGAAAATCACGCTAAAATATTTTAATTTGTGTATGTGAAAAGTTTATCGAAATGGAAATTGCAAATTTACCAAAAATAGATTCATTTATGGTTGCAAATTTCTTTGCGTATAATCCTGACTTTTGCTTAGACGAGAAAAATCATTTTAAATTAATTAAATGTTATGTTTATAATTTTAGACTTATGTTTATGAGTTGGAGTATCATGGTTAGCTTTACTTAGGTGCTGATTTCGCGCGAATTTCAAATTACTGAAAGGTAAATATTTAATTTTCCAAATAAATAACGCTTTTTTCAGAAAAAGATAATTGTAAGGAGTATAAAATAAACAAACGTATGTTTTAAAATATCTCTCCGAAAACTGTCAAATAGCCAATTGTATGTTTGTGTATGTCGGCAAGTAAGTTAGGCTTAGATTTAAACAGACAACATGAACAATGAAGGCGAGTATAATATCAATCCCTAAACCTACAACCTGTTCGCAAGTCCAAGGCGCAGCTTGGGTTCCTCTTGTAATTGTAAGAGATCATAATGTTTAGTTATTTATCAGTTTAGTAGCAGTATCTATGTTGCGTTTAAGCAATAGTCCCCTTGTAGTGATTTTTAATATCCCCCACCCCCTCTCCTAGAGAATTTTTAATGTAAAACTCAGAGAAATATTTCATATTAATTCTCTAAAAAATCTTTCGAAAATAAACGATTTTTTTCGGAATAAATGCAAGCTTGACTGACTATCTGACTCACAAAAAGAACAACATAATGACAACTTAAATTATTTTCTATTATATTATGTCGGTGCGTTAGTTAGGTTAAGGTAAGTAGTACCACTTGCGTGGTCAAATTGTATCTCAACGACCATTGGTGGTCTGTGATTGGCTTTCACTATTATCACCACCGGTGGCGGGGGTGCTCTTACCACTGTTTTGTTCCTTCATATTCCATTTTTCCATCGCTCAAAGTTTAGTCAATCGAGTAATCTCTTTCAGTAAACATTATCAGAAGTGGTGCTTGTGGAATTGTAAATATAGTGTCGAGTTGCTAGTGCTAGGCTTTTCAAATGAAGGTCACGTAAGAAAATTATATTGTAAATCTGTCCTTTGTATATAATTGAAAGAAATCGTATTGTTTAATTATTTTTCGGTTTAGAAGCAGTATCTAGGATGCGCTTGCCCAATAGTGTACTCAAAGGAATATATATGTCGGAGATTTTAAACGACGAAATGGAAGGAGGAAGTTGGGGAATATTGGAGAACACTAACAGGGGGGATGGTATCGAGTGGAATATTGGGTAAACGCAACGTAGATACTTCTACTGAATCGATAAATGATCAAATACGATACTTCACTTCTTGAGAGACCGCGCACGACTAAGACTTCAGTCAGACTGTCCATGGCATATAAAGGGTCGAGGGTCGAGACTGTCAAAACAACGGAAGTGACTACTACCCTACTCCAACGCCATAGACACCGATGATGATTCGATTTAATCGATAACCTTTTACTATTCTCCGATATATATATATATATATCCTTTGAGATAAATATAAGTTTCAATAGAAAGTAAATATTTTAATCTTTTATATATATGTTTCTCAGTGAAGCAGAGATAATAAAAATATATTTAAGTAAGGATACATTTTCCGATTGAAATGAAAGTAGATTTAAAAAGCTTTTTATTATACAAGTGCGATTACTCATAATATGGGAATTAAAAAGATTATTTCTTGCTTTTAAATTCAATCAAATCAAATCAATTTTTCTTCTAATAATTATATCATTCTTCGTCATAAAAGTATGACTTTTTTTAACATATGAATAAAATTCTATATATATTCTTTAATTACACAAAAAAAACAGAAAAACAGACTACGATACATTTTAAGCAAAGGTGGACTTATCCCTAGAAGAGATCTGTTCCAGCCAACCTATGATTGTATGTGAAAGAGTTAGGTAGCGGGTATTATTGTGCAAACAGGGTTTTATGAAAAAAAAACTTAGGTTAAAAATAATAAACTAATTATTGCATTCATAAAAATATAAATAAACACATACTTATTATATACACTCATAATATATAAATATATGCTTACGTTTATTTATACTATAAGGTTGGAACATTTGATTTGTATATATATTAACAGTCAAAATACTCTGGATAGTCTTAGGCAGTCGGTTCCATAAATATGCAGCGCGTACAGAGAATGAGTAAAAAAAAAAGATAGTGTTACTCGGAACCTCAAGCATTTTTTTAATACGAGGCCGTCTGGCATGGCAGGGTATTAATCTAAACCTACTTCGAAGATATTAGGGATAGTTGGGATCAGTGAGTGTAAAACCATCAAACCAAAACCAAACGTAGGTGCATATCACGAAGATAGATAGATAGCGAAGCATTTAGGTAAGTGTGAAAGGTGGAGACTCGGTCAAACTTGCGTAAGCTATACATAATCCGTATTGCAAGATTTCAAAGTCACTCTAGCTTAATAAAAAACTCCTCAGTTGTATCCAAATAGCACACGTTAGCATAGTCCAGGATAGACTGTAAGAGTGATTGTGCGACAGTTATTTATACGTTTTAGAGAGTGGAAGTGATAATCCATACGTTTCATGAGATACCTAAGCCATGTTGCAGTCAATAAAAAGCTCTAAATTCTTTACTTTGTAGCAATAAGGTATCTGAATTCCAGCGTACTTAAGTCTAGGTAATAGATTCCAATCGATCCTACACCTTAGTCTTCTGCTACTAATTATAATAGCTTGGGATTTTTGAGGATTCACAAGAAAACCAATAGATTCTGCCCATAATTCTGCAGCAAGATCTTAGTTAATTTTATTAATTGAAATGGCGATAAATTATTAAAATCTAAAATATAATCGTTAGCAACACTTTGATAGTATTTGATTGGTAGATTCTAACAGATTAAATATAAATAATACGTTGTATCTGAAGTAGTCTGACAAGTGATTTCATTAATAAACATTGGTTAAAGTAATGTAGTTTAAGGTGCGTTGGGCAGAGTAGCAATAGAGGTTAAAATGCGTTTTAAATATTCACCAGGCTCGCAAGCCTCAGGCACTGCTCGGTTTCGTGTCTAAAGTGTCTTACGGTCTACGGTCTTACCGTATTAATTACGTGGAGAGGTGTCCAACATACGAAGAACTCTAGTATGATGACAAACAGCATTCGAATAACCTGTTGAAAAAAAGTCAGATTAAATAAGTATGTTGGAATTATTATTATAATTACTACGCAAATAAGACAATTTGGCGTCTGTCAGTCTGTACGCGATACACTAATGAACAGATTTTCATGCGGTTTTCAGCTTGGTAACATTTTGTGTAAACTGGTTGAGATATGACGATAATTGTTGAAAATGTCCGAAAAATCAAGTCACCTGGGAAATTCTGGTTTCATCGAAAATGCTCCCGAATCACTTTTTACTGTGCGAAGTCAAGGCGGATCACTAGTGAAATATATAATACTGTAACAACCAAGTGGGAGTCGGACTCATGCATCGGGACATCGACAATTTTATTTTTACCGTTAGAAAACTGTTGGCCCGATACGTCGACATAGACGGCAGTCAAGTTACCAACTGCAAATAAGTTTGTATGATTTTTAGCTGTTGTCGACGACGGACGAAGCTAAATCGCAACTATTTAAATACAAAGTAATCTATTTGAGTAAGTGAAGTGAGGTGGTACTTTAATTTTTCTTTTAAAGTTTCTCATCAAAGCCTTAGAATTGTATGAAATTTCAGGAAATAAAGGGAATTAAGGTTATGTGTATTTTAAGCCATTAAATATCACTTGCTTTATAGATGAAGGAAACAACGTGAAGAAACCTGCACAATTAAGAGTTCTTCATAATCTTACATATGTAAAGTCTTCCAAGCCCCAGCTCCGTGGTGGGCTATTATTGGGTTATGAAGATAATGAAATATTTGAAGTGAATAAAGCCACAAAAAACTGCTAGTCTGCCAGTTTCATGCTTTCATTTTCATATAGATTATTATCTTTTAATATATGTGTCCAAATTCAGTGATAATGGCTAGCCAGGGGTAGAAAAGGCTGAAGCGGTCACGCACATGATGACACACGCTTTTCATTCTATAAATTAACCTAAAGAGATCTTACTTTTTTATTCATTTACGTAAAATAATTGAGCATTTTATATACAGTTGACCTGCCCTTGTGTTACTGATTTGAAATAAATACGTTATATAATAATTGTAAACTAAGTTACCATTTTTTATTTATTCATTAATTCGCTAACTCGGGGTGCTTTTCAGGACATTATTAAAATATTCTGCGCTTTGGCGGGAAGACACAGCTCCGCAGCTTACGCAGTAAGAAAAGTAAGACAATTAACTGATATTGATACAGCCAGACTCGTTTATTTTAGTTACTGTCACAGTATAATGTCCTACGGCATTTTGTTGTGGGGCAGGGCCGCGGACATAGAATCCATTTTTATTCTTCAAAAAAGAGCAGTTCGGGCCATTTACAATCTAAGAGCTAGAGATTCCCTTCGAGATGTTTTTAATAAAATAGGTATTCTTACAGTGCCGTCACAATACATTTATTGTAACATTGTATACATTAGGCAGAACATTACGTTATTTTCCAAACATAGTGACACACACATTATAAATACGAGAAATAAAAATAAACTTGTAACGCCGTACTATCGTCTCCACAAAGTTAGTAATAGTTTCATGGGGCTTGGTGTTCGCATCTATAATAAGATCCCACAGACTATATTAGACTTGCCACTTCAGCAATTTAAAACTCGAATAAAAAAGTGTTTAGTCTATAAAGCTTTCTACTCTCTACAAGATTATTTGAATGATGACAAAGCTTGGATTCCAAATGACGTTGATGCTCAGCTGAATGATCATACCTTTGTAAAACAGACTGATGTAAACAATGGCATTTTGAAAAAAGCAACTGTTGAGTTTCTTGCCAGTTCTTCTCATCAGGAAGCTGCTTTCCGAACTGGCGGTAGCTTCAGACAAACTGACTGACTGACCAATTTTGACGTGTCAAAAGTACTTTTTAAAAAAGTATATTTGAATAAAATATTTTGAGTTTGAGTTTGCTCATATCTGTTGATAAAATATTTATAAATATTGATAACATGCACCCCACGCTTTTTTTACAATAAAATAATTTTTTCCTACACTATTTTAAATTGAAATTTTTTAGTTGGATTTTCTATAAAACCGTAATTTTATAGTTTTTTAAAACTATTATTTATTTTGAAACTATTATGTATTTAGTTCGGTTTTCTATATAAGGCGTGTTTTTTAGTTTTTTTTAAACTATTATGTACATTGTCTTTCTTGTTGATGAGATTCCCCTGTGAGCAAAGTAATACTCGTGTTAGGAGGTCACGTTCTACCATTATCGTTACATGAATGGAAATCTAAGACCTAAGTATTAATGCAAGCGTAAAACTCTTTTACATATTTTAAAAAGGTTGCAACATTGTGTCTTAAAATTTTTTAAGCGTATGTAGACGTGTTTTTCCCAAAATCCTTTTGAAATACATACAGAATTCTAAACGAATTGAAAGTATTCGAGGTATATTACATACTCAATATTTACTTCCCTTATCTCCAACCTCATAAACTCACTTCTTTATTTCTTTTATGGTTCACAAAGTTGACAGCAAATATGTCGTATTTCAAGCCGTACCTTGTTTATATTTATTTTATCTAACTTTTATGGAAATTGGAAATAATTCCTTTTTTACATTACCTCAGATTCTGTATGTAACTATTAATTATAAGCTGAATTAAAATTAAACTAAATAAAAAATAAAAATCTCAAAATTGAGAATAGTTTAATCAATTTGGATGATTGTTTCCCAACAAAACAAAACATATTTCTTTAGAATTTAGGTCTGTATTATATATGATTGGGTGAGTAGGTGCGTGGGCGAGAGAATGAAAAAAATTTTTAATTTTTGTTTAATATTTTCAACAGAAATATACGACGAGTTAATTAATATATCGTTCCCAATAAAAGCACAATTTCAGATAAATAAAACTGAATAAAATTTTAATTCAAAATGGAATAGTGCTGCTTTTATTTACTTTGGCATTTCTGAACAAGGTGTGGGACAGACATGACGTTAAATAAGTGAAGTTCAATATTGGATCAAATTTTTACCATCCCCTTTTTGCTATCAAATATCGCCAAAATTGAGTTATAAACCAATAAAGATTTCTTCTATTTTCACTATTGTAATACTTTATAAAACTGTTTTATCGTGTGTTAAGCTTGTTAATTTACAAAAAAAAATAGCACTATAATTTATTAAACTCACTTTTTTAGGATAATGATATGGAATTATTGCTATTTTTGCCAGTCGGTGCCAGCCAGGGTAAACAGGGTTTCATAGTAAAATTTATCGAAATTTTCAGTAAAATTGTTAAATTTTAACAAAATTTGGTTCAAAAATCAAGTTTTTGTAGACAATAGTAATATTAGTTTATCCGATTTCGCTCGTTTATATATCGTTGAATAGCGTTTTTTATCACCTATTCAAAGACACCACTCTTGTCAAGATATATTTCAGGACGAACGAAAAATTAAATAATTCATTGATATTCTCCACACCGAGCCTTATAGGTTCGATATCTTACAATAAACATATACAACATTTCATAATTAAACTTAGTTCTCTCGTAGCCTTTATTTTATACTATAGTATGTAAAGATTATCCAAATATAGAAAAACATTTAAGCTCAAAAGCAGTGAGTGAAAAAATAGTTGTTGAACGAGAGTATGCTGTACTGGATTACTGGATTGCATGGATGGATGGATTGTAGGATGGATGGATTATAGGATTGATACATAAAACAATACACAAACAGTACATAAAGAATCGATATCTGGCATGCATAACCTGTCCCAAAGTATTAACGTGTCAGATCCCTGAAGCTATATGGACGTGTATGTCTGTCTGTAACATTATAACGCCTAAGATAATGGACCGATTTAGTTGCGTTTTTTTTTTGTTTGAACTTGAGAGAGAAATAAATTTTTACAAGTTTGTTTGATTTAAAATTTAATGCAGCATCAAATAGTCTTTTCTGTAAACAACTCCTCAGCTATTTACAGCAGATATTTCGGATTAGGCTAGACTAGATTCTTAGGTGGTATTTCCAAGACGGTAGGGGTTAATTTGAATTTTGAATTTAAAAAATTATTATTAAAAAAAAATAGGTTACAAAACTGACGTTAAAATACATATAAATTAAATTTATTTATTTATCAACCGACTTCCTTCAAAAAAAGAGCAGCTTATATATTCGTCTCTTATTAATGTTCATGTTTTATTAATTATTTATTTATAGATAATATAGGACACTCTAAGTAACTCCTGTAGATCGGTCTAGAAACGCATGAAAGTAATGTAAAAATAAAATATTGGTAATAATGTCAATTGAATATACCTTACGCTTCGCCTCGATGCTCTTATCTATATGTGTAGAGCGCACCACATGTCTGAACTCTATCTCAGCTTGCATACAGGTGCAGGTTGGTGTTCTTTTCTCCTCCACTTTACTTTCATCCTGTTAAAAAAACAAAGAAATTGTAAAAAAAACTATTTGAATCATTAAATAAAATCCATTTATACTTTTACTCGTGAATTGAACAGTTTTCCTGAAAAGTTTTAATTATTACTCTTATAAACTTAGCTGAAAAATAAACCCTTTAACTGTGTATAATAACTAGCCGACTCGCCCTCGTTTCGCTGAGGTAAATGTGTACGGAGTAAAAGATATAATTATCTTAATAAGAATTTGTAATAATAACTTCCATGCACACTGCGCGACACAACCAGAGAGACTGACTCCAATCTATCGCACTAAAGGTTATCTACTACCCGCGAATATTAATTTATAAACGGTGCTACTAACATAATTTCTAAAATAGATGTAAATTAAGTATGAACAAGAGTAATATCAGTATACAGATACAAGATGTTCATAAATCAGTATGACAGACACAGACAGCGATTTGCATATAAACTAGCTCGTCTTGCTAATGGTGAGCTAAGCCAAGTGCTTGAATATCTACACGCATTCGAAATGTAAGAAAATTCTCGTATATTAACTATAAAAGCTCGAAAAGACTATTACGAACCATTTATTGGATGCTTACCCGAACTAACTAACTGCTGTTAAAGTGTTGTGTCAGTAAACTAACTCAAACTGCGATCTGTTAGAAACTTATGGAACTACCTAAAACTTTCTTCTATGAGCCTTTAACTAATATTATATTTGGATCAGTTGGTTAAAATTTCCTTGAAATCTAAAGGAAAACATCCAGAACTAGATGGGATTCTGAAACGTTCCGAATTGAGAATTCTTGATACCAAGATGGAAGGATGCCGATGTAAACAGTAGATGCTGACCATTTCCATGCAGACTGACATTTTATCTGACTTAGGTACTCACTGGCCACGATTTCTTTGGTGGGTCAGAATACCTAATTTCTTTGCGATCATAAGTGTAATAATTGCGCATTGTTTCCTTCTAGATTCGTCTGCGGGACTTTAATAACCAGATCCTTAGCTCATTGGTTGGACTCTAAACTGCTCAAATTTAAACTCAAATTTAAAATAGTTTATTTCAATGAGTATTTTTATGAAGCGCTTTTGATATGTTAAAATCAGTCAGACAGTTTGTCTGAAGCTACCACCAGTTCGGAAGGCAGTTTCCTGATGAGAAGAACTGGCAAAAAACTTAAGAGTTACTCATTTCAAAACGCCAAAGATTTGTCATCGTTCAAGTAATCATTTACATGACTTTCCTGATGTTCACTACACGGTCTAAGATGGAATATGCGTCCTTAGAAGATGCGAGAGACTCCAACAGATTGTCCCACAGTTTCGCAGTGCGAATAAAAAACGTTAAAAGAAAAAAAGTTTTAAATACCCGACTAAGTAGAAAAACGGGTCTAGAAAGAATGAAACAAGCTTCGGTTAGGTAGAAAGGTAGAGCCGTGGTATATACCGCTGCAGTGGAACATACAAACATATTGTTACGAATCCACATCAATACAATTCGCATGCCTAGACCAAGCTTTATTTCGAACTTGCTAGGAATTGTCAAAATAGAATAAGACGGCAAGATGAACCGAGAGCCTTCGATGATTGACATGTGGGAAAAGGACGGCCTTAGGCAAATTTATGTGTTCGAGTGAGATGGGTATAACTATAGATCTTGCCAGTAGTTGTCAGAATAATCTTTGACATATGAAATCCTATATAAAGCGTTGTATGGATGATTGTAAGTCAGTCAGAAGTGAGTTCGAAGAGATATTGAAGTGCAGAGAAAGTGGTGCCTAGTCATAGTGTTGGAATATTGTGAAGTGTATAGCGATGAACAGCGTTGGAAATAGTGTTTAGTGAGAAGTGCGCGTAATAAGTGCGGAACTGTACAGATTAGAAATAAGAACTGTAAATACCGGAGACGTGTAAATATTGCGAGAACGTAGTGTAGAGTTACTTTTGTGAAGATTTAGGTGGATTTTTGTATAATTTTAAATAAATCCTTTATTAACGAAGCATCTATCAATTACTTCCAATCCAGAACTCAAGCTCGTAACAATATAAACTTCCTTATGGCTTCTCCGTAGTCGGATAGAAATAAATAGATAATTAAACTAATAACTTTGGGGAGTAAATATTAATTTATCAAAGTAAAGTTCTGTAGCGTTATCCCTTTTATCTAAGTTAAATGTTAGGTTAGGTCAGTTAAATATTGGGTGAAGTCATGTATTAAAATGTAAATTCATAAATTTTACGTTCACGTTTTAAAATATAGCATATTAGAATTTTCTAAAGTGGTATTAGAGTGTTCTGTGAATTATGTAGGATGCAGGAAGCGTATGAAAACGAGCACGTATATTGTAAGATACGATACTGACTTACCTTTAAGTATGTTTTACTATAAAAACAAGTGCCAGTCGACTCGTGCACGAAGGGTTCCGTACCAATATTTGACAATAAAATCACGTTTTATGGGACACCCTTAAATATATATTTTTATTCTGTTATTAGTATTTGCTGCTATAACGGCAACAGGAATACATCATTTGTCTAATGTACGCGTTATTAAATTAGTTAAAGGGAGGTTTTAAATAATAACTTGGCAACATAGGTCTACGACCCCCTAATGTCATCATATTGGAGATAAGAGAGGAGTATTGTGTATTATAAAAAGTATGCCTTTCACGGATCTCGTGTGACTTAAATGTGAATATCTCTTAATGCACAACGTGCGTTGTTTTATTCCTGCACCTGGGTCGCAAACTCCAGGCACCGCTTGGGTTCCATCTAGATTGTATATTTGTAGTCTTTCGAGCTTTTGGTATACACTAGCTATCATAGTTCATGAGATATAGCCTCGTGACAGATAGATGGACAGACGGACAATGGAGTCTTAGTGAAAGGGTCCCGTTTTAAACCTTTGGGTAAGGAACCCTAAAAATGAATCCATATATCCCTTGGTAACACCGTAATATGAAAACGACTTAATAGATGACATTTTTCAATATTTTGTAGAAGGTTCTTATTGAAAGAAAAATTAGAAAATTTTAGAAACTTCTATTGAACCTTCGCGTGTTTTAGAGTTCACGGGTCGCATACATATATAACTATCAGTATATATCATACATAATTATTAGTAACATACATATGTAATTATCAGGGAATAAAAAGAGTGAATGAGTGAAAAAGCGAGGTTTGCAATCGAGAGAGTTGGTGGGTGAGTGCGAGAATGAGTGAAATATGAACAAATGATTTCGTTAAGTGAGTTGAGTGTGTGCATGTGAGTATAGGTTGAGTAGTTAAATATAATATTGTCTACAAGGGACTTTTTCGTTCTGAAAGATATTTAGTTACTCATACAGTTAGGTTTATTTGGTGTAAACTTGATAGTTCACTTGACACCTAAATCGCCAGTTAGTACAATTCAAGGATTGTGAATCGCAAAGAACATATCTTTATTTTATCTTATTTATTATCAAAGCCCTATCGTTATTTACGAGTATGTTACGGAACCCATCCCAACTAAAATATAACTAGTATTTTGGTAAATAATAAATAGCTTCAAGGTTTGAGATGAAAGGTATTAAAGAAACTTGCCAAGGGTGTATTGGGGAGGATCTGATTATACATATTTACAGTATAAATCACTTATTTTATTTAGAAAAATTACTTTATATATTATTAGTCGAATTGCCTATATTAATATTTTATGTCATAGAATGACAAAAAAGCCCATAACAGCTCGATATGCATTTCAACCCTTATAAGCCTTTCTTTCGCAATAATTTATGTCCTTTCCCAAGTTCTAGTCTATCCTTGTACTAAATTTCATTAAAATTTATTCAGTGGTTTAGGCGTGAAAGCGTAACAGACAGACAGTTACTTTCGCATATATAATTTAAATAAACATAGGTGGGGGGCGTAAGACGGATAATGCAGGGAAAGTGTCTACTGTAAATCCTACTAATATTATAAACGCGAAAGTTTGTAAGAATGTATGGATATATGTTTGTTACTCTTTCACGCAAAAACTACTGAATGGAATTTTATGAAACTTTACAATAATATAGCTTACACATCAGAATAATATATAAGACTATAATTTATAATGATTTTAGTATGAATTATCCAAAATATAGCGGGTGAAACCGCGCCAGCTAGTGAGTACTAAATAGCAATTAAATGCCAATGTGTTCAGTGAAAATATAATAAGTCGCGAATTTAAGATGTCTGTTTGTGTCGTAAAAGCCTCTAAAATTACGATTCAAAGGTCTATAAATATAAATTTCATGAGATCGTCTTATCTAAATATAAGATATTTATTATATTTCTTTCTTACTTAGCAAACAAATAACCAAAATTTTATTTATAAATTACGTATAGTTTACACATTTCTGATAAAGCGCATTAAAATTCGTTGAGTAGTTTAAAAGATTTAAGTGTGCAGATAGCGGATAGCGACGAATATAATTTTTAATTTTTGACTTACAGAAATTTTTATACGGTGTAAAAATTTACATGTTGGCGATATTGACGCGATAAGTAATATGCAAGAAATGGTTGCTAAAGTTTAAACACCAACGTTTCGTGAATTTTTATGGATGTCTAAAAATCGGTCATGCAAAGCTAAGCGCTTTTAAAATTCAGTAGACAGAAACAATTACCTTTTAGCAGAATTCTCTTTCATTTATGCGTGCTCAGTCAGATTTTCATTTAGTTACGCTTTTTATTAGTTTTTCAACAATATTTAATATTTTAAAACTAGAACTGAGAGGACCTTTTAACTTGGAGATAGATCAATTAATTTAGGGAGCGTTCAAGTATTACATAACGCAATTTTTGAAGATTTTAGATCCTCCCTCCCCACTATGTAACGCACCGTAACGTTTTTCTGTACCTCTGTACCCTAAACGTTACGTAACATTTAAGTGACCATTAAAGTCACAATGTTGAACAAAGTATAATATCTTATATTAGTAATAAACAAAAGAAGAGATATTTAAGTAACCTATATGTTTTTATTTCGCCATAAATCAAATAAGTGTACGGTACGTAAAACACAATTCAATTGCAATTGCTGCTCCTCTGTCCACGGGTTTGCCAGCCACTCAGACTCTTCATTACTGGTATTCGGAGAGCAGACAAAGAAGGTTCCGGTATTGTTAAACCACTTGCATCAAAATTCACAGACAACAGCAATGTGCTTCTTTGTAAATTCTAAGGCAACTGTTAAACATGCTTATTACTAGCACGAAAGCATGCTACTATTGAGCATGCATGGATAATAGCACGTCGTGCTATCTTTAAACTTACTAGTTGATGCAGGGGGTGGAAGGAGAAAGGTAATGTTAAATGTGAACGCGTTTGCTTAATGAGCATGTTAGTATCGATCTTGTCCCCAAGGTGCACGCTCTTCCTAGTCCTTTTTTTCCTCTTCCTAGCTGAGAGGTGTTTGGTTGCATTGCATGGTCAGTAAAAGTATAATTTTATTCAGATCCATGCGGATGGCTGTTTGATTTTCCATAGTTTTGTTTAAAATGGCAGAGAGCATGCTATCAATGCATGTTTACTTTGGGCATGCTTATTCAGGAGCATACTTAAAACTAGCATGCTAATTGCTAGTAAATGTAAACAGTTCATAAGCATGCTCATAAAGCATGCTTATAGCACGCCTTTTAGCATGCTATTTTAGAGCATGTGTAACAGTAGCCTAATGAATACTGACATCCATAATAAAATAAAAATCACGTACACACAGTCGAGGGATTCCCCTTAAAAAATAAACGAAAAGGCTTGCCAATTTGGAAGATTCTAATTCCCTAGTTTTTTTTAAATAAAAAAATGTTACGTAACGCGTTGTTTAAATAATCCCACTCCCGCCCTTGTAACGCACTGTAACGTTTTAGAAGACACCAACCCCCCCCCCCACCCAAATTGCGTTACGTAATACTTAAATGCTCCCTTACCTGGGTTCTAGCATCAGCAATAATGGGTCATGTGAGAAGGAAGTTAGAAGACGGATCGGAATGTCGCAACTCTATTAGGAATGGCGAAATCGCAATATTACTAACATGGCTAAAGTCACCCTCGTGAATACTCTTGTTTTCTCCATATTCCTATACGGGCAGAGACATGGACCTTTAAAACTAGGGATTTTCAACGAATTAACGCCTTTGATATGTGGTGCTGCAGGAAAATGTTACGTATCCCATGGACTGCTTGCAGAATGAACTAATCGGTACTCAGCGAAATAAAAATGTATAAAAAGCCAAGATACATTTGCGTCAGGAGAGAGAGAAGAGTTGAGTTTTTTGGACACATAGCCTGCAAACCCGGAAACAATCTCCAAAAACTCATAATAACTGGAAAAATTGATGGAAAGAGACCGAGAGGGAGAAGTCCAATGCGATGGATAGACCAGATACGCACCACACTCAACATCAATATGGCAGAAGCTATTCTTAACATTTTCAAGAAGGCAACGACTCATGGTGGAACGACACCAACCCAGCATTGAGGTAACGAACCAAGTAGATATATATATCAGCACGTAAGTTAGGTTCAGGTTAGCCTAACCTTAGGTATAAACAGAGAACCTGGGCAGATGAGGTGAGTGTTTCAATTGAATGAAAGGATCCTTTAAACCTAGAACTTGGTCACAAGTCCAAGGCACAGCTTGGGTTCGTGTAGTAATTGAACATAAGAGATCATATTTGATTATTTATCGGTTCAGTAGCTTTGTCTACGTTGCGTTTTCCAAATAGTCCATTCAATTTTACACTCCTCTTAATGTTTCTTCTAAACTCTTCTTCTTCTTATATCTCGGACCTAAAGAAAAGAAGTAGAGGAGTTTCAGGAGCAAGCTTACCGGTTCACTAGTTTAAAATAAAGGTTGCGGCCTTAAAAATTTGTGATGAGGGAGACAGGAGAGACAAATGTCCCAGTTTTGGTGGACCCAAGGCAAGCTTACTCACTCTACAACCGTTTGCTAACTCTCTTGTCCATCTACTCACTTGCGTGCTTTTCGAGTGATAGCGTGACGTCATAATTATAAAGCCATACTCGGTATTCAAGGATGTTTGTCAAGGTGATAGTGTTGTACCATCATTAAAATTTTCCTGATTTAGGGGGAATTTTATCATAAAATAATGCTCTTATATTTATTGCATAATAGTATAATAATAATTGCATTACAGTTATTTTCATGAATATTATACGTATATAAAAATAAATGTGTTTTCTTTTCATAGTATAAACCAAAGTCGCTGTCTAAACGTTTAGATTTTTTAATCAACGTTATAGATTTTTAATATCACCAATAGACAGAGAGATTAAAGAGGAAGGTCTATATGTATAGCAGTACATATAAGGTATACAAACGTACTTATAAATTAAAGTTGCTACTTTGAATGTAAAGTGGCTGAATGCAATGTGGTCGTAACCAGTAAACAAGTGTTTGTAGCAGTTATTTATGTTTGTCTCTTACAAATGGTGGAAAAGTTCTATACACTTGACAAATAGGGATTTCATTGTTATAATCTCTTTGCAAGGTTCTGTGGTACCGTATATTCTTTATTGTCAAGTTTGTGAGTTGTACTTTCGCCTACACTACTTAATAAACTATATCAACAAAAGCAATTACTTATTTCATCTATAGAAATAAATAAAATTGGTGTGCCTGTTTGTAATATTAAAATAACCGTTTTTTACTAAGTGCATATGGATGTATACACGGTACATATACCAGAACAACATTTTTTTTTTTTACAATTTTTGTCTGTCTGTGCGTTTGTTCTGGCTAATCTCTGAAATGGCTGGACCGATTTTGACGGGAATTTCCCTGGCAGATAGCTGATGTAACAAGGAGTAACTTAGACTATTTAACATCTCGCTACGAACCATAGGAGCGGAGCAACACGCGAACGAAGTTGCGCGGGTCGGCTAGTCTTTTATAAGAATGGCACTTTACCATAATATTTAAATATTCAATCCAAGAAATGATTAGTCATCCTGTTACTTGAATGTTGGCCAACTGATAAACACAAATCAAGGAAGTGGGGATTGCAAAATAAATACGCCATCACGACAGAATAATCATTGATTACATCGCGAGTCTGCGTATAGAGTACATCTCCTCTCTTCTCTTATTAATTAACACTACTGACCAATCCAACGCTGTCAACAGTGTTGTTTACAGTTTTATTAAGATTAAATTGACAGTATAAAGAAATAAAATCTACACGGTACCTTAACTGCACAATAATACTCAAAATACTACAAGAATGCTCGGCATTGCTCGGCTTCATGTGTGTAATCCAGACGGAAGCCGAGCATTGGGCTTGCGATCCAGGTCTACGATTAAAAGGCTTTTCTACCACCAGTAAACACTCTCCTTCACTGCTCAACCTCGACTTATAATAAAACATAAATTCAATTATATTTGTTACCATTTCAAAATAAATTTGTTTTATATAATTTGATCTAAATTAACGTGTTGTATTATTATTTCATGAAAATTTGTAAATTACATTTAATTTGTAAATTTTTCGTCGGCTTACACTGACTATATTTGTGGCACAGAGGACCACGGAAAATCAGCTGAGGGCCATATGGTGTCACAAGAGTCTTAGTGGTTTTCTTTTGGCAATGCAATTTAGATCGTAGATTAAATTTTAGATACTATTTTTAATTTTATTTTATGTTGTATTTTGCCAATAGTTTATTTCTTTCTGTTTAACACTTCTTGAGAAAATAGCAATTACACTAATTATTTAAATATTCAGAAAACTATCCTTAAATACACAACACTGAAGTCACACGAGTTCCGAGAACAACTAAACTTTACTGCGTAAAAGTCGTGCTTTTTATAATACGAAAAATTTTGAAGTCCGTGAACATACATCAATTAAATATAGAACCATTATAAATAGAACATATTATTTCTTTCTTTCTTGGAATAAATTTGTTTCAACATCACGACCCGTCAACGGTCCGTTTCTGAGCACGGTTTCCTCCTCAGTATGAGGTGGGTATTTAAATTTGTTTAATAGATTTAAATTTATTGAAATTAAATTCAATAACCAGAGTCAAAATGGTAAAAGTATTTTGTATATGTATCTAGAGCAGATATATTTTATATCATTCTAGCTGCGCCCCGCGGTTTCACCCGCTATATTTTGCATAATACACACTATATCATTATAAATTATATCCTATGTGTTATTCTGATGTGTAAGCTATATCATTGTACAGTTTCATCAAAATCCATTAAGTAGTTTTTCCATACATCCAGACATCCATACATTCAAATATTACTAAAATCGTAAACATCGACTTTTTCATGTCCGCATATCATGTGGAATGTCCTATAGTAAAAGTACTTGTAATCACTTCAGTATAAATGACCATATTTAAAGATTGATAACTTCACTTCATGTTCCTCGGTCAAAAGACAAAGTCTGGGAAATTTAATTCTTGTCGAAAATCAAAATTGCAATACTTGAGATAAAAGCGGCGGTATCTTTTTATTAAATTGACTTAACAGTTTGATTTTTTTACATATAATATAATATCTTCACGTTATTCTGAGAAAAAAGTGACAGTAAAAAATAATAATTTTCTAGTGCTATGAGACATAGCTTCGTGCTAAATTTCTCTATTGTAGGTCATCAGGAAATACCCTATAATTCTGTGAGTGACCACATTAACGGTCATATCTTTTCAACTTTTTTTTTACTTGATTTTTTTGCCAGCCGCAATGGACCGCAGACTTGAGTATTTGATACTAATTTCAACTTGATACCTCCACGCAATCCTGAGAAAAGGGTCTTGACAGACAGACAGACAGGCAGATGGACAACGAAGTGATCCTATTTTTTTTAATTTTTTATTCTCTATAATGGTTCCTTTCTTCCTTTTGAGGTACGAAACCCTAAAAAATTATTAGAAGCTACTACTTTATCGAATTGGTGATATCAGACGACTGTTTTTATAGCAAACAATAGATTTTTATTCGTACATAAAATGTTATGGAGAACGGCTATTTCCTTGTTAATAGTAATAGAAACTAGATAATACTGTATTTATGTCTGTATTATTGTTACGTTATCGTGAAAGGAAAGTTGTAATAGAAGAAATTGATGTAATAATACTAAAGGTGGTTTGTGTAGTCAGAGAGCTGCTGATCGACAAAGACTTGAACTCGTGTCCAAGGTGTAGGTTTACGGGATCATTTGACACAATTATAACACTCAACACTCGACTGAATTCCCCATTTCATATTTGCCAATAGGAACTCGAGTGTTGCCATGTCACAATATTAACTATAAAATAGATAAACTTCTATTCGTTTAGATTATAACAACATTTACAAAAGATCGAAAAGACAAAACAACAGTTATCATCATTGTTAAGAAATTAGTTTTCGCGAGGAGTTCCTTTTATATTATTTCAAGTATAAGACATGTAGACGATATATAACCTTTAGTGTGATAGATTAGAGTCAGTCTCTCTGGTGTTATTTTATTTTATTAAGTTGATCCTTCTTGAGGTTTAATTACTTACCCTACATACCTACGCAAGTCCAAAGCGCTGTACAGTAATAGGTATCATTCCTCTCTGTAATAGGACTCATTTTATGACACAAGTATAATCTGGGGTCACGGTAGTGCCCTGCCAAGACGAGCCAAGCGAAGCGCAAGGGCACTACTAGCTTTTCTCGAAGCGCTTATTCGTGTTTTTAACCCTCGAAATTTGGGTTTGGATTACATAAGATAAAGAAAATTGGGATATAATGTCAATAAAGTTTCGTCATTGACTCACTTAAGATAAACAAAACATTTTAGGGCACTTCCTGAAGTTTAATAAAACTGAAATTTGTATCGCACTGATTTATGACTTATTATAAACAGTAAACCATCAAAGAAAACAGACAAAGATAAAGAGTGGGCTATGAGAAAAGTTATATTTGAAGTGATTACATTTACTATACTAGCTCTTACCCGCTTCGTTTGCGATATTAGGGTAGTTGTATTAACCTACAGGAGATCGTCTGTAGACATGTTTAATAATATAATTTCATGACGTAGTCATACTAACATTGCACTCCCGTTTTACCCCCTTAAGGGATTACTTTCGAAAAAATATTTTACCCCTGTTTAATGACTTCCAATGAAGAACCTTCATACTGAATTTCATTTGAATAACTTAAAAAACGGCAAAGTTTTATACTAACTTTGCATCCGCATTTTACCCCCTTAGGGGGTGAATTGTCATAAATCCTTTCTTAGTGCTCCCCTACGTTATAAAAGGAACCCACGTGCAAAATTTCTAGTTTCTAACCCTTATAGATTAGGCCCTGCGTTGATATGTCAGTCAGTCAGCTTCTCCTTTTATATATACAGATATGTTGACTTAGGTGTAAAGGTTGTGAAGTGAAGGGTTTGAGGTCTCGTCTTAGCTACATTTTACATGAAAATCTTTTTGGTGGGATTTATTTATCTGTGTAGGCCTCGGATACTTCTTCGTAATATCTGTATGAACATTCAGGGTTAGACCAATTTAAGTATTAATTTGAAAACGAAACAAGGTACAAATAAAAAGTTATCAAAAAAAAGACATTAAGCTAATTCTCCAGAGTTGAAAATATTAAGATAAAGGAAAAGGGACATTTTAATGTGCAACGACGTGATGATAAGCAGAATATTATTCATAAAGATAACACGAGTACTTTCTGTTATTCCAAATTATTAAATTGTATGCTAGCAACACTGTTGATAACGTGTGATTGGCTGGTAGATTATTTTTATAAATACCTCCCTAGAATCGACCACTGAGGATGTTTGGAAAGGCTTGGAGGGGTTCAAAGTTTGCTGTTAGGTTAAAAGTGCATGTCGATGTGCTAAATATGTTGAAAATTAAAATGTACTATGATATAGCGATTCCTGGCTTCCCATCTTAAATACATTTTCATCCATAATGAGAGACTCTAACATACTCGTAACTTTGTACAACTTGATACCTTGTCCCTGTTTACATTTTCCTTTCCTCGCATCAAAAAGAGACTTTGTTGTGTAATATACTTTGACGTTCAAGAGTTTAAACCGGGAAGTATAATAAATATGATTATCACTATAAGGGGTAAGGTGAAGTGATGAGTATCTTACAATATTATGTATGTGAAATTTTGTATATTTGGATATTTGTTACACAATCACACAAAAACGGCTGAACGGATTTCAATGAAATTTGGCACATAAATACTTTATAATCTGAATGAACTCATAGGCTACTTTTTGTCCCGAAAAGAATCATAGTATCTATGGGATAATAAAAAATATGTGTATTGTTGTTAAGTGCCTGAATATGTATCTAAATATTGTACGTGATAAATTGTACCCAAGTGAGCCCGGAGTGTATCGACTTGTTTCATTATATTAAAGTAGAGAAGATTTTGTTCCTGTTTGTAATATTATTGATAACTTTTAACAATTTCATAGAGTGAATATTGATTATCATAGTTTTTTTTATGGCAGTTAAGAGGCAAACGAGCATACGGCCCATGGTAAGTGGCCACCGTCGTCCATGGACATCGCACATACAAGAGATACCCCCTTGTTTTGCCGATGCGTTGCCACCTTGAAGATATAGTGAGGAAGAGGAATAAAGAGTAGAATGCTACGGTTTCAGGGGATCCTGAAGGAGAACCCTAGAGTTCACTAGATTTCGGTTTTTTCCAAATAATACATTGTTTATTTCATGTAGTTTGGATTCGGGCTTTTCGTTTACGAAATTTCTGCAACGAAAAGATTATTTTATTATCTGTAACTGAACCACAATATTTTATAAGACGTTATGCTTTGAAAAAATCGGCATAAGGTTGCGTTTCCACTAGAGATGAGGGAAAACGTAAACGTTAATTTTAGCTCTATAATGGTAGCTCTTTATATGACATCACGAGTAGAATTTGATTTGGGGTTGCCTGATTTAAAAGGTTTCTAAATTGAGTGCCAACAGAAATGAAGAAAATGTCGTCTACAGTTACGGTTATGTGCTCGTAACAATAAAAGGGTTTCTTTCGGATATTTCTTTTATCCATTTCATCAGAGAAATGGAAGATATTACCATATCGTGGGATTCTTGTTAAATTTAGACCCACATCATTATTGTTGGCAACACTTCTATCCTTATTGCTTAGTTTAGTTAGATGTTGGGTTACAAGGTCGAGCAGTGGAGGCGAGTTTAAGCATTATGTTTTAGTTTTTTCTGTGCATATAGGGTATGTGTTTAATAACACAATTTGTTTCTTTTCTTATTTCCACAAATTAACTACCATAATTTTTTTTTTTTTAACATAGAGTAAGGAATAGGAGAGCAGAGAAGAGTGCTGCGATACTAGAAGACTTCGAGTGTGAATTTAGATTCCAACGGAACCGTAGTATCATTAGGATGGGAAAGGGAGTAGATCTGGTGCACATGCAGCGCGACTGGAACGTGTCGATAAAAAAATATTTAATTAGGATTGTGATTATATTACTTTTCTTTATCGAATTAAAACTTTTCTTTTGTGATTTTTTAGGTGATTTAAAAAGTAAACACATTCTCAATCTATATAATAAACATTCCTTGTAATTCCGTGTGTTTACACAAAGCGACGTCCGTTTTATTAATTCCAAGAGAAGAAGTATTTAATTGAATTCTTTAAGATACAATTATTTTTCTGTTCAGATATTGTTTCACAATCTTTCCTTTTTATACCATAAATAAATAGTATTTATTTGAGGCTGGAATTACGGAAATAATGATCGATAAAATAAAAGAAGTAAATTATTACAGTCATTAGTTTTATATATTATATTTAATTTGAATCATTAAACTGTATAAAAAAAAACTTTAGTGCATAGTAAGTGCTGGAAAGTCTAAATAGTCGATTATTAGACCACTTTCGAGTCTAGAAAAAATTTTGCTTAACAGTGCACTTAAAATTCTGTATCTTTTATGGGATACATCTGTGTTTTTACATACAACAACAGTTACATAGCTTTAGACATGGCGGACAATTGAAAAATTTTATAAAAACTTGGAGTACGAGATATCATTATATCGTAAGTAATATTCTAGTCAAGAAACAGTGTTGCTTGCTTGTAGAGTTTAAAAAAAACAATTTTCAACTTCCGTGGCAGTAGAGGAGATATAAATATTTTAATAATATAATCTTGCGGAAGTCAGATCCTGCCTGAATAAGATTTATTTTAATAAATGAGCGACGTCTTCGAAGCAATACAATATTCTACGCAAAAGCTTCATTAATGTCTGACAAATACTAAATTCGTTAGAAAAGTTTAATTAATCGAAAGCTCGTCTTCGCTGTAATTGAACAAAAACTCAAGGACAAAATGCGTTCATCTAGTCTAAGGCTGCGTTTCCACCAGAGAGGTCAGAGGATGTGTAGCGAGGAGTGTATTTAAATACACTCCTCGCTCGTTCAGGGTGTGTCAAATAAAACGTACCGTATGATATCATATGGTATCGTATGGTATTGTATCGTATCGTATGGTATCTTATGGTATCGTGTGTTATCCTGTACATCGTATGACGTCGTATGGTATTGTATGGTATCGTACGGTATCGTATGGTATCGTGTGTTATCCTGTATATCGTATGGTACTGTATGGTATCGTACGGTATCGTGTGTTATCCTGTATATCGTATGGCATAGTATGGTATTGTATGGTATCGTAGGGTATCGTATGGTATCGTGTGTTATCCTGTATATCGTATGGCATCATATGGTATCGTATCGTACGGTATCGTATGGTATGGTATTGTATGGATCTTCCGGTGGATATCTTCCGGTATCGTATCGTACAGTGTCGTATCGTATCGTATGATACCGTACCGTATCGTATTGTGTCGTATCATATCATGTTTTAGATTTTGTTTATCTGTTTGTTCTGTCTTTATATTTGTACGCGCATAAAGCAAAAACTGTAGCATGAAATTTGATACCATTTACACATTTGTATTGCTTCATGTTTAACTATCTATACCTTGTTAATTATACCTAAATGAAAGTCAGAAAAGAAAATCTTGTCATTTAAAAAAGTTAGGCGGCTAGTTTGAAATAATAGAAATAAGTAGTCAATCAAACATGTCACATATTGGTGTTGACACCAATAATGAAAAGCAAATAGCTGTTATTTCAATATTACAGACGAACTAAACTGATTCAGGTGGGAATTTGGAATATGTCGATTTTGCTGAACAGGTCTCGTTAATATTATTCTGCTACATTCTACACGAACAGATCTAAATACTACTTCACTACAAAGTTCTACGGTTCGCGATGAAACTACTGAACGGACTTTCATGCGGTTTTTACCAATAGACGGAGTAATTCATGAGGAAGGTTTAAGTGTAGGTAATTTGATAAGATTTTGTCTAAATTGGTTGAAATATGTTGATAAATGGGTGCTACCACGGTTCTACCGTGACCATTTTTACACCTATGTCTTTCTGGGTTACTGTCTGAATTATTTTCTTGTTTTGTACGTTTTAGCTCATTCTTTTTATTGGCTTATAGTTTGTTATTTAATAGTTTTCCGTTTCCCGATCGAGAGGCATTACCTTTAAAATCTCATATTAAAACGTAATGTTCATTTTTATTTTCTTAAACGAGTAAATAACTACAACGACTGACTGTACGACCACATTTAAACATATATGTTGGCTTAAACAATAAGATATATACATATTTTAAATGTGCTCGCCAACACCTTTCCTTTGACACCAAACACGTGAGGATTATCTCAGTTTAATATTTTTTCGAGGTTAAAATCCGAGGTTTTAATTGTCATAAAACAATTTACACGCACGCACACGCGCACACACACACATACATACACTGCCAAAATCATTACTCTTTTGAATTCGTCGTAGTCGGATAAAAAGATGATTTTTTATTAATCAAACAGTTCTTACTTGGTCAGAAGAAAGTTACGTTTTAAAGCAATTATGTTTGAAGTTTCATAATTGGGGATCATTTATACCTCTAATAGACATACACCGAGATATTTTCAGGTTTTTCGGGTTCTTGCTCTAATAAACGATAAACGGCTGAATGTGTCATTTCCTATTTACATACATTATTACAACTCAATGGAAGAATGTGAAAAACGTGTTTTCAGGATTTTTTGAAGTGTTTTAAAGGAAATAAGTTTTAGAAAAGTTGTAACAGTTTCGTGACTTAAAATATTACCACTTATACAATAATTCTGATATCCAATCACGCAACTTCCAAAGTGAGGGGAATTTCGGTGTATTTTCAGTTTTATCGTTGAATAATAAAAGTTAGCTTTTGGTTATATTTCATAAGTTTTCTCCATTTATAGTTACATAAACTTTTATTGATACATTTTGAAAGTCAAGAATGATTAAACTGGTATATGAGAAACTGTTAATATTTTCAAGTTTTTAGTTCAAGAACTTTCAAGGACTCAAACCGTTTATACACCAATATTAACTGAAAAACTACTTAACGTATTTTCAGGCGGTTTTCACCTATATATAAATTATTGATTTATCAGAATTTAGGTGTATCATTCTTTGTGGTTGAAATATGGCGATATCAATCTGTCTGTGGGAGCAAATAGAGGACATATTCCTACTTAATATTATAAATGCAAAAGTACGCTTTCGCACTTATAACGCTGATCAGATTTCAATGAAATTTAATACAGATATTTGAGCTTAGGAAAGCACATAGGCTACGTTTTATCGTGGCTTAGAGGAGCCAAAATAAAGGTTAAATTGCATATCGAGTTGTGTGATCGTTAATTTATTTAGTAATCAGTCATACATAGCCCGAGCCTGTCGAGTATTATACTTATATTTAAAGATTGAAATATTAGATGTGTAAGATTGGCTGAAGGAAACCCTCATCCTTGTTAAAGTCACGCAATCACTTAGGATCAGTATAACAGATGTCTTGCCGTATTAATCGCTTCGACCCAAAACTTATTATATACCTAGATTATTAAAGTTTGTATGAAGTTTTTCATGTGTGGAATTATTTGTCTTGCCGTCACAGGCTGAGATCTCTAACTGAAAGTAAATTTTGTTTAACTTTCCATTTTTTATATACATACTGTCTTTATGATCTCTCTGCAAGATTCCTAAATAGGTCTATACAAACTCGTAGTATATCGACCAACACATTCAGGGAGTCTTAGTGAACATTAAAAAGAATTTAAAGTTTGTAAAAAAATGGAAAATTAAAATCTACGAAAAGATACATTTTTTTTATTGCATTACAGACAGATTTTTTTTCGTGTCGTCTTCGTGCATAGTCTTCATTGATCAAATACATCTGTATCTATGAACAAATACACTTTAGAAAAAAAATGAAACTTCAGTAAATCGACAAAAGAATGAGATGAATATATATAATAATATAAAATAGTATGTATATTTCTGTCTCATTCTTTCCTACACATTTTTGTATTTGTGTCTCTTACCTGTCGTTTTTTCCGTTGCATCCGGTTTGAAATCACAACGATTCTAAAGAAGTTTCACTTCAAAAAAAAATTTAACTAAGTGCGAATGTGGAACTCGCACACTGAGGTTCCGTATAATTTTAATAAAGGTACTTTTTTATGGTAGATAAGGTGCAAACAAGCAGATGGTCCACCTAATGGTAAGTGGCCACTATCGCCCATAGACTTTGACTTTGACTAGATCTGCACCATTAATGGGATGGGAGAGGAAAGGGGTAAGTCTGGCCCACATGCGAAAACACAACTAACACCATAAAATTTTGATTTTTTTGTGCGGGTCAAAATATCATCAAATGTAGTATCGTGCGGCGTTTACTCCCGACACTAGTATAGCGTATTACAATTGAATATTTGAATTAAATTACACACACTTCAGTATAAATGGCCGTATTTATTGTATGCTTATATTTAGAAGTTTGATTTTTTCACGGCTTCAAGAACTATAAACTTACATGTTTAATATTAATTTGAACTTGATATTTTGAAGTATTCTTCAAATAACGCGTCAAAACCTAAATATATAAAAGATCATAAAATTTTCGTGATGAATGAGTTTTTTCCCCATAATAATGCTATAAGACCTTGCTACTTGTCAAAAATTATGTTCCTAGGTCAAAAGACGAAGCCTGGGAATATTGATTATTGTCGAAAATCAAAATCACAATACATGAGATAAAATCCGTTTTATATTTTATTAAATTACTTAACAGTTTGATTTTTTTAGATGTCTGAGATATTAGAAACTAGAAGAGATATTTGGTATAAATTTAAATTTCATATCTTCACGGTTTTCTGAGAAAAAGGGTCTTGCGTGACAATAAAAAAAGTTAATTGACAGACAGACAGAGAGACGGCCAACAAAGTGATCCTATAAGGGTTCCTTTTTTCCTTTTAATGTACGGAACCCTAAAAAGTAATATATTAGATAATTAAATGGTTTGTGGTATTATTTTGTTTAATAGACTATAAAAAACAGTAAATTGATGATGTAAAAGTAGATTTTTGTGGTACTTGAGAGCGACCTTAAGACTTACGAAATACATAATAATGTATGTTAGTTACCTTAGCTAATTTCTTCGTATTGCATCCATTTCTGCAGCACATGTCGTTGCCTTGTAGTATTGGTGTTGGCAGTATGTGGCTGCTTTTGCAGTCTCTTGTCACTGAAACAAACCCAATTTATTATAAAAATACATTGACATATTTAGGGTACGTTGGATAAAAATTGCCAAGTTAAATATAAGACAGATTAAGTTCCAAATAACAAGTTTATGTGATGGTTAAGGAGATAATAACTGTATTGGTTAAATTATTCGTTGTATACTTCAACGACTTCAGTTAATTTACAGTATGAAAATAAACTATTTCATAGTCAACAGTATGGTTTTACTTTACTATAAGGGGTAGGTTGCTGGACAACAGATGCTGGAGTTGCTCTTCTTAAGCATATTTATGAAGCATGGGAGAAATCATAAAATGCGATTGGTGTATTTTGCGATTTGTCCAAGGCCTTTGATTGTGTTCAACATGAAACACTTTTAAAAAACTTAATTATTACGGTATATGCGGTGTTTCTCTGGATCTAATTGCCTCATACCTAAATCAAAGAGTCCAGAGGATTACTATTAATGGTGTAAAATCTTCTGGATCTTTGCTACAAATGGGCGTTCCACAGGGATCCATTTTAGGCCCGTTTTTATTTTTGATTTATATTAATGATCTGCCATACTATGTGAAGAACTTGTGTGATATTGTACTTTTTGCTGATGATACATCTCTTATATTTAAAGTAAACAGAAATAAACATAATTATGACGATGTAAACAGTGCATTATCGCAGGTTCTTCAATGGTTTACGGTAAATAACTTAGTTCTTAATGCTAAAAAAACTAAATGCGTTGAGTTTGCTTTACCTAATGTTAAAAAACAAAAATTTAACCTACGTTTAAATAATGAAATTTTAGATGTGGCGGACTCGACGGTATTTCTGGGTATAACTTTAGATTCAAAACTCCAGTGGAACCCCCATCTATCATCTCTAGCGGGAAGACTCAGCTCAGCTGCCTACGCGGTAAGGAGAGTCAGACAAATGACTGATATCAATACTGCTAGGCTAGTTTACTTCAGTTACTTTCACAGTATTATGTCTTATGGCATTTTACTGTGGGGTAGGGCCGCGGACATTGAATCCATTTTTATTCTTCAAAAGAGAGCTGTTCGGGCCATTTATAACTTAAGAGCGCGAGATTCCCTTAGAGATGTATATAAAAAAATAGACGTCCTTACAGTCCCATCTCAATACATATATTGTAATATTTTGTTCATTTATCAGAATATTCATTTGTATTCAAAACACAGTGACAAACATAATGATAATACTAGAAACAGAAATAAACTTGTAACGCCTTACTTTCGTCTCCACAAAGTCAGTAATAGCTTCATGGGGCTTGGTGTTCGCATCTATAATAAGATTCCACAGCCTATATTAGACTTGCCACTTCAACAATTTAAAACTCGTATCAAGAAGTCATTAATATATAAAGCATACTACAATGTACAGGATTACTTAAATGATGAGAATGCTTGGAATCTAAGTGACGTTGACTCTCAAGCTAAATGATTTTTATAACAGACTATGTAAACATGGCTTTTTGAAAAGAGCGACTGTTGAGTTTCTTGGCCGGATCTTCTCAATAGAAAACTGCTTTCCGAGCTGGTGGTAGCTTCAGACAAACTAACTGACCGACAAATTTTTGACGTTTCAAAAGTACTTTTAAAAAAAGTCTAATTGAAATAAATAATTTTGATTTGTATCCGATACTCTAGTTGGACATTGTGAAACAGATACTTAATTACTTTAATTAAACAGGAAAATATTGTGGTACTTCAATTTTAATGAAACACTTCATGTTTTTGAAAATAAAACATCTGCGAGCACAGCAATTTGTGTTCTTTGTTCACTCTACAACGAAACCTTAAACTGAAATCATATTTTATTTATTACTAGAATCGATGAAAGAAATTTTATGACTAATATTTTTACACCTTGGATTGGTTTTAGGAAGAATTTCTGAGGATCCCTAATTTTTTCTAGTAATAAATATAGCCTCAGGGATAATGTAGCTTTCTAACGGTAAAAGATCTTTTGAATTCGGTCCAGTAGTTTTTAAGTTTATTCGTTCCATACAAAAATAAAGTCTTTCCTCTTTATCATATTATAGTATAGATACAGATTTACGTATGATTTTGACACTGAATCTTCATAATAGTTTAACGGAAGGCATTTTTGTGAAAAGTGAAAAGTTTTGTGGAAAGTGAGGAGGGAGAGCGAACATTGATGGGATGGGAGAGGGAGGGGGTAGATCAAATCCACACGCGACTCGATCGGACCACGTCACAGAACCTTGGCGGTCGGATTCGTATGCTGGTGGGAGCAAGCCAGTCGAGGAACAGTTCCCCTACCACTAAGCCTCTCCTTAGGGTTATTCGCCTTTTACGAGATGATCACGGGTATTGTGTAACACCTCACTTGTAGAATAAGGACTAGTATTAGTTATCATCACAACCCGTTAATAGCAAACTGCTGAGCCGGATCTCCTCCTCCAAACGTAGAGAGTGTACCATAATATAGCAGACCTTCACACTTTTGAGAATATGGAGAACTCTCAGGAGTGCAGGTTTTCTCACGATGTTTTCCTTCACCGTTATAGCAAGTGATATTTAATTGCTTAAAACACATTGTATTAGTTATATTATATTGTTATTATTTTAAGTACACGTTATTGGTCCTTTAAATTTAACCAGGATAACAACATAGTATAGTGTAATACGTTGTTATGTTACGGCGGTTGTGTATCTTGATATTTATGACGGGAGCTCACAATTAAATTTTTCTAGCAATGGCCATTTATATTTACTATTGTGATAGCCGCACTAAAGTCAGTTCGTTAATTTTAGAAATGTTCGTTAATAGATAAACAAAGCATACAAACTATCAAAAATAAAGTATTTGTTTTATTGAGTGCATTGTTGCTTATTTATTCATCTGTTACGGAACCCTAACGGTGGCGCTGCACACTTAACTACCCAACTTTTACACGTCCAGGAATTCGCCGACTCCCTGAGAATGGATCATTCAGGACTGTAGAAGCATCGCCTCACCGAGTCAGTCTTACTAGGTCTACTCGCGCTATGCTCACCCCTAAAGTTTTTAAGATTTAATTATAAGAAAAATGTATAAAAGTAAGAAAAATATATAGAAATATTCCGGATTTTCTTAAAATATAACTTAACATCCTTACTACCATTGGTTTGTTGAATAATCGTTCTCTATTACGAGGTTCAAGTTTATCACTGGGTTTGTTTCTATTAATGATTCCAAACTAATTAAGTAACCTACATTAAATAAATCAGAATTATAAAATAAATATAGGGCAACAAAACTGTTCGTAACTGTCTTACCTAACTGATGTTCAATTTATATCTTCGTACAAAAAGTAGCTTTATTATTAGAAAACAAAAATAGACATTAGATAATAGACCTTGTTATCGTCGCTGTTATACACAAAAAATTCTTTTCCTTATAATGAAATCAGGAAACAAATATTCTCAATATTTTTCGCTACAAATTTTCTACTTTGTTACGAGTCAAGAGATTTTCGTTGCTAAGAGATATGTTGTCTTGTGGTAATTTAAATTATCTTATAGATGAGGTATATAATGTGCCTGTAGAATTATATATTACGAGCGGCCTGCCCTCGCTTCGCTCTGGGTATTTAAAGCAATATTATAATTGATGTCTTTATATTATCACACTGTAATTGTGTAGTTTTTCATTATTTGAAAAAAGAAAGAGAGTGAGAAAAAATTATAAAAGTTAGCGACAGATAATAAGATAGGGTTCTCCCTAGGACAGAGCAAAAATAAAATTAAATAGATAAAGAAGAGAGGGAGAGATAATCGAAAGAAAGAAAGTAAAAAGAGACTGATTATTCTAAACAGAAATAAAGATAAAAGTTTAAGAAAGAAAAAAAGAGAGGATGGGAGAGAATGATAGTATATAAGAGGAAGAGAGGTGTACATGGCAACACTAAACCACTTTTGTCACTCACGAATAGTGTAGTTTTCTCTCAGTGAAAGAATTTTAAAAATCGGATTAGCAACAACAAAATGGACATAAACTATTAATTAAAATATATATATGGCAACACTAAATCACTTTTGTCACTCACGAATAGTGTAGTTTTCTCTCAATGAAAGAATTTTTAAAATCGGATTATAACAACAAAATGGCCATAATCTATCAATTAAAATATGTATATGGCAACACTAAATCACTTTTGTCCCTCACGAGTAGTGTAGTTTTCCATCAGTGAAAAAAATTTTAAAATCAGATTAGTAGTTCCTGAAAAACTCTTCAATTTAAATAATGGCCACCTTATGGAACTTAAGAGGCCATATCTTTTTAATTGGAATATTTATGGCAACACCACATAGCCTATGTTACCCGGAAAGGATGTAGCTTTCTATCAGTGAAAGAATTTTCTAAATCGGTTCAGTAGTTTTTGAGCCTATTCGCAATAAACAATCATACAAACAATCAAATCTTTCCTCTTTATATAATAGTGTAGACTAGTCAACCCGCCCCGGCTAGTTAAACAGAAAAATATTTAATTTTCAATATATTGCTATATAAAATATTGTGGCGATTAAAAATTTGTTTATTTTTATAATAAATAGCCAATAAGTGTGTTTTAATGATTTCTAATGAAATTCTTACTTCTTAAAGTATTTATGTGTTAAATTACATCGAAATCCGTTCATCCATTTTTGTGTAACAAACATACAAACTTTCACATTATAATATTAGATATCAATTCCTATAGAAAATTAAAAGCCTTAAGCTGTTTATTCGTAAACCAATGTATATCCAACTGAAACACGTGTACAACTGTATTAACTGAATGTTACATTATACGACACGTTCCAACCCATCAACCTACTCACACACTCACCCACACACTCACACACCACGTTCTTATTAGAATTGGTTCACTACTAATTAGAGTAGTGTATGTTCTCTGTAGTAATTGATTACAATTACTACAGAGAACATACACGATGCAATTATATAGATACTAGCGATCCACGTGATTCCTGACTTCGCACTGGTAGAGCATATTATACCTACAAGTATTCCACCATACATTATTTTATTATATCTCAAAAAGGGGTTAGATAGTGTTCGAGATAAAAGCTCCCAGGTGACTTGATTTTATCTACATTTCCAAAATTTATCGACATTTTTCTACGCACTTTCCCAAAACCTTTACAATGAATACACGGAAACCTTCCTCATTTTTTTTATGGTAGATGGGTAAGATAGGAGGTAAGTCTGGCCCATATACGGCTCAACGGGAACGCGTCTATGACACTTGGCGATCGGATTCGCATGCTGGTGGTCCCAAGCCAGTCGGGGAACAGGTCCCCTACCATATACCCTTATGTGAAGTTGGCAACTAAGTAGGCAGTATTTAAATTTTATGATTTTTATACGATTGTACCACGTTTGTACTGAATTGTACCAATTTTTAATTCGTTTGTACCCTAAATCGGTAAAACTGTTTGGGGTGGAAACAGAACTTCTGAAAATTGGTTTTTCAATTATGACGTCTGAAAGACTATCATCATTTGTACCGGATTGTACCACATGAAAAAAGGAAAAAAAAATAAACGACAAAAAGGCATCAAAAAAATAAATTTAGTAGTAGTAGTTGTAATAAATTTTTATTTTCATGTAATTTCATTTTGAGTTATACGGAAATCAACAATAATACAAACGATACGCACTAATTACTAAAAGGTACAAACGGGTACAAATGATAAAACTTGGTTTTGCCTATTCACTTTAAGTAAACTTCGAAAAAGTTAAAACACTAGCAAAAAACATATTTCGAGAAGTTTTTTATGCTTTAAACTCCGGTAATACACACTTAGTACTAGTTTTTTGAGACATTCTCTTTGCTGATATTAAACAAATAGACGCTGAAGAGCTATAGTATTCACCTCCAGGCTCCATTATCTGATATTTTCCAAGATACCAAATGATAGTAATGATATCCATCATTACATATACGGGATACGAAGGGGACTTGATGCCCCCTTATTAATTATGAATATTATCAATATTAAATCTTCGTAACGATTAAAAAAATTTAAAACTTTAATCCTTTTTGTAGATAATTTTATTATTGGGTTAGGAATTTTATTAAAAATGTGATCCAATTGGAAGATTCAGTTGGGATCTATTCACCCATACACAAAAGTACCAAATATCTCCATATCATGGAAGTCAATAGGAATACTATTTCCAGCCAAATTCAAAATCTACTTGTACAGTAGAGTACCAACGCCGCTTGTTTTAAATTATGCCAGATTCTTATAACTTTGTGTCCCTCTATTCCCCCACATACAAAGTATCATTTCTGTGGGGTAAAATGATTCTGCAGGACCCACTAAATTGTACCTTCAGCTTTATTTATTTAGAACACATGTACAGTTTTTTACTTATAAGTTATAAAATGTTCTCTCGGACCCGCGCAGGGGCCTATTTATAAGGTCGCATACGTAGTACCCTCTACTCGACATCAAAACTTAGTCTTCTGCGCGTCAACAATTTCGATAAAATAATAACAAGAAGCTTACAATTGATTTACAAGATTTGATGACATTTGTACTTTGTTACTAAGCTGTACGCTAATATAAGCGTGTTAAGAAACAATAAAAAGAAGTAACGTCTGCGAAGTAATGAAAACTCCAAAAAACTTGGCCCAAGCTTTATATCAAAGATACTTTGTAAGCAAATTTCCATAATTTAAACTTTTTGTAACAAAAATGTTGTGTATCCTGATGAATTCATGAATAAACAAAACTTTCTATACATTGTATATTAAATCCTTCTCGTTATGTACATCAACATGAATAGGGTGGGGAGTAAATTTCTTCTTTATAAACTTTCACAATTTGTTGTAAAAATATTCAGAGTTTTTAGGCTTATTTTCAACCGATTTAAAAAATGAAAAAGTAGGTTATCCATTCGTTTCTATTTATTTAAACACACACAACTCGCCCCGTAATAGCTTCTATTGACTAAAACATTTTCCCTGACATAGGTCTGCAGCAATACAACAGTGAAAACCGTATCTAAAATCTTCAATGTACAGACATTAGATAAGTTAAATTTTTAATATATACTAGATGATGCACCCCGGCTTCGGACGTGTGCAATTATACTTAGATTTATCAAAAAACTTTATCATAGAACTTATTTATCGGTTCAGTAGAAGTATCTACGTTGCGTTTACCCAATAGTCCATCAAATATCATCACCCCCTTTTGTAGTGTTTTCCAATATTTCCTCCCCGCTTTTTTTCTCATCATTTAAAATCCCCGACATATTTTTTAGACTAGTTAGTATTTCTTCTAACACATTTTCAAATAATTCATATAAAGCTCCAGAAGGATTGTATTTGCTCACAACAATGAAGCGCTCAAGCTTTGCTATATTATATGAAGTGAATACAGTTTTAAAACTGTTTTGCGCAACACCTATATTTTTTTCGCTAAGGTTTCTTACGACCAGGTTGCCTAGAAGAAATCACTTCAAGTGATAAGGCCCCCTTTGCATGCTATTATTTAAGTTTCTGTTTGTAATGGTTTTCTTCACAGTATTTCACTTAAATACAAAAAGACGTTACATCTACACTTTAATATGTAAATATATTTTTGAAGTCAAACTTCTTTAGAATCGTTGTGATTTCAAACCGGATGCAACGGAAAAAACGACAGGTAAGAGACACAAATACAAAAATGTGTAGGAAAGAATGAGACAGAAATATACATACTATTTTATATTATTATATATATTTATCTCATTCTTTTGTCGATTTACTGAAGTTTCACTTCTATCGTGTGTGAATCGCACACACATTTCTTTTTTATTAAGTTTCAAGAATGTGTGTAAATGAGATAAGGCGATACCTAAAGGACTACCGAGGGCACCATGTTTCAAAATTTTACAGCGATATTTTAGTAGCTTTCCCCAGGCCAGACTTACCCCCTTCCTCTCCCATCCCATTCATTCTGCGGATCTGATAGACTCTGAGCTCTTGCTCAGAATCCGCCAAAACCGCAGCATTTTTTCTTCACTCCCCCTCCCCACTATCTTCGAGGACAAGACAAGACAAAGCAAGAGGGTATCTCTTTTTTTGGCGATGTCCATGGGCGATGGTCGCCACTTAACATCAGGTGGACCATCTGCTCGTTTGCACCTTATGTACCATAAAAAAAATTACAAATAAATACTCATATGTACACAGTAAAGAACCGTTAATTATTAATGACAATGTGATCTTAAGTAGGCCAATCGTCACTCCAAAATTCACAAGTATCACAAGGCTCATGTTATGTTCCGGAAGAAATGGGATTACGAAGTCAACACAGTCAGACGACATAAAATCCATTGACAACGCAAAACTTTTACAATTTAAAGAGAAATATAAAGACTATACATCTGTTTCTGTGAAAACGATGATTCTCACTTTAGCGCCTAAATCATGGAGCGACAATAAACTTGCTGATGAATTTAATACTCCTAGATGGCAAGAAGAAAAAAAGACAAGGAACCGGTTGAGTAGAACAGTATTTTATGATCACCACGAGAGGGCCGCAAGTAAATATCAAAAGTTGTAGATTTAGTTTAAAATTTAATCTTAGAGAACATAACACTAGAATGATGCCTGGGAAAATAGACTTTCTGTCTGTTAAGTTATTCTTCTTATGTTCCTATGTCCCCCAAATGGGGCTGAGGGCGTCCACAGTGACTCTCCATTCCGATCGGTCTTGTGCTGTGCGCTTGACTTCACTCCAGGTTTTGCCTATTTTCTTCGCTTCGTCTATGACAGTACATCGCCAGGTTGTTGTTTACTACTATAGGAGGTACTTTTCGGAGTGCGTGGCCTATCCATCTCCACTTGCAACGTTTGATCTGTTGGTCGATCGGGATTTCGCGGCAAAGGTCTCGCAGGTCTATGTTTGAGACCTTATCAGGCCAGTATATACCCAGAATGTGGCGAAGACAACGGTTTACAAAAACTTGGAGTTGGTGCGAGATGGGCTTGGTCACTTTTCATGTTTCGCACCCGTATAGAGAAGTACGGACTTTACATTTGACCCGAATATCTTAAGCTTAATTCTGCGGGTAAGCTTTCATGTCTGCCATATTGGTCGAAGTTGTGCAAAAATTTCCCTGGCCTCAGCGATCCTCGAAGCAATGTTCTCTTCTGTGCTACCTGCTTCCGACACGATGCTATCAAGATATGTAAACTTTTGAACGCGTTTCACTACTTATGTGTCTATAAAAGCAGTGGTGTTTCGTTCTTTGCTCCTGATCGCATCTCTTGGGTCTTCTTAATGTTTACTTTAAGCCCAATTTTTTCTGCTTCTACCTTTAAATCATCGAGCTTGGATTGCATGTGAGCGCGTGTGTGACTCCGCAGACATAGGTCATTAGCATAGTCTAAATTTTCCAAGACGTTGTTGATTCCCCATTCTATCCCTCGACGATCGTTCTCATATATGCGAAGCATCACTTCATCAAGAGCAATCAAAAAGAGGAGAGGTGATAGAAGGCATCCTTGTCGAACACCGGTGAGCACAGTGAAGTCATCGGAGATAATCCCATCGTGTGTTACTCTACACGTGTAGCCTGTATATGGCTTTGAGGAGATCTAATATTTTCGACGGGACACCAATATAAATCAGACGCGACCATAGACTGAGCCAACTCAACGTATTAAAAGCTTTTTCAAAGTCCACAAAAGTGAGGTATACCTCTCTTTGCCATTCTGATGCTTGTTCAAGAATGATACGAAGAGTGTTGACTTGATCGGTGCAGGAGCAGTTCGGGCGGAAACCTGCCTGCTCATTGCATAGGAGCAGTTCTACTGTTTTCGATAACCGGTCCAGGAGAACCTTGCAGAAAACTTTAGAGCAAAGTTATTCCTCTCCAGTTTTCGCACTCATTCAGGTCACCTTTCTTGGGTACAGTTATTAGAAGTCCTGTTAAGTTATATGATAGCAAAAGAGTTCATTTACAAATATAGCTATTATTAAGTAACATCAATAAATTGTATCAACAGTTTAAATTGGAATACCCTAACACAAAAGTTCTTTTCTACAAATATATATTACTACTTATAAATATATATACTAAGCAAAACCACCAAAACGTTTGTATCAGTAGACGAAAACATGAATGCCCCAAAAGCACGTTTTATATGCTCAAAAAGAGGACATTCAACAATACAGATTATATTTAAAGCGCAGATTTAAATCGGCATCGCCAAAACCAGACACAACAAAATATCATGCCTTTATTTTAACTGCTAAAAGTATTATGATAAAACGCACGAGTAACAGTGAAACATTTAAAATTGTATAAATTTGTAAATAAATTTGTATTTGTAACTAATTATAAAAAATAATTCGTTTTGTTTTAAATATCTAGTTTGATACTAAAGATAATTATCTACTTACTCGCACAAGTGGCGGTCATCAGACGCAGAACGCCACCCTTCGGCAGTATTTTCAGTCTAGCTCCTAATCCACTTCTAAGTCTATTATAAAAGTTGGTAAGAATGTTCTATACAATATAAGCTATTTACGAAAATGGTAAAAAAATATTTTCGTTTCCAAAAATACAATAAAAGAACTCATTAAATTAAATAATAAATCTTTTGATGTAATTATTTAAATATATAATTTTATGACTCTACGAGCGGCCTGCCCTCGCTACGCTCCGGGTATTTAAAGCAATAATAAATATAATTGATGTCCCAATTTGTCTTTCTGTAATTTTGTAGTTTTTCATTATTTGCAAAAAGAGAGAGAAAGTGAGAAAAAGTTATAAAAAGAAAATGATAGAATGAAAAAGAAAAGAAAAGCGACAGATAATATAAGAAAGAGGAGAGAGCAAAAATAAAATTGGATAAATAAAGGAGAGAGAGAGAGATATTATCGAAAGAAAGAAACCGAACAGAGACTGACCATTCTGAACAGAGATGAAGACAAATATTAAAGAGAGAGGATGAGAGACACATTCTCTCTCTTTTGTAGTATTGTATTGTTTATAAAAGTACATTGTAGTATATAAGAGGAAGAGAGACGGAAATACTATACTTCTCTGAGTGAAAGAATTCTTATAATCGGATTAGTAACAACGAAATGGCCATATTCAATTAATTAAAAAATGCACATGGCAACACTAAATCATTTATGTCACTCACGAAAAGTGTAGTTTTCTATCTGCATAAAAAAATTAAAATCGGATTAGAAGTTCCTGAGAAACCCTTCAATTTATAAAGTGACTTGGTTATGGCACTTAAATGGCCATATCTTTTTAATTAGAATATTTATGGCAACACCACATAGCCTATGTTACCCGGAAAAGATGTACCTTTCTCTCGGTGAAAGAATTTTCAAAATCGGTTCAGTACTTTTCGAGCCTATTCGCAGCAAACAAACATACAAATATACAAACAATCAAATCTTTCCTCTTTATATAATAGTATGGATATAGATAATAGGCTTTGAAGTACTGCACGCCAACCGGTTGTCGAAAATTTCAAAGTCCCACAACTCTTTTACTAGTCATTATATTACAAAAATATTTGGTACGCGTATCAATAATATGTATAGGTAGAACATACTTAAATATTACTAAAACCGGAAACATCGAATTTCTTTACCTGTCCGCGTGGTGTGCCCCATTAGTAAGATGATCATGTTTCATATAAGACTATCAATAAGTTGAAGCTTTTGTTATTATGAATGCCTTTTGTTAGGGCTCCTGACAAGTACATACATGTCCCTTACCTTAGTCATACAATAGCAGTAGTTTATATATTCTAACGTATTATCTTACAACACATAATTCTTGATAACAACTCCTTCGCAGTATTCAGAGCTGAGTGTATACCATAGTATGAGAGCCTGAGAGAAGGACGTTAACATCGAAAATTTGAATAAAATCTGTGCAAGGACATTGTAATGGGTAACATTAAGAATATCCAGTGTGGTGGGGTTGGGAGATATCAGGATCATTACCCATTATTGGCCCACAGCTGAGAAGGTTAGGTAAGGTTTACTTTTTGGTCTCCTCACGATGTTTTCCTACACCGTTAAAGCAAGTGAGATTTTATTTATTTAAACATACAAAGTCAGAGCTGTATACCATATACATTTTATACTGTAATACAGATCTTAAATGCCTCGGCTCTCGTACTTTCGTATTCAAAGGCGATATATTGATAATATATCGCCTTTGATGATATTGAACTGTAGTGTTTGGTGCTGTTCATCTTCAGTAATTGAACACGTAAGTCATCTGGTAAGAATACTTTATGAATTACTAATCAAGGGATAAAACTAGATCTAAGATTACAGTATAACTAAAGCAGTGTAAGGTCAACAGATACAAAAAACTATCCAATTGTTTGTTCATAATAAAAAATATATAAACTTCTTTCATCTTAATATTATAAACGTGAAAAATCATAATTTCCGCTATCAATAATAATAAAATATTAAATATTAAAATATTGGAAGTTAAATGTATTATTGTTAACACGTGTGAAGACAGGGTCAGTCGACCAGTATTAAAAAAAAAACATTAAAAAAGTACCAGCTGTAAATAACATTGCTCTTCAGAAACCAGAGTCCATTTATCATCGTTAGAGGTAATATTACTTTACTGAAACCAAAACATCAGCTACTTTGTCTCTGAAAAAGCTTTGAGATTTCCTCATTTTCTACGTGACGTTTTTGTAAGGTAGTTTTACAAAATACTAGTTACATGTGAGAGGAAATAACTATTGCAATTTGGACATAAGTTCGTTTTTCATGTTTTATTTACACTTTCAATTTTATTAAATATTCAATACTTCAAAAAAAAAATCATGAAGGGATCCTTTAAACCTCCCTAGCTTGGTCACTAGACACTGCTTGGGTTTCTCTCGTAATTGTAAGAGATCATAATGTTTAGTTATTTATCGGTTCAGTAGCAGTATCTATGTTGCGTTTACCCAATAGTCCATTTAAAATCACCCCTTGTAGTGTTTTCAATATACCCCCTCACCTTCTATGTTGTCCAAGTTACAGATATTATTAAAAGTGTACTATTTCTGACCAATGCAATGAGAAAAATCAACAAGAAAACCTTTTGTTTGTATTTTTAGTCGACATGAAGATCTAGAAAACTGCTTTATATTTACACAAGTATTTTCTAGTCCATAGTGTTCTTTCAGAGTTGGAAAAATGTTTAATCTCGCTCCAACTACGCTTTCTATTATTAGAGATATTGATGTAACAATTCTAAACATCACAGAAATCAACTAGCAGAGTTGATTTTCTTTTTAAATAGGTATAGTAAATAGACAAAAAGTATGAAAGTTTATGTTAAAGTAGTAGTAGGTTATGCACCAATTCTACCTCCTGTGTCGCTCAATAAATCCTTACAGAATGGTTGCCTGTAAGAGATCGCTATTAGTGATTAGGCCGCCCTTGCACATCTTTATACTATATTTATAATTAGTTTTTAGCTTCTCTATTTTGTGTGTAATAAAGTATTTTTCATTTTCATTTCATTCAAGTCGACGTAAAGCCATTCACAAAATTTCCTGGAAAACTATACTATACTATGTTAGTACAGCTTATAAAGTTTCTGTGTCCATTTCATTCACAAAACTTGGCTATGGATAATTTAATATTTATAATAAAAACATAAAGAAGAAAGAACATTTCTGATTCTGACAATTTAACATATTTATTAAAAAAATCTTAGTTTTGTGGCAAGAACAAATAATAGGTCGGGGAAAAAGTCTTTTCGCATTATAGGATGTATGAACTTGTAATACAATCTCTTTGGCTATACTATTCGTATCTGCCTGGTTTTGGTATCATTCAAAGTTTACATTCTAAAGAAGATAATTCCAAATTGAAATTAGGAAAATGTGTGATTTTTATTTGTTTTTCGTACTGTGAAGATGAGTGAATGTAATGAAGAAAATCGATACATTTTAAAATTTTCCTACAAAAAAGGTAAAAATGCAACGCAAGGCCCAAAAATAATTTGCGATAATTATGGACCAAGTGCAGTGTCTGTGAGAGTAGCACAAATTTGGTTTAAGCCTATTCAATCCAGAAATTTTGATGTCAAAGATGGACCTCGCTCTGGTCGCCCTATTACGGATAAAATGGATGCCATTTTTGAAAAAGTGGAGCAAGATCGGCATATCAGTAGTTACGACGTAGCTGAAGAACTGGGAATTGGCCACAAAACAGTTTTGGGGCATTTGAAAAAAACTGGGTACACAAAAATGCTCGATATTTGGGAACCTCACGAGCTCACTGAAAGAAACCTAATGAACAATGTATTCATTTGTGATTCTTTATTACGACGTGATGAAACCGAACCATTTTTTAAGAAGCTGATAACTGGTGATGAAAAGTGGATCACGTACGACAAGAACGTGCGAAAATGGTCGTGGTCAAAGGTCAGGCTTCACAGACTGTGGCGAAACCCGGGTTAACTCGCAACAAGGTGATGCTGTGTGTGTGGTAGGATTGGAAGGGCATTATTCATTATGAGCTGTTACCACCAGACAGGACCATCGATTCTGAACTCTACTGCGAACAACCGATGAGATTAAACCAAGAAGTTAAGAGAAAGCGGCCGGAATTAATCAACAGAAGGGGTGTGGTTTTTCATCATGATAACGCTAGACCTCACACATCTTTAGCCACTCAGCAAAAATTAAGAGAGTTTGGCTGGGAGGTATTAATGCATCCACCGTATAGCCCTAACCTTGCACCTTCAGATTTCTACCTGCTTCGGTCTCTTCAGAATTCTTTAGGCAGTGTCAGGTTAACATCACGAGAGAACTGCCAAAACTACTTGTCGCGGTTTTTTGATTAGAAGCCCCAAAATTTCTATAGCAATGGCATCATGTCCCTACCTACAAGATGGTAAAAATTTATCGAACAAAATGGTAGCTACATACTTCAGTTAAATGTTTATTTAAAACTATATTAAAAAATGTTTTGAATTTTCTTAAAAAATACAAAGATATTTTTTCCCCAACCTATTATTTTGTTATTAGTACGGTATAACATTTTCACGTTTGTTGATTTTTTTATTTTAAAAACGAATAGTTACGGACCTTACGGAATTCTTAAACTTTCGTATGAAAGGCGTTTGATGTTTGAATACACTTCGAAACTTCTGTTGTGACGTGGCCAAAAATAACCTCTAATCTATATCTATACTAATATATAAAGCTGAAGAGTTTGTTTGTTTGCTTGAACGCCCTAATCTCAGGAACTAGTGGTCCGATATGAAAAATTCTTTCAGTGTTATATAGCCCATTTATCGAGGAAGACTATAGGCTATAAATCATCGCGCTAAGACCAATAGGGGCGGAGCATCAAGCGGATGTAGCCGCAAGGGTCGACTAGTAAGTAATATTTTGTAGAAAGTGTGAAATATAATTTTACACGTTTTCGCTATTACCAAGAAAAAATTCAGTATGTGACATATCTTTCAGTTCTACACCACGCTTCAAAAGATTGCTCAGACGAAGTCGCGGGACAAATAACGTATACAGACATATCTAGAACCTTTTATTCAAGTTGGTTAAATAAGTACAGTACTTACAATGTCTCTGCCAGTTGAAGTTGTGTTGTATCTCATGTCGCATTCCACGCCAGAGCTTCGTGACTATGAGACAGTAAGCGAAGGACATGATGAAGAACGGGATCAGGAGCAGAGCCGCATCCAGGCCAAGATTGAATGCTCTCTCCAGTTCCAAACTTGCCCAAACTTCTCTGCATTTGTAGGCTGTAAAATATTAACCATATTAAACTAACAAATCTCACACAAGGACACATAATCAGCACTTAAGTGTCTGAAATAAGAGAGATCCAATTTCAGTTCAGTCAATTCTGAACGGCTTCAGAGAGCACGAACGATTTGAGTAGATTGTAATAACTAAATGAGGTAATTTTTTAAAAAATATGACGTCATATCCTTGTACGTGTAATTTTTTTTGAAAATCTTTAGTTTAAATGTACGGTGAGTCCATCCTTAAACCTGCTCCTGAATATCGCCAGCCCAGGCACTGCTCGATATATAGTAATAGTAATACTATTTACTACAATATATGCCGCCTCAACCGTACAAATTTTCATGCGGTTTTCATGAGTAGATACAGGAAAGTTTAGGTGTATAATTTGTTAAGATGATAATAGTTGTTAAATATGTCGGAAAAGGTCAAGCCGCCTAGGAACTTTAATCGAAAACTTATGAGTATGTATGATACTTCAAATAATACGTTTAATAATAGGGGTTAAAGTATGAAAGTGCCGTTTTATTATAATAAGTATTTCGTATTGACATAGAACGAAAGAATGGTTTGAGATTTTTGAGTGAAACTTTTTTCACATGGTACCTATGTAGTTTTTCTTTTAAAAATGTGCAACATTCGATTATCGACTTTCAGATGTTTTTTTATTCAGCTTAGACAGAAAGATAGATACTTCGAAAATTCGAGAGATTTTTGAATACGAGTTCCGACGCGGAACTAACGCGGCAGAAACAGCTCGCAATATCAATGTTGCGTTTAAAGAGGGGACTGCTAATGAACGCACCGTGTGATTTTGGTTTAAACGCTTTCGTGATTGAAACTGTGATTTGACTAACGAACCACGTAGAAGACTGCCCACACAGATGAATATCAAAGAGATGATGGAAGCCGATCCGAGCTAAACTACGCAGGAATTAGCTGCATGGTTTAAAAATTAAAAAATATGAAAAAATTTGCCTCATGTTTTAACTGATCTGCAGAAAAAAACGCTTGTTGAAATTTGTGTTGCCTTTTTGAATTGATACAGAAATGAAGAAATATTGGATCTAATTGTGATGAAAAGTGGATTCTTTACAATAACCGTAAGCGAAAAATGCAATGGCTGACCCCAGCGACAAATGCCGCGACAGTGCCCTAAAGCAAAGCTTACCAATAAAAAGGTAATGGTAACTGTTTCGTGGTCTCAGCATGGTGTTATTCACTATAGCTTTCTCCGATCTGGTCAAGAAATAACGGCAGATGTCTACTGTGCCGAACTCCGAACAATGATAGCAAAACTAGCAGTGAAACAGCCCCGACTGATGAATCGATCTTCACCATTATTACTCCATGATAACGCGAGACCTCATACAAACGGAAGGAACGGCAATTAGAAACCATTCGTCACCGTCCGTATTCGCCAGACCTTGCTTCAATGGACTACCATATTTTTCGTGATTTGGACAATTTCCTACGTGATAAAAAGTTTTCTTCTCAGGAGGCAGTACAAAATGCTTTCATACAGTTTGTCGAATCTTCTATCGCAAAGACATAATTGATCTTCCTCTTAGATGGCAGCAATGTATAGATAAAAATGGTAATTATTTTGATTAAATAAATATGTTTAATTAAAAAAAAAAAAGAATTTCAAGTTTTCAGTGCAAATTGGCAATTTTATACTTTAACCCCTAATATTTTTTTTTTAATGTATAACATATATTTTAATAAGTGTTACACGAAGCTATTTTAAAATACTAATGTAAAGGAACAAACTGAAAACCAACGCTGTGACGTCACGGCAAATGTTAAGCTTCCAATGTTTTGCTTGCAACTTTCTTATATTTTTTTCCATAAGAACTTTTTACTGACAATAACATACACAAGAAAAAATAATTAGCTCTCGAGTTTTGAGCTTAGCAACACATTTGGCGATTCATTTTTATTTATATAGCTAGATAGTATAGCAATATGGAGATAATACAGAGTTTTATCTAACTTTTAACCAGTTCTTGGTTTAGGATTTTAGTGGGTTAAAAATACACTAAAATAAACGAGCATATGATAGGAAAAATCTTTATTAAGCTTTTCAGTTCACTATTTAAACTGACTCGAAAATACTGAGGCTCCGTTTCCACCAGTAACGAACAAGTATGCGTAGCTAGGGATGAGTTTGTTAAGAACCAATACAACCGCCTCGCTCAAAGTATGAAAAATGAATGGATTCTATGTTTTTTGCGAAAAATCGTATCCCAACACGTTGTTCGGTAGAACATTATACACTTCGTACGATGTATTAAATTGAACTAACATTAGATACTCGTGTATGCTATTCTATTTAAATTTCATCCAAGCTGGTTTCCGCTATAAGCTTAGTTAGATCACGTTTTAAGTATCAAATTTCACTCTTATATATAAGATCCAATATCGAAAGATTTCATTTTTTCCTACACATAAAATGCATATTTGTCGGAGAAACGAAGCTAGGTAGGTATTGTAATATTATAAGGGTGATTCGAATGTACTATACTTTACGCAACGGATGCACAATGGATGGCCTGTCAAAAGCTACGGGCGCAATACGGTCAGGAAACTTTATATCTATATGTCGACGAAAATCGTCATTGCCATCTATGGCGTTCTTTCTCGGCCCTTTATATACCTTTAATAGTCTGACTGTAGTCTTACTCTTGCGCGGTCTCTCAAGGAGTGAAGTTGTCTCTGGATAGTGTTAGTGCTGGGAGTGCTGGCCGATTAAGGTCACGTGAGTGAGTGAGACAATGTAGTTGCCACGTCTTGTGTTAGGTTATTTTATGTGAGTTTAACCTTGGGTTTAATTAGAGAGCCTAGCAGTGGAGGCTTCTGTTAAAAGACGTCTTTAAGCCTACACCTTGGTCACAAGTCCAAGGCAATTGTTAAAGATCACAATGTTTACTTTTTTATCGGTTCAGTAGCAGTATCTATCTACGATGCGTTTACCCAATAGTCTATTCAATATCATCACTTCTAAAACTATCTAAACTATATTCTTTATTGCACTCAAAATATATACAGAAAAATAAATAAGATACTAGGCAAAGGCGAACCCTATCCCTATAAGAGGTCTCTACCCGTCAACGTATGATCTTATGAGGAAGAGTTATGTAATTGAAGGAGAGAGTTACATAATGGGTATTATATTGCGGACAGGATTTGATGAAAAAAGTTTTAGTAGACGGCAGCTAACATTAGGTCTGAGAAAAAATAGAAAGTTGCGCATTGTGAGCGTTCTGCGTGCATGTATTGGCAGTTCCATTCGTGAAGAAACAGACGCGCGGGAATTGAAACGTCGCATAAGAACCAATCGTTTGTGACGCGCTATTCTCACCTTGCGCTCATCGCTAAAAAGGTTCTAATAGTGACTTCTGCGCATTCAAGGTCTATACGTACGCGTACGTAAAAGGAAAACAGTTTACTTGATATATTTCGTTCAATAAGACTTAGTAGCTGCGACTTGGCAACGTCTGTCATCCGCCACAGCTACCAGCATACCTTTTGTATTTATATTTTATATCCGACTATAACTCTCGCATCCATGAGGTGTATTCAAAGTTTTTACTTTCTTTCATTCATACTCTACCCGTAACTGTGAATCATATATCTCTCATCGTTAAAGCAGCGCTCGTAAGAAACATTTTCGTTCGACCTTTTTTTCGATTTACTTTGCAAGTCTGACTACCACGATAAAGTCTTTTCATTTTATGGGGTACTATACACAGTATATATAGGCACAAAAAAATTAACTTTCTATTGGTAAAAGGATTTTCAAAATCGGTTCAGTAAATCCCTAAAGAGAGACCCTACAATCTCACAATCTATACCTTTTTATAATATTAGTATACATGAAAACACTGCAATTTTGAAGCGACAATGGCAAAAGTATTGCTTATTCTTTTCGCCTGGGTAGTCGCCATATTATTTTAAATCTGACTACTGAAAGCTAAACGCGGGTAGCTTTGCTGCACAATTACACTCAAAAGACTACAATATTATACAATCTGGACGAGAGCCGAGCAGTGTCTAATTATTAATATTCGATAATCGAGATATTGTTTAAATTATATTTAATATCAATAGTTTATTGTATTAATATTTTAATAAAACCTAACACTACGAAAGGCGAGAGTCCTTTATCCTCTCGTCGCCAAGTTGCAACTACTTGAGTTAATTATGAAGTTAGTACAAAGTACCTGTTTGATCTGGTACTTTGTACTAACTTCTTGAAAAACAACTAGAAGTCTGGGTAGTTCTTTACTTTATATAAAAAACTTTGCATCTTGTTAAAAATTTATATATCATTAAGGACTAGTCGATCTCCTGATTTCTTCCACGTAGTGTTTATGTTCATTTACCTAGTTTCTAATATAATTATATATTCTAATAAACTAATTTATTCATTTAACTCTTATCTATATTTCGCGTGGGGATCCCTTGGCGTCTAAAATAGACAGAGACCTCTCACTGGTGGACGCTATGCTCAGCAGTGAGAGATGTTGGGCTGCAATGGTTTCCTTTCGAGAGACAGTGATGGCTCTAAAGGAAGCCAAAGAACGTGAGGCAGCGGTTCTCACAATTCCTACAAGCCGAAGAAAACAGGGTACTAGAAGGGAGCACTTTGCACAATCTCTTCCCTCGCTATAAAATTTCAATTATTTTAAATGATATGATACCCTGTGACGTCATGGTTATGTGCGCGAGCGATCCCATGTCGTCCCATTATAGCGGTGAGAGAGCGATGGTTTTTATTGGGTATTTTGACAGTGCGCCAGTGAGCCTCACATACCCTCTCGTTTTATAACTGGAGGGGAGGAATGCGTAAAAAAAGCTAAGTATATTTCACCGTAAAATTGTAAAAACCATTAGATTATCTATCTCGCGATATGGTAAATAGTAAATCGTAACATACTGCTTACAAATTAACGCATTATTTTTGGGTTGATTATAATCTATCGATGTGAAACCATTACATCACATTCAATAATTTTAACGAGATTTGGATGTATGTTTCTCATAGACACAATACGGCTGAACAGTTTTCGTCCCAATTTGGCCTACAGATACTGTATCACCTGGATTAACACATAGCCTACTGTTTAAAATTTAAGTATACTTGGTAAATAGACCTGTAAGTGCGGGGCCAGTTGATTAGTATATTATGTAAAAAACATTTTTACCATAACGTGAAAGCAAAATAAATTTTCTTCCATTCTAACTCGATTTACTTGCGTCTTGACGCATAAAACCTAATTATAAAGGTTAATCTAATATTAGAAGACAGCTACGAAAAAGCTTTTAACTGTAAACTGAAATCAAACTGGAGTAAGGCTGCGTTTCTAACAGAGAGGTGCGAGGAATGTGATTTTCAGAAACAATAGAATCTTTGAACAATAATCCAATTGTAGTTGAATTTCCGTTAAACTTTGTTTAACTGTTTCATGTGTGAAAACATTTTTATTTTTAAAGTGGTTAACGAAGATGGCCGATATTGTACACTTAGGGTAGTAGTAAAGTCAGGAGGTAGCTGCTTGAGATGTCTTATAAGTGCATACAAGCAGGCCGCATGAAAAAATTAATTAATGCAGTGACTATTGATACGGATATACGGATGTATAATATATTATTACTTATCCGTATATCAGGTTTATATAACCAAATGTCACTCGTGATTTCTGTGATTTATTCCACAGAGTAAATATTTAGTAGTGTTGCCGATTTGCAGGATTTCTCCCCGATTTCAGGATATTAAAAATAAAAAAAAAATATTTTTTTTTTTTATTTCATTTCCATCTAGTATACATATCATTTACATTTTTAGGACCTCAATTTAAGCATTATATTACTTGTGTTGGGAGATCTCGCTCTTCCAAAAGAATGAAACATGTAAGCCCTACATGTAATATTAATATACTAAACAAATTTCAAACAATTTCAACTATCTTTTCAATGAAATACTAAATGTTTAGTGTGTGTGTGTGTGTGAGCTGTATGTAACTGTCAAAGTTTATAATTTTTTTATTTGTAATAATGCTTCTGTCTCTTCATAATTTAAATTAGTAATCCATAATAACCTTTTTGCAAGAATAACTATTTAATGTATAAATATTCAGTTTGTTGTTAATTTGATTATAAATTTCACGAGATATAAAAGGATGTCGACTAGCAAACGTGGTTTGAGATCGATCGAAAAATTTATACTCACAAAAAAGTATGGACAAATATGATAAAATTTAATAGTTATAATTTCATTATTTAAATAATGAATAAATATTTGATACTAAAAATAAAAAAAGGAGGTTGGTTAGGTTATGTTAGGTTAGGTTAATCCAAACAGCAGCGGGTGCTTTGGGGAGATTGCTCCCAAATATAGGAGGTCCAAGTGTGACATGCAGGCGACTATACACCGGAGCCCTTCGCTCGATGGCATTGCACGGTGCACCCATATGGGCAGGTACTCTCAGCCCCGGCACTGTGGCCCTGCTGCGGCGACCGCAGCGGACCATGGCTTTGAGAGTTGTCCGGGCGTACCGGACCGTCTCATTCGAGGGTGCATGCGTGCTTGCAGGAGTGCCACCGTGGGACCTCGAAGCGGAGGCTCTCGCGGCGGTACAGACGGCGTGCATTGTCACGTTCGGAGGATGGAGGAGACCCGCTGCAAATGGTCCTGACTCAGTGGAGGCGAGAGGCACACGAAGACGTGCTTCAAAGATGGGAAGAGAGGTTGGCGAACCCGGGGGCTAGCCGGGAATTAGTGGCCGCGATCAGACCTGTCCTTCGCGATTGGTTGAGTCGTGATGTTGGTACCCTAACATTTCGCCTGACAGGTGTTGACGGGTCATGGGTGTTTTAGTCGATACCTGTGCCAGGTGGTGATGAGAGAACCGTCCTCCACCTGCCATCACTGTGGGGACGGTGTGGAGGACTCGGCAGATCATACACGCCGGGTCTGCTCCGCATGGGAGGAGCACCGTGCTGCGCTGGTTGCAGTCATTGGGGGAGACCTGTCGTTGCCGACCGTGGTGAGAGCTAAGGTCGGTAGCGAGCACGCGTGGCAGGTGGTAGAGGCGTACGCTGAAACCGTGATTTCTGCCAAAGAAGCTACAGAGAGAGCCCGGGAGGCTAACCCCGAGGCTCCACTGGAACGCAAAAGGCGGGTAGGTCGTCGGCGTCGCGCATTTATTGCGGCAATGCCGCCGTAGCGTGTGTGTGTACGATGTGCGACGTGGGCTTATGGGTGACGGACGGGGGTTTCTGTCGCTCATGGGAGGCCCTAGTGCAGGTGCGCGCCCCTTTGTGTTCCAGGGGTGACACTTTGCGGAGTAAATAGGGAGGTATTACGTCTTCCCCCAGAGGAGTGTCCGGTTGTGGACAGGTGCCGGCAGGTCGCGGAACGAAGTCGGTACTGTAGCTTGCCCTCGCCGGTAAAAAAAAAAAAAAGGTTAATCCAAACAGAAGGATGAGCCCCGCGAAGCAGGGCGATGTAGACTGGATTCCGGAATAATTTTTCTTCCTTCCTCTCCTTATTCCTAAAATATGAGTCTCAAGCAAAAAAAATTGGGGGTGATAAATGTTGGTTAGGTTATGTTTGGTTAGGTTAATCCACCCAGAAGGGGGACGTAGACTTTCTAATATCGAGTATCAATTAACAATTTTTAACTTCAATCATATCTTAAGATTATTATAATTAATTATTAATTAAAATATTTAATTAATACGGTTACTGGAAAAAAAAAATTTTGACGCAGTCCAAAATTAATTCATCAGACAAAACTCCATAAGACATTTATAAGAAATTCCTTCAATATTTTTTGATTATGAATGTATAAATTTGTGGAATTTATATACACGAATAATTTTACATTTCAGAATTGTAGAGATGAAAAAGTTCCATATTATTAAAAACGTAAATTCTTTGTATATCAAAGTAGAAATTTATTCATTGTTGTTGGATGAAAGTTATGTTTTCCAAACTTTATTATTTTATGAAAAATGTTATATGAATTCTCTCAGTCAATTTGTTTGTATGATAAAGTTTATGGCTTGAGCTTGAGAGCCGAGACTGAAGTTAAGGTATAAGGTTTAGAGTAAGTTATTTGCCATTTTATTTTACGCTACTTTAGCTTTTTGTATCAAAATAGTTTATTCAAAGAAGCAGTGGATAGTCTAGTGGTTTAGACATCTACTTGGCGGGTCACACACACTTCTGACTTTTCTAAGTTATGTATGTTTTAAACAATTAAATATCATTTGCTTTAATGGTGAAGTGAAACATCGTGATGAAATCTGCACTCCTATAAGTTCTCCATGTCCTCAAAGGTGTGTGAAGTCTGCCAACCTACATTATCTAACGTGGTGGACTATGGTCTAATCTCTCCTCCTCATTCTCAGCTCAGCAGAGGGCCTTTCAAATATTGATGATGAAATTGATGATGATGATGATGAACTGCATAGTTTATTCCAATATAAATAAAAAAAATAAGTCAGTTATTTTAAGTTAGTATCTATTGGAAGGAAGCACCTATTCATTAACTTTTTCTGAATTAGTTTTAGTTATTCTTATTATAAACACAGTAATTTCAGGTTTTCAGTTACCAAGATAATTATAGTGTCTATCTTAGTATAGATGGTGATAGTAACCTTAAATATTTTGCCATAAATGGGTTATTACTAATATCACTTTCTTGTTTTATTTCATAAGTAAGTACTACTAATAACAGAGAGAGGGTTAGAGAGAGTGGGGCGTCAGAACTTATAAATTCTAAAGAGATGAAAGTTTCTTCGTTTTATCGCCACACCTTGAATATTTTACATTGATGCTGCTCTTATGGGTCGTAGTAAGATGGTATATAGCCTATAACCTTCATCGATAAATGGCCTATCCAACATTATATTTAAAATAACTTCAGATTTTATAAAAGCAGAGCCAAAATATATTTTGACATGTCAAGTTTAAAAACCTAAAGTAGTTTTATATAACCTAACAATTGAAAATTGTTCTTGGCACTCCAACATAACCTATAAAATGTTATCTTTATACATAAATTGACTGAAAATATTAAACAAAACATTCAGTATAAATGTGAACGCGTTGAGTTTGAAAAGAGATACATTTTATGATTTTGGTCACAGTTTTAGTTTTGTATTTGTTTGTAAAAATGTTGTTTTAAACTACCATATTTGTAAAGAATATTGATAAATCTACTCTATTTTTCTATTTTTTGTTAGCAACACCTTTTATAAATTAGTATTCGTGAGTAGTTACGTAGAATTAGCATTCAAGATGAAAAAACTCTCAGGCGACTAGACTTTATCTTAATTTTTTTTTCATTCATAAATTATACCCCTTAAACTTTCCTACTCTATCTGTTGGTGAAAACCACATGAAGACCATTTAATGCTTATTAAGTTTATCGCAAACGGACAGACAGACGAGACGTGGGACTTTGTTTTATAATATAGTAACTGAACGATTAAATAGTTGAAAAGAATGGCAATTATAAAATTATGCCGTGCAGTATAATATTATTGATTTAATACATTTTGTACTAAAAAGCAGTGATGGCCCAGTGGATGAGACTTCAAGTCTAACTCGGGAGGTCCGAGGTTCGATCCTGGGCACACACCTCTGACTCTGAGTTATGTGTGTTTTAAGCAATTAAATATCACTTGTTTAATGGTGAAGGAAAACATCGTGAGGAAACCTGCACTCCTGAGAGTTCCCTAAAAGTTCTCAATGGTGTGTGAAGTCTGCCAACCCGCACTGGGTCAGCGATGTGGACTATGGCCTAATACCCTCCTCATTCTGAAGAGGAGACCCGGCTCAGCAGTGGGCCATTAAAGGGTCGTGATGACATTATGTACTAGTAAAGTCATTCGGTGCTGCTAGCAACTTTGCAGTAAATATTGATATGAAGCGCGAGACGAGAGGAGCGCGCAACACTTAATTGGTTCTTACGCGACGGTTCTATTCCGGTGCGCCTGCTATTGTCAAAATAGTAAACGCCGTACTACTAACTTGGTTAGATATTAGGTAGCGAGGTCAAACAGTGGAGGCAACAAGCTCGAGACATTCATAGGCTACATGTTTAAAATTTAGTAAATATTAATAGAATTCTATATTCGCTGCAAATATTGAGCATTTCATTTTTAAATTCCAAGTCCTAAATTGACAATGACTGAGGTTTGTGGCAAAGGCGCTGCTTTAAACAGCTCTTATCATATAAAAATTCTTACGGTATTAGTTACCAAACTCCTCCGAAAAAGATTAACCTATTTTTATGAAATTTTGTGTGTAATTCGGGCAGGTCTGAGAATCGGTCAATATCTATTTTTTTTATGGTAGATGCAAACAAGCAGATGGTCCACCTGATGGTAAGTGTCTATCATCCTCCATGGACATCGGCAAAACCAGATACCCTCTTATGTTGTCGATGCACTGCATCCTCGAAGGTAGGGTGGGGAGGAAGAGTAAAGAAAAAAATGCTGCGGTTTCAGCGGACCCTAATCAAGAGCCTAGAGTCCACTAGATCCGCATTAATAACTGGATGGAAGAGGGAGGGTGTAAGTCTGGCGCACTTACCGCTCGACCGGAACGGACACGTGTAATAATTTATATTTATCTGTTTTTATACTCCTAAGTGATACTGATAAGGGTGGCTCACCCACATTTTTTTTTAATTTATATGGAAAAACAACATTTGTCTGATCAGTTAGTATTATATGTAAATATTAAGACTCATCTCTAAATCTCAAGACTAAATCTTAGACAATAAAAACACGTGATCCCGTATAAGAAACTAAAATAATATACTTGCGTCACTTTAGACAATACTTATTGTCGGATATAACTTGTCATACTTAACGATCCAGGATAATGTAAAGAGACAAAACCTCCAACAGATGGTGGGGTAGTAATAAAATAAAATGAGAATTGCTAGCCAATTCGAGACGTGAAGCAAACCAATAAGAATCGTTAGCCAATCAGAGGCGAACAAAAATAATTATGTGTTGCAATGATATAGTGAAGGTGATTTTGAATATTATCTTAACAAAATATACGCGGCAATATGACAGATGTTGAATAAAGTTAGAGGTCATATATCTCGGAAAAAAAAAGGAAAAAGAGAGATGACAATTAAAAAACACTAAGACAGAGAGAGAGAGAGAGATATTGAATGAACTATTGGGTAAAAGCAACGTAGACATCGCTACTGAACCGATAAATAACTGATTTTTTTTACATACTATAGGTCTGTGTTGACCATGTGACCATGCCATGCCTGATGTTAAGAAACCATAGTCTAGGATGGAATACAATTACGAGAGGAACCTAAGCAATGCCTTGGATTTGTGACCAAAGTGTAGGTTTGAGGAAGCTTCCTACCTCATACCTATGTGAATATTCCCCTCCACTACCCAAGTTCTCTGTTTAAACCTAAGGTTAGGCTAACCTAAGTCTAACTCACGACATATATATGTCGGAAGCTATTAAAAAGGATATAGATGGATGGCCTATCTCAAAAGCTATACGGGCGCAACACGGTCAGGATATAACTAATCGTTACGATCTCGCACTTTTCTGACAGGAACCTAAGCAGTGCCTTGGACTTGTGAGCAAGGTGTAGGCTTAAGGAATTCCTTTATTCGATCGAGATACTCACCTCCACTGCTTAGTTTCACTGTTTAATCCTAAGATTAGACTAACATTAACCTAACCTAACACAAGGCTAACCTAACCTAAACCTAACTCACATCTCCGACATATATTATACTTAAGTTTGAGCTGATCTGATGATGAAGCCGGGGAATTGTGTTTATATGTTTTTTTATCATAAGTACTAAAAGACTTGTATTTTTTTTTTTTTATTTCTTTTAAAAATATAACTGTCTCTGGAACAGCTTTGTACGTGGAATCCATTTAAAACTTTAGTTTTCAAATGAAACCCTATTCGAAGTGAGGGTTGCTAGTCTAGTGCTAGGTCTATTATATGACATCGACCTCTGGGGTTTTGAACTATTCAATACACAAAAGCAACTAAGTCAATAACCTCTTCCATAATATAACGATAACGAACAAAAGCTTACTTCGTGAGCTAATTAATATCAGATCGAAGTAATTTTGTCATTGAAAGGACTTTTGTGAGGATGAATTTAGCTTGAATAGCTATATATACGTGGTATATAAATCTCGTAAAGAGCTCAGTTATATAGTGATTACAAACTCCCACCTTTGTTATCGTCTTAATCATCACATCTTACTAATGTTACTGCTATTAATATTACAGATGCTAATAATCTATAATATAGTTTGTTACTCAATCAATTAAAAAAATATTTAAATCTAAGTACGCGTAGTAAATAGCACACGCGCGAAGCCGGGGAGGGTTGACTAGTAGAAAGCTAATTATAAAAAGGGCGATAAATGTATTAAAGCTATACCGTGGCGAAAGATAGAATAAACTATGAACAAACAGCTCAGTAAATCTAATTAGACAACGTAAGTTCTTTAGTGTTCAAGTATTTCTTATTTATTGCCTAGGTAAAGGTCAATTACAAATAATACAATAAACACACCTTCGTATTTGTCTGCGGGTAAGTTAGGTAAGGTTAATATTTAGCTTTTTTCTCGGTGTGACATGGCAACACTGAAAAAAAAAACACTTTTTTATGGCAGTTAAGTGGCAAATGAGCAAACGGCCGATGTCTGTATTGCCGATGCGTTGACACCTCGAAGATAAGAGTAAGGAGGGAAATGAAGAGATGAATGCTAGTAGACCCTTAAGCGAGAACCCAGAGTTCACAATAACCGCAGCATTCACGGGATGGGAGGGGAGTGTGGCCCACATGCGGTTCGACTGGAACGTGTCAGAGACACTTGGCGGGTTGCTTCGCATACTGGCGGTTGCTAGCTCGTCGGGAAGAGATCCCCTACCAACAAAAGATGCTAGGTTACCCGCCTCTTACGATATACTCACCCAGCGGCAGAGGGGAATAGTAAGAATAGAGATAATATATGATTGGTTGGTATAATTCCTGTTATTTTATTTTGAAAATGCACTAATTCGATAAATTACTTGTATAATTTACACTAAAAAGATGAGAGATTAGAAATTAAATATTTATTAACTGTGGAAAAAATTGTGTGGCCCGAAACTTTTACACGCTACTATATACAAGGATAACTTAATGATAGTTTCTTTGATAATGGAATAGAACACTAAGGGTTTTCTGAAATTGTGAAAAAAGGGGATAAATTTTTTAATCATAAGAAATCTGGTGAAATTGTGATCTTTTTGATTGATCGTAAAGGTAGGGAACTGGACTTATTAAATATTTTATGTATGCTACCAGAGTTGTATATTAGACCTTGATCCGAACTTTGCAAAAGAAACCCTTTTATGACATTTAAGAGGCAAACGAGCAGGTCCACGACGGTGACATTGTCAATAGAAAAGTGTGTATATTGTATTATCAATACGTTGCCATCTTAAAGATAGAGTGGACCCTGAGTGAGTTCACAGGAACCGGAAAATTATTGGGGTGGAAGGAGGAAGGGTAAAAGTCTGGTAACGACGCGACGTTAGTGGCTACTGGAACGCATCAACAACACTTGGCGATCATCAGATTCACATGCTGTGGTCGCAAGTCAGACGGGGTTCCCCTACCACTAAGGGGTTACTTGCCTCTTATGAGATGCTCACCTTTACTTTCACCTCTTATGAGATAAGGAAAGAATGATATTCTAAGATAGGTAAAAAATCTTTTTACATATTTTCAGAAAACTTTTAAAGAAGCTTTCAATAATTTTACTATACCGCATACTCTATCATAAACTTTTCCTTCATTATTTATACTTTAGTGAATAGGTTTTAAAGTCCACAAACTCCTAATGATTACTCTCTTTACTACTACTAAAATCATAATGTCGATACAGGCGAGTATTCGTAAACGAATGACGCAATTAGGCTGAAACTCAGCTTATATACTAATGATGAGTCCGCAATTAGTATGACACTAAGCAAGCATCCCTATCCCCACTCCATCCCCTCCATTCCACGAACTTTTGGACCTCCCCGTGTATATAAAATGTTGCTAAGTGTCCCAATTAGTGTGGTACTTAACTTTTTGTACGGATATTAAAGAAAATTGGTACACAGATACAAAATACAGATTCTGGGTCTTTGGGATAGAAGGTAATATTTACATTTACACACGATTATAAAGTTATTACAAATTTAAATTATAATTTGTTGTGTAACAGACTTTGATTCATTTAATTTTTATATTACAAAACAAAGTACAACGTCGCGTTTGTCGGTCTTTTCGCAATAAACGCTAAGACTGAACGGGATTTCATTTGATTCTCACCAATAGACTAGATGAGTCACGAGGAATGTTAAGATGTATTATTTGTTAAGGTTTTGTGTAAGTTAATTGAAATATATCGCACCATCTGGGAGATTTAAACTCGAACGATGCGAAATTGCTTTTTGAGACATAATAAAAGAATGTATGATAGAATACTTGTTGGTATAATATACTCTATACGTGCAGAGCCGGGATACGTTGCTAGTATTACCATAGATTAAATAAACATTGGTATCAGCGCATAGTATAAAAGTTGGTAGTACATGTAAACGTATGCCGGCAACTAAGTTTAGGCCTGCTAAAAAAATAGCGGAAGAAAGTTGCACATTGTGAGCGTGTTGCGTGCCTGTATTGGCAGTTCCATCCGTGACCTCTACTATTTTGATAAATACCAGACGAGCGAGAACTTAAACGTCGCATAAGAACCAATCTCGTGTGACGCGTTACTCTTCCCTCGCGCCCCGGTAAAAAGGCCCTAATAGTGACTTCTGCGCATTCAAGATCAAACCTATACTTACGTGCCGGTAGCTATATTCGTTTTAATCCTTGGAAGGGGTGGGGGGTTCCCATTTATACATTAAGATTAAACATCCATTGAGGGTATTAAAAATATACAAAGAAATAAAGAAGGGGTACGTTGACGAAATCTGGTCACAAAAAAAATCGGCGAACTAGCAACAGTCTTCGTCAGCCGTTCCTAATTATACATTATTTCGATTTTATTTACACTCACAATTAATTTAAATATTAATTTAAAATACTCAACAATCTTCCACGAAAGTAGAATCCTCACAGGTCCAATCGAGCAACTTCATAATTGTAGATCTTCATAATAAGAAAACAACAGCTTCGTTATAAACAGCTTCATCAAAAAAAACACTCCGTCCAACAAAAAAAAACTTCGTCATAGAGACTGTGGAGTGTTTATTTTTCCATAAAAATAATAAAACTGTCACACGGTCACCGCATGGTACAAGTTTTGACTTATAAGTTTCGGGTTCTCCGAATGCTTAAGACCTCAAATGACAATAATCACAAACGCCATTATTCCATTTCCGTATGAAAGAATGGATTGTTATAAAACTCCGCGTTCTAATGAAAAGACAGCGTTCAAGGTTGCCACTTTCATCGGGGACAATTATCCTAAATCACCAACTACCAATCGGGGTAATGGGGAGAATTTTCGATAAAAAGATTTTAATTTGGAATATTGTTAAAAATATTCTAAATAATACTACAACACTGAAATATAAATTTCAGGGTTACATCTTGTAGTCTCCTTATTTAAAGCATTAGGTGAATTAATTATTAACTAATTTATTGCTTAGATACCTGTCGTGATAATTCATCATCATCATCACGACCCTTCAATGGCCCACTGCTGAGTCGGGTCTCCTCCTCAGAATGAGGAGGGTATTAGGCCATAGTCCACCACGCTGGCCCAGTGCGGGTTGGCAGACTTCACACTCCTTTGAGAATATTAGGGAACTCTCAGGAGTGCAGGTTTCCTCACGTTGTTTTCCTTCACCGTTATAATTAAATAGTATTAATCAATTATAATTTGTGTAAATCTCAATCTCGATTTACGATAGCCATCTCGTATGCAGTTGGAACACTGGTTAGAACAGAGAACCTGGGCAGTGGAGGTGAAATTCAAAGTACTGTTTAGGTTCCTGTCGTAATTGTAAGAGATCATAAAGTTTAGTTCTTTATGGGTTCAGTAGCATAGACCATTCAATATCACCCCCCTTGTGGTGCTTTCTATAGCCACCTTTCCTTATCATTTTTTTTCGAGTTACACTTAAAAGTTTTTGTATATTTAGTCAATTGTTAATAAATTGCTAAACCTTTAATTTTTCACTAGAGATTTCTTGTTAGATAACATTATATTATGATAACAATACTATTGATAACATTAGATAGGGTAGTAGTATCTATAAACTCTGTTCGGATAGATCCAGCAGATTGACTAGTAATTTCCTACATTAATCAACATTTACTATGAAAGTGAAACATTTTTTTTACAACGTACTTTGAATATATCTGGTATATTTTATTTTCTTTTAAAGAGTAATGGTGCCTCCATTACTTTTTAAAGAATCAAATTTTAAAAATTTGTAAATAATACCGCAAAGATAATTTGAAAAGCTTCCCTGGAACGTTAACGTAATAAATTGGTTATAATTTTTCGTTCGCGAAATTGTAGCTTCTATAGACAATGCTTTATTAAAATTCCCGCGATGCCGAAACCTGTACGTAAGACAGTACCATTTTTCAGATTTATTTGCTCTGTCGGATAAACAATATACCTGAACATCAAGCATCGCTTCTTCAGTGTCTAGATCTTATTCTTGGCATGACTACTAGACCATCCACTGCTCGACGTTGGACAGCAATTTATATGCTAGTGCCTGACTAATAAACAAACAGACTCTGAAGATGCATCGCAGTGTGAAGGAATATGGACTTCTATATATCAGCTTTGATCAATAAATAGTAACTAGACTAAACTAGACTTAGTCCTATACAAAATGACTCTCGAGATTAGATAGTTACTATACACGAAGAGCAACAGTATCAGGGCTTGATGAGACTTACTTTAGACTGCTTTATTACTCGTGATGTAATAATAATGATTTCTGTCAAGGCAGCGTATGAATTTGGTGACCTTTTATCTTATCGTTCATACAACAGATTGTGCCAACATTGAAAGTCAAATCCTTCTCAGATCAATGTTGGCAACACCATGACTATTATCACTTGTAGACAGATAATTAAAATTAGAACATTGTGCAGGCATTAAATAAAAATGCTGTTCTGTGGTGGTTCGGCACGTTTAGAGTATATACAATATAATATTTCTCCCGCCGCTGCCGTTTTGTATACTGAACGATTTAAATTAAATCGACTAACATAACACTCGATTACTTTATAGAGTATATTAAACACATAGGCTATTTTTTTATTATTAAATAAGTTTAAAGTTTCGCGTAAAATTAGATTAAAAAAATAACGACTATAACAACTTTTTTAATGTAACGTATATAGCGTTTCACATAACTCAGTCATCACAACCCGTCAATGGCCCATTGCTGAGCCAGGTCTCCTCCTCAGAATGAGGAGGGCATTAGGCCATAGCCCACCACGTTGGCCCAGTGCGGGTTAGCAGACTTCACACACCTTTGAGAACTTTTAGGGAACTCTAAGGAGTGCAGGTTTCTTCACGATGTTTTCCTTCATCGTTAAAGCTAGTTATATTTAATTCCTAAAAAAACACACAACTCAGAGTCAGTGGGTGCCCAGGATCGAACTCGGACCTCCCGAATAAGACTTGAAGTCTCAACCACTGGGCCATCACTGCTTTTTTTTTATTTTAAATAACTTACCGTTTTTCCTCATAGGCTGTAGCGTAGACACGATGAGTATAGGCGAGTTGAGCGCCACGGACAATATCCACACCATGGCTATCATCTTGTATGCGTGGCACTGAGTCTGCCACTTCCTGGATTTGAGGGGTCTACATATCGCGAAGTATCGCTCCAGAGAAATGGCGACTAGCGTCCATACGTCGACCGATACAGATACAGCTGCAACAAAACATATTATCACAGTTTAATTTAAAGAAACAACGTACAAGCTACGTGAGCAGTGTATTGAATGCATTGAATAGTTAGTTGAACTTCACGTACGGTGACTCTAGCCGTCGCAATCTATGAATTATTAATACTAATAATAAATTTTATTAATTTAAACATTACAAACCATAGAGTATACATATAACAAATAACAAAGAGTTTATATATAATATATAAGTTGATATTTAATTACAACAAGCATAACATAAATACAATCTAAAATACGACGATAATCCCAGTTATTTAAATTGAATTGACGGACCGAGTTATTTTTTAATTCGAATTGCGTTGGCCCTAAAATTCTTTCTTAATTTTAGAACCTATTTACTGGACATACTTCCCGCGTCCGTTGGCCGTGTCTTTTTTTTTTTTAATTCATAATTAAAAGCCATTTTGGTTTTCATTTATTAATAACTTATCGCTCTTTTTTATTCTAGTAGAAATCATTATGTACATGGGACTAGATTGATATTAACATGAGGTAATCTGTGGTCTCATAATCAGCGCTTAAAAGTATTTGGGGCAAAAGCGATCCAATTCCGTTTTAGTCACTTCAGACAAAAATGACGGCAACTTTCGAGTTTCTGTCAGTAGCTTGAGGCAAATTGAGTGAACAATTTTTTATATATTTTTGTAAAGTTGAGGGTTAAAAACATTTTAACGGCAACAAGTTTAAATGAAAAGGCTAAAAGCTCATTAAGAGAAGTTCAGGGAAGAGCGAACAGGAAGTTCATACATAAATTAGGTCTCAACGTGAATTCCCTTTGAATCAAAGGTTATGCTTATTTACTATTAGTTTCCGTTTCCCAATAGTTTTTAGGGACGCATTTTACAAGATGAAATTCGAAAATGATTCAGCTTTGTATTCAGCTTTTTTTATCTATTGGTAGGTATTATAAAGAGGAAAGTTTTGAGATAACTGGTTCTAGAAATTAGTACCAATTGATTTACTCCTATCAACCACTCTTCAGCAAAATAGCAATTGCACTAATTGTTTAAATATTCAGCAAACTATCTGTACACTCGTGTTTTTTTTTTTGGGGTGGTAGGCCTGTGATGCCAAGTTAATATTCGATAATCGAGATATTAATAAAATTTTTAATGATATTTAATATCGATATTTTATAGTATTAATATTTTAATAAAACCTTAGACTTAATTTTAGTATTAAGGGCTCATATTTACCAAGGCCCATTTTGACATCTAAAAGAACCTTTTGAGCATGGTTCCGAAATAAAATTCTTTTTTAAACAGTCTTCCTCGATAAATGAAATAAAAGCTATCCAACACAAAAAAAACAAATTAAACAAGTAGTTCCAAGGATAGGCGCTAACAAAACAACAAAACAAATATTTTAACTCTTCAGCTTTATATCAGTATAGATAAAAAAATACCTACAATGGGTTGTCATAAACCTACTGATGAATGTTTTCACAGTTATATTGTTTGATTTAAATCGGATGGCAGGGAAAAATTTATTGACATTTAAAAATTCTGGTCGATTAGTTTTAAATAAAGTGCATTTTGCTTAAGTCAACGTATACGTTACGTCATCATTCAACGAAGTCGACGAGAGATGCTAGTGACTACCAGCATGCGAATTCGTCCGTCAAGTCTCTTTGACGCGTTCAGATCGCGTCGCATGTAGGCCAGACTTACCTCCTCCATTTCCATCAAAGTAATGCTACGGTTCCAGCGAAATATAGATTCTTATCAGGGTCGAATAAAAACTAAATTCTCTTCCCCCTATCTCCTCATCAAAACTCATCTTTCAATGCGGCAAAAAAAGAGATATGAGATACTTTCTCGTACTGCCGATGTCCATGGACGATGGCGGCCATTTTCCAACAGATGATCCGTCTGCTCTTATTTATAATATATTTTTTTAAATTGCTATATATTTGATCTCTATATCTCAAGTGGATTTTTTTTATTGCAGCCTGCGAGGGCAAGGTAGTAGATATTATAATTTAATCAAAGTTTTGTCCACTCTCACTCTGGGGTATTAAAATCCAGTCCCAGCTAAGTAAGAGTCTAGTACTTTACCAGAATTTATTACCTATCCTATATAAAACTGCGCACTTACTTGTCTAGGTTTATGACTCGAGAAAATTTATTTATTTTGTCACATCAATAAAACTTTATAAAGAGGTGAAGCTTTGAGGTTGTAGGTGTAATCTCTGCATCTACTAAACCTGATTTAAAAAAAAATGAATAGAAAGCCAGTTTATTTGTAATTACCGTAGGCTAAATCAACACGAAAAAGGAAAAGACTTTTTCGTGGTAGTCAGATTTGCAAAGTAAGCCGGAGAAAAAACGGTCGAACGAAAACGTTTTCGAACGTTGTCATCGCGATGAAAACTATATGATTCGTAGTTTCGGCTAGAGTATGAATAAATAAATGAGTGAGTGAGTGAACAGTTTCTCCGAGATGTATAATACATGCACATACTCGTGATAGTAGAAGAAACGCGCAAAGCCAGGGCAGGTCGCTAGTAGCAAATATAATTTCGACAGCATTCATTTGGATAGCGTTTTAGTTTCGAAAGTTGAACATCCAATTGGAATGCGTTAGGTCAATTATAACTTCCGATTCGATATGATGGCCTTTTGTCTAGATCATAAATTATTCAGCCAGCCAACAAGAAACTTAATAGTTGCTATTTTCAGAATAGCGATAAAGGCTATTTTAACCCCCGCTATAAGAGCGGGTTGTTATAAGTTTAAAGTATGTATTTATGTTTCTCTTTTTTTTTTATGGTAGATAAGGTGCAAACGAGCAGATGGTCCACTTGATGGTAAGTGGCCACCATCGCCCATGGACAAGGAAGTATCTCTTGTTTTGCCGATGCGTTGCATCCTCGAAGATAGAGTGGGGAGGGAGAGTGAAGAAAAAAATTCTGCGGCTTCAACGGATTCATTAGATCCGCAGCATCAATGGGATGGGAGAGGGAGGGGTAGATCTGGCTCACATGCGTCTCGACCGGAACGCGTCTATGGCACTTGGCGGTCGGATTCGCATGCTGGTGGTCGCACGCCAGCCGGGGAACAGATCCCCTACCACCAAGGGGGTGCTGGGTTACTCGGCTCTTACGAGATGCTCTCCCAGCGGCAGAGGGGAATAGTATTCTAACCCGTCCTCTCAAGGGTTCACCTATTGTAAGAATCTTGTAACTATGGTAATATACTTCTTACACTGAGTACATAAAACGGTATTTTTAGTTACCTTTCTTTGAATATCAAGTTTCGAATAGAATCGAGTTATTAAAGTTATTAAAAGTAGGTAACAGTATTTAGGAAATTTCATGACTAACGTCCACTTAAACAAACTTTTCCGTATTTTCAAGACACAAAACCTACGGAGATCACTATACATATGTTTAGTGATTCTTTAGAGATTAACTTCGTCATGCGTACAAATTATCCGCTACGTGAGTCTTTTCATACTAAAAAGACGAAACATTTTAAGAAAATTAAAATGATTTCTTAAAATTTACATTACTAATCTCTGGCTTCGCTTGGGTGCAATTTATAACGTACAAAACATTTATTTTCAGTATAGTGTTGTTTGATAAAAATATTCAGGTGCTTATGACCGTAAAAAATTTATTATTGTCCCCTATGATAGGATTCTGAATTTTTCCGGTATTAAAAGTAGCCCAAAAGGTTATAAAGCTTTTACCCGCAACTTCGTTTGCGATATTAGGGTAGTTATATTAGCCTACAGGAGATCGTCTGTAGACATATTTAAAAATTTCATGATGTAGTCATACTAATATTGCACCCCCCTTTTAGCACTTTAAGGGGTTATTTTCGAAAAACTATTTTACCCCTGTTTCATGACTTTCAATGAAGAACCTTCATACTGAATTTCATTTGAATAACTTCAAAAATGGCAAAGTTTCATACTAATTTTGCACCCCCGTTTTACCTCCTTAGGGGCTAAATTTTCAAAAATCCTCTCTTAGTGCTCCCTTACTTTATAAAAGGAACCCTTGTACAAAATTTCAAGTTTCTAACCCTTATAGATTAGGCCCTGCGTTGATATTTCAGTCAGTCAGTCAGCTTCTCCTTTTATATATATAGATTTGTGTGCCAAGTAATTGAAATCCTTTCAGCCATTTTTCAGCAATCAAATATCCAAACATACTAACTTTCACATAAATAATATTAGTAAGATTGTGAAATAAGCTTTATTAGTCAACCAATCTGATATCCGATTAACAAAGTCTATACAACTGTGAAAACCGTATACAATTCCGCGCAGTAGTTGCAGACATACAGGAAAATAGACAGGCAAATTAAATTCTAAAAATAATTGTTTTGGCTTCTATTGGTGTTATAGAGAACCTTCAAATTAGGTTTTCTTAAATCTTACTAATATTACAAATGTTAGTCTGTATTTTTTGATGTTTGTACTCAATCACATAAAATCGGCTGAACGTATTTCAATGAAATTTGGCTCACAGATACTTTATAACCTGGATTAACACATAGGTTACTTTTTATCTCAATAAATCATAGTTCCGGTGGGATACAACTAAGCCGAGGCGAGTCGACTAGTATCTTCTACGTACAGACATTCGATTAACATTTTTATTATATACTTTAATACACTATTCAGTTAAGTGTTGTTGCACAAAGTTTACACAAAATAATATGAAAGCAACTTGAAAGCTTTTAAAGGAATTGCCGCTTATGTAGTGCAAAGCTTTCTTCATAACTATGTGGAATACTGGTATTTGCCCGCGACTTTGTCCACGAACTTTAGATAAATTTAATATTTATTTTTGGATGAGCCACCCTTATCATTTAAGGGTATACACAAAAAATTTCATAAAACAATTTTCGTAATACAAGAATTATATTTATATAAGACTAGAGGGCTGCCCTCGCTTCGCTCCGGGTATTTAAAACAATATTATAATTGATGTCCTTAAATTGTCACTTTGTAATTGTGTAGTTTTTCATTATTTGAAAAATTAGAGAGAGTTATAAAAAGAAAAACAATAGAAACAAAATTAAAGAAAAGCGACAGATGACAGGACAGAGCAGAACTAAAATTGAATGGGTAAAGGAGAGAGAGAAAGAGAGAGAAAGACAGAAATTATCGAAAGAAAGAAAGTGAAAAGAGGCTAATCATTCTGAACAGATAAAAATAAAAATTAAAGTGAGAAAAAAGAGAGAGGATGAGAGACAATATTAGTATTATAAGAGAAAGAGAGACGGAAATACTATAGACTTCTCACAGTGAAAGAATTTTTAAAATCGGATTAGTATCAACAAAATGGCCGAATTCTATTAAATAAAAAATGTATATGGCAACACTAAATCACTTTTCTCACTCACGAATAGTGTAGTTTTCTAATAGTGAAAGAATTTTTAAAATCGGCACCCTTATCACTTAGGGATATTGATGTTGACCGAATCTCAGGCCTACCCGATATGTGCGCTAAATTTCATAAAAATCGGTCGAGCCGTTTCGGAGGAGTTTGGTAACAAACACCACGACGAGAATGTTATATGATAGAAAAAGTAATGTTTTTGTAATCAAAATATCCTTAATGGAAGCTTGGAATATATATTCTCATATACTGTTAGAACTTTTTTAATATAAAAAGTGTAATATTAATTTTGACCTCAGGCGTCTAAGTTTGACGTCGAGAATCTGTTATTGAAATATGAGTGAGGGTTCTATACATATACTAAAATGACCCAAATTCAACATGAAATCGTCTGTAAAAGAAAAAAAATAGTTCCCATTCTAAATGTTACTGTAACTTTCAAGGGCTTTTTTTAGGGTGGCAAAAATACAAAATTCACGTAAAAAAAATTGATTTTTTTTATCAGTGTATACAATAAAAAGAAATACACATACACAACATAATATTACAACAATCTTACATGAATAAATTGAAATAAAAATAGGAAAAATGTTATTCAATGGGTTTAATCCCAAAAAGGTATGCTGGGCCTAATACTGCTTTTCTATAGCTATTAGAATTAAAACTTAAAATGTATCTTTTGAAAAAACAGGTCAGGAAAAAATGTTTTCTCCCAGAAAAGCTAGGACAGATCGACAAACAACTAATTATATTTAAAATAATATTTGGGCCTCAATAGCCAAAGCGAAGAGTAATAAAAAATATACTAGAATACTATATTTGTACATTTTTTTTGTGAAGTGATAAATGTTACATAAATTAGGTTTGATAATTTCTGAGATTATCTCATTCAAGTATATGAAGCATAGTAAATCATAGACAGTAAGTTCTTAGATATAATTAATAGAATATAGGTCATGTCATGTTATGCTAATTGCAGTTAAGTCTGTAATTATAACGATAGAGCCACACCCCGGCTTTGCACGGGTAGAGCATTTAATGCCGGCGTGTATTACGTGAGTTTTCAACAATCTCTCAGGCTTGAATTTGTCCGACATTTTCAAAACTGAATTTAGAAAGGTTAAAACCCTTTCACGATTTTTATTACTTACTTGTTAAAACATACCTCGGTTCTTCAGCCCCACGTTAAACTGACAAGTTGTCGAATCAAGAATAAAAGAGTAAGAAAGAAATAGATCAAAAAATAAAGAAAGGAAATAAAAAATTAAATAAAGAGAGAGTAAGAGAGAAAAAGAGAGCCGGAAATAACGTTGATCCGTGTCAGTGAAAACATTTTTAAAATCAGATCAGTATAAATAAAGCGACCCTGCGCAATTAAATACTTAATATTATAATATTATATTATACACTACTTAAATTATAGGACGAAGGAAAAGGAAGCTATCCGTTAGCTTCCTCAGCGAAAAAATGACTGCTGCAAAAAATTAAAAAAATATATGTCGGGGAATTTAAATGATGTGAAAGGAAATGGAAGGAGGAAGATGGGGAACATTAAAAGGGGGCGATGGTATTGAATGGAATATTGGGTAAACGCAACGCAGATACTTCTACTGAACCGATAAATGATCAAATGTGATCTCTAACAATTACGAGAGAAACCTAAGCAGTGCCTTGGACTTGTGACCAAGGTGTAGGCTTAAGGATATCCTTTAAGTAATTACAACACTCGCCTCCACTGCTAGGCTCTCTATTTAAACCCAAGGTTAAACGCACATAAACTGAATCTAACACAAGGCTAACCTAACCTAAGGCTAACCTAACCTAACATTGTGTTTACTTAATCACGTGGCAATTACATTGTAAGGACTTACGTGACCTTAGTTGCACAGCACTTCCACACTACACTGCACTTGACACTATCACTATCACTAGCACTACTTAGATGTTCACTTCTTGAGAGACCGCGCACGACTAAGACTTCAGTTAGACTGCCGATCGCATATAAAGGGTCGAGGGTAGATACTGTCAAAACAACGGAAGTGACTACTACCCCACTCCAACGCCATAGACAACGATAACGATTCGATTAATCGATAATCTTTTACTATGCTCCGACACGGCCATTCTGATAATCAACGCGCTTTCGCGTTGCCTTTAAACAGTTTCAAAAACGTAAAACGTAACACTAGTTTCATAAAGCAATAACTTTGTTACAGCGTGACAGCTTTCAGCACTATTTTCCACTAGACATAAGAATTTCAATCCTTGACGCACAAAATAACAAAGAGCTCTCAACACTTATTACAGAGATCATCTCAAATTCGTGGCAAAGCGTAACAGCTTTCAGCCCCAACCGTCGGGGCCTACAAAGCCACCTTACAACGGCTCAATAACAACAAAGCGACAACGCTTCCAGTACATCTTTCCGACAAAGCGTAAAAGCTCTCTGTCGCACTAATAAAACGTTAATATGATCAGTAATTTCCAAACACAATGCGTAAAAACTGTCAACACCATAATTTACTACCGAAATGGCTTATATGCCTAATTTAAAACGAAAGCCTACCTACGTCAAATAATAATCACGATTTTAAGATTTTAAACTACCTTCGCAACTATGTCATTTGATATTAACTATTTCTGAATTTTATTTTGTACTACCCACTTTATCAAAAACTATTTTTTTCTCGAATTCTAAATAAGATAACTGTCAGGATTATACGCAAAGAACGTTTAACGCTAACTTTTGGGCTTGTGATCCCACTTCTGATGTCGGGGATTTTAAAACGATGTGAAAGGAGATGGAAGGAGGAAGATGGGGAACATTAAAAGGGGGCGATGGTATTGAATGGAATATTGGGTAAACGCAACGCAGATACTTCTACTGAACCGATAAATGATCAAATGTGATCTCTAACAATTACGAGAGAAACCTAAGCAGTGCCTTGGACTTGTGACCAAGGTGTAGGCTTAAGGATATCCTTTAAGTAATTACAACACTCGCCTCCACTGCTAGGCTCTCTATTTAAACCCAAGGTTAAACGCACATAAACCGAATCTAACACAAGGCTAACCTAACCTAAGGCTAACCTAACCTAACATTGTGTTTACTTAATCACGTGGCAATTACATTGTAAGGACTTACGTGACCTTAGTTGCACAGCACTTCCACACTACACTGCACTTGACACTATCACTATCACTAGCACTACTTAGATGTTCACTTCTTGAGAGACCGCGCACGACTAAGACTTCAGTTAGACTGCCGATCGCATATAAAGGGTCGAGGGTAGATACTGTCAAAACAACGGAAGTGACTACTACCCCACTCCAACGCCATAGACAACGATAACGATTCGATTAATCGATAATCTTTTACTATGCTCCGACATATATATTTAAAAACCATTAGAAACGCATTCAAAAATTCACACAAATATCATCGAAATGGTATCTATTACGAGGAAAATAGCGACAATAGGTTTTTGCTACATTTATTTGAACCGGAGGATATATTTAATGAAACTTTAATTAGATCTGTCGCACATTGTTTAATATTGGACGAAAAACAAACTCACAGTAAAGATTTTATTGCTATTAAAACACCTCTACTCATTGTATCACCACTTTCGTCACAAATCGCAATTATTCTTCTCGCTTGAATCAAAGGGCTCTTCATTGTAAATACCATTGTGCAACCATGTGTCGGTTAGACAATTAACATCAATCAACCTGCATCAAATTTTTGTGGAAGGAGTTAGTCTTTGTACGTAGACTTTGCACGTTTTGGTATAATATAAACTTAATTTAAAAAGTCTAATAAAAATCATGTTACTATAACGTAACTTATACATACTAAGTTAGAATTTGACTAAATATGGAACTTTATGATATAAAAAAGAACAAACGCAGGACAACCTGTAATATTAAAACAACAATATAGAGAAATAGTGATTATTATACATTTTTTTATAAATCATTAGCTTTCGATATAATATATCGAAATAATCATTAGCATTGAATTCGTCTGGTAAAGGTGTTTTATTGGCACTAGTACGGTGATCGTTGAAATATATCAAATTATTATTTTTTATTTATCCACAATTCCTATAATTTATACTTTTAAATATATTTATAAAAAAATACATTTAAAAATATAAAAAATAGAGTCCCACTAGACGCGGTCTAGGCTACCTAGGTTTAGGGCTCCAGAGAGAGTAACCTTCGCACGATACGTGCCGTGTCCAGTAGTACCGCTTTCTGCATCAGGCTCTTGACCCAACCATCTAACGCAAGCCTCTTAGGGTGTTGATAGAGGCTCTTGGAAATTAGGCCATTGGCCGTTACGACAATCGGCAAATCCCACATGTCGACAATCTCATGAGCTAAGTCAAGATATTAAATTATTATTAAGTAAAAATGCTTAAGCATTGCTTAAGTTTTCGAACGTACGGGATAAAATTCATCTTTTATCCATTGACAAAGAAATTATGCGATATTAGGTTTGCTTCTCTTATTATTTTTATTCTTTGCAGCCACTCTACTGATAAAATCAATATCTGTGTTAATATAAAGTTTAAATTCTGCCTTTTCAGAAATACTATTTAAAATGGAAAATAGATTTTCTCCTTTTTTATCTGGAACCTCGTAGATCTCAACATTCCATCATCGAACCATCTGTTCTCGATGATTATATTTGTTGTCCATACATTCTACCTTTAGGACTTCCTATATTCACACATTTCACAGATATTTTTTCGCTTATACTGACAAAAATTCCTCTAAAATTAATGAACTTTAATTCTTCTTGAATGAAAGCTATACACGATTTTTTAAATTTTTTTATAAATCACGAATTTCGGAAGACACTAATAATCTTATAGACTCAAAAATAGATGTGAAGCATTCGATGTCAAGGTTTGGAATATTTATTTATTTATTTCAAACCAAGATACAGCTTAGTAATTTTTTTTAGATTACAGTTTTTTTTATCGATTTAAAAAATATATCTAAATTATAACACTTATATTAATTAAAAATAATTTCAATAAAATATTAATTTCAGAATGTCCACCTCTCCGGAAATTAATATTCTGCTCATCTGTCACTTTTAAGCATAGATTAGCAGAGACATACAATACTCTGGACAAATCCACCTTCGCTTAAAATCTAGTAAAATGTCCTTCTTTTCGGCTGCACATAGATATTGAATATGATATCTACGTTTACATTTGGTACAGAACCACACATTGCAGCACAGCATGAATTTTACAGTTACAGCGACTTTATATAGAGAACAGAAAATAAGGACAAAAAAGATACTGATTTAGCTGGATTTCTAATTTAAACTGCTAGTGCATGTTAATCTTGAAAGGGAATTTTTTGGGTTTCCTCGAGCGCGCCTGATTAAGGTATGGTGGATTAATTACTAGAAAGAAAGAGTGTATTTTGAAATTCTGACTATTTGGTCCAGGAAGACAGTCTAGTACTATCACAAAACATGCATATAATTATATTATGTATGTTTGTATTACTTTATATCGCCTTTGAGTATGTGACGGTGTTTTACACATTCTACCCTTTTTAATGGCCACCCCCACAACTTAAGTTGATAGATGAACATATCAGTGACAAATCGAAACATCTAAACAATCAATATTTGACCCCAGGCCACTTATTTTGAAAAGCTAAAGATGTTTTTCGGAACATTATTAAAATGGGAAATGTTATATAACCTTTTATCATTACTATCATCTAATCTACAAAATTTTATATGTCCCTAAGACACTCAAGTATATGGGGATTCCATTTACCATCACGGTCTTCCCTATTATACGCCCTGTGTGTCATTAATCTATTGTCACACCGACCGACACAGGTTCTTTTCTTCACGTTAATGATGCAACTGCACTGCCACGGAACACTTTAACGTATAAGTATTAATTTAAAGCTTAAAACCCTTCTGAAAATATTAAAATCACCATATAAGTGCCTGTAACTTTTGAGGAGTTCTCTCAATTCCTCAAGGATCCCATCATGAGAACTGGATTTTAAAAAAAATGGGATCAATCTGTAAGCATATCCTTCCAAAAAGAAATTTCTAATTCGGTTCACAAATGATGGAGTTCTGACGTAACAAAGAGTTGTTTGCTTAATATTTTGATAATGTTTGAAGACTAAACGTTAAATGAACACAAAAAACTATTTATTTTTCACAAAACCGCTTGTTCTATCGTTTAAATTAATATTTAAACGATAGAACAAGCGGTTTTGTGTGCACTTCAATGCGGTCGCGCGACCTGACTGATTATTTTAATGACCATGTTTTGTTAATCACATTATTTATAGCAACACTACATACCCTATGTTACCCGGAAAGGCCTAGGCCTATTCACAACTTTCATTCACAACAACAAACAAATCTTTCTTCTTTATATATTAGTGTGTACGTGGATGATGCGTCATTAAGAGGTTATTAAAAATAACTGTATGGATGACGTATATTAGTATATCAAAGGCCTGCCAGACCTACGTTAAAGTATATAATCTAAATAAAATATGTTGACATTTTTATGGGTAGTAGCAATTGGATATTAAGAATATCCAGTGATGGTACCTTGGGGAGATATCAGGAAAAAAGGTGTGGTTCTAATGACGTCATAGAATAAAATCTGAGATGGCGTTCCCAGTCTTCCCAGTAAGAACTTCTTATTCAGTTTTATGTAGCAAGAACAAAGATGTCACATTTTATATATTCCGATAAATTCTGCCGGCTACCAATATTCTGAACGTAAAAACGTATTACTGATATTGAAATTTTAACGTTTTAAAATACCAGGAATTTCGCTCACTTTTAACACAATTGAATATGTAAAGACATTTTTTAAATAAAATGGTTATACTGTGACAGTACAATTTGATTTTTAAAATTGTTGCGTTTCTTTGTGAAGTGCTTCGTTAATTAATGTCAGGTGGTTTCAGTCAGGTGTTCTGTATACCTAAACATACACGCACAGTAACACGTACAATAATAAATTGCAGTAAATACTGTCACAATCACGAAATCCTTCACAATGGAGTCCCAGCATAAAAACACAACTTTTCTTTGTTACGTGGGTATATTATGGGGATATTATATATTATGAAAGTTTGTCTGTTTGTTACTCAATCAAATAAAATACTTTATAATCTAGAATAATAAACAGTATAGTAGTTTTTATTCAATAAAACAGGATAGTTCTTGTGATATGGAAGCAGATCAGATCGTAAGAGTCAGTCTGTTTGTGGAAGAGTGACTAAGTAAATACCTTAAAAATAAAGCTTACCTTGTAAAAAGGGTATTAACTTGCAAAGAGCTGCTCCGAATAGGAACCGCCTGTAGATTTGACCCACCAGTGTGAATGGCAGGCAAAATACTCCAAGAAGAAAGTCTGATATAGCCTGCAAGTAATAAAGTAGGTTAATACAAAATTAACATAATAATTATTGACTTTGCGTTTATGTGTCTGAGGCAAAGAAAGCGGTCTAGAACCGCAAATGAGATTTAATTCATTTCAAAGCTTTATAAGACGGTGAGACTGATCACATATACTATAGCTTCAACCGCATTCAGCGGTCTTCTTCAGCTCTATATATATATATATATATATAAAGCTCATAACAAGTATATATATACTGGTTTCCAAACTGGGTTCACAAGCTTGCTTTTGTACGACTGTAAAGCTTTTAAGTAGCAGAGCTTTGAACAAACTACTAATCCTAATACGTAAGTTATTTTGCTTTAATTAAAAAATATTTCATGAACACACGAGACTTTGAACACGTTAATGCATAATCCTCATATTATATAAAACAAGTTTTTAATGTTTTCTCTGATCTTAGATCCTTTAAATTTAGCTACGGATTTTATTGCGATTTCCACCAATAGAGTGTGTTTCAAGAGGAAGGTTTTTAAAATTATGAAATACCGTGCGAATTAGGGGCGAAATAGTATTTTAAAAATACTCTCATTACATTACCCTGCGGTGATATTTAATTTCTTAGATACTTCCTTAAACAATAACACTTAATTTAGTATAATTAAACGCTTAAACTTTGATACTTTGAAATGTTTATTAAGAGATACGAAAACAAGTTTAATAATACTGAGGAAATATTTGAATAAACTTTAGATACAGATTTTGCCTGTAGCAAAACAATTAGGGAAAGCTCAGAAAATTTGAAGATCTGAGGTTTCTCCCCAATTAGTTAATGCAAGTCGTTCAACCTAAGACCGGATTTAACAAGTTACTAACACTGACAATTGATATTTTAGTAGATAGTAAGCCTTATAACGTTAATGAGTATATTATTAGCACCTGACAAACGAAAGACTGACGTCAAAGTCATAGAATAGTTTTAGTCTTGTATTACGAACTACCGAGTTCACTCGTCTTATATAATACTTTCTTTTCTACCTCTCCATAGCACAGTAGACATCTTTATCAATGTCTGAAGCTAACGCGATTCTACACTAGACTAATATATATCCTTACACAAACACAATTCCTAACAATTACTTAGGTATGTTACTACAAAAGTCTGTATATTGGTAAATTCTACTTTTAGTATATAAATCTTAGTATTTACTGACAACATGAGTATGTAAACATAATAATCCCAACTTACGCGAAAGTAACTCTGTCTTTTTTTAATACGCTTTCACAAATTTGGTACAAAGATAAAGAAGAGCGTATGAAAGGACATAAGCTACCTTTTACATACATATATATATAAAGAAGTCTTTCATGCTCGCATGTCTATAGATATATATATATATATAAAGTTATTGGTGACACTAATTTGAGTAGCAACCTTTTATTTATGAGCTTATTACTTACTTTTTTGAATGTTGGATAACAGATAAACATTAATTGGAGAAGTAAGGGGTACATCGCGAGTATTCTAGCAGTAACGCTGAAGCTTTGAGTATAACCCCCTGGAGGATATTCTACTCAAGCCGCCATACTGTTGGTCCGCATTTTTAACTAACATAAAATATAAGATAAACTTACCAAATTAAGTAAATACACATTAGTTACAGTCCTCATTCTTCTATTGCTTGCTAGTGTTGCTATCACTAAACAGTTTCCTGATATAGATAGCAGGAAGATCAGGAAGTATGGTGGTAGTACGAATCTCCATTCGTATGCGTTGCTAGTGACGGTAGCATTAGTGATTCTGACAGTAGCTGTAGTTGTCGTCACTTCTCTGAGCAACAGGAACGAGCTGACGTTGTAAATTGTCAAGTTATCCATTTCTATCTGCAACAAACAATCATATCAAAATTTACCAAAAAAAATTTTATAAAAATTACAACCTTAAATAAACCTTGGCTTTGAATAGGACAATATTGTCGTCGGAAAACTATTACCGTCATACATCAACATATAATATGTTTTGTTAAGTTACAATTTTTAATACTCTCTGCTCTTGCTTCTCTCTCTAAGACAAACAAATCTCATGAACCTAGATGAAGTAACGGTCCCTGGTATATTAAGATTAGCTTGCGAGTATCAAAATGTGCATAAACGACCGTATCTTTTGATTGCGCTTAACTAAGAAATTTGATATTTTCACAGCTACAATAGACTGCAGACCTGAATAATTATATGAATAATATATTTTTCTCGGAAATTTTAATGATGAGATCGAGGAGGAGAGAGATAAATTGAATTAGTTTAGGCTTAAAGACGTCTTTTAAATAATTACAACACTCGTCTCCATTGCTCAGGCTCTCCGTTTAAACCTAAGGTTAAACTCAAATAAACCTTACACAAGACGTGGCTGCACTTAACTAACTACCAATATATCCAATCCTTGAGAGACCTCGCTTAAGACTAAGACTGTATTCGAGAATTTTAACATGACAGAACTACCTTACTACAGCGCCATAGATGACGATGACGATTCAATTATTCGATATATATGTCGGAGAATAAGTAGGGGATTATGGATTGATCGAATCGTTATCGCTTTCTGTGGCGTTGGAGTGGGGTACTGGTCACTTCCGTTGTTTTGACAGTCTCGACCCTGGACCCTTTATATGCCATCGACAGTCTGACTGAAGTCTTAGTCGTGCGCGGTCTCTCAAGAAGTGAAGTAGTGTCTAAATAGTGATAGTGTTGTGCAGTGCAGTGTTGTATTAGTGCTAGGAGTGCTGTCCGATCAAGGTCACGTGAGTACCTTACAATGTAATTACCTCGTGTTAGGTTTATGTGTGTTTAACCTTGGGTTTAAACAGACAGCCTAGCAGTGGAGGCGAGTGTCGTGATCACTTAAAGGAGCTCCTTAAGCCTACACCTTGGTCACAAGTCCAAGGCACTGCTTAAGTTTCTCTCGTAATTGTTACAGATCTACGTTGTGTTTACCCAATATTCCATTCAATACCATCACCCCTTTTAGTGTTCCCCAATATTCCCCATCTTCCCCCTCCTATCATCTCCTTTCACATCGTTTTAAAATCTCCGACATACATATATATATAAACAAAGACCATAATGTTTATACTCGTATTATGACTGATCCGCCAAGGGTCTATTTACCACACAAAACACATCATTTTTAATATATTGTAATGTGAAAATATTCAGGCGCTTTCGTATTGTTGAATATACCCATATTATGATACCGCATGATTTATCAATTTTTCTGAGATAAAAAAATACTATGTTACTTTCGAAAAATTGCAACTTCTTTGTATCTCTGGAATACCATTTTTTTATTTTTAAAAGTAGCTAGAAATAGCTTAAATAAAAAATTTGCCGCAAACAAAAATAAGTATAAAATAATAACTGTTATTGTATTCATTACAATTTTCTTGATAAATCATTTTTTAATTTAGAAATGTGTATTTAGAAAAATACAGTGACAACAGTCTAAATCCAATATGGCGATATAATTCGCCATATTGGCGGCTTGCTAAGAATAAAGCAATAACTAAAAAGTCAAAAATAAATTAAAAGCTTTGATATCATATAAATTAAGTAATGACTTTATAAGTAGATAGTAAGAGTTTTAAAGTTTTATTTTTTTCATTTTAGCGCATTCAAATAAAAGCTTGTTTTTTAAAAAGGTTTTTACTATTATTTAAACAAACAAGTGTAGATAATTTTGCAATAAAAATATTAAGTTAATTTCTTTTTCGGTAGAATAATATATCGATAATAATGTTGAACATACGTAAATCCTAAGTAAATGTACAAAGTAATAACACACTCCCTAATCCTAATGTGTACAAAACCTTTTCGGATCAGCTATTTACATATTTACGTAGAACTTGAAAATTACACTATTTGGTTGAATAAAGTATCAGATATAAGGAATATGTAAGAAATAAGGAATATAATACACGAGCTCGCTTGACGCTGCTCAATAATCGTTTTCACTCACTCACTCCTAAATATATAACAATCTACACGTCTCGTTTGCTCGAGTGAGAAGATTTATATAAAATATATAGATAAAAAAAAACTAATTTTAATAATAAACATAAACGCTAGTACGTTTTGCAGCAATGATTACTCAATTTTGCAATTTACCAAAAACTTTTGCAACCTAGGTGTAGGGTTAATAGCCATTAATAAAATTACAACGCTCTCCTTCGCTTCCCGAACAAAGTTAGTGTTGACCGTAGATAATAAAGTTAACTTACGTGGACCTCAAGAAGGGTGACCTTAACCACGACACTATATTACTAACTTCCATGTACACTGAACGACAACACCAGAGAGACTGAGACTATTGCACTTAAGGATATATATTATCTACATGTGGGTATACTTGAAACAATATAAAAGGAACTACCCGCGAACACTAATCCATATACGGTGTTATTAGGTAATATTTATGATAAAATTTGTAACTGGAAATTACACATATGTATATCGGAAACATAAAAAAAGGGATACACAATCTTTCAATAAGCATCGCATGGTCATGGACACGGTTTTTTTTTTTTTTTTTTTTTATCAAAATAAGTTTGTCCTGTTAAATTATTGAATCGTCACTTATAAATTATATACTATTAAGTTAAGTAGAAAGAGAGAAAAATAAAAAAAAAAGTCACATATTTCATGACAAATGTCTCAGCCGCTATTGGATACAGCTGAGGATTTGCACACAGAAAAAGGGGGTTAACATTTCCATGTTAACAAAAAGTATAATAAAATTAATCTATTCATTTTTTTTTTTTTTTTTTTTTTTTTTTTTAGTTTTATTATTATTTTTTTTAGTTTTATATTTTTATTTATTTTTTTTATTTTGCGCTTTTACATATATATATAACATTAATTTCCATATATACAACGTCACTTTAGGACTCTTAAGTACCATTGAAGTGTTTCAGTTGGTTGATAATATATTCCGTAAATTTTATATATGATTGCAGACTACCCTCTTTCTCCATGACTTGGGTCAAAACGAAGGGAGAGACACCCGCAATTTCACATTTTATTGTGTGTTCCAACCGTTGAGGATCGAAGCGAGGACATTCTTCGATTAGATGAGACAGAGTCTGTACTGTAGAGCCGTCACATGGACAGGTGTCATCGTCCGTGATATGAAATCGAAGAAGGTACTCCTTGTGGTATCCATGACCAGTCAGAATCTGAGAGAATTGGAATGATACTTTTGTCCTACTCCATAATTTTTTGATATCCCCGAGGGTGGGAAGAAGCTTCCTGGTCCAAGCCCCCTGAACTGAATCATGATATCTTTCTTCGCACTCTCTGCGTATGTCCGTACGAACTGAGTGTTTGACAAAGCTAATAGGGAATACGCTGTAATCTGAGGCCCTGTGCAAATTTGCTCCGGCCTTAGCTGCCACATCAGCAGCTTCATTTCCAGGTATCCCTACATGGCTTTTCACCCAGGATAGCTCTATTGTCTTAATGGAACTGGTGTGAATGGAATGAATTGTTCGATGGATGGATGCTATGAGAGGATGAGGATTGCTCCTGTTCTGAATGGCCTTAATGGATGAAAGTGAGTCTGAAAAAATTGAATATTTAGTGCAGTGAGATGTTTTGTGTTTTAGGGCCCAGAAGCAAGCTCGATCAATGGCTAATAGTTCGGCTTGGAATACCGAACAACTTCTGTGCAGCTTAAGTTTTTTGGTAATTATTTGTCGTTCTCCATCAAAACCGACAAAAGCTGCCCCAACAGTTGAATCCACAAGCTTGCTTCCATCGGTGTAAATTTGAATTATTCGGCAATTTGATGAATGGCAGTGATCGTTGATTTGTGTCTGATTTGTAAATGTCTTATAAGGGAGTGAAATTCGTTGAGATGGATGAAGTAGTTGATATGGTGGTGTGCGTGATTCGAGTTGTATGTCAGATGGTAGATGTGAAGTAATGCCAGTGAGCTTTGTAGACTCAATGGCATATACTTCACGGATCTTTAAGTCTAGAGGAGTGAACTGTGCAAGTGCGATACTTGCTGTAGTGGAGACAGTTCTAAAACATCGGATCGCTTTCAAGGCAAAAGAGCGTTGCAAGCTTAAAAGCTTGGTCTTAATGTTTTGTCTGTAGGCCGCATGACCCCATACACCGGCAGCATAAGTAATAATAGGTTCAATTACCTGCCGGTATATGGTCCGAACGTTCTCCGGGTGTGCACCCCATGTCGGCCTACAGTAAAGGCACAACTTATTAAAAATGCGAGTCGCTTTCGATATCACATACTTGACGTGGCTATTAAACCGTAGATCTTCGTCGATTATAACCCCTAAAAATTTTATCTCCTTGTCATATTTGAGAACCTGCCCAGCCATGGTGATAGAGGCTAGTTTCACTCCAGGAGAGAATGCGATTAACTGGGTTTTTGCAGGTCCAAATTCTAACTTTACTCCGCTGCCCCAGCTGACAATGGAGTCAAGTGCGCTATTGGTAATTCTTTGTAATTCCTGGATGGTGTTGGATTGGACAATCAGCAATACGTCGTCAGCAAACGCCTGAATTTGACAACCTTCAGGTAAATTAATAGATAGGAGTTCGTCTAAAATGAAGTTCCACATTAGGGGACCACATGCGGACCCTTGGACACATCCTTTAGTGGTCTTTTTATTGACGCGTACATCAGCGTGGTCTAAAATAACTTCGCGGTCTTCCAAATAACTTTTAATAAGTCCGAAAATATTCTTTGGGCAGTTGATTGCTCGAAGTCGATGTAACAGCGCCGGCCACCAGGCGTTGTCGAACGCCGCTTTAATGTCTAGGGAGACAGATAAGACCCGTCGGCCATCGGCCTTTGCTCCGCGAATGGTTCGAAGCGCAGTGTCGACAGCCGCCGTGGTGTTAGTCTGCTCCCTAAAGCCGAACTGCATAGGATGTAGGTTGCCGTTCGATCCGGCTAAATATGTTACTCTGGTTATGAATAACTTCTCCAGCATCTTACCGAATACTGGAATAAGTCCTATGGGTCTGTGCGATCCGAGGAGTGTATAATCCTCCTTGTTCGGTTTGGGTATTATTTTGACATACGCCTTCTTCCATTGCCGAGGGAAGTGTTGGAGATCAAGGCAACGGTTGGTGATGTCGGTGATTAATTTTGGATAAAAGATGGTAAATTGTGTACAAATGTCTGCTGTTAAATTGTCGAGGCCAGGAGCTTTATTGGGATTCATACGGTTTAATGTTTCCAACACTTCGCCTTCGGCAAAGGGAGGGTCGTCAAGTGAGTTAGGTGTTTCCAGGGTTTGTCGTCTCAGTTCATGATGGCGTGCGAGTGAGTCTGATGAATCATTGGGGTAAAAGTGCTCAAGAAGTGCAAGCGCCGTCTCGCGGTTAGTGTCGGTGTATTTCCCATCTACCTTAAAGGTATTAGGAGGTCTTCTGGGGTTCGTCTCCTTAAGAAGTCTATTTGTCAACGACCAGACGTTCTCCTTCGTCTGCAACTCACAGAACTCTTTAAAACTCGCGCATGATGCCTCTTTGAGCTCCTCCGAATATTTCTTTTTAACCTCAGACAAATCAGCAACCATCTCATCGGTGATCTTATTGCGACGTTTAGCCACGTGTAACCTCCTGTGAAGCTCAATGACTTTCTTTTTACGTTCTTCCAAGGCGTCACTCCACCAGAGTGGCTTACTCTTTGAAGAGCCGGTTCGGATGGGCATAGATGATTGACAAGCGATGTGGATGATTTTAGTAATCGAATCTATAAGTTGTTCTAACTGTGGAATGTCAAGTGCATGGATGTTGTGATCGAGAATATTACAGGTTGAAAGTTGCGTGGCTAGTGATGTCTTGAATTCTGACCAGTTGGCTTTTTTAGTATTATACAGAAAAGTTGAGGAGTTAATAGTTTGGTGAATGCGATCAGTATTAGTGTGAGGAGTGTAAGAAAAATCTATGGCGTTATGCTGAGATGACGGACATGCTTCTAAATTTACCTGCCAATTATTAATGAGATGATGAATGGAAGAAGAAACGAGAGTGAGGTCAATAATGGATGTGCGCTCGACACCATGTGTAATGGTTTCAAAAGTTGGTGTGCTACCAACGTTACATACATAAAGATCATTGGCATATGCCAAATCCGTAACGTCGTTGCCACGGGAGTTGTTCTTGACTGACCCCCATAACTGGTGCCAACCATTAAAATCGCCTCCCAAGATACACGGGGTGTTGGTGGTATCTTGGAGGAACTCATCAATCTTGTGGAGTGTACCGATGTCATCATTCGTAGGTTCCACGTATGCTGAGGCTATGTGGACATGGCCATGACCTATCTGGACACGCACAACACTCAAGTTAGAAGTAGAATGCTGGGAAATTCCCAGACACGAGATTTTGTTTTTAACTATAATACATGCTTTGACGCGACTACCATTAGGAAATTGAAAAATGTTAAGTCCACCAAATGACTTAACCACATCGTGAGAACCGGTGTATGGCTCAGAAATTAGAGCAATAGAATGGTTGCTAGATTTAAAATAATTTATAAACTCGTGGAAGCTATTCTTGGAACGGTCCGTATTACACTGTATCATATCTATTCTGAAACTACTTGGATCCATAATCAACTGAATTCTGAATTTTTTGTCGCATTATTTTGAGGATGGGGCAATTAGGGGAAGACGCTTTATGATCGACGGAGTATTTGGTATTGTTGTTAAATTTAGAATTATGGGAGAGGCAATTGAAGCATTTTGTGGATTCAGGTGAGTTTTTAAGGGGGCAGTCGTTCTCTGAATGGGAGACGTCAGCGCAGCGCGCACATCTCTTAGCTTCTACTTTACAATATCTTTGAGTGTGCCCAAATTGGAGGCACAACCGGCACTGAAGGAATGGGCAAAAGTCCTCGGCGTGAACTCTCTGGTAGTCTACTCCGAGGCGGCCATTCTTGACCACAAAGTGCCATATTTTTGGTGTCACAACAAAAGCCGCGTTATAGAGATTCTCATTCTTGTTAGCGCGCTTAAATTTAAATAATAGATCGTCCGGTGAGGTAATCAATTCTTTGATCCCTTCGTTTTGAAGAATGATCGTGTTACACAGGTCTTCTGCTGGGATATCCTTAGAGATACCTTTAAGTAGGATCATGGGTCGTAGGCTTCTTGCTTCCACTGCATTGATCTCTGCCGTAGCGGAAGTCTGTATGCGTTTTAGGGCGTCATCTCTCTGTTCCCGACTGTCGAATTCTACTCTCATTTTTCCCTTTGACAGTGGTTGGACCCTGGCGGGTGTGTATCGAGCCTCCTTGAAACTAATTGTCTTACGGAGTGCTGTGATCGTCTCTTGTTTGGTGGTCACAGGGGTCTTAGTAGTGATGACTATCGCCGGTCGCGAGGTAGGTTCAGAGGTAGATGAGATCTGGTCCTGTTCGATTCTCTGCCGACCAGTCATGTGCGCATAGGTGGGGCTGTCTTTGGCTCCAGAAGTTCGAGTTGGGTTCGTAGATCCAGATGGGGAAAGCCTTTTGGATATTTTTCCAAATTCTTCCCTAACACAGATGGTCAATTCTCGCTTTAGTGATCGCAGTGATTCCTCCGATAACTCAATTTTCGACGAGGATGCTTTATTGCTCTGGGTAGTATTTACAAAGGGGGCAGAAGGGCTAGTAATTGCCCCGTTAGTTGGACGTATCGCTGGGGCATCACGCACGAGGGGCGAAGCGTCAGAAACAATTGGTGTCGTAGATGGTCGTGACACACTTAAAAGTGCAATAAATGCGCTTGTGCACCTAGCGATTTCTTCACTGCACGATGAGATGTAGAATTTATTAACCCTGGCGAGATTCTTCCCATCATGTACAGTCTCGTTAATAGTATGAGTAAGAAGGTTAATCGAATCCACGAAGGTCTTACTGTCAACAACGGCCGCAGCTGTAATGGGTGGAGGCTTCTTCTCCTCGTGCTTAGGCATATTGATAGATCAAATATTTAACGATTTGTAACGCAAAATAGTAAAAGACAATAAAAATTAAAAAAAAAACAGAAGATTTGCAAACTTTAATTATTAAATCTAGTTTAAACAAAGTCCTAGAGAAGCAATGTTATAATTAATTATGGTGTGTAAAATAGACAATAAAATGTTTTAAATATTTTCTGATGGACTTTGGGACTTTACAAAATAAATTGAGACAGAAATATAATTTTAGGAAAATAAAAATATTCCCAAGGTTAATGAAATCTACTTAAGTAATCAATAAAGGGCGGGGGGGAGGGCGATTTTTTCGCTCGTTATAAGTGATATCTTAATGAGAGTGGTACCGTTGAATAGGTGATTGAAAACGCTATTCAACGATATTTGAACGAGGAAAATCGGATGACAGAATCTAACTATTATTTACGAAAAACGTGTTTTTTGAACAAAATTTCGTCAAAATTGAACAGTTTTACTGAAAATTTCGAAAATTTTCACAATACAACAGGGGTTAAAATTTATACACAATATAGGGGGATAGTTTATGTATAAGATTAGATAAAAAGAATTAAAGAAAATAGAGTTTCAGTAGGGAAATAGACTGTTTATAAGGTAAAATGTTAAAATTTTTCAAAATTTTCATACAATTTCTTAATAAAAAATTTTTTAATATACTAAATTTAGATAAATTTTGTTTCACAATATGAGGGAGGACGTTACTAATCAATATAAAAAAATTTAAGACGATAAATCGAAGGGATCTACTTTAATTTTTAAGATTTAGTATATATTCAAACTTTGTTATATCACCTATAAGGTAAACTCTGTATGGAGAATTTCAATGAATGCAAAAATTTTTCGCTCGTTATAAGTGATATCTTAATGAGAGTGGTACCGTTGAATAGGTGATTGAAAACGCTATTCAACGATATTTGAACGAGGAAAATCGGATGACAGAATCTAACTATTATTTACGAAAAACGTGTTTTTTGAACAAAATTTCGTCAAAATTGAACAGTTTTACTGAAAATTTCGAAAATTTTCACAATACAACAGGGGTTAAAATTTATACACAATATAGGGGGATAGTTTATGTATAAGATTAGATAAAAAGAATTAAAGAAAATAGAGTTTCAGTAGGGAAATAGACTGTTTATAAGGTAAAATGTTAAAATTTTTCAAAATTTTCATACAATTTCTTAATAAAAAATTTTTTAATATACTAAATTTAGATAAATTTTGTTTCACAATATGAGGGAGGACGTTACTAATCAATATAAAAAAATTTAAGACGATAAATCGAAGGGATCTACTTTAATTTTTAAGATTTAGTATATATTCAAACTTTGTTATATCACCTATAAGGTAAACTCTGTATGGAGAATTTCAATGAATGCAAAAATTTTTCGCTCGTTATAAGTGATATCTTAATGAGAGTGGTACCGTTGAATAGGTGATTGAAAACGCTATTCAACGATATTTGAACGAGGAAAATCGGATGACAGAATCTAACTATTATTTACGAAAAACGTGTTTTTTGAACAAAATTTCGTCAAAATTGAACAGTTTTACTGAAAATTTCGAAAATTTTCACAATACAACAGGGGTTAAAATTTATACACAATATAGGGGGATAGTTTATGTATAAGATTAGATAAAAAGAATTAAAGAAAATAGAGTTTCAGTAGGGAAATAGACTGTTTATAAGGTAAAATGTTAAAATTTTTCAAAATTTTCATACAATTTCTTAATAAAAAATTTTTTAATATACTAAATTTAGATAAATTTTGTTTCACAATATGAGGGAGGACGTTACTAATCAATATAAAAAAAATTTAAGACGATAAATCGAAGGGATCTACTTTAATTTTTAAGATTTAGTATATATTCAAACTTTGTTATATCACCTATAAGGTAAACTCTGTATGGAGAATTTCAATGAATGCAAAAATTTTTCGCTCGTTATAAGTGATATCTTAATGAGAGTGGTACCGTTGAATAGGTGATTGAAAACGCTATTCAACGATATTTGAACGAGGAAAATCGGATGACAGAATCTAACTATTATTTACGAAAAACGTGTTTTTTGAACAAAATTTCGTCAAAATTGAACAGTTTTACTGAAAATTTCGAAAATTTTCACAATACAACAGGGGTTAAAATTTATACACAATGTAGGGGGATAGTTTATGTATAAGATTAGATAAAAAGAATTAAAGAAAATAGAGTTTCAGTAGGGAAATAGACTGTTTATAAGGTAAAATGTTAAAATTTTTCAAAATTTTCATACAATTTCTTAATAAAAAATTTTTTAATATACTAAATTTAGATAAATTTTGTTTCACAATATGAGGGAGGACGTTACTAATCAATATAAAAAAATTTAAGACGATAAATCGAAGGGATCTACTTTAATTTTTAAGATTTAGTATATATTCAAACTTTGTTATATCACCTATAAGGTAAACTCTGTATGGAGAATTTCAATGAATGCAAAAATTTTTCGCTCGTTATAAGTGATATCTTAATGAGAGTGGTACCGTTGAATAGGTGATTGAAAACGCTATTCAACGATATTTGAACGAGGAAAATCGGATGACAGAATCTAACTATTATTTACGAAAAACGTGTTTTTTGAACAAAATTTCGTCAAAATTGAACAGTTTTACTGAAAATTTCGAAAATTTTCACAATACAACAGGGGTTAAAATTTATACACAATATAGGGGGATAGTTTATGTATAAGATTAGATAAAAAGAATTAAAGAAAATAGAGTTTCAGTAGGGAAATAGACTGTTTATAAGGTAAAATGTTAAAATTTTTCAAAATTTTCATACAATTTCTTAATAAAAAATTTTTTAATATACTAAATTTAGATAAATTTTGTTTCACAATATGAGGGAGGACGTTACTAATCAATATAAAAAAATTTAAGACGATAAATCGAAGGGATCTACTTTAATTTTTAAGATTTAGTATATATTCAAACTTTGTTATATCACCTATAAGGTAAACTCTGTATGGAGAATTTCAATGAATGCAAAAATTTTTCGCTCGTTATAAGTGATATCTTAATGAGAGTGGTACCGTTGAATAGGTGATTGAAAACGCTATTCAACGATATTTGAACGAGGAAAATCGGATGACAGAATCTAACTATTATTTACGAAAAACGTGTTTTTTGAACAAAATTTCGTCAAAATTGAACAGTTTTACTGAAAATTTCGAAAATTTTCACAATACAACAGGGGTTAAAATTTATACACAATATAGGGGGATAGTTTATGTATAAGATTAGATAAAAAGAATTAAAGAAAATAGAGTTTCAGTAGGGAAATAGACTGTTTATAAGGTAAAATGTTAAAATTTTTCAAAATTTTCATACAATTTCTTAATAAAAAATTTTTTAATATACTAAATTTAGATAAATTTTGTTTCACAATATGAGGGAGGACGTTACTAATCAATATAAAAAAATTTAAGACGATAAATCGAAGGGATCTACTTTAATTTTTAAGATTTAGTATTCATGGACACGGTCAGGATATAACTAAACGTTACGATCTCGCACTATTCTGACAGGAACCCAAGCAGTGCCTTGGACTTGTGACCAAGGTATAGGCTTAAGGAATTCCTTCAAGTGATCACAACACTCACCTCCCCTGCTTAGTTTCACTGCTTAAACCTAAGATTAGACTAACATAAACCTAACCAAATACAAGGCTAACCTAACCTAAGGCTAACTTAAACCTAACTCACACCTCCGACATGTATATGTTTTTATATGTACAAAGCTAGACAGATTTATTTATGCGTTAAGACGTCTGGCTCAAACGATATCAGTAAACGCAGCGTTGAGTGCTCGTTCATCTAAGTATCATCTGTCTTGTCATATGGTTTGATATTCCTTAACAAAAAATAATTATTAAAAATCAATCGATCTATCTCTACATCTTTGACATACGTCAGCAGGGCCGGATTAACCCTATCGTGGCCCCTAGGCATTGCAATTCTCGGGGCTCTTTTCCTTTCGCCATTTCTTACTTTTTTAAATATATTTTTTCTATTACAAAAGTCGAGTCGATCAGATTGACTCCTGCTTTTTGGCTTTATTTAATGAAATGATCTTAATGAACAGATTATAGTTACAAATAAGTGATGATCCAGGTCTCATAATGAAGTAGAAAACATTTATTTATTATTTTAAATATGTATAATAATATTGTTTTTCTATGGTAATATTACCGGATATTAACAATGTCACGAATAAAACGTTTTTTTTTCTTGGTGCATGGCCCGCACTAGGTACCCGAGGGTCCCCTAGTCGGTGCGGGGCCCCTAGGCAGTTGCCTAATCCGCCTTATGCATAATCCGGCCCTGCACGTCAGGTAGGTAGAAATGTATTTAGGACGATACAAAACTCTACTCTCTTAATTTTTGTTTTTTTTTTAAAGACTACTAGCAGTATGGATTATATACTACTAATATTCCTTTTACCCCTCCTAGTGAGCGAAAATGCTTGTGTCAGGAGGGGGCCACGTCAGTCCGAATGTCCGAACCCACGACCTATCGATCGTGAATCCAACGCCTGAACCGCTGAGCTACTAACGCTTCAAATTTTACCGACCAAACTCTTTTATTTTTTCTGGAATTCTCATATGAGATATAAAAAAATACATTTATTTCAACTAAGGGAGGGCTGGTTGCATATTAAAAGTAGAGATAATGCCATTCGAGCATTTCGGATTCACGAGAAATGCATAAGGGCTATTTGTAATGTCAAACCTTTAGCAAACAAATATTTAAAAGACGTATACTCCCAATTCCATTTATGCACTGTTGTGTCGGCAACATTAATCTGAGTATCACATGATTTTAGAACGTAAAGACAGAAATCATAATTATTACATCGCGAGTATTATAGCTGTCGGTCTGAACCCCAGGAGGATATTCTAGTCTGCGTGTAGATCATAACTCCTCTTAATTAACTGTACATAAAAGACTTGTATATTTTTTGTAGGTCAATTCGAATTCCCAATAATCTGATTCTATTGAAATGTTTTAGAAGTACGTACATGAAAAGCTCGTATTCCATGGTCAATGACATTTTAACAAACTGCCGAATGAATTAAAAAATCTTAAATATGTGAGCGGTTGGGGGGCCCTTCAAGTATTATGTGAGCATTAAAGTGGGGCTGGAGAATACATGCTTTGCTTATTTTTGATGAGATAAGGGATGTGGTGTATGGTGATTACGTCAGCTATATATATTTGACTGACTGATATATGAACACACAATCCCGTTGGATTCACGGTCGATAGGTCGTGGGTGAAAATCCCAGACATTGGACTACTGGCGTGGCCCACTCCTGACACAAGCATTTCAGCTTACTAGGAGGGGTAAAGGGAATACTAGTAGTATTTGATCCATACTGCTAGTAATCTTTAAAAAAGAAAAAAATCCAAGCGCTAGAAACTAAGACCGCGGGTCTCTAATACTGGCGGAGAGTCTGAGGAAGCATTTATATTAAAAAAATCCCATGATTTCCACTCTAGTGTTGTCAATTCTCACCTCGTATGTCTCTACTACTGTAACCAATCAAAAACAATCAAAAAGAATATAATGTTAGGGGATCTATCTCCATATCACTTTAGTATAAAAATATATTAATATATAGATCGAAGTTAGATCTCCTTCAAATCCTGTAATACAATATTTCATAAGAATATAGCTAACTAAAAAGTAAACACGCACATTGTGAATATCCTAGTTCAGAATGGGGAGGGAGAAAAATGCAGGTTAGGGCTTTGTTTACTTTTGCTGACATGGCGCGGAGGGTTGATAATTGCAAAAATGTGGAAATTTGGAAAAATTTTATTATGATATTAACGAATTTTTATTGTAAAAATAAAACCTGAAAATTTCGCTGTGTATAAAGTTTGGATCACGGTTGCTATGAAAGGTATAACCTCAAATTAGTTAAAGTATAAAGCTCTGTCTTTATATATTTCATTTGGAATATTATTAGAAACCACATCGTTTATTGTCAGACACTCGTAAAATTGCTACTCCTTGTCACACACTGTTAAATTTATTAATATTAATTAATTATAATTATACTTACGTTGTATAAAAGTTGAATTTTATATATTATGTCATTTGAGGAAATATCAAAAGATGTTTTCTCAGTAATCAGACAGTTTTGATGATTCTTACACTTTGTCAGACACATTAAAAATTGTTATCTTTCAAAGCTAGTCTTATCCAAACTTTATAGTCGGGATTTGTTTATTGTATAGAAACTTTCAGGTTTTATAAAATCATGAAAGTGTGATCGTCGCGGGCTCTTGCTCTATTATATGTTCCGATTATATAACTTTCATATTCAAGGTACCAAAACTTCCGTACTCCTAAACACGATATACACTACTAGCGACCCACCCGAGCTTCGTACGGATAGTAGAGCATATTATGGTCACATGATTTAACCATACATTGTTTTGTTATATCATAAAAAGAGATTAGGCAGCGTTCGACATGAAATCTTCCAGGTGGTGCGACATTTTCCTATTTCAACAATTACTCTATATTTCAACCAATTTACACAACATTTTGACTATTTATACACTCAACACGATATAATAATCACTCTGTCTATTAGTGAAAATCGCATACTACAAAAAAAAATAACGTTTTAAAACTATAACCCGACTACGTAAAAAAGTGGTCTAAAAAGGACGAAACAAGAAGATAATACAGATCGAACCTAGAAATGCTTAGGTATAAAAATGGTTAAGGTAGAACCGTGGTCGCACCCATGTATACCCACTATGATTATATATGTGATTAGAGGAAGACTACCATGATTGGTTCCAACAACTTTGGAAGCGCTGCAACGAAGTCTCGATCGCCCATCAGATCAAACGCCGCAAATGGAATTGGATAGGTCATACTTTGCGAAGGGATCCAGACCATATACCAAAGCAAGCCCTAGAGTGGAATCCCCAAGGTAGACGCAAACGTGGCCGTCCGAAACAAACCTGGCGGCGGACAGTCATTGATGAAGCGAAGGCTATCGGGAAAACGTGGAGCGAAATAAAGCGCGAAGCTCAAGATCGAGTGGGTTGGCGATGCACTGTGGACGCCCTCTGCCCCATCTAGGGGACACAGGAACATAAGTCAAGTAAGTCACCATGATTGGTACCGGATTTTGGTGCGGTTTTTTAATAGATAGAGTGGTTTATATGTATAATACATGCATCTCATAGAAGAGAAAGGGACCGCGAGAAGCCAGAGCAGGTCGCTAGTATATAATAATTGTTAAAAGTAAGCAAAAACCAAAGAATGTTAATGTATATAAAACATAACATATAGCGTAATGACCTTACGATTTCGGAAATTGTCTCCAGTAAATAGAACCTAATGCTGCAATTTAGGGCCAACACGTCTCATTCATCGCTCGGATGCTACAGAGGGTAGTCCTATAAAAATTCCTAATGACATTGTTAAAGGATGTTATAATTAAGATACAACGGTAGAGCAATTAAATAAAGTAATTTTTATTTAAGTCATCATTTATATAGAGATAGCGATCATTGACGCGCTGTCACCGTACACGAAGTTCAATTAATATTGTACGGATGTCATTCATATTACTGTTTTGTCAATCTTTTGTCTTCGAATATCTATATATCTATATTGAAGCTATACTGGAAATTCTTCTCAATGGAGTCCCCGCATAACAACACCATACAAGTTCCATAGCCTTAAAAAACGGGGGTGTTTTTGTATCAAATAATAATTGATAGATATGAACGATTTAATACTCTTGAAATGAGCAAACGATAAACCAATTACTGCTTATTGAAATGGTTTTCCTTCCCGTCCTGGGTTTATATTTCAGTGGTTAAGACATCGGTATTTTTCTCGGTCCGGGTTCGATCCCCCACACACGCAAACACCTCTGACTTTTCTGAGTTATGTGTGTTTAAAGAATTAAATATCACTTGCTTTAACAGTGAAGGAAAACATCGTGAGGTAAGCTGCACTCTTAAGAGTTCCCTAAAAGCTCTCAAAGGTGTGAAAAGTCCGCCAACCCGCATTGGGCCAGCGTAGTGGACTATGGCCTAATCCCCTCCTCTTTCTGAGGAGGAGACCCGGCTCAGCAGTGGGCCATTAATGGGTTGTTATGATGATGATGATTTTGTATGTACCCGTATAACGTCAGAACAACTGCACTAAATCGGGTAATTCTTTTTTGTTCTGTTAATTATTTTCACGATAAGGTTTTTATAAAAGAAAAAGTTAGTGAGATAGAAGACAGTCAGTGAGATGGTAATGTTCACTGCAAATCAGTGCTACGCATTTTAGAATAGAAATTTAACGAAAATAGTGAGAATATTAATTAATAAATGAGTGAAACACCCACATGAGCATACAGAGCGTGAGTTAGCAAATACGTGTATGAGTGTCTGATTGAGTCCGTTAGTGTCAATATTAATGTTTGAACTGTTTCATTATATAAATGGGATTTACAATTTAGTATAGATAATTCAAAATTTAAAACAACCTGCGAGGGGACGGGTTAGAATACTGTTCCCCTCTACCGCTGGCATCTCGTAAGAAGCGAGTACACCATCACCTCCTTGGTAGTAAGGGATCTGGTCGCTGAGACCGCAGCATTTTTCTTTCTTTACTCCCCCTCTATACTCATTTATCTTCGAGGATACAACGCATCGACAAAGAAGAGGATATCTCTTGTTTTATCGATGTCCATGGGCGATGGTCGCCCCTTATCATCAGGTGGACCATCTGCTCGTTTTCACTTTATCAACCATAAACAAAACAACTTCCTAGGATCCAATGAAGCGTCAGTAGCTCAGTGGCTCGGACGTTGGATTCACGATCGACAAGTCCACGTGGCCCACTTCTGACACAAGCTTGCAAGCTTACTAGGAGGGGAAAGGAAACACTAGCAGTATGTAATTCATACTGCTAGTAAACTTTAAAAAAAAAAGAAAAAAAAAATGGTAGAGCAAAAAATTTCATTCAAAACTTATGTTCTTTTGAAATAAAAAACTTACCTACCCTACACTATGAAACACAAATGAACTTTGGAAGTTGGAAAACCAGATATAGTCCCGGAAATGTTGCCATATAAAATCCTATGAAGTATATAATTCATTTAGTTCCGGGGCTCCAATAAATCGAGGTCGGGGAATAACAATTTAGCAATGTGGCTGACCCAGGCGACATTAAGGTGTGTCATTAGCATTACCGTGGCATGAATCAGGAAAGGTCTGGCAAGTATACAGCGTTAGCATAAATGAATTTCGTTAGCATGAATAAATGAATTTTATTTTAATTTTACCCACGTAACTATTTATAACAAGAAAATATATAATCTCTGTTCCGAAAGACTTTTGCGAGTTGTGAAACGGAACTCGCCTGGTGATCATTGTATTGTGGCTGTACAGGTGGTATGGTGTCATAATGATGGGACTCCATTCTAAAGGATCTAGTATAACCTAGAATTAGCTTTGTTAACTTGGCACCCGACTTTTGTTAATGTAACTTGTTTTGTCATGAAGTTTTTTATTTCAAAAGTTGTACAACTGTTATAATTTTAAAAGAACATAAGTTTTGAATGAAATTTTTTGCTCTACCATTTTTTTTTCTTTTTTTTTTTAAAGATTACTAGCAGTATGGATCACATACTACTAGTATTCCCTTTACCCCTCCTAGTAAGCTTGCATGCTTGTGTCAGGAGTGGGCCACGCCAGTAGTCCATTGTACGGGATTTGAATCCACGACCTCCCGAACCACTGAGCTACTGACTCTTCAAAAATCAAGGAAAGTTTTTTTCTTCACAATTTTAGAAATTTTAATTTTTTTACCCCCCCATAATTTTACCTAGTGGGGAAATTTTTTGGAATACTCTTTCACTACTATTCACTACTAACGATTATTTTTGGAATCAATCACCAAAATTAAATATTTTGGTCCCCTACTAATTTTTATTGTTTTTTATATTTAATTTTAACTACTAACGAAAAAATGTTTACTACTAATAACTTACTAATAACTACATTTTTAAAAGTCGGGTGGCAAGTTCACAAAGCTCGTAGTATTAGTCTTTTACGTGTTACTGTGAAGTATAACTCTCATATAGATAATACTAGCTGGACTAGCAAACGTTGTTTTGCCTTATAAATTTGGGGTGATGAAAAATAGATTGTAGCCGATTTTCAGACCCTCTGAACATGTAAATAAAATTTTATAAAAATCGGTCGAGCCGTTTCGGAGGAGTATGGTAACTAACATTGTGACACGAGAATTTTATGTATAAACTGAAAAGTCATTCTCTGATTGTTTAATTCGATTTGAAAAAATATTATAATGTTTCATAGCCCATGTATGTAGAAGATTATGCGCTATATAACATCGCTACGACCCATAGGAGCTGAGCATCAATGAAATATGTTGCAAAAAAGAGGAAAATTTGCGTCGCTTCCAAAGGTAAAACAAAGAACCTCACTCTCACACTATTAAGACGTAGATGAAGTCGCGAGGTACTAGTTTTTTTTATACACAGACTTTTACACTAACAGACTCACTAACTCAGCCTGGACCCTTAGGCTGCGTTTCCAAAAAATATAATCGCTTTATTTGACACACTCAAAGCTTGCTAGGTAAATAAAATGATTCTATTTTTCCTTACACAAAATCAGTTCAAGCAAAGTCCTACAAAATCTATATACGATTTAGTTATGAACATTCAAACATACAAACTTTTATCAGCCCGCGATGTCTACAACATTATTTAAATTTTTGGAAACCCAAAAAAAAACTATACCTACTAGTTTCTTATTCTACTAGTTTTAATTTTTTTTAGTTCCTTGTCTATTACTGGTGCTACTACTAAGTTTATATGTACAAAAACTTTTATAAAGTTAAACGTTATTAAATAATAAAAATAACTGTTTAAAATTTCTTCAATTCAAATTTCAAGTTTATAATATCTCAAAAATTGATATTTTGAAGAAATTTCCAAAAGAAAATAAATTAAAATTCTTACCTATAAAATTACTGCACTATACACTAAATCACTAAAACTAGTTTTACACACTCAAAAGTTTACTTAACATTCACATTACTTAAACTTACAATATTTATTATATAATTCACATTTTAATTTACACTTATTAATAGATTTAAACACTTATTTTAAATAAAAATAAATGGTGAAGATTTTCAAAGTTAGTCAATTCACAAAGTTCTCGTAAGTACGAAGTTTTAGCCCGACCAGGGAAGTGAGGGTATCGAGAGCTTAGTACCAACTGGCAACTTCAGCAAGAGCCTCGTCGTTGCAGTGCGCATGCGTGCGATTTAGTTTATTTTGGTTTTACATCCTTAACAGACCTTAATTAAAACGTTTGGGGAATCTAAATTGTTAAGTCTATACTTATAAATAAATGTGAAACTTTGTATGTTTGTTACTCATTCACACAAAAACGGCTGAACGGATTTCATTGAAATTTGGCAAGTAGATACTTTATAACTTGTATTAATATATAGGCAACTTTTTATCCCGGAAAATCTTCACAGCTCCTGTGGGATGATAATAAAATATTAATTGAACGTCAGAACGTTTTTATATAGCAATATATTAATAAATTGTTTTTTTGTTAAATCTAAGTAGGTAAACTGGATGTGACATAAATGGCCATATCCTTTTTAATTTTAATAATTATGGCCAACCTCCACAAATTATTTCATTAATATTACCAGCAATTTATTTTTAAAAAGGACCAAACAATCAAATAAATCAGATATAAACCCCCGTTTTTTAAGTATACGGGCCTTTTAGTAAGATATATAAAACATAGTATGGTAGGATTCATGTAGGGGCTCTACTATTCGTACAAAGCTGGGGCGGGTCGCTAGTAGTAAATATAATATATTAACAACCTCCTGACATGGACACCAGACCATATTCCTATAAAATAAAACGTATAAATTGTTTGTAAACAACTTTTCTCATTATCACGGTTCCTCCCATCATTTTGTTGTTATTGGAAATTCATTAGCTTTTATTAGAATATTATGAGAAAAGGTTTCACGTAGTAAAATGGAGAGAGAAAACTTTTAATTTTTGTTTACGCAATGGACATGTTTTTCTATATATTATTATAGTAGTCGACAGCTAATTTTAAGTCTGAGAAAATATTGTGCGGGAAAGTTGCGCATTGTAATTGTGTTGCGTGCCTGTATTGGCAGTTCCATCCGTAACCTTTACTATTGTTACAATTAGCAGACGCGCGGGAACTAAAACGTCGCATTAGGACTAATCGAGTGTGACGCGCTTCTCTCGCCCCGCGCTCACCGCTAAACAGACTCTAATAGTGACTTTTGCGCATTCAAGGTCAAACCTATACCTGCGTGCCGGTTATATACTATAACTAGTTAGTAGCTCTAGCTTCGTGTTAAAATCTTTTTAAACTAGGTTTTTTCGCTAGATGTTATAAATTTTAATATATTCTCGTACCCTCATTCTATCTCTTCGCACGCTGCACCGCATTATACACAACCCGCAATCAGTGCTTCATGGGGCATCACGAAGCACTGATTGGCTACACATATATAACAAGATCACATCTATAGTAAGATTCCACAGACTATAATACACTTTTCACTTCAAATAATTTAAAACTCGGATCAAGAAATCATTAATAAATAAATCATACTATAATGTACAGGATTACTTAAATGATGAGAATGCTTGGAATCTAAGCGACGTTGACTCTCAAGCTAAATCATTTGTATAACAGACTATGTAAACATGGCTTTTTGAAAAGAGCGACTGTTGAGTTTCTAGCCGGCTCTTCTCAACAGAAAACTACAATCCGAGCTGGTGGTAGCTTCAGACAAACTAACTGACCGACCAATTGTTGACGTTTAACAGCAGCAAATTTTATTTTGGAGCACCAGAACATCACCAGGTAGGCCTGCAGGCCTTCCACCGCAACCAGCTCCTTATTTCCTCTCGCCCTTATAATAACCGCAACATTAGTCGACTCGCCCTGGCATCACGGGTGCAACTTACCATGTGTACTTAGGGTTAAGATAAACCATTTTAATTTTCTATATATAATATTATTAAGGCGTTGAATAAACATATTTCATTTTCACACGAACATTAAATATTTCCAGGATAAAAAGTACCCTTTATATTATTTGGGTGTTTGTTACGTAATCACGCAAAAACAGCTGAACAGATGTCCTAGAAATTTTACATATAGTTACTTTATGACCTGATTAAACACGGAGGGTACTTTTTATGCCGAAAAATCATGATTTTTCGTAGAATATTAATAAAATTATGTTTACTGTCATAAATAGCGCCCGTGCGAACCTGGGCTAAGGTAAAAAGAAATTTGATGATCGATAGTTCGTAAACTATAAGATATAAATAGTTGATAATTTTGTCGTGAGTCCCTTCGAGAAAAGAATGTTGCAGTTTGTGCATTACTTATTTCCTTTGCCCGACTTGGCGGGCAAAACTGCCCCCAAGTAATATACCTATTATAATGATTTATATTTATTGAATCGTTGTTCAGGACATCGTTTAAATAGTTATACAAACAATTACTTGCCACCACCGCCCTAATTTCATGGTAGCATGCACTAGAACATTCTCGAATATAACTATCGGATATTCCGATTCGAAATTAACTGCAACTAGTATCCCTAGTTGCAGTTAATTTCTTTGATTGTAAGGTATTGATTTCCTTATTAAAATAGGTATTAAAATATCGATTCTTGTTTGATTCATAACTTTATATTTACTTTATACATTTTTTGTTATTTCGTCTTACGTTATACACATGCGTTGAACTGTGTATTAACACGTAAAAGATAATATGATGCACTCTAGACGCAGACTAAAGCCACATTTCCACCAGAGATGAGTATTTACCAAGCCTCGAGCAGAATATGTAAAATCAAGCGTTGCTATTGGTTCTTAATCAACATATTACTCGCTACACTTGCTCAACTCTCACATACACCTCGCCACCTCTTTAACCAGTATAAAACTAAGCCAAGAACAGTACTGAATACTCACGTGATCCCCAAGGGTGTAGCTAGTGCTAACGTCCCGTTGAGCCTGCCCACAGAAACTGAGCAGGACTTTGGAGAAGGCGTTACGCGCTCCTTATGCTTCAGACATATCGTTTTGATCCTGCCAATATGCTTCCTATTCTTCCTGAGAACAACCGTCGGAGTGTCACAGTAGAATGCAACGGAGAGCGGAAATTGCTGGAGTTTATTGGGTAGAAGGGAATTTATCCTCCCACATAACTTTCACATGCATTCCCCAACGTCAACATCAGAACCTTTATGATTCCTTCGATGCCAGATCGCCATCCCTAGTCGCAGTCAATACGTTAACCAGAATGCTAATTAATAATTCTGTTTTCATACAAATTCTGCTAAAACATTAGTATATTTATTTTAACAATACCAGCAGTTGTCACGTTTTATATTGTATTTAAAACAATGTCACATAATATTGATACATATAAATATTTTCCGCCAAATTCTAAAATAAATGCGAAAGTAACTCTGTCTGTTACGCTTTCACGAAACGGATTTTGATGAAATTTTGTACAGAGATAGACTAGACCTAAAGCTTGGGAAAGGACCTATGCTACGATTTATCTCCAATAAAAAATTTGAAGAGGTTGAAATAAGAGATGAAAGGGCATGACAAGGAGTTAGAAATATATAAATTATGTAATGTGAAATTAAACGCAAACTAAATATAGTCTATATTCTAGTATTAAATATGTACAATACGTATAATATATTATTTATTCATGAGCATTAATTATAGTAAAAATAGAAATACATATAATATACGTGGATGTCCTTTAAAGAATTTTTTAAATAGTATTTTCTAATACGGTCTACGGGAGTCTAGTGCACCTGAGTTTAATATTGTCTCACATGCTTGACAAGGAATCTCATTTTAATACAGAATGCACTTAATCCTGAAAAACATGAACTTTTTTTTAATGATAACTAGAAATCCGCCCAGTCTTCGCACAGGTAGTAGAGCATATTATGAGTACATGTCCATCCATCCTATCATACATTGTTTTGTAATATTTCAACAAATTTTTGCAAAACCTTGACATTATATCTATTATTATATACTATTAGTACTAGGCTGCGGTTCTACCAGAGATATCCGAGGATTCTGCAGCCGAGCCGACGGAAGATGTATTCTTAAAAAAGACTGTTACACATGTGAAGTGTACGAGTAAGGGAGCAAACATTTTAAATAGAACTCAGAAAAGTCTCTCTATTCTTATAACACTTAATTATGCAAAAAAATATGGAATGAAGTATATCATGGGTTAAATTTAAGCCATAGGAAAAACATATAGTACCATTTTCTCCATCTATATGAAAGTTATAATTACCACATAATTATTTCAATAATTGTTCTATTTAACAATAGTCGCTAGATACAATAGACACGATCATTTAAACGTTTCTAGAAACAATAGTGAACTAAAGCTATATAAGCTCTGAAGAAGTGAAAATTAGTCATAGATCATGCAACGGTCATACGTACTTTACTGTATTGAATATGTTGGGAACATTAAGCGTATTAACAGTTTTTCTCCTTCTTTGCAGAAGCAACGCACAAGTTAATGATCGCTACTACCCACGCTACCATCTAGCTCCGCCATTTGGATGGATGAATGACCCTAATGGATTCTGTTATTTTCAAAACGAATACCATCTATTTTACCAATATAATCCTGAGAGCTCTTTAGTACCTGGAATAGCACATTGGGGACATGTAAAAAGCAAGGACCTATTACACTGGGAACATCTTCCTATTGCTATGTATCCTGACCAGAGCTACGATAAAACTGGAGTATTTTCAGGTAGTGCTATTGTTGAAAACGATACAATGTACCTCTACTATACAGGAAATGTAAACCACCCTGGAGAATCGCCTGATCATGAACAACATCAAGCGTTAGCTATCAGTACCGATGGAGTTAAAGTTACAAAATATGAAAATAATCCAATTATAATTGGAGCGGAACATCAGCCCAATATAAGAGATCCAAAAGTTTGGGAACATAATGGCACATACTACATGGTACTTGGAAATTCTTTTAATAATGACACTCTTGGACGTGTATTGCTCTATGCTTCAAACGATAAAATAAACTGGAACCAAGTTTCTATTCTTGCTGAGTCTGATGGATTTCTCGGCTATATGTGGGAATGTCCCGATTTCTTTGAGCTTGATGGTCATTTTGTTCTTCTATTTTCACCACAAGGTATGAAAGCGGAAGGTAATAAATATAGAAACCTGTACCAAACCGGTTACATTCTTGGAGATTTTGATTACTCTACCAAAGTTTTTACAATTACTAAGGGTTTCCAGGAACTTGATCATGGTCATGATTTTTATGCAACTCAAAGTATTCTCGACGATAAAGGGCGGAGAATAGTTGTAGCCTGGTTTGATATGTGGGACCAGAATTACCCTGAGGGACCAGATGGATTTACTGGTCAAATGACTATACCTAGAATATTAACACTTTCGAAAGACAGTCGGTTGATTCAGAAACCTATACCTAAGATAAAAACAATTCGAGCACAAATTTTGTACGAAGGACCCTCGATTGGTGAAACTATTGTACCTCTAATAGATAATGCTGCAGAAGTTAATATTAAATTAATATCCTTCAAAAGCCTAACTTTGTACATTGAACCACAAATTTTAATAGACGACGCAAATAATCGCACAGCCGTAACTATTACTTATGACGCTAAACATGGTAATGTGAGCCTTGACCGTGGTGGACCAGATGGACTTCGTAGTACCAAATGGGTACCTAAGAAGAATTTGAAAATAAAGGTCTATATAGATGCCAGTTCAGTCGAAGTTTTCTGTGGAGGCGGCGAAGTAACATTTTCAAGCAGATTCTTCCCCGATGGTCCTTTACAGATTCGTTTAAGTAAAAAGAGTATAGTTAAAAATTTACAAGTAACGCAACTAAAGCGGACCGTGTTCGTATAAATCTCACTAATCTTGCACATGCACAGAAACAATTAAATAAATTATTCATGAACATACTGAGTGTTTTAATATTGACCGTATTTTGCTCAGTATTATTCTTTTAACATGGAAATAGTTTAAACAATATAATTAAATATTAAAATGGCATTTATGTGATAGCAGATTTTGTGTAAAAACATATTTTTTTAAATTCAACTTTATAAAATTAATTCAATTAGGTATAACTGTTTTCGTCGCCAGCAATAACTGAATTGAATATTGTTTCATACCATAAGTATTATTATATATTAAACCTTTGAAAGAAAAAGAAATAAATGGTAATCAGGGCTATTAGTAAATACAACCTAGCCTATTTTCTAATTCTGGACGAGTAACCAATGATGTTGGAGTTATTACATTATTATTATAGTGCACAATACCTTTGAGTCATAATACTTTCCAAATCTGGTGTATTTTCTTATAGGTACTGCATCGCTCAATTTGGCGACGCTTTGTTGTACATGTTTGAATTAATTTAGTATTAGTGTCGAAGTTTATAATTTATTTATAAATTAGAGAAAATTAAGTTAGTTTACTTTCTTATAATCATAAGAAAATAAACTAACGAAAACAAATAAAAAGACGAACATATTCTATTCTATTGAAGTCTATTGTTTTAATAGGATTTTTTCAAATTAGTACAGCCGATTTTTCTGTACGTTCAAGGTTAGAAATATACTTATAACCTTCGGCTATATTATCATAGTTTAGTTAAATATCTTCTATATAAAGTTGATTCGTTACAATTTTGATTATAAAAGTAATTACGTGTGTACGTGAAACACGTGTCTTGTCAGTTTCCATTGACGTTATTAACTTGAAAAATAGCAGCTAAGTCCACAAAATACAAAACAATTGGCTGAGTCATGGTAATAATGAATTAAAACACACCTATTCAAATTAAAAAGGACAGGTTATATAGGTGGCCCACGTACACAAGCCTTTTTCACATTTCCAAGAACACTTATACTAAGCTAGTAATGATGAGAGACACGTTTTCCTAAAATGGATAATATTCACCCTATGAGATCTCTCGTCAAACTTCCTCCGACCTTTCGGAATTTAGGATAGAGCTTATACATATATTTGTCTGGATTAGATACGTATCGGCATTTACTGCAAAAGGTTGAAACCAAAGTTTGATGATGATAAATGTGTTTATTGCTCATGACCCTTTTACATTTGTGACAGTTTGTCATTCCTCTTCTAATAATTTTGTGTTCTATATTTTATATATATTTATATATTTATATATATTTTCAAAATAATAAGTTCCCTTCAAAAATCTCTATATAGAATGACCCGAGAGGGGACGGGTAAGAATACTTGTCCCCTATGCCGCTGGGAGAGCATCTCGTAAGAGCCGAGTAACCCAGCACCCCTTGGTGGTAGGGGATCTGTTCCCCGACTGGCTTGCGACCAACAGCATGCGAATCCGACTGCCAAGTGTCATAGACGCGTTCCGGTAGAGCCGCATGTGGGTCAGACTTACCTCCTCCCTCTCCCATCCCGTTAATGCTGCGGATTTTTTCTTCTCCCCCCCCCCCCCCCCCACTTTATCTTCGAGGGTGCAACGCATCGACAAAACATTAGATACACGAAAGAATTGTCTTAGATGCCAAATCTATGATTACAGAATCTGTGACCCGGAACATCTAGTCACATGTATCCTAAATGTATTAGTAGCGATAACGAAAAAAAAAACGGTTTTCAGACTGTTATTCTCATTTCCATTCTAATATTTAGCTCATATTATATCGTATTGATATCCATTCAAAAGTTAGACATTACTGCATAACCAATCTTTTGGTTGATCTAGACAAAAGCGCAAACAGGTCATGTTTAAAGTCATGCTCGCAGATACCTTTGGAGCGGTTCTGCTAATTACCTTTAGATTAGCTTTAGAGTCAATTTAGAAGGAATGCCAAGTTAGACGAAACTACTAAAGTTGGAGTAAAGCCTCGAGCACCACAAGTTTGGCGGGTTATCAAGCACTTCAAATCCATGTATACTATTGTTTTCACAGTGAAACTTGAATTATATTGCCAGTCTCGTTGTCTTCAAATCCAGTGGTAATTGTGCTGGCCCTCACACATACCTACTTACCTAACCGAAGCGAGAAGTGTAGACGTAACTAAATAAATAATTACGAAATTGAAGTTTAAACAGCAGTTTATCTATAGGTATTATACAAAATATATCCATGCATATTATAATAAAAAATAATTTATTCGGTGTCTGTACATGAAAATGTTTACGGTATTTAAAATATCTTAATGTTAATGAGTGAGCAGACCAATAGGTGAGCAAGTAAGAAGACAAGTGGAAAAAAGAGTGGGTGAGTAAGTGGGTGCGTGATTGGTTAAGTAAGTTAACATGTGAGTGAGTAAAGTAATTAATGAATTAATTAATAACTTACAATCATATATGTAGGGGTAATGCGCACAAGTTAAACCTTACTGGGTCCGATTTAAACTTCTTATTAATTATAAGTACATTAGTCAGAACAGACAATATAACAAGCAACTAAAATTTAGCTCTAAGAGTTAATTTTGCCCTAGTGAAAGTACCAAAATTATATTTGCAGTTAAACAGTTCGAGATACAGTCTGCGCAGCTTTATAATAAATTTCATATGTTACTTGAGTTCTATCCTCTCGAATTTAAAAAATTAAAATAAATTATAATATCTAATCTAAAAAAAGTAATTAAAATAAATTCTCTACGAATTAAAAAAACAAACAAATGACAAAATCAAATAATTATAGACATACAGCATATACGCATAGTTTATTTACATTTAACTAAAGTATGTAGGTACCATTTTGTTCGATAACTTTTTGCCATCTTGTAGGTAGGGACATGGTCCCATTGCTAAAGAAATTTTGGGGCTTCTGATCAAAAAACCGCGACAAGTAGTTTTGGCAGTCCTCTAGTGATATTAACCTTTATTAGGTTTCTTTCAGTGAGCTCGTGAGGTACCCAAATATCGAGCTCTTTGTGTACCCAGTTTTTTTCAAATGCGCCAAAACTGTTTTATTTACCAGTTCTTCAGCTACGTCGTAACTACTTAGATGCCGATCTTGCTCCACTTTTTCAAAAACGGCATCTATTTTATCCGTAATAGGGCAACCAGAGCGAGGTGCATATATGACATCAAAATTTCCGGATTGAAGACGCTTAAACCAAATTTGTGCTACTCTCACAGACACTACACTTGGTCCATACACATCGCAAATCTTTTTCGCGGCTTGCTTTGCATTTTTATCTTTTTTGTAGAAAATTTTTACACATTTTCCTAATTTGAATTTGGAATTATCTTCTTTAAAATGTAAACTTTGAATGATACCAAAATCAGCCAGATACAAATAGTATAGCCATAAAGATTTTGTATATACATATTATTCTTTTTTAGAGTTGTATAAAAATATAATTACAATAAATTCCACGCAGACGAAGTCACGCGGATCGACTAGTATACTTATAAAAGATAACATTTTTAATTGCCATACATAAAGTTTCAATAACTATTCTATTTAACAATAGTCGTTAAATATATACAAAATTATTTAAACACTTCGAGTAATAACCGTGAATTAAACGGCAGCTATATAATCTCTAAAGAAGTAGAAATTTGTTATTCGTCGTGTGACAAAATGTTGGGAAAGTTAACGGTGTTAACAATATTATTCATTTTTTGCAGAATCAACGCAAATGACGACGATCGCTACTATCCATACTATCATCTAGCTCCGCCTTATGGATGGATGAATGATCCCAATGGATTCTGTTATTTTCGAAACGAGTACCATCTGTTCTATCAATATAATCCTGAAAGCTCTTTAGAACCTGGAATAGCTCACTGGGGTCATGCAAAAAGTAAAGACCTGTTTCACTGGCAGCATCTTCCTATTGCTATGTATCCTGACCAAAGCTACGATAAAACAGGAGTATTTTCAGGTAGTGCTATTGTTGAAAATGATACAATGTACCTTTTCTACACTGGAAATGTAAATCACCCCGGAGAATCGCCTGATCATGAACAACATCAAGCGCTAGCTATCAGTACCGATGGAGTTAAAGTTACAAAATATGAAAATAATCCAATTATAATTGGAGCGGAACATCAGCCCAATATAAGAGATCCAAAAGTTTGGGAACATAATGGTACATACTACATGGTACTTGGAAATTCTTTTAATAATGACACTCTTGGACGTATATTGCTCTATGCTTCAAACGATAAAATAAACTGGAACCAAGTTTCTATTCTTGGTGAATCTGATGGATTTTTGGGCTATATGTGGGAATGTCCCGATTTCTTTGAGCTTGATGGTCAATTTGTTCTTTTATTTTCACCGCAAGGTATGAAAGCAGAAGGTAATAAATATAGAAACCTTTACCAAACCGGTTACATTCTTGGAGATTTTGATTACTCTACCAAAGTTTTTACAATCACTAAGGGTTTCCAAGAACTTGATCATGGTCATGATTTTTATGCAACTCAAACTATTCTCGACGAGAAAATGCGGAGAATTGTTTTAGCCTGGTTTGATATGTGGGAACAAGATTACCCAGAGGGACCAACTGGATTTACGGGTCAAACAACCATTCCTAAAATACTATCGATTTCAGAAGACGGTTGTTTAATTCAGAAACCTATACCAGAGATAGAAGCAATCCGTGACAAAGTTTTATTCGAATCACCCTCGGCTGGTGGAACCATCGTCCCATTATGTGATAATGCAGCTGAAGTAAGTATTAAATTACCCCAATCTACTAAAAATAAGCTTATTTTGTTTATCGAACCACAAATTTTAGTAGATAACACATTTAATCGTACAGCTGTAACAATTACTTATGACGCTAAAAATGGTAATGTGACTCTGGATCGTGGTGGAACAGATGGAATTCGCAGTACTGAGTGGATACCTAAGAAGAATTTTGAAATAACGGTATATATAGATGCTAGTTCTGTCGAAGTTATCTGTGGGGACGGCGAGAAAATTTTTTCAAGCAGATTCTTCCCGACGGGACCTTTACAGGTTCGCTTAGGCAAAAAGAGTGTAGTAAAAAAATTACGAGTGACGCAACTAAAGCAGACAGTGTTTGTTTAAATCTTCATGTCTTCAGAGATCTTAAATAAATTATTTCATAAAAATATACACTAGTGTCTTTTTTTATTTCTCATTACTGACTCTTACATGTAATAACATCAAAAATTACGTGTACACACGTATTAAGATGTATTAAAATTTACTTATTAATATACCTATCTGTATCTAAAAAAGCAGTGATGGCCCAGTGGTTGAGAATTCAAGGCTTACTCGGGAGGTCCGAGTTCGATCCTGGGCACACACCTCTGACTCTGAGTTATGTGTGTTTTAAGCAATTAAATATCACTTGCTTTAACGGTGAAGGAAAACATCGTGAGGAAACCTGCACTCCTGAGAGTTCCCTAAAAGTTCTCAAAGGTGTGTGAAGTCTGCCAACCCGCACTGGGCCAGCGTGGTGGACTATGGCCTAATACCCTCCTCATTCTGAGGAGGAGACCCGGCTCAGCAGTGGGCCATTGACGGGTCGTGATGAAGATGATACCTATCTGCTTACGCTATCTGATTACGGTATTTAATTTGCCATTAATTGTTTCATAATTTTTTTTGGATAGGAGTCCCTATTTAGATATAAAACTCCTCCAGTTAAACAGTTATCTCTGTGCTTACTTTATACATTCCTTTCCTTATCCATTCGTTTATGCCATATCCTTTTCTCGGAGCAGACTAACAAAGGGCCAGAAATACGTTGAATGTCTAGAAATGATTTTATGTATAGAAAATCCAAATTATCGTCTATTTTTAACTTAAGTACTCGAACTCTTGATAATCGAAATTCTTAAATTATGAAATTTACGTTATAATAGAAATAAAGTGGTTCAATATTGATGCGTTCAAGGTTAATTGGGTTATAATAGGAATAAGTTCTTTCATAGGAACAACCTAAAATAACTGACTTGGTTTTTTATGTTTAATCTCGAAACTATATCGAGGAAGAGGCTTCATCATGAGCAAGTAGCCAAATTAAACTGCCTTGCAAACTGCTGTGGTTTCAAGGTTTCTATTACTATCTAAATTTTCAAGGTTTTTCATCCTAGCTAAATTTTCAAGTTTTCTTATCCTCGGTAAATTTTCAAGGTTTCTCTTCTTATCTTTAATTTTCAAAGTACCAACGAAATTTAATATTGAAACGCTCTAAGGCTTAAACTTACTAACTCACAGCGCAGTTGTTTGTTTACTTTATCGTATCCTTATTCGGAAGTTGGGGCACATGTGAAAACCATCACATGTGCAGTTCTGCAGTTAGTAACTAAGGATAAAATTCGAATTTGTTATGTATAGGCAAAATTATTACCCGTTAGAGTAAAGATGGTGGTTGTCATACTAAAATCAATTTAGAATATATCAACAACTATATATATAATATCGGTTATAAAATATCGAATGAAAGTGAAACTATGAATTTTAAATTTGTATACTACGTAGTCCTAGTATATGAAGGTAATAAAGCCCCTGAGCTATCGACTACTATAAAAATAATAAGGTATTTCTAATCTTTTCTTTCTCTCATTTATAAATTAATTTTATTATATATTGTAGATATAAAAAAAAATAAAACAAAAAAGTAATTGCGAAGTGTGAGTTGACTAGCGACCAAGGGTTCTGTTTGAGGGATGGGTGGAGGGATAGACTTAACTTTTCCGGTAGAATCTTTTGACTCTATACATTGAAATCTACTTTGTCGTTTCATTCTTGACAGAGTTGTTCATGGTTATCACATCCCAGCAAGTTGGTCGGAAGACAGTGACTGTTGAATTTGATTGACATTACGATCAGTTTTTTATTTATAAATGGTCGTATATTTTGATTGCATTAATGTTTTTACAATTGATAGGAATTACAGTCTTCAATATTTGATAATTATTTCAATCTTTGTGTGAATCCAAAAAGTACAGGCTTTAACAAATGGACAAAAAAGACTATATATTTATATATAAAATTCTCGTGTCACACACAGTGTCTGTAACCAAACTCCTCCGAAAAGGCTTGACTGATTTTTAAGTTTTTTTTTGTGTAGAATAGGTCGTAAACTATTCTCAAACCGTCATCAAGTCAACTCAATATCTGCAAGTTCAACTCGTACAATAATAAAGCTAAAACAAATATTTTTTGTTTTTAGTTTTTTCCGTTAAATTTTTCCATTAGATCTTGCTTATTGGTAACTTAAATAACTATAGGTAAACGGGAATTACTCTTCTGGACTTAATTTTCCAGCAAAGGTTAAATATTAAAACAGGGTTAAATGTCAATACATAAAAGCCGAAAAAAAGAGGATTCTTTTTAGAGTTTATAGACCGTACGGAACTCTAAAAAATTATAATATATCAGATGAAATAGAGTTCCTACTTCATGCATCCTCACTTCACTTTTGTTAAATGGGATCTTTCCACTCTTTTACTGTGGGCTAAAAATTATTCATGTTGATATATCAGAATAAATAATGTATTAAAGATAAATGTTTTCAGATAACAGACTGTGTAGACTCAATTGTATCTTTAGAAATTTTAAAATATTCTAATGTGTTTAACAAAATATAGAAGTATCGAAAATGGCACGGCATCTTATACCTTGCATACCCCTAATATAAAAAACTTCTTAATAATCAAAGAGAAATAAATGTATCGGTATCACGTCTTTGCGTTAGTGGTCTATGTTTCGCCACTAGATTTATTCGTCACGAACTTGGGGAAAATTTACAAAAATCTGTCCCTTATTTCGTGTTGCTGATTTCCTGTCTGTCATGTCAAAGGCCGGTCAGGCTTCACAGACTGTGGCGAAACCTGGGTTAACTTGCAACAAGGTGATGCTGTGTGTGTGGTGGGATTGGAAGGGCATTATTCAGTATGAGCTGTTACCACCAGGCAGAACCATCGATTCTGAACTCTACTGCGAACAACTGATGAGACTAAAGCAAGAAGTTGAGAAAGCGGCCGGAATTAATCAACAGAAGGGGTGTGGCTTTTCATCGTGATAACGCTAGACCTCACGCATCTTTAGCCACTCAGCAAAAATTAAGAGAGTTTGGCTGGGAGGTGTTAATGCACCTTCAGATTTCCACCTGTTTCGGTCTCTTCAGAATTCTTTAGGCAGTGTCAGGTTAACATCACGAGAGGACTGCCAAAACTACTTGTCGCGGTTTTTTGATCAGAAGCCCCAAAATTTCTATAGCAATGGGATCATGTCTCTACCTAAAAGATGGAAAAAAGTTATCGAAGAAAATGGTACCTACATACTTTAGTTAAATATAAATAAACTGTATTAAAAAATGTTTTGAATTTTCTTAAAAAATGCGAAGAAACTTTTTCCGCAACCTATTATAAAAGTACTAGCTGACCCAGCAAACGTTATTTGGCCATATAAATTTAAAAAAATCGGGGACAATCCTTATCTTCGCTAGTGTACTACTATATATACTACTATACTATATATAGTGTACTACTATATCACTTAGTGGTATAAAAAATAGATGTTGACCTATTCTCAGACCTACCCGATATACACACAAAATTTCATAAAAATATATAGTCGACAAACATTTTAATAGAAAGGAATTTCTATTGTTATGTGTTTCGGTAGTAGCACGATATAAGGGAGATACGAACCACCTTACGGTGACAACAAGCGCGCGCACGTCGCTTAGTTGTTCGTGGCCAACCAACAGTTTGGAGCCTCGTATTGTTCTTAGTTAAGTCGCTAAAGTGTTGGTACTTAATATGTTAGAGAGATTAAATTGTACAGATTTTTTACTAAAACGAAATATATTTGAATTTCTTTTTTCTTGCGACAGGAGCGAAACTAACAAAATGACGTACTAACACGAAATACTCTTATCTTATGTTTGTTATTTTATTTAGTAATTACAGTGTATAGGTATTTATATATCCATTTCTATTAAAGGGTTATGTAGCTATATACTATAGGTAGCAGTAGCTAGAAATGAGTAAAATGAAAGTAAAAGTAGCTAAATTTATGTTGAACGTATTTAAATAAAAATAATCTATACTAATATTATAAAGAAGTAAGATTTGTATTTTTGTATTTTTGTATGTAATGAATAAACATAAAAACTACTGGACCGATTTCAAAAATTCTTTCACCATTAGAAAGCTACATTATCCCTGAGTAACATAGGCTATATTTATTACAAGAAAAAATTAGAGATCCTCAGGAAATCTCACTAAAACCAACCCAAGGTGTAAAAAAATTAGCCATAAAATATCTTTCATCGCATGCGCTGTAAAAAGTATTGATGATAGAACAAAGAAATGTTCTACAATATTATAGAACGTATCAATATCTACAAAAAACTCCGCGAGACCATATGTCCAACTATTATAGTTATGTCACTATAACTACATTTTTACATTTTAAAAGTTGATAAAAATGCCAATCAAAATCAGACCATGTTTTCTATACCTTTGTATTAATCCTTATCCAAATAAATTATTTCGTATTCAAGACTGTTTCAATACCTGTTAATTACTTTTTGAATTATTAAAATCGGACATTCCAGTCAAAAGATATTACGAAATAAAAATATCAAGATAAATAAAAAATAATCCCTGACGGGTCGCGGACGCGGCGTGAAGTGCCTCGCAGCGCAGCGAGTAATGCGGCGATAGAGGGAGCGACAGAATGCGGGAGACAAAATGTTAAAAAAAAATTATCCACCCGTGCGAAGCCGGGACGGGCCCCTAGTTGGTAATAAAATTAATTTTATAATAATAAAAATAATGTTAACACAACAAAAAAAGTAGTTATTAGCTAAAATTATGTAAAACCCAAAAATGTGTTAAGATTGAAAAGTTGCTAGAAAAAGCGGGTAAATAATGTAGCCACCATTTCGTTTGGTTTGTAGCTCATGGATTTTTAAAAATAGCCAGAATTAGCTACAAAGTTGCTAAGTTGGCAACACTAGGCATTCATAATGCAATGTTGCATTACCGCCAAGTCAAGTCGAACACACAAAGGAAACTCGCTTTGCATGTCAAGCAAAGCGATGTGGTTATGTTTATTAATACAGCAACGGTGAACAAGTCATTAAACAGTAATTTCGCGCTGGAATTAACACTAGGTAATCAGGATAGTTTAAATTCAAGATAATAAGCTCAAACTCAAAAACATATTATCATGGGGGTGGTGATATTTTGTTAATTGTGGTGTAAATTTAACTTACATAAACTTAAATTACACTCGTGTAAAACAATTTAATTTTTTGTTTTATTAAAGTAAAGTAAAGTAAAAAGTATTTATTCAGGTAAGCAACAAAAGCAATATTACACATACATAGCCATATAAAAAAAAGGAAAAGCTTTGCAATATAATAAACATTTTACGTTCTACAAATCTTCACTATCTAAGTCTATTTATTTATGATTTTAATATATTCGTATGTGGTTCGCTGGTGCATATGATAGGTAAGAAATCTGTAGTACAGGTCACCAGGTCCCCGCCATTGAACCGCATATTATAAAATATATATATATTTAAAAAGATTTGTATTCCTGTGTGTGTGTGTGTGTGCTTGAGTGTATATGTGTGAGTATGTACGGCGATTTTTATAAAGTTACTTTATGTTGGGATAATGAGAAGGGATTCAGTTGCATTGTAATTTTGGTTAAGTAGCCAGTCTTGTAGAGTTGATTTGAGTTTGTATTGGTTAAAGCCATAAATATATAATATTTTATTTATATTATTATATAGGTAAGGACCGAGGAAGACAAAAAATCTATAGCAGAAAGACTTCCTTGTTTTGGTACATTTAACTATATAATTTGATATATAAATCACACAACATAACTATATATACTAATATTATAAGGAGGTAAATTTTTTTGAGGTTGTCGAATATAATCCTGAAACGATTTTGAAAGTTGTTTTACCAATAGAAAGCCACATTATTTGTGAGTCTTTTTCGTGGAAGTCAGATTTGCTGCTGTAAGTCGAAGAAACGGTTGAAAGAAAACGTTTCTTACGAACGCTGCCTTAACGATAAAAGATAACAATTCATAGTTGCGGGTAGAGTATGAATGAAAACATATTATAAAAAAATATATTATAATATTTATATTTTATAATTAAAAAAACTGTTCAACATATAATCTATATCAGTATAGTCATTTCTAAACGGCTATACATACAGGGATATATTTTTTGAATATATTTAGTTGGGATTCAATAACCATTGTAAAAGTCACGGCGATGTCGGGCTATCGGCTATTTCCCTGGAATAGACTATCCTTATTGTAACTTATTTGATAGATTGATAATGCTAGAACTAGGATACCAACAATTTTTAAATAAACGGAAAGTAAATGCGATGTAAAATATTGGTGGTGACAAAGGTGATGGAAGTATTAAAAAGCAATATCTATTAAATTAATGTTAAATATTTAATTTACAAAAACATTAACACATAAATAATACTTTAGCTTAAATACAAAATTGTACTAAAACATCTTGTTCTTTGATTAATTTTAGTTTCAAATGTAAAACCTTTACAGTTTTTCAAAGAAACTATGTCATGTATAAGTTATTTTTACATCTACTCGTACTTAAAATACTATACATTGATTGATTGCTGATGATATCAATAATTTGAATAATTTAACAATAAAAATAACAATTTGCTATCAAATTTTAAATAGTCATCAAGCAAATAATGACATCTTCACTCTTATCAAAATTAAAGACTAGAGCAAATATGTTTTAATTTTGAACATTATCATTAATAGGCGTATTAAACTACATTTCTAAAAACTACGTTAATGTATAATTTTGTGGATCATTCAACGTAAAATTTTGGGGTTCATTTAATAGACTGTCAGTGTGATGTCCAGAGAAGTCTTCTATCATACCAATGATGGAGACATAAGAACCAGTAATAAGAGTAATGATAGAAATGATTCCAATGATAATATTTTTTATTATGACGTAGTTAAATTTCCCGAGATCTTTATCCCAGCGGTACACAGTCTCAACAACTGCTGGAATGAGGAGACCGAGTGTGGAGAAGAAGAAAGCACCAACAAGACTGATGACCAGTTCCAAATTAGGAAAAGCCGCTGCTATTGCCACTGTAAAAATGTAAAAGTTTAATTTTAAAATTGGTAACCTAGTTTTTACTGTCAAACATTTTGAGAATGACTTTCTCGTTAACACGATAAAAAAATTTCAAGTAGAAATTATAAGAAAAAAAGATTATAGAAAAGCATCCCTGAAACCTACGTGTGATCAATCTAGTTACCGGCGGCATTGATTGAGCAATTCTTTAGCCACACTTTAGCCTATTAGTCACTTAAGAATGACGTATACGCACTTGGATCTAGATCTAGAACTCACCTGAGATTGTCACAAGAACCGTTCTTATGCTAACTTGAATAACATTTTCGTATTTATCAGACATCTTGGCTTTTAGGACTCTTTGTATCATCTCCATTGGCACGTAAAATTGGAGAGCATATGAGAAATATATAACTAGAGCCATTAAAAGTTTTGCACCTTGCGCGACCCTTAAAAGAAAATTATAATGATTAATAGAGAGAAATGAAAGTTATAAATTTTCTACATTTCCAGATTAAGAGTGAAAAATTAGGGTCATAAAATACAACTTGACTTAAAGTCAATAATGTCTTCTGAATTATGACATAACATAATTTTTCATCTATTCGACTTACCATTGATCTTGTGGTAGATTTAAAGTCACACTACCCTTTACAGCATCCCCGAACTGTAAGTATCCAAAGAATCCAAAAACTCCATATAAAGTTATCACGATTATCATCGAGACGTTTAGCACTCCTGGACATCCTAAGAACTGTTGAGGTTTGGCCATCTCATTTTCAACTGGCATAACTACACCGATACCTTCCATTGCGAATATTACTGTACTGTAAAATAATATTTAAATAATTGAGCGTATGTATTTAATTAAATCCTACGGAAAGTTTGGGAAACTTGTGTGGGTCGGATACAAAAAATATTTACCTTAAGAAAAGAGGCCATTGGTTGACGTTCGCTACCATTTCCCTCTCCTTCAAAGGTGGCAGATCAATAAACATGTAGTATAAAGTGACAAAAAATACAACCATGACGCCAACGTTTGCAATGGCTGAGAATGGCACTAAGTATTTTAGGTTTCTGATCTGACATATTAACACTAATGGTACTAGTGTCAAAGCGCAGTAGACTTGAATCGTGATGTTATAATGCGGATAGTACACGTCGATGCTCTGCCGAAAAAAAATATAATTTACAACTACAAAATTTTGATTTTCTTGAAATTCTTATACACAAATTATATTTTTTTTAAATCGCAGTATCAATTTATGATCTCCACAAAATTTTAAAGTCTTTGGGATCATGATCATAATGGGATCATGAGATGATAATAATGTATGGATGATATTGTAAGGAATGAAAGAAATTATTTCGCACCAAGAGGGAAACAGTTTGACTTTCGAAAGTTTTCGGAGTTCATTTTCCGCATCTTTTCCTTCCATAGACTTAAGATAGTAGAAAAAATACTGTTTGTGTGACTAAAAATATATTAAATTAACATAGAATAATTACCTCTTTGAGTGACGATCCAATGAAAACGACATATACGCAAAGTATGCTTATATATGTTAAAGTCATGGAATAGTCTATTAATGTTCTGAAAAAAAATGTAATAGATAAATCAAGAGAACATTTTTGTCGCTTCTTCGTAGAAATAAAATATTGATCTCTTCTATGAAAATACCAACAATGAAACTCTTTATACATTTTCTTGGTATTTATCCTTTACCTTCAGAATTTCAGCTTAAACCTCAACTATCTCAGAAAGATCAAAGGACCTGATTAGGCCCTGACAAGTAATGAATGGGGGTAAAATGATTTGAATTGTGTAGCTCTAAATACAGTCAGGCTGGCAATTATTGGAAAATCTCGAAAACATAAATAGTCTGGTTCACATAATTATAGTCTAATAATCTAACATGACCCAATCCTTATGATTGCATTAGCATTCTAGCTCTGTACTGGAATAATGGGAATTAGAAATAACACATTAGCTACTGCTGATACCATGACGTGAGTGAATAAGTGAAAGTAGACGTGGGAGAATTATTACATTGTGAACAACTATACCGATCTAGCACTCGAAAGAATTTTACACCAATAAAATAATAATTTATACAATTTAGATAATGAAAAGAATAAAACAGCAAAACGTTCTTACTTTATGAATCCACCCCAAGGCTGAACTCTTTTGGGTCCGTAAGTAAAAGCCGCGCCGCAGGTTTCCGCAAATCCCATTGAAGGTTTCTTAGCTAAAACGCAAACTTCTTGTGACGTTCTAACCTGATAACAATAAATTTATGTTATAAATGTATATACTATATAAACAATTACATTTGTATATGATCTATTACATTGTGTATCGACTATTAATCCTTACCCTTACTTACTCGTAAAAGATGAGTGGCCTTCTGAATATATATAAGGCTTTATAAGGGTTTCATTGTAAAAGGAGCTTATTGATTATTTATAGGCCTTATGGTCAGGGAGCCAATGACATATTTTTATGACCATTGGTCCCTCCCAAGCGAAAATTCGTATATTGCATTAGATATTTATATTATGATTACACGCGACTCCGTAGGTAGGGCGGACATTGGCAGCCTACCGCGCATGGAGAAAAAAAAATATTTTTAGTCTATTTACCTCCTATTTGGGAATTTGCCGGATTACAGTTAACCTAATATCTTAAAGAAAAAATTAAGTTAACTGATCATAACATGGAGGATTATACGTCAATTAGCTGCTTGTACTTGAAAATAAAAATATATTTTCAATGATTTCCTTTCAACAAAAAATTTACCTGGTAGTAGGAATAAAAAATACTAATCCAAAACACCAGATTCACAGATCCTCAAGACAAATTAATATTGATAGCAGATACCTTAACCAAATGATAGTATATCCGAGATAACCCAAATATATTAAACGTTGTAAATGGGTTCTATCTATTGCTATCCTCGTCCAGATGCCCATTTCCTGAGACTGACCTAAGATATAAATTCTGTCATGTCTATAAATTATTATACGGATATGATGATAGCTGATAAACAAGATATATATTTAGCTACTAGTATTAATATTATATCAGTTATTTCATATAGGTATAGGATATTTTTTTGTAAGAACAAAAGGTCTTTCTTAAATGTAACCATCATTTATAAGGAGCCGTGGCTAAAATCTTTGGACGTTTTTACGACATGTATGTGAGGGGACTTCTACCACATCCTTGACCTTTTCGGGATCAATACTTAATCCTTGACTGTCATATATTTATCTTAAAGATTTTACAATACAGACTTTAGGATAGTGGATGGACTTACAGATTGCTAAAGAATTTTCTAAAAGGAGCAACCTTCATTTTTTGTTCTAATTAAAAAAGGATTAGCACTTGTAAAAATATTGTACTCACCAATATGTGAACAGTATGTGTACAGACAAAGCCAGCTATCAAAGTTCCTAACACACCAACTGCCATTCCTGAATTCTTGAATGCCGCCGGCATGGCCAGGATGCCGGAACCAAGACATGCTTTGAGGAGATGCAAAACCGATCCAAATGTTCTGAAGCAATATATCATATCAATATTAAATTAAAATCACTTTGTAAATAAGCCATTATTTCTCGTAAAATGTAAAGGAAAAAAATGGTTATTGTGGGTTATCCCTGAGAGATAGACATATACCGTTTAAAGGTGTACAATACTGTCGTACATTATTTTGATCTATCCCGTTGGGTTCAGCCAGCGTTTGCAATGTAAGCGCAAAAAAAGTGTTTATTTACGACATCACATTAGAAACCTCTATAATTATAAACCTTCCTCCTGAATCACACTATGTAGTGATACGGCAATCCTTTACCACAGCATAAATAACGTCGATGGAGTTAATGACGTCACGTCTTAGTAAACGTCAAAAATAACTCATAAGTTAAGCGTTTTGGCGAGAACTAAAAAAATTAGCGGCACTAAGATATTACTTGCAGAAGCAATATATTTTTAGCGACTCGATTATCAAAGATTTTTTTTTTTAATTATCGATATTAATATAATAATAATTAATTAAGAAAATAATGAAAATACAAAACAACCTTCATCTCGTATAAATTATGCTTTAGGTACTTGTTATTCAGAAAACGTGTAGTTCGATAAACTCATCGTCAAACATTAATAATTAATTATGCAGCAATTATGACGTTATTTAATATTTCATACTAGAGATACTCACTCACTTAGTGAAAAGCAAGTCATTCATTCAATCAATTTTTCACTAAGTCACAATGAATGTCACTCCACGTACTTAATGAAATAGACACTATTATACCACAGGGACTATACTAAATGTTGGGCTAAAAAATATCGTATCGTAATCCAGATCTTAGTATTAAGTATCTAAATGTCAAATTTCATTGAAATCTTTAATAATAATAATGTTAGAAGGATTCATTAAATTATAATGATAAAAACAAATTTTCCCCTTATATGAAACTCGAACCATTACGACCTCATTATTTTATCTCCTACGTGAAGGAATACTCAATAAATATGTTAATTTGTGTATCAACATATTACAAATTGCGTTGAAAATAGATTCCTTTGATACTTAAAAACATTGTTATTATTGGTTTGTTGGTTTGTCCATTATTTTGTCTGTAAAAGAATTTGCTAGCCTGGAAAAATATCATAAATGTAAATATTTGGGTTTCCTTTTATCTCGCACTCAATAATCCTGTAGGATACAAAAGAGTTGTTTACACCAAAACAGCTCAATGGATTTATTATGAAACATTTCGTGGAAATCATTTAAAAGATAGAATTACATACAGGATACTTTTTATCCTACAAATAAGCATAGCAAGAATTGAAGTGTGTGTTTCATCCATCCATAACGTGAGAGAGTGAATGAGTCTGTTAGTGGAAGGGTGCTTGAGTGAGTGAGTTGGTGTATAGTGACTGTTTATACATTTCAAGTCGAGGCGGGCCGCTAGTGTAATATATGACGTCGGTTAAAAAGAAGTAAATGTCACGGATATTTATATACTTAGAAAATAAGTTAATTTTAATTCGCTAATCACTTAGGCCAATGAACTTATAATTATAGCGGATCCTCTCCTCGCTGCGGTGAAATGAAAAAAAAAACTGTCACGTTTAGTGAATTGAAAAATGCGGACTCACTCACTCAATCAACCTATCGCTAATAGACTCAATTTTAGATCTGTAATATCTTCGAAAATATTCATTTAAATTACATGCTCTTAAGAGCTATATTGATCTACATTAAATGCACAATGTACTTAGAATACTTAATTGGATTAGGATTAATGCTGTATTGTTTAAAATCGCTATATATAATATGGTTATTGTGGGTTATCCGTAAGAGGTAGACATCTACCATTGCGGACTTTTTTGTAGACCTTTTTAAGGTGTACAGTACTGTAGTACATTATTTTGATCTATCTCGAAGGGTTCAGCCAGCGTTTGCAATGTAAGCGCAAAAAAATGTGTTTATTTACGACATCACATTAGAAACCTCTACAATTATCAGTGTTTCTCTACTATATTATGTATGTATTATACATATAAACCTTCCTCTTATTCAGAAGCATCCAGAGGGACAGACAGACAGTATAACAAACACACACACACACACATATATATATAAATATATATATATATATTAGAAATATAATAAAGATATATTATTATCTTATATATAAAAGAAGCGTCAGTAGCTCAGTGGTTCGGGCGTTGGATTCACGATCAACAAGTCGTGGGTTCAAATCCCGGACATTGGACTACTGGCGTGGCCCACTCCTGACACAAGCTATTTATTAGCTTACTAGGAGGGGTAAAGGGAATACTAGTAGTATGTGATCCATACTGCTAGTAATCTTTAAAAAAAAAAAAAAAAAAAAATAAGGGTGGCTCACCCCAAATTTATATGGCAAAACAACATTTGCCGGGTCAGCTAGTTATATATGTCGGAGAATAGTAAAAGACTATCGAATAATCGAATCGTCATCGTCTATGGCGTTGGAGTAGGGTAGTAGTCACTTCCGTTTTTTTGACAGTCTTAACCCTCGACCTTTTATATGCCATCGACAGTCTGAAGTCTTAGTCGTGCGCGGTCTCAATCGGCGAAGTGAAGTAGTCTCTGAATAGTGTTGTTCTGCAGTGCAGTGTTAGTGCTGTCCGATCAAGGTCACGAGAGTACCTTACAATTTAATTGCCACGTCTTGTGTTAGATTAGGTTTATGTGAGATTAACCTTAGGTTTAAACAGAGAGCCTGAGCAGTGGAGGCGAGTGTTGTGATCACTTAAAGGAATTCCTTAAGCCTACACCTTGGTCACAAGTCCAAGGCACTGCTTAGGTTTCTCTCGTAATTGTTAGAGATCATATTTGATTATTTATCGGTTCAGTAGAAGTATCTACGTTGCGTTTACCCAATATTATCATCACCCCCTGTTAGTGTTTTCCAATATTCCCCATCTTCCTCCTTTCATTTCCTTCTCGTCATTATATTAAAAATATAATAAGGATATATTATAAATTTTACTTACGAGTTTGGGTGCTCCAGTTGTCTATGCTCGAACGGGTTATACGCTTTTTCACTGACAATATCTTTCGAATCAATACTTAACGTTGATTGAAAACCCGCGTTGCTTGTCAAATTTACCCTGAAACAAATATAAGATTTTAGCTAAGGTGTATCCGAAAGTTTATAAGAATGTATGGATGTACGTTTGTTACTCTTTCACGCAAAAACTACTGAATGGATTTTGATGACACTTCACAATAATATAGCTTACACGTCAGAATAACACATAGACTATAATTTATAATGATATAGTGTGAATTATCCAAAATATAGCGCGTGAAACCGTGGGACGCAGCTAGTGCATCATATATCTCTCATCTCAAAAAACGGGGTTTGGTTTTTTGCAAATATCTCAAAATCTATTTAAGATTTTTGAAATTTGAAAAAAGATTCAAAGAGTGCATAATTTCCCAAATAAAGTTCATACTCCTGGAACTGTAGGACCAATATTTATAATTTTCCCAGAGGGTTCAAAATATACCCGAAACGAGCACTCCGGCTTGCGCAAGCTTCCACTTTGGACATTTATTGAATAAATATTATTTTAACTTATTAAATATGAAAATTAAGAAGCGATAAAATACAGGCACCTACAGGATAGAGGAGGAGGAGGACAGAATGACCTAAATCATAATATTTGGAGAATTAGAAAAAGTTTCGACCTATAAAGCACTTGTTGACTAGACTATACAACGAAAAAGTCTTTTAATTTTTCAGATTCACATACTAAAATAATATAGTTTGTTATTAGTGAAATAATTTTCCAAATCGGTTCAATAGATCCAGAGATACCCCCCACATTCTCACAAACTTTACAACTTTTATGACATCAAGCCTGAAAAATGTAAGTAATATTTTTTACTAACGCGGTACTGCACAATTACACTCAAAAGACTACAATAATACACATTCTAGACGGAAGCCGAGCAGTGCCTGAGGGTTGTGACCGAAACGCAGGATTAAAGACCTTTCTACTACCAGTAAACACTCTCCTTCACCGCTCGACGAGATTTATACGAATTATTTAATTATTCACACTGAAGTCACACGAGTTCCGAGAGCAACATTGATTTTTACTTCTATAATATGATATACCCCCCTCATCTATTCCCACTATAGGCCTGTGTTGTCAAGTTAATATTTAGAACCTCCCATTTAATAATTTAATAACGCTTACTTTATCAAATTATACGAATTATATTTAAGATTGATATTTTATAATATTAAAATCTTAATAAAACCTAACATAAGATACAAATAAACTTCATCTTCAAGACCGATCGTGGTATTTTATTTAGACTTGAATGAACCGATTTTATTTGATGATAAGTTTTCTATATACAGAAAAACATTTAGCCGAAATATTGAAATAGTATTTCTTATTTCTTCGTTCGAAAATGTCAATCACTTACAATTATTACAACTTTATCTATACTATAATATTATGAAGAGGAAATATTTTTATTTTTGTATGTAACGAATAAACTTAAAAACTACTGGACCGATTTCAAAAATTCTTTTGCTGTTAGAAAGCTACATTATCCCTGAGTAACATAGGCTATATTTATTGCTAGAAAAAATTAGAGATCCTCAGAAATTCTCACTAAAACCAACCCAAGGTGCAAAAAAATTTGCTATGAAATGTGTTACACCGCATGCGCTGCAGAAAGTATTGTTTATAGAACAAAAAAATGTTGTACAATATTATAGAACGTATCAATATCTATAAAAAACTTAGCGAGACCATATGTCCAACTATTGTAGTTAAGTCACTATAACTACTTTTTTACATTTCAAAAGTTGATAAAAATGCCTGACAAAATGAGACATGGTATCCATACCTTTGTATTAATTCTCATCCAAATAAATTATTCTTCAAGACTGTTTCACTACCTGTCAATCACTTTTTACCCGACTACGGCGAAGTCTAAAGGAAGGGTAATGATTTTGGCAGTCTATGTATGCATGTATGTATGTTTGTATGTTCCACCCTAGCGCCGACACTACTGAACCAATTTTAATGAATGAGGTGTCAATAGATTCTTAATAATGACGCGGGTTACATAGGCTATATAAATTTTATGATTATTTTTATTGACAGAATTTAACCCTCAGATTCTAACCTCGAAAAAAATTAAACTGAGATAATTATCACGTGTTGGTTTCAAAAGAAAGGTCTTGGCGAGCACATTACAAATATATATATATATATATAATATTGTTTAAGTCAAAATATATGTTTAAAATGCGATCGTACAGTTCGCGCGGTCCAGTAGTTTCAGTTATTTACTTGTTAAAATAAATAAGAAATAAACATTACGTTAGAATATTAGATTATAAAGATAATATATTTATTATACAAAAAATAATAAAAAGCATAGTAAAGTAAATCAAGTATTAATTAATAAGAAAATGAAACGTATTATTAGCACTTGTAACCTTCGTGCCAAAGATGGCGCTCTATGTCTTTCTTATATGCGGTCGTACAATATGCGCGGTCTATTCGTTTCAATGATTATATACAATATATACCCTGGTATACCTACCTGTGTCTGTTTCTTGGAGATGTTCCTCTAATCATATAAATAATCATAGTAGGTATAAGTGCGACCACGGTTCTACCTTGACCATTTTTATACCTATGCATTCCTCGGTTTCTGTCTGAATTATTTTCTTGTTTCATCCTTTTTAGACCACTTTTTTTACGTAGTCGGGTTATAATTTTTAAAACTTAATTTTTTTATTGAATTATTTAAATCGGACATTTCATTTAAAAGATATTACGAAATTAAAAATGTCAATATGAGCAAAAAATAAACGCCGACCCGCCGGTGTGTTAAGTGTCCACTAGTGCAATCCGTCCGTGCCGCTAGTATTATATAAGAATAATAAAAATATGCCTTTGAATCTTTAAAACGCTTGCATGAAAACTTTGTTTTTATATATATAGAAAGAAAAAAGTTTATTGGAAGAAAATCACAAATTTTACATTAGTATCTAAAATATGAACTAAACTAATCTATAAAATTTATTCGTTTTAAAATATGGATATAAAAGATATTAATAAAAATCTGTAACTTCACCAATGGGAACTCTTCTCAGCTTATGTTACGACATGACGTCACAACGCTGATTTTCAGAAGAGACCCATGTTGGCGTGTACGGCTGTGACAGATATGCGACTATAAACTTAAATATCTATTTACAAAATAATATTATTTGTTAACATAATGTAAAGTTGTTAGTAGCACTATTTCCAAAAAGAGTGCATTATATATACAAACTATATAATTATAAATAAAACATATATGTTGTGTTGTGTTGTGTGTATAATATATATTATTATACACACTGAGCTGAGATGCTAGGTGAATGTAGCAATTGGTCTTTAACAAACACATTTCATGCAACACATCCTCAAGTGTTGCATAGAATGTGTTTGTTAAAGACCAATTAGGCTAAGTTTCCAATTAGGCTATGTTTCCAATTAGGCTATGGTCGGAAACATAGCCTAATAGACCAATTAGGCTATGGTCGGTGCGAGGGCACGTCTTTGCTGGAACTATAGCCTTATGGACAGTACCTTCAATAACAGGTGTAAAGCTTGCTAGTAAAAGTTATCTGACTTAGATAATCCGACCATGTAAATAAATCAAAATAAAATTAACTAGATACAAGTTCCATAGCATACACATACAGAGACTAAAAACCCTATTCGGTAGCGAGGTTAAGCGATAGAGGTGAGAGTTTGTACATAGTAGAAGACGTCTTTAAACCTGCTCCTGGGTCTCAAACAGTAGATTACATAATAGCCACCAGTTATTCGGGTACCAAGACCATATCACATCATCATCATCACGACCCTTCAATGACCCACTGCTGAGCCGGGTCTCCTCCTCAGAATGAGGAGGGTATTAGGCCATAGTCCACCACGGTGGCACAGTGCGGGTTGGCAGACTTCACACACCTTTGAGAACTTTTTGGCCAAGACCATGTCACACTCTAATCATAATTTCTCGTCCGTCTTTCAACGGAAGACTGATTAACGTTTCTCCAATAATAATCAATCAGAATGTTTAGAATGAATACTACATGAAGCATGAAGCAGAATAAACTAATTTACTTATTGACAAACATTACAAAAGCGACCACGGTTCAGTGATGACATCTATAGAAATATTCAAGGACAGACAAACAATTGTTTATTACCAACCTGTAATTTTAATTTACTTCAGTATTGCAAAGGGAATCTAATTCAAGAACGCTTGATAATTATTTATATATCGATTATTGTAATTTAAATTCTTATTATGATTACAAAATTTGTTTTTTAAAGAAGTTGTTGTTATTTAAAAATATTTTAGCCTGACGAAGCTAGGGAAGTTTTTTGCGTTATACACGAACAAACAAATAATATACATAGAAATTCAAATAAAATAATTTGGCCTCTATTGGATGTTGTACTTATCAAATGTGTGTAAACAAGAGATATTTAAGAATAAATTGTTTTATAATTATTTTTTGTTAGTCTGTCTGACTATTCGTATATATGCGCATCACGTACACACTACGGTATGAAATTAGATACGGTTTTCACAGTTGTATTAATATTATAAAGCGGAAGAGTGTTTGAACTGGTTCGAGTTTATCGAGGACTAAAGGATAAATTACATTACGCTACGACGTTAGTAAAATCGCAAACATTTACGGTTTTGTCGTCGTATCGATATATCGGGGCGCGTATCATAGCAACGGCTGTTGACGACATGACATGTTGTTTAATGACAACTTGTAAAATGTTTTAATTGACTCCAAAAAGAGAAAGAGGTTCTATATTTGGCTATATGTTCACATATTTTAAAATTATTTAGGTGTAATTACTTCTTATTGCATTTTTCGAAGTTTGAAGTCGGTTAAATATTTTTTTGTTAAAAATGTGTTGTCATGTTTTCTTATATTCTTTTTATAAGTAATTATAAGTTTGTCAAATTAAATACGCCATACTAATATCGAGAGTAAACGCCCTCCAATTCTTCTTTTGTTGATATTTTTGACGCATCACGACTCAACATCCGCGACTGTGTGACGGACATTCAACTCATGTCGGCTATAACATTTTACTTAATTTATTTAAATTATAAAACTTAAAAATAACATAATTCTAGGAAGTTCAAGACATCTTCATTTGAACAATCACAACTTTTTTTCCTACAAGAAGAACGTACGTCTTTGCATAAACGAGACAAAGTAAGCACAAAACCCCTTTGATTTGTGACAAATAACCGAAATCGATCGGATGGGCTAAAGGCGCCTCCAAACCTACACAAATCAAGCCAACAATCTATCCACATATCACACATTTGAATTTGTGTAATTTTGGCAAACATGTTGATCTAGTTTTCCCTCTTACTTTCAGTACCTTATCGTGTACATGTGTGTGAATATCTGTGGGGTGTGTATGAGGTTATATAGATACAGTGTAGTGTAGCAAAAATAATTAATTCCTCATGGCACGTATACAGTGGTTTGCTCTAATTTTGTTGCCGAACAATACAACTTAATGTTATGTAATTATTCTAAAAGCAATAATAAAGTATAAACGTTTTATTCTGTAGATTTCGTTTGATCTTTAAAAAACAATAGGCAATAAGGAAAACAATTTGTTAGTAAAGATCAATGTAAACCCAGTTAAGGCAGGTCAACACTTGACAAATACTCCATAATATATTCTTAAGCTTTTTCAATAACAATTTTATTTGCAACTACATGACTCGCTCTTGCTTTGCTTGTGTATTGTTATCATTCGGAAGTGAGTGAATCACTTCTCAAACAGTCGCAACTATTACAAATAAGAAGATATTGTTTTGTTATATCTCAAGTGGAATTAGATTAGACAGCGTTTGAGATGAATGCTTTCAAGCGACATGACTTTTTCTGACATTTTCAACAAAAATTATACATTTAAATATTATTCATTAATCATTCTGTATTAGTGAAAATCACACGAAAAACCGTTTAGTAGTTTTTCAGTTTATCGCGAACATACAGGCAGTCGCGATGTTATTTTATAATATGAATCTATATGAGTTTGTTTGCTTGAACGCGCTAATCTCAGGAACTTCTGGTCAGATTTGACAAATTCTTTCAGCGTTAGATAGCCCATTTATCGAGGAAGGCTATAGGCTACTTATCCTTACGCTACGACCCATAGGAGCGGAGCAACACACGGACGAAGTCGCGCGGGTCGACTAGTATATAATATAGTAGAAACGTCACTGCTTTACACGGGTGCAATTCATTACGTACAATACTTAGATTTGCCAAAAACATTTAATTTTTAATATATTGTTGCTAAATAAAAATATTCAAGAGCTTATGACTGTAAACATATTATTATCCCGCAGGAACTCTGGATTTTTCCGGGACAATATAAGTGTGTTAATTTTTAACGAAATCTGTTCAGCTTATTTTTGTGTGATTGGGTAACAAACATCTATATACATATCCAAACATACAAACTTTGACATATAATATTAGTAAGATAAGAGGTAAGACTATGTAACAACTAAATATTAAGAAAACGATGCTCCTTTTATGTAGAGTGTAAAAATAATAAATATCACGAAGAGGGAAGAAATCAAAGACTTCATAAGCCCCTCAGAATCACTTTTATGAATATTTCCAATAATGCTTACTTGGGAAATTTTATTTATTCAAATACAAGGATGTTTTTCTCGTTTTGTAGTAATAAAAATCTGCTGATTTATAGGAGTGGGCAGAGAAGACGTATTTTGCGAAACAAACAAGAAAAGTCTCAATTTACTTTAATGAGAACATTATCCGACACAAATATTTCATAAAAAGTTATCTTTTACTAGTCGACCCGCCCCGGCTTCGCTTAGGTGTAATTTATCTGATATATTTAAATAATATTTAATTTGTAATATATTGCTCAATAAAAATATTCAGGCGCTCAATGTGCATTTTATTATGATCCCGCAGGAACTATTAATTTTTACGGGATAAAAAGTAGCCTAAATGTAAGTCCAGGTTATAAAGTATCCACGTGTTAAATTTCATCGAAATCCGTTCAGCCGTTTTTGTGTGATTGACTGTCAAACATTCAAATAACCAATTATTCAAACTGTCTATGTAACAAACATCTCTCAAAGTGCAGCTGGTAAACTGACTGCATCCTATATAAATGTCCTGTACAATAGTTTTCCAACTGCAAAGTTAAATGTGTCCCTCAACCCCCACTTCACTTTTTAAACATTTATAGATTAAACGTCTATCGGTTAATAAGGAAAATCTTTCACATTTTCTTTTAGATTTTCCTACAGGAAGTAGTTCCTTATTGCTTCCTGAATATATAATAATTGGTATATTTTCCTGGTATTAGTCAATAAAAGAAATAATAATAAATCAAACAACAAATAACATGAGGAAAACCATAATAAGTTATATTACTTCTTACTAATATTATAAATGTGAGTTTGTATATTTGCTCAAGATACTTTATAATCCCAAAATAATCATAGTTTCTGCGGGATAAAAAATTAAATGGTTTTATTTTGTTAAATCTAAGAAGGTATACATGTTATATTGCACCCGTGCAAAGCCGGAACGGGTCGACAAGTATATATTTTAACATTCAATTTATGAACATTTTTAAATGAGTTTGTTTGAACATTTATTCGATTTTGGTAAAATACACAATAATAAATCCTTTTGTATTATTTGTTTGACAAAAATACGTTCCTTACGACAAAAGAAAAGAATCCTTCAACGATCATATTATTTCCGCATGTGTGTCAAAACTCTTTGTTTTAGAAACGCCTGAATTTATCAAGGAGGAGGATTATCAGAGGTGGGTTTACCTATAGTGCAGGGTATGTATGCACACAGGCGTCGTGACCTTAGAGTGCCGATTCTTTTCAAAAAAGAACGATTTGTCAACCGAAGATTAAAAAAAACGGCGTCGGCTTCGAGATAAACTAAAAGGTTTTTTTTCGCCCGCTAGGGATACAAGGGCGTTAGGGCGATGATTGAATACAGAAACTACATGGGCTAGATACGCCATTCAGGTCTGAAATTCCTTGAAGCTGAAAAATAAAACTTCTAAGTCAACTCAGTCAAAAGATGGGGCTGTTTATCTATATTTTGATGCTCGTAAGGGAATGAAAACTATAGGATACTTCCAGTTAATCATAGAATTTAGAATGAAGCAATTTTTTCTCAATCCAGATTGTACAAGACCTTAGCAAAGATAAAGAGTTTAATAAACTCTATCTAGCAATACTTAAGACTGTATGATATTGAGAGTTGAATTGAGTAAAAAACAACAAAACTACGAATAGCGGTCAATAATTATATACCAAATTTCACTAGATAAGTTCGTTTAATTCTTAATTATAACAAGGTGAACCCGTTGTATTCACGATCGATAAGTCGTGTGTTCAAATCCCGAACATTGGACTACTGGCGTGGCCCACTTGACACAAGCATTTTAGCTTACTAGGAGGGGTAAAGAAATACTAGTAGTATGTGATCCATACTGCTAGTTATGTTTAAAAAAAAATTAACATTTTTATTAAATCTTTTTTCCTACGGTTCAATTATTATCATAAATATAACAAACTCTACTACTACTTTTTATTCTCTAAGTATAGGACAAATTATTAATTTAACATGCAAAAAATCCGAAAGGAGATATTCTTGTACTATTTTTCAAAATAAATACGCGAAAAATATCTGGAATTGATATTTAAAAATAAACTGAGAGCAGAGAAGATTAGTCATAATGTACTGTAATTTAATAGTATTCGTATTTTAAGCAAAGACGATAATCGTATTACGATCAGCTATCTGTACGTAGTTGTGTATTGTTATCCGCGACGTCTCATATTTTAATAAATAGCAGGCACGCGGGAGCAGAATCCTCGTGTTATCTAGTCCAACAATAGACCTTGCTTTATTAATTTTTTTTTTAGAAAAAAAAGGATTGTTCCTTAATTGTCTTGGCCCAATGAAGCTAGAAAAAAACTTACGTAGAGTTGAAGTTATCCGCCTTTTTTTCCGAGGACGCCATTTTGTTGAATTACCTGAAAGAAAAATAATATCCTTTTTATGATGTACATGAGACATTTACCTCCACTGCTGCACCGGGTTATATATTATTTAACTAAATAATAAACTTAGCAGTTACACTACACTAATGAAACTTCCATTTGCATGACGATAGACGATTACATTAATTTAAAAAAAATCTTTCGATTACATTGCAGATAGTAAAGATCTTGTTTCTTTTATTAACCGTAACGTATTTATTTTATAAAAAGTAAATGTTACGTGAAAACTTTTAAACATAATAAAATAACTAAATTTAACCCGTAAGGGGAATAGAATACAATTCCGCTCTGCTGCTGGGAGAGCATCTCGTAAGACACGAGTAACCCAGCACCCCCTTGGTGATAGGGGATCTGTCCCACGACTTGTTGATCGTGAATCCAACGCCCGAACCACTGAGCTACTGACGCTTCAAATTCTTGATCAGGATCCACTGAAACCACAGCATTCTTCTCTTTGCTTGCCCTCCTCATCTTCGAGGCGGCAACTCATCGGCAAAACAAGAGGTACTCTATAGTTTTGCCGATGTCCATGAGCGACAGTGGCCACTTTTAATCTGGATGACCATCTGCTCGTTTGTCTGTAATCTCTCATAAAAAAATAACTTGAAACATAATGTCCTAATATGAAAAGATTTATTTAATCCAAAAGCAAATCTATTTTATCCTGAAATTCGCAATTAAAACCGACAGCCCAATGAACTGGACGGAAGGTGACGCGGACGTGGGCGAAGTTGGGGCACGTCAATAGTTAACGTAATCATAGCCCCATTACACCATGTTCCTTGTATCAGAGTATAATATGTAGTTCAACCTTGGATGCCATCTTGAGATAAAGAAATCAATCGAGATCAAGTACTCAAATCTATTGGGTTTTGCGTAACACCTTTATCTGTGTTATCTTGGATTATGGAGAAAAGTAAGATTTTTGTTTCTAAGTATAAAAGGCAAATAAGTATTCAAAATTGTTACTTTTTTTTATATGAGTCTACCCGCGTGACTTCGTCTACGTAGAGATATATTTGTTCTAAGATAAAAGTAACCTGTTTAGCTGTTCTTTTGAGAATATTAATACTTATCTCACAGAAACTCAACATTATTCCAGGATAAAAAGTATCCTATTTTTTAATACAGCTTATAAAATATCCGTGTACCAAAATTCAATCAATTTGGTTCAGCCGTTTAATTGTAATGAGTGCACAAACTGATAAACATATAAATACTGTTTTCAACTTTTTATTAAAAAAAATATCTAACGTACAGACACGGTATTCAAATATTTTATTATAGTATAAATATAGATTAACAATTTTAGGAAATAAAAATATATAAATAAAAATCGACTAAGCGAGAGTCGGACTCGTGCTACAAGGTTCTGTACAGACTGGATTGAAGGCTTAGTCGTTGGTAAATTATACACCGACGTATAAACTTATACATAGATTATAGCCATATTACCAATCGTAAATAAATAATTACCTTTCGGTGTAACTACACATGTTATAATTTGCATGTTGTACATTTTATCACTTTATTCTATCCGCCTTTTATACGTTGTGAACGGAAATTGTAAAAGAACTAGACTGCTGATACCATGTGGTTATTAATTAGTATTAGTTACTATTACTTTATTTAAAAAAAAAAACAAACAGTAGCGATAAATTAGCGGCATAGTATAGTGAAGTAGAAGTAGTGAAGTTTATTATTGAACATCACGTAACATTGGAAGGTTTTTTGCTGTAAAAAAAGGCCCTTGTAAATCTATACATAGGTCACAAGGCCTATGCACTGCTTGGCTTCCTTTTTAAAGTCCATGCTATTATGACTTATCTATATAGTTATTAAATTTTTTTTAAAAATCACGGAACCCTAACAACCAGATTAACTTTCTAAAAGGATTTAAGATTTTGTGATGGTATGATACATGTTATGATAAAGAGCTTCTGGCTAAATACTATCAAAATGGATTTAGATAAATGTTATCTTTGAAGTTGTCAAAAGTAGAAGAAAACATGTCTGCTTAAATTATTGAACTGAATATAATTTTTTTAACTTGATTTTATTAATATTTAGTATCACTTGAATTGTTAACCTAAACCTTAAGTTTGATTATCATAGAAGCTTAACAAGTCTGCAACGGAAGGTTGATCGACCGTAGGTCTTAACTATCGAGGGCGTAGAGATATCTACATATTAGTTTTAGGAGGAAAGTAAGAAACTAACCCTAGCAACAATAAGGTTTCTTACTTATTTTAGAAATTCTCGAAGCAGAACTAGATATTTAAGGTTTTTTTGACTTCTATCAGACACATTTTGTATGGTAGGTTCATTTTGTAGAGCTTCCTTAGAAATAAAAAAAATATTAAGAATTAAAACACCCTACCAAAATATTTCAGTCCAAATAATGCCAAGAAATACAATACGTTTACCGCTAAAGGTTTTAAGATCTTAAAAGATTTATTCATAATTGAAATTGAAGTCAGTGAGGGGTAAAATACCTCACAGGGAAAAAATCTATCAGAACTTTACTCACTTTTAAACGATTCTCTTTATTATGTATGAAATTTCAGTTTCCCTGAAACTTTACAGAATTTTTACATAAACATATTGTTCAAAATTTCTCGTGCGTTTTATGGTGGGATACCACCACAATTCGTCCTGAAGGGTGAAGGGTAGCTACGGTTACTTTAAAGTTTGGACCCCCATTAAATTATGTATGATAGTTATGAGTTATTTCATAATTAAAACTTTGCTACCTGCTAGTTGTTTAATTTTCTGAGAATATAAAATGTTTTTTCAAAGTGATTTTAGGGTTCCGTACTTTGAAAGAAAAAATTCTGGAATTCTTGTAATATCTCTTTAACTGTTCTAAAGTATATTCGAGCTTCGAAAAATCAGGTTTCAAATCACAACACACGATATATTGTTAAGCCCGTAAATATATACAAGAAATTTAATTTTATTTATAGAATAGAATAAACTTTTATAACTCAATCACATATTTTTACAGAGAAAAAAACAGGTTACAATACAATTCTTTCTCAGGCTAATGAAAAATGTAAAATATGTGATGTAAAAAAAAATAGCAATGGACGCTCGTAGAGTCAACACGTCCTGAAGATGCTTCGGTTACGGAGCGAAACGTACGTCGATTGTCGATCGCGATCTACTTGTGTGGTGTGTACTGGTTCGGGTTCGCGCGTTACTCTTTTCTGTCAACGGTGTGCTCTTCCGGATTGTGCCGTACGAGTCTGGTTGTTCGATCGTCGAGCTACCTACTTGTGTCACTTTTATGTGGGCAGGGTGCTCTTCTGGGTTGTACCATACGAGTCTGGTAGTTCAGATTGCCGCGGATTATAGTAAGGTAACCTTTTGACTCCTTTTAAACCATTAATTTCCGCAAAGTAACGCCTGATTCAATTCAACATGTGATGTGACCAATAGGCACACTTCTCAGCATTATGTTGCAGTGCGATACCACAATCGTGACCCTAGGATAACTCACGAATGACACCGACATGCTATAATACATATTAAAAAAAAGAAAAAATTCATAATAACATATTTATTTACTTAGAGCGAAAAAATTATATATCAATACTTCTTTACTAATATTATGAACGTAAAAGTTAGTGTATTTGGATGTTTGTTACTCAATCAGACAAAAACGGCTTTACAGATTTCGATGAAATTTTCCACACAATTACTTCATAACCTGAATTAAAACATAGGCTACTTTTTATCCCGGAAAAATTCAAAGTTCCTGCGGGATAGAAATAAAATGTTTATTGACACTTTCTTTTTGTTAAATCTCAGTAGGTACCTACATGCATTCAAAACACACGTGTAAAGCCGACGTGGGTATACTTGTATTTTTTTGGATTAGGTAAACTGACTGTGCCCAAGGTCGATTTATGAACACAAAACTTTTCCAACGGTAAATAAAAGTGCGTCAATCCAGATTGTACGGAACATTTATTGCGCGTGTCCGACTCGCAAATTGTTCAATATTTGTATCTCTGAAAGTAATTTGCCTTGACTTTTAAATCTGCTCGAAACTTTTTTCTTACGTAAAGTATAAATTGATTTCATCCATATAAAGGCATAACCAGACTATACATGGTATGTTTTGTATATCCATTTACGTGAACACAATGTATTCTTGATGAGATGTGTTGAAATTGTATCTTTTTTTGTACGATACATATTTCAACAGGCCTTAAATCATTAAACTAGCCGTTCTCGTTTCGCTGAGGTATATTTAAATCATTCTATTGTCGCTCGCAATTATTTTTCTATTTGTTAATTCATTCATACTTTACTTCACTCAATCTCTTTTCAGTCCAATTTTTAACAAACTTATTTTAAGTAAAATGCTACTCAAATCAATGTTGCCGACATCATAACTAACAATAAGTAAACATTTCAAATTCAAATTCAAATTCATTTATTTATTGCGAATATAGGTACACAATCCGGAACCCGACCGAACCAGTACACACCACACAAGTAGATCGCGATCGACAATCGACGTACGTTTCGCTCCGTAACCGAAGCATCTTCAGGACGTGTTGACTCTACAAGCTTGCTATTTCGCTTGTGCCGTACGAGTATGGTTGTTAGATCGTCAAGCTACCAACTTGTGTGGTGTGTCTTGGTTCGGGTTCGCGCGTCTCACTTTTGTGTGGACAGGGTGCTCTTCTAAGTTGTACCATACGAGTTTGTTAGTTCAGATTGCCGCGGTTTATAGCAAGGTAACATTTTGATTCCTTTTAAACCATGAATTTCCGCAAAGTAACGCCTGATTCAATTCAATAATATTTTGGTTATAAAAAATCATAAAAACTGACCTTGCTTTGATTTTTACTCACCTTTTTTAAAGTTGGTCAAAGTCATTTACTATGAATAAATTATAATATGATCCAAGTAAATATTACAATTATTATGGTTCTTTAGGACTTATATAGGTATACCTATTTTGTCTGAATTGATTGGGCCAAGTGCGAGTGTGGAACTCGCGCTCTAAGGGTTCCGTACAATTTTAATAAAGGGGGCAAACATTATCAAATTTTGATTTTCGTGTGCGGGTTAAAATGTTATCGAAAGTACTATAGGGCGTATTCACCCGACATTAGTAATGCGTGTTTCTTTTCCTCATTTGTTTGACAGACAGACAAACAGACAGATAACGAAGTGATTCATAAAGATTCCTTTTTTTGCTTTTAAGGTACGATGACCCTAAAAATATATAAAAAAACAAGCCTTCCCTTAGTATATTGCTAGAAGACAAACATATATGATTCAAACTTTGCTTCACTAAGTGAAAAATGATATTTGTTTGCAGCGATACCATATCGAAAAAAAACTGTGCTAGTTCTGTTAGAGCCAGCAATATTTTTTAAAATTTTCTTAAATTCGATTAATCGAATATGATATCTTATACTAATATATAAAGCTGAAGAGTTTGTTTGTTTGAACGCGCTAATCTCAGGGACTACTGGTCCGATTTGAAAAATTCTTTTAGTGTTAGATAGCACATTTATCGAGGAAGGCTATAGGCTATATATCATTACGCCAAGACCAATAGGAGCGGAGCTACACGCGGACGAAGTCGCGCGGGTCGACTAGTCGTAAATCTATACTAATATTATAAAGAGGAAAGATTTGTATTTTTGTATTTTTGTATTTTTGTATTTTTGTATTTTTGTATTTTTGTATTTTTGTATGTAACGAATAAACATAAAAACTACTGGACCGATTTCAAAAATTCTTTCACCATTAGAAAGCTACATTATCCCTGAGTAACATAGGCTATATTTATTACAAGAAAAAATTAGAGATCCTTAGGAAATCTCACGAAAACCAACCCAAGGTGCCAAAAAATTTGCCATAAAATATCTTTCATCGCATGCGCTGCAAAAAGTATTGATGATAGATCAAAAAAATGTAGTACAATATTATAGAACGTATCAATATCTACAAAAAAGTTCGCGAGACCATATGTCCAACTATTATAGTTACGTCACTATAACTACTTTTTTACATTTTAAAAGTTGATAAAAATGCCTATCAAAATCAGACCATGTTTTCTATAACTTTGTATTAATCCTTATCCAAATAAATTATTTCGTATTCAAGACTGTTTCAATACCTGTAAATTACTTTTTGAATTATTAAAATCGGACTTTCCATTCAAAAGATATTACGAAATTAAAAATATCAATATAAACAAAAAATACACGACGACGCGACGGGCCAGTATAGCGACGCAGCGCAGCGAGTAAAGCGGCAAGAGAGGGGGCACCGAAATGCGGGAGGGACAATATATTTTTAAAAACAATATTCCACCCGCGCGAAGCCGGGATGGGCCGCTAGTAAATACATAAAGACTACTCGCCGCGCTGAGTTTAAATGATCTTTACGAAGATAATTTTATTCCATTAGCAGTCACATTTACCCGGTAAGGGTTAAAATTTTGAAAAAATATGTAGGTATATAGATTAGGGTATACCATTTTCTGGAAACATTGTTTTCATTTTTAAAAGCTGGATCATTTTCGGATAGATCATAAATTAGAAAATCGTTTTAAAATTATTATTTTTAATATCAATATTTTAAGTCTAATCTCTAAGTCTAATATTTCTAATCGTGCATAGATATAGAGCATTGTTTTGTAGAGAATTAAACGCTCTACAAAAAAGTCTAACACTTTTTTCATACAGGCAACAATTTCAGGGGAATTCGCAGTAGATTAAACAGCAAGGATAAAATGTGTGAATTTGTACTCTTCACCCTACATACTGGGTAAGATCTAAAACCACAGAATACATTTATAGATAGTTAACGATCATTACAACTATAATGAATACAACAAATAGTTACAAGGCTATGATTTAATAATTAAAACTTAACTGTAATTTTAGATTCAACGCACATTGCAGAAGGTAGAAGTGCAAGCTGAAGTGAAGTCATATACCATTCCCTAATATATGTCTTACTGCTTTTTCATAGTAGGTCTTTTTGGTATTTTTTTTTATGGTAGATAAGGTGCAAACAAGCAGATGGTCCACCTGATGGTAAGTGGCCACCATCGCGTTGCATCCTCGAACATAGAGTGGGGAGTGGTTTAAGCAGACCCTGAGCAAGAGCCCAGAGTCCACTAGATACGCAGCATAAATGGGATGGGAGAGGGAGGGGGTAGGGCTAGACCTGAACGCGTCAGAGACACTTGGCGATTGAATTCGCATGCTGGTGGTCGCAAGAAATATACAGGCCTTAAATAATCTTTTAATCAAAGTAAGAAATAGGATTGTTTGACAATAAAGAATGTTATGAATTGATTTATCATCTTTCAGTACAAAATGTATGGGAAAAGTATTTGGCGATTTCTGACATTTCTAGTACTCATACCTTAAATGGTCCCATAGAGTCTTTTGATCCGTATACGAAATAGGATCGATAGACATAAAAAAAAATTTTTTGGATATTAGCACTTTTTTCGCTGACCGTAATTTTTCTCAAAAATCTGTGAATGCAGTTCAGAATATCTCAAAAAATAATGGAAGGTCTCCTAGGAACGTTTTCCTGTAACTATAACGGTTAAGGTACCTGCCCTTACTGACCCGTCTCAAAAATCCACTCTGTATAAACTAATTTTTAGAGAAAAGGGGAAAATAGTAGGCAGATATGGGTAATTTAAATATCGGTAATTTTAGAGCGCTTGGCATGATATTATGAGCAATAAGAGAATATATCAATACTTTTTTATCAGAAATACTAATAGATGGTGAGTTGCCCTCGTTACTTTTAACACCCTAGTGTTAAAAGTAACGAGGGCAAGTAATAACAAGCATTTTTATTCGACAACGGCGAAGCCAAAAGGAAGATCTATGTATATGTTCCACCCTAGCGCCTAAACTACTGAACCAATTTTCATGAATGAGGTGTCAATAGATTTGTGATAACGGCGCGGGTGAAATAGGTTTAAAAAATTTAATGACTTTTTTTATGACGTAAATTAAACCTCAGATTCTAACCTCGAAAAAAAATTAACTGAGATAATTATCACGTGTTTGGTATCAAAAGAAAGGTCTTGACGAGCACATTACAAATATATTACACAATTATATTGTTTAAGTTAACATATAAGTTTAAATGCGGTCGTATAGTTCGCGAAGTCCTGTCGTTGCAGTTATTTACTCGTTCAAGCAAATAAAAAAACACAACTTTTTACTTAGTCGGGTTATGTTTTACCTAGATAATATAAGAATATCCATATGATTAATTCTCAATCTCGCTATATAGATATGTGAAAGAAAAGAAGAGTAACAAATCCCTATCAGTCGGCTGTGTGTAACCTATATTGATTTTTAAAGAGTTTCATTTATGTGTCTCAATTGTAATTCCGATGAAGAGAGATTTCATATTTCACCTACTTTAACCATAAGGTTGATTACTTAAGAAGTTAAAATTTTATTATTATATGGCTGCGAGCCTAAAAATTCTTTGTAATTAAAAAAAAGAAAAAACATGTTGATTATGTTTCAAAAATGAACAACAACATGTTATTGTTAATTTAAAATAACATGTTATTGTTCATTTTTGTATTAAATTAGGTTGAGAAAACCTTAGTCTGTTTTAGCGTGTCTAGAGTTTCTAATGCTAAATATTCTAAATAAATTTTAGAAAAATTGTTACAACCAGCCCCCCTTAATGTTACTGTCATTGCAATATATAAAATTCCGAGGGATCAATATCGTAGTTTATGTATCCACTAAAGGAAATTATGAAATAAAGACTTATTTTATTTTTTATATGTATTTGTCACAATTGTCAAGAAATTTCATTAAAATTACTGTGTCATTGAATGAGAGTCTTACTCGGGAGGTCCGAGGTTCGATCCTGGGCACACACCTCTGACTCTGAGTTATGTGTGTTTTAAGCAATTAAATATCACTTGCTTTGACGGTGAAGGAAAACATTAACATCCGTTCTCAAAGGTGTGTGAAAAAAAAAAAAAAAAAAAAAAAAAAAAAAAAAAAAAAAAAAAAAAAAAAAAAAAAAAAAAAAAAATGGAAACAGGAAAGATCCCGGTAACTATTGATCCCGGTAACTATAGACCAATCTCTATATTACCATCACTGAGTAAAGTTTTTGAAAAGATTATTTTAAACCAACTTTTAGAATATTTTAATGAAAATAAACTATTTCATAGTGAACAGTATGGTTTTACTAGGGGTAGGTCAACAACAGATGCCGGAGTTGCTCTTCTTAAGCATATTTATGAAGCATGGGAGAAATCACAAAATGCGATTGGTGTATTTTGCGATTTGTCCAAGGCCTTTGATTGTGTTCAACATGAAACACTTTTAAAAAAACTTAATTATTACGGTATATGTGGTGTTTCTCTGGATCTAATTGCCTCATACCTAAATCAAAGAGTCCAGAGGATTACTATTAATGGTGTAAAATCTTCTGGATCTTTGCTACAAATGGGCGTTCCACAGGGATCCATTTTAGGCCCGTTTTTATTTTTGGTTTATATTAATGATCTGCCATACTATGTGAGGAACTTGTGTGATATTGTACTTTTTGCTGATGATACATCTCTTATATTTAAAGTAAACAGAAATAAACATAATTATGACGATGTAAACAGTGCATTATCGCAGGTTCTTCAATGGTTTACGGTAAATAACTTAGTTCTTAATGCTAAAAAAACCAAATGCGTTGAGTTTGCTTTACCTAATGTTAAAAAACAAAAATTTAACCTACGTTTAAATAATGAAATTTTAGATGTGGCGGACTCGACGGTATTTCTGGGTATAACTTTAGATTCAAAACTCCAGTGGAACCCCCATCTATCATCTCTAGCGGGAAGACTCAGCTCAGCTGCCTACGCAGTAAGGAAAGTCAGACAAATAACTGATATCAATACTGCTAGGCTAGTTTACTTCAGTTACTTTCAGAGTATTATGTCTTATGGCATTTTACTGTGGGGTAGGGCCGCGGACATTGAATCCATTTTTATTCTTCAAAAGAGAGCTGTTCGGGCCATTTATAACTTAAGAGCGCGGGATTCCCTTAGAGATGTATATAAGAAAATAGACGTTCTTACAGTCCCATCTCAATACATATATTGTAATATTTTGTTCATTTACCAGAATATTCATTTGTATTCAAAACACAGTGACAAACATAATGTTAATACTAGAAACAGAAATAAACTTGTAACGCCTTACTATCGTCTCCACAAAGTGAGTAATAGCTTCATGGGGCTTGGTGTTCGCATCTATAATAAGATTCCACAGCCTATATTAGACTTGCCACTTCAACAATTTAAAACTCGTATCAAGAAGTCATTAATATATAAAGCATACTATAATGTACAGGATTACTTAAATGATGAGAATGCTTGGAATCTAAGTGACGTTGACTCTCAAGTTAAATGATTTGTATAACAGACTATGTAAACATGGCTTTTTGAAAAGAGCGACTGTTGAGTTTCTGGCCGGCTCTTCTCAACAGAAAACTGCTTTCCGAGCTGGTGGTAGCTTCAGACAAACTAACTGACCGACAAATTTTTGACGTTTCAAAAGTACTTTTCAAAAAAGTCTAATTGAAATAAATAATTTTGATTTGATTTGATTTGAAGTCTGCCAACCCGCACTGGGCCAGCGTGGTGGACTATGGCCTAATACCCTCCTAGGCCATTGAAGGGTCGTGATGAATACGTACACACATGCAAGCCGGGCAACGTTTGGACTTGCGAGTAAGGTGTAGGATTAAAGGCCTCTTATATAATTACATACCCTTTGCTGCCCGAATATTAACTAGAGTATATAAAGTTAACTTACGTGGACACCAAGAAGTATGACCTTAACCACGACACTATAATATGTACTACACCAGAGACTGATTATTATCTATCGCACTAAATGTTGTCTACAAGTACGGTATCTTCAAACAGTATAAAAGGAACTACCTGAGAAAACTACGTATTATTCTGAAGCATTAAAGTTAATGAAAAAAAAATGTTCTCATTTAAATGAAACACTTATTTCCTATTGTGCAAAATTTTAGGGTAATTCATATAATGTACCTACATGAGATAAAAATAATATTTTTTTTCATTCAAAATAGTATTAATAATTCACCGGCAATATACCTTCTATCTTATTCTATTCTCAACAATAATTCCAATCATAATTATCTTCAAAGGACTAATTCAAGGAAATATTAATTATATTTAGAATTTATTAAGAAATCACACTTTACTTCACGTGAGTGAAGTGCGTAGTTGCTCAATCTGTTTCATCATGTGCATTTATCTATTGAACGTGAATATTACACATTTTTCTATATTATGGACTAGCGGCCCATCCCGGCTTCGCACGGGTGGAAAATGTTTTTCAAACATTTTGGTTGTCCCGCATTTCGGTGCCCCCTCTCTCGCCGCGTTGCTCAGTGCGCCGTGTGAAGTCACACCGGCCCGTCAGCGTGTATGTTTTTGTTTATATTGATATTTTTAATTTCCTAATATCTTTTGAACGGAATGTCCAATTTAAATAATTCAAAAAGTAATCAACAGGTATTGAAACTGCTATCGAAATCCTGAATACGAAATAATTTATTTGGATAAGAATTAATACAAAGGTATTGAAAACATGGTCTGATTTTGATAGGCATATTAACTTTTAAAATGTAAAAAAGTAGTTATAGTGACATAACTACAATAGTTGGACATATGGTCTCGCTAAGTTTTTTATAGATATTGATACGTTCTATAATATTGTAGAACATTTTTTTGTTCTATCATCAATATTTTCCGCTGCGCATGCGATGAAAGACATTTAATGGCTAATTTCTTTACACCTTGGGTTGGTTTTAGTAATAATTTCTGAGGATCTCTATTTTTTTCTATTAATATATATATAATAAATACAGCCTATATTATTCAGTGATAATGTAGCTTTCTAACAGCAAAAGAATTTTTGAAATCAGTCCAGTAGTTTTTAAGTTTATTCGTTACATATAAAAATACAAATCTTTCCTCTTCATAATATTATATTTAAACATTAGTTTTTGAACTGTTTACTAGTACGAAATCGGTCAAGTTTGAGAAACACTCGTATATCGAAGGTTCCGTACAATTTGAATTAACTTTCCCGTTCGAAAAGTATCACAATCAGTTTACCAACTGCAAAAAAAAAATTCAAGGTTTTTGGATTATTTCTTTCATGTGTATTTCGCGTTTGTAGATCAACAAAATGTATCCAATACCTTCCTTCCTAAACGAGTATCAAAATTCATTTCATCTTGATACCTCCGCGCGTTGTGTAAAGTCTGACAGACAAACATACAGAAGGACTAAACTACGGAACCCAAATAAAATATAACTCCAAGCACTGATGTCTTTTGAGTGTTACTGCAGTATAGACTATATACCTTAAATAACCAATTTTAATCCGAAATCTTTAGATAATGAATTGAAAATTGATTCCAAATTTGATTTTGGAATGTATTTCATATTATATTAATTTTCATAATATTAAATATGAGACTAAACGCCAAGATTAATTACTAATCTCCATCCAGAATCTTTGGGTTAAGGATTAAAAATAGATTCCTAATTCAAATTTAGCTATAGAAAATACATTCTAAATTTGTTTTATATATTTTGGATTGAGATTGGTCATAAATTTCGACCCTTAGAAGTTACACCAAGAAGACAAATAGAACAATTCAGAGATGCTTAGTTTTTTTCACTATTTATATTTTGACGCTTCTCTTTTATAATTTGTCGAGCGGCCTGCCCTCGCTTCGCTCCGGATATTTAAAAAAATATTGTAATTTTTATTATTTGGAATAAGAGAAAGAGTGAGAAAGGGTGCTAAAACAGTCCAAAAAGAGGCCTAAGAGAAAAGTGACAGACAATAAAAGAGCGAGAAGGACAAAAAGATAGGCAATATATAATAAGAAGGCAAAGATAAATATTGAAGAAGAGAGTAGAAAGAGGATGAGAAAGAAAAGTATAAAAGAGAATTTCTCTCAGTGAAAGAATTTTTAAAATCAGATCAGTAGCATCAAAATGGAAATATTCTATTAATTAAAAAAAATTAAGTTTAAAAAACTATAACAGGTATACATGGGTGCGACCACGGTTCTACCTTGACCATTTTTATACCGATACATTTCTAGGTTTCTATCTGATTATTTTCTTGTTTCGTCCTTTTCAGACCACTTTTTTACGTAGTCGGGTTATAATTTTTTAAAGTTTATTTTTTTATTTAATAATTTTCCGTTTCCCAATCCAGATAACTTATATAATCTAATATTATAACGTAATTGTTGGCTTTTATTTGTTTAAACGAGTGAATAACTGCAACGACAGGACCGCGCGAACTATACGACCGCATTTTAAACATATATGTTGACTTTAACAATAAGATATATACATATTTGTAATGTGCTCGTTAAGACCTTTCTTTTGACACCAAACACGTGATAATCAGCTCAGTTTAATTTTTTTCGAAGTTAGAATCTGAGGTTTAAATTCCGTCATTAAAAAAAATCATAAAATTTTTATAGCCTATGTCACCCGCGCCATTATTACAAATCTATTGACACTTCATTCATGAAAATTGGTTCAGTAGTTTAGGCGCTAGAGTGGAACATACAAACATACATACATAGATACATACATACATAGACTGCAAAAATCATAACCCGTCCTTTTGGCTTCGCCGTAGTTGGGTAAAAATAACCAAATAATTAAAATGATTACGACTTTATTGATTGGAATAATTATACCTAATGCAACTATCACAGTTTTACATTAATAAAATAATATCTATACAATCAACATAAAATCAGCATTAAAAGATAATTCCAAAATGCACTAAAAAAAATAATTTGCTGCAATATTAATTTATTTTATTAAATTATTTTTTTACAAAATCTCGTGTCATAGAGTTTGTTGTCGAACTCCTCTGAAAAGGCTTAACCGATTTTTATGAAATTTTTTGTGTATATTTGGAAGGTCTGAGAATAGGTCGCAGGGTATTTTTTATACCAATAAGTTATAAGGGTTTCCCACTAGAAATAATTTAAATGACAATACAACGTATTAACATTAAATTTATGAATTATATTTTCTTTAAATTAATTTAACTCATCTTTTTTTTAAATTTTAATTTAGTTTAAAATTATATAAAAGATAAGCTCTTTTGCTAAAATATTGGCTGTTTATTCAGTTGCTAGTGTAGTTTATTTAGCCGAAATTAATAACCAATTTCAATCTAAACTCACTAGATTACAGATAGAAAAGAAATTTGAATTTTATATACAAAGTTTTCATTTGATTTTTCCTAAATAAATAGTATTTTAAAAACGTTATTTTTTCTAAAAACATCTTAATGAAGAGAAAAATAAAAATCGTAAAAAAATTAAGTATGAAACGAATATAAATGGACATACCTTGAATTAAAAAAAAACTGATTTACATGTGATAAAAAACTTTAACAGTGCGAATGTCACCACATTTGTTAGTAAACTGACCGAGGATCGAAAAAGAGCCATGCGCCGGAGTTGATATCGTAATGTAAGAGAAAAACGTATTTACAACCTTATTACATTGCATTAAAAGCGTCAATACCTTCCTAGATAGGTTTTTTCGAAGGTCAACGAGCTAACTATTCTATGAAATGATTTTGTATCAAATTGTTTAGCAATCTGTATAAATAAGAAAATGGTTCGATCACAAAAGAACTAGATACACAGTCCCATACAAAACTGCTCTCGGCATTGTTCTCATTCAAATATAAGTAGTTTTTTTTTATTATGCGAGTTTCCACTGAAGTATGAGTTCATTTAACTCTCTCATTGATTCCTTTTTTTATTCTTATGATTTATTTAGTGAACGACATCTTCCATATCATCATCATCAGCATCCACTGCTGAGTTCGACCTCCTTCTCAGAATAAGGAGGGATTAGACCATAGTACGCCATGTGCGGGTTGACTTCACAGACCTTTTGAGAACATGGATAACTCTCAGGAGTGCAGGTTTCCTCACAATGTTTTTTCTTCACCGTTAAGGCAAGTGATTATTAAATTACTTAATACACATAACTTACGTATATACTGTATACACATAATAACTCAGAAATGCTGTCCATATCATAATGTATTGTAAATAAAGAGTAGTAAATATAAATAGTTATAGATTGATGTTTAATAAGAATATAGTATAGACATTAATTAGTATTGCTATTCTGTATACACACCAACGTGTGTGCGATACAAACTATTTATTTATTATGTTAAATAATTTAATTTTAATTTCTCTTATATCTTAATAAAATCCAAGATATCGTTTTAAGGGTTTTCATACGAGATATGTACCGACTAATATCTATATATATGTCGGGGATTTTAAACGATGAGAAGGGAAATGGCAGGAGGAAGATGGGGAATATTGGGGAACACTAAAAGGGGGTGATGGTATTGAATGGAATATTGGGTAAACGCAACGTAGATACTCCTATTGAACCGATAAATGATCAAATATGATGTCTAACAATTACGAGAGAAACCTAAGCAGTGCCTTGGACTTGTGACCAAGGTGTAGGCTTAAGGAATTCCTTTAAGTGATCACGACACTCGCCTCCACTGCTAGGCCCTCTGTTTAAACCCAAGGTTAAACGCACATAAACTTAACCTAACACAAGACGAGGTAATTACTTTGTAAGGTACTCACGTGACCTTGATCGGACAGCACTCCTAGCACTAACACAACACTATCACTATTTAGACACTACTTCACTTCTTGAGAGACCGCGCACGACTAAGACTTCAGTCAGACTGTCGATGGCATATAAAGGGTCGAGGGTCGAGACTGTCAAAACAACGGAAGTGACCACTACCCTACTCCAACGCCACAGATAGCGATAACGATTCGATTAATCGATAATCTTTTACTTATTCTCCGACATATATGTAACGAGCGGTAGGAGCGATAATTATAATTGATGTCCTTATATTGTCACTATGATTGTGTAGCTTTTCGTTATTTGAAATGAGTGAAAGAAAAGATGATAATAAGAGAAAATATAGAATGAAAAAGAGACAGATAATAAAAGAGAAAGACAGAGTATATATAAACGAGTGATCCTTTGGTGGTCGGGGATCTGTTCTCGCTGACGCGTTGCAGCCGAGCCGGATGCGGGCCAGATCTACCCCTCCCTCTCCCATCCCATTACTGCTGCGGTTCCAATGAACACCGGGTTCTTGCTCGGGCTCCACAGAAACCGCAGCATGCTTTTTTTTACTCCCCCTGCTCAATCTATCGTCGAGGCGGCTGCGCATCAGAGAAAACATGAGATACCCTCTAGTTTTGTCGATGTCCATGGGCGACGGTGGCCACTTTCCATCAGGTGGACCGTCCTCACGTTGAGAGAGGCTGAACAGAGATAAAGATAAAAATTAAGTATGAAAGAGGAAGAGCGACTGTCTATAGTCAAAAAAATTTTGAAATTGTATCAGTAGTAACAAAATGGCCATAATCTACTAATTAAAGAATGTATACTACATCACCTATGTCACTCAAGCAATGTGTAGTTTTCTATCAGTAAAAGATTTTTAAAATTCGGATCCGCAGTTCCTAAGAAAACCTTCACTTTACAAAATAGCAACGTTATGGTTTTAAATGGCCATATCTTTTTAATTAAAATATTTATGGCAACACTACATATGGTACGGGAGCCAGATTCAAATTCGGTCAATCATTTCCTCTCGATTCAAAATTCGTATACTGCATAAGGAATGTATATTATGATTATTCGTGACCGTCAGCCACGATTCCGTGGGTGGGGCGAGCAGTGGCAACCTCCCAACATGTCGAGAAAAAATTTTTTTTCAGTAATTTCCTCCCGTTTGAAAATTTGTCGGATTATAGTTTACTTAGCATTTTGAAGGAAAAATAAAGTCAGCTGACCATAACTTGGTGGATTACACGTCAGCTGGCTGCTTAATCATGTAACATTTTGATTTTTTATAGCTAAATCACAGTTACCATTTAAGTAGCTTTTTACAAACAGGAGTTTCGCGAGTTATTATTAGTAAAATAATATTTTTTTTCATTGATAAAAAAAGGGCAAACGAGCAGACGAAATCACACTAGAGGGTATTAAGTGTAGACGCTTAATGGTTTTTAGCTCAACAAAATAATATTTTCTTTGTATGTTATTTCTCTAGTGGTTAATACAAAGGTCAGAATTTAAATAAACATTTTAAATTGTAACTAGCATTATAAATTTTGGAAAGTGTCCCTCTGCGATCTTCTGATAGTGTTAACAAACGTAATTTTTCTGTCTAGATAAACTCTTTGTCTCTAGGGGGTAATTCTTGTTCATGATATAATCTCTAGAGGAGATTATTTTCAATATCACAATATTATTTGATATCCACGATATGATTATTATATAATTCTGTTGGATTATCGGTTATGTATTTTAGAATAATAAAATGATTGATTTGTTTTTGTTTGATAAAATTTCGCTTTGTCAAAGAAAAGATGACATCATAATTTATCTAAAAATTAAATGCATATAGTAGTCATTCAACCTTAGATTTAAATCATTTTTTGAATATTATAAGAAGAATATAAAAAACTATATCAAAGTACCCAAAATAGATGAATGAGATCAAATTAGATACCTTTTTCTTTTTCAAGTTTTCTAACTTACAGTTACTTATGTGCGATTTTATTGCGGTAGTTTCTAAATTTAGTTTAGAGAGAAAAACTGTTTATAATGCACTAAATCATTCATTCAATCCTTTCACGAGACACACCCACTCTCTTAGGTGTCACAGTCATTCAATGAAATTTTAATAAATTAAGACCTATTTATTACATTTTATTTTTCGGGGTGTCTTTACCACAGAAACTAAGCTCATATCCCGGATAAAAATTAGCCTATGTAGTAATGCAGTTTATAAAGTACATGATTGGTATATTTCATTTAAATTAATTCAGCCATTTTTGTGTTATAGAGTAGCAAACATCTACACTTGATTTTAAAAATAATCAGTATTAATACTCCTAGTATTATTTATTTATTTATGTACTAAAAAAATATAGTTACACAATCTATTACATAAAATTTATAGCACACAGGATAACTTATCTCTAAACAGAGATCTCTACCAGATACCCTCAGTATAGGAGAAATATAATTTTTAAAGGTGGTTTACTAAAATACTATACATAGTCTATACGAACTATATTATGTGTATGTGTCCAATATTTTTCATTAATTTTAATGACTGTCAAATATACACGTTATAACACACATTCCAAGCTTCATAATTATATGTTTAATACAGTAAGTAAATGTTTTGTAGAGTTTTATCAACTGAAATTACAAATAATTGCTATGACGAGTGTTTTGCTCAACAATAGATCCATTTATGTTCAAGAAATATTTAAAAATGCAAAAAATAAAAATTCTCTACTATTTTTATCTTATTTCTAAGAAGTAAAGTTTTTAATTCTTTTGCTTGTCTGAAACTATTGATCATTTTTATATTTAATATTTGAAATGAAAGTTTACCTTTGTAAACATGAAGTAAAGAAATGAATTTAAAAAATACAATTTTTATTGTACAAAAGAGTTGTTAAATCTATGTATCTAATTTTTATTAAAAGATTCTTCTTCTTATTTTGTGGACTTGTACCGCTATTACAAGCAGTAATTTTGCCAATGTCAATGTTAGAGTGTGAGAGATGATAAGAATGAGCGGTAGTGACGCTGTACTCTCTTCTCTGCTTGGACTTTCTGAAGAGACTGTTCGGTACTGTGACTATACCGCTTTTTGGTTCTGTCAAGTGTGGACGTTGAAAAATGCAGTGTGATTGGATCTCGGATGACTTTAATAAATGTAATTAAAACAGATTGTTTGGTGCCTTTGTTATACCTGCAACCACACATAAAAACTATCTGAGTGCTAAACTAACCCACTACTTTTGTTAGTTAAAAAAAAAAAAAAAAGCAATTAATAAACTTATGTTAATCTTAAATATACTTAATAGCTTACTTTAGAAACTTAAAACTACTTTATGTTAGTAACTTATAGCTTAATACTGTACAACTTAATATATTTACACAAAATATTAATAATACAAGGATCAGGGAATGAAAGGAGAAATTGAAAGTTAGTAGGGCGCGGGATTTTAGTAGGTAATATATCATACAGGGAAGAAGGGAATTTTTTACAGCCGAAAAAGATATGATCCGGGGTTCCTTCGTCTAGGCCACACTCACAAAGGGAGTGGTCGCGCACCTTTATCTTGGCTAAGTGAACAGGGGTACATGAGTGACCTAATCTTAATCTGCAAATGGTTGAAGTCACCCACTTGCAGGCTTTTTTGTGCTTAAAGAACCAGGGCTTTTGGGGAATAACTGGTTGAATTGACCTGTAGTGCCTTGCTTTTTGTTGATCTTTCACATTCCAACGTTCACTCCAGGAATTTAAAAGATCACGCTTAGCATTTAACACAATATCCCTTGAGTAATTAGTCATATGAAGTACTGGCCCGGACTCAGCTGCTGACCTAGCCCACCTGTCAGCTAGTTCATTACCGGATATGCCACTGTGAAAGATTTCAAAATGTTTTTAATTTTTTTGTTTGTTTGTTGTCAAAATAATTAAATGAAACTTTATAAGATTATTACATTTAAAAGAAACGAATGAGCAATGATATATAAATAGACGTATTATACAATACTATCACTCGAATAAGAAAAATATTATCTTCAGCCAATTTTATCAAAAAGGGATGAATCATCTCTAGTATATACCTACAAATAATTCGATCAAGTGTGAGTGTGGAACTCGCCCACTGAGGGTTCTGTACAATTTCAAAAAATGAACAAGCACTATCAAATTTCGATTTTCGTGTAGTTTGTCAAAATACTCTTATCATTAAAAGTAGTATTGCGGGGCGTAAACTCTCGATATTAGCTTTGCGTGTTTCAATTGACATACAAACCTACAAAAAAGTAACTGACTAAACTGAAAATTCAATAAAAAGTAAAAACTAATAACACTTAAATAATTTTAAATTCGGTTGATAAAATACATATTTCCAAATATAGAACCTTTTTTTTAGAGTCGCATAAAATATTTTACAATTTAATATATCATTTCGTCAACAGCCGTTGCTAGGATACGAGCCCCATATAGCTTTAAATTAATTTTACTATATACGACAGCAAAAACTTCGATGGTTGCGATTTTACTAACATTCGAATGTTAGCAATACTGTTTATAAAGTAGTAGTATCGGGTAGATCATTTTATATTATTTCAAGTATACCGACGTGAAGACAATATATAACCTTCAGTGCGATAGTTTAGTCTCAGTCTCTCTGGTGTTTTCGTGCAGTGAACATGGTAGTGTTATAGTGTCGTGATTAAGGTTACCCTTCTCGAGGTCCACGTAAGTTTACTTTATTATCTATTGTCGTTAGCGAGGTAGAGTCGTGGAGGTGAGAGTTAATATATTATGAAAGAGCTTTTTAAACCTGCTCCTGGGTCTCGAGCCCCAGGCACTGCTCGCCTCAGTCTAAATTGCATCTGTGCATGTGTATACGTGTTGCTGTACAGTAATGGGTATCATATATTTCTCTCATATACGAATATGTTATGCATATGGACGTATTCGGTACATATTTAAACCCAGATTAACGGTAAGTTACAGTACGCTTAAGAACCTAAAAGAGATAGCTAAATTTTTTACATTATTGACCAGTCTAAAAATTACAAATCAATTAAAGGATTTTTTTTTATTTTACTAAATAATCCTTTAAATACATTTTTAAATTTATAAGTATCTTTCTTGGAATAAATTTATTTAAAGTTTTTAAATTTCAATTTAATAAACTAAAACTTGTTAACCAGAGTTGATAAGGTTTTCTGAGAAAACGGGTTTTGTGTGATCGTCAAAAAGTTGTAATAAAAATACAGTTTTTTAACTTTTTCTTTTATTTGTACTATGAGACCTTTCTTCATGCTAAATTTCATGATTTTAGATCATCGGGAAGCACCCTGTAACTCTGCAAGTAACCACATTAACAGTCATACCATATCTTTTTTACTCGTAAAGTAAGCAATGTTAAATAAAACACCGTTTTTAATAACTCAAAAATTATCAAAATAAATTAAAGAACGACACTCGCTAGTGTAATATTACAATTTATATAATCCAATCTTTTCTTAGTAAGTACCTAAGTATCTCGTGAAAATTATTCTTTGTCCTTAAATGTGTTGGTTTTTGACGTTGGGGCGCTTTTAAGATTAACCTTTTTTCCTTTCTTCCCTTTCTCTGTCTTTTCAAAGCTGTCAACTTTATTATCAGACGCTTAGCATTAGAAGATTACTCGTTCTCTCCTTTTTCCTATACAAAACAATAATATTATCTTACTAATATTATAAATATGAAAGTTTGTATGTTTCGATGTTATGAAATGTTAAGTGAAATCCAGAAAAATTTTTGTTTATATATATATATTTCTGTAAATAAATAAGATTTGCATTAGGTTTTGTTAAGATGACTAATATTCTAAAAGTACTTATTCATTTATCTTTGTTATTTTGTACAATGGATATGAATAAAACGTACAACAACACTTCAATTTCAGTGGACACGTTGATCTGTCAGATAAATAACTAATTTTACTACTTTTTCCTCTACGTTACTCCTCTACATGTGTATGACAAGTTCCACCATATTGGACACTACGCCATACTAAATAATATGAAATAACATACACTCACATTTTGTGATAATTTCTTTCAAGTCTATTAACACAATTTCAAAAGCTATAGTCGGTTACGCACGTTTTGAACTGATTTTGATGAAATTTGATACAGAGGTAGATTGAGAAAGGACATAGGTTACGTTTTGTCGCGAATGAAACGGCTTGAAGGGATCGAAATAGAGCAAGTGGAGGGAGGTGTTTATGTCTGGGAGTTACTCACATATATGTGGTACAGTGAGTTAGGCTTGGTTTAGATTAGTGTTAGGTTAGCCTTATGTTAGCCTAACCTTAGGTAGGTAGGTTTAAGCAGCAAATCGAAGATGAGTGTTACAATTGTGTTAAAGAGCTCTTTAAATAAAAACTACATACTTGGTCACAAGTCCAAGGCACTGCTTGCATCGGATATATATAAAAATATATCAATAATACAATAGATTAGGTGCAAACGAGCAGACGGTCTACCTGATAGTAAGTGGCCACCATTGCCCTTGGAATACCCTCTTGTTTGGTCGATGCGTTGCATCCTCGAAGAAAGTGTGGGGACGGGGAGTGAAGAACATAAATGCTGTGGTTTCAGCGGACCCCGAGCAAAAGCCCAGAGTCCACTAGATCCGCAACATTACTGGGATGGAAGAGGGAAGGGTTAGGTCTGGCCCATATACGACTTGACCGGTCGCAAGACAGTCGGGAAACAGATCCCCTACTACCAAGGGGGTGCTGGGTTACTCGCCTCTTACGAGATGCTCTCCCAGCGGCACAGGGGAATAATATTCTGACCTGTTCCCTCACTATACAAGTATAGCAATATTATGTTAAAAATTTAACCAGATAAGGCCGGGGCGGCTCGACTTAATATCGAAGTATACTTCTTTGCGAAAATACCAATAAGGACACTGTATCAAATACAATGTTTTATAATTAGTGAATGAGAATAAAAAGATTTATTACTATACTTATTCATTTTGTCAAACAGCTATTATTTTAGATACAATTTTGGTAACATGTCGTCCTCGACCTGAGATTTGAATAAGTGTATGGGAAACACTTTTATTATTATAAATTGGACTCATTAACATCTTGTTGTGGTTTATGGTCAGAGGCAATTTAAAAAAAAACGAATGATAACAAAATCGGGGGATAGTTTGGTTTTGTAGCTACATATCATAATCTCCATGCAAAATTCAATTACACAATAGGATAGCTATGGGATCAAACACATCGCGCTCGGCAGAGGGGGAAGAGCCGGCATTTTGAGGCCATTTTGCAGCGTATCGATATTGCCTTTGAGTGTAAATTTTTTTAAAAAATATTACCCGTTACGAGACGTTTGCACGTACAATACACGGTCGTGTTAATACACCCATTTTTTAAATCTATATTAGTCATTCTAAGACAGCAATGTCGTAACTAGTCAAAAGACCTTAGACAGCTAAACGTTTCTAAAATAACCATGCAAGTCAACCTATTCGACCTTTTTACGATCGATTTTCAAACGCACTTTGGTGTGGTTTTTAGATGTTTTTTTTTAGTGTACTGTAATAATATTAGTCTTTAATAATGTAATTATATTTTAACGAGGATGGCGTCGTTGGGAGGGGAAGGAAACGAAATCCGGAATATTTTAAATTATATTTTTCTTACTTTTCTTCATTTTTGTTATAGTTAAATCTCAAAAACTAGACGGGTGAGCCTAGCCTGAGTTTGGGGCTAAGACTGACTCGGTGAGGCGATTTATTTATTTATTTATTATTTATTTATTCGATTATATCCTCGATACACTTACAGCTAAGTATGCCAAAACGCATATTGAGTCAACATATCTTTAAAGATTAGACAATGACATATTATATACACTTCAATACTTAATTATTCTAGAGCTTAGCCAAAACTTGATGTAACTTATCGTTAAATAAATCTAAATTTTGATGTCGAGTAATCGCTTCATTCAGTATTTTAAGGGCACGATAGGTCGGATGCTTCTATAGTCCTCGGCGATTGATTCCCACGTAGTCAGCGAATTCCGGGACGCTTGATATGAGTTGGGTAGTCAGGTGTGCATCGTTACCGTTAGGGTTCCGTTACAAAGTCTTCGTAAATATTAGTAAAAATAGTTTTAAATTTTTTATTATTATATAAATGAAGTATCAATTTGTAGGAAAACTTTTAATTGACATTAACCTTTTGGTTGACAAAAGTCAACTGTGCTAGCAACACTGTTGATACTATTGCGTTTGATTGACTAGTTTCTATTGGTCTGTTTATTGCTGAGATAAAAAGAAGCTGATGTGTTAATCCAGGCTATAAAGTATAATATATATTGGTATCTCAAACATTGAAATCTAAATATACAAGTTTTCACATTTATAATATTAGTAAGACGGTAAGGTTTACACTTTCCTGTCATCATCACGAGCCTTCATTGGGCCACTGTTGAGCCGGGTCTTCTCCTCAGAATGAGGAGGGTATTAGGTCATAGTCCACCACGCTGGCCCAGTGCGGTTTGGCAGACTTCACACACCTTTGAGAACTTTTTGGAAACTCTCAGGAGTGCAGGTTACCTCACGATGTTTTCTTTCACCGTTAAAGCAAGTGATATTCAATGCTTAAAACTCACATAACTCAGAGTCAGAGGTGTGTGCCCAGGATCGAACCTCGGACCTCCCGAGTAAGACATTAAATCTCAACCACTGGGCCGTCACTGCTTGTATTGTGTGAATATTGTGTAAATTGGTGCCAAGTCTTAATAAAGAAACCAATTATTTTATCTTACTAGGATTAGCTGTAAGTTAAAGTACATTAACGAATCTCTTTTGCAACTTCTATTAAAAAAGATGCCCTCGGTAAATCTTTCCTGTTTTTATATACGATGTAATTAATTGCCCAGATTTCTAAATAGTGTATCCGTTTATTTAATTCCTTAAAATGAATTAAGTCAGAAATACAGGCATGGAAATCTACCGCATAACGTCAGAACGACTGCATAAAATCGGATAATTATTTTTTTGTTGCTTTAGTTATTAAGGACAAGGTATGTATAAAAGAAACAGTGAGTGAGCCAAAAGACAGTGAGTGAGATGGTTGTGTCCACTGCAAATCAGTGAGATCCTAGGCTTCATAAAATAGAAATTCAACGAAAAATAGTATATTCACATTTGCATGTGCGAGAATATGATGAATAAATGAGTTAGCAAATGTGTGTGAGCTTGAAATATAAATCAAAATATTTTATTTTATTTATATTTTAAGTTAATAATAGAGAATAAATTTTTGACAGACAGACAACAGTGTTATGGATACTTACCCTTGTCAAAGAGACATGAATAGACGACGTTAAATAGTTTTCGTGACAAATGAAATCTAACTGGAATCTGTTACAAAGAATAATTAAAGAAAATCTCTACATATAATAAAAAATTATCTTATCGTCTTTACATAAAAGATATCTAAGAGAACAAAAAAAATATTTAGTTTTTTTGTTTGTCTGACTGTATGTTTGTACGCTAATCACACGATAACCGCTATACACAATTGGATAGAGTTTTCACAGGTCTATTGCTGCACATCTAATTTAAAAAAAAATATCAATAGTTTAAGAGATTTCTAATATAATAAACAAACAAATATAATATAATACTTTACCTCAATAATATTAATGTTCATTGTATTGTAATTAGCGTACTACTGTCCTCATTTCAGGGTAGAGTATGGCAACATTTTTGGTATGAAACCTTCTACATTAATATTTTACTTCCTCGTTATGTTTTCCTTCCGATTGCAAAATTAATTTGTATAGAACTAATGCCCTGCCCTCGCTTCTTTGAAGAATAATAGATTCTATCTCTTATTTATTTAAATTTTTTAAAGAACCTTTAGACTAAAAAGAATAATTAATTCCAAATAAGTCAAACGGTTAATGATTTTTGTGCTTAGCTAAATAACGATGATTTAAATGTTTTTCTTGTGTTAACAACAACCATAAATAAGCAACAATCACTAATAACGATCTATCTCAAAAGACTTACCCTTTGTAGGGTTAGTAAAGGTACAGTTCGTTCAATATAATTAAATCTCCTAAGCTGGGATTCTCTTCTACCATCACGTTTCATGTTAAAAGATTATTTATTGTTCTTCCAGTATTGCTTACCTTATTTTTGAGTCAAGTCACTGGTATCATACACAATTTTGACACTAAGTCGGGCAGCGCCTTGGACTTGCGACCAAGACCACTAACTACAATCTTCTTCTGACCCTCTGTCCCTTTGTATCTTTAAAACTATTCAAGAGGAAGGTTTATATGTATAATACACACATATTATAGTAGAGAAAAAAACCGTGCGAGCGGGCCTTACGTGGACATCTAGAAGAGCTTAACCATGACACTATAATACTATTTTCACTACTCTCATGTACATTGCGCGACAACACCAGAGAGACTGACTCTAATCGCATCGCAACAAACATTATTTATCTACACGTGGGTATACTTGAAATAATATAAATGGTACTACCCACAAATACTAATTTCTAAACGCTGTTGCTAGCTTTGTCCTAATGTTGCTGACTTATGATTGACCATGATTTTACTTTATGTATTTCTAGGAAACGCCTAACAATTTTGGGACTAATTTGCAAAATTAAAAAAGCAGTGATGGCCCATTGGTTGAGACTTCAAGTCTTATTCGGGAGGTCCGAGTTCGATCCTGGGCACACACCTCTGACTCTGAGTTATGTGTGTTTTAAGCGATTAAATATCACTTGCTTTAACGGTGAAGGAAAACATCGTGAGGAAACCTGCACTCCTGAGAGTTCCCTACAAGGTGTGTGAAGTCTGCCAACCCGCACTGGGCCAGCGTGGTGGACTAGGGCCTAATACCCTCCTCATTCCTCATTCCTCATTCTGAGGAGGAGACCCGGCTCAGCAGTGGGCCATTGACGGGTCGTGATGAATACATTGTATTCGTTTCTTATGTAGCAATAAATTTTTATTTGTTATTAAAACGACAATTTTCATAGAGGCAACAAACATGACGCTCTGTCACCGTACGCGATTTCAATCAACTAACATTTCAATGGTTTACCTTTTTTTGTACTTAATATATATGAAATTTTCATTTCTTATTACTAGCATTAAACTATCCCTATTTATTCCAACCCTTTAAGTACTTCTTAAGCTATCCTTAGCCGATTAATGTCTGTTGCTAGAAGTAGATTTGTCCATTGTTAATGAAAGATCTATTTTGGGAGGATTATCTCAGGATAAAGAATATATTTTGGAGTATTGTAATTATTAATAAATGTTATAGAAATTATATTTATATACATATAGTAAAATCATTAAATTGTCGTGTTTGTGCATGCAAGTAGAACTGATTTGAATGTAATTTGGTACACGGATACTTTAGGAGGACTTTTGGATTAACACATAGGATACTTTTTATCTATGTCTATGTCTAATAGATTATTATAGAAAGCAGTTATAGCTCAGTGGTTAAGACATTGATGTGTACTCGGGAGGTCCTACTTCGGTACCCCACACAGGCACATACCTCTGACTTTTCTGAGTTATGTGTGTTTCAAGAAATTAAATATCACTTGCTTTAACGATGAAGGAAAATATCCTGAGGAAACCTGCACTCCTGAGCCAGCATTCTTAAAGGTTCTGTTTTTAAAGGAGTGTAAAGAACCCGCACTTGGCAAGCGTGGTGGACTATAGCCTATCACCCTCCTAATTCTGAGGAGGAGACTCGGCTCAGCAGTGGACCATTAAAGGGTGATGATAAATTCTAATAGGTCAGCTAGTTTTTAATACATACGTCACCAGATTGTAAGCTACACGAGGCTCATTGCACAATAACACTCAAAAGGCAATAAACAATCTAAACGGAAGCCGAGCAGTGCCTGGAGCTTTCGATCCCGATGCAGGATTAAAAGGCCTTTCTGCCAGTAAACAGTCTCCTTCACCACTCGGTATCATGACTTAATTACACTAATTATTTATAGATTCAGCAAAATATGTTTAAATACACAGTACTCTCGAGTCACACGAGTTCCGAGAATAAGTAAAATCATCCCTCTTATATTATAAAATATCCACTCATCCCCCCATTATAAAGATATAAGTTATTATTCAAAACCTTCGAATATATTAGTAGAAGTTTGAAGTATGCTCTTATTTACGTGAAATACTTTCTCACAATATTATATTGTGAAATCGATAAGTTGTCTTAAATCCAAACACTCATCGCGAGGCCGTCGCGTTACAGTTTCGAAACAAACTAGAATAATACAGAAAGTGTAAATAAGGTGAAAATAACAATAACGGGCAAATAGTCAAAGATCAATTTTAATGATAAAAGTAAATGGATTAACTTTTATCTCCTATTGCTATATCATTATACTAGTCGTCCGCGTGACGCTCCATTCCTATGAGTCGTAGCGTGATGTTATATAACCCATAGTCTTCCTCGATAAATGGGCTATCTGACACTGAAAGAATTTTTCAAATCGGACCAATAGTTCCTGAGATTAGCGCGTTCAAGCAAACAAACAACTCTTCAGCTTTATATAGTAGTATAGAATTTTACATTTTGATTCTCAACATGAACATAATTTTTTCGCGCCCATGTCCTTTCGCAAGCTCTAGTCTATCACTGTACCAAATTTCATCAAAATCAGTTCAGTGGTTTAAACGTGAAAGTAATAGACAGAATAACTTTCGCATTTACAATAAAAATGTCACTATCTAAAAAAGTGTGGATTTCCGATACAATTTACGTGTTTTTTTAATATTAATTAGTAGTAGAAAAGTGATTCAGTCAGTGATTACTAAATAGTAGAAAAGTATCTTCACGACGGACTCAAAGAAGATTATATTGGAATTAGATCTAGAATCCATATTATTAATGAATAGCTGCGCCCCGCGGTTTCACCCGCTATATTATGGATAATTCACGCTATATCATTATAAATTATAGCTTATATGTTATTCTGATGTGTAAGCTATATTATTGTAAAGTTTCATCTAAATCCATTCAGCAGTTTTTGCGTGAAAGAGTAACAAACATACATCCATACATTCTTACAAACTTTCGCGTTTATAATATTAGGAGACTATCTTATTTTATGCGACCGTGTCTTAACTTCTTACTAATATTATAAATGCAACAGTTTGGATGTTTGTTACTCAATCACACTAAAACGACTGAACGGATTTTTATAAAATTTGACACGTAGATACTTTATAAAGGGGATTAACCCATGGGCTACTTTTTATCCCGGAGAGTTCCTCCGGGATAATAATACGATAAGTTTATTGTCGTATCGTCCTAAATTGTATTATTTAGTGGCAATATTTAAAAAAAAATGGTTTTTGTTAAATCTAAGTATTATACGAGGTAAAGTGCACCCATGCCGGGGCGGGTCTACTAGTTTATATAATAAGTTAATTTTTTTTACATTTTATAGATAACGTAATCAAAATCACATTAGGGTCGAGTCTCAGCAAACGTTGTTCTGGCAAAAATATGTTTATGCATAAATACTAATATCTCGAATCTTAAGGAGCATGAAAAATAATTTGCGATAGATACGTCGTTTTAGTACGAATTGTAGGAATTCTTGGGCGGTAACTTCCTGACTATGCCCTGAGTCTACAATACTGGTTAACGCGTAGATAACTAAAAATATCAGATAAAAGGAAATTTCCAGTAAAAATATAAAATTTGTTGCTAGTTCACGTTATCACACAAACTGACATGTAAAACGCCACTCATTTTGTATTATCTCATATTATTATTGTTACAGATTAAAAATCAATGTTGGATTTTCTAATAATGACTAATAAATCAATTTATCTTAGATTCTTCAAATATACTTTACAGAAAAGCCAGTTTATTTAAAAAATATATATGTCGGAGGTGTGAGTTAGGTTTAGGTTAGGTTAGCTTTAGGTTCTTAGAAAGATTCTTTGTGTGGTATCGAAGCCATGGAAAGTGCAGTTTGGGGCACTGTTTGGTGCATGTCTACGTGAGGGTAAGTTTCCTGCAAAGTGGAAGGTGGGGAAGTTGTGCCTTATTCCAAAGGCAGGACGCCCTACTGATTCACCGGAAGGATATCGACCAATTGTCCTGCTAAACGAGACAGCCAAAGTCTTTGAAAGAGTGATCGCTGCTAGACTTTCTCAACACATGGAACAGAACGCCTTGTGTCTGTCAGAGTCTCAGTACGGATTTCGAGTCGGTCGCTCAACGATAGATGCTCTTGCGGACCTTAAGGCCCACACAGACGAGGCAATCGGGAGGGGACAAGTAATTTTGGCTGTATCCCTGGATATCAGGAATGCCTTCAACAGCCTTCCCCACGAAATTATAGAGATGGCGCTTCGAGACTTTGAGGTACCTCTCTACTTGGTGCGACTGTTGAAGGCGTATCTGAAGGATAGGGAGATAGTATGGGAGGACGAACCAGGCCACCTTCATAGCCACAAAGTTGAGCGCGGGGTGCCACAGGGTTCGGTGCTTGGCCCGATCCTGTGGAACCTAAGCTATGATTGGCTTCTGCGATGTCCGCTCTTGACCGGAATGCGAGTCTTTTGCTTTGCAGACGATACTCTCGTAACATCTCAGGGGAGAAGTTATGCTGAAGCTGCTCGTCTTGCAATAGTCGGCACGTCGCTTATGGTCGACAGGATCCACATGATGGGACTGGAAGTCTCTATGGAAAAAACCAAAGCGCTCCTCTTTCACGGGGCACGCAGAGGGCCTCCGCCAGGAGCTAGATTGGTAATCAGGGGGACTCCTGTAACTGTTAATTCCCAAATGAATTATTTGGGTTTAACCCTAGACGGGAGGTGGAGTTTTCTACCCCATTTTAAACTTCTGGTTCCGAGGATATTGGGCACGGCTGCAGCGTTAAGTAGGTTACTCCCAAACAGCCGAGGTCCGGGCTCTACATGCCGGAGGCTTTACGTGGGGGTTTTGCGCAGTATAGCCTTGTATGGAGCCCCAATCTGGGCAGGTTCACTTTCTGCTGATACTAGACGACTGCTTCGAAGACCACAGAGGGTGGTTGCTGGCAGAGCGATTCGTGGCTACCGTACAATCTCTTGGACGGTAGCTACGCTCCTGGCCGGAGATCCTCCCTGGGAGTTGCAGGCCGAGGTATTAGCAGAGGTGTTTCGTTACAGAAGGATGGCAAGGGCTGAGGGCGTAAACCCCACAAGGGAGCTTACCGAAAGAGTGAGGAGTGCGGCAAAAGACGCGGTATTAATTAGATGGGGCGTCGATTTGGAAAGGCCGGCGGCTGGACTATGGACAGTTGAGGGCATTCGTCCCCATTTTAGACAGTGGCTGAGCAGAGGTTTTGGTGCGATGACATATCGTCTGACGCAGGTACTTACCGGGCACGGCTGCTTTGGTAAGTACTTGTATCAGATTGGTAAGGAGCCAAATGAAGGTTGCCACGAGTGTGGTGCTGCTGTTGACACGGCGTTGCATACGCTCGTAGAGTGTCCCGCATGGGAGCCACAAAGACATGTTCTGGTCTCAGAGATGGGAACGTTTTCCACTCTGTGCGAATTGGTGGGCTTAATGGTAGCCAATAAGAGGGGATGGGACGCTGTGTCAAACTACAGCGAGTCCGTAATGAGGCTTAAGGAGGCGGCAGAACGCGGAAGAGAGGCGGAGATGTCGGCGCCTTCTTTCCAAAGGAGGAGAATGGGAATCCGCAGTCGCAATCATGCAGTGCGGATGACCCAGGCTTCTTAACGAAGCCTCGGAGAAGTTCTCCGCGACGACCTGAAAAGGCTTGCCTTTCACGTGGACTTCCGTCGAGACACCACAGTTGAGTGCATATAAAGCGATCCTGTGGTGCCCACTAAAAGACGGCTTCGGTTTCGATGGTTTTTAGTGGGTATTCAGTGATTATCGCTGCGAGTCCCACATACCTCTCTCCATGAGAGGATGCGTAAAAGCATTTTCCATCGTAAAAAAAAAAAAAAAAAGCTTTAGGTTAGGGTTGCCTTGTGTTAGGTTAGGTTAATGTTAGTCTAATCTTAAGATTAAGCAGTGAAACTAAGGAGTGGAGGTTAGTGTTATGATAATTCAAAGGATATCCTTAAGTTGGTCTTGTTCACAAGTCCAAGGCACTGCTTAGGTTCCTGTCGTAATAGTTCTTGTCAGAATAGTAAGTGATAGTAATGTTCAGTTATAGCCTAACCGTGTTGCGCCCGTATAGCTTTTGATATAGGCCATCCATTCCATTCCTTCTTCTTTTTAGTTTCCGACATATATTAATTTAATTTCATCAAATTCGATTTCAAATACGTGGGGAACAATCGTTTATGTCCTCTACAAAAACGTTGACAACAAAGGTGTGACGTCATATAAAAGAAAGCCTATTATAGTCGACTTTTATTTTTTATTTTTACCCCCGACGTGTAACGTTACAGTTACATATATTAACAAATACTAACAATACTAATTTATTTTATTTAATGTTTAGCTAACTAACTTGGGTTAGTTAGTTAGGTCGAACAATTCATTCCATTCATACCACCACTAGATAATAAAGCTATCCTGGGTGAAAAGCCATGTAGGGATACCTGAAAATGAAGCTGCTGATGTGGCAGCTAAGGCCGGAGCAACTTTGCACAGGGCCTCAGATTACAGCGTATTCCCTATTGGCTTTGTCAAACACTCAGTTCGTACATTCGCAGACAGTGCGAAGAAAGATATCAAGATTCAGTTCAGGGGGCTTGGACCAAGAAGCTTCTTCCCACCCTCAGAGATATCAAAAAATTATGGAGTAGGACAAAAGTATCATTCCAACTCTCTCAGATTCTGGTCATGGATACCGATTTCATATCACGGACGATGACACCTGTCCATGTGACGGCTCTACAGTACAGACTCTGTTTGATCTAATCGAAGAATGTCCTCGCTTCGATCTTCAACGGTTGGAACACACAATAAAATGTGAAATTGCGGGTGTCTCTCTCTTCGTTTTGACCCAAGTCATGGAGAAAGAGGGCAGTCTGCATTCATATAATAAATTTACAGAATATATTATCAACCAACTGAAACACTTCAATGGTACTTAAGAATCCTACAGTGACGTTGTATATATGAGAATTAATGTTATATAAATATGTATAAGCGCAAAAAAAAAACAAACAAAAAGAAAATAAATACAAAAATAAAAAAATAAAAATAATAATAAAGAAATAAATGAATAGATAAAAAAAGAATTAATTTAATTATATCTTTGTTAACGTGGAAATGTTAACCCCCTTTTTTCTGAGTGCAAATTCTCAGCCGTATCAAATAACGACTGAGACATATGTCTTGAAATATGTGACATTTTTTTTTTCTCTTTCTACTTGACTTAATAGTATATCATTTATAAGAGACGATTCAATAATTGTACAGAACAAACTTATTTTGATAAAAAAAAACTTTCTACTAACTACTTTAATAAAATAATATAATTAGTAATGAACAAAACCTAACTCAACGAAATTAAACTAGATGACGCCACCAGTCAATTGTATCGTGCAAGCACTTTTTACTTTCAAATCGTGTAGCGGCGGCCGTCACCAGCAGTCCGTGTACAATTCAGCAGGACAAAATTCGGTGTCCAGTTCAGTCGTTCTAATCCAGCGACCAACAGCGCTTCAGCGTCTGCTCTCTGTAAGGAGACACCCGCGAACACTGTCCATACCACTGCACTAGAACTCCGACGACCCGGTGATAGTCAGCGCTTCAGCGTCTGCTCTCTGTAAGGAGACACCCGCGAACACTGTTCAACGCCAACAACCGCAACCCCGCAACCCGGTAGGAATCCCGTCCTATTATTGCCCTGTTCGGACTTCGACCACCTCATAATCATCGTGCAGCCAACAACGGACTTGCGCCCGTCTACTCGGTCATCGTGCCATCTCAACGAAACCCCCCCCATCATCACCAGCATCTCATCAAGCTACCCCCATTAAATCGTTACAGTAATAAAATATGATTGCTGCGCATGGGAGTTAAAAATGCGTTTGCGCATTATTGTGAACACCGTCTGTGCCTCGCTTCATGTCGTGGGTTTGATAATCAACTCGACTTCACTTCGTTCGTCCATTTTTTGCCGGCCGCCGCACGTCCGTCGTCACTTATTGGCTGTTACGTGTTATTTCGGCATATTCGATTCGTTCCACTTACTATTTATTATTTTTTTATTATCGAAACATTAGTTTTAATTATTTGTGATAATAGGTTGGGGAAAAAGTTTCTTCGCATTTTTTAAGAAAATTCAAAACATCTTTTAATATAGTTTATTTAAATTTAACTAAAGTATGTAGGTACATCCCATTGCTATAGAAATTTTGGGGCTTCTGATCAAAAAACCGCGACGAGTAGTTTTGGCAGTCCTCTCGTGATGTTAACCTGACACTGCCTAAAGAATTCTGGAGTAACCGTCAGAAAGGTCAGGACTATACGGCGGATGAATTAAAACCACCCAAACTCTCTTAATTTTTGCTGAGTGGCTAAAGGTGTGTGAGGTCTAGCGTTATCATGATGAAAAACCACACCCCTTATGTTGATTAATTCCGGCTATTTTCTCTCAACTTCTTGCTTTAATCTCATCAGTTGTTCGCAGTAGAGATTAGAATCGATGGTCCTGCCTGGTGTTAACAGCTCATAATTAATAATGCTCTTCCAATCCCACCACACAGACAGCATCACCTTGTTTCAAGTTAACCCGGGTTTCGCCACAGTCTGTGAAGCCTGACCGGCCTTTGACCATACCTTTTTCGCACGTTCTTGTCGTACGTGATTCACTTTTCATCACCAGTTATCAGCTTCTTCATACTAATGCGAAACGACTTTTTCCCCAACCTATTATAATTAGACCCCGTATTGGGTAAGTGTTGAATATTACATTTCATTTTCTATTAGTTAAGCTTGCGCCTACTTTCGCAATTTTATATTTTTGTGGAATGCTTTGAAGCAGTAATTTAGTAGATATTTATTCGATGTTTCAAATATTAATCATTAAATAGGTATACATCAAACATTATTTAGATCATTGTATAAAATTAGATATATTTATTTTTTTGTTTTGTAACGAATTAATTTTAGTAAAATTACGGCGGTAATTCCAACCGACTTCCACGATCACCCACCTTCTACTATTCCGCTTCGCTGAGGGTGATCGTGTTAGTAGACGGTATAGAACTTTTTTTTTAATGCGCTGGAAATGCATTTCAGGGTTTACCTGTGGGGTGAAGTCACCACGTGTAGAGGCACCACAATCTCGAACTGATAGTGCTACATCTAACCGTCTGGTGACTTACTGCCAGTCGTACCCGTGACGTCATCACGGCAGACCTTTCCAGCGACAATACCAGGAGCGCCCTACCAATTACCTCAGGGAAGTACCGGACTGCGACTGCAATTATTAGGCGGGCCATTCCACCCACGGTCTAGTTTATAATAATTTTTTTTTAAATATATTTTTTGTGTTGACTGGGGTGTTTCTTTTATACAAAACCCCCCAACGGCACAGACGTTACAACGACATGGTTTTATAAGTATAATATCTGTATTTGTATATCTGTCTGTGGCATCGTAGCGCCCAAAATAATGGACCGATTATGATGAAGTTTCATTTGTTTCATCTACTCATACAAATTAATATCGATTCTACTAAATGGGTATTGGTGACTGTATTAGAGATTTAGTAGGGGATAATTGAAATTTTTAGTTTCATAGTAATGTATAAATACTTGTGAAAGCCTTTAATTAGAACTCTCTCATCTTTCTCAATCAGTTTGAAGAAAAATTTCATAGAGTGAATATTAACTTAAATACTTAGTTTAGTTAGATGTTAGTAGGTAGTAGAGGTTGTAAAGAAGCTTTTTCCTTAGTGGTAAAGAAACTGTTCCCCGACTGGTGTTCGACCACCAGCATTCGCATCCGACCGCCAAGTGTCTTAGACGCGTTCCGGTCGAGCCGCATGTGGGCTAGAGCTACTCCCTCCCTCTCCCATCCCATAAACGCGCCGGTTCCAGTGAACTCTGGGTTTTTCTAGGTCCACTGAGACCGCAAGTCAAGGCACTCTCTAGTTTTGCCGATGACCAAGGGCGACGGTGGCCACTCCCATTAGGTGGACCGTCTGCTCATTTATCTCTTACTAGCGGCCCGTCCCGGCTTCGCACGGGTGGATAATTTTTTTTTAACATTTTGGCTCCCGCATTCGGTCGCTCCCTCTATCGCCGCGTTACTCGCTGCGCTGCGAGGTGTGGAGTGACACCGCACACCGCGCCGGCGGCCCGTCTGGGATTATTTTTTATTTATCTTGATATTTTTATTTCGTAATATCTTTTGACTGGAATGTCCGATTTCAATAATTCAAAAAGTAATTAACAGGTATTGAAACAGTCTTCATTACGAAATAATTTATTTGGATAAGAATTTATACAAAGTTATGGAAAACATGGTCTGATTTTGATAGGCATTTTTATCAACTTTTAAAATGTAAAAAAGTAGTTATAGTGACATAACTACAATAGTTGGACATATGGTCTCGCGGAGTTTTTTGTAGATATTGATACGTTCTATAATATTCTAGAACATTTTTTTGTTCTATCATCAATACTTTTCGCAGCGCATGCGATGAAAGATATTTTATGGCTATTTTTTTTGCACCTTGGGTTGGTTTTAGTGAGATTTTCTGGGGATCTCTAATTTTTTCTTGTAATAAATATAGCCTATGTTACTCAGGGATAATGTAGCTTTCTAATGGTGAAAGAATTTTCGAAATCGGTCCAGTAGTTTTTATGTTTATTCATTACATACAAAAATACAAAGATATAGATATGTCACACCAGTGATGACGTAAGGATCCGAGACGTGGTCTCTCACTCAAGGCCTTGTGCGCCGGCTCCACATCGCTTAACGTGCTATAGAGAAGGCTATGTTGGGTGTTTCTCTACAGGATCGAATCAGAAATGAGGAGATCGGTAGACGAACCAGAGTCACCGATAAACTCAGCGGATTAGTAAGTTTGAGTGGCAATGGGTTAGGACATAGCCCGTAGAACCGATGGCCGTTGGGGTAGAATCGAGTGGCGACCACGGACAAGACGCCGAATCGTTGGAAGGCCTTCCACAAGATGGACAGACGACCTGGTCAGGGCGGCAGGGAGCCGCTGGATGCAGGTCGCAGGTGATCGGTCGTAGTGGAAATCTCTGGGGGAGTCCTATATCTAACAGTGGACGTCCTACGGCTAAAACGATGATGTTATATAAAAATCACACGTAATCAGCTTTCTGTCTAGACTTCATGATTTTATGAATTGACTGTTATGTAATATTGTGGAGCAATATAACATTTTATAATTAAATTAAGTTTTATGAAAATTAAACAAGTATGGTATTGGCACCAAAGTGACTTGTCCCTAATGAAATATTATAAAATTTAATTTCAAAACACTCTCCTATCTAAATATTAAATTATTTAGTAATTTAAAATCCAATTATACTTGTTATTATAAAATACCTTGTTTATGAAAACTGTAACATTGAAGATATTTAAGAAAACAATGTAAAACTTTAAATTATAAATGTATTGTCTGCCTGTCTGTTGGTACGCGCAAGTACTGCTCGAAATTTGATACGCTTTGTCACAGTTGTATTGTTGCAGGTTAAACTGTGAATTGATTTAATTAAGTAAACATATTTGTAGATTTAAAGAAAGTTATAGCAAAATCTATGCATTGATAGGCAGATCTTTAACAAGTAATCGAGGGATCTGGATTGAGACGATATTTTAAACTTAGTTTTAATTATTCTTGAATACACCACATTACAATCTACATGATAGGAGAACATAGATTTTTTTATATTTAATCATAGTGTTATAAAAGAATGAGCATACACTATGTTTACTCTATAATATAGCAAACTATTTAATTTTCTCAATCTTTACATAGTATAAAACATACTTGTTTCCCACTGTCTATACGCTTAGACCTTTTAAAGTACTCGACGGTGTTCAGTACGGTTTCTGCTAAGAGACTGAGTGATTTAAGCGGAAGGTCTATATGTAATACATGTATAGTATAGAAGAGAAACCGTTCATAGCCAGGGCGGTCGCTAGTTTATCTATAAAACTTTATTCTCTCCATCATCCTTGCCTCACTAGGTAAAATATTTTTCTTGAATAAATAATTATTAAAATGCTTAAGCGAAGTGGCCCGTTTGCTATTATAATATAATATGCCTTGCAATTTTTAATAGCAATAACTCAGTAGCAAGAAAACATAACACAATTTTTCGCAGGAAAATCTTACTAATTAATAATATTTACTAATAAAAATAAATTTGTAATTATTTTTCTTTTATTTATTTAATCTCAACATGATTTGTAATTAAAAATGTAACATTTTAATATTAAGATTTAAAATACGTATAATACTTACTTTAATTTTATAATAATGTTTTAATAGAGGAAGAATTATTTTATATTTTAATACCGTAAATACAAAAAAAATAAAACGTACCAAAAACTTAACATTGGATTTTACATCTGTATTATACTTATAGAAACCTATATAATCTCATCAATATCAATCTCTCTTACTGCCCATTCTCGACTACGCCGATGTGTGCTATTTAGATGTGACTGAGGAGCTAGTTAACAAATTAGAGCGCCTTCAAAATCTTGCTATACGCTTTATTTTCGGTATACGTAAGTATGACCATGTTTCCTCCTTTCGCGCTCGACTTAAATGGCTCCCGATCTGGCTTCGCCGTGATATGCACATTCTTTCGGTATTATTTAATATTCTTAATGATCCCAAATGACCATCATATCTACGGTATAGGTTTAATCTGCTTTCCACTCCAATTCGTTCAAAACGACCATGTAACACCACGATGCTTCATGTGCCTAAAAGTAATACAAATTACTTTTTGCACTCTTTTTCGGTACGTGCGGCAGAACCCTGGAACAAGCTTCCAAAAGACATCCAGCATAGTCCCTCAATCGGTTCTTTTAAAAATAAAGTAAAACAGCATTTACTTGCACAAATTTATTCTTCATAATTATCGAATGTGTAAACATATATATATGTGTTTATATGTACATGTATGTATTTATTTAGGTAAGTATGTATATGATTATTAGTGTGTATGTATGTATTTGTATGCATGTGTATTATTTATATTATTTAATAATAGTATTTTTTTTGCACTATCTTTGCCCGCTATACAACACTTTTACTCACTTTCGTAGGTTGGCTGGAAGAGATTTCTTTTTAGAGATAAGCCCGCCTTTGACAACAGTCTATATTATACATTTTGTAACAATTTATTTCATGTGCAATAAAAAAAAAGAATATAATATATAATAATATTACAGTTTTTAAGTATAAAATGAAAAAACATAATAGAGTACTTACGCAATTTTTAATCAGAATTTTTCAATGTCTAACGTAAAGTATTATCTGACCCTTTTTAACCACATACCAATTTCCCACTTTCTTCACTCCAATCGAACCCTTGTTACTCGGATCTTGATTGATTTTCCGAAGAAGTTACTTATAAATAAATAAAGTAGCTAATTATTTTTTTTAAATAAAGAAGTAGTTCATACGTTTTAGCATTCTTCCAATGTTACATATAAAGTTCATAAATACAAAAGTATGTTTCCTAAGTCATGATGTCATTCATTGAATGATGCATTAGGAGGCATCCATAAATGACGTCACACATATTTCATTATTTTTTTAGCCCCTCCACCATCCTTGTTACATCTCGTCACATTTGTGACTATTCCTCCTCCGTAGTGATATTTTCAACTACTATGTCCACAATTTTTCAAAAACTTCTGTTTTTTTTTCAGTATTAGCAACCTAAGAAGCACGTCCACAATCCTTAAAAATCACAATATGGGTATTATTTTTAAATAAGAATTACATTTAATACATTATTAATGTTGATAGTAACCACTTTTACTTTGTACATAAAAATAAATTTGGTGTCGAAAAATTTAGAATGAAATAAGAATAGTGGTATAACTTTACATTTATTTCATTATTATTATTAATATTTATTACAATAAATGTTCGAATTGTTTCCCACCGGCATCAGTAAAGGCATGGCATCGTCATAAAAAAGACCGTTTTATTTGTCGTTCATATCTTCTACCACTAATATGATCCGCAGCCTCATTGATTTTAAGGCGAAGCTCATCCAACGTTGCAATGGGTTTCGAATAGACCTTGTATTTGACACAACCCCTATAGAAGAAGTCCGGGGGGATTAGATCGGGTGAACGGGGTGGCCATAAGATGGGACCAAGTCTTCCGATCCAACGCCCTAGATACTCTTGGCTTAAATATTCTCGTACAGGACGGGCATAGTGAGCTGGACAACCATAATTTTGAAACCACATATTTTGTAAGTCACTTATAAGCACGTCTTCTAATAGATTTGGCAAGTTTTCTTGTAACTCAAAGGGTCCAATCATTTCATTTCTATTTAATATGCCCGTCTAAAGATTAACCTTGAATTGATATTCCGATTTGTCTTGTCTCATCAGGTGCGGATTTTCATTGGAACAGCTATGTAGGTTGTGAAGATTTAAACAGCCATCTTTCTTGGAGGTTGTTTCATCTAACCATAAAACTTTTAAGAATTGGGGATCTTCCCTGTGCTTTTGCAGCATCACACGGAAAATTGCCCGTAGTGGATAGTCTCGCGGTAATAATGTCTGAACACGTTTGTAGTGATATGGGTGGTGAAACCTGTGACGTTTCAAAATTCTATATGCAGAACTTTTCCCGGATTCGGATTCCCGTAGCTACTTCTATGGCACGTACCGAGGTAGTTGAATCCTGTTCTGTTTCATTCAGGACTTCTTGATCACGATCTAAATTCAGTCTTTCAGCCTTTTTCCGACCAGATGGTATTCGACCCTATAAAAACGCTTGATGCACATTAATACAAACTCCTGCTAGCATCAGCTGCATATTAGCGTATTCCAACAGCGTGTTTGGTAGTGGCATGATAAATGCTAAATAGTTCAAAATACAACAAATGTCCAAATCTCAAAATACACAATCACAGTCCAAAATAGTGCCAGGTCAGTTCAATTCACAGATAACTTAGTCCAATTCAAAAAACCAAGCCAAAAGTCATTAATTAGTACGAGAGCTACGTCAATTGAATACAGAACAGTAAAAAAAGGAGCAGAGCGTTCTGAGAATAATCTATTGTTTTTCAACTACCAACATCTATCTATCTCTCTTTAACTTATAATCTCTAACTGACAAGTTTTGTTAACTATGCACGTGTCTCATTTAAATTCCAAGAATTTGCAACAATGTTAAAAATAATTATTATTTACCGTAACTATTTATGAAATGTAAAAATTTGTTTTGTGAGTAGTTTTCGTAGAGTGAGTATCATACCATTTTGGAATCTCGGTTAGTTGCGTCAATGTTTTAAAAAGCTTGCCATAGTAGTGTCCTTACTTTTTTTACAGCAAGATGAGAGAAAGTGCATTGAAAGTAAAAGTCTATGAAAATTTTAAGAAAAACTAATTTTGGACTTATTTTTGTAAAAAATCTAAAGACAGTCTTTAGTTTTTAAGTATTGTGGTGGATAGAGGTGCTTCTTAGGTTGCTAATGCTGAAAAAAAACAGAAGTATTTGAAAAATTGTGGACATGGTAGTTGAAAACATCATAACGGGTATCAAATGTCGAAGGATTGTAATTTAAAAAAATATAAGATATATGTTTTTTCTTTATTTTTTCTCGAGTAGTTATGAGTACGTCCACGCTCTGGTGCCCGCTTATCGTTGAATTTTGGGACACGTTGTATATTTAAAAATCAATCCCTATTTCCTTTGTTCACGGCATCACGCGTTCTCCTTTTGTTTTGTTTGTTATTGTCAGGAGAGGATTCTTATGTAAGAAAAAATTAATAAAGTAGTGGGGAAAATAGAAAATTTGAAAAAAATTTAAAAAATGACCTACATGGTCATCAAGTTTTCTTAAATTTTCTTATAATGTAACGTTTATAGCGTTTTAGATAACCACTATTCATAATTAAGTCCGGACAACGTCTGTCGGGTTAGCTAGTAGTTGAACAAAATTAGCTAATTAAAATAATTTTTAATTCTTTAAATTTATTACGTTCAATTTCTCTTAAAATAAATCATTCAACTTAAGGTATGTTCATACAAAACCTTTAAAAAAATTCGTAGTAACAGCAAATAATAATAATAACATCTATTTTTATTTGACTACGGCGAAGCCAAAAGGAAAAGTAATGATTTTGGCAGTCCATGTATGTATTTTCCACCCTTGCGCCGAAAATACTGAACCAATTTTAATGAATGAGGTGTTAATAGATTCGTAATAAAGGCGCGGGTGACATAGGCTGTATAAATTTTACTATTTTTTTATGACGGAATTTAACCCTAAAATCTAACCTCGAAAAAAATTTAACTGAGATAGTCACGTGTTTGGTATCAAAAAAAAGGTCTTGGCGAGCACATTAAAAATATGTATATGTGTCAATCAACTTTTAAGTGTCCACAATTTGAAAATTGCAATTTTATACAATATTTAAAGAAAAAATTATTATTTATCCACAAAAAATCAGTGCACTTTTTTGAAAAATATGTGAATTATAACGGAAAAACTCGAGTAGACTCATTGGATCTTTGTAATAATAAATAATACTGAAAGCTTATCGATTATTTTGTGTACTATTGGAATTAGATGTAAAGTGATTTATTTTCAATAGAAAATGGAAAACATAAAGGATAATATGCTTTTTAGATATGGGGACAGCTTGGTTGTCCAGTAGACATTATTTGGTTGTTCAAAGGAAATGGCAATGTTTTTGTAATTAGTATGGTGTAATTTGCATGTTTTAATGAAATATTAATAAAAAAAAAATGTATGAAATTAGCAAAAAGTATTTATTAGAAAAATTTCTCAATATTTAACAAAATACAACAACACAACCATCATTTAGTTGTCCAAGTGGCATATTTTGGAATTTGATATGCTTGATCAAAAGTAATACCTAAACTTTTTTTAATTATGTAAACCTTACGTTTAAACTAAGATTAAAAAGTATACGGTACACTATAATTAAGCACAAAATAGCAATTACTTGTTTTTCTGCTGGTTGTGCACACACACAATAACGTCACCCACTCTCTTCAAACCAAGTCGGCTGAATGACCTCGACTCGGCTAGATGCATATGGATCATAAAAGGTTAGTTAATTGACACCGTACTAGCGCGCCATCTATATTTTATTCCTACACATTGTTTGCGGTTGTCCAACGGACATCATGAGTGAAAAGTTTTTTGGGGACTGAGATAAATGAGAAATAATATAAAGTTGACAAAGAATAACTAATTGATTATAAGCTGTGTATTATATAGAGATAATCTACTTATTGTTAAAACACTAATTTCTTTTTATATCACTTCTTTTCTAGGATAAATTGAGTTTAGTAAATTCGGCTATATTACGAAGACAAATTAGTAAGTTAGGAAGGACAAGATAAGTCCTTTGGACAACCAAATAAATTTGCAATTTTTTAAATAATTTCTTAAAGGTTTTGTTAGCCTATAATGATATGAATACAATATTGAATAATTATCTTTTTTATTTCATCAACTTTTTTGTATATCGATAAGGGACAGAATAGTGTTACCGTCGGACAAATAAATGTTGATTGATCCATATAATATATCTTATTGTTTAAGTGAAAATATATGTTTTAAATGCGGTCGAACAGTTCGTGCTGCCAGTCGTGACAGTCGTTGCAGTTTTTTACTCGTTTAAGCAATAAAAACCAACATTACGTAACTCCCGATCGGGGAAGGGAAAATTAATAAAAAAAAGGTGTGTGTGCGATTCACACACGATAGAAGTGAAACTTCAGTAAATCGAGAAAAGAATGAGATGAATATATATAATAATACTAGGGGCCCATCCCGGCTTCGCACGGGTGGAATATTTAGTTTAAAACATTTTGGCTCTCCCGCATGTCGGTGCCCCTCTACCTCGGCGTTACTAGCTACCACTCGCTGCACTTCGAGTATCACCGAGATAGAACTACACTGTGTATTTTTTGTTTATATTGATATTTTTAATTTCGTAATATCTTTTGAATGGAAGGTCCGATTTTAATAATTCAAAAAGTAATTTACAGGTATTGAAACAGAATATATCTTGAATATGAAATAATTTATTTGGATAAGGATTAATACAAAGGTATAGAAAACATGGTCTGATTTTGATAGGCATTTTTATCAACTTTTAAAATATAAAAAAGTAGTTATAGTGACATAACTATAATAGTTGGACATATGGTCTCGCGGAGTTTTTTGTAGATATTGATACGTTCTATAATATTCTAGAACATTTTTTTGTTCTATCATCAATACTTTTCGCAGCGCATGCGATGAAAGATATTTTATGGCTATTTTTTTTGCACCTTGGGTTGGTTTTAGTGAGATTTTCTGGGGATCTCTAATTTTTTCTTGTAATAAATATAGCCTATGTTACTCAGGGATAATGTAGCTTTCTAATGGTGAAAGAATTTTTGAAATCGGTCCAGTAGTTTTTATGTTTATTCGTTACATACAAAAATACAAATCTTACTTCTTTATAATATTAGTATAGATATAGATAAAATAGTATGTATATTTCTGTCTCATTCTTTCCTACACATTTTTGTATTTGTGTCTCTTCCCTGTCGTTTTTTCCGTTGCATCCGGTTTGAAATCACGATTCTAAAGAAGTTTCACTTCAATAAAAAAATAAAGTTTAAAAACTTATAACCCAACCCTACTACGTAAAAAAAAGTACTCTAAAAAGGACGAAACAAAAACATAATTCAGATAGAAACCCAGACTTGCATAGGTATAAAAATGGTCAAGGTAGAACCGTGGTCGCACCCATATATACGTACTAATTAATATTATAAATGCGAAAGTTTGTAAGAATGCATGGATGTCTGGATGTTTGTTACTCTTTCACGCAAAAACTGGTGAATGGATTTTGATGAAACTTTACAATAATATAGCTTACACATCAGAATAACACATAGACTATAATTTATAATGATATAGTGTGAATTATCCAAAATATATCGGGTGAAACCGCGGGGCGCAGCTAGTTATATATATGACTAGAATAACACCATTCGTCGTCGTCACGTCACGTCGTGTGTAATTACTACAATAGAATGACTACTATTTCACACGGTATGACGTCACTCGCTTTCAGTCATTTTTAATTCGTTTTTTGGGTAAAGAAGATGGATAGGCACAGTATTCATCATTTACCTTAAAAGGAAAAATGGAACCCTTATAGGACCACTTCGTTGTTAATCAACGACTCGCACTTGACCGATATTTTCATATAATCAACTACCGTTTGTTGTGTAGTGTGAATAAACTCTTATAATATCAAGTGAAAGGTTTGAATAATCTTCGAGAAGTTATTCAATAGATCAAGATAATTATGTAATGCGCATCCATTACGTTTAAAGTACCGATTAAGAAATTTAAAAAAAAAAATCTGTATATTTCAATCACTATCCATTTATTGTTTAATTTTGAGTCTAATGAATTTTACGGACACCAAGGTCTGATCAAATAATGTCGAATAGAAAATGTCCTTTTTTAAGGTTTCGTACCTGTAAAGAGAAAAAGGAACTTCATTAACCCGTTTTCTGTAACGGCGTAGATACCCTAGACGTAAATTAATTGTTCGATCCATTCACTTTTATTACTTTGGACTAGTCAGCATTTAAAACTGCCTATGTCGGAGTATAGTTGGGGTAGATAATAATAAAGACGACTTGTCGTCTTGGACTTCCGTCGCGTCATTTTAATATTCGACGATTTTAAATAGCGAGTAAACGATTATCGAATAATCGGAATACGAGCGACATCTACGGCACTTTATTCAACGATTTTTTATAGTTTCAAACGAGTAATCGGCTATCGATTAATCGGAACGCCAGCGCCATATTTTCTATTTGTTGATTTATTTCTCCCACTAATGGAGGGAGAGCCTCTCGACAAGTCTCTTTGAGTGAACGTCACCTGGAGTTGAAGTGTAAAAAATAGTGTGTCGCTGCATCACGGATATTGGACCTCTCGGACTAAGGATCCTGTGAGTTCTTACGGTTTATTTATTGTAAGTCCCTACATTTTATTTAGATGTGTTAACACAACCTTAGATTAGGTTTAGGTTAGGTTAGCCATTGGTTAGGTAAGGTTTATGTTAGGTTAGGTTAGGTAAGCCTTATGTTGGGGGTTCAGTAGCACATACGTCCTTGTCGTTTCCCCTGGCCACCGTAACGGAGTGGCAGGCGGGTGGCTGAAGTGTGCTAGTGCGGTATCCTCAGTGTGTGCAATTACGCAAAGGTTTTCCTTCCCCAGCTCCCTCCCCTCTGGGTTGTAGGTAGAGCGGGGCACACTAGGTGTTTTAAAGGCGTATCCTGTGATAGTGAACCTATGTCAGGTTCGAAGAACGAAGCAGCTTTGGCTGCAGCGGTTGACCCCGCAATTATAGAGGGTGGCAACACGAATAAGTCTGGTGCACAGGGCGTCAGAATAGGGACAAGACGGCGCCGTCCCCAGGTGCCTCTTGTACCCTCGGACACGGACACCGAAACCGATGACAAGGCAGCCTCAAAGCGCGACTCTGTAGAGGAAGCTTTTGAGTGCGCGCTTCGGGCTAGGCCTTTCCGAAGGCCAACTCCAGCGGCGGCAAAGGGCCCTAGCGACTCAGATATTGCGTCGGAAGTGGACAGAAGGGATCCGACCTTGAGGAACGCGGACGAGCTGCGAGAGGATGCCGGACGGAGCGCGTCCAAAATTATCGAACTGGCTCAGAAGTCCAAGAACCTCAAGGGGACCTATGTTAAGATCCTTAAGGAGTCCGCCAGCAATCTGAAGGAGATCGTAGATACGCTGGCGGACAGGACAGAGGTGGAGGAGGTTCGTCGACTTCGGGTCGACAACACTCGCCTACGCAGGGAGCTCGAGTACGCGAAGGCCGAGTCCCTAGCTTACAGGACAGAGCAAGAGGAGATGAGGGCCAAAAGCTTCCCTAAACAAGCCGCACCCCCGTCATCTGGTATGGCGGTGAATGCGGCGGAGGAGCTGAAAGCAGCGATCGCCTCGATGCTGGAAAATCGCTTGTCCAGGATCGAGGAGCGGCTGTTTATGACGCCGAACATACAACCGCCACTCGCGGTTGGTAGAAGGAGGCAGGCGGTGCTGGCTCCGTCAGCTGCGCCCACATCCGCAGCATCCCAGCCCGACTAAGCCCCAACAGCCCCTCTTCAAAAGAGGGGGAAAAAGAAGAGCCCCCAGCAAGCGGCGGTCACCGCACTGGAGGCTCCGCCGACTACGGTGGAACCGGCACAGGCTGTGCCGGCGAGTGCGCCTTAGTGGAGCATGAAGGCGATAGCTGGGCGACGGTCGCACGGCGTGGTCGCAGGAGGGCGAAGAACCCCCCGCCTCAGAAGGTGGCGCCGGCCGCGGCGCCTAAACTGAAGAAAGTCTCCGCTAAATCCAAGAGAGGCTCGTGGCTCCTCGCATGTCAGCTGTCGTCGTGCGGCTCCTGCCCGAGGTGGCAGAGAAGGGAGTCACCTATGCCAAAATCTTGGAGAAAGCGGAGATGAGTATTGACCTCGCGGAGCTGGGTATAGGCGCCGGTATGAGGATCCGCCAGGCCAAGACCGGGACTCGGGTGCTGGAGTTGCCGAAGGGGCAGACACCCGAGCAGGCGGAGACCTTGGCGGAGAGAATGCGCATCGTGCTGGACGGCTTGGCACAGGTAGCTCGGCCAACCAAGGCCGTGAATCTCCGGGTGGACGGGCTCGACGACTCGGCCACCAAAGAGAAGGTGGTTGCCGCGGTCGTGCGAGCGAGCGGCTGTGCTGCGGAGGCGGTGCGCGTCGGTGAGTTGTGGACCGGCCGCGCAGGGGTGAAGGGGGTTCGAATCTCCTGCCCCGTGGACGCTGCAAAGGTGCTGTCCAGGGCGGGGAGGATCCTGGTCGGCTGGAGTTCCGCCCGGGTGCAGGTACTAGATGACCTACCCATGCGCTGCTATAAGTGCATGGGCCTAGGTCATACTAAAGCCCTCTGCCCGTCGCCGAAGAACCGAGCAGACTTGTGCTACCGGTGCGGCCAAGAGAAGCACAAGGCGGCTCTCTGCACAGCCGCAATGCGCTGCGCAATCTGCGCGGACGCAGGCAAGCCGTCGGGCCATAGAATGGGGGGCAAGAACTGCAAGCCCCCCGTCAAGGTAAGAAAGCAGCCGCTCCGGAGGGGAGCAACTCCTAGTACCCTGGGAGCCCCTCTGAGAATGCCAGCCCGCGTGGATCGGGCTGACCGCCGAGGCGTCACGGTTGTTTGCGAAAGCGTTCCCGTGGCGTCTCACGTAGGCGGAGGAGGGTATCGCTGGTTTTAGTGGGTATGCCTTGAACGCCGCTAGGCCAATGGCGGGTGGCATCAAGGAGAGCCCCACATAGCCTCCCGCTTACTAACGGGAGGTATGCATGGGGCTGTTCAGTATTACGTAAGCAGCATATTTACAATTATCAACCCCTCCGTCCTCCATGTCAGTAAAAGTAATTAAAGCTCTAACCCCCCCTCATCTCATGTTTACGTTAACATTGGTAGGGTAACATGTATTTTTTTAAATCTGTTATTAAGCTTCTCTTACTCTCATTTCCGTGTACGTGTTTAATTTTTATAGGTGACTAGCTGACCCGGCAAACGTTGTTTTGCCATAAAAATTTGGAGTGGGCTACCCTTATCACTTAGGGGGATGAAAAATAGATAGTAGCCGATTCTCAGACCTACTGAATATGCAAATAAAATTTCATAAAAATCGGTGGAGCCGTTTCGGAGGAGTATGGTAACTAACATTGTGACACGAGAAGATTATATATAAGACTAGCGACCCATCCCGGCTTCGCGCGGGTGGAATATTATTTTTAAAAATATCCTATATATTTCCTCCATCCTCCCGCATTTCGGTGCCCCCTCTCTTGCCGCTTTACTCGCTGCGCTGCGTCGCTACACTGGCCCGTCGCGTCGACGTGTATTTTTTGTTTATATTGATATTTTTAATTTCGTAATATCTTTTGAATGGAAAGTCCGATTTTAATAATTCAAAAAGTAATTTACAGGTATTGAAATAGTCTTGAATACGAAATAATTTATTTGGATAAGGATTAATACAAAGTTATAGAAAACATGGTCTGATTTTGATTGGCATTTTTATCAACTTTTAAAATGTAAAAAAGTAGTTATAGTGACGTAACTACAATAGTTGGACATATGGTCTCGCGGACTTTTTTGTAGATATTGATACTTTCTATAATATTGTAAGACATTTTTTTGTTCTATCATCAATACTTTTTGCAGCGCATGCGATGAAAGATATTTTATGGCAATTTTTTTGGCACCTTGGGTTGGTTTTCGTGAGATTTCCTAAGGATCTCTAATTTTTTCTTGTAATAAATATAGCCTATGTTACTCAGGGATAATGTAGCTTTCTAATGGTGAAAGAATTTTTGAAATCGGTCCAGTAGTTTTTATGTTTATTCGTTACATACAAAAATACAAAAATACAAAAATACAAATCTTACTTCTTTATAATATTAGTATAGATATAGATGTAATCACATGTTATGGTGACTCCTCCATTCCCCATCTCGTCAATGATTGGTCAAGCTATGACCCTTCCCCCCTTCCCCCATTAGTGCTTGAGTGGCCCCTACTTTACCTTATAAATCATATTATATTAATAACACAAAAATATTTTTTGCAGTTCATAAACTAACCGAGACCTATATCAATATATGGGAACAACTGTTTTCCAACCACAAAATTAGGTTTGTCTCTCAATCTAGATTATACAAAACTTGATACCTGATTCCGACTCGCACTTGGCCGGATTTTTAGAAGAACCAAACCAAAACAATTCTGTCTTATCGTATTGTAAAGCCCCGCCTATTAATGCTTAACCTTTACTTCCTTAATCTACAAAAAACATTCAGAAAGTTTCTGCGAAAATAAATCAGTGTCACGACAAATTGCTCGTCAACAGCCATGGGATAAACATCGTTACTCAATGTTCATAAAGGTCAATACCCTTTGTACAGAAAGAATTTAGGCAACGCGTATACTTGGATAGTATAAAAGAAAGTTGATGGCCTCACCTTAAAATATTTTAGTCAATTGTGTTATTTTTGTGTAATTGTAAGAACTGCAAGTTTATGATTTAATTAGTCAGGTAAACTTCTAAAATGTTTCTGCTGACCACATCTAAGCTTCAGCTCAAAACCCTTGGTGAGCCTCAGTAAGGAGATTCAAACTTTTTTTGAAACTCAAATTTGAATGCCTACGTAATTAAAAATGATATAATTAGTAGACGTATAAGTATTTTATTTTATAGCTGACCCAACGAACTTCGTGCCGCCTAACAGTCAATGAATGTCGTGTTACAGATTAGCTGAATTGTTGACAACCAATATATATGTCAATCCTTTTTCATTACTTACATTATTCTACATTTTTATAATCTAAAATACGCCATCATCTGTATATTGTGGATATATCTTGTTTCGAAACCTTTAATTAAATATGTTCTTTAATTTGAGGGGAGAGTTTACCGTATCGACGGGATGAACATTAAATGTTTGACGGTTATGATCAACATTTTTATTTTTACTTTTTTCGTCAATTTTCCAATGTTTTTAATAGTTATTCTGCTATTCAGGACGAAGACAAATATAGAAGTCTCGCTTAAATCAAAAATATGGCATAAGTTTACTCAAAAACTGATAAAAGAAAGCACAAAGAGCAAATCATACCATTTATAGAAAATGGGATGTATAAATTTTTATATAATATAAATCACCATTTCTAGATTATCAACAGTTGACGAGAAACACGAACAATGTTTTTAACATGGTAACGAATTTAAGAAAGGCTTGCTCTATATATTTTCAAAACGATCATCCACAAAATACTGGAACAGAATAAAAATAATGATGTATGTGTGCGGACTTCAGACGCCTTTTTATTTTATTAACGGCCCGTCCCGGCTTCGCACGGGTGGATATTTTTTTTCCAGCCCCCTATCTCCGCGTTGCTCATATTATGGTCATATGGTCTTGCGAAGATTTTTGTAGATATTGATACGTTCTTTAATATTGTAGAACATTTTTTTGTTCTATTATCAATAGTTTCCGTAGCGCATGCGATGAAAGATATTTTATGGATAATTTTTTTGTAACTTGAGTTGGTTTTAGTAAGAATTTCTGAGGATCTCTAATTTTTTCGAGTAATAAATATAACTGTAACAGATACTCAGGGATAATGTAGCTTTCTAACGGCAAAAGAATTTTTTGAAAACGGTCCAGTAGTTTTTAAGTTTATTCGTTACATACAAAAAACACAAATCTTTCCTCTTCATAATATTAGTACAGATATAGATTTTTATATTTGTTACTCAGTAACAGAGAAACGGCTGAATGGATTTCCATGAAATTAGGCTCATAGATATTTTATTACCTGGACACAGGGTAGGTACTTTTAAATTTAAAAAAGCAGTTTCCGCGGGATAACCCCTGCGAAGCCTGGGTGGGTTGCCTAGTTTATGATAAAACAATCAACCGCTTTACAAATGCGCTATTGTTGTCCCGCAGGAATTATGCATTTTGCAAAACTTCATCATATTCTTTTGAATAATATCTGTATATAAAAAACAATAATTATTCATATGAATGAATTACGAGATACATTTAAATAAATTAACATACTATTCGCATATAACTTAATGCGTAAATATTATCTTAATAGCTTTAACGTTTATTTAAATACAAATATAAAACTTGAAATAAAAACCCATAACATTGATTAACTAGATTTTATTATATAGAGACTAAATAACAATATTATGATTAAACATCACTACATTTACACTTAACTATAATAGTTAATATTCATTGATTTGTTTGTTGTTGATCCCACAGATTCATGGCAGTTTGACAAGTGGTTTCATAAATTGAATCTATCTATACAAAAATATAAAGCTGATGAATTTGCTTGTTTGCTTGAACGCGCTAATCTTAGGAAGTACAGGTCCGATTTGAAAATTTGTTTTCAGTTTTAGATAGCCCATTTATCGAGGAAAGCTATAGGCTATATATCATCACGCTAAGACCAATAAGAGCGGAGCATCACGCGGACAAAGTCACGCGGGATCGACTAGTATTATTATAAGGGGCATTTTGTAAAAATTACAAAGTAATCTCTATATTTTAATAAATACTGTTTCAATCTCAATTAATAAAACCGCTCTAAGTCTTGAACTCTTGAACTATTAATTAAAACAAGAAAGTTTTAATTTTTATGAAGAATTAAAGAAACGTATTTGCTTTTAGAATAAGAAAATTACAATCACCGAATTGCACAGTGTGTGGAGTAAAGGAAGACCTATGGCATGTTTTGATGGAATGTATCCGAAACGAATCAATGAGAGAAAACGTTATTTTGCAGTGTAATGACTTCCGGCATATTGGCAGTTGTAATATAATATTAGCAAACTAGTCTAGTCGACAAGTTGAAGATGGTACAAAATAGAGATACTGCTCTTAAAATTATGTGCGATAGCTCATTGGATCCGGAATGACGTCTAGAAAAATGTGCCAAAAGCGTGTATTAGCACATAAAAAATTGCAAAAGTTATAAACAATTAAAGATGAAAAAAAAAATGGCATTTCGTTTTTTGCCAATATTTAATAAACTATTAATATTTAAGAAATTTCAAAAAAAGATTCTAAAAGAAGAGGAAATTTGCAATAAAAAACTCCTAACTTTTGGAACTCTATCTCCATTATTTATAATTTTAATTTAACGCTGAAAATAGGTCTGCGCGTGACATTTTTAGGATGCGCGCGTGGCGTCAAAAGCGAGTACGGCGCATTAATTAATTTATTTAAGGTATTGAATATTTTTTTTTAAATTTGAAAAAATTATGGTGTGTTCTGAATACTATAAATAATTTGTTCCCGTTGGAAATTTTACTTAAAGTTAATTTTTCAACGAGTTAAACAATTGTTAACTAACGAAATTTTCTCGAACTACCGTCTTAATTGTAAGTGAAAAAAAATGTTTAAATAATGGTCGTAAAAAATTTTCGCTTCGTAGAGCCTTTCTTACATACATATTTAACAAGATCGTGCCATAAAAGTTAAAAAAATATTGATACTTTGTTTACAAAAACTTACAAAAACTTAAAAATCCAAGTAATGTTGTTAAAAAAAAATTTTTTTTTATAAATCATCATATTATCGTTTTTTTATTACTACAAGATATTAATTGATTTGCAAAAAAAAATTTTCCCGCCATTTGTTGATAAATTTTTTATAAACAAATTGATTAAATCAATATTTTTAAAAAATTTTTTTCACAACTTAATTACATTATAAATATTATGATTTTAAAAAAAAAAATTTTCCTTAATAACAATTTTTAATTGTTTATAATCGTTTTTTTTATATTTCTATTGTTTAAATAATTAGTTAAGAAATTATTTTTTTTCTAAAAATCATAATTGACAGTCCTCTATAAAGTAACAAAAAAAAAATTTTTTTTTATCAACAATTCTATTGTTTATTAACTTACCAATTTGTTATAAACAAATTTTCAACTTTTTAATTTTTTTTCTAAAACTTCTTTAAAAATATTGTCTACGACAAGAGACAGAGGGAGACATGAAAGCAGGGTAGAGCTTTAGACTTGCGACCAAGGTGTAGAGTTAAAAGCCTTTAATATAATTGACCATGTCGTGAGGACGACACTATAATACTAACTTCCATGTTCACTGCGCGACAACACCAGAGAGACTGACTCTAATCCATCGCACTTAAGGTTATATATTGTCTATACGTGGGTATGGCTTTTCTTGCTGCAATTTATATATTTTATTTCTTAAAAGATAACCTAAAGGTCTAAAAATTACATAAGGTAATTTTTACCCTCTTTGTGTTTATGGCTTACTAGATATTACCCGTGGCTTCATCCGTGTGATATTTTTTATCTAAAATAAGAGTAGCCTAAGTTACTCCTTGTCACATCAGCTATCTGCCAGTGAAAGTTCCGTCAAGATTGGTCCAGCCATTTCAGAGATTAACCGGAACAACAGATTACAAATAGATTTAGATTTTTTATGTGAATTTGTATGGAAAAATGTGTTTACTTGTGACTGTAGATGTTATTCTGTCCTTGGGTCTGTTTCTCAGGGACATCTTACTTAGCATATCATTTTTATTTGAAACCCTACTGCCAAATGTTTGTGTTGCCAGCCAGTCAGCCATTTTGTACGAGTTAAACAGAAAAATCTTCTAAGTTCATCGTTCTTATGATTACTGCGCTGTAACCCTCACATTTTAAATGGAAAAAATGTTTTGTTTGAAAGGTAATTTAATCGATATGGTCCTTAACTATGTATTGTGAAGACCTGTTCATCCGTTCGATGACTATCAGCTCATACCTAACTTGAGAGCTGCCTCACAATATTAATATATTAACAAGTATAACAATCTTTTACTCGTGCGACCACCAGCAAAAAACAACCATATATAACAAAGTATAGAAAAATTTTTTTTCAATTTTTTATTGTATAATGTATGTATTGGGTATAACTAACAAGGGCGACATGTTCGTTATCTTGGGAACAGGCCCTTATAAAATAGAAAAAAAAAAGAATTAAAGAAATCGATTACTTTTATATTTTTGCATATTAGAATGAAGATTAGTTATAGCATAAACCCGACTGCTTAGAAAGTGCTTAGAGCTATGTGCATGTACTCTATGTGCTTTAAATCTTAAACTATTAGAGATCACGTTTTAATAATTTTTTTTGTGGAGAATGAGTACATTTAAAGCTTTAATTCAAAATTAAAATATTTAAAAAAAAGGGTCGAAGTTACTCAAACATCGATTTGAAATTTTCATTTCCGGTTTCCTACACGTAAAAAAATTCAAATTTAAAATTCGACAAAAACATTAAATACTTCAACATTTTAACTATAAGAAACAATACTTTTATTTTATTTTTACAAATTAATTGATACTGATAATAAGCATCCAAAAATTCATGAAATCATTCTTAGTAAATTTTTAAAAGCTCATAGCTGAACAATGAGGCTTCATACGAAAAAAAAATTGTGTGTACACATCCACGTCACCTAGAAGTATAACTGACCAGAGTATAAACAAAATTCACGACTTCTTTTTTTTGGGTTGTCCGCTTCACGTGAATTGCCCCATAAAGTATTATGTTGAGTATCACTTTTAGTTAACTAGCTAGCCCGGTTTCGCAGTTCCGGTTTCTCTTCTATAAAATCCGTGAATAGTTTAAAAGATCTCATACAGACAGCGGAAGCGACTTTGTTTTATACTATTGTTATCTTTAAAATCTAGGTATGTATGTTTGAATTCCTGTCCAGGAAATATATCAGCGGATCCGAAGTGAAGAGTGAAAGTCAAATGGAAGTAGCTTTCCAACGGTTACTGAATCAAAACAAGTATTTAGTGATTAACCAGTAGTTGTGCATGGTTATCAGTTTTTTCAATGCGTTTTAAAACTGAATATCTGTCATTACATACTTATTAAAAATCGGTTTAAAAGCGAATGTGACTAACACACAGAGGGTTTTAATTTTTTTTATTTTGTTAATTAATTAACTAATATTATAAAGAGGAAAGATTTGTATTTTTGTATGTAACGAATAAACATAAAAACTAATGGACCGATTTCCGAAAAATTCTTTCACCATTAGAAAGCTACATTATCCCTGAGTAACATAGGCTATATTTATTACAAGAAAAAATTAGAGATCCCCAGAAATTCTCACTAAAACCAACACAAGGTGCAAAAAAATTAGCCATAAAATATCTTTCATCGCATGCGCTGCGAAAAGTATTGATGATAGAATAAAAAAATGTTCTACATTATTATAGAACGTATCAATATCTACAAAAAACTCCGCGAGACCATATGTCCAACTATTGTAGTTAAGTCACTATAACTACTTTTTTACATTTTAAAAGTTGATAAAAATGCCTATCAAAATCAGACCATGTTTTCCATAACTTTGTATTAATTCTTATCCAAATAAATTATTTCGTAATGAAGACTGTTTCAATACCTGTTAATTACTTTTTGAATTATTGAAATCGGACATTCCAGTCAAAAGATATTACGAAATAAAAATATCAAGATAAATAAAAAATAATCCCAGACGGGCCGCCGGCGCGGTGTGCGGTGTGGAGTGCCTCGCAGCGCAGCGAGTAACGCGGCGATAGAGGGAGCGACAGAATACGGAAGCCAAAATGTTAAAAAAAAAACTATCCACCCGTGCGAAGCCGGGACGGGCCTCTAGTTTTGTTAATAAAGATGGGAGAAAAATTTTTTGAGACAATTGCTATCTAATTTCCAAATAAGACTGTATTTGTTGTCTTTTATTTAATTGATAGTGGATCACTAAGAGTATTTATATGTACTAATAAATAACTTTATAAAGGTACCTACTACTTTAGGACCACCAATTTGTTTTAACCCCCTAGACTAAGATTTTCCGGACAAAAATATGAAATGTTTTAAAAACATATAATTTATCTGTATGTAATATTTCATTAACATTCGTTGAGGTAGAAAAAAATGTCTAAATAAACCCTTTTATCCCACAGGACATTTTCTTTTTTCGAAGTATGAATTGGGATTAAAAGTATCTGTATGCAATAAATTCTGAGATATATTTGATTCTAGGTTACAAGTCTTAGTCACTGTTCGTCTTACAGCCAAGCAGTGCCTGGGGCTTGAGACCCAGGAGCAGTTAAAGACGTCTTATAACCGTAAACCATCGTCTTCAACGCTCGACGTCGCTAACAAATATTAAAATAATAAAGTACATTACTAACCACCAAACAACACTACACTATTAGTCACACTACTTTAATAGCAGACTTGTTCAATCCAATCGGAACGAAAAGTTATATATTGTCTACTCGATTGAGATAAAATGAACTATGAACTAATTTATAAACAGTGAAGCTAACATTCTAAACTAATAAGACTATTTGAGTAGAAAAAGTAATTAATAATATATATATATATAAATAGTATATAAATAGTAGTAAAAAAATAAACGCTAATCTAAAGAAACCTTTGAAAATAAACATTTTCCCTTTAAGAATTGAATCAACAAAGTTTTTGTTAGTTCAGAACAGTGAACCCACTTTAAGGGTGAAATTAAAGGTAAAGAACACCCGAGTTATCTCTTAATTATTTTATTTATATTAAATCTCCAACCCAAGGTGGGTTACCCTCGCTAGGCGAAAACATTTCTAAATTACAATAATATATATTTTTTAATGAAACAAAATCTAGATATTAAGTTAGAATTATCTTTATTCAGTTAGCGTTGTGTTAAGTTATAAAATACTAGTCGACTACCGTGACTTCGTCCACGTTAAAGTATATTATGTTAAATTAAGAATATATGTACGAAAATAAAAATAAAGGAGAGAAAGACTCGAAAAAAAAACCGAACAGACTGACCATTCTGAACAAAGATAAAGATAAATATTAAAGAGAGAAAAAAGAGACAGGATGAGAGAAAATGATAGTATATAAGAGGAAGAAAGACAGAAATACTGTAGACTTCCTCAGTGAAAGAATTTTTAAAATCGGATCAGTAGTAACAAAAAGGCCGTGTTCTATCAATTAAAAAAGTGTTTATGGCAACACTGAATCTTCTAACCTTTGTCACTCACGAAAAGTATAGTTTTCTATTAGCGAAAGAATTTTTAAAATCTGGTTAGTTACGTCAAAATGGCCAAATTCGTGAATTAAAAAATGTATATGGCAACACTGAATCACCTTTGTCACTCACGAAAAGTATAGTTTTCTATCTGTGAAAAAAAAATTAAAATCGGATTAGTAGTTCCTGAGAAACCCTTCAATTTACAAAATGGCCACTTTATGGCACTTAAATGGCCATATCTTTTTAATTAGAGTATTTATGGCAACACCACATAGCCTATGTTACCCGGAAAGGATGTAGCTTTCTATCGGTGAAAGAATTTTCAAAATCGGTTCAGTACTTTTCGAGCCTATTCGCAACAAACAAACATACAAACAATCAAATCTTTCCTCTTTATATAATAGTATAGATATAGACTAGAGGGCTGCACTCGCTTCGCTCCGGGTATTTAAAGCAATAATATAATTGATGTCCTTAAATTGTCACTCTGTAATTGTGTAGTTTTTAATTATTTGAAAAATTAGAGAGAGTAAGAAAAAGTTATAAAAAGAAAAATAATGGAAACAAAAATAAAAGAAAAGCGATGGATGATAAAAGAGGGAGGGCAGAGCAGAACTAAAATTGAATGGGTAAAGGAGAGAGAGAAAGAGAGAAAGACAGAAATTATCGAAAGAAAGAAAGTGAAAAGAGGCTAATCATTCTGAACAGATAAAAATAAAAATTAAAGTGAGAAAAAAGAGAGAGGATGAGAGACAATGATAGTATTATAAGAGAAAGAGAGACGGAAATACTATAGACTTCTCTCTGTGAAAAAATTTTTAAAATCGGATTAGTAACAACAAAATGGCCGAATTCTATTAATTAAAAATTTATATGGCAACACTAAATCACCTTTGTCACTCACGAATAGTGTAGTTTTCTATCAGTGAAAAAAAAATTTAAATCGGATTTGTAGTTCCTCAGAAACTCTTCAATTTACAAAATGACCACCTTATGGCACTTAAATGGCCATATCTTTTTAATTACAGTATTTATGGCAACACCACATAGCCTATGTTACCCGGAAAGAATGTAGCTTCCCATCGGTGAAAGAATTTTCAAAATCGGTTCAGTACTTTTCGAGTCTATTCGCAACAAACAAACAAACAATCAAATTTTTCCTATTTATTTAATAGTATAGATATAGATTATAAAATGTCGAATGATTTGATCGAGTAAGTTATTATTTAAAGGGAGGTTTTAAATATTAACATGGCAACACAGGCCTAGGGCCTCACCTGTCATTATATGAGGAATAAATGTTTTGTTTGGGGGGTATTTTGTATTATAAAAAGGATGACTTTTCCCCATTGAGATTTAGTTATTCTCGGATCTCGTGTGATATATAAATAATCTACCCGCGAACACTAATTCATAAAAGGTGTTGTTAATAAAAGGGTACAAACAATAGAAATATATGGAAGTATGTAAGATGTATATAACGTATTCTAATAATGTAGGAGATATGTGATATAAAAATTTAATAAATGTATATCATTTATTTTTTGATTTTTTTTCAAGTGTTTAAACTTCATAGATGATTAATTAACAAATTAATGGAAATCAGTAAGATTAAAATTTTTAGTGTGTTATGTTTGCTTTTCATGTTTTATTAATTATTATTATTTAGTTTTATTTTATATCATGCAAATCAATATGTACAGAATATAAGAACTATTCTTTGGCAGATTTTTTCTATACATATTTGGTTTTATGATATCCTCTTATTTTGTTGCTAATATTGAGTTTTAAAAATATGTAATTGTTGCTTTTCACTTAAACATTAATTTAAATATCTTATAATGAAGTTTTTTTTTTTCACTATGTATTATAGCATGTCGGTGTCATTCGTGAGTTACCCTGGGGTCACCTCTGAAAATCAGCGTTGTGGTGTCGCACCGCAACATAATGCTGAGAGGTGTACCTATTGGTCACATCACATGTTTTTACATTTTTCATTAGCAGTAGTACTAAGTAAGAATTATATTGTACCTTTTTTCTATGTAAAAATATGTGATTGAGTAATAAAAAAATTATTCTATTCTATTTTATAAATAAATATTCTGATATTGGAGATCTATTGATCAAAATCAGTAACTAGAAAATACGAAAATAAACATTATGAAAACCCTTATTTTTCGTGTAGGTATACATAATCTGAAAAATAACCCAATAAAGGTAAAAGGTATAATTCATCAAGCCTAACGTCATAAAACTATGTAAAGCAGTGCTCGGAGTAAAAGCACATAAATATTCCGCTCTGGAACAAGATACGCTTAAACGAGGATTCATGTTTAGTATAAAGAATTTCCTTACTGAGAGTTTTATAACATTCCAGTCCCGGCTTCGCGCGGGTGCAATTGAACACGTGTATTTAGCCGTAACCGCTATGTCCCTGCACTTTAAATCTGTAATATCTACGAAAATATTCATTTAAATTTCATGCTGTAAAGGGCCATATTGATCTATATTAAATGCACAATGTATTTAAGGTACCTAATTGGATAACGATTAATGCTGTATTGTTTAAAATCGCTTCGTATATAAGCCATTATTTCTCGTAAAAGAGTAAAGGATAAAAAATGGTTATTGTGGGTTATCCTTAACAGATAGATACATACAATCGCAGACTTTTTTGTAGACATTTTTAAGGTGTACAATACTGTAGTACATTTTTTTGATCTATCTCGTAGGGTTCAGCCAGCGTTTGCAATGTAAGCACAAAAAATGTGTTTATTTAGGACATCACGTTAGAAACCTCTAAAATTATCAGTGTTTCTCTAATATATCATGTATGTATTATACATATAAAGCTTCCTTTTGAAACCCTCTATCTATTAAAAAAACCGCATCAAAATCCGTTCCATAGTTTTAAAGATCTAAGCATACATAGAGACTGACAGACAGCGGGAAGCGGCTTTGTTTTATACTATGTAGTGACAAGCCGAATTCATATATTCACTTCATTCATTTCATTTCATTCATACACTTATATCTTACTCTCCCTTAGACGATATTAATTGAACACGTGAAGTTTCAATAGTTGTTGTTTTTTTAAATTTTCCAATATTTTGCACATTTTTTTATTTTTGTTTGTTCTGCAAAGTATTATAAATTCTTTATTGCACAGAAAAAAAAACAATTATGTTATTACTATTTATTTATTTATTAGTGAGAGAGATAGTCTTATAGTCGGCGACAATAGTGCCATATAAACCGAGAAAAAATAAATATACGCAAATCATGTACAAATTCATATTATGGGCAAGAAGGACCCATTGAAGTTGAGCGCGAAAAGAAAAAACTCTGTCATACTTACGGAGACCAAAGATAGCAAGTATTTCAAGACATAAATAAAACTTAAAACAAATTACTTTTAGTTTTTATTTATTTAAAGTAGTATGACCAACTTTTGGATTTATTTATTGTAAAGGAAAAGCTGTTAGATTTTGCTGTAACTACACTTCTAAACGTATAATTAATAAACTAATTTAACGATGCACTCACAAATACGTTACTGTGTATTGATAAAAGAATATTCAAAATCGGTTCAGAAAATCCAGATTACCCCCTACAACCTTACAAACTTTACCTTACTATAATATTAGTAAATTAATATTTACAAACGAGTTCATAAACTTTCAGTTCTTATAATTTTTTAAATATGGTTATTTTATCAATTCACATGCAAGCAAAACTGATTGCAATAATATCATAATAGCTACAAATGGGAAAGTCTAAACTTAGACAAGATAAGTCTGTTAGACGTCTTTGATGCACTTTAAAAGATGTTGTCAGGTTTGTCTTCCATAGCAGTTATAAAGCTATAGCACAGACTTATATTATAAAAAATATAATAAAAATAAATTATTTTAGTACGTATGCTACTGAATTATTCGAAAATACTGTATATATAAATGAACCTCTTGATAGTTAAGATTTTCAATTAAACTCATTAGATGGCGCTGCGATTGATTTCCTGTAGTATATGAAATTGCCCTTCTGCCGTGCCGGTTATATTTCAACTTCAATTTTTTCTTTTTTTCGCTATGAATTCTAAGTTCAATTTATTTTATTTTAAAATCAGTCGTTATTTTCTCTTTTCTGGAAATGTCGACCTAAAAAATGAGTCCCGTGGTCAACCGAAAACTTTAGTTGACAATGACTAATTAAAGACGATTGTAGAAGCTGATGAATCTTAATTTACAGCTGAATTAGCAGCAGCTTTTGATGTTAGCATAAAACAATATTGGTCCCTTTGCGTTGAATTGGCAAGGTAAAAAAGCTGGACAAATGGGTGCCCCACGAATTAAATGATCGCCAGCGCGAAGCGTCGAGTCGAGCCTTGCAATGCTCAACATGCACACAGGTGGTCTAGCGCCGGTGTCATTCATCTTAGCTTCTTACCAAACGGGATGAGCATTACTGCAGATGTGTACTGTGAAGAACTGAACACAATGTTGGAGGATCTCGCATAATTCCAACCAGCTTTGGTAAATTGTTCGGCTCCGCTGCTCCTGCACGACAACGCGCGACCTAATACTGCACAGCAGACGGTCTCCTAGTTACAAGAGCTGGGGTTGGGAGATCTCCGTCATGCACTGTACTCACCAGACTTTGCCCTTACTACTTCTACTTTTTTCAGAATTTGGATAACTTCTTGGCAAAAAATGTCTTTGAAAAATTTGTCCGTCCGGCAGTCTTTTTCAAAAAGGGCATTTTGCAAGTCACTACATTACGTTGGTGGAAATGCATTGACTGCAAGGGTTATTTTGATTAATAACAATAAAAAATATAGAGAAAAAGGGCGTTAACTTATTTAATTAAAAACGGTAAAGATCTTATTATTATAGACGTTACATTGACTAGTGTCTCATGTGCCAGTTTAAGGGTGCGATTACACCAGAGATGATCGAGGATGTATAGGGAAGGATATGTTTGTAATGAACCAATAGAATCGCACAAATCCTTGCACATTTCCGGTAGAAACGCAGCCTAAGGGATCCCCTTATAATACGGGTCGCTCGCTTATTATACAAAATTGCCTTCCCTTTCCCTTTATCCACTAATTGACATTTTTTCTGGCTATGTATACTGCACTGATGTTGATAGTTAGAATCTCAATTTTACTCTAGCAAAATGGAGATCCATATATTTTGTCATTTGAAAGAAACCCAATTATTTTTTAAGTTCAATAATTTTGATCTTTTCTGCTTATTTTATACAGCTAAAGGGTTTTAAATCATCCAAGAGCAGTAGAAAACGGCCCTAAAACTTTCACTATCTCTCAAGGCAGAGAGATTGAGCTCGTCAAGTAATTACAGTGTTAATACTCGTAATACTAAATTATAACTGTTCTATATTGTATAACACACTAATTGCGTGTTATTTCGTAACTGCTTTAATCTATACTAATATTATTAAGAAGTAAAGTTTGTGATGTTTTCGGAGGCAATTCCGTGGATCTACTGAATCGATTTTGATAGTTCTTTTACCAATAGAAAGCCACATTATTTGTGAGTATCATAGGATATATATTAACCTGAAAAATGAAAAGACTTTTTCCTAGTAGTCGGATTTGCAAAATAAGTCAGATAAGAGTTCTAGAGCTTGATGTATAACTGTTATATTTAAGTCACAAAAAGTTGTTTTTTTGTATTAAAGAAATAATATTAAAAGTTAACATGGAGGAATTATATTTCTTTACGAATACTTGGATACGTTATTCGTGATATTTGTAAAAAGACTTAACTTCCATATTATTTTAATGATTATGATCAGTGATGTCAGTTTGGACACCGTTTTCACAATTGTATTGCTGCAGGTCTAACTTAAAATATAGGCGTTATTTCTTTTAAATCATGTTAGGGAAACGTAATTGTCTTTTAATAATATTTTAGCCCAGCGAAATTAGTATTATAATGAAGATAGGATAATTAGAGGTAACAAACGATAATTCCAATTTATTGTAAGTGAAAGCGAAAACAATCTTAAATTACTGAAAGTGCTTATTAATATTAATCTTTTAAAGCTTTATTAAACAGAAAATTAAGGATTTCAAATTTAACATAAATTATAGAATAGACCCGCCCGGCTTCACTTGAAAATATTTTTGATAAAAAGATGAGTTTAATCAATAATTGTGTTCAGAGTAAATTCAAAGTTAAAGTATATGATATACTCACTCAAACATTCTACCACTCACTCAATCACCCTCCCACTATCAGACTTACTCACTCTCTCAGTTACATACATGTATTCTTTGAAATTTAAAGAATGCTATTGTGGTTTATTTCATGTTAGAAAACTACCCTAAAGTTCTATAACTTTAAAGCTTACATGTCAACTTTTGCATTTCATTTAAATCCCTTAAAGTATTTTTAAAAGAGCCACACTTTTTTGTCCCACAGGATAAATAGTTTATTTGTTTTTCATTTCATTGAAAAACCTAGTTTTGTATGAAGTAATAGAACATCTAAATATCCACACACACACAATTTTCACATTTTTATTATCAATAGCAGGTATAGTAGAATTATCCCACAGGATATATCAGGTTTTTTTCAAGTATAAAAGTATCTTTTTATTATTCGTTATAGCGTAAACCAACAAACACACTTCGCCTAATAATTATGTTAATAACCGTGAGTATTTAATTTAAAAAATAATTACACAATTATGTAGATTTAAATATTAAATTAATGTCTAATATATAATAAAATAAGGTTTATGCGTTAAAGATTAGATACTAGGACGACTATTAATTTTACGTTTAATTATACACAATTTATAGCGTATTATTATCTTCTTATATATAAAATTCTCGTGTCACAATGTTAGTTACCATACTCCCCCGAAACGGCTCGACCGATTTTTATGAAATTTTATATGCATATTCAGTAGGTCTGAGAATCGGCTACTATCTATATTTCATCCCCCTAAGTGATAACGGTAGCCCACCCCAAATATATATGGCAAAACAACGTTTGCCGGGTCAGCTAGTAATAATTTTTATTATAGATATAGATATAGGCCAGCTTTTGACCATTACTAACCTCCTGATGTTAGAAGGTACTCGTTTGCTATGGATTTGAAGACACCAGCGTTGTACCTATTAGAGAATACAGACTCTGGCTGATCGTTCCACAATTTTGCTGTACGAATAAAAAAAGCATAAATCGCATTTGTCTGGCCGTTTGATAAAATAATCGTCGTCATCTATAATTACAAAACTCCAATGTCTGGAGTTAATACTTGGTGTTACATGGTATTGGATACGTGTTGGTTTGGCTTTCCTAAAGGTGAGAGCTCTACTACATACACGACCTGATTTGCGCTTTGTACAAGCAGAGTAGGTGTTCAGGAGCAAAGTTTTGTCGCACCTTTGAAAGGATAGTTATTTAGCAGCTAGCTGAGCTTTCGACTCGGTATAAGAGCCGAAAGCTCTTGAGGTCGAGGTGATAGTAACACCTAGAATTTCGAAGTGGTCGGTTATCTCGGAAAGTTGAACTTACTTTAATATTTAATATATATAAAAAATCCCATGACACGATATTTGTCCAATTTGAGAGCTAGGATAGTTTAATTTCTCGATGACTTTAAATATTTTTTACAAAATAAATGTCTATTATTAGTCTAAGTTTTGTAAGTTACGTACGCTCATTACTTTTGTTATCTCTCTGATTTAAACCTGCCATAGATGGCGCTGTCAAATTTTTACCATGTTTACAAAAGTAACACCATTATGAACTCGAGACAAAAGTTTTTAAATTTTTTTTTGCTATGCAACCAGCTGTTTTAGCCAAATCTGGATGTTCTGAGGGGATATTACATCCTCCTTTTATATTAATCTTTACATAGTTTAAATAAAGCCGCTTCCCGCTATGTGTACGCTTAGATCTTTTAAACTACAAAATGGATTTTAATGCGGTTTTCTTCAATGGAAAGAGTGACTTTTTAGTCATTTAATAGTTTTTTTTATTGATGCAATCCTTGTAACTGTGCTGGGATTCGTAACCGTGTCTTCTATTTTTACTGAAGTTATTTTCTGTAAGCGTTACTAAGAAGTTATAATACGTTTCACTATGTCGTGGATGCTGACGTGATATGGTTCATGTTCTTAAGGAAGTAATATTTAAGACAAATCTATATTAATATTAGAAAACTAAAGTTTGTTTAATTGAACTGCGTTTACTCTTCAACCCACCCAATGTTCGCTAAGCCAAAACATTTTAAAAAAACAATCACTTTTTACCCGATAATAATGCGGCGATGCAGCGTAAACTTTCAAACAAATAAGCAGACAAACACATTTTTAAAATTATATTTTTTGTTTCTATTAGTGTTATAAAGACCCTTTACATTAAGTTTTATTAAAAATCATTATGTACAGACATTCGGTAAGACAAACAAACTTTATATCTATACTACGCTTATGTATTATTAATTTTAAACGTAAAATGTATATTACCAGTATACATTACCGTAAAACAATCAGAAAGCAATAGTGATGTAATATGAAAAGTAAGTGTTGATGGTGCGAGTGCGCGCGCGCAGATCAGTTGACCGCCAAACCTCGCCAGTGGCAGTTATGTGTGTCTGTGTTGTGTTATAGTGATTATTAAACTAGGTAAGTTATTAATAATTATTTATATTAAATATTAATTATAATAAAAAAAATATTGTTAACTATCTATAACTAAAAAGTTAGTGAATAAATATTAATGGGATAAAATAAAAAATCCACATATTCCAGACATTTCGTACGATTCATACTTCCAATCAGACACTATCAAAGTTCTTAGTTTCTAAATATATAAAAAGCTCTAAGCTGAACGGAAACAATCGTCAAAAAAATATTAAAAAATTTAGTATGTCTGGTAATAAAATTCTAGTAAAAGGTAGGAACCAAAAATTATATCTGCCTACCCAAAGCATCACCTACAAATTTCGTTTACTACTCGCCAAAAAATTGCAATTTTTATTATATTATCCCGCAGGAACTCTGATTTTTTCCGGGATAAAAAGTAGCCTATGTGTTAATTCAGCTTATAAAGAGATATATTATAACCTAGATTGTCTGTGTAAAAATTTCAGTGAAATCTGTTCGGCCTTTTTGGCGTGATTGAGTAACAAACATCCAAACTTACATGTACATGGAAAGTGTCTGGCATTAAGCATAAACTCAAAAGGTGTCTGGCAGCAGAAGTGTTACTAGCAAATAGTTACCCAAGTATTTTATTACAAGCTAAACCATTAATTTATGAACTTTAAAGGTTTGGCTGGAAATTAGAATCATATAAAGTGTCAGTTAATAACAAAATGTCTGGTTTTAAGTCTTCATAATTTTTTTTTTTCATATTTTATAAATAAATTAATAGATCAGACTGACTCTTTTTTTAACCCGTTTAATATATTTAATATGATTTTACGAGCAAAGTAATTTTAAGCAAAATATGAAAACGTTTATATAAAAGTTGAGCTGCTCTTTGTATAAAGGTTTAATATTTTCAGATTTATTTTCACTTTAATAACGTAAATATACATTACTATGTTATTAAACGAAAGTTTGCTTTGTGGGATTTAAGTTGCTGTGAGTTAATAAAAACCTTTTAATTTTTTACCAACTACCAAAAAAGAAGGTTTCTATATTACGTTTGTATTTTTTTAATCATTCGTTTTTTCTCTCTCTTATTTTAATTTTAGCGTAATTGCACTTTGGACATAAAAAATGTTTAAAGCTATTTAAAAATTCATCGCAAATATGTATGTAATTAACTGACAAATCTTCCTGGTTAATTATTACTTATATTAGAAAAGGTAATTGAGGATAAACACACAGGAAAACAGAATTATGTATGGTGTAAACTAATAGATACATGGAAGGACAGAAGCAGTTTTTTTATTTTACTTCATTTTCTTATGTGCCAGACACTTAACATTGTTCTAAGACGCTGAAAAATTTGAAGTGTCTGGTAATGGTATTAAGAGCTATACTACGTAGTAACACTCAAATGATAACATTAACATGTAATCTAAATGGAACTCAAGCAGTGCCTTGGGCTTGAGACCCAGGAGGAGGTTTAAAAAAGTCTTCTACTAACCACAAACTCTCACCTCCACCGCTCGACCGAATATTAAAATACGTAATAAACGCAATTTTGAGTCATAATATAACACCATTCGGGACGAATGGTCCCGCAGGATGACCGAGCTAGGAACACCGTATATAAATGAGTATTATTAACGGGGAAGTTCATTTCATCTCATTTCGAGTAGACAATATACAACCTCCGTTCCGAGTCAGCCAGTTTGCTAAAAGGTGTTCCGCAGTAAATATTAAAGTATTGAGACTAATAGTGCGATGTTGTGAGGTGGCGTGGTGTTAAGCCTCCATTATCTAGGAGCACGTGAGTAATTTACTTTATTATTTTAATATTTGGTAGTGAGGTCGAACGGCGCGGTGTGCTCCTGGGTCTCAAGCCCCAGGCACGATTACTCTTTATAATTGTCGTTTGAGTGTTATAGTATACTAGCTGACCCCTCAAACGTTGTTTTGCCATATAAATTTGGGTTGGGTCACCCTTATCACCTAAGGGGATGAAAAATAGATAGTAGCCGATTCTCATACATGAATATGCATATAAAATTACATAAAAATCAGTCGAGCCGTTTCGGAGGAATAGGGTTATTAACATTGTGACACGAGAATTTTATATATAAGATTTTTTTAAAATGAAACTAGAGAGATGCATAGATTAAAAAATTGATCTTTCAAGTACCTAAAGGGGAGGTAAGATGTAATGAGATATATGGGAGACAGTATCTGGGCTTTTAGCATTCATTATAACAAAACAGAAAGATTGTTAATAAAAGTCCTATTCAAGATATAATATTATAAATCGAAACTCAGCGTTTGTTTGTCCGTTTGTTATAAACACAAAACCTACTAAATGGATTTTCTTGCGGTTTTCACAAGTAGACAAAGTGATTCATGAGGAAGGTTTTGGTTTATAATTTGTTAATGATTTTTGTGAATTGGTTGAAATATGACATAATTGTACAGAATGTCAAAAAAATCAAGCCACTTAGGGAATTATCACCGAAAATCGGCGAAGCCAGGCCGATCGACGATCCAATGCTTACAGACGGTCTACATTACTTAAGTCTTCGGAGAGACGTTGGTCCTCTGTGTGTCCTCTACCGTCTGTACAATGGGGAATGTTCCGAGGAACTTTTCGACCTAGTGCCCCCGACTCCTTTCCGCCATCGCACACTTCGCCGCTGGGATAGATTCCAACCGCGCAAATATACGCACGTCAAGATCCTTCCTCCCACGCGCATGCAAGCTGTGGATTGATCGGTCTCCAGAGGTTTTCCCTGGGGGCTACAATCTTAGGGTCTTTAAATGTACAGGTTCCTACGAGGTCGGCAACGTATCGGCAGCTCTTCAAGTGTTGCAGATGTCCATGGGCGATGGTGACCACTTTCCATCAGGTGGACCGTCTGCTCGTTTACCTCTTTTTTCAACAATAAAAAAAAGACAACTTTTTTTATGTTGCTCAAGTTTCACACAACAATTTCACACCAATGTGTTATTTTAATGAAAGTGAATGGAATTAAAACAATTTATTCTTTTAATCTTACAGCTGATATAAAAGCTTTATTGATTTTATTTATAAATAATTTTATTGCTACTGTGCACCGTTATTTCATCTAAGTCAAATTAAGTATTTGTATTGCCAGTTTTATTAACAGTTTGTGTGACCTACTATGTTGTGACATTTTTTTAATTTAGTCTGATTACTATTTGAAACTTGTGTACGATGGCAGGCAGTAAAAAAAAGTGGATCAAATTATGGAGTGAGTCGTGGATTGGATAATGGATTTTGCTCCCTTCTCATTTTGAGCAGAGATTCACGTTTCGATGTGCATGTTTGCGGGGTCCCCTATGTCATCCAAAATAAGCAAAGCAAGCTCCTATTTAATTATTTATGTAATACTTGAACAGCCCCTAAGATTAACAAGAGAATTAGAAACAAAATAAAGTAAACACAGCAAGCATGCAATTCTATATAAATGCAATATTATATAAATATGTTTCTCAAATTGTGTATTAAAAATATAGATAAAGATAAAGTGACGCATTTTAAATTTATATAGCTAATTATTCCCTAAAACATGATTTAAAGTATGAGACTGAAAATAAGTTAGCTTTTAGTTTTCAATTTAGCAATATCAGAGTTAGCATTGTTGAATGTTTCACTTACTGACATGTGTTTATTTAGTAAAGTAAAGTTACTTATGTTTATGCGTCGCTTTCTAAGCACATAGACAATATCACAAATTTTCACTAACTATCGTGTAACCACTAAGTTTAACTATTTACTAAGTTTAGTGAAATCTTCTTAGTTTATACTATTGTAACGGCTAACTTTGATACTGAAATTCTTCATTAACTTTTTAACTATTTGTTAAGAATATTAACTATTATATTCTGAACAAATTTCAATTTATTTATAGGGTTTATAAAGGAGAGTCCTTTATATTATATTATAGTTTTTAAATCTGGATACTGTGCAGTGCTACTGCCAAGTCCAACAGAACACTTTGACCTTGACGTCTTTAAGGTTTTCTTTAACTTAAAAACGAATCCAATCAACTAACTGTCCTATAATCAAAACATAATTGAAATATATGAACTATCTATTATCAAATGACTTAAATTTCGTTACTGTCAATTCATCGATTATCAAATATCCAAGGAAATTATTATTTCTGACGCAAAAACTTTTAATTTTAAACTTCTGGCTTAAAAAAACCATTTATTTATAACAAATGTTTGTTTTTGATCTTTAAATAAATAAAGTTATACAGCAGATCTCAAAACCTTTAACACCCAAAACACTTCATTGCGGAACAGGCATTTTGACATTGTATATTTTTATTATTATACAAAGTTTGGTAATCATACTCCCACCAATAACATTATAATGTAAAATGTACCCAAAAGAGACCATATTATACCTCGTACGGTCAAAAACATATAATATCTCTTATAGAGAGAAGCTTCTAACATATGTAATTAAAATATGGCCTTTTCGTTACTAAAAAAACTGCTGTATAACATAAAAGTAATCAACATTAATAAATTGAATATATAAGGACCAGGACGATACAAATTTCAGCTTTTATAGGACTAGAAGTACCCACAAATTTAGGTAACACTATTGATATTATATCCCGATAACTTTGTTTATCTGGATAATCCATACGCAAGTTACGGGGGTTAAGAAACGACGAAGCGCTTCGAGAAATGGTAGTAGTGGCCTGCATCGCTTGGCACGCCTTGGCGGAAACACTACCATGCCCTCAGATATCATACTATAATAATATTGAAATTAAAACTTATGAATTAATGAGTTAAAACTCAGAACCTACGAAAATAATCGGGTTATCAAAGTAGAAAACAACGAAAGACAAATTGTAATTTTTGCATAATAAAAATGTATGATTTTTTTACATAATTGTAACATTATATAATTTAATATTCTTACATGAGGAAGGTTGTGTAATTTAAAGTAGTGTCGTGTTTTTATATTATATGAGTGCGTTAATTCACAGTTATGAATGTTTACAAAATATTATTTAGCTGTAATTCTGTTTTGTGCTCTTATCATCTAAATTTATGTTTTGGAAATTCAAGCCTTATTAAATGAATACAATTTTAATCAGTAGCTTTACAACCAAACAAAGATTCATAATATGGTTCCGTAGCACGTGAATTGAGAGACAAACTTAACTTTGCTATCGGAAAAATGTTGTACCTGTACATTGAATAAGTCAGCCAATTTACCAACTAAAAAAAATATTTTTTCTTATGTAATCTTTATCGGATTATTTACATTAAGTGTGCTGACATTGCTTTCACCTCATTTTATGATTCTAGGTTAAAGGGAAGTATCTTTTATTTAGTTTTTTTTTGCGAATATATATTAATATACTGCATAAACGGCTATATCTCTGTCTATCTGTCTGTCGCGTTTTCACGCCAAAACTACTGAACCGATTTAAATAAAAACATGGTATACAGATAGTCTAGAGCCTGAGAAAGAACATAGGCTAAAAGAAGGGTTGTAAGGGGTCGAAAGGATAGATAAAGTTGTATGGAAGTATCGTCATTTTTAGAGCTAGACAGCTTATTTTAGTGACACTTATTTTGTAGGCTGTTCATTCGATATAAATAAATATGTCATTCAAAGTTTAAAAAGTTTTACCTTAAAGGATGTAAAATAACAATAGGGAATAGGGGATGAAACGTGTACGAAGTCGCGGGCACAGCTAGTTATTTATATAAAGCACTCAAATCGTTAGGTTTAACCGTAAATATATTTATTAATAAACTTATATATTTAACTTATATATATATACAATATGATTATTAGCGAAGCATAGCGAAAAACTTAACCATGTTAGCCATAAAATAAAAATTACCGTCCAAGTCTACTTGTTAGGCTTTCTCTCATATTGTAAAATATATTTTTGTTTCGCTTACTTTCACTTTACTATTGAATGCTTAACAATGTCCAAATGGTGTTTTGTGTTCTTCTATAGATGATAGATATATTGAACTGTCTTATTAGACGTAATTAAGAAAAATGAAAAGTTCCAACTAATGATAAATTGTCGACATACAACGTTCAGTTGCAATAAGCAACAAAAGAGAACTTTAACTCTCCTAAAAAATATTAAGTCCAAACAGGTGATATTTGCAAAAAATTCGGCCTAGTGGAAGACATCGACGTAGGTCACGATGAAATGTAAAAATATGTATTGTTAAGTAAGACTGTTTATTGGTTATTTCATTATTTGTGCTATAACCGAATTTTTCACACTATTAAGAAAAATAATATTTCAACATGGCTCAGAGAAAAAGTGTCCTAATAGATAAACAGACGATGTAGTGATCCTATAAAGGTCCTCTTTTCATTTTGTGGAGAACCCTAAACACAACTAGCTACTAAAAGTAGTCAGGCTAAAACAAGACTAGCTAAGAAACGAAATAAACCAGTGTAATTAATCTATTAAACTGGTAATCGAAAATATCGTAAGAAATATCCTAAGAAATTGAACCTGATCTTCTGATTTTAAAGTGCTCATACATTACATGTATTGTACTCCAGTGATAGAATAAAGCATCCAATAGTATGATGACCCCTTTCCTTTCAACTACATTGAGAAACGGTTGTTAATAATTGAACCTTTATATGATCGAGCGACTTTATTTATGAATAGTAAGCCGATTTTCTGTCCAGAACGGTAACTGTAAGCATAAGTACTTCAAGTCAGTGAGTGCATTAAGTAATTTAATAAATAAAGGAAGTTAACTTGAGAAGGAAACAATCAGATATTCTGAGTAAACAGGCCGTTGTAGGACAGATAAAAGTTAAAAGGGAACGGAAACTAAATTATAACTAAACTGAGAATCTTTATTAGTAATCCTCGACAAGCCAAAGAGCAGCTCGTCACCGACACTTTAAAAGATTTCAAGACAAACACGAAGAAGACGATGTTGAAGAAGATTTAAAAAAATAAGATTTGTGAATGATCACAAATTGAGACGAACGATACAGAAAAGAGCAAGTTAATAAATATGTAACTTTTACAAAGCGAATAGAAATAAGAATATAAATAAACAGTTATATGAGAAATTTCAAACAAAATTAAATCCCTCAAACAATCTTTTGTTTGTAGACTACATGAAAACTTGGTCCCGAGCAATATATTTGAGTACTTTATTATTATTGAAGATTCTTCCCTTTGTTTGTATAAAGGTTTATTGTTTGTCGATTTATCTGATGATTTATAACAAATGTATAATTTGAAATAAGTAATTCGAGTATGACGTAAAGTACCATTCGGAAGACAAAATAGATCTATCTACCTCTTGAATCCATCTTTATACATTTGATAGCCAGTATAATCTCTTGGAACATTTAAAACAATTAATAAACCGCAACACTTCAGTAGTCATTAAAGAATTCCACTATCCGATTCCTGGCCATCATCAGAACAGCTCAAGGATACTAAATGTCTTATTATAAAACAAAATATAGAAAACTGAGGAAAACCCTAACAAGATAGGTAGTAATATCTAAGTATAATCCGGAATTTGATATGCGGTACTAAGAATACATGAAACAGGCTTTTTGGAATTTGACTTAAGGAGACTTTCCTTATTTACGCAGAATTTCTTTGCATGTAAATATCTTTATATATAGATTTATGCCAATGTTATAAAGGTTAGATAGAACCGATGCAAATTTATCAGTCCAGGGAGTGGGTGAAGTTAATATAAAGTCTAAATATCTCTGTCTTAATCTACTTACTTATGCAAATTTTACTAATTGAATGTCTGTGCATGGTGGATATTTAAGAAAACATACAGTAACGAGTCCTAAGATATAGGCTTTAATTCATCATTCAGTCATTTACAAATGATTAAGTCCAACGAGGCTAGAGCGGATTTACTAGTAAACTTTCGAATGGAAGTCATTGCTAGTATTTCATTCTGCATCTACAAACACCACTAAATTATTAATAAAAGTAATGAAAACTTTTACAAATAATTAAAAGGCAATATAAGGAGTTAAAAAACACTTAAACACTTTTTGAAAGTAAATTAATACTTGTTTAAAATAATGATACAAAATTGGAAACCACTTTCGAGTCGTAAAATTTAAAAAATATTCAGTACTTATAACTTACTTACTAGCCTTCGCTTCTCTTAGTTTTACTATAATTTGTTTATTTTCAATGTTAATAACATAACGTAATTATGAACTAATAATAATTGGACAAGTAATGCTTGGCATCTGTGAGCTAGGTGTCCTGTTATTTTTAACATACACAGCTTGTCACTGGCACACGTTGCTCCATATATCCTTCTCTCAGTAACCTGCACCTTGGTCACAAGCCCCACGCACTATAGGGTTTCTTCTCAAACAACTTAGTATAATCAAAATAATTGACTGAACTATAACTTTTTGTAATGTTAGTTTACTTAATGTATGTGCTGTAATAATGTAGATATAACTTTTACAACGTAATAAACCAAATTTATGACTTGACCATTTCCGATGACACGACCATAAAAGGCATAATGGTGTAATCGGAAACGATATTTATGTAGCTACCCGCATCTCCACCATTGACCTGTTATGGATCTAAATTCAGGAGCAAACCGACTTAACCGACAAATACTGCTCGACCCGCCCGATTTCGCAAGGTTTCTCCACTATAATATACATACATACCTTCCTCTTAAATCACTCTGTTTATTAATGAAAACCGCATTAAAATCCGTTGCGTTATACTACGCAAAAAAAAGATTTAAACGTACAGACAGTGGGAAGCGATTTTGCTTTATACATGACTCATTTTTTGGAATATCACATGAATATTTATTTATTTATGCGAATATTTTTACAAGACCTGACATTAATGACCTACCTCAATTTTAAAATATTCAATGAGATAAGATAGTGTAATTGTCTGTTTGTTATGTAAAAGATTTCACCATGATTCAGCTATTGTGGATGAAAGCAATAAAGCTTTCTAATTCTAAACTGAGAACTAAACTATGCGGTCATAATAATTGTGCAAGCTGATTTTTTATGACTGTTTAGATTGTATTTATTTACTAGTCAACCCGTCTTGGCTTGTCGCATGTGTCCAATGTACCACGTTTAACAGAAAACATTTAATTTTCAATATATATATATAATATGTCGGATACTAAAAGAAGTAATGGAATTTTTCCTATCATGAAAGCTTTACGGGCACAATATGGTCAGAATATAACTAATACTATTCTCACATGAACTATTTCTTATGACATTATTATTATGACAGGAACCTAAGCAGTGCCTTGGACTAGTGACCAAGGTGTATATTTAAGGAATTCCTTTATTCGATCCAGACACTCACCTCCAGTGCTTAGTTTCACTATTTAATCCTATGATTAGATTAACATTAACCTAACCTAACACAAGGCTAACTTAACCTAAGGCGAACCTAAACCTAACTCACACCGAAATATATTATTCATGCGTTCATTGTACATATTTTATTATTATTCCGCAGAAAACTATAATTTTTTTTTTTCGAGATAAAAAGTAGCCTATTTTTTAATTCTGGATACCTTTAAAATATCTGTGTGCAAAAATTCATTAAAAATTTTTCAGCCTTTTTTGTGTGATTGAGTAACAAACATTTTAACATACAAAGTTTCATACTAAATATCTTTAATAGTTAACAGCAGATTTTTATTTAGGGAACATGATTTTCAAAATTTTATATTAAAAGAAAAGTTATTTCCATCTATGACTTTTAACCCAGCGATGCTATGACTATGAAACAACATTTTAAGTTTGTAATAAATCATCATTTTAAACATCCAATTTCGTTCCAGATTTGCATCCTGCATCTAAAATGGCTAAAATAGTCAACTCTACACAAAGTGTCCTGAAGGACACGTACGACTATTATTTATGGACCCTGTCACTTTCCGGTATGAAATATTTTTATATTATTATTTTAATTCCTAGAAGATTTTGTTCTACAACGTTCAAGTCGCTATAAATACAGGTCACGTGATACCATAACTTGTGACGTCACCTGCCTGTAAGCAAGCTTTTAGCTCTTAAATCGTTATACACTTCATAATAAAAAATAATCTGCTACCAAATAGCTAATAAATTGTACATTATGCCACAATGTACTGTAGTTTACTCATAAGCAGGTAAGTGACGTCATAGTTTCAACTAATCCCGTACATTTTCAATCACGTTATACAACAAACCTACATTTCAAGAAATAATTAAAAAATAAAGGAATTTATTATTGTATTATGTTTATGAGTCATGAAATATAATTCATCGTAATTTTATAGATGCTCAGTATATAAATATAATACAAATAATTCAAAAATGAATAAATATGCGAAACACCCAAATTACTTATACGCAAAGCGAATTTTCAATTAATTCGTTAATTATTTGGTATCTACGGCGTAGTAATATCCAATTTAATGAGTTTTGTGTCTCTCATTTATCAAAAGGGAGTTTTTCAGGGGGTGTAGGAAAATATATTTTTTATGAACCAAGATGATTTGACGAATGACAGCATTTGTTACAGACAAAAGAACAGAAGGATGGCCATTAGTGGACTCGCCCATACCAACAGTGATCTACACACTATTATACCTATTCATAGTGTGGGTTGGGCCAAAACTAATGAAGAACAGGCGACCCTTCAAGCTCACGTGGCTCTTAGTGCCGTACAATTTAGCAATGGCTGCCCTCAATGCGTTCATCGCAGTTAGACTCCTGACAGCGTCATTTAGGCTACGATATAGTTATATATGTGAACCTTGTAGGCAGAAGTATGATCCTGATGAAATGCAAGTAAGTAAAAAATAGATTCACCTATTACCATTAAAAAAAGCAGCCAAATGTAAAACAGACGCATCGCTGAGGGTTCTGTTGAAGTATGGTGTCCCTATATAATATCGATATAGCATTTTACAATCTGCAAAAAAATCTTTTTTTAATTTAAATATTTCCTATATACATGCTCTTTCAGATTTAACTTCTTACCAAATTTCAAAAATCTAGTACACCGAGAGATACTCTATAATTTTGTTACTAACGGCTAACTCAACACAATCAAAAGATACGACTGGTATGTTTTGTTTGCGTTGAAAGAAAAGTTTTGATACCTCCAAGCATTGCTGAGGACGGCCTACACTGCGACGGCTAACAAAGTAATTCTTCCAGGTTCCATTTTTAGGTTTAGGGTGGCGTATCCAAAGGGTAAAAACGGGACCCCATAACTAAGACTCTGCTGCCCGTCCGCCCGTCTGTCTCTCACCAGGCTGTATCTAATATACCGTGATAGCTAGACAGCGGAATTTTCACAAATGTTGTATTTCTGTTGCTCTTATAAGAACCAATACTAAAAACAGAATAAAATAAATATTTAACGGGGATACGGATACGGAAGCCTTCGAGCGCGTGTCCGACTCCGACTGATTTTTCATTTACCCGTGAGGGGACGGGATAGAATACAATTCCTCTCTGCCGCTGGGAGAGCATCTCGTAAAAGCCGAGTAACCCAGAACCCCCTTGGTGGTAGGGGATCTTTTCCCCGACTGGCTTGCGACCACCAGCATGCGAAACCGACCGCCAAGTGTCTATGATGCGTTCCGGCCGAGCCGCATGTGGGCCAGATCTATCCCTCCCTCTCCCATCCCATTAGTGCTGCGACTGCAATGAACACCAGGTTCTTGCCCGGGGTCCATTGAAACCGCAGCAGTCCTCCCTTTGTTCCTCCTCCTCACTCTATCTTCGAGGCGGCAACGCATCGACAAAACAAGATACCCTCTAGTTTCGTCGATGTGTATGGGCGACGGTGGCCATTTTCCATCAGGTGGACCCTCTGCTCGTTTGCCCCTTAACTATCATAAAAAAAGGTACAGAACCCTTAAAACAAAAGATAAAAGTCTCTAAAAGTAAACACAATTTAGATACATCGAAATAAAAGATATAGTTACTATAAACAAATTCAATGAGGAAAACACGTGTATTCCTTTATCTCAACTCTTAAGTCTATTTGATACATGTTATTCGATACATTTGATTTGTCTTTTCGTAATTGGGTCTCAAAATGCGAAACTTCCGAAACAATTATTTATCGAAACTACGATACTATAATTTTACTTTATTTCTTTTTTTAGGAGCTATACTCTTCTTGATATCTAATTTTGGTACTGTGTATATTTAACGTCAGACTTAGACGCATGGGGTGTGTGATACCCGAGAATTAAAAATCAGTTTTTATTGACTAAACATTAAATGTAAATATATTTAAAAAAAAAAGTCAAAAAAGAAATTAAACTAGATTAAAAGATCTGGTTAGGAAATCGTAGCCTTTTAAGCTTTTCTCTTCTAGTGATATTTTGATTGTGTGTGTGTTCCATAAACAATTGTAAAATGAGTATACATTACATCAGTCCGCTAAATTGTGTTTTTTTATCGTTTTTTTAAATAATAGTATTAAGAAAAAACATAACTTTATTTACTTTACTAGATGCGCCCCGCGGTTTCACCCGCTATATTATGGATAATTCACACTATATCATTATAAATTATAGCCTATGTGTTATTCTGATGTGCAGGAAGCTAACGAAAGAGCTCCTTGAACTCCAGAAGTTCAAGTTAAGCGCAGTGACCAGAATCCTGAGAGGACACTGCAAGTTAAACAAACATTTGTTTAACTTAAACATGAGCAATAGTCCAAGTTGCAGATTCTGCAATGAGGTAGACGAAACTGCTATGCATGTACTCTGCGAATGTGGCCCGCTCATGTTTAAAAGAAGTATCCACCTAGGGCGACGTATTATGAACCCAAAAGAGTTATAATCGATCACTGCCCAAAAGATTTGGATAGCTAGAGTCTACGGGGCTAAGCAGTGATATTTAAAACAGGGTCGCCACAAAAGATCAGCAATGGTCGATGTGGCAGGTGCTTGCTGGCGCATATGGTCCCCCTCAGATATAATAATAATATTCTGATGTGTAAGCTATATTATTGTAAAGTTTCATCAAAATCCATTCAGTAGTTTTTGCGTGAAAGAGTAAAAAACATACATCCATATATCCAGACATCCATACATTCTTACAAACTTTCGCGTTTATAATATTAGTAGGATTAGGGTGTTATTCACCCCAATCATCCACTTTTGGACTTGATTAAGAAATTAAAGATCTTTGGAAATAAGTAATATAGTATATTCAGAGAACTAAAAATTATCACTTGAAAACCCGATGTCAAGATATTTTGTATGATTTTTTTCCATAAGAACCAGTCTTATATATTACAGGAAAAATCCTGGGGTACGTGAGACCCCACTCGACTAAATAAGGATTAATGGTGATAATTTAGAAATTTTATTCTTAATTTCTAAATTCATCAAAAGATGATGGGATATTCTAAGCTTATATAATAGTAAATATAAATAAAAAATTTATTAATACTACAACCTTAATCTAGAACTACTTATTTATAGGTTTAAAATATATTATTTGTAAATTACTAAACTACTTAAAGTATATTAATTAAATCTAAATCTTAGACATAAATACACAAAACAAGATGTTGATATAAATGAAGCTGACAGTGAGGTGAATGTTGCGAGGAATTGTCACAGGTGATAAATGATTACTGCTCTGTGAACCTTAATATTCCTTAATATTTTTACATTAATAGGTCATATTTTTTGTCCCTTTCTCGTATTTTTTATACCAATAAGTAGTGATAAGCGGATACCCAGAGGTAGAGCAGTAGATACCTATTTAAATCACTCTCATGTATGTTCCGCGATTTTTAATAGTTTTCGTGTGTGATACTTATAATCACAGCGAAATCAATTTTGATTTTCGTTTTATAAAATAGACGAATTTTAAAAACTAAAATAGTTATAGTTCTATCACAAATGCGCCAAAAAAATTATGAAGTATGAGTCAGTAGTTTTGACAAATTAATAAACCTTAAATTTTCGCGGACGATTTAAAAAGTAAATATACTCATTTTTATTTTAATACAAATTTTATGAATAAATTTAATAATAATCATTAAAAAAAACTTTCATCATAATGAATGATATAAATCTGATATAATGTCGTTAAATAGAGTGCAGAAAAGTTTTCATCCATTTATCAAAGTTTAAGAAGTCTAATCAACCTTATCAATGTTAAGTAATGTCTACGCTTTAGGGAGTTTGTTGTTGACTATTTTTTATTATATTACTATATCTTCTAATGCTCGAATGTCAAAGAAATATCTAACAATTTATAAACAAGATATATTAGATGTATTTACCAACAGAACTTTCAAAGTCAAGTAGATGAAGTGAAATCATTCGTTTATCTTATCGATATTTTCATCTAACTTCTTAGGCTACATGAATGGTACTTACTTATTTAGAACATAGAAATCATGTTTAGTATCAACTTGACTAAGCAGTGATAGCTTAGTGGTTAAGAAATTAGTGTTTTACTCGTCAGATCCAAGGTCCAATATAAGGTACGATTTCAATAAAGGGATAAACACTATAAAATTTAGATTTTCTCTTGTGTGGGTTAAAATATTATAATGGGGCATTTACTCCCGACATTAGCAATGCGTGTTTCAATTGAAAGTTGTCATTTAATAACATGTCACATCGTCAACAGGCGTTGCTAAGATTCGCGCCCCATATAGCTTTAGATACATTTCACACGATACGACGACAAAAACGTCAATGTTTTTGGGATTTTGCTAATATTCGAATATGTTATGAAATAATCTTTTAAATACATTTTTGCATTACAAATTATTTCTTTCTTTCTTGGAATAAATTTATTTAAAGTTTTTAAATGACAATTTCGTTAACTAGAAGACTGTTTCAACGAAACGGTAAAAATATTTTGTACCTGTATCGAGGGGAGGTATATTGTATAATATTTTCGAATATTATTAAAATCGCAAAGCAAACATTTTTTCAGGTGTGTTAATACCCTACAGAAACACTATTTGTAATTACATGATTGCTTACACTTAAAAGTTTAATAATATTTACAGTTTTAAGATAATATAGACTTACATGTTTAGTATTTTCAATTTTAACTCGATAACTTCACGTATTCTTCAAATAATGCGTCAAAACCTAAATCTATTAAAGATATTTTTTTCGTGATGTAACAACAAATTGCCATTTTTAGGATTTTTCTCCAAGCAAGTGCTATAAGACCTTGCTTCTTGTCAAAAATTATGTTCCTAGGTCAAAAGACGATGTCTGGGAATTTTGATTTATCGTGAAAATCAAAATTACAATACATGAGATAAAAGCGGCTGTATCTTTTCATTAAATTAACTTAGAAGTTAAATCATTTTACAGTTCTGAGGGACTATAGACTTGAATATTTGATATCTTCACGTTTTTCTGAGAAAAAGGATCTTTCGCGACAGTCAAAAAAAGTTAATTATCTAATGTAGAAAAAAGATTACAGTTTTTAAATGTTATCCTTTACTTGTGCTATGAGACCTTAATTCATGCTAAATTTTACGACTCTAGGTCAATGGGAACCTTATAACCTTATAATTATGTGAGTGACCACATTAACGGTTATATCTTTTTAATGCGTGAACTTAGAAGTTTGATAATTTCAACTTGATACCTCCACGCGATCCTGAGAAAAAGGGTCTTGACAGACGGACAGACAGACATACAGACAGATGGACAACGAAGTGATCCTATAAAGTTTCCTTATATCTTTTTAAGGTACGGAACCCTAAAAATTAATTATCACTTTATTACTAACTAATGCTTTAACGGTGAAGGAAAACATCGCGAGGAAACCTGCACTCCTGAGAGTTCTCCATAATGTTCTCAAATATGTGTGAAGTCTGCCAAACCAATATAAAGACAAGACCCGGCTAGTAGTGTGGCAATTATTGGATCGTGATGATGATGATGATAATAATGTACAACTGAACTTATAATATAATTGAGTAACAAAGTGCTTAGAGTTCCAAAACGCTAGAGAGGATTCAATTCCGTTTTAGTTTCTTCATTACCTTCTCCTATTATGTTGTATTAAGAAGTACTAAAGTAAGTAGTAAGAAGTACTTGAGTAACGTGAAAAAATATCTTTATATATTTGTTATGAATTAGAATATTATTTCATTATTTTATAATATTTTATACTCATAAAAGAAAATATTTTGTTTATAGCTGAATTATATTTCACGTCACGTGTCACGTCACGATAACCAAAAAAAATGTATTATATTTTTGAAAATGTAGAGACACAATCTAGATTATGGATTGATAATAGATTTAAAATTCAAATTTTTGCGTTTAAAATTCAATTATTGCGTATTAAATTGGAATTTATTTTAAATCTGTAATCTAAAATCTTTGTGTACTAGATCGAAAACAGATTTCTAATTCAATTTTTCAACAAATATCTAATTTGGAATTCATTTTGAACTAGCCGACCCGCGTGACTTCGTTCGCGTGTTGCTCCGCTCCTATGGGTCGTAGCGAGATGTTAAATAGCCTATGTTACTCCTTGTTACATCAGCTATCTGCCAGTGAAAGTCTCGTCAAATAGACAGACGGGCAGACAGACAGATGGGCAGACAAAAATGTTGTCGTTGGTAAATGTACCGTGTATACATCCATATGCACTTAGTAAAAAGCGGTTATTTTAATATTACAAACAGACACTCCAACTTTATTTATTTGTGTGGATTCATAATCCAAAGATTTTGAATTGAGATTGATTATTAATTTCGGCGGATTGTCTCCATTTAAACCTTTCTTACAATATTTTATTGTCTTCTTCCTCAATAAATTCGTATTTATCAAAACGTAAATTTTCTCCTAATTTTCCCAAATTGGCTGAAACAAAAGACTTGGCTCGTAAAGAAACAAGTAAAAGATTAAGAGACCGGAGATCCTGCAAATTAAATTGTACTTGAACGACCTCTTTGAATGGCTCTCTTGATATTGACGACGCTCATTTCTAAAGCCGCTTTAGTCTGCTCTAATCATTTTTGGTAAAATCTCTTTGAATTATTGTTTATTGTTAGTTATGACGCCAGAAATTTTGAGCAATCAAAAATCATTATTATTACATAGAGCGTAATCAAGCAGTAACGCTGGATCTCCGAGTTTAAAATCTAACCCTCGAAAGTAATATTCTTCTCGAGTTGCGATAATGGAGGTCTGCGAATAAAGTATAACCTATACTTAACATTATCTAATTTAGTTGTTACGACCTTGAGTTCTGGATTGGAAGATTGATAGATGCTTCGTTGGTAAAGGATTTATTCAGAATGTCCACAAAGTCCAACTAAATCTTCTCAAAAATAACCCTACACTACGGTCTTGTACTATTTACACGTCTCCGATATTTACAATCATTACCTTCATGTTACGCCCACTACTCTCGAAACACTATTTCCACTGCTGTTCGACGCTATACACTTTACAAAGATCCACTATGTCGACTATGCACCACTTTCTTCGCACTTCGATATCACTTCTTCACTCTCGAGTAATAAAGTGCCTGTAATCATCCGTAGAGCTCTTTATATAGTTTTTCATATAGAAACTTCTCGCAACTTATTGTAGCAATTTTCAAAAATATTATTCTGACAACACCTGCGACGATCTAGAGTTATACCCATCTCACTCGAACACATAAATTTGCCTAAAGCCGTCCTTTTCCCACATCACCCACATCAGCGGGATTGAGAATTTCCTTTTTATTTTTTTTTAAAGATTACTTATTAATCGATCATTTCTTAACCCCTAACTTAGCTCGTACAATATTATTTCGCCCTTAAATTCTTAAAGATCTAACAATAATCTATTTTACAGATTGCAAACGCAGTGTGGTGGTATTATTTTTCAAAGCTACTTGAGTTCTGCGATACTTTCTTCTTCATCTTAAGAAAGAAAGAAGAGCAGCTGACCTTCTTGCATGTTTATCATCACTCTACTATGTTTGGATTTTGGTGGATTGGAATCAAATGGGTACCGAGTGGATCAAGTAAGTTTTTGACATTATCTACTTCTATTTATATCTATATTAGCAATTTTAGATTTTAAAGCATCAAAACACTTTTAGGAGACAAACAAAATTTTAACTGGCAATAAAAGGACTACAGTTAAAAGTTTAATTATTTGTCGTTCTGTTTATTTGTTTGTTTTTTAATTTAAATCTTTTGTTCTTGTGTCACTTAGTCTGCCTATGACAAAATAAAATAAAATCCAGATTGGGTATATTGTGATTTTTCTATTTGGTTTAAATTTTTTGGATCTGTGGATTTTGTAAAAAAATATCTAAATAAAAATAGAAGATGAAGGTAACATTGTGTTAAGCGGTTTTCGCACCAAATATATTGAAGTTATACACAAGGATCGCTATTTAATACAATTAGATAGAATACAGCTAAGCTAACTTTAATTAGAGTTTGAGAAATGCCTTTGAAAGACGATTTGAAAATCTTAGGAAATCAAATACCTCGTTATTCTGTAAATACTGGAGCGTAAAAAAGCTATTTACTTGTGTTTGTTGAAATTGATATTGAATTTGGGTCTAAGCCTGGTTTATCGTATTACTTTTGAAAGAAGTAAATATTTTTTACCTTTTCAAACACGATCGAATTAAATCTTAAACTTAGCAAGACATTTTTATATTTTCTTTTTTTCTTTAAATGATTACTAGCAGTATTGCTTGTGTTAGATTTGAATCCATGAGTTATCGATCGTTAATTACCACTGACGTGATGACCATTGAGCTACTGACGTTTAAACATGTTAAAGGTTTACGTAGAGACAGTCCAAAAATACCTCTGAAGGAGGTAGCTTTACCACCACAGGCAGTCGCACCCACCTCGTATAACCTTTTTAGTCTCTGCTTAGGGAGGTACCTATAGTAGCTGGTAGCTAACTTTGTGTCTGAGCAAAAATAGTAAGGGGAAAGATGCGCATTGAGAGCGTGCCGTGTGACAGTATTCTCAATAAACTAACTCAAAGTTTCCCGTATAAAGTAGGAAACTTAAGTAAGAACTTATAAATTACTAATTCTTTATTTGTTTATTCCAGCTTTCCTTCCCGCTATGGTCAACAGTGGCATCCACGTACTTATGTACACTTACTATGGATTATCTGTATTTGGACCTACTGTCAGCCAATATTTATGGTGGAAGAAGTATTTGACCATCTTGCAACTGGTGAGTTACTTCATTTATTATTTCTACTGAATTAAAAATCTAGCAGTAATATCCTAGAGGTTACGATTTCGGCATTCTGTACTCCAAAATCTTTTAAAAATAAATCGAAAATAGACTTCAAATTTGAATTCGAAAACAGTTATCGATCTAGAAAAGATCTAGTTTGTTCAAAACATGCTGTCACATGTACATTGAAGTTTGTATGATGTGTGAGTGTGTGTATGTGTGTGTGTTTGAGTGAAATGTTTTGATAATAATATATTTAGACATGAACGATGCTTTGTAATTAAGACCCTTTTGCTCTATCTTACAGAGCATGGCTCGGTGATTCCATGCTCTGTGGTTCTATCTATAATCAGAATCGTGGCAAAATGCTCAAACATAGATATTATATATCTATTATAACTTTGAGGTATTGCTATTATGAGACTGATTTTTCCTTGTTATAAAAATAATAAAAAAGGAATTTCAATCATTATAAAACTTGGACTTAGTAGTTGTTTCAAATCATCAAGTAATTTAAGTTAAAGTTTAATTGCTCATAAATTCCTCGTCTACAGACTACAAGCAACTTAATGTTTTAAGTTTAACTTAAAGTTCGCTAAATATTTCTACTTAATTTATAAGTACAACTTAAAGTTTAAGTGGTTACCTTTACCACGAATATAGCATAGAAATTTTTAAAATAATATCATTTGCTGATATATTAAAACAAGGAAGGAAGTAAAGAAAATAATGGTTTTACTTTTGAATGCTGACATGTGGAAGATTACATTCAATATGATTTATCATATTCGCATGGTAACACTGCGTAAATATATTTTTGTTTTATCCCCTTTGTTGTCAGTGTTGCATAGGTACATGACAAACAAATATTTAGTCCGGAAATCCTGTACATTATGGTACGCTGTGCAACCATTAAGCACATATACATTGAAACTTTAAGCAAATGTTTGGTACTAAGGACCTTTTCACAGTTTCTGTATACCTAACAATATACACAGGAAACTCGACGCTTCTGCATATATCGTAAAACAACTTAGGCTGCGTTTGCACTATAGTGCGAAGATGTGTAGCGAGGAAAGTGTTTGTTAAGAACCAAACCATCTAAGGTGGAAACGCAGCTCTTTAATTTTACTGTGAAACTTTTATATTGAAAGTCAATATCTTGTTAATGGCATGCCATTATTGGCCACTTTTTTTTCTATTTGTACTGTTAACATTTTCAGATCTCCGTAAAAGTCTGACACTTCGATGAAATTTTTCTGTGAAAACCTTAATAATTAATCAAATTGGATGTTCGCTTAAAATCTTTTGGAAAAATTCAAATGCTCGTTTCCTTTCCTCACTTTTTGCTTATTTTTGCAAGTCACACAGTATAAATTTCGCATCGAATTTGCAAATACGCTACTATATTATTTTAGAACAGTGTTAAATACGGGTTATATTCTACACAAAAACCATCAATATCACGGCTTGATGACTACAACTTACTTATTACAGATCTTAAGTATTACTCTCTGTCTCTCAGTAATCTAGCATTACAGTGTAATGTATCTGATGTAATAAACACGGAATATAGGACAACATTTTATAGAAGAAGACCCGAATGATGCTATGTGCATTTTGCGACCCGAATCGTCACAAAAATTTATCTCCTTATAAGAGACTGTATTGGTAGTCTTTTTGCGATCCGAATCGTCACAAAAATTTGCCTCTCTATTAGAGACTGTATTGTTAGTCTTTTTGCGATCTGAATCCTCACAAAAATTTGCTTCTCTATTAGAGACTGTATTGGTAGTATTTTTGCGATCTGAATCGTCACAAAAATTTGCTTCTCTATTAGAGACTGTATTGGTAGTATTTTTGCGATCTGAATCGTCACAAAAATTTGCTTCTCTATTAGAGACTGTATTGGTGGTAGTCTTTTTGCGACCCGAATCGTCACAAAAATTTATCTCCTTATAAGAGACTGTATTGGTAGTCTTTTTGCGATCCGAATCGTCACAAAAATTTGCCTCTCTATTAGAGACTGTATTGTTAGTCTTTTTGCAATCTGAATCGTCACAAAAATTTGCTTCTCTATTAGAGACTGTATTGGTAGTCTTTTTGCGATCTGAATCGTCACAAAAATTTGCTTCTCTATTAGAGACTATATTGGTAGTCTTTTTGCGATCTGAATCGTCACAAAAATTTGCTTCTCTATTAGAGACTATATTGGTAGTCTTTTTGCGATCTGAATCGTCACAAAAATTTGCTTCTCTATTAGAGACTGTATTGGTAGTCTTTTTGCGATCCGAATCGTCACAAAAATTTGCCTCTCCATTAGTTAGAGACTGTATTGGTAGTCTTTTTGCGATCTGAATCGTCACAAAAATTTGCTTCTCTATTTGAGACTGCCTCGTGGTCTTTTTGATTTGACTCTCTTAAATCATATTTTACTATTTTTTGCTAAAACACTTCTCCTTTTCTTCATTAGTAAACACATAAATCGCCAGAACAACTTGCTAGTATAAAACGATTTAATTATCTATATATGCGAAAAGCAACTATTTGATTGTACAATTCCCACTAGAATTACTTGGTCGTTAATTTAATTACTACAGTTGAACTGTTGAGGCGTAATAAACATACTAACTTAGATCATTAAACACTTTAATGAAATAATTATTAATATTACTTTATAATTAAGTAAATTAGTTTTTAAAGTGTTAAATAAGCAATAAAGCTGACAATGCCATCTTTCTTATATATGAACATGAATCCCTATTTCCCTTGGTCTCGGCATCACGCGCAAACGACTGGACCGATTTCGCTAATTCTTTTTTGTTCTGTTTGTTATTGTCAGGAGAAGGTACTTATCTAAGAAAAAAATTAAAAAGTTGCTCGGAAAATTATAAAATTTAAGAAAACTTAACAACCATATTATCTTTTCTAATGTAAGCTTTTGACAGCCAATTCTTATTCAATATTCTTAGTTAGGACAGGACAACGTCTGTCCTAGTCTGTTATAAAACAAGATCCCTTGACAATTAGACTTTCATGATTTTAAAAAACCTGAAAGTTTCACTGTGTAATGTGTATTTCCCTAACAGTGCTATAAATGATCGCCAACTACAAAGTATTGATCACGGTTGCTTGTAAGAACCATCAAAACTGTCTGCTTACTGAGAAAACATTTTTTAATAGTTTCTCAAGTAACAAATTTAAAATCAGATTTCAAACTATAATGTATATATAGTAATAATTGGTTAATATTAATTAATTTATGGATGTCTGACAGGGAGTTGCAAAATTGGTTGTTTTTTAATAATATTCCAAATAAAATATATATTTAAGGTACAAATTCATATACCTTTGCTCCCTTTTAAAGCAACCGTGATCCAAACTGCATAGTTGTTTGTATCAATCAATAAAATAACAGTAAAATAATATTATCACAATTTTTCCTTGTTGATTAGCTGGTATTAGAATTTGTTCGGTTAAAAATTTTGCCTGATTTTATGGAAATTGTAGCTCAAAAATAATATTTCATATTTATCAATATAACTGCATATCTTAAGAAATACTTGATTTTATCTTAATATCTTCAATGAGATATTGTCTTTGCCATTATAAAGATTGCTTTCTCAAATGAACCTATTCATAATTTTAATATTAGTAGACTGCAGTTTATATCTTGTAGAACTCAAATGGGAAAATATATATTTTGAATACCTTGTCGGATAACAATCCTATCATGTAGTTAAGACAAGAAAATAGACAGAACCTGTTTTTTATGGACGAACTAAATTAATTATTTTATTCCCACCATCCACAATGTCAGCAAAACTCTTATGATAATGGAAACATAGGTACTAATTAATTTAAAAAAAATATTGCTAATCCGAAACTGTGCAATTCCGAATATTAAAGTTTTTTGGGCTCATCTCCAGAAACGAGTTCTCCTTAGAAAGATTTATAATACAGGGCCATATGGAATGCAAAAGATCGCGTGGTGGTTCACCAACGTCAGCCAGGCCGACCTTATCTCTAAGGCAATAGAGTCAACTATGGTAATTGCGAAAACCCTGTTATCACTTTAATCACGACCACTCTGTCAATAATGTCTAATAAGAAGTAGAAGAATGTCCTAAACTAAAACTTAGAAATCCTTTTATCCTTTACGTTTTCAAAAATAATCAAAGGATAAACCCTCTTACTCATCTTACCCTTTGATTATTTTTTACTTTATATTTCAATAATTCCTTTTCCTTGGTGTCAATTCTTCATTAACTTCATTATTATTAGCATTGGTATATGAAATAGATGGTCTGTTTAACCTGAGTTATTTTATAGATCCAGTTCACCTGTGCCCTGATCCTTGGAGTGAATGGCATCAGAACCGGCTGCGAGTTCCCGCTGTGGATGCACTACGTACTTATTATTTATATGATCTCCTTTATCGTACTCTTCGGTAATTTCTACATGAAGGCCTATATTGCTAAGGTGAGTTACATTATTTTTATATACTACTTCGTCTTTATTTTCATAGCATTCAATATATTTATCTTATTAATATTATAGATGTGAAAGTTTGTATAGTTGATGTTTGATACTCCATCACGCAAAAACGGCTGATATCCGTCAATGAAATTTGGCATACAGATACTTTATAACTTAGATTAACATATAAGATACTTTTATCCCGCAAGCATTTATAGTTCCTGGGGGATAAAAATAAAATATGATTATTGAATGCCTGAATAGTTTTACATCGCAGTATATTGAAAAATAAAATGTTGTTTTAAACGGGATGGGGTTGACTAGTCTGAAATAATCAATTAAATACATATGTATGAAGAATATTTAGATAAAATAACTAAAATAAAAATTGACTATAACTAAGCATAATTTAGATTTTTCAATAAAATAATATACTTAGTATGAAGTTAAATTGAATAACAGTTGTGTTAATGAATCCAATATTTTGCACTGGTCAAAAATTAAAATCGTATAATCGCAAACTAAAGAGTTTACTAATAGTCCCTGAAGAATTCCACTATCCTCCTCCTGGTTCTTTCATCAGATCATCGCCAAGTCACTAAATAATACTATAAGTATCATTTAGTGACTTGGAGATGATGATGATGTTATTCTTCAAATGACCTCTGACTGCAAAATTAATAAAAAAAACAACAGTCAATACAGACTTAACAAATATTCATAAAATGCAAAAAAATATATATAACGTTTCGCATTTCAAAAAAGCTTGAATTTCTCAAGCTTTTCATGTGTATTTAGTGTAAGCAATGTGCACGCACATTACCATGGTTACAAGATTGTTATAATTGTCAATATAATAATATTGTGAGGCAGCTCTCAAGTTAGAAATGAGCTGATAGTCTTCAAAAGCTGAACAGATATTGACAAATTATAGCAAAAAACCATCTCGGTAAAATTACCTTTCAAACAAATAAAATTTCATCCCAATAGGCTCATTATCTTAGACTATCGTTGTAGCGTCGGGGGTCTAAAATACGTCCCTCAGGGAAACGAGGTCGTATAAAAATACTCTGTTATGGAAGTAGTTACTCTTACACGGAACCTTTCATTATTTTTAATTTCAATAATGGCGTATGAGATCGGATCTCCGTAATAAGATACATAATATTATATAAGTTGTAGTGAAAGTTTGTGCAACGAGCAAGTTCCGTTACATAAGTTACTTTCATACATACTCGTACTCATACATCCGCTCCGTGGCTCATCTTGCGATGACACGCTTTGCATTAAGGGAGAACATTTAGGTACAAGTTACATTGAAGGCTAATCTTACTAATATTATAAATATGAAAGTTCGAATGTTTGGCACCTCACGCAAAAACAGCTAAAGAAAAAAAAGTGACTTGGCTTTTTTACCTTTTTGTTCAACAATTAATATTGTATTAAATAGTAAATACAGACAGATATTTTTTGATACTCTGTCGCCAACGTCCATACCACGTTGAATACACCGGTTCTCGTCCGATCACCGAAGTTAAGCAACGTCGGGCGCGGTCAGTACTTGGATGGGTGACCGCCTGGGAACACCGCGTGCCGTTGGCTTTTTTTTACCTTTTTGTTCAACAATTAATATTGTATTAAATAGTATATACAGACAGATATTTTTTGTTAGTCTGTCGCCTATTATTCTTCTTAAATTTACATTGTCTTCTTTATTAATGTTTAAGTCTTGTTTTGTATACTTCTTATCATATAGGCAATGCATTTAAAAATTAGTATTATGTGTAGCAAAATAACTGCTTTTGTCAAAGTAACTACCATTGACGAATATATTATCAATAGAAAACATTATTTTTGAGTGTCAAAGACTTATAATAACCTGAAAAATGAAAAGACTTTCGTAGTAGTCAGATTTGCTACAAAAGTCGTAGAAAAAACGAAAACGTTTCTTACGAACGCTGCCTTAAAATGTGAGGTATATAATTCATAGTTGCGGGTAGAGTATGAATGAATTGAATACACCTCAGCGAAGGGAGAGTGAGAGTTTATAAATGAATGCTTCGATATAACAAAGCATAGATAAATACCTAAGTACATCATTATTACGTAACTAGAATACATAAGCCCTTGAAGTGAAAGTAAGAATTTTAATTAAATATTTCAAAATCATTAACACAAGGTATGGCAATAAATTATTCTTTTTAAGGTTGTGCCACACTTGTAGAATAGTTTTGCCATAGCTTCGCTGGGCTAAAACATTTTTAATTTACAATTGCTTTAAACTGAAATAAAATATATTTTCATTATAATTTAAGTATTGCGTTAGCACATTTTCTGCTATTATCTCAGATACCAAATCTGCACTATTTTAGACAATGTTCACTGTGTGAAATCTTTAATTATATAATACTGGCTGTGTCCGTGACTTCGTGAGCGTGGAATAGCGATACTTCCATACAACTTTTCATCCCCCCCTTTCAATCCCTCACAACCATTTCTTCGCATTAAAAAGTAGCCTATCTCCTTTCGCAGACTCTAGACTATCTGTATACCAAATTTCATTTAAATCGGTTCAGTAGTTTTAGCGTGAAACCGCGACAGACAGACAGAGTTACTTTCGCATTTTTAATATTAAGCGTGGATAAAATAAAACAAAGTTATCAACATCATCATCATCACAAGTCATTAATGGCCCACTGCTGAGCCGGGTCTCCTCTTCAGAAAGAGGAAGCAAACATGTATGTAATTATAAAATGTTGCCAGTAAATAATTAAAAAAATTCCAAGTAATAATTTACTTCAAAAGAAAATAATCCAATCACGATTGTTAAGTTAATTTCATAATGGTTGAAGGAAAATAATTTGATGACGTCATAAACAGATGAATAATTATTTTTGTTACGGGTTTACATTGTTTTTATAAATAGACTGTATTTATACCGAATAGAACCGATTTTGATGAATTTTGGTAAAGAGATAGATTAGAGCTTTGGAAAGAACATACACTACGCTGTTGCGCGAAATAAGGCTTAAAGGGGTTGAAATATAGGATGTATTGCATTTCTAGTAATTTAATATAATATTACCTCTGCCCCAATAGACTTAAAGCAGTCTGTCACATGATTTCACACAGTAAACATTGTCTAAAGTGTAGTTTGTACCATACCAGATCACTTTTGGAGAGGACCACGAGTTTTTGTTATATTCATTACGCAAATTAAACATTACATTTGATCAGTTGAATGTTGTTTGACGAAGTCTAGCAGTGTAGGTGAGAAGTTATATACAATAAAATAGCCAAGTATATACAGTATTTGCCATATTTCAATATATTAATTAATAGGGGCCCGTCCCGGCTTCGCACGGGTGGATAATTTTTTTTTAACATTTTGACTCCTGCGTTCTGTCGCTCCCTCTATCGCCGCGTTACTCGCTGCGCTGCGAGGCACACCACTACTATCTTGATATTTTTATTTCGTAATATCTTTTGACTGGAATTTCCGATTTCAATAATTCAAAAAGTAATTAACAGGTATTGAAACATTCTTCATTACGAAATAATTTATTTGGATAAGAATTAATACAAAGTTATGGAAAACATGGTCTGATTTTGATAGGCATTTTTATCAACTTTTAAAATGTAAAAAAGTAGTTATTGTGACTTAACTACAATAGTTGGACATATGGTCTCGCGGAGTTTTTTGTAGATATTGATACGTTCTATAATATTGTTGAACATTTTTTTGTTCTATCATCAATACTTTTCGCAGCGCATGCGGTGAAAGATATAATATAGCCTATGTTACTCAGGGATAATGTAGCTTTCTAATGGTGAAAGAGTTTTTGAAATCGGTCCAGTAGTTTTTATGTTTATTCGTTATATACAAAAATACAAAATTACAAATCTTTCCTCTTTATAATATTAGTAACTATAGAGTATAGATATAGATATAGATTACGTTAACTATTTATAGAATTGTTTTTATAAACATATAGGATACTTTTATCCCGAAAAAAAAAACAATCTATTTTTTTTCGGTGATTGTGTTGGTAGATTAGTTAGTAGATGACTGAGTGAGTTCAATTAACTAAAGATTACTACTAACTTAAAATTTTAGAGTACTCTATCCCCCATTCTGACCTTACATAGTTCTTGCTTATCCTACATCAAAATAAACAAACAAAGTTTAAAAAAAAAAGAACACTAGCAGTTTGGAGTGCATACTACTTAATCTCTCCAAATAAGCTAAAATGCATAGGCTCTTATTCTTTGAACACAATGAATAAGAGCCAGATTGTGTTTATTATTTAAAAACATATTTGAAAAATGATCTACAACTTATTTTTACTAATAATTTCGTATAAGTGATAGAGGTTCCTTACTTGTCTATCGCATCAATTGTTATAGCTAAAAATGTACGCCATCTTGTTGAGTTTTGAGCTCAAATATTTGCGTTAGTAATTATGTAATTGCATTTTGTTATCAGAAATTATCACTATTCTGTCCAAAGAATAATAACTCGTTTAAAAAAAAACTGTGTGTGCGATTCACACACGATAGAAGTGAAACTTCAGTAAATCGACAAAAGAATGAGATGAATATATATAATAATATAAAATAGTATGTATATTTCTGTCTCATTCTTTCCTACACATTTTTGTATTTGTGTCTCTTACCTGTCGTTTTGTATATTTCTGTCTCATTCTTTCCTACACATTTTTGTATTTGTGTCTCTTACCTGTCGTTTTTTCCGTTGCATCCGGTTTGAAATCACAACGATTCTAAAGAAGTTTCACTTCAAAAACGATTACTAGCAGTTTGAATTGCAAACTAATATTATTCTTAGCCCCTCCAAAAATGTATCTGGCTCTTATTCTTTGGACACAATGAATAAGAGCCAGATTGTGTTTATCGTTTAAAAAATATTTGAAATATTGTCTAGCATAGGAGCCTCTATCATCGCTAAAATGTATGACTCCTTGTGGAAATTTGACCTCTAAAATTTGCATCTTTTTTTTAAATAATTCAAATTCACAGTTTGATCCAAAACGGTAAAACTTTTTCCAAGATATTTGAAATATATATAGTTCCATAATTTCTTTCTTTTTTTTCAGGGAAGCAAATGCATGGAAGTAAGGTACGGGCAGTGTTTGGACGACGAGGAAACTATCCGTAAAAGGAAATTAAAATATAATTAATATAATAATTATTTATTTATTCATAGGGTAATTGATAATCGCATTTATATTAAGTGTTACTAATGTACAGGACAATAAAGTTGTTGGGTTAATTGTGTTGTTATTTGAAAATCAAAAATTCCACCATCAGAGTTTAAAGACCCATAAGTAGCTTCAATTCTTCTTCTTTTTCTAATATATAATTACATGTAGTTTTATATGTACCATAAGGCTTATAAAAATAGCTTAATAAAACAGATTGAAAAATACATGTGCCCATCAATGTTTAAGTAAGCATGAGACGGGGGATTAGGGGTTTGATTATTTTTCCTGTACTGTTGCTTAACGGGTTGATAATTGCAAAATTACTGCTTAAGTAATACTTGAACGAATCCCAAATAGAGGTTATTATCACTGTTTTTGACATTATATTAAAAGTCGTTTATTTGTCTACTAACTCACGAAACTCCTGTGTGTAAGAAGCTACTTAAATGGTAACTGATTTTGCCAGCTACCGTATATTCCACCACGTTATGGTCAGCTGACTTTATTTTTCCTTCAAGATAGTAGGTGAACTATAAGCCGAAAAATTTTTAAACGGGAGAAAATGACTGAAAATTTTTTTTGTTCTACATGTTTGGGGGGCTGCCACGGAATCGCAGCTGACGGTCACGAGTCATCAATAATTGACCGAATTCGACAGATTCGAATTCGATCCCGTACCATTATTCTCGTTTCCGTGTTCGTGTTTATTTAAGCGAAGCAAAGACCATCCCCCCCCCCCCTCAACCCTTCATTAGAGCTTACGTATGGCCTCTAAATCTAAAATATGAAAAATATATGTAAAACTTAAAATTCCTAAATGAATACAAATAATAAAAAATCTCTTCTTAAACTGCACACAACAACACTCTATTTAACGACTAGTTTCTCAAAACGGAACGTAAAAAAAACAATGCCTTTGGCTAGTCTATCTGATACCTGTTTGCTGTTTACTCTCCACTTAAGGACAACGGCTAATCATAATGTTAGTGTTTACACTATATTATTTTCAAAATATTTATCTATTCCTAATGTTTATAAATGAATTTAAGCTTAGATTTATAAATTAACCTGATAGATGGCGCTAGGAACTTCAATATGTAACATTTCGATGAGGGGGTAGTAACAACTTTTTATTTTCTAAAAATTCAATTTACATTTGCTGACACTGCGCACGCGCCATGTAGGCAACCTTTTGGGCTCGTTGTACAACCTCAGGACAACGCTTGCGACGCACCATCTTACAATCTTGGAAGAAACCTTCGTTTCTTGGGAACCCATTGCTTCCATCACTGAAGGTTACCAGACCTGAAATTGATAAAAACAATTAGATAAATCTTTTTTTTTCTGTCTTATTTATTGGTAGGATATCAGAACAAGGTTTGTTTAAAGGAAATAGTGACTGAGACAGAACATATTCAGTGAGATAGTGGTGTATTGCTATATTGGTGTATTCTGCAGTGACATACTACGCATTATAGAATAGAAATTCAACAGTCGTTTAGTTTCAAATATTTCTATTAATTATTGTGTATATGTGATAGAGGTTCTTTTCTGATATATCGATTCTACTATCATCTCTAAACTACTACTATTAAGTAACTAGGTAACTACTCTTAGGAACTCACTTAGGAACTATAGTTCCTAACAGGTAGAGTTGGGCGTTTAAACGAAAAGCTGTTGAGCTGCTGTTCAAAAAAAATGTAAGTCGATTTCGTTTAAACCAAATCCTTTCGTTGGTCTGGCCCTTCCTACTTTAATTAAAAAATAACCTTATTCCTATAGCTAGACTAATTTAAATAAAACACTATAGTTTGAAATATTTATAGGCGCTCATAGGAACGACCTTTTATTTTGCTCTTCAGGTCAGGAGAAGCGGCAATACCTTAATTTGGGAAGAAATTGTATTTGTTAAAGTATTCACAACACAACATTGTACGCTTTTTCAACTCTTCAGGTCAGGTTAATTTGGGATGACATTGTATTTGTTAACGTATACACAACATAACATTATACGCTTTTTCAACATAAATAACGTCCGCATTCGAAAGACGTAGTAACGTTTTACTCAACGACTACTGGCTTTTATAAAAAAAAGCGTTATAAGTGTAAAGCTCTTTTAAAAGCACGCGTACTAAATTAGTAAAACGTTTAAACGCGTTCTCAATTGAGAAAGTAAGCCGTTTATAAAATGCAAAGAGGTCAATTTACTCGTCTCCTAAGGATTTCCTTATATTTATGATTATACTATCCCGTTATAAACAGCATTTTGTTTTTAATTATATTAATTAGCACAAAAACTATATATAACACGAACTATATTTTTCCTTGTATATTTGTTTACTTCTTGAAGTCATAATTAAATTAAATCTGACAGATTAAGGGCAGTTTTGCTGGTGAATACCATGAGCAAAATGGAGGGTATATTACAGTTTTGGCAACATTGATTATGTCTTAGATTTAAATGGAGTATAGTTTAAAGAAAATGATTAGTAGTTCTTGAAATGTGTGCAAAATCCTGAAGTGTCCATCAGTTACTAAAAATCGATTCTTAAGTTTGAAAATAAATGAGTAATTTTCGTTATGATGAAATGTTATTCCGTTTGTAGGCCAACTATGTATGGAGGGGTGGTCCTTTTTTTAATCTAACAATTAATAAACAGCAACAGCAAGTAAATCGATAAACAGTTGGAAGCGCTTTTTTCTTTAATAAACTTTGGCAATATTGTTTGAGCTTCGTTCGATGTTATCAGCTTCAGAACTATCCTGTGGATATATTAGTACTGTATAATGAAACAATACTCAGTCTCTTGACAAAACAAGGATAAAAAACAACTTGAAGCAACGCTTGCTTTTTTATGGTAGATAAGGTGCAAACGAGCAGATGGTCCACGTGATGGTAAGTGGCCACCATCGCTCATGGACATCGGCAAAACAAGAGGGAGTATCCCTTGCTTTGTCGATGCGTTGCATCCTCGAAGATAGAGTAAGGAGGGATTCAAGCCAGTCAGGGAACAGATCCCCTACCACCAAGCGGGTGCTTAGTTACTCGCTTCTTACGAGATGCTCTCCCAGCGGCAGAGGGAAATAGTATTCTAACCCGTCCCCGCGCGGGTAAGTAAAAAAATGTCCTAAATGGACTTTTAATTTAATTACAACAGGAAACTCCACATATTATAAGTTTATGAATATAATTCGAAAAAAAAATGAAATTTGAATTTGATTTTTTTTGTAACTCCCACAATTCTCTAAGAATTGATTCATCGCAATTTAATAATTAAACGTGGGTGGCTAAAATGTAAAGGGATGGAAGATAATATTATCCTACGGGATTCAAATAAACTTTTTTATCACTATTTGCAATGTTACTCCTATTAATGTGTAAAAAAGAAGGATTAGAAAATGTATTTTATCTAAGAGAAGAGAGAAACAGTTTGGTATCAACGTCATATTATAAAACAAAGTCTCACGTCACGTCTGTTAATCTCTTCTCAATAAACTCAGAAACTACTGAACAGATTTTCATGCGATTTTCACCAATAGATATAGTAACTTATAAAGAATGTATATGTATGTCGGGGATTTTAAAACGATGTTGTGAAAGGAGATGGAAGGAGGAAGATGGGGAATATTGGGGAACACTAAAAGGGGGTGATGGTATTGAATGGAATATTGGGTAAACGCAACGTAGATACTCCTATTGAACCGATAAATGATCAAATATGATCTCTAACAATTACGAGAGAAACCTAAGCAGTGCCTTGGACTTGTGACCAAGGTGTAGGCTTAAGGAATTCCTTTAAGTAATTACAACACTCACCTCCACTGCTAGGCTCTCTATTTAAACCCAAGGTTAAACGCACATAAACCGAATCTAATACAAGGCTAACCTAACCTAAGGCTAACCTAACCTAACATTGTGTTTACTTAACCACGTGGGAATTACATTGTAAGGACTTAACGTGACCTTAGTTGGACAGCACTTCCACACTACACTGCACTTGACACTATCACTATCACTAGCACTACTTAGATAATGTTCACTTCTTGAGAGACCGCGCACGACTAAGACTTCAGTTAGACTGTCGATCGATCGATAAAGGGTCGAGGGTAGATACTGTCAAAACAACGGAAGTGACTACTACCCCACTCCAACGCCATAGACAACGATAACGATTCGATTAATCGATAATCTTTTACTATGCTCCGACATGTATATAATTTGCTAAGGTTTTGCGTAAATTTGATGATAATTTAATTTATTATATTCAGTGTTTACTAAGTTTTAAGTCAATTTAATTAATGCTAAAAGTACAATCCAAATCTGTCTGATAAATGTTGAATTTTATTACATTTCATTCGTTGGTTGAACACTTGAATTTCAGTTCATGAATTATAAAGGTTCTTGCACTTCCATTTCAGACAAAAGCTTAATTAAATAATTCAGATTTATTTATTTTAAGTCTATGTAGAATAATTTGTTTTATTGATGGAAAAGTAAATGATCATATCACTTTATTATTTGCTGATCCGGCAAACATTATTTCACTATATATTCTATTCCAACCCCTTATCACCTAGGGGTATAAAAAATAACCTACGACCTATTCTCAGACCTACCTACCTACCTACCCCTACCTAGTAAGTCCTTTTTTACTATATTACAGTATATTTAAATCAAAATCTTTTTATTAGATTTTATGTATAAGAATAACTGTCTATCTATCCTTAAATAAGTACTTTCTTATTTCTATTAAAAGTTTAATATCAATTTTTAAGTGATTGAATATCACTATTGATATTTCAAAACTTTATATTTTCTATTTAAATTTAAATTAAAAGACCTTTAAAACTTATATTAAGTATTTACAACTTTCCTAAAGACCAACTGCCTAAATGAAAAGTTTAAATTGATGTAATTATTCAAATTCTAAAATTATTAAATTTAAACTTCTTACGTTATTACGCTTATTTGAAACTTAATTTACCTAATGCTTAAAAATATTTACGTTTAAAGATCTAGGTTCCCTGGCCAAAAACATTTTTAAATGATAATAACGTTTTTCCTCACATCCTCCTCAAATATCTTCTATGTTCAAACATCCAATAACTCATATTTTTAATCGACTTCAAAAAGGGAGGAGGTTCTCAATTCGTTAGAGTCTTTTTTTTATGTTTGTTCCCCGATTTCTCGAAGACGCATGGATCGATTTAAGAAATTCTTATTTTTATTCGAAAGAGTGCACTTCCCAGGAAGTCCCATTGGAACCAATCAGGATCTGATGGTGGAATCCGGAGAAATCGAGGGAAACCCTCTTTCACATATATTTATCTATAAAATAATCAGATATTGTGTATAATGTTATTGCTGAGCTGATGTGATGGAAGAAACAACTCCTCAACGGTTAGGAGTTAGAGGATACTTCTTTAAATATGATGGGGACGTACTGACAACTAATTGTATGCAATGAAGATATTTAGGTAAGCTGAGAAAAATAAAATATTTAAAAAATGAACTCACAGGTAGTGTGTTCAAAATCTAAGTTTCATATATATAGATTATTTCATACCTAATCCCCATACACGTCCACCACGAAATTCACCTTCAAACTTCATACCATCAGCTCTCCAGAACACACCATGACCATGAAACCAGCCCTGCATGAACTCTCCTTCATATCTGTAACAATTTTAACAAGTTACACTTTCCTATACAAAACTATAAATAGTTATAGATAGGTATTTAATAAGAACATAGTGTATGTATGAGGTAGTATATGCTATTCTGTATTCATTGCGTTCACTGCAAGGCTATTGTATTTATATGTGTTATATTGCCTCTCCCCCTACTGTGATACAGCACAAAAATAATAAGTATTATATTACTAAGATAACAATTACCAAAGTATCTAACAAATATATATAACTCCCAAACTTTGGTCGTACTAAAAGTAAGATATTTTTAGGGTTTACTAAATTCAAAGACCGAACTTTCGATTTCGCTTCAGCCTAGTTTTATTTTGTGTATGTGCCTAATATACGGTAAATAGATTATTTTTCTAAAAATGGAGGTTATCAATTCGGTCGTAAATTTTTTTTTTTTATCTGATACGATATGCTTACAGATTGGTGCCATTTCTTTCAAAATCCAGTTTCCTTTGGGACAATAATAAAAAAATATATTGAACGCCTGAAATTTTTTTATAGCAATATATTGAAGCGAAGCCAGGGCGGGTCGACTAGTAATATTTATTTGCATATTTTTTTACAATGCTATTACGTTTCTACGTGTATTTGCAATTTGATTCGTACAGGCACTTCATAACTTTTATATTCTGTATGAGATTTCTTTTGAAATTGAAATTTTGTGTGTAAACTATAAACATAAAATCATTTTAGTCTAGACATCAAATCTTCAAATAAATGAGATATAGTCAATTTATTAACCGATTTGGGGAAAAAGAAGTGCTCAAATCGAAATCGAAATTTATATTTTGAAGTGAAACTTCTTTAGAATCGTTGTGGTTTCAAACCGGATGCAACGGAAAAAACGACAGGTAAGAGACACAAATACAAAAATGTGTAGGAAAGAATGAGACAGAAATATACATACTATTTTATCTATACTAATATTATAAAGAAGTAAGATTTGTATTTTTGTATTTTTGTATGTAACGAATAAACATAAAAACTACTGGACCGATTTCAAAAATTCTTTCACCATTAGAAAGCTACATTATCCCTGAGTAACATAGGCTATATTTATTACAAGAAAAAATTAGAGATCTCCAGAAAATCTCACTAAAACCAACCCAAGGTGCAAAAAAAATGGCCATAAAATATCTTTCATCGCATGCGCTGCGAAAAGTATTGATGATAGAACAAAAAAATGTTCTAGAATATTATAGAACGTATCAATATCTACAAAAAACTCCGCGAGACCATATGTCCAACTATTATAGTTGGGCATATGGTCTCGGTCACTATAACTACTTTTTTATATTTTAAAAGTTGATAAAAATGCCTATCAAAATCAGACCATGTTTTCTATACCTTTGTATTAATCCTTATCCAAATAAATTATTTCATATTCAAGACTGTTTCAATACCTGTAAATTACTTTTTGAATTATTAAAATCGGACCTTCCATTCAAAAGATATTACGAAATTAAAAATATCAATATAACAAAAATACACGCCGACGCGACGCGACGGGCCAGTGTAGTTCTATCTCGGTGATACTCGAAGTGCAGCGAGTGGTAGCTAGTAACGCCGAGGTAGAGGGGCACCGAAATGCGGGTAAGCCAAAATGTTTTAAACTAAATATTCCACCCGGGCGAAGCCGGGATGGGTAGTATTATTATATATATTCATCTCATTGTTTTGTCGATTTACTGAAGTTTCACTTCTATCGTGTGTGAATCGCACACACACCTTTTTTTTTTTGAATGGATATATTTTAAGTGTAGCCACATTTTAATTCAAATGGACCTTGTAAGTGAGATACATACATGAGATTGATTTACTCTTTTTAAGGTCTTTTTGCAATGCATTAACTTCCGCCTACTAAGCCAGCAATAACAGCAAAGACTTAAGGGAATTTCAATAAGATACGATAAGATATTTCAATATTCACTTTAGATAGAGTTTTATTGGCATGTTGTTTCTATTTTTTTTAATACGCTCACAACCTCTATATTTATAAGCTTAACCCTGATAGTTCAGCGATAGTTTGACTAATAATTCGTGGATAGAATATTAAATTATCATAGTGAAATGTGGTCTTTATGAATCTTCTATATTATTGCTTATTGTTGGTGGATTTAGTTAAATATTGGGTAACGAAGTCGCAGATTACGCATAAGTAGTCCTCAAGTTCCAAACTGCAATACCTGTATATGTTTCGGGTTATAGGTATAAAAAAAGTCAACTATTTCTGTGGAATTAATAGTTTTGGTATTAGTCGCAACGTGATCGTATAAAATGTGGATTTGGTAAAATTTTATAAGCAAAGTTATATTATAACTATTTTAACATCCATTAATTAAATAGTAAATGGGAAAGTTTAGCAATTAGATTATATAGAGACGAAAATTGTAGTTGACGAGTTTATATTTAAATTTTCATTGAAATACCCTCGAGCTCTGTGGTTTAAATCAACTTTTTAGACAATAAATGATTTTAGAATATACTTATTACATTGTTTTAGAAAATATGATGATATTTATATTATTTTGCAGTTAAACATATAAATATAAATTTTCGAAAAGTTGAGCAGCGTCTGGAGATTATCGTCCAGGAGCATTCATAGTTCACTCCTTGCCCTCGCTCTCCAATATTAAAATAAACAAAGTATATGAAGCAAAACTTAGCAGAAAAACGCTACACTACTTGCGCTACTACAACAATGTTTACGGTATAAAGTCTCTTAACAGACTGATACAGATTTATCTGGATAAAGGATAGTGTCGAGTCAATGAGTGTTCTTGAAAAAAATATAAAATACTACTCATTAGAACAAAGATATCAACTGTATAGAATATCTTACTTGGCTCCATCAGGAAATGATATAACTCCAAGTCCGGAACAAAGTCCCGTGGTCATAGCCCCATCATACCTAGTACCATCTGACAGCATGAGATGACCCATCCCATGCTTCTGACCTTTAGAGTTCCATTCCCCAACGTATCTGGTACCATCTTCATACTTGTAAGCACCAGTTTTGGCGATTCCTTCGACTACTATAAAAATACCAAATAAATTAAGGGTAATGATGTGGATCATAGATTGCTGGTCCACTCCTGTCAATTTCCCTGATTTGTGTTTTCCATCCATTTCTATAAATCATTCTTTTTTTTAAATTTCAAGCAATTAGGGTTACAATCTACTAGTTTTCTTAACCCCTCTTAAAGGATAAATGCCGATGATAGGAATGGGTTCTGGTGGTTCTAATGACTGGGATTTGAACCCACGATCTTTTATCTTGAACCCTACCAATTTCCTAACCACTAAGCAACTGCTGTTACTGAGATGAATAAGAATTGAAGTTACTCTAGGCTTTTCTAATCTATTGGTAGGAGGAACTACCTGCCAAGTTTTTTTCAGTTCAGCCCAGCTTGAAATATCAACTCCTTCGTTTTCTTATGATGGTGTGCTTGGTAATTTATCTTATACCCTATTTAATTTACATATAAAACAGCTTACCTTCCACCATGTTGACTCGGGACAAGCGACAGAGATACACTGAAAGGTTTCAACACCTAATCTAATTACTGTAAGCTGACTTACAGGCCCGCAGAATAATAAATATATAGAGCAAGAAAATTTATTATTTAAAACTAGCTAGTCACTTTCAAACATACATTTATTATTTAAACGTAATCTAACTTTATGATTTACTCTTAATATATACGAATATTTTATTATGACGGTGACTTATGTAAAATTTGGGCAAAATGAGAATATTATTTTTGGTTTGTGAAAAAAATAGATCTTTTCTATTTTTTAAATTTTAAAACAGTATTCAAAATATCATTTAAAAATTTCGTACATTATTGTAGTCATGACAGATAATACCAGGTAATTAATTTTTTTTATTTATAATATATTCTTGAATGTGCGCTGTTTATGAGGAAATATTCAGATTCAAAAGTCATCCGTTTAAAAACGTGATGGTTGGTTTCGTCTCGTCTTGCCTCGTTTCGTTTCAAGGAAAAGGTGTTTGTTTATAATGTGGAACCATAAGAGTGTCTTCACTAAAATTTTGGTAGTTCTTGTTTCTCAACTACCTTATTAAGACTTGCTTTGGCATCCAGTATTACAGCGTAACGTCTAAATAATATCACAGTGAATACGATTCGGGATAGTATGGTAGGAAACCATCGGTAGAACATCTCCTATACATGTTAGCTAGTAAATCAAACAACAATAGAAAGAATGACGCACGCGCTCAGTCTCGTCAATTATCTGGAGTAATGAGCTAATGGGCTACAACGGCATATCCTTATTAGTACGTACAGTTCCATAACATTGGGTAACACCATAGGATGTCGTTTGTGTTCCTATCAGCTTCACTTTCCTACGGATATATTCTTAGATGTTGATTTATTTAATTTTATCTGTAATTTATTCGTCTTTTGGCCACCAATCGTAGTCGAAGTATATTGTACCTTTTGAGTCGATTCTCTACGTTCGTACCTACATAAATAACTTAAATCAAACTCGACTAAGAATGACACTTCTGTTAGTTTTCTATATATAAAATTATTTATTATCATCATTTAAATTATCAGCAAGCTAATTTATTTAATTCCCCTAACATTCGACTGCTCAAATTATAATTATAAGTAGTATGGCAGCATAACCACACCATCACAATCCACCATGTCACCCTAAACAAATGTCTATGAAAAAAGAGGCTACTATAATGGATACAGTATGGCGGAACCATTTGCATGCTAAAGCCATTACCACTTCAAGCTTACCGTGTCATACAAATGGAATTGAAGAACAGCTCGATTGATTCAAAATTGTTTCAAGGAAGAGTAAGAAATTTTTATTCTTCTACTCTTGTAAAAAATTTAACAATAGATTCTATAGAACAAATAGCTTCATCACGTCATAATCAGTTTACCTGGGGCTCCCCGTATCCTTCCACATAAATCTTCATCTAAGGCCGGTACTCACAGTCGCAGAGCAAGTGACCAATCTACGCTTCCCGTCTCAACAATTCCCGCCAACGAAACGAAATGCATCGGACAATGCTAACTCAGGTTCATGGCCGTTGCATTGTTTAGCTATTTACCTTTGTTACCTGTTCTTTGGATGGATTCTTTCTTCTAGATGGATGATGATGAAATTAAAGTTATTGAAATTGGAGTTTATACTGAAAGTAAAATAAAATAGGTGTAGTGATTAAGTTTTTAGAAAATTCTGCCCTATGTAAAAATGTAAAGGATTTGAAGAATGGCAGCAGAGTTTTATCCTCTGATCTCGTTTAAAATTGACGAACTATGGGTTTACGAGTACTCTATATATTTCATTCAAAGACAATATTTTATAAAGAGAGGAGATGGAACCCGTAATTGAGGTAGGTACTATATATAATATTTCAGGTATTCTTTTTAAACCACAAGTAAATTAAAAATTTCAATTTGAACTTGCGGTACAAACTAGTGTAATAATTATAAAAATGTAATAATAAGTCAAGTACAAGGAAAAAACAATTTGAGTAAATCAATATTCAGACCATAGATATTAATTTTCGTATTTCACAAGCAACTTGAAACCTTTCATGGCTGGCGGAAATTTGAAAACAACGAAATGTTATATAATCAAGTTAAGGGCCATCTACACCATGAAAAACAGATCTAAGGACTTGTACACGTGGGTACCGTAAAGAGCAACTTCAATTTAGTAGTCAATATTGTTGGCAATACTTTATAATTAATTCCTGTGAGGGGACCGATTAGAATATAATTTCCATCTACCATTGGGAGATAATCTCCTAAGAGGCGAGTAACAGTACCGCTTTGTGGTATCAGCCGACCATTAGTCGACCTTCAGCATACTAATTTGATCACCAAATGTCTTTACGCGTTCCTCTTCCGGTCCCATCTAATTAATTCCCATTTCCTACTCTATCTTCGAGGTGGCAAGGCATCAACAATACCAGAGTCACTCTCTTGTATGTGCGATGTCCATGGATGACGGTGGCCGATTTACTATCGGTGGATGGTTGCCTCGTTTGCGCCCTATATTCCATAAAAATTCCACTTTTTTTAAGAGTAAAAAAGACAGAAAGTGGACCGTTATATTATCACTAAAGTAATTTATAATATCTGTTGACTATAATTTGGTTGCTAAGGCTTTGAAAAATCACATTATCTTTAAGGCGTGTACATTACTTTGCAAACACATTTTTTATAAGTCATACAAACAGTTTCAGTTACTCAATTTGTATTTTAAGCAATACAGGATTTATTGCTTTATATTTATTTTATTTATAATTATTCTCTCATACCTAAAATTTATTTCGGAGTTTCATAAAAATTGGCTTCAGCCTATAAAATTCCTGGATTGCTATTTTTTTAACGAGCTCAAAAATGTTGTATTTGATTCTGACTAAGTATGTGACATTTAAGTAAACTTTCATCTAAATGTATGGCTCCTTCCGGTCACATGGTCAAAACATGTTTATCGAAATCTCGTTGTAATAAATGTAAAATGATGAACCATACATTCTTACATTAATCTGTCGCAATATTTTGTAACTATATTAACATACCCTAAGTAAGATGGCATGGCGTTGGATCGATGAAAACCATCAGCCAAGGTCAAACCGCATTGGAGTTATTGGATGTAATAAGAAAAAATACCATACATTTTGCATTGGTTTATAATAATTAAATAATTTTCTACTATTTTTTATTCCTGTAGTGTAGAGTAACGTTTTCTTAACATCGCGTGTAAGGCAAAATAATTTTAAAAAGTGGATTCATTTCTATGACTTACATTCATTCTGAAAGAACATCCACGAAAGGCCGGAAGACAGAGCAAAAATATAAATTTAATCATGAAGGCCTGGACATATTTTCGTGATATTTTTATGAAGACCCGACCATATTATTGTTGTTCAAAGCTGATAAGTGTATTTTCTAAAAACAGTTTTTTTTTAATTTTCTTTCAACTTCGACCTTGTTATTTGGCGAAGAACTTAAAATGATTGGCGTTCGTTAATTTCAGTCAAATAATAAGTTGAAATTTAGTCTTTAAAGTTCAAGGTAATTTTCGTTTATTTGATTGACGTTTTACGTCAAAACAAAAAAGAAATTATCTGTAAAAAATTTAAAGAGAATTTGAACAAGTTCTTAAGTGTTTTAGGTGTGGAAAAACTCTATTCATAATGTAGCATTTAATAAAAAAAAAACAAAAAAGATTGTGTACTCGCATAATAATTTAACGCGGATCTTAATATGATTTTTTATAAACACGAAAGTTTGCATGTTTGTTACTCCATCACGCAAAAACGGCGAAACGGATTTCAATGAAATTTAGAATACAGATACTTTATGACTTGAATTATCATTAAAACTACTTATTATCCTAGAACAATTCTTAGCTCTAGTGGGATAATAAAAATAGAATGTATATACAGTAAATTGCAACCGTGCAAAGCCGGGGCGGGCTGATTATAAATAAATATAAACCTTATGAAGCTAAATAATAAGACTAAAATTCTTGAAATTATAGATTAATCTAGTTGGCCATTTGTTAGAAATAGAATTAAATTTGAAGATGTCTGGAATCTATCAGTGGTTTTGGCTTCAAAAGGCTGAATTATCTAATTAGTTTCCGTTGAATTCTTGGCTCCGATAATTGGGATTAAAGAGATGTTAAAGTCGGATTATATTTAGAAAAATGCAAAGAAGGGCCGTTTAAGTATCACGTAAGCACTAAAAGAGCTGTAGTGTCCTTGCTTTGCTTATTTTTGATGACATGGGAGATGCTGGGGTCTACAGGGTAATTACGTCAGCGATAAAAAACACGCATATCGACACAATAATGTTCAGAATTAGGACAGACAAAACTGCATGCATCAGTGCATGGATATGGGTTTGGGCTTTGCTAATTTTGCTTAAGTGAGGCCGTACCTTAAAAGGATAAACGGAACCTTTATAGGATTACTTCCTTGCCCGTGTCTGTCGGTCTGTCAAGACCCTTTTTCTCAGGATCTCGTGGTACCTCCACAAGTTGAAATTAATATCAAATACTCAAGCCTACGGTCCCTTGCGGCTGGTAAAAAATCAAAATTCTAAATCCACGCATTAAAAAGATATGACCGTTGATGTGGTTACTCACATAATTATACTTCCCGATGACATACAATCGTGAAATTTAGCATAAAGCAAGGTCTCGTAGCAGAAGTAAAGAATATAATTAAAAAATCTGTAAATTTCTTTCTACATCAATAGAAAATTAACTTTTTGACTGTCACGCAAGGCTCTTTTTCTCAGAAGACGTAAAGATATCAAGTTGAAATTTATGTCGAATATTTAAGTCACTAGCCTTAAGAACAAAATCAAACTGATAAGTCAATTTAATAAAAAGATACATCCGCTTTTATCTCATGTATTGTAATTTTGAATTAAAATTCCTAGGCTTAGTCTTTTGACCTAGGAACATAATTTTTGGAAAGAAGCAAGGTCTTGTAGTACTAGTACCTATGGGAAAAAATCCGAAAATCACATCACGAAAAATCAGTTTTTTATATATTTAGGTTTTGACACATTATTTGTAGTATTTTTGGGCATTTAAAATCCCAGTAAAGATTTAAAAATTATACTTTATGTACATACATTAAATATTTTGTTTTACATTCGTAATGCGATTCTTATCATGGCATTAATATTCAAAGCGCAAGCAATGTCAAGTATTATAGTTTAGTATTAGTTAGCATGTTTCAGGTCAGTGATACTGAAATGACAAGGACTTAATATTTTATTATTTTAGAAGCTATTTCTATATAATATAGGGGGAAGGAGGGATATTCGTTACCCTTACGTAACCTAAAATTATTACTATTAATTAGTAGGCTATTGTATAAGCTTTTTGTCATAAAGATATGTCTCATGTTGAGCAAGATGCAGATTCGGAGTTTGTCGCGGACAAACTTCATGATTCATTCAAAAAATATTAAATTTGCAAACAAATATTCGTTTTTCATTATATATGAGATGATGTATGTTTATTATACAAATATATATAATTTAAAATAATGTGCACAATAAATAACAGAAACGTCAAACTAATGTCAATAATTTGCGACAATATACAACAGAACAATTATTGTAAATTTTAAAAACAAATAGTTGTAAACTTAATATAGTCACCAAGTATCGATACCCACATGAAATCGATTTGTATAAATTGTTCTATTTATAATGTTGAAAACAAAATATAAAAATAGTAGGCTTCAAAAAAATTTTTAAAATTCAAAAAAATATATATACGCACTAAAAAAAGCTTAATACTCGATTCTATTCGATACTTGATATGGAAATGTAGGTATCGAGAAATACCGTTTCATCTGTACTCAGTGTGAGCAATGCGAGAGTGTTACCATGGTTACAGGATTGTTATAATTGTCAATACATTAATATTGTCACGCAGTTCTCAAGTTAGCAATGAGATGATAGTCTTCAAATTGTTGACAAATTATATTTAAGAAATGAATCGATTAAATTATCTTTCAAAATAAATAAAACTTTATCAGAATCGGTCTATTTGGGCGCTACAGAGCCACAGACAGATATATGTATATAGAATCACACGTTAAACTTATAACACCCCGTCGTTATAGCGTCTGGGTTAGTTATAAAGCTGATGAGTTCCTTTGTCAACTTGTTACAATTGAAAAAGTCTATCAGTGTTAGATAACACATTCATCTAGAAAGCCTATATAACTCTAAGAACGGGACATCAATGAAAAACGCGCACAAATAAATATATATGTCGGAGCATAGTAAAAGATTATCGATTAATCGAATCGTTATCGTTGTCTACGGCGTTGGAGTGGGGTAGTAGTCACTTCCGTTGTTTTGACAGTCTACCTTCGACCCTTTATATGCGATCGACAGTCTAACTGAAGTCTTAGTCGTGCGCGGTCTCTCAAGAAGTGAACATCATCTAAGTAGTGCTAGTGATAGTGATAGTGTCAAGTGCAGTGTAGTGTGGAAGTGCTGTCCAACTAAGGTCACGTAAGTCCTTACAATGTAATTGCCACGTAGTTAAGTAAACACAATGTTAGGTTAGGTTATCCTTAGGTTAGGTTAGCCTTAGGTTAGGTTAGCCTTGTATTAGATTCGGTTTATGTGCGTATAACCTTGGGTTTAAATAGAGAGCCTAGCAGTGGAGGCGAGTGTTGTAATTACTTAAAGGATATCCTTAAGCCTACACCTTGGTCACAAGTCCAAGGCACTGCTTAGGTTTCTCTCGTAATTGTTAGAGATCATATTTTCATTCACCGGTTCAATAGGAGTATCTATGTTGCGTTTACCCAATATTCCATTCAATACCATCACCCCCTTTTAGTGTTTCCCAATATTCCCCATCTTCCTCCTTCCATCTCCTTTCACATCGTTTTAAAATCCCCGACATATATATTTATTTCGCATATATGTCGCAGCGTAACTACCTGTGGTGGCATCTCTAATAGTTTAGAAGAAATAATCGATTCGAGTGAAGTCGATACAACGTTGGCATCGGTTTTTATTCAAATCGTCATCGGCATCTATGGCGCTAGAGTAGAATAATAATCACTTCCGTCCGGCCCACCCGTGGAGGGGAATTCTAGCTAGTATCATCCCTTTATATTCTCGTACCAATACAGTCGAGCTCAGTCTTACTCGTGGTCTCAATAAGTTGATATTATCTAAGTAGTACTAGTGAAAGTGTCAAGAGCAGTGTTGTTAGTGCTGGGAGTGCTCTCCGACTAAGGTCACGTAAGTCCTTACTATGTAATTGCCACGTGTTTAAGTAAACACAATGGTAGGTTAGGTTAGCCCTGTGTTTAAGTTAGGTTTATGTTTGTCTAACCTTAAGTTTAAACTGCGAAATTAAGCATAGAGGCGAGTGTTGGAATTCTATTAAAAGAGCTATTTAAGCCTACACCTTGGTCACAAGTCCAAGGCACTGCTTGGGTTCCTGTCAGAATAGTTCCAATCAGAATAGTATGAGATTGTAATGTTTAGTTATATCATGACCGTATTGCGAAGGTATAGCTTTTGAGATAGGCCATTCATCCTTTTAAATTTGTTTCCGACATATATGAATAATAAATATGAATGCATAACAATAATATTGAAATATTATCTAGACAGAAGCCGAGCAGTGCCTGGGGCTTAAGGTACCCAGCAGCAGGTGTAAAAGTCTCTTTCATAATATATTAACTCTCACCTCCACCACTCCACCGACAATAGATAATAAAGTAAACTTACGTGGACCTCCAGTGGCCAGAAGGATGACCTGAACCACGAGACTGAGACTAAGCTATCATACCAAAGGGTTATATATTGTCTACACGTCGGTATACTAGACATTACATTAAACGATCTATTTGCTAATACTACTTTATAAACGGTGTTGCTAACAGTTCATGAATTATTTTTTATACGTTCCATTTAAAAAATGTGGTTTGTGGTAATATGAAATGTTCAAAGTAATTCCATAATTTTTTTTTTGGCATAGGATGACACCCAAGTTTCTAAATCCAACCTTTCGGGATAATAAGTTTGAGAGCCATTGGTCTATGGTATATTGTACGCCATTATGCAGTAGTGTTATGCACGTTCTGCGTTTAATTGGATTAATCAATGTATAATTTATCAATGTCAGCTATGATCATCAATATAGCCAATGTTTGTGAAGATATTATTCTTGTTGTGCATTAGCATATATGAACTTATTTAATTTATTTATGTCTATAGGCGCAAAATAAGGGAATTACTGTAACTCTAACCCTTAGACCAACATAAACCTAACCTTACACAAGACATGGCAACTACATTGTAAGGTACTCATGTGACCTTAATCGGACAGCACTCCAGTCACTAACAAAACACTGCATTTTACACTTTCACTTACACTATCGAAGGACTACTTCAATCCTTGAGGGTACGCGCAAGACTAAGACTTAAGTCAGACTGTCGATGGCATATAAAGGGTCGAGACTGTCAAAACGACGGAAGTGACTACTACCCTATAACGATTCGATTATTCGATAATCTTTTATTATTCTCTGATATGTTGTACTAGCCACCCGCCCCGGCTTTGCACGATTTCTCTATTATAACATGTATTTCTCATGAATCATTCTACTATATAGATAACAAATAATTAGAATTTTTCTTTGAATATGTAGATCTAAAACCAATTAACTAATAATTTCTTAGAGGGAATATTGTCTATCGTTAGTAACTACTAACTAGGACTAGATCTCCCTTATCGAGGAGCAGCTGGATAATTAAATATATTACTTAGTGGAACCGAGTACGTATGCATTATAAAGGGTTCCTAAAACCTGCATTTGGGTCACAAGTCTTAAACACGATTTAGCTGCATAAGACATTGGTATTTTTTTATGTTATTAATTATAAATAAATTTTTTTTGTTACTTATTTCGTAATATATAAAAATGTAGAAAGCAAGTCCTTTATCTGAGAAGAACAGGCATCAAATAAAACCAAAAATATATTTTTATCTTTATTGAAATACTGACCAACTGGTAGCTTAACACGTTGTTAGGGTATGTACACACTTGTGATATTTATAAAAAAAAATATCAAAAGGAACAAAAGAACATAAATGATAACCTGTACTGCATAGTACAACTGAGGTAGGGCACAGCAGGAAATTTCCTGCTCAAATATGGAGCAGCCCGACTGGGGTAGTACCTCGACCTTACAGAAGATCACGGCTAAATAACACTACTCTAAAGCAGTGTTGTGTTCCTGTTGGTGAGTAAGGTGACCAGAGGGTCGGCAACGCACTTGCGATGCTTCTGGTGTTGCAGACGTCTATAAACTACGGTAATCGCTTACCATCAGGTGTATGCCGTACGCTTGTTTGCCGACCTAGTTACATAAAAAAAAAATAGTAACATGTAAATACAATTAATATAGATAGGTATAGTAGCCGGTAGTGGAGGAAACTTGCGTATTGTGAGCGTGCTGCGTGCCTGTATTGGCAGTTCTATCCGTGACGTTTAATATTTTCACAAATAACAGACGCGCGGGAACTGAAATGTCGCATAGAACCAATCGTGTGTGACGCACTGCTCTCAACCCGCGCTCCCCGATAAATAGCGACTTTGTACATAATATAGTCTAACCGTGTCTAAGACTTGAGACATAGAAGCAGATTTAATGCTAAGTTTTACTACGCCTAATTAACAGTCAAAGTCAAAACTAGTGTCAAGAGGGTGAGGGTATTTTGAAAATAAACCAATGGCAAGAATAGCCAATCAGACTTTAAATGCTTTCAACGCTGTTGCTAGGTGACTGGGCCCAAATATGTGTATCTGTGCAATAAATTTCAGTTTACTTTCGCCTTTACAATTGTGAGCATTATTTCGGATTTTACCCGTGACGGGACGGGTTAGAATACTATTCCCCTCTGCTGCTGGGAGAGCATCCCGTAAAAGCCGAGTAATCAAGCACCCCCTTGATGGTAGGGGATCTGTTCCCCGACTGGCTTGCGACCACCAGCATGCGAATCCGACCGCCAAGGCAGCATTTTTTTTCACTCCCCATCCCCACTCTATCTTCGAGGATGCAACGCATCGTCAAAACAAGAGAGTATCGCTTGTTTTGACGATGTCTATGGGCGTTGGTGGACCATCAGGGACCACCAGTTCGTTTGCACCTTATGTAACATAAAAAGAAAATTTATATATTTTTAAAACCGCGTCACATATATTCTATGATATTTCATTATTTTTTAGGGCTCCGTACCCTAAAATGAAAAACGGAACAAGCATTGAAAAGATATGACCGTACATGTGGTAGCTCACAAGAAAAATGTGATCTGAAATCAAGTTGAAATTTATATTCAAACATTTAAATCTCTAGTCTCTTAGATATGGAAAAAAAATCAAACTCCTAAATCATTTTAATAAAAAGAGACAGCCGCTTTTTATTGAAAAGATATACACTAAAGGTTATTTATTGTCTACACGTCGTTACACTTGAAATAAAATAAAAGGAATTATCTGCAAATACTAATTTACTTAAACGTTACTAACATATAAAGAGAAAAAGTGTCTAATAGTTGGTGTTCTGTAATATTTTGAATTTATAAAACCCTTAGGTAGTTTCGCCACTTTATTACTTCTTCTTTTCCCCAATGTATCCACGGCTTTATTGTCAATGAATAGTTCTGTAATCTGGGTGGATTTTCTTTTCATTTTATTAAGGTTCAAGACGTCTTCTAGATATTAAGGTAACTAGCAATAAGATTTTATTTAGTGTGTTAACTCTTGGGCAATATTACGGTTATCTCATTATAAAATTTACTTCTCTATAGCACTACTGATGAATTCCTATTCTCTTCTTCTTATATATAAAAAAAAATTAACGTTTGTTAGTTTCGCTAAAACTCGAGAGGTGCTGGACCGATTCGACTAATTTTGATTGTGAAAAGGATGTAGAAGCCCAGTGTGTTGTCTACGATCCTGGGCAAACACTTCTGGATTTTCTGATTTATATGTGTTTTAAGAAATTCAACATCAGAAATTTAACTCTCCTGAGAGTTATCCATGTTCTCAAAAGGTGTGTGAGAATCGGCCAACCAATATTTGGACAGGGTGGTGGATTATGACCTAGTCCCTATTTATTCTGAGGTCATTGAAGAGAAATGCTAAAAGAGTATTTATAAAACTCTTACCTTTAGTCTAATACGTCTCAGCGATGCAAGGATGGGTCAGCTAGTAATAAAACGCAGCACCAGTTAGTAATGAAACGGAATTGGATGATCGGTTAGTTTCAGAAATCATAAAAATCTATTGCAATTATAAGCAAGACTGATTCCAAGCCTTGCATCAGTTAACCAGCTTTTTCATCTCCACTTTCTGTAACTTTCTTTTATTCCTCTCTATATGGTATTTAGGACATCTAATGGCGTCCTTTCTATCTTTCTTAACATACAACGAAGATCTACCTTTACATATTTTTTTTTGTTTGTAAGATTAATAAATTATTAAGATTTTGATTCTCTTCTCTATTTTAAAACAGTGATCTTAAGTTTTACTCGTTTCATTTCTTCTGTTTAAAGGTCTAAAACATTGAATTGCGACCACTTACCATGTTTTGGTCTTAGGTAGACACCCTCCTTATCAATAAGTATTTAATTTTAATAAATTATTACTTATTTGAAAAAAACAAAAGTTGTCGAAATGAGATTTCAAAGTAACGTTTTACTCAGATGGACCCCATGACTTAATCATATAGACCACCTTTTTTTTCTTTATAAGGGACAACCGAGCAGACGCTCCACTTGATAGAAAGTGGACATCGGCAAAACTAGAGTGTATCTCTTGTGTTGCCGATGCGTTGCCACCTCTAATGTTGAGTTAAGGGGGAGTGAGGAGAAAAATGCTGGGGCTTTCGAGAAACCTGAGCAAGAACCCAGAGTTCACTGAAACCGCAGCATTAATTAGATAGAATAGGAAGGGGCGCCGGCTGCGCCGTTGTATTCTAACCCGTTCCCTCACGAGTGAATTCGTAACGATTATGAAGAATTTGTAATCATTATAAGTTTAGGAACTTAAAAATGAAGTATTTATATAAATATCACTACCTAAATATTGTTTTACTGGTTCATATTAATCAAGCAAAGCTTTTGTGTTGAATTTGCCAATATACCCTCGACTAAGTAACTTCATATCAGTCATCCTTTCAGCTATTTAGCTACTTTTCCCATGATTGACATCGCGTGTCCCAGCCGCGGCCTTCCTAAATATTAATTAAAAACAAGTAAACATAAGGCATGGAGTTCCCAAGGTCGAGGGTCAATGTCGCCGTCCGCGTCCGTCACGTAACCAAGCCGCTAGTGCCGCAGTCGAATGTCATATTAGTAACAAAGTTAGGCATGGGTTGCCAACATTTCTTTATGATTTATGATTAGGTACATACTATTATGTTAATTTATTAGAATAAATGTTAAGAAAGAAAAAGCAACAAAAGATTTAAACACAAACATGAGAAGTTCCTGAATTTAGCAACAGACGCTAAAAAGATCATATCATCATCACAATGATCACCTTCACCGCTCGGTTTCTGTTGCTGTTCAATAACCTTCCACTGTATTTTATTAACACTATGAAATTGACAAACGTCTGATCTATCGAGACAAAGGAAATAAGTAGTCAAATCAGTGAGGGTTTACTTAAAATTAGACAATATAAACTATAAATGCTAATGAGTATTGCTAGCATTAGTGACAATGAAGTTAGTATAAAAGAAACTTCTTTTTTAACTTCGTGTCAGCTTCTCGCTTCCCTAATTGAAATAAGTAATCCGTTTAAATTGTTAAAAGTTCCTAGACGGAATAATTTACTCTAGTCCTCAAACTTGTCGCTTAATAAAGTTTATAAAGACAGCTTAATTAATTAGTACGTATTGTACTTAAAATTATTGCGTATTTCTAACCCGTCTCGGGTTAGAATACAATTCCTCTCTGCCGCTGGTAGAGCATCTCGTTAGAGCCGAGTAACCCAACACTCCTTTGGTGGTAGGGGATCTGTTCCCCGACTGGCTTGCGACCACCAGCATGCGAATCCGACCTCCAAGTGTCATAGACGCGTTGGGCCAGACTTACCTCCTCCCTCTCCCATCCCATTGATGCAGCGGATCTAGTGGCTCTTGCTCAGAGTCCGCTGAAACCGCAGCATTTTTTTCTTCACTCCCCCTCCCCACACACAAGAGGGTATCTCTTGTTTTGTCAATGTCCATGGGCGATGGTGGCCATTTACCATCAAGTGGACCATCTGCTTGTTTGCACCTTATCTACCATATAAAAAAAATTCCGTGAGATTTCTTTAAAAGAGGGTCGATAGACATTTTTCGGCGGTCGGAAGTAATTGCTAAAGTTTTAAATACGGTACATTTTCTCACAAGTGCGTCAGGAAGATACCTTGAAGCAAATACCAATCCCCGTTTACGAATTGTTTAAATAGTCATAAAGTAAACATTAAACGATACAATAACAGCGAAGTAGCTTTCTCTCAAAAGACCTTTATCCCATCCTAATCCTATTGTAAAAGTTTCATTAAGTATATACTAAGACGGATTTGGAGATAATGGATAAAATACGGACATAACCATTTATTGCGTTTGTGCTAAGGGGCCATTCGTTTATTACGTAAGACTATTTTCGCTAGTTTTTGACCCCCTCCCCTATTATAAGAAAAAATGAGAATAGACCGACCCCCTCCCCCCTGTTTAATATTTATTAAGCAAGAATCTAAAGGAAAAATGAATGTTGCCCGCGCTTTTCAAAGTATAATTTTAACTTCGAGCATTTTTGTAATCTTACATAAGAACTATCGAGACTCCCTCCCACCCTCTCGTAAGAAAAAATAAGACATATTTGACCCCTCCCCCTAAATCGTCTTACGTAATTAATGAATGGCCCCTAAGAAGGCAGACTAGTAATCTAGGTGCCTTATAAATCTTACAAGAACTTTCACTCCTGGTGATTACCAATTACACTGTTAGTACGATAGACAATATTATCTGTATGAAATTACTTATCAATCTGCCTCGAAAGTTTGGTATATAGAAAGTATATATGCTGGTAACACTGTTGATAGTGTTAAATTGGCAAATAGTATCTATTGGTTATTTTTTTAAAAACCTACCGATTCGAGAAATTATTTATATCTATACTAATATTATAAAGAGGAGATTTGTATTTTTGTATGTAACAAATAAACATAAAAACTACTGGACCGATTTCAAAAATTCTTTCACCATTAGGAAGCTACATTATCCTTGAGTAACATGGGGTTTATTTATTACAAGAAAAAATTAGAGATCCTCAGAAATTCTTGCTAAAACCAACCAAAGGTGCAAAAAAATTTGCTATAAAATATCTTTCGTCGCATGCGCTGCAGAAAGTATCGATGAAAGAGCAAAAAAATTTCTACAATATTATAGAACGTATCAATATCTACAAAAAACTTTATGGAACCATATGCCCAACTATTATAGTTATGTCACTATAACTACTTTTCTACATTTTAAAAATTGATAAAAATGCCTATCAAATTCAGACCATGTTATCCATACCTTTATATTAATTTTTATCCAAATAAATTATTTCGTATTCAAGACTGTTTCAATAGCTGTTGAGTATTTTTTGAATTATTAAAATCGGACATTCTATTTAAAAGATGTTATGAACTTAAAAATATCAATATAACCAAAAAAATACACGCTGACGAGTCGGTGTGGTGCGCCACGCACGCAGCGAGCAACGCGGCGAAAGGGGGCACCGAAATGTGAGAGACCCAAAATGTTAAAAACAAAATATAAATAAAGCCGGGACACGCCGCTAGTATTTTATAAATATGAGCTGGTTTTACTCTCACTAGGAATCACGTGAGTTTTTGATATATTTGTTATCTTAGTTAAATATTAGGTTAGGTTAGCTAAATGTTTGACAACTCTAAGCTTGCCCCTGGGTCTGGATTTATGTCTATAATATTGTTTACTAGTTATATATAGCTCACATATTAGGTATACACACAATAAACATCGGAACAAAATCTTATCTCTCAAGCTTAACAACTGATTTTGAATTTTTGTTTTATCTTATTTTTTAATGTTATATATGTCAGGGATTTTAAATGATGTGAAAGGAAATGGAAGGAGGAAAATGGGGAGTATTGGGGAACACTAAAAGGGGGTGATGGTATTGAATGGAATATTGAGTAAACGCAACGTAGATACTCCTATTGAACCGATAAATGATCAAATATGATCTCTAACAATTAAGAGAGAAACCTAAGCAGTGCCTTGGACTTGTGACCAAGGTGTAGGCTTAAGGATATCCTTTAAATGATCATAATACTCACCTCCACTGCTAGGCTCTCTGTTTAAACCAAAGGTTAAACGCACATAAACCGAATCTAACACAAGGCTAACCTAACCTAAGGCTAACCTAACCTAACATTGTGTTTACTTAACCACGTGGCAATTACATTATAAGGACTTACGTGACCTTAGTTGGACAGCACTTCCACACTACACTGCACTTGACACTATCACTAGCACTACTTAGATGATGTTCACTTCTTGAGAGACCGCGTACGACTAAGACTTCAGTTACTGTCGATCGCATATAAAGGGTCGAGGGTAGAGACTGTCAAAACAACGGTAGTGACTACTACCCCACTCCAACGCCATAGACAACGATAACGATTCGATTAATCGATAATCTTTTACTTTGCTCCGACATATAGTTTATATTAATTTTATTATTTTTTTTGTATTAGTATTTAGAATTGCTTTTTTATTATCTTTATGAAAGTTGTCACTCATTTATTTACATAGTTTCATGTTTAAGTCTTGTTTTGTATAATTCTTTCTACTCCTTATCATAATCAGTGCATGCTGTATTTGCCTTAACAGGTAATGCATTTAATAAGTTTATATGTAGCAAAATAACTGTGTATGTATCAAGGTAATTACCACTGGCGAATATTAAATAAATAAAATAAAAATTTAAAATATAAAATTAATTCAATTACATTATCATTAGTAAGTAGGTTATCCTAGAATATATTATTTAAAAAAAATAGTTGAACGCAACTGGCGAGGCGGTGGCGGTGGGTGTAAACACGCAAACCGACTTCTGCAACGAGTTTTCAGTTAAAACTACCGCGGGAACCGTCCTGCCCGCCTATACCTAATATGTTCAATATATAATAATATAATAATAGCATATAATACATATAAGTGAAAGTGCAGTGCAGTGTTTGTATTGGAAACATGTGTAAATGGTAAGTTATAAAAGATATATTAAAGGTGAAGATTTTAAAAAAATTATCTATTTTTTTAACAGCTTAAAATTGTTATTTATGGTTTTTATATGTTACGTTAAATATAATGCGATAATTTAAAATGTATGCGTTATGTATTTAAACACACAAAGTAAAAATTCTGTTAAATATAAATTGTAAAAAAAAGTAAATTCTAGCAGATTTGGATTCATTTTTTTTTGAAATACAGAAGTTTTGAGAGTCACGGTAAAGTTTCTACGGGACCTCAAACATTAAAACACATATAATCAAGATTCTTTTAGAAATTTTTAGGTTATTGACCGACGAATTGTTAACAAAGTTTAGACAGTTTAGTATTTGTAAAACTTTTGCTTACCTTCAAGTTTCAAGTAAATAACATCTGAAATCCTCATCAAATGACAGTTACTTTGTAAATTATTACAATAATTTAAACCTCTTGTTTCGTCCTGTTTAGACCACTTTTTTACGTAGTCGGGTTATAGTTTTCTAATTATATTTATAACAAAAAACTATCAATAAAAACATTCTCATTTATAGCTTACCTTATGTTTAGGTAAGAATTATTCATATTCTTCTTTAACTTGTAATTTACATTCAAGCGAATTGTATCACGCGAATACTTAAATCGATTTTTAGGCATTTTTGGTGAAATATGTTTGAAGAAATAATGTATAGTAAAAGTTTGCTTTTTTTCTAGATCTTTAGGTAAGTCTTTGTCCTGTTTTTTCATGTCATTGCCCTTATCTATGCAATGTATAAAAATTAATCTTTAGCGAGCGCCTGGATATAAAAATCTTCAATTTATCTGATTTATTTAGGCTAGAACGTTGTAATGGAAATTTCAATTAAAATACGTAAGGTAACAATATTATCTCGCAAACACATACTTTCATTGTAGACATAAACAGTAATTTAATCTAATCAACTTGGTAACAACTTTGACAGTGCCTATTAAAGATTTTTTTAAATAATTACAAATAGTTTATAAGAGCTTGTTTATTAAAGCAATAATATGCTATGAGAATTATCTACCATCACGATTGTTTAATAAAACTAAACAGTGGATATTCAGATTGATATCAAGCATGCGATTGTTAAGTTCTCATATTATTTATTACAAAAAACAAAGAAAAAATATTTGAAGAAAGTTAAGAAGTGTTCATTTTTACTATTTTATTATGATTTTTTATAATAATTTAATTTTGAATATATGTTCCTACAGATACCTAGAATAACTAAAATAATTCAAAAGTGAGTTGCTTTAAAAAAAGATAGTACAGCTGTTTGTTTTGTCCGACTTGGCGGTAGCACGGTCCCATCCCCAGAATCAAACCGTAAAAAACATATATTATATACATTTTATTTATTATAAAAAAATAAAGAAAATCTCTGATTATTTTCCCTTTCTGATTGGTATCACAAACATTTTCATTTTAACACCAAGGTCCTAGCACCACGAAACAAATAGTAAACGAATCGCCTTAGGTTGGAAGCTATTTCCAAGAAATAAAGAAAAGCCATATTTTATTTGTGGTGTACAATATTAGGGTCTCAACATTGACGTATTAAATGAAGAGTTGATTTAGATTGATTTAGACATAAATATGTATGTGCTCGATCGTGACGCGAACCAATCCCTCATTTAACATCTCTTAAGTGTTGATGATGTGTCCATTTGTAGGACAACAGTTTTAGGATCCTGTCTGCAATAACGGTGAGTATTCCCATTCACAGATGTGGTTGATTACGTCGCACCCAGAACATGATTCCAAAAAGCGTTCTTAGTTTAACTTCCGTTAATAATCGATAAGTATGCAAATTCGTCTGAACATTTTGAACAGTGTGGAGTAAGACGAAATTATGTCTGATGAAGTAAATTCATTCATAATATCCAGTATATACCTGTGTTACAATGAGATGTCACAAGATTGCTAATGCTCATGATTATGCGTAATCGTCTGTTAAATAAACCTTTAAGACGGAGAGAGTGGATGAGCCGCATGTGGGCCAGACTTACCCCCTCCCTCTCCCATCCCATTAATGCTGCGGATCTAGTGGACTCTGGGCTGTTGCTTAGGGTCCGCTGAAACCGCAGTATTTTTTTCTTCACACCCTTTTCCCCACTCTATCTTCGAGGATGCAACGCGGCTACAAAATAAGAGGGTATCTCCTGTTTTGTCGATGGCCATGAGCGATGGTGGCCACTTACCATCAGGTGGATCTGCTCGTTTGCACCTCGCCTACCATAAAAAAAAATGCTCTAAGCTATCAACTATCAATTCCAGTATGTGACGTTATGGTACCCATCCTCTACCTTAACCACTGACCAGATAGCCAGTAATTGCCTATAAACCAAACAAATATCCATACCAACGTAGTAATAAGGTGAAAGATCAATCCACTATTTTGGTACGACTACTTATTAAAATGCATGCTTTGGAATCCATCTTCTTTTAAAGATTTGTATTTTTGTATGTTTGTAGCGAATAAACTCATAAACTACTAGACCGTTTTAAAAAAAAATCACCATTATAATGCTACATTATCCCTGATTAACATAGGCTATATTTATTCATGGAAAAAATAAAATATCCCTACAAAAATTTCAATAAAATGTATTTCATCGCATGCGCTGCGCTGCTGATGATAGAATAAAAAATCTTCCACAATATAAAAGAACATCAATATCTATAAAAAAATTCGAGATACTGTATGTCCGGAAAGAATGATAAACACGTAAAGTGGAGTAGAAGCATGAGTTATTGCCTAATAGCCCGCTCCTGCCGCTTCCTTGTATGTAGGTGTCAATTGACGCTACGGATATCGTTCTACTCTAAGAGACCGTGAAAATTACACTTGCCGATCAATTTGCGTTCCGCTCAAAATGCATAACGGAAGCTGTATACCTTTCGTTACTATTAACGGCAACCCTTGCCTTGTAGCTGTGATAAAATAAAACTTTTAAGTCAACGCATTTAAAAAATACGGTCGTTTATACTTAGAATCGTACAATTTGGTTAGAAGGAATGTTTAAAATCATTTTTATAAGAACTTAGACTAACTTAATATAGACTGTTAGTTATAATTTTAGCAGTAATTTTTGTGTAATAAAAAAATGCACAACTGTTCCCCCTATCTTGAAATGCTCTCAAGTTTAACTTCCCTGGTGAAATGATGTATAACCTGACGGTAACTAGGAGTGAGATAGGCGGTAGCGATAAATATACTAACAGATATTATTATTATATTAAGTAACTAGTCGACCCACGCGACTTCTTCCACGTGATGCTCCTCTCTTATGAGGCGTATCGTGATGATATATAGCCTGTAGCCTTCCTCGATAAACGGCCTATTTAACACTGAAAGAATTTTTCAAATCGGACCAGTAGTTTCTGAGATTAGCGCGGTCAAACAAACAAACAAATTCTTCAGCTTTATATATTAGTAAGTATAAGTGTACATATTCTAGTGGTCCTTTATACCTTTCTTTTAAAGTTACATCTTATTTCTTTGGATTACTCATCTATGTTTCCCTTTATAACTTTCTTCGTGGTTTACATTCACATCACAATGGCCGTGAGCTAGTATAGCAACACTATGTGAGGAGAGATACTTACCTTTTACGACATGCTTACTCAGCTGCACAAGAAAATTAAATCTAATTTCTAGGTGAAGCATAACTTGAGTAGCTACCAGGTGTACCAAATGTCTAAATTTACTTCAGATCTGGATTTGTATTACTTTTTAGGGTTCCGGAACTAAAAGAAAAAAAATCCTTATATTATTATTTCGTCTATCCTGTCCTGTCTGTTGATTAACATCCTTTTTCTCAGGACATGGAGAATCAAGTATCAAATATTCTGGTTGTAAAAACATCTAGTTGCCATAACTGTATATAACGTATAAATAAATAACTTGTAGTAAAAAAAATCTTGACTGGTAACACTGTCTGTCATAGGATACGATTACGAAACGAAGACCGCAGGGAACCACGACTTCTAATTGACCGGATAGTCGATATCTAATATAAATTTCACTCGATACTCGTTAACTCAGCACGTGTTTAAACTTGGTTATAATAAACTAACTGCTATTGATTTGTCAATGTAGTTGTTAATAATAAAACAACTTACATTTCTTCTGTTGGAGGAAAAATATAATCATGCCCTGATTAACATCAGAAATACTAAATTTTGCCTGCAAACTCAACATAAAGGATCATCCTAACTTTTATATTATAATAGAACTATGATAACTCACTCGTAGACCTTCAGCATTCCTCTTGGATCCAAGACATAGAACTTCACTCGCGAGGGCACGGGTTAGAATACTATTCCCCTCTGCCGCTGGGAGAGCATCTCGTAAGAGCCGAGTAACCCAGCACTCCCTAGGTGATAGGGGATCTGTTCCCCGACTGGCTTGAGACCACCAGCTTGCGAATCCGACCGCCAAGTGTCATAGACGCGTTCCGGTCGAGCCGCATGTGGGCCAGACTTACCCCCTCCCTCTCCCATCCCGTTAAAGCTGTGGGTCTAGTGGACTCTGGACTCTTGCCTAGGGTCCGCTGAATCCGCATCATTTTTCTTCTTCATTCCACCTTCCCACTATATTCGGGGATGCAACGCATCCACAAAACAAGAGAGTGTTTCTTGTTTTCCCGATGTTCGATGATCTATTATAAAAAAAACTTCTTATCCACTAATAATCTACATCATGAGATTTTAAGCATTAACTATCCAAGAACATGTTTTAATGTATATTTAAAGAAGAGATAATCAAGAGATACTATTGTCCTTTGTCTAACCAAACCGAAATCGATAAGAACATTTTCCTTTCTATAGATTTGTTTAAAGGTATTTTTAAAGTGATAAGAACCCTGCCACTGTTATTGGTCCAAAAAGAAGCATTAGAAGCTTAACCACTATATCTAAAGTAAATCAATCTTCATCATAGTGTAGTTTAAATCAATAAGGACTACGTTTATGACCAACAGGATCCAGGAATTAGAATTAGGACGAGTATATAATAAGGCGGTATTGTTGGTCCTTGACTTGAAGTTTCTGTGAGAGCAGACTCTGATGATGAAAAACAAAAGCTTCTCTATTGCGAACTACTTCAGTCATTGTTAGGGCACAAAATAGCAAAATATAAAGCCATATTACGAAATGGCATCTAAATAATATATGCGAGAAATCGATATCAGCACATGTCCTACTGACCGTTTCTACTGTGACTGTGACGAGATAATCGATCGCGAATTAATATTTCAATTTCTGTTGGTAAGCAGTTTACATTGCATTTTTATTTTTAGATTAGTAACTTAAATAATAATTAATCATTCCATAATTCTAACCTAAGATTTTTTTATTTTGCTTCCAACCTTCGTACAACATATTCAAACATTATTTTTTTGACTGCGTTTTAATTTATTTTACTATTGATTAATTCTATAATAATATGAACATAATCCTTCTTTTAAAAATGTAATAAACCTCAATTTCTTACCACTTTTTTAGAGCAGTTTTTAAAATTAGGTGCAACATTGCGGTGCTGCGCTTATGAAATGGTCGCGAAGTGATTAAAGTGGGATTAGATCTCTTTGTGTTTCGGATCTCTTTTGGCTTATTTAAAGCGCTATGTGTCCATATATTATAAAGTTAATAATAATAAATTCATGTGTATAGAAAATCAATAGCTAATTAAAATGTACAAGGTGAGGACGACAATTATATTTTAATAATAAGTTACTATTTTAGTGATCTATACCTTCTTTACACAGTAGAAAACAATGTTGCTTTCCGCTATCTGTACGCTTAAACCTTTTAACTGCGCTAAGGATTTTAATGTAATTTTTTGAGAGTAACTGAATGGATTTGTGGGAGGAGGAGTGACCGTCTAGACAAAGTACGCAATAAATATATTAGAGGCTCGTTCAAGTAGCTTCAATCATAGAAAAGCTCAAAGGCATGCAATGAGAAGGGAAGATAGCTACTCAGTTAAGGTCCCGCTTAATATACCGGTTGAACCCAGAGGAAGAGGAAGGCCCCTGCTACCTGATGGACTAATGTGAAAACATGAAAGAGCTGAGAATTTCCAAGGCGACAACCCAGGATAGATTATTCAAGGAGGCCCGACCTTAAATAAACTAGGGCAGGAGAAAGAAAGAACGAACCGAATAATTTCGAAATATTTAGATTCTTTGATTAGTTTCAAATAATATGTATTATTTGTTTTTTTTTTGTTCCAGAGAACACATCGGCATTGGAATGACCGGCTACGACTCGTTCCACAGCCTGCCCCCGTAGAAAATGATTCCTTGCTGGCCTACTTTATTCTTCTTTTTAATATGGTAAGATGATAATATAATACACATCAAAATATATCACAGTGAAATACTAACCGAGAAAACGGGAAGTGTATCTGACGCGTTCCGGTAGAGCCGCATGTAGACCAGAGTGACCAGACTTACCCTTCTCTCTCCTCTCGTTAATGGGTTGCTACGAAATACGGAATGGAATGCTAAGATTTTTCCCTTCATTCCTTTTCCTCACATTATCTTATAATATGATTCCTCAGGTTATATTAGATTTGCCACTTCAGCAATTCAAAATTTATATTAAAATGTCTTTAATAAATATAACATATTCTGTATAGGATTACGTAAATGACGAAAATGTTTAAAAAGTATATGATATTAACACTTAAAATGAACAATGAGTTTCTTGCTAGACAAGTAACTGAGTTTATGGTAGCTTCGATCAAACAAACTTACTGACCATATCGGTTCTATATATATGAGATACCTAAGTCAAAAGTATTTGTTATATCTAAAATTAAAAAAACCCCCAATTAAAAAAACCATGAAATCCGGTATAAAAGCCAAGGTTGTACGAATGTTTTCAGAAGATATAAACGGTCAAGTATAACTATCAAGTTAGAAATAAGCTGATAGTCTTGAAAGGGTTGACCAGATTTACAGATTGTAGATAAGAACATTCTAGATTAAATCGGCTTTCAAACAGTAAAGGCAGACATAAATATGCATACGGTAATTTTATAACAGCGTTGGGGGTTAAGAAGTCTGATTGAAATAAACTATTTTATGCTATAGTTATCCATGTAAGCCAGCCTGAAGGTCAAGCATTAGACAGCCATCAGCGGTCATTTATCAGCCACAACGCCAGTAATCGCCTCAGATCGACGATAACTACTGCCCTTGAACTGTATTATACATCATATGGGAAAGGGTTATCTTTATATGAAGGAAATTGATGCTTTTACCTTAAAATGTTAAATGGATTCTTTGTATTTAAGTAGTAGGTATTTTAGTTTTTTATATAATCTAATTAATTAGTCCTTATATCGAATAATAACAATGTATTTAAAGAAGGTGATCCTCATTTTAATGATCATACTTAACCGGTTACTTCAATAGCATCTCTAAAGGATCAAAATGAAGAGACTCAATAGTTTAAAAAGCACTTGATAATGCTTTTATATAAAGCAAAGTCTAGTCTACTTACAAATATCTTATTAAATATCTTCTTCATAGTATACAGACATCTATTACTTAATTTTATTTTATATATACTTGAAATAAATTGCGAATTAATTCTATCACTATCTACTAAAAATACTTTTATTGGAACCTTTTACTGAGTGTGATCACGAATGGTATTTAAAATGGTCTTCATTTACTGTTGTACGAATCGTATTGTAATTCTCAGAAAGTTTTATTTAAAATCTGATTTTGTAAAAGGTAAATTTTATCGTTTTGAATCTTCAACTCCTACATAATGTCGTAGTTCAAGACAATGCAGAGGAGGAACCACTAATGGACAAATGAACAAGGAACCAATAATATATGGAATTTAATCTTGTATTATTGCAATGTCATTTTTGATATTTTTTTTATAATAGATAAGGTGCAAACGAGCAGATGGTCCACCTGATGGTAAGTGGCCACCATCGCCCATGGACATTGACAAAACAAGAGATACTCTCTCGTTTTGTCTCGAAGATAGAGTGGGAAGGGGGAGTGAAGAATTATTAGTATAATTAAAGAACATTAGATCCACAGCATTAAAAGGATGTGAGAGGGAGGGAGTAAGTCTGGCCCACATGCTGGTGGTCGCAAGACAGTCAGGGAACAAATCTCCTACCACCAAGGGGGTACCAATATAAACAAAAGTTATCAGGAACCCTACTCAGATCGTCTTGATACACAATGACGTGAAGATAAAAGTATTCATTGAGGAAATTGTTAGTCAGATAAAGTATAAAGTTTACTTGTCAACTTAATATTATTGGATTTAAACTAGAATGTGTTTTCTTGGTTAAGTTGTCCAAGAAATTAAGACAAAAACCAGGTTGTAACTTCGAAGAGAATTGTTTTTCTATATTTTGCCGATGTTATTAGTGGTGCACTAAAGTTGCATGGTTTCAGTAAAGGTCAACCTTATTAATCCGTTCATGACTAAGGTATTTACCGCGCTCTATTTGTCTTTTAGTTTTAAATTTATTTTTATATTAAACCAAGTTGCTAGTCTCTGTAACGTCTTACGAACTTCTAACGTAACAATTTCTAAAGTAAAGTAGCAAAGGTGAAGGTGAAGTGATGCCAATGAATCACGATGATAAGTCAAAGATAAGCAACACCTTGAAGCCGCTATAAATTTCATTAGTTTATTTAAATGAAAATAAATGTCACGATATTGTATCTATCCTGATTATCGAGTGACATAAATTTCTAAAACGCACGTTTTAAAAGATAAGGACCTTTTTAGGTTATATTGACAACTATAACGAGTCTGAACAAAAATGTTATTATAGGCTCAGCCCATAGTTCAATTATTAGTCCCTTTAAAAATGCTCTGTTTCCTGTTACAAATTATTTTATTTCTGAATGACTTTGTCTTATTAAGAAAATATAATAATGCATAGCAGAATTCCTTCTTCATCTTATTAAGTAATGAATTCGAATATCACGTCGTTGCGACTTATTTAGTTCCTATAATGGAAGAGATGGAGAGAAAAAGATAATAGAGCAGCCTTTTCCTAAGCTAATGGCTCCCAGAAAAATTCTCCGTATTAAACGATCATGAAATGTACATTTAAATTTACTTTTTGTTTAATTGGTTCTCGATAATTTCGAAAATAACTTAAAAATACAAACTAAACAAACGAAAGAGCAATTTAATATACCACTTACGCCATCTATTGATGAATAGATGCCGTCTGTCTATCTGCTACACAAACAGGCTTGTATCACCGAACTGATGTTGATGAAATATTATACAAATAATTATATAGAGATAAATTAGAGCTTGAGGAAGGACAAAGGCTATGTTTTATCGCAAGAGAAAATACTTAAGAATACAAACTAAACAAATGAGTGTACCATTACGCCATCTATCGACATGGAGATGAAGTGCATGTCGAGCTGTGTGGCCGTTCTGTCTTTGGGAATTAGTCACATATAAAATAAAATGTAAAATATAGTGATATAGCGAAAAAAATGTGAAATTAAACTAAGTACACGTAATAAATTGCACGCAGGCGAAGCAGTGAGGTTCGACTAGTTTTTTAACTGCCGTCAGAAATGTCGAAAGGTAAACGTCAGATGGTTAAATAGAAGAATAGCAGTTCCTAGACGTTTAATGACACCAAACATCGCAAACATAGCTCCTTAACTCGCCTACAAAGCATTACGGGGCCATCCAAACTTCCGTGCGGCATAACTCATTCATGTGACAAGTAAAAAATGCTACAAATCTAAATATAGTTTGCGTGCTTGTAATATAGCAATCGATGACGGTACCTTGGCCCGGATAAGTTCTAACGTCATTTGTGATATGCAACGTTTTAAACAAATAACGTGAACTAGTTCTTCTTGGGACGTTAATTAGGACGGTACAACGCTTACTTCTATTTTTAGATTCTACTGTATTGTTTTATAGCAATAACTTGGACGGATATACTGAATAACAGACTGTCTTTATCTATATGAATATTTTTATTTAAAAAAGTAGCAAATACTTTATTACCATTAATTAAGAATCGTCGTACAACTCGTATTAAGACATTAGGTTCAAGTACTTCAAGTTAATCATTTCAGATTAATTGGTGTAGATTCCTTGCACACACATAAAAACATTCGATGTCCCCGGCTCTGCTCTGTTTAGTGGAATTAAAACTGTAGTAAAAATAAACAAGCCTGACAGTATTAATATTGTTAATCTGACGTTCCTTACATAAACAGCAGAGCTGAGTCTTTCCTCTAGAGATGATAAATAGTAATTCCACTGAAGTTTTGAGTTTTATAGCAACATATCCTTCAAATTCTATCACTCCGCATAAAATACTTGATATCCTTAATGTGTTCTATATCATCTTGTATATCTGATATACATGATTGATGGTAATTGCTTCCCATCAAGTAAAAATACCTGTGAATACATCCCGTACAGTTTCCTTCTTTCATTGAGATTGGCATGAGTGATAGAAGCTATTTACTATCGTTATGTATCTGAATACTAATGACTGGGCAAAAGCAAATATCACTGCTGTAACAAGAAATAATGACTTATGTAATAACCAGTCATATTTGGCTTCCTTATTAATGAAAATACATACGTGAGTTTTCGGAAGAAAAATTCTAGAGATTCTCATTATATTTTGCATTATTTAAATACACTTACAATTACTTTTCTAGATTACCCACACGACATCGATTTTGAAAAATCGTATCAAAAGAAAAGTATCGAGAAATTCCGTTTATTTTCTACTCAGTGTAAGCAATGTCAGTGTGTTACCATGGTTATGAGATTGTTACAATTGTCAATATATTAATATAGTGACGAAGCTCTCAAGTTAGATATGACGGCTGACTAGATCTTCATAAATGATAGCTAAGAACCAACTCGATTAAATTAACTTTCAAACAAATAAAACTTCATCGGAATTGGTGCGTTATCTTGGGCGGTATGATGCCACATACAGACATACAGATACACATCTCGTCCGTATAGCTTCGGGGGTAAAAAAATCGCTGTGTTTCTATAACTTTCAGTGTAGACAGACAATGCGGATATTTTTTTACATTTTTGCAGTCGTTGATATATTTTTGAACAAAAGTATATTTAAATCACAAGGCTAGCGTGGAGGACTATGGCCTAATACCCTCCTTATTCTGAAGAGGAGACTCGTCTCAGAAATCATACTTTATATTTCAACATCATCGTGAGAACCCGTGGATGGCCATCCACGGGAAAGCAATTTATAAAAGTAGCACTGTTAAGCCCTCCAACCTCTCTCAATATTGGGAAACGCGAAAATATTTCTAATCTATATGCCTAATTCCCAGCACATTCCGTTATTATGTGGTACACATCTTCCACTAGATTGCACTCATCACAATTAGGCGTGGACGTTTTTCTCATTAAATGAGCAAATTTGTTTATGGAATGTTGTAAGATTTGTATTAAATTTTATTTAAATACCATTTAGAAAAGCTTGTAACTCGTAATATTTAATAGTTATATAATATCATTTAGCGTAAACAGTAGAGGGCATCAACAATCAGTTTGAGCTATTTATAATCTTTCAGTTTTCATCAAATTAAAATATGTATATATTTGAAATGTGATTAATAAAACCTTGTAAAAGTATTAGTCGAATAAATTCAAGTCATAAAATATTAAATGCCACCAATGGAAGCAGACAGCTGTGACAGCGCAAACTAGTGCATTTGAACACGCTATAAGTTAAAAGTTAAGCTGTAGGGTTTCCATAATTTCTATTTATTAATATAATAAGATAATTAATTTTTTGCTTGGGATCCAGAAGCGTTTAAAGACGTCTATTACAACCGCAAACTCTCATTTTCACCGCTCAACCTCGCTACCGAATATTAAAATAATAAAGTACACTCATGTTGGTACGGGAGCCAGTGACAGATTTTCATCACTTTCCCAAGCGAAAGTTCGTGAAATGCATAAGGGTTAATATTATGATTACTCGTGATCGTCAGCTGCGATTCCGTGGGTAGGTCTGACAGTGGCAGCCTCCCAAACATGTAGAAATTTTTATTTCAATCATTTCCTTCCATTTGAAAATTTGTCAAAATGTAGTTTACCTAGTATCTTGAGTAAATAAGTCGAAATGTGATTTTGCTATAAAAAAATCAAAAGGTTACATGGTCAAGCAGCTAGCTGGCGTATATTCCACCACGTTATGGTCAGCTGACATTACTATTCCTTCCAGATACTAGGTAAACTATAATCTGACAGATTTTCAAATGGGAAGAAATAACTGACAATAATTTTTTTTTACATGTTTAGGAGGCTGCCACTGCTCGCCCCACCCGCGGAATTACAGCTGACGGTCACGAGTAATCATATTATATATTAATGATTGACCGAATTTGAATCAGGCTCCCGTACCATATGCTCCTCGATAACCAAGCACCATGCCACCACACATCACTACACTATTAGTCTCACTACTTTAATCTTGATAGACTAATTCAAACGTATCGGAACGAAAGTAATATACTGTCTACCCGAAATGAGGTAAATGATCTACCCGCGAATACTAATTTATAAACAGTTTTACTAACACGACCCGTCCCACATTCGCACGTCTGTCTTCGCATGTATTAATACATATAAACCTTCCTGTTTGTGGTATATGCATTTCTGATTGGAGGACACAAATTGGAGGGTAGCAATATATACAGACAAATACAATATCATGCACAACTTGTCAGTCGAGTGAGAACCTTGAGCCGAGAGTGACATGTTGGTGTCTGCAACAGTTACATAGTGTGTGACGAGCCTGTCCTGTGTGGCAGATATGTTTCTACAAGGACACTACCCTTGAATCACTGTCTATTGACCAAAACTGCATACTTCAATTCGGTCTTCATTGTGTAGTTTAATAGATCTAAGCGTACAGAAAGTACTTTGATTTTTTCTGCGTAAATATATACATAGTCATCTATTGAAGATATTGAAAATATTGGTGATCGTCTGGTTGTAAGCTATCAGTTTTATGGGAAAGAAAAGGCCCAAAGATTGAGGGTTATTTTCTAATATAAGGTCAAAAGAACATCAAGAACCTCTCAGAGTATGATAGATATCATGTAAATTAGTCTCGTGCCAATTGAAGAACAAGTACTTCATCATGATATCAGCCATATTCGTTACCAGGCGCCAAATACCCGTGTGTGGGGGACGGGTTAGAATACTATTCCCCTCTGCCGCTGGGAGAGCATCTCGTTTGAGCCGAGTAACCCCCTTGGTGGTAGGGGATCTATTCCCCGACTGGCTTGCGACCACCAGCATGCGAATCCGCCCGCCAAGTGCCATAGACGCGTTCCGGTCGAGCCGCATGTGGGCCAGACTTGCCCTTCCCTCTCCCATCCCATTAACGCTACGGATCTAGTGGACTCTGAGCTTTTGCTCAGGGTCCGCTAAAACAGCAGCATATTTTTTTCTTCACTCCCCTCCCCACTCTAACCTCGAGAATGTAACGCATTGACAAAACAAGGGAGTATCTCTATCCCTTCTCGAGTATCTCTTGTTTTGTTGATGTCCATAGGCGATGGTGGCTACTTACCATCAGGTGGACCATCTGCTCGTATGCACCTGCATGAATAAAAAAAAGCAACGGTGTTGCTAACTATGGATCGTTAAGCCAATGCCTGAACCATTCACCTACTGACGTTTATCATGGACGGAAGCCGAGAGGTGCCTGGTGTTTGAGACCTAAAACCAGATTTAACTCATGAATACATGATCCTCGACTTTGGATACTTAATAATATTACTACTTTCATGTGCGCAATTACTTGACTCCTAATATAGAAGTAGTCCCTTATATTAACGATGTGTTACCGCTTTGAAGATAAAATGAAAAGGAGTGAAGAGAGGACTTAGTAGTGTTGAGTGACATGCCGATAAAAAACTTATCTTTATGAAAGATTAACTCAATAAGGAACATTGTTATATTGAAGGTGGAAGACAAAATGGATTCGCAGTTTTTATTCAAATAGAGTAGTTAGTTCAAATCGGTTTAAAGACATTTATTTCTCAGAAGAATATACCGTTCTATAGATAAGAACATAAAGCATACTATAATGTACAGGATTACTTAAATGATGAGAATGCTTGGAATCTACGTGACGTTGACTCTCAAGTTAAATCATTTGTATAACAATTTATGTAAACATGGTTTTTTGAAAAGAGCGACTGTTGAGTTTCTGGCCGGCTCTTCACAACAGAAAACTGCTTTCCGAGCTGGTGGTAGCTTCAGACAAACTGACTGATAGGCCATTTGTTGACGTATCAAAAGTACTTTTATACAAAAGTCTAATTGAAATAAAATATTTTGAGTTTGAGTTCACTTACAGAGATAAAGTACTCGTATGTAGAAAAATTATGAGTGTTTACAAGGATGCTTGCTTATTCTTAAGTGAAGGTATACAATATAAAACGTATTAATAACTAAACTTTGTTTACAATATATAATTTTAATTTATTTTTAAATTGCTTTATACTTTTACAGTCAGTACAGTCAATAATTATACAAGTGTTCCTTCACACATAATATTTTTAGTACCTTAGGCTTTGTACGTGGTTGCCATGTTCGAATCTTATTTTTCGTCTAAGAATATATGAGAACGATCTTGGTGTAAATGTTATATTTTTTTTAATTAAGTAGCATGTATCATCATATGTATAAAGTTGTTTTAAGTTTAATAGTTTAATTTTCCAGTATAACTCCTAAGTTGGTGTTAATGAAAAAGTGTCTTTATCAGTTGGTTTTGTGTACGTTGTAGTACTTAATGTGTTTGTGCAGCAGACCCTCATATCTCCACTGAATAATACAAGTGAGGTTTTCCTATACCTAAATAGTGTTCTGAATATTTTGTGGAATACAATTTGAGACCTTTCGCATCGCTCCTGTGAGTGAAGCTAATTTTGAAGTTATATGATCAAGGTGCGACTCTCATATGAGTTTATCATCTATTATTAAGCCCTTCTTCTATGTTGGTTTGTTTTAGTGTACTGTCATATATCCTAAGTGGTGTATAACTAGGTATATTTTTTATTTTTGGTACTGAGAATCATATAAGATGTTTTTGTTGTATTTACTGTTAAGAGATTACATAGAAACCATTCACTTAATTTAAATCATTTTGTGCTTGTGTTATTACTTACTTGCAAATATTCACGAAATTATTACATCAACAAATTCCTTAATTTAAGTAACTACCGTGAAACTATATAATTTACGAGTGCTAAAAAAAGAATTCCCAGGCTATAGAGAATTTGTAGAGGAACTAATGTATTTGTAGACACCCTACTATTACACTCACGCTATGCTGGCGAAATAACAAAATCATTGACGTCATAGTTTTTGCTACTTACATATAAAACATAATGTAAAGTAACAATATTTGTTACTTCTAAAACATTATGTTTTGTCGTTGTTTTCTTTTATACTACCCCTCTGTCACGACAAAATCATTATTATAACATCAGTAAGTAAGTAGTAAGAGTAAACAAGGTGAATTTTTGTGTCTAAAGTATAAACCTATAAGTATAAAAAAACAATAAATTTACTTTTAATGCACAAAAATTAAACTAGACTTAAAAAAGGAAACTAAGATGCTGACAGATCAAAAAGAACTTAAAAATGTATATCTTTCGAAAGAAAAAATTCTCCGTCTTGAAAATTTCAGAATGTTTTATGACCAGTTAGAAGTACTCTAGAAAAAAAAATTAGTAAAAAAATTTATTTTATCAATTTTTTAAAATTATTAAAATTATCTTGGAAACAAAGTTGGAACCAATTTTTTTTAACTTTTTTTAATTGAGAAAAATGGTAAAGTTAGAATTTTGCACAACTTTCGAAAAAAACATTTTTAACCTTTTTCCTTTTGCAGAACTCCATTATATTATAAAAGAAAAGTTCTTCCCAAAATTTATCCAAATCAAAAAGGGTCCATTGGAACCATTGGTCGATTTGACATGGAATGACCCATGCCTCTTAAGTAAATCTATAAAATATTAGATAATTTATAGAATATTTAAAATTGTTTTTTTATTACAGGCTTTGCAATGATGTAACGTCGAAAAGGAATCACACACTCAAACCGAGAGTAGTGCTGCCGGAGAATTATGTCAAAGGTAATGAATAATATTATAACTAATTAGTATTTCTGATCAAAAGAAGAATTACTAGACTAGTGATTTACACAGATAAAATAAAAATCGAGTTGCTTATGAAAAACATAAAGTATCTTCATTCCATTTTATAGTGAGATAGATGGCAGGAATTTTCTGACTTACTTGATGCTATTGGTTATTTACAATATACATACAACAAGTATGTATAATTTACACAATATCTATTTAAATTATAATGTATGTCGGAGAATAGTAAAATATTATCGAATGTAAAGAATATCGAATAATCGAATCGTTATCGGTATCAGTAGTCACTTCCGTTGTTTTGACAGTCTCGACCCTCAACCCTTTATATGCCATCGACAGTCTGAAGTCTTAGTCGTGCGCGGTCTCTCAAGAAGTGAAATAGTCTCTGAATAGTGTTACTGTTGTGCAGTACCTTACAATGTAATTACCACGTCTCGTGTTAGGTTAGGTTTATATGCGTTTAACCTTGGATTTAAACAGAGAGCCTAGAAGTGGAGGCGAGTGTCTCGATCGAATAAAGGACGTCCTTAAACCTACACCTTGGTCACAAGTCCAAGGCACTGCTTAGGTTTCTCTCGTAATTATTAGAAATCATATTTGATTATTCATCGGTTCAGTAGCAGTATCTACGTTGCGTGTACCCAATATTCCATTCAATATCATCACCCCTTTTAGTATTCTCCAATATTCCCCTCTCCTCCTTCCTTTTCACACTATTTAAAATCCCCGACATGTATATGCTATTCTTATGTATTTGTTAAAATACTGCAAAGTTTCATCAGAAGTTTATAAAGTAGTAGTAGCGCGTAGATCGAGTATACTGACGTGAAGACAATATATAACTTTAAGTGCGATAGATTAGTCTCAGTCTCTCTGCTGTTTTCGCACAGTGTACATGGAAGTTAGTGTTATAGTGTCGTGATTAAGGTTACCCTTCTCGAGGTCCACGTAAGTTTACTTTATTATCTATTGTAGCGAGTTCGAGTGGTGGAGGTGAGAGTTAATATATTATGAAAGAGCTCTTTAAACCTACTCCTGGGCCTCAAGCCCCAGGCACCGCTCGCTCAGTCTAAATTGCAAGTGTATACGTATTGCTGTACAGTAATGGGTATCATGTATCTCTCGTATGGTTGCCAGAATACCATTAGTATTTTTTACGTAAAAGACCAACAAACACGCATCCTCACAAACTATCGCCTTCAGAAGGTTTTCTACATTTTCCTAGTTTTTAATAATTAAATGGCAAAATAAATCAGTTAAATTAAAACAAATCTTCCCATTTATTTGTACAGATACTTTATTGTTTGCCTTGTTTTTGTTAGCATCCAAATCCCCTATAAATAATGAGATGGAGAAGTGAAACGCAATTACTTTTCGCAGCTACAATTATTTACGATTTATTTATTCGAAAAATATTTAACGAGGTCTTACTAATAACTGATGAAGAGTTACGATATCCATTTGGCTCCATCATCAAATCAGATTCAAGATACCAAATCACAGTACTATCACCCTTCACTACATAGATAAGTGTAGTGAAGGGTGTGTAGTGTGAATAAATTTCTTTCGTTTCTTCGAGAAGAAATATCTTTAGGTTTTATTCCTTTGAAAGTAAGAAATACGTATAACGCTTAACGACCCATAGGACTGTGTTATAAAATAATAACATTACTAGGGTAAATATAAAACAGTATAAGTTGCTTGTGTCAGGAGGAATTCTGATCCCACTTCTGATGATAGATTGTATTTGGTTAAGCTATATAAAATAATAACATTACTAGGGAAAATAATTAAATGAGTATGGTAAATAATTTTTTTAGACTGGCAACATTATAATTGTTTGACCTTCAATTAAAGTTAACCATTAATTTCTTATTTGTAAATTGTTTAATTTCCAATATTTGAAATACTCATATATTACTCTAAGATTGTAATTAATAAATTAAAAAAATAATTTTGACAAATATTAAACCGGTCAAATGATATTAATATTATCTAATATTGTAAATAATGTAATTTAGTATTTTAATTGTTTGACCTTCAATGAAAGTTAAGAAATTATTCGTTAACTTTAATTGAAGTTAATGAAAGTTAAGAAATTAATCGTTAACTTTAATTGAAGTTAATGAAAGTTAAGAAATTAATCGTTAACTTTAATTGAAGTTAATGAAAGTTAATGAAAGTTAAGAAATTAATCGTTAACTTTAATTGAAGTTAATGAAAGTTAAGAAATTAATCGTTAACTTTAATACACGAAATTAATGGTTAACTTTAATTGAAGGTCAAACAATTAAAATGTTGCCAGTCTAAGAAAACTATTTACCATAGTCATTTAATTTTTTACCCTAAAAATGTTATTATTTTATAACAACTGCATAAACTTAGACTAAAGAATTCTGTATTAATTTCAATTGGCACCTCAACTTATTCCAGAGTAAAAGAGTCTTGATAGATGGACAAAGAAGTGATCCTATAAGGGTTCCTTTTTTATATTTAAGGTGTTGAACCATAAACTGAAAAACTAGGATGTATTCCAATTAGATTTTTAATAATACTTTTACTCGCATAAAATACACGACACTAAATGTTTCAAATGACGCTAATATACAAAGTTGGGAGTTAAGTACTTGTATAATGTTCATGGATAGTGAACGCAATAAACGAGTTCCGAGCATAACTTTGCTGTTTCCTTACAATGTTACGACAAAAATGAACTCATATTTTATACTCAACTCATATTTTCATTTAATTTCAATCCTGATATTATAAATTATATATCAATACTTGTTAACCAGTTTTACTAATATTTAATTTTTGTTGTTGTATAGTGACTGAAGTGTATTCTCATAAATCTTATATCTTTTTATCATACTTAATAGAAGCGGTTTCTTTAGATGAAATAAAATATAGCAATCTACTAAGGGCCACGTTCAATATCAAAATATTAAACATTAATGTAATGGCTATAGTTGTTTATGTATTTGGTTGTAAATTATTAGTATTAGTATATCATATAGCTACACCACCCACTCTAATTCAACTTCCTTCTCTTTCCAAGACTGGGTTGTCTGGAAGAGATGGCTACTTAGCCATAAGACCGCCCATTGTATATCACTGTAAGTTTTATATAGTGTATCCTTTATATTTAAGTTATTTGTGGTGTAAAATAAAGATATAAATAAATATATAGAAGCATAATTTAGATTTTTGTCGATTTTTCAAAAACTGCTTGATCAATCAAATTTAGACCAGCACCAGGAAAGTATACCCTGTGAAAGAAAAAAAGAACTTCCCAAATCGGTTCAGGCATCTTCGAGCAATCGGTGAACATACAAAAAAAATTATTCTGACGAATTAAAACCTTCTTTTTGAATTCGGTTGAAAATAAGAATGTGATTTGTATATTGAACATTGAGGAATGCAAAATATACCAACTTCTGCATTATCTTCTATTCATATGAAAACCAGAAACAAGCGAGGACGTGTACCGAGTGGTACGGTTGTTAAGAACCAAGCCAGGCTAGGTAAATTAAGCGATTGTATTAATTCTGAGCAAATACATCCCTCCCTAGGCATATCGCTCATCTCTGGTGGATACGCAGCCTAAATCTATCACCTAAATTGTAAATAGTTTCTTTAAATAGACTCTTTTGACGCGTCAAAATAGATCAATATCCGTGATCCGTGTTTGACTAAAGTAACATCATCTCACTCCACCACCCATCCACATACTAACTCTCATTCACTCCCCCAATCACTTGAGCATATCATTCAAACGACTAATCTATTACTACGACTAGTACTAAATTTCCTTCAGCTAGTACAACAATAACATTTTCTTTTCTTTGTTTCCTACATTCGTCCAGCTATTTTGAGTTCTTCACTAAGCAATTAATTTTTATTTTATTTTATTTAGATAGTATTAATGTATATAATGTAATATTTTGTATTAGTAGTATATTTACATTTCATCTCTCTCAAACCGTCCAGAATATTTTTATTAAAATCTCTCCTCTGTATTTATGTAGCGATTTTAAGACTAATTTGGTTTTAGAGCTTTTACTTCTGATCTCCTTCTGTAGACATCGCAAGTTTTATTTCCTTATTTTTAGATGGATTGTCTTCTTGTTAAACAATCAAATATTGTCCATTTAATCTAGGAATTGTTACAGAAATGCGACCGCCATCTCGAAAAGGCCAACCAGTTGTTGTTGAGTTCAGCATTTATGTTGTCGATGTTAACTCCATCAATGTTGAAGATATGGACTTTAGGTAAGATTTCATTATCAAAATAAATAATAAAGACGAAATATGAGAAAGTTTTGATGCCAAACACGTTATTTGCGAACTTAAAAACATGGAAGGTGATGATGAATTTGATTTTAGAGTGGATATGTTTATAAGACAAACCTGGCGAGAAAGTAGACTGCAACTACCTGATGATATATTCGAAGAGGGTGATGACCACGTAACGTTGCCACCAGAATTTTTCGATAACCTCTGGCATCCAGATCCATACTTCTTAAACTCTAAAGTCACTGGTAAGTTCTTTATTATTTGAAATTTAAATTTTAATAGTTTCGGATCTATCCTGGTAATGATTTAACGAAACTTTATTAAAGATATCAAGTAACAATGGAACCTGCAAAGTTTACATCTATTATTGCGATCGTACCCAAGAAATCTTTTGCGAATTTGCAAGATTAATGTTTAATTCAAAATAGTTTTATTTTATCTTGTTCAACTAAGCTGAGGTAATTTTCTACTACATATGAGTTTCTGATTCTAGGAGGAGCTTGCCACTTTTGTCATCAATCCGCTGGTACGATATTTGCTCCTTTATTATTTCACACAATTGGTGGAGCACTTAATTACACATTCACTGTTTTAATATTAAAATAAATATGTTTTTCCATTCAAACTGTATCAGTAATGAACAAGGAAATTTTTCAATTGTGAACAAATCATCTTGTCTAAAAAGTTTGATTGCAATGAATGTATTTACTTGCATATTACTTTCCAGTTTGTTTGGAAAATTAATTTTAAGTCACAATTAATTGTGACTGGGATTTTTATGTAATTAAAACACTAATTTCAAATAAAGACTAAATTTTTTCACTCAGCTTGGATGAACAAATTTTTCGCAGAACATGTAAAAAATATCTTAGAAAATCCATTGAAGGATTGAAGAGCGTCTGTTTATGGTAAAACCACTAAATTTTAAGTTAAAAGAACTGTATTAAAAACAAAATCCACTGTTATAGCACTTTTTAAATAATTACAAACTTGCATTTCTACGATTACAAGCATTAGCATTTTACTTTGTTCAATATCATCAATATAATAATTATTTGTTATTTATATAAAGATATCTCCGATAGATTACAAATCATCTAAAATTTTTATATCATTACTTCTTTACATGTCCAATAGTGGTCTCTCTCACTTTATCATTTATACAATCATTATAGAGAGCATTACCAACTTTATCATTACCGCAATATTTGCCATCACCAAATTGGTCTCATTAATTGTAATAAAATTCAATATTAATATATCGCGTGTTAAGGATATTTAGGTTTAACTTACTCCGCTTCAACATTATTGAATTTCATTATTACTAAAATGAAGCAAAGGGCAAACGAAGGGCATGTAACGATTAGTATAAAATTGGAGTGGTAGTTCAGGCATTGGCAATAACCTGTACAAACATTTCGAAGAACTTAAATACATGTTAAACCTTTAAATTTGATTTCCAGAAATAGCGGAGTTGACGCACAAATTTTCATCGGTAACCTTATACAGAAACCAGACGGTTCGGTATGCCGCACGAATGCACGCAATCATTGCTTGCCAGATGGAATTCCAACTCTACCCCATGGATATACAGTCCTGCCCTATTTACATTGAAAGCTGTAAGTTTTTGTTCAAGTAATTAAGTATTTCGAGTCAACTCTACTTAATAGTTTTAAGTCACGTGCTTTTGATACAGCAAATTAGTTTTGCTTTCATTAACCGATTTCGAAAATGTAAATACATAAAATCTTTATTACCTCCACATTGCTGCATGATAAATAAAAAAATCGGCCAAGTGCGAGTGTGGAACTCGCGCTCTGAGGTTTCCGTACAATTTCAATAAAAAGAAACACTATTAAATTTTGATTTTCGTGTGCGGGTTAAAATATTATCAAAAGCATTGGGGGCGTTTATTTCCGACATTAGTAATGCGTATTTCAATTGACATATTCAAAATTACTTACAAAATTAATATAAGAAAATATAAAACATTTTTAATGAAAAAAAGGAATAAAAAATAATTTAACTAAAATAATTTAAAGTCGGTGAACATATATTAATAAAAAAATATTGTCAAATATAGAACCTCCTTCTTTTTTTGGAGTCAATTAAAATATTTTCCAAGTTGTCATTTAACAACATGTCAACAGCCGTTGCTAAGATTTGCGATGACAGATTTTACTAACATTCGAATATGTTATAAGTATACACATCTTCGGCACAGATTTAAGCCCTGATGAATGTTAAGCTAGAGGGCTTTGAAAATTTGAGTAAATAGAAGAGGTGCCTTACTTTAAACCTTATTATATACCAGTCTAAAAATTAAAAATTTAACAAATTATTTAATGGAATTATATAACGGCTGCGGCTTTTCATTAAATTGACTTAGCAGTTGGATATATAATATATACATATTTGAGGAAATAGAGATTAAAATATTTTGTATAAATTTAAATTGATATCTTCACGTTTTTCACGGTTTTGCGTGACAGTCGAAAAAAGTTAATTATCTAGTAAACTAGAATTTTTTTTTACAGTTTTTATGCTACATTTCACGACACTAGGTCATTGGGAAGTACCATATAATTAATATTAGTGACCACAGTAACGGTCATATCTTTTTAATGCGTGACTTAGAAGTTTGATTTTTTTGACAGTCACACGCAGGATTGAGCATTTCATACCTCCACGCGATCCTGAGAAAAAGGGTTTTGACAGACGGACAGACAGACGGACAACGAAGTAATCCTATAAGGATTCCTTTTTTCCCTTTAATGTACGGATGTAATTATTAAATCTTCATTTATATCTAAATACAGCAACATTGTAAATGGAGCAAGCTCAGCTTTTTGCTGTGACGACAACGCTGGTTTTCAGCTTGCTTTAAAATAACCAGCGTTTCATGTAACGCACATTAATAAATATATTATATATTAAAAAAGGGGAAAAAATTAAACACGCGAAGAAAAAAATATCAAGAGAGCAATAATATACCTAAAACAAAAATCACCTAATTTTAGTAACTAATCAAAAAATTTAAAATTATAATTATTACACTCTACATCTACTCGTATTTGTTACTTCAATGTGGCTTCACACTTAATTTTGTGATGCAGTTGATAATTTTGCTTGTGTATTATCATGTATACAATGATAGCAATGAAAAAACTAATCATACTGATATAGAAGTAAAACATCCAGTTCCAGCTATTCCAAGAAAGAAAATTTATGTTTACTTTATACTAAAACTGTGTATTGTTTATCCGTAGTTCGACTTTTGTTTTCACCTTTGAGCTTGTGCCCTTCAAAGTTTCAAGTCCAATTGATCTCACTAAATTCTATTAAACTGCAGTCTGCTGGTTGTCAATAATCCGCACAAACAGACGTCATAGATAACAAGTTTCAGCAGAAACTTTAGCTCTCAATGAATACCTATAGTTCAATTAAGATGTTTCGAGTAATTTTTACTTGATATTTTCATATCATGAACCAAATCAATCGGCCATTATGACTAAAATACTTAGGATAGAGAGATATTTAGCAAAAGTTTTTGATGATTGATTGAGATATTTGATATCTATACTAATATTATAAAGCTGAAAAAAAATATTGTTTATTTAAACGCGCTAGTCTCAGGAACTGCTGGTTCGAACTGAAAAAATATTTTGATTTTGCATAATCCATTTGTCGTGGAAGAATATAAGCACGCACACGTCACGGACGAAGTTGCGTTGATTGGTTATATGAGTATAATTAGACAATTCCTTTGTTAGTTGTCTTAAAAAATATAAAACTGTAGTTATGATATATTTTCAGTTTCCTACAGTAATCAGAAAGTAAGATTTCGTTGGAGTGACGCCGGAGTAACTATTAACCCTGAACTAAAACTGCTGCAATATCACATCGGTGAACCTTTGCGGTTAGAAGAGACTAACGGTTATATGATTGATAAAGATGGTAAAACTCCTTTGGCTTATTATTTTAACATTCATCTATTTTCTAACATGAAGCTAATTATTATAAAGTTAATAATTAATATATCGCAAGCATGGTTTTCTTATTCTCTACCCAGATATTTGCATTGTTGACCATTATCTACAGATTCAGCAATAAATTCTAGAAGAAATGTACTAAAGCTACAATAACTTTCAGGGAATTACTCCAGATTGGTCGTGTACTTTAAATTTGAACGTCAAATTGGTCACCATTTAATACAAACCTTCGCTCCATCTTCTCTTGTGGTAATGCTGTCCTGGTTTAGCTTCTGGTTGGACCTGGATGCTATACCTGGTCGAGTGACTCTGTTAGTCACTTGTATGTTGACGTTGGTGACCATGTTTACAGGACTTAGAGCTGATATACCTCCAGTTGCATATGTAAAGGTAATAAATAATAATAATGCAATTTTAATATAATAAATAGTGATTCAACGCAATGTAAAAATACACACAACATAATAATATTACTTTGTTTACTAAATAATTAATGAACATTGTTACAGGCGCTGGATCTCTGGATGGCCGGCTGTATGATGTTCGTGTTTGCTGCTTTAGGAGAATTCGTTGTAGTGAAAGTGCTAGACAAACAGTACCAGATGAACAAGTCCAAGGCTCAAGAAGCGTTACCAAGAATTATACCAGTGGTAAGAGCTTATATCAATAGGAAAATAATTTAGAACAACTTGTTGGTTGAAAGAGGTCTGTCATCATATACCAGTGCTATAACTATGAAAAGTGGTCACTGTTTCCCAGAGGAATCACGAAATCTAGCTTAAATACGATGCCATGGAGGAACAGGAAATTAGAATCATCATCTTAACCCATTATTGGCTTTTACAAGTCTCTTTCTCAAAATGATATCCTACCCTCACCAAACATCGGTAATTTTCAATTTTCAATAGCAAATTAAGACTAACACCTCAAAATATTTTTTTTTATTTAAAAACAATCATAAATATCTGTCAAATGTCGGTTTGCAGAAGTACTCTCTTATCTTTTACAGCGTCTTAATGGAGAGAAGGGATCGTGTGGTACAGTGGCTGCGTGGGAAGGCAGTGGGGTTCGGTGTCGGAAGGTCGACCTCACGTCTCCTACTTCACCCCCACCATCAACCCCCGCAGTACATCCTGCTCCGGGAGCCCCCACACATTTAGTCGGCGTTGAAAGAAGGCAAAGCATATTACAAGTATGTATTCTCTGTTAGAAGGTAACCCTCTATAGTTGATATTGTCGATAGAGCCAGACCTTAATTGACATAAAAAATCAGAAAGATTACTTACATAGAATAAGAGAGGAATGATACCCATTACTGTAAAGCAATACGTACACACATACAATTTAGACTCAAAGCCGTTCAGCGCCTTGGATTTGCAACCAAAGTGTAGGGTTAAAGGCCATTTATATAATTACAATGCTAACCTTCGCTGCCCGAACACCAAAATTTATATATTGTTAGCACGTGGGTATACTTGAAATAATATGAAAGGAACTATTCGAGAACATTTATAAACGGTGTTGCTAACAAGATTAGTAACAATTCGCTATAATGAAGATTCAGTGGAGATGGCTTTGAGAAATACAGGTTAAAACTGCTGATATTTTATACTGGATATCATAATAATTGATTGCTTGATTTTACCACTGACTGTTGTAGTCATCTCCTGAGGATACTCCTCAGTAGACTTTGTGAAGTATTGGCACCTCGGGCCCACACGGGGCCAAACTATACAAATTCACGTGTCCTCCGCGGATTTCTTGTTATTTTAATTGATAATTTCCAATACCAGACACTATGCTTGGTCCCAACCTTCTGCCTGATTTGGCTTTCCAAGACCTTCGGAATATAAAAGTCAACGGAAAACATAGCTACCTTCGAGTATCCAAGTCCCTGATTAGTGCGAATGTCGAGAGAGAGACATGAAAAGAAAATTTATAATTCTACGAGTGTCCATGTCTTTGTTGTCCAAAATTGTTTGCTTACCTTTAACGATTTTAAGAGGATTTAAATAAAAAAATGTTGTTTCTTTAAAACTGTATTACTACTCGAATAGATAGACATCAAAATGGACCGTTATCTTTTAAATGTACTTCATAATTTTAAAGATAAATGTCCGAGTGCATGTAGTTGTCAATAATGACAAATACGACGAAAACATCAGTCAAAGATAATGTCGGTGAATGAAATCAAAGCGAAATATTGGTGCCTGAAATCTGCCAATGATATCTGATAACAGTAATAGGCAAACCTGAAGTGTATTATTTTTGTGTCATAAATACATAAATGTGTACACAAAAAGGAAGTAAGATGAGTGTCTGTCATAGACTAGGTCACATTAAGAGTTGTTTTTGAAATACACAATATATTACATATATTTTTACACAAGTACCTATTATATTCTTTATTGCACAGGAAAATAAAAATATAGTACAAGATGTTAAAAAGTTTGTTGCCATAGGCGAACTTATCTCTAGAAGAGATCTCTTCCAGTCAACCTGCAAAAGTGAAAGAAAGTGTCATAAAGCGGGGGACGTTAGTGCAAAACCAAGAGACCAAAAAAAAAAAAAAATCACGTAAATATAATAATACTAACATACATACATACATACAAGAATACATACATACATATATGTTATGGTAATAAATATAAATATTTATATATATATATATATACATATATCTATCATTAATAATATATAAATAATTGATGATTATGTAGTACGAGAGACTTGTGCAAGATAATGTTGTTTTAATTTACTTTTTGTCTGTAATTAAAAAAATATATAAATAAATAAATCTATGGACAATTTTACACAAAAACCGCGATTATTTCGGGTTAACAAACACTGATTTCATATTGCCTAAATCATAATGAACACTAATTGATGTAATTTTTCTTTTAACATGTTAGGGTGCTTGTCACTCAATCACCAAAAAACTGCTGAATAGATTTTAATGAAAATTTGACACATACATATTTTCTAACCTAGATTAACACATGCTTTTTATCCCTGAAAAATTAGTTATAAGCAATTATTTTGATCATAAAAGAGTTATTTTAAAAGTATACAACTATTACTGGCTATTTTCGAACAACGGAATAAAGCCGACTGCTGAGCCGGGTCTCCTCCTCAGAATGAGGAGGGTATTAGGCCATAGTCCACCACGCTGGCCCAGTGCGAGTTGGCAGACTTCACACACCTTTGAGAACTTTTTGGGAACTCTCAGGAGTGCAGGTTTCCTCACGATGTTTTCCTTCACTGTTAAAGCAAGTGATATTTAATTGCTTAAAACACACATAACTCAGAGTCAGAGGTGTGTGCCTAGGATCGAACCTCGGACCTCCCGAGTAAGACGAGAGATTAAAGACTATAATATCAAATAAATTTAAAAAGATATTTATATCCATAACTATTCAGAAATGAGAATATAATTATTTATTTGAGGTGCTAAACATAGTATGCATACCAAAACAACACTTTTTACAATTTAAGTCTGTCTGTTTGTTCCGGCTAATCTCTGAAATGGCTAAACAGATTTTGACGGGACTTTCACTGAAAGACAGCTGATAAAACAGGGAGTAACTTAGACTATTTAACATCTCGTTGCGTCTAATACGAGCGGAGTAACACGCGAAAGAAGTCGCGCGGGTCGACTAGTCTTATATATAAAATGCTCGTGTCGCGGTGTTTGTTACCGAACTCTTCTAAAACGGCTCGACTGATTTTTATGAAATTCTGTGTGCTTATCGGGTAGATCTGAGAATCGGCCAGCATCTATTTTTTATACCGATAAATGATAAGGGTGGTCCACCCCAAATTTTTAAAATTTATATGGCAAAACCACGTGTGCCGGGTCTGAAGCGTCATTAGCTCAGTGGTTCGGGCATTGGACTCACGATTGATAACTCGTGGGTTCAAATCCTGGACATTGGACTACTGGCGTAGCCCACTCCTGACACAAGCATTTTAGCTTACTAGGAGGGGTAAAGAGAATACTAGTAGTATGTGATCCAAACTGCTAGTAATCTTTTTTTTTTTAACAAACTAGTAACATATTATGTTTTTATTTTATTCGTAGGTTGCCTGGCTAGATGCAGACACAGGACAAGAGAGGGTGTTATGGCGGGAAATCGACAAGCTGTCCAGGGTAGTTTTCCCCGCACTTTTCCTGCTCTTCGTTACAATGTATTGGCCTGTTTTATTACTAAAAACAAAGGCTTCGTCATAACAATGTTGTACGTCCATACTATTAACTCAAAAGTAACTAATCTGTGACTAATGTTGTAGGCCTTACCTTAAAATGTATGACAGTGGTCATGATCATGTGGGAAAACCCCTATTACCTATCGTGACTAGCTACTTTGTCATAAACCATTCATTTTTAAGTTTAAACTATATGTAGTTTCTGAAATATTTAAAAATATACTATGTCTTTTGAAAAAAAAAAATATTTGAAGTTTTCTTGAAATTTTCGTTATATTATTTCAAATTCAATTAATATATTTTTAAAAAAAATTTTAAACAAGATTTTTAATATCCTAAGAAATCTAAAATATTAGGTATTGTAGTTGAAAATATTTTTTTTAGTTTATAATAGCTAATAATAATAATGTAAGGTCCATTTCATGCCTTATTTTATTTAGCGTCTAGAAAAATAATGCATATTTGTACATATATTATAAGATTGGTAGGTTTTAAGTGTGTACATTAATTTTTGGTAGTTTTATAGTAGAAATTATAATAAAATTGTATTTAAATTTAAAAAAAAAATATTGAGAGGCAAATTCCAAAACTTTTGTACTGAATTCAGAAAGGCTTTAAATAGTGGTCGACTTCAACAATATTTTTATCCGAAACCGAAATCTGAATACTACTTTCATTTTGACCTGAAATGAAGTATTTTTTAATTCTTAATATAGAAAATAATATTAATATATATAAAATTATAGTAATATAAAACTCAACCAATTGTCTCACTCAACCTCATACTTATGAGATACAGCTACACAAAATGTATCTTATGAGTTTAGTTTTTTTTTTAAGAATAGTAGCAATTTGAAAAAAAAATCTTTACCCCTTCTGGCTTAACTTAGATGTTTGAGACAAAAAATTGAAACAAAAACCGAACTTAGATTGGCCAAAAGTTGACCATTATCCAAGGCTGCGTTATCAAAAACATGCGAGGATGCATAACGGAGAATTTTGTTAAGAACCAATAGAGTCGCTCCATTGGCACACTGAGCCAGGCCAGGTAAATGAAGCGATTCTATTTTTTTCCTGTAGAAAAATATCTATAAACAGGCATAAAAAACTAGATACTTACCTCAACGAATCAAAAACGAGTTAGTGTTACATAAGTTAGTATTTAAAGGTGCTTCTTCATTTCATATTTAATATTGCAACGTCAGCAGCTTTAATTCATTGTGATAGTTTGATATTGTATAGCATAGTACAGTTTCATTATTGTTAATTATTAAATAATTATTATCGTTACGGTTTGACGCTTTCATGTAGATGGTAATTGCAGATTTTTTATTGCGTAATAATATCCATTTCATAATAAAAGAAAAAAATCAAACGGATAAGTTTAGTTGAAACAGAAACTTAAACTTTCCCCAAATATTTTGGCTGTTACTGTCCATTTTTTAAGGCAAAAAGAGAGAACGTTATGATGATATGGATGATATAGGTGATTATCCACCTGATGGTAAGTAGTCACTGTTGCCCATGGAAAGGAAGGACGGGAAAGTAAATAGAATAAAGTACCTGATGGTAATAGTTACTGTCGCTCATGGAAAGGAAGAAAGTAGAAGATTCACCTGATGGTAAGTGGTCTCTCTCACCCATGGAAAGAAAGGAAGGGGAAGTAAATAGAATGATCCAGCTGATGGTAAGTGATCATTGTTGCATATGAAAAGAAAGGAAGGGGGAGTAAATAGAATGATCCACCTGATGGTAAGTGGTCACTGTCGCCCATGGAAAGGAAGGAAGGGGAAGTAAATAGAATAATGTACCTGATGGTAAATAGATACTGTCGCTCATGGAAAGGAAGGAAGGAGAAGATTCACCTGAAGGTACAAGGGGAGTAAATAGAATGATCCTCCGTCGGTTAGTGGTCCTTCTCGCCCATGGAAAGAAAAGAAGGTGAAGTAAATAGAATGATCCATTTAATGGTAAGTGGTCATTGACGCCCATCGAATGAAAGGAAGGGGAAGTAAATAGAATGATCCATCTAATGGTATGTAGCCAATGTCGCCAATGGTAAGGAAGGAAGGGGATTAAATAGAATGATCCATCTAATGGTAAGTTGGTATTGACGTCCATAGAAAGAAAAGACGAGAAAGTAAATAGAATGATCCATCTGATGGTATGTAGTCAATGTCGCCAATGGTAAGGAAGGAAGGGGCATTAAATAGAATGATCCACCTGATGGTAAGTGGTTACTGTCACCCATGGAAAGAAAGGAAGGGGGTGTAAATATAATGATCCACCTGATGGTAAGTGGTCACTGTCGCATATAGAAAGGAAGGAAGGGGGAGTAAATAGAAGATTATGGTTTTAGCGGAGCCAAACCCAGTATCTAGAATCTGTTGAAATTGTAGTATTGATGATGGAGAGAAATTGGTCATAGTTTTATTTTTAATATATTATAAACTATAAAGAATCTGCAATTTTATCTAATATAGAATTCTATCACTGTTATTATTTAGTTTAAGACTGCTTTCTTCTTAATTGTGATATGATTAGCACAAATTGTGATCCGGGTATGTTTCATAGATAGATATTTAAATTAAATATATAAATTAGTGATTTAATATCCCATCAATTTTATATATATATGAATTAATGATTAATTCTTATATGAATGTTAAGTGATTGTTTGAAATTAATAAAATACTGAAATTGCTTGTATTTGTGAAATTTATTGGAAAATTCAAAAAATATCAATAATAAAATATCATATTTATTATTATGTATTAAAAATTTTCAAAATAAGCAGCTATTTATTTCATACGAAAATGAGTTTTTGGAAAAAAATTTCATTATAAAGTTTTTTGTTAACTTGAATATAAGATTCAAAACACATTGTTAGTATTAATTATATCTTTATTTTGATAATGTGAACGTACGTTACCACGGTAATGTAAAGACATATTATGAACTAGTAAACCAATCTGACTTCGCACGAGTCCAATTTTCTAAATATATTTTTTTTTGTATGGTAGATAAGGTGCAACGAGCAGATGGTCCACCTGATGGTAAGTTGCAACCATCGCTCATGGTTGATGGAAGAGAATATCTCTTGTTTTGTCGATTCGTTTCTCGATCTCGATCATTCTAGAAAATAGAGTGGGGAGGGGGAGTGTAGAAATAAATGCCGCGGTTTCAGCAGACCCTGAGCAAGAGCCCAGACTCCACTAGATCCGCATCCGTCGGGGAACAGATCTCCTACCACCAAGGACCCCCTGGTTACTCGACTCGTACGAGATGCTCTCCCAGCGGCAGAGGGGAATAGTATTCCAACCCATCCCCTCATGGGTGAAAATATATTGAAATTAGAGGTATAGCTACCAGCATTTAAGTATAGGTTTGACCTTGAATGCTCAAAAGTCACAATTAGGGGCGCGAGAAGCGCGTCACACGATTGGTTCTTAGGCAATATTTCAGTTCCTGCGCGTCTGGTATTTGTCTAAATAGTAAACGTCCCGGACGGAACTGCCAATACAGGCACACAGTACACTTACATTGCGCTACTTTCCCCCATTACTTTTTTTCTCAGAGCTAAAGTTAGCTGCCGGTTTCTACAACATTTAACATAGAATGTTACGAACTCAAATTGGATCAAGTTACATCTTGATCGAGCTATTTTTCGATGTACCGACAATGTGTTTTGATAAAAGAAGCAACAGCTGTTATGATTGTGAGCCTTAATAAATTTATTGAATTAGTTTAAATAAAAGATTTAAAACAATTTTATTTGTTTCTAAATATATTAATAAGAGTCCCACCTCCTGCACGATAAAAGTAAAGGTACTATGAAATGGATCATATTTTTTAAAATAATAGAATAGGGGAATGTGTTGGTGAGTGAGTGGGTAGAAAATTGAGTGCAGGAGTTAGTTCGTGAGTTGTGTGAGTGTTTGAGTGCTGTTGTTAGTAGCACGGGTATTAAGTTAGTAGGTGAGCAAGTTTGTGTATAAGAAGTGTGAGTGGATATGAAGTTGGTGTATGAGTGAGTGACTCGATGTATAATTTTTAACGTTGCCTATATATGCTAGTAGTAAATATTTTATAATATCTATTACATAATAGGACAGACTCATTTCATTTGTAATATTGAGGATTGAATTCCAAACCAGTTTGCAATATATTGAAATCTTATACAAGTTTCGTAATCTACGGGAATGTTTATTGTGTTACATGTGGCAATATAACTTTATAAGATCTTTTCGTTGTATTTTGAGTATTAATTAGCGTACATAAAGATTGTTTGTGTAGACAACACTAAATTAATACATAGTAGCACTCATATTCTTTAAGCCGTTGAAGCGTTCCACTAACCACCAGCTGGCAACGGAGTCAGTCTTATATATTTTATATTAATTTTGAGGTTGAAATGATGGCATCACACCCTCAACACATAAAATATATTAAAGGTTAACTTGTCGCCTATGGAGACTTTCACTGATTATCTTCGTTATTATCAGCTCCAAGCTCCAAGATAGCAAAAGAAAATATTGTCACTCCTTACTAAATATACCTAGGAGCCGTTCAAGTATTTTATGTAATTGTAAACCCCCCCGCCTCTAGTTCAGCAAACAAGTAAGCAAATCAAGGTCTCCCCCTCTCCCCTTTAATGCTTACGTAATACTTGAACGCCCCCTACAAAGTATTATTCTGATACAAATACAAGCATATTACAAATGACTTTGATCTGGAGGCATGGTAGTATCTCCGTCAAGTCAAGCAAAGCATAATCTATAAAGTTCTTCTCTCAAAGTAACTCATGGCGATATTGTAGTTGTAACTGATGTCAATGATAAAATAAAGTAAAAGTTTATTTATTTAGCTCTTCCATAACTGTTACAGTTATATTAAATACTTATATTTAGCCTATTATAATAATACCAAGTAAATCAATTTAACTATTTTGTGTATCTTAAACACTTTACATAGCAGTAAATATTTTTTATATAAATCAAAAATAGATATAAGAAGAGCTAAAAAACTCGTACTGAGTTGATTTTATGTTACAAGTGCCTTCACTATTATCTTCCGTCCTGTTTCATTTGCTATCTAGTAGTCTAAAAATTTCCATATAAAAAGATTAAGAGGAGATGGAAATCCCTGGCTGTCTATCAGTCCATTGTTTAGAAAGATTTAGGGAATTATTAAATTATAATATGTATAAATATTATATTAAATCTTTAGTACAAGAAATAAAATTATTAAATAGGTGCTTATAGCATTATCACAACCCTTTAATGTCTCCCTCCTCAGAATGAGGAGGGTGTTAGGCCATAGTCCACAATGGCCAAGTGCGAGTTGGTAGAGTTCACATACCTTTAAGAAGTTTGGAGACCTCTCAGGAGTGCAGGTTTCCTCACGATGTTTTTATTCACCGTTAAAGCAATTTCTTAAAACACACATAACCAGAAAAGTCAGGGATGTGTGCCGAGGATCGAACTTGGACCCTCCGAGTAACACACCTGTCTCTGAACCACTAGGCTATCCTTACTAAAATAACTGACTTGGTTCTACATGAGATCTCAACACTTAAAACATACTATCGTCTCCACAAAGTGAGTAATAGTTTCATAATAAGATCCCACAGACTATATTAGACTTGCCACTTCAGCAATTTAAAACTCTAACAAAAAAGTGTTTAGTAAATAAAGCTAACTACTCTGTACACGATTATTTGAATGATGACAAAGCTTGGATTCAAAATGACGTTGATGCTCAGCTGAATCATTATACCTGTGTAAAACAGACTGATATAAACAATGGCATTTTGAAAAGAGCAACTGTTGAGTTTCTTGCCAGTTCTTCTCATCAGGAAACTGCTTTCCGAACTGGTGGTAGTTTCAGACAAACCTACTGTTTTTACAAGTAAAACTAAAATAAGCATGTTAAAAATAGATAAGTACATGAACATAAATAGTATAAAGTACCATAATATTACTACACCATAGATGCATAGGAAACGATGTCAAGGTTGCGCCTTACAATGCATACCTTCACGGTTTACGCTCCCGTAGACATACGTTGACAAATAATATACAGATGCAATTAAGATGAATAACTAAAGCATTGAAAAACATACAACATACTAGTCGATCCGCCCCGACATTGCGCAGATACAATTTAACACGTAGTCTACTTAGACTTAACATAAAAACAATTAACTTTCCCGCGGGAACTATGATTTTTTCCGGGATCAAGTATCAGTCTGATAAATTTCATCGAAATCCGTTCTGTCGTTTTTGTGAGATTAAGTAATACTACCTCTACGTGAACGAACAATGGGGGCCGTAATCAGATTTTTTTGAAATTATCGCCTTACATGTCAGCAAAAGCAAGCAAAGCCCTAACCTAACCCTAATCCCCTTGTTTACGTAAACATTGATGCATGGATTTTTCTTCCTCCTCATTCTGGGCAGGGACATTCATGTCTCTATGTACATGTTTACTTTTTATCGCTGACGTAATCAACATGCAGACTCTCCCACCATCCCCCATGACATCTAAAGTAAGCAAAAAGAGGATCCCCCCGCACCCCTTTAATGCTTTGTTTTAAATAAATCGAAGCGAAACGAGGGCGGTCCGTTCGTTTTGCCATACAGTGCTATCAGATAATTTTATGAGGGGATTCTAAGCAGCGCCTGGAGCTTGTGACTTAGTCTTTCCGCCGTTCACATGTATCACACAAATATTAAGTTAATAGTTATATACCATACGAGCGGCCTGCCCTCGCTTCGCTCCGGGTATTTAAAGCAATATTATAATTGATATCCTCGATTTGTCTATCTGTAATTTTTCATTATTTGCAAAAAGAGAGAGAGTGAGAAAAAGTTATTATAAGAAAAATGATATAAAGAAAAAGATAAGAAAAGCGACTGATAATATAAGAGAGAGGAGAGAGCAAAAATAAAATTGGATAAATAAAGGAGAGAGAGATATCGAAAGAAAGAATCCGAACAGAGACTACTCATTCTGAACAGAGATGAAGATAAATATTGAAGAGAGAAAAAAAAGAGAGCATTATAGTATATAAGAGGAAGAGAGACTATAGACTTCTCTCAGTGAAAGAATTTTTAAAATCGGATTAGTAGCAACAAATCAGACATATTCTATTATTTACAAAATGCATATGGCAACACTAAATCATCTATGTCACTCACGAAAAGTGTAGTTTGCTATCTATAAAAAAAAATTAAAATCGGATTAGTTAAATGACCGTATCTTTTTAATTAGAATATTTATGGCAACACCACATAGCCTATGTTACTCGGAAAGGATGTAGCTTTCTATTAGTGAAAGAATTTTTAAAATCGGTTCAGTACTTTTCGAGCCTATTCGCAAAAAACAAACATACAAACAATCAAATCTTTCCTCTTTATATAATAGTATAGATATAGATAAGTAAAAAAGAGGATACACGAGGTTATCTCTTGTTTTATGGATGGTGTCTACTTACCATCAAGTGGACCATCTGGTCGTTTGCACCTTATCTACCATAAAAAAAAAAACAATAAAATGAAATTTAGAAATTAACTACTTTAATAAATTAACATTGTTTCTCTTTTAACACGTGTTAGCAACACTGTTTATAAAGTATACCGACGTGAAGACAATATATAACCTTCAGTGCGATAGTTTAGTCTCAGTCTCTCTGGGTTTTTCGTGCAGTGAACATGGAAGTTAGTGTTATAGTGTCGTGATTAAGGTTACCCTTCTCGAGGTCCACGTAAGTTTACTTTATTATCTATTGTCGTTAGCGAGGTCGAGTGGTGGAGGTGAGAGTTAATATATTATGAAAGAGCTCTTTAAACCTGCTCCTGGGTCTCAAGCCCCGGGCACCGCTCGCCTCAGTCTAAATTGCATGTGTATACGTGTTGCTGTACAGTAATGGGTATCATATATCATATCTCTCAATATCTATAGCACATGTAGCCTTTAGAAAGTAATTCCAGTATTAATCAATCAACCAGTTGATAATATTATATGAGGTTCTTTTTTTACTATACTTAAATAAAGACAGACATTTTTAGAAGAAACTGAAGATGAAAAATTACAGAAAAAATTCCTATATAAAACAGCAGCATAATTCAGACATCATGAAAATCACGTACAATACTCGTGATATCTGTTTATAACTTTGTTTTCCTTGGTAGTTCCTTTTATTTTATTTAAAGTATACCCACAAAGTATAAGTATACCCACATACAAAAAGTTTTATATAGTGATCTGGCACGGTATGAATAACTTGGTGTCATGAGTCTGGGACTCCATTAACATAGTTTAGTGTGCTTGCTATTGGTTACTCTGTTTCCGTTTGATGTTAATATTATTATTGTCTTTTGCATTACATATAAATCGAACTTGACCTTGACATACTTATCATCGATGTGTCATGGAATTTACAAAGATCCTAAAAAACTTTACAATGCTGAGTAGTGACGCAATAAATTGCTAATTCGACTAAATATATTTTATCCAATGACGTAATACTCATCTATGAAACAGGCGTTCCAAGGTATATGACGCATCTCTCTCTAGCTTAACTAACAATTTTAAATAGGATCAAAAAACCCAATTTTGTTATCCACACCGTTTATTAATTACTATTAGAGGGTAATTCATTTTATCTTATTTCGAGTAGACAATATATATATGTCAGAACAGAGAGACATTAGGATCTATTAATGAACCAAATCTTACGATTCTGTAGTTTTTAAACAGGAACCCAGGCAGTGCCTTGGACTTGTGCTATCCTTTATATGATCATAACACTCACATCCACTGCCTGGTCTCACTGTTTGTCTTAGGTTAGGTTAACATAAGGCTAACCTAACCTAAACCTAACCTAAGATTGTGTTAACACATCTAAATACAATGTAAGGACTAACAACAAGTCCTCTTTATTACGATCCTACCCTAATTATAGCCCGACATATATAATATCGGAACGAAAAGTTCCGATAGGATTGAGCCAGTCTGTGAAGTAGTGTCTTGTGTGGTTGGTAGCATGGTGTGGCTATTATCGAAGAGCACATGAGTAATGTACTTTATAATTTTAATACTTGGTAGCGAGGTCGAGCGGCGAAAGTGCGAGTTTGTGCATAGTAGATGTCTTTAAACATACTCCTGCGTCTCAAGCACCAGGCATTACTCGGCTTCCATTTAGATAACAAGTTAATATTGTCGTTTGAGTGTTACTGCTAGATATATATTTTTAATATATCGATGTTAGTTTTCTAAAACACTATAGTACTATACAGTTCACTAAACATATATTTTTATCATTATCCCTCAGGAACTATGAATTTTTCAGAGATGAAAGTAGCTTATGTGCTAATCCTGGTTACAAAGTATTTGTGTGCCAAATTTCATTGAAATTCGTTCAGCAGTTTCAGTGTGATTGAGTAACAAAAAACATGACCACTTCTTTTTCTTTGGGTTACATCGAATACCTTAACAATTCGTATCTGTATATATGTAAAGTATCTGTGGGTCTTGAAATTATGACCTTCGGACCTAAATTTTAAATAGAAGCTCTTACATTATAGTAAGGGACTAAAGGTTGATAGATGACCTTTCATGAGTTATCAAAGATATCTCTTGAAATATAAAAAACCATTTATTGTGACAATTCAAAAGTCGTAAATCAAACAAAACTGGAAAAAATATTATTGTAATTCTCAATAGTAATGTTCTTTAAAGATACTGACTAAGGCTGTGTTTCCACCAGAAACAAGCGAGGTTGTGTAGCAAGGGATGTGTTTGTTGATTTCTTCAATTGACACAGTCTGAGCGAGGCTAGGTAGATGAAGCGATTTTATTAGTTTTTAACAAACATCCCTCGCTACACATCCTTGCATATATCTAGTAGAAATTCAGCCTTAAGGTCTATCAAATAAATGTGGCCCAGACCACCAAGTGGCTAGGGAAATTTACGAGGTAGGGGATACTAGGAATTTTACTTGCGGGAAACAGTTGACCGTTCATCTTAGTTTACGTCTAAACAGACTTCAGTATTTTAGTAAGAAAAATATTTGGTATCTGTAGTTTAATGTGATAAAATGTAAAATATGTTTCTCCTAAAATTTTGTGACTCATCATTCCTATGGGTGTATAGATAAAAATCATATAAAGAATATATATTCTAAAAATTTCGAAGTTAACTTAAGAAATACTTAAGAATACAAACAGCAAACGGAAGTGTGATTGAACATACCACTCACGCCATCTGCTGACGGATAAATAGTATGTCTGTATGTTACGCTTTCACGCTTAAATCACCGAACCGATTTTAAAAAAATTTGGTACAGATATAGCCTAGAGCTAGGAGGAGGATATAGGCTATGTTTTATCGCGAAAGAAATAACTTAAAAGGGTTCGAATCCGTGGCCGGAGGTACTGGTCGTTGCGGCTACTCCTTTGTTTGCGGAGAGGACTTGTGAGAGATCTCGAGGTATACGGGCCGCTTATAACTCCTTCGGGGGCTGGATGTTTCAATTGATTAGTCCTGGTAGCATGCAGGTAGTTGTACCCGCAGATAGTATGCTAACACGTTCCTGCGGCGCCTGACATACAGCAGGGTCAGTGATGGGTTTAAAAAAAAGGTGTGTGTGCGATTCACACACGATAGAAGTGAAACTTCAGTAAATCGACAAAAGAATGAGATGAATATATATAATAATATAAAATAGTATGTATATTTCTGTCTCATTCTTTCCTACACATTTTTGTATTTGTGTCTCTTACCTGTCGTTTTTTCCGTTGCATCCGGTTTGAAATCACAACGATTCTAAAGAAGTTTCACTTCAAAATGTATAAGTGACAACAAAATTAACTAAAGGGTAAGTATAACAGATAATTCATAACAGTTTACAGCTTCAAATATTATTTTTAGGACTGCTATAAATATGGAGAGAAATATGATACCCATTACTGTACAGCAATACGTATACACATGCAATTTAGACTGAGGCGAGCGGTGCCTGGGGCTTGAGACCCAGGAGCAGGTTTAAAGAGCTCTTTCATAATATATTAACTCTCACCTCCACCACTCGACCTCACTAACGACAATAGATAATAAAGTAAACTTACATGGACCTCGAGAAGGGTAACCTTAATCACGACACTAACACTAACTTCCATGTTCACTGCACGAAAACACCAGAGAGACTGAGACTAATCTATCGAACTAAAGGTTATATAATGTCTTCACGTCGGTATACTAGAAATAATATAAAATGATCTACCCGCTACTAGTACTTTATAAACAGTGTTGCTAACAGGACATCATACAAACATAAAAAACAATGTTTATACTAAAACATGTCACGTACAATATAAGTGTATTATGCAATACATCCGTTCTTGGATATAAGAATTTAATCACACAATCGGGTAACGGTTACATACCCATACTAGTAGTAACCTATAAATTATAACCCAGTTGAGGTATCTAGGTATATAGCGAACCGTAAATGTTTACAAAAGTTCCAAGAACGTCGATCTCTATTGAGTAATGGATGCACAATTAGCCTTAAAAATATCCCAATTGAATAAACACTCATTTGAACATTTTTTTCACCATAATGTTAGAAACACTGTTTATAAAGTAGTAGTATCGGGTAGATCATTTTATATTATTTCAAGTGTACCGACGTGAAGACAATATATAACCTTTAGTACGATAGATTAGTCTCAGTCTCTCTGGTGTTTTCGTGCAGTGAACATGGCAGTTAGTGTTATAGTGTCGTGATTAAGGTTACCCTTCTCGAGGTCCACGTAAGTTTACTCTATTATCTATTGTCGTTAGCGAGGTCGAGTGGTGGAGGTGAGAGTTAATATATTATGAAAGAGCTCTTTAAACCTGTCCTAGGTCTCAAGCCCCAGGCACCGCTCGCCTCAGTCTAATTTGCATGTGTATACGTATTGCTGTACAGTAATCGGTATCATATGTCTCTCCATGTTTATAGCAATAATCATTTTCAACTAAGTATATTCGGGGGTACCTTTTATTTTATTCCAAAACTACCTATATATAAACTCTGTTTCGATAGATTTGAGCCAGTTGTCAAACGGAGCTCGCTGGTGATCATTATGACTGTGCTGTGGTGTGGTATCTTGATGCTGGGTCTCCGTTAATAAGGTTGGAGTAAGTGTTTAATATTAGTTACTCGGTGTTCAGTTATAAATTTAGAATATTATTTACTAGTCGACCCGTCCCGGCTTCGCTCGGGTGCAATTTAACCCGTGTATTTGGCTGTAACCGCTATGTCCCTGCATTTTAAATCTGTTATATCTTCGGAAATATTCATTTAAATTTCATGCTGTAAAGGGCCATATTGATCTATATTAAGTGCACAATGTACTTAATTGGATAAGGATTAATGCTGTAATTGCTTAAAATCGCTTCGTAAATAAGCCATTATTTCTCCTAAATAGTAAAGGATAAAAAATGGTTATTGTGGGTTATCACTAAGAGATAGACATATACAATCGCTATACTTTTTTGTAGACCTTTTGAAGTTGTACAAGACTGTAGTACATTATTTCGATCTATCTCGTAGGGTTCAGCCAGCGTTGGCAATGTAAGCGCAAAAAATGTGTTTATTTACGACATCACATTAGAAACCTCTGAAATTATCAGTGTTTCTCTACTATAATATGTATGTATTATACATATAAACCTTCCTCTTGAATCACTCTATGTATTAAAAACAATCGCATCAAAATCCGTTGCGTAGTTTTAAAGATTTAAGCATACATAGGTATATAGGGACAGAGAAAGCGACTTTGTTTTATACTATGTAGTGATGTGCGTGTTGCTAGTTCTTTTCAACAGATAACTCCATTTCAACCAAGCTTCAAACAAACTGACCGATCAATTTTTGACGCATCAATACTAATAGATACTGCTATCGCTACAAAGAGACAAATATGTGACTAACAGTTTTTTTTAGATTATCTGTTAGGACATTTTCGTTATATTATAAAACAGTCCATATTATAGTAGGTCAATGTAGTTTTTGATGAATTGTCAAAAGCATATAAGTCAGTGAACTTCCAACATTAAAGGTAATTACTCAACCCAGATTCATAGACCTCCCACCTCCAACAACATGTAATCATTTACGGGGAGATTGGCAAACATTGGGGGTCTAACCACTGGTTCGGTGCAAGGTTGCGCTTGCGCATTCGCGACGTCTTACAGTATACTGTTGACTATTGTGTGTGTAGCACGTGTTTAGTGATGAATAGTGTATCGATTGTGAACTATAATTAAGGTATGTTTTTTTTAATTTTGTCAAAAAAATTTAACTATTTATTTTTTAGCACTATCACTGCATTTTTTTTATTATTTCGGTATTTTTGATTTCGGAGGTCTGATTCAATTTTTTTTTTCAATATTAAAACTAATGCTAAATGTATTTTTATAATCATTTTTTTAAGAAAATGTATACTATGCGAGATATTAATTTATTAATTTAATTCAGATTAAAAAATAATAGAAATAGGTAATTAAATATTTTTATTAGAATATTTTATTTTCCTTAAATTTGTTGAAATAAACAGAAAGATATTTTTATGTTATACATTTTTATTACATATTTGCAAAAGTTAATTACTGATTACACTCAAGTTGTACAACGTGACGCTTTAGTTTAATTTAGTGGAGTATTTGCTTTTTTAAAAAGGTAATTGACTTTCTCTAATATTACTTTTAATAAAACTAGTAGCTGTAAATAAAATAAAAATTAACTTAATATTATTTCGAAAAATATAAGTTCTTAAAACTAATTTAAAAAAATAAAATTACTAATTATATATTATAATAAATAATTTTGTTATGTATTTAAAAATCAAGTTATATTCGTCATTAACGTTAATATCGCTATCGATTGGATAAAAAAAATTAATTTCCCTTATAATCATTCCTGCAATGATAAAACTTCAAGTAATTATACTTTAATTTGATGATAATTATGTATAGTAATAATTATCTGTATAATTAATTCCTCAAAATAGAAGGTTAACACTATTAAATAAGGAAAGGACAAACTAATAGTCTGTAAGATAAGTTACTGAAAGAAGAATTTTCTGTACACTGTCCTCATGTACACTTGCAATCGCAAAATATGCTATTAGTTTTGATCTTCAGTCCGTCCCTTGCAAGGGAGCCAACTTGTATATAATATATTGATTCAGTTTTGTCAACTTATACGCAAACTAGGGTAGCCAGGATGAACCTGAACCTTTTAGTACCTAAATATACCAACTTATGTATGTCGGAGAACGAAAGGTATTGAAATATTAAAAGGGAGACTATATTCATTCGGTTATACACATTCTAGATACTGTTAAAAATATAAATGCATTATATACAAATATTGTATAGTATATTATACTATAATATTTTTCCTATACTCGAGGGTATCTGGTAGAGAAATAAGTTATCCTGTGTGCTATAAATTTTGTATAGAATGAATTTTGTATAGTATTAATGTAAATAAAATGATCATTTTATCAACATTATAGTTAGTAGTATTTTTCTCACACTGAGTAATTAAAATGTTTCATTACTTTATTACGCAATTGAATGCTTAAAACATTATATAGGTATTATGAAAAAAAAAATATTTTATAGTGCAAATTAGTATGTAGTTTAGACAGTTTAGATAGGAAGTCGAGCAGTAGGAGTTTGGGGCTTGTGACCTACCTAGAAGCTGTCTCAATCAAAAGTATTGCTAGCTTTGTTGTAAAAAAAAAAATTTTTACACTTATTGATTTTTATCGATATTTATAATTGATTTTTCAATGAAATACTTAATGTAAATTTTATTTTCACGATTTCCTATGATATCAAACATATTTAGACGCTGTAGACAATAATAATAATAAATATTCTTTATTGTACACCAAGTAGAAGTTGGGAACACAAATTACAAAAGAAAAACGTACAATAGGCGGCCTTATCGCTTAAAGCGATCTCGTCCAACATTAAGATGGAGTTGTTTGTTAAGAAATAAAAGAATATTGGTAGGTGTACTAACCAAAAGAAAAGAAAGTTTATATAATAAATATAAATAAATAATTAAATGTAAATATATATAGATATATATGTCGGAGAATAGTAAAAGGTTGTCGATTAAATCGAATCATCTCGACCCTCGACCCTTTATATGCCATCGACAGTCTGACTGAAGTCTTAGTCGTGCGCGGTCTCTCAAGAAGTGAAGTAGTGTCTAAATAGTGATAGTGTTGTGCAGTGTTGTGTTAGTGCTAGGAGTGCTGTCCGATCAAGGTCACGTGAGTACCTTACAATGTAATTACCTCGTCTTGTGTTAGGTTAGGTTTATGTGCGTTTAACCTTGGGTTTAAATAGAGAGCCTAGCAGTGGAGGCGAGTGTTGTAATTACTTAAAGGAGCTCCTTAAGCCTACACCTTGGTGACATGTCCAAAGCACTGCTTAGATTTCTCTCGTAATTGTTAGAGATCATATTTGATCATTTATCGGTTCAGTAGAAGTATCTACGTTGCGTTTACCCAATATTCCACTCATTACCATCACCCCCTTGTAGTGTTCCCCAATATTCCCCATCTTCCTCCTTCCATCTCCTTTTCATCATTTTAAAATCCCCGACATATATATAACAATATTAATATATATAACACAAGTACATGACGTTAAAAAAAAAAAATACAAATAACTTATGGTACATCAACTTAGATCGACAAATAATTATATTTTATTATTATCCCGCCGAAACTATGAATTTTACCGGGATAACAAGCATGTGCCTAAATGCCAAATTTCAAGGAAATCCGTTCATCCGTTTTGAATGGTTTAGTTAACATACATCCAAACATAAACTTTCACATGTATAAAGTTTTATATGGTTTATTGACATGCATTTTGAAACTATTGACAGAATAAGATTCAGGATTTAATATCGTTCCCTAAAATTCTAGACTACTACTACTATTCCAGAAGGGCGAAATTCAGGGACTTCCTTTTATACCATGTTTCATACTTTACCAGTACTGATCAAGGTTTTTTTGCTTAGTCATAACCAGCAAGCCGTATCTAAATGCATCATTTCGATTTAAACAGTTTCATTGTCAATTAGCAACGTTAAACATTCCAGTATAGTAGGCGACAGCTAACTTTACGTCTAAGCAAAAGCAGTGGGGAAAAGTTGCGCATTGTGAGCGTGCTGAGTGCCTATATTGGAAGTTCCATCCGTGACGTAGAAGACGCGCGGGAACTGAAACGTCGCATAAGAACCAATTGCGTGTAACGCGCTGCTCTCGCCCCGCGCTTTAAATATTTACTGAACTATAAGGGTTAGAAACTTGAAATTTTGCACAAGGGTTCCTTTTATAATGTAGGGGAGCACTAAGTAAGGATTTTTGGAAATTCGTCGCCTAAGGGGGTAAAACGGGGGTGCAAAGTTAGTATGAAACTTTGCCGTTTTTGAAGTTATTCAAATGAAATTCAGTATGAAGGTTCTTCATTGAAAGTCCTGTAACACGTGTAAAATATTTCTTCAAAAGTCATCCCTTATGGGAGTGAAAGGGGGGTGCAAAGTTAGTATTGACTACCTCATAAAAATATAACAGCCTCGATATCGCAAACGAAGTTGCGGGTAAATGCTAGTAAGTAGTAAAAAAGACGCTGCTTGACTTTTCTGAGAGTTCATATTTCAACCAATTTATACAAAATTTTAAAAATTTTACACTTAAACCTTCCTTATAAATCACTCTATCTGTTGGTGAAAACTGCATAAAAATCTGTTCAGTACTATTTTGAGTTTATCGCGAATTTACCAAACACAGTGTGGGAGTTTGTTTTTTATAAAATGCTGTGATTCATATTTCACAAATGGATTGCGACATCTTTAATTCGAATATAAAACATCGAACAACACTCAATTTGTTAAAATTCCTTTTTTTTAGCACTAGGTAATTTTTTTAGTACAAAACTGAACTAAAAAGAATTATAGCAGTATTGATCACATAACCCTTCCAAGTAAGCTAAATAAAAAGGCTTGTATTAAGAGTGGGAGCCGTAAAAGATCGAATACTATTGGGCAATATATTAATGTAAATATAAATCTTTAGGAATTAAAAAACTCGTATGGACCCTGAAATGTATTTAGGCATTCGTGGTCGTGTAATAAACCAAATGTCAAGGTTGTGGTTACTTTACCTATACTGTTAAAAACACTGAGTGACGCGATTTCAGTACCAGAAAAACTGATTGCTAATATTGTTTTCCAATAGTTTAGGTATATACACTGAAAGTTTTTTTTTATATCTTGTCTAGTTTGTGAGAAACAAAGTTCATTTCAGAATAATATTTTTATGATTAATCACAAAGTATTCAAGATAAATACTAAATTTTTGTAACGTTTGTTAACATTGCCTTCTTAGACTTAAATTGCATTTTGATAAAAATATATTTTACATGCTAAAATAAATGGCATTCGTGAGTAGGAATGTTAAATGTAAAATACACTTTAAATGTTATATACAAATACAATTGCGATAAAGAACAATTGCGATTACTACGGTAGATAGCAAAAAAATTTAAATTACTAGTGACATTCATACCGATCTTATAAATTATCTCATGACATGCATGATACGTAATCTTTCTACAAATAAAGATTTATTAAGTAAAGAAATCATCTGCAAATCTGCAATGCACTGCTAGCCCGACCATGTTTGTAAAAAACTGTTTACAGGAATGTCAGGGTCAGGTTAGGCCGAGATTATACAAAGTTAAAGCCTTGCTTAAGTTGGCAAACGTCAGTATCTACTATATATAACGAATAATTAAGCTCAACAGTTTTTCATCCCTCATGCACAGATACCAAAATAAAAAAAATAAACAATCACTCTAAGAGACCATGCGTGAAACTAAACTCTTATCTGTCGGTAAAGAGAATATAAAGGGTCAAAACAGTGGTAGGAACAACGTCCTACAGGTGAGGTAGAAGTAAACCAACCCTATTGGTTGACCGCCGTCAATCAGAGGCTGTCAAATCGAAGGAAGTGCCGTAGATGGCGCTGGCGTTCCGATTATTTGATAACTCTTTACTCGCCATCAAAAATATGCAATGGAAGTGATTACATATATTGTTTATTATCATCCTACCCTTACTACATCCCGACATATATACTCAAACTCAAAATATTTTATTTCAATTAGACTTTTGTATGAAAGTACTTTTAATACGTCAAAAATTGGTCGGTCAGTCAGTTTGTCTGAAGCTACCACCAGCTCGGAAAGCAGTTTTCTGTTGAGAAGAGCCGGCCAGAAACTCAACAGTCGCTCTTTTCAAAAAACCATGTTTACATAGTCTGTTATACAAATCATTTAGCTTGAAAGTCAACGTCACTTAGATTCCAAGCATTCTCATCATTTAAGTAATCCTGTACATTATAGTACGCTTTATTTATTAATGATTTCTTGATACGAGTTTTAAATTGTTGAAGTGGCAAGTCTAAATGCGAACACCAAGCCCCATGAAGCTATTACTGACTTTGTGGAGACGATAGTAAGCCGTTACAAGTTTATTTCTGTTTCTAGTATTAACATTATGTTTGTCACAAATTTGTATATAAACAACGGGCGAAGAATGAACTAGTCTACAATATAAAGAGTAAAATTAATAAGTTTTTAATATAATATTTTATACTAATTTATAATATAAACACGTACAAGTATTCGCTTCATACCAACACGACACGTACATTTCAAATAACGTCAAACATTTCGCTTTTAGTTTTCCTCTTTCAGTTATATTACGTGGAATTAATATTTCACTTTTGAGTGTAAACTGAACAGAAGACTTTAGATGTATTACTACGATAGACAACATTAAATAGTCAGTAATGGCAAAGATTTTGTTATATTAACTATACTTTTCAAAATAGGTAATGATCTTGCATCAATAACGGTCTATCATTAAGCTGAAGTATCTGGGTAAGGAGGCATCATCTTCTACCCCTTGGCTCATTCTGGACCGACTCGATCTCTCGTACCTTTATGATAAAATCATTTGGATAAGTTTGAAGACCAAAGATATAATGACCATACCTCTTGTCTTGTTATCATAGAAACCTAAAACCTCTCACGTTTATATATGTAGATGCTCAATTAATTTTCATTCTAGGGGTCGATATAGGATTTTTGGGAAAATGCAATAAAACACATAAAACGATAACTGTTTATTAGTAATAAATAATTAATTCTCGTGTTTTATTAAGGCACTTAAGTATATAATAACTTCCATGTTAGTCATTTCAGCCTAAAACTTCCCAAGAAATTGTTTAAAAGTTGAAGGTATTTATACAATTACCAGATAAATAATTATATTTGTACAGTAACTGGATGAATGTATTTCTATTTATGTAACAACTAAATCAATAATTTTAAATTTTTTATCTGCATATTTGAATCAATGATTAGAATCAATATCCTTCTTCTTTTAACCTGACTTCCCAATTCATGGGAATTTATTAATTTTTGTCGAAATAACTAATGTAATCTAGAGGAGAACAATCCCATTTGACACACTCTGAGTAGGCTAAACACATCTCGGGAGGAAACGCAACCTTAAAAAGACATTATCAAGCACACATAATATTATCATGAATTTATGACTTATTAACCCCAAATTTGTAAAAGCCTATACCGTTTACTAATGAGAATATCTGATGAGATTTAAGATAATCGTCCGACAACAGGATAAATAACCTTTATATTATTCGTTCTGATTTTCGATTAAAATTAATTCAAGCAATTTGTATGAAAAAATCAGATTTCTTGAGGCTTAAGTTATTAAAAGATAATAAATTAAATTAATTTAAATTTAAACTGTCTATAAAAATAATAAAACGAGTTGAAACTTAAAAATATAAAAGCTGTCAGATTGAGTTGTAAAAATGTCCTAGATTTATTGCTTTACATATTTTAAATGAAAGCTTACTTCAATTCATTACTTAACTAGTCGACGCGCCCCGGCGACGGTACAATTTTACACGTATTTTTAGATTTAATTTTCAACATCAACATAATTTATATATGACTAATTCCCGAAGACAAAAACGCTCTCACAGCTCCACATCTCCTCCCCTATTTTTATCCCCTATTTCAACAACCCCCTTCAAGGCTTTTTAGTGGTTAAAGCGGAACGCGTAACAGACAGAGTTAGGCTACTGTTACACATGCTAATTACTAACACAAAAGCATGCTATTATTGAGCAAATGCTACCTACTAGTGTGTGTGTACAGGACATGCTACTATTAAGCATACTTTTTAGTGGCATGCTGGATAATAGCACGCCGTGCTATCTTTAAGCATGCTAGTTGATGCAGGGTTGGAAGGGTGGAAGGGAATGGCAAGTGTGAACGCGATAATTAATGAGCATGCTAGTATCGGTCTTGTTTGCTTCCTATTCCTTTTTTTCCTCTTCCTAGCTGAGAGAAGATTTTGGATGCATTGCATGCTCAGTAAAAGTATAGTTTTATTCAGATCCTTGCGGATGGCTGTTTGATTTTTCATAGTTTTGTTTGAATTGGCAGAGAGCATGCTATCAAATGGCATGTGTATTGGAGTGTTTGCTTTGAGCATGCTTATTCAGAAGCATACTTAAAACTAGTATGCTTATTGCTAGCAAATGTAAACATAAGAATTGTTAGCATGCTATTTTAGAGCATGTGTAACAGTAGCCTTACTTTAGCATAAATATTATTAGTTAGGATAGTTGGAATTACATAAGGACAACAGAAAAAATCTGTTTATAGTTTATATGTACATATATGAACAAGATTACCTTGGAAGTAAAAAGGAAGTGAGTTTTTTTATTTTAAATCGTAGTCATTCTTTCTGTCATGTAACATAAATAAGATATTCCTCGACGGCAAGATTTTTAAGGTCAAATTTTTTTTGTTTTAATATTTTTGTACAGCAATATACAATACGAAATTTTTCATAGATCGGGTAGGTTAGCCTTTTTTACCTACCCGATCTACGAATTCGACTTTAAGGGCTATTCAATACGAGCAGCTCTAGTCAAAAATTGTCAAAAACGTTTAATGAGGTAGAAATTTCTATTGATTTTTTTGCTTGTTCAATCAATTTCATGTAGTAAATACATATTTACTATTGTTATAGTAAAGTTATTGAGGAAACTTATTGAGGATTTCGTGAGATTTTGATATTGCTTTTGAGGCGAGATTATATGCATTCATTAATCTCTTTCCGTGTTTCAAACCCCAAGCACTGCTCGTTCATTGATTTTATATAATATTGGACAACTGCCTCAAATATATTGGAACAGAAGTTATTATTTTGTTGTATATTCTCAGATGGGTATACTAAGTTATTAATGGTGTTGTTAACTTATCATAATAACAGGGCAGTTCAATTTGCCAATAGAAACCTACAATTACCAAGATTATAGAAAGGTTTAGCAACCAGTGTAATCTGCTAATCTAGGTCATACTCGTACGTTATCAAAGTCAATAAGCGCTCTGGCTTGTCCTTGACGTATTAATGACTCTATAGATTTATAGATAACAGGGATCTTTTACTTTAGAATTTTTCCACTCAAATTGATGGAATTTTTAGAGCTAAATCTACGTTACTCATTATCAGCGTTAGTCTCCATACAAAAATTGGGTATATCTTCCTCTTGAATCACTTTGTCTATTGGTGAAAACCGCATTCAAATCTGTGGAGTAGCTTAAAAAATCGAAGCGTATATAATAGCGGAAAGCGACTTTGTAAAGATCCGTATACAATACAAGGTACAATAGATTAAATCTAAAAATTAAAAAGAGACAGAAAAATGGGAGAATTTCAACACTTACGTTGAAACACCAATGATGAATAATTTTTATAAATATTTTTTTATGGAAACTTTATTTATCCGTCTCTTATATTTTTTAAACCTATAAATATTTAATTTCTGTTACAAAAGAGAAAAATAAACAATTTTTTTATGGATGCATAAATTATTTTTTTATAAAAGTATCATGAAAATAAAAGAAACAAGTCTGCGTATTTATTTTTAAAAACAGGTTTTTAATCATAACTGAAACATTTCGGTTTTTTTTTGTTAAATAAACATCGGCTGACCTACTAAAGTGAAACAGTACCTACACATAACGAAATTGAAAGAAAAATAAACATTATTCCTTTCACAAGAAGTTTTAATCTACTACTTACGCCACCTATTGACGGATAGATGGCGTCTGAATGTCTGTTACACAATCAGGCTTAAATCACTAAACTGAGTTTTGTGAAATATATAACGTATAAAGTAGAGCTTGAGGAAGGATATAGTCTATTTTTTATCTCAAAAAAAATAATACTTAAGAATACAACGTAAACAAATGAGTGTGCTCGTACGCCATCTATCATGGTGGGGGTGAAATGCATGTCGAGCAGTGTGAGCAGCTGTGTGTGGCGGGTCGACTAGTAAATAATAAATACCGGTAAGAAACTGTTTAACACAGATTTGTAGTCAAAAACACGCACAGTTTGATTAATAGCGTATTGTTTTATTTGGTCTATGTGCGTAACAACTCTTCTTCTAACTTGACTATATGTATAGTAATAAAAAAAAAGTAATTTAGGTGTAGTCTACAGATTTACAAGTTTGTTAGATATATGTCTAACACGCCTGATCACTGGAGCCGGAATAGGCCATAAACGTGTCAGTTCGTTATGACATCTGTCACATTAAATTTTACCTTCGATATTCTCTTTTACGCAAAACTCTGATAACATGAATTTTGTACCCTGATTTGTAAGATCATGAAAAAACTTGAAATAATACCAAAACGAATATTAAAAATATATTTATGGTATGGATACGGTGCTGGAGAGTCTCAATCACTACATAGTATAAAACAAAGTCGCTTTCTCTGTCCCTATATCCCTATGTATGCTTAAATCTTTAAAACTACGCAACGGATTTTAATGCGGTTTTTTTAAATAGATATAGTGATTCAAGAGGATGGTTTATATGTATAATACATATATAATATAGTAGAGAATCACTGATAATTGTAAAGGTTTCTAATGTGATGTCGTAAATAAACACATTTTTTGCGCTTACATTGCAAACGCTGGCTGAACCCTTCGAGATAGATCAAAATAATGTACTACAGTATTGTACACCTTTAAAAAGGTCTACAAAAAAGTCCGCGATGGTATATGTCTACCTCTTAGATAACCCACAATAACGATTTATTATCCTTTACTTTTTACAATAAATAATGGTTTATTTACGAAGCGATTTTAAATAATACAGCATTAATACTTATCCAGTTAGTATCCTTAAATACATTGTGCGTTTAATATAGATCAATATGGCCCTTTACAGCATGTAATTTAAACGAATATTTTTGAAGATATTACAGATTCAAAATGCACGGACATTGCGGTTACGGCTAAATACACGTGTTAAATTGCACCCGGACGAAGCCGGACGAGTCGACTAGTTTTATATATGTCACTGTAAAATTATAAATACCATTAGATTCTAATCTGTCGAGTATCCATGTTGCAAAACTGTTGTAAAATTGTAAATTGTAACATGCTGCTTACAATTTAACGCGTTATTTTTCGGTAGATTATAATCTATCGAAGTAAATCCGAAATAAATTTACGATAGTTTCAAATCTACTACACTAAGCATATTTGAAATAGTTAAAAAAATTGAATGAATAAATCAAAGAGTTTTATTTGTTCGCACATATAATAATTGTTTATTGCGCCAACCTTTTTTCATTCCTTTCGCCCTTGGGTAACACAGTGCGAAAACATACACTTTTCTTTGCAGCCTCAGCCGCTACGACTCTCACGTGTTTTCCCACTGTGTTACTGCGGGCGATGGCTCCCCTTTCCAAAGCGCCTTTTTCCAGTCCAATGTTATTTAATAAAGTATAAATTAGATTAATTTAATAAGATTATTTTTAAAAGATGATTTAGTAAAGTAGTAATAAGATTTATTTATTTATACATACAAAGTGTAGAAATACATTGTTATAGGTAACTTATTTTGTCCTGTCCGCTTGAAAACGGAATGCCCCTAATACTTTGTAAGACACGAATTACAAAAATACAAGAATTTGGTATTTTTAGATAATATATTGTAGCAGACAAAGTTTCACTGATTATGAAAACAGGTATTTCATAATTTTAATCCATTCATGACTAATTGAATTCTTTAGAGACTTGAAAAGAGTTTTAATTCTATATTGCTTTAAAATCCAATGATAGCACTCCTTGGCAATAATATAAACAAACAAGAAAACTGTTTTTTGCACCTTTATTTCCATTCCTAACATTTTATTCAATTTCTAGGTGTACGAAGGCAACCTTGATGCTTCGGCACATCCGTTCAAAACATCAGAATGATTCATCTACCTTACGTTACCTTTTCCTTACCTTTATTTATGTAAGCTTATATTTGTGTTGTTTATTAAATTTTACCTATTTTACTTGATATTGCTCTTAGATCTATTGTTTTCAGATAAGTTAGGAAGTTGGAATTTTATGAGTTTAAGATTATTTTCATTTATTTGATACAGTCTATCGACCTTCGCTTTACATACTTTAAAAATCTTTCCGTGAATATATTTTTTCTGAGCTCTTATTTTATGCAAATATAGTCCTTTATTATCTGTCAAACGAACAAATAAATAGTACAACACCTTCAATTTGACAGACGAAAACTATTCTTATTATTATACTACAGTATACGTATAGCAGCCGGCAGCTAACTTTAGGTCTGAGAAAAAATAGTGGGCAGAGTTGCGCATTGTAAGCGTGTTGAGCTCCTGTATTAACGTTTACTAGTTTTGAGAAATAGCAGACGCGCTGAAACTGAAAAAAAACCACTAATATTGTTTTCAGTGCATTCAAGGTCAAACCTATACTTACGTGCCTGAAGCTATACGTAATAGATTTAGAATTTCCAGTTTTTACACAACAAATTTAAAGTTGTTTTGAAAAGTCCGATCTTTGCTTTACATATAAAACTATATTACGTAAAAATTAGGTCTAAGTTAAATTAGTTAAGTCAAGGTTCGTCGTCTAGACTTTCTCTACTATAATATGCATGTATTATACATATAAACCTTCCTCTTGAATCACTCTACCTATTGGTGAAAACTACATTAAAATCCATTGAGTAGTTTAAAAGATATAAGCCATCAGACAGCGGAAACGACTTCATTTTATACTTTGTAAAGAATAGTGTTTATATCTACTGTTACTGTCAAGATAAGATTGTATCAATTACTTTTTTACTTACAAATAATGTTAGCAACACCGTTTATAAATTAGTATTCGCGGGTAGTTTATTTTATCTTACTTTGAGTAGACAATATATAACATTTGTTCCGATAGGATTTTTGTTAAGTGGTATCGCGTAGAACGTGTACATATTAAAGTAAAAAGCCTAATAGTCGAGCGGTGAATGTGAGAGTGTGCAGTTATAAAAGACGTATTTAAACCTGCTCCTGGGTCTCAATCCCCAGGCACTGCTTTCCATATAGATTATCTGTTAATATTGTTGATTGAGTGTAATTCTTACATTGAACTGAAGTTCCCAGCTTAACACTTATGGACATAGTAGTGCAATGGTGCAATATAGAAAGGTTTCCTATTATTACACAATGCAGTTTCCTTTTTTATTACTTGTGGTTATTTAGACACATCAATATGCCGAAATGGCATTGCGGAGTGAAAGTCAAATAATCCATGTATTGCAATAAAGACTTGCGATGACGATGATTCATAGTAACAATGATTGGTAATGTTAGATCTTTTTTAAAATAGCCAACGTCATTAAACAACGAAGAAAATAGAGTATTATTTTTTACAAAATATGTTTTATATATTTAGTGTAGTACCTTAAGGAAAATAAATATAAAAGGGATCTCTTGAAAATCAAATAGGATATGTCAAAATTAAATAAGTTGACGTAGATTTTTTTTTAGTAGATAAAACGATCATGAAGCTCTTAAGTTAGTAAAGAGCTAATATTCTTTAAAGGGTTGATCAAATCTTTATAAATGATTGCCAATAACCTTCTCAATTAAATCAGCTTTCAAACAAATAAAACAGCATCAAAATAGGTCAATAAGTAATTTAAATTAATTAAACACTCAAATGGGGCTAAACGGTGACATTTATATTTTATTGATTTCAGATGACTCTATTAACTCTATTTTAGAGTTTGGCCTAGTAATATTTTTTTAAATTAATAAGTTAGCATACACTCGCAACTTCATCCGGATATACTTCCGAATTAGGTTCTGACAGGATTTTAAAAATATATAAGGTAATTAGTTCAGTAACTGAGAATTTGACTCCCAGGAACAATGTTTTTGTTCAAATATGTTTATTTATTGCCACTAAGTTACTTCCATCCCAGGAACTATAATTTTCGGGATAAAGTATCACAGAGTCAGTTTATATTAAACTATTATCTGCCCGTGACTTTGTTTTCTTAGGTAAACTTCTGAATTGGATCAAGAATTTTGTAATCTTATTAATATTATAAATGTAAATGTTTGAGTATTTGTTAATTAGGCGAAAACGGCTTAACGGTTTTCGATGAAATTTGGCACAAAGATACTTTATAACTTGGATTAAATACAGGCTACTTTTTATCCCGAAAAAAGAATCAGTAGGTACCTGCGGGATTGATAAGATATGTTTACTGTAATGTTTAGCAACAATATATTGGAAATTAAATATTTTTAATGACTACTTTATAATATTAGTAGCATTTATATATTTTTTAAATATAGACAATGTGCTCCATATTTTTGTAGGTAATATAATAGGAAACTTTCCTCAGTTATTTTCCTAAAGAAATATGAAATAATTAATTAGCTATTAACTTCTTATCACATACGTAATATTATTTATTTCTATTAACCCCTCCAAGTAAGCTAAAATGCTTGTGTTTGTAGGCCACGTCAGTAGTCCAATGACTGGGATTAGAACCCACGACCTATCGATCGTGAATCCAACGATTCAACCACTGACCTACTAAAGCTTTTCACATCAAGTTATACATTAAAACATTATAGTTTCTATTGATTATCTGAAAATTAGAACCTCGTAACTTGAGGATTGCAACTACTAAGGATAAGATAGATAAGGGATCACTACAAAGTCGCTTCCCGCTGTCTGTCTGTCCCTATGTATGCTTAGATCTTCAAAACTAAGCTACAGATTTTAATGCGGTTTTTTTTAATAGATATAGTGATTCAATAGGAAGGTTTATATGTATAATACATACGTAATGTAGTAGAGAAACACTGGTAACTTTAGAGGTTTCTAAAGTGATGTCGTAAATAAAGACATTTATTGCGCTTACATTGCAAACGCTCAAAATCAAAATAATGTACTACAGTATTGTACATCTTAAAAAGGTCTACAAAAAAGTCCGCGATGGTATATGTCTATCTCTTTGGAATAACTTACAATAACCATTTTTTATCCTTTACTCTTTTACGAGAAATAATGGCTTATATACGAAGCGACTTTAAACAATACAGCATTAATCCTTATCCAATTAGGTACCTTAAATACATTGTGTATTTAATATAGATCAATATGGCCCTTTACAGCATGAAATTTAAATGAATATTTTCGAAGATATAACAGATTTAAAATGCAGGGACATAGCGGTTACGGCTAAATACACGTGTTAAATTGCACCCGGGCGAAGCCGGCATGGGTCGACTAGTAGTGGATAATAAAACAAATAGTTTTTATCACCAGATTAGTTTTGCAACTGTAATCGAATTACTTTTTGTGAATGAGGTCAAAAGTGTTTGATAGATAGTTACTGTTTGTTTGTTGCAATTCTTACACTCTACTGATAATATTATCGATTATTCCTTCATGAATAAAGCTAAGTGCGAGTCGGATTAATGTACAAGATACTGTTTTATATCTACCATTTTATTCTAGGTTAATCTTAAATTTTAATTTAGAATTTATATTCATTCTGTAATCCAAAGATTTTAGATTGAAGTTGAATATTTGTTTCCGAAAACATATAACGATATTTAAACCGAATAATTCGTAATTTTTAACTAATTTTATAACTTGACTGGAATATCCTCCTGAAGGTTATACTTTAGACTCAGAGCTTCAGCGTTAATGCTAGAATACTCGCGATGTAATAATAAATATTTCCGTCATGGCAATATATTTATTTAGTTAGCTTTTATCCTACTAATATTATAAACGCAAAAGAATGCATGGATATTTGGTTGTATGTTTGTTACTCTTTCACGCAAAAACTACTGAATGGATTTTGATGAAACTTTACAATAATACAGCTTACACATCAGAATAACACATAGGCTTTAATTTATAATGATATAGTGTGAATTATCTAAAATATAGCGGTTGAAACCGCGGGGCGCAGCTCGTTTTTAATAATGTTACTCAGATTAATGTTGACGACATTATAACTAACAGGATTGCCAATAAAATAATTAACAATACGTATATTGGAACACGAGATATGATGTCTTTATATTGTTACTAGTCGAACCGCGCGACTTCGTCCACGTGTAGCTCCGCTCCTATTGGTCGTAGCGTGATGATATATAGCCTACAGCCTTCCTCGATAAATGGGCTATCTAACACTGAAAGAATTTTTCAAATCGGACCTGTAGTTCCTGAGATTAGCGCGTTCAAACAAACAAACTCTTCAGCTTTATATATTAGTATAAGATTTAAAACGGAATGAAACAACAACCGAAAGGTTACTTCGTATGAGGAAGGAAATAAAGCAGGAAATCCTTGCATTATTTTCGTGGTCATATTATTTAATAAGCAATAATTAAACAGGCAGAAATGATAAACAATAAATATTACAGAGATTGAGACTGCGTTTTCCCTAGAGATGTGTAGCGAAGGATGTTTTTAAGAACCAATAGAATCGCTTCATATGACACACTAAGCGAGGCTAGGTAAATGAAGCGATTCTATCGTATTTCTCTGGTGAAAAGTCAGTCAGTCACTCAGTCTTACTCCTGACCCCTGAAGACTGTGTCATAATGAACACAAGATAGGGATTTTAGATCAATCACTCGAATTAATTTTTTTTGATATTTGTATAACATTCTATCCATACAAATAATTAAAATTGTGTCTGTTTGTAATATTAAAATAACCGCTTTTTACTAAGTGCATATGAATGTAAACACGCACACGGCACATATAGTAAAACAAAAATTTTTACAATTTTTTTCTACCTTCCTGTTTGTTTCAGCTAATCTCTGAAGTTACTTGACCGATTTTGACGGGACTTTACTGGCAGATAGCTGATGTAACAAGGAGTAACTTAGGCTATTTAACATCACGCTACGACTCATAGGAGCGGAGTACCACGCGAACGAAATGGCGTGGGCAGACTGGTCTACTATAAAGTTCCACGCGTCTGTTTACTCGCGATTAACTTAAAAACTACTTAACGGATTTTTATACGTATTTCATCAATAGACAGAATGATTCATGATGAAGGTTTAGGTACATAATTTGTTAAGGTTTTGTGTAAATTGTTTGAAGTATGACCACATCGCACCACATCGAGTGTGTGAGGAAGTGAGTGAGTAAACGATCACAATACACCTCAGTATAATACTATATATAATTTAAAATCAATCAATGATCCTACCAATAAGTGACGTCATAATTTTAACGGTAACTCTAACCGTGCCACAAATGTTGATAACATTGTAAAGGTAGTTTCATTTAACAGTTACATTAACTATAGTTTTAGTACAGGTCTCCTTAAATTTATCAATGTATCAAACCATATGTCTTAAGAAAATGTTTTTTTTAAAAGGCAGCAGACTTTTCGTGTATGAAGATTACAAAAAAAATCTACGATTGATATGAATGAAGAACTAGAAGCAACAATTCAGATATATAACAGGATCAAAATTGCTAAAGCATTAATCATTGCTATCTCATGTTTTAAAGTCGGTTAACCATTATCTAGGAGCCGCTTGCTCTCAAAACGACCGATTATATTCAAATTGATATAACTGTTACCTTTTTTGCGGGTAGTTTGATTGAAATTCCGCCATGACTCATATAATGATCTAATAAACTATCTCGTGGTACTTCTATTAAGAGTATAGGAGCTGTACCTATCAGACGAAAAGATATATGATACCTATCACTATACAGCAATACGTATACACATGCAATTAAGACTGAGGCGAGCAGTGTCTGGGGCTTGAGACCCAGGAGCAGGTTTAAAGAGCTCTTTCATAATATATTAACTCTCATCTCCACCACTCGACCTCGCTAACGACAATAGATAATAAAGTAAACTTACGTGGACCTCGAGAAGGGTTACCTTAATCACGACACTATAACACTAACTTCCATATTCACTGCACGAAAACACCAGAGAGACTGAGACTAATCTATCGCACTAAAGGTTATATATTGTCTTCACGTCGGTATACTAGAAATAGTATAAAATGATCTACCAGCTACTATTACTTTATAAACTGTGTTGCTAACATACTGCGCTGTAACATTCAAACGACAATATCAACATTTAATCTAGACGGAAGTTGCAGTGCCTGGGACTTGAGACCCTTTTATATCATAAAGCCTTCCTCGATAAACAATGATAGTTGTTTAACTGTTGATATTACTCTAAAATTTTATTATTGGAAATAAACTCAATATGATGAGGTCATCAAGCAGATGCCCTTTACTTCGATTATCGCAAAGCTTTCGACAGAGTAAATAACGATATTCTTCTTAGGAAATTCAGTGTTATCGGTCTGTCTCCTCAACTTCTTAATTTAATCGCTGACTACCTCCGTGACCGTTAACAGTTTGTTCGGTACGGCATGTATCAGTCTAAACCATACCACACGCGTTCCGGTGTAAGTCAGGGCTCTATCTTGGGACCCCTGCTCTTTTTAATTATAATAAATGATCTTCCGGAATGTATATAGTATGCGAAATGTTTATTATATGCCGATGACCTAAAACTCATATTCGAAATCACTTCCATGGAGGATTGCCTTAAGCTACAGCGCGATCTAACAACTGTATGTGGCTGGAGTGAAGTCAATGAAATGGAGTTCAACCTTGACAAATGCTCTGTGATGACCTTCGGTAAAGTTAGACACCCTCTAATATATGAGTACAAAATTAATGGCATCCCTATTCCTAGAGTGCATAATGTAAAACACCTAGGCGTAATGTTTGATGTCAAATTAACCTTCCGAGATCATATATACAGCAGTCGAATCATTTAAAAGGATAGGATTTGTACTGCGCGACTCTAGGAAGTTCCAAAGTCCGTTAGTAATAAATCTTTTATATTACGCGCTAGGCCGGAGTAAACTAGAAGCAAGTAGCTGCGTTTGGCATCCGCACCAGAAAAAGTATGGGCTGATATTGGAAAAAGTGCAGAAGGCCTTCCTAAGATACTTATTCAAACGTTGCTATGGCTATTACACTTTTTTGTATCCAACCAAATACCTATTGGGTTGCTTGGGTTACAACTCTCTGGAGGTTAGGCGGACTTGCGACCAACTATAACTTATGTGTAGAATTTAAAGGGGATTGATGGTTGCTCCAGATCTTCATGACCAACTTTGTAGTATACGTTTAATAACCTTCGTCCACGACAAAATAAATTTTTCGTAGTACCATATTGTCGCACAGTTGCAAGAACCATGTCCCCCATACCGCGTTCCAGGGCATCATTCAACGCGCTCAAATTCGAACCGGTACTTCCTGAGATTAGCGCATTCAATCAAACAAACATACTCTCCAGCTTTATTATAAAGTAAAAAAGTTATTGAAAAAAATATAAAAAATAATAAACTGACTACCTGCTATAAATAATATCTGTGGTATTAGTAATCAATACGTATATCGACCTTAACATTATCTTGAATTAAAAGTTGTTTGGGGATAACCCTGATGTTGGAAAGTCCCTTCTTGAAAAGAAACCTTTTTCTTTTTCTTGTTAAACAACTTTATTATACAATTAACTTCCTAAAAAATATACATTTATTACCATGATTATAAAAACCGGCCTCGCTTTTCTTATATGTGTTCAAACCGTACATTCACCGACTCACCATCCATTCAGTAGCCGACCCGTCCCGACTTCCTGTCATATAGTCAGTAAATGACTATATTGATTTATACTAAATGCACAATGTATTTAAGGTACCTAATTGGATAAGGATTAATACTGTAATGTTTAAAATCGATTCGTAAAAAAGCCATTATTTCTCGTAAAAAGCATGGGATAAAAGATGGGTATTGTGGGTTATCCCTAAGAGATAGACATATACCATCGCGGACTTTTTTGTAGACCTTTTTAAGGTGTACAATACTATAGTACATTATTTTGATCTATCTCGTAGGGTTCAGCCAACGTTTGCAATGTAAGCGCAAAAAATGTGTTTATTTACGACATCACATTAGAAACCCCTTAAATTATCAGTGTTTCTCTACTATATTATGTATGTATTATACATATAAACCTTCCTCTTTAATCACTCTATCTATTAAAAAAACCCGCATCAAAATCTGTCGCTTAGTTTTGAAGATCTAAGCATACATAGGGACATACAGACAACGGGAAGCGACGTTGTTTTATATTATGTAGTGATACTCTGCAACTATGAATATAGTATGTCACTGATTTGTACATAGTACTACAGTAGACACCACCATCTCACTGATTGTCTTCTGTCTCACTCACTTTATCTTTTATACAAACCTTGTCCTGACAATAACTAACACAACGAAAGAAGTATACGCTTTTTTGATGAGTTCCGGCAAATAAACAACCGAAATTGGAATCCATTAAACTAACAAAACTATTTATTATTTAGATCGATAGGAATTTCCTATTACTGAACATGACTCATAGACAGAGAGAGAGAGAGACTACAGATAAATAAAATGTTGCCATACAACAGCATTATTTATACATAAGATTACTTAACCACGTAGATGTTTCAAAATCTATCTTAACTAAATATCTATAAAACAGTTTATAAGTATCCAATTACATTAAAATTTCATTGTTTTGTTGTAAAAGATAAGATATTGTGACTCGGTACAAAAACTCCATCATGGCGGTCATGTCACTTTGATTGATTAATGAGGTTTGATTATTGAAAGGTTCTTTCTGTGGAAAATGGAGAATATTTAAATAATGATTTTTTTCAATATTAATTATTTAAAACCTAACCATTATCAGATGTGACAGTAAAGAAGCCATTTTTTTAGAAATGATTTATACAATAAATATAATCTTGACTATAATATTACTCCTAAGGAGTATACTTTACCCGGTTATCCGGAATTACTGATTGATTGCTAGCGATGATTCCTGTCGTGGTGCTGTATTTATTTTGGAATACTTCTACTTCTCCGATTGATGTTTTGCAGTGGTCCAACATTCAAGAAACTAAAAATACTACTCCAATCAATGCTACTAATTAGTGTTGCCAACATCGTAATTAACAATACTCATTTGGACGATTTATTTATACTGGAGATTATGATTTGAGATTGATTATTAATTTCGGCCGTTAATGAATTTCTTGCATATTTCTCGACTTCTTGGTATACTGTACATCAACGTGGCCCATTTTGAGATTTCTTTTAAATTCTTTTTTATATGTCTTCTTCTTCCTTACCTTATCACTTGGGGTCGGCTGTCATCTATTCAGACACCAAGTTTTTGTATCTTGGGTTGTCTGTTTATCTAAGTGTGTGTTCCAGGTCTCAGGACAAGGTTGTCCACCACGTGGTAATTGGACCCCCTTTCCTATCCGTCCTTCAGATATTGCTAATGCCTTTCTTACAGGATATTCGTCATCTCGTCTCCTTACATGCCCAAACCATTGCATACACCTTTCCACCATCTTATCCATGATGGGTGCAAATTTAAAGAAACTTCTAATACACTTATTGCTCACTTTATCGAGCCTTGTTACTCCTGCTGTTCATCGTTGCATTCATCCTTTTTAGAGTTCCATAACCAAGGGGTAAAAACGGGACCCTATTACTAAGACTCCGCTGTCCGTCCGTCCTTCCGGCTGTATCTCATGTACCGTGATAGCTAGAAAGATAAAATTTTCACTAATGATATATTTCTATTGTCCCTATAACAACAAATACTATAAATATAATAAAATAAATATTTATGGGAGCCATACAACAAACGTTAATTTTTTTGCCAAATATTGGTATGGAACCCTTCGTGCGCGAGACCGACTCGCACTTGGTCGGTTTTTTTATCTGTCATGTTTATATCAAACTTCGGGTCCGTTGTTTACAGGAAATATCAAAAATGCAATTTTCGTCATTAAGCTAATAAACGAATTGATGACAATGTAATTAGAATGTTAGTAAATAAACCGCTTATATTTGGTTCTCAATCGAATCGCTCTAAATTAGACTATAATTTAGATTAATTACTGACACGTCACTGCTTATACTCTAAAAGGAAAATTTTTAAATACTATGGAAATATTTATTAGTATACAATTCGAAAAATTAGTAAATAGATAAATTAGTATTAGCAAGTTGAAGTGGCATTGGGCTGGGCACATAGCCCGCAGAACCGATGGCCGTTGGGGCAGAAAGGTACTCGAATGGCGACCACGGATAGGACGTCGAAGCTTTGGAAGGCCTCCCACAAGATGGACAGACGACCAGCGATGTGGTGATCGGTCGTACTGGCAATCTCTGGGGGAGGCCTATATCCAGCAGTGGACGTCCTATAGCTGAAATGATAATGATGATGAATTCGAAAAAAAATTGTTTAGGAAGTCCCGACATAAATAAGGAAGATGATCTTAAGTTTTAAGAAGTAACTCTCTTGGGGATTCCATCTGGGGAGGTTTTTCCATCAGCTTACAATGTAAATATCAAATACTAAAGAAAGGGCTTTCAATAGCAATATTTTAGTAGACATTTATTTATCTCTCATTTTTAAGGCAGCGTTCGTGCAGTTGCAGCAAATCCGACTACCACGAATATGTCTTTTCATTTTTCGGGTTAATATAATATAGCCTATGACACTCACAAATAATGTAGCTTTCTATTGGTAAAAGAATTTTCCGAATCGGTTCAGTAGATCCAAAGATAACCCTCTACAACCTCACAAACGACCTCGTCTCTGCTCCAGAGCTAGACTGGGGTCAAGATTAAGCCCATTATATAATAAAAAAAAACTCACACTTGACCTTTTTATAATACAGTGCAACCTATTAATATTTAATACAAAAATTTATAAATTTATTAAAGATAAAAGACGAAAAATTTCCAAACCCATAATGAAAAAATTGTCCAAGTGCGAATCGGATTTACGTGCTGAAGGTTCCGTTACAAGTTATATTAAGGAACAAACTCAATCTAACTCAACAGTTTACCAACTTAAATACTTTTGCACTACCACAATAATAAATAGACCGTGCGTCGTCGTGGATTGAACTGTTTACATGAATGTTTGTTTATATAGTTATTTTATGTATGTATGGGTTGTTCAATCCATGACTACGCGGACGCGCTTACTATATGAGAAAATAATAAGTTGACCGTGCGTTGTCGTGGATTAAACTATCTACAGGTATGTTTGTTTAAATAGTTATTATATGTATGTATAAATTGTTCAATACATGACGGCGCGGACGCGTCTACTATATAAGAAAACAATAAGTGGACTGCGCGTCGTCGTTGACTGAACTATCTACACGTATGTTTGTTTTGTTAACTATAAGTATAAACATGAAACGTGCAGAAAGATATTGTATGTAACCTCTATTCCGATAGACTTAAGCCAGTTGACCATTATGACTGCGCAGTGGTGTGGTATCTTGATGCTGTGTCTCCATTACTAAGTTTTGGAGTAAGTGTTTATATTATTGTCTTATGCGTGTTACTGTGCGGTGTATGTCCCATGTAGATAACAGTGACATACTAAGTTTTTAGATTGTAGGTCAACGATTAAAAGTGTCATACTATGCATAAACGGTCATTTATTGATTGCATTTTTGAAGTTTTCACAGCTCAGCTCAAAGCTGAGCGGCATATCCAAGATGGCGGACTAGTTATTTTTAATGGATATCTACAATATGGGTATCAAATGAAAGGACTTGCTAAGAATAATTCGAAAAATAATAGCCACAATAACAGTTTTTGTTCAAATAATAATGAAAGCTGAACAAGCTGTTGAAGGACTGAGTATTTCATATTATTTCAAACTTGATACAACGTGTTTCCAAGGAAAGGGTCCTCACAGATATTTTCTTAATTCTAAGTACGGAACCCTAGAAATATACTATTTTATATAATTGGTAAAAATAAAGTATAGTTATAACGATTATTAAAATATAGCGAATACGATTTGGATGTTAATCTGAATATAAAAACAGCATTATTAACAAGGGGTCAACGAATCGACGACTGTGAGAGAACTCGACCATGAAAGGTTTACACGAATATGCCTCACATGACTCACTAGAACAAAATATATTTGCTGTTACATCATAAGGAAAGAATCTCATCCGGAATCTTAAAAAATGTTCTATTTATAACATAACTAGGTGGCGGTTGCTAGGTGAGAAGATAGATACGTTACTAGCTTGCTAAATCGCTAGGTAGCTAGTTTTCTAGGTTGCTATGTTCCTTGGCTAGATAGCTAGGTGGCTAGGCAACTAGGTCGTTAGGTTACTAAGTGGCTAGATGGGTAGATATCTAGATGGCTCTAGTCTATCTCGGTACCAAATTGCATAAAATCGGTTCATTGGTTTAAACGTGATTGCATAACAGACAAACAGAGATATATATATATAATAGTTAGGAAGTTAAAATTAAAATTATGTTAGTCGGATTGAACAACGATTTTTCCTGAAATTCTTCATACCGAGTACAGAAAAAACTAGAATAAGACTAAGTTATATTTTTTTTAGAAAACCTAATATGTAGACGGTGATTTATCTTGAAAAGGACCGGGAACGAAATGAAATTTCATACAATATTTCACAGTGACCTAAGAGTATTTACCCAACTACGCCGAAGCCAAAAGGAAGGGTTATGATTTTGGCAGTCTATGTATGTATCTATGTATGTTTGTATGTTCCACTCTAGCGCCTAAACTACTGAACCAATTTTCATGAATGAGGTGTCAATAGATTCGTAATAATAACGCGGGTGACATAAACTATAAATATTTTATGATTTTTTTTTATAACGGAATTTATACCTCAGATACTAACCTCAAAAAAATTATACTGAATTGATTATCACATGTTTCGTATCAAAAGAAAGGTCTTGGCGAGTACATTACAAATATGTATATATATGTTATTGTTTATGTCAACGTATATGTTTAAAATGCGGTCTTATAGTTCGCGCAGTCAGTCGATGCAGTTATTCACTCGTTTAAGCAAATAAAAACCAACATTACGTTACAATATTAGATTATAAAGGTTATCTCGATCAAGAAACGGAAAACTATTAAATAAAAAAATAAAGTTTAAAAAAACTATACCCCGTAAAATTTAAGAAAATATATTTTTTTTAAATTTACGGTGTCAAAACATTTCATGTTTCAAATCCAACATTGTATTGTTTTGTAAGTATTGGTCGAAAAAGTTCTTCTCATTACGTGCTCGATTAGGTTCTTTATAGGGTAATTTTATCCAAAATCAAAAAATTCTTTGCAATGAAATGTTCCTTCCTCAGGTTAAAAAGAGTTTTTTCAGATTAATAATTTTTGATCTACTTGAAAATTTCTTGATAATGTTGCGAAAATAAAGAATAAGAGTCAAATTATATGCGGATTTTATTCACTAAATGATGTAACTTCAAATATTTGTGATCTCATTTAGATTTATACAAGAAAATATATTTTAAGAGCAAATGAAAAGCTAGAATCACGCTCACGAATTAGATTTGGTGAAAAGCTACGTGTTATTCAAAGTTTAATAGAAATACGCCTACACCTTGCTACAGTCTTAATGTTTTTGATTCATAAACACATGATATGAATCTGTCTTTAATGTTGTTACTGTTCAGCTTCTCTAGGAATTAAGAGAATTTAATTGCTAGCAATATTGCAGATAAACTTTTCATTGTCCCTATATGTTAAGATATAGTTTGATTTCTGTGGAGTACCTTGATTTATCATAGGAAACTGTAAGATAGTGAAATGTATCTTAATCATGACAATAGCTATATAAATTGAATTTATTTTACTAGTTTTTTTGTGCCATGATCACTACGAAAAAACGATTCTTGTTTACTTAGCAAAGACTATAAATTGGTTTCAATTACAATTATACAATTATCTACAAACGAGCCTAGTTTATTAACAGTATTATCATGAATACAAATTAATGTTAAGTATCCCATTTATACTGTCTCACGTGATTCTTGTTGGTATATTAACATAATCACATTCAAACTCGTGCCTTTAAATGCTTAGTTACCAGCGCTCGCTTAGCTCAGTAATTAGCTTTTTGAAATAAAAAAAACTTAAAGAGACAATATGAAAGCCGCGCAGTACCTCGAATAAATATATTACTTTGTTATTCTCTGTTCGATTAACAGCACTAACTAACTTTAATTAGTGAAGTGTTAGTCGAACAAAGAATAACAAGAATAACAATCATTCAAAAATTAGTACCTCACAAAATCGAGTCAAGCATTCAACCAACATTGTGTCAAAAAAACATTAAATATACAAAAAAATTTTTGAACCACTAATTCTTAAAGATTCCATCATCATTTCTTACCGTAATTTATTTTATTGTTTTCTGCAATTCTGTCAAATTTTGTGTTATTAGTCTTTACATAAGCTAAAGAATTTGTTTGATTGAAAACGCTATTCTCAGGAACTATTCATCATCATCATCATCACAACCCTTCAATGGCCCACTGCTGAGCCGGGTCTCCTCCTCAGAATGAGGAGGGTATTAGGCCATAGTCCACCACGCTGGCCCAGTGCGGGTTGGTAGACTTCATACACCTTAGAGAACTTTTAGGGAACTCTCAGGAGTGCAGGTTTCCTCACGATGTTTTCCTTCACCGTTAAAGCAAGTGATATTTAATTGCTTAAAACACACATAACTCAGAGTCAGAGGTGTGTGCCCAGGATCGAACCTCGGACCTCCCGAGTAAGACTTAAAGTCTCAACCACTGGGCCATCACTGCTTATACAGGAACTATTGGTTCGCATTAAAAAATTCGTTCAGTAAGATAGCCCAGATTGAAGAAGGCTACATAAAATTGCGCTACCAACAATAGTAAAGGTAGGCTAGTATCTTATAAAGAATCGTTATAACAGTTCGCGAGTCTCCATAACTTTAGCAAACCATCGTATAATTAAATATCTCCCAGGTTTTTTTGAACGACTACAAAAAGTAGTCGCCCTTGACTTCTATGATGTAATGATCGTAATGAATCTTAATACTTGCAGACAGTATTGTATTACTAATTAGATGCCCTTGCTCCGCTTTGGTAATGATGCTATCGATTTAATTTTTTGCACTTCAGATTCTAGATGAATTTTAAATTGTTTGATAAATATTTTAATTTAATTCTTAATCTTCTAGTATTTAATCAGAAATGCTTTTACTTTACCTTCTTCTGTACTCACTCACTAAACATAGAAATAGAATTATGCGATTCGGTTCTGAAGTAACAATTACATCTAAAGTCGCAAATTAATTCTTGTCTTACTAAGTCAAAACGACGTCAAACCATATGAAGGTAAAACGATCAATTAACGTAAGTTCTGCCACTTCGCTCACGTGTCCCATTATGACTTCCTTTGGCAAACTTTCTCTTTAATAACTTATGACACCCTTCGTTTAGCCCTTTCTCACATGAAGTTAACAAATTTAATGCTTTTATTAGACATATAAACCTTTTTCTTGATTCACACTGTCTATTGGTGAAAACCGTATTAAAATCCGATGCGTAGTTAAAAAGATCTAAGCGTACATTCTATTTCAACATTTGCTAAGCTTGAACTATAAATCATATGATCCTACCGACTGCGCCATGTGAAGTAGCAACACTGTTGTTTTTCTAAGTCCCGATTAATACTGTCTAAAGTAGTGTAGTGATCATAAATTCCAGCCAAAGCTAAGTTTTGTCTAAAATGTTCATTTATACGTTTCGCTACGAGTATATTTAAAAATAGTTATGGCCTTTTAAAAGCGATTAGTATGATATTTCATTTTTTGAAATGTGTTTGACATTTAAAATCTAGATCAAGATTATAAGTAACACAGTAATTCGAGTGCACATTTAATTATTATATGAATTAAACTGTGAAGTAGTATTCAGTTGTCAATAATAATATACGCTCTGGACAGAAAGCCGACAGTGTTTGCGGGTTGAGCTGGAGCAGGTAAAGAGCTTTACTATACATAAACCCTCGCCTCCACTACTCGAAAGAATTACGCGATTTGTTAAAGGTAACTTTTAGTTTATTGTCGGTGTGAACAAGTCCTTGGATTTACTGAGAAATGTAGTAGGTAACAAAGTTTATAATTTGTACACAACTTATAATTGACTAACTATACAAGATTTCTCATCGACTTCTATCTTCCGTGTCAAATATAAACCGGAAGTTTCTATTAGATATTAATATATTACGAAATAATGAATTTCGTACCTAGTACAAAATACTGCTGTTTAACTTTACTTTGCTTGCTTTTCGCTTCCAATTCGAAATCGACCTTTAAAAAAACTAAACCAAGTTCGAAATTAAATTTTATAAGATATGACCTGAAATTAATTATGCAAGCTATACTGCAGAGTATCACGTAAAACATAATAATAATATGCACTCGGATATGAAGCCGAATAAAACCTAGGGCTTGAGACCCAGAAGTATTTCAGGAAGTAATCACCTAATCTTCGCTCCATGAAAGTACTCGTTAAACTCTCGTCAGAAGTTATCGAGATAAATAAGTATTTTTAAATTTTATTAATCAACAATATTATGAGAATGAACTTTTTATTCAATGCTGAAAAAAAAAGTGATTAAATCTGGTCTTTTTTATAGTAAAAATGTATTTTAGATATGATACTAATAGAATATTCTCAAATGATGTAAACTACAAATATCCTATCCAAAAAAATTATGTTAAATTAAGTATATTTGTACAATATTTTCAGGTTTACTGTTTTAATCCCACAGGAATGGTCCCTTTTTTTAAAGAAAGATAGAAAAAATTCTATGTAAAGTTGTATTTCAAAGGTCAATTAATAAATTATCTTTACCATTAATTATTTGTAAAATTTTTAATTGTTAGAGGGGTCAATAATGTTTTAAATTTAGGTACTTCTTGCAGGTTTTCAAATTTTTCAAAGTCTTTTAGCTTTATCGAGATTTAAATCTGTACCGAAGACATGTTACTTACGTGTATATGTATAAAATATTCGAATGTTAGTAAAATTGCCAACATCGACATTTTTGTCGTCGTAGCTATATGGGGCGCGTATCCTAGCAACGGCTGTTGACGACAAGACATATGGTATTTGAAAATATGTCTTGTCGTCAACAGCCGACTACTTGTAAAATAATATTTTATGCGACTCCAAAACAAGAAGAAGGTTCTATATTAACGATTTTATTTGTTCATTACGTCTTCTTACATTCTTTTTATATTAAAATTATTTTTATATTAATTATATTATAATTATGAAATAAAAATAAATGAAATAGACGTTTACTTAGTGTAGAGTATTATTTTAAAATAAAGTAGAAATAACACTTATTTTTATTCCATTAAGAAATACGTAGAAATGAAACAACGTTTGATTTTCTTTAACTTTATCTGTATTTTAAATAAAGATCTTGAATTATAAAATACAAAGTAAGTAGTGGTATAAAAAAGAAATACAATGTTAGAAAACTTTTTGTAAATTGTTGGAAGTTAAATGTATTTCTTATATATAGTTAATTTGAAAAAATAAGGCATCGAATTAAATATTTCAGATAGCGTCTCGGGAAAATAGACCTTAAAATATCATCTCAGGGCCAACGCATCTCAAAACTACAGAGGGCAGTGTAACGAAAGGCTGAAAAAATTGCGATACAAAAATATCTATATATCTATATAGTACCTAATTATTATTAAAGCGATAATATGTTATAGAGGCGACGGCCATTCACGCTCTGAATCTAACTAATCGTGCTACTTTTATACTAAAAAAATTATGTATAATATCAGCCTACGAATAATAATATGTCAAGAAATGTAAATCAAACTCAAAAATGGCACCACACAAATGTATACCGCGGTGGGCGTGGCCTAAAAACTGTACCGCACAACGCTGTCAGTACATCGGTGTCACTTGTGTTATTATTGTGTTTTGGCGCTATTAAATTTTAAAAAATGCCCTCGTGTGTTGTTAAGTGGTGTAGAAGCCATACAGATATGAAGAATTCTGGAATTACTTTTCATATGTAAGTAAATTAACATTTTGATAACCTATGCTCGTCGATTCTGAAAAGTGTCATGCAACATGTATATACAACACAGTAACATAATTATTAATTTAACATCAAAGATTATTTACGTATTTATAAATTTAATGTCACAGGTTCCCAAAAAATGAACTGCAGCGAAAAATATGGGAAATTTTTCGCCTTACTATCGTCTCCACAAAGTGAGTAACAGTTTCATGAGGCTTGGTTCCACATTATATAAAGATTTGCCAATTCAACAGTTTAAAACTCGGGTCGAGAATTCTTTAATAAATAAAGTGTACTATAATGTACAGGAATACTTAAATGATGAGAATGCTTGGAATCTAAGTGACATTGACTCTCAAATGTAATAAAAAAAATATTTTGAGTTTGGGTTTTACAAATTTGAATTAGACATGTAACTTAAATACCGTATCTTCATTTTTTGCCGCACTTTATTTATAATATTTAAAAGATTGTATGACAAACGTAATTTATATTAATGCATAATTTATTAACGTAAAATAATTTTACATTGTATTATAGTCATAATAAAAAAATATTATGTAAACAAGCTTATTTATTTTGCATAACACCAACCATGCTCGTAGTACGTCACCTTATGTCACTGCCTACATGTCCTTCACGCGACCTTGTAGTACACGTTGGTGGGTTCATTTTTGAAGCGTTATCTGTATGAGAGTTATGTTTCTTGACATATTGTTATTCGTAGATATCAGCATTTAAATATAAAATTTAAGACTAGGTCAGACATGTCTCTGCTTAGGTTCTGTATACATTAAGACTTTGTTGCGTGATAAAACACATTAGCACAGTAAGTTATGTCGACATTACGTTACAAAAGTTACATAACAAAACTTTAATTGCAAAATACTATGATTCTTGATTAATTGTACTCTTTTTCCTACACCATTCAATCTAATGTATAATTGAATAGATAGGATAAAATTAACAAAATATTTTCACCACAACAATTTCTTTTTTATGTGGGAAATGCATTTTGCGCTGGACTACCGCACTAAAACCCACCACTGACCATGTCGTTCCTCCGACCCGTACCTCCAGCCACCGGACCCCCTTAAGACTGACCCCTGGGCCCGTACGCCCAGGTATCGCCCTGGGCCCGTACCCACCGTTAGAAGGAGTTTGCTACCCGTAGTTGCCCAGGGTACACCGGCCCAGAAAATAGTGAGCTCTCGTGGTTTTGGAGGCTCTGGAGGTTTCCGCAGCTAGCACCCCACCACTACAAAATCTTACGCTAACTCGTACTGACAATATGTCATTGCAACTATTACAATATTTTTTTAAAACAATAGACAAGCGCTTGGTTGTATCTCATCTGATGAAAAGTGAAGATGCAGCCTAAGATATAGCGCGCTCCTCCAGCAGATTGCCGAATCAACTTTCTTTTAAAGATACCTAAATTGTACGTATCCGGAAAGACTGAGTGCTCCTGAGTATTTCGCATCAGAAAAGTGGAAGCAAAACACTTCGTACGAACAGGCAGGTTACAAAGGGAGATCCTCATGGCCTCTAGTATATCAAATATAATACATGCGTTGGAGTGGGGTGGTAGTCACTTCCGTTGTTTTGACAGTCTCTACCCTTGACCCTTTATATGCGATCGACAGTCTAACTGAAGTCTTAGTCGTGCGCGGTCTCTCAAGAAGTGAACATCATCTAAGTAGTGCTAGTGATAGTGATAGTGTCAAGTGCAGTGTAGTGTGGAAGTGCTTACAATGTAATTGCCACGTGGTTAAGTAAACACAATGTTAGGTTAGGTTAGCCTTGTGTTAGATTCGGTTTATGTGCGTTTAACCTTGGGTTTAAACAGAGAGCCTGAGCAGTGGAGGTGAGTGTTATGATCATTTAAAGGAATTCCTTAACCCTACACCTTGGTCACAAGTCCAAAGCACTGCTTAGGTTTCTCTCGCAATTGTAAGAGATCATATTTGATCATTTATCGGTTCAATAGGAGTATCAACGTTGCGTTTACCCAATATTCCACTAATTACCATTACCCCCTTTTAGTGTTCCCCAATATTCCCCATCTTCCTCCTTTCATTTCCATTCACATCGTTTTAAAATCCCCGACATATAATAAAGTTATAACCTAACATAGACTAAACAGTGCACCGAGTATTGCCTGCGATTGTAAGGACTTTTTGAAAATATACGCAGCTGTGGGAGAAAACGCTCTAGTTCTCATTATTAATCCTCTCCCCTTTAATATTATTCCTTCAACTTAACTGAGGTTAAGGTATATGAACTACATATTAATAAAAACCAACTACAACAGGTAATACATACAAATTCTTTATTTACACTAATGTAAGTAGTACGTAGAATATAAAACCGCTCTACCTTGAGAGCAAAGATCCCACTTGTTGACCTTTAGGCCTCCATCAACAAGTATACCCGGATGCTCAAACATTACTCTAGACATGAAGGTAATTATAGGCTTAAGGCATATACTAATTATCGCTTGCAGTTTTTCCTACTTATTTTAATCATTAAGAACATTGTACAGGTTTACAGTTAACATCGAAGGGGGCGGTAATTTTCTTATTGTTAGTTTAGCCCTATTGTATTCTCATAGAGCCCTTGTGATTTTACACTTACATGTTAGAAACGTAAAAATCACAACTACTAAACTATATTGATGAATACATATATCTAAGGCAAAGTTTTGCGTTCAAAAGCAACTATATTGAAGAAGTGTAAAGACAAATAAAAAGGCATGAAGTTCATACTGGTTACTGAAACATATTTTCAAAATTGAAGATACATTAAAAGAAAAAGGACTATTTTTACTCCTTAGAGACAAGCTTAGAAGGGTGGACGATATCGTAACAATCATTGAGCCCACTGGGACAAGACTGGCACGGGATCGGGAGTAGTGGAATAGAATGGGGGAAGCTGAGGGATATATATATGTCGGAAAATAGAAATATACAATCATTTATAAGCATCGTATGGGCAAAATAGATGGCCTATCATGCAAGCTAGGGGCGCAATATAGACAGGATATAAATAAACGTTACCATCTCGCAATAGTCTGACAGAAATCCAAGCAGTGCCTTGGACTTGTCACTAAGGTGTAGTCTTAATCCCTTGCCTTTTAAGGAATTACAAAACTTGCCTCCACTGCTCAGATTCTCGGTTTAAACCTATAGTTAAACACACATAAACCTAACCTAACACATGGCTAACCTAAACTAATACCGACATATATATTAACTTAGTGTGTATTATAGTAATTGTAACTTGTGGGAAATAAACAGATTACTTATTTATTTATTTTATTCTCAAAGAAAATTCATGGAGAAGTTATTAAGTGGTATTAAAATTAATGACGAAGTTAATAAGTAACATACATATTAATGATTGAATGAATCTTTGATATGTAACCCCGACCCCACTTTTTATCACATTTAATTTTGCTATATAAAAATATTCAGGCGATCAATAAACATTCTACTAGTATCCAGCAGAAACTATGATTTTTTCCAGGATAAAAAGTAACCTTGTGTTAATTTAGGTTATAAAGTATCTGTGTGCCAAATTTTACGACATCCAGCTGTTTTGGTATGATTGAGGAAAAATAAACGTAATAGTAATATAAGTAGTATAATATATATATTGTTATATCACTATTGTGTATTATAACCTTCGTGATGGAGTGGTTTCACAGATCTTTTGGGTATCGAAGGTTAAAACTTCGAACTCCGCAGTCACAAAACATGTTTTTGTTGTTCAATATTTCAAGTTGCTAGAGATTTAATTACATCATGAATGTCTCAAAATACTTAAATGCAGTAAGTTAATGTTCAATTTATTTACATTCAAATATCTAGCAGTATAAGCCCCATTATCCAATAAAAAAATTGTACTTCTTTTAAATCCAAAATACCATGAAACCAGTATACAGTAATTATATGATATTAATGACATTTAAGTTTCCTTTCTTCGTACAAGTTTCAAGTTCTGAATATAAAACTAATTATTATATCCCATAGGTATATAATATAAAAGATCCAGAATTAAATCTTTATAATGAACTACTATAACAAACTAACAATCAGAACTTGAGAATGTCTGAGATAAACTTGTTTCGCAAAATGAAATCCAATGCTGTTTAGCCAATTATAGTTTAATAGTTACGTTCAGAATAATTAACATTATATTTATAACTGAATTAAATTAAACAAAATGGAAAAAATAAATAATTTTACTTAATATTCTAATTCTTTGAAAGATACAAAAATTATCAAATTCGTTTAGATTCTTAAAAATATATATTTTACTCCCAATGTGATTAATTTGCTATTATTTATAATAGCATTATTTTTAGGATCTAGTTATCACTAGAATCTTCATATATATATATATTCCTGAAATCAGCTGTTCCATACAAAAATGTAAAGAAGTAAATCCCCCAATTCATACTTTCCCCATCTTCCATTTATAGCAACTTGCCCCATCGTTAAACGGCTGACGACTGGCAATGCTTATGAATATAATATGACCAGATGTTATACACAACATTTAAGTGATTTTAAACCAAATCACATACAGACATTTATCAGCATGATTTTATCATAGGTTATGTGAGAATGTTAATGCGCTTGTGCCTTTGATCTCACGTATAAGGAATTCCCTCACGGATATCACGTCGTAGAATCAGAACGAATAGTTTAAACCTAAAACATTTATTAAATTCATATTTATTTATATATTTTGATATGGTGGATCGTAACCCATGGATAGACTAATCGACCCGCCCGTCAGATTTATCAAAAATCATATTTTATTATAATCCCACAGGAACTTTATATTTTTCGGGATAAAATGTAACCTATATGTTAATTCAGGTTATAAAGTATATGTGTGCAAAATTTCATTAAAATTCGTTCAGCCGTTTTTGCGTGATTGAGTAACAAACATCTAAACATACAAACTTTCACATTTATAATATTAGTAAGAGAATATATATGTTTAATACTGCACAGTAACAAAAAAACATGTCCTTTAGAAGTGAAGTACTTGGGCCTTGAGACCTACTGTGTGCCCCCAGATATGAAAATATTTTTTTTACATTTCTAACTAATATTTGTAATAATTAAACTAAGCTTATAAGTTGTTGAGCTAATTACGAAGATCACAGCCTCAGGCAGAGTCAAAAAAAGTACTATTTACTTATGAAAATATTTAATGTATCTTAATTACATTTTAAAATTACTTATAACTAGGTTATAATTAAAAAGACATCTTTAATCGATGTGAGATTAAAGAGTAGGATAAAACGGGAATCAGCTTGCACGGGTGACGGTGCCGAAGTTGCCCGAATTGTTAGCAATTCTTTTGTGGCTTCGCGGCATGGACGTCTAAGACACCGTCAGGCATCACCTTACACCGATATATAACTGTATGTGTATGAACAGTGTTGATAATAACTATATGTATGACTAGTAGTTATTTAAAAAATACTAGTTTTACTTTATAAAAATTCATAATCTATCAGTAACACCAATTTTAACAAAATTTAATTTGGAAAATTATTAGCTAAAATTACCAGTTTTCTATTCGCCACTATATTTTATAGATTCATAAAAATTTCGTCTGTAAACTTATAATTTATTCGCGAAAGTTACGATTAAACGTTAAAACGATAATAAAGAAAACAATAAAATAATTTACGATATTATATAACCGCGGCCCACAAAGTTATGTTATCAAATATTATTTAACTAAAGATTTAAGTAGACGTAGTTTTATTAACTCAAATAAAATATTACAGAGTAAAATTTGTTTAAACTGTTCAATGACAACTTCTTTTTATATATATCAGGTATATATATATATATATATATATATATATAGACCTGAAAGTTAGTGAAAATAAAATATTTTATTGTATGGAGGCGAGGGAAGACAAGTTAACAACAAAGAACTTTCTATTATATGATTCGATTTTTAGACCTCATCGACCCCTAAAATCAGTTTATGTCGACCACTGCGAAACCGATATCGACCTTGGAGTTCCCTAACATAGAGTATGCCTACGAATGACGAATCTTTTATTGGTTAATTAGAGTATTGTCAATTAAAGTTAGTAGTATGAATAATACGAAGTAATTAGCAATACTGCAATTACCATACAAAGTACTCTAGCTATTGTGCTATCATGCAATTAAAGGTATAGGCAATGGAGCAGTATCTTCTTGGGCTTTAGGCGAACTAGGTATAGGTTTAGGGAACAGCCTATTAAGAGATTGCAATATTCAGTTCTACTCACTACCAAAAAATTGCATAGATTATATAACAGAACCTATAATATGCAAGCGTTCCTTTAGACAATATTAACTCTATGAAATCTTCGGTCATATTAAATTTCAGGACTCAGGTTATTCGGTTATAGTATTCACGTTATTTAAGCACGTAACCATGGTAACATAGTACTTATAGTAAAAGTTTAAACATGGTTTAAATCATTTCCCTTGCGTTTTCGACTAAGAACTGACCGACAATCTGAACTGAACCGGTTGCGCACTAAAAAGTGAATTGACGAGTTTTGATGAAATATTTGCAGAACATGGACCATTGTCGATTTCTCTCCCTGGAATAGACAATTTTAACTAAAATGAATGGTGGTAACAATGTATTAAAATTTAGATTATTTACACTACTGCTTTATTGCTATAAAGTTTCATCTCCTAAACGAAGGACAATGTAATTTAGAATTATGGATGGATAATTGGGAGGTTTTTTCTAGAGCCACATGTCTCCGTGACATGTGAGGGGGCCAGCGTCGTGTTAAAAGAGAGCCCGTCCCATTTACCAAGGGTTCAGTGTCAAACCATCAGGTCTCATTGCACCTTCACGCCTGATCACGGACCTCATTGATGGCAAAAACTCTTTAAAAGCATGCAGAAATGTAACTGAACTTATACGACAATATTTTCTTTGCAGTCCAAAGCTATCAATATATATATATAGATATATATGTCGGAAACTAAGAGAATTGAATGTATATACAATCATTATATAAGCATCGTATGTACACAACGGATGGCCTAGCATGAAAGCTACGGGCGCAATACGGTCAGGATATAACTAAACGTTACGATCTCTTACTATTATGACATAAACTATTATGACAGGAACCCAAGCAGTGCCTTGGACTTGTGACCAAGGTGTAAGCTTAAGGATATCCTTTAAATGATCATAACACTCACCTCCACTGCTTAGTTTCACTGTTTAATCTTAAGATTAGACTAACATTAACCTAACCTAACACAAGGCTAATCTAACCTAACCTAAACCTAACTCACACCTCCGACATGTATATATGGAAAGACATTGATATGTGTATATATATATATATATATAATATGTAGACATCTTTGCCTTAAGTAAATTGGAATTCTCAATCAGAAACTTATTTCAACAAAAATTAATATAAATATAACACAAGAGAATTTGGTGAGAAAATTAGTTAAAACATGCCATCGCTTTCTACCCGTCTACTGAAAAAAGGAAGGGATAGTAATGTATATTTGTATGTTCCACCTTAGCGCCTAAACTACTCAACCGATAATAATGAATGTAATATTAATAAAAATGAAAGATTCATAATAATGGCCCGAGTGACGTTATATAAATTTAGGCAAAATTTTGATTGATGGAATTTAAACCTCAGAACCACGAAAAAAATTAACAAATAATATCACGTGTTTGTTATCAAAGGAAAGGTCTTGGTTAGCACATTATAAATATGTATATATATCATATTGTTTAAGTCAAAATATATCTTTAAATGTGGTCGTACAGTCGAAACAAGGAACTAATCCAAATAGAAATCCGGAAATGCATAGGTACAAAAATGGTCAAGGTAGAGTCGTGTCAAACCCACTGTATACCTACCGAGCTAACATTTCTAGGTACTCTATATCTTTGTCCTTGCAACAGCTATCCAGTTGTGATGAAGTACAATCATTATAATGTCCGACACTGATTCATACGATTTTGGATTGTAAAACCAACAGAATAAGATATTTAATTCTATATATTACTTTAATTGTAATAAGGGCTTGTTCCCACGATAACTTAATTTATATTTCTTAAGTTAAAAAGGGAAGGATAATGCTATTATTTTTTTATCTACTGGTGCATCTATACCGGAGATACTTTTGTAGAATAACAACATTTTTTGTGAGCAATATTAAATAAAAAAATAAATATTTATTGAGTGTGGTGCATAACCAAAACAGTTACTCAAGCAACGTTTCCAAGTGTTAGTTCGGCAACAATAAAAAAAACAATATTTGTTTTCAATTTATTTTGTTGTGTTGAATAAAATTGCTTAAAAACAACTTAAATAAAATAATCATGTGTTAAACTTGTACGTTGTTAAAGGTATAGGGCCGTAAGTATTACGTAAGCATATTTTTTGCAATTATCAACACCTACGTCCCTCATATCAGCAAAAGTAAGCAAAGCTCTAACTCCTCTCCGCCGTGCTTACGTAAACATAGAGCATTTTCTCCCTCCTCATTCTGAGCAGGGATATTCACGTTTCGATTTGCGTGTTATCCTTTTTATATCCTTTTTTTGTCGCTGACGTAATCAGCATGCAGAACCCCCCCATCCTCCATTTCATAAAAAATAAGCAAAGCAAAGACCCCCACCCTCTTTAATACTTGAACGGCCCCTATGGATGCAATGCAACAAAGTTAAATAATGTACCTTAATGTTATCATGTTGCATTATGTTCATCCACAAAAAGTAACTCCGTTACAGACTTAAGATAATTTTTTTCAAAATTTTTATAGATGGAAAAGACCCCTTGTTATATTGTTAACAAATTCACATGAGCTCGATAACGAATGGTGTATTGGCACGAAACTGTTATCTTTTACAGAATATTATTAAAAATGGGTCTATACAATTTTATTGTAACAACAACGACTAGATAACAAGGGATTTCGAAGTGTTGTCATCCGGACGACCTTTAGGGCGAAGGATGAGAAGTTGGAAGGATCAGGACTCAAACCCAGCGAGCACTGATCCAGACGTGGGAGGTACCTCATTGCTGGGTAGCTGCTTAGGGCAGTGCTTAGTGCCAAGCACTGTGGTACATAACTGGCGGAGACCTCTCATTGTTGAGGGCAATTGGGGAAATACTCTGTGATCAGTGATCTCGCTGAAAGAGATAGTGGAAAGAGAACACGAGGCTGATGTTCTCGCTGATCCGATTCGCAGACATCACCCGGGGGAAAGAAGCGGAGATGCGTCCATGTTCTTCCTCCCCTGAACCAAAGAGGTGCACTGGACGTGTCTCCCATAACCAAGACCGGTCCGAGCTGGTAGACTTGCTTTAGAGGGAATCGACCCCGTGGTGCCTTATTTTTGACGGAGAGTATCACGTAGGTTTAGTAGGTAGGACAGGGCTGCGACACCAAAAAAATGCGATATGCCAATAAATTAATTTCCACTACGATCAATAATCATTTTAGATCATCTACTTTGTAATAATATAATATTGAGTTCATCAATCGAGATAAAAACTATCCTATTTTCCGAGTTGGACCAAATTACACACAGTGTGCAAAGTTTAATCAAGATTGTAGTAGTAGTTTCAGAGTTTCTGCGGACAAAAATCATAACTTCATGGCGCGTTGATATACAGATAAGAAATAAAGAAAAACATTCTCCTACACACTTTCATATTAGTTTTTTTTTGTTCTAGATAAACCTTCATCATGGGCCACGACGAGAAGAAAGGGACGATCATTCTTGACAATTTCAACTCTACGTAAGTTTATGTAATTAACTAGCCGACTTGCCCGCACTTCGCTGAGGTGTATTCAAATCGATCACTCACTAGCATACTCTCTGATTTATTTATTCATATATCACTATTTCCGTTGAATTTCTATTACACAATGCGCAACATGTAACTTGCATTGGACATCCCTATTTTACAGTCTATCTTCTGTCTCACTCACTTTTTCTTTTATACCTTGTCCTTACAATAACAATAACGGCAATAACTAACACAAAAAATTATTATTCAAGTTATGCGCTTACATACATAGAGGCGTATATGTATATATATTTTATACATTTCAAAGTGACTTAACTTTGACGTGATTTCCAGGGCAAACTTAGCTGCAAATCCAGGATTTCAGTCAACATTGAGCCTTGGCTCAAAAGAAGTTATCAATGAAAAGGCATACAATCCTTTCGAGCACAGGAAAGTGGAGCATCCCAATTCGTAAGTATAAAGTTTATCCTTCGTCTTATCATACTCATACATTCAGCATAATTAATGCCAAACGCTTAATTACTTAAACATAAAGCGATTACAAGTTAATGAAGAATTCATGACGTTATGTAAATTCTTAGTACATTTACACACTATGCATTAAAAAAAAAGATTACCAGTAGTATGGATTGCATATTAATAGTATTCTCAACCCCTCCAAGTAAGCTAAATGTGTTAGGGATGGGCCACGTCTTAGGCTTAATCACAATTCCGCCATCTTGCGCTTTCAAGCTTGGAAAACTCTTAGAATCCACTTACTGAAAACTCATAAAAAATTACCTAAACTGTCATAAAATATTCTGAAATACTTTTGTACTTTTTGATAATACAAAAATCTGCAATTTTTAAAAGAAAAAGACATCTAAATTAGATCAGTCGTTTTCGAGTTATGTGTTAAGTATCGCCATCTGTTATATATTCCAACAATAATCTGACTTAAAAGGTGTCAGTCAACCTTTTGAAGAACAAAAGACCTTTATTAATAAATTAAATTTGATAAAAATTTGTCATGGAGAATTTTCAAAACGATGCAATTTGCATATTTTTAACAATGCAACTGCAATAATACAAGAATATGAGAAATACTCTTGTATTGTTGCAAATTTTTGACAATAACGTCAATTTCAATATCAAAAGAAAACGATTACGTAAAAAGATAATTTTAAAAAGAGGTAAATAAATATAGCAAAAAAAAGTATGGAAATGTAACTCTGTCAGTATGTTACGTTTTTTTTACAAGAGCTTAGGGAGTAGCGCGTAAGTTAGGCTTAGGTCAACCTGGCATTAGGTTTGAACAGAGGGCCTGGGCAGTACAGGCGAGTGTTGTAATTACTTAAATTACGTATTTAAGCCTACTCCTTGGTCACAAGTCCAAGGCACTGCTTAGGTTTCTCTCGTAATTGTTAGAGATCATAATGTTTGATTATTTATCGGTTCAGTAGCAGTATCTACATTCATCATCACCATCATCATAACGACCCTTCAATGGTCCACTGCTGAGCCGGGTCTCCTCCTCAGAATGAGGAGAGTATTAGGGCATAGTCCACCACGCTGGCCCAGTGCGGGTTGGCAGACTTCACACACCGACAGAGAACTTTTTTGGGAACTCTCAGGAATGCAGGTTTCCTCACGATGTTTTCCTTCACTGTTAAAGCAAGTGATATTTCATTGCTTAAAACACACATAACTCAGAGTCAGAGGTGTGTGCCCAGGATCGAACCTCGGACCTCCCGAGTAATTGAAGTGTCAACCACTGGGCCATCACTGCTTATATCTACATTACGTTTACCCAATAGTAAATTCAATATCATCACCCCTTGTAGTGTTCCTTAAATAATGTCCCTGTCCTCCTCCCTTCTCTTAATTATTAATAAAATAAAATAATTAAGAGCTTGCTCAGGGTTCGTTGAAACCGCATCATGTTTTTTTAACTCTCTCTCCCCACTCTATCTTCGAGGACGCAACGCATCGACAAAACAAGAGATACCCTCTTGTTTTGTCGATGTCCATGGGCGATGGTGGTCACTTACCATTAGGTGGACCATCTGCTCGTTTGCACCTTATCTACCACAAAAAAAATTAAATTAAATCCCCGAGTTATATATTAATATAATTTTATTGTAATGATTTAATTGAATATGATTGGTAAATCTCAACCGGGCGAAGCTGGGGCGGGTTAACTAGTTTTCAAACAGTTTTCTCTCAGTGAAGCGAGAGCAGGTCAGTCGATATTTAAATAATTTTCAAAATGATATGTGTACTCTTAAAATCATAGCTATTAGTTTTGCCAGCTAAATGGGGTCTAAACAGCTTTAAAAGATAAATATTCAACATGCGTTTTACGCAAATTGTAGACCTTGTGCTGTTTTTCAATGTACACCTTGACATAGAATAATAAAATGTCACAGATGCATTATATGTCGAGAATGAATACAGATATACATATACATATTAATAATGTCCTTATTGGTTTGTTGGTTGGTCTTGTAATGGAGCGACGAATTTACGTAAATATTATCTTAAATTATTATATAAAGATTTTTATGAGTGTTTCTGTTAGTCGGAGAATAATTGAGAACAGGAGAAAAATTAAACGAGTAGTGACTGAATGAGTGACTGATCAAGTATTACGTAAGCAGATTTTTTGTTGTTAAAATTTGATGCATTTATTTTGCACAATAAATATTTCTTTTTTTTCTTTATTCTTTTCCCTCCTCATTCTGAGCAGGGATATTCACGTTGCGATGTGCTGTACTTACTTTTTTATCTCTGACGTAATTACCATGTTGACCCATATGATCAAAAATAAGCACAACAAGGACTCCCCCACCCGTCTTTAATGCTTAAGTAATACTTAAACGGCTCCTTTATGTTATTGTATAGAAGTATTTTCTGGATCAGAAAGATACACGTATTTTTATCCCGAAAAAATAAATTTAGAAATGAATTCATTTCTGCATTTGAGAGAATGAGTATTAGTGTGAAGACAATTGAAAAAGTGAGTAGTTAGTGAATGGATTATTGAGTTTTGAGTGTTTTTGTGTATATCTAATACTCGTAAGTCAGTCAACATCATCACGACCCGTCAATGGCCCACTTGCTGAGCCGGGTCTCCTCCTCAGGGTATTAGACCATAGTCCACGACGCTTGCCCTTGCTTTGAGAACATGGAGAACTCTCAGGTGTGCAGGTTTCCTCACGATGTTTTCCATCACCGTTAAAGCAACTGATATTTAATTTCTTAAATCACACATTACTCAGAAAAGTCAGAGGTGTGTGCCATACATAGTTGATAACGCCTACTTGTTTAATTTAGCACTTATTCTAAACTGAATAAATGAATCGTGTACAAATTAGTGAAACCGAAGCTCCAGACACTATTTTGGTAATCACTTTATTATTCAAAGAAAGATAAGAGTATGTACCTAATTTCTATAATTTAACAATTAATATTTTTCCAGAACGATCGGCTCTTTGGTGCATTTACTAAAATCCTCGCTTGGCTCTGGTATCCTGGCTATGCCCGCTGCCTTCAAAAACGCTGGATTAGCAGTTGGAGCCATTGGCACTATTGTACTAGGATTCATTTGTACACATTGTGTATATGTGTTGGTAAGTGTAACTATAAAACAGCTTTCGGGATCTCAAACTCATACCTAATGATTTATTTCAATTATGAGGTTAGGGGTAATTAGGTAAGACTGAATTTATAATTTCAAAAATTTATATTTTCAAGTCAAATATTGTGTAATGATGCCATGTTATTAATTTTATAAAATAAAATTTAATGGCAAAAAAAATACTAAAAATGCACATTTTTTCCTGTATCTGACTACCCCTAACCCCTTAAACTTTTTACTAAGTACTTTTGACACGTTACAGTTTGACGGTCAGTCAGTTTGTCAGCTCGGAAAGCTAGTTATCTATTGAGAAAAACTGAGAACAACTATCGCTGTTTAATATCCACTACAAAACTTATAATAACCATAAACCCGATCGTTTCGAGGCAGTTTGGAAAAGTTAGGTAACGGGTCAAGTAGTGAAAGCGGGCATTGTTATCATTGTGAAAGAGCCTTGTAAACCTTCACGCGGGTCACAAGTTCCAGAAAATACGTACATATTTTTAGTAGCTTGAGCTACTAACTGTAAGGTATAAGAATAATTATTTGATTGATTATATTTTTATTATATAGGTTAAAACGTCACAAGAAGTTTGTGTAGAAGCAAAGAAGCCATCTATGGGGTTTGCTGAAACTTGTGGAGCTGCTTTCGAGTTTGGACCCAAGAGGCTAAGACCTTGGGCAAACTTTGCTAGGTTAGTATTTATAAAGATTTCTCTCATAGCATGGACTTCTTATAGTGAACGCGTTTACTGCGTACACATACCAGCACATATCACTTGCACATAGCATAGGCTCGTGACACATTATTTCACTGTTACAGACAGCAGTATGTCGCTCTGGGCTTAAGGCCCTCACTCGACATACATAGAGATTGTATTTGTCTATATGTTACTTCCCTAGAATATGTAAATGCAAATGTTTAAAAAGTTACACGAAACTTTTCCCAAACAGTGTCTAAATTTCAAGTTTCATTACGTACGACGTAATTACCATGTTGACCCCCCCCCCCCATCCTCCATATAATCAAAAATAAGCAAACCAAGGACTCCCCCGCCCCCTCTGTAATCCTTATTTAATACTTACTTACGACTCCTTAAAGCGATTGTATAGAAGTAATTTCTGGATCTGAAAGTAGGATACACCTATTTTTATCCCGGAAAAATGCATGCAGACCCCCCGAACCTCCCCATCCGCCATGTTATTAAAAATAAGCAAAGCAAGGCCTCTCCCTTTAATATAATTATTATTGCTATTGTTCCATATATATTGTACAACAAATGTTTTCGAATTACTATAAACGTATTTTAACTTTAGATTATAATTATTATAATATTACCTAACGGAAGCGAAGACTAACCGCTTGTGTTTAAACATTACAATTTTCAAATTATCAAACAATTTACAATCTTTAACAATTTGACTCTCATGTTTCCCACAATCACACTCGAGAGTTTATTTAAATAAACACACAGTTTTTACATAAATACTTAATTACTTATATTAAAATAATGTTTTGTTTCAGAATATTCGTAGATTACACGTTAACGTGTACTTACCTGGCAGCGCTTTGTGTTTACGTCGTGTTCATCGCTGAGAACTTCAAAGAGGTTATTATTTTAATTATTTAATAATAAGCGTAAATAGCCTTAAAATACGTAATAGACATAAAAAATTCTCTACTATAGTTCGTCTCAGCATCGCCCGAATGTAATCTTTATTACATAGCATAAAACAAAGTCGATTCCCGCTGTCTGTACGATTAGATCTTTTAAACTTCACGAGTGATTAATGCAGTTTTACATATATATTTTAATAGAGAAAAACCATGCGTTAATATTATAATATGATGAAGTGTTGTAATAATAAATTAATTTACACCTCCGTCTCTCAGAAAATTATGGAATTTACAAATATTAACTAGCCGAGCCGCTGTGCTCGTAAAAAATTTCTCCGACTTACTTTGCAAATCCGACTACCACGAAAAAGTCTTATCATTTTTTTGTTTAATATATAGCCAATGACACTAACACATAATGTGGCTTTCTATTGGTAAAAGAAGTTTAAATCAATAGATCCAGAGATTACCTATTTATAATATTACTTTGACAAACTTTACTATTTAATATTAGTATACTTGTAGATAACATAGTTATTTATTTGTTAATTTTAAATGAGATTTATTTAGGAAATCTCATTTATTCATATTCCCATGGGCTGATATCCAATCACCAAAATACGGTAGACGGTAGAGTATTGCATATAAATTTCACCTTTAATATATTAAAAATAGACACAAATTAAAAAATATATTTAAAAGAAGGAAAATGCAACAATATACATACATGATAAATATTAATGTTTATTCGATTAATAACTTATGGTTAATATTTTTAAATAAATATGAAGTCAGTGATCAGTCATGGTGCATCAACACCGTAGTTAATTTTTGTGAAGCAACATTCCCAATTATTAGTGGACAACATTCGATAACAAATTATTTAGTCGTTATTGTATGTTGCCTAACTTTAAATTACAGTCATAAATTTTGTTAACAACGTCTGTTTCCAGTAAAAGTTAAAATCAAGATATACAATCTCTAACACAATGGATGGCCTATCTCGAAAGCTATGGACTCAATACGGTCAGAAGATAACTAAACATTACGGCCTCATACTATTCTAGCAGAAACCCAAGCAGTGCCTTGGACTTGTGAACAAAAGGTTTAAAGACGTCCTCAGACAATTTTAACCCTCACATTCACTGCCCAGGTTCGCTGTTTACACCTAAGGTTCGGCTAACCTAACCTAAGGCTAACTTACACTTTCAACATATATATTTTTTCCAGTATTTATGTAATGAGCAACATTCAGCAAATAACAACAAATAATCGCAAAATTTTAAAAAGTCACTTAATCTTATTGAGTTGTTTGTTGCTCCACAAAAAGTAATACGGTGTGGAAGCAGCATAAACTTAAAACCATTTTATTATATTACTATTTGCCTGCCCTCGCTTCGCTCCGGGTATTTAAAGCAATATTATAATTGATGTCCTTAAATGGTCACTATGTAATTGTGTAGTTTTTTATTAATTGAAAAAAGAGAGAGTGAGAAAAAGTTATAAAAAGAAAAATAATAGAAACAAAAATAAAAGAAAAGCGATAGATGATAAGAGAGGGAGGACAGAGCAAAAATAAAATTGAATAGGTAAAGGAGAGAGAGAAAGAGAGAGAGAGAGAAAGATAATCGAAAGAAAGAAAGTGAAAAGAGGCTAATTATGCTGAACAGATAAAAATAAAAATTAAAGAGAGAAAAAAGAGAGGATGAGCGACAATGATAGCAAACATAAGAGAAAGAGAGACGGAAATACTATAGACCTCTCAGTGAAAGAATTTTTAAAATCGGATTCGTAGCAACAAAATGACCACATTCTATTAATTAAAAAATGTATATGGCAACACTAAATCACTTTTATCACTCACAAATTGTGTAGTTTTCTATCAGTGAAAAATTTTTTTAATTCGGATTGGTAGTTCCTGTGAAACTCTTCAATTACCAAAATGGCCACCTTATGGCACTTAAATGGCCATATCTTTTTAATTAGAGTATTTATGGCAACACCACATAGCCTATGTTACCCGGAAAGAATGTAGCTTCCTATCGGTGAAAGAATTTTCAAAATCGGTTCAGTACTTTTCGAGCCTATTCGTAACAAACAAACATACAAACAATCAAATCTTTCCTCTTTATATAATAGTATAGATAATAAATTATTATTGACTGGTAAACTTGATTTTAAAATCAAACTTATTTAAAATATAAATGGTTAGAAAACTATTTAACAAGGAAAAAATAATAACCACAGAATAAGCCATTAACTATTATGAATATTGAAGAAGGATAATGTTGTAAAATATGTACCTAAACCCATGATTTACGGTTTCCGTGTATTGATGATGAGAGATGAGTTCTCCATAAATTACTATTTTAATATTATAGCCAATTGTAAATTATTAATAACTAAGTGTAATGTTATTCTGTCCTACATCCGTTATATAGTTTTGATTACAAAATCCAAATATCGGAACTTTATGTTATGTTATCTAATTTTCACAAAAAATAATTACAATTATTGGATATGAAAAATCAATTTATTTTGAACATTTAGGTTAGACAAACATTAAAGTCAGATTTAGAAATAATAATGAATGATTTTTGTAATAACCACAAACAATTTCTTTACATTTGAGTATCAGGATTATAAAAGGCATAACGATTCAGGAGTTTCCTCAAGGAAAAGTATAACTTTTCTAGGTAAATAACTTTCATTTCTTATCTCCAATATTATGTTAAACGGTCTTCTGAAACTCGTAATTTTACGATATCGTCCTTAGGGATTTATGAAAAGCAAATATTTTTGAACTTTAAAATATTAAATAAGAACTATTGAGGAACTAAAAACGACATGAACATAATAATTATGCGTTTCAATATTTTCATTGAAGGTAATTCCTTTTTTTTCTTTAATTACAGGTATTAGACGAATACTCTCCAAACTACAAGTTATCAGTGGAAACATACTGCGCTTTGACTCTTGTTCCTCTGGTCCTTATCTGCCAAATCCGGAATCTAAAATGGCTGGTGCCATTTTCTGCTCTAGCCAACGTGTTTTTGGTCATCTGCTTTGCGATTACGATGTATTACATCTTCCACGATATGCCGAATCCTAGTGAGAGGGAAATGGCGGCGAGTGTTACTCAGTGGCCTCTGTTTATCAGGTAACTATTATCTTTATTTTCATATATCCATGAGCAATGGCAGCCTAATCAGACTGCCTGCTCGTCCGCAAATCTATAATAAAAAAAATCGAAGCAGAAACTCTTGAATATCTTTCATTATCATCACAACCCATTAATGGCCCACTGTTGACCCAGGTCTCCTACTCTGAGTTAGGAGGGGTTTAGGCCATAGTCCACCACGTTGCCCCAGTGCGGATTAGCAGACTTCACACAACTTTGAGAACTTTAGAGGACTCTCAGTTCAGGTTTAATTTCTTAAAGCACACATAACTGACAAAAGTCAGAGGTGTGTGCCCAGGATCGAACTCGCACCTGCAGAGTAAGACACCCATTTCTGAATCACTAGGCTATCACTGATATATTTCACAGATAGCATAAGCTACTGATGCCTTAGAAAATCTTTTAATATTGAGTTTGGCCCATAAAATAAGGAAAAAGAACTAAAAGACTTATTTTTTCAGTACTGTCATCTTTGCCATGGAAGGCATTGGTGTAGTGATGCCTGTTGAGAATGAAATGGCGAAACCTCAACAATTTCTTGGCTGTCCTGGAGTATTAAACGTGGCAATGACAATCGTTATCTCTCTATACGGTATCGTGGGTTTCTTTGGATACATCAAATATGGTGATGCAGTCCGTGGTAGTATCACTTTGAATCTTCCCCAAGATGAAATGTAAGTTAATCGTCCAGTTATTATAATGCGTATAGTCTTCCTATAAGAGAATTAGCTTTAGTTCCTAACATTATAATTTATTTACAGATTAGCTCAAAGTGCCAAAATCCTTATGGCCTTAGCTATCCTCTTTACATATACCTTACAATTCTACGTACCTATGGAAATGATCTGGAGGCAGATACACCATAAGATAGCTGTGCAATACCACAACATTACCCAAATCAGTATTAGGACGCTAGCTGTAGTTGGATCAGGTAAATCTTCGGAAATCATTTAATACAATAGTTTCTTAGTGGTAGGATTTCAATAATTTACGGTTATTATTTTATTACAGTCGCCCTTGCCGCTGCGTTCCCTGACCTGGAACTTTTCATCAATTTATGCGGAGCTATCTTCTTATCCAGCCTTGGTCTCCTAACACCAGCTATCGTAGACACTGTACATAACTGGGACAGAGGGCTAGGTACTTTCAAATGGAAATTATGGAAAAATATAATTGTTTCCATAATATCATTTATAGCTCTCTTTGCTGGTTCTTATGTGTCCATCAGAAGTATGGTTGAAAAGTATAATGAAGTCCAAGTTGTTGATGTATCAAATAGTACTTTAAGTACGTAAGAATAAGATAGATTATATTGTGCAAAATCATAGTATAAGAAATTCGGACAACATAATGACGCCAAGCATGACAATATTCTAGATGAAATTAGAAACGTAGATGGCATTTAATATTGGAGATACTTTTTGTAGTGCAACATGATGCAATACCTTAGATATTTTTATGAAATTTTGTGACCACTTTTTGCGGAATGCAATGCATACCACCCACCAATAACTTAAATTGTTTGTTGCTTTTTTAATAAAGGCATCTTTATTTTATAGTAAACATATACTAATCAACAGAAGAGATTACAAAAATAAAAAAAATCACCTAATGTGATGCGTTATGTTGTCCAACAAAAAGTAAGTGCGGTGTGGATGCAACATCGGAATGACTTTAAAAGTAAGTATTTTGCGTTACCGATATTTTTGCAAAACAGTCTAAATATGTGATAATTGAACAAATTAAATTTAGGTAGCATACTATAACCTCGAATATAAGTACAAATTTCCGACTATTTTTGAAAATTTAAAATACTGCCTAAACATTTTCACGACCAATTTGAATTTTATTACTTCGACAAGTCTTTAAGACTATAAATATATATTTTAAGAAATTGACCTAAAATACTATGGACTCATAGTCAGAGCTTAAAAGTTTTTAACGCAAACCCAATTTCACTTTAAGGACAATTTTTACAATTATCGACACCCCTTGGCCCCGATGTCAGCAAAAGTAATCAAATCCCAACACCCCCGTATCTTTTCAATCTATTATTAATCTATTCTTGAAGGCCTTACTTTCCTTTCCGTGTTCGTGTTTACTTTTTATTGGTGACGTAGTCCCCATGCAGACCTCTCCATTCCCTAAGTCATCAAAGATAAGCGAAGCAAAGACCCCTACCCCCCATAAGTGTTTACGTTATACTTGAATGCTACCTTACAATTTAAATACATAAAATTCTAAGTATCCCATATTATTACTATATCATTTTTACGGACATATTATTTTATGAATAATTGGATGAAACATTTAAAAAAAATGATTTATCGACTAACTTATCTTGCTTACAAAGCCTAATAATATCTTGTTTGTAATATAAAGGCCATATTTATTGCATAATAAATATATTATTAAAACGTTAATAATATATTACATTAATAATATACTGATGGTTTAAAAATATCTATTTGACCGCGCACAGATGTTTATTTACGCGTGCTGGACAATTATTTCGTGAGGACTAGATGTCCATATTATTATAGGTCAATATAAAATAATAAGGTTAATGAATAGTAAAATAAGTTATAGCCATTAATAAATAGTATTTTATATTTTAAGTCGATTAATACATATACAAACAAACTGCCAGACAATTAAGTATTGTGTCTATTTTTATTTACATTAAAAACTTTCTTCCACATTTTATTTTTTTATATTTTAATTTGATTTTTTTTAACTTTCTATCTTTCATTAGTAAATTTCTGTATAACTTAAAAACTGTGTGACTATACTTTTAGTGAATAATAATTTTAGTTAGTAAAATTAACCGTCCGAATTAACTATAAGTTAGTTTAGAATTTATATTAGAAAAATGTGATACTTATACTTAGAAACAGTTTCTGGAAAAATAAATATTTTAAATAAAATATTCAGTTGTTTTATTCATATCACTTCATTTATATTTCACTATTTTTATATGTCTTTACCTATGAAATAGCCGTTTTGCCGTTCAGGCTATTTCAAATACTTTTTTTGCTAAGAATTCAGAGTTAAAATTATTTTTATTTTGATATATGGAATTCTTTTTTGAAAATTAGTCATTTATTTATTGGTTAGCGTTCTGTTTTCATCGCATTTGTACGTTTTTCGTCATTATGGATACGTTAAAAATTTTAGTGCTTATGGAGTATGAGTGTGTGAGTGGCAGCAAAGCAGCAGAAGTGCAGCAAAGCAGCAGAAGCTCACATCAACGACGTATGAGAAGCGAACACCACTAACGATCGCACCACCCGTTATTGGTTTGCCCGCTTCCGTTCTGGAAATTTAGACCTAAGAAATAAACCCCATGGTCGTCCTAAAACTTTAGTCGAAAATAACGAAATAAAAGCGATTGTGGCAGCTGATGATTCTCAATCTACAGCTGAATTAGCAGAAGGTTTCGATGTTAGTACCAAAACAATATTAGTCCATTTGCATCGAATTGGCAAGGAAAAAAGCTTGCCATAAGGGTACCCCACTAATTGAATGATCGCGAAGCATGCGTCGTGTCAAGCCTAGCACTGCCTGGTTCTGGCCAGATCCTGGTTTAGCACCTAAACAGTACCTCAAACGAAAAATGATCTGGTCTAGCGCCAGTGTCAGTCATCACAGCTTTTTAGCAAACGGGATGACCAATATTACATATGTGTGAAGAACTGAACACAATAATGAGAAGAGAATTAAGGAGAAGCTCGAGCATCTACAACCAGCTTTGGTCAATTGTTCAGCTTCGTTGCTCCTGCACTTGTCTTGTCTCTGCAGTTACAAGAGCTGGGGTTGGAAGTTCTCCGTCATCCACCGTACTCACCACACCTTCCCCCTACATACTTCTACTTTTGCCAGAATTTGGATTACTTTTTGCCTCGAAAAAAAATCAATAACTGAGAGGCAGTTAAAAATGCCTTTGAAGAATTTGTTGCCTCCCATCTAGCAGACTTTTTCAAAAAGGGCATCAATAAGTTACCACTACGTTTGCAAAAATGCATTGATTACATTTTGATTATTAAAATTAAAAACACATACAGATAAAAAAGGGTGTCAACTTATTTCTTAAAAAACGGCAATTTCATAGGTAAAGAAATGAACGTATCACGTTAAAACGGCTGAACCGATTTGGATAAAATTTGGTACACGGATAGCTTTTGGTGGATTAATATAATAGAGTACTTTTTATACCAAAAAATTGGAAACGGTTTTCTTAGCTGCATAGCTGATGTTCTAACTTAAAATTTAAACATTTAAATCGAATCTTAGGAAAAAGTTATTGTTTTAAAAATGTTTTAGCCCAGCGAAACTAGCAACAAATAGCGGATTGTGTTAATTGATATGCAATATCACGAGTCAGGATTGAATGCAAATGAGAAAATTCGTCATCTAATCCTGATAAATTTCAGGAATCGGTCATGTATAGTCACGTCACGGAACTAAACCGCCTTTCATGAATAACATAACAAAACCATGAAGGTCGTAATACAGAGAACCTTCCCGTAATACTAGTAGAAACCTTCAAAGTAAGTCTTATTGATACCTCGTATAGAATATTAAAGAAGTCAGGTCAGGTCAGGTTTTGGTCTTTATTACAGCTGTTCCAATAATACCATTATTGGCTTTTGTATTATAATCAGTTCTGATTATCAGAAAGTCATATAGAGTTAGATTTATTGTTAGATATTCTTTAAATTAATGTTCTCATTTTATTTATTAATTTAAATTTTGGAAGAATATGGCTTCATATTATTATTTTAGGTATTACTAGTCGACCCGTCCCGGCTTCGCCCGTGTGCAATTTAACACGTGTACTTAGCCGTAACCGCTATGTCCCTGCATTTTAAATCTGTAATATCTACGAAAATATTCATTTTTATTTCATGCTGTAAAGGGCCATATTGATCTATATTAAATGCACAATGTATTTAAGGTACCTTATTGGATAAGGATTAATGCTATGTTGTTTAAAATCACTTCGCAAATAAGCCATTATTTCTAGTAAAAAGTATAGGATAAAAAATGGTTATTTTGAGTTATCCTTAAGAGATAGACATATAGCATCGCGGACTTTTTTGTAGTCCTTTTTAAGGTGGACAATACTGTAGTACATTATTTTGTTCTATCTCGTAGGGTTCAGCCAGCGTTTGCAATGTAAGCTGAAAAAAATGTGTTTATTGACGACATCACATTAGAAACCTGTAAAATTATCAGTGTTTCTCTACTATATTATGTATGTATTATACATATAAACCTTCCTCTTAAAATACTCTATCTAATAAAAAAACCGCATCAAAATCCGTTGCGTTGTTTTAAAGATTTAAGCATACATAGGGATATATGGACAGAGAAAGCGACTTTGTTTTATACTATGTAGTGATAAAACAACGCTTGATTTATAATTATAGGCAATAACACATAAAAACGAAATAGGTCTATGAATTGTTAAGGCGAAACTTGCACTGTTAACATTTTTGTACCACCTTTGTTTTTTCGTGTTTCATGCATAAATGAATTTGAATTTGTTTTAACGCTCACGTATGAGTGATATAATAAATTGTGTTTGTCTGTTTATTGATACCTTTAAAGTCCTGTTTACCAAGAATGCTAAACAAAAACAAAAAATTAAGAGAACTCCTGAACAAAAGTTATTAAATATAATATTGATAATTAAAGACTATTTACGTTGTAAAATTGATTAAAAGCTGTAAAGGACTTCACAAGTCAAAATTAACTTTAGAACCAATCTACATCCGGTTTGCTTTTAGCCTGTCTTTATTAAAATTTTAGGGTAGTATTACACGATGGTCTCGATTCAAATTGCTGGGATTTGATGGATTATTAATTTCAACCGTAAGAGAATTTTAAAGAAAGTCTTTAAAGAGATGGTTTAAAAATCTATTTTTAATAGGTAGAATACTACTGTACGTTTAATTACCCCTGTTTTCGCAATTAACTGATTTCGTGGAGTGAACGTTAGTTGTACAGTAGACAAAGAAGTAGAATCGCATACCTTGGTCATACTTCCAAGCATTGCTGGAGTTCCTATTATAATTGAACGATGTTGAAACCTTGTCCATTGGCAACGTTCTGACATTACAAATAACAAATGTTTAGCAAATTAAGCCTATATTTTTTTTTTTAGTCCTGGAGTAGCACTGGCACAAATAACCCAAAAAAAGCTTAACAACTACGTAAAAAAAGTGGAAAAAGGACGAAACAAACTAATTCAGATAGAAACCCAATGCAGATAGGTACAAAAATGATCAAGGCAGGACCGTGGTCGAACCCATATATTTTGACTCATTGTTTTTTTTCGAGGTTAGAATCTGAGGTTTAAATTGTGTCGTAAAAAAAATTAAACACACATTCAGGGATTAAGCAGTGTTCGAAGCTTCCTGACGACTTGACCTTTTCCTACATTTTCAACAATTACTGTCATATTTTAACCAATTTACACCTTACCCTGACAAATGATACACCTTACATAAATAGGTATGTCTATAAGTCGAAAACTTTGATTATAGGAATACTCCGTTCTTCAAACTTCTCAAATCAAATAAATTTTATATTATATTAAGTACAATTGATTTTTTTTAAAATCTAGATCACAGTGTAATCTAGACCTAAGTACACCATTTACTACTGATTAATAAAACCAGCTGAACCAGTCCGTTATAGTTACTTTATCAATACAAAGAACTACTACAAAGAACTTCTCAAAAGGATGTTTTAAATTTCTCTTTTATTGCATTTTAGATTTTATTTCTGGATCGCAGTTTGTCCTCTTATTTAGGTTTCAACGACTCTAGGATTAAAAAATAATAACAATTTTTGATTAAAACACTTTTGACAGCCTCTAATGTCTAGTATTAAACATGTGATTACCGATGACATACAATGCGACGCAATTTAATGCTATAGAATGTAATATTATGGAATGCGAAGGATTGCATTGCATCACTATATAGTATAAAACAAAGTCGCTTCCCGCAGTCTGTCTGTCCTTATGTATGCGTAGATCTTTAAAAGTAAGCAACAGATTTTACATACATAATATAGTAGAGAAACACTGATAATTTTAGAGGTTTCTAATGTGATGTCGTAAATAAACACATTTTTTTGCGCTTACATTGCAAACGCTGGCTGAACCCTACGAGATAGATCAAAATAATGTACTACAGTATTGTTCACCTTAAAAAGGTCTATAAAAAACTCCGCGATATGTCTATCTCCCAGGGATAACTCACAATAACCATTTAAATCCTTTACTTTTTAAGAGAAATAATGGCTTATTTACGAAGCGATGTTAAACAATACAGCATTAATCCTTATCCAATTAGGTACCTTAAATACATTGTGCGTTTAATATAGATCAATATGGCCCTTTACAGCATGAAATTTAAATGAATATTTTCGAAGATATTACAGATTTAAAATGCACGGACATAGCCGGGCGAAGCCGGGACGGGTCGCCTTGTTGCTATATAAAGACATTGTTATGTAATGCAATGCTATCAAATTCAAAGCTTTGGAATATAATGTTATATTATTCTGTAAAATGTTATATTATTTATCTGAGTGAAATGCAATGCGACGGAGTGGAATGCAATGCTAAAGAATATAATACTATAAAATGATACGGATTGAATTGATATGTAGTTTACTACTCTGAGATGTAATACAATGAAATTCAACGGATTGCATTGCATGTAATACTATGGGTACTATGCAATATAATGAATGCTTTAGAAAGAAATGCAATGCGACGGAGTGGATTATAATGTTATGGAATGCAATGCTATAGAGCGTAATACTATGGTATATATAATTTAGATATTGTTGAATAGAAAAGTTTTTTTTTTAAATTTTATAAAACAAACAGTTCAAATTGTTTTAAGCAAGTTTTATTTTGTTATTTATGTTTTTTTTTCTTTTAAGCTTAGGTCATTAATTTCACCTAAATTAATTTCTAGACTATTTTCAAATTCGCATTCGATAAACATTTATTTTATGTTGGGTGGGTCTATCTACCTATCTCTAATCCGTACTAAACGCCTTACATTCATCGTATATATGGTCTAACTAATGCTCATATTTAATAGGGGAAACCAATATATATATATATATATATATGTATTTTATGTTTAAATAAGGGAAATACCCACTAGTCCATTGAATTACTTTCTTTCGACTACCGAGTGCCGACATATTTTTGTTTTTATATGTTTTAAAAAATACGGTTTTAATTCAAACTGTTTTAAACACTCATTTAAAACATGTGTTTTAATCATGCCAACTCTGATTATTATATCCTGAGCAATGACTATAATCTGGCAAAAAAAGAAAGAGCAAAAAAGGCAGATATGTTACAGAAGATCTATAGGTACTGATTAAAATATAACCTAACTATATATTACTAGTAAGGTTCCATTATTTTATATATTATTTGATCTAAGCTACTAACAAAATAATAAATTTCCAAGGTAAGCAATCAATTAGCCTTTAATCGAAAACTCAAATAGTCCATTGACGTGAAAGCAAAATTTATTACTTACATTAATTACTTAGTACTTATTATTAAAGTTTAATTATCATACAGCCTGTTCCTATTCCTGGAGATATATATATTAGAATATTACTTCTGTCAAAACTATTCTTAGGGGCAAAGAGGGGATCAACTAGTGATCCCCTCTTTGCTCGGATGCAATTTAACACAACATTTAAATATTCCATATATATATCTATATCTATATCTATACTAATATTATAAAGAGGAAAGATTTGTATTTTTGTATGTAACGAATAAACATAAAAACTACTGGACCGATTTCAAATATTCTTTCACCATTAAAAAGCTACATTTTCCCTGAGTAACATAGGCTATATTTATTACGGGAAAAAATTAGAGATCCCCAGAAATTATTACTAAAACCAAGGCAAGGTGTAAAAAATTAGCCATAAAATGTCTTTCATCGCATGTGCTGCGAAAAGTATTGATGATAGAACAAAAAAATGTTTTACAATATTATAGAACGTATCAAAATCTACAAAAAACTCCGCAAGACCATATGTCCAGCTATTGTAGTTATCTCACTATAACTACTTTTTTACATTTTAAAAGTTGATAAAAATGCCTATCAAAATCAGACCATGTTTTCCATACCTTCGTATTAATCCTTATCCAAATAAATAATGTCGTATTCAAGACTGTTTCAATACCTGTAAATTACTTTTTGAGTTATTAAAATCGGACTTTCCATTCAAAAGATATTACGAAATTAAAAATATCAATATAACCAAAAAATACACGTCGACGCGACGGGCCAGTGTAGCGACGCAGCGCAGCGAGTAACGCGGCAAGAGAGGGGGCACCGAAATGCGGGAAAGCCAAAATGTTTTTTAAAAAATATTCCACCTGTGCGAAGCCGGGATGGGCCGCTAGTGCTTCGTTCAGAATTTTTTTGTGTTTAAGTACCAAACATACAAGGGTCAATCAACTTTTATTTGTCCGACGGTAACACTACTCTGTCCCTTATCGATATACAAAAAAAATGATGCAATAAAGAAGATAATTAATCAGTATTATATTAATATCATTCTAGGCTAACAAAACCTTTAAGAAATATATTTAAATATATTCAAAAAATTGCAAATTTATTTGTTTTTTTTTCTCTGGTTGTCCAAAAGACTTGTCCTGTGCTTTCTTAACTTACTAACTTGTCACCATGATACAGACGAATTTACTAAACTCAATTTTTCCTAACCATAACCAGCAGAAAAACATAAGTAATTGCTATTTTGTGTACTTTTGATCAAGCATCTCAAACTCCAAAATATGTCACTTGGACAACCTATTCACTTGGACAACTAAAAGGTGGTTGTGTTGTTGTATTTTGTTAAATATTGAAAATTTTTTTTAATAAATACTTTTTGCTAATTTCATACATTTGTTTTATTAATATTTCATTAAAACATGCAAATTACATCATACTAATCACAAAAACATTGACGTATCCTTTGGACAACCAAATAACGTCTACTGGACAACCAAGTTGTCCCTATTACGTATCTAAAAAGCATATTATCCTTTATATTTTCCATTCTCCATTGAAAATAAATCAATTTATTTCTAATTCTAAATAGTACACAAAATAATCGATTAGCTTTTACTATTTTTTTATTTTTTTTCACAGAAAGCTCCAATGAGTCTACTCGAGTTTTTCCGTTATAATTCACATATTTTTGAAAAAAGTGCACTGTTTTCTATGGATACCTAAAAAATAATAATTTTTACTTTTAATTATATCGTTTTTTTTTTTAAAAATAAGGCATGTTACTTTAAAATTGCAATTTACATTTAAATTGTGGACACTTAAAAGTTGATTGGCCCACAAACTTACTTCATATTTATAATATTAGTAAAGTAAGGCTAGTAAGATATGCTTAACAAATTATTAAATAACATTTTAAGCACTTTAAAAAAATCGGCTAGGTGTGAGTTGGACTCGCCCTCTAAAGGTTTACAATAGGCTTGTGTCCACTAATAACAAATTGCTTGGTTTATAGTTTGTAATTATAAATAAAGTGATATAGATAAAAAAAACCAGACTATTTCTCATAAAAGTTAAAGATTATTCATATTTTTAGAAAATAAATTCGACAAAAATAGGCATTATGTCACGTGACAGCGAACACCGATCAGAAAGTGTTACGTCACGCCACGCAAAAACATCATTGTTGTTTTTGACGTTTTCATACAACAGAGCAGGTTACTTCGCAGACCGTGACGTCATTTAAGACGCCATGACACAATTCAGCGTTTTTGAGGGAAATCTAAATTCCTTTTTTTAAATACAAAATACGTAATGTAAATATTGCTTTTTCTTTAAAATATAGTTTTTTGGGATAAAATAGATATTAAAGAATATAATTAACCAAGTTTTCAAATTTAGTCAAATTGAGGGACAAAGTTAACTTTGCCGTCAGTGAAAATTTGTCCCCATTATAAGGCATTGCTTTTTAACTTTTTTTATGCTTCCAAGTCAGAAGGAAGTAATCTATGTATGTATTTTTATAAGAAACAAAAACGGTATTTTAAAAATTCTCTAAAAATATACATTCTCTTAAATTTTTTTTATTCTAACAACTCACTGACTTTAGACCTGACAATAAAGTATTAATTTTAGACAGACAAACAACAGTGATTTTACAAAAGGTCTTTTTTCCATATCTTACTAATATTATAAATGTGAAAGTTTGTATATTTGGATATTTGGTTGTTTAGATGTGTGGATGTTTGTTACTCAATCACGCAAAAACGGCTATACGGATTACATTGAATTTTGACAGAAAGGTACTTTATAACCTGGATTAACACATAGGACATTTTATTCTGCAAAAATTAGAAGTTCCTGCGACATACTTATAAAATATGTTTACTGTTATAAGTTGTCAATACTTATATTGAAAACAAGCTGACTAGTTCTAGCTTCGCTGAGGTGTATTCAAATTGTAAACAAACTTATATTATACTCACTCATTAATACATTCATACTCTACCTGCAACTATGCATCATATATCTCTCATCGTTAGGGCAGTAGAAGAAGCGTTTTCGTTCGACAGTTTTTTCTCCGACTTACTTTGCAAATCCGACTAAAAGTCTTTTATTTTCCTTTAGGTTAGGTTTTTAGGTTATTACACTTAAGACACTTACAAAAACCTGTGCGAAGCCGGGGCTGGTCGACTAGTGAGTTAATAATGTTTGATGATGGGATCGATATCGCCAACTTAACAGCCATAATCGTCACCAGTCGAGCTCTTTTTGACAAGTGGCTCAAATCTATCAGAGCAGAGGTTATATACAATCTTTGTTACTCTGTTATCAACGATGTTGCTAACTCTTATAGTAATTTAATATCCTAAATATGTACTGTATGTTACAATTTTTTTATTTACTTTTACGAGCCTAATTACCATACAAATAGCGAAATTTGTCAAGCTTAAATTCTCTGTAAATATAATAAAAAATGACGCATTATATTTACATGTAAATTGTACATTTCTACGTAAATTATGAGTATTTATATATTTTTTTGAGTTAAAAAGAACTGATGAGCTTTTTTTAGGACTACTTCTAAATTATGTTTGCTTATAATATAATTCAAACAATAAGACTAATTTTACAAATGTTTACTCTAATTTTGAAGAAAATCTAGGGTCTAATTTAATTATAAAGGTCGTTATACACACAAGTATTGCTTAGGCAAATTGTTTTTAAAAAAGTTTTTATTTCTTGCATAATTATTTATTTTAACATTATACACTAGTTCTATTAAACAATGATTAAATAATAAATAAATTATGTAATATCATTTAGATTAAATAATTTTTCGATTCCACTACAGAGAGGCAGTGAGCCCAAAACGCTGGAAGCGTTTCCTCTTTGTATAGGTAGCTGCCAGCCCTTTGGTCACCAGTGGCTTGAATAGGGCGAGATGATATCTCCTTGCCCCATGACCCCATAGTTTCTACGCTGAACGGCGCAAACACAAAGTTGCTGTTGAAAAAGCATTATGGCTTATGTCAAATACGATGACTCAATTAAACCCAAGGATGGGCTGATTATTCTACCATAAAGTTCAATCGTACTTTACGTAGAAGACAGAAAGGCAGGTAAAGCCACACTTGAAATGTTTTATATACCTAAACCACCGAAACGAATTGGTAAAGGTATGTATCTATGTATGTATGTTTGTATGTCCCACTCTAGCGTCTAAACTACTGAACCAATTTTCATGAATGAGGTGTCAATAGATTCGTAATAATTGCGCGGGTGATATAGACTATAAATTAAACTGAGCTAATTATCACGTGTTTGGTATCAAAAGAAAGGTCTTGGCGAGTACATTACAAATATGTGTATATATGTTTTTGTTTATGTCAACATATATGTTTAAAATGCGGTTGTATAGTCCGCGCGGTCCTGTCGTTGCAGTTATTCACTCGTTTAAGCAAATAAAAACCAACATTACGTTATAATATAAGATTATAAATGTTATCTCGATCGTAAAACGGAAAACTATTTAATAAAAAATAAAGTTTAAAAAACTATAACCCGACTACGTAAAAAAATAGACTAAAAATACATGTTCTACCTTGACCAGTTTTATACCGATGCATTTCTGTGTTTCTATCTGAATTATTTTCTTGTTTCGTCCTTTTGAGACTACTTTTTATGTTATTCAAATTGATTAATAAATAATCAAATTTCCAAAGATGGGAGCAGCGTATATAATAAGAAAATTTTGGTACTCAAAGACAAAACCTAATAATAAATAATGCCATATGAGAATTTATTTTACAAAGTCTGTCAGAAACTTGATGGAATTTGGAGATCTCATCGGAGATGAAAACAGGTATAGCGGACTCTAGTATAGTCCCCTAGAAGGCGAAGTGATTCTTATGATACAATTTTGATACCGGATGCTATTGAACTGAATTGGCTTATGATAATTTCTTTTCTATGCTTTGTATGTTTTATATCTTTACATTGTACAAAAAAAATTCGCTTCCCGCTGTTTACGCTGAGAACTTATTTATCTTAATAATATTAATGTATGTCGTTTATACGTGCCCACTAGATAAAGCTTATTGTTAGTCGTGAACCCAGAGGGGTTCACCCTGGCCGAACCTAAATGCAAACCTAGGGGGTCGCAAGAATTTTGTGACTTGTTTCTTCTAAATTGGTAATAAGAGAAGGTCTTCAAGTCAAATAAGTTTGGGGACCAGTTTACAGTATTGTATGTTTTAACTTCTAAAAATTACTGTTTATATAAACATTCTGATTAGGGGTGTCTAGCACATGTAGCGCCCGTGTGCAATCGTAAAAAAAAACTATATCACTTCTCTTCATTGTTTACGGCGGCTATATAACTGTAAAAACGGCATCAAATTTCGTACAGTAGATTTGAGTCATGGGTAATAACATACATATACATACATACAAAATAATTCTTTTGACTTCTATAAGTCATACGAAGAACATTCGTAGGGTTAGAGTAACTTAACCAAATCAAATTAAAATCCATTCAGTTATTGATGTCACCCTTCTATCCAGGGCCGGCTTTACCCATTATGTAGTAGTGCAAGGTGTGCAATGCACACGGGCGTCGCGGTCTGAGGGACGTCCGTGTGCATTGTACACCCTGCACTACAGGTAAAACTACTCCAGATTTTGATGAATAATTAATGTATTAGATACCAGTCGAACGCTTTATAAGTTAGACATGCAGCAATATAACTGTGAAAACAGCATCAAATTTCGTACAGTACTTTTAAGTGATGGGTACTAAAATGTACAGACAGACAGCTAGACAAACAAACTTTGTTTGGACTTCTATAGGTGTTACGAAAAACCTTCATATAGATATATTAATACCAAACAGGTAGCTGATTTTAAAGACTCTTCTATTTGTCTCAGTTATTGTTAACGCACAGAAGTAATAGTCACGAAACTACATCACTGCACAGCCATAATAGTCACCAGACGAGCTCCGTTCCCAACTAGCTCAAGTCTATCTGGAAAAAGGTTAGGTATACAGTCTTGTAATAAAATTAAAAGTACTCCCCAAGAATATAAAGTTATTTTGGTGTTGCTGACTTTATAACTACTAACATTCAAATTCTTAACAATCCTTCTCAATTAAAAGATTATTAATATTTTATGATAGTTTTTACCTAAATCTATGTCCTTACCTACAAATTACCATCATTTAAAAAATACTTAAGTAATGTATGGGTTACTTACCTAATTAGACTAGGCTTGTTTAAATTATTAAAAACAATTTCATACTACTTACGTAAAATGTTCTTAAACAGGCTAATGACTTGCTCGAGACCTTTTGTGCCCAAATACCGCCATTTAATTTAATTTCCTTACAACATACAATGCAAACTACTTTTACTTGTTACAACAATACTCCTAATTACCAAGGCAACGTGAGAAGCGTATTTGTTTATAATAGAAATTGCGTAGGTAAACGAAAATTATGAAATATTTACACTTAGGTTTCTCTGCCCTACAAAGGTATACTGCTCAAACTAACTAACAAACAAAATAGTTTATTTCAATTAAAGTTTTTACAAAGTACTCTTGACACGTCAAAATAGGTCAGTAAGTCTTTATCTGAAGCTACCATCAACTCGGAAAGCAGTTTCCTGATGAGAAGAACTGGCAAGAAACTCAACAGTTGCTCTTTTCAAAAAGCCCTTGTTTACATCAGTCTGTCTGTGTTCTGTTACAAAGGTATAATCATTTAATTAAGAATCAACGTCATTTTGATCCCAAGCTTTGTTCAAGTAATCCAGTACAGAGTAACTAGCTTTGTTTGCTAAACACTTTAATGTAAGTTTTAAATCGGTTAGGTTAAGTGACTAATCTAATATGGGCTGTGGAATCTTATTATACAAGATCTTGAATAAGGTCGACCTTTGCTGATAGAATTTCATAATTAAATTTTAATTTATACAATTACTACCGCCCCGACTTCGCATTGCTACTCTACAATTTTTTTTTTAAAGTTTTCAGCAGTATGGGTCACATACTACTAGTATTTAGTCTCTTTAACTCTCCTAGTAAGCTTGCATGCTTGTGTCAGGAGTGGACCACGCCAGCAGTCCAATGTCCGGGACTTTAACCCACGACTTTTCAATCGTGAATCTAACGCCCGAGCCACTGAGCTACTGACGTTTCTGCTATAATATGCATGTACCTATTATACATATAAACCTTCCTCTTGAATCACTCTATCTATTGGTGAAAACTGCATTAAAATTAGTTGCGTTGTTTAAAAGATCTAAGCGTACAAACAGTGACAGTGACTTACTTTTATACCATGTAAATAAGATTAAGTATACATGTGCTATACTGCTGATTGACTCTTGAAAGACAATAAAAACATACAAGACTTAGAAGCAGGTTTAATGAGCTATTTATATATATTAACTTTCACCTCCACTACTCTAATATTTAAGTTATAAAATAATTATACTAAACACTTACATAATTCTTCAAAGGAGTATCATATCATTTACCTACACTAATCAATATTTACTCGAAATTACTAGTCAAACTGCCAAGGATCTTATAAATATATAACAGAGCTTATAAACTACCAGCCAACTAAAGGTTATCAACAGTGCTGCTTTCACAATTTTATATGTATTACGTTGCGTTGCCTCCGTGGGCCACCCTTATCACTCAGGGGTAAAAAAAATAGATGTTGACCGATTCTCAGACCTACTAAATATGTATATAAAATTTCATAAAAATCGGTCTAGCCTTTTCGGAGGAGTATGGTAACTAACATTGTGACACGAGAATTTTATATATAAGGAAGATATAACTAAACGTCAGTAGGTCAATAGTTTAGGCGTTGGATTCACGATCGACAAGTCGTGGGTTCAAATCCCAATCATTGGACTACAAACGTGGGCCACTATTAAAACAAGCATTTTAGCTAACTTAGGGTTGCAACTTTGCAATCCCCATGCAATCCAAACTGCTAGTACCTGCTAATCTTATCTATACTAATATATAAAACTGAATAGTTGGTTTGTTTGAACGCGCTAATCTCAGGAACTACTGGTCTGATTTGAAAAATTCTTTCAGTATTAGATAGCCCATTTATCGAGGAAGGCTATAAGCTATATATCACCACGCTACGACCAAAAGGAGCGGAGCTACACGCGGACGCGCGGATCGACTAATATAGTATATGAGACCTTCCAACGACGAAGTTGAAACGCGGAAGGCGAACTTAGCCAACCCTAAATAACTGGGAATAAAGGCACAGAAAGAAAAAATATATGTTATAGTATGTATAAATAAGGTAAACCTTACATAAATAGATGAGTTACCCTTTTGATGACACAACATATAACCTTCGTGGTTTACGTGAGTTTTTAACTAACTAATTTATTTCGAAAACTTAAATAACAATCGATTTGAATTATAAACAAGACCTTAAAACCGCATGACTGTGTCTCCGAAGGTAATCAATATATAATCCATACAAATAAATAAAATTGTAGTCTGTTTGTAATATTAAAATAACCGCTTCTTACTAAGTGCTGGATGTATATACGCACACGGTACATATACCAACAACAACATTTTTACTATTTTTGTCCGTCTGTCTGTTTGTTCCGGCCAATCTCTGAAATGGCTGGACCGATTTTGACGGGACTTTCTCTGGCAGATAGCTGGTGTAACAAGGAGTAACTAAGGCTATTTAACCTCTCGCCACGACCCATAGCAGCGGAGCAATACGCGAACGAAGTCGCTAGTTTATAATATTATTTTTAGATACAATATTTGATTATTTATGACTAACCGACCCTCCCGACTTCGTATTTCTCCGCTCCTATGGGTCGTAGCGTGGTGTGAAATAGCCTAAGTTACTCCTTGTTATATCAGCTATCTGCCAATGAAAGACCCGTCAAAATCGGTACAGCCATTTCAGAGATTAACCGGAACAAACAGACAGAGTGACAGACAGACATTATTTGTTTGTATGGATAACAAAACAAAGTAGCCTGAAATTGAATATTATTTTGATATTGAATTGAATCAGGCGTTACTTTGCGGAAATTCATGGTTTAAAAGGAATAAAAATGTTACCTTGCTATAAACCGCAGCAATCTGAACTACCAAACTCGTATGGTACAACCTAGAAGAGCACCCTGTCCACACAAAAGTGAGACGCGCGAACCCGAACTAAGACACACCACACAAGTAGGTAGCTTGACGATCTAACAACCACACTCGTACGGCACAATCCGGAAGAGCACACCGTTGACAGAAAAGTGTAACGCGCGAACCCGAACCAGTACTCACCACACAAGTAGATCGCGATCGACAATCGACGTACGTTTCGCTCCGTAACCGAAGCATCTTCAGGACGTGTTGACTCTACAAGCGTCACTTGCTAAGTGACAATTTTGTTCAAAAAACAGCCTTTTATACCTTAACTCAATACTCGATATTCGAGACGCAATACTCGATACTTAACTCGGTACTCGTGTTTTGTTCTTACAACTAAAGATATCGAGTAGAGTGGATTTAGACACGTTTATTTGTTCGTTCAGCAGCTCAAATGTTTGATTGGTATTTTTAATTATTTCTAATTGCTCTAACAAATTAAGTTTAAAACCTTTATCGCAAATATGTAGTATTTTGTGAGAATGGCCCATATTGTGGCCGCTATCTAAGAGATGTTTAGCAAAATGGGAATTTTTATTATTTTGATTTCTTCTCAACATGTGTTAGCAACAACATTCATAGGTTTGTGTTCGCGGGTAGTTCATTTTATTTTATTTCGAGTAGTCATACATTTGTCTGTCAAGTGAAATCGCGCAGTACATATTAAAATAGTGATTGTTATAGTATAGTGTTGTTTGTCGGTGTGGTGCTGGGCCTCCGTTATATCCGTATTATTTTAATATTCGATAGCGAGGTCGAGCGGTGAAGGTGAGTGTTTACGGTTGTAAAAGACGTCTTTGAACCTGCTTTTGTTTCTCAACCTCAGGCACTGCTCGGTTTCTATCCAGATTACAAGTTAATATTGTAGTTTGAGCATTACTGCGCAGAACACAAAAAATAACAAGTCCGCCATCTTTGTCCTGAGTGTTGCTCCAATTATAGGCGCTCCACGGAAAAGATTCATTATAATCTGTGGTATTGTCATTTACATACAGCGCCATCTAGTTTGCAATTAGTAATTAAATAAGATCGGAAATAAACTCTTATTGTAATACATGGAATAATCCATATTTAATGAAATATTTACAATTTAAAATGAATCATTTTACGTACACTATGTTACGTCCGGTTTCAATCTTCTTATATATAAAAATGAATCCCTATTTCCCTTGGTCACGGCATCACGCGTAAACGGCTGGACCGATTTCGCTAATTCTTTTTTTGGTGTATTTTTTATTGTCAGGAGAAGGTTCTTATGGAAGAAAATATTTAAAAAATTGTGTGGAAATTTAGAATATTTAAGAAAACTTAACGACCATATTAACTTTTCTAGTGTAATCTTTTGACAACCATTTCGAATTCAATATTCATAGTTAAAACAGGACAATGTCTGTCGGGTCAGCTAGTTTATTTATATTATTAACGTCTGGACTTTCCAAGTGCTGACGTAATGAAGGGGGGCGAGGGGTTGTGATTGGGGTAGATGGGAGTCCCCTCTATCGATCCCCCCATTTTTTTTTTGCCGCTGACTCATATTTTGGGAATTATGAGGGGAGAAAAAAAAATTTCTTCTTCCTTCCTTATTAACTTATTAAATAATTTAAATCATATTAAATTGTGTTAAAAATCATAGTAAATGGATCTGAGGATAATTCCGTCCTGGCGCCGACATAACATCAAACCTATAAATACTACTTTTCTATTATCAATATTAAATTATTAATACATTTTTAATTTATATATATGAGCTGCAGAAATAAAAAGATTTATACAAGCAAAAAACCTATCAAAAGTGATTCATAGAAACAGAAATTTTTATAGCAATAGCATTAATAGATTTGTATTCGCGGGTAGAGAGAGATCATTTTATTTTATTCCAAATATACCCACGTCTAGATAATATATAATGTTTCATTAGATTAGAGTCAGTGTTATCGCGCAGACTATTTGGAAGTAGTGAAACTAGTTTTATATTATAGTGTCGAGGTAAAGGTCTTCTTGAGGTTCTCGTAAGTTTACTTTATTGTCTACTATAGTTAATTATATAAAAGCCCTTCAACCTTACTGTCTAAATACATGTATATGTATTGCTGTATAATATTGGGTATCATTTTTTTCATTCTGTCGCCATGTCCAGTAGTAAATGCCCATTGATAGAAAAATAAAAAAAACAAACATATTGTGGTCACTGTCTTATATGTGATGAGGAATATGTGGACAAAGCGGGAATGATGACTCAGTGGTTACAATATAAATCAATTATACTCTTAAATCTATATATATATAAATCAATGCCACTTTTCGTTGTAATTTTATAACTCAAGAACGGGTTCACCTATCCAAACCAAATGTTTAGGCTTTATTCGGACTATTTAGTAGATGGTTTATGTGAAGTTTGCACAAAATCACATTTTTTGTAACAAATGAATTCAATAAATGCCGGGTCATTTTGTTAATGGGGATTTGCTGTCAAATTGAAACTTTTTTCAGTGTTGCCAGTACAAGCATGTTGTTATGTCATTCATTTCTGTCATTTCATTTAGGACGTGCTTCGATTAAAGCAAATTGTATGCTATATTTATTTGCTTATTGCTGTGTGTTTATATTTTTAAACATATTGTTGAGTGCATTCATACAAAGTCTTGAAAAGTGAGTCTTGAATTGCAAAATTATTTAAATACATACTAATATTTGGTTGGTTTGGTTGGTTCGAATTCATATCGAGCATTTTTTTTTATTCTGATCCGGTTAAGTTTTGATCACATTTTTTACTAAAGTTGAAATATTCTGCAATATTTTACTTAGACTATGAATAACATACTCGTACCATAACATTATACTTAACTATTTAAAATACAATTTTTTATAAAAAATGCACTAAAATGTCAGAAATAATTCCTTTATTTATACAAAACTAACAATTATTGTATATTATTGTCCTAATAAAAGGAGGTTAATAAATAACAGAAGTATTTTTTACATTTTATTGCATTTTTAGAGGTTGAAGTCGGTTTTTTTAAACGTAGTTTTATTTTTTACTTTACTTTTACTGCAATAGTTTACAGAACAAAAACTTCGTATACTCCTATACATAGCATTATGTTATATAATCTATAGTTTTCCTCAATAAATGGTCTATCTAAAAATAAAAGAATTTTTCTTTTAGTAGTTTCTGAGATAAACATCTTTAACTAAATAAACAAATTCTTCACTTTTATTAAAGACCTATCATAGGTGTATATTTTACTTACACCTACAGCAATATTACTCAGAAAACCGTATTCAATTTCGTGAGACTGACATACAATAAGTTTTCCTAAATATCTACTATGTACAGACATTCTATAAGATATATATTTATTATATGTTTATATACACAAATATACATTGAACATTAATGAGCAAAAAATATTTCCTTCAATCCTAAATAATATGCGTAATTATAGCCCTTACGATATAGGTTCCGTAACTGCTAAATGTTACTCTCCATTAAATTTCAGACACTTGTAATATAAATAAAAAGCATTTCCACCAAACTAATAGGGAAGATCGACTTTACTCAGGGTAATGTTCATGTATAAATTATAGAATAACATTACCTTTATACATTTCTCAGATAAGTAAAAAGATGTAACATAACTATTTTGTATATGTAAAAAAACAAAGTATATAACTCAACCGCCTCGAGGTCTGCCAAGGCAATTGAAAGTGAAGGTCTGTGAATATTGCAAAATAAACTATGTTCACGAGATTGTAAATGTTTTGTGATTTACTATCCAGAAGTGGAAAGGGCCGTGTCTGGCAAAGAATTGATTTCCAGTGCCAGAAATGGGATTTAAATAATATCGCACATATAATGTTATTATCAGAAGTGGGATAGGCCGAGTCGAAAACATAATTTATTATTAGTAGAAGTGAATTTAAAATATAAATTAAAATAAAATTTGAAATAGAAAAAGTGATTAAATACATACTATTTTAACCCTCCAAAGATATCGAAAAGATGAAGTGGATAGTGAGTGAAAATATCTAGGTATTAGGTACTTTGGTTAAAGTAACCTTAAATAGTTTGAACTTATTCAGAAGCAATGACTAAAATATTAATAAGAATATATTAATATATATGAACGGCGAGAAGGTTATTTATTTATAAGATTAGAGGCAAATGAACTCTATTTACGTAATCACAACGTTACTAATATGCTGACGGTAACGGAACAGACCTTCACGGTCAAACGAGTGAACCTAATTTTTTAAATTTATTTTTACTCTATTAAGAATTTTATGAATTATATTGTGACCAATATCGTTAGCTCAAAATATATTATCTTCCTGAGTGGAAGAAGTAGTGGCTTTGGGAGATATAAGGTAGCAAAGGTAATGGATGGATACATGGATGGTTCCAACTTCTAGCCAGACGACTTTAAAGTTCAGTATTCTTAAAAATTACTTCTCTATGTGATAATTTAGTAGGTATTCTAATATACTGGTAATCTTTAATCTTTTCACTTCTGGTTACAGTTATAGGAAAAGAGTTTCCATAATATTGTAAACCATCTTCTAATCTTATAGAATTATATTCGAAAGCCTTTTGTTAGGGTGGCATGCATGGTCGAAATCCAGAACGTCCAGTGTTCTATTTTAAACTTGTCTTTACGATGGTATAAGGAGTTTCAATTCTGTTTAGTAATTTCTCAATTATTTCCATGAGAGCACCTCTAAATTCTATTGTGTTGAATTTGGAGGTGCTCTGTTATTTTTAAACTGGAGTAACGTCAGAAACAATTATAATATATCATATTGTACAAAAGAATATTATCATTTAAAAGCGTTAAATTTTTACGCTCAGTAAACGTTTTATTTAAAATTTAAATCAATTACATAAACACTAAAAATTCAAACTCGTGTCAGAACACGACTATTATATTTTATAAAATACAACTAGTATACACAAAGGGCCATAAATTTCCTACTGATTGACTTCATAAAAGGGAATTTACAATTTTTTCTTTTTCTAAAATACACTCTAATAGTAAAAAAAAGTCTGTTACGCTTAAACCACTGAACTGATTTTGATGAAATTTGGTGCATAGATAGACCATAGCTTGGGAAAGGACCTAGACTACGTTTTATCGCGAAAAAAAGGCTCGAAAGGGTTGAAATAGGGGATGGAGTGCATGTTAAGCTGTGTGACCGTTTCATCTTTGGGAATTAGTCATATATGCTATAATATAGCAATATAGTTATATAGCAAAACGTTTGTATGTGAGAGACTATAATAATTTATATGAAGAACAGGCGTCCATATTTATAAGTCCTAAGTTATGGACATCATAGCCAGGAGAAGAGTTCCAACCGTTCCAAGAGTCGGAACCAGCCGAAAACTTTCTCACTATAAAGAGATCTGTATTCAGTACAGTTCGAGTGACTCCTAAAACTTGATAACAATCATTGATAATTTATCACGTCTCGTAACATTTATCACCAAACCCTTGTATGCTTTCTAAAGAGTTTTCGCGCCTCATTGTTTCGCGAACCGACAACCTGCGCGCACGCGAACTGCACGATATCGTGCGATAAAGTGCAAGTTGTTTTGTGTATATTGTAATATTTTGGAGTTTTGTGAATACCGCAAAATATATATTTGGTATGTATATATTTTTATTTTAATAATATCAATTAATATAATTTAGTGTAAATTTTAGTAGCATTAATAGTTTTAAGATGTCTTGTGATATATTTAAAACAAAAAGAAACAATAACTGGTTTGCTTTTCAATAATATATATAATAGTGATAGTACTTTTGTCGTATAAAAAAATAAAGGTTTGTGTTAGTGTTTTTAGTGACAAAATATATCTGGAATTTTGTGTGTAAAGGTGTATATATATTTTCGGAAATTTAAAAAAATAAATCTTTATATTTATAGCTACAAATATTGATCTATAGGTATTAATGATATTTATCTATAGGTAATAAGAATAATAAAGATGTTTTATATATTTAAAATAAAGTTTAAATATAATTGTTTTAATGTTGTTTTTAAATTTTTGGAATTTTGTGTATATAGGAATAAATTTGGTTAGTTATTTTTTGATATGCTTTATTCTGCTACATAAATACACTTGATAAAATCCGAGCGAAGCAGGGGAGGTTGACTAGTAAAAAGATATTTTATATATTACTAGGGGCCCGTCCCGGCTTCGCACGGGTGGATAATTTTTTTTTTACATTTTGGCTCTCGCTCGCTTCTCTATCGCCGCGTTACTCGCTGCGCTGCGAGGCACTCACGCCACACCGCGCCGGCGGCCCGTCTGGGATTATTTTTTATTTATCTTGATATGTTTATTTCGTAATATCTTTTGACTGGAATGTCCGATTTCAATAATTCAAAAAGTAATTAACAGGTATTGAAACAGTCTTCATTACGAAATAATTTATTTGGATAAGAATTAATTCAAAGTTATTTAAAACATGGTCTGATTTTGATAGGCATTTTTATCAACTTTTGAAATGTAAAAAAGTAGTTATAGTGACATAACTACAATAGTTGGACATATGGTCTCGCGGGGTTTTTTGTAGATATTGACACGTTCTATAATATTGTAGAACATTTTTTTGTTCTATCATCAATACTTTTCGCAGCGCATGCAATGAAAGATATTTTATGGTAAATTTTTTTGCACCTTGTGTTGGTTTTAGTGAGAATGTCTGGGGATCTCTAATTTTTTCTTGTAATAGATATAGCCTATGTTACTCAGGGATAATGTAGCTTTCTAATGGTGAAAGAATTTTTGAAATCGGTCCAGTAGTTTTTATGTTTAGTCGTTACCTACAAAAATACAAATCTTACTTCTTTATAATATTAGTATAGATATAGATATAGATTAATTTGAAATGAATAAGACTTTATGTTTATTACAAAAATGGTTCCAAAAAACCTTATGAGGAACATTAATAAAATAAAGCATAAAGATATTATAATTAATGATAATTAAGTTATCGACTGTTTTTATTTAATAATAATTAAAATAACATAGTGTACTTTAATATTATACAGAAAATATTTTTATTATTTTGCTGATACATATTTTGAACCAAATATGTTATACTAAAAGTTTTGAAATGAATATCATAGTGAGAGACAATATTTTTTTAGTAAGTAGTCGTGATCATATCAAAGACATCCTAAAACCTACTCCAGGGTTACTAGCCCCAGTTACTGTTCAGCTTTCTGTGAAGTTTCTTTTCTGAAAATGTCTATTTTAATATCGAGTCATCATACCGTAAATTATGAAATAGTTTATGTAAGGAGACCATGGTCAAATAGTTATCGTGTTCTTAATATTCATAATAGTCGTTATATAATGGTTTTTTAATTTACTTGATATTTAGTTAATAGGTTATAAATAGTTGTCTTACAACATATGTTTATGTTTACGATAACTATTATTCACTATGATTTAAATTCCTGGAGATTAAGAAGGAACATTGGTATAGATAGTAGGTAAGGTAAGATATATCCGCCGGCACGTCAGTATAGGTTTGACCATGCGCAGAAGCCACTATTTGGATCATAGGGGGGACGCGGGGCGAGGGCAGCGAGCGCATCACACGCGATCGGTCCTTACGCGACGTTTCAGTTGCCGCGCGTCTGCTATTAGTCAAAATAGTAAACGTCACGGATAGAATTGACAATGAAGCAGTGATGGCCCAGTGGTTGAGACTTCAAGTCTTACTCGGGAGGTCCGAGTTCGATCCTGGGCACACACCTCCGACTCTGAGTTATGTGTGTTTTAAGCAATTAAATATCACTTGCTTTAACGGTGAAGGACAACATCGTGAAGAAACCTGCACGAGTGAGAGTTCCCAAAAAGTTCTCAAAGGTGTGTGAAGTCTGCCACCCCGCACTGGGCCAGCGTGGTGGACTGTGGCCTAATACCCTCCTCATTCTGAGGAGGAGACCCGGCTCAGCAGTGGGCCATTGAAGGGTCGTGATGATACCTTTGCTAAGCTCCTTTACGTTACCAACATCATTTCGACTATTTCTTAAAATAGATAAGAAACTCACGTGTAGTTGACCTCCAAGAAAGGAGTTCTATTACCACACTACCACCACACTAGTTTGGATTATGTTAAGTGTATAAAATCTCTTCGACGACTGCCTCAGATACATTGGGACAGATGCTACATATTGTCTGGCTTTCACGTATTTTAATGAACCGGTATTCAACAGTTATAGAAACAAGTCGTGAAGAATAATTTATTCGGAAAAGATATGATACAAAGGTATAAGGATTTTGATAGGTATTTCTATCAACTTTTAAAATGTAAAGAAGTAGTTATAGTGACATAACTACAATAGTTGGACATATGGTCTCGTGAAGTTTTTTGTAGATATTGATACGTTCTATAATATTGTACAACATTTTTTGTTCTACCATCAATACTTTCCGCAGCGCATGCGATCAAAGATATTTTATGGCTAAGTTACACCTTGAGTTAGTTTTAGTAAGAATTTCTGAGGATCTCTAATTTTTTCTAGTAATAAATATAGCCTATGTTACTCAGAGATAATATAGCTTTCTAACGGCAAAAGAATTTTTGAAATCAGACCAGAAGTCTTTATAATATTGGGGTGGATGAATGTGGGTGAAGCGAAACGTTTCATCGCGTTTAACTTACATTTGTTTTTTTTTATTGGGACCGCCGATTTTTGGGGGTCTAAGACTCCACGTAATAAGAGACGTTGGCAAACGGGAAATTAATTTTTATAGGGTTTCATTTTATTAAAGACAATGAAACTACATTTTTTTCTTCTTTAAAATTAGACTGATGAGTTCATGGGGAAACAGTGTTTTTTTAGGCTTGTATCATATTTCATGAATTGGTTATTTTCATGGTAATAAATACTTTATTTTCTTCAAACTAAAGTTAGCAACACCGTTGATAACTTAATAGTCGGGTAGTACTTTTTATTTAACTCCAAGACTGTATATAACCTCTGATGCGGTAGACTTGAGCAAGTTGTCAAATGGAGCTCGCCTGATGACAATTATGACTGTGCAGTGGTGTGGTGTCATGATGCTGGGTCTTCACTACTAAGGTGCGGAGTAAGTGTTTAATATTGGCTACTCGGTGTTCCGTTGTAAGTGCATATTATTATTGTCTTGTGGGTGTTACTGTATGGTCCCATGTAGTAACTGTTTAGGCAAATTAGTCAGTCCCATGTAGTAACTGTTTAGGCAAATTATCATTTTGAGACTAATATACATTTGTTACAAGTGAAGATAATGAAAACTTGTTATTTTTTTTTAAATGATCTCTTTATAAAAAATACAGGAAATTAACTACGAAGTGATATTGAAATAAACACAAAACCATCTTATAGCGAATGTCAATGTAATATAATTTGCATTATTTCAAGGCTACATTGATAAATGCATAAATTTATATAAAACATAAAATAAACAATCAACGAAACCTTTCGTTGATTGCCTTTTATAAGATGAAATGTTACTTTACATTAGTTAAGTGCGATTCGGACTCACGCTCTATGGATTCCGTACAAACCGGTTGAGGGACAAGCTTAACTATTCCGTGATCGATGAGTTGCTGTTAGTATACTATTGCATAACTGTAAAAAAAATGTTTATTGAATCTAACTTTATATCTCTGTTAATGGATTTTATCCTTGTTGTAAAAAATAAAATAAAATATTGATATGTTACAAGCATAAGATAAGCTTGGTTTAGATTGTGTTAGGTTAGTCCTGTATTATGTTAGCCTTATTTGAGCCTAACCTTAAGCTTAAACAGATAACCTAGTTAGTAAAGGTGAGTGTTCACATATGTATGTGATAGGCTGGCAGGGCAGCTCTTAAACCCATGCACTTGGTCACAAGTTCAAGGCTTAACTATGTAACGCCTCTCTCGCGCCTCTTGCGAGAATATTAAGAAATCGTAATGTTTAGTTATTTCCTGATCGTGTCACACCTGCCATAGAGCTTTTGATTTTTAAACCTTCCGTTGCATGTATTGTACTAGAAGACATTACTTCTTGCCAAAGGGTTAAATCGATCTATTACATTGCTTACTGGCTGGCCCAACAGACGTTGTCTTGTCTTAACTTGTCTTGAGTATTGGTGAAATGACTGACAGTTATGTCGAACGCCATAAACGTTACATTAGAAAAGTTAATATGGTCGTTAAGTTTTCTTAAATTTTCTAATTTTTCGCGCATTTTTCTTACATGGGAACCTTCTTCTGACAATAACAAACACAACAAAAAAAGAATTACCGAAATAGCTCCAGCCGTTTAGGCGTGATGCCGTGACCAAGGGAAACAGGGATTCATTTTTATATATAAGAGATAGATAGACCAACCTACATTCTGTCTCCATTGATATAATTAGATTTATTATAACAATGAATTGTGTACGTACAATAAACTTAGGACAACTGTATGTTTTGATTTCGATAATTTAGATGCTTCAGAGCAGTGTATATTTTGATAATAATTTCACTCGATACGTTTATGCTTTTTCGGGTTTTGACAGGTTTCTTTTTTCCTTGTGAAGTACGGAACCTTAAAAAGCAAATAATTTTAACCTCAATTCATGACTGAGAACATAAAAATCCCGTTAAATCTTTTATTGTATAAACCTAAACTTAAATGTGTGAATTTTTATTATATTCTTGTATTTAACTGTAAATTGAGACGTTTGTCTGTATTTTATAAACTATTTCATAATTTTTTTAAAGTAGTAGCACTACCTGTTAGATATTTTAGAAACTACGTGAATAAAAAATTGAAAAGTTCGATGAACTTCGCATACAGTGACTGCGTCAACGCTCATCTTTCTATGAAAATTATCGTTTTTGTAAAAGTTAATTTATTTAATTTTTAGGGTTACGTACCTTAAGAGGAAAAAAGAAACCCTTATAGGATCATTTCGTTGCCCGTCTGGCTGTCCGTCTGTCAAGACACTTTTTCTCAGGTTTGCGTTGAGGTATCAAGTTGAAATTAATAACAAAGACTTAAACCTGCAGTCCCTTGCGGCTGGCAAAAAATCAAACTTTTAAGTCCACGCATTAAAAAGATATGACCGTTAATGTGGTCACACATATAATTACAAGGTACTCCCCACTGACCTAACATCGTGAAATTTAGCATGAAGTAAGGTCTCATAGCACAAATAAAGGATAAAATTAAAAAAACTAGTTTTTTTCTACTTCACTAGAAAATTAACTTTTTTTGACTGAAAACCCAAGACCCTTTTTTGTAAGTTGAAAGTTATACAAAATATTCTATTCTCTAATTTCTCAAATATGTAAAAATATCAAATTGCTAAGCCAATTTAATGAAATGCCGCAGCCGCTTTTATCTCATCAGGGCTTAAATCTGTGGCGAAGTCGTGTATATGTATAACATATTCGAATGTTAGTAAAATCGTAAACATGGACGTTTTTGTCGTCGCATCGTGTGAAACGAATCTAAAGCTTTATATATCTTAGCAACGACTGTTGACGATATGAAATGTTGCTATATGACAACTTGTAAAATATTTTAAGCGACTTAAATTTATTTAAAAAAGGAGGTAAAATACATATTTTGCAATATGTATTTTATTAATGTATGTTCACCAACTTTAAAATTATTTGATTGTAATAATTTTTACTTTTTATTGCATTTTTCAGAGTTAAAAGTCGGTTAATTTCTTTTTGTTAAAATTTATTGTTTTATCATGTTTTCATATGTCAATTAAAACACGCAATACTAATATCGAGATTAAACGATTCCCAATACTTTGTACTTTTGATGATATTTTGACCCATCACAAGAAAATAATAATTTGATAGTGTTTGTCCCTTTATTAAAATTGTACCCTCAAAGCACGAGTTCCACACTCACATTGGTATTGTGTAAATTGCTATTTTAGGTCCTCTTTAATGGAGACACTTTCTGTTGCCTTTCTGCGCCTGTAATATATAAATCAATGAGATGACCTTAGGCCTTGATTAAGTATGTACCAGGGAACTCCTCAAATCAAATAGGAAGTTAATACTGGAAATTGGAGGCGTTTCTCTAGTTAGCAATAAATAACAACTAGAAACCCTTTCTGCGATAGAGTAATGAAGAGTTATGTCTTTTCAGTTGAAAGCGAGAAAGCGACAGACTTGTTTAGATTTATACACAGACTTACATTAGAACTTATCACATTCTATATTACAAATAACATTCACACCATAGATTATCTATACTAATATTATAAAGAGGAAAGATTTGTATTTTTGTATTTTTGTATTTTTGTATGTAACGAATAAACATAAAAACTACTGGACTGATTTCAAAAATTCTTTCACCATTAGAAAGCTACATTATCCCTGAGTAACATAGGCTATATTTATTACAAGAAAAAATTAGAGATCCTTAGGAAATCTCACGAAAACCAACCCAAGGTGCCAAAAAATTAGCCATAAAATATCTTTCATCGCATGCGCTGCAAAAAGTATTGATGATAGAACAAAAAAATGTTCTACAATATTATAGAACGTATCAATATCTACAAAAAAGTCCGCGAGACCATATGTTCAACTATTATAGTTACGTCACTATAACTACTTTTTTACATTTTAAAAGTTGATAAAAATGCCTATCAAAATCAGACCATGTTTTCTATAACTTTGTAATAATCCTTATCCAAATAAATTATTTCGTATTCAAGACTATTTCAATACCTGTAAATTACTTTTTGAATTATTAAAATCGGACTTTCCATTCAAAAGATATTACGAAATTAAAAATATCAACATAAACAAAAAATACACGACGACGCGACGGGCCAGTATAGCGACGCAGCGCAGCGAGTAAAGCGGCAAGAGAGGGGGCACCGAAATGCGGGAGGGCCAATATATTTTTAAAAATAATATTCCACCCGCGCGAAGCCGGGATGGGCCGCTAGTTTATTATAAAATAATAGTTACTTGCCTTCACTGCTCGAATCAGTATCAAATTTATAACTAAAGTAAGATAAATAATATTCACTCTATGAAATCACTCTTCAACTTTTTGTTATCTACTGAGATAGCCTATTAGTAATCGGGATTACGAATAATTCGATATTTTTTAAGATATGAAAAGATTTCGTGACGTGAAGGAAAAGTGACGTCACAACGTGTGGAACGTTATTGTTGGCAATATATTCGAAAAGCATTAAGCAAAAAATAATATATCTACTGCTATACAAAACCAAAAAATCTACACGACGTGACGTCACTCAGCGCACCAAAGAACCCTCATATGATCACTTCGTTGTCCGTTTGCAAGTAACATTGACTTTCAAGTTGAAACTAAAATAGACTATAACGGCCGAAATTAATAATCAATCCCAAACTTAAATCTTTTATTTACAAGATCGAAAATAGATTCAAATTTTGAATTTTCTATAAACTAATTTGAATTTGACATCTATGATTGAGATTGATTATTAATTTTGGACGTAGGTAAAACGTCTTTTTTTAAAAATAACTATTCTCAATAGATAATATTATGAATTTAAAATCTAATGTATGACGAATAGGCGAATCGCTCTCGCTACGCTGAGTTGTATTCAAACCGTTCACTCACTCACTCATTTATTCATTCATACTCTGTCACCCTATCTAGTATGTATAAACAAACTTCTACTCTATTTCCATTGAATTTCTATTCTATAATGCGTAGTATGTCACTGATATACAGTGGACTCCATCTCACTGTCTCGCTCACTCTTCTGTCTCACTCACTTTTTCTTTTATACAAATCTTGACCTGACAATAACTAACTAAACACAAAGAAAATTATCCAATTTGGTGCAATCGTTCTGAAGTTACATGCATACATACATAACGGCGATTTATATTTATTTATATATATGGAGACAATAGCCGTAATTATTGACCTCAAGCAATGTAGTCCAAGGCGCGTGTGGAGGCAACGGGAAAGCGTGGACCTTAACATTTAATGAAATACTTACCTTAAAAGGTCGATCAGTTGAGGTTTTATCGTAACTATATAATATGTTTTATATTTCATTATTAATTAATATATTAATGTGAAGAGAAATTTACATTTTAATTTTCAACATATTTCTCTATATGTACTAGCTGCCCAGGCAAACGTTGTTTTGCCATATAAATTTGGGGTGGGCCACCCTTATCACTTAGGGGGATGAAAAATAGATAGTAGCCGATTCTTAGACCTACTGAATATGCATATAAAATTTCATAAAAATCGGTCGAGCCGTTTTGGAGGAGTATGGTAACTAACATTGTGACACGAGAATTTTATATATAAGATATGACGAACTCCCACACACACTTTTATCCCTAATTAAATCCCTTCAAGCCTTGTTTCGGGATATAAGGCCTATATAATTTCCAAGCTCTACTCTATCTCGGTACTAAATTTTATCAAAATTAGTCCAGTAGTTCTTGAGTTATAAATGGTGTAACTACCCCGACTTTGTTTTTTACCCGACTACGGCGAAGCCAAAAGGATAAGTTATGATTTTGGCAGTCTATGTATTTATGTTTGTATGTTCCACTCTAACGCCTAAACAACTGAATCAATTTTCATGAATGAGGTGTCAGTAGATTCGTAATAATAGCGCGGGTGACATAGGCTATACACATTTTATGATTTTTTTATAACGGAAATTATACTTCAGATTCTATCCTATAAAAAAATGAAACTGAGCTAATTATCACGTGTTTGATATAAAAAGAAAGGTCTTGGCGAGTACATTACAAATATGTATATATATGTTATTGTTTATGTCAACATATATGTTTAAAATGCGGTCGTATAGTCCGCGCGGTCCAGTCGTTGCAGTTATTTACTCGTTTAAGCAAATAAAAACATTACGTTACAATATTAGATTATAAAGGTTATCTCGATCGAAAAACGGAAAACTATTAAATAAAAAATTAAGTTTAAAAAACTATAACCCGACATAAAAAAGTGGTCTGAAAAGGACGAAACAAGAAAATATAAAATAAAAAGTAATTCAGATAGAATCCCAGACCTACTATGATTATTTATATGATTAGAGGAACTTCTCCATGAAACAGACATAATTTTTTTTATAGATACAGATATATTTGAGACACATATAGAGGACATGAGACACACATGCTTTATATCACGAAAAAACAAAAGGTTGTACGGGATAGAAGGGAGTTAATCACACAAAAAGAAGCTATACATTTCTATAACATATTTTTATCCCATAAAGATGTAGACTCTAGTATAGAAGTGTCTGTTCAATAATCTTAAAATTTCGATAAATATTTGAGTCCATACAAATTGATTATACATCTGTTTATTATTTAAATAATTAATTATATATATATGGTCAGTGATCAAACAAGTTGAGCGAGTTTTTAAAAATGCATGCACAACTTTTTATATCAATAAAGAACGAGTTTAAAAGAGGTAAGTTCTCTTGATTTTTATCACATTTTTTGCTAATTCAAAAATCTTTGTATAAGAAAAAACTGCATCTGAAGTTCATGGATTGAATACTTATATCTCTAATGAAGACAACGCAATCGTCGTTAAATTATATCCCAACCAAAAGTACATACATTTACAATTGGGTAGACTTTTACTTTACGAATACCGATATATATATCTTCTATATCTTGTTGGAATTGGGATAGGACGAAAGAATTGAAGACTTTATTAATTTCTAATTGTCCCGTTCTCGCTGATGTATGACTACATGTAAAAGTTTAGCAAAATCATTTTAGCGTTTTTCACCTTTTAAATCTTCTTTGAACTTCCACCAATATTTCAAAACTAAAATGAGCAATTCCTGACCAGCCTTTTTCGAGTTTTAGGGAGACTTACAAATTATATAATTGACGTCGACGACCTAAGTCTGGTCATCTTCTCCTTGGCATTTTGTATAATAACAGTAAATAAAGTTCTCGTGCACTGATAAACTGATGATGGATTTTAATAATCGTCTTGAAATTTTTGGTAGTGTAGTGTCGTTGGTATATGTTTATTTTTTTTCTTTTCTCGACAACCAACTGACACTTTTACATTTTATTATTTCTGAAACAGAAGCGTTTTGCATTTGAACAAAACAGACCAATGATATCGGACTTCAAACTACAGTTATGAAAAGGAAAATTTCTGAACACATCTATAAATTTATTTGACAACTAAGTGACAATTTTATTTCTATAAAGACAAAAGACATCAAACGTTTCATAGCAAGGAGCCGTTTGTATTGGAAAATTGTCGTTTTTAGTTTTTTCCTTTACTTATTATTTATGTTCCTCTCCGTTTAAATCTTCCCTGAACTTTCACAAATATTTCACAATCGAAATTAGCCAATTCGGTCCAGCATTTTCCAGCGAGACATACCGACAGCAATTCACTTTTTATATAAAAGATATATATGTCGGCGCGTGAGTTATGCTTAGGTTAACCTAACCTTAGGTTTAAACAGAGAACCTGGGCAGTGGAATCGATTGTTGTCCTTAAGTCTATAGTTTGGTCACAAGTCCAAGGCACTGCTTAGGTTCCTGTATTAATTTTTACCCGACTACGGCGAAGCCAAAAAGAAGGGTTATGATTTTGGCAGTCTATGTATGTACGAGTATGTATGTTTGTTTGCTCTACTCTAGCGCCTAAACTACTGAAGCAATTTTCATGAATGAGGTGTCAATAAATTCGCAGTAATGGCGTGCGTGACATAGGCTATAAAAATTTTATGTTTTTTTTATAACGGAAATTTTACCCCAAATTCTAACTTCGAAAAAAATTAAACCGAGCTAATTATCACGTGTTTGGTATCAAAAGAAAGGTCTTGGCGAGTACATTACAAATATGTATATATATGTTATTGTTTAGGTCAACATATATGTTTAAAATGCTTTCGTATAGTTCGCGCGGTCCTGTCGTTGCAGTTATTTACTCGTTTAAGTAAATAAAAACCAACATTACGTTACAATATTAGATTATAAAGGTTATCTCGATCGAAAAACGGAAAACTATTAAATAAAAAAATAAAGTTTAAGAAACTATAACCCGACTACGCAAAAAAGTGGTCCGAAAAGGACGAAACAAAAAAATAATTCAGATAGAAACACAGGAATGCATAATGCATAAGTATAAAAATGGTCAAGGTAGAACCGTGGTCTTCTTATTTATCGGTTCAGCAGCAGTATCTACGGTTCGTTTACCTAATAGTTGATTCAATATCACCCCATCTTAACGTTTTAAATATACCCCCTTCTTCTTCTACTTCTAATCATCTTTCTCCAAGAGAAGTGGTCCGAGAGAAGTGGGTGGTGGTTCAGAAGTGGGATGGGCCTTCGTTTCACATGAGGTCCATCATCCCTTTTGGTAGTAGATTTTGATGCTGACAGATTTCACGCAACCGCAAAGGTTGGAAATTTTGGATCATTTTAACGTTTTAACAGTGAACTGAGAGCGTTTACGCTCGTCAAGGAATGTCGATCGTCGAGTTGCGCTTATTGAGCCACTTGAAGGTATTACGCTTAGCGGTTGCAGCTGAAAGCTTTACGTTTTGCCACGAAATCAAAATAATTTCTGTAATGAGTATTGAGAGTTACGCTTTAGCAAAATTATTGTCTATGAAATTATTTAATATAGACGATGTTTTACGTATTTTTTTTAACTGACGTATGATATTTTAAGGCAACGCTAGAGCGCGTTAATTACCTTTCTTTTAACGTTGGAAATGCTGCCTTATGCATACCCCCCGACGACGGGCGAGCGGGAGGTTATGAGGGCCTCTCCTTGATGTCGTATGCAGAAGGTGAACGACGGTTCAAGGCATACCCACTAAAACAACAACTGTGACGCCTCAACCCTAACCTAACCTAACATTTCACTTTCAATATAAATAAAATATAAAAACTCTAGTAGATTAATATAATAATATTATGCCTACATGTACGTCTACCATACACTGTTTTTGTAGAGATATGAAGGAATGAGAAACCTTTCAAACAGCTTGATTTATTCCAGCATTTCAACAATTCTAGTTCTATTTCAACCAATTTACACAAAACATTAACTGAAAATAAACACATAGACGCTACGTGGGAATTTGCTTTTAATAAGTAGAGATAAATACGATGACCTCGAGGAGTAGAATGGTAACAAAGGCACGCAATTGTAATTCAATTATAAATAAGGCATTACAAGTTTACTGCAATCAGGAACTATTAAACTATGTAGCAATAGTTATGATAAGCATTTATATATACAGGGTGGATTTTTGAGACGGGTCAGTAAGGCCAGGTACCTTAACCGTTATAGTTTCAGGAAAACGTTCCTAGGAGATCATCCATAAATTTTTAAGATATTCTGAACTGCATTCACAGATTTTCGAGAAAATGTAAGGTTAGCGAAAAAAGTGCTAAAATCCAAAAAAATTTCGGAGGACAACAACAGGCAGTATATGTGTGTATGTTTGTGGCATCGTAGCGCCGAAAATAATGGACCGATTGTGATGATAATTTTACCTTGATGTTTCTTAGCTATATATTGTGAAGATCTGTTCTCCCGTTTAAAGACTATCAGCTCATTGCTAACTTGAGAGCTGCCTCACAATATTAATATATGAACAATTATACACTGACATTGCTTACACTGAGTACAAAAGAAACGGTATTTCTCTATAACTTTATTTCGATATCAAGTACCGAATTTATCTATATGTTTTTTGCATTTTATGAATATTTATTAAGTCCGTTACGAAAAGAAGATATAAAAATAGCAGTGAATACATGACTGCTGTTTTATATCTTGTTTTCAACAATACAAAATGATCGACTTATATAAATTAATATCGATTATTAGACTAACAAGATGATGTTTAGAGTAAAGTAAATTTTTATATTATTACTAGCTGACCTGGCAAACGTTATTTTGTCATATAAATTTAGGGTGGGCCAATCTTATCACTTAGGGGGGATGAAAAATAGATAGTAGCCGATTCTCAGACCTACTGAATATACATATAACATTTCATAAAAATCGGTCGAGCCGTTTTGGAGGAATATGGTAAGAGTGTTGTGTTGTAAATATAAATACTAAATTGTATGTAAGCAATCATTTACGTAATCAGTCTCTTAAAATACAGTCATACCGAATTATTTTTTATCTTGCATAAAAGATTTATGTTTTATATAAAACACTAATGGAAATCGGACATAAAGAAAAAACACGTTGGTCCAATTTCACAACAAGCTTTTGTAATGTGAAAAATGGTGCTAGGGACAGAAGCACGTGGAAAATTCTGTTTAAATGTAAGAACCCTTACTTAAAAACTTACTTGATTCTCTTTAACGGAAATACTCTGAATGCGATAGTGGTTGTATTTTATTGTTGTACTTTATTGAGTAGATTCAAGATGGCGATGTTAACCATATAAATAACGAGAAACCGTTTGAATAAAAAGCTTTAGTGTCAATTATTTCTAAGTCTATAAAACTTTCAGTACGGAGAAGCAATTTACATAGAGACAATATTTTTATAGAAATACTAATTAGTATTATAATAGTGAAATTGTAACTACCGTTAGATTATAATCTATCTCGCTATATTGTAAACTTACAATTTCACGCATTATTTTTCTGTCCTCCTCCTTCAGTCGTTTTCCTCATGTCTGAGGGTCGTGACCTCCTCCATCCATGACTTTTGCTTTTAAGATGGTACGCCATCTTTTACGCCATTTTTCTGTAGATTATAATATATTGATGTGAAACTGGAAATTATAAATCAAGATGAATTTACCATAAATTTACAATACTATTACAGTGTGACTTCAGTGATGGGCTATGGGAGGGATAGCCCTCTTGAAGAATAATTAAAGTACGCCAGGCTATGGTGGTACAAAAAAGAGTTATGTATAAACAATAAGCATGTGCATACTCCTCCATACGAGCAATAGAGTAAAGAGTGATACAAAGTCTTTGCTTCACATATTAATATATAGATTGATAGATATTCATAAATGTTTTATTGAATTGTACACAACTGCGACCTATATTTTCATTATGTCCTTTCAGATATTCAAAGGCTGGCTGGAAGAGATTCCTTATTCGGAATAAGCCCGCCTTTCTACACTACTATTTTTATTTTTTGTTACATGCTAGTTGTACAATGGGAATAAAATTCTTTGATTTGCCCATTCTGTTTTTCATTGTGCCCATTATAATAGTTTAGTAATTCTATGATAAATTCATCCTGATTTACAATTTGACGGTTTCGGACAGATTATAATCTACTGAAAAATAATGCGTTAAATTGTAACCAGAGTCTTCGGTTTACAATCTTGCGATAATTTACAATATAACGGGATAGATTATAATCTACTGAAAAATAATGCGTTAAATTGTAAGCAGAGTCTTCGGTTTACAATCTTGCGATAATTTACAATATAACGAGATAGATTATAATCTACTGAAAAATAATGCGTTAAATTGTATGCAAAGTCTTCGGTTTACAATCTTGCGATAATTTACAATATAACGAGATAGATTATAATCTACTGAAAAATAATGCTTTAAATTGTAAGAAAAGTCTTCGGTTCACAATTTTGCGATAATTTACAATATAACGAGATAGATTATAATCTACTGAAAAATAATGCGTTAAATTGTACGCAAAGTCTTTGGTTTACAATCTTGCGATAATTTACAATATACCGAGATAGATTATAATCTACTGAAAAATAATGCGTTAAATTGTAAGCAAAGTCTTCGGTTTACAATCTTGTGATAATGTACAATATAACGAGATAGATTATAATCTACTGAAAAATAATGCGTTAAATTGTAAGCAAAGTCTTCGGTTTACCATCTTGCGATAATTTACAATATAACGAGATAGATTATAATCTACTGAAAAATAATGCGTTAAATTGTAAGTAAAGTCTTCGGTTTACAATCTTGCGATAATTTACAATATAACGAGATAGATTATAATCTACTGAAAAATAATGCGTTAAATTGTACGCAAAGTCTTTGGTTTACAATCTTGCGATAATTTACAATATACCGAGATAGATTATAATTTACTGAAAAATAATGCGTTAAATTGTACGCAAAGTCTTTGGTTTACAATCTTGCGATAATTTACAATATACCGAGATAGATTATAATCTACTGAAAAATAATGCGTTAAATTGTAAGCAAAGTCTTCGGTTTACAATCTTGCGATAATTTACAATATAACGAGATAGATTATAATCTACTGAAAAATAATGCGTTAAATTGTAAGCAGTCTTCGGTTTACAATCTTGCGATAATTTACAATATAACGAAATAGATTATAATCTAACGGTGTTTATAATTTTACGGTGACATATATAGTGCAGTGTAACTAGTGCTGAGCCTTTTTTTATTAAGAATCACTTGACTCATAAACCTTGTTATTTAATGTAGATAGATATGTCCCTCTAGGGGAGGATAGTGGTGAAGGCCGAGCCGGGCTGTAGTTAGGGCAGAATGTTAGTAAAGAGCACTTGTTGTTAGTCCTTACATTGTATTTAGATATGTTAACACAACCTTAGGTTAGGTTTAGGTTAGGTTAGCTTTATGTTAACCTAACCTAAGACAGACTGTGAGACCGGGCAGTGGAGTGGCGAGTGTTGTAATTACTTAAAGGGATCCCTCAAGCCTACACCTTGGTCACAAGTCCAAGGCACTACCTGGGTTCCTGTTCAAGAACTACAGAATCGTAAGGTTCGATCACTTCATTCATTTAAATCGTCCCTCTGTTCTGACAGATATTAGGTTGAAAAGTGGAACTAGGTTCCAAGCCTGAGGCACTGCTCAATTATTCTATTAATGGAAGACAAAATGGAAGTTTTCATCAATAAAAACAATTCTACAAGAGATTTATTCGTTTTGCCTTTTTATCAGTTTTCATAGGCCCTAATTTGCTAAAATAAATAAATGAAACTTCTATTTAGATGTCACTTCTAGTAAGCTTTTTATATCAATGGTTTAGTTTTCTCCTTGTTAAAATTCTTTGCTCACATTTACATACTTCTGTGTATAGTGGTGTTAATCAAGTTGTATGTTCTCTTTCTTATTCTCTTAATTATATACAGAGTTTTTTTTATTTAACTGGGACAGTATAGAGAAATCATAAACCGTTGGATATATATTGGATAAACTCTCTTATTAATCTTTAGATGCTTTTTTGCGAAATCAATTAGTAATTTTTTTGGTCAAGCTTGAGTATTCCATAGAAATTAATGATTATTCTATTTTTTATTATTATTTTCTATTACTTACTAAATTATTTGTTTTAAAATAATTTTAAATTCCATATGTAAATTTAGAATAAGTTTATTTATACGAATTTTTTGTAAAGTTGCTCTATACTACTGCAGTTACTATCGTTTGTATTGTTCAGAAATAATGTAAACTGTTTCTAATAAATAAATATTATTATTGTTAAAAAAATATTATTATTATCTTTTTCTCAATTGCTGAAGGAAATACTACAGGATGAGTGCTGTTTTGGAATTTTAGCTAATAAAAAAAATGTTTGTAATATAGAGTATAAAACATACTTTTAATTTATGATAGTCATTACAGTAGATAATACATTTAATATATTTAAAATTACTTAGTTACGGATGACGTAACCTCTGTATGACAAGCGTCAGTGGTTCAGGCATTGGATTCACGATAGATAAGTCATGGGTTCAAACCCCAATCATTGGACTACTGACGTGACCCACTCCACATACAAGCATTTAAGCTTAGTTGGGTCCTTATTTAACAGGACAAGAAAGAACCTTTTTCATAGTTAAAAAATAACAATTGCTATAAATAATGCATTTACATAAAACTATGAATAATTTATTCATTCACGATTGTTGTGTGTGAAGGGAATTATCTTTGAAGGTTTTTTATATTTACATAGAGTTTAATTGAGATACTAAATTGCTGTTGTAAAAATAATATTTTCGCACGACTTCATAGTTGTATCATTACAGTTATTACTTAGCTGCCATTTTTATTAAAATAAAATAAGATGTGTCGTGAGATTATAAAGTCATTACTTGTCAGTTACTTTTGAATTAAAAAAATATTTTAAATAGAAAGCTCTATTTTATTTAGAATATTAATCTCGAGCTGTCCAAACTATATTTTTTTTTTATAAAATACTAGTTAAGAAATACATAACCTTCTATTAATAATCGAAATCTGCTCGTCTTACAAAATTTTTGTATTATATCAAGGATTCCTGAAGTCTTACTTCTGTTTTAGACTAATATAACTACGTACATCCCGCACAACGGATGATATTTATTTATTTAACACCAACAAGGTACATGCCATGAGAAACATTAATTTAAATATATATACTAAGTGGTATCTTAATTAAAAGTGTAACGACATTGACATAGATTAAAAGTAACAACTCTTAAGAAAAACTAAAGTTGAAAATATTACAAAATTAAAGCTGATATTTTACAGTAAAAATGAAGTAAAATAAAAATAAGAAAATTAAAAATAATAATTGTAAACGAGATAAAAACATAATACATTATTAAAGGCTTCCTTTAAACGTAATTAAGCTGTTTTCAAATATATCAACTTTGGAATTTATTTCAGGGCGGGTCAAGAGAACATTATAAGATTACATCAGACGATTAATCGAAGAATTGTTCCCAAAATTAGTTTTAGATTGATGGCTGACAAAAAACTGTCTGCTATTAAAGCGTTTTGATCTAAAGGGCACTGATATAGTAAAGCGTGAAAGGAAAACGGTCTTCGTGTATTTTTTTTGGCTAACCTGTATTGCACAAAAAACGTTTCTGGACGCTTTCTCATCGTTTGACGTATTTGTCGTAGAAAGGATTCCAGACGACACTACAATATTCCAATCCACTGCGAACATAAGTGTTATATAACATTATAACCGTTGTGGGATTACTAAAATGTTTTGAATTACGCAAAATAAGTCCTAAACTTTTAAAAGCTCTCTTACAACATTGTCAATATGACAATGAAAGCGTAATGTATGTATTTGTGATAACCGTTTTTTTTTTCTAGAAAAGCATATCGAATTACACTTATCTATATTGAGATTCATTCCATTGTTATCACACCAGGTGACAAGTCGATCCATATCTTCTTGAAGGAGAGCTACGTCGTTACAGGTTGATATGGAACGAAAGAATTTTAAATCATCGGCAAATAAATAAAAGTTGGAATGTAAAAAGCATTGGCTAATGTCATTGATAAAAATGTTAAAAAGAATAGGCCCTAAATCAGAGCCTTGAGGAACGCTAGTTAATGTTTTTAATGGAAGAGACTTAAATCCGTTAACGACAACAATCGACTCCCTATCATTAAGATAGGATGAAAACCATTTCAGCAAACTGTCAAAAATACCATACTGAGACATACATATAATATACTGACGTTATTTTATATTTATTAACAGGTATTATTATAAAAAAGTCACGTTGGTCTATTGCTCCTTACAGGTCGAAAAACAGACAAACCATAAAACATACTTTCGCATCATTACCTCGTTTCGATAACAAAATCTCCTTAATAAATTATTTTAACTAATATTTGATGATTTAATGATATAACTTTTGTCCGTCCTTTACTCTACAGTTTTCAATGTAACCATATATAATGTTATCACACAAGGAGTGATCTTCATAAGTTATCTGATAAGCAGGTTTATTACCCAGGCTCTTCTCACATTATTTGAATTGTTTCATTAATCTTGAACTGACGTTTTATATAACGTCATTATAAACACTGATTTTCCCAAAGCAATCCGTCGCGGCTTTTCACATTTCCTTACTATAATATACTTATGTTGTACATACATTTTTTTTGTACTACAGATAAGGGACAAACGAGCAACCTGATGGGAAGTGGTCACTCTCGCCCATGGACATCGACAAAACTAGAGGGTATCTCTTGTTTTGTCGATGCGTTGCCGTCTTGAAGATAGAGTGAGGAGGGGGAGCGAAAAGAAATCTGCTGCGGTTTCAATGGGCCCCGAGCAAGAACCCGGTGTTCATTGGAACCGCAGCAGTAATGGGATGGGAGAGGGAGGGGTAGATCTGACCCACATGCGGCTCGGCCGGAACGCGTCAGAGACACTTGGCGGTCGGATTCGCATGCTGGTATTCGCAAGCCAGTCGGGGAACAGATCCACTACCACCAAAGGGGTGCTGGGTTACTCGCCTCTTACGAGATGCTCTCCCAGCGGCAGAGGGAAACCTTCCTATTGAATCAATCTGTCTATTGGTGAAAATCGAATTAAAATTCGTTGCGTATTTTAAAAGATTATTAACTATACTACTTACGCCATCTATCGACTAATAGATGGACTGTATTGTCTATAAGTGGTCTTAAATTCAGGTTTTTATATAGATATTGACTTGAAGGTTATCTGTTTAAAAGAATCAGTAAATTATTATGTTTTGTTTAACTTTTAACTGCCTACTTGCTACACCAGCAGTGACATGGCACTATTATAATACCCTTATTATGATAGCAACTCTGTATAAACTATTATTGTACAGTAGTGCTGCTTAATTATAAAAAAATGTTATAGCCACAGTCATCATCATCACAACTCGTTAATGGCCCACCGCTGAGCCGGGTCTCCTTCTCAGAATGGGGAGGTTATAAGGCCATAATCCACCACGCTGGCCCAATGGGGGTTGGCAGACTTCACACATCATTGAGAACTTTTAGGGAACTCTCAGATTACTAGGAACTCTCAGGAACCGTTATAGCAAGTGATATTTAATTGCTTAAAACACACATAACTCAGAAAAGTCAGAGGTGTGTGCCCAGGATCGAACTCGGTCCTTCCAAGTAAGACTTGAAGTCTCAACAACTGGGCCATCAGTGCTTTTTTAATAGCCATAGTAATTAAGTCTTTATATCACTCGTGTTTGTTGTGGACGACGGATGCCTCCGGGTCGCAATTATTTAAAAATATTAACTACCTAAAACAAAAATGCTAACATTAAAAAAATCTTCTTTGAGTTAGAAAAAAATACCTTTGTTTTTTTTGTTCATTCGTTTTGAGGAAAAGAAATAGAAACTAAAACATATGTGATGACGTCACATATGCCGCGAAATAAGTTATTGTCTTTGCCTTATTTGTTAAAGCAAAGACATATAATATAATTTAAATAGATGATGAAAATTACCAGGCTTATATTTTGATAAAATAAATATATCTGAAACGTTATTTGTTTCTAAGAGAAGAAGAATGTACTGTTACTGCGTTAGTACATACGTTTAGTGCAATTTGTGTATAAAATAACAAATTAACTGGTAATTGTTTCGCCATTAAAACAACCGATTCTCCACTTATCTAAACGTAGCCTATTAAATATATACCTCATACTTGAATAAATAATAAACTTCATATTTATCGCGACACTTGAAACTGATCCCACTAATAAAAATCCTTTACTGATAAGCTGACATCACTGTCAAATATCAAGTAGAATTCGTTTATCATTTTAGTGTCAGTATCTTTCGAAAACATGGGATCAAATAGTTCAATTTTTATTTAAAATGTATGAAATAAAAAATATTTACAAATTCTTTAAATTTAAAAAAAAAACTAATTAAACAAACAGAACAATATAGGTGTACTTTTGATTACAGCGCCTGCGCTCACCTTACATTGACGCACCTCTTTACATGGCGCAGTCGGTAGGATGCAGACTGATTTATTCACGTCAGATGATTTATTCACGTCACATATACCTTACAGATTATTACTCGAACATTAGAATTTTATTTGTAGTAAAGTAAAATAACGGACACCTTTTTTATGATTTTTATATGGAGATCCGTCGTCCATATTATTATAGCAACATGAATTTTAAACATTAAGCTGAGCAATTCCTTGGACTACGGTTCACAATGCTGCACCGACCTAGATGAAACTTTCATAATTTCAAATGTGATGCACTCAACACACAATAATTTAATTGCTACACATTATAGTTAGGGAATTAATTATTCTACATAATTTTTTTGATGTTTGTATCTCTAAGATTAGGCACAAAAACTAACTCCTAACTCTACTTTTTAGTTACCTAGAAACTTATAATATTTTTTAATGTGATTCTAGTTAATAGCTTTTTTTATCCTGTTACTGGATACAAAAATATCTATCAAAGACTAGTACGAGTAGCTCAGTAAACAACATTGTTTATTGAGGTTTTGATAATGCGTCAACATTTATTGTGTCAACGTTACCCGTGAGGGGACGGGTTAGGATACTATTCCCCTCTGCCGCTGGGAGCGCATCTCGTGGAGTAACCCAGCACCCTTGTTGGTAGGGGATCTGTTCCCCAACTGCCTTGCGACCACCAGCATGCGTGCTTGACCATCTGCCCTTTTTTTTTAATAGATAAGGTGCAAACGAGCAGATGGTCCACCTGATGGTAAGTGGCCACCATCGCCCATGGACATCGGAAAAACAAGAAACACTCTTTCGTTTTGTCGACGCGTTGCATCCCCGAAGATAGAGTGGGAAGGAGGAATGAAGAAGAAAAATGATGCGAATTCAGCGGACCTTAGGCAAGAGCCCAGAGTCCACTAGACCCACAGCATTAATGGGATGGGAGAGGGAGGGGGTAAGTCTGGCCCACATGCGCCTCAACCGGAACGCGTCTATGACACTTAGGGATCGGATTCGCATACTGGTGGTAGCAAGCCAGTCGGGGAATTGATCCCCCCTACCACCAAAGGGGTTCTGGGTTACTCTGCTCTTACGAGATGCTCTCCCAGCGGCAGAGGGGAATAGTATTCTAACCCGTCCCCTCACGGGTGAATGTGGTCATTTGCACCTTATCTACTTACCATAAAAAAATTTAAATAAATCGTAAATTTATGAAACTTAATAAATAAAAATAAATCGTCTTTATGTATGTAAGCGCATAACTTCAGAACGACTGCACCAAATTGGATGATTCTTTTTTTATTGTGTTAGCTATTGTCAGGACAAGATTTGTATGAAAGAAAAAGTGAGTGGAACAGAAGACAGTCAAGATGGTAGACCTCCTACTTATAGAATAGAAATTCAACGGTATATAGGGAGGAAAAAGTATATCCATAATTGATTGAATAAATGAGTGAGTGAGTGAGTGAGGGAAATAGTATAATATATAATATAAAACACCAGCGCAGTTAATTGATACACGTTCAGACCCTTTCCTAAAAATTGATGTCGTAAGTAAATAAAAGCAGATACAAGTGAAAGCTCGCATTCAACTCGTTTTTTTAACCATCATTCAACAGTTATATAATATTTATTAAAACAGCGCAAATATATGTTCATATTGCATAATATCTAAAGCAATTATCTATAAGTATTCCACGAGTTATTTCTTACTACGAACTACGTTATAAATATATAAGTGGTAGTTTGTTACATTGTTTGTATCAGAGTTATTGATACATTAAACCTCGAAAACTATAATAATTATAAATAATTTTGATACAGTCCAATGCTCGACATCGCCATCCAAAAAAACTATTAAACTAAAGGTATATTAATTGCACTAATTTAGACAATATACTTAAAAGATTGGTTTACATATTGTCGAACAGTGGTTATTCTTGAAATAAAGCTAAAGTAAGTAGTTGTATTAAAAGTTGTCAAAATAAATGTTAAGAAGGAATAAATTTTATAAGACTCATTTTACATTCAATGTCCAAGGGACCACACAAGTATTACGTAAGTTGCTTAGGGGTCTTTGATTTGCTTGTTTTGATGAGATATGGAAGTCTGCTAGAAAAGCCTTTATGTATAGCTATAGTTAATAGCTGAATTTTGTAAGTTGCAGACAATCTTAGGAATTAATTTGGGTTGTTAGCGTAATATTATGTAGTTTAAATGATTACCGGATTACAACGAAGCAAAGTAGGGGCAGATAGATGGATGTTGATGTGTCCATTTGACCGAATACCATGGAAATTGACTCGATAACCCTCAACGAAGTAAGTGAACACCATAAGTGTACAAGTACAAGTCATCAATGACAATAGCATATCTAATTGATTCGTTGTACACGTGCTTAAACTAACAGTATTTCTATCTTTAGATATAATATGTTGCTTTCAGACATGTTGTATAATAAATCTATTTTTTTTTAAATCAAAATCCAATTTGCGGAAAATTAGCTAAAAAGTCTTCAAACTGGTAGTGTTAAATCATAAATGTATTTCCCACGTCATATTCAGGGCATTCTATAACAAAAGCCTCACCTCATTTAGGCTAGGCTTTGGCAACCTCCTGACTGTACCGCACCCCCCTGAGCTTACAATATCTGACATGCCTATCAGAACTCAACATGGAGTTATATCATTTACTGAACCTCCCCGGCTTCGTACGGATAGTAGAGATATATCCCAAAAATGTACACTATAAAAGTGATACTCATAAACCTTGATTATGCAAATCCGTTCAAGTTGTCTTTGAGTTTATCGCAAACAAACAGACAGACTAGTCTATGTATATAAAGATTTATTACTATAATCTTATTGAAGTAACCTAATAACGAGAGCCAGATTGTACGTCAGCAAATATTTCAGCTGTGAATATTAATTCAGTACAAACGATCGTAAAGATGAGCCACTTATATACTTACTACAAGGTCTTATATACTAGTCGACCCGCCCGTCTTTACTTCGATTGCTATTTACGTACATTTACGTACCTACTAACTTAGATTTGTCAAAAATCAATGTATTGTTGCTAAATATATTGCATGAACTCTGATTTTTTCCGGGATAAAAAGTTTCCTATGTGTTGAAAGATCTGCACTATATACTAATTAATAAGCTGTCTGTCTGTAGTTACTCCTATGATATAGCGGCTCCAAATTAAATTTTTTTTTTTTTCAAAATTACTATACAAGATTTTTGAAATAGCTGAATCATCAGTAATGGGACTTTCTTTATATTGCTAAAAAGTATCCGAAACACGCACATATAAATAAATTTTACATAAAGTTTTTCAAAATCAACAAATTTGACTATGGTTTTTTTTTCTAAAGAATGAATATTTAAATTTTGAGGAAACAAAAGTAAAATTTGGAGACAAAAAAAATTTAAATATTTGCTTCGAACAATTATATTTGTCGATTTAACGTGGAATGATAGCAAAAAAAAAAACATTGACACATTTTCTATGCACCAATGAACAATTACAATTGTTCAGTTGTTCAAACTCAAAATAAAATGACAAACAAAACAATAAAACATTTATTGTTTCAATAATAAAAGCGTGTTGAGTGACGTAGTACTGAAGAATATTAATTAGTTGTTTTTAGACATGTTTTTGTTACTTTTGCTGCCTTGAATTCAGTGAAGAAGAATGCCGCGGTCGCTATAGACACTAAAAAGAACCCTGAGTCTACTTGAAATCCTGCATTAATTGGATAGGAGAAAGAGGAATTCACAAGACCTCAAGCCAGTCGGGGAAAAGTTCTTCTTAACGAAGGTTTTGTCTGAGGAACTTGCCCCTTACGAGACTTTTACTATGAAGTTCTACTTGAATATTGACAGGGACACTCCGTCCATACGTGCGAGGACAGAATTCATGTTTTTTGTTTTTTGCTCTTCAAGTATAGGCGGTCATAAGTCACAAAGGCGCAGAAGTTGTTTGGCGCGAGCCTGAGCCTTAACATCATAACAAAAAACAAATTAGTGCCCTGGGCTTGTGTGTGTACTTACCTTTTTTTATTGAAAAAATTACGACATGATAGGAAAAATCAATGAGATTTAACTCAAGATGGTTTTTATCTACGTAATGATAGTATCTGATAGCTTATCTGGCATAAGTACTGTCTGATAAAGATGTAACGTTGAGTTTAAATAACACGTTTATTTGTGCTAAGACAATTTTTTTTAAATAAGTGCGAGTCGCACTCATGCCGAGCTTTCCTAACAATTTTAATTGAGGGACAAACTTAACTTTGCCGTCGGAAAACTGTTGTACAAGTTTCCAAACTGTAATAAAATATTTTTATGTAATTTTATGGTTTTCGGATTATTCACTTTACCTGTGCTGTAAGACATTGCTTCTGGTCGAATTTTATGATTCGAGGTCAATGAGAGGTAAATTTAGGGTATGAGAAGTATCTTTTGTAAGTTCACTTATGTTTTCAGAATTTCAAATTTATAACATAACATAAGGAGTCTTTATCAGATGCTATAAGGGTTCAATATTTTGGGTTCCGTACCTTAAAAGGAAAAAAAGGAACCCTTATAGGATCACTTCGTTGTCCGTCTGTCTGTCTGTCTATTTGTCCGTCTATCAAGACCCTTTTTCTCAGGATTGCGTGAAGGTATCAAGTTGAAATTAATATCAAATACTCAAGCCTGCGGTCACTTGCGGCTGGCAAAATATCAAACTTATTGAATTTGAACGGAAACTCAAAGCACGAGTACCACACTCGCACTTGGCCGAATTATTCATTTTAGATACAATAATAATTCATAACTATTGTACAAAGTTTTGATTGTTTTCCCTTGAATAGAACTATATAAAATATTTCTTTAAATTAGCACTAAAAATTATTAACACTATTTACCTATTTATAACTTTATTATACACCACAAAACAAAAAGTTAATTAACTGTGAAGCACAACGGACAATCTTGTGGTTAATTAGCCGTCTTTTCCAGGCAACCAAACAACGTTTCAAATAAAAAAAACGAAGATAGAGTTGGAGAAGGTGCTGTGCTATAATATACTAATACTTACATTTGAATAGTTTCCGCGATGTTCTACACTGCAGGATTTTTCAAAAAAATTATCAAATACGACGCAGCATTTAAGCATAACAATAAACACAGGACAGAAGATAGAGAGAACACGGAGATTCAGGCACCAGCGTATTGTACCTTGGAAGTCACTCGTCCTTAAAACGAAATTCTAAAACGTGATCATATTTGTATAGAAAGAATATGAATGAGATTTTGTATACGTTCAAGGTTATTTATTTGATTAGTTAAATTACAATCGAGAATGATCAGTTAGGCAGAGTTTGTAATCATATAATTTGCTCCGATCATGATAGTATTAGTTGATTTAATTCTACAACCAAATGTTTGACTATGGCACAATAACATAATCTATTACAACAGCATAATCTTTTACCATTGTATACGATGGGAGGTAGGTTTAACCAGTTAACTCTAATAATTATCTTTGGATTGCCCATAATAATTACTTATGATTTATTTGGATTACTAACCAGACCATATTTATTGCTCCAAATTGATACAATGTCATTGTATCATGAATTACAGCAGCAACGGTTTTAACACTGGAATGGTGATAAATATGGATATCATCTGCATACATATTGTAGGGATAAGATACTGCATGATTGAATTTGTAAAGATTAAAAGTAAAGGCGAAAAACGGCACCCTGAGGAACCCCAAACCAGATATTGTTCCAGAACGAGAAGTTCTCATGAATACAGATTAATTTTCGACTGCCCAAAAGGTAACTCATTCATCTAAACACTGATGGACAAACTATGTTAAAAGAACATAGTAAACTAAGCAAAGTATCGTGATCAACACAGTCAAATGCGTTGCTTAAGTCCGGAAGAGTTAAAAATGTCAGCGGTTTATTATCCATAGCCCATCGAATATAGTCGGTAATTTTAATAATCGCTGAGGGCGTAATATGACCTGTCCGAAAACCGACTGTAAAGAATCAAGTGAATGTTTATTAATAAATATAAAACGGATATTGAACGAACATGCGAATAATTCACTGTCATTCAACAAGACTGCACTATTTGTCTTTGAAATTGGTATTATTTGACTATTTTTCAACGAATCCGGAATTCTATTCTTTGTAATATATACAAAGAATAGAACGTATAAACTAATGATTACTAATATGTCACACGACATCTTAAAACTAGAATAAAATAAAAAAGAATAAAATTTCTACATTTTTTGTTCATGTGCCTTCTAAGATTAATCTGTCTACTACACTACATAAACTTTTACTTGTTTCAGACAAAATTCAAGGCAATGAATAGCTGTAGAAGATATAGAAATATAACTTAAAAGTAATATAAACTCACAATGGAGAAAGAAAACGGGACACCAGCTATACGAAATGTAGTGGACACATACAGCTCTAAGTAAGTAGACAAATACGATGCTTCTTTAGACTTTTTTTAATGAATTTATATCTATGCGTGCAGGTATCTATACCTCTATGTAAGAACTAAAAATAATAGAATTACATCAATCTGTGAATACGCATGTCATACGTAGTTGTTATTGTCAGCCATTTACTGCAGAGGAAATCATTTCACACAACTGAAGAAGTCCTTACCAAACTACTGCCTTATGGAGAAATATTTAATAATGTTGGTTTATATTGCTCATAGGACTAACTGATCCGCGCAAATTCGTCTGCGTGATGCTCTGCTCCTATTTGTCGTAGACGTATTGTAGTGATGTTATACAGCCGATATCCAAACTAAAACTCAAAATAGTTCATTTCAATTAGACTTTTTATAAAGTATTTTTGACACGTCAAAAATTTTCAGTCATTCGATTCGTCTGAAGCTACCACAAGTTCGGGAAGTGGTTTTTTGATAACAAAACGTGGCAAGAAACTCAACAGTCGCTCTTTTCAAATCATCGTTGTTTACATCAGTCTGTTTTACAAAGGTATAATCATTCAGCTGAGCATCAACGTCGTTTTGATTCCAAATTTTATCATCGTTCAAGTAATCCTGCACATTTAAATTCTGCATTCCTCGATAAATGCTATCATTACGGCTATCCAAAACTAAAAAATATTTTCAATGTGAACTAGTTGTTTCTAAGATAAGGGCCTTCAACCAAACAATTAAACAAACTCATCACCCCTATAATATAAGTATAGATTAGTTTAATAATACTATAACGAGTTTTTTAGGAGGCCAAAATCAAAGTATTCGTACGAAATTAAAAATTCTATTTGGTTTGCAACACCAATTCTGAAAACTTTGAGGACAATTTTCAAACTGAAATGTCGCATCAAACGCTGTCCATAGCATATTTCCTTTGTGTATATGAAACGTTCAATATATTCTCTCTACTATATCAAAGAAACCGTCTTGGCCAGTTCATTTTGAGTTTAACTTTGTACAGCAAAATATCAACGTCAATTTATTTATGTTTCGATTTTTTTAGTTGTGCTGTATTATTATTGTCAAATGTCATATTTTTAGGGTCCAATTAACCTACTATTAGCGGCGTAATCGTGCGTACCTTTTGATTGCATTTACTTAGAAGTTTGATTATTTTCACAGCTCCGTGTGAGTTTTGACTATATCTTTCGATATTCATTTCAACCTCCATACTTTTCTGAGAAAAATGGTCTAGACAGACACATAGGCGGTCTACAAAGTAAACATATAAGGGTTAATTTTTGTGAGATGCATGATCCTAAATATTTAAGTTGGTTTTGGCTTTATTATGTATATACATTCAAGCTTAATTCTGATGGAATTTGAAACAAAATGTGTGTTTTTCCTGTACTCTTTTTAGTTGTTTCATCTAGTGTTAACTAGTAACTAGTTTGTTAACATCAAACATATTACATTACTGCGAGATATACATTTTTTTAAATTTTAATATTGCAATTTCCAACTACACCAATATTTTATCTGTAAAACATAATTGGCGCAGCGCATGAAAAATTTGATATCATTTTTGAGTTGAGTTTTGTTCTCCTTAGAGAATCCATTTCAGCCCTAGCGTTGACGATGATCGAAAAGAATTGACATATCGGCGCCTGTGTGCAACCCACACCTTGCACAGTCGCCCCTGATTATTAATCTGGTAAATCAAACTTATAAAAATTAGTAAAAAAAATACTAAACAGATTTTTGAAATCACTGTCACAGAAATCAATGACATTTAGAAATCAATAAAATATTAATACCCATAAAGTTTCAGTTTCATAAAAAAATTTCTTCTTTATAAGAACATCGAAAAAATGAGTTATTATTATTAAACAATTATTTTTAACCCAAATTATTTTAAAAAGATCCGCCATAGAAGAAAAGAAATAAAAATGTTTTAAGATTGTATGCTCAGTTTGGACACACACTTCAATGTTAAATGATTAAGTAAATAAAAAGAGAAATTTGTTAATTCACTCAAGTGGATACGAAACAGTATTTTCAACCGACTTCAAAAAAAAAGGTGATAACCTTCTTTTTTTCTATATTCGGTTGAATTTTTTTTTTGTTTGTTACCTCAGAACTCCGTCATTTTTACAGTAATTGTCACTTGAAAATTTCCAAATATATATAAATTTGGGTCCCCTATTGATTTCAACAGCAGGTCCAGTGGTTAAGACCAATGTCTTACTCGGGAGGTCCGGACCTCTGACTTCTCTGAGTTATGTGTGTTTTAAGCAATTAAATATCACTTGCTTTAACGGTGAAGGAAAACATCGTGAGGAAACCTGCACTCCTGAGAGTTCCCTAATGTTCTCAAAGGTATCTGAAATCTGCCTAACCTAACACCCTCCTCATTTTGAGGAGTAGACCCGGCTCAGCAGTGGGCCATTACCGAGTTGTAGTGATAATGATGATTGATTTCAAATGTATACACGAGTACTTAAAAGAACTGCATATATACATAATTTGAATGTTAAAAATCTATCTATAACTACTTGTAGTTGACCGAGTATTTTTGTAGTAGTAGTTTAGTATGGAATTGTGTATCTAGTTTTTATTTTGCAATCCTAAAAATACTTACTACTATTAAAAATTATTTTAAATTATGTTTTTTGGGTAGATCATTTTATCTTATTTTGAGTAGACAGTATATGAATTTCTTTTCGATATGATCGAGACAGATTGTCAAGTGATATCGCAGTACATATTAATTTAGTGAGAGTAATATAATAAATATTTGGTAGAGGTCGAGCATTGAAGGTTCAATTCAATCTTAGATTTATGGCTTTTAGGTGTGTCAGTCGAGCACATTTAACTCCGCCAATGCCACTTGGGGTAAAAAAAGCAGTCAAGAATGAGCTAGAGTACGATGAAAATTAATTAATTTGACTATATGTACATGAAAAATAAGTAGAGGTTTTTAAAAAAAACCCCCCACACACAACATAATATAAGTAAAAATAATAAAACATTACAGATTGTTATTTATAATTTGATATTATTAGTTTTAATATATTTACATAAGAGTGTACATAAGGGACTGGACACAAACATTAACAAAACTTTTAAGATTTAAAGGACAGAGGACTTTTTTTTTCTTACAAAGATTACTACAGTATGGATCACATACTACTAGTATTCCCTTTACCCTTCCTAGTAAGCTAAGATGCTTGTGGGCCACGCCAGTAGTCCAATGTCCGGGATTTGAACCCACGACTTGTTGATCGTGAATCCAACGCCCGAACCAATGGACTTAATGAGGAATGAGGAAGTACGTCATAGAGAGGCTTTAAGCAGTTAAAAATGATGTGAGAGGCAGAGCATTCGTCAAAGCCACACTCGCACAACGAGTGGTATCTGACTCTGATCTTAGCCAAGTGCACAGAGGTACATGCGTGTCCTAGAAAGGTTAGAATATTGTGGTTATAAAAGACGCTTGCACCCAGGCACTGCTCGACTTCCATCTAGATTACATGTTAGTATTGTCGTTTGAGTATTACTGCGCAGTAGGTATAGATCCTACACTTGATAGTAGGCTAATACAGTATTAACTCTATAAACAATTTTTTACAAAGCTTATAAGTTGTATTGTAACTAGGGTTGCCAGATGGAAACTTATCATGTCCGGATCAATTGTAGGAAAACATAATCTGGGACAATTTCTCACACACTACGTGTTCAGAGTTTGAATTTTTACAAAAATAACTTTTCCGTTGATAAACTGTTGTCTCAATACGTCGACATGTTGGCGACGAAAAAAATTGCCGACTAGTCTTGTGTTGTATATAAGACTAGGTGTGTCCCGCGGTTTCATCCGCTATATTTTGGATAATTCACACAATATCATTATAAATTATAACCTATATGTTATTCTAATGTGTAAGCTATATTATTGTAAAGTTTCATCAAAATCCATTCAGTAGTTTTTGCGTGAAAGAGTAACAAACACCCATACATTCTTACAAACTTTCGCGTTTATAATATTAGGAGGATAATTACTACTAGATTTTCGGAATCCGGGACAATAAGGTCAGATTACTGGAAAATACCTAAGATTCCGGGACAAACCCGGATTTTCCGGCCACCTGGCAACCCTAAATATAATTGTAACCAATCAAAAACTATAAAAATTGCTGTTTACAATACCCATCAAAATTATTAGCAGTAATTAAAATAAAAAATCAATGAATGCATAAAAACAGCAAATAACAATTTCTTATGCGGTTGCTTCAAAAAAACTCAATTGTTATAAACAATTTTATTTAAATGATAACTAATCGTCTGTCTGTATATAAAAAATATTTAATAAAACTTAGTATGAGAGGCATCATGCAAAAACTGCATGAAATTGGATACGATTTTCACTAACAAATATATAGGCTTGTTTTACATGTCAAGTTATTGTCATTTAATGTTTTAGCCCAGCGACGATAGGATAATTCTAATCTTGTTGTAGAACATAACAAAGACATAAAAGGTCAGCTCATTTCATCTATACCACAACAATTGGTAATAATCATAAACTGTTTTATTTATAGATGTCTTCAAACTTTATTAACCACAGAGTTTCATCTAAAAAACTACATATTCCTAACTAATATTATAAATGCGAAAGTACCTCTGTGAGTCTGTTTCACTCACGCTTAACCGATCTTGATTAAATTTGGTGCAGAGATAGAGCGTGACAGACTTGAAATAGTAGTTGAAGTGTGTCGAGCTGTGTGACCGTTTATGTCAATGGGAATTAGTCATCTACACTATTGTATGTTTGTTTGTTGCGAATAGGCTCGAAAAGTAAAAGCTACATCCTTTCCGGGTAACATAGGCTATGTGGTGTTGCTATAAATATTAAAATTTAAAAGATATGGCCATTTAAGTGCCATAACGTGGCCATTTTGTAATGTGAATGATTTCTGTGTAACTACAGATCCGCTTTTAATAATTCTTTCACTGAGAGATAACTACACTATTCTTGAGTGACTTAGGTGATGTAGTGTTGCCATAAACATTTTTTAAATAATAGAATATTACCATTTTGATGCTAGTGATATGATTTTAAAAATTCTTTCACTGAGAGATAACTACACTATTCTTGAGTGACATAGGTGATGTAGTGTTGCCATAAACATTTTTTAAATAATAGAATATTACCACTTTGATGCTAGTGATATGATTTTAAAAATTCTTTCACTGAGAGATAACTACAGTATTCTTGAGTGACTTAGGTGATATAGTGTTGCCATAAACATTTTTTAAATAATAGAATATTACCACTTTGATGCTAGTGATATGATTTTAAAAATTCTTTCACTGAGAGATAACTACACTATTCTTGAGTGACTTAGGTGATGTAGTGTTGCCATAAACATTTTTAAATAATAGAATATTTCCACTTTGATGCTAGTGAGCTGATTTTTAAAATTCTTTCACTGAGCGATAACTACACTATTCTTGAGTGACATAGGTGATGTAGTGTTGCCATAAACATTTTTTAAATAATAGAATATTTCCATTTTGATGCTATTGATCTGATTTATTTTTTTTTACTGAGAGAAATCTCTAGTATAGCCGTTTCTCTTCCTCTTTTATACTTTCATTCTCTCTTATCCTCTTTCTACTCTCATCTTCAATTTTTATCTTTATCTCTGTCCATTCTGTCTGTCTGTTATCTCTCTATCGCCTTGCTTTCTCTCTCTCTTTTTTATCTATCTCTCTTACATTTTTATCTTTGCCCTGTCCTTATCCGCTCTTTTATTATCTGTCGCTTTTCTCTTTTTTTCTATATTTTCTCTTTTAGCACCCTTTCTCACTCTATCTTATTCCAAATAATGAAAAGCTACACAATGACAGAGTGACAATTTAAGGACATCAATTATAATATTCCTTCAAATACCCGGAGCGAAGCGAGGGCTGGTCGCTCGTAATATATGAATTATGTTACACAGATACTTTATAACCTGAATTAAGACATTTGCTACTTTTTATCCCGGAAAAAATCATACTACTGCAGGATAATAATAAAATATGTGTAGTTAGTGTAGTAGTATATATTATAATGTACAATATATTATAAATATATATGCCGGGGTAAAGCTAGGGTAGGATAATAATAAAGGCACAACGAAGTGATAATTAATTTTCTATAATATTATCCTACCCTAACTTTATGCTGACATATATAATAGAGACATACTAATTCATCGTTACAGCGGTTCTCCATTTAGATTTGATATCGAACTATAAACCTACTAGTCGACCCACCGGGGCTTTGTCTGGGTAAACCAACGACGTATAATAAGGTTTAATTTTACTTTTTAATTTTTGCTATGTCTGTTACGTACTTTTAAAAAGCTTTATACTCGATTGTATTTGATGCTTGATATCTTATCTTATCTTGATAAGAACGGTATCGAGAAATACCATTCAATCTCTCACAATTGTCAATATATTAATATTGTGAGGCAGCTCTAAAGTTAGCAATGAGCTGATAGTCTACAAACGGGTGAACAGATCTTCACAATACATAGCTAGGAGACAGCTCGATTAAATTGCCCTTCAAACAAATAAAACTTCATCAGAATCGGTCCGTTATCTTGGACGCTCTGATGCCATAGACACTCATACAGATTCACATGTTAAACTTATAACCGTCTTTATAGTGTCGGGAGTTAAAAACGAGTTTAAAAATTGTATACCACTTACCCTTCTGCCTGTTTATCCTTAACTAAGCTAATCTGTTATCCTTAGATAAGCATATGAAATACGTTTATATAAATTTTATACTCATCTAATTCTAGATAGGAGTCTATTAACTCCACTTATAATACTTATAGTATTTCCTCTACCCTTTCTTGATGGTGAAGTGTTCATTTAAGTGGTAGATATCAGATAAATTACATAAACGTGTAAATAAACTCATATTCCATTACTATATAAACCCAAAACATACAGTTGGTTTGTTAGGGTTCCGTACCCAAAGGTTAAACACTGAACCCTATTACTGACTTCGCTGTCCATCTGTGTTACACAGTTGAAATTTTCACAAATTGTAACAAAGTACAAATCTCTTTAATAAAAAAATTTCGAAGTAGATAGTGTCAACAATATATTGTAATATATAAAAAAATGACAAGTCGCTAGTGCAGTTTAGTGTGTGTATGTCTGTCTATTACAACTACAATACTATTTTTCTTTTTATAAGTGAGTTAAAATATTATTTCATATTTTAAAAATATTATTTTTGTGAAAAGAAATAATATATATTCTTCTCAATTGTCTCCTCTATCTCTAGATCAAAATATATCAAAATTAGTGCCTACAAAAGACAAAAAATCTTTAAGAAAACAATACAACAGCTTGATTAGTATAAAAATCTAACGCAAATAAATAATTACAATATAGATGATGCAATAAAAAATAAATATTTCATCACATTAAATGATCTGAACTGATTGGGGTTAACAAATTCACTATAAGGACATACATGCTATTGAACATTAATTGTCACTTGCTTCAGTCTCTCACACTACTTGAGGGTATTCGGAGAAATTATAGAATGAATCAAAACAAAGTTGGATTTATAAGATCCATCAGGTTAGATTAATTTTTTTGGTAACATAGTTATATTTATTGTATTAAATTGTTTCTTTTTCAGGATTGAGCTAGCTTATAATGGTTCACGAGAAGATCTGGACCCTTATGTACCTGCTGACCACAGACCTTTGGAGTCCAATACATCGTAAGTATTCTACACTAAACCCTATACTAATACACAAGTAGTTCATGAGGTTTGAGGTCCAGAAACAGGTTTAAAAAGGGCTGAACCTCGTCGTAAGAGACTATGTCAATGAATCTCGTGATCCTACTCGTCAAAAGTAACTTTAACAAGTTATTAAAGTATTAAGCTAGCCAACGAACTAACAGACCTTTAAACCGTTTAATAGTACTTTGAATAGCTTTATTATAAAACTTGTAAGTGACTTAAAGAAACTCAAATCTTTAAAGTTTTTAAAAGGAATTTTTAAAAGTAACTAATTCATTTGTTTTATAATTTTCAGGAGTTTAGGAGCGTTAGCACATTTGCTGAAAGTCTCTCTTGGCTCTGGAATATTGGCTATGCCTCTTGCCTTTAAAAATGCTGGTCTTGCCATGGGAGTTGTCTGCACCATGGTCATCGGTTTCATTTGTGCACATGCTATTCATGTTTTGGTAAGTATCGTAATGTTAAGAGTAGACATTTACATTATTCCAGTCCAATCATCCAAGCAGGTAACTCAGTGCTGTATTGGATGGTTGGTGTATTGTACTCATGCATATATTCCAGTCGTTAGTCGTTACGATGATCATAATTTAAATAAACAGTCGTAAAAGTAAACAGTTTTCAGTTGCGTTAGAATTAGCCAATCTAACATCCAGTACCAATCCAGTCACAAAACTGCACCCTTTTCACAAAAGCAAAACCCATTTCAGTGCTGTGTTATTCTGGTTTCGATCACTGGTCTGGAATTTTACTGGACTGGTGCTAGTTTCTATCGCATGATTGGAATTATATTGGACTACTTACTACTTTGAAAAATAGTGAAAAGCTTATTTCGTTTTATGCAATTTTTTATTCTCACTCCATTTTCAATTACTGGGTTCAAATGCTGAAATAATATTAGTCGAAAACATTACGGACATTTAGGTCAAGTCTAGGACATTTTATATTAACACGAAGTCGATAGCAAACAAATAGCTTAATCGAGATAAGCAAATAAGCAATTGAAAATGTCAAAATATGGTAAAGTAAAGATGTCATAGATAAATATTATCTATAGTTAGATTTTATAATACCGCGATATATTACGAAAAAGTCAGATATAGAATATTTTAAAATTAATAAAAAGTGGCTAGAGCTTTAGGTAATAGGGGCCGCCCTAACCCTTCCTTTTCATACTGACGTAAATATTGGTAGGTACACGCATTATTCAATATCGGTACATGTATTACTCTCGTTTCCGTGTAAGTACTTTTTTATCGATGACGTTATTACCATGTAGACCCCTCCATGTCATCAAAGATAAGTGAAAAATACCCCCCCATTTCTACTTACGCCCCGAAGAGCAAGAAACCCCAATTAACCAGTCGAGAAGAAGAAGAGAAAGATTACGACTACTACATAGAGTTGAAGAATTTTTTTTAAACGACATTCATTTTGAAGCTATTGATGTGACGATCCATGGTAACAACAGTATAAAGTACATCAATAGATTTTTATTTTGTGCTTTTACTCTATGGAATCATTTTTAAAATATTAAACGAGCGAAAAGGTTTTTAAGTTTTTAAAAATTATTTTCTTCGTAAAAAACTTCAATAAAAATATTAATATAGCCTTTCACATAAATATTCTAGGCCTGTATACAATATGTGTGTATAAATAAATAATTATTATTGTCTTCTAAATTGTTTTTTTATTTTTTATTTTAGTATAAATAAAATGTGTTTTCGTACTAAAAAATACTTTAAAATAATTACGCGGTCGTCTCTTGAAGACAGTCACGAAGTAGCTTAATTGAGATTGGATCTCGTTTAGCATTCCCAATCTATTTACCTCGGACAAGCATTCCATGCACAATTTCCCATATCGTCTTTATTTCTTATCTATTAGTACTTCAGCTCAGACTTTGCTGAGGATTAACAGGTATAAAAGAAACTACAAGATAAAACATCAATTGTTCTTCAAGGTGATGGTTATATAACCCAAAATGCAACTGCATGACCAAATACCGTATTATGTAACGACTTTCACTGTCGTAATTCAGACCGCAATCTCCATTATGGGAAAAAAGTCACTTTACTACCATTGTTACAATATAACGTAAGATAAAATGATTTATTTATACCTTTTTTTCTAATTTTAGTCAATTATGGACGTATTATTTTCAACAACTTAAATTATTGTCATGACTTTATTTTGGACTTTATTATGTGGGTCTGAGGTCTCTTGACCTCAGTCTAGCTCTAGAGCAGAGACGAGGTCGAAGATGGAGCAAGCTCGCCCAGAAGAAGCCTGTTCACTCTTGCTTTAAAAGCATTCGGGTTATACGTACTCGGAAATACAGACGCCGGCAGGGAATTCCATTCCTTGGCCGTGCGCATTAAAGCGCTTTGTACGTATGAAGTTCAGTATCAATTAGGTGGGGATGAAAGCCTGCGCGTCTGTATGTCCGATGAAAGAAAGTAGATGGGGGTATGAGCTCGTGTAGCTCCAGGGCACACTCCCCAAAGTACAACCTGTAAAAGACCGTTAGACTGGCAACTTTTCTTCGGTTAGAGTGTGAAGAGATTTGATCCCACTTCTGAGTTTTTATAAATCAAACTCAGTGTCAGCTAAAATACATAGACATTAAACAATCCTCTCCCCAATCATGGTGACTTTAAGTCAATTTTTTATCACTTTATTTTCAAATGACATTTTTCTTTTCCCGAATTCCCAATTTAAATACTCTTACAAAAACACTTTCATGTTCCAAAACGTCACATTGATCATTTTTGGAGGGAAAGGCTCTGATTGGCCTAAAGAATAACGCGCGTCCGCGGTCCTTTGTCATTGGCCAATCAGATAAGAACTAATGATGCCACTAGACGGAATACTCAATCATTGCGATTGAAATGCCGCAAAATAAAGTAATGATAGTATTGTCAAAAAAAGACGACATGATAAGTTGCAAGGATCATAAAACACAAAAACTAATTTATCCATAACTCGTACCAAAATGTTCATGTCATTTCGACATAACCATACGCCTGTGTAGTGCGCCATCTGTGACAACTCGTCTAAACTATATGAAAGCATTAAACAGTAACTTGAATTTCGAGTGGGGTAAAAGCTTCTATCTTTATTTGTTTATAGTTCATTTAATTGCTAAACAGGAAACAAATACCACGTAAGATACGTACTGATGGTACGATATTAGGACGCAACTAGACATTTCCCTTCCTCGCTGCCATTTAATATGTTAGTAACGGATGGGACGCGTTGGTCCTAAATTGCTACTGTGGAGTAACATTCTTCCGCAAGCTTTTGCACCAGAGTGAGCAAAGTTGTGTAGCGAGATATATTTTTGTTTAGAACCAATAATATCACTTCATTAGACACACTTGGAGCGCGTATAGGTATGTAGGATAGGCTCTTGCTACACATCCTTGTACATATCTGGTGGAAACGCAACCTTAACTGGATCCTATGCCAGTAACATATAAGCCAATGCTTGATTCTTTCTATTTTAATGATTCATAATTTCTTTGATTCCAGGTTAAAACTTCACAGCAGCTATGCGTAGAAATCAAAAAGCCAAGTTTAGGTTATGCGGACACTTGTGATTTGGTTTTTCAAAATGGTCCGAAACGTATTAGAAAATATGCTCCATATGCAAGGTATATAATCTGTAAACCTTATCTTCTTTATCACGATATTTGTAGAAGATAGTAAATATTTCATTGTTACTTGGCGATAGACGAAAAACAAATCCCATCAAAACATTTTCATGTAAAATATTGCCAAGACAAGACCATAAACCTCGCAAAAATTATGGGATCTCATATAGAGCCAAGCTTCTAACTCTAGACGCCTTCACTACCTTTATATATAATAAACTATACATATATAATAAACACAACATAAATTTGATCCAGCCGCTTACGCATGATGCCGTGGCCAAAGAAAATAGGGATTCATTTATATATATATATTATAAAAAAAATCGACCATATACGAGTAGTTCTTAAGTATCCAACTGATCCAACTGTTGGATCCAATGATCAAACAGTGAACCTAAGGGCGGTAAGGGAATTATATGGCTGACTATATATACACATATGCCTATAAAGAAAGCTGTCTTGCATTAAAATTATTATTATTTTATATCATGGAGTCCTTGTAGCAAATTATTTGTGTACTTACACTAGCTTATATATACCAAATTTCAGTTTTCTAGGACTTTAGGAACTACCTAAGAATTTTGATGATCCATCAGTCATTGACGAAATCGGTTTTTTTAGATATCAATAAAATCTAAAGTATAGAGTATATGGATTTTTGAATTGAATTGAAACTTTATATGTTTAATGATTCTACTACTTACATCGCATCCCGAGAATTTTCTAGATCTGGAATTATTCAAACCCAAGTTATGGGGGTTCAAAAAAACAACGTATCGGTTCGAGAAAAGGTAGTAGTGCGCTTGGCTCGTCTGGGCAGGAGCACTACCGTGCCCACAGATCCAACAAGATTGCATTAACTTTGTATTATATAGTTTAACTATTTTTAATCGCTTACTTTTATATATTTATTTTTAATCTTAGATTCTAATTTAAAGGGAAATTTCGTATCTATAAATGGATACGGATATATGAATAATATTATTATACCAATTTCATTAATTTCAGATAGTTCAGATATTAAATGCGACGTAAAATGATCTCTGTAAAATTCGTGCTTATTTAGTTCTCGGTTTAGTTACTTTCTATAATAGTAGATATACCATCATCTTTATCACAACCCGTTAATCTGACAAATAAACCTGCTGAGTCAGGTATCCTCCTCAGAGTGAGGTGAAGATTAGAAAACTCTCTGACATCCAGATTTCCTCACGAAGTTTTCCTTTACATTTATAGTAAGTGATATTAATTGCTCAAAACACACATAAGTCGTCGGTGTGTCCCCAGGATCGTACTTGTACCTTCCGAGTAAGACATTGAAGTCTTAATTGGGTCATCACTGCTTGTACTGATATCTTATAGACTATATATCTGATAGCATATTTATGTAGATTAACCTATAATCTCTATAAAAGTCAAAATGAAAGGTGCAGCGGTTAAGCAATCATCATATTGAGGCTACAATTTGAAACCGCAATACAATTACATGTATTTAACAATTTGGTCTTGATGGCGTATTATTGGAATAAATTACTTATTTATACAACAGTTTTAGTTAAAATAATTAACATATTAGATAGAGACCAGGTAAATATTTGACTTTAAAATATTTAAAAATGCTAATAGGTTTTGAATTCGGCGACATGAAAATTTTGCTACTTATTCTTATGTTTCATGACTTCTGCATATTTTAATCTTACTTTATAAAGATGATATAATCGAAATGACATTACAACACAATTTGTGTAATAAAAGATTCTGGTAATTGATCTGCATAAACACTGACCTGATAAGGAATTCTAGCTTGTTCATCTACATTTGCATATGTACCAAGTTATCATTTTATTTGTATTTATAAAACTTTCTTAAATTTGCCTACAGAGAGTTAGCGGATTGGGCGCTAGCCGTCACGCATTTGGGCGCCTGCTGTGTTTACGTAGTTGTTGTCGGAGAATCCTTCAAACAAGTAAGATATGTTTTCTTTATTAGCTGTTACATTACATTATTAACAATATGTACTAAATAGTGCTATATCTTTTTTAATTTTGAAAATTTAAGTACAATAAACACCATCACGAAATCACGTGATGGATGACATGGACGGACAGAGGAGTATCACAAAAGGGAAAGGAAATATTCAGTACGTCTGGTACAGCAAAAATGGTCAAAAACATTTCCGTTTTAAGATTATGTTATTTTACTTGATTCCCCTCAAAATTAGAAGATAAGCTACTGCTACGACATAATTTTCATGATGTATACCTCCTTTATTAATGCTAGTAATATATAATTCCAAAAGTCAAAGTTACGTGTCTGCGTTCGAATTTTAGATCTCCCAAATCGGACCTCAAAGTCTTGACCACAAAGTTATCATAGTTATTTTTACATTTTTTGTGGCACATTTCCAGCATTTTATAGCACTAAAAATATTACATGTATTTTTGTTCCAGGTATCAGATATATACGGAGGACCAAATTGGTCTGTGACAATATTCTGCGCTTTAACTCTAGTAATCCTAATACCGTTGACACAGATTACAAAGCTCAAGTACTTAGTTCCATTCTCAGCGATAGCAAACTTTGTGTGGCTAGCATCTATATGTATATCAATATACTATTGCTTGAGAGACCCACCGCCTGTGTCTACCAGGAATATGGCTACGTCTATTTATGGTCTTCCTAATTTTATAAGGTTTGATAATTTAGTATTTTATAAATATGTAGATGTAATATCACTACCGTCTAATTTGTAAAGCCTCAGTATGTTTTTATTATTAAAGAAGAAAAAAGAGCATATATTAGTTTTATCTATAGGACTATACGGATTTATCAATAAAAAATAAATTACATTTATTTAATATCTGTAACTGAACAATTCTACGAATAATATGGTTTTGAATATTACCGCAAATACTACAATAACAATGCTATTTTGCTCTTTGTCATTAATAGAATTTCAATGTATTTAGAGTCCTTGAGAGACTTAGAATATATTACCTAGAATATTATTAAATAGAGCACCTAGTTTGTTAAAATGTATTTCTACTAGTTGCTCACTGTTATTCCTAAGGCTTCACATTTACTTATACAAACCCTCTTACATTTTACTTATCTGTACCAGACTATCAATAGCTCAAAAAATCAACAATAATTTAATTTTGAATATATTATTGTGTACTTCATTTTTCCGGAATTTTTCTCTGAATTTTTGAAACAGAAAGTAGCCTATGTGTTAGTCCAGGTTTGAAAAAAAAAACTCTCAAACATCTAAATATCCAAAGATACAAATTTTCACATTTATAATATTAGTAAGATTATATTTGTCTAAAATAATATTTCTGCTTACAGCACAAGCCTGTTTGCCATGGAAGGTATAGGACTGGTTATGCCCATAGAGAATGAGATGACCAAACCACACCAGTTTCTGGGCTGCCCTGGTGTTCTTAATATTGCTATGTCAGCTGTTGTCGTGTTGTACGCCTTTGTTGGCTTCAGCGGTTACTGGGCTTTTGGTGAAGAAGTCAGAGGCAGTTTAACTTTGAATTTACCGGCTGATGAAATGTAAGTAAAAACTGAAATTGAACCGATGCTACGACAGGTTGTTATAAGTTTAACGTGTGGTAACAAGATACTGGACAGATTTTGTTGCGGGATTATTTGTTTGAAAGCTCATTTAGTCGAGATAGTTCATAGCTGTGAAGATCTAATTAGCCGTTTGAAGACTATCAGCTCATATCTAAAAAAGAGATGTTATCAACTTTCACAAGATTTTTTCATATAAAATTGAGCGTAATGTTGCTTTGGTGGTGTTTATAGGATATGGTAACCTTAAGGTATTAATGCCTCAAGTAATATGAGAGAACTCCTGAGCCAATTACAGCAGATATTTCGAGTTTCGGTAATGAGATTAGTTTCTCCGTTGGTACTTCTTAGACATGTCAACTATCATTAGTCTGCTTAATACCTAACTCCTCAGCTACTCATAGCAAATTTTTCATGTTTAGGCAATGAGAATAGTTTTTCTTAATAGGAACCTTTCAGAACTATTATACAATGACCACGTGCGGTAATTTTTATGTACTTTTGTAGAATCATAAATTCTTCTTTGATGTTAAACTTTCAGATTAGCACAGACAGCCAAGCTGTTAGTGGCATGTGTTATGTTACTATCATATGCGTTGGTCTTCTATGTGCCTGTAGACGTTGTATGGAGACGGATACAGAATAGGGTGCCTGCGAGAACCCACAGATGGGGCGTGGCTGGAGTCAGACTATTTGGAACCTTATTTACAGGTACATACATTGCCAATATTTCGAGCCTATTATTACTTAAACTCTAGTCTATCTCTGTACCAAATTTCATCAAAATCGGTCCAACAGTTCTTGAGTTACAAATTGTAAAATTAACTTTTCTTTATCTTTTTAATTTTCTAGTATTGAAGAACTAAATTAAAAAAAAACGGGAATCGTGATTGTTTTTTTTTTGTAATTTCATAATCAAAATTTTGATAATATCATCTATCCTAAAAATATTTTGATTATAGTAACTATGATATATTTAATACTAACTAATTAATTAAAAAACTGATATCATATTTTCAGTTGGCCTAGCCTGCGCAATACCCAGACTGGAACTCTTCATGGAGCTGATTGGCGCTGTGTGCCTCTCCATCATGGGGCTCACACTCCCAGCTATCGTTGAAACTGTTTGGAGATGGGGAAAAGACTTGGGGCCATTCTACTTAGTGTTATGGAAGAACCTCATTATTATCTTCTTCTCATTAGTGGCCTTAGTGTCAGGAGTGACGTTCTCAATTGCGACGTTAGTAGAAAGTTTGTGATATTAGGAAATAGTAATAAATTTGACTTAAAATATAATATTATAATTACTTTTGTTTTTTTTTTATATATCCTTAAAAGCTCTCGAAAAACTAGAATAATTACTGTCAAATCTTCTCATAAAGCTTTTATATCTTTCCAACTATTAACTAACTAATTAAGATTTTTTTAATAAACCTTTAATTCTCAATTGTTGCTAGATAATTATTTTAAGAAGCATAATGTGACTGTAAACATATTTTATCACTATCCCTCAGGAACTGTGAATTTTTCCGGGATAAAATGTAGCCTATGTATTAATCTAGGTTATAAATTATCTGAGTGCAAACTTTCTACGAAATCCGTTCGGCCGTTTTTGTATGATTGAGTAACAAACATCGAAACATATACACAAACTTTCAGCTTTCTTTTGATACCAAACACGTGAGGATTATCTCAGTTTAATTTTTTTCGAGGTTAGAATCTGAGGTATAAATTCCATCATAAAAAAATCTAATTTTTTTATAGCCTATGTCACCCGCGCCATTATTACAAATCTATTGACACCTCATTCATGAAAATTGGTTCAGTAGTTAGGGTGGAACATACAAACATACATAAATACATACATAGACTGCCAAAATCATAGCCCTTCCATTTGGCTTCACCGTAGTCGGGTAAAAAGAGACAAAATTGTGATTAATGAAACCGCACTATTCGTAGTATTGTAATTCTTTTATATTTTACATCATTGTTGAAACATTTTTCACAATCCTGTGTTTTCAGTGATGAAGTCTCTGATAGCTGGTGCCGCCACATTTATAAACACAGTAGGCTGTAAAGGCAGTCCAAAACCCTCACCCCATGACACAATGCCGACTAAATAATCATCTTGTGCTGCTGGTCCACCAGAGTCACCCTGGAAGTAAATGGTTAATTTTACATTCAGAGAAGAAGCTAATATTTGTAAAGAACCTATTTTTCCATTCCTGATACTAATATTATATAAAAGTAAAGATCGTGATGTCGGAGAAGGAATATCAGTATCTTCTGAACTGATTTTAAAAATTCTTTTACCAATAGAGAGCCACATTATCTGTGTGACATAGGCTGTATGACCCGTGAAATGAAAAGCCTTTTTCGTGGTAGTCGGATTTGCTGCAGTAAGCCGGAGAAAAAGCAATCGAATGAAAACGTTTCTTACGAACGCTGCCTTAACAATATATTATTCATTGTTGCGACAGAATATGTGGGTGAGGGAGTCATCGTCACATCACGTTAATGGCCCAGTACTAAGCCGAGTCTCTTCCTCAGATTGACAAAAGTGTTAGGTCAGTCCACCACGCTCGCCCAGCTCTGCGTGTTGGCAGACTTCATACACTTTGAGAACTTTAAATAAAAAACGTGTGCGTCTCGGAACGCTCGACAGAAGTGATAACTTCAACTAATGTGAGTTGAACTATTTAATATTGAAATTGTACACTGGGTAGAGAGAGGGGGAAGCGTCTGTCTGAAATACGGCTAGCGCTGTGGGTTAAAGTGAGATAGAAGCAGCTTGCGTATGCGTGAGAGAAAGGGAAGCCAGATATAGTGGCGCCGTAACGCGTTACGTTGCGAAGCAGTTTACCCTCCCATAAGAAGTTATCACTTCAAAACTCTCAGGAGTGCAGGTTTTCTCGCGACGTTTTCTTTCACTGTTAAAGCAAGTGCTATTTAATTGCATAAAACACGTTAACTGAGAAAATTCAGAGGTGTGTGCCCAGGATAGAATACTCGGATCTCACGAGTAAGACACTCATGTCTCACGGTTTTAATACACCTCAGCGAACCGAGAGCGGATAGGCTAGAGTATAATAAATAAAAAAATAAAAGATAATAATTAAAGTTTTAAAGATCATACATACAACGCATGCAGCAGGCCCTCCCATCGTGTAGTTACCAGCACAAAACATGTTTTCCGTTAATTGTGATCCATATGATTCTCGACAGGTATCAGAATCCACAACAGGTAGATAAACATACATCAGTTTGAAAGGATATTTTTTAAAGTCCTAAAAATAAATGAACATTTAAAAAATTATTTGCATTTAAGGAAAGTGTACCGTATGTTATGGGAGTAGGTATTTTATGAAAATATAAATAATTATTTACCTCTGTCTTTCCCCATCCACTCACTGTTACAACACCAGTCACTTCTCTGCCTTTAGAGGGTAAGTTAAGAGATTTTATATAGTTATTAAAGACTATAGTAGCGGTTGCCCTCAACACTGCGATATCTTTTTCCTTATTATCACTGGAATAATCTGGATGAGGAATCGCTTTATCGAGAGGAATGTTGACACCCTTGGTTCGGTGATTACTGCCAGCTCTTACGGTCCCAGTTAATGGATCATTAATAAACCTTTTCAATAGTAGTTATAATTAAAAAAATGTTATTTATCATCATCGTCATCACGACCCGTGATGATGATGATGATAAATGGCCTACTGCTGAGCCGGGTCTCCTCCTCAGAATGAGGAGGGTATTAGGCCATAGTCCACCACGCTGGCCCAATGCGGGTTGGCAGACTACACACACCTTTGAGAACTTTAGGGAACTTCTTTTAAAAAGAATTACTATTATAGCTAATTCAGGATAAGGAGTTAAAGTTATTAAGATAAATGAAAAAGGTTATAATATATTCTCTCTGTTCCGACTAATTTTATAAATTTAAACATTTACACTTATTAGTAGCACTGTTTATAAATTAGTATATCCTTTATTTTATGTATACCGACGTGTAGACAATATATAACCTTTAGTATTATATTATCATGGTTAAGGTCACCCTTTTTGAGGACAACGTAAGTTTACTTTATTATCTATTACAGTTAGCGAGGTCGAGTGATGGAGGTGAGAGTTATTATATTATGAAAAAGCTCTTTAAACATGCTCCTTGATCTCACGTCCCAGGCACGGCTCCGTCTAAATTTATAGTAATGGTAATCATTCCTCTCTAATTTTATTACAAGTAAAGGGATTTAAGTCAAACCAAGTCGAATAATCACGGTAGTATTTCACAATTTATTATAGGCGGAAACACATTTAAGGCGGAAACATATTTACGTGTCGTGGTGTGTCGTGACGTGGCGTGTCGTGTCGTAGTGCTCTGACGTTTATTTCTTTCATTTCTGAACTGAACCTCGAAGTGTTTAAACGTACATAATGTTTTCCTCTGATTCGGATAGCGATTTTAATCAAATCAAATATATTTATTTCTAAAAAATGTGGTACAATGGTTGGGTTAATGCTAAAGGCATCATTCCACATGTTTTGCCAGGATTTGGCACACAATTATTTATTAAAGAAAATTTATTTATAAATTATATTAAACAATGTCGTAGATTAATTATAGTCACAATGCAATTTAAAAGCCATAATTAAATTATACATACAATGTCGTAGATTTATTTTAATTAATAATATATTAGATTATTCAAATTTTTTAGTTCATGAAATCATTTTTCTACTAGCCATTATTTTAATTTTTTTTTTTAAATGGTTGAAAGCCAGTTCTCTAATATTTTTGGGTATCCTATTATAAATGATAGCTATAGTTACGAAACATTTTTTTTAGCCAGCTCAGTCTTATGAGTATTTTTTAAAGTAGACCGTCAATTTCTCTTACCAATGAAACTTCTTGAGGACAAAAAGAAATAAAAAAAGGAACTGGGTTCATACTATAAACAGAGGGAGACAGAAAATAAAACAGTACTTTAGAATCATTAGGATCAAAGCACAATATGAGGAAGTCCATTAGCAGGTTGAAGGAGACATAAAAAATACATACTAAATTTCGCGAAATAATATAAAATAAAAAAGTGCGTTGGATATTCGCGCCACGAGCCACGCGTGGGGTATAGAAACACATTTGCCTGTTGTGTCGTGTCGCGTCATTACCGTCTGGCGCGACACGACACGCCACGACACGTAAATGTGTTTCCGCCTTTACGCTGACTCAAGTTAAGTGACTCGCAGAAATTCTGACTGTAAAATCTGGGTTTTTGAAAAGAACGACTGTTGAGTTTCATGCCGGCTCTTCTCAAAAGACGTGTCAAAAGTACTTTGTAAAAAGTCTTAAAGAATAAACTATTTTGAGTTTGGGTGCATTTAAAAAGAATATAATATTAGTATTCTATAATCGAGATCAAATTATTCTTATTATATTGACTATGGATATCTTGTAGTTTTAATATATAAAACCTAACACAACTAACTAAAATATACATTAAATATCTATTAATCAGTAAGTTTATTGAATGAGATCTGCTGGGCGAGGTATTAATGATTGATAAGCGGAATTAGCATAATATATAATATTAACTTACTCATCATCAATACAGTGTGCAGCTGTCAGTATATATCTATCGCTGATAATAGATCCGCCGCAAATTGATCTTTGATTATTGCGAACGTATGTTACAAAAACTTGATATGGAAGAAATGCTTCGGGTGCCTCATCCCCTCTAAAAATTTTGTTTTTACCTCGAAAATCTACTGTGTAAAAAAAATATAATCAGACTAAACGACACGTAATACAGATCATTAGTTTTTTTTAACTATTATATGACATACTTAAATCAAGAATTAGAAAAAATGATATTTGAAAAGTATAAAATAAGGAATTGTTCTTTATTGGATATCCTTATTCAAAAATCAATTCCATATTTATCTTCTAAGTAGTCCATCTTTATATTTTAAATATAATATATGCAATAGAGTTTCAGTCTTAAAACATTTTTTTTTTTAATCTTACCGCGACACATCACTTGCGCCACCAACACCAAACAGACCCAAGTGTAGGACCACATGGCGCTCGAAGCTCAACTACGAGTAATAGAATTATACTAAGGTAACAACGTATTTATGTACAATTTCCTCCTTTTAATAAATTATGACACCTATGTAATCAAAACAAGTCGTTATATCTACATCTATACTAATATTATAAAGATTTGTATTTTTGTATGTAACGAATAAACTTAAAACTACTGGACTAATTTCAAAAATTCTTTTACTGTTAGAAAGCTACATTATCCCTGAGTAACATGGGAATTTCATCATCACGACCCTTCAATCGCCCACTGCTGAGCCGGGTCTCCTCCTCAGAATGAGGAAGGTATTAGGCCATAGTCCACCACGCTGGCCCAGAGCGGGTTGGCGGACTACACACACCTTTTTTGAGGACTTTTTGGGAACTCTCAGGAGTGCAGGTTTCCTCACGACGTTTTCCTTCACCGATCACGATCACACGATCTTTCCTTTGCTTTAAGCAAGTGATATTTGATTGCTTAAAACACACATAGTCAACACTCTTTATAAATTAGTAGTAGCAGGTAGATAATTCTATATTACGTCAAGTGTACCGACATGAAGACAATATATAACCTTTAGTGCGATAGTTTAGTCTCAGTCTCTCTGGTGTTTTCGTGCAGTGAACATGGAAGTTAGTGTTATAGTGTCGTGATTAAGGTCACCCTTCTTAAATTCCACGTTAGTTTACTTTATTATCTATTGTCGTTAGCGAGGTCGAGTGGTGGAGGTGAGAGTTAATATATTATGAAAGAGATCTTTAAACCTGCTACTGGGTCTCAAGCCCCAGGCACTGCTCGCCTCAGTCTAAATTGCATGTGAATACGTATTACTGTATAGTAATGGGTATCATATCTCTCCCAGTTTATGATAGTTTAAACTTTATCTATTTCCATATACTGAGTTTAATAATAACTGTTGAACTACTTAATTTAATAATTAATGAATTTAGCTTACGTTTTTAATAAATGTGTTGATACACGAACGTTTTCAGATCTAAAAAATACAGTAAAATAATCTACTTTTGAAAAGTGGAAACAGGAACGATCCTCGTAACTATAGACCTATCTCTGCATTACCATCGCTGAGTAAAGTTTTGAAAAGATTATTTTAAATCAACTTCTGAAACATTTTAATGAAAATAAGATATTCGATAGTCAACAGTATTTTATTGAAGGTAGGTCTACAACTAATGCAGGGTATTTTGTGATTTATATAAGGCCTTTGATTGTGTTCAACACGTAACACTTTTAAACAAACTTAACTATTATGGTGTAGGTGGTATATCACTTGATCTAATTGCTTCATACCTAAGTCAAAGAGTCCAGAGGATTGCTATTAATGGTGATATTTTCTGGATAATTTTTACAAATGGGCGCTCCACAAGGATTTCCACTAGGCCCTTTTTTATTTTTGATTTAAATTAATGATCTTCCGTTTCATGTGAAGAATTTAGGTGTATTGTTTGCTGATGATACATCCCTAATGTTTAAAGTTACTAGAGGTAAACGATGTGAAAAGTGAACTGTGACAAGTTCTTCAATAGTTTACGATAAATAATTTAGTTCTTAATGCTAAAAAAACTTAAATGCGTCGAGATTGCCTTATCTAGTGTTAAAAAACAAAAATTTAACCTATTGTTAAATAATGAAATAATAGATGTAGTAGACCCAACCATATTTTTATTTATTTGTGATTATTAGTGATTACTAAAAAATAATATAGTATAATACACTAATAAATATTGTAAGAAAATAAAATACTTCTTTAACATAAGCAAATTTAATAAATAGATATTATTTCATGTTAAACAATTAATTATGTTGTCTTACTTATCAAGATAGTTATTTTTTTAGGTATCACATTAGACTCAAAACAACAGTGGAACCTCCTTTATCATAAGATCTCTAACGGGAAGACTCAGCTCAGCCGCTTACGCTGTATGAAAATGAAGACAAATCACAGATATTGATACTGTTAGATTAGTTTATTTCAGTTATTTCCATAGTATAATGTCCTATAGTATTTTAATATGGGGTAAGGCCGCAAAAATTGATCGATCGATTTTTATAATTAAAAAGAGAGCAGTCCGAGCTTCACAAATTTTTCACAATCCTGTATTTTCAGTGATGAAGTCTCTCATAGCTGGTGCCGCCACATTTATAAACACAGTGGGCTGTAAAGGCAGTCCACAACCTTCACCCCATGACACAATGCCGACTAAATAATCATCTTGTGCTGCTGGTCCACCAGAGTCACCCTGGAAGTAAATGGTTAATTTTACATTCAGAGGAGAAGCTAATATTTGTAAAGAACCAATGTCTTCATTCCCGATACTAATCTACACTACTATTATAAAGAGGAAAGATTTATATTTTTTATGTAACGAATAAACTACTGGACTGATTTCATAAATTCGTTTGCCGTTAGAAAGCTACTTTATTCCTGAGTAACATGAATAACCTGAGTAACAAGAGATCCTCAGAAATTCTTATTTCTACAATATTGTAGAACATTATTTTAACATTTCATTACATTATCAATATGAACAAAAAACTTCGCGAGACCATATGTCCAACTATTGTAGTTAAGTCACTATAACTACTTTTTTACATTTTAATAGTTGATAGAAATGCCTATCAATATTAGACCTTTGTTTTTTATTCGTGACGGTATTGCGATTGGCCTAAATCTCACCTGATGTTAAGTGAAGATTAGGCCGAAGATGGAGCTCGCTTTCCCGTAAGTAACCTATGCACTTTCTCCTTAAAGATCCCCAAGTTGCATGTGGGAGGGAACACAAACGAGGGGAAAGAATTACAATCCTTAGCTGTGCACATGAGGAAGGAAGCCGCGAAGCTCTTCGTATTAATTTTTATTCATTACCTTTGAAATTATCTTTGTATTAATTCTTATCCAAATACATTATTTCCTTTTCAAGACTGTTTCAATACTTGTTGATGATACTTATTGAATTATTGAAATCGGACATTCCTATTAAAAGATTTTACGAAATCAAAAAAGTAAATATAATCAAAAAATAAACGCCGACGGGCTGGTGTGGCTCCACGCAGCGCAACGAGCATCGCGGCTAGAGGCGTGATGTAGGCTAGTAGTAGTAGTAGTCGGTAGTGAGAAGTTTAAACACTCTCAGAAGTGCAGCTACTCACGACGTTTTCCTTCCCCGTTAAAGGAAGTGATTTTTAATTGCTTAAAACACACATAACTCACAAAAGTTATGGGAGTGTGCCCAGGATAGATCTCCCGAGTAAGACACCCATGTCTCAACCACTAGGCTATCATTGCATGAGTGAGTGAGTGAATAGTTTCAATACACTTCAGTAAAGCGAGAGTGGGTAAGCTAGATTATTATAAATAATTTAAATTAATGAATATTTTAAAAAAAGTATGACCAGTATACGAGACACGAGATAAATTTTTAAAAATATGAGTAATCTGAACAAATTAAAGGTTTAAATATCATACATACAACGCAAGCACCAGGCCCTCCCATCGTGTAGTTACCAGCACAAAACATGTTTTCTGTTAATTGTGATCCATATGATTCTCGACAGGTATCAGAATCCACAACAGGTAGATAAACATACATCAGTTTGAAAGGATATTTTTTAAAGTCCTAAAAATAAATGAATATTTAAAAAATTAATTGCATTTAAGGAACGTATCTTAAGGGAGTAGGTATTTTGTGAAAATGTAAATAATTATTTACCTCTGTCTTTCCCCATCCACTCACTGTTACAACACCAGTCACTTCTCTGCCTTTAGAGGGTAAGTTGAGAGATTTTATATAGTTATTAAAGACTATAGTAGAGGTTGCCCTCAACACTGCGATGTCTTTTTCCTTATTATCACTGGAATAATCTGGATGACGAATCGCTTTATCGAGAGGAATGTTGACACCCTTGGTTCGGTGATTACTGCCAGCTCTTACGGTCCCAGTTGATGGATCATTAATAAACCTAATAGTATTTAAATTTAAAAAAGCTTTGGTTACACACACAGTTTGTAAATAAGTAATCAAATGACAAGAATGCCTGGAATTTGTATAACGTTAACTCTCAAGTTAAGTGACTTGTAAAAATACTGACTGTAAAAGCTGGGATTTTGAAAAGAGCGACTGTTGAGTTTCTTGCCGGCTTTTCTCAAAAGACGTGTCAAAAGTACTTTGTGAAAAGTCTAATTGAATAAACTATTTTGAGCTTGGGTGCATTCGAGATCAAATTATTCTAATTATATTTACTATGGATATCTTGTAGTTTTAATATATAAAACCTAACAGAACTAAAATATACATTAAATATCTATAAATCAGTAAGTTTATTGAATAAGATCTGCTGGGCGAGGTATTTATGATTCATAAGCGGAAGTAGCATCCTACTAATATTATAAACGCGAAAGTTTGTAAGAATGTATGGATGTATGGATGTATGTTTGTTACTCTTTCACGTAAAAACTACTGAGTGGATTTTGATGAAACTTTACAATAATATAGCTTACACATCAGAATAACACATAGGCTATAATTTATAATGATATAGTGTGAATTATCCAAAATATAGCGGGTGAAACCGCGGAGCGCAGCTAGTAATATATAATAGCATTAATATATAATATTAACTTACTCATCATCAATACAGTGTGCAGCTGTCAGTATATATCTATCGCTGATAATAGATCCGCCGCAAATTGATCTTTGATTATTGCGGACGTATGTTACAAAAACTTGATATGGAAGAAATGCTTCGGGTGCCTCATCCCCTCCCAAAATTCTGAATGTACCTTGAAAATCTACTGTTTACAAATATGTACACAGACCAATCATAGAGCATTAATCTATTTAACTATACTAGTGGTTACCGTACTGGTTACTCAAATCATAGGTAGCTGGTAAGTATTAGAAAAAAACTATATTTAAAAGTATGTATAAGTGATAAGGAAATTCTACATTATCTTCTAAGAAGTCCATCTTCATATTATAATTTAAATATGAGATCTTTACAACAAGTAGGCTCTACTCATATGCAATAGAGTTTCAGTTTTTAAACAATATTGTTTATTTAATCTTACCCTGACACATCACCTGCTCCACCATCACCAAACAGAACAAAGTGTAGGACCACATGTCGCTCAAAGCTCAACTGCGAGTAATAGAATTATATGATAACAACATATTTATGTACAATTACTTCCTTTTAAGAAGATATGTCACTTATATAATCAAAACAAGTCGTTGGATATCAAATAAATATAATAAGCTATTAATACAAAATTAAAATAATTTTCTGTCTTTAATTAATCAGAACATTTTAAGCACTAATAAAACATTGACTAATTTTTTTGGGATAAATTAAAAATCAAAGTTTTTAAGACATAGTCTCATTGGCCATGTAGAGGTTGTTAAACAAAGAAATTTATTTTGTTATATGCAAAAAAAATTGAAATTTATGCAGTAGTAGAAAACATACTAATAAAACTACTTCATTAGTTAACATTTTTATTTACACTGATCTATGGATACAACAATCTAAAAAAAGCATAAATGTAAGATGAGAGCAAAGTTCAGTATTAGTTATAATATTTATCTAATCAATTTAATTAGTAAATTGCACGCAAGTGCTTGACATTAATAATGTGTGTTTCAATTGACATGTTTATAATTATTTACTTAAATAATATAAAATAACAAGAGAAAATATTATTAAAAAAAAGAACCGATTTCAAACTCTATAAAAATGCAAAGAACCTCTATCTTATTTTTACGAACTCAAACCCAAAATATTTTATTCGATTTCAATTTTTACAAAATACTTTTGACACCTCAAAATTGGTTAGTCGGTCAGTTTGTCTGAAGCTACCACCAATTCGAGAAGCAGTTTCCTGATGAGAAGAACTGGCAAGAAACTCAACAGTTGCTCTTTTTAACTGCCATTGCTTACATCAGTCTGTTTTACAAAGGTATAATCATTCAGCTTCATTTTGAATCCAAGCATTGTCATCATTCAATTAATTTTGTACAGATTTATTTATAATAAAATAAAAATGGACCCAATATGGAACCTATTGACTGTTGCTTCACAATACATTTTTGAAAATGTTATGTATATACGTAAAAATATTAATGATTTTATTAGAAATAGTGACTTGCATGACATCAATAAAATGAACAATATGAACTACTCGATTAGTAATTCTTACTAATCGAGTAGTAAGAATAACAAGTTGTTGGGTGATGTGTATGCAATAGGATCCCAGAAAACGTCCACAATTTTTCTAATGCTTATCGCTCTTACAACACAAGCTCACAAACGATCCTCATCTATGAAGTTGTGATTGTAAGCACATCCTCTATTGTCTGAAACTTAGTACGGTTGCAATCCTCTGTATATACTTTATATTATAGTTTAAAAGCTGAATTTTACGTAAATGTTACTTGAGAAACTCTCAAATATGTTTTGTAAGTAGTCAGATAGTTATTAACACTTTGTGAAACATATTCAAAATAGTTTTATCTTTCAACTGAGACTGGCGTTTTTACATTTAATATTTTTTGGGATATCATATTGATAACCGGTAACATTCTTTTCTGAGTGTATCTTGTTTCATCTAAATCTGTCGAGCCGTTGTTGAGTTATAAATAGCGTAATTAACCCGGCTTTGTTTTATATAAGATAGGGGCCCGTCCCGGCTTCGCACGGGTAGATAATTTTTTTTTAACATTTTGGCTCCCGCATTCTGTCGCTCCCTCTATCGCCGCGTTACTCGCTGCGCTGCGAGGCACCGCACACCGCGCCGGCGGCCCGTCTGGGATTATTTTTTATTTATCTTAATATTTTTATTTCGTAATATCTTTTGACTGGAATGTCCGATTTCAATAATTCAAAAAGTAATTAACAGGTATTGAAACAGTCTTCATTACGAAATAATTTATTTGGATAAGAAAATAATACAAAGTTATAGAAAACATGGTCTGATTTTGATAGGCATTTTTATCAACTTTTAAAATGTAAAAAAGTAGTTATAGTGACTTAACTACAATAGTTGGACATATGGTCTCGCGGAGTTTTTTGTAGATATAGATACGTTCTATAATATTGTAGAACATTTTTTTGTTCTATCATCAATACTTTTCGCAGCGCATGCGATGAAAGATATTTTATGGCTAATTTTTTTGCACCTTGTGTTGGTTTTAGTGAGCATTTCTGAGGATCTCTAATTTTTTCTTGTAATAAATATAGCCTATGTTACTCAGGGATAATTTAGCTTTCTAACGGTGAAAGAATTTTTGAAATCGGTCTAGTAGTTTTTATGTTTATTCGTTACATACAAAAATACAAATCTTTCCTCTTTATAATATTAGTATAGAGTAGATTGTGATTATTAGAGAATTCCGATACACATTAAAACTATTTAATGTATGTTGTCGACTGGTCGTATTGCCAGATTAATCCCTGGACATATCATGAATAGCGGAATTTGGATTTCATTGGTCATTCATATAACGATATGCCAAATAGAAAATAGGATAGGTCAATGAAAGCCACTTATTCGTTGGTATTCCTGGTCACTTTTTTGTTACTTTATTTTGAGCCATGCTGCATTTCTAAAAATTTCCAAGCGCATAAAATATGTATATCTTTTCCTCAATGATAACCCTCTGTGACCATTGTAATTAATTCTTGATAAAATTAATCTATAAAATATAACCCTGTAACCCTTTTAACTAAACAAAATCGAATGATAAAACATAATAAACATATCATTAAAATTTCCCTGGAATTCAATAAGTTGTTTAGAAGTCAGACAGACAAAGACTACTAGAGTACACTTTACTACATAGTATAAATCAAAGTCGCATCCCACTGTCTGTCTGTCCCTATGTATGCTTAGATCTTTAAAACTAACTAACGGTTTTTTTATAGATAGAGTGATTCACGAGAAAGGTTTATATGTATAATACAAACATAATATTGTAGAGACACATTTTTTTGCGATTACATTGCAAACTCTGGCTGAACCGTACGAGATAGATCAAAATAATGTACTACAGTATTGTACACCTTAAAACAGTCTACAAAAAAGTCCGCGATGGTATATGTTTATCTCTTAGGTATAGCCCACAATAACCATTTTTTATCCTTTGTTTTTTAAGAAAAATAATGTGTTATTTACGAAGCGATTTTAAACAATACAGCATTAATCCTTGTCCAATTAGGTACCTTAAATACATTGTGCATTTAATATAGATCAATATGGCCCTTTACAGCATGAAATTTAAATTAATATTTTCGAAGATATTACAGAAGTTATTATCACAGAAGAATTGCACCCGGGCGAAGCCGGGACGGGTCGACTAGTATGTCACCGTGTTTATTCGTTTCTCGTATTACATACGTGCCAATCTATTTTATATTTAATTCTTCGTAGAAGTACACAATAGAAAGTTGAATTAAACATAACACAAGTATCAACACAACACAATTACATTGTATAATTTCATTTTGGTTTTTTTTAAGAATATAAAATGAGATTTCTCTTTTATTGTATCCTAGTCCAATATATTTAGGTGTCAGTAGCTCAGTGGTTCAGGCGTTAAATTCACGATTCATCAGTCGTGGGTTCAAATCCTAGTCAATGACTAGTATTATTGACATGGCCTTTATTTTCACGTTATTATATATGTCGGGGTATAGTTGGGGTAGGATAATAGTGAAGGCCGTGTCGGGCTATAATTAGAGTAGGATAATGATAAAGAAAATTAATCATCACTTCCGTCGCGTCCTTTTCATATTCAACGATTTTTAACAGTCTCAAACGTGTAAAAGATTATCAATTTATCGGGATGCCAGCGCCCGTTTTGTTGATTTACTTCTCCCCACTAGTGGAGGGGCATTGCTACCATTGTCTAGTCCCTTTATATTCCCCGACTGACTTTAGTCTCTCGACAAGTATCTTTGAGTGAACATCATCTGGAGTTGAAGTGTACCAAATAGTGTGTCGCATCACGGATATTGGACATATCGGACTAAGGATCATGTGAGTTCTTACGTCTTATTTATTATGAGTCCCTACATTTTATTTAGATGTGTTAACACAACCTTAGGTTATGTTTAGGTTAGGTAAGGTTTATGTTAGGTTAGGTTAGCCTTATGTTAACCTAACCTAAGACAGACTGTGAGACCGAAAAGTGGAGGTGAGTGTCGTAATTACATAAAGGGATCCCCTATGCCTACACCTTGGTCACAAGTCCAAGGCACTGCCTGGGTTCCTGTTCAAAAACTACGGAATCTTGATATTCGATTATTAATTCATTCAAATCATCTCTCTGTTCTGACATATATAGTTACTAAAACTAAACTGATTTTTTTTCCAAAAAATAGAAAAATAATTTTTTTCTCCACTGTTATACTTGGTTGATTTTATAATATTTAGAAGTTTTTTATAGAGGACTGTCAATTTGATTTTTAGATAATACGAACTAATTATTATTAAAATTACTAATTATAAAAAGAGTATCAACAAATGGCGGAAAACATTTTTTTTGCAAATCATTTAATATGTACGGCCAAGTGTGAGTGTGGAACTCGCGCTGAGAAACTGAGGGTTCCGTACAATTTTAAAAAAGGGACAAATACTATCAAATTATGATTTTCGTGTGATGGGTCAAAATATCATCATAAGTACAAAGTATTGGGAGGCGTTTAATCTCGATATTAGTATTGCGTGTTTTAATTGACATATTTATAATTAATAATTTCTTAGCTTTTCATGATTTTAATACATTTTAAAAATAAAATAAAAGAAATTAACCGACTTCTAACTCTGAAAATGCAAAAAAAAGTAAAAATTATTACACTCTAATAATTTTAAAGTCGGTGAACATATATTAATAAACTACAATATGCTTATTGTAATTTATTACTTACTGTTATTACTGTATACTGTTCGAGAATCCATTATTAGTCAGGACCGAGTCGATTATAAGTCAGAATAATTGATTGACGGAATCGATTCCCACCACTGCCTATATACACAAGCACTGTTTCGATACTGTTTTGGAATTTGGAATACTGTTTGCAATTCTTTATGTTGTTGAATTTTGTCGATTTATTATTTAAAATAAAATTGGTTTATAATTAAAATCATTTTTAGGTCTTGAGAGATTGTTATTATACATATTGCCAAATATAGAACCTCCTTTATTATTGGAGTCGCTTTAAATATTTTACAAGTTGTCATTTAGCAACATGTCATGTCGTCAACAGTCGTTGATAAGATGTAGCTTTAGGTTCATTGACGACAAAATCGTAAACGTTTACGATTTTACTAACATTCGAATATGTTATACATATAGGTACACGTCTTCGGCACAGATTTAAGCCCTGATTAACGTTAAGCTAGAGGACTTTGAAAATTTCAGAAACTGGTGCCTAAATTTAAAACTTTCTAAAAATTAAAAATTTCATAAATTAATTAATGGAGTTTATATTTGACTAAATCGTTGTCTGGAAGAGATGGCTAACTAATCATAAGACCGCCCGTTGTACTTCACTTTATATTTGGTTTATATTTTACTGTGTTATTTTTTTATGTGGTGTACAATAAAGTTATAAATAAATAAAATAAATGATTTTTTTTAAATACATTTTTACAACAAAAAATATTCCTTTCTTTCTTGGAATTGATTTATTTTAAATCCTAAAAGCATCTGATTTGTTTCATATTTTTTTTATAACTCCGTTCTGCTTTTCCCACCTACACCTTTACCTTTTTATGTAAAGATTACTAGCAGTATGGATCACATACTACTAGTATTCCCTTTATCCCTCCTAGTAAGCTAAAATGCTTGTATCAGGAGTGGGCCACGCCAGTAGTCCAATGTCCGGGATTTGAACCCACGACTTATCGATCGTGAATCCAACGCCTGAACCACTGAGCTACTGACGCTTATTCGTAGGCACCCTTTTCCTTGCGTTGCTGTTTATGGGACCTTTTGCTTATATGCTACACTTGACACTGGTTATTGTACTGAATTTCAGGAACACAATACCCCTAACCAATGATAACACTGTGCTCTGTGCTGTGGTTGCTGCGCTCCTCCCTCTCACTTCCCACGACCACGCTCCAATACACCATGGGAGAAAACTCGTACCACAATTTACATGTCCGTCCTGATAACCCCCGACCCACATCTAAATTATACTCGTAGGTACCATTGACAATCAATCCGACACTGATGCTGTATCTCGCACGGTTCCTTCTATATATCTGTGACATTACAGTGTTGCAATTCAAATAAATCAAATTACAACCAATATAATTATGTCCCTGAATGCAGTCTTTAATATCCCTAATTTTATTTTTTTTAATTTATGGACCCTGACACCCATGAAAAACACTACCGTAACGTGTGTATATTACTTATAAAACTTTATATTTATATGCAAAATATAAGATCAGAATTTCAAAATGTTAAATATCTCTGATAGTCCTTGAAAATACAATACTCTAAAAGTAATTCTTCTGACAATGATTTACTGCCTTTTGATAATTTCCAATTTATAAAATACTAGCGGCCTGCCCTCGCTTCGCTTCGGGTATTTAAAGCAATATTATAATTGATGTTCTCAATTTGTCATAAACCCGTTAATGACCAGCTGCTGAGCTGGGTCTCCTCTTGATAATGAGAAGGGGTTAGGCCATAGTCCATGACGCTGGCCCAGTGCGGGTAAGCAAACTTCTAATACCTTGAGAACGGTATGGATAACTATTAACAGTCTCAGGTGCAGGTTTCTTCACGATGTTTTTCTTCACCGTTAATGCAAGTGATATTTAATTTCTTAAAAATATATATCACTCAGAAAAGTCAGCATTATATGCCTATGGATTTAACTTGCATCCCCTTATTAAGAACATTTAAGTCATAACCACTAAGCTAGGTTAGAATTGATGCACAGCGCGGAGCAGACTATATGCTGGGACGCGTATCGAGGAGGGGACGCCTTAAGCAATGGATCTAGAGACACAGACAGCCGCTCTATATGTCCGTGGGAGAATACCCTTAATATGAAACCCCACACGTGGTCCCTGGGTGGTGCTTAGGTGACATACTACTGGTAGTAGGCTTCGGTGGTGGTTAGTGACCACCCACGGAATAAAACAACAAAGTTGCTTGCACGGTTTTAACTTTGTTCGCATAGTAGATATGCAGATGGAGATAAAGAGACAACTAGGCTCACTGAATATAATTGCTGCAATGCATCTCTGCTGACCTACCCTACAGCCTCCGCCCCATACTAGCTCTACAGGCACCCGACGGGTGTGGCGATACAAGACAGCAGATTGGGATGAGATGCGATCTTTCTTTGCTTCATTCCCATGGCAGCCTGTATGTTCTCGATGATCCATCGACTTGCGCTGTGACAGATGTGTGACGCCTGGCTATAGAGTACTTTATCCCATTCACCGATATGTCACTATCCAGCAAAGCATACCCGTAGTTCAGGCCTGAATGTAGACGTGCAGAGGCACTAAAGCATCAGGCTTATCTAACTTTGGTTGATGCTCGTAACCGCAAGACGAGAGTTTTACGACAAAGAAAAAGAGCCTTTAACAAAGCTGTAACCAAGTCCTGCAAGAAGATCAAGCAGAAGTCACGCTTCGACCACATTCGAATAGGGACCAACCTTGCTTCGGTTGCAAAGCGTTCTGGTCCCTAGCTAAATAGGCTGAAGAAAACCTTTTGTCGCCCCTGCTAAAGCCTGACAGAATGCTTGCCAACATTGTTAGAGAAGGCAAATTTGTTTGCCTCTCTTTTTACTCTTTTCACATCTAGACGCTTGTAGCAGGACTACCGACGACGACCTACACTAGCGAATGCCAAGACTCGCATTCACACATTTGTAAAAAAGAAGTACTCAAAATACTATACAGCTTAGATGTGAGAAAGGCCAGCGGACCTGATGGTAATCCAACAATTGTCCTGAAAAGTTATGCCAGAATTGTGTAACACGCTTATTTCTTTTCTCTTATGAGACTGGTTTAATCCTGAAAAACTGGACGGTTGCTAATGTGCAAAACGACAGCATACAGTACGCTTATTATTGTCTACCTTATAAGAACACGCCCACAATATTTATATAAAAAAGGCTCTGCGAAACAAAAAAATTTTACGACAATTATTTAAACATTTTTCTTTATTTACAATGAAGACGGAAGTTTGAGAAAAAAATGTTGAGTTAACAATCGTTTACCTTGTTGAAAAATTAACTTTAGGTTAAATTTCCTCTGAGAAAAAATTAATTTTAATTTAGAATACACTATAATTTTTTCATATTTAAAAAATATTTAACACCTTAAAAAAATTAATCAATGTGTCGTACTCGCTTTTGACTCCGCGCGCGCAACCTAAAAATATCGCGCAGAGACCCATTTTCAGCGTTAAATTAACAATATAAATAATAGAAATAAAGTTCCGTTTATTCTAATAATTTCCTCTTCTTTAAGGGGTGTTTCTCAAAATAAGCTATTTTTACTGTTTTTCGCATGAGAAGCTATGAATTTATTCGAATTGGTATAAACTGGTATTAATTTAGTATAGATATTTAGATTGCCTACCGAGGCCTATACATATTTTTGTCGTATTATTAAAAGGTACTGAGATATTTGAATCTAAATACCTCTAATATAATTTTTATGGCATGTCCAAATGACGAAATTTTATGAATAGTCTTATAATGCTAACTTCCTTGCCATACAAATTGGTCATATAGATAAAAATATTATAATACATTGCGTTAACAATCTATTTTAGTGATTTAATGCACGTTATGGTTATGAATTTCCAAAATATTGTGATTTAAAAAATGTCCACCACTATAGTTCTAATTTACATGGCTAAACTTCTCGGGTACATATCAAAAATACCACTGTTTCCCCCCGCAAAACTTCTATTGCAACCGTTAGGAGTCAGTCGCCGACAGGGCAGCGCGGAGAGCAGACGGTGCAGTGTGCAACAAGAACAAAGAAAAATCAAAATATTTCGCGTTTTCTGGCGATTGTACAGTAAGTTTTATAATTTATGTGTTTATTATATTGGTAACATCTTTCTAATTTTTAATATTACTTCTACTTTTTATAGATTTATATAAATTTTAATTTATCGTAAGTCATAATTAATGACCTTCAAATATTTGTAGCAATGTTTAAAATGGCAAAATATTGAAAAATCTCAGCACTCTGGTGCTCATTTACTTGGTATTCTCTGGCGAATTTAAATTGACTCTACTTACAGATAAATTGACTCTGCCCATAAAAATTATACATTTTTGATTAAGATGTAAAAGATATAGAAATATGTACTGGTAATTTGCATAAATGACAGTATGCCCTATTGATCAATAAAATATTTTAGCTGTTTAAGAATAACTAATATATTGTTTCTTGTTATTGTTTTAGTAATACAAAATGGCAAATAGAAAAAAACAGACGCGAGAAGAGAGACTTTTGAAGAAGAGATTAGCAGAGAGAAGAAGGTATATGCGTATAAAAAACAATGAACAACTATGGGAAGAAAAACGAGAAAAGGATAAGCAACGATACCTTAAAAGAAAAAAGGAAAAGAAGCAGCTAAGTATCAACGAAATGACTCCTCGACAGCAAAGAGCTCAAAGAAATTTTTTCTCCATTGTTGAATGGAGAAAAAATTTCAAAGCTTATTATTTAAGAAAAAAGCAAGCAATAAGAACGGCTCAAGTTGTGGCAGAAAACACGCCTCCCAGTAGCCCCGAATTATCTGATTCCGATATTATTCACCAAGTTCGTTATTTAGAGTCAAAGTCACTTTCAATTGAGAATGGAGAAACTTCCAGAAATAACACTCCAATAAGTCACGATGTTAATCAATCTATCCCAAATACATCTGGTATGTCAACATATTCAAGACTGAGACAAATACGTTACCAGAACAAGAAAGAGATTGACAAGTTAAAACAGAAAATTTTAAACTTAAAGAGAATAAACTATCGTTACCGCAAGCAGTTAGAACGTGCCAAGCTAATACCTTCTTTACTAGTTGCTGGTCTAAAACAATCTAAAGGTAAAGTAATAACTCATCGACCAGAAACAAAGGCAAGAAAAGAAGCTAGAAGTAGGCATGTAGTTGTTCGAAAAGACCTAGAATCTTTTTTCGAAGAGGATGATAACAGTCGGTTATGTGCTGGTAAAAAGGAATTCATCACAAGGCACAAATTAAGGAAGCAAAAACGATATCTGTCTGATACTCTAGTTAACCTTCATCTAAAATATCTTAAAACCGGAAAATTTAAACTTAGTTATGCTACATTTTGCAGAATGAGACCTTTTTGGGTTTTGGTTCCGGATACCAGTAATAGAGAAACATGTTCTTGTAAGTTACATACCAATATTGACTTACTGATTCAAGGACTACGTCTAAGGAAGATTATAGCAGCAAACAATTCTCAGGATTTACTCTCTTATTTGTGTTGTGATACTATGAACGTGGAATGCTTGCACAGAATTTGCTCTAAATGTAAGAACAAAGTCGTACCTTATTTAGAGTTTGATAATTCACAAAAAATTACATATTGGCAATGGGTTACAAAATTGCGTAATTTAAATAATTCGGGTAAAAGCATTAGAGTTACAGAGAAAGTTAAATTAATGAACGCACCTAAAGATGCTATCAAGGATTTTGACAATATGATCAAAAACTTTTTTATGCATTGTGGAAATATCGTTAGCCAGTATAAAACGATAAAAACTTTGAAATGTAATCTCCAGCAAGGTGAATGTGTAGTTCACTTGGATTTTAGCGAGAATTATTCAGTAAAATGTCACGAAGAAGTACAATCGTATAATTTTGGAAGTAGTCGTATACAAATTTCATTGCACACTTCAGTTATTTATTTCCGTGATGAAAATGGAATACAAAAGCACCAGTCTTTCTGTACTGTTAGTGATTGCTTAAGACATGACGTCTCAGCAGTTTGGGCGCATATTGTACCGATTCTAGAATATATTGGTCAAATTATTCCATTTACCCATTCGTTTCATTTCCTGTCAGACTCACCGTCTAGTCAGTACAGAAACAGAAAGATTTTTTATGTAATAGAAGCTCTACATCGCTATTTGAGTACGATTACCACAGTCACTTGGAACTTCAGTGAAGCTGGGCACGGAAAGGGTGCTCCTGACGGTGTTGGAGCTACCCTTAAACGAACCGCTGATCAAGCTGTGTCTCGAGGTTATGACATTTTAAATATGAACGATTTTTTAAAGGTGGTTAATCAACATGTCAAAAACGTTGAGATTCGAACTGTGTCAGAGTATGACATATATGAAAAGGATTTACTCTTTCCTCAAGACATTGCCGGTTTCATAGGCATCATGAATATTCATCAGATAGTATGGTCTCTCGGCTCAACAGCCGTTGCCGTACGTAAGTTAAGTTGTTTTGACGATTTATGTAAGACTTCCGTTAAATGTCCACATGCTAATAATCATTTAGGTTTTTATAATCTACCGGAAACATCGTATCCTAGGGGTCACAGTGTCTCCGTTAAATATTTAGCTGAGTCAACCAGAGAAATTGAGTCATTGCGGCAAGCAAGATGGCTAGAAACTAACGAAAATATTAATAAATACAATTTTGTTTCCGAAAGTAATACACCGATAAGTTCATCTAATTTTCCAATTGACCCACCTGTCCTAAAAGAAAAATTTGAAAACAATAATATACAAATAGAAAAGGTTGTCTCCAACAATTTAAAGGAAAATCTAGTTCCTACATCTACATCTATGGACCTAATCAAGTTTATTAATAATGACAATAGCATCAATCGTTGTGATTCTGATTCGAGCACGGATTACAATATCTTTTAGTTTCATAGTTGATTAATTTCTTTGGTTGATACCATCATTATACATTATATTTATACGAAAGATGAGCCTCAATATAATCATCACTAGTTAAGTTGTATAGTAAAATTGTTACATTATTATATTTGTGTCAATTTTATTTTGCTCTTTTAAATTAGGAAGGATTTTTTGTTATTGTTCTTAAACTGTATATTATTTTAGAGCATCAAAATAATATTGCGGGGGTAATTTTTTTTTGAGTTTGTTTTTATTTTATTGTAATATCAGTTACAAATGACCTGAATGATGAGCCAAAAAGTTCTTAAGTTTTTAGTTAATTTCTATTAAAATAAGACTGATTGATTAAGTCGTAGCTTTAAGATTCAAATTAAAGAGATATGTTTGTTTTGTTTCAGAACTTTATGTATAATTTTGCATATTAATTAAAACAAGTGTATTTTCAATAATTTATTATTCATTGGTCTTGGACTTTATCTGAAGCAATTAAGGTTCAAATTATGGTGACAATATTTTTATATTTAATACTAAACTAGATTGTTTATGACATTTTGTGATATTTGATTAAGAAATAGTGACGATTATATTTTAAATTTTAAGTTAAATAATAAAAAGCTTGCAATAATTTATGTGAAATCTCATTTATTTGCTTCGCCTAATTTACATGACACAAAAATCTAATTAATCTGACAAGACCACAATTTATCTGGCCTAGCATTTTAAAAAACTTTCATAACTTTTAAACCGTTCGGTCAATTTTCGCGCCTTCCACATATATCTACTTGAAAATTGTTAATCTAACAAAATAATTGCTAAGATTTATTATATTCGAAGAAAAAAAACGCGCCATATAAATTATAAAAAATCACTGTGATATTGAGAAACACCCTAAGAAGCTTTTTTGAATTTTTTTAAATATTAATAGTCTTTCAAATATTGGCGAAAAACGAAATTTCTTTAATTCTTCTCTTAATTGTTAGATAGATAGATAAGCACTTTATTGCACACAAAAAACGAAAAAAGAAAATACAAAACATTAATACATTAAAATATACAAAGAGCATGCAAAGGCGGTCTTATTGCTATAATAGCAATCTCTAAACAGACAACCTTCGATGAAAGGAGCTGTCAAGTAAATAGGGGATAGTGCAACCAAAAGAAAATATATATATATATATATAAGACATATGTTATAATTAATAATTAACATATAAAATTCCATGTATAGAAAAACTATACATACATATGTGTGTATTTACATACTTATACTAATAGATAATATATTTTACACAAATATAGTCCATATAACATATATAAATATATATACATTAATTATTAATCGAATCGTCATCGCTGTCTATGGCGTTGGAGTGGGGTAGTATTCACTTCCGTTGTTTTGACAGTCTCGACCCTCGACCCTTTATATGCCATCGTTCAGTCTGACTGAAGTCTTAGTCGTGCGCGGTCTCTCAAGAAGTGAAGTAGTGTCTAAATAGTGATAGTGTTGTGTTAGTGCTAGGAGTGCTGTCCGATCAAGGTCACGTGAGTACCTCACAATGTAATTGCCTCGTCTTGTGTTAGGTTAGGTTTATGTGCGTTTAACCTTGGGTTTAAACAGAGAGCCTAGCAGTGGAGGCGAGTGTCGTGATCACTTAAAGGAGCTCCTTGAGCCTACACCTTGGTCACAAGTCCAAGGCACTGCTTAGGTTTCTCTCGTAATTGTTAGAGATCATATTTGATCATTTATCGGTTAAATAGGAGTATCTACGTTGCGTTTACCCAATATTCCACTCATTACCATCACCCCCTTTTAGTGTTCCCCAATATTCCCCATCTTTCTCCTTCCATCTCCTTTCACATCGTTTTAAAATCCCCGACATGTATTATATGTAAAATACATATATTACATGAATAAAATGGATGAATATTGCATTATTGTTGACAAGATAAATAGTAGATTTTAAGACGACTTTTGAATATATTAATGTTAATTGTTTATAAATTTTACATTTTTTTTGTGCTAATACACACTTTTAGCAGATATAGCGACACTCCAGATCTAATGAGCAATCACACATAATTTTAAGAGTATCTTTATTTAAGACCATTATCAACTTGTCGACTAGACTATATTTGATATCTCTGGTAAATCCCATTTTATATTCTATACTTTAACAATTTGGTACAATTTGTTTATTAATATTTACTATATTTATTTTCGTACTTTTACATGTTATTTAATTAATTGACCGTATTATTTTTGTTCTAGTCTAATTTTAAAACCTATCCGATAGTTTAACTTAAAAACTTTATAGAATCAAAAAACCTCCTGGAATAATCCAGCGCTTTATTCGATAGGAAACTCAGAATAATTAAACAGCACTTTGTAGCATTACCCATATTTATTAACCCAAATTTTCATAAAAACTTACAGGCCTGTATTTTTAGTGATGAAGTCTCGTATGGAAGTTGATGCCACATTTGCAAATACAGAAGGCTTTAAAGGCGCATCGCAACCCTCGCCCCATGACACGATGCCGACTAATAGACCAGCTTGAACTACTGGTCCGCCAGAGTCACCCTGTAAGTAATGTTCATTTTATATTCAAGAGGAAAAAGCTAACCATAATTGTTTTATCCCCGATGCTTTATCAGTAACTTAATTTTGCTGGTTTATCAGTAACTTAATTTTAGCCAAAATAACTTGTATGACTTACTGATCTTCCAGACAGTGGCCAGCAGTAAGTATATATTTCTTGCTAATAATAGATCCGCCGCAAATATATTCCTAATCGCGTTTGTATACGATAAATACTTGATATGGAAATTGTCCTTCAGACGCCTCTACTCCTTCCATAATTCTGGTATTCAATGGAACATCTAATATTTGGTAAGTGTAAATAAAGATCGGGTAGTATTAACATAATATTATAGTCATCCACCTTATCATCATCTCAACCGCTAATGACTCACTGATCACGAGTAAGTTTAGAATATAGTCAAATCATCAATCAGTCAGACAGATTATTCAAACCAAATCAAATCAAATTTAATTATTGCCAATATAGGTTACATAGCTGAGAGGTAAAAACATAGAACATAGTCAAATCATCAATCAGTCAGACAGATTATTCAAACCAAATCAAATCAAATTTAATTATTGCCAATATAGGTTACATAGCTAACATTTACAAAGTATTCATGCAGGATAAAATATACTGACTGACATCAATATCAACATTTAAAGTTCACTTTCATTAAACAATACTATCATCAGGAATTTCAAAAAATATATAAAAAACCGGACGTATTTAAAACAAAAACATATTATTTTGAAAATTCTTTAATGTAAGTAAGCTTTGTCATTTAAATAATAATCCACATTTTTTAAAATAATTCATAGTCCTCGATTGAAATTTTTAGATTTACAGACGACATAGTTCTGTTTAAGTAAAATCCCCAGATATAATAAAACGATAGAATCAATAAACAACGAAAGTATTAAGTGGGCCTCTGGGCATGAACAAATATAAAACAAAATTGCTTACAAACTCTGGGCGAGTAACTATAAAAACTGAAAACCAACAGGGCAGACAACATCTCACAAAGATCAAACCACTAAGGAAATTTAGCGAAGAATTGGAACGGATGGAAGAAATACTGGTCTTTACGAAGTTAAGTATACAAATAAAAAAATGAAAAGTCTTCAGCACATGAATACTTCCAGACATCACGTATGGATGTGAAACCTGGTCACTTAACAAACACCACGAGGCTAAGTTAAATTGCTGCTAGAGAGTCATGGAGAGAAGCTTGACTAGAATAAGAAAACAAGATAGTAAGATATACCATAAGAAGGGAAAAAAGTAAAGTCTTAATCACCCGAATAGATCATCAAAAGTGGAGACGGATTGTGACATAAAAGTTGGAGGCGGTCTTAGAATAATTAGGCGGTCTATGCCGAGAGGCAAACTGAGCTTCGGGACATATTATAACAAGAAATTATCTTATAATAAGAAAATTTAAATTCTTCCAAACATAAATTTTGTCTCTCCACGAAAAATAACATCAAAAGAGATACAAAAAATAAATTAAGAAAAAAGAAGGAAAATATCGGCCGACTGTTGTGTAGCTGACAATTTGTTTTTACTATTCATGGAACTTTTAACTCCCGTTTTCTAAGTGGTTTTTTGGGAAAAGAACTTAGTTTTCTTTAACTTTACAGGGCTGGTGAAATTTGTTTCTCGATGGAATATCAAAGAACAAGAAGTTGTGAAAAGAAAATAGCAAAAAAAAATGACGCAATAATTTTTGCCTGTTATGATTTTTTTCCTAATAAGGTGGCTAAGACATTCAGCAAATTCCACTAGTCCTCTGAAGTTTTAGAAATACTAGCTATATACCAATAAAAAGAACCAAGTGTAGGACCACGTGGCGCTCGAAGCTCAACTAAGGGTAATGGGTATGATATTCAAGTATTTATATGCATCTCAAAAAATATATGAAAATAATAATAAAATTAATAAATAACAGTTAATTAGATGTACCTGTCCGCACGAAGTAATATATCTTACCAATGCAATAAATGAAACTAATAAAACAACGGTAAATGAAACGATACTATTGGTTCTTAACAAACGCATTCCTCGCTACGCATCCTCGCACATCTCTAATGGAAACATAGCCTAAGGGAGGGGTGTGCAAAAGAGGGAAGGGAACATAATATAGGAGGCCGGCTAGTAAAACACTTAAATGTGAAACAGTAAACCAATATATTAACGGAACATATTATTTAACTAACATACCAATAAAATATACAGTATACTGTACAAAACCATTTTAATATATCTCGAAGTGCTGTTTTATTAAATTCAACATACAAAAATTATATATTTTCATGATTTATAGTCTTGTATTTCTTGTGATGAAATCTCGTATATCATTTGCCGCCACATCTATAAACACAGTGGGCTTTAAAGGTGCACCGCATTTCCTACCAAACGACACGATGCCGACTACTAAATCATCTTGTACAGCTGGACCGCCAGAATCACCCTGAAAGTAAATAGTTAATTATATATTCAAGAAGACGCTAATGTCCCTAATAAACCGCTATCCCGTCTGCGTTTATTTGCTACACTGCCGAAATACGTGATAATAAAATACTAAATACCATATCCGATTTAGTTAAATTACATTAAAGCCCAGACAAGACCAAATTGTAAGATAAAAGATATTTTAAATATTTTTTTAAGCCTCAAATTGGATGAAAAATACTAAAAAGATCATATTACATCGCAGGCGCCAGGTCCTCCCAGTAAGTAGTTGCCGGCACAAAACATGTTCTCAGTAAACATTGATCCATAGGATTCTTTACATTTCTCATCCTCCACTACAGATAGGTGGACATACATTAGATTTAAAGGTAATCCTGAGTTGGCCTAAAAATTAAAAATTCTTATATCATCTGGAAAAGTTGTTTAAAATTAAGACAATTTGATAAGATGTTTGCATTTGTATATTTTTTATAAAAATTGATTTATTTCTTGTTCTGAGTACATGACAGTATACCCGAAAACAAACTTTTTTACATTACTCGTAAATTATAATGAATGATTTACCTGCGTTAGCCCCCATCCACTAACTGTTACCTTACCTGTAACAGCTCTTCCTTTAGAAGGTAAGCCTATAACCTTAATATTGTTAGTTTCTTGTATATCGGATTTTGTTTTCAGTACTGCGATATCATTTGCATCATTATCTTCACTATAATCTGGATAACGAATGGCTTTTCTAATGGGTAGTTCTATGCCTTTGGTACGATCAATACTGCCTGCTCTTACGGTCACTGATGACGGGTTGGATATAAACCTAATAAGAAATTACAATTAAAAAAACAAGTGGTGTCACAAAAATAATTAATTAATTTTTTTAATACTACATATCATGATCCTTATAATCCATTAATGAGTTAACCCACTGCTGAGTTGGGTCTCCTCATCATACTGAGGAGGGTCTCCGATAAAGTCACACCAATCTGCACAGATAATTTCGCTGTCCACTAACGAACTCTGTCATAAAAACCTTGTTACTGAGTATAATGTATTTGTTCCGAACTCATCCTAACTAATAAAATGAGCCTAATTACAATCTAGGTAGTTTCTTTTAAAAATAATGACTTACTCATCGTCGACACAGTGTGCAGCAGTGAGGATATGTTTCTTGCTAACAATAGCGCCGCCGCAGGTTGTTCTCTGATTACCACGTTCGTATCTTATAACAACTTGATAAGGAAATCTTCCTTCAGTTGCCTCTACTCCTTCATAGATTTTGTTTTGTATTTTAGGTAAAATATCTAATGATAAATAATGCGATGAGATCACATCAATAACATACACCATAAGTCATTTATTTAACTTACAATTCTCTAAATATTATTTAATTAAAAATTTCTGGATTACAATTTTTCTAATTCATGTGTTTGTATTGTATTGGAAAATATTTATAAGCTTACCGCGACACATCACCTGCGCCACCATCACCAAACAGAACAAAGTGTAGGACCACATGGTGCTCGAAGCTCAACTACGAGTAATGTAGTATGATCACCACGTATTTATATATACCACTATCCCTCCGTTGACAAAAGATATGAGATGACCGCATAAAATAAATCGATTGATAACAGTTAAAATTATTTATTTATAATATACGAAGTAGGTAAAATTAAATAAATAAAACATGAAGATTTTTTCCATGTAACCAATTACTTACTTTGCAATTTTAAATTTCTTCTGTAAAAATAAAATATCAATATATTATGTAGTAGATACGGTTGTACCTTTTGATTTTATTTATAAATATTTTTTTTATAAAATATCAGCGCACGAGTGTAGTACTCGATCACAGGAGCAAGTAAGCGAACGCTGGCGAGTACCCGCCGTAATTTTAGAAGTTCGAATTTTTTACACCTCCAAGGGATTAGAGATTCAATGCATGATGTTAATTTCAACTTCACATGTTACTGAGAAACTGATATTCTTGATGGTCGAATGGACTACAAAAAGTGATTTTTCTTGCAATTTCACTAGTTTTGAAATTTTTTATTTTATTTTATTTTATTTATTACTTTTTTGCACACCACAAGCATGTGGCAGAACAAAAGGCGGTCGTATGGCTTATTACCCATTTCTTCCAGATATCCTTTGGGTTAAGAAACGTTTTTATTGTATGGGGAATAAGAGATTTTTTCTTTATTTCATGGCTAAGTCATCAAAAAAAACTTATAAGTTTGAGTAACCACATACAAAGTCCTATCATTTGATTGCATTGACTTAGAAGTTTGATATTTTGCATCTGTAAAGGGCCGCAGGCTTGAATATTTGATATTAATTTAAACTTGATATATCTACGTGTTCCTGCAGAAGATCTTGATATACAGACCGACATCAAATTGATCCTCTTAATAAGGGTTCCTTTTTACAAGCTTTTATTTAACTTGCAAGGAGAAGAGAGTTGTAGTCTATACGCAGACAAACAGTATGACGGCTTGTCTAGAATATCCTAGCTAGAAAACTCGCAATGTAATTCCATAACTATTCTGTGGTGGCGGCGTATTTATTATGCAATCTTTACTTCCTTTTTTTGTGTTTATCAGTTGCACACTGCAACGTTAACTTTGTGACGTCAGTCTAAATCTAACATGGCGCCATATCCAAGATGGCGGACTAGATATTTTTAATACACTTCTACATTATGGGTATCAAAATGAAAGAGCTTGGTAAGAATAATTCGAAAAATAAAGTGTCATCATTCTAAATCCAACATGGCGGCATATCCGAGATGGCGGACTACTTGTTTTTAATGCACTTCTACAATATGGGTATCAAAAAAAGCAAAGTGACGTCCGTCTAAATCCATTATGGCGAACTAACTGTTTTTTAATTCAGCCACAATAACAGTTTTTATTTATGCGGTGAGTGAGATGAACAGACTTAGAAAGTCCAGCGATAACTAAAAAGTTAAAAAAATTAATTAAAAGTTAAAAAAATTCTTACTATCTGCTTGTAAACTCATTAGGTAATTTATCCATATTAATAAATAAAATTATCGCTAGAAGAGCATACCGTAAGAGCGGAGTAACCCAGCTCCCCTTGAAGATAGGGGATCTGTTCGCCGAATGCCATGTTACCACTACCATGCAAATCCAACCGTCAAGTGACTTCCTCCTATCCCATAATTGCTGAGGTATTATTGGACTCTAAATACTTGCTTGCCGATGTTCATGGGTGACGAGTTCACCCTAGCATCAGGTGGACTTTCTGCTTGTTTGTCCCTTAACTGTCTTAAAAAAAACAAGTGCAGTTTTCAGCTTACAATCAATAACGATAAGGTGAGCGCAAAATTATTTTATAATCGTGGTCTATGAAAATTTATTATAATACATTAATAAAAATTCAAGATAAAAATGTCCGGGATGACCCATTTATTATGTCTGTTGAAGTTCATCCAACAATTGATAACACCGTATTAATAAACATCATATATTTTAATATTTTAATCTGTTGAGGATAATTAATGTAGGTAAAACAAATTCTTATCAAGTAAATTATTTCATCAGAATTAACATGATTTATTTGGAGAGTTGAGATGTCAAATTTCTTGAATAAAAATAAACACATTATCTATATCATAAAAATCGTGTTTATGTTTTAATGTCGCGAGGTGATAAAGAATGTCATAAGACATTATATCTATACTAATATTATAAAGATTTGTATTTTTGTATGTGACGAATAAACTTAAAAACTACTGGACCGATTTCAAAAATTCTTTTACCGTTAGAAAGCTACATTATTCCTGAGTAACAGAAGCTATATTTATTACTAGAAAAAATTAGAGATCCTCAGAAATTCTTACATAATAAAACCAACCCAAGGTGTATAACATTAGCCTTAAAATGTCTCTCATGGCATGCGCTGCAGGAAGTATTGATGATAGAACAAAAGTGTTCTGATTTTTGTCCATCATTAATACTTTTGTTCAAAAAAATTGTCCACCATTATCATTGGGATATCTGGGAGCACAGTAGTGTCACGCCAAGATGTGCCAAGCGAAGCGCAAGCGCACTACTCGTGACCTTTCCTCGAAGTGTTTCGACGTTTTTTCGAACCCTCATAACTTTTGTTTAGATTATATCAGATCTACAAAATTCTCGGAAAATGGTGTCAGTAGTAGACTCAATAAACGTATAAAGTTTTTATTAATATCTAAAAATCCCCAATTTCGTCACGAAACACGTTGATCATCAAAATTCTTAGGGTACTTCCTGAAGTCCTAGAAGTCTGAAATTAGGTGTATAAGTTAGTATTAATGCACAAATAACAAAAAAAATCTAAAACCTGAAAATTTTGCACATCAAACCTTTTATTTAAGAGATGGACGTTTGTATGAGATTCCGCAAGATGAATGAATGAAATATTCTTTATTGTACACCAAACATATACAGAGAAAAAAAAAAAAAAAATTAACATTATAGTAAGAGATATACAACAAGCGGCCTTATCGCTTGAAGCGATCTCTTCCAGGCAACCTTATGGCTGAGGAGATAATAAATAAAAAGGTAGGCGGTGTACGAAAATAAATCATTAATAATAAAAAAGAAGTTATTGTTACAACACAATATAAGCTGTTAAAATTAATTAATTATCGTGGCATACATAAAATACATACACCTACATACATATATAACCACATATCTGCATACATATACAAACATACATAAATATAGGCATGCATACATACATACTTACATATATATATATGATACATGTGACTAAAATACAAGAAATGTTACAAAAAACTAGGGATTCATATTGAAAGGTAATGATAAGATGCTAGAGGTTTGAAATTAAATATGTATAGTGAGTCCATTTTTAACATAAAAATATAATCTGGGGGACGTTAGTGTCAGCACCAAGTCGAGCCAAGCGTAATGCAAGGGCAATACTATCTTTACTCGAAGCACATCGTCGTTTTTTTAACCCTAATAACTTCAGTTTGGATTATATCAGTAATACAAAATTTTTGGAATACAATGTCAATAGTATTATCAGTCTTTACTGATAATAAAATTTGTTTATTATCAGTAAAGACTGATAATAAACAAATTTTTTAGAGAACTTACTGAAGACCTATAAAAACAGAAATTTGTATCACCCTGATCTATCACTAATTATAAATAGTAAAAGAACGAAAAACAAAGATAAAATAGAGGGATATGAAAAAAGAACTTTCATGAAGACCTCTCATGTGCAAAGAAAGAAAGAAAAAATGAACAAAATAAAAATATATAGCAACAACGTGAAATCCCACCGCAACATTTTCATGTAAAATGTTGCCAAGATAAGATCATATACCTCGCACTGCCAAATAGTTATCAGATCTCACATAGAACCAAGCTTCTAACTACATGCCCTACCTCTACAAACTCTACACTATAGTTAATATATGCGGCAATTAAGTGTGGAGAAAATAATATTTACTTTATAATAGAACATAACTAGACTGAAGAAAAGATTGATATAAAATAATGATAGAATAATTATTTTATCAACCTTTTTTTAGATTGTGTTAGGAATGGGCCATGTCCGCGGGATGATTATAAACCTTACATAAAAAATTATAAATTGAAAAATAATAATAATAATTAAAGAGTTAATAAAATAGAAATAAATAAACATTGTAACAGAATATTTACAAATAAACATAATATAAGAAATTAATTTTATATTTAAAACGTAATTTAATATATTAGAAACTAGCTGACCCGACAGACGTTGTCCTGTCTTATCTACACTATTAAATAAAGAGGAAAGATTTGATTGTTTATATGTTTGTGATGGCCCAGTGGTTGAGACTTCAAGTCTTACGGGAGGTCCGAGTTCGATCGTGGGCACACACCTCTGACTCTGAGTTATGTGTGTTTTAGGCAGGAAAACATCGTGAGGAAACCTGCACTCCTGAGAGTTCTCTAAAAGTTCTCAAAGGTGTGTGAAATCTGCCAACTCGCACTGGGTCAGCGAGGTGTATGGCCTAATCCTCATTCCTCATTTTGAGGAGGAGACCCGGCTAAGCAGTGGTCTATTGACGGGTCGTGATAATGATGATGTTTGTATGTTTGTTTGTTGCGAATAGGCTCGAAAAGTACTGAACCGATTTTGAAAATTCTTTCACCGATAGAAAACTACATCATTTCCGGGTAACATAGGCTATGTGATGTTATCATAAATATTCTAATTAAAAAGGTATGGCCATTTAAGTGCCATAACCTGGTCATTTTGTAAATTGAAGGGTTTCTCAGGAACCGCTAATCCAATTTTAATTATTTTTCACAGATACACTTTTCGTGAGTGATAAATGTGATGTAGTGTTGCCATATATATTTTTTAATTAATAGAATACGACCATTTTGTTGTTACTAGTTTGATTTTAAAAATTCTTTCACTGATAGATACTACACTTTTCGTGAGTGATTAATGTGATATAGTGTTGCCATATTCATTTTTTACTTAATAGAATATGGCCTTTTTGTTGTTACTAATTTGATGTTAAAAATTCTTTCACTGAGAGAAGTCATTTGTATTTGCGTCTCTCTTCCTCTTTTATACTGTCATTCTCTTTCATCGTCTCTCTTTTCTCTCTCTTTAATATTTATCTTCATCTCTGTTCAGAATCGTCAGTCTGTTCGACTTTATTTTTGCTCTCTCCTATCTCTTATATTATCTGTCGCTTTTCTTTTCTCTTTCTTTCTATCAATTTTCTTTTTACAACTTTTTTTCACTCTCTCTCTTTGCAAATAATGAAAAACTACAAAATTACAGAAAGACAAATTGAGGACATCAAATCTAATATTGCTTTAAAAACCCAGAGCGGAGCGAGGGCAGACCGCTCGTCTATGAATATAATTCAAATGACTGACAGTTGTCAAACGCCATAAATATTACTTTAGAAAAGTTAATATGGTTGTTAGGTTTTCTTAAATTTTCTGATTTTCCCAGCACCTTTCTTAATTTTTTGTTACATAACAACCTTCTCCTGACAAGGTTGACTGTTTAGGTTAGCCTTGTGTTTGGTTAGGTTTATGTTAGTCTAACTAGGTTAGGTAGGCTTAGGTTTAGACAGTGAAGGCGAGTGTCGTAATTACATAAAGGAGCTCCTTAAGCCTACACCTTGGTCACAAGTCCAAGGCACTGCTTGGATCCTGTCATAATACGTAATACTATATCGTAACGTTTAGTTATATCCTGACCGTATTGCGCCCGTATAGCTTTTGAGATAGGCCATCCATCTATATCCTTTCTAATTAGTTTCCCACATATATATAAAGAAAATAATAATCGATCATAATTTTCAATAATACAAATATAAAAAAATTCGCACAAAGTTCGTGTAGACCGGAAACAGTTTATGTACCATTTGTATGATTATATATGCAGCCGCCGATAGTCAGACCGGCCGCGCCGCATCTATAGGGAGGCAGTGTGAGATCGTCGGCACGGCATCACACATTCATGTACTGCATATGATACCGAAATAATAAGAGGTCATAAAAAGTATTTATCGTAGATGGATAGTTAGTAGTTAGTAGACCGTTTATAGAATTATAACAATACAATACATGTATAGGGGCGATACATTTAATAATAGTGAACCTCTTAATTAATGAATATAATATGTTTTAATAATATTATCTTATGTAGTGATGATATGGTGGTGTGCATGTGTTTATATTGGTGTTTATAAAAGTGTTCAGCGAGGGTAACCTTGCAGAACCAGTAACCTTATTTCGAACAAGCTTTGGCATACGGACGGAAGGTGACTTTTCGATGATTTTTATTATCTCGCGAGGCTCGCGAGATGCCTCTTAGTCTCTTTGTGATTCAGTTCTACTTTAAGAATTCTTGTATACGGTGCCGTATATGCTTTATTCTCAAGAATGTTATATAAATATATTTTTATGTGATATAAAATAGATAGAAAGGTATCTATCTATTTTATAAAATTATCTCGAAATAATTACATCAGTAGTCCAATGACTGTGACTACTGACGTTTCACATCTACCTCCACCCAGGACGGCAGTTAATTTATTAATCAAAGAATTGATCTAAATCCCTGTCACCACCTCGAAAAACAATTAGAAAAAACAAAAGACGAAGAAGTCGTCTTTACATAGATCTATTCGTATTCGTTTTTCTTAGCAGTAAACATTGTTCACAAAAGTGAACTATGCTGACGTTAAAAAACAATATGTTGTTAAAAAACAATAATAAGAAAATTTCTTTTTTTTTTCATAACCCAAATTTACATAATAACGATAATTCTGAGGCAGACACCATCCTCCGATTTTTCTTAAGAGACCACATTTCTTTTACAGGAGGATGAAACACATAACTTATAATACACCGCTTAACTTAAATTCAAAATTATATCGTATATATTACTTCGTTGGAACTAGAGTACTGGAGAATTTATTTTATTATATATAATATAAGTTTCATCGTCATAACTATCTATTCTAAAGAAACATTCTAGCAGAACCCGATGTTTAAATCATTCTATTTATTTTACTAACAAAGCAAACTAAGTTTTCTTTTTGATTCATGTCTCTAGGTTTGGTTAGTTATTTCTTAATGTATCTAGAAAGAAAGAAAGAAAGAAGAAAAAAAGAAAGAAACTATTGGCAAAACACAACATTAAATAAAATTAAAAATACAAACAACTTAAAAATTAATAATAGTATCTAAAATTTAATCAACGATCTAAATTGCATTGCCAAAATAAAACCACTCAGACTCTTGTGATACCATCTCATCTGATTTTCAGTGGTCCTCTGCGCCACAAACACAGAGTCAGTGTAATACGACGAATAATTTACAAATTAAATATATAAAAGAAGTAGAAGATCGTAAACATATAAACACTTTTAATTGTTTTACTTTACAAATTCAACCATAACTAACTTATTACTTTTTAGACAGCGAAGACATCATATTTTACTATTCAAATTAACAACTACAGTCCTGTAATTTCTGTGATGAAGTCTCGTATGGAGGGTGATGCAACATTTGCAAAAACAGAAGGCTTTCCTGTCACACCGCATTTCTCTCCCCATGACACGATGCCAACTAATAAATCATCTTGTGCTGCTGGTCCACCAGAGTCACCCTGGAAGTAAAGAGTTCAAAAATAAGCTAACGTAAATTAACATTTAGCACAGTTACTAGAAATTACAAAAAAATATCGTACACGGCAAGCACTAGGTCCTCCAATTTTATTGTCACCAGCGCACCACACGTTGTCGGGTAGACTACCATAAATTTCTTCACACTTGGCAAAGTCCAAGATAGGTAAACTGACATACATCAATTTCATTGGTATTAGTGCTTCTCCCAACTAAAAGTTAAAATTTTGTTTAAAATCAGGAATACCAATATAATAATTTTGAGCTATTTTAGGGCTTAAACATTAATTTATTTTATTATTTGTTAACTATCTTCTGTATCTAAAAATGTTACTCTATGTAAAAGATCATAAATTGAAACCACTATTATAATCTTTAAATAAAAGATTGTAAGTTTTAATGTTATTTACCTGTACTCTTCCCCATCCACTGACTGTTATCTCACCTTCCACAGTTCTGCCTTTAGATGGCAAGCCTATAGTCTTAACATTGTCATTAAATTCTATTTCATAGGTTGTTTTTAGTATCGCGATGTCATTGTCAAGGCTATTACGTTTAAAGTTTGGATGACGAATAACTTTCTCAATTTTAACTCTTGTACCATTAGTCCGAAAAATACTACCAATTCTTACGCTTGCAGTTGATGGGTCGAGTATAAGCCTTTAAAATAAAATTTAAATTAAATAATTGGAACACAAGATAACATAAGGTTTAATACTATTTTATTATTTAGTATCGCCTAACAATGAATGTCGTGTTACAGATTAGCTGAACTGTTCACAACCAATATATATGTCAATCCTTTTTCATTACTCACATTAATCTACATTTTTATAATCAAAAATTACGCCAGTATCCAAATAATGTGGATATAATAGATTGTCGATTCGAAGCTTTTAATTAAATACCTTTAAATAATTATTTTAATTTTCGGGGAGAGTTTACCGTATCAACGGGATGAACATTAAATGTTTGACAGTTACGAAACCCATCAATGAAAAACACGAATAAAAATGGTTTTTCTTTTATTTTATTTTTTTGTTAATTTTTCCAATGTTTTTTAATGATTATTCTGCTATTCGAGACGAGAAAAAATACAACAAATCAAAAACCGTGAAAATTTGTCCACAGCCGTTCTCGAGTTATTGGAGATCCAACAAACACGACATTGTTTTACATTTTATATAGAAGATAAGAAGATATATCATACAATGTCAAATACTATTAAATGATTATTTTTTATTAATTTATTATTACTTTAACGGTTTTCGATAAATACATGTTATACTTGTATATTTTAGTGCATATGGGCATCATTTTGTAGATAAGAATGACTACCTAGTACGCATAAAAATAATAACTTACTGATCATCTACACAGTGGCCAGCAGTCACTATATAATCCTTGCTAATAATAGACCCGCCGCAGGTAATCGGATAATATGCACCCCGAGAGTACGATATAAAGACTTGATATGTAAATTTTCCTACAGGCGCCTCTTCCCCACCTATAATTCTGGTATTACCTAGACTTGGAATCGGAATTTTAACTAGAATAGAAAAAAAAGTGATTAGATCAAGTAATATTTAAAATTAAATAATAAATTCAAATTGGCTAGATGTATTAATAATTAATTTATTAGCGAAATTAGTTCATCTTTATTTTTTTTTTAATCTTACCTCCACACATCACCTGCGCCACCATCACCAAACAGAACCAAGCGTAGGACCACATGGCGCTCGAAGCTCTCTTAACGAGTAATGTTGTAATAAGATAGCTGCCTACGTATTTATACTACTACTAAACTTTAATCTTTTATACAAGATTAATAAATATAAACAATTATATTTATTTTTTTATTTAATATTATAAACAAAAAAGTTTGTGAATATGTATGGATGTTTGGTACTCTTTCACGCAAAAACTACTGAATTAATTATATTGTACCAAGTTAGGTTTATTGTCAAGAGCAGTGATGGTCGAGACTTTAAGTCTTACTCGGGAGGTCCGAGGTTCAATCGTGGGCACACACCTCTGACTCTGAGTTATGTGTGTTTTAAGCAATTGAATATCACTTGCTTTAACGGTGAAGGTAAACATCGCGAGGAAACCTGCACTCCTGAGAGTTCCCTAAAAGTTCTCAAAGGTAAAGTCTGCCAACCCGCTCTGGGCCAGCGTGGTGGACCATGGCCTAATACCTTCCTCATTCTGAGGAGGAGATCCGGCTCAGCAGTGGTGCATTAAAGGGTCGTGATGATGGTATATTGTTCCCGGGCGAATCATATAAATGTAAAAAATGTCAAATACTTTTTTCTTTTAATATTCAAATTAACTAAAATATATAATATAGTAGATAGCTTTACTGAGGGAAAAACTAAGATATTTTTATTCATAGGGGTCATCATTAGTTGATCTATATTTACTTAGGTTCATCATCACAATCAATATCTTCATCCTAACCTAACACCAACGGCTCGGGATATGAAGAGCTTAGGACATGTATTTGACAGCCTTATTTCTTCTTTATTTAAAAACTGATTCTGATGAAGTTTTATTGTTTTTGAAAGATAATTTGACCGAGATGGTTCTTAGATGTTATTTGTGAAGATCTGGTCAACCGTTTGAAGACTATTAGCTCATTTCTGACTTGAGAGCTGCGTGTCAACATTAATATTAGAGCTGTGGCATACCGTATGTATTTGGTGCTAAGTAACGAGTACTTGACTCCAATCAAAGTAACGAAACGTTAATCACGGATAGATGTCGTTACTCGCATTTTTCGCAGTGACGACTTTGATCGTACGATTTAAGAACAAATGTTTTAGTCTGCGTAAGTATGGTAATACGGTTGGTTAGTCGGTTGGAAACGGTTTTATCATCGTTATAATCCCGCGCGCTTATTTGATGATTTTATAAATAAATGTTGTAAAAGTAAAGAACTATGTTTGTTTACTTATGGTAACAAATACTTACTTATAAACAAGTATAGTGACAGGTTAACTTGTTTAAACAAATTTCATATTGTTGTCGATTATTTGAATATAAATATCTTGTAATCTGCCATCTTGTTCAAAATAAACTTTTCGCAATTAAATAATACTTTAATCACAGTAAGAAATAAGATTGTTTGGCAATAAAGAATATTACGAGTTGATTTATCGTTTTTCAGTACAAAATGTATGGAAAATGTTTTTGGCGATTTCTGACATTTCTTGTACTCATACCTTAAATGGTCCCGTAGAGTCTTTTGATCCCCATACGAAGTAGGATTCAGGGGTGCGACCACGGTTCTACTTTGACCATTTTTATACCTATGCATTTCTAGGTTTCTATGTGAATTACTTTCTTGTTTCGTCCTTTTGAGACCACTTTTTTACGTAGTCGGGTCATAGTTTTTTAAATTTTTTTTTTTATGTAATAGTTTTCCGTTTCCCGATCGAGATAACCGCATTTTAAACATATGTGTTGACTTAAACAATAAGATATACATATATACATATTTGTAATGTGCTCGCCAAGACTTTTCTTTTAATACCAAACACGTGATAATTATCTGAGTTTAATTTTTTTCGAGGTTAGAATCTGAGGTTTAAATTCCGTCAAATAAATAAATCATAAAATTTTTATAGGCTATGTCACCCGCGCCATTATTACGAATCTATTGACACCTCACTAGTCGGATTGGTAGCAGTAAGTCGGAGAAAACGTTTCTCACAAATGCTGGCTTTCTAAGTTTTAAAGAAAACTTGTAGAGCTTGATATTTCCTACGAAAAAGTCAGCGACTGCATATGTCTAAATTTTATATTTAAGTCACAAAAAGTAGTTTTATATATAAATAAAATAATTTAAATCGTTAGGCAATATTTATTAGTCATATTATCAACAAGTACAAAATTTAATGGTCTCAAGTGTTTAAAACAAAACCTTTTCCCTTTTACTGCATATAATCTTCTAACCTCAGCGAAGCGAGGGCGCGTCAGCTAGTAAGGTAAAGTACCGAATACATACGAGTATCCTTTTTTTTCGTTACTTTTACAGGTTTAATTAATGGATTGTGAATCCAACGCCTCAACCACTGAGCTACTGACGCTACAAATAATAAGCGACACTTGCGACTCCGTGGATTGAACTACCTATACATATGGTTATTTCTTTGTATGTCTGAAAGTTTGTATATTTTAGTAACACATTGATGTTTTTTTTGCGCAAATATGTTAAAAACGTCGTATGTGCACTCGTGTGTTTTGGCATACTTGTATCATAAGTTACTATATTTTATTTAAAATATATTCTTATCTTAAGTATACTTGCTATAATATAATTCCAACTAAAGTTGTACACAAATTATTTGCGTGCAAATTTTCATGGTCCTAGTTCTAAGAGTTTGTGCTGTGTGCCGATATGTCAGTTACACATTAATATCATCATCATCATCATCATCACGACCCTTCAATGGCCCACTGCTGAGCCGGGTCTCCTCCCCAGAATGAGGAGGGTATCAAGCCATAGTCCACCACGCTGGCCCAGTGCGGGTTAGTAGACTTCACACAACTTTGAGAACTTTTTGGGAACTCTCAGGAGTGCAGGTTTCCTCACGATGTTTTCCTTCACCGTTAAAGCAAGTGATATTTAAATGCTTAAAACACACATAACTCAGAGTCAGAGGTGTGTGCCCAGGATCGAACCTCGGACCTCCCGAGTAAAACTCGAAGTCTCAACCACTGGGCCATCACTGCTATTAATATAGAAAGATAATATAGGTTTAAATAGATAATCTGTTGAAGATAAGTAGGTACAATGAAATTGATATCAAAATTTTGCTTATCACTATCATGATTAATGGCCCACTGCTAAGCCTCGGTGCTCAGAATGAGAAGGGTATTAGGCAATAGTCCACCATGCTGGCCCAGTCCTGGCAGACTTCACACAACTTAGACGACTTTGAAGAACTTTCAGAAGAGCAAGTTTCCTCACGATATTTTTCTACACCGTTACTGCTAATGATATTTAACTGATTATAACACACATAACTCAGAAAAGTCAGAGATGTGTGCCCAGGATCGAATTCGGACCTTTTGATTAAGACACCCACGTCTAAACCATTGAGCTCTCACTGCATATCTTTTACTGATCGTCTAAAATATTTTATGAAGACAAGAATCCCAGCTTGCAAAAGATTATTTGGAAGAGTAGTTCAAATGTCAACATAGTAAAAATAAATTAAGTGTATCGTGAAGGTCAGCGATGTTTTGTTTGGCTGAGTCGAATCAAGGATATTAAAGTGCGAGTGCGAGTCAGACCCAAAGTCAAAACACATATAATCTTTGACATGATACAGTAGCCGAATCGCGCTGCTCTCGCCCCGTGCTCCCCGCTAAAAAGGCCCTGATAGTAACTTCTGCGTATTTAAGGTCAAACCTATACTTTCGAGAGCTTTTGTTTTATGGTAGATAAATAAGGTGCAAACGGGCAGATGGTCCACTTGACGAATGCGTCGATGACACTTGACGATCGGATTTGCATGCTGGTAGTCGCAAGCCATTCGGGGAACAGATCCCCTATCCACCGGGAGTGCTGGGTTACTCGGCTCTTACGAGATGCTCTCCCAGCGGCAGGGGGGAATAGTATTCTAACCCGTCCCCTCACGGGTAAAAAGCTCAATGTTTTGTGTAACATATAGAGAGTTCTCTTATATAATAATAAAATATTTTTTGATATACGAATACGGTCATTACGTTCTTATTAAAAAACCAATATTAAAAATTTACTAGAATTCTTAGTAATGGAGACCCAGCATCACGACTTTTTTACAATTATTCCGAAGAATTTGGATTGAGATTGATTATTCTTTTAATTTCGGCCGTTAGCCTAAAAGAGGCGTATATCTGAATATCGGCAGCCTATACCTGCAATTTCTAACATAATATTCTTGAGGTGAGCATTTGATAAAATAAAATATAGAATATTGAAACCAATTTATAATTTATTAGTTAATATACCTTTTTCATTATTTTTAAGAATAGTCAATTTTAATTTAACTTCTCTTTCTAAGCTAATTGCTTACGATCCTATCTCATCATTTATGAAATCTTGTATAGAACTCGACGCTACATTTGAAAAAACAGTGGGGTGTTCCGGTTCACCGCAAGTTCTACCCCAGGACACGATGCCGAGTAATATGCCATCTTGAACTCCTGGACCACCAGTGTCACCCTGTAAGCAAAGTTTAGTTAGTTAAACTTAAAAATAATGAGAGCGATAAGATAGAAGCGTTTTTTTAAAGAAGTTACGGGGCAGGAAAAAGAAACCTATCCGAGTCACGGACAGGCGCCATTTTTTGCAAATGCTGTCCACACGCTTTCTTCTCCCTTAGGAGTAGGAAATGAGGTGTTGAAGAGTGGACACTACATTCGAGAGCATATTTAACGTAACCCCAGTGTATCCTCGTAATACCAGCGATGGTCTTGGTGGGTTTATTAAATTATCATTATCAAAAAACAATAATATTCTATCAGGTATTATCATAAAAAATAATCGGGATGATAATGAACTTCGATCCTGACTACACAAACTTTAAGACTGACAACTTGAATTAAAACAGTAATTATCATTGTTACCCGACATGCTGAAGGTCCCTCCCATGTCGAAGTTACCACCACACCACATGTTTTCAGTTATATGTTCATATACGTTATAGCACAAATCTAAATCCACTACAGGTAGATTTACATACAATAGTTTTAAAGGTAACATTGTATCATTTTCCTAAAAGTTTAAATTTTATTAAAACATAACATCCAGAACAGAGGTTTGCATTTACAAGAACTTAGAATAATGTTCGCTTTTATTTGGCAAAATCAGTGTAGAACTACTTCCAACATAATATGTAATAAATCAGAAAAATAATGCTCTCTGTCAACGCATTTATCATATTTTTTTCCTGAAGATTCTATTATTTACAATGATTTACCTGTATTTGCCCCCATCCACTGACTGTTACCTCACCCGTCACATCTGCACCTTTAGATGGCAATTTAATAGGTTTAATATATTCAGTAAATTCTATAGAAGAGTTTACTTTCAGCAGTGCGACGTCATTGTCAAGAGTTGTTGGGTCATAAAGTGGGTGAATAACAACTTCAGCAATAGGAATAACTGTACCATTGGTTCGATAAATACTGCCAGCTCTCACAGTCATTATTGATGTGTCTTCTACAAATCTTTAATGCAAAAAAACACGATTATTATGAAAGTTAGAATATTATTTTCTTAATCACTATTTTAACCTTTTAATAGTAGAACAAAAATAAAAATATATTTAAAAAAAAGAAATGAAATAGTTATATATAAAATTCAATCAAAAAGCTAATTAAGCATAGTATGAATTAGATTTCTTTATTTATTAATTTTTAACTTTTTAAAACTGGTTAACCGTGCGCCATTGTAAATCACGCCCAAGTAACACAATAAGCATTTTATCTGTGCACTCGTGAACTTAAGTAGAACTCAATGTCTAGGTAAGCTCTTATTAAAGTTCACCAAACAGTCTGACGCACTATATTGGCATATCAAAGTCATTATAATACTTTACACTGTATAACGGTAAAACAAAATGCTTTAATAACTCCTTCAGTTCTAGTACAGTGCAAATCAATGCTACTGAAAGGCTTTTAGCAATGTTTAATGCCTTTAAGTCTATAATAGCATTTTTAGTAGTAAGTAAATTCCTAATACTGATTAATAGCATAAACTTGAACCATTATAATGTATCGTTTATCCGTTATACAGCTTTCGACTATTTTCAGAACTATTGGTCATATAATAGCATTTTTCAAATAGTAAATAAAAGCCTAATGCTTCTGAGCAGCATACACTTGCATCACTGTAATGCTTGCATTTTTAAAGATCACGTGAACATTTTTATACGCCTAACAGTTCTTTAATCAAATACATGTGAGTTATATTAATGCCTAAAGCTGTATCTATATTCACTTTTTGTGTTTTTGAAGTGAAACTTCTTTAGAATCGTTGTGATTTCAAACCGGATGCAACGGAAAAAACGACAGGTGAGAGACACAAATACAAAAATGTGTAGGAAAGAATGAGACAGAAATATACAAAACGACAGGTAAGAGACACAAATACAAAAATGTGTAGGAAAGAATGAGACAGAAATATACATACTATTTTATATTATTATATATATTCATCTCATTCTTTTGTCAATTTACTGAAGTTTCACTTCTATCGTGTGTGAATCGCACACACACCTTTTTTTTAAAGCTAGCCAAAAAATTTTTATAACGGAACAAAGCCAGTCCGCACTAAATCTTTTGGTATTTATGTGAACGCATAGAAAACCACTTCACATACGACATCACTCTTTGGTTTAACGAAATTCTTCTCTTTGGCCTCTAGAATGATAATTATTCACGTGTCAGTATTTGTTCAGCTAGGGGCAATAATAATGTTTTCTAAGAGTTCACCAAGCTGTTGTAGAAGGACCATTTTGTAAATAATTAATAACCACAAAAATATTATTTTGATTTGTATTAGAAACAAATATACTTTTTAATGAAATGATAGCTTCATTGAATTTTGTTAACTTCATATAACTTTAAATTAATCAAGCCAAAATTTTGTTATTTATCAAAAATACGCCATTGTTTTTAAATTTCACTTATATTTTTTATAACACTTTATAATAAAACATCAGTTTAACTGAAGGCGCGTGAAAATTTTCAATGAAACCTATGTATACATTAGCAGTAAACCACATTTTGCAACAGTATTTGAGGACGATAAACTATTATGTATTATGAGCAAATTACTGTAAATATACTCGTATAATATCAAAACAACAAACTTAATTTCGTCACTTCCATATATTGTAGAACACTAATATTACACTAAGGATGTTTTTTCAATAATTTAGGATTTTTATTTAAGTTCTAACTGTGAACACTTGTAGAACTTTTTCATTGCTAGTTAAATGCTTTTATAATACGATTACCAATTTGTTCAACAACAATATAGCTAATATAATGCTTCTGTAATACGATTAACAGTTTACATGACCATATTAGTGCTAATATAATGGTTCTGTAATGCAATTGTTACTTTTTTGACCATAATAATGCCAAAATGATGTTTATGTAATGTCCTTTAATAACCTTTTGCGAAGCTATTAAAATCCTTAAGCTGTATAATTTGTGCCCAAATAAGCATTACAGTAGGTTTATAGACGATATAGAACTGATATAGAACTTGGGTTTAATTCTAAAAGCATACATAAAAGCCATAAATTAGCCTTTACACGGCTTCACTGTGTTACTTGGGCGTATCTCTTCGGTTACTCAAATTTTTAAATCTGAATATTATTACGAACATTTAAATTACGAAAACATATTTTAGCCGTCCCACAATAATTGGAAAACTATTTATGAACTGAATTGTAGTCATTGAAAAGAGGAAAAATTTTACTGAGAATTTCAAGTATATTGCAAATCGCTTCACTTAAACAGAAGTAAAAGCTGGATTTTTCGAATTACTAATAACAAGAAACTATTAAAAAGGTATCAATTACTTAAAAGGAGGAATAGAGCCAGCGTAACTATAGAGTGGAATTTCGGCAAAATGCCAGGGGCCCCGAGCCAAAGGGGGCCCCCAAACAGAGAAGGCTGTGAGCACAGGTGGATATTAACTATTACAATAATATTTACTATTACAAACTATTACAACATTTAGTAAAATTTATAACTAAGGTGCAGGTATTAGCCACGCCGGATACTTGTCGGCGAACGACCTTTTTTTTGCGAAATACTTATGAGCGCCTATACTAGAAGGTATAGGCGCTCATAAGTATTTCGCACACCGGCGCAGGAGATGCTTGGCGCGTGCCTGGGTTATGTTTCTTAATATTGGAGGAGGGGGCCCCATCTGATGAATTTGCCAGGGGCCCCGAACGGTGTAGTTACGCTACTGAATAGAGCTAAGAAACTAGAACTACTTTCGCTAGTCAACAACAAAATTATATTATATGTCGTGACAATTATAACCAAAGCTATTGGAATTGGATTACTAATTTAAGTTATGAAGAGACAAAGGTCACATACAAGCACATGCACACGAACTCACAAACTGGACACACACACACACACAACCACATTTTTTATACATGCGACAACTTTGGAAGAGCGAGACCTCCCATAAATAATAATATTATGCTTACAGGGAGATCTCAACAATGAGAGTGTATAGTTATACTAAATGGAAATGAAATAAATTTTATTTTAATTTTTTTTTAAATAAATACTTACTCAACACAGTCTGCAGAAGTCACTATATAATTCTCATTAATAATAAAAGGAATTATCATAATATGTTATGCTTATTTGATAGGTAAACTGTCCTTCCGACGCCTGTTGTCCTTGAACTATTTTGTTATTAACTTGAACATCTAACAATTGAAAAGGAAAAAACAAACATTTAGATCAAGTGAAAGTATTCGTAAAGTAAATAATTCTTGCAGAAGGCGACCTATAATAAGAAGGTATAATAATGTTATTATTCCAATCGAAGTACTATTTTGTACAGACTGAATTAGAATGCTTGGAATTTTAATCACAATTAATTTAATTTTCAGAAAATTAGAATAAGTTTGAGCATTAAATTCAGTGTATTACCCTGACACGTCACCTGCCCCACCATCACCAAACAGATCAAAGTAAACAACATAGCGCTCGAAAGACCAAATACGAGTGAAGCAACTACACAATTCTATTATTTATATAATTGCTTCATAAAAAATGTAATTATTTTAAATGGAAAAGCTTTAAATACTAGTTCAATTAACTTTTAATTTTGTTATTGATACTCTACAATGTGATGCCATTATGTATAGTACTCGGAGAAAACGAGAAAGAGAAAAGATGGACTCAACTCAAAGTAGATATTGCTACTGAACCGATGAATAACAAACATTACAATCTCTTACAATTACGACAGGAACTCCTTAGTCTCACTGTTTAAATTAAAATGCAGACAATGATTAATGAATAATCTTAGATAGCCAAAGAAATAAATATTGTCCGATTCTTCTACTTCTTCTTTTCCTATTTTACAGTAACACTAACGGAAACTTTCTGTTATCTACAACAACTACACCATTATATAAAGAGATAAGATGTCTTTTTATGCTTGTTGAGGTAGAAATCTACAATATAACCTTTTCGCCGTCTCTACCTGGCCATCCTCCTCCCTCTTTACCTTGCTCCTCCTTCCCATTCTTTACAGCCTCGGCTTTCTGACCGTCTTTGGCGACTAGCCTCAGCCGCTAGGGCTCGCACGTATTCTCATACTGTGTTACAACAAGCGGGGGTTCCCCTCCCTCCGCTCCTCCGCTTTTAATAAACACTGTAGAAGTATGAAATGTTGTAGAAATAACTACATAATATTAATTATACTGTTAGTGTAAATATCTTTATAAACTGACGTTTACCTATTCATTTTGATTTATTACATTATCTAATATCTAATTATTACTATTATTATATATTTAATATTTTATGTAACGGGACTTTTTAATTTTCTAATTTCAGCAGTTGCGGAGAAATGAAGTATTTATTAATATTTACATGTAATAAAATGGAGCTATTCGGTAGTATTTTAAAAAACTTTAAAAAACATTGATAACGCCTATCAATATAACGAAATATACTTTTCATTCCAATTAAAATTATCTTTTTTAAATACCGGTTCTAGACATTTTAATTTAAAATAAAATAACTAAAAAAATTAAACGGATCTATTCTACATATTAATCGCATTTTAAATAGAGGAATTGTTAATTTGCAAAATTACGATACTCTTAAAACAGAAATACCGTTCCGGTTATCCTTGCTAATCCTAACTGCCTAACTAATATTAAAATTACGTAAATATTTAAGAATACAAGCTAAACAAACGATAGTGCCTTTTAATATACTACTTACGCCATCTATTGACGCTTAGATGGCCTGTCTGTTACATAATCAGGCTTAAATGACTGAACCGATTTGGTGAAATATGATATATAGATAAAGTAGAGCTTGAGGAACGACATAGATTAGATATTGAATCGCAATAAAAGTACATAATAGTATAAACTAAACAAATAAGTGTGCTCTTACGCCATCTATCGAAGTGGGGATGAAGTGCATGTCGAGCTATGTGGTCGTTATGTCTTTGGGAATTAGTAATATATAAATCAAAATGTAAATTATAGTCATATAGCGATTAAAATGTGAAATAAACCAAAATACACATGATAAACTGCACCCGGGCGAAGCCGAGACGGGACAAGTAATTTTTGCAAAAGCATGACATATAGAGTTAGTAAAACATATAGAGAACTGATGTTAATAATCTCTTTCTTTTAAAAGTTGATGAATGATAAATATCTTTTTCTACTTAAATAAAACTTTGATATTTTTATTGATATTTTCGTTATAGTTCATACATTTGTCGTTTTTTCGTTCATTTCGAATTTCGAAAGAAACAAGAAATTGATGAATAATAACACATTTAACCGTGGATTAGATTACTAGTCGACACGTTCCGGCTTCGCCCGGGTGCAATTTACCACGTGTGGTCGCCTATCCGATTACTCGAACTCGAATTACTTTAACAATAAAAAAAGAGTGTATTGAAACACACAAGTACATATATGTGTTATGTTTTTTTTAATGATTTAATGTATTTTTATGCATAATTTCCTCCATATATACAGTAAGTGTGGGAAATATCATACCCCTCCTCCCGCGCAATTTTCGTAAAAAGGGGTACAAAGTTTTTCACGTATCAATATATAGATTTCACATTATAATATCAGTGTATCACTATATTTGACAGATTAATTTTCAACACCAATGTTATTTATATATGACTAATCCCCATGGGCCCAAAATACGTAGGTAATACTTTTAAGTATTACCTACGTATTTTTAATAGTTACTTTTTTTTAAAGATGAGATGTGAGCCTAGGTATGCTTTGCTCGCTTCTTAGATTTGAATAGTTTTAATAAAATACTGCAAGAAAACGTAATGAAAAAATATTTATTTAGATTAGTTAACGTGACATTATGTAATTCATTGTTACAGTTCTTTTCGATTCAAGCTAATGTTTCACAATTTTTTATAGTCCTGTAGTTTGTTTGATAAAATCTCGTACAGAAGGTGACGCAATATTTGTAAAAATTGTAGGGAATCCAGTCTCTGCGCATCTCCTGCCCCTTGACACGATGCCGACTAATAAATCATCTTGTTCTGCTGGTCCACCAGAGTCACCCTATAAGGAAACAAGTTATTTAACGTTTAAAGAAGGAGCTAATTTCTCAATAATATATGCAATAAAACTATTAAAAAAATAGTTTTAGAACTTACAATGCAAGGACTAGGTTCTCCCATGGTGTAGTTGCCAGCGCACCACATGTTTTCTGTCAGTTTTGGTCCATATGTTCTTTTACACGAGTCATAGTCCAATACAGGTATATCAGCATATCTCATTCTCAATGGTAGTTGTGGGACTGAATACTAAAATATTGAAATTTTATTTAAAAACCTACAAGAAGTTATATATTTATAATAAATTGTAACTTTTCTCCTTTCTGTATATAAAAGAGCTTGTATACGGTTTATATTTCTTTCCTGAGCAAAAATATTTTCATGTAAAATGTTGCCAAAACCATATATATAGCTTCTGTTAAAAAGTTATCAAAACTCATATAGAGCTAAGCTTCTAAGTTCTAACTCTACGCGCCCTACATCTACGAGCCCTTATTTCATAAACTTTACAAGATTAAAAGATAAATTCAAAAACAAAAACATTTTTACGAATTATATTAACGATAATATTTGTATTAGGAAACACTGTGTCGCAATTATTAACGCCCAGCACCGACTAAACATAATTATTGCTTCTATTAAAAACAATCGTTTAATAAAGTACTTTATTATCTATATCTATATCTATACTAATATTATAAAGAGGAAAGATTTGTATTTTTGTATGTAACGAATAAACATAAAAACTACTGGACCGATTTCAAAAATTCTTTCACCATTAGAAAGCTACATTATCCCTGAGTAACATAGGCTATATTTATTACAAAAAAAAATTAGAGATCCCCAGAAATTCTCACTAAAACCAACACAAGGTGCAAAAAAATTAGCCATAAAATATCTTTCATCGCATGCGCTGAAAAAATGTTCTACAATATTATAGAACGTATCAATATCTACAAAAAACTCTGCTAGACCATATGTCCAACTATTGTAGTTAAGTCACTATAACTACTTTTTTACATTTTAAAAGTTGATAAAAATGCCTATGAAAATCAGACCACGTTTTCCTTAACTTTGTTTTAATTCTTATCCAAATAAATTATTTCGTAATGAAGACTGTTTCAATACCTGTTAATTACTTTTTGAATTATTAAAATCGGACATTCCAGTCAAAAGATATTACGAAATAAAAATATCAAGATAAATAAAAAATAATCCCAAACGGGCCCCCGGCGCGGTGTGGGTGCCTCGCAGCGCAGCGAGTAACGCGGCGATAGAGGGAGCGACAGAATGCGGGAGCCAAAATGTTAAAAAAAATTATCCATCCGTGCGAAGCCGGGACGGGCCCCTAGTCTAGTATAATTTTATTATCTGGATCAGTAAAAGTCCGTGATAGGCAACACAGTTTAAATATCTATTGTTGGGTGCGACATTTATATTTAAGACCTCAATGATAGCAATCGACTTATTACTATTAAGAGAGTTTAGGAATATATCTAAACTGTCAAGAAAGGGGCCAATGTTAATAAAAGATGGTGATCTATAAAGAGAGGAAAAGCTAAGCAGTAAGCCTACATAAACTTAGATTCAGATATTGAACAACTATGATTTTCTCTGACAATAACTACAACACCGTCGTTTTGATTTATAAACTTAGATTTATATGATACAAATCCTAAAAGTTCAGGAAGATCAGTGACTTTGCGAAGCCAACATTCTGTTAGGATTATAACATCTAAAGTACTTTGATCTATGTAATAAGGTCAATAGCTTACTAAAGTTTCAACATATGCTTCGTATGTTTACGTGGAACTTTTATAGAAGCTATATGATTTGAGATAAGTTAGACTCTGTTCTGGAGATAAAAGTCAACATAATATGTCCTTTATAAATATATAAGACGTTAGCGAGAATTTTGCGAAGCTGGTATAATTTAAATCCAAGTTATGTGGTTTCAAAAAAAAAGGACGAAGCGCTTCGAGAAAGTAGAGCCCTTGCGCTTCGCTTGGCTCGTCTTGCCACCTCAAAGATAGAAGGAGGAGAGGGAGTGGTAAGTCTGTCCCAAATGCGGCTCGACCGGAATGCGTCAATAACACATTATTAAGAAAAATTACAGTCTGTTTTTGAGTTTGTAAGTCTTAAATTGTTTCAAGTTGTAGAGTTGTAAGTTTTAAGTAAATTTAGAGATCCCTATTTTAAGTTTGTTTTTACTCATAAGTAATATTTTTTTAAAATTAGATTAAGCTAACTAAAGAATGATTTACCTGTAATCTTCCCCATCCACTGACGGTTACCTCGCCTTCCACATCTCTGTTCTTAGGTGGCAAGTCTATAGCCTTAATATTGTCATTAAATACCATATCTTTATCCGTAGTCAGCACCGCGACGTCATTGTTATTATTATCGCTATTAAAATTTGGATGACGTAGCGCTCTAGTAATAGTGAGGTCAGTGCCATTGTTACGATAGATACTTCCAACTCTTACGATCACACTTGATGGGTCGCTAATAAACCTTTTGAATAAAATTTAATTTTTGTAAATAAAATATTAGCATGACAAGTTCATAAATTTGTATTTTTACATTCTATAACATTTGACAATGTTCTATGTGATTATTATAATATAAAAAAAGTTATATGATATCTTAAATATTCTAAAGCAAATGATAGTGATTAGGTAACAGTTGGTAGAGAAAATAAAAGTTTTCGTTTTCTCACTATTGCGGAATTGTACTCCCTTTGTTTTTTTTATATTAATCATGTAACCCATATTTTTTATTGTATTCAATATATTCTTCAAAAATTCTTTCACCTGTATAATGCTACAATATCCCTGAGTAACACAGACTATATTTATTGCTGGAAAAAAATAGGTACCTCTACTAAAATATTTTAATAACGTAACCATGGTGTAAAAAAATTGGGAACAAAATGTGTTTCATCAAAACATGTTCTTCAATATTAAAGAAAATATTAATATATATAACAAACTTCGGGACACCATGTGATGTCCAATTATTGCAATCATGTCAGTACTTTTTTATATTTTAAAAGTTGATGGAAATGCCGATCAAAATAAGACCATGTTGTCCATACATTTGTATTAATCCTTTTCCGTATAACTCATTTCGTATTCAAGACTGTTTTAATACCTGCAGATTCCGTTCAAAAGATACTAGGAATTTAAAAATAGTAGTAGTAATATATTTTGAAAATATTTTTTTTTTATTAAATCACAGTTAAATTGCATCTGAGCAAAGCTGGGGGGGCTCACCTAGACGTAGTAAAATTATTGATTTTACTGAAAAGATCACACGTATAATATGAGGAAAATTTGTATTATTTCCTTAAAATATTATCGAGGGCTATTCTTTCTTTTAAAAAAATTTTGACTTACTCGGCATCAAGACAGTGGGCACCTGTGAGTATATATTTCTTACTAATAATAGCACCTCCGCAGGTTGATTGATAAATACCGCGTATGTATGTAATGAATACTTGATATGGAAATTGTCCTTCCGTTACCTCATGTCCTTGTGAGATTCTGCCAGTAATATGAATATCTAAAATTGGAAAAGAAAAAAAATCATTATTAAATGAAATTTAACACTCTTTACCTTAATTTATGCTAATCCTCTAAGAATTCGTGTAAAAGAGAAAATATCTTTTAAGTCAAATATATATAATTAATCATTTTCAACTGATTCTACATTTAATTTTTTTCAAAACTGTTAATAACGTGTTTTGCGTTTGCATAATTATTGGTCCTCTTATGATAATCTTACCACGACCCATCACCTGCCCCACCATCACCAAACAGAAGATAGTGTAGACCCACATGGCGCTCGAATGTTTAACAAAGAGTAATGGATAATACTATAATCAAGTGTTTATATACCACTTTTTGCTCCAAAATGATATGATAATCATAACATATAATAAAGGTCGCAAGATGATTAAATAAACTATCATTGCACAGAGTAATTTGTTATTATTTTTATTTTTATAGAATATTATTGATAGAGCTGATGAAACTAAAATATATTTAATAATATAAATTTCATGCTCGATACAAACTTAAAGAATTTTGGAGGCGGCAACGCATCGGAAAAACAAGAGATACTCACTAGTTTTGCCGATGTTCATGGTCAACGGTGGCCACTTTCCATCAAGTGGTGCGTCTGCTCGTTTGTCTCTCATCTATCATCAATAAAAAAAACATTTGCTAATAATAGGTTTTTATATAATAGGTAGCTGATAAAAAACATATTATGATATGGTCCATCTTAGTGGAATGCGAAATATGAGGCATGTACAACACGGACAATGTTCGTAGTAGTTGTACCCAGCATCGCTAGCCACTTCGGCTTACAACCTCCGCACCACTCAGCAGCTGGATACGATCGTGTGATAGACGCAAAGATATCAACTGAGACGACAGGACGTTGAAGTATCAAATCAACTGAGTTATCAGAGGCCTCGAAATATCAAATCACAGAGTGATAGACACAGCAATATCAACTAGAACATCAGAACGTTAAAGTATCAAATCACAGAGTGATAGACACAAGCAACATCGCCTGAGTCTCCAGAGACCTCGGAGTATCTAATCAAAAAATATTCAAGACAACTTGTCATGGGGGTAAGTCTACTAGTAGCTGATGTAGCCACAAAGTCTACAAACGAATCCACAACGCATCGTCAAGAATAAAGCATATCTGGCACCGTATACAAGAATTCTCAAAGTACAACTGAATCATACTAAGAGGCATCTAGCATCCTCACCATATTATATAAGGAGGCCGATATTATACTCACTATAATATGTTTTGTATGTAGTGATGATGTGATGTTTGTGTTTAGCTCCCACTAGTCATGGATATGGTGACATAGGTGCTGGTACAGAAATTCTAGTCGTTGACTCGAATACAGGTAACATATAGAAGTGAAATGAATAGTAGTATGCGCTGGTTAGATCACTGTTTAGTTACGGAATCAGTTATGCGGACTGTAAAGGATGTTAGCATTGGTCATGATATTTACTGGTCGGATAGTGATCCGCGGTAAGTGAACCGCTCGTCATAAAGTCTTATCTTAGCTTAAACTTTTTTAAATAAAAATTTAAAAAATGAAATACTATGAGGTCATAGAACAGACGACCAAATCCGTAAATATCGTGACGAATGTAATAATAAGCTCAAAGATATTTGCTTCCCTGAGCTATATACGAGATGTATTGGAAAAATGTATATTGATATTAAGCACAGACATGAACTAGATAATATGTATAATGAGATAGTTGATATCCTATCTCATGCTGCGATTTTAACATACGAAGGGCCGAATTAATACAAAAACAGATTTTGGAAGACAGCAAATAAACTGAATGTTCGACCGAACTTGCTAATAAGTGTGAGCAGCTATTCTTCGCAAAAAGAAATAGCGAACACTTTTAAACAACATTTTAGTGTATTCTCGCCTCTGCGACCGTCGTCGCGGGTGATCGATGCTGAGATATGTTGTGACAGAGTGTTACTGAGTTTCTCTGCAGAATAGATTTTTGAAGTTATCACCAAAATAACCAGTGGAAAATCACCTAGGCATGACAGCGTCGAACATGTAAGATATGCGGGTATTCACTTGCCTAAAGTACTGTCAATGCTCTACTCGCTATGTGTAAGCCACTCTACACCTGCCTGCTAATATGATGAGATAGTGTTGCCCATTACTAAGGGAGACGCCACGGTTATATCAAGCTGCAGGCCCATATCTCTTGCTACTATAACAGCAAAGGTTTTGGATAGTTTGTTTGATAGGAAGCTTAGAGAAACTTTACAATTTCACGACGCGCAATTTGGCTTTAGACCTGGGCTTTCTACAGAAACCGCAATACTTAGCATGAAACAGACTATCCAATACTATACAAGTTGGAATACTCCGGTGTACGCCTGCTTCCTTGATCTTTCAAAGGCTTTCGATTTAGTTTCATACGATGTGCTCTGGGAAAAGATGGGGGAGGCGGGTATACTACCGGAGTTGATTAATGTGATGCTATACTGGTACGCGAACCAAAAGAACAATGTTAAGTGGGGCAAGGCTCTCTCTGAGGCGTATGGGTGAGAAATGAGAATTATTATTTTTACATGACACTTGAATTCTCGTATTTCGGTACTAATGAACCACACGGGTCTTAACCAAGTGGGGCTCACGTTTAAATGTTTAATTTACTATTCTTCCTGCAAAAAGTTCCTGACTATGTGGCAAGTGTTGAGTAGTGCGGCTTTTTGCATAGTAATGAAAATATTTTTTGGTTATTTTAACTGCTTTAACAAACTTAAAAGATATTTTGGTATAGCCCCTGTACTGGAGAGAACCAAAGGCACAATATGCACTTTGTCCAGCTTCCAAATTCTTATCATTTCTTGTTTTATTTCTATATATTTTGTTGTTTTATCTGAGATTGTTTTTTGTAGGTTGTGAGAACTGAGATCTCTTATATAAGCCTCTTTATTTACTTTATCTGCGAAAGTTATATCAGGTCTATTATTATGGTTAGTTTTGTCTGTTAATATTGCTCTGTCAAAGTACATTTTGTGTGTGGCGCAGTCCAATACCGGTTTCGGTATATATTTATAGTATGGTAGTAGTATCGTTTTTTTTTGTCTCTTGGTTTTGCACTAACGTCCCCCGCTTTATGACACTTTATCTCACTTTCGCAGGTTGACTGGAAGAGATCTCTTCTACAGATAAGTTCGCCTATGTCAACAAACATTCTAACATTTTGTACTATATTTTTATTTTCCTGTGCAATGAAGAATATATAAGTAGTTTGTCCTGCATGAATTGGTACAGTATGGCTAGTTTTTGCTAAACAATTTGTGCGACTTGGTTGTGTCTGTGTGTGTAGTCAGTTTGTTCGAGTGTGGGACATGAACTAATAATGTGTTGTATTGTTTCTGAATGACTATTGCATTTTCTACCCCTATCATTCTGTATACTATTGTCTTTTATAATAAATTTACTATAATTTTTTGTGTTAATTATCTGGTCCTGTATTGCAATCATAAAACCTTCGTTCTCGGGGAACATATAACCTAACTTTAGTCACATATTTGATGCTTCTATATCAACATGACCCTGTTCCAAATCAATCAAATGCCGTCCATGGAGTTCTTTATTTCGCCAAATATTTAATGCTTCGTGTCGCTTACTGACTCAAACTGAACTTCTTGGTTTATCAAATTAAGTGGGGTGAACTTATTATCAATTTCTGTAATAGCCAAGTGTAAGTGACTAGACGTTAAGTGTAAAAGAAATCTCTCAAATTCCAAATCTGACCTTCCCATAATTGTTTAAGATTGATTAAACCTCTTCCCCCTTTAAGTCTTTTAACTGTCATTCTCTCAATAGCTGATTTAGGATGCAGGTAATTATGTCTTGTTAATGTAGTTCGTGTTTTTCTTTCTAATTTTGTAATATCAGTTTGTGTCCATTTTTTTATTCCAAATGTATAAGTTAAAACAGGTATAGCATAAGTATTTATGGCTTTAAAGAGATTTTTAGAATATAGTAGTTTTGAATATTCTTTAATAAGTTTTAGTTTTATATGCACATGATTTATTGTATTTGATTGATATATGCCTAAATATTTATAAGTGTTATTAAATTCCATTAACGAAAATAAGCTATCTCCTGTGTTGTAGCATTGCTAGTTATAGTTTTCCATTTTGAATATAAAGTGATTTACATTTATCGAGACCAAATGTCATTTTTATGTCTTGGCTGTATTGTTTCGTTAATTCAATCAGTTGTTTAAGATCTCTCTATGATTTGGCAAAAAAATTTATGTCATCCATGTACATTAGTGTGTTATTACTGTATTATTAGTCAATTTGTATTCGTTATTAGTTTTATTCAAAACGCTCGATAAAGGATTCAACGCAAGACAGAACCATAAAGGACTCAAAGAATCACCTTGAAAAATGCCATTTTCAATCCGGATTACATCAGTTGCTTAAGATTAATTTCCTACAGTTATATTTAGTGTAGTTTTTTAGTTGATCATGGCATTTTCCAAAAAAGTAATTATATGTGGATATATTTTATAAATGTTAGTGATTAAAATTATCTTCTCAGGAGGCAATACAAAATGCTTTCACATAGTTTATCGAATTTAGATCACCAGAGTTCTATCGCAAAGTAAATGACCTTCCTATTAGATGGCAGCAATGTATAGATAATAATTATTTTGATTAAATAAATATGTTAAATTAAAAAAAAAACGAATATCAATTTTTCAATTTTCAAGACAATTTCATACTTATTCTTATCCAAATAAATTATTTCATATTCAAGACTGTTTCAATTGTAAATTCCATTCAGAAGATATTACCAAGTTAAGAATGTCAATATAAACAAAAAATACACACCAACGGGCCGGTGTGGTGCGCCACGCAGCGGTGCGAGCAACGCGGCGAGGGAGCACCGAAATGCAGGAGAGACAAAATGTTTAAAAAAAATTATCCACCCGTGCGAAGCCGGGACGGGTCGCTAGTTCATTTATAGAGAAAGAGAATAATAAAAGGAGGTAAAATAAAATTGATATCAAATTTTCCTTAGCGTCATCATCATCTATTAATGCCCACTGCTGAACTGGGTTTCCTCCTCAGACTTATATTTAAATGCTTAAAACACGCATTAATCAGAATAGTCACAGATGTGTGCCAAGTATCGAATTCGGACCTTCCGAGTAAGACACCCATGTCTGAACCACTGGGATATCACTGCGTATATTATACTTAATAAACTATGTAAAGATCAAACGGTTTTAAATATGTGTATGCCGGGAGCTTCTTATTCTCAAATAATAGATATAATTCTAAGTGAAACACATTGTCAAAACACAACCATTATTGTTATGATTGGGAGAAGAGGCAAATTAAACAAAAATATGATACAAAGATATTTTACCCAATTAAATAATCTAAAAATTAAATAACTAATTATGTTTACCTTACCATATATAAAAGACTTGCCACAGGAAAATCAAAATAGATATAAATTAAATAGTTTGTTAACACACTATTATAATTGCAATTATGTGACTCTAACACCAAATAACAATGATAATGTAAATAATAAATGTCACATTATTGACTTAAATAATATAATATATAACAAATTTATCAATTACTTACTTGTGATAGGCTACATCTATCTAACTTTAGAAAAAGACAGGTAGCAAAATTGCTATCTTATTATATACTTTTTAACTCAGCCAATATGTTGGCTACCTCTAACACTGCTTCTATTGAGCAGTCAAATTGTGACTTGACTACCATTGCTTCTTTTGAGCAGGTAAATAACCCAAAAACTATAACTCCTATTGAGCAGATCAATAATTTGACATTTAATAACTTGGAAACCGTTCCAATTAATTTTACACAATAAGACAACAGAGAATTACTCTAGCATATTAAACCTAGACAATAATAAAAATAAAAATCTTAATTATAATAATAAAATTGTAAACCTGGTGCACCAAAACTTACAAGGACTTTTAGGTAAAGAATTAGAACTGGAATTATTTATGAGATGTGAAAACATTCATTTTTTAAGTATTACAGAGCATTGGCTTCGTAATTATGAACTCATATTTAATTTCAGTGGTCACCAGGTAGCAAGTGCGTTCTGCAGAGAAAAATCGTTACGTGGGGGCTCCTTAATAATTTTAAGTAAATTTTTTAAATTTAAAGAACGCAAAGACATTGTGAGCCTCTCTGTAGAACGTACTATTGAGATAGCCTGTGCAGAACTTGAGCGCTTCATTGTTGTGAGCATATACAGTCCCCCTGGAGCGTTATATGAATTATTTGAAAATGTGTTAGAAGAAATACTATTAAAATTATCTGAGTCTAAAAAATATATTATAATATGTGGTGATTTTAACATTAATCTATTAGAAAACTCCACCACAAGTGTTAGATTCCGATCCCTGTTAAATTCATATAACCTAGTAAATACATTTTTAGAGCCAACTAGAGTAACTGCAACCTCAGCAACATGTATTGATAATATATTTACCAACTTTGAACCCAATTCATATTCAATTATTAAAAAGTTGAGTTCGGATCATTTTGGGCAATTAGTCTCCTTTAACTGTGAGTTAAAAAAAGAAAATAAAAATAAAAAGATTGTGTTTGTTCCTACGAACTCCAAACGTATGGAGAAATTTAAAGGTGTAACGTTTTAATGAGGGGGGGCTTCGATGCGATGCTGGTGATGATGGGGCAGTCTCGATGAGATGGCAACGATGACCGAGTAGACGCTGAAGCGCTGTTGTCAGCAGTGCGGTGGGAGCCCTTAGACTGGTGCAATAGTCAGTGTTCGCGGGTGTCTCCTTACAGAGAGCAGACGCTGAAGCGCTGACTATCAAAGGGTCGTCGGAGTTCTAGTACAGTGGTTTGGACAGTGTTCGCGGGTGTCTCCTTACAGAGAGCAGACGCTGAAGCGCTGTCAATCGCTAGATTAGAACCGGCTGAACTGAACATGGATTGCTGGTAAAGGCCGCCGCTACACGATTTGAAAATAAAAAGGGCTTGCGTGATACAATTGACTGGTGGCGCCATCTAGTTTAATTTTGTTGAACTAGGTCTTGTTACAGTCTCCCCCTCAGTTTCCAAAGGCGTCTCGACGAGGAAACTGAATTTGTTTAGTTGAATAAAATTTTCATATTTCTTACTTAATCTTACGGGGACGCCCCCTTTTCCGTAAGGGTTGATCAGGGGTTGGTAAATCTTCCTTGGTTCCAGTATAGGGTTTCAGGGCCGAAGTGTGATACGTTCCAATACAAGTGTGAGGATCTCCAACATTTGCAAGTTTGTAAGATGCCGGACCATTTTTCGCTACTATCAAGTATGGGCCATCCCGTTTCGGAGTGAATTTCGAACTGTAGCCTTTAGAAGCTCGGCTAATGGGGTGTATGTCGGCTAGGACCAAATCCCCTGCCGTATAAGGTGGGCTTTCCCGCCTCCGTTTATCAAAATATTGTTTTCGATCTTCATCTCTTAACTCTTGAACCTCTCTGGCCTTTTTCATGGTGTCCGCCAAACTTATCAATTTCGGCGTAATTTCCGCAATAAAGTTTTCAGACTCAATTATGTGGCGGAAATCATGCCGTACATCGTCTGTTGTCCTTAATTCCCTTCCAAATGTGAGATAAGCAGGAGTGTTTCCTGTTGAAGAGCAAATTGCTGTATTCATTGCAAAGCGAATACTGGGTAATTTCTCTGGCCAATTACAGTGGTCTCCCTCAACTAGTATTCCGAGCTGAGTTTTGAGATCTCGGTTACGCCTTTCTACAGGATTGGCTTGCGGGTGATATATTGGGGTATAGGTATGCTTGATTCCCAGACAGAAGCATAATTTTTGCATAACTGAGCTAATAAATTGGGTTCCATTGTCACTTGTCAAACGTCTTGGTACCCCATAACGCAGGATTATCTCATTGAACAATACGTCGGCGCACGCCTCTGCGGTAGCTTTTTGTAGGGCAAATAATTCGACCCAGCGAGTGGCGTTGTCTTGTACTATCAAGATCCATACTTTTCCATCGGGAGACACAGGTAGGGGTCCAAATAAGTCGATTGATATAGCCTCAAATCTCTTATATATTGCTGTTGTTTGCAATAATCCTGCGGGTTTTAGATTGGTAGACTTATAGCGTTGACAGGCCAAGCAATTTTGTACATAAGCGTCGATATACTTGCGCATACCTTTCCAGAAGTATCTTCTTGAAATGCGAGCATAAGTCTTCTCTGCGCCATAATGCCCTGCCGTAGGATCATCGTGGTACATGGTAAGTATATTTGACCACTCATGCTCAGGTGCAACCAATTGTGCATCATCAGTGTCTGAATCAGGAGCTAGGCGATAAAGCAGACCATTGTTAAGGAAGTATCCTTTGTTGCTCCAATAAGTAGCGTCTTCTCCATCTTTCTCCAGAGCTTCTATAATACGAGTGATAAAAGGATCCTTCAACTGTTCTGCACGTATCTCACCTTGGCTGCGTGTTGGTGTATCGACGATGACTGTGCAAATGCCACACTCGGATCTGTTATCCTCAGTGCAAAGGGGTCGCGACAGCGTATCCGCTACGACATTGGTACGCCCAGGCTTATACTGTATATTGATGTTGTACGCCTGAAGTTGTAGCGCCCATCTAGCTAATTTACCCGTCGGCGACTTCAAAGACATAAGCCATTTCAAAGCTTGGTGATCAGTCACAATGGTAACTGGAGCTCCTTCTATGTACCCTCTGAATTTGTGTATAGCCCAAACTACTGACAGTGCCTCGCGCTCAGTAGTGGAATAATTTCTTTCCGTCGACGTCAGAAGACGACTAGCATATTCCACCGGGTGTTCATCCTCACCCTCCCCCTGGATCAGAACAGCTCCCAAGGCATAGCTGCTTGCGTCAGTTTTAATAATGAAGGGCTTGGTCTCATCGGCTTGTCTTAGTATTGGGGCAGTAGTGAGGCGACGTTTTAGCTCGTCGTAGGCGTTTTGTTGCTCTGATTGCCAGGTCCACACAGCCCCCTTCTTTGTGAGTTTTGTTAAAGGCTCCGATATAGCTGAGAAATTTTCAATGAATCTGCGATACCAGGAACAAGTCTGTAGAAAAGTGACTAAATGTCGCAGGTTGCTTGGTACTGGCAGATCCGCAATTGCTGCTGTTTTTTCGGGGTCTACTTTTAGTCCATTAGGTGTGATGTAATGGCCTAAATATTTAATGGTTGAACAACAAAACCTACATTTTTTCAGGTTAGCCGTTAGATTAAATTCTCGCAGTTTGGTGAAAGTCTTCGATAGGTCTGCGAGATGAGAATCAAACGTCGTGGAGAAAATAATCAAATCATCTAAATATGCAAGCATTTTTACGTCAGCTAGAGTTACCCGAAATCTGTCAATCAACCTTTGGAAGGTTGCTGGCGCATTCCGTAATCCGAACGGCATGCGGTTAAAAACATATATTCCAAACGGAGTGATGAATCCTGTTTTATCTATGTCTTCTTCATTGACTGGGATTTGCCAATATCCTGCTTTAAGGTCAAGGCTAGACATAAATGATGTTGGCTTAGCTTCATGTAGCAAATCATCAATTCTCGGTATAGGGTAAGAATCGGGTACTGTAATAGAGTTAAGGCGACGATAATCGATACAAACTCTCATTTCTCCATTCTTTTTGGGTACAAGTACTACAGGTGCAGCCCAAGGGGTTACACGAGGCTCGATTATTCCGTCTTGTAACATTTTCTGGATTTCATTCCGTAGGATTTCACGACGTGGCGGGGGTAAACGGTAAGGCGGAACGGAAATAGGGCCCTTATCGCCTGTATCAATGTTATGTTTAACATGTTTTGCTGGCTGACTATTTGGTGTGAACACGTCTTCGAAATTGGAAAGCAACACTTTTAATTGATTTTGTCTCTCAGGGGTTAATTCTTCAATAGAAAGTAGTTCAACATCTATTATATTGATACCAATGTCTGTGGTAACCGGAAACAAAGTTTGTGCATGAGGTGACAATTCCACGTCTATCTCTTGAACACTCATTTGTGCATCCCGGAACATATAATTCAATCTCGGCGAGTAACCATCAAAGAGCGTTTTGACACGTTTAGGGGTATTGAGTGCTATTTCTTTAAGCTCATATTTTATTTTAGGCTTGACTCTTTCCTCGGGAAGGCTGGCATCGTCCTCTATTCCAGGGATAGATACACTATCAGGATCAGAGTACATGCTGACATTAGTAAGCTTACTGGGGATGGGCGCACATGCTGTATGTAACATAGAGACTTGCTGACTGTGCAATTGAAGTGGTGTATTAGGTTCTTCCTTAAATTTAACATAATCCTCAGTGTAGAGTTCGTAAACATCGTCCGGGTTATCCATGAAGTGCCACGTAAATTGCGGTAGGTTTAAAACCATCATGGCTTTCGTAATAAACCCTACCCCTAGCAGTGTTTTATTTTTCCTTGATTCTGGTAGTATCATGAAACTGGTTGGAAAAACTCTTCCATTAATTTCAACATTAACTCGAACTGTGAGAACAGAGCATCTTTTAGTGATACCATCGGCTAAGGTCAGGTCCACTTGTTCTTTTATAAAGCTATAACCTTGTTCTAACAAACGACGATATAATGTATACGAAGCAATATTTGTCTTAGCGCAGGTATCGACGTACGGGTAACCTTTGATACCTCCAATTGTGGCCGGTATGACAGGGCGAGATCTCGTCTCAGCACGAATGCTTCCTGAACAAAATCCAACTTCTTCAGATTTTATGGGCTTCATCGACTTTCGAGCGCACGTAGGACAGTTAGTGCGAACTACGTTTGGAGCACCGCAACCGTAGCAAGAGAATTTCGGTTGTGATGGTGATGGAGCTTGAGTCTGGGCTTGGCGCATCGTTGAAGAGTAACTGGTGTTGGTTTTTATTGTATGAAACTTCTTCCTCTTCCGACACTGTTCAAACACGTGACCAGGGTTCTTGCAAAAAGAACATTTGGGCTTGTTGCGCGTGATAGTGATAGTGTGGAATCTCGAGTTGAGTAGTCTGATTTTCTTTCAACAAGAATTTGTTCAATGTCTTTTGCCAATTTTAAAAGGTGGTGATATGTGGTAAATGACATTCGGGGTGCTTAATCTCTGATGTCTAAACGTAGTAGGTGATATATCATATCGAGTTGTTGCGATTCTGGATGTTTGGGCTCAGGTAGCAACGAGAATAGCATCCTCTTCTTGGTAATAAAATCTTCAGTTGCTTCAGAGACACCTTGAGGAATACTTGTTATCTCTTGGTACAGAAGGTGAGGCAACTTTAATGGCGCAAACTTCTCTCGTAACCGAGATTCAAACTCTTCTATGGTTTGTATTTCATCCTTAACTCCTTGCCACCATATTCCAGCATCGTTATGCAATACCAGAGGTAGACCTTGGATGAAGTCGCTATCAGGGATGTTTTCTAAGTTTTTGAAAAGCCGTAATGCAGAGAGAAAAGTTTCCACTGTTTCAGTTTCCTTTTCACCATTGAAAAAACACTTGCACCTTGTCATATTTCCGTTTTTATTTTCCGTTAGCGCGGCGATAAGACTTTGTTGTTGACGTTGATGTTGATCTAGGAACTTTTGAAATTGTTCCGCAGTCAGTGCCATATTTGATCTCGTTCCTTGGGTCTTTCTTCGCAATGTAGATTTACGTCCAGACCTTGTTATGTAAAATCTCGGTCCTGGGGTACTTGGTCTGCATGTGTTGGTCGCCAGTGTAAACAAGGAAGTTGTCTGATGTGATGTCGATGATGGTGATGGGCGGAATCCTAGCCGCGAGTTGGGCGTCAATGTAACGTTTTAATGAGGGGGGGCTTCGATGCGATGCTGGTGATGATGGGGCAGTCTCGATGAGATGGCAACGATGACCGAGTAGACGCTGAAGCGCTGTTGTCAGCAGTGCGGTGGGAGCCCTTAGACTGGTGCAATAGTCAGTGTTCGCGGGTGTCTCCTTACAGAGAGCAGACGCTGAAGCGCTGACTATCAAAGGGTCGTCGGAGTTCTAGTACAGTGGTTTGGACAGTGTTCGCGGGTGTCTCCTTACAGAGAGCAGACGCTGAAGCGCTGTCAATCGCTAGATTAGAACCGGCTGAACTGAACATGGATTGCTGGTAAAGGCCGCCGCTACACGATTTGAAAATAAAAAGGGCTTGCGTGATACAATTGACTGGTGGCGCCATCTAGTTTAATTTTGTTGAACTAGGTCTTGTTACAAAGGTAGTATTATAGCAAAACTCACATACTTAAATTTTGACAACAATAACCCTGATATGTTATATAACACACTATTTAAATTAATAAAATCAGAGTTTACTGCTATATTCACTACCAAGACAGTCAATTCGGGTGGTCTCTTGTCATTTAATGATTGGGCAACTGTTGGTATTCATCGAAGTAGAGAAAAACTATATCAACTTTATAATGAGAGATCATACAACCATTCAGAGTCCTTTATAGCCTTTGTTAAAGCATATTCAAAGTTATTTAAAAAAGTGTGTTCCATGGCAAAGTCGTTACATATTAAACAAAAAATTTATAATGCATTTGCATTACATATAATGCACAAGACAAAATAAAAATGACATGGAATATTATCAATTGGGAAACTGGAAGAGTCAGAGATCGTAACTTCAAGTATAATCTCATTTATAATAACATTAATATCAAAACTGATCAGGAAGTTGCATCCACGTTTGAAAAATATTTCTCTGACATTCCAATCTCAACATCTTGTTCTCTCATTTCATCTGTCAGCGTTGCTGAATCATTATTGCTAGAAAATGTTAAAAAATGTGATGTACTGTTCGAATTTAGTACTGTCAACGGTAAAGATATAATTAAAACATTTAAAACCCTAGATATGAAGAAAACAGCTGATATTTGGGGTATTTCTGTTAAAATAATTAACTCCATTATTGATGCCATTGCACCGTATCTAGCAACTATTTTCAATACTTGTATTAAACGTGGCGTGTTTCCTGACCTGATGAAGCATAGTAAAGTAACGCCTATATTTAAATCTGGATGTATAACTGATCCAAATAATTTTCGACCCATCTCAGTATTGCCAACGCTTAGTAAAATTTTTGAAAAACTAATTTTAAACAAAATGTTAATTCATTTTAATTCACAGAGACTTCTCCATGTGAAACAATTTGGTTTTACTAAGGGTTGTTCAACAACGGATGCCGGTGTCGAATTAATTAAGAATATCTTCGAGGCCTGGGAGGAATCACAGAATGCACCTGGAATATTCTGTGACTTATCTAAGGCCTTCGATTGTGTACAACATGCGACTCTGGTCAGAAAGCTGCGCCACTATGGCATCAAAGGAACTGCGCTCGACCTTATGAACTCCTATCTAAAAAATAGGGTTCAAAGGGTTGACGTGAATGGCAAGAGATCTCCTGGGGCTCGTCTGGATATGGGGTCCCCCAGGGTTCTATTCTTGGACCATTTCTCTTCCTCATTTATATAAACGACCTGCCAAACCTCGTAGAAAAAAAGAACAAGATAGTATTGTTTGCTGATGACACTTCACTAATATTTAAAGTGAAACGCTATCAAACTGAATATGCCGATGTAAACAATGCTCTCTCTGATATTGTACATTGGTTCAGTGCTAATAATCTAATGTTAAATAGTAAGAAAACTAAATATATAAAATTTACGACACCCAATGTTAAGAAAACAGAGACTGGTGTATTTATAAATGGAGAGGAGTTGGAACCTGTGGAATCTACCGTATTTTTGGGCATCACTGTAGATTCTAAATTGCAATGGGGCCCCCATATTGAGAGATTGGCCAATAGACTCAGCTCTGCAGCATACGCGGTTAAGAAAATGCGCCAATTAACTGATATAGACACGGCTCGTTTAGTTTACTTTAGCTACTTCCATAGTATAATGTCTTACGGCATTCTACTTTGGGGTAACGCAGCCGACATAAACACGGTTTATGTCGGCTATTCGCGCAATCTATGGTCTCGGCCCTAAAATATCTTTAAGAGATAAATTCAAAGAAATTAATATATTGACTGTTGCTTCACAATATATTTTTGAAAATGTTATGTATGTACGTAAAAATATTAATGATTTTATTAGAAATAGTGACTTGCATGACATTAATACTAGGAACAAACACAAACTTGTTACTCCTACTACTCGATTGAGTAGAATTAGTAATTCTTTTGTTGGGCGATGTGTATGCTTTTACAACAGGATCCCAGAAAACGTTCAAAATTGTTCTATAGGAAAATTTAAAAAGTTAGTTAAAAAACGTTTGTGTGACAAAGGCTATTATAACATTAAAGATTTTTTGGAAGATGTCACGCCTTGGGAATGATGCGTTCGCTCCAGGCCTTCTCAATGTATAAATATACTTGTTATAAAAATTGGCGTTTAAAAATCAAAGATAAAAATATCCAAAAGAAACAGTCCCGCTGAGTTTCTTGCGCCCATTCTTCTCAGGTCTGGGTTAGGTTGTTTCCGAAAGGGTGGTAGATTCCGACGTTCAATAAGAGAATGTAAATTCCAACATTGAATAAAAAATTTTGACTTTGACTTTGACTTTGACTTTATCGTCCAGAATATTTTATAAAGACAAAAATTCCCGCTTGCAAAAGATTACTTGGAAGAATAGTTCAAATGTCAAGATCGTAAAAATAAATTAAGTGTATTATAAGATATCGTGAAGGTCAGGAATGTTTTGTTTGGCTGAGTCGAATCAGGAGAGAGTTTAAGTGCGAGTCAAACCCAAAGTCGAAACACAAATAATCTTCAACATGGACGTTTATTATATTGACAAATAAAAGTCGCGCGGGAACTTTAGACGTCGCATAAGAACCAATCGCGTGGCACGAACTGCTGTATGGCGCTCGTCACCAAAAAGGCCCTAGTAGTGATTTCTGCACATCTAAGGTCAAACCTATACTTACGTGCCGGTAGTTTAATCAATATTTTGTGTAACACTAGCAACCCGCCCCGGCTTTGCACGGGTGCAATGCTGGTGCGTGCGATAATCAATAGGCACAATTTAAATCTGTAATATCTTCGAAAATATTCCTTTAAATTTCATTCTGTAAATTACTATATTAATTTATATTAAATGTACAATCTATTTAAGATACTTAATTGGGTAACGATTAATAATGTATTGCTTAGAATAGCTTCGTACATAAACTATTATTTCTCTCAAAAATTCAAGGATATAAATGGTTATTGTGAGTTATCCCTAAGAGATAGTCATATACCATAGTAAACTTTTTTTTTGATCTTTTTGGAACTGAGATATATATATATAGAAATATAAATAATAATAATAAGTACTTGAAAATGGTCGTATCACGTTGTACTGCGATCGAACTATCATCACTGACAGGCCTATTGTAGCTAATAAACCTGATATAGTGGTGATAGATCGATCGGAGCGCTGCACAGTGATTGTTGACGTCAGCATCCCGCATGACGGGAATCTCGTGAAAGCTGAGCTGTAAAACAAATGAAATATCTTGACTTAGCTCATGAGATTTTCGCCGATGGGATTTGGATTCAGCAGGCATTGTATCTATTGCAGTAACGGCCAATGGCCTAATGGCCAAGAGCCTCGATCAACATCTTAAGAGGCTCGCGTTAGATGGCTGGGTAAAGGGCCTAAAGCAGAAAGCAGTACTACTGGACACGGCACGTGCGGAGGTTTCTCTGTTGTTAATCTATACTAATATTATAAAGAAGTAAGTTGTATTTTTGTATGTAACGAATAAACATAAAAACTACTGGACCGATTTCAGAAATTCTTTCACCATTAGAAAGCTACATTATCCTTGAGTAACATAGGCTATATTTATTACAAGTAAAAATTAGAGATCCCCAGAAAATCTCACTAAAACCAACCCAAGGTGCAAAAAAAATAGCCATAAAATATCTTTCATCGCATGCGCTGCGAAAAGTATTGATGATAGAACAAAAAAATGTTATACAATATTATAGAACGTATCAATATCTACAAAAAACTCCACGAGACCATATGTCCAACTATTATAGTTATGTCACTATAACTACTTTTTTATATTTTAAAAGTTGATAGAAATGCCTATCACCACCATGTTTTCCATACCTTTGTATTAATCCTTATCCAAATAAATTATTTCATATTCAAGACTATTTCAATACCTGTAAATTACTTTTTGAATTATTAAAATCGGACTTTCCATTCAAAGGATATTACGAAATTAAAAATATCAATATAAACAAAAAATACACGCCGACGCGACGGGCCAGTGTAGTTCTATCTAGAGCCAAAATGTTTTAAACTAAATATTCCACCCGTGCGAAGCCGGGATGGGCCGCAAGTATTATATATAATAGGTTGGGGAAAAAGTTTCTTCGCATTTATAAAAAAATTCAAAACATTTTTTAATATAGTTTATTTACATTTAACGAAAGTGTGTAGGTACCATTTTGTTCGATAACTTTTTGCCATCTTGTAGGTAGGGACATGATCCCGTTGCTATAGACATTTTGGGGCTTCTGATCAAAAAACCGCGACAAGTAGTTTTGGCTGTCCTCTCGTGATGTTAACCTGACACTGCCTAAATAATTCTGAAGACCGAAACAGGTGGAAATCTGAAGGTGCAAGGTCAGGACTATACGGCGGATGCATTAACCTCCCAGCCAAACTTTCTTAACTTTTGCTGAGTGGCTAAATATGAGTGAGGTATAGCGTTATCATGATGAAAAGCCACACCCCTTCTGTTGATTAATTCCGGCCGCTTTCTCTCAACTTCTTGCTTTAATCTCATCAGTTGTTCGCAATAGAGTTGAGAATCGATGGTCCTGCCTGGTGGTAACAGCTCGTAATGAATAATGCCCTTCCAATCTCACCACACACACAGCATCACCTTGTTGCGAGTTAGCCCGGGTTTCGCCACAGTCTGTGAAGCCTGACCGGTCTTTGACCACGACCTTTTTCGCACGTTCTCGTCGTACGTGATCCACTTTTTATCACCAGTTATCAGCTTCTTCAAAAATAGTTAGGTTTAATAAAGAATCACAAATGAGTACACGGTTCATTACACAACAATTACACGTTTTTTTCAGTGAGCTCGTGAGGTACCCAAATATCAAGCTTTTTTGTGTACCCAGTTTTTGTCAAATGCGCCAAAACTGTTTTGTGGTCAATTCCCAGTTCTTCAGGTACGTCGTAACTATTGATATGCCGATCTTACTCCACTTTTTCCAAAATGGCATCCATTTTATCCGTAATAGGGCGATCAGAGCGAGGTGCATCTTTGAGATCAAAATTTCTGGATTGTAAACGCTTAAGCCAAATGTGTGCAACTTTTTTGTAGTAAAAATTTAAAATGTATCGAATTTCTTCATTAGATTCACTCATCTTCTCAGTACGAAAAACAAATAAAAATCTCACATTTTCCTAATTTGAATTTGGAATTATCTTCTTTAAAATGTAAATTTTGAATGATACCAAAACCAGCCTGATACAAATAGTATAGCCAAAGAGATTTTATTACCAGTCCGTACATACTATAATGCGAAAAGACTTTTTCCCCAACCTATTATATATATATCGGAGAAGGCGTATTTTCTTCGGCTTCGTTAATAGTTTCTGGTCTCGTGGGTGTCATTGGGGCTATGTGGAAGCACAAAACAAAGTTAATTAATATTAATTTTTACCTTATTCGTTATTTTTTTTGTTATAGTAAGATGTTAGAAATTAATAATGTCCAAGCAGCGAGTTCAAGACACCAATCAAAACTTATCCTAGCTTTTCAGAATAGCTTCTCGGACAAACCACCTCGATCGAACCCTCCAAAATTAATGCCGTTTTTCCGACAGACCATTATAGTCCTCAAGTTAAGATGGCGCCTCGACCATGCTTGAGGTTTACCTCTGCTCTGATTGAACGTAAATCATGATACAATAACTTTTTATGAAAACGCTACAATTTAACTGATATTAAAATAAAATAAATCTAGATTAATTTAAACTAAATTAAGTTAGGGTGTATTAACATGGTTTAGTCAGCAACAGAAATCTGCTTTAAAATTTACAATCAATTCAACACATAATTTGATCCTAATTACGTCATCCGGCAATAATACAATGTAACAAACTTTTAAACAAAAATGGTATGAATCTAAACTATTAAAATGTTAGAAATTTAAATTAAAATAAGCCGAAATAAATAAAGTTAAAAAAACTAGTTTTATAATTTACTACTGTACACACTCAATTCACACACGGCGCTTCCGCAGAGCGATAGTAATACGTTAACAATATAGTAATTTTTAAATTATAAGAGTAAGAATCCAAACAATATAAAAATGTTAAGAATCTAATTTAAATCAGACAAAAATAAATTAAGATGTAATAACAAGCTTTAGTAAATTAACTACGAAATCTTCTTTTAAAATCAACAATTGTACAAACATAATTTGATACTCAAGACTTCCATAGCGATATTACGTAAACAATATAGTAATTTCCAATTAAAAAAGTAAGAATTCAAAGAATATGAATATGATGTGAATCTAGATTAAATAAAACTAAATTAAATTAAAATTTACGAGTAAGTATTACTAAATAATTGGAATCTTATATTAAAATCAACAAGCAGCTCAAACATAACTCTTTACTGATTACTTCCTCCGACATATTTATATTTATATATTGTGCGTGTGTTTGTGTGTGTGAGTATACTAATCCAAGGTCTTAAGAAGTTTTCTTACCTTTGCACTAACTGTCCAACATGTTTTTTCCATGTTAGAATATTATCAAAAAAGACACCTAGGTATTTTATATCTGTGACGCGGTCAACATTAGGACAATCACAAGAATTCCAAGACTGGTGACAATAGTAATAGGTTGACCAACGCTTTCGTTGAAGCAAGTTTCTAATTAACCACATTTTTACTTTCTTTAATGCATTTTCAGCCGTGTAACGTAATCCTTTCCAACTCTCACCATTGATTATCAATACAGTATCGTCAGCATACAACAAAATTTTTATGTCAGGGTCTAGAAGCCTACAAAGGTCATTTATATAGATCAGAAACAGGGTTAGGCCGAGTACGCTTCCCTACGGAACACCATTTAATAGTGGCCTCATAACTGATGTAGGAACCAATTTTCTCACATTGGGTTCGACAGGTTAGGTAGTCCATAAATTATATCTAAAGCAGAATCTCTGATACCAATAGCATCCAACCTTTCCATAAATATGGGGATAGAGACAGTCCAAATGCTTTCGAAAGGTCAATATAGAATACCATGACTTCTATGTTAGAAATTATATTACTGACTAAGGTATTGATAGTATCATCGGTAGAGAGACCTTTCCTGAATCCGGACTGATTTTCTGCAATTATATTTTGATATGCAAGAAAACTTTGGAGCCGAACAGGACAAATATAGGTCAAAATACATATATAGAAATTTAATAGTGTTTTAGGCTATTAAATATCACTTGCTTTAACGGTGAAGGAAAACATCGTGAGGAAACCTGCACTTCTGAGAGTTCTGTAAAAGTTCTCAAAGGTGTGAGAAGTCTGCCAATCCACACTGGGCCAGCGTGGTGGACTATAGCCTAACACCCTCTTAATTCTGAGGTGGAGACCCGGCTCAGCAGTGGGCCATTAATGGGTTGTAATGATGATGTTAGAAATATATACACATTGGATAACATTGTTGATATGAGCTTTTCATTAAATAAAATGTTGAATATTTAAACCACACAATTTATACCAAAAAAATATTTATTAACATATACCTTTTTCTTATTTTTAAGAATAGTATTAAATTATATTTTTAATTTAATTTCGTCATATTTCTCTATTTAAGCTAATTGTTTAGAATCGTGTCTTAACATTGATGAAATCTGGTATAGAACTCGAAGCTACGTTTGAAAAAATAGTGGGGTGTTCTGGTGTACCGCAAGTGCCACCCCAGAACACGATACCGAATAATATGCCATCATGAACTGCTAGACCCGACACCATGTAAGTAAGAAAATTAAAAATGTAGGTGAATACTGGCAATAATAAATCAAAAATATGCATAAGCATCGCACGACTAATTTTATTATTACCAACAGAAGCGGGGCTAATGGATAAAATACACTTTTTAACATCACACTGCGCAAGTGATTTTGTATATGATGATCTGCAATGTACATGTGTTTTTAAAAGTAGGATTTGATTTGAACGAAGTGGAAGATTATGTGAGTTGCATAAAAACTCAAAACGCTTTTTAGGTATGATGAAGTATTAGGATTGACCGGTATACAGTAAAGAAACCTGAAGATATAAGTATTTCTGGGAGCCACTTGTGCTTATAACTAAATAAAAAAATGTGATGATATTTACATAAGCCAAATATATTCTTAATGCATAAATTTTTAAGCCGCTCAAGTTAGTTTAATTGCTCCTCACTTAAGTCAAGATAACAAATATCAGCGTAGTCAATAGTTGGACTATAGGAGTTGAGATATCGAAATCCTATTAACAAGTTGTGGAGTACCTATAATAATACTTTGAGTTTCACTAGGATATATATATGGATATAGATCTAGCAATATTTTCATCAGTACGGTTCCTTTTAAATTTCTTTTAGCTCTATCACACTTTCCCATAATTTTCTTAACTGTTATGATAAGCCTGTAGTCAGATAAGCATGAGTATATCATAACACGCGACAGCGTTGGCCGGAGAAGGAAGAAATCCGCTGAAGGAATGAATATCTATGATGAAATAAAATTCAAAACAGTTGTACCAACAAAACTGTAGTATCTATATTTAGTCACAATACAAATATTTAAGAATAGTTAACATGACTTGTAAGTTCAAACTTATACCTTCTTAACTTAATATGTAACATTTTTTTTCACAACCCTGCATTTTCAGTGATGTAATTTCGAATGGCGGTTGATGCCACATTTGTAAAAACACTAGGGTCCAAAAACCCCCCACATGTTCCACCCCATGATACGATGCCGACTAATAAACCATTTTGAACTGCTGGTCCACCAGAGTCGCCCTGTTATCAAAGATTGCATTATTATTAATTTTATACTAACTTCTCACATTCCAGTAATGTTGCGATTCCAATGTGGATTCGGGACTCTTGCGAAAGTGCATCAACAAAATAAAAGACAAGACTATGGGTATTTACACAGGTCTATGGTAAACATCTTGTTATAAGTAATGTTAATATTGATTATGAATTAAACAAATATAATGTTCAAACTTAAGACTTACAACTAAAACTAGTGAAATAGTGTCATTGATTACCTGACAAGCACCGGGTCCTCCCTCGAGGTAATTACCAGCACACCACATGTTTTCGGTAAATGCTGAGCCATATGCCCTCTTACACGTCGAGTAATCTATTACAGTTAGATTGACATACCTTAGTTCGACAGGTAAAGTTGGAGCTCCATCCTAAAAGTTTTAGTTATATTTCTCATTAATATAGAAAAACAGTTTGCATTTTTGGCAAAGTTATAATTGAACTAATCTAATATGACTGATATAGTGCGAAGCTCTTGACAGCTAAACTTACGATATTTAAAAAAATCCTGTGTAGTTAGTAATATGTATATTTAGAATATATAAGGTTACAAAAATTAGCTGAAGTATAAATCATCCTACTAGAAAACACCTTCAAAGTTCTAACAATCTTATACGTATGATGAGGATTTTTCTATTTCAATTGAAAACACTTAAGTGGTAATATTGAATTGACTACTGGGTAAACGATACCGATAAATAACTAAACATTATTGTAGGGACATAACAGCACACATGTGGAAGCTGGCTGGGCCCATACATTTGGTTTAGCTTCTTAATTAATAATAATAGTAAGTATGATGATAAATATAAATAGCACTGTACTCTTACAATTACGACAGAAACCTAAGCAGTGCCTTGTACTTGTGCCAAGTTGTAGGTTTAAGGGCTGCCTTGCTACATATGTGAATACTCACCTCCACTGCCTCTTGGCTCTTCGTCTAACCTTAAACTTAGGCTTGCATAACCTGACACAAGGGTAACCTTTTTTTTTTTGACCCGGGGGAATTTGCTCAACAAATACCCGACCCGCGGGGACAGATCGGGTTATGCGGGGCTGGTGTGAATGCCTCATACGGAGATATTCCACAACTGTCTCAGAAGGAGACTGCCCGACCCGCTAAACCTAACCGGGGCATTCCTACACGCATGGCGCCTGGTGATGGCAAGCTACGATATCATAATCGGCCCGCGGCCTACCGTCGCTTGGCTACAACTGGACTCTACACTGGGGGAACTAGGATGGTAGGTCCCCCCCTCTATACTCCGCAAAGTGTCGCCTCTGAAACTCTGAAACGCAAGGGGGCCCGCACCCGCATCTCGGGCTCTGCCATGAGCGACAGAAATCCCTGTCCGTCACTCATAAGCCCATATCACACAGCGTGCACACTACCACTACGGCGGCATTGCCGCGACGTATGCGCGACGCCGGCGACCAGTTCGCCTACGGCGCATGAGTGGAGCCTCCGGATGAATCTCCCACGCCCTTTCTGCCGTCTCTTTCAAGCTAATAACAGCCTCGGCGAAGGCTGCTACCGCCTGCCATGCCTGCTCGCTACCAACCATAGCTCTTACTATGGCCGGCAACGACAGGTCTCCTCGAATTTCAGAGACTAGTGCTCCACGATGCACCTCCCATGCAGAGCAGAATCGACGCGTGTGATCAACAGAGTCTTACACACCATCCCCACAATGATGACAATGATGACGGTTCTCTGCCCACCACCTGGCACAGGTATCGTCCGAAGCAACCATGCCCTGTCAACATCTATGTCAGGCGGAATGAGAGGTGCCGAAATCGCGACTAACCCAATCCCGCAGAACGGGCCTCATCGCTGTCAACAGTTACACGCTAGCGCTCGGGCTCTCCAATCTTTTTTCCCACTTATCCAGCACTATAAGACGCTCCTCCTCTCTCCACTGGATGACCACCCGCAAAGGTGGATCACAGCCATCCTTCTCTCTTACAAGTGCGCGCTTACGGTAAACCACTGCTAAGGCCTCCGCTTCGAGGTCCCACGGAGATGTTCCCGCTAGCACACAGGCACCCCCGTATGAGGCCCGGGCCACTCTTAGCGCGACGGTTCGCTGCGGATGCCGCAGCAGGACCACGATCTATGGTCTAAGAGATCCCGCCCATATGGGAGCACCATACATAGAGCGAATGACCCCAGTGTATAGTCGCCTACACGCGACACTGGGGCCGCCTACGTTTTGAAGTAGGCGGCCCAAACTCCCAGCCGCAGCAACCAACCTCGGAGCCAAACGCTGGAAATCCACCTTGAATGTCCATCGACTATCGAGGATTAGTCCCAGATATTTTATCCAGGAACCGATGTCAATAGACGTGCCTCCTACTTCTATCATCGCTCGCATCGAGGGCCATTCCGAGGACCGTGAAATACTACCGCCTCGGATTTGTGAAGAGCGACTTGGAACCCATATGACCCCATTCTTCGTACTACCTGTGCCACATCCGCGGTACCTAATATTGCAGCCTCTCTAAAATTCGACCTGTGTGCCGTAACTAGCGTGTCATCGGCATAAGATGTCACGCTTACGCCCGGCAGCGTAGCGCCCCGCAACACATAGTCGTAACCGATGTTCCACAGGAGAGGTCCAAGTACAGGCCCCTGCGGAACACTGTCTTTCTACGGAAACTTAACTACTCTCCCGGCAAAATAAGCCTCTACCACGTCACGGAGGTACCGATGTACGCCATGAAAAACTAGCGCCCTCTTTACCGTTTCCCAAGGTAGGGTGTTAAACGCGTTGGAGATATCAAGCGAGACCGCTATTAACACCCCGCCCTGTGAAATCGCCTCATCTGCGGACACAAGGGTAACATAATACAAGGCCAACCTAACACTAATCTAAAGCCAGCCTTAATTTGCATCCTAAATAAAGTATTTTGTGACTTGAGACTTGTGTAAGTTAAATTATAAATAATAATTAAAATTATTTACCATTGTTCTTCCCCATCCACTGACCGTAACATTTCCTGTCACGGCTCTGCCTTGAGGTGGCAAACTAATAGGCTTTATACTGTCAGTAAATACTATAGAATTATTTGCTGTCAACACCGCGATGTCTTTGTCAAAATTATATATGCTAACCCGTGATAAGCGAGCCACTTTACTAATAGGAACAACTGTGCCATTAGTGCGATAAATACTGCCCGCATATACTGTTATAATAGATGGGTTGTTAATGATCCTTTCAGTATCGAGAAAGAAAAAAAAATTAAGAAATTAAAATAGCATAAGTAGATAATAAATATTTTTATTTTTTAACACTGCACACGTTTTGTTCTATACTGTTTTATTTATAGACTAGTGCCGATTCCTTTGAAAATGGTAAAAAGTAAAATAAAATTATAGTAGGATGAAACCCATTGGAAAAAGAAGAGAATGTAAGAAAAATAAAAGGAAAAATAATTTACGGGCGATCTGAGGTCGGGAAGTGGAAGGGAAGGGAAGTGGAAAGAAAGGGAAGTGGAACCCCGGGGTAAAGGGTATACTGGTCCGGAAGGCGACTGGTCGCTTCGCACACCCCTGAGAGTTCTACATAATTTCTTTAGCAACATTAAAAGAGCGAGCGTAATTGTTTGTTGTTAACAATAATAGTAGTTTGTGGAATCGATATAAAAATAATATCAAAAAATTCATAGAACAAAGACGTGTTCAATGATAACAGCATGAAGTCTTAACTACTTTTAAAAAACATTTACTTACGCATCCGTGATACAATGAGCAGCAGTCACGATTTTCGTTTCGCTTATTATGGTGCCGCCACAGAAAAGTTGATTATCATAAGTCAATGCAACTTGATATGGAAATTGACTCGGCAATGCTTCTTGTCCTTCTACGATTCTATCAATTTGAATTTCTGATTTTTGAAAAAAAAATTGAGTGAAAATATGCACAGTGTAAACCAAAATTTACAATGTTTAAAGTTAATTTTAAATGAATTATTTAATCAGAAAGAAATTCTTCATATATTTTAAACTTACCATGACTTATCGCCTTCGACACCAACACTAAACAGAACAAAGTGATGGCCCACATGACTGTCGACAATAATACGAGTAATAATTATACGACTCTGGTATTTATATAATTGCTTCGCCTATTTGAAAAAAAACCATATCTTTACCAATTTATTACAAATTAAAATGAATTGTCGTCAGGGTTCAGTCAACTGGTTAAGAGTATTAATTTCATACTAAGTAAAGCAATCGTATAATTGATATAGTGGACGGAGGCTAACTTTGGGTAAGAGCAATAATAGTGGGTGATAGTTGTGCATCGTGAGCGTGCTGCGTTAACGATTTCGATAAACAGGCGCGTGGGAACTGAAACGTGTAATCGCGTGTAACGCGCTGCTCTCGTCCCAAGCTCGCCGCTAAAAGCCCCAAAAAGTGACTTCTGCGAATTCAATGTCAAACTTATACCTATGTGCCGGCAGCTATATTTTATATTAACGTAATTTACTATACGTATATAGTTTGTACTAATAAATTTTTATAATTCCGTTGTTTTCATTTTTAATTGAAAATTGGAAAATTTATTAATATGTATATGTCGGTGTATAGTTAGGGTAGGAAGGCCGTCTCGGGGTAAAATATAATAATAATTAAGAAAAATTAATTATCACTTCAGTCGCGTTATTTTAATACCAACAACTTTTGATAGCTTCGAACAAGTGAACGATTAACGAATAATCGAATTGTCATCGCCATCTCGACAATGTTTTGTTAGTGTTATGAATGCTCTCCGAATAAGTTCACGTAAGTCCTTACAATGTAATTCCCTCGTGGTTTAGTAAATACACCGTTAGGTTAGGTTAGCCTTGTGTTAGGGTAGAATTAGATTCAGCTAGCCCTGTATTAGGTTAGGTTTATGTCCATATGGGTGGACGTTCTCACCGAGCGCAACATGGCCCAGCTGCGGAGAGCGCAGAGTCCCCCTTACAGGCCTGACGACGGTTGAAGCTAACCGCCCTTATATTATGCGCTGGGTCGAAAGGCAGCACGGCGTCCTGTCCTATCAGCTGACGCATATACTTACCGAGAATGGTTGCTTCGGTTATTATTTGTACCAAATTGCCAGACGGGAGGTGACGCCGGCCTGTTATGAGTGCGGTGCGGCAGAAGACACGTCCCATTATTCTCTGGCAGAATGCCCAGGATGGGGACCTCAATGCCACAGCCTGGCGGTGGTCCTAGGTCCGAGACGTCTCTCTCCCAAATGTGATTCACTCCATGCTCGGGAGTGAGAGATGCTGGTCAGCCATGGTCGACTTCTGCGAGGCTGTAATGTCGCAGAATTAAGTGCGGAGCGGCAACCAGCAGACCCGCGCCACCGAGCTCGATCGGGAGGGGTAGAATCATTGAAATCGACTGAATCGTCGTCAGGCAAGGGGGTAACCACTCTCGGTGTACCATGAGAAGCCCCCTGGCGTGCAGGCTCGCTATAAGAGCGGGCCGACTGGGGAGGCGTCACAGTTATTTGTGTAAGCGTTCCTGTGGCGTCTCCCTACAGTGGTAGTAAGGTACCGTTGGTTTTGGTGGGTATGCCTTGAACAGACACACCAACCACAAGTGTCTTGGTTCGAGTTCCCGCGTCTCACTTTTATGTGAGCAGGGTGGTCTTCTGGGTTGTACCATACGAGTCTGGTTATTCAGATTGCCGCGGATTATAGCAAGGTAACCGTTTGATTCCTTTTAAATCATGAATTTCCGCAAAGTAACGCCTGATTCAATTCAATATTGATTTGACTTTCTACTACTATCCACCATAATAATTTACAATACGTGATTCATAAAAGAGGCTAATTCTCTAGTTCAAGACTATTTTTATAATTGATAAAAATGATTGTTTTTGTATTGCTGACTGCTGACTATTGCTAGTAAAACTCAGAATAATAATGCTCAGCAGTATTAACTTCTACTGGTAAAGAACTTTCAAATTATTTCCTTCTCTCAAGCACTTTTTTGAAAAGAGCGACTGTTGAGTTTCTGGCCGTTTCTTATTGAAATAAATCATTTTGATTTGATTTGACAGATTTCTAAAATTTCAAGTAGCCAGAATGAGGAACCGAGTCATAGGCTTTTTTATAATCGATGTATAAGCTAAATAAGTCGGGATTTTATTTTTTGGCCTTTTTGAACAACCGCATGTGTTAGAGTTATCTTTGCCCCATTCACTTTAGCAGAAGTCCACGCGCCAATATATTTTATAATGTTAAATGTGTAATGTTAAAAATCAGTTCTTAATCAGTTCCAATTCTCAGGGAGTATAATATAATTTAGATAGTTAATTATTTTTGATAGATTTTGGAAGTTTTTTTTTGGGGATATTAGATGTATCATTCGGATTAGTTTCTTTGAAAAATTGAAATGCTTGTTGAAAAATTTTATCTATATTCTGTTGCCATTTAATGGTTGTTTCTGTGTAATTTTCTAGCTCTTCTGTATGTATACATCATCGGTAGTCTGTGTTTGTTCACTATAGTCTAATGTCTGTGTATCAGTGTAATTACGTTATGTAGCCAACATGCAGAGGCCCTTTATCCATTGAAAAATGGGTTGACGGAGACTCGCCAACTCATCGATGGGCCCCCGTGAATGGTCGCTTGTACGTTGCAACTAGGGAACAACATTTGCTGAGCGGCTTAAGGGTAGGGATGTGCACCCGGTATTCTACCTGATCATTGGTCCCTCCGAGGGGAATCTCACGTCACTCCAACTAACCTTACGTGACACATGTTCCCCTTAGAACGTAAAGTTCTAGCGGCTCCATTCTGATCGGCTGCAAGCCAGAGGTAGGGGATCTGTTCCTATTGTTCACTCCACAGATATCAAGCGATATGTTATGAGGGCGTAGCGTGTGCCATCGCTATATAGTTATTCTGCCCCTGTAATCGGACGGCGGCAATGCTCTCTATTCAGTCGCTTTGCAACTACGTACCGTTCGCTTCATATTCACGAAATGATGATGATTTTAATGTTCTTATTTTTGCAGTCCGTGGTTCAATCCTGGGCACACACCTCTGACTCTGAGTTATGTGTGCTTTAAGCAAATAAATATCACTTGCTTTAACGGTGAAGGAAAACATCATTAGGAAACCTGCACTCCAGAGAGTTCCCTAAAAGTTCTCAAAGGTGTGTGAAGTCTGCCAACCCGAACTGGGCCAGCGTGGTGGACTATGGCCTAATACCCTCCTCATTCCTCATTCTGAGGAGGAGACCCGGCTCAGCAGTGGGCCATTGAAGGGTCTTGATGATGATGATGATTTTTGCAGTCAATTTTTTTTTAATAGGTACTCAACGATATTCTTGTTTATTACAAATTATATAAAAATAGTTATATCACTGAACCGTTTTGGGTGAAATATGGAAGTGGTTTAAATATGCCCACTAATATTGCATATTTGATGAACGACATTACTGTTATATAAAATATGGTTATACCAACAAGGACACTCATATTTGTAATATTAGTAAAAACAACTTAAGGACCTAAGGACGTTAGTGAAAATGCTAATGTAACGTTAAAAAAAAATATTATAAAATAATTATTTAAACAATTTAATTTCAATGACTGCGATTTTGTGTCTAAATTTGCGTCATCCATCAATAAAATAAACTGATCGATGCAGTCTATTCCCTATTTGCATAAGTGTGCGTTGATTGACTGTAGGCATGCAGGAATGCTCCCTGAAAAAATGTATTAGTAAGGCAGCTAGTTCATAATGTGCGTGAAAAATAATGAGCGTGTGTGTCGTACTTATACTATTTGTACAATTATTTAATATTTAGGTGGAAGAACAGCGGAAACACAGATTTTCCAAACTAATATGCAATACTAATAAACTAATATAACATATCTCTGGATATCTATGATTCACTCCAACCAGCCAGTAAAGCCAAGCTGAGGATGAGGAACAGGACCTTCCCGTGGGAGCGCTCAGGTCCGTGGAATCGCTACTCCCCAACAGCTCGCCTCATGCTGTCCTGGGGGCTTATTATTATTATTTTAATGTACGTCTTTTCCATTACGGGTGTCCGGTAACCCGGAATTATTATTATTATATAGTTTGTAGATGCCCAAGCTTTATTAATATACACAAAGATTTATAAATAAAAACCGATGTCATTTTCTGATTGAGTTTGATTTAATTTTTTTTATTATACTGTGATTTAAATATCAAGTTTATAAAAAAATATATAAAATTAAACTGTACAAAGATAAGGAACCGATATTAACCTAAAAATATATAGGTACATTTTTCCAATTTCAATTACCGTTTTTAATTGGGAATATTTTATTTAAAAATGCAAACTTTAAAAAAATATATTTAAATTAAAAAAAATAATATATTTAAATTAGAAATAATTAACAAAGACGTCGTATCAATATGGATATACTAAAAGAACAGACTATGTATATTGACATTTTTCGTCAACATGATCCTCGTGTCGACTCATTTAAAATATTATTTATTTAATTAATTTGTAACTCAGAATCTAACCAACATTTATCGAGCCAGGTACCCAATATAGCTCGATAAATGTAGGTTAATAAAATATAATGATAAAGTAGACATTGTCAGATGTCGACCAATTATGATTATACGAAATATTTTTTAAAATAATTGATTTTAACTATGGTTTGCTTATAATTTCTGATTATAACCAGCTTCTACTTACGGCACTTTGATACGTTTTACTGACATGGATAGGTAAGTGAAAATACTTCTTACATCTGCGCAATTTACTATTGTAACCCTCCACGAAGCTCGACTTCATATTGCTGATAACTCCCAGTACGATTCATATTTTGGATTAAAATATATAACAAAGAGGGAGCTAAAACGACATCAATATTAATGTAGGAGGAAAGAATTAGGTATCCCTACTAAAACTTCAATACCGTAAACCAAGGTAAAAAAATAGCAATAAAATGTCTTTCACCGTATGCGCGACGGAAACTATTGATAAATAACAAAAAATGTTCTGCAATATTAAAGAAAATATTAATATTTGATAACAAACTTCGGGATACCATTTGTCCAATTATTGTAATCATTTTATATTTTAAAAGCCCATGAAAATGCTGATCAAAATCAGACCATGTTGTCCATACATGTGTATTAATCTTTTTGCGCATAAATCATTTTGTATTCAAGACTGTTTTAATACCTGCAGATTACTTTTTGAATTATCTATTAATCGGTAATTCCGTTCAAAAGATATTACGAATTTAAAAATGTCAATCAGAACTAGAAAATGCCGCCGCGTCGGTGTGGCCCAAGACAGCGCAGCGAAGAAGTTGGAGGGGGTGCCAAATAGTGGGAGAGTGACGTGCACATAAAGCAAGATATTTAAGTTTTTTTTAACATTAAATTTTCAATATATTGCTAGGAAGGCGGGTTTACTGAAAAGATCACATCATCAAGCACCAGTGAGTATATATTTCTTACTAATAATAGCACCTCCGTAGGATTTTTGATAAATACCGCGTATTTATATACCTTGTATGTAATTTTAATTTTTGTTAATCCTCCTTGAGTTCGTTTGTAATACTTATACTTATAAACACACAGTGAAGAAAAAATGCTGTGGTTTCAGTAGACCCTGAGCAAGAGCCCAGAGTCCAATAGATCCTCAGCATTAATGGGATGGGAGAGGGAAGGGGTAAGTCTGGCCCACATGCGGCTTGACCGGAACGCTTTTATGACACTGGGCGGACACCAAGGGGATGCTGGGTGACTCGGCTCTTACGAGATGCCCTCCCAGCGGCAGAGGGGAATAGTATTCAAACCCGTCCCCTCATCAAGGCAATACAAGAGATACTGACACTTTCCATAAGGTGGACCGTCTACTCGTTCCTAATCTACGAGTATCATCAATAATAAATCATCAATAAAAAAAACAGTTGCTGAAATATTATTTCAGGAACTTCATAGTTTCGACCTGTTTTAGAAGTTTACATGACATGACATATACAGCTCCTGGTCAAGAGATACTAGAAAGTGGATTATCATGTCCATATGATAGATTCTTCAAATAATGTAATACGTCTGAGCCGGATTCTCATCGAGGAAAGTGGAAAGACATGAATTTATGTTACAGATCTTTCCACCCTCCTCCCTGACTTTTTATTTTTTGTAAGATTATTATGTAATATTTATTGAGTACCTATCACAAACACGCTAAGAGGAATGTTTTTGTTATTAAAATAAAGTATAAAGAAAGTAAGATAACACTTTCGCAAAAATATAAATATCACCTTTTATTAATAACTAACTGATAAAAATTTATCTTTGACATATAACCTCAAATTTCCGAGATTCTCATTAGCAACGGATTTTTTTACACTTTTTCCTTAAACCGAAGAGATAATAATATACATGTGTAACGTTTTGATGGAGGAAGCTTGATGTGATGCCGGTGATGATGGAGGGGTTTCGATGAGCTGGCACGATGACCGAGTAGAGGTGCGCAAATCCGTCCTGGCTGCACGATGATTATGAGGTGGTCGAAGTCCGAACAGGGAAATAATAGGAATCCCTGGTTGCGGCTGTTGGCGTTGAACAGTGTTCACGGGTGTCTCCTACGGGATAGCAGACGCTGAAACGCTGTCGTCAGCTATGCGATGGTAGCCCTAAGACTGGTCCAATAGTCAGTGTTCGCGGGTGTCTCCTTACAGAGAGCAGACGCTGAAGCGCTGACTATCACCGGGTCGTCGGAGTTCTAGTACAGTGGTATGGACAGTGTTCGCGGGTGTGTGTTTTTTAAAACAGCCAACTGACGTGACCATATCGCCATTGCTGCAGATGCGGAACAACAGATGCTGGAGTTTATTTATGAAGCATGGGAGAAATCACAAAATGCGATTGGTGTATTTTGCGATTTGTCCAAGGCCTTTGATTGTGTTCAACCTGAAACACTTTTAAAAAAACCTAATTATTACGGTATATGTGGTGTTTCTCTGGATCTAATTGCCTCATACCTAAATCAACAAGTCCAGAGGATTACTTTTATTAATGGTGTAAAATCTTCTGGATCTTTGCTACAAATGGGCGTTCCACAGGGATCCATTTAGGCCCGTTTTTATTTTTGATTTATATTAATGATCTGCCATACTATGTGAAGAACTTGTGTGATATTGTACTTTTTGCTGATGATACATCTCTTATATTTAAAGTAAACAGAAATAAACATAATTATGACGATGTAAACAGTGCATTATCGCAGGTTCTTCAATGGTTTACGGTAAATAACTTAGTTCTTAATGCTAAAAAGACTAAATGCGTTGAGTTTGCTTTACCTAATGTTAAAAAACAAAAATTTAACCTACGTTTAAATAATGAAATTTTAGATGTGGCGGACTCGACGGTATTTCTGGGTATAACTTTAGATTCAAAACTCTAGTGGAACCCCCATTTATCATCTCTAGCGGGAAGACTCAGCTCAGCTGCCTACGTAGTAAGGAGAGTCAGACAAATGACTGATATCAAAACTGCTAGGCTAGTTTACTTCAGTTACTTTCACAGTATTATGTCTTATGGCATTTTACTGTGGGGTAGGGCCGCGGACATTGAATCCATTTTTATTCTTTAAAAGAGAGCTGTTCGGGCCATTTATAACTTAAGAGCGCGGGATTCCCTTACAGATGTATATAAAAAAATAGACGTTCTTACAGTCCCATCTCAATACATATATTGTAATATTTTGTTAATTTACCATAACATTGATTCGCATTCAAATCACACTGACAAACATAATGTTAATACTAGAAACAGAAATAAACTTGTAACGCCTTACTATTGTCTCCACAAAGTCAGTAATAGCTTCATGGGGCTTGGTGTTAATAATTAATTTTGATTTGATTTGATTTGGTCTCTTAGTTAACCCAGCTAAATCGCAAGCTATGATCACTGGCAGCAGACGGATGTATAGTAGGATCAATTTTAACACTTTGCCTTATATAATGTACAACGGTATAAGAATCCCATTTAGCGAAACTTGCAAGAATTTGGGATTAATCTTTGACTGTAATCTATCCTGGATACCACAAGCAAATTATATTAGTAAACGTATGCACTATTCACTTCATTCTTTAAAACGTCTACAAAACTTTCTTCCTTTACAAACAAAAAAACTACTTGCAATCTCTTCTTTTTCCTCTTCTCGACTATGCTGACGTCTGTTATCCAGATGTAACCGAGGAGCTACTTAATAAATTAGATCGACTTCAAAACTTGTGCATCCGTTTTATTTATGGACTGCGCAAAGGACATGACCACCTTCCATACATCGTTGGCCTACGAACGGAATAACATGTCATCATAACGATAATTACTCATTTATTTTTAAACTTAAGAATCAATTTTTAGTAACTGACGGACACTCGGAGGATTTTGCACATATTTTAAAAAGTACTTATTTTAATTTCCTGCAAATTAGACTTCACTGAAATCTGATATCATCAATGTTGCCAAGGGTGTATTAATACCCCCCATTATACTGCTGTAATGCACTGACTAAACAAACTCAGTGTATTTTGCGCATGAGCAAGATTTTAGAGCATGCTATAAGTTTTTTAAACTACTAGCAAATAATAGTACATTTCGTACTGCATATAAGTTTAATAAAATAGCATTTATTTACGCTTTTTTTCTTACCAGAGGGGAGAAGCTAGTTACGGAATTACGAAGAGCTCGTGTTGCACACACGATATTATATACCCATATAGTCATAAATAAAACAAATATTCAACTGTTGATGTTCAAATTATCAATTTACAGGCAAATTGCATCACACAATATTTTTCTTCGCTGATAAGCGAATATATTATAATTTAACTATTGTTAAGACAATACTTTAATATATCTTGACAAACACATATTGATTGATCTAAAAAAATTACAACGTTATATATGATTAAATAAATCACTTAGATTTTGATTTATAGAACTAAAAATGTATATAACAATTTTAATTCTGTTAGTTTTTTAAGTTATGTGAATGTCATATTTGTTGTTATAATTTTATTATTACTTATTATAAACATGGGACCATTTCACATGTTGTCAATTAATTTTATACAAAATATCTACAAATTATAATTATCTCTTTTACATCGGTTTATTATTATAAGAATTATTAGACTAGATTTAAATACAGTAATAATAATATGAGTTTACTTAACCACTCATTAGAAACTGTATATAATTAAATTATACAATTATAATTAAGCTGATATTGTTGGTAGGTTTAGTTATTTTACCTAATAGATAATATAGAAATTCTGATTTTAAATAAATTTTAGGCAAGGATTAATAAAACAAAAAAAAGGTTCATATTTATTTAATCTTTGCCATGACAATTTCATAAAAAAATTTTTCAGGAACTACCAATAAATATTGTTGATGTTAGGCTGATCTTAATCCAACAACTGAAACAGAACACAATAATTCCAGTACTGTAAGGAATATCATTATGTACCAATATGTAACATCAATAACTATTACCACAGACAAAATTATTCATGTTTTGAGTGTTCGAGCTCATTCGAGCTATTTAGAAGATGACAGATGTAAATATGGACTCAATGACTTGATCGTTTCTTCTTTAATTTTTGACAAGTTTTTTCTTTAATTTGCTATTGACTTTAAACGTTGCAAGATCTAGCACCTTAGCATGCTTCACAAACATAGTCATTTTGAGTAATCTACAAAGATAAAAATTAATTATTTATATATGATGATATGAATGATGAAAAATCATTATATATAGAAATAATTAGTACAAATATGTTAAAATATTTAAATGTTTGCTTTAAAATACTTTAAAGAATTATTATGATTTACTTAATAGAATTATTTATTACAATTAACTTATTTATATGATCTCCAAATAATAAAACTTTTTACATATTATATATTTTTCTCATTTTAACAGCATTTTTACTTAATAATATAGAAATATATATTGGTATTATATAGCTTGGTAGTTGAAATGTGTTTTTAAGTTAAAACACATGTATTATAGCAAAAATATATTTCAAGTGGAACTTCTCAATATATTACCAGATATAACAATAAGTTCAATTTTAATAAGATAGTTAACTAGTTAAGCTACTTATTATTTGGTAATGAACTCACCTAACGATTACAAGACGTATGGCAGGGCAGATCATCGGCGCAAAGTGCTATTGCAATTTGATTGCAATTATAAACTGAGCTAAGCTGATGTGCTGTAGCGACCTCCCAGACTCATAGTATCCGTACGCAGTAAACAGCTAATGAGGGATAACCGCAGTCTGATAAGTCGATATAATCAGAATCTTTATACAAATACTAATTATTACAAGTAAAAAATTATATTTATAATTTTTATTATAATTATAACATGTAAAAAAGTTCACAAATAACTTTAACAACAGACTTGTCTTGTTTACGATTTTGAATTTCGTATATTTGGTTGACGTTATCCAGTGTTACTAGGACGTTTGTTTGTTTCTCCAAAAAAATGTTTATGTTATTAAAGTTTTTAATTTAAATTCACCAACAAAAAAATTCATAAAAAATAAGATAATTAGACCTTCCTACTATACACAATGATATAAAATTTATATGAGCATACTTAAAAATGTTTTTTTATAAATATTACAGTAAACCTATTTTTAATTATATGAAATAGTAATGGCAAATATGAGAATTACTCCAATTTTTTAATTACCTTCTAAGTTATCTTTGAAACAACGAATTTCCTGACTATCGGTTAATAACGTAAAGTGATAAAATAATCTTTAATATTTAAAAAAATTAAAATGTAAAAAAAATGTTATTTAAGCTTCAGAAATATAAGAGAGAACATAAAAGAAAAAAAAATACATTGTTATTGGTGCCATATATCTACGTTATATATGCCATATATAGACGTTAATATTTTTTTAGCTAATTTAAAGCCAAGGTCCTTTTGTAGTTTGCCGGCGTTGTCATGAGTAAAAAGGGGGGTATTACTACAGCCTTGGCAACATTGATGATATCAGACTTAAATGGAGTCTGATTTCGAGGAAATTATAATGAGTACTTTTTAAAATGTGGCCGAGTGGCCGTCAGTTACTAAATATTGATTCTTAATTTTAAAAATAAGTTAGTAATTTTAGTTCTGATATTTTTGTGATATCATTTTATTCATTTCGTAGGCCAATTTGAACATTGTCCTTTGATCATATATCTGAATTCCGACGGCAACTTAAGTGGCTCCCTATTCGACTTCTCCGGAATATGCGCATACTTATAGTACTGTACAGCTTACTTAAAACTTCTTCTCCACCTCACTTATGCGAGCACATCCAAAAGTGTTCTCCGAGAAAAAGACCTGTACGCAGTTGTGTAAGATACAACAAACTAACGATCCCTACATATAACACAACTTTTTACGAAAATTCTTTTACTGTTGTCGCAGCCCGACTTTGGCACACACTCCCAGAAAATATTTATAAGGATAATCCGACCACCTCAAACTTTAACTTCAGATTGAAAGAACACTTTCTCTCTCTCTAATATTATAGTATGTATATATATATTGTTATACAATTATATATGTAACGCTTTATGTACGTATATATTTTTTATATATATAAAAATATACAATAAAAATGCTTTGAGACACTATTTGTCTTACCATGACATAGTACCTGCATTGATACCAACGAACAGAAGACTATAAAAAACAACATGATGCTTGAAAGTTAAACTACGAGCAATGATTCATTATGCGGTCCACATATTTTATATATTCGGTTAACCTGAAAAAAATGATACCTACATGTATCCAATAAGTCTAAAAGAAATTGTCAATAGATAACTTTTTTTTGTTAAATACAATTGATTTAAATCTATTATTAGGTGGGCGGTCATCGTCAGGAGCAGAAGAAAACGAGGAATATGTTTTATATTTTTAACTCCCTACGCTACAAAGACGAGGTGTAATAAGAATTAACTAAGAATTTTCTCGATCCATTAGGACCGATTCTGATGAAGTTTTATCTTTTTTTCGCCATATTTTTTTATGTATATTTGTATTTGTACGAAGTTTGTATTGGTTACTGTTTGTATATTTTATTTTAACAATACAAAAAATTGACTTATGGTAAATATCGATTCCTCTATGTCTATTTCATGTGGGTATCGATCGATGGTGACTATATTAAATGAGAGTTTGAGTTAGTAGATAAGTGTATTTTGGTTATTTTCGCTTTTATGTGATGTACGGGTGAGAGTAAAAACAAAGTGTAGCTTAACAACAGTGTTATATATGCTATAGATATATGGAGAGAGATATAATACCCATTACTGTACAGCAATACACATGCAATTTAGACTGAGGCGAGCATTGCCTGGGGCTTGAGACCTTGGTCTCACCTTGTAGCAGGTTTAAAGAGCTCTTTCATAATATATTAACTCTCATCTCCACCATCGACACACCTCGCCAACTACAATAGGTAATAAAAAAAACTTCTATACAAAATATAAACAATTAAAGTTTTATTTTATTTATCTTCTTGAGATATTATAAAACAAAGTCGCTTTCCGCTGTTTGTTCGCATAGATCTTTAAACTACGTCACCTAAATCTATAATACATGTGTAGTAGAGAAACCGTACCAAGCCGGATCGGGTAGCTAACTTTTTGCGTTTCTGTCAAAATAATACTTGAAAAATCGAAAAATTACTTGTTAATTTAGTTTCAGGTGCTTCAGTTCAGTTATTATCAGTGTTTATAGGTTATCTCAAATTATATAGCCAAATTCTAGAAACTTTAATGAAATTCAAATTACTTCTTATCATCGTAAATTCTAGTTTCTTTTTATTATTATTAAGTAACTTTTAAACATTACAAAGTTTTTAAATGAAATCTATCAAATATTATTTCCAATATTTTATTAGGGTTATTTTAAATCATAGAAATATATAATTATTAAGGTAATTAGACAGTAATAGACACTGCACGTCTAACGCCGACGGCCGTCCTAAGACAAGTGAGCTTTATTAGTGTTTGCGTCTACCCACTATATTCACATATCCTTAAGGATGATACTATAATATAATTTTTTTTTGCCACAAACTTGTTTTTATTTTTTTACTGTCCAGTATTTTCACTTATGAAATCTCGTATGGGAGAGGCTGCTATATTAGTAAAGACAATAGGCAGCCCAGCTCCTCCGCAATAACTACCAAATGACACAATGCCAATAGCTATACCATCTTGAACTGCCGCTCCACCAGAATCGCCCTGTAATTTAAACATTTTGATAAATATTCAACCGTACTAAAGTCCAGAACTTAATAAACTCTCCTCATTCATGAGAAGGAATAGAGAGATGGAAATTTTAGCACAGCAGTAGCTTCTACATATAAAACATTTTAATAAGTATTTTTTTGTTGTTTATCTCCTTTTAAAACAGATAAGTATTTCCTTTTTCACTTAGCAATAACTATATCCAACACATCACTATAATTACCTGACAGGGACCTACTCCACCATGCTCGTAGTTACCACCACACCACATGTTATCAGTAACCAGCCCTCTTTGATACGTGTTTTTACACAATGTAAGGTTCACCACTGGGATCTCGACGACCCTTAATGTATCAGAGAGTTGAGGATTTATTTCCTGTTATGAAAAATGTTCGTTATATTTAACATTATAAATAACAAAAATACTGGCTATATGTTGATCGGACTTAAATGATCTGGATTGAGTTTGAGGAAAAAACTTAACGTTGCCCTTGTAAAACTAATGTAAAAAAAAAAATAGTACATCGACATGATTTTTGTTTAAATTATATTTTTGGCTAAATTATCTTGCTCTTTGTCAAATTTATATCTCTAGGACTACTGGAAGTAGTAGGTTTTGATTAGATACGAATGTCGCCTTAACTTTTTACTGCGTTCACTAACTATTTAATATTAATTTCAATGTAACAAAAAAGCAGCGAACGATTTTTTTTAGACATAGAATCCTAAAAAATAGTAATAAAGGCTCTCACCCGTGTTACGCCCCATCCAGTAACCGTAACATTTCCGCTCACAGGCCTATTTTCAGATGGCAATTTAACTGACTGTATTACATCAGAAAATGGTATAGAATTTGTTGTTTTTAGATAAGCAATATCTTTATCATTCTGAGAATGATTTCCATATTCTGGATGTATCTTGAATTCAGCAATAGGAATCACAGTGCCAACAGTACGAGAAGAATTTCCAGCTGTCACATATATAGACGCGGCTGATTCAGCACTAAAAGGTAATAATATAAATAAAAATATACACCATTTAAATTTATAGTTTTTATACAAATAGACGTAGAGAAATATCGATTTCATGTCTACTGCAGTCAGTCCTTCAAAACAGTTTGACCTTGCCTTATTAGTTAGCCGGTGATGCTACCTCTAGCTTATCTTATCCAGATAAACAGAATTAAGTTGTGAGCATTTCCAACTCGAAGTGTCAGACAAAATAATATAACTGCACTTCACCTTTTCCACCCTTTTACCTAGTCTATCACCTAGATTTTTAATCCAATAATTTGTTTTATATCTTCCCACAATCCTAAACAATCACGAAATTATTTTTGGATATTTCCTAAAAACTTATTAATTTTCCAGCAGTTTAGCTTATGATGGTATAGTATTTATTTATTAGAAGCCTTTATTGGATGTATTATATCTTTATGTAAAATATTTAGAGGGAGACAGGACTTATTTATTATAATTTTCGGAATCAGCATATTAAAATGGATAATTCATGAAGTAACTAACTCTACACGCCCTACCGCCCTCACTTCACAATCTCTACACCTTAATTAATATATGCATATGGCTTGGCCTTTTTTTACTACAAGAACTGTTTCCCAGCAGAAAAGTAATAAATTTAAATATATATAATTAATTAGACGACGGTGGCGGATCTAGCCATTCACGCGTGTCATATAGCCCTATTTCCCTTTTCTCTATATATGTATGTCAGAAACTAGAATATATAATAATTTATAAGCATTGTACATGCACAACGGATGGCCTATCATGAAAGCTACGGGTGCAATACTGTCAGGATATAACTAAACCTAACGAACTCGTACTATTCAGACAGGAACCTAAGCAGTTCCTTGGACTTGATACCAAGGTGTAGGAGGATGTCCTTTATGTTGTACTCGCTTCCACTGCCCAGACTCTGTTTTAACCTAAGGTTGAACTCACATAAACCTTACCTAACACAAGGCTAACCTAACCCAAAGTTGTGTTTACTTAACCACGTGGCAATTACATTGCAAATACTTAGGTGACCTTACACTAACACTTTCACTAGCACTACTTAGATAATATCCACTCCTTAAGAACACGAGTACTGAGATCCACTGTCTTAGTACGAGAATATAAAGAGACGAGGTTAGGCTATTATTTTACTCTAGCGCCATAGATGCTGATGACGATTCAATTATTCGATTACTAGATTAATCATTTAATCGATCCCGACATATAAGATAATAGTGATTACTTATTACTTACCTTTGATAGAAACAGTGGGCGGCAGACAGTATGTAGAACTGACTAATAATAAATCCACCGCATCTACTTCTATTGTTTATTAATATGGAAACTTGGTAAGGATAGTCACCTATAACTGTTTCTTGTCCCCCTGTTATTCTCATCTCCAGCTCATCAGAATCTGTCAAAAGTATAATTAAAGATATATTTTCCATTAAATACGTATTCAAAAATGTTTTAGTATTTTGAAGATTTTTACCCTGGCCTGACGCCTGAGCCAAAACATAACAAAACAAAGCAAAAGACCACATCTCGGCTTAAGTTATATTAAAAGTAATTGAACATTGTCAATAAACGACTTAAATACCAATTAGTGCCAATTTCTCCAAATATACAATACTAATAAAATTATCATTATTATCAGGTTATTTATTTTATGTTTAAAATATTTTAATTTTTTATTGTAATTAAGTCCTATTTACGTTGCATTATATTTAAAAAAATGTCTATTTTCATGTCATAAAATAATTTAATACAAAACTAATAATATACAAGGCTGCGTTTCCATCAGAGATGTGCGAGAATGCGTGCAAGGGATCTATTTCTTGATACGACTATTTGTCACACTGCGCGAGACTAGGTAATTGGAGTAATTCTATTGATCCTTAAAAAACACCTGTCTTACTAACCATCCTCGCAACATCTCTGGTTTTTCAAAAAAATACATAAAATATAGTTCGCATTATACGCGAGTAGAGTAATTATACCAACTTAACAATTTATAACAAGACAATATAATCCTACTTCCTACTTAATATTATAAGCGTCAGTAGCTCAGTGGTTCGGGCGTTGGATTCACGATCGAGGACTACTGGCGTGGCCCACTCCTAGCACAAGCTTTAGCTTAGTTGGAGGGGTAAAGGGAATACTAGTATTATGTGATCCATACTGCTAGTAATCTTTAAAAAATAAAAAATAAATATAAAAAAAAAATTAAAAAAAAACATAATATTACCAACGCGAAAGTTTGTATGAATGTATGGATATTTGGATGTCTGGATGTTTGTTACTCTTTCACGCAAAAACTGAATGGATTTTGTTGAACCTTTACATTAATATAGGATACACACCAGAATAACACATAGGCTATAATTTATAATGATATAGTGTGAATTATCCAAAATAAACCGCGGGACACAGCTAGTATGGTTATATGGGTATATATTATATATAGGATATACGGAATAGAAAGCAAATGGAGCTCGCCTAGTGATCATAAAGGCTGTGGAACTTATGTAGTGTCGTGTTGTTGTATTTTCCATTACGAATGTTTGGAATAGGGGGAGTCTGGCAGAGTTTACCTTATAGAATCTTTGTGAATATAGGTATTGCGCCGTTGCAGCATTTCCTAAATGCCTCATCCCCCTTCTGATTCGCTCACGTGACGACATTACATTCGTTAGTTTTCTTTAGAAGTGTTAATCATTTTCGCGTCCGGAAAGTGTTTTTTTTCACTTTTAATTATTTGATTACTGTTATATTGTATAATTAAATATCACTTGCTTTAACGGTGAAGGCAAACATCGTGAGAAAACCTGCACTCCTGAGAGTTCCCTAAAAGTTCTCAAAGGTGTGTGAAGTTTGCCAACCCGCACTTGACCAGCGTGGTGGACTATGGCCTAATACCCTCCTCATTCTGAGGAGGAGACCCGGCTCAGCAGTGGGCCATTGAAGGGTCGTGATGATGATGATATTGTATAAATGGATTCTAGTAAGTCACTCATATAAATCGCAAGTGTATTTATTCTAGTAACAGCCAAGGTTAATAGCTTTTATCTACATATCATAGTTTTAAATAAAAGCTAGATTGGCATGGGGTGGGAGACATTAGCCATGCGTCTTAAGGAGACTTTATCCAGTGTAAACTACCCCGCAATTTGTTTTTATGATAAATAGCATATATTTTTATATTTCAGATACACACCATAACATTCACAAAATGTCCTTTAAATATAACAAAAAAATACAACCAGAAACAGAAGTAATTTATTAATAAAAAATATATTTCATTAATAAAAAATGCTTTAGATTATATTGATAAAGGAAGATTTATTAGAGGTGCTGCTTTGGAATATAGAATAGATCGTTACACTTTACGGAATTGTCTAAGAGACAGGAATAAGTTAACTAAAATAAGAGAACAAGGAATCAAATTTAAAATATCTTAAATATTTACAATCATGGGAGATAAAGCACTTATTATTTTTTTTATCATTAAGATTAATTCTTTATATAAAATTTCAATTTTTTTATGATTACTTTTACCTATTTTTAAACTCGGGTAAATGGACTTGAGAGGTTAAGTCTCCCATCTGGATAGGAGAAATGAAATATGATTTCATTAATAACTGAGAAATTATTAAAGTTACATCAATCATTATTAAGATAAAATATATCTAAGTTATACAGCTTAAAAATTAATTCATAGAAAATACTAATATGTAGGTATAGAAATATTTATGAGCATTTTAGTGGGCGGCGGGTATTCTCTCCCGGACTCTCCCTAAGTTTTAATATTGTTTCCTTGGTTTCTGTTTTATGTGCATATTATTATTGTGTTCCATATACATCTTTCATCTTTGTTACAGAAATGCTTTGAATTTTTAACACTTGACTATAGATAAATCACGCTATCTATTAAAAAAACCGTTGCGTAGTTTTAAAGATCTAACCATACATAGGGACTGGGGGACAGCGGGAGCGACTTTGTTTGATACAAGCTGACCCGCCCTTACTTCGCTGAAATGCATTCAAATCATTTCTTCATAAAAAATCACTGAAAAATTAAATAACAAAATCTACCCTCTTTCGATATATCTAGACATGACAAAGGCTTTTGACTTTGTTGCTCATCCGATATTATTGGACCAAATGTCTAAATATGGAATAAGGGGACCAGCTCAGGAATGGGTAGAAAGTTACTTGAGAAATCGTACTCAATGCGTAGAAATGGTAAGAATTTGCAAAATAAAAAAATTAAATTTCAGTCTTCGTATCGACAAAATTCTTTTGGTGTACCCCAAGGTAGCTTTCTGGGACCATTACTCTTTTTAATACATATTTATGTTAACAAATATTAATGCATCCTTTTTGCAGTTGTAAAAACATAAGTGACACGAAAGTTGAATCCGCTGCTGCTCTAAATAATATAATAAATTGGCTAAATTTGAACAATCTTAAAATTAACCTGGATAAAACTAACTTTATACAATTTCACACAATTCATAGTAATATTCCCAGAACAGATATTATCTACAATAATACCTCAATTAACAATGTCAACTCTACCGTATTTTTAAGAATTACATTAGATAAGTACTGTAACTTTAAAGACCATGTAAATAAATTATGTAATAAATTAGACAAATATATATGTCGGGGAATTTAAAACGATGTGAAAGGAAATGGAAGGAGGAAGATGGGGAATATTGGGGAACACTAAAAGGAGGTGATGGTATTGAATGGAATATTGGGTAAACGCAACGCAGATACTTTTACTGAACCGATAAATGATCAAATATGATCTCTAACAATTACGAGAGAAACCTAAGCAGTGCCTTAGACTTGTGACCAAGGTGTAGGCTTAAGGAATTCCTTTAATCTTTTACTATGCTCCGACATATACCTATGTCTTAAAACGATTAGGTCAAATAGCCAATATTGAAACAGGTCTGCTGGCTTATCATGGCTTTGTCTCATCAAACCATAGATATGGTCTAATATTCTGGGGTAACTCAGTTACTGCAGATAAAGCATTTAAAATACAGAGGAAATGTTTACGATCACTATGTGGAGGGGGTTATTTAGATAGTTGCAAGCCGCTTTTTAAATCATTGAACCACTCCCACTCCCATCGTTATACATCTTCGAAATATGCCTGTTTGTGATAAAAATAATTACATGTCTTCAAAATAAATGAACATACGTTTAAAACTAATAAATACAAGAATAAACTACATATACTGTTCCAAAAATTAGCCATATTCAATAATAATGCTTACTATAAAAATTTACAATTTATTACCAGATACGCTCAAAAATCTACCATTCGTAATGTTGTAACCACCAGCATGCGAATCCGACCGTTAAGTGTCTCTGACGCGTTCCGGCCAAGCCGCATATGGGCCAGATCCACCCCTCCCTCTCCCATCCCAATTACTGTTGCGGTTTCAATGAATACTGGGTTCTTGCCCGGGGTCCTTTAATACTGCAGCATTCTTCTCTTCGCTCCCCCTCCTCACTCTATCTTCGAGGCGACAACGTATCGACAAAACAAGAGATACCCTCTAGTTTTGTCGATGTCCATGGGCGACGTTGAAAAGAAATTATGCGCGTACATACATACAGAGACTTTACAAACTTTTATTTAGTTTCACCTGTCATAATGTTTGTTATCAAATCTTACAAATTAAATTAGATCCACTTCCCAGTTACCGATTGAGCTGAAATTTTTGCATATATGTGTAAATCACGTGACAATGCAATATTTTGATGACATGTTGCTGATCTGATGATGGAACTGATGAAGATGGCCACAGAAACTCAGTAATTAAACGACATAACCCCATTGGGCTCGTTTCATTGGTCTTGACGAGTACTTTGGTGATGGCAACCAGTAATTACATAACTAATTGATGTGCAAAGTTTCCTCAAATATAAAATAATACTAAAAAGTTAATACTAAAAGAAAGCTTTTATTATGTTCTTGTTAATAAAACAAAAACTAATAATTTTAAAAACTTATTACAAAAGTAAAATAATGAAGGTGTAATTATTCTAAATGTTCCATCACTGTAATTATTAAATTTAAACTCATAATAGACAATTAAATTAAACTATAAGGATATTTTTCAAAATAATTCAGATATATTTCCATAAAGTTTTTATCAATAATTGATGTTGCCTAAGCATAATTTTAACATTTTTCCTTTACTAGTTATAACATTAGAGATCTATTTGACACAATTTCTGAACCTTTAATATAATGTTTGTATTACAGTCCGGTTTGTTGAGTGATAAAATCTCGGATTGGTGGAGCTGCTATATCAGCAAAGACACTAGGGGAGAGAGCCTGACCACAACCTCTGCCAAAAGATACAATGCCCACAGCCATGCCATCTTGGATTGCTGCTCCTCCAGAGTCACCCTGTAAGAAAGGAGGTTACAATTAGTCGAAATCTTTTTTTATTTATGTTCACTGATTACTCGAAGATACCTGCACCGATTTGGAAGTCAATTTTTTTGTTTCATAGGGTATACTTTCCAAGTGGAACCATTTAAATTTTATCGAAATTGGTCAAGCCGTTTTTGAAAAATCAACTAAAATCTAAATTGTGCTCCTACAAAAATTAATAGCAACGATTACATTAATGTTTAATATTTTTATATTGAACTTGTCGACCCGCGTGACTTCGTCCGAGTGATGCTCCGCTCCTATTGGTCGTAGTGTGATGATGTACAGCCTATAGCCTTCCTCGATAAATGGGCTATCTAACACTGAAAGAATCTTTCAAATCGGCCCAGTAATTCTTGAGATTAGTATAAGATATTGCCCTTAGTTTAGGTAAAGCAAACCTATATTTTACATTAGTAGAACTATGAACAATATCCAATTCGTCCAGTCTTTTTTTGCAAACAAGAATTATTGTTTTGGCTCCTATTGGTGTCCAAATGGCCCACCCCTGGTTTTTAAAATAATGTTTTTTAATAAAAGGTAAGTTAAAAGCATTTCCAGTTAGCAGCACGGTTGCCTTTTATCTCAATCCCGATAATTCAACGGCAGCTTACGAGTGATTTCATAGAGTGAATAATTAAGCTTAACTCTTGTAGAGAATTATATATGTTGTTAAAATTACTGCTTAATTGTCGGATATTCAGTTTAAGTATTAGAGGCGACTGAAGTTGTGATTTAAAATAGCTCTTTAATTATTTATTTTCTATGTAACTTTGCAGTACAGCTTATAATCAGTTAATGTACCTGACAAGTGCTTTTTCCTCCCAAGAAGAAGTTACCACCGCACCACATGTTTCTGGTCAACACTGTTGGGTATACGAGGAAACACTGGATATGATTGACGACGGGTAACTCTACATGCATCAGTCTGTCAGGGATTGTGGAAGCTCCTTGCTGAAATGTGCAATATTAATGATTACCAAGGTTAAAAAATAGAGAATTACTAACTAGTGACTAATTTAAGATGGAAGAAGAAATTTTTGCTGCTTCTTTTTGAGACTAAACAAGATAATTATCTAGTTAAAGATAAGTAACTTAGTCATATGCGCGTATGTAGTTTTTCTGACTCAATCTAGAACATTAACTCAGTACTAATAAATAACAAGATAAAAATATCGATGAGGATGAGACATAAGTCATATCGACAAAGACTGTATCTGCAGAACCATGAAGTAATTAATAGCATAGTAACAGATATTACAAAAAAATTCAGATTATAAATTAAATTATTTTACTAATTAGTCTTTCAACGAGTTTTTTGAATAATTCTCCCACCATTTTGACAATTATGTCTTCACATACACATAATTGTTTTGCTAATTAAACTACATTTCAGCTGTTAAAATCTCAGAAAAATACTCACCTTAGTTCTTCCCCATCCACTGACCATAGTATCACCAGTAATTGGTCTATTTTTTGGAGGAAGTTTAATAGGTTGCATAGTTTCACTAAAATCTATAGGATCGACCGTCTTCATGACAGCTACATCTTTGTCGAAGGCTGGATTGTCATATTCAGGGTGTGGTGTTACTTCGGCAATGGGGATGATGGTGCCATTCTTACGGAAGGAACTACCAGCTCTTAACACAACAGTCGATGGGTCAACACTGAAAAAATATCATTTCAACTAAAACCTTTTACTGATCTACTTCATAATGTAGCTGATATTTATGAATTTACAATGATTTTAGAGGTAATAATTATGTGACCTCAAAATTAAGCAGACGGAACTCTTGAATAATAACTGTGAGTAAATTTAATATTCATAAAGATTATAAATAATTAATTATCACATAAGTCCTATAAAATAATAACAAAAACCTGCAATGCTTGAAGCTAAGCAAAAAGAACTACAAAAACAAACTATTTATCAAATTTATTTTAGACAAGTTTGTTTTAAGATGAATTAAAATAATATCCTTGAATCAATTTTCTCATCAATTACGATGAAACACTTTATTATCCACCTCATTTTATTATCCACTTCATTTATTGCAATGAATAGAATAGAATAGAAAGTCTTTATTGCACACACATCAAAGAAATAAAACATAACAACATAAATACAGATTAAAAATGGAAAAGGTATGCAAAGGCGGTCTAATAAGCAATCTCTTACAGACAACCCTTGGCAGTAAAGAGTTTTAATAAATAAAAACGGGACAGTGCAGACTTACTATTTGTAAATATAATACATATACGTACATATAATAAAATACATATTTATAAACATATGTGTACATTAATAAACCTAAATTTACATAATACAAGTACCTATATAAATACTATATACCTAATATATAAATAATTATAAAAAACTTCATACATAGCAAAAATAATATGAAAATACCGTACCAATAATTAATAAAAATAATAATTAATTTTGATTAGATAAAAAGTGATGCTTGAGACTTTTAAAAATGCCAAGTGATTTTGACTGACGAATATCGGTTGGGAGTTCATTCCAAAGTATCGAGGCTTTCATCGTAAAGGAATTGCTGTAAAAATTAGAGTGACATATTGGCAATTTAAGGCGATTGTCACTCCGCGACCTAAGCTCGAGTTGCGTTTGTGAATCGGAGCCAAGAAAAGAAAAAGCTCTTTTAAATAGGGAGGGGCGAACGAATTGTAGATTACAGTGTAAAGTAGGGAAACCATGTGTAGGTTACGACGATGTCTTATATTGAGCCATTTAAGCTGTTTGCGATAAGTGATCAAATTTCCTTAAATTAAAAATAAATCGAATACATAGGTTCTGTAAACGCTCCAGCTAGTCTAGTTGGTTCTCGGTTAAGTCTGGGTAACCTGAATCCGCGTAATCTAAGATTGGCAAAAGAAGAGACTGAGCTAAAGCAATTTTTGTTTTTACAGGAAGAAAATTATTCCACCTTCTCAAATACCCGATTGTAGCAAACATTTTACGACTGATTTCAGCTATTTGGGGAGACCAAGAAAAAGTATTATCCATAATGAGTCCAAGATTTTTAACTGAAGCGCGATGAGTTAAATCAATACCGTCAAGTTGGATCGCTGGCAGGATAGCGAAGTTAATCTTTTCTAATTATTTAGAGCTACCAATTATTGTGACTTGACATTTGTTAGGATTAATTGTTAGACCGTATGATTTGCTCCACTCATTAATACGCAGTAAGTCGGAGTTCAGTCTACCTATGGCGCTACCCAGGTTGTCTGCGGGAGCTGAGGCATAAATTTGCAGGTCATCTGCATAAAGGTGAAAAGATGTTGAAAGCAATTGGGTAACTGTGTTGATAAAAATTGAGAAAAGGAGGGGGGATAATATGCCACCCTGAGGAACACCCGCTAGAAGAGGAAGCAAAGTTGAAGATTTGTCATTAGCTTGTACGCATTGGTGACGATCAGTTAAGTAACTTCTAAACCAGGTTATTGCCTCAGGAGAAATATTAATGGATTGTAATATAGCTAATAAAATATCTGTGTCAACTGTATTAAACGCATTGCTAAAATCTAGTAGAATCATAACACTAAGAAGCTTATTATCCATATTCCACCGTTTGTCATCGCAAATTTTAACTAGAGCAGTAACTGTACTGTGACTATTCCTAAAACCGGACTGATATGGGGAGAGAATTTGGTTAATATTTAAAAATTAATTTAGTTGAAGATATACAAAGATATACCCGCTCTAAGACTTTCGAAAGAAATGGGAGAATTGAGATCGGACGATAGTGAGTATAAGCTGTAGGGTCTTTAGTTTTAGGGATAGGGAAAACCCGGGCTTTCCGCCATACTAAAGGAAAAGAGTTTGAGGACAAAGAAAAATTTAAAATATGGGAAATTATAGATGCAGCAGTATCAAGAAGAAGGGTAATCATTCGACGGTTAATACCATCAAAGCCCGTAGCATCCGATTTTATGGACAAAATGTGCTTTCTAACATCGCTTGGAGTAATGGAAGTGAAATAGAAGTATGATGTAGCCTCGCGCGGTAAGGAGCGAATTTTATTTAATGTATCTGCTTTAATTGTAGGATCTACTTGTGCAACAGTAGCAAAATATTTATTCAAACCATCGATGTCAATGTTCAGGATATCATTTTTGCGTTGTTTCCCGAAACCAAGAGACTGCAAAAACTTGCACGTTTTTGAGGAGTTGTTGTTTTCAATATAAGAATGGATGTATTGTCTTTGAGCATCTCTGCAGGCCTTGTTGCATCGATTACGCCATTGCTTATATCTCTTAAGGTTATCATCTGTAGGATTTCGCTTGTATTTTGATTTGGCTGCGTTGCGTTTTGTCATCAAAATTCTAATATCTTGAGTTAGCCAAGGAGCTGGCAAGTGTTTTAATTTAACAGGACGAAGTGGTGCGTGTTTATCAAAGAGTTCAATTAGTATGGAGTTAAATATTTCTACTTTCTCGTCAATTGTATTTGCACTGAAAATAACATTCCAATCTATGCTTTTGAGATCAATCATAAATTTACTGTTATCGAAATTTTTAAAGCTACGCCTCATAACTATTGTAGGTCTAACTTTAGGTGGTCGCACTTTATAAGACAGATACATTAAATCGTGATACGAAAAGGCTTCTGCGGAAAATTGCCCATGAGTATCTACATGTTCTTGGGAAGAGACTATCATAAGATCGAGCTGGGAAGGAGCGCAATTTGGAAAGAAATGTGTAGGGTTAGATGAAAGTAAATGGAGATTGGAACTATTGATAATATTAACCAATCGCTTAGCACGTGTATCGTCTTTAAGAAGACATGTGTTAAAATCACTCAGTATAATAGTATGATCAGCGTTGGGTACATGGTGTTCTAAAAGGGTTTCAAAAGTACTGAAGTAGTCTATGTGCAGTGAGGGGCTATAGAACACACCTAACAGTAGTTTTAAAGAACCAAATAATATTTCTATAAAAAGATGCTCTGAGGTTTCAGAGTACTGTGAAGGGGACTTATTTAAAATGTTATATGGGATATTATTGCGAAGGTAAATAGCCACTCCACCACCACCTTTTCCTACGCGGTCATTACGAATCAAATGGAAATTAGGTAGAGAAAAGGAAATTGTCGGTAATGATGGTTTGAAAAAGGATTCTGAGACTAGAATTGCGTGAATATTATTGCTATCGAATGTAGTCAAAAGGTCGGAAAAATGTGCTGGGATGCTTTGAGCATTAATATGGAACACATTAAAGTTTTTAGGGAAACGCGAGAACATGGTATCAAGTAAAGAAGAAAGCGGTATAGAAGCACTGTGGAAACTATCGTCTGAGAATAATGACGCGGAACAGAAAGAATCGTCGTCTAAGTTATAGGCATTGAAATTCATATTTAAATTTATATAATAAAATAAATGTAAATATAATAAATAAATAATAATAATAATAAAAAATAGCAATAAAAGATTATAAAACTAACTACTTTTCCAGTCCATACTTTTACTACCAGCGGTCAAGTAAAGAATTGCTTACTTATACAAAAAAAAAACATGCAAAACATTAACTTCAAAAATACTACATTTTTGCTAGAATACAAAAGCAGCTTTTACAGAAGTTCTGCTAGCGTATTTTACAAGCTAAATAAAACTAAAATAATAAACCAAAACTATATTACAAAACTATATTAAAAACCTGGTGCAAATAATCTTTTTTTAGAAACTTTGTGTAAAAAATGGCCAGACTATATTTCAATTTTCACAGATGCATCTAAATTATCTGATTATGCTTGTCTTGGAGTTGCTTGTTGGATTCCAAAGTTCAAAATTATATTGAATTTTAAATGCCCTCTTCAATCCTCTGTTTTTTCAGGGGAGTCCTTAGCGATTCTGGAAGCTATATTGTTTGCTGAATCACATAAAATGAGAAAGGTTGTTATTTTTACAGATTGTTTAAGTTCATTACAGGCTGTGCTGCAAAATCCATTTAGATGTAGAACAGGATTTCCTATTATTCTCAAAATTAGAGCACCATTACATTTGTGTTATCAACTGGGCCTTCACATCTCTTTGGTTTGGATTCCAGGTCATTCTGGGATTCAAGATAATGAAATTGCCAATATGCATGCCAAATCTGCATCTTTTACAATTTTGCTCATGATTTAAGGTCCCTTTCTAAAAAAAATCTATACAAGTCATGGAATCGTTTCTGGAACGAGTATAAATTCATTAAAGGTACATATTATAGTAATATCCAGCCTGATATTCCAGCCAAACCTTGGTTCTTCCGGTTTCGCAGTGCAGATAGAACAACCACTTCAGTTATATGTAGACTTAGACTTGGTCATTCTTGTACTCCCTTGCATCTATTCAAATTGAGAATTAAAGATAATTCCCTGTGTGAATGTGGTTTAGATGAAGGTTCTCCTGATCATATTGTGTTTAGCTGCCCTAAATTAAGTTATTCTTTGTACAACATGATTCCCTCTGACCTTCAAAGGCCGGTTAATATCAAATGCCTATTAATGTTAGTTTTCACCCCATTTGTTAGGAATCTAGTAAAATTTATTATAGATAATAAAATTAAAGTTTGAGTAATTGTTTATTGTACCTATTTGCATAAATACAACATTTCTGTCACCTATTGTAAATCTTGTGTATAACTGCTTTATTTCACTTTATTGTTTTAGGTTGTTCCTGTATCGTAGCATCCATCAACATTTTATCATAATCACTTATAACTACATTAACTTTTTGGCACGATTTACCGCGCAGTCTCCTCCGTGTTTGTTTCATTATACGTGACACTGGCAGAATGCTTTGTGCATAAGCACATTCAAAGCCATATAATAAAATAAAATAAAAATACCAAAGTATATATATAATATAACTAATTAAAAACGATACTACTTAAGCTAACTAAATATTAGGTACAGAATCAAAAGAAGACTACCTACTTTGTAAAGCAAAGAAATTGCAACCGGATCTATAAAAGCATGCAAATAAAAACAAAGATCAAGTTACCTAGCAATGAATATATATATGGAAGACAGTATTTTACTTTCTTACTATCCTTTTAGCCCTAGTTTGAGAACGATTTCTATCCTTGGACCCATGATGAGCAGTGCTAGCAGCAGTGTGGGCTGCATTTTTTTCTATAATCTGGGTCTCTGAGCAATTGAAGGAAATAGAGTTTAACTCAGTTAAAGTTGTAATATGCTTGCGAGACCCATCATCGCCCATGACTAAAATATGCCCATCCTTTGTCCAGCATTTACTGATACCAAATTGCTGCCTAGCTGCCACAAACACATTATGGCGTTCTTTTGTAAGGAACTCTGACAGTGTGAAACCAGTGCTTTTTAGGCTTGTTTTAGTATACCATATTCTATATAAATAATATTATGCTAGTAAAAATCTAGGCATTTACTTTTTTAGTTATTTTAATCCAGAATTAAATTTTATACATAGAAAATTCTACGAATTAAGTATTCGTGATTTTGTAAATTAGATATCATCCTCACTAACAAATGTCTAGACTCATGTCAACCATAACAACACAAGATATTTCATTTTTCCTAACACAATTTAGTATGGAACATTTTTAACGTGAAACAAAAATCTTAAAGAATACTAAAGTAAATACAAAATATTTTACTAGAAATAAACAATTCCAGCAAAAGGATATGTAACCAACGAGACCAAAACTACCACCGCATTCAATACCTTTTAATTGAATATGACTTATATTCTACTAGTCTACTACTTAGCAAATATCCTAAAAGTGCTATTACTTCACTCTCAATATTTAAATAGGTGCTCATTATGAAATGTGGTATTATTGGTGGCCAAATTTTTCACTTTTCAATTTTTCACAAAAAAAAATAGGGAAAGGAACAGTTAAATAGTATCTTTTTAATCCTAACAAATTGTAACAGGTAACATATAAAATTGCCATTCTGCCGTACTAGTTATTTAAAGCCCAATTTTTTTTTTTTTGCTAAGAAATCAAAGATCAAATTATTTTTATTTTTGAAATTTGGAATTCTTTACTGAAAATTACTAATTTGTTTATTGGTTAGCGTTCTGTTTCCATCGCATTTGTACGTTTTTCATCATGGATATGGTAAAAATTCGAGTGATTATGGAGTGGCAGCAAAGCGGCAGAAGTGGCACGAACATCAACGTCGTATGAGGAGCGAACACCACTAACGATCGCACCACCCGTTATTGGTTTGTCCGCTTCCATTCTGAAAATTCTAGAGATAAACTATTCTAAGAGATGAACACCGTGTTGGTATCAAAACTATATTGGTCGAGCGTCAAGTCGAGCGTTGCTCTGCTCGACAAGCACACAGACGAAGGCATATTCAATCGCATTGTTACTTGCGACTAAAAATGGATTCTGTGCTCAGCAACCAACCAACCAACCAACTGGTTAGATCCTGGTTCAGCACCTAAACAATGCCCCAAACGAAAACTGACCCCTAAAAAGTGATGGTCACTGTGTGGTGGCTTCTGGTTTTTGATGACACGAAATGGTGGCGTGGCTTACATTGACACAAAATTTTGACAGTTTTTGACTTCGACTTCTCCAACCACCTTTGGTCAATCGTTCTTCTCCACTTCACGTGCACGACAACGCGCGACCTCATACTGCACAGCACACGGTTTAAAATTCCAAAAGCTGGGTTTAGAAGTTCTCCATTATCCACCGTACTCACCAGACCTTGCCCCTACAGACTTCTACTTTTTCTAGCATTTAGATAACTTCTTGGCGGAGAAAAAATTCAATAACCGATAGGCAGCTTAAATGCTTTTAGTTGCCTCCAATCCAGCAGATTTTTTCAAAAGGACATCAATAAGCTACTACTACTACAAAAATGCATTAATTGCATGAGTTTTAACTTAGATTAATAAAAAAATATATATAGAGAAAATAGGGCGTTAACTTATTTCATAAAAACGGCAATTTTATAGGTAAAGACCTAATATAATTTCGAAAGTAACACTTAAGAAACGTAGGAAATACTTAAATACAAACTAAACAAATGAAAGTGTGATTTAATATACTACTTACGCCATCTATTGACGGATAGATGGGGTATGTTTGTCTGTTACACAATCAGGCATAAATCACTTAACTGATTCTGATAAAAAATGATACAGAGATAAAGTAAAGCTCGAGAAGGTTTATATTATTTTATCGCGAAAAAAAATACTTTAGAATACAAAGTAGAATAGAATAAATGTACGATTTTGCCATCTATCATCATGGGGATGAAGTGCATGTCGAGCTGTGAGGGTGTTATTTCTTTGTAAATTAGTCATAATTGAATTAAAATGTAAAAGTACAACGGAAGATGCCTAGAGAGCTCAACTAGTATTTCTAAAATCTTAGATTACTTACTTCTGAGCACAATGTCCAGCAGTCAGTATATAATTCTCGCTTACAATAAATCCACCGCAAAAGTACGAATTGTTTACTATAAAGGAAACTTGGTATGGATGCTGTTCTATCGTCGCCTCTTGTCCTCCTACGATTCGGTTATCAACATGTCCAACTTTATCAACTTCTTCAATTTCATTATCTTCTTCCGTTATTGGAACTATTTCGGATAATATAATATCTGAAACATAATTAATTGTGTCAATAGGAGGTATAATCAGTATCTTGTTAACCATTTCATAAAACTGTATTTCTATTCTTCTATAAAACTCCGGAGAAAAATTGTGAGTGGAGTCAAAACATAACCTACAATCGTATCAGTAAATTCTTTCTTCTACAGGCTTGCTACCATTATCATATAAATTTAATTATTTATTATTATTAGTTTATCTAGGCTTTTCAATGTTATTTTAGTATGTCTTAGCAGCAACGGTCTTTCCTTCATTATTGTCAGCAATAATAAAATTATTTTGTTAGCTCTTTAATATTACTTTTAGCATTTATAGAATCTCAACAGTATTTCCCTTATCATTATTAGCAACTCCTAACTATGTAATGTTTTTGGCAGATTATTAAATATCATTTGACGATGGTCTGTTCAAAGTCATGGCTAGTTACATAACTCTCACTGCCACATTATCCTGTTTAATTTGTATTCAATACTCGATCAAACGAAAGTTGTCGCCATTACTCATAGCGCGATCAGCAGAACAATCCTATTCTAGTTAAAACACTACATTTTAATGACTTAAAATAGTTTCTTTAACATTTACATAAAACACGTCGATTAGGAAATAATCAGACAGTCTTGTGAAGTATATTTATTAGTTACTAAGTAGTACTACTATATTTTTGAAATAGAATTACAACCTATCAATGTTGTAGTAAATATTTTTTTTATTGAGTGTTTCCATTTTTTATATAACAATATGCATAGGTCGACTGATTGTAACACAGTTTTATACATTAACAATTTTTTTAAATATAACAATAGAAGAGAAGATATTGGGGAAGACTTAAAGATGGTAAGAACATCAATAATTGTAATTAGAGTGTCTATTCGTAGTATTAAACTTAAATTATAATGGAAACAGTATAATGGCAGTAGAAATCATACCATCAGAAAATATATTCTCAAGTACTAAGTGCCTATTTAATTTTTTTTAAATATTAGTTCTTTTTTCCTACAGTTTTATGAAAACGTAACATTATCTTGGTAATATCATACATCACTAATCATTTTAATGTCAATGCATGACTACGGGGAATCAAGTTCGACGTAATTATACATAATAACCAAATCATGTAAGGCTACGTTACGTAAATTGATCCTGCTGTTAGATTAATAATTACGGATATTTTTGTTTAATACAATGTTTTAAAAATGACTAACAATTGATAGATTTAGATAGTGTCATATGTACAAACTAATTACTGCAAAAACTGACATTTAATTTACATGGATTTAAATATATTATGGACAACTAAAAGAAGAACTTATATAGGAGAAAAATTCTGTAGATTGGTAAAAGAACTTTTTAAGTAATTGAGATATTTCTGAAAATAATTAGAGGAGAAATAAAACTATGATATTTAAGGAAACAAATAATTGAATACACAAATTTAAATTCATATTAGCAGTTTCAGAGATATACTTAAATGACTTTTATTTCAGTTATTCCAAAGAAAAAAAATGTCTTTATCTCACCCGATAACACCCGCGGCACAAACACCAAACAAAACAAAGTACACCACCGCATGGCACTTGAAAGTTACTGTAATTGAGTTGAGTCGATAAGAAAGCCAAGTGCTATATACTCGGTGCCTCATTTGAATAACTATGCGATACCCACATCACGTCCACTATCGCGAAATTGGCCTTAGGTGACAGCTCGTCATATTTACTCTTGAAATGTTTGATTCATACATTTCATTAAATGCAACTTTGTCTGTCTGTTTGTTTGTCGGATGCAAACGTTTCGTTTTTTTTATCTGTCAAGTTAAATTATCGTAATGCTACGGCTTTGACTGGCCCAAAAGCAAAACTGAGGACTCTGAAACCTACATATGATAACCAAAATGATATCTGGTCTATATATGACTATATATTCTCTTAATAGTGGTCGCAGACCAGTTGGAAAAATGTTCCCAAACTACCACATGAGTTTGGGAACAAAGAAATTTTTTTTTTAGGATTGTTCATCTCATTAAAAATCTTAAAATTATTGTAGGGTACAATTTATTGCTGCTATCAAAGTTTTCCATTCCGTGAATGCATTTTTCTGATCCCTAGAGACTCTTCATCATTACAACCCATTAATGGCCCTGCTGAGCCAGGTCTCCTTCTCAGATTGGGAAAGGTGTGAGGCCATAGTCCATCACGCTGGCCCAGTGCGGGTTGGTAGACTTCACACACCTTTGAGAACTTTAGGGAACTCTCAGGAGTGCAGATTTCCCTTCACCGTTAAAGCAAGTGATATTTAATTGCTTAAAACACACATAACTCAGAGTCAGTGGTGTGTGCCCAGGATCGAACTCGGACCTACCGAGTAAGACATTTAAGTCTTTAGCACTGAGCCATCACTACTTCTACTAGAGACTCTTAAGCCCACAATATTTTCTTTGTTCTTCTACGAAGTTGGCAACAGAGAAGAAACATAAGAGCCATCATTTTATATTGCTGATGTTCATTTGTTAATTTTCAAGCAATAAGAGAGAATAAATTACTTGTGATAATAAAACTAATTAGCCCTAATTGGACTGTCTTACCATTATCAACTAATAACAGGTAGATCCAGTCCCTATATTCCGGTTTCCTCATCAGATAAGCTTAAGGATATCATTTACTGAATTTTTTAAAGTTAATTTAAAAAAAATTGTTAAAAGATATGACGCAGTTGATATTTGGTATATAATCAGGAACGCGTCAAGCATCTTCTGCGCCGTCGTGCACAATATTCATGAGCACCTATATATTAGTCAGTGCCGGCTCCTGAGATGAAGACAAAAAAAAGGAAATTAAGGTTTTAAAGTATACGCTATTGCTGTCTTAGCGTACCTCCAATAATTTCGTGATTAAATCTTCCCCTCCCCTCAATGATTTTTCACTGACACAGATTATATATTAAATCTAAACAGGGACGCTGTTTAAATTTAATATATAATCAGTGTCAGACCCTGAGGTGAGAGCAAGAAAAAAGAAAAAAAATAGTCTGTAAAGTACATGCAATTGTCGAGCAGTCACTTCGCTCAACGCGCCGACACAGACACTGGCGCCATCGTGCACCGTACGACTTTGCACATATGGACGCGTCCCCGTATGTAATCAGGTTTCACTTTGTAAATTTTACTAAAAAAGATTGCACAGTAGATGTTTAATAAGTTGTTTCAACGTTCGGGTTTGATGTATTAACCGTTAACAGTAAAGTATAACCTTATGGAAAAAAAATTAAAATATATTAGTTTAACCTTAAAACCCTTAAGTCATATAGATAAAAGTAATAGGCTATGCGACCCTGATAATATTCTAGTAGATAAAGGTACATAATTCTCGCATTACCATCCCAGCGTGACATTAGTTTTATGTAGCATGAATGCGGGCAATTTTGAGGAAAACTTTCTGATAATCTAATTTCGGCATTAAAATCTAATGTTTAAGGAGATAGTGCCTGTAAGGATTACTGCCATTTTCTCGATATTGTCTTTATCATGTGAAAGCTTTATTGAGACAACAGAGATCCATGTTTTTTATCTGTATGGCAGTAATACTGTCAATCTCACGAAATACTTCACAATGGAGTCCCAACATTTTTGTACAGTTTGTACAAAGTTATACCGATAAATAAAAAAAAAAACAAAATTATACAAAACATTGCTTTACAAAATGAACTTGCCGACCTTCTCTCGTTTCGCTAAGGTGTGTTCACTCACTCACTCATTTATTCACACTCTACCCGCAACTATGAATCATATATCTCTCATCTTAAGGCAGCGTTTGTAAGAAACGTTTTCGTCCGACTTACTGCAGCAAATCCGACTACCACGAAAAAGTATTTTCATTTTTCGGGCTATTATATACTTTATGACACTCACAAATAATCTAAAGTTAATGTTAAGCTGCAGTGGATTCCGGCTCATATTGGAATCACTGGAAACGAAACTGTAGACAGACTAGCTAAAGAAGCAGTTACTGATGGTTGCGTTTTAAACTACATACCAGGTTTTCAAGAAATACACTATTTAATTAAAGAACATTGTTACAAGAGTTGGTCTGAATATTTTGATGAAAGATCACGTAATAAAGGTGTTTGGTATAAAACAGTCCAAAGCTGTCTGTTGCAGAAACCGTGGTTCGAGGATTCCAATATGAGTAGGGGTGATGTAATTACTGCCTTAAGGCTTCAATCCGGTCACATTCCTCTTAACAGTTTTGCTCATTTGCTAAAAAAAGTCCCATCTCCCAACTGCGCAGAATGTGGAAGGATAGAAGACGTTTTTCACATATTGGTGGAGTGTGTACTGAACGAGCCATAATGAATGCAATTGGGAACCGCACCTCCTTATATTTTTGAAGAACTTAATTGTGTTTAATGGTTGTTACTATGAGAGTGGCATGTTCTTCTAGAAAAAACCCCCTAAATAAAATATAGAATTAAAAAAAAAAGAAAAAAAAAATTGGTTCAGTAGATGCAAAGATTACCACCTCACAAACTTTATCTCTTTATTACCCGACTACGGCGAAGCCAAAAGGAAGGGTTCGGATTTTGGCAGTTTATGTATGTATCTATGTATGTTTGTATGTTCTACTCTAGCGGCTAAACTACTGAACTGTCAATGAAGTGTCAATAGATTCGTAATAGTTCGTCAATAGATTTTTTTTATAACGGAAATTATATCTCAAATTCTAACCTCGAAAAAAATTAAACTGAGCTTTAGGGAATTATCACGTGTTTGGTATTAAAAGAAAGGTCTTGACGAGCACATTACAAATATGTATATATATCTTATTGTTTAAGTCAACATATATGTTTAAAATGCGGTCGTATAGTCCGCGCGGTCCTGTCGTTGTAGTTAATTACTCGTTTAAGCAAATAAAAACCAACATTACGTTACAATATTAGATTATGAAGGTTATCTCTATCGAGAAACGGAAAACTATTAAATAAAAAATAAAGTTTAAAAAACTATAACCCGACTACGTAAAAAAGTGGTCTGAAAGGGACGAAACAAGAAAATAATTCAGATAGAAACACAGAAATGCATCGGTATAAAAATGGTCAAGGTAGAATCGTGTTCCATTAATAGTTTTTAATATTAAATAATATTTTGAATTATACGCTTAAGTAGGAGTACAAACCTTGTATTATGGTCTACTACCAAGTGTAAAACCAAGTATAAAATCCCTTAAATACGAACGTTAAACATCAAAAATTAATTTAGGAGACCGCATTGGGTATGAATTATAAAATTATCCCCAACATTGAATACAAGCCTTTTATACAAATTTATGGACCGTGTACGACAATATAATGACACTACTCGTTCCGCCCCGGCTTCGCTTGGATGCTATTTAACACTTGTATTTAAGTTAATTTTACATTCTAATTAACAACATCAACATTACTTTATATATGAATAATTTCTAAAGACAAACGCTTACACAGCTCGACATAAACTTCATATCCCATTTCAATCCCTTCAAGCTTTTTTTTACCCGACTACGGCGAAGCCAAAAGGATGGGTTATGATTTTGGCAGTCTATGTATGTATTTGTATGTTCCACTCTAGCCCCTAAACTACTGAACCAATTATCATGAGTGAGGTGTCAATAGATTCGTAATAATGGCGCGGGTGACATAGGCTATAAAAATTTTATGATTTTTTTTATGACGGAATTTAAACCTCAGATTAAAACTTCGAAAAAATTAAACTGAGCTGATAATCACGTGTTTGGTGTCAAAAGAAAGGTCTTGACGAGCACATTACAAATATGTATATATATCTTATTGTTTAAGTCAACATATATGTTTAAAATGCGGTCGTATAGTCCGCGCGATCCTGTCGTTGCTGTTATTTACTCGTTTAAACAAATAAAAGCCAACAATTACGTTATAATATTAGATTATAAAAGTTATCTCGATCGGGAAACGGAAAATTATTAAATAAAAAAATAAAGTTTAAAAAACTATAACCCGACTACGTAAAAAAGTGGTCTGAAAAGGAGGAAACAAGAAAATAATCAGATAGAAACCTAGAAATGTATCGGTATAATAATGGTCAAGGTAGAACCGTGGTCGCCTACTATGTCCGTTTCGTTTTATGTTATTAGTTAATTAAGTTTCAGACTAACTTTGCACTTCCGTTTTACCCCCATAAGGGATTATTTTCGAAAATATATTTTACCCCTATTTTATGACATCCAATGAAAAACCTCCATACTGAATTTCATTTGATTAACTTCAAAAACGGCAAAGTTTCATACTAACTTTGCACCCCCGTTTTACCCCCTTAGGGGGTGAATTTTAAAAAATCCTTCCTTAGTGCTCCCCTAAGTTATAAAAGGAACCGCTGTGCAAAATTTCAAGTTTCTAACCCTTATAGATTAAGCCCTGCGTTGATATGTCAGTCAGTCAGTCAGCTTCTCCTTTTATATATATAGATTAAAGTTTTATAACTTTTCAACAAAATTTTCCATTTAAAAAATAATGCTAAAATTAAAGTCGTATTTATTTCATGTAGTAATGTTTATCATTAATTCCAAAATTATGTAGATTTTGTAAAACGAAGGTTTGAAGGACAGATAGGGCGAAATTAAGGACATAATTTAAAAGAAACTTCAAATTAAAATTGATGAATTTATTTCTTACTTTAACATGGAATTTTCTTATGGAGCTATACATATCCATACAAATAAATAAAATTGAAGTGTCTGTTTGTAATATTAAAATAACCGCTTTTTACATGTAGACATGGTACCTATTACAATTTTTGTCTGTCAATTTGTTCCGGCTAATTTCCGAAATGGCTGGACCGATTTTGACGGGACTTTCACTGCCAGATAGCTGATGTAACTTAGGCTATTTAACATCTCGCTAAGACCCATAGGAGCGGAGCAACATGCGAACGAAGTCGCGCGGGTCGGCTAGAGTAGTAAAATAAATTACTACTAAACAAAAAATGAATAATATAGAATTGCCATGTTTGTTGCACGAATCACGTCAAAACGGCTGAACCAATAATAATGAAATTTAGTACACGTATACTTTAGAAGGTTAATTAACACATAGGATACTTTTTATTACCAAAAAAAGTACCGTTTCCGTGAGTGAAACAAAAAAGCTAATGAAAATTCTGTACAAATATTACGCATCATCTACCTTGATTTGGGAGATTACCCGAAATCATAAACAAATCGGGGTAATGGGGAGGATTTACAATGAAAGAATTTTTATTTATTTATATAGATACATTTATTAAATGTTTCTTATAATATTTACACAAAAACTATTGTCGTAAACAGTTTATAATTCTGAATTCCGTGTAGAATAATTTGGTTTAACGATTTCATAGAAATGACATCTCTTGTGTATTCGTTATCTGATCTGTTTTTGATGATAGCCTTTAATAGTCACCAGCGCCATTAAGCATTATACCTCTTTGAAAACCCTTAATGTTATTCGTTTTGTTTATAGATAGCTAGCGACCCATCCCAGCTTTGCGTATAATAAAGCATATTATGATACCTGTATGTATTTCATTATACTATTATTTGATTTTAATCAAACACGCGGCTAGTGCACAATAAAACACAAATCCTTAACAAATTATACACCTAACCATTACTCATGAATCACTCTATGTTTTAGAGAAAAACGCATGAAAATCCTTTCAGCAGTTTTTAAGTTTAACGCGAACAGACAACCAGCCGCGGCACTTTGGCGTTGTCATTATAAGAAAAATGTTTGTATTTGAAATAAATAAATTCTTCTATTAAAAAAAATTAGATTCTATTACCTAATACAACATATTATATACACAGTCACCAAAAAGAACGATCTTTTTAGTTCGCAATCCAATGGCGAACTAAATCGCCCTTTTAGTTCGTTAGTTCTTTTTTAAATAAAGGAAAAAAACCATATTATATTCTCAAAAGTGAAACATCGATGTTAGAAATAACGATGTTTATGAACAATTGATATTTCTATCATCACTTAAATAAATAAGTATGTATCGTTTTTTTATTAGAAATGAACCACTTTTTTATTTATTACACATTTAGTTTTATAGAAAACAAGTAGTCATATATGGATGAAACATAAACATCCCTAGAAGTAAATAATTCGATTTAAAAAAATTTAAGAACTAAGAGCGAGATCGTCGTCGAATTAGTTCGTATAGTTCACATAAAGAAGCGCTTTTTTGAACTAGGTCGTTCGCGAACTACCCAAGACTATAAAAGATCACATGAATCAAATTAACGAGTAGCTATAATATGTTTTTGTCCAAAGCAAACACTTGTATGTTTTAGAGGTCAGAGAATTAACAGTATTTCTTCCGCATCGTAAAACTTCATCATTGTGTTAATAGTTTCTAACCATTCACAAAAACCCCTAGTTGTCTAGTACCTTAACTTAACTATTTAGAAAAAGTATTTTATTTAAAAAAACCATTTACATATACTATTGCCTTTTGAAATGGCGCTCTACGAGTACACGGAGTGACGTCATGTTTCAAGTCACGTGATAAAATAAAGCCGAATTTATCTAGTAAAAAAAATTACATATTTTGTTAAATAATAACATTGTAAATCTTGAAACCATGATTCATTATCATCACAGCCCACTAATGGCTTACTCCTGAGTTGGGTATCTTCAGATTTAGGAGGGGGTTAGGCCATAGTCCAAAAAAAGAAGCCATGATTAATCATACGAAATTCTCATCCATTTTATTCTTAGTAAACACTACTCATGGTGTAATAGTAGTAAAATACGATAAATTCGCCCTGACTTCGCATTAGTAAGATTACAATCCAATCTATATCCTTTAATTGTTACTTAGAAATATTGCAGCTATCCATATCTAACAATTTTGAAAATTGATCAATCAGTACAAGTAGTTCTAGAGATTATCATCTAATTACAAAATGTGTTTCTTATGGTCATAAATAGCTTGTATTACTATATCTTATGGAACGAAGTTCCTTAAGGGGCGATGCGGAGGGGTAACCTAACCGAGAAAAAACGTCCGTAACGTAAGATTATTATTTTGTTTATACTGACATTTTTTATTTGTTCTATCATCAATAGTTTCCGCAGCGCATGCGATGAAAGACATTTTATGGTTATTTTTTTTACACCTTGGATGGGTTTTAATAAGAATTTCTATTTTATTTATGTATAGTCTTTGTATGATGGCTATACAGTGTCTAATGTATAGTCTACGTGATGACTGTTATTATTTTTATACATGTAAATAAAATAAAGTTGATAACTTTGTAAAATAGATTTTTTTTATTTTTATCAATAAAAAAATCATAATAAAAATGTATACCCGAATAATTATTCTCTTTATACCTCGAATAGAACTTAAAATTAATATTATTATAATAAGAAACTTCGTTCCTATCCGGTGTCCCACGACACCATTTAATTTTTTTTATGCCTATCGATCCTACTTCGTATTGGGATCAAAAGACTCTATAGGATCATTTATCATTATCATCGCATTTGTACGTTTTTCGTCACCTTAGGTACGTTAAAAATTCGAGTGATTATGGAGTTTGAGTGTGTGAGTGGCAGCAAAGCGGAAGAAGTGGCAGGCAACATCAACGACGTATACGGAGCGAACACTACTAACGATCGCACCATCCATTATTAGCTTGCCCGCTTCCGTTCTGGAAATTTCTACCTAAGAAATGAACCCCGTTGTCGACCGAAATTTTAGTTGGGAATGACGAATGAAAGGCGATTGTGGAAAGTAATGATTCTCAATCTACAGCTAAAATAGCAGCAGCTTTCGATGCTAGCATCAAAACAATATTGGTCCATTTGCGTTGAATTGACAAGGTAAAAGTTTGACAAATGAAGCAGACAGAGCGAAGCACGCGTCGAGTCGAGCCGTGCACTGTCCAACAGGCACTCAAACGAAGATATATTCAATCGCATTGCTACTTGCGACGAAATCCAGAGACCACGAAATACTACAGTACAGTCAGACTGTCGTGGGAGGTTACCGTGTGGGGGGGGGGTTTGCCGTAGGGTATATAAAGAGTCGAGACTGTCAAAATGGGTGAGCCTTCTGCTCGCCCGCCCCGCCCGGTGACGCTGTCGAGGCCATTAGGGCCAACAGCTTACTCAATCCGAAAAAAAAATTACAGAAGTGAGTATAACCCTACTCCAGCGCCACAGATGGCGATGATAATTTGATTATTTGATAATCGTTTACTATTTTCCGATATATATTATACTGTGTATTATAAAAGCTTGTTACTCGATTCTGTTCGATTCTTAATATGAGAGGTATCGAGAAATATCGTTTAATCACTACTTAGTGTAAGCAACAGTGTGTTGCCATGGTTACAAGATTATATAATTATTGTCAATATATTAATATTGTGAGCCAGCTCTCAAGTTAGCAATGAGCTCGATCAAATTACCTTACAAACAAAGAAAACTTCATCAGAATCGGTACTTTGTCTTGTGCGCTACGATACCATAGACAAACATACAGATCCACAGATACACACGTTAACCTTATAACATCAAGTCGTTGAAGCGTCTAGGGTTAAAGTAAAGTTTAAATATAATTCAGATCTCTTGAGAATAACTTTTAAGATTCAATAAGATCTTTACCCTAAAATTTTTTTATAAAAAAAATTTAGACTAAGACCGAGCGGTTCGGTTTTTCTAAACTTGTATACTCAAGGCCTTAATGACGCGAGTTCATTTTTTCTTCTAAATATGTAAGAAATATTTTCAAGCTTATTATGTAATGAAAAAAACATGAGAAAATATTCCATTAAAAATGTTATTTAGTACTAGTATCTGCTCGCGACTTTAACCGAGAAAACTTCATCAATATCCTTTTCTCACTACTTACTTTCCCTCTTACTCCTCTATGCTTCTTTCCGGGATAAAAAGTATTCGATAAGTCATAGTGAGAAGGGTATTAAAAACCACTAAAAGGGCGATATCGAATGGACTATTAATAAAACGCATCATATTGACAGGAACCTACGCAATGACTTGGACTTGTGACTGCTGGACTTGTTGTGTAGGGAGTTTTTTTTTTTAAGGGAGTGTTTTTTTATTATGGATGGACTTGTTCTTCTATGAAGAAGTCATTTTTATAACGGACCTGTTGTCCCTGACAGAGCTGTTGTTTTCTCACTTTTACACTTATGTGAAGATTGTTGAATCTTCTGTGATGCCGTCCTTCGCTATGCGAGGAGTTTCCCGACATCCGAAGGCCTGGTTGCTTCATTGAGAGGGCTGTAGGGATCACAACCCTTTGTTCTGTGCTTGCTGCTGATACTGCAATTCCAAAAGGATGGGTTTGCTTATTTTTCTTTTCATTTCCTTCGACCACACACATTTTACTAAACTTTTTACTACAAGGGCAAAAAGAGATAAGCCATTTTTGTTTTTGAAATAAAAGTTTTGGAATGTTGGTAGTGAAATTCTCTTTTTTTCCCTCGACACCCCTTACAATTTAAAGAAAGAAGAGTTCCACAAATACACAATTTGTGCAATTACAGTTACACAAATGAAACACTCACCTCCACTGCCCAGGCTCACTGTTTGATTCTATCATTAACTTAACATAAACCTAAGAAAAACCTAAGTAAAACATTATTAAATTAAACTTCCATTAGCACGTCTTTAAACGATGTTCACTCAAAACAGTACTCGTTGAACTAAACTTTGATACGCCGAGACGGGGAATATAAAGTGACGAAACAGTGGTAGGAGCACCCCTCCACTAGTGGGAATAATAGTGAATAGAATCGCCAGACAAACACGAACCAAAAGTCATTGAGTTGAGACAGCGGAAGTGGTATTAAATATTATCCCAACCTAACCGACGCGCTGACGTGTATTTGCTTTTTGTGGGATAAAAACTTATAGGCTACTTTATTAAATAACTGTGTGCAAAACAATTATGATTTTAGTATAATGTTAAGTGTAGTCGTAAATATATTAAGCAGAAAAAAAATTAATATAACAAAGTTGACCTTCTGTACTCGAATCCGCAATATTTCAATTCCGTGTATTGTAATCAAGCAATTACATGATCATCTTAATAAATCAAAATAATGTTATACTCGAAGTATTTATTATCTTTACTTAAGTATATAGGAGCTATACTTAATGTGACCATATGTCCCATTTGAACGGGATAGTCCCGTCCGTTTCGGAACGTAACACTGTCCCGTTTTTCAGAATCGCGTTATAAAGACAGGCCGATCCCTATTGTTAGCAACACTGTTTATAAAGTAGTAGTAGCGGGTAGATAATTTTATATTATGTGAAGTATACCGATGTGAAGACAATATATAACCTTTAGTGTGATAGATTAGACTCAGTCTCTAGTGTTATAGTGTCGTGGTTAAGGTCACCCTTCTTGAGGTCCACGTAAGTTTACTTTATTATCTATTGTCGTTGGCGAGGTCGAGTGGTGAAGATGCGAGTTAATATATTATGAAAAATCTCTATGACACTATTGCATAGAATTTTTTAGAAAATTCTAAGGATACCTCATAACTTCACCTACCAAATGGAAGGTTATGAATTTTATGATTATTATTTGTTTCTTTTTTGTGAGACTACCGTCGACAGTATGATTTGTCTGTTACAAATACCCGAGGAGTAATTGTTTTGTTTGATTTCATTTTGTCTTTTCACCCGTAGATGTCTGAAAGACTCCCGTCCCGATAAGGGTAAAAATAATGGTCACTATAGCTTTAGCTATACTGCGCAGTAACACTCGAAATATAATAATAACATGCGCTTTGTGAGTAATCCGAGTAGTGTCTGGGGCTTGAGATCTAGGAGCAGGTTTAAAGATTCACTATCCACTCCTCGCGATGACTATTTATGAGGTAGACCTTACATCACAATAAACTACACTATTTACATTTCTATCGATAATGTTTAATGTATAAAATTACTTGTCAAACTGTCTCCAACATATTGAGAATAAGGTTCTATACTGTCTGATTGACTTCCTTACAAGTATCAAAATATGCAGAAACGGCCATATCTATTGACTGTGTACATTGAGATATTTCATTTTTTCGCAGCTCCAAGGAACTATTCGCTTAAACTCATGCAATCTTGAGAAAAAAACTTTTCACATTCAAATTTAATATTTAGAAATCAGACTCATAATTGGTTACTAGCACAATAAATCAAACAAATCCATGAAAAGTACATTTACAAGGCGATGACTGAAAATCTAAAACATTTAATATAAAGTAAATTTGTTATCTCGTTCATAATTTTTTTCAAAGTACACCTATGTTTAGAAATGTCTAGTCAAATCTTGATAAATTGTGTCCTTTAAGAAGCTCTAAGCCTTTTGATGTTTTATCACGCGTATTTAGAAATCTGGATTTCTTGGGAAAAGCCACAAGAGGCCGAGTATGTGATTCTGGACCAAACTTAAGGACCACCTTTACATGATCAAGACATTCACCATCCAATGCTCAACCTTACATGATCCTCGATAAGGGACACCTTAAATACTATAATAGATACTTTCTTGCTCAAAGTTTCTCTCTTCCTATGCACATGACAACTAAGTAGTAAACAAGAACAATCATGTCTCTTTTTAATACCTATCATCAAAGGTCAAAGTTAACCGTGACTCCTCCTGTAGATCCCTAGGACATTGCATGCTTTCCTATTGCTTGATATTTAAAAGCAAATGATATTTTTTATAAATGATACGCTGTAAAAAAAAAGAATTTTTATAACTTTCACCTTATATCATAAAAGGTCTGACAGTATTACGCGGTTCCTGAAATTTGAACTCATCCCTAATTTTACCTTCTTCGTAAAAGTTATAGTTTTCATTTTTGGCAAAATATTTCTTTATTACGTTTATCTTATTTATATACTGAGGTATAGTTGGGGTAGGATAATAGTGAAGGCCGTGTTGGGCTATAATTAGGGTAGGTTAATGATAAAGAAAATTAATTGTCACATCCGTAGCTTCATTTTAAAGTTCAACGATTTTTAACAGTCTCAAACGAGTGACGCCAGCGCCATATTTCCAATTTGTTGATTTACTTCTCCCACTAGTAGAGGGGCATTGCGACCATTGTCTAATCCCTATATATTCCCCGACTTCTTACGTCATATTTATTGTGAGTCCCTACATTGCATTTAGATGTGTTAACACAACCTTAGGTTAGGTTTATGTTAGGTTAGGTTAGCCTAGAGGTCCGAAGTTTTTCCGGGGCGAATTATGGTCATCGCCCTGGAATACCTAGGGGAGCGGTTTCGGGATCTTTTTAACCGTTGTCTCGAGAATGGCGAGTTCCCGAAATCGTGGAAAGAGGGGCGATTGTGTCTGCTGCCGAAGGAGGGCCGGCCACTGGGCTCCCCAGCGGCATACAGGCCAATAGTGCTGCTGAATGAGACGGGTAAACTGTTTGAGAAAATTCTCGCTGCCCGTCTTGTTCGACACCTGGAAGAGGTGGGGCCGGATCTTTCGCCTTATCAGTTCAGGTTTAGGCCTGGTCGGTCTACCATCGATGCCTTGTCCCAACTAAAACGAGTTGCCTCAGAGGTGGTGCGGGAAGGAAACGTGGTTCTGGCCGTCTCCCTAGACGTGGCAAATGCCTTTAACAGCCTCCCCTTTGAGACTATACGAGAGGCGCTTCGGTTCCATAGAGTGCCTCTCTATCTCAGGAAGATGTTGGAGGCATATTTGGAGGAGAGAAAGGTCATATGGGAGGGGGCCAATGGGGGGCTGCAGCAACGACAGGTGAAGCGGGGTGTTCCTCAGGGCTCGGTTCTTGGCCCGATCCTGTGGAACATCGGTTTTGACTGGATCCTGAGAGAGCCTCTCCTTGACGGCATGGCTGTCATATGTTACGCGGATGACATCCTGGTAATGGCGAAGGGAGGATCCTTTCTGGAGGCGGCTAGGCTGGCCGGGGCTGCGACATCTCTAGTTGTGGACCGCATAGAGAAGCTGGGCCTGAGGGTCTCCATCTCAAAAACGGAGGCCCTCCTATTCCATAGTCCGCAGAGGGGCCCCCCACGCGGGGCACACATCACCGTCCAGGGCGTGGAGGTGGAGATCAAAGCCCAGATGAGGTACCTCGGCCTGATTCTCGATGGCCGATGGACTTTTCGGGCTCACTTCAGTGACCTCGCCACCAGACTCGTCAACTCGGCGGCCGCACTGGGCAGACTGCTGCCCAACAAGGGGGGACCGAACTCCCCGTGTCGGCGTCTTTACGTCGGCATTGTGAGGAGCATGGCACTGTATGGGGCACCCGTATGGGCGGACGCAATCACTGCTAAGAACAGGGCCCTCCTGCGGAGGCCACAGAGGGTCATAGCTGTGAGAGCGATACGGAGTTACCGGACAGTGTCATGGACGGCGGTCACACTGCTTGTGGGCGACCCACCCTGGGAACTCCAGGTGAAGTTGCTCGCAGCAGTATATAGTTTCCGGGCGAGTCTTAGGGCGAGAACTGAGACGCCCCGAGGGGAGGAGGTCGAAAGGATCAGGGATCAAGCCCAGCGAGCCCTGATCCAGAGGTGGGAGGAGGATCTGAGGTCCCCCATTGCGGGGATGGTGACAGTGGAGGCAATACGCCCGCACCTCCATCGCTGGCTCGGCAGGCAGCACGGCGTCCTGACTTACCGGCTTGTGCAGATACTCACCGGGCACGGCTGTTTTGGACGGTATCTGCATAAGATAGCTCGGAGGGAGGTGATGCCGGTCTGTCATGAGTGTGGTGCAGCGGAGGATACGTCACACCACACCGTGGCTGAATGCCAAGCATGGGGTCCTCAGCGCCAAGCCCTATGGTCGACAATTGGTGGGGACCTCTCATTGTCGAGTGTGGTTGGGGCCATGCTCGAAGATGAAAGGAGCTGGTTGGCAGTGGCCTCCTTTTGCGAGTCGGTAATCTCGCTAAAGGAGGCCGCGGAAAGGGAACGCAAGGCTCATCCTCTGGCTGACCCGATCCGCAGACGTCAGCCGGGCGGTAGGAGGCGCAGATACGCGCATCTTCTTCCTCCCCCGGACCACAGCGGGGGCGTGTCTTCCGTACCCGGGACACGTCCAGGGCGGGCAGGCCTGCTTTAGAGTGGGCCGACCGTCGAGGCGTCGCGGTAGAATGCGAATAGCGACCCCGTGGCGCCTCATTTTTGACGGAGAGGGTATCGCAGTAGGTTTAGTGGGTAGGACGGCGCTTACCGCTGGCGAGTCCCACATAACCATTCGATCCCCCAAATGATCGGGTGGTTTGCGTAAATGCATTCCCCTGCGACAAAAAAAAAAAAAAAAAAAAAAAAAAAAAAATTCGATCCTGGGCACACACCTCTGACTCTGAGTTATGTGTGTTTAAGCAATTAAATATCACTTGCTTTAACGGTGAAGGAAAACATCGTGAGGAAACCTGCACTCCTGAGAGTTCTCTAAAAGTTCTCAAAGGTGTGTGAAGTCTGCCAACCCGCACTGGGCCACTGGGCAGTGGAGGTGAGTGTCGTAATTACATAAAGGGATACATAAGCCTGCATCTTGGTCACAAGTCCAATATGGTCAAAAAATTTTAAAAACATATATTTATTTTGCATGCATGCTCACTATTAAAATACTATTTTTTCAGTGCAAAAAAGTCTAGAACCTCTAGTAAAATGAGCAAGATCTCCAGACTAAGATCAAGACTAGAAGTATTTGGGCAAGGACCAAGACTAAGACCAAATTAAATAGAAACACGATCTTAGTTTGCTCATCACTTATTATTAAAAAAAGTACTTAGAAATAACACCAAATTGTATAAATATTTATTTTCTATATCAAGTAATTATCCTTGTTATGTAAATGAATCTATACAAATATTATAAATCTGAAGAGTTTGTTTTGTTGAACGGGCTAATCCCTGAAACCACTAGCTCGAATTCAAAAAGTCCTTTTGGGTTGGATAGCCCATGTCTTGAGGAAGATTATAGTCTAAATAAGATTACGCTTCAATCCATGGGAGCATCAAGGAAAGATGCTCTATTTCTTTGGAGACTCTATTTCTTTTGCTTCGCTTCCGTTGTGCGCTGCGTAAACGGCGATAAGTTTCGGCTCCTTTAGAATTGTATGTATAGTGCCTATGCCCCACTCTCTCTCTCTATCTCATACTCTCTCTCTCTCTCTCTCATATGACGCAGACGAAGTCGCTTGGGTCAGCCAGTATCTAATATTTATGTGGTTGAATTTGTGGACTACATTGGTTTGACAGCTCAGCCTTCAGAAATATATTACAAATGCCTTTATCCCTTTCTCTCTCTCTCCCTCTCTTATTTTCTCTTTCTCTCTTATGTGATGCAGACAAAGTTATGCGGGTCAGCTAGTATCTAGTATTGATGTCGTTGGAATGTACCTTTTCGTTCTGTTATCAAATCTCAATAATATCTGTATAATCATTCATAACATAACCTTGAAGGTCAAAATCGACATCATTTGTTTACATATTACTTAGATTCTTATGACGATAACAAAAAGGTGTTAATTAGCAACTGAACAGATTTATAAAGAAAATTTAAAGGCTATATTTTACTTACATTGACTGAATAATAATCTCTGTCTTTTGATCTTCACATTGATATTATAACATATTGATATTATTAGCAGATATTGGCAGTTTAAACAACCGTCAATTTAGAGCTAGACGCGACGTCACAAATCACAATCAATTATAATTAATCAATGGTGAATATATAGTGACGTTTGTCTTTTATAGAAATATATATTGTGACAACCATTGGAAAATAACAACTAAACCACAAGTACTGTGACGTCACAACCTATAAGATTAATCGGTGCTTGTGAAAACATTAATGGGTAGGATATTACTGCCATTAAATTGTTAGATTGTTGAAACTGCTGCCATTAATTGAGAGCAATCTACACAACATATGTAATTGTTAATGAATATTGGATAGGGAGTTACAGTATTGTAACAATTTTTCAATACCAAAAAAACAACGTGCAGTTTTTACCTAAACGAAACGCTTGTTGGTATTGTATAGTATACTGTGACGTCACAAAATATTCTACTACTTAATATAACATTTTCTACCATTATGGAAAAATTATGGTGATGATTTCTGAATTTTTTAGAGTCAATATGTTCTGAGGATCATAATAAAAAATGCGTAGAGTGAAACTTTTAGTAGAATTGTATTTTTCTTCTTCGTTTAACTGTATGATTTTAAACGTTTATCCGTATTGGTATATTTAATATTTCAGGTCATATACTTATACTACCGTTATTGGCCCACTGCTGAGATCTTCCTCAGAATGAGGAGGATCTTTAGGCCATAGTCCACCACCCTAACTCAGTGCAGATTGGCAAACTTTACAAATCTTTTGAGAATTCTCCAGAGCGCAGGTTTTGTTACGATATTTTCCTTCACCGTTACATCAACTTATATTTAATTGCTAAAAACACACATAACTCCGAAAAGACTATCTAGACTATCAGTTCTATTAGTCTTTTTTAGATTTTAATATTTAGATAAACGGTCATGTATAGCATTTAAAGCGAGCGTGACTAAAAATTATTTCAACCTTGAAATTGCTGAAGTAATTGCTCACCGGTTTTAGTATCTATAGTAATTTCTATTCAGTGGTCCGTGCTCTGTGTTACATTAAATATAATCTGTGTATCTGGGGTTAGGCTTAAAGTTTCATAATAGTCATAGTTTTTCCTACACCAAGAGAATTTTGAGTATCCGTTAAGTATATACGCAAATATTATATTTTAAATGACTTATCACTTGTAGGTAATATCTATTTTATTATCACTTGCGTTGTCACATTGTAACTCAACGACTTTTGTTGGTCTGTGATTGGCCGATTAATCCCCACTAGTGGAGGGGTTCCTTTCTCGGTAGACTAAAGTTTGGTCCATCTTTGAGTGAACATAATCTGGATTGGCGCTAGTGGAAGTGTAAAAATAGTATTATGTTGCTGTGTTAAGCCTCTCTGATTAAGGTCACGAAGTTCCCTGCCCCTTGATCAAAGGTCAAGTATACTCCCGAATAAGCTACTTGCCATCCATCCATCCTTGAATAGTATTCATTGGCAAAGGTGGTGATAAATAAATAACAAGTTTGTGATGGTTGGCACGACACTTTTGGAAAGGTCTCAAAGTGCCAAATATGATTAACTATCAGTTAAAATATCTGTTGAATAAAACTATCCAATACTTGGAAATTATGACAGACATCCTTATGTCGTAGATATTAACTGACAGTTATCGGATATTATTAATAAAAAAGTGTATGTTAACTCACTAGATAACTCAAGAGATGCTGGACCGATTTTAATAAAATTTGGTATAGAGACAGCTTGGAGCTTAAAAAATTACATAGGCTACCGTTTATTCCGAAAAAAAGGCTCAAACTCTACATAGGGGATGAAAGTTTATATGGAAGCTCTTCATATACAAAATGTAGAATTAATTATAAACAGGATAAAATTAACCCCAACGAACCCATGGCGTGTCGACTAGTATTACATAAATTGTCATACAGCTTTTACTCGTATATATTCTGATTGATATCATTAAAGCGCCTAAGTTTCAAGGAATTCCGTTTCACATCACTAACAGCATTAGAATCTAGGACTCACTTATCGAATGTAGTCCAATTTCGTGGTCATTTGGAGAGCTCAGCTAAACTGGCTTCTACAAAGTTAGGGGTGCTTGACAAGTCAAGACTGTATTTCACACTTGGACACTTTCAATTTACAAGTACTGTACTCATCTTTAGGTTGGTGCACCTCAATACCAATTCCTGAGCCACTTACACCGATTAAGATAAAATTACACACTGTGTGCAATTTGATCTGACCTGAGAGACAGGATGGTTTCAATCTCAATTTAAAACCTCAGTATTTATTCTCTATATCTGTAGAACAAACTTTCCTATATAAACTTTCATGCTTTATTTCAACCCCTGTCAAACCTTTTTTTGAGATAAAAAGAAACCTTTGTCATTTTCCAAGCTTTAGTCCATTTCTATACCAAATTTAATTAAAATCGATCTAGCAATTCTTGAGTTATAAATGATGTTACCAAACCCACTTTGTATTGTAAAAATATGAGATTATATTTTATATTATTTGTAAGTTTGTAAGGCTACTGTTACACATGCTTATTACTAGCACGAAAGCATGCTATTATTGAGCAAATGTACAGGACATGTTACTATTGAGCATGCTACTTAGTGGCATGCTGGATAATATCCTATCTTTAAGCATGCTAGTTGATGCGGGGGTGGATGGAGCTTAATGAGCATAGTATCGATCTTGTCTGCAAGGTGCACGCGCTTCCTATTCCTTTTTTTCCATGGTCAGTAAAAGTATAACTTTATTCAGATCCATGCGGATGGCTGTTAGATTTTCCATAATTTTGTTTGAATTAGCAGAGAGCATGCTATCAAATTGCATGTGTATTGGAGTGTTTGCTTTGAGCATGCTTAATCAGGGGCATACTTAAAACGAGCATGCTTATTGCTAGCAAATATAAACAGTTCACAAGCATGGTCATAATAAGCATACTTATAGAACGTCTTTTAGCATGCTATTTTAGAGCATGTGTAACAGTAGCCTAATAGATGATGGTGTTAGTTTGTCTATCACACAAGACTTCAACTAGACAACATTTTGCCCTTCTCGCTCCGAGGCTTGTTAACGCCGCTGCCACGCTGGGGAGACTTATGCCTAATTTGGGAGGTCCGGAGTCACCATGCCGACATCTTTATGCCGGTATTGTAGGTAGTATGACATTGTATGGAGCACCTATATGGGTTGATGCTCTCACCACTCACAATAAGACTCTTCTGCGAAGACCGCAAAGAGTCATAGCGGTGAGAGCTATTCGAGGCTACCGCACAATCTCATGGACGGCTGCCACACTACTCGCGGGCGATCCACCCTGGGAACTTCGGGCGGAAACGCTCGCAGAAGTGTATCAGCTTCGGTTGGACATAAGTAGGACTGGAGAGCGACTGACAAAAGCAGAGACCGCTAGGATTAGGGCTCTTGGCCATCAAGCTTTAATACAGCGATGGAAAGCATGTCTGGAGTTTCCTACCGCAGGCAGGATGACAGTAGAGGCTATCCGGCCACACCTTCATCGTTGGCTTGAAAGAAAGCATGGCATTCTCACGTTTAGAATGACTTCGATACTTACCGGACACGGGTGCTTCGGCAAGTATCTGTGTCAGGTCGTAGGAATAGAGGAGGAGCCAATCTGTCACGGCTGTGGTTCATCAACCGATACAGCTCACCACACTGTCACAGAATGTAGCGCGTGGGAGCCTCAGCGCTATCTATTGTCATCTACCTTAGGGGCGGATCTCTCGTTGGCAAGTGTGATCGGTGCTATGCTTGATAGCGAGAGGTGCTGGAGAGCGATGGCTTCCTTTTGTGAGGATGTCATGATGGTAAAGGAGGCCGCGGACCGAGAGCGAAGGGATAACGCCCATGTCGAGCCTGTCCGCAGAAGCAGAGCAGGACCTAGGAGAAGGCGTTACGCGCTACTTATGCCCCAGACATAAAAGTTTGGATGTGGTGCCAATGCGGGCGCCGTCAGAGTGTCACGGTAGAATGCTACCGCGATCCTGTGGCATTCCTTTCTTGACGGAGAATGGAATCCGCTGGGGTTTAGTGGGTAGGACGGCAATTGCCGGAAGTCCCACATAACTTCCACTTGTGGGAGTATGCGTAGATGCATTCCCCAGCGTCAACAAAAAAAAAAAGTTTTGCTATCTATGTTAGATAGTAGACACTGTATTAAGGTTTTAAACGTTAGTAACATTATTTCTATTTTTTTGTTAACCTAACTGTATTAGGATTAAAAATTAGACTTTGTATAGGTTGGACGTTTTAAACAATATATTATACTCGTAATATATAATAGGTGAAGATATTTATTTGAATTTATTATTCTATACTAGTATTATAAAGCTGAATATTTTGTTTGTTTTGATGCGCTAATCTCAGGAACTACTGGCTAGGATTGAAAAATTATTTTAGTCTTGGATAGTCCATTTATCGAGGAAGGCTATTCGCTATAACATCAACATCACGATACGATCCATAGGAGCGGATCTTTATTAAATTAAAATTGTATTATAGGTGCTAAGGCTCCTCCCTCACTTATGAGCTGCAAACGAAGTCGCATATGTTGGCTAGTTGTGTAAGATTAAATATTTAACTTATTTAAATATTTAATTATTTGCATAAATATTGTGTATAATGTAACAAAAAGTTGTATAAAGTTTAAATATGAAAATACTAATAACCTCCGCTTGACGCATTTAATTTGCTGGATTTATTTAAGGTTTTTTATTTATAATAAATGAATTGCTAAATTCAACTTTTGATATGTAATTATCCGATATTTTATTCGATTATTTAATAATCAAGCGATGAGATATTTGTAAGCTTTTTTTGGATCTTAACTAAATAATAAATTACTAGTCTGACAGTTAATTTATATCAAATATAATTATTTTTTAACAAAAAATAGAACCGACTTCAAGCAAGCAACGCTGAAAAAAAGGGAAAAATAATTAAGATAACTACTTAAAATTAAATCGGTTAGGGCACAAATGAATATTTTTTTTGGAGTCGGTGCCAGCGAAGGCTAACGAAGTAAATGTAAGCGAACGTATAAAGAGGGAGTATATGTGTCAATTACGTAGTTTAATAAAATTTGACGTTGACTGCAAAGAATTTCAAAATCGAACTGTATTTAAAATTCGATTTTGTGATTAGCTGGTACAGGAGGGGAGAAGCTTAAGTGTGCGACCCGAATGCGGGCAGACGCGTGAGGGCAGACGTCGTTGACGGTTGTGTCTAATATTTAAATTTTCCATGCACTTTAATGCAATTAGTTCTTTAATCGTGTTCGATAGCGGTTTCTTGATATTTGGTTGTAGATGTGGATTGTAGTTATTTAGGTTTATTTCGGATTTAATTTAGGGTTAATTAAGGTTCGTTTTAGGATAAATTTAGGTTTATTTTAGGATTAATTAAGGTTTATTTTAGGTTTAATTGTCCTTTATTTTGGGTTAAATTTAGGCTTCTTTTATGTATGATTAGGTCAATTATATTAGGTTTGTAAATTTATTCTATATCGCTTATGGTCTTTGTTTCATTAATCTCTATTGTATAGCAATTATTTGTAATTATTTTGTCACATAAAAATTGTAAATATTTCATGGCTGGCACCGACTCCAAAAAAAATATTCATTTAATCGATTTAATTTTAAGTAGTTATCTTAATTATTTTTCCCTTTTTTTCAGCGTTGCTTGCTTGAAGTCGGTTCTATTTTTTGTTAAAAAATAATTATTTCTTGCTTTTTTTAATTTTGCATTCCGTAATAATTCTATCTAAGACAACATGGGAAGACCTACTAAACACGCGGCCTCTATGAGGAAGCGCCGTTTAAATGAAACAAATAAAGAAAAAGAGAAACGTTTATCTCAAAGTAAGAAATCTACTTCCGAATCAATTTCAAAAGAGACTAGTGAATTGCGTGAAAACAGGCTTTCGAAAATGCGGACTTACAGTAAAAAAAAATTAAAAAACGAAAAAATGGAAAAACATGCACACCGTTTAAGTTTGATACACAAGCGTTTATCAAATGAGACGAAAGAGCAACGTGCCCACCGTCTCAGTTTGATTCAAGATCGTCTATCAAATGAGTCGGAAGAGCAACGTGCCCACCGTCTAAGTTTGATACACAAGCGTTTATCAAATGAGACGGAAGAGCAACGTGCCCACCGTCTGACTTTGATTCAAGAGCGTCTATCAAATGAGTCGGAAGAGCAACGTGCCCACCGTCTAAGTTTGATACACAAGCGTTTATCAAATGAGATGGAAGAGCAACGTGCCCACCGTCTCAGTTTGATATACGAACGTTTATCAAATGAGACGGAAGAACAACGTGTTCACCGTCTCAGTTTGATCCACGGACGTCTTTCAAATGAGACGAAAGAGCAACGTGCCCACCGTCTCAGTTTGATTCAAGATCGTCTATCAAATGAGTCGGAAGAGCAACGTGCCCACCGTCTGACTTTGATTCAAGAGCGTCTATCAAATGAGTCGGAAGAGCAACGTGCCCATCGTCTAAGTTTGATACACAAGCGTTTATCAAATGAGACGGAAGAGCAACGTGCCCACCGTCTCAGTTTGATATACGAACGTTTATCAAATGAGACGGAAGAACAACGTGTTCACCGTCTCAGTTTGATCCACGGACGTCTTTCAAATGAGACGGAAGACCAACGAGCCCATCGTCTCAACTTGATTTACAAGAGACTATCAAATGAGACAGATGAGCAACGTGCCCACCGTTTAGCGTTGATCCACGATCGCTTATCGGACGAAACACCCGAAGCTCGTTCGGTTCGACTTAACGTTATGAAAGAAGCCAGTTATGTTCGTAGGCAAATAACCAGTGAACAATCATTCCAAACAGCAATTAATGTTTTCGCCGATGTTTCATGCGCTGTTTGTAAAAAAACGATTTATCCACAACAACGTTTTAATTTACAAGCAGATTTTTATAGAACACTGTTACCCGAAGAACTGATAGGGAAAATAATTACGTGCTCCCGATGTAACAATAGCATAAAGAAAAAGAAAATTCCCCCAACTGCATATTGGAACAAAATGATGCCCGCAGAAATTCCACCTGAACTAGCTAATTTATCGTATTTTGAGGAAAGGTTTTTGAGTCGTATTATTCCGTTTTTGAAAATTGTAAAACTTAATAACCGCTTTAGTCAAAATTGGTGTAAGGGACAGGTCATTTTATTTGCCAAGGATGTCATAGAAATAGCTGAACAGTTGCCATTGACGCCACAGCAAGCTGGTTTAGTTCTGGTTGTGGAGAATTTAGACAATATTTTATCGTCTAAGGAATTTATTGTAGATATGCGTAAATTAAATACAGCTCTGACTTGGTTGATTTCCAATAACCACCTATACAAAGACGTTAAAGCATATTTTAAAAGTAATGAAAATATTACACCGTTGGTCCAAATATCTGATAATCATGAGATCAAAGAGTATCATCACCAACCAGGCGAGTTTGTTGTTGCCGCAGAAGATCCCTCAAACCATTACGTCATTTTAAATAAGGACATGGCGATTTTACGTGGGTCATTTCACCAAGGTGACTTAAGATTCAGCTCATCTCGAGGTAAGCAATGCACAGGAATGGCGGCTGTTGCTTGTGTAGCATTCAGTATATTAGAACCAAATACGTGGGCCAGGAGTGACATCGATTATATTTTAATCATTGGGGATAAATATTACAATGAATGTATTGCTGCCAGAAATAGTCCTGCACCCGGTGAAATTAATACTGACTACCTCGCATTGAGAGATCTGAAGTCAAGACTAATTTACAATAGACAAAACGCAGATATTTCAGTTCTTGAAGAAACTAATAACAACGGTCATATTGATAATGATAATAGTTCAGATGGCTTTCCTAACTTAAAAAATGCTCTAAGTAGTTTTTTCAGAGAGCATTTGAATGGGATCCTTACAGCAAACTCTATCTCGGTAGCAGTACACTGTAGTACTTTGACTGACGATCAAACGTACTGGTTGTTTGACTCTCATGCACGTGGTCCCAAGGGAGCTCCAGCTCCAAGAAATGGTGCCGCTTGTTGTATTCGCTTTAATAATTTGCATGATTTGCATACTGTTTTGCGGCGCAATTTATTTATTTCACCAAATAAAATATCAGGTGGCAATCTTCGTGATGATCTTAATGTATTTTCTCTAACAGCAATAATTATCAGTCTCGACCATCAAATACAAACATTTAGGCCCGTATTGGATAGTTCGGTAACAGCATGTATAGAGAGTCCGACATATACACCTAAAAGCAATTTATTTACACAAATCATTAAGTCTTTCCAAAGAAAGAATCCACCAGGATCATCCGAAAAATCAGATAACCAATCGACGCTACCAGCACAAAATTCCATGACCATTTGTATAGAATCCACTAGTATGCTGCGAGATGTTGACGATAATATACCAAATTTAGAAAATATTGTTAATATTAATAGTTCCAATACAATAAGGTTGGCCGCCATATCAAGGAAAACTGCACCGCCCTTGCATGTGGAACGAGAAAGCCGTATGGAAGAATTATGTTGGTATTTTCTTTTCCCGGATGGTAAAAATGGTTTTGGCGAGGAAAGAGAAAATCCAGTAACGCCCCTTGATTATTTCCAAAATAGAATTATGTGTGATGACAAAAGGTTTAATAGGAATGAATATTTATTTTACGCTCTATCTATAGTCGAATATTTCCGTACAAAATCAAGTGTATCTGTATCATGTAGGATGCGACAAGGACATGGAGAGCACACACCTCTTGGAATTGTGGACAATGTTCATCTGACTATGAGAAATATAAGAGGATCAGTATCATATTGGCAGAAATCTTGCTCTGAACTTATTGCAATGGTTAGAACATTAGGGCCTCCAACGTGGTTTTTAACATTTTCCTGTAATGATCTGAACTGGCCTGATATGATAAAAGCGTTACTAATCGCTGATGGACGTGATGTCGATGATGCCAAACTTCTGACGTTTCTGGACCGCTTAGAACTAGTTCAACGATATCCAGTGGTGGTAGCACGACAGTTCACACTTCGCGTTAACGCTCTCATGCGATTCTTAAAACATAATCAAGATTGCTTGGGAGGTCCTATTGAAGATTTTTGGTACCGAGTGGAGTTTCAGAATCGTGGCAGCCCACACTTGCACATGTTTGTATGGTGTTGTAATGTTCCAGATTTCTCAACACCACAGGGAATAGACGTAATTGAAAGGGTAGTTTCATGCTCACTACATCCTAATGATCCTGAATTACTTAAATTAGTCAAGGATTTGCAGATTCATAAACACACTTTGACTTGTAAAAAAAATCGCCAACAAGAGGGTTGTCGCTTTGGATTTCCAAAACCAGCTACTGATAATACTATTTGCCTAGGGCCAGATGAAGCACTTGCTAACAATGGACGATTCTGTGTGTTGAAGAGAACTTCAGAAGAAAGCTTGGTAAACAATTATAATGCAGTTCTTTTACGTTTGTGGGAGGGTAATATTGACGTGCAACCATGTGGTAGTGTCACCGCTGTAGCGTACTATGTTGCAAAATATGCAAGTAAATGTGAGCCACATGATACAGGTGATGTTATACGAGACGCTATTTCGAAGGCTAAGAGAAGTGGTGGTGATGTTTGGCAACAACTATTTTCAGTATCAATGGTTATCTTAAATCAACGTTTGGTGAGTGCACCAGAATGCGCCTACAGATTATGCCATCTTCCATTAAAAATGTCATCAAGAAAAAGCGTTTTTATCAATAGTTGCAGGCCAGAGGAACGTTACAGACTTCTAAGGTTCGACAGTGATGAAACTAGTATTTTCAATAATATATTTGATCGTTATGTGTTACGTCCAAATGAACTAGCGGAATTAAGCCTTGCTGAATTTGCCGTCCGTTTTGAAACTATTTTTAATACCAGATGGACAGAGGACGATGGTGATGCGGAACTAAGAGATGAAGATACTACGCCTGTGAGGTATATTACATTGCAGGACAATACAAGAATGCGTGTACGAAATAAGCCGGCAGTATTACGTACACGTTACTATACAATTAATAGTGACAAGGAAGCATACTATTACAGCTTAATAGTATGCCACATACCATTTCAAAACGAAAGCAAGTTATTATTAGACAATGAAACTGCTGAAAACTGTTTTATAAGACGCCAAAGAGACTTTCGTCCGTTGCAAGGTAACGTCAGTGCTGAACAATTTGCTCATGCTGAACAAATTATTCAACAGGCTCTTGCTCAAATTACAGCGCTTAATGCTGCGCGGGAAACCCCTGACGATTACGCCCCCGTATTATGTGCAGGTGAAAAAATTGTAAATGACGACGATTCCTTCTGCGAAGACATTGGAGAACGAGCCGTTATGCCAAACGACTTGTTCCTAGAGTGCGTTCGACAATTAAATATCCAACAGAGGGATTTATTTCAAAAAGTTTCAACTACTATAGAAAAAGATTTAAATAGAGAAGAAAGTCAATTACTACTTTTTATTACAGGTGGTGCTGGTAGTGGAAAATCTTTTTTGTTGAAATTGGTCGTAGAGCATATAAGACGTTGGTACGCCCCGACAGTAGATGCACTGATGAAACCTTACTTTGTAGAAGTAGGGTCATTAACAGGGGTTGCAGCTCGTCAGATATTTGGCAAAACACTACATAGTATTTTCTTACTTCCGATTGAGAAAGGAAATACTATGACATACAAAAAAATTACGGGACAAAGACTTGAAAATGAAAGACGTAAATGGCGACATATAAATTGGCTTATTATTGATGAAATTTCCATGGTATCATATGAAAATCTCAGGATAATTCATTTAAGACTACAAGAGTTCAAAAATAACAACAAATTATTCGGTGGAATTAACATTTTGCTCTTTGGTGATATTTTTCAGCTTCCTCCTGTGAAAGGTCATTGGTGTTTTATGCAGCCCTCTTGCTTCTCAGCGGAAGTCAATTTGTGGCATCTATTTTCTATTTGTGAACTGACATTAAATATGCGTCAACGCAATGACAACGCATTTATAGATATATTGAACAGTTTACGGGTAGGGGAACTGACGACGGCTCAGCTAGAATTGTTATGCGAGCGACGACACGTGCCTTTAATTGGCGATTTTACAGATGGAGTCGCAGTTCGTATTTTTCCCACGATTAGGCAAGTTGACATTTACAATGAAAAAATGAGCAAGGAAACTGCAAAATCGCACCGTGTTTATAAAATTAAAGCTGTGGACGAATCTCGCGAAGTTTCTACGTATGGCAGAAAACCACCCGATAGCGTAATTCCCAAGGACGTCAATAAAACTGGTGGTTTTCTATCATCTTTAAAAATTAGCGTAGAATCCCGAGTTATGTTGAGACGCAATATTTCTGTCTCTGAAGGTCTGGTGAATGGCGCTATGGGCATAATCAAAAGAATTAAATGGCCTGCTCTAAGAAGAGATCAACTCGAAGACGGAGAGTTACCTGAAGCTGTGTATATAAAATTTGATGACGAAAGTGTTGGTCTAAGATTGAAAGATAGTGATGGTTGCATTCCAATTCCTCCATCAAGTACTACTTTTCAGGCGGCAAGGGGTTACGGTGATGTAGAGCGTCGTATGTTGCCTCTTATATTAAGTTGGGCCGTCACTGTTCATAAATTACAAGGTACCACCCTCGATAAAGCCGTAATTGATCTAGGTAAAAAAAATTTTGCTAAAGGGCAAATATATGTTGCGCTAAGCCGTGTCAGAAGTTTAGAAGGCGTTGTATTGTCAGATTTGGACGCTAATAAATTATTAAATAGACCGCACGATGACAGATCATTAACAGAAATGACAAGACTAAGGAATCTTTCTTCCGATAGCCAAGATGATATATAATGCACAACGCTGATATATTTTATAATTTGTTTACCAACACATAATGAAACAATGGCATCTTGATCCCATCTGCTTCCATACAGAATCCGCATCAAAATCGGTCCAGCCTTTAGCGAGCTACGATGTTACAGACAAATACACATATATATTGTTAAACTTGTAAAACAATTGGCATCATAATCATCCCATTTGCTTCAACGCAGAAAATTCCGCATTAAAATCGGTAAAATGATTCGGGAGCTACGATATAGACAGATAGGCGAACATTACCAATTAAAACTTCGGTTGAAAAATGAGTTACAGCCAAAGTACACTTCAAGACAATTCCATTAAACCCAAACACGACTAGTTTACGTTGTCCCATGCCTGTGTTCCAGGACATACCTTGTGTGATCATGAACTAATAGTAGATGGAGCCGGAAGGTTTAAGAATCTACTGGTAACATCACATTTATAAGTATTTATTTATTTTTTCATAGTAACAGTTGCTTAACATTCTTACTATATTATGACTGTCTGTGGTCTTCCTCATCAGTTCCACTTCACCAAATGATAAATTCTGAATGCAAATGCTTGAAACCCTTCTGAAAATATCAAAATTTCTATATGTATCCCTATAGCATTTGAGGAGTTCTCTCAATTCCTCAAGAATCCCATCATCAAAATTATAATTTGAAAAAAATGGGACCAATCTGTAAGCATATCCTACCAAATACAAAAAGAAATTTCCAATTCGGTTCATATATGACGGAGTTCTGAAGTAACAAACATAAAAAAAAAAAAAAAAAAAAAAAAAAAAAAAAATACAACCGAATTGATAACCTCCTTTTTTTTGAAGTCGGTTGAAAAAGAAGAGGAAAATTATTACTTTTTATTGTCTGTCTGCTAGACTACTGACTAGTAATGATAAATTTCATTTTTTGATTTGAGTAATTAATAATTACTTTGTCTTAATGGCAAACCTTTATATATCCAACTAGCCGACCCGCGCGACTTCGTTCGCATGTTGCTCCTCTCCTATGGGTCGTAGCGAGATGTTAAATAGCCTAAGTTACTCCTTGTTACATCAGCTATCTGCCAGTGAAAGTCCCGTCCAAATCGGTCCACCCATTTCAGAGATTAGCCGGAATGTATCTATACAACAAAAACGAACATACAGTTAGACTCACTAGTTTAGAAAATAATCAAATTGTAGTATTTCTGTCGAAATTAAACTTGTCAAATAAGTATAAATGATCAATTAGGATACTCAAGGTTAATTAAAAAACTATTTTAATATTCATCTTCTCAAACACGTCAACAGTTTTTACAGTTTTATTGTGTGCTTCAAGGATATTCTTGATAATTGTGTTCATTATTCTGTTTTTATCATTTAATTAAACCATTATAACTAGACGTTCATAGAAGCTGTTCATATTATATTAGGTTGGGGAAAAAGTTTCTTCGCATTTTTAAGAAAATTCAAAACATTTTTTAATATAGTTTATTTACATTTAACTAAAGTGTGTAGGTACCATTTTGTGCGATAACTTCTTGCCATCTTGTAGGTAGGGACATGATCCCATTGCTATAGAAATTTTGGGGCTTCTGATCAAAAAACCACGACAAGTAGTTTTGGCAGTCATCTCGTGATGTTAACCTGACACTGTCTAAAGAATTTTGAAGAGACCGAAACAGATGGAAATCTGAAGGTGCAAGGTCAGGACTATGCAGCGGATGCATTAACACCTCCCAGCCAAACTCTCTTAATTTTTGCTGAGTGGCTAAATATGTGTGAAGTTCGCAGTAGAATCGACGGTCCTGCCTGGTGGTAACAGCTCATAATGAATAATACCCTTCCAATCCCACCACACACACACAGCATCACCTTGTTGCAAGTTAACCCGAGTTTCACCACAGTCTGTGAAGCCTGACTGGTCTTTGACCACGACCTTTTTCGCACGTTCTTGTCGTACGTGATCCACTTTTCATCACCAGTTATCAGCTTCTTCAATAATGGTTCGGTTTCATTACGATGTAATATAGAATCACAAATGAGTACACGGTTCATTAGGTTTCTTTTAGAGAGCTCGTGAAGTACCCAAAAATCGAGCTTTTTTGTGTACTCAGTTTTTTTCAAATTCGCCAAAACTGTTTTGTGGTCAATTCCCAGTTCTTCAGTTGAGAGATGCCGATCTTGCTCCACTTTTTAAAAATGGCGTCCATTTTGTCTGTAATAGGGCGACCAGAGCGAGGTGCATTGACATCAAAATTTCCGGATTGAAAACGCTTAAACCAAATTTGTGCTACTCTCACAGACACTGCGCAAGGTCCATAAACATCCCAAATTTTTTTCGCGGCTTGCTTGCATTTTTACCTTTTTTGTAGTAAAATTTTAAAATGTTTCATTAGATTCACTCACCTTCACAGTATGAAAAACAAATAAATATCACACATTTTCCTAATTTGAATTTGGAATTATCTTCTTTAAAATGTAAACTTGTAATGATACCAAAACCAGGCAGATACAAATAGTATAGCCAAAGAGATTTTATTACAAGTTCATACATACTATAATAAGACTTTTTCCCCAACCTAAACAGGTTACGCTTTAATCAAAATAAATGTCGCTAAGACACAAAAACAAATGATGAACAGTGATGATGCTGACAATGACACTCACCTCCTCTAATGAAAGTCTCGTTTAAGTAGATATCTCGGGGATTTTATGATGAGAAAAAAGAGGAGGAGGGGGTGATGATATCGAATAGACTAACGGGTAAACGCAACGTAGATACTGCTACTGAATCGATTAATAATCAAATATAATCCTTTAAGCAATTGCGATACTCGCCTTCACTGCTCAGGCTCTCCGTTTAAATGCAAAGCTAAACTCACATAAACCTAACCTGACACAAGACGTGGCAACTACATTGTAGGATACTCACGTGACTTTAATCGGACAGCACTAACACTGCACTGCACAACAATAACACTATCCAGAGACTACTTCACTCCTTGAGAGACTGCGCATGATTAAGACTACAGTCAAAGTGTCGAGAGCATATAAAGAGTCGAGACTGTCAAAAGACGCAAGTGACTACTACCCTACTCCAGCGCTATAGATGGCTATAAGGATTCGATTATTCGAAAATCGTTTACTATTCTCCGACTTAGATAATAATACTCTGGAATTTAGACAGGAAGCAAGGTAGCTTTGAGGATAGTGACCCAGGTGAAAGTTTAATGCATACCTTATTAACATTTCCACTTAATAAAAAAGACAATATTCATTCTATCTATACAATCAATAGCAGTGATGGCCCAGTGGTTGAGACTTCAATTTTTACTCGGGAGGTCCGAGTTCGATCCCCCACACAAGCACACACCTCTGAATCTGTGTTATGTGTGTTTTAAGCAATTAAATATCACTTGCTTTAACGATGAAGGAAAACATCGTGAGGAAACCTGCACTCCTGAGAGTTCCCTAAAAGTTCTCAAAGGTGTGTGAAGTCTGCCAACCCGCACTGGGCCAGCGTGGTGGACTATAGCCTAATACCCTCCTCATTCTGAGGAGTAGACCCGGGTCATCGGTGGGCCATTGAAAGGTCGTGATGATACAATCAAAAATGAAGCAAATGTACACCAATTTGACTTTACTAATGGGTCATTGTTTCTGAACCATTTTGGATTTTGAAGCAAATTAAAACTCAAACTGATGGTCCACCTTATGGTATGTGGCCACGATCGCCCATTGATATCCTCTTGCCGACGGCAGAGACGAGTATTCTAACGCTTATCATTTTTTTTTATTTTAATCGAATTCATTAATAATGACTGTAATATCATTGGACATATTCTGATAGTATCGTATTTCTATTAAGCTAATCGACTTCATTACGCCACGTAATAGTTGGCACTGTCCGCTGCAGTAGTTGAAGCTAATGATGATTGCTACTATATAAGCTTTAGTATGACTGTTATGCTTTAAATGTATCCCGGTATACTAGTGTGATACGAACAGATCGATAACATAAATATATAATAGGAAAATCTGCCTTATACTATGCGACTATTTTCTGTATAATTCAATTCTAATAAAAACGTAAACTGTAAAAGAAGGCAAGTCTTGCAATGAAGTTATTTGACTATGAAAAGTTGTTAGTTGTAATATAAAACCAAGTCAGTTATTGTAAATTAATGTCAATAAAGCATCTATTCAATAACTTGGACCGTATTAGACATTATATCTGTAACATACTTTGCAATCTTAAATATACATAGAAGTATAATCGCTTGGTTATAAGTACTTTAGAATTTTGATTCTCTATGAGTGAATGAAGTGAAGAAAAGCAGTGATGGCCCAGTGGTTGAGACTTTAAGTCTTACTTAGGAGGTCCGAGTTCGATCCTGGGCACACACCTTTGACTCTGAGTTATGTGTGTTTTAAGCAATTAAATATCACTTGCTTTAACGGTGAAGGAAAACATCATGAGAAAACCTGCACTCCTGAAAGTTCCAAAAAAGTTTTTCAAAGGTATGTGAAGTCTGCCAACCCACACTGGGCCAGCGTGGCGGACTATAGCCTAATGTCCTCCTCATTCTGAGGAGGAGACCCGGGTCAGCAGTGGGCCATTGACGGGTCGTGATGATGACGAGTGAATTAGTGATGTATAGTGTAATAAATAGTTAAGCATATAGTGTTCTCCTGATCCTGATGTTCGAAACTTTATGCTCTGAACTTAATACACAACTAAGTTTTAAAGGGTAAAGTATAGACGGGTTAGAATATAATTCCTCTCTGCCGTTGGAAGAGCATCTCGTAGGAGGCGAGTTACCCTGCAGTCCATTGATGGAATCTATTCCCCGACAGGCTTACGATCACCAGCATACAAGTTCTACTGAAACCGTAGCATTCTTCTATTCAATATTCTTCCTCACTCTATCGACGAGGTGGCAACGAATCCAAAAATACCATATCCTTTGAATAAAAAAAGATTTTTCGAAGCTTTGCTCGACTTGGAGCAGACACTGCCGTGCTCCCTGATAATGTCTTGTATTTCATACGTCTATATTAAACTTAGTATAAAATATAAACAAATATTTACAATATAATGTTTAGATGAGCTAAATCCTCTCTATTGTAATACATACGTGTCGAACAGACAACATTATTTATCTTCGTCGTAAACTTGAAATAATAATGCGTGGCCTACATTGATATCATTGTAACATATTACATGAATTACATGTATTATGTATATTAATACTAAATACAACCAATTGGTTGAAGTATTTTTTTAAATAAAATCTACCGAGGCATAAAGGTAACAGTAGACTTGTTATGTATATCAGACTCATTTTAGTTTCTACCTCTAGCATGATTAGGTGCATGTTCCCGATTAATAATATTTTTATGTCTACATTACATTACTGAACGAAGAATGGATCTATTCTGAATGAGAAAGGTTCAGGCCACTGTCTACCTCGCTTGGCAAGTGAGGGTTGGAAGACAACACCGATGGACTTACAAATATACAGACTAAAGCAACATTTTTAAAGACCATATTAACAGATATTCGATAAGTTACAATTTGGTTATATGTGTAGACATGCCTTAAAGCTTCTACATAAACATAGTTATGAAAAAATGCTTAAAGTGCGATAGATGTAACAAAACCAGCTCTACACCGGCCATTTGCTTATCTGTTAAAAGACGAGGAAACCAACTCCACGTGCGTATCTTATTATTGTTTACGTCGCGAAACAGACCAGACACTTGCTCAATTAAACAGTGTAATAATATGACTATTTTGATATAACTTTGATAGTAAAATGTTGGGACGTAAAGCTAAATTGTTTTTCGGAGTGTCAGTGGGTGTTTTGATATTTGCTATATTTCTGGCTACGTGGGGCTTCCCGAGAATTGTCCAGCAGCAAATAAATAAGGTAAGATTTTTTTATGTTTTTTTTTAATTTAACAATTTACTAATACAATTTACTACTATATTTAGATTTATAAAAAAACAATTACATTTCAAAATATTTTTGGTAATTTTTTTTTAAATCAGGCGTTTACGATAATAAATATATTTTATTATTATCGCGCAGGAACTCTGTTTTTTCCGGGATAAAAAGTAGCCTATCTGTTAATCCAGGTTAACATGGTTCTGTATGCTAAATAACTTAATAGAGTAATAAACATCCAAACACCTAAACATACCAATACGTACAGTGAAATTAAATATTACAGACAAAACCTCCTCAACACACAAACTCTATCTTGTAACATGTGTTATTAAAATATTATAACAATTACTGTAGCTAAATATAAAAGCCAAATTAATAACGATCTCTTTATACTTTTATTTTTAGTTTTATGTTATTTAAATTTACTGCTATTATATAAATAGTCATTTTGCCAATCTGGGTTCATTAAAATATAATTAACAAAATAAAAATAATAACTTATAATTGCACTGAACAGGTAAAATATTCTTCGTACCCAATTTAAAACCTGTCTCAAATGAAAATTCTTTAATCCCACTTCATAAAATTAATGTGCAGTATTTTACACCCAAATAACTTGTTTGATTTTTGAAAATAATCTATTTATTCTTATTCTAACTTTGAAAGATATATCTTTTAATTAACTAAAAAATACCTAAAAAACCCTTTTTATTTTATAAAATAAAAATGTGTGTGGCCTAGTAAGAATTATTCCAGTCCAGACCAATAAGTCAATCAACCACTGTACTGGACTGGATTATCCTCTACATTGAAGGAAAGATTCCTGCTGTAATTACTTTTCAGACCAACAATTTGTGGCTTATGGACTGGATCTCACTCAATTTAGTGCTAGTTCACGCTGTTCCTGCAAGTAATAGACTAGAATGCTAAATTAACGTAAACCGAGCATTATATTTTATAAAATTCGTTCAAAGATAAAGTTCAAGAACCTCATAAATATATTAATGATATAAGCACGAAAAATTAATTTCATGATTGTACAGGTTACTAGGCCAGCGAACGACAAAAGCAAAAATAAAACTAATATTACCAAAATCTCTCATTCTTCTCATTTTCGCATAATAATTTAATGACTATCTTTACAACACTACACTATACTATGTTAGCGTAAAAGAAACAATCTTTAGAACTAAAAACCACTGAGCTACTAACGATTATTAATTTATACAATCACTCACCCACCCAGTCAAGCACCATCACACACCAATAACATTTAATTAGGTTCAAGGACTTACTCTCTAAATCATTTATTAAATTTCTAAGAAAGTATGACGTTTTACACAGAAATACAGCTCACGCTTAATTCCAGGATAAAAATTAAAGTGATTAAGTATTTGTGAGCCAAATTTTATTAAAATTAGTTTGATAAAACAGACACATCACATATGTTATATATGTAATGTGACCTTGCAAAACATAGTTTTATTCTTATTATCTTTACATAAACAATAATGTTAGTTGTGATGGTATAATCATTCGAGGTCGGTTCAGCAATAATATACAGGTTAATAGCCTGGTTGTGTGACAAAAAGTAATACGTCATGTAAAAAATAAAACCTGTTGTCTGAGAGAGAAATAGAGAGTACGTAAGACTCCAAGTACTTTTGCGTTGTACATGTACAATGTACATTTTTATACACATAATATCCGACGACCGGAAATGTGACTGTCTAACAGAGTACGACTAACGAACCTGCTTCTAGCTTCGCATGATTCCAATTTATAGTAGCCGGCAGCTAACTTTAGGTCTAAGAAAAAATAGTGGGGGAAAGTTGCGCATTGTGAGCGTGCTGCGTGCCTGTATTGGCAGTTCTATCCGTGACGTAGCAGACGCGCGGGAACTGAACCGTCGCATAAGAACCTATCAAATATCTAATTAACTTTTATTAATTTATGTATCAAGCATGTATATTATATAATTATTATCTTTTTTAGTGCATGTTTTACGTATTGTATTAATGTATGTAATATAAGTAAGTAAATCTATAAATATGTATAATTTTAATATAGTTATTTTGCTATATTTTAAAATTGGTTTGCACCAGCCCGTTTACGTACATGAATTTCTCTCTCCAAGGAGATTGCTTTAGCAAAAAATCCGCCTTTGCATGGCTCTTAAAATTTTGCCTGTATCAATCTTAAGTTTCTTTCTCTGAGTTCCCTCTGAGAGTTCCCTTTTCCATCCTAACTTATTCTTTCCTTTTCAAATCATTTCTCCTCTAAAGGATCTTATTGCTCTCGCCCCGCGCCCCCCGATAAAAAGCCCTAATGACTTCAGCGCACTCAAGGTCAAACCTATATTAACGTGCCGGTAGCTATACCACACAAAATATTATTATAAGAAATAACAGAAAATATACAAAAAATGTCTGCTTAAAAATGTAAGTGTTAATTTATTTAAAATGGCTTTCCATTTATAAATGATTGTTTGACATCAAAAATAAGCGTTACATTTAGATGAAAAATTTATTACATAATATTGCAAAGTATTTTTAAAAATATATTTATACAAGTGGCAAACTTGTAAGGTGCTAACCAGAATCAATAGCATTCAAGTCCAATAATCAAAACCAGTCCTGGATTGCTACTGGAATAAAGTGAACTCGTGCTGGAATGCACTTTAGTAAAAAATCCAGTCTAACCACTAGATTCGCTATTTATTTTCCAATACAGTGTCATTTCAGTTCTGGAGAATATATTTTAAATGATTTATAATTTAGACGATGTTAACCATTCAAAGAATATAGAAATTTAAAAAATCCAAATTCAGGAATCCATTTTTGATCTGTAATAGTAAATCTGAATAATAAACAGTAAATAGATTTCAAATATGATTTTCTAGATATACATTTGAATTTGGCATCTGTTTATCAAACACAATACATAATCTAAAGATTTCGGATTGTGATTGATTAATGTCGGCCGTTAATGCAATCCAGAATAGTTGTGGATCGACTTATTAGACTGGACTGGAATAACGTGAAGTATTCCAGTCCAGTCCAGTGAGTTTTGTAGTACACGACTTAATGTAGTCATCGTAACATAAAGACAAGCTAGAATAATCTAATATCATTATATTATGTGGTTGATAAAGATTTATATGATTATGATTAATATTTGCGTTTACATCAACCTTGTTCCCAACTAGTATAGCGTGAAGTACGTGTATTAAATGACAAAAGGTCGGATCTTTTCCTCAGGCTTGCCATGGACTAAATTACAGATATATTACTTAAGTGGTATGTAAGTGAATACTAGATATCATCGTTACTACTCAGATTTATAAATCTATCATTACATTTAGTCAATAATTAAGTTGATGAAGACCTTCCGGATAAGAACACGCAGTGCTAGACTTGAAGAGGTACTTAAGAACTACAAACATAAACATTATTATGTGTAGTGATAGTCCACTGGTTAATACTTTGGTGTCTTACTCGGGAGGTCTGTGTTCTATCCCCCACATAGGCACACACCTATGACTCTGAGTTATGTGTGTTTTAAGCAAATAAATATCACTTGCTTTAACAGTGAAGGGAAACCCGCACTCCTGAAAGTTCTTTAAAGTCCTCAAGGGTGTGTAAAATCTGCCAACCCACACAGGGCCTGCTGTAGACTATAGCCTAATGCTTTCCTCATTCTGAGGAGGAGACCCGACTTAGCAATCGGATGACGATGAACTTTATAATACTCTCGTGTTCAAAATTGATCATTAATGGCGGCCTTGTCGCTAAAAGCGATTTCCTGCAGTTTCTTCTGTTTATGAAAAAATCATTTATACCCGTTTATTAAATTAAAAAGTTTTCCAGATTCATTTACCATAGTTTTTTATGGAAGCGATCGCATAATTGTTAATATGTTTGTTTCAACAATTTTTTTTTAGACCTGATTAAAAAAAATAGTTTGTTTTCATTTTGTTTAGTACTCATTAACTCATTGCTGTTAAAATCGTAACGAATGTAATTTTAATTTTTAAGACCACGAGTCATTTAGTGAACAAAATATATGAATTGGCAATACCGTTTATAACTTTACCCGGGTAAAGAAAGGTAAAGAAATACAATTCCTCTCTGCCGTTAGGTGAGCATCTCGTAAGAGCCGAGTAACCCAGCACCCCCTTGGTGATAGGGGATCTGTTCCCCGACTGGCTTGCGACCACCAGCATGCGAAACTGACCACCAAGTGTCTCTGACGCGTTCGGGCCGAGCCGCATGTGGGCCAGATCTACCCCTCCCTCTCCCATCCCATTACTGCTGCGATTCCAATGAACACCGGGTTCTTGCCCGGGGTCCATTGAAACCGTAGCAGTCTTCTCTTCGCTCCTCCCTCACTCTATATTCGAGGCGGCACTCTAACATCGACAATACAAGATACGCTCTAGTTTCGTCGATGTGTATGGGGGACGGTGGCCATTTTCCATCAGGTGGACCCTCTGTTCGTTTGTCCCTTAACTATCATAAAAAAAAACTTTGTATTTGCGATACCTTTTATTTTATTTTAATTATACCCACGCAGCAATTTAAAATAAGACAAAATATAATCGATAGATTTATGCCAGTTGTCAAACGGAGTTCGTCATAGTAATCTTAAAAAAAAAAAACATTGTGAGGGATTTCCTGAGTGTTTTACAGTATTTACAGGATTTTCGTTTAAAGAGAATATCATTATCTATATTGTAAAAAGACATGAAGAAGTGGAAAAAGCGAAAACAGTATTCTTGAACCTACACTTATGGTCTTACCATGATAGATTATACTAAAAATAAATATAATTTCTTAATTTAAATACTTCCGTATTTTTTTTCGAATTTACAGAAGTTTAAATGGCCGCATCATAATACTATCATTATCTAAGCAATGAAGGTCTTCCCATACGACTCACTTGATTACGTCATTAGAACAATAAAAAAAAATTTTCACACTTCACCTAATGAGGAAATAAAATTCCTTTTAATTAGCAACATTATGACAACAATGCTTTGATCATTTAATTTATAGATGAACAGTTGTATACCAAGTTTCTGCTAAGACTTTACTCTAAGGTCTTAAAGACATTTAAATTCTAATCCATGACTTTAATATTTTGAAATCTATCCATAAGTATCATTTTTATACGAGTATATAAAACATCCAAATGTTTTAGATATATAACATTTTGAATATAGCAACACTTTTAGCAGCCTTTCCTTCGCGTAACTACCTATAGATTTATTTTCAGAATACCCCATCTACTCAATAGAATATAAATCTATAAAATATCGCTGTACAGTTATTGGTACCACTCCTTGTTACACTAAGCTAAAGAATTTGTTTTTTTGTTTGCTTGAACATGCTAATCTTAGAACCTACTGGTCCGATTACAGTCAGTGTTAGATAGCCCATTTATCGAGGAAGGCTATAGGCTATATATCATCACGCTATATGTGTACTCAGACGAAGCCGTGGCATGTTGACTAATTTACGTTGTCCCACGCCTGTGTTCTAAAGGTAGTTTTTACCCGTAAGGGGACGGGTTAGAATACTATTCCCCTCTGCCACTGAGAGCATGTCGTAAGAGTCGGGTAACCCAGGACCCTATTGGTAGTAGGGGATCTGTTCCTCGACTCGCTTGCAACCACCAGCATGCGAATTCGACCGCCAAATGTCCTAGACGCGTTCCGGTCGAGCCGCATTTAGGGCAGACTTACCTCCTCCCTCTCCCATCCCATTAACACTGCGAATCTGGTGGACTCTAGGCTCTTGCTCAGGGTCCGCTGAAACCGCGGCATTTTTTCTTCACTCGCCTTCCCTACCTTCTCATCTTCGAGGATGTAACGCATCGACAAAACAAGAGGGTATCTCTTGTAATATTATAAAAAGGTAAAGTTTGTAGGGGGTAATTTCTGGATCTACTGAAATGATTTTGAAAATTCCTCTACCAATAGCGCATTATTTGTATGCCAATTATATGGAAACTATGCTGTGCGCAGTAACACTCGTAACGAAAATATTAACTTGAGACCCGGGAGCTAGTTTAAAGATGTCTTTTATAATCATAAACTCTAACCTTCAACGCTCGACCTCGTTACCAAATATTACAATACATTACCTCGATATCCGGAGGGCTAGCACCACGCCACCAAACAGTCCTACACTATAACACTCACTTCCATGTACACTGCGCAAAAGCACCAGAGAGACTGAGACTAATCTATCTCACTAAAGGTTCTATATACAATTCGGTATCCTTGACATACTATAAAAGGAACTACCCTCGAATAGTAATTTATAATCGGTGTTATTAAAATGTGAGTCTCTTAGGCTATACATTAAACAAAAAATGGAAAGACTTGTCGTGATAGTCGGATTTGCAAAGTAAATCAAAGAAATAACGGTCGAACGAAAACGTTTCTTAGGAACGCTTTTTTTTTATAGTATACGGGTGCAAACGAGCAGAAGGTCCACCTGATGGTAAGTGGTCTCCGTCACCCATGGACAATACACGGTGACTTGCAAATGCGTTGCTAATCCTACTTTACTTTTTGAGGAACCTGTACACTCTGCGTTTGAAGACCCCCAAATTAAAGCGCTCTGGGAAAACCTCTGTATGAGCTTCCTCTCCAAATGACCGCGAAATTTGACCTCGTTCGATATATCGACTCCTAGGAACCCAATACTATTGCTCATACTGAGGGGAATGTTCTGGAATTTAGGCGCTATAATAAAGGGAGTCTTTTTTTATGGTAAAAGCGCAAACTTGGGTCTTCGTAGGGTTAAATTGGACAAGATTATGTCTTCCCCATTCAGAGACCTGCTCCAGTGAGGTCTCTATTTCAGACACCAGGTTTTTTTTTCTCCTTTCTTCTACCAATGCAAGGAATACTAAGGTCTGCATAGCACATAAGTTGCTAGTTTGCAACATATCGTTGATATGCAGAATAAACAGTGTTGGCGATAGCACTGAGCCTTGGGGTATTCCAGCATTAATGGACATGGTGTCCGAGCATATACCGTCGATAGCGACCTTAATGCTCCGCCCACTAAGAAAGCTGGATACCCAATTGCATAATTCCTCAGATAGTCCATAGGAAGGTAGCTTCGCTAATAGAGTTTTGTGCCAAACCCGATCGAACGCTTTAGTGATATCTAGGCTAACTGCCATAGCTTCTCCTTTGCTCTCAATGGCATTTGCCCAACGGTGAGTAAGGTACATAAGAAGATCCCCAGCACTGCGATCATGACGAAAGCGGTCGCTAATTAGCTGGTTATCCAGGTAACCAAGGAGCTGTGTATTAATTACACGTTCCATCACTTTAGAGAGCAAACAGGTAATAGCAATAGGCCGATAATTGGACGGGTTGGTGCTGTCACCCTTCTTGGGAATAGGGTGAACGATAGCTATTTTCCATGAAGTTGGGACTATTCCTGTGGTAAAGGAAAGGGAAAAAGGCGCGTTAATGTTGAAGTCAACTTGGGAGCACACGTTTTAAGGACGATAGCTGGGATTCCGTCAGGTCCGCTGGATTTCTTAACATCTAGGGAACGGAGCGCTCGACGCACCGCGCTTTGTGAGAAACGCACATTTTGCATAGCGCAATCGTATCTCGGAATTGTAGGCGGTGCTTTTCCCCCATCGTCAAGATTTGAACTCGACGCAAAAAGAGTGCACAGAAGATCAGTTTTCTCTTGCGCGGAGTGTGCCAGCGAACCATCAGTAACGCGCAAAGTTGGTAAGGAGGGCTTACAGAAGTTCCCTTCGACGGCTTTTGAGAGAGACCAAAATGCACGGCTTCCTGAAGGAAAGCTTATTAATTTCTCGCCGATGCCTCGAATGTGCTTAAGCCTTGCTCTGGCAACATGCTTTGCCATCTGGAGGCAGCATTGAATTTCTAACGCTTCATTAACGATGCGAACTGAGTATTTAAATGAGTGAGTGTGTGAGTGAACAGTTTGAATACACCTCAGCAATGTAAGAGCGCGTCGACTATTCATCTATAAATTATTTAATCGAAGGAAAATTTTTACTTAAAACTTGTTAAAAGAATTTAAATTTTTATCAAAATGTTTAGAGATATCATAATAATTTAAGTTACTTTTTATAAAATAGGGGAAAAAAATATAATTTACGGTACGGTGCAAAAGTCTAAAGGTGAACAACGTATAATAATAATTAATCATTTTTATGACGTCAATTATACTTTTATTTTCTAGAATTAATATTACATAACAAAAATATGTTTTCGAGTAATATACAAAATTAATTTTGTATTTGTTTTTTAAATCCTTTATTAGGTTTTTGAAAATTCTCATCAAGCGAACTGCGCAGTTTTAGTGAACTTTTTTAATTAAGCTCGAACGCAAATATTGAGATCGCAAACGTTGAGATAAAGTTCATTTTCCTCAAAAGAGATCAGCTGACTTTGGCGTTTCCGAATAATGGTTGGTTACGGAACCCTAACGATAACGATGCACACCTCACTAGCCAACTCATGTTACGCGTCCCGGAATTCGCTGACTCCGTGGGAATCAATAACCGAGGACTTAGAAGCATCGCCTCACCGAGCCAGTCTCTGCCCCCAACTTGCGCAGAGCTCACTCCTCTAGTTTTAAGTTATAATATTAAGTAAATATGTAAAAGAATTAAGAAAATATAATTCTTAGTATATTCCGGATTTTCTTCCCCTCCTGACGACGCCAATCCCGACGAAAATATAATTTGTTCATTAATATGAATATTTTCGCTTTTACCCCCAATCATTGTTTTTGTGGATATTCTTATATATTTGTCTCTTTCGAAGCGTCAGTAGCTATTTATTACTGCTAGTAATCTTTAAAAAAAAAAATTATAGTTCAGTTTTTAAGATATTTGTGTTATTCATTTACTATCACTCGGCCACGCCTCCTCTGTCTGTTCGCGATAAACTTAAACACTACTAAATGAATTTTTAAGCAGCTTTCATCATTAGGAAGGATAAGTGTTGGCTTGTGAAGGTCTTGTCTAAATTAGTTGAAATAATATGACAATAATTGGAACTAAAACTGCATCCTAATCACTAATTTCGCGCAAAATCGGGGCTTGTGTATTTTTGCCCACGTCATTCTAAAAATATTTACAGTTCTGATTGTTAATAGATAGTGTTAGTAAAACCGTTTATAAATTAGTGTTCGTGTTCGTAATTTAGTGTTCCTTTTATATTATTTCAAGTATACCCACGTGTAAATGATATAACCTTTAGTGCGATAGTCTCAGTCACTCTGGTGTTGTCGTGCAGTGTACATGGAAGTAGTATAGTGTCGTGGTTAAGGTCACCCTTCCTGAGGTCTACGTAAGTTTACTATATTATCTATTGTAGTTGGCGAAGTCGAGTGGTGGAGTGGAGTTTGTATGTTCATCCTATAAAGTTTTAGGCCAAATTATGTGGCAATTATGGCCAAATGTGGCCCACTCCTGACACAAACTATTTATTAGCCTACTAGGTGGGGAATACTGATCCATACTGCTAGTAATCTTTATAAAAAAAAAAAAAAATTTATGTCGAAGGAATTTGCATTTTATTGCAAAAATTTTAGGCCGTATTCCCAGGTCACACTATTAGGTCACAAATCCCGATATCTGCTCAGCCCCGATAAGTCTAGGCTACTAGTTGAAAATGGTCAGCTCATAAAAAATTGCAAAAGTTATTTTAGACTATTTTCAACTTATCGACTAGACTAAAAGGTTTGAAAAATCTCCCTAACCCAATAGTGAAATCATCTGCAAAGAGGACTATAATGAAAAGAAAACTTTTTGTATTCAACAATACTACGCTGTCAGCTTACAATTAAGGGAAAAGTAATCCAAATATAATAAAGTTTAAGTTAGCACAAGATTTAAGATAGTGTGACATAAATAGAGATATATTGCGGCTAGTTTTGAGTGTACTTTTTTAATTTTTCTCTCCGGATCAAGTCTCCTAGAACTTAGTATTCATAATGAAATATCACAGAAAAAAAAATTCTGCATCCAATAATTAAAAAAAAATGTTAAAAATTCTTTCAGTTCCTTGATCAATTCACAAAAACACAGAGGGGTACACAAGTATCCCTTATTTCCCATTTATGTCATGAAGTAAATATGTTCGTGAACTTAAAGCTCTTAACTGTATTAATACTAAGTTATTATTTTATTCTAGGCAGTACATTATAGCAATATCTAATATCAATAAATAAACCCTGTTTTTCTTTACTTTACTCAAGTGGATTACATTTTCCTTTATTTGATATTATATAAATAACTATCAGATCTGCGTGACTTCGTCTATATGTTGTATTTAATAGCTACTATAAATGGATCTGTTAAATGACAGACACCTAAGGATAAACTTACACAGGGCTTCCATATATATATATTAGCAACTTATGCATATTGTGTAAGTCATGTGTTGGAAATCTAAATGGTTTGCAAAACATTACTTTTAACAGTGACCTTTGAGCTCTTTCCAAGACTATCAGATGTGTTTTAGCTGCACCACCCCACACTGTAATGCAATAGCTAAGGACTGATTGTGCTGAGGCTTTATAGGCAGTTTTATAGTGTTTTATTACTTTTTAGTGTTTTATCATTGGCTACGTGTTTAAGTTTTTTGAATACCCATATGAGTTTCCTCGTCTTATCAGCTGTGCTCTCTATATGCGGTCTCCAGGTAAGATGCTGGTCAATAATAATGCCAAGATATTTTATTTGATTAACTTTTGTTATTTTTTCACATAAACAATCAGCTGTTCCCGGATTACAAGTGTGTACTTTAAGAGTAAATTGAGAAGTGGGTTGTGTGGAGTTTTACAAATTGAGAATGTTACGTATTTAGTTTTATTTATATTTAATGTCAACAGATTTGATCTCAACCAGTAAGCTACTTGGCGAATCCCTGTTTCAGAAGTAACCTTTAGCTCTTCCCATGATTTTGCATTAAAAATTAGGGCAGTGTCCCCATATGTATGTCGGGGATTTTAAAATGATGTGAAAGGAAATGGAAGGAGGAAGATGGGGAATATTACAAAGGGGTGATGGTAATGAGTGGAATATTGGGTAAACGCAACGCAGATACTTCTACTGAACCGATAAATGATCAAATATGATCTCTAACAATTACGAGAGAAACCTAAGCAGTGCTTTGGACTTGTGACCAAGGTGTAGGCTTAAGGATATCCTTTAAATGATCATAACACTCACCTCCACTGTTAGGCTCTCTGTTTAAACCCAAGATTAAACCCACATAAACCGAATCTAACACAAGGCTAACCTAACCTAACATTGTGTTTACTTAACCACGTGGCAATTACATTGTAAGGACTTACGTGACCTTAGTTGGACAGCACTTCCACACTACACTGCACTTGACACTATCACTAGCACTACTTAGATGATGTTCACTTCTTGAGAGACCGCGCACGACTAAGACTTCAGTTAGACTGTCCATCGCATGTAAAGGGTCGAGGGTAGATACTGTCAAAACAACGGAAGTGACTACTACCCCACTCCAACGCCATAGACAACGATAACGATTCGATTAATCGATAATCTTTTACTATGCTCCGACATGTATATATTTTGCAGTTGAGAAGATTTTGGTTACAGAGATCGTTCACATAAATCAAAAACAAAGTAGGTCCCAGAACACTACCTTGAGGAACTCCATAGGAAATATCTGATAGCTGGCTAACATGTTCACCAAGTTTAAGCAGTTGCTGACGGTAATATCAATGCATGGGGCAAACCTCTTATTCCGTAATTGTATAACTTGTCTAGTAGGATGGGAATGGATACAGTGTCGAATGCTTTAGCTAGATCCAGAAACACCCCAAGACATTTATTGCCAGTATCCAAATGGTTATTCTTATATCTTCTGTCATAGCCAATACCGCATCTTCAGTAGAAATGCCATTCCTAAATCCGAATTGATTCTTTGAAAGTAGGTTATTATCGAAGAGAAACTGTTTTAAGCGGTTGTTGATCAGTTTTTCCAGGATTTTAAAAAATACAGTAAGTACAGATATAGGTCTGTAATAATCGACACCATATTCATTCCCACCCTTATGTATAGGTGTTACTATTTCCCTTTTAAATATTTTGGGAAAACAACCACGTGTGGGACAGCGGTTATAAATGTAACACAAAATTGGAATGAGCTTATTCTTCGCCTTTTTGATAAATGTGGTCGGAATGTTATCGAATCCTGGCGCAGAGTAATTTGCCAGACTGTTGATAATTATATTTATTTCAGAAGGATCCGTATGAAGAAGAGCAAAAGAGTTTACTGGGGGGAATATTTTATATAGACTATTGTTTACTGCAAAAGAGTTTTTACCAAGATTAGAGAAATGTTCGTTAACAAGATTTGCAGACTGTACAGGAGATGCTGAAAGACCAATTAATTTGTGTGTATTTTCAGATTTATTCTTAGATATGTTACATATCGATTTTATATTTTTCCACAGCGTTTTTGTATTATGTGAATTATCTAATTTTTCTTGTCGTATGCGATTTTTAGATCCTTAACGATTTTATGACAGAAGTTTCTGTATCGAGTATAGGTTATTTTTAGGATCTGATTGTGAGGGTTATTTTTAAGCTTAAGATGAAGTTTATCACGATTTTAAAGACAACGTAAAACACCAGGTGTAATCCACGATTGAATGCAACGTTTTCTAGTGGGTATAGTAACAGTTTTTTGTTGTTGTTAATAGCTACGGAAATTTTGTTTACTAAAACTTCAGCAGCCAGTGACGGATCGTCAATATTTAAAATATCAAGAAGTTCATTTTTAATTTCATCTAGAACTGAATCGTAATCTATAGAGATTTTATTTTTAAAAGCTACTCGGTCCAAAGTCTTGTACATAAGATTTAAAATGACTGTAGAATGATCAGTGGGGGCGTTAGTGAGTACCAAAGATTTTGCAAGTAGAGTTGTTTTAAGCATCATGTGATTATAACACTTTTTATCGCGAGTAGGAAGTCTATGTGCCGGTAGAAGTCCAAGATATGCTAGTGAAGTTAAGTAGTTGTGGCAGTTTGAGTCTACACTGTCAGGCTTTATGTCTATGTTAATGTCACCGGTTAATATAATATTCTGATAGTTATTATATTTCTGGACTAAGTTTTGAATAGAATAAATAAAATCATCCGTATTTCTTATCGATGGAGTGCGATATATACCTATTAAAACTAAGTTTGAAAGTGTTAAAACGAGACAAGAGGCGTTTTTAATACAAAGCTCAGATTTCTTATAATCGACATTTTTATTAGCATAAAAAATTACTCCATCGCATCGATTCAAATTATTTTTAGTAAAGTATGTATTGTATTTGGTGTTGAGGGTATAAGTAGATTTATTGTATAAGTATTTTGTATGTATGAGTATATATGTCTTATTGTAATATATGTCCTTGTAGCTTTATTATTATTTATGCACTACCTTATACTATTAATATAACTTCTCTTATACGCCTAAAGGTTGCCTATAAGAGATCACTACAAGTGATAAGGCCGCCTTTGCGTGCGCTTTATCATACGCACTGGCTTTATGTAATTTTTATTCTTGTTAATTTGGTATATATAAATATAATGTTTGAAAAAACGGTGATCGATATAATTGACTACAAAAAACTAGTAGGTCTAATAAAATATTAACTCGTTATGCAAATTAAAGTAACATTTTTTGAGTTTTTATACCTAAGTTCTACTTCTTAAAGTTTATATGTTTTGATACTTAATAACACACAAACGGCTAAACGGATTTCGATGAAATTTGGCACCAGGATTCTTTATAACCTGGATTAACACATAGGCTACTTTTTATCTTGTAAAATACATAGTTCCACGACGGAAGGGTCTCCTACTTATATATATAATTTTAACCGAAAATATAGAACTTCCATTGAAACGATGAAGTTAAAAATTACTTAAGACTAGTAACCCTACCCACTGATCGCTCCCTTCAGTAACATTTATTTAAACTCAGTAATAGAGCTGGTGACAAGTTACACTGCTTCACTATGATAGCCAACATTTACTATATGAAATTACTCGTCAAACTCTCTCTTATCTATCAGAATAGAGGCTAAGCTCTAGCCAATATTTGAAGCTATGAAGTGTTGCTAGCAAAAGGAAAATTAAACCCAACTAATATTATAATTCGAAAGTGACTCTATCTGTCTGTTTGTAACGCTTTCACGGTCAAACCACTAAACCGATCTTGATGAAATTTGGTACCAAAATAGACTAGAGGTTGGTAAAGGACATAGGTTACATACTATTGCGAAGAATAAGTTTGGTGGTATATTTCTATACTTCACTAAAATGGCTTCATCATCATCACATCCTACTAATATTATAAACGCGAAAGTTAGTAAGAATGTATGGATGTGTATCTTTGTTACTCTTTCACGCAAAAACTACTGAATGGATTTTGATGAAACTTTACAAAAATATAGCTCACACATCAAAATAACACATAGGCTATTTATAATGATATAGTGTGAATTATCCAAAGTACAGCGGGTGAAACAGCGGGGCGCAGATAGTGAGAGAATAAAGCGACTATAGAGTCTTTGAATGTTGGCTTTGTGGGAGAAAATATTATGTTCCTATTGTTCAGTCCCTTTAGGTTTTTGCCTTCTTTATCTCTTTGTATGTTCATCCTATAAAGTTTTAGGCCAAATTATGTGGCAATTATGGCCGAATGTGGCCCACTCCTGACACAAGCTATTTAATAGCAATACTAGGAGGCTAGCTTACTAGGAGGGGTACAGGGAATACTAGTAATATGTGATCCATACTGCTAGTAATCTTTATAAAAAAAAAAAAAATTATTGCAAAGATTTTAGGCCGTATTTCCAGGTTACACTCTTAGGTCACAAATCCCGATAACAAAAAGCAAGTTACAGTACTTTTGTGGACTAAAAAGTATCTTATTATTTAAGTAGGGTATCTATTTGAATTACAATTTCATATAATTGCACCATGTAGGACGTATTCAATAATACTATAGTCATTAATGGGTAAACAAATGTCGAAACATCTGTATTGACATAGCATACATTTTCTCAAGACCATCCTTTATATAATAGTTTAAATTACTTAAATTTACTAAGAAAAGGTAATATATTAATGAAAGTTCTGGATTGGCTCTACTTTTTTTCTCAATACGAATATGATGTCAATTATAATATAAAAAACGTTTTAATGCAAAAAAAATATATGTCGGAGCATAGTAAAAGATTATCGATTAATCGAATCGTTATCGTTGTCTATGGCGTTGGAGTGGGGTAGTAGTCACTTCCGTTGTTTTGACAGTCTCTACCCTCGACCCTTTATATGCGATCGACAGTCTAACTGAAGTCTTAGTCGTGCGCGGTCTCTCAAGAAGTGAACATCATTTAAGTAGTGCTAGTGCTAGTGATAGTGATAGTGTCAAGTGCAGTGCAGTGTAGTGTGGAAGTGCTGTCGAACTAAGGTCACGTAAGTCCTTACAATGTAATTGCCACGTGGTTAAGTAAACACAATGTTAGGTTAGGTTAGCCTTAGGTTAGGTTAGCCTTGTGTTAGATTCGGTTTATGTGCGTTTAACCTTGGGTTTAAACAGAGAGCCTGAGCAGTGGAGGCGAGTGTTATGATCATTTAAAGGACGTCCTTAAGCCTACACCTTGGTCACAAGTCCAAGGCACTGCTTAGGTTTCTCTCGTAATTGTTAGAGATCATTTGATAATTTATCGGTTAAGTAGAAGTATCTACGTTGCGTTTACCCAATATTCCATTCAATATCATCACCCCCTTTTAGTGTTCCCCAATATTCCCCACCTTCCTCCTTCCATTTCCTTTTCACACCATTTAAAATCCCCGACATATATATAAATGAAAATATTCTATAAAATTTAAATTTTATTTGTTTCTCGTAAGATACTCTTTTGTAGAGTTATATGGAAATAAATATTTAAAAAAAAACTAGACTTGATTTTCCAAAATTATTTGTGTCATAAAGTGCAGATAAAAAAACATACTTATTCAAAACTACTTTCATATCAAGATCAACAAAACCACTGTTGACCCTTGTTTTGAGTAATAATTATATACTAGCTGCGCCCCGCGGTTTCACTATATATACAGGATGGATTTTTGAGACGGGTCAGTAAGGGCAGGTACCTTAACCGTTAGAGAGACCATCCATAACTTTTTGTATCATGTATGGAAAATGTTTTTGGCAATTTCTGACATTTCTAGTACTCAAACCTTAAATGGTCCCATAGAGTCTTTTGATCCCCATACGGAGTAGGGTCGATAGACATAAAAAAAATTTTTTTTTTTTTGATTTTAGCAGTTTTTTCGCTGACCGTAATAAATAAATAGTATTAGCGAGTGGATCAGTTTATATTATGTCAAGTATACCGACGTGTAGACAATATATAACCTTTAGCGTGATAGCTTAGTCTCAGTCTCTCTGGTGTTGTCGCGCAGTGTACATGGAAGTTAGTGTTATAGTGTCGTGGTTATGATCTATTTGAGGTCCACCTAAGTTTATTATCTATTGTAGTTAGCAAGGTTGAGTGGACGAGGTGAGAGTTAATGTATAATGAAAGAGCTCTTTAAACCTGCTCCTGGGTCTCAACCCCCAGGCAAGCTCGCCTCAGTCTAAATTGCATGTGTATACGTATTGCTATACAGTAATGGGTATCATATCTTTCTCATTTAATAGCAGATATATTTAAAAATAAATTCTCATAATTTTTAAACAAGTATTCACATAATGTTATTATAAACAAAACTTGAAACTAAATGGGTTTATTATATTTATTTAAAGCAAATATAATAAACCCATTTTTTGTGAGGAAGATTAATGTTCCACTCGTATGTATACAAGGTCATATACATCATTATTATTCGCATTATAATTATGTTTAATATTAAATTATTATCAAACGCAAGAAATAATATATTTAAAACGCTATACATACAGTTTTATACATATACTAGTCGACCCGTCCGGCTACGCCCGGGTGCAATTTAACACGTGTATTTAGCCGTAACCGCTATGTCCCTGCATTTTGAATCTGTAATATCTTCAAAAATATTCGTTTAAATTTCATGCTGTAAAGGGCCATATTGATCTATATTAAATGTACAATGTATGTAAGGTACCTAATTGGATAAGGATAAATGCTGTATTGTTTAAAATCGCTTCGTAAATAAACCATTATTTTTTCTAAAAAGTAAAGGATAATAAATGGTTATTGTGAGTTATCCCTAAGAGGTAGACATCTACCATCGCGGACTTTTTTGTAGACCTTTTTAAGGTGTACAATACTGTAGTACATTATTTTGATCTATCTCGAAGGTTTCAGCCAGCGTTTGCAATGTAAGCGCAAAAAAATGTGTTTATTTACGACATCACATTAGAAACCTCTACAATTATCAGTGTTTCTCTACTATATTATATATGTATTATACATATAAACCTTCCTCTTGAATCACTCTATCTATTTAAAAAAACCGCATCAAAATCCGTTACGTAGTTTTAAAGATTTAAGCATACATAGGGATATAGGAACAGAAAAAGCGACTTTGTTTTATACTATGTAGTGATTAAAAATATGCTGTAAGTATTTAATTTTTATAATAACAAAAACTTTAAATTAGTGTTATATTTAGTAAAGATTTATTACAGTCAAACAGGATATATAATATTTAAATTAAAAAATAATATTATATTTCCTCCAATAGTAGATTTATTTTCTCATACTTTGGAACGAAGTTCCTTAAGGGACGATAAGGAGGGGTGCCCTAATACGGGAAAAACGTCCGTAACGTAAGATTATTATTTAGTTTATACTGACATTTTTTATTTCGTAATATCTTTTGAATGAAATGTCTGATTTCAATATTTCAAAAAGTATTTAAAAGATATTGAAACAGTCTTGAATACGAAATAATTTAATTGGATAAGAATTAATACAAAGGTATGGAAAACATGGTCTGATTTTGATAGGCATTTATATCAACTTGTAAAATGTAAAAAAGCAGTTATAGTGACATAACTACAATAGTTGGACATATGGTCTCGCAAAGTCTTTTGTAGATATTGATATTTTCTATAATATTGTAGAACATTTTTGTTCTATCATCAATAGTTTCCGCAGCGCATGCGATGGAAGACATTTTATGGTTGATTTTTTTACACCTTGGATTGGTTTTAATAAGAATTTCTATTTTATTTATGTATAGTCTTTGTATAAATACAGTGTCTAATGTATAGTCTACGTGTTGACTGTTATTATTTTTATAAATCATTATAAATAAAATAAAGTTGATAACTTTGTAAAGCAGTTTTTTTTTTTTTTTATCAATCAAGAATCATAATAAAAAATGTATACCTGAATAATTATTTTCTTTATTCCTCGAATAGAACTTACAATTAATATTATTATAATAAGGAACTTCGTTCCTATCCGGTGTCCCACGACACCATTTAATTTTTTTTTTAAAGACACTAAATTACCTAACCAGAAGTTATACTTTATAGTACTAGTTATATATTTTCTAGTTGATGTGACACGTTGAAGAAATGTATGAAGCCCATGCTCTGGCGACATAATTAAATAAATCTAGCCGATCCGCCCTCGCTTCGCTGAGGTATTCTCTCTTGCTCACCTTGCACGCACAGCCCTTCGATTATTCTTTCATACTCTGCCACCCACAACTATGAAATACTAACTGTGTCCCGCGGTTTCACCCGCTATATTTTGGATAATTCACACTATATCATTATAAATTATAGCCTATGTGTTATTCTGATGTGTAAGCTATATTATTGTAAAGTGAGTCAGACAGAAGATATTTACTTTCTAAATATCTTCTGTCCCACTCACTTTTTCTTTTATACAAACCTTGTCCAGATTAAAGCTAACACAAAAATAAAAGGATTATCTGATTTAGTGCAGTCGTTCTGAAGTTATACGCTTACATACATAGAGGTGATTTATTTTTACTTATATAGATGTATTTCTTTTTTTTCAGAATTTACGACTAGACAATGACTCTTCAATGTTTGAGAAGTGGCGAGAAGTTCCAGTGCCACTGACGTTCAAGGTCCACCTCTTCAACGTCACCAACACTGACGACGTTAATGAAGGGGAAAAACCAATATTACAAGAAATAGGACCTTTTGTTTATAAGTAAGTACTAATAAGGATCGCAAAACATTCTAGTGTTGTCAACTTCGATCATTCAGCAAAAACTGGATACATATATAGTATAGATAGATATTTAATAAGAAAATAGTGTTGGCACTAAGTAGTATTGCAATTCTGTGCTCATTGCAAATATTGCATTTATATGTATAAACGGTTTAAAATTGAGAACGCGTTTAAACGTTTTCCCTATTTAATAAGCATAGAGCTTTTCACTTATGACGCTTTTTTTATAAAAGCTTATAGTCGTTGAGCATAACGATACTACTTCTTTCAAACGCGGACGTTATTTATGTTGAAAAAGCGTATAATGTTGTGTTGTGTATACGTTAACAAATACAATTTCTTCCCAAATTAAGGTATTGCCGCAAACAGCAATATTATTATTTACACAACACTAATTAATTATACTTTGAAAAGCTAAATTATTTACAGCCACAATTACGACCGCCTATACCTGAAGAGCAAGAAAAAAGCCGTTGTGTATTATGAACATCTACTCAGTACAAACTCGTTGACAGTGAAAAGCACACTAACGTTGTATTTAAAAAACGCAAAAATCGTTTAAACGAAAGTATAGACAACAAAACAATGAAGTACGCTTAATCACAACAAATATTACGTAAATATGTCAAACGTAATTTAGCCGGTTATTTTTATACTCAGTGATTTTTAAAATGTATCTTATAGCTATAGGAATAAGGTTATTTTTCAATCAATGTAGCGAGGGTCTGACCAACGAAAGGATTTGGTTTAACGAAATCGACTTACAGTTTTAAGCGTGCTTGTGCTCACTTTTTAGAGCTTTTCGTTTAAACGTCCAACTCTATATGCGTTATATTCCATCTCCTTCTACTCTACAATACGTCAAACAATTAATCCTAATAATAATATATAAATTCAAAAGTAACTCTTAAGAAACGTAAGTAATACTTAAGAAAACAAACTAAAGTGCGATGTAATGTACTACTTACGCCATCTATCGACGGATATATGGTCTGTGTCGTCTGTTACGTTTTCACAATTAAGTCACTGAACTGATTGTGATGAAATTTGGTACACATATTAACTAGAGCTAGGGGAAAGACATAGGCTATGTTTTATCGCGAAAATAAGGCTTGAAGGGGTTGAAATAGGAGGTAAAGAGAATGTCGAGCTGTGATTTCGTTATGTCTTTGAGAATTAGTCACAGACGTTAGCGTTGAATATTTAAATGTAAAATATAGCGATACAGTGATATAGCGATCATAAAAGTAGATTTTTTTAGTTTTTACTTGAAACAACGTGTTTACTATTAAAGTACCAGTTGCTAAATTAACCGGGCAACTAAATGTTCATATGGTTGGCTTGGCTTTAGTATTTTATATTATTTTAATTTAAATATTTCCTAGCAAGCGTTACTCCACGATTACTTATGTGGTAGAGACTGGTGGCGCCATGAATACGAAGTATTACATTAAAGACATTTAATATTATTGTTTACTCATGTACCATTTTAATATTAAATAAATCTTACAATTAATCACTTTAAATATAAATGAAGTATTCTTTAGATATTTAAGAATTGAGATCTTTTAATTAAGTAAGGTCAGTTATATTAGCGTTTTCATAGGATGAAAGAAAACCATTGTCTAGTCCCTTTATGTTCCCCGACTGACGCAGTACACTTTAGTCTCTCGACAAGTCTCTTTGAGTGAACATCACCTGGAGTTGAAGTGTAACAAATAGTGTGTCACATCACGGATATTGGACATATCGTACTAAGGATCATGTGAACTGTTTATTACCTATTTATTATGAGTCCCTCACATTGTATTTAGATGTGTTAACACAACCTTAGGTTAGGTTAGCCTTAGGTTAGGTTTATGTTAGATTGGGTTAGCCTTATGTTAACCTAACCTAAGACAGACTGAGAAACCAGACAGTGGAGGTGAGTGTCATAATTACATAAAGGGATCCTTTAAACCTACACCTTGGTTACAAGTCCAAGGCACTGCCTGGGTTCCTATCCAAAAACTACAGAATCGTGATATTCGATTATTCGTTCATTCAAATCGTCTCTCTGCTCTGACATATATTTAAATCTCTGTAAATTATTTTATAGGTTTACAATGATAAATACAAAGGGTAGGTATCGTTGATTCCACAGTTACGTCCCTTTTTAACGACTATAAGGTTTTAACTGAAACGAAGAGGTTCGTTCGAGGTTCCTTCGAAGATCATCAGCGAGATTATTAAAACTTTTCACTCATAGACTCATTTATTCATTCATACTCTACCCGGAACTATGAATAATATATATCTCATTGTTAAGGCACTGCAGCAAATCTGACTACTACGAAAACGTCTTTTCATTTTTCGGAATAATATATGACTCTCACAAATAATGTGGCTTTATATTGGTAAAATAATTTTCAAAATCGGTTCAGTAGATCCAGATATTCCCCCCTACAACCACTTAAACTCTACCTCTTTATAATATTAGTATGGATAATTCTTATTTTCTTATTTCAGAGAATATCGAGTAAAAACAGTAATAGGATACGGAGAGAATGATACAATCAGATACATGCTGAAGAAGACCTTCCACTTCGACAAAGAAGCGTCTGGTGGTCTTTCGGAAGATGATGATATTACTGTCATCAATTATTCATATTTGGTAAGTGTCTACTACCTGTTAACCAAGTTTAAAAATGGTATTTTAATTTTGATTTCAAAATTCGTATTATTTAATCAACTACCTCAAATTTCGATAAAATAAATTAAATAAATATAAATTAAATTTCGATTATTTTGTAGCTCTTTCAAAAAGTTATAGTAAAACTATTTTTGTCTAAACTGAATGTCACACATTTTTTTTTCGCGCCATGCTAGAAAAACTAATAATTATGTATAATTTCAACTTATGTCGATTTTTTTTTTGATAATCTATATTTACGGAAAAATAATCTCCAAAACTTTTGAGTCATGTTATTTCTTTTACGGAACTCTTATGAGATTAACAAAATACAAATTAATAAAAAAAAATAAAAATTTCGTAAAATTTGCTAGAAAATTATTAATTAATTCAAACATTTAAAATCTGGAAGTTAAAAATGCTTATCGAGTTGAAACTAACCAATCCATCAATTTTATTAATATCTAAACTGTCAGACAAGGGCGAAGGGGCCCTTCCTATTGCGGACACGTTACAGAAATCCTTAAGACAATTATTTTCAACAAAATTTGATGGTTTCATTTCGATAGATTATAGTCTACCGAAAAATAATGTGTTTAAGTAAGCAGTATATTGCGATCTTTTGAAGGTTTACAATATCGCGAGATCGATGATAATCTAACGTACTTATAATTTTACGGTATCATTTACATTATATAATTTTATATTTTTATTTTTAATTAAATGTTATTAAATATTGCATTTAACACTTTGCAAACTAGAAAATTCATGCATGCAATGCTGTGGGAATAAATGCTAATAAATAGCACACAATAGCGATTGTGATAACAACATTCACTGTTTTTTTGCTTACTATAGCGTTATAAGTAGGTAGTAATAAAAGCGAATGATCTAGTGAAATAAAAAAAGTACTGACTGATGTTGATACTCTTAGACTACTTTAGTACCCAAACGCCATTGAAACTCTTTTTATCATTTCTGGCGAGAGAACTGCAGTAAGAAAAGTCAGACAACTGACTGATGTTGATACTCTTAGACTACTTTAGTACCCAAACGCCATTGAAACACTTTTTATCATTTCTGGCGAGAGAACTGCAGTAAGAAAAGTCAGACAACTGACTGATGTTGATACTCTTAGACTACTTTAGTACCCAAACGCCATTGAAACACTTTTCATCATTTCTGACGAGAGAACTGCAGTAAGAAAAGTCAGACAACTGACTGATATTGATAGTATTAGACTACTTTAGTACCCAAACGCCATTGAAACACTTTTCATAATTTCTGGCGAGAGAACTGCAGTAAGAAAAGTCAGACAACCGACTGATATTGATACTATTAGACTACTTTAGTACCCAAACGCCATTGAAACACTTTTCATCATTTCTGGCGAGAGAACTGCAGTAAGAAAAGTCAGACAACCGACTGATATTGATACTATTAGACTACTTTAGTACCCAAACGCCATTGAAACACTTTTTATCATTTCTGGCGAGAGAACTGCAGTAAGAAAAGTCAGACAACTGACTGATGTTGATACTATTAGACTACTTTAGTACCCAAACGCCATTGAAACACTTTTCATCATTTCTGGCGAGAGAACTGCAGTAAGAAAAGTCAGACAACTGACTGATGTTGATACTATTAGACTACTTTAGTACCCAAACGCCATTGAAACACTTTTTATCATTTCTGGCGAGAGAACTGCAGTAAGAAAAGTCAGACAACTGACTGATGTTGATACTCTTAGACTACTTTAGTACCCAAACGCCATTGAAACACTTTTTATCATTTCTGGCGAGAGAACTGCAGTAAGAAAAGTCAGACAACTGACTGATGTTGATACTCTTAGACTACTTTAGTACCCAAACGCCATTGAAACACTTTTCATCATTTCTGGCGAGAGAACTGCAGTAAGAAAAGTCAGACAACTGACTGATATTGATACTATTAGACTACTTTAGTACCCAAACGCCATTGAAACACTTTTTATCATTTCTGGCGAGAGAACATCAATAAGAAAAGTCAGACAACTGACTGATATTGATACTATTAGACTACTTTAGTACCCAAACGCCATTGAAACACTTTTTATCATTTCTGGCGAGAGAACATCAATAAGAAAAGTCAGACAACTGACTGATATTGATACTATTAGGCTACTTTAGTACCCAAACGCCATTGAAACTCTTTTTATCATTTCTGGCGAGAGAACTACAGTAAGAAAAGTCAGACAACTGACTGATGTTGATACTCTTAGACTACTTTAGTACCCAAACGCCATTGAAACACTTTTCATCATTTCTGACGAGAGAACTGCAGTAAGAAAAGTCAGACAACTGACTGATATTGATAGTATTAGACTACTTTAGTACCCAAACGCCATTGAAACACTTTTCATAATTTCTGGCGAGAGAACTGCAGTAAGAAAAGTCAGACAACTGACTGATATTGATACTATTAGACTACTTTAGTACCCAAACGCCATTGAAACACTTTTTATCATTTCTGGCGAGAGAACATCAATAAGAAAAGTCAGACAACTGACTGATATTGATACTATTAGACTACTTTACTACCCAAACGCCATTGAAACACTTTTTATCATTTCTGGCGAGAGAACATCAATAAGAAAAGTCAGACAACTGACTGATATTGATACTATTAGACTACTTTAGTACCCAAACGCCATTGAAACACTTTTTATCATTTCTGGCGAGAGAACATCAATAAGAAAAGTCAGACAACTGACTGATATTGATACTATTAGACTACTTTAGTACCCAAACGCCATTGAAACACTTTTCATCATTTCTGGCGAGAGAACTGCAGTAAGAAAAGTCAGACAACTGACTGATATTGATAGTATTAGACTACTTTAGTACCCAAACGCCATTGAAACACTTTTCATCATTTCTGGCGAGAGAACTGCAGTAAGAAAAGTCAGACAACTAACTGATATTGATAGTATTAGACTACTTTAGTACCCAAACGCCATTGAAACTCTTTTTATCATTTCTGGCGAGAGAACATCAATAAGAAAAGTCAGACAACTGACTGATATTGCTACTATTAGACTACTTTAGTACCCAAACGCCATTGAAACACTTTTCATCATTTCTGGCGAGAGAACTGCAGTAAGAAAAGTCAGACAACTGACTGATGTTGATACTCTTAGACTACTTTAGTACCCAAACGCCATTGAAACACTTTTCATCATTTCTGGCGAGAGAACTGCAGTAAGAAAAGTCAGACAACTGACTGATGTTGATACTCTTAGACTACTTTAGTACCCAAACGCCATTGAAACACTTTTCATCATTTCTGGCGAGAGAACTGCAGTAAGAAAAGTCAGACAACTGACTGATATTGATAGTATTAGACTACTTTAGTACCCAAACGCCATTGAAACACTTTTCATCATTTCTGGCGAGAGAACTGCAGTAAGAAAAGTCAGACAACTGACTGATGTTGATACTCTTAGACTACTTTAGTACCCAAACGCCATTGAAACACTTTTCATCATTTCTGGCGAGAGAACTGCAGTAAGAAAAGTCAGACAACTGACTGATGTTGATACTCTTAGACTACTTTAGTACCCAAACGCCATTGAAACACTTTTCATCATTTCTGGCGAGAGAACTGCAGTAAGAAAAGTCAGACAACTGACTGATATTGATACTATTAGACTACTTTTGTACCCAAACGCCATTGAAACTCTTTTTATCATTTCTGGCGAGAGAACTGCAGTAAGAAAAGTCAGACAACTGACTGATGTTGATACTCTTAGACTACTTTAGTACCCAAACGCCATTGAAACACTTTTCATCATTTCTGGCGAGAGAACTGCAGTAAGAAAAGTCAGACAACTGACTGATGTTGATACTCTTAGACTACTTTAGTACCCAAACGCCATTGAAACACTTTTCATCATTTCTGGCGAGAGAACTGCAGTAAGAAAAGTCAGACAACTGACTGATGTTGATACTCTTAGACTACTTTAGTACCCAAACGCCATTGAAACACTTTTCATCACTTCTGGCGAGAGAACTGCAGTAAGAAAAGTCAGACAACTGACTGATGTTGATACTCTTAGACTACTTTAGTACCCAAACGCCATTGAAACACTTTTCATCATTTCTGGCGAGAGAACTGCAGTAAGAAAAGTCAGACAACTGACTGATATTGATAGTATTAGACTACTTTAGTACCCAAACGCCATTGAAACACTTATCATCATTTCTGGCGAGAGAACTGCAGTAAGAAAAGTCAGACAACTGACTGATATTGATAGTATTAGACTACTTTAGTACCCAAACGCCATTGAAACACTTTTCATCATTTCTGACGAGAGAACTGCAGTAAGAAAAGTCAGACAACTGACTGATATTGATAGTATTAGACTACTTTAGTACCCAAACGCCATTGAAACACTTTTCATAATTTCTGGCGAGAGAACTGCAGTAAGAAAAGTCAGACAACTGACTGATATTGATACTATTAGACTACTTTAGTACCCAAACGCCATTGAAACACTTTTTATCATTTCTGGCGAGAGAACTGCAGTAAGAAAAGTCAGACAACTGACTGATGTTGATACTCTTAGACTACTTTAGTACCCAAACGCCATTGAAACACTTTTCATCATTTCTGGCGAGAGAACTGCAGTAAGAAAAGTCAGACAACTGACTGATATTGATAGTATTAGACTACTTTAGTACCCAAACGCCATTGAAACACTTTTCATCATTTCTGGCGAGAGAACTGCAGTAAGAAAAGTCAGACAACTGACTGATATTGATAGTATTAGACTACTTTAGTACCCAAACGCCATTGAAACTCTTTTTACCATTTCTGGCGAGAGAACTGCAGTAAGAAAAGTCAGACAACTGACTGATATTGATACTATTAGGCTACTTTAGTACCCAAACGCCATTGAAACACTTTTCATCATTTCTGGCGAGAGAACTGCAGTAAGAAAAGTCAGACAACTGACTGATATTGATACTATTAGGCTACTTTAGTACCCAAACGCCATTGAAACACTTTTCATCATTTCTGGCGAGAGAACTGCAGTAAGAAAAGTCAGACAACTGACTGATATTGATAGTATTAGACTACTTTAGTACCCAAACGCCATTGAAACACTTTTCATCATTTCTGGCGAGAGAACTGCAGTAAGAAAAGTCAGACAACTGACTGATATTGATAGTATTAGACTACTTTAGTACCCAAACGCCATTGAAACTCTTTTTATCATTTCTGGCGAGAGAACTGCAGTAAGAAAAGTCAGACAACTGACTGATATTGATACTATTAGACTATCTTAGTACCCAAACGCCATTGAAACTCTTTTTATCATTTCTGGCGAGAGAACTGCAGTAAGAAAAGTCAGACAACTGACTGATATTGATACTATTAGACTATATATGAAGGATTCAAACTTCTATAAAATGATTTCTTCTTGCATTGGTTCTTTTGGCATTTCGTAATCAGTACAAAAACTATATTATAATTATTTCTAATTCGCAATGAACCTAAAGTTTTTCTGTTAAATTATAAGGTTTTTTATAATGTTGCGGCTCAACCCGTAATGGACAATTCTACTAACTACGATTGCCTTGAACTTTTCATATATAGTAGAAAAAATATAATACATCTAGTCACATCGTTGATGTTTGTTTAGCTACATTACATTACAATGTATATTAATACGAAAGTGAGTCTGTCATCTGAGGTGTAGGTCAACTTGTACCGGCGAGGTCATCTAGGTGCCTGGAGTAGTAATTGATAAATCGCTTAGATCATAACCATTTATTGTAATAATATAACATGTCATTGTATGTTATGTGTAATATTCATATATAATGATTATTTTTAATATTCAAGTTTAGTTTGTATATACTATTTAATTTTGATGAAACCCCATACAAACTTTCATTCTCTATTTCAACCTATTCAAGCCTTTATTTCGCGATAATAGGTACCCTCTATCCTTTTTAAACTCTCTATGTACTAAATTTCATCAAAATCGGTCCAGCCGCAGCAGCAGTTTTTGAGTCAAACTTAAATGTATACATAATACATAAATATAATAATTTAATTTTTAATGCATATTGTACAAAAAAATCATTTATATCGTATTCTTTCGTTCGCTTGTTTTTGCTTCTAAATAAATTTAAAGAAAAATAAAATAAATTTAAACCAACGTTAAAAAATACTGGTCAAGTGTGTGTTGGTTTCGCACGCCGAAGGTTCTGTACAATCTGGATTATGCGACAAACTTTGTCGTTGCAAAATTTTTTTGATGTAACTACAAATAAGTCAAAATTGAACGAGTAAGAGTAACCTGTAGGTTTTGATTCTGTTGCAAGACTCACATAAAAAGACTAAGAGATTGGAAAACTGAATACATGTATGAAAATAAATCCAAGAATTAATTTTCTATATTTTACACACTTAGGGGATGAAATTGAACTTACTTTTTTCTAAATTTTTAAACAATAAGTGGAGATGTCTTTTGTACAATCTTCGCCATCTTTGTTTACTCCCTTAGGAAGTAGTAATTTCCCGCTAATTCCTACTTATTTCTTTAATAAAGAGATGATTGTACATAACCATTATTGTCAATCATCCATAAATCGTTCCCAAAAACTGCACGTCTGGGTATGGATTACACTTTATTTGTACATGTACAAACGTGTATGTACAAACATCTGTTTATTAAAGAAATAGGGAGGCATCAGCGAGAAATCACTACAAGGAATTAAATAATAGTACAAACGAATAAAAAATTAACAAGTAGTGGAGTATTAATTTATAGAAGTCCATAAATAAGTAATTTTATTATTTATGACTATAATTTAAATTTTTAATGACATCTCATTTTATTTTCAAATCAGCTGATTGTAACATAACTCAATATGTCATCATCTATTAAATGTAGAGTAATCTGTCCATGCATATAATAAAAAAGTTATAACATAGAAAATATTTAAAAAAGTTAAAGTCTCTCAAGATATAACTTAAAATCCAGGCTTTGTTTTATTTAATTCGGATGTCAGAAAAATCTTAATTAAAGATCCATATATTGATCGCTTACGAGTTAATAGTATATGAGTTTTCGGATTTTTCTCTTTATTTGTGTTGTAAGACCCTATTTCTTGCTAAATTGTATAATTATAGGTCAAGGACCCTATAGGTTTTGATTCCCTTGCTAAGGTTTAAATATCAACTTTTGAGGCTTAAACAGTCGCATATTATGATTGCGGTAACTTAGAAGGAAGTTTTATTATTTACATTTTCCTTTTGAGATACGGAACCCTAAAAAGTAGAAACAGAGGTATATATAAAAACAACAGATATAATAAAACGTATGTTTTCCACTTATGACGCAAAACCTTATCCGTTTTTTCTGTAGATCACGTTGGACGTGCTTATTTTTAAGAATACAAAGAATGAAATAACTTCACTCTAAATGCAATATGGCGGACAGAATAGTTGTTTTTAAATAAAAAGACTTGTTGGGATGAATACGAAAATATTTAGGCTAATGTTGTTTGTTGTCACAAGTAGTAATTTTTTTTCCAGGCTGCAATGTTAACAGTACAACAAATAATGCCAGCAGCTGCTGTGTTAGTGAACCAAGCGCTGGGGACCTTCTTTACTAACTTGACCGACCCTTTCTTAAGGGTCAAGGTCAAGGATCTGCTATTTGATGGGATTTTCCTTAACTGTGTTGGAGAGGATGCTGCGTTAAGTAAGTATTTTACACAAACAACAATTATAAAAAATACCTTCGCTTCGCTGAGATAAATGGAATTTTGTGTGAGACCGTATCTTTAAATTTATTTTAATGCCTCCAGAACAAAATGAGGATCATTTTCATTATCAGGTACAGAACCCTAAAATACAACTGTTAAAAAAAGGTGTGTGTGCGATTCACACACGATAGAAGTGAAACTTCAGTAAATCGACAAAAGAATGAGATGAATATATATAATAAAAAAAAGGTGTGTGTGCGATTCACACGCGATAGAAGTGAAACTTCAGTAAATCGACAAAAGAATGAGATGAATATATATAATAAAAAAATGGTGTGTGTGCGATTCACACACGATAGAAGTGAAACTTCAGTAAATCGACAAAAGAATGAGATGAATATATATAATAAAAAAATGGTGTGTGTGCGATTCACACACGATAGAAGTGAAACTTCAGTAAATCGACAAAAGAATGAGATGAATATATATAATAAAAAAAAGGTGTGTGTGCGATTCACACGCGATAGAAGTGAAACTTCAGTAAATCGACAAAAGAATGAGATGAATATATATAATAAAAAAATGGTGTGTGTGCGATTCACACACGATAGAAGTGAAACTTCAGTAAATCGACAAAAGAATGAGATGAATATATATAATAAAAAAAAGGTGTGTGTGCGATTCACACGCGATAGAAGTGAAACTTCAGTAAATCGACAAAAGAATGAGATGAATATATATAATAATATAAAATAGTATGTATATTTCTGTCTCATTCTTTCCTACACATTTTTGTATTTGTGTCTCTTACCTGTCGTTTTTTCCGTTGCATCCGGTTTGAAATCACAACGATTCTAAAGAAGTTTCACTTCAATATAAAATAGTATGTATATTTCTGTCTCATTCTTTCCTACACATTTTTGAATTTGTGTCTCTTACCTGTCGTTTTTTCCGTTGCATCCTGTTTTAAATCACAACGATTCTAAAGAAGTTTCACTTCAAAAATTAATTTTTTTAAATTCTTGAAACGCTCGCTGAGGCAAATTGGAATTCTTTTGTAAGAAGTAAATGAAATTTTATTTAATTGGTTTAAAACAAAGACAACAAACACAAAAGTTTAGTTTCATCTAATATATTGAATTGAGATATATTTTTAAAACTTAATAATTATAAACTGAAATACAGTAACTTCTAGGCTTTATATTTCTAAAAATCTATTAAACTCCAAAGTGTCTTGCACACGAAAACTTAAATATAAGTTGGATCTAAGTTTTGTTTAACGCTCTGTACACACAGACGACTGGTCTTTGGTAGTGACCAAATATTTTTTCAACTTTATACTTAATAAGATTGAGTTTAGAACCTTTTATAACTAGAAGATTTAAAAAAGGTATATATAATATGAGTAATATATCAAAAAAAAATTAATCCCTAATAAGGTGGCAAGATCTGATTTCTATACTAATATATAAAGCTGAAAAGTTTGTTTTGTTTGCTTGAACGCGCTAATCTCAGGAACTACTGGTCCAATTTGAAAAATTCTTTCAGTGTTAGATAGCTCATTAATCGGGGAAGGCTATAAGCTATATATCATCAAGCTAAGACCATTAGGAGCGGAGCATCACGCGGACTAATTCGCACAAGTCGGCTAGTGGTTAGATAAGGAGCAAACGAGCAGATGGTCCACCTGATGGTAAGTGGCCACCATCGTTCATGGACATCGACAAAACAAGAGATACTTACGTCTTATCGATGCGTTGCATCCTCGACGATAGAATGAGGGGGGGAGTGAAGAAAAAATGCTGCGGTTTCAGCGGACCATGAGCAAGAGCCCACTGGATCCGCAGCATTAATGGGACGGGAGAGGGAGGAGGTAAGAAGATGCTCTCCCAGCGGCAGAGGGGAATAGTATTCTATCCCGTCCCTTTACGGGTAAAACAGTAAACATATTATTATTTATTAATTAAAAAAAAAGTTTTTAGTCGGTTAATTTTTTTGTTAAAAATGTTTTATCATATTTTCTTATATTCCTTTTGTAAATAAATGTGTCAATTGATTGTAAACATAAGCTATACATAGAAAGGGATTTCATTATATTGAAACATGCATTACTAACTCAGGAGTACCATGGTACTACTTATGATAAAATTTTGACCCACATATTAATATTTTTTTTAAATAATAAATGAAATAAATAAAAATTATATAAAAACATGCATTTCCTACTTTACATACTAATGAGATGATACTTAGTAAATGCTGAAAAAAATTGTTTATTTACTTTTTTTTGTACTAAGTACAAGAGTGATTTCACCTCCCATTATTCCTTTAGACGATGAAATTTTATACTCTATGTTTGTAAATATGTTTTTTTTTTTCAGAACTAATTTGCGGTAAAATCAAGATGGAAAGACCGGTTGTGATGCGTCCTGCAGAAGATGGAACTGGATATTACTTCTCTATGTTTAATCATGTAAGTTTAAATATTACATTTATTTGCAATACATGGCAAGCCATTGTAATACTAACTACGTTTGTAAAATTACATCTAACTAATGTTCCTTTTATTGAAAAGGCCTTGTCCTTTTAACTACATATTTATTTGGTCAATCTATTTAAATATCAAAATCTATCAAATTATCAAAATCCGTTTAGTTGTTCCACATATTTTCCTTATTATTGGAAAACGTATAAAGTATTCATTCAATTATGAAATCAGACAAAGTCACGGGTTTAATAAGGTTTTATGATTATTATTGATTATCACACATTAAGTATCAGACATCGGTGTCTTAATCGGGAGGTCCGGGTTCGATCCTGGGCACACACTGACGACTTTTCTGAGTTATGTGTGTTTTAAGCAATTAAATATTACTTGCTTTAACGGTGAAGGAAAACATCGTGAGGAAACCTACACTCCTGAGAGTTCCCTAAAGTTCTCAAAGGTGTGTGAAGTCTGCCAACCCGCACTGGGCCAGCGTGGTGGCCTTATTCTAAGGAGGAAACCCGGCTCAGCTGTAGGCCATAAATGGGTTGTGATGATGATGATGATGATGAAACAAAATATGCTATTGCAACAGAAATTAAACAAATTTCAAGGATATAGTCTTTATCCATTTTTAGTAATTTCTGCAAGAGGTCCTAATATTCAAGACTTAGATAATGTGATCATACGTCCCGATATTCAGTTGTCAGTCCCGTTGTCCCAAAAAGAAAGCTTGAGGACGATTTTCGAAATGACGCGAAAATTAGCGCGTATCCGGCAATATACAGGCTGATACCTATTGCATTTGTAATTATGAATTTAGGATTACACAGCTCTACAAAAAAAATATATTTTTTGTTGCCCTTGAGTATATAGATTACGGATATATTAGTGAAAGTTCTGGATTGGCTCTAGTTTTTATGATTTTGATTGATAAGACGAAATGGTATACTCTCTCTACAGTCTATACACATCTGGATAGATTTCCAGCTAATCTGGGGAATTATTAAAAAAATATGATGTCAGTATAATAGAAATAACGTGTCAATGTAAACAAAATAATGGTGAATTTTATAAAATTTTAATTTTATATTTTTCTCGTAAGCAAATCTGTCTGGCGATATGGAAATAAATACATACTTATTAAAAAACGAGCCAATTTTACAAAATTATGAATTTTGATATCTGGCTTTCCTGACCTTAATAAATAAACTTTATTAAGAAAACGCTGTAATATCCCAGGGAGTTGAGAAATTATAATATTAGACTGCCTCAAAGTTATGATATAAAGAGAATAAACAATTCTCATGTAACAATTCCAATGAGAATATATTTTCTATTCGTGAATAAACAAAGCGAACAAAAATATAAAAAATGACAAAGACGAAGTTAATCTAATCACAAGTAATTTTATTACGAAAAATATTCTATTGTAGAAAAATACGAATATCTCTTAAATTTGGGTTAAGTTTTTGTTTGTCGTCAAACTTAATTATTTAATTGGACGTCTATTTACTAACAACGAATTAAAACCTTTTAAAATAGGTGGATAATGAATGAGAGTGGAATGGATGGAATGAACGAATGGATTAAATACAATATTATACTTATTTATCAACAATTTTCAGTTAAACTCATCAGAATCAGGTCCATATTCCATGAACAGGGGCATCGACAACATCAAGGAGCTGGGTCACATAGTCGCGTACAAGGATATGCCCATCATGAGGAACTGGGGAGATCCCTACTGTGGGCAAATTAATGGGTCTGACAGCTCAATTTTCCCACCTATGGATGGTAACCCACCAGAAAGGATATACACATTTGAACCAGAAATCTGCAGGTAATATTAATTTGTACTTATAACCACTAATAAAGAATTGATATCATCAATAACTATAAAAATATTAAACTTTATAAAATTAAGCTTTTTGGATATTGACATTAATATAAACCATCGTGATCAAACAACAGGCATGACATTAACCACCATGATCAATTAAAAGGGATTATTAACATTAGCATGAATCATACTAATGAAATATTTTATGATATTTTTACCCGTGAGGGGACTAGTTAGAATACTATTCTACTTTGCCGCTGGGAGAGCATCTCGTAAGAGCCGAGTAACCCAGTACCCCCTTGGTGGTAGGGAATCCTTTCCCCGACTGCCTTGCGACCACCAGCATGCAAATCCGACCGCCAAGTATCATAGACGCGTTCCGGTCGAGCCGCATGTGGGCCAGACTCACCCTCTCCCATCCCATTAATGCTGCGGATCTGGTGGACTCTAGGCTCTTGTTCAGGATCCGCTAAAACCGCAACATTTTTTCCTTAATTTCCCCGTCCCCACTCTATCTTCAAGGATTCAACGCGGGGCGATGGTGGCCACTTACCATCAGGTGGAACATCTGCTCGTTTGCACCATGACATTAACATTAACCATTGTAATAAAACAAAAGGCATTGTTTTAACATTAACATTAACCACCGTGATAAATTAATAAAAATCATTATATTAACATTAACATAAATCATCGTGATCAATTAATAAAAGGCATGACATTAACCATTGTGATCAAATAAAAGGCATTATTTAAACATTAACATTAACCACCGTGATCAATTAATAAAAGGCATTATATTAACATTAACATAAATCATCGTGATCAATTAATAAAAGGCATGACATTAACCATTGTGATCAAATAAAAGGCATTATTTAAACATTAACATTAACCACCGTGATCAATTAATAAAAGGCATGACATTAACATTAACATAAACCATCGTTATCAATTAATAAAAGGCATGACATTAACCATTATGATCAAATAAAAGGCATTATTTAAACATTAACATTAACCACCGTGGTCAATTAATAAAAATCATTATATTAACATTAACATAAATCATCGTGATCAATTAATAAAAGGCATGACATTAACCATTGTGATCAAATAAAAGGCATTATTTAAACATTAACATTAACCACCGTGATCAATTAATAAAAGGCATTATATTAACATTAACATAAATCATCGTGATCAATTAATAAAAGGCATGACATTAACCATTGTGATCAAATAAAAGGCATTATTTAAACATTAACATTAACCACCGTGATCAATTAATAAAAGGCATGACATTAACATTAACATAAACCATCGTTATCAATTAATAAAAGGCATGACATTAACCATTATGATCAAATAAAAGGCATTATTTAAACATTAACATTAACCACCGTGGTCAATTAATAAAAATCATTATATTAACATTAACATAAATCATCGTGATCAATTAATAAAAGGCATGACATTAACCATTGTGATCAAATAAAAGGCATTATTTAAACATTAACATTAACCACCGTGATCAATTAATAAAAATCATTATATTAACATTAACATAAATCATCGTGATCAATTAATAAAAGGCATGACATTAACCATTGTGATCAAATAAAAGGCATTATTTAAACATTAACATTAACCACCGTGATCAATTAATAAAAGGCATGACATTAACATTAACATAAACCATCGTTATCAATTAATAAAAGGCATGACATTAACCATTATGATCAAATAAAAGGCATTATTTAAACATTAACATTAACCACCGTGATCAATTAATAAAAGGCATTATATTAACATTAACATAAATCATCGTGATCAATTAATAAAAGGCATGACATTAACCATTGTGATCAAATAAAAGGCATTATTTAAACATTAACATTAACCACCGTGATCAATTAATAAAAGGCATTATATTAACATTAACATAAATCATCGTGATCAATTAATAAAAGGCATGACATTAACCATTGTGATCAAATAAAAGGCATTATTTAAACATTAACATTAACCACCGTGATCAATTAATAAAAGGCATGACATTAACATTAACATAAACCATCGTAATCAATTAATAAAAGGCATGACATTAACCATTGTGATCAAATAAAAGGCATTATTTAAACATTAACATTAACCACCGTGATCAATTAATAAAAGGCATGACATTAACATTAACATAAACCATCGTAATCAATTAATAAAAGGCATGACATTAACCATTGTGATCAAATAAAAGGCATTATTTAAACATTAACATTAACCACCGTGATCAATTAATAAAAGGCATGACATTAACATTAACATAAACCATCGTAATCAATTAATAAAAGGCATGACATTAACCATTGTGATCAAATAAAAGGCATTATTTAAACATTAACATTAACCACCGTGATCAATTAATAAAAGGCATGACATTAACATTAACATAAACCATCGTAATCAATTAATAAAAGGCATGACATTAACCATTGTGATCAAATAAAAGGCATTATTTAAACATTAACATTAACCATCGTAATCAATTAATAAAAGGCATGACATTAACCATTGTGATCAAATAAAAGGCATTATTTAAACATTAACATTAACCATCGTAATCAATTAATAAAAGGCATGACATTAACATTAACATAAACCATCGTAATCAATTAATAAAAGGCATGACATTAACCATTGTGATCAAATAAAAGGCATTATTTAAACATTAACATTAACCATCGTAATCAATTAATAAAAGGCATGACATTAACCATTGTGATCAAATAAAAGGCATTATTTAAACATTAACATTAACCATCGTAATCAATTAATAAAAGGCATGACATTAACCATTGTGATCAAATAAAAGGCATTATATTAATTGCCATGATGTTATTGTCATTGGTGGAATATGGTTGTTGTTATTAAAATATAACATTGAATAGAATCTTAAAATCTCATTTAATAATATAGTTAGCTAGTTTAATCAGACGTCGGGTAGCGTGGTCGAGCAGTGGAGGCGAGAGCTGTAAACATAAGGAGCCTCCTGTCATTATAAAATAGTGTAATTTCATGATAACGCTTTAAAAAGACTTTGTTATCAGCAACTTCCTGACTATATAACTTCAGACTTAATTTACGAAATAGTCCAATTTTATACGTAACATACAGTATGATTGTCGTTGTTGAAATAGTACTGTTGATATTGAAATATTTGTTGTTCTCACAGATCGTTCTACGCTAATCTGAGAGGTAAACGTGAAATTTTCAACATAAGCGCCTACTACTATGAAATAGATGAAATGCTCCTCGCTTCCAAGAGTGCCAACCCGAATAACAAATGTTTCTGTAAGAAGTAAGTAATAATCCTCAGTTTTTTTCTATACTTTCCCGTCAAATTCTATAAAATAGCCAGTATCCTTTTGCCAAAAACTCAAATCCTACTTGAGTTCAAAATAAAAATTCTCACAGACGTTCTTACCTGAGTATATCGAGATCAATTAATCTAAAATCAATTTTTCGGACTAAAGAATCTTTTTAAATCAATATATAGCACTGAATCGATATTTCAGCCTCGACTATCAACATTCGATTTTTTTCTGTTATTTATATAAAAATCGACTTCCGATTTTATGAAATATTTTTTGTCAAAAACGTCTTTTTATTTTTCACAGTAGAAGGCGCAATATTTACAAAAAAATGCATACTCTACAAATTATATTTGGCGTCTCAATTATTTATTTATCATCAGGTTGCAATTCGAATCGATTTAAAACTCGATCTTTCGGTCGTCATTCGAAAGTCAAATACTATTCAGATCAATGTTGCCAACATTATAACTAAGAAACAGTCCGTTTGTGCCTTTCATAAAAATTAAATAACCCACAAAACTAGAGAAGTAAAGTCACTTAGTACAGTCTAGTCTGAATATAAAATATTTTCATAATGAAACGCAAAAGAAACTGCTTTCCATAACAGACACTAATGATCTCTGTAACATTTTAAAAAAGCAACTAAATTTCAGTATAAATATTGAATATTTGAAGTGAAGTTTCAACGAAAAGTTATAATGTGCTAATGGTGCGCTTCATTTGAGTTATTTAAAAAATACTATCTAGTTGAATTTTTAACCGACTTCAAAAAGGAGGAGGTTCTCAATTCGATTGGTATATATATACGATAACGCTGTGGTTTATGATCCGATTTACGTGATTTTTCTTTTGTTTGTTGCGGAATAGCTGCCATTTGGTCCCATAAATTTAACATAGTTTGGCCCAGTAGTTTTTATTTTATGACCATTTTTTCCGTTTCCGCTTCTTGGGATTTGTCTTGTTTATTTATGTATGTACACCGAGTACGCTGAGATTTATGACCCGATTTGCGTGATTATTCTTTAGTTTGATGCGGAATAGTTGCTATTTAGTCCCATAAAAATTTAACACGGTTTGACCTAGTAATTTTATGAACCTTCAAATAGGGGGAGGTTCTCAATTCGATTGGTACTTTTTTTAAATGTATGTACACCGATTTCGCTGAGATTTATGATCCGACTTATGTGATTCTTCTTTAGTTTAATGCGGAATAGTTACTATTTGGTCCCATAAAATTTAATATAGTTTGGCCAAGTAGTTTTCATTTTAGATGAACATTTTTTCCGTTCCCGTCTCATGGGATCTATATCGTATAAGGCGCGGCACCTTTCGTAGGCCTACTCATAGCTACTTAAATAAAATTACTATTTAATATATGACAATAAAAAGCAACGAAATGTTATAGTCTACCTGATGTAAGCTAGAAAAATCCTACTGTAGTTTATAGATCAATTTATTTATTTTTTTTATTTACTTGCTCCTACACTACTTACTTAATATATATGTAGTTATTACACTATCGAGAATCATCACAATATATATATATATTTTTCTCCAATTACTCATTGTTTATAAAATCCCGTCAAATTGTTTATTGCACTTGTGGTTGTGAGATCGCGACGGCCGCCTCTTTGAAGGTAGCTGCTGAAAATCAGTGTTGGGTGACACCCAAGTTGGGTGATACTGAGTAGCAAACCTTTTTGGGACATAACACTGCACAATTATTATTATATATATTTTTTTGTTTTGTTTATACGAATTAAGCACACTGAAGGTTTGTTGTATTTAAAATTTAATTAAGATATTTAAAAAAAAATATTAGTTAAGTTTAATATTAGTTTTGTTAGTATTATTATTATTATTACATTCTTAAGTTTAATTTTGATGTCTGAACTATGCAGTGTATATCCCAAATAAAGATTACTTTACTTTACTTTAACTTATTACAGACACTAAAAAGTAAGAAATAATTCCCTATTTATTAACCTCCCTTTATTAGGACAATAATATACAATAATTGTTAGTTTTGTAGTCAGTGCCAGCCAGATGAAATACTATTTTGTATTTTACATAAAAAATACAAAAAGTATTTACGTATTTGAATATTTTATATTAACTATTTTGCACATCTCCCATAAAATATTTTATTACAATTGATGAACTGACGGCGACATGTACAGAACCCTCAGTGTACAAGTTACACACTCGATTTTTTTTTTGATAGACAGCAAAAAGTAAAACATTATTCGCTAATAAATTAGTCTATGAAAGTAAATTATAAGAAGCTATGCATCCGGCATATGCGTAGCAAAGAGTGTGTGAGTCAAGCCTCACTGAGTGTGTGTCAAACGGAGCTATTCTATTGGTTCATAGCAAACACATCCCTCGCAACGCATCCTCGCACATCTCAAAACAATGCCTATTTCCACGTCCGACATTCTATCTATTTATCTGTTATCTGCTTATCAAAAATAGTGGGTTTTTCTGTTGGAAAGTGCGATAAACGAGTAAACATTTTGTTTATCATTTGTAGATATAAAATAGCTATGTCTTATCATATCGCTTAAAGATAAAAAAGGAAGTAGACGAATAGGGAGTAAACATGAAAATAAATAACATATATCTATACTAATATTAGCTAAAGTTTTTGAGGCTGTAGGGGGTAATCTGGGGATCTACTGAACTTGAAAATTCATTTACCAATAGAAAGCGACATTATTATTGTGTGTGTCATAGACTATATATACCTGTAAAAACGGTAGAACGAAATATTTCTTACGGGTTCTTACGGGTTACAGGTATCAATGAATAGGTAAATATTTGTTAGTATTAAATAATATGACTTGACAAGTTTATTCACATGTGTAGATACATAAAACGATTAATTTACTTACAAGGATAAGACTAACTACAAAGGTCAAGTAAAATGTGTATAACTCGATCAAGGTGAAAAATAATAGGGAAAATTAATATTATTTGTTATATAAGAAAACCAAACACTTTATTAATTAATCTCAAAAATAATTTTTAGATAAACCAAGTAAGGTAGGGTAGTAAGGGGAAAAGAAGGACTGTAGTTACCACTACTTTTTTTATTTATTTTTAATAGTAGATAGACAAGCGCTAGGCCACAATCAAACCTGATGAAAAGTATATGGCCTACAAAACACCCAAGCTGTAGGTCTTCGGAAATATAGACGCCGGTAGTGTTCTCTCAGCCGTTCAGATCAAGAAGGATGAAGCGAAACGCTTCTTACGTTCGTTCGTACTAGTAGATTTGTGCCATAAAGATTTCTCTCATAGTTGATCAGTTTAAATATGGCGGGGTATGTTATTATCATGGTTGGAGAAAATTTTAATAAGTTTTTGAGTGAATATTTCGCTTATTTTTAATTATTAGAAAGAAAGAGAGATGTTTTTATGTAAAGATTATAACAGGGAGACAACGTTAACAATTGTGTTGAATGATGACATTAAGAATAATAAAAATAGAGACAATGAAGAAAAAATTCGGCCAAGTGTGAGTGTGGAACTCCCGCTCTGAGGGTTCCGTACAATTACAATAAAGGGAAAAACACTATCAAATTTTGATTTTCGTGTGCGGGTTTAAATATTATCAAAAATAGTATTGGGTGGCATTCAATCCCGACATTAGTAAGGCGAATTTCAATTGACATATTTATAATTACTTACAAAAGGAATATAAGAAAATATGATAAAATATTTTTAACAACTAACACACAATAAAAAATTATTTCACTAAAATAATTTTAAAGTCGGTGAACATATATCAATAAAATATAATTGTCAAATATAGAACCCCCTTTTTTTGGAGTCATTTAAAATATTTTACAAGTTGTCATTTAACTACATGTCATGTCGTCAACAGACGTTGCTTAAGATTCGCGTTGATATAGCTTTAGATTCATTCCACACGATACGACGACGAAAACGTCCATGTTTGCGATTTTACTAACATTCGAATATGTTATACATACACACGTCTTCGGCACAGATTTAGCCCTGATGAAAGTTAAGCTAGAGGGCTTTGAAAATTTGAGTAAATGGAATATTTTAAACCTTATTCCCCAGTGTGAAAATTAAAAATTTAATAAATTATTTAATGAAATTTATATTTTACCAAATAATCTTTTTAAATAAATTTTTGCATTACAAATTATTTCTATCTTTCTTGGAATAAACTTATTTAAAGTTTTTAAATTTCAATATCATAAAATTGAAACTCGTTAACCGGAGTTTAAACGGTAAAAATATTTTGTGGCCAGGTATATTATGTAACATATTTGAAAATTAATTAAATGTCAAACATCGACTTTTTTATGTCCGCATCTGTAGAATGCCCTATAGAAAACTACTTGTTGTCACGTGAGAATAAATGGCCATATTTATTGATTGCTTACACTTAGACGTTTAATTTTTTCACAGGTTTAAGACACTATAGACTTACATGTTCACTATTAATTTCAACTTGATAACTTCACGTGCTCTTCAAATAATGCGTCAAAACCTAAATCTATAAAATATCATTTTTTTCGTGATGTAACAACAAATTGGAATTTTTAGGATTTTTATACATATACATACTAGTAGTAGATACATATTAGTGCTATATATACCTTGCTTCTTGCGAAAAATCATGTTCCTAGGTCAAAAGACGAAGCCTGGGAATTTTGATTTATCTCGAAATCAAAATGACAATACATGAGATAAAAGTGGCTGCTGGTTTTCATTAAATCGACTTATCAGTTTGATATTTTTACATATTTGAGAAACTAGAGTCTACTGAAGTAGAAAAAAAATTACAGTTTTTTAATTTTATCCTTTATTTGTGCTATGAGACCTTACTTCATGGTAAATTTCACGACGCTAGGTCATTGGAAAGTACCTTATAATTATATGAGTGACCACATTAACGGTCATATCTTTTCAATGCGTGGATTTAGAACTTTGATCTTTTGACAGCCGCAAGGGACCGCAGGCTTGAGTATTTAACATTAATTTCAAGTTGATACCTCCACGCGATCCTGAGAAAAAGAGTCTTGACGGGTATATCTAAATCAATAAATTTATCATTATAAGTCTGACAAGCTCGAAATATAAATATTTGTTTTACATAATTCGTCTTTACGAGAGGTACATAAAAGGTACATAAAATAATGATTTAGTTCTTGAATTAAAATTGGGACATCTGAAATACAACTTACTAAGTAAAAATGGTGAAGCAACTAAGTTATTCAAAATTTTGAAAAGAAATATTTCTCTCGTGCAATTCGTCTATATTTTAATGAGCTAAAATTAAGAATATCAAGATTGGAGTGTTTAAATTTCAAAAGTTTCTTAAATTTATTTTGAATTCTTTTATATATATCTGATACTGAGGGTTCCAAACTACTGAGCCGTACTCGAGGATAGATCGAACAAACTAATACGTAAAATACGTAAAATAAATCCTAACTGTTAGCATCAGAGGTGGGATATATATAAAGAACTCGCTCCACAAGCCCACAAGTTAACGGTAAAGGTTCTTTGTGTATAATCATCCTGACAAGTATCTCAGTTTTAATACAAGTAAATATAATTTTCGATAATGTTAAAGTGGGTAGTACAGAATAAAAATCCCAAATAGTTTGAAGAATTAATATCATATTACATAGTTGGGAAGGTAGTTTAAAATCGTGATTAATATTTTGAAGTAGGATAGGCCGAGCTAAATAGTTTTATTTTATGTATTTGCTTTTGGAACAAGATTGAACCGGTGTTGTGTTGCAGTAGAAATCTGGTGAACACTACTGTATGAGTAACATGGTGATACACGTTTAGAGTTGGCCTCAGGCATCTCTATTCTAAATCATGGTGTAAACTTACCGTACACATACACTGTCACGTCTTGGGCTGATTAGTAGGTGCATTTTATAAAGTGTATATAGGCTATGAGTGATACGTTGTGGTAAAGTGTGAATCAGTGGTTATCCAGATTTCAACCAATATATTTCGATACGGTTGAAAGGAATTTTGAATCATTCTGTTAAGCACCTACGCCATTCGGGACGAATGGCCCCGCAGGATGGCCGTGTTATCATAACATTTTGAAAGCCCTTCCTATCACTTTATCCATGTGAAAGTTAAATGTCAATTTATAGTCCAGTTGAAAACCCACTTGTATATTACGGAATTTTTCTATAAATATTAAATGTTCAATTCCTAGATACATTCTGCATAAAACAGTAAAAACAAAACTTGTAAATTCTTTCAGTTCTATGATTAAAGCACAAAAACAAGGAAGGTATTAAGTCTCCCTCTCTTTCCCGAAGGTAAATACAATTATTCAAATTAGAAAGTGGCAAATTGTCGCTTTTAAAGCATTAATGCGCTGTTATATGTAAATTATGATCAAACTTTGAATGAGCATTACAAATTGATTTATTACTCCATTAAAAATAACTTCAGACATCATTTTTAAATATTGCTTTTTATTAAAAGCTTTTTAACTTATCTAACGTTTAATGTTGTTTTTTTTTATTTTCATCACGAATCTTGCCCTTAGGCTGCCACCAGAGATGTACTAAGAGATGTCTTTGTTAAGAGCCAATAGTATTGCTTCATTTGACACACTATGCGAGGCTAGGTTAATGAAACGATTCTATTGGTTCTTGACAAACACATTCTCTTATTCTTTTTAGCAACACTATGTTATTACTTATTTTAATTAAATGTTAGATATGCCTATAAGACTATTAGTGGTGTTCCGGATATCCGTATCCGCAGATATCAGCGGGAGAAAAAATATCCGTATCTGTATCCGTATCCGTTACATCTTTTACGGATCTTTTACCTTATAAATGTTTAATATATAGATTCAATTCTATATGTAGGTGAATAGGTAGCAATAAAATACTATTAAATTTCAATCAAATTTTTTTTTTTTAATTTCATATTTGGTTACCTAAAAGGTATCATTTAACAAACATTTAACGTTTACAAAGATGTTCTCGGCTGTGACACTTTAGAATGAAAACTTAAAAAAAAACAGAACTTTTGTTATCGGAGTCTTTTTTCAAGCAATCATATTCTTTTATATATTTTCTTTATAAACTATTGTTTCAAAGTCACGCGCACAGACACAAAATGAGTAAGATAGTTAAGATTCGTATCCGTATCCGTATCCGCGGATCTTGACGCCATTGATCCGTATCTGAATCCGTATCCGCGGATATACTTTTATAACGATCCGGCACATCACTAAAGACTATATATATTGTTATGTGGCAGTGTTAGCTGTGATAAGAGATCTGTGAAACATTTACATTAGATAAAATAGAATCACTTTATTTAACACTGAGTGAGGCTAAGTAAATGAAGCAATTCCACTGATTCTTAACAACATTTGCCTAGTGGAAATGCAGCCTAAGACATTTGAATATGACTAGTTAGTCATGGCCTACTTAATCGAAATACCTGGTGTATTTATTATGTTATATTGTATGTTATTACAGCTTCTGTTATTATTATATCAAGAATAAACAGTGTAACAGAAGATGTTTATATTACAACTAGTCCATCCGCCCCGGCTTCACCCGAGTGTAAAGAGGTTTAATCATATATTTGAAAGAAGAAAGAAAGAAAGAAACATTTATTCAAAGTAACCACTACTATATACATTACACTCTTTATATAAACTAAATTATTTTAATTTTCTTGAATCATTTTTAATCAGTATATATGATTATTGTGTAGATCCATCCATGTGAATGTGTGGTTCATTCTAAAAAACAAATACTTGTTTCCAGCAGAGAAAAATGGTGGTGGGGGGTTTATATACCCACCTACCACCTCCCCGCAATCCCCTTTATAACAAATTCATGCGATTCGTTTTAAGATTTTAACCCTTTTTCTGTTCAATTCTATTGTGTCAATCCACGGTTTATTTAAAGGTTCCGCTTGAATTGTCTAAAACCAGATACCCTTGACTTTAGACCTCTCATCAAAATATTCTTTCCATAATTGTAAACATTTTTTTTAATTAGAATTCTCTTATTTGAAGTATTAATGAAAAACAAAATCCTTTGCTCAGAACAGAGTGCTTGATATGTAAAAGATGTATGCAAAGTTTGGTCGAAATCGGTCCAAAGATTTTCTAGAAATTTTGACTACCGTCTTATAAAACAAGTTTTGGAAAATCATGGAAATCAGGAAAATCAATCAGGGAAGGTGATTCCAAAGTATCGGACAATATATCTTATATTTTGTATGAACAGGAATTGGAGCGGTAACCACGACGGATGCCTCCTTATGGGAATATTGAACTTGAGTCCATGTAAAGGAGCACCAGCACTCGTCTCCTTGCCCCACTTCTACCTGGCTTCGGAGGAGCTGCTGGAATTCTTCGATGGGGGAGTTAAACCAGAAAAGGAGAAGCATAACAGCTTTGTTTATTTAGACGCCGTAAGTAACATTTTTATTAGAAATTACTTAAAAACAGTTATAGATAATTCAATCCACGATAGCTTACTTTGTGAGCAGTGAGACTTCGTGGATTTAACTATCTATACATATAACTTGCAATATCTAGCCTACTACTAATAATATTTGCAAAATTTTGTATCTTGCCTTTGATTATTTAGAAGAATTAGATACACATGGGTGTGTAAAGGTACTGTGTATCTAGTCTTTATATGGTGATCAAAGTTCATTCCAATTTTACTTCACTAAATATCTTGATATGATGATTATTATCACGATTTTCGTTTAAAAAATATTTACTTTAATTTGTCATAGAATGGTATGATGAGCCAAGCAGTGCTTGAGGTTTGAGACCCAGGAGCAGGTTTAAAGAGCTCTTTCAATATATATTAATCCTTACCTTCACCACTTAACCTCGCCCATCCATACTACAAATAAATAAAATTAGAGAGTCTGTTTGTAATATTAAAATAACCGCTTTTTACTAAGTGCATATGGATGTATACATCTGTCTGTCTGTTTGTTCCGGCTAATCTCTGAAATGGCTAGACCGATTTTGACGGGACTTTCACTGGCAGATAGCTGATGTAACAAGGAGTAACTAAGGCTATTGAACATCTCGCTACGACTCATAGGAGCGGAGCAACACGCGAACGAAGTCGCGCGAGTCGGCTAGTAGATAATAAAGTAAACTGAAAAGACTAGCTAGACTGACTCTAATCTACCGCACTAAAGGTTATATATTGTCTACACGGGTATACTTGAAATAATATAAAAGGAACTACCCGCAAATACTAATTTAAATACGGTGTTACTAACAATCTTACGTGAATTTTGTAAAACTAAAATAGCATTTGTTACAAAAACAATAATCAACATAAGGAACCCGTGAGGGGACGGGTTAGAATACAATTCATCTCTGCCGTTGGGAGAGCATCTCTTAAGAGCCGAGTAACCCAGCACCCCCTTGGTGGTAGAGGATCTGTTCCCCGACAGGCTTGCGACCACCATGTGAATTCGATCTCTCCCATTCCATTATTCAGCAGTCTTCTCTTCGCTCCCCCTCCTCACTCTATCTTCGAGGCGACAACGCATCGACAAAACAAGAGATACCCTCTAGTTTTGTCGATGTCCATGGGCGAACACTTTCCATCTTGTGGACCGTCTGCTCGTTTATCCAAAAGAAATAGTCCCGCTGAGTTTCTTGTGCCCATTCTTCTCAGGTCTGGGTTAGGTCGTTTCCGAAAGGTGGTAGATTCCGACGTTCAATAAGAGAATGTAAATTCCAATATCGAATAAAAAATTTTGACTTTGTTCCTTATCTATCATTAAAAAAAAAGGAGCTTTGTTTACTATAACTGAATCAGAAATAATATTTCGAAATTATCTTTGATATGGGAATTCATTATTTAATTTACCAAACCTAACTTTCTAACTAATATTCTAAATGCGAAAGTAACTCTGTCTGTCTGTCGCGCTTTCACACCAAAATTACTGAACCGATTTAAATGAAATTTGGTATACGGTTAGTCTAGAGCCTGAGAAAGGACATAGGCTACTTTTTATTGCGAAATAAGAGTTGAAAGGGGGGGGATTATAGTTGTATGGAAGTATCGTCATGTTTATTAGTGCTAGAAGCTTAAAATTTATTTTTTAGGCTATTAAATATATATAACGATATAAATAAATGTTTGTAAAAGTTTTACCCTCAAGGGTGTATAAAACCAATAGGGAATAGGGGATGGTCGCGCTTTCATGCCAAAACTACTGAACTTAAATAAAATTTGGTATACAGATAGTCTAGAGACTAAAAAGTACATACGCTACTTTCTCTAATTGTTTAGTCAAAATAGAACCTTACATAAATTCCCAAAAAGTAAATATTTTCTATGAATGTTAGGGAAACCATAATAATGAAGTGAAATGTCTCCCATCGATCTATGCAAAGTCAAATTACGAAAAAATGCGTTTTTATGATAAAATACCAGGAGCCCTAATCTATTCTAATATATAAAGCTGAAGAGTTTGTTTGCTTGAACGCGCTAATCTCAGGGACTACTGGTCCGATCTGAAAAATTCTTTCAGTGTTAGATAGCTCATTTATCGAGGAAGGCTATAAGCTATATATCATCACGCTAAGACCAATAGAAGCAGATAAACACGGGCACGAAGTTGCAAGGGTCGGCTAGTAGAATAATAAGTTTCCTTAGAAAACTTTGATAGCACGTGTTATATCTTATCCTTTGCTATATTATTTAAAAAGAATATAAAGATATATAATAACGATCCGACTTTCCACAAGTGCAATTTAATATTAATATTACTGTTTTATTTCAAGAGTAGTTGTATAAATAATGTATTCGTTTTTCAATCCCGTTGTTCTGAACGAAATATTCAGGACGTAAAACTGCCGCGTTTTTGAAATCTCGCGTAAATTACCGCGAAGCCAACAATAAGACAGACCAATCCCTATTGCATAGAAAATTGTTAACATAATTAAAGAATGTCTCCGAGAGAATACTAAAAAAGTAGTAAATAGTAAAAGAATCATTAAACCTTGGATCACCTCTGGCGTTCTGCGTTGCATTAGAACTCGTAACAAATTGCAGAAAAGACTTAAATTAGACCCAAGTAATCAAATCTTAAGCATTAGTTATAAAAGATATAGTAATTTTTGTAATAACCTAATTAAAAAATTAAAACGTGTCTATTACAGACAAAACTTAAACAAATCCGCTGGTTGTTCTAAAACTTTTTGGAAAACCTATAAAACATTACTAACACTGGGAAAAATAAAACTGATAAAAATTCAGAACTTTTACAAATAAAACCTTCCTCTGTCGAATCTGTTAATCACATAAATAGCTTTTTTGCAAACGTTGGGTATAATTTAGCTAATGCAATTGTTACAAGTAATGACAAGTTACAAAACGATGAAACCTCTTCCTCACAAACATTTGTATTACTAGATACTTCTGTTGAAGAAGTTCTCAGTATACTATCGTCTATGAAAACAGACAGTTCTCCAAGTTTGGATAATATACCGACTAAATTCCTTAAATTAGCAAAGCATATAATAGCACCTGTCATCTGTCACTTAGCTAATCTTTGCTTTCATAAGGGAATCTTTCCAACTAAGTTAAAACATGCTATTATAACACCAGTGTACAAGAGTGGAGACAGTAACGAGGTAAATAACTATAGACCGATCTCAGTTGTACCAGCTTTATCAAAAGTTATTGAGAAATTATTGAATATTCGTCTTAAAAACTATCTTAGTAAATATAACATTTTATCAACAAAACAATTTGGCTTCAGACAGGGAACATCTACGGAGGACGCTGTGGTATCGCTGACCTCTTTAATAACTAATCATCTAGATAATAGTAAACGGTGTCTAAGTGTTTTCCTTGATTTGAAAAAAGCATTCGACACCGTTTCTGTTCACATTCTTGTACAAAAGTTAGAACGCGCAGGAACAATACGCGACCTTCCATTAAAGCTTTTTAAGGATTATCTAAGTGATAGAAGACAGAGTGTTAAGGTAGGACAATATATTAGTGAAGAAGTAGATTTGTCATATGGGGTGCCACAGGGTAGTGTTCTGGGTCCCACTTTATTTTTAGTATACATAAATTCTTTGTGTAACCTAAAACTGACTAAAGGCGAAATATTTTCATACGCCGATGATACAGCGTTGGTGTTTGTGGGCGACTCTTGGGAAGATGTCCAAAAACATACTGAAATTGGTCTTATTAAGGTTGCTGACTGGCTGGAAAAAAATCTTTTAACATTAAATGCTAATAAGACCAATTACATAAGCTTCTCCATTAACGCCAAAATGCAGCCAGATATCAACTTTAAAATAAGGATCCACAAATGTGTAGACTTCGACAACTGTAATTGTACCTGTACTAAATACCTGGGCGTCATGATCGACCAGAGTTTGACCTGGCAATCTCACCTCGAACTGGTGGCCAATAGAATTAGAAAACTATCCTGGATTTTTAAATTACTTAAACATATTGCTTCTTATTATACAATAAGAAGACTCTATGTTTCTTTAGCACAGTCAATTATAAGCTATTGTATACCGGTTTGGGGTGGAGCCCCTAAGACAAAATTTCTGACAATTGAGAGAGCTCAACGATTCTTACTGAAAGTAATGCTTTCAAAACCTCCGGGATTTCCCACAAACGCCCTTTACAAACTGATAAATCTATTAACAGTCAGGAAACTTTATATTTTGAATATCACACTGAGAACCCATCGAAATACAACGTTCAATAACGTTCATATAGCTAAAAGGAGGAATTGATATATAATTCCAATAGAAAAAACTCAAACCACGTTTGCTAGTCGACAACAAAATTTTATATCTCGTGATATTTATAATAAAATTAACAACGAACTGAATATTTATACATTAAATATTTATTCTTGCAAAAAGGTTGTTATGGATTGGATTACTAATTTAAATTATGAAGAGACAGAGGCATTATTACAAATAAAAAATGTATAAAGTTTAGTTATACACACACACACACACACGCACATACACACTGCACATTTAGTATTTCATTGAAAAGATAGTTGAAATAGTTTATTATTTAATATTACTTGTACGTCTTACATGTACCATTTATGTGATGACTTTTGGAAGAGCGAGATCTCCCAACACAAGTAAAATAATACTTACAGGGAGGTCTCATAAATGTTAATGATATGTATACTATATGGTAATTAAATAAACTTTTATTTTATTTATTTATAGTTTTTTTAGAAAATACTAGGGATACCTCATCTACCAAGTGGAAGGTTGTGAATCTATGATAATTTTTTGTTTTGCTGAAAACGGAGGTCGTTACATTGTCTGTGTCCTGTTTTGAGTGAAAAATAAAATGGTCATTATAGTACCTACAGTAGTTTAAACTGTATATAAGTATATATTCCGACACGATTTAAAAAAAAAATTATTTTTTTCAGACAACAGGTGTAGTTCTGAAAGGTTACCAGCGCCTACAGTTCAACATTGAGTTGCGGAACATGAAGGGAGTGCCGCAGTTGGAGAACGTGCAGACGGGCGTTTTCCCTTTCCTATGGATTGAAGAGGTAAGATACTCACTCACCACTTACTCAGTTGACTATCCACTTACTTAATACACTAGTCACTAAATTCAAAGAGCGACTGTTGAGTTTTTTGCCAGTTCTTCTCATCAACAAACTGCTTTCCGAACTGGTGGTAACTTCAGACAAACCCATTAATGGCCTAGTGCTTAGCCGGGTCTCCTCCTTAGAATGAGGAATGAGGAGGGGGATAGGCCATAGTCCACCACGCTGACCAAGTGCGGGCAGACTTCACACACCTTTGAGAACTTTTAGGGAACTCTTAGGAGTGCAGGTTTCCTCACGATGTTTCCTTCACCGTTAAAGCAAGTGATATTTTATTGCTTAAAACACACATAACTCAGAAAATTAGAGGTGTGTTTCCAGGGTCGAACCCGGACCTCCCGAGTAAGACACTGATGACTTAACCACTGGACTATCACTGCTTTTTATTTCAGTTTAAAGAGTCATTGTCCTATCTCACTCTCATCTTTATATTAAATTTTATTCAAATCCGTTAAGCATTATACAAACTAAAACATTTCAGGGTGCAGAGTTAACAAAGGAGTTGCAGGAAGAACTCCTCCAAGGACACAAGCTCCTTTCTTATGTGGAAGCGATAAGATGGATCATCCTGGGCCTGGCGGTGGTGCTGTGCTTGGCCAGTGCAGTCTATGTGGCGAGGAGTAGCGGCTTCAGGAACAACAGTGTCAGCTTTATACTACGACCAAATCATTTAGATAATAATAAACGGTGAAATGTTTTAAATTCTATTTCATTACCATATAAATCTGAAAAAAGACCCCATGCACAACACTGTTGGCAACATTGATTTAAGGAACACTATCATTACATCGCGAGTAATCAAGACGTGTATACTGTGTAGACGCTGTGATACTCTTTGTCTACGCGTATAATATAACCGAGTCGTGATTCAAACGACTGGTGGCGCCATCTAGTTTTTCGAATTTAATTTTATTTATTAAATTTTGTTAATGTGTATGATCACAGTAGCGGAGGATCGAAGTGAATTATTGCAATAGCTTATAGACCTAAAAGTAACATTTTGTCCCATAAAAATCCCATAACTTCTGGGAGTTTCTTTATAAGGGGGTTGGTTGGTCACAAGACTACAGAAATAAGGAATTTACAAATATTATCCTATGCTACTACCAGTGGCGTAACTACAACGTTCGGGGCCTCTTCATCAAAAAAAGCATCTTCTGCGCCTGTGTGCGAAATACTTATGAGCCTATACTTGAAAAGCAAAAAAAAGGTCGTTCGCCAACAACTATCCTGCGTGGCAAATACCTACACCTTAGTTATAAATATTAAGATCCATCTGTGCTCACGTCCTTCTCTGACCGGGGGCCCCCTTCGGCTCGGGGCTCCTGGCATTTTGCCAAATTGCCACCCTATAGTTACGCTACTGGCTACTACGTCAGAGTTATAGATGACTTGAGTTTGCTTTTATCATAACATTAGTAAATGTTTGTAGTAAGAATAAACCCACCTAATCCTCCCTGAATCAAGAATTTAAAGTATTGGTAGACAAGTAATCGACCCGTCCCGGCTTCGCCCGGGTGCAATTTACCACGTTTATATAACGGGCACACAGCTCGATATGCACTTCACCCCCACGTCGATAGATGGCGTACGAGCACACTAATTTTTTCGCAATAAAACATAGCTATATCCTTCCTCAAGCTTTAATTTATCTCTGTAGCAAAATTCATCAAAACAGACAAGACGGGCCATCTATCCGTCAATAGATGGCGTAAGTAGAATATTAAATCGCACTTACGTTTGATTGGTTTGTTTTCTTAAGTATTACTTACGTGTCTTAAAGGTTACTTTCGAAATTATAATATTTAAAAAATAACTACAAATCTCAATCTTTTGTCATTGTCTCATAAGAATACATCCAAGATTTGATAAAATATTTAGACACATTGTACTTTAATATTCCTCTTATCAATGCTTATCATGACTTATTAGTCAAGATAAAGATTGTATTCTCTGACAGATTACATTACGATTTATTAAAACTACTGGTCGAGAGACCTTAATTCACTTAAATTTAAACATACATTATCTGTTCTGTATGTCGCGCTTTTACGCCAAAACTACTAAACCGATTTTAATGAAATCTGGTATACAGATAGTCTAGACCCTGATAAAGGACTTAGGTTACTTTTTAATGTGAAAAAAGGGTTGAAAGTGACTGAATGGGGGGTTCAAAGTTGTATGAATATATCTTCATTTTTAGAGCTACAAACATATTTATTGGGCTGTTGATTCGATATAAATAAATATGATGTTCAAAGGTTGTAAAAGTTTTACCCTTAAGGGTGCTAAATAACAATAGGAAATAGGGGATGAAACGCGGACGAAGTCGCGGGCGCAGCTAGTACAAAATAAACAATACATACTTTATTGTGAAATCAATATTTCCACCACGAAAACCGCTCAATTCCCTTAGAAACTATGCATTTTCCGGGATAAAAATTATACTATTTTCCATTCAAAATTATAAAGTATCAGCATACCAAATTTCATTAAAATCAGTACAGCCGTTTTAACGTGATGCGAGCGCAAACAAACCGATTCACGATCGATAGGTCGTGGGTTAAAATCCCAGTCATTGCACTACTGACGTGGCCCCCTCCTAACACAAGCTAAAGGAGCTTAGTTGGAGGGGATAAGGAATACTAGTAGTAGGTATGTGATCCATAAGCTGGTAATCTTTATTAAAAAAAATAGTCACAATTTTTCAAAACTATTTTTATATCTTTTATTAATTATTTCACGCGTCTTTACTTTAACTTATAAGTATAGGTAAATATTTGTTTATTTTCTCGCAAAAAACTCGATACCCATTTTTTCCTCAAGGCGAACCAACCAGTGTGGCAAACAAATTAAAAACCTGGTGTCGTACTCAATAATACTTTTTTAAATTCTTTTATTTTAATATTAAATCTTTATTATTTATAAAATTAAAATAGAAATAAATAGCCGTCTCGTTTCTTTAATAAGTTATTAAATATATATAGTAGGTTTGATTAACCGAGAAAATTGATCCATAATCTTCGGATTGTAGATAGAAAATAGAATCCTAATTCAGAGATGTGCATATATAATTCTAATTTAAAATCTATTTTTAATTTATAATTCAATAATCTGAATAATAATTCGAAAATATATTTTAACTTTGAATTTCTTGACAAAGATTTGAATTCAATCAACAATAAAAAAATATCGGATTACGATATATTATATTAATATCGCCCATGAAAGGACTACCACATAACTAGTAAGTTAAGTTCTCTATGGTTGCGAAGCTTGGACTATAAAAGAAGACCTAAGTAAAGACCTTAAGAGCCTTTGAGAGTGGGCTTATCGTAGAATGTTGCGGATAAAATGGACGGACAAAGTTACGAACTTCGAAGTAAAGAAGCCTTAAACGTAGGCGCAAAAAAGTGGAACTGGTCCATACCATCAAGAAATGAAAAGTCTCATATCACGGCCACATCCTCAGAAACAACCAGTACAAGCTTCTACAGACTATGATGATGGGAAAGAACGCCGAGAAACGAAACCAGGGAGGCGCAAAAAATCATATTTGAAGAATATCCGAGTGTAGATTGGGATCAAGTCTGGAAGAACTGTTCAGACTCAACATGGACAAAGAAATGTTTCGGAGCATGACTTATGATTTCCAGTAATTAGTGAGGCGCTTTAAAATGAAGAAAAACGTAAGAATACCCTGCCTCTACCGTTGTCTGTCTGTCAGTGACCTCGTTCAATATAATTTACTATTATGTAACTATTGGAAGGCTGTTTTGGACAACAGTACAAGCTTCTACAGACCATCATGATGGGAAAGAACGCCGGGAAACGAAACCAGGGAGGCGCAAAAAATCATGGTTGAGGAATATCCGAGTATAGACTGGGATCAAGTCTGGAAGAACTGTTCAGACTCGCCATGGACAAAGAAATGTTTCGGAGCATGACTTATGATTTCCAGTAATTAGTGAGGCACTTTAAAATGAAGAAGAACGTAAGAATACCCTGCCTCTACCGTTGTCTGTCTGTCAGTGACCTCGTTCAATATAATGTACTATTATGTAACTATTGGAAGGCTGTTTTGGACAACAGTACAAGCTTCTACAGACCATCATGATGGGAAAGAACGCCGGGAAACGAAACCAGGGAGGCGCAAAAAATCATGGTTGAGGAATATCCGAGTGTAGACTGGGATCAAGTCTGTGGAAGAACTGTTCAGACTCGCCATGGACAAAGAAATGTTTCGGAGCATGACTGATAATCTCCAGTAATTAGTGAGGCACTTTAAAATGAAGAAGAACGTTAGAATACCCTGCCTCTACCGTTGTCTGTCTGTCAGTGACCTCGTTCAATATAATGTACTATTATGTAACTATTGGAAGGCTGTTTTGGACAACAGTACAAGCTTCTACAGACCATCATGATGGGAAAGAACGCCGGGAAACGAAACCAGGGAGGCGCAAAAAATCATGGTTGAGGAATATCCGAGTGTAGACTGGGATCAAGTCTGTGGAAGAACTGTTCAGACTCGCCATGAACTAAGAAAAGTTTCGGAGCATGACTGTTAATCTCCAGTAATTAGTGAGGCGCTTTAAAATGAAGAAGAACGTAAGAATACCCTGCCTCTACCGTTGTCTGTCTGTCAGTGACCTCGTTCAATATAATGTACTATTATGTAACTATTGGAAGGCTGTTGTGGACAACAGCCAAGTGAACTAGAAACTGTAATTCGTATGTCTGTATAAATTAACATAAATATAATACAAAACTTATTTTTATTGTTGTCAATCTAAAACAATTACAGGGTATGAAAAGGCAGGAATTTTTTTTTTAATTTGTTTCCATAAAATTCATGAGGATCCAGTAGTACCATTGATGTCATTAGTATTTAGTTAGGTTTCAATTAGCGTTATTGATAACAGAATCAGAAGACTTGGACTTGGTCCAGAAGGAGACGGTGGAGCGGGATCGGGAGAGGCTCGAATCGTCTTGTCGGAGAAGACAACTCTGGCATTTCTGTTCCAATGCCCAGGAAAAACTGGGGCTCCAGGTTGTAGGAAGATAAGGTGTTGAATACTCGAAATAATGAGGGAGACATTGTCCTCTCAGGATTAGCAGTTCAACCGATTTCCCGAGGTTCTCCTGATGTGTCGAGGAAAACCATCGCAGGGGTTTTAGTGGGTAGAAATCCCATATAATCCAGGTTTGGATAAAATCTTTCGAAGAGCAAAAAGTATTAGAGAGAACTTTATCGAGCTGTAAGAATATTTTAACAATTCTAAAGTAAAGTCACAGACATGTGACTGTCACTGTCAATGAAAAAAGAGAGGTATTGTAAGTGTATAAAGTGCTTTTTAGGTCGTCACAATTGTTACCAAATTTGGCACATGTGATCCATAACTCAGGGAATTATGTCATTGTCCTTTATACGAAACCAGCTGACTTGTTCTCGCTTCATTAAGGGATATTGGAGATTACCATGCAGCGTCAAACGAACTTATATGCTATTGCAAAAGACATCTTATCCGCAATTGATTCACGAATTTTTGAAGTGCCACATGTTAGTCAGATTTTTATTTATGATAGATAAGGTGCAAAAGAGCAGATGATCCACCTGATAGTAAATGGCCAAGAGATATCCTCTTGTTTTGCCGATGCGTTGCATCCTCGCAGATAGAGTGGGGAGGTGGAGTGAGGAAAAAAATATATGCGGTCTTAGCGGACCCTGAGCAAGAGCCCTTATCCACTAGATCCCCAGCATTAATGGAATGGGCAAGGAAAGGGTAAGTCTGGCCCACATGCGACTCGACCAGAACACGTCTATGTCACAAATGGTAAATTATGTTTTTTTTTAATTATGTTTGTTCCAATTTTAATTAATTAAATAAACATACATCCAGAATTTAAGATTTTTTCTGTAATTCTTACGTCACTGAGGGAAAAAAAAATTTCTCATGTGTTGAGAAACGCTGTTTAAAAATTCAATATTTATTTTAATCATAGATAATAATAATAATGATTCAACCTGAGGGTAGGCGTCGTTTACATTAATGTATTCTATCACTTTAAATATTTTGTTGAAATCTGTTAACGGTTTTAAACGTAAACGGACATCGTGACACGAAATCTTTATATAATAGTCGACAAGGACATGCACTGACATTGTATCTTGATAAAGAGTGAAACACGAAGCGTTGCAAAAACGTATCTACTTTTTGCAGTAATTGTGACGTAGGTGCTAATTGAATTATGTAATTTTTTTTATCTACTCCCATACTTTAAATTGTCCTAATAACCATTATATCATCCAAACGGGTCATATAATGTTGTACTCAATTTCATAATAACACTCAAATTCCTACTGCGCAAAGGACACTCATCAGACAGACACCTTACTGCTCGATGCAGTGTTACCAACTCTCTAAAATATTTATCCCTAAAGCTTGTGTCAAAAACCCCTAAAATCGCCTTAATTATTTAGTTTTCCCCCTAAAAAATATATTGATATGTATGATTAATATGTTGTAATATGTTTCAAGTCTTTTTATTATAAATTATTTAATACATAAAGTATTTCGTCTTCACCTGAAGATTCAGATTTTTTAAAATTTTTAGGCATAATTAACGCATTTCTTGTCCACACACAGTATAAGCCAAAATCGAAATAACAATCGTCGTAAGAATATTCTTAATCTATTTTTTTGGCGGTATCCTATCTGACATAAGCTAATATCAAACATACGTTCAATTTATACACAACAATAATCGCCATATGCATAGACAATAAAATGACCGCCAGTGGCGCCAGTCACCACAGAGTGCTTGTAGAATTACGTACAAGATGTCGTTATAAGTCGCTAGGTCAAGAAATAAATATTAATACTATCAATTTAAAAATATTAGAGAGTCAAAAAATCCCTGAAAATACCCCTAAAATTTCAGACCCCTTAAAAAAATTCCATCTCACTTATTTACCCCCTAAATCTGGGGGGAAAACCCCTAAGTTGGTAACCGTGGCGATGTGTGCTATCTGTATGAATTTCAAAAAAAGAACATTCGCGCGCGTTTCACTATCTAGAACTTCGCGCCATAAAAAGAACATGTTATTCGAATCCCCGCCATTTTTCTTTGATATTTTTATTGTTTTGTTTACAAAAAAAATTAGCAATTACCTTCTAACATTAAAGAACATATTCAAGTGAATTTGAATAATAGCACTATACAACATGTTCATTACAAACTACAATAAATAATTCTTTCATCAATACTCAGTTTATTTGTATATACTCAGTAATGGATGATGTTAGGTTACTAGGAGTGGGTGTTGTAATGTTGGCAGTAAGCTGTTTCAGAATCTTTTATAGAGGAATTATGGGTGTAGATAAAGTCTTGTATACAACTATTGATAATTAGTAATCCGCCTTATTATACAACAGTTGCATAAATAACTATTAAAGATCACATACTACATATATTAGTATTCCATAACCCCTCCAAGTGAGGTAAATACTTGTGTTAAGATTTAGGACCCTCCAATAGAATCCAAAGCCTGAACCACTGACCTACTGACACTTCAATTCAAAAATAACGGTAGAAGTACTTTTTTTATCATCATCACGACCCTTCAATGGCCCACTGCTGAGCCGGGTCTCCTCCTCAGAATGAGGAGGGTATTAGGCCATAGTCCACCACGCTGGCCCAGTGCGGGTTGGCAGACTTCACACACCTTTAAGAACGGATGTTGATGTTTTCCTTCACCGTTAAAGCGAGTGATATTTAATTACTTAAAACACACATAACTCAGAGTCAGAGGATTGAACCTCGGACCTCCCGAGTAAGACTTGAAGTCTCAACCACTTTTTTTACCATTTTGTATTAATTCTTATACCTGCTTGTTTATTGTGTTATAGACATTAAAGCTGCGTTTCCACCAGAGATAAGCGAAGATATATAGAGAGGGATTTTTATTAAACCAATAGAATAGCTTTATTTGACGCAGTCTAAGCGAGGCTAGGTAAATGATAGAATTCTATTGGTTCAAACACATCACTTCTCTGGTATATAGCATTAGTCAGATTTTAGAATAATACATTTTTTTTATTTTTGTTGTTTATCATATACTAGTCGACCCGCGTGACTATTAGTCTTAGCGTGATGATATATAGCCTATAGCCTTCCTCGATAAATGGCCTATCTAACACTGGAAGAACTTTTCAAATCGGACCAGTAGATCCTGAGATTAGCGCGTTCAAGCAAACAAATAAACAAACTCTTCGGCTTTATATATTAGTATAAGATAACCTTGTTAACTATTTTTTATAGCTCAAATTCCGCACTTTAAATAGAAATGAGCTGATAGTCTTCAAACGGGTGAATAGATCTTCACAATACAGCTATGTATGAACCATCTACTGAAAGGATTTGCATGAAACTTTAAAATAATATAGCTTACACAACAGAATAACACATAGGCTATAATTTATAATGATATAGTGTGAATTATCCAAAATATAGCGGGTGAAACCGTGGGACACAGCTAGTACAGACATATTTATAACACACCTTCGTCGTTTTAACGTCGAGGGTTAAAAATAATTTTGTTCATAAAATAATCTTAAGTATAACGGTGAAGAAAATAATGTAATCAATACTAGTCGAGCAATTGAGCTTTCAATCGAAATATTTTATATGATTATGAATAATTCCCAAAGACATAATAAGTCACACAGGTAGGGGACCACCAGCATGCAAATCCGACCGCCAAGTAGGCCAGCCTCCTCCCCCATCCCATCCTAATGCTGCGGTTCCATAGAACACCGACCTTTTTCTCAGGGTCCACTGGAACCGCAGCATTCTTCTCTTCGCCCCTCCTCCTCACTCTATCTGGACCGTCTGCTCGTTTGTCCCTCATTTATCTTTAAAAAAATGTGGTTTAAACATGAAAGTTTAACAAGCAGACATTACTTTCAGTTCAAAATTAGAATCACAGATCTCACAGATGATACAATAAAATTACCAAATAGGTTGTGTACAATATATTTATATAAATATGGGGAAGCAAGAGCGGGTCGGTTATTAGTTAATAAAATTGGTTTTGTTAAAACTGTTTGTAATATTAAAATAACCGCTTTTAACACACACGGTACCTACCTATACCAACAACAAAATTTTTTTTTAATTTTTGTCTGTCTGTTTGAGCAGGCTAATCTGTGAAATGGCTGGACAGATTTTGACAGGACTTTCAATGGCGGATTGGTGATGTAACAAGAAGTGACCTAGGCTATTTAACTTCTCGATACGACCCATAGGAGCGGAGCAATACGCAAACGTAGTCGGCTAGTTCATAAAAAAAACTACAATCATTAAATTAAAATACTTTCGCATTTATATTAGTTGGGATGTAATATAACAATTTATGAGAAGAAAACAGTTAGCACATATTAGTACAACTGTATAAAGGCAATGAATAAAGTTATATAAAGCCATTTCCTTAGATTCTCCCTTATCTGGAACGTGTAACGTTGAACACTCGAGGAAGTCGCCTAATTGAATCACGTGCAAAAGTCAACTTTGCAAAATTGCTTCTTCTCAATTTAACACGTGTATTTACCCGTAACCGCTATGTCCCTGCATTTTAAATCTGTAATATCTCCGAAAATATTCATTTAAATTACATGCTGTAAAGGGCCATATTGATCTATATTAAATGCACAATGTATTTAAGGTACCTAATTGGATAAGGGTTAATGATGTATTGTATAAAATCGCTTCGTAAATAAGCCATTATTTCTCGTAAAAGTAAAGGATAAAAAATGGTTATTGTGGGCTATCCCTAAGAGATAGACATATGAGTCATTCCATTTGAAATCGTCTAAAAATAAAAAAAATGGTTGCTGCATGATTTTAGATTTTGACGAAACTTTGAGGGATTCATCTCTAGGGTCCCTAAGAATGAAATTTACAAATATTCGATTTTTATGAGCACCCGTTTCCGAGCATTTAAATAAAAACTTTCAAAAATCGCCTTTTTTTAGCTTATTTAAAATTTCCTCAAAGTTTTGTCTGTTTAAAATTTTTTTTATTATTAAAGCGGAATCCTTATGGGGACAGACTGCAGTTTGATAAAACTCAATGATAATTTTGTTTATGGGGACCTACCATTCGCGAGAGCATACTGAAAATGAGTGTTTTTTTACTCATTTTTCGTGAATTTCAAGCGACTCTAGCGACTAATCGGTTATGAGTTAAGAACTTCCGGTTGACAGGAATTAAGTACACATATCATAGACAAAATTTAGCTATTGATCGACCTGAGCAGCCCACTCTTTCTTTTGCTGTTAAAAAACGACCGGTAAGTGCACTAAACATTAAAATAACAAAACAAGCGATGCAGTCGTTCAAAGTTAAAGGTAAGAACAAAAGATTCTGAAAATTTTAGAATTACATCTCGCAGTAGACACCTTCGTTTTGTAGGCTGAATAATGCGATTTTAAAAAAATTCAAAACTTCAAGCAAAGTTTTCTTCCAGAAAGAGTGGGCTGCTCAGGTCGATCAATAGCTAAATTTTGTCTATGATATGTGTACTTAATTCCTGTCAACCGGAAGTTCTTAACTCATAACCGATTAGTCGCTAGTCGCTTGAAATTCACGAAAAATGAGTAAAAAACACTAATTTTCAGTATGCTCTCGCGAATGGTAGGTCGCCATAAACAAAATTATCATTGAGTTTTATCAAACTACAGTCTGTCCCCATAAGGATTCCGCTTTAATAATGAAAAAAATTTTAAAAAGACAAAACTTTGAGGAAATTTTAAATAAGCTAAAAAAAGGCGATTTTTGAAAGTTTTTATTTAAATGCTCGGAAACGGGTGCTCATAAAAATCGAATATGTGTAAATTTCATTCTTAGGGACCCTAGAGATGAATCCCTCAAAGTTTCATCAAAATCTAAAATCATGCAGCAACCATTTTTTTTATTTTTAGACGATTTCAAATGGAATGACTCATATACCATCGCGGACTTTTTTGTAGACCTTTTTAAGGTGTACAATACTGTAGTACATTATTTTGATCTATCTCTTAGGGTTCAGCCAGCGTTTGCAATGTAAGCGCAAAAAAATGTGTTTATTTACGACATCACATTAGAAACTTCTAATATTATCAGTGTTACTTTACTATTCTTAAATCACTCTATCTATTAAAAAAAACCGCATCAAAATTCGTTGCTTTAATGCTGCAGTTCTATTGAATTCTGGGTTTTCGTTTAGCATTCTTGTCTTCATTCCCTTTCCTCACTCTATCTTGGTGGTTTATTGATAGGATAGCTCGTAAAGTGGTGTTTTGTTTCACTGTTCTTGTGAACGTAAACAGCTCCATAACACACGTGTGCATTTACTTCATATTACAGCACTAGTGCGGTAATGGATTTATGTAAACGATTCGCGCGACTTTATCTGCTCGTTGCTCCGCATTTTTGGCAAAAATTTTTATACTATGTACAAGTATGTTTATATAGTTCAATCCGTGACGGCGCCGTGGTGGATTGAGCTATCTATATTCTATGGGTATGTTTATTTATATAGTTATTTCTATGTAGGTATAGATAGTTCAATCCATGACGGCGCTGACGCGTCAACTATGTATGAAAATAATAAGTGGACCAAGCGCCGTCGTGGACTGAACTATCAATACGTAATTTTATTTATATATTTATTATATGTATGTATAGACTGTTCAATCAATGACAATGCCGACGCGTCTACTATATGAGAAAATAATAAGTAGACCGTGCGTCGTAGTAGATTGAACTCTCTATACATATGTTTGTTTATATAGTTGTTCTTTTATACGTATAACACCCCTCCGCCTCGACTGTAATGACCAACTTAGCACACTAGTATCATAATGTACTATTATCATCTAGGTAGCAGTGTATATGTCGCAGTCGTCTGGTTGAATCTGCTATTTGATTGAATGACTAGCGTGTTAATTGAATGACAACATTCAATTGAGTGACTAGGCCGAACGTTTATTGAACAAGCGTCACTCAACGTCCAACTAGTTAGCGGATTGTAACATAGGCCATTGAACAGAACGGACGTAAAATCAGTCAGGTGATTGAAATTTAGTTCATTTTTTTCCACTGCGGGATTAAATTTACTTTAAAGTTCGTAATTAATAATAAAATAGTGTGACAGCATGGATTTACCTAATATTACGCCGCTGCCGGCTACTTTTCAAGAAAAAAATATCGGTATTATCTATCGTAAGACTTAAAATACAATATAAAATCATAATAAGGTGTGTCATGTCATGTCCTCATTTTTTTTATCTAAAGTAAGTTACCTTTTAAGTTGCGAACTTATGGTCACCCTAACCAAACATTACAAAGTCGGCTAGATTCTATGCAACGACTATGCTGAATGACGTTCAGTCAAGACGTTGAACGTTACATTAAACAATTTGACGAGTTGTCCTTTAGTCACTCAATGAACGCGCTGGTCATTCAATCAAATAGCAGATTGAACCATATGACTGCGACATATACAGTGCGCGGATATTTTCGGAAGCAGGTATAACTTATGAGGAAAATCGCAAGTTTATATTTAAATAGTTACTTATGCAAATGTTGTATACCTAATTATCAATAGTTGTATACAAGACTTTATCTACACCCATAATTCCTCTATAAAAGATTCTGAAACAGCTTACTGCCAACATTACAACACCCACTCCTAGTAACCTAACATCATCCATTACTGAGTATATACAAATAAACTGAGTATTGATGAAAGAATTATTTATTGTAGTTGTAATGAACATGTTGTATAGTGCTATTATTAAAATTCACTTCAATATGTTCTTTAATGTTAGAAGGTAATTGCTAATTTTTTTTGTTGACAAAACAATAAAAATATCAAAGTAAAATGGCGGGGATTCAAATAACATATTCTTTTTATGGCGCGACGTTCTAGATAGTGAAACGCGCGCGAATGAATGTTCTTTTTTTGAAATTCATTCTCGATAGCACGCATCGCGCATCGAGCCAGAGTTACCAACTTTAGGGGGTAAATAAATAATATGGGATTTTTTAGGGGTCTGAAATTTTTAGGGATTTATTTTTAAATTGATAAGTATTAATATTTATTTCTTGACCTACTGGCGCCACTGGCGGTCATTTTATTGTCTGTGCATATGGCGATTATTGTTGTGTATAAATTGAACGTATGTTTGATATTAGCTTATGTCAGATAGGATGTTACGGAACCCTAACGATAACGATGCACACCTCACTAGCCAACTCATGTTACGCGTCCCGGAATTCGCTGACTCCGTGGGAATCAATAACCGAGGACTTAGAAGCATCGCCTCACCGAGCCAGTCTCTGCCCCCAACTTGCGCAGAATCACTCCTCTAGTTTTAAGTTATAATATTAAGTAAATATGTAAAAGAATTAAGAAAATAGAATTCTTAGAATATTCCGGATTTTCTTCCCCTCCTGACGACGCCAATCCCGACGTAAATATAATTAGGATACCGCCAAAAAATTGGTTTAAGAATATTCTTACGACGATTGTTATATCGATTTTGGTTTGTACTTATCGACACAGAGATAAGAAATGCGTTAATGATGCCTAAAAATTTCAAAAAATCTAAATCTTCAGATGAAGACGAAATATTTTATGTATTAAATAACTTATAATAAAAAGACATTATGAATTTATATTTTTTTTAGGGGGACGACTAAATAATTAAGGTGATTTTAGGGGTTTTTGACACAAGCTTTAGGGATAAATATTTTTGAGTTGGTAACACTGCATCGAGCAGTAAGGTGTCTATCTGATTAGTGTCCTTTGCGCAGAAAGAATTTGAGTGTTATTATGAAATTGAGTACAACATTATATGATCCGTTTAGGTGATATAATGGTTAAATAAGATAACTGTTTCAGTATCTTTTATAGAGTAAATAAAAATATATTTGTAGCATCTCTAATGGAAACATCAAAAAGTTCAACTTCATCAATATTTTCTACGTAATGATAATAATTTGGCAATAATGATTACCCACCTACACTTATAATAAAAACGGATAGGATAGGAGAGGGATTACGTCATAAATCATCATACAAATAAATGACCAGGTTTAATTATACAGTTTATAAATCATCATCAGAACCAGAACTAAAAATAGAATTGTTATCAATTGTGCCATGGCCACTGCTATAGTCGGAGTCCATATGCATGGCCAACTGCAGGTCCATTTGTATTGGTTCCGACGTATTAGGGACCGCCTTTATGCAACGTATTGTGTATTTGTTGAAATCACATCTGTAATACAAATAAAAGGTTAATGTACTCTACCGTCCTGTACTGTATATCTGTCTGTGGCATAAGATTATAGTTCAATTATGATAAAGCTTTATTTGTTGGAAAGGTAATTTAATTGAGATTGTTCTTAGCTATGTAATGTGAAGATCTGTTCACCCGTTTGGAGACTATCAGCTCATTGCTAACTTGAGGGCTGCCTCACAATATTTATATATTGACATTTATAACAATCCTGTAACCATGGCAACACACTCGCATTGCTTCCACTGAGTTCACATAAAACGGTATTTCTCGATACCTTTATTTCGGCTTCGACTTTTTTTTTCGGCTATCGATACTTGGTGACTATATTAGAATTTCAGTCGAGGGTAATTTAAGTTTTTAATTTAATAGTTTTATTTATGTACCTAATCCTTTTCAGATAATAATGATTTAATACCGAGTGATGACGTCATAAAGTCATAAGTCGTTAAACATTAGAAACTTAAAAATACGTGACGTCACAGTACGGACGTCAGTATAACCGATTTTAATCTCACCGAAGTGAGGGGAGGATTATAAAGCATGACAAATATAGATTGGATATTCATCTTGCGTTATCACACACTTGACCTTATCACTGATAGCACCATGTGATTGTTTATGTAACGTAACCTACTTTGCTACATAGAGAAAATTTGTATCCTTAAACATATATAAAACGGAGAAATGAAATATAGAAGGAGAGGGGGTATATTGATAAACACTACAAGGGTAAACGCAACGTAGATACTGCTACTGAACCGACAAATAACTAAACATTATGATCTCTTACAATTACGATAGAAACCTAAGCACGTGACCAAGGTGTAGGGCTCAAGGGAAGATCCCCAAACAATTGCAACACTCGCCTTTATTCACCATATTTTTTGACATGACTAAAGCGTTCGATTTTGTATCACACGCAATATTGTTATGAAAATTAAATAATTTTAGCAGCACTAGAATGAATAGCGACATATCTAAAAGGCAGAAACCAATGCATACAAATAGCAAAAATAAATAATGTGTCAATACCAAGAAATTTTCAATCAAAATCAAAAGAGTCAGGTGTACCTCAAGGAAGTATACTTGGGTCACATTTATTTTTACTTTATATTAATAACATTACTCACGTAGTTCCTGACTAATGTATTTTATATTTGACGATATCCCTGATGAAATGACTATTATAAAATTGATGATGAATTTGACATGAATAATAAAATTAATCTAGTAATACAATATCTTAATAATAATAACGCAAAAACCAATGCATACAAATAGCAAAAGTAAATAATGTGTCAATACCAAGAAACTTTCAATCAAAATCAAAAGAGTAAGGTGTCCCTCAAGGAAGTATACATGGGCCACTTTTATTTTTACTTTATATTAATAACATCACTCAAGAACTACTCCTGACAAATGTATTTTATATGCTGACGATATCCCTGATATTGATAATGAATTTGAAATGAATAATAAAATTAATCTAGTAATAATGTTAAATATCTAAACGAACCTATAAATGAGAGCCATGAGGTAACGGCATTTAAACTAAATAAATACTGCAACCGGAAATCACATATTAATAACTTGTGCAATAAAGTAAACAAATTTGTTTTTGTTCTAAGCAAACTAGCAAACAAAACAAACCGCTTTCCTAAAAACAGTAATGATAGCAACGTTAAAGAACGGAATAATTATCTTGGGCAACTCGACAGACTTCCAAAGAGCATATTGCAGAAAAGAAATGCATCACATACATAATGAAAACAGTAAAAAAATTACATATTGATTAGTTAAGTCTGTATTGAGTGCTGTTTTTATATTTTGTTTTCAACAATACAAAAAAATCGATTCTAAATCCATGTGGTGTGGGTATCGATACTCGGTGACTGTATTAAATAGATTATAGAGTTACTTACATTTTACTCAACTGCGAGTATTTGACAGTCAAAACTTTTTCTAAAGCTAACAACACATTGGGAGGACATTTCTTCTTTGTTGTAACAAGATGTTTCACCCAGATGAGTAGATGCTCTAAATGTCGGCTATCTTCTAAAAGGCGGGCGATGGAGTTCAGAAGACGGTCGGAGTAATCTTCTTCTAAACTCGACACTGTTAGCTCAACTGAAAAATAATTCATACATTTCTTAATTGACCGCCATTTTGGATTTAGAATGATCTTACTTTCAGCGACCATGCATTGTCATCCGGTGACTACTGTCTTAGTGGTAATAAATATTCAGAGCAAACTCATTACAAAAACATTGACATTAAAAGGATTGAGGACTTTATGACGTTATTGATAAAAAATTTAAAAATAAAAAAAAATATTTAGAAGTGACTACATACAGCGACGTTACTACTAACGTTATGACGAGTGACGTCATATGTATTACGAGTTGTCGTTCTATGGAATAGTGTTAAATGGAGTTTGCATTGTTACCGTCAGTAGCGGGAACCGCCTCAACACACTGCTGTATGATGTCGTGCTCGTTCAGCTGTAGCGCATGTACCAGTGCTGGACCCCACGACTTGTCATGTAGATGCTGCTTCACTATCAGCGGTGTTGAATCTGTCTCTAGACGATATGGTCTGAAAACAATTTCTACTGTTGTACTACACAAATACATAATAGTAGAGTGATTCTACTGATTCTTAACAAACACTTTCCTCGTTCATCTCTATTGGAAACGCAGCCTTAAGCCTTACTCTTCGATCCGATAACGGAATTCCTATTTATGATCATCATATATAACGGAGTGGGTAGTATTTGATAGCTGATAAAATCACTTCCCTTACGTCATAACAACACTTGATGATTTTTGAAAGCCTAACAAGTAAACGATTATTGATTCTCCACACCAATGGAGGGGCATTGAGCGAGGACGCAGAACACTTTTGTTCCACAAGTTTCTTTGAGTTAACATTACCTGGAGTGGTGCTGGAGGAAGTGTAACCAATAGTGTGTCACTATGTTACAGATATCTGACCTCTCCGACTAAAATTTACGTGAGTTCTTACGTCTTATTTATTGTGTGAGTCCCTACCCTATTTGGGTGTGTTAACACAACCTAAGGTTAGATTTATGTTTAGCCTTAAGGGTTAACCTAATTATATAAAGGAGCGCTCGTCAAGCCTACACTTTGGTCACAAGTCCAAAGCACTGCCTGAGTTCCTGTCCAAAAACTAATGAATCATTAGATTCGGTTACTTAATTCTTTCTGTCCCGACATATATATTAATAAAATAAATTAATTGCTTTAGAAACATTATGATTTCAAAATTTAAATATTTATATTTCTAATTTTATAATTGTTGTTTTTTTTCATTGTAGCTCTAATTTACCTGAATGTGCCATCCAGTCCAGCATTCTGAGAGTATATCAATAGTCCTTCAGTGGCGGCGACTGCAAAACTTTCACCCGTCGGTGAGAACCTTACACAATGTACACGAACCTGAAAAAAATTTTAAAGTCCATAAGATAACACATAACCCAAAACAACCGGAAAAAGTATTGCGTAAGCATTAAAGGCGACGGAGGGGTATTTGCTTTGCTTATTTTTGATAACATGATGATGTGGATGGGGAGAGGTCTCAATGTTTACCTAAGCAAGAGAAAGGGGTTAGAGCTTTTAGACTTTTGCTGACATTGTCGATAATTGCAAAAAATCTGCTTAAGTAAAGCGAAGATGGGCAAATCAAAATCAAAATTACTGACAATTTATTTGATTAAAAAATAATGTTGATATAATCCAAATTTTTAAAAAAAAGTAAAAAGGTATTATAGGAGGCGTAACAATAAAAAAGTATTTAATAACAACCCCTAGAAGTCAGTAAAATCTTTCAAGTGGTCCGTATAAGCAATAAAATTAAATTTAAAAGATGTATTTTAATTAAAAAGTGTTCTATTACCTCAGGTTTAACTTTCCTATCAGCCATATCTCCAGTCTTGACACCAGGCAATCTTATATTAACATCGCCACCTTCCAAATCATCCCTCTCCTCTACCAGCGCCATGTTACCAAATTCAGTTAGGAACCGACGATTTATGAAATCCTGAAAATATATAAATATATTAAAACTGATTTAACAGGAAATCTTTTCCTCTACTATAGCTATTGGCACGTAAATATAGGTTTGACCTTGAATACGCAGAATTCACTATTAAGGGCGTCTGCTACGTCACGGATGGAACGCAGTACGCTCACAATGTGCAACTTTCCCCCACTATTTTTTCTCAGACCTAAAGCTAGCTGCCGGCTCCAAAATTAACTCGAATTGAGAGCTCCATAATAGGTAATATGAGCGGGACAAATGATAAAAATATACTGATTTATATCGACTTCTGTAAATAAAAAAAAAAGTAATATTTAAATTTTTTTTTTCTTTTTGAAACCGTCAAAAGGTTATCATTATCCAGATATATATAAAAAACAGATTTAATGTATGGAATAGGGATCAAAACTTTAATGTAATATTTCTTGTTAATTGCGATGTTGGCAACACTAAATTGAGTAGCATCCCGTTTATTATGTTGGTAAAACATCAATCGAAGAAGAATTTTAGAAGTAACTGAAGTCCTGAGGCTACAGTATAACCCCCAGGAGGATATTCTAGTCAAGCCTTCATACTGTTGGTCTGCATATAGATAACAAAGTTCTATACTCACATTAACAGAATCCAATGACCTATTCTGTGTAATAACAAACTTCTTAATAAGCACAGATTCTTTTATACTATACAAGCAGATATGCTTGGAGTTCCCTCCCCCGAGGATACACTCTCCATCTGCTGAATAGCAAATCGTTGTGAAAGCTCTGAAACATAAACACACATTTATTTATTTTTACTCTTTTACACATCAAACTGCTAAATATTACACGAGCGTCCACCCTCCCTTTAGTTATTAAAAGTAAAATTATAATCAAAAATTAATTTGTCACTCGAATAGTGTAGCTTTTCTTTAGCTTTATGTATTATTAGTCGACCCCTTTAAATAATTATATGATTCTGTTTTTAGTATTTGTTGTTATAGGGCCAACAGAAATACATCATTTGTGATAATTTCTAGCTAACACGATTCATGAGATATAGCTTATAGTGTCCCGTTTTTACCCTTTAGGTACGGAACCCTAAAAAGATGTTTTGAATTTTAGAAACCGATTGAGATCTATATTAAGATTCAATCTCGCACTACAAAAAATGGCTTACATTTTTCCACATGTAAAAAGGAATTAGTATTTAATTATTTAAGGATTAATCTGTATTGTATAGATTTAATCGAGAATCGATTCTAGTGCATTTAATTCATATCGATTTTTTTAGAAAATCCACATCTAAATCGATACAATAAAGGGCATAGCTGGGTTTCTCTGGAATATGGTACTTAGAGGTTAATTTAGGTTATGAATAAAAATAATTTTGACAAATTGTCTGCCATTTATATAAAACAGTTTTCAAGTTTTTCAAAAAAGAACTATTTTTTTTTCTCCAATTAATCTCCAATATTTTTTTAAATACTTTTTTGAAGCGACACACTATTTAATTTTTGAATTGGTAGAATAATGTAAAAAAAAATAAACAGTATTTTTTTTCTACAATCTTGCATTTGACATAAATGGCATGAACCCCTAAGTGCGAGTAGAAATAGCCCTAAGGGCAGATATACCATAGAAATTCGCATATACCCTTTATGATAAAATGTAATAGTGATGATTATTCAGAAAGCGGACAATTTGTTGTCTCTTTCTATGAATATGAATGAAACTTACTTAGTCTTCAACAAAGTTGCTGCGGTAACCAAATCCGTGTCTGATCTTCCAGACCCTAAATCACTCCTCCCCTCTACACTACCAGTTTGGTCGCAAGTTGTTGTGTTAAAGAATGTTATATTACCATCTAATGTTGATACAGCTATCTGGAAATTAAATCAAAAATATCAGACTAATGACGTCACAAATCTGTTTGTGTGACGTCATAAGCTAACTAAACGTAAAGGGGGTCCTTGCTGTGCTTATTTTTCATGACATGGGGCATGAGCGAAAAATGCATTTATCTCTGCTCAGAATGAGGTGGGAGATAAATGCGTGTATCAATGTATACGTTAGCCCATGGGGGAGGGGTTAGGGCTTTGCCTACTTTTGCTGACACGAGGTACGTAAGTATTATGGCCCCTAAGAAAAAAAGAAAAAGAGTTCATTTTTAGAGTGAATCTAAAAAGTTTGATTGCCTGGTACTTGTGACGTCACTTATGACATAATATTGAGAATAAATATGAATGATATTGATCACAGTACTAAAAGCTTTATGATTTCCTAGTACTTTTGAATTTAACCAGGAGAAATATTTGAAACCTTCAAATTCCATGTTATTATGGTAGTAGAACATATTAAGGTTTTATGATACCCTTGTGCTTATGAATTTACTAATTTTAATAAATAATATTAATTACTCTATAATATACCTGCTACCCCCTCCCTAATTAACGAGTCGTAATGATGATGATGATGAGTATTTATAGAGTGAACAATGAAAACTATTGGTTAACATTACAATGCATGATAGTGATTTTCAAAAATCTAATAATCCCTAAAACTTCACACACTTACCTCTTCTCCATCAGGTCTGAAAGCAACTTGCAAAGCATCACTAGAGAGCTGGATAGTCTCACACTCAGAGCTGGTCTCTATACAGTTCCACAACTTGACGGTCTTGTCCCAGGAGGCGGAGGCTAGCTTCGAGCTGGAGAGTGTGGGACTGAAGGCCAGGGAAGATATTGGCGATTCATGACCCCCTAATACCTGTTAAAACATCCCTTTACTTCGTCTTTTATCTCAGACTTAATCGCAACTTTTTTTATAAAAACCGATTACCGATCGTAATCGATTTTATTAACAGTATCCAATAGTGGTACATCACTAATGTAAATTTTGTCTCTGAGATAAAAAAAAATGAACTATAATAGATGCTCATTTTAATGAACAGATAAAAAATAGTGTTCTTACCTCCAAAAGCTTTCCAAATTTAATGGACCATACAAATATCTCAAAAACATCTTGTCCACCAGCAGCACATATTTCACTACTAGAGTCTAGTGCTACACAACCGAACTGCACTAAACTTGGTGACGTTAGTGTGCGGAAGTTACGGTACCTGGAAAAAAGAATAAAATTTAATTTAATTTCGAGAATCCATCAACTCTTTGATACTCGCGTTACATCCTGTATCCAAAAAAGGACAAGATATCTTTATTTTTCTCCTTCAACATTTATCCTAATAAAATTTTATTATCCCATCCTAAGAAAGAAACAAGAAGTAGAAGACTTAGTAGCGTAGCCCAATATCTGAGGTGTATACAAGGCGCAAAGACTCCGGTGGCTCCGACACATTGAGAGAATGAAGGAAGATCGTGATGCAAAAAGAGCGAATCTGGGAGTATTGAAGGGCAAAAGGCCAGTGGAACGCCCCCGATACCGATGGAAGGACGAAGCGGAGAAGGACCTGCGTGAACTCAGAGCTACAAGCTGGCATATTTGGTGTCTGAGGCCATACCTCACTTTGGGTCGTTGAACCATCGGAATAAGTAAGTATCCCATCCTAAACTGTATCCTAGTGACACTTGTAAAACCAAAATCAACTGCATTTTGATATCCTTTCGAAGTCTATAACCGAGTCCAACAACTGAATCCTAATTCTTTCTAACTTAAATTATTTAAAAATTTAAATGCGAAAGTAACTCTGGCTGTCTGTTACGCCATCACGCTTAAACCACTCAACCGTTTTTGATGAAATGATCACAGAAATGATCTTGACCTTGAGAAAGGAGTTATGTTTAATCCCGAAAACAGCGACCTAGAAAACTAACCACCTAGCTATTTAGCAAGCTAGCAATGTTAGTAGCTACCTACCGACCAATCTACCTAGTGATATAGCAACATACGACCTATCTAGCCACCTAAATATCTAGCTACCTAACTACTTAGCGACCTAGTGATATACAGCCGAAATCCATTATATTAATTTCAATCCAAAATCCTTGGATTATTATAATATTTAATATTAGATATTCTATTTATTATTAGACTTCAAATAGGATGTGAAGATTTTCAAAAGAGGTTCCTGTAGGATTAGGGTTGCCTTACAAGAGCAGTTAAAGGGATACAAATGAAATATTGAACACATATAGTATGTAATGACTGATGATGAATCGATACTTAGAACAAACTTAACTATGTAGACTAAGTCACGCGGGACGGCTAGTTGTTATATATGTGTGTATGTTGTGTGGGTGTGCGTTTATATTATTCTATTATCTCACCTAGTAAGGTCAAAACACCGCACTGTACCATCCAAGGAAGCAGAAACAAAGAACTTCTTGTTAGCACTGAACACTATACTGGTTACAGTGGACTTGTGCTCACTGAACGTCACGAAACAGAAACCAGAAGTCGTGTTCCACACCTTGACTTTGCCGTCGTAACTTCCGGTGACGATGTAGAGACCATCGGGGGAATATGCGAGGCAGGTCATGTCTAGCGAGTGGCCTTGTTGCTTCATTACGTATTGTTCACCTGAAATATTTAATTATGTAAACTGCCATTTTGTTTCTGTTTTGAATCCAACCAAAGATCTTTATAGTCATAGTTCTATAGCTGCTAGCACTTTTCCGCAAGTTTCTACTGCCCTACAAAAAAAGATTGTTTCACATGGCGTGACGTCACTCAGCGTATTTTAGTTAGAGCTAGCAAGCAAGCAATCTCTTAGTTTTTCAATCAAGATTTAGATTAGATCATACAAACGAGTAATATAATGTCAAGAGAATTACAATAAAATATTGGTCTCAAAAATAAAAATAAACCAAGCACAAAAGTATGATTACCATAATACATTTTACATGTCTGATATTCCGTAAAATGAAATGATAAATTTAATTAAAAGTACTCACTCTGCCATTCCCATACCAACAATTGCCCTATATTAGGACAACCAAATGCAATCCAGTCGCCTTGATTAGAAATATCAATACTACTGATCCTATGCTCAGATATACTGAGGGTATGGATCAAATTTACATCTGGCATTTCATGAAGGAAAAATATTCCATTAGTAAAACCTGAAAAATATTCAAAATGTTATGTCTTCACTAAGACTTTGAAATGTTGTAGTAAGGAAAAATCTGAGGATAAACCTTGAACTTACCTGTGACCAATATTTTAGTATTCTTATGATACGCAGCAGCAGATAACCTAACCTTATGATGAGCATTCCTGATGGCGTCACCAATGTAATGTCGCCCCAACTTTTTATACCTTAACTTTTTCCCGTCTTCCTTTTCCTTTTTTATTTCTATTTCCATCGGTTCATCATTGTCACTATCCTAAAATCAAAACACTCATTATTTTTGAATTGGTCTCTGAGGCCTCTTTAGGGTTCTAATAACCCAGATGTTATTTTATCAAAAAACTCCCCCTTTGATGCATGGATAAAATACTTACATACTCCTTGTCTTTCTCAATAATATTCTCTTCATCCACCTCATCTTCCTGCAACTCCTTTTGCAACTTCCTTCTCTTCTTATGCGATATTTGTACTTCCGAAGTCACCAGCTCTTCCGCATCAATATTAGCTTCCCACAGACAAATTTGACCATTCCGACTAACAGTTATTAAATCTAAACTGCGTTTTTCAAAGAAGACACCCACAATTTTGTCTGTATGTCCCCCAAGACTATACATATTTACATTATCCAAATATTCTGCTGTGTATATTTTAGTTGTGGTGTCCTTTGATCCAACTGCTAATAGCTTACCACAACTAGACCAGTCAAGGCAAGTAACTTGATCAAGAGACTTATTGAATACTCTCTGCATTATAAAAGAACGGAATTCCCCAGTGAACTTACTTGGTGCTGTCATAATAAATACTGTAATTAAATATACAGAAAACTATTATATTTATGTAAAAAAATACCTTTTTGTGTATAAACAAATGCCTATCTTAAGATTGTCTTTGTTGTGTTATAGAAAAACCTTCACAATGTAGTAATTGACGTATGTGAGATTTAGTAATGAATGAAGTGAGATAATAGTTGTGAAATATATTAATATATTATAAAAGCCCTGAAATAAAGGTTATCAATATTGTTTTTCTTATTTTTGAAGGCAATTTTATTCTTTTTGTTTATTATTCCTGATTAACTGAAACCTGTCATTAATTTTTTTTTTTTAAATAAAGGAAGGTACTTATTTATAGAAAAACCTTAAAAAACTAAAATTTTAAAGATGTCTACTAATATAAACCAATAAAACAAATACCTGTATCATCACAACAGGCAGCAAATAAGTTTCCAACGGGACTAAATCTAACAGCATTTACTTCCTGCTTGAACTTGTATCTATGAATCACTGTACAAGTCAACAAGCTGATCATTTGAGCCTCTCCCTCTGAAAAATAAATTACACAAATATACATTAACTCTTTTTTATAGAGCAAACAAGCACATGGTTTACCTGATAGATAATGGCAACTGTCAACATAACTCATAAACATGGGGCATAAAAGATAGAGTGTTAGGGGAATGAAGAGAAGAATGGTAAAGTTTCAGTAGACCCAGAAACCCAAAATTAAAGGAATGGGAGGACTGGAAAGACCGGAATGTGTCTAAGACACTTGGCAGTTAGATTCACATACTGGTGGTTGTAAGTCGGTTGGGGTGAGATTCCCTAACACCAAGTGGTGTTATTGTACTTGCCTCTTACGAGATGCCCTTCTAGTCACAAAGGTGGGTTCAAATCATTTTAGTTTACTACGAGGGGTAAAGGGAATATTAGTAGTATGTGATCCATACTGCTAGTAAAAGAATTGTAAAAAAAAAAGAATTGTCCCCTCATGGGGACTATTTTTTTTGATGATTAATATTATAAGAATATTTATTATATAAAATGATTAATGCTTAAGGTTAAAACATACTTTCATTGACAGCAAGAAGTATTGATCCATTGGGTGAAACATCAATTGCTGTGTAATTGAAATGGCTTTCAACTGGTAGTGTGTTGCTTTTATTCCTGAAAACCCAAAAAAAAATTTTATCCTAATTGTTTTATGAATGCAAGATCAATAATAAATTCATTTTGTATTATTAGTGTAGTCAAATCTTTCCAAAGATTTTGTAAATTTCTTTTGATTTTGAAATAAAGTTGCAGGCATAACTTAAAATTTTATTACTTGCTTCATAAAAGAAATGATAATCAGGAAACCAAAAATAAAAACATTTTCTGAAATCGCAGTATTAATGGAAAGAAAGAAAGACATTTCTACTAAACAATTAAACACTAAAGAAAATACTTACTGTTTAAGATTATAAATAGTAATTTTATTACCAACTGGGCTAATAACACAATTTCCATCATTTGTAAATATAATATCTCCACGGCGATATACAGTACCTAATAGGTTTTGAAACTGAAAGAAAGATACAGACATTAAAAGAAAATCAATAATTTATATTAAGGTTACATTTCAATATACATACAATGCTCAGATTAGGAATAAAAAAAACATACCTTATAATTAAACTGCATTTTGCTTATTTACTGAATTTATTAATATAAAATAATTTATAAAACTCTTTAAAATTAACGCATGACAATATTACAAATTACAACTTAACCACCATATTGACATTGACATTTATGAATCGGGATGTCTGATATTAATCGATGTTGCTAAACACAATAATCGATTTTTTAGTGATTATATATTTTTTTCTTTTGCTTCTGATTAATGGAATAAGATCTATTAAAACCTTACTACATCAAAAATAATTCGAATTTAAAAAAATATTATAAACATTAACGAAATTTTATCGTCATACATGCGGAAAATTCGAAAAAACAAGTCACGAGAGAGAATTAGAGAATATAAAAAACCAAATAAATAAAATCAATTATAATGAAGTTACTTATAATAAATTATTTAATAAGATAGTTCACGTCGGTTCCTCAACCAGATAGGTCGCGTGTGCTCCGTCCTATCCCTATCTTCCCCATCCTAAGTAGTTCACGTCGTACTTTAACCAGATAAGTCGCATGTTCTGACTCTAACCCCAATTTAGCTATATCGTCAATACCCCGGAACCAGTGCGGATCGCATGTAGCATACTTAATACCATAGACCACACCATTCACTTAGATAAGTTAATTATTAAACCATATACATAGTTCCTATGTAGGTGTTTCATTCCTGTACAGCCTAACCACTGTACAGGTAATTGAATTTTTATTCACACTTCATATATTTGGATAATTAGTAACTATATATTAAGAGAACCCGTTTTAATCAAATGAAGTATTTATCGTGGTAGTACATAGTATATATTACACAAACAGAAAAATAGTAGTTTGTTTTTTAATTCAATAATAGAAAATATTGCTACGCCAAAGTCTGTAAAAACTTGCTCGGGGCACCTATCATAATATATTTAACCCAAGCCTAAGATGTGAAAATATCAACATGGAGAAAGAAGTCGGGTCATTGTGACCCGAATATGTGTTATTATTAATAAGATAAAATAAAACTGCATTTTTATAATACATCAACTTTAATTAATCATGTGATTGTCATCAGTCATCTTTAAAAACACAACTTACGTAATTATATATTAATATTTTTCAATATAATTCAATATTATTTAACAAAAACTAATTTCAACACATAAGAGATCAAATCAACACATAGGAACACTTCTAACAGCTCCAAAATCATCCCAGAATTATTTGTGAGACATTATTGTATATTATTAAAATAAAACCTCACTAAACATAAGAAACACAACTAAAAGCTTGAAAATTAACGTTGTGCATTTTTGAATATTCCTAAAGAACAAAATTCAAAAAATTTGCTTCGAATCACACTGCTAGACCACTAAACTATGATAGTCAATATTAACTCCACGAAATTACTCGTCAAACTGGTGCAAATCTGACGCTTACACTGCTCAACGTAGCAACAAATCATTTAACTAAAGACCACTAAACTATGATAGTCAATATTAACTCCACGAAATTACTCGTCAAACTGCTATTGAAAATGTGATAGCTAATAAAATATCCAATTGAATATAAATTTTACCCATCTCAAAAAAAATGTACACAACTTTACAACGCCGTTAAAGAAGTTCTCACTTGAAATATGTCGCAAAAATGACGGTAGATCATATTTACGCTTTTTCGCTTGTGTTGTATGTTTTTTCCCATTACGTGTGTTTACTTTACTAGAAAATTAGGAACCACAGAGTCTGCGAAATGCAAAATACATCCGCTTAAAATGTGCTCGGGTCAATATGACCCAGCGTCATTGGTGACGGGTTAAGACCCCCTGAAATACGAAAAGTTTAGGTCATAGTGTAGCATAATTTATATTAATAAAATAACGGGAAAATAATAATTTTAATTATTAAATATATTACCTAACAGTACTTCCAATGTATTTAGTTAGCCAGACATTAAATTTTTCAAAAAGATATTGATAAAACTTTCTATTAGCTTTATATTCAGATTCTAATTTCACGACCCTGAAACTTAACACGATATTTAGAACAAATACTAAAACCTAAAGATATTCTTCTCTTCTAATTAAAATAGCTTGCCTATTATACGAAGAATTCAAAAAAAAATACTATGCAACTGTTAACGTAATACAGTGAATTTACTTCATTGTGTAAATGTGCACTACGTAAACGTATAAAAAATAATATGTTGTACCTATACGTACACTTTAAACTCAAGAGTAAAGTACACTTTTTCTCCTTTTTAAAAAAAATATAAATATCTGTAATCTGCTGATTTTTCTAAGTCCTATCAAATATCCGAAGCGTTGGCTGGAAAAGATTCATGACTGGAATAAACCCGCTTTTGTTTTATCTTAAGGTATTTTTTGTAAAAATGCTTATTTATTTTGTAATGTGTCACCGTGAAATTGTTAATACCTAGCGTTAGATTATTATGCACTAACGATAAGAATAGATACGAAATACCTGGCAGAAGGCCTGTGTCCAAAGAGTTAGGAATGAAACTCAGGTTTCAGTCAAATAAAATAAACGCACTTCACGAATTGTATATATTTATTACTAAGTAGGTAAATAAAAAATTTTATATCATCCTGATTCACGATTTGACGCTTTCAATTCAATAGATTGTAATCTACCTTTATTTTTGTCTCAGGGGAATGCACTTACGCATACCACCCGATCGTTTGGGGGATCGAATGGTTATATGGGGACTCGCCAGCGGTAAGCGCCCTACCCACTAAACCTACTGCAATCCCCTATCCGTCAAAAATGAGGCGCCCCCAGGGTCGCTATTCGCATTCTACTGCAACGCGTCGACGGTCAGCCTGCTCTAAAGCAGGCCTAATATAGATTGTAATCTAATATAACGATGTTGACAATTTTACGATGTCATGTACAATAAAGAGAATAAATAAATAAAAAATAAATAAATCGATGTTATTTTATCATAATTAAAATCGATTTTTTTCTTTATTATTAACATCTCTAAAATGAATAAGACATATTATGCAGAACAAATATTAATTAATAATACAAATTACAAAGCTAAAAACAGCACACAGCAATCAACAACTATGTTATTTTTTATACTTATACGACATTTGAAGTTTGATATTAAGATATGATATTTATTACAAATAAAATATAAAAATTTAAGAATATATTTCGATAGTAATTAACGAGTTTCAACTTACATTTAAAACCCTTAATTTGTTTAAAAACTATTTAATCGTTAGTTAAGGTATACGACTTCTTAATTTAACTGCGTCGCTAGCTGCAGTCGGCATTTCTTATATTATAATTTAAATTTTTGCGCCTTTATCAATGGCAACATCAATAATTAGTCAAATCAAATACTTATTACAATAAAAGTAAAATTCTGCTTAGTTTAGTTAAATTATATAATTATAAATAGTTTTGAATATTAATTAAAAATTGTTGATATATATTTTTATATTGAAAATGTTTTAATTATTTATTATAATTTAGTAAAAAGTATTGAAACGACAAAACAGACCATGCGCAGTGAGTTTTAGCTGGCCAGCGATCCACATCAATGTTGTACGTCACACGAGTGCTGGATCTGTAGCTCAGGATTGGTCGCGCATTTCGGAAGCCACTCGCCCCCGCCAATCAGCGTTTAGGACATATCGAGCAGTGTCTTCGTCATATGACCCATTCTATCGAGCCTGCAAAGCTTGGGCCATATTTGTCTGTGCTAAAATAGTTCCGTGGAGTGAGTGTGTGCAGATAGTCATCACAGTTTTTGGGACCTGTAAATACACCCACTAATACATCAAAATGGCCGAAAATCCCATCTATGGACCCTTCTTTGGAGTTATGGGGGCGGCGTCAGCTATCATTTTTAGTGGTAAGTACTTGTAGTTAATTGGAATGGCCGTCTTTTACTCGTCAAGTTTTGTAGATTCAATCCAGGCTAGATTAAGATAGACCCAACAATTTACATGAAAGCGCGTTTCGTATGTTATTTTCGGAGTCCTAAATATAGGCCGCACCTTGAAACGTTTAAACCTAAGTATGTATAGCATACTTGAATCGATTGAATTTGTACGTATGTTGTTAAGAAAAGGGGCGATTGCGGGGCGTAGTATGGAAGAAAGTGATAGAATCATGTGATCGATAGCATGATAGCGAAAGCTGAGGCTTTACGCTAATTTAGCGGTAATTCCCGTAAGACATATTTCATAATATTCAAGTGACACCTATGGGGTGTCACGGTACAATTCGATCGCAAGTCTCTTGTCATGTGGAATCAACGAAGGCACGTGAAAAATTAGAAATCTGTCAATTTAATGTTTTAACAGTCTACAACGATACTTAACTTGAAATATTCAAAATATTTCAATTTACTAATTAAATTTGAAAACTACTACTAGCTTAAAAAGCAAGTTTAAATTAAAACTATTGCAGCAAATACAACAATTTCAACATTCATTGATTTGACTATTAAGTCATTGCTCTTTGTATAATAAGTATAATAAATGCAGTATTCTTTATGGATAGATATAAGATGAATTTCAAGCCTGAAATGATTCATATAATGTAACAACTTAATCATCACATGACTTAACTTGATCATGTGACAAAGTCAGCTGTTTTGACTTAACATCATAGTGTTAAGTGGATCACAACTTAACTATATTACTTCCTTTCAATAGAAAATTATAATACAATATAATATTTTAGTTTCTGGATTTATAAGTTTCTACCATGGTCATTCATGATAACATAAAACCAGTTTAATATAAATCTACATACAATTGCAAAAAGATAATTGCCTCTTGAGTTACATTGCACAATACTTCACCTGTAAAGTAGGTTAAGTTCATTTTTACTTATATTATAATATACTATAGAATTACTTTGATTTATCATTATCTGATGAACTGACACTTATCACATGATTGATACATGAGAATTTGAAGTATAGGAAAATGCTTCAAAATTAGTTTATTAACTGGAAAATTTATTCTGGATGTAATATTTATAGGGGAGGGTTTGTAGGTTTTAAGAATTGATGACTGATACATTAATTGTACCTTGACATCACATGACTGATGATGAAAAGCAAGAGTAGGCTACTAGTTAATTTATCAAACACTACCTAAAGACTTCAGATAAAAACATCAAACCTATCTTATCTAACATGAAAAGCAAAAGAAAATACATTTTGACTAAAACCCAATTGGATCATTTTTAAATCTAGTTTCATTTAATTTAGGTCACATGTAAGCCAAGGCCACACCCCATAAAATTATATAATTGTTCTTAAGGTTGTTCTCTTATTGATTTAGGGTCTCTTATGTCTAGTTAGAATAAGGACAGGTAGTTTATACAAAACTTGATTGACCAACCCCTTTTTATGTAAATTCCTTATTGCTTTTTCTGATGTAGTCAATTATAGAAAAGAAAGTAGAAGGTTCTAGAATTGCTTAAACTTCAACACATAACCGAAATTCTACAATCCTGTCATTTGCTATTATAGATAGTTTCAGCAATTCTCTCAGCTTGTATCATCAGGTTAGCTTCCTAAACTGAAAGTCTAACAAATATAGAATAAAATTATCGAACTTGTTCTTTTTACTAATTGATTAAGTTTTAAACATGCCCTTTTTAACAGTTTATTTTTTTTTTCTATTGCTAATCTACAATCAGTTATTCACTTTTAGCAGATATGATGTGCGATTCTGTCAGATCAAATGCATCCTCCAGCGAGGACGGCTACTCTTTGTATATATGCCTTGACATTCACTAGAATATGTCTTTCTCTTTTGTGTAAGTGAGGCGCTTTTGATAACTGCGCTTAACTAAACTCCCAGCAAGAACATTAGGGTGTTTTTCCAGCTGTTTTTGGTATTTTTCTGTTGAGGCCTGAATTTCCTCTTTTACAGTGTCCATATTTAGTAGTTCGTGGATTTCAGAGTTTGTAATGAACCACGGAACATTAGCTATTGCTGTCAATATTGCATTCTTTGCAATATTGAGAGGTTGGAGTTGCTTGCAGTTCCCCAGAACTGAATGTCCAAGTTGGTTTTAATATGGACTTGTATGTTAAGAGTTTATTCTACTGACAACTTGTTTCCACATCAAGCAACGATTGAGGTGTAATCCCAAGTATCTGACACTGTCTTTGTGTGGTAACATTAAGTTTTCAAGACGTACAGGAGGACAGTTTTCCCTTCATAGTGTGAAAGTGACCAGCACAGATTTTGTTGTGCTAGCTTTGATCCTCTTTGTAAGCCACTTTGTGATAGCGTCGAGACCCTGCTGGAGTTGTTGATTCCCTAAAGTTCTCCTTTGGTGTATGAAGTCTACCAGCATGGTAGACTATGGCCTGGCCCATGATCTTCCAACTCGGCAGTGGGCCATTAATAGGTTGTAATGAAAGTTATTATCCTACAGGAACTGTTTTTAGGCCCTTAAGCTGTTTTAACGCGGCATCTTTACATAGTATAAAATGAAGTCACTTCTGCTGTCTGTTCATTTAGATCTTTTAAACTATTCAACGGATTTTAATGCAGTTTTCAGTAATAGATAGTGATTCAAGAGGAAGTTTATGTGTATAATACATACATATTATAGTAGACAAACTGTGCGAAACCAGGGTGGGGTCGCTAGTATCATATAAATTGGTTATTATAGTATTATAGATATACAGTGGAAAATTTAATGTGCCTATTATGTTGTTGTTAATATTTATAATAATATTAAACTTCTATATTTTTTTAAACATATATTATATAGTCTTTGAAAAACATTAAAATCACAAATGAGTCAAAAGTGGAATTAACCAATGAGTCATAATATGCACAGTTTGCTATCTCTTTGTTATATCAATGTTTGTTTGTGAATAAAATGTATTGCAATTTTTTTTTTTTTTAATTTTTGTTGGGAAGTTTAATTAATTACATCGTTATTTGAAACCATCACTCATGGTTCTTTCCTACTTAACCTGTAAGTCAGGGGGTCCACATGATAACAATAGCGTTCTATCTACAAGTGCTTATCGTGCTAAGTGGTCTATGGTAAATAAGTTTGAAAATCCCCTACCACCACGGAACACCATGTCCTTGTTCCAATTTTTGGCTTTTCCCAATTTAGATTTAATGATAGGTTCTGTAGCTTGTAAAAGATTTTAAGAGGTAATGAAGATAGTGCTTATGTTTAGTTTATAATTAACATTATCGTTTGTTCAATTCCAGCCCTGGGAGCAGCCTATGGAACAGCCAAGTCAGGCACGGGTATCGCCGCCATGTCGGTGATGCGACCCGAGCTGATCATGAAGTCCATCATCCCCGTAGTCATGGCGGGTATCATTGCCATCTACGGCCTGGTCGTGGCTGTACTTATTGCCGGGTCCCTCGAGGCCCCGGCAACTTACCCCTTGTTCAGGTATGTCAATTGACAGACAAGTTATAGAAATCAAAATTTATTTTGTTGATTTTCCTCATAGGGCAGATTTGTGTATTTGTATATTTTCCTGTAACGTATAACGCACACTTGCGGCTGTTTCGTCGCGCGGGTTTTCTTTTATTACCATATATATTTAATTGTAATTTTAAAGTTAATTAAATTCAACATTGCAGTAACATTGTATTGTAGTGATGGCCCAGTGGTTGAGATTTCCATGTCTTACTCGGGAGGTCCAAGTTCTATCCCCCACACAGGCAACCTCTGACTTTTCTGAGTTGTGTTTTTTAAGAAATTAAATATCACTTGCTTTAACGGTGAAGGAAAACATCGTGAGGAAACCTGCACTCCTGAGAGTTCCCTAAAGTTCACAAAGGTCTGCCAACTTGTACTTCAAGAAGCAAGAATTCGTACTTAAAGCTAAGAAACTTAAGCCTTTGTTCTTTCTTTCTTACACCATAACTCATTGGGTTTGGTGTGTTTAGATGTAAAAACATAATCACATATTATTTAATAAATATAGAAATATCAAATATTGAATAATCGCTAGTGTATACTAGCACTAAGACCTTGTAGTTTTTGTAACATTGGAAATTGTGTCGGAACAATTGTTGGCATTGATTGGCGCTAATGAAACGTGCCATTGATATTGAAACATATTATCCTTTCTTAACTCAAAATCTATACTAATACTGATATGTTTAATGCACTTCAAACAAAAGTGGCGTTTTCAGCTCCCTTACTCCATTTTATTAAATACCCGCAACTTCGTTTGCGATATTGATGTAGTTATATTAGCCTACAGTAGATCGTCTGTAGACATATTAAATGATTTTATGGGGTAGTCTTTGCACTCCCTTTTAACCTTATTAAGGGATGATTTTCGAAAAAATATTTAACACGTGTTTCAATGAAGAACCATCGTAATGAATTTCATTCAAATAACTTCAAAAACGATAAAGTTTCATACTAACTTTGCACCCTCGTTTTACCCCCTTAGGGAATGAAGTTTCAAAAATCCTTTCTTAGTGCTCCCCTACGATATCAAAGGCACCCCTGTGCAAAATTTCAAGTTTATAACCCTTATAGTTTAGGCCCTGCGTTGATGTCACCCAGCATCTCCTTTTATAGAGTATCTAAGACCATGATGAAGATTTTGTATAATGTTTTAAATATAATTTGTTTATTTCCAGAGGGTTCATCCATTTGGGAGCTGGTCTGGCGGTAGGTTTCTCTGGTCTGGCCGCAGGTTTCGCCATAGGCATCGTGGGAGACGCCGGCGTCCGTGGTACCGCCCAGCAGCCCAGGCTATTCGTCGGAATGATCCTTATCCTCATTTTCGCCGAAGTATTGGGTCTTTACGGTCTCATCGTCGCCATCTACTTATACACGAAACAGTAAACAGCTACAACTGCTCGGAAACGCCTCGGAATGCTATGCCGTGTGAACTATCTGCTCATGTACGAGGACGCGCAAACCCACACCCTTCACCTCCGGTAGCCGCATAGCATTCAGGGCCGTATACCATCACTATCATACAACTACTATCGTACTCTATCGTACCTCGCCTGTCGACTGTAGCGACCTGATGCTGCCTCCCTACAGCTCGACACGCGATCTGTATATTTCAAACTCCGATTTTATAATACGTATTACGTAAAGCTACCGAGTGATTTCAGTTTCAGCTTCTTAAGTTTTGGATTACATTGCGCGTAAACTATTGAGAAATATATCACTTCTAGATTATTTTAGTGTAAGGCGAAACTAATGTACAGTTAGAGTAGAAGGTTAAGTCCAATCGAGTATTTATCGAACCCCCACTGTGTGGTACTGTGTACCGCTATTGCTGAGTTGAACACCTGGCTTCGAGCCTCCGTGCTGTGACCATACTCATCTATATAATAAATTGTCAGTCTGTCTATCGAAGCGAGTCACAAAAATGTAATGCCAGGGATCAGTTAATAAACATGATTTGTACATTCCATATTATTTTGTTTCTACTTGATTGTTTTGTGTGTTTTATTTCTCCTCATCATGATATACTATATATTATTAAATGGCGTCTTGACATAGCACTATATCATATTATATATAAAATTTCTGACTTACTATAATGTGAGATAAATATTTTTATGTATACCCATAGTCAAATGTTTGAATGAATATAAATTGGTAAGTATAATAAATACAAATAGGTGAAATTGTATTATTTTAGGTTTCATGTTAGAATGTTATAATCTTGGTGTTATTGAATGAATTGTGTTAATAAAATATTTTGAAAACTACTGTAAATTATGAATCGAGTGTTTCTATTGGTACCACCACCATTTATCATTTTCGTTGCTTATTACTTTCATTTTTTTAACAATCCTTGCACAAAGTACAATTCCTTTAAAGTCAGTAACATTTTGAAGAAAGTTCAAATTTTGTGTTTGCTATGAGGAAGCTTTATTCTACAAAAACTTGAGATGAATGAAAGAAAGTATACCCTTGAGAAAAAGTAGGTCAATTGTCTGAAGTGGAGCTACGTTTTATAGCTGAATTTTTACTAACAAACCGGGATAAATAAGATGTAAAAACTATATAGATCATACATGGTTAGGTGAATGGGTATATTTATTTAATGAATATATGAAATACTCTTTATTGTAACAAAAAAACTGGTTTTAATGGCGGCGGCCTTATCGCTTGAAAAGCTTTCTCTCACAGGCAACCAGTCTGATCATAAAATAGATAGGGTGTACTTGTATTAAGGTACCTACATAAACAAAACAGGACAGTAAAGTAGAGAGATAGAATATGAATATTCGTGTGAAGATAGATTGGAAAACAACTCGAGGTTTTTACGAAATTCGGAGACCACAGTATAATAACAAAGTCGCTTTAAGCTGTTTCTAACCGATAGCCAGTGATGCAAGAGGTTTATATGTAAAATACGGCATGTATTAAAGAAGCCGGTGCGGGTCGCTAGTAACAATTTAATTATTGAATAATTAAATTCTTTAGAACTAAAATAACTCTGGCGGCCAGACAATATCGATATTTTTTCATATAGTAATTTAGTTATATTTTTTAATATATACGAATCATAGACATACATTTTGTTAATTCCTATACTTTGTCTAATATAGGGATGGGGTAGTAAATAATAGTGAATCTATCCGATTATCGATCATTACTCTCAAAGAACTTGGAATCGATAGTTGCAAGGTTATCACACTGCATAATATATTATATATAGATTGATAGATAAAATTAGTACTTACGGGCTCCTCCCCGTAAAGTACGCCGTTTTTACAATGCTGATTACGGTGAAATTAATTATGAATTATCAAAAATTGACTGGACTGAACAACTTTCTTCTGAAAACATAACTCGTGCTGTTGACAAATTTTATAAAATAATTAACAATATAATTGACCAACTTGTACCGACTAAACTAGTTTATGAAAACGACAGATATCCGTCATGGTATTCTAAATCTTTGAAAAAATTAATTAACAAAAAATTAAGAGCACATAAGAAATGGAAAATTTACGGAAGATCTAATGATTATGATAGATTCTCTGAATTACGTCGTGAAACAAAACGCTTAGAAATAGAGTGCTATGACTTATTTATTAATACCGCAGAAAAAAACATATAGGTATAATAATTCTAAGCAATTCTGGTCATTTATTAAATTCAAGCGAAGTAGTAACTGCATTCCAGACAATATGTACCTTGAGAGTGATAGTGGTTCAGATGGACAGGCAATCGCCAATATGTTTAACTCATTTTTTAAATCCGTTTTTGTATCCGATTCCAACCATACATCTAGTGTTCAGAATTTAACTACCGTTAATCATAATAATCAATCTATTGTGAGTAGAATAGATATAACACGAGCGAAAATAGAACAGTATTTGTTAAAACTTGATCCATCTAAAGGTAGTGGCCCTGATGAGTTACACCCTATATTTTTGAAGATTTGCGGTAGACAACTCTCAATACCTTTATTTATTCTTTTTAAGAAGTCTTTATATTCCGGTTGTTTACCGCCAATATGAAAACAATCTATAATTGTCCCCATTTACAAAAGTGGTGACAGACATAATATTAAAAACTATCGTGGGATTTCAAAGATATCAGTAATTCCAAAGTTATTTGAGAAAATAATTTACGACGTTTTATTTCCTTTGTTGCGACCATTAATTATTCCTCAGCAACATGGATTTATAAGCAAACGTTCAACAGAAACTAACCTTTGTGAATTTCTTGACATAATTCTATCTGCCTTAAATAACGGATTCCAGGTTGATGCGGTGTATACCGACTACTCCAAGGCATTTGACAAAATTTCGCATTCCCTGTTAATAATGAAACTTGGACAAGTCGGTATACATGGTGATCTTCTAAGGTGGTTGGAGTCTTACCTCCGAGATAGAACTCAAGCCGTAGCGGTGAAAGGATTTATTTCTAGCTTTGTCCCTGTTACATCTGGCGTTCCCCAGGGCTCTCACCTCGGGCCTTTGCTATTTAACATTTTCATAAACGATGTTCTTCAAATCTTTGAAAATTCTAATGTATTACTTTATGCTGATGACACTAAAATATTTAAAATAATAAAGGACAATCACGACTGTGTTAAATTACAAAATGATATAATTGAATTAGGAAACTATTGCACCTCAAATGGTTTATATCTTAATGTGGACAAGTGTTGTGTAATAACATTTTCGAGGAAAAAAAAGCCAATTTTATATAATTACAATATTCAAAATCAACCACTTAAAAGAGTGTCTGAGGTGAGAGACCTTGGAGTAACGTTGGACTCAGCTCTGTTATTCGAAAAACACATAGATATAATAACGTCTAAAGCTTATAAAATGCTTGGATTTATTTTTAGACAGGGAAATGATTTCCAACATATTGAAACTTTTAATATTTTGTATAATGCTTATGTCAGACCTTATTTAGAGTATGCTTCGACCGCTTGGAATCCACGTTATGGAAAATATATTCATGCAATTGAAAGTGTACAAAACAAATTTCTAAAAAGATTACAATATAAATTTAAATATTCTGATAATAATACTTTAAATTATTGGTCTTTAAATAGGCGAAGAGACTACAGAGATTTAGTCTTTCTTTTTAAAATCATACATAATATAATAGATTCAAATTATTTATTAGGTAATATTAAATTTAACTGCCCAAGTCATAGTACCCGTTCCAAAAAAACATTCTGCACTCCAGTTCGTCGAACTAATTACACCAGCAACTGTTTTGCAATAAGAGGTTGCAATGTATATAATGATTATTACAATCACATTGATATTTTTCAACTCAATTATCATAAGTTTGTTAAAAAATTAAAGAACAGCTTAACCAATCCTAAAATACAATATTCAACTTGAGTTTTCTGCTTTGATTTATGTATGTATTTTGTTATATATTTTTATTTCTTATTAGGGAAAAACATATTATATTATACTAATAACGATAACTTTATTCTTGCTTTATCAATTAGTTTTATATAAATTCTATGTTATTTTTGGCTGTATCACTTAGTTTGTAAGTAAATTCACTCCTACATGTTAGCTTAGTCATAGGTGGAAACTTTGTTGGCTTATGTACTTTTATCCATGTATCTTTTTAATGTATGCAGAAAAAGCTGTTTGTTTCCCAATAAAATAAATAAATAAATAAAATAAATAAAATCTATATTGCACACACAATATTACAAGAAATTATATGAATGAAACTAAGTGACAAAATTCAACAGGCATTCAGAGGCGACCTGCCTACGCTGTCTTCTGTTTGTCTGTCAACGGGCTGTATTTCATGAACTGTAATACCTAGAAAGGGTGTTGAAATTTTCACAGAGCGCCTATTTCTATTACCGCTACAACAACGGATAATAAAAATAAATTAAACATTAAAGGGGATCCTTGATTTTTCCCCTTAGTTACCCGTGGTCCTCCTACCAGTAGTAACAAAAGTATTTTTTTACTCGTTTACTCTATTCTGTGTATTCCACATGCCTACGCTCGAGTTGAAATTGTTATGAAAGGACATTTAGGGTGAAGTCAAACAAGAATAATAAAGTATTTAATTTTCATTTAATAACTAGTTTTAATTATTTTCATACACTACTTTATCTAAACTTACTCGTTTTATAGATAAAATAGAAGACAAATCAGATCGCAAAAATGATTCATTAATTCATTCTTCATCGCAAATTATCGAATAATTCGATAATCAGTTGTTATCTGCGTTCGTAGTTCGTGGCACTTCCCTTTGGAACGTGGGCGTTACCCATCAATGAAGTATTGCCTCCCTATCGGTTTTTTATCGGATGCATTTCGGTGAGTGTGCCCGGGAATTACATAATCTTATTCCCGCCGCCCCTTTTTTTTACAGGACTCCCAGACAAACCCGACCGAAGCGCCATCGGTACATGGTGGACATTCCTCGGGTACGTACCAAGCGCTTTGAGTCCACGTTTGTTATTCGCACTGCGAAGATGTGGAACGATCTGCCGGAGTCTGTATTTCCTGAAAAGTATAATGTTGGTGCTTTCAAATGCAGAGTGAATAGGTACCTTCTAGGAAAGCGTGCTCCATCTTAGACCGTGTCGTGCTTTCAGGCAAGTCATGGTCAAACGCTGACCTATATACCATAAAAAAAAAAAAAAAAAAAAAAAAAAAAAAAAAAAAAAAAAAAAAAGTATGATATTTTCTATAGTACATAAAGTACCGAAAAATATAAAATTTCATAGACTTGAAATGTAAAAATTATCATCCTAAGTTAGACAAAGTATGCATGTTTCGCCCGAAGCGCTTAAATGGATAAGCATACATCCCTGGTAGAGACGCATGGTGATTACATTCTCTCTGCCTTAAACCGGCCTAAACTGTGATGTCTTCTTTCGTTCTACGCTTCTAAAACTATTGACTGATTTGTCTGATAAGTAAACATAAAAATCGATTTTATCACAACATTTATTTAGTAATGTAAGATCTCTACTTTTTTTAAAATTATCTTGTTTAACGGCCCTGGGTACTAGCTCTTTTGAGCCTAATTACTTACTGTGTTGAAAAACTATAGAAAATTACCTCTATAAGGGGTAATAATAATCTCTTGAGACAAAATTGCTATTAATATTTTTTTTTAATGCCACATTTAATTTTTATTTACATTTATACTAAATACACCACAGTCCTCAAGTTCTCCATTGTCCTTGTACTATAGTATATGATATTACTGTTTTTAGCCTGATAATCTTTCCAAAGGTAATTTCTTTTAACGTACTGGTAACACTGCTCAATTTGTCAATTTCGTTGGCACTTGGCGACTTATTATTGGTTAAAAATTGATTCGTGTTCGGTGTTATATTTTAGAATAAATAAAATAATAGAATAAATATTGCGAATCTCAAAATGAAGTACAAATTGCTGCTATGTTTTGTAGTTATTTTAACATACTACAATATAAATGCACAAAATCGAGCGAAGGGGGTAAGTTTCATTTACAAATACAATATAAGTAATGGACCGGTAAGTTCATATAAATTTTTAAAATAAAAAGTATGGACAAAACATGCTCTTCACAAAACGAAATTTATTGAACTTATTAAAATAAACTCTAGTAAAAGGCTGAGTTTAATCTCGAGAAAGTTAGACATACTAGAGAGTTCCTATAAGGAAATAATATAACTTTTTAATAGCATGACCAAATCAGCTCATTAAAACCAAAAGCCATTAATCATGAGTAATAAACCGTCCGACTAGAAGCTTTTATTATCAATCTATACTGTTTACAAAGCATGAAGAATTTCGTACAATGATCTTATTAATTCGTTTGAAGGGATCAAAAACATTAACTAAAATGAGAATCCAGAAATAAGGAGGCATATAATTTTATTATTGTAACCAAAAGGTTTGGAGTCGGTGACAGAGACCGTCATTGCATATGTGTGAGCTTGATATCCATATACTTCATTCGCTAAGGGGACGGGTTAGAATACAATTCCCCTCTGCCGCTGGGAGAGCATCTCGTAAGAAACTCAAGACCTCTGACACGTTCCGGTCGAGCCGCATGTGGAACAGATCTATGCCCTACCTCTCCAATCCCATCAATGCTGTGATTGCAGCGAACACTGGGTATCTTGCTCAGGGTCCACTAAATCTCCCCTTCTTCACTATATATTCGAGGCGGCAACGCATCTGCAAAACAAGAGATACTCTAGTTTTAGACAATGGCCACTTTCCATCTGTTGGACTGTCTGCTCCTTTGTCCCTTATTTGTCATAAAAAAAATATTTATAAGCTGATGGTGGAGACAGTTAATGAAGGGTTGATTTAGAAAAGGCCTGTTCTGTCTATTAAAATTCATAAGGCAAGGCAAAAACCATCAAAACCTTCATGGTGTTAAGTCAAATAGTGTCAAGATCAATTATTGAGACATTTAACAAACATAATTTATTACAGCTGGAGGAGAAGGTGCAGCAGCTGACAGCTATGACAGAAAAGCATTCAATCATTCCACTTAATTTAAACAAATTCAAGGACTATGTAAGATCTCCACCGAAGGACTATTCATTTGTGGTGATGTTCACAGCCATGGCTCCATCTCGACGTTGCACTATTTGTCAACATGTTTATGATGAGTATTTAATTGTGGCGAACTCATTCCGGTATTCTTCATTTACCAATAACAAACTATACTTTGGTATAGTTGATTTTGATGAGGGATCGGATATCTTTCAAATGGTAAATAGTTATTTACTAATTATATATAATGACTAGAATTTTTTAATGTAAAGTAAATATCGTTTTAAAGTTCCAACAAACAAATCTTGACAAAAGATTACATTTTTTTAAAGAGAAGCTCTATCTATCCTGAGCTATCTTGAGAAATGATAAAGCTTGGATTAAAAATGATGTTGATGCTCAACTGAATGATTTTATCTTTGTAAAACAGACTGATGTAAACAATGACGTTTAGATGCGAGCTACTGTTGAGTTTCTTGTCAGTTTTCATCAGAAAACTGCACAGGTGGTAGCTTCAGACAAACTGACTGACCAATTTTGATGTTTTAATAGTATTTTGTAAAAAATCTAATTTGAATGTATTTATTAGTGAAATTCAATGTTTCAGCTCCGTTTGAACACAGCTCCAGTAATCATGCATTTCCCTGCCAAAGGTAAACCCAAACCAGCAGATTCTATGGACTTTGAGAGAGCTGGTATTCATGCTGAGGCTATTGCTAAGTGGATTCAGGATAGAACTGATGTGCAGGTGAGATCTGTAATAAATTGGATAACATAATTTTTTGAATATATTTACTGTACCTAGTTAAAATGCATAAACAAAGATATATACACGCAGACAGCATTGTTACTATAATACTCACCATCATAATTTCTGTTGTGACGGCGTATTTATATTGTAACCCCCTTCTTCTCCAATTGATGTTTACCAGTTGTCTGACATTCAAGAAAGTAAAAATGCTACTCATGTCAATCCTACCAACATCCTAAATAACAGGATGCTACTCATATCAATTGTGCCAACATCATTTTCTAATTTAACATTACTTTTTACAGATAAAAGTATTCCGGCCACCAAACTACTCTGGAGCCATTGCATTTTCTATGCTCTTCATATTGGTAGCAGGGTTCTTATATCTACGAAGAAACAATCTCGAATTCCTGTACAATAAACAGATGTGGGCCATTCTAGCTATACTCTTCTGCTTCTCCATGGTTTCTGGGCAAATGTGGAACCAGATTAGAGGACCACCATTTTTCCATAGAACCAAGAATGGACCGGTCTATATTAATGGCGGTTCACATGGACAGTTTGTGTTGGAGAGTTATATTGTAGCTCTTATGAGTATCCTTTACAATATTTTGAAAGCTACGTATAAGTTTTTTTATGCTAGATAATGTGCAAACAAGCAGATGATGCACCTGATGATAAGTGGCCACCGTCGCTCATGGACTGGGACTAGGATTAATGGGATGGGAGAGGGAGGGGGTAAGTCTGGCTCACATGCGTGAGTCTGGGAACTGATCCCCTACCACCAAGGGGATGGTGTGTTCTCTAACGAGATGCTCTCCCAAAGGCAGAGGGGAATAGTATTATAATCAGTCCCCGCACGGGTAAAATTAACTAATTAGAGTTTGAGCTCATAACCTGCCCATTGCTTGTAATAGGAGTAAATGAAACGATTCTAAAAATATACATGTTAGGATATATGTTTTTGAATGTAATATGTATTAAGACTTAATTTTCTTTAATTGGACTGTAATAAGTGTTTCTTTTTGAAAAATGGATCAAATATAGCAGAATAAACTATCAGATCATCCCACTTCTGATTGCACTGATACTTCAAAATTGACATTCCTATTCACATTTTTAGTGTATTGTTTGTTATCGAACTTTTCCGAAATGGTTGGTCTGAGAAGAGGTTGTAGGTTATTTTTTCTACCCCTAAATGATACCCTCCATCCAAATATTAATGCATTAGATTTTTTGATTCTTATTTTATTCTACAACATTATTTCCTGAACAAAACAAGATGGTGCTGTAGTAGTCGGCATGATCTTAATGATCGAAGCAGCGGGCGGAGTGAAAGGGACAGAAATACAACGACCGCAGGAGGGAAAGAGACGGCGCTTCCTGTCGGTCTTGGGCCTGGTGCTGGTTTGCGTGTTTTTCTCCCTTCTTCTCTCTGTGTTCAGAGTTAAGACACAAGGGTATCCTTACAGGTTAGTATAAACGAGTAATTCACTGATAGATGTTAATGTGACTGTAAATAATGTTGCCATACTTAAAGAGTAAGACCTCTCTATAGGTCGAAAAAGAGGCTATTTAGGTTTTTTTATTAAATACTACAAAATAAATCGAGATTCCAATTAAGAGTATTTATTATATTGTTACGAGCTTGAGTTCAGGATTGGAAGAAATTGATAGATGCTTCGTTGGTAAAGGATTTATTCCGAATGTCCCAACTTCAACTAAAACTTCAACTAAATCTTCCTAAAAATAATCCTACATTACGTTCTCGCACTATATACACGTCACCGATATTTACAGCCCTATTTTCAATATTCTTTTCCAACGCTGTTCATCTCAATACACTGCACTACGATATCTCTTCGAACTCTCTTCTTCATTGTCGGGTATTAGACTAGATTCCCAACGCGTCCGTACAACGCTTTATATAGGATTTCATATAAAAACTTCTCGTTACTTGATTGTAGTAATTTAAAAAAAAGATAATTCTGAGAACCACTGGAAAGATCTAGAGTTATACCCATCCCACTGTTATACCAACACATAAATTTGCCTAATGCCGTCCTTTTCCCACATGTCAATCATCGAAGGCTTGCGAAATTTCCAGCGAACGACATCTTGCTGTCACCCGCGTTTCATCTTGCCGTCTTATTCTATTTTGACATTTTCTAGCAAGTTAGAAATAAAGCTAGGTCTAGGTTTTGATGTAGATTCGCAACAATATGTATCAGTAATTGTGTACACAACTTTTGAAGCCATTAATTTCAAAACGACGGCTGTTCAGCATTTTTCCGATGATGTAAATAGCATTTTGCCCAAATTTAATAATTATTGGCGCACTTCCAAAGTGGAAAGTGAAAAATTGGTTTTAAAAATAATCAGATAATTATTAATAACAAATGATCTATGCATTAAAAAGAAATATCCTACATCCTTCCATAAACAATGTATTATCCAAGATTGTGGGCTTTGTACTAAAATTAAAAAAACCATATACTTGGAAATTTATCTCGACTATAATCTTTTGGCAGATCATTTTTGCTGTCTCAAGGGACAATTTAAATAAATAAAATAAAAATCGATTTTTCGAAAATTTTAGAGTGGCCTTAACCTCTTACGAGTAAGTGATTCGCCTCTTTTGAGTTATTATTTATATAGTATACTAGCTGCCCCGACTTTGCATGATTTCTCTACTATATTATGCACGTATTGCACATATAAACCTTCTGCTTGAATCACTATCTATTGGTGAAAACTGCATTAAAATCCGTTGAGTAGTTTAAAAGATCTAATCGTACAGACGGCGGGAATCGACTTTGTGTTATGAATTTAATAGACAATAAATCACTATTGAAATGAAACGTCATTAGTGAAGAACTCATTTTTTAAGTATGACAATATTATTAAACAGTGATGTTAGCATCTGTCAGTTTACTCCAATTAATTACACTGTCCATCATAGCTTGATCGATGACAGCTTGTCACTTTGTCATAACTACACCTAGGGATAGAACGATATAAATTATCGATATTCCAACTATAGTTACTGAATGTTTTGAACACACAACAAAAGGAAGTTGTAACATGTTTTTATTCTTGTTAAAATGGTTCACAGACCAAATCGTCATCATCAAAGTCTGATTCGGTCTCGCTGGAGCAGTCTTGTAGAATTATAATCAATTCCCAATCTTCTTCCATGATTTTTCTTGTTTTATCACTCGATTATATTAGTCGAACCATTAGTTACATTTGCCAATAAAGTATGATAATTGTCGCTATACATTTCACTGTCGTAAAATACGATATTTCATAGGTGTGTTTTGCGATGACAGCTGTTATCGATCAAGCTATATTGGACAGAGTGTCGTTGGATTAGATGATATAGAATTAAGCTCTTTATGGCGACGACTAAGCTTTTGGAAATAATTTTTTTTTTCATAACCATTTAGTCTTTAGGATAAAAGGAATTTATATCATAACTAGAACACTCGCTTAAAAATATTGTATATTAAAATATGCACCTTGAAATAACTAGCATAAGGTTGACATTTGTTTCCAACACGTAAAGATCAAAAAACGTTCCGAGCAGGACCGTCGACTAAAAGGGGATTTTGTCTCTTTCTTACCGTGTTTTTCTTTGGGTGTCTGTGCCATACAAATAATTTGAAACCGTTAAATAGACAGAAGTTGATGTCATTAAACTTATCACAAAATAAAAGGCCCGTTTTGACTGTTCATGCCCATGAAGTTCTCTATTTTTTACCGATCGAAATGTTCTGAAGGTAATTACATTTTTCATAGATTGGTACCGCTCACTCGGCTAAGTGCTGTGCATAATGATTTTTTTTATATTGTCCACATACTATTAATAATCGGTTAAGGAAATAACTAAATCGATCAAGATATTTTTTTTAAGGCTGACTCGCTCTTGGGGGGTTTTATTTATACTTGTGCTTAGACTAATTAACTACTGAATTTCACCAGCTGTGTTGTGATCTTTACTGAAAATTATGAAACTTGGCTGAACTCGAATCATACCGTGCCTATAAGATAAGCTGGGCGAGGTTTTGTGAATGATACCTTGCTCGCATTTGAGACTAAAAGTACAAAATTGACCTTTCGTAACATTGTATCATTTCAAAATACTTATCTACAAGTTTAAGTTAAATTTTTAAAAGAACTTTAATCCAATGTACTTGTAATGTGACAATACATATTCAAATCGATCAAATACTCATGCAAACTCGAATCGATTTATCGTGAGTATCGAGTCGTATGGTTACATCAATAGTCAAGTCGTGAAGACAAATGTCAAAACGGGCCTTTTATTTTGAGATAAGTATAGTAACACAATATTATTTTTGTCTATTCCTTGAAGCATGGTCATACTAGTAGAAAGAGATGCAATCCCCTATAGTGGCTGTACTCTTCGGGATGTTTGTATGTAAATTCCTTGATCTGTCTGTGGCATCGTAGCGCCCAAGATAGTGTACTGATTCTGATGAAGTCAAGATGGTTCTTAGCTATGTATAGTGAAGATCTGTTCAGCCGTTTGAAGACTATCAGCTCATTGCTAACTGGAGAGCTGCCTCACAATATTAATATATTGACAATTATAACTTGTATATTGTTTTTGTTTCAGTTTCCTCTTCAAGTAGGATGTGAAGTGTGTGCAGTATGAGGTATTGAAATAAAACTTCAGTTTATTTATATGTGTCTAATAACATTTGTAAATAAAGGTATATTGAATATTAAATTACTTAAATTATAATCTTATTCTAATTTTAACCCTTTCACGACTATTGGGACACCAGTGTCCTTGTATTATAGAAACATTTTAAAATGATAAGTTTTCGCTACATCCGATATAAATAAACAAGCCAAAAAACCGCTAAATTAAAAAAAATAATAGAAAAATGTATTAAATTGGTGTTAAAAAAGATCCCTGACGTACAGACATTTGGTAAGTTATGTTTATGTGTTTTGATAATTAATTCTAAAACTTTTCAATTTAGTGTAGTGAATAAAAAAAACCATTTCTAAGTTGTAGTGGAGTTGTAAAAAATAGTGAATAAACATTTTTGATTATATCTTTAGAGACACTTAGATTAGATTGTAATTAGATTATAGGGTTTCATAATATAATTTGATGCTTAATACATAAAAAAAAGTTGATATTTTTAGTATTTTTAAGTTAGGATAATCCTGTCGTCGTTAAAGGGTTACAGTAATATCATACTCTTTAATTATGCACAAATGTGCCTATGTCAATTATAAGTACATGTCGGGGTATAGTTGGGAGTAGGTTAATAATAAAGAGGACTTGTCCCTTCCGTCGCGTCATTTTAATATTCGACGACTTTAGATAGCTAGTAAACGATTAACGAATAATCGGAATATGAGCGACACTACCGAACTTTATTCAACGATTCTTGATAGCTTCAAACGTGTAATCGATTATCGAGTAATCGGAATGACAGCGCCCTTTATATTCCCCGACTGACGCAGTACACTTTAGTTTCTCGGCAAGTCTCTTTGAGTGAACATCAACTGGAGTTGAAGTGTAACAAATAGTGTGTCGCATCACGGATATTGGACATATCGGGCTAAGGATCATGTGAGTTCTTACGTCTTATTTATTATGAATCCCTGTACTGCCTGCCATTGATGACTTAACACAACCTTAGGTTAGGTTTATGTTAGGTTAGCCTTATGTTAACATAACCTAAGACAATTAGTGAGACCGAGCAGTGGAGGCGAGTGTCGTAATTACATAAAGCCCATACCTTAGTCACAAGTCCAAGGCACTGCCTGGGTTCCTGTCCAAAAACTACAGAATCGTAATATTCGATTACTTAATTCATCCAAATCGGCTCTCTCTCTTCTGGTGAAATGACGCGACGGAAGTGACAACAAGTCGTTTTTATTATCCTACCCCAAATATAGCCACATTTTTAATAATTGACAAGAATTTTAAAACTTTTATAAATAAATTAACTTAAATATTATATTTTTTTCAGTCTCATAATTTATAAATGAGCATCAAGTGGCCGAATAAAATAAATTATTCATTTAACTGTTGTTTCATACTGAATAAACCCAATTAAGCCAGCGTTTCCACCTGCGAGAGATGTGTTTGATAAGAACCAATAGAATCACTTCATTTGACACAATCTCAGCGAGGCTACGAACGGAAACGAGGACCTAGAAAAGGTTGAGAGGTCGATCATCAACTAAATGGCAGACCAGTTGAGCTAACGAAGCTGAAAAACCAGGACCATGATCTTCAAAAGTGAAGTAACGACCACAGAGAGAGAGAGTGAGTGATCTTGCTCTAAAGTTAGAAAATATTCGGAATAAAGGCTTTCCTGTTACTGGGATAGTTTTTGAAGGTTTTCCTATACCAGTTGTGTGCGTGTATTGCTGTTTGTACCTGAAATATAAAAACACTAGTTAACTACAAATCTTATTTGTAAAGTTCTACTCTACTCATAGTAATGGCAACTCATCACACAAACTAAACAAATAAAATTAAAAAAAAATTAAATAAAAGACAAAAATTATGTTAGGTTAAAATGTTGCTAGGAAAAGTGACTAAATAATCTAGCTACCACTTTTTGGTTTGTATCTCAAGGATGTGTAAAAATAGATCTAGTTACAAAGTAATTAAGTTGGCAACACTGAAGCTAGGTCAGTAGTAAAAAAATTAAAATTGTTTCAGCCATTTTGAAGAATATAATAATAACTGCATGTATACCTGATTAGCGACAACCCATAGAAATATACAAAAGAAGGTTCTCGTAGGTACCAACAGCAACAGTACAGTGTACATAACAAGTTCACACATCCTGTGAGGACTGGAGATGTACTCGAAGAGTCTGCCATGAGGTATCTTATGTTCTTCCGTCACTATTTCACCAGATTTCTTATCTTTTCTTAGATTTGCAAATATGATATTAGTTTTGTACTGTTCGTACCATGCTAGCAGGAAAATAATAGTGCAGGGTATTAATAGTACGAATGTTTTGGTGTCATTCCATGTTACTTTATCACGATTGTGGCTTCCTGTAATTAATAAGACAAAGAACTAACATTAACGAGTATCTCATGGAATTTTTGACCCACTTTTTTAAGATAGATAAGGGACAAACGAGGAGACGGTCCACCAGATGGAAAGAGGGTATCTCTTGTTTTGTCGATGCGTTCCCGCCTCGAAGAAGAAGGGGGCAATAATGGGATGGGAGAGGGAGAGATCGGATTCACATGCTGGTGGTCGCAAGCCAGTTGGGGAATATATCCCCTACCACCAATGGGGATTGCTAGGTTACTTGCCCCTTACGAGATGCTTTCCCAGCGGCAGAGGGGAATTGTATTCTAACCCGACCCCTCGCGGGTAGAAACCCCATTAACTTTGTTGGGGTAAAGCTAGAAGTATCAACTTAAGCAGAACTACTATCTATGACGTCACGCCTTAGTAAACCCTTGAAGCACACGACTATGTATCTACATGAATTGATAATTTCTAAAATCAATATCTATTTTTTTAAATCTAGTTTTCATTTTTTGGATTGTCCCAATTTCTTTAAATAAATCTTAATAATTCAAAGCATTACCACAAAACAAAGGTCCCTGTCCAACCAAAGCAACGATCACACCAAAGTAATGCGTCAGACCAGCTATGTAATGGCTTAAATTCATTTTGCTGGACTTGGCAAACACTTGTAAGTAATAAGTCTCGTAGCATCTTCTAATACACTGGACTGATAGCAGAGATAGAGCCAGGAGTATTGCTGGTGGAGACACTGGAACAATGAAAAAATATAATTAGCAATTTTTTGGTGGCGCCCATTTTATTTATTATAGTGTATAGTATTCTACTTGCAAGCCCTTTGATTTGAGGGATTGAGGGCGTTGTGATATTTCACCATTTTGTGACGCTGCCTGTCACATACTTAGCACCATCTTGGATCTTGGATTTAAAAAAATATTTTCACTCAACAGCTTCATCAAAAACACTCATGCACAAGCTACAAAACGTTTTCACTTATGAGCAGACCTGCAGATACTTCCATATGGAACCGAAAGAAATTGAGACAAACGAGGATGGATATATTATATGGATTGACTGTTCTGAATTACTTCAATCAATTTTTCTAAATGTACCTCCTAGAAGAACATGGCACACATCCTTGTTATATGAACTAGGGTTCATAGAACAAGGATGTGTACATTAAGGCGGAGGCGTAAGAACCTCATATGCTCAAAATTCCCCATTAACATGTTTGGTATATATATAATATTTTAACAAAAAAAATTATTTTAAAACATATTGAAGATTAAAAAGAGATACAATACAATCATATTCACATACCCACACACACACTCACTCATTTACTTAACTTTTCTGATATTATTGTAACTAACTATTGTTAAAGTTTATCTTTTTTTTCGACTGTATAGTCCTATATTGGCTATTTAGTATTATTAGTTGATAAATGTTTAATTCTATATAGCTGTTGGATTTCCGAATAAAATAAATAAATGCTTAATAGTTTTGGCCGAGTTAGAAATTAATAACAAGTAGAGCAGAGAAAGATGATTTTATCTACATAAACGTCATATCATATTTTACATTAGAATGTTAGAATGCTATTAAGTTGTTTATTATAAATTTAAAATTAAGGTAAGCTTTCTAAAAGAATGTAGGTCAGAGGTGATTGTGTGGACACCGCAAACTTGTATACAATAACATCATGTTTTTTTGGAATAAACAGGCTAATTATTTTACAAATAAGACATAAATACTTTCACATACTTCCATACAAACTTTCATCCCCTAAATAATTGTTATTTTACACCCTTGAGGGTAAAACTTGTATGAACTTTAAATGTCATATTTATATATATCGAATAAACAGACTACAAAATAAGTTTCAAGCTTCTACCTCTAAAAATGATGATACTTCCATACAAATTTTCATCCCCCTTTCGACCCTTTATAACCCTTTTTTTGTATTAAAAAGTAGCCTATGTCCTTTTTCAGGCTGTACATTATCTGTATACCAAATTTCATTTAAATCAGTTTTGTAGTTTTGGCGTGAAACTGCGTCAGACAGACAGAGTTACGTTCACATTTAGAATATTAGGATTTATGAAGACAAACAGTACTAAAAATTACATGACTAATTGGGTTGGCCTAGAAGACAGAGAAGTAAGTCCACAAATTAGATGAAGATCCTCCTTCTAACTAGTACCAGATGTTGGCACTAAGGTCAACTACAATAGACCACAATGAAGAAGATTTTAGGAGGCCTATGCCAACAGGCTAAAGATCTAAGATACATTTTGTAAAATTGTTGTAAATAACATTAAAAAAATTGTTGTTTAAATGATTTCACAATATACAAAAAGATCTAAATCAGAAGTCTGTTTATTTTAAAATTAAATATCCACATACAGAGCTATTTTAAGGGGTTTTTATTTTATATAATAGGGAGTGGAAGAAAACAGGGCTTCTAAGCTTTTTAATTCAACTGAAACTACTACTGATAATTAGTATCTAAAAATTAATTAATAAGATATCTTATATATAAAATTCTCATGTCACAATGTTAGTTACCATACTCCTCCGAAACTGCTTGACCAATTTTTATGAAATTTTGTGTACATGTCGGGTAGGTCTAAGAATTGGTCAACATCTATTTTTTATACTCCGAAGTGATAACGGTAAACGGTGGCAAAACAATGTTTGCAGGGTCAGGTTATTTAAAAATTTGTGCTTAATGATAATAAAATATTTTTTGAAGGGCTGATAAATTTTAAATACATTATTTTTAATCTTTAAGTACAGAAATAGTATAAATTTTTATTAAAAGAAATTTGATTGAACTTACCTGATGGTTCATCCTGCTCTAACAACAATTTAAGAATAATAACAATATACTTGTTCACACTAAATTCAAAGCAGTACACCAAAACAGCATACAATAACGCAATTGAACTAAAAGCAGATGAAAACGCATAAAAGTGTCGATACAGAGACTTGGGGACTTCTATTATTTGTAGATAATTAGCTCCGGAGCCCTGGTAAGCGAAGCTGCCGTATTTGAACCCTTTTATAATAAAAGCCGGTATATGTTTCTCATAATGGTTGATTATAAACCCAGTGCACGACACAGCGAAGGCTAAACCTAAGAAACCGAGCTCTAATATATTCAACATAGCGACGTGTGTTTATAACTGAAGTAGATGCTAGAATGGCTTAGAAATAAAATGTAGGACGTTTACGGTACTCCATGGCCATGACCACGGGTAATATTTAAACTTTCGTCCCCATTTCGCAGCAAAAAGTAACATATCAAATCGCCTTCATCGCCTTACAAATCGGTGAATTGAAATGAGACTCTCACTCACATTATCGGCAATGTAATGTGTACTCTATCATCTAGGGCACTAAGACGAAAATCCAATTATCAAAGCATTACAAGTCTAGAGAACTGTCAATTAGAGATGAGCTAAAATCGATATCTCAAAGCCGAAAGGACATCGATGTCTAGCGCTAAGTCGTCTGATTAAGTTTTATCATAACCTAAGTAAATTGTTAATAATAAATGAAACAATTTTATAATTTTTCCAACGGGAATCTGTTGAAAAATAGCTTCACCACTACAGGAAAAAATGTAGTTTAACAATTATAGCACTTGCTATGGTAATGTTCGAGTTACAAAAAAATGTTAATTAACTAATGGATAACTAATTGAAAAATCGGGATCAATCGCTCTGGTCCGATTTGAAAAATCCTTTCAGTGTTAGATAGCCCATTATTTTATCAAGGAAGGTCTAGGAAAATTATAAATATTGGTCCTACAGTTTCGGGAGATAAGACTTTTCTTCGGGAAATTTGCTTCTCGTTTTGAATCTTTTTTCAAATTTCATAAATATCAAGTTGATTGAATTTTCCAAAAAAATCTCTAGATACTATTCCGAATCGAATGACACCTCAATCATAATTTTCGGAGAATCGGAAAAGTTTCGACCTAAAAGGAACTTGTTGACTAGACTACGGTCCACACCATCACCACACTGCGTTCTGACGACATGACATCATCACAGATAATCACAAAACAAAGCGCTGTGTCATCTTATGTATGTATTTATCACTTTATGCGCTCGAAGATATTTTTTTTAGCCTTCTGGATACCCATCCAGACTGGTGGGTCTGATGCAGATGAACATACCATTATATAATTGACACGCATATTTGCACTCAGGATCTGAACTATCAATATTTGACAATTATTTTTTTTTAAGTTAATTTGTCATCTTATCTATAAATCTAAAAAAGACCTGTAGATGATGTACATGCTGCTAAAAAGTTACGTCACACTATAAGGGGGAGGGAGGAGGTTGACGAAGTGTGACAAATGATGGGAAGGTGTGCTAGATATCGTTATGTAACAATTCAAAATTGTTTAAAAAATAACGAAATGTCTAATGTTTTTTAAGGTGTTGAATCTGTTATTTATTTTATTAAAAAAAAATTAAAAGGACTTGAATAATTATTTCAGCCTTTTGTTTTAATTTAATAATTTCTAAATATATATTATATTACAAAATATGTGACAAGGAGAGGGGAGGGGTCAAAAAAATCATGAAACCTAACGTAACGTTCGTGTGACGTAATTTACGTATGACCCCAAACACTCTAAATAAAAGATAGATAGATAGATAAATAGTTATAAAAACTCGATGGAAAGTAAAGTTAAAAGATGAATTGATTTATATGGACAGCTCGATTCAGATGGATTCAAAGATCGATTTTTTTAATCAAGCTTTATTAAGTTATGAATGGCAGAACATTAAGAATCGGAATGATTGATTTTAAACTGTCTCTACTTCCTCAACTTCAAAATACAAAAAAAAAATCTGAAAAAAACCAAAGATAAGGTCTTTGGTTTTTCATTTAGTAACTTAGTTCTTAGTTAGAAAGTGTAAGGTCTTTGGAAAAAACTATCACCTGTTTAGTGCGAAGGCATATGAATGTTACTTATGGTTTCTATTTCTTACTTTATAAGGACGAAAATCGAATAATGTGATTTCACATCTGTCATTGACAATTTTTTTTCCTCTATTTTTATTCCATAATGGAAATGGCAAAGGTACAACCTTGTCTATAGTAGGTTAATTCTTTATTTATTATATAGTAAAGCCGAAGCCATGTCTACCAATATGACATTTCTATTTTTTTTTTATATTTCTTTATTTTTATTCCATAATGGAAAAGGCAAAGGTATTACACCGTACAACTTTGTCTATAGTAGGTTAATTCTTTATTTATTATATAGTAAAGCCGAAGTCATGTCTACCAATATGACATTTCTAATTTTTTTTTATATTTCTTTATTTTTATTCCATAATGGAAAAGGCAAAGGTATTACACCGTACAGCCTTGTCTTTAGTAGGTTAATTTTTTCGACACGTTTCGATTACAAACGAATTACAAACAGACCACAGATAATCGAGATTTCACATAGACTAAACATAATAATTTGGACAATTTTGTAATTTCATCATCTTCATTTACAATTCTTTTTACTTCAGCGTAGCGAGGTTTCAGGTTGTGGAAGGGGGAAGAGAAAACGGAGCAGAATAACTAAAAGCTGGTTATATTGTGAAACAATGTTTTAATTTGAATATTTTATTTCAGATGATCAGACACGTCAACATAATAAATTGCTCGATCACGCGTAAGTTTGTTAAGTCTTAAGATTCAAAGGTCATTTCTAGTGAAACTAAACAAGTCGATGTCATTTTTAATCAGCAGTGTCCGCCAACTCACGCGCGCGAATCCACCCTCTGAAAACCGCTGAAAGCGGTTGAAACTATAGCCAATATATGACAAAAACAACACGTGAGTATATTAAGCTGAAGAGTTTGTTTGCTTGAACGCGCTAATCTCAGGAACTACTGGTCCGATTTGAAAAATTCTTTCAGTGTTAGATAGGCCATTTATCGAGGAAGGCTATAGGCTATATATCATTACGCTAAGACCAATAGGAGCGGAGTATCACGCGGACGAAGTCGCGTGGGTCGACTGACCCGTGAAACGTTATTTTACCATTTGCTTCTAGTGGGCCTTATCGTCTAGAGGTATTAAAAATAGCCTAAGAACTGTTCTTAGACCTATCAAATATATACACAAAAAAAAAATGGTTAAATCGTGTCGGAGGAATTCGATAACAAACACTGTGACACGAGGATTCACGATCGATAAATAGTGGGTTCTAATCCCAGTTATTGGACTATTGGCTTGGCCTTTAGCTTACTTGGAGGGGTTAATAAATAGAATTATTGACTCATCATATAAGCGGTCCCTAGACAACCATGCAGCATGACATGCGTTACGTGCTGTCATGCATGCATGACCGTTTAATTGTTTTGATTGATGAGAATGAATGATTTATAATTCCTTTTATTTTTCATCCTGCAAACTATGACTGACATGCACGCATTAGATTGATGCATGTCATGCAACAGCCCAGTTTGTTTCTCGGCAGTGTCGACGATAAGCACGATTCATCTTATTTGTAATATGTATAAAGATTACCTCGAACTATGGATCTCAAAAAGAAATATATATATATGGACAAAACAAGCGAAATATTTCATTAAACAAAATAAAAAACAATTTGCAAAAAATCGATAAAGATTTCATGGGGAAGTTGAAGCGCAAAATAGAAAGCGCAAATTAGAGAGAACATACTAAAATTAATATTATAAGCGAGCGACTCTGCGAACACTGCGGCTGGACTGAAAGTGGGTGATGATTTGGTTTTTTTGTCGATGCATGATCGATGGTATGGTAGTTCACGTAAATGCAACGTAACGCATGTCATGTTGCATGGTTGTCTAGGGACCGCTATGGATCATACGATTTGACGATCTACTAAGGCAAAAATAAATATAGCTTCAGTTCGCTTCGCCATCAACTTGCGTTGTATCTTACAGTCACTATGAGAGTATCTGATGGAGACGAGGACGAGGAGAAGGACGCCACGCGTCAGTTTGGATGAGTCGCGCCTGTTCATCCTGTCTGACGGCTTAAGTGCGCGCAAGATTGGAATTGGCGCCATGTCGATGGGAAATTGCTATAAAATACGAGACACCTCCTACATTTACTTAATTTATACAGACACTTTATTAGGGTTCTGTAAGATATATAACGTTTTAGAACTGCAGTACAGTGTTACCAACTCACAAAAATATTTCTCCCTAAAATCTTGAATTTTATTAGAAAAATATTTATAAAAAAATGTTACGAGGCCGCGTATGAAGCCGAAATTTATAACCAATCTTGCCAATATCTCTGGTTATGGATTGAAAAGAGATTTTAAATTCAAATTTGTGTATAGAAAATTCAAAATTGTAATTTGTTTTTGATCGAGATAGTAGGGAGACGATTTGGATGAATGAAGTGATCGAATCTAATGGAGAAGGCCGTATTTGAATGAATGAATTAATCGAATAACACGGTTCCGTAGTTTTTTAACAGGAACCCAGGCAGTGCCTTGGACTTGTGACCAAGGTGTAGGCTTAAGGAGCTCCTTTAAGTGATCACGACACTCGCCTCCACTGCCCGGTCTCACTGTTTGCCTTAAGTTAGGTTAACATAAGGCTAAACTAACCTAACATAAACCTAACCTAAGGCTAAGACTAAGGATAACCTAACCTAAGGTTGTGTTAACACATCTAAATACAATGTAGGAACTTATAATAAATAAGAAGTAAGAACTCACATGATCCTTAGTGCGATATATGTGATGCGACACACTATTTATTACACTTCAACTTCAGGTGATGTTCACTCAAAGAGACTTGTCGAGAGACTAAAGTGTACTGCGTTAGTCGGGGAATATAAAGGGACTAGACAATGGTAGCAATGCCCCTCCACTAGTGGGGAGAAGTAAATCAACACAACGGAAATAGGGCGCTGGCATCCCGATCAATCGATAATCTTTTACTCGTTTGAGACTGTCAAAAATCGTTTAATATAAACATCGCGACGGAAGTGACAATTAATTTTCTTTATCATTATCCTACCCCAACTATACCCCGACATATATATAACAAATAAACAAAGTTATTGAATAAATTTATATAAAATGAGATGAAATGAAATGGAAAGAAACGTAATGGAATAAAAATTGTGATAAAAATTAAGCATGACGGAAAAAATAAACGTTAAGATTTTTATGGAATATTTTAGGATGTTTTGAGATAATAAGCATTTTTCTTGAAAAATAAAACACGAAGGTTATACCAAGATTTATTGGACAGAACAGACAGATTGATTTCCAGTTCATTTAGATGGTGCCGACTGGCGAGCTGTCTCTATCTAAGATATTATTTATTCTTCTTTAATTAAGTAAGACAGACAGACAGTACAATCCACTACGATCAATGAGTCTACGTAAATAGTTTTATTATATTCCACAAAACGATGGCGATGCCGTTAGAATTAGGAAATTTTCAACCCCCTTTTCAACACCTTACAACCCTTTTTCCGCATTAAAAAGTAGCCTATGTCCTTTCTCAGGCTCTAGACTATCTGTATACTAAATTTCATTTCAATCGGTTCAGTAGTTTAGGCGTGAAAGAGCGACTTAAGGTTTTTCTAACTGCCCTATAATTGGCACAATTACTGGCCACTGCACGTAGGCATCGCGACATTGTAAAAGACCTCAATGATGAATACTTTCGAAGAGTAATAAATTAGGAAAACACACAGCAATAATTTACTGAAATTTCGGGCTTAAATTCTGACACGGTTTACTCTTCATTGAGCAATTACACAAAATCATATCATGTTCTTGAATATTAATGAAACACGTTGCCTAAAAGAGTATAAAACGGGAATATTTCGTGTCTTCGCTACATTGTTCCCTGTCGATTCGGTTAAAACGCTTCTCATCAAGGTAACAAGATTAAGGTAAGTAATTATAATTAATTTTTTTATACTGTAATTATGGGGTTTTATTGATTAAGCTCTTCAGTCAGTACATTTTTTATGATAGATAAGGGAGCAGACGGTATACCTGATGGTAAGTGGCAGTCGTCGATCATGGACATCGGCAATGCATTACCACCTTGAAAGTTGAGTTAGGAAGGGAGCTGCGGTTTCTGTGGACCCTGAGTTAGAACCCAGGGTTTACTGGAAATCCAGCGTTATAGGGATGGGAGGGTGTAGGTCTGTCCCTGTACATGGCGGTTGAATTCGCATGCTGGTTTTCGCAAACCAGTCGGGGAACATATCCCCTACCACCAATTCTTCTTTTGATTGGAATGTCCGATTTCAATAATTCAAAGAGTAACAGGTATTGAAACTGTCTTGAATACTTAATAATTTATTTGGTTAAGAATTAATTAATGGTATGGAAAACATGGTCTGATATTGGTCAGCATTTCAATTAACTTCTAAAATATAAAAATAAGTAGTTGTAGTGTCAAAATTTACAATATATTGCATATGGTCTCGCGAAGTTTTTTATAGATATTGATATGTTCTTTAATATTGTAGAATATTTTTTGTTCTATCATCAATACTTTCCGCCGCGTATGGGATTTAAAATTTATTGCAATTTTTTTTACATCTTGGATAAAATTTATTGAAATTTCAGTAGCGATATCTAATTTTTTTGCCATAATAAATATAGCCTTAATTACTGAGGGATAATCTAGCATTATTATGGTAAAAAAATTTTTGAAGACGGTCCAGTCGCTTTTGAGTCTCTTTTTAATACATATTAGTATAGATAAGGGTTCTTTCTAATATTTTTTCAAACAATTAATGTATACTATTTATACTTTATAGTGGTATTTAATGAAAAACTGTATTTGAATAAACTTTTCGTTTCGTAGACTTTTAATAAATCAGTTCCGCAATCAACATTTTTATATTAAGCTGTAAATTAATAAATGAACGTTTATAATTAAACTATATGAAATCTTACATATTTTAATTTTTTTTTAAAAACAGTATTTTTTTTACAATATTGAAGAAAAATATTTTTTTAAATATTGGTAACCTACCAAGGTAAGGCGTTAATAGCTCAGTGGTTCAGATCAGATTGATAAGTCGTGGGTTCGAATCCTAGTCATTGAACTACTGACGTGGCCCACTCCTAACAAAAGCACTTAGGTTTTTTGGAGGGGTTAAGAGTATTAGTAGTTTGTAATCCAACAATACAAGCTGCTAGTAATGTACTAGCTGCTGTTGGTAAGTGGCCACCAACCCGAGGATATCAAATACAAGAGATACCCTCTTGTACTGCTGATACGTTGCAAGTTGCAAGGAGACCCCAGAGTCCATTAGATCCCCAGCATTAATAGGATGAGAGAGGAAGAGACTAAGTCTGGCTCTCATGCTGCTCAACCTAAACGCGTTAAAGACACTTAGCAGTCTTAGAATGCTGGTGCGGGCTCGCAAGCCACTCAAGAAACTGATTCCTTACCACCAAAGGGTTACTCGGCTCTTACTATAATTATCTTATTTAACATATAATTAATTTAATAAGACTGACGCTTAACAAGACAATGACGACTCATGGAAGCGCAACTGAATTACTCCTACAACATAGCAAAAATTTTTAATGTGTGTGCAAATAATAAATATTTTTTTTCTTGTATACCCTAGATGAATGTCCATCACATTGGTATAGTGTACCTGATGATGGTCTCGATCTGCTGGGGATATATAGGCGGTCACTCACCACTGGAAGACGAGAGCCCTCGTGTGTACTGCGGCAGGAATCTCGCCAGGACTATTGCTAAATTGTGCGGAGATCGAGGTTATTCGAAGAAATATGGAGAAAATGTGTATAGTAAGTAATAAGTATAATATAATAAAATAAAACACTATTTCGAATTTATATCCATTAGTGAGCCCATATTGGGCGCCAATATAAATTTAGTGTTAAACAATTTAGACGCTTTTAACGATACTTTGTTAAATGTAAGTAGAAGAATACAAGGAGATTATAAAAAAAGAGCAACCACAAACAAATTATTTTTGCTGTCTAACATCTTCTTTTAAGAAAAAAAAATTCAAGGTCAACGGTTAGAACCTTATTGGTTACGATTTCTTTCTCTTTTGATAACGTTACTTATAATTTTGATATTTTGAATATTTGATAGATATTCATTTTGAGTTACGGAACCCTAAAACAGAAGCAGATAATTATACAATTCGGTACTCGTAAAATCATACCTTTCTCTTATTTCACCGAAATCGGGGTAATTAATCATGAACATTTCTATTTTCAGACACAATCCTCCCTCCACACCACAAAGGAGTAGAAGAAGATGAAGACAATCAAGTAGACTGGTGGATGCGATCACAAAAAAATATGATTTTGGGAATGACTTCAAAAAATAGGCGTTTTATTGTCAATGAATGCTGTGACAAACCGTGCACAGTGAGTGAGCTTCTTACTTACTGTTAAATCGAAATCAAAATATTAAACTGAAGATCTTCTATATTGTACCAAGGCGTGAACATAATGACATGATTTTAGAGTTATAAAAATATATATTCATTCATTCATTCATTCATTCTTTATTTTAATCTTAAATATTCCAACGACTCTCTTAGCTGTAGTCAAAGTGATAATACGCTAACTTTTGATTTATCATCTCTTGCGGAAAGTCTCAGCTCCGCTGTTAAACTGATCGATATTGTGATGATCAGATATAGACCAGATAAAAATGTATCACCTCTATGTTAGTAAGCGCATAAATGCAACTATTGCACCTTGCACCAAATTTTTTTGTGTTAGTTATTGCCAGGACAAGGTTTGTGTAAAAGAAAAAGTGAGTGAGACAGAACAGTAAGCGAGTGAGCAATTTTTTTTGTGTTAGTTGTTGGCAGGACAAGGTTTGTGTAAAAGAAAAAGTGAGTGAGACAGAACAGTAAGCGAGTGAGCAATTTTTTTTGTGTTAGTTGTTGGCAGGACAAGGTTTGTGTAAAAGAAAAAGTGAGTGAGACAGAACAGTAAGCGAGTGAGCAATTTTTTTTGTGTTAGTTGTTGGCAGGACAAGGTTTGTGTAAAAGAAAAAGTGAGTGAGACAGAACAGTAAGCGAGTGAGCAATTTTTTTTGTGTTAGTTGTTGGCAGGACAAGGTTTGTGTAAAAGAAAAAGTGAGTGAGACAGAACAGTAAGCGAGTGAGCAATTTTTTTTGTGTTAGTTGTTGGCAGGACAAGGTTTGTGTAAAAGAAAAAGTGAGTGAGACAGAACAGTAAGCGAGTGAGCAATTTTTTTTGTGTTAGTTGTTGGCAGGACAAGGTTTGTGTAAAAGAAAAAGTGAGTGAGACAGAACAGTAAGCGAGTGAGAGAGATGGTGGTGTCCACTGCAAATCAGTGACATACCATGTATTATAGAGCAGAAATTGAACGGAAATAGTATAGTAGTAGAGTATGAATTAATAGAGTGAGTGAATGGTTTGAATATAACTCGGCGAAGGCAGGACGAGTGGCCTAATAGGCAATAGCCTTCCTTAGACCTTAAAAAGTCTAGTTGAAATAAAAGTATTTTGAGTTTGAGTAAATATTAGAAGAGTAAGATAGTGCAATATCTGTTAGCTCACTCAGCATTCGAGTCACGAAGGTCTCTAGGCGTTTGCCGCCAACGCTAGTTCACTACACTAGTTTGTTCTAGAACTTCTTTCTTTACTGTATGTTGTACACACTAGCGGTTAAAACGTAAATATTTACATGTATTAGTTTAGTATTGGTTACTCGGTGTTCCTTCTAAATGGCATTAGTCATAATCGAATATGAAAGGATGGTGGTGGTGGAAGAGATTGTTGCATTGTAGATATTCGAGGTCAATTTTATTACGTGAGAGATCATTTGTAGGACAATTGTTTTTATTTTTATTGACTAGCAAATATATTACCTATCTATTCACAAGTTCACGACAGTGCTGATCTGAGATATGCAGACTCAGAATTCAAAAAAAAAATTATAGTAGCCAGATTTCAAGGTTTTAGTTCGAGAAATTGGTATGTTAAAAAAAATGCTAAATTCACGAATTTTGTCGCTACGTCTGTCAGCCAAGAGATGGCGTTAGTGAGATCGTCTACTTAACAGATAAAATATGTCAAAAACAATTGCTCAGAATACAATTATTATCTTTGTTATAATATTACAAATGTGAATGTTCGTATGTTTGATATTCCCAATCGCACAAAAATGGCTGAATGGATTTTTATCCCGGAAAAATTCAGAATAAATATGTTAGGTCATCATCATCATCATCATCATCATCACGACCCTTCAATGGCCCACTGCTAAGCCGGGTCTCCTACTCAGAATGAGGAGGGTATTAGGCCATAGTCCACCACGCTGGCCCAGTGCGGGTTGGCAGACTTCACACACTTTTGAGAACTTTTAGGGAACTCTCTGTTAAAGCAAGTGATATTTAATTGCTTAAAACACACATAACTCAGAGTCAGAGGTGTGTGCCCGGGATCGAACTCGGACCTCCACAGTAAGACTTGAAGTCTCAACCACTGCTTTATTTATATGTTGGGTCGTAAGCGCTTAAATATTTTAATTTAGCAACAATGTACTGAAATTTTTTTTATTTTAATTTATATTGTAAAGCAGCAAACCGTGCGTAGCCGGGGAGGGACCATTAGTTATTTTAATAAATATTTAATTATGATTTTATTAATAATACAAAAAGAACGTAAACAAAACGCTCGTCTACGGTACAAAACAATAACAATAACAAGACACTTTCAAGTTTTCTAAAAGAATAGTTTGAGTGTTGTGACAGAGACGGAGCCGGTGCAGTCGACATACAAATTACATACTACACTGCTTATCACTTGTATTCGAGACTTCGAGATATCTTTACTACTGAATATTGGTAAAACTTTTATACTTGTTTCTCTTTATATTATCCAAAATTTTGTCTGTACCAGCTCCTATAGTAAGCTTTGTAACTTAAAGTTTACGGATTCGGATACTTTTTACTTTAAACTAGGTAGTGGTTTTGTTTAGGTAATATTAGAAAAGTATTTCATACCATCTAAATTGTCATTAGACTGTTAAGGACATGTTTATGACTTCATTTTTTTAAAAGTTGTTTTGTTATATTTATTTATTCTAGATTGACTTCAAAACAATAAATCTAAATCAAAAGCATGTTATACTTACTAAGCCATATTTTTTTTTAATGGTAGATACAAACGAACAGATAAGTGGCCACTATCGCCCATGGACATCAGAAAAACAAGAGATAACCTTGTTTTGCTGATACGCTGCATCCTCGAAGATAGAGTGGGGAGGGAGAATGAAGAAAACATGCTGCGGTTTCAGCGGACCCTGAGCAAGAGTCCAGAGTTCACTAGACCCGCAGCATTAGTGGGATAGGAGAGGGAAGGGGTAAGTCTGGCCCACAAATAAATAGTTGAAAGACTAAACTTTATCAATGAAATGGTTGATTAAATAATCTAAATCAAAGGTATTTAATTAATGTGATTGAATTACTAAACTTTATCGACAAATTAGTTGAAAAATTAATTTTAATCAATAGCATGGTTGAATTTCTAAACTATATCAATGAAATGGTTGAATAATTAATTTAAATCAACAGCATGATTGAATTACTAAACTATATCAATGAAATGGTTGAATAATTAATCTAAACTATCGGCATGGTTGAATTACTCAACTATATCAACAAAATAGTTGAATAATTAATTTAAATCAACAGCATGATTGAATTACTAAACTATATCAATGAAATGGTTGAATAATTAATCTAAATTATCTGCATGGTTGAATTACTCAACTATATCAACAAAATAGTTTAATAATTAATTTTAATCAACAGCATGATTGAATTACTAAACTATATCAACAAAATAGTTGAATAATTAATTTTAATCAACAGCATGGTTGAATTACTCAACTATATCAACAAAATAGTTGAATAATTAATTTTAATCAACAGCATGATCGAATTACTTAACCATATCAATGAAATGGTTGAGTAATTAATCTAAATCAATAAAATTGTAAAAATGGCGCCTGAAAGAGTAGCTTGATAATAACTTTTTACCTATTTATTTTGCGATGATAAATCAAAGCCTATCAAAATTGTTGCCAACATAAAATATTCTTTGGTCAGATTGTAGAAAACAAGTCCTGTAAATCCTATTGTAGAAAACAAGTCCTGTAAATCCTGTAAGAAGCGATATATATTATAAACACAATTAAGGTATGTTGGTGTTGGTCCCTCTCATAAATCATTGTCAGGGCTGAGGACTCAGTTGCAGTGTCCGTCTGTTTCAACCCTTTTTTCTCGGTAACTTAATTAATGTGCCGGAAAGAAAACATGTACCGTTTAACGCAAATGTTTCCCATCAATTTGGGGGAAAAAATTCGCTATAAGATTTTTATTTTTTAACCTTGGTTTCGTAGTTAAAATTGGATAACATACCTTTCTGTTTTTATACATGACTAGCGACTCGTTCTCTCTTATACTATGCAATTATTATACATATAAACCTTCCTCTTGAATCACTCTATCTATTGGTGAAAAGTGCATTAAAATTCGTTGTGTAGTTTAAAAGATCAAAGCGGATAGATAGCTGGGAGGGACTTTATTTTATTCTTTGTAAAGATGTTTAAAATACACAACTTTTAAATGAAAATTAAAAAAAATTATATTAAATGAATAAAAAAATATATTTTACAACTTAATGATAAATGTGAAATTTTAGGAATAATTTTATAGAAAATTCGATAGTTTTGATAACTTCAATAACTCATGAGTTTATCAAAAAAACATAAGAAATCTTTTTTAACAGATCGTTTAATTTTCTAGAAATATATATATACGAGCGGTCTGCTCTCGCTTCGCTCCGGATAATTGAAACAATATTATAATTGATGTCGGATCTGATAAGTAACATCAAAATGGCCATATTCTTTTAATTTATATGGCAACACTACATCACCGATGTCACTCAGGAATAGTATAAGTAGCATTCTATCAGTGAAAGAATTTAGAAAATCGGATCAGTACTGTCCCTGAGATTACTTCCTTTATTCAAAAAGACCATTTAATATCCTCCTGCCAGCACTTTATTGGCAACATCGTTTTAATTATAATAATCTATGGCAACATTACACTCTGTTACACTGGTATAGTGTAGCTTTCTAGCGGTAAAAGAATTATTAAAATCGGATCTGTATTTCCAGACAAAACCTTCACTGTACAAAATGACCACGTTATGGCAGATAAATGGCCATATCTTTTTAATTAAAATTTTTATGGCAACACCACATATTCTATGTTACTCGGAAAGGACGTAGCTTTTTATCAGTGAAAGAATTTTCAAAATCGATTCAGTAGTTTTCGAGCCTATACGCAATAAACAAATATACAAACAATCAAATGTTTCCTCTTTATATAATAGTGTAGACTAAATTATTATAAGTACGATTTGTTGGTTTGTGAGTTATAAAAATTATGATAGTAAATACAAATATTAAGAGCTCATATTTTAGCTCTTTTTATACCTAAACAAAACTTTTAATTTACTGTTATGAATTATCGAAAAAAAAATACATCATGTCTTTAGGTCCATCCTCCATTTTAAGATTGTTTTAATACTCTTATGTATCTAATTAAGTTTTAGTTTCAAGTGTAACATATAAAACATATTTTTATAGATCGTTTAATAAAGTTTATTAGACGAACGTCTCTAGACATTTTTATGTTCATTATTTCTAAGTATTAGACATTAAGTCTGGCTGCAATCAAAAACATAAAACGTTCCAGCTGTTGCCTCCAGCTTGTTACAGCATGTTCACACAACTTACATAATATTGCAATATATATGTATTGTATAGAAAAATATAGTTTAGCATTATATTATAATATATTTTGTTATCTTTTGTGCCTACACCACTTTTAAATGATTTTTTTTCCTATATTTACTCGGGGTTTCTGGAAGAGAAATCTTTAAAGAGATAAGTAATCCTGTGTAATGTATTAGATTTTAAGGTACATAAATAAATAAATAAAATAAATATTTCTGTGGGATTGGAATCATCAATCAAGGTTCACTAATAATTTTGTTAGCCTTTAATTGTTGTAAGATTAAAATAATAGATTTTAATATTTAGGGCATGAACTAGTCGACCTATCCCGAATTTAATACGTCTAATTCTCAAAGACATAACGGTCACATAGCTCGACATGCACTTCACCCCCACGCCGATAGATGGCGTACGAGCAAACTCATTTATTTACTATGAACATAAAACATAGTCTATGTCCTTCCTGTAGCTGTACTTTATCTCTGTATCATATTCTATCAAAATCAGATCAGTGATGTAAGCGTGATTGTATAACAGACAGACGCCATTTATTTGTCAATAGATGGCGTAAGTAGTACATTAAATAGTACTCTCGTTAGTTTAGTTTGTTTTCTTAAGTATTTCCAACGTTTTTTAAGTGTTACTTTCGAAGAGACATAATCGAGGTAAGGTCGAGCAGTGGATTGTGTTAAAGGGCCCTGTAAACCTGCATTAGAGATGTGACTTCGAGGAGTAAAATTCGATTACTAAATAATCGTTCAGTCATTAAAGAATGAAATGACTTAGGTTTCAGGTCTCAAAACTGAAATAAAAAACAAGTTTTTGTTTAAATGTTGTTTGAACATTAACATGTCTAGTATCATCTATCATTTAACGAGAACATAAATAAAAATAAACAATAATCACAAGAAATAAAGTGACCGTTTCCTTTGGTCTCAAAACTAAAATACAAAAGAAAACTTTTTTTAAACAATAAATATACTAATACAAATTATTGCCATAAAAATGTAACTTAACATTTGACTAGAAAAAAATAAAATAAAACAATAATTACAATAAATAAAACGACCTTTTAAAGATTAAATACTAATAATCGATTTATTAAAAATCGATTATAAGAAAAAAAATAATCGATTAATTTTAAAATTATTTTTTCACATCCTAACCTGCATATGGGTCTTAAACGCCCCGCGTTGTTCGGAGATCTATTTAGAATATTGACTATACAGAGATCCAGAATTACTGCTTGATTACTCTTTTTTTTTTTATGATAGACAAGGGACAAACGAGCAGACGGTCCACCTGATGGAAAGTGGCTACTGTCGCCCATGGACATCGACAAAACTAGAGGGTATCTCTTGTTAAGACTGCTGCGGTTCCAATGGACCCCGGGCAAGAACTCGGTGTTCACTGGAATCGCAACAGAAATGGGATGGGAGAGGGAGGGGTAGATCTTGGCGGTCGGATTCGCATGCTGGTGGTCGCAAGCCAGTCGGGGAACAGATCCCCTACCACCAAGGGTGTGCTGGGTTACTCGGCTCTTACGAGATGCTCTCCCAGCGGCAGAGGGGAATTGTATTCTAACCCGTCCCCTCACGGGTAAACTCGCTATGTAATAATCATTTCAAACTTCTAAAGACAAATGCTATGCATATTAATGTTGCCAACATAACTGACACTACCTTAAGTAATAATAAAAATCGTTTACTTTCGTCGTGGGAACAAAGTTAAATGAAATTTACAGAACGTGCTCCATTAATTACATATAATCTGCATACGGTGAAGATTTAGACATTTGTGTTTGAATGTCTTTCAGAAAGAGTGGCAGACATATTGCTAAATTATTGTTTGAATCTGAATATCTATGTTTGTAATGTTTTAAATATTATTTCACTGCCATCTGTCTGTTCGTCTTCGATTCGTCTGTGGAGTAAGGTTCAGAAAAGATTGAAAATTGTATTAATATTATATTATAGGACTATTTTATAGGAATAGGTGTTTTACCGGGATGTTCTTACTTGTAGATCAGAATTAATTGTGGCGAAGGCACCTATAATACAATTCTAATGGAATTGAAACTTTTCAACCGATTTCTTTTGTACCAGATTCCAAAATAACAATTATTAAGGAGCTTTATAAATAAGCTAAGTATTTCTTACTTTTTAGCGCATTTTTCAGAGTTTGAAGTCAGTTAAACTGTTTTATTTCATCGTTGTTTACCCAGCGCATGCAACGAAAGAGAATTATTTTTCCCCCTATTTTTATTGATGCTCCGATCTTATTGATCATATGTTTATAATGAATTAATGGGTTATACAACAGTAAAAGAATTTTTCAATTCGAACCAATATATCCCGAGTTTAGCGAGATTAAACATTACACTAGTGTCTGTATTATTCTAGTAAATTGAAGAGTTGTTTTGTGTAGAAAACTATCAGCTATCCTACAGGACTTTTACTTATTCGTACTATAAAGTAGCCAATGTGTTTATCTAGATTTAAAAAACACGTGTATTACAATTTTCACTCAAGTCAGTTCAATTGAAACATCGTCTATTTTATTGTGCTTTTCAGGCGTCATCAGCGACGTAAGTGTTTCAACAAGTAAAAATATTCAACTACTCCGAAACTGCACATTCATCCAAAAAATTGAAAGATAAGCAATCACTTAAAAGGATGATCCTCGCAACCTCGCAACCTCGCAACCGCGCATCTGTAGCTGAAGCATTATTCAAATGTATGCAGTCTACCCTATCTAATCCAACCTGTAAAAGTCGGGCAAAATTCAATATTCTCAAAACAATATCGTAACACCTGTGTGGCTGATTTCCATTCCATCCTGCCCGATTTCTGTATAAATTTTCAATTTAGACACCTTACAATGGACCCTCGTCTAGTCCGAGACTATCATACAACATTCGCCTGATGGATGCTGGGATCCTGTTTCATCTTTGGATATATCTACATAATATACTGTTTATTTATCTTCGTCATAGAAATAATTACTTTAATACAATTGTTATAAATAAATAAAGGTGATAGGCTTTCTCTGGAGGTCTGACTTCTGAATGCTTTAATGGTGAAGGAAAACACCGTCAGGAAACCTGCACTCATGAGAGTTCTCCATAATGTAGAGATGTTCGTGTGTCTGAAGTCTGGCTACCCAGATTTAAATGGCGTGGTAGGTTATAGTCCTTCAGGGTTGTAGTCTATACGCAGACTAACAGTAAGTCGGCTTGTTGACTAAAATATTACTCCCTATCACCGCTAGAGTACTCGATGTAATAATATTGATTTCTGTGGTGACAGCGTATTTATTTTGCAATCCCTACTTCTCTAATAATCACTATTCTGTCTATAAATATACATATAAAGCGGCTGAAACGATTTTAATGAAATTAGGTACTTTATTAAGAAAAAAGCACCGTTTCCGTGGGATAGAATTGTTGGCTGGTACAAAAGCTAAAGCAGGATTAATTTATTGTATGTTTTATGCGGACAAAGTCACGTGGTTCAACTAGTAGTTTAAAGCAATGACAAATAGAGTCCTCGTGTATTAAAATAAAATCACGTATACAGATAAAATCTAAACACGAATTTATTTAGAAGCTCCAAAATCCAGCGGTTAGTCCAAAACAAAACATTCCTTTATACCAATGTAACATACCGTGGAACCGCGGTAAAATTCCTCACGAGGTAGACGCGAAAAGAAAACTTTTCACTCTACCCTGCAGCGGACTGTGGTTGACCATTCAAACTTCCTAAATATTCGGTTACAATTCTAGTGTTGCTTTCAGTTGCGGTTTTTAACCGAATCCCAAAAGAGGGTTATTCAGGGATACTTTTTTTTTGTTTAGGAACGTCTGGATATTTTATATGTTTAACATCAAAGTAGTATCGCCATCTATCAGAACTAGTAAGAACTACGTGATCAACGCATTAAATAGTTTGCTGATTTTCGTGTACCTCTATAAAAATTATCACTAATGAAAGTTAGTTTATTCAATTTAGTTTATTACAAAGGAATATTAGCCCCAGGATATTGGCCCCAAATTGCTCTTTTAGGGCCCAAATTAAATTATTCTAACTATAACTCTTGTGAAAATACTTATACCCAAATATCTAAATATCTAACTCATAAAAGCTGAAGCTTCCAGGATAACTTTTATTTCTTCAAGTACACTTGTCGGATTTGTTGTTATATGCCAATTTATATTTAATATTCTAGTCTCCATTACAGCGACTGGAATACTCAAAAGACCTTTTACGATTTCTTATTATATTACGCCTACGGCTGTCTTATTTAAAGGTCTGTGTCTGAAACTGTTATAGACTAAACAATATGATTGTGAAATATATATGTCGGAAGTGGAAGTTAGGTTTGGGTTAGTCTTATGTTAGCCTAACCTTAAGCTTAAGGGATCCCTTAAGCCTACACCTTGTGCACAAGTCCAAGGCACTGTTTGGGTTCCTGTCAGAATAGTGCGAGATCGTAACGATTAATTATATCCTGACTGTATTGCGCCTGTAGCTAATATTATAGGTTTCCATCCCTTTTTAATAGTTTCCGACTATATAAACTAGTTAACAACCCGTCTCGGCTTCGCTCGTGTACTATTAACGCGTGTATTTAGGTTATATATATATTTTATATTTTAATTTTTATAAGACTAATTACCAAAGACATGCACTTCATTCCAACGTCGATAGATGGCGTAATCGTACACTCATTTATTTACTTTGTATGTCCTATTTTTTTATGGCAGTTAAGGGACAAACGAGCAGACGGCCCCCCCTAATGGCAAGTGGCCACCGTCGCCCATGGACATCGGCAATAGAAGAACTCTTGTTTTTCCGATGCATTGCCACCTCAAAGATAGAGTGAGGAAGCGGAACGTAGAGAAGAATAATGCTGCTGTTTTAGTGGACCCAGAGTTCACTAGAACCGCAGCATTAACGGGATGGGAGTGGGACAGGGGTTAGTTTGGCCACACATAAGGCTCACACTTGGCGGTCGGATTCGCATGCTGGTGATCGCAAGCCGGTCAATCACGGGCAGCACTTCTATGTCCTGCCTCAAGCTCCGATTTATCTCTGTACCAAAATGGGTTTAGTGATTTAAGTTTGATTGTGTAACAGACATAAATAGAAAATATTTCCGTCAATAGATGGCGTAAGTAGTATAATAAATCTCACTTTGGTTTAATAATCTGTATTCTCATTAAGACGTACAGTCACTTAAATGAGATATTAATATTCACTATAATAAAAAAACATCACACAACACAACACTTTGGTTTGTTAAGTTTGTATTCTTAAGTATTACCTATGTTTCTTAAGTAATGTAGCCGAGTAGCGCTTGGGGTTTGTGATACAGGTTCAAGTTGACTGACCATCCACTGTTTGATCTCGTTACCCTGAATAATAGTAATCGAAGTGTACAATTTTTAAAAACGAATCCTCTAAATAGATTTAAAACTTCCTCAGTGTGACGTCACGCCTAAGTAAATTGTACAATGTGTCGTTCGAAGACAAAAAAATTACTAAGTAATGACGTCATATGCTCTAATTTGGTGGTTGAGGTAACGTGGCCAATAGAAATATGTTATTAGATATTAAATCTTTATATGTGCGAGCTGTACTGCGTAGTAACACTCCAACAACAATATTAAAATTTAATCTACATGGAAGCCGATCAGTGCCTGGGCATGAGACCTGGGAGCAGGTTCAAAGACCTCTTTTATAACCGTAAACTCTCACCTTCACCGCTCGACCTCGCTACCAATTATTAACATAATACAGTACTTTACTCACGTGCTCCTTGATAACGGTGGCACCACGCCACCAAACAACACTACACTGCGTGACACCACTTAGCAAACTGTGTTATATATTGTCTACCCAATTTGCATACATTTTTTTACATTTAGTATTTTTAAACACTAAACAAATATCTTTCTCTAAATTTTTAGTACAAACGTTTCCTTATTTATCAACTATTGTGCCATAGACAAACGTTCTATAGCTGTACGATAGACTAAGAGTTCAGGGCACGCGATTACCATAACTAACAAAGAGATCGTTTTAAATTTACAAAGCAGTCCAGCCTCTTTGTAGAGTACCATCTAAATATCAGTTTGCGAATTTGTAAAGGGGCTTTGATGTTTATTCGTTTGTTAGACACCAGTTTTGATGAATGAGTGTTCTCTGAGACGTTTTAGCTTCGTTAAGGAGTTGTTCTCACAAGGATTGTATTTGTCATTCTTCTGCAATCAAAATATAGAATTTTAAGTTTTAAGTCAACAGAAATAGACCTCTAAGGGATCGCAGATCTTTATATCTAACTAGCTTTACAGTAGATCGTCTGTAGACGTTATGAAGTAGTCATACTAACCTTGAACCCCCTTAAGGGATGATTTTCGATAAAATATTTTATACATTTCATGACTTTCAATGTAGAACCTTCATACTGAATTTCATTTCAATAACTTACTAACTTTGCACCCTCGTTTTATCCCCTTAAGGGGGTGGATTTTCAAAAATTATTTCTTAGTGCTCCCCTACGTTATAAAAGGAACCCCTGTGCAAAATTTCAAGTTTCTAACCCTTATAGTTTAAGCCCTGTGTTGAAATGTCCGTCATTAAGTCAGTCAGCTTCTACTTTTGTATAAGGGGCCATTTATTTTTTACGTAAGACTATTTTCGCTAGTTTTTGACCCCTCCCCCCTATTATAAGAAAAAATAAGAATAGGCCGAACCCCTCCTAATGTGTTTAATATTTATTACGTAAGAATCTAAAGGAAAAAATGAATGTTGCGCGCGCTTCAAAGTATAATTTATCTTTGAGCATTTTTGTAATCTTACGTAAGAACTATCGAGACTCCTTCCCACTCCCTAGTAAGAAAAAATAAGACCCCTCCCCCTTACAATCGTCTTACGTAATTAATGAATGGCCCCTATATAGATATTAGTTTCAATTTGATACCTCTAAGAGAGACACTTGTGCCAAATGTTGGTACGGAACACTTCGTGCGGGAGTACAACACGCACTTTTTAATATAAATAATATAATAATTGTATAATAACAATAAACTCTTTATCGTAAGAACAAGGATAGTAATGTAATTTGAAAGTGGATTATCTGGAATAGTTAATAATACCGGGATCAAATTGCTCCCCGTCTTGTCGACAACTGAAATGATAAATCAACTAAGAAACAATAAGGCGGTTAAATTTTGTTAGTCTTGTTCACCAGTTGTGGCGATATTTGCTTACTGTGGCTATTCTAATGAATTTGTATATATATTATGACTATATTATAGAACAAGGATATGTGCAGACACAAAAATATAATTATATTGACTCTTAAGTTTGAACTTCAACGCACCAACAATTAGGAAAGTTTGGGAGGATGAATATTTCGTTACTTGTTCAAAGAATAATGAACTGATTTTAATTAAATTCGTGTACTTAATGTAACTTGTATATTAAAAAAATCAAAGCAATGATAATTTGTTATTATTTTCTTAATTGTCAATTAAGTTCGAAGTTTCTTCTTAACATTAAAACTAAATTGATTTTTACAGAAATATGACGCTTCATCCGCTATATTTTGGATAATTCACACTATATTATAATAAATTATAGCCTATATGTTATTCTGATATGTAAGCTATATTATTGTAAAGTTTTATCAAAATCCATTCAGTAGTTTTTGCGTGAAAGAATAACAAACATCCATACATTCTTACAAACTTTCGCGTTTATAATATTCGGCTATACGGGCGCAATACGGCGAGGATAACTAAATGTTACGATCTTTTACTATTATGACAGGAACCCAAGCAGTGCCTTGGACTTGTGACCAAGGTGTAGGCTTAAGGATATCCTTTAAATGATCATAACACTCACCTCCACTACTTAGTTTCACTGTTTAACCTTAAGATTAGACTAACATTAACCTAACCTAACACAAGGCTAACCTAACCTAAACCTAACTCACACTCACTCCGACATATATATATATATATGTATGTATAATATATATATAATTGTCTAAAAAGTCACGGATCATCTGATTGCATATGTATCATTTATTATTATATTTTAATAAATTCCTTCATTTTATCATACCATAAACATGACATAAATACACCTAAGTATTATTCCCCAAGAACTTTACATTACCAGAAGCGAAACAAAAAAGTTCAAATTCGCTGAATTAGCAAGCAAAGTCTGCTCTGCTCCAATAGGAAACTAAGCCAACAGAAACTCCTTACTGATCTTCTAGACTATCTTAAAACAAAGAAATATTACAATGTTAGCAACACTGTTTATAAAGTAGTAGTAGCTGGTAGATCATTTTATATTATTTTAAGTATACCGACGGGAAGACAATATATAACCTTTAGTGCGATAGATAGTCTCAGTCTCTCTGGTGTTTTCGTGCAGTGAACATGGAAGTTAGTGTTATAGTGTCGTGATTAAGGTCACCCTTCTCGAGGTCCACGTGAGTTTACTTTATTATCTATTGTCGTTAGCGAGATCGAGTGGTGGAGGTGAGAGTTAATATATTATGAAAGAGCTCTTTAAACCTGCTCCTGGGTCTTAAGCCCCAGGCACTGCTGTACAGTAATGAGTATCATTCCTCTCTCAATTATGACAACAATATCTTATAAAAGAGATATTATTCGCAAACTCTGTACTATAATCCTTTGGTAAGGCAATGAATTAATCAAGTAGATATGACGCTGCAGATTGATGGCCTCGAGGGACGTCTCCAACTCTTGGACTGGCCATTTGAGTGATCACTATTGTTTTATGTTTCATAATTGATTTATGTTCTGCTCTGTTTGTCCGTTTGTGATTGTCTTTAGTTGGGTAATGAATTACTAAATTTTGATGGACAGAATAATCGTTGTAATCGTGATCACCCTCTGGGTTTGTCTTGGTTTGGTTTGTGTGTGTATTTTTTGTCTTCTAAAATGTGTTCCTACAATACCACAGCAAGTTCTAGCTTCTTCTTATGAGAAAGGTCATTGTCATAAGTGACGTTCTTGGCAGATAAATCATATTATTAAAGTTTAATTTTGTCTCTGAATTTACTTGTAGCCTGAATGAAAATAACATCCAACGATGGAAACTGAGCGGTATTTTCACCAAAAACTGAGGATATAAGGATGAAATTATGGGTCTCACTGGGGATTGTCCTGTCGGGGTTTGAGAAATAAAATTAGCTGTATACTCAGTAACAGACTATTACGATATTGAGAAATTAAAGAAATAAAATTGTATCGGTACTAATAGCAACTCAACTAGAAGTAAATGACACCAAAATACACGGGAATAAAACTCATATCCATATAAGAAGAGCCATGTTTATATCTAATAATTGGCTCTTAAAGTAGCACAGACTACATCACCTGCCGCTCCGCCCATTTCATGTCGATCCTACCAAACATACCCGCGGGTGATATCCAATTTAATCCATGAACACGTCAGTGGTTCATTTTTTTTATTTAGCTGCTTACAGTGTAATCGTCGCTTTGGAATTGCTTTGTCATTACATTATAGTCTCAGACTTAAGTACAGTATTTTTATCCTTGAAATGTTCAAAATCATAATTTTATTGAGACTTAAACCCGATGTTGTCATGATAAGATCTCTACATAAATGTTATCGGTGAAATGCCATATTGATGTAGAATTTGGGTGTGAACACCCTAAAATATTAAAAAACTTATGAGTAATAATGTTCAACTTCTGGTGAGGTTTTTTTGTCCATATTTGCAGTTAAATTTGGGCTCTCCACGCAACGCCTTTGGGCATATTTCTTTCTAAGTTATATATTTGTAAAAATTGACGAAGTTTTTTTACACTGAGGGTAGGGTATCTATGCTTCTCTGGCGCGTTCCGGTCAAGCCGCATGTGGGCGAAATCTACCCCTCCCTCTCCCATCCCATTAATGCTGCGATTCCAGTGAACACCGGGTTCTTGAACAGAGTACACTAATGGACATCGACAATACTCTCTCGTTTTGTCGATGTCCATGCTCGTTTGTCCCTTATTCATCATCAACCATTTTGAATAATCATTATCCATTGCCAATTTAGTTCAAAGATCATATCACCAAGACTCTCGTGTCATGTAAATTGCAGATCATATTAAACTAGCGAAATATTACAATAAGAAAAGAAAAAGAAACCAAAAAATACATCACAAAAAATATATATGTACAATAGATGGCCTTATCGCTCATAGCGTCTTTTCCAGGCAACCTTTCGATGGAGGAGTCATTTATTAAAAAAAACAGTAGGTGCACTCATTAAAAACAATTAGCAAATCAAACCTCAGGGCTCTGTGCTGTCCTCAACATTCTTTCTTCTGCATATCAATGATATACTTTCCCTTGGGAACATACATTGCTATGCAGATGACAGTACTGTGCACGAGCAGACATCGGTGAGAGGCGCATGAATCTTGTCATTAAGATCGATCAGACGCTGGACCGCATCGTCAAATGGGGTACTGATAATCGGATTGATTTCAATGCACACAGGCGTGCGCTTTTTCTTCAACAAAGTCTCTATTCTCCCCTCGTCCTTCCCTCTCTGGCACCACGCTGTCGTGCAAAGCAAATGCTCGGAATGGAGCTTGGCTGTGAAGCTGAATCCTATGGATCACATCGAAGCTGTTATTAAAACAGCATCACGTAAACTAGGAGTCCTGAACAAAGTGCGGGGTTTATTCACGTCACGCCCCAGCAACTGTGCGTGTTGTATGAACTCAGGTACAGTCTTGCGTTGAGTTTTGCTCGCATTTCTGGTATGGCTCCGCTAAGCAGTTGCTTGAAGCCCTGGATCGGTTGCAGCGGCGCGCGTTTCGAATCATAGACGATGTAGAGGTCTCCAACACCCTCGAACCTCTTCAACTGCGTCGTGAGATTGCTGCCCTCAGCGCTTTCTACCGACTGTATCACGGCGAGTGTTCAGAGGAATTGTTCTCCTTCATCTCCTCCTCCCCTTTCCGTACAAGAACTACGCGTGCCGGTCTCCGTTGTCACCGACTAACTGTGGCATCGATTCCATCGCGAACTAAGAAGTTTGCGAACTCTTTTCTTTGTCGCACATCGAAAAAGTGGAATTCACTACCGGCACACGTGTTCCCTCCTTCCTATAACCTTCTTCTTTGCATTCTGGAACTTTATTGGCCGCCCTCGTGTTTGGACTCTACTGCCACTTACCATCAGGTGGAGTAGAGTCTTCTGCCAACTGTTAAATATAAAAAAAACACTTCAACTTAAATATACATTCATAAACAGGTACATATATTTATACATACACTACATGCATAAATACGATGTACTTACATATAAACATACAATATAACTACGCACACACATACATCTAGTAGATAGGCGTATGCGTAGTTTTAAAGACGGCGGGAAGTGATTTTGTTTTATACTATGGTATATCAAAAATCCTTAATAAAGAATCATAATCATTTATACATTTTTTTTTTATTTTCCAAGAGAAGTATATGTATATGTATATAACAAAGATTTAAAACAGTCACTTACAATCTTCATAATATTTTACGGCGTTACCGCGCAAATATTGTGTTTATCTAAGTATGAAAATATGATAAACATACTTAAATACAGATTGTAAGAAACCTTATTATAAATAGGGTTCAGTTTGTAATTTATTTAGTGCACCCTACCGAAACGTTTCAGATTTGCAAGTCACAATGTGAAGGATAAGTTCATAGATCTTTGTGTTTATAAAAGGATTTTGCCCTTGAGTTAGGCGCGACATGTCTTTGTACTGGTATACCCTTTAAATCCTACTTTCGAATCTAGATATATTTCTTTTTTATTAATAATACTAGCGACTTACCCTACCATGGTTTCAAACGCATTTACTTACCCGATGAAACTATTTATCATTACTTACTCAAAAATTGCTGCAAAATTATACTGATCACTGCAACGCGATTTAATAAAAACCTATTTAGTAGAAGAATAATTCGGCCAAGTGCATGTAAGGAACTCGCGCTTTGAGGGTTCCGTACAATTGCAATAAAAGGGACAAACACTATAAAATTGTACCTCAGTGAAGACGAAAGTTTTCGAACAGTGTGTGTCACCAGTGATGACGTACGGATCTGAGACGTGGCCTCTCACTCAAGGCCTTGTGCGCCGGTTCCGCGTCGTTCAACGTGCTATGTTGGGTGTTTCTCTACATCATCGAATTAGAAAACAGGAGATCCGTAGAAAAACCAGAGTCACCGACATAGCCCAGCTGATTAGTAAGTTGAAGTGGCAGTGGGCTGGGCACATAGCCCGTAGGACCGATGGCCGTTGGGGCAGAAAGGTACTCGAGTGGCGACCACGGACAGGACGCCGAAGCGTTATAAGGCCTCCCACAAGATGGACAGATGACCTGTTCAGGGCGGCAGGAAGCAGCTGGATGTAGATCGCAGGTGATTGGTCGTACTGGAAATCTCTGGGGGAGGCCTATGTCCAGCAGTGGAAGTCCTATGGCTGAGATGACTATAAAATTTTGATTTTCGTGTGCGGTTTAAAATATTATCAGAAGTAGTATTGGGGGGCATTTATTCCCGATATTAGTAATGCGTGTTTCAATTGACATGTTTATAATTACTTCCAAAAAGAATATAAGTAAATATGAAGCGTCAGTAGCTCAGTGGTTCGGGCGTTGGATTCACGATAGTCGTGAGTTCAAATCTCGGACATTGGACTACTGGCGTGGCCCACTCCCGACACAAGCATTTTAGCTTAATAGGAGGGGTAAAGGGAATACTAGTAGTATGTGATCCATACTGCTAGTAATCTTTAAAAAAAAATTAAATAAAAAATTATTTCACTAAAATAATTATAAAGTCGGTGAACATATATCAATAAAATATAATTGTCAAATATAAAACCTACTTTTTTTGGAGTCAATTAAAATATTTTATAAGTTGTCATTTAACTACATGTCATGTCGTCAACAGACGTTGCTTAAGATTCGCGTTGATATAGCTTGAGATTCATTCCACACGATACGACGACGAAAACGTTCATGTTTGCGATTTTACTAACATTCGAATATGTTATAAATATACACGTCTTCGGTACAGATTTAGGCCCTGATGAACGTTAAGCTAGAGGCTTTGACAAATTTGAGTAAACGGAAAGGTGCCTTACTTTAAACCTTTTTGAACAGTCTTAAAAATTAAATATTTAATAAATTAATTAATAGAATTTATATTTTACCAAATTTTCATGTCCGCATATCATGTGGGCTTCAGTATAAATGGCTATATTTATTAATTGCTTATAGTTAGAAGTTTGATTTTTTCACAGCTTCAAGATATTATAGACTTACATGTTTAGTATTAATTTCAACTTGATAATTTTACGTATACTTCAAATAATACGTCAAAAACTAAATATAGAAAAGATCATTTTTTTCGTGATGTAACTAAAAATTGCAATTTTAAGGATTTTCCCCATACTATGTATGACAAAAATCATGTTCCTAGGTTAAAAGACAAAGCCTGTGAATTTTGATTTATCCTGAAAATCAAAATTACAATACATGAGATAAAAGCGGCTGCGGGTTTTCATTAAATTGACTTAGCAGTTCGATATTTGAGGAACTATAGATTAGAATATTTTGTATAAATTTCAACTTGATATCTTAACGTTTTTCTGAGAAAAAGGGTCTTGCGTGACAGTCAATATAAGTTAATTTTCTAGTGACGTAGAAAAAAATTTACAGTTTTTTAATTTTATCCTTTATTTATGCTATGAGACCTAACTTCATGCTCAGGACGCTAGGTCTTGAAGAAAAGATAGAAGATTAGACTAGAGATAGAAGTTTGATTTTTTAATCCTGAGAAAAAGGACAGGCGGACAGACAGACGGACAGCGAAGTGATCCTATAAGCGTTCCTTTTTTCCTTTTAAGGTATGGAACCCTAAAAATGTATTTGAAAATGTCAATTAAATTTAAAAAATGTTTAAGAAATGTATTGACTCTTTTCTTCGTGGTCTACGAATAATAATATGTCAAGAAACATAACTCTCATACAGATAGCGCTTCAAAAATGAACCCACCAACGTGTACTACAAGGTCGCGTGAAGGACATGTAGGCAGTGACATAAGGTGACGTACTACGAGCATGGTTGGTGTTATGCAAAATAAATAAGCTTGTTTACATAATATTTTTTTATTATGACTATAATACAATGTATAATTATTTTACGTTAATAAATTATGCATTAATTTAAATTACGTTTGTCATACAATCTTTTAAATATTATAAATAAAGTGCAGCAAAAAATGAAGATACGGTATTTAAGTTACATGTCTAATTCAAATTTGTAAAACTCAAACTTAAAATATTTTATTTTATTTCATTTGAGAGTCAATGTCACATAGATTCCAAGCATTCTCATCATTAAAGTATTCCTGTACATTATAGTACACTTTATTTATTAAAGATTTCTTGACCCGAGTTTTAAACTGCGAACACCAAGCACCATGAAACTGTTACTCACTTTTATAAATACGTAAATAATCTTTGATGTTAATTTTTAAACATGTAATCTGTGACATTAAATTAATAATTATGTTACTGTGTTGTATATACATGTTGCATGACACTTTTTAGAATCGGCGAGCATAGGTTATCAAAATGTTAATTTACTTACATATGAAAAGTAATTCCAGTATTCTTCATATCTGTATGGCTTCTACACCACTTAACAACACACGAGGGCATTTTTTAAAATTTAATAGCGCCAAAACACAATAATAACACAAGTGACACCGGTGTACTGACAGCGTTGTGCGGTACAGTTTTTTGGCCACGCCCACCGCGGTATACATTTGCGTGGTGCCATTTTTGAGTTTGATTTACATTTCTTGACATATTATTATTCGTAGTTCGTGGTATTTATCTCACAATAGAAGCAAAAATTTTCCAAAATTAGGGCAATCTATTTGCTTAATGCATTTCAAATCCAGCGCCTCAATAGATCCCAATAGATCAGGATCATGTCTAATTCATGCCATAAGCTAAATGACTTTCATAGCAAAGAAGATATAATCTATGCTAAATGTGGATGCATAGATTTGAGTGCCACACTAACTGGCTCACGAAATGGAAACATATCAATCTTGCAAAATCTTGCATATAGCTGTGATAGAGTTATGCGAGGCTCTTCAAATGGAAAGCATATCGTAGAACTGCAATCGCTGAAGGACCGTTCCATATGAAATAGTGTAATAAGAAAAGGAGAAACATTTTCGATTATTCTGTAACTTTGAGGGAGTTTTCAAGAGGCCCAAAAAAATAATTTAACGCCAATTAAATTTTTACAATCGCATGTTTAACTGCATCTACTGTTCGGTTGTTTAGAGTATACTCAGGAATGAACTGTACATATACATAATAGACCAAATCCAGCCAAGTCCTGAGAAGTTCACATCTTATAAACGAGACTTTTCTCGAGAGAAATCATCATCAATAACGTTATTTAACACAGTTCAGTTTTCTCGCAGCTTTTTTATAAACTGGTGTAACAAATAAGAGGTTAGTGTAAAAATCGGTAGATAAGTACCGCCACCGGCACGTAAGTATAGGTTTGACCTTGAATGCGCAGAAGTCACAATTGGGGCCTTTTTAGCGGGGAGCGCGGGGCGAGAGCAGTCATTCCATACAACATCACAGATGGAACTGCCAATACATGCACGCAGCACGCTCACAATGCGCTATTTCCCCCCACTATTTTTTCTCAGACCTAAAATTAGCTGCCGTCTAGTATAGTAATTACTGGTAAATGAAAGAGCTCCTCCATACAACAGCATTATTTATTGAATTATTTAGTCTTTTCAGAGTACAAGTAGAAGCTTTTCCATGCAAATCACGTCAGTCCAAAACTTTCAAACTCAGCACAAGACTACATTAATGAATGAAATTTTGTTACTCTTCCGCTCAAAAATAACAGAACGGATGTTGATATAATTTACATTTAAATAGCTTTTACATTTACAACATTATTTACACAGCGTTTTTGAAACTCTGTCCGATACGTTCCTATAATAACTATAAGTTTTTTCCCATAACTTGAAATGGATTTTATTACAACGACAAAATGTATTTATTACTTCATTTATAGTTAGTAACACCGTTGATAGTACTTTTTAATTTATTACGAGACTGTATATAACCTCTTTTCGGATAGACTTAAGTCAGTTATCAAACGGAGCTCTCCTGGTGACCATTATAGCTGTGTAGTGGTGTGGTGTCTTGATATTGGTTAGTCAGTTTCCGTATTAAGTGCATATTATTATTGTCTTGTAAACTAGGTACTGTATCTCCACCTCCAGGTACTACACAGTACTAGGCTTCTAGTGCATAGTATTATTATCTTTCAAATATCATTATGCAGTATATTGATAGTGATGTCCCACTAAGAGAACTTCCCCGATTTTGGGGAAACTTTTGTACATAAAATTTATTTATTTAATAATGATTTTAAAATACAATGTATAATTATATTGTAAAGTCTTATTATATTTTGTTTTCCTTGTAAGATATACAATAAAGTATTCGCAAAGTATTTTTAACATCTGCCTAAATCAAAAGAGAAAGCTAGAAAACCCCCATTTCAGCATTTTTTCCATTTTTTTTTTTTTAAAGATTACTAGCAGTATGGATCACAGTAAGCTAATAAATAGCTTGTGTCAGGAGTGGGCCACGCCAGTCGTCCAATGTCCGGATTTGAACCCACGACCTATCGACCGTGAATTCAACGTCCGAGCCACTGAGCTACTGACGCTTCAAATTGTATACAAATCGTGTTATACTTTTAGAAATTCAGTTTAATTTGTATAATTTAACGAACTTTATAAGCTTGTATGAGTGACATCCGTGGTCATTGTGTCACCATACGATGCATAAAGCTTCCACTTCTGATTTTTTGATATGTTTAATGCCGCCATATTTAATATTAAGTTTGATAAAAATATAATTCCTACTATTCCACATCGAAACAGGAATATAATACTAGGAAATTTTTGGTTTGTAGTGTCCTATATATAAGCGGACTCCTTTGGATTCGCAGGTTGAGAGAAATAAAAATAATCCACCAGTCTCCATACTTGTATTCACTTCAAATATTAAAATAACACTGTGTCCAAATTAGTTTTTTTTTTTTTTCGGACTGTGTAAGCTGTTCGCCCTACTGGCCTCGACAGCGTCACCGGGCGGGTCCAAATTAGGCAAATACCCACCTTTTATTTTATACATTAAATATTCTAACATATATATTGCTCTGATATTTCACTATCATAAAATCATGTAAACGAAATGTATGGGGGTCGTGACCAAGGTGAAGGTTTACTGTTTACTTGTACTGTGGCCTTACGGATCATGCCCAAATAAATTAGTATGCGCTTCAAGTTTGTATGAATTTAGTTCCAATAAATTATAATTCTTGTCATAGTTTTATATATAAAAAGTAAATTTTTAATTTTGTACATTTTCCATTCAATTAAATTTTCTTCATAATAATTTTAAATCTTTTTTTTTTATTTTTTTAATACGTGACCTTTAAGCGTAGCAAACTTAATACTACTTACTACTACTAGCTATAAATTAATACTACTAAAAAACTTCTGTTCTTCCTGTCACTCTGTTATGACATAAGTGAAGCTCAATATAAAATGTTGCCACCAATTAAAACCGCAGTAACTATTTTAAACGCGATAAAGCCATGTCATATTAACTGGATATTAATATGTCATTGATTGTAATGTAGCTTATCGATTTTTTTTATGGCAGTTAAGGGACAAGCGAGCAGACAGCCCACCTGATGGTAAGTCGCCACCGTCGCCCATGGAAAACTAAAATATATGAAAGTTGCTCTTGTTTTGCCGATGCGTTGCCACCTCGAAGATAAAGTGAGGAAGAGGGATGAAAAGAAGAATGCTAAGGTTTCAATGGATCTGAAATCGTAAACCCTGGGACGAGAACACAGAGTCTACTAGAATCGTATAATTAACGGTATGGGAGGGGGAGGGTTAAGTCTCACGTACATGTGACTTTACTGGAAGGTGTCATTGACAATTGGAGGTCGGTTTCGAAAGCTGATGGTCTTATTTACGACCGTTGACAGTTGGGGAAAAGATCTCCTACCACCATGAGGATGCTAGTATTCTAATCCGTCCCCTCACGAGGAATTTCTGTTCATTAAGTCACCTGTTTTGATGTTTGTATTGCTGCATGTCTAACTTCTAATATAGGCGTTTTTCATCTAAATAAAATGTCAGGCAAATAGTTATAGATGTTTAAATGTGCTAGTTCAGCAAATCTAAGGCGAGTTGACTATTAGTTATGAAAGTGAACGGACAAAGTAATGGAGCAGAATACGCATATGGAGGAACAAAACAACGGAATTCCGGCAGCACAGCACCAGCACTAACAACGTCCAGCTGCTCACAACTTCTGACTAAATTACCGAATAACTTCAATCCCAACTTGTGAGTACAAACAAAGCGCATATTATTGTACGCTAAACTGTTCCCCAAACTTCACTTAAATATTCTCTTATTATTCCTGGCGCATCCGCAATAATATTCATGCAATATGAGTGTAGTTAGAAATTTGAACTATCATGTGATTACATATATATATATGTCGGGGATTTTAAAACGATGTGAAAGGAGATGGAAGGAGGAAGGTGGGGAATATTGGGGAACACTAAAAGGGGGTGATGGTATTGAATGGAATATTGGGTAAACGCGACGTAGATACTCCTATTAAACCGATAAATGATCAAATATGATCTCCAACAATTACGAGAGAAACCTAAGCAGTGCCTTGGACTTGTGACCAAGGTGTAGGCTCCTTTAAGTGATCACGACACTCGCCTCCACTGCTAGGCTCTCTGTTTAAACCCAAGGTTAAACGCACATAAACCTAACCTAACACAAGACGAGGCAATTACATTGTGAGGTACTCACGTGACCTTGATCGGACAGCACTCCTAGCACTAACACAACACTATCACTATTTAGACACTACTTCACTTCTTGAGAGACCGCGCACGACTAAGACTTCAGTCAGACTGTCGATGGCATATAAAGGGTCGGGGGTCGAGACTGTCAAAACAACGGAAGTGAATGCTACCCCACTCCAACGCCATAGACAGCGATGACGATTCGATTAATCGATAATCTTTTACTTACTCCGACATATATTACATACAATGTGATAAAATTACTATTATTTATAAATAGGTAGCCATTATATATAATTGATTAAATGTGCAGACAATATGATAAGTTAATCAATTCAGCCAGATATTATTTATATTACATATATACTCCATAATATAAATACTACAATATAACCCGCCTCTATATCCTTTCCCTCCTTTTCCATTCCCTTCTCTTTCTCGTCATTCCTATACTCTTCCTTATCCTCTTCCTTCCCGTCCAGAAATGGGATTTTTAGGGATAGAGGATTCTTTAAAAAAATCGATGTTTGACTATTCATTAAATAGATTAAACGATTGATTGAATTGATTCACTGATGTAAAAATCCTCTTTTTTGGAGGTTTTAAGTTAAGTGGTAACTTACTACTTTAATTATAGTGATATGTCCGGAGTAATAGGAGTGGAGGGACTATAAAGATTTGGTACTAAACGATGACGAAGTTTGGAATCAAAATGACGTTGATGCTCAGCTGTAAACAATGGCGTTCTGATGTAAGCGACTGTTGAGTTTCTTGCCAGTTCTTCTCATCAGGCAACTGCTTTATGAACTGGCGGTAACTTTAGAAAAACTGACTGATTGACCAATTTTGACGTATCAAAAGTATTTTGTCTAATTGGAATAAACTATTTTGAGATTGAGTTTTCAAAACATTGCCAACATATCAAAGAGGCTGAGATTTGATCTTTAAGAAAATGTATCGTTAGCTAGCTAATCTAAATGCGATCGAAGTAATGATATGACAAAGTACATAAAAAAAACTACGTTTAAAAAAAACCGACTATATCTAAGAATCACGTAAATCGGATCATAAATCAACAATACAAATAATACAAACAAAATAAAACAATTCAAATCCCAAGGAACGGGAACGGAAAAATTGTTCATAAAATAAAAACTAATCAGCCAAACTATTTTAAATTTTTATGGGACCAAATGGCAGCTATTCTGCATTAAACAAAAGAAGAATCGCGTAAATCGGATCATAAATCTCAGCGTAATTGGTATACATACATAAAAAAATATGCCAATCGAATTAAGAACCTCCTCCTTTTTGAATTCGGTTAAAAATACTTGCTCCCGCATTGGATACGCATCGATCAACGCAATGAGCCGTTACTGACTGACACATGAAACAGGTATCTAAGTGCTATTTTGTATCTAATCGTTAAATAACTATATATATATATATATATATATATATATATATATATGTATATATATATATATATATCGGGGATTTTAAAACGATGTGAAAGGAGATGGAAGGAGGAAGATGGGGAATATTGAGGAACACTAAATGGGGTGATGGTAATGAGTGGAATATTGGGTAAACCCAACGTAGATACTCCTATTAAATCGATAAATGATCACATATGATCTCTAACAATTACGAGAGAAACCTAAGCAGTGCCTTGGACTTGTGACCAAGGTGTAGGCTTAAGGAAATCCTTTAAGTGATCACGACACTCGTCTCCACGGGTCAGGCTCTCTGTTTAAACCTAAGGTTAATCTCACATAAACCTAACATAACACAAGACGTGGCAACTAGATTGTAAGGTACACTGCACTTAACACTTCACTAGCACTATCTAGAGACTACTTCACTTCTTCAGAGACCGCGGACGACTAAGACTTCAGTCAGACTGTCGATGGCATATAAAGGGTTGAGGGTCGAGACTTTCAAAACAACGGAAGTGACCACCACCCTACTCCAACGCCATAGATACCGATGACGATTCGATTATTCGATAGTCTTTTACTATTCTCCGACATATATATATGAGAATGAATAAAAAGTATATATTAACATATTAGAATTTTCAGACACTCTTGCCTACAACGACTGAACAAAAGATCATTTGAAAGGCTTTAACGCGACATTTCCACCAAAGGTGTACGAGAATGTGTAGCGATGGATGTGTTTCTTTAGAACCAGTAGAATCAGTTCATTTGTTACAATCTGAGCGAATTTAGCTAAATGCTACACACCAGTTAGTAAGCGAATTTAACTATCTATAATATAAATTTAATTGAGATTATAGAAAGTATGCTATTTTTTAAATTGGATCAATATAATATGTATGTCGGAAGTGAAAGTTAGCCTTAGGTTAGGTTAGCCTTGTGTTAGGTTAGGTTTATGTGAGTTTAACCTTAGGTTTAAACAGAGAACCTGGGCAGTGGAACGAGTGTTGTGAAAGGAGCTCCTTAAGCCTTTAACACTTTAGTCATAATTCCAAGGCACTGCTTGGGTTCCTGTCATAATAGTAGGAGATCGTAACGTTTAGTTATATCCTGACCATGTTGCGCCCGTAGTTTATATTATAGACCATCCGTTGTGCACATACGATGCTTATTGAAAGATTGTATATCCTTTTAATGTTTCCGACAAGTACATGTCGAAAGCGTTAAGCTTGGTTTAGATTACTGTTAGGTTGGCCTTGTGTTAGGTTAACCTTTTGTAAGCCTAACCTTAAGCTTAGACAGAGAACCTAGACAGTAGAAGTGAGAGTTCACACACGTGGTGGGACAGCTTTTTAACGTAAATCTTAGTCACAAATCCAAGGCACTGCTTAGGTTCCTATCCATCACAATGTTTAATTATTTTTTAATATCAACCTTTAAGTGTTTTGCATATCCTTCATTTCTCCGATTTACATATAGCGTGCACAGTAATAAAGATCAAGTAAGGGATGAAGATGATAGAGATACGAGATTTTATCGAAGTAAAATGTTACTCAAAATCAGTGCAATAAACTTGAATTATAGTAGTTGTACGTGTATGGATGTAATGGGAAGCACTTGGTCCGATACGGCATCGATTAATGTCCCATGTCTGATAGATGAGGCCTGCACAAATGAGCCGCTTTGTCATGTGCTCCTTCTAACATCCATCACATATCAACTATTCGAAATTACTTAATTTTAGCAAAACATAACATTAACTTGATTTTACATATATTGTAATTAATATCTATACTAATATTATAAAGAAGTAAGATTTGTATTTTTGTATGTAACGAATAAACATAAAAACTACTGGACCGATTTCAAAAATTCATTCACCATTAGAAAGCTACATTAGCCCTGAGTAACATAGGCTACATTTATTAAAAGAAAAAATTAGAGATCCTCAGGAAATCTCACTAAAACCAACTCAAGGTGCAAAAAATTTAGCCATAAAATATCTTTCATCGCATGCGCTGCAAAAAGTATTAATGATAGAACAAAAAAATGTTCTACAATATTATAGAACGTATCAATATCTACAAAAACTCCGCGAGACCATATGTCCAACTATTATAGTTATGTCACTATAACTACTTTTTTACATTTTAAAAGTTGATAAAAATGCCAATCAAAATCAGACCATGTTTTCTATAACTTTGTATTAATCCTTATCCAAATAAATTATTTCGTATTCAAGACTGTTTCAATACCTGTAAATTACTTTTTGAATTATTAAAATCGGACCTTCCATTCAAAAGATATTACGAAATTAAAAATATCAATATAAACAAAAAATACATGGGACGCGACGGGCCAGTGTAGCGACGCAGCGCAGCGAGTAACGCGGCACGAGAGGGGGCACCGAAATGCGGGAGGGCCAAAATATTTTTAAAAATAACATTCCACCCGCGCGAAGCCGGGATGGGCCGCTAGTCTTTACTAATATTATAAAGAGGGAAAGTTTGAGAGGTTATAGGGGGTAATCTTTTACCAATAGAAAGTGACATAATTTGTGATTATCAAAAGCTATATATTAACCCGATAAATGAAAAGACGTTTTCGTGGTAGTCGGATTTGCAAACTAAGTCGCAGAAAAAACGGTCAAACGAAAACGTTTCTTAAGAACGCTTCCTTAAAGATGAGAGATATATGATTGAGTTCTAGAGAAAAGTTGTTAAGCTTGATAATGCCTATAAAAAAGTCAGCGACAGCATATATATGTCGGGGATTTTGAAACGACGTGAAAGGATATGGAAGGAGGAAGATGGGGAATATTGGGAAACACTAAAAGGGGGTGATGGTATTGAATGGAATATTGGGTAAACGCAACGTAGATACTCCTATTGAACCGATAAATGATCAAATATGATCTCTAACAATTACGAGAGAAACCTAAGCAGTGCCTTGGACTTGTGACCAAGGTGTAGGCTTAAGGAATTCCTTTAAGTAATTACGACACTCACCTCCACTGCTCAGGCTCTCTGTTTAAACCCAAGGTTAATCTCACATAAACCTAACCGAACACAAGGCTAACCTAACCTAAGGCTAACCTAACCTAACATAAGACGAGGTAATTACATTGTAAGGTACTCACGTGACCTTGATCGGACAGCACTAACACAACACTGCACAACACTATCACTATTTAGACACTACTTCACTTCTTGAGAGACCGCGCACGACTAAGACTTCAGTTAGACCGTCGACCGCATATAAAGGGTCGAGGGTAGAGACTCAAAACAACGGAAGTGACTACTACCCCACTCCAACGCCATAGACAACGATAACGATTCGATTAATCGATAATCTTTTACTATGCTCCGACATATATAACTTTTATATTTAACTCACAAGAAGTAGTTTTTATAATGTTTTGTTCATAAATTATCTATGGTCTTTATAAACTACCAATGCCATCTTAAAACACGTAGAACTTATAAACGTAAATTGGCACTGAATTGGCTAATTCTTTTTTATTGTGCTAGGTAATGTCAGGAACAGGTTTGTCTAGAAGAAAAAGTGAGTGAGATAGAAGGAAAATAAATCAGTGACATACTACGCATTATTGAATAAATTTCATCAGGTGAGTCAGTGGGATTTGAATACACCTCAACGAAGCGAGGGCGAATCAGCAAGTGTAACATAATGAAAACTGTCCTGCAACCTGGATTTAATTGATATAAATACACCATTATATAATTTAATTTTTAAAACGAATTCACCACATTTTTCCTTTATATAACTTTTCTACCAATTTTTGGAGCTTCAAGCTCTCATCTCTTGATCAATTACAGGGATAAAAAAAGATAACTCAATCTTCTAAAGACAAGGATCAATTTAGTGCTAAATATAATTTTTTTTTAATCGATCTTCAATAAATCCAGATCATGTACAATACATATAAACATAGTTTCTGACCATAGAAAAGTAGTAAATTCTAGCTGATCCGCTCTAGCTTCTCTGAGGTGCCATTAAATCATTCATTCTTTAACTCTCTGCTCATTTCCTCGTTCACACACTCACTCGTTTATTTACTCTTATTCTCCATCCGCAACAAAGAATATACCCCATTATTTTCAGTTTAATTTCTATTCTATAATACCTAGTATATCACTGATTTGCAGTGGAAAACACCATCTTCTGTATCACTCACTTTTTTTTTATACAAACCTTGTCCTGAGAAATAATAAGAATAAAAATATTAACATGTAATCAAAATATTATGTAAACTACGTATAGTTTGATATATAAACAGACAGTAGGAGACACAGACAGGTGATTACTTGGCTAACTAGATCCATGTATCTTGATAGATGTCCATCCAGCGAGCACTTCGGTTAGCTAATAGCCCCATTGAGTACCGGCAGAGCCTCCGTCAATGTCGCTGGCTAAGCAAATACGCATTCTGATTAAGGAGATGCAGCATTCACTGACCTAGCGTTAGCTCATATTGTATATAACACAGATACACTAAGCAAGGTTTATCCACTAACTAATAATGACCCCCGACTGAAACTCTTATTTAATACAGTCACCAAGAATCGATACCCACACGACATCGGTTTAGAAGTATCGATATTAACTTGAATAAGTCGATTTTTTGTATTGTTGAAATCAAAATATTTAAAAACAGCAGTCAATACAGACTTAACAAATATTCATAAAATGCAAAAAAGAATGATAGATAAAAATTAAAAAAGAAAGATCAACTGGCACGCCTAAAAGCCATAAGACTAAAATTTAATTGAATTGAATATTGCCACGCATCTCTCAAGTTAGTAATGAGGTAATGTAGCTGATTACTAACTTGAGACCTGTGAGGGGACGGGTTAGAATACTATTCCCCTCTGCCGCTGGGAGAGCATCTCGTAAGAGCCGAGTAACCCAGCACATTCATGGTGGTAGGGGATCTATTCCCCGACTGGCTTGAGAGCCACCAGCATGCGAATTTGACCACCAAGTGTCATAGACGCGTTCCGGTCGAGCCGCACGTGGGTCAGACTTACCCCCTCTCTCTCTCAATCCCATTAATGCTGCGGATCTGGTGGAGTCTGGGCTCTTACTCAGGCTCCACTGAAACCGCAGCATTTTTTTATCTACTCTCCCCCTCCCTATTCTATCTTCAAGGATGCAACGCATCGACAAAATAAGAGGGTATCTCTTGCTTTAACGATGTCCATGGGCGATGGTGGCTTAACATCAAGTGGACCATCTGCTCGTTTGCATTTTCTCTGCCATAAAAAAAAGTCTTCTAAAGGCTGACCAGATCTGCACGAGTTACAGCTATAAACGGTCTCGATTAAATTACCTTTAAAAAAGCTTCGTCAGAATCGGTCCATTAACGTTACGATGCCATATTATCCAAAACATGATGTTAACTTCATAGTAGAGGATCGTTTATATATCTCAACTAAGGGATAAACACAGAGTAACTTTCAGGTTTTATATAATAACGAGTCTGATTTTCGAGGGATCTTGAAGTAAGATCACTTTAATAACTCGCTCAAATCTGTAGGAACAGCGGATATATATTGCTTAGTATCTCTATTTGTTTATTTTAAATATACCTTCATATGCCAAACTATTTATAAGCTCTGTGACGATAGATACGATCAGTTTGATGAGTAATTTCGTTAAGTAAATATTGAATTATCACAGTAATATTATAATTGAAAGTCACGTGAGTCTTTAACTTATTATTTTACCAAAAGAATAATGCTGCTCCTCATGAGGCTCAAGGAGGTGTCTGGCTTTCACTGATATGTTGATACAATATGACAGGTAAACAAGTCGTGATATATCTCTCTGTGTAAAGTTAATCCTGAATAACAAATGTATTTAAGCAACAAATTAGGAGCACTTGTCCTTCAACTCCATTAGGATTTGTGTGTGATGTCCTCGTGAATTAACAGGACAGATCGCGGGCAGTCGCCGCTACCCTCTATGACTCTACCGGGACCACTTCTGTTGTACATTGTGGATGTTGTTGCGTATGATTGAATGGATAATCTTTAAGGCTTTTGGACGCTTCTCTTCCTCATTTTTAACCGAATTCAAAATAGATGGGGGTTTACAATTCATCAGAATCTTTTATTGATTATTCGGATATGCTTGAACCATACTTTCCAAGTGGTTTTAATTAAATTTTTTCGAAATCTGTGAAGCGATTTTTGAAAAAATCAACAAAATTTTATACATAACATTTTTATGCTGAATTTTTTAAATTAAATAAACATCAAAGTCGGTTATATATACTCAATTTATAATATACATACTATAGCTTAGGAAAACAAGACTATGTATATAGTCTATTTTCCATTACTTGACCCTTATAGGAACCAGCAATAGTAAAACCGAGCTCACTGCTGAGCCGGGTCTTCTCCTCAGAATGAGGGTATTAGACCATAGTCTACAACGCTGGCCCAGTGCGGGTTGGCAGACTTCACACACCTTTGAGAACTTTTAGGGAACTCTCAGGAGTGCAGGTTTCCTCACGATGTTTTCCTTCACCGTTAAAGCAAGTGATATTTAATTGCTTAAAACACACATAACTCAGAGTCAGAGGTGTGTGCTTGTGTGGGGGATCGAACCTAGGACCTCCCGAGTAGACATCAACGTCTTAACTACTGAGTTAAAACTGCTATGATTGAATTATTAATGAAATTTGAAGTGTTGTGATATGTGATCGACTCGATTGTTTATGTAGTTCAGCTATTTTTATCAATATTTCTATCAAAATACTTTTGAGATTTAATAAAGGATGTTAGTAGAAGCTTAATTTATTACAAGCTTTTTTGACTGTTTGATGTCTTTTTAAATCCAACATGGCGGAATACCCAAGATGGCGGACTACTCATTTTTAATGCACTCCTACAATATGTATCCATATTGTAGGAGTCAAATGAAAGAACTTGCTAAAATTAGCTCGAATAATAAATTGAGGTCACTATAAATCCAATATGGCGGGCTTATAAAAATGGCAGACTAAGTTCCTTTCCTAAAATATGGGTATCAAATGAAAGAACTTGCAAAAATTAGCTCGAATAATAAATTGAGGTCACTATAAATCCAATATGGCGGACTTATAAAGATGGCAGACTAAGTTTATTATGCTTTCTTACAATATGGGTATCAAATAAAAGAAGTTGCTAAAATTAGCTCGAATAATAAATTGAGGTCACTATAAATCCAATATGGCGGACTTATAAAGATGGCAGACTAAGTTTATTATGCTTTCTTACAATATGGGTATCAAATGAAAGTACTTGCAAAAATTAGCTCGAATAATAAATTGAGGTCACTATAAATCCAATATGGCGGGCTTATAAAAATGGCAGACTAAGTTTTGTATCCTTTCCTAAAATATGGGTATCAAATGAAAGAACTTGCAAAAATTAGCTCGAATAATAAATTGAGGTCACTATAAATCCAATATGGCGGACTTATAAAGATGGCAGACTAAGTTTATTATGCTTTCTTACAATATGGGTATCAAATAAAAGAAGTTGCTAAAATTAGCTCGAATAATAAATTGAGGTCACTATAAATCCAATATGGCGGGCTTATAAAAATGGCAGACTAAGTTTTGTATCCTTTCCTAAAATATGGGTATCAAATGAAAGAACTTGCAAAAATTAGCTCGAATAATAAATTGAGGTCACTATAAATCCAATATGGCGGACTTATAAAGATGGCAGACTAAGTTTATTATGCTTTCTTACAATATGGGTATCAAATAAAAGAAGTTGCTAAAATTAGCTCGAATAATAAATTGAGGTCACTATAAATCCAATATAGCGGGCTTATAAAAATGGCAGACTAAGTTCCTTTCCTAAAATATGGGTATCAAATGAAAGAATTTGCAAAAATTAGCTCGAATAATAAATTGAGGTCACTATAAATCCAATATGGCGGGCTTATAAAGATGGCAGACTAAGTTTATTATGCTTTCTTACAATATGGGTATCAAATAAAAGAAGTTGCTAAAATTAGCTCGAATAATAAATTGAGGTCACTATAAATCCAATATGGCGGACTTATAAAGATGGCAGACTAAGTTTATTATGCTTTCTTACAATATGGGTATCAAATGAAAGTACTTGCAAAAATTAGCTCGAATAATAAATTGAGGTCACTATAAATCCAATATGGCGGGCTTATAAAAATGGCAGACTAAGTTTTGTATCCTTTCCTAAAATATGGGTATCAAATGAAAGAACTTGCAAAAATTAGCTCGAATAATAAATTGAGGTCACTATAAATCCAATATGGCGGACTTATAAAGATGGCAGACTAAGTTTATTATGCTTTCTTACAATATGGGTATCAAATAAAAGAAGTTGCTAAAATTAGCTCGAATAATAAATTGAGGTCACTATAAATCCAATATGGCGGGCTTATAAAAATGGCAGACTAAGTTTTGTATCCTTTCCTAAAATATGGGTATCAAATGAAAGAACTTGCAAAAATTAGCTCGAATAATAAATTGAGGTCACTATAAATCCAATATGGCGGACTTATAAAGATGGCAGACTAAGTTTATTATGCTTTCTTACAATATGGGTATCAAATAAAAGAAGTTGCTAAAATTAGCTCGAATAATAAATTGAGGTCACTATAAATCCAATATAGCGGGCTTATAAAAATGGCAGACTAAGTTTTTTATGCTTTTCTAAAATATGGGTATCAAATGAAAGAATTTGCAAAAATTAGCTCGAATAATAAATTGAGGTCACTATAAATCCAATATGGCGGGCTTATAAAAATGGCAGACTAAGTTTTGTATCCTTTCCTAAAATATGGGTATCAAATGAAAGAACTTGCAAAAATTAGCTCGAATAATAAATTGAGGTCACTATAAATCCAATATGGCGGACTTATAAAGATGGCAGACTAAGTTTATTATGCTTTCTTACAATATGGGTATCAAATAAAAGAAGTTGCTAAAATTAGCTCGAATAATAAATTGACGTCACTATAAATCCAATATGGCGGGCTTATAAAAATGGCAGACTAAGTTTTTTATGCTTTCCTAAAATATGGGTATCAAATGAAAGAACTTGCTAAAATTAGCTTGAATAATAAATTGAGGTCACTATAAATCCAATATGGCGGGCTTATAAAGAGGGCAGACTAAGTTTTTTATCCTTTCCTAAAATATGGGTATCAAATGAAAGAACTTGCTAAAATTAGTTAAAAAAAATAAATTGACGTCACTATAAATCCAATATGGCGGGCTTATAAAGATGGCAGACTAAGTTTTTTATCCTTTCCTAAAATATGGGTATCAAATGAAAGAACTTGCTAAAATTAGTTAAAAAAATAAATTGACGTCACTATAAATCCAATATGGCGGGCTTATAAAGATGGCAGACTAAGTTTTTTATGCTTTCCTACAATATGGATATGAAATGAAATAACTTAAGCTCTTCGGTGTTCAAGCAAGCATACATGGCCTTAAGTAGGGTAAAATTACCAGAAGGACTTCTTTAAAATAATTCTTACCTCAGTTACGTTATTACGGACGTCTATCTGTCCATCGTGCTGTCTCTATCGCACAATAATACGTAAGAAATAGTAATAACATTTACTTTAGACTAAAACCCGAGGTGTATCTAGAGCTTATGACCCAGATGGAGGTTTACGAATCAATACATGATGAAAATCATCAATTCCACTGCTTTACTTTCATATTGTTTTACTACTACCAGTAAAAAAATTAATTGAACAGCATTGCTAACATTCAAACGATATCTTAGCTATAAAAGATAACATTATCTAGATAGTAGAACCATTTCAAATATAAAAGGTAAAAGATTTGTATTAAATCTTATAATGCCTTTGTCTTGTAGAAACATAGATTGTTTTCTGATAACAAAGTCTTTGAAGGCTTCGAGGGTAGTCCTTTCGTAATTGCTCATCTCAGACTTAGATTATACTTTACTACACACCCGCCCTCGCTTCGTTTCGGTATTCATTAAATTTAGCATCAAATCAGCTATTATCAAATTTTTTTTAGGCTCTGACGACAGTGAACGTATTTTGTTATTATACCACAGGGACTGTAAATTTTTGTGGCATAAAAAGTAGCCTATCCGTTAATCCGGGTTATAAAGTATATGTGAGCCAAATTTTATTCAAATCGGTTTAGCAGTTTTTGCATGATTGGGTAAATTTTAGACGCGTTTGTTTCGGATTTTCACCAAAAACTTATAGATATGGTTTTTGTTTGTAGTTTTATGGAAAGGTTTTTGGTGTAAAATTCATTGATATATTGATATTTTGTTTTGAAATTTTGAAAATGTCAGCGTGTGCTGGGTAAATTAATAAAGTATTGAGTGATACTTCTACTTTATATAGTATAAAATGAAGTCACTTCTACTATCTGTTCGCTTAGATCTTTTAAAGTACTCAATGGATTTTAATGCAGAAAAAAAAAAAAAATAATCACACTCCAAACTCGACAGTTGTAACGGACAGACTGTTATGAATATTAAACATTAATTAAATATTATTATAAATTCCTCTCTATCACATTTCACGGAAATCGCAAACGCTTTTCATTACCGTAATATTGTTGAACTGTCGGTCTGTCTGACCCACTCTATGGAATCACAGTTTAATTGGGTTCTAAACGAGGATATAGTCCGATGAGTGTTTTTACGAGGTTTTATGGTTAATGATCATAATATTAGACAAGTTTAACCTTTAGTTTATTATATTATTCCTCATTTTGTTGAATGATATGTTATTAGACTAATATAGTTTAAGGTGTTAAATTAAAAATAAAGGATTATCGAATAATCGAATCGTCATCGCCATCTATGGCGCTGGAGTAGGGTAGTAGTCACTTCCGTCATTTTGACAGTGTCGACTCTTTGTATGCCATCGACAGTCTGTAGTCTTAGTCTTGCGCGGTCTCTCAAGGAGTGAAGTAGTCTCTGTATAGTGTCTGTGTTGTTACTTGCCACGTCTTGTGTAAGGTTAGGTTTATGTTAGACTAACCTTGAGCTTACAGCGATTCCCTTATTTTGCGCCCACATAAATAATCCCCTTAATAGACTAAAACGCTAATTTAACAGTCACTAAGTATCGGTATCCTGTGACATCGGTTTAGAAGAATAAATATTAATTTGTATAAGCAGATTTTTTGTTATGAAATCAAAATATAAAACCAGCAAGAGCGGGTCGGGTAGTGTTTAATAACTGTTGCTAGTTATAAAGTGATATTTGTTATTCATTTATAATTTTATGATTATTCTAGATCTTAGCAATTTTTACATATTTTCTTATGACCTTTATCGTCATGGGTTTTTTATTTATATTTATTTCTCATGGCAATGTCAGTAAAATTATTCTTCTAAATTATAAAATTATAAAAAACTTCTTTCTTCTCGTTGGAGTTGTAAGAGTGTGTAATTATAATGAATGTTTCACTCTAATTGATCAAATGTATTTGACAACATCAAGGAATTTCAAATAGTACATTTTAAATGCAAATGCAACACGTTCAGCTCTGCTTCAGTGTCCTTTGTAACAGAGATACCAAGAAGTAGAATTACTAGAAGTAACTAAGATAAAACAATTTACATGGGACTGATACCGCACAGTAGCAGGTATACTATAATAATATGCACTTACAACGGAACACCGAGTTACCTATATTACAAAACTTACTACAACTTTAGTTATGGAGATCAAGCATCACGACAATACACCACAGCAGAGCCATAATGGTCACAAGGTGCACCGTTCGACAACTGGCTCAAGTCTATCGGAACAGAGGTTATATACAGTATTGGTGAAAATACTTTTATTTAAGACCCATGTCAGAGGAGTGTAATAAAATAACATAATTTATTCACCATTTTAGGACACATAATTTATTCACATGTTAGATTCAGAATGATCTTTATTCCCCCAAAAAATCAAAACTACCGGCTCGTAGGTTAGGTTAGGGTTATATTTAATACCACTCACATTGTAACTTAAGGACTTTTGTTGGCTTGATAGGCCGGACTTTTCTTTCATTATTATCCCCACTAGGGGAGGGCTCCTCCTACCACTGTTTCGTCACTTTATATTCCTTTTCTCGGTGTATCAAAGTTTAGTTAAACGAAAAATCTCTATGAGTGAACATTATCTAAAGTGGTGCTAGTGAAATTAAAATAACAACACTACCTTTTTTTAAGGTCACGTAAAAATATTAAATTTTATTTTGCCACGTACTTATGCTGAGATCTTGTACTAAAGAGCTTTTTTAACCTACACCTTAGTCACCTGTCCAAGGCACTGCTTGGATTCCTGTCGTAATTGTAAGAGATAATGTTAAGTTATTTATCAATTTAGTAGCAGTATCTTTAGTAGGAATATTGGGGAACACTAAAAGGGGTGATGGTATTGATGGAATATTGGGTAAATACAACGTAGATACTTCTACTAAACCGATAAATTATCAAATGATCTCTTAACAGTTACGAGAGAAACCTGAGCAGTGCCTTGTGCCAAGGTGTAGGCTTAAGGAGCTCCTTTAAGTAATTACAACACTCGCCTCCACTGATAGACTCTTTATTTAAACCTAAGGTTAAACGCACATAAACCTAACCTAACACAAGACGAGGTAATTACATTGTAAGGTACTCACGTGACCTTGATCGGACAGCACTCCTAGCACTAACACAACACTGCACAACACTATCACTATTTAGACACTACTTCACTTCTTGAAAGACTGCGCACGACTAAGACTTCAGACTTCAGACTGTCGATGGCATATAAAGGGTCGAGGGTCGAGACTGTCAAAACAACAGAAGTGACTACTACCCTACTCCAACGCCATAGACAGCGATGATGATTCGATTTAATCGATAACCTTTTACTATTCTCCGACATATATAATATTCTAGTAATTTATATGATGTCGCTTCTATGTTCTATATAAAAGTATCAAGGAGACATTTGAGAGTGCACACCAGAGAGCTAATCTGCTAATGCACCTATATTTAGTGCTATCGACGAGGACATACACACGTCTTTACTTGGAACGCTATTTAGATGGGTTTTGTATTAACATTCTAAATAAAAACACATTACCATATATGATAACATCCTTAACGTCCTTCATCCCTTTTGATTAAATGTTTATTGTCAACAATCTCTTTGGTTTTTTAATTTTTGTAGAGAAAAGTAAGATTTTCATATATAAAAGGTGGATGTTTGTTTTCTACAAATAAGCAGTTATCTTCTCTATTTCTGATCCATCCCATCTCCTTTCAGAGCTTTTATTAGTATCAGTTTTCACTTACAGGAACCAACTTAGGTGCTTTTGTCACTTGCAAATCAGTGAAAATCTGACAAGTTATTTCACAGAAAAAACGTTGTGAAACGTGATGCAAAAATGTATAACACAGGCACTGCTCAGTACCTTTTTTTACTGACCCGAAGGTACCTGAAAATAGTTTAGACTATCCTGATTTCCTGATGAGCCAACTTTACAGTCATAGCCATAGTTTTCCGAGTGTATATAGACTTCCTTTTGTCAACATCTACACTATTATCTACATCTACACTATTATATAAAGAGGCAAGATTTGATTGTTTGTATGTTTGTTTGTTGCGAATAGACTCAAAAGCTACTGAACTGATTTTGAAAATTCTTTCACCGATAGAAAATTACATCCTTTCCGGGTAACATAGGCTATGTGGTTTTGCCATAAATATTCTAATTAAAAAGATATGGCCATTTAAGTGCCACAATGTGGTCATTTTGTAAATTGAAGGTTTTCTCAGGAACTACAAATCCGATTTCGAAAATTATTACACTGATAGAAAACTACACTATTCCTGAGTGACATGAGTGATATAGTGTTGCCATATATATTCTTTAATTAATAGAATATGGCGATTTTGTTGCTCTTGATGCGATTTTAAAAATTCTTTCACGAATAAAAAGCTACGTCCATACTTGGTAACATAGGATATGTGGTGTTGCCAAAAATGTTGTAATTACAAATATATGGCCATTTAAGTGCCAAAATGTGGTCATTTTGTAAATTGAAGGTTTTCTCTGGAACTACTGAGCCGATTTTGAAAATTCTTTAACTGATAGAAAGCTACACTATTCCGGAGTAACTTAGGCAATGTATATTAGATTAATATATATTAGAATATGGCCATTTCGTTACTACTGATGTTTAAACGTTATTTTCACTCAGATAACTCTATAGTAATTCATTCGCTCTTCCTCTTTTATACTTTTATTTTCATTCCTCCACCATCTCCCTTCCATTTCTCGCTCTTTCTCGCTGTTTCACTGTCTGTTTCTTTTCTTTTTAGGCCGCTCGAAATATTTTATACTTAATAACTTTAGTTTAGTCAAGTGTCAGCAGACGTACAATAATTATTGTACATGTATCATAATCTCATGAATTTTTCAATCCTCAATCCTAAGCTTACAATCTTGACAAAATGCAATAATTTTGAACGATAACAATTTTCTATATAAAATAATTTATAAAACAAGTTTCAAAATTTAATATCTTATCCCGCCATGAATGATGGGGATCATTCATGCTAATATATATGTCGGGGATTTTAAAACGATGTGAAAGGAAATGGAAGGAGGAAGATGGGGAATATTGGGGAACACTAAAAGGGGGTGATGGTAATGAGTGGAATATTGGGTAAACGCAACGTAGATACTTCTACTGAACCGATAAATTATCAAATGATCTCTAACAATTACGAGAGAAACCTAAGCAGTGCCTTGGACTTGTGACCAAGGTGTAGGCTTAAGGAACTCCTTTAAATGATCATAACACTCACCTCCACTGCTCAGGCTCTCTGTTTAAACCCAAGGTTAAACGCACATAAACCGAATCTAACACAAGGCTAACCTAACCTAAGGCTAACCTAACATTGTGTTTACTTAACCACGTGGCAATTACATTGTAAGGACTTACGTGGCCTTAGTTGGACAGCACTTCCACACTACACTGCACTTGACACTATCACTATCACTAGCACTACTTAGATGATGTTCACTTCTTGAGAGACCGCGCACGACTAAGACTTCAGTTAGACTGTCGATCGCATATAAAGGGTCGAGGGCAGATATATATACAGGGCTGTCAAAACAACGGAAGTGACTACTACCCCACTCCAACGCCATAGACAACGATAACGATTCGATTAATCAATAATCTTTGACTATGCTCCGACATATATATATAGCTTAATAAAGTATTTTTCTGGTATACATTTAAAAAAAAATTGTTTAATAATTGCCGGAGTATCATTTAAATAAAAACTTTTTAGTGATTCTCTTAAATTAAAGCTTTCAGACGACAATTAAATCTAATTTTAAAATGTACAATACGATACGATAATAATTTTTTATGGGTCTGCCAACACTGGTCTTTAATTTTCCTAAAATTAATTTATCTTTAGGGAGGCTAAAATCGACGAGTTCTTATAGGATACGATTTTCTTAAATTCGACATATATTTCCTGAGATTTCATATATTCCTTATAGAAATCCTCAGCATCCTTTCATTTCTTGCCTCAGTGCACACGAGAGCCAATCTACTAATGCATCTGAATTTAACGCTATCGACGTATTTGACTTAGATTTGGGAATAATTTGACTTAGATTTTGTCTGTACGTACTGAAATAGACTGCGCTATTTCGGTATATAATCTTTTAAATTATTTTGGGGTATCTCACATAAAAAAAATCATTTTACTTTAACAAAGGAACCGCTAGTTTCTTAAACATTAATTTAGCGTTAAATAAAAGAGTTTAAATTTGTTATTTTTTGTGTTAGACCTGTACGCCGCATATAAGACAGACTTTATGAGTCTTATAAACTATAGTATGAATAATAATAATAATCTGAAAAATGAAATAGTTATGTCATATATCATCATTTAAATGGTCGGCAATAATTTCATTCACACACACAACCTATCACTTCCTCAGAATTTTTTTTTTTTTAACAGAAAAAAATCTAACACAACAAAGATTATAGTTTATCTTTTCAGCTTGTCCTATAAATAGATATAAATATAGATAAAATAAAAAAAGAAAACTTGAACTTCTAAAGACAATTTTTAACATGGTGAAGGACGGTCAAATAATAGTTTGTCTAAATTTTTCTGTTAAATAAAACTGCTTAATGCTTTTAAACTTTATTTTATTTTTATTTATTATCTTAAATGTACAAACAACAAAAGGAAGTGTACAGCAGGTGGACTTAACACCTTAGACTTAACCCAGTCAACTTTGGGGTTATAAACAGATAGACATGTGTGTTATAATAAAACAGTACAGTAGTACAGGAAATTAGAAAAGAATGGCATCTTATAAATCTAACTAAAACTGATATTATACTGATATATATTACTGTATAATAATAAAAGAGGAAGGACAAAGAAAAAATAAAATTGAATACATAAAAAGACTTTAAAAAAGAGTTAGTTGCTAAGAAACCCTTCAATTTACAAAATGACCACGTTATGGCACTTCAATGGCCATATCTTTTTAATTATAATATTTATGGCAACACCACATAGCCTATGTTACTCGGAAAGGATGTAGCTTTCTATCGATGAAAGAATTTTTAAAATCGGTTCAGTAGTTTTCGAGCTAATTCGCAACAAACAAACATACAAACAATCAAATCTTTCCTCTTTATATAATAGTGTAGATAACAATAAATCTACGTTCTATTACATACATGGCGTTGGAGTAGGGTAGTGGTCACTTCCGTTGTTTTGACAGTCTCGACCTTCAACCCTTTATATGCCATCGACAGTCTGACTGAAGTCTTAGTCGTGCGCGGTCTCTCAAGAAGTGAAGTAGTCTCTAAATAGTATTGGTGTTAGTGCTGGGAGTGACGTGACCTTACAATCTAGTTGCCACGCCTTGTGTTAGGTTAAGTTTCTTGTGGGAATTAACTTTAGGTTTAAACAGAGAGCCTGAGCAGTGGAGGTGAGTGTCGTAATTACTTAAAGGAATTCCTTAAGCCTACACTTTGGTCACAAGTCCAAGGCACTGCTTATGCTTCTCTCGTAAATATTAGAGATCATATTTGATAATTTATCGGTTCAATAGGAGTATCTACGTTGCGTTTACCCAATATTCCATTCAATACCATCCCCCCTGTTAGTGTTCTCCAATATTCCCCCATCCTCCTTCCTTCTCACCATTTAAAATCCCCGACATATATATAAAATAAATTATATATTTAAAATAAAAAAATAGTTTTATTAAAATGATTTTAAAAAGATATGCAATTTGCAAATAACTATCATTTGTTTCAATTCCCATTAAAATAGGAGCACCATTAAAAATGTGTTAGCGTAAAACACGAAGCTTTTTCAGACTTTATTACAGCATTTAGTAATTGCGGTTTTATTGTCCGTAAGACTCGTTGTATATTGATTTCAATGTTCAACGTAACCGAGAAATATAATACTAAATGTCATACAATGAGAGAGAGGAATGATACCCATTACTGTACAGCAATATGTATACTATTCCCCTCTGCCGCTGGGAGAGCATCTCGTAAGAGCCGAGTAACCCAGCACCCCCTTGGTGGTAGGGGATCTGTTCCCCGACTGGCTTGCGACCACCAGCATGCGAATCCGACCGCCAAGTGTCATAGACGCGTTCCGGTCGAGCCGCATGTCTCCCCACTCCCATCCCATTTTTTCTTCTTCACTCCCCCTCCTCACTCTATCTTCGAGGATGCAACGCATCGACGATCTCTTATTTTGTCGGTGTCCATGGGCGATGGTGGCCACTTACCATCAGGTGGAACATCTGTTCGTTTGCACCTTATCCACTATAAAAAAAAAGGTTATATATTGTCTTCACGTCGGTATGCTTGACATAATATAAAATGACCTTACCGCTACTACTACTTTATAAACAGTGTTGCTAACACAAATACACGAAACCCTTTACAATAAAGTACAAGCATAACACCATACCAGTTATGGTCATTATGCTCACCAAGCAAGCCCCGTTTGACAACTAGCTCAAGTCTATCAGAACAAAGGATATATATTGTCTTGTTATAAATTGTTACGTGGGTATAATTAAAATAAAATAAAAGGAACTATTCGCGAATATAAAGATATAAACGATGTTGCTAACATAGGTCTTATAAAAATTCGATGTTCTCTCGCTTCTGTGATACATCATATATACACATTTTATTGTATAAAAAATTTACAATTTTATACTATAAATGTGAGTGTGTATGTTTGTCCTTCTTTCATGCTGCGAAGCTAACTTGTGAGCCTCATAGTAGTGCTATTTTTTATCTTGTTTTTCCGTGAGGGCACGTTCCCCGACTGGCTTGCGACCACCAGCATGCGAATCCAACCGCCAAGTGTCGCAACTCGTGTCAGACTAACTAATGCTGTGGATCTAGTGGACTCTAGGCTCTTGATCAGGGTGCGCTGTAACCGCAGCATGTTTTCTTCACTCCCTCTCATCTTCTCCTCCACTCTATCTTCGAGGATGCAACGCATCGACAAAACAAATGGGTATTTCTATCTCTCGTTTGCCGATGTCCATGAGCGATGGTGGCCACATACAATCAGGTAGACCATTTGCTCGTTTGCACCTTATCGACCATAAAAAAAATCTTTAATTTTTTATTAAAAATTCATGCATTTGAAAGAAATAATTTTTGTGTATATTTTTTGTTAATCTAAACATTAATTTATTGGAAATGTACCATCGTCTGATATTACAATTAATATATTTTTCTATTTTATCTATTTAGTAGCATATCCACACAGATAAAGAAATACTAATCTCAGACTTTTTTTTATCGCGCAATGTGCTTCAACTCTAATATTCCTCAGTCCCTTAAGCGGTTTCAATCGATCAGTTAATGGACCCACGTATGGGATGTGAATATATAATGAATTTAATTATGCTGTTTGATGGGATTCATTGGCAAGAGAAACGAGTAAATAACAATTAAAAAATTATATAGATAAAGATACAATAAATAATTATAATTAAATAGAAACTTAAAAATATTTTTGAAGTGAAACTTCTTTAGAATCGTTGTGATTTCAAACCGGATGCAACGGAAAAAAACGACAGGTAAGAGACACAAATACAAAAATGTGTAGGAAAGAATGAGACAGAAATATACAAAACGACAGGTAAGAGACACAAATATAAAAATGTGTAGGAAAGAATGAGACAGAAATATACATACTATTTTATATTATTATATATATTCATCTCATTCTTTTGTCGATTTACTGAAGTTTCACTTCTATCGTGTGTGAATCGCACACACACCTTTTTTTTAAACAGCTGTAACGTCATATTTTTAAGGCATTAAATAACCAGAAACAAGTCCCAATGAAAGAAAATTTAGTTAACTAAAAGACCCAGAGATCTTCACTATATATCAAAATTTACATCTATATAAAATTAGAATTATTTCTCTGGACTTCTACAAATATTGCTTAACTAAAATAGCGAAATCAGTTCAGCCATTCTGGACTTTTAGCGAGTCCAACTAAAGGCAATTCATTTAAGTAGTAATCTATATCACACAGAGTTTAGAGACATTAAAATAAATAAGCAGAGAATTATAATACACAAACGCCCTGAAAACGTTCAACTAATAATAGAACCATTTTCTTCAAAGCCAGGTCTCTTTTATGTTTATCCATATATTCTTTGGATATTAATTTCCACAGTTGCGGTAAATCTCGAAGTAAGTCTCAGAAGCAGTCGCACGAAAATGGCGAGTTTGAAAAACATGACTGTACAATGTACACCTTTTTTTAACCGACTTCAAAAAAAAAAGAGGTTATCAATTCGGTTGTATTTTTTTTTTTTTTTTTTTTTTTTTTTTTTTTTTTTTTTTTTTTTTGTTACCTCAGAACTCCGTCATTTATGAACTGAATTAAAAATTTCTTTTTGTATTTGTCTTTTTTTCAAAATCCAGTTCTGATGATGGAATCTTTGAGGAATTGAGAGAATTTCTCAAAAGTTATAGGCACACATATAATAATTTTGATATTTTGAGAAAGACTATAAGCATTTGCATTCAGAATTTATCATTTGATGAAGTGGAACTGATGAGGAAGACCACAGATAGCCATTATATGGTTTATAATGTAAAGCAACTATTATTATGAGGAAATTTAAAAAATACTTATCATGTTGATGTTACCAGTAGATTCTTAGAACTTCCGGCTTCATCTACCATTAGTTGATGCTGACGCCGGAAGGTATGTACTGGAACACAGGCATGGGACAACGTAAACTAGTCGTGTTTGGGTTTAATAGAATTGTCTTAAAGAGTACTTTGGCTGTAAGTAATTTTTTTAATGGTAATGTTTGTCTGTCTATATCGTAGCTCCAGAATAAAAATACCGATTTTAATGCGAATTTTTCTGCGTGTAAGCAGAAGACAGACTTCAAAAAAAACAATTATTGTATATTATTGTCCTAATAAAGGGAGGTTAATAAATAAGCTAATTATTTCTTACTTTTGATTTTTTTAGATTTTGAAGTCGGTTCAATTTTTTGTTAAAAATGTTTTATTTATGGTACAAAAGGTGCAAACGAGCAGATGGTCCACCTGATGGTAAGTGGCCACCATCGCCCATGAACATGGACAAAACAATAGATACCCTCTTGTTGATGCGTTGCTTCCTCGAAGATAGAGTGGGGAGGGGGAGTGAAGAAGAAAAAATGCTGTGGTCTCTACGGACCCTGAGCTAGATTTATTTATTTTATTTATTAGAAGTACAAAATTGTGGCCCTTATGCTATATATTACAATTCGTGTTAATACAGACTTCTGTATTTAATTTTCTTTTTTTAGCATATTTTTCTAAAAAGTAGAATTTTATAGAATTTACTTATTTAGTTATGGTAAGTAGTTTTTCAGTATTATCATAGTCCAAACCAAGCAACCAAGATTTCATTGTCTTTTTACATTTGTGCTATAACTGGATAGGTTAAGGAAAATTTTTTGGGCCATATTATACAAGTAAGGTTTTCTGAATAAACTAAATTTTGTTGCGTATTCTGTTTTGCATTTTGGTAAGTTATAAGTAATAAATTTTCTTCGTTTAGATTGTAAATTATTTTCTGATTCTTTATTATAACTATAACGATGATGCTGGAGAATGATATCAATAATATATAATTACTTATACTGAAGTACCTACTCTTACTGATAAAACATTACATTCTGAGTAAATATTGCACATAGGATACGTGTAAGTTAGATCCACAGAATTAATGGAATGGGAGTGGGAGGGGGTAAGTCTTTAAACATATATGACAAGCACGCCGTCAATCGAAATCTTCAAACATACAGCCAAACACTTTGGTTGATAAACACGTCAAACATAACCGCAGACTGTCAAATAATTTACCAAACACGTAAAATTTTATTTATTTATTACAGTTTCACAAAAAATGGACTTAATACTAGCACTTTTGTATTCTGCCAAACTGCACAGCAGTTTGTCGGCAGTTAATGCTGTCATACTTAATTTTTTTTTTTTTTTAAAAAAAATTTGTAAATATTTTAAATAAAATAAAATATATAAACAAAACTAGTAAAAAAAAAAAAATTAAACAAAAATTAAAAACCAAATATAAAAAAAAGAAATAAACTAATTTAATAATGTGTACATGTTCTTTAGTTTATGTGTAGGTAGGTAGTGTAGGTTGGTGCGTGTATATTTTATACATGTATATACTTATAATGGCACATCATGCGTCTATTCTGTATGTAATATATGTATGTGTAGTATGTGTACTAATTGAGTCGTTATTTGTATAATCATTTTTTAGGAAAAATTTCTTTAACCTGCGCTTTAATGTAAGGAGTTCACAACTTCGGGAGATTTGACAAATCATTGTTTTTTTTTTTTTTTTTATTATGTAACTAGGTCGGCAAACAAGCGTACGGCTCACCTGATGGTAAGCGATTACCGTAGCCTATAGACGTCTGCAACACCAGAAGCATCGCAAGCGCGTTGCCGACCCTATCCCCAATTCCCCCCAGGAGCTCTGGTCACCTTACTCACCAACAGGAACACAACACTGCTTTAGAGTAGTGTTATTTAGCTGTGATCTTCTGTAAGGTCGAGGTACTACCCCAGTCGGGCTGCTCCATATTTGAGCAGGAAATTTCCTGCTGCGCCCTACCTCAGTTAAATATCAGCTTGTACAATCTAACTAGAGGACATTCCCAATCATTAGTGCCTCCCAAGAGGGAACAGGGATTTTTATTCGTCGTTGTCTTGTCTTAACTATAAATATTGAATTAGAATTGGCTGTCAAATGCTTTTTATCTCAATTTTTTTCTTACATAAGAACCTTCTCCTGATAATAACAAACACAACAAAAAGAGAATTAGTGAAATCGGTCCAGCCGTTTGCGCGTGATGCCGTGACCAAGGGAAATAGGGATTCATTTTAATATAATACGAGCGGCCAGCCCTCGCTTCGCTCCGGGTATTTGAAGCAATATTATAACTGATGTCCTTAAATTGTCACTCTGTAATTGTGAATCTATTTATTATTTGGAAAAAAGAGAGAGTGAGAAAAGGTTAAAAAAAGAATAAAAAAGCGATAGACAGAGGAAAGATATAATTGAAAAGCAACACAAATTAAATACAAATTTATATGGCAACACTACATCAATCCATGTAACTTAACCGTGACAAACAAATATATGTCGTATTAAAAAAACTAATCTAATACAGAAGCAGTTTGACGAGAAGCATCATTCTTAAATGAAACCTGCACTTGAATCACAATCTCCAGGCACCTATTGGCTTCCTGACATAACATTTTCCGCTGAAATTAATAACCAATCTATAATCTAAGATTTTGGATTGAAAACAAATTTGTTTTTTTTTAAATAATTTTTTTAATGATTGATAAGGGGCAGACGGTTCACCAGATGGAAATGCGGTTTCAGCGGAATCTAAGCAAGAACTCGGTGTTTAGTGAAACAAAATTAATGGGATGAGAGAGGGAGAAGCGGCTCCCAGCGGCAAACCTCGCGAGTAAATTTGTAAATCGAAAATTCAAATTTGGAAATTAATTTCCATCTGTAATCCGAAGATTTTGGCTTAAGTTTGATTTTTTACACAAATATTACGTTGCAATATGCCTCGTATGTATTTGACCCAAAAAGAGTATGACGTGAACAAATATTTATCAATAAACAAGAAAAGAAAAAAAGATCAAAAACAGAGCACGTTCCAGGCGCTCCAGGCGCTCCAGGCACTCCAGGACACCGTACTGAAATGTTTAGTAATTCACGTCCTTTGTTACGCCAGTGGGTGTTTGCTTTCAATTAGACAGTGCGTTTGTACTCCGGCTGTGACGTCATGGCTGTACCGCCTGTACCGCCTGTGCCTATACAGTATAGATTTAAGCTTATACCATAATTGGATTTCGGTTTCTGTTTACGGTATAATTAATTAGCCTGTCAATTTGACTTGTCTACCGATATTGTGCAGTTTCGGAAATTATGTTGTTAGTTTTTTATATTGTCTTCATTGATTACTCAATACGTACGTATACTTAATAGGTTTATCTATACTAATATTATAAAGAAGTAAGATTTGTATTTTTGTATGTAACGAATAAACATTAAAACTACTGGACCGATTTCAAAAATTCTTTCACCATTAGGAAGCTACATTATCCCTGAGTAACATAGGCTATATTTATTACAAGAAAAAATTAGAGATCCCTAGGAAATCTCACGAAAACCAACCCAAGGTGCCAAAAAATTTGCCATAAAATATCTTTCATCGCATGCACTGCAAAAAGTATTGATGATAGAACAAAAAAATGTTATACAATATTATAGAACGTATCAATATCTACAAAAAAGTCCGCGAGACCATATGTCCAACTATTATAGTTACGTCACTATAACTACTTTTTTACATTTTAAAAGTTGATAAAAATGCCTATCAAAATCAAACCATGTTTTCTATAACTTTGTATTAATCCTTATCCAAATAAATTATTTCGTATTCAAGACTATTTCAATACCTGTAAATTACTTTTTGAATTATTAAAATCGGACTTTCCATTCAAAAGATATTACGAAATTAAAAATATCAATATAAACAAAAAATACACGCCGACGCGACGGGCCAGTATAGCGACGCAGCGCAGCGAGTAAAGCAGCAAGAGAGGGGGCACCGAAATGCGGGAGGGCCAATATATTTTTAATAATAATATTCCACCCGCGCGAAGCCGGGATGGGCCGCTAGTATAATATAATTTTAGTTACTTTCATAGTATTATGTCTTATGGCATTTTGCTGTGGGGTAGGGCCGCGGACATTGAATCCATTTTTGTACTTCAAACTTAGAGCACGAGATTCACTTAAAGATGTCTATAAAAAAATAGAGGTCCTTACAGTCCCATCACAATACATATATTGTAATATTTTGTTCATTTACCATAATATCGATTCGTATTCAAAACACAGTGACAAACAATGTTAATACTAGAAACAGAAATAAACTTGTAACGCCGTACTATCGTCTCCACAAAGTCGGTTATAGTTTCATGGGGCTTGGTGTTCGCATCTATAATAAGACCCCACTATATTAGACTTGCCACTTCAACAATTTAAAACTCGGATCAAGAAGTCATTAATATATAAAGCATACTACAATGTACAGGATTACTTAAATGATGAGAATGCTTGGAATCTAAGTGACGTTGACTCTCAAGCTAAATCATTTGTATAACAGACTATGTAAACATGGCTTTTTGATGCGAGCGACTGTTGAGTTTCTGGCCGGCTCTTCTCAACAGAAAACTGCTTTCCGAGCTGGTGGTAGCTTCAGACAAACTGACTGACCGACCAATTTTTGACGTATCAAAAGTACTTTTATACAAAAGTCTAATTGAAATAAAATATTTTGAGTTTGAGTCGAGTTTGATGAGCGATGATTGTATTAGTAAAATTTAAAAAAATATATCTCGCGGATTCTAATGGATTCGGTTTCTTTATCTGTGTCCGCCAGATAGAAGTGCTCGACCGAACTGACTTGCAACTAGTCTTGGGTAATTCGCGAACGAGCTAGTTCAAAAGAGCGCTCCTTTAGGTGAACTATACGAACTAGTTTGTCAAAGATCTAGCTCTTAGTTCTTTATAGTTCAAAAATTTTTTTGGCCTCCGCACTCCTGTGCACTGTGTGTGTAGTGGTGCTACGTAACGATTAACGATAAACATACTTTTTTCTAATAATAAATCGATATATACTTAATATTTAAATGGTGATAAAAATATCAAGATATCGTTCATAAACATCGATATGTTTCACATTTAAAAACATTAATTTTTTTATGAGCGATGTTGTATCCCTATTCCCTTATCATTATAGTTTTTATATTTTATATTATAAGTTACTAGTAGTTTTAATCTGATTACTAATATAAATTATTTTATTTTTCTTGGAAGTCGGTACCAGCCAGGTGACCAGACGTGTAGTGAGATAGAATAATAATAGGTATATCTATTTAACTACTACTATTACTAAACTATTGCTGGCACCGACTACAAAAATAACAATTATTATATATTATAGTCTTAATAAAGAGAGAATAATAAATAACGGAATTATTTCTTACTTTTTAGTGCATTTTTATTTTGAAGTCGGTTTTTTTAAATGTAGTTTTTTTTATTTTTTGCTTTTTAGTGTCTGTAATAGGTTGTTCTATAAATCAGGTAGACTATATTATTTCGTTGCTTTTTATTGTCATATATTGAATAGTAATTTTATTTTAAGTAACTATATAGACCCCAAGAAACAGAAACAAAAAGAATGTTCATAAAATGAAAACTACAGGGCCAAACTATGTTAAATTTTTATGAGACCAAATGGCAACTATTCCACATCTAACTAAAGAAGAATCACGTAAATCGGATCATAAATCTCGGCGTAATCGGTGTACATAAATTTTAAAAAACATACCAATCGAATTGAGAACCTCGTCCTTTTTGGAGGTTCATAAAATTAAAACCACTGGGTCAAACTATGTGAAATTTTTGTGGGACGAAATAATAACTATTCCGCATCAAAATAAAGAAGAATCACGTAAATCGGATTATAAATCTCAGCGCAATTGGTGTACATACATAAAAAAAAGTGCCGCGCGCCTTAAACAATATAGATCTCAAAATGCGGGAACGGAAAAAATGTTTATAAAATGAAAACTTCTGGGTCAAACTATGTTAAATTTTTAAGGGACTAAATGGCGACTATTCCACATCAAACTAAAGAAGAATCACGTAAATCGGATCATAAATCTCAGCGTAATTAATATACATACATAAAAAAAATATACCAATCGAATTGAGAACCTCCTCCTTTTTGAAGTCGGTTAAAAATAACGTTTGCTGGGTCAGCTAGTATTAGTATATATGTCGGAGCATAGTAAAAGATTATCGATTAATCGAATCGTTATCGTTGTCTATGGCGTTGGAGTGGGGTAGTTGTCAATTCCGTTGTTATGACAGTCTCTACCCTCGACCCTTTATATGCGGTCGACAGTCTAACTGAAGTCTTAGTCGTGAGCGGTCTCTCAAGAAGTGAACATCATCTAAGTAGTGCTAGTGATAGTGTCAAGTGCAGTGTAGTGTGGAAGTGCTGTTCAACTAAGGTCACGTAAATCCTTACAATGTAATTGCCACGTGGTTAAGTAAACACAGTGTTAGGTTAGGTTAGCCTTAGGTTAGGTTAGCCTGAGCAGTGGAGGCGAGTGTTATGATCATTTAAAGGACGTCCTTAAGCCTACACCTTGGTCACAAGTCCAAGGCACTGCTTAGGTTTCTCTCGTAATTGTTTGAGATCATATTTGATCATTTATCGGTTCAATAGGAGTATCTACGTTGAGTTTACCCAATATTCCACTCATTACCATCACCCCCCTTTTAGTGTTCCCCAATATTCCCCATCTCCGTCCTTCCATCTCCTTTCACATCGTTTTAAAATCCCCGACATATATACATACAATATAGTAAGTTAATAAAAACAAACATCACTTTGAAGATTACACAAATGTAATATCGTTTACAAATGTTTTCCCTCCAATATTTTTCTTTACAAATATTGTCAAGAGATCCATTTCCTGTATAAATAAAACTTGTATCCTTTTGTACGGTTTTGGGGTAAGTTTTAATTGCATTTGGTCAAAGACTCAAAGAGTCTTGACTCCCTGGAGCATGAGGCAAGGCATAACTGATCATGCTCCAAGTACCAAACTCACTTATACATATAAACTGCATAACTAAGTATGAATTTAATGTAGTTAAAATATATTTCTTTTATGCAAAAACGTTTAAGGCGATTTTGAAAATATTAAATGAAGTCACTTTGCCAGACTAATATTTTGCCCCAGACCCTCGTAGATGCCTATTTATTGCTATTTTTAGAAATCTTATATACATGAGTGACGTACGGAAAATTATAGCCCATCAAAAGGTTTCATAGAGAAGTGGGGAAGGGCCTACGAGGGTCTGGGCTTTACTACCTGTTATTTCGTTACCGTTAGCCAGTATTCGAGAGCATTTTCTGAGAACATTTACCATAGTAATGTAATTTTTTTTACACCATTAGGAAGTAGAGATTTCAACAAACAATAAGCCCACCGATTTTTTTAAAAAAAGCAGATATTTCGACGTGAGTTTTTTCGATTATAAATTTAGGTGCTTTTTGATATTTAGTCAAAAATTAATATTTTAAATCTTAATAATAATTACAGTGTATTTGGGACATGAAAAAGTAAGTTTTCACATAATTTCGTGAAAAAAAAATTTTTTTTGAAGAACAAAAAAATAAAAAAAACTTTGTTATTCACATAAAGTTTGAGGTTATCAAAATAAGGGGAAAAAAATTTAATATTTTAAATCAAAAAATTACAGTGTATTTGGGACATGAAAAAGTAAGTTTTCACCAAATTTCGTGAATAAAAAAATTTTTTTGAAGAACATAAAGATAAAAAAAAACTTGGCTATTCACATAAAGTTTGAGGTTATGTGTTGTTGATCTTTTTATTATCTATCTTTTACATTTAACTTTTTTCCATAGGACTTAGTTTTGCCGAAAATACACAGGTAACACAGTTTAAAGTTTTTTTTGTTTCTCATTTAGGCCTTAACTATTATTAAGAGTTCCTCCGTCTCGTCGTAGGATAAGGATTTCAGTCATGCCATGCATTTTCTTCTTCTTCTACAGACATGCAGAGTCTATTGTAACCTTCAATACAGTTCACAGCCACACTCCCATATTTAAAAATATATTGACTAGGGGTTAGAAAGGCGAGAGATGAATTATACTGCTACATGTACTCCTTACTCTTACGAGCAAGAGAAACTGCTGTTTGCTTTGTTTATAGGAGTAAGGGAGTGCTTTCGTAATTTATTAATTCCCCTCTAATTACATAGATTGATTTCCTTTCTTCCCGAACAATCTAATTTCTGCAATCATTGTGAGATAAGTGTACAATTTATACAATGTCATTGATAAGTAGTACCCAACTGTAGGCTGCTATGTTTTTTTTTAAGTTAGATAAGGTGCACAGTAGAATAAGTGGCCACCATCGCCCACGGACATCGGCAAAACAAGAGATACCCTCTCATTTTACCGATGCGCTGCATCCTCGAAGATAGAGTGGGGAGAGAGAGTGAAGAAAACAATGCTGCTGTTTCAGCGGACCCTGAGCAAGAGCCCAGAGTTCACTAGATCCGCAGCATTAATGGGATGGTATAGAGGAGGGGGAAAGTTTGGCCCACATGCGGCTCGACCAGAACGCGTCTATCACACTTGGCGGTCGGATTCGCATGCTGGTGGTCGCAAGCCAGTCGGAAAACAGATCCCCTACCACTAAGGGGCTGCTGGGTTACTCGGCTCTTACGAGATGCTATCCCAGCGGCAGAGGGGAATAGTATTAACCCGTCCCCTCACGGGTGAATGATGGTTTCTTCATAGAATTGTTTAATTAACCTCCGTTCCGTATCTCTAATGAAAACACAGCCTTATAGTGAAATTAGGACATAGATGACATAATAAGTTTGAATCTGAAAGTCATAGTTGCACTAATAATAATGTTTTAATGTATTTGGGTAACGGTCCCAGTCCAGTGTGATGCGTTAGAGAAACTTGTCCACTCACTCGGTTTGGGACCAAAGTTACTGACAGCCTTTAAATTATAACTTGTCACATCCTGTTTGGCGTGGATAATGAAATTTGGGTCACTTAGAATATAAATCATGTGCGCTACAATAAAAATATGACCAAATAATAAAACATTCAATTCAGTTCCTTGATAGACCTTTAGATAACTTACCATATTGTTTGCTTGTGGATAAACCCCCTTCTTTCTCATATACTAGCCGACTCGCCCTCGTTCGATGGGGTTTATTTAAACCCTTCACTTACTCACTCACTCGTATATTTATTTAGACTCTACCACCCGCAACTATGAGTATACTATCTCCCCCACTATTTCTGTTCTGTAATGCGTAGTATGTCATTGACTTGACCATCTTTCTGACTATCTTCTGTCTCACTTATTTCTTTCTTTTATACATACTTTGTCCTGACAATAATTAACACAACAAAAAAAGTATTACTCGATTTTGTGCCGTCGTTCAGAAGTTACGCTTACATACATACAGATGATCCATTTTTATTATAACATCATGGAATCTGTTATCTCTTTTAGTTTATTTGTGTATGTGTAATAGTTTCATTCATACCTGTCAAGAGATGGCGCTACTGGTTTGTTATATCATATTGATTCGATTATATTGTGATATTAATAAAACGAAATTCTTGTCTAATAGTTTTATTCACTGCAAACTGCATTTTTCATTTATTTTTTCATGACACTCAGTATATTTTTTAAACAAACTCAATACGTTTGAGCTAACAAAATACTCAAATAAAAAAAATATAAAATAATTTTTTTCTTTGAAAAATTAATTTTCAAAAAAAAACTTCTCATCAAACTTCATTAATGGTGAGTTAGACGATGCTAAAAACGAATTAATTTGATTTAATAATAATACATTTACAATTTGATTTTGAGGAGATCTCCAAAGAGTGTATCTCCTCCTTTTTTTAACGCTAAATCATTACGTCACTAAGAGAGAATTTCACTTTTTAACCGTTTAGAAGACATTATTACAGAATTTGTCTGTGTACTCGTACTTACAAGTCGCAACTGTTGAGTATGAACCGTATAACGTTATCTCCCGGACCTCTATATTTTATTCAGAGGTTTGCCTTACATTTGGTTTTTGATGGCGTTCCTCTGTTACACTAAGCGTTGCGTGTTCCTTTTGTTGTTCAAGTGTTTGACTTCTCAGCATCAGTATATTTCTTTGCAACTCTTGTTTTTCTTACTCAAAATTTTAAGAAAGATTTTTTTTGCTAAATCTTTAAGGAGCAATTAATAAATATATTAAACATTTAATAAAAATCTCTCTTATCCTATAATTTAATTTATATCTACACTGCCGACAACCGATTTTGAAAATTCTTTCACTGCTAGATAGCTACACTATTCCTGAGTGATAGAGGTGATGTAGTGTTGCCATTTTTTTTAATTAATAGAATATGGCAATTTTATGCTACTGATTTGATTTAAAAAATTCTTTTACTGAGAGAAGTCTATAGTATCCATGCTTCCATTGTTTCTAATCCTCCCTTTCATTTGTATTTCTACTCATTCTGCCTCTTTTCAATTACTTTCCCCCATTTGTTACAGCACCCAGGTTCCAGGGCATTCCCCTACACATCAGTAACAGCATTGGAATTCTAGGGGTCCATATTTCGAATATAGTCCAATTCCGTGGTCATCTGGAGAGCAAAGCCAAACTGGCTTCTAAAAAACTAGGGGTGCTAAACAGAGCGAGACTGTACTTCACACCTGGACACCGGCTTTTACTATATAAAGCCCAGGTTCGTCCGCACATGGAGTACTATTCTCATCTCTGGGCTGGCGCTCCTCAATATCAATTGCTCCCACTTGACTCTATCCAACGCCTGGCGGTTCGTATTATCGACAATCCAATGCTTACAGACGGTCTAGATGACTTAAGTCTCCGGAGAGATGTTGGTTCTCTATGTGTCTTCTACCGTCTGTACAATGGGGAATGTTCTGAAGAACTATTCGATTTAGTGCCCCCAACTCTTTTCCGCCATCGCACTCTCCGCCGCTGGGCAAATTCCACCCTCACCATTTGGACGCCTGGCGTCCTAGTAATGTACGTGCGTCAAGATCCTTTCTCCCACGCACGTGCAAGTTATGGAATGACCTTCCCCCAGAGGTATTCCCAGATGACTACAACATGAGGGTCTTCAAATGGCGTGTGTACAGGTTTCTCAGAGGTCGGCAACGCATCGGCAGCTCCTCGCATGTTGCAGATGTCCATGGGCGACGGTGACCACTTACCATCAGGTGGACCTTCTGCTCGCTTGCCCCTTATTAATTATAAAAAAAAAAACTTTCTCTCTAATATCTCTCTTTCTCTTCTCTCTTTCATTTTTATCTTTTCCCTGTCCTCGCTTTTTTATTGTCTGTCTCTTTTCTCTTTTTCTTTCAGTACACTCTTTTTTTTTCAGATAGTATAAAGTTAGGGAAGCAGGATACCGCTAGTATTGAATAAAACTCGAATTGAGTTGAATTTTTTTTTACATTTTTATCTGTCTCTAACACGCAAAAACGACGACACAAAATTGAATACGGTTTTCACAATTGTATTGCTGCAACTTAAACATAAAATAGAGGTTTTTATTTCATTTAAATCGGTTGTCAGGAAAAATAGTTATTGACATTTAAACAATTATTAGAAATATTAAAAATGTTAGCAAATCAAAAGGTATTTGATTCGCAGCGCAGTCGTCCAGCTTGTGCTAATGTTTTCCGTATTAATAAAAAAATACTGAAAAAATTGTATGGTTTTAAGGAATCGTTACACCCTAGCAGTGAAGTGTTGTTAGTATTGTGTGAGCGTGGTATCAATTTTATTTAAGTAATTACTATTACTAGTCCTTTAGTTTTAATTTGAAAATTTGTATCTTGTGATTAGAGTCTGATTAAGCACTAAAACGATAAAAAGCCTTTTATGGCAGGAAGGTAGACTCTTATAAGATTTACTCATAAAAAGCCAGATAATAACTATTATCATACATAACTTTATCTGAGCATATAAAATGTAATGTTTAGGAAACACTGCCTAAAACTGACCAATAAGGTAAATTATTAGAATAATGCATAAGAGGGTTGTATGATAAAATTTCATTGTAATGTACCTTTTAGCTAATGAACATATTATTACAGATAGAATAGTTTCTTGAATTTATCTATATGATTCTTTGATGATATTGTTTGAGTGACTGAAGTTATTTACTTACATGTTTTTCCCTTTTTGTGTGCGATTTAATCTACTACTTACGCCATCTATTGACGAATAGATGTCGTCAGTCTGACTGTTACACGATCAGGCTTAAATCAATGAACTGATTTTGATGAAATATGATTAAGGAAGGACATAGACTATGTTTAATGCCAAAAAAATATTTAAAAATTCAAAGTAAACAAATGAGTGTGCTCGTACGCCATCTATCGACGTGGGGGTAAAGTGCATGTCGAGCTGTGTCACAGTCATGTTTTTGAGAATTAGTCATATATAAATTAAAATGTGAAACATACATACACTCGGTAAATTGCACCAAATAAAAAAAAAGTATTAACATTCAAATCTGTGTAAGTGAAAAATAACAGCAGAGACGATTAAAAGCTAACGCGGTAGCTTAACTGCACAATCGCACTCAAAAGACTACAATAATACACAATCTAGATAGAAGTCAAGCAGTGCCTGAGGCTTGCGAACCATGTGCAGGATTAAATGGCTCTTCTACTACCAATAAAAGCTCTCCATCACCGAATCGACGTTGCTTGATTGCGAAAGTTGAATGCTTGTAGAGTCAACTACTACTAAAGTCAAGTAATCTACTTGTGTGGTGTGTCCTGGTTTGGGTTCGAGCGTCATACTTTTCTGTGGACGGTATGCTCTTCTGGATTGTGCCGTACGAGTGGGTTTGTTCAGATTGTCGCGGATTATAGTAAGGTAACCTTTTAGATTCCTTTTTAATCATGAATTTCCGCAAAGTAACGTCTGATTCAATTCAAAAGGTAATATTCGACAATCGAGATATTGATCAAAGTATTCTAATTATATTTAATATCGATATTTTATAGTATTAATATATTAATAAAACCTAACATGATTAAGTGTTGTTTGAGTATAGAAAAAAAAATGTGATATAATAAGTCAGGTTCAGGCATCACTGTTTATTATAAGTTATAACAGAAAACTCCGTAACTTTGTTATAGCTTATACAGAAGTAATTTAGTAAGGGATCAGTGTCGCTCGCTGTCGCATTTGACTTTTTTATGTCAGACCTCACGTAAACGACATAATGTGGGAAAAGTACGTGGCCAACTTCGGTACACTTCGGGTATTATATATTGTAGATTTGTAGCCTAAAAGCTGGATTGGAAAAGAAAAAGTATGTAAATATTTTAGACGGGACTTTTGAGACGAAGTTTCTGAGGGCTCGTTTGCGAATGAGACCTAGACTGTAAAAACAACACTAATAATGTAAATAATTGTTAAACAGTAAGATTATCTTACTTCTTACTAATATTATAAATCAAAGTTGGACATTTTGATAAATAAGATTTTGATAATCCTCCCTCTCCCTCCCTCTCCCACCCCATTTCTGCTGCGATTCCAATTAACACCGGGTTCTTGCTCGAGCTCTATTAAAACCACAGCAGTCTTCTCTTCGCTCTCCCTCCTCACTCTATCTTCGAGGCGGCAACGCATCTACAAACAAGAGATACCCTCTAGCTTTTTGTCGATGACCATGAGCGACGGTGGCCACTTTCCATTAGGCAGGACCGTCTGCTCGTTTGTACTGTGACACCTTCCCGTGTGTAACTTCTTTTATATATTTCTTTATTTGGTTTAATTACATAATATTTTACATTTTAATACTATAAATAATCCACTATCTTAATTACGTTGTGCCCGGCCCAAGGCTGGGGCAGCTCTCCTTTTATTTTATATCCAATTCGATATATTTAAAATCCTATTATTTTATTATCTACATTGTGTATTGAGTTTGTTCACCAACAAACCTCCATACTACAGTAGCTTGTCTATCATAAAAAAAATGAAATTCTGGCATACAGATACTTGAATTAACACATAGGTTACTTTCGAGGAAAATCATAGCTCCTGCAGGATAACACAACGCCTGAACACTTTTATATACCAATACATTGAAATTTAAATGTCTTTTTGTTAAATGTAAACATACAGAGAAATGTGTTAAATACCCATGCGAAACCGGTGTGAGTCGACTAGTGAGAATTATATTGGTGTGTATGTTTTCTTGTAATTTAGATTTAGAGATGCCTGTTATGGTTTAACGACTAAACTACTTAATACTATAAAAGATCGATATTAAATATAATTAGAATAATTTGATCATGTAAGCATTATTAACTTGGTAATACAGGCCTATGGCCCCATCTGTCATTATAGTGGAAATAGCTAAAGGGCGTATTGTGTATTATAGAAAGGATGAATTTTACGCAATAAAGTTTAGTTGCTCTCGGACCTCGTGTGACTTCAGTGTTGTGTATTTAAAGATAGTTTGCCGAATATTTAAATAATAATTAATGTAATTGCTATTTTGCTGAACAAGTGTTAGTATGTATATTAGAGTCAGGAGGTCAACAATCACGCAACTCGACATGCTCTGTCGCCGGATCTGTGCATTGCCGGGGGGTTAATTTTACATATTTAAAGGCGGGACGGGTCGACTAGTACAATAATATAATTAATAATATATTTACGTGGTGTCCTTAATATTATTTATAGTATTGTAACCGCTTAACTCCTCCCTATACATCAACGTAGCTCAGATTACGTAAACCATCTTACTCTAATATCTTCAATACGTCATCACCATTTAATGGCCCACTGCCCAACCGGGTATCCTCCTCAGAATGAGGTTTAGGTTAGTTAGGTTAGGTTAGTTAGGCCATAGTCCACACCTTTCAGAGTACAGGTTTTCTTACGATGTTTTCCATTACAGAAAATCACAGGTGTGTGCCCATTATCTCTTCAGACCTCCGGAGTAGACATCAAAGTTTAACCACTAGGCTACCATTGCTTTTAACTGCATTACGATGGTTTCTAATATATTATTAATTAGTATGATATATTATCAATATTACATGTGATAACAGACAACTCATTGAAGCTAAACGTTCAAGTGTTATGAACCGTGCAATCCGTAATGCGTAATTTGCTCTAATTCCGCATCACCTATCGTGTTTAAACTTCGATAGTAGTTACCATTTGCTATTTTTAAACTCCTTTTTATTTTGTAATGGGTTAATTTATACTTATACAATTAATACGAAAATTTGTTTTTTGCTTTGTTCTTTGTTTTATGCGTAGCGAGCTAAGCGTTATAGCTGAAGCTTTTTAAAATTTTGAAAATTATGAAAAAATTCAATGATAAAGGTATCGTCTAGCGCTGCCACTGAGAAATTGCGGGACAAATTCATATAACAATTTATAAATTTCAATAGTTTTTTTCCTTTATTTTTTCGTTTTTTTTTTAATGTAACTAGGTCGGCAAACAAGCGTACGGCTCACCTGATGGTAAGCGATTACCGTAGCCTATAGACGTCTGCAACACCAGAAGCATCGCAAGCGCGTTGCCGACCCTATCCCCAATTCCCCCCAGGAGCTCTGGTCACCTTACTCACCAACAGGAACACAACACTGCTTTAGAGTAGTGTTATTTAGCTGTGATCTTCTGTAAGGTCAAGGTACTACCCCAGTCGGGCTGCTCCATATTTGAGCAGGAAATTTCCTGCTGTGCCCTACCTCAGTTATATAAAGTAATAAAAATTAATAATTTGTACATTGGTACACTAATTTAATCAGTAACTGTTCTTAATATTAGTCATTTAATTAACGATAGAAACAAAAACAAATAAAATTATAAATTCTGCGACTCCCACTTGGCTTTGCATATTTGAAGCAAATCAGTTGCATTGTCGTAAACCGTACTGTGCTCATTGTTAGTAAATTCAAGCATCAAATAGATAAAATATTAATTAGTATATACTGCAACTCTCACTTGACTTTATGTAATAATGAAAGCATTACCATATACAATGAAATGAAGCAAATCGGTTGAAATGTCGTGAACCGTACTGAGTGCTCTGTGTTCTGTGCTCTGTGCTAATGTGTAACGAGTAATTTGCTCTAATTCCGCCGAGTGCCTATATATTTAGCCAATCGCGTTTGATCATAGCTGAGACTAAATGAATGGGACGCAAATGCCATTGAAAATTAGGCTTTTCACACATTCCACTATTATTTTAGGTTAATTTAGAAAATATTAAATTTTAGATATTTTTATGGATTTCTCATTTTCTTAAGTCAATACATGTATTGAGATGATCATCTATATATTAGGCAGACGACACCAAGAAGTTATGGTAACTTACAGAAGCCCAAATAGAGCCTCCTAGCACCACTTAATAAACACCCTCACTGACTCAAGAATTTATAAGGATTAGGCGAGTCTTTGTTAGTCGTTGAATTTATTTAAGTCTAAAGTGTATGTTTATAGATATTGCTGTACAATAATAGGTATAATTTATACGTCTAAGTAATTAAATATTATAATGTACTGTAGTAAACCTAACGACAAAGCGTCCGCGTCCGTTTGTCAGAGCCAGTACCAATTTCATTTAAATCTCAAATAGGTACATTGCATTGTGCTCCTCACCTCCTGGATTTCCGCTCACCCGCTTACCCGCTCACCCGATTTACTATAATCCTGTTAATGATTGCTCCTTAGCTTTGCTTTAGTTTTGGTTTACTTTACCACACTAAAAATGGAGGATAGATTTATCTATAAATAGTAATATTTTACTCTATCTTCTTGGTGACAAAATATTATCATGTTCATTTTAAGAAGCAACGAGAGGCTTGCTGTCCGAGCGCCGCGCCGCACCGCTGCACCGTCGCACACCACCGCTACCTACGCGTGTTTTCGGTTATTGATACTGATTATATTATGGTCAAAAGTGGCACCATAGAACATTTTACCGCCATGACAGAAATCGTGATTATTACATGGCGAGTATTTTAGCAGTTATGCTGAATTTAAAGTGTTAATTCCTAGGAGGATATTCTGGTCATGGTGAAGATAGTCTGGCCTTCATACTGTCGATCTGCATATAGACTATGACCTCATTAATTAACAATTATTATTTCTCGTATCATTACATCAATGCTGTATGATATATTTTAGTTTAGACTAGATTCTACGAATACCCATTAATGGCCCGGGTCCTCCACCTTGGCCAAGTGCAATTTGGCAGAGTTCACACACTTTTGAGAACATGGAGAACTTTCAGGAGTGCAGGTTTCCTCACGTTATCCTTCACCTTTATAGCAAGCAATATTTAATTTCTTAAAACACACATAATTCTGAATAGTCAGAGGTGAGATCGAACCAGGACCTCCCGAGTAAGACACCAATGTCTTAACCACTAGGCTATCACTGCTTATAATAATTTCTTGTATATACAATAAAAATTATACATATTTAATAAATCTCTCTTTACACAATAGTAATAAGGTTTTAAATAAAACAAACTCTGCAGAGATATAACTTATTAAAAGTTATCCATGTCGGCGCATAGGTTAGTTTAGCTTTATGTAAGCTTAGACAGAGAACCTGGGCACTGGAGGTGGGTGTGGTAAATGCTTGAAGGACGTTCTTAAACCTACACTTTGGTCACAAGTACCAAGGCACTGCTTAGTTTCCTGTCGTAATTGTAAGAGGTCATAATGTTTAGTAATTTATCGGTTCAGTAGCAGTATCTACGTTGCGTTTATCGAATAGGTCATCCAATAGCCCTCCGTCTCCTTTTCTTTTTTCTCCGAGTTCTATATGTTGGCAAATATTTTTTATGTTTAAATCGTATTCACACTTGATATTTATTTGATACTCAACTTATTTATATTCTCGGCGGTAATGTGTGGCGTATGATTGCGCTGCCTTTGACTGCGGCTGGCGTTTGTTCAAATTCCTCTTTTTGTATTTTACACCCTGGAGAAATATTTTTATTTGGCATATGAACAGCATATTGTATCTACAACTATCTCTATGTATAATATACGACTCTTCCTTCATCTCCCTGTAGGAGGTATATTTCGATGGATATAACATCCCGTAAAATTGTGAAAGTTATAATGACTCAAATCGTTACATTACTAATCATATATCAGTTATACTATCATAGTAAATAGTGACCAAAGAGCAGTTTAAAAGATTTTTTTTACTACAAGTAAATTCACCCACATCGTTAAACATCGTTGCCAACTAAACTTAAAATACTTTAAACCCTCATTTTTTATGGTAGATAAGGTGCAAACGAGCAGATGACCCACCTGATGGTAAGTGGCCACCATCGCCCATGGACATCGACAAAACAAGAGATACCCTCTCATTTTATCGACCGGAATGCGTCTATGACACTTGGCGATCGGATTCGCATGCTGGTGGTCGGAAGCCAGTCGGGGAACATATTCCCTACCACCAAGGGGGTGCTGGGTAACTCGGCTCTTACGAGATGCTCTCTCAGCGGCAGAGGGGAATTGTATTCTAACCCGTCCCCTCACTGGTGTATATATGGGTAGACGTTTCATTTATTATTGTTATGTAATATTATCTATACAATAGTTTGTATGTTGGGATATTTGAATGTTTTTACTCAACACACAAAAGCGGTTAAACGGATTCCGATGAAATTTGGGACACAGTTACTTTGAAACTTTTATTAATACATAAGCTGCTTTTTATTCAGGAAAAACTCATAATTTCTTTGTTATTTAAGTTTAATTGTACAAGTGCGAAGCCGGGGTGGGTCGTCTAGTTTGTTATAAAGGTTTAGAATGCATATTTCAGAAACTGCATTAGACCTATATTGTGTGCACAGGAAATATCTCAGACCACTCTATCAACATCACTTAGGGCCCCCAATATTATTCAATCAATACTTAAACGACTCTTAATGCTAAAATACTACGTAACTTATGTTTATAATAAACAAGTCGACCCCTCCTGGCTTCGCCTGGGTGCAATTTATCATGTGTATTTAGGTTTAATTTCACTTTTTAATTGCTATATTATACATTTTAATTTTCAACACTAACGTAATTTATATATGACCAATTTCCAAAGACATAACGAAAACACAATTCGACAAACCCCTTTAAGCTCTTCTTTCGCTATAAGATATAGCTTATGTCCTTCCCCAAGCTCTAGTCTATCTCTGTACCAAATTTCATTAAAACTGATTCAGTGATTTAAGCGTGAGAGCATAACAGACAGACAAATCATATATCCGTCGATAGATTATATATATGTCGGAAGTGTAAGTTAGGTTTAGGATAGCCTTTTGTTAGCCTAACCTTAGATTTAAACAGAGAACCTGGGCAGTGGAGTGTTTTAATTACTGAAAGGGATCCCTTAAGCTTACACCGTGGTCACAAGTCCAAGGCACTGTTTAGGTTCCTGTCAGTATTTTAAGAGATCGTAATGTTTATTTATATCCTGATCGTGTTGCGCCCGTAGCTAATATATGATAGGCCATCCGTTGTGCACATACGATGCTCATTAAATGATTGTACATTCCATTCCTTTTTAATTAGTTTCCGACATCAGAAGTGGGATAGACCTTCGCTTCACATGGGGTATATCAGCATTCTCGTTAGTAGCTTTTGACGTTGAAAGATTTAAGATTTTAAGAAAATGCCCGATTAAAAATAATGATTGTAGATCGTGTACCAGTTGCAGATGAAGTTAATGGTGATCATGATTAGTAAAATGGAGTTTAGTTGTTTGAGTAATACTTTTACACAAATTCCTTTAATGTTTTTTGGTGTAGAATAATGATTAGTTAATTGTTCAGTAATTGCTGTAGGGGTGTGGTGACCTAGTCCAGCATATGCTGTAGGTGTCTGGTGACCCAGTCCAGTGAATGCTTTAGGGGTCTGAGCTAGTCCAGTAGTTGCTGTAGTGGTCTGGTGATTTAGGCTGTAGATATTAAGAGAATACTGAGTCCGAGGTCGTGTGATAGTCAGGAAAGACAAGCGGATTTCCTCGTGATAGTGCAGTTTAGAAATTTAGTAAAGCCCGAGGACAGTCGCTCGTCAGAATGGCCGTGTCGGAAGTGTAAGTTAGGTTTAGGTTAGCCTTTTGTTAGCCTAACCTTAGATTTAAACAGAGAACCTGGGCAGTGGAGGCGAGTGTTGTAATTACTTAAAGGGATCCCTTAAGCTTACACCTTGGTCTTGGTTGGGAGGAGACCCGGCTCAGCAGTGGGTCATTAATGGTGATGATGAGGATTAGGAGTAGTTCAGACGGATAGATTTTAGAAAAAGCTTAGTGATATATTAATAACTTTTAACAATAAATATACAAAGGAGGCAATAATAAATTTAAGACATAAGAAGTGTAATAATTGCATAATAATATAATCGACTTGAAATAGGATGTTGAGTAGTGCTTGGGATTGTAAGCTAAGTAAAGCTTTTAAATTGCATTAACTCTCCTCCATAGCTCGACTTGTCTCCCTAAAATAGGTCATAAAGGAATGATTCAAATGGATGTAATAGATGGAAATATTTGGCAAAACAACTTTAATTTGTTGGGATCAAAGTCATGTACGTAGAGCCAGATATGTAGAGCGGAGCTACATGCGCTTTAGACAGAAGCGGAGCAGTGTGTGTTGTTTGAGACCCAGGAATAGGTTAAAAGAAGTCTTCTATTACGTATAATTAAACTAAACTGCACTGCAGGAAAATGCTACTCAGTATTTAGCCAAATTAACGTAACATTTAATTACCACGATGGCGAGAGCTCATAATAGGATTTTAATTCAGCATTTTAATACAAGATACTTCATAATTCATAAAAGTTAGCAGAAGTAATCATTCAAAAATGTCAATTAGACCGTCAATAAATAATATAGGAATGGAATGGAATGCAATACATTATCGCGTGCATATAGTAAATCAGTAAAATCGTCCGTCTGTCACCGTGAACCGGCCCGATGAAAAATTGCGGCTGCCGTCCCCACGTGACTGCTGTTGATTGCTTCAATATTATTGGATTGTTTTTATGTTTTTTCTCATCAATTTTTTCATAGAATATTCACAATTTGCAGTGCAAGCAGCAGTGATGGCTCAGTGGTTGAGACTTCAAGTCTTACTCGGGACGTCCGAGGTTCGATCCCCCACACAGCTCTGACACTGAGTTATTTGTGTTTTAAGCAATTAAATATCACTTGCTTTAACAGTGAAGGAAAACTGCACTCCTGAGAGTTCCCAAAAAAGTTCTCAAAGGTGTGTGAAGTCCAACCCGCAATGGGCCAGCGTGGTGGACTATGGCCTAATACCCTCCTCATTCTGACGAGGAGACCCGGCTCAGCAGTGGGCCATTGAAGGGCCGTGATGATTCACAATTTCGTTCAATTAGTTGTCTTTATGATTATCGGAGAATGAGAGAGGAATGATACCCATTACTGTACAATACTACGTATACATTTGCACTTTTGTTACTTTTATTGGACTTGCGACCAAGGTGTACGGTTAAAGGCCTTATCAAGTAATTACAACACTCCTTTTCGCTGTACGAATACTAACTACAATCCATATACAAATAAATAAAATTAGAGTGCCTGTTTGTAATATTAAAATAACCGCTTTTTACTAAGTGACACCACATATATACCAACAACACTAATTAACCTGCTAAAGACAAGTAAAGATGCTAATGAACTAATGGCTATTCTGAAAAATTATAATCTTAAAAATCACATTCTCAAACCAACGAGGAAAAACGGATGTCTAGACTTAATCATCAGTAATTTTAACGATGCTAAAGCAGATATATACGCTCTCGCACTATCAGACCATGAAACCGCTCAGAGTATAACTGTCCATGTAATTAATAATCCAAAATATAAACCCACTCTTAATTTTTGGTTTGAACACAGAAGAGACTTTAACAGTGACAACTTAAGAAAATTTAAAAATTGTATGTCTGTCATGTCATTTGGTCATGTATTACAAGAATCGGATACAGATGTTGCTTTCAATGAATTTCATGACTTTTTGATGTTATTTTTTAATCTGTGTTTCCCCATAATAAGATACAAAGTAACTCGAAAACTATTAAAAAATACGTGGTTGACCAGAGGGATAAAGAGAAGTTGAGTAACGAAACGAATGATGTACAATAAATATCGTCTTAGCTCTCATAATAAAACGTATAACAAAAACAAATATCATAAATATAATTATATATTGAAAAAATGCATATCACAAGCTCAAAAACTCGGGACCATCAAGTATATAAAAAATTCCAATAATATATGCTTAGCGTCTTGGAATATTATAAAAAATACATTTGATAATATGACAAAGCAAACAGAAATTAATGAGATCGAAATTGAAAATAATAATATAACTGACCCTTATTTAATTAGCGAATATTTTAACAATTACTTTATAAATTTGACTAATTCTGACAATAATAACTTGACATATAATAATAAAATATACAATAATAGCATATTTCTTTCACCAATAAATAAATTTGATGTTTTAAAAATAATTTCGTCGTTAAAAAATACAAATTCTACAGGTTATGACATGATTAATACAAGACTTATAAAACTATGCGCTACATTTATAGCTACTCCTCTTACTCATCTAATAAATCTTTCCTTCTCAGATGGTAAGTTTCCGACATTATTAAAGAAGTCCATCGTAAAGCCAGTATTTAAAAAAGGTGATCCTAAGTGTCCGGAAAATTATAGACCAATTACTCTTATACCAGTACTTTCAAAAATATTCGAAAAAGCAATGTTTAATAAAATATATGATTTTTTGAGTAAGTACAATATATTAAAAAGTACACAATTTGGTTTCCAAAAAGGTAGTTCTACAACGCTTGCCTGCTTCACTCTTGTCAATAATGTTACTGAATGCCTAAATAAAAATATCTTTCCTGTATCGCTGTTCTTAGATATGACTAAGGCATTTGACTTTGTATCTCATCAAATATTACTAAATAAAATGTACAAATATGATATAAGAGGACAAGCACACGAATGGATTAAAAATTATCTTTGCAGTCGCACACAGTGTGTGGAAATAACGCGAACTTGTAATAAGTACAAAAATACCTTCCAATCTTCTTATCGTCAAAATGCTTACGGAGTACCACAAGGAAGTATCTTTGGGCCGCTGTTGTTCCTTGTTTATATAAACGATATGCCAGATGCCATTAAGCATGACTGCATTCTGTTTGCTGATGACACTACAGTAACCATTAGTTGCAAGACTGTAGTTGAGACTGAGAGTGAGTCAAACCTAACTTTAAAAACAATTATCGACTGGCTGAGGCATAACAATCTAAAAATTAATTTACAAAAGACAAAAGCTATTCAATTCAAAACTACTAATTCTAATATTCCGAAAATTGAAAATAATAAAATTGACATTGAAGAATCTACCATATTTTTGGGTATCACGATAGATATGTACTGCAATTGGAAGGCACATATCAATACCCTATGCAATAAACTTGACAAATTTATCTTTGTCTTAAAGAGATTAAATCAAGTAGGAACTGTAGAAACTGGATTGTTGGCATATCACGGATATGTATCATCTAATCTTAGATATGGATTAATTTTCTGGGGCAATACAGTAGATGCACCAAGAGCATTTAAAATACAAAAGAAAAGCATAAGATCTCTATGTGGCGTTGGTCGTTTAGATAGCTGCAAACCATTATTTAAAATGATATGTACCATATCAAAAATTATCATTATTTAAAAAAAATGTATATTGCATGTCAATCTTAATATATAATAAGCTGCCTGATGACATTAAAGAATTACCACTTCAGCTATTTAAAAACAAATTGTTCAAATTTTTATTGGAAAAATTATATTACGATGTAAATGACTATTTATTATATGGAATGTGAAATATAATTAACATGACATGCGTATTAAATTCATTTGACATTTTAAAAATAATATAGGTATAACTGACATTAATTGATTATTACATTTGACATTCTATAAATATATTATCATTCTTATAATCATTATTATGTAAATTTATAAAAACTTTGCACACTCTCTTAGAGTAGGATATGTTAGAACATAAGATTAATATAAGAACAATGTAATAGACCATATCCTTGCAAATAAATGAATTTGAATTTGAACATTTTTTTTTTTTACAATTTTTGTCTGTCTGTCTGTTTGTTCCGGTTAATCTCTGAAATGGCTGGACCGATTTTGACGGGACGCTCACTGATAACTGATGTAACAGGGTATAACTAAGGCTATTTAACATCTCGAAGCAACTCACTAAATTTGAACGTGGATATATTATTACTGGCGGTTTAATTACGTAACATTCCAAAGGTAACAGTAGGTATTGTGCAGTTGCGATTATTTTTTAAAAAATTACTAGTAGTATGGGTCACATACTATTAAAGAATTTGACTAATAACCTTTGGTTAGTCTTGCCGAAAAATGCATGTTTCCATGAGGTAGAAAAAAAATTTAACTCCATCACCTACAGGTGACACTGGTATAATTAATGAGTTAAGAACTCTTCAGTAAAATAATCCAAATAGGACACCAATTAAGGCCTAACACGTTTCATTTGTCGCGGACGCGTGGCCCTTAATCTTACATTGTATTTATTTCTTGTTTAGCAAATATATAAACTAACTTTATTAAACTTATAATTTTAATAAGTTTTCTAGTTCGTACGAGTTACAATATATGATGTTAATTATTTACTCCTTTGAAAAAACTATATTTGAAATGTTAAATTAACCTATCTAATGATTTCTAGATCAAGAAATCATTGGAAACAAAAAAATCTTCTTTAGAGCTAGTTGTATTGATTGTGGATTGTAAATCAAAACAGTTTATTTAATCAATCTTGTAAGCAAATGGACTGGAGAGGTAGAGAAGGTAGTCTATAATACACGTTATGTTGCTTGGAGTGTCTCTAGCAACACAAGACTGTTTATTTGTAACTATAAAAAATATAAAAATTTTCTCTGTAACAAATGCATTATTGCAAGTTTCAGCTGAAGTGCTGAGATGTTTTCATTATCCCTCGCCCGACACTACAAGCTGTGTATGCCCTCCATTTATCTTTCACTTGTTACCGTTGCGAGTTGCCTTCCCTCCGACTTAAATACTATTTACTATTAAGGAATACTGTTAAATATAATTAATAAAAAAAACTGCATATTAAGTTTTCTCTTGCACATTTATTAGAAATTCTTTTAAAATTTGTTGAGGAGTTGAAAGAAACATTCTATGTCTGATTGATGAATGATTTCAGATTATATATTTTTGTCTTAATATCAGAAATAGAGAACACCAGACTCTGGGTTTATAATTTATACTGATTCCGAGCCGAGGTTAATAAATGATAATGTCAAAAGTTTGCTCACATTTTAGCATCAATATGTGGTACAATAGTGTTGCCCTCAACACTAGAACTATGGCAATATTACGTATTTTTAATTGGCATATTCGAGTCTTCCATACAACATTCATGTTGTATTAAATACGAAACCAAGTATTGTGATTATACCATATCACTTTTTTATACTCGGGAAATTTCTGACGTTTAATTATGACCAAAATAAACGGCATATGCTAAAAATAATGTACTCATTAATTATTATTCGTCATTTATTAACGCTGTGTCGCATTTCCACAAACATCCGTCTGTCTGATATCGGATTACATATTTTCTATTTTTAACTCCACGCCACGCCACTCAGCCTCGCTGTCGGTGGAAATATACTGGATTTATTTATATTAGCACGTCGAAATGTTTTATACCTGCTAAAGTGCATGTAAAAAGTTTTAAATTCTACATTATATTTAATGTTTAAGTTTTCACAGTATTATCTACATGGGACCGATACCGCACAGTAACACAAGACAATAATAATATACACTAACAAGGGAACAACGAGTAACCAATATTAAACTGTTTACTATATTTTTATAAAACGCGCGCGGGGAGTGTTGGGTAAGCCGCCGGCTGAGACAGTCGTGATGTAGTCATAGAGAGCGGCGCACGCGCGCGGTGTGCACCCCCCCACCCCTGTTGATTAATAATATCCCGAGTCCTGTGTGTGCTATATCCCATGAAAATGAACCTTCCCTGACGAAAACAGACTGGTGGTGAAGTGCGATCTATTTAGAACTTTTTGTGTTATTGTGTGAAACGTGTAACGGGCATGCCCAAAGAAGATTAGAAAGAAGATAAGAAATCATCAAGAACTTGTGAGTACTGTGTGTTTTTATCTCCTAAATGACAATAGATAACACTTAACTTAAAGAAGCTGAAACCGGGCCCAGCCAGCTTCCACGTGTGTGGGGTATTGTACGCCCCATAAACATTTACTTCTAACCTTAGTAAGAGACCCCAACATCCATAATGTTCATCAGGTTCTATATAGTATTGGAGTAAAATAGAAAGTACTATCCGCGAATATAAGTTATATCTACAAAATGACTCATCATACTTTCGCTCATCTATTTGAACAGAGACAGTAAGGGTAACTTATAGGTTATCTACCACTACAGGCTCTATTTTATTACAAATAATAATGAAGTAGTAGGAATCTATTTCCTCTAGATTTGAAGATATCAACCTTGAAGAAAAACGAGCCATGTCAGATCCATCCAAGATCTGATGTCGCAGTGCGTAGGATGAAGGAGGATTCGAAGATCTTGTACAAATTCGTGTCTACCATTTATTAATGGCTCTTTGACTTGTCTTTGATATTATTGGCTATAATAGGTATTTGCTTATGGGTATTTCCTAGACACACTTTTAGAAATATATCTGATAAAAAACGATAAGTCGATGATTCAATCGTTTATGGCAGAGCCATTCCAAAGGTTTGAGGATATGATCACAGTGATTTGATCTTTGTGCAAACTGAGAAGGTATTCTGGAGGACAAAAAACGACTTGGGCTCCTGTCTGACAATTACTTTATAAGTCTCAATATTCGAAAATAACATGGATCGTGAAAACTAAATTAGGTTAGTCGTATATCAAAGTTAGTCAGCGTAAAGTAGTCATGGCGCATGCTTCACAATACTCGCTACATTTGCTTTACGACTTGAGGAAACTCACCACTTTCTGAACTTTTAACGTTCCATGTACTGGCTGTGCTTTTGTGGACAAAATAATTTAGTTTAAATGAAAATTAGTTATCCTATAATAGAAAAAAAGATTTAAGTAACAAGAATTTAGTATCACTTGCCTAGCCTCGCTCAAAGTGTGTCAAATAAAGTGATTCTATTGGTTTTTAACAAAATTATCCCTCGCTACACGTGTCAACGCAGCCTTAGTGTTGTGTGAATAAACTAACTAACATCTATCTGTTGTCATTAATCCCTAAATTTAGACTAAATTACACATTAATTTCATCTTGATATATGGGATTTACATACCCAAGATATTTTTTGTTGTGCAGGAAAGATGTATTCAATAATTGGAAGGATCTGGTAGTGATGAGATAATGATCAGTAGATATTAGTGGCCCAGACGATCCAAATTAAAGACAAATTGCTTCAAAAATGCTATTGATAGTCAAGTACTAAAGGGGCACAAGTTAACCACTCTTTATTTTCTATTATTTTGCAGAAACCAGGTATAGAAATTGATGAAAAGAAAACGTTAGAATATTTCTATAAACATTTTTAACAAAACCATTGAATCCACGAATAATAAAAGAAATCCATTCATGTTTTTATTTTGCTTCAACTTTTAGTCTTGCCGCTTGGTTTCCCAAACAGAAAGAAACAGAAAAAAGTAGGGTAGTTTGAGAATTTTACTCCAAGTTCCCTTATGCTTTTATCACATCAAGCTAAAAAGTTAAATTTTAAAATAAATCGATTTTTATCAATATATGCGTTAAAGTTCAGCCATAAGACTCAATAAATAGATTATGGCAATAGATGGCAGCACTGTGCATTTATCGTGCATGACGTGAGAACCATTTTTGATGGTTGGAATTACTACGAAAATATTGTACTGATTATTTTATTAGTAGAAAGAAGAATACTTTTTAATATTATCCGCCGTAAGACGTTCGTAGTGCGTAAACATTTTAAGAGATCTTGACTCTTCAAAAGACTTGGGGTTTACTTATAAAAGTATTTTAGTCCAGGAGGAATCGGCGCGTGAGTACCAAAAACTATTCCACCTCAATTTTTTTATGGATGCTCTTCAAATTGCCCTTTAAACAATTGCAAGGAATTGTTATTTTTAAACCGGACAAATTTTTTTGTATTCTTTATTGAAATACTAATAAAAAAGGTCCTATGAATTTTCACGATAATGTTAGTATTTTTAGAGATATGAATTTTTAAAGGTACGAAAAATCTCAAATTTGGGTACTTTTGAAAAATATATATGTCGGGGTATGGTTGGGGTAGGATTGTGATAAGAGCCGTGTCGGGCTATAGTTATGGTAGGATAATAATAAAGACGACTTGTCACTTCCATCGCGTCATTTAATGTTCGACGACTTTAGATAGCGAGTAAACGATTAACGAATAATCGGAATACGAGCGATATCTACGGCACTTTATTCAACGATTTTTAATAGCTTCAAATTTGATATTTTGCTACCCAAAAAAAGTATCGTTCGTGGCTCATGTAGTAAAGTGTTTATGCAATCCAGTATCAAAGTTGTAGCAGGACTTCACGTGTGTCCCTCGAGTTGTTGATGCACTGTAAACGAATTTAAAAGTGCTTGTGTCGTCAAATGATCAAGTAATTCTTTAGTTATATTGTTACTAAACAACTTTTGTGCAAATATGTGTGCAAGTAGTGTAGTTTAGTGTGTTAGTGCTAGGTACTCGTTATTGAGGATCATTTGAGTTTACTTTGTTATCTACTTCACCTGAGCCGGAATCTTGTATATAAGTACTTTTTGTACATATTTCTCACCAATAAATTAATCTTATAACAGTATTTTTTTTTTGAGAAGGTAATTGTAGTCTGAATTTCAAGTTATTGAAAAATATGGTTTTCATTGAGTGCAAAAGAATTTTTCTACCTCAACTACGGAACTATCTTTTTTCGTTAAGTAAAAGAAAGCGTTACTTTTAATTCCGAGAGATTTAATATGCCAAACAGAATTTAAAAGAAAATATTTAAAAAAAGATTGTAATTTTTTTAATGTTTGTTTACTCAGAACTCTGTTATTTATGAAACAAATTGGAAATTTCTTTTTATATTTGATCAAGTTCTGGGGATGGGATTGAGAGAACTCCTCAAAACTTATAGGCGTACATATATTGATTTTGATATTTTCATAATCGTTTCAAGCGTTTGCATTCAGAGTTTATGCAGATTTAAGATTTCCCTTATACTTCTGGGCTCATCAAATAATTTATGCCAAGTTCATAAAGAAGTAAAAGAAATAATATATCTATATACACAAATATTCCAAACATTTCATACATGTTATAAATAACATAAATAATTACATTCACATATCATGTAACATCAAATTTACATACAGACAAAACATTTATTCGTTTTCAGCTGTCATACGTGGAAATCCAATTTCCTTGTAGAATGTGAATATTTTCCGATCTGTTGGTGTATCGATATTATTGTATGTTAACGTGGCGTTCTGTGTCTGATATCTACGTCTAAATGTGTAAAGCTGCTGACTACGTACTTTTGTCGAAAACCTAAACCAAAAATGAGGCATAGTAAATCAAATAAGAATAATTCAACAAAAAAATGAAATTGCTTCGATATGAGATTTTTATCTGGAGGACATAATAAAAAAATCGCTCTACGACTTTCCAAACTTTAATTACAATATAATGTTGGAGAATGGTAAACGATTATCGAATATTCGAATCGTCATTGGCATCTATGGCGCTGGAGTAACGTAGTAGTCACTTCCGTCGTTTTGACAGCCTCTTCTCTTGATATGCTCTCGACAGTCTGACTGTGGTTTTAGTCTTGCGCAGTCTTTCAAGGAGTGAAGTAGTCTCTGGATAGTGTTAGTGCTGTCTGATTAAGGTCACGTGAGTACCTTATAAAGTATTTGGCACGTCTTGCGGTAGGTTAGGTTTATTTAAGCCTAACCTTACGCTTACAGTGATTCCCTAATTTTGCGCTGACAAATATATACTTGCTAAGACAATCGCTTCTCTGAGGAATATCGGAAACATTCACTTACGTTCACACACTCGGCACCCTCTTATTCTCATTAACGACTTTTTCCGACACTATTACAATAATGATCTTCATATTTCATTTAATTAACACAAAACCTTGGTAAATGATACATCTAAACGTTCCTTATGAATTACTCTATCTATTTGTGAAAACCGCATGAAAATCCGTTAAATATTTTTTGAGTTAACATGAATAATGCTGACAGACGGCGTAGGACTTTTATAATAATATGTTGTGATATGGATTAGTGAAAGAAGTAGGAAAAAAAGTGTAAATTAATTAATGAAATTTAGATTTTAAAAGAAAACTATAGTTTCAAGCGGGTCAGGACCACGGTCCACGTGGACTCTTATCTATGTTTGTACGCACATTACGTAAAAACTTCTCTACGAAATTTGATATGGTTATAACTTTCCTTTCTCTGTCAAAATGGCTGCCCGCAAGAGGCGAGACGCGAACCTATGCAAGCCGTCCAGGTGTTCGGACACAAGAAAACAGCAAACGTGATAATGGAGTACTCCGTGTCAATGGACGTCCTCTAGACTTAGTGGAGCCCCGTCTTCTTCAATACAAACTTCAGGAACCTATTCTTCTGCTTGGCAAGGAAAAGTTCTCCGGAGTGGACATCAGAGTGAAGGTCAAGGGGGGTGGTCACGTAGCCTAGGTGTACGCCATCAGGCAGGTTGGAGATGGCTTTGATTACCTTTTATCAAAAATTCGTAGATGAAGCGTCAAAGAAGGAAATCAAAGACATTCTCGTCCAATACGACAGGAGTTTACTAGTAGCTGACCCCAAGCGCTGAGCCCAAGAAGTTCGGAGGTCCAGGTGCCAGATACCAGAAATCATACCGTTAATACTTTTACGTGCTCGTTCAATGGTATTGTTCTGGTTTGTGAGGTCATTGCGATACCATTGGGTGTTTTAAAATAAATAAAAAAAAATAACAGTTGTATTGCTGCATCTATCTAATCATTTTGACATCTGATTTTTAAAAAATATTTTAACCCAGTAGTCCAATGGCGGGTCATTCATATAATGAGGCAAATAGCTTAAGATTTAGCAAACAAAATAATCTATACTAATATTATAAAGAGGAAAGATTTGTATTTTTAGATTTTTGTATGTAACGAATAAACATAAAAACTACTGGACCGATTTCAAAAATTCTTTCACCATTAGAAAGCTACATTATCCCTGAGTAACATAGGCTATATTTATTACAAGAAAAAATTAGAGATCCCCAGAAAATCTCACTAAAACCAACCCAAGGTGCAAAAAAAATAGCCATAAAATATCTTTCATCGCATGCGCTGCGAAAAGTATTGATGATAGAACAAAAAAATGTTCTACAATATTATAGAACGTATCAATATCTACAAAAAACTCCACGAGACCATATGTCCAACTATTGTAGTTAAGTCACTATAACTACTTTTTTACATTTTAAAAGTTGATAAAAATGCCTATCAAAATCAGACCATGTTTTCCATAACTTTGTATTAATTCTTATCCAAATAAATTATTTTGTAATGAAGACTGTTTCAATACCTGTTAATTACTTTTTGAATTATTGAAATCGGACATTCCAGTCAAAAGCTATTACGAAATAAAAATATCAAGATAAATAAAAAATAATCCCAGACGGGCCGCCGGCGCGGTGTGGAGTGCCTCGCAGCGCAGCGAATAACGCGGCAATAGAGGAAGCGACAGAATGCGGGAGCCAAAATGTTAAAAAAAATTATCCACCCGTGCGAAGCCGGGACGGGCCCCTAGTTTTCAATATATTGCTACAGAAAAATATTGAGACGTTAAATAAATATTTTAATTTTATCAGGAACTATGAATTCTTCTGGGATAAAAATTAGCTTATGTGTTAATCCAGGTTATAGAGCATCTATGTGCCAAATTTCATTGAAATCCGGTCAGCCGTTTTTGTGTGATCAAGTCAACAAAAATCCAAGTATCTAACTAGTACAAACTTTCACATTTACAATATTCGTAAAATTGAATGCCTAGTGAGCGTCTAGACGTATTGTTACATTATCTGTGTAATATAAGTTAAATTGGAAAAATATCTTGTTCTCTATAAAAACTCTACTCATAAACTTGCAACTTGTTTAAAAAGAAAACTTTTATCTTTAGTAAGAGATGTAAATAACTTGAATTGCTAGTTTGTATACTCGTAATGGATTAAAACATGGAATATTATTTTAAGATTATATTTATTACACATTTAAAGACCAAGTAGCAACCTAAACAGTGCTTGGTACTTGTGAACCTAGTAGAGAATTATAAGGTCAGAATTCTAAGACTCAGCAACCACTGCCCGAGCTCAAAATAAAAAAAATAACTCGTGTGATCAGCAAGGTTGAATCTTTACATAGTGTAAAACAAATCGCTTCCCGCTGTCTGTATGTCTATTATTATGTATGCTTAGATCTTTAAAACTACGCAACGGATTTTGATGCGGTTTTTTTTAATAAATAGAGTGATTCAAGAGGAGGTTTATATGTATAATACATGTACATTATAGTAGAGAAAGAAACCGTGCGAAGACGGAAGCGGGTCGCTAGTATATTATGTTTTCAAAGTGTTATAATTTCGCGGGTAATACTTTTAAATTATTCAAATAACTTGTTATTCCTCTGTTTGGATAGACTTTACCAAACGGAGTTGTCAAACGGATCTCGCCTAGTGACCATTTTGGCTGTGAATCGGTGTGATTTCATAATTCTGGGTCTCCATTACTAAGTGCATATTATTAGTGTCTTTTTCATGTTACTGTGCAGTCTCAGCCCCATTTAGATAACATCCAAAAACATAAAATTTGGCAAAGTACTAGAGAATCAATTCATTAGGGGGTAAGTTAGGTATTATAATAATAAATATATAGATATACATAATTAAAGTAAAGCAATATATACTTTTTATATGTTTCCTCTACCTAAAACTTCAGTAACCGAGTTTTATCGTGCTGCAGTTCTTAGCGCAGATAAGTTAAATTGGAAAAGCGATCATCTTCCTCCTTGATATCTGGAAATAATACACCTTAAACTCCTTATATAAAAACTTTTAGGTAGTGCCTATATTTAGAACGAGTATGCAATTAACTTATATTGTAATAACAATTTACAGAAAATAATGAAATATACAGAGAAGAAATATTACGAACATTTAAAATCTTAACACGTTAAGACATTGTCTTTTTCGGGAGGTCCAAGTTCGACCCTGGGCTCAAACCTCTGACTTTTCTGAATTAAATATCACTTGTATTAACGGTGAAGGAAAACATAATGAGGAAACCTGTACTGACAGTTCTCCACGTCCTCTGTCGGTGTGTGTAGTCTGCCAACCCTCACTAGGATAGCGTGGTGGAGCATAGCCTAACCCCCTTCTTATCTTAGGAAACCCGGCTCAGCTGCGACCCATTGACGTGTTATGATAACAAATGCTGGATAGCGAGGTTGAGCAATGATGATGTATGGATCACATACTACTGGTGTTCTAACTAAGCTAAATGCTTGTGTTAAGAGTGGGTCAGTCTATCGTTCGATCGTAAATCCAACGCCTAAACCACTGACCTTTTCTTTTAATAACTGAGGTAGGGCACAGCAGGAAATTTCCTGCTCAAATATGGAGCAGCCCGACTGGGGTAGTACCTCGACCTTACAGAAGGTCACAGCTAAATAACACTACTCTAAAGCAGTGTTGTGTTCCTGTTGGTGTGCAAGATGACCAGAGCTCCTGGGGGAATTGGGGATAGGGTCGGCAAAACGCTTGCGATGCTCCTGGTGTTGCAGACGTCTATAAGCTACGGTAATCGCTTACCATCAGGTGAACCGTACGCTTGTTTGCCGACCTAGTTACATAAAAAAAAATCTCCTAGTTCAAAAGCCTCAGATGCTACTTCGATTTTCTAAAATACAAGCCTAACCATATCTCTCGTCCTCCTACCTCCTAATAAGATTATTATCTTGTATATTTTAGACAATAAAGTCACCAGCAAAGTACGTAAGTTTCTAAGACCCGTGTTTACTTTCTATTATAAATTAGAAATTATTCCCAGCGATATTACGTAGTACAAAAAAGGAAATTTATTCAAAGAAAACAATATGAATATTTGAATAATGCCATCAACAAAGAAGCTTGTAATAACACAATTTATTGGAAAAGGAATCTGGATTAATTCGTATGGCCGGAAGGAGGCAACTAATCAACGAATATTTTCGATAAAAAAATATTTTTTGTCTGTGGCGCTGCGGCTTCCGGTACTATAGACAATATTTATATTATTTAATGTTTCTTGTTTGTTTCATATTTTTAACCTCATCAAAAAAGGAGGCTCTCAATTCGATTTTCTGTTCAAGGTTTTTAGTGTTAGAGAAGATAACCTATACACTTATATAACTCGGTAAAATGATGAAAAGGGAGAGGAGGAGGGGTATATTGTAAAACACTACAAGGGGGGTGTGATACTGAATCACCTATCGCGTAAACGCCACATAGATACTGCTACTAAACCGATAAATAACTAAATATTATAGTCTCTTACTATTACGATACGAATTTAAGCAGTGCCTTGGACTTGTGACCAAGGTGTAGTCTTAAAGAAGTCCTTGATTCAATGGAAACCTTCGCCTTCACTGCCCAAGCTCTCTGTTTAAACGTAAGGTTAGGTTAACCTAAGCCTAACTTACGCGCTGACATATATAACAGATACTTGGTATTTGCGACCTAGCTAAAATTTTATATAAAGCAGTTTAATAGTCATATAGAAAAAAGGACAAACATAAAGACTTACACGATCCTAACTGGTGTAGCTACCGGCGCGTAAGTATTGGTTTGACCTGGAATGCGCAGAAGTCAGAAGAGAGCAGGGCGTCACACGCGATTGGTTCTTATACGACGTATCAATTTCCGCGCGTCTGCTAATAGTCAAAATAGTAAACGTAATGGATGGAACTGCCAATACAGGTATGCATTACGCTCACAATGCACACCTTTCCCCCACTATTTTTGCCAAAACCTGCAGTTAGCTGCCGGCTACTATGCCATCCAGAAAGGGTATCTTCAAAAGATTTCTATCGCGGTGTATATTAGCCAGATTCCCTTCTGCCCTTTTCATAAATATTATAACATTTTTCTCCTTCTTCCTTACTTATCTCAAATTAATATTTCTGTAAAACCCGTGGAAAGCTGTGATCACAGATAGAAGGTCAGTCTACTCGATTGCTTATTTTACTGTCATAAAACTAGTGTAACTTAAGTGTAACTTTCCTAAGATTTAAACCTAATTTTCACTACAATTTTTCTTACCTGATTCAATTAAATACATATATGTCGGAGCATAGTAAAAGATTATCGATTAATCGAATCGTTATCGTTGTCTATGACGTTGGAGTGGGGTAGTAGTCACTTCCGTTGTTTTGACAGTCTCTACCCTCGACCCTTTATATGCGATCGACAGTCTAGCTGAAGTCTTAGTCGTGCGCGGTCTCTCAAGAAGTGAACATCATCTAAATAGTGCTAGTGATAGTGATATTGTCAAGTGCAGTGTAGTGTGGAAGTGCTGTCCAACTAAGGTCACGTAAGTCCTTACAATGTAATTGCCACGTGGTTAAGTAAACACAATGTTAGGTTAGGTTAGCCTTAGGTTAGGTTAGCCTTAGGTTAGGTTAGCCTTAGGTTAGGTTAGCCTTGTGTTAGATTCGGTTTATGTGCATTTAACTTTGGGTTTAAATAGAGAGCCTAGCAGTGGAGGCGAGTGTTGTAATTACTTAAAGGATATCCTTAAGCCTACACCTTGGTCACAAGTCCAAGGCACTGCTTAGGTTTCTCTCGTAATTGTTAGAGATCATTTGATAATTTATCGGTTCAGTAGAAGTATCTACGTTGCGTTTACCCAATATTCCATTCAATACCATCACCCCCTTTTAGTGTTCCCCAATATTCCCCATCTTCCTCCTTCCATTTCCTTTCACATCGTTTTGAAATCCCCGACATATATATACACTAGCTGACCCAGCAAACGTTGTTTTGCCATATAAATTTAAAGAGGTTGGCCACCCTTAACATTTAGAGGTATAAAAAATAGATGTTGTTGACCTATTCTCAGAACTATCATATGCATAAAAAATTTCATAAAAATCGGTAGAGCCGTTTCGGAGGAGTATGGTAACTAACATTGTGACATGAGAATTTTATATATAAGATATACATTTAGATCGCGATATCAGAATTTCAAAAGTTTCCAAAATGATTTCTCCTTATCATGGCAGAGATTTCTCGGTTCGTTTACTCTCGTATTTGTGGTGTGTATTGGTGTGCTAGTGGTGTGTTAGTGTGCTAGTAGTGAGCTGATGTAGAATATTGATCTAAGTCTATAGCAGCAAACTTCCGCAATAAAGATAACGAGGCCGGTTCTTTTCCATAACGAATGGATTTTTAATGTTGGACACAAATGTTTACTAACAAACTTCTATAATAATGTTGTTTCTTAGTATCGGTTTACATTTACAAAATGTGCGTTTTTGTAGAATGTGTATGTATGTTAATAATAAATATATAGGGAAAATCAATGATCTACGTAAGATAGGGTGAAGTTTCACGAATTCAAAATTCAGGTTATCGCTCATGGACATCGGAAAAACAAAAAACACTCTCTCGTTTTGTCGATGCGTTGCATCCCCGAAGATAGAGTGGAAGGGGGAATGAAGAAGAAAAATGATGCGCATTCAGCGGACCCTAGGCAAGAGCCCAGAGTCCACTAGATCCACAGCATTAATGGGGTGGGAGAGGAAGGGGGTAAGTCTGGCCCACATACGGCTCAACCGGAACGCGTCTATGACACTTGGCGGTCGGATTCGCATGCTGGTAGTCGCAAGTCTGTCGAGGAACAGATCCCCTACCACCAAGAGGGTGCTGGGTTACTCGGCTCTTACGAGATGCTCTCCCAGCGACAGAGGGGAATAGTATTCTAACCCGTTCCCTGACGGGGGTAAAGGTTAAGAAATATTTTTCTTTTACGTCAATGATTTACTTTAAAGGAATAAGAAACTGTACAGCAATACAAAAGGGAAGTCGAATAGAGCCTCAGGCTGGGTATCCAGGTGCAGCATCACGCAGCTCTTAGTTAAACCACCGTCTCTTCCACTGTCCGACCTCCCTACTTCACAATTACATTTTCGAGATAACAGTGAAAAAATAGTGAGAGATGCGCATTGTGAGCGTGTTGCGTGCCATACGTGACCATTCAAGGTCAAACCTATACTTACGTGCCGGCTATACTGAATTATAGTCTATACAAAAACCAACAGTATTATGCTAGAATACTCGTGATGTAATAATAATGTTATCTGTCATGACGGCGTATTTATTTTGTTAGCTTTTATATTTGTGTTCTAAATTCAACTCTTACTCAGATTAATGTTGCCAAGGTCATAACTAACAGGCTACAAATCAAATTAGTGTTGCCAACATCATTATTAACAGGACTTAATAATCTGAAATCTACCGAGTAACTGTTATTAAAAACTTACTACAAAACTTATTAATATAAACTCAGTACTACGACACCAAATCACTGCACAGCCATAATGGTCACCAGGCGTGCTCCGCTCGCTACGCTAGGCGGGGTGTTATACAGTCTTGGAATACGGCGGCGTTGCTAACTGTATTATAAATATTTTATTTTTTTATAATAGATAAGGTGCAAACGAGCAGATGGTCCACCTGATGATAAGTGGCAACCATCGCCCATGGACATCGGAAAAACAAGCAACACTCTCTCGTTTTGTCGATGCGTTGCATCCCCGAAGGTAGAGTGGGAAGGGGGAATGAAGAAGAAAAATGATGCGGATTCAGCGGACAAGAGCCCAGAGTCCACTAGACCCACAGCATTAATGGGATGGGAGAGGGAGGGCGTAAGTCTGGCCAACATACGGCTCGACCGGAACGCGTCTATGACACTTGGCGATCGGATTCGCATCCGCGATACTGGCGGTCGCAAGCCAGTCGGGGAACAGATCCCCTACCAAAAAGGGGGTGCTGGGTTACTCGGCTCTTACGAGATGCTCTCGCAGCTGCAGAGGGGAATAGTATTCTAACCCGTCCCTTTACGGGTAAAAAATTATATGGTTTTCTTTAATTAAACATTAAATCAAGTGAAGTCAGGTCGCCAGTTATGTAGTTAAGCAGTTAACCGCGAGTACAATTAATGTAGCAGTCACGTCACGCGCGCAATCGACCGACTTGTGTCAACTTGGATAGAGTTGCGAACTGCTGACGTGACGTGACCATCATCCTTCAATATAATCACATTGCAATGAAAGCGAATACTTGAATAATATTCATCATAACCTAGGAAGGAAGGAAGAAACACAAAAAATACATCGGAGGGACAGTTCCTGTTATTGTCATATTCATCTTATTAATTGTCTTATTAATTTTTACCAATTTTAATGTAATAAGAGTCACTTGTTATAATTCTCAAATCAATTCGCTGAACTGCTATTTCAGAAATAGATCGTAAAATATGTACCGGACGGTGAGGTGATTCTTAGGGTTCCGCACCCAAAGGGTAAAAACGGGACTTTATTATGGTCTAAGATCCCACTGCTCGATTCTGCAGGTATCTGTTTTTTTGATACACCTAATTTTAAATTAATGTTTAGAAAGCATATAATGGATTATGGATGGCTTGCCTATGTTAAAATTGAAAGTGTGAATTATTTCAGTAAATTAAAAATTCAAATAAAAACAACAAACAATCCGTAATAAATAGAAAACAAAATGTTTACCTTTCGTAAACGAGAATAAAACATTTTTAACAAAAAATTGAACCGACTTCAAACTCTAAAAAATGCACTAAAAAGTAAGAAATAATTAGCTTATTTACTAATCTCCCTTTATTGGGACAATAATATACAATAATTAATATTTTTGAAGTCGGTGCCAGCCAGCCCAGCCAGGTGAACAGACGTGTAGTGTGAGAGAATAGTAATAGGTATATCTATTGAACGCGTAACGAAATAGTATGTATTATACCACGTTCTGTACTATTGCTGGCACCGACTACAAAAATATTAATTATTGTATATTATTGTCCTAATAAAGGGAGATTAGTAAATAAGCTAATTATTTCTTACTTTTTAGTGCATTTTTTAGAGTTTGAAGTCGGTTCAATTTTTTGTTAAAAATGTTTTATTTCTTGGTTTTTAGTGAATATGTTCTGAAACTCATTTATCGCTCATCCACTAATTCACTCTCTCATCTGTTTACTTATTTAATCACTCACTAAATCATCAATTCATCATTTACAAAGTACCTACTCACTCAACCATCATCTCAACTACTAAACTGTACCACTCCACTCACACTTCCATCTCCAATCTACTGCACCCACCCAACAGATAGCCTTCATCTCATCAAGAATTATAGCTAAGAATTATATAGATCATCTGAAAGTCGAGTATAAACAACCGCACCAAAATTGGTTCATTTATAACGTTATTACGAAGTCAAAGACAGGCACACAGATACACTGTTAAACTAATAAAACAATGTCATCTTGATCCCATTTGTTTCACACAGAAAACTCTGCATCGAAATCAGGTTAGAGTTCCGGTAGCTACGATGTCACAGAAAGATACACATATACACTGTTAAACTAATAAAACAATGTCATCTTGATCCCATTTGTTTCACACAGAAAACTCTGCATCGAAATCAGGTTAGAGTTTCGGTAGCTACGATGTCACAGAAAGATACACATATACACTGTTAAACTAATAAAACAATATCATCTTGATCCCATTTGTTTCACACAGAAAACTCTGCATCGAAATCAGGTTAGAGTTCCGGTAGCTACGATGTCACAGAAAGATACACATATACACTGTTAAACTAATAAAACAATGTCATCTTGATCCCATTTGTTTCACACAGAAAACTCTGCATCGAAATCAGGTTAGAGTTCCGGTAGCTACGATGTCACAGTAAGATACACATATACACTGATAAACTAATAAAACAATGTCATCTTGATCCCATTTGTTTCACACAGAAAACTCTGCATCGAAATCATTTTAGAGTTTCGGTAGCTACGATGTCACAGAAAGATACACATATACACTGTTAAACTAATAAAACAATGTCATCTTGATCCCATTTGTTTCACACAGAAAACTCTGCATCGAAATCAGTTTAGAGTTCCGGTAGCTACGATGTCACAGAAAGATACACATATACACTGTTAAACTAATAAAACAATGTCATCTTGATCCCATTTGTTTCACACAGAAAACTCTGCATCGAAATCAGGTTAGAGTTCCGGTAGCTACGATGTCACAGTAAGATACACATATACACTGATAAACTAATAAAACAATGTCATCTTGATCCCATTTGTTTCACACAGAAAACTCTGCATCGAAATCATTTTAGAGTTTCGGTAGCTACGATGTCACAGAAAGATACACATATACACTGTTAAACTAATAAAACAATGTCATCTTGATCCCATTTGTTTCACACAGAAAACTCTGCATCGAAATCATTTTAGAGTTTCGGTAGCTACGATGTCACAGAAAGATACACATATACACTGTTAAACTAATAAAACAATGTCATCTTGATCCCATTTGTTTCACACAGAAAACTCTGCATCGAAATCAGGTTAGAGTTCCGGTAGCTACAATGTCACAGAAAGATACACATATAAACTGTTAAACTAATAAAACAATGTCACAGAAAGATACACATATAAACTGTTAAACTAATAAAACAATGTCATCTTGATCCCATTTGTTTGACACAGAAAACTCTGCATCGAAATCAGGTTAGAGTTCCGGTAGCTCGATGTCACAGAAAGATACACATATACACTGTTAAACTAATAAAACAATGTCATCTTGATCCCATTTGTTTCACACAGAAAACTCTGCATCGAAATCAGGTTAGAGTTCCGGTAGCTACGATGTCACAGAAAGATACACATATACACTGTTAAACTAATAAAACAATGTCATCTTGATCCCATTTGTTTCACACAGAAAACTCTGCATCGAAATCAGGTTAGAGTTCCGGTAGCTACGATGTCACAGAAAGATACACATATACACTGTTAAACTAATAAAACAATGTCATCTTGATCCCATTTGTTTCACACAGAAAACTCTGCGCATCGAAATCAGGTTAGAGTTCCGGTAGCTACGATGTCACAGAAAGATACACATATACACTGTTAAACTAATAAATCAATGTCATCTTGATCCCATTTGTTTCACACAGAAAACTCTGCATCGAAATCAGGTTAGAGTTCCGGTAGCTACGATGTCACAGAAAGATACACATATACACTGTTAAACTAATAAAACAATGTCATCTTGATCCCATTTGTTTCACACAGAAAACTCTGCGCATCGAAATCAGGTTAGAGTTCCGGTAGCTACGATGTCACAGAAAGATACACATATACACTGTTAAACTAATAAATCAATGTCATCTTGATCCCATTTGTTTCACACAGAAAACTCTGCATCGAAATCAGGTTAGAGTTCCGGTAGCTACGATGTCACAGAAAGATACACATATACACTGTTAAACTAATAAAACAATGTCATCTTGATCCCATTTGTTTCACACAGAAAACTCTGCGCATCGAAATCAGGTTAGAGTTCCGGTAGCTACGATGTCACAGAAAGATACACATATACACTGATAAACTAATAAAACAATGTCATCTTGATCCCATTTGTTTCACACAGAAAACTCTGCATCGAAATCAGGTTAGAGTTCCGGTAGCTACGATGTCACAGAAAGATACACATATACACTGTTAAACTAATAAAACAATGTCATCTTGATCCCATTTGTTTCACACAGAAAACTCTGCGCATCGAAATCAGGTTAGAGTTCCGGTAGCTACGATGTCACAGAAAGATACACATATACACTGTTAAACTTATAAAACGATGGCATCTTCATCCCATCTGCTTCCACACAAAACATCCGCATCAAAAACATCCCATTCTTTCAGGAGCTGCGATGTCACAGACAGATTCACATATACATCTCAAACTTGGAAAACAATGGCATCTTAATCCCATCTTCTTACACGCAGAAAAATACGCATTAAAATCGGTATAGTTATTCGGGAGCTACGATATAGACAGACAAACATTACCATTAAAAAAATTACTTACAGCCAAAGTGCTCTTTAAGACAATTCCATTAAACCCAAACACGACTAGTTTACGTTGTCCCATGCCTGTGTTCCAGTACATACCTTCCGTCGTCATCATCAACTAATGGTAGATGAAGCCGGAAGGTCTAAGAATCTACTGGTAACATCAACATGATAAGTATTTTTTAAATTTCCTCATAATAATAGTTGCTTTACATTCTTAACCTTATAATGGCTATCTGTGGTATTCCTCATCGGTTCCACTTCATCAAATGATAAATTCTAAATGCAAATGCTTGTAACCTTTCTCAAAATATCAAAATTACTATATGTTTGCCTATAACTTTTGAGGAATTCTCTCAATTCCTCAAAGATGCCATCATCAGAACTGGATTTTGAAAAAAATGGGACCAATCTGTAAGCATATAGTACCAAATACAAAAAGAATTTTCCAATTCGGTTCATAAATGACGGAGTTCTGAAGTAACAAACATAAAAAAAAAAAAAAAAAAAAAAAAAATACAACCGAATTGATAACTTCTTTTTTTTTTGAAGTCGGTTAAAAAGTGGCGTGGTTGTCTTTTGTAAGCGAGAAAATGCGTATACTATACGTAAAGTGTCGCTATGGTATGCGTGTCACAGCTGCACTGTTTTTTCCTTGTTTACAGCACATAACAATCATGGCAACCTCTATTTGCGGTTATTTTCCAACTGGTAACCGTGGATTTTCGTAATTAGTATAGATAAAACTTTATTTTTGTATTAAAATTTAAGAAAAACAGGTGAGTGTTAATAATTTTTATTTTTATTTTTTTAAAGATTACTAGCAGTATGGATCACATACTACTAGTATTCCCTTTACCCCTCCTAGTAAGCTAAAATGCTTGTGTCAGGAGTGGGCCAAGCCAGTAGTCCAATGTCCGAGATTTGAACCCACGACTTGTTGTTCGTGAATCCAACGCCCGAACCACTGAGCTACTGACGCTTTTATAACACCTATTTATACTTTAATTAACACTAATATAAGTATAAATAGGTGTTTATACCTGGCGACCCTAAAGCTGCGGCTGACTGAGAGCTGGCAACCATTTTTTTTTCAATTCCTGACATTATTTTCTTTCAAATGTCGTAAAAATCATTAAAAATCATTAAAAAAATATATAGCTGCAAGTTACATTAACGAATTAATTATACTAAAATTAATTGCAGGTAATTGCGGCTCATTTTTGATAGGCAACCCATTCCTAATCCATGGTATACTTTCTAAACATTCATCTAAAATTAGTTGTATCAAAAAAACAAATACCTGCAGAATCGAGCAGTGGGAACCTGTACTATTACTAAGACTCCGCTGTCCGTCCATCCGTCTGTCTGTCACCAGTATATTACCGATCACGGTAATAGACTGAAATTTTTACAACAAATACTAAAAATAGAATAAACAATTAAGGGGGGACTCCCATATAATAAACGTGATTTCAACAAATTATTTTGCCAAATATTGGCACGGAACCCTTCGTGCGCAAGTCCGACTCGCACTTTGCTGGTTTTAACATATAAATCAGGTAGTCTATTAAATTATTTATTGAGCGTAAATTTTTCGAAATTTTAATGCGCAATTGTCTTCTTTGCATAAAAATAGATTATGAGGCTCAAAATCATCCAACAGATTATGTGAATACACTATAAGATATGTAACTCAGTTCAGGAGACGGACGCAGAATAAAGCGGGCAACGCTCCAGAATATACGATTTATGATCATCTCGATACCGATCTATAGATACTTCAGATAACCTCTCATGTTGCAGGAATGCATCTTCTTTAAAATTGGAAATGGATTTTTGTTCCTTATTACATTTGGGACATTTGAAATTGTAATATAATGTTTAAAATATTAAAATACAGCTACTCGTCCTCGATTTGCTGTTGGAAAATCTTTCTTTGGCCACTCACTAACTCACAGTTTATTTTTTCTTTTTTTTTTTAAATAGCAGTTAAGGGGGAAGCGAGCAGACGGCCCATCTGATGGTCACCGTCACCCATGGACATCGGCAATACAAGAGAGTGACTCTTGCTTTACCGATGCATTGCTGCCTCGAATGAAGAGAAGAATGCTACGGTTTGAGCGGTCCCTGAACGAGAACCCAGATTTCACTAGAACAGCATTAACGGGATGGGAGCGGGAGGGGAAAGTCTGGACCACATGGGGCTTGACCGGAACGCGTCAATGACTCTTGGCGGACGGATTCGCGTGCTGGTGGTCGCAAGTCAGTCGTGGAACAGATCCCCTACCACCAAGGGCTTACTGGGTTACTCGGCTCTTACGAGATGCTCTCCCAGCGGAAGAGGGGAATAGTATTCTAACCCATCCCTTCACGGGTTGGGTGTACTCATCAACTCATCCATTTTCTTATTTATCTACGCATCCATTCTCTTACAGACTTATTATCTGATCAATACTCAACTACTCTTCACTTGCATACTGTCTACACCTATCCATTCACCCACTTCATGTACATCCAAAATCATAAAAAAATTCATAGAAAAAGATTTTTAAAGTATCTGTGTCCCAAATCTCATCTAAATCGGTTCGGCCATTTTGCGTGATTGTGTAACAAACATTGAAATATCCAAACTTTCACATTTATAATTTTATAAAGATAGATTTAAATTAATTATTAATTTCAACTTTCTTAAACTATGTTGGGCTAGTATTAGAATCTATTAACATTACCTCTTGCAATTAAAGGTTTTCTATAACCGATACACGTCCCCAATAATAATAATAATAATGATCTGGAAAACATTAAACACAAGATATCAGCACAATTATCGGCTGATTATGATAATGCTCTATAAGAAGTATGCCTGGAGGCAGACGACGAGGGAATTTTAAGCATTCTTGTACGTACTACGTACGTAAATAATATACTTATAATTTACTAGATCTACCCTCGCTTCGAATAGGTAGTAATAACGTAAAGTAATCTTAACATCATATTCTATTTTTTAATTTATTTTTTATGACAGTTAAGGGACAAACGAGCGGACTGTCCTGCTGATGGAAAGTGGCCACCGTCGTCCATGAACATCGGCAAAACTAAAGGGTATCTCTTGTTTTGCCAATGCGTTGCCGCCTCGATGATACAGTGAGTAGGGGGAGCGAAGAGAAGGGTTCAGCGGTTTCAGTAGACTCTAAGCACGAACCCGGTGTTCATTGGAACCTCAGCATTAATGGGATAAAAGAGAAAGCGTGTAGATCTGGCCTACATGTGGCTCACCCGGAATGTGTCAGGGAAGCCAGCCAGTAGTGGGAACTGATCCCCTGCCACCAATGGGGGTGCTGGATTACTCGCCTCTTACAAGATGCTCTCCCAGCGACAGAGGGGAATTGTATTCTAACCCGTCCCCTCACGGGTAATTACCTTCTTTGATCTGCTTTGAATAGCTCTCTTCTGTTATGTTCTGCTAACTTTGGTTATACTTAGCGTTGCTTTATTATATTCTGCTATGCATGTTCTGCTATCTCTTGCTATTCTCAGCTATGCTCTGTTGTATTCTCCTATGCATAGTTATATTCTGCCATTGTCAGCTATAATCAGGTGTGCTTTTTTGTGTTCTGCTATGCTATAGATATTTTTGCTTTGCTTTTATGTTCTGCTGTAGCACCTGCTTTGCAATTTGCTAAGCTTAACAGAATGAAACAGATAGATAACATTAAAGTAGATAGAAAAAATATCATGAGTTAGTTTTTTCATGTGTCTTACTAATATTATAAAAGTGAACGTTTGTTTCTTACTCAATCATGTGAAAACAGCTAAACGGGTTTCAATTAAATTTGGCACAAAGATAATTTATAATCTGGATTATCACATAGGCTACTTTTTATACCGGGAAATACAGAGTTTCTATGGGATAATAAAAATTTTTTTAAACCTTTGCGAAGCTGGGACCGTTCGAGTAGTATGTCTAGAAAAATAGATATGTAGAAAATTGTGATTAATTTTATAACACTAGAAATAACTCTGAAGCTATCCTTTGCAATATAAATTCCATTGTAGCGAAAAATTGTTAAATTAAGAGACGATAAACGGTCAGAATGTAAACTATGTAGACACTGGACTACAGGTTTCATAAAGCTTCATTAACGTTGTAATTGAATGCTTTAGAACACTTACTTTTAGTTTACGAATTATTCAGATCATTTTGAAATAGACTCTGAGATACAGTGACCCATTGATAGCTAAGTCCTCCCTTCGGTAAGTTATCGAACATATTCCTATTATAGATGACTAAGCTATTATTACATTTTTTCTTTTTTATGTAAATTAGATATTCCATTTTAGATTTTTTGGGATATGAAAAAAAGCTTTTGTGAAAAATAAGAAGTGTGTATTAAATATCTTAATTTTTTTAAGTCTGATTTTTTTCATCAAAGAGCTTGTGGTCCATATTAAAAAATAGTAACAATAATATAGACATTTATAAATTTTTAGGATTGCTGTGTTTGCATCCATATCAGATTAAAACAGCTGAACCAATTTTGAAGTTTGGTTTATAAGACATATTTTTATCCCGAAAAAAGGTACTGTTTCTGTGAGATAGAAGAATAATACAAAATTTTGTACGAAATCACGCGAGTCGGCTTGTTATTGAAAATTCATTTTTAACCCTGTGTGTACACAGAGTGACAGATTGACGTGATATTTGCATAGAGATAACTTAAGATTCTAAAAGAAACATAAGCTACATTTCATCCCAGCAAAATAACAGTTCTTGGGGGATTAAAATAAAATATTTGTACAAAGCAAAATATTGAAATTATAAGTTTTGAGTAATAAATAGCTTCTCTCTCGTTTCCTTTAATACCTATTATTTTTTATGCTATTTTTGTCAAACTAGTATTCCCTTTACCCCTCCTAGTAAGCTAAAATGCTTGTGTCAGGAGTGGGCCACGCCAGTAGTCCAATTCCGGGAGTTGAACCCATGACTTCATCATCATCACGACCCTTCAATGGCCCACTGGTTAGCCGGGTCTCCTCCTCAGAATGAGGAGGGTGGGTATTAGGCCATAGAGACACACCTTTGAGAACTTTTTGAGAACTCGTAGGAGTGCAGGTTTCCTCACGATGTTTTCCTTCACCGTTAAAGCAAGTGATATTTAATTGCTTAAAACACACATAACTCAGGGTTAGAGGTGTGTGCCTAGGATCGAACCTCGGACCTCCCGAGTAAGACTTGAAGTCTCAACTACTGGGCCATCACTGCTTTGAACCCACGACTTATCCATCGTGAATCCACCAAAAAAAAAAAATAAATTTGGACAACTGTATACATCTCCTCTGTATCCAGGTCTATAATGCCTCAGTTTTTCGACTCGACTCAAATTTAGAGCGTCAACCACGTTTGTTTGAGTTTTGCTCAAAGTTATTTAATTAAGTCGAGGTTTACCTTTCTACGCTAATACTTTACCCCTTACACCTCAACCCTCACCCCCTCACCCCATCACCATCGCCCTTGATTTAAAAGCGCCCTCATTGAACTAAGTTAATTACAGCCTTTGTTTTTGCTTCATTTTACCCTTTGATGTATTAACGTAATGTTAAGCGCTTCGAACACTATAGATTTTCTGAATAAAATCGAATTTGTTATCTTTAATCCTTTCCATAGACTATAAGATCGACATCTGTGACTGAAAAGTTCTCTCCATCTTTTCCTTGGTCTTCCTTTCCTCATTTTACTATACCTCTTTTTTACCGAGGGATATAAAAGTGATAGCAACACTTTTGAATATGTCTATCTTTGACTTTGACCTCGCACGGTTTCTCTACTATAATATGCTTGTATTATACATATAAACTTTCCTCTTGAATCACTCTATCTATTGGTAAAAATTGCATTAAAATCCATTGAGTAGTTTAAAAGATCTAAGCGAATACACAGCGGAAGCAACTTCATTTTATTTAACAGCCGAAATATATACTCAATCCAAAATCATTGAATTTTGGATTAAAAACAGAATGCAATCCTGGTGGTCTGACATTGTTACGGTAGTTTAAAATAGTTCTGGTGGTTTGGTTTAGTGTGGTAGTTAAAGTTGTGAGGTACATGTAGCCTTACATCATAGTTGCTTTAGTCCATATATCCCATGGGAAAATTAAAAATTATTTTATTATAAATTAATTTTTAATTTTCATACATCGATATATTGAAAATTGTTTTTTTTTAAATCTCTGTAGGTAATTAATATAGTTAATTTCATCTATAATAAAAGTAAATATCCAATAAGTACTATATTTAGTGAAGTAAATATAAAGTAATTGTGCTCGTTCCAGTGACAATTGTACTCTAGGAGCGTGTCTGGTGAACACGAGCTGAGCAACGAGCAACGGGACGTGATTGTTTATTCAAAACCGCGTCTGTTTCAAACTTTACGCGACTCTTGATCAAATTAAACTTAAGCATTTCGCGTGAATTCGGAACGAGATGTCATCTTATGCTCTAAGATCTGGTACATTTATTCAGTATTACCAATTTAGCTAAACCTACTTATTTTGACACATCCGTCAGCTACAAACTCCAAAATGTTTTAAGCTATATTTAAAAGCTATACTTGTTTAACTATTACATACTTATTCATCTTTCAACAAGTTCACAAAAATATTTTACAAGAGATTTTCTAAGACAATAGAGGTCTGTTGACCACACTAGTCGTATTCGTGCACTACATGTTATATGAATTTAATAGGTTACTAATAATTAAAGCTGAGAAAGAATTGTCTCTGTGAGTAGTCTTGGGTTTTATTTCCTGATTACTTCTGACACAATTAATTCACAAATCACAACTCATACGCATTATAACGCCACTTGTAATCAAACAAGAATTTTTAGATAAGTCGTCAGAGGTAAGTGAAGCTATGGGTGAAGGCGATAAGTGATTGGCTGTTTTTATCTGGTAAAAAACTTATAGTTAATAATAAAGTGTCTGTACCAGCAAGTCATTTAATATGTATTGGACTGTATTCAAAGAATTACACGATATCCAGTGAGTACATGCAGAAAAATCCAAAGCCTACTCACCAGCCACCATTTACTCGTGATCTTCTTAGTCGGCGCCGACAATGCTCCAGAGTTATGTGAAATGACGAATATACACTTCACTAATTATATTTTTTATTAATTTTCGAAAAATATGTGTTGCTACTATGACGATTTTCGAGCGAACAGAGTGAGAGCAATGGCGTCTGCTATCTACCCTCACTGGATTTTTATAAATCTAATTATTATTTTACTACCGACAAAATATGTTATGATAAATAATTATGACGCCAATGTTGCTATTGTATTACGAAAGTTGTATTTAACAAAAAAACGAAAATAAAAGTAATTCAATTAATTAAAAAAATTAATTATATTGAATAGATCTAAATTATTAAAGCTAATACGCGGGTTGAATAGTGTCGCATCTCATACATATTAAATTAATTTTTCTAAATGGCCTCTACGCTTTGGATACGACTCCTCGCACGCCTTGCAAAGTTCCGGGTCACTGTTGACTTGTGATTGTAAAAGACATAAGTGATTTACATCTTTGTTATGATAGCTTAATTGGAACAAGTTAAATTAAAAAATAGATAGTGTTAACTCAACTGAGACATATAAAACTCAATGTTATAGTAACTAGTATATTTAAGGTTAAAACAAATTCTTCACACCACCTCTTAGCCTATACATGGAAAACATTCAAGATGTAGATATCGTAGACGTCGCTTTTAATTCGTTTTGCTAATTTTCTTACATTTTGTTACGAACATTTTCTTCTTCTTTAAATAAAACTTTACTTTTATAGGAATAAGTAGCTTTTAAGCTACTCATAAAATTGCTTTTTAAATAAACTTTTAAATTGTAGAATTTTGAAAGTATATTTAATTACGTTTCACTGTCATCATTCAGTTTATTCTGTTTCATCGATGCATTTTGGAAAACAATTTTCTGAATATTTCTTTCTATTTACGATTTAAAACTATGTAGAATAATGCTACTGCTGAAAAATCTTATTAAAAAATTAGGACATAGTCTTAACCTTAAGAGTAGTTTCATAGAGTGAATATTGACTGTCTTTGCGAAGTGTAAGAAAGTGGTTGACTATCACAGGAGTCGTTAACATTGTTACTTACATAGGTGTACTGTAAAAGAACTCGTACTACGCACTGAGTTTACAAAACTTTCATATTTAGGCTACCACCAATAGAATCGCTTCATTTGATACACTCTGAGCGAGGCTTAGTAACACATCCTTTGTTCTCTCTGGTGGAAACGGAGCCTAATAGTTTATATAGAATAGAGAATCAAGTTTATTGTTTTCTTTTATAGATCACATTTCATTAGGATTAGTTTTATCAAGCGTTTAAGAAGAATGCTTTCTATTGACGAGTAGCATTTTATACGAGTGTTTTACTTTAACAAATTTCAGCACTACAACCTAAGTAGGTAATAGAATAAGTGAGGTAAGCAAACCGTCACGTCGTGGCGTGTAGTGTTGTGTAGTGGTGTGTAGTAGCTGCGGTGATACATAGCGCGGACTGTGGACGGTACCGCTTAACAAATGTTCGGTGTAAATAGCGACGAGTGCACTTGAAATACACTCAGACTTGAGACCAGTGTACACAGGGACACTATCTTTATTTTATAATATAAACTAGAGGGCTGCCCTCGCTTCGCTCCGGGTATTTAAAACAATATTATAATTGATGTCCTTAAATTGTCACGCTGTAATTGTGTAGTTTTTTATTATTTGAAAAAAGGGAGAGTGAGAAAAAGTTATAAAAAGAAAAATAATAGAAACAAAAATAAAAGAAAAGCCATAGATGTTAAGAGAGGGAGGACAGAGCAAAAATAAAAAAAAAGGTGTGTGTGCGATTCACACACGATAGAAGTGAAACTTCAGTAAATCGACAAAAGAATGAGGTGAATATATATAATAATATAAAATAGTATGTATATTTCTGTCTCATTCTTTCCTACACATTTTTGTATTTGTGTCTCTTACCTGTCGTTTTGTATATTTCTGTCTCATTCTTTCCTACACATTTTTGTATTTGTGTCTCTTACCTGTCGTTTTTTCCGTTGCATCCGGTTTGAAATCACAACGATTCTAAAGAAGTTTCACTTCAAAATTGAATAGGTAAAGGACAGAGAGAGAGAATTAAAGAGAGAAGATGAGAGATAATGATAGTATTATAACAGGAAGAGAAACGGAAACACTATAGACTTCTCTCAGTGAAAAATTTAAAAAATCGGATTTTCAGCAACAAAATGAACATATTCTATTAATTAAAAAATTTATATGGCAACACTAAATTACCTTTGTCACTCACGAATAGTGTAGTTTTCTATCAGTGGATATTTTTTTAAATCGGATTTGTTGTTCCTGAGAAACTCTTCAATTTACAAAATGGCCACCTTATGGCACTTAAATGGCCATATCTTTTTTATTAATGTATTTATGGCAACACCACATAGCCTATGTTACCCGGAAAGGATGTAGCTTCCTATCGGTGAAAGAATTTTCAAAATTGATTCAGTACTATTCGCAACAAACAAACATACAAATCTTTCCTCTTTATATAATAGTATAGATATAGATTACTACATTGCAATCTAAAGAAAACTAAATTACACTCTGTCCAATATAACTCAATCGATGATAGTCGTCATCGCAAAACACGCATATGAAATACCGTATTTTGCGACAGTGAAATGTATAGAGACAATTATCATACTTTATTGGCAAATGTAACTAATGGTTCGAGTAATTTAATCGAGTCGTTAAAGCAAGAAAAATAAAGAGTCCGAATCAGACTTTGATAATGACGATTTGGGCTGTGAAACATTTGGATTTGTTTGAAACATTCAGTAACTTTAGTTGGAGTATCGATAATTATATCGATTTTATCCTAAGGTTTAGTTATGTCAAAGTGACAAGCTGTCATCGATGAAGCTATGATGGATAGAGTATAAATTTAATATTCATAATTTTAGTTATCACGCGTAAGTTCAAGATCGTATTTCCCCTAATTTTTTTTTTTAAAGATTACTAGCAGTTTGGATCACATACTACTAGTATTCCCTTTACCCCTCCTAGTAAGCTTGCATGCTTGTGTCAGGAGTGGGCCACGCCAGTAGTTCACTGTCCGGGATTTGAACCCACGACCTCTCGATCGTGAATCCAACGCCCGAACCACTGAGCTACTGACGCTTCAATTCTCATTCACTATTGGATTTTCTGTATTTTTTTTTATTCGAAGTGCTAGTATGCCTACTTCTTAACATTAGCTTAGTAAAAAGAGAGGAAAGGAGACGCCGCCATCTTGTGTCTACTTTAAAACTTTGCTCACAGTGAATGCTATTTGACTTGAAATAGTACTCTGTCTCAATAAGTCCAACGTAATCAAGTGATTGCATACAATAAACATTGTCTAAAGTAGTTTCTTTTGGATTATAAATACATACCAAAAATTTATATTTGAAATCTGTTGTGTGATTGAATATGGATTCTATTTTCAATCCATAATCCTGCCCTTAGATTCTATGTCTCCGTTACCGAGGAACACGTGAGTTATACAGAAGTTGATGGTGAGTATTACCAGGGTCATGAGCTCCAGGCACTGCTCGTTTTCCTATCTATAGTACATGTATATATATTATCGGCTTACAATTTTAGTATAAACTCAAATTGAAATACTTTTGTTAATGAATTGGTTTGAAAATGGATAAATAATAAATTATCGGTTGACAGTTTGGACAATAGGTTTTAATTGCTTTGCGTATGTTGTATTGGAAATTGGATTTTGGACTTTAATCATTAAAGATTAATTAAAAAAATTATATTCATTAAAACGATTGACAATTAGTTGGAGGTCTCTTATTTGGCTTCGAGAGGATTCCTATTGTATCTTCGAAACCACCTATTTAGTTGAGTTATCCCTACAACAAGTAGTAAAAGAGTTTATTCAAATTTTAATAAGACAATATACAGGATTTCCCAGAACTCAACGTCAAGCCGAAACAGGGTGACAGAATTGATTGTAACTATCATGAAAAAAAAAAAATCTATCCCATGCGGTTTGTAAATTATGGGCATTTAAGAAAAACCTAGAAAAATGGTCAAACTGTGACCATTTTTCGGTTATTGTGGTTAATTTTAATTATTTTTGTTCATTTAATCTTTGGAACCGTAACCCTAAATAACATTTCTAGAACCACAGTCAAAAATAATAACACAATTGCCCCATGTTTTCTAGAATTCAGACTATTTGTTAAACTAATCTTCACCCGTGAGGGGACGGGTTAGAATACTATTCCCCTCTGCCGCTGGGAGAGCATCTCGAAAGAGCCGAGTAACCCAGCGCCTACTTGGTGGTAGGGGATCTGTTCTCCGACTGGCTTGCGATCACCAGCATGCGAATCCAATCGCTGCAGCCGCATGTGAGCCAGACATATCCCCTCCCTCTCCCATCCCATTAATGCTGTAGGTCTAGTGGACTCTGGGTTCTTGCCTAGGGTCCGCTGAATCCGCATCATTTTTCTTCTTCATTCCCCCTTCCCACTCTACCTTCGGGGATGCAACGCATCGACAAAACGAGAGAGTGTTTCTTGTTTTTCCGATGTCCATGGGCGATGGTTGCCACTTACAATCAGGTGGACCATCTCCTCATTTGCACCTTATCTATTATAAAAAAAAAAAACTATGAATTTAAAATTTTCAAAATTAGTTGACTTTGAAAGGCCCTCCTTTAAAAAAAATGTACTTAAGTGTCTTGGCAAGTGCCGTTAAAAGTTCGCGCATTTAATCAGGATTTTAAAATGGTACAATACTTGTTAGTTTCATACTAAAACAAAACGAGTAAAAAAAAAAACCTCAAGTAACCCGATTTTTGTTAACCTCTGCACAGTTGTCAAGTGGTCTCGCACGACGATCATCAAAATTGTGTGTCTAAAGTGCATATAATAGTTTCGAAAAATCTTACATACATTTATATGTACTTCTTTATTCTTTTTCCGCTATATAAATATTTTTTAGGTATTAAAAGACATCAGGTAGCTAATACTAGAGACTAGGCGCAGCTTCACATGCTCATGACATGATTATTTTAAAAAAAAGTAGTGTTACAATTAGATCCATAAACTCTATGAATAAACTTCTAATTTTATAAATTATTTAATATTTTGAAAATATAAGTTTTTCTGTATACCCTCACCTTTACAGTAACCACAATGATACATCACAGCAGGTGCCCCTTGCTGCTGATGGAGACGAAGGAGAATAGGAATTGAAATCTACAAATCTTTAGAACAAACGCTGGAAACCTGCATACATACAACACGTCACACAGATTTATTGATATCATTTTGTCTATCGGTAGTAGAATTATTTTAAGAGCTGTCTTCGCTGCTCTGAGGTATTCTTAGTACTTGCAGGTAGTTTATTTTATCTTATTCATCATTCGTTTTGGTAGGATTGAGTTATTCAAGTGATATCGCGCAGTACATATTAAACTTTAAGACTAATAGTGTAGTGTTGTTCGGTGGTGTGGTGCTAGGCCTCCGTTATCGAAGTACGTGAGTAAATTACATTATTATTTTAATATTCAGTAGCGAGGTCGAGCAGTGGAAGTGAGAGTAAAAGACGTCTTTAAACCCGCTCCTGGGACTCAAGCCCCAGGCACTACACACTGCTTTGCGTAGCTCCCATACTCTTAACAGGATGACAAGTAATATAGAGTCGAGTTATACAGAATATGCTCTGTAATTATCAATATATATAAAAGATAGTCTGGGGATTGTGCCCCTGTTGCACGCTTAGGCAAGTTTAAATGCATTAAAGGTCGTCTTAACAATTAATATATTAATATATTTTTCGTGATTTTTATTTTTACCAGTCCGGAATTTTTATTATTTTTTCGCATAAGCATCAATTATTGTAGAATAAAACGTAGCCTATTGTGGTCTATATGTCATCTCTATACAAAAAAATCACGTCGATCTGTCGCTTTATATACAGCGTAAAGGAAAGACAAACCAACAAACATACTTTCGACTTTACAATATATACGGATATGGATTAATAAACAGTAAAAAAACCAATCTACATTGAAATCCTAACCTGTAACATCCCTTCACAATCAGTGAAGCAGAATAAGACACGTAATCAGCCATCTGTCGAGTGTCGCCTGTGACGCGCAATCACTCCCTCTCCCTCTCCCTCTCCCACACTCACCCCCACTCCCTCACACGCTCCTATATCAGGGTAACCGACCAAGCGGAATTATTGGAATAAAAACATTTGCAAATTCAATTCAGTTTTTTTCTTTTCTTATGTATCGAATGGGGTTTAGTGAACTAGAAAAAGTAAGGGTTGTTTTTTTTAAATGGCCTTATGGTTTATCTAATATTTGAACTAGTCAACACACCTAGCTTTGCACGTAAGCATTTAATGCGTGTACTTACTGATAATTAACAAAAAAAATATTTTTTAATATATTGCTATATAAAACTATTGCGATGTTCATTAAACGTTTTATTATTGTCCTGCAGGAACTAGGAATTTTTACAGGATGAAAAGTAGCTTATGTTTAATCCAGGATATAAAGTATTTGTGTTTTAAATTTCATCGAATTTTGTTCAGTCGTTTGTGAGTAACGATCATCCAAAAATCCTAACATGCAAACAAACCTGAAAATGTAGTTAAATTTTTTATATAATAATAATTCTTTATTTCTTTCCAAGTTACATATATCTGTTACATTTTTTGAGACCTTCTATTAAGGATAATAATTAATATACATACCTTAACCTAACCTTTTTGAAGTCGGTTAAAAATACCTGTGACAGGAGGCCTCGCTTTTCCATTACATTGAGTTGTCTGCTTATGGAAACGTAATACTAAGACAATGTTTTAAACTTAAATTACTTGCTAACAATACAACGTGTGTGTGTGTGTGTGTGTGCGTGTGTGTGTGTGTGTGTGTGTGTTTGTGTGCAGCGTTTATTCTTGTGGTAGTAGTCTTTCTGTTTCGTCTTAGGTAAGACGTTTTAGCCATGTACTTAAAATATTTTTAACTTCATATTTTTTATAGGGTATATGTTTAATAATATCTTGTTGATTTTGTTGTACAAGTAACATGATAACGTTAAATATTAAATTAAAAAATTAAACTGAAAAACGAACGTTCTTAATTAATAATATTATTTATTATTCTAGAGCCTGTAAGTAAATTTATAACATAATTTAAAAATGTGAGATCCGTGTGAGAGAATGTGAATACGTGAGGGGACGGTTTAGAATACTATTCCCCTCTGCCGCTGGGAGAGCATCTCGAAAGAGCCGAGTAACCTAGCACCCCCTTGGTGGTCGGGGATCTGTTCCCCGACTGGCTTGCGACCACCAGCATGCGAATCCAACCGCCAAGTGTCATAGACGCGTTCCGGTTGAGTCGCATGTGGGCCAGCCTTACCCCCTCCCTCTCCCATCCCATTAATGCTGTGGGTCTAGGGGACTCTAGGCTCTTGCCTAGGGTCCGCTGAATCCGCATCATTTTTCTAGGATGATTCGAGGATTCTTCGGGGATGCAACGCATCGACAAAACGAGAGAGTAACTCTTGTTTTTCTGATGTCCATGGGCGATGGTTGCTATTTACCATCAGGTGGACCATCTGCTCGTTTGCACCGTCACACCATCACCATCGTTGTATTGCTATTATAAAAAAAAAATATGTGTAGGTATTTCCACTTTTTTTTTAAATGTCTTTGTAACTTTTTCTAATATTTTTCTGTAGAATTCTGGTTTAGGAATCAAAGATAGTAATATAATTAAATAAAATGATCTATGATTACAATATACTCAACCTTTTTTCTGATTTTATAAACCCATCTAAATCTTCCAATATTACATAAAACCTAAATAAACTCATAAACTAATGATGTATATCGGATAGTGTTGCGTAATAACAATTGGTCCTTATTCCTAGAAAATCGGGCGAAATCTCTCAAAGTAACAGACGCTGTCACTTAATACCTCTCTAATTGTTTACTTTCTTCTTTGCTACTTACTGCTCTCTCTAGTCGCTTAATTGAATTTCTTTTTGTTTATATTCTCTTTATTTTAGATACTTTACATCATTAATAAAAGCTTAACAATAAGCAGAGATTGCAATCCGGAAAATCCGGACCGAATATCCAAGGGATCCGGCCTAATCAATTACTTACTTAGTTATTTTTATTATTCTCTATTGCTACTTCTTCATCATGATCACAACCCGCTAATGGCTCACTGCTGAGCCGGGTCACTTCCTCAGAATGAGTGGCCATAGTCCACCACGCTGGCACAGAGCGGGTTGGCAGACTTCACAAACCTTTGAGAACTTTAGTAAACTCTCAGGAGTGTAGGTTTCCTCTCAATGTTTTCCTTCACCGTTAAAATTGACTCAAGACTTCGGCATGTTTAATTGTCTAGTCTAGTAAGCAACCAAAAGATGGCATGATAAAATAAAAATCAGGTAAGTTATAATCTTAGATTAGAGTGATAATCATTGAGTCTCTTGATACTTCTACTATTATTATTTTTTCTATTGGTTATTTTTATTATTTTACATAGTTATTTTTTTTCTATGGTACTGGTTGCACCTTGCAAACGAGCAGATGATCCACCTGATGGTAGGTGGACACCATCACCCATTGACATCGACAAAACTAGAGATACTTTCGTTTTGTCGATGCGTTGCATCCTCAAAGATAGAGTGGGGAGGGGAATTAAAGAAGAAAAAAAATAAATTAATGGGATGGGAGAAGGAGGGAGTAAGACACTTGGCGGTCGGATTAGCACGTTGGTGGTCGCTAGCCAGTAGGGAAACAGATTCCCTACAACCAAGGGGGAGATAGGTTCCTCGCCTCTTATGAGATGCGGGTTAAAAGGACAAGACTATAATTAAGTAGTGTGGAAAAGATGTGACATTTATCTTCGGGTTACGCAATAATATTTAAGTTACAAATTAACAATGGTTTTTAGAACTTAGTTAAATATCACAGGGTACTAAAAATTCAACCGATTTCCATAGAAAGTTATTATTCCTGCAATCAATACATTTTCTTGTTATGACTAGACAGTAGACTCGTCAATATATTCCTGATCACGAACCTTCTCTCCTTCCATGTCACATAATAAATAATATATGCGCTTTGAGTTTAAAAGTAATGTTTTTTTTCTGAACATGTATGGAAAGGAATTACTCCCGAAACACAGTTTCCTAGTTCGGAAGTTAAGGCTTCAATTGTACTGTTAGTCTTGTCATTAAAAAATAAAAAAAAAAATAGTTCTTTATTTCACATACCTTTCCCACTTACGTATTAGATTTAATACGGTCTGTGATGTAGTACAGTAAAAATTGTTTAATTTAATTCAAGTATAATAGGGTTTAACCTGCCCTTAAATCACAAATCCCAGGCTCTGTACGGATTTTTATCGGTATGGAGTGTCTATTAATTTAGTATACCTACTGTTAATTATGATATTGGTAACATTAATTTGAGTTGCATTCTGTTATTTTTTGTGTTAATCATACTAATTTGGTATCCTGTTAGCTATAATGTTGGTAGCATTGATTTGAGTAACATCCTGTTAGCTATAATGTTGGTAGCATTGATTTGAGTAACATCCTGTTAGCTATAATGTTGGTAGAATTGATTTGAGTAACATCCTGTTAGCTATAATGTTGGTAGCATTGATTTGAGTAACATCCTGTTAGCTATAATGTTGGTAGAATTGATTTGAGTAAAATTCTGTTAGCTATAATGTTGGTAGCATTGATTTGAGTAACATCCTGTTACCTATAATGTTGGTAGAATTGATTTGAGTAAAATCCTGTTAGCTATAATGTTGGTAGAATTGATTTGAGTAACATCCTGCTAGTTGTAATGTTGGTAGCATTGATTTGAGTAACATCCTGTTACCTATAATGTTGGTAGAATTGATTTGAGTAAAATCCTGTTAGCTATAATGTTGGTAGAATTGATTTGAGTAACATCCTGTTAGCTATAATGTTGGTAGCATTGATTTGAGTAACATTCTGTTAGCTATAATGTTGGTAGAATTGATTTGAGTAACATCCTGTTAGCTATAATGTTGGTAGCATTGATTTGAGTAACATCCTGTTAGCTATAATGTTGGTAGCATTGATTTGAGTAACATCCTGTTAGCTATAATGTTGGTAGAATTGATTTGAGTAAAATTCTGTTAGCTATAATGTTGGTAGCATTGATTTGAGTAACATCCTGTTAGCTATAATGTTGGTAGAATTGATTTGAGTAAAATTCTGTTAGCTATAATGTTGGTAGCATTGATTTGAGTAACATCCTGTTACCTATAATGTTGGTAGAATTGATTTGAGTAAAATCCTGTTAGCTATAATGTTGGTAGAATTGATTTGAGTAACATCCTGCTAGTTGTAATGTTGGTAGCATTGATTTGAGTAACATCCTGTTACCTATAATGTTGGTAGAATTGATTTGAGTAAAATCCTGTTAGCTATAATGTTGGTAGAATTGATTTGAGTAACATCCTGTTAGCTATAATGTTGGTAGCATTGATTTGAGTAACATTCTGTTAGCTATAATGTTGGTAGCATTGATTTGAGTAACATCCTGTTAGCTATAATGTTGGTAGCATTGATTTGAGTAACATCCTGTTAGCTTTAATGTTGGTAGCATTGATTTGAGTAACATCCTGTTAGCTTTAATGTTGGTAGCATTGATTTGAGTAACATCCTGTTAGCTATAATGTTGGTAGCATTGATTTGAGTAACATCCTGTTAGCTTTAATGTTGGTAGCATTGATTTGAGTAACATCCTGCTAGTTGTAATGTTGGTAGCATTGATTTGAGTAACATCCTGTTAGCTATAATGTTAGTAACATGAATTTCAGTAGCATTTTAACTTTTTGAATGTTGGACAACTGATAAACGTCAAATAAAGTAATAGGGATTGCAGTTGGTCAGAGTTTAAAGTGTAACCCCCAGGGGGATATTCTAGCCAAGCCGTCATACTGTCAGTCTACACTACGTACCGCCGTACATATAGATATTATTGGTTACAAGAGACAGTATATAACAGTGTATTGAATAATTGAGAAAACTCATAAAATGGCTTATATATTTTAGTATAGGCCAATAATCCAATGATCATAAAAGCGGTGTAAACCCTCCTATCCTCCTCTATCCCACTGCTCCACTAAAATGATATCTAATTTGATGTGCCCATAAAAACTTTGGGATAACGCTTTAATAGTTTATCCTTTAAATCTTCGTTGTAATTGGATCCAGAGTCCAGACCGTCACACTATGATAACGGTGGAACATCATAAATATAACTTTAAGGCGGAAAAGATAAACAAGGCTCTCTATAAAGTCTTTTAAAGTTTAGTGTCAAATAGATATAAACAAACAGACAATAAACTATTTTAAAGTAATCCTATTGAAGACATGTTGACTAATTTCCAAAGATATAAAAAGTTACACAGCTTGACATGTATTTCATCTCTTATTTTAACCCCTTAAAGCCCTTTTTTCGCGATAAAACGTAGCCTATGTCTTTCCCAAAGCTCTTGTCTTTCTCTGTTTAAAATTTCATCAAAATCGGTTCACCGGTTTAAGCGTAAAAACGTTACAAAGAGACAGAGTTAGTTTCGCATTTATTATTAAAATATTAAAGTTAGGAATTTTAATATTTAAATCAGTGCTACCTACTGACTATTAAATTTGAAAAAATCATCCAAATTAAAATAGTTAAGGAACTCAGTGGTCGGATAAAATCATAGAAACATTCTGTAAATGAGGGAAAATATATTAAAAAAAAATTAGCATTTGTTTTGAATATATATATGTCGGAAGCTATTAAAAAGGATATAGATGGATGGCCTGTCTCATAAGCTATACGGGCAGGATATAACTAACGTTATGATCTCGTACTACTCTGACTAGTACTATTCTGACAGTAACTATTATGACAGGAACTATTGTGACAGGAAACCAAGCAGTGCCTTGGACTTGTGACCAAGGTGAAGGCTTAAGGATATCCTTTAAATGATCATAACACTCACCTCCACTGCTTAGTTTCATTGTTTAATCTTAAGATTAGACTAACATTAACCTAACCTAACTCAAGGCTAACCTAACCTAAACCTAACTCACACCTCCGACATATATATATATAAAATCTTATCCTTAAGGGCCTTCCTAGCCGAGAGCGTGGAGCGGGAACAGCGCGTCACATGTGATTGGTTCTTATGCGACGTTTCAGTTCCCGGGCGTCTACTATTTGTCAAAAGATGGAACTGCCATTACAGGCGCGTGCCTGCTGCTGCGTAGCATGCTTGCAATACGCAACTTTTTCCCACTATTTATTCTCAAATCTAAAGTTAGCTGCCGGCTACTATAGCTATTTCTGAAACAAAGTAAACTTTTATATTTCCATTCCACTTAGTTTTTAACTGAACTGAATCCATTGTTCTTACCAAGTGATTGCTAACAAAAATCAAATAAAACTCACTGGAAACTTCAGTAGAAGGCCTCGACCTGTAAGTCCGTTTCGTACTTGACCGGATTTATTTCCGCCCATAAAACAAAATGAACTTTAAAATATTAAAAGGCATTCGCTATTAGTATTTTATGTGGTTAAGGAATATTAGATGACACGACCGTGCGATACGACGTACGATATTCCTTTCTATTAATAGTTACGAATATTTGTTGACATTTTTGTAGGCTTCATTATCTTCAATCTTATCTTTATCTCCGCGCTGGTGTCTGCATTTACACCAGAGAGAAACGAGTGTGTTTTTTAAGAACCAATAGAATCGTTAAATTTGACAGACTGAGCGAGGTGAAAGCTATTTTATTTGATCTTAACAAACACATCCTTCATTATACCATGATGATTATACTTGATATATGCTTACCTACCTACCTTCTTTATACCTGATTATACATGAAATATGGTTACCTACCTATCTTCATTATATCTCATAGTACTTGAAATATGCTTACCTACCTATCTTCATTATAACTGATTATACTTGAAATATGCTTACCTACCTATCTTCATTATAACTGATTATACTTGAAATATGCTTACCTACCTATCTTCATTATATCTCATAGTACTTGAAATATGCTTACCTACCTATCTTCATTATAACTGATTATACTTGAAATATGCTTACCTACCTATCTTCATTATACCTGATTATACATGAAATTTGCTTACCTACCTATCTTCATTATATCTGATTATACTTGAAATATGCTTACCTACCTATCTTCATTATAACTGATTATACTTGAAATATGCTTACCTACCTATCTTCATTATACCTGATTATACATGAAAATGTTTTTGGTGGGATTACTATTTCTGATTAACATCTAAAAAGCAAAAACATGATACCCTTGTGTATTATAATAATAAAAAATATTAGAATAGTCGCAAGGTATAAAAGCTATAGCAGGAGATCCGCTGCGTTAGGGATCTTTTCCGATTTGTATGAATTTAGCAGAAGTGTGTTGATACGCTAGGGCCGAGCTGATGCGCTGCCCTGCGCGCGATAAGACACGGCTAATTGTGTGCGGAGATAGCCAGGCGAGGTGTTCCAGTTCCAGCTTCCGGTCTCTAGTACCGGATACTGCACAGTGTACACCCGCATTATGAAACGTTCACTGGACTTGTTGACGGATTTTTAAAAAAATGATTATTGAAAATATATAATGCCTGACATTACTAATTTTTTTTCGAGATTTTCCATAATCCTTCAAAATTATCATTTTGACAACTTATTTTCAATCGTTTTTGTTTTTCAAAAATGAAACTTGTTATCAAAAGATCAAAGAACATGATCCATTATTTAATCATATATGTCGGGGATTTTAAAACGATGTGAAAGGAGATGGAAGGAGGGAGATGGGGAATATTGGGGAACACTAAAAGGGGGTGATGGTATTGAATGGAATATTGGGTAAACGCAATGTAGATACTGAACCCATAAATATCAATCAAATATGATCAAATATGATCTCTAACATCAAATATGATCTCTAACAATTACGAGAGAAACCTAAGCAGTGCTTTGGACTTGTGACCAAGGTGTAGGCTTAAGGAATTCCTTTAAGTAATTACGACACTCACCTCCACTGCTAGGCTCTCTATTTAAACCTAAGGTTAAACGCACATAAACCGAATCTAACACAAGGCTAACCTAACCTAACATTGTGTTTACTTAACCACGTGGCAATTACATTGTAAGGACTTACGTGACCTTAGTTGGACAGCACTTCCACACTACACTGCACTTGACACTATTACTATCACTAGCACTACTTAGATGATGTTCACTTCTTGAGAGACCGCGCACGACTAAGACTTCAGTTAGACTGTCGATCGCATATAAAGGGTCGAGGGTAGAGACTGTCAAAACAACGGAAGTGACTACTACCCCACTCCAACGCCATAGACAACGATAACGTTTCGATTAATCGATAAGCTTTTACTATGCTCCGACATATATAATGAAAATAATATAATATTCTTTATATTATTTATTTGAATTCATATTTCACAACTTGTAGCTTTTTGTAACTTCACCTAAACTATTCGACATCTTTAACTAAGTAAGCAACAATATAAAAAATACTATCATTATAAGTGATCAACTTATATGGTCACGTGAACCTGACAGTTAATATTCAATCTGTAAAGTTACTTGTCAACACAGTGTACTTGTAGACGCACATATCCCTGTCTCAACAATACAAAATACGCGTAGGAATCACGTTAATCTCTATATATAAAAGGAGAAGCTGACTGACTGACTGACTGACATATCAACGCAGGGCCTAATCTATAAGGGTTAGAAACTTGAAATTTTGCACTGGGGTTCCTTATATAACGTAGGGGAGCACTAAGAAAGGATTTTTGAAAATTCACCCCCTAAGGGGGTAAAACGGGGGTGCAAATTTAGTATGAAACTTTGCCGTTTTTGAAGTTAATCAAATGAAATTCAATATGAAGGTTCTTTATCGGAAGTCATGAAAGGGGTAAAATATTTTTTCGAAAGTAATCCATTAAGGGGGTAAAACGGGAGTGCAAAGTTAGTATGAAACTTTGCCGTTTTTGAAGTTATTCAGTATGAAAGTTCTTTATTGGAAGTCATGAAACAGGGTTAAAATATTTTTTTGAAAGTAATCCCTTAGGGAGCTTAAAGCCCCCACAATGTTAGTATGACTATATGATGAAATTATTAAATATGTCTAGAGACGATCTCCAGTAGGTTAATTATCCTAATTGCGGGTAAAAGCTAGTCAGTGAATAAAAAAAAGAAAGCAAAAATGTTAACATCAAAATATTTATCTTAGAATACGAGTAGACTACACTCACGATGCCTTTTTAATCTGTTTTGTAAAACCGTCTACGTCGATCAATTCTAAATATCGTGATAAGACACTCTTTAATTGTTTGCGGGTAGATAAGCAAAGGTGCTCGAGTTAGCGGCTTCCGGTGCACGCGCTCAGTAAAACATTAATTAGGGGGGAACACTGAACACTAGGGGCCAACTCGTAATGGAGTGTTTATAATCATTATTAACAATTTCATGTTAATTTTTATTATTACTAAACGCTGAAAAACTTGAAGAAAGTGAAGTAATTCTGACTTATAATATTAATTTAACCTCCAATCGGTTATGTGAAAAAAGGTCTTGACAGACAATCGAAGTAATCCTAGAAAATCATTTATTTTTCATTTTGGGTATGTAACCATAGGCAATGTCGTTACCAAGCTCTAGTAGCTCTTAAAGAATTAAATGGTCACACAGCTCGAGGTTTCATCTCATTTTTTTTTTGTACTAGCAGTATGGATCGCATACTGCTAGTATTGCCTTTGCCCCTCCTACTACGTGGGCCTCGCCAGTAGTCCAATGTCCGGGATTTGAACCCACGACTTGTTGATCGTGAATCCAATGCCCGTATCACTTCCGGCAAAGGTATCCAATGTTCATTATACCTTATAATACATGAAATATGGTAACCTACCTATCTTCATTATATCTCATTATACTTGAAATATGCTTACCTACATATGTTCATTATATCTTATTATACATGAAATATGGTAACCTACCTATCTTCATTATATCTCATTATACTTGAAATATGCTTACCTACATATGTTCATTATATCTTATTATACATGAAATATGGTAACCTACCTATCTTCATTATATCTCATTATACTTGAAATATGCTTACCTACATATGTTCATTATATCTTATTATACATGAAATATGGTAACCTACCTATCTTCATTATATCTCATTATACTTGAAATATGCTTACCTACATATGTTCATTATATCTTATTATACATGAAATATGGTAACCTACCTATCTTCATTATATCTCATTATACTTGAAATATGCTTACCTACATATGTTCATTATATCTTATAATACATGAAATATGGTAACCTACCTATCTTCATTATATCTCATTATACTTGAAATATGCTTACCTATATATGTTCATTATATCTTATTATACATGAAATATGCTTACCTACATATGTTCATTATACCTTATAATACATGAAATATGGTAACCTACCTATCTTCATTATATCTCATTATACTTGAAATATGCTTACCTACATATGTTCATTATATCTTATTATACATGAAATATGGTAACCTACCTATCTTCATTATATCTCATTATACTTGAAATATGCTTACCTACATATGTTCATTATATCTTATAATACATGAAATATGGTTACCTACCTATCTTCATTATATCTCATTATACTTGAAATATGCTTACCTACATATGTTCATTATATCTTATTATACATGAAATATGCTTACCTACCTATCTTCATTATACTTGAAATATGGTTACCTACCTATCTTTATTATATCTAAACCATAAAAAAACCACTGAGCTACTGATGCTTCTTTATCAAGCTCTAGTCTATATCTGTACCAAATTTCATCAAAATTGGTTCAATGGTTTAGGCGTAAAAGTATAACAGACACACGAAGTAATTCTTGGATTTAGAATATTAAATGGAATTAATCTGATTAAATTACCATTATTCCATTTGAATATTTACTAAAGTAACAGACTGCATATGATGAACATCTCAGACTGAGAGTACACAGCATATCTACGTAAAGCAGCATCAGCACGTCTCCAGAACTGCCGTGTGAGGGTAATTTGCAAAACCAAACTATTTGAAAGCGTTTTCTATTACCGTATTGATGTACTAAGTATTTTCGATAGTATTTCATCAATAGCTAATAGAAACTGTTACACCATGCAGGATATTATTTGTTAAGACATAAAGTATAGTTGTAAAAGGATAGAAGGACATTCGTGAAAAAAAACTGCTGGATTGATTTTTCCTGTATACATTTTATCCAAAAACAATAATTGTTTTTGTAAAAACAATAATTGTTTTTGTAACATAAGTTTTACATTTCCAATATCGTTTTGGACGATAATTTTTCAACACGCATCCATATCTCCAAAGACTAGAAGAGACAATGGTAATAAGGATAAATCATCACTCATAATACAAATATTCATTATTTGCCTTTGCCACGCTATTAGCATATTATCTATTTGTTACGTACGAAAAACACTTGTTTTTTACTTTTAAATGAATTCTACTCATACCAAATATACTTTTTATCCCGAAATAAACCATAGTTTCTGTGAGATAAGTAATATTTTCTTATAGTGCAGTATTGTAGAAATTTTTAGGTACAGAGATAAAGATTAAAGTAGAAAAAGGAATAAAAATAATAATTTTTCAACGCATTTCCTCATCTCGAAAGATTAGACGGAACGATGGTAATGAGGATGAGTCGCCAATTCCCTATACATTACAAATATAAGTTAAGCCTCCGTTGCTGCGTCATAACCATGTTACCCACTTGTTAAAAAAAAATATTATTATACTAGTGAAAGTTTGTAACTCACTCACACAAACACAGCCTAACATTTTCTATCAAATCTATCAAATAGATACTTTAAAATAAAATATAAAAAAAGCATAAAATTAGATTACATAGACATTATTTTACCTAGACCTACTGAGGATACGTTATATTAAAAAAATCATATATAGTTTTTTGAGGTAGAACATATTTATACACAGTACAGTGTAGTCGCATATCTGAAGACAGAGATAAAGATAAAGTGACAGTATAGAGATGAAGAAATGATCTCGAAAGACTAAAGGGGACAATGGTAATGAGGATGAGTCGCCAACTTGCCGTATACAAATATTAGCTTAGCCTCCGTTGCCGCGCCGTTAGCATGTTACCTACTTGTTACAATAAGCACATTGTTATCCGCCACGCCACTGCCGATGTCCGGGTAAACACGATTTCGTAGGTGAGCTAAACTAACATGGCTATCGTGAAATTTTCTGTTTTAGGTCAAACATGCTTTTAAAATTTATTGTTAAATCAATTTATTTTCTATTCTACATTTTAGCAACACTATTGATAGCGTTTGATTGCCTACTATCATTACTTTAGGCTTTACAATTTAAATATCATTGATTGGCATGCAATCATCATCATAACCCCTCAATGGTCCACTGCTGAGCCGGGTCTAATCTTCAAAATGATACGGGGATAAGGCCATAGTCCACCACGCTGTCCCATAGTCCACACAAGGCTTGCTAATCGATCATCTTCATCAATCATCGATTCGATTTTAAGCAATTAATTTTATATCACTTGCTTTGATGGTAAAAACGACAAGAGGAAACCTGCACTCTTAAGAGTATTTTTTTATGATAGATAAGGGATAAATGAGCAGACGGTCCATCTGATAGAAAGTGGCCAGCGTCACCCATGGACATCGACAAAACTAGAGGGTATCTCTTGTTTTGTCGATGCGTTGCCGCCTCGAAGATAGAGTGAGGAGGGGGAGCGAAGAGAATACTGCTACGGTTTCAATGGACCCCGAGCAAGAACCCGCTGTTCATTGGAATCGCAGCAGTAATGGTATGGGAGAGGTAGGGGTAGATGTGGGCTACATGCGGCTCAGCCGGAACGCGTCAGGGATACTTGGCGGCCGGATTCGCATGCCGGTGGTCGCAAGAGGGTGCTGGGTTAATCGGCTCTTACGAGATGCTCTCCCAGCGGCAGAGGGGAATTGTATTCTAACCCGTCCCCTCATCAGAACGAGTTCTAGTTCTTCAAAGTTTTCAAAGGTGTGTTAAGTCTATCAAGCTGCAACGAGACAGCGTGGTGGACTTTGGCCTAACACCCTCATCATTCTGGGAAGGAGATCCGGCTCAGGCAATAACGGGTTATGATGATGAGGTGTACCAGAAAAGTCTATCATTTTATTGGCATCTTTGTTTGCATGTAGTGGTAAACCTTTGTTTACCCGCTCCTGGGTTTCAAGTCCCAGGAGCTGTTCAGTTATCTCTTTACATTGCATGTTTTACTAGTACATATGTAATATAAATCATGTTGTGTACTTGATAAGATAATATTTGTTTCTGGAAACTACCCCAAGTTTATTAATAATAATCATGAAATTCTACAGAACTTTTATAAAGTAGAGCTGTAATTAGTGCTTAGAAACTGAAGTCAAGGGGAAAACATTTCATGTTATTTAATGGTGGAAACATTTTTCTACGACTTTTTAAGTATAAGCAATAAAAGCGTGTGCGGTTTTCACTGTTGTGATTTGCTATGACATTGTAACATAGATAAACCATATTACAACAATTGTTAATTCATGGCTAAACAAAATGACATTTTGATTTCGGAGTTTACAGAACCAATTCATTCCTTTGTGGCGTCCTCTGCAGTCAACATAGGTTTTAATAATTGACATTCTGCGGTTTTACAAAGCGAGAGAGCTGCACTGTAGCGCCTTGTTCTGACGATTCCTGAAAAAAATATAGAACAACTGTAACACACCATCGCTTAACTTCGTCATAAATTAGTTTATAAGTAAATTAATATTAAATAACTAGTCGACCCGAGCCGCATACTTAAATTTATCAATAAGACATTCAATTAAAATTATTGCTAAACTAAAATACGCTGACGACAGTAACTATATATTTTTATTATCCTGTGGATAATAATAGCATTCAATTACAACGTTAATGAAGCTTTATGAAACCTGTAGCTGTCCAGTGTCTACATAGTTTACATTCTGACCGTTTATCGTCTCGTAATTTAACAATTTTTCGCTACAATGGAATTTATATTGCAAAGGATAACTTGAGAGATATTTCTAGTCTTATAAAATTACTCGCAATTTTTACATGTCTATTTTTCTAGACTTCTTTTATTACATACTAGTCGACCTGTCCCTGCTTCATATAGGTGCAATTTAGCGGATATAATTAGGTTTATCAAGAAATATTTAATTTTTAATATAATATAGTTGCTAAATAAAAATATTCAAGCCTTTTTTAAGGTAGTTCTACAAAACTATAATTTTATCATCATCATCACAAACACAGTTAACAGCCCACTTCTGAGCCGGGTCTCCACCTCAGAATGAGGAGGAGGTTAGTTCATAGTCCACCACTCTAGCCCAGTGTCGGTTGGCAGACCTAACACAGAGAACTTTAGGGAACTCTCAGGAGTGCAGGTTTCCTCACCAAGTTTTCCTTCACCGTTGAAGGAAATTCATGTTTTTTTTTAATCATTTTATATGAATTAAAAAACAATATTGTAAAATGTTCTGTTGAAACAGAACTGACCCTTTTCTTTCTATTGACCATTTTAATCTATTGTAAAACCTATTTTTGTATGGACGAGGAAACACAAACTTTATCTGCTTCGTTAAACTTATTTATAACAATTATTTCGGTAGTTCGCTTTAAACATTTTGAATTTAAATAATATTTTTTTAATTAAATTATTGTATTATTAAAAAAGTTTTATCTCCTACTAGCGACCCGACCTGGCTTTGCACGGTTTTCTACTATAATATTCATATAAACCCTCCTCTTGAATCAGTCTGTCTATTGCTTAAAACTGCATTGAAATCTGTTGACTAGTTTAAAAGATCTAAGAGAACAGACAGCAGAAGCGACTTCAATTTAAGCGTCAGTAGCTCAGGGGTTCGGGCGTTGGATTCACGATCGATAAGTGGTGGGATTACTGGCGTAGCCCACTTCTGACACAAGCATTTTAGCTTATTAGGAGAGGTAAAAGGAATACTAGTAGTAAGTGTGTAAAAAAAAAATAAACTAAATTATAAAAAAAATGAAATGTTATGTAAAGTTTTATAGATTGAATTTATTATAAGTTCTACTCTCCAAACAAAAAAAATTACTGTTCTATCCCTGCTTCTACGATACTAAAAAAAGAACATACTTATTTTTATCCCTTGTATTTTAAAATAGGTATAGAAAGATAGAAAAAGACAGCACTGCTGAAATTGCCATATTTTAGAACAGATATAGAAAGATAGAAAAAAACTAAAAATGCAACATACTTATCTTTATCCCTCGTGTCTTAAAAAGGATAAAAAGAAAGATAAAAATGGCATTGTTTAAGTTACAACATACTTATCTTTATTCTTTATCCTTTTCTTTATCCTTTATCTATGTATAGAAAGATAAATGTTTCTGTTAGATGTAGATTTAGGCAATACACGTCGCCATTTGAATGAAAGTCGCGAAGCCGCGGCAGATCTAATTCTTTAATTATAAAATGCTAATCTGGGAATCGGATCTATTCCCCAGCCCCAGGGAACGTTATGGAGTGGAAACTCGATAGCGTTCAACATTTAACTAAGACGTGATTTGTTTTACATTTTGAATTTAGGTAAACATTTCCTTTATTTGGATAGGATATACAAATTTTCACGGAATGTTGCGTCTGTTTGTGGCATCTTAACGCCCAAAATAATGGACTGATTCTGATGAAGTTTTATTTGTTTGAAAGGTAATTTCATTGAGATGGTTCTTAGCTATGAATTGTGTAGATCTGTTTACCCGTTTGGAGACTATCATCTCATTGCTAACTTGAGAGCTGCCTCACAATATTAATATCTTAACAATTATAACAATCTTGTAACCATGAGATTGCTTACACTGAGTACAGAAAGAACGAGTAAGAAGCGGTATTTCTCAATACCTTTCTTTGGGTATCAAGTATCGAATGAGCGATTATCAAGCTTTTTTAAAATGCTCCTATTAAAAAAAAAAAGGTGTGTGTGCGATTCACACACGATAGAAGTGAAACTTCAGTAAATCGACAAAAGAATGAGATGAATATATATAATAATATAAAATAGTATGTACATTTCTGTCTCATTCTTTCCTACACATTTTTGTATTTGTGTCTCTTACCTGTCGTTTTTTCCGTTGCATCCGGTTTGAAATCACAACGATTCTAAAGAAGTTTCACTTCAATAATTTTAACTACTAATACAAAGACTATTTCTAACAAAAACCTGTCTTCAAAAAATTGGAAATTGCCAAAAGCTTTCCCACTATTCATTTTGATTGTCAAGTCCAAGGTTCAAAGTCAATGAAATTAAAACCCTTGAGTAATAGCAATTTATTTTCAAGTAGACAATATATAACTTTCGTCCCGATAGCATTGAGTTAGTCTGTCAAGTGGTGCAGTACATGTTAAAGTAGTGCGATTAATATTGTAGTGTTCTCAAGCACCAGACACTGCTCGGCATCTATCTACATTACATGTTAATATTATCGTTGAGTGTTATCATTTTGGTAGCATTTAGTTTTCTTTAGAAGCATGACTGTTATACTTCCGACAGAGATGCGTATGATGATAACTTCCATTGTGACGTAGCTAACATTTGATAAAATACCAATCGTTATTGTTAGATCTAGACCAACATAACCTTAGTAAACTTTTCTGAAGTCGGTAAAACAGCACATATTGACCATCTCAGTTACTTCATGTATACATATGAAGAAACTAGAAAATATCCTTGACAAAGATATACTAAAATCAACTTTATTTAATAGTACATAAGATCTAAAATTAAATGAAGATATTTATATTTATTATTTCTTAAGTGTTTTCCGTTGTATAGCTGTTTTCAAGTAAAAATATTGGATGGTTGAGTTTGCTCAAATAATGTTATTGTTAATGTAGAAATAATAAAATAGTATATAGAGGTCCAGCTCACACTTAACATAAAACTAACTCAAAAATTCCATTATGAGGGAAAGTTTCATTCCAAGTTGAAAACAACACTGTTGATAATCTTTGATTGGCTAGTAGTTTCTATTGATTTATTTTAAAAGTAATCTTAATTTGATCGACTTTATATCTAAAGCTGTTCCTAAGGTCACAGGCACTGCTCGGTTTCCTGTCTAAGCTTTTATAGAAAAATAGAATTACAAGAATTTTTATTTAAATGGATTTTGATACGCTTTTCACTACCTAATAGAAACAGTCATGAATGAGGAAAGTTTGTGTATTAAATTTTTTAATAACTTGTTTAAAATGGCCGAACAAATGGCGAAGATAGATTGGGTCACCTTTACCTTTTAAATATTTCAGCTCTTAGAATATTTTATATAGAAATACTAGCTGACCCGGCAAAATCTGCAAGTCTATTGGCCGCCCTCGTGTTTGGACTCTACTGTCACTTACCATCAGGTGGAGTAGAGTCATCTGCCAACTTTCAAAAAGAAAATAAAAATATTGTTTTACCATATTAATTTTTTTTTATCTGCTGGGATAGATCGGGTTATGCAGGGTTAGTATGAATGTCTCAGAAGGAGATGACCCTGACCCGCTATACATAATCGCGAGGGCAAGCTACGGTATCCATATAGTACCGCGACCTGCCAGCGCTTGTCCGCAAACGAACCCTTCTCTAAGGACCCTTATCACCTATATATAAAGTAGCCTACGACCTACCCTCAGACTTACAGCATATACACAAAAAATTTCATCAAAATCCATCATGCCTTTTAGAAGCATATGTACCTGATACTATAAATATATTATTTAACTATATCTTCAGATTTTATAAATTCAATATAAGATGGATAACAACGCTCTTATTGTAGACCTAACAGATAGCCGGTAGGTATGCTAATATATTTGAAATGTTGCATGCTAGTAACTCCAACTCATCCGCATTACTAATGGCTCCAAGCTTATTCACCCTCAAATTTAAAGCATTACCACTGTATAATGCAGCAGAAACTCTTTATAGCGACACATGAGGAACAGAGTACATTGCCGTTATATGGAGAGTCGAAGTTGTTAAAGAAATAACCAAGTAATGTTATTATTTTAACGTTTAGACTATTATTTGTAGTTATTATTGCTTCAGTAGACTGTATGTATAATAATTTATAATACAGACTATGTGTATAATAATCTATAATAAGTAGTATCTGGGAGATATTAAAACACAGTCCTAAAATCTAACCAATAGTTTCACACTCAATCTAGATTTCATCGCAGAAATTTAAATGGTTATATTTTATACATAGACACTAACTAGACACACACATACACACATTCCGTAACGATTTTAGAAACAATACATATTTATAAAAAATATACAAAATATCGATAGAAGTAGTCGTGTTATACTGAAATATTTTTTTGACTATTTTTTATTTATAATTTTTTTTGTAGCTGTTTAGTTTTCACTTTGTTGTAATTTAATGTAAGAGGGGGCACTTATGCAACAGAGTCACATAAGCTAGCTAAGAAGTACGGGACTTCAATATTAAGATGTGTAAAATAATATTGAAAATTGGGATATCTTTGGGTGATTTCCGCTCGTTAATAAAAAAATATTAATATAACTTAATATAATATGTGCTTATATATATAATACGGACTATGGACACATTTATAATAATTACTGTACGTATAAAAATTTATATTAAGGATTGTGTGTATAATAATTGATAATACTAACTGTGTGTACTATTTTATAGGCCTCACATAATCTATGTCCTATCGGAATAGAGGAGATTTCTTTAATATATTAATTGAGTTTCAGTATTATGCGCTCCCTGTAATTCTAGTCTATTCTTCTTCTCCATTTCTTTGAATATAACGATATCCGGACATTTGTTAGCTCTCTTTGTCTAATACACCATAATCAACATCATCATTGTCACAATCCATTAATTGCCTAATACTGAGCTGGGTCTACTCAGAATGAGGAGAGGGTTAGGCAATAGCCTACCACGTTCGCCAAGTGCGAGTTGGCAGACTTCACACATCTTTGAAAACTTAACACACACACCGATCGAACTCGGATCTTCCAAGTAAGACACCTTAGGCTATCACTGCATATAATATCCCACCAAAAACATTCTGTAAAAAACTAGCCAAGTCTCGATGGAGCTGCTTGTTTATCTCTAAAAAGTAATGAAATCTAGACAAAGTCGTGCCAAGTCTAAGGTTCCTTACTGCGATTTCTTTATTATTATAGTTAATGTTATGTGACTTGGCCGTTGAAGGGTACACAAGGGTACAAAACCAGGTGCTCCATGACACCATTGCACCAATCTGTCGCCAAAGTGGCAATTTTCCATCGTCAATGGGTAGCGGTTCTGGCGACAGATTGGTGCAATGGTGTCATGGAGCACCTGGTTCTTCTTTTTGTAGAAACGTGGGCTTATTTAATATTTTAGTGTAATTTGTTTATTTAATTTGTGTAATATTCGAGTAGAATAAAGTTAATCGTTCGACTATTTCTTCTTGTAAACTTGTAAGTAAAATATAAAAGCCAGTCTAGTCTTATCCAGAGTTTTTCTTTAATTTTATTTATATGCGTATTAAAAGCAGAAGGGGAGGCATTCGCCCAGCAGTGGGACGCTATAGGCTAGATTAAATTAGAAGATATGTCCCACTACGCTGGATTTTTGCAATGACAGTCGATTTTTTTATGTACCAATAGTAGAAGGGGGCATTACCATATTTCTAATACAGCTGAGACCAGCTGAGGGTTCTTCATCAGATACTTCAGACCTTCGATTTTTGACACCAAATGAAGCGGTCCACCAAGTTGAATATTTTTTGTAAAGGCGGTATGTCAATCTGTAATAGTTTGTTTGGGCTCTTGTGTTTTCTAATCAGGGTCATCAGGTACTCCAGATCTTCGATTATCCTAGTTTTTATAGTTTTCTCTTTATGTGGCCATTAAACACTAACTCTGTACCAAATTTCAGCTCTCTGAGTTTATGGGAAGTACTAGTTCTATTCATATGATGATGATTAACTTCGGAACTAAATGACCTACAGACTTTAAATTTTGGGTTTTAAGTATGTGATTATAGCTTACTGGATGAAGAAAATTTCTGCGTTCTGGTCTTATCCAGAGGTTCTCAAATAGGGGCCTGAAAATGCGACGAAATGGTTCCAGTAAGGGATGGTACGGCAGTGTTTGCTTCGCGCTCGACTTGGCGGGGGCACTGCCGTGCCCCCGATACTATAAGGTTAAAAATACTGTAAAAAAGATATAGTATGAATATATTATCTGTAGACTGTAGTGTTTTTGTCTCCAGCAATACTAGATTTGGCTGAGAACTTTATGTTCGTCTTATGATATTGAAGTATGCTGATAAATTGCTCTTACTTTATCACCAATCTATATTTCCATGTGACTTGTTAAGATATACGAGTAACAGTAAAATATTATTACTTCGGAATAAAAGACAAAGTGTTCAACTGAATTTATATTAACTAAGTTTTATTCTCTTACAAATGTCTTACGAAGATTAACTTTTTCTGCGACTAGTGAATTACTGTTATGTAAAATAGATCTCTATTTCTCTTGCGTGGTTTTCGAAGATCCAGATATTAGAAACCTCATTTTGTCGTGGGTTCATTAATTTTCCAATAATTTTAGCATGTAATTTTTACCCTCTGCCGCTGGGAGAGCTTCTCGTAAAAGCCGAGTAACCCAGCACCCTCTTGGTGATAGGGGATCTGTTCCCCGACTGGCTTGCGACCACCAGCATGCGAATCCAACCGCCAAGTGTTATAGACGCGTTCCGGTCGAGCCGCATGTGGGCCAGACTTACCTCATCCCATTAATGCTGTGGACCCACTCCGGACTCTTGTTCAGGATCCACTGAAACTGCCGCATTTTTTTTCTCCTCTCTATCTTCAAGGATGCAACGCATCGACAAAACAAGGTAGTATCTTTGTTTTGTCGATGTCCATGGGCGATGGTGGCCACTTACCATCAGGTGGACCGTCTGCTCGTTTGGACCTTAATATAAAAAAAAATGTAAGAATAATTCTCAATTTACTAATATTTTATTTTGCACCATGGTTTTTTTCTCCTAGTGAGATTTGAGAGTATTGCTTATTATTTTAAATTTTTTTATAAACAAGAAAAGCTGTACATAAATTTTCGTCAGAAGTGGGATAAGACCTGGTAAGGTTACCATAATCCAAAATGCTAGTAATTTTATTCATAGAAGATTTGTGAATATGAGTGATTTTTATTTCATTTATAATTAAAATAATATTATAAATGTGAAAGTTCTTATGTTTGGATATTTTTTACCCAATCACGCAAAAGTGGCTGAACGGATTTCAATGAAATTTGGCGCTCAGATATATTAATATCTGGATTAAAATATATGTTATTTATCACAGTAAAAACATAGTTTCTGCGGGATAATAATAAAGTATGTTCATGCAGAAAAATGTACTGTAAATTAAATACTTTACACGTAGAAAATTCCACTCGTACGAAGTCGGGACAGGTCGACTTGTGATATATAAATTTCAAAATATATCACATATAGAATACAGAAACTATTTCTTAGAGTGAGTTCGAAAATTCATAGTAAATCTAGTTTCTGTAACGTTTAAACTACTTGCTGTGGTTTGTGGTTTCCAAGATGTAGTAGTTCACAGGTGTAGCTTGAGGTCCAGCTTCTGGTCTTCAAGATTTACTTAGTATATTAAATGTAGCTAAAATATTCAATAATACCAGTTTAGAGGTTATCTATAAATTACTACTCTGGACTCACAATCGGCGCTTAGAAGTGTCAAAAGAATTCTATTTCTCTGTAGCAGTTAGCTGTGATTTTTATTTTATAGAGATCAAAACAATCCTACCTGCTGAGTACTCGTAGTCATGCAAAATATTTGCTCGACAATGCAGTATAGGCGTCACGTTCTCTCTTGGCAGAGACTACCATAATGCATACGTGCACCCCACATGGTAAACATGATGGTATTACTTCTATGACACATAATTTTTGATTGGATAGCAATTTCTATTCATTAATTTTAACAATACCTACACTGTCTCCATAGCTGTCTAGTAGCATCTCGATAATTGAGCAGCAGTGTGACGAGTAATTTCTTGAAGTAATTGACTGTCATAGTGAAGTGCAATATCCCTAGATTAAAAATCTAAAACATTTTGCTGCTTAAATGTTTTAGATTTTTGAGTTAAATTAGTTAAATCTACCAAAAAACGAAATAATTCCTCCAGTTGTCGCTACTACATAATTCAAGTTAAGAGATCTGGAACATGAAAGGGCATATAATATTAAAGAGGGCATATCTTCGTCCGAGGCAAGAGGGACTCTGCCTCCGCCTCCGTATGCACTCCGTATACATAATATATAAAGTATGGCAGATGGGCTTTTTAATCGACTTCCTAAAGCAATCTTTGTGAATTATTAATACATTCATTTATATTTTATATCAGCTACACGCCTTCGCTTCACTGAGAAACCAAGCTTTCCTCGGAGTGGTAAATATTAATTCAAAAAGATTGTATACGTTAGGACAGAGAACCGATTTTAATGAATAATGTGACCGACTCTAATATTTTGATAGGAACCCAGGCAGTGCCTTGAAATTGTGACCAAGGTATAAGCTTAAGTAATTCCTTTAAGTGATCACAACACTCGCCTCCACTGACCGGTCTCACTGTTAAATTGGTTGGGTTAACATAAGGCTAACCTAACCTAACATAAACCAAACCTAAGGTTGTGTTAACACACCCAAATACGCTTAAATAATGTTACACTTCAAATCCAGATGGACTTGTCGTGAGACTAAAGTGTACTGCATCAGTCAGGGAAAATTAAAAGGACACGACAGGGACAGTAAAAATACCTATCCATTTTTGGGGCTGGCGTTACGATTAATCGATAATCGTTTACTCGTTTGAGGCATCATCAAGTGTTGTTGTGACAAAACGGAAGTGTTATTAAATACTACCCACTCCGTCACACGACTGAGTCTATCAAAATCATCGAGTGTTGTTATGACGTAAGGGAGGTGATGTTACCAACCATTAAATACTACCCACTCCGTCAAATATTATTAAACCTGATAGACCTGAGTTATAGTGTTGAAGAAAAACCAAAAAATACAATAGACCAAAAAATATAAATTCGCGTTCCCTTTGATTTTCTTTGTCTTGGTTCTTTTTTTTACTGCCTTCCGATTCCGAAAACTTAACAATTTAAATTTTACTTCATAGACGCTATAAATATATTTGTTTTACCTTAGCGAAGTGAAGCGAGGATAGTCTTAAATGAATTCTAAAACGTTAAAATTTATATCTCTACGTGCAAATTCAAAGAAAAACTATAAAGGTGTTTTATTGTGATTAAATACATTCCGTTTCTTAATCGATATTATGTTTTGTTAACGACTATATGTTGTTCAACTATGTAACTTACTAGTCAACCTTCGCGATTTTGTCTGCGTCACATAAGAGAGAGAGAGAGAGAGAGTCCCACCACCATCACAAACCGTTAATGTCCCACTGTTGAGCTAGGTCTCCTACTCAGAATGAGGAGAGCTCAGTTCCTATGGGTCGTAGCGAGATGTTTAATAGGACATAGCTATCCTCGGTAAGTAAAGTACGCAACACTGAAAGAATTTTTCAATTCGAACCAGTTTCTGAGATTCAAACGTTCTACCAAACATACAAACACTTCAGTTTTACAATATGGTTTACTCTATTTCGACTTTTCAATTTGGCCGAATAACCTAAGGCTTTCCTTTAAATTCAGGTTTTCCTTATAAAAAAAGTCATTAAGGTAAACAACCTGTTACGTCTTTCATAATAACTCAAATATATTTGATGGCAATACTGAAATATTAAAAAAATATTCACTATCTTTATTACTTTTAACTTTACGAGCCTTTTACAGCCTATAATAATTTTGTATAGGGTTATTTATTATCTTTATAGAAATACTGACGATTAAAGATATTGCTGCGTCCCTGGCCCTGATCTGATCTATCGAGATCGCGGTCCCGGGAAGCTGTCCGTTTCCCCCACCCTTAAAACCGCTAAGGCCCCGTTCCCACTACGCCGGACCGGCAGATTTGCCGGAAACCAGCTACTGGACAAAAATATTCACATTACTCCGGATGTCACCAGATAACTGGACAGTGAAGTACTCACCTCAGTTGAATTCGACCACGAAATTGTTGTGTTGTGGCAGTATCTTAATAGAGGGCTAACTAAATAGAGTAAAAAGAAAATATTGGGTACATCCTATTTTACGGGAAAGATGTTCACTCGGAACAATTAAAAATTAATGGGTCAACTGAGAAGTGACAAAGTTTTTCAATTATTCAGGCGGGGCAAGAGGGGGGACATACATATCGGCTCGAACTCAGTCTCGGCAGTAATAATATGTCAGGTGTTTTTGCCGGGCTCGATGTTTATGCTGGATCCGGAATTATGTGAACAGCTTCATATAAATTCTTTCGCCAATAGCTCTTCCGGCAGTTTTGCAGTGCCGGCAAATTTGCCGGTTCAGCGTAGTGGGAACAGGGCCTAAAGTTACTATTAGCCTAAAACATTATACTTAACATTTAATTTTTGAATCGATGACAATTCAAATTCATTAGGAAGTAACACTGCATCGTGTTTACCATGCGGGGTAAAAGGAAGGTTGGGGGAAAGGAACGACGTGACGCGATGAAAATGTCTGCCTGTAATTCAAAACCATAATATTACCATAGAGAAATAATTTCTGTTTATATATTTTAACAGATTCTTGAATTATATTAATTATTTTGGATGAAACTTTAACTATCAGATTAAGTACTTTTTGAATATTTTTAATCTCATAATTATATAAGGATTCCAAATAATAATATTTTAGCAACACTATCAAATTTTGATAGTGTTGCTAAAATACTAAATACTATTTCGTGTGCGCGTCAATATTTTGACGCGCACACGAAAATTCGACGCGCATCAAAATTAATGTGGTGTGTGGCGTGTACTGCCGTTATTAATACGTATACAGACAGACAGACGGGTATAAGGGTTCTTTTTTCTTTTTAAGTTACGGAACCCAAATTATACAAGTAAACATTGGGAGCAAATATAATTCAAAAACTTTATTGTGAAAAATATTTAATTTACCCCGTTAGATGGGTTAGAATACTATTCCCCTCTGCCGCTAGGAGAGCATCTCGAAAGAGCCGAGTAACCCAGCACCACCCTTGGTGGTAGGGGATTTGTTCCCCGATTGGCTTGCGACCACCAGCATGCGAATCCGATCGCCAAGTGTCATAGACGCGTTCCCGTCGAGCTGAATTTAGGCCAAAATTACCCCCTCCCTCTCCCATCCCATTAATGCTACGGATCTAGTGGACTCTTGCTCAGGGTCCGCTGAAAGCGCAGCATTGTTTTCCTTCACTACCCCTAGAACAAGATACATATATAAATATATATATCGGGGATTTTAAATGATATGAAAGGAGATGGAAAGAGGAAGATGGGGAATATTGGGGAACACTAAAAGGGGGTGATGGTAATATTGGGTAAACGCAACGTAGATACTCCTATTGAACCGATAAATGATAAAATATGATCTCTAACAATTACGAGAGAAACCTAAGCAGTGCCTTGGACTTGTGACCAAGGTGTAGGCTTAAGGAGCTCCTTTAAGTAATTACAACACTCGCCTCCACTGCTAGGCTCTCTATTTAAACTCAAGGTTAAACGCACATAAACCTAACCTAACACAAGACGAGGTAATTACATTGTAAGGTACTTACGTGACCTTGATCAGACAGCACTCCTAGCACTAACACAACATTGCACTGCACAACACTATCACTATTTAGATACTACTTCACTTCTTGAGAGACCGCGCACGACTAAGACTTCAGTCAGTCTGTCGATGGCATATAAAGGGTCGAGGGTGGAGACTGTCAAAATAACGGAGGTGACTACTACCCTACTCCAACGCCATAGACACCGATAACGATTCGATTATTCTATAGTCTTTTACTATTCTCCGACATATATATAATAGAACAAGAAGGTATCTCTTGTTTTACCGATGTCCATGGGCGATGATGGCCACTTACCATCATGTGGACCATCTGCTCGTTGGCACCATACCTACTAGAAAAAAAAATTGGCAAAACCATTATTCGCAAGTATTTTAGTTAGGTTGTCAAGTGTAAGCAACGGAGAGTCGACCGCTACTTTGGTTCTGACAATCGGGCGTGCTAGACACTACATAAATTTGTAAAATTTAATTTATATATATTGTAAGGCGTTATCACATTTTAACAGATTGTGTTAAATGTATTCATTCCTTAGCGAAGGGGAGGAAAGTACGAAATAGTTGAACAAGAGTGACGATGTTTCAGCCTAAAGGGAAAAGTAGTAGAGTTGCAGGCAAAGGCAAATATGTGAGCGTTCCAACATGAAACAAGTTAAACGCTTAATCTGAGTTATCTTATCACGTAGTTCGTAACTAAGTTGCAAAGCATGCGTCGAGCTGATAACCCCCACTTTTTAAATTATTTTACTTCTTCATTGTTCTATACTATCTTTATCTAATGTTAAAAGATTTATTAAAAAATTATTAGTTGGGAACATTATTATTACGTTTTATTAAAATATTAATATTATAAAATATAGATGTTGGGTAAACTTAAAATAATGTGATAGTTATTTAATTATTTAAAGGGAGATTTTAAATATTAACTCGGCAATACAGGCCTACTGCCCCACCTGTCATTATAGTGGGAATAGATGAGAGGGGTATTTTGTATTATAAATCTCTAGTTATTCTCGGATCTCGTGTAACTTCAGTGTTGTGGATTTAAAGATGTTTTGCTGAATATATAAATAATTAGTGTAATTGCTATTTACCTGAAGAAGTGTTAAATATTAGAGGCAGTGAGTTGAGCAATGAAAAAAAGCTTTAATTGTAGTAAGGACCCTTTAATTCTGCATCTGGATTGTGTATTATTTTGGTATTTTGAGTGTAATTGTTTAGTAAAATGTCGCGTTAGCTTTTATATTGTTTATTTGGTTTCCGTATTACTGTGCAGAAAAGTTTATATGTTGATAATGTTTTGGTAAATTTTAACTTAGGTTAACAATATTACCCACATGGTGTCAGGGTGACACTTATTTACGATTAGCTAATAGTTTTTCTTTCTATCCTTGTACTGATAGCTTTGAGAGAGTAGAATATGGAAATTTACAGAGTAAACATTGTTTAATGTAGAGCAAGTTTAATGCACTTCTACTATGACTTCTACTTCTGGCTCCTCTTGATTAAGGATCATGTGAGTCTCGAATTTTGTTATTTGGATGGTAGAGACAGATGGTTAGCTTGGGTAAACCTGTACCTGGTGGGCAAGCCTCTGTCGCTTTTCGGGCTCCTGTCATAGTGTTGAGGAATTGCATGAGAACACACATACTATTCTAAATGAGCTGAAACCTTTTCTATTTTGTCGCACGGAACGGAAACTCTGGAAAGGAATACATTTTTTCTGGTTTTGCAACACCGCTTTGTCCTCAAATTCCCCTATTCTCTGAGCAGGAGACCCCGCTCAGCAGTGGGCCATCAATGAGTTGTGGTGATGATGACTTAATATAACCTTTAATACTACTTAATCTGATTCCATATGTATTTCTATTATTTTGTACATAATTTCAATTGTATCGAAGTGAAGTGAGGACAGGTCATAAGTTCCATTTGTCGATTTATTGCCATGAGTTTAAGATAGAAACTTTATTAAATAACATTTTGTTTTATTCTTAGAAGATGTTTTCATTTAATACCGATACCATGAAAGTGCTTTTTAATTCAGTTTAATTGGTTGTAAGGAGCAGTGATCGTCGGTGAGCAGTTATAACCTAGAGGTTAACACTTTAATGACTTACTCGAGAGGTCTGAGTTCGATCTCACACAACAGGCACACACCCCTGACTTTTCTGAGTTATGTGTGTTTAGTTATTGAGTATCGCTTGCTATAACGGTGAAGGAAAACATCGCGAGGAAACCTGCATTTCTGAGAGTTCCATAAAGTTCTCTGTCGGTGAGTAAAGTCTTACAACCCGCATTGGGCCAGCGTGGTGGACTATTGGCCTAACCCTCTTCTCATTCCGAGGAGAATTCATTGCGCAATTGACGGATTATGATGACGGTAGTTACTAAATAGGGTAGTGATGATGACAATAATAATGAATTGGTTATAAATTAACAGTTTTTAAATTTCCTAAATTTGATTCTCCCTAACAAAGCAAGTAAAAAAAAGCCTTGTAGAATATTCTACCTATAATATTTTTAGTAAAACCTAGTTAAGTTGTATTTGAATCTCATAGATCCTTCTCGTGAGGCTTTACTTATCTGCTCCTGGTCGCAACTCAGGCTTTGTGTCACCCACTCCGCAATCTGCCGGCTTCTATCTAATGGGTATGTAATGTTATGCACTTTTACACAAATTTACAACTATTTTTAGTTTTAAAATACGTTTAAATTTGTTCAAAAGACACGACATTTTTTTCTATTACCTTCAATGAAATGTATTGACCTTTACATACTGGAAATTAGTTTCAAGAACTGAATTTTCTGACCTCGGTGCGAATGCGAAAAATTGTATGATATTTTCATTTCATATTCGGAAAGGTTCCTATTTATCATTCGTTTTTGTCTTGCAGCTCTATTATGATGGTGGACACTTTTGCTATTTTCTAAGTCTTTTTTGTTTGGCAGGTATACATTGGAAAATTGCACTGTAATTTTGGGCAGAAGTAAAGTATCGTTCTCAAGTTTTTGAGTTACATTATAAAAGGATCAACAAACAAAATAATCAGTCTTTTTCTATATTCTCACTAAGTATTAGGTTCTTCTTCTGCTTCGTGTACTTCATTACTGAAGGTCGTGCCCACCCTGATAAGCTTTCACGGCTGCTGTTATTATCTGTTTCCACCCCACCCTATCTTCAGCTTTTCTCAGCGCGGAAGGAATAGTGAGTCCTGTTATTTTGCTGATTCGATCAGACCATCGGGTAGGTGAACCCCCGTGATCTTTTGCCCCCCGATCTTTCCTACTACAACTAGTTTATCCAGGCTGTCTGTTTGTCTCCGGTGACAAGTATTAGGTACCTACACCGAATTCAACTTCGTATAATAGTCGTAAAAAATTGAAAGACAACTTTTACAATTATTTTCTTTCAACAAATTATATAAAAAATTTTAAAAATTTCCCTCTGCCGCTAGGAGAGCATCTCGTAAGAGGCGAGTAACCCAGCACCCCCTTGGTGGTAGGGGATCTGTTTCCCGACTGGCTTGCTACCACCAGCATGCTTTTAAACTATGCAACAAATTTTAATGCGGTTTTAACTAACATTCTGTAGTATATACATTACATAATTTTTTATATTAGAGAAATAATGCGGGGTCGGGCGGGGTTCTAGTTATAAATAAATCAGACATGACAGAGTGGGTAATATTTAATATCACTTCCGTTTCATTATAACAACACTCAACAATTTTGGATTGCCTGTGATTGGTTGACGAATTCCCATCATTGCTACCAATGTCACTTTAGATTCACGAAAAGTCTCTTTGAGTGAACATCAGCTGGAGCGGTCCTGGAGGAAGGAAGCGACACAATAGTGTGTCGCTATGTTAGGAATATTGGATCTCTCCCCAAAGCAATATAAGTTCTTATATTATATTTAGATGTGTTAAAAGAATTTTAAGATAGGTTGGGTTAGTCTTAAGTTAGCCTTAGACTAACAGTGAATCCAGGCAGTGAAGGTAAGTGTTCGGTGAAGGTAGCGCTCCCCTAAACCCACACCGTGGTCACAAATCCAAGGCATTGCACTGGGTTTCTGTCCAAATATTAAAGAATCGTGAGATTCGGTTACTTCATTTCGTTTTGTTCGTTTACTTCGGTTATTCATTCAAATCGGTTGTCTGTCTCAAAATATATATACTATTATACGACATATATATATTGAATTAAAAGAAACGTTTCTGCAAAGTGTTCCTTTTCAGGAAATCTAATCAAAGAAGGGTTTAATTAAATTACAAAATATTGATACCTGAGACATTTTCTAAAATATTTTTTAACAATGACGGGCTGGTGATACTAAAAGGTTGACTTTTTACAACTTTCCATTACCAGAGTGGCAGCGGCTCGGCTGTAAATACTCGGTGACGGTGAGACAGAAATGTTCACTTGAAATGTAAGCCGACCTACGCCAGAGGTAGAGAGCTAGAAACATTTTAAGGTTACAAAGTTTTCTAAAATAAAACTCATTGAGAAGACGTTTTAAAATATCTTGGTTCAATAAATATTAGATTTTTTGGAAGAGCGACACCTACTGTACAGTTAGGACGTGTACTACTAAGTTTTGTATGTTTGAATGTTTATTACCCAAGCACACAAAAATGGTTCAACAGATTTAGATGAAATTTAGGACACAAATACTTTATAATCTGAAATAACTCATATGCTACTTTTTATCCCGGAAAAATCTATAGTTCCTGCGAGATAATTATAAAATATGTTTACTGACGAAAGCGCTTGAATATTTTTATCTAGCAACAATATATAGGAATTAAATGTTTTTTTCTATAAATCTAAGTATTATACATAATAAATAACACCCGTGCGAAGCCGGGACAGATCGCTAGTTTGTCTTATAGTAGTGTATCGATTGGAAAAGAAGAAAAGAAAGCAAACATCAGTAGTGCTAGTCACTTAGCATTACCGTCAACTTCATGAATACGAAATGTAGGCGATACTCTGCTTTAAAAATAACTAACATAAAACAACTGTCTGCTTTTAAAATATATACCTATATACTAAGACATACACTTAGATTGAGATTTTAACTTACTTAGAAATAAGTTAATCAGCCTACTAATATATGAAAGGTAAACTCGTAACCCAGGTGCAGGTTACAAGCCACAGGTTACAGTTACACTTAGTGTACCAATACTAAAAAACACACGAGTGTTTTACTACAATATACAAACTTTCAGACATACATAGAAACAACCATATAAACAAACATACGTTTAGGTTGTTAAATCCACGACAAGGCACGGTCCAATTATTATTTTCTTATATAGTAGACGCATCTGCGCCGTCATGGATTGATCAATCTATACATATATATAATATCTATATAAATAAACATACCTGTAGATAGTTTAATCCATGACGATGCACGGTCCGCTTATTATTTTCTCATATAATAGACGCGTCGGCGCCGTCATGGATTGAACATATATTCCTACAGGCAGCGCAGACCCATGACCCTTATTAATGACTCTTCTCCAGGTCATCAGGTGTGGAAGTTAACTTTTTTATCTACTTTAGTTAGTATTAGGGCAGCGAAGGGGAGTATTGTAATTATATAAAGGGCCTTAACCCTACATCTTGGTCGCAAATCGAAGGCACTGCCCCGTGTATTTTTTGCATGTGTACACGTATTGTTGTACAGTAATGGGTATCATTAATATCTCATTCTTTGACACATTATATCTCTATATATATAAAAGGAGAAGCTGACTGACTGACTGACATATCAACGCAGGGGCTAATCTATAAGGGTTAGAAACTTGAAATTTTGCACAGGGGTTCCTTTTATAACGTAAGGGAGCACTAAAAAAGGATTTTTGAAAATTCACCCCCTATGGGGGTAAAACGGGGGTGCAAAGTTAGTATGAAACTTTGGCGTTTTTGAAGCTATTCAAATGAAATTCAGTATGAAGGTTCTTTATTGGAAGTTATGAAACAGAAAAAAATATTTTTTCAAAAATAATCCCATAAGGAGCTAAAAGAGGGGTACAATGTTAGTATGACTACATCATGAAATTATTAAATATGTCTACAGACGATCTCCTGCAGGTTAATATAACTACCCATATATCGCAAACGAAGTTGCAGGTAAAAGCTAGTAATGAATAAGATTCCAGAGTTATCCTTACTACAGAGTACATAACCAAAGTTTTATAACTTGAAATGATGATAAAGTCACTCTGTAAAAACTTTTTACACCTTCCATTCACAAAATGCATACAAAATCTTCAGAGGAACAGAAGATATAGTCCCTCTTTAATATTTTATATGCTTTACCGGGAATCCTCTTAACTTAAATTATGTAGCGGACTCGGAACGGTATAGTTGTTTGTCATTTTAAACTCGGTTACTGGATAATTTAATTAACAAAGGAATTTTAGTGAAGTACTTGAATATCTGTAGTGCTGCAGTGATTTTAGGTGCTTTACCTGACAGTATTTCAGGTTTTTTTAAAGATCAAATTTGAAGCTATAACTTACTTTACGTTCCTTTAGATCGATGCTTTTAATTCCTGATTAAGCTATACTCATTTTTGCTTCGCTTCGTAAAACGATTTGTCATTCAAGTTTAAGTAGTACCTACCATTTATAAAAATACTAGTCGATCTGTCTCGACTTTGCCCAGTTGCTATATCAACTATTGCTATATTTTACATTTCAATTTTTAACTCTAGCGTAATTTATATATGTCGGAGAATAGTAAAAGGTTATCGATTAAATCGAATCATCATCACTGTCTATGGCGTTGGAGTAGGGTAGTAGCTTCTTCCGTTGTGACCCTTTATATGTCATCGACAGTCTGACTGAAGTCTTAGTCGTGCGCGGTCTCTCAAGAAGTGAAGTAGTGTCTAAATAGTGATAGTGTTGTGCAGTGTTATGTTAGTGCTAGGAGTGCCGTCTGATCAAGGTCACGTGAGTACCTCACAATGTAATTGCCTCGTCTTGTGTTAGGTTAGGTTTATGTGCGTTTAACCTTGGGTTTAAACAGAGAGCCTAGCAGTGAAGGCGAGTGTCGTGATCACTTAAAGGAGCTCCTTAAGTCTACACCTTGGTCACAAGTCCAAGGCACTGCTTAGGTTTCTCTCGTAATTGTTAGAGATCATATTTGATCATTTATCGGTTCAGTAGAAGTATCTGCGTTGCGTTTACCCAATATTCCATTCAACACCATCACCCCCTTGTAGTGTTCCCCAATATTCCCCATCTTCCTCCTTCCATCTCCTTTTCATCATTTTAAAATCCCCGACATATATGACTAACTCCCATAGAAATAACGAAATCTCGGCTCGATATGCATTTCATCCCATATTTAAACAACTTCAAGATTTTATTTTTCGCGAAAAACATAGATTACGTTCTTTATCAAGCTCTTGTATATCAATGTACCAAATTTCATCGACATTAGTTCAGTGATTTAAGCGTGAAAGCGTAACAGACATATAAACCGTGTATCAATCAATAGATGGCGTAAGTAGTATATTAAATCACAAATTCATTTGTTTAGTTTGTATTCTTAAGTATTACCTACGTTTCTTAAGAGTTATTTTCGAATTTTTAATATTTGTAAGTATATACTATATAAAAATCATCTAAACCTACAGATTTGGATGAAAATTAAAAGTTTGTTTGCTCCATACTTATACAGATGGCGACGCAAGTTAGTATATTGATAGAACACTTCAACTGCTTTGTTATCTAGATTGGGTATACCATTCAACAGATGTATTGGTGATGGTTTAGGGTTATGCATTAGGGTTTGAAATGTGTGCAACATTCTTTCTTTGTTTTTTTCTGTCTCTAAATACTATAAAATTTTATATAGAAATGCAATTTTTGTCACATTTTTCGAGTTTTATCCGCTTTCTTTCTCATGGTGTTTAATATAATTTTTTATATTAAAACAATGATAGATACCTCTTATATTTCTCGAAGTCATCAAACCAATTCTTATCAAAACCAAAAATAAAGTTTTGAGAATAAAGCAATCGAATTAGTTTAATTTAACCTATTATTGGAACATAATTAAATATAAAAGTTCATTGGACTAAGTTTTATATGGTAATGCTAACTTTGAACGCGTACGAAGTGATTGTGTCACCTTGTTGGGTTAAATGCAGCTTTTTAAATACAAAAAAACAATTATACGCACCCTTCATAACAAATATAGCTAAATAAAGGGGTAGGTTCTCATTAATGGATTCACTAGAGATCAGCTCTTACATAACAAACTTTGCCTATTTGTAATATTAGACCTTACCTGTTGTCGTACTTCCCGAAGTCATCAAATAAATTCTCATCAGAACGTTTAAATGGAAAGAAATAAAGTTTCAGGAATAAAAGTGCTGAATTAGCATTTTCATTAAGTTATGGGCAGTTAAATGAATTGAAAGGCAAAAACAATCTCGAACTCTACTGAGTACTGACGGCGTAAACGTTTAGCAGTTAATACAATTAAAAAATGCAAATCGGGACCACGCCAACTTTATGAAGAGGAGCGGGGCAATAGTTGCCATTAGTACTGATTTTTTGAGGAAAGTCCTGAAAACTATAACCAAAAAAAGGAGGACATAATACGGTTTATTTGATTACAGTAATTGTTGTCATGTCATGTGGAAATTAAGCCTTAGTTTCTACTATTTATGGAATGAATGAAAATGCAAGTGTTAATCACTTAATTTCAGAAATGTTATCTTATAGGTCACTTTGTCGTTGTATCATGGGGATTTAAAGGACCATAACTTATGAGTTCTGGTAAATCTGTCACTTTATATAGGATTCTTATTCCATGCACTGTTCATGTTTCTATTTGATAACTTATCTTATATGTCATTTCCATGAACTTCAGATATACTTTATGAGAATAGTGCAGTAAAATAATTATTAAAATAATTAGTTCTCAAAGGTGTGTGAAGTCTGCCAACGTGAACTGGGCAGTGTTGTGGACTATGGACTAATACACTCCTCATTCTGAGCCGGAGACCCAGCTAATTAAACACTAATGGGTTTTAGTGAAGATGTGATAGTTGATTTTTTTATGGGAATGTCCTGTATATTAGTACACACATGGTGTAACCAGTCGGTACGGTATCAGGGGCATTTTAATCATGGCTATTGAGATGGGGTCAAAATATAGGGGCGATAGATGAATATCATTGCAATTTATTGCGTGCAAATAACTTAAATTTTTTCGGAGGGCGCCACAAAAGGGATAGATATTTAGAGGGGAATGCGGGTTTTATGTGAATTTAAAGTCGGATGCTTTGAATGATTATGAGTTTTTTATTAAATAGATTGTACTATAATAAATGAGTATATAAAAATGAATGTTTGTCGCCCACGTGCTACTAAACCATATCAAAATGTAATAAAATTTTGGTATTTCTTTCATGTTTAACTTCAAAAAAATATTATGTTTTATTTGTCTATCCTTCAGGTTAAGATATATTGATACCTTAGCGAAATGGAAGCAAATTCATTGATTATTTTATTGAAAATTTTATTATACTAATCCGGTTGCTTTGTGTTCTGTTTGAGAATGCCGTATGCAAGCCAGACTTTTTTTTAATTTCCTTTAACAAAAACACAATAATTTAAAAACATAAGAGCAGCAAATAAGCAAAATAAATCAAATGTGTAAGCACGCTAAGCGATTTTTAGCTATAAGGGTCATTTTCTTCTGAAATATAACTGTAACATTACAAAAAACCTTTTCACTTCATAGAGTTTATCATTAAGTAGCACATTTAATTACTCGTACAACTTAATGCACTTTTTCATTTGCTTTGACTTACCAAATTTAATGCGCGTATTCATACACATTTAAATGAAAGCACAATATGCTTTTCAATTAACTAGGGACTAAGAGTTGAGTAACCCATCACTCCCTTGGTGGTAGGTGATCTATTCTTCGACTGGCATGTGTTCCTACCCCTACCCTTTCTATCCCTTTAATGCTATGGTTCTAATAGACTCTGGGTTCTCGCTCTGGGTTCACTGAAACCGTAGCATACTTTTCTTCTGTCTCCTTCCTTACTTTATCTTCGAGGAGGCAATGCATCGGAAAAACAAGAGTCGATGACCATGGGCTACGGTGGCCACTTGCCATAAAAAAATGAAGAACTCATTCATGAGAATAAGCAATTCAAGTGGACTACTGTTGTGTTATTATCATAAATGATTTGTTCCCTCAGAATCATTCTCCATGTTAAATTCCATGCAAAAATTATTAGCGAAAGGGTGTGGGAAGAAAATAATGTTACAACTTCAGCAGTCTTAAATTTCCCTATAACAATCTCCAGACTCACATTAGGGATCAAAAATATCGTCAGGAGGATTTTCGTATCCAAATACTTTATCTAATTTCGTTAGTACATGCATATTATCCTTTTTATACAAATTATATGATTATAAAATTTATTTATAACTTCAATGTACGCCACATTCAAATAATACAATAAAAATATAAATTATATTGATTATACTGTGAAGTACAAAGGATTCTCTTCCAGACAACCCAGTCTTGAAAGGAAGTAGCTGGCTGCATTTCCTCTTTGAATAACAAGGGCAATTTTTTTGGGCTAAAATCCAGCCAAAATACAGCTCTCCGATCCCGGGTTATTTCACCCCCCCATGGACCCGTCGTCTCTACACCAAAGGGCACACACATGTAGCCTTCGCCAAGGCCGGCATATTTGCTGTATTATTTGATGAAGTTGCTGGAATATGGGGTGTCAGGGTATCAACGCAAGTGGTGTCCCACGCCACGGAAAGCGCCCGGTTACCACCATCACGTGCTATTCGGCTCTATAGTGGCCGGCACGTTAAAGGTGAAAAGAAAGAAAGAAAGTATATGTTACTTTCATATTATTAGGTATAAGAAATTTAATATATTTAGCTGTTAGTTAAATAATTAAGAATATTTAACACTTAACTTTTTAATCGAGATAAAAAAATAATGTCTTATTTATGCCATATTAAATTATATTAATATCATGTTTTCATTTACTTTCCTCTTCCTCGTGTAATCTGGTGAAAAGAATCAAGACCTATCTACTTAGCTTATAATATAGAAAGATAACGTATTAATAAAAATTGGTATTTCTATTTCTATATTTATTAATAATTGTTCTAATAATCTAAATTAAATCTACAAATATTTAAAGAAGCTGACTTGACTACAGTTTATTAAACTCAGCCTAATCGAGTAAATTTAAACAGATTCACAACAAGATGTTTTGAGAGGAAATACTTGCATGACGCATGCGCATACCCTACTGCAGCTTGCTTCAAAAACGTGGTCTACGTCTTGCTCCTGTCAGTCGATAGGCGGCCACGGTAGGGGGCGGTCGCGTCTCGTGAACCCCTATCCACAATACGCGGTATGATAGTGTCGATGTTTTGGAAATTGTATCAGTTTTGTTAAATAATATTTTTGGATTTTAATGTAAGTTTTTTTTATCTCTATGGATACTTTTAATATTGTAAATATAATACTTTTATTTTTACTAACTAGGAAGTCTCGTGTAAATCAATTTAACATAAGGAAACGGAGTAAAATATTTTGAAAAATTATTAAGCAATTTTTAATTTTGTAGACGATTTTTTTTGACTTTACATTATTTAAGAAATTGGGCTATTTTGAAAAGAGTAATTGACGAGCATCTTATTTAGCTTCAGATAAATTGACTGAATAATCTTTTTTGACGTTTCAAAATTATTGTAAAAAAATAAATATCTTTAGTATTAGTTTGACTAAACCAAAAAGTCTCGAATTTATTAATAAATTCATACCAAAATATTAAATAAAATGATGATGAACAAATCTTTACATAAATACACGCAGGTTATTCCAACAATTTATTCAAGCTCTAAACATGAATATTTTTGTGTTTAACAAAATTAGATAAAGTTTCCCTCTGTAATGAATTTCAAAGGGCAATTTCACCTGAATTGAAAGTCAAAGTATGCTTTTACAAGCTCTTTTGAATGGTTAAAAGGCTAACGTTGCTCAGCTCTCGCTTAACTTTCCTGTAAAACATTTATCTTATCATCAATTTTAATTCTAATATATTAAAAGATAGATTCTAAGATTCTAATATATATATTCAAGCAGATTACTAGTGTCGATCTAAAACCTTATAAATATCGGTCAGGGATTTCCCTCAACATTCTAACAACATAAATAATATTTAAAAAAATACTAAGATTTTGATTTATACGAGAATTGAATCAACAAATGACGTAAACTTTATCTTAAAGTCTGTTTACAAGATATGTTATAAAATAATATCTGACTTCTTCTTATTTGTTTTTTAGATAACTTTCTTACTAATATTATAAACGTGAAAATTTGTGAGTACGTCCAATATATAATAAGTGGTAAGTAATACATTACAATAGCATAGCTTATACATCAGAATTACACATAGGCTATGACAAATATTGAGTGAATTGTATGAAAAATATAGTGATTACTTTTAAAATATTTATGCATAAAAAATATTATTAACTTAAACGAATAACCTATTTTACGTAAACTACGTTACTATCTATACAAATGTTTTTTATAAATAATATTTGAATAGTCAATACTTTTTGTATTGCTTGTATGAACTTGTATGATATAAGTTTATATGACGAAAGTTAAATTGTAATTAAAACCTACTTGAGTGTTTTTCATGTGGAAAGCAAACAAAGCTTATTTATTTTATATATAAAAAACTGTAATACAAAAATAAACCTATTTCAAGACATGTAATTAGGGTTTAAAAAATGTTTGTATAAATTGTATTTTTTTTGTGAATTGAACTAAAAGAGCTAGGGGATGTTAAGATACTTTTTGAAATGTTACTAATTTCCTAACTAATATATAATCTCGAAAGTAACACTTAAGAAACGTATTGAAAACTTAAAAAATTAAAGTGCGATTTATTATACTACTTACGCCATCTATTGACGAATAAATGAGTCTATCTGTCTATTACACAATCAAGCTTAAATCAGAGTTATACAGAGATAAAGTAAAACATGAGGAAGAACATAAGCTAGTTATATCGTAAAAAAAACTTAAGAATACTTAGTCAACAAATGAGTGTGCTCGTACGCCATCTATCGACGTGGGGATGAAGTGCATGTCGAGCTGTGTGCCCGTTATATGCGGGAATTAGTCGTATATAAATTAAAACGTAATATATAGAATACAACGATTAAAATGTAAAATTAAATCTAAATAAACGTGGCCAGGCGAAGCTGTGGCGGGTCGACTAGTGTAGTAAAAGTATATATATATATATATATATATAAAATTCAAGCAACGAACCCTATATTGACATTTCTACTGAAATCTTTTCATGGAGCACTTTGATTTGTTTACAACAGGTTGTAGCTGTCCCTTGACGATAAAAGGTCTCCCTTCAATAAGATCACTTTAATGTACGAAGTAACGATAGTTTTGAGTATTTGTTAACAAACGTTTTTGAAATCTTAAACACCGTTTAAAGCTATGTATTCGCGAGTGGTTCCCTTTATTTTATTTCAATTATACCCACGTAACAATTAATAACAAGACAATATTATACACCCTTTGTTCCGATAGATTTGTGCCAATTGTCATTGATGTGTTGTCGTAATGGGACTCTACTGTAAAAGATTTCGAGAGTGTGATATTCTCATCAAAAATTAGGGTTAAGATAAAAAAATTGTTTTTAAAAAAGTCTTATAAAAAGTCATGTTTCAGCTATGTAAGTGGAAAGTTTTATTAAAATCTGTGTAGTACTTTATTGCCTGAGAATGTAACAAAAATTAATGATATATTTTTTGGAGTATTGTCATTTTGAAATTTTAAATAATACTAATCCTTTTTTTTATTTTATAATATTTGTTAATTTTTTTTTGTAATTTTATTAAAAATAATTCGGCCAAGTGCGAGTGTGGAACTCGCACTCTGAGTGTTCCGTACAATTTAAATAAATCATGTGTTATCGTCAACAGCCGTTGCTTAGGATTCACGTTGATATAGCTTTAGATTAATTTCACACGATATAACGACAAAAACTTCCATGTTTGCGATTTTACTAACATTCGTATATGTTATAAATATACACGTCTTCGGCTCAGATTTTGGCCCTGATGAACGTTAAGCTAGAGGGCTTTGAAAATTTGAGTAAATAGAAGAGGTGCCTTACTTTAAACCTTATTCCCCAGTCAGTCAAATAATTTTTTAACATATATTTTATATTACAAATTATTTCTTGCTTTCTTGAAATAAATTTATTTAAAGTTTTTAAATTTCAATTTCATAAAATTAAACTCGTTAACTAGAGTTAAAACGGTAAAAATATTTTATATCTGTATCGAGGGGAAGTATATTGTATAACATATTCGAATATTACTAAAATCGCAAACATCGACTTTTTCATGTCCGCATATCAATGGTGGAATGCCCTATAGAAAAAGTACTTGTTATCAATTCAGTGTAAATGGCTATATTTATTGATTGCTTATATTTAGAAGTTTAATTTTTTCACAGCTTCAAGATATTTTAGACTGACATGTTTAATATAAATATAAATTTCAACTTGATAACTCACTTTAAATAATGCATCAAAATCTAAATTTATAAAAGATCATTTTTTTCGTGATGTAACAAAAAATTACCATTTTTAGGATTTTTCCCCATACTAGTGCCTTAAGATTTTGCTTTTTGCCAAAAATCATGTTCCTAGGTCAAAAGACAAAGCCTGTGAATTTTGATTTATCTCGAACATCAAAATTACAATACATGAGATAAAAGCGGCTGCGGGTTTTCATTAAATTGACTTAGCAATTCGTTATTTTTACATATTTGAGGAACTAGAGATTAGAATATTTTGTATAAATTTCAACTTGATATCTTCACGTTCTTCAAAAAAGTTACAGTTTTTTAATTTTATCCTTTATTTGTGTTATGAGAACTTACTTCATGCTAAATTTAAGTACCTTATAATTATGTGAGTGACCACATTAACGGTCATATCTTTTTAATACGTGGACTTAGAAGTTTGATTTTTTGCCAGCCGCAAGCAACCGCAGGCTTAAGTATTTGATATTAATTTCAACTTGATACCTCCACGCGATCCTGAGAAAAAGGGTCTTGACAGACAGACAGACGAGCGAAGTGATCCTATAAGGGTTCCTTTTTTTCCTTTTAAGGTAAGGTAAAATTACAAAAAAATCTGGCACTTAAGTGAGTTGCCTAGTTTTATATTTTTCCGGCGTGTAGTTTAAATAAAATAATCTTTCTTTATCTTACTTGGTATCTAGAATCGATCTGATAATGGAGTTAAGATGTGAACTTCTTCAGTGACTATTTAAGGTTGTGAATCTAATATACAGTTACTACTTAGTACTAAAGTTTATCTCACAACCTTTGGCGATCTATAGACATCTCTACATATAATAAAATTGTAAATCTAAGTTTGTACATAATTGAAACTTAACATAACAATTAAGATAAGTCAAAACAATCATTTTTCTAATTTTTTTCTGTATGATTGTACACATATCAAGCAAAAACTTAGGCATAGATATTGAATAACGTTTTCACAGGTGTATTGTTGTAACTTAAAATACTATCCGGTCAGGTAAAATTTGTCGTTCAGTAAAAATGTCTAGCTCACCAAAGTTAAGGCGGGTCATTTAATATAATATATACACGCAAATTAGTAACAAATAAAATATACGCTTAACGCCGTTATTACAAAAATATATACATATATTATCTGTTGGTGATGTTGGTTGATCAGTATCTACTTAATACCATTATTAAATTATTTTTACTGAACCACTTTTCTGCGGTTACACTCGCTTTAACTAGCTTTAAAATAAAATGGCTGTATATTTATTAGGTCAGGTTTTACTTAACACACAGTACAGAATAACTGTTTGTTTCTAGGGTATTACTTGTAATGTTTTAATAATTATATCTGTCACGGTGATGTATTTATTTCGCTGCGTTTATTAAAACCTATGCCCATATTGGGCGCCATTTGTAAGGGGATAAAGGGAGACTTTTTTAATGCAAGATTTTTTATTCTAAAACTGTGATAAATAAATTTCGAAATATATAAATTTCGCAGGGTATTTAGACAAATGTTACAACGAAAGTAATCATTTCGTTAGTTTAGAAACTTTCAACGAGTCAATCAGTGTTGCCAAAATTATACCTAACATTACATTTTATAGTCCTAGATAGGTTTGAATTATATTAAAAATGACTAGATCATTCATACTGCAATAGACATGAGCAATATTTTGTAAATTATTTAATTTTGATTAAGTTTAATATTTTTTTTCAGTTTATAATGATTGCATGTAGCCAACACATTTCATTATAACAGAATGCATAGAAAAAGTGAAACATTTGTAACATAAAATCAAACAGAATAAACAAAACTATTTAATTTACCTCACACATGCAAACAATTAAATATTACATTAATATTCATTTATTTTCCATATTATGTAAATTTTATTTGTTCTTACAGCTGAAACAGTTTGATGCGACTAAAAATAGAATATTTTTTCATCTGATAAAATCATTATCATTACAAAGTTTGTTTGTCCAAAAATTCAAAACTATTGAACGGATTCTCGTGTGGTTTTCATTGATTAATAGAGTAGTCTATTAGAAAGGTATAGGTGTATAATTTGTTAATGTTTTGTGTAAATTAGTTGAAATATGATGATCATTATTAAAATTGTCGGAAAAAGTCAGATTCGCCTTGAATCCCTTTTGAGGTATAACAAAATAATGTCTTCATATTTGTAATAATTGATGCCCAATGAGAGAGTCTAAGGAATTGAGTGAGTGAACGATTACTATGTTCTGATAATAGTAACCTGAGCTATATATACACAATATTAAGTATATTAATATTATAATTAATGCAAAAGTAACTCTTGTCCGCCTGTAACGCTTTCACGCTTAGACTTCAGATTCGATTTTGAAGATATTTAGTAGAGAGACTAGTGCTGAAAAAGTATTCTCGAGAAAAAAATTAAAGGAGTAGAAATAGCAGAATATGTTGAAAATTTAAACCTAAATTCACGTGGTAAATTGCACTCTGACTTGAATGCTTTCAAACTCAATATAACTACCGCATATACAGTAAACGATAAAACTTCAGCCACAGTTATGTTTCTAAAGCATCCATTAAAATAGCGATCAGTTTACAATGTGTAGCAAATAGTTAATTAAACAAATCGCGCGTGGCCCGGGATCCGGCCCCGGGATTATCCGCCTCTTTACTCTGATCCGGATTCTTGCGCTAACAGCTTTTAAATTCCCTTTCTTAGAACGATAGATTATATACTATGCTAAAGTACTACTTATTGAATAATGTCTCTTACTCGTACGTTATAATCTCATAATGTCTCACTATTCATTACACATCTCAAGGTTTTTCTACAAAGAAATCTTTAAACCAAAATGCGGAATCTTAACACATTCACTTATATGTTGGAGCTTAGGTTAGGTTAGCCTTATGTAAGCCTAACATTAAGTTGTGATAGAGAACCTGGTGCAGTAAAGGCGAGTATTGCAATTGTTCGAAGGATAACCTTAAGTCAACACCTCGGTCACAACTCCAAGGCACTGCTTAAGTTTATCTTGTAATTGTAAGAGATCATAATGTTTAGTAATTATTCGGTTTAGTAGCAGTATCTACATTTGATTTCCCCAATAGTAGTAAAAGTAGTAGTAATTCCACACCCCCTTGTAATGTTTTCAATATGGACTATATTTTTGAGTTATGTATTACAAATTTAGGGGTACCGGCTGTATTTTATGCATCTATAATATAACTATTTGAATATTTACATTAACATTTTGAGGGTGGTCATATATACAGACAAATGCAATGTCAGTCAGTCAAGTGAGAGCCGTGGGCCGAGAGCGACATGCTGGTGTCTGTTATAGTGAGAGAGTGTGTAAATAGCCTGGACTCTGTCAGAACAGAAACTGTCTCCGGATCCGAAAAACTGGATCCGAAAATAGCAGCATTTGTATTTGTTTCTTGTTCAGCAATGAAATAAACTAATTGTTATGAAAGCGACAATTTTGTTAGGAGCAACGGCCATTGACGCAAAGTCACCTACGCGAAGTTTAACTAACTTTTAAATGCTTTACTCGTGTAGTTCGTCCGAGTTCTGACAGTTATCACGTATGTACGTTTTTACAAAGCTTCAAATGAATCGCTGAAAATATATAAATTAATAAAATGATATTTTAAAAATTATATACTTATTTTCTTTAATTTCTAAATGAGCAGGTTTTTGAATTGTGATTTTTAGTCATAATAATTCTCGTTTTTTATGCTGTAAAAATGTTTTAAAGGTTTCTCAGTTATTTTGATTAGAATAGAAAGTTTCTTTTCTATAGGAATTTAATTATCCGCTTGCGTGAACATCGTTAAGAAACAAATAACGTTATTGAGAGGAAACTACTGTAATTTAAAGAAAAATCTCATGTAGATAACTAAAGTCAAAACTGTGTAAATAATCTATAAAAATAAAAAGGTATCGCCTATATGTGTGTAAGCGCATAACTTCAGAACGACTGCACTAAATTAGATAATTCTACTTTGTTCTGTTAGTTATTGTCAGGACAAGGTTTGTATAAAAGATAAAGTGAGTCAGACAGACGACAATGAGTGAGATGATGGTGTCACAACAAATCAGTGACATAACAAGCGTTATAGAATATAAATCTAACGGAAATTCTGTGGAAATAGCATATTCATAGTTGCCAAGTATGAATGAAAATAGGAGTGAGAGAGTGAGATTATTATTTTTTTTAATTCAGGTAAAATTGGATCCTCGAACCTCGGTTTTCATCGTAAGAATCATTTTATAGGTTCGTAAGTAAAGAGTCGTGTACACTTATTATTGGATACTCGTAAAATGAAGGTAATAACATTTTTACATCTTATTTCTAATCTACTTTAAGTACAATAAAGTATACTTTAAGAATCAATACAGACTTGACAGATAGATAAAAAAAACATATGATAAAATATATACTGCAACTTATTTAAAAAAGTTTGACACTCGATTCTATTTGATACTTGATATCGAAAGAAAGGTATTGAAAAATACCCTTCATTTGTACTCAGTGTAAGCAATGTCAGTGTGTTGCCATGGTTACAAGATTGTTATATTTGTCAATATATTAATATTGTGAGGCATCTCTCAAGTTAGCAATGAGCTGATAGTCTTCAAACGGGTGACCAGATCTTCACAATACATAGCAAAGAACCATCTTGATTAAATTACCTTATTAGTCTATAATCTTGGAAGCTACGAATATATATATCGATACACACGTTAAACTTATAACACCCAGTCTTTGTAGCGTCGTATTTTTATCCCAGTATTCGTAAATAAATACACGTACAATTCTCTACCATTTTATGTTTAAAATGTAAAGGCAAAATGTTAATATAAATGTACAATTGGAATAGTTTTAATCTTAAAACGAGAAATAATTGGAAGTTCAATATAATATTGCTACAATGATTTTTAATGACTATTTTTTATTACTTGTTTTGCGTATTTATATTCAGTTTTATTCTACTAATTACTATACTATTATTCTATTTTAATTTTTTTTTACTGAAAGTTTGATACCAAAACAATCATCTATATCGATCAAGCCGTTCTCATTTAATTTAGTTAAATCTCAAAATCAAATATAATATAACTTATTCAATGTTTTACATAGAAAATACGTAAGGGGATTTAAGCAAAGTTATTTTTAAAATGTTTGTCTGTCTGTTTAGTAAAGCTTTCACAGTTGTTTAGTAGCATTTACCTACCTACCTGTGAAGTGTAGTGTTACCTAGCTTGTTCCTGTAGCTGCTACGATGCTACACTACTAGGACGCTACGTCGCTTCGTAGCACGTAGCGGTTACTTATCTGCGGCTACGGGTGCTACGTTGTCTACGATCTAACATAGGTGAAGCTTTATTGTTTTATCGATCCCTATCTGACTTAAAATATTATATACTGGCTTCTATAAAGTAAACATATGTCTCAATTAAAATAACCTTTTATCTTGGCATACCATTTTAATTTTTGATACATCGTAATGGCGAGCGACGAATGATATAAAGATTTGTGAAAACTCTTCTTAGTGCTCCCAACTTCTCCCGAAAACAATTCACTATGTGTATTTAGGTTTATTTTTACATTTTAATTTTCGACATATTTTGCTATTATATTTATTATATGACTAACTCTGAAAGACTTAAACGGTCACACAGCTTGTAACGTAAAACGTAGCCTATATCCTTTTCCAAGATCTAGTCTATTTCTGTACCATGTTTCATCAGAATTGGTTCAGTGGTTTAAGCGTGATAGCGTGACAGAGAGACGGAGTTGCTTTTGCATTTATAATATGACTAAAACAAGTAGTTTTGGAATTCCATTGCTTCTGATACTTTTAGGCACTTATTCTGTGTATTATGAATGAATATAAAAGAGTAAATTAAACCCTCACAAATATGCATTAAGTGTACAATGGAAGTTTTTACACGTCACTTCGCTATTCTTGATAGGACGGGCTGCCTACAATGAGCTTGTTTGATCATAATAGAATCTCTTTGGATAATGCATTAACGAGCCTGGATGCTTTTATTAGTTTTATTGTTATTTTTTGAAAGCATTTTGCTTTCGGAGTTGATGTGTAAAAAGGTGTTTTATTAGCTTAGTAAATAATAGGATGGGTAACAAGTAATGTTATAAATTATTTTGGGAAACTTCTATTTAATTTTTTTTAACTATTCATTTAAGAATAAAACTAGTGTTGATACAAAAACGGCTAGATATATTTTAGTGAAGTTTGGCATATATGGGTGATTTCATGAGTCAATGGATGAAGAAAACTCAGATTTTTCATCAGATCAAAGAAGTGAGCGTACGACACAAAGCAAAGAATCCAAGCGCTCTGTCTGGGGCTTCTGACCCTGGTGTAGGTTTACAAGATTCTTTTGCATTATTTTTTTGACATAATTTTCTAATATACAACTTAAATTAGTGTCTAGCATGATTGTCAAAATAGTTATCTTACTACTAGTATTCCTTGACCTCTCCAACTAAGCTAAATGCTTGTGTTAGGACTGGATTTGAACCCATAATCTGTCGTCAATCTTACACTACGATACAATATTCACTCTATAAAATTATTCGTCAAATATGGTGTTTAATTTTAATGTGTCGTTAGTGATATAATTAGTGTTGCAATTATAACGCTAACAAATGAGTTTAGTTTTTGCAAACGTTATGATAATGAGGTTCATGCAACACCCGACGTGTAACGTGTTATCCCACACGAAAATACATTTTAGTAGTGTAAAATTGGGGCATCTGGATCAAAAGAGCTCCAGACGCCCCAATTTTACATATTTTACACAATGTATCCCACTTATCATTTATTAATGAAGTCGTTCAGAACATTTATTAATGAATAATTATTTTTGTAAAAGAATTGACATTTTGAATTTTATATTCTGTTTAACTTTCAAAGGTTAAGGGGTTAGTTTCAATCAAAACTCAACAATTCAATTAAAAAACCATTTTATTATCAAACCATTTCTTAATAATCATTACATTTTTTAAAGCGCAGGCGTGGGTATGATACACGCAGCTAAAAACATCGCTACAGGTTCCAAAATCATTGTGCAGAGTTTGTAAATTTGGACATTTTTTGTCTTCTAAATCATAAATATTTTCATTTTCGACAATATTTCTTAACCACATAACTTTTTCGTATCCTTTAACGTAGATTATTTTGTCTTTAAGTAGAGGTGCTATGTATCGCTTGATATTTGTGTATGGTATAAAACCCTCATTCCAGAAAAATTTTCTGTTCCTCTCTATCCAACTTACATGTAATCTTTCTTTCTTTGTAAGATTGTAAAATGGATATGGTGGTCTAATTAGGAAAACCTGTATTTGGTTTTTCCATAATATTGCTATTTCTTTAAGAATAAAATCGTTTGATTCGGTCTTAAATCCTTGTACATCGACTATAACACTCATATTAATTTTCTAACGATGCTACTTAAGGGCTTATATTCAATAAGTCGATCGTTAATAATAAGACAAAAAGCAGATGTATTTTCTGGAATATCTTCGTAACTTTCAATTTCCAGTCTTACATCTACTGCTCCGCTTTTTAAAGCTTCGTTTTGTCTCGAGCAGTCAATTACAAACAGAGGAGCCTTTTCTTTGAATTCGCGCAAATTAAGCAATGGATCAGGCTGAGTGTTATAATAAGACTGACGAAATTTAGTAAACATTTCGTATAATATATGAAATTTATCTTCGGGAAATTTAGCGTTCACTGATTCGTATGGGTAATATTGTGAATTTAAGAAGAGCGTAACATTAGTTAATTTACAATGATCAAATATAGAAGAGTCTTTATTCATTACATTTTTCCTATTTGACTGCAAACCGAATATTACATATCTCGGCTTTTCTACTTGTGAAGCAGTTTTTACAATCCAGGAATGTTTTGTTGTCTTAGGTAATAAAGGGTACTCATATAAATCCCAGTTTCTGAAAGCCATTCGTATAGGGCGATCTTTCTCTAAATTTTTAAGTAAAGTTAATCTTTCTCGATCTGAAACTTTTATATGCGGCACACGCCATTGCAGTCTTTCAATATTTATGTTCACAATATCATTATTATCAAGAGTAACACTATTAAGATTGGTACTACTTCTGTTCAGTATAAGTTCATGTTTACAATTAATTACAATCTTATTATAATCTTCGGCAAATCCGAGAACCTTGTTTAGAGGTATCAGTGCGCTAAACATTCCATCGTTGTTTTTGAGCCCATTTAAATCCCATCCCCAAATAGCTGCAGCTTTGCTTTCTCCCTCGCTCATAGAGACATACGACTTAAGAGTTGTCGTTATTCCAGCATTTTTTATGCGATCAATTTCAACGCCATTAAGTTCATAACGAATATCATTAAAAAGGAATGCTATAAAATTATTAGTAAAATTGACAATTTTACGGGTTTGTTTTTCTGTAGAATCTTTTCCTAACACAATTGCTTTACCCTCTATGTAAATATAGCTGGCTGCAGGTAATACATACAGGTCTTGTTGATGTATAGGTATCCTTATTTCATCATTTTCGCTAAAACTGTTGTTGTATGGATTATACGTATGAATTTCATAACTCGATATAGAGTTATCAAATTGTGGCGTATCATTTACTTGTAAGATACTCATACTTTAAAACCCAAAGCTTTAAGAAATAATTTATTTTCTTTGCTTATTTTTTTAATTCTCTTTATAGGTCTTCGTCTCTTGACGATGCTAGGACGAGTAATGCATTTTGGTTTCGTACTAGATATTATATTATAAACAATCATAGCGACTAGCTAAGTAAATCACATGCGACTTGCATAACAGACAGAATTAGAATATAATTTTATAAGCAAGAGTTTGATTTTATAATACCTTTTGTTTCCCAAAATTTTTTTATAAAATCAATACATAAGTGTCCACAAATGAATGGGTTATTCTTTTGTACGTTATCATAATTATATTTGATATTATGAGAACTCACATATCGCACGAATTCCTTAGGTGGTTTTAAATTACCATAACTATCAAAGTATTCGACATATTTATTATAAATTACATAGGCTACCCAATGTGTACCAGAACTTTCAGAATTATCTAAGTTTATGATACCACACTCCTTAGAAAAAGGAGTTTTAGGTAAAGCGTCTCTCATAAAAACTCCACGAAAATACGGAACGTTTTTTGTAAATTTTATTATATCTATATTTGTAAGAGCGCGATTAGGTAGCCTGTGATTTAGTTTTTTTTCTTATCGTCTAGGTATATTCCTAACCTATCTTTGTAACGATCTAGCCGCAACCCGTTTCCAATACACACACTTTCGTTGATGTAATCATTTCGTGATTGCATTTCTTTTAAGCGCTTTTTTGCATCCTTGTACTCATTTATAGTTTTTACGATCCCCGCAATTCCACTGGCGATACTTCCGGCAGCTGACAAGCCAGCAAATATCGGAATTAGTGGTAAAACTCCACCAGATTTAGGAAGAGGAATAATTCGAGGAAGCTTCATTTTCGATTTTTCAGAATCACCTGTTAATTCTTTAGCAGCAGCGTATGCCATAGCTATAAGCTTTTTCTTACCCTTTGGTTTAATTTTCTTAATATAATTTTTTGTATAAGAAACTATATTTTTAAAGTCCTTTTTGACGCCACAACCAGAGCTTACTTTTGCTAGCATTATCTTGTTAACTAAATTAGCTGCAAGCTTTTCTCCAGTGCTTGCGTCATTAGATAAAGCTCGTTTCTTCGCCATTTTTAATAAAACTATATCTGCTTTATGTCGATCTTTTAATCTTTTAGAATTGTTGTATGCAATATCGTGATATTTGCAGTATTCGTCCAATTTATTTACACTTTCATCACCTCTAGTCAATCTTTGAAGTAATTTTGTTCCTGGCCCACAATAATTATATCCTGGCAGATGCAGCTCAAAAGGTATTTTGTTAATTAAATTATTTACAAGTCCTTCCCCGTTCATGGAAAAAAACAGAATGGAACTCGTTTCTATGACCACCTGGTTATATTGATACAAACGATGCTATTTATACGCTATCTTTAACTTTAATCCAGCTATTTTCTGACTTAGGTAAGCCTAACCATTTAACAAAAACTTTATTTTGTTTTCGCTTTAAAACTTTTTCTACTAAATAAATATCCGGATATTTAGTTTTTTGTAATTCTTCATTGTAAAATGATCCCAAAATAGGGATTTTCCTATTGTCTTCCAATAGATACGTCACCGGATTTGTTTTTTGAACTTTGATAATCTTAAATATTTCTGTAGACCAGTTAGGAGTATATCCCTTTTCAAAACAGCTTTTATGTTTACTTATTCGAACGAAATCCCCCACTTTATATTTAGGTGTTTGGTTTTGAATATTATTTTCGCGACAGTATCTATTTCGTATTTCATCTTTATTATAATGATTAACTTCAATTGGTTTTACACCAATTGTTCGGTGCGTGGTATGATTATATCTATCAACTACATTCGCTAGTGTACCATCAATCCAGTTATAATTCCCATTTAAACTAAATTCTTTATATAAATTACTTTTGATTGTTCTTATTAGTCGTTCTACAATGGAAGCTTTTTTCGTAGAATACGTACAGTAATGGTTAATAGAATATTTTTGAAACATCTCACGTAATTTTTCATTAAAAAATTCACCTCCAGCATCAGTTTGTAAGTTTTTAGGGATGCGTTTTACTTTGCTTATTAAATTATTAAATACTGTATAAACCGATTCTTTACTTTTTTGTTTGAGCGGAAAAGCCCAAGCGTATTTAGAGAATCCATCAATAACAATCAAAATGTATTTGTAATTATTATTGAACCTTGAGATATTTCGCATATCCATCAAATCCGCCTGCCAAAGATCATCAATGTCTTTGAGCAATACATGCCTTCGTAAGAAATGAATCCTAGCACTTTTATGTATTTCATTAACAATATCTTTTTTAACTGAATTCATTTCAACTAACACCGCTCACGTATCACGACATACTAAATGACGTTGTTGTTTACAAAATATTTTATTCTTTTATGATACCAGCTTCTTTGAGTTCCTCTACAATTGACAGTATCTCATTGTCAAGGTTAGTATTACCGGCTGTTTTTGATGCAACCAGAAGTTTGAGTCTATCTACTAGTTCGTTAGGATCATCCCAATAAACCAAATCGGTATTTTTCTTATATTCCTTTAGGTGCGCTAATCCAGCACCAGTTTTTAATAATGGTTTAATTACTTTACGGTATTTTAACCCTTTATCACCTCGAATTTGACCTGCTGGGTCGTGGTCTCTTTTATGAGCACTAGTTTTGATGAGTATTTCTTTGTAAATTTCTTTATCGTTTTCATTAATTATACTTAAATCTGGACTTTTGCGAAGTAACAATTCCCGCAACCCTGAAGTTAATCGATATTTTTTATCATCTATACAAATATTATATATTTTACCATTACTAGACTCATCGGGTGATGTCGAAAAATTTATTATTGTGTTTCCAATCATGAGTTTGTTATTTTCACTTCGCACCCCGAATGGTATGTTCATATTATCATATATTTCTAAGAAGTCTTCTTTTTTCAACGACGTATCTTTATAATTTTCAGTTCCAGTAATATTTTCGTCTGGTCCTTCTTCCAATTCTTCAGTTTCGGAATAGAACTTTTCGGAGCTTTCATCAGATAACTTAAATTTGGATGTGTTTTCAAAATATGAATCATGTAAAAATAATTTAGGGGTTATTTCATTAGCAGTAGTTTTATCGGTAGCATTACCACTATTTTTCAGTAAAGATATTTCTTTACTAGCAGCAATTGCATTTAAAGGATCAGCAAGAGGTTTGAATAAATATTTAAGGTGAGTATTGGTATGGAAGTCATCATCTCTCATTTGTTTAACTTTATTTTTAATAGTGTCCGCAGACTCTATTAGTTGCTTAGTTATTTGTTGCTCCATTGTATGACCTACAATCAACCGTGCTTATTTCCAAATGAATAAATTTTATCGTTGATTGATTTATATAACAATCAATCGAAGTTAATGAAGATATCGAAATTTTGTCTGTATCGCCCCTTGTTCAGTTCACAATCCTTATTAATTGTCAAAAAATCATAGGGGCGTTGCCAGGTTATGGAGCAAAGGTTTTTGAAAATTGGCCATTCCATATCAGGACTTACGTGTTCATCATATATATGCTTCATATTAATTTCATCTTGTTTAAATACAATCAAAAAGTTGACATTGTCACGTATGAGTTGCTTCGGTACTTTTGAATATGTTTGAGATAGATAAAAACAATCAACTCCTTTATGTCTACCCATGGTAAAATAGTTGCGAATATTTATTTGGTTCTCACAAACGACGTCATCAAAAATAAAGATTGAATTTGGTAAAGCCTCATTAAGATGAATAACATCGTGATCGTTGTTAAAAATAAAAAAATTTACTTCGGGGACTCTTTGCATGACTTGTTCTAGAAAGCCATATTTGGGTTGAAAACTTGTCTTTGAGTACAAGTAAACATTGTTAAATTTTAAACCGTTCTCGTTAATCAATAAACTTATCATAACATTTGTTTTCCCACAATTAGACGGGCCACATATAACACATCGGATGTTGTTTGGGAGAAGTATACTATGCTTTGTGTAAATCTTATTTTCTTTTATTTCAATATTCTTAACTTCTATAGACACTGGTTGCTTAATCAACTTCATTTTTATGTATGAGAGAAAAATAATGCGCACAAGTATTTATTTAAGATTTTGCATATGCACAAGGTACAAGGGATAGAGTAAAACTCTAAATATACTTAAACATAATTTAATCAATAAAATAAAATACTACAATCAAACACTACTAGGATATAATCTTGTTTGACTTAGCTTAGTTTCATAAGTAGTATATAAATTACATTAAATTTAACAATAAAATACGTTAATTACTTAATAAACAATTTTGATACTCAAAGTTTCGCGCTACACTGTTATAAATAAACCATACACTTATCAATCAACTAAAACACGGTATTATAATGCCCCCAGGGCAAGGTTTCAACTTTATTAGCTAGTATTTGTCTTTTATCATCATTGCTATCTAAAACTACTTTATTAACTTGTTGTGAATACAATAAATGTTTTATAGATTTTATCATATTCATTTTATGTTTTAAAACTTGATTATTAAATAATGTTTCTTTATAGTTTTTCATTTCTAAATGTTTTTTTATTGGTTTAGTTACACCCTTTGCTTTTATTATAGTAGCTTTTACGCTTTTTAAACAATACAACTTCGCTCTTAGGCCAGTAAATTCAGTAATAATTGATCCACCAAGCTCATCTTTGAAGAGCCCAGGAATTTTTGAATTCACTTTAGGCATATTATACGGATTATCATCTTCAAAATTACTTGTATCGAAAAACAATATATCGCTTTTTAAATCGTTGTAGAAGTCCTCAGTATATATTAAATACAGAAGACTATCAGTGTCAGTATAACACAGTTTTACGTTTGTTCCATATTTTCTTTTCATATGAGCATAATGAAAATTATATAGATGCTTTTTAGCAAATTCTAGTACAGTGAATCCAATGTATATTGGTCTGTCTAATATAATTTTTTCTGGTTTCAATTGTGCAGCCACAAAATTCTCAGTAAAAACAGAAATACTTTTAAGGTTTGGTTTAGAAATTATTGATTCCGCACCGATAATTTTATTTGTTTTATTATCACAATCTTTCCACTTCGTTAGTAGTCTTACATTAGCTTGTTTACGTTTGTTTTCGATAGTTTTTCCAAATATTGAATTATTTAATAGTTTAAAAAAGTCTTTTTCAAATTCAGATTTAGAACTCTGGCGTAAGGAAGTATTTAAATTAATATATTTCTGAAGAAAAGCATCTTGCTTAAACTTAAGTATTCTATGAATTTTCTTCAAAATAAGACCTCGTTTTAAACACTCTTTTAAATGAACGAAATGAATAACATACTTATGTTTATCATATAAATTTGCAATTAATTTCTCTGTTTTTCCGTTGGGAGGAATAAACCTTTCACATGCGAAAGGTAAATCCTTATGATCATCATGCAAGTATTCGGGATACTCTAGGTCCACTTCTAGAATATATCCAAGTTCTCCGTCATTCGGAATACTCATTATATCAAATTTAATAATATCACTTCGGTTTAATAAAACAAATTCAGATATCGGTAATTTTTGTGTCATTGCGTATCCATATAAATTATTACAATCTAGATATACTAAATAGCTAGATGGTTTTGTATTATCAAAATGTGGAATATATTTATTGTTAGCTTCAGCATGGCGAACAGAACATTGTGATAATCCACCACGTATACCTTTTTCTAAAAATTGATAAATTTCTAAATCAGTTATTAACTCGAGACGTACGTCAGTATATAATAGCATGGCGTCCCAACTCAAGCTTGGAGCTGATATATAATATGCTGGATCAAGAGAGTAATGCTGTAAACTGGTATTTCTAAAATGTTCGAAAATATCGCATAATAATAATACATCACATTTTATGTACAGATCAGTGTATTCACCGAGTGTTTGAATATTAAATGTTTGCCATATCATCTGTGCATGTTCATAGTCATTATCAGTTATGTGCTCTAATTTCATCGAATTATAAAAGTTTTCCTTTTTTGGCAAATGTCTTTCCTCATACTTTAACCATGAATCCATGTAGTCATACGGATAAATACCTTTACGTCTCAATAAATCTAATGTACTTTTATCATTAAAAATCTTCGATAGATTGACTAAATCTTCTGTATTCAAGCTTTTACTAAGTTCATCGAGACTCGAACTTAAGAACTGATATGAATCAATAAACTTTATTTGAATAAGATGAGATGTATTAGATAATGGGATAAATTTTGTAATAGAACTGTACTTTTCTTTAGACTTCGGTATAACTTTAATATCACCCTCATATTTTACCAGTTCTTTAATAAATAAATGACTATCATATCCAGCTAAGTTATGAAAAACTACTGGCACAAATGGACATATTTTATATTTCAAATTACAAATTGAATGAGCTGCGCCTCTGTACTCGGATGTGACATGATCATGATCTTGTACTTTGTCACCGAATAAAGGGCGTTTGCATATATGACATTCGGAAGCATTTTCAAAATTATTTCGTTGTTCAAGAGTTAAGGGTTTTATCGGTTTCACTTCGGATAAAATAGTGTTTATCCAAGTAACATCTTCAATCAATCGTTTAATAAAAATTTCGACGCAATTCTCACCTCTATAAGTAACATATTTGTTTAAACTCGGGTCATGTGAACAGCACACATAATATGCAAAACATGCTGGTATATGTAATTTAAACTTCTGTGTGTTATTCGTACTTTGTTCAGAATACTTTAATAAAATGCTTTCAAAATCGGCATAAATAATAAAATTAATCTTTTGCTTTCGCTCATAATTTTTGAATTGAATTAGACTACCTTTTTCAGGAAGTATTGTAAGTATTTCAGAACAATAGTGATTACTATATTTCAACTCACTGGAAAAAAATTGCAAACAAGAATCGCAAAAGTAAATCTTTCCTTTGTGATGACTTATTTGCTTTCGAACTAATCGTATCAGGTCTTTAATTAAACAATAGTGTCCTCTTTCATTTCGCTCAATGTAAAGCAAGTTAATGTGATGCTTTTTCTTTTCTTTTGTTAAATAAAGAGGTCCAGATACCAAATTTTTGCTATCTAAACCATAAATATTAACACTTATGCTAGAATTACATTTTTCAAACAGCTTTATATCTTTAATTGATGGAGGAAAAGACATTCCCTCTATATTTAAAACCTTTGAATAATGAGGATAAGATGTTATTCTGCATGAGTTACATTTTGCAGGATACATTGCTGCAACAATGCACCACAAAAAACAATATTCATCGTTATTCTGAATATTTAAACAACATTTTTTATTTTTAATAAATGAGGGTAAATCGATATATGTTCCACCTCTCATTGGGTTATATTTATTAACATTGATTTCTAAATGACTTATTGCAAAAAATGACCAACCGGATTCACAGTGTTCAAATTCGGTAAGTTTTCTTTTAAATACTTGAAATACATTTCTTACAAAATTATTTAAATCTGAACTTTTGTAAATTATTTCGAATTTTGTATTAAAAGATTTCAATAATTGTTCATTTGTCTTTGGTAATAAAAAGTAAGCAAACAATTCTAAATTTATTTTGATACAACTATGTCTTTGAATGCATATCTCAATCAATTTTTTTATATCACTTAGAGAACCGCTCAGGAACGCCTCTGGCGTGAGGTGCTCAGTGTCCTGAGACGGATTCAAGCGATATGTCACAATTCTGTTTTTAAAAGCTGTTGCTATTATTTCAATATTATCATGTTCAGTTTTCAATAAACACTTTGACTTATGTAAATTAGATCTCATATGGTATTTATATTTATGTTTCAAAATCTCAATTTCACATTCGTTACATTTCATTGAAGTACTACTCGGGGTTTGAACTGAAAGACAAAAACAGGTTATTCAATATAATATATAACATATTAGTCTAAAACTAAACTTAATCTTATAGGGGCTAAACATAGTTACAAATAAAATTTAACTAACTACTTTAAAAATAATTACTAATAAAAGTTTTGGGGCACCCTCGGTACTCTTTTCGAGCAGCGCATATAAATTTATTTAGGTGCCCCCAAGCTTCAGTGTCCACGTCGGTCCGATGCTTTAAGGTGAACAAAGCATGTTTCCAGCGGTTTATCGGCGGTACTTTGTCCACCTCACTACATTGATACACCTTTAATTCAATATAATGCGAACCGAGCTTGGCAGCATGAATTTGCCTCGAATATCCGTTCGCTATTTTACTGCTAACGTAAGACAACAGGGGTTTACCCATGGCGCTAGGAGGGCGAACGTCGTCTTCGCTGTCGCTGCCGAAGAGGTCTGCAGCTACTGTCGAGGACGGCTTGGACACTGGATTAATTTTAGTCCTTTTCGCTTTGCTGATTTTGGCGCTCGAGGTCGAAGTTGACGACTTGCCTCGTTTCTTGGCTTCGACACTTCTACAGTCACCCGCCTCTGAAGTTGCTCCTTCATCTTCAGATAGGAAGAGGTCTGCAGCGAGTTGACTCTTAGACCTGAAATTTTAATGAAATATAATTAAACAAACCTATCTAAAATATATTTTTACATAACTTTAGGTGATCACGTAAATACAAATAATGCTTTATATTATAGAATCGATATTGTTTTAGTGTTATATTCCATACTAATTTAAAATTATATTAAAAAAAAGCTACTTTATTTCGGGATAACATGGGTGATATTAATATTATTTAAATTTTAAATAAAATGACGGCTCGGACTATTTATCTGATTTAATGTTAAAGTAATAAAATTTTTAAATAATAACTTAATACTCACATGTTAATTGTAGCAGGGGTTCCCTTCTTTGTGGTGAAATAGCTTGAAAGCCTGAGATGCTTATGATTCCCCACAGTTTCTTCCGGCTATTTAAACCCATACGCAACGCGAGACGCATGACCAAATATGTTAGATGCTTACAGTTCAATAGAAAAATTTCGAAGTAATCAAATTTTTATTTTATACACTAGTAGAATCACTCGCCGATGTCTGCATACCTGACGATTTACTTTATAATAATTTGTAGTTAAAAATTTATTAGAATATATGAATAAAAAAATTCAACATAAAGAAATAAACATAAAAACAATTTAACTACTAATTAACCAATAGCTTAACAAGGCAATAATCCTTACCTTACTTATTTTATTAACTTTTACGATACTAAGGCCAGTATAAAAGATTTTCAATTATTTAACTTTTATGTATTTATTTTATATATATATATATATATATATATTTACACAGGTTAAAACAAGACCGTTCATGTCTTTTCATTTAGACCTTTTGATTTTTAATATGGGTGTAATCTATATGTAATATTAGAAGAGTATTTTACTTATTTTAGTGTATTCTAATATTAGAAGATGTTTGTATTTTCGAAATTTGTAGGTACTTGTACACTTTAAATTACATGTTTGGACAAAAAAAGTATAGTTCAATTATTTAGAAATAATTTAAAATTATAGAAATGATGGCTATTAAAAATCTTTTATTTTTATGTCAAGTATAAAAATACAGATGTTTTACCCTAAGCGAAGCGAGGGCTGGTCGCTAGTTGTTATATGTTATATATTCTTATTAGTGAGTGTACTTAGAAAACGCACACAGGCTAAGTGACGCCCGACGGGCGCGTGGATCAGATTTCGGATTTAGATTTCAGATGCCCGTTTTGGGAACAAATATTTGAAACAAATTGTATTAATATTTTCAACCTTATGAACTTATTTTTTATGCAATTTTTTAATATAAATAGCCCCACTAATCCCCCGAAAAAATATTCGGTTTGGGGAATTGAACGGTAAAGGAACTACTCGTAAAAATTCTACAATGTCGGTGAGTTTTTCAATTTATTTTATAAAAATTAAATTAAATCAAAAATTACAATAAAATTTAATTCCTTACTTTTTATTCATGTGCCTTCGCAAACTTATGTATTTTTAAAAATTATTTTTTTCGTTTCAGGACTCTGGAGAATTGCTATTTAACTTTTTACCTTCAGAAAAGGGTCCTAATCAATCACAAAGCGCAAATCAAAGACATCTGGGTCTTGCGGATCAATCACGCAAAATTACAAAAAATAAACAAAAAGTGTATTCATTTATAAAGAAACCGGTTGCCAAACCGATGAAAATAATAGTTATACAAGTATACGATGCAGAAAACTTTGAGCAGAACAGTACGATCTGCGGCAATTACAACTGCGAAGCAGAGGTTTGCGCGCAGCATGTTGTTAGAAGTACCTATATGGATGAAGTTTATAATAAAACCATGGAAGTAATAAATAGGATACACGAAGACATAATTAATGATTAGTTTATAGTTAGATAGCGACAATGGCTGTCAAAGTTAATTTATAAGCTTAAAATTGTTATTATGTTTTTAGTTATTAATATAGTATGTATCAAAGTATTATTCCAATAAGGTTAAGAGTATTATATCTATACCTAAATAATATCACTTCTACTTATGTGTTAAACATTAAGTGTGTATTGTAATTTGCTTAATATTTTATTATGCATATTTTGTGAAAATTATTGTGGTGTTTCTTATTAGGATATAAAAAATGTAAAAAGTTTCTGTTAAAATAAATGTATGATATAGAACTAATTTATTGGTTTTATTTGTCTCTTAAAACCGTAAACCAAGAATTTTTTTTATTTAAAAAGCTTTAAAAAATGCATTTGAAATAAGGCTAACTAAATAGTTATTAGTACAATAACAGCACACACACACACACACACGCGCATACACGCGCACACAGTTCGGGTTGCATATCAACGCTGCCCCGTATTTATTTAGACGTGGCATGATCCGTACCACCAGACGAATATTTGATGTCGAATGATCAATTCAGATTTATAGTGAGTATACAAAAACATTTTAATTTCATATAAAACGATTTAATAAGTTACATTGCACTCCTGAATGAACCGTTATTGCAATCCACAACTATAGTGGATATCTTGTAGTAATATTTTTAACACTCAAAATGTTGACTTGATTTCGTAACGAATCAATTAGGTACTTTAAAATCGACATTCTGAACTATGAATTTGAAGGAATTGAATGTGTAAAATTGGTGGCATCTGGAGCTCTTTTGATCCAGATGCCCCAATTTTACACTACTCATTTTGCATTCAAAATAATGAAAGTGTATGTTTTGGACCTGAAAAATTATTGCATAATTAATTAGATATTATTTTCTTGAGGATAAATGTTTTTTTTAACCCCAGACGCAACAACGATGGGATGTTGTAAGTGTAACCTGTGTCTGTCTGTAGCATCGTAACGCCCAAGATAACGGACCAATTGTGATGAAGTTTTATTTGATAGAGAGTTAATTAAATCAAAATGGTTGGCGTTGGCGTGTGACTGAATAAATGCTGGGCAATTACCTTACTTTTTTCTTGCCATTATAGATCAATTACAATAACTGATTGTAAAAGCTAGCTTTTTGAAAAGAGCGACTGTTGAGTTTCTTGCCAGCTCTTCTCATCAGAAAACAGCATTCCGAGCTGGTGGTAGCTTCAGACAAACTGTAGGACAGACCATATTGAATTGAAATAAATTATTTTGAGTTTAAGTATGATTTTTAGGTTTAGGTTAATCCGTCCGTGACATAACCAAAACACTTACCACTTACTGCCAGACCTCGCTACCAAGTATAAAAATAAATTAGACAATGTTTACTGTAAGATAGACAATCTCAAATCTATCGAATTATTATGGATACAATAATAACATAACAGTAGTAGCTTGAGGCTCCTCAGCCGCCATTTTGGACTCTATAAAACGTCGCGGTAGACCAATTTATTTTAGGAAACAATTGTAAACCCAATAGTCTATTAGGAATAAGTTATTGATGCATTTAGAGTTAATTTTCCCCTAATCCAGTATATCCAATAAGTGCCGGATTTCCTTAAATTACTCCGCCATTGGATCCTTACACTGAATCCTATTTACATTATCTTCAGTGCTTATTTTAAGGCAATAGACTAAAGTAAAGCTTTTGAAAGCATTTTAAATTTTTAGTAAGGACATCTGTTTGATTATTTTCTACACTTTAACTCCGTTTAGGGTTAGAACAAAATCCTGATTTTATAATTAGTGTTCTCACTTTTTTTTAATGTAAAACTTCTTGCAGATTAGTTGATCTATAAGAATATATGATATATCCTTAATAAGGATAACATTTTAAAAACCTTTAATTATAATAACTCTATGTGTATTCTACCAAATCACAAGTCAAATTGTCGTGGATGTATCGTAGCTGGATTATGTATTATCGAGATGGCGGTTGATATTTTTGATATAAACTAATAGGAAGTACTGAAACGCTAACAGTGTTGGCAGCAAAATTATTTTTTTATTTTAAATAGATAAAATGTAAAGTATTTAGTAGAACAAACATTAAATAGCAAAGATCTCGCCCTTCGTATTCCAATAGTAATCAAATATGGAGTAGAAGAGCGCTGTCTGACTAAACAAGATAAATCCCAATGTGTTGGCGTGTAAACGTGTAATTCTCCACTTTGACAACCCTGCGCTTAGCTGTGGGGTCTATGAGATAAGATGTTGAACATTATGATATATAAAGAAGTAAAACATTTAGTATAACAAACAGTAAATATAAAAGAACAAAGATCTCGCCCTTCTCGTTCTAATAGTAATCAAATATGGAGTAGAGGAGTGCCGTCTGACTAAACAAGATAAACCCCAATGTGTTGGCGTGTAAACGTGTAATTCTCCACTTTGACAATCCTGGGCTTCGCTGTGGAGTATACGAGATAAGATATTGAATATTTATAATCTGTGTTTTGTATGTATATAGACATAAAAAAATAAGAGGAGGATATTAATGATAAGTTTTTGAAAGAATTTCAATGCGATTTTTATTGACAGATAGATCATATTCAAGGCTTGAAATAATTTTTTTTTGTAGTTTCAATAAATTTATCCTTGTTAAAAATATTTTTAATAAAGAAAAATTAAAATTGAGAGTTGTTTGAAGACTAATTAACCACAATTGTAATTATATTGCTGAAGTGCAATAAAAAAATAAATTTTATATATACATATACAACTAACGTATATCTATAAAAAAATCTTATCTATCTATATTATCGATCTACATCGTATCTATGCTTGATCAGATACCAGGAACGTCTGAAAAATGGATTACAAAAATTGAAGAATAATATACGTCGTAGCCTATTATTTACACCACTCGTATTATCACGTGAACGCCTTTCCCCAGATTCCGTCTCCGCTCTTAATAATATTACTGTACTTTATTACGTCACTAATGATTGTCGTCCTCACTCTCCCTCTCTCTCACGCCCTCTGTCGTTGTATTAAATTACTACACGTCATGTTATGAATAATGTTATTAAATACATTCCACAGATTTGTGCGGGTTTTGTGAATATGAAAAGATTCCTGTATTAGCGGTTCGTGGATGAAAGTAATAATAACCCTTACGTAAGAAGATTATAGCTATAAATGTATAATACGTAGAAATATGCATTTTAGACTGGCCAATTAGTACTTTGGGATTGTGACCCAAGTGCAGGTTTAGAAAGTCCTTTTACAGAATTTTAACGATTACCACCCATTGCTCGAAAAATAAAGGTCTATTACCACCAAAATACACTACACTACTTTTTAAATTTTTTTTTATGGTAGATAAGGTGCAAACGAGCAGATGGTCCACCTGATGGTAAGTGGCCATCATCGTCCATAGACATCGACAAAACAAGAGAAACCCTACATCGACAAAACAAGAGAAACCCTCTTGTTTTGTCGATGCGTTGCATCCTTGAAGGTAGAGTGGTGGTCTTAGCGGACCCTGACCACGAGCTCACAGTCTACTAGATCCGCAGCATTAATGGGATGGGAGACGGAGAGGGTAAGTCTGGCCCACATGCGGCTCGACCGGAACGCGTCAGAGACACTTGGCGGTCGGATTCGAATGCTGGTGGTCGCAAGGGGTTACTCGGCCCTTAAGAGATGCTCTCCCAGCGGCAGAGGGAAATAGTATTCTGACCCGTCCCCTCACGGGTAGAACTGAAACACTTGCACTGCGTTAGTCAAGATAATTTAAATATTCTTGAGGAGGTGGAGCATACATAAAATGAATCTATAACCTACAATAAAACGAGTATTTTAATTTAAACCAATCAAATTTATACTGTAAAAATCATATAGTAGGTAATACGAATAGGCTAGAGAATATTTTAATGTAAGTAAAGCTTTTAAAATTTTTGCGGGCTGAGCCCAGAAACATCATGTCGACCACTCTTTAAAAAATTGAGAATACTCACCTTAACAAGCTTGTTTATAATGCGAACCGGCATTTTTGTAAAAGAGCATCCTGAGCTATTTACTAACACAGAAACATATTCAAATAGAGACCCTACGCGTCTTAAAGTACTTATTCATAAGACTGCGCTGGTAAAAAAAATTGTTCCGTATCTGTTGCTATCGTTTATAATAGGATACCAAGAAATATTAGAGAATTACTTTTCAATAAATTTAAAAAAAAATTAAAAGAATGGCTAGTCGAAAAATGTTTTTATGGCCTAAAAGAATTTGATATAATGTAATGTTTAAAATAAATCTATGACATTGTATGTATAACTAAATTAGCACTTTTTAATTAAATTATGACTATAACGAATCCATGACATTGTTTAATATAATTTATGAAATATATTCCTCCTGGCAAAATATGTGAACCTTTAGCATTAATCCAACCATTGTACCATGTTTTTTTACAAATATTTCATTTCATTTCATTTAAATACAATGAACTACAATTATTGTAAGATCTCGGATAACATCGTGAGTAGTGAACATGAACAAGCTGTGCTACTGAAGTTCTTGTAAAGTAAAATTTGACTAACATTAGTTAATTGAGTGATAGAGCTATTCTAGTTTCTACACTCGATGTAATCTAATGTGCAGCGCCTCCAGCTACAGCACAACACACAGACACACTCTGCTCCCCTAACATCTTATTCACAGTTAATTAGCACGATACCTATCTGTTTAGCATACTCTGATTAGTTCACAGAAATTATTAGCTTCTGTTGTTATCATGTACTAAATTTAGTACAATATAGCGACCTGCCCTCGCTCGTAATAATTTTTGTAAATTGCCCCTTTGCTTATTTTTTTAAATTTTGCCTCAGAGTACTATGTGTTATTATTTATGTATGTAATTTTATGTTTTGAACATTGTATGTTTCTCACATATATGTAAAAAAAGTTTTATGTGTTACGGTAACAGTATGACTGTCTATCAGTAATCCATATCGTTTGAATTATACTATATATTTTATTTATTCCTGTATCACAAAAATAACTTATTAAATAACACTTTCTCTCTCTCTCTCTCTCTGTGTGTGTACACAACAGATTTGTTTCATTAAAATAATATTTAAAAAAAGCAATAAACTAATTTAAAAAAAATTGTGTAAACGGATATAATTATGAAGAATGTAAGCATACACACAATGATCATCCTATAAATCCTTTTTTTTTTTTTATATAACTAGGTCGGCAAACAAGCGTACGGCTCACCTGATGGTAAGCGATTACCGTAGCTTATAGACGTCTGCAACACCAGAAGCATCGCAAGCGCGTTGCCGACCCTATCCCCAATTCCCCCCAGGGGCTCTGGTCACCTTGCTCACCAACAGGAACACAACACTGCTTTAGAGTAGTGTTATTTAGCTGTGGTCTTCTGTAAGGTCGAGGTACTTCCCCAGTCGGGCTGCTCCATATTTGAGCAGGAAATTTCCTGCTGTGCCCTACCTCCGTTAAGTTTATTAATCGGATATCAATATTTATTTAATGAAAGAGTTCGTCAAGGTGCCATTAGTCTATCGGGACAGAGCTTATAAGTTATCAAGCCGGTGTAGTATTTATAAAATAATCCTATAGTGTCATCACACATTTTTGATAACCTTTGAGAGGGTTGTATTGGTTTTTTCAAATAATTCGTATCTGTCTCAGATTACTTTTAACTTGAATTGCATTTGACAAATAATTACACGAAGTGAATATTGTCTATTGTAATCATGTTGAGAGGGAGTAAAATGTAGCTAGGTTTCTCCATATTTTAGTGTTAGCTTTTACATATTATGATTTATTAAAATAGTTTAAATAACTTTATCAATATTACCTCTAGACTATTAAATCTGTAAATTCAAGCTGTAGAGTAGAATAGTAATTAATTTAGAAGTTTGTTTGTAGTTGAAACGCAACATGCACCGAGTATTGTAGCGGTGGCTGCATTCATCCCGACCAGATCTTAGTTGTGGTTAATTAGTCTAACTAAGAGGGATCACTTTAATATTGTTTTCTCAGGTTTAATATAATCTTAGGAATAACATGAATATTATCTGGAAGTAACACGAACAAGACAATAATAACATCCACTTAAAACGGAAACAGAGTAACCAATATTAAACACTTACTCCAATATTAGTAATGGAGAGCCAATACTCGTCACCACACCACTGTACAGCCATAACGATCACCAGGCGAGCTCCGTTTGACAACTGGCTCAAGTCTATCAGAACTTATATACAGTCTTGGAATAAAATGAAAAGTACTACCCGCGAATATAGTTATGAAACTGAGTTTTGTTCTCCATTTGTGTCAATTAGATTAGTGACCTCCAATTTACGAGAAGTAACAGTTAATTCACGTAAAAGATATTATACGAAATTGGGGGTCGATAAGATGTAAAAAACCCTGTCATTCACTCTGCTGAGCCGGGTCTCCTCCTCACAATGAGGGGGTTAGGCCATAGTCCACCAAGCTGGCGCACTGCGGATGGTAGACTTCACACACCTTTGAGAACATGGAGAACTCTCAGGAGTGCAGGGTTCCTCACGATTTTTTCCTTCAATCGATTTTACTTGATCGACTAATGTATATTTCATAACGCAAAAAAAATTAAGTATTTGTATAAGGAGTTAGTTAAAAAATGATAAATATTGGTAATCGTAACAAAGGATACTACTAGGAATGAATACAATAAAGCCTTTATAATCATTATTATGATAACGTAATGTTAATTTAATAAGATCTTCAATTTCTAGTTCAAGCTACCTATGTAAAATGGCGGTACATATTAATTAACATTTACACGGCTTAATTAACATAATATTATGAAAATTTCAGTATACGCTGACTTGAGTTTTTCAGTCGTGAAACGCGAATATTAATTAAAACAAAATTGGTATTAAATAACGTTTTGAAAAATCAGACAACTATTTCAATAAACTTTACCTTGCATAGTATTTAATTATATAATACACTGACTTCTCTTCCGTTAATTATTTATATAATTTGTTCATTGAATGTATAATAAACACTAGTCGACCCTCCCCAGCTATGCATGAGTGCAGTTTATCACGTGAAGAGACGTTAAAATAATATATTTTATTCAGAATAAAAAGTAACGTATGGGTACCCAGGTTACAACAATTTTTTTGCCACTTAAGTGGCAAACGAAGAGACATTTATTGTAACATTGTATACATTAGGCAGAACATTACGTTATTTTCCAAACATAGTGATACAAACAGGATAAATACTAGAAATAAAAATAAAAGTGAGTAATAGTTTCATGGGGTTGGGTGTTTGCATCTATAATAAGATCCCACAGACTATATTAGACTTGCCACTTCAGCAATTTAAAACTCGAATAAAGAAGTGTTTAGTAAATAAAGCTTACTACTCTGTACAAGATTATTTGAATGATGACAAAGCTTGGATTCAAAATGACGTTGATGCTCAGCTGAATGATTATATCTTTGTAAAACAGACTGATGTACACAATGGCATTTTGAAAGAGCAACTGTTGAGTTTCTTGCCAGTTCTTCTCATCAGGAAACTGATTTCCGAACTGGCGGTAGCTTCAGACAAACTGACTGACTGACCAATTTTGACGTGTCAGAAGTACTTTGTAAAAAGTCTATTTGAATAAAATATTTTGTGTTTGAGTTTGACAGCTCACCTGATTGTAAGTGGCCATCGTTACTCATGAACATCAGCAATACATGAGAGCGACTCTTGTTTTGCCGATGCGTTGCCACCTAGAAGATAGAGTGAAAAGGGAAATGAAGACAAGAATAATATGCTTTCAGTGGACCCAAAATTTACTAGAGCCGCCGCTTTAACGGGATGGGAGGTAGAGGACTCGCCTCTTACGAGCTGTACTCCCGAGTGGATGAACCTCATAAATTCTACGTGCTAAACTCACTCTTCGACATGCCTATGTGTTAATACAGATTATAAAGTATCTATGTACTAGATTTTATTGAAATCTAATCAGCCGTTTTTGCATAAATGTTCAACAAACATCCAAATATACAATCAAATAATTCTTTACAATTTAGGACAGGAGCCCAGGCAGCGCCTTGGTCTTGTGACACTCACCTCCACTGCCTGGTTTCACTGTTAAAGCTTAAGGATAGGTTAACAAAAGGCTAACCTTACCTAAGCTTGTGTTAAAACACTTAAATACTATGTAAGGACTTACACAATATATATGACGTAAGAACTCACAAGATTGTTTTTATATCCGTAACATAACAACACACTATTTTTTTTCACTTACACTTAAACTTCAACTCCAGGTGATGTTCACTCATAAAGACTTCTCGTGAAACTAAAGAATACTGCGTTAATCGTGGAATATAATGGGACAAGACATTGGTAGCAATGTCCCACCGCTAGTAGGGGTAGTGGTGATGGGAGTCGTCAGCCAATCGCAGGCTATCAAAAATCGTTGAGTGTTGTTACGACGAAAAGGAAGTGATATTAAATACTATCCATTCTGTCATATATAATATCTTAAGCAAACGTGAGTTGCTTTAAAGCTTTATTAATATTGAAATAATTAATATCCTTCGCATATAATTACTTGGTCTCACTTCATTATAAATTCCTTTTAATATCCTCAACGCAAAATGATTTATACTGTCTTCAAGGTAATCCAAGGATTACGAGCCACTAGCCATGGCTTTAAAGATTGAGAGAGGGTGCATTTAATGGAGTCACTTATTAATATTGACTGTTATAGAGATTTATTTAACCAGTGATGTAACAGGTGTTTTGCAAAGTACAGTTACCTATTAATAAGAAAACTCAGTATCTTTAGTCGATTATTAATTGAAAATCCTTCATTAGACTTAACAAATTATGAAAATGAATTCTTCATTTTATATTACTTCATATCATAAAATTTTATATCACATCACTTCACATGATATCACGTCATGTCATATTACATCACAGAGATTTATTTAAAAACCAGAGAGTTGTCTAAAAAAATATTGTGTAATCTAACAAATTATGATAGTTGTAACTGCAAAGATATAATTTTAATTCTATTGTAATCCATTTCGTTAACTTATTTTATGTAACAACATATAATATTGTATCGCATTGCATTGCTTTATATATGTATAATAACGTCACCTCACATTACATCGCATAACATCATATTACATTTATTTACATATCATCACTATGTATCTCATTCAAACAGTTATATAACATCATATCATATTATATTACATTTAATTTCATGACACGTCATATATTACATCACGTAAAACAATATATCATATAACAATATATCTATAGAAAAATATTTTAATAAATCTAAAAATTCCACAAGATTCATAGTTTAATCACAACTATTAAGACCTAAGTTCTAAATATACAGCAAAAAACTACAATATTATTTAATAATACAAGTGAAAGCAGGTCAAGCAATATAAAAATGAATGAAGTACGAAGTTCAGGGCCTATGAGCCTATATTACAATACATTAACCTTCGTCAACAAAGAGCCAGTGAAAGGGCGGTCCAAAATTACCACTTTTATTACAATTATGACGCTTTGCATAAATATGAAGGTCACTCTGCAGATGTACGAATAGATTTTAATATAAGAATTTTTAACAATTAGAACTATATGTATACTAGTCAACCCATCCCGGCTTTGCCCGGGGGCAATATATATCGTGTATTTAGGTTTAATTTCACATTATATTCGCTAGTATATTTTACATTTTAAATTATATATGACTAATTCCCAAAGACATACATCTCCACGTAGATAGATGACGTAATATCATACGTTTGTTTAGATACGTATACACATGCAATTTAGACTGAGGCGAGCGGTGCCTGGGGCTTGAGACCCAGGAGCAGGTTTAAAGCTCTTTCATAATATATTAACTTTCACCTCCACCACTCAACCTCGCTAACGACAGTAGATAATAAATTAAACTTATGTCGACCTCGAGAAGGGTGACCTTAATCACGACACTATAACACTAACTTCCATGTTCACTGCACGAAAACACCAGAGAGACTGAGACTAATCTATCGCACTAAAGGTTATATATTGTCTTCACGTAGGTATACTTGAAATAATATAAAATTATCTACCCGCTACTACTACTTCATAAACAGTGTTGCTAACACATATTACAAATCTGAAGAGCTTGTTTGTTTGACCGCACTTATCTTAGGAACTATTGGTTTAGTATTAAAATTTCTTTTATTTTTGGATAGCTTGTTTATCGAGGACAATTATAGGCTATATGGTATCACGCTACGACCCATAGGAGCGGAGCATCAATGAAAATATGGTGCAAAAGCAGAGAACGTACGTGAACGGTGATAAAACAAAGTAGCTATCTAACCACAATCTGGATAGAGGGTATAGTTAGCTGACTAAGATAGTTTACCAGATAAAAAAGTCTGAAGTTTTATAATTAAAAAACTGTTAAAATACGAATCAAATAAAGTCAAAATAATAGGGGTTGAAACGGGATGAGCTCCCTTATGCGAGGCAAACGAAAACGTAAGCAGACTAAGAAATTTTCGAGTTTTTAACATCCCGGTCTTTGAATTGATGACTTTTTATTAGCTTAGCCAACAGCTCGTTTATTTTAGCTATAGAAAATGAAATAACATTAAACAATTATTATATACGTTATTTAGCTATTTATACAAGAGACATTAACGAGTAGGTCGATGGTATCGGCGCCAAGCGTGAAACGATGATTAATTTCCTCCTTTATATTTATTGTTGACATTACTATTGGAGCAGAACATTTCTCAATGTTTTATGTATTTCCAGATCAGATAAAACATTTTATATTGCATACTAATGTGTTATGGTCACTAAAATACGCAATAAAGCTATGCTGCTAATATTACAAATGCGAACGTTGATAATTTAATTTAATTTTCAAAAAAGTTATGTAATATAAACTGTTATCTACTTGAGACTGATACCAACTGATTGAATCTACTGGATTTTGGTTGCGTTTCCACCAGAGAGTCTCAGGGAGTAAACTCTTATGTATAATTTTTTTTTGTATTTGATATGTCAAAAATTGGTCGGTCAGTCAGTTTGTCTGAAGCTACCACCAGCTCGGAAAGCAGTTTTCTGTTAAGAAGAGCCGGCCAGAAACTCAACAGTCGCTCTTTTCAAAAAGCCATGTTTGCATAGTCTGTTATACAAATGATTTAGCTTGAGAGTCAACGTCACTTAGATTCCATGCATTCTCATCATTTAAGTAATCCTGTACATTATAGTACGCTTTATTTATTAATGATTTCTTGATACTAACACATCTTTGATGCAAAGGCAGTCTTAAGATACTTAACTGGGGGCTTAGCAAAGTGGCAATCGCCTTGAAGCGACTCTATATCTTGAGTTGTAATTGCTTTATCAGTCATAAATTAAAGTTGACAGCAAATGTATCTTACGCCTAACGATTGAAATCGCCACAATTGTCAATATCGTCGTGTTTCTACATTTGCTGTCAATTCTACCTTTCGATTGTAAGTCACGTGACCTTTTCTTAATCTTACGTCAATCCCATATTTTTAAATTTTCAAAAAGCGTTATTGAATATTGATTTGATATTTTGCTAAAGCCCCTGATGCTTTTACTGTAACCTTTAGCGTTACCAATTTGTATATATCCATAGACGTGCGTGACTTGTTATCACTTAATAAATAATTACCATCCATCATGAACGACATCCATATTATAACAATTGTTGATCAAAATATTACCTTATTAAATAGATCCTCTAGTTTTAATATATGTCGGAGAATAGTAAAAGGTTATCGATTAAATCGAATCATCATCGCTGTCTATGGCGTTGGAGTAGAGTAGTAGTCACTATAGTTGTTTTGACAGTCTCGACCCTCGACCCTTTATATGCCATCGACAGTCTGACGTGTCTTAGTCGTGCGCGGTCTCTCAAGAAGTGAACATTATCTAAGTAGTGCTAGTGATAGTGTCAAGTGCAGTGTAGTGCTCTCCAAGGTCACGTAAGTCCTTACAATGTAATTGCCACGTGGTTAAGTAAACACAATGTTAGGTTAGGTTAGCCTTGTGTTCGGTTAGGTTTATGTGAGATTAACCTTGGGTTTAAACAGAGAGCCTGAGCAGTGGAGGTGAGTGTTATGATCATTTAAAGGAATTCCTTAAGCCTACACCTTGGTCACAAGTCCAAAGCACTGCTTAGGTTTCTCTCGTAATTGTTAGAGATCATATTTGATTATTTATCAGTTCAGTAGAAGTATCTACGTTGCGTTTACCCAATATTCCATTCAATACCACAAACAGGGGGGACACTAACAGGGGGGATCCCCTGTTAGTGTTCCCCAATATTCTCCATCTTCCTCCTTCCATTTCCTTTCACACCATTTAAAATCCCCGACATATATATTCTTAAAAAAATCTCATTATTTGGACTTATTGAAAGAAATAAATCAATGATGATTACAGAGAAAAATTGACACTGTCAAATGTCAAAAATCATTTTTGACGTTCAGTCAAATGTGGAAAGAATATCTTAGCAAGATCCTTCTTGGGTTAGAAAAATAAAGGTATTGTATTCAGTACTAAATGTACTTGGTTACCCGCCCCGGCTTCGCACGAGTGCAATTTGATGCGTCAGTAGCTCAGTGGTTCGGGCGTTGGATTCACGATCAACAAGTCGTGGGTTCAAATCTCGGACATTGGACTACTGGCATGGTCCACTCCTAGCACAAGCATTTTAGCTTAGTTGGAGGGGTAAAGGGAATACTAGTAGTATGTGATCCATACTGCTAGTAATCGTTTTAAAAAAAAAAATTACCACATATAGTCAGATATATCAATAAATATATTTGAGACGAAATTTTTAGCATTCCATGGATTCACCGTGCGGGTGCTGGGTCCATCGTATGGCAGAGAGAACTTCGAGTAGAGCCCGAGACTTGTAACTCGGGAATAGGTTTAAGGAAAAATTTCATCGAGAACCGTTCAGCCGTTTTTATATGATTGAGTAACAAACATCCAAGTATACAAATTTTACATTTATAATATTGGTCGGTCGGTATATTTGTCATACATTTGACACCGTGAAAAGACCACTTTCGTTCACGTCATTACTGGAACCCATTTAGACCTAACGATGAGTTATTACCGATAACTAGTGCCGTTGTTATTGCTTTCTTTTGTAGTTTTGTGCCTTTTAGCCAAATTGTATAGTTTACTGTTTATATTTATTCAAATGTGAAACTCCTTACTAACTGGGACATACATTAATTTAATATTTACTACCTTTCATATTACTTGCAATATTTATGTATTACAGCATTTGCTCGTGACTTCGTTTGCGGAAACTTCAGAATGGGATCTAGAAAAATCCATAATTTTAATTTTAATTTTTTTATTTCTTCCTGTATAAAACAGTATTCTATGTTTTTCAAGGTTATAAAGTATCCGTGGGTCAAAATTTTATTTAAATCCATTTCAGTAACAAACAAAACATTGAACACAATCTCAATTTGACATAACTGTTTTTCTCATGATGTTGAAGATCACTTTGATGGAAATTCAAAAACTCCAGGAATCAAGGAAGGTGGAGGAAAAGTGTAGTGATTGATACATTAAGTAGGTTAAAGATAAGGAAAGAAATTGTATTTCATTTCTCACAAACCAATGGAATAAATACCCCGTATTTATGTACAAAAATATTAATAGCTACCCTCGCAGAAACCACATACAGTAGTCCGCAGTAAACATTAATAAGTAACGTTCACATGAGTCTAACTGGCGTAGGTTAGTTAACGACCCTTCAAAGTTTTCCCATAGGGATGATTATCTCTGCCTCTCGCCTACCAGACAGAAAAGGTCAACGGTCTGCAGAATAGGATTAGATTTATTACTACCCACCCTTAGTTTGGTCAAGTCTCAATTGTTTTACTCCAGTTTTTTTGTATTCAAGCAATTCTATATATATCAAATTTTTGTTATATTACAACCGGATTACGAAATACGAAAGTAACGTATTGAAAACCTAGTCGATATTCGCGTACGGTGACAGCACGTCAATTGCCATTGTCTCTATGAAAATTATCGCTTTAATCAAAATTAGTTTATTTAATTGCTAAATAAGATAAGTATTTAAATCCTAATCCTAACTAAATATTATAAATGGGAAAGTAACTCTGTCTGTCTATCGCGCTTTGACGCTAAAATTACTGAACCGATTTAAATGAAATTTGGTATACAGATAGTCTAGGGCCTGAGAAAGGACATAGGATACTTCTAATTACAATAAAGTATTGTAAGAGGTTCAAAAGGGGTGAATGAAAGGTGTATAGAAGTATCTTAGTATTTAGAGCTAGAAGCTTGAAACTTATGTTTTAGGCTGTTGATAGGATATAAATAAATATGACATTCAATGTTTGTAAAAGTTTTACCCTCAAGGATGTAAAAAGCCAATAGGGAATAGGGGATAGTCGCGGTTGAATGTAAAATTATATGGAAGCCGCTATTTCACGCGGACGAAGTCGCGGGCACGGCTAGTTAAAAATATGTGTAAAAGATACGATATCTCATCTTTATTATTTTATTTCATTACTATATTTTTTAAATTCTTACGACGCTACTAAGCATTTTTAAATTCTCGATTTATTATACCTCTATAATATCGTTAAATGACATATGTTGGCCCTAAATTGCTTCTCTAGGGCTCAATTACTTCATCATCAAATACAACCGTAAATGGCCCACTGCTGAGCCGGGTCTACTCGTCAGAATTAGGAGGATATTAGACCATAATCCACCACGCTGCCCCTGTGCGCATCTTTCACACACCTTTGAGAACTTTAAGGAACTCTCAGGAGTGCAGGTTTCCTCACGATGTTTTCCTTCACCGTTAAAGCAAGTGATATCTAATTGCTTAAAACATACATAACTCAGAGTCAGAGGTGTGTGCTTGTGTGGGGGATCGAACTCGGACCTCCCGAGTAAGACATTGAAGTCTGGGCTGGCGAAATCACTGGGCTATCACTGCCAATTATATTATATATAATTATATTAGTAATGTGCTAACGGCACAATCGTATACTCAAGAATTCATTACATATTTTAAATAAATTTAATTAGATTAAAAATGCAGTCCAGCCGAATGAAACTTTGTTGCCAATATTATATCAGCAATATAAGAGAGTGACTCTAATTTTATTCTACTTTTACTTTAATTTTTTTTAGCACCAATAAGTATCAGGTTTTTTCTTTTTTAAATATACGTATAATGTAATTTATTTTAACCCATTGATGTATGAACATGGAGTAATACGAGATTCATACAATTCAAATTACACGCCGGATTGTAGCGACAGGAAGAATATATTGAAAGTGAACTGCGATAAAGCTTAGCGAACGAAATCTACGTTGTACGTATGAAACATTAGTTATTCGTCATATTTTTCATGGAGACTGTGTAAGTTTATAACGTATGTTGTGCATAAATAATAAAGAAATCTAAAACGCATTACGTTAAAACGGTTAAATCTATTTGTATGAAATTTGATACAGGGACACTTTAGAAGGTGGATTAACACATAAAGTACTTTTTATCCTTTTTTCCCCGTGAGGGGACGGGTTAGAATACTATTCCCTTCTGCCGCTGGGAGAGCATCTCGTAAGAGCCGAGTAACCCAGCACCCCCTTGGTGGTAGGGGATCTGTTCCCCGACTGGCTTGCGACCACCAGTGTCATAGACGCGTTCCGGCCGAGCCACATGTGGGCTAGACTTACCCCCTCCATCTCCCATCCTATTAATGCTGCGGATCTAGTACTCTGGGCTCTTGGGCCCCCTCCTCACTCTATCTTCGAGGTTGCAACGCATCGGCAAAACAAGAAATATTTCTTGTTTATAGGCACTTACCATCAGGTGGACCATCTGCTCGTTTGCACCTTATGCACCATAAAAAAAAAACAAAAAAAAAATCACCATACCTAGTAGCTAATGTTGTTTAAAATTAATGAAGCAAAGATAGGTATAACAGAAAATGAAGAATAGGTCCTTCCCGTTCTGATAATACGAGAACCATTGAACTAATTTAGATTCGCTTTGATCCAATGAATAGTTTGATTATTGATAACTTTTTGTTTACACACAATAATACGGGATAATGGTTTTCTATAGCTTAATTAATAGCAAATAAAAAACTGTATTTATGGTAATTAATTATGATGCTATTCATCTATGAATTCTGATGAATTTTTCTTCTTCAGTTAAGCGTCAGTAGCTCAGTGGTTCGGGCGTTGGATTCACGATAGACAAGTCGTGGGACTACTGGCGTAGCCCACTTCTGACACATGCATTTCAGCTTACTAGGAGGGGTAAAGTTAATACTAGTCGTATGTGATCATATAACAAAAAGAATTTTAATATTTTCTCAGTGATTGTAAGTTACACTTTTTATAAAGGCTATTTATTCATACAGATTAATCTCCGTTGATAACTCTTAATGTTGATTTCATTTCAAGTACACCCACGATTAGAAAATATATAACCTCTGTTACTATAGTCGAGGCTGTGCAATAGTTGTCGTGATGCTAGGACTTCATTTTGAAGGATTAATGTAAGTATTTTGTTTAGCTCTACTAGCTACGTAATAACACTCTAACGACAATATCAACATGAACTCTAGATGGAAGCCGAGCAGTACCTAGGAGCAGGTATTTTATAACCGTTAACTCTCACCTTCACTGCTCGACGTTGCTACCAAATATTAATAAAGTACATTACTCATGTGCTCTACCTAACCTTAGGTTTAAACAGATAACCTGGGCAGTGGAAGCGGGTGTTTTAATATTCTTAAACCTACACCCTGGTCACAAGTCCAGGTCCCCCTCTTAATGTTGTCAATATATATCCCCCTCTTCTTCTCATCATTTTTCTTCGAGTTATATATAAAATGACTCTATCATACTGAAGCTATTGAACTATTAAAATGTTGAATAAAATAAATGCATAAAAACAATAGCAGCATATCGTTCAGTCGTCTGCGTTTCTGTTTGTCCATCGATTACGTGAATCCACCGCGCCTTGGCTGTGTCAACACTCGCTGCTCGTACGGCTATTGCTACCAGTAAGCAGTCGATACTCATTTACTTAATGGACTCTATAAATATTATATCAGATCAAATATATTATGACGTTTCTAATCGATTATAATATTTTAGAATCTATTAAAATATTGATAATCATTGATAGTGTAAAACAAAGAACATCAATCTTACGTTGTGACCTGACATAGTGCTAGATTTATCGGTGAAGGAAAATGTGAGGAAACCTGCACTCCTGAGAGCTCTCTATGTTCTCAAAGGTATAAAGTCTGCTAACTCGCACTGGGCTACAATAGTGGACTTTTGATTAACACATTAACACCAAAACAGCAGTGATGGCCCAGTGGTTGAGACTTCAAGTCTTACTCGGGAGGTCCAAGTTCGATCCTGGGCACACACCTCTGACTCTGAGTTATGTGTGTTTTAAGCAATTAAATATCACTTGCTTTAACGATGAAGGAAAACATCGTGAGAAAACCTGCACTCCTAAGATTTCCCAAGACGTTCTCAAAGGTGTGTGAAGTCTGCCAACCTGCACTGGGCCAGCGTGGTGGACTATGGCCTAATACGCTCCTCATTCTGAGGAGGAGACCCGGCTCAGCAGTGGGCCATTGAAGGGTCGTGATGATTAACACCCTTTTCATTCTGAGAATGAAATCCAGCTCAACAGTGGGCCACTAATGGGTAGTGTCTTTTTGTTTTGTATAGGTAACAATAGTTATTGACTTTCACAGGAAATGCGCTTAAATAAAACTTTCATTCGTCTTTGTATCATTTATAAAAAAAATTTAATAAAACTTTTGTGAATGAGAGTTTGATAGTAGCCAGATAAATTATTATTATTTGTGCTAATAACATAGTTATTAACGATACTGTTACTAACATTCTATGGACACCCAGTCTGATTCAAAATTAAATCTTCATGAATCTTTGTACACATTTTCTTGAGGGTATTAGAAGTAACATAGGATATTTTTATATTTTTTTTTGTTTATATTGTGCTGTTGTAATGATGTAATGATACTTATTTAATGGCTTCATTGCAAGCGAAACCGCGGATAAAAGCTAGTAAAAAAATAAAAATACAGCGACATGACAGATACTATTATGAAATCGTATATTACTTATATGATGTCAAAAAGCCTAGTAATGTGAGTAAAGATTGAATTAAAGCCCAATTTTACAGTATTTTTCTTACATCAGAAGTGAAATGATTTAGTTAGGAGCTAAATATTGTACTGTTTACTAAAAAAAGTCAATATACTAAAATATCAATTGTATGCACTCTAGACAAGCATCAAGCTGGGGTATCAAGCCCCAAACTTTTATGCAAGCTATGAAACTCTCTATTCTTACCATTCCTTAATTTATTTTATATCCCTGAAGATTATCAGTTTATCTAAAATAAGTTTTAATGAAAAAAATATACCAAAATACTTTGTCCATACGAAATCAGGGTGATTTTAGCACAACAATAAAGAAGCCGAAGTCACGAGCAATAGTTTATATTCAGTATATTATTGAATTTGAGCTCGCAGAAATATTATTTTTGTAAATATAAATTGTATTTGAAGCTGAAGAGAAATCTTCGGTTTGATTTTTAAAAATAACATTGAAATACTCGTATATAGGAGTAATGAAAATAGTGTGTGGTAGCTGCCGTTCAAATTGACTGATCATTCAAATATGTTTTAATAAAATATCTCATCGAGCTATAATGCACTAAATCTTCTTGATAATGAAACACTGCCATGTTCTGTCTATTGAATAATAACTCTGTAAATCACGACGTCATCATAACGTCATCACACATCATCAAGGGATGTCAATCCGACGATTTGCTCCAGCGGCAGCGTTTAGCAAATATTTGACTAATATGCGTCCGGTGACTGGAAATACAGATATACACTTGCCAACTGTTTTATACTTCAGTTTTAGTTACGTTAAACTTTCTTCCTTACACAGCAATTAGGCTGCGTTTAGATCAGAGATGTGCAAGGATATGTGGCGAGGAATCAACATAGTGATACATCATAGTGACTAAGACCATCTCTTGATATCATCATCATTCCATACTACATGTTCCTATCATATCCTCACATGTTGTTAGGGTCTCCGTACTAGATGATCATTTGATTTTATTTATCATATTTTTGTCAGAGGCAGGGAAGTGCTCCTCATGAGCGTTGTTAATATTTAAAGAGGTCTGTGACCCTATTCTCGGGTTGCATAACCTAAACCCCTGGATCTGCTCGGCTTCACATTAAAAAGAACCTGATTGTTGTTGCAGTACTAGGTATCATTTCTTAAATATTATGTAGAAAGATACAAATGACGCTATTATGCTCATGTTGAAACAAATATAAAGAATCACCATCCAAATCATAGTATTACTAGCCGTCCCTCTTTCGCTTCGTTGAGGTGTATTCAAACTAATCACTCACTCACATACACCTTATTCCTTATACTCCACCCGCAACTATGAATCATATGTATATCTCTTAACGTTAAGGCAGCGTTTGTAAGAAACATATTCGTTAGACCACGAGAAGTTCTATTTATTTTTCGGGTTAATATATAGCTTATTATACTCACAAATAAAGTGGCCTTATACCATTAAAAAATTGGTATAAAAACTTTCAAAATCGCTTCAGCAGATCCAGAGATTACCCCTCTACAACCTCACAAATTTTTTCTATGCATAATATGAGTATAGTTTATTCCATGGTCATTACATATGCATGCAAAGAATAATTTCCATACGACATTTATGAGTATTGTTTATCACTTTGTTACAAGTGCTAGCAATCAGTTTTAAAAAGGATATAATGAATAAAAAAGTCCCTTAAGCAATTATTATTGATATTCATTCAAGTCAACATCATCAAGTATTGCAGTACATATAAAAATACCCCCAATTATGATCCCCTATGGACAGAATCAATTGAACTTCGCGTAATGGCTCTACAATCACGACACGCAATTACTGGGCGCGTGCTCAGTGCTCACTACTCGCTGAATATTTTGTATTGGATTCACTGTTTTATAGCTTTACTATCAGCCCTCGCTTCGATATGATACTCATAATATTATCTACAGTTAATTAGACGTAGTTGTGACTAACTACTACTAGCTAGAATTTCTTTTTAACCTCCGACGTTACAGAGACGGGATGTTATAATTTTAACGTGTATATCTGTGTGTTTGTGGTATCGTAGTGCCCACTTTAATAGACCGATTCTAATGAAGTTTATATGTTTGAAAGGTAATTTAAGTGAGATGGTTTTTAACTATATTTTATGAAGATCTGATCAGCGGTTTAAAGACTATTAGTTAATTTCTAATTAGAGGGCTGCGTGACAATATTAATATATTGACAATTATAGTAGTTCACATTTTTAATATTGGTAAACATGTCAAAGCTCCGAAATAATTTCGAAGATCTATTATTACTCTTATTAATAATAATTGAACGTTGCTGTTTTATTTTTAAATTCTGGGGAGGTGGGAAAATCTGACTGATGAAATAATTTTCTATACTAATGAAGCATTCATTAATGAAGCAATAAATGTAGCTTATTCGACCGATCTTTTTAGGAATAACTTTAGACCTAACATTTCAGTGGAACTACCAATTATCGTCTTGCGGGAAGACTCTTGGCTGCTTATCCAATGAGAAAAGTAGGCAGTTAACTGACATCAATACTGCTAGACTTGTTTATTTCAGTTACTTTCATGGTATTATGGTTTATGGCGTTTTGCTGTGGGGTAGGGCCTATTCTTAAAATAAGAGCTGTTGGGGCAATTAACAATCTAAGAGCTAGAGGTTCCCTTCGAGATGTTTTGAGCTTAGAATATAAGTGACGTTGATACTCAGCTGAATGAAAAGAGCGACTGTTAAGTTTCTTGTCAGTTCTCATCACAAACCACTTTCAAAACTGGTAGTCTAGTCTAATTGAAAAGTAATTTGAGTTTTATATAAAAAAAATCCAATACATTAAGTTTTTCTACAATGTTTTATTGTTAGTCTATTGTCATGTCGCACGCGATTAATAAAACTCGCTTTTAATGACTTTTAAATGATATTTGTGATCTGATTGGCTATCAGTTCTATTTATGTATGAATAGGAGTGATAGTGGTTGTAATTCTATGAATTTTGTTTGATTAATGTTCTTTTCAAGGATTATAAAAAAGCTTTTAACTATAGAATACATATAAAATCAATTTTTTTAATGACACTAAACTTAACAACAATAGGTACAAAAAACTTGGTAACACATATGGACTAGCCGACTCGTCGTCGTCGTGTATTTCGTAAAATTTAGATCATTAACCACCTCAGGGGTTGAATTTCCAAAAATCTGTATAATAAAAGAAAAGAACTTGCATGCTAACTTTCGAGGTTCAAAAATGACAAACCATCTCCCATTTTCAACATCTTAGGGGTTGAATTTCCATAAATTCTTTCGTAGTGCTCGCCTTTTTTTTGTTAAAGCAGGGAGTGGGTAGGTTATGCTGGGTTGGTGCGACTCTCGTACTTAAGACGTCTCTTAAGGAGACAGTTCTAAACTACCTCAGAAGGAGGCAGCCTAGCATTCAATACTTATTGATTGATCGAACCAAAGGTGTGGATGTAAATGATCTATTTATTCAGTCATTTTTCATACAAAGTAAAAGGTACACTTGTTGAAAAAAATGCTAGCCTTTGAAAGAGCGCAACTTTATAATAAAGTACCCTCAAGTGTAAAAAAAACTAATTTATTGCATACTTTTAAGAACATTAAAAAAAAATCATATTAGAACATAGAATCATAAGAATAAATGATCTTTAGACCTAAAAATATTATCATCCTCGCTTATAAGAAAATATCTATGAATTTAGCAAATAAATAGACTATTTTAATAAAACGATAATTTTGATATAGGCGATGGCCATTGAGGCTCTGTCTCACCTGAAATTTTACTCACGTAGTCTGTTAAACTCCTGACAGATGGTACTAATATAATTTCTTGCTTAAAAACTTACTTTTATTTAAATGCTTTATATGCAAGTAAAGACTTTAAAACTCCAATTAAACGTGCACTAAGTATGATAAAAAATAATAACACAATCACAGCGAACGATAACGAGGACGTCGATAAAATAGCTAAGTAGAGCAATTATTATATAGAACTCACCAGTCTAAACTTTTATTGGTAGGATTTGTGCACACTAGCGTATTCATGGTTTTAACTGTTTAGTGGCTTTTAAATATCGTTAATACTGTGCCGTTGGTACGTTACCTTTTTAGTTTTAGGTCTGATGTCTGTATTGGATGGACAGTCGGAATTAGACACTAATTATGATCGCTTAATTTATTATAATTAACAAGAATAAATATTTTCTCCAGTCTTGGTCCTTTATTAATCCGTCCAAGCTATAGAACTCTGCCAAACCAACAAGAATGTACGCCAGAGTGGTCACCCTGACGTGATTCAAGTTTGCCCTATTTGATCTAGGATAGTCTGGCTTGGTCCGGGCTAGCCCGATGTGATGCAGGACGTGATCAGCATTTCTTAACATTGTGGCAATTCTAAATATATGAAAATGATCATCGAAATACTGAAATAGGTAGATAAAAAAATAAATTCTATGACCAAGAATCTTCACAATCCATTAATGGCCTACTGCTGAGCCGGGTCTCCTCCTCAGAAAGACTTGGTGGACTATGACCTAACTGGGCCAGCATGGTGGACTATGGGTTAGGCCAGACTTCACACACCTTTGAGAACTTTTAGAGAACTCTCAGGAGTGCAGGTTTCCTCACGATGTTTTCCTTCAACGTTAAAGCAAGTGATATTTAATTGCTTAAAACACACATAACTCAAAAAAGTCACAGGTGTGTTCCCAGGATCGAACCTGGACCTCCCGAGCGAGCGAGGCGAACTAAGACACCAATGTCTTAACTACTGGGCTATCACGGCAATCAAAGTATATGGAATGAGAAATAAAAAGTCTATTCATTTATAAACAGTTACTCAAGGCAGTGTTTTATGTAGTGATATTAATCAACCTATTATTAACTTCAACTCTAATTAAATACTTAAATTGATATGTATATATATATATATATATATATAAATTCATTATTTTTATTTCTATCTTTGTTAGCAGTAGATATTCATAACTTTGTTTATTGTTATTATTATTTTAGTTTATAATAGATTGTTTTTTAGTAAGTTCATTGTTGTCTTAATTTATGCATGCCGTTTTCACCTGTAATTGAAATACCATTTAGTTTAAGTTTATCCATGTATCTAAAATAATGTTTTATTGAGTATTTTGTTGGTGTTAATAAATAAATAAATAAATCACTTCTTTGGGATTCTGCCATATTGGATTTATAATATTATCATTAACCAAGCTTTGTATCAGAAGCTAACGTTGATTCGGTTGAATTTAACATCTAATAACCACTGAAGAATTTCACTATTCAGCTCCTGGTTCTGTCACCATCACCAGATTTACCCCTTTTATAAATGCGAAAGTTTGTATATTTAGATATTTACATGTTTGGCTGTTTATCACTCACTCAATCACACAAAAACGGGTGAAGAGATTTCAATAAAAGTTAACACTGAGATACTTTATAACCTAGATAAATATATAGGCTACTTTTATCCCGAAAAAATCATTGATCTCTCAGGATAATAAAAAAATAATTAACGTAAAATTTTTATATAGTAATATATTGAAAACTAAATTATTAAATGTTATAGAATGAGAGAGATATGATACCAATTTAGACGGAGCCGAGTAGTGCTTGGGGCTTGAGACCCAGGAGCAGGTTTAAAGAGCTCTTTCATAATATATTAACTCTCACCACCACAACTCGACCTCGCCAACGACAATAGATAATAAAGTAAACTTACATGGACCTCAAGAAGTGACCCTAACCACGACACTATAACACTAACTTAGATGTGCACTGTGCGACTACACCAGAGAGACTGACTCTAATCTATCGCACTAAAGGTTATAAATTGTCTACACGCGGGTATACGTGACATAGTATAAAATGATCTACCCACTGCTACTACTTTATAAACGGTGTTGCTAACATAAACTAAACTATTACATTTTTTGTTTGTGCGAGGGCGGGCGGGCTAGGGCGGGTTAACTAACACAATATAAGCATGTAAAAATAAACTGCTAGTGTAAAAAAGGCCTATGAAGTTTATTATATCTTTCATGTCACTTGTAATGTCGAGGCAACCATAATTTGTTCTGTCAACGCTCGCCAGTAAAGAAAAACGATAACATGGCGTCAAACTGAAATATACCCTAAACGAATTATATATTTGGTTTATATTCGTTTGGTATTGGTATCGCATTTTATAGAAACACGACCTGTCGACTTAAAAGTTAGGATTGGCGTTAAAATAATATTTTAATGTGAAATTCGTACAGGTGACTTGTCCCCGCTTCAGTTAGGTAAAAATAAACTGTATACAGAATATAATAGAATAGATATTGTTAGAAGTATAACATTATTACACAACAACAACAACGTAATTTCAGACCATTTGCAGCTGAAAAAAATGTCTTTTCCAATCACGGGTCAACAGTGACCTTTGGAAGGCGTGCACGGAGCCGTAGCCAACACGTAGAGGCCCTTTAGACAATTTAATTTAATATGAGATGTGACACGAACCGGTGATTATCCCTGTATGCACTATGAGTATGCACCCAAGGACAATCCCCGGCTTGTGTAGGACTATGGCAATATATGGAAACTAATAATGCTGGGCTATAGATTGAGGGTTTTTTTATGTATGACAGGAAAGTGCTTGACAACGATCACGTCTAATGGTGAGTGAAGTAGTCTAAGATGTAGCGCACTTTTCCAAAAGATGCCTATTCACTCTTCTTTTAAATGTGTCCAAATTAAAGGAATTCGGAAATACTGACGCCGGTTAAGAGTTCCATACCTCAGCCGTCCGCATCAGAAATGAGGAAGCAAAACGCTTCGTATTTGCTGGTGGTGTGTCGACTACGAAGGGAGACCTTTACGGCGCCGAGTAGTTCGGTGGTAAAACGGTGAAGCAGGGATTAGTTTGTGCAGTACCTACGCACACTCTCCGAAATATATCCTGTAGAAGACTAACAGGAAACTTTTCGTCAATGCTCCAGACTGTGGAATTTCCGCCGTACTTGTCTCCTATGAGTTTCATAGCACGGCGGTCAACCGAGTCTAGAGCTTCGAGCTAATATTTGGTAGAGCCATCCCAGAGGTGGCAGCAGTACTCCATGCACGAACGAACCTGGGGTGATAGTGGACTCGGTAACTATGGATGACCTATGGCGTCTACCCAACAATGTTTTTATACATTGAAAAATGGGCCCCGTGAAAAGTCGCTTATACGTTTCAACTAGGGGACAACATTTGCTGAGCGGCTTAAGGTTAGGCATGTGCACCCGGTATTCTACCTGATCATTGGTCCCACCCAAAGGGAACCTCACGTGCCGTATTAAAAATATTTTTATTAATAATACTTATTCGAAGAGTATTCGACTTAAAACTTCTGAACTAATAAAGTGGAGGCAGTGTCACTTGATTATCTTAGTGCAAGTGGAAATATAAAGTATATATAATATGCCAGTTCTTCCTCATTAATGATCGTGAGAGTTGCTAACTCTATTACTTTCTTGTGTTAAATAGTCAATGGTGTTAATAACTAACGTAATGTTATAACTGTCTATAACTTGAGAACATTGGTCATAAATCCCTTGAATTTAAATCTCGATATTAAACTCATGAAAGCAGAGGAAGCCTAAATTAGATTTTTATTTCATAAAACTTATATTTCTGAGCACTTTCGGGGTCAATTTTTTTAGGAAAATGGTTGTTCGTAACTTTGTTTATCGTCCAAAGGTTAAATGTAACGCGTAAGACGTGCTTGAATATTTAATATAAAGAGAATGAAAGAAAAGTTTGTTAACTCTGACTTACGTGAAAAAGTTATATTTTATATTATTAAGATCTCTTTTTTTATGTATTGTCTGTCTGTTTTTAATAAACATATGCTGTAGTATTTTGTATTAGAAAATAGGGTTAGAAAAACTATATAATAATATGTATTATTATAATTTAAACTAGTCGACCCACGCGACTTTGTGCCCGTGTAGCTCCGCTCCTATTGGTTGTAGCGTGATAATATATAGCATATAGCCATCATCGATAAATGGGCTATCTAACACTGAAAAAAATTTTTCAAATCGGACCAGTAGTTCCTGAGATTAGCGCGTTCAAACAAACAGCTTTATATATTAGTATAAGATTAAAACACATCATCACAACTCGTTAACCACTGCTCAGCCGGGTCTCCTCCACAAAATGAGGAAGGTGTGAGCCCAAAGTCCACCACACTGCACCTAGTGTGGGTTGGCGAATTCAAAACCTTCCAAGTTAGATATCAATGTCTGAACCGGTGTTAAAAAATTAGTCAGAGAGTATATAGATGAGTTATAGCTCCTAACATTACAGTTTCACACATTTATTAAATACTGATGTTTCTGTTTATAAAGTCCAGGATGGATGTTGGAATTTCTTATTCCGTATTCATTTTTTATACGTAAGTTGTTTTACTGTGAAGTTATAACACAATTTGTTAAATAGTTTTCACTTGAAAGAGTAACTAAACATTCAGAAATTTGTGCGTAGTATATATCTGTATCTTAGAATTATTTATTTATTAAAAAGGTTATTAAAGTAATATTACCCATATACGGGTATTCTTCTTGCGGGATTATCATAAAATGTTTATTGAATACCTCAATATTTGTACATAGCAAAATATATTGAAAATTAAATGTTTTTGTGTTAAATTGCATTTGTGCTGGTCGACTAGTGTAGAATAAATAACATATATATTTTTTCTTATATAACTAAGTAACCAAGGCTGATTTCTATTCGGCCAGACGCTCTGAGATCGGCAAACAGGCTGCAACTAAGTAATCGAATGAAAACTTACCGAACCGAGTTCTGGTCTTAGAATTACTTAGCACTTTGCTATTGACTTATTTCTGTTTCTAAGTCTATAACTTATTCGGATTTGAATAATCGATTTAATATTCATTCTGCCTAGCTACCATCTTTTATTCAATTGGTATAACTTGTGTTCTAAAATTGATGAATTCGAAGATTTCTAACATCTAATAGATATTTTAAAATACTGCCACTAGCTAGACTATTTATAAGATCATATTCGACAGATTTTCAGTACTTTGACGAGTAGTTTCATAGACTAAATAAATCACTTTAGAATTTGATGTTGAGCTTATAACATATGGCTCTTTAATCCTGCTACTTTGCCTCAACCCCTCAGGACCTATTAGTGTCCTGTTTAAAGTGTAACTTAAACAGGACACTAATAGGCATTAATAAAGTATTTTATTTTTTTCTTAAACAACCATTTATTTTGTTTCATAAAAAGTAACATCTAAAATCGAGCAGATTTTATTGGTTAAATATTTTTAAGATAAAATAAAGATACAGGAAACTTTTCTCAATTTAGAGAAGTCAACGTAAATGAAGAGTGGCGTTTTTCGTATATCATAAAATAAAAATAACCCCTAATATAGATCTGGCGGGCAAATTAACCCTTTGAAGCTACTGACATCTGGTATTGCCAAGATGAGGGATTTTGCTAAAATATTTATGATTTTTTATATTTTTCTTCCCAAAAATAACTGCATTAGTGAGATTTATTTCTAGCAGAATTTTTTCCAAACTTCTTCAAACATTTTATTTCTGTGCTTTTGTAATATAGTTGATGATATTATTTTTTTTTTAAGATAATTTAAAAAGTATTCTAAATAATTGGAAATTAAACTATAACTAAAAATAATTGTTTACGCCAGTTGAAATTATTTTTTTAATATATTCTTCTACCCTCATCCTATCCTTTCGCACGCCGCACCGCATAATACACAATCCGCAAGTCAGTGCTTGCCAACACTTAGGGCGAGGATCCACGTGCGCCTATTTTTGTGATTGTGACCCCTGCACCTTGACCACAGTAAATTATATTTTGAAGTAGGCGTGCATTTCCTTTTTTTTTTCACCGCCACCACCTACTTATTAAAATTAAAAATACAATTCACTCTAATATCGTTCTCTCATCTCGCCCTTATAATAGCCGCAACAATAATAATAAATTAAATTAACTTAAATAAATATTATTATTAACAATATTACGTTAATAACAATTATTTAGTTGGAGACTTATAATATTTTAACAGCAATTTATTTAAAACTAGCGGCTCGTCCCGGCTTCGCACGGGTGGATATTTTTTTTAAACATTTTGGAACTCTCCCTCTCCCGCCGCGTTACTGGCTGCGCTGCGTGAAGCAACACCAGTCCGTCGGTGTATATTTTTTGTTTATATTTGTAATTTTGTAATATCTTTTGAATGGAATGTCCGATTTTAATAAATCAAAAGGTAATCAACAGGTATTGAAATTGTTTTGATAAGAATTAATACAAAGGTATAGAAAACATGGTCTGATTTAGTTAAGCATTTATCTATCAACCTTTAAAATGTAAAAAAGTAGTTATAATGACATAACTACAATAGTTGGACATATGGTCTCGCGTAGTTTTTTGTAGATATTGATACGTTCTATAATATTGTAAAACATTTTTTTGTTCTATCATCAATAGTTTCCGCAGCGCATGTGATGAAAGTCATTTTATGGCTTTTTTGCACCTTGGGTTGGTTTTAGTAAGAATTTCTGAGGATCTTCAATTTTTTTCTAGTAATAAATATAGCCTATGTATATCTCAGGGATAATGTAGCTTTCTAATGGCATAAAAGAATTTTTGAAATCTTTCCAGTAGTTTTTAAGTTTATTCGTTACATATAAAAATACAAATCTTTCCTCTTTATAATAATAATAATATTTTGATAATAGTTCTCAGTAGGTACAGATTTCATGAAAGATTTTTTATCTTGTGTCGCTACATGGAATCAATATCGCATAGTAACAGCCATAACCGTCACTAGGCGAGCCAGAACTCGTGATCGGAACAGAGGTTATATACATTCTTGGAATAAAATGAAAAGTACTACCCACGAATACTAATTTATAAACGTTGTTATTAACACTTCTTGATATAAAGCGATCATAACAAAAATTAAATCAAAAATTGTTATATGTTTGCTATTGTGAACTTTGCTGTGATAATATAATAAATCCTGGATCAGGTTTTATTATATTATCATAGCAAAGCAAAGCCGATCGGCTTACAAACCAATTTCGATTAGTGGAATTTGAGAAAAATCCATTAAAAAACTAAACAAAACTGAATTAGCGATGATAAAAAAGACACAAAAGGCGTCGATGGGCAAACAATCTTTGAATATAATGGCCTCTTAATCTACGGCACAGCGACGTAATTTAAAGAAAAATAACATTAGCAATTCAGATTACGCTTCTATCGGGCTTTTATTAACCGTCAAACTGGGGGGCTCTACCCCCCTAGAGGGGGGAGGCAAATTGACTTTTCAGAAGGTCGCCGTTGATCGTGAAACTCGATTTATCTGACGGGGTAGATGTCATATTTCCAAGGAGACTACAATTTATGAATAATGTTCCTCGTGTTTATATTTTTTTAAGTTTATTTGCGTCTCTAATACATTGAGTTATTGTCTAAGTTAACTTTAAACAAACATAATGATCTTTTCAATAGCTTGGCCGCATGCTTTGCCGTTTATTGACGTTGAATGATATTTTAATATACAAAATTATTGAAGACTAGCAGCGCCCTGCGCGCACACTATATCATTATAAATTATAGCCTATGTGTTATTCTGATGTGTAAGCTATATTATTGTAAAGTTACATAAAAATCCATTCAGTAGTTTTTGCGTGAAAGAGTAACATATATCCATACATCCAGACATCCATACATTATTACAAACTTTCGCGTTTATAATATTAGTAGGATAATATATTAACATAAGTTGTCCAGATTAATATTATGGAGTAAAGAGTAAAAAAATCAAAATCTAAATGCTTCAAAAAATAATTTCAATTTTGTGTTATAAGTTAGATGCAAATCTATACTAATATTATAAAGAGGAAAGATTTGTATTTTTGGATTTTTGTATTTTTGTATGTAACGAATAAACATAAAAACTACTGGACCGATTTAAAAAATTCTTGCACCATTAGAAAGCTACATTATCCCTGAGTAACATAGGCTATATTTATTACAAGAAAAAATTAGAAATCCTCAGAAATTCTCTCGAAAATCAACACAAGGTGCAAAAAAATTAGCCATAAAATATCTTTCATCGCATGCGCTGCGAAAAGTATTGATGATAGAACAAAAAAAGTTCTACAATATCATAGAACGTATCAATATCTACAAAAAATTTCGCGAGACCATATGTCCAACTATTGTAGTTAAGTCACTATAACTACTTTTTTACATTTTAAAAGTTGATAAAAATGCCTATCAAAATCAGACCATGTTTTCCATAACTTTGTATTAGTTCTTATCCAAATAAATTATTTCGTAATGAAAACTGTTTGAATACCTGTTAATTACTTTTTGAATTATTGAAATCGGACATTCCAGTCAAAAGATGTTATGAAATAAAAATATCAAGATAAATAAAAAATAATCCCAGACGGGCCGCCGGCGCGGTGTGGAGTGCCTCGCAGCGCAGCGAGTAACGCGGCGATAGAGGGAGCGACAGAATGCGGGAGCCAAAATGTTAAAAAAAAATTATCCACCCGTGCGAAGCCGGGACGGGGCGCTAGTCACCATTAAAATAACTAGGAACAAAAAAAACAAATTAAAGAGAAATATCAGGTGAAATATAACATTTCTAGCATATTAAAGAAAGAAACAAGAATCCGAGGAGAATCTGGTTTTGTTAATGGATATGAGATATTTACCCTTTGTGTTCTACGTTGCTTAAAATTCGATGTATTCTACATAATACAACATCCTTTTCTGATTTATTTTCTTCACTAAAAGAAGTTGATTATATCACTACATAGTATAAAACAACGCTTCCCGCTGTCTGTCTGTCCCTATGAGGTGTTTTAAGTATGATACATGCATATTGTAGTAGAGAAAGAAACCGTGCGAAGCCGGAAACGTTGTGCCCGTGATCATCCGCTCCTATTGGTCTTAGTTTGATGATATATAGCCTTTTTCGATAAATGGGCTATCTAACATTGAAAGATTTTTTTAAAATCATTCCAGTCGTTCCTGAGATTCTGAACTCGCTTCAAGCAGACAAACAAACACACTCTTCGGTTTTATATATTAGTATAGCAATATAGTTTTGTGATATCAACACGATTTATAACTTAGTATTCGCGGGTAGTTCATTTTGTCTTATTGATAGTAGACAATATATAACTTTCGATAGAATTGAGTTCGTTTATCAAATGATATCGCGCAGTACAGTGGTGTAGTGCTAGGCCTCCGTTATCGAGGAGTACGTGAGTAATGTACTTTATTATTTTAATATTTGCTATCGAGGTCGAGCGGTGGAGGTGAGAGTTTACGGTTTTAAAAGACGTCTTTAATCTGCTTGGGTCTTAAGCCCCAGGTACAGTTCGGCTTCCACATTACATGATAAAATTGTCGTTTATCGTTACTGCGCAGTATAGCTCCTATACTATTAACACTTTTTTTTTATGGTACATTAGATGCAAACGAGCAGATGATCCATCTGATGGTAAGTGGCCACCATCGCCCATGGACATCGGAAAACACAAGAGATACTCTCTTGTTTTGTCGATGCGTTGTATCCTCGAAGATGGAGTGGGAATGGGGAGAGAAGAAAAGGGGGGTAAATCTGGCCCACACGCGGCTCAACCGGAACGCGTCTGACACTTGGCGGTCGGATTCGCATGCTGGTGGTCGGAAGCCAGTCGGGGAACAGATCCCCTACCAACAAGGGGGTTAATCGGTTCTTACGAGATGGTCTCCCAGCGGCAAAGGGGAATAGTATTCTAACCCGTCTCCTCACGGGTATAAGTAAGTGCTAGAAACAATGTTATTTAATAAAAGCTAAAATAATATCAGAATTGATTAACAGTAATAATATTAACATGCTCCTAAATAATAATGAAGTTTAATATCAAAATTCTCTGAATTTTCTCCGTTAATCGGGAAGGCAACTTCACGCCAATTGTACAAGATTGAATGATTTCTAAGTATTGTTTTAATATAATTTTCCTCGTACCTCTCCAGTGGATTTGATCCTTTTATTTAAACCAACTTTGAGGGGTGCTTTAACGTTATTGTTCATATTTTCTTTAAGTACTTAGTAATTTAATTTGTTTAGAGTAAATGATAAGTCACAAATTATAAATAACTAGTCGACCCGCTTCGCTGAGGTGTATTCAAATCATTTACTCAATCAGTCACAAAACCATACGCTCACACACTTTGTCACTAATTTGTAGTACACACCACCATCTTATAACAGACAGACATACCATCTATTCGTCAATAGATGGCGTATATAGTATATTAAATCGCACTTTCGTTGGTTTCGTTTGTATTATATTTAGATCGTTAACTAGTCTAGCCTTGTTATAGATAATTCATACCAAATTCCTGCAATGGATAGCAAAGTAAGAACTTGAAAATCGGATCGATTGACCTGGAGAATGTATAATTGTTTCTTGTAAACAATTACCATGAAATAAAGTCACAATACTCGTAACTCCACATAATAATGAATACTCCATGTTTGACTTTCACGTTTAAAACCTCACATTTAATATATCTGTAGATTAGGTGACCCGTCCTCACTTTGCTAAAACCGTTGCAAAGTTTTACTAATACCGTTTTAGCATTTCTCACCATTTAAACTTTCCCTGGACATTTTAAGGAGACTAACTGTCATAAAATGAGAGTACAGCAATACGTATACACAACGACATGCAATTTAGACGGCAGTGCCTGGGGCTTGAGAACCAGAAGCAGGTTTAAAGAGCTCTTTCATATTATATTAACTCTCACCTCCACCACTCGACCTCGCCAACTACAATAGATAATAAAGTAAACTAAAGTGGCCCTCAAGTAGGGTAACCTTAATCAGAACACTATAACGACAACACCAGAGAGAATGAGACTAATCTATCGCACTAAAGGTTATATATTGTCTTCACGTCGGTATACTAGACATAATATAAAATGATCTACCCGCTACTACTACTTTATAAACAGTGTTGCTAACATAATAAATATAAATTCAAATTTTATATGTAAGATTATTTGACCTATGTTGATAAATCTGTATAGCTACCGGCACGTAAGTATAGGTTTGACCTTGAATGAGCAGAAGTTACTATTAGAGCCCTTTAAGCGGGGAGCGCGGGGCGAGAGCAGCGCGTCACACGCGATTGGTTCTTATGCGACGTTTCAGTTCCCACCACTCACCACTTTCCTCTACAATTTTTTCTCAGACCTAAACTTAGCTGACGGCTACTATTTCATTTGTTACAAATTTATTTTTATAATTAAGATAGGATCTCTACATTGTCGATTAAAGGATCATTAAGTTTGATATGTATACGTGAGTTGCTAGCATGGGTAGCTGGGTAGTCTTGTGTTCAGTAAAGGTAGAGCTTTGATACCTTATATGGAAAGTTTTAATGACAAGATTTAATCATTTTCCATATTTGTAAATGAAACCTTAATATAGTAATTTAATTTAGAAGTTTATATAGGTATTGTGATTGTATCGATGTGATAGTTTTCCTACAGTGAAGTTTTTCACATCTTCATTTTTCTTTACAGAGTGAAAAAAATCATAACCATTGTTGGTGATCACAGAAAAAAAAATCCAATATTTTGCCTCTATAAATTTGTTTATTTAATTGCTTAACAAGTAACAAATTCAATGAAAGGTATCCTTATCCTGCCAGTAGTAGTGCCCAAGCAAAAATAAAAACGTGAGCCCTACACTTCAAAGGGCGCATTTACTTTAGATAGCCACTTTCTGTGTTCGATAGCTTGGTCTTTGCCCAGTCATATAAATAGGATATTGATTTAAGTGGGTATTTTTTGCAATTACCAACCTTCCCGTTCTCGTCTCCCATGTCAGCAAAAGTAAACAAAGCCATAACCCCTTCCTACCCCCTGCTTAGATAAACATTCAGTTTCATATTTTTATTTTTCTGATTGCAAAGCGAGGATCTCTCTGTCCCCATTACTACGTAATACTTGAACGGTTCCTATAGTTAAATTTTTAAGGACAGGCACTTTCAGGTTCTTTAAATTTATAAGTAGTAATATTATTAAAAATAAGTATGTATAAGATGGCGCTGGTGCTGGCGGTTGGCACCTCCCAAGACGGTCACTTACCGGTTGATAAAACAGTTTCCGAGCGTTAGCGTAGCGCGGGTTAATGGCGTGTAGGAAGATTGCAGGGATTATGTGCCCGTAAATTAGAAGGGTTCTAAAGATTGCCTATATACGTACTACGCACATTTATGCTACACTAGTCGATCCGCCCTAGCTTTGCTGGGCTAAAATAATTTTTGTCATATAACTTATTTCTTGATATCGGATTTAACTGATAGTCAGACAATGAGAAAGAAATAATACTTACTACATAATCACATATCAGACAGATTTAAGGTACTAACTACAATAGATAATAAAATAAACTTACGTGGACCTTAAGAAGGGTGACATTAATCAAGACACTATAATACTTACATCCATGTACACTGCTCGAGAACACTACTAAGACTGGCTCTAATTTATTGCAATGAAGATTATATACTATCTACACGTGGGTATGTTTGAAAGAAAATAATAAGAACTACCCGCAAATAGTACTTTATAGACAGTCTGTTTCATAAAGCCATATTTTAAGTTAAACCTGCAACGATACAAATATGAAAACCATATAATATTTCGATCAGATTCCTCACAGTAAAATAATACTTCGCGTCCCTAATTTCTTACTATCATCTAGCTTACCTAAATAGTGAAATTAATAACAATAAAAGAGACCTAACGTCAGTGACAAACTTTATTATATTTCTACTTGTACTATGATAACTAATATTTAATCAATAAAATTTAAATTCCTCATGGATGCAACTTATCACACTTAATTAGGTTTATCAAAACATTTAATTATGAAGGACTAGCTACTCGCCGCGGTTACACTAGCTATAATTTGGATAATGCACACTATATCATTATAAATTATAGCCTATGTGTTATTCTGATATCTAAGCTATATTGTTGTAAAGTTTCATCAAAATCCATTAAGTAGTTTTTGCGTGAAAGAGTAACAAACATAAATCCACACATCCCATACATTCTTACAAACTTTCGCGTTTATAATATTAGTAGGATTAAGACGCTCACGACGTAAAACATATTTTATTGCTATCCCGCATGAACTCTCAATTTTTCCGGGATAAAAAGTAGTATATGTGTTAATACAAGTTAACACTTACATTTTATAATATTAGTAAGATTAATAACTAACATTTCATTTCAAATAAACAATACAATAGTTCACAGTAAAGTGGTGAAAGTTTATCGATTTTGGTTTGAAACAGTTCAGTCCAGAGTCCAGGTAGGTAAGTGTAGGTGTAGGTATGTAGGTCAAGTTTGCAGGGCACAACTGGAATTGGCCAGAGAATTCCGAGTGCTCTCGCAATAATAAGCTTGACGGTTTTCATTGCTATAAAAATATTCTACTTCTATTCACTTTTATTTTATCATTATAATAATTGGAGCGTATACTGAGTTGAATTTTATTTCTATATTTATTTATGTAGGTACTTGGTGAACTACTGATTTGATTATTATATTTAAAAGCTAATTATATTTACTTCTAACCGACCCGCGCGACTTCGTTGGCGTGTTGCTCCGCTTCTTTGGGTCGTAGAGAGATGTTAAATAGCCTAAATTACTCCTTGTTATATCAGTTAACTGCTAGTGAAAGTCCCGTCATAATAGGTTCAGCCATTTCAGAGATTAGCCGGAACAAACTGACAGATAGACATATTTAAAAAATTGGTTGCCTGTAAAGTCGGTATACGGGCGAAAGTTTTACGTGACAACGACTTTGAGTGGTAAAATAATTTTAATGTGAATATTCATTCGTATAGTAGGAAGAAGGATGAAATAATAGTAACAATTTAAAACATTTATTTATACAAAGAATTATATTTAAAACATTAATTTATACAAAGAATCTCGCACTGAATTTCATATTAACAAAATTTTATTTTTACCTTAACACATACATACGTATGGAAGGGACGCGTGCCTTTCACTTTTTATGTCTTAACCATGCCCGAGTGGAAGGGACGCGTGCCTCTCACTCGCTCTCATTGTGAGCGCATAACGTGAGCGGAGCGTAACGCAGTTTCTTGAAGTGTCACCCGGCAAACCAATTTATAAGACGTTGTCACGTCAAAAAAAAATGTTGGTATATGTGGTGTGTGCGTGTATACATCCATATGCACTTAGTAAAAAGCTGTTATTTTAATATTACAAACATACACTCCAATTTTATTTATTTGTATGGATATTATCTAGATTCACGGGTTGTTTTTGTTTTATTTCAACAAGCTGGCAGTTAACTATTGGCACTTCTATCCCTGACGTTTACTATTTTGACAGATTCAAAGTCAAACCTATACTTACGTGCCGGTAGGGTAGCTATACCCACGTATATATAGTCTCGGTCCTGATAGATAAGAGCCAGTCTGTCAAGTGATTCCGCACAGTAAACATTAAAAACTTATGAACATTGTAGTTGAGGATCACATGAGTCTTGATGTATTAGTATAATATTATGGTTAACGTGGTCGAGCAGTTTAATAAGAGTCTTTTGAATTTGCTTCTGGGTTTCAAGTCTTCTAGAGTACAAGCTACTGATGTCTATTATATTTTATTTCGTATTATTCTTTATAATATCATAATACAGAAAACTTACTCAAATATTGAAAAAAAGAAGCCTTTAAAAAGTAAAGTATAAGTTAGACAATGATAATATTTAGAAATGCTATTTATTGAAAAATTTGAATACGATTTTTAAGATTCTATTGTTGTAAGTTTATCTTAAAATTTAGGCTTGTATTTAATTTTAATAAGAATATCAGAAAAAAATCTTCATTCAATTTTGTGATATATTAAATATAAAGGAAACTTTCATAACTAACACTTCATTTAGTTTATTTTTTTTTATTGTTTTTAAATCCTTTTATTCACAATTATAGCAAATTTGTTAATCTCTATATTTTATCACTTTCTGCCGATGCATGATGTAATTATCACTAATATAAAGAACAATAAATGAAGAAGATTTACATATTGACCATTCTGTTAGATATTTCTTACAAAATGGCCGAGCTACGAGCAAAGTCAAGTGTGTAATTAAGTTTCTTCTACAAGTAGGTACATATCACTGTCTATATGTATATATATATATTTGTATACTAATCCGCCTACACAACAGCTCACATTCGATTAGATTTAATCCCATGAAATTTGTCTGTACAAATAACGATATTGACACGAAGGAATTAATATCGGGGATTCCGCTAAGTCAATAATGTTGATACAAAAAATATATGAAGCACAATCTCTAACAAATATCCCTTAGGGGATGTTTTTGCGATTATTGGAGTATTTTTTATTTATTAGGAATCTGTATTTATTCTGTACTGTAGACTGCAGCAATGTATCGCGTTAGATCTATAAGTTGTGGGTTCAAAACCTTTAAAGTCATTTCTTTGCTTCTTTATACTTATTTCTTTGAAAGCCTCTATTTTGGAATCGTGTATAGGTAATAAGTTTTCAGAGTTCCTTTGAGATTATCTTAAAGACTATTTTTTTTTTAATTTATAAAATAGTAGCTGATTCGACAGACGATGTCTTGTCTTAACTATGATAATAATATGGTCATTCAGTTTACGTCAATTTTATAATTTTCTGCTTAACTTACCTAATTTTTTTACTGCTTACATAAGAACCTTCTCCTGAAAATAACAAACACAATAAAAAAAGAATTATTAGAAATCCGTCTAGCAGTTTATGCGTGATGCCGACCAAAAGAAATAGGATTTCATTTATATAGAAACTAGGGGCCCGTTCCGGCTTCGCACGGGTGGATAATTTTTTTTTAACATTTAGGCTCCCGCATTCTGTCGCTCCTCTATCGCCGCGTTACTCGCTGCGCTGCGAGGCACTGCACACCGCGCCGGCGGCCCGTCTGGGATTATTTTTTATTTATCTTGATATTTTTATTTCGTAATATCTTTTGACTGGAATGTCCGATTTCAATAATTCAAAAAGTAATGAACAGGTATTGAAACGGTCTTCATTACGAAATAATTTATTTGGATAAGAATTAATACAAAGTTATGGAAAACATGGTCTGATTTTGATAGGCATTTTCATCAACTTTTAAAATGTAAAAAAGTAGTTATAGTGACTTAACTACAATAGTTGGACATATGGTCTCGTGGAGTTTTTTGTAGATATTGATACGTACGATAATATTGTAAAACATTTTTTTGTTCTATCATCAATACTTTTCGCAGCGCATGCGATGAAAGATATTTTATGGCTAATTTTTTTGCACCTTGTGTTGGTTTTAGTGAGAATTTCTGGGGATCTCTAATTTTTTCTTGTAATAAATATAGCCTATGTTACTCAGGGACAATGTAGCTTTCTAATGGTGAAAGAATTTTTGAAATCGGTCCAGTAGTTTTTATGTTTATTCGTTACATACAAAAATACAAATCTTTCCTCTTTATAATATTAGTATAGATGATAAAATTTTAAATAAAAAGATAGAAAAATATTTCGCTTATCGGACAGTAGTGCAATAGATCTGATTTATCACCCACTCAGTTATTAAGATAACCACCCGGTGATAAATCATAGTTGGACAAAACGCATTTGCGGGACACTCCGACACTCCGACACTGTTTTTGCGAACTTTCATATTGAATTGTGTCATATTGTATGAGTTACGAGTATTCACATGTTATATTGAATTTCTCTTCTAATATGGCGTGATTTTGGTTTGTATTTAGGTTATTTAATGTTAGTTGAGAAGCTGGATTAATTAATAGTAAAAGTTAGGCCTTGTCTCACTTTCATAATGCTTTTAGAGAGTAATACAATTGGATATTAAGCTTCCTTTCTAAAGTTGTTTAAGCAGTCAATACGGACTTAACAAATATTCATAAAGTCCAATAAAAATAATAATAGATAAAATATTAAAAATTATGTTATTTATCGATCTAAGCTGTTGTAAATTTTGTTGTATTTTTTTTTTTTTTTATCGGTAAAGTTATCATTGTAACAATATTTATCTAATAAATCTATGTATGTTTATATGTAAGTACCTCGTATTTATACTTGTAGTGTATGTATGTATGTATATATGTAGGCATATTATGTTTATGTATGTAGTGTATGTATTAATATATATACCTGTTTATGAATGTATATTTAAGTTGAAGTGTTTGATTTGGTTATTATTTTTAATGAGTGCGCCTACCGTTTTTTTTTAATAATGATTCCTCCACCGCAAGGTTGCCTGGAAGAGATCGCTCTGAGAGATTTCTTTTGTGGTGTAATTTTTTTGGCTTACTTTTGTAATATTTGGTGTACAATAAAGTATATTTATTATTATTATTATTATATACTGTTACGTACTTTAAAAAAGTTCTGAAGTTAGCAATGAGCTGATAGTCTTCCAACCGGCTGACCAGATCTTCACAATACATAGCTAAGAACCATCTCGATTAAATTACCTTTCGAATATATGAAACTTCATCAGAATCGGTACGTTATCTTGGGCGCTACGATGCCAAAGACAAACACACGTTAAACTTATAAAACCCTGTCGTTTTAGCATCGAGGGTTAAAAACTTATATTAATGCGACTGAAAACCACATAAACGTTAAAGGTAAATATTTCGACTAAAAAGCACTTTATATTATAATTTATAAATGTTATCAATTTCCAAAAAGAATTATTATTTTATATATAAAAAGTTCAAAGGTAACGTTAGTGAGAACCAATTGAAGAGCAAAACATTGAGAATCTGGAATATAACATTTCAAAGGAACTTTGAGATTTGATAATATTTTGTCTAGAATCTTCTGGGATTGTTTGACTACTCACTCCTACGAGACATAAATTAGAAATATTTCTGAACTCCTCTTTATAAGCTTCTAGTCAGTGTGTGACTACGTGTACATTGTATTTAGTAGCTTTTAAAAATAACTGTCAAATGACAGAGTTATTTCAAACGTCATAAAGTTATTAAAATTTCATGTTTTTATTCAGCTGATAGTCTTCAAATGGCGACCATATCTTCACACTACATAGCTAAGAAGCATCTCGAATTAATTACCTTTCAAACAAATAAAACTGGTTTAGGGGATCTGTTCTCCGACTGGCTTGTGACCACCAGCATGTCTCTGACACGTTCCGGCCGAGACGCATGTGAGCCAGATCTACCCCTCCCTCTCCCATCCCATTACTGCTGCGATTCCAATAAACACCGCGTTCTTATCCAGGGTTCAATAAAACCGTAGCAGTCTTCCCTTCGCTCCTCCCTCACTCTATCTTCGAGGCGGCAACGCATCGACAAAACAAGAGATATCCTTTAGTTTTGTCGATGTCCATGGGCGACGGTGGCCACTTCCCATCAGGTGGACCGTCTGCTCGTTTGTCCCTTATCTATCATAAAAAAAAGCTTCACCAGAATCTGTGCATTATCGTGGATAAACATACAGATACACACGTTAAACTAAAAACACCCCACGTTTATTTTAAGTCGATTGAAAAAACATGGAGAGAGATATGATACCCATTACTATACAGCAATAAGTATACACATGCAAATTAGACTGAGGCGAGCGGTGCCTGGGGCTTGAGTCCCAGGAGCAGGTTTAAAGAGCTCTTTCATAATATATTAACTCTTACCTCCACCACTCGACCTCGCTAACGACAATAGATAATAAAGTAAACTTACGTGGACCTCGAGAAAGGTAACCTTAATTACGACACTATAACACTAACTTCCATGTTCACTGCACGAAAACACCAGAGAGACTGAGTCTAATCTATCGCACTAAAGGTTATATATTGTCTACCCGTCGGTATACTTGAAATAATATAAAATGATCTACCCGCTACTACTACTTTATAAACAGTGTTGCTAACAGTAATATCTGAAGTGATGTTCTTATTTAAGTAAAATATAGTATCAATTGAGGCGAAGTGGGAGGATATAAATGTGAATCGTTCAGTATGACAGTGGATCAGATATTTTTGGTGTTTTTGCTTCGTTTTCTCGAACAGGTGATATTTCACATCGACACAGTAATTCTTTTCAGATTTTCCTTTTTCTTGTGGCCTAGAATATTCAGTTCATTGAACAAGTATTATTGATGCTGGCTACCAATGGTTATTTTTATATTATTATTTAAATTTATCGAATACTAGTCGACTTGCGCGAATTTGTCCGCGTGTAGCTCCGCTCCTATTGGCCTTAGCGTGGTGATATATGGCCTATAGTCTTCCTCGATAAATGAGCTATCTGACACTGAAAGAATTTTTCAAATCGGACCAGTAGTTTTTGAGATTAGCGCGTTCAACGTTATTATAGTGAGTTGAGGAGTACTATAATATCTCAAATTATTTGATTTGATTCCCACATACTTACTACTTACAATCTCTCTCCTAATTAGAGATAGTTTGACTAGTAATATCAATATAAAGTTAATTGATAAGTTAGTAAACAATTTTTAAATATTAATATTTTAAAATATTATATTATTGTAAACAAATTTGTAAAGATTTATTCGAAGATGCACAAAATTGGAATAAAGAGAGCATAGAAATGTTAAACAAGTCCCATGTATTTTATTATATTAGTTAATCCCCAACCGAAACCGACCCTACATCGTAACGGGGTGTAAAAGACCCAACTATCGCCTTTTTATGGATCTCGATAAATGACTCAACCCGCAGCAATGGCTTCCTGAGTAGGGGAAATGAAAATGAAAGTCATGTAGAGTTTTTTGTTCTGGGAGATAAGTGTTGTACGTGGAAATGGGGCCTTTTCGACCCACATTTACTTATAGGACATAAATAACCCGACGTCATTGGAAGGGTAAAGTACGTGCGATGATTTTGTACTTTCACTTTGTTAGGGGTGACTTTTATTTTACTATTTTTGATAAAAGTAATAATGTTTTATTAATTACACGATGCCAATTTATCATTTAGATATCATAATAGTAATCCAAATAATGTCTGGGGTTTTTGACCAATGATCATATAAAAAATAATAATACCCGGGTATTAAAAAGGACGGGTACGCAAAACCCAAGTGTGTAAAAATAAAGTTATTAAAAGGAAAAGAGAAGGGAGGGGGAGAGGATTTGATATAGGATGGACTATTGGGTAAACGCAACTGAACCGATAAATAGTCAAACATTATCATCTCTTACAATTATGACAGGAACCTAAAACACTACGCCTTGGACTTGTGACCAAGGTGTAGGTTTAATGGATCCCTTCAAGCAATTACAACACTCGCCTTCACTGCCCTGGCTCTCTATCTAAGGTTAAGGTTAGGTTATCCAAAGCCTAACTTAAGCGTCGACAAATACTTGCACGTTACACAATTACGTGAATAACGTTTGTGAGAAAGTTAACGAATAAATATATAAGATATTCTGTTATATGTTTGTCCTTGTCTGTACCTCGGCAATTACAGTAATATAGTGTATTTTTTAGTTCTATATTTTCTGAAGGTTTTTCTTTATTATAATGATGCAAGCGAGCAAATATTCTTATACAACAAACATTTTAGCCTGACTGTGCTTGTCAATTAAATATATATTTCTTTGATTGTAAGTGTATGTAAATAAAGTGTACATGTATGCATATATGTATGTGTATGATTGTATGTAAGCCCTCTATAATCATTGTAAGAAACATTTCGAACCTTGACAATGAATTATTTCCATTCACTTATGTCAACTATAGATATTGTTATTACCTATTAATTATTAATAATACTTTATAAAAATTGTCCAATTACAGTTATAATATTATTTAAAAAAAATAATGAAAATATTACCATTTATTACATTTCTATATCCACTCATGTAATAAAAATAATAGTTATTGAATATCTTTACAAAAGATGTTAAAAAAATTAAGGAAAAAAATTAAGGAAAAATTATAATTTTAAAATATGTACACATCTGAAATTAATAATCAATCTCAATCGAAAATCTCCGGATTACAGATGAATGTAAGCATCTTTTGCGCCATCGTGCCTAATACTTATGGCGCCTATATTTGAAAACCAAAAAAAAGGGTTCCTGGCTTAGTCCGCCTACAATAATGATCCTCCGCTACTACTCTTTCGCACCCCTGTCTACACTTACTTTAAATAAATCTGACCTTCGCTCTACCCACTCTTCGGACAAACTTTATTTTATTCAAATCATTATATAATTTTCAATTTGGGACCCCCCGAAAACGGGTCACGGCGCCTTTCCTCCTTTTCTTGTCATTTAAAAATGCTTAATCCAGGAAAGTTAGAACAAGTCGACCAGTTTAAAATAATTGCGTAGACTGGAACATTCGCCGGCTACTTTTCAAAAGCTTAAAAACCAGACAAAACCGTAAAAAGCCTAAAAGTATTCAAAATACATAAATCCGTGTACATTTCCGTTTCCGTTTTTCTTTTGTAAAGCTACAGAGCGGTCTAATCGTCCCATTACGGTTTCAAACAACTATTAGGGGTGGTTTGAGCTACCCGTTCGCACCCTACAACAATTTGCGACTAAACGAAGGAAATGGACGCTGGATTACTGCGACACTTGACGCTTGACTCGGACTCTTGCTTTTATGGACTGGAAACTTCATAGACAACTTTCAATGAATATTGTGTATCTATTTAATATGTATTATGTAGCAATATTGGTCTCCCATTGCACTAAATTCGTGTATCTATATGTTTAATGTTTAGTAACACCATATGCAAATTATCAAGTGAATAAATTATAAAATACTTAAAAAATTTTTTAAAATTTTGATCTCGTTAATAACGACATAATTCAGATAACTTCATAGTTAGTAGAAAAAGTTAAACTTTAGTCATAAATATAAAATCATTGAATAAAAATTTTCTTTAAATTTGAGTTATTTGATTATTTATGTCAGAAATTAAAAAAAAAATTTTTTAAAAAAATCTCTTCTTGAGCCCTCATTAATTTGAAAAAAAAAAAATAACGAACAAATGAGTGAAATGTAAAATCATTTCTAATGTCGTGTTACTACCAAAAAATAAAAAGGGACAGTAAAAAAAATGGAAGCACGACTTATTCATATTATTTATCGATGTGAGCACTTATAAAAATAATGGATTTGATCAGTAAAAATTCTCAATCGCTTATTTCGAAAGGCCCCTGAATAAATAATGATATTTACAAACAGCGTAAAAGTGCCTTATTAATATTCGAGAGCGACGTCCGAAGTAATCAGAAAGAAATGAAATCGTCAGCATAAATAACATCTGTGCGATAATGTCATTTTGTATTACAACGGTTGTAGGAATACTTTAGGTCAGTCTGTTTGTCCACATTACATAGAATTGTAATTAATAAAAAGGAGCTACTTTATTGATGTAGATCTCAAGGACTTAGTTTTTATATCAGACTGAAAAAAATAAATAATAAAGTAGGTAAGACATATTAAATATGTAGAAATCGACAACAGTGTTAACTGAATTCTCTATATAAATAACTTCTAAGTAACTGGTAGAGTAATAAATAACCGGATAAGTGAAGGAAATTCAATAGTGACTGTTTACCCTTCCTTAATCCACTTCCTGTAAATAACTGGGTGAAAAGTTCTATTTACAATTACTTTACTATTACTCAACTCTCGTGATTTTTAGATTTCATACCATTGAGTGATCTTAATGATACTACAATACTAGATTTCTCTACTTCCATGTAGAGTTGTGCACAACGCGAAAACACCAGAGAAACTGACTCTAATCTATCGCGCAAAAGGTTACGTATTATCTACACGTGGGTATATTTAAATAAAATAAATAATAATATATACACGGTGTTGCTAACACTATTCAATATATAATAGCTTCTGTATTGATTTTGTAAACTAAGGTTTAAATACTAAATGATATTTTTTTTACCCACATTTAATGCACTTTTTTGTTATAAATATGACCGCACAATGTTTCTTAGGTCAGTCTTGTTGAAACCGTCTTACCGTGCGTACCTATGAGAAAATAAATTGAAAGGTGAAATTCACTAAATAATAGACTTGAAACTTGAGACGGATTTTCTAAATTTACTCGAGTTAGCAACATTGTATATAAATTAGTATTCGCGAGTAGTTCCTTTTATGTACCTACGTGTAGACAATATATAACCTTTAGCGCGATAGATTAGTCAGTTTCTCTGGTATTGTCGCGCAGTGTACATGGAAGTTAGTATTATAGTGTCGTGGTTAAGGTCACCCTTCTTAAAGTCCACGTAAGTTAGCTTTATTATTTACTGTAGTTAACGTTCGGCAGCGAAGGCAGGCGTTGTAATTATATAAAAGGGCTTTAACCCTACACTTTACATTCTCTCATTCTATGACAAAAGTAGTAGAAAAACTAATATTTATATTTTCGTAGCATAATAAAGATGGGTTGTATAAAAGCTTCCAATCGAATGCGGAACGGACACTTGCCATGGACAATATAAACGTTGTTGTTTTGCTTCTTTTGTTTGTCTGTGGCACACTTTGAATCCTTTTTTATAGGACAAACACTTATTTTTCAGACCAATCGATACTACTGCCTTCTAATAAAATATGGTTCTGACACTATTGTATGAATTTACTTTCTTCATCAAGCTTTTGCGACAAAAAATATTATATTCTTGAAGATAGTTCAGGCAGTCAGTTAATCTAAAGCCTTGTTTATTAATTATTTTAATCTTAGTTTTAAATCGCATATTATGAAAAAGGTTTTAGGGTTAAAGATTGGATAAAAAAATATAGTGTATGTATTTTTTTAATACTTTGGATCTCAATTTTATACAGACCTTTTTGAAACACTTCCATTAGTGAGTAGCACATATAGTTTTTTTAATCTGAAGTATTTTGCCATCCTACTAATATTATAAGCGCAAAAGTTTGTATGGATGTATGTTTATTACTTTTTCACGCAAAAATTACTAAATGGATTTTAATGAAATATCACATAGGCATGCTATAGTGTGAATAATCCAAAATATAGCGGGTGAAACCGCGGGGCGCTGGAGATCAATAAAATATTTTCATTTTATCTTTAGATAAAGAAAACCGGCTAAGTGCGAGTCGAACTCGCGCACGAAGGGTTTCGTACCAATATTTGGCCAATTACTTGTAATTTTATTAAGTTTGTTATAAGGAGCCCCCCCTTAAATATTTATTTTATTCTGTTTTTAGTAATTGTTGTTATAGGAACAACAGAAATTCATTTGAGATAATTTCTAGCGATCACGTTTCATGGGATACAGCTTGATGACAGACAGATGGACATGAGTCTTTTTAATTGAACCTTGAAACCTCAGTGGGTTCTAAGATAAAACTAAAGTCCCGTATTATTTCAGTGAGTTCAATAAATAGAGAAAATTTTATTTTTTAATTATTTTGGAACTACTGACACATAGAAATGTTATATAAAATGGCTAGAATGTCTAATTGAAATATTCGTATTTTTAAATAGAAATATCTAAATGTTTTCAAACAATGAAACAATTTGTGGAATTCAATTTAAAAAAGAATTTATTTTGACTGATTTTTTGTATAAAAACTTGTGTTAGCAACACTGTTTGTAAAGTAGTATTATGTAATTACAAGTATACCGACGCGTAGACAATATATAACCGTGAGTGCGATAGATTAGACTCAGTCTCTCTGGTGTTGTCGCGCAGTGAACATGGAAGTTAGTGTTATAGCGTCGTGGTTAAGGTCACCCTTCCTGAGGTCCACGTAAGTTTACTTTATTATCTATTGTCGTTAGCGAGGTCGAGTGGTGGAGGTGAGAGTTAATATATTATGAAAGAGCTCTTTAAATTGCATCTGTATACGTATTGCTGTACAGTAATAGTCATCATATATCTTTCGTCTACTTAGCAATAGTAGAAAACGTCTTTAAACTTTCTTCTGCGTTGTTACGGCGCAGTATTATAGCTCCCATACTCTTAATATATATTATTTAAGAAGAAAGAAAAAAAAATACAAATTTCTTATTGAAATCCTCAGTGAAAGAACAAATTGTTAGGTAGATATAAGTAAAATTAAATTCTATCAATTCTCAGGAACGTTATTGGATAGCACAAAATAGATGGAATTCTATAAATATTAATACTGAAAATACGTTATTAAATATTTGAACGAAGGATTTTTTCATCAAGTCGAAGAAATAGTTAAAGCGTTCAATTTTTGATATTAATATTTGTCTCTGTATATTATTTCTCAAATATTAGTTACTTTATCTAAAATTATTTTATACTAGTCGACCCGCACGCCTTTGTCCGCGTGTAGCTCCGCTTCTATTGGTCGTAGCGTGATGATATATAGCATATAGCCTTCCTCGATAAATGGGCTATCTAACACTGAAAGAATATTTCAAATCGGATCAATAAATCCTGAGATAAGCGCATTTAAACAAACAAACTCTCAAACTTAAGATTAAAGACTTGATTTTTTTGTACATTTTTTTATTTAATTCCAAGACTGTATATAACTTCTGTTCCGATACACTTGAGCCAGTAGTCAAACGTAGCTCGTCTGGTGACTATTATAGCTGTGCAGTGATATGTTGTTGTGATGCTGGGTCCTCATTACTAATATTTGGAGTAAGTGTTAAATATTGGTTACTCGGTGTTCCGTAGTAAGCGCATATTTTAATTCTTGTGAGAACACCACATGAGATATAAGCGGCTGTATCTTTTTATTACGTTGCCTTAGAAGTTTGATTTCTTTACATATCTGAGAGACTAGAGACATGAATATTTGATATTAATCTCAACTTGATACCTTTACGTCCTTCTGAGAACTGGGTCTTGAAAGACAGATGGAAAACGAAGTGATCCTATAAGGGATCCTTTTTTCCTTTAAGTACGTTTATAATACTACACTACTAAATACTTTAGACAGGAGCATAAGCAGAGCTTTAGACCCTCGACCTTGTTGTCGAATATCTTACTTTAACTAATAAAGTTAGGAGTCACGTGATCTTACTCAGCACTGTAATTCTATGAAATAAGATTTCAAACTACCTCTGAGCTATTGATACAATAAACCAAATAGACCTATCAAAATTATTGCTAACAAATGCTCTGTTGCCTATTTAATATTATATTATTCCTGAAAACAAACAGACCGTTACAAATAGGTTTCCAAAAAATATGAAATATTAACAAGATAACTTGATTACCGATTTTACAGTGTAGGTACAGTAAAAAGAGACTCAGCTAAAATATAAAATAAACAATATCATCTCCATGAAAACGTATAATTTGCGAATATTTTCATGAAATTATGAACGAGCTCCATCAAGCCGTCGTTCATTAATTTTATGACGCTAATAAACATGGAAAGTACACTACATGTTATAAATTGAGCAAACCTGCGAATTAACCAGAAATGAATAATTTGGTAATTAAATGACAGACAATATTTATTATAAATGTTTATATAGCTGACAGATTAAAAATATGCACTCAAATTGGATGCGTCAAAGCAAACAACGACAGAGTTATAAGTTTAATGTGCGTATATCTGTCTGAGGCATCGTAGTAAAGATCATTTTTCAGACGATTTTCATGAAGTTTTATTTCTTTGGCGATATGGTTCTTAGCTATAAATTTTAAACATCTGGTCAGCCGTTTGAAGACTTTAGCTCATTTCTAACTTGAGATCTGTGTGATGATATTATAACATTTTTGAAAATTACTCGTTTCGGATTCCTCATACACCGCTAACAGTCGAGTTACTCGTGAGGTTACGGGTGAGAATACTAATCCCCTCTGCCGCTGGGGGAGTATCTCGTAAGAGTAACCCAGCACCCCCTTTGTGGTAGGGGATCTGTTCCCCAACTGGCTTGCGACCACCAGCATGCGAATCCAACCGCCAAGTGTCTGACGCGTTCCGGTCGAGCCGCATGTGGGCCAGACTTACCCCCTCCCTCTCCCAACCTATTAATGCTGTGGGTCTAGTGGACTCTAGGCTTTTGCTCAGGGTCTGCTGAAACCGCAGCATATTTTTCTTCTCTCCCCCTCCCCACTGTATCTTCGAGGATGCAACGCATCGACAAAACAAGAGAATGTCCATGGGCGATGGTGGCCACTTACTATCAGGTGGACCATAAAAAAAAATTCTTTGTTTCGGGTGGATTCAAAAGGATATCTCTGACTTGCTGAATCACCTCCTTGTGAAGATAAGGTTGAATTTGGAATCGTCACCCATTTTTCGCATCACATAAACGTTGGCAGGTTGGTCGCACCAAAAATCCGGTATCCTTGAAGGTACTCTCACCGTTACCAGCTCCATAGCGTCGTTCTGGGATGCAGCTGGAGTTAACATTTTTGTTCCGCTGTGCGGCGGGGATACTCATTGTGTCTGTCTTCGAGTAGGCACTTAGAATCAGCAGAAAACTTGAAAAATCTGCAAATTTTCTTTGGTTTCCGGATGACGTCGGACTTCGAGCATAGAATGGTTCTTCGTCTAGCCTGGATCACGTCAGGGTCACCACTCTTGCGTGTTTAGTCTATTATTATTGTGGAAAGACATTTATTATATAGGATCCAGGTAGTGGGTCATAAAAGTAGAAGGCCACAGAAATATATGTAATTTATTAAATAATTAATATCTGCTAGTGTACGGTTTGAGTGTCTAGTACCGACTGCCTACCAAAAACTAATTATTGAAGAACAAAGACATGATTTCGTCATCATGTCCAAATATTTTTTGAAACTAAAAAGGTGCTGTAATGATGACAAACTGACATTGCTTATACCAAGTACAGATGTAACGGTTTTCTCATTACAAAATACTTACTCAAGCTTTCTTTGTTAAAATATCACTTTGTCTACTTTACTTTATAATGGTTTATTAAGAAATATGTTGGCCCAGAGATTCGACCACTTAATTTCATTCAAATAGCCGATTCGTCCTCCACTCTGTCCCGACATACGAGTATATAAATTCAGGAAAACAACGACCTAACTCAAATAATATTTTCATTTCTGTTGATTTAAATTAAATTCTAAACAATAAATGATTTTGCAAATTCCCATATTATTTCCATTAATATATAATATCAAATTCCCAATATATCATAAAATGTTGAGTCTGCAAAATATCCAAACTAAATTATAATAGTGCAATGCTTAGTGATATGCAATGTAATAAAGCTGCCTATTAATATTTCAGCTAAACCAATGGCGTATTAGCGGAGATGAAATATTGCCGATTAATCCCGTACATTGTGCTACGTGTACGTGTACGGCCCTAATCTAAATAACTATTTTTCAATATACTCTGCAATATCGCCCTTATGAATTTCTCTCTGGCCGCTAAGGCTAAAACGTGAGCCAAATATATAATTTTTAGGCAGAAAAAAATTGTTTGACTTTTAATAAATAGTACGTGGTAGTCTTAATATAAAAATAAAAATATTTTATATTTATATGTCAGAAGTGGGATGATGGCTAATGGTAAGATGGTAATAAATTGTCACCTATGCTCTATGATATTAATATGCACCTAAAACATAAACCTAGTAACCAATATTAAAAACTTAATCCAAACCTTACACACAGCCATAACGGTCACCAGGTTATTTACCATTAATAACTAAGTTTTCTCTTTAAGTGTTCAGGATATAATCGATGTTAAGGAGGAGAAATAGAAAGAAAAAATATAAATACAACGCAACATGATGATTAACCATTCAGATGGTTGTGATAATGGTCGCCTGTTAATAGATAACAACACTGTTAGGACCTGTTTAGGATAACTGATTATGAAAAACATATAATTAACATTTTAACTTTGGATTTATTTGTCACACTTTACCTTATAGGTATCATTTAGACATTGCTTGTAATACTCAAGTCAAATGTAAGCAATCTCTTTATTAATGTTACTTATTAGGGAACTAGTGAGGGGTTAGGGGGTTGCTCAAAAACATGAAAAAAAATAAAATGTAATAAAATCAAATCAAAAAAGAAAAACACTGAAGATAATATTAAAAAGAAAATCGCTTTTAAAAATCTAAGTGTTTCGATTTAAATGTAATGATACTCCGTTAGGGGGTTATGGGGGCTATATTTATACTCCTAAAGGGGGCCTCCTTTATATATATGTCGGAGCATAGTAAAAGATTATCGATTAATCGAATCGTTATCGTTGTCTATGGCGTTGGAGTGGGGTAGTAGTCACTTCCGTTGTTTTGACAGTATCTACCCTCGACCCTTTATATGCGATCGACAGTCTAACTGAAGTCTTAGTCGTGCGCGGTCTCTCAAGAAGTGAACATCTAAGTAGTGCTAGTGATAGTGATAGTGTCAAGTGCAGTGTAGTGTGGAAGTGCTGTCCAACTAAGGTCACGTAAGTCCTTATAATGTAATTGCCACGTGGTTAAGTAAACACAATATTAGGTTAGGTTAGCCTTGGGTTAGGTTAGCCTTAGGTTAGGTTAGCCTTAGGTTAGGTTAGCCTTGGGTTAGGTTAGCCTTGTGTTAGATTCGGTTTGTGTGCGTTTAACCTTGGGTTTAAACAGAGAGCCTAGCAGTGGAGGTGAGTGTTATGATCATTTAAAGGAGCTCCTTAAGCCTACACCTTGGTCACAAGTCCAAGGCACTGCTTAGGTTTCTCTCGTAATTGTTAGAGATCATATTTGATCATTTATCGGTTCAGTAGAAGTATCTACGTTGCGTTTACCCAATATTCCATTCAATACCATCGCCCCTTTTAATGTTCCCCAGTATTCCCCATCTCCCTCCTTCCATTTCCTTTCACATCGTTTTAAAATCCCCGACATATATATACGATTTCCCTAGTTTCAAGTTTGTAAGGAGGAGGAAGAAAAGAAGAAAGGTTACATTCAATATTGCTCAGGAGTAAATAGTACGAGCGAGAGAGCAAACTTATGTGTAATTAGGGTAGTCAATTATACAAAATATTTTTATATCAACATTATACAAAATATTTTCATACCTGTATATACAAGAAGATACAGATAGATTTTAAGATCCCCTACTACTAAGGGTTAAAGGTTTTTTGGAGAATAGCTTTTTGTTACCATAATTCCAAAAAAGATCTTTAATAGTGCGACAAATATAAAAATAATTTTGGTTATTGGGTAACTCAGTGAAGCGATGTCGGGTGGGGGATGTAATATATTTTTGTTAGTTTGTTTTCCCAATATGAGGTTTCCATCAAGAGGGGCAGGCGTGCATCATGCATGTAAGATTGATGATCGCTACATGAAGGATGTGGTCCGTTTTACCAGAAAAGATAAAATACACTGACAGTTTGGCTTAGTGGTTTGTGTATTGTTGTTGTGTTATCAATATGAGATTTATACTGCCAGCATTACGACACCACACCACTTTACAACCACAATGGTCTACAGGTACCAGTCTATTAGAACAGAGGTGATAGATCTTGTTATAAATTATTACGTGGGTATAATTGAAATCAAATCTACTACTACTACTCGTAAATATAAAGCCAGTTGTCTGTAATTTGCACAAACATAGGGAAGCAAAAAAAAAACAATTTTGCATTAGAGTAATAAGATAGTAGAATAAGGATTTTTGGAGCTACTGTCCTGATTTTAAAATTTTTCAAGTTATCGTAAAAACATTAAAATTATATTCTAATGATAAAAGCATTAAATACTACAACGCAGTGAGTATCAGACTAGTAAAAATGCGAGTCGAACTCACGTTTGGGTTCCGTACAATATGTATTTTTTATCTATATTTATTTAAGGAGGTTTGAACTCCATCTATATGTATATTTACTAACTCCAACACCCATGTATACCTACTATGATTATTATATGATTGGAGAAACACCACAATGAAAAATACATGGTAGGTATACAAGGGTGCGACCACGGTTCTACCTTGACCATTTTTATACCAATGCATATCTGGGTTTCTACCTAAATTATTTTCTTGTTTCGTCCTTTTCATAGTTTTTTAAACTTTATTTATAATTATAGATTAGACATACACAATATATCATCAGATATACATCACGGTCAATGGCAAAAAAAAATATGTGATAATATCTTAACGTTAGATAATAGACTTTGTTTTTTACCAAATTTTATATTTTTAGGTCAACAGAAGTCAAAGATTCCCTTGTTTGAATCAAAATATGCATAAATAGCTTTTGATTGCATCAATTTAGAAGTTTTATTTTTCTCAGCTTTTCGGGCTTATAGATTTAAGTATTTGATATTAATTTTAACTTAACTCTACATGTTCAGTAAAATAAGGGTCTAGATAAACAGCTGGATAACGTAGTAAGGGTTACTTTTTCATTTTTAGATACTGAACCCCAAAAAATCATTTTATGCACATAATAGTAGAGCAAAGTGAATTTGAAACCCTCTGGATATGAGGTTTTGAACGGCATGCATCATGCATGTAAGATTAATGGTCACAGCATGAAAGATCAGGCCATCATGTAGCGTTAGCAAAAAAGAGGAGACGAAAACTGACGGACGATCGTTACAGGCTGTGTTGCTAGTAGATGTAGGTTTTTATATGTGAAGCCGTGTTTAAGGTTTTTTAAGCGATAAGGCATTTTACTATTTATCTTTTTACATAGTGTTGGTTAGGTTAATAAATAACTCATGATTCTCTTTAAAGTCAATATGTCGAAAGAATAATATCAAATAAATTAATATTAGACAAAAAATCGAGTGATGCTTGGGGCTTGAGACTCAGGACTAACTATGCCAACAACAATATTAATCACGTGACTCTTAAAATCTCAATAAAGGCCATAATAAATAATACTATGACAATTTATATTAACTCCATATTATTACTCGTCAAACTGCTACTAAAAGGTGCCGCTTAAATTATCTATATCCTACTAATATTATAAACGCGAAAGTTTGTAAAAATGTATGGATGTATGAATTTTTGTTACTCTTTAACGCAAAAAGTAGTGAATGGATTTTGATGAAACTTTACAATAATATAGCTTACACATCAGAATAACACATAGGCTATAATTTATAATGATATAAATGAAACCGCGGGACACAGCTACTTACTAATAAGATGTCTTGTTTCAGATAACTCTCCAAACAAATGTGCAAATGCAGGAATGTAACACTAAGGTCTTTAAAAACTAGTCCAAAAATGAAACGTCGGTTACCAGCGGTCAGGGAAGACCCCAAGACCCACAGCATATGCAACAGTGACCTGGCCATCTACACCATGGTGGTGTCCACGGCAGTGCTGAGTTATGTGAACAGTTTAAATGGTGATTTCGTACATGATGATATACCCGCGGTAGTGACCAATGGTGACGTGGTGGGTACTAATTCCTTGAGCCAGCTGTTCTTGGATGATTTCTGGGGCACTCCAATGGCTGATCCGAATAGCCATAAGTCCTATCGGCCGCTGACTACGCTATCTTTTCGGTAAGTTTTAGCTTTAATTTGACTATTTAGTAATTTGTGTCATAATATTACAGAAGTTATTGACATGTTATCGTAGACTGGTTCTTAGATTTTAATAATAATACAATATATTTTTTTCCATTTTACTCAAATATTGCTGAGGTACTATTCTGGATCCATATTTTTAACTAAGTATATATTATTGGTCAAAATTTGTTCGATACTAATTACTATTAAATTTTCTCAAATACGAGGTATATGCAATGGCTTTAATACAAACAATTAAATAAAAAATATTCTTCATAATAATTATGAATATCCAAATAAAAATAATTTTATACACACATTATGTTTTAATTTTAGGCTTTTAGAAGTCTTCTTTATCCAATTTATAACTAATCCAAATCTCACACTTCTCTGTGTGTACAGTAATTACTTTCAAAAAGAGCTACACATTATCTCTTTACCTAATAATAATCTTATCTAATATTATAATTTCGAAAGTGAAACTTAGGAAACATAGGTAAGAGTACAAGCTGAACAAACCAAAGTGCGGTTTAATATACTACTTACGACATCTAATGGCGAATAGATGTTTAATCTTGTCTGTCACGCAATCACGCTTAAATCACTGAATAGATTTTGATGAAATATGACACAAAGATAAAGTAGAGCTTGAGGAAGGACAAAGGCTATGTTTTATAGCGAAAAAAATAGTTAAGAATACAAACTAAACAAATGAGTGTGCGATTACGCCATCTATCGACGGAGTGCATGACGATTTGTCTTTAGGAATTAGTTATATATATATTTAGGTACCAGAAGTGCTAATCAAATATAAAAACAATCTTTCAAGACCTTAAAACTGATTTTAATTATAAACCAATTTTATTTTAAATAATAAATCGACAAAAATTCAACAACATAAAGAATTGCAAACAACCTTCAATTTGCCAAATAACAACACAATTATAAGGTGAAATAAGTACATGGAACGGACTTACAGTATCGAAAAACCACCGCCGGTCGAGCAGGGTAGTCTCCTAATTATATATATTAAAATAAACTGATATAAAAATTACCGTCACCCGTGCAAAATCGAGACGGATCGACTATTATATGAGTTCGATACATATAAAGTTGAGAGAAGAAGCAATCACAGGTAGATTACCAGACCCGATTTGATGGATCACAAGCATTACCTCCTCAAGGTGCAAAGAGATAGCATCATAAATAAGGAGGAAGAGGTATACTCAAATAAATGTTCATAATGTCGTGTATCCAGCATCCATTCTTCTCAGCTAGAAGTCAGCCATAAATTTTGTGCGCGAAGCCTCTATTTATCATGGCTGCGGACTCCAAAGTTAATATATCAACAGGGGAAATATTCTTCTAATAACTGTTATTATAAATTTTATTGCGGTCTAATATGGTTTTATGTTTCTATGTAGGGTTGGATTCGTTTAATCTCTACATGTTATATATACGTGTATATTAAATTCTCGTATCACAATGTTAGTTACCATTCTCCTCCGAAACGGCTCGACCGATTTTTATGAAATTTTATATGCATATTCAGTAGGTCTGAGAATGGGCTACTATCTATTTTTTACCCCCCTAAGTGATAAGGGTGGCCCACACTAAATTTACATGGTAAAACAACGTTTGCTGGGTCAGCTAATTTATCTATATAAACGAAAATGTATCGTTTCTATGTATGTGAGGGCATAGCTTCAGAACCACTGTGTTAGTTATTGCATCAAATCGTTGCATTAATTTGTATAAAAGAAAAAATAAGAGTGAGATAGAAGATTGTGGTTTGCTTTTACTTTTGGTTTATTTGCTTTACCGAATGTTAAAAAACAGCAATTCACCCTTTTATTAAATAATGAAATATTGAATTTAACCGACTCAACAATTTTTTTAGGAATAACTTTAGACTCAAAACTTCAGTGGAACTCCCATTTATCATCTTTGGCAGGAAGACTCAGCTCCGCAGCTTACGCAGTAAGAAAAGTAAGGCAATTAACTGATATTAACTGATACAGCCAGATTTGTTTATTTTAGTTACTTTCACAGTATAATGTCCTACGGGATTTTGTTGTGGAGCAGGGCCGCGGACATAGAATCCATTTTTATTTTTCAAAAAAGAGCAGTTCGGGCCATTTACGATCTAAGAGCTAGAGATTCCCTTCGAGATGTTTTTAATAAAATAGGTATTCTTACGGTGTCGTCACAATACATTTATTGTAACATTGTATACATTAGGCAGAACATAACGTTATTTTCCAAACATAGTGACACACACAGGATAAATACTAGAAATAAAAATAAACTTGTAACGCCGTACTATCGTCTCCACAAAGTTAGTAATAGTTTCATGGGGCTTGGTGTTCGCATCTATAATAAGATCCCACAGACTTTATTAGACTTGCCACTTCAACAATTTAAAACTCGAATAAAAAAGTTTAGTAAATAAAGCTTACTACTCTGTACAAGATTATTTGAATGATGACAAAGCTTGGATTCAAAATGATGTTGATGCTCAGCTGAATGATTATACCTTTGTAAAACAGACTGATGTAAACAATGGCATTTTGAAAAGAGCAACTGTTGAGTTTCTTGCCAGTTCTTCTCATCAGAAAACTGCTTTCCGAACTGGTGGTAGCTTCAGACAAACTGACTGACTGACCAATTTTCTGACGTGTCTAAAGTACTTTGTAAAAAGTCTATTTGAATAAAATATTTTGAGTTTGAGTTTGAGTTTGGTGTCTATTGGACAGTTCTCATTCAATTTTAAGAAGAGCAGATACCAAACTCTATTGAAAAATTCAAGATTTATATTCCCCACTAAAGTTATCCAATGTCCTTATCCTATCTATCCCTAAATTAAAATTGTTTAATATATAATTTGTTAAGCGCTTAAGACATAAAATATATATGTAATACTTTATTTCTTACTAGCTACGCCCCACGGTTTCACACACTATATTTTGGATAATTCACACAATATCAATATGAATTATAGTCTATGTGTTATTCAGATGTGTAAGCTATATTATTTTAAAGTTTCATCAAAATCCATTCAGTAGTTTTTGCGTGAAAGAATACCAAACATCCATACATCCACACATCCATACATTCTTACAAACTTTCGCGTTTATAATATCAGTAGGATAATAAACTTGCCGACATGCCCTCGCTTCGCTGGGGTGTATTCAAGTCACTCACTTAAGCGTTGAATTTCTATCCTATATTGCGTAGTAGGTCACTGATTTGCAGTGGACACAACCATCTCACTGATTGTTGTCTGTCTCACTCACTTTTTTATACAAACTTTGTCCTGATAATAACTAAAACAACAAAAAAATATCCGATTTGTTAAAGTCGTCCTGAAATTATTTGCTTACATACATACATACATACATACATAGACACATTTTTATGAACGTTATTCTTAAATATAAATAACTACTTTGAAATAAAGTTTGCAAGTACAATATCCAAGTAATTTGTGCGGAAAACCAAAGTTAAATATTGCATGAAACTACACGCGATTTAAACAAAATAAATAATGTTAATCAACAAAATTTAAATGCAAAATTATCTAGTAAGTTCCCAAGTCGTATCTAAGTTATGCAGTATGTTATAAAAGTTAGTCAAGTTGTACGTTCGGTTAAGACCTGGCCCGAGGACTCACAGAAATCCTGCCAACTCGATTTTGCTACTTGTGACTGCAGTTGCAACTATTTGTGTCTATTTAGCATACGTGAGTCAATAAAACTAGCAAGATAATCTATACTTGTAAATTATGTAATAACTAATATTACGTCTAGCGCGCCCGACCGCTAAAGTTAAGAGGGGATTAACCGTCTGTCATCAACCAACTTGTCGGTTCGTTTCAATTTTAGGAATAAGTTAAAAAAAATCTTATATATATATTTTTAACCGACTTCAAAAAAAGGAGGAGGTTCTTAATTCGTCGGAGTCTTTTTTTTATATATGTTCCCCGATTTCTCGAAGACGCCTGGATCGATTTTAAAAATTCTTTTTTTATTTAAAAATATTATTAAAGATTATATTATTATTATATTTACATACAACAAAGTCGGGGGTAGTTTAACTATTTATAATTCTACACAGAGATACACTATGCTTGGGGAGTGATATATGCTTCATTTTATAACGAAAAAATGGTTTAAAAGGATCGAAAAAGGGGATGAAATTTTGTATGGGAGTTCTTTATATTTACAGCAAAATTTGTTGAAAATTAAAAAAAAATAAATCTAAAATAATAAAATTCTTTTATCAGTACGAGTTACTAAATATCTTTAGATATCAGCCATATTGATTTTATAATAATATTTCTTAGACAAACTAGTCAAAATTAAGTTACAATATCAGTGTACAGATACTCAGAATGTTAAATAAAAGCTTGTATAAATATTGCAAATTAAATTCAGGCCATCATACTGACGCAAAGTGACCTATATTTCATCCTTACACCTTTTATAAATATATTTTATTAGTTAAAATATGACAATATTCAGGACACAGTAATCCTTTCAAATTGTCATACCATTAAAAATATGACAAGTGTGTAAATAGAGATTATTTTCGCGTAAAACTAAAATAAAATTATATAAAATTATATGCTGTATACATACATTGTTTTGACATATAAACTAAAAAAAAATTGGGTTGGGCCACCTTTATCACCGATTGACCGATACTCAGACCTCCCCGATATGCACACAAAATTTCATAAAAATCGGTCGAGACGTTTCGGAGGAGTTTGGTAACCAACACCGTGACGCGAGAATTTTATATATAAAATTTTACTAGCTGATCTTCGTCTGCGTCATATAAGAAAGAGAGAGAGAGTTAGAGTGGAGTGTAAGCATCATACATACAATTTGAAAGGAGTTTAAATTCTTTTTGTCTTATCGCCGTTTACGCAGCACACGCAACGAAAGCAATGCAAAGTGATATTTTTATAGATGCTCCGCTCCTATGGGTCGTAGCCGGATGTTATATAGTTTATAGCCTACCTCGATAAATTGGCTATGTGACACTAAAACAATTCTTTAATTCGTACGCGTAGTTCCTGAGATTAACCTGTTCAAGTAAACAAACTCTTTAGCGTTATAACATTAGTATAGATTAGTTAAAATATGACAATATTCAGAACATAGTAATCCTTTCAAATTGTCATCCCATTAAAAATATAACAGTTATGTAAATAAAGACTATTTTCGCGTAAACCAGTACCTACGGGCGTGCATAATAAATTATGATAACGTGACGTCCACGCAAGCAAGAATCGCTCTTATCGCGTGCCGAATTTGCGCATCATGAAATTTATATTTATGGTGCTTTTGGACACTAAATTTTAACGAATTGTCATTTTAATCTCGCAAGCTGCGAGTACACATGGACAGACTGAAAGTCAAATTACAAATTTTATTTAGGGTTTGTATCATATGTTACCTCATCTGTACGCAGAAGTAGTGGGGGTACGTGCTCATTGTGAGCGTGCTGCGTTCCTGTATTGGTAGTTTAATCCATGACGTCTGCTATTTTGATAAATAGGAGCAGGCCTGTCACGTAAGAATCAATCACATGTGTCGCGTTTCTTTCGCCCCGCGTTCCCCGTTAAAAGGACTTAATGGAGCGCTTTGTTTTGAAATAATTTCATACAACCTTTGAATGAATTATGAAAAAAAAGAAAGTTTTTATTATTCAAAATACTTAAAAAAAAATCAATGTAAATTCGAGTGCCTTACCATTCTTCTTCAGGCAGTACCAGTCATTCACCTGGCTCCATTACTTTTAGGATTTTAGCTTGCGACCCGTAGTCCGATAGTACAGTAATAGTGCAGACAAAACCGCATGAACAACTAGTCTTTTAATGAAGTACGTAATAACAGGCATATCAGATATTAGAACATAATTACACGTGTACGATGATATCTCAATACCAATATTATGGTGTTAAGCCCTATCAATTGTAGCGAATAATTACCAGAGGCCTTTGTTGCGAACACAATAGTGCAAATCCGCTTTCAAATATATACTCTGTGTGATATGTGTGAAACTGTATTGTGAGTTTTCAAAAATATGTGTTTTCAGTATTGGAGGCACGGGAGTGTAATGCCAAGTCCCGGTTATGACTGATCTGCAGTTTTATTTTTTAAAGGAAAATAAAATCCTTGATAATCAACATAATTTACTTTCATCTCTACTTTTAGGGGATAAAAAAAATCTCGACACCATATCACTCTTCAGGAGTATCAAAAGATGGATAAAGGAAAATAATTTATAGACCTAAAGGTTAACTAAATAAATAATGTAGTTTTTATTTTAAAAAGAAGAAAGATTTTTATTCGATCAAAAAATCCTTTAAACAATGTTAAACCTTAACTGTAATCAGTCTATGACGTAATTAAAACATTATTGTAGAAAGAAATTAGAAACAAACTACGAGTAACTATTGAGATTTAATATCTTGTAACTAATATCCAAACTTATAGAAAATAAATTCAAAAAGAAATATATTTTGAAACCTTGAAAAATTACCGATAATTTGTTAAAGTGGTTTTATTTTCTTGTTACTTGATCCTTCTACTTGTTTATAGACTCGATTAAATCTTTAGCACATTTAACTGCTGTAATAATGTAATTTAGGCTATAAAGTTTATTTACTATACAGTACATAATTGAATTTATGATTTCACAGGTCACGCAGAAATCTATACTAATATTATAAAGAGGAAAGATTTGTATTTTTATATATTCTGTATGTAACGAATAAACATAAAAACTACTGGACCGATTTCAAAAATTCTTTCACCATTAGAAAGCTACATTGTCCCTGAGTAACATAGGCTATATTTATTAAAAGAAAAAATTAGAGATCCCCAGAAATTCTCACTTAAACCAACACAAGGTGCAAAAAAATTAGCCACAAAATATCTTTCATCGCATGCGCTGCGAAAAGTATTGATGATAGAACAAAAAAATGTTATACAATATTATAGAACGTATCGATATCTACAAAAAACTCCGCGAGACCATATGTCCAACTGTTGTAGTTAAGTCACTATAACTACTTTTTTACATTTTAAAAGTTGATAAAAATGCCTATCAAAATCAGACCATGTTTTTTATAACTTTGTATTAATTCTTATTCAAATAAATTATTTCGTAATGAAGACTGTTTCAATACCTGTTAATTACTTTTTGAATTATTGAAATCGGACATTCCAGTCAAAAGATATTACGAAATAAAAATATCAAGATAAATAAAAAATAATCCCAGACGGGCCGCCGGCGCGGTGTGGAGTGCCTCGCAGCGCAGCGAGTAACGCGGCGATAGAGGGAGCGACAGAATGCGGGAGCCAAAATGTTAAAAAAAAATTATCCACCCGTGCGATGCCGGGACGGGCCCCTAGTATTAAATAATTTTGATATAAAAACTAGTAATTCCTGTTTTATAAGATGATGCGTATCGAAGGATGTGTTTGTTAAGAATTAATAGAATCACTTCATTTGACATACTTTGAGCGAGGATAGGTAAATGAAGTGATTCTATTACTTTTTAACAAACAGTCTAACTGAACTTACTATTCATTTCAGATACATATTTTTTATTATTACATAAAATATTCACGAAAATTGGTTAAAGTTACCGAAGAGTAAAGAATGGAAAGATAAAATAGTGTTTAAAGATATACAAATCTAAAATACGACTTGGCAGCCATTTTATATTTAGACACGTAATAGTACGAAATGTTCTTAAATTGGAATCTCATGATTTGAGCTATAGTTAAAAGACTACATAAGAATATTTTCTAACAATTGCCCAAACTATAATGTAAAGTATTTTGTTTATTATATGAAAACAAGCAGCGTCACCAAAATCGGATTACACGGGTAGGCTTTCTCAAAGTTGTAGGGTCCGTCCTCCGCTCTCCGCCCGCAGCCTCTAATCTTATTGTGCCGAGACTTGGAGAGCCCGGGCTACTTCGCCATCAAATATTTAAAAAATACTTTTATTTATTTACTGTTAGGCCATATTAAATATATAATATTAGGTACACTACCCAGTAAAACATAAATGACAATAATTGGTAGCCGAGAAGTACCTATTTTATACTAGCGATCCGCAGCAACTTCAGTTTCTCTACTGTAATACTTATACTATACATATAAACCTTCTTCTTGAATCAGTCTCTCTATTGGTGAAAACCGCATTAAATTTCGTTACATTGTTTAAAATACCTAAACGTACAAACAACACGAAGCGACTTTTATACTCATTCATTTTCAACCATTTTTTAACTCATTGCAGAGCCATCCTCAGAATGAAACGGGATTAAGTTAGACTTCATACGCTCACAGAGAAAATTATAGAGAGCTCTCAGGAGTGCAGGTTTCCTTACGATGTTTTCCTTCACCATTAAAGCAAGTGATATTTAATTGCTTAAAACACACATAACTCAGAAAAGTGAGAGGTGTGCGCCCATGTGGGGAATCGAACTCAGACCTCCCGAGTAACACATTTAAACATATTTATGTCTTAACCACTCGGCTATCACTTCTTTCCAGTTTTATAGTACGTAAAGATAAAGATAAACTTTCACTCTCACTACTTGACCTCGTTATTTATATTTATCTACACAATTTCGTCTGCTTGGACTAAGAATTACTTATGACGATACAAGGATAGACAGTTTAATCCACGACGTCATATTGCACGTCTCTTATTTTTCAAAATTATATATAACTTTTAGTAGATAATATTAAAATGCACTATTCATTCATGTTTCTAAACAATGCCTAAAGCTTGAGACTAAGCTACTAGAAGACTAAGGAGCTCCTAACGGTTACGTCTATTAATTTGATATACTCATCTGATAGGGCTAGTTATTCAAAGGTTAATATTGTTGCTACTAACCTTATCAGCTTAGCTTGATCCTATCCGGAATAATTATACTATGTACTAAATATAATGTCTTTTTTTAAATATGTAACCAAAAAAGAAGCCCTTTTAGGCAATCTTTTTATTATCCGACAGGAACTGATTTTTTCCGGGATAAAAAGGAGCTATATATTAATCCAGGTTATAAAGTATCTGTGTGCTAAATTTCATTGAAATCCGTACAGCAGTCTTTGCGTCAAACTCAAAATATTTTATTTCAATTAGACTTTGTTATAAAAGTACTTTTGATACGTCAAAAATTGGTCGGTTAGTCAGTTTGTCTGAAGCTACCACCAGCTCGGAAAGCAGTTTTCTGTTGAGAAGAGCCGGCCAGAAACTCAACAGTCGCTCGTATCAAAAAGCCATGTTTACATAGTCTGTTATACAAATCATTTAACTTGAGAGTCAACGTCACTTAGATTCCAAGCATTCTCATCATTTAAGTAATCCTGTACATTATAGTATGCTTTATTAATTAATGATTGCGTAACATCCAAACATAAAAACTTTTACATTTACAATATTAGTAACATTCGGCACTCATATTGTTCAATGAAGTTAAGATATTTGCAATAAGAAACTCTGATACAGGTTTAAAACGGTAAAACGTACTTAAAAGAGACTTCACGTCCTTTATATAAACATGGTTATTTACGATTTGGTCCCAAAGAAGTAAAATATAAATAGTTTATCTATGAATTGAAATCTTTATGGGAAAAGATTATACATCTGGTCGGAAACAGCGCGGAAATTGGAAAAACTCGGGCAATTGAGTGGACGGGTCAGATTTAGGACGAGTTGCGACTATATATATTTAACTCTTTATCATTTTGTATTCTGAAATAATAAATAACTGCTCAACTCACTTTGAAAACTGAACTTTTTTTATTGTCATGTTGAGATTCACTAACGAAGTAATAACCAATCTAAAATTCAAATTTGGAATCTATTTTCAATGTATTCAAAATCTTTGAATACATTGAATAATCTAAATTTTCTATACACAAATTATATTTTTTTTACACAAATTCGAATTTTCTATACAAAAATTTCAATTTTCTATACACAAATTTCAATTTTCTATACACAAATTTTAACTTTCTATACACAAATTTCAACTTTCTATACACCAATTTTAATTTTCTATACACCAATTTCAATTTTCTATTCACAAATTTCAATTTTCTATACACAAATTTCAATTTTCTATACACAAATTACTATTTTCTATACACAAATTATATTTTTTTTTACACAAATTCGAATTTTCTATACAAAAATTTCAATTTTCTATACACAAATTACAACTTTCTATACACCAATTTCAATTTTCTATACACAAATTACTATTTTCTATACACAAATTATATTTTTTTTTACACAAATTCGAATTTTCTATACAAAAACTTTCAATTTTCTATACACAAATTACAACTTTCTATACACCAATTTCAATTTTCTTTACACCAATTTCAATTTTCTATACACAAATTTCAATTTTCTATACACCAATTTCAATTTTTTATACACCAATTTCAATTTTTTATACACAAATTTTAATTTTCTATACACAAATTTTAATTTTCTATACACAAATTTGAATTTTCTAAACACAAATTTCAATTTTCTATACACAAATTTCAATATTCTATACACAAATTTCAATTTTCTATACACAAATTACAACTTTCTATACACCAATTTCAATTTTCTATACACAAATTACAACTTTCTATACACCAATTTCAATTTTCTATACACAAATTTTAATTTTCTATACACAAATTTGAATTTTCTAAACACAAATTTCAATATTCTATACACAAATTTCAATTTTCTATACACAAATTACAACTTTCTATACACCAATTTCAATTTTCTATACACAAATTTCAATTTTCTATACACCAATTTCAATTTTTTATACACCAATTTCAATTTTTTATACACAAATTTTAATTTTCTATACACAAATTTTAATTTTCTATACACAAATTTGAATTTTCTAAACACAAATTTCAATATTCTATACACAAATTTCAATTTTCTATACACAAATTACAACTTTCTATACACCAATTTCAATTTTCTATACACCAATTTCAATTTTCTATACACAAATTACAACTTTCTATACACCAATTTCAATTTTCTATACACCAATTTCAATTTTCTATACACAAATTACAACTTTCTATACACCTATTTCAATTTTCTATACACCAATTTCAATTTTCTATACACAAATTACAACTTTCTATACACCAATTTCAATTTTCTATACACCAATTTCAATTTTCTATACACAAATTACAACTTTCTATACACCAATTTCAATTTTCTATACACCAATTTCAATTTTCTAAACACAAATTACAACTTTCTATACACCAATTCCAATTTTCTATACACAAATTACTATTTTCCATACACAAATTTCAATTTTCTATACACTAATTTAAATTTTACTAAATGGGTAAGAGGGAGATTGTATGGAAGGAAAAAAATATTCATAATATATTATTGACTCGAAATTTAGCTCAAAGAATTCTTACTCAAAATAAACGGAAACCTTAAAATTAACTTATTATATTTCATATTATCACGCCATTTTGAAATTTCTTGTCAGCGGATAATTTCCTCAACTTTGATGTTTGAATATTTCAGTATATTCTGAAATAAATCAATCACGAACCACAGTAAGAACAAGAAAAAACAGCAGATCAAAAATATATTTTTTATTTATTGTTTATATTGGCGTATCATTTTAGTCCAAAATTATAACTAAAATTAATAATTGACGTAAATATTCAGCTGGTGTACTTTGTGTAAATATTTTATACAACCACATTTTACTTAAAAGCAAACGTAAATAAATAAAAACTAACAGTATCAGGTATTAGTTACCCGATAACGCAATTAATCTAAGAGTGTCAAGTTGCTAGATATTCGTAGTAATTAGGAAAGTTTAAGCGAACATAGTTAATCGAATAAGGTATCGATCATCTTGAGTGAGGTTGGGAAGGTTCAGATATAAACTTTTGTACAGAGGGAAATAAGAATTAGGTTTTCTATTGAATTAGCTTCTATTCATAAATATAGTCAGCAACACCGTTGATTACAGATAACAATATATTGTATCACAGACTACAACAAGACTTTAAAAAAACATCTCCAATGGGATTGTTATAAATCATCAATATTTCAATTAATAAACCCATGAACCCGAACCCGAACATCGAAAATAAAATCTGCAAAGGAGAAGCTGTATTATTATAGTATATCAGTAATAAAATATCAGAGCTATTCAACTACCATATTCAAATATAAAACTCTATAATATATACACTTCTATCATTAGAACAATACCACCATCATATTGCCACCCTTTTAATGTTTAGAAAACATCGTGAGGAAACCTGCACACCTGAGAGTTCTCCATGTTCTCAAAGGTGTGTGAAATCTATCAACGTACACTGGACCAGCGAGGTGGACTATGGCCTAATACCCTCCTCATTCTGAAGAAGGAGACTCGGCTCAGCAGTGGGCCATTGACAGATTGTGATGATGATGAATTTGAGGACGCTCAAAATTTGGAACTTCCTTGTATTAGAATAAATTATTATTATAATGTTATTTTGTCAAGATATCGGTGTTTTGATTTAGATGAATTCGTATACATGAATGTAATGTTGATCGAGGACAGTGAAAAAAATTCCGTATCTGTGTATCTAGTTCAATAAGTCTTTCAATTTAAGTGTAATACATGAATCGTTTACAGTTGAATCCTTTCTTCCCATATAGCAAATGGTGATATTTATTAGACATGGTCGGAACTTTATTGCACTAAAACTGGGCCAGTTAATAAAGTTTGTGCGGCGTTTCAATTAGAGAACTGGATTATTTTGCTTTTCACCGAAAATGGTTGCTTTTGTTGAGAAATATGTGTTACTTGTATATAAATTTGGAATACAAGTTTTAGAATTTATGTATATAATCCTCACTGCACCGCTCGTATAGTTAGTTAGCAGTGCCTTTTTTTCTAACCTTGATGGGACTGGTCGGGTTATATGCGACTCACATATGACCAGGTTCAATCCGAGGCCTCTTTTAACGATACCACTGACCAACCCGCGTCAGTCCCAACTATGGCCACCAGCACATTAAGAAGAGGTCCCCAAGTGACACAGTATGCTAGTATGTTAAGATATGAAGCGAGAACGCCTCTTTGAACGTGCCCTTTTTGGGGTTGGTAGAATCCAAATCGTCCTCCCATCGTCGAACCAGGGCTTTCTGAACACAAGCCCGGATCTCATCTACCACCATCCCACAGAGGACTTCCCCTTTAGCTGAGTGCTGCCTGGGGTTTTTGATTGTTTGATTATCTGGGCATTTTTACAATGCATAAAAAATATTTTGAAAAAAAATATTTCTATTTCTATCTCTCTAAAATAAACAAATAAATTTGTATTAAAGTTTTCTTCAATATGTATGTGTATCAAAGTTTTCTTCAGTATGTTTCAATTGTATGAATCTTGTCGGTTTTTATTTGTTACTTTGTTGTTTAACCATTTTAAATGGATTTCATTGCATATATAAAGAAATTTAATACATCACAAAAACTACAGTAAAATAAAATAATTGTTACCAACGTTGATATAAATTGGTATATTTAATCCTTGTCTTTTATAGCGCCATAAAGTTTCGACATGATGGATTGATTCCTTAACAGCGGAAATGACGCCGTTGTGGTTGTCAGTGTTAATGATTTGAGGTATTTAGTTTCGGTAAGTTATTCGCGTTTAGTATTATTTATCATACAAATTCAAATTAAAATAATTCAGGAAATATTATTCCAGCAAATATTATTATTATCAAACATTGACAGAATATTATTACTATCGCACTGTCAAAAAGTTAATCAGATCTCATATAGAACTAAGCTTCTAACCTACACGCCCTACCTCTACAAGCTCTACCTTACTTCACACCTTAGTCAATATATGTGGGTAGACTTTTTTTGTTGTATAAAAAAGAAGAAATGAATAGTACTAAATTGAATATATGTAAATGTCGGCGCGTAAGTTAGGCTTAGGTTAACCTAACCATAGGTTAGGTGTTGGCGAGAGTTGGAATTCTGTGAAAAAAAACTCGCAAACCTATACATTAGTCACAAGTCTAAAGAACTGTTTGGGTTCCTGTCGTAATTGTAAGAGATCATAATGTTTAGTTATTTATCGGTTCAGTAGCAGTATCTACGTTGCGTTTACCCAATACTCCATTCGATATCACACCCCCCTTGTAGTATTTATCAATATAACACCTCCCCTTCTCCTTTAAAATTCAGATCTTAATTGTATTTAGGCCTTTCTTAATTCTCTAAGATTAACCAGAATTTTACGTTCAGCTTACTATAAAGGGATAGTATATTTTATATGAATAGTTATTCCGCCCTTCGACCTTACAAGATGAATAGCGCGATTCATTGAATATTACGTCGATTACTTTGATCAAAATTTATTAGGGAATAAAGATATTTTTAAAAGGGAAAAGAAACACTAGCTGTTGCCCGCAATATCACATGCATTAAGGTATACGTAAGCATAGGGAGAGTGCTTTGCTTACTTTTGCTAATATGGGGAGGGAGGGGGTTCATCATTTAAAAAAAATTGCTTACGTAATACGTGAACAGCCCCTTATTAGCTCTAATGAGTTTCAAAATATAACCAATACTCAAATCTCTTCCTTCACTTTCCTAATACGTGGTGTTTTATGGTGGTAGGTACAACTTCTCATCCTATTACATTCCTTACGCAAACGTTGGTTCCTTTCATCATCATAGCACATTAATCGCCTACTGCTGAGCCAGGTCTCCTTCTCAGAAAGAAGAGGGGGTTAGGCCATAGTCCACCACGCTGGCTCAGAGGGGTTGGCAAACTTCACACATCTTTGAGAACCTTTAGGGAACTCTCAGGAGTGCAGGTTTCCTCACGATGTTTTCCTTTACCGTTAAAGCAAGTGATATTTATTTGCTTAAAACATACATAACTCAGAAAAGTCAGAGGTGCCTGTGTGGGGGATCTACTGGGCTATCATTTCTCTTGGTTCCTTTATGTTTCTGATATTCATTTATAAGGTGGACCATTTGCAAAAATTAAAGAAATAAATAGCAAAAATACAATCTATATAAAATATAATCTATTAGGCTAAATACAAATATGATTCCACGAACAATAAACGCAAATAAATCTATACTTTATAAAAGCCATATTGTATAACCAATTCAATAGGCTTTAGAGAATGCGAAAATATTTCCTCTATTTATTTGTATTGCAGAGTTAGCGTTTCATACAACATCACAAATCCAAACATCAAAATGAAAACATTTCGGCAGAAGGGCCTTATTGTGCTTGTAATATAGACGTAGAATATTTTATTTAGTGGGTCGCCTTTGCCATCTTGGGACTCTAATAAAAATATTATGTACAGTCCTTTGTGGTTTTCAGATGTCCGACTGAGGATTATGTTTTTCTATTTGTTTGGAAATGTACTTAGATTTGTAGTGTTTTACTTAATGTAATTGATATTGATTTTCTTTTCAAGTGGTCAATGGGTAACTGATGAAAAGTAACATCCATTCTTCTTCAGCCGTGCTTATTAATTCTGATTGAATTTGAGAGTATAGTTAAACGATTGTACGATCGTTTTACTGTCTTGAAAGTAATAACATTTTTTATAATGTCCATCAAGCACAACTAACAAACTGGTCGCGATAATGATTTAATAAGTCATGGATAGATTTATATCGAAATTCTAAGAAGACAAATATACAAAGATGGCTTTATCTGTCATTTTGGGTACTAAAATTTCGTTTAATTACTATAGGGATACACAGAACAATTTTCGAAACTCATGTTTGGTAACGTAGAAATTAATTATATAAATATAAAACAGCTGTAATAACGGTCTGACAAGTGAGCAACGAAAGACCAATACTTTGGCTCTAACGGTCGGGCGTGCTGGACATTATGTTAGGTATTAAAGCTTAGAGATAATTATTACGTATTTTATAATAGGAGAATATGGCAAACCTGAGTAGGTGAGGGTTCTGATTAAAAGGCCTTGTAAGCCTGGGTTTCTATTAATGTTTAGTTTGCTGTTTAATTTCTATACTATTGTTATATTTTACGTACAAAAATAGTACCGCCATCTGTATAGATAGTTGAACTTATCGTATGTGACAACGTGTCAATGGCCGTCACCTCTATGATAAATTATAGCTTTTATTAAAAATTAATTCAATAATATATTTAAGTGATCCTTATGCCGCTATATATAAATCAGTGGTTGAAAAGTCATTTTTATTTGGTCGCTATCTTTTATATTTTATACCATTCCCTCTCCTCTGGATAGCTCAGCCTTTATCCGTCCGCAATCCGCATCGAGTTTAACTTTGTCCGCTTTTATTATAACATACACGGTAAAGAATTCAACATTTTATACATTTTAAAATACAGCCACGACCGGGATATTGCCATGTATACCAATATCAAGGAACATTTTATGATCCAATCGTAAAATTTGGATACATGTCAGTGTCACTGGGACGTGACATCTGCCATCTTGGATTTCATATTACGACTCTTTCTTTAACATTTTACTATTCACGTCTACAAATACGAGTGTTAAAGTTCATATAAAATCTTTATTCACTACATACATACAGTAATACTAGCGACTAAGAAAGACTGTCTTGAAAGTTTGTAATCTGAACACGGCGCCATCTATTAAAAGTTGTGTAAACTTAGATAATTATCAAAAAATGTTGAAGTGTTGTGTCAGGTCACTGGAATCAAAATATTGAGGTTATAAATCGAGATAAGAATTGTTTTATCTCTTAAGTTGGAAAAAAATATAGACATTGTGCAAAATCTAATCATGATCGATTTAGTATTTTCGGAGTTAATCGTGGACAAATATCGTGCCACACAATTTTTGTATTATGGAGTTAAAGTTTGTAGATATGTTTTGGTACTAATCGTCTGACTATCAATTTTCTTTAACTGTATTAGAGATCTGAGACTTTCTTCTAATTATTTTTAAATAGTATGTACAAACATTTTTTTATGGAATGGCGATAACGCTGCTTAAACGTACCATCCAACTCCAATTACAATACTTGGAATTTGCTGTACTCGTGAGATCGCTGGGTTCTGCTGAGATCGCGCAACATCTCTGTCCTCGTCCGACTAAGCTCCAAACTACGCTAGGCTGACCTCTCGTAGGTATAAGCACGAATTTGAGTCAAAAATGTAAGAAATAAGGAAAATGCATATATGTCAATATTCCGGGTTTTCTTCCACTCCTGACAACGACACCCATATATAATATAACTCATTAATTATCGAATAATCGAATCGTTATCGATATCTATAGTGCAGGGGTAGAGTAGTAGTCACTTTCGTCGGTTTGACAGTCTCGACCCTTTATATGCGTTCGACAGTCTGACTGTGGTCTTAGTCTTGCGCGGTCTCTCAAGGAGTAAAGTAGTCGCTGGATAATGTTTAAACAGAGAGCCTGAGCATTGGAGGCCAGTGTTTTGATCTTTTAAAGGACAAGTCATTGGCCACAAGTCCAAGGCACTGCTTAGTTTTCTCCCGTAATTGTAAGAGATCATATTTGATTATTTATCACTTCAGTAGAAGTATATACGTAGCGTTTATTCAATATGCACTTCAATATCATCACCCCTTTTAAGTAACGATATTTGTGTTGTAACAACAATAATGTTGACAACATTAAGAAATGTCTTTTACATTGAAAGCATAATGCATATAATATTTGTTTCCAATTTTTTTACTTGCCATCAAATAGCGTTTGCAATATAAATTAAATTTTCCCTCAGCGAAGCAAACTCAGGTCTGCTACTATCATAAAATTAACGTATATAGATTCGAGTAAAAGTTCCAGCAAAAATAAATCTGTAGTAACTAGCAATGAAACAAACTTAAAGTGGTCCTTAACAGAATTTGAAGGGCCATACCCATTACATTCGAGGTGAAGTACCTCATATTTGATTACCGCAATAAACTCAATGAACGCAGCCCCAGGTTCCCCAGGGCTCCAATAAAATACACATAAGCCTCCTGTCGAGGCTCTCGCTCTAATGTAAAACTTCTTGTTCATGCGTCACCTGTAAGGAACTCGACATGTAAGGAACTAACAAATTTTTATTCTTTAAATTGTGAGGAGTTATACCTAAATAGTTGAGGACGTCCTGAGGATTGCGACCCAGGGTACAGGCTTTAATAACTTTATATTACCAATACCTTCCCTCTGCTGCCTGACTTCTAACTACAATCCTAATTCCTACTAATATTATAAACTCGAAAGTTTGTAAGAACGTATGGATGTATGTTTGTTACTCTTTCACACAAAAACTACTGAATGGATTTTGACGAAACTTTACAATAATATACCTGACACATCAGAATAACACATAGGCTATAATTTATGTATATATTGTAAATTATCCAAAATATAACGATAAGTGTCAAGTAAGTAGGAAAAAAATGTCATCTTTGAGTTATTCTGGCCTATATAATGTATGATGGAAATGTTTATCTATACTAATATATAAAGCTGAAGAGTTTGTTTGTTTGCTTGTACACGTTAATCTCAGAAACTACTGGTCCGGTTTGAAAATTTCTTTCAGTGTTCTTCAGTCTTCGCTCTAAAGTTATGAGAACTCAAAAATGAGGGACCTTAAAGATGCGGTGACTATCAAATAAAGTATTTTATTTCTATTTTGTATTTCTAAAACGGAACGCCTGGATCACGACAGCACACAACCTCAACTGGCTCTAGTCTATCGGAACAGAGGTTATGTACAATCTTGGAGATAAAATAAATGCTATTACCTGCGAAAATAAAGTTATCAACGGTGTTGCCTAACTCAAAGTATCAAGAATCAGGGGGTCAGTGGTTCAGGCTTGGGTATCATGATTTACATGTTGTGAGTTCAAATCGCAGTCATTGGACTACTAACGTGGCCCACTCATAAAACAAGCATTTAGCTTAATTGGAGGGGTTAAGGAATAGTAGTAGTATGTGATCCATACTGCCAGTATTTTTTTTAAGTACACATAAAATAGCATACCATTATGAAAATGAAAATTATTTCCTAATGAATAAACACACTTTTCCTTCCAGCAAATATTTTATCAATTAATTGAAGAAAATTTCAAATATTTTATTAGGAACATTACAAATAGATCTTTATTATCATAGCCTCCAGCTTGCTCAGTCTAGAATTAATAATTACCCTACAATAACATTTTCTGAATGCCCTGAGGTACATTTAATTATATTTATCTTTTCATATTATTTTTTTGCTTTACCTATCAGCTACTGTCTGTCAAATGTCGTGATATTTTTTTATTAATTTTTTCTCTTTTTATCTCTATCCCAATAGTTTTTACATTATCTCAAAGTCTTTTGGAGTACTCTAAATTTACAGGAAATTAAATATAATGTTAAATAAAGCTGTAAATACAAAGCTATTTATTCAAAAAATATTTAGGACTTTTGGATCGTACTGTGCAATTTTTAAAAAAAAAAATCTGACTTTGTATTACAATTCTAGATAGTTGTATATATTATTTGTATCTTTTTTATTCTTCCATCATTTTTTCAGTTTGTCAATGACATAAAAATGATACTTTTTAGACGTTTTAGCATTCATTTGAAAGACAATTTAACGCTGACCGAAACTCTAATTTTACACTATACTAGCGCGACTTTGTCCTCGTGATAATCCGTTCCCATGTGTCGTAGCGTGATTTTATATAGCCTTCCTTCAAAAATGGACTATTCAATACTTAAAGATTTTTTTAAATTTGAATTTGTATATATGTCGGAGAATAGTAAACGATTATCGAATAATAGATCGTCATCGCCATCTATGGCGCTGGAGTAGAGTAGTAGTCACTTCCGTCATTTTGACGGTCTCGCCTCTTTATATGCTCTGGACAGTCTGAGTGTAGTCTTAGTCTTGCGCGGTCTCTTAAGGAGCAAAGTAGTCTCTGGTTAGTGATAGTGTTTGTACTGGGAGTGCTACGCTATATATGCTCTCGACAGTCTGACTGTAGTCTTAGTCTTGCGAGGTCTCTTGAGGAGCGAAGTAGTCTCTGGATAGTGTTAGTGTTAGGGCTGGGAGTGCTGTCCGATTAATGTGACGTATGTAATTTACAATATAGTTGCCACACCTTGTGTAAGGTAAGTTTTATGTTAGCCTAACCTTAGGCTTACAGTGATATCATTATTTTGCGCCGATATATATAAATGTCATATCTATATTTACAAGAATAAATTAACATTTACCTTGAGGTTATTCGGAATATTTTATAAAGCGATTTCTGAAATCTGGCAGGCGACGATAGCATGTTAGTGCGCAATTAGATTTCTTATTGTACTGAATTTTCGGCACACAATACATTGACATGGTTCGATCTAGAAGTGAACATTTCTATTTATAACATAGTCACTAGTATATTGTTTATGGAATGGTCCTGGCTTTGCCCGAGTACAATTTACCTTATTTAGATTTTATTTTTATTTTCTACACCAACGTAATTAAATCCCAAATATACAACCGCCACACAGCTCGACATGTACTTTACCTCCACATCGATAGATGGCGTACGAGCACACTCATTTGTTTAATTTGTATTTTTCAATATTTTTCTCGCAGTAAAACATAACTTATGTCCTTCCCCAAGCTCTAATCTATCTGTGAACCAAACTTCTATCTAAATCTGTTCAGCGATTTAAGTGTGATTGTGTAACAGACAAACAGACCATCTATTCATCATTAGATGGCGTAAGTAGTATATTAAATCACAGTTTAGTTTGTTTAGTTTGTATCCTTCAGTATTTCCTATGTTTGTTATGAGTTACTTTCGAAATTATATCTTACGTGTTACTAATCCTATTAGTCTTATTAGTAATATTAACATTAGTAAATAGGCTACGTTTTATTCCGAATAAAGTCCATTACAAAAGAAGGCAGCGATTCCTGCAAACTTTATCAGATTGAAAAATAAAGAATAATTATATCCCGAAAAGAAACACACTCTTCTTAACATATTAAGCATTACATATATAAGAATATTGATTGAGTTGATGTGTGAGTTTGAAACAGATTGAGCAGGTGAGTGAATATGTAAGTAGATACGTGAGAGATTGTCTCAAACACTTAACAATTAAAAACCATCTTTTGTGGTTTCTGCAGACAAAATCGCGGTCAAATGCGAGCTAGTAATAAAAAGGAGGTATATTTCTTGTTTTAGATCTTCGTAAAGTATCACTAAATGGTACCACATGGCACCGAATCCGCTCCCGAAATAATTAACTACATAATAGGGAATGTCTGCGAAGAATCGTTTCTTTTTATATCCTTTGCGTATTACGACTTACGACTGAATAAACATTTTACTTCTTCATATTTGCTTAGGCTAATCTTTGTGGTACACGAAGCTTTTATTACAACCATTATCATATATGTTAATTGCTATAATTAATATAATTTATTTAAGACTGAGTTTTGGTCTGTGCAAAGTGATTGAATACAATTCTTAGCTGATATGTTAAAATGTAAGTATGATAGCCTTAAAACCAGTCATTCATACTCGTGTTTTAAATAGTTCAGTATCTACAATTAGTTTCCAGTCTCGATATATTTCTTCTTTTTCCACTCTTATCTCTCGGATTCATTACTTTAGTAGTGTTTAGTAGGATAATATTCTATCCTTCGGGTATTATTCGTGTTAATACCCAATACATGGTATAAGTACCTTAAAGTTCTTTAAATCAGTGCAGCCGTTTCACTGTCTTCGTTTCACACTCTTTCTGTGTCTTTTATCTTCTCCTTATTTCTATGCTATCTAGTATGTAAACCTTTTATACGAATCAAGCAATGTATTGACAAACCAAAAACGTAAACTCTGAGTTGTAGATCTTCCCTACCTATCCACCTCTATCTTTATTCTATTCTTCTAATCTTAGTAAATCAGAGAGGACTAATTATTTTTCTTCTGTCCTGTCATTATTATAGTTCGTTCATCTGATACTTCGTTTTGTCTGAAACTTAATCACTCTTTGTCTGAATTTTATTAAAGATTCTTCTCTCTTCTTCATTGTAATGATTATTTACAGTAGATAGAAACAGATATTTTGTACTCATTATAAAATATCAATCTTTTCCTTTTCCTTTTTATTCTTCTTTCTCCTCTATGTGTTAGTGATTATTTGTATGACAGAGTATCAAACATCCTCATATAACATGTACATATAAAATTTGCATTTATAATATTAGTAGAAAGACTAACAAATAATAAATTAGAAGTATACTCATTTGAGAGTAAATTGAAAGTAAATACATACAAAATAATCAAACTTGTCCTTTGAATAGAGCGAGTGAACTAAGTCTTCAAATTATTCATTTGACTTAGTGCTTATACCTGAAGATGGAATATTATTCTGAAAGATTATAGTACTATAATTATTTACTGTCTGTTTCATGAATATTGAAGCTATATTCCTTGTTTTTATAAATTTAGTTGATACTTGCCTTTTCGTTTCAGATAGTTTTACATTATTTTAAATACAATTATGAAGTATACTATAATAAGAAGAGTTCTATAAATTATAATAGAACTCTATATTATCCAAAAAGGAGGGGAGGGGGGTTTTACTATTTTAAAAAAAAAATAACTTTTGAAAAATTCGAAAACATTAGTAAACGCAACATCGTAACTGCTACTGAACCGATAAATAACTAAACACTATAATCTTTTACTATTACGACAGGAATCTAAACAGTGCCTTGGACTTGTGACCAAGATGTAGGTTTAAGGACGTCCTTCATTTAATTGAAAAACTTACCTCCAATGCTCAGGTTCTGTATCTAAGGGTTAGGCTTACATAAGGCTAACTTTGGTGGTTGGTAAGTGGAAAAGTTAAAGAGATGCGTCAGTGTGTGAGTGAATGAGTGGGTGGGTAAATGACTTAGTTAATGAGTGGATTGGTAAGTAGGTAAATATTTGATAACAGTGAAATATAATTTCTCAGTCTTTCCATTTCCCTTTGCCATCAAATCTAAAAATTTCGCGGATAAGTCTCGAGCTAAAGCTGGTAAAGTGATTGAGAATAAGAAACAAATAATACATCAAAGTATCAATGTTTACGTTACTCGCAAGAGATCCAGTATTCCAGCAACTTGACCGATATTTCATGCGGTAATGAGGAGCAGAGTAAACGTCGAGACTGGAGAACACTTGTCATTATTTTAATGAAACCCCCCCGCCCTGACCCTCGCCCTTGCCCGCATCAAACTAAATCTGTAACGAATATTTCTTATATTTTTTATTTAAGAAATCTCAATTGAATTTCCAGCTAGTGACTGTCATGGACGACGTATGTCTCCAAATCGCAACTACTCGATTAAACTACTTTATCAATTTTAAGATATATGAAAGTTAAGTGATGTTGATATCGTATAATTGTGGTAACAAAAGTTTAATATGCCGGATGACCTATATAGTCATGAAATACATAAACGATTTCTAACAATTCTGACAGCAACCCTTCATCATCAGTCAATCAGTGCCTTGGACTTGTGAACAAGGAGGTTTGAAGGATCCTTTTTATATGCATAAACACTCTCCTGCACTGCTCAAGTTTTATTTAAGAAAAATTATTATATTGCAGTGCCATCTGATGATTTTTTGTTTCAGTACGATCTAATGCTAAAAAGTAGCGAGAGCGAGACAAACACATGTACGTGAAATCACACGAAATATTTATTAATAGTTTAGTCAAATGGTTATTTGATCATTAATTTTAGATACTAATATAAGAGTGGTATTATCTATATGAGAGCTATCTGCAGAATGAGACGCACACAGTTATTATGTTCACCAGGCAAGATCCGTTTGACAACTGGCACAAATCTATCGGAACATAGGTTATATATTGTCTTGTTATAAATTGTTATAGCTACCGGCACGTAAGTTTATGTTTGACCTTGAATGCGCAGAAGTCACTATTAGGGACAGCACGCCACACGCGATTGGTTCTTATGCGACGTTTCAGTTGACGAACCACCAATACAGGCACGGAGCACGCTCAAAATTTCCCCCACTACTTTTTCTCAAACATACACTTATGTGCTGTCTGCTATACATGGGTATAATTGAAATAAAAGGAACTACTCGCATACACATAATTAATAATAAAAACTTTAACCCGACTACGTAAAAAAGTGGACTAAAAAGGATGAAACAAGAAAATCATTCAGACAGACAGAAACCGAGAAATGCATCGGTTTAGAAATGGTCAAGATAGAACCGTGGTCGCACCCATATCTACTACCTTGACCATTTTTATACCTATGCATTCCTCGGTTTCTGTCTATCTTCCTTTTTAGACCACTTTTTTACGTAGTCGGGTTATAGTTTTTTAAAACTTTATTTTTTTATTTAATAGTTTTCCGTTTTTCGATCGAGATAACCTTTATAATTTTATATTGTAACGTAATGTTGGTTTTTAATTGCTTAAACGAGTGAATAACTGCAACGACAGGACCGTGCGGACTATACGACCGCATTTTAAACATATATGTTGACATAAACAATAACATATATATACATTTTTGTAATGTACTCGCCAAGATCTTTCTTTTGATACCAAACACGTGATAATCAGCTCAGTTTAATTTTTTTCAAGGTTAGAATCTGAGGTTTAAATTCCGTCGTAAAAAAAATCATAAAATTTATATAGCCTATGTCACCCGCGTCATTATTACGAATCTATTGACACCTCATTCATTAAAATTGGTTCATTAGTTTAGGCGCTAGAGTGGAACATACAAACATACATACATAGATACATACATAGATACAAACATACATATATACATAGACTGCCAAAATCATTACCCTTCCTTTAGGCTTCGCCGTAGTCGGGTTAAAAAGGTGTTACTAACTATAGTATTTAGAATTTTATGTATATTTCAAACATGTAAATTTAATATTAAAAATATTTGCATCCGCTTCGTTGGAAATAGAATTTAAAAATTCAGTTTGTGAATTTTAGTGATGGATGTGTTGATGTGTGCTGGACGTGCATTTAATTTGTTATGTATTTAGTTTGATTCGTGTAAACGTGTCACTAACCGTTGTATATACATACTGTTTCAGTTTAGCAATTATAAAATTTTAAATATAATATGTATAATATAAGATCTATTTTTACTTGCAAATGAACTTTAGATAGTTTTTAACAATACCTGGAGTTTGAGATCCAGGTATAGGTTTACAGGATCTCTTTACAAGGTATTAAGACTCAAATTCTATGTTTGTCCTACTGTCATTGAATTTGTGGTGTCCTCTAGTTTATATTAAATAAAAAATAGGGTCAGTCGAGTTGTCAGTTCTGTCTTACCCATCGTGCAATCCAAACATCATTTAATACGTAGTGATAGAACTTGTAAGCAGTCAAGAGTATTTTGAATAGATTTTAGTAGAACAATGTATGGATTAGATTCACAATTGAAGTGAGACTGCGATTGGGTGTGATAGCTATAACGATTATAAATCAATATTGGCAGGTAGTTCGTTTTTGTCTTATTTCGAGACAATATATAACTTATCGTTCGTTCGTCGATAGGATTGACTTAGTTTGTCAAGGGATCTATCGCGTAGTATATATTAAAGTAGTAAGGCGTGGTGCTAGGTATAGTAGAAGACGTCTTTAAACCTGCTCCTGGGTTACAAGCTCTAGGCAAGTTTGAGTGTAACTGCGCAGTATAGCTCCCATACTCTTAATAGATGCTAAAAAAACGCACTAATATAATTTATATGGGGAATCTGAAGATAAAAGGTCTTATCTGTAAGCATTTAAATAATTCCACGACACTGAGTGTCGCACGCACCAGGCACCAGGCACCAGGCACCAGGCGCCTTGCATTTGGTCCTCCGCCAACAGTGTGACAGTACCAGTGAATATCAAATTAATGCGCACTTGTACACCATAAACGTTATTTACCGAGGAGGTTAATGGAATGAGCCTTGTTACCCAGGTCCAACCACGCTGGAACTGCTTAAAGTTGCCATTAATGCGCTACTACATTACTCATACGGCCATTTTAGTTGCAGGGACTTTGTAGATTGCTACAAGCATTTACAACATTTACATCAAATATGTCGGCAAAATTGCGTTCCACACGACGTGACGTCATATTGTGTTTTAGGTGATAAGTAAGAAATCCCCTTATAATTTTTTTTGATTTCATTCAACCAAATTCCATAGAAATTGATACATAATATCGTTTATGTACTCTGAGCAGGTTTTTAAATCCATTTAGTTCGTTTTACCTCAGTGAAGCGAATTCAAGTCAAATAGTATAACATAAGTAACCAACATTTTCGAGCATATTTTTATCATTTTTTTACCTTTGGTAATAAATGATACTAATATACATACGTTGATGGAAGATAATTGTATTGAAGGGTCATAAAGGGTAGATTCTGCCCTTAACACCTCCACTTAACCTCCACTCTACCACAGTCGCGTCGAGACCACAATCCTCGCAATCAATCGTATCGACGATTAATTAATTACTCAGATAGACTAAACATTTACGTAAAATATAATTTATTATGTAAAATTATATAAAATATTATTATACAACTACTTTTTTTAGACGTACTGAACGTTATAAGGAGGTACAGTAGCGCCCCCACCAAGTCGAGTAAACAAATAGGCAAAAGCACAGCCCAGACATTATTTTTTCGAAGTATGTACGTTCCAGCTCCTTTACCCTGGTTGTAGATGAAGCTTTAATGTGAACTTTAGGTGATATGGAAGTCACAGTTATCGAATTATTGAATATTGAATTGAACCAGGCGTTACTTTGCGGAAATTCATGATTTAAAAGGAATCAAAAGGTTACCTTGCTATAATTCGAAAAAATCTGAACAACCAGACTCATGTGTATGGAACAACCCAGAAGAATCGACGCATGCTTCGCTCCGTAACCGAAGCATCTTCAGGAGTTGTTGACTCTACAAGTGTTGGTGTGTCCTAGTTCGAGTTCGCGTGTCTCACTTTTCTGTGAACGGTGTGATCTTCTGGATTGTGCCGTACGAGTCTGGTTGTTTGATCGTCGAACTACCTACTTGTGTGGTGTGTCCTGGTTCGGGTTCGCGCGTCTCACTTTTCTGTGAACGGTGTGATCTTCTGGATTGTGCTGTACGAGTCTGGTTGTTTGATCGTCGAGCTACCTACTTGTGTGGTGTGTCCTGGTTCGGGTTCGCGCGTCTCACTTTTCTGTGAACGGTGTGATCTTCTGGATTGTGCCGTACGAGTCTGGTTGTTTGATCGTCGAACTACCTACTTGTGTGGTGTGTCCTAGTTCGAGTTCGCGTGTCTCACTTTTCTGTGAACGGTGTGATCTTCTGGATTGTGCCGTACGAGTCTGGTTGTTTGATCGTCGAACTACCTACTTGTGTGGTGTGTCCTAGTTCGAGTTCGCGTGTCTCACTTTTCTGTGAACGGTGTGATCTTCTGGATTGTGCCGTACGAGTCTGGTTGTTTGATCGTCGAACTACCTACTTGTGTGGTGTGTCCTGGTTCGGGTTCGCGCGTCTCACTTTTCTGTGAACGGTGTGATCTTCTGGATTGTGCTGTACGAGTCTGGTTGTTTGATCGTCGAGCTACCTACTTGTGTGGTGTGTCCTGGTTCGGGTTCGCGCGTCTCACTTTTCTGTGAACGGTGTGATCTTCTGGATTGTGCCGTACGAGTCTGGTTGTTTGATCGTCGAACTACCTACTTGTGTGGTGTGTCCTGGTTCGGGTTCGCGCGTCTCACTTTTCTGTGAACGGTGTGATCTTCTGGATTGTGCCGTACGAGTCTGGTTGTTTGATCGTCGAACTACCTACTTGTGTGGTGTGTCCTGGTTCGGGTTCGTGCGTCTCTCTTTTATGTGAGCAGGGTGCTCTTTTGGGTTGTGCCATACAAGTCTGTTTGTTCAGATTTCCGTGGATTATAGCAAGGAAACCTTTTGATTCCTTTTATGTTATCGAACTATCTATAGCCAAGATTCTTAGATTTTGTTATTGACACACTCACCGATCAACAAAATTCAAATGTACTACTCGCATAATTTTTAAACTATAATGGAAAGAAAAACTCAAACATTTTGAATATTTTCATCCATCTCTAATCTTTTCTATAAAATAAAGTTGTCTAAAATTCATACGATCTAAATAATTGAATAGGTGCATGTATATATACTATAATAACTGACTTGGTTTTACGTTACATCTCACAACTTTTTACCGTCAAACACTCAACTTGCTAGTGTTGACTTCTTTTACAGTCAATTTTAATTGGGATAAAGTTTACATAATAGTTTGTAACTGTAGTTGGCATGTAATCGGAAACACTTGGCAGATTCATTGGTCTCCACTCATGTCAAATATCTCAAAACAGTACTATCCTGAACTTGGCATATTGTTGCAGCATTGTCGGGCCCGTCTGAAACACTAAGACATGATGGATATTGTATATGAGTGGTAAACTATATTAGTGTATACTATACTAGTTAATAAAACAAAGTGTCTAAAGGTTTCCCTAACTGTTACACCATTTTAGTTATATATTTATTATATTAATCTGTGCATATATTATGTATAGTGGTAAATGCATCTATATCTATAATACTTTTATTCTTTAAGTAGATCTCTTTTCCTTTTTTTTAAACGTTCTTTATTGTGATGGAATATATTAAGCTTAGAGTTATGATTATATATTTAAAAATATTCCGAAATAATTCAAATTATTATAAATACAGAAATACCAAGTACAGGTAAAGATAATAAAATTTAAATATTCGTAAGATTTTTTTTTTATTTTTGAACATCGATATCTTTTGTATTCTTAGCTAAATAACAATGAAAGTTTTATAACAATTATTTCAATAAGGGTCAGGCAGCGTTTATATTGAAAGTTTCAAGAAGGTGTGACATTTTCAACAATCACCGCCATATATCTACGAATTTACACAAAACCTTAACAAAGTATACAGTTAAACCTTCCTCACAAATCATTCCATCTATTTGTGCATATAACATGAAAATCCTCAGTAGTTTTTGAGTTTACCGAACAAACAGTCAGACGTGGTGTAGGACTTTCTTCTATAATATGTAGTGTGTTTAATGTGCATACTTATCTTAGGGATAAGTGAAATTTCAAGTTTACTAACGCATAAATAAATAATTTTATATAATAAAAGTGTTAGCAAGTTTAGTATAACATAACTTAAATAAACTTATTTGCAGTTAGTGCAGTGAGTCTAAGTGAGTTTGCTGCAAGATTCTGGCGGCAATAACATAACGTAGCGTGCTGTAAACTTTGTAGATATTTTAACTCGAAACAGACGGTATCTTCTAGGCTTTGGAACTAATGTCTAGATGACTTAAGTCTCCGGAGAGATATTGGCTCTCTATGAGTCTTCTACCGTCTGTACAATGAGGAATGTTCTGAAGAACTATTCGATTTAGTGCCCCCAACTCTTTTCCGCCATCGCACTCTCCGCCGCTGGGCAAATTCCACCCTCACCATTTGGATGCTTGGCGTCCTAGTAATGTACGTGCGTCAAGATCCTTTCTTCCACGCACGTTCAAGCTATGGAATGACCTTCCTCCAGAGGTATTTCTAGAGGACTACAATATGAGGGTCTTCAAATGGCCTATGTACAGGTTCCTAAGAGGTTAGCAACGCATCGACAGGTCTTCGCGTGTTGCAGATGTCCATGGGCGACGGTGACTACTTACCATCAGGTGTACCTTCTGCTCGTTTGCGCCTTATTAATTATAAAAAAAAATCTGCGTGTAAAGTCGGAAAAATCGAAATTTCCTATAAGAATTTAAAAAACTGGAAGTGCTGAAATAAGTAGTGTAAAATTGGGGCATCTGGATCAAAAGAGCTCCAGACGCCCCAATTTTACATATTTTACACAATGTATCCCACTTATCATTTATTAATGAAGTCGTTCAGAACATTTATTAATGAATAATTATTTTTGTAAAAGAATTGACATTTTGAATTTTTTATATTCTGTTTAACTTTCAAAGGTTAAGGGGTTAGTTTCAATCAAAACTCAACAATTCAATTAAAAAACCATTTTATTATCAAACCATTTCTTAATAATCATTACATTTTTTAAAGCGCAGGCGTGGGTATGATACACGCAGCTAAAAACATCGCTACAGGTTCCAAAATCATTGTGCAGAGTTTGTAAATTTGGACATTTTTTGTCTTCTAAATCATAAATATTTTCATTTTCGACAATATTTCTTAACCACATAACTTTTTCGTATCCTTTAACGTAGATTATTTTGTCTTTAAGTAGAGGTGCTATGTATCGCTTGATATTTGTGTATGGTATAAAACCCTCATTCCAGAAAAATTTTCTGTTCCTCTCTATCCAACTTACATGTAATCTTTCTTTCTTTGTAAGATTGTAAAATGGATATGGTGGTCTAATTAGGAAAACCTGTATTTGGTTTTTCCATAATATTGCTATTTCTTTAAGAATAAAATCGTTTGATTCGGTCTTAAATCCTTGTACATCGACTATAACACTCATATTAATTTTCTAACGATGCTACTTAAGGGCTTATATTCAATAAGTCGATCGTTAATAATAAGACAAAAAGCAGATGTATTTTCTGGAATATCTTCGTAACTTTCAATTTCCAGTCTTACATCTACTGCTCCGCTTTTTAAAGCTTCGTTTTGTCTCGAGCAGTCAATTACAAACAGAGGAGCCTTTTCTTTGAATTCGCGCAAATTAAGCAATGGATCAGGCTGAGTGTTATAATAAGACTGACGAAATTTAGTAAACATTTCGTATAATATATGAAATTTATCTTCGGGAAATTTAGCGTTCACTGATTCGTATGGGTAATATTGTGAATTTAAGAAGAGCGTAACATTAGTTAATTTACAATGATCAAATATAGAAGAGTCTTTATTCATTACATTTTTCCTATTTGACTGCAAACCGAATATTACATATCTCGGCTTTTCTACTTGTGAAGCAGTTTTTACAATCCAGGAATGTTTTGTTGTCTTAGGTAATAAAGGGTACTCATATAAATCCCAGTTTCTGAAAGCCATTCGTATAGGGCGATCTTTCTCTAAATTTTTAAGTAAAGTTAATCTTTCTCGATCTGAAACTTTTATATGCGGCACACGCCATTGCAGTCTTTCAATATTTATGTTCACAATATCATTATTATCAAGAGTAACACTATTAAGATTGGTACTACTTCTGTTCAGTATAAGTTCATGTTTACAATTAATTACAATCTTATTATAATCTTCGGCAAATCCGAGAACCTTGTTTAGAGGTATCAGTGCGCTAAACATTCCATCGTTGTTTTTGAGCCCATTTAAATCCCATCCCCAAATAGCTGCAGCTTTGCTTTCTCCCTCGCTCATAGAGACATACGACTTAAGAGTTGTCGTTATTCCAGCATTTTTTATGCGATCAATTTCAACGCCATTAAGTTCATAACGAATATCATTAAAAAGGAATGCTATAAAATTATTAGTAAAATTGACAATTTTACGGGTTTGTTTTTCTGTAGAATCTTTTCCTAACACAATTGCTTTACCCTCTATGTAAATATAGCTGGCTGCAGGTAATACATACAGGTCTTGTTGATGTATAGGTATCCTTATTTCATCATTTTCGCTAAAACTGTTGCTGTATGGATTATACGTATGAATTTCATAACTCGATATAGAGTTATCAAATTGTGGCGTATCATTTACTTGTAAGATACTCATACTTTAAAACCCAAAGCTTTAAGAAATAATTTATTTTCTTTGCTTATTTTTTTAATTCTCTTTATAGGTCTTCGTCTCTTGACGATGCTAGGACGAGTAATGCATTTTGGTTTCGTACTAGATATTATATTATAAACAATCATAGCGACTAGCTAAGTAAATCACATGCGACTTGCATAACAGACAGAATTAGAATATAATTTTATAAGCAAGAGTTTGATTTTATAATACCTTTTGTTTCCCAAAATTTTTTTATAAAATCAATACATAAGTGTCCACAAATGAATGGGTTATTCTTTTGTACGTTATCATAATTATATTTGATATTATGAGAACTCACATATCGCACGAATTCCTTAGGTGGTTTTAAATTACCATAACTATCAAAGTATTCGATATATTTATTATAAATTACATAGGCTACCCAATGTGTACCAGAACTTTCAGAATTATCTAAGTTTATGATACCACACTCCTTAGAAAAAGGAGTTTTAGGTAAAGCGTCTCTCATAAAAACTCCACGAAAATACGGAACGTTTTTTGTAAATTTTATTATATCTATATTTGTAAGAGCGCGATTAGGTAGCCTGTAATTTAGTTTTTTTTCTTATCGTCTAGGTATATTCCTAACCTATCTTTGTAACGATCTAGCCGCAACCCGTTTCCAATACACACACTTTCGTTGATGTAATCATTTCGTGATTGCATTTCTTTTAAGCGCTTTTTTGCATCCTTGTACTCATTTATAGTTTTTACGATCCCCGCAATTCCACTGGCGATACTTCCGGCAGCTGACAAGCCAGCAAATATCGGAATTAGTGGTAAAACTCCACCAGATTTAGGAAGAGGAATAATTCGAGGAAGCTTCATTTTCGATTTTTCAGAATCACCTGTTAATTCTTTAGCAGCAGCGTATGCCATAGCTATAAGCTTTTTCTTACCCTTTGGTTTAATTTTCTTAATATAATTTTTTGTATAAGAAACTATATTTTTAAAGTCCTTTTTGACGCCACAACCAGAGCTTACTTTTGCTAGCATTATCTTGTTAACTAAATTAGCTGCAAGCTTTTCTCCAGTGCTTGCGTCATTAGATAAAGCTCGTTTCTTCGCCATTTTTAATAAAACTATATCTGCTTTATGTCGATCTTTTAATCTTTTAGAATTGTTGTATGCAATATCGTGATATTTGCAGTATTCGTCCAATTTATTTACACTTTCATCACCTCTAGTCAATCTTTGAAGTAATTTTGTTCCTGGCCCACAATAATTATATCCTGGCAGATGCAGCTCAAAAGGTATTTTGTTAATTAAATTATTTACAAGTCCTTCCCCGTTCATGGAAAAAAACAGAATGGAACTCGTTTCTATGACCACCTGGTTATATTGATACAAACGATGCTATTTATACGCTATCTTTAACTTTAATCCAGCTATTTTCTGACTTAGGTAAGCCTAACCATTTAACAAAAACTTTATTTTGTTTTCGCTTTAAAACTTTTTCTACTAAATAAATATCCGGATATTTAGTTTTTTGTAATTCTTCATTGTAAAATGATCCCAAAATAGGGATTTTCCTATTGTCTTCCAATAGATACGTCACCGGATTTGTTTTTTGAACTTTGATAATCTTAAATATTTCTGTAGACCAGTTAGGAGTATATCCCTTTTCAAAACAGCTTTTATGTTTACTTATTCGAACGAAATCCCCCACTTTATATTTAGGTGTTTGGTTTTGAATATTATTTTCGCGACAGTATCTATTTCGTATTTCATCTTTATTATAATGATTAACTTCAATTGGTTTTACACCAATTGTTCGGTGCGTGGTATGATTATATCTATCAACTACATTCGCTAGTGTACCATCAATCCAGTTATAATTCCCATTTAAACTAAATTCTTTATATAAATTACTTTTGATTGTTCTTATTAGTCGTTCTACAATGGAAGCTTTTTTCGTAGAATATGTACAGTAATGGTTAATAGAATATTTTTGAAACATCTCACGTAATTTTTTATTAAAAAATTCACCTCCAGCATCAGTTTGTAAGTTTTTAGGGATGCGTTTTACTTTGCTTATTAAATTATTAAATACTGTATAAACCGATTCTTTACTTTTTTGTTTGAGCGGAAAAGCCCAAGCGTATTTAGAGAATCCATCAATAACAATCAAAATGTATTTGTAATTATTATTGAACCTTGAGATATTTCGCATATCCATCAAATCCGCCTGCCAAAGATCATCAATGTCTTTGAGCAATACATGCCTTCGTAAGAAATGAATCCTAGCACTTTTATGTATTTCATTAACAATATCTTTTTTAACTGAATTCATTTCAACTAACACCGCTCACGTATCACGACATACTAAATGACGTTGTTGTTTACAAAATATTTTATTCTTTTATGATACCAGCTTCTTTGAGTTCCTCTACAATTGACAGTATCTCATTGTCAAGGTTAGTATTACCGGCTGTTTTTGATGCAACCAGAAGTTTGAGTCTATCTACTAGTTCGTTAGGATCATCCCAATAAACCAAATCGGTATTTTTCTTATATTCCTTTAGGTGCGCTAATCCAGCACCAGTTTTTAATAATGGTTTAATTACTTTACGGTATTTTAACCCTTTATCACCTCGAATTTGACCTGCTGGGTCGTGGTCTCTTTTATGAGCACTAGTTTTGATGAGTATTTCTTTGTAAATTTCTTTATCGTTTTCATTAATTATACTTAAATCTGGACTTTTGCGAAGTAACAATTCCCGCAACCCTGAAGTTAATCGATATTTTTTATCATCTATACAAATATTATATATTTTACCATTACTAGACTCATCGTGTGATGTCGAAAAATTTATTATTGTATTTCCAATCATGAGTTTGTTATTTTCACTTCGCACCCCGAATGGTATGTTCATATTATCATATATTTCTAAGAAGTCTTCTTTTTTCAACGACGTATCTTTATAATTTTCAGTTCCAGTAATATTTTCGTCTGGTCCTTCTTCCAATTCTTCAGTTTCGGAATAGAACTTTTCGGAGCTTTCATCAGATAACTTAAATTTGGGTGTGTTTTCAAAATATGAATCATGTAAAAATAATTTAGGGGTTATTTCATTAGCAGTAGTTTTATCGGTAGCATTACCACTATTTTTCAGTAAAGATATTTCTTTACTAGCAGCAATTGCATTTAAAGGATCAGCAAGAGGTTTGAATAAATATTTAAGGTGAGTATTGGTATGGAAGTCATCATCTCTCATTTGTTTAACTTTATTTTTAATAGTGTCCGCAGACTCTATTAGTTGCTTAGTTATTTGTTGCTCCATTGTATGACCTACAATCAACCGTGCTTATTTCCAAATGAATAAATTTTATCGTTGATTGATTTATATAACAATCAATCGAAGTTAATGAAGATATCGAAATTTTGTCTGTATCGCCCCTTGTTCAGTTCACAATCCTTATTAATTGTCAAAAAATCATAGGGGCGTTGCCAGGTTATGGAGCAAAGGTTTTTGAAAATTGGCCATTCCATATCAGGACTTACGTGTTCATCATATATATGCTTCATATTAATTTCATCTTGTTTAAATACAATCAAAAAGTTGACATTGTCACGTATGAGTTGCTTCGGTACTTTTGAATATGTTTGAGATAGATAAAAACAATCAACTCCTTTATGTCTACCCATGGTAAAATAGTTGCGAATATTTATTTGGTTCTCACAAACGACGTCATCAAAAATAAAAATTGAATTTGGTAAAGCCTCATTAAGATGAATAACATCGTGATCGTTGTTAAAAATAAAAAAATTTACTTCGGGGACTCTTTGCATGACTTGTTCTAGAAAGCCATATTTGGGTTGAAAACTTGTCTTTGAGTACAAGTAAACATTGTTAAATTTTAAACCGTTCTCGTTAATCAATAAACTTATCATAACATTTGTTTTCCCACAATTAGACGGGCCACATATAACACATCGGATGTTGTTTGGGAGAAGTATACTATGCTTTGTGTAAATCTTATTTTCTTTTATTTCAATATTCTTAACTTCTATAGACACTGGTTGCTTAATCAACTTCATTTTTATGTATGAGAGAAAAATAATGCGCACAAGTATTTATTTAAGATTTTGCATATGCACAAGGTACAAGGGATAGAGTAAAACTCTAAATATACTTAAACATAATTTAATCAATAAAATAAAATACTACAATCAAACACTACTAGGATATAATCTTGTTTGACTTAGCTTAGTTTCATAAGTAGTATATAAATTACATTAAATTTAACAATAAAATACGTTAATTACTTAATAAACAATTTTGATACTCAAAGTTTCGCGCTACACTGTTATAAATAAACCATACACTTATCAATCAACTAAAACACGGTATTATAATGCCCCCAGGGCAAGGTTTCAACTTTATTAGCTAGTATTTGTCTTTTATCATCATTGCTATCTAAAACTACTTTATTAACTTGTTGTGAATACAATAAATGTTTTATAGATTTTATCATATTCATTTTATGTTTTAAAACTTGATTATTAAATAATGTTTCTTTATAGTTTTTCATTTCTAAATGTTTTTTTATTGGTTTAGTTACACCCTTTGCTTTTATTATAGTAGCTTTTACGCTTTTTAAACAATACAACTTCGCTCTTAGGCCAGTAAATTCAGTAATAATTGATCCACCAAGCTCATCTTTGAAGAGCCCAGGAATTTTTGAATTCACTTTAGGCATATTATACGGATTATCATCTTCAAAATTACTTGTATCGAAAAACAATATATCGCTTTTTAAATCGTTGTAGAAGTCCTCAGTATATATTAAATACAGAAGACTATCAGTGTCAGTATAACACAGTTTTACGTTTGTTCCATATTTTCTTTTCATATGAGCATAATGAAAATTATATAGATGCTTTTTAGCAAATTCTAGTACAGTGAATCCAATGTATATTGGTCTGTCTAATATAATTTTTTCTGGTTTCAATTGTGCAGCCACAAAATTCTCAGTAAAAACAGAAATACTTTTAAGGTTTGGTTTAGAAATTATTGATTCCGCACCGATAATTTTATTTGTTTTATTATCACAATCTTTCCACTTCGTTAGTAGTCTTACATTAGCTTGTTTACGTTTGTTTTCGATAGTTTTTCCAAATATTGAATTATTTAATAGTTTAAAAAAGTCTTTTTCAAATTCAGATTTAGAACTCTGGCGTAAGGAAGTATTTAAATTAATATATTTCTGAAGAAAAGCATCTTGCTTAAACTTAAGTATTCTATGAATTTTCTTCAAAATAAGACCTCGTTTTAAACACTCTTTTAAATGAACGAAATGAATAACATACTTATGTTTATCATATAAATTTGCAATTAATTTCTCTGTTTTTCCGTTGGGAGGAATAAACCTTTCACATGCGAAAGGTAAATCCTTATGATCATCATGCAAGTATTCGGGATACTCTAGGTCCACTTCTAGAATATATCCAAGTTCTCCGTCATTCGGAATACTCATTATATCAAATTTAATAATATCACTTCGGTTTAATAAAACAAATTCAGATATCGGTAATTTTTGTGTCATTGCGTATCCATATAAATTATTACAATCTAGATATACTAAATAGCTAGATGGTTTTGTATTATCAAAATGTGGAATATATTTATTGTTAGCTTCAGCATGGCGAACAGAACATTGTGATAATCCACCACGTATACCTTTTTCTAAAAATTGATAAATTTCTAAATCAGTTATTAACTCGAGACGTACGTCAGTATATAATAGCATGGCGTCCCAACTCAAGCTTGGAGCTGATATATAATATGCTGGATCAAGAGAGTAATGCTGTAAACTGGTATTTCTAAAATGTTCGAAAATATCGCATAATAATAATACATCACATTTTATGTACAGATCAGTGTATTCACCGAGTGTTTGAATATTAAATGTTTGCCATATCATCTGTGCATGTTCATAGTCATTATCAGTTATGTGCTCTAATTTCATCGAATTATAAAAGTTTTCCTTTTTTGGCAAATGTCTTTCCTCATACTTTAACCATGAATCCATGTAGTCATACGGATAAATACCTTTACGTCTCAATAAATCTAATGTACTTTTATCATTAAAAATCTTCGATAGATTGACTAAATCTTCTGTATTCAAGCTTTTACTAAGTTCATCGAGACTCGAACTTAAGAACTGATATGAATCAATAAACTTTATTTGAATAAGATGAGATGTATTAGATAATGGGATAAATTTTGTAATAGAACTGTACTTTTCTTTAGACTTCGGTATAACTTTAATATCACCCTCATATTTTACCAGTTCTTTAATAAATAAATGACTATCATATCCAGCTAAGTTATGAAAAACTACTGGCACAAATGGACATATTTTATATTTCAAATTACAAATTGAATGAGCTGCGCCTCTGTACTCGGATGTGACATGATCATGATCTTGTACTTTGTCACCGAATAAAGGGCGTTTGCATATATGACATTCGGAAGCATTTTCAAAATTATTTCGTTGTTCAAGAGTTAAGGGTTTTATCGGTTTCACTTCGGATAAAATAGTGTTTATCCAAGTAACATCTTCAATCAATCGTTTAATAAAAATTTCGACGCAATTCTCACCTCTATAAGTAACATATTTGTTTAAACTCGGGTCATGTGAACAGCACACATAATATGCAAAACATGCTGGTATATGTAATTTAAACTTCTGTGTGTTATTCGTACTTTGTTCAGAATACTTTAATAAAATGCTTTCAAAATCGGCATAAATAATAAAATTAATCTTTTGCTTTCGCTCATAATTTTTGAATTGAATTAGACTACCTTTTTCAGGAAGTATTGTAAGTATTTCAGAACAATAGTGATTACTATATTTCAACTCACTGGAAAAAAATTGCAAACAAGAATCGCAAAAGTAAATCTTTCCTTTGTGATGACTTATTTGCTTTCGAACTAATCGTATCAGGTCTTTAATTAAACAATAGTGTCCTCTTTCATTTCGCTCAATGTAAAGCAAGTTAATGTGATGCTTTTTCTTTTCTTTTGTTAAATAAAGAGGTCCAGATACCAAATTTTTGCTATCTAAACCATAAATATTAACACTTATGCTAGAATTACATTTTTCAAACAGCTTTATATCTTTAATTGATGGAGGAAAAGACATTCCCTCTATATTTAAAACCTTTGAATAATGAGGATAAGATGTTATTCTGCATGAGTTACATTTTGCAGGATACATTGCTGCAACAATGCACCACAAAAAACAATATTCATCGTTATTCTGAATATTTAAACAACATTTTTTATTTTTAATAAATGAGGGTAAATCGATATATGTTCCACCTCTCATTGGGTTATATTTATTAACATTGATTTCTAAATGACTTATTGCAAAAAATGACCAACCGGATTCACAGTGTTCAAATTCGGTAAGTTTTCTTTTAAATACTTGAAATACATTTCTTACAAAATTATTTAAATCTGAACTTTTGTAAATTATTTCGAATTTTGTATTAAAAGATTTCAATAATTGTTCATTTGTCTTTGGTAATAAAAAGTAAGCAAACAATTCTAAATTTATTTTGATACAACTATGTCTTTGAATGCATATCTCAATCAATTTTTTTATATCACTTAGAGAACCGCTCAGGAACGCCTCTGGCGTGAGGTGCGTGAGGTGCTCAGTGTCCTGAGACGGATTCAAGCGATATGTCACAATTCTGTTTTTAAAAGCTGTTGCTATTATTTCAATATTATCATGTTCAGTTTTCAATAAACACTTTGACTTATGTAAATTAGATCTCATATGGTATTTATATTTATGTTTCAAAATCTCAATTTCACATTCGTTACATTTCATTGAAGTACTACTCGGGGTTTGAACTGAAAGACAAAAACAGGTTATTCAATATAATATATAACATATTAGTCTAAAACTAAACTTAATCTTATAGGGGCTAAACATAGTTACAAATAAAATTTAACTAACTACTTTAAAAATAATTACTAATAAAAGTTTTGGGGCACCCTCGGTACTCTTTTCGAGCAGCGCATATAAATTTATTTAGGTGCCCCCAAGCTTCAGTGTCCACGTCGGTCCGATGCTTTAAGGTGAACAAAGCATGTTTCCAGCGGTTTATCGGCGGTACTTTGTCCACCTCACTACATTGATACACCTTTAATTCAATATAATGCGAACCGAGCTTGGCAGCATGAATTTGCCGCGAATATCCGTTCGCTATTTTACTGCTAACGTAAGACAACAGGGGTTTACCCATGGCGCTAGGAGGGCGAACGTCGTCTTCGCTGTCGCTGCCGAAGAGGTCTGCAGCTACTGTCGAGGACGGCTTGGACACTGGATTAATTTTAGTCCTTTTCGCTTTGCTGATTTTGGCGCTCGAGGTCGAAGTTGACGACTTGCCTCGTTTCTTGGCTTCGACACTTCTACAGTCACCCGCCTCTGAAGTTGCTCCTTCATCTTCAGATAGGAAGAGGTCTGCAGCGAGTTGACTCTTAGACCTGAAATTTTAATGAAATATAATTAAACAAACCTATCTAAAATATATTTTTACATAACTTTAGGTGATCACGTAAATACAAATAATGCTTTATATTATAGAATCGATATTGTTTTAGTGTTATATTCCATACTAATTTAAAATTATATTAAAAAAAAAGCTACTTTATTTCGGGATAACATGGGTGATATTAATATTATTTAAATTTTAAATAAAATGACGGCTCGGACTATTTATCTGATTTAATGTTAAAGTAATAAAATTTTTAAATAATAACTTAATACTCACATGTTAATTGTAGCAGGGGTTCCCTTCTTTGTGGTGAAATAGCTTGAAAGCCTGAGATGCTTATGATTCCCCACAGTTTCTTCCGGCTATTTAAACCCATACGCAACGCGAGACGCATGACCAAATATGTTAGATGCTTACAGTTCAATAGAAAAATTTCGAAGTAATCAAATTTTTATTTTATACACTAGTAGAATCACTCGCCGATGTCTGCATACCTGACGATTTACTTTATAATAATTTGTAGTTAAAAATTTATTAGAATATATGAATAAAAAAATTCAACATAAAGAAATAAACATAAAAACAATTTAACTACTAATTAACCAATAGCTTAACAAGGCAATAATCCTTACCTTACTTATTTTATTAACTTTTACGATACTAAGGCCAGTATAAAAGATTTTCAATTATTTAACTTTTATGTATTTATTTTATATATATATATATATATATTTATTTACACAGGTTAAAACAAGACCGTTCATGTCTTTTCATTTAGACCTTTTGATTTTTAATATGGGTGTAATCTATATGTAATATTAGAAGAGTATTTTACTTATTTTAGTGTATTCTAATATTAGAAGATGTTTGTATTTTCGAAATTTGTAGGTACTTGTACACTTTAAATTACATGTTTGGACAAAAAAAGTATAGTTCAATTATTTAGAAATAATTTAAAATTATAGAAATGATGGCTATTAAAAATCTTTTATTTTTATGTCAAGTATAAAAATACAGATGTTTTACCCTAAGCGAAGCGAGGGCTGGTCGCTAGTTGTTATATGTTATATATTCTTATTAGTGAGTGTACTTAGAAAACGCACACAGGCTAAGTGACGCCCGACGGGCGCGTGGATCAGATTTCGGATTTAGATTTCAGATGCCCGTTTTGGGAACAAATATTTGAAACAAATTGTATTAATATTTTCAACCTTATGAACTTATTTTTTATGCAATTTTTTAATATAAATAGCCCCACTAATCCCCCGAAAAAATATTCGGTTTGGGGAATCGAACGGTAAAGGAACTACTCGTAAAAATTCTACAATGTCGGTGAGTTTTTCAATTTATTTTATAAAAATTAAATTAAATCAAAAATTACAATAAAATTTAATTCCTTACTTTTTATTCATGTGCCTTCGCAAACTTATGTATTTTTAAAAATTATTTTTTTCGTTTCAGGACTCTGGAGAATTGCTATTTAACTTTTTACCTTCAGAAAAGGGTCCTAATCAATCACAAAGCGCAAATCAAAGACATCTGGGTCTTGCGGATCAATCACGCAAAATTACAAAAAATAAACAAAAAGTGTATTCATTTATAAAGAAACCGGTTGCCAAACCGATGAAAATAATAGTTATACAAGTATACGATGCAGAAAACTTTGAGCAGAACAGTACGATCTGCGGCAATTACAACTGCGAAGCAGAGGTTTGCGCGCAGCATGTTGTTAGAAGTACCTATATGGATGAAGTTTATAATAAAACCATGGAAGTAATAAATAGGATACACGAAGACATAATTAATGATTAGTTTATAGTTAGATAGCGACAATGGCTGTCAAAGTTAATTTATAAGCTTAAAATTGTTATTATGTTTTTAGTTATTAATATAGTATGTATCAAAGTATTATTCCAATAAGGTTAAGAGTATTATATCTATACCTAAATAATATCACTTCTACTTATGTGTTAAACATTAAGTGTGTATTGTAATTTTGCTTAATATTTTATTGTGCATATTTTGTGAAAATTATTGTGGTGTTTCTTATTAGGATATAAAAAATGTAAAAAGTTTCTGTTAAAATAAATGTATGATATAGAACTAATTTATTGGTTTTATTTGTCTCTTAAAACCGTAAACCAAGAATTTTTTTTATTTAAAAAGCTTTAAAAAATGCATTTGAAATAAGGCTAACTAAATAGTTATTAGTACAATAACAGCACACACACACACACACACACACACGCGCATACACGCGCACACAGTTCGGGTTGCATATCAACGCTGCCCCGTATTTATTTAGACGTGGCATGATCCGTACCACCAGACGAATATTTGATGTCGAATGATCAATTCAGATTTATAGTGAGTATACAAAAACATTTTAATTTCATATAAAACGATTTAATAAGTTACATTGCACTCCTGAATGAACCGTTATTGCAATCCACAACTATAGTGGATATCTTGTAGTAATATTTTTAACACTCAAAATGTTGACTTGATTTCGTAACGAATCAATTAGGTACTTTAAAATCGACATTCTGAACTATGAATTTGAAGGAATTGAATGTGTAAAATTGGTGGCATCTGGAGCTCTTTTGATCCAGATGCCCCAATTTTACACTACTGAAATAAAATTCAAAATTATGGGCACTTTACCCCACTATTTTTTTCTCAGACCTTGAGTTAACTGCCGGCTACTACTATACTTATATTCTGTTGACAACACTGTTGATAGCGTTTGATTAGCTAATAATTTTATATAAAAATACCACTTGACTTGTGATTGTATAGAGTAAATATTGAGTTATCACATATCATGTCATAAGTTAGTAAAATTTTATCGTTATAAAGGATCGCATGAGTTTTTGATATATTTAATACTTAAGAGGTCGAATAAAGTTGATTATGGGTCCCATGCTCCATGCATTGTTCGGCATTTGAGTGTTGTATTTGAGTGTATCAGCGGCGTGTATTTACGACATAGATAAAACATTAATATTTTTTAAAGTTAATGTATTATCGTAGTAGTAGCCTAAAATAATTTTCGATTAAGAAGATTTTAGAAATTAAGTAGAGTGTCTATTATAGTAAATAAGAGCCATAACGTAACGTGCCAAGTTCAAGATTACATTGTTTTGGATATTTCAGTCTAGGCGTTGCCAAGCTTCAGCAATACCGACGCAATTTCATGAAAATATTGTTATTTCTTACACAACCCCCTTTCGTATACTATTAATGAAATTAAGTTAGCAATGCTTGATAACTTTGTATTGAAGTAGTTTCTTTTATTTTATTTCGAGTTTGAATTTTCCATATTATGTTTTCTATAGCGCATATCTGCTGTACCAATCAACATGAAACTTTTTTAATTTTAGATGTGACGTACTAATAGCATATTACTATAATTTAAAGTTGGGGAAATAATGATTATATTATGTGAATTTTTTGGGAGGCGTAAATAAGAAGAATTGTTACAAAAATTCACCCCTAAATTTTTTAACGATTTTTTTTCGTTCTTCTAGTTTATTATCACAGTTTTATAGAAAAATGACTTAGTTTCAAAAGACAAAGGTGTTTGATTATTGGTCATAATTATTAAAATAATAGCCTAGTGGTTCAGACATTCTTACTCAGGATTTACGAGTTCGATCCCAACATAGACACCTCTGACTTTTCAGAGCTATGTGTGTTTAAAGAATTAAATATCACTTGCTTTAACGGTGAAGGAAAACATCGTGAGGAAACCTGCACTCCTGAGAGTTCTCTATGTTCTCTGTCGGTGTGTGAAATCTGCCAACCCTCACTGAGCTGTTAGCGTGGTATACTTTGGCCTATCATCCTACTTATTCTGAGGAGAACACCCGGCTGTGATGATAACAAATATAATTTATGATGTGAAGATAATATACTACGAATAGAATTTCGTTATATCGAATTGAAAACCAAAATTAGACTAGTATAGAGCAGTATTGGTGTAGATAAGTTTCTCAGATAGCAAAAGTGCGTGCGATCTAAAAGTTATGTAAAGCTATAGAAGTACACCCATAATTCTCGTACTAAGCCTATCCATTACTATCTCAAAGGTGAACCTTGGCTGAACTCCTCGTCCTCCTCCTCCTCGTCGCTCGGTTCTTTTCACGCAGTAAATTAATGGCGGGACTCACGCGAACTTTTTATTTAATATTATACGTTCCAAAGAAGTTTGGGACGCGGTTATAAAGTAAGTTAGTTAGATGTTATCTACGGAACTATTTATCCAATAACAATTATTGTGGACGTCGGTCCTTCATACAAATCTGGCGTAAAAATGTCCGAAGCTGATCTTTGTAATAATCTAAACTATTGTAAATTATGACAATTGCATCACTAAGAAAAATGTTAAGGACAAATGTATATTTTTTAGATCTTTGTGTTATTTAATCTAACTTATCTTTATAGTATACTAGCGGCCCATTCCGGCTTCGCGCGGGTGGAATATTATTTTTAAAAATATATTGGCTCTCCCGCATTTCGGTGCCCCCTCTCTTGCCGCTTTACTCGCTGCGCTGCGTCGCTATACTGGCCCGTCGCGTCGGCGTGTATTTTTTGTTTATATTGATATTTTTAATTTCGTAATATCTTTTGAATGGAAAGTCCGATTTTAATAATTCAAAAAGTGATTTACAGGTATTGAAATAGTCTTGAATACGAAATAATTTATTTGGATAAGGATTAATACAAAGTTATAGAAAACATGGTCTGATTTTGATAGGCATTTTTATCAACTTTTAAAATGTAAAAAAGTAGTTATGGTGACGTAACTATAATAGTTGAACATATGGTCTCGTGGACTTTTTTGTAGATATTGATACGTTCTATAATATTGTGCAACATTTTTTTTTTCTATCATCAATACTTTTTGCAGCGCATGCGATGAAAGATATTTTATGGCAATTTTTTGGCACCTTGGGTTGGTTTTCGTGAGATTTCCTAAGGATCTCTAATTTTTTCTTGTAATAAATATAGCCTATGTTACTCAGGGATAATGTAGCTTTCTAATGGTGAAAGAATTTTTGAAATCGGTCCTGTAGTTTTTATGTTTATTCGTTACATACAAAAATACAAATCTTTCCTCTTTATAATATTAGTATAGATATATGTTTCGTAAGTTAGGCTTAGGTTAACCTAACCTTATGTTTAAACACTATCGTAATTGTAAGTGATCATAATGTTTAGTTATTTATCGGTTCAGTAGCAGTATCTACGTTGCGTTTACCCAATTGTCCATTTAATATCACACCCTAATTAATATTTTCAAAATATCCTCTCCTTCTAATTTCTTCGAGTTATATATACAATTATACATTAATATATACTAGTCTGTTTAATAATATTTAAGTTTTTAAATGTATAATGTATATGTTTAATGTGTAATATGAATATATTGTAATACTTTATACACTAATAGTTTTAAAAATATTAAACACTTTTTTTGTTAGCTTATTATTAGATTTTTTTGATTTTCTTATTCTATATAAGTAATGAATATTTTCTATTTTCATATCACTATGTTTTGTGTGTGTTGTGCGGCGAGAGCACTGTCATGAATACTTTTGCATTGTGAATCTCTTTTTCTCGGATACTTTTAAACGCGATAAATATAATATGACTAACATTTATTCATGATATTTGTATGAAGAAACGTCCATGTAGGTCAATGTATATCAATTTGAAAATACGAGTACATTTTAATGAATATAAATTAATTTTAAGTTTTAAATAAACACATTCATTTAATATTCTCATACTCGACATCCACATTTTGTTTCATATAAATAATTAAATTAAATTTTTAGCATATTCTGTCAATTTCAGCTTTTTGTGAACAGCACTTCACATGATAATATTTTCATGAAAGTAAATTTAATTATTAAATATTATTTATATATATTTTTATATAGCTCTGTGTTTGTAAAACAAAATAAGAAATTCTCATAAGAAATTAAATATCTTGATATCGATATAATGACATCGCGTTTTATAAGCCAAATGACGTCTTATTATGTCGAGAACGACTAAAAGATTAATCGAATAATCGAATCGTCATCTATGGCGCTATTGGAAAATTAATAGTCACTTCCGTCGCGTCATTTAAATATTGTCAAACGAGTAAACGATAATCGAATAATCGGATTGTCATCGGCGTCTACGGCGCTAGAGTAGAATAATAATCCCTTCCGTCTGCCCCACCCATGGAGGCTAGCTAGTCTCGTCCCTATATATTAACGTACCAAGACGGTGGAGCTCAGTCTTACTCGGGCCTCAAGAAGTGAATATTATCTAAGAAGTGCTAGTGCTATTGATAGTGTCAAGTACAGTGTAGTGCTGGAAGTGCTCTCCGACTAAGGTCACGTAAGTCCTTACAATGTAATTGCCACGTGGTTAAGTAAACACAACGTTAGGTTAGCCTTGTGTTAGGTTAGGTTTGTGTTAGTCTAATCTTAGGTTGAGACAGTGAAACAAAGCAGTTGAGACGTCTCGATCGAATAAAGGAATTCCTTAAGCCTACTCCTTGGTCATAAGTCCAAGGCATTGCTTTGGTTACTGTCTTAATAGTTCTAGCCAGAATATTAAGAGATCGTGACGTCTAGTTAAATCCTGTCCGTGTTGCGCTCTTAGCTTATATTATAGGCCATCCGTTGTGCACTGTATACGATGCTTATTAATGATTGTATATCCATTCCATACTTTTAAGTTTCCAACATACATATATTATTTTTTTTTGATAATTATCTACTTTTTTAATTGCTCATGAGCACTTGTCTTCTAATAGATTTTTTGCACTTTTTCTACTATTGTAAGATAAGGAAAAAGTAGTGAAATATTATAAATAATGTCATGGACTATAAATGGCGAGCCGAGTAGTGTTTGTAGCTTACTACCTTGGTAGGCGTACAAGGAATATATAATGATCCCAAAACTCGAATTATTTGACCCTGACATCTAACTTCACTAAGTTATAAAGTTAAGCATGAAATTACTTGTAAACTAGCTCATGTCTGTTAGGAAAGAGCTAGTGATCCTAATCAAGTGAACACGTTATTACACTTGTACCACATTAGACATTTTTACTATACAAACTAACATGTAATTATTTATATTAATAGTGACATAGGACTATGGTTTTAAGCCGTATTCGGCGGTCTCGCTCGCACTCGCTGAAGAAAACTGTCAAATGCGACTGAAACCATACTTCTATGTGATTATAAAAATACATAAATCTCAAGTTATAAGCTTTAAAAGTTTGAATTTGTTACTCTATAAAATTACTTGTCGGACAGCCTCAAACTTATCACAACAGGAAATTCAAAAATATAATTAATCATATTCCCAGTATTACTACACGCTATAAGCTTATGATCTGCTATAAATACGAGAGAGATATGATACCCATTACTGTACAGCAATACCTATACACATGCAATTTAGACTGAGGCGAGTTTGAGACCCAGGAGCAGGTTTGAAGAGTTCTTTCATAATATATTAACTCTCACCTCCACCACTCGACCTCGCTAACGACAATAGATAAAAAACTAAATTTACGTGGACCTCGAGAAGGGTAACCTTAATCACGACACTATAACACTAACTTCCATGTTCGCTGCACGAAAACACCAGAGAGACTGAGACTAATCTATCGTACTAAAGGTTATATATTGCCTTCACGTCAGTATACTTGAAATAATATAAAATGATCTACCCGCTACTATTACTTTATAAACAGTGTTGCTAACAGATCTGTGTCTAAAGAAGCTTGATTTATGGGTGACAACCCATACATTTACATGGCACAGTCGTGATGCCACTTACTGACAGAGCAAATATTATATAAATTGTATGAGCCTTTAATTAATGTTAGCATAATTAGTTTTGTTTCACCTCTCACACGTTATCTTAAATCTATTTACGTTTCTACGTTCTGGAAAATGAGCAGTTGTACCATGGTGGGTAGATAAAGAAATATTTCTTCAGCATGTATGTTTGTTACTTAATCACGCAAAAACGGCTGATCGGATTTCAATGAATTAAAAAAAATGTGGAAAAAAGTAGTGATGGCCCAGTGGTTGAGACTTCAAGTCTTACTCGGGAGGTCCGAGTTCGATCCCCCACACAGGCACCTCTGACTCTGAGTCATGTGTGTTTTAAGCAATTAAATATCACTTGCTTTAACGGTGAATAAAATCATCGTGAGGAAACCTGCACTCCTGAGAGTTCCCTAGAAGTTCTCAAAGGGGTGTGAAGTCTGCCAACCCGCACTGGGCCAGTGTGATGGACTATGGCCTAATACCCTCCTCATTCTGAGGAGGAGACCCGGCTCAGAAGTGGGTAATGGCACGGGTCGTGATGATATAATATTTAGATTTTTTTCCTGGAAAAATTCCTAATTTCTACGGGATAATATATATTTTAAAGACCAATATTTCACAGCGATATATTGAAAATTGATTTTTTTTATTAAGTATATGTAGTTAAAGTCGACTATTTTATTCTGAATTAGTTATGAAAATTACAGATTTACAGATTTTAGTTTACATAACCTCTCAACTAGACTTGTTACCTAAATTAGCTATTTGCTAAACTTTTTATTGACACATAAAAAGTTTAGCAAATAGCATACATTTGTACACTAGTTATCCTTTTTAATCAGAATAAAAAATATCATATTAGTTAATGATTAAACTAGTCGCTGATTAGGCTAAATAGTAACGCTTAATAGGAACTAGAATACTTAGGGCTAGAATAGTTTATGGCTAGTTAAGATAATAATTCATTTCGTGAGGGCTTTATTTAGTAATTAAACAATTTGGCTGCTATTTAGTCAGTTATTGAGTATAAGTGTAGCAGTTATTATTTGTTAAAAAAGGCTTTAATTAGCAACTAAGTTAAATTTGTATAAGTTTTGCTTTTAGTAAGTGGTATTGAATAGATTAATTATTGACTAGATTAGTCAGAGATTTAAGTCCTTATCTAAAAGATTATCTAATGAATTAGTAAGTATTAGTTTAGCAAATAGACTAGATTTGTTAAATGGCAATATGTTGACTAGATTAGTTTTGTGAATAGATTTTTCTAGTGTTAATTAAAGTACTAGTTAGTGACTTCATTAGCAATGACTATTCTAATTTGATTCAGATTGATTCAGACATGGCTTTGCATAGGTAGTAGACCATATTATGATAAGATATTTTTTCTGTGGTTGTACCATCATATTATAAACCTAAATTTCCTCATGAATCATTGGTAATTGGTGAAAACCGTATAAAAATGAATTCAGTAATTTTTGAGACTATTACTAACAGACAGATATAGCGTGAAACTTTGTTTTATAGTATGTCATGATAGTGATAAGTGAAATATTATGCTAATATAAATAGCATGGATCCAATATTAATGAAGTTCTGTTTGTTATCAATTTAATGACTCCACTGCAAGAGCTCACTCACTCACTCGAGCCCCGAGTTAATGGGAATTATAATTAATGAAGTAGACTGATTTACTTCATATACTCCACTGATTTAAATTTACCGGGAAATTTTCTTTTGAAATATGTATTAATTAATTAATTTATATTAATGTAAGAGCCTGAACATTTTAATTTTAAATGTGTAGGAAATAATCCTTGAGTAGAGTGAAAGGAGTATTTTCTACCTTACATTCGCAATTCATATATTATATATTATGCGGTACTAAAAATTCCAATTTCTTTGTTTCTCTTTTATTTAAAAAAAAACAAACATTTTTATGTAAAATATAGCTAAGACGAGAGCATATACCTCGCACTGTCAAAAAGTTACTAGATCTCAAATAGAGAAAAGCTTCTAACTCTACACGCCCAACCTCTAGACCCCTCACTTCTCAACACACCTCTTCCTTCTTCACAAACTCTACACCTTAGTCAAAATAAGTTACTTGGCTGTTTTATTACTACAAAAACTTTTGTATAACAGAATTGAACTGTTGTAATAAATTTAATATATAATAACGAAGTACCAAAGTAACCCTTAGTGGCCTTGCGCTTTGCTTGGCTCGTCTTGGCGAGGCACTATCGTGCCCCCAGATACGAAGTTGTTATATATAATACTCTGAATTTTGACACTGTCTACTGCCGAGTTTGACTGTTATTAAAAATAAATGACTTCATCTGGATGAAAAAATCAATGGTTAAGTTACGTTTGCGCCGGATGTTTCAACTTCGATTCCTGTCTCGGTGTAGCATATATAGAGCGCCCGGCATGTAGGTTTGCACACGGCGATTAAGTCCAGGGGGTCCGGTAGCCAGAGGTATATGAGCCGCTTCTGACTCCTCTGGGGGCTGAGTGTTACAGTAGACATGTCCTGACATCCCACAAAGCTCCTGTAAGGGTATGTCTAAATACTTTTACCATATTAAAAAAGGTAATATTTAATACTGCTTCAATCGTCACATCGTAACTCAAAAACTTTTTGATGTCCTGTAATTAGCCGGTACTACACTTAAATCCTAACTAGTGGAGGGGTGCTCCTACCTCGGGTTTTTCGCGTATCAAGTTTTAGTCTATCGTGAGAGTGAGAGTGAAGTGATGGTGTTGTTTTCACAGGAGTACCACGTAGATATTTAAACATAATGTTAGGTTAAATACGTGTTAAGTTAGTTAATCTAAAAATTGTTTTAAAACAGTGAAACTAAGCAATGAATTCTTGGATTTTTGTCAAAAGACCTTGGAAAACTACTTGTTGGTTACAACTTACAAGCCCAAGGCACTGCTTAGGTGATTATTTATAGGTTCAGTAGCAGTACCTACGTTGCGTTTACTCAATAGTCCGTTCAATATCATAACCCCTTGTAGCGTTCTCTAACATTCCCCTTCTTCCTCCTTCTTCTCATCATAAAATCTCCGAGAAGTGTATCTAAGAAATAACATCAATAGATACACTATTATTGCATTTACATTAACGTGAATTAAATTAAGGAAATATAGACAAAGGTGACGATGTTTTAAGGATAAACCAACACGACGAGCTCGTTATAATGCAACACTAAATAAACAGCTATATTTGTATTTAATTCCGTTATATAAATACCTCATTATATAAGGTAATACAAACAAAATACGTCGCCATTATCGCCATACGAGTATAACGTCCAGCTGTTGAAGCACTCATTAGAGTTGTTAACAAGCGGTATATTCCGTTCTGTACGTAGAAATACTGCTAAACTAAATATTGATGGCTATTACTAACTTTATATCTAGAAATGGATGTAATATTTTATTTTTATTTTTTTATAAAAGAAGTAAAACTTTAAATGTTTTTGTCCCAAAATCTCTTTCAGAATTAATTAATTTTGAGAACGAGTAGCAATCTTTGTAAATAAAATTTAGTTTCTATACTTTAAGTTTAATTTAATTTAAATTTACTATTTACATTTAGTATAATTTTTTTTCATTTTACGTTATTTAGATAAAACGTATTATTTATTAAGGAAATTAATACAATAAATAGCAAATAAAACAACTTATAAGATATTGATAACTTAATTATATGGAAATATAAAGGCATTTATATAAATATGGATTAAATCTATTTCAGGATTTTTTGATTTTTAATATTTAAAAAAAAATTTTTTTTTAGGAAAACTAACTTGTAAGAAAGCATAGACTAAGCCTACGATTTGTAATAAATAAGGATAAAAATTATCCTATGATGTCAATTTTCATTCCGATCTGTGAATCCGTTTTTGCGTTGAAGCGCCAACGAATCGTTACCTATTATGAAGCCGCACATAAAAATAATATATAGGCATATAAATATGAAAATTTTCAATAAATAGACATACTTGTATAACAGTTTTATTACGTTTACGGTTAACGGCAACATTTCCACGTGGCCTCATTTTATTTATGACACCGAATAGCGTCGAATAGCGTCGCGTATAAATTATTAGCAGGAACAACGTTTCGGCAAAACAGTGAATAAATTACTTTATACTATTTATTATTACATTGCGATATTAAATATTTATTACTCACTATAAATACTGTATAAATTATTTAATATGTATATATTTTACTTGGTTATACAAAATTTCTCATGATGAGATGAATAGTCGTTCATAGTTAGAGAAGATAACTCAACAATTTCAAAAATGTTTTCTATATTTATTGAACAAATATTATTGAAAAAGTTAGGAGGAGAAGATAAAGCTAAAAAAGCATAACAATTTTAAATATATTATCTATATTTATTGAAACAATTTCTCCGGCATTTCTTACAAACGTTGCAATTTTAGACTTGCAAAGCTCAAAATCCAGACAAGAGTCTCTACCATCTGCCTCAAGCGAATCCTTGAGTATTTCGGAAACATTGTCAGGAAAGATTGGGACAATCTTGAAAAATTAGTGGTCACCGGAAATATGAAAGGAAAAAGATCGCGGCCCGCAGCCTGATGCGTTGGTCTGACCAGATCCGCAACACAGTCGATTCCTCCGTCTACGATGCTCTCCGAGTAGCTGAAGATAGGACAAGATGGCGTACCAACTTAAAAACAAAAGTTATGGATGGAGGAGGTCACGACTCTCAGACATGAGGAAACGACTGAAGGAGGGAGGAGGATTTGATCTATATTATATGAACATACAAAAAATTTATACAAAATGGTGTGATTATTGTGTGTTAGCAACACTTTTTATTGTCTTTGATTGGTTAGTAATATTAATTCGGGTATTTTGAAAATATTATTGGCTCGACAATATATAATTTCTGTACTGATAGGTCGGATATAGTTTCACGAGTAATTTCATTCTCTATTGTGAAGTTAAAACGTATTAAAATTAGATCGCAACAATAATTTTGATATTTGAGTCAATTTCTATAAAAGCCTCGTAAGACATGTGCACTTTCGTCGCAAGCCCCAAATACTGCTCAGCTTCCCTTGTAGAATTTATTGTATTAATAGTTAAATTGATCGCTCTCATTTATTATACTTGTAAAGTATAATATCACCCCCGAGTATTTTTTTGTTAAATTAATTCGCAAAAAATACTTCGGAACGAAATTAGGAACAAAAATATTCTTTAAGCTTATATTCCTGAAAAGTCACAAAGTATAATCACAATGTATTTTTTTTATTTGTTTTTATTCTAGATAATAGTAAAGATTAAAATATAAAAAAATACAATCACAGTAAAATCTATACAGTTGAAGAGTTTGTTTGATAGAACGCGTTAATTTCAGGAACTACTAGTTCGAATTGATAAATTCTTTTAATATTAGATAGTCAATTTATGGATGAAGATTATAAGCTATATGATATTTCGCTACGACCCATAGGACCGGAGCATAAATTAAAAAACGGGAAACAATTATTCCTTTTCTTCGCTATCGTTATGAGCGCTGTGTAAACGGCGAAAAAACAAAGAAAGCTTCAGTTCCTTTAAAATTATATTAAAGGTGCTTTCGCTCTACTCTCTTGTGTGACATAGACAAAGTCACGAGGGACGTCTAGTTATAAATATATTTATTAGTTATTAATGATGTTTAATTAGTCAGTATTTCTTATTTATTTAAAAAATCAATTATAAGCTCCGGAGATGCTTTGAAGTGTAGTTTAATAAATTAAGTATTGTATATCAAAGTGAGTGATTCTTGAGATTTTGATAGTTAGTTAAATGTTGGGTAATTACTGTAAAGAATGAGGCCAGGCTCGCAGTTTCAGGTACAGCTTAGTTATTTTTTCAACCTAATTAAATTTGACTATCAATTTCTAGCGCCTAATTAATACAACAATTTGCCTACATTAAAATACATTTCCATATAAACAACAATAATATATAAATCGACTAAGCCATTTATCAAAAAGCGATTCAGCCGCAATCACAGGCGGGTCGTAAATAAAATTCAGCAACGTGGCAATGTCCCACGCTATTGTCGAATATATTCACATACAGTTTAGTCTATCATGGCGTACAAAAGTGCCATCGGTACCATCCACAACTGTTGGCACGAGGATATATTTTGGTAAGTGGTTCCCTTTGGGGACACAAGTATGGGAGCTATACTGCGCAGTAACACTCAAACGACAATATTAACATGATGTAACAGCAGCCGAGCAGTGTCTGGGGCTTAAGACCCAGTAGCAGTTTAAAAGAGGTTTTTTTTATTCATAAACTCTCACATTCACCGCCCGACTTCGCAACTAAATATTAAAACAATAAAATACACTACTCACGTGCTCCTCAATAACGGAGGCTTAGCACCACGCCACCAAACAACACAACACTATTAGGTGCACTAATGTAATATGTACTGCGCGATATCACTTGTTGTGTAATGAAAGATGTATATTATCTAATATGCTAATGCTTACAAATAAACGTTTCCATTTAAGGCTGCGTTTCGACCAGAGATGTGCGAGGATGTATTACCTAGCCTCGCTGATAATGTGTTGAATCGAGCGATTCTGTTAGTTCTCAACAAAAACATCCCTCACTATACATCCTACATTTCTGGTAGAAACGCAACCTAAATGTCATTTGGGTCTTGAAATTTATGTACTTTGTTTGTTATTAGATTCCTGTCTAAAGACTGAATATTTAGTATTATAAAACAGTTTGTAGTCACGCAATTTCCTCTGTAACTAGAGTTTGTCAACAATTAATTATTAACACGCTTCAAATGTTTAAGTTATAGCTAAGTTTGTTTAAGTGCTTGTAAATCTTTTAAATAAACAATACTTATTCAAATCAGCTGATGTTACTTTAGTATTGAATATTAAAATACTCATTTAGGTTAGAAATATTCGACCCTCGTAGCTTTGCTGGGCTAAAATATTTTTAAATGACAATAATTATATTTGTGACATCTTATATAAATGAATACATAGATTTTTACGTAATGCTCCAGATGGACAGGCAGACAAACAAAAAGTGCTATAAAGATCCCGTGAGTTTAAGTTTTTTAAATATTCATACATACATACTTAATTTTTTTATACATCTAGTGTAGATATATGAAATAAATAAATAAGGAGATTTTTGTTATAACAGTGATTTATATAATAGTTTGTGTTAAGCTTAAGTTTATTATGCGACAAGTCAATATAGAAATATAAAATAACATAACTAGGATATTCTGTTCATTAATCTTTAAATTATTTAAATATTAGAAGCAATATAAACTATATATTCTCTATCCCTCCTCAAACTGAGATGAGCTGTTTTTTAAGAATTATTTATTAAATTATTATTATTTTTTATTTTATTACCACTCGTACTTTAAATATTTTATCTATGACTATGCAATAAAAATACCTTGTTAAAAATACACTACGTAAGACGTAGCTCAGCTATACGTTGTAGCAGTGCTACGCTTGCATTCACGCTAAGCTACGAATCTGCTACGTTGCTACGCTTCTACGACATGGATCTACGAACTTAGATTTATGTTTTTTATACTACTCTTATTGTACTTGATACTTATAAAAACAAATAGTTCAAAACGATAAGGTCAACACATTTAAATACAATATAAAGGAATGTATATAAAAACATATTTTTGCACAATTTATGATTAAACGACAATTAAAAAAAATATTATTATTTAAAAATAAGTTCAGTGTTTTTATCGAAATAAACTATTAGTTTAAATTAAGTGAGTGAATGTCATGGCAAGTGGCATAATAATTTAATTGTTTTGACCTGGATAAAGTATTATCCCCGTTGGACAACTTATTACCAAAGAACACAACATTTGAGTAGTAAAGCCATCAAAGCAAAACAAGAGTATGTCGTTAGTATAGTACATTCTGTGCACATTAAAAGCTATTGGGGTTTTTATACGTTTCGGATACAGTTGATAATATACCCCGCGGCGCAAACGGCCACAATGAACGACTCTGGTTTCAATGCTGATAACAATATTTTTATTTTCATACACTTTATATTTCACGTTAAAATTATTTGCAAATAAATATTTAAGAACTATTTTAATTGGATTGATAAAAAATGATTTTATGTTTTATGTCGAACTATAAAACAATATAACAAACAGTTATTATAACACAAATGTAGTTAATATAACCATTAGTTTATTTTAGATAACTGTATGGAAAATTATTTTTAATTACGGTTGAGCCACATGTGGACCAGATCTACCCCCTCCCTTTCCCATCCCATTAATGCTGCGGTTCCACAGTAACCGCAGAATTCTTTTCTTCGCTCCCCTTCCTAACTCAACTTTCGAGGCGGCAACGCATCGGCAAAACAAGATATACTCTCTAGTTTAAGTCTAGGTTAGTCTATGTCCATATCCATCAGGTGGATCGTCTACATTTGTCCCTCATATATCATTAAAAAAATACATTACTAGAGTCCTACCTCTGCTTAGTACATGAAATGTGCGTCAATCACATATTACTGAAATATTAGTGTGTTAATATACATATTTTTCGGGTTAAATTATCGTCTATGTTACTCTCTCACTCATAGGCTATCCTCTGTACAAAATTTGGGGAATAAAAATAATCACTAAAACAATGCATTTTTAATATAATAGGTTAGGTTAGGTTTGAAATTTTGCCACATAATACTATAGTATAAAAAGACTACTAATAACAAAATTGAATATGCAAAATTCTTCTTCCATACAAAAGGGCGAAGATTCAAGTATCTTTACAAGAATAACCGGTATTTAATAACCAAACCAGCGAAGGGTCCACCTCCCGCAATACATTAACAATCATTAATAAACATTCATAATGTTCGCTATAAATAAATTATGGGCCGCATTTTATTAGAAGAATCGATTAAATTTAGACTTTCTGGGTAAAATATACGTCTCCTAATACAATGTCAGACAAAGGCTTTGTCGGTAGTTTAGCAACTTATGCCATTTATTATGTAACCTCCGGAGCAATGGGTGGTAAATAAATATGCGGAACCTTTTCTCGTCGCCTTTTAGCCGATGGTTTTTGGGTATAAATGACTTTAAAGTTGAACACTTTGTTGGCACATATTTATAGTTCAACTTAGAAATAGTGTAATAAGCCTGAAGGAGCTCAGAATACGAAATCACAAATAATCTCATTCGTTTGGATGTACTTTGATAGTTTTAAGGTAACATTTTTTTGTTGACATATTTTACCACTTATTATTATTATTATTTTTACTATAAATTATCTGTATATTGAAACGAAATATTAAAATTAAATATTTCGTTTTAATATACAGAATTAATTTTGGTTTGTATCATAAGTTTACTATCTTCTTATGTTTATCAACCGACTTCAAAAAAAAAGAGGTTATCAATTCGGTTGTATTTGTTTTTTATGTTTGTTACCTCAGAACTCCGTCATTTATGAACCGAATTGAAAATTTCTTTTTGTATTTTTTTTAGTAACTGATTCATATTACTATATCTTTTCAACAAAAAACAATTTAGAGAGTACTGACTTTAATGTTACGTTACGTTACGTTATGTTGCAACAGATGGTGTTGTTCCACTTAATGATCATTTAATATAGTAGTTCCATTAAATATTCAGAGATGTCGTTAGTGAGCACGACAAGGCAATTTAAAAACAACTTTATAAAGCGAGAACAACGACAGATAATAATTAATGTTTCTTAAAGCCTTTCAGTTCCTTGCAAAATAAGAACTTCCTTTTCTCTGTACATTTTGAAAACAATACAAATTACAATTTTAATTTAATTATAAAAGAAACATTTTTCAAATAAGTTCATAACTCAAGTTTTATGTTCAAAAGGATTATTAAGTGAATGAGTCGGAGAACGGCCAGAAAAAATTAAGCAAATGGAAGATGAATGGAAGGGCTGAGGGCTGACAGGTAAACGGTGAGGCGGTTTTTTATTTTTATTTTGCCCATTTTTACAAAAGGTTAATCAATCACGAAACAAAGCTAAGGGTTGAGGGAAACTTGCCAACTTTACATTACCATTTTGATAAAATTAATAATTTATAAGACAAATGTTGTATATCTACACCATTTATTTAATTTCACCACCTCGCTGATAACTATTGGGTATCTAAATATGAACAAAATTTCCGTTAGTCACTTCCCTATCCCTACTTTTTCATAAGACATGGCAGATTTGATAATTGTTCTTGTGTTTCTTGTTTTAGACTGTTTTTAACTTAAACTTCACCTACAACGGTATATAATTAGTAATCACCCAGTGGTTATAAAAAATATAGAATGAACCGTAAATCAAATTCAATATGTCGTAAGCCTAAGATTTAGTTAACATAAACCTTTTTTTTTGTTAACCCGGAGGAATCTGCTTACAGATATCTCTCCAAGCGGGGACTTGGGAAGGATATGCGGGGTTGCACCGAATCTACCGAACTTAACATAAAGTTAACTTAACCTGTAAGTTACTCGCGTGGTACCTTAATTGCAGATATCTAGCAGCAACACAGTCAACAAGTCCTCCAAGGATGTGGTAGAAGTAAGCGACCAATATCAAACGCTAGCCTATGAAGTGATTTTAATTTACCCCTAGTAGATGGCGCTGGTCTCGGCCCTAAAATATCTTTAAGAGATAAATTCAAAGAAATTAATATATTGACTGTTGCTTCACAATATATTTTTGAAAATGTTATGTATGTACGTAAAAATATTAATGATTTTATTAGAAATAGTGACTTGCATGACATCAATACTAGGAACAAACACAAACTTGTTACTCCTACTTCTCGATTGAGTAGAATTAGTAATTCTTTTGTTGGGCGATGTGTATGCTTTTACAACAGGATCCCAGAAAACGTTCAAAATTGTTCTATAGGAAAATTTAAAAAGTTAGTTAAAAAACGTTTGTGTGACAAAGGCTATTATAACATTAAAGATTTTTTGGAAGATGTCACGCCTTGGGAATGATGCGTTCGCTCCAGGCTTTCTCAATGTATAAATATACTTGTTATAAAAATTGGCGTTTAAAAAATCAAAGATAAAAAAAGGAAAATATCCAAAAGAAACAGTCCCGCTGAGTTTCTTGCGCCCATTCTTCTCAGGTCTGGGTTAGGTCGTTTCCGAAAGGGTGGTAGATTTCGACGTTCAATAAGAGAATGTAAATTCCAACATTGAATAAAAAATTTTGACTTTGACTTTGACTTTGGCGTCCCGATTATTCGTTAATCGTTTACTCGTTCCCGAGATATAAATAGATCTATTACAGATAGAACATAATATTATACTTCCAAGAAAATAAGCTTATTTAAACAGAAACAAACAATATGATAGATACAAAGTAGACGGAAACTTTGTTCTAATGAGAGTCCATTTTCGCGGAACCATAATAACTGTGCTACACAAGATGCCTTATAATTTATAGTTACTGCGGCGATTCTTCGCGGCTCTGTAACTGGATAATATTCACTGTTCTTCAAGCTATAAACATGAAAACTAAAACTTTGACTACCCTACTTATTACTTACTATCTGCCCGCTACTTTATCGACGGAATCTTTTAAAATTTATTTCAGAGTGAAGTAATAGACTTTCTATCAGAGAATGAGAAATATATGATACCCATTACTGCGCAGCATACGTATACGCATGTAATTTATACAAGAAGCCGGGCATCGGTTTGGACATGCGGCCAAAATGTAGGGTTAAAGGCCTGTTATATATAACGCTCTCCTTTGCTGCCCGAACACTATCTATTATAGATAACTAGCTGACCCGACAGACGTTGTCCTGTCTTAACTATGAGTATTGGTGAAATGACTGACAGTTATGTCATTAACGTTACGTTAGAAAAGTTAATGGTCGTTAAGTTCTCTTAAATTCTCTATTTTTTCGAGCAACTTTTCTAGTTTTTTCTTATATAAGAACCTTCTTCTGACAGTAACAAAAACGACAAAAAAGTATTATCGAAAGCCGTCCAGCCGTTTAGGTTTAGGCGTGATCTCGTGACCAAGGGAAACAGGGATTCATTTTTATATATAAGATAAAGTAAACTTACGTGAAACTCATGAAAGGTGTTCTCAACCCTGACACTATAATACTAACTTCCATGTGCACTGCGCGAAAATACTAGGGAGACTGACTCTAATCTATCTCAATAAAGGCATTATATTGTCTACAAAAAATACTCTAGTTATGTTTAAAACTAGGACAGTTAAGCTTGTAATTATGATCAGAGTTGAGATGATAATGTGACCAAGTTTGTGATATGAATATAGTTTGGGTGTTCACCAACAGTTCACAAAGTTACGATCGTGTTTATGATCTGAAAATGCAGTGGGTACTTTAACTTTAATTAGCTAAAGTCAAGCTAAGAAATTGAATTTTTGTTAAGAACTGCACTAAAAAATTCGGCCAAGTACGAGTCAGATTAGTAAACTGAGGATTCCGTACAATATTTGTTATACAAACTTAACTTTGCCGTTGGGGAAATGTAGTCCCCATACATTCACATAGGTCACGGTCAATTTACCACCTTAAAAAAATATTTTTTGTTGTACTTTACCAGATCCCGATTAGGGAACTATTTAATAGGTTTTAAACCCCTGTGAGTATTAAATATTCATAAAATATATCTTTTGATTGCGTTGATTTAGAATTTATAACTTTATCGCAGCTCCAAGAGATTGAATATATATAAGTATTTGATATTAATTACAACCTGACATCTCGTTTCAAAAAAATCGTTAAGGGTTTCTTTTTTATTTTAAGGTTTTTTGCCCGTGAGGGGACGGGTTAGAATACAATTCCCCTCTGCCGCTGGGAGAGCATCTCGTAAGAGCCGAGTACCCTAGCACCCCCTTGGTGTTAGAGGATTTGTTCCTCGACTAGCTTGCGACCACCAGCATGCAAATCCGACCGCCAAGTGTCTCTGACGCGTTCCGGCCGAGCCGCATGTGGGCCAGATCTACCCCTCCCTCTCCCATCCCATTACTGCTGCAATGAACACAGTATTTTTGCTCGGAGTTCATTGAATCCGCAGCAGTTCTCTCTTCGCTCCCCTTCCTCATTCTATCTTCGAGGCGGCAACGCATCGACTAAACAAGAGAAACCCTCTAGTTATGTCGATGTTCATGGGCGACGGTGGCCGCTTTCCATCGGGAGGACCGTCTGCTTGTTTGTCCCTTGTCTATCATGAAAAAAAAAGGTAAAGAACCCTAAATATTATTTTATTTGTAAAGTACTCCTTTTATAAGTAAAGTAAATAACTGGTAAATTTTCAAAAAATGTTTACCTCTGACACCCATAACACACATCATGGGCTAGCTAAAAATATAACACTCCGCCATCTTACCATCCACCATATTGGAATTAGAATTACTTAGCTTACCCTGTATTAACATCCAATCTAATGAATACATATAAAAACACGATACACCAAGTTTAATAATCATACGGCTCATAACAAATATAAATCGTTCACATTCTGCAACAAGAACGGCTCGTAATCGAATCGAAATTGCATTTTTTTAATTCCGATTCTTTCAATACGTCGCGTCGGTCTCGATTGATTGAACTGCAACAGCTATCGATATCGATATCGATGTATTACTTGTTTTAACTGGATTTTTCACGTGTCATTTTTATTGCACTGATTCTTTACTGATAAAAGGATGAAGCTGTTTTATATAAAGGTCGTAAAAAGAATTTATTTTGAATAAAACTTTATTTTACGTATAAATATTCATTTTAGAAATGAAGAAACTTTCTTTGTTTGCCACCCAATATTAAAATAAAATAAAGCATTATAGAGCTAGCACCACGTTTTTAACACATGTACCATTTTAGACAATTTATTATAGTAAATTTGTTCAGGACAGTGAAACGAAACGTTTTATTTAAAAAATCTACCATCTACCCTTACGTCTATCCTTCTTTCTTATTCGCACGCTGCTTTACTTTTTTACAGACTTTCAATTAAATAGAAGACCAAAGTTACTTATTTACATCTAAGAAACTTACAGATTAAATAACTTCTAGTAGCTACAACTAGTAATCTACTAACACGTAGTGGCCTGTGGCTCTCATATAACTGTCATGATGTACACGGTATTGTACTGTTAAATGTATGAGTGAATGAATGAATAAATGGTAATATTTAAACAACTTAGAAATCTATGTCCTACACTCTGAGAAACTTAGTGGAAAAATATACGTAATTTCTACGTTAGCAATATTGTTTATAAATAATTATTAGCGGGTACTTAATTTTATCTCATTTTGAGTAGACAATGTATGAGTAATGTACTATATTATTTTATTATTTGGTAGCGAGGTAAGAGTTTGTGTATACTTGATCTCAAACCCCAGACACTGCTCGGCTTCTTGCTCCCATACTCTTAATAACAAGTTAAGATTTTCATGAGTTACACTTGTAGAATAGTTCCCGGTATTTGTATAGTGTACAATTTGTGAGTTACGAATAGTTGAAGTATCAAAGTTAAGGGCTACTTAGTTTTGGTGTCTTTGAAACTTTAAACGAGTATGACAGGGGAGTACTGAACTTCATAGTTTACCCTAAACTTGTAAAGATTGCAATTTACCGCATTAATTGTCAAAATAATCTACAAACGTACCTTCATACAATCTTTGATCCCCTTTCTCTCTCTGATCGCTATACTTTATATTTTAATTTTCACATCAACATAATTTACATATTATGACTATTTCTCTAATATCTCCTATTTCAACATTATTCAATTAATTTTTAGGGTTCCGTCCCTTAAAAGGAAAAAAGAAAGCCTTATAGGATCACTTCGTTCTCCGTCTGTCTGTCCATCTGTCAAGACCCTTTTTCTCAGGATCGCGTGGAGGTATCAAGTTGAAATTAATATCAAATATTCAAGTCTGCGGTCTCTTGCGGCTGGCAAGCAATCAAACTTCTAAGTCCACGCATTTAACAGATATGACCGTTAATGTCACTCACTTATATAATTATAAGGTACTGCTCAATAACCTAGCGTCGTAAAATTTAAAACTGTTAATTTTTTTCTACTTCACTAGAAAATTAACTTTTTTTGACTGTTACGCAAGACCCTTTTTCTCAGTATTGTAACTTGGAAGGATGTTATCTGTTGAAAAGAAACGGTAGCTTACCAGTTGATATTTTCAAAATAACCTTTTGATTACATACTCGGTTGAATAAAATGTAATTTTTTACTCTCAGAGATAACTTCATTTAAATTTCATTTGTTTTATACTTCACAAACTGAGTGACTGAGGTCTCTTTTACTAAAAATTCAGTTTTTTTTAATTCAGAAATTAATATTTTTATACTCAGTTGTGGTTGATGGATGGATGTACAGTTTTGAGTTCTACGTACAACGAACTAACAAATTTTATTTGCATGCTCAATAATTTATTAGGCATCGCTAATATAGATACATCACAAAAGAAACGAACTATCAGAAAACACTAATAAAATATTTTTAAAAATACGTTTGAATACTATAAAATGCTTAAAAATTGTTATATATATATATATATATATATATATTTTCGTGGCTTAGGTATAGTGTAGGGGATTTAGCCACCAACCAGCAAACCAGCTCTAGCTATGTAGCCACATCGCTATCTTACCACCTAGTCTACTATAATGTCGTGAAATTTATTACTTATTAAGTAGCTAAAGTAATAGAATTTAAATAGCAACAATTTCAAAAAGTATCAAGCAATGACTGCGACTCAGAGAAATTGGAAACAGCAAATTGTATTTTAAACCCATCCCCACGGAGTAAAAGTTCCATTAAAGCAAGTAAAGTACCAGTGACACATTAACATACAAACAGCTTTTAAAACGAAACATTTTATGAAGAAACGAGATCGGAACAAGTATTTCATTGCATTTGAAAATCAAATTCATTCCGGGATTCTCACAATTATGTTTCTCTTCTAAATTGTCTTAGCACTTTGTCAAACAGACGGAATACATACATACTAAAGAGAGGATTGCAGTAACGCGGGAATTATAAACCAGTACACTAAGAGTTTTACGTAGTCGCTAGCGAGATACGTTAATTTTTGTTTAGCTACACAAACGACTTATCACAAAATAAAAGGCCCGTTTGGACATTTGTTTTCATGACTTAATTAGTACGACTCGGTACTCGATACTCACGGTAAATCGATTCGAGTTTGCATGAGTATTTGATCGATTTGAATATGCATTGTAAAGTACATTGGATTAAAGTTCTTTTAAAAATTTAACTTAAACTTTGATATTGTAGATATGTATTTTGAAATGATACAATGTTACGAAATGTCAATTTTGTACTTTTAGTCTCAAATGCGAGTAAGGTATCATTCACAAAACCTCCCCCACCATATCCGCCGTGGCAGATGTAGACCTTTTGCTATTGGCACTTTTGAGCAAGATGCCTTGGTATCGTCCGTCCACGACTGAGGCACGGTATGATTCGAGTTCAGCCAAATCTCATAATTTTCAGTAAAGATCACTACACAACCGGTGAAATTAAGTAATTAATGAGCCTAAGCACAAGTATAAATAAAACCAGCCAAGTGCGAGTCAGCCTTAAAAAATAATATCTTGATCAATCTAGTTTATTTTTTAACCGATTATTAATAGTCTGTGGAGAATATGAAAAAATCATTATGCACAGCACTTAGCCGAATGGGCGGTACCCATCTATGAAAAATGTAATTACCTTCAGAACATTTCGATCGGTAAAAAATAGAAAACTTCATGGGCGTGAACTGCCAAAACGGGCTTTTTATTTTGGGATAACTTTAGCTGCATGATTATGCAGAACGTGTAGCAGAAACATTAGGAAAAGGTCTAAAATACACTAATTCATTCAATCAGTTGAGTTATTTTTGAATGAATGACTCCTTTCTAACACACACACACATATTTAAACATACAAACTTTTACATTTATAATATTAATTAACACACTATTAGTAGAGTATATGAAATACAATGTATAATGTTAAAAAATGAAGAAATATCATAAGATGAACTTTTACTACAAGACTACCTAAGCTTGAAATTTGAATGCAAGTTTGCAAGGTCTTCTCATAAGACGTCTACGCTGATCGACTTTACTACTTAGTAATATCTATAGCAGCAATAATATCAAGTATCTATAATGAGGATGATACTCTACTATAAAATCATATATTTTGATCTATGATTATTAGTCGTCAAATTTACGTAGAGCTATCGGTTTAGAGCTATATTATCGAACTTGCCCCGAAAGCTTAAAACCCTTAAACGGTGTTTCCAGTAGACCACAAATTCTAAAGGTGTTAACGTAATTTAACTCAACTTTGGTAGTAAACGACTTAGACAAACTTCTAATAGTAGAGGCATTAAGTTAACGGTACAGTTATTTGACGCTCAGCTAACTCTCGTGTTAGGAATTTTTGATATGCAGCGGAAATAATGGGGTTTATTGTTGACATACATTTTTCATACAAATTCACGAAAAAGTGTCCGAAGTTTGCACAGCATCCTGTTATTTATGGTGTTGGTAGCATTGATATGAGTAGCATTATTACTTTCTTGAATGTTGGACAACTGATAAACTCTAATTAAGGAAGTGGGGATTGCAAAATAAATACGCCGTCACAACAGAATAAATATTATTACATCGCGAGTATTCTAGCAGCAATGCTGTTAGTTTGTCTAAAGTATAGCCCCCAGGAGGATATTCTAGTCAACAAGCCGTCATACTGTTAGTCTGCGTATACACTATAACTCCTTTTAATTAACATTATCTATTATAATAACTTCCTATTTTCCTCTCGTCCTTATGGTATGGGAAAATTTTAGGAAAACTCAGGACTATTGAACTTTCGCGTGTTTGACAGTTTCTGCGTCGTAAATGTCATTTAACACTTATTACAAAGACTGTGAGGGTTAGTGAGTGACTGCCACATTCAGAGATGTCAAATGGTTACTTAAGTCGCTCTTAATTATAAATTAATCACTCCTAGAGTCAGTTAATAATCATTTAGCTCACCTAATGATTATTAAACTTAAGTCTAGCAAAACCTTCACTTAACCTCGTTAATGAGTGATTAGACGAAAAATCTTCGTTTGGAAAAGTCGTACTTTTTAGATTTTATGGTTTTTTTCCAATCTGTCTGCTTACACTCTAAAATCGATCGCTTTTTGACGAGTTACGTCAATAAATAATTCTCATCTGCAGTAAAATTAGCCTACCTTCTTAAAACGAATATGAAGAAAGGTCCTTGAATGACTATTCGATTAATTAACTTTCTTTTTCCACATATTTTTTTACCAATTTACCTTAATATATTTTTATTTATATTATTGTTACTTTATTATTAATTAGGAAGTCTTTCAAATTTCAATTACAGTTAGGTTTGCTTTTAAACCCAAAAAAAATTTTAATTGACTATTTGATATTCTAAATTTATTTATTGATGACACATGAGAATGTTTTCATAGGAAAAAAAGACAAAAAAAATCTTTATAACATTTTTGAGGTAATATCTATTTTTTCCATCTTTTACTAAAAACTAACTGTAAAACAACTTATTTATGAATATTACATTTAATTGTGTTTTTTAAATGAATTTACTTTTTGAAAAATTAAAAACCATTTTTTTTAGTTTGGCCACACCAAGACAATTTCATTATCTATGTAATGATAAAATTTTGTCTCTAGGATGTTCCTACAATTAAAAAATTTAATAAAAATTTATTATGTAACCGTTTGCCCTAAAGTATCTCTGAGTGTGGCAGTGAGTAAGGATGCGAGCGAGAGAGTGGGCGAGTGAGTGAAAGAAATCGTGAGTGCTGGTGTGTGGTGTGGCTGAATAGGCGAATGGTTATGTGAGTAAGTAATTTTTATAGCAAATGTGAGTTTGAGATCTGCCTAAGAGTTAGTGAGCATGTGAAGTCGTAGCATATAGTCTATAGGTATATTTACACTAGGAAGATTAATACAAAGTTGTATAATGAGTTTATTATTGACACAGCTAAGTGTTTACTAGACAACAATGTTTAGTGATGAATATTTGACGTGTTGTGATGATGTGACGTCATAAATTAAGATTGCAGTTTGGTAATAAATTAGTAGGATTGTTACTTTGTTGTCAATGAAAACCTTAATAATGTAATCTATCCCAATATATCTAAAGCTGTATTTTAAGTGACTGTACGCAGCAAACATTTTAAGTAAAGTAGTAGTGTAGTTTAGTATGATAGGTCTCTCTTATCGAAGTTACCATCAGGTGGGTCGTCTGCTCGTTTGATCTTTAACTGCCATAAAATAAGACGTCAGACGTCATCCTTAAATCTATTCCTGGATCACAGGTCCCCTACAACTAAACAAAATAATATTCAACAAATATCATTTATAGATTGTTATCCTAATGCCTAATACCTGAATGTGCTAAATTTAGCATAATCAAATATTTTACATGCGCAATATTGGATCGGCTTCGAATTTCCATTCTAGATAGATTTATCTTTAGAGATTATTAGCTAAAATTAATTTGATAGGTATTGTTGGATGGGTTTTGTGTAGAGATTATTGATATTAATTCTGTGACTTACTGACATTTGACAGTCCAAAGGGTTAAAAGATTTATAGATCAAATCATTATTCTACTGACAGATTTTAAGAAATTACTAATCGTATTGTATTGAAGTTATTATACGAGACAAATAATTTATATTAATTCAGAAATTTAAAAATAAATATTTTATAGTACCAGTCCCATTCTCTTATGTCTAACATCAGATCAGTCTAAAGATATCATGGATTTCTAATTTTCCCGGTATTTAAATATATAATCGTTTGATTTTTTACGTGTTTACTCGCTATCTCGCACACCTCAACCTCACGAACTGAATTCTCATCATATTCCCACTAATTTACACTAAACGTTAATAAATTATGCACTTAAACCTTCCTTATGAATCACTATACAATGGTGAAAACCGCATGACAAATAATTCAGTAGTTTTTGAGTTTATCGTGAATAGACTGACTGACGCAGCATTGATAGGTTTACCATTTGTCATTTGGTTTGTCATTGGTAGTTAAATAAATGCTTGTAATAAAAAGAAATATATTATTAAAAGAGATGTACCCATTATATTTTTACATGAGCACATAAATCGCGTTAAAAGATTAAAAATTTAAATCAGCATCAGAATATATTAGTTCGAGGGTATTTTGGCACAGCTCTGGTCGGATCCAGGCTGACACGTAGGCTATGCCTCAATCTGTGACGTTTTATGGCCGAGAAACTACGTTAGGAATTTTATGTGGCTCCCGGCTCTCTGGTTTAACTGACTTCCTGTGTAAATACTCGTAAAATTATATCTTAAATGCTAAAAGGATAATTAAGCGTCATCTTATATAGATTACATTTTTTTCTAGAACAAATTGCAGATGATTTCGCAATTTGTTCTAGAAAAAAATGATGAGAGATACGAGCTTCTACAGCTTGTAATGATGGGAAAGGTAGTTGGAAGAAGAGGTGTTGATCGCAGAAAAAAGTCAGGGCTACGCAACATCCGAGAATGGACTGGAATTGCGAGTGCAGCAGATCTCTTTCGCCTCGCGAAGAACAAGAAGGAGACGTGGTGATGAAGTGCATGTCGAGCTGTGTGATTCGTTATGTCTTTGGGAATTAGTCATATAAAAATTAAAATGTAAAAAATAGTGATATAGCGATTAAAATATGAAATTAAATCTAAATACACGTGTTAAAATCACAAATCACAACTACCTATTTCAAAAATAGTAATTGTTTAAAAAAAAGGAGTTTAAAATATTTCAGTGGATGATTACAATAAGGAGGAAATCTTTTATAGAAAATGCAAAATACCTTGACCTCATTTAATTTTTCGCATCGCTATTGTAGGTTCTGTTTCTATAAGTCTATTTTCCAACTATGCATCCAAGTATACAAGTCTACCGTACCTGGCATCTAGGTTTACTCGTAAACTATATTTCAAACCCTGACGTTAGTGACCGGACTAGTACATTACCGATTTTATGTTTCTCTCAGCTTCGTTCTTACTCGTACTGAATTAATGCTAGAAAAAGAACTTTAAACTGCATTACGTATTATCTATATGGAAGCTATACTGCACAGTAACACGTAAAAGATAATAATAATATGCACCTACGGGAACCGAGAATTATAATCCAGAAACACTCACAAAATACTTCACAATGGGGTCCACAGCTTTTATGGTCACTCGGTGGTCAGCTTCGTTTGACAACTGGCACTAATTTATCTAATCTAAATTATTTATAAATAGATAATCAATACTAATATATAAAGCTGAATAGTTTGTTTGCTTGAATCCACTAATCTCAGAAACTGTTAGTCCGATTTAAAAAATTCTTTCAGTGTTAGATAGGCCATTTATCGAGGAAGGCTATAGACTATATATCATCATGCTAACACCAATAGGACCTGAGCATCATGCGTAGGAAGTCGCGCGGGTCGAGTAGTATGTAATAAAATAATAATATTCAAGTCGTCCAATACTGTAGGACTGCGTGTATTGAATAATCCATATTTAACAAAAGTTAATATTCTAAATGAAATAGACACAATCAAAAATCAATCCAACAAGTCACGTACTAATATAATACAACTGGAATATAATGCTCACTCCCAACGCTCACAATCGTTGACCGAGGAAACTGGTCACACCGCAAATGGACCGCAAAATTGTACAGAACCCGCGACTGGACAACCATTTCAGCGGACGTTACTGCACTTTAGTTTGCGACTAAATCCAACACCAAATCAAATATTTAAATGAGAACAAATTGTTGTTTAGGGATAGAATTGTTATCTTTACAAAGATAAACTTTACTAGTTTTAAAACTAGTAAACAAATATTACATTGCCACAGTATCTTAACTGCTCTTAAAACTGAACTTTTATTTGTTTTCAGCCCAATTTATTAGGAAAAGATTAATATATTATACAAACAGTTGTTATATATTTACCCGTTCTGTGCACTTCTATATATAAAACAATATGCAGAGTTAGATCGATTGAATGAATTCTGTGTAAAATATCATTATGGTTAACATTATTTATATATTACTAGCTGACCCGACAGATATTGTCCTGTCTTAATTATGAATATTGAATTCGAATTGCCTATCAAAAGCTTACAATAGAAAAGTTATAATATGCTCGTTAAGTTTTCTTAAATTTTCTAATTTTCCGCGCAACTTTCTTAATGTTTTCTTACATCTCCTGACAATAACAAACAACAGAAAAAGATTTAGCGAAATTAGTCCAGCCGTTTACGCGTGATGCCATGTCCAAGGGAAATAGGGATTCATTTTTATATATAAGAGTAGCTGACCCGACAGACGTTGTCCTGTCTTAACTATTCATAATATTGAATTCCAATTGGCACGCAAAAGCTTACATTACAATAGTTAATATGGTCGTTAAGTTTTCTTAAATTTTCTAAGTTTCCGCGCAACTTTTTAAATTTTTCCTTCCATAAGAACTTTCTCCTGCCAATAACAAACACAACAAAAAAGAATTAGCGAAATCGCGAGGACAAGTCAGCTAGTAAAAAATAATAATGAAGACATAGTAATGAACATATTTTTCATTAGTAATTATTATAAAAATAAACTATGACTTTACTAATTGTAAAAAACATCGATTCTAACTTGTCAGTCTTTCCGTTGTATTTTTAATATTTTTTATTCTCGTAGTGTTGGTTAGCCTATTTATCAAAGAAGGCTATATTATACTACCTATACTACTACCTACTACGACCCATAGAAAGCGAAGCATCAATGAGTTTCCATTGCAAACGCTGCGTAAACGGCGATAAAACAAAGTCTAGTCTAATCCATACAAATAAATAAAATTGGAGTGTCTGTTTGTAATATTAAAATAATCGCTTACTGAGTGCATATGGATGTATACACGGTACATATACTAAAACAATATTTTTTCCATTTTCTGTCTGTCTGTTTGTTCCGGCTAATCTCTAAAATAGCAAGACCGATTTTGACGAGACTTTCACTGGCAGATAGCTGATGTAACAAGGAGTAACTGAGGCTATTTAACATCTCGCTACGACCCATAGGAGCGGAGCAATATGCGAACGAAGTCGCGCGGGTCGGCTAGTCTTAAATAAAGTTCAATAAGCGGGAATAGTTGGGTAGTATGTTGAATGTTTATACATTATGCATGACACGGTGTGTGAGAGAGAGGTGTAATTATGAGTTGCTCTTGTAGACGTTTCGATATCCTTATACGTTGAGAAAAGGTTTTTCTAGTGTATCGATTTTATAACTATTTATTTATTGCCATATCATCATAAGGTAATTTCCCAATATTCAATAAGTCACACTGGCTAGTGTCATGGATATACATTCATTTCTAAAACAATAATTCTTTAAACTCGAGCATAAAATACAGCCCTGGATTTAAAGACTACGATAAAATAAAAATCTATAACCCGACCACGTAAAAAAGTGGTCTGAAAAAAACGAAACAAGAAAATAATTCAGATAGAAACACAGAAATGCATCGGTATAAAAATGATCAAGGTAGAACCGGTAGTGGTCTAACTTAAACTTTATTTTTTTATTTAATAGTTCTCCGTTTTTCGATCGAGATAACTTTTATAATCTTATATTGTAACATAATGTTGGTTTTTATTTGCTTAAACGAGTGAATAACTGCAACGACAGGACCGCGCGGACTATACGACCGCATTTTAAACATATATGTTGACATAAACAATAACATATATATACACATTTGTAATGTACTCGCCAAGACCTTTCTTTTGATACCAAACACGTGATAATTAGCTCATTTTAATTTTTTTCGAGGTTATTATCTGAGGTATAATTTCCGTTATAAAAAAAAAATCAAAAAATTTTATAGCCTACGTTACCCGTGCCATTATTACGAATCTATTGACACCTCATTCATGAAAATTAGTTCAGTAGTTTAGGCGCTAAAGTGGAACATACAAACATACATACATAGATACATACATAGCTTCCCAATATCATAACCCTTCCTCTTGGCTTCGCCGTAGTCGGGTAATTATTATTGTGACACGACAATTTTTTATTTTATTTCAAACGTAAGTACTGTTATCTGTTTAACAACATTTGTTTTTAACCTTACGTGCGAGAGAGACGGATATAATATTCTGTATATAGAAGTGAACGAGAACAGATGATTGTGGAGCTTCTTCAACAGTGTAGTTGATTTGTCTTTCTAAAAAATTAACTTTGGCAGATCATAGGTGTTTTACTTTCCAAAATATCATAAATGATATCAATTAATTACCACTTACCATTATTTGTTAATTAAAAAGGAGTTGTTATCTATAGACAGACTAACAGTATGACGGCTTGACTAGAATATCCTCCAGGGGTTCTACTCGCAATCCATTTATAATTATTCCATCGTGACGGAGTATTTATTTTGCAATCCCTACTTCTTCAATTGATATTTATCAGTTGTCCAACAATCACGAAAATAAAATACTACTCAAATTAATGCTACCAACATTATAATTAACAATAGCTAAACCATTAATAGATTTCAGTACAGAAACCTATTAATAAAAGCAATAGGCTAAAAATAAAACTTTCGATACTTTCTTGCGTGCAATGTATTATGTTCGTTTCTATCATAATTCAATACAGAACACGCACGTAAAGAAATGTCATCATTATAGTCATGAAGGGTATATCCCTCGTGAAGACTTCGATAATATTTCATTTCACTGTTATCTGAAACTTGCAATATTAACTACTATGGTTGAAAAACAAATTTTGAACTATGCCTGTCAACTGTATATATATATAACAGGTTAAGGATGTTTTTACCCACAAAATCTCAATCTGCTTAGGTATCAAAAAGAGTTTAAAAAGCAAACTTTATTTGTAAGAAATATTTTCTATTTTTAAGCCTTAGTAAACAGACGAGATTATAGTAATTTATGACAAAAATAATACACAAGTTTATGGGTTCAGCAGATATGGTAGGATATTCTAAACTCATTTAATTATCATCTACTATATACAATGTACAAAATAAAATTTGAATATTTATCTTAAAGGACGAATGTAATAAAATTCAAGTTATCAAAAAAAACATAATAATAACTTAAGAAATTTAAAAGATACACAAACTTACATTTTACTTAGGTCTAACAAGAACTATGGAATGATTACATATTAGTAGTAAGTAAAATAATTCTACTTAACACAACCAACACACTCCAACTATATGTCAGAACAGAGAGACGATTTGAATGAATGAATAATCGAATATCACGATTCTGTAGTTTTTGGACAGGAACCCAGGCAGTGCCTTGGACTTGTGACCAAGGTGTAGGCTTAAGGAATCCCTTTATGTAATTACGACACTCACCTCCACTGCCCGGTCTCACTTTCTGTCTTAGGTAAGTTAACCTAACCTAAGGTTGTGTTAACACATCTAAGTGCAATGTAGGGACTCACAATAAATAAGACGTAAGAACTCACATGATCCTTAGTCCGAGATGTCCAATATCGGTGATGCGACACACTATTTGTTACACTTCAACTCCAGGTGATGTTCACTCAAAGAGACTTGTCGAGAGACTAAAGAGTACTGCGTCTGTCGGGGAATATAAAGGGACTTGACAATGGCAGCAATGCCCCTCCACTAGTGGGGAGAAGTAAATCAACAAAACGGAAACGCATAATCTTTTACTCGATTGAGAGTGTTATAAATCTTTGAATATAAAAATCGCGTCGGAAGTGACAATTAATTTTCTTTATCATTATTCTACTCTAATTATAGCCTGACACGGCCTTCACTATTATCCTACCCCAACTATACCCCGACATATAATATATTATAATCTATATTAGGTACTTATTGTAAGCTACTATAGCACGAACTCACAAGTCGCACATAAACCGAATTAGTTTTCGTGACTTTTATTTAAATTGTTAAATGTAAAATTATGTTTTTGCTGTAAACTTTAAATAAATAAAAATCTGTTTATTAAGCCTTCAAAATGAATAATCACCATATTAGTTTCCATGTAATATTACCAAAAAATTTAAGGTTTTAACCCAGTAGTTTAAGTCAATTTATTTAGTCGTGTTTCTTATAGATGATATAAAACACAAATCCCTAAACCAGTCCCACAATAACTCACAACACATCGCGGGGACGGGGGACGCTACCACGCACGCACGAGACATATAGCAACAGGGTGGTAAATTACCATCATTTGAGCTGTAAAGAGATCATCCCTCATGCAGTCTTCACCAACTTTTCATCCCGCTATCCTTTATCCGTTATCCGTTATCGAAGAGCGTGTAACTCGCGTTGAGCTCACGTAAGCGCGAATAAATCTAACTGACAGCTCTGGGTGAATTGTGAGATACCCACTTCAGAATTTAAATTAGCTTTACCTGCTTGATGTCTGTTTTTGTCCTTAATAATGCTCTAGAATCTAGACTTTGAGTTATGATTATTCATTTTACTGTAATAGAATTTACTCACAACTTTGTGGTAGCAACACTACACCAGCTACTTTATTTTAAGTATTTCTGCATTTGTAAGATTATCTCAATTACTTATAACTTCTATCCACATTGTATTAAGAGTATGGGAGCTATACGCTTACACTTAATATGTAATCTAGATGATAAGATCTTGATCAAGGAAATCTAACAGTTAAACTAAGTTAATTAATCTAATGTTGGCAACTCCGTTTATAAATTAGTGTTCGAGGGTAGTTCCTTTCATATTATTTCAAGTATAACTCACGTGTAGATAATATATAATCTTTAGAGTGTAAATGGAAGTTAGTATTATAGTGTTGTGATTAAGGTCACCCTTCTTGAAGTCCACGTACTTTAACTTTATTATCTACTATAGTTAATATTTGGTCGAAAGGTAGCCTCAACCTAGTTTTATACACAGTATAAAAAAAATTGATTAAAACCTTTAAACTAGTACGATTTTAATGCGGTTTCCATCAATAGACAAAGAGAAAAAAGGAAAAAGATTATATATATTAAACATGCATGCAGACAAACCGTAGATTGCAAAAACGTATCCGTAGAATACATTTGTGGAAATAGCGTCATTTGAATCCAATCTGAGAGGATTCAAAAGTTCCACTTCGTTAGAGACGTGACACGTTGATCAACCAAGCTGCGGCGGTGAGATTTCATTCAATTTCCTCTTTTAATATGCCACATGGTGCTGCTCCCTTCACTATGTATGTCCTTTCGTAAACGTCTATTTGTTTGTCTGTCCCACTTTTAACGAGCTATTTTATTGTTTTAATGTGATATTCAATTCGACATTATGTCAATGAAGAAAAGCAATGACTGGGACATGTTGCTATGCTTGCATCAAAACTTGCAATCCCTCGCCTATACAGGCTCAATCTCGGTACCATTAAGGTCACACTACGATTGGCAATATTCACTAAATTTTTTTTATAATAATAGATAAGGTGCAAACGAACAGATGGTCCACCTGATGGTAAGTGGCAACCATCGCCCATGGACATCGGCAAAACAAGAACCACTCTCTCGTTTTGTCGACGCGTTGCATTCTCGAAGATAGAGTGGGAAGGGGGAATGAAGAAGAAAAATGATGCGGATTCAGCGGACCCTAGGCCCTAATGGGATGGGAGTGGGAGGGGGTAAGTCTGGCTCACATGCGGCTCAACCGGAACGCGTCTATGGCACTCGGGGAACAGATCCCCTACCACCAAGGGGGTGCTGGGTTACTCGACTCTTACTCACTATCTATACGAAGTGAGTTGTCAATCTGCCGCTAATCTATTGAAAAAGAGACTATAAACTTGATCCGATGGAAGAATATTAATGCAAAATATTAGGCAATCAAATGTTGTCAACAGTCTCTATTATCCCGTGAGGGGACGGGTTAGAATATAATTCCCCTCTGCCGCTAGGAGATCATCTCGTACACAGCACCCACATTGGTGGTAGGAGATCTGTTCCCCGACTGGCTTGACTACCAGCATGCGAAGCGTTCCGGTCGAGCCGCATTTGAACCAGATCTATCCCCTCTTTCACCCATTCCATTAATGCTGCGGTTCCAGTGAATACTGGGATCTCGCTCGGGGTCCACTGAAACAGCAGCATTCGTCTCTTCGCTTCCCCTCCTGATTATATCGAGATACTCTCTAGTGTTGTCGATGTACATGGGCTACTGTCCATCAGGTGGACCGTCGGCTCGTTTGTCCCTTGTCTATTATTAAAAAAATATTACTAGCATTTAAAAAGTTGGTTACTAGTTATTATAATATAAATTACTAATGTTCCTGGAGATCATGACCTAACATCAAGGTATGACAACCGACTGAAAATTCCTACTAGTAAGACCAGGTATTATGGCGATTCTTTTACAGTAAAAGCTGTCATTCTGTGGAACGAGCTTCCTCGTTACATTCGTCAGTCTGAGTCTCTTAATATTTTTAAACGTCGTCTTATTGATTATTATTTAAATATCTAATTAACTTTTATTAATTTATGTATCAAGTATGTATTTTATATATGTATTATCTTATTTAGTGCATGTTTTACGTATTGTATGTATAATTAATGTATGTAGTATAAGTAAGTAAATCTATAAATATATATAATTTTAATATAGTTATTTTGTTATATTTTAAAATTGGTTTGCACCAGCCCGTTTACGTACTCCTCTATGAATTCCTCTCTCCAAGGGTTGCCTGGAAGAGATTGCTTTAGCAATAAGGCCGCCTTTGAATGCCTCTTAAAATTTTGTCTGTATTAATCTTATGTTTCTTTTTCTGAGTGTGCAGCAAAGTTTTTATCTATCTATCTATCTAGTTATAAATAATATCTTTCTGTTAACATTTGAGTACTATTTAAAAAGTTATTACTATACCATAAAAAATATTTAAATGTTTATTTGTTTGTTCATTCACTTGAATTTTCCGTATTTATATCGTTCATTCCACCGAAAATCCCTAAATTCAACCCCAGGTCGAGATTTATATAAAATGTAAACAGAAATAGAAAGTAAAGTGTGTCAGTTATTTAATGAAATAGTTGAACCCCCATAATAGAGTCAATATAAGGGGATAACATCGCATTTTCCTGTACACTACACATCCTGAAAGGTATTGCCTATTTTCCGAGCAATCGGCGGCTTCAAGTAAAACTCCCCTTCGTTAGGAGCGTGAGTCGTGACACGTCGTTTCGTTAAACCAGTCTCCAGCCCCCAGCCCCCAGTTTCCAGTCCCCAGTCTGTGGGAGACTTAAATTGGATTCTGCCTGCATTCCAGTCTATTGCCAAAATTTTGTTACGTTACTTTATAGATGAACATTAAAGAAGTATTAACAGTGAAATTTTAACTTAAAATAGTGTATTTCATTTACACTTGAAGCTTACACGATTTTCCTACTTAACATATGTCAAATAATCTACCAATCTGTTTGTCTGAAACTATCACCATCTCAGAAAGCAATTAACTGGTAAGCCGACAAGAAACTCAACAGTTGCTGTGCTCTATTCGTAATATTGTTTTACATACATACATGCATACAAAATTGGTTATTTCAATTAGACTTTACAAAGTACTTTTGATACGTCAAAATAGGTCAGTCTGTCAATTTGTCTGCAGCTACCATAAGCTCGAAATGCAGTTATCTGTTCAGAAGAAATTCAACTTGAGATTCAATGTAGTAGTCATAATGTAGGCAGATTTCATTATCACACTCTCTCAGGTTCTCAATGATTAGACAATTTTATAGCATTGAGACTAAACCTTATTTCAGGATAAAAAGTATCCAGCATATAAAATATATGTTTGCAATATTTCTTTTAAACCCGCTGAACTATTTGTGTAAACAAATATGGTCAATCCCACAGGATATCGGCTTTCTTGGGATAAGAAGAAATATGTGTAATGTTATAAGGTACTAGGGGCCCGTCCCAGCTTCGCACGGGTGGATAATTTTTTTTTAACATTTTGGATCCCGCATTCTGTCGCTCCCTCTATCGCCGCGTTACTCGCTGCGCTGCGAGGCATGCCACACCGCGCCGGCGGCCCGTCTGAGATTATTTTTTATTTATCTTAATATTTTTATTTCGTAATATCTTTTGACTGGAATGTCCGATTTCAATAATTCAAAAAGTAAATAACAGGTATTGAAACAGTCTTCATTACGAAATAATTTATTTGGATAAGAATTAATACAAAGTTATAGAAAACATGGTCTGATTTTGATAGGCATTTTTATCAACTTTTAAAATGTAAAAAAGTAGTTATAGTGACTTAACTACAATAGTTGGACATATGGTCTCGCGGAGTTTTTTGTAGATATTGATACGTTCTATAATATTGTAGAACATTTGTTTGTTCTATCATCAATACTTTTTGCAGCGCATGCGATGAAAGATATTTTATGGCTAATTTTTTTGCACCTTGTGTTGGTTTTAGTGAGAATTTCTGAGGATTTCTAATTTTTTCTTGTAATAAATATAGCCTATGTTACTCAGGGATAATGTAGCTTCCTAATGGTGAAAGAATTTTTGAAATCGGTTCAGTAGTTTTTATGTTTATTCGTTACATACAAAAATACAAATCTTTCCTCTTTATAATATTAGTATAGATATAGATATGTATGTAATCGCACATACTTGTAACATTTAAGTAGGTGAGTAGAATTAAATTAAAGTAAAATGAGGTTTATTTTAAAGTAACTTCTAATTTAGTTAAATTATAGATTGGAGAGAGAAATATTAGATTATTTATAAATGATTATACAATTGAATTGATGAAATAAATTATTATGTAATAAAAAATGTAATTAGATATAATTTAGCTAAAATTCTTTTTTAAACCAGTCCTAAAAATCCTAATATTCTATATCTAAACTATAAAATTACATTCAAATCTTTTCATCCCTTTAGTGTTTATACTTTCCTTCTATCCCGCAGGAACTATGTTTTTTTTCAGAATAAATATTATTATATGTAATAATCTAATTTATAAAGTATCATTATAAATTAAATTCAAACTTTTCTAGCCATTTTGAGTGATTGAGCTATCTAAACACAGTCAAAATTAATATTAACAGATTCACGTATATAAAGGTTGGATATGTAATAATTATCCCTTTACTCGGTTTATCATATACCTAAAAACTTAAAGTCTAGTATGAAAGGTTTAGCTATACTTTATTTTATTTCAGTAGAATTTTGAAATCCTTACAAAAATGGCACAAAATGATATTACAATAGCTGGAGCTCACTCAATCCCATTGTTGGATATACCGACAATATTCAGCATGTCAGTTTGAATAGGAAAATAGCTTGAGAGCCGAAAAAACTGAGTTTAATATATCATTTGGACTCGTTAGGCGACGTCAGCCCAGTCAGCTGCTCAATGGAAGAATGGAGGAGTGGAATGAATGGTTTCACGAGTACCTTTGATAGTGGAATCTACTTGGAGTGTTCTAGTTTTTAATGCTTATAGGAACGTGTAAAACTTCAAGGATTTTTGTTAGCTGGTATATATTTTTATTATATCTTTAAACCAATTTATGTACACTCTGATCCGGATACATTTCTCCAAATAGTTTCGCAGCAATGGGCAAATTACAAACACCGGTCTGTTTAGATTGCAACAAAAATGATGAGGTATTATTTCACATAATGGCTGAGTATGTCCGAAACGACTAAAAAGATCTAATTTTTACTTAGGCTTAATTGTAAATTGTAATTGTAATTGTAAAGTGTATTTTAGCAGCATTCTGGCCTGTCTAGTATCAGAGAAGGCCAGAACTGAGTCTGAGTTTCTGAGTTCAGAGTCGAATTTCATAATTATAGATAAAAAATTAAGAATGAAATGAAACATCCAATGAAAAAAAATTATAATTAAATTTTCAAAATATATACGATAAGAATACATATACATACGTATTTTAAAACCGTTTCGTGTAATAGCTACATGTTATCAAATATTATTAAATCCCAGCTCTTCTAGCATCGGCTATCGGCAAAACAGAATAGATATAATAAAAAGCGTCCACTGGCTGAGGAAGACCGCCGTATGCGGTTGAAACTGTAGTACCAAGTTACCATAACAATACAGGAGTGTCACCGTTTAAAACAGTTTTATAATCTAATTACCATGTAAGTTTCTATAATAAGATATGTCGGGGTATAGTTGGGGTAGGATAGTAATGAAGAGGACTTGTTGTTAGTCCCTACATTGTTAGGTTAGCCTTATGTTAACCTAACCTAAGACCAACAATGAGACCAGGCAGTGGAGGTGAGTGTTATGATCATTTAAAGGATATCCTTAACCTTGGTCACAAATCCAAGGCACTTCCAGGGTTCCTGTCCAAAAACTACAGAATCGTTAGATTCGGTCACATCATTCATCCAAATCGTCTCTTTGTTCTGACAGATATAATAAATCTCTTTTGGGATCTCTATCTCTCTTCTTCTTTCGCTCTCCAACACTCAATGAATGTCTTTTGCACTTATTATGGATTTCGTTGAAATTAATTCCAAAATACATCGAAACAACACCAAAAGTAAAACCAGAAATTAGAACTATAGGTACATTTATAAATCGGAACACGTAAACGTACACGTACGTCGCCGAAATTTCAATAATGGCTATCGGCGTAACTGCGCCGTACGCCGCTAATTATACCAATGAATGCTATTGCTCAGGTACCCGGTAACTATTGTAAATCGTATGCTTTTACGTTTCCGTTTTACGTAAATGGTAAAACAAAATACGTTTTTAATGACCGTGAATGGAGATTTTCAAAAACTATTTTTGTCAATCGAGAGTATCTACTGTTACTAAAGTATAAAAAATGTCCAAAAGTGACTCTCACTCAGCCATCAATTAACAATTACTATTATACTAAAAAGCAGTGATGGCCCAGTGGTTGAGACCGTGACAGTGAGAGGTCCAAGGTTCAATCCTGGACACACACCTCTGACTCTGAGTTATGTGTGTTTTAAGCAATTAAATATCACTTTAACGGTGAAGGTAAACATCGTGAGGAAACCTGCACTCCTGAGAGTTCCAAAAAGGTCTCAAAAGTGTGTGAAGTCTACCAACCCGCACTGGGCCAGCGTGGTGGACTATGGCCTAAAGCCCTCCTCATTCTGAGAAGGAGACCCGGCTCAGCAGTCGGCCATTGAAGGGTCGTGATGATGATGATTATACTAAAAGTCTCACTGACTCTATCACGTATTCCATGACACAGACAATTCTATACCAAATGTGCTATCCTTCTTTGTGGGATAAAAAGTATCAACTCAACTCAAAATATTATTCATTTCTATTTTTTTACACGTCTATATAGGACAGTCAGTCAATTTTTTATGGTTAGGTATTCCGACTTGTAACGTATCTGTATATTATACGATATTCCGTGTAAATCCATCTTCCAACTCAAAATTCTTAACATCCTAGACATATTCACTCTAAGAAAATACAAGTTAAACTCTTCTCTTCTTCTTCTTCTCTCTCAGCTTGCTACTATCCAAATAAAGTTTCTTGAGTTAACACTGCTATAGTATATGAGAGAAATATGATACCCATTACAGTACAGCAATACACATGCTATTTAGACTGACGCGAGCCGTGCCTGGGGCTTGAGACCCAGGAGCAGGTTTAAAGAGCTCTTTCATAATATATAAACTCTCACCTCCACCACTCGACCTCGCTAACGACAATAGATAATAAAGTAAACTTACATGGACCTCTAGAAGGGTAACCTTAATCACAACACTATAACACCAACTTCCATGTTCACTGCACGAAAACACCAGAGAGACTGAGACTAATCTATCGCACTAAAGGTTATATATTGTCTCCACGTCGGTATACTTGAAATAATATAAAATAATCTACCCGCTACTACTACTTTATAAACAGTGTTGGTAACAACACCATTGGTAACTTTATTTTATTCCAAGACTGTATATAACCTCTGTTCCAATAGATTTGTGCCGTTTGTCAAACGGAGCAGTGGTGTGGTGTCGTGATGCTGGGTCTACATTACTAAGTTTTGGAGTTAGTATTTAATATTGATCACTCAGTATTCCGTTGTAAGTCCATATTATTACTGTCTTGTACGTGTTACTGTGCGGTATCCGTCCCATGTATAATACTTGTTATAGATTAATATAACTTTGAAGATAATAAACCGAAAGCTATTCATAACCCTTGATGTTCAAATAAAGGCAATAGGCATATAAATACGGCTTGGCGAACAAAACCAGGTGCTTACCGTAATAATTGTAAATCAAACCATAGAACTGAACGGACTTTATTCATATTTTCATATAAGAATAATTTTTCGTATACGAATTCCTTTAAAAACCGGTGTAATTTAATAAAATAAATTATTTATTATATATATTGAGAAAATTCCTTTTTGAACTGAAACTTCTTTAGAATCGTTGTGATTTCAAACCGGATGCAACGGAAAATACGACAGGTAAGAGACACAAATACAAAAATGTGTAGGAAAGAATGAGACAGAAATATACATACTATTTTATATTATTATATATATTCATCTCATTCTTTTGTCGATTTACTGAAGTTTCACTTCTATCGTGTGTGAATCGCACACACACCTTTTTAATTTTTTTTTATTTTTTATTATGTGTGAAAAATTCATTAAATTTCGTTTTTCGTTTTTGAGTGATTTAATAATAAATATTCAAACAATCTGAATATAGAAATGTAAAAACTTTCATATTTATAATATTAGTAGCCGACGCTCCTATGGGTCGTAGCTTGACATAACATTTAATTTAATTTTTCAATTCGAACCAGCACGACTGTGATTAACAAACAAATTCTTTAAATTTTTATAAATTAGTACCGAGTACCAGCTGACTCGGCAAACATTCTTTTGCCATTTAATTAATTTCTAGAGAGAGTCTCAGATTTACAAAATATATACAAAAAAATCATTAAGCGACCTAGCAGTTTTTCAACACAAGAATTTCCTATATATTAGGGGTTAGAGTATGAAATTGCCGATTTGCACTATTAATTAAAAAAAAGAAAAATAGAAATTGTTTTATTTTTAAATTTAACACATTTATTTAATCAAAATAATTACCATTATTATCTATACATTGCTGCCATCTAATAGAAAGGTCATTTATGCTTTTGCCATAGAACTCTGGTGATCTAGATTCGACAAACTGTGTGAAAGCATATTGTACTGACTCCTGAGAAAAAACTTTTTATCACGTAGAATTGTCCAAATCACGAAAAAACTGGTAGTCCGTTGGAGCAAGGTCTAGCGAATACGGACGGTGACGAATGGTTTCTAATTGCAGTTCCTGTAGAGTTAAAACTGTTTCTCGTGCTGTATGAGGTCGTAAGACCTACCATGGAGCAATAATGGTGAAGATCTATTCATGAGTCGCGGCTGTCTCACTGCTAGTTTCGCAATCATTGTTCGAAGTTCGGCACAGTAGACATATGCCGTTATTGCTTGACCAGATCGGAGAAATCTATAGTGAATAACCCCATGCTGAGACCACCAAATAGTTACCATTACCTTTTTACACGTAAGTTTTGCTTTAGGACACTGTTGCAGCGTTTTGACTTCAATATCATCATTTATTTGATTTCAATTCATTGTTATTCACCTGTGTGGACGGGCTTCCACGTAGTTCGTTCTTCAAATCAAAGTTTTCGTCACGAAAGCGTTTAAACTAAATTAGCAGTCCCCTCTCCAAACGCAACATTGATATTGCAAGTTGTTTTTGCCGCGTTAGTTCCGCGTCGGAACTCGTGTTCAAAAATCACTCGAATTTCCGAAGAATCCATCTTTCTTGTCTAAGCTGAATAAAAAAAACCTCTGAAAGTCGATAATCGAATGTTGCACATTTTTTTAAAAGAAGAACTACATAGGTACCACGTGAAAAAAGTTTCACCCAAAAATCTCAAACCATGAAGGTTCTATGTGAATTCGAAGTACCTATTACAATAAAATGGCAATTTCATACTTTAATCCTTATTAAAATGAGTAGGAGGTATTATTTAGCTATGTCATCTTTGAAATGGTTTTTGTGACAATGAAACATGATATGGATTTCTATATAAACTCTATAATTATTGGCCCTTGGTACATGCCAACTGTACTATGCAATTAAACATGACTATTTTATTTTATACTATTGATTCACTACATAGTTCGCTTTTAGATTTAGTTATAACTCTGTTGTTATCAGCTCGCCGTTAATTATAAAGATATTTTATATGTAACTTTTAGTGTAGTTGAAAACACAATATAAGAGCAGTCAATACAGACTTAAACAAATTATACATATACACTGCTACGTGCGTTAAACAAGCTTTATACTCGATTCTATTTGATACTTGATATCGAAAAATAGTTAACGAAAAATACCGTTTCATCTTTACTCAGTGTAAGCATAATTGTCTACATAATAATATTGTGAGGTAGCTTTCAAGTTAGCAATAGACTTCAAACAGCGGAACAAATCTTCACAATACATAGGTAACAACTATCTCGATTAAATTACCTTTCATACAAATAAAACTCCATTAGAATCAGTATATTATTTTGAATTGCACGATGCCACAAACAGACAAAAAATGAAAGTAGTACAACGATACTAAACGTCACATGTCAGAGGTGTAATGAAATAAAAACATTCCTGAAAACTTGCGTCAAAGTGAGCGCTTGGCTCAATAAACAGACGTTTTTTTCACTTGCTAGTATTACACATACCTACGTACTTATTAAATATACAATTTTACTCCGTATTTAATCCCTGTACTCTACACACTAATATTTCTAAATTACTTTTTCTTAGTGTTTTTGTTAAGATAATTAAATGTATAAGATTTTTTTTGCCATCAGCTCACGACTCTCATTTTACTAAAATAAAATATTCAAAAATATTCACAAATAATTACATATCTCTCTAAACCTCAACCCAACAATATTATTTTGATATACTTATCGGAGAAATAATAGTAATGGTTGCAATTTAATTTATTTGAATAGCAACACTGTAATGACACTGAGTAATAGAAGGTACAGTATATCTGTAGTAGATGGTACAATTTAATTTGAATCTGTTTGTGTTAGTCTTTGTAGTATATGTCAAGTCAGTTGATATAAATGACTTTTATCTGTACATTATTTAATTTAACACTCACTCATAGTTCTCCTTAGATACATTGGTGTGCAATTTTTAATCTTTAGCACACAGTTTGCAAACGCAAAAGAACAATTCTCGGAAAAGGATGACTTTACTTTTTACATGAATATGACCCTAAAAAACGTGGCAATGATAAAAAAGAACTTTTTATTATTTGCTAACGTACTGGTATATTTCTCATACTTTTAATTCCAGCTAGAGCAAGCTCCGTAAAAGGAAATTAACTTATCAGCGTCCGGCTTCGGTTAGCTTTGGAAAGCCTTTATCGACCAGACATTATCCGGGACAGTTTTGTATTAATCTTTTTGTGGGGTACTTTTGTTTTGTTTGAATATGCCACTAATATTTTTTGTATTTAGATCATAAAAACTCCTGTTAGTGGATTGTAATATAAAATTATTTGTAATTTTTTAGAAGGTTTTTAACATTATTAATTAGTATATTGGATCCGGCTCGAAGGACCAACTTTGTACATGTTAAAATTATGAGTAAACATGTTTTGTTGCTCTATAAATCAGATTATAATTTTGAAAATTGACGACACGCCCTCACTTCTCTAAGTTAAATGCAACATTTTCATATTATTTAAGTACTCAATTAAAGAAGAAAGTATCTTAAAAGTAGTCAGTAGTGTTAGCTTTCTGTAATTGTTAATCCAAACCAACCAATAGAATTTTTTATAAAATTAATACAGTTCTCAAGAAAGAGATAAGTGAATATAATAAATGTGAAAGTTTATAACTCAATGACTTATAAACAGTTACATGGAATTTAATGAAATTTGGCACAGAAATAATTCATAATCTGAATAATAAATGGGATAGGTTTTATCCCGAAAGTTTACAATAACATTAGAAGAGAATCATTCCGTGAGAGAGATAATTTATTTAAATTTCAATGACAGACTGAATTGAGTAAGTTAAGTGAAGATCAATGAGTACGTTAAAGAAAGGTTGAATATGTAAATAAGTGGGTGAGTTTGTGCATATGTGGGGGGTGTTTGATCATTGTAATTTTACAAATATTTTAAATGTGAAAATTTGGATGTTTATTACTCAATCACGCAAAAAGGCGAACGGATTTCGTTGAAATTTGTCTTCCAGGTACTTTATAACTTGGATTAACACATAGGCAACATTATCATGAAAAAATTCAGAGTTCCTGCGGGATAATAGAATTAATATTGCATCCATGCGAGGCCTTGGAGAGGCATATATATTAATATTTTTTGTATATGCAATTAAAGTTTATAACGGATCCAAGTTGTCCTAACTATAGGAGTTTTAATTGATCATCCCGACAAGAAAAAAAACACTGTCTTACTTGTATTTTTTAAATACAAAAATTGTAATTGTTCTTCTTACAACAGTAAATAATAGCTGTTCTTTTGTAAGCGACCCTGTCAACGGGAAACCGGTCAGATGCTGAAATATTTCAGTATTTTCTTGCTCCGAGCAAAAACGCCCTTACATCATGTTGAGACAAAAGCTAAAACTCCTGGTTGTGCTTTTTATTCATACTTTAAAAAAATAATATTCGAAGGACTTCGTTGGATTAAAATATTTTTATGAAAAGAATTGCGGCTCAATTTAGGGTAGTTTTTAAATTTTATTCATCATTGAAAATATTTTTGATTATGATTAGCTAGAAATTATATTTTAAAAAATAGCCACGTCTCTTCCCTGATGAACCAGAGATAGTTTGACTAGAAATTTTGTAGAGTAAATATTGACTATCGTAGTATAGCGTAACTGATGATAGGTCACCTATTGAAGAATTACTTAGCTTAGATAGATGGTAGGTAATGAGGTCAAGCTGAGGAGGGGAGTAATTAACTTCTCGAGCCTAATCTAAAGTTCCATTATATTATATAATGATATGTTATTATACTACATTTAATTTCCGGGAAATCAGAAATGTTACATTATTTTATAAATAACATTCAATTATTTTAGTCATTACTCTTTCAATTCTCAGAATGAAATATAGATTGAAATTCTGTATTCAATATACTGGAAACTTCATTATGCATACATTTTATTCGCATTATTTAAATGAAATTTTAATGGTGTGATTATATTCCTGACATCTAAATTTAATAAAACAAGCATAGATTTTAAATTAGATAGCAGGTGAGTGTATTTATAAAATTACCCTTCCTTTTGCTTCGCCGTAGTCGGGTAAGTTGGCAGTGTTGCTAGTAAAAGGTCACATTGTGGATCATTTTTACAAAAACTTATGAGGTCAGGAGGCTCCCTTTTCTAACCCCTTTGGGAAAGAAGTTCCTCACAACTTTTCCTGAGCTCTGTATAAAATTATATTTATCTTTCTTTCTTGACGGTCATATCCGAACTACACCAGACAGAACTCAACTTTAGAAGGTGCATCCCTTACATGACCTCGTTCCCAAAAATATAAGGAAGGAATTATGTATGAAGTGAGCAAGTTCAGCAACTGGCAGTCACTGTCAGTTGTCAGTAGTCAGTGTACGGATCATTTGTCAAGCGGCGCCACAACTCTCAAACACATTCGCTCCACTGGTTATATTGCGGCGGCGCTTTACTTTGCTTTGAAAAATTGTTTTGTCGGTAAATACCGGTGTTTACATTTTCATAAGGGCTTCCTACGATTCATGGGGTTTGCTTTTGTATGGAATTATATGTCAGTCTGTTTGATTTATCTACTACTGGTCGACTCGCCCCGGCTTCGCACGTGTGCAATTGATAAATAAAAATATTTAGGTGATTTTTTTGACAGTAAACATATTTTGTCATTATCCCACAGGAACTCTGATTTTTTGGGAAAAATAGTAGCCTGCAAGTTAATCCAGGTTATAATGTATCTGTGAGTTAAATTTCATTGAAATCCGTCCTGATGTTGTTGCGTTATTGAATAGCAAACGTCTAGACATCCAAATATCTAAACTTATACTTTCACATTTATAATATTAGTAAGATTCACTATAATATCCAAAGAGTCATGTACATGATAAAACGAAACAAATGTCACTCCTTCATTTCGGAAGAATCAATAAAATAGATTTATGAAATTTTGCCCGTTGGGTCGTCGTATAAATATCACGTAAAAATATCCGGAGCTTACATACATATATATCTATTAGTGCTTTTAAAAATTTTATTTACCATAGTTAATAAACATTTAGTATAGTTTTGTTTGACTTCTTTTTTATTTTTGTGCTATTTAATTCAATTTTTATATTTAATACAAAGTCGCGTTAGTTACACCACTTGTAAATCAAGAACTGCTAAACCGATTGTCATTAAATTGGGTACAGAGATAAACTAGAGCTTAAGAAATTACATAGTCTACCTTTTATCCCAAAAAAGGCTTGAAGGGTTTGGGATGGGGGGTGAAAGTTGAAGAAGCCGATGGCGACTAGTTAAATAAAATAAATTAGAATTTTGTCGCGAATTATTGTAAAATGGTCGCAAAGTAACTAAAGTGCAGCGAATTGTATCTCCTTCGGATACTTGTATACCTAATTGTGAGGTCATAGATGTCATTGTTCGAGTTTGTAAACAGAATTCCTCTTTCTTTACTTTATATTGTTATGACCCGTGAGGGGACGGGATAGAATACTATTCCCCTCTGTCGCTGGGAGAGCATCTCGTAAGAGCCGAGTAACCCAGCACCCCCTTGGTGTTAGCGGATCTGTTCTCCGACTGGCTTGCGACCACCAGCTTGCGAATCCGACCGCCAAAAGTGTCATAGACGCGTTGAGACCGCAGCATTTTTTCTTCTTCACTCCCCTTCCCCACTTTGTCTTCGAGGATGCAACGCATCGACAAAACGAGACTATCTCTTCTTTTGTCGATGTCCATGGGCGATGGTGGCCACTTACCATCAGGTGGACCATCTGCTCGTTTGCAGCTTATCTACCATAAAAAAAAATGAATAAACTACTCTAGATAAACCTCTCATTTACTACTTTTGTTCATAAAAAGATACTAAACGATATTTGGTACTAAAATAATGAATATTGATTATCATATTAACCTTGTACAAAGTATAATGGTATTAGTAATTTCCAACATCAATTATCCGTATACTGACACTATAATATGAAACTGGAAAGTTTTCCACTGAATATACAAAAGTTGACCAATTTGTGATAATTAGTTATACTTTAGTTTTTGGGACATATCACTTTTGTCATCATGTCACTCATACTTTTATAATAGTTACTACTGTTAGCAACACTGTGTTAATAAAGTAGTAGTAGCGGGTAGATTATTTTATATTATTTCAAGTATACCGACGTGAAGACAATATATAACCTTTAGTGCGATAGATTAGTCTCAGTCTCTCTGGTGTTTTCGTGCAGTGAACATGGAAGTTAGTGTTATAGTGTCGTGGTTAAGGTCACCCTTCTCGAGGTCCACGTAAGTTTACTTTATTATCTATTGTCATTAGCGAGGTCGAGTGGTGGAGATGAGAGTTAATATATTATGAAGCTGGGTCTCAAGCTCCAGGCACTGCTCGTCTCAGTCTAAATGGCATGTGAATACGTATTGCTGTGCAGTAATGTGTATCATTTCTCTCATTTACTTAGCACTACTATTACAGTTTTTTGATTATAATACTACTACCTTATGATTCCTCTCTTTTTTTTTTTATTCTAATCATTCAAATGGCTAAAGGTCTTTTTATACAGACAAATCAAATCATTTCAACTCCTTTTAAAATTATAAAATAGCTTCTTTTATTTATGCGTGTGGATAATAGTGATGATGGTGACCTACTTAGAATACGAAGAGAAGTAGAGGTTATTGAAAGGGGTACTTATTTTACCTGAAACCTGGATTACTTACATTTCCGATATTAACGGTAATCACTTACGTAATGTTTTTGTATTGTATTTAACTAAAGTTTCAACCGCATTTGGCAGACTTTCTCAGAGAGTGGACCCGTGAGCGATGGTGGCTGGAGCCACAAATACATTAATAGTACATTACAAAAACATTACGTGAGTGTTTACCGTTTATAATTCTTAAAAATGACTGATTACCACGTTAGCATAATAAAAAAAAATTTATTTTGTAAGCTCTTTTGACCTTCATAAAATTAAAGCGACAAAATATTTAGCACTCATCTGAGAGGCATTTCGCACCGGGCTAGAATATTTATAATAGTCATAGAATGAGAGAGGAATGATAGCCATTATTGTACAATATGTATACATATACAATTTAGACAGAAAGCTGTTCAGCGCTATGGACTTGCGACCAAACTCTAGGGTTAAAGACCTTTTATATAACTATAACGTTCCCCTTCGCTGCCCGAACAGTAACTACAGTAAATAATAAACTTACCTTACGTGGACCTTAAGAAAGGTGACCTTAATCACGACACTGTAATATTAACTTCCACACACTACACGAAAAAACAACAGAGACTGACTAATCTATTGCACTAAAGATTATATAAAAGGAACTACCGTCAAACACTAATTTATCAACCGTATTATTCGAGGTTGAAGAAAAAATCATATATCCTTTGTAAACTGACTGTCATTAAAAACATACCATATTTCATAAAAAGCCCTCGAACGATAATGAATAAACATGATATTGTGGAAATGATAAAAAATTGAAGTACTTAATGACCTATTGAAGCAAGGTGTGTTTAGCTGTCAGAACTGTCGCTATTTGTGCGGGACACATTAATCACGCTCTGCACAAAGTACGCAGTCACTCGCCCTCTCACCCCTCACCCTCTCACCCCCTCACCTCTACCTCGGTCGCTTGGTGAAAGATAATGAGCGTGTTACCCCCTATGCTGTGGTGGTATCAGTAGGCTCTCATAACATGATGGGATATAGCCGAAAATGAAAAGAAATATTTCACTCGTACTAACTATCCGGAGATTGGATCCAACTGCTAACCAATCTCCGGATAGTTAGTAGTAGTCCCAATTTTCTCAAAATATTCATTAAAAAAAAGTTACCAATGTAACTAAAAAAATATAATTTTGTGAGGATATATACGGTCATATATTTTTATGTAGAGGTTTGATTTTTTGACAGATGTAGAGCGCAGGTTTGAGTATATAATATTAATTTCAGTTTGATCTTGAACTTGATGGGTCTTAACAGACAGACCGACAGACGGACAATGAAGTGATCCTAAAACGGAACCCTATATTTATTAGATAAAACAATACAATAAATTAAATTTTATTTCATTTCCATTGTACAGCTTGTGTCTAGTTGTTGAGACTTCTCTGTAAGCAAAATAATACTCGTGGGAGGTCTCGCTCTTCCACTCTGAATACATGCATGGATATCTTATAAAATACTTGCGTAAAATAAAAAGACAAATAAAAAATAAGAAGATGATATGATGAAGATAGATGACATGATTTTCAAAATTGCTCCCCAACCGACGTAGATGTTGGTGAAAATAAAAAATACTGACTAAATAAATCATGCAATTTTTGAAGTCAGTTATAAAATATGTTACATTCAGAGAAATTATTATATTTAAAGAAATATATAAAAATCTTAATTTTGCTTCTTGCGTCGTCGTGTTGATTTTATGATTTTTTAAAATATTTTTCAGTTAAGTATCTAACATGAAAGTCTAGTAAACTATGCTATGATTTAGGAGCAATACTAAGATAGGAACCTCGTTGTCTTTCTGTCTATTAATTCAGTTCACTGTGTATGCTTTACACAATAAAGGCATATATAGAGAAAAATGCAATTTACAATTTCATTGTCTACTCTGCTACATTCAAAAAAGTCCTTTGTGTCTTTCTACGCTATAGTTCCCTAAAAATTCGTTAACATCTTTCATCAATTACATTACTTTTCGGCCGAGGGTAGTCAGAAATTTAATTGAAAAAGCAATCAGCGATGACAACGACTATGGTGCTTAAAATTGGCGTGACCATGCAGTGGACGGTTTTATTTTTTTTAGATTTTTCCCTCGCTATTGGCTGTTAAAAGGTTTTTGTCGGACTTTTCGAAATAGACTGGAGAATTGTTACGGATGAAAAATTGAATATTTTAACGAATTATCGAAGGATCCCTGAAATGATTTAACGAGGAAATAACTATCTCCTTTTTATATTTTTTTATATTAATTTAATCTACATCTACACTATTATATAAAGAGGAAAGATTTGATTGTTTGTTTGTTGCAAATAGGCTCGAAAAGTACTGAACCGATTTTGAAAATTCTTTCACAGATAGAAAGCTACACAGCTCAGCTACAGATCCTAACATAGGCTATGTGGTGTTACCATAAATATACTAATTAAAAAGATATAGCCATTTAAGTGCCATAAACTCATTTCATTTCGTAAATTGAAGGGTTTCTCAGGAACTACTAATCCGATTTTAATTTTTTTTTAACACAGACAGAAAACTACACTATTCGTGAGTGACAAAGGTGATTTAGTGTTGCCATATACATTTTTTTATTAATAGAATATGTGTAGTGGCCATATTCTATTAATTAAAAAATTTTGTTGGTATTAATCCGATTTTAAAAATTAAAATATTTCTACTCTCTTCCTTTCCTATCCTTTCGATTAATTCTCTCTCTCTCTTTTGTCTACTCAATTTTATTTTTGCTGTGTGTTCTCTTTTATATTATCATTTTTCTTTTGATAACTTTATCTCACTTTCTCTCTCTTTTTTCAAATAATGCAAAACTACACAAGTACAGAAAGACAAATTGAGGACATCAATTATAATATGGTTTTAAATACCCGGAGCGAAGCGAGGGCAGCCCGCTCGTCATAAATAAGCAGGTTTACAGGCTCGTAAACGTATATCTGAGCCTGCTGTGTACTTCATTATTATTCATCATTTGCATTACTTTTATGCATATTTAAAGTTATTTATCCTCTAATAATAGTGTTATAATATTTATAGGATAGACATATATATTACGATTTGTAAGTTTTTGAAAAAGTTTAAAAAAATTTTTTTACTGTGAATTTATTTTTTAAATCGTCCGAGAAAATATTATTTTTTATAAATTTTTCACAAATACAGACTTAAATTTTTTATGGGACAATGGTGAAATATTTGACTATAATTATTTTAGTTTTTAAAAAGCATACTATTCATTTATTTATGTCATTATAATTAAAAGTATTACACAATTGAACAAAAAACATTATTCGCAAAATATAAAAAATTGCGAAACATACATGGGGGTGATACGGATGATAGCAAGTAGGATGTATATCCTATATTCTCGTATACAATATACATCTTTATGCAAAACTATTATTATATAAAATAATTGTTATATAAATAAAAACAAATACTTATTAACACGAATCGTCGAATAGTAGAAATGATGAATTCTACGTAGAAATAGAAAGATTATTGGAAAGGCGTATTGTTCGGAAAGTTTAAATTAAAACTATACTTTCAACTTTTCATTACAACGATCAGATCGTTCATGAAAGCTGTCTGAAAGCTTCACCGGGAAATAAAACAATTACCCTCAAAAACTTTCCGAAAGAGTAACTTAGTATACTAGTTGTGATTCTTGTAATATTTTAAGATATTAGAAATATTAAATATTTATTACGATCAATAAATAAAAGTTATTATTACTGGAAATTTAGAATATTATGTAGAGATAGATATTGTGTCATTTTTTTTAATGTTTAATCAGATTTATGATAAAATTTCTGTGTAGTCAAATTTCTTATTTTCGGTAATTTAGGGTTTTCGGACGACTCAATAAGAGTTTAAAAAATTGAGTTGAAAACTTGTTTCTTTTTCGTTTGTAATCGTGTCTCATGAAAGTATCAAGTTGAATTTAATGTGTCAAGTACTAAGTTTGCAGTCTCTTTAGCTGTGAATAAAACTTCTAAATCTCCGTCAGCAATAGTTACGACTGCTTAATAAAAAAAAAAAAAATTTTTAAAATTGGTAAACTTTGACTTATGTTTGTACTTGTTTTATCGATGTTTGTCCTTCAAAATCAGATTTTACTTTCACTTTTAATGGTATTCAGCTCAATTGCTTGAAAGAGACAGTATTAATGGAAATTACCCTAAAATGTAACCTAACCTAAAAAAAAGACTGCTTAAATGGTAAAGTAAGTATAATTGAAATAATTGTTTTTGAGTTAGAGTTAAACGTTTGTAACATGAAATACAGACAATATAATACTTGTAAATGAGTCTATAACCACACTTCCCTTAATGAATACAACGCTGGTTGCTGGTTTCTAAAGTTTAATCGCGATCGCGTGATTGCGGTATTAATATTTCCGCACTGACATTGGCGGTGAGTGGTGAGTGGTGAATGGTGGTACACGTAGAATTACGTCTTACGTGGTTATACGATTATTTATAAACTGACGGCCCGCCCTTTCTTCGCTCGAATCTACAAATCTATTCTTTGATGCGTAGTATGTCACTTTTACACTTCTTTAATACAAACCTTGTCCTGATAATAACTAACATAACAAAAAAAGAATTATCCAATTTGGTGCAGTTCTTCTGAAGTTATGCGCTTACATACATACAGGTGATACATTTTTATTTATGACTAGCTTTTACGCGCAACTTCGTTTGCAATATTGATGTAGTTATATTAACCTACAGTAGATCGTCTGTCTCTCTGTGGTCGCTCCCTCATGGCTGAGGATCGTGGTCATCGACGGATGTGGATGATATACACCTATTTTGGATTATCTGCTTCCACCGGTGCCTGTTCATCGCGTCTCTGGCGACCGAGCAAAACTTAATTAAAGATGGGCCTCTCACTTGATTGCTCCATCTGGTTGGGGACCCCACAACGATCAGTTTTTCAAGGCTCTCATCACCCCTTCTCATTATGTGGCCAAAGTATGATAATATACGCTGCAGACAGATCGTAGAGAGGCGGGTTTGGACGTGAAGCTGCGAGAGGATCGATGCATTAGTGGGCTTGGCGGTCCAGGGTATCCTCAACATGCGCCTCCAGCACCACATCTCGAATGCATCAATCCACTGCCTTTCTCTGGCTCGTATCGTCCATGTTTCTACACCATACAGGAATATAGGGAATATTAGTATGAGATCATCTGTAGACATACTTATTAATTTCATGTGGTAGACATACTAACTTTGCACACCCATTTTACTCCCTTAGGGGGTGAATATTCAAAACTCCTTTCTTAGTGCTCCCCTACGTTATAAAAATACAACATTTTGTTGAAAAAACTGAAAATCAGAGAACTTTCATATTTAGTTTGCACCCCCCTTTTACAGGGGCTAAAAGGGGGGTGCAAAGTTAATATGAGTTAGGGATGATTTTCGAAAAATATTTTAGACGTATTTCATGACTTTACCTAGTCCTAATCTACGGTATAAAAATAACCCCTGTGCAAAATTTCAAGTTAGTTTTTCCTTTTATATATATAGATCCAGTGAGACTTCACTATATAATCTATAAATATTTGGCTAAGTGTGAGTTCGACTTGCACGTCAAGGGCATAGATTGAGGAACAAACTTGACCTTTTCGTCGGAAAACTATTGCCCCTGTAATTAATATAGGTCAAATCATTTCGACATGTCGAAAAATTTATTTATTAAGTAACTTTTCAAATTTAGACTTTTTTATTAACAGCTGGACATCTGTAAGTGACAGAAAATGGATATTTCTTAACTAAAAAGAATGAAAGTATGAATAGATCCATTAGGAAATGATAACATTTCGTAAAATTAAAAGAACATTTGAAAGTAGGGCATAATAATTTCCTTCAATCACTATTATATGAGACCTTTACAAAATTCTTTCATTTAGAATTTAAATTCTCAATTATCATGAATACGGTTTTTTCAGCTCTAGTTTTTGTCTTGAAATTGTAAGAAACGATTTAACCTTATCACCAAATCTGTCGTTTGCTCCATTTCTGTCATATACTAGTAAAAAATGATCCTACCTCATTTCGTACGCTGACATTTAGATTCAGAAAAAATGTCAAAAAACTGTTAAAGACGTTACGTAGCGAATAGGGTAAAAACGGATACGTTCGCAGTTCTACAGCGTCAGCGGTATCTAAGCGAAGGCTATTAAAAACCAATCAAGCGGACGCTACGTAGTGTCGACCAAGCAGGTAGTCCGTAACGTCCCACTCCCCACTCTCTGCATATATGTTATATAGCTGATACTTGAAAATTGCTGTAAAATAAGCTTAAGCTTTAGTTTTCTTGAAAACTAGTCGACACACCCCGTCTTTTTTTGGATGCAATTAATCATTTGCTAAATAAAAATATTCAAACGCTTCTTATTTTTATCCTGCAGGATTATAAAAACTTTTTTGGATAAAAATTTGTCTATGTATTAATCCAGGTTATAAAATATCCGTGTGCCAAATTTCAATAAAATCTGCTCAGCCGTTTTAACAATATTAAGTAACAAATATCCAAACATACAAACTTTCACATCTTCCTAGGATTATAAAATTTATAAATAATGTTTTTAAATTCTCATGATTATCAATGTCTCAGATGGCGAACAGTAATGGTAATAAATATATATAATGTATGTGTAGATATGCCCTTTTTTCATTTCCAATTCTTTTGATAATAAATGCACTTTATTATAAAGACTTATTGCTCATACTAATGACGGAATATGATGATCATTGCTAATGATAATAAATAACTATAGTAATAAATACTAAAATGAATGATTTTTTGCGGTAGTAGCTCAGTGGTTAGGGTTTTGTATTCACATCCCGGTTAGTCAACAAATTTGGGTTAAGAATAGTAGTAGTTTGAAATCCGAATTGCTAGTAATCTTTAAATAAATCGTAATTTTTTTATTTGTTGTTTATATTTGGGCAAGCAAATCATCTATGCGTCGTTTATGATGACAGCTGAACAACCTACTCCAGTAACTTGGCCTAATTCTGTCGTCAGAGCATCGCCTTACACACATGCCTCAGCTAAACCAAGCTTCGACACCGATACTGATATCGTATCCACGTGATTGGTTTTTAATAGCTCTACCGTAGCTCCGTAGTGGCGTAGCAACGTAGCCGCGTAGAGGCGTAGCAGCGTAGCACTTTCATCTTTATTTGAGTTTGTTTCTGTAATTCGAGATATCGTAGTTATAGGACGTTACTGAAAATAAAAATAAGTTAACTATAAATATTTTTATGTATTAAATGCATTAATAAAAAATGGACTCATGATGTAATCTGGATAGTCCTAAACTATAGTTAGATTTATATCTGACGCTATATGGTATAGATAATTTTTATTTTAGAACTAAACTGTTTCAGTTTATTTTAAATTTAAATAATTAATATCCTCCTGGGGAATATACTTGAGACCCAGACTAACTACTGCTAGAATACATACGATGTAAGCATAATGATTTATGTCATGGCGGCGTATTTATTTTATTACCTGAACCTCTGAATAATATTCTGTTTGTTCTAACTACTAAAATTGAATGTCATTTATGATGTCATCATCACTAACAGACTGCCAATCAAATCAGTGTAACCAACATAATTAGTATAAATAAATATGTAATAGTATTCTCACAAAGAATGTGCTCTTTTTTTAATTGCTTTACTTCTCAAGTAATTCAATACTTTAGCTGCAATGATAAAGAGTTATAGCTAAATGGCTTCATCATATTTAATTTACCCAAAATTGATTTACAATTATTCAAGCTTAGTTAAAATTAGTAGGATATTATTAGGAGTAATAAGGAAATATTTCTTGTATACGCAGCGTCACGCAAATCACAAGAATTACAAACTAAATCAATTTCAGACACGCACATTGTTAAATTGTTTGTTTATCGAATATTTTAAAATTTTAACTATTTTTTATATTAATTGGTTATTTTTTTCGGTAGATATACAGATTTTTACTTACTTACAATCCTCTCAAAGTTATGTATATAGAATCAGTATATTATTAGAACAAAAGAGTAAGTGAAAGAGCTAATCAATATGAGTGAAATAGTAGAAGAATAATTAAGATGTGTATTTACTAAACTAATATTATAAATACGATAATAGCGTAGTACGATAATAGAAGTAATAAGCGTTTATTACGCTTTCACGCTTAAACTACTGAACTTATTTTCATTGAAATTTATTACAGCCATAGACTAGACCTTGGAAAACGACTTAGACTTCATTTCGAAGTGCATGTCGAGCTGTGTGACCGCTTTTGTCTTTAGGAATTACTCAAATATAAAATTATCAAAAATATTTTGAAATAACATATAATTTCAGTCATAAATCAAGTATCAAGATGTTTCTTATATTTTCTCTATTTTTCTGGTCAAATATTTACAAAAGATATTTATAAGCATTTTTAAAAGAACCCTAAAATAAAGTTTCACTAATGACATTGCGTTTTGAAATATTGTTATTTTGCATTTTCTTATCGCGTGACCTTATATACAACTGTCACTGACATTCTTAGATCACGCAACGCATAAACCATGAAAATATTTACATTTTGCAAAAAAATATGTTACTAGTATATACGTTATCTTATTTATTTAAAGCTAGTTAAAAAAGTTCAAACAAATAATTTAATTATTTCAACTTATATTTTATAATTTTTATTATACATAACTATGGTAACATGTTGGTAGGGCCGTTCAAGCATTGCGTAAGTAGATTTTTTGCAATTATCAGCCCCCCAACCTCCATGTCAACAAAAGTAAGGAAAGCCCTCTCCCCTCCCCCCGTGCTTACGTAAACATTGATGCATTTTTCTCCTTCCTCATTCTGAGCAGGGATATTCACATTTCGTTGTGCGTGTTTCCTTTTTTATCGATGACGTAACAACCATGCACACCCCCCCATCCCCCATGTCATCAAAAATAATAAAGCAAGGACCCACTTTAGTACTTACCTAATACTTAAACTCATCCCTATAGAAAAAGTATCATAATGATTTTTGAAATCAAACTTGAAAAATGGAGTTAAGTTTGTTGGTACTCAAAATTTATTATAAGCGCAAATTATTTTTAAAGAAATGATATTGCATGATACTTTCGTTTCGTGTGACTAATGCTTATTTCGTATTCAAATAGCCTGTCATTATAATTATCATACGGAGTTATGCTTTGAATGTCGTGTCGTGCACAATGCATCCGTGTACTAAGCGCTATCGACTATTCAATACAATGTTAGATTTACTATTGAATACATTGTATAAGGAAAATTAAGGGTATTTTATCCATCTAAATAAGTTTCCAACAAACGCCAAAACTGGAGTAACCTACAAGGGAGCTTCACAGCATAATAACACTCAAAAGACTACGAAATGATGTTTTTGACCCAGGTGCAGGATTAAAAGGTCTTTGTACATAAACCCTCTCCTTCACCGTTCGACTTTCTGAACCTAATATTTAACTCTTCTTCAGCATAACAACAATTGCACATTTAAAAATTCAGTAAAATATGTTTAAACACATAGCACTCTGAAGTCAAACGACTTTTGAGTTTTTCTAGCATAGAAATCATCCTTTTTATAATACCAAAATACCTACTTATCCCTCCACTATCATGACCAAAAGGACAAGTTGGATAAATGGATGGTGAGTTGTTGGATTTATTTCATTTATACATCTTTGAAATTTTGTATGAAACTGATTTTTTGTGCCTCCCCCCTTGCGACACGCCCAAAGTAGCGTTGTAGGTCTGTCTTGCCAAGTTAATATTTAATGCCTTACTTTAAATTACTTATTGAGCTAACACTCATTTATTAGAAATAAATATACTAGATGGAAAATTTAATATCATTTCTTTTGCGTCATTGCAACATTAACAAATTATTTGATAGCCTTTGATTGGCTAGCGGTTTCTATTGGTTAATTTAACTACTACCATATCTTTAGATATAAGGAAGGAGGAATAGATAGGAAGAGGGTATTTTCTACCAATATCTTGTCTTTTTATATTCCCTTTACTAATGAACTATAGCTTAGTCTTAGGTGTCGTCTCCTTGAGACGTGAAGATGAGTGTTTTATTGAATGATGACATTCATTAATGTTTGATCAGTTAAATATTATTTTGAGTAATGGAGACGAAAGTTTAGGTAAAGTTAAAATATCTTTAAAATTACGTTTTGTAAATAAAACCTACTTCGGGATCACAGGCCCTGAGCACTGCAAACTTTTTTATTAGTTTTACTTGTTACTGTATCGTAGAGCTCATATACAGTTAATATAAAAACAACAAAACTATTTTCTAAGCATTTCTGTTTACAATTCCCACAATAATATTCAGCTACATTCATTTTATCGTAGTTCTCTTAAATATGTAATGCGAGCAATATTTATTACGAGTATGCCAGACCAGAAACATTTTCATATTAAATATTTGGTGGCGGTCCTTACAATATTAAAGAAAAATGTTTCGTATATACGGAATTCAGTGGCTCCTTATGGAAATAAAATAACCTTAATGTTCAACACGGTTTTGGTGGACTTGGGACTGGGCATGGGATGTTTGGGGTTTATATTTACGTACATAATAATAAAATAAGTACATTTTGTTATTTTCTTTGTTCGTAATAAGTCTCTGAAGCTATTAACTGATATAAATCTAAGCTCTCTCTTTTTGAACGACAATAGAATGACACATCACATTTACGTATATAAAAATAGAAACACCTTTGACAGGATTGTAGTTTATTTTTAGCACCCTCCCTCTGATACAATAACACCTTTTTAAAGCTCTAAAGGCGGTGAGACTTACGAATTGTTTAGGTCACATGGACTATAGTTTCAGCGAGGAAAAGGACTATAGTCTTATAAAGCTTTAAAATGAATAAATACCACATTAGTTTCTATAATAAAATTTATAACCTCTATTCCAGAGATATCAGAAAAAATCTGATAAGTTATTTCGTAGATGTAAATTTACTCAGTAAACTTAAAACTGGGTCACAAACCCCAGGTACTACTTGGCTTCTTATCTCAAGTTCTGTTTAGTGATCATGTCTTGTTGTCACTGAATTTTGGATGTTACTCTCTGTAATATTGCAGCAGCTTTCTTTACAATAATTTTAATAATAATATGTAAAATATACACATGTTCCATAGCACAACAGCAAGACAATATTTCTAAGCAGCACACTCGTTTAACAAAGAGTTTCCTTTAACACATACCGCTTTGTAGGCGAGGATAAATAGAGCCATATCTCCCGGCGAGCTAAATTGTGAGGAAAAACGTCTCACCACATACTTTACTTAAGAAAATCCCATGAAATAGGACGCGATGGGAAATACGGTACAGAAATATGAACAGAGAGTTTATATTTTAACTTATTGATTGTTTATCTTTTCGGTCAGGCTAGCGTTCACTTTTTTATATATATTTTTAACAAGGGAAGGATAGAAGCATTTTATTTAAAACCACCCGATCCGCTTTCGCTTCGCATACACTCACTCATTTATTCATTAATATTCTATCCCCAACTATGAATGATATATTTCTCATCATTTAGGCAGTGTTCGTAAGAAATGCTATCGACCGTATTTTCTCCCACTTAATTTGCAAATCGAACTATCACGAAAAAGTTTTTTCTTTTTTTGGGTTAATATATATCTTATGATAATTAAAAATAATGTGGCTATCGATTGGTAAAAGAATTTTCAAAATCGGTTCCAAAGATCCAACGATTACCCCCTACAACCTCACAAACTTTATTTCTTTATAATATTAATATACTCGTAGATAAAACATAATATGTACAGTAGGATGTGATTTTGATAATATTTTTATTTTAACTTAAAAATAGATCAAATAACTTCCTCAAAAATGAGCTCTTTTAGGACAGGGGATCATGAATTTGCATACAAATAATATAGAGATTTTGGAAATATAGTTTTTTCTTGCTTTTCTAGAAAATTCGTTTTCATAGATTTTATTACTTTAATAAGCAATGTCTGAGCTCTAATTTTGACAATCAGTGACTCGAATAAATTATTTTGCCGCCATTTTGTTTCAAAGCCTTGCCCTTGTCAATTGTTTATTTGTCTAAAAACTTTGAAAACCAAACTTATCCACAAAGAGATAAAAAAAATCTTCTTGTTGACCCATTTATATCTATGTTTTATATGAATATAGTATGTATGTATATAGGGAACTATAATTCCTTGTAGGAAAACAAGAGGACAACAAATGAACGGAGGAGGCTCTTGAACAATATTATGGTAGTCCTTTACCCTGCAAACTACGAGTACAACAATGCGACAAATTCTCACAAACAACCCGAACTTACTCAACTACGGAGAGTTTTAGTTTGTTTATCAAATAAAATATTTTACCCACACATTTGCTTAAGTGAATAAAATGGCGGTTTTATTAAATATATACAAATAAAAATGGATTACCTTCATGTATGTAACTTACTTCAGAACAACTGAAATCGGATATTTTTTATTTTGTTGGGTAAGTTATTGTCAGGATAAGGTTTGTGTAAAAGAAAAGTGAGTGAGACAGAAGACAGTTGGTGAGATGGTCAAATCAGTGACATGCTTCGCATTATAGAATAGAAATTCAACAGAAATTGTAGGAAAATTCATAGTTGCGGGAGACAGAGTATGAGTGAGAGAGTGAACAGTTTGAATACCCAAGAAAGTGAAGACGGGTCGGTAGTATTAAATATTGGTTGTGATACTCAGGAAAGGAGCTATTAAATGTTTACTTTTGATGTTAAATTATTTTGATATATATGTCGGGGATTTTAAAGATGAAAGGAAGGAGGTGAGGGGCAATTAGGGGTGATGATATTGGGTGGACTATTGGGTAAACGCAACATAGATACTTCTACCGAAGCGATTAATGATCAAATATGATCTTTAACAATTACGAGAGAAACCTAAGCAGTGCTTTGCACTTGAGACCAAGGTGTAGGCTTGAAGACGTCTTTTGACAAAATTCCAACACTCGCCTCCACTGCTTAGAATCTCTGTTTAAACCCAAGGTTAAACTCACATAAACCTAACCTAACACATGACGCGTGACATTGTAAGGCACTCACAGTAACACTGCACTGCACTTGACACTATCCAAAGACTACTTCACTGTTTGAGAGACCGCGCACGACAAAGATTTCAGTCAGACTGTCAAAAGCATATAAAGGGTCAAGACTGTCAAATCGACGGAAGTGACTACTACCCTACTCCAACGCCATAGATGGTGATAACGATTCAATTATTCGATAATCTTTTACTTAACTCCGACATATATTTCATAAATTACTATAGCAACATTATTGCTAAATATTAATTCTTCGCAGTAAGATAAAATCCACTGAGGGTAGAGAGCGGATGTCAGTCCAAAATATCATGGTAGCAATATATTTATTTGAATAATAAATTATTTATCTCGTGAAGTGTCTGTGCATTATCACCATATTATATAGCTCAGAAATATTGTAGGCGCTGACTGAGATCACAAAAAAGAAGCAGATGAGTCAGCTGTTGGTTGTTTTGCATATTCTAATTCTCACTGGATATAATGAACGAAATATTTCTGTTCCAGCTATAGCTATATTATCTTTTAAAAAGACAATATTCGTAAGCTAGAATCGTCTAATCCTGTATTTCAGTCACTCAAACGCACTAATACATCTATAGTATAAACATTGAGGGGCTTTCTTATAAAAGTATTTAATCAATTGATTAGTTAAGCAGTTTATAAGTAAGGATGTAAGTAACTACAATTATTTATTTTTTTAATTATAAATTTGAGTTTAGTAATCTCTATTAGTTGTAATCATTATTCCAGACATGAATTAAATCACTATTTTTTTAAATTTATATTAAAAATGTATCCATTGCCTGCTTTTAAAAGAAAAGTAGTATAATAAACAGAAGCATCCACTTAAACTCGTGTGCCATTCATCTGACTCGTACGAGTGCTTATCGCATTGTCGCGTAGAAAAGGGCTTCCAGAGCAATTGTTCAGCTCACTTTTAACTATTTTAAACTGTTGCATTTCCTGTTATTTTCACGTTAAATATGTGTAACTAATGCCCTTGCTCTGCTTTAATAACCTAACTGCATATAGAACCTCTAAAATTATTTAGAGATTCTATTTCAACAACAATACTATACAATCTATCCATAGAAACAGAGAGTGTTTCTCTTGTCTGTTAGTTTTCCTAATAATTTCTCAACCATGCAGTAAATTTTGATAAATTTTTCACTAATAGAATAAGCAATAATTAAGGAAGGTTTGTTAATTTAATTTGTAGATATTTTGTACAAAATAGCTGCACTATCATGGATTTAATGTAACAGCAATCTGTTGCTCGTGTCTCAATTCAAACTTAAATATAATATTATCGTACTAAAATGAAATGCGATGTAAAATTAAAGGTCTTATTAGGCTGCGTTTCCAACAATCGTCGCTTTATTAATCTAGCCTCGCTTAGAGTGTGTCAATTGAACCGATTCTATTGGATCTTAACAAACATATCTCTCACTATGCATCCTCGTTCATCTCTGATGCAAACGCAGTCTTAAAAAGGTCTACAGAAAAGTTTGTGATGTTATTAATTATAATATACAGACTCACTCAAGTTCTATACGAGTAATTACACTGTCCTAGATATTTTAAAAGATTAGGTTTCCAAGTACATACATTACGAATACATTGAAAAAGAATCTGGATTTGTTCTTAACTTTTGTGATTTTAGGAGCAAATGAATGTAAAGTGTACTTCTCAATACTTATCTGGATAGTTTTCTTAATAATCTGGGAAATTATAGAGAAATAATAAAAGTTCTAAATGTAAACAAAATAATATTTTAAAATAAAAATAAACTTTTTCTCATGACAATAAGAGTGTACAAGGTTGGTAGAGTTTGAAAAAAATGAGTTAATTTTAGGGTATAATATTATATGAAACTATTATAATATTGAGAGCAAAAAAAAGGTTATTGTATAGAAGAATTAAGAATAATCACAATAGCTAAATTCCACTAAACATGAATAGGTTGAAATATGATAATTTAATGTATACATTTGAAAGCTTTTAATTTAATATGAAGGGTATCGCTGGTAGGGAAATATTAAAATTTAAATTTAATATTCCAGCAATCTGTTGCTCGTGTGTACTCAATTCAAACTTAAATATAAAATCTTATAAAAGAAATTTTACATTTAGCTATAAATATATTTCTATTTGTAGTCTGGGTATTTTATATTTTTAAAAGCAAATTTGTTACCAGCTATATTACCTTATCATATTGTAAAAAATTTACACACAATTTCTATATTCCACACTTCGAGAGAATAATAATTTCAGCTGGATACTTGATTTTACTCTTTTTAGGGTTCCGCTCTTGAAAATAAAAGAGAACTCTTATAGAATCTGTCGATCAATACACTTTTTCTCAGTAACTAGTGCAGTTATTAAGTTCAAAATCTATATGATAGTTATTCTACAATGTAACACGTTAAAGACAATAATAACATAAACTTTAAATGGAACCGAGCAAATACTGTCTCATTCACAAAATCCTTTCCAATGTAGTCCCAGCATTATGACACCACACAACACAACTGGCACAAGTCTATCGGAACAGAAGTTATATATCGTTTTGTTATGAATTGTTACATCGGTATAATTGAAATAAAATTAAGGGAACTACCCGCGAATACAAAGTTATAAATGGCGTTGCTAACTAAAATTAATTTCAAGTATTTAATTATGCAATTTTTTAAATTTGTAAAAAATCATACTTCTACTACAATGCAATTAAATGATAGATTTATTCCGCATAATTTTATATTTTAACTTTTTATATCTGTAAGTTAGAAGAAAATGTGTCCCTCCATCCAGATTTTACGGAACCCTCAGTGCGCGAGTCAGTCTCGCGCAAATCTGATTTTAATGTAGCTCTGATTTGCAAATGTGGCATAAATTAATATAAATATTTCTCTTGTTTTAGGTTGAACTACGCACTGGCAGGACTGAAGCCGTGGTGGTGGCACGCGTGTAACGTGTCGCTACACGCGGCGTGTTGCGTGCTGGTAGCCCGCGCGTGCGTCACTATCGCGCGACTACAACGCCCGTTTGCTGCACTCGCTGCGTTGTTGTTCGCTGTGCATCCTGTACATACTGAAGCGGTAAGTAACAATACACAGTACAAGTGTCTTAGTAATATATAAAGCTAAAGAATTTGTTTGTTTGCTTGAACGCGCTAATCTCAGGAACTACTGGTCCGATTTAAAAAATTCTTTCATTATTAGATAGTCCATTTATCGAGGAAGGCTATATATCATTACGCTAAGACTAATAGGAGCGGAGTATCACGTGGACTAAGTCGCGTGGGTCGAATAGTTATCTATATGAGGGCTATACTGCACAGTAATACATGAAATATAATAATAATATGCACTATATATAGAAACCGAGCAAATACTATTAAACATTCACACAACATCACAGGGGATAAATAAATCCAAACCATGATAACTATAATAGGAGTAACAACTAACCAATAAAACATACCAAAAGTTACTTGGAAAATTTAAAAATATGTGGTCTATATGAAATTAAATACTCGTACCTACAAATCTTTCATGTTTTATATTACTTATTCATTAAATTCCACTTTTCAATATAAATAATAATAGATCAGCCACACACGCTGGAGTGTCCAAGTGTACTCGCAGGCAGAGCCTCACAGGAGCACTCTCTATTCCTTTACTCTCGAAGTCCGAGGGGCCGGAAGACCGATGCGACTGGAGAGAACAGCATCAGGATCCATTTTTTACATACCCATCCGACGCATGGATCATCATTTCTTATCGGACAGTCAGGTGATCAGCCTGCAATGTCCCAGCCAGTAGAAACAACAATCTTATAGTTGTTATCCGCGCGGGATTCTAACTAGCGACCACCTAAGCACAAGTTCGCGGTTACCCCACTAGACCACGGAGGCTACAATAATATAAATGGAATATTTTATTATGATTGTATTGGAAATACAAACAATATATGTGAAGTAGAAGGTCTTATAGCGAGTGTTTTCCTCAAGCTTTCTCAATCCGATTTACCGGTACTAATGATGTAACGGTTAGTGCCAATCAGGATCCACTTAAGATACTTATTAGAAGGATAAGGATAAGGAAGTTAATGTTATATATTAGAACTTCCTTCGCTTCACTCAGGTGAAAATGAGGTTATTTAATGAAATGATATTACGTATATTATTATTTATTTACTTTATTTAGAATGTTTACGAAAGATCTAAACAGAACAAAAATATTTATATCTGTGTGCTTTCTCCGGACTTTTTTTTTCATATTTTACGTATGAAGATGCTTTCCATTTTTTTCCTCCGATACAATGAAATATTCCTAATATGAAACAGGGCCTATCCGCATTAAAAAAATTTAACAATTTCACTCATTGCTATGGACTACTCAAACTTGACCTGAAAGCACCTAATGGTTCAAAAAAGAAAGTCCTTCTATCTTCAAAGGCCTAGGATTTCGCCATACTGTCCCTGTTAAAAAACAGTCTAAGGTACGGGCGCCTTAAAAGGCCCATTTTTTGCAATAATTAAATAATTATAAAAAAGGATTTTTTTCTGAAAACAAACTTTATCACAATATTGCTCATTTATTTGTAAATAAAATTAACGTCCAAATCAACTAATCGAACATAGGCGCGAAATTTAAACTCATTCGACTTATTAACTTGTAAAATTTCGAAAGTGGTTCATCTTAGGAACAGGGCTATCTTAGGCGTACGTACCTTATATATAACAGTGAGTTAAGAAATAATATGTAAATAAAGAATATTTTCATTTTTCACAGGTAGCCGGAGTGGTGGGCCGTGCGGATGTGCTCGCGTGCATATTTTTCCTATCATCACTGCTAGTTTACCATAGGTAAGAATATTTTATGACTTCCATATCATGCTTAGTCTAAAATACTCCATTTCCAGTACCATTTTTGAGGCCACCACTGCTAACGTGAGCTTGTGCAGATGTGAAATTTTTTTGTACTTATAAATTCTTAATTCATATTATATTTTGATTGAAATTCTGTTCTATTATAAACTAGAGCATTTTTCCAGCCATTATTTCATGTGGGCTCAAAAATAGTCTCCTTTAAGTTTAATGTTGTAAATTCTTCTACTTAAGAAAGATTATAGCATCATTCTTTGGTCAGTCAGTAGGTATTGATTTTAGCAAAATTATACTAAAATAGAAAATTCTAGCATTTTGGAAATGCCATATCCATTTTCTTATCATGATTTTTGGAGAAAAATTATAACTGTTTTTCAATATTATTTTAACAAGATCTTGGATACTTAAAAGCACTTAGTTTGAAGGTTTCTTGGTAATAAATGTAGATTCAAACATATGAATATAAAAAATTTAGTAATTTAGTATTAATTAAAAATAATTAGAGCCACGACCTAGTTAACAGTGAGCTGAAATATGTCTGGGTCAAGGAACGAATGTGTTCCGATGCGTTCTATATACTCGTACGATTCAAAGTTACTGCTTTCATCTAAAAACTGCTTTTAATGATCATGGTAGTTAACCTAATTGATTTTATACTATCAAATTTTTTTTTGCTTTATAATTCACTTGTACATTTAAATTGTATTTATACTTCAAACTTCAATTGAAATAAAAATAATCTCAACTAATACTATAAATGTGAAGTTAAGTTTGTCTCTCGGTTACGCTTTCACGCTTAAACCGCTTAACCGATGTTGATGAAATTTGATATAAAGATAGACTAGAGCTTGGGAAAATACATAGGTTACATTTTATTGCAAAAAAAAAGCTTGAAGGTTGAAATAAGGGATGAAGTGCATGTCAAGCTATATGATTGTATACGTCTGTGAAAGTCAGTCATATTTTAATTAAATTAATATTTGTCCGTCTGCTTGTATATCTATACGTGTATTACGCATAGATTACTGCGTCAAATTGAATACGGTTTTTACAGTTGTAGGTGTAACTTAAAATATTTGTTACGTTCAAATTAGAAAAATTATTGACATTTTAAAATGTTCAATATAAAAATTTCAGAGTAAAAAAAATAGTCTTCAATCGCTATTTAAAATATAAAAGTTATATAACACAGCTACTTAAGAGCACTTAGCATAAAATTAAAAAAGTTTCCCCTACAATAATTCGTACGACAAAGCAAAACTTCTTGAATAGGGCCTAACAAAGCTGTGTCATTCCGCTACTCATTTTAAATTGGTATGACATTATTTTTCACTCAATCAGCTTAAATATAGTAAAATGGATGAAACCTGTAATTTTATGGTCATTTACAAAACGGTGGTAGGCGGGACTAGTTGGGAACGTTGGGTGGTGCAATTACGAGTATTGTAACGTATCTTTACGAGTAAGTGCTTGATATCCGGAATATTTTATCGATTGGAAATTTTAGTTCAATGACTTGTTTCGATATTGATTTAATATACATCCAAAGCATTTTCTCATAATCTCTGTAGTACCTATTATAATAACGATAAGACCTTTTATGTTAAATTCTTAGCCTTACTCTATAATCTCAAAGGTGTGAACTGTGCCAATCTGAATTTGGCCAGAACAGTAGACTAGCCAGACCATGCTCAGTAATGTCACGTTAATATGACTTTCTATATTTCTCTCATGGTCAGTGTGCAAAATAGTTCCTCTCTTGTTCCAACATTTTCGTTTGCCTTTGTATTTAGATTTTGACGAGTTCCACAAGTTATTTCTGCCAATTATATAAATAAAATACTGATGGATACACAGGAAGTAATACACAGTTTTTATTACAATTTTATTTTTTTCTAGGCCCACGAGCAACAAGAAATGCGTGTGGCTGAGCATCATTCTAGGAGCTCTTAGTATGCTGGCCAAGGAAACTGGAGTGACAATACTATTACTAAACTTGGCTATCGACTTCTATAGATGTTGGCCACTGGTGAAAAGGTATGAAACTCCCTATTTTACTTTAATAATATTAAGGTAAATATACCTACAAGGTATACCTAGGTTTCGCCCTCGAGTCAACCACAGATGTGCTAGGATGTGTAGCGAGGGATGTGTTTGTTAAGAATCAATAAAATCGCTACATTTAATACACTCTAAGCAAGGCTAGGTAAGTGAACGGCCTCAAGGGAACAAAGTGGATTTATGAGAAGTAATATGGGGAAGTCTAGTTATTAATAACTTGAATTTAGCCAAATCATTATATTGTAACTTTAAATTCAATATTCTACTTCTGTAGCGAAATTTGCTTTAAAATTTAAACGTAATAAAATTTTCCTCATCATTGATACCGGAGCACTAAATTACGAGCGAGAGTGCTTGAGATGAAATTGTCTCATTACCAAATAATTTATTGGATGTGACAGAATTTGGTATCGATCACACGATTATTGACACCCGACAGAAACTTAAACTCAAAATATTTTATTCAAATAAACTTTTTAACAAAGGAATTTTGACACATCAAAATTGTTCAGTCAGACAGTTTGTCTGAAGCTACCACCAGTTCGGAAAGCAGTTTCCTGATGAGAAGAACTGGCAAGAAACTCAACAGTTGCTCTTTTCAAAATGCCATTGTTTACATCAGTCTGTCTGTATTCTGTTACAAAGGTATAATCATTCAGCTGAGCATCAACGTCATTTGAATCCAAGCTTTGTCATCATTCAAATAATCTTGTACAGAGTAGTAAGCTTTATTTACTAAACACTTTTTTATTAGAGTTTTAAATTGCTGAAGTGGCAGATCTAATATCGGTTTTAGAATCTTATTATAGATACGAACACCAAGCCCCATGAAACAATTACTCACTTTGTGGAGACGATAGTATGGCGTTACAGGTTTATTTTTATTTCTAGTATTTATCTTGTATGTGTCACTATGTTTGGAAATTAACGTAATATTCTGCCTAATGTATACAATGTTACAATAAATGTATTGTGACGACACTGTAAGAATACCTATTTTGTTAAAAATATCTCGAAGGGAATCTCTAGCTAGATTGTAAATGGCCCAAACTGCTCTTTTTTAAAGAATAAAAATGGATTCTAAGTCCTCGGCCCTGCCTCACAACATAATGCCGTGAGACATTATACTGTGAAAGTAACTAAAATATAGTATATTTCACGTAAGTGAGTTATGCCTCTTTTAGATATCTATCGTTCATTCTTGAACTCTTTTCTTAACTTCTGTCTCCTCCTATTCCTTACCTTTTTATATATTGTTCCCGCTTTATTTTCTTATATTATTTGTTGACTATTCTGTTATTTTTTTTTTCGATATGTCCATCAAATTTACATGACGTGAATACGTCTTTAAAATTGCTTCTATAGGGAGGCAATTAAAAAAATCGAATGATAACAAAATTGGGGGATACAGTTTGGTGTTGCAGCTATATATCTATCGTATCTATCTAAAATAAAATTACACCACTCGATAGATAAATAATCAAAGAATCTATTACGCTAAGTTAGGACTGTGACACATCGCACGCGGCATAGGGGGAAGCGATATTTAGAGATTTCCATTTAGTATAACTTATATATATAGAAAATATTACCCCTAATTACGAGATGTATTCACGTCCAACTCACTTCCTACTGCCACTTTCTATGATGTATCATAGAACAGAGGCTGCAGCCTCACCCCTTTTTTTCATCCTTTTTCTCTCATTTTATTTTTTAAATTAACATTAAGGTACTAAGGTAGGAAAAAGCAGTGATGGCCCAGTGGTTGAGACTTCAAGTCTTACTCGGGAGGTCCGAGGTTCGATCCTGGGCACACACCTCTGACTCTGAGTTATGTGTGTTTTAAGCAATTAAATATCACTTGCTTTAACGGTGAAGGAAAACATCGTGAGGAAACCTGCACTCCTGAGAGTTCCCAAAAAGTTCTCAAAGGTGTGTGAAGTCTGCCAACCCGCACTGGGCCAGCGTGGTGGACTATGGCCTAATACCCTCCTCATTCTGAGGAGGAGACCCGGCTTAGCAGTGGGCCATTGAAGGGTCGTGATGATGATTAAGGTACTTAGTCCATCCCGTTGCTCTTTGGCTTGTTTAAAGCCTTTGATAGCTTATCAGCGATTTTATTGCTATAGTGTTACCCTTGTCCTGGGTATAGTCTGGTACATTAATGCTGTTGGTACAGTCATTATTAAAAAAAATTGCCTAATCTGATTTTAACAGCTTGAATGATAAAAAGATATCAAATTGTATATACATGTTTAAGGAAATATCAAATTGTACTCGTGTGAACCATCAGTAATGGAGTAACGTATATAATACGATTCGCTCATGTTGCTGATTAATTACGTTTAATTAACATTCGCGATGTCTGATTTATGGAACATATAAAATCTTGTAAATTTTGTTTCGATTTATTCATGACAAATATCCAAATCGTTCATTCACTCACTCTCTCATATGCCAACTCATTCATTCCCATACTCATTCTTTCACTTATTTACAACTTAATATCACAATCTCTATTGATTTAGAAAACCTATTACGTAAAAACAAAAATATAATACTCCGATATTGTTATTATATTTATACTAGCGGACCTGCGCGACTTCGTTCATGTGTTACTCCGCTCCTGTGGGTCGTAGCGAGATGTTAAATAGCCTATGTTCCTCCTTGTCACATCAGCTATCTGCCAATAAAAGTCCCGTCCAAATCGGTCCAGCCATTTCAGAGATAAGCCGGAACAAACAGACAGACCGACAGACAGACAAAAATTGAAAAAATTTTGTTCTGGTATAAGTACAGTGTATACATCCACTTAGTATAAAGCGGTTATTTTATTTTTTTTTTATTTTATTTCTTTTTTTAACAATTTACAAAAAAAAATTACATACAAATTCCGTCAAACTGCGTAACAGTTACAAACAGACACTCCAACTTTATTTATTTGTAGGGATAGAAGCATTAATTGATTAATTCAATATTTTTTATAATGCACATACAGACTATATTATATATAGTTTCTACTTTTTAGTCGCTATTTTTATACAAACGCATAGTCTATACATTTTGTACTGGCAACACTAACAACGTGCTCTTACTTACCGAATTAATATTTTGGCTTCTAACTTCCAATCTTTTTCAGATCACTAAGTTCGCTGAAGATCGAGAAAAAATGCACTGGATTATCACTGAGGACGACCAAAGTGTTGGTATCACTAGCACTGCTGGTGTGTTTGCGCCTGGCGTTGCTGCAAGGGACCTGGCCCACCTTTTCACCCCAGGACAATCCTGCTGCATTCCATCCCAGCTTTTTTGTCAGGTATAATATATTTTTGTCAAATAAAAAAAAAGGTTGTCATTATTAAAATATACGAAGTTTTAGGAACTATTCCTTGCCAAGGGTTAGGATGAGGATGTTTAGAGTTTTCATCCTAGGACTTGTAATAGAACTTTTGGTAGAAACAGCTTGTTAGTACAATTTTTAACGTTCTTTTAAAAGGAAATATTATCTGATTTCACTTGAATATTCGTTTAATTAACAATGATTATCCTACTGTATCCTTTTATAAACTTGTTTTGCTGATTATGTCTGAGAATAAGAGATTCTTAATGTTTATTCTGATTATGGTATGAACTTGATGAATCAAGTTGATAATGAAGTAGTTATGGTGATTTTAAAATAAGTAAAACAACCTGGGCTAATTAATAATATTTTATTTAGAGCACAGAACACTGTTCACTTCCACACGATCACCACCTGAATAGCCGACCATAGCCCTCCATCTTGCATCCTCCGATCACTAGTTAAATTAATATATCCGGTGAAAACAAGACGGAAACGGAAGTGACTTTCGATCACTAGTCAAATTAATATATCCGGTAAAAACAAGACGAAAATGTAAATTACTTAAATAGAATACAGAGGTCGCTAAACGACGGAAATGCAATGACTGTTACATAAGCAAGAGCCGAGTAACCCAGCACCCCCATGGTGGTAGGGGCATGCGACCACCAGCATGCGAATCCGACCGCCAAGGTTCTTTGACGCGTTCCGGTCAAGCCCCATGTGGGCTAGATCTACGCCCCCATCTCCCATCTCTGCGCTTAACAGTGCGGCTCTAGTGGGTCTGGGCTCTTACTCAGGGTCCACTGAAACAGCAGCGTTTTTCACTTCACTGCCCCCAACCCCTTCTAAAGATAGGTAAATATCTTTGAGGTTACAACGCATCCATCCATCTGATGTCCATGGACGATGGTACTCACTTAACATCAGGTAACCGTCTGTTCGTGTGTGCCTTTTTACCATAAAATAAAAAAAATCAATCTCCAATAGTCTAGTTACATTTGGCGATAAAACTTTTAAAAAGTGCAACAAATAAACTATATACTATTTTAAACGTTTGTTCAACTTAAATATAAAAACTATAGCAAATCCACACACGAGTACAAACTTAACGAAAATACATTTTTAGTAATTGACTCCTCAAATAACTGAAGCATGCTCGCTACTTGTTGAGTGCGCTACGTAAATCTCGGGCTGTATTTCAAATTTTAACTCATATTTTTGATTTTCGAGAATTTTACTTCAACTACCCTCGTTTTGCTTTGTTTTTATTTGTTTAAACCCTAACACTTATATGGCCTTTATTACTAAAATGGCGTAACTTCTATCTTTTCTAATGTTAACTTAACAATACTTAGGGCTTAAGACCAATGAGCAAGAATAAAGGGCCCTTTTTATTATTTATATAAACTCAATATTTATTCCACAAAGTTTAACTGCCGTGGATGCTTTTTATCAAAACTTATATAATGTCGAATACTCTTGTAAAGAAAATTATGTACTTTACATAAAATTTTCCATCATTAATTATGGTAATGAGTAAAATTTCAATTACAAATTCAAATACAATTTCATTAAATAAACAGAATCAGGAGCTCTTGATTAGAAGACTCGTTTCGCAGAATTATTATTGGTTGCAAACAAGAAACGCAGTGTGAACAAATTGACAATTTTATAATCGCTATAAAAAACCACTATCTATACTAATATTATAAAGAGATAAAGTTTATAAGGTTGAAGGGGGTTATCTCTGGATCTACTGAACTGATTTTGTAAGTTCTTTTACCAATAGAAAGGAATTACTATTAGTAAAGTAAATAACTCTAATATTAGGTTAATAACAAAATCTGTAAATATAGTAAAGGTTTATGAGAAATAATAAAGGATTTTTTTATTTATTTTTAATGTTGAGCCACTACGGCCTTGTTTCCACATAAATATTACTAAAGCAAATAACTATAATTAAATACCACTTGATTTAACGGTGAAAGAAAATATCGTGAGGAAACCTCCTCCTGAGAGTTCTCCATGTTCTTTGATGTGTGAAGTCTGCCCAGCTCAGAAGTGGCTCATTAAAGGGTGATGATGATGAAATAACTCTAGTATATATTAGACACAAAATTTATCTATTATTTTAGTATCATTTTTATAGGAATCCCTTAAAAGAGTTTAGGTCTCCTTTAATTTCTATCATTCTTCACTATTGTAGGCCACTTTTATGTAGGTTTTTCCCTCTTCAGATACTATGTAATCTACCCATCGGTCTGATCAATATCAAGAAACTACCCAATAAGCCTATACGATCCAATTTAGAACCCAATTTAGGTCTTTCCTTTTCTCTCTTTCTCTGACATGTCAGAACATAGTACGACCTTGTTGCAGGAAACCATGAATGGTACTGTTAACTATTTTTGTAATCCAAAAGCAAGACTATGGGCTCTTTTCCATAATCTTTAATTCCGAACCAAAATGTAAATAAGAGGTATCTCTTGATTTTATACTTAAAAAAATAGATGTTTACTAATACACCGTGTACACCAACCCTTATCCGTAAAAGTACAAATTTCTAATACTCTAAGGCCAAGTTCATAATTTATACACCATTGTGAAGTTCACCCTGCTTCACTTGACATTAATTTACGTTCCATTGTATCGTGCCAACTTCTAACTCGCTTCTAATTTGTTTTCTATTGTTGGCCGTTGGATAAACTTTAACTGCCGATGACTGGATGCGGATTCGTAATCAGTTGAGCGGGTAAAGCGAAGCTAAAGAATTTGACTAGTTTACAAATTACGATAAATTGTTCTTGTTTGATTCATATCCGAAATTATAGAATATGAGCTACTTCATCTTAATTTTGAAAGAGAGCAATGCACTTTTTCTGCACAAAAAAGGAGATATAGCGAAACCATACCATGTAAATTTAAAACCAAGATAAAAAATTATATAATTTTCGACGAATTGCTCTTCTTTCTTTTACTTAACTATTTCTACTTAAGCTGCTTGCCATTGCGCATGTAGGAGAAGTAGATGCTACCAAAACGAGGATTAGGTTATAAGTTCCCCTTTTGGCGCACTGACTCGCAGTGCCCGCCACTTCTCGGATGAAGGACGAAACGTCATATAACTGATTAAACTAAATACTTATTAACGAGTAGCAGCGCCATCTATTTTCTATGGTAAAAGTTAATATAGGGATCCGACCGTTGCAGTTCATCGTTTGAATTTTAATTTAAGTCTGATCGTTAAAAATTATACCCCTTCGGAGGCCCTAAAAGTCCCTCTAATGTTAAAATGTGAGGAAACTGTTTTTAAATAAATTTGAATTTTTTAATTTACTTTTGACTTCAAAAAAAATTGTTCTAGATTAATGACATTTTGCTACCTTGCGGCATTCAACTGGTGGCTGCTCCTCTGCCCCTGGACCCTAAGCCACGACTGGCAAATGGGTTCTGTCCCTCTGATTACCAGTGGATGGGATTCGAGGAATTTCATCACTTGCGCTGCTTTTGGTGCGTTGATGCTGCTGTGTTATAGGTGCGTCGCAGATTTGGAGGTAAGAACACCTGACTGGAATGATGCCTAAGTTTCTAATTTTTCTATGGGTAATCTTATCCAGCAAGCTCACTTGATTTAGCATTATTTTTATGAGGACACCTTGAACCCTTGGTGAAACCCTAGTGCTACAATTGTAAAATCGACGCAGACAGTCTGGTCAAAGTAAATTTAAACTCTTAATTTGAATTCTCCCCACAAAAGAAACAAATTCCTCTGATGCTTAAATGATTATTAATAAATAATGAAACATAACATTGCATTACAGCAGACAATCCAAAGTAAAACGGTACAAATATTTCCCAAATATATCATTTTCAAATTAATAGAAAATTAAACGAATCGGAAATTTATGTCATACAAATATTTACGTAAAATGAAATATCCAATATGAAAATGATTTGTATTGAGATAGGGTCTCTGTAATTTATATTATATTTGCTAACGTTAATAGCGACGTGATTGATGTTTGATCTCTTTGATTTCATGGGAAATTAGAAGAGATGATATGTTTTAAATTTATCTAGCACTAGCTGAAAGTTGTCAAATATTTATATATATGTCGGGGATTTTTAAACGATGTGAAAGGAAATGGTAGGAGGAAGATGGGGAATATTAGGAAACATTAAAAGGGGTGATGGTATTAAATGGAATATTGGGTAAACGCAACGTAGATACTTCTACTGAACCGATAAATGATCAAATATGATCTCTAACAATTACGAGAGAAACCTAAGCAGTGCCTTGGACTTGTGACCAAGGTGTAGGCTTAAGGAGCTCCTTTAAGTAATTACAACACTCGCCTCCACTGCTAGGCTCTCTATTTAAAACCAAGGTTAAACGCACATTAACCTAACCTAACACAAGACGAGGTAATTACATTGTAAGGTACTCACGTGACCTTGATCAGACAGCACTCCTAGCACTAACACAACACTGTCACTATTTAGATATTACTTCACTTCTTGAGAGACCGCGCATGACTAAGACTTCAGTCAGACTGTCGATGGCATATAAAAGGTCGAGGGTGGAGACTGTCAAAACAACGGAAGTGACTACTACTCTACTCCAACGCCATAGACACCGATAACGATTCGATTATTCTATAGTTTTTTACTATTCTCCGACATATATATATTATTTGAATTTTTAAAATGGTGGGTATAAGGCTGATATACAAAGTGTCCTTATTGAAATTTAAAATAGTTTTTTTTATCTAATAATATAATTTTTCTTACTCATCTTAGTTTTTTGAGGACTTACTTATTGACTCCATAGATATTATTTGATATTCTTGTCTACTTGTATGAATTATAAATATTTGAATGACTATAGGTCCAGAGACACACACCAGCCGTGATCGGTCTACTGCTCCTCGTGGTGCCTTTCGTGCCAGCGAGCAATCTTCTCGTCACTGTTGGCTTTGTTATTGCTGAGCGGGTTCTGTATATACCGAGGTAAGTATGTTTACATTTCTCTATTTACTTTATTATATAGATTATACATGTTGCTGTTAAAGCTTTGAATAAGTAAATAAGAACTAGATACCCAGTCTCATACAAAGTTGTAAATAGTTATAGATAGATATTTGGCATAATCCAAGTAAGTAAGCTTTTATGATAATATGGTCAGAAACTAAAGCAGTGCCTTGGATTCTAGATTTTGCATTGTCACCAAGGTTTGGGTTAAAGGAGACCTTGGCACATAATATGTGGATACTCACCACCACTCTATATGTGCACTGTTTAAGCCTAAGGTTAATATAAAGCTAACCTAAGCTAACATAAACCTAACGATATCATATGAATACGATCCTAGGATCATGCCAGTCATTACAGAGATCCAATATCCGTAACAGAACAAAACACTATTACACTTTTACTAACACCACTCCAGGTAATGTTCAATCAAACAAATTACTAGTGAGACTGCGTAAATCCTTTCATTGCAAGTGTGGTAGATATAAAATCAGCGGCTATGACGTAACGCAAGTGATAATAAATACTTATTTCCATAGCACACACAAACGAGTATATGATACAAACTAAAACAAGTGCAGTAATATCCCGACTTACGCTACTCCGTTTTACGCGAATTCGTAGATACGCGGTTTTTCTTTTCGTAGTTTTTCTATTATTGGTTACAAATTAAAAAAAAATATTCCAATGAAGAGCGCGTGTCTACTACAAAACGGGACATAAAAAAGTTACTACAGTGTGCTACAAGGAGATTTTACTTGAGAAGAAGAAAAACTTAACTTCTCAGGCGACATAGTTAGAATATATTAGGCCTTCGACATCAAAATAACCTTGATTTACACTATTTTATTCCTACTAATGTAAATTGTTTTAATTATCTAACATTATATTAAACATGTTTCTTATAAATTATTGTTTTCTTTAGACTCTGGTCCCGATTACACAAACTTTATACGTATTTATATGCAAGGTTGAACCCCGACTTACGCGATTTCGACTTACGCGGTTATCTCTTGGTCCCAACTATCGCGTAAGTCCGGAGTATCACTGTAATAAGTATTATATTTTTAAAGACCTAGAATCTTATCTATTACTAGATGCACTGTAACGTAATATCTAATAAAGAGAACGAGTAAATAAAAGTGTTGAAAAGCTGGCACAAAGTTAAAACATAATGATATTTTCAGTGTGGGTAGTGTAATAATAACAGCGTATGGAGTTCAATTGATGTGGTACTCGAAGCCAGGGTCCAAAGTCTTCTTAGTGGTGGGACTCGCTGTGCTGGCCGCGAGTGGGGTCGCTCGGACCCATAAACGAAATGCTGATTGGAAGGATCGAGCTACTTTATTAAGGTAAGACTTATAAAGCTGGTTTGAGCAAGAAACCTAATACTTTTGATTGTTCTTTAAAGTATACTTCTTTCTTTCGCAAAAGGGGATTAAAAAAATAAAATTCATATTTGATTTTATAACTAAAACTTTATTGATTCATAATTAAATTAAGTTATATTGTCGATATATTTAACTTCAATGTATTTTTTAAATAGCATCATAAACGTTGTATTTTAATTCATTTAATATTTATAGTAATGTCACGAACTAGGGTTAATTTCATCAATTTGGTCAAATAACATAATGGTATCATCATCCACGATACTTAATGACTACTTTTTATAAATTCACTATAATGACCAATTTGTACTAAAATTGATTTTTTTTATTTTTACAAAGTTAATGTATAATGTAAAACAAAATATATACATGTAACACGTATATGCGTTATTAAATCTATATAAATAAAAATGTATCGCATCTATGTATGTAAGCGTATAACGTCCGAACGGCTGCACCAAATCGGATAATAATTTTTTTTGTGTTTGTTATTGTAAGGACAAAGTCCACTTTTTGTGAAATTTCTTAAAAAGCTACTAAGTCCTAATATTATAACTTTGAAAATAACACTTTAGAAACATAAGAAATACTAAAGAATATAAACTAAACAAACAAACGTGTGGATTAATATACTCCTTACGCCATCTATTGACGAATAGATGGCATCTGTTTGTCTGTTACACAATCTGGCTTAAATCAATGAACCGATTTTGATGAAAAATAATACAGAGATAAAGTAGAGCTTGGGGAAGGATGTAGGCTATGTATTATCGCGAAAAAAAACTTGAGAATACAAAGTAAATAAATGAGTGTGCGATTGCGCCATCTATCGACGTGTGGATGAGATGCATGTCACACATCGACACACGGCACGAAATAACGATGTCTTTGGAAATTAGTCATATATAAATGAAAATATATACTGATATAGCGATTAAAATTTAAAATTAAAGCTATGACATGATGGGCGAAACTAACCGCACGTTGTACTGTGTATAAGCAGGCAGGTTGAATACTATCGGAACTTCGAACTACACCCGCTGAAGTAAACTCGTGGAAACACTAACTTCTACCAAGGGTCTCCCCGTGCTTCCATACACATGTGTGCGTAAATGTTATAAATATAAAACTAGCTTTTACCCGCAACTTCGTTTACGATACTGAGGTAGTTATATTAGCCTACTGTAGATCGTCTGTATACATATTTTATGAGGAAGTCATACTAACTTTGCACCCTTAAAGGATGATTTTTGAAAAAATATTTTACACGTGTTTCATGACTTTCAATGAAGAACCATCATACTAAATTTCCTTCGAATAACTTCATAAACGGCAAAGTTTCATACTAACTTTGCATTTTACCCCCTTAGGGAGTGAATTTTCATAAATCCTTACTTAGTGCTCCCCTACGTTATAAAAGAAACCCCTGTGCAAAATTTCAAGTTTCTAACCCTTATAGTTTAGGCCCTGCGTTGATATGTCAGTCAGTCAGTCAGCTTCTCCTTTTATATATATAGATAGATAACCCCAAAAAAGGACCTCCAAATTTATGCCATTAAGATAATTTAATTATTATTTATAGTTTCATAGATTCTTTTTTCTTATAATAAGCACTCTTTAGGGATGAAAAATTGTAAACTTACGTAATTCATTACAAGTGATATCCAAAAATGTTATAAGATTTTTACATATGCAAACATACATTCACATCAATAAATTCATTACTTCGCGCTACAATAACGAAATTAAACCAAACACCAGCCATTCGTATTCATAAAGCAAAATCCAAGTTTATTACAATTTTTGTGATACATTTGCCAAATGTGTTTTGTTGTAGAGCGGATTTGGTGAGTTTGCCCCAAAACGCCAAACTCCACTACAACTTCGGCAACTTCCTCCGCGAGAGCGAGCAGCCAGACACCGCCATCAAACATTACAAAGAAGCTTTGAGGTAAACTTTGCTCTACTTATGCTACTTACTTCTACCATTACTACTACGTGCTACTCGTAAGGTGACATTTTACTGACGCGACTGATAATGGATCCAACACTACTCAGCGATGTAAAACCCAAATGAAAAAAATCGAAGGTTGGTATTTATGTACTTAATTGCAACTTTTCAGTTTCTTCCCGACTAGTCTGGACATAAATCAACCTTGCCAGCTTCAGACAATCAGACTGATCAACCTACTTAACGTTGCTTACATACTACTTGTATTCGTTAACCCCTCTAACTAACCTAAATGCTTGTATTAGAAGGGGGGCCACGTCAGTAGTGCAATGACTGGGATTGGACTTATGGATCGTGAATTCTTAACCACTGACCTACTGACGCTTTTATTACACGTCTATAACCACTTATTATTTATATTACACAAATACTTTGCCTTCCTGCCATTTTTCTCAACCATATGTGCTATTTTAAAAATAAGTTATCTTGTTCTGTAACTATATAAAATATTAATACTAAGAAAAAGTACTTATTTTTATCTTTTCAGTTATTGTGAAGCCTCTAGGCATTTTTGTTAATGGCTCAGTTGTTCGGCGTTGAAGTCACGATCGCTTTTTAAAGATAATATTCTTTACATTGCGAAAAAATAGAATGGATTGTAGAATTATTTGCAATTCAAAAACTATCGTGCTGTCTTCATTGACCATTAGTTAATCTTATGTCTTATGTAATATATTTAAATAATGCTTTTCTTCATAGACTATGGCCAACATACGCCAGCGCCCACAACAACATAGGGACGCTAGTGGGCGCTGACAACGCGGAGCAGCACTTCCTGCAAGCCATCAAGTGTAATCGGCATCATGTCAACGCGCACTATAATCTAGGAAAGCTCTATAAGTAAGTTTAAGTTTATGCTACTTCCTGTATTTGACATTACATGATCTACAGTGAATGCTAAGCGGCGTAATACAGTTAGAAAGATGCGGATCAGTAGTAGTTATCATAGCAGTGGTTATATAGTAAGTAAACAAAATAAGCTCCCCTACATTTGAAAAAATTGCCTCTGTATTTTTTTAAATACTTTATTAATAAGGCCTACTAGTTAATCACATATTAAATGAGCACTGCTTTATCAAAATGAGTTATATTAAATATTAACTAAACTGAATTTTTATGACAATGTCCGTGATATTGATAACATGATTTACTTTTTTTTTTTAAATTCCCCCTAATTAACTTTTACACGCTTCATATTAGCTTCACTTGTATGTTTGCAACCGACTAATTTGGGCGCGATTTTTATATACAAACATACAGCCATGTAAACATAGTTTAATTTTTTATAAAATGCAATATCATAATATATATATATATATTTTATTCGCAAACATTCTATACGCACACCAACTGTATGGTGGCTTGAGTAAAATATCCTCCTGGGGACTATAATTTAGACTCAGACCTTCAGAGTTACATCTAGAATACTCGAGATGTAATAATAATAATTTCTGTCATAGCGGCGTATTTATTTTGCTTTCTATTTTGTTGGCACAATCGAATAATATTCAGTTTGTGCCAACTTCTAAAATTAAATATTATATTAATGTTGCCAACATGCTAACCAACAGGCTGCTACTCTAATTAATGTTGCCAACATCAAAATTAACACTATTAATTTCCGTCTTAGTATACAACCCTTTGATGTTGCTCCAATATTTAATTAAAAACTTTCATTACTTCACCAATACTATTCAAAGGATTCCATAATTACTTGTAAACAAAACTGGTTTACACTATTTTTTAACAAACACAACGACGGATATATACATTTACTATTAATATATATAAATTTACCCGTCCACGCTTCTCTAAGGGAAAGTCTGTTCTATGTTATGATGAGGAAATATCCTACCTTACCACAAATAACTTAAATATAATATTTTAGTAGTTTACTAATTTTACTTAATTGCACTGACCACTATAATATTTGGTCAAGGTGTATGTCCTTTACGTTTGCGTCGGCCTATCCAAGTGCTCCCGCCATCCCGGAGCATTGGGGACACCGAGACAGGAGCGAAGTTCCAACACCCGGCGGAACCGAATCTCGCGCTTACACGGCCCACTATGACGCACTAGCGCCCACGGCATTAGACATTTCAGACTACGACCCCGATAATGGAGCACGGCCATACCATTGGCTACTCCATGACTGGAGGCGCAGCCAGCCATACTGTTGCAAGCCATCGCTGCAACGCAGCCACTGACCATTGCGCCTACGCTCCCCTCCTCTGCGGATGTTAGCCTCCGGATATTATGCTACCCATAGTTGCCAAGGTAGCACCTCCCTAGAAAATGGTGGAGGTTACCGCAGCTAGCAACCCAAAATGCGTGTTGTCTTATTTTTTTTATTTATACAGAATATTAGTTTATCCGTCCGTCTTTGCTGAGGGGAGATCGTTTGGAACCTGAATTAATACATAGGCTACTCATCATTCCGAAAAAAATCAGAGTTCCTGCAGTATGGTGATAAAATAGGTTTAGTGTCGTAAGCGCTTCAATATTTAATTTAGCAATAATATATTGAAAATTGAATGTTTTTGACGTAAATTTCATCTGTGCGAAGCCAAGACGTGTCTTGTCTTCAATAAATAGCGCCGTGATAAATTTCAAACTATTGTATAGTCAATCGCACCCGAACAAAGTCTGAGCGGGTAGTTTTATTTTATTTATAGATAGTGGTCGTGATTAAACATTAATATAATTTCCATTGTATAAACAATATGCGTTTATATTATTTGACCACCATTCACTCATTAAAACTGAATAAAATTTGCAAAACGTAACCGCGTAATTATACAATATTACTGTAGCTGTATTTGATATCCAACATAATGAAAGTTTAAATTAAATTATTAGTTAATACAAAATCCACATACACATCTACACTTAGATAAAGATTTGATTGTTTGTATTTCTGTATGTTTGTTTTTGCTGCGAATATACTCAAAAACTACTGATCCTATTTTGAAAATTCTTTTGCCGATCGAAAGCTACGTCCTTTCCAAGAAACATAAGCAATGTGGTGTTGCCATAAATATTACAATTAAAAAGGTATCATTTAATAATGCCATAATGTGGACATTTTGTACAGTGAAGGTTTTCTCTGAAACTACTAGTCCGATTTTGATAATTCTTTCACTCAATCAAAACAGCGAACTCAATAGTCTATTGTTTCCTGTCTCTCTTTTATCTATATTTCGTTTTTTTTATTTTCTCTCTCCTTCTCGCACTTTTATTATATGTCTATTTTCTCTTTTTTCTCACCTTTTCACCTTCACTCTTTTTTACTCACTACTTACTCGAGGAAAACCTCTTTCACCCCTACAACTAGATTGCTTCGAGAAAAGATTTTTTAACTTTTTTACAATTTTTTTTTTCTAAAATATAAAGTCTTAAAAGAAACAGTTAAAGTTAATTAATTATGAAAAAAAAAATTGTCGTTGTTCTATTAACAGTATGATTTTATTATTTTTAAAAATAAAAATACAAACAAACAATATTACATTAGACAGTAAATTCTATCAAAATAGTTTCATTATTATAATACGATCATGTTTATTAAATATAAGTTGAAAAACAATGTCAAAAAAATCTTGGTATCGATTTTTTTTAATATTTTTTTTGTGCAGAAAAAGCGGTCGTACAGTCCAAGCAATTAGCATGCTAGAAAGATGTATAGTCCTGCAGCCTCGCTTTGTCCAAGCTCATGTGGAACTGCTCTCGCTGAAACCGGAGACGGAGAAGCGGAGGATTCTCACCAGGTTGCTGGAATTGGAGCCAAATAATTGGGAGCATTATGTGCTTTATGGAAACTGGTTAAGGACTAAAGGTAGTAAGGACTAAAGTATGATCTACGCTAGGATAGTTAGTTTTATCAAATTTTTTCTATTAGTTATTTTTTTATAGATGGATGAAACTACAGTAGCAAAACTTTAAAAATAAACTTAGTTTAGTATTTATTACATACCTATACTGTACTTAAACAAAAAATCTGAATTACATACTGAATTACATATTGTGCTCGAGAAGCGGTGGTGTTTAAAACGGTCTATAATCAATTATGAATTTTCATCAAAACTAACGTAGGTATATAAAACCCTTCAGCTTAACAGGTTAGGGCTTGGCGAATAAAATGCTTCTAAAAAGCTGTTAAAAAACATTTAATTCTTTGTAGGTTTACCTGGAGCTGCCGCAAAGTATTTCCTAGAAGCAACACGACTTAGTTTCAAGAATAGAAATATCGAGAAAACACTTCGAGGAGATCTAATATCATTCCGATCAACAGCATTAATGTACCGGAGCTTAGGACAGAAATCCCGGACCCTACAATTATTAACAAGGTATATTTCATAATATGTTTATAAATTCGATAGTAATTTTGTTTTTCTTTCTGATGCGCTTAAACAGTTAAACAGATTTTAATGAAATCTGGTACAGAGATAGGGTTGAAAATGGAGATGAAGTCTATGAGCTGTTTATGTCTTTGGGGATTAGTTATGTATAAATTATGTTGATGTTGAAAACTAAAAACTACAGAAAGCAATGTCCGTATCCGTAATAATATATAATTTTTTTTTTACTTATAAAAAATCTTTGCTGATTTTATTTCGATCTAAAATTGTTTCCTTCCTTTGACATTCAATATCCACAATACGTTTTCAGACTCTTTATAAATTGATATCAAATCTTTTACATTATCTTCTAAGAAAACCAATACTGTAAAAGATATTCTTTTTATACGAATTCCGGGAAATGAAATAAAAATACGAACTTTACTTTTTATTGAATACTATGAACTGAACTTCGTTGATTGTTTTGACTAAATAATATAATGAAAAATACAATTAAATATATCAATTTCAAGTAATTCCTCCTAATATTTCATCTATTTTATTATATTTCTGTATGTGTGTACGTCACTGAATAATTACGCTTCATAAACGAATAGATTCATTTTGATGATTTTTTTGCGTTTGTTAGGATCAGTGATGTTCTATAACCATAATATTAACCCCCTTTTTTATGTGGGAAATGCATTTACGCATACCCCTTAAAGGGGTTAGGTGGAACTCCCGCACTAAAACCCACCACCGTCCCTGCTTTATGTCAGGCACCGCAGGAAAGCGTTAGCACTGCGGACGCCTCGGCACATTCACCCATTGCATGCAGTTGCCTGCCTATGGGCTCGCTTTACCAAGCACCTAACCGAGGCGGGATGCCTGGAAATGTCTACTGAAACACCCAGCCCCTGGAGGAGTTAGAAGAGATCATCGCTCGCAAGTCATCTCTGCAAACAGAGGAGTATCCGGAGCAACCCGTACCTCCGGCCACCGGACTCCCCTGGACTTATTCGCCGTCTGCGACGCCTAGGGTACGAACGTTGGAGTTTAAGGCCTGCGCCCGTCACGCCGGCGCTCCGCGTCCTCCTCGCCCAACCTTGGCGCAATCCTCCGCGCCGGCCGCTCAACCGCTCTCCCCATCCCGGAGCAAGTCACTACACCGAGACAGGAGTTGACGGCGAGACATCCAGCGTAAGAGGCATTCGTGTTTACGCACTCCAGCATGTTGCCTTCGCGCCCTTTAGCATAATATATGTTCGATTGCCCCCCCGATCACGGAGCATGGATGCGCCACAGAGTGGCTACCCCATGAACGGAGGCGCAGCGGGCCACACTGATGCAACACTCCGCTGCAACGCAGCCATCGTCCATTCCGCCTACGCGCCCGTCATCTACGGATATTGGCTTCCGGATAATAATAGTGGAAAATTAGTAGTTGCCCAGGGTGCACCGGCCCAAAAAATGGTGGGCGCTCGAAGAGGTTTCCGCAGTTAGCACCCTAACAATATTAACCCCCTAGGGATAATGGAAATTAAGGGTCTACGAGATGAAGATGTGTTTATGTCTAGGATACTATATCATTATACCTGTTTCGAGTCGCTATAATAGATTTTTCGAAAAAAAGCGTAGTTATTCTTCAGGTTACTATTAAATGTAAAGTATTTATGAATTTCATAATAAATACGTTTTAGTTAATAGCAACGTTGACATAGATTTCCAATATTGTAAAATAGCGGGTTACGCAATCAAAATACAAATAATATCACTCTGCGGTTGCCGGTGTTGCTATATAGCTATGATTGATGCTACACTATAATTACTTTTATTTGAACTAAATATTCACGAGTAAAAAGTATTAATATTTTAGAAATTTCATATCATACCAGCCATCGAAAAAATTTTACATTTTTAATCTACTTTGGCAACATAAGCAAGGCGCCGTTTGGTGTGTCAATAGACAAACTAATTCATAATCAAAAGCATCTAAGTATACTTCTAATCTTGAATGAATAGAAGTCACTATTAGGGCGAGAGGAACGCGCCATGCGTGATTGGTTTTTACGCGACAGTTCTACTCCCGCGCGCCTATACAGAATGTGTAGAAAGTTATCAGAGATGATAACTTTCCACACATTGCGCGAAATTTTATTAAAATCGGCTTTGTCGCATACTAAAACATGATGTTTCTTCTTACAAAAAGTTTAGTTAGAAACTTTTACTGGAGCAGAAGTGACGGTAGATCATTTTTTAAATTAATGAAATACTTCAAATTTTCAGCATCTATTCAGATTTTCAGTATCGCATGAACTAATGGAAACATGAATATTAATTTTGTGATTGATTGTAATCTTCAAAGACTAATGATCTGAAACGCAATTCTCAACACAATTTTTCTATATTCTACTTTCTACTAAAACTGAATGTCATAGTGGTGACACCAAATTTTTTAGCCTCAAAATAAATAAGTAATCCGCATAATTAGTATTAAAAATATACACAGGTCTATGAACACTTAAAACATCTAACGGTCGAAATTGATAACTAATCTCAATCAAAAATCTGTGGATTATTATTAAGTAAAGATTCATAATATAAATTTGTTTGAAGAAAATTAAAATTTTGAATCTGCTTTCTCTGGAATATAATCAAAAAATACGGATCAAAATTGAAGACATTTGAAAGGTAATCAAAACGTATAGGTTCATCAAGAATATCTGAAACGTGGCATAAAGCAAATTCTTATAGTATTAGAATAGGAAAGCTACGTATCATCAAAAGAAATAATTAAAAAACTAATCGCAATAAACCGTCAGTGTATGATGGCAACAATTTTCCAAGGGGAAAGTAAGATTTGTTTCTCAATTCAGTTTGTACGGAACCCGCAGTGCGCCAACCCCACTCATACTTATTTGATATTAATTGAGAATACCCACGTAATTACGTTAGCTTTACAAAGAACCTGCTACTTTCATTTAACTTGAGAAAACTCAAATTTAAACTTCCTTGCAAGTCTAGCCAGTATAAATTGACCCTTTAATATCGTAAATCGGGTAATATTTATAAAGCAATATGGGTTCAACGTATATTGGATAGTACCGATAACCAATAAAATGGTATCCGGGAGTAAAAACTATTGAATTGCTTAGTAAAGAGGCAATGGGGATTGTACATTTTTAAAATAGAAATACTTTCGTATTTTAAACTAACTGATCCGCCGATCGTCGTTGAGATTTTACCGAGTTACTTGATTTTATCAATATCTCATTTCTGGTATTAGCATTTAATAACAAAAGTACATGAATATATTATAGCAGTGAACTATACTAGTTAGAAAAAAATTGTAACAAGTGAACAACTGTGCTATCTCTATATGTCATATAACTATCAGAAACAATATCAGTAAGCAGTAATACTGGCTAACTGAGGTAGGGCACAGCAGGAAATTTCCTGCTCAAATATGGAGCAGCCCAACTGGGGTAGTACCTCGACCTTACAGAAGATCACAGCTAAATAACACTACTCTAAAGCAGTGTTGTGTTCCTGTTGGTGAGTAAGGTGACCAGAGCTCCTGGGGGGAATTGGGGATAGGGTCGGCAACGCGCTTGCGATGCTTCTGGTGTTGCAGACGTCTATAAGCTACGGTAATCGCTTACCATCAGGTGAGCCGTACGCTTGTTTGCCGACCTAGTTACATAAAAAAAAAATATGAAATTATATTTATCAATCAGTAAGTATACATGCATATAATATAGTTTATAAGCAAAACTAGTAGGTGCAATTTATTAAGTGTGTTTAAGTTTCAGTTCACATTTTAATCGCTATAACTACATTTCGATTTTCAACACCAACGTAATAAATAATGACTATTTCCCAAATACGTAAAACGTCATGCAGCTCGACATGCCCTTCATCCTTACCTCAATAGATGGCGTACGAGCACACATATTTGCTTAGTTTGTATTCTTAAAATTTTTTTCGCAATAAAACATAGCCTATGTTCTTTCACATTTCACATTTCAATCTATCTCTACCAAATTTCAATAAAATCGGTTCAGTGATTTAAACGTGATTGCATAACAAACAATACAGTACTATACTACTTACGCCATCTATTGACAGATTGATATTAAATCGTACTTTAGTTTGTTTATTTTGTATACTTAATTGTTTCCTACGTTTCTTAAAAGTTACTTTCAAAATTATAATGTTTCCTGCATCTTAATTTTTCTATTGCGGTATGTAGGTAAGCATGGTAACATGTAACCAATTTTCATGATGTTTTTTTCAGTCTAGCTCTAATACTAGTATTTTAGGTTTTAGTAAATGATGTATATTATTAGGTGGCACACATGGCGCCGCGGATGGCCGAGCGCGGCGGCAGCTCATACGTATCTACGGGATTGGCGTCTTAAATTAGAACTAGAAGGTCGCGTCAAAATTTACTCCAAGGCTGTTAATCCTACTGTAAGTAACTTACCTGTAAGTATATAAATAGTTAAAGAATAAAATACCTTCTTCAAGACATCTTCAAAATTAGTTATCTAATCGGTATGAAAACCAAAGTATTGGGCACTCGAGGATTGGGATATCTCCCAAACCCAATTCCACTCGTAATGATAAGAGTAATATCATTAAGAATTCTTGACACCGAATTCTTAATGATATTACCTACCGACTACCTGTGAGGGGACGGATTAGAATACTATTCCCCTCTGCCGCTGGGAGAGCATCTCGTAAGAGCCGAGTAACCCAGCACCCCCTTGGTGGTAGGGGATCTGTTCCTCGACTGGCTTGCGACTACCAGCATGCGAATCCGATCGCCAAGTGTCATAGACGCGTTCTGGTTGAGCCGCATGTGAGCCAGACTTACCGCCTCCCTCTCCCATCCCATTAATGCTGTGGGTCTAGTGGACTCTGGGCTCTTGCCTAGGGTCCGCTGAATCCGCATCATTTTTCCTCTTCATTCCCCCTTCCCACTCTGTCTTCGGGGATGCAACACATCGACAAAACGAGGGAGTATCTCTTGTTTTGCCGATGTCCATAGGCGATGGTTGCCACTTACCATCAGGTGGACCATCTGCTCGTTTACACCTTATCTATAATAAAAAAAAAAAAAAAAAATTTCAGAAAGGTGTCTCTCCTGTAGGAAGTAATTCCTGATATGCCTGCGACCCTCGCCAGTCTATATTTTTTTATAATAATAGAGTTTATAATAATAGGTTTTGATGTACCAGTAATTCACAGAACGAAAGCTTGATACCTAAATAAATCTTCTACCTGAGTACTATAATATCTAGATAGGAATAATATTAGCCCACCTTTGTTGACTGACGCTTAAAGTCTAAAATAATACCTAAAACAACAAACGCCTATGACCCATAGAATATTCCCAATATATGCCTTTGTGGATTCTATATATGCTATGTGCAAAATAATATAGATATTAGATACTATACCCGAGAATAATTGGGAAGCACGAGAAATTGTTTCCACTATTAAAATTCCTTCCTTATACTCAGCTTGTTCTTAGCTCCTAAAAATTAAATATTATTTGGGCGAAGACGCACCATATCTGACTAGATCTGTCATATTTACACTCGTATTAATGTATAATTAATTCTATACTGAATGATTATCAACAATAATATTAAAATAAATTATATGATATACAGAAATCCACAACCTGCTTCGACCATTCTCAACTAGCAGCAGGAGCTACAACCAAAGAAGATGATGTAAGAAAAGAAGACAAACCAAGTGACGAAACTAAAAGTAAACAAGAAGACAGTGATAAAAGTGTTATAATTGATAACAAGTGCGATCACAAGGATTGTGTTAAAAAACGCAATCTATCAATATCAAGTCAAATAAAAACAACTCATAATAAATCAGAAATAGGACTAAAAGACAAAAAGTGTGTACATAGGAAAAAGACTGTAAAAAGTAATGGTGTCATACAAAATATAGCACCGATTGCTGAACATATTTTGATGAAAACCTTTTAAATCTAAGTGAGAAGTGGGCTTGAAAGTGATGACATTGATATCAATGAGGTTAGATGTAACGTATGCTGACAATATCGCGAGGATAAAATAAGTGGAATTATCGATGTGGGAAGTTTTAAGCATTATATATATTTAGACGACAAATCATATAAGTATCACAAATAGTGTTTGAGGTATGTAAATATACATAAATTTGTACGTGTCCGTGTATAAATGTTCTTAACTTAACTACCCTATTGTGTTATTTTTTAATTTTATTTCCAACAAATTAGAAACGTTACATAACTTTAACTACTTGTAATAGTTGCGCTATATTGCTGTTTTTATTACTTATTAAATAATAAATCTATTTTACCACTTTTTTGGAAATAATACAATTTAATGCAGCATTAAGGAGGTGTTCTAATGAAGACGGCATCAGTATGATTAAAGTGGAACTGGATGTATTTTGCTTTTCGTAATCCTTTTATCTCAGACAGTTTTAAGCGCTAATGTCCTTATTACTATTACTAGAATATCAATTTATTTATAAAATTGTCTTCAAAATGAACCTTAAAACTTTCTCACGTCGTTAAAATTAGATAGGAAACTAATTCTAAAGAAAATTTTGTAGAGAAATACAAAAATTATATTTTTGTCAGACGAGCGAGTGTTAGATAACGGTTTTTACGCTAGAATAGATATTGTAAACAAAATTAAAATCCTCCTGTTATACATTGTAAACTAGATGACCCGGTGAAATTTGTAACATATATATATATGTCGGAAACTAAAATAAGGATATAGATGGAATGCCTATCTCAAAAGCTATATGGGCGCAACACGGTCAGGATATAAATAAACCTAACCTAACCTAACACAAGGCTAACCTAACCTAAACCTAACTCACACCGACATATATATAAATATAAATAAAAAATTGACAAATCGGTCCAACCGTTCTCGAGTCACAAAACGAAGTCGCTTCCTGTTGTCTGTCTTAGATCATTTAAACTACGCAACGGATTTTGATGCGGTTTTCACTAATAGATAGAGCGATATATGTATAAAACATAAGCATTATAGTAAATAAACCGTTGAAAACCAGGGTTTCTAGTAATGTATAACAGAAAGATTAGCATGAGCACGGCTAAGGATACCACTTAATACTGCTTGGCCTCAAATAATCACATTATCCGTAAATCAATAATCTATTATTTACACGTCTCTACCTCTATCATGAGTTTGTTATACTTAACTACTATCGTAATCGTATTAACTAGGAAGATTTAGATAGACTGTTTAGTTGTTTACTTTATAAACGTTGAGCTTTCATATTATTTAAAATTAAGTTAGTAAGTCTATATCATTTTCATTAAATACATTTTAATTTATATAATATGACAATAGCCATGTTAGGTTAGGTTAGTTAATCTGTATGTATGAAGTATAGCATCTAAAATTTTGAAGCTGAGAACTAATAGTTATTTATAGGTTTTATTGTAATCAAATTTTTTACAAACAATAAAAAAGATGTCTCATTACTTAATACAAAAATTAATAATAATTGTTGAATATAGAAATGAGATGAAATAGACGCATATGATTTAGTAATGTGATATTTATGATGTATATATCAGTGTGTTTTGATTTTTATAATTTGTATGTTAGTTCTATTGTACACTAAATTTTTCTTAAATTGTGACATAATTCAAAAGCAAAAGCTTGAGTGAAAATACTAATATAATGTAACGCTCACGCTAACGACTATCGAGCAACTAACTCATGTTAGAGGTATTCTTCATACTTCAATATTGTATATATTATTTTAAGGGTAGACTAAAGGCACTTGACAATGCTTTGAATGTACTGAGAATAAACAATTGAATTACTTGAATTGTTTTATTTGTTCTAAATCTACCCTCTTGTTTTGTTTGTTTTGTGGATTGTTCTATTCTAAAATTGTAAGCTGAAGAGTTTGTTTGGTTGAACGCGCTAATCTCAAGAACTACTGGTTTGAATTGAAAAACTCTTTTAGTGCTTGATAGCCCATTTAACGAGGTAGGCTATAGAGTGTATAACAATCACGCTACGACTCATAGGAGCGGAGCGTCATGCAGACAAAAGGCGCAAGTGTCGGCTAGTCAGTCAGTAAATTATAAATGTTTCTAAAGAATACTCGACCAAAGGCAACATAGTTTGTCTTTGTAATTTGTTGGTTAGACAGAAAAATAAGATAAATATATAATAGTTTTTATTGCACACATTACAAAAATACATATATTGGAAAATAATTACTTGACTAATATATAATAAAGTTAACTCCAAGAGTAAAACTAAACTAATGATTCAGATTGCCAATTAAATTTAAAATACTAATACGGGAATATGAACATTTCATGTTTCTGAAAACTAGCAAAAATACTCATTAAATAGTTTTTGTTCAAAATGTTAACATTGTACGAATATTTAGAAATATTTTTCATATACAAAAACATAATTGGTTGCAACGATATTGGTTGAAATAATATATACACCATTTATTTAGTTTACATTAAAATAAACTTTAAATATGTCACAGATTAGGATCTAAGAACCAAGGTACTTATTACGCACGTGCAGGCTGTGCAGGCTGTGGAATAATTTGTTTTCCCAGATTGAGGTTTTCCCAGAGCGCTTTAATAGGGAGTCTTCAAGCGCCGAGTGTACAGGTTCCTCAGAAAGTAGGGTTGGCAACGCATCCGCAATCCTCAGTGTATTGCACATGGGCGACGGTGACCACTTAACATCAGGTTTGCTGCTCGTTTGCCCTCATATACTGTAAAAAAAAACACAAAACGAAAGTAGTAATTCCTTGAAATGAATTTTAGAAAAACTTTTAAAGAATGAAGAATCTTGTTTTTCATAATTCACTACTATCAAAATTTAAAACCATTTTATATAGAAAATTAGGACAGTAAGGAATCAATAATGATATGACAAATTAATAATTTAGCAAAATATCATAATATTAAACATAGAGACATAGTATAATAAATACTAGGAATATAAATAAACTTGTAACGAAATATACTGGTCCTCACAAAGTCTTTAAAAATATATACTTTTGTGAAATAGACTAATATAAAAATTGGCGCTTTTTTATGGTAGACAAGCTGCAAACGAGCAGATGGTCCACCTCATGTTAAGTGGCCACCAATGCCCATCGAAATTGAAAATATAAGAGATACCCTCTGGTTTTGTCGATGCGTGGCACCCTCGAAGATAGAGTGGGGAGGGTGAGTGTCAGTCGACCCTGAGCAGGAGCATAGAATCTACTAGATCCGCAACATTAATGGGATGGGAAAGGGACGAAGCAAGTCTAGCCCACATGTGGCTCGACCGGAACGCGTCTATGACACTTGGCGATCAGATTCGCATGCTGATGATCGTAAGCCAGTCGAAGAACAGTTTGACTCTTACGAGATGCTCTCCCAGCAGCAAAGGTGAATAGTATTCTAACCCGTCCCCTCACGGGTTTGAGTTTGATGCCAGTTCTTCTCAACAGGAAATTGCTTTCCGAGCTGGTGGTAGCTTCAAACTTACTAATTAACCTATTTGACGTATTAAAAGTTATTTTATAAATTAATTGAAATAAACTAATTATTTTGAGTTTGAAAGTTTGTTTATGGTGGAAGCTCCATTATGTATATCCATTTAAAATTCTAAATATAACTTTTCAAATGAATCCCAATCGAATTGTCCAAACTATTACTTTCAATTTGAAACTAAATAACAGATTGAATAGTTTTGTTTGTTCAAATCTACGAGGATATTCATCCATTGAAGTAGCGACAAATATTCTGTTTTGAAATATTCTAACTGTTAACTGTTTATAACGTTTGTTCCGTTGGATACCATTTTTGAAGTTAAAGTTTTGTATCGGGAACATCAATTTTAGTCAGTTTATTATAAAGGTTGTTTTACATGATGAACTAACTTGCACTTATTTTATATACTACTAGACTGATACAAGATTAAAATTACAATTCACAAAGCTGGTAAATTTTATAAAAAAGAAATTATTTCTACTTTAAAAATATACACGTTACACGATAACAAAGGGAGGATACAGTTTGGTGTTCCAGCTACACATTATCTATCATCTCTATCCAAAATTCAATTACACCACTGGATAACTAAAGGATCAAACATTTATTACGTTAAGTAAGGACTGTGAGATCTGAGCGTGTCCAAGATACAGCTACCCACCATTTTTTATAGTTTTACAATGAATTTAAATACTATTTTGCTTCAGTGAAAAGAGCGATAGAATAGATAGATAGATTAGGGTATATAACATGTCAATAGTTTGTATAAAACATGTTAAACTAAGACACATTTTTGTTTAAAAATAAAACATTTGTGTCCTTATGTGGAAAATACAGGCCAAACATTAAAAGATACATTAACAATGAATGAGACAAATTTTTTTTTTATGTACCATAATTGTTATACACTATGTTAAATGTTGTAAAGTTTAAACTATACGATATCTGTATGTCTGTCGTAAACCATACGATTTACGACAGATGGCGTTACTTTTTGTTTGTAAGCGCTAACTACGCGCGTTGTGAGACAAGCGCATCGACTCTCAAAATACATTATTAACATAATCTATATGAACCTAGTAGTGCCTCGGCTTGGGACCCAGTTTACCTTAACTCGCATCTCCTCAGCTCGGCCTTTAGAGACATATCAAAGATTTATATGAAGTCAAAAAGCAGTGGGTGACACTTCTAGTCTTACTCGGGAGGTCCGAGGTTCGATCCTGGGCACACACCTCCGACTCTGAGTTATGTGTGTTTTAAGGAATTAAATATCACTTGCTTTAACGGTGAAGGAAAACATCGTGAGGAAACCTGCACTCCTGAGAGTTCCCAAAGTTCTCAAAGGTGTGTGAAGTCTGCCAACCCGCACTGGGCCAGCGTGGTGGACTATGGCCTAATACCCTCCTCATTCTGAGGAGGAGACCCGGCTCAGCAGTGGGCCATTGAAGGGTCGTGATGATATGAATTCTCGACACTAAACCTCATTATTTGCAAAGCGGTTACTAAGAGAGAGCCCTCAGACACCTGGTTGAAATCTAATAAAACAGATGTTAAATATTGTTTGTGGGCAAGTATACTAAAAATAAATGAATAGTAACTATTAAGATAAAGTCACGTACACAAAGTTAACAATAATGTTTCGCATCATATTTCATTATTACAGTTTTTGTATGATTATATCATACAGAATAGATTAATTCTTTGAGTGGTCTGTGGGTCTGCATTATGATAGAGCTATTACGACTCAATTAAATGTAATTGTTCAATTTTCCACAATTTCAATGGTAATTTGATGTATATAGGTCCATAATATACATAATTATGAATAATCACTAAGCTTTAATTTCCTTTATTTCGTGCGATATTGATTATCAGATTAACTCTAAATATGATAAAATGCAAAATTGCAAAATTTCTTCTTTTTATAAACTAATGTTAGCAACGCAGTGATAGACTAGTAGTTGAGACATCGGTGCCTTTATTCGGGGATTCTGAGTTTGATGCTGGACACACACCTCTAATTTTTCTGAGTTATTTGTGTTATAAGAATTTAAATATTACTTGCTATAACGATGAAGGAAAACATGGTGAGGAAACCTGCACGAACTCCGAACTCTCATTTACAATATTCTCAAATGTATGTGAAGTCTGCCAACCCACACTGGGCTAACGAGACCCGTCTCAGCAGCCTTACTAGATTATGATGATAATGAATGTCAGCAAATCTTTTGATAATTTTTGATCGGCTAGTACGTTATGTTTTGAATGACTGACTCAACGAGACAGTTTCTTAAAAGTAATTTTAACGTAAATTATGATTACTTCTAGACTGATGATTACATAAGTCATTTCCTTTATTACTTAGTCTAGTAAGGTTTAACAGTGGTGCTGAGTATTAACCCATTGCAAAACATTCTTGTTACACTTGATTCTATGAAAGAAAAAATCTATTGTCAAAATTATCGTCAGCATTTGGGAAAGATATTTGATATGCCTAGTGTCTGTTATAATTTTCGCAATGAAGAGTATGGGTTTTGTTTGAAAATACCATAAATTCTCCAAGAAATGCGTGTGAAAGTCACTTCCATTGACATTTGTAAAAACAGCTTTCATTAGAATCTGTGATGAACTATAACTCATGTTAATAAAGAGGCGGAGAGAGATAATAATGTGTTGAATGTAAAACAACCTTTAATCGAATTCAGATATCCAAATATATTCGTAGACGTGGCTCGGGCGGATCTCTCAAAAACAATTTGTGGAGTGAAGTCGAGCATGTTGTGCTTTATCGAACTACAAATAACTTTTGATACTGCTATGTATATATATTTTCGTAACGAAAATAACGCACAGTATCCCCCTTGGAATAGGAATTCTCCAAAAAATATTAACTCGTATATTACCGGCGTAAGTAACCGGGAAAGTGTCTCCAGTAAATGTACCCTAAAATAGCAGCAATTTGTTGCTCAGATGCTTAGTTGAGTACATAGATGACGTATGACAGTAATGACTACAAAAACGACGATTACTTTAACGTATGTAATTAATTGTAATTAAAGCGATAATTTGTCTTAGAAGCGATGGTCATTGAAGTATTGTCATCGTACGTGAAATTTATCGTATACATCGTAGTTCGTATACAATTCTTCTATTTCTTCCTATTCATAACTTAGAATACAGGTTTCAAACATAACATTAAGGGTCATCGAACTATCTACAACGCAAATGGAAATGTTAAGAAGTAAGTCTGGCTTATATTTAGTGTCGTTCAATGGTAATAAGTCAATAACCCCCCTTCCCCCATCTGAGGTGCATTAGTACCTACGTTAGGTATGGTAATGGTAGACTCATGCTAACGAAAATATTATCATATTCAATAATGTTTCAGTTCTATTCAAGTATGTGACTGGATGTATGTCGAGTCTCCAACACACTAACATGACCACTGCTTGGCATAATTGAAGGACTTCCATCGGAAATATTCATAATATAGCTTCCGTTGTGATGCACCTGGCATTTGTCAAAACAGATTTTATTAGAAATTTTCATAACAAAGTTTAAAGTTAAATTTGACTAGCAGTAAAAATGACAAAACAATATAGAACAATAATTCCCAAACTTAAAGTGTTGCCATACGTTTAAGTTAACAAAGCAAAAAACTTAACAACTAACGTAACGATAAAAACGGCAAAGAGATAAAGTTTTCGCGTAAATCACGCCAAGTTTGGGCATCGTTAAATGCACGCGCACTTGACTCGTGCGTGCGCCACACTCGCGCACTCGCTGAGAGAGCTGAGGGCTCTCGTATATAGTTGTTTGTTACAACCCTTTCATATACAGATACTATATTGGATTATTTTAATTTTATAATAACTACAATTACAGTTTTGTCGCTATTTATCACTTAAATTGATTCTTCTTATTTCTCCTGCTCCTGTATAAGTTTATTATAAGGTCGAGTCTCTATAAAACGCCAGAGCCACGATATAATTATGTTCCTGATTTATTCTCTTCTTTATCTTTCTCTCTAATGATAAAACATTTCTTCAATCTGTTTCATATATATCACTTGGAAAAAATTATAAGAATAAGAGAAGAGTAGTATAAGAGTATATTGAAAACTCTACATGAGGGGGGGGTGATATTGATTGGACTATTGGGTAAACGCATCGTAGATACTGCTACTGAACCGATAAATAATCAAACATTATGGTCTGTTACAATTACGACAGGAACTTAAGAAGTGCGTTGGACTTATGACCAAGGTTTAGACTTAAGGACGTCCTTTATTCAATTGAAACACTCACCTCCACTAAACACGCTCTTTATTTAAACCAAAGGTTAGCTAAGCCTAACTTATGCGCCGACATATCTATTAAAATAAATAAAATAATACACAATTAATATACACTTTCAAACGTTTTGACTGTGATATGTGTGTCTGTTATAGTTCTCAAATCTAATATTATCTATACTGCAAAAATTATGTATATATGCTACATAAATAAACGGTAAGCAATATCTATGTAAAACATACGTCGATTCGTCGTTCCTATACAAGATAAATAAGTAAATAACTGTGATACTTTCGTATTTAAATATAAATAAAGTGTAAATAGCATGAGATAAAGATTGGCACAGACATTTTCTACATTTCTTTTTTTTTTAATCTCTATTGCACACACATAAACAAGGGAAAATATGAATGAACCTATGTTACAAAAAACAAAAGGCATGCAAAGGCGGCACCAAAAGGCATGCAAACATTTTTCAACTCCTGATGGAACGAATAAGGTGAGAAGGAAGGTTGATTTTCCCAATTTGGTAACTATAGCGATTTAATAACAATCAGTACAAACTTTTAAGTTTTAATGAAGATGTTTGACGACAGTGTGTTTAAAATTACTGAACTGAAAATTACACTTATTAAGATATTAATACTAAAGGGTTCCAAGATCTCTAGGGAACACATCTGCTGTCCCCCTTACGCGGAGGTCTTAGCAACCCTACTGTCCCGAAACTGAAACTTTTATCTCGAGTAGACAATATATAACTTTCTTATGAGTCTTATAGAGTATTGTTATTGGTGGTGTGGTGCTCCCTTCGTTATCTAGGAGCACGTGAGTAATGTACTATATTATTTTAATATTTGGTAGTGATGTCGAGTGGTGAAGGTGACAGAGGTGTGAGAGTAGAAGACGTCTTTAAACCTGCTTCTAGGTCTCACGCCACAAGCACTGCTTGGTTCCTCTCTGGATTACATGTTAATATTGTTGTTTACGTATTACTTCGCAGTATAGCTCCCATACTTTTAATATAAATAAACATAAAACATCCATATAAACATAAAGATAGAGTAGAAAGTTTTTAGTATAAAACATAATATTATTTCGAGTAAATACAAGCATTCTGTAACATGGAGGAATAAAACGTATTTTAATATAATTCCTTTGATAAAATAGTAAGTCTTTAGTAATGAATGCGGTTGGGTTGAGTGCATTCAGAAATAGTCGCGTTAATGCACGATATATTCAAGCGCGACTTGACGCAATGATCTTAATGTACTAAATGGGTAGCCTGGCTTTCCATCAAATATAGCTGAGTATAGCTACAGAATTTATATTGTAAAGAACTATTTATGGTTCTGGCATGTTGCGGTTATATAAAGCCATAGACGTACCAACTATATCTTTATAATCGAGACAAATTTTCAAGTCTGAAAGTCTGGAAAACTGTTTACAACAGGTTAATTGATCTCTTCGGTCATCTATCCATTTATCTTTAAAAAGTAAATTTCTTCGTATTTAATTTTGCATTAATAAAATTTACTAGATTATAATATTAAAGTAAATCACATAATACATCTTTTCTTTCCTTGTCTCTAATAATCTTGGACTGAAATGCGTCAATTTTTATTTTTTTAGCAAAACCAGAGAATTTTGATACTAATACATAATTGAAAACTATTTATTATTAGTTCCTTATTTATTACAATTTAAGAAAATAAAACTTATTTTGTTTTATGTAAACATGAAATTATTAAAAATTACCCAAAATGTACCAATACATATGTTAAAAAACTACATGTGTTAAAAAAGGTAAAAAATGCTATTATTTTTTAAAATTTCTATGTTTTTGTAAACTATAGTATTAAACACATAATCACGTTTTGTTATTACCATAAATGTATATTTTGATATGAACATAATTTTTATATTAATAAGTTTATTTTTGTCTCAAAAATCATATATAAACCAAATCATATATAACCCACGTCCATAGTTAAAGGTCAAAAGAGGATTCTTACGCTGTTTAGTCACAAAATAGCTGAAATATATTAGAAAATAATTGTGTTAGTTCGTCATCCGAAAATCGTTAGAGAAGTTTTAATTAATACACTTGCTAACGCTATAAATCCACTATGCACAACCTTACGCTTGTAGAGCAATCCCCTCGCGGGACCCAGACAAAGGTGACTCAGATAGCAGATTAAAAATGTACGAGTGTAATGCTGTGTTCACACAGGCAGCGTAGGCGAGCCCTCATTAGTAACTGACAGGTTGTCCCTAACAGCTTGTGCACTGTGCTATATCAATACACGTTATCTTACCTTCCATTACACCGACAACCTAAATAATATTAGCACTTGAGACAGAAAGCCGAGCAGTATAAGGTGAAGATTACGTAGCCTTTTCATTATACCTAAAAAACTTCGAAATTACTTGTCGAACTGCTTCTGAACTGTTAGAACTGAACTTGTAGGTTATCTATATTTTGAAAGTATCGATCGATCGAAAGTATAGATATCAAAAATATTGCTAGTATTATTATAACTTTGTGCAGTGTATGCATTTCAAATAATCATTTCAATATTAACACTCATTCATTCAACCGCATAGACAAATATAATCTAGAGTACACTACGTCAGTCATACGAGAGCTACAGACAAGAGTAGACGTGTCTTCCCATTGCGCGCATTGTATTAGTTTGAACGATTGAATGAATAAATGAATGAGTGAGTATATTTGTGTATTATGTATTATGTATATCTTATACACAAATTGTTTTTATTATCTCAATAAATCAATATTATTACCTAAAATAATAGCTTACCTAATTTCCTTTATTCTCGTGTTTTTTTAACATAACTTAGAATTGAAAAAGTTTTGGATACCAGAAATGAAATCATTCCTAAGTTAATGTTAAGTTTAACTAAAAATTATAAGCGTTAAGTAAAAAATATACATTTATATAAATACTCATTTAATTCCGCTCCCTTGAGATCCACGTTAATAATCCAGCTTGAAAAGTTTTAATAAATTCTAAGTGGATTTCTTGGTATCATAATTATGACAAAATTATTTTTGTCCTTATTTTTTTACAGAACTACACTTTTCTTTTGACTTTAAGTCTAAAAACTAACCAAAGATGTGTTATGCTAAATTTGTTAAATATTTTCTACTATCACTTTTGTTTTCATAAATAATATTTTTGATTTTTTTTTACACATAAAGGGATCGAGTTAGAATACTATTCTCCTCTGCCCCTGGGAGAGCATCTTGTAAGAGCCGAGTAACCCAGCACCCCGCGACAAGTGTCATAGACGAGTTCCGATCGAGCCGCATGTGGGCCAGACTTACCACCTCCCTCTCCCATCCCATTAATGCCGCAGATTCAGTGGCCTCTGGGCTCTTGCTCAAGGTCCGCTGAAAACCGCAGCATTTTCTCTTCACTCTCCTTCCCGACTCTATCTTCTAGGATGTTGTATCCATCGACAAAACAAGTGAGTGTCTCTTGTTTTGTCGATATACATGGGCGATGGTAGTCACTTATCATCATCCGTTCGATTGCATCTTATCTACCATAAAAAAAAATTCGAATCGTCATCGGTATCTATGGCGTTAGAGTAGGGTAGTAATCACTTCCGTTGTTTTGACAGTCTCGACCCTTTATATGCCATCGACAGTCTGACTGAAGTCTTAGTTGTGCGCGGTCTCTCTAGAAGTGAAGTAGTCTCTGAATAGTATTAGTGTTGTGCAGTGCAGTGTTAGTGCTAGGAGTGTTGTCTGATCAAGGTCACGTGAGAACCTTACAATCTAGTTGCCACGTCTTATGTTAGGTTAGGTTTATGTGAGATTAACCTTAGGTTTAAACAATCTTGTAACCATGGTAACACACTGACATTGCTTACACTGAGTACAGTTGAAACGGTATTTCTTTTTAAGTTTGGGAAATTTTGTTGTTGTTATATTCATAACGTGAGTGAGGTAGTGAGATGATGGAGCCAAAAAAATCAGTGTGCTGTGCATTATAGAATAGAAACTCAACAGAAAATAGAGAGTAAGTTGGAATATAAATGAACAAACGAGTAAAGGAATGATTGTATGAGCAAGTAGGTCGGCAAAAAAGTAAGCGAATGAATGTATAAGGTAAGTGAACGATTTGAATAAATCTCGGGGAAGGGAGAGCGAGTCAGCTATTATGTAATGATTTTTTTAATATAAGCGCGTCAATTTAAAACCACTTTTAGCTTCATATAAAAAAGCAATTTAAAATGAAGCATGTCTGTTTGCATTCAGATTCCAATAAATGTTTTATTGAACTGCATATTCGTTGTATTCTTGTAATTAAAACTCATGGAAAAGTAATATGTTATTTTTTTATTTTAAGAGATTTTGAACCTTTTAGGCCTGTTTTTTGGGAAAAGTTGTGAACAGTTACAAGTAAGAATATTAATAATTTCAGTAGGGCTTGTTGAATAAAGTCAGTTGAAGCAAATGCACTTTAATTTTAATTTCATATTGAATAGATTCTTCCTGAAATAATAATTCTAGTCCCGGTCCTCATATATAAAATATAAGTAATAAGTATAGAAGGAAACCTGGGAGTATGTGTCGGTGTAAGTGTCACCCGCGCGTAACCCAGCCGAGTTGCACTGAGATAATTTGATTACGTATGCATTAAGTGCATTTCCATTTCCCGCTGGATCGCATATCTCAGATCTCTTTCGAATGGACTTAACGACTGCTTTACGGACTGTTTACACGACGATCATAATAACAAACAAACTCAAAAAGCATTAAATACGTAAGGGGTTTTTGACGAAATTTCCACACTCCCACCACGTCTGATAAAATGTCGCAAGATTTATTTGAATAGAAAAAGGGTCTCATATTTCAAATGGAATTTGTTAAGTTCAAGTTCCTCTCAAAGTTCCGGAGTTGCAAGCAGACCCTTTCGTTTCGTGTCTCATCTCATTTAATCTCAATCTCATCGTATCGGAAATGAGAAGATCAGTATAATTAACAGCGTCATAGATATAGCAAGATTAAATGTATCATGTAAATTCAAGAGAAGTTACATAGCCCGTAGAATCGATGGCCGTTGGGGCAGAAAGACAGGACGACGAAGCGTTGGAAGGCCTTCTTCAAAATTTACAGACGACCTGGTCACGGCGGCAAGGAGCCGCTGGATGCAGGTCGCAGATGATCGGTCTTACTCGAAATCTCTGGTGGAGGCTTATGTCTAGCAGTGGATGTCTCATGGCTGACATGACACTTCTCATTAATATATAAAAAATATTTGTAATAATTGTCAATCTAAATTATCATTAAATATAATTTGTGAAACCTGAAATTTACATATTTATTTATTTTTTGACAGCTCCCCCTCACATAACTACTACTACGAGTCAAGTAAATTTTCTAACAAAAAATTATTAATAAATATTAATTACTTCATATATTACGAAATTTTTCTAATATCTTCAAACAATATTTGTTCTCTCTTCTCAATATTTGTCTAACAAACAAACAAACGGTTTTTGAATCTCGAAACAATATAAATCAAATTTTGTATTTAAAGGCTTTGCCTTGGAAATATATAATTTTTCTAGTCAAACCGTCCCGGCTTCGCCCGTATGCATTTTACCAGATGTATTTAGGTTTAATTCACATTTTTATTTATATATGACTAATTCCCAAACACATAACGGCTACACAGCTCGACATGCCCTGCGTCCCCACCGAGACACATGGCATAATCACACACTCATTTGTTTACTTTGTATTCTTAAATTTTTTTTTGCAATAAAACACAGCTTATATCCTACCCTAAGGTCTAATCTATGTCTATAAAAAATCCTCAAATACGGTTTAATCATTTAAGCCATATATCCGACAATAGATGGCGTAAGTAGTATGTTAAATCGCAGTTTCGTTTGTTTAGTTTGTATACATATAGTATTTCCTACGTTTTTTAACAGTTATTAGGAGATAATTCCTAATATTCAATGATAAATTCAAACAATAATAAAAGGAGCTTTTAATAATTTCAACATTTATCAAACGTTTCATTTGACAAACGAAACCATTTAAACTCGCATTATAGTTAATAGGTCGTTTAAGGCATTGCTGGATCATGGCCTCACGATATCTTTGTTTCATTTTAAGTTTCCTATGAAACTTTTAGTAATTTTACACTTTAGTCAATATATGTGGCTTGGACGTTTCGTTACTATTTTATACATATTCAATTTATTACTGTTCATTACTTTTATGTTATACAACAGTTCTTATAACGAACGAACAAAAAGGCCCAGCTACATATTTTGACTAAGGTGTAGAGTTTGTGAAGTGAGGGCTTGTGAGGTAGGTAGGGAGGGCGTGTAGAATTAGAGGCTTGGCTCAATATAAGATCTGATAACTTTTTGACAGTACGAGGTATATGATCTCGTCTTTGCTACATTTAACATGAAAATTATTTTATTCGAATTTAGTTAAATATTTTACCATTTAAAGAGATACCGTGGTGAAGCAAGCGAAAGTATTAAGTTATAAAACATAAAAGGACATTTTAAAAACGGTTATTGTATTTGATAAATGTTCTCGTTTAGCGCAACCTCTTCCCCCTCCTCCTCCCCCGCTGATGGCTGGTAAACATGCAACGCTATCATTTTACTTTCGGGTAGCTTATTACAAACTGTGTTTCTAATTTATTATATAAAACAACCCTCGCTTGGCTGAAGTAAGAACTGGATTTGAATTTTCTATACCACCCCATTTAACAATAAACAAGATAATTTTATTCCAATAGGAAAAAAGCAAGAGGAAGATTTAGAAAATACGATGAATTACGAATATACCCACAGCTGAACTTTATATTAGTTACTAAGTTACTAAACTTATTTGACTCCATTATGGAATGAGAGACTCCTGTTTAAATCTAGTCGACTCACATTTTTTTTCGCTTTCTCTAGCGACTCGTTTTTGACAAATGGTTAATTTCGACCACTTTGGAAATCAGATTTAACCCTAACACGCTGATACATTATATTAATTGTTTAAAAATGAATTGTTTAAAATTCATGGAATGAATATTGACAATCATAGTGAAATGTACTGTAACCCTTTTTAAGGATCACGTAAGTACTTTTGTTTAGTGAAATAATAGGAGAGGTCGAGGAGTTGATGGTGAGAGCCGTGACCATGTCAGGGACGTTCTTAAACAAGCCCCAGACACTGCTAATGTGCAGTAACTAATATTTTTTCTATCTGTTAAAACCGAATGAAATTTATTTCAGCCGTTTCAGCAATAACCATCAATAAATACAAACCATGTCATTATATATCTAATCTTAACCGTTAGCGTGATGCGATTGTACAAAACGTACCCGTCATAGAAATAACAATATCTGCTTAATGGCCAAAATAAAATAACATTCATGCTCCATTTTACGTTAAAGCTTTTGTGAAGCAATAAAATTTTTATGTTAGATATTTTTCTTTGGGTCGTTATCTCTATATTGTATCTGGTATCTAATTTTTATTAAATTAGATATTGTTGGCGATTGTACTGTGTAACATACATGCTTTGTCATGGAGTATAAATGTTATGGAATGTTAATATTCCAGATGTATTATTAATCCTTAGTCACCATATATTTCTGATACTTAACTACATGTGGTCTTTAAGACCGCTTTTCAGATTAATTGCTCAAAAGACAAAATACTTATTGGAGGTAAATTTAATTTAAATAAACCATGACCACGTATAGCTTATTTTTTTTGTTTACATATGCCAAATTGCGCCCGTGGATAGTCGCTTAAAGCGATACTGGTTTATGTGTTGAAACGTAGTATAACGAATTTATATTAGTTTTACGAAAAAATCTCAGGATAAAGATACTTTTTCTCTCTATCCACAAAAGTAATAATTGTGGAAAAATTCCTCATAAAATTTCAGGAAAAACTGCTAAGTAGCCATCACTGATATAAAAAGGTAAGATCATTGAATTAATTAATTTAGTTAAGGGTGAAATTTCTCAAACATTTACAGATATTTGACCCACTTATATCTGAAGTATGGCGACTGCTCTACATTTCTCTTGTAAATAGTATATTACTTTTCTACAATAGAATATCTTACGTTACCAATATTTGTAAATCCGTCTTAAACTTTAAATTCTATTCATATAGTATTGGAGAGAATGGTTCCAGGATCCAGATTGTTTGGATGCGGAGTAAACCACGATGTGGGTAGAAACCGTTGTTTGCTACGACGTTGACGTCTTTTTAACCGACTTCAAAAAAAAAGGAGGTTATCAATTCGGTTGTATTTTTTTTTTTTTTTTTTTTATACGAAACCTTTGATATGTTTGACCTTTGATATCTTTGACCAAAGACCTTATTTATTTCAATTTCGTTATCGGAGGCAGCTCAACAGACTCGTGTGAAATGTTTCTTTTTAATTTATTTACATCTGTTTGTCTAAAAACTGGCGGTAAAAAAAAGGACCTAGTTTATGAGTTAAATAATTGCATAAATCAATCATTTTTTACATACTTCATGGTTCAATATAGAAAATCGACATCATGACATGTCACAGTGCCATCTAGTTAGGATAAATTAAAAACTACTAATCGTCCCTAATTCGCCCAGGTGCAGTTTATTACGTGTATTTAGGTTTAATTTCACATTTTAGTAGCTACATCGCTATATTTTACATTATAATTTTCAACACCAACAAAATGTATATGTCGGAGCATAGTAAAAAATTATCGATTAATCGAATCGTTATCGTTGTCTATGGCGTTGGAGTGGGGTAGTAGTCACTTCCGTTGTTTTGACAGTCTCTACCCTCGACCCTTTATATGCGATCGACAGTCTAACTGAAGTCTTAGTCGTGTGCGGTCTCTCAAGAAGTGAACATCATCTAAGTAGTGATAGTGATAGTGTCAAGTGCAGTGTAGTGTGGAAGTGCTGTCCAACTAAGGTCACGTAAGTCCTTACAATGTAATTGCCACGTGGTTAAGTAAACACAATGTTAGGTTAGGTTAGGTTTAGGTTAGGTTAGCCTTGTGTTAGATTCGGTTTATGTGCGTTTAACCTTGGGTTTAAACAGATAGCCTGAGCAGTGGAGGTGAGTGTTATGATCATTTAAAGGAATTCCTTAAGCCTACACCTTGGTCACAAGTCCAAGGCACTGCTTAGGTTTCTCTCGTAATTGTTAAGAGATCATATTTGATAATTTATCGGTTCAGTAGGAGTATCTGCGTTGCGTTTACCCAATATTCCACTCATTACCATCACCCCCTTTTAGTGTTATATTCCCCATCTTCCTCCTTTCATCTCCTTTCACATCGTTTTAAAATCCCCGACATATATATGACTAATTTCCAAAGAAATAACAACCACTCAGCTCGACATATACTTCATCCCCACGTCGATAGATGGCGTACGAGCACACTAATTTATTTAGTTTGTTTTCTTAATTTTTCTTTGGAGAAGACATATCAAATTTTATCTATATTTTAAATTTTATCTAAATTGGTTCAGTGATTTAAGCGTGAATCGACGGAAATTTGGTCTGTCTGTGCGTAACAGATGGCGTAAGTAGTATATTAAATCGCACTGTTATTTGTTTAGTTTGTATTCTTAAAAGTTTTACCAAAGTTTCTTAAGAGTTACTTTCGAAATTTTAATATTACTCGGGAGTAGAACAGTTAGAATATATCAGACAGGAGACCTAAGTATAAATTGTCTTTTTTTAACTATTTAAATTAATATTAAAATCACTATAATATGCTTCTTTTAATCATCATAATCGATCAAATCTAGTTATCATATTACTCCATAAAATAACTACTGCAGTCAGTATTAACGTCACAGAATATTTCTCTTAAGAAAAGAGAGAACTATTCTACGATTACAAAGAAATATTGAAGCTTTCAGTTCGATTTGCATCGGATCCGAGTACAATACTTGCACGCTTGTTGGTTCCTGCTTTGTGCTACTAACGTGTACTTTAAAGTAAATACTTATTATTTCATTTAAACAAAAGGAAAAGAGAATAAGATCAACAAGAAACAAAATCTCAATTACTATATATTTCTTATTTGACTTTGAGAACTTTCCTCGTGGTTTTCAAGTTCATTCAATTGGGCCTTAAGGTAGTTCACATAAAAAAATCAATCTCAATATTTGTATAGATGGTTGTCACTCAATTACACAAAAACGGCTAAACGGATTTTGATGAAATTAGGTACACAAATACTTAGGAACCTGGCTTAGCGCGTAGGTTACTTTTTATCCAGAAAAAAATCGTAACTTCGGGATAATAATAAAATGTTTACTGAACGCCTAAATATTTCTATGAAGCAATATATTGAAAATTAAATGTTTTTTTGTTAAATCTGAGTAGGTACAAGGGTTAAATTGCACCCGTGTAAAACCAGGGCGGGTCGACTAGTCTTCAATAAATATCATGTACAATCGCATCAGGACATTACTATAAAAGAAAAACCAGCCAAGTGCGAGTCGGATTCGCGCATGAAGGGTTCCGTCCCAATATTTGGCAGAAAAATCACAATTGTTGTATGGGAGTCCTCCTTAAAATTCTGTTCGGCAACAGAAATAAATAATTTGTGCAATTTCAAATGTCTTGCTATCACGGTTCATGAGATACAGCCTAATGCCAGACAAGACGTAAAAGAGTAGCAAAAAAAGGGGGCAAATAGAATCAATGAATGGTAGTGATTACAAAAAAAATACAGATATTCATATGACACATAACCTTTAGCCTACTTTAAAACAAAATAAGTCATAAGTCTTCAGGTTACATACAAAAAGTGTTCCTGATAATTAATTTCTCAGTGAAGTGAGGGCAGCTAGTAGATGCATAAGACAATCACACGAGATTCAATTACATATTTAGTACCCGTAAGGCTATTAGGCGGAACTGTCCTAATTCGTGATAATGCATGCCTGCATTCCTCCGGGAGTTGAAGCTCTTACTCGTAGCTACGTTATGTACATTGTACATTACTGACAATTATATAATGTGGTGAGAATAGTTCAATATATTGTGTTGATTAAATCATTACATACAGAGTGATTTTTTTAAATAGGACAGTATGCGGAATTTTTTTTAATGCGAATCGACCTAAATGAATGAGACTATTTGTTTTTCCTGTTGTATAATAAATACCGCCATCTGTTAGAAGTTTAAGGAATTTACAAATAATTGCAACCATTGATCCTATATTAAACTGAATTTGAAATCAATTTTATTTCTCAAGAAAAAAAAATGCAAAGTATTTCCAGTAAAAGTGACCTATAATACCGATTCAGGGTCAACGCGTCAAACTATTTAAAGGTTCAAAAGAAACAAGAAATATCGTATCAGCAGTATGCATCTAACATTATGTTTATCTATACTAGTACTGTAAAGAGCTCATAAATTACCCCCTATTACCTTACAAAGTTCATAAGATTGTAGGGGGTAATCTCTGGATCTATTGAACCGATTTTAAAAATACTTTTACCAATCGAAAGCCTTTATATAAAACCTTTATATTAACCAGAAAAATGAAAAGATTTTTTCGTGGTTGGATTTGCAAAGTAAGTCGGAGAAAAAACGAGAGTGAGGAGACAGTTGGAATGAATTCTGAGTTATATCTCTGCGAAGCGAGACCGGATCTGTTATTTAGACTGGGCTGGCTATCGGGCAATTAAGAAAATCTTTTTTTAATAAAGCGATAATTTGTCGTAGATGCGACAACCGGATGCATGCGTTATCACTGTACGCGAAGTTCAACTAATTTTTCTCTGGCGTTAGATTGGATTTTTTAGATGGCGCTAATATTTTTTTGCTTAAAAAATATATGGACCAACAACAATATACTTCTAATGACGATAAATAATTATTATCGAAGAAAAGGGAGAATAAATCGCTAGCTTATATAAATAAAAGAATTTGAAACCAAAAAATGTGTTTCATTTTTAAAACGTAGTACTCTTAAATTCCGTTAAGAGCTCCTTTGTTTTCCTTTTGTGCTTAATTTCTATTTTAAATGTAATCAGAACGATCTGTATAATTACTTAATTACAAAAGATGAAGCGAGAGGGATGACAAAACGACAAAACGCGGAAAAATTAAAAGGAATTAAACAAGCGATGAAAAATGACGATTGTCAAGATTTTTTCGCAGTATTGCTTATAGCAACTCAGTAATACCTTTTTAATGCGAATGAATTGTTTTCTTTTGCCTCTTGTGTCTTAATTTATTGCTTGAGATTTTTAATGTTTATTTTCATAGCACTTGAATAGTTTACAAGGTTTTTTTAGATGTTGAAGGGAATTGCATGATTTGTTGCCGGTATTGTTTTTCCTTTAATCAATGTTACTTCTTTGCAATGACATCTTTTTAATAAATATACAAATTAAAGTCCGGATCGTTATATTATTTATAACACAAGAATTGGTAGACCGATTTTGATGAAATGATACAGAGATGGACTAGAGGTAGAGACTGATAACATGGGCTATAGTTTATCCCGAAAAAAGGGCTTAAAAACATTTAAATAGGTGATAAAAATTTTAAGTTAAAAATTTAAAAAATTAAAATGTAAAATTAAACATAAATACATGTGGTATAACTCACCCGAGTGAAATTGGGGTCGGTAGACTAGTTCAAAATAAATTATGGGAGCGTCATATACCCTCCTTAATATACATAATATAACTCTTCACTGTTTAGATAACATAATATGAGACCAGGCTATCTATTACGTGCGTTTCCTATCCCACTTCTGATGTTAAAGAAAATAATTTGTTCAAGAATCAAGAAAGAAGATAGACGTATCTCGAAAAATTGAAACATATCAGTTGATTTATCTATTTCACATGCTAAGCTCACGAAAACCCACGCCTATCTATCAATATAATAATTAATCAAAATGAAAGGAAACCTTGGTTTTGAAACATATTGTTATCTTTACAAATTATTTTGGCTTGTTCGAAAAAAATATATTGTAAACCAAGAAATATATTCCCGTCACCTAAGACAACAAGTTCTTAGAAGGATCTCATTAATTTATCTCCAACAAACGTCTCATTCCGCGAAACCTACGCGTTTAACAAATTCGGGTTCTTAGAAATATCCATTAACCTTATTTTTGTATGAGTAGAATTATTAATGTTCACATCATATACCAGACAGTTTTTAGACATTTTTAATACACTAATGAACGAGCAGGTAGCACATTACACAAATTTTATTCTTATATATTTTTCTAGAGTCACTAAACGCCTACTTATATAAGTAAACATGGGAAACAAACATACTTAAAGACCACTACAAACTTGCTTGCAACTTAAATGCTATACTGGAGCGAGTATCCAAAGCTGAGTTAACAGGATCAGACCAAATTTGGCTGGGAATGGAGAGTAACCCGAGTAAAGAGTGCACATCAACACATCTTGAATATTGACGTGCATCGGAAAGGGGCCCCTTAAACCTACTCCCGTATCGCAATTCTCGGGCTCTACTCAGAGTTCCTTTCTCTGTCAGACGATGGACCCAGCAACCACACGGTGAATCCATGGAATGCTAAGCAGTTCGTCTCATAAACATTTATTTTTAAATGTTCATTTAAATCGTTCCCTTCTTCTCGATAAACTCGATAAGATTCGGAGGCAACCAGATAATCTAGACAAACTGATTGTTGTAGGAAAAATTTAAAGGATACGGACCAAATTAGAACTATACTGGGACTTACCATTCATAATGCCTGGAGACATATAACAAATAGAAAAGCTCGCCAATGCATCGCCAAAGCTTCTTACGATAGGCACAACCTGTAGCAATGAAGAAAAAGAAAAAGTCTACTACCATCTTGCTGGGGCTGTGATCAAAAATTCGATCTTCTTCCAAAGACGCTGCTGCCCATCAATGGAAGGCGCTATTAGATTAATAGAGTTTTAATAGATTTTTTTATAGAATTTTTCATTATATTATAGAATCTAAAAGACACAGTTTAATTGCTTTACCATAGGTTATTGCCATTATTAGGAATATTCAACGGTGATGGCACCTGGCAAAATACGCGATAGGTCAAAAAATATACATAAAAATCTTTGCTCTACAAATAGCCAAGTTTAATCCCATAGATAACAAAGTACTTCCACTAATTATCTCCAAACGTAAATCTCATTAAGTTTACACAAAAACAATTTATCGTGGGAAGAATAAAAAAATCAGGTCACGTAACTCCTCCCGATCTCCCGAGCTACTCCAGACCTCCCAGCTACTTCCGACAATCGGCTAAAACTTGGGAACTTTTTCTCCTCCGCCTTTGTTTCATTTCGATATGCAGGCTAATTGCTGGCTGGGTGCCACGGGGGCTCGTTCATACTTGGAACCAATTTGTGAAGCAAACAAGACTAAAAAAAAATTAAAGATTACACTAGGCATTCAAAATATCAAATCGAGAACAAGAACTTTGTTTTATTTGTCAGGAAATTCGAGTACCGACCATGAAAACTATTCTAGTGTAAACAAAAACGCTTACAGCATCGAAATTAGATATGCTAGATAAATTTTGATAACATATTTCGATTTAACGTCTATTAACAATTCCACATGTACAATGTTTTGCAATTATTTTGATGCCGACTTTTTTTTTATCGTGGAAAAATGTTAATGTCTATTAACCGGGAATATTTCATGCATCTGTAACATGTATTCGGTATGTAAATATGTGTGATCTTAATGTGACCTTTAATAAATATCAACTTAATAAAATATTGCTGTAGTATGCAGAAAATATCATCTTTTAACGAAAGGAAACTCAGTCAAACAGCGTGACGACAACCAGTATATTTTTCAGAATCAACATACAATATAGGCGTTGCGCCTTTTATGTGGAATTGTCCAGTTGCACCCACTACGCAACTAACATCAACAAAAAAACTAATTGTTCTTAAATAATATCCAAAATACAATTTACTTATCAAGCAATGCTGATAAATTATAATTTTATAATTAGTTACATATTTCTAATAAATAAATCGTTAAAACATAATGTATACTATTATTATTAACTATTATGACTATCTGCATAATCCAACAGAGCAATTACTTGTTCTTAAGTGTTTTATTATATGTAATATACACTACATATAATATCACCTATTGATCATTAATAATAACTCAATTTAATATTTATATGTTTCAATTAAATAAACAAAACTATGATAGATTAATTAATATGGAGTAGGTCAGATTAAATATTGAGTAGGTCTATTGGGTAACTTCTAATGAGTATTGCCAGTACTATTTAACACATCTTTTTTTTTTAATTCGGGATGGTATGTTAGCGACACCGCTTATAAATTAGTATTCGCGGGTAGTTCATTTTATCTTATTTCGAGTATAATACATACCTTTGGTTCGATAGATTAGAGACAGTCTCAGTTTTTGTGCAGTGTACGAGGAAGTAGTGACACTAGTATTATAATCCTTCTAATATTATAAACGCGATAGTTTGTAAAAATGTGTGGATGTATGGATGTATGTCTTTCACGCAAAAACAGCTATATGGATTTTGATGAAACTTCACAATAATATAGTTATAATAGTACACATCAGAATAATATATAGGCTATAATTTATTATGATATAGTGTTAATTATCCAAAATATAGGGGCTGAAACAGCGGGGCGTAGCTAGTTAAGTATACTTTATTATCTATTGTAGTTGGTGAGCTTGTGTGGTGAGACTTTAAAAATATTATGAAAGATCTCTTTAAAGCTTGGGTCTCAAGCCCCAGGCACTGCTCCAAGCCACTGCGTCTAAATTTTATGTTATTATCATACCTTGAGTGTTACTGCGCAGTGTAGATCCCATACTCTTTACGTTGTGGATATTCATGGACAGATTTAAAATTAAGTCCGAACCTTTTTTTTTTTCAATATTAACATAATATATACTCCTAGATGTATCGTCGGGTGAACGACGAACAGAAGACACTAGAGACACTTTATGGTGCATTTACCGATTAACGTCATGATTACGAAGATATTTTGACAGTGATTGATGGTATAATATTGTCCAAGGCTCCGCTGCTGCGACTGCTCTGAACGTCAATAAATAATTATAATTTCATGTTAACTATATTGGAAACTAGATTTTCTACTAATGACTTCTTATCTTTAGTATATACTGATCCTGAAGTGAGATTTATCTGCTCTACCTTTTTCTTTTAATGTTTTTGATTTCGAGTAGCGCTAATAATTATTATTAAAATTCTGTTACCACGCACAAGCGATATCAACAGCACTATACTCATATACACTATCAGACAATTACTTTACACTGATTTAATTTTAATTTTGTCTAGTAGTTGCGACCCGGCGACGTGCGACGTCCACAACGGCCACCGGTAGAGAAGAGAGAGAAGAACTCTAACCTCTTGTATTTATATCATTAGTGATGATAGATTTATCTGTTAAAAAATGGTATACAGTACATAGTACGCGAAATTATACAAAAGGAACTTGTTATAGACGATAAAGAGTGAAAAAGAGAGTTTTAGAGGTTGGAGTGATAATGCAATAACAATATTTTCAAAACAAAGCTCACAATATTTCTCTTCAAGTAGTATATTTAACACAATAAAAGTTATTGGTTTCACAACTTAAGAAATTGTCCTTAGAAAAGAATTTATATAGTTTTGCTCTCGTAAGTTATGAGGTTAAAGTTACAACTTAGGGGATGTTCAGACAACAAGGGGATGTTTATTGGTCACACTTGATTTTCTTTTATTGGTTTCTTAATAGTCAACTTTAAAGAAAGATTTCTTGCTGTTACCAATGCTTTTGTTATTCAATTCGCAATTAATTGATGATGTAGTGGCTGCAACGACTGGAATGCAATTTAGCGTTTAAATAAGTGCACTTTATAGCTTCAATCTTTCTAAAAAACAAGATTTTATAAAAAATCTAAATGCTCTCATAACAGCGTCATCTCTTACGTCTTTAGGGTACTTTTCTTGGTTCTTCAAATTATTAGTTATATTTATCTTTTAGACAAAAACTAAGATTTTTTGTCGACTATTATGATGTTATGATTGTTTAGGTTGGTATGATAATTTGGCGCCCCATCTATGTACAAACTTACAAACTATAAAGGGGCGAATTCTATCCTTTTCTCTAAACGACAACTCTGTAAAACACGTTACTCAGTCCCTTAACCGTCTAGATCTTTACAAACATCTCTATTATAATTCTAAATAGTTCTTGAGACAGTATTGCTCAGCTCTCAACGGTTAAACTGTCTACAAACACTTTAAATCTGTTTCTTATTATAATTAATGTAAAGTTTAAAATAAAAAATACAGTAAAACATTTCATGCGCGTATTTTTAATGATGCATTTATTTCTCTCGCTGTTTACTCTCATTTGAAATGAGTAAAGTCTGGAGTACAAGTACACTCAGTCCCTTTTAAGTTGAGACGGCCAAGTTACATTGCTGTAGTAATTACTGGGCAAGTTTGAGTCAGATTTGTGTAATAGGTTCCGTAGGCTATAATTGTAATATTAGCAGAATTCCTAAATCGTTTTTGTTATATTTATATTTACCTTCATGTTCTTTACTTATACTTACATCATCATAAAGAGAATTGTAATTATATTATAATGAGCCGGATCTCCTCCTCAAAATGAGGAGGGTATTAGGCCATAGTCCACCACGCTGGACCAATGCGGGTTGGCAGACTTCACACACTTTTGAGTACTTTAAGGAACTTTAAGGAGTACAGGTTTCCTCACGATGTTTTCCTTCACCGTTAAAGCAAGTGATATATAATTGCTTAAAACACACATAACTCGGAAAAGTCAGAGGTGTGTGCCTGTGTGGGGGATCGAACTCAGATCTCCCGACTCTGCCGTCGCTGCTCCAATTTTATAATATAATATCAAAATTAAAAAGTATTAATATAAATGTTGGATAAAAATGTATTATTCACATTAATATAATTATTACAAGATCTTATAAATTACTCGACGCATTTCTATACAATTTTCACCAATAGATAGAGTGATTCAAAATGAAGTTTTATATGTATAATTAATTAAAAAAATTATAGTACAGAAAAGCCGAAATATTGAGCGCTAGTACGGAAGTTTATCTAAACTGATGTTTTGAAAATAATGCACTGACTTAATAAGCATTTAATTTTTCATTTGTACATTATATATTTTGTCAAACAAAAATTCAGTTTAGATAAGTTTGTAGGTTATAATTTCAGATTAAAACGAAGTAAAAAAATATTTAATTTTCTATGTAAACTTAAGTTAGCTTTACAACTTTACAACACTCAAAGATTTTTATGAGCCTCTGATTAGCTGATGAGTCTCGTTGCTTGATTAGTTGATTTAATTCTACCCCCACCAGTGATGAGTGATATCGCTACCACTAACGTGTTCCTGTAAATTATCTGAACGATGTATTAGAATTTAGTCTCACGAGTAATCTGTTAAAGTAAATATTACCTGGAGTGGTGATAGTGGAAGTGTAGTATTATTTTGGTTGTTGCGGATATTGGACCACTCCAACCAAGGATCATGTGTCCTTACATCGAATTTAATGTGTGAGTCATTACATTGTATTTTGGTGTGCTAACATAACCTTATATAAGGTTAGGTTGCCTTATGATAACCTAATCTTAGGCTTAAACGGTGAAACTAGGCAGTGGAAGTGAGTGCTCACTTATGTGACAAGGAGCTCCTTTAAACCTACATCTTGGTCAGAAGTCCAAGGCACTGCTTGGATTTCATTCGCTTACTTATCGGCTACTCCACCAAAATAGACATAATATCAATATATCATAATTACATAGTCTGTTGCCCCATCCAATGAGCGAGTTGATTATACGCCCATTATATGAAACAAGTTCGCGGCGCTGGAACAAATACATTGATTGTATGTAATCTGACACTGATTAGTGCTTGTTTAACCTTACCATGTATTTATATCAATAATCAATATTTACGTTGCAACAATATTATGAGTGTTTTGTTCCGAATAATCTGGAATCTACATCTGATGCTGCAGTTAAACGTATTAGGTAACTATAAGGGGTATATCTATCTTTTTTCATCAATCTACCTTGTTATGTACGTTCTTGACTTATATACCACTAATATATGCCGGTGACTTTGTCTGAAGGAACTTCATGAGCAGAGGAACTTCATGATCGGGCCCAGAGATAATTGAAATATTTGAGATGAAAAACAACCTTCTTCGTTCGTTATTCATACTCCCTTTTTACCCAACTACGGCGAAGCCTAAGGGAAGGGCAGTATGTATGTAAGTATGTAATCTATGTATGTATGTTTGTATTTTCCACCCTAGCGCCTAAACTACTAAACCAATTTTAATGAATGAGATGTTAATAGATTTGTAATAATGACGCGAAAGACATAGGCTAAAAAATTTTATGATTTTTTTTTATGACTGAATTTATACCTCAGATTCTAACCTCGAAAAAAATTAAACTGAGACAATTATAACGTGTTTGGTATCAAACGAAAGGTCTTGGCGTGCACATTACAAATAAGTATATATATCTTATTGTTTAAATCAAAATATATGGTTAAAATGCTGACGTATAGTCCGCGCGGTCCTGTCGTTGCAGTTAATTACTCGTTTAAGCAAAAAAAACAATATTACGTTACAATATTAGATTATTATAAAGGTTATCTCGATCGAAAAACGGAAAACTATTAAATAAAAAAATAAATTTTAAAAAACTATGACCCGTCCACGAAAAAAAGTGGTCTTAGTCAGGTCTTAGTTTTTTAGACATATTTTTTTTATTAATTCTTCCACGTAGTAAGTCGCACTCTCTTAATTGACTCCTTGACCAACTCAATCTTATAATGACTTCTTCAGTCACATCAACAATTTAATGAATCAATTAAATTGTAACTTCTCCTTTGTATATTAAAAGTATTTTTATGTAAAATTGGATTCAAAATCCACATTTATATATTAGTCTTTAATGTAAGACACGTAAAGAATAAAAACGATTCAATGTAACATTACACGGAAATAGAGAATTTTGTTTTCTTGAAGAATTTCCGTACATCAGCAGCTTAGTTTAAAAATTCAACAGTCCACATCCGAATATAGGAGTAGGGTCGCCTCTAAATCTAAATTGAAAACGCTCGAAACTACCGCTCAGCTGTATTGACCGGATGCTGTCACATAAGATGGTTGACCATCAAACGTGTTATGGTATATTGGAATATTTCCTGGTATTTTTGGAATGTTGTACAAACGAATAGTAGCATCAGTCTGTTACTGGTACGAAATAGGTACAGCGATAGCGTCGTTCCTATGAAAATTATCTTCATAATGAGATGTTTATTTAATAGCTAAACAAGAAACATTTAAAATATTCTATAGTATTTGACTGACTAATTTGAGATACCGTGACCATAAATAGCCAATTTTTCGCCAAGGATCTGTACGCCAGTATGTATAAGATAGTTCAATCCATGAATTCTCGCGGCTCGCCTACTATTTTGACAGTGCGTACACGAACGGTGAGTCGTCATGGATTGAAATATCCATTTCCATTCTTTAAATCTCGATTAAATAACGGAAATATTGAAAATTATACTAAAATAAAAGGAAATATGCTATCCCTATTACTGAAGCCAGTTCAAGTTCCGAGGATGAGATACAGATTGGCACTTACTGTTAACAACACCGTTTATAAATTAGTATTCACGGGTAGTTCATTTTACCTTATTTCAAGTAAACAATATATAACTTTCGTCCAGATAGGATTGAGTTAGACTGTCTGACTGAAGTGATATCGCGCAGTACATATTAAAATAGGGAGGCTAATAGTGTAATGTTGTTTGGTGACGTGGTGTTAGGTCTCCATTATCGAGCACGTGAGTAATAAACAACTTATGATAGAATTAAATGTGAATAACCCTATATTTTTATATTCATACCAAAAAGGTAAAATTTAAATCGTATCCATAAAATCCTCGAAAGTCAGTCGACCCTCGTTACAATTTTTATAATCAAAAATGTAAATCCGAGAGCTAAAATGACTCTAATTTGCAAGTCTGCTTTTTGTCGACTAAATTTAACAAAACTTCGTTGACTTTTGTATGGGACCTTTCTTACAATGAGAGATTTAGTATTTAGGCCTTTTACTTTATAAAATGAAGAAATTAAATGTTTTTAAAGAAGTTTTTTTTATTTTATTTGTCAGTAAATTCTTAATTTATTTTTATCGAATTAACATACACACATGTTAATAAAGATGCTTCTCATAATTATATAACAATCGTTACCATGCTCACACGAAACCAACTACATTTCACATTACAGAACATCTTAAATTATATCTAGCAACTTGTTTGCAACAACGTTTATAAATTAATCTCCTCGAGTAGTTCCTGTTATATTATTTAAACTACACCCACGTGTAGACAATGTATAACCTTTAGTGCGATAGGTTAGACTAGTCTATGACATACCCTTCCTCGTTTCACTGAGGATTTTTTGCTGTAGGGCACACAAATAAAGTTTTCGTGGTCCAAACATTGCCTACTCATGAAAAATAAAATTAAAGGATCAATTTAGATTGTAGATTTATAATTTAATTTTATCTATCTGTATGATTCAATCTTTATATTTAAAAAATAGTTACCCAACTAACGTTTCTAGAGTAAATTGTTCCTCAAATTGAGGTAAAGATTTCCCAACCCACAATTTATTTATAGAGAGAGACCCGTAGGCGACAATTATGGAAGACTTTTTGTCAATTAATTTTGTCCGATATCCAAAAATCTTTTAGAGAATATTAAAGGAATAGATTTTTTCGTAAATTAACAAAATTAAAGAAATACACTTTCTGTTGTTGCAATTTGCCTAATATTAATTTAGTTTAGAGTTCTTAAAAGCCCCCAAAATTTTCCAAATGACACTTAAGGCAGTATAAAATTGTTTGGTTAGGTTTTTTAAGCACAGTTAATTTAAGCTCTAGAATTTTTCTGAGGACTATTCCGATATATTATGAGGATGAACCAAATCTTTGGACTAATATAAAGTTTTCATCTTTTTTCTTCTAGAAAACCATTTACTATATTATAGCAAACTAATCTTTTTCTCTTCCTCTCTCTTTCTCTCTTACTGTGTCTCCATGATCAGTATGTATTCGATTGAGAAATAGCTGGAAACAAATTTAGATTGGAAATATCATTTTTAAGATGTAATCATGACAACCCATTAACCCACTGCTGAGGGTCTACTCCAAAGATTGTGAAGGGTATTAGGCCACCACGCTGGCCCAGTGTGGGTTGGCAGATTTCACACGCCCTTGAGAACTTCGGTGTATTACTTCACCGTTAAAGTAAGTGATTTTAATTGCTTAAAACACACAAAGCTTAGAAAAGTCAGAGGTGTGTGGGGGATTGAATTCGGACCTCGGACATCCATGTCTGAACCAATAAGCTATCCCTACAGTTATGAAATATAATCGTCACATCTCTAAGTTAATAGCAGTAAAACCAAGAGTACCTATTTAAAATCTTCATGTAAATAATAATTTCATATGCATATAATTCTAAACTCTAGTTTGTGGGAATTTTTTAAAAGTATTCCCATAGGTTACAACATTCTAGCGCATCTGCATCACAAACGTTGACGGAAATTTGTTCAGATCGCGACGAAATCCGCCACCACCGAACTGCATACATTTTCATAAAGTTTTGCATTTTTGATGAATCTAAAAAAATTCCACGCGAATCAACATTTTCCCTGAGCTTTGTTATTTTTAGCGCTTAAAAGGTTTCTATTCAAGACTTTTTAATCTGAGTAAATCTACATTTAATATGTAACAAGTTATGGTAGAAATGGATACAGGCTAAAAGTAATTTTGTTTGAAAGGAAATGGGCCGTCATAAAGAAACTTCTTCTTTGTACCTCAGAAGTAATTCATAAGAACTTATTCTATAAATAATTTTTTCCTCCTCTCCTTTCTTCGTTTTGATCTATTTTTTTTTCTTCCTATCAAGGGATAGGAGGCCCTTCCGAAAAATAGCTTAAGCATCACAGATATTTAGTCTTGAAATTAATGGATCAGCAGTTCTTCTTCAACACTTAATTCTCCTGACGGTATTGCACCTTCTGTATATTATGAGGGAGGGAGGAAGGTAGGATTTTGTATTACTACTGCTTTCTTTCTTTACATAATATCCCTGAATGACTTCTGCGATATGATAAATCCTTTATTGCACGCAATAATTTACAATTACAGTGATATAAACTTTAATTTAACAATAGCATGCAAAGGCGGCCTTATCACTAGTAGTGATTTCTTATAACCTTATGCGAAAGAATAAAACAATAGTTTTAGTTTTGGAATCCATACAATACTAGAAGTTTGTTCTTAAGACCTTTTCACAAAACTTGTTTGATTAACTCTTGTTACATTGTCAAAGGCAAAATAGATTGTAAACATAAAAACAAAATTAAATGACAAAAATTTACTGATAATTCACAAAAATAGCATCGTGGCTGTCGGCAGTTTGGTAATCAAAAATGCAAATGAAAAGTTAAAATTATACGTATTTGCAAGTCCGCCTTTTCCTGAACGAATTTGTAAACCGGCTTGTTGACTTTATATGTAGCGAACAACTTTGTTCAAACACCTAAATACTAACAATCAATCCTTACCACACGCAGGCTTTATTAGAATTTTGCTTCAAGTATTGTTAATTAAACTTTTTTTAGGGCAGTTAAAGGGCTAACGAGCAGACGGACCATCTGATGGTAAGAGGCCACAATACAGGAGAGTAACTCTTGTTTTGCCAATGCGTTGTTATTTCGTAGATAGAGTGAGGAAGAAGAATAAAGAGAAGAATCCTACGGTTGCAATAGACGCTGAACGAGAATTTAGAGTTCACTAGAACCGCATGGGAGCGGAAAAGGTAAGTCTAGTTTTACCACATTAGGTTGACCGGAACGTGTCAAAGACACTTGGAGGTTAAATTCGCATGCTGGTGCTCGCTAGCCAGTCGGGAACAGATCCGCTACCACTAAGGGGTATTGTGTCACTCGGCTCTTTCGAGATCTTCTCCCAGCGGCAGAGGGGAATTTTATTCTAACCCATCCCTCCATGAACTAAATATATATATAATTCTAAACTAGTTTAATTCTAAATACTTATATGCAATCATTAATTTTTACTTCAGAAGTGAGATAGAAAAACAGCAAAAATAGAAGACGAATACATTATAAATAGACGACATAATAAGGAAAACTGATATATTGAAGGAAATAAGAAAAGAAAAGCCAAGAAAGAGATGGCAGGATGTCTCTGACGCAGTAGGATAAATATGACTAGTAGTAGAGTAGGGGAGCGCGACGTTTCAGGTCCCGCGCGTCTGCTATTTGTCAAAATAGTAAACGTTACGGATGGAACTAGCAATACAGGCACGCAGCACGCTCACAATGCGTAATTATCCCCCACTATTTTTGCTTTTTTCCCTTGTTTTAATACGAGTAAGTAACGCTCTCTAATACTAATTTTAAAGTAGTAATTTTCACAAATGATCAGTATATTTTCAATTATAATTTCCGTAACAAATGATATTCCACGAAGTTCAAAATAAATTAATGAATCCGATAGAAGTTCTTAAATAATCCCAACAGTACGCAGAGGCAGATTGAATAGAAGTTTTAATGATGATTTATACGAGAAGTGAGGGTAGAAAAATATTAAGTCCGTACCTAAAGATCAAGTGATATAATTAACGTACTTTGCTAATGGAGATTAAAACAATGGTTTGATATGGAGTTAGAGGGATGTATGGACACATTGTTTGGGTATTTATGTTAAGAGTATGGGAGCTATGCTGTAGTACTCAAACGAAAATATTAAGTAATGTAAATATAAGCCGAGCATTGCCTGGGGCTTGAGAGTCAGGAGCTGGTTTGAAGACCTATTTATAACCGTAAACTCTAACTCGACATCGCTACCAAAAATTATAAAGTACCATTAAATAAAATATTAAAATTATATACATAGTGGGTATATATATATATATATATATATATAGCTACCGACACGTAAGTTTAAGCTTGACCTTGAATGCGCAGAAGTCATCGCGACTTTTCAGTTCCCACGCTTCTGCTACGTCACAGGTGGAATGCAGCACGCTCACAATGCGCAACTTTCCCCCACTATTTTTCCTCAGACCTAAAGTTAGCTGCCGGCTACTATACCAATATATATGAGACAGTTTGTCAAGTCAGTGTAAGTAGTGTAGTTCAATGTCGGCACTACTCGGCTTTATGTCTAAAATTCATGCGTTGCTGTACAGCACATAATCGTAACCATTCTCTTACATTACAAGGGAGTAAATGAAAATGATTTGACAACTATGACTATTTTATTATTGTATTTTATTTCTCGGTCTACCCACTAACTTAAGCATTTTATGAAAATCTTGAAATTGCTTCGCCGGTCTCACTTTTAGTATCCCGCGATTGCTCAACTGCATCGGGGACAATTTTAGTGAGGTACTCTCAATATTTTAAGAAATTCTCTAACAATAGCTCGTCTCTATTTACATTTACATTAATGCTGATCAAGTTTATTTTATTTTTATAGTCTAAAAAGCATATAGCAGTCCACTAGATCCACAGCATTAATGGGATGGGAGCGGGAGGGGGTAAGTCTGGCCCGCATGCGGCTCGACCGGAAGGCGTCTATGACACTTGGCGGTCGGATTCGCATGCTGGTGGTCGCAAGCCAGTCGGGGAACAGATCCCCTACCACCAAGGGGGTGCTGGGTTACTTGGCTTTTACGAGATGCTCTCCCAGCGGCAGAGGGGAATAGTATTCTATCCCCTCACGGGGGAAAACTAAGCGGAGTTTAAAGGGGGGCTAGTCACCTCAGTCTTCCAAATGAGGGTCCGGTTGTGGATAACTGCTGACGGTGTTACGGAAGCTCTTTTCAAATTCCGTGGCCTTGTCTTTACAGCAGAGGAGAAGAGCACCCCTGATGGTTTAGCGGGCCAGGCCGCCTCTTTTTGAGGTAGTTTTGACTGTCTCCTTAAGAGAAAGTCGCATCAACTCCGCATAACCGGTCAAACTCCCCGCTCGGGAAAGTATATCTGTTGAGCAGATTTAACAAAAAAAATATATTTAAGATCACGTAAGTTAGTTATTTATTTAGTTGCTTGCTAAATGACGGGATCTAGCAGTGGATAGTGAGAGCCACAATTGTCTGAAATGAATTTGTACACCAGCACCTTAAACCCCAGACCTTTCTGATTCACATAGGATAATATATAAAATTAAGTTGAATGTGAATCTTAAAGTCTCAGAATCATCATTACAACCAATTAATGGCCCATTGCTAAGTCAGGTCTCTTCTTCAGATCGAAGAAGGTATTGGGTCATAGTCCACCATGCTGACTCAATTCGGGTTGGCAGACTTCACACAATTTAGAAGAATTTAAAGAACTCTCAGGAGAGCAGGTTTTCCCACGAAGTGTTAACTCAGAAAAGTCAGAGGTGTGTGCCTGAATGGGAGCTCAAAATCCGACCTCCCGAGTAAGACTATCTGAACCACTAGGCTATCACTGCAGTCCTAGAATAAGGAAAATCAATTAATAACTATGTTATTTTTCAGTTAACTCTTTCTTTTCATCTTTTCTCTCTAGTCTTAGTACTAAAATATTTTTATTACTCCAGCATTACATAGTATTATTTAAAGAATACGACATTAAATTCCATAATAACTTCTGAAATTCAATTTAAATTTTATATACGAAATTAAATAATAATATTTCTAAATTGTATCGTCTTACATCAATGTTACATGTATTAATGTAAAACCGAATTTAAAAAGAGAGACTTCTTTCTATAATTGGACAGTAAGATTTTAAATTAATGATATATCTATCAATTGTAAACCTCGCAAAATACTTTTAGTAGATTTCGGAACACAAACTAGCAACCCGGCTTTGCATGAATTCTTTATTATAATGTGCAACTATTATTATTATTTATATGAGAGTTATACTGCACAGTGACAAGTAATTGACAATAATAATATTCACTTAACGAAATCCTTTACAATAGAGTTCCCAGTTACGACACCACTCCATCGTACAGGTACAATGCTCATTAAGCGTTTTGACAACTGGCACAAATCTATCGGATCAGATGTTATATATCGTGTTATTATAAGTTGTTACATGGGTATAATTGAAATAAAATAAATGGAACAACTCGCGAATAGAATACTAAATTATAAACGTTGTTACTTTATATATGTCGGAGAATATTAAAAGATTATCAAATAATAGAATCGTTATCGCCATCTATGGCGCTGGGGTAGGGTAGTCGCTTCCGTCGGTTTGACAGTCTCGACCCTTTATATGCCTTCGACAGTTTGACTGTGGTCTTACTCTTGCGCAGTCTCTCAAGGAGTGAAGTAGTCACTAGATAGTGTTGAGTGCAGTACTGGGAGTGCTATCCGATTAAGGTCATGTGAGTACCTTACAATATAGTTGCCACGTCTTGTGTTAGGTTAATGTGAATTAAGCCTTGGGTTTAAACGGAGAGCCTGAACAGTACAGGTGAGTGTCACAATTGATTAAAGGACGTCCTTAAAACTACACCTTTGTCATAAGTCCAAAGCACTGCCTAGGTTTCCCTCGTAATTGTAAGAGATTATATTTGATTTTATTTATCAGTTCAGTAGAAGTATCCATTGAATATCATCACCACCTATAGTGTTCTCCAATATTCTCCCTCTCCTCCTTCCTTCTCATCATTAAAGTCTCCGAGATATATGTATAAATTATTAATCTTTTTTCTATTGGTGAAAACAGCATTAAAATCCATTACGTATATTAAAATTTTTTATGGCAGTTTAGGTGCAAACGAACAGATGGCCCACCTGATGGTAAGTGGCCATCGTCGCCCATGGACATTGCACATACAAGAGAATGATTCCTGTTTTGCCGATACGTTGCCACCTCGAAGACAGAGAGAAGAAAGGGAATGAAGAGAAGACTGAACGAATGAGAACCTAGAGTTCACGAGAACTGCAACATGAACGGGATAGGAGGAGAAAGCAAATTTATTTTATACTAAATGATATAATAAAGTATGATAATTTATCTAACTATTGTGCCCAGCTATAAAATGGCCGCCTGTATTTTTATTTTTTTAGGTTTAGAATAAATCTAAAAATCTGTGACAGTCGCCATCGGGATAAATTATTGTATGTCAGAGTAACATGTAGGCTATAAATTTTATAAACTTTGACCGGTGCGTGAGAGAAATTTAACGCGTAAAATACATTACAGTTCTTTTTAGTTTTATTCTGATATTTCTGAAAATTGCGCAACAGTTACCGTCGGCAACTAAGCAACTACAAATCACATCATCTTACTTCTAAATGTGAAATGTTGTAGAGTTTTAGGTGCATTTCTATTCCTATTTCAGCAACACGCACAAGACTTTAATAGTATGCATTTAAAACGGAACAGAGTAACCAATATTAAACACGTACTCCAAACATTAGTAATGGAGACCCAGCGTCACGTCACCACACCACAGCACGGCCACAACGGTTACCAGACGATAGGCGATATGTACTAACCGCGATTATAAAGTTATCAACGGTGTTGCTAACATACAATATTGTGGCCTCAGTAGAATATACTCCAATAATACTGATATCTATCACGTCGGTATTTATCTGTCTTTACACTGAAAGACTTTTCCTTCGGAATTGTTCGAAAGTTTGGCGGCAGTTTGACGAGTGTTTTCGTGGAGTAAATAGTCTTTAATATAATATTGGCTACGTTAAATATTAAGAGTATGTAAGCTATACTGCGCAGTAACACTCAAACTACAATATTAACATGGAATATAGGATGGAGATGGACCCAGGAACAGGTTTAAAGACGTCTTTTATAATCGTAAATTCTCACCTCCACCACTCGACCTCGCTATCAAATATTAAAATAATAAAGTCCATTACTCACGTGTTCCTCGATAACGGAGCCCTAACACCACGCCACCAAACAACACAACTGCACTACGCGATATCACTCAACAGACTAACTCAATCCTATCGGTACGAAAGTTATATATTGTCTACTCGAAAAATAAATTAAAGTATCCGCGAATACTAATTTATAAACGGTGTTGGTAACGGTGGTAAGACTTCATATTGTGGCAATATTGGTTAGTGAAGGGAGGAGTGTGTATAATCGAAGAGCTCTTGAAACTTGTCCCTAGGTCTAAGGCCCAGGCATCGCCACTAATAAGATAATTAAAAATGTTAAGTGAAACCTGAAGCTTCATGTTTCACCTAAAATTTTGGTTTTCGTTCATTCAAATCAGATGACAGAAAGAAGTTTTGACAGTTTAATGTTGAAACTTTTTAACTAGACATATATAATGAATCGTTTCCTTAAATTCCTGATTTAAATTAAATTTAGTACACAGATACTTTAGAATATAGATTAATCCATAGGGTACTTTATTACATCCCGAAAAATAGCATCGTTCTCTTAGGTTAAATAGACTGTTAGGGTAGTAAAAACAATTTAAGCTGTATTTGCACATATTATACACACTCTTCTACACAGACGAAGTCAGGAGGATTAGTTAAGTAATAAAGCTTTAATCCTTATCCTAACTAATATTATAATGTCGAAAGCAACACGTAAGAAACGTATGAACTTAAGAATACAAACTAAGCAAACGAAAGAGTGATTTAATATGTAACTTACGCCATCTATTGACGAATTGTATGTCTATTACACAATCAGGCTTAAATCAATGAACCAATATTGTTGAAGTATATGATACAGAGATAAAGTAGAGCTTAAGGAAAAAGAAGAATACGTTTTATTCAAAAAAAAATACAGATTAAATAAATTAGTGTGCAATTACGCCATCTATCGAGGTGGGGATGAAGTGCATGTCTTTGAGAATAAATCGTGTATAAATTAAAATGCGATAGCGATTAAAAGGTGAAATTAAACCTAAATACACGTGTTAAATTGCACCCGGGCAAAGCTGGGCTAAGCCGACTAGACTATTATATACTCCTATATAGATAGGATTTTATTACCGGATGTTAGAATCAGCATCCCGCTCACGTCACCTCCTGACAATCGTGTTCAGTAAAAGTTTGTAACTTTTTCTCCGAGTTGTGCTTCTGTTTTACAATTCAGTATGCCGCGCGAACTAATTGCTGAAAACTTATATAAAGTGGTTTGTCTGTTTCACTTGCAGAACAGTACCCTGGGGAATGGAACCTACGGAATTTTTAATTCTTTATAAGGTTAATAGATTTATTTAGGTATTTGTAATATCTACTAGCAACCCTTCTTCTAACACTCTGGAAATCATTGGACAAATGCTCTTCAAAATGTAATATTATCAGAACTATATTCTTTTATTTATCTAGTTACATTACTAAACCGATTGATTTTAAATTGACAGTAAAATAAGAGATCTAACGTAAAATAGGCATTTTGTAAACCAGAATGATTTACAGTCTAAAATAGTACTACAATGGGTATGACATAAAAGTAAGAAAATAACCTGAAGAGAAGAAAAATAAAGTATGATCATAGTCAAAGACTCATACATGGACACCATTATTATCCATAGATTACAAATTAACAGAGTCTATAGTTTTTTATGATGTCACTGATTTAATAATTGAGAATTTTATTCCCCTAAAAGAAAGCAGTGATAGCTCAGTGGTTTAGACGTTGTTGTCTACTCGGGAAGTCCGAGTTCGATCCTGATCCACACACCTCTGACTCTGAGTTAGTGTGTTTTAAGCAATTAAATATCACGTGCTATAACGGTGAAGGAAATCGTGAGGAAACCTGCACTCCTGAGAATTCTCCATATTCTCAAAGGTGTGTAAAGTCTGCCTGCCAACCCGCACTTGGCCAGCGTGGTGGACTATAGCCTAATCCCTCCTTATTCTGAGGAGGAGACCCGGCTCAGCAGTGGGTCATTAATGGGTTGTGATGATGATGATGATGATGATAATGAAAAGAAAGAAATTGAGTAAAACTATGATCTCTTACCAAAGGGAAAAGAGAACAACTATAATAATATAAGTTTAACATGTTTAACAATGAATCTGGCTTTAAACGAAATAGTCGCTAAAGAGTAATATCACAAATTCAATTTCCGTGCAAGCGTACTCTGGAAGCGCTAACTGTCCAACTTTGTTTCGATGGGCTTTGCAGGCTTCCGTAATACTCAAGTTTACTATTGGCTAGCTTGGTTGCCGATATTTGAGTAAATTTTACTTGCAAAACTTTACCTTTATTTATTATATTGTTTACTATTAAATTAAAAATTTAACTGACTCCCGACTGAAGCTCTAATTTAGTACAGGCACTGAGTATCGTAATCCACACGACATCGATATAGAAGAATCGATATTAACTTGTATAAGTCGATATTGTAAGAATGTTATCGAGAAATACCGTTTCATCTCTACTTAGTGTAAGCAATGTCAGTGTGTTACCATGGTTGCAGGATTATTATAATTGTCAATAATATATTTGTCGGAAACACTAAAAAAGGATATACGATCATTTAATAAGCATCGTATGTTCACAACGGACGGCCTATAATATAAGCTATGGGCGCAATACGGTCAGGATATAACTAAACATTACGATCTCATGCTATTTTGACAGAAACCCAAGCAGTGCCTTGGACTTGTGACCAAGGTGGAGGCTTAAAAGACGTCTTTTAATAGAATCCCAAGACCCACCTCCACTGCTTAGTTTCACTGTTTTAACCTAAGATTAGACTAACATAAACCTAAACTAACAAGGCTAACCAAACCTAAAGCTTGTATATTAATATTTTGAGGCAGCTCTCAAGTTAGCAATAAGCTGACAGTCTTCAAACGGGTGAACAGTTCTTCACTATACATAGCTAAGACCAATCTCGATTAAATTACCTTTCAAACAAATAAAATTTCATCACATCATCATTGCTTCACTATCTTGGGCGCTACGATGCTACATACGTACAGACACACAGATATACGAGATAAATGTTGAAGTGTTGGGGATAAAAATATCATATTAGTTACACTTTTAGCTAATGATTATTATGGCTATGTAGTTAACGCCTGTAATAGTGTCAGCATCAATGTCATTGTTAGTAACACCGAATGCGATATCGTTAGAGTTAGTGACATAAATGAAGACAGCAGTAGCTTTATCATTAGAATAAGTGTCAGTGAAAACCATAGTAGTAACGAGAGCGACAGTTCGCATTAACTTATTTAGGGTTATCGTTATCAAAAATAAAAAAAATGTCAAACATAGTCTTAACACCACAATAGTTATCAATATCAGTAACCTAGAAATTTTTAATATAAAAAAAATCTATAGGATAGACAATTTCATGAAATCCAAATTATTTTCTAATACCTTTTATGGAAAATTAAAATTAGAAAAGTTATTATACCTCAGCGAAGAGTCAGCACGGCGTGTAATATATATTAATGAAACAGCACAACATAAATAATGCACTGAGTTAATCAGCGCTGTACAAACTTGTTGATTATAATAATGAGCGTAATTAACTCGCGCATTGATTCATCAGGGCTAAGTCAACAGACTGCCACTGCCACTGCAACTTGCTAATCTGCACTAATTTAGATGATCTAATAATAAATACGTTGACCGTAGGCAGCGATAATTGCATGCGAGGGTAAAGGTTATAGATTACCTAAATACATTACATCGAAAATTGTAGCTCCAATTTGATTTGTTATTTTTATTATTTTTATAAAAACTTAGATTATATGACTAAAGCTTTATAACACGGTTAGACTAAAGTATTGTTTTGGTCACATGGACTATAGTTTCAGCTACATTCGGCGGTCTTCTTCAGCCAAGGAACTCTGCGGTCACGGCTGCGGTGTGTTCGCTGTTCGCCGACTGAAACTATAGTCCACCTCGTTAGTTTCTATTATAAAATAGTGTTAATTATAACGACGATAACGATAGTGATAACAATAACGATTGAAATATGGCGTCAATATGCAATGACAATAGGATGCCAATGACAATAATATCAATGAGAACAGCAACGATAGTAATAGAGATAGGAATATAGTGACAGCCATGATTATATAGTGCATTTTACGACAACAATTACGATTTAGACAGCAATGAAAATAGCCATAGTGACAATGATAACGACATCATTAGAGATAGTGCCCATGACAGAGATATAGTGACAACGACAACGGTTGCGATAATGACAGCAACAGACAGCAACACCGATAATGATAATGACACATACTAGAAATAGAAATACGAATAGAGATAGTAATTAAAGGCAAAAGCGCGAGAAGATCCATGTGAAAGATAAAAAGGAAAATTAAGAAACAACTTACAAAACATTCTACATAAGAATTTTAAGTGTCAACTGTACATTTTATAAATAAACAAAAAAAAAATTTGTACCCAGTAAATTATTTAATTCAAATACCTTCTGAGTCAGAATTTCTTAAGCGGGCCACTAAAAATTGACTATTCGATTTTAATATATTTATGAGCATATTATGGTAGCTTTATAAGTTGAAAGTAAAACCCTAAAACGATTTTTGAAAATTTCAATTTTTCAAAATTTTATGAGCGAGTAAAAATTTCGAGTTCTTTTTTTTTAAATAATAATATATCACTGAATAATTACTGGATTCTAATGAAACTCGGTTTGTATACTAAGAAATAGTAGATGAATAGGAAAAAAAATAATTTACGTAAAAAAAAAAAAAATTGTTTATTATTAATTAGTTTTCTAATAAACAAATGCAAATTTAACTAACTTCTCGGTGTTGTAGAAAACAAATTTTTTTTTTTAAATATTCGTTGGAGTATTAACTAAAAGATGACACAAGAAAATTTTAGTGCTCTCTTACCAGAAAAAAGATATGAACAATTGAATGTGCGAGACAGCGATCGAGGTAGATGCGCGACGCCAAGCGCTACGCCTACATCGGGCTCCCGAGAACATACTTCTACCTTTTGCAGTTTTCCAGGCTAAATAAAACTTTAAAAATAAATGACTAATCTGAATATTTATTAATATTTAGAATTTATTTCTTTACTAATTTTGTAACCTTCATGACAGAACTTTTGGAATAAGCTATATAAATAAATTTAATTTTTTTGATTTTAAGTAGACGCAAAAACAAATGATAATTCTAAATATTAATAAATATTCAGATTAGTCATTTATTTTTTAAGTTTTATTTAGCCTGGAAAACTGCAAAAGGTAGAAGTATGTTCTCGGGAGCCCGATGTAGGCGTAGCGCTTGGCGTCGCGCATCTACCTCGATCGCTGTCTCGCACATTCAATTGTTCATAATATCTTTTTTCTGGTAAGAGAGCACTAAAATTTTCTTGTGTCATCTTTTAGTTATTAATACAACGAATATTTAAAAAAAAAAAATTTGTTTTCTACAACACCGAGAAGTTAGTTAAATTTGCATTTGTTTATTAGAAAACTAATTAATAATAAACAATTTTTTTTTTTTTTTACGTAAATTATTTTTTTTCCTATTCATCTACTATCACTTAGTATACAAACCGAGTTTCATTAGAATCCAGTAATTATTCAGTGATATATTATTATTTAAAAAAAAAGAACTCGAAATTTTTACTCGCTCATAAAATTTTGAAAAATTGAAATTTTCAAAAATCGTTTTAGGGTTTTACTTTCAACTTATAAAGCTACCATAATATGCTCATAAATATATTAAAATCGAATAGTCAATTTTTAGTGGCCCGCTTAAGAAATTCTGACTTTCTACTAAATATAAAACAGTAAAAGCTATATAATATACAATTAGGAGACTACCCTACTACAACGTCAAAACAAGCATTACTGATTGATAGAATCGATCCCCACCACTGCCTATATAAACAAGCATTCAGTCGCATACAGGCTGATTAGCTGCTCAGTCGTCGACCGGTGCGGTGGTTGTTTCGATACTGTGAGTCCGTTCCATGTACTTATTTTATCTCATAATTGTATTGTTATTTGGAAAATCGATGGTTGTTTACATTTATGTTGTTGAATATTTGTACATTTATTATTTAAAATAAAATTGGTCTTCTGGTACCTAAATATACTGTGATAAAAATAAATAGAAAAGTTTCTTACATCAGTGGTTTTAAAAATTCAGGAGACCACACCCGCGTATATGACGGTACAGGAGACTGTAAATATAAATTGAAAATACCTGAAACTACCGCTCACTACTCCACTGACCTAAAAATGTTTTCTTTTTTCGCTTCACTGAGGTATTGCTGTAATCCTATCAAATCTTTTCATGGAATTATCTTTACGGAACTCTTCCTTGCTGCCTAACATCGAAATACGATTACGTGATAAGGCACACTTAGTCCGTTATAAGATACTACGCTTTATTACTTTTTAACTGACACTATGATAGTCAATGTAATGTTCATTATTTATACCGAAAATCACAGCCTATATTATACAGCACTTAACTCTAACGTATTGAATCTATGTCAATCCAGCACAAACGATGGTAATGCAACTGACGCCATTTTGTATAAATGAATTTTCCTGTTAGTGGTGGAAAATATAAAATAAATCCTTAAAAAATACGAATCCAAAAAGAATCTGGTGCGTTTCTTACAATAAGAACTCCCCTCTTATTAGTCTATTGAAATAAGGATCCCATGAACCTTTAAATCGAACCCCAAGTCCAGGTATGACAGTTGTTCGTAACACCGTTTATAAATTAGTATTTGCGGGTAGTTCCTTCGCGTTCCTACGCGTTGACAATATATAATCCTTAGTGCGGTAGATTAGTGTCAGCCCTCTGGTGTTGTCGCGCAGTGCACATGGAAGTACTATAGTGACGTGGTTAAGGTCACCCTTCTTAAGGTTACGTGAGTTTACTTTATTATCTATTGTAAAGGGCTTTTTATATCATAATATACTATTACAAAATATACGAAGGTAATTATTTAGGTAGGTTAGGTGAATTATTTAACTCAGTTACAAGCGTGGTAATCTATTTAATTACTGAATTAACTAAATTTTAACAGCAGCAATCACATTACGATGGTTTATTGGAGTTTGCTTCTAACGTTTATATAATAATATCAATATTGTTAATAACTTGAAATAAAAATGATTATTTTTAAAGTATAATTTTTAAATTATATTCACACACATTGTGTACAAAAACTATTTTTTTTTTTCAAAAAAAATTCGGCCAAATGTATGCTCATAACTTCCGAAAGACAGCAAAAAATTAGATAATTCTTTTTTTTTTGTTTTCATTATTATCAGGAGAACGACACAATTCTTTTTAACCTAATAATAAGAAAAGTCAGTGAGTAAATGAAACAGAAGATTATTAGATATTTTAAACATTGACAATTGTTTGGCCTTTCAAGAAATGCGAAAATATTCACGAAACAAATATGGTAGTACGAAGTTCGTTTAGTCAGCTAGTTTTATATAACTTTTAAAGGTCTTACAAACACTAGGGACCAGGTTCCCCCGGATGAGCAAAAAAAAATAAGGATGAGAGATATCGATTTCATTTTTCTACTGATAGAAAAAGTTACCAAGTTATTCGCTATATATATCTTTTTTTAATAAAGTAATTCCAAAATATCTTACGTCGCTTTATGTATTTTTTACATATTTATTACCTCAATTATTTAAAGATCCATTTAAAATCAAAAGATAATATATGAGATAACATTGTTACTGCTATATTCTTGACACATTTTTTTATCCGTACTAAAATAATGTTCACGTATTTATAAAGCACGAGTTTCGCTTCGTTGTCTTTGGGGAAATAACCAAGAATTGGAATTATTCTGTTAAACGATTTCGTATATTTTCACTACATTTTTTATATAAATAATATAGACTACGTGTACATACGTATAGACAACGTACTAAATTTCTTTTTAATTATTTTATTTCATTGGCTGATTTTATTTTTATCCTCACCTGTGGAGGGGTATTCCTATCACTGGCTTATCCCTTTATTCTCCCTCTACCAACGGACTAGAGTTTAGTCTTACTACAGTGAACCTATGCAGCTGAGGTGAGTGTCACATAAATGTCTCAAGGACGTCTTTTAAACCTGCACCTTGAGCACATGTCCAAGGCGTTATGGTTATTTATCGGCTATTTCCTACATCTACAACCGTTTTTTTAATTGAACTCAAACTCAAACTCAAAATATTTTATTCAAATAGACTTTTTACAGAGTACTTTTGACACGTCTGAAATTGGTTAGTCAGTCAGTTTGTCTGAAGCTACCACCAGTTCGGAAAGCAGTTTCCTGATTAGAAGAACTGGAAGGAAACTCAACAGTTGCTCTTTTCAAAATGCCATTGTTTACATCAGTCTGTTTTACAAAAGTATAATCATTCAGCTGAGCATCAACGTCATTTTGAATCCAAGCTTTGTCATCATTCAAATAATCTTGTACAGAGTAGTAAGCTTTATTTACTAAACACTTCTTTATTCGAGTTTTAAATTGCTGAAGTGGCAAGTCTAATATAGTCTGTGGGATCTTATTATAGATGCGAACATCAAGCCCCATGAAACTATTACTGACTTTGTGGAGACGATAGTATGGCGTTACAAGTTTATTTATTTAGGGTAACTAAATGTTACTTAGACTAACTAATGCTGCGTATATACATTTAGTGCTCCTATAGATCTACCATTTATTACCTCTGTTTCAATAGGTTACATGTAATATGAACGTTTAGCGAGCTTTTCATTAAAAGTCCTTGAACGAAGGACAAGACAAACTATCTTTCTACACGTACCAAATCAAACACATATTTCACTAATTTAATAATATGGCGATTACCAAATCTTTATAATACGTACTATTCTCAGCTTGACACATTTCATCTCAATAAAAAAAATTAAGAAAACAGTAAAAGAGTATCGTACTTGAAGAATAAAATTTTCATAGATCATTTACCAATATATACACACATATTCATAGATACACACCCACACACGCACACTCTCTGACACACACATACTGATTTGATTTTTATCGAGTATTACTATAATACATAAGTATAGAAATTTTACTGATTTTTCCGTTTGTTCATTCTTTTGCTATTCATAATTATGTTATATGTACCTGTCACCTTTCTTGTGCATATATGTATGTATATTAGCTTATATAACTCTGTATATACCTTATCAATAAATAACTAAATATGTAGTTCAGTATCACTGTTGCTATTAATATATTATATATGTCGGAAACTAAAATAAGGACATAGATGGATTGCCTATCTCAAAAGCTATACGGGCGCAACACGGTCGGGATATAACTAAACGTTACAATCTCTTACTATTCTGACAAGAACTATTGTGACAGGAGCCTATGCAGTGCCTTGGACTTGTGACCAAAGTTTAGGCTTAAGGATACCCTTTATGTAATTACGACACTCACCTCCACTGCTTACTTTCACTGTTTAAACCTAACAACTACATTGTAAGGACTTACGTGACCTTAATCGGACAGCACTTCTAGCACTAACATTGCACTTCACTACACTATCACTATCCAGGGACTATTTCACTTTTTTTTTTGGTATATAGGTCAGCGTTTGACCATGACTTGCCTGAAAGCACGACACGGTCTAGGATGGAGCACGCTTTCCTAGAAGGCACCTATTTACTCTACATTTGAAAGCACCAACATAATACTTTTCAGGAAATACAGACTCCGGCAGATCGTTCCACATCTTCGCAGTGCGAATAACAAAAGTGGACTCAAAGCGCTTGGTACGTATCCGAGGAATGTCCACCATGTACCGATGGTGCTTTTTTCGGGTTTGTCTGGGAGTCCTTTAAAAAAAAGGGGCGGCAGGAATTTGATTATGTAATTCCCGGGCACACTCACCGAAATGTATCCGAAAAAAAAACCGATAGGGAGGCAACCCTGCGTCGATACTCGAGGCTATGCAGCCGAGACTTGAGCAGGGTGTCATCTCCTATAATTCTTCTGGCGCGACTCTCAATCAGCTCCAGTGCCTCAAGTTGATATTTAGCAGAGCCGTCCCAAAGATGAGAACAATACTCCATGCACGGCCTGATTTGCGCTTTGTACAAGCTGAGCAGGAGTTCTGGAGTGAAATAATGTCTCACCTTTGAGGGATACCAAGTTTCTTAGCTGGGCTTTTGACTCAATATATGAGCCAAAGTTTAGAGCCGGAGTGAGAGTAACGCCTAGAAGCTCTATGTGGTCGGTTATTGGCACGGATACGTCTCGGAAATATGGTGTCACTTGAAATGGCCTCTTTTTTGTGGAAAATAAACACGCTTGCATTTTCACTTCTTGAGAGTCATATAGTTTAGCTTTAGAGACAGAGACATATAGTTTAACTTTTAAAAAATCACAATTATCCTCTTTATAAATTTGAATTGAACATTTAGAACTAGAATTGAACTTTGAGAGTGAATGTTAAAAATTACGTAGACGATAGCTGTTAAATAATTAGTCTTTTTGTAAGTAAAATCCTATAAATAGCTTATTAGTAAAGGATTTAACGAGTATCGTATGCTTTGTTGCAATTAGTAGTACGTGACGCGTCTCCAGCGCGTTGGAGGCGCATGCTGTTGTGTGACTTGAATTTATAATATACCCTACACTAGTATTGAACATTCTGGAAATCACTTTATTCTTCCTGCCTTAATAATCACAGAAAAGAATGCTTATCTCACTTATTTATAGACCCATTCACTTGTCCACTCTTTTTTCCATTATCCCTCTTTCTCTCTCTGTCTCTCCCTCTTACACACACTCGCTCACTTTTTGAAGAGTGAGTGATATGCTTACTCAATCATAGAGACTTTTATCTGCTTTAATTGTAACTAACTTTAAATTACAATATAAAAAAATGTTACTGCAATGCACAAATAACGAAAAATTAAAAAAAAATTGAAAATTGCTATATTTTAAGCCCTCTTCTAATTAAAAGGAATATATAAAATGTACAGAAACTCTATTTCTCTATAAGTCTAAGGATTTATTATACATGTAGATATAGTTCGATTTTAGAAGAGAAGAAAATAATTATGTACCTGCTATGTTTTTTTATTTAAAAATAAACTGTCAAAACAACCTGCTAAATAGACTGCTAATTAAAAGACCACCTGGATAAAAATTATGTGTAAATATTTTATCTACATGGGACCGATACCGCACAGTAACACACACAAGACAATTGTAACATGCACTTAAGAAGGAAAGCGAGTAACGAGACGGATACGAGTAAGTAAGGAGACACTGCATCACAACACCACACCACTGTACAACCATAATGGTCATCAGGCTATTTCTGTTAGAGAACTGGATCTAGTATAGAGGAAAAGTTATATACAGTGTCGAAATAAAATAAAAAGTACTAATCAACGGTGTTGCTAATATTATTTTTTTTTCTCAATTTTTGGAATGTAAAATGACGATATCATTATTATTATAAAAGACAGGCCCCATTATAACATTTTGGCTCGACGTTCCTCGCTGATCTGATAGTTATTTAAGAAAACTTGGATAAAGTTCGGAAAGGCAAACTACGCAGTTACGAAGATGTTTTGAATCCTTTGATAACGTGGATCCGGCTTCCTAAACTATGATAGTTCAACTATATAGAAGGGAAAAATTTTAAAAATTCCTCCTGTCTATATAATAAAAGAAAAGAACTATATCAAAATATATAAAGCTAGCTAAGAATGTTAAACTGTAACCGCTTAGTCCACCTAAGCTGAGGTGCAATAAAAGTAGTCTAGTTTGACTAGTTAGCGAGAATTTCCTACAAGTTACATGTAGGATTTGTTCCACAATAGCTTCTTGTTTAATCCTAACTTACATGTGTGACTTTACATGTGAAACTATTTAATCCTGCTCTTCTTCTGAAACTTCAAATTCTTAGTAACTGTATAGTCTTGGTAATATTGATCTTGGGCCATTTGTAGTCCTCCTTGTACCGTTATAATATACGTTTTCGTTCGACAGTTTTTTCACAGACTTGCTTTGTAAAGCCGACGAAAATTGTTCGGGTTAATATAGTAGATCTAATTCGATTCAGTAGATCCAGAGATTACCCCCTACAAGCTCAAAAACTTATAATTTATAAAAAAAATGTAAAAAACAAAAAGTTCACAATACAAAACTTCGCAATATAAGAATATTTTAGAAAAGATAGGTTATATTAAAGATACTAATGTATTCGATAACCTAAATACCGATGTAACTGATACCCGATAAAATTAAATAATATATCCCAATTGACATGTTCTAAAAGGTTTTTGACAAATCCGTCATTACGGTCAAGATAATATGTACGGGACAAAAGGGTCCGAAAGCATATGAATTTATAATAAATTGGACGCTAAGTCCCTCTCTGGGGGTTTCAACGGCAGATTTTATTCGATAATATATATCCTGAGGGATAAGCAAAGATAATCGATTTTATGGAATGATCCCTCATTTTATTACGCTTAACGAAATTAGCTGGAAGGACAGGAGTAATTTAGATAAATTTGTCTTTTATGATGGAATTTAAAATATACAAGTAAGGAGACAAGTTCTAAGAATTAAAGGTTTCCAGATTTTTGAGAAATTAATATATTCAAATTTATTTCAGAAAAATTGGATACTAAAGTGTAAGTGCAACAGGACCAAGGTTATTAAGTAAAATAGAAAAATTATTGTGAAGTATGAAACCATATAAGTACGAGAAAGATAAGAGAGAACATATAAAATAAAAACATATCAGAAAGAAAAAAAAGAAAAATAGAAAAATACTTTATTTGAAGATTAAAACTAAAGCGAAAAACGAAAAAAAAAGATATTAAAGCAAGACAAAGGCCCGTCTTAGCGGTTTCTGATAAAGTTTCTGATGTTTATCTATCTCGTAATGAGGTTGTTCACATATTTTTGTAGTCATCTGAATAGTTAATCAGGGAATTAATCAGGAAATGGAAACTGGTTTCAAATATAAGAAAATCGAATTTTGTCCTGTCCCAAGTAGGAGAACATTTAGTAGTAATTGATAAGATTATACTCCAACATGATCTTGGGAATATATAAAAACCCCATGACCATTAAAATCTATCAATGATAATGTTCATGGCATAAGTTAAAATTATAGTAGTAGTACCTTGGTATAATAAATGACAACTTCCAGTTACTTTACATCTATCCCGGCCGTCCTTAACGAGGAAACAATGCAGGTAGGGTCCCGTAAAATTGCTGCACCACTTACCAGTACTCATAAAAAACGTATAATGGATTTCTACCCTCATCTAGTATGATCTGGCACTTTGCTTTTGACATAAATATTATCCAAGGCTTTTATAGAATTGGGTTAGCGTTTCATCCTAAGGATTAGATCTACTGGAAAGATTTTTTATTAATCTCGTCCATTTAAGATCCAATGCTGCAATCTGGGTTTCTCCTCTATCTAAATCTGACAAAATTTGGTAGCCATAAAACCTCATTTAAAAAATATAACTTTTCGAAGTCTTATCAAATTGAACATATCAAAATTTATTTGTTGCCTATCAAAAATACATGTTATCAGCATTCACTTTCAAGTGTTACTCATTCATGATATACCTCTCATATGATTAACAAAAAATCATGTTACAACATTTTACCAATTTTTATCATATACCCTCATTTTCATTTCACCTCGTGTAAAATTAATTCGACGAAGCCCCAAGCCCCAGGGACCAGATAAGTGGTTTTAACGCCTAATGATAGGCGACGACATTGCCAGATTAAATTTCGGCTGCTTAATAGTGTTTGTCAGATTGTAACGAGATAGAAATTACCGCACCTTAACTGCTTTAAATCTATGCTTAAATTGTTAGAGACGGTTCACTTAACACTTCATGCTTTAGTGTTGTATTTACTGTTGGTGTTTGGGATAGGGTTATATAATAATGAGAGCAAACTTCTCTACTTACCTCGTTTTATCATTATTAATATACTTGCATAAATAAAAACGGCTGTATCAATTTCAATAATTTATTCAACTATTAGTTTATGTTTTAGGAAGATTTTTTAAACAGGACAATTTAAAAAAAAATGATGAAATTTATTTAATTCAAGAACAACCAAACATATATTTTTATGAGATTTTTGTACTGAACAGAGACTTTTTGACGCATAAACGGCTGAATTAATTTTAGTTAAAGACACGCGTATTTAAAATAGCGGGAAAGGGTAGATGAATGAGTGAGTGGCTAAATATGGAGGTAACAGAGTTGGTGGGTGAGTGAATACATGAATATGTGAATGAGAGATAGACTTAGGGCGATTAGGTGAGTAAGAGGGTTAATCGGAAAATAAAACAGAAAATAAGCAGGTGGAATAGTTAAAATTGAAATGCAATACAAATTTTATTGACTTCACTTGACTTGAAGATAGAATTTAATACTCCTCAAAGACGATAAAAGGATCCAATAAACAAAAGAAAATGCATCCTTTACCTTCAGCTAAACAGTCATGCATCAAGATTCCAATACACGTTTCCTCATCACCCACTAATACCAGCACCACCCCACCAGACCCAGGCTCACCCAGTCCGTACAAAGGAAGCCAAATTGAAAATATATATGCAATTTCCTTTGTACATTTGTCTACGTTAAACTGTACGGTTTAGTTGTCTCGAAATAACTTTTGTTGCCCCGTACACGTTTGACGTTCCTTTATACATAATACAAACATAATATGGCTTATTGTTTTACAATTTGGATACATCAAAAATTTCTACCTACCTCTCTGTATCCACCAGTATTCTACATATTATTGTTACTAAATATTTTCTAGCTTCAACTCTGATTAGTCATTAGCAGAACGCTTCTGTTCATAATTGTTAGAATATTAAAATTATGATATAATTATAGAAGTCAATTGATGCCTAGGGATTGTGACATATGCGCCGATTTAGTTCCGTTTAACGTGCATTAACGTTTACGTCTACTGCTTGAACCCGGTTCCTGACACTTGTCATCATTAACTTAACTAATAAATTTAAATATTGTGAAGACTATCCGGCACTTAAAGAATACGTAGAACCAGTTAGACATTATTACACTTTAATTACGATAGTCTATATTGTCTTTGAAATTACTTTGCAAATCTATCAGGATATACCTATAATTTATCAAACCGGTGGGATGATTGGCTATATGGATAATAATTCTAAAGACGACAATAAATCTGAATAAATTTAAAAAAAATATGAATTTCTTTTGAGGATATACGAGTATTTAACAAATATTTAATTCAAGAAAATCTTCCATAAAAGAAGAACTCGACTAACTGACAGACTGATGTATCAACGCACAACCGAAACTACAGGGGCTCCTGAAATTTGTATGATAGCCCTTCATTTTTTAATATTGAGTTATGACAATCGTTGTTCACTCGCTTAATTAAAAATTTAAAAACTACCTATTCCATAGTTTTAATAAATTCTATACCTAATGCTGTAAAAGAGGGTGTTATATTTTATATTATATAAGTAACGACGCGAACCTCACTCTCTCTTAGGTAAATAAAATAAAATATGTTGGAAGCGTAAGTTAGGCTTGGTTTGAAGACGTCTTTAAACCTACAGCTTGATCACTAGTCCAAGGCACTGCTTAGGTTTCTATCGTAATTGTAAGAGATCATAATGTTTAGTTATTTACCGGTTCAGTAGCAGTATCTACGTTGCGTTTACCCAATAATCCATTCAATATCACCCTTTTAATATTTTCAATACCCCCTTTATTTTCTCCGACTTAAATAATAGCAGTAAGCTAAAATCAACAAGCAGTTAATTAATAAATTTGTACAAATTGCATATTTGCAATTGTAACTTTGAAATACTTAACGTTTAGGGACATTTAAGTACTTAAGTAGGCGGCGGTGATTCTGAAACAATAGGAGGAAACATTTTATTATCCAAAAAGTATTTAAACAATCCCAAGTCATGTGAAAAAAGCAACCTTATCAGTAAGTAATAGAGTTGAATTGCAATTGTAGTTGTTACAAGTTAAGTTGTTTTATTTTAAATAGTGTATGTTTTGTCTAAAGCCACTACGTCCCAAGAACGCTTTTCAGTTTGTCCGTCCCCATTTGTGTGTTTGTCGTGTGTAGACCACCTCCAGCTGTTTACATTGCGTCTTAGCGCAGCTGGTTTGAATCAAATTACTTACTAACTAGTCCACGTTTAGTTACTAACACTTCTATAGATGTTACTTATTTGACTTACTTCACTTTTACTTTTTAAACCGAGATTTGGGAAGTTGTTGATTGTTTTTTTGAATTCTGTACTTCAAATGAAAAAAGGAACCTTTATTAAAAGATACAGCTAATTATGCGTATTTAATACGCGATGTGTATGGCGACAACGTCAGTCTTTCCCGGAATCATTTTTTAGATCCCCGATGGATTTGACTGGATGGATTGATTCGTTTTTATTTGCCTCATTCTTTTGGAAATTATTTTTTTAAGCTTCAAAATACAAATCCCAAAAAATACAAACCAAGTATATTCCTTATAAACATTAAACTTAAAAATAGGGACTAAGGGCAGATAGGACTCTAAAAGTTTATTTACGTCATTGTAACTTTATCTCAATTGTTTCCTCTACGTATGTAACAGCTAGGTAAAGGAATAGTTAAATTGAATTCGATGTTATTGTACATGGATCATCTAGTAAAACATGCAGAAGAGTTAACGCAAATATTTACCGTCGATACGGCGCAGTTCGGTGCGGTTCGATGCGACTCGATGCGGCGCACAATCGCGAGCAAACAAATGATTTCTTTCACCCTCAAACAAAGCTACGCCAACGTATCAACTCTGATATTGAAAACAAACTCTTTTTTTCCAACTTTTGACATAAAAATATTGGATTGGATCTATGGAAAATACTGATTTTTACATGTTATTATTGTTGACACGTATTCAAAACCAATAACTGGGAATTGGCTGAATAAATAATAACTAGATTGATAAAGTCGATTCAAAGTTGAAAAATCAATACTCGAATCTTCAATATTTTGTTTTTATGTCTGTTTATAGCACTCGACGCAAAAACTACGGAGAGTTATAAGTTTGAAGTGGATGTGTGTGTGTGCGTGTGTGTGTGGGGTGTCTGTTTGATGGCAGCCACCACAAAATGGCGAATTACATACCCTATAAAAACACCTACTAACGGAATAAATGGATTGAAGACTTATAAAAAAAACTGGTAAAGGTAAGGCTAATAATTTTTTTTTATCTTCATCCTTTCATATAGAAGCTTATGCGCCTTTGAATAAGCTTCGCCAAAAATATTAGATATAAAAATTGTAACATATAGACAAATAGATATTCCTTCTATTAGACTTACTTCGATAATTTTTCAATAGCGCTACACAAAGTACTACTAACGCCATCTATGTTTACTCCGAGAATCCGTTGTTATCCAGTTTTCGGTTGTTGGATAATAATAAAATATGCTTAATGTTGGAAGCTGAATATTTTTATTTAGCAACAGTATATTGAAAATTAAATGCTTTTGACAATTGTAATTACTATACGTGGTAAATTGCACCCGTGTGAAGTCGGGGCTAGTCTATTAGTAATAAATAAATGTTTGATGTGTGTTACGTTTATACATTTATTTAACCTCCGACGCTATACGAACGGGTGTTATAAGTTAAATGTATCTGTATGTCTATCCGTGGTATCGTAGCGCCCTAGATAATGGAACGATTCTGATGAAGTTTTATTTGTTTGAAAGGCCTTTTAATCGAGATGATTCTTACCTATGTATTGTGAAGATCTGATCACCCGTTTGAAGACTATCAGCTCATTGCTGACTGGAGAGCTGCCTCACAATATTTATATATTGAGAATTATCATTAAATTTATAACAAGACAATGTATAAACCTCTGTTCTACATTTTGCCTAGTTGTCAAAGTCTCACTTGATGTTCATCAAAGTTAGATTAGATTTTACTGTGCTGTATATATAATAATATTTTGACAGCAATAAAATATACAAATAATGCGCGCCCCATCGCTAAAACAAACGTGGCGGTTATTCCATCATCATCATTATCATTACAACCCATTAATGGCCTACTGCTGAACCTGGAGCCCCCTCGGAATGAGGAGAGGAATAGGCCATAGAATTGAGAACTTTTAGGGAACTCTCAGGAGTGCATGTTTACCTTCAACGTTAAAGCAAGTGATATTTAATTGCTTAAAACACACAAAACTGTGTCAGAGTCAGAGGTTGCCTGTGTGGGGGATCGAACTTGGACCTCCTGAGTAAGACAACAACGTCTTAATCACTGGTTTATTCCATCATAACATGCCAAATTAAATCTGGGACGAAATTCCTAGAAATTATTTGAACTTGTAATACAATGTTTGTTAAGTAAAGTTTAAACATTAAAGTTTCTTATTAAGTCAGTTTTTGTCTATTTAAAATGTCATAACAATAATTCCTTCCATTATCTGATATAACAGTTAAATGAACTTTGTTGTATTACAGTTAGTCAGTGATAAGCGGCGGTTTAACTTATGTAATAATTCTTTGCAACTTTACACATTGTGTTTAAATTTAAGCGGTTTTAAAGTATTATGTTTTCTGTTTTAATATAAAATGGCTTTAAGCTTATCTGTAGTAACTTATGAATGAGATAACTAGTAACTTCTCCTGACTTCTCTGCTACAGATTTCTACTTTTGAACCTGTCATTGCCTAATATAGTCATAAGCATCTAATATACTCTAACCTTGAACGTTTAGAAGTCACTATTGAGGTATTAAACGGGAAGCGCGAGGGCGAGAGGAGCGCACTGTGCGTAATTGGTTTTTACGCGAAGATTCTGCTCCCACGCGTTTGCGAAAGTTCAGAGGCAGTTTGATTAATCATTTTATTAAATTAACATTGTCTATCGTAGTGTAACTATAGGTAAACTTACCAATGGATAGTTAGTTTAATATAGAGCAGTGAAGGCGTATGCGTGATATAAATCAGCAACATAAACCAGAATCTACGTTTTAGTATTCGCGGGTTCATTTTATCCTATTTCGAGTAGACAATATATAACTACGCGCGGTACATATTAAAGTAGTGAGACTAATAGTGTAGTGTTGTTTGGTGGCGTGGTGGATTCTGTTATTAAGGACCACAAGAGTGATGAACTTTATTATTTTAATATTTGGTAGCGAGGTCTAGAGGTAGAGGTGATAGTTTACGGTTATAAAAGACGTCTTTAAACCTGCTCCTGGGTCTCAAGCCCCAGGCATTTAGGCCATAGATAACATGTAAATATTCTCGTTTGAGTATTACTGCGCAGTATAGCTCCAATACTCTTAAAAACTACTACTATGTAAAAAAGTGCTGACATATACACGATTGATATTTCAAAAACTGTGCTAGAAAAATTGATAGAAACCAAATCATTTGACAGACCGATGGACACGCTGAAACAGGGTTTTTTGCTATTCCATATACATTTGCACTTCATAAAAAAAAATGGATTTTCTGTGTTATTCTTTATTTTTGCAATATTTGTTAGTTTTTTATCAATATGTAAGTCAAAGAAATACTATACTGCTACTGAACCGATAAATAACTAAACATTATGATCTCTTACAATTACGACAGGAACCTAAGCAGTGCAAGACTTGTGACCAAAGTGTAGGTTTAAGGAGCACCTTACTACATATGTGAACACTCACTTCCACTGCCCGGGTTCTCTGTTTAACCCTAAGGTTAGTCTAACCTAAGCCTAACTTACGCGCTGCCGACATGTAGTCTTATAAATTGACTAACTTTTATCCGCAACTTCGTTTACGACGTAAACATATTGAATCCTCTTATGAGGTGGTCATACTATCTCTGCACCTCCCTTTTACCCCTTTAAGGGATGATTTTCAAAAAAATATTTTACACGTGTTTAATGACTTTCAATGAAAAAAACGACAAATTTTCATACTAACTTTGGACCCCCGTTTTACTTACTTACGATATAAAAGGAACCCCTGTGCAAAATTTCAAGTTTCTAACCGTTATAGTTTAGGCCCTGCGTTGATATGTCGGTCAGTCAGCTTCTCCTTTTATATAATAGGTTAAGGAAAAAGCCTTTTCGCATTATAGTATGTATGAACTTGTAATAAAATCTCTTTGGCTAAACTATTTGTATCTGGCTGGTTTTGGTATCATTACAAGTTTACATTTTAAAGAAGATAATTCCAAATTCAAATTAGGAAAATGTGTGATTTTTATTTGTTTTTCGTACTGTGAAGATGAGTGAGTCTAATGAAGAAATTCGATACATTTTAAAATTTTACTACAATAAAGGTAAAAATGCAACGCAAGCCGCGAAAAAAAATTACGATGTTTATGGACCTAGTGCAGTGTCTGGGAGAGTAACACAAATTTGGTTTAAGCGTTTTCAATCCGGAAGTTTTGATGTCAAAGATGCACCTCGCTCTGGTCGCCTTATTACGGATAAAATGGATGCCATTTTTGAAAAAATCAAGCAAGATCGGCATATCAGTAATTACGACGTAGCTGAAGAACTGGGAATTGACCACAAAACAGTTTTGGCGCATTTGAAAAAACTGAGTACACAAAAAAGCTATTTGGGTACCTCACGAGCTCACTGAAAGAAACCTAATGAACCGTGTACTCGATTGTGATTCTTTATTACGACGTAATGAAACCGAACCATTTTTGAAGAAGCTGATAACTGGTGATGAAAAGTGGATCACGTACGACAAGAACGTGCGAAAAAGGTCGTGGTCAAAGGCCGGTTAGACTTCACAGACTGTGGCGAAACCTGGGTTAACTCGCAACAAGGTGATGCTGTGTGTGTGGTGGGATTGGAAGGGCATTATTCATTATGAGCTGTTACCACCAGGCAGGATCATCGATTTTGAACTCTACTGCGAACAACTGATGAGATTAAAGCAAGAAGTTGAGAGAGAGCGGCCGGAATTAATCAACAGAAGAGGTGTGGTTTTTCATCATGATAACGCTAGACCTCACACATCTTTAACCACTCAGAAAAAATTAAGAGAGTTTGGCTGGGTGGTGTTAATGCATCCGCCGTATAGTCCTGATCTTGCACCTTCAGATTTCCACCTGTTTCGGTCTCTTCAGAATTCTTTAGGCAGTGTCAGGTTAACATCACAAGAGGACTGCCAAAACTACTTGTCGCGGTTTTTTTATCAGAGGCTCTAAAATTTCTATAGCAATGGGATCATGACCCTACCTACAAGATGGCAAAATACCTACAAGATGGTGTTTAGTTCCGCATGCTGGAATATTCCGCTTAAACGAGGTGATTCCAGTGAGGAAATTCTAAGTGCCTCAGACGATGACATGATAGCCGTTCCAGTTTCCTCACCCACACCGCAACCGTTATCCTCGCGCGCTCGAAGAGCGGCGGCCCGCAGTGTTCGCCGAGCGGCCACCGCGAGTGCGTCCACTGGCTGAAGAAGATCGCCCAATGCGATCGAAACTGTAGTACCAATCTACCACAATAATACGTGAGTGTTACCGTTTTGCGTAGTTTTAAAAATGACTAATTACCACGTTAGTTTCTATAATAAAAGATGGCAAAAAGTTATCGAACAAAATGGTACCTACATAATTTAGTTAAATATAAATAAACTATATTAAAAAAATGTTTTGAATTTTCTTAAAAAATGCGAAGTAACTTTTTCCCCAACCTATTATATATAGATTTAAAGAATATTCCCACTTCCTCTATGATATATAAATTGTGTTTTAAGATTGTTTGTCAAGAGATTTCACACAATAATTTTTTTTTAATGACAGATAAGGGACAAACGAGCAGACGGTCCACCTGATGTAAAATGGCCACTGTCGCCCATGGACATCGACAAAACTATAGGGTATCTCTTGAGCTAGCTATCTAGGTGAGAGAGAGTCCTATCATAGTATAATTCCTCTCTAAGGCCAGATACCAGAGATGAGCGAGGATGTGTAGAGCATCCCTCGCATATCTCTGGTGGAAACGCAGCATTATTCTCTTATTTTAAAATGTTATATCACCTTACAAAGAAAACTTTACAATATCTAAGCTACATGATATCCTAATTTCCATATCTGACGTGTTCTCCACGTAGAAATATCGTTTTACGTCACGTACCGTACCGTACCGTAACATTTCAAACTATTTGGCTAGTTTACGTAGAGAACAATCTTTTACCCTGTGAGCACTAAGCACAATAGTCAGGACTTTTGCAATACAAACAGAATGCGAAATTCACAGGTACGAATAACTTCATTCAAATTTCATACATTTGCACTTACTAACAAACATTATATTTAGGACCTTAACAGCATATAATTAAGGTTCAAAATTAAATGCAAAGTATCAATTTAAGTGTTTAGATGAATTCAAAATGGTTTAGGGTACGTACACATTGGCACATGGAATATTATATGCGTGTATCGCTTAATTTCTGAAGCTGTTCGCTTTGTTTAAATTAAATAGATTAGGTATTATGGATGATGTTTAAATTATAATAAAACTACATGATAGTAGAATTTCTCGGATGTTATAAAATATTTAAAAAAAACAACTTATTTAAAGCTGCAGACCTTTAACAGTACATAGAACTTACAGTACCCACGCTTTGTTAAACTTCTACTTGTAGTACGATTATGTCAGGAAAAGTGTAATCAAATCAAAGCGTATTTTAAAAAATGCACATCAATTAAGCTAATCTTACAGGCTTGGTGACGTAATCACCATGCACACCCCCTTCGCCCCTTACATCTTTTCTCGCAGTGTAGGCACCCTTACCGTAGTCACCTTTGACTCGTATTCTTTTTATTACAATATTTAAGTCTGCTGTTCCCCGCGTTACGCGCTACAATGGCGCTGTAATGCCAATACTAACCGTTTCATTTTATGCTCAACAAACATATTGTTACTACGCTTAAATTCCTGTTAGGGGACTGTTTGTTATAGCTATGATACTAGCTAAGCTTATAGCTTATCTAAGTAAAAGTAGGGGGATATTTCACGACTATTTTGGTCTATTGATCATTAATATTCATCACGTAAGAACCAATTAAGTGTGGCGCACTCCTCTTACACTGCACTCCCACCTAAAAGTCCTAATTCACAACCCCCAAGCACTACTCCGCTTTTCATCTAAAGTCTGTTACTTTGCAGTATAACCCTTATTTTAGTACCCCGAGTAATGTTTGGGGCTTGCGACTCACGTGTCAGCTTATGATAACTCTTTACAATGTAAATTGACGTTCATAATCATTATTCAAGTTTTTTCCTAACGACGGTGATTTAAGAAGTTACTATTTGTTAGGAAGAAAACTTAAATAGTGGGGGTTAATATTAATGCCTAGTGTATAAGTATCCCTTAAAATAACACCAAAGAAACCGTAAAATTGTAAACACCGTTAGTTTATAATATATCTCGCGATATTGTAAACTGTAGAAAGCTTGTAAACTGTAAGATACTGCTTACAATTTAACGCATGAATGTTTGCTAGATTATAATATATCGAAATAAAACCGTCAAATTATGAATCAGGATGAATTTACCATAGAGTTACAAAACTGCGTGCGGGCGTTGGATTTACGATCGATAAGTCGTGGGTTCAAATCCCGGACATTGCACTACTGGCGTGACCCACTCCTGACACAAGCATGCAAGCTTACTAGGAGGGGAATACTAGTAGTATGTGATCCATACTGCTAGTAATCTTAAAAAAAAAAAACTATTACAGAGGGCACAATGAAAATAGTGAAAAAATAAGATAGACAAAAATATTGTCTTGAAGACTTATGTGACATGTTCGGCTCTATGGGAAGGTTAGCCCTTCGTCCTCGCGTAACACAGTGCGAAAACATACGCCGACAGTTTACCATCTCGCGAGAGAGATTATAAACTAACGGTATTTACAATTTTACAGTGACATGCTCAAACAATGTCTTGTTTATTCATATTAACACAAAGACTGCTGGATTTTGATGAAATTCGATACAACGATAGAATAATGTTTGGAAAATGACATAGCTTTTACCTCGAAAAAAAGGACTGAAAGGGGTTGAAATAGGGAATGAAAAATTGTATTGTTTGTAGAGCCATAAATGTTGAAAATTTAACGTTATTAAATTCATTTAAGCAAAGCCGGGGCGGATCAACCAAGTGAGGATTGGTTCTAGACAGCGGAACAATGTTGCAAAGGAAATAATGTCGCAACACTTTCGTAATGTTTTCTCTATTTTATTTCCAACATCCTGCAGAACAAGGATATGCAAATATATGTCTTCTATTGAAGAAAATGATGCTTCGTCGTTAACTTTTCTCTGTTAATGGTATTTTTAATATCGTTTTGCTCATAGAAACAGTATTATTATATGAATATTTATATTACTTAAAGTATGTATTAGACCATGTAGCGTTTTATAATTTATTACCCTTACTAACATACGAAATCGAACTCGGGAGGTCCGAGTTCGTTCCAACCCACACACCTCCGACCTTCTGAGTGATGTGTGTTTTAAGCAATTAAATATCACTTGCTTTAACGGTGAAGGAAAACATCGTGAGGAAACCTGCACTCCTGAGAGTTCCATAAAGTTCTCAAAGGTGTGTGAAGTCTGCTAACCCGCACTGGGCCAGTGTGGTGGACTGTGACCTATCCCCCCTCCTCATTCTGAGAAGGAGACCCGGTTAAGCAGTAGGCCTTTAATGGGTTGTAATGACTAATTTACTCAATAAGTATACTTAGGATTTATTCGTGAGTTTTTGAATAATTTTAATTTCAAAACTATACACCACGAATCACTCATAGGTAGCACTTTTCTGTGATTATTTTTTAATAATTTGAAAACATTATAATACAAAAATCTCTTAATATTCAAATTATTCGAAAATTATTTAATTATTCGGAAACTAGTGGAACCGCTTTTTAATTTATTAGTTATTATCCGGAGAGGTAAATAGCACCAGTCTGACTGCAAAGTCAGGCGGATCCCTAGTAATAATATAAAACTCGAAAAAACCCAACATATTTTATTTAGTTAGGATAAAAGTAATACACGCCCATTCCGAGCCACTGAATCTTTGATTTTCTTATTTAAACGCTAAAGGTGCCGGTTTGTTTCTCTACATATAAAATGGACTCTTTTTATTGGTTTGTTCATTGAAGCATTCAGCTTTTTCAGCATTTGGTTCCTTTGTTGTTACAACTTTGAAAAAGCTTTTGGTTAATTACAAAAACAAATTAAACAGCATTTTGCGAATGATATAGCGAGTGTTTGTTGGTTTGTTCTTCTTTCGTTCTGAAATGGAACAGACGGTATGTCGTGATTTTTTGCTTGTCTTGAAACTAACAGAGGATCCTTATTAATCTATACTAATATCATAAAGAGGAAAGATTTGTATTTTCTAACTGATAAACTTAAAAACTAATGGCCTCATTTCAAAAATTCTTTATTACAACAGCCATAATATACTTTGCTACACGTAAAACCAGGCGGGTCGTTTGTATTATTATCTACCCAAATAAATAAAATTGTTAGTTAATAATATTAAAATAACCGCTTCTTACTAAGTGCAAATGGATGTATAAACGCACACGGTACATATGTTCTATTTGTTCCGGCTAATCTCTGAAATAGCTGGAGCGATTTTGACCGCACTTTCACTGGTAGATAGCTTATGTAACAAGGAGTAATTTAGGATACTTTCATTTTAGAAAAAAAATAGAACCTCAGTTAAATACAACGCGGACGGTATCGCGGTAAATATATTTGTGGTTTGGTCCTGAACATCCATGCGAATATGTTACATTAAACACTTTCTAACAAAACTAATGATCAAAGTTCTCTCCTAAGGTTGTAAAAGGTATTTTCCCCTTACACAGTTTTGCAAATTCCTTTACGAGAAACCTCGAATCATTCACAGGAAAAAGATGAGCTGGATTCCAGAAGTTTCAGCAATACAACATATGTAAGCTAGGACGAAGTGTGAAATAACGCCAAAGCGAACCATTTCAGGACCAAAACGACTCTACTTTTTTCATTACCTACGCAACTTACGCGGGGCTATTAAAAACGCGATTTAGTATCATAAAAATATTTTTTTATTCTGTTTTAATTCTAATTATTACTAGCTGGCCCGGCAAACGTTGTTTTCCCATATAAATTTGGGGGATGAAAAATAGATAGTAGCCGATACTTAGACCTACTCAATAACCATAGTTCATAAAAATCGGTCGAGTCGTTTCGGGGGAGTACGGTAACTAACATTGTGACTCGAGAGTTTTATATATAAGAGATTAGATTATTTTTTTCAGGTCAAGCCTATAAAGAACTATTTAGTAAAGTTTTATCAATATCAACTCAATATTTAGAACTGTACTTGGGTAAACAAAGTAATATTAATTTATATTCACACAGGTTTGAATTTTATTTAGTAACGTAATCATAGATATTTGAAGTAAGTACCAGCACGTAACAATGTTCACCTGCAGGTACTTTAGATATGAGGCCGGGTAATAGGGCTTGCGACCCGGGATTAGGTTAAATGCCTTTTATGTATACAACATACTCCTTCATTGCTCGATGTCACCACATGACCACTATAGTATAAAACGACTTACGTGCAGAGGAACCTCAGCACAATTACACTGAACTAAAACACTATTCACACCACCTTTGCGTTTATCGCGAGACGTCCTGAGAGACTGATCAAATCTATTGTTATATCGCTAATATCAAAATCTTAAATATATTTTGCTCGGGTTCCTAAAATAAACTAAATGACCTTTTCCTCACATAAACAACTGTGTTCCGACTATTCAATCTGTTGAGAGCTTTACTACCTTTCTAACCTTTTATATATGTCGGACAGACTGTACATGGACAGACAGAGAGACAATTTGAATGAATTAAGTAACCGAATCTAATAATTCAGTAATTACTGGACAGAAACCCAGGCATTGCCTTGGACTTGTGACCAAAGTATAGGCTTAAGGAATTCCTTTATGTAATTACAACACTCGCCACCACTGCCTGGTCTCACTGTTTGTTGTAAGTTAAGTTAACATACTCACATGATCCTTGGTCGTAGAAGTCCAATATCCGTGACAGAGCAACACACTCTTGTTACACTTCAAGTCCAGGTGATGTTTTACTGCCTTAGTCGGGGAATATAAAGGGAATAGACAGTGGTAGCAATGCCCATCACTGGTGGAGAGAAGTAAATATGGCGCTGGCTTTCGAATTAATCGATAATCTATTACTCGTTTGAAGCTATCTTATATATAACTAGCTTTTACCCGAAACTGCGTTTGCGATATTGTGGTAGTTATATTAGCCTACAGTAGATCGTCTGTAGACATATTTAATAATTTTATAAGGTAGTCACACTAACTTTACCTTTTTAATCATTCTTTAAGAGGGTCTTAAGGGATGATTTTCGAAAAAATATTTAAACGTGTTCCATGACTTTCAATAACGAACCTTCATACTGAATGAAATTCATTTGAATAATTTCAAAAACGCCAATTTCATACCAAATTTGCTATTACCCCCTTAGGAGGTGAATTTTCAGAATTTTCTTAGTGCTCGCCTATGTTATAAAAGGAAACCCTATGCAAAATTTCAAGTTTCTAACCCTTGTAATTTAGGCCCTACGTTGATATGTCAATTAGTCAGTCAGCTTCTCCATTTATATTTATAGATAAACAGTTACTCTATTTGTGCGTGCATCACGTTTAAACGACTAAACCGATTTGATTGAAATTTAGAAGGTGAATTAAGACATAGAGTATTTTTATTCCGAATATAGGCACTGTTCCCGTGGCATAGAATGGTGGGTACAAAAAAGATGAAGCAGAAAAATTTGTAGACCAATTAGTGGATCGGTCTCATTTAACCTGAAATCGCTGTTCTCATAGCCGTAACGTAAGTGCTAAACTGTCACCCCGGTTTTATTGTTCTGTACCACAGCGACTTAACAGCCTTGTTATTGTAACGAGTTACGCTCTCTTTTAGCTTTTCGTTACAACTTACTCGCTATTTGTGGCCGTTGTTTCGAATCGGTTCCTTGCCTCGTAATTCTGCACGAAGATGATATTAAGGAAGTTTCGTAATTCGGATTGCGGGGGCATAAACATTGTTCAAATGTAATTTTCGGGCTCACGCCGATGTGTCGAAGTTACGGCTCTTTTAAATTGTTGAAATTCCTTGAGTTGGTAGAATTTGTGGTTAATGTAGCGAGAAGTTATGTTTTTCTACCAGGAAATGGATTGTAAACGATGAAATACATCTGTTGTTATGATATTTTTCTTATTGATTCTTCTATTGCTTCAGCTCCGGTCTCTATTGATTTATTTATATTAATGTGTAAATGTGCAATGGTTTTACAAATACCTTAAAAATAGTAACGCCATCTGTTAAAACTCGTCTGAACTACGTGAGTAAAATATTGAAAAATAATTAAGCTACGCGGTGATAGTGCATCAATAATCGTAGGCTCTATGACAAATAATCGCTTTAATAAAAAGAGTTTATTTAATTTCTAAATAATTTAATTTGATTCCTATTAACCGGATCCTTATACCTCACATTAATTGTAAACAAATGTGTGTATACTTTGCAGATGCACAAAACTAACACTTTCATGATTCTTCACCGTTGAACCCCTAATTTCCACCCAGACATTACTGCAGACACTTTTCAATCCATCCCCGGAAGTCCCGGAAGTCAACCGTGCATACTAAATGTATCGTGAAAGTAAACACAAACTCATCTCCGCCAAGAAAATGCGACGTATAAAACGAGATGGAATGGATAGTTTTGTAAAAAATAAAATTTTTCTGGCACAGAGAATGTTTCTAATGTTAAACGCTGGAGTTGTGACGGATTTTGGTGAGCGCGGGAATTATTCTAAAAGCTCGCTTCTGTTTAATGTAAAGCTTTTTAAAGTGAATTGATGTGTGTATACTATAGTAGAAACGTTCTAATGAAAAGTGGTGAACTCGGGATTTATATAATGGACCCGTGAACTACTTGCTGCAATTTGAACATTTCTTACAATTGAATTCGAGTATACATAGTTAGATCAGTTTCTGAGTGCTGTACCTGTGTTTTTGACATGGCGCAGTCGGAATATGTACAAAATGTGGAAGTGATATAATATTGTCCGCTTTGTTGGACTTAGAACTGTAGTTAATAAATTATTTTCTAAAGAGCTTATTACAACCTAACCAATACAACCACAGTAGACATTTTTAATTACTCAGGAGCATTGTTGTCAGGAATCACGTTGACATAAACATTGTAAGTACAATTAATAATCCCAGTGAAAGGCAGTAGTGTAATACAAACAAGTAATGAACAAGCCGAAGGCAATAAACATGGAACAATTATTGCTATCATTTCCGTAACAAATAATTCCGCCTCAGATTGTCGTTATCTCGGCCAGAACTATCGGCTGTGGTGAATGACGATTTCCGCTCGCGCGTTATGTATGGTAAATGTCCTAGATCACGGTGATAAACTGAGCGTTTAGCGATTTACAGGCTCTTTAATCTCTGTTTGTTTATCGAGCAACTGATGTCTGCTGCTGGACTGTCTCTCCTTAGAAACGCTATTTGAAGTAATATTCTTGAAACAAACGAGTACTCAAAGCTTTCTCAAGATCTTCATTATCATCATAAAAGTCCAAAGGAACCAAATTGAGAGAAGTTATTTATTTAAAGAAAACTTTTGTATATTATTTAATCTTAATATTTGCTTACTAACTTTAGTCACATTTTACTCCCCTTAAATAATTATGAGTACTATAAAAATTTAAAACAAAAACAAAGAGAGCTTACGTTCATAATATGAGCGATGTTTCCTTTTAATTTATTATCGATACCAGAAAATTCATTGGTGATTTATAATCACCAGCACTAAAACTATAGTAATTTAATACAAAATTAGAGAAAGATTATTTCAGCCTTCTTCAAAGAGAGCAACAGAAAATTATTTTAGTTTCGCCTAAACTATAATGATCCATATAAGGGTGCAATTCAAAGTGGAAATAATTTTCATAGACACATTCATTATCGCATTTGCTCCGCTCATTACACACTAATGTGACCACATGTCACTATTTCATTGTCATAGCTGCGGAAACTTAATATCCTACTAGAGATCGAGGGCCCATTGTGCCGGTCTCATTATAGGGATATTACAGTTTACTTGCACACTAACAGATTAAATGCATACAAAAGACCGGACCTTCATCAATCTTGAAAAAACCTTATATTACTCTCTTGGTGATTTAGGTGGACCATTTTAAGGTTGCTAGATAATGTTTTGAGAAACTATCATTTATACTTTCTCACTTTTAAGACTTGGCTGAAAGATGCGGAAAAAGTCTCCAACAATTATATTTGTTTTGTCTAGAACATTATTTAGGGAAGCAAAGGTCGCAAATTAAAACGATGCAACGTATGATAGGAAAACAAGGGATATGATTCTATGTTTCTTTTAAATCCCTAAATTGATTTTCGGTACGTGTCTTACTTTGTATTTGTTTCGTCTTTAGCAATCAAATAAACTAACTCAAAGTGACGGCCGCACGGTCAACAGACGGACTATGCAATGCTTTACTCACGTAAATCGTACTTAAAAATATGAGTTATGTAAAACATTTAACAGCAATTTTCTTAAGTGTTTGTTTTAATTAAATATTGGCTTTAATGGTGAAGGAAAACATCGTGAGTAAACCTGCACTCCTGAGAGTTCTCTAAGTTCTATGTCAGTGTGTGAAGTCTGCCAACCCGCACTGGTCCAGCATGATGGACTATGGCCTAACATCCTCCTCATTCTGAGGAGGAGACAGTAGTGGGACATTAACGGGTTGTGATGATGATGATTACAATAAAGAAAATATACTTGGTTCGATTTTGTGGTTTGAATTGCAATTATATTAAAACTGGTAATATAGAATGTGAATCGGCTCGGGAAATTTGTAACCAATTGTATGCAAATCTTTCCTTTACCCAAAATCCTATCAGCTCAGGAACGTAATAATGGTTTCACGATGCCATTGGACATACGAAGTATTTCACGTATAACCGATACCTGACTGTACCGATTGTAGAGATGTGTATGTTAGGAGAACATAGCGATAAATATACAATAACATATCTAGTAATTCTAAAAAAACATAAAGCATAATGAATCTATACCAATTTAGCAAACAGTATGAAAAGCAATACACAAAAACAAATAATATGGTCATAATTAAAGATAGCTAAAAGTATTTGTTTAGTCCACTATACGGCGACGAAGGATACTTTGATATATTTATTTAAAAAATACATTTATTATAGAATAAATGTAGATAATGTATTCGAATAGTCGAATGTATGTGATGTTTGTATGGGTCAAGAAGGGCTCTATACATAGATTGTATGTACATGTATGTATTTATGTGCATTTTTCTGATTGCGTGTGTAGGCGCATGTGGTCATAGTACATCTGAATAAAGGTAAGATACTGAATAATTGATTACTGACGATCATGTATGTAATGTCATTAACCTCATTTAAAATAAAATATTGCAAATTTATTTTTACTTATTATATTTATTTCTTCAAGATAGCTTATTCTCTTATCTTGCACCAGGCCCGACTGTACTGAGTAACGGCGGAAGTTTCTAACACAAAGCATTCGCAGAGCAGACAATGGTGTATGGTGTTCTCTTCGACCACTCCTAGTACCACGATATCATGATATAAATACCTATTTAGAGACCATGTTATTATTATTTCAAGAGATTTAGAAATTTTGTTTCCATAATTACCAATTGTTATTCAGTCAGTTTGTGACGTTGTCACAGCTAATTTATGATGAATTTTGGAATAGCGATAGATGAGACTTTTTTTGCGAAAATAAAACTATGAAAGGGTATGAAAGTTTGCAATAAGATAAATAAAGAGAAAGTCGCGAGCACCTGCTAGTAAATACTAAAACTATATAAAAATCAAGGTTTAAGTATGATCTTAGATTGGAGAATCATCAGAGCTCCATCCTTTCGAAATATGTCCGTGCCAATAACAGACAACCTAGAACTTTTAGGCGTTACTCTCTCATCGACTCCCAACTTGGGCTCCTATATTGAGTCGAAAGCCCAGCCAGCCGCAAAAAAACTTGGCATCCTCTCAAAGGTGAGACGTTATTTCACTCCGGAACACCTGCTCAGCTTATACAAAGCGCAAATCAGGTCGTGTATGGAGTACTGCTCTCATCTTTAGGACGGTTCTGCCAAGTACCAACTTGAGGCCTTAGAATCGGTTGAGAAGCGCGCCAGAAGGCTAATAGGAGACGACACTTTGCTCAAATCTCGGCTGCAAAGCCTCAAGCACCGTCGGAAGGTTGCCTCCTTATCGGTGTTTTACCGGATGCATTTCGGAGAGTGCGCTGAAGAACTCCATGACCTGAACCCACCTGCCCCATTATACTATCGAAACCCCGGCAAACGCGACCCAAGGCGACATCGGTACATGGTGGAAGTTCCCAGAGTGCGTACCAAACGCTTTGAATCCACTTTCATTATTCGCACTGCGAAATTGTGGAACGATTTGCCGGAGTTTGTGTTTCCAGATACGTACAACGTTGGTGTCTTCAAAACCAGAGTAAACAGGTACCTTCTAGGCAAGCGTGTTACATCCTAGACCGTCTCGTGCTTAACATCAGGCAAATTTCGGCCAAACGCTTGCCTATAAACGATAAAAAAAAATGTCTAAATGATCATTTCAAAAACAATTAAATTTATTTTAAATAAAAAATATATTGTAAAAAATGCAAAATAATAAATATTCTAGGTAAACTTACTTGCGCTAGCGTCGTCTGAATAATTATTTTCCCGTGGAAAATGTACCTCGCCATAGTTTGCATTAGACAAGATTGTGTACATTGCAACTAATTAATTTAAGTTTTAATTACTACAAAGAACTAAGTTGTTTTCCTATTAATAATTGGTAAGTATGCGAACTCAAATTTGCTGATCGGAGTAGTCCTGATACACGAGCAGCAATATCATTATTACTTATTATTTTTTGTGTTGTTAGATTTAATTTCCTTCAAGTAAAGTAATTGCCTTAAATCAGAATTAAAAGGTGCATACTGCCGCCAATCTCTTGAGAACTGTCGAAATCAAGCGTGAGCGCCACCTATCTTCAAACTAATAAGGAGGGTTTTATTTACCCTTCAAATACCCCCCGTATTTGAAGAGTAAAAAACAAAAAAATTACAGTATATTTGGGACATAAAAAGGTAAGTTTTCACCAAAATTCGTGAAAAAAATTGTTTCTGTAGAAGACAAAAATAAGAAAACAAAAACATGGTAATTTGAATTTTTCATATAAATTTTGAGGTTATGTGAAAAAAGTGAAAATATATCTTATTATTACCTACAAGGTTGCGATAAAACTTTTTTTAAATCTGAGATAAACCGTTTATCCTTTAACCACCCCCTATTCCCCCCCCCCCCCCTCCTTTCCAATTCCAGGCCTCAGATCGCCCATAATTTATTTTTCCTTTTATTTTTGTTATATTCTCTTCCTTTCCCAATGGGTTTCATCCTACTATATTTTTTTTTGTTTCAAAAATTATCTACATTGATCTATAAACAACTTTACTTCATACAAGCTGCCTGCCCTCGCTTCGCTCCGGCTATTTAAAGCAATATTATAATTTATGTCCTTAATTTGTCGTTTTTTTATTCATTATATGAAAGGAGAGAGAGAGAGAAAAAGTTATAAAAAGAAAAATGATAGAAAGAAAAAGAAAAGCGACAGATAATAAAAGAGGGAGGACAGAGCAAAAATAAAATTAAATAGGTAAAGGAGAGAGAGAAAAAGAGAGAGAGATAATCGAAAGAAAGAAAATGAAAAGAGACTGATCAATCTGAACAGATAAAGACCAAAATTAAAGAGAGAGGATGAGAGAGAATGATAAGAGGAAGAGATACTATAGACTTCACTCAATTAAATATTTTTTAAAATCGGATCAGTCGCAACAAAACGGCCCTATTCTATTATTTATAAAATGTATATGGCAACATTCAATCACCTTTGTCACTCGCAAAAAGTGTAGTTTTCTAAAAAAAATTGAAAACATTTTTAAAATCGGATTAGTAGTTCCTGAGAAACCTTTCAATTTACAAAATGACCAGGTTATTGCACTTAAATGGCCATATCTTTTTAATTAGAATATTTACAGCAACACCACATAACCTATGTTACCCGGAAAGCATGTAGCTTTCAATCGGTGAAAGAATTTTCAAAATCGGTTCAGTAATTTTCGAGCCTATTCGCAACAAACAAATACACAAACATACAATTAATAAAATCTTTCCTCTTTATATAATAGTGTAGATAAAATAATGCGCTTATTACGGTATTTTTTTATTTTTCGTAAAACTACTCAATAAATTTAAATTTACTCGCATTTAAAACCGCAAGTAGTATTAATGCATTTAAGTCACTCAACGATACAATTATCAACCGCGGGCTTGCAACTATAGTTTTATCCGTTAGTATTGCCGTAAATATATTGTTAGTAGAAATAAAAAAATAATTTCTGTAAAAAAAAGTTTATATGTCAGATGTGGGATATGCGGTATGGCTGAAGTTTAGAATATTTTCTAGAGTTAAGAATATCTAGAGTTAAGAATATTTTCTCTTAAATTAAGAAATAAAATATAACGTAACTATTCAAAGCTTGAATATTGAATTATATGAATTTCACAAGTCCTTAGCTCCCCCGGAACTATACAGGGTGGAACCAGACTACTTCCGAAAACTGAAAGTGGGTGTTCAGACAAGGCTTCTGAACATTCACCTGTAGAAATTATGCGAAAAAAAAATCAATGACGTCATCATTTTTTTTTTTTCTTTTTCGACCAGGTACGAGTAGTATAACATAACAGTATAGTATTTTTGTGTATATTTAATTAAATTAGGCTCAAAATTAAAAAAAAATGAAAACAGCAATGTATTGCGATCGCCTAAATCGACCGCGAGCGGCCAGCGCTCCCTATCAGCTGTTCAGCTGTCCTTCACTCACGGATCATGTAATAACTTTATGACGAAATTTAAAACTTTATGTAGAGTAAACTAGCTAAGTAATAATAAAACCAAACAAATAATAATAAAATGAACTCACCTAAAGATTTTACAAACCATAGTCATACCCATAGACCCTATTTATCGATGGAAACCGCGGTTTAAATTTAAATACCTAAGTTGGTACTTGGTTGGTACCTACCTACTGGAGTAACATCATAATACACTACCCAAAGTAGTCGGTTAACCACTTATGTAAAAGTACTAACTACAAATTACGGTTTACAAACTTTTCACACATCACACATGTCTACTAAATACCCAGCACCTACTGCAAGAACATTCCTCAAACACAAACTAAACTAAATTAAATTAAAACATTAAGAAATGTATGAATCGCGCCAGTTTACTTATTACGAGTACGTCTCTACGTATTAGTACCTTTGACAAGGTCATAGATGCCGACAAAGGCCTCCCGAAAAAAATGAATTTTGATTCGTATAATCATTTCATTCATGTCCAATGTCCGGGATTTGAATCCACGACCTATCGACCGTGAATCCAACGCCCGAACCACTGAGCTACTGACGCTTCTGAAACTTAAATGCGAATAATTAATTATTATTCTTTATTTAATTTGATATTTACATTTATTTAATTAAATTACTCAAATGTCTATGCCGCAGTATCGAAAAAATTATGGAATTTTTCGGCAAGGTCGTGCAACGGGTTGTTTTCATACTGGATTTTTCAAAGGATGCCGCCACTACATGTACCTGTGTGCGGCTTTCTTTCTTTAGGGTAAATACATTTTAGTCTTTAGTCGTTACTCGTTATTGCAACGGTGCTACGGTGCAGTGCTAGATTGTACGTTCTACTCGCAATTTAATTACTAATGCGTAGATCGCGAAAAATTATCCTTAGTTAATTTTTTTAGTGTTTTTTGTGACTTGATTATTCAATAGTTTGTGGATTAGTTAAATACAACAGTTTTAAGTGTTTTTTGTGACATGATTATTCAATAGTTTGTGGATTAGTTAAATACAACAGTTTTAAGTGTTTTTTGTGACTTGATTATTCAATAGTTTGTGGATTAGTTAAATACAACAGTTTTAAGAGCCATTTCACAATTTTTCGCTCTGCAAGTTTAGGTAAATTTGGTCGCAGCGCACTGAGTCTCACGAGCCGCGCGGTCTCTGTCCTACTCGGTATAGTGCGACATCCAAAAAAACATCTTAACCTTTTTCTAATGTATAATAAAAATCAATAACTATTATGTTACAAAATGTTTTTTACATAGTTATTTTGTTAAAAATTTCAAGTCTGTTATAACAACAGTCAAGAAATTTAAAACAATAAATCAATTTTATAAAATAGGTTTTTAGATAGATTTTTAAAATTGATTTGATTGAGTGTCTTGAGTTTACGAATGAATCGAATATTTACGATATAAATAAAATAGCCTTTTATTATACTCCTGAAAATCTGAATGTGAATATGTGTTGCACAGTTTTGGATGCAAGCAGAACATCCAATTTTTGCCTGCTTTAATCTATATCTATACTTCTATACTATTATATAAAGAGGAAAGATTTGATTGTTTGTATATTTGTATGTTTGTTTGTTTGTTGCGAATAGGCTCGAAAAGTACTGAACCGATTTTGAAAATTCTTTCACCTATGGGAAGCTACATCCTTTCCGGGTAACATAGGCTATGTGGTGTTGCCATAAATACTCTAATTAAAAAGATATGGCCATTTAAGTGCCATAAGGTGGCCATTTTGTAAATTGAAGAGTTTCTCAGGAACTACAAATCCGATTTAAATTTTTTTTTCATTGTTAGAAAACTACACTATTCGTGAGAGACAAAGGTGATTTAGTGTTGCCATATACATTTTTTAATTAATAGAATATGGTCATTTTGTTGTTACTAATCCGATTTTTAAAATTCTTTCATTGAGAGAAGTCTATAGTATTTCCGTCTCTCTTCCTCTTATAATACTATCATTGTCTCTCATCCTCTCTCTTTAATTCTCTCTCTTTCCTATTCAATTTTATTTTTACACTGTCTAGCATCTGTCGCTTTTCTTTTATTTTTGTTTCTATTATTTTTCTTTTTATAACTTTTTCTCACTCTCTCCCTTTTTTCAAATAATGAAAAACTACATAATTACAGAGTGACAATTTAAGGACATCAATTATAATATTGTTTTAAATACCCTCTACAGGCAGGCCTCTAGTTTATTTATAAACTTGATGACACAGTCAAACAGATTTATTTTAAATGCCTATTTCTATTGATAAGATGAGAAAAACGATTTTAAATAATACATTTGTTTTACATAAATTACCATAAAATTTTACATTACTTTTTGTATAATTTTCACAGTTTTTATTTTACCGTGGTATGATAATTAGAATAGAAAAAATTACCACATTAATCTATCTATTTACAAAAATACTCATTGAAATATAGCGGTATAAAACTTATTATTAGGGGTTAAAGTTTGCACTAAAAAATTGAAATTAGTTTTTTTTGTAATTTAACATATTTATTTAATCAAAATAATTACTATTATTATCTATACATTGCTGTCATCTATTAGGAATTCGATCCAATATTCCTTTTTTTCTGTATCGATTCAACAAGGCAACATAAGTTTCAACACGCGTTTCTTTCTGCAGATCAGTCAAATCATGAGGCACCCATTTTTCATATTTATTACTTTATTGATTTGACGCAAATAAGTCAATTTTTGGCCACGCCGCTAATTCCTGGATAGTTTGGCTCGGATCGGCTTCCACCATCTCTTTCAATTCATTGTTATTCACCTGCGTGGGCGGTCTTCCACGTGGTTCGTTCTTCAAATCAGTTTCCATCACGAAAGCGTTTAAACTAAAATCGCATTCTGTGTTTGCATCAATCATAAGCATATAGAAATGCACTCACTAGTGACTACACTTACCAAGATCAACTCTTCAAATTTATTCTCCTGTTGGTTTGTTTTGACTGTCCTTCTGATTAGAGGCCATTCATTTCTGAGAGGCCATTTCATACATATCCATTTGTGATTAAAAAAAAATGGTAAATAAATGATAAAAGAGCCTTAAAATGACTCAAATACCTATTCAATGATACCCCGCTTGAAGTAATTTATGACTTTAACTTTTTTATCTTCACAATATGGCGTCAAGTGGTCACCATTTAGAATTTTTATATAACTGGTGAGAAAAAACTAACGAGACCTCGAACTTCAAAATCCATCATGCCGTTTAGGTTACAGGGCGTCAAAAAGAATCGTATATCGAATATATATAAGAAGAATATATATAAGAAGAATATATATACTAGTCATACATACACCCTAAAAACATAACCCTCCTTCTAAGCAGTCGGGTAAGAATATAAATGTAGAAGTAAAAGCATACCCTGCCTGCACTGCACCGCAGTGATAAGCATTACCTAAAAAATTAATTTATAATTAGAAAAGTATCTACTAATATATTTGGAAAAACAAACAATTTAAATATTAATTTTACTTACTTGAAAGTTTCAAATACGGTGTATCACACTATAATATCAGTCGCTTGGCGCGTGTGAGTGAGACCGATGTAAGAAAGAGAGCTGTTCAAAATTTGGCGTAGATCCTACCTCTAAGAGCGCTGGCGCTCGACTGATTTACTGGGCTTGATGCATGGTATTATATATTTTCTTTTTATTTTTTAATACAAAAAGTTATATATTTTATTTTTATTTTTTTCTGTTCCTAAAAGATGTAAGTTTATCTTGGTATAGATAGTTCGTTAAAATTTCTTAGTTTTGTAAGAAAAATATCGCTTTTAAAATTGTACTTATTTAGAAAATATTCGTAATTTTAAAAATTTATTATGGATTAACGGAGATGCTAATGTAAAAAATTCTAAATTGTGTATCAATAATAACATATTCCACATATTACGATATTTTTTTAAACAATTTCTAAGTAGTGGTTATTAAGAAATAGGACTTCAAAATATACATTGCGACCGCTTACCCAGGTAGGCGGCGGAGGAAAAGGGTAATCATTTTATACACACAATATAAATCAAAATTCTGATAAATTAAGTTACTACAACAAAGGTCACTCTATTATATTTCAATTACAGAAATTATATTATTGCATCCAATGCTGAGATTAACGACGTCAAAATGTTACAATTTCGCGGATTTTTACCGAATTTTGTGAAATGGCTCTTAAGTGTTTTTTGTGACCTGATTATTTAATAGTTTGTCAATTAGTTTAGTACAATAACAAATTTTAAGTTTTTTATCATAATGTTCAGTATTCGTGAATACGGACAAATGTTGATGAGTTATGGAATGGAATTAAGCACGAGAGAATGCCTCATAGTGCGAAGAGCCGAGTTGTGTGTATGGAGATGGGAGGAGCTGCGCTCCTCTCATCTTCGAGCCGTTTCTCATACGTTACAGAAACTAGGTAAGTACCTAGATACTTAAGGCAATCCACTTTTATCGTTTAAATAATAAAGTAACACCTAACTAATTTGGTAGAAATTAACACGTGTGATTTATTATTCTATTTGCCTAGTGGATGATAATATGTTAAAATTATGTTGAGTATACATTGCTGGCTGAAGATAGTGACTATTATTTTCAAAAGAAGATTTTGTTTAACAAATTGCTGCCCTCGGCTATACCAAGGATTTTTTCGGTCATAAAGGGGGTTCTTCTATCCCCCCTTTCAGTTTTCGGAAGTAGTCTGCTTCCACCCTGTATAAATCATTCCGTTGCTACGTTACGTCGCCGTCACCTTTACACCTACAATTGTACAACAGCTAATTAAAATCAAGAATATGGGGTACAATCAGTAAATTGAACGTTGATAATTTATTTTTCATACACTTCTTATTCTCTACATTTTTGAACATATATGTAGTTGGGAGAATATATTTATAAGACAGAAGAGAAAAGGTGAACGAAATGTTAGGCTTAGTATAACAATTAGATCTCTTCATCATCAGATCCTACTACGAAGCAAGATCATACTCTCACCGAATTTAGGACATAAAGTATAAAGTAAGTAGCTCAAAAGCTTGAAAGTTGAATGATATGAATTTCACATGTACTTAGCTCCCTTGGAGCTGTATAAATCAATCGTTCCGTTGCTACGTTACGTCTCCGTCGCTTTTACACGGATAATTGTATAACAGCCAGTTTAAAAGATGGATATGGGATGTAAATAACATTAATGGTAAATATGATGTAATCAGTAAATTGAACAATGCTAATTTATTTTTCATGTAAGTACTCCTTATTCACTACATTTTTAAATATATATGTAGTTGGGCGAATATATTTATTAGAGGAAAAGGTGAACGAAATGTTAGGCGTAGTTAGTATAACAATCAGATCTCTTCATCATCAGATCCTACCACGAACAAGATCGTATTCTCACGAAGTTTAGGACATAAAGTATAAAGTAAGTAGCTCAAAAGCTTGAAAGTTGAATGATATGAATTTCACATGTGTTTAGCTCCCCCGGAGCTGTATAAATCAATCGTTCCGTTGCTACGTTACGTCTCCCTCACCTTTACACGTATAATTGTATAACAGCCAGTTAAAATGATGGATATGTGATGTAAATAGCGTTAATGGTAAATATTATGTAATCAGTAAATTGAACAATGCTAATTTATTTTTCATGTAAGTACTCCTTATTCACTACACTTTTAAATATATATGTAGTTGGACGAATATATTTATAAGACAGATGAGAAAAGGTGAACGTAATGTTAAGCTTAGTATAACAATTAGATCTATTCATCATCAGATCCTACTACGAACAAGATCATATTCTCACGGAGTTTAGGACATAAAGTATAAAGTAAGTAGCTCAAAAGCTTGAAAGTTGAATGATATGAATTTCACGAGTCCTTAACTCCCCCAGAGCAGTATAAATCAGTCGCTTCGTTGATACGTTACGTCGCCGTCGCCGTTAAACGTATGATTGTATTACAGCCAGTTGAAATGATGGCTTTTGGTTGGAGGTATACAAACTTTGATAATGTGCTTACAAATAAGTTATTTTTATGCTGGATTACGTGACGTATGTTTACTTTTGTTTTATAATTCCATAGGCATTCTATGAGGAACAGGAAATAATACCGATTGCTATTTTTTTTAAATCAGGAGTACAATTATTATATTTCGGATCTAATTTAAGTTTCTACTTTACCTATTGAAGTAATTAGTACATAAAACTTTAATAAATAAATAAAATATTACCTATGAATATTTGTCAATTTACTTACATAGTTACAGCTATGTAAGTAAGTTGACTATTATTTCTCTTTTCCTACTCATAACTACATCGTAAAACTTTTCACTCATTATTTTCGAGTTAGCAAAAAGTTTGATGTAATACATACATCGATTAAATTAAAATATTCGGAAGATTCGAAACATAAAGGAATTATTGAAAAGAAATTGTTTGATAATACTCGAAAACTCTTATGTCAATTATGATGTTGGCAACACTTCAGTTTAAGTAACATTTAATTTTAGAATTTGGCACAAACTGAATATCGTTCAATTCGTCTCTACAAAAATAATTATTTAGCACTTTATTTAGAGTTTAAAGTATAACCCCCAGGAGAATATTCTAGTCAAGCCATCATACTGTTGGTCTGAGTATAGACTAGGTATAAATCCTTTTAATTAACACTGTTCAATTTCATAATAATCGATTCAATTTCGACGCTATTTACAAACTCTTATTATCTATTGACAAATATTCATTTAATACAATTAATCAGGAAATTATAATTATTCTGTGTGTGTCTTTAGATACAAATTGCATTTATTATATTATCAAAGTAAGCTGAAATGAAGCAGGATGTGATAGTTTAATATAAAGCCAAGTCGCCGTTGATTTTCCCGAGCACGCTGGTAAATGGGCGTTATCAGTTCCTTCTGTCCGGTGCGCCGCATAAATCACTGTGCGATGATACGTTACGTTCACGTTCACGTTCCTGTTTGTGTATACGTGCAGATAATTTGATTGAAGCGTTTATATCTAAATATTATTATAACGTATCCCTTCTTTATTACTTTTTAAATTATCTTTGAAGAAGAAAGTGACAAATCAATACAATCAGAACCGCCTGGTTTAAAGACCTAAATGAGTAACGTAATTGTATGTTTTTTTATTATTTAATTACTGTTAAGTTTGTAGTTCATTTTGTTTTATTTTGAGTAGACAATATGTAACGTTTGTTCCGATAGGATTGAGTTAGTCTGTCAAGTCATATCGCGCAGTACATATTGAAGTAGTGAGACTAATAGTGTAGCCTCGTTATCAAGGGGCACGTGAATTATTTTATTATTTGGTAGCGAGTTCGAGCGGTGAAGGTGAGAGATTACGGTTATAAAAGACGTATCTAAAGCTGCTCCTTTATCTCAAGGATTTTTTAGATTACATGTTAGTATTATCGTTTGAGTGTTACTACGCAGTGTAGCTCCCATACTCTTAACATTTATAATTTTCACAAAACCTGAAGCTTAACAAAAATCCTTTCCAGTGCATAATTACATTATGATTATATTAAGCTTGCACTTCGACCATTATGGCTATTGAAATGGCAGTCCGCTCAACGCTACATTATTAATTACTCGTCTCTTGACCCTTAGTCCTTACAATGGTTTAGACAGACCATATTATTATTTACTAGCGGCACCGCGCGGTTTCACCCGCTATATTTTGAATAACTCACACTATATCATTATAAATTATAGCCTATGTGTTATACTGATGTGTAAGCTATATTATTGTAAAGTTTCATCAAAATCCATTGAGTAGTTTTTGCGTGAAAGAGCAACAAACATACATCCATACATCCAGACATCCATACATCCATACATTCTTACAAACTTTCGCGTTTATAATATTAGTAGGATTATACTTTTTAAAAAAATATAAAATAACCAAACGCCTAATCTTTCTCTTCGTGATTTTTCTTCTCCCTCCACCTCTTCTTCATACATGTTTTTAATATTCCTAACAAAAAAATTCATGACAAATAGCAAGGTTAATGAACTTCTCTATTATTGTTACACTAAAGAAGCTAAATTAAATCTTTTTAAAGCTTACTGCCAAACATATTATACGTGTTTTTTTTCCTCCCTACCTTGCCTACAATTATATAATAAGGTTAAATAAAAAAAAACGGAGATTTAGTTATTAAAGTATTTGTGATATTATATTTTCATTTTGACGCCCCCTGAAAACTTCATGACATCTTTTACGCTCTGGCGCCGTCGTGCGTCCTCGCATATATGGATAGGATGTAATTGTATTTATTTTATTAAGGTAGTTGATAAAAGTATAAAAGTTGTTTGGTTTGGTTTACTAACTCAATTATAGACAATCATGTCCAAATTAAATAAATTAAATTAAAAAAAGCATGTTTTATTAGCTGATCTGATTACACGTAACAAATAAATGTTCAATAATTATAATGATTCTTCCAAATGGGTAATATTAGATTATAAATGGTAGGAAACATGAATATATGCTAGGATGAAATGTCATCGGTCACAATATTCCAGCTATGAATACCTTCGGTCCAAGGTCCTAGCCACATAACGTAATCGGATATGCTATTTGAAATGCTTCCCTGAATACGTAGAATATTAGATATCTTCCTTAATAGTTGTGTTTAGGTAACCTTACATTATAATGGTTAGTCTGTCTATCTTCGCTTGGGCACAATTATATGTGATTACTAGATAATTTGCCAGAAATACCCGAAAATTAAAGACGAATAAAAGTATTCTTATTTAAAGTAAAAAAGTCATAATAACTATTATTACAAAATTACAGACAGACACTTTAATTTTTATTGTAACAAGTTAAACCTTTAGATGTACCAGTAAATTTGAATAAGTTAAAATTATCAAAGAGAACAGCGAGTTAATTTAGCAGAGATAAATCCTTAAAGGTCTTTTAGAGTCACAGCATAATAAGATTGTGGCCGAATGATAAATGAATTAAGATTAATTCTATTTTAAAATGTCTACGTCTATTCTTTGTTGTTCAGAATTCATTTTTAAAATGCTTTTATTTACTTAACGTTAAATTATCAAATTATTTTCATACAAAAAAATGGTATGTCAGTTAAAGATTTTTATCACTTTGAATAGTTTGCTCATTTCTGGTGGAAATGCAACCTTAGTAGGTCCTGATCATGTGACATGTAAACCAAATTTACTCTTCCGTATTTTATATCTTCTATGTAGTAATTTTGGCAGCGCCAATTTATCTTCCACTTATTTTCTTTTCTTTCCGTCGTAAAATATTCAAGTGACCTTTATAGCTATCGAGAAACAATATCTTCACTATTGTCAGAAATAGATGATGTTGTAATTACAATTATTATCTATGTGAAAATACAACCAACTGGATTTAACACAAATAATAAAAATGGCAAAAATCGTTCCCAAGCTCATTAACCCAATAGAAAAACAATTCAGCAAAATGACAAGATATCACTATTACTTATTCGCTCTAATATTTTCAAGTAAAATACCGATATTCTGGCATGTCTTGAATTTGATCTTCCTGTCCCCACCGATGGAGTACCACTGCAATGTGACCGAGGGAGGGAATTCGTCAAAGAATGTGTGCCCGTGTAGCCGACCGCAGTGGGACAGAAGCGTGTTCAGCGAAACAATGCAAACGAAATTCGGACTATTCTGCCAAAATATTTGGCTAATTAGCTTTTCGCACAGCATGATGTATGTAGGTCTGTTGGTTGGCGCGCTCGTCTTTGGATTCTTGTCTGATAGGTTTGTATATTTATACCATGCTATAATGTTGGTTGGTTTATTAGTTTTCCTTGCTTTCATGCTGTGACGGAACAGTAGATAGTTTTTTTTCATAAGAATAGCTTCATGATCATGTCATATTATAATGGCTCACTAGAACACTAAAGCCGCATTTCCTTCTCTGATGGAGAAGGGATTTATGGAAATGGTTTCCTCGCGATATTTTCTTCTGTTAAAGCAACTAATATTTAATTGCTTACAGCACACATAACTCCTAAAGTTAGAGATGCATTCTTGTAATATAAATCAAACCAAAGACTATGTCACCGTAAGGGTGGTATTGTAAATGTCTGAAATATGTAATAGTGTCTTCTATTTTAGCTAACTTTATGTTAGTTTATTGTAATTATATTATTACAATTCTCCGGAGTGTCATTACAGTTATTTTTAATTTTATATTTTCAGATTTGGACGTCTTTCAATGTTCTCATTAAGCTGTTTAATTTTATCAATATCTGGATGTCTCGTGAGTATTATGCCTACGACCCCTGCATACATATTCATGCGGACAATCGAAGGGATTGGCACTGGTGGAGCTATTATCACTGCCTACGTCTTATGTATAGAATACACTGGAGTGAAATATAGAGAAATTGTAACTGCATTATTTCATATACCAGTTAATATGAGCCATATGACACTACCCGGGCTATCGTATCTGCTACGTCACTGTGATAGTTTTCAACTGGTGCTGTCAATTCCTATTGGATTTTATGTAGCTGTACAATGGATGGTGATGGAATCACCAAAATGGTTAATGGATAGTGATCAAATCGATAAAGCAGTTACAGTAATGGAAAAATTTGCAATTTTGTAAGTATATTAATTATGAAGTAATTTTAGTCGTTCGACTCCTGAATAGTTATAATAAAATTAATTAATTATTTAAACTTATTTTACTTGTAAGATTGTCTTAGAAAAAATAAAACAAGACAATATTGTTTCAGCAATGGATATCCATCAGAAAACATCAAGGAGCAAATCGAAGAATACCATCTCCACCATTCCACTAAAGGCCGAACAAGGATTACATTTCTTCAAATTTTCAAGCACCACAAAATCACATTAAATCTCATCTACATGTCTGTAGTCTATTTTCTGTGTGGAATGGGATATTACGGGGTTTCACAATTTATCGGAAAAATGAGTGGAAACATACATTTGAATGTAGCAATATCTGGAACGTTACTACTACCAGGGACTATTGCCGCCATATTTTTACTAAGACTATTAAACAGAAGAACATTTCTTATGGCCACAATGTTTTCTTCTGGTGCCTTCATGATGCTTTCCATTAGTTTTCCAGTCCATTTAAATTGGTGTAGGGTTGTTATTGCATGTATTTGTAATTGCTTCTTTTCCATGTCTTTTATAATAGCTTTTTTATACGCAGTTGAATTATTTCCTACATCAGTCAGAAATTCAGTTCTAGGTATGTTATCTGTTTTTTCGAGATTAGGCCAAATAATAGCTCCACCAATCAATGGATTGTCAGAACATAATTCAGGTTATATATTTGGTGCTTTGGCATTATTCGGAACGATTTTTTGCTTTTTATTACCAGAAACTAAAAATACAGAACTGCCATCATCTTTGGACGATTCTAAAGTACTAACGCGAAGAAGGACAACTTTAACCATTGAACCTAATGTTTCCATATAAGATCAATAAAGAATGCAAGAACTACAATTGATTTTAATGAAATATTAACAATGTAGAGGTAAATAAATTTAAGTAAACATATTGAAAAATATTTCCTCGGAGCTTCAGAGCCGTATATATTTTGTATGTTATTAAAAGATTATCCGGCTTAAAGAACCAATATTAAAATGAATTACTGATTTTATTTTAAAATGAATCAAAAAGCTGTCTCTTTGATTCATTCATTATATATATATATATATATATATATATATATATATATATATATATATATAATGTGGCGTGGAAAAGTTTTGGGACAGTTTATTTTATATGTACATATCAAAGAGATTAATTGATGATTGAAAAACGTTAATTTTAACACGTTATTACTTATATTTAATAACAATGAGTTGTAAACATTAGAATTATTTTTTGAAACACTTTTGAAAAGTGTGTGCATTGTGCTAAGGTATAGGGCTGCCTACTATGACCTGAAAATAATCAGAAAAAACGAAATGGGAAATAAGAAATCATGTTTATTTATCTTCCATAACTTTCTAACAGATGGTCGTAAAAATCCATTAGATGTCTTCCTATTTTTCTATCACCTCTAACTACTTTATTATTAGTAGACTGTTGTCCAAAAATATGTCACAGGAGAAGGCCAATTAGGATGAATTAATAATCGAACCCAGGCAGTGCCTTGGACTTGTGACCAAGGTATAGGCTTAAGGAGCTCCTTTAAGTGATCACGACATTCGCCTCCACTGTCCGGTCTCACTGTTTGTCTTAGGTTAGGTTAACGTAAGGCTAACCTAACCTAAACCTAATCTAAGGTTGTGTTAACACATCTAAATACAATGTAGGAACTCATAATAAATGAGACAAGACAAGAACACACATGATCCTTAGTCTGAGAGGTCCAATATCCGTGATATAGCGACACACATGTTCACTCAAAGAGACTTGTCGAGAGACTAAAGTGTACTGCGTCAGTCGGGGAATATAAAGGGACTAGACAATGCAATGCCCCTCCACTAGTGGGGAGAAGAAAATCAACAAAACGGAAATATGGCGCTGGCATCCCGATTAATCGATAATCCTTCACTCGTTTGAGACTGTTAAAAATCGTTGAACATTAAAATGACGCGACGGAAGTGATGATTAATCCTCTCCATTATTATCCGAAGCAAATCAACAAATAGGAAATATGTCGCCGGCATCCCGATTAATCGATAATCTTTTACTAGTTTGAAGCTGTCAAAAAGCGTTGAATAAAGTGCCGTAGATGTCGCTCGTATTCCGATTATTCGATAGTCGTTTACTCGCTATCTAAAATCGTTGAATATTAAAATGACGCGACGGAAGTGACAACAAGTCCCCTTTATTATTATTCTACCCAAACTATAGCCCAACACGACCTTCACTATTATCCTACCCCAACTATACCCCGACAAATACATAATAGTTAGCGACACCGTTCATAACTTTATATAAGCGGGTTCCTTTTATTTTATTCCAAGACTGTATATAACATCCTATGTAATAGACTTGAGCCAGGTGTCAAACGAAGCTCGCCTGGCGACCATTATGCCCGTACAATGGTGTGGTGTCGTTGTGAAGGATTTTGTGTTTGATAATATTTTTCCGTCTAGACTGTGCAGTACAACTCTCTCATATAGAGAATATAATTAATAAAGGAAGTGAAATAAAATCTGAAAACTCAATTACCAAAAAATAACAAAAAGTAAAATCAATCAATAAGCATTGTTTACGAGCGTTACAGCCATTTCGGTTGGGCATTACGAAAGTTAAATTCCAAACAAAGCATTTTCTTACTTGCCACTTATTACTCCAAGTTTGGCGAACCATAGCCGGTATTGTGGTATTAAAAACTTTTTTCATTACAAGAGCTTATTGAAAATAACATTGTCACGAGAGAGCATATTTTATGGTATTCCTGTTAAGCCGGTTGGGGAAAAAATGTTGGTTTTTGGGATATATTTCATGGCTAATAATATTGGCCGAAATTTGCCGTCTTTTCAATTTTTTTCGGATTGTAGAAAATATTTAATTTATTTTTGCGCAAATTCCCGAACTATTACTACTAACGGCCTTAGAGTCCTGTTTTGTCTGTTAATTTTGACTTTAAGGTAGCGGTGGCGATCCGAGATCAATTAATCGAAGAATCGATTCCTCGGACCGAAAAAATCGCCATATAGCATTTAATGGACTGCCGATGTTATGAAATGTTTTCGACCCTTTCATATTGTAAATGTAGACTCGACAAAAATATCTAATTTTGGAGAATCAATATTTTTGATCTCGATATATTTGTAAATCGATTCATTAGATCGTAATTCGAATCCATTTAAATATCTTTTTTTTCAAAACGAATCGCTATCCCTATATGAAAGTCTGTCTAGTTATAACTTTAAAAGATTAAATTGATGAAGAAGGTTGTACCTATTGGTCGTTGAGATATAGCAATATGGATTTAAAGTATCCAAGGTAAAAGAGATCCAATTTTACTTAAGCCACTTTGCGAAAATCATAACTCATGACTGACTGCTTTTGTCCTATGTTGGGCCTAAATTATTATTTTAGGGCCCATTTCCTGAAGAAACTTTTTCCGTACGCTACTAACGGCTGCAATTAATAATCAATCTCAATCTAAAATCTTTTGTTTATGGTTTGAAAATAAAATTCATATTTCGAATCTACATTTAATCTGTAATCAAAAATCTTAAAATAAAAATTCGAAAATATATTTCAAATTAGAATTTTCTAGATACAAATTTGAATTTGTATCTAGAAAATTCTAAGTCTAGTTTTTTTATACTGATTTTTGAAAGTTTAATGTGTAAAATTGTATTAAAACAGCCTGAGTATAAGAAATATAATCAGCCCACTAAAGCTCATTATAATCCAGACCCTAAACTTGTGACTACACAGAGGTTGATTTTCCTTACAAACTTATATAATATTTTATTAATTTTAACTTTCAAAATTATAAAAAAGAAACAAAACTTTTGGGAGCTTTGGGAAATACTTTTTAAAGAACTAATTAAAATTAATTATAAACGATAAAACTTCTAAATCTAAGTTTTTCATAACTTCACAGATCTGGATGCGCTAGATAATGTTTCTTGTAAGGTTCCTTCAGGTAACCTCGAATACGCTCTTGACATGATAAGGTGTATATTACGTAGATAAGGGGTTATGCTGCAACATAACTAGGTAATAATTATTGTTACGAGCTTGGTAAAGAGTTTACTTAAAAGGTTCACAGAGTCTTCACGAAAGAATGACCTACACAACACACTATGATCTCGCACTATTTACACGTCTCCGATATTTACAGTCCTTATTTTCGATCTGCACAGTTCCACACTTATTACGCGCACTACTCTCGAATCTCTATTTCCACCACTGTTCGTCGCTAAACACTTCACAATGATCCACTAGTTCGACCATGCAACACTTTCTCTGCACTTCGATATCTCTTCGAACTCACTTCTTCACTCTCGAGTATTAGACTGCAAACATTCGTACTTCGCGCAAGTTGATTCCAGCAATTAAAAAACAAGATTATTCTGATAACACCTAGAAAGACCCATCTCTCTCGAACACATAAATTTCCCAAATGTCAGTCATCGAAGGCGAACGAACTTCTGGCGAACGACATCTTGCCATCTCTCTCGGTTCATCTTGCCGTCTTATTCTATTTTGACATGTTCTAGCAAGTTCAAACTAAATCTTGGTCTAGGCTTGCGAATTTTTTTAGTGTTCATTCGCACTATTAACATTTAATTGTGAATCACCGTCCTCACTTTGACGGAAGCTTAAAGGTATTTGAAGCAAAAGAATCGAAAATTAAAAAAGAGATTCAATCTCCCGTCAGTTACTTCAGTGGATATTTTATATTCTTTACTTACTCCAATTTATAAAAATATATATAATAAATTAATAATTATTTTAAACACGAAAAGAACTCTGACTGTATGTCTGTTACATTTTTACACCTAAACCACTGAACCGATTTTAATGAAATTTGATTCAGAGATTACGATTACGAGAGCTTAGGTAAGAACATAATCTACATTTTATTGCGAAAAAAGGTTAAAGGAGTTAAAATAAAGTGCGTGTCGAGTTGTGTGATTGTTTATGTCTTTGGGTGTTAGTATGACTAACTAAATAAATTAATATAATGTTGGAAATAGTATTTGTATATAGAGTTATATATGTATATCTTAAATACTATCGAACCTTGTTGAAAAGTTATTAATTAAATTTAACGAAAGGTTTATTAGAAAGGTTTATTCAAATTATGTCAAGTACCTACTACTTGTCTTAGCTTCTATTTGAACGTTTATGTAAAATCGTCCTTAAACATAAATGCTCTCTAAAATCCCATAAACACAGAGAAATCTACGACAAAGGATGCTGCTAAAGTTCTTAAAATTAAGTCTCCTGCATCTAAATCAATTTTCATAGCCATTATAAACAAAGCTGAAGAGAATCCAGCATAATCCTTCTCTGTGGGCGTTCCAGACCCTAAGGGTACGGGAAATTTAGTATACTTGACCCAACTTGTGATAATAGATGGCGCTACAACCACACCCTGCACCCGTTACTGGTGTTACTTAAGACGTGGGTATTTGGAGATATTTATTAACTGACTGCTAATGCGTTTTAAGACTATTCTTTGTTATTAAAAGCAACACGTAAATCCCTGGGACTTATAACCCTAGAGCAGGTATTTAAACTCAAATGAAGAGAAAAATATATCCTATCTATATAAATAAAAATGAGTCGCTCAAATGTGTGTATCCATAACTTCCGAACGATTGCACCAAATCTTTTTTTTTTTGGTGTTTTTTATTAAGACAAGGTTAGTAAGGAAGATGTTTATATATTTGGTAATATATTCTTATACGTTCTCCAAAGGTTTATCAAAAAAAACAGAATTATTTATCCTAACTTATTAATTATCCTTACTAATATTATAATACCAAAAGAACACTTAAAAATATAAACGAAAGTGCGATTTAGTATACTACTAACGGCATCTATTGACGAATAGATAGCGTTTGTCTATCTGTTACACAATCAGGCTTAAATCGCTGAACCAATTTTGATAAAATATGATATAGAGATAAAGTAGAGCTCGAGAAAGGACATAGGCAACGTTTTTGGCGAAAAAAATACTTAAGAATACAAACTAAACAAATGAGATTGTGATTACGCCATCTATCGACGCGGAGATGAGGTGCATTTTGAGGTGTGTGGTCTTTATCTTTAGGAATTAATTATATATAAATTAAAATGTAAAATATAGTACTATAGCGATTATAATGTGAAATTAAACTTAAGTACACGTGGTAAATATCCCGCGAGGCCTGGCCGGAACGGTTCAACTAGTATTTATATAAAAGTTTATAATCGCGTACTAATAGATGAAGTTACAAACCCACCTTATTAATGCGAGAACCTATAAAGATATTGCTGGTTTTTTGTTGTCCTCAGGGATTTACGAAATGGGATTTAATTTAAAAGTTTGGATGAGAAAGGAAAGATGGATAGTGTTTGTTTTGACTCAAGCAGTCCATTAGTTTTAAAAAGTATTTTAACTTGAATGACATTAACGTGGCAATTTATATAAATCACAATAATATACGAGACGGAGATGAACAAGAAAAAATATTCTTTTGTCGCCACAGATAATGTTACTAAAGTTTAATTTTAGTATAATTTCAAATAATCTCATATTGTCTCGAATATTAGTATCGAGTGAACTCTTATTTCATAAGTAAACTCTGAAATTAAAAAGAATTAAAAGAAGAGAGGTACTTCAATATTTTTGGAACTTACAACTCAACTTAATTTAGTAACTTTTATTTTCAGCAAGAAAAATGAAATAAACCAAAAGCGTGAAAGTAAGTAACAGAGGCAAAACGATTTTTTTTATTTTCTATCTAATGTCATGGTTAAAAGGAGCAAAAGAGAGATGAAGAATCAAACTTAAAACATTTGACGCGTCAAAATTGGTCAGTGAGTCAGTTTGTCTGAAGCTACCACCAGTTCGGAATGGGGTTTTCTCATGATAAGAACTGGCAAGAACACAACAGTAGCTCGCATCATAATGCTGTTGTTTACATCAGTCTGTTCTATAATCATTCAGCAGAGTATCAACGTCATTTTAATTCCAATCTTAGTCATCGTAAAAGTAATCCTCTACAGAGTAGGAAGCTTTATTTACTACACACATTTTTTTGTTGTGAGTTTTAAATCTACCTGAAACTCTTTTCGTAATTTTTATAGGTATGCAAAAACCGAAATTAAAGGCCTCCTGTCTGATAAAGCTCAACTAAAGAACCACTCAATAGAAAGTCCGTAATAGGCTTAAAACACTTTTCTTTGTTGGCAATTAAACTTTATATCGACGTTAAATTGTCCCGAATGAAAGTAGACGCTGTCAGCATAAGTACTTAGTATTCTAGACGCTTCTGCGTTATGTATCTAACTTGTAATTGTCTAAGGGACATACTTATTTAAGCATCTGGAAAACGTGAGGGGATTTTGAATATTTAACGTTAATTAAGTATTGTATAAAGGCAATAAATGTAATGTTAATGTTTGGGCTGTCTAATGAGACGATTTTTTTTCATCAATGTGCAAAATAAATTAATAAAGCGAAACTAAAACATTGTGTTCAGCGGCCTTAGGTCTAGACATATCTCATTCTATTCCATCCCGTTAATGCTACCGTTCCAGTGGACTCTGGGTTCTTGGTCAGGGTCCGCTGAAACCGCAGCATTCTTCTCTTCATTCCCACTCCTCACTCTATCTTCGAGGTGGCAACGCATAGGATAAACATTATATACTCTCTTGTATAACCAATGTCCATGAGAACGGTGGCCACTTACCATCATTTATTTATTTATTTATTACAGTATCACAAAAAATGGACTTAATACTAGCACTTTTGTATTCTGCCAAACTGCACAGCAGTTTGTCGGCAGTTGATGCTCTCATTCTTAAATTTTTTATAAAACATTTATAAATATTTTAAATAAAATAAAATATAGAAACAAAACTAGAAAAAAAGAAAGAAATAAACAAAAATTAATAACCAAAATAAAACTAATTATAAAAAAAAAATAAACTAATTTAATAATGTGTACATGTTCTTTAGTGTATGTGTAGGTAGGTAGTGTAGGTAGGTGCGTGTATATTTTGTACATGTATATACTTATAATGGCACATCATGCGTCTATTCTGTATGTTATATATGTATGTGTAGTATGTGTACTAGTTTCAATAAGCATCGTCACATAATAATATGGCGATGCTTAATGAAATCAGTCGTTATTTGTATAATCATTTTTTAGGAAAAATTTCTTTAACCTGCGCTTAAATGTAAGTAGTTCACAACTTTGTGTGATCTTTGTCGGCAGTTCATTGTAAATTTTTGGTACAAGATATTTTCTTGTCCTCTTACCATAGTAATTAGTGACTTTAGGTATGATAAATCTTGTCTTATTTCTTACATTATATTTATGTGTTAACTGTATTTTATATGTGTCATTATTATGTTGTTCTAAGGCTAATAATTGTTTTACCCTACAATGAATCGGTAATATCTTACAGATAGAAAATAACTTATAATCTTGACGGTGTTTTTCTTTTACTTTGTCGATAACTAAACTTTTAACAAACATAATTTGTAATTGTTTGATATTATTGAGATAGCTTTTAAAAGTTCTTCCGTAGCTGCTTAACCCGTAAGATATTATTGACTCAGCCATTGCAAAGTATATCATATATAACAATTTTTTATTGAGACTATATTTTAAATGTTTGAATTTTATAAGGATTGCTCTAAGTTTTTTACAGACATCAAACACATGTAATTTCCAAGAAAAATTAGGATCTATGATTAGACCTAGATATTTAAATTTTTGGACACATTCAATTTTGTTACATTTACACATACGTCCCCCACGCGTACCATGCAGGCACTCGTAATCATGCCCGACAACACGAATATCGTGAGTACGATGCCCGCTCCGCGAATATGGGGAACGTATGTGCATACATTTAGTTTTACTTACATTTATTATTAGTCCGTTATCGTGAGCCCAATTGACGAGTCGATCTAAGTCTTCTTGTATTATTTGATGGCTGTATCTATATCCCTATCCGCGTATAATCAGGTTGAGCATCTGCTCGTTTGCCCCTTAACTGCCACAAAAAAACGAGAAATTTCAACTCTTCATTTGGCAAATTTCATTTACTGGGTTAGGTAGGAAATTTTTCGTTGATATAGCTACCGGTACAGGATTGATCTTGAATGCGCGGAAGTCACTATTAGGGGCCTTTTTAGTGGGGAGCGGGGCGAGAGCAACGCGTCACACGTGATTGGTTCTTATGCGACTTTCAGTCCCTGCGCGTCTGTACATCACGGCTGGAACTGCCAATACAAGCGCGCAACACGCTCACAATGCTCAACTTTCTCCCACTATTTTTACTCAGACCTTAAACTGGCGGCTACTACACGAATATTTTATTTAATAATCCAATGTGAGGAATATTTTAACATTAAATTAATTTATGTATTACCACGAAGTTAATTTTGTTACTGCTTGTTCGTATTTTTAGAATTTTAAAAATATTTTTTTTGATTCTCAAACGGCTGAATTGAATGCCCTCTGAACGTTAAAAATATTTTTAAGTACCAAAAACAGTAGTGCCACCTATCAGAACTCGTATGAACTACATGAGTAAAACATTGAAAAGTGAAGTAATAGTCGTCGTTTCTATGCAAATTCTCGTATCAAGAAAAATAGTTTAGTTAATTACTATCTTATGCAATGAAGACTGTTAATCAGTTTAGTATTAGGTAGTACATGGGTAATGGGAGTCGTATCTGGTATCTGGCTATCTCAGTGGGTCTGCTCACAATTGAACGTAACCGCAAGACAGCGGGCGGTGAGCGGTGAGCGGTCGCGCTGACGTATTATTATTGTGGGAACGCCTAGACGCGTCACTTATCTGGGTCAGGCTTAGGGTTGCCAGTACAGAATACTATCATAATATTTAAATATTTAAGTTTGTTGACTGTAATGAATAGTCTAATCTTGACTTTATTCATAGAGGAAGCTTAAGGCTGAGTTTTACCAGAGATAAGACACTCAGAACAAGGCTTGGTAAATTAAGATCTTAACAAACATATCCCTCGCTACATATCTTCGCTTATCTGTATTGAAAATTCAGCCTAAGAGTCTAGAAATCACATAGGTATCCTATTTTGCAGGATTTTTTTACATGAAAATACACTGAAAAAGATATTTTTTGTGAAGTAAACTCTACATTAGTTTCAGTGTAGAAACTTCTGGATCTGAAAGCAAAATGAAGAAACTCTTAAATTAAAGTTTAAACTATTTTGGCTTAAGTTAAAAATAAATAAAAATATTTAATTTGTGATCAAAAAAAAAGTTAATGAATCAAACAGTTCTTTTTTTTTCTTTTTTTTTGTGCCATTGCAGTTGATAACTGGAGTTCTGCTGAATACATCATTAAGATGCTGAGCTTCCACCCGAGATGTGTGAGGATGTGTTTGTTAGAATCACTTCATTTGACACACTCTGAGCGAGGCTAGATAAACAAAGTTTTGATCTTGAAGAATTTGTAAACGATCTGAAAAACTTCATGGAGTTTGGATGAATGCTGAGAATCTAAACTGGTAACCCTTCGTCATGTAGGATGCAACGCTTCCACCAGCTGTCTGCTTCAGCTTTAACACACACCGCTTTTCTTTGTCAAAGAGCTCTGTATATAATTATACTGTCTGTCTGTCTTTATTGCACGATTTAAGATTCAACTTTTCACGCCTAAAACATGTTATATCTTATTAATATTATAAATGTGTAACTTTGTATGTTTTTTTTTTTTTTTAAATACTAGCAGAATGGATCACATACTAGTAAGCTAAGGAGTGGGCCACGCCAGTAGTCCAATATCCGGGATTTGAACCCACGACTTACCGATCGTGAATCCAACGCCTGAACCATTGACCCACTGACGCTTCTTCTTTCTTTGTTACTCAAAACGACTGAACCGATTTTGATGAAATTTGGAAAAAATCATAGTTACCGCGGAGTTATAATAAATATGTATTACACACAAAAAAAATGTGTTATTGGTCAATCTTTTTTTTTTTTGGTAAAGCCGGAGTAAGTCGACTAGTAATATATAACACTAGCTGCGCCCCGCGGGTGAAACCATATTTTGGATAATTCACACTATGTCATTATAAATTATAGCCTATGTGATATTCTGATGTGTGAGCTATATTATTGTAAAGTTTCATCAAAATCCATTCAATAGTTTTTGTGTGAATGAGTAACAAACATAGCTCAATACATCCATACATTCTTACAGACTTTCGCGTTTACAATATTAGTAGGATTAATACGAGTATTACACATCTTGCATGCAACATCAGACACATCTGTTACGCTACGCCGCAGTTTGACGAGTAACGAGTTGAGTTGATAGCTCAGGCATTTATCGAATTCCTGTTTAAATTACATGTTATGCACATATTTGAGATTTGTGGGAAAATTCATAACAAAATCAGAAGTTAAAGAAATTTTGAATGACGTCACTTTCTTGACATGATCTCTTGATTGTTTTTGAAGTTATTGAATAAAATAACAATTTAATTTAGTTCGTTTTATTATTAAAAACACTAAACTTATCCAGATACTACATATTAAAACTACAATGATATTATTTTACTAGATAAAGTGAGGTAATGACATTTCAATAACTTATACAGAATAGAATAATCTTTCGCAAATTAAAAAAAAAATATTTAAAATATTGAATACATGGTCTCGTATACCTAATATAGCAATGGCAAATATATTTAATCTGTGGAAAATCATTTTGATAAATAACAAGCGTTACTAAATTATAGTATATTCGATTAAAATTATACCTACTAACCGCAATTTGGTAAAATTTAACTATAACATAATATTATCAGTACATTTCAATAACACTATCGTCGTAATCACATTGTGATGAGTCCACATTCACGAACCACCTGCTCTGTCGACACTGGGTTGAGAAACACTGAAATAAAATAAACAAATAAACCATTAATATAATTATGTTAGATTTAAATGTTGGACGTATTTAACAACTTGCCTCGCTGAGGTGTACTCAAACTGTTTACTCACTTACACACACATATATTCATTAAGTCTCTACCCACAACTATGAATCATACATCTCTCATCGTTAAGGCAGCGTTCGTAACAAACGTACTCGTTCGACCGTTTTTTCTCAGACTTACTTTGCAAATCCGACTACCACAAAAAAGTGTTTTTATTTTTCGGGATAATATTTAGTCTATGACACTCACAAATAATGTGGCTTCCTATTGGTAAAAGAATTTTTAAAATCGGTTCAGTAGATCCCTGAGATTACCCCCTACAACCTAACAAACTTTACCTCTCTATAATATAGATAGTCCTAACAATAACACAACGATTTGGTGCAGTCGTCCTGATGTTATGTTGTGTTTGTTTATACAGATATTTATTGTGAACGATTGTGCTGTTGGTACAAGATGTTTTATTAGAAGAAGTATTTAGTTTTTTCTTAGAAAAATAAATAATAAATTCATTAATAACAGCTCAATAATAAATTCACAATGAGACAATTCTTGATGATTGAATGCAATTGATATAATCATATTTTAAATATCAAATATAATATAATTACTTACTTGTATTTCCTGAAAATATATCCTGATCTGGAATTATACTAGCAGCAGCAATAGCGGCCTCATCCAAAACTATAACCTGAAAAAAAATTAACATGAATGAAGCGTTTCTAATGGCTCTTAACAAACACATCGATCTCTATTGGAAACTCATCCTTATAACTAGTTACTAAGAAAGAAGGATTTACCCTCTTTTGTGGGGAAAACTTACACTTTCCTCTACTTCTTGACTAGAAGAAAGACTTACAATAGCAACACTATTGATAACGTGAGGGGACGGTTAGAATACTATTCCTCTTTGCTGCTGGGAGAGCATCTCGTAAGAGCCGAGTAAACCAGCATCCCCTCGGTGGTAGGGGATCTGTTCCCCGACTGGCTTGCGACCACCAGCATGCGAATCCGACCGCCAAGTGTCATAGACGCGTTCCGATCGAGCCGCATGTGAGCCAGACTTACCCCTTCCTTCTCATCCCATTAATGCTATGGATCTAGTGAACTCTGGGGTCTTGCTCAGGGTCCGCTGAAACCGCAGCATTGAATTCTTCGTTCTCCCTCCCCACTCTATCTTCGAGGATGATCTCTTGTTTTGCCGATGTCCATGGGCGATGGTGGCCACTTACCATCTGGTGGACCATCTGCTCGTTTGCACCTTAGCTACCATTAAAAAAATTAAAAAAAGAGTAAGCCATTTAATAAAATATATAATTAAGGGTATCTATTTTAATTTTGGGTTTTAAAATAAATAACATTTTCCAGTATTTGTCTATTAAAGTTTAAAGTCGTTTACAACTTAAGAACAAAATTTGTAATTGACCTAGTTCAGGAAACTAAATTGGGCCACAATATGAACAGCGCTCGAGGCGACCTCTATACAATGATAAGTGTTTGTATTTATTTAGGTTTTGATTTTGCAAAACAAGGCGAGTGTACTGAGAGTTCCTTCCTACTTAACAAATATTACTTTAAATAAGTTTAATACTCGATTCTATTTGATACTTGATATCGGAAGAAAGGTATCGAGAAATACCACGTGTACTCAGTGTAAGCAATGTGAGTGTGTTGCCATGGTTACGAGATTATAATTGTCAATATATGAATATTGTTTCGCAGCTCTCTAATTAGCAATGAGCTGATAGTCTTCAAACGGGTGACCAGATCTTCACAATACATAGCTAAGAACCATCTCGATTAAATTACCTATCAAAAAAACAAAACTTCATCAGAATCTGTCCATTATCTTGGGCGCTACGATGCCTCAAACAAATACATAGATTAAACTTATAACACCCCGTCAGTGTAGTGTTGCTATCATTTAAATGCACTGAAAATTCTAGTTTTATTTTTTCGTTGAATAATATAATAAAAAAACGTTGTCCATTGCAGCAATTAATTAAGTAATGTCGGTTGCTCTGTAGCCACGATGAGTACTGAGAGTTGTTATTTACTGCGTCAACTATATTATCAAATAATAACCCAAATGAAGGAGAAAAATATTCGAAAAAAGGAAACCAGACAGTAAAAAGTGTAGTTGCATTTTTTTTAAAGAATAAAATATCCGTTTGCTTTTGTTAACAATAAAAGAATTATCCGTTGTTTTAGTTTGGCGATATCCAACGACGAAATGGTCACTCAAGAGTGTAGGGTCACGTAAGTGAGAAAAATATTTAAAGATCAAGAGATTTTTTTTTACTGAATAAAAGCTTATATACTTTTCCCATATTTCAAATAGTGTTGCCATATATTTTGTAATTAATTGTGCAGACAAGATCTGATTCTGGTTTCGCTCTCTTTTCTATTTCTTTCATTCTCCATCTCTTATCTCTATTTCTTTATTTATATTTCCTCTCTTTCCTGTTTTCCTTTTCGTTTGCTCTCTTTCCTTTTTCTTTTTATTAACAATAATATTTTCTCCCTTTCTTACTCGCTTCCTCTTCTTCTTTCTCTCTTTCTTTTTTTCAACGATTTTAAAGACTACTATTGAGTGAGAATTACGAATTACAAATTTATATTGTAATTATGTCTTGTCTGTCTACCAGAAGACAACCAAGGGCGCCCGCATAGAAATAATTTAAAAAGTTTCGTTATAATTAATCATGTTGTCGGTTGCCTTAAATTATTCTTCTTAGTCGTCTTCTTCATTACTGAAGGTCGTGTTTTTGAAAGAGCCTCGTCATCAGCCTTATTTATCTCCTTCCACTTCGGCAGGTTATAGGATTCTCTTAGTGTTGCTATGATGGTCACACCAGCGGCTCAGTGATCTGCCACGTGGTCTTTTCCTATCGACCTTGCCTAACACAACAAGCTTATCCAGGTTATCTGGTTTGTGATGGGCGATATAATTTATATAGGAAAGAATTCTTTGGTGACATGTCGTTGAGAGTTTTGTACGTATTCTTAGTTGATTAAAGATTCATTCCATCTTTCTCCAACACCACATTTCCAGTGTGTCAATATTGTTTCTGCTTGATGCTTGAATCGTCCATGTAAGAACCGTCTTAAATGTTTCCTTATAATAATAAAAATGTTAACCTAAACAGTGGAGTAGCTGAGGGGGGTAGGCGGGGGTGGAGCGCACCGAATGTCTTTCACTAAGGGGTGACGCTCTACCGTAAAAATCAGCAGTGCCACTTATAAAAATTCGTAAAACTGTAGCGGATTCGAACAGTTGTGGGATTTCTCGAAAATATCCATGAGCAATCCCCTAATTAGCGACAGTTATGCAGCGAAGATAAAAACAACTAAATTTTGGGGGAATCTCTGATTACAATATCCGCCCAGGTGCCACCCATACTACGTCATTGAACCTAAGACTTCTAGCACTAAATATGTCGAAATTAACCCAGCTACAGTAAATCTTACCTGTATAGTAAGGGTAGTCTCATACGTAATTGCTTATTATCACATTATTTTGATAAATATCCATATTTTTATTTCAATCTCCGATAACCTCCCGGAGGATGTTAAATCAAGTTTCCTGTTTTATTATTTACGCAGCACTGCAACTCTGGAACCTTTTTATTTATTTGTGCTATGACCCCTCGTGAAAGGGATCCCGGTGGAATCCCGAGGGGTAGTTTCGACGTACACATTTCATTATTTTAAAATACATGAACATATACAATATTTATAATAATCTTCTGTTGGTATTTCCGTTATGTTTACACGAGAATTATGTGGAATTATATACATTAGTAATGACATGACTCTGCCGAGATTTTATGCTTCTATCCCGTAACATTTAACTTTTTTGATGGTGTGCGAAATGCATTCGAATCGAAAAGCAAATGTTCCAAATATTCGAGAGGAGAGAGAGGATATCAGAAATACTTAAATATATTAAAATAAAATTAAGACGTTTAGGCTGCGTGTCTACCAAAAATGGGCGAGGATAACCGCAGAGAATCGAAATTTGACCATTAAGTGAGGCTGGGTGAGTAAAGCGATTCTATTGATTCTTAACAAGCGCATACCACACTACGAATCACTGCACATCTCAGGTGGAAACGCAGAATTATATTTCGTAGTAAATCGCAGAATTGTAATAATTAATAATATTTGATCTTCGATAAATTTGTATTGTTCGAATCGTTATTTTATTTTTTTTAATCCGGTTTATATTTAATACCTCTTTAAAATAAGGAGGTTTTAAAATAAAATCCGAATGTAAAATTTAAAAAAAAATCTGATTGGTAGAAAACTTAACAAAGAGAGGGTTTTTTTTATCCCATAAATATTTATGGCTTCTACGCAAAAACTTAAAAATAAATATTTAGTTTGGTATTAAAAGTATAATGATGAAGGCAAAAAAAAATTTCAAAAATACCTTTGGACATTCAACAATTTGTTCTTCCTGCTCAATAATGTTTCCATTCTTCTCATCAACAAACACTTGGTGCCTCAGAGGAAGGAGGTCTATCGCGTTAGCAGCAAGAGACCATAGGTGACCAGCTCCCTGCGACGCTCGCGCCCCCTTGCGGAAGTGGGGGTTGATGGATAAGTTGTGCCTCACAGAGTTCTTCCAGCGCTCGTCGTTCGCTTTGTAGAAGGGGAAGCGATCTCTGGAAGCGAGAGAAATATAACGTTAACTCTATATAACGACAGTTTATAAATTCTTAAAATTGCATTGCAAGTTTTTTACCGACTTTATAACTAAATAATCATACCAAGTTCCTACGTATTGTCTTATATTATACTACCTGCATTTATAGACACTTAAAGCGCACTACATTAGCTATTGATTTGTGAACGATTTTTTTAAAGAAAATTCTACATGCTGGACGACCTAATATTATACCTATAAACTTTATCCCGACATCTAAGAGAGATCGTGAATGTTGTCTAAAGTAGTGTAAGTAATGTAGTTTAAAATACCGTAATGGAATCCCTGATCGATGGCTGAAGGCTCCCTGATCGAAGAACAATAATTTTACGAAAAAATCGTTGCTAATGCTACGCTAATGTTTCATATCGAACCAATGGGTCTAGGATTGGACGCTCGCTTAATTGCTAAAAAATAAAAAAATATATAAAGTTATATTCTTTAATTTTAAGCGGCCCGCCCTCGCCTCGCTTCGATTAATTAAAGCAAAATTATAATCCATATTCCTAAATTATCAATCGATAATAGTGTAACTTATATTTAACCATTATTTTATGTATTACTAGCTGAACCGTCAAACGTTGTTTTGCCATATAAATTTTTAAAAAAATTGGGGTGGGCCACCCTTATCACTTAGGGGTATAAAAAATAGATGTTGACCGATTCTCATACCTCCCCGATGTTCAAACAAAATTTCATTAAAATCGGTCAAGCCGTTTCAGAGGAGTATTGTAACTAACATTGTGACACGAGAATTTTATATATAAGATTTATAGTTGAAAAGAGAAAGACAGAGAAGACAACGAGATAAATAAGATAAATAATGAGAAAGTGATAAAAAAAGAAAGAAATGTTGAAAGAGAGAGAAATAGAAATCAGTGAAAAGACATAGAATAAAGAGACAGAGAATGAAAGTAAAAGAAAGGTCAAAATTAAATAGAGAAAAGAAGAGAAAAGAGACGAAAATATTGTAGATTTCTATGAAAGAATTTTTAAAATGCGATCAGTACAAAATAATGGCGATATCCAATTAAATGGCAACACTACATGAACTATTTCACTCAGAAATAGTGTAGTGTAGCTAGTATATATAGTGTGGATGTGAATAAACTTACAAACACCAGATTAGGAAACAAACACCTGGATGTACTGAAGCATAACAATCAATAAATAGAGCAGGTGAAGTCAGGTGCGGAGTGCGGAGTGTGACCGGATATTGGTAATGCTTGGGGTGATCGCGATCGACCCTGTGCTGGTGCCTGGCACCGCCCGGCTTGACACACTAACTGGTGGGGACGGGATTGAGTGAGATTGGACTAAACAAACATTCATAAATGAAGAAAAACGTGCACCTATACATGAACGCTATGAAAAATGTTCCAAAATTTATTAACTGACCGCTTGCTGCTGACCCGACAGACGTCGTCCTGTCTTAACTATGAATATTGAATTTGATTTGGCTGTCAAAAGCTTACAATAAAAAAGTTAATATAATCGTTAAGATTTCTTAAATTTTCTAATTTTCTGCTCAACTCTTTTAATTTTTTCTTCCATACCTTCTCCTGACAATAACAAACTCGACAAATAAGAAATTAGCTAAATCGGTCCAGCCGTTTACGCGTGATGCCGTGACCAAGGGAAATAGGGATTCATTTATATTTGTGGTGTGTTGCACGTCATTATTGCTGATTTGTCACTCTGTTTTTCATCACTAATTATATCTTGATACACAATCAGCGTCAAAAATAACCCTACCAAATCATCATAATCCATTCATGGCATTCACCGTTAAAGCAAGTGACATTTAATTGCTTAAAACACACATAACTCAGAGGTTTGTTCCCAAGATCGACATCCCGAGTAAGATACCGATGTCTGAACCACTATCTTTGCAGTTCAACCCTACCAAATAACACCCAATTGATCATTTGGGTTTACTTTTAATTTAGCTGTAATACTAACGGGTAACGGCTTGAATAACCGCAAACAATTCTAGGATGTAAAAATTGGGGAGTATCATATATTCGGTAGATATTCTGGTTAGTTATCGACAGATATCTCCGTATATATTTCGGTGGTTGTTATCTAGATATCAGGAAGTAAAAGTATACTGAAGAATATTCTGAAATAATGTGCAAAGGAGAGTGAAGAAGAACTTAAGTAATTTGTATGAATTTAGATAAATTACAACATATTAACAACAAAACAAACTAATATTATAATTTCGAAAGTAACTTAAGAAACGTAGGTAATATTTTAATACACACTAAACAAACGATACTGGGATTTAATATACTACTCACGCCATCTATTGTGGGATAGATGCTCTGTTAGTTTTGTTGAAATTTAGTATAGATATAGACTGGAGGTTGGGGAACCAAATAGGCTATGTTTTAATGCGAAAAATGTGATCGAAGGGTTTGAAATAGGGGACGAAGTGCACGTTGAGGTGTGATTTCGTTGTATTCAGAATAAGTTGGAATTAGTCATATATATTAAAATGTAAAATTAACCTTAATTAAATCTAAATATATGTGGTAAATCGCATTCGGATGAAACCGGGACCGGTTAACTAGTAATATAATAAACATAAAACAGTATCTGATAAAACAACAATGGTGTAGAGTATGGACGTTATTTACAACAGATTGCAGATAGCAATAGAGCCATAGAGGCAATGCTGGTACTGCCGGAGTAATAATCAATTTTAATACTTGTTACGATAATGGATAACGCTGTTATACGCTACAACGAGTACACAGATAATATATAATTAAATTACAATCTCTCTTATCCTCTTATTCACTATTATATATTCATACTAGTAACCTCCGACGTCGAGTCGACAATCGCTATATCCCCTATTTAAACCCCTTAAGCTTTTTTTCGCGATAAAACGTAGCTATACCCTTTCCAAAGATCTAGTCTATCTCTGAACCAAATTTCATCTAAATCGATTCAGTGGTTTAAGCGCGAAAGCCGTAAAAGACAGACTTTTATAATATTAAGATTTATAATATTAAAGTTGGGATTACAAATTTTTTAAACTTTAGCATTTTGAATATTACTTATCCGTAACTTATGGAATCCATCCATTAAAATAACTCTATTTTCAAGAATTTAGGAGTACTAAACGTTGATTAATTCAAACATGAGGAACAGAATCACTGATCATCAAAAAATTAACCTAGTGGTAAATCATTTTTGGTGACAAAAAAATTACACAAAAGTGATTTGCTATGCAATACAGTGCATTATAAAACGCCTAAAAACTCATAAAGTAATTTATTGTATTCGAATTTAGATAAATATTATGATATATTAAAGGAAAAAAGTCTTCAAATACGCTAAAAAAGGCATAATTTTAAAATAAATAAATATTCAAAATATTTCGTTTATTATTTTATGACTTGTTAAAAGAAAAATAGGTATTATTTTTCCTCATCGAAGTGAGAAATCTTAGGGATTTAGGAGGGAGAAATTACAATCATGTAATTTAGAAGTGGTTCCAGATTAATATTCAATTTTCATTAGTTGTATCGATAACAACACAGGCGATACAGCGTTAAACGTTCCGATAACAATATTGTTTGTTTTACGGTCCGATAAATAGGTAAATCCTAAATGATAAGGATATCACGCTGATTACTAGTAATTGGTGAATGAGGGGACTGAGCGTTATATTGGATGTATATTTTATTTGATACTATAATAGTTAAAGTACAATAAACTTAGTAATTATTACCAACTAGCCACCCGGCTTCGCACGGTTTCTTACTCTACTAAATTATGTATGTATTATACATGTAAACCTTCCTCTTGAATCACTCCATCTATTAAAAAAAACCGCTTCAAAATTTGTTACGTAGTTTTAAAGATCTATACTAGCGAAGGATGTGTTTGTTAAGAACCAATAGAATCGCTTCATTAGATACACTGAGCGAGGATAGGTGAATCTCTACGCATCTTCACTCATCTCTGGTAGAAACGCAGCCTTAAACAATATAATTAAAACAAAGTATGTAGGTTGCTCTTAGAAAATACTCTTATGAATAAACTTTAGCATACATTGCTCCCCAGTGGTTGAGACTTCAAGTCTTACTCGGGAGGTCCGAGGTTCGATCCCTCACACAGGTACACACCTCTGACTCTGAGTTATGTGTGTTTTAAGCAATTAAATATCACTTGCTTTAACGGTGAAGGAAAACATCGTGAGGAAACCTGCACTCCTGAGAGTTCCCTAAAAGTTCTCAAAGGTGTGTGAAGTCTGCCAACCCGCACTGGGCCAGCGTGGAAGCCTCAGAATGAGGAAGGTATTAGGCCATAGTCCAGGCCTAATACCTTCCTCATTCTGAGGAGGAGACCCGGCTCAGCAGGGGGCCATTGAAGGGTCGTTCATCCATTGCTCGCTGACGACTTGCTGCGAATCTATCAGAATAGAGCTTTATATAATTTCCCCTTAACTTATTCTTTCTAAATGTCTATTGTACGGCACTTAAATCACCATTTTTTTTAATATAGCCTATGTTACCCGGAAAGGATGTAGCTTTCTATCGGTAAAAGATTTATCAAAATTAGTTTAGTAGTTTTAGAACCTATTCGCAACAAACAAAAAATAAAATCTTTCCTCTTTATATAATAGTATAGATGTGGATGTGGAAAACTTGTCAACAAAATACAGTCCCAATAATTGAAACAGTATATTTCTTTATACATTTACAGAAATTCTCTATAAGTCAGAGATTTCCCTTCCTACGCAAATAGGCAATTACTTACCATAAAAAATATAAGAAACAGTCGCAGCCATTAGAGAAACGTTGATATTTCTTATTCCCAAGAAATGATTATGCATCAAAGCAAAGAGCTGAAACAATACTACTTAGAGGAGCTTAGACTCTTCTTACATTGTTTATAGCGTTTTTAATTCAAAACCTTTCCTAGTACAGCAAATGTTATAAAGGCAGAAATCTAGTATAGAAATTAGAAAAAATCGATTTGAATAAAAGACGTCTTTAAGCCTACATGTTGGTCACAAGTACAAGGCACTGCTTAGGTTCTTGTCGTCCTGTCGATGGCGCAAGTAGCAGTATCTACGTTGCGTTTACCTAATACTCCATTCAATATACCCTCCTACACCCTCTCTTTCTCTTTCTCATTTCTCCGATTATTTAATAGATTTTGATAAAACTTAAATTAAAGCCATTTTATTTTCACTTAAAACTCATACAAATAAATAAAATTGGAAAGTTTGTTTGTACTATTAAAATAATCGCTTTTTACTACTAACGTGCATATTGATGCATATACCATAACAACATTTTTTAGAATTTTTGTCTGTCTGTTTGTTCCGGCTAATCTCTGAAATGGCTGAACCGATTTTGACGGGACTTTCACTGGCAGAAAGCTGATGTAACAAGGAGTAACTAAGATTATTTAACATCTCGCTCCGACTCATAGGTGCCGAGCTACACGAGAACGAAGTCGCGCGGTTCGGCTAGTGGTACATATACAAAAAACAACATTTTTTTTTTTTTACAATTTTTGTCTTTCTGTCTGTTTGTTACGGCTAATCTCTAAAATGGCTGAATCGATTTTGACGGGACTTTCACTGGCAGATAGCTGATGTAACAAGAAGTATCTTAGGCTATTTAACATCTCGCTACGACCCACAGGAGCAGAGCAACATGGGAACGAAGTCGCGCGGGTCGGCTAGCCTGATATGTAATGATGATATTATTTACAGAAAATTTTCTCTGGTTTACAAGTCTATCAGAATTTTTTTTTTTTTAAATAAATAAAAATTAAATTAATTTACTGATATATATTTTAGTACACTGGAATAATGGTTTTCTAAAAGCAATTTTCTAATATTCAACTTAAGTTTTCAGTATATATGTGACATTATTAAGTTTTCGCGAAGTTTTGTAAATTAAGTAAGAATAGAGGTTACAACAATAAGTTGGCATACAATTTCCGACACAAAGGAGACAAAGGAGCTACAATAATACTAATGTTATATTATCATCTGCTTTGTTAACATAATTTCATATGAGCGATGACTGGCTTACTGAGATTTTGCAGTTCTGTGAATCTAAGGAACTTTCATAGGTTTTTATTTATCTTTTCACTAGTCGACCCGTCTCGCCAATTTACCACGTGTTATATATGACTAATTCCCAAAAAAATAACGGCAATGCAGCACGACATGCACTTTACCCCCACGCCGATAGATGGCGTATGAGCGCACTTAATTACTTTGTATGCTTAAGTATGTTTTTCGCAATAAAACATAGCCTATGTCCTTCCTCAAGCTCTACTTTTTCTCTGTATCATATTTCATATAAATCGCCCCGTGAGGGGACGGGATAGAATACTATTCCCCTTTGCCGCTGGGAGAGCATCACGTAAAAGCCTTAACCCAGCACACCCTTGGTGGTAGGGGATCTGTCAATCTCAATGATTTAAGTCTGATTGTGTAACAGACAGAAAAAGCCAATTATCAGTTTCATTTGTTTAGTTTGTATTCTTGAGTATTTCCTACGATTCTTAAGTGTTACTTTCAAAATTATAATATTAGGTATGAACTCAGTGTCCATAGGAAACAGTACATCGATTTGAAATTTACAGAATTTTTATTATTTTTAAGCTAGAAAGCAGTAAGGCATCATAAAGACAAGAAAAAAAAATGTTTCAATATTTTGGAAACTCAAATAGATCATTTTCTTGACCATCATATTATGTAAACTTAGACTTTAATCTAAACCCACCTGAAATCTCATAACCATCTAGATAAGAAATGTAAAATTTCAAACAACAATAAGAGAAACACAAATTACAAAACATATAATCATACACACATCAAACATTTATAATTCTGCGCAATAAAAAAAAAATAAAAAATGGGAGGCAGTTATAGGTCTCTTGCAAGCAATCCTACCTTTGTCTTATTTATTTATTTAATATTATATTGTTCTCTGTTTTATCTATTGTATTCTAATATATATTTTTTTAAATGCTTTCAAACAAAATGATAGTGAATAATGATATTCTCCACGACATCTTGTTATTCAACCATTACTGAGCTATTTATCACTCTTATCCAGGTTTTTCTGAAATGTTCTGATATAGAATAATTTATCAAAGACCCAATCTACAAAATGCGTCATGTTAAAAATATAGTTAGCTAATTTTTATCCCGATAAGTTATTCCGTCGGTACATTTCCCCGGGGCGATGTAAAAGTGTCAACGTGAGCAACGCAGTATGAAAACGAGATAGAAATAATAAATCATGGCAAAACACTCACACCAATATCGTATAGGTAAAGCCTTTTATAGTCCTCTCTTTCTCTAGCACAGAGGTTCTCAAAGATAATTGACCCATTAAATTCACAAGTCTACAATGTTTTCATCTAGAGGTTCTACGATTAATTTTGATAGATTTTGTTTACCACTTTTTTTTTCAAAAAAAAAAAACAGTAAAAGTAGTGAAGCAAGTTTACAATGTGTTTTATTTAGAGGTTCTACGACTAATTTTTGATAGATTTCATTTAGGTACCACGTTTTTTTCAAAAAAAAAAAAAGTAAAAGTAGTGAAGCCTAAAAGCTAATGTAGTAATAATATAACTCAAAGAAATGTAAGAGAGGAGTTTTTTTGAAAATATTGAGAGGTTCGTCGGTGTATAGAAGTGTAAAATAACCTGAAATATTTTATTCTATAAAATAGAAGAGAGCAGTAATATATTATTCCTTTTACGTAGCAAGATGCCATTCATCAAGTTCCAGCCTTCTTGGAACTTGAAACTGGTGAAAAATTTAACTTACAAACCTGCTCCAGTAACTTACCTCAACGCTCAACACTACTGCAATGCAGGAATGTTCATGTACATCGATTTATTATTAAAATATTCATAAATACACTAAATATTAAAAATCAGTATTTTATAGGTCTTACTAATATTATAAATGTGATGTTTGTTAATCACGCAAAAACGGCAGAACGGATTTTAAAGCTACTTTTTATCCTGGAAAAAAATATAGATCTTGCGGATAAAAATAAAATATTCATTGAACACATGAATATTTTTATACATTTTTTTTTGTAATTAAATAAAACGTTTCCAAAAAATCTCCTTTTTGGATTTTTACTAGAAATATCAAAGATCAATATACAATAATTAATTTTCTATAAATATCTACAATTATCTGTTAACAAAAAACAAATGTATATCTATGAATAATTTATAAATCTTAAGTAAGCACGTTTCTGAAACGTGACGACAATAGATGTCTTTCTAGAAATATCGGGGGTCGAATTAATAGCCTGTCTGTGATTTATAAATTTTAAACTAAATCTTTCTTTGATATTAGTAGAAAATAATTAAATTAAAAAACTTACGAAATCCAATGATAAATAGCAGAAACAGTCAATTCTCCATTCTCCCTTAACGCTCGTTCAATTAATTCTGGATACGTGTAGGGTGGCTTCTTGAACTTTGCTCCATCTTCAATGACCTTTGGTTCCTCAGGTTCGTCCTCAGGCACCTTCACATTCACGATCTCGTCCAACCTGAAGTTGAGTAGCCAGGCAAGGCTGGCGCAGTCGTTATCTTCATTATGCTTGTATTTTCTGCGTCTAAACTTTTTATCGTGAAGCATTCTGGTTGCCATCTTGTCATGGCTGTCAATGAGCCGGCAGCGGCGGTGGCAGTGAGTCGCTGGGGTTTGGTTTTGGAACGCTCGTGCCAGCCAGCGCTATCTCCGCGTTGATATACCACCTCCATGCTACCATTTGGATTTATTTATTATTTAGAAAAATTGCATTTTACATTACATAAAATACTAGCCTACTCGTCCTCATTTCAGTGATATATACATATATGCAGTAAAAGATTTTAATAAGAATGCATAATTGTTGATAATGTGACCAATAATCATAAATCATGACTTTTTGTGACTTAAATATAAAAGTTAGAGACATGCTGTCGCTAACTTTTTTGTAGGCATTATCAAGCTTAACAACTTTTCTCTAGAACTCAATCATATATCTCTCATCGTTAAGGCAGCGTTCGTAAGAAACGTTTTCTCCGACTTACTTTGAAAATCCGACTACCACGAAAGTCTTTTTATTTTTCGGGTTTATATACAGCCTATGACATTCACGAATATTGTGGCTTTCTATTGGTTAAAGAATTTTCAAAATCGGTTCTGTAGATCCAGAAATTACCCTCCACAACCTCACTAACTTTATCTCTTTATAATATTAGTATAGATGACAGATCAAATGTCAATCAGAATCAATATTTCATTTACAAAATATTACCGTTATGGAACCCTACTTGTTACGAATATAAAACCAAGTCCTACGTCGCGTCAGCCTATCTGTCTGTTCGTAACAAACTCAAAACTCGAAAAATCAAGTGAAATTGTAGAGTACTAAATTCCACACGGAATTGCGGATGTGCTAGTTCAGTTAAATCCAAATTTATTATTAACATTACCCCAACATTTAAGAAATTTATCAGACTTATTTGTCTAAATAATATATGGATGCTTTTGATGAGTGAATCAACTGAAAGTTTAGAGTGGCTTCCTGTATCCTTTTTTAGTTTAAAAATTAAATTATAGGGGGCGCTACTAAAGAAAGAGTCTTTCTGTTTTATAGCTAAAATTAGCTAAACTTATTTTTTTATTTATATGTTTTAAAGATTTCCACGTTTAAGCATTTTCAACCGACTTAAAAAATAAAAACGGGAGTTATCAATTATTAGTATTTTTTTATGTTTGTTACCTCAGAATCTATGAACCGAATTGTAAAATTCTTTTCGTATCTGAAATGATGTGCTTTTTTTGTTGTTTTTTTTTAAATATGACTTACAGATTGATCCAATTTTTTTCAAAATTTTCGTCTTCGATTCGATTGGTACCGATTTCAAAAATAAAAATTATTGTTCTAATAATGTAAGGCTTATAAATAACCAGTCGTCGTTCCGGCTTCGCCCGGGTGCAATTTACCACGTGTATTTAGCCGTAACCGCTATGTCCCTGCATTTTGAATCTGTAATATCTTCGAAAAAATTTATTTAAATTTCATGCTGTAAAGGGCCATATTGATCTATATTAAATGCACAATGTATTTAAGGTACCTAATCGGATACGAATTAATGCTGTATTGTTTAAAAACGCTTCGTAAATAAGCCGTTATTTCTAGTAAAAAGTGAAGGATAAAAAATGGTTATTGTGGTTTATCCCTAAGAGATAGACATATACTATCGCAGACTTTTTTGTAGACTTTTTTAAGGTGTATAATACTGTAGTACATTATTTTGATCTATCTCGTAGGGTTCAGCCAGCATTTGCAATCTACGCACATTAGAAATCTCTGAAATTATCAGAGTTACTCTATTATAATATACACGTATTATACATATTATAAACCTTCCTCTTAAATCACTTTATGTGTAGTTTTCAAGATTTAAGCATACATAGGGACAGACAAACAGTGGGAAGCGACTTTGTTTTATACTATGTTGTGATGAAATTATTTTTTACTTTTTAGTGCATTTTTTAGTTTGAAAACGGTTAAATTTTTTGTAAAAACGGTTAAAAATGGTTTATTTAAAAAATAATAATTAACGATCTTGAGTCGAAGAATATATCTATTCTGAATACTTTTTGAAGTCTTTAAATTATAATGTATTGATCCATGTTTGCGAACACTGCATAAAACATCAATACAGTGTTTATCAGAAAATCCGCGAGATCCGCGTCCAAGCTGCAAATTGAAAAAGTAATTGAATTTAACAGTACTCTAAATCCGCTGCAGTACTCACTGTTTGCTTTTAATTGTTGCTATCTTTATTTAATAACTCCATGTTGGTTTTCCTACTGTTGTCAAGTGGTAAAGATGTCCTTTAGCAGTTTAAATACTTAATGCATTTTGTCTTAGTCGAGTGATTCACAGTTCATTAGATTTTTAAGTTTTTATTTCTTAAATTTTCTCTCGACGATTTGACATCATTCATGAGATTAACAATACTATTGGATTGGAATTGTATTATTTATCATCATCATCATCATCACGACCCTTTAATGGCCCACTGCTGTCGGGTCTCCTCCTCAGAATGAGGAGGGTATTAGGCCATAGTCCACCACGTTTGCCCAGTGCGGGTTGGCAGACTTCACACACCTTTGAGAACTTTGAGGGTACTCTCAGGAGTGCAGGTTTCCCTTCACCGTTAAAGCAAGTGATATTTATTTGCTTAAAACACACATAACTCAGAGTCAGAGGTGTGTGCCTGTGGGATCGAACCTCGATCCTCCCGAGTAAGACTTGAAATCTCAACTACTGGGCCATCACTGCTATTGTTCATTTTGTTATAATTCCGATTGTTTTCTTTAAGTCTATGTTCTGATGATGGATTTCTAATAGAAACAGATATAGGGCTAACTGACTCTAATGTTGGTTATTTTGTAGTCAGCTTCAGCAGCAGTAAGATCCGTCGGCCATTTTGAAACTGGAAAGATGGTGCTTGAGATATCTAAGCTACGAGTTTAACTGATTGATGATTTTTACCCGACTACGGCGAAGGAAGGGTTAAGATTTTGGCAGTCTATGTATGTATGTATGTATATTTGTATGTTCCACCCTAGTGCCTAAACTACTGAACCAATTTTCATGAATGAGGTGTCAATAGATTTGTAATAATGGCGCGGGTGACATAGGATGAAACAAGAAACTAATTCAGATAGCAACCCAAAAATTCATAGGTATAAAAATGGTCAGGGTAGAACCGTGGTCGCATATACCGACTATGATTTGGTATATATATATGACTAGCTTTTACTGCGATATTGAGGTATGTAGTTATATTAGAATACAGTATATGGACTTTTGTAGACATATTTAATAGTTTTATACCCCCATTTTAAAGGGGGGTCCTTTAGGGATGATTTTCGAAAAAATATTTTACTTGTGTTTCATGATTTTCAATGAAGAACCTTTATACGGAATTTCATTCAAATAACTTCAAAAACGACAAAGTTCATACTAACTTTGCACCCCCGTTTTACCCCCTTAGGGGGTGAATGTTTTAAAATTCTCCTTCTTAGTGCTCCCCTATTTTATAAAAATACAACATTTTGTTGAAATAAATATCTTTGAAAATCAGAGAATTTTCATACTAATTTTGCACCTCCCCTTTTACCCCGTTAAGGGATGATTTTCAAAATAATATTTTATATTTTACACGTGATTTTCAATGAATAAACTTTATACTGAATTTCAATTGAATAACTTCAAAAACGGCAAAGTTTCATACTAACTTTGCACCCCCATTTTACCCCCTTAGGGGGTGAGTTTCCAAAAATACTTTCTTAGTGCTCCCATACGTTATAAAAGGAACCCCTGTGCAAAAGTTCAAGTTTCTAACCCTTATAGTTTAGGCCCTGCGTTGATATGTTAGTCAGTCAGTCAGTTTCTCCTTTTATCTATATCTATACTAATATTATAAAGAAGTAAGATTTGTATTTTTGTATTTTTGTATGTAACGAATAAACATAAAAACTACTGGACCGATTTCAAAAATTCTTTCACCATTAGGAAGCTACATTATCCCTGAGTAACATAGGCTATATTTATTACAAGAAAAAATTAGAGATCCTTAGGAAATCTCACGAAAACCAACCCAAGGTGCCAAAAAATTTGCCATAAACTATCTTTCATCGCATGCGCTGCAAAAAGTATTGATGATAGAACAAAACAATGTTCTACAATATTATAGAACGTATCAATATCTACAAAAAACTCCGCGAGACCATATGTCCAACTATTATAGTTACGTCACTAAAACTACTTTTTTACATTTTAAAAGTTGATAAAAATGCCTATCAAAATCAGACCATGTTTTCTATAACTTTGTATTAATCCTTATCCAAATAAATTATTTCGTATTCAAGACTATTTCAATACCTGTAAATTACTTTTTGAATTATTAAAATCGGACTTTCCATTCAAAAGATATTATGAAATTAAAAATATCAATATAAACAAAAAATACACGCCGACGCGACGGGCCAGTGTAGCGACGCAGCGCAGCGAGTAAAGCGGCAAGAGAGGGGGCACCGAAATGCGGGATTTTAAAATAAAATATTTTTAAAAATAATATTCCACCCGCGCGAAGCCGGGATGGGCCGCTAGTATATTATATAGATTAGAAAACAATGAAATAGGAATTATTTTTTTGAATTATAAATAACTAGGGGCCCGTCCCGGCTTCGCACGGGTGGATAATTTTTTTTTAACATTTTGGCTCCCGCATTCTGTCGCTCCCTCTATCGCCGCGTTACTCGCTGCGCTGCGAGGCACGCCACACCGCGCCGTCGGCCCGTCTGGGATTATTTTTTATTTATCTTGATATTTTTATTTCGTAATATCTTTTGACAGGAATGTCCGATTTCAATAATTCAAATAGTAATGAACAGGTATTGAAACAGTCTTCATTACGAAATAATTTATTTGGATAAGAATTAATACAAAGTTATGGAAAACATGGTCTGATTTTGATAGGCATTTTTATCAACTTTTAAAATGTAAAAAAGTAGTTATAGTGACGTAACTATAATAGTTGGACATATGGTCTTGCGGACTTTTTTGTAGATATTGATACGTTCTATAATATTGTAGAACATTTTTTTGTTCTATCATCAATACTTTTCGCAGCGCATGCGATGAAAGATATTTTATGGCTAATTTTTTTGCACCTTGTGTTGGTTTTAGTGAGAATTTCTGGGGATCTCTAATTTTTTCTTGTAATAAATATAGCCTATGTTACTCAGGGATAATGTAGCTTTCTAATGGTGAAAGAATTTTTGAAATCGGCCCAGTAGTTTTTATGTTTATTCGTTACATACAAAAATACAAATCTTTCCTCTTTATAATATTAGTATAGATATAGATGACCACTATTTTGATATCTCTCGTTACTAAGCAATGACGTAATTTTTGTGGATAAACGTGGCGGGGAAAAATAACCGCCATTATTATTTATAGTAAACCAATTACAATTTGAAATCAATATATGAACGATCACTGTAAAAAAACTGACTACTTTTAATAGAGATAATACTTTAAGCTAATTAGAGCTATTAGGGTTTCATTTGCTAAGCTTTAAAGTGTACGGCTCTGGTGCTGGTAGTGGTAATGTGGCGTGAAGCAAAGTGGCCGCTCTTCCGCTGGCCAGAGTGGTAACAAACAGACGCAACGTTTGAACGCCTCATTGCGACCTTATCGACTATGCAGATTACTAAACTTACCGAAATACTCTAAATTGCTTCAAATTTCTGCTATTTGTACTAAATTGGTGAGGTGAAGTTATGTAGGAGTAGTTTGGAATAGAATGCTGTCTGTATGCAAAATCAAACCTCGAAATTGTTTAAAACGCCTGCTCATAACTCCAAAATGTTTACAAAGTCGTTTACTGTACAGGCCATAACACTTTGGAACAATTTACCACATAGCATAAGGTTATCAAAACCTTTACACATTTTCAAGAAATCTCTTAAAGACTTTTATCTTCTGTCGGAAAATCGATGATGACAGTTAAGTTATTTATGTATGTATCTGATCTTTAAGTATATTTAATTTGTATATTTGTATTGATATTTATTAGTGTATTATAAGTATTTATGATATCTATAATATATATATATGCAGTTATGTTTATGTATTAGAATTTAGATATTTGTATTTAGTTTATGGTTGCACCACCCTATACCCTTCTCTAGTAAAATTTTCCTAATCTAAAGGTTGTCTGGAAGAAATGGCTATTTAGCCATAAGACCGCCTGTTGTTTAGCCACTATTTTAGTTGTAAAATTTTTTTTTTTCCTGTATCGTGTGGTGTGCAATAAAGAGTAAATAAATAAATAAAATAAATAAAACAGCACACATAATTTTAATGGGACTTACCTTGCAAAATAGAGGAGTGATAAAGGAAATATAGAAGCAGATTTTTGTTATAAATAATAAAATTGCATAGAAACTGTCTTCATTTTAAAGTAAACATGTGACGCCATACTCCACAGTAAATATATTACCATAATAGATATTTCTATAAATTTATATGTTAATCCAGGTAATGAAATAGCTGTATCACAAATTTCATTGAAATCTGTTCATCCGTTTTTGCGTGATTGAGTAACAAACATCTAAACGTCCAAATATACAAATTTACTCATTAATAATATCAGTAGGATAAAACTAGTACGATTTACTACAAATATTTACTACAAACTCGGATCAAGAAGTCATTAATATATAAAGCATATAATGTACAGGATTACTTAAATGATGAGAATGCTTGGAATCTAAGTGACGTTGACTCTCAAGCTAAATCATTTGTATAACAGACTATGTAAACATGGCTTTTTGAAAAGAGCGACTGTTGAGTTTCTGGCCGGCTCTTCTCAACAGAAAACTGCTTTCCGAGCTGGTGGTAGCTTCAGATAAACTAACTGACCGACAAATTTTTGACGTTTCAAAAGTACTTTTAAAAAAAGTTTAATAAATAATTTTGATTTGATTTGATTAATATTTTATTTAAGCATCGACATAATATTTATAGTGGGCACGCCTTTCACGGGAGTCCATTGATAAATTGGCGAGTCTCCGTCTACCCATTTTTCAACGTATAGAAACATTGCCGGGTCGGCGCCATAGTTTTTCCATACCATTAGTTACTGAGTCCACTATCACCCCAATACATTTTTTATGTGAGAAATACATTTATATATACCCCTTAAAGGGTTATGTGAGACTCCCAGCCATAAACGCTGGACTACCGCACTAAAACCCACTACCGACCATGCCGTATGTTAATGCCGCAGGAACGAATTAGCATGATACTGCGGATGCCTAACGCCGCCCATAGGCTCCCTTTACCAAGCAGCAAGAGAAGAGCGAAGGTCGAACACCCCTCACCAACCGTCTCGTCCTTGCGCGCCCTACTATGCCAAGCTGTTGCAAGCCCCCCCTGCAATACAGCCACTGACCATTGCGCCTACGCGCCCTGGCCCAGAAAATGGTAGTTCGCTACGGCTCTGCGCACGCCTTCCAAAGGTCAGGGTCACTATTGAACCGTATTTGAAAAATACATACAATAATAATAAAAAATGTAGTAAAACTGAAATACTTACCTCAGTTCAAAAATTGGAAATTTTTGTATAAATTTGACACAACATTTAGACCACAAAAATGACAAACAGGCAAAATAAAAAATATATAGGTACCACCTATATCAATTTTTATATTCTCCAGTATTCTTTTCATACATAAAACTCAATCAAAACGACTAATGAATAGAATTAAATTCGTCGCCCTGCGCCCTTTAACAAGATACACTTGATTTTTGTCAGTTTTGATTGAGTTCGTTGGGATAAGTTGATTATTTTATATGACGCTTGATATTTTTAGCAAGAAGACATAAATAATCTGCATCTTTTTTACTTTTTATTAAAATCAATAATAAGCTCTCTTAAAGCTATCGAGTTGAAATTACAGCACGTTGGAATCAAAAAAATTATATCATTTATACTTAACTAAGGTAAAAAAAGTAAGGCTAAAATGAATTAATAAAAAGACGTTATTTACAAAACTGTCTGAATTCTCTTTTATAAAATATTGATTTTATACATAAATTAAGTACAAAAAATAAAATTTTAATTTTGATAAATTTCTTAAGTCAGCAGTGACCTATCTATATCTATACTAATATTATAAAAAAGTAAGATTTGTATTTTTGTATGTAACGAATAAACATAAAAACTACTGGACCGATAACTAGACTATATTTATTAAAAGAAAAAATTAGAGATCCCCAGAAAATCTCACTAAAACCAACCCAAGGTGCAAAAAAAATAGCCATAAAATATCTTTCATCGCATGCGCTGCGAAAAGTATTGATGATAGAACAAAACAATGTTCTACAATATTATAGAACGTATCAATATCTACAAAAAACTCCGCGAGACCATATGTCCAACTATTGTAGTTAAGTCACTATAACTACTTTTTTACATTTTAAAAGTTGATAAAAATGCCTATCAAAATCAGACCATGTTTTCCATAACTTTGTATTAATTCTTATCCAAATAAATTATTTCGTAATGAAGACTGTTTCAATACCTGTTAATTACTTTTTGAATTATTGAAATCGGACATTCCAGTCAAAAGATATTACGAAATAAAAATATCAAGATAAATAAAAAATAATCCCAGACGGGCCACCGGTGCGGTGTGGAGTGCCTCGCAGCGCAGCGAGTAACGCGGCGATAGAGGGAGCGACAGAATGCGGGAGCCAAAATTAAAAAAAAAAATTATCCACCCGTGCGAAGCCGGGACGGGCCTCTAGTCTTAAGTATAAAGTGGCGACGTGAGGCAAGAGCAATTTCGTGACCGTGAAAAGATAAAGATTTTCACGAGATTATTTCCATCCTAATAGAGCGTGAATTTACAATCTGATAACGTTATAAAAAATAACTATTAAATAATAAATTTAAATTACCCCCGACTGAAAATCTAATTTATTTATACAGTCGCCAATTAACTCAAACAACATTATTGTTAAAATTATCAATATAATAATATTGTGAGGCAGCTCTCAAGTTGGAAATGAGCTGATAGTCTTTAAACTGATGAGCAGATCTGCACAAAACATAGCTAAGGACCATTTCGATTAAATTACCTTTCAAATAAATAAAACTTCATCACAATCAGTTCAATGTCTTAGGCGCTACGATGCCGCAGACATACACAGATAAACACGTTAAACTTATAACACCTCATTGTTGTAGCGTCGGGAGTGAATAATAGACAAAATTTCGTCTTATATATCTTGTTCTTTGAAATGTATGTCTGTATGTGACAAGCTTAAATTAAATGAAGCTGCATTTCAAGCTTTGTTTGTAAAAATAATAATATTTACTTAACGCAAAATATAACTGAATGCATTCTATCAGAGCACTAACAGTAAAATGTAACCAAACATTGTTTATTTTCCTAAATACTCGCTGTTTCCTGGATCTATTTGTGGAGCACTTATTCCAGCAGGTAGTGTGGTTTGTTTTATCCTTATATATCCTATCCTTTCTACAAGTTCGTTTGCATGGGCTTCGTTAATAAATTCAGAAAGAAATCAATATACGATACCAATATAACCTTTACTAAACATAATGTAGTACAATAGACTAGCTAAGCCCTTAAATAGTGTCTGGAGTATATTGTCAAGTTTATTTTGTTTTCAGCCATTTTTTCATATTATTTTCGATGTAGGTAATAATCTATAGTCATCGACAGATAACTTAGAAAATTAATATTGTCAAAGTCTTACAACAAAAGGAACGTCTTTTCTTATTTATTCTGTTAAAATTCATATTTGTGTCTGGAAAATTCTGAAATCAATTTTAGAATCAAAGATTTTGGATTATAGATGAAAATAAAATTCAAAATTTAAATGTTATATACACAAACTTGAATTTTGATTCTATTTTCAATTCTTAATCCAAAAATTATGAATCGGTTACTTAATCACAAATTTGGGGGGCGGCAGAAGAAAATGCAAAGGAGCATGTTAGGAATTAAACAAAAAGAAAAAAATAGCAATAAAAGAATTAACGAAAAAATTAAGCTTATACACATAATAAAAAGAATACGATTACTAAAATGGAATTGGGCTGGACATGTCAGTAGAATGAATGATAATCGATGGACCAAACGGATTACAGAATGGATACCTAGATATAATAACAGAAGAGCAGGGCGCCCGAGGAAAAGATGGAAACACATTTTTGTAGGAAAGGGGGGAGCAAATTGGATGACGAAAGCTAGAGACAGAATTCTTTGGAAAACGATGGGGGAGGCCTACAGCGAAGAGGCGATTTCTACTTAAAGGGCGTAAATTATTCAAAGGAAGAATAACACTATTAAATAAAAAAAAAAACAAGAAATATAATAATATGTATACATTAAACTCACTGGGTTAAGTTAAATTGTTTAAGGTTTATATGTAGTGTAATCTAAGTAATAGAATAAAGGCTTATTTTATTTTAATTTTTAATCACACATTAATAATCAAGCTCAATACGAAATCTTTTTATTCACCATCATCACGACTTGTCAATGGCCCGCTGCTGAGCCGGGTCTTCTCCTCAGAATGAGGAGGGTATTAGGCCATAGTCCACCACTTTGGCAGACTTCACACACCTACAGAGAACTTTATGGAACTCTCAGGAGTGCAGGTTTCCTCACGATGTTTTCCTTCACAGTTAAAGCAAGTGATATTTAATTGCTTAATTACTCAGAAAAGTCAGAGGTGTGTTCCTGTGTGGGGGATTGAACTCGGACCTCCCGAGTAAGACTTGAAGTCTCAACCACTGGGCCATCACTGCTCATCTTTGTATTAAGGATTTTAAATTCAAATTTGTGTCTGAAAAATTCTAATTAGAAATATTTATCTATTATTCAAAGATTTTGGATTACTAATTGAAAATATATTCAAAAACTGAGAGGTATTTTGGCCGTTGGTTGTAACCTCTAAATCTAAAGATACAGCTCTATAAAGAAAAGAGATAGATAATGCTGTAAAAAGTAGTTATCGAACTGCAAATACATTTATTAGTGAGAATGAATCCAACATGAATAGCCATTATATCATTCAATTCCATAAAGCGATCCCCAACGTCATTATAAAACATTGAAATGGTTTCATTCATTCACGATGACGCCGCAAATTGTAAATAATTGCATTCGAGTGTACAAATTGTGATTCAATTTAATTGAAACTTTTAGAAATCAATTGAACTACAATGCGGTGAGTGAAATTGGATTTTGGAGAGTCTGTACAGATACAATATCTAGATACTTAACAGTTGCCGGCTTTTGTTACTACTTGTCGATTATTGGTTTATTTACCATCTTTGTATTTGTCGTCGTTTGACCTTTAATACTTCATAAAAAAAAATCATGATGTAAATTATATAAATAATAAATAGACTTAAATTACTCTATAAAAAGAATTATAAAAATATTTGACTTTGATTTAAATAAACATTTTACATTAATTCAGCTCTACCAGAATATTTATAGATTTAACTTCCACATAAACCTATTAATATTTAAGATGTGTTTACATATATACTTTAATTATTTCTAGGATAACTATATGCTTATATTGGTCTACATAAAGTCTTCTGTCTGTTAGTAAAACTTCCTTCATACTAGGTTTATATATATGTAAATAGATAGATAACACTATATACAGGTAATAAAATACAAGACCATTTATATAAGACAGTAAAAAAACAAAGCATGCCACGCTTTTCTTATTGTTAAATAAGTAATCTCTAACAGACAATCTTCAGGTAAATGAAGCGATACTATTGGTTCTTCGCTTTAAATCTCAAAAATATTTATTTATGTTTGCGGGTTTTGGACACTTTTTGCGTATGTATTCCTCTCATATATATATATATATACACTTGGCTGGCACCGACTACAAAAATAACAATTATTATATACTATTGTCTTAATAGAGAATAATAAATAGCGGAATTATTTCTTACTTTTTAGTGCATTTTTTAGTTTGAAGTCGGTTTTTTAAACGTAGTTTTTTTTTTAATTCTTTACTTTTAGTCTCTGTAATAGGTTGTTCTGTAAAGAAGGTAGACTATATCATATATTGAATAGTAATTTTATTTTAAGTAGCTATGGGTAAGCCTACGAAAGTTGCTGCGCGCCTCAAACTATATAGACCCCAGGAAACAGAAACGGAAAGAATGTTCATAAAATGAAAACTACTGGGTCAAACTATGTTAAATTTTTAAGGGACCAAATGGTAACTATTCCACATCAAACTCACGAAGAATCACGTAAATCGGATCATAAATCTCAGCGTAATCGGTATACGTACGCAAATAAACATTACAAATTCCAAAGTACGAGAACGGAAAAAATGTTCATAAAATAAAAACTACTGGGCCAAACTATTTTAAATTTTTATGGGACCAAATGGCAACTATTCTGCATCAAACAAAAGAAGAATCACGTAAATCGGATCATAAATCTCGGCGTAATTAATGTACATACATAAAAAAAATATATACCAATCGAATTGAGAACCTCCTCCTTTTTGAAGTCGTTTAATGAATCCCTATATCCCTTAGTCACGGCATCACGCCTAAACGGCTGGACTGATTTCGCTAATTCTCTTTTTGCTGTGTTTGTTATTGTCAGGAGAAGGTTAATAAAGTTTTGTGTAAATGTAATATTTGGGGCGTTTGACAACTGTCAGTCATTTGAATTATATTCATAGACGAGCGGCCTGCCCTCGCTTCGCTCCGGGTATTTAAAGCAATATTATTAGATCATTATTTGAAAAAATAGAGAGGTTGAGAAAAAGTTATAAAAAGAAAAATGGTAGAAAGGAAAGAAAAACCACAGATAATAAAAGAGGAAGAACAGAGCAAAAATAAAATTGAATAGAAAAAGAGAGAGAAATAATCGAAAGAAAGTGAAAAGAGACCGATCATTCTGAACAGAAATAAAGATAAAAATTAAAGAGAGGAAAAAGAGAGTTTTCGAGCCTATTCGCATCAAACAAACATACAAACAATCAAATCTTTCTTCTTTATATAATAGTGTAGATGTAGATAAGACAGGACAACGTCTGTCGTAAAACAGTTTCTTCCTATCAATCCATAAAGCCAAGTCAATGGATAAGTCGAGTGGCAGTAGAAACCAGATTCCCATTAGAAACAGTAGCTGCTCAAATATACTTACACTTTCAATAAATATAAATAAAATTGATGTGTCTGTCTGTTATGAAATAATGGTATATTCTGAAGAATAATTTTCTTCGATTACTACTTCAAAATTAATAATTTCTAAAATTGCACTTTCATGTGATGTAAAACTAAATATGGTATGGTATCTAATTTTGATCTCTAAATATAAATATTCTTACTTTTAACCCCTGACGCAAAAACGGATGAACCGATTTTGATTTTTTTTTTTTTGAAAGGTGAATCGGGAGTGTTTTTAGCTGTTTTATGAAAATCTGTTCACTCGTTTGAAGATCAGTTCTTTAATAGTTGATGAGAGGATCTGACTACCTTCTAAATATCTTATCGATAAAAATATGAAAAATATATTACAATTAATGTAGAAAATAATTATAAAATGGAAATGCTAACGCGGCACTAACTACATGCTAGAGTTGTATGCGTAAGAAACGTTTTCGTTCGACCGGTTTTTCTCGGGCTTACTTTGCAAATCCGACTACCACGATAAGGTGTCTTTATTTTTGGAGTTAATATATAGTCTATGAAATTCACAAATAATGTGGCTTTCTATTGGTAAATGAATTTCTATAATCGGTTCACTAGATCCAGAGATTACTCCCTACAAACTCTATAGAGTATACTAATAAGTTACATGCGTTTAATTTCCGTTTTATTGTCTTGTGCGTGTTACTGTGTAGATAACAATAAGAAGAAAATATTAATTTATACTGTTAATTAATAAAAGAAAAGAGTGTTGTAGTAGTCTATATGCAGACTAACGTTATGACGGCTTGGCTATAATATAATATCCTCCTGGTGTTATACTTTAGACTCAGAGCCTCAGATTTACTGCTAAGAATACTCGCGATGTAATCCAGGATTATTCCGTCGTGACGGCGTATTTATTTTGCAATCCCCACTTCCTTGATTTGTGTTTATCAGTTGGCCAACATTCAAGTAACAGTATGCTACTCATATCAGTCGTACCGATGTCGAATGAACTCCCACGCTGCATCTCTATGTATATTTGCGATAAACTCAAAAACTACCGAACGGATTTTCATGCGGTTTTTACATGTAGAGAGAGTGATTCATGAAGTAGGTTTAGTAGTATTATTTGTTAACGGATTGTAAAAATTGGTGGAAATATGACAGTAATTGTCGAAAGTATAGGAAAGCGAGTTAAGGAGCTTTTATCTTGAACGCTGCTGAACCCTTTTTTGAGATATAAGAAGGTCACTAGTAGTCGTTAAAATGCTACCAATATCCTACTAATATGAATGTGAACTTTGTTTGTTTGTTTATTACTCATGTATATCCCCAAAACTACAGTTGCAGAAAAATAGAAACGATACAATTAATACACTTAATTAGTAGTAGTAGTTTTAAAATATTGAGTTAGTGTTTTAGTGTGTGAGTCAGATTTTGCAAAAGTGCGTTGATAATTGAGTGAAGTTTTTATGAGTGAATGGATGAGTAAATAAGTTAGTGAACATACGAAGATCCCGAACGAAGTCGCGAAGAGATGCTAGTTACGTTAATCTCATTATAATTTTATATATATAAAAATTTTTATGAAAATTATGTTAATTAGCGTCTCTTGATCATCAAGATTAAGAAACAGGATGCCGTCATATCAATCGTACCAACGTCACGATCAAGTAACAGGATGCTACTCATATCAATCGTACCAACGTCAAGATCAAGAAACAGGATGCTACTCATATCAATCGTACCAACGTCAAGATCAAGTAACAGGATGCTACTCATATCAATCGTACCAACGTCAAGATCAAGAAACAGGATGCTACTCATATCAATCGTACCAACGTCAAGATCAAGTAACAGGATGCTACTCATATCAATCGTACCAACGTCAAGATCAAGTAACAAGATGCTACTCATATCAATCGTACCAACGTCAAGATCAAGAAACAGGATGCTACTCATATCAATCGTACTAACATCAAGATCAAGTAACAGGATGCTACTCATATCAGTCGTATCAACATCAAGATCAAGAAACAGGATGCTACTCGTATCAATCGTACCAACGTCAAGATCAAGTAACAGGATGCTACACGTATCAATCGTACCAACGTCAAGATCAAGTAACAGGATGCTACTCATATCAATCGTACCGACGTCAAGATCAAGAAACAGGATGCTACTCATATCAATCGTACTAACGTCAAGATCAAGTAACAGGATGCTACTCATATCAGTCGTACCAACGTCAAAATCAAGAAACAGGATGCTACTCATATCAATCGTACCAACATCAAGATCAAGTAACAGGATGCTTCTCATATCAATGGTACCAACGTCAAGATCAAGTAACAGGATGCTACTCATATCAGTCGTACCAACATCAAGATCAAGAAACAGGATACTACTTATATCAATCGTACCAACGTCAAGATCAAGTAACAAGATGCTACTCATATCAATCGTACCAACGTCAAGATCAGGTTACAGGATGCTACTCATATCAGTCGTATCAACATCAAGATCAAGTAACAGGATGCTACTCATATCAATCGTACCAACGTCAAGATCAAGTAACAAGATGCTACTCATATCAATCGTACCAACGTCAAGATCAGGTTACAGGATACTACTCATATCAATCGTACCAACGTCAAGATCAGGTTACAGGATACTACTCATATCAATCGTACCAACGTCAAGATCAAGTAACAAGATGCTACTCATATCAATCGTACCAACGTCAAGATCAGGTTACAGGATACTACTCATATCAATCGTACCAACGTCAAGATCAAGTAACAAGATGCTACTCATATAAATCGTACCAACGTCAAGATCAGGTTACAGGATGCTACTCATATCAGTCGTATCAACATCAAGATCAAGTAACAGGATGCTACTCATATCAGTCGTACCGATGTCAAGAACAAGTAACAGGATGCTACTCATATCAATCGTACCAACGTCAAGATCAAGTAACAGGATGCTACTCATATCAATCGTACCAACGTCAAGATCAAGTAACAGGATGCTACTCATATCAATCGTACCAACGTCAAGATCAAGTAACAGGATGCTACTCATATCAATCGTACCAACGTCAAGATCAAGTAACAGGATGCTACTTATATCAATCGTACCAACGTCAAGATCAAGTAACAGGATGCTACTCATATCAATCGTACCAACGTCAAGATCAAGTAACAGGATGCTACTCATATCAATCGTACCAACGTCAAGATCAAGTATCAGGATGCTATTCAAATTATAAGTCTTGCCAACTTCATAATTAACAATACATATATATTTATTAGTACCTTACTAATATCTGTCCTCAATAGAAACTAGAGTATGTGCTGCGTCTTACATTAGTACGTGTAATTGAATTGGATCGCCGCTTGGAGCTGCACTCTCCACACTCCACACTCCACACTCCACAAATGGAGACTGAATATGATATCGACAGAATCTATTGAATCAGGCACTATGATTACGTCTTACCTGTCATGTTATTGTATTAGAACCATGTCGTGGGACGTAACTCAAGTCTTTGTATATACTACTATCATTATAAATAAACGTCGTAACTTGTACTTTATATAACCATACTAGCTCCGCCCCGCGGTTTCACCCGCTATATTTTGGATAATTCACACTATATCATTATAAATTATAGCCTATGTGTTATTCTGATGTGTAAGCTATATTGTTGTAAAGTTTTATCAAAATCCATTGAGTAGTTTTTGCGTGAAAGAGTAACAAACTCCAGACATCCATCTATTCTTACAAACTTTCGCGTTTATAATATTAGTAGGATAACATTTTTGAGTCTAATATATTTTGGGTGGATGAGGATTGAACCAGTATATAGATAGAATAATGAATGTGCACAAATACCAAACACTTAGTACACAATCCCCAAGCACTGCTCGGGTTTCTGTCTATATGATTTTCATGATTCCAGGCAGTATAACTTATAAATAGCTACAGTTAGGAACACCGTTGATGACTTTATATTCGCGTGTACTTTTTATTTTATTCACAGGCTGTTTGTATAACTTCTGTTCCGATAGACTTGAGCCAGTCAAAGAGAGCTCGTCTGGTAACCATTATGGCTATGTGCGGTATCGGTCCCATGCAGATAACACTAATAATATTCACATTATCATACATGGTAGTTTAACTAAAAGGTCTAACTTGCATTCCTGTAAAGAATTTATTCCCAAAATGATTTAACTAGCAGGTTTAATATCCATTGTAATTTAGTAAATTTAAAAGAGCATTTATATCCACTCCAGTCTCTCGGTTAAAGCGTCAAAGCGTAACTATGGAGGTTATGTACCGAATGCTTTTAAAATAATTACTTAACTCAGACAAGTGAAAAACCGAAAAACATTCAACAACACATTATATTTTCGTTTATTTTACAAAATAGTTTTTAAAACATTTTAGTGTAATTTGACATACATAACATATCTTCTTGCTCTAGCTGGGTCAGCTAGTATATCTATACAAATAAAAATTGGTGTCTGTTTGTAATATTAAAATAACCGCTTTTTACTAAGTGCAAACGGTACATATACCAACAACAACATTTTTTGTCTGTTTTCTCTGAAATGGCTGGACCAATTTTGCCGAGATAGTCACTGGCAGATAGCCCATGTAACAAGGAGTAACTTAGGCTACTGTTATTTTAGAAAAAAAGATTAAACGCGGACGAAGTCGCGTGTAATCGCTAGTACACTATAAGATTTAAAAATATATAAAACTAGCCGACTCCCTCGCTTTCCTAAGGTACATTTTAATCTCTCTTCATCGTCATATTTCATCATAATCGGCTCAGTGATTTAAGCCTGAATGTGTAACAGACAAACAGACGCCGTCTATCGTCAATAGATGGCGTAAGTAGTAATATTAAATCGCAGTTTCGTTTGTACCTTAAGTAATACTTAAGGTACAAACTGTCTATGTATATTATTTATTAATGTAGTATATGTATGTATATTATACTTATTATTTTATATAATACTATATTTAGTATATGTAATGTATAACTTGATATATATTTACAGTAGTATTATATGTATTTTATGTATTATTTTTATTTTTCTAAGTAAGTGCACCACCTACCATATTTCTGTGGATTGATATCCTAGCATCTTGGTTGTCTGGAAGAGATCGCTCTTAGCGATAAGGCCGCCTGTTGTGCGTCATTTCTTGTATGTTTGTATTCCTTGTATGTTCGTATTTCATGGTGTTAGTTAGGATTAGGATGGATAACTCAATCGTAATAATTTTTGAGTTTATCGCAAACATAGAGACAGACACAGCGTGAGATTTTTTTATAATAAGTTTTATATTAAAGTTATATATTATTATTTCTGGAGATGAAGTATCCATATCTGGAGACGAATGTGGATGAGTGTTGGAAATTTTATTACAGAAATAAAATGAAGTTATTAGACTTTTTTTTTTGTTAGAATTCATAGAAATTAATATTGGAAATATATATTTTAAATCAGTCGTATGTGGAAGAAACCTAACAAAGGTATTCTGTTTGTTATATTACAAATGAGGAAGGCGTATTGAAAGCCTATCTTCATATTGTGATTTTCTGTAATTTTCTTCGTAAAAATATTTATTACTGAAAAATTATCTGATTTTTAAGAAATTCGATAAAAGAGAAGAGATGTTCGTCCTCTTCCTTCTGTAAAAGTTCAATATTAAAAAGAATAATTCGGCCAAGTGCGAGTGTCACTATCAAATTTTCAATTTCATGTGCGGGTCAAAATATCATCAAAAGTAGTATTGAGGGGAATTTACTCTCGAAGAAAGAAATACGTGTTTTAAATAAACAGTTTCATAATTACTTGCAAAAAGAATATAAGAAAACCACACACTCTGAATAATTAAATAAAAAGTAAAAAATAATTACACTTGAATAAATTTTGGGAGTCGCCATATTGGATTTGAAATCTTTATCGCTTAACTAAGACATAGATTATCATCTAAACCAAATTTGATAAAATATACAGAATAGTTTAGGGATTTTAAAGATAAATAAGTTTTATCAGCTTCTATTCAGCTGTTTTTTTTAAGAAATTAATGCTAATTGGTCCAACACTCTCGCAAGCCGCCATATTGGATTTGTCAGAAGAAAATCTCTTTAAATCTTCTTTTTAAACAAAACGTTAGTGTATGGCAGAGGGTTTATAAAGGTACACAGAGGAGTGACGGGTGGACGTACTCGCCAATGCCATCCATCTTCCGAAAGGTGCTTAGTAATACACTTCCTTTGTACTTTCCAAATTAGATTCTTAATATATCGTTTATGCTTGTTTTGGGAACGATCACGTGTTGCTAATATACGAGCTGTTATCCTCCACTTTTTCCTGAATTATTTGCAATTGGCTGTCGCACATTTTTAGTTTGTTTTTTATCTCTTATTACAACCTTGATTTATTACTCTTTTTTAACCCACTTCCTTCAAAAAAGGAGGAGATTATATGTTCGTCTGTTTATATATTTTCATGTATGTTCACCGATTTCTCAGTCAGTTGTGGAGCGATTTTCAAAATTCTTTTTTTATTCGAAAGACAGCACTTCCGAGGTGGTTCCATTGGAACCAAGTCAGGATCTGAAGATGAAATCCGGAGAAATCGAGTGAAACCCTCAAATTTCACTTAATAACCAAATATTTATGTATAACGTTATTGCTGAGCTGATGTGACGGGAGACACAACTCCTCTACGCTTAGGAGTTATAGGATACTTCTTTAAATATTGTGGGGACGTACAACCAATAATTGTATACTTTGAAGTTATTTAAGTAAGTTGATAAAAAGAGAAAAATAAACTATTAAACAAAAATTGAATCGACTTAAAAAAATAAATAATGAGGTCACTAAAAAGTAAAAAATAATTAAACTTTGTGCCGATGTATATGTGTCATATATTATTATTTAGGAAAGGTTAGTAAATAAAATAACAAACACACGAATGATATTAGTAAGGAAGAAGGATAGCAGTTTAAGAAACCTTTTCAAGCGTAAACGAATAACGTGTAACGATCTAGAAAAACTGTACGACTCATGTCAGCAGAGCCCTGACCTAAGCTTACTGTGCGTTTAGATGGACATGAATGGTAATGTGAAGGTCTACAGAATTCCCTATGGTCAAGAAACCTAAAGCTAAACACTATTAAGAGATACTAATACTAAGAGATCAATAGTCTTTGACAAGTATTGCCTATTTTCGTTGAATATAATATCCAACTTTCTTAATGTTATGAATATTAGAGAAATAAATGTTTGTTTGTTTGTTGCGAATAGGCTTGAAAACTACTGAACCGATTTTGAAAATTCTTTCACCGATAGAAAGCTACATCCTTTCCGGGTAAGATAGGCTATGTGGTGTTGCCATAAATATTCTTATTAAAAAGATATGACTATTTAAGTGCCATAACCTGGTCATTTTGTAAATTGAAGGGTTTCTCAGGAACTACTAATCCGATTTTAATTTTTTTTTCACAGATAGAAAACTACACTTTTCGCGAGTGACGAATGTGATTTAGTGTTGCCATATACATTTTTTAATTAATAGAATATGGCCATTTTGTTATTACAAAACCGATTATAAAAATTCTTTCATTGATAGAAAACTACACTATTCGTGAGTGACAGATGATTTAGTGTTGCCATATACATTTTTTAATTAATAGAATATGGCCATTTTGTTGTTACTAATCCGATTTTAAAAATTCTTTAACTGAGAGAAGTCTATAGTATTTCCGTCTCCCTTCCTCTTATATGCTATCATTCTCTCTCATCCTCTCTCTTTAATATTTATCTTCATCTCTGTTCAGATAATCTCTCTCTCTCTCTTCTTTACTTATCCAATTTTATTTTTGCTCTCTCCTCTCTCTTATATTATCTGTCGCTTTTCTATTCTTTTTCTTTCTATCATTTTTCTTTTTATAACTTTTTCTCACTCTCTCTCTCTTTTTGCAAATAATGAAAAACTACAAAATTACAGAATGACAAATTGAGGACATCAATTATAATATTGCTTTAAAAATACCCTGAGTGAAGCGAGGGCAGGCCGCTCGTCCTAAATAAGAAGGTGAAGGAATACACAACATTTAGAAATAGTTCAACGTTCAACAGGTCAACATTAATGACTATAGAAGAGCTATGACTACCATAGCATCAAGTTAAAATTAAAATAATATGATAATTCAGTGTTAGTTTAAGGAGTTCCTTGGTGGTGCAACAAATATCACTTTTCGACTTAGCAACTAAATGTTTAACTAGACTTCACAACATTTACATTTAACAACAATAAAGAATCCTAACTAACGGTTAAGAAACGTAGAAAATACTTAACAATACACACTAAGCAAACGAAAGTGCGGTTTAAAATACTACTTACGCCATCTATTGGCGGTTAGATGGCGTTTGTCTGTCTGTTACATAATCAGGCTTATATCACTGAACCGATTTTGATGGCATATGATATAGATAGATGGACATAGGGCTATGTTTTATCGCAATAAAATATTTAAGAATACAAAGGAGTGTCCGATTACGCCATCTATCGACGTGGGGATTTATGACTTTGATAATTGGTCCTACTAATTATTATAAACGTGAAAGTTTGTAAGAATGTATGGATATCTGGATGTTTGTTACTCTTTCACGCAAAAAGTACTAAATGGATTTAATTTTGATAAAACATAGGCTATAATTTATAATGATATAATGTGAATTATCCAAAATATAGCGGTTGAAACTGCGGGACTAAAAATATAAGGAAATAATCTTAAAAAATCATTAAATAAAATATTTTTTTTTTATATCTGTTAGGGCCTAAAAGAGTTTCAAATTAGGAGTCAAATTTATGAAAAATCCATTTTAAGTTATCAATAAGTTTTCTTATTTGTTTTTCAATTTTTTTTATGATCGATAAGGGACAAACGAGCAGATGGTTGACGTGATGGAAAGTGGCCACCGTCGCCAATCGACAAAACTAGAGATAGATTGAGGAGGGGGAGCGAAGAGAAGAATGCTGTGGTTTCAATGAACCCCGAGCAAGAACCCGGTGTTCATTGGAACCGCAGCAGTAATGGGATGGGAGAGGGAGGTGAAAATCTGACCCACATGCGGCTCAGCCGGATCGTCTACCACCGAGGAGGAGCTAGGTTACACGGCTCTTACAAGATGCTCTCCCAGTGGCAGAGGGAAATTGTATTTTAACCCGTCCCCTCACGGGTAAAATAATTTTTTTTAATAATTTATTTTATTACAATCTTCAGTGTTGCTATCACTAAGAGTTATTATCAAAATATAATAGAAACAAAAACAACATAAAACAATTTAAGGAACATTCGTCGACGTTATTCAAAGCTCTTGTTCAGCAATATATATTTTTTTCATGAGATGTGTACTTAGGACGGCGGAGACGGTGGAATTAGGATTTATTGTTATTACAGCTTCCATGTGGAATGTACGATATAGCGTACCCTTTCAACTTCTATTATTTTTATTAAACATCTCACCTTCTTGATATAATATGTTTAGATTAGGTTTTATATGGATCCAGCAGCTCCATCATTAACTATAATATATTATGATTTATATTTTTATAAGTGACACGTAAAAAACAATAATAACATGTATTTTAGAAAAGAAGCTGAGTAGTGTCCAAAGATTGAGACTTAAAAGCAGGTTTGCAATACCTTTTTAGATCAAAGAATTATGATACTCGATAAAGACACATTTCTCCACACTTACACTTCAATATGCCGTCATCAATCTCATCATCACGACCCTTCAATGGCCCACTGCTGAGCCGGGTCTCCTCCTCAGAATGAGGAGGGTATTAGGCCATAGTCAACCACGCTGGCTCAGTGCGGGTTAGCGGACTTCACACTTTTTTTTATATAATTAATAAGGAGCAAGCGAGCAGAAGGTCCACCTGATGGTAAGTGGTCACCGTCGCCCATGGACATCTGCAACACGCGAGGAGCTGCCGATGCGTTGCCGACCTCTGAGAAACCTGTACACACGCTATTTGAAGACCCTCATGTTGTAGTCCTCTGGGAACCTTTGAGAACTTTAGGGAACTCTCAGGAGTGCAGGTTTCCTCACGATGTTTTCCTTCACCGTTAAAGCAAGTGATATTTAATTGCTTAAACCACTCATAACTCAGAGTCAGAGGTGTGTGCCCAGGACCGAACTCGGACCTCCCGTAAGACTTGAAGTCTGAACCACTGGGCCATCACTAATAGAAATATCAAATTGTCAGGCTATGCAAATTGAACCAACTAGCCAATCTAACCCTATCAACAGGGTTGCTAGCAATAAATATTATACTCATGAAACTTTCTCATTTTATTCTTTCTCAATTGATTAATCCGCTATCTTTGGGAGTCCACCATATTGAATTTAGGATGTTGCATATTAGCTTAATAAGCATTTTCATTATAGACTAGCCACGTTTTACCCAAAAGGGGATAGGTTAGAATACAATTTCCGCTCTGCCGCTGGAAGAGCATCTCGTAAGAGGCAAGTAACCCAGCACACCCTATGTGGTAGGGGATCTATCTCTTCGAACCGCTGTTAACCTGATATATTGAAACAGCGAAAACATATTTGTATTCTTCATAACTTTATAATTAGAATCAAAATGAGATGTATCTTTAACATCTTCAAGTAAAACACCACAATTGAAGTAAATATTTTAATGAAGTTTGTATATTTAACGCAGATTAATTACTCTTCATCTGTACGGTTCATCGCTTCCACTCGTTTATATAATTATTTCGCTAGAAGAAATTCACTCAATTATTTACTGTAGAGAATACAGATACCATCTTTGATGTTTTGTTGGATATTTGATAACCTTGATTTTATTACTTAAGATCCCTTATTAACTTGCATTTCTTATTAACATACCTTTATCTTCCTTTCGACTTTCCCCAAGTTATATACAGTTATGTACACGTGTTACTAACTTTTTATTTATATTTTAATCCTCAAGCACAAATTTAAATTATTTAAAGCAGAGTTACTAATTATAAGTTGTTGAGTATTATCCTCGCTGTATTGCCATTATCATCAACTTGCGTCTTTCAATATCGAGTAACATATTTCCAAAAAAAATCAATTTAGGGTCGGCAACGCGCTTGCGATGCTTCTGGTGTTGCAGACGTCTATAAGCTACGGTAATCGCTTACCATCAGGTGAGCAATACGCATGTTTGCCGACCTAGTTACATTAAAAAAAATCCTTTTATATTATTTCAAGTAAACCCACTTGTAGACAATATATAGCCTTTAGTTACAGTAATGGGTGTCATTCCTCTCTCATTCTACGATATATGTTTATCGATTGATTCTCCTTTAATTGGAAACTATCTCCGTTACTTACTTGGCTCTCTTAGCCAGAGAGCCTTGAGGCTCTCAAACTTTGAATATTCATTATTTTCTATACAAAAATTATTATTTATTTTCCCTAATGTGCACCCTACACTAAAGTGAGTTGTTTACAATGCTCAGCACTTATATATCTGTCACTCAATATTTACTTCCTTGTTCCTTCAGATACAATAATACTGTGCTATACATATATTATTTAAATATATCTTTCAAAAATAACATTATAATGATATATTATAAAGTTATCTTCGATTTTTCTTCTAGGTCTTTTATCAGTAAGAATTTTTAACATAATTGTTAAATACATCTAAATTAAATCAAAGTTAAAACAATTCGATCTAAATACTCTACTTCTGAAGTAACGTCTGTTGAATTGATTGTGAAGGAATGATATTGTGATATTATAATTTTTAATATCCCTTGTCATTTGATAAAATTTTAAATTAAATATATTATAGAAAATTAGATGAGGTATTAAAAAAAATGTTGGCCTTTTTTTCAATTACCTTATGGACTAATATAACTTTTATCTTAGAACTTTATTAACCCGTGAGGGGACGGGTTAGAATACTATTCCCCTCTGCCGCTGGGAGAGCATCTCGTAAGAGCCGAGTACCCAGCACTTCCTTGGTGGTAGGGGATCTGTTCCCCGACTGCCTTGCGACCACCAGCATGCGAATCAGAGAGGTCAGATATATCCCTATCTCTCTTATCCCATTACTGCTGCTTTTCCAATGAACACGGGGTTCATTGAAACCGCAGCAGTCTTCTCTTCGCTCCCCCTCCTCACTCTATCTTTGGGCGACAACGCATCGACAAAACTTCGACGAAACAAGAGATACCCTCTAGTTTTGTCGATGTCCCTGGGCGACGGTGACCACTTTCCATCAGATGGAGCGTCTACTCGTTTGTCCCTTATCTATCATTAAAAAAAAACTTTCTATCAGCATCCCAAAACATATCTGAAATTTTAATAAATCGGAAGAAGAATTCTGAACTTTCTAAAAACAATTACTGATTTTTCAACTTTTTCCGATTTCTGAAAAACACGGTAATACATAGAGATCTGAAACTTGCAAGATCAATGTATTTTATAAGTAACACAATACTCTAAAATTATAAATCTGAGCCTTTAACCTCTAAATACTTATTTTACTTCTCATGTACAAATTAAATAATAAAAAAAAATTAAACATATTACGCATTTTACAACTAAAAACAGCTAAATAAACTAATTTTCTCAATAATGTATAAAACATTAGTCAATGGTTTTCAAAAACCCTTCAGGTAAAACAAAACTTAGTCCATAAAATATCAAAAGCTACCATAACCGTAGTAAAACTAGTAAGAAACTCACTTGAAACTACAGTACAAATCCCAAGCTCACATAAATTTAGTAAATGAACATTAAAATTATAATACCAGTAACAAACTATGTGTTGAGCAGCTTGAGGAGTTTTATGAGCTTCTTTAGTTGCAGCCTGCAACTTTACACTAACACTAATGAGGTGACTATAAATATTGTCTTGTTTAATATTTTCTTACCTTTTGATCTAGCAACACCGTTTCTAAATTTGTATTCGAGGGTAGTTCATTTTATCTTTATTTCAACTTTCGTTCCGATAGGATTGAGTTAGTCAAGTGATATCGCGCTGTATATATTAAAGTATCGAGACCAATAGTGTAGTGTTGTTTGATGGCGTGGTGCTAGGCCTCCGGTATCGAGGAGCATGTGAGTAATGTACCTACTTTATTATTTTAGTATTTAAGGTGTAATTTACGGTTAAAGAGATGTCTTTAAACAAAACAGTTTTGAATCAAATTTGGTTGTTCCATTAATTCCAATATGACTTCCAAATAACTTTAAAGAACTCAGGTCGGGTAATATGTATGCCAGACTTTCTCCTTATGTCTCATTTTAATTGCTGTGGTATGTGATACTTCACTAATCTCCCTTAAACCTTAAAAATTTTCGAAAAAAAATTTATCGTGTTTTCTCTGTGATTAGTACTTTAACTATAAGTTAGATTTCACTTAAAATTGGTTTAGGCATAGAAGAAAAATCCTCGACAAACTGAAAACGTTATTATAGAAAAATAAATAATTCATATTTGACTATTAAAACAAATTATGGTAAATATTTGTTAAAAAAATTCAAATTTATTCAAAGCTTCCTCAAACCTCATAAAACATAATGGCTGTCCTATATAAATCTCAATTTTGAAGCTAATAAGTAAACAAAAAGTAAGCGTTATTAATTTAGGACAATAAGCTCAAGATCCGCAGTAATGGATGCCTGTTACCAACTTTGGTGCCACCTGAACCTTACTTATTAAATTAATTCACTAATGTCTAGCGGTCGGGCGGTAATGCCAATAACAATTTATGTTTCCCTTGAATAATTGTAGTTTACATATTGATAACTTTATATAACACATGATTAAATTTCTTATAATCCTTAATTAATCGCGTGGGGTGTCAAACACCCCAGGACCTACCCAGGTGTTTAATATATGTCGGAGCATAGTAAAAGATTATCGATTAATCGTATCGTTATCGTTGTCTATGGCGTTGGAGTGGGGTAGTAGTCACTTCCGTTGTTTTGACAGTATCTACCCTCGACCCTTTATATGCGATCGACAGTCTAACTGAAGTCTTAGTCGTGCGCGGTCTCTCAAGAAGTGAACATCATCTAAGTAGTGCTAGTGCTAGTGATAGTGATAGTGTCAAGTGCAGTGTAGTGTGGAAGTGCTGTCCAACTAAGGTCACGTAAGTCCTTACAATTTAATTGCCACGTGGTTAAGTAAACACAATGTTAGGTTAGGTTAGCCTTAGGTTAGGTTAGCCTTAGGTTAGGTTAGCCTTGTGTTAGATTCGGTTTATGTGCGTTTAACCTTGGGTTTAAATAGAGAGCCTAGCAGTGGAGGCGAGTGTTGTAATTACTTAAAGGACGTCCTTAAGCCTACACCTTGGTCACAAGTCCAAGGCACTGCTTAGGTTTCTCTCGTAATTGTTAGAGATCATATTTGATCGTTTATCGGTTCAATAGGAGTATCTACGTTGCGTTTACCCAATATTCCATTCAATTTTCATCATTTTAAAATTCACATCGTTTTAAAAATCGATTTTAAAACGATGTGAAAGGAGATGGATGGAGGAAGATGGGGAATATTGGGGAACACTAAAAGGGGGTGATGGTATTGAATGGAATATTGGGTAAACGCAACGTTGATACTCCTATTGAACCGATAAATGATCAAATATGATCTCTAACAATTACGAAAGAAACCTAAGCAGTGCCTTGGACTTGTGACCAAGGTGTAGGCTTAAGGATATCCTTTAAATGATCATAACACTCACCTCCACTGCTCAGGCTCTCTGTTTAAACCCAAGGTTAAACGCACATAAACCGAATCTAACACAAGGTTAACCTAACCTAAGGTTAACCTAACCTAACATTCTGTTTACTTAACCACGTGGCAATTACATTGTAAGGACTTACGTGGCCTTAGTTGGACAGCACTTCCACACTACACTGCACTTGACACTATCACTAGCACTACTTAAATGATGTTCACTTCTTAAGAGACCGCGCACGACTAAGACTTCAGTTAGACTGTCGATCGCATATAAAAGGGTCGAGGGTAGAGACTGTCAAAACAACGGAAGTGACTACTACCCCACTCCAACGCCATAGACAACGATAAGGATTCGATTAATCGATAATCTTTTACTATGCTCCGACATATATGTCAGAACAGAGAGACGTTTTGAATGAATGAATAATCGAATATCACAATTCTGTAGTTTTTGGACAGGAACCCAGGCAGTGCCTTGTGACCAAGGTGTAGGCTTAAGGATATCCTTTAAATGATCATAACACTCACCTCCACTGCCTGGTCTCACTGTTTGTCTTAGGATAGGTTAACATAAGGCTAACCTAACCTAACATAAACCTAACCTAAGGCTGACCTAACCTTAACCTAAGGTTGTGTTAACACATCAAAATACAATGTAAGGACTAACAACAAGTCCCCTTTATTACTATCCTACCCTAACTATAGCCCGGCACGGCCTTCTTTACTATGCTATCCCAACTATACCCCGACATATATAACTTTTTAATTTTAACGGTAGTGTTTGTGTGGTTCTAATTAAAGTTGAATATTTTTTTGCTTTTATGTGATATTTATATTTGTCAAAAAATAAGACAGATGATCAATATGCCAGAAATATTCTCTTAAGTTTATTTATTAGTTTAAGTTTCTTTTTTGAAGTGAAACTTCTTTAGAATCGTTGTGATTTCAAACCGGATGCAACGGAAAAAACGACAGGTAAGAGACACAAATACAAAAATGTGTAGGAAAGAATGAGACAGAAATATAAATACTATTTTATATTATTATATATATTCATCTCATTCTTTTGTCGATTTACTGAAGTTTCACTTCTATCGTGTATGAATCGCACACACATTTTTTTTTTAATTTTCTTTCAGTATTTTTAAATAAGTTTAAAAGTTTATTTAATTTGTTAGTCAAATACGAATCAATTGATTTTATATATATGAATGCATGAATATATCATATTTTAATACGGGAGTGTCATAAACCCCATGCAACCATTTGAGTTCATTTTTAGATGCGAATTATTAAGGGTTAAAGTATAAAATCTTAAAAAAAGTAGTGACTTTGAAACATATCAATTAAAAGGCGTGGTTTTTCTGATTTTATATATTATACATTAGTAGAACCACGCGACTTCGTCCGCGTGTAGCTCCGCTCCTATTGATCATAGCGTAATGATATATAGCCTATAGCCTTCCTTGATAAATGGACTATCTAACACTGAAAGGATTTTTCAAATCGGACCAGTAGATCCTGCGATTAGCGCATTCAATTAAACAAACAAACTCTTCAGCTAATGTCTAGCGGTCGGGCGGTAATACAAGATGATATTGTAATAGTAATTGAATGAGAACGAATTGTTCTTCGTCAATAATTTTATCTTGCAATTTATCGAAACTATTCGAGTATATGTAAATGTCTATATACACTGCACTATATCTACTAACTCAATATGGCTTTGTGACCAAATATAGATCATGATTCAAGTCTACCCTGAATGGGTATTCAAATTCTCCTATTTACCGTTTTACAAAAAAACAACGTTATATTTCGTCATCTAAAACGTAATTTAAAAATTTCCGAGTTGTTCACCTTTTGATAAATTACGCCATCACTCCATTACCAGCTTTTTTGCATTTTAAATGTGCTTCGCTATCTCAATGGGAGTTCAATGATAAAATTCAGTGACGACTTCTTTATTTTTCATACTTTTCGCTATTTACATTTATATACGGCCCTCTCTTCCCAGTCGGTAATGATCAAACTTAAAATATTTTTCTACATCACTCGAAAATTTTTATGACTGCCACGGAATAATCTTTTTTCCAGAAAAACCTGAAGATATCAAGTTGAAATTTATATCAAATATTCGTGTCTCTAGTCTCTCGGATATGTAAAAAAATCATACTGCTTAAACACTTTAATGAAAAGATACAGCCGCTTTTATCTCATATATTGTAATTTTGATTTTCGACAAGAATAAAAATTCCCAGGCTTTGCCTTTTGACCTAGGAACATGAATTTTGGCAAGAAGCAAGGTCTTATAATTCGGTTAAGTGCGAGTGTGAAACTCGCGCACTGAGGGTTTCGTACAATTTTAATACACTATTAAATTATGATTTTCTTTTTCTTGAATTTCTTTTAATTGAATTCCCTATAGAAAAACTGCTTGTTATACCTTCAATATAAATGGCCACATTTATTGATTCCTTGTACTTAGAAGTTTCATTTTTTCACACCTTCAAGATACTATAGACTTACATGTTTAATTTGAACTTGGTAACTTTACGTAGTCTTCAAATAATGCGTCGAAACCCAATATATAAAAGAACATTTTTTCGTGATTTAACAACAAATTGCCATTTTTAGGATTTTTTCCCATACCAGTGCAAAGACCTTGCTTCTTGCCAAAAATCATGTCAATAGACGAAGCCTGGGAATTTCGATTGATCTCGAAAATCAATATTACAATACATGAGATAAAAGCGGCTTCGGGTTTTCATTAAATTGACTTATCAGTTTGATATTTTTACATATCCGAGTGACTAGAGATTAGAATATTTTGTATAAATTTCAACTTGATATCTTCACGTTCTTCAAAAAAGTTACAGTTTTTTAATTTTATCCTTTAGTTGTGTATAGTTATAACCTTACTTCATACTAAATTTCACGACGCTAGGTCATTGGAGAGTACCTTATAATTATATGAGTGACCACATTAACGGTCATGTCTTTTCAATGCGTGGACTTAGAAGTTTGATCTTTCGCCGGACGGGACCACTTGAGTATTTGATATTAATTTTAATTTAATGGTCTTGACAGACGGACATACAGACAGACAGACGGACAACGAAGTGATCCTAAAAGGGTTCCTTTTTCCTTTTAAGGTACGGAATCCTAAAAATAATATCTTGTAAGTCTATAATATCTTGAAGGTGTGAATAAATCAAACTTTTTAGTGCAAGGAATTAATACATATGACCATTTATACTGAAGTGATTACAAGTAGTTTTACTATAGGGAATCCCACATATATGCGGAAAAGAAAAAAAACGATGTTTGCGATTTTAGTAATATTTGAATATATTATACAATATACCTCCCTCTCGATATAGATACAAAATATTTTTACTGTTTAAACTCTGGTTAACGAGTTTAAGTTTATGAAATTGAAATTTAAAAACTTTAAATAAATTTATTTCAAGAAAATAAGATGTATTTAAAAAGATTATTTGGTACAATATAAATTCGATTTAATAAAATGACAACTTGTAAACAAAATTTCAACGACTCCAAAAAAAGAAGGAGGTTCTATATTTAGCAATATGTATTTTATTAATATATGTTCACCGACTTTAAAATTATTTAAGTGTAATCATTTTTTAATTTTTATTGCATTTTTCAGAGGTGGAAGTCAGTTAATTTTTTTTTGTTAAAATTCATTGTTTTATCATGTTTCCTCATATTATTTTTGTAAGTAATTATAAATATGCTTCAAAACTATATGCTATAATTTAAATTGACTTCAAAGCTTCACGACATGATTTAAGTTTACTTCAAAACTAATGTGATAATTTAAATTTATTTTAAAATTACTTAAAAGTTTCATGCCATAATTTGAACGGACTTCAAATCTTCATTCCATGATTTAAATTGACTTCAAAACTTCATGCCATGGTTTAAATTAACTTCACAACTTCATGCCATGATTTAAATTAACTTCACAACTTCATGCTATAATTTAAATTGAATTCATAACTTCATGCAATGATTTAAATTGACTTCAAAACTTCATGCTATAATTTAAATTGACTTCAAAACTTCATGCCATGGTTTAAATTAACTTCACAACTTAATGCCATGGTTTAAATTAACTTCACAACTTCATGCTATAATTTAAATTGACTTCATAACTTTATGCAATGATTAAATTAACTTCACAACTTCATGCTATAATTTAAATTGACTTCATAACTTCATGCAATGATTTAAATTGACTTCAAAACTTCATCTCTTAATTTTTATTAACTTCCCCACACTAACCCATTTTGGGATAAGTGATGTAAGTAATGTAGGTACTATGACAATTAAATATTAGCCAACTGATCTGATGATGAAATCAGGATGAATTGACTACCTGATAGTAAAAGTAAAGCAGCTGAGTTTGTGCTGATATGTATGTTTCATTACCATGAGCGCTATATGTAGAAATTGTTTTGGCTCTAGCAAAATTGATAAACATCTCAACTCACTAGTAGTTAGTAACTAGACTAATACAAGTTTCTTCAGTTAAATTCCAAAGTATATAATAATATTGTACCACAAAGCACTTCGGTGGTCTCACGCGATTTACTGCATAAACTCGTTAACTCTGACTTGTTAAGAGCTTAGATACAGTTTTAGTATAATGTTATTTGAGTATTAATAATATCGCATCTTTTCTTTTTATTATACTACTAACGGTTAAATTTCCAATTGAAAAACATGTAGCAAAAAAAAAACGGAGATAAAAACGTCAGTAGCTCAGTAGTTCAGAGATGATTCTCGATCTTATAGGTCATGAGTTCAAATCTCAGTTATTGGATTACTGACGTGGCTCACGGGTTAAGAATACTAGTACTTTGCAATCCAACTAATATTAATGGTAATTGGACGTCGGTGTGATAACGTCGCCACTCACAATGAATAAGTATCAATATTGAAAATATTGGTTAACGGTGTCGTTAGTCGATCAGAGTGATATTGGAATCCAATTATTATTTATCTTGACAGATCGCTGCTAATGATAAGGTTCTGCACACCTCGGATCAAGTATGCATGCTGTAACTATTTTAAAGTAAACTAGAGTACAAAACGCGGGTATACTAGCCAGCAGCTATCTTAAAGATTTGAGCAAAAGAGGGGGATAGTTAAGTAGTTTGCAATTCACTGAGTGCCTAAGGCGTACTGCCTTATAGGGCATATAATACGCAATCCCAAATATGAACTGTTACAGCACATAATCCCAGTAGAAGAAACCCAGAAAGAAGAAGAACATCTTGTCTTATAAATCTGCGCTAATAGTAAGAAAAGAGTACACGTTCCCTGTTTAGAGCTGCTGTGTCATTGGTCCAAATAGCGATGATGGTCGCCAACCTTCGATAGAAGATAGCACACAAAGAAGAAGAAAAATTCATTAAGTGGTAAGATCTAACGACGTGCGGCGCGTTCCTATCGCCCTTATCTGTCAGAAGTATACTTATATGCCTTTGACAAAACTATTTAAGTTTTTTAATCTAGCTCTCATTTGTATTACCATAATTAACTTCATTCAAAATTGTTCCTATATAGAGGAGACAGGTAAAATGAAATAATCTGACAGATAAATCCAAAGACAAAGCAAGGCAACACCACAGCAATCAGAGCTCCCATAGAAATACCTCACGTGCATACCACAAATGCCACTGTACAACTATTAAGACCGTAAATCGTGACTGACACACTAATATTACGTTCATACCTTGAAACAATACTGGATAGACGGACAAATAACTTTAACATATTGATTAATGAGAACTTAGCTTATTAAGAGAATTCAGGGGTTCAAGAAAAAACCAAAGTAATGAGTTCTTAATTAATAAATAAGTATGGAAACTATTACTAAATCACTCGTTTCTGAAAATGAGCATTATACAAATCCCAATAAATTAAAAACTAATATTTCCATTAGAATTACAAAAAAATCTAATAAAGTCTCAATAGATGATCAAAGTCGAAGTCGAAGTCGAAGCAGAAATTAAAATCAGTTTCTGCTACAAATAAATAAAAGTTTGAAGAACTTGTATAGCAGTTTAAAAACCAAGGTTTTGGTCTATTTAAAAAGTCAGTGATTATATATTTCGTCAATAATTCGAACGTAAAACTTTTAATATTAATAAATATAATAATAAGAGATCAGGTGAACGAGACAGAACGAGAAAATCCAGAGGTCAAAGTGCATCATGATAAACGATGACAGCTCCAGCTTTAATTGGCGTTGTTTATCTACTAACTGAAATTATGTTGTTATTACTATCGTCCTTCCCTTCGCTCAAGTAAGCTTTTGAGAAAGTCACACTAAAGAAAAAAAATTTTTGAGCTTTTAACTAAAGGTTTGATAATATAAAATATGGCATAAATAATATAGGGAAAATTTAATTTTTATTTTTAAAGTTTCTATTTTGTTTCTATTTTGAAAGTTGACTGAGGGGCCATTCAAGAATTGCATAAGCAGTATTTTTACAATTATCAACTCCCCCGTTCCCCATCTCAGCAAAAGTTATCAAATCCCTAACCACCCGTCTCATGCTGACGTAAACATTGGCGGGTACTTCTTGTTTAAGGTCTTACTATCGTTTCCGAGTACGTGTATACTTTTTATTGGTGACTTATTCATTATGCAGACCCCTCCATCCACCATGCCATCAAAGATAAGCGAAGCAAAGACCCTATACCCTTCATTGGTGCTTACGTAATACTCAAATGTCCCTTTGGTTATAGATGGCTCATTTGTCAAAAAGATTAGAAAGTATTAAATATGACACTGTAACCTATAGGTATAGGGCAGTAATCAATGTTAGAAAAAAAATTAGCCGAGACATACCCGATTGAATGACTAATGAGAGTCTAAAATATATCCATTTCATTTTAAAATTCCACTCCAAAATACTGAAATATTTCAACGATGGATGCAGCAAAATTCTGTATTTATTATAGCTAATGAATGCAGGTAAAACAACACTTTAATTAACACGCCAATACATCGTATAATGAAAACTAATTTCCTAGCATTATGAATATGAATCACGTTATTTTTCCCGGACGGAGGATGGAGCAAAGTGATCCCGACAATATTGTCCCAGCATAATGAAAATAGATCTTTTTCCTCTCCGCTTTAATTACTCGCCTATAGCAAAAAGCAATTTTGTATCTTGAAACAAACACCCCATTAATATAATGTTAACTAATAACTGTTATTCTGTCACACGAATCATAATTAAAATGGTTACATTATTTTTATTGGAGAGAAATTTGAGTACATACTTAGATTTTTTTCTGGTACTTCTCGTTTAAGGGATGAACTTTCCATTAAGAATTTGATAGTCAAAGTCATGTTTTACTACTTATAGCTAGAGAAAAAGTAGAATTGTATTCCTTTCCATTGATATAACTCTTGCAACAGATGGTGATGATGGAATATCCGAAACTAATGATTACAAATGGATTTCTTATGGCAAGATAGTATAATTTTTAAGTATACAGGTTCCTTTAAAATCTGTAAAGGATTGGTAAATTATTTTGTATTAGAGATATCCAAAGACGAAGAAGAAATTACAGATCATTAATCTTTAGCTAATTTGGTTAGTATATAGTGATATTGTTGACAAAATTCTCGCTTGTCGATATATATAAGGAAATCTAATTAATACATTAAATTAGGAGAAAAATCTGATCCCCAGTTGTTCAACTAGAGCTGAACTAGTGACAAGACAAACAGTCCTGAACAATCAAACTCCGTACAAACACTTGTACCCGGAAATTGCAGCCGGAATAACTACTAGCTAATATTGCATTATTTACACATGTTATTCTGTCGGTTTATTTGCACAAACGAATATTTAAATATATATTCGAACAATGATTTTGATAACAAATATTTGTTAAAGGCAAATAAATAATAACTATGAATGAGTAATTTTGAAGCACTTGAAACCTATAGGACATCTCTCCATACAAATATCACGAAAAAATGTCCAAGCTCACGCACCTTTCTGTCTTTTTTTACTTTCCACCGACGTTTCATTAATGTTCCTAATAATCTAAACAAACGTAAATCATACCTTTGTTAGCAACACCGTTTATAAATTAGTATAGATATTAGTTACGGGTAATCTTTTATTTTATTTCTAGTATACCCACGTGTAGACAATATAAAGCATTTAGTTCGATAGATTAGAGTCAGTCTCTTCGGTGTTGTCGCAAAGTGTACATGGAAGTTAGTATTATAGTGTCGTAACTTTATTATCTATTGTAGTTGGCGAGGTCGAGTGGTGGAGATGAGAGTTGATATATTATGAAAGAGCTCTTTAAACCAGCTCCTAGGTTTCAAGCCCCAAGCACTGCTCGGCTTCGTCTTAATGGCATGTGTATACGTATTGCTGTACAGTCATGGGTATCATTACTCTCACATTCTATTCGCATTTGTCTCACGCTCACGTTACTCTAGCAATTTTTGATTTGGAGCTCCTTTTGAGTTTGAAATTTTTATGATAATAAATGATAGAACATTCCAAAGTCAGATCAGGCATATCCGATTAAATCTTTTCCACTAAATTATATCAATTTCAATTTTAGCGCACTCAATGTAGCTAATTTTTCGTCTCTAATTAAGTAATTATCGGAGCGCCGCAGAAATAATATCCGATAGAAATAGCTCCGGCTGTCAAATGGCGTGTAAAATTAATGCCTTTCAGTTTTTGACATTTTTCTATTAACTCTCGTCATTAATCTCTATAGTTTCTATTATTGCTCGAATTACTTTGTCGCTTCTGTTTTATATTTCCTCAACCGTTGCACGTCCATTTTCTGGACATAGATTTCTTATAGTGTTAACTATATGTGAGAATACTGCACAGTGGCATTTAAAAAAAAACGATCTGTGCCTGAGGCTTGAGACCTATGAGCAGCCAGGTATTAAGTGTCCCCTCACCTCACCTCGACCTTATTACCCAACATTTAACTATGATATCGGTGGTGGACCAGAGGTTGAGACTTCAAATCTTACTCGAGAGGTCCGAATTTGATCCTGGGCACACACCTCTGACTCTGAGTCATGTGTGTTTTAAGCAATTAAATATCACTTGCTTTGACGGTGAAGGAAAACATCGTGAGGAAACCTGCACTCCTGAGAGTTCCCTAAAGTTCTCAAAAGGTGTGTGAAGTCTGCCAACCCGCACTGGGCCAGCGTGGTGGACTATGGCCTAATATACTCCTTATTCTGAGGAGGAGACCCGGCTCAGCAGTGGGCCATTGACGGGTCGTGATGATGAACTATGATATTAAATATATCAAAGACTCTTGTGATCCTTAGTAATGGGAGTACTTCACTAACTTAGGTATATAACTCGGAGAAAATAGAAGGAGAAGGGGTATATTGAAAACATTAAGAGGGACGATATTGAATGGACTATTGGGTAAACGCAACATAGATAATGCTACTGAACCGATAACTAACTAAACATTATGGTCTCTTACAATTACGGTAGAAAACTAACTTGGACTTGTTACCAAGGTGTAGGTTTAAAGAGCTCTTTCACGAAATTGCAACACTCGCCCCCACTGCCCAGGTTCTCTGTTTAAACCTAAGGTTAGGCTAACCTAAGCCTAATTTAGGCGCCGACATCTAGATATACATTTTCTACTGTGATGTTATATTTCAATAATAAATTACTGGCGAATGAAACTATGAAGAGTGTTGCTCTCATTACAAGTCCCTGTGACCTAGAATTACAAAATTTAGAGAAAAGCAAGATCTTGTAGCACAAGTAAAGCAAAACTAAGAACCGCAATCAGAATAACTGTTTCTGCCAATCAAGATTTATTTTTCAAAAAAGCGTTGAGGTATTTGATGGTGCTGCGCTATTACTCCATTATAATTTAAAAAATTCTATAGCCATTACAGATAAGGATAAAACAATAACCGTACTTTCCCATTTACAACAGTCGTACGGAGTATCAGACATCAAAACGGATTTGTACAATGAAATGGTCGGCTTAAAACCGTCACAGCCTCACAGAGCAGCTTCAATTATCTTTTAAAATCTCTCAGTAAAAGAGCGACGTGGTTAACCGTTTCTGAAACGTAGCGTAAAACAATTCAACGAAAAAATCCCCTCCAACTTGAAAAGTAAGCGTAATTAATATAACAGTCGTCTGCATCCATTAATTCAGTTTTTGTCGCGTCATATTTTATCATACCATCCGCACTTGACGGTGCAAAAACGGTTCTGGATGGAAACTGAATGGTTCTCGTATCGTTAAGATATTTAACACATCTGTTTATTGGACGGATTCATTAATCAGTTTGAATATTTTAAACTAATCAACTTATAAGATCACTATCTTTAATGAAAAGCTTTATTTTCGAAATTGCATAAAGGTATCAAATTTGGTAAGAAAGCTATTGCTGTAAACCATTCCGGCTTACAGCAATAGTTTCAAACTGGTAAACTGACTGTGAACTATGTCGATGTATGGGAAACAATTTTCCAACGCCAAACTTAAGTTTGTACCTTCAACTTATACGGAAACCTGAAATCTCGTATCCGATTCCGAGGTTCGAAAATACCCGAATGAACTCTGGACGGCTTATAAATGGATATTTTAGAGTAAAGAGGCACAGTGCTGTAAACCGCCAAACATTACATCGCATGGCATGGTGCCGTACGCAAAAAACTTTGACTGCCTTAAAAAAATTAATATGATAGTCTAGTTGGTACTTTGGATCCTTTGTAAAATTGTATAAATTAGACATTTGCTCATTTAAAATAAAATATTATCTTTTCCATGTGTAACAGTTGTAAAAAGCGACAATCTATTCATCTTCACTTGAGGACTCGCCTGGTTTCCACTGTTTTCCATATTTCATTACTTCTCGCAGAACATATATCATAGGTGTCAAGTGGAATCGTTTTTGATGAGTTTCATTTTAAATTGTAAAATTCAGACTTGTCTCTGTGAAGTTGTGAAACTTGGTTCTATATTGTATTTTTATTTTAGAGGTTTGTTTATTGCGAATAGACTCTAATACTACTACTACTGAACAGATTTTCATAATTCTTTCATAGAATTTTACAATATTTCAGTCACTCTCTCCTTTTCATTTTGTCCCTTTACTCTCTTTCTTTCTTTATTATAATTTCATTTATAAATATTAGTAAAAAGTAAGGCCCCATCCCCACTACGCCGAATCGGCAGATTTGCCTGCACTGCAAAACTGCCGGAAGAGCTAGTGGCGAAAGAATTTATATGAAGCTGTTCACATAATGGTGGATCCGGCATAAACACCGGGCCCGGCAACAACACCGAGCGTTTTGTCACTGCGAAGCGCCGATGGAACACCCGGACCGGTGTAATGTGAACGAGCTCGCGCTGGTATATGCTCGCGTCATTTGGGCTTCGCATTCTGATAAAAGTGGATATAAACTCAGAAACTTGTCCTTAATTGTGCGCGCTGGTGCGAATTCAACTGAGGTAACTACTCCACTGTCCGGTTTTCTCGTGAGATCCAGTGTAATGTGAACACTCATGTCCGGTAGCCGGTTTCCGGCAAAACTGCCGGCCGGTGTAGTGGGAACGGGGCCTAACGGTATATCCCGGAATATTTTAGTAACTGATATTGCATATTTATATGTGTCTTGTACAGAGATTCAGGAGTATTAGTATATATACCAAAGTATACAAATTTTAAATTACTTTTGTAGTTCTTTTATTGGCTTTATACCCAAACTAGTTTACCAATTTCTCGCTTCGCTGAAATGAAATATTAAGAGTATGGGAGCTATACTGCCCAGTAACACTCAAACGATAATATTAGCATGTAATGTAGATGGTAGCCGAGCAGTGCTTGGGGGTTGACCTTCACCGCTCGACCTCGCTACCAAATATTAAAATAATAAAGTACATTACTCACTAGGTCCTTGATAACGGAGGCTTCGCACCACGCCACCAACTATTAGTGTCAATACTTTAATATGACACTCACATATTAAAGTTCAAACTAACTTAATCCTATTGGAACGAAAGTTCCATATTGTCTACTCGAGATAAGTTAAAATGAATTATATACGGAATTCTAATTTATAAATGGTGCATACTTTAGACTCAGAACTTCAGAGTTACTGCTAGAATACTCGTTATGTAATTAATAATTATTGTGTCGTGACGGCGTATTTATTTTGCAATCCCCACTTCCTTGATTAGAGTTTATCAGTTGTCCAACATTCTAGAAAGTAAACATCAAGTAAGAATACTGCCAACATTAAAAACAATGCTACTCATAGCAGCCCTACCTTTCAAATTATAAGTGTTGCCAACATCATAATTAACAAGAGAATATATAATAGAATACTATTCCCCTCTGCCGCTGGGAGAGCATCTCGTAAGAGCCGAGTAACCCAGCACCCCCTTGGTGGTAGGGGATCTGTTCTCCGACTGGCTTTCGACCACCAGCATGCGAATCCGACCGCCAAGTGTCATAGACGCGTTCCGGTCAGTTCTAGCTCAGGTTCCGCTGAATCCACATTATTTTTTTCTTCACTCCCCCCCTCTATCTCCCTCTAACTTCGGGGATGCAACGCATCGGCAAAACGAGAGAGTATCTCTTGTTTTGCCGATGTCCATGGGCGATGGAGGCCAACCACCATCAGGTGGACCATCTGCGCGTTTGCACCTTATCTATTATAAAAAACAAAAAAAAACATTAAAAAGATTTTGACCGTGCTGTGTTCGCTGCTAAGAGCTTTCTCTAAGTGGTTAAATTTTGAAAAATTTCGAAAAATTAACCACTAAGTCAATTTGTTTTGTTGGTTGGTAGTAACAAACAACATTATCAACCAACCTCCCTATACTAAAAATAGATTCACAAAATCCCTTCACCGAATACTTGAAAGCGAAAAATTTTAGTATGCGTATATTTTCGTGTGTACCGCATTAATTTCGGCATATTCAGAATACCGAATGAATAAGCATATTTGACCGTATATATTCATTCTTATCGGGGATTGGACGCTCCAGCATATTTTCAGATGTTGTTGAAATGAAAATAATGGGATCGCACCAAACATTCACTTTGTCGAATAAATATTTATAGTGAGCGCGTTATTTTGTTACGCGAATGAATTTAAGCTTCAGATTGTCTATATTTACATCATTAATATGTATTTCTAGAAAGCCACACACCATACATTGTTGGAATACGAACGGAATAATAAAAATTACTAATCGGAAACGAATCAATCAAACTTTAAAATCTCATTGATGCGCAAAACACACAGATTACTTTTTGCTATGACTACAATGGGGGTATTATGACAGCCTTGACAATATGGATGATATTTTAAATTTATGTCGAGTCTAGTTTAGAGATCTTATATATAAAAATCAATCCCTATTTCCCTTGGTCACGGCATCACGCGTGAACGGCTGGACCGATTTCGCTAATTCTTTTTTTTTATTGTCAGGAAAAGGTTCTTATGGAAGAAAAAGTTAAAAAATGTTTCTATATTTACTTATAAGAAAATAGTTATTTTCTTTATGATGACATATTATTACTTCCGTCAGAAATACAATATTTTATTTATAATGGAAATAAATAGCAGCTTTGTAGCAAAAGTTGTACAAAAGTTCTTATGTTTTACATTATAAACAGTACAAAAGCTTGACATTCTTATTAGATATAACCATATATACCTACCATGTCTGTTTCATGGAGATGTTTTTCTAATCATATATTATAAATAATCATAGCAGGTATACATGGGTGCGACCTCGGTTATAACTGCAACGACAGGACCGCGCGAACTATATGACCGCATTTTAAACATATATGTTGACATAAACAATAACATATATTATATACATATTTGTAATGTGCTCGCCAAGACCTTTCTTTTGATACCAAACACGTGACAATTAGCTCAGTTTAATTTTTTTCGAGGTTAGTATTTGAGGTATAATTTTTGTTATAAAAAAAACATAAATTTTTTATAGCCTATGTCACCCGCGCCATTATTACAAATCTATTGACACCTCATTCATGAAAATTGGTTCAGTAGCTTAGGCGCTAGAGTGGAACATACAAACATACATACATACATACATTCATACATAGACTACCAAAATCATAACACTTCCTTTTGGCTTCGCCGTAGTCGGGGAAAATATTGTGTTGTTATGTATTGTTTTGGAATATGATTGTAAACAATTATTTACACATATAATTTATTTCTATTTCTCCTATTGATGATTATGTAGAGTATATTTTACTTAGGATTTATATTATTTAATTCTAAGGATTTCAATTATACTAATTGTGAGGGCGCCAGGAGGGTTTTGCTGGATTACTTCTAACAATCTGGTACCCTACGAAACCACGGTTTTCTGCCCGCTAGCTTGCTTTAGACTACTGAAACATCAATTTAATAAAATTACAAAACTGGAAAAAGCAAATATGCACAGATGATGTGAGATTTGAACCCGCGAACTTGCTTGAATACAAACAAAATGTATAAAGACCGGACGAACACATTTATTAACATACTAGTCGACCCGTACGTCTTCGCCCGGGTGCAATTTAACACGTGTATTATTGATCTATATTAAATGCATAATGTATTTAAGGTACCTAATTGGATAAGGATTTATGCTGTATTGGTTAAAATCGCTTCGTAAATAAACCATTATTTTTTGTAAAAAGTAAAAGGATAATAAATGGTTATTGTGAGTTATCCCTAAGAGGTAGACGCGTATTTTTTTGTAGACCTTTTTAAGATGTACAATACTGTAGTACATTATTTTGATCTATCTCGAAGGGTTCAGCCAGCGTTTGCAATGTAAGCGCAAAAAATGTGTTTATTTACGACATCACATTAGAAACCTCTACAATTATCAGTGTTTCTTTACTATATTATATATGTATTATACATATAAACCTTCCTCTTTAATCACTCTATCTATTTAAAAAAAACCGCATCAAAATCCGTTGCGTAGTTTTAAAGATTTAAGCATACATAGATATAGGGACAGAAAAAGCGACTGTTTTATACTATGTAGTGAAGTAAATTATTAAACGTGTCACACGACTTCTTATAACTTAAGTAAAAAAAAGCACAATGGTATTTTTCCCGCAGAGGACGTCCATGTTATAAAAGGTCCATAGCTCATTAATTATTCTTAATATATTGACAAATAAAAGGAAATTCGAAGCATTTAATAATGTAGCTAATTAATATTGTAACAATCTCCAGTACTTGCTCGAACGCTCAAAGTCACAATAAACAAAACTCAAACGGCCCCATTCCAAAGATAACGCTGTCCCTATTAATACTTAACGACAAGCGTTACAATTGAGTCAATAATAAAATGGACCATGAATACGTTTTACAAGTTAAGGTATCAATAAAAATATTCGTATTCATTTTTAATATAAAGCTTAATATTTGTTTTGGTAAATTGTTTGAACGATCTCATTTATGTTTTGTGTTACTCGACAAATCGCACCCATATTCTGATTCTGCTATGAAATTACCTTTAAAAGCCTTCTCTAAAACCCATTACTCTACTAGGCATTGCTTTTTTTACGACTTTCTTTTTTTGTTTTCTATAAATTGTGACTTGAGTTAGGGTTCTTCTAAGGTTTTTTTCACCACATAGTATAAAACAAAGTCGCTTCCCGTTGTCTGTATGTATGTTTAGAATCTTAAAACAAAGCAACGGATTTTGATGCGATTTTTTTAATAGATAGAGTGATTCAAGAGGAAGGTTTATATGTATAATACATGCATAATATAGTAAAGAAACTGATAATTTTAAAAGTTTCTAATGTATGTCGTAAATAAACACATTTTTTGCGCTTACATTGCAAACGCTGGCTGAACCCTATGAGATAGATCAAAATAATGTACTACAGTATTGTACACCTTAAAAAGGTCTACAAAACACCGCGATGGTATATAGTCTATCTCTTAGGGATAACCAACAATAACCATTTTTTACCCTTTACTTTTTACGAGAAATAATGGTTTATTTACAAAGCGTTTTTAAATAATATAGCATTAATCCTTATACAATTAGGAACCTCAAATACATTGTACATTTAATATAGATCAATATGGCCCTCTACAGTGTGGAATTTAAATGAATATTTCCTAAGATATTACAGATATAAAATGCAGGGACATAGCGGTCACGGCTAAATACACGTGCTACCGGGCGAAGTCTGGGCGGGTCGACAAGTAAATAATAAGAGTTCAAAATCTACCTACGAGAAGACTTATAAAACTACAGTCCTACTATCTAGTTCTAAAGCAAAGAAGAGGAACTATCTTTATCCTACAAACTTTTATTTAACTTGGAATATGCTATATAACTCTGTCAAACTTCGCCAAAATCTAAACATTTTTCAACCAATTCCAAGTATCCACTTGAACCCAAATTTGATATATTTATATAAATCTCGAACAATCAATAAATGATACCACTGAGCTGATCTAATGATGGAGTCGAGAGATACAAACTAGTACTTCCTGATGACAAAGCTTGACATCTCAGTGTAAAGCTTTGTAATAACATGTAATTTAAAATATCAGTGAGGTCGTAATCTCTGAGGTGTAATTAATTATTTTGAATGTTCCGTGTCTTTTCCGTTATAATGGGAAAGATAGTCATTTAAAATTAATGGGCGGCCATTTTGCTTCTCATCAAAGTAAGCCGTTAAATAAACGCAGGAGGTATTGTGGAGATAATAACTGGGAAGCTAAAAAGATATATTACAGCGAAAGTATTTATTGTAGTGTTTAAAGATTATGTTGCTTAGGATTTTAATGAACTTCCTTTATTTTCTTTTACTACTACAGACAGATGATTAATTCCTATACTCTCTGCTTGATGTACATTATCAGGTAAAGGTTCATTCGCCAAGTCAGGTACTAGTAGAGTAGTAAGTCCAGCAACTATGGATATACTGCCAAACAGAAGTGTTGGAAGACTTTCCATATATTGTGTCTGAAAGAAAATTATTCATAAATTATATGCTTTTTATGTATGCAAAATCGGATGAGCAGTTTTACATAAATTTTGCCACACTACATTATTTTGTAGGATAAAGAGGCATTCTTAACACAATAACACAAAAACTACTGAATGGATTTAAACAAAATTTTGTACACATATAATTCATAACATAAATAATCATATATGATACGTTTTACTGTACGACAAGCAGCCAATAAAGAAATTGTCACAGTGAACTCATAACAAACTCAAAGCTTAATATCCTTAGCATGTGTTACTATAAATTTGTATCAGAGTTTTGGACTAAAAGCTGTTACAATTACCAATAGCGGCGTCATTGGTGCCAGGATGGAACCAATTCTCCCGATAGCTGAACACAGCGCGTGCATAGAATTCCTAGAGTAAGTTGGAAACAATTCCGATGTGTAAATGTAAACTGTTGCAAAAGTGAACGTCGATACGAATCTCCCTAGGAAATAGACTCCTGTTGACATCCAAATGTACTCTGAAAGAGCATATCATAGTAAGTGTAATTATAAGTAAGTGAAAATAGCATTAATTATATAAAAGTATTTGGAACCACTTTAACGTCTATCTTAATATAATAATTTTGGATTGGTTAAGCAGTTGTTGCAAAGATTTAAAAAATAATGTAATTTTTTTCAATGGTGGACATCGTATTTTGGGTTCCGTATCCAAAGGGTAAAAACGGGACCCTATTACTAAGACTCAGCTGTCCGTCCGTCCGTCTATACCAGGCTGTATCTTATGAACCGTGACAGCTAGACAGTTGGAATTTACACAAATTGTGTATTTCTGTTGCGCTTATAATAACAAACTAAAAACAGAATAAAATAAATATTTAAGGGAGGCTCCCATACAAAATACGTGATTTTTTTTTGCCAAATATTGGTCTATCTTCGCGCGTGAATCACATACATGATTATTATAGGTAATGACATTAGATTATTAATACATTTACCTTTTGGAACAAATGGGTGTAATAAACACAGCAATCCCGCTGATATAAACGATATGAGCAGAGGTTTCTTCCTTTTAAATCGTTTCAAAATAAACACCATAGCAACACTTGCCGGTATGTCAGACAGAGACATTATACCAAAATTTAAATATTTATTCCCTGCTAACGATCCGACATTAACTATTAATCCGAACGATATAAAAGTGCATGAAGTCCACCAAATCAGACATATTAAAAATCTCTTGATAACAATCTTTGAATGAAAAGTCTCGCACAAGGCATTATTCTGGGTCCCACTCTCTTCGCATTGTATATTAACGAGCATTTTGTTATCTAACGTAATTTTGTTTACTCTCGCCATTTTTAAAAGAAGTTTCGTCGCCTGCTCCTTTTTCCCTTTACTTAACAACCATCGCACGCTTTCGTCCATGATAAAGTAGAATAATATGAAGAGCAGCGACGGCGCATAAATCACGCGGACGAAGTGTCGCCAGTAGGGAACTAAGTATGCTGCAATGGAAAATGAGATGCCACCTAGAGCGGCAATCACGCAGAAGAATATCTGTTGATGTAATCTGTAATCGCTGTGGACTAGCTCCACTCCTGTAAAACAAAATTTATTGATTTACTTAAATATTATCTAAAATGTTCTCTGAGTGCCCTATAACTATTTTTGTAAATATTTAAACTTATCTAAAAGTATTGCCAATGCATTTTATTATGCATGAAATACAGATGCTTTATCAGAGAGATCTCTAATGATTTTACTTTTATTTAAATTTTACTTTTATTTTAGAAAATTGAGAACTACGAGTACAAGGTATTTTTTAAAAATCCGAAGTAGGTTATAGATTCGGAGACATCAAAACTAGAATTCTTTACAGTCTCAAGTAATAAGTATATTCTATAGACTTTGAAAGCACGTTTTATTCCTACACTGAAGCATCCTCAGCTGTTGACTTTCAATTGCAGATTCTATATTGTTATTGATGATTCAAAATTGCGGATGGTAAAAATAATCTTTTAAATTTTTCTTTTAGTGCCCTAGTAACTAAGGACATAGTAAACTGTAATACCAAGTTTAATATATATTTTAATTTTTTTGAGCAAATTTTTATAAGAACAAAACCTTTAAAAACTTCCTTTTACTTACCCAATATAAAAGCTGGTGAACAATTGTCCCCAAAAGTGGCTTCTAACCACTCGAGTATAACAAAAGCTAAATATGTACTTGCAAAACTCTTCGCTATGCCGAATAAGGCGGCGGCTACACCGGCGATTATGATGGCAGCTTTACGGCCTATTCTGAAAGTGAATTTATTATTCTGTCAATTCTATTCGGTTGTATATTGTCTAATGTAATAGATTTAGATCTTTATATAACAACACTGGCAACTGTCAATATATTATTATAAAAAAAAATAAAGTAATGTCGTCTCAAGTGTCTTTTAGTCATTGCTCCTTTTTATCAAAAATATAATAATAAAATATTTATAATTTTGAATACTAAGTATATATAAAAAAACATGAAAAATTATGTCCAATGTCCAAAATCTTTATTATTTTTATTATACCTGTCATGATTAAGTAATTTTTAGGTTGTTTTTCTTAACTTTATAAAAAACAAAATTAAAAAACAACTAAATAACCTATTCCTTTAAGAAAAGGTTATTTAATTAATGAAAAAATTTAAGAAACACTAATTCCACAAAAGCCATATTTTATAATATAAAGAGTAATAATCTTCTATCAACAAAAAGAGGCTGCTTAACTGACTCATTATCATCGAAATTACTGAAACTGCAAACATAAAATTTAGTAAGTAGTTTCATTTTGTAACGAACTGACTAAATAAGATTTTTTGAAATTTATACCTAAACTCACGAATCAAAATAAATAAAGAACTATTTCAGAATTAACCTAATTTCATTCTTTAAATATATACTAATAATATAAAGCTTAAAATGTGTTTGTTTGGTTAAACGCGCTAACCTCAGTAATAACTTGGTTAAAATGAAAAATCTATTAGCATTGGATAGCTCATTTATTGCGAAAAGCTATATAACATCACACTACGAGCCATAGGAGTGGAACATCACGCTAACGAAATTGTTGGCTAGTGTATAATTAAAGTATGATAGAACCTACTTTAACTCAGCGTAGTTTAAAATGAAGAAACAACAACACAATGTAATTAACTTACTTGTCCGAAAGTTGTCCTTGGAAGAAGAGTCCACACATTAGTCCAATACTGTGCACTGTGCCAACAAAAGTCCGCTTCCAATCTTGGCACCCCAACTGGAACTACATGAACTAACTTTCAACAAAAACGTTACGTTGTATTCAAGTTAAATCAGACTATTAATACATTTTACAAATTGCACAACGAGAAAAGTGTATCCGATATCCATAGAAAGAAAGATATCAGGAATATAACTAATCAAGGACACAGTGATCGGATTTGACATAGTCGTTACATATTTTGAAAAACATAAGACAATTTCAAGTAACATCTGTAATACTACAGACCCAACATTTAGTATAGACTCTATAGTTTAATTTAGTAAAATAATAAATTGGGTTCAAAATTGAAAATACATTTATTTAATTCTTGACGACATTACAGCGCCCCCTACCGAGTTCAATTATAGCCATGAATTACTACAGCTTCATATTGGCTGCGTTCAGATAAAGAATTACGGACATAAACGAAGAAAATACATAACTTGAATTATTAAACGACTAAATAACTTTTAAAAAATTAGGCGTACGTGCATTATTAATCAGCCGTACTAATAAACTTATTTACCTCAGCAACGAAACTATCTTCTCTTTTATAGATCCATTCATCACACGACTCGACAATTGAAGTATTAAAGCTGGATTCAGAACATTCTTCAGAGTAAGAATGGTATTTATAACAACCTCTAGAGTTAGGGGGTGTAGTGAAATTGTATGGAGATTCAAAAACGTTGGTTTGGTCACAATATTCAATTTGACATCTGTAAATTAGGAAAATAAATAAAAAGTAAGGTAGATTTTGGGTATATTTTCATCTCAACCCATTAATGGCCCACTGCTGAGCCGGGTCTCGGCCTCAGAAAGAGGAGGGGTTAGAGACGTCTCACACTTTTGATAACTTTTAGGGAATTATAGGTGCAGGAGCAAGTGATATTTAATTGCTTAAAACACACATAACTCAGAAAGAGGTGTGTGCTCAGAATCGAACCTGGACTTCCCGAGTAAGACACCAATGTCTTAACCTCTGGGCTATCACTGCTATCTTCACACATCACATTTTGGGGTAAATAATACAAAGTTTTGTTGGCTTTTCCACGCACGAATTTAGTAATAGACTTTTAACTTTTTTGGCAGAGATCTTTAGAGAGAGTTACAAGAAACTCACCTATATGAAGTTTCTTCAGCCACGATAACATAGTTAATACAATGCATACCGTTATTAAAGAACGCGAAACTGATTAACAGTATTGCTTGGATATGGTAACGACTGAACGCACCAAACTTTTTCAGCACTTCATCCAAATGCACACTATTTTCTTCCGAGGAAACCATTTTGCCTTAATTAAGTAAATGGCACTCAACGAAATCCTACGTTAACGGTTGTTAAATACCACAATTACGAGGTAAATCTAGATTTTGTTTTAAGTTCATAATACTATCGTGTAAAATTTCACTATATTCCATTTTTACACACAACCGAATTACTATACGTAGTGAGATGAAACGTTGCATCTACGAGCCGTAACGTCTCATACAATCAATGGCTTCCGCCTGTTACTTAACCTTAACAAGATAAGTGTTGAATGATATGCTGCGTCCTTTGATTAAAGAATTATACTCCTTGTTTTTAGGGCAATAATTTAACTATAACCAGTAGATCAGCAGCTCTCAAGTTAGCAATGAGCTGATAGTCTTTAAACTGGCTGACCAGATTTTCACAAATGACTACTAAGAATAATCTCGATTAAATTAGACAGACATACAGATACACAGATACATACGTTAAACTGATGACACCTTGGCAGCTTCAAAAATTTTAATTAAAAAAATAGCTCGAAGGAGAAAATCAAGAATAATTGTCTCTAAAGACTAATATTATTAGGAAAGATTTGTATTTTTGTATGTAACGAATAAACATAAAAACTACTGGACCGATTTCAAAAATTCTTTCACCATTAGAAAGCTACATTATCCCTGAGTAACATAGGCTATATTTATTACAAGAAAAACTTAGAGATCCCCAGAAATTCTCACTAAAACCAACACAAGGTGCAAAATAATTAGCCATAAAATATTTTCATCGCATGCGCTGCGAAAAGTATTGATGATAGAACAAAAAAATGTTCTAGAATATTATAGATTGTATCCATATCTACAAAAAACCTCGCGAGACCATATGTCCAACTATCGTAGTTTTGTTACTATAACTACTTTTTTACATTTTAAAAGTTGATAGAAATGCCTATCAAATTCAGACCATGTTATCCATACCATTGTATTAATCCTTATCCAAATAAACTATTTCATATTCAAGACTGTTTCAATACCTGTAAATCACTTTTTGAATTATTAAAATCGGACTTTCCATTCAAAAGATATTATGAAATTAAAAATATCAACATAAACAAAAAATACACGACGACGCGACGGGCCAGTGTAGTTATACATATATACCACCGAAATGCGGGAGAGCCAAAATGTTTTAAAACAAAATATTCCACCCGTGCGAAGCCGGGATGGGCCGCTAGTTTACTAATATAAATGTAATTAGTTTGGCATTTTCTTTTTTACAAAACTTAGTAGGGACAATAGAGAGTAATTAATTTAGTTGCCATTTAAGGTTAGCCTAAGCCCAATTAGAAAGAACAATAGCACAAATTCGTATCAGTAAACAATAGCTAAGACTGAATAAGATGTGAGTCGAGCAGTTCCAAGGCTTTTTGTTCTTTAATGTTATTGAGATCTAAATTAACCTAAACAGAATTAGAGGATTTTTGTTGTACAAAATACACTCTGAATCAAAGCGTCTTAGTGCATGAGTGTTATTTTTATTGGACTTTTTAATTTTAACTTTATAGACAATTTCCAAATTCATGAACTTTTATTCTGCCGACATCGCAGGACACGTCATAAACACTTAGCCGTCGGATTCGCTTGCTGGTGGTTTGTTTGCCTGTTACAGGATGCTCTCCCAACAGCACAGGGGAATTGTGTTCTAACCGTTCCTCTCACAGGTATAGTAATAATGCTGGGCTGGGCTCATCATAGTGGATGCAATTAACTTAGAAACCTAAGAACAGAACATTGCTGATGACGTAATCAATTTGATCGATGTGAGGTGAATATACTGAGGGTCCTATGAGGATCTATAACTCAATGAGTAGAATGAATCTTCTATATCCTGAAACATTTCTAAAGTTTTCTAAAATTATATTTGCAAACGTATAAAAGGCAATACATCTGACTTGAAACGCTAGGTCTATAGAAATTAGAACTCAATCAGAAAGAACAATAGCACGAATTCGTAGCAGTACACAATAGCGCAAGAATGAACGAGACGTGAGAACCGAGCAGTTCCTAAAAGCGGCTAGTAATCTACTAATCAAAGGCATTGTTAGGAAACGTTGCCTGTGTCTAGATTTACCTAATTACCTACTCGGCTTCGTAACATGGAGTACATACGGCTGGGAGTGCTGGGACTAATATTTTTAATTTTTATGTCGTAAAAGGGGCTAAATGAAAAGACAGGTCACCTGATGATTTACCACTAACTCCCACCTCTACCGATTTTGATAATATAGAAAGAAAAGAAAGCTGCAGTATCAGCGGTCCTAATAATATATATATAGTATTGGCTTACTGCTAAAGGTAGATGAAAAGGGCGTTAGCTAGACGAGAATAAATATACATATAAGAATATTCAAAAAAAAAGAAAAAATATGTTTTGATTCCCTCAATAAGGGCAAAAGCTAGTTGCCGAAGAAACCACTTATCTGGAGGAGATTCTGAATTCCTTACGACAATATTTGAACATAAACTTGATTTTTAAAATAAAATTATTAAATATTCTTCCATTCCATGTGTATTCAATTCCAGACTGGTGTATTATTAGAGTTGTCACACACACCAAGTGTTACAGAGCATCTGTTATTAATTGAGTATGAATAGTTCGCACCGATTCAGTTCATCGATGACGAAGGCTTAATTCGTGTTCCTAGGTTAAATTCATATTAAATCTGGCTTTCGTAATCAGTTATTAACATTGCTTAATTTATGATTATCAGCCTAAAACTCTTGGAGTTCAAACTAGTTTCTTAAAAGTATATATTCATAATATATTGTCATTCTTCAACAAAATGTTGCAACTTGCACGATCTCATCAGTATTCTAACAGCGATATTACACGCGAGAAGTATCCAAAAACTATACCTGTCATAAGCTTATAATATTATATTCAAGCTCTAAAAATTGTCATATTTATGGTTTACTGCTGTCTACGAAAACTATGTATCTACCTTTAACTTTGTCTCAGTGTCATAAGTATAAACTTTTCTTAAAAGAGTATTAAAATTATTTTTCAATCTAGACTTTATAAGGTGATTTCATGGTACTCAAAATTTAAATCACGAAAAAGCTTTTATTAAAATAAAAAATACATGATCAATAGCAATTCTAAACCAGCAAACTTAAAAACATTAATTAATTTTGGGTTGCTTCATAGCTTTTATATCTCTAAAATAAAAAAATAGGGATACAGCAATTGCTAAAGCCAAATGAAAATAATCTTTCACTACTCGGTAATCAGAAGTTGTTCTTAGCTGAATCGTTTGTAAAAAGCAAAATAAAGTTCATAGCTCCAGGCGAAAATGAGGAATCGCAGATATGAATGCGCTTTTAAACTTTCAAAGGATTTTTTACACGCGAAAATCCACAAAACGACGCGTATTTAATCGTTAATGAGATGTGTAGGGATGAAATTTTTGTTTCTTATGGGATCTAATTACATCGTTTTATTTAAGCCTTGGAATGCTGCACAATAGTTCTTATGCTCTTTGAGGTACATGATTCTTGCTCATATCCAATTAAAAATTTAGATAGCCGGAATTTTCGTCTAGCTTCCTTTGGAGCTGCGACGACATAATTACATTGAAAGATCTAGAAAATCAAATGAAATGTTTTAAAATTGTAAGTATTCAGTGTCTAGACACTGGATACTTAGTCCCACTAGGTGGACGCAGCAGATGGATATCATTGCTAGGAGCATAGCCAATCCAGCCCTTGAGAAGCTGTTCTGTTCAAATGTTATCTAAATTTTGTTACTATACAAGTCTCGAGGACAAGACATCTGAGATGAGAGACTAGAGAAAATCTATACTATATCTAGTGCTAGGCTAGATAAGTTGGGATCAACTGAGATTGCGTTACAATTAACTGCCACCGCGATTTACCAATTCCGGATCAAAGTCGGCAATGGCAAGTAACCCTAAATAGCCCACGAATACCGTAAGAAAGATCCCTTATAAGTGTGATCGTCTGTCGCTATTTATATAAAAAGAAAAGCCATTAAAAACGTTGGCAAATTGCTTTTGCAGTATTTTTAAACGCCGTATCAAAAATAGCATCGCAATTTCTATTCAGACCTTTATGGATTCTTCATGTTTATTCAATTATCTCAAGTGCTTTGTTAGTTGAACGAGTTTCACGTGAATAAAATAGAAAAATATATTACGCTAAGCCAAAAATAAATGACAATAAGCTTTAATAAGGGCTAACTATACGGTTGTCAGAGACTCTTGAATCTCTTTTGTACGGACTCATCAAATTTCTGACCAAGACTTTCATCTAATACCAAAGAAGAGCTATTATCAAGTCTCATTTAATGATTTATCTAAATTGTCTATATTTCTATTTTCTGTATATCTCTATATGTCACCGACACCAACACCAGAAAAGAAGAAATCGACATCCGTATCCAAAGCGCTCTGAAATGCAGTGCTGCCCTTCACGAAGTGTTAGTGTCCAAACTATTGTATAGAAAGACTAAGATCCAAATTTATAAAACTGTGATAAAGCCCATACTTATGTACGGTTGTGAGACTTGGACACTGCAAGAAGAAAATAAACTCCTGGTGGCTGAACGTAAGATCTTTCGCAAGATCCTGGGCTCGATAAAAACAGAGGATGGCAGCTACAGAATTAGAAAGAATGCCGAAATAAAAGAAATCGTGGCTGAATTAGATATCATCGGTGAAACTAAAGCGCTCCACCAAAAAAGCATATTTGGGATGGCCTAATGGGAGACGACCCGTTGGTCGACCTATCGCTGGATCAACACCGTGGAAGCGGATCTGACCGACCTTAAGGCCAGCGACTGGCGAAAGATGGTGAAGAACCGGGACCATTGGAGCAAACTCGTGTTGGACGTGGCCAAGACTCACTTTGGGTCGTAGAGCCACCTCGTAAGTAAGTAAGTAGTAGAATTGACATGTTTGTGCGCGCGTTACGGCAACTGGACCGATTTGAAAGAAATTTAGCATACAGATACTTTGTAGCCTTATTTAGAAAATAGGATAAGCTAAATAGATCAGAACGAAAATTTTTATAGATATATTTCGTAATCTGGATGATCACATAAGATACTACTTATCCCAAAACAAAGCACAGTTCCTCTAAGTGTTATGTCCGCATTAATAACTCAATCAGCTTTGACATCTCTGAAATTAGCAAACAGATTTTAACGACTATTAACTAGTAAATACAGTTTGCCTTGCAGGATATATGATTTATTTAATGTGAATCAAATATTAAAAAAGAAGTTATTCTCGGTTGAAGATAGTTCTAATAAGATATAAAGTAAATAAAACCATCATATTCAGCATTAACGAAGTCACGTTGGTCGACTAGTTTAGAATAAATTTCGTGATTTATTAAGTTCTTAACCTGTATCGCTTATTTTAACAGATATGACCTAGATAAGAAAGCATACCTACTGATGAATAACTCGACCAAATTCTTCGATTAATTTAGGTTTTGCTTAGTTAACAATTATATTGTTAATTTTAAAAATATTTTGAACCTATCCACTACCTATGTCATTTTATTCACCAGAGTTGCCAGTCATTTCCACAAAAAATGATACCTAGGACAGAATAGGATTGCAATAAGAGATGGAGCTACTATTAAACTCAAATGAAAATTGCTATAGAATTTTAAACGTATTCAGTTAAAACTCACCCAGACATTTATTTCGTTTTAAAGAACGCAGTCTCTGTAAAGTTAGAGAGACGGACAGACTGTAAACTTAGCCAAACCTAATTAAAACATCCCATCTGAAAATTTTTCATCCAAGTGACAATAATTCCAGCGAGTCTCGTTCCAAGCGCTGAACAAATGTTTGTGCAGTGTTAATTAAACCGATATTGCTTAGCGGGTAGCTGCAAAAATACTTTAAGATTTGACCTGGAAGTGTAAAAATACGCTTCGGCTTTTATTGCTGTTCTTGTTTATCCGATAACATAAATACACTTGGCGTTTTACTGTTTTATTTTCGTCTAATTTAACGTTTTCCATAGCTCTTTTTAAGTTCTTTAAATCAACTGAATAAGAATACTACACTCTTTATCATTATATAAGCAATATAATCTACGAGTATTCTTAATAAAAATTCATAAAAGCTAATAGCGTAGCTTTCCGCCGGAAGCATTCCTTCTAAAATGGGCATGGGATATCTCTGAAGTTAAAGGGCCATATCTTTTTAATTATAATATTTATGATTACTTTATCCTATATTAGTCAGAAATATGTATATGTTACGATACTGATACGAGGTTATGAGTAAAATCTCATAAACACTCAGAAATCGAAGGAGACGGAAAGAAGAGTCACGAAACATTATAGACTGTAAATATACATGAACGTCATTTACAACTCGGAGATGTATGATGACAAGGAGGAGGTGAGAGGAAATAAGGAAGAACACTACAAGGGGCGATTATATTGAATATACCATTTAATAATCGCAACGTAGATACTACTACAGAACCAATAAATAACTAAACATTATGATGTATTACTATAACGACAGGAACTCAAGCAGATTAAGGAGCTTCTTTAAGTAATTACAACACTCGCCTCCACTGCGAGTATCTCTGTTTATAGCCAAGATTGGGTTGTAACTTACGTGCCGACATATATTTGCGATTTTAACTATTTAAACATTTACTAAATAGAGTATATTGACATAAAATATTTGTCTGTACGTTCAAACTAATTTTTTTTTGATCGTACAGACAGAAAAAGTTTTCGGTTTAAATCAAAAGAAGTTTCAAAGAGAGTTCGGATCTTTACACACATAATAAAGAATTAAAAGGAAATAAAAATAGATACATTCTCTCTCCCTCTGTGTGGTCGCTCCCTCATGGCTGAGGATCGTGGTCATCGACGGATGTGGATGGTATACACCTAGTTTGGATAATCTGCTTCCACCGGTGCCTGTTCATCGCGTCTCTGGCGACCGAGCAAAACTTAATTGAAGATAGGCCTCTCACTTGATCACTCCATCTGGTTGAGGACCGTCCCCGAGCTCATTTTCCCTCCATGTTTCCCACAACGATCAGTTTTTCATGGCTCTCATCACCCCTTCTCATTATGTGGCCAATGTATGATAATATACGCTGCAGACAGATCGTGGAGAGGCGGGTTTGGATGTGAAGCTGCGAGAGGATCGATGCATTAGTGGGCTTGGCGGTCCAGGGTATCCTCAACATGCGCCTCCAGCACCACATCTCGAATGCATCAATCCTCTGCCTTTCTCTGGCACGTATCATCCATGTTTCTACACCATACAGGAATATGGGGAATATTAGAGCACGTATTAGCCGGGTTTTGGTAGTGTTGGTAATACTCCTTTTCTTCCAGATGACGTTTAGTCGAGTCATCGCGTCCCTAGCCATACCAATACGCCATAGATAGAGACATTAACCTTTTTATAAAAAAAGCTACTAGCTCAAGACTATTTTAGTGTAACTGCTCGTAATGTTGCCCCTTTTTCGAAGTATAATGGATCGACAACAGACATTTTTTTTAACAAGCGAAGACAAAGTGAAAATTTTATTAAACTTCATAATTATTGAGCCCTACTAATGACCATTCAAATTGACTGACTGGCCTATTTTCTATAAAAGTATAAATGAAATAAACAATTTTGATTTTGGAAAACCATCAAAGATTCTCCCTTCTTATTCAGTAATTAAGAATTACAATTTCATTATTTTATTTTACTGAGAATATTGCAAATTTTCAAAACACCATTTATTATTCATTGAACCTACCGCATAGTAACGCACACAATAAATGGAAATCGAAACCTTATAAATGAAGTCCAAGTATCACGACACCACACAACTGCACAGCCATGATGGTCACCAGGTGAGCTCCGTTTGACAACTGGCTCAAATTTATCGGAACAGTCTTAGAATAAAATAAAAGGTACCACACGCAAATATAGAGTTATCAACGGTGTTGCTAACTTATGGTGACTGTATGTAACGTATATCCTAAACATTAAGTACCTATTATTCTTTTAAGCAAGTTCAGAATATATCAACAATTCTCTAGTTTCATTAACCGCGACAGAGCTGGTGCTGGTATTTACCACTAGCTCTAATTAGTGCATGCCTCTTGTATAAACATGGTATTTCAGCTCTACTTGTGGAACTTCTTAGTATTATTACAGCTTCAACTTCAGCTGATTAATTATTCATTGGTATTATTATTGACATTTTATGAATTTATTTTTATATTATGTCAAGTATACCGATGTGAAGACAATATATAATCTTTAGTGCGATAGATTAGTCTCAGTCTCTCTGGTGTTGTGTGTCGTGCAGTGAACATGTAAGTTAGTGTTATAGTGTCGTGATTAAGGTTACCCTTCTTGAGGTCCACGTAAATTTACTTTATTATCTATTGTCGTTAGCGAGGTCGGGTGGTGGTGGTGAGAGTTTATATTGCTGTACAGTAATGGGTATTATATCTCTCTTATTTATGACATTATTAATTGAAATTAGAAAGAAAGAGAGTAAAGGGACAGAGAATGAAAGAGAGAGTATGTTAAAAATGAAAGAGTGAAAAGGAGAGAGAAACGGAAACATTATTGATTTCTATCTGTAAAATAATTTTTAAATCGGATCAATATAAACGAACAAACAAAAAACTCAAAATGTACTGATATTTGTTGCAAAATAATAAATGATTTGATTTAGAATTAATTTTACTGGTTGTCTTATTATAAATTACTTGTATACTATCAGTCAGAGGCACGTGCTAACTTACGAAAGTAGCATACACTACAATTGACATTGAGTGTTATCATTGGGCCAAAGCAAATAAGCAGTGATGGCCCAGTAGTTAAGATTTCAAGTCTTACTCGGGAGGTCCAAGTTCGATCCTGGGCACACACCTCTGACTCTGAGTTATCTGAGTTTTAAGCAATTAAATATTACTTGCTTTAACGGTGAAGGAAAACATCGTGAGGAAACCTGCACTTCTGACAGTTCCCTAAAAGTTCTCAAAGGTGTGTGAAGTCTGCCAACCCGCATTGGGCCTGCGTGGTGGACAATGGCCTAATACCCTCCTCATTCTGAGGAGGAGACCCGGCTCAGCAGTAGCCCATTGAAGGGTCGTGATGATGAAGTAAGCAGTGATTGCTTTTTAGTTAAGATGTTGATGTCTACTCATACACCGACGACTTACACAAGTTACGTATGTTTTAAGAAATTAAATGTCACTTGCTTTAATGGTGTAAGAAAACATCATGAGGAAACCTGCACTCCTGATAGTTTTTCATGTTCTCAAAGGTATGTAAAGTCTGTCAACTGCACTTGGTCAGCGTGGTGGACTATGGCCTGACTCCTCTTTATTCTGAAGAGGAGTCCAAAAGATATGTAAACCTTTTGCTGTATCATAAGCCACTGATCCGGATAATCGCTGGTATGCTTTAATAAGTATAAAGGAAAACATTAATTCTTACATGATATCATTGTTTAGAGAAATAATTTTATAAAATCAACGCAATATTATAAACGATATAGTTCAGTCTGTGACTTATTCATGCAAAAAGTATTTAACGAATTTTAGCTCGAAAGAATCCTGTCATCTGGAAACTATTACATTTCAGTAATTGAGTTTAAACAATGTAAGAAGTCTTTTGTGTAGGGGTGTACAAATCCCACACACGTGGAAGCTGGCTGGGCTCTTTTCAGCTTCTTTAAAATTAAGGGTTATCTATTGTCAGTTAGGCGATAAAGACACAGTACTCACAAGTTCTTGATGATTTCTCATCTTCTTTCTAATCTTCTTAGAGGGCATGCCCACGCACCACAACACATTTCACACAATAACACAAATAGTTTTAAATAGTTCTCACTTCACCATCAGTCGGTTCTCCTCAGGGAAGGGTCAATCAACTAGCGTTTAGGAGATAAAGCACACACAGGACTCGAGATATTATTAATCAGTAAAGGGATATTAAAATCTACATCACGACTCACACCACTGCCTCTGCCCGTAGCGCAACTAATACTACCTACTTTCAGTATTATATAAACAAAACCGTAAGAACAAATTACACAGAAACACTACCTTGAACGTGTTCTTACATTTCCATATATAAACACAGGTTGTACTGAACACTGCCATTTGTATTCTATCCGTGAATATGATACAGCATTTGAATTATATTATTTCTAGCCGGCTTGTCCCGCATGCAATTTACCGCATTTATTTTTGCTTTAATTACACATTTTAATCGATATATCACTATATTTTATTTTATATAATTATTACTAATCCCAAAAACGTAGCAGCACCTCAGCTCGACATGCATTTCATCCCCACGTCGAATTTTCAACATCAACATAATATTCTGCACATTCTATATTGTGCCTTCTATTCTGCCAGCTACCAGCTCTCTCTCCCTCTCTCACCTCTTCAGCTCATCTCACTTACACCATTATACTTCACTCTTACACTCTCGCACCTTTTTTTCTTGTAAATAATAATTGTAAGTTTTTATATTTTCCCTTTTGTGTCTGTAAATAAATTCTGATATATCTAATGGTTTTCTTCTTTCTCCCTTTTAAATTTAGTCTTTTCTCTTATTTGTCTTCACGACAGTGCATTGCATACCCCATTTCAACCCCTTCAAGACTTTGTTTTAGGATAAAACGCAACCTATGTCCAATGTCAAGCGCAAGTCTATTTCTGTACCAAATTTCATCAGGATCGGTTTAGTGGTTTAAGCGTGAAAGCATAACAAACATAGTTATTTTCGCATTTATAATATTAGTTGGGATAACAAGCGGTTGTACAACTAATAGTTGAGTATAGATTATACAGTGGGTAGGAGTGAAATAACTAACAAGTTTTATTAAGAGCTCGTATAGTTTTGTGTTTTAAAATTATTATAAACTTTGTTTTTAGTGCAAACTATGATACATAGTTATAGTATATAAATACCACTACCCATCAGCAATTAAAATCCTTTGATTGAATTGTCAATTATTGTTTTTCACATCACACTATGGAATCCATGAAGGAGTCACTTTCATCTATGGCTGAAATGTTTAACTCCAAAATGAATAGTTTTCACCAGGATCTTCAGAATGCATCACTGTCATCGTCTACTAATTTAGCATCAGAATTCACGACATTTAGATCATTTATCATAGCGGCGTTGAACATACTGCAACGCCAAGTTGAGTTCCTGGCTAAAGAAGTTGATAGTCAAGAAATGAAGAGAAGGCGTAAGATTCTCCTTCTGCATGGAGTCCCAGAGGATAAAACCGAAGATGTAACGACCAAAATAAGTAGTTTAATTACTGAACAACTTCAAGTGACCAATTTCTCAAGTGTAAACATAAAAGTGTCTCACCGCCTAGGTCGTGTTATTGGTAAGAAGCCTAGACCTATATTGGTTAAATTTCATGACGTCAAGATGCGGGATCAGGTATGGTTTGCCAAAAAGAAATTGAAAGGAACGGGTGTCACGCAATCCGAATACCTAACAAAGAGTCGACACAATACATTCCTAACAGCAAGATCGCGATTTGGCATTGGGAATTGTTGGACCCGTGAAGGATATATTCATATACTAGGTCCAGACGGATCTCGTTATAAGGCTGAATGTACATCGGATCTTGACATTGTTCCTAGCTTAGGCACGGATTCAACAAGGAGTCCTGGTCAAAGTAAAATTGTGACTCACGCATCAAATCCATCCGACAAAATATCGCGTATAAAACGTACAACCAGGAAGTAAAACTATTACTTATTTTGCTTTTAATAATTATGTAAATATCATTTTTTTTTTTCTTTCTACCCGCATTACAACTTATGTGACTTGTGTGATTGTGATAATACGTAATTTTATTTTCTATCAGCTGTCCTTAATGTAACTGTCATAATTATGTTAATCTGAGTCTTTTCACAGACACTTGTACTTCTTATGCACATACACATACCATCCTATAATATTAGGTACCATTTTAGTTATGGTTTTTTTTTTTTACAGTAGTTTTTGATTATCTAAAGTAGTGTTATGTAGTTTAATCAATTATGTTTTAAAGTATTCATGCTTTAAGGTTTATTTACATTTTTGTTCTTTTTTTTTAGGTTTGTGTATAATTTTACTGATATTGTAATGAGTTTTGATTTTGATTTTATTTTTTTTTATTTTCCTTACTGCTGATGGGCATGTGGGCATGACATAATCTTTTCTTTTCTTTATTAGCTTAAATTTTTAGAATAATTATTGTTTATATATATAGTATTTATATAGTTTATTTTTTTTTTATACATTTATAGTTTTTTATTCTATATAATATGTTTATTGACGACAGCAATGACGATAGTAGTTACCTTTCTATATCATCAAATGGTTCGAACAGTTTTCACAGCATTCCTTCTCTTAATGAAACTCTAGATTCTAACTTCTCTGACCTGCAGAAGAACTTCAATGTAGTCCATATCAACGCACAGAGTATTCCTGCACATTACCCTGATATGCTAACATCCTTCCAAAATAAAAATATACATGCAATTTTGGTATCCGAGACCTGGCTCAAACCGTGTTTGCCTTCTACCTCGTTTTCACTTCCAGGGTTTCACTTAATTCGTAACGATCGTACTGGAAGAAGAGGCGGCGGTGTTGCCATTTATCTCCGACCTCATATACCTTTTACTATTTTAAATATATCTCAGACTCATGACTGCGATATGCCCGAATTTTTATTTATTGAAATTGATTTTTCTTATACGAAATTGCTATTAGGAGTATATTACAGTCCCTCACTTAGATTAAACTATTTTTCAGCCTTTGAAAATATTTTAGAGAGATTTGCACCGAATTACAGTCATACTGTGATAATGGGAGATTTTAATACCTGCCTACTTAAAAATGACTATCGTTCTAGAAGATTAAATTCAATCATCAACGGCATAAACTTAAATATTTTACCTCTCTCCGCTACTCATCTTCCTCCAAATTATGAGCCATCTTTACTTGATTTGATAATAGTTTCCTCAGTCGATCATGTTGAAAAACATGGTCAATGTTCAGCACATGATTTTTCATATCACGATCTTCTGTATCTCTCGTACAAACTTAAACCTCCTAAGGCAAAACCACGAATACTTCTGCATCGTAACTTTGGTAGTATGGATTTAGAACGTCTGCGTGAAGATGCTGCTAAAATTAATTGGCTTGAAGCTTTAGATGGTCACACAGTGGATGAACAAGTTGACATTTTAAATTCGTTATTAATTCAGTTATACGACGTACACGCTCCACTTAGACGTATCCGTGTTAAACACATGCCAGCACCTTGGATGAATACTGAAGTCAAAATGCTTCAAAAGAAGAAAATTCTTGCCAAAGCCAAATATCGTTCTAAGCCGGATGATGCTCATAAACAAAAGTAAATACAGGCTAGGAATCGCTGCAACAAGCTTTGTAGAGATACACGACGCCGTTATATTCACCAATGTATTTCACAGGAAAATGACTCAACCAAAGTATATAAATTCCTTAAATCTTTAGGAGTTGGCAAAATTCGACAGGATGTTTCTTTGAATAATTTAAATGTTAATGAGCTAAATAAGCACTTCTCTCAATCTAGTACCATGGATGGTACCACAAAAATTAGTACCTTAAATTCAATTTCAGCCATATCCACTCCTGATAACTCATTTTCATTTAGTCAATTCAGCCGAAGTGATGTTAAAAAATGTTTATTAGAGATTAAGTCTGATGCCGTTGGTTCAGATTGTATAAACCGCAAGATGATTACCCCTATTGTAGATCTTCTAATTCCTGCGATTACAACTATTTTTAATAAGTCAATAAATTCTAGTACGTTTCCTTTGATATGGAAAGACGCTCAAATTATTCCTTTACCAAAAAAATTTAATCCATTATCTTATTCTGATTACCGACCTATTTCAATTCTTCCATTTCTTTCTAAAGTAATGGAGCGTCTTGTATACCAACAACTTAGTGTTTTTCTATCCTCTCATAATCAATTAAATCCACTCCAATCTGGATTTCGATCTGGCCATAGCACTACTACTGCCTTGATAAAGATAACAGACGACATCAGATCTGCTATGGATAATCAGAAAGTTACCATACTGACATTGCTAGATTTCAGTAATGCTTTCAGTGGTATAGATTTTGACATATTACTGGCACTCATGAAATCGCTTAACATATCTCCTTCGGCTATTGACTGGTTTCGTTCATATCTATGCGGACGCCGACAATGTTTACGATCTCAAGACTCCGTATCAGACTGGATCGATTTAAACGCTGGTGTACCGCAAGGCGGCGTCTTGTCTCCGTTTCTTTTTTCGATTTTTATAAATTCTGTCACCCCACAAATATCTTCTCTCTACCACTTGTACGCAGATGATCTCCAGATCTATTTACATTCGAATTTTGATGATCTATCTCAAAGGATAGAAGAAATAAATAATAACTTAAAATGTATTTTTACTTGGTGTCAATCTTTCGGGTTAGCAGTTAATCCAAGGAAAAGTCAGGCTATTATAATTGGAAGTCCACATATGATTGCTAAAATAGATTTACCGTCAATACCATCTATTACTTTTAACGACATTAACATTCCTTACACTGAAAAAGTTAAAAACTTAGGCGTTATTATTGATCAAACTCTTTCCTGGATACCTCAAGTAAATGAGCTAAGCAGAAAGGTGTATCTAACGATTGGCTCATTGCGAAGACTACGCAATTTTTTACCCACTCCCACCAAAGTTGCATTAGTGCAAACACTTCTACTGCCTATACTTGATTATGCCGACACTTGCTATCCTGATCTTAATGAAGATCAATTAAACAAACTTGAGCGCATTCAAAATTTATGTATCAGGTACATATTTGGACTTCGCAAATATGATCATATATCCCAGTTTCGCAAAAAACTCAAGTGGCTTCCTATCCGCCTTCGCAGGAATACTCGTATTCTCTCTCTTCTTTACTGTGTATTGTTCGACCATAACACCCCTCCCTATCTAAAAGAGAGATTCGTTTTCCTTACTGATACACATAATCGAAGTCTTCGTTCTAAAAAAAATCTCTTGTTAAGTACTCCTGTACATAATACTACTTTTTATGCTAAATCGTATTGTGTCCAAGCTATATATTTGTGGAATTCGTTACCACAACTCATAAGAGAAGCAGAGTCTATTCATATATTTAAAAAAAGATTAAAGGAATTTTACTTAAACTTAGTCTAAAATCATTATACATTATACTAATATTAAATTTCTGTACTGTCGGATATATTTAACACATATATATAATATTTTAATATTTATAGTTATGTAGTTTATTATCGTTATATTTAACTCATAATATGTGTACATAAATAATACATATATAATTGTGTGTATGTATATATTAAGTATGTATTATATTTATATACTTGTATATTGTATATGTATATATACATAAATTTTAAGTTGTATAATATTTGTTATTATTTTGCTGTTAGCACATCCGTACACCCTGCCGCTTTTCTACTAGTGATGTCCTATGCCCTAGGTTGTCTGGAAGAGATCGCTGTATAGCGATAAGACCGCCTTTTGTATATATATCAAGCATTATTTTTAACTATATATTTGCTTGTATTTTTTTTTTTTTTTCTTGCTTGGTGTACAATAAAGAATATTTGATTTGATTTGATTTGATAATAGTAATACTAGGTAATTTTTTGAACTTGTTTATTGACTAGCCTGTACTACTGTTTGTCTGTGCGAGTGTGTGTTTGTTTGTCTAAGTATTTATATGAGAATCCAACAAGTAAAACTAAGGCTAAAGTTATGCTGAGGGATCAAAAAATTTATTCTAGTTGGATTTTGATTTTTAGTTTAAGTTTAACGTGTGTATCTTTGACCAAAATAATGTGCCGATTCTGATTAAATTTTATTTCTTTGAGAGATAATTTAATCGAAACGGTATTTCACGATACTTTTCTTGTATGAATCGATACTTGGTAATCTTATACTAATATATAAAGCTGAAGAGTTTGTTTGTTTGAACGCGCTAATCTCAGGAACTACTAGTCAGAGTTGAATGATTATTTCAGTGTTAGATAGCCCATTTATCGAGGAAGGCTATAGCCTATATATCATCACGCTAACACCAATAGGAGCGGAGCATCACGCGTACGAAGTCGCGCGGGTCGACTAGTAATACATATTTCTTATCAATAAAAGAATTCCTTCTACGTTTAAACTTATAAATGTAACTTTTCCATAATATTATTATAAGTTTACAGACTAACATAAAATTCTATATGTATTTTGATCGAGCAAATAAGTAGCAAAACCTAGCGCAAGTGCAGCGCGGGAATAAAAATAGTCACATTATGTCTCCCCACTATCTACTGTTCATAGCAACCGCAGCATTTAACCTTAACTATTTTATACTTTAAGAACTGAATATACTGTCATTTTTATCAGTTTTACAGTTAAAATGTTTGTCTAGCTATATGTTTGTATACACATCACGCTAAAACATCTGCACAATTTAAAACCTGATGGCCGTAAAATAGTTATTTGGTTTTTTTCCTCAGAACGGCTACCGAGATTTCAGACACGATCAAGTTTTGATCACGTGAAACATACGTTGTTTATAAACGAGAAATACTTAGTCGCTGTCTGTTTATTTGTAATTCTATTAACAGAAATCAATATTCCACTTAATAGTATAAATGCGAAAATAACTCTGTCTGTTTGTCGCTTTTTCACGCCAAAACTACTTAAACGATTTAAATTAAATTTGGTATACAGATAGTATAAAGCTTGTGAAAGGACATGGGCTACTTTTTTTAATGTGAAAAAAAAGGCTGTAAGGGTTGATGAAAAGTTGTATAATGTTGTGAAGTATCGTTATTTTTAGAGCTTAGAGGTTGAAGGGTGTAAAATAACAATAGGTTAGGTCCATAAAATAAGATAAAAAAAATCTGAATGAAAATTGCTATGAAAAACTACATTAGAATATACCTATATATATTTGATAATATTAGTATGGATTTAAAGTATATATATGTCGGGGATTTTAAAACGATGTGAAAGGAAATGGAAGGAGGAAGATGGGGAATATTGGGGAGCACTACAAGGGGGTGATGGTATTGAATGGAATATTGGGTAAACGCGACGCAGATACTTCTACTAAACCGATTATCTAATATGATCTCTAACAATTACGAGAGAAACCTAAGCAGTGCCTTGGACTTGTGACCAAGGTGTAGGCTTAAGGACGTCCTTTAAGTAATTACAACACTCGCCTCCACTGCTAGGCTCTCTATTTAAACCCAAGGTTAAACGCACATAAACCTAACCTAAACAAGACGAGGTAATTACATTGTAAGGTACTCACGTGACCTTGATCGGACAGCACTTCCACACTACACTGCACTTGACACTATCACTATCACTAGCACTACTTAGATGATGTTCACTTCTTGAGAGACCGCGCACGACTAAGACTTCAGTTAGACTGTCGATCGCATATAAAGGGTCGAGGGTAGAGACTGTCAAAACAACGGAAGTGGCTACTACCCCACTCCAACGCCATAGACAACGATAACGATTCGATTAATCGATAATCTTTTACTATGCTATGCAGACATACAAAGAGTACAGTCGCATTACAAGTAGTAATTATTTTTATTAAGTGTAATGAAACTGTTATATTTTAATTATAATAGGGGATCTCTATCTATTTTAAAAATCATAAAGCAGCGACAGCGAGTATAATGTATACAAAATTCATAGATGTTATAAGTTTTACCTACAATTCAAAAACTATGAATAAATTGTAAATAAATTTGTACAAAGAAAAACATTAGTTTAATATGGAATTATGAATTGTCAAATAAAATATTGTACGTAAAACTATTTTTATAAAATATAGCCGACCCGCTCTTACTTCTCTGAGGTGTCAAATCAAATCGTTCACTCACTCACTAATCATATATCACTCATTGTTAAGGCAGCGTTCGTAAGAAAGGATTTCGTTCGATCGGTTTTTCTCCGACTTACTTAGCAAATCCGACTACCACGAAAAAGTCTTTTAATTTTTCGGGTTAATATATAGCTTATGACGAAAGAGAGAGAGAGAATTTTTAAAATTGCTTCAGTAGATCCAGAGATATAGATGTGGTTGAACTTTAAAGAACACAAATTTGGTAAAAATATCCGAGTTCTTACTAAATACTGTCAAATCTTTGATATGAAATTTTGGCCTCTAAATCACTCATATATAGTATAAATACAGTGAAAAACTCATTCAAACTTTAATTCAAAAAAAATAATGAAATCGGTGTTTTGGTTCGAGAGTCTTATTAATAACTCTATATTATTTATGAGTCCTTAAAATTCTTTAAAAATTTCACAAAATGTGAAAAACAAACGAGTAAAATATTTAATTAAATGCGTTTTTCATTCATAATTTAGTATTTCCATCCATATAATATATTCTTATCATAAAGTTTTAAACGTAAATGCAACTTGGATAAAACTGCATTAACTAAGTTGTTTTTATAAAAGTTTATGGTAATAGTTGGAGGCGATGTTTCCTTACTAAATGGTATTATAAGTATTGGATTACAGGATACTGCTTTTACGTAGCATTCAACTTATTTCCATTATAAAAACTTATATGGGATTTTTTTTAATACATGTAGTTTAAAACAATATAGATGAATTCCTTACGCATAAAAGTAGCAACGATGAAGTGAGGTAATTGCCCACATTCAATTAGATTTATCAAACTAAATTTGTAAGCGTGTTACTTCAAAACGATTGCACCACAATCAAGGTGTGAGTGAGTCAGTGAGATGGTGACATACTACGCATAGTAGAATAGAAATATTAAAGGCTTAGTTGTCAAAGTATGAATTAATAAATGAGTGAGTAGCTTGAATACTCCTCAGCGAAGCAATAATGGTTCCTTTTTCCTTCGAGTTACTGAACCCTAAAGAAGTATAACGTTTTCTTTCCACATATAGAAGATAAATATTTTCTTAAATATTCTTTCATTGCATACATTAAGTGGTAACGGTCTGCAAGTAACACAAACGGCTAAGTAATTACACATTACTCAGTAATTAAACGAGTACTCGCCAAGCAAAAACGGGCTTAATCGACCCAGCTAATGAGTAAGGGTCCACTTACACTATACAAGAAAACGCTGCTTAAGACCCAGATGCAGGATTAAAGTCGCATTATCGTCGTCTTTACTTATTTAAAGAAAAACCGTATCTACAAAATGTTAATGTATATAATCTTAAGTAGATTCATTCGGTGGTTCCTCAAAAAGTGGAGTGGCCACATGTACTACCATTATCCAGCTCCAGGCATCACTCAAGTCAGAAATGAGCTGGTAGTCTTCAAAGTGCTGCTTGGATCTTAAGTTATAGCTAAGAAATATCCCAATTAAATTGCCTTTCAAACAAATAAAACTTCACCAGAATCGGCCTTGTATCTTGGGTGCTTCGATGCCACATATAGACATGCAAATACACAGATACAATATTTTGTTGTATAATAATTTTTGTCTCTATTAAAAAAGTATAGAGATGGTAAGTAGAACCTATATATTATTTGTGTTATTTAATGAATTTTTTGTATGATTTTTTCTATACGAAACGGATCGAAGTCGATCCAACAACTATTAACTAAACATAATAAAACTTGGAAACCCCATAAAATTTGGCCAAAGACTATAAAAGCATACTAGAACTCCCAAACAACCTATTTCCGCTTCCGCCGGTAGTGTGCAAGTGCTCTTGTATAACCAGAGAGCATAACAAAACTTTGAAACACGGTTAAAACCGTTCAGTAGTAGAAGTAAGGTCAAACATATTAAGAAACTAGACACTTGCCCTCACTTCGCTTCACTAGAAAATTCGTTTAGTAATGTTGCACAAACCACCAGACAACAATAATAATTAAAGTACCCATCTATAGGTATAGCTACCGGCACGCAAGTATAGGTTTGATCTTGAATGCACAGAAGTCACTTTTGACGGCAAGATCAGCGCAGCTACGTCATGGATGGAACTGCCAAAACAGACACTCAGCACGCTCACAATGCGCAACTTTCCCCCACTATATTATCTCAGGCCTAAAGTTAGCTGCCGGCTACTATACACATAAGGGTCAGTATAAAGGGGTAAATAATAAAGGGTCAGTAAATTTCAGCTCGACTAAAAGAATATTTTAATCACATCAAGAAATAGGATTGTTTGGCAATAAAGAATATTACGAGTTGATTTATCGTTTTTCAGTACAAAATGTATGGAAAATGTTTTTGGCGATTTCTGACATTACTAGTACTCAAACCTTAAATGGTCCCATAAAGTCTTTCGATCCCCATGCGAAGTAGGATCGATAGGCATAAAAAAAACTTTTTTTTTTATTTTAGCACTTTTTTCGCTAACCGTACATTTTCTCAAAAATCTGTGAATACAGTTCAGAATATCTTAAAAAGTTAATGATGGTCTCCTAAGAACGTTTGCCTGTAACTATGACAGTTAAGGTACCTGCCCTTACTGACCCGTATCAAAAATCCATCCTGTATATTTTCTAATAATTATACACAATTTATAGAATCATCAACACCACCCTTCAATGGCCCACTGCTGAGCCGGGTCTCATCCTCAGAATGAGGAGAGTATTAGGCCATAGTCCACCTCGCTGGCCCAGTGCAGGTTGGCAGACTTCACACACCTTTGAGAACTTTTTGGGAACTCTCAGGAGTGCAGGTTTTCTCACGATGTGTTCCTTCACCATTAAAGCAAGTGAAATTCAATTGCTTAAAACACACATTACTCAGAGTCAGAGGTGTGTGCCTAGGATCGAACTCGGACCTCCCGAGTAAGACTTGAAGTCTCAACCACTGGGCCATTACTACTGTATGTAAAATAACGTCCCGATAATTCTTGTAATTCCAAAATATTACTGGAAAATGTATAGAACAATATACGGGATAGTTGCGCATTTGCGTAAAACTATAATTTTTGAATGAGACAGATAATGGGGATTCGGGACGGGTTAGAATACCATTCTCCTGTGCCGGTGGGAGAGCATCTTGTAAGAGCCGAGTAACCCAGCCCCTTTTCGTGGTAGAGGGATCTGTTCCTCGATTGGTTTGCGACCACCAGCGCGAATCCGACCGCCATGTGTCCCTGATGCGTTCCGGTCGAGCCACATGAGGGTCTCTATCCACCTCCTCCCTCTCCCATCCCATTAATGTATAACGGTTCCAGTAAACACCGGATTCCTCCTTAGAGCTCATTAAAACCGCAGTATTCGTCTCTTCGCTCCCCTTCTAACTCAATCAAAGCAAGAGATACTCTCATACTTATTGCTAATCAAGAAATTGGCTCCTGGTATAGTTTTCATACTTTATAATATATTCTAGGAATTCCGGTATCCTATGATACCTAAATATAAGCTTCAAATTGCGGGAAGATACTTGTATTAACCAATTAAAATTTTAAAATATTTCAAAGAAGCCTGAAACGAAAATATATGAAAACAAATTACACGCCACATGATCGCGTACCAGTTTATTTGTGATGTTGTATAATGAAATACCATAAACTCGTGCACGGACTCCACTTCCGGTAAAGGAATTTACATAATTATTACATGTTAATAGGAAGTAATTTTCCGAGTCAATACGTGAAAACCTTTATATTATACTTTGATCATAATTCATTCAGTTACGTTTGATCCTACTAATATTATAAACGCGAAAGTTATTAAGAATATGGATGTATTTCACGCAAAAACTACTGAATGGATATTGATGAAAATGTCCAATAATATAGCTTATACATCAGAATAACACATAGGCTATGATTTATAATGATTTATTGTGAATCATCCAGGTAAACCGGGGGGCGCAGCTAGTATGAAATAAATCCATACCAATATTATAAAGCTGAACACTTTGTTTCTTCGGACGCATTAACCTGAGGAATTTCGAATTTAAATAATATTTTAGAGTTAGATAACCTATTTTTCGAGGAAGCATGGGAGCCGACCATCGATTAAAAATATTGAAAACGAGAAGAATATATTTCTTTTCAAAGTAAAGTCCGAATAAAGTCGATCATTAAGAAACTTGATCTTGATTTCAATACTGTATATCATACCTGTTCCGATAGACTTGATTTGTGCAGTGACATTATTTTGCAGTGGTGTCGAATCGTGATGCTAGGTCTCCATTGCTAAGTTTTGGAGTTATTAATATTGGTTACTCGGTGTTCCGTTGTAAGTTTACTGTAAAGGAGAAATAAGAAAAAGAGGCTCAAAACTTATTCAATATTTTTCTTCTTCATTGTCTACTATGTATATTACACGTGACTTCAAGTTTATATCTACAATAAAAATGTTACTTAAATTATATTTATTTGTCCTAATTTAGGATATTTTATACAGATTTATGTGTAAGATTATTTCGGATTTATTAATAAAGATAGTGGTATTTGCTCTAGAGATAAACCGAGTGTGAAGATGTTTAAGATAGATTCCGTAGATTACTACATGGACGTTAAACTGCAATAACTGTTCTACTTCTCGAAAACTATTGAATTTTGATGAAATTCCTTCCTTGGTGGTAGGAGATCTGTTTCCCGACTGGCTTGCGACCACCAGCATGCGAATCCGATCGCCAAGTGTCATCGACGCGTTCCGGTTGAGCTGCATGTGGGCCAGACTTAACCCCTCCCCATTCCATTAATGCTAAGGGTCTAGTGGACTCTGGGCTCTTGTCTAGGGTCCGCTGAATCCGCATCATTTTTCTTCTTCATTCCCCCTTCCCACTCTATCTTCGAGTATGCAACGCATCGAAGAGGGTATCTCTTGTTTTGCTGATGTCCATGAGCGATGGTTGCCACTTACCATCAGGTGGACCATCTGCTCGTTTGCCTCTTATCTATTATAAAAAAAAAAAATTGTGTCTTGGTGTTGCCGTTCACCTAGTAGACATAATTACGATCAAATCTTATTGATTTGACAAATTTTTTTGTGCAACACCATTTATAAATTTTATCCTCTTTCGAGTAGACAATATACTTTCATTCCGATAGATATCGCGTAGTAGATATTACAGTAGTGAGACTAATAGTGTATTGTTATTTGGTGGCGTGGTGCTAGCCTCCATTATCGAAGACGTTGTTATGTACTTTATTATTTTAATATTTGGTTTGGTCGAGCGAGGTAAGTAAGAGTTTACGGTTATAGAAGACGTTTTTAAACCTGGTTTGGTGGTATTTCAAGCCCCAGGCACTGCTCGGCTTTCATCTAGATTACATATTTATATAATCGTTTGAATATTTGGGAAATTCATCGAATTAGTTGGAGGTATAAATGATATTTTTCATATGACAATCAAAATAATTATCTGTATGAGATAGATAGTTCAATTCATGAAGTCTCGCCGCTCGCATACTATTTGGAAAATTAGTAGCAGACTATAGAATGATATTCTGTCGTTACTTGGTTTCTAAAAAAAGTAATTGAAACTGGAGATAGAGATTATACCACCTTCATATTTTTTCCTTGACAAATTGAACCCATTCGAAACGGGAGACACATGTTATTTTAAATATAGCCAACATGAAGTCTTGCTAACTTACAAATCCATTATTTTCTACCTAAAATTACAGTGGTGCTTAAATAAAAAATTATATCGCACGCATCTCCATTTTGTTATCAGTCATTCAGTTCGGTATACTTGAATACCATTTACCCAGTTTATAACAGCATTTATTTATTTTATTATAATATTAAAACCATTAACAGGCTAACGTTGTATGAAAACCTAAAAATGGTTGAATTTCAAAATAGTTTAAATAAAATAAATTTAGATGATATTTTAGAAAAATTTAAAATTTTTAAGCCATACCATGTTAAAATAATGATTTTGGTGTTTTTTACTTACTCAACAAACTCTTTGTACAGTGCCAACTATGTGTTTGCAGCAGAAGAAGTTTCTTATAAGTGAGTGTTAAAACAGTTTATTTTCATCTCTTATTTTTAACGCTAAGATGAAGGGAACTTAAGTTAAGATGTGTCTGTGATCTCGTAGCGTCCAAGATAATGGACCGATTTTGATGCTGTTCTATTTGTTTGAAAGGTAATTTAATCGAGATGATTCCTAGCTATGTATTGTGAAGATCTGGTCAGCCGTTTGAAGACTATCAGCTCATTGCTCACTTAATAGCTGCGTGACCGTTAAATTCTTGGAAAAAAATCGTACGATCTGGCTGGTTTAATTTTTCGTTTTTCCTTAAAGCAATGCTTGCCCTAGTAGTGTATTCAGTTGATCAATTATTGCTTATAAAATTTGCGACTCTTCGATCTTGAAAAAAGTCTGAACCAGCAAAGCAAAACTGTTTATGTGCTTCAGTTTAATATTCATATTTTATTTCAGATGCAAGGATGATATGCCAGAATATAATAAACATTACTGTTCTACCACTAACTCATCTCAAAGTTGTCCAGAGTGGGTGTACGACAAGCCAGACAGTTTTATTGCTTATGTAAGTAGTTTTAAAAAATGTTTCGTTTTATAATAATATTTTTTTTACACTCTTGTTAAATTTCATCAACTTATCAGACTGAGGCAATTCAATGATCCCTCTTTAAAGGATTCAATGTTTTTACAAGAAATAAATCATAATTATTACTGTTTAGAATAAGGAAAGAATTGGAGTGATTTTTTTCAAATCAAACTTATGCAGTTTCAGTTATCATGTCCAGAATGGAGAACATTAGTAGGCACAGTACATGGCTTTGGTTACATGTGTGGTCTACTCTTAGTGGGACCAATGTCTGATAAGTAAGTTTGTACATCTACTCACAGTAGTAATACATCTTCCTTTTCTAATAGAGACAAAAAAAAAGCAGAACCGAAACCCCAATTTTTTAACCACACCTTTCAATTCAGACCATTCCTTGACTGCTAAGACAAATAGTAGTGTACAAAATTCTTCCATAAGTTTGATGAAAGATCTCTCTACGGATATAATATTGATATTGTTTTAATTTTCAGGATTGGAAGGAAAAAAGTAGTAATCGTTACAGGAGTTTTAGGTGGTATTTTTGGTATACTGAGGAGTTTCTCTGTATGGTACTGGTTTTATATCGCAATGGAGTTCCTTGAAGCTGCTATAGGAGACAATTGTTCTCCAATGTACGTATTGTGTAAGTACATTTATCTTTTTCAACAGCACCATCTTCTGCATCCAACTATAAGAGAACCTTTTATTAAATAAATTATTTTGAAAAGAAATTATTTTTTACAGCTCTCGAAGTAACTGCTACGAAAAATAGATTGTTATTCTGCATGCTATATGGTTTGGGCCACGTGTGTGGAGGAGTTCTACTGGCTTTATTTGCATGGTTGATACCAAGCTGGAGATGGTTTCTCAGAGCTATATACTCACTGGCATTTATATTTATCACTTACATATACTTACTAGATGAAAGTCCACGATGGCTATTAACTAAAGGAAGGAAAGATGATGCTGTACAAATTCTAGAAAAAGCAGCTAAGATCAATAAAGTGCCAATTGATAAAACATCTTTAGAAAACTTGACATATGAAGTTAGTGACGAATTGAGTTTTGGTGATCTACTAAAGATTACTTTTAAATCCAAGAAATTGAGACGTCGTTTCTTAATTTGTTTAATATGGTAGATAGCATGTATTTTCATAAATTATGGCATGATAATTAATTCTGTGTCATTAGAAGGGAATAAGTATATAAATTTTGCATTAACTGCCTTAGTAGAAATGCCTGGGAATATTATAGCAACCTTAATCATGACACGATTCAATAGGAAGAAACCGTTGATGATCTCATTCTTTGCGACTGGTGTTCTTTGTATTGCACAACCTTTCTTGCTAACAAGTAAGTAAGAAGTTTTGGTCTTCACAAACTTTGACCGTCCAATGTGATGTTAATTATTGCGTTTGCGTGTAGGTTCTAAAAATATTATGAATAATCTAAGGTGGGGAAAATCTCGATTTACCTGCGAACATGTATTATATTTATTGCTTACTAGCTGACCCGACAGACGTTGTCCTGTTTTGACTATGAATATTGAATTCGAATTGACTGTCAAAAGCTTACATTAGAAAAGCCAATATGGTCGTTAAGTTTCTTAAATTTTCTAATTTTCCGCGCAACTTTTTTATTTTTTTTTCATCTATAAGAACCTTCTCCTGACAATAAAAAATACAACAAAAAAACAATTAGCAAAATTGGTCAAGCCGTTCACGCGTGATGCCGTGACCAAGGGAAATAGGGATTCATTTTTATATAAAGAAATATTTGACTTAGTTTATTAAACAATATGTTGGCAGGACTGAAATTAAATAATGTTGATAAATTTTAAATTGAGCAACCTGCAAATGACGTAAAATTCTACGTAGGTAAATGCATATTATGTACACTTACCTAATCATTGCAGTCCAAATCCTAGATGCGGAGAATGATGTAGTTGTTGAATCTTCAATATCATTAGAAATTAAATCATTTCTAATTTATGTTTTAGATCTACCCTGGCTTTCGACGGCTCTATACTTGGTTGGCAAGTTAATGGGTAACACATCATTTGCAATTACTTACATGTACACATCAGAACTATTTCCAACGTATACTCGTAACTCGATGCATGCATTATGTTCGTCGCTTGGTCGTATTGGCGCTATTTTAGCTCCTCAAACTCCATTACTGGTATTTGTTTTATTTTTTATTATTTCTTAACTACATTTAAGCATATTTGATGAGCAAACTTACAATTTGGAGCAATTTTTTTGAATGCTTTGTATTTTTAGTGTGTGTGTCGGGTGGCAAAGAAACAACCGTCTCACTCCATAGCTGGTTTTTTACTGTCAAAACAATATAATATTACCCCCGATGATATTGTTACACATACTGCAATTTTACATTTTGCTTCAAATATTTATATAAAACATTTTTAAATTAAACATTTCAGGAATTTGGAGGTTTTGAATTTTTAAAAATCTTTTATTAATTATGCTGCTTAAATATGCTTAAACAAAGTATTCTTCATTAGACAAATATAGAATAGTTATTTATATTAGGGGTTAAAGTACGAAATTGCCGTTTTATTGTAATAGGTACTTCAAATTGACATAGAACCTTCATGGTTTGAGATTTTTGAGTGAAACTTTTTTCACATGGTACCTCCCTTAAAAAAGTAGTTCTTCCCTTAAAAAAATTGGTTGCCTGTAAAGTCGGTATACGGGCGAAAGTTTTACGTGACAACGACTTTGAGTGGTAAAATAATTTTAATGTGAATATTCATTCGTATAGTAGGAAGAAGGATGAAATAATAGTAACAATTTAAAACATGTCTGTCTCTCTCGCTCTTAGGCGGGCTAACCATGCCCGAGTGGAAGGGACGCGTGCCTCTCACTCGCTCTCATTGTGAGCGCATAACGTGAGCGGAGCGTAACGCAGTTTCTTGAAGTGTCACCCGGCAAACCAATTTATAAGACGTTGTCACGTCAAAAATGTGCAACATTCGATTATCGACTTTCAGTTGTTTTTTTTATTCAGCTTAGACAAGAAAGATGTATACTTCGAAAATTCGAGTGACTTTTGAACACGAGTTCAATGTTGCGTTTGGACAACTAATGAACGCACCGTAATGAAACGTTTTTATGATGGAAACTTTGATTTGAAGAACGAACCACGTGAAAGACCCTCCACATAGGTGAATAACAAGCCTCGTGATTTGACTGATCTGCAGAAAGTAACGCGTGTTGTAAGTTGTGTTGCCTTGTTAAATCGATACAGAAATGAAGGTATACTGGATCGAATTGTGACATGTGATGAAAAGTGGATTCTTTACGAAAACCGTAAGCGAAAAATGCAAGGGCTGACCCCAGGTCCTAAAGCAAAGCTTACCAATAAAAGGGTAATGGTAACTGTTTGGTGATCTCAGCATGGTGTTATTCACTTTCTCCGATCTATTCAAGCAATAACGGCAGATGTCTACTGTGCCGAACTCCGAACAATGATAGCAAAACTAGCAGTGAAACAGCCCCGACTCATGAAACCATCTTCACCATTATTACTCCATGATAACGCGAGACCTCATACAGCACGAGAAACCGTTTTAACTTTACAGGAACTGCAAGTAGAAACGATACGTCACCCTCCGTATTCGTCAGACCTTGCTCCAACGGACTACCATTTTTTTCGTGATTTGGACAATTTTCCGCGTGATTAAAAGTTTTCTTCTCAGGAGTCAGTACAAAATGCTTTCACACAATCTAGATCTCCAACGTTCTATCGCAAAGGCATAAACGACCTTCCTATTAGATGGCAGCAATGTATAGATAATAATGGTAATTATTTTAAATATTGAATTGAATCAGGCGTTACTTTGCGGAAATTCATGGTTTAAAAGGAATCAAAATGCTACCTTGCTATAAACCGCGGCAATCTGAACTACCAGACTCGTATAGTACAACCTAGAAGAGCACGCTGTCCACACAACATTTTGATTCCTTTTTTGTAATTATTTTAATTAAATAAATATGTTAAATTAAAAAAAAAACCGTATTTCAATTTTTCAGTGCAAATCGGCAATTTCATACTTTTACCCCTAATATAAATCACTTGTAAATTGTTCCTGGTGACTTCTATTTCTTTTCAATAATGATAATGTAGAATCAGAAAAAAATACGTATAAAATTAAGCGAAAATCTGTTGCTTTTCAGATAGTGTATTGGGCTGGATTACCAGCTCTTGTCTTCGGAGTAGTGTCTATATTAACTGGCCTCACTACAATATTCGTACCAGATGTATCACATGAAGCATTACCAGATACAGTTAAACAAGCGGAATCAATGGGAAAATCGCTATAACATCATATTCTGTTTGCGACAAGAATACAGAGGTTTAATTTAGTTTAGAGTTAATTATTGGGATTTTGTGATGATGATCTTAACCCTCAATATAAATACCCAATATTTTCGTATTCACTTTCAATTACTCTTACCTACTCTTCATACATCAGTTCTCTTCTTCTGTCCTAGCATACGATATTAAAAAATTATCATCATCTTTTTCTTTTAAGTGTTTGTAGAAAATGTTAATTATGTATATCCAAAAAAATGGTCCTATATAACTTTATATTTCAGTGAAATACGAATTTTTAACAGCATTCTGACTATATTAATCAGGAGCCCGCAGTTTTATTCCAAAAGTTCTCTATAATTCATCGCAATACGACTCAGGTCTTGGCAATAAATGTCATCGAAGCTAAACGGGTCTACTGGGGGCCTTCTGTACTGTAAATTGCATATTGCTTTTAGAATTGCATTCTTAAAATGCTAATCATTTAGTTCAATTTCTAAATATAAAATTTTGGTATTAAAACAAACCAAATAAATAGTCATTTATAGCCACTAATCTAGCAACACGGCAGTGCCCCCGCCAAGGCGAGCCAAGCGAAGCGCTAGACCACTACTACCTTTTCACGAAGCGCTTTGTCGTCTAACTTGGGTTTGAATAATACTAGATGACCAAAATTCTCGGGATATAATGTCAATATTGTTTCGTCACTGACTCACTGATGATAAATAGTAAACAACGTTGAAAAAGATAAAGATAGAGAGTGGGCTATGACAAAATGCATCTCTGATATGCAATTAATACCGCTACCGTCTTATATATTTAATTTATTATTATTCATTACTTTTCTGTTATATAGCAGTTCTTGTGAACTATATATAGAATAATGTGTAAATTGTGTGAAGTAAGGGCTTGTAGAATTAAGGCGTGTAGAGTTAGAAGCTTGGCTCTATATGAGATCTGAAAACTTTATGACAAAGCGAGGTATATTGTCCCGTCTTGGCTACATTTTACATGAAAACGGTTTTGATGGGATCAATTTTAGTATTTTCATATAGTAATCGCTCGCTTTTTATAAAAAGATCGAAGAAAGAAGATAAGTTGCTATCGACACTCATCCTCGTCCACTTCTTCTGTTATTAAAAGCATCACAGAAATTTTCATCTCAATTAGTTTAATATATATTTTATATACAATCACTGTAACACTGTGCGAGAACAGGGTGTTCGCACTATGTTACGTATGGGCGAACGAGCCGCCTACCCTGCAGCCCCAGAGACGTCATAAAAGTCTAGGAAGAAAAGAAGGACGCGGTTAAAAATAAGTATTTCACACACATTACCGGACACGCAGTAAATTGGCAAAGTATAAGATGAATAATATTTCATTCATTACCTAAAGTTTTAGGTATTGTATACATTGCCAAGATATTGTGTAGAATAACCATTTTATTAATTGATCGTTCACTAACTCTAAAATATACAATATATTTTTTTTAATTTCTTCATTAATTAAATTATCATCCACTACTTCATGTCTTTAGAGATGACTTTAGATTGATTTGATATTTAATTATATTGTTTTAACTTTATAGTAATGAATCAGTTTCTTCTTTACAATTTTCATTAAACAGATAATAAAATGCATCAGTGTTAATTTATCAATGGTACGGAGAAATGAAATTAATAAGGTTTCCTTTTATTAATAAATCGCTGTTAACATGTAGGAACATTTTCAACCAATATTCACAGTAATCATTCAATTTGTTCTTAATTATCCGCTGCGTTCATTATTGAAGTTAAATGAATATTTAACTGGAAATCTGTTATATGATAATTAAATAATTAATTTTATTTTATTAGATAGGTTTCTGAAGGTTTTTTTCGCACCACTTCTTGCACAACGGAATTCAGTTTTTAACAATTTTTCTTAGGCAATGTTTTGCAATAATGATAATAATTTATTTAGCTTAGTACGTTCAAGTATTACGTCAGAATTTTTTGACAGCAGAAGTAAGCAAAACCTTAACCCCTCCCCCTCGTAATTAAACAATGCATGCATTTATTCACGTTTCGATGTGCGTGTTTACTGTTTTTATCGCTGACGTCACCACCATAAAGACACTCCACCATTCATGGTGAATGTCATCAAAAATAAGCAAAGCAACATCTAAGATCAAAAGCAATGTTAATAATTCAGTTGATAAAAGTATAAAAATAAAACATAAACGATGAAGTTCTCATACTAACTACATTAAGTACATTCAGCTTAAATCTTTTGAAATATTTAAGAAATAATTTAGCTTTAATATTCCAATTTTAGGAACAAATTATTCGAGTCCCAAAATCGGCTTATTAACTCTCAAATTTATAATTAATTGGCCTACATTTCGTAGCTGAAGTTAATATATTCGGAATACTCATCGCAAAATATTTTGTGAATATCCTGTGTATTTAGTGGTTTGAATATATTCAAAGTCTTCGTAAGTCCTTATAGATTTTTGAATAACTTTTTTATGTTTTTATTACTTCGACTTTTACATTCAATATAATTTCTATAATCAATCTGTTTCATCTACATCATTTGTTCCTGCGGATGTTAGAGGCCGTTCAAATGCAAGCATTAAAGTGGGTTATTTGCTTTGCTTATTTTTGATGATATAGATGGATGAAGGGGGGATCTGCATGGTGATTAACTGATCAGAATTAGGAAGGAGAAAAATGCATCCATCAATGTTTATGTTAGCACGGGGGGAGAGGGGTTAGGGCTTTGCTTACTTTGAATTTGAAATCTATTTTTGATTTACTATTCCAAGATTTTGGATTACAGATTAAAAATATAGAATATATTTTATATGCACAAATTTGAATTTGAATTTTCTATCCGTAATCGAAAGATTTCGATTGCGATTGGTTATTAATTTTGATCGTAAGAATGTTAGCAACAATAGCATTTTACACGACGTGACGTAACATTATTTTGTTGTACAGAATTACATTATTTTCTGAAACAATATCCTTTCAGTGCTGTCTGTAAATAACAAAGAAAATTTAGTTAACTGCTTAAGTGTCAAAAAATGAAGCAAAATAAAATATTCCTCTGCATTGCGACGAAAATAGGCTTAACTAGATTGTATGTAGCGGAATTCACAACAAGTTGCGCTCAACTTTGCAACCAAATGAACTGTTATGACAGGACCGACACCCGAGGCTCTCATTCAATTGTCTAAACATGCTTAACAATATAAAGGGAAAACATCCTCTGTTATAATAATAAAGGACCGAAAAAACTGTATTTTTTTTAAGGTTTCGTATCTCAAAGGTATGTATTAATCCCTCCAATTATGTTACTCGCAATCTATATGTTACCTAGGTAATGTATGCAATTCCTAGGGAGTGTATAAAGTACCTACACCCACTGTAACACTGTGTGAGAACAGGGTGTTCGCACTATGTTACGCAAAGGCGAACGAGCCGCCTTCCCCACAGCCCCAGAGACATCATAAAAGGAAGAAAAGAAGGACGAGGTGAAGAAGTCTTTTACACACATTACCGGATACGCAGTAAGTTGGCAAAGTATAAGATTAATAATATTTCATACATTACCTAAACGTTTTAGGTATTGATGTCGGAAGTGTAACTAAGCCTTAGGTTAGGTTAGCCTTGTGTTAGGTTAGGTTTATACGAGTTTAATCTTAGGTTTAAACAGAGAACCTGGGCAGTGGAAGCAAATGTTGTAATTACTTAAAGGGATCCCTTAAGCCTACACCTTGGTCACAAGTCCAAGGCACTGCATGGGTCCCCGTCATAATATCCTGACCGTATTGCGCCCATATAGCTTTTGAGATAGGCCATCCATCCATTTCCTTATTTTAGTTTCCGACATATACATTGCCAAGATATTGTATAGAATAACCGAATTATAAACATTATCGGTAGCATATAAATATGAAAATATCAAGATGGCTAACTTGTAAATTGCGTTCAGTTAGGTTATTAAAAGATTAAAAGCTTTTAATAACCTAACTGAACGCAATCAAAAGTTACGGCCGTTCATAACAAAAATCAAATGTAATCTAAACCCCTAGGATACTTTCGAAAAATTAGAAACTGGAAATTTATAGTCGTCATAAAAATATTTATTTGCAGTTGGTAAAGTGACTGCGACCTTTTTCAATGTACGGAGACAACTGTTTTCCAACGGCGAATTTAAGTTTGTCTTTGGTATCAAGCCTCCAGTGCTTGAGTCCTAGTCATGGATTTACGTATAGGCCCTCTATTTAATGAGGCATACATTGTAATTATAATCAAAATGATGTTTTGATTAATTAGCTCGTGGTAATGTAATATAATCAATATAATATATGAGCGAGGAAATATTATGACAGCTGGTATTAACACAATTCACCCTTTATAGTATAATCGTTCAAGTTAGATAGAATTTAGTTGAAAAAATATCTACCGCTACTATGATTTGAATAATTTTATAATTTCTGTCATAATCCAAATTACGGCTTTATACGCCGTCTTGTTGTAATGGCTTGTATAATAGAAATAAATCGAAAATTACTGATAATCTTGGTACTCACATAGTATATTACATATCTTCTCAATAATGATTACACCAGAGGGTTAAAATAAAGGAAGGAAAACCAACCCAGCGTAAATCACATTACAAGCAAGTTTTGATTGATTAGCCATCGAAAATTTAATTAAATCGATGAACTCGCTGATTGCTTAATCTCATTCATATTATTCGAGAAACTTCTGGAGCTCCGCAAAGTATTTCAATAAACGTCATTAAGCTAATTGCGAAGATTGTTTGAGGCGGAATTTCATCAGATTTCATCTAAAGACAATGCTGAAATTTATTAGTATGCATTTTGAAAAGACTAGACTGACTAACTTCAATTGAGTAAGCTACTTTGGAGGCTCACAGTTCAATAACACTCAAAAGAATAATATACAATCTAGATAGTGGCCGAGCAGTGCCTAAGGCTTGCTACCCAGGTGCAGGATTAAAAGGCCTCAATACCAGTAAAAAATCTCCTTCACCGCTTGAAGTGTAAAATATTAGGATCAGGAGGCACTAATATTTAACACTTCTTCAGCAAAACAACAATTACACAAACTATATATAATAAGTAAACCTTCTTGCGTAGAAATCATCCTTTTTTAAATAGCCACTCATCCCTCCATTATAATGACGACAGGTGGGGTCGTAGGCCTGTGTTGCCAATTTAATATTTCAACCTCCCTTATTCCCCGTTGTATCTCCGAAGTCCAAGGTCTTTAGCCTCTACCTTCAAAAATATAAGAAACAAAATATATCATAATCATTAATAAACAATTAACGTCCAAACCTGTATAAAAATTCATTGAATTTAGAATTTTCTCTTTTTATATAGAATATGTTCACTTTTACCATTGATTTTATGATGAGAGTCGGAAAGATGTATGAGTTAATCTTAAACCTAAGGCAAGAACTATGAGAAAGCGAAGAATATCATTGAGAGAAGAAAGAGACGTATAGAAGATAGTAGTTTAATGACGCGATTGAAACCCATCAAGAGGTAATAAAAGGTTAGTTCAAGAACTATAAAAAACTGATACCATCATAAGAAAGGTAAAGGTTCCTGGTTTATGTATAAATTGACTAGAACAGGTCAAACACTTTTAGATTATTCTACCTTCAAACGTAGAACAGAAACTATAAGAAAAGACAATATTATCGTACTTGAATAGATGGAAGCATATCTGGATTATTTACAACCGTCCGACGCGCCGTCCATATGTGCAAAGTCGTGCGGTGCACGACGGCGCCAGGGCAGAAAAGGCGCTAGGAACCTTTTTAGGGGCGCCAAATCGAAAATATAACATGACATGATTCGAAATGAAAAAAGATACTTGTTGCCACGCAGAATACTTATTGGCGAACGACCTTTCTTTTTTGCTCTTCAAGTATAGGCGCTTTTAAATATTTGCCGCGCAGAATACTTGTTGGCGAAAGACCTTTTTTTACTCTTCAAGTACAGGCGCTCTTAAATATTTGCCACGCAGGATACTTGTTGGCGAAAGACCTTTTTTTTGCTCTTCAAGTATAGGCGCTCTTAAATATTTGCCACGCAGAATACTTGTTGACGAAAGACCTCTTTTTTTGCTCTTCAAGTACTGGAGCTCTTAAATATTTGTTTCGCAGAATACTTGTTGGCGAAAGACCTTTTTTTTTGCTCTTCAAGTATAGGCGCTCTTAAATATTTGCCACGCAGAATACTTGTTGGCGAAAGACCTTTTTTTTACTCTTCAAGTACAGGCGCTCTTAAATATTTGCCACGCAGAATACTTGTTGGCGAAAGACTTTTTTTTTTACTCTTCAAGTACAGGCGCTCTTAAATATTTGCCACGCAGAATACTTGTTGGCGAAAGACCTTTTTTTTACTCTTCAAGTACAGGCGCTCTTAAATATTTGCCACGCAGGATACTTGTTGGCGAAAGACCTTTTTTTTGCTCTTCAAGTATAGGCGCTCTTAAATATTTGCCACGCAGAATACTTGTTGGCGAAAGACTTTTTTTTTTACTCTTCAAGTACAGGCGCTCTTAAATATTTGCCACGCAGAATACTTTTTGGCGATAGACCTTTTTTTTTGCTCTTCAAGTATAGGCGCTCTTAAATACGCTGCTTGGCGCGTGCCTGTAAAGAACATAAATAGGATGCATCAAAACACGGTGATTAAATTAATAACTACGAAGAACCTACCCATTAAAGACACAAAACACAACTCATGATTTTTCTACTAGCAAATATAACAAATAATAATGAAGATCGAACCCACGACCGGTCTTCTGCACGGTCTTACCACTGGTCTATTGCGGCAGAACACGACAGAGCTTTAGCCGTAGTTAGCATATTACAAGATATTGTAATAATTGCATCACCCGTTAGCGCTTCTGGCCCCGACGCGAATTTACATGACTAATGAATGAGCCGGGTTCTGCTTTTTGTTAACAAACGGATGAACTTACTTAATTGTATGTTTTTGATTCACTAAGTTTGTTACAAATTGAATTACTGTTTCTTATCTCTATATATGAAGATATCATTATCTCCCTCTCCTTCATCCCAAAAGGGAGGAAAAACAAATTAATATGAACGGGTGTAGTGTGATATTAATTTCAACTTGTACCGAATACAAAATAAAATGCTTTTCCTCACCAGAGGGTGAGCTGAAGGCGAGCTTGAAAGCTTTCATCTTGAGGGTAATAAAATCCGTTTTGTATCGATACGAATGATATACTCACTCATCAAAATTATAATATTCTTCCTTTTATTTACACTGTCATATTTATATCTACTGCAAGAAAAGCATTAATTTTCTATCACTTTCAGCACCATGTTGTCAATCTATTAATCGTACACATTCTTTCAATACACCTGCTATAGATATAAAGAGAAATGATACCCATTACTGTACACCAATACGTATACACATACAATTTAGACTGAGGCGAGCAGTGCCTGGGGCTTGAGACCCAGGAGCAGGTTTAAAGAGCTCTTTCATAATACATTAACTCTCACCTCCACCACTCGACCTCGCTAACGACAATACATAATAAAGTAAACTTACGTGGACCTCGAGAAGGGTGACCTTAATCACGACACTATAACACTAACTTTCATGTTTACTGCACGAAAACACCAGAGAGCTAATCTATCGCACTAAAGGTTATATATTGTCTCTACGTCGGTATACTTGAAATAATATAAAATGATCTACCCGCAACTACTACAAAGAATCCATGGTACATATTTACAAAATTTCATGAGAATGTTTTGAAATATATAAATTATACGGTAAAAATTGTTGACTCTTCAAAGGAAAACGAAAAGAATTTCCATAATTAAAAAAAAGGCGCCGTTCAAGTATTACGTAAGCATTAAAGGGGGGTGGGGGGTCCTTGCTTTGTTTATTTTTAATAAAGGATGTGGGGTCTGCATGGTGATAACGTCAGCGATAAGAAAATAAACACGCATATCGAAACGAGAATATTCCTGCTCAGAATAAGTAGGGGGAAAATACATACATCAATGTTTACGTAAGCATGGGGGGGTTACGACTGCTTATTTTTGCTGACATGAGAAGCAAAAAAATCTGCTTATGTAATACTTGAACGGCCCCATAGTTGTAGTTTCCTAAGCGTATTCTTATACTGAACATGAAAAACCAAAATCTTTACAAATATCCAAGATAGTAAATAATATAGGTATTTTAATAAGATTAGTCCACAAAGGTTTGCCTTTGAGAGCAGTTCCACTATGACCTTAGTATTTTAGTCCAAGTTCAGAGCAGATATAAACTCTGTTATGCTCAAAGTTATCCGTCCAGGGAATATAATAAATTGAATTATTTCTGTATTCCCTCAACCGATAGTTTATGAGACTAGATTTCAAATTCCTTTTCCCTTACCACTAATTCAATATATATTCTAGTTCAATATTATTTATTATAAGCATCTACAAACATTTATAATATTTTTAGGAATTGGTTACACTTCAAAATATATTATTTAAATTACTTTGCCCAATTAAAGACAAACTCGCTTACTCAGCCCAGATACTTCCTTATGGAATAAACACTGCTATACCACAAAAACTTAACTTCTTTTGGGGATAAAAAGGATCCCACGTAATAATCCAGATTATGTAGTGTCTCTGTATCAAATTTTATTGAATTCTAATCAATCAATTTTCCGTGATTGGGTATCAAACATTTTAATATAGAAACTTTTACATCAACACCCGGTCTAGTACTAGTACCTTACTCGTATATCCGTACTGATCTAGATAACTCAGTACTTTCCAAGCAATTTGTTTTCAGTATTCAAAGTTTGTATTTATGGCTTAAATATGTTTAAAAAATTAATTAAAAAATTATAGTTCATCTCTTGCTGAATGAGCCTATCTAATATGTAGGAATCAATACAGATTTGATCAGATAAAATAAAAAGAGAAAAAAAGGACGGTGGAAAGGATTGAGTTAAGGTGATAAAGTATCTTAATATGCCAAAAAAAAGGAAAAACCCTGTAGTAAGAAGAGAGTTGTTTAGATCATTGGATTTAAATGAAAAGAGTAAGTAAGATTGAGTAGTAAAAGAAGAAGTAATTGAGTCCGTCATTCTGGATCTGGAGCGGAGAGATACTTGTTTCTATTGGCTTCTGTATGTAATTAAAAGTTTTAGATCATCTTTCTAAATTAACCATTATATATAGAATATTTATTTTTAAACACAACAGCACAGACAAGGGAAATTAGGAAAATAAACACAAAAACAAGAAACATTAACGCCGCCGCGCCGTTCAGTATTCTGACCCGAAACGATATTAACATCGTCAGTTTATGACAAGCCGCATTAGAGAGTCAAATTGTTCCATAAATACTTTTTGATTTACAGCGGGGCGTTACGCTGTCTTACGACTAGTTCACACGATGCTGAAGCATACAAACATACGTACACTAAAAATAAATTATCGGATGACTGTACATAGAAGATATTTTAACAGATTTTATGTGAGGGATCTATAACTTTAAATATTTATTTGTTTATCTATCGGTCTGTCTGTGTTTATATTGTATTGCTGCTAGTCAAAATAAAAATAAATGGCAGATACTACAAATCTCAATTTTATTGGGTCTGCGATCTTTTTTTTATGTCCATTTAATCCCTTCGGTGACCAGATAGTTGCCTACAACTTAAATAAATTCAGATACTAGCCGACCCACGCGACTTCGTTCGCGTGTTGCTCTGCTCCTATGAGTCGTAGCGAGATGTTAAATAGCCTAAATTACTCCTTGTTACATCAGCTATCTGCCAGTAAAAGTCCCGTCAAAATCGGTCCAGCCATTTCAGAGATTAGCCGGAATATACAGATAGACATGGATTACAAAGACCTAAGAAAGTTGAATAAATAATTTTCATCTCATTGCAGTTTTTTTATAATCAGACATTTGTCTACAACGTTGTTGTATATTGTTAATAATGGAGAGCGCAGGGATGAGAAGCGCACCACACGTGATTGCTTCTTTCGCGACGGTTCTGCTCCCGCACGCCTGCTATTTGTCAAAATAATAGACATGCAGCTCGCTTACCATGCGCAACTACTTTACCGATAGCTGCTGGACATTAAATTCCGAATTATACTGCAATTCCTTCAATTTATGATCACATATTCAAGAATTAGTCAATACCCATTATTTTTTTTTATAGTAACATAGTAAACATGAAGAACGTCAGATTGGTAAGGAAAAGTTAGCAACACGTATAACGTTATATTCGCGGGTAATACCTTTTATTTTATTCCAAAACTGTATATAAGTTCTGTTCGGATAGACTTAAGCTAGTTGTCAAACGGAGCTCTTCTGACCATTGTGGCTGTGCAGTGGTGTGGTATCATGATGCTGAGCCTCGATTACTAATGTTTGGAGTAAGTGTTTAATATTGGTTACTTGGTGTACGTTTTAAGTTCATATAATTATTGTCTTGTGTTACTGTGTGGTATCGGTCTTATGTAGATAACACAAATATACAAGCATTTAATATAATAGTATGTAATTGCTTTTCCATTGAGGTCATAATTAAAGCTTTCTTAACGGATATATCTTTTTCCCGTGAGGGGATGGGTTAGAATATAATTCCCCTCTGCCGCTGGGAGAGCATCTCGTAAGAGCCAAGTAATCAAACACCCCCTTGATGGTAAGAGATCTGTTCCCCGATTGGCATGCGACCACCAGCATGCGAATCAGATCGCCAAGTGTCTCTGACGCGTTCCGGCCGAGCCGCATGTGGGAAAGATCTACCCCTCCTCCCATCCCATTTCTGCTGCGATTCCAATGAACACCGAGTTCTTGCTCGGGGTCCATTGGAACCGCAGCAGTCTTCTCTTCGCTCCCTCTCCTCACTCTATCTTCGAGGCGGTAACGCATCGACAAAACAAGAGATACCCTCTAGTTTTGTCAATGTCCATGAGCGACGGTGGCCACTTTCCATCAGGTGGACAATCTGCTCGTCTGTCCCTTGTCTATCATAAAAAAAAATGATGTGGTGTCATGGGACACCAGGTAGGAACGAAGTTCCTTCGGTTAATGTAGAATCGACACAAATTGCAAAAAAAATCGTGCTCAATTTTATGTAGGTTTTCTTGATTTTTCTCTTAAATTTTGCTGATTAGTTTTTATTTAAGTACAAGAAAGTATTTAGGAAATTCAGTATTTTAGGAAATAATAAATTACTTAAAATAAAAAAACATCGTAATTCAAATTATCAACTAAAATAACAAAATATGTCTCTTTATTTTTGATTGACAACATAAAATTACATAGAAATAGAAAAATAGAAATAAAAAAAAGAGGGAGAAAGAGAAAGGTATTATACACTACTCGCTTGTGTATGCGACTGTCGCGCCTGCGCACGTCTCATTTAACGGTTTTATTCCACGCACTTTTTCTTACGGTTTTACTATCACATTTTTTTCAGTTCGGTCGCGCAGCAAAATCCCTATCCCCTCCAAGCCTGCCGTAAGGAACTTCGTTCCAAAAATTTACCCGTAACCATATGAACAAGCTCAGCAACGTTTGTTTGCGACAAACCTTTTAAACGGAGATAAAAAGTTTTAAGTGTTCTTGCGGGAATGTGCAAATAAACTAACAAGGAATCACGACTTGTCTCCACTGCGACATTGTACACGATGGTTATAAGTTACTTGTAAGGGTGAATTCTACTTAAGGGTTATTTATTGTGCCTTTAGGAAACCTACTAATTTGTAGTATTTTTTTTTATATTTTTAAAAACTGTTATCTATATTTGTTTTTTTGAAGCATGAAGAGCCTTTCCCACCAGTCCGGGAAAAATATACTTTACATGTTTGACCTCTAATCTTTAAGGTAACAAGTTTCTGTTCCAAAAAAAAATTCTAGATATACGGCTTGAAGAAGAAATCTATCTGTTTTATGATTTTGGAAGTATATTGGTCGTATGTCGCTAATCATAACCAAAAATTCGTATTATTAATTATACATATATGACATTTTACTGTCCGTCCATCATTGCCTTTTTTATTTTTTTTAAAAAAGGCAATGGGTCTTTCAATTGAAAAGAAAAATCAAACAAAAGACCCAATCGCTTATATATAAAATTCTCGTGTCACAATGTTAGTTACCATACTCCTCCGAAACGGCTCGACCGATTTTTATGAAATTTTATATGCATATTCAGTAGGTCTGAGAATCGGCTACTATCTATTTTTCATCCCCCTAAGTGATAAGGGTGGTCTACTCCCAATTTATATGGCAAAACAACGTTTGCCGGGTCAGCTAGTAGATATATATTATTGTCGTTTACGCGAATTTTCGGAACAACGCCAATGGGACAAAAAACGTACAAAGGGATATATCACGTTAACGATGCAGGATGACTGGAAATGTTATACTAATAAATATATAGTTATTATTATCGTAGGCGTTCATTAACAGAAATCGAAGCAAATATAACAACATAAGAACAGCAAGCGAACACAATCAAGAGAGCTGAGGAGGCGTGTTATGATTAGCGGAGTGAAGACTCGTCGAGATTCCTGCCGCGTGGTGATAATCAAGAAACTTGGCCGGCGGGCGACGTCACGCGTCGGGGGGGAGGGGAGACGGAGACGTGACGCCCGTCCGCGTGGCACGTGACTGCGGCCCTGCGGGTCCGCGGACATACTAAATATTTACAGATGCTGCACGATGTATTTATCGGAATCGGACATTATGCTTACTCGCTTATGTATGTGACAGGTACTTTATGTGCTTCGTTTATGTACTATTTTGGTTACTATATAACAATACCTACAAGCTAAGCTGTCTCATATGTTTTTTCTTCAAACCTTTTTTTATAAGGCAAACGAGTAGATGGTCCACCTGATGGTAAGTGGCCACCATTGTCCATAAACATCGGCAACACAAGAAATAGCTACTCTCTTGTTTTGTTGATGAGTTGCAACCTCGAAGATAGAGCAAGGAGGGGGAGTGAAGAAAAAAATACTGCGGTTTCAGCGGACCCTGAGCAAGAGCCCATAGTCTACTAGATCCGTAACATTAATAGGATGGGAGAGGGAGGGGGTAAAACTAGCCCACATGCGGCTCGACCGGAACTCGTCAGAGACACTTGGCGGTCGGATTAGCATGCTAGTGGTCGCAAGCCAGTCCAAACCGGGGTGCTGGGTTACTCGACTCTTACGAGATGCTCTCCCAGCGGCAGAGGGTATTCTAACCCATCCTCTCAGGGTAAATTATTATTTCTAATGATCGTAAACATTATATAGATCTGAAAACTGTGTAAAGGTTACCAAGTCGACATCTCTTCAAAAGTTTAGCTGAAATAGATCTAGGAAATATTGTCTCTACGATAAAGATGGTCTGTGTCAGAATGGAACATATATAGTGAATCCTCACTTGCTACCAAAGTCTTCCAGATAAATTAATTAATAAATTAATTGCTGATACAAACATACCGAGGCTAAACTTTGGACAATTTTGAAGGGCCATAAACATGACCTTCTATCATATTCATCATTAGTCATATCACCACTCAATGCTGTAGCGTGTAAAATTCGCTACACCCTATTCTTATTATTTTTAATACAATCTTCTTCAAATATACAAAAATATTACTTGAAATTTGTTTAAATAGTGCATACTACTGCCATCTATGGTGAACCATCGACACTGAGCGTGAGCGCCATCTAGTTTCGAACGCGTGATCTAGCACGTATAAATCGATTCGTTTGTTTAGTAATATTATATGATTTCTTTTTTTTCCAAATAAACAATTTCAAAATTAATATTAACCAACAATAATATTTTTAGAACTTAACAATTCAACAATTAAATTATTATTGATATAATGGTACACGGACCTATATTTCATTATTCGATTTTTAATTGTCTCTCGTAGGAGCTGGCAATATTTTATTTCTTTTCCGTCAAGTTGTCGTACTTCATTTCTTTCTTTTTCTCCATGTCGTTTGGGTAGGCGACTGTTCCTTGTGATTCCTGGAGAGGTGCCAGGAGCACCTAATATTATTTTCTTTTTTTGGTAAGTACTACATTTGAATCGTATTAACGTTGGCGTTGGAGTGGATAGTGTCTTATTATTGTATTCGTTATAGCTGCCGTGACGCGAGCCATGCTGCGTGCGAGCATGCCTTTGATCATCATGCCAGGCTTGGAATCCTTAATGCCCTAACAAGCCTGACATATTAAAAACCTCCACAGGTTAGTTAAATTTAGTAATTACGTATTTCATACAGTTCTAATTGTTCTAAACTTATAGAGGTTATTACCATGTGCTTACATTATTTATATTAATACTTATATTCTCTTTATAAATTTCTATTTAAAAACATTTGAATAAAATATCTAAACGATACGAGAGCGTGTCTTCATGAATTTGTACGATTTTTGGGAGTTTATTCAACTTAATATGTTACCGCTATCCGGCACATATAGGTTGGATGATATATGTCCATGAAATCTTAATTCCTTGTTAATAATCTTCTAAATATAGTTAAAACCAATAAAAGAGATAATGTATGCACATGATTTATGTAGAATTTCTAAATATTTTGGGGTATCCGGAGACAGTTGATGTCCGGCCTCTCCGGAAACAATTTTCATTTCTTAATTCTTATTTATATGTTTGAATAACATAATTTAATAGTCAAAGTGGACAAATATTAATGTGTCTGTATTGGGATTCTATTGGATTTTCTTGTTGTTTTGGAGATTTTGGATAAATTATATACCGTCTCAGTGAACATTTAAGTTTTCTTTATTTTATATTTGTGTTATCAGATAGTAGTGTTAAATGCTTGATTTGGATTACTGTTAGTCTCCTGAATATAGATTTATTCATTTTTTTAATAAGATATTTTATAAAAATAATTAAAGTTTCTTCTTATGTAGCTTCGGACTACAGTTGTTCTTCTTAGTCCAAGCCGTTATAATAGCTTTGTTTATTCTGTAATTACAGGAGGTGTACCTAGGGGGCGTGTGTACCTAGGGGGCGTGTGTACCAAGGGGGCGTGTGTACCTAGGGTATTCTGTATCCGGATGTTTGTATCCGGAGGGGATTGTGTTGTTGGTGCGTGGAGTTGCGTCCGGAGGACCCTTGTTTCCCGAAGGACAAGTTCCTAGGATTCTTTTCTTTTTTTTTACTCCCTGCATACCCTGCTCCGGGTTCCATTATGAAGGAGATTAGGAGGCTGATGCTGCCTCTCCGAGTCGCCCGGCTCCGTGAGAAGCCCGCGGACTCTGGCATGCGCGCCGTCAGGCGTGGATGACCGTGAGCAAGTAACCGGTTTTTTTTCCTTTTGTCTGTTAATTCAACTCAACCCTTCAATTTTACCACTGTAAGTCCTACGGTCAGTCCCTCAGGCGCGCAAATCAAATCCTGTAAACTATACTAGAATGCGAAGGAAGCTTTAGGTAGCTTTTCGATTCATTTCTTGCTAATAAAACTTTATGTAGTAAAGAGTTGTTTTTTTTTTTTTCTAACAATTGTAACTGTGGAATCTTCGGATCGTATTGTCATTAAACAATTGAATCTAATTTACATTTTTTTTTGTTAACCTCCCACCCGAAGGGTAGGAGAGGTTACAATGCGAGCACAAGAAGCGATTGTTATTGCAGTATGAAAAATTCTTCAAAACTTGCTTATGGGTCACAACCATAGCATTAGGTTGTATCTGTGTCACCTTTCTCTTTACGAGAAGATATAACATCATTTCTCTATACAACAATCAATCTCTTTTATTGCAACACAAACCAATTCCAGCAACAAGAGCAACTCAGGAAACAAACCATCTTAAAAGTCGGTTAAGAAGAAATAGTATTCCCAGGCGGAGTAATAACGCTAAAGAAGCGGCACATTGGAAGGAAATCACGGCGTTTGATCTTCAACTTGCTACGTGATCAGAATATCGCATCATATTGATCCTGATAATGTCGTGGCCCTTCAGAATATCACCCCTAAATAGATACACTTCGCACAAACAGATACTATTTCGGTGTATAAAATTTAAGTATACGTAATATTGAAACGGTGATATAAAAATAATATATCTGGAGTGTGTTCATAAAAATGTTAATCTGACGGATATACGAAATCAATTTTTATATTTGCAATTGTAAAGAGAAATAATGGTGTTTTTTATTCACTATTTATATAAGGAAAATTGCTGTTTTATTTTTAGACCTCAGACCAGGGTTTGCAAGTATGAAAAGATGCAATTTTTAAGTTGGTAGTGACTTTATTTAATATTTGATATTTTAAATCAAAAGTGTAAAGAAGAAAAGAAGAAAGATTGAAATATGATTGATTTGATATTTGTTATAAAATAATTAAAAAGCATAAAAAAACAGTCTTCGAGTTTAGTTTAATAATAATTAATAACCACCATCAGTCTTACAAAAAAATCAACAGTTAACCGTTATAATGTTAAAATTTTCATTCACTTAAAAGTTTTAAGTTAAATAAAACTATCAATTTGAAAATTTAATATTACAGAATATTACTTAATCCACTTCAGAATCACCAAAAAACTAACTGTTCGCGTTCATATTACGGGGAATACCCTAAATTTCCAGTAAATAAGATTGCTACTTCGGGGTCAATGTCGCCAGCGTCACATCGGGTTAATATTATCATGTAGTTCTCAAGTAAGCTGATAGTCTTCAAACGGGTGAATAGATCTTCACAATACATAGCTAAGAACCATCTCGATTAATTTAGCTTTAAGACAAATAAAACTTCATCAGAATCGGTCTATTACCTTAAGCGCTACGAAACTAAAGACAGACACACACTTTAAAGTTATAACAACCCGTCGTTCTTGCGTTGGGGGTTAAAAATAGCAACAAGTTATGTGTATTACTTATTCATGGCACCTTTTCTTTTCTTTATGTAACATATATAATAATGTGACGTGTTTGTTATATAATCCGAGTGGGTTCGTTGTGAATGTGGAGAAGATGAAGATGGTAATACGAATTTATAAAAAGACGAGCGCAGAGCCTCGCTTCGCTACGGGTATTTAAAGCAATATTATAATTGATGTCCTCAATTTGTCTTTCTGTAATTTTATACTTTTTCATTATTTGCAAAAAGAGAGAAGTGAGATAAAGTTATAAAAAGAAAAATGGTGGAAAGGTAGAAGAGAGGAGAGAGCAAAAATAAAATTTAATAAATAAAGGAGTGAGAGAGAGGTATTATTGAAAGAAAGAAACTAATTAAAAAATTAAGAAAAAAATAATAAAAAAAATGTATATGGCAACACTAAATAACCTTTGTCACTCACGAAAAGTGTAGTTTTCTATCAGTGAAAAAAAAATTAAAATCGGATTTGTAGTTCCTGAGAAACCCTTCAATTTATAAAATGACCACGTTATGGCACTTAAATGGCCATGTTTTTTTAATTAAAATATTTATGGCAACACCACATAGCCTATGTTACTCGGAAAGGATGTAGCTTTCTATCGGTGAAAGAACTTTCAAAATCGGTTCAGTACTTTTCGAGCCTATTCGCAACAAACATACAAACAATTAAATCTAAATTAAATCTTTCTTCTTTATATAATAGTATACTCTTAAAAGCCCAACTAATATTATAAATGCGAAGGCAATGTAAGTCTATTACGCTTTCAAGTTTAAGCAACTGAAACGATTTTGATATAATTTGATACGAATTACTAGGGGCCGTTCAAGTATTACGCAATCATTAAAGGGTAGCAGGGGAGGGAACCCTGCTTTGCTTATTTTTGTTGACATGAAGGATAGGGAGGTCAAAACGTGAATATTTCTGTTCTGAATGAAAAATGGAGGGAGAAAGATGCATGCATCAATGTTTACGTAAGTACAGGGGGAGGTATTAGGGCTTTGCTTACTATTGCTAACATGGGAGACGGAGGAACGACCTCAGAGAAAAGAGCTTTGGAAAGAGCATAGGTTGAAAATTAAAATCCAAAATTAAACCTAAATACAAGAAACTGGTCAGAGTCTACTAGTATTATATAAAAGTTCAAATAAATAAATAATTATACATCACATTCCGATGATTTACAATTTATGTAAGTAGGTGAAGAGCTAAGATGTACTTGACATACAGATACTGTTAACACAGAGTTTATGTCCCTTGACGAGCATTACTATAATATATGCGGTTAACGTAATTAACGTTTCGTCTATACTAATGTAATGTTACACTTTGTTTCTACTTATCTCTGTAATCTACGATTTGCATTTTATTGCATACAGACCACGTCAAGGTTAAATACCAGCAACTACTAAGAATGTATCTATTAAAAAAAGTAGAATATTAGCTTTATTATTAATCAGTTACTATAATAAATGACGGAGTTCTGAGGTATCAAACATTAAAAAAAATAAAAAAAAATACAACCGAATTGATAACCTTCTTGTTTTTTGAAGTCGGTTGATAACAATCACTTTCTATTTGATTTATCTTATATTTGTATAAAATATGTATTGAAATCTATCCTATTTCAATATGTATTTTAGACATATAATAAAAAACTAAATACATTCCAAAATATTAGAAATTGAGGCCAACCAGCAGCAGCAGCGGGAACACTGTTCAAGCTACCAATAGAAAGGGCTCCAGAGAGAGTGCCGTGTCCAGTAGCACCGCTTTCTGTATCAGGCCCTTGACCCAGACATCTAACGCGAGCCTGTTAAGGTGTTTATGGAGGCTCTTGGACATTAGGCCATTTGGACTCTTCTTCTATTTCTTCATTTGGACTATTCTGGAACAAACAATTTACGACAATCGGCACAATGACTGTTGAGTCCACATTTCCCATGTCAACAATCTCAAGGGCTAAGTCAAGATCAAAATTATTTTATTATCTCGTAAAAGTTATACTTTCCGAAAAAAACTTTAAAGTATGAATAATCATATCAGTAAAACTTTCATAACTCTTACCTAGAATTCCTAATAATTTTAAGGACTAAAATAAATCTACACTTCTCTAAAAGATCGATGACATAAATATTATTTATGGAAGTACAATTTTTTTTAATCTTTGGTATTAGATGTTTATACTGTTAAATTCATGTAAATTTATCTTACTAATATCTGAAGTTATATCTCGGATCACAAAAGATAGCGTTTTAAAAGAAATAGTAAAAGAATTTCAATGACCTTGTCTCCACGCGACTCTACAATGCCCCTCCAAGCATTTTAATTCTTATAAAACCCTCCAATACACATCAAAGAAGTATCAGTCAACAATAACACTTGAAACATGTTTGCTAAAGTAAGCTAGAACATACATATTATTTATTGCGATTTGTGAAAACAATACTTATTCATTTATTTTTATTTTCAGATCTTAATTTTTGGCGCTGTGCTAGCTGTAGCAAAAGCTGGTGGTCTGGGTGGTTTAGGCTATGGTGGTTCCCCCCTGTCTCCATACAATGCATTGAACTATGGAGCAGGACACGGAGCTGTACCTCCGTATTCGGCTCTTAGTGGTGCTTCGGGATGGGATCTGGGTGCCAGACCTGTATCTCCTGTATCTCCATTAACCCATGGTTCTTTACAGGCTAACGCAGGAGCCCTGGCTCCAGCTGGTCTTGCTCGAACCGGCCCTGTTGTACATGCGACATCATCAGTCAATATAGTCGATTTATCTCATACCTCTCGTCGTGGTTACGGGTCTTCTTTTGCCAATGGCTCTCCTCTAGGATACAATTCTCCTCTAGGTTATACATCACCACTTGCTCGTAGCTCTGCTCTAGGTTACGCTTCACCTCTTGCCCATGGCTCTCCTCTGGGTTATGCTTCACCTCTTGCCCATGGCTCTCCTCTAGGTTATGCTTCACCTCTTGCCCATGACTCTCCTCTAGGTTACGCTTCTCCCCTTGCCCAAAATTCTCTCGGCTACGGTTCTACTCTCGGTTACAACTCTCTTAGATCACCTCTCGCCTATAATGCTCCCCTAAACTCCGCCTTAAATCTTGGCCATGCTGCAGGTTATGGTCGTGACTACGCTGCTGGAAACTATTACGTATGAATTGATTTTATATAATTTAAATCTGAATTCTCTAAATATAAGTTGCCGTTTAATACTACTATTCAATTTTCAGTCTCACCCCAAATACGAATACTCCTACTCCGTGGACGACCCCAACACTGGTGACCACAAATCGCAAAAAGAAGCTCGCGACGGAGACGTTGTTAATGGAGAATACTCTCTGGCCCAACCTGACGGATCTTTCAGAAAGGTCTCCTACAGTGCCGATGATCAAAATGGGTAATATATTCTTTTATATAAAATCTTATTTAAGAAAATACATTAAACTTCAAAGAGTTAACTACCAATGAAAATTATTTAATCATAAATATACAATAAATGAAATATAAGTTCATAATTCAATTTAAGTTTCTTATTTTTTTTTAAATATTTTTTTCATCATTCACAGTTTCAACGCCGTCGTACAAAACTCCGGACCCAGTCATCACGTCTATGCTGCTCAATATCATCACAATCATTACTGAAATATACATAACCTGCCTTGCTGTCATCAAAATATGTTATATTGTATAAATAAATATTGCTAAAATTTTATATTTCTTTTCATTACTGAGCTTGTAAAGGTTTGTACGAATTTAAGAGAAGTTTATAATTTAGACTTGACTAGTTTATTAAAGCAGAGACAGCGCACACTGCAGAGACACTGCTAGTAACTATATTTACATTATACTGGGAGAAACACTCTCTTCACTCACTTCTCTCAAATTACACTGCTAGAATTAAATACTCCAACTGCTGGAAAACTGTACTCAGCTTACACTGCTAGAAATACAATTCACTCTAGTTTAGTTCAGTCAAATTATTTTAATAAAGAGATTACATAGAGACCGCGACAAAAATCTCAATGACCAATACGACTGGCGACGCTATTGTTTATAACTATTTTAAATTTGTCTTTATCACTTATAACTTATAGTCGACAAATATTACATAAAATTTGAAACAATATCCAATATATTTATATTGTATTTAAACAATATAAACATCACAATCGATTTAAAATAGGACATTCAATTTTAGACTATCACCCTAAGGTCCCCTTAGCGGAATCAATGTAATCACTAGTTTTGGATAAAAATTCTAAAGCATTTCTGTTGCAAATAGATCTGAACTTCCAGGAGATTGAAAAACTTACATATTCTAGTTAAGAGTTGAAATGAGGTCGTTCTAAGCACTCGAAAACCTTTAAACAAGTTAAATATAACTTAAATGTACTTGCACCTTTACACTGCTTAAAAATTGACTACCTTTCATCTTCTTTCTTACTTTCCTCAGAAATAGTAAATGTCCAAAATAATATATTATCTATATATATTTCGTAGCCAACGCCTCCGAAACGGCTTGATCGATTTTTACGACATTTGTAAGTAGCCCACTCCAAAAAAAAAACAAAGTTTTATATATTATTTTTTTTATAATTTTGCATTAAGAAATATATATTATGACCCTTAATTTTCACCCTATAACCACCAATCGCCATTTTTTAATAGCCATATTATTCAGTAGAAATAATTTATATGGCAAAACACTATTATATAAAATGAAAACATTTGATTGTTTGTAATTTTGTATGTTTGTTTGTTACGAATAGGCACGAAAACTACTGAACCGATTTTGAAAATTCTTTCACCGATAGAAAGCTACATCCTTTCCAAGTAACATAGGCTATGTAGTTAATGTTCTAATTAAAGAGATATGACAATTTAAGTGTCATATCGTGGCCATTTTGTAAAGTGAAGTTTTTCTCTGGAACTGCAGATCCAATTTTAATATTTTTTTACCTCTAGAAAGCTACACTATGCCATAGTGACAGAGGTGATGTAGTGTTGCCATATACCTACATTTTTCATTTAATAGAATATGACCTCTTTGATGCTGTTGATCTAATTTTAAAAATTATTTCACTGAGAGTAGTTACTATTATACCTGTCTCTCTTCCTCTTTTATACTTTCATTCTCTCTTATCCTCTCTCTCGTTTTTCTCTCTTTCATTTTTATCTTTGCTCTATCCTTCTTTATTTTTTATTATCTGTCACTTTTCTCTTCTTTCATTCTATATTTTCATTTTTTCCACTTCGCCACACAATTACATGGTGACAATTTAAGGTCTTAAAATACACGGAGCGAAGCGAGGGCAGGCCGCTAGTAAATTATAATATTTCTAAAAATTTAGATTTCAAATTTAATATATCTATCAAATTAAATTATTGCCTTTGCTATATTTTATATATAGAAAATTTAAATTCACAATCAGATATTAGTATATGAAAAATTAGTAAATGCTAAAAATATGGGAGCTACACTGTGCAGTAACACTCAAATGACAACATTAACATATAATCTGAATGGAAGCCGAGCAGTGCCTGGAGCTTGAGAACCAGGAGCAGGTTTAGAGACGTCTTCTACTATGCACAAACTCTCACCTTCACCGCTCGACGTCGCTACCGAATATTAAAATAATCGCGGATACACAAGAGAGACTGAGGCTACTCTATCGCACTAAAAGTTATATATTGTGTACACATCAGTATACTTCACATAATATAAAATGGTAAATATAAAATTTATAAACGGTGTTGCTAACATAAATAATTAATAAATTAAACAAAAAAAAACAGTGATTAAAAAGTGATGTCTTATTTATACTTCCCCTAAATTTACTTTCTAAATATTTAAAAGCTATATTTCGTATCAGAAACAATCACAAACTGTAAAAACGTACTGAAATCTGGTATTGTTTGAAAAAAAATTACAACTGTTAACAAACTTAGTAAAAATTGATATGAATTAAGAGACAAAATATTAAAAAAAAAATAACTGAAGTGGAAGAATTCTCAGTGGAAAAATAACTGAAGTGGAAGAATAGAGATAGTTTAAAATGATTGCAGTGTTATTTTTGTGTGATATAATTTTATGTACAATAAAAAGTAGGTAATAAAAAAACTGAAAGTTGAGTTTTAGACAAATAAACAGACCGACACCGAAGTGACCTTAAAAGGGCTCCTTTTTTCCTTTTAATGTAGGAAACCCTAAAAAATTAGAATATTAGTTTTATTTCAATCAGTTACTATAAAAACAATCACTTTTAACTTGATTATCATATATTTTTTATAACGCTAAATTTAATGTAATATACATTATTCATATGTTGTCATAAACATTTCTTATTAGTGATCGATAATTCGAATATTAATCTCTGATATTAGATGTTAATACTTCCTTATATTCATATAAATTTATCTAACTAAAATCTCGGATCACAAAGGATTGCGTTTTAAAAGAAATAGTAAAAGAATTTCAATAACCTTGACTCCACGCGGCTCTACAATGCCCCTCCAAGCATTTTAATTCTTATAAAACCCTCCAATACTGATCAAAGAAGTATCAGTCAACAATTACACTTGAAACATGTTTGCTAAAGTAAGCTAGAACATACATATTATTTATTGCGATTTGTGAAAACAATACTTATTCATTTATTTTTATTTTCAGATCTTAATTTTTGGCGCTGTGCTAGCTGTAGCAAAAGCTGGTGGTCTAGGTGGTTTAGGCTATGGTGGTTCCCCCCTGTCTCCATACAATGCATTGAACTATGGAGCAGGACACGCAGCTGTACCTCCGTATTCGGCTCTTAGTGGTGCTTCGGGATGGGATCTGGGTGCCAGACCTATCTCGCCTGTATCTCCATTAGCCCATGGTTTACTGGCCAACTCAGGAGCCCTGGCTCCAGCTGGTCTTGCTCGAACCGGCCCTGTTGTACATGCGACATCATCAGTCAATATAGTTGACTTATCTCATACCTCTCGTCGTGGTTACGGGTCTCCTCTCACCAATGGCTCTCCTCTAGGCTACAATTCTCCTCTTGATTATGCATCACCTCTTGCACGTAGCTCTGCTCTAGGTTACGCTTCTCCTCTTGCTCATGGCTCTCCTCTGGGTTACGCTTCACCTCTTGCCCATGGCTCTCCTCTGGGTTACGCTTCACCTCTTGCCCATGTCTCTCCTCTGGGTTACGCTTCACCTCTTGCCCATGGCTCTTCTCTAGGTTACGCTTCTCCCCTTACCCATGGTTCTCTCGGCTACGGTTCTACTCTCGGTTACAACTCTCTTAGATCTCCTCTCGCCTATAATGCTCCCCTAAACTCCGCCTTAAATCTTGGCCATGCTGCAGGTTATGGTCGTGACTACGCTGCTGGAAACTATTACGTATGAATTGATTTTATTTAAATTAATAATAAAAAATTTAAATTATTTAAATCTGAATTTTCTGAATATAAGTTGCCGATTAATACTACTATTCAATTTTCAGTCTCACCCCAAATACGAATACTCATACTCCGTGGACGACCCCAACACTGGTGACCACAAATCGCAAAAAGAAGCTCGCGACGGAGACGTTGTTAATGGAGAATACTCTCTCGCCCAACCTGACGGATCTTTCAGAAAGGTCTCCTACAGAGCCGATGATCAAAATGGGTAATATATTTTTTTAAATAAAATCTTATTTAAGAAAATACATTAAACTTCAAAGACTTATTATGCTACGAATTAAATATTTTTTTTAATAATAAATATACAATTAATGAAATATAAGTTCATAATTAAATTTGAGTTGGTTAGTTTTCTGTTTTTTTTTTATTTATTTTATTCATTATTCACAGTTTCAACGCCATCGTACGTAACTCCGGACCCAGTCATCACGTCTATGCTGCTCAATATCATCACAATCATTACTGAAATATACATAACCTGCCTTGCTGTCATCAAAATATGTTATATTGTATAAATAAATATTGCTAAAATTTTATATTTCGTTTCATTACTGAGCTTGTAAAGGTTTATACGAATTTAAGAGAAGTTTATAATTTAGTTTATTAAAGCAGAGACAGCTCACACTACAGAGACTTACACAAAATTCACTCTAATTTTAAAGTACATTTTGATGGAAATTTTTAATAATTAAATGGAACTTTGAGCTGGATCGGGACACTTTGCCTGCGCCCAAGAACTTCACCTTCCCTTCGCCATGTGGTAGTTCCTCTCCTGACAGGCGCCTCCTCTCCCGGAACCGTCTGCTGCAGACCAGTTGCGCACCTTTGCGACTTGCTGCTGATTGACCAGTTAACACAAGCAATCATTTTTAAGGTCATTTGTGATAATAAACTACTAGCACGACGTTCTGATCTAGCTCGATGGACCAAAATGAACACTCACTACACTTAGCCTGAGAGCGTGGCTCCCTCTAGTGACCCGAAATGGAACCAGAATTTTCATAGTAACGAAGGGACTTTATTTTATGTTTACAATTTTGACTTACAAATTAAAATGAATTTATCATTAGCGCGATGCAATTGTGCACAGCGCCATCTAGCTGCGATTTGCACAAACAAATTATTCAACAAGATATATCCACAACATTCGGATGGCGGATTTTAGATTTCAAAAATGTAGAATAATGTGAGTAATGAAAATATATTGAAATATATATTGGTTGTCAACAGTTCAGCTAATCTGTAACTCGACATTCATTGACTGTTAGGCGGCACGAAGTTCGACGGGTCAGCTAGTATAAATTAAAATATAACTTAAAGAAATGATGAAAAAGAGCAGGGGTATCCGTATCCCTTCAATATATCCCCTGTATATTGAAAAACAATAACAACAAGAAGGGTTTAATATTGAATGGAGTGTTGGGTAAACGCAACATAGATACTGTCTCTAAACCGATAAATAACTAAACATATCTTACAATTATGACAGGAACCTAAGCAGTGCCTCGGACCTGTGACCAAGGTGTAGGTGTAGGAATTCCTTCATTCAATTGAAACATTTGTTTAATTAAAATATGAGTATATACACAATTTAAATATATATGTCGAGGATTTTAAAACGATGTGAAAAGGAGATGGAAGGAGGAAGATGGGGAATATCGGGGAACACTACAAGGGGGTGATGGTAATGAGTGGAGTATTGGGTAAACGCAACGTAGATACTCCTATTGAACCGATAAATGATCAAATATGATCTCTAACAATTACGAGAGAAACCTAAGCAGTGCCTTGGACTTGTGACCAAGGTGTAGGCTTAAGGATATCCTTTAAGTGATCACGACACTCGCCTCCACTGCTCAGGCTCTCTGTTTAAACCCAAAGTTAAACGCACATAAACCGAATCTAATACAAGGCTAACCTAACCTGAGGCTAACCTAACCTAACATTGTGTTTACTTAACCACGTGGCAATTACATTGTAAGGACTTACGTGACCTTAGTTGGACAGCACTTTCACACTACACTGCACTTGACACTATCACTAGCACTACTTAGATGATGTTCACTTCTTGAGAGACCGCGCACGACTAAGACTTCAGTTAGTCAGTCAGACATATATGTACAATAATACCATTAATTCGATTCTCTGATTAAACTATTAAATTGAGTGATTACTTGTAACAATGTATGGATGTATGTTAGTTACTCTTTCATGAAAAAACTACTGAATGGATTTTGATGAAACTTTACGATAATATAGCATATACATCAGAATAACACATAGGCTATAATTTGTAATGATATATTGTGAATTATCCAAAATACAGCGGATGAAACCGTGGGGCGCAGCTAGTAATTTATATTCAAGTACAAATATTGCATAACCGGAATCAAACTAGTCACTACTAAGTTTTGGTTAAAAATTCAAAAGCTTTTCCGTTTCAAATAGATCTGAACTGCCAGGAGATTGAAAAACTTACATATTCTAGTTTAGAGTTGAAATGAGGTCGTTCTAAGCACTCGAAAACCTTTAAACAAGTTAAATATAACTTGAGATGTACTTGCGCCTTTACACTGCTTAAATTGACTTCCTTTGATCCTTACTTTCTTCTGAAATATGAAATCTCTAAAATTTTATATTATCTATATATATAAAACGACGAATCAGAATATTTGTACCAGCTCCTCCGAAACGGATTAACCGATTTTTATGAAACTTTTTGTGTATATTCGGTAGATCCAAGAATATGTAGTAAACTATTTTTATAGCCCTAACTGATAAGGTTATTTTTTTATTTTTTATATAACCCTTAATTTTCGCCCCTCTACCTCCAACCCCCATTTTTAATAGCGATATTATTCATTAATTTAATAAACTAGTAATTTATATATTTTTAATAATTTAGATTCAAATTTGATATATTCATCAAAATTTATTGATTAACTATACTACTATATAATATATATATGTCGGAGCATAGTAAAATATTATCGATTAATCGAATCGTTATCGTTGTCTATGGCGTTGGAGTGGGGTAGTAGTCACTTCCGTTGTTTTGACAGTATCTACCCTCGACCCTTTATATGCGATCGACAGTCTAACTGAAGTCTTAGTCGTGCGCGGTCTCTCAAGAAGTGAACATCATCTAAGTAGTGCTAGTGATAGTGATAGTGTCAAGTGCAGTGTAGTGTGGAAGTGCTGTCCAACTAAGGTCACGTAAGTCCTTACAATGTAATTGCCACGTGGTTAAGTAAACACAATGTTAGGTTAGGTTAGCCTTGTGTTAGGTTAGGTTCATGTGCGTTTAACCTTGGGTTTAAATAGAGAGCCTAGCAGTGGAGGCGAGTGTTGTAATTACTTAAAGGACGTCCTTAAGCCTACACCTTGGTCACAAGTCCAAGGCACTGCTTAGGTTTCTCTCGTAATTGTTAGAGATCATATTTGATCATTTATCGGTTCAATCTACGTTGCGTTTCCCCAATATTCCCCATCTTCCTCCTTCCATCTCCTTTCACATCGTTTTGAAATCCCCGACATATAGTATATAATAGTATAGTTTAATTGATTAACTATACTTTTTCTACTTCTAAAAAAAGTGTAGATGAAAGAAACCATTTTGAATTTAAAAGAAAATTTTGAAATTTATTTCGCTGAAAATTTAACTATTTGAAGTGACAAATTCTCTGCTTTTTTTAGATTTTGATACCTATTTTATAGTCACAGGTAGATAAGTATTAGTAAGTTATTTTGAGCTATGAAAACTGTCTATTGAAGTTACTTTCTATATATTTAAAACTAAAAATATTGTATTGAAATCTCGTGTTAATTTCTACAAAAAAACTAGACTAGATTAAAATTAGTAAAAGATTTTAAAAAAAATAATTGTAGATTTTGAATCGGTTTAAATATAATTCCTTTATGGTGTCGAAGTTTAAATATGAACCACAAATGCACAAAATAAGAGAACGCTTTGAAACGTCGAAAGCGCGGTAGAAGAGCGGTATTTCCGGCAGTGACGTCACTGGGCAGATGTAGCGGCGGCATCCGGTCGGTCACTTCCGCTTCGGATATATTCCGCACGAGTATTTTCGGTAAATAGTATTAAAAAGGTTGTCTCTAAATACGTTAGTATAAATATCAAACACGCAGCAGTTACGCTTTTATTTTGAATCTGACTTCGATATGTCAAATTTAGATTTATTTGTGTATGTCAGTCTGTGGCATCGTAGTGCCCAATATAATGCACCGATTGTGATGAAGTTTTCTTTGTATGAAAGGTAATTTAATCAAGATAGTTCTTAGTATCGTTCAGCTGTTTGGAGACTCATTTCTACCTTGAGAGCTGCGTATTAACTAAGTTAGTTAAATATTTAACAATTTAGACATTATCCAGTGAATATTGTTAATGTAATATGTAATACTAGAAAAGAAAAAATGTGTCCTCCAAAATTGACTTAAAATATTGAAGATGCATGAACCAAATCATCTGAGATTTTTTTTTATTATTGGAAAGCCATATTTTAAAGAGAAATCTCCTGATAAAGACAATGTATATGTCGGTGTGAGTTAGGTTTAGGTTAGCCTTAGGTTAGGTTAGTTTTGTGTTAGGTTAGGTTTATGTTAGTCTAATCTTAGGTTTAGACGGTGAAACTAAGCAGCGGACGCGAGTGTTGTAATTACTTAAAGAGATCACTTAAGCCTACACCTTAGTCACAAGTCCAAGGCACTGCTTACTCCTGTCATAATAGTAAGAGATTGTAACGTTTAGTTATAACCTAACCGTGTTGCGCCCGTAGTTTATATTATAGGCCATCCGTTGTGCACATACGATGACTAGTGAAAGATTGTGTATCCCTTTTTTATGTTTTCGACATATATGTTTAGTTGTGCACACTTCGCTAAGGTACATAAAAATTTCAAAAAAATAGGTTGTGTTTTTTTAGAGTAATGACTCACAACACAACAACTTATCAAAGTTTCATCGTAATCTGATTACATTATTTAAATAAACAAATTTAAAAGTGTTACTAATAATTTATAAGATACGATAAAATAATCTGTTATGACTTTTATATTTATAATATACTAAAATATTTTGCTTAAACTTATCTATAGCTTGAAATTAGAGTAAATAAAAATAAAATAATGATTTTTTTATTCAAATTATTACGTAATTGTTAACAGTAAATGAATTCATACAACATAATAGGAATTAATTTACATTATATTAAATCAACTGTGATAATAAAAACATATTTATTGTTAAAGAAGTAAATTAAATTTATTTTAGAGTTATATTATATTTTTTCTAATTAAAACTAGGTAAATTATGTTAATTTTAGTGTTATCTGCATAACTCCAGTGTATTAACACATAGTTACGGTTCACAGAGGATTATTATTGAGAAATTTTTGATGTTTCACGCGTACAAGAGATTGTGTAGACAAAATACTGACCTTGTATCCATCACTATCTGCAACCCCACCAGATTCATTTCTTATAAAAACCACAAAAATCATCACAAACGTATCAAACATTGATAGGACTTCGAAAACATGTTTACAAAAGTAAGCTCAAATATCCAAATTATTTATTTATTTTGAAAACAATTGTTGTTAATTAATTCTTTATTTTCAGATCGTTACTTTTGGAGCTGTGCTAGCAGTAGCTAAAGCTGGTGGTCTTGGTGGTGGCTATGGAGGTGCCCCTCTATCCCCATACAATGCATTGAATCACGGTGCGGGATATTCTCCTCTTGGTGGTGCTTCGGGATGGGACCTTAGTGCAAGACCTATCTCTGCTGCATCTCCATTGGCCCATGGTTCCTTATTGGCTAATGCAGGTGCCCTGGCACCAGCTGGACTTGCTCGTACTGGCCCTGTAGTACATGCGACATCAACAGTTAATAGAGTCGATTTATCTCACACCGCTGGCCGAGGTTATGGTTCTCTTCTTGCTAATGGATCGCCTCTAGGATATGGTTCTGCCCTTCCCAATGGCTCTCCTCTAGGGTATGGATCTTCTTTGGGCTATGGTTCTCCTCTTGCCCATAGTTCTTCTCTAGGCTACGGCTCTCCTCTTTCCCATAGTTCTTCTCTAGGCTACAGCTCTACTCTTGCCCATGGCTCACCTCTAGGATACGGTTCTCCTCTTACCCATGGCTCTCCTCTAGGATACAATTCTCCTCTAGGCTATGGTTCTCCTCTTGGCTACAATTCCCCCGTTGGATACGGTTCTTCTCTTGCAGCAGGTTATGCTGGTCGTTATGACAACAGAGACTACAATGTACGTATATATTTATAAATAATACCTATTCACTTATGAATAAATTTAAATATGCTAAGTAAATATTAAATTACATGAAATTTTCACCACAGTCTCACCCTAAATATCAATACTCATACTCCGTAAACGACCCCAACACTGGTGACCACAAATCTCAACAAGAAGCTCGTGACGGAGACGTTGTGAAGGGAGAGTACTCTCTGGCCCAACCTGATGGCACCTTCAGGAAGGTTTCTTATACAGCTGATGACCAGAACGGGTAATTATTCATACTTTCCACTATTTGACTTCGTACGTTGATCCTTTTCATAATTTTCATTAACTATCTATGTACTCAAAAACTATTTTTCTTAACTTAATGACGTAGTGATGACATTGTAAAACATAATTTTGACAATTTAACAATAAAATATTGATACAGAAAATGGCGAACTATACGATGATCTTAATGTGTGATCATAATTAATATTTATATTTGATTTGATAAAAAAAGCGATCTTACTGAGAAAGACTTATGATTACTTACAAAATATCTATTCTTACCTACAGAATGGAAGGTCCTCTAAGGTTATATCGATCTTACTGAGAGTCTAAGGCTTAGGAATACTTACAAAATATCTATTCTTACCCACAGAATGGAAGGTCCTCTAAGATTATATCGATCTTACTGAGAGTCTAAGGCTTAGGAATACTTACAAAATATCTATTCTTACCCACAGAATGGAAGGTCCTCTAAGATTATATCGATCTTACTGAGAGTCTAAGGCTTAGGAATACTTACAAAATATCTATTCTTACCCACAGAATGGAAGGTCCTCTAAGATAATATCGATCTTACTGAGAGTCTAAGGCTTAGGAATACTTACAAAATATCTATTCTTACCTACAGAATGGAAGGTCCTCTAAGATTATATCGATCTTACTGAGAGTCTAAGGCTTAAGAATACTTACAAAATATCTATTCTTACCCACAGAATGGAAGGTCCTCTAAGATAATATCGATCTTACTGAGAGTCTAAGGCTTAGGAATACTTACAAAATATCTATTCTTACCCACAGAATGGAAGGTCCTCTAAGATTATATCGATCTTACTGAGAGTCTAAGGCTTAGGAATACTTACAAAATATCTATTCTTACCCACAGAATGGAAGGTCCTCTAAGATAATATCGATCTTACTGAGAGTCTAAGGCTTAGGAGAATTTACGAAATATCTATTCTTACCTACAGAGTGGAAGGTCCTCTAAGGTTATATTGATGGTACTGAGAGTCTAAGGCTTAGGAGCACTTACGAAATATTTATTCTTACCCACAGATAGGAAGGTCCTCTAAGGTTATATTGATCTTACTGAGATTCTAAGGCTTAGGAGCACTTACGAAATATTTATTCTTACCCACAGATAGGAAGGTCCTCTAAGGTTATATTGATGGTACTGAGAGTCTAAGGCTTAGGAGCACTTACGAAATATTTATTCTTACCCACAGATAGGAAGGTCCTCTAAGGTTATATTGATCTTACTGAGAATCTAAGGCTTAGGAGCACTTTCAAAATATTTATTCTTACTCACAGAATGAAAAGTTCTCTAAGGTTATATTGATCTTACTGAGAGTCTTTTTAAGGTTATAACTATTAAGTGTGTTTATTATTTTACAGTTTCAACGCCATAGTACGCAACTCTGGAGTCAGTCATCATGTCTACGCTGCTCAGCATCACCATAACCAACTTTAAGAAACACATACAACTATATAAAATATGCCTCGCTGTGATCAATATGTTTTACAATTACTAATGAATAAAGAATAAAAAATATGATTTTCTTTTTTTTTTTAATCCTTACCACGACATCGTGTTGAAATGTTGTGTTAATAAACTAAGTTATAATTGTAATATTCTGTCTAATAATACTCTCCTAACTGTCAAGTTGTAACAATTTACACACAGTAAAACATCATCAAAGTCGGTTGAGTAGTTTTAGAGATCATCAAGAGTTATCATATAATATTTACTATCGGACTTAGTTCGGGCTTCGCTTGGGTGCAATTTACGACGTGCATTTGGTTCAACAAAAATTATTTAAGTTTCCAATACTTATATATAAAAATGAATTGCTGTTCGTTAGTCTCACTAAAACTTGTGAACGACTGAACCGATTTGAATAATTTTTTTTTTTGAAATATTCGTTGAAGTTAAGGAAGGTTTAAAATATGAGAATTGTAAAAACGATTTTGACAAACCTTAAGCTGTTGTCCAATATAAAATACTAGCTACACCCCGCGGTTTCACCCGCTATATATTAGATAATTCACGCTATATTATTATAAATTATAGCCTATCTGTTATTCTGATGTGTAAGCTATATTATTGTAAAGTTTCATCAAAATCCATTCAGTAGTTTTTGCGTGAATTAGTAACAAACATCTAAACATGCAAATATCACAGAAGTTAGCGATACCGTTAATAACTTTGTAATCGCGGGTAGTTCCCTTTATTTTATTTTAATTATACCCACTTAACAATTTAGAACAAGACTATATATACCTCTGTTCCGATAGACTTGTGACAGTTGTCAAACGGAGCTTGCCTGGAGACTATGACTGTACAACTTGTGTGTCGTCGTTAGGCTGGGACTGCAATGTTTTTTACCGGTTACTGTGCAGAATAGCTAATAATTATGAAATAACATTAAAAACTAATATTATATACGCAAAAGTTTGTAAAAATGTATTTATGTTTGTTATTCTTTCACGCAAAAACTACTTAATGGAATTTGATGAAACTTTACAATAATATAGCTTACACATCAGAATAACACATAGGCTATAATTTATAATGATATAGTCTGAATTATCCAAAATTATATATATAGCATGTGAAACCGTGGGGCGTAGGTAGTATAATAGACATTGCTGAATTATTAATTAATTACATATTAAATTCGGTCTCATTATTTATCGTGGTGATGACAGCCGAATGCTTTTGTGCTTCATTAATATTATTTTTAATGCTCTATTCATTCTTTGTTCTACTGTTAGGGTTGCCAGATGCCTTACATTTTATGAAACATCTTTTTTTTTAAATATTTACGAGATTGTTTAATCACATAACTGTTATTATTTAGGAAAAATAACTACAATGAAATGTTAAAAATAGAAAATATTATCTTTTACCGTAATCCACTTTTTAGATGAATTTCTGAGAAAAAAATCATATTGTTAATATTTTATTAATGTCAGCAACATTAATCAGAGTAACATTTAGACGTTGGCACAAACTGCATATCATTCGTTTGTGCCAACGTAAAGACCGAAATATTTATGATTACATGGGAGTATTCTAGCAGTAATGCTGTTGTCTGTGTTTAAAGTTAACTTCCAGGAAGTTATTCTAGTCAAGCCTTCATACTGTTAGTCTGCGACTACAACTTTTTTTTTAATTAACGATATAATATACAAGATTTTTTCAATTAAAAACTATTAAATAAAAATCCAGTAATAAATACCATTAATATTAAAAAGAGATAGGAGTAGCTGAGATAGAGAGAGAGAAAGAAAGAGATTGTAATAAAAAGCATATTTTCAAATAAATTACCCTATACAGGCTGTCCATAGTTATTACTTGCCGACCCACGTGACTTCGTTCGCTTGTTGCTCCGCTCCTATGGGTCGTAGCGAGATGTTAAATAGCTTAAGTTACTCCTTGTTACATCAGCTATCTACCAGTGAAAGTCCCGACAAAATTGGTCCAGCCGTTTCAGAGATTAGCCGGAACAAACAGACGGACAGACAGACAGACAAAAATTGTAAAAAATGTTGTTTTGGTATATGTGCCGTGTGTACAAACAGACACTCCAATTTTATTTATTTGTATGGATAATATAAAAATTATGGCCATTTAAGTGTAAGCCTTATTTAATTATTTAAAGGGAGGTTTTAAATATTAACTTGGCAACACAGGCCTACCCCACCCGTCGTCAAGATATTTAGCTGAATATTTAAATACTTTAGTGTAGTAGGTATCTGTTTTGCTGAAGAAGTGTTAAATATTAGGGTTAGGAGGTCGAGCGGTGAAGGAGAGTGTTTACTGGTAGTAGAATGGTTTTTAATCCTACACCTGGTCGCAAGCCCCGGGCACTCTTTGGCTTCCATCTAGATTGTGATCTACTGTGTAGCTAACATAAGTAAAAAAGTAACTATAACTGTCCGTTGTATCCTCATCAGTCATTATCGCTAATTGAAAATCCAATAATTGAGCTATAAGATCTTAAATTTGCAAGATGACTTTCTGGAAAGAAATTGAGACCCCTCTAATGTTCAAACTTTAACCCCAAGTTTGACAAGTTGTCAAGCGACAGTTTGACGTTGTGGCAGTTGAAGGAAGTTCCTATTGCAATTAGAGAGATTCTACCTTAATAATATGAGATGGAATAAATTAGATTTGATAAGTGAATGTAAATTGGATAAAGATTCTGAAATCAATACATATTATTAATTCAGGGTTTACTTTACAATCAAATTTTGAGTATCACAGCTTTTTCTAGAAAACCTATTAGGCATTATCGATTCAATTAAATAATAAGGAAACCAATCCTACTCCAGGTAACCTTTGAAACCAAAACGATTGCATACAAATTAAATGTAGTATAAAATACTGTACTTTTCGATTAATAGGTATCTTCGTGTATTTGGTTGTATTTATATTTTAAATTACCTCTCGCTTGATTAGTATTGTCTTAAAAATTGAGTAAGGTAGAAAAATCTGCATGTTAGAAGAAGAACCACCTAGTTATAGACACAAGTTGACATAAAACTCCTCCATGAAATTTAAATACAAGCCAATCATAATTTTTCAACAAAACATGACCTCCTTAATCTAACGAAAACCAGAAAAAATCCAAGGTCTAACGAGACACTTACAAAAATTATAGATTCAAGCGAGCACACCGACTCCGATAGAGGTGGATTACCTAAATCTGTAGATTATCGTTTCCCTCCATTATAACGGATCCCCATTTGATCCGGATCAGAGTACCTTAAACCAAAAATCCTTTCAAGTAAGGTGCCAAGTGTTTGGTTAATCTATAACTTTTACCTGTTGGAAGACGTGGCTGGATTCTACTTTGGATTGCTTGTGTAAATATCCAGGAGTTTACCAACGGACAGGAATCTTTTGGTGTTAAAGACAATGATCCAAGGATTAGTAAACTTATTAGATAAAATTGCTGTTGAGTTTGTTACGGAACCCTAACGATAACGATGCCACCTCATTAGCCAACTCATGTTATGCGTCCCGGAATTCGCTGACTCCGTGGGAATCAATAACCGAGGACTTAGAAGCATCGCCTCACCGAGTCAGTCTCTGCCCCCAACTTGCGCAGAGCTCACTCCTCTAGTTTTAACTTATAGTATTAAGTAAATATGTAAAAGCATTAAGACAATATAATTCTTAGAATATTCCGGATTTTCTTCCCCTCCTGACGACGCCAATCCCGACTAAAATATAATTAGTTCCTAAAGTTTAGGTAAAAATTAGTAAACAAAAATCTGTTAAAAATATTTCTGACCATAAAAATAAATAATAAATAAATTCAGATTGATGTAGAATATTTTTACTAAATAATCAAGTCTACAAAACATAGACAGCCCAAATTTTAGACAAGAGCCCGAATCGTGTCTGGGCCTTACGACATAGGTGGTGGATTATGAAATCAGAGAAAAACAATTGTCTCACCACAGTAACTTAATGTTTTTTCAAAATATATCATAGTTATTCCAGACCAGGCTTTTAACTGTTTCTGTTGTAATTACGTAAGCATTAGAGGGGGGCGGCGGAGGATGGCGTCAGCGTTAAAAAAGTAAACACGCACATCGAAACTTGAATATCCCTGCTCCTAATGCGGAAAGCGAAAAATGCATCAATGTTCACGTAAGTACACGGAGGGTTTAGAGCTTTGCTTACTTTTGCTGACATATCCTATTTTGGTATTGCATGTACCCTAATTTAAAGTTCATGCAATGACGAATTTCCCAAAAGAGAGAGAGAGAGAAGAAGGTTTGGAGCAGAGATGGAAAAAGAAGCAAGAATTGAAGAGGAAACACTAAGCAAAAAAATAAAACTGGACAAAACTAGGGATACATTCATAAAATACTGCACACAAATAGCAGCATATAAAAAAACAGAACTAGATTTATATGGGATTAATGATACTGATATAATTATACATAGGTGGCAAATATGGGAAAAGTGTGAAAGGAAACAAAGGGGCGGGGGAGTTGATAATTCCAAAAAATCTACTTGAACCTCATAGAAGCTTTCACTAAAACATTAAATGTGGATGCCTTTGACTTTGTAGCTCAATTATTTTTATCTGCGGTCAGTTAAACCTAACTCTAAATAAATTAATCAGAAAGATAAAATCACGGCTGGTAATACGCTAAAGCGACCAGATATCATCAGATCAGACGAGGGGACTGACTCTGTATACAGCCTCTGAATTTTTATTTCGGGTCACGCCTTTGAATTTTAATAGCGTACATTAGGTGGCCTTTAAAATAAGTTGGAGACACCCTATAGAATAAATAATTTTATCGTTGACAGATAGGTAGCTTTAGATATAGTCTGTGGTATCATAGGTCTTGCCTTCTAAGCTGAGGGTATTGAGGACAATCTTAAAACAATGGTCTTGAAATATTCAGAAACTTGGAGACAAATATATATTGAAGTAGATATGAATTCCTCTTCAGTGAAAAGGGAATGGTTCTTTTTTATTTTCTTTTTTTTATTTTCACATCAAAAATTACTGTGGCTTGATTTTATATCTTTGACTCTCAATAGCAGGATATTAAAAGTGTTCGCTGATAAACTAGGTATAAATAATGATCCCAGAGATAAATTAAAACCTTGCTGAGCGATTTTTGTTTAGATTTGTTAATACAAGCTCCCAAACTTGCGATTTTTTCCCTCCATTAAATTTTTGGTACGCCAGAGTCAGCTTACTATGTCTTTTCAATCTTATATCTCGCTGTTTTATATGAAGGAGTAGCTGGGTACTTCAGAACTTTTGCAATTTTAACATAATATAGAATATATGTTAAAATATAGAAGTCAATTTTAGTACCCTGTAAAAATTATGGTAAAAAAACTAATAAAGTTTTGAACAACAATGAAGTAATGCAAAGTGTAGTAGAAATTATTCAACAATACCTCGAGCTCGTTAAAGTTCGCCCGGGTCGTGTAATACCAACATTATTCCAGCCCACCGGTGTCCGGAAAAAAGGATATCCAGGAGAATAATAAAAAAGCTAACCCTGAAAATGTTTTAATAAAATATTAAGCATAATACTGAGCGTGCTGGCTCTGGGGTTGATGTGCCTTTATGTAATAGGGTGGATTCGCACTGATCTGGACTATTTTGTTTTAGAATTTTTTAAAGACAAGTTTACACTGATCTTTATTGAATAAAACTAGTCTAGCCATTTTCATGGTTCCGAAATAAAGGAAAGCTTTGTATGTCCTCAAGATCTTATTTTTTTTGAATTAGTGGAGACATAACGTTGGAATTAATATGAAATAATTAATTACCTGAACTCCCGAGGAAATCAAAAGGTATGGGATATTTCTCTTGATCTAGAATCAGGAATGGGAAGAAAAACATTTGAAAGCCATATATCAAAAAGTTTCCAATACCAAAGATAAGTTAATACCTCAAACCAACTTTAACCGTTATTATTTATATTAAATTGTATTATTTTGTGAAACAAATATTTCTTTTCACAACTGCTACTGTCTTATTCTCGACTTCTTCTAGATAGAAAAAATACATTTCTTAATTGAGAAGACATTCGTTTGCTTACCAAGTTTTCCTATAATATATATTTAGTAATATATTTTCTAAACAAATTAATGTAAAACCTACCTAACAGAACTAGTAATCTGCGTAGCATGAGGTAAAATATTTATTTTCTATGCATTTTGCAAATGACTTGAAAATGTCTGTTGTCTTTATAATTTTTAATTATAATTGAAGAATAACATTATATTTTCATTTGTGGATGCGATTTGCATATTATATATTATTCGAATACAATGATAACCTTTTTAAAGATGGTCAAATGCAGTGACGTAACTACACCACTACGGTTGGCAAATTCAATAGATTGGGCCCCCTCCTCCAATATTAAGAAACTTAACCCAGGCACGCGCCAAGCATCTTCTGCGCCGGTATGCGAAATACTTAACGTCTTTACTTGAAGAGCAAAAAAAAATGGTCGTTCGCCAACAAGTATCCTGCGTGGCAAATGCCTGCACCTTAGTTATAAATTTAACTAAATATAGTAATAGTAAATATTAAGATCCACCTGCGCTCACAGCCTTCTCTGACCTATAGTTACGCCACTGGTCAAATGTCCGCCATGTTACAACAGAAGTTATATTAAAAAAAATGATTCCACAAATAAGTATACCAGCTCTGCAATCTTTGAAACCAAAACTCCATCTAAATCAATACTGCCAAAATAATAACTGATGATAGAAATAGATTTAAAGGATCCTTTATTATTTAAATTCATTACTAATGACCACCGAACGTGAACCAAGTAACTCTTCAAAATTAAACTAAGAATTTTGAAATGATAAATTGCTAAATAAGGTATCTAATTTTGTAGAAAACCCACAGGCAGGAGCCACTAAATAAGTTGGATGACATTGCAAAAATGTCCACAGTTTGGTCCGTGGGGTGCATACCTGCTGAACACTGCTGAACGGCTGCTACGTGATAATAATTGTAAGTAGCGTTTGCTGCAACGTTTTCTGCTCATGTATCTTTCAAATCCTTAATCTTTCAATACAGGGTAGCGGGGATTATATTTATTATTGTTACAATAATATTTATTTAAAAAAAAAACACGCTAACTCCAGTTAATCGAAGCCAAACTCTATTAGACACTGAAGGGTTAATCCATCTCCTCAATTTGTTAATAAATTGAGGAGATGGATCAACCGGCATAAAAGCGAATTTTATGATCCCTAACTCGAGAGGTTTCAATATCTAATTCCAATCTCCTGACCCTCCGTCATCAGACCCTCATCATATCGCCTCAAAATTGAGGGGAGTAGCCACTGAAGTGAAACTGTCTTTCTCCTGACTCCATTATCGATTAACTCCAAATTACTAAATGATAGTATTATCATGCGTTCATCTCGAGATTTTTTATGACAGTAAAGGGGCAAGCAAGCAGACGGTCCACCTAATGGTAAGTGGCCACTGTCGCCCATGGACTTCGGCAAAACTAGAGTGTCTCTAGAACTGCCGATGAGTTCTCCAAGATACAGTGCCTTCTCGAGGATACAGTGAGGAGGGGGAATGCTACGGTTTCAGTGAATCCTAAGGGTTAACCCTGAATCCACTGAAACCGTATCATTAATGGGATGGGAGAGTGAGGGTGTAGGTCTGACCATGTGTTGCCAGAATTAACGATACGGTCAGATGGTCAAAAAAATTAGGAGCCTGTGAGATGTGCTCATAGCAGACAAGTTATGTGTCAGATTCATCTTCGGCAATAAAAACTCCAAAACTAAAAAACTTGACTTTGACTTTGACATTCCCTATATTTTAATGGCAAAGGGTTTAATGTCATTCACTCTGCAGTATTTCACCACCAGATGGCGCTAAGTAATAGTGGTACAAATATGAAATCAGTATAAACACACAAAGGCTGCATTTTCATTGTTTAAACTGCGGCGCTATCTATAGACTCCTAACGAATAATAGATGAACGTTAAAGAGTAACAGGTGCAATAGTTCACATAAAATCTTCATACTTTTTATGAATTTGAGGTTATGCAAGTTTATCTGTCTGCTACAATTTATGATTAAACGAACGTACCTGTACGTGAAGTTCTATATTAATCTCTATTAATAATGATAAACTATATCATATTTTTCCGACATAATTATAGTATAGCTGACAAATATGTTTCTTGTATAATTTATACGAAAATTTCCCAAGACTCCGCGGCATTATTTGGTTCATTTATTAAATTAAAATTTATTTCAATTAAATTGCGACTTATATAGTTTAGAAATACCCAATTCAACTGCAGAAATATTTTTACGAATTCCAGAAATTAAACTTGAAATAATCTTCCAAATAATGTAAAAATAAAGCGCTGTATGATTTGTATAGAGCATGCAATGCGGTGCGCGGCGATAGATTAATATTGCAAGCAGACCCGCAGGTGCAAACGGGGCCAAATTGAAAATAGCTTACGACTGGATGTCTACTTTATAGAACACGATACGATTAAATAAGTAATACCCTCAACTACAGGAAGCAAAATATTATGTTTATAGATTTTAGATTTTCAGCGTAGGAGTTAACAATTATAAAGTTCATGCATTTTTTTCTTCATTTAAAAAATCACTTCGAGTTTTAACTACAAAAACAACTTTTAAACCTATTAAACCCAACACATCATATTTTAAAAATAAGTTTACAAGCTTTTTTTATGATACGTAAGGCTCAAACGAGCTGACGGTCCTCCTAATGGTAAGTGGCACTGACGTTATTGCTGCCTTGAAAATAAAGGGAGGAGCGAAAGTAAAGAGAATAATGATGCGGCATCAGTGAACCCTGAGTAAGAAATCAGAATTCATAGGACCACAACAATACCTAGAAAAAGATTTGCAAAATGCTGAAATGCTGGTGTCACAGTCGAGTCCCCTGACCGGTAAATGGAATGGAAATTAATCCATAACGTGCAACATTCTAAATCTAACATGGCGTATTCATAAGATGTTGGATTATGGCATGGCAACAAAATAGATATCAGATGAAATAATTGCTAAATAGAAGACAATAACCCTTCGTGTAATTAATATGTTCATAATGACACTCTTGGAACTCAAGATACGTTATATTTTTTTTTATATAAAAGTTTGATTGCGGTCGGGTAGTGTAAATGAGAGCGCGGGAACGTTGCAACCCTGTCGCAATTACACATCCGCATCGAATGTTAAAGTTGAGAGACATACCAAAAGCCAATAATATTACAGTCATTGATTGTACCAGCATTGTAGTCTATGAACAAAATATTTAAGTATTTCATCTAGGTCACCCTATGCTGTCAATGAGGTAGAATCCGCTAAGAATAACTCAAATGTACTTATATATTAGTTTCTTATGATTAATCATGAGTTAGATTTTAAATAAAATATTACTATTTATTATGTAGATTACTAATCAAGGAGCAGTGATGGCTTAGTGGTTGAGATCTCAAGTTTTACTCGGGAGGTCCGAGGTTCGATCACTTGCTTTAACGGTGAAGGAAAACATCGTGAGGAAACCTACACTCCTGAGAGTTCACTAAAGTTGTCAAAGGTGTGTGAAGTCAGCCAACCCGCACTAGGCCAGCGTGGTGGACTATGGCCTAATACCCTCCTCATTCTGAGAAGGAGACCCGGCTCAGCAGTGGGCCATTGAAGGGTCGTGATGATGATGATGATGAGACACATTGTGACGTCACTATGCGTTTTAGGAATTATTTAAAATCAATTTCTTTAAACGAAAAATACTTTACGTAAATATTGAGTCCAATTTTAGTTGATTATGTCTTCGATATAGGTACAAAATACTTGTACAGTATTTTTATCTTATTTTAGTAATTATTCCACCCAAATGTTCAGTTTTTTAGAAGCGTCTCTTCAGTTAAAGTATTTGAAATAAATGAATAAACTTAACTTAAAAAAAAAGAAGTGATTCATCTTATACGTTGTAGTTTCTTATGTGAAACTTATATACTTTATTATTCTTGAATTTCGTATAATTTTAATTGTTGTTAAACAAGTACAGTTATATGCAAAAAATAATTTATTCTATCCTATCTTATCTTAACGAAAGTCTAAAATATCTATGTCATTAAATTAAGAAGTCGTATCAAATTATTCACACCCGAGAAATATCTTCGTTAGGGGTCTCTATGGGTTTCTTTGATTTCCCAAGAGCTTCTGCCTGATGTACAGTATCGGGTAAAGTATCTGATACATCTGGTACTAGGAAGGTTGTGAGCCCAGCTAACAAGGCTGTTAATCCGAAAACTAATGATGGGAGACCCGACCAATATTTCATCTGAAAAAAAAATAATTAGAGAAAAGTTAGCAAATCTAAAATCACTCGCGGATCATTAAAATATTCATTTTTAAGTATGAGAATGTAAATTAAAAGTATTTTTTGTAACATAAATATACTTAAAATTACAAAAACCGTCAAAAAATAAAATTAAAATTGATGTTGATAAATAGACCGGAACCTACTTCGATGAAAGACGACAAAAATTCTCCAACGGTAAAGTGATGTCTGTTACTGGAAGAGTTAGCGAAAAAAGTAAAAAAATTCAAAACCTAGATTTCAGGCAGAAATCCGAACAGTGCTTGTGGCTTTCAACCACACCAAGTTAAAATAGTTTAGTACACAGATAAACATTATAAAGAAGACCATAATTAACAGTTTTCACAGATTATTTTTTTATGGTGGATAAGGTGCAAACGAGCAGATGGTCTACCTGATGGTAAGTGGATGGATATCGACAAAACAAGAGCATGAACTCTTGAGATGTTCTCCCAGCGGCAGAGGGGAATAGTATTCTATCCCGTCCCCTCACGGATATACTGATTATACTTTATCACACATTCACTACTCAATAAAAACTATGAAATTACTTAATATATTGCAGCTGATCAATCAAAACAGAAGCAATTAAAGACTCAAAGTAACTTTAAGTAAAATGTAAAAATATAATTTACCAATAAAGGAGTTTGTGGTGCAATAATAGATCCAACACGTCCCAATGATGAGCAGAGTGCATGCATGGAGTTCCTGGTGTACGTTGGAAACAGCTCCGATGTGTAAATGTATGTGATGTTGAAGAAGAACGAGGACATCAGCTTACCTGACATGTAGAACGCTATTGACAGCCATGTCAAATCTAAAAATATATGATGAAGTCGCAAATTAAATAGAAACAAATTGTAGCGCCATCTGTCAGAACTCGTGCAAACTACGTGAGTGAGCATGCGTGACAGCGCGTCAATGGACATCGCCAACATGAAAATTATCGCTTTTGATGAAAATAGTTCAAGCGGCAAAACAGACTTGTTGACCCTTAACTGATTATTATCTGGTATGATAATAAATAATTTGTGCTCTAAAGAATCGTCTTTAGTTTCTGCAAGCATATATTATTAATATGTAAAATAAATCAACAAAACCCAATACTAGTTCAGTTAATTTATTATAGAGAAAAGAAATATTAATTTCTCCGCTGACATTGGTCAGATTAATATTATGTTTTAATCTGGTATTATTTGCATTAACTGGAATATTATATAGGTTAACCATTGCAGCGTACATAATTACGACCTATTTTACTAATTAATGCCTATAGAAACTAATTAATACTCACGTGTAGGTAAAAACGGTTGCGATACACACAATCCAGCGCCAGCGAAAAACGATAACATCAAAGGTATTTTCCTTTTAAAGTTAATCAGGAAGTAAGTGATAATTAAGTTTCCAGGAATTTCTACTAATGTGGTTAAACTAAAGTTGATGTACTTGTTCCCTTGTAAAGATACAGAATTGATCATCAAACCATAGTTAACAAAGGTTGATGTTGTCCACCATACAAGACAGACGAAAAAACGTCGTCTTAATTTACTTGATTTAAATGTTTCACTTAACAATTCTTTATACGAAACATTTGGACTAACTTCACATGTTAATCTATCTAGAACATTTTTGTCTATATCTGTTTTATTCTTTTTTGCCGCTTTTTCTAGATTAACTATAGCTTTATCTTTTCTTCCTTTAGATAAAAGCCATCTTGGACTTTCGTCGAGTAGGTACTTGTAGGATATAAATATAAATGCTGGGGCGTATATAGACCTTAGAAACCACCTCCAGTTTGGGGTGAGCCAAGCCATAGTAGCCAATAAGATACCTCCAAATGAGTACCCAAAATTGCACATCATGAAAAATATAAGCCTTTTATTATGAGATACTACTTCTAAAGCTGAAAAAATATATTATGTTTAAAATAGCCTTCATTACTGAATAGCTTCATTGAACATGAAAGGCCATGGGCTAGTTGCTCGTGAAGGCAAATGTCAAATATTGTTCAACTACACGTATAATAAATGATGTCACTTTAAACTTACATAATATAAACATCGGCGAACATATATCCCCAATAACAGCTTCCAAGAATTCCATAGCAATATAAAACCAGTACCACGCAGAGAAACTCCTTAAAATTCCAAACAATCCTCCTAGAATACCTAAAACGACTGCCGTGCTCTTCCTCCCGAATCTACAAAAAGCGAAGTTATTTCTATCACTAAATTCCGGCTAGAAGAACAACGACCATACTTCGTCGGAATTCTTTTAAAATCAAATTCCAGGCGACAACTCTGATATTTTAGAAATTTTCATAACGTGAAAGTTGCGTTTAGTTTTAACTAGCGAAACAATATCAAAATATAATAGATATTATTTCGATTTTTTAACTGAGACTGATGAAATTGCAAGGCCGTAGGATAACATTGCCTGAAGGCTCAGGCTCACCTCATTAAACCAGGGTTGTTTATACGAATTTCCCATTATTTTATATAGGAATTCGTTTTCACTTGTTTTCTATAAATTTTTCTTTACTTCTCTTTTATATAAATTCGACTACACTTCTATTTAAGTTAGTTTTAACTTCGTTTTCAGAATTTTTTTCTTTAATTTGTTTCAATTAATGTGGTGGTTGTTATGATTTTAGTCATCTGTCTTCAATTTTTATCAAAGAATTACAGTATACTAGCGACCCGGCTTTGCGTGAGTAGCAGAGCATGTTATGCAATGCATTGTTTTTTATATGCACGCCAGATATGCACGCCACTCCCTCACACTTCGATGCCTCCTCTCCTCCCCTCCTTCGCAGCGTTGCCCATTGGCTTTTCTATTAATATTTTGTTTAGATTTTAAAATTCGTTTTATCTAATTATTTTAACCCCTTGGTGAAATTATTTTTAAAATCGATCCAGCAGGTTTTGAGTTTATTCGTTACAAATATACAAAAATAAAAATTCTCCAGTATAATATTAGTATAGGCAATTTTATATATAATACGTCAAATTATATTGATTACTTATTTTTTCGTTACGATTAGACGACACGTACCTACATTACATAAACAATCCCCTCCCTTTCTGCTCCAAATTTACCTTTTTTACGGCTGTTCCGGCAATAAAAATAACAATTTAACCTAAAGCGTATTCTTTATGATTGCATTTTTATCACCAGTTATTATTCCTTTATCATTGATTTTACACCCAGAACGTGTCCTTTATAATAAATAGCACAAAGTCGTCATCTACATTGTTTAGAATTGCTCTAAAACTGCATCTGTTATCATTTTATATACGGTATTAAATAAAATGCAGAGATAAGAATGTTTTATTACAATTTTATAGTTCTTTTAATCTTTGAGTCTAGATTTCTATATTGCAGAGTATAAAATTTAAGATCCTCTACCTTCTAAATAAATCAATAACTATTTTTTATTCTTCCTACAATTTATTACATTAACACTGCTGGGCCGGGTCTCCTCAGAATGAAGAGCGCTGAGGCCATAATCCACCACGCTGGCCAAGTACGGGTTAGCAGAATTCACACACCTTTGAGAACATGGAGAACTCTTAGGAGTGCTAGTTTTCACTCGATGTTTTCCTTCACCGTTAAAGCAAGTGATATTTTTTACCTGTCCGACAAAGGTCCGACTAGCAATAATCCGCACATATATCCAAAACTGTGTACTGTTCCAACTAAAGTTCTTTTCCAATCTTGACATGCTAATTGAAACTGAAAGAAATATATAGAATAAAATATAGTCATTGAATAAGATATATCTGCGCTATTAAAGAATTAAAGTTTTTTTCATGTACAAGGTAAGTAAGAAAGAGTATTTAAAAATCTTTTAGGATATTTGTAAAAACTCTAATGAAACATAAATTATCCCACTTTATTATTTTAATCCAGCGCCTCCTGTTGAAGCACTTAACTTAGATTTTAGAAGATGTTGAAATATTGTATCAATAAATTAACGTACACCGTGATCTGTTAGAAACTTAAGGAACTAACATCTAAATACAGACAGGCTCAAATCTATCGGGACAGAGACTACAATATATTGTCTACACGTGGGTATAGCTACCTGCACCTAAGTATAGGTTTGACCTTGAATGCAGAGTGTCACTATTAGGTAGCGCACTATTTTTTTGTCAGACCTAAAGTTACCTGCCGCCTACTATCTTTAGTTTTTAATAACTGATAAAATCTCTCAAATTAAACGCGGTATTTACTACGATATACGTCAGTAGTATCGGAGTTAAATACTTATTACACAACTAGTTTATTAATTATGCTTGCATATTATTGTTCTTTGATCTACCCACGAACAGTTCCTTTCACTGAAGCTACATTACTCATATTAAAATCCTTAGACTTCGCAAGCCCACTTGTATTTCAAATTAATGTGTGTGCCCACGTCTGCATCCACGCCTATCTTTTGAAATAGACTTATCTGATTAATTTATCAATATATTTAAACAATTTATATATTAAAAAGAAGCCCAATAATTCACAATTAATGTACGGACAAACACATATTTATTATGTTACTTTATAGCAATAAATGTAGCAACAGGTAAATAATATAAATTTAAAATCGTGACATATTTTTGTATGTTGTTTACAATGTTGATCACAGGTAAAGATAAAATAACAACTTCGATAACTAGTTATACAATCATTTTATAAAATATCTTAAACAAATGGCAGTAAATAATACGGTAAAATACGAATAAGTAATTACTTAATGAGTGAGATTCTGTTATTAATAATTTCAAAGTACTTACATAGGCAACAAAACTTTCTGGTTCATCGTATATCCACTCCGAGCAGTTTCCAGAGTTTGCTGCACAATAATTTGCATTATCTACATCATCTTTACATCTACAACAATAAAAAAAGCTTTTAAAAACCTTAAAAAAGCTACTGATATAAAATACATTGAATATTTAATCTCTCGTGATGCAACAGATGATAATAGGATACATAATGAAGTAATTTCTATTTAAAGTTGACTGACGTCTACAATAGCTAAATAGACAATTGTTTCTGTTCAATTTGCGTGATCATTTAATTAATAAAGCCTACTATGACAATAAATAATTTCTAAAATAATATGTTTTCGACTTAAGTATGTAGTATTATGTAATGTATAAATGTTCCACTCTAGCGCCTAAACTACTGAACCAATTTTCATGAATGAGGTGTCAATAGATTCGTAATAATGTCGCGGGTGACATAGGTTATAAAAGTTTTATGAATTTTTTTTGTGGCGGATATTAAACTGCAGATTCTAACCTCGAAAAAAATTAATCTGAGATAATCCTCACGTGTTTTGTATCAAAAGAAAGGTCTTGGCGAGCACATTTCAAATATGAATATATATGTTATTGTTTATGTCAACATATATGTTTAAAATGCGGTCGTATAGTCCGCGCGGTCCCATCGTTGCAGTTATTCACTCGCTTAAGCAAATAAAAACCAGCATTACAAGCACGGACTGGAGTTATGCTATAGCTAAAATCCCGTATTCTTATATGATTGAATTGAGAAGTAAGAAGTATACTTAGACTGCCGAAGGATCAAATATTGGAGACATGTATGGAAATATGGGAAGCTGTAAGAAGTTTAATGGATTTTGTAGATCAACCGGAGCAGAAGCAAGAAAATTTGTAAATATATTATTTCGCATATTATTAATTACAATTTATTTTGGGGAATTGTCAACGAATAGAAACAAATATTTTTAATTATTTTTATTTTATTACATTATACCACGAGATTGTGCAGTAATAGTACAAAATTGAATAAAATATCTGTATTACGGTTCAATATGAGATTATAAAGATTATCGATCAATCAGGAAACGGAAAACTATTAAATAAAAAAATAAAGTTTAAAAGCTATAACCCGACTACGTAAAAAGTAATATAAAAAGGACGAAACAAGAAAATAATACTTACTATGATTATATAACTATGTGATTAGAGGAACAGACATGGTAGGTATATATGGGTGCGATCACGGTTCTACCTTGACCACTTTTATACCTATGCATCTCTGGGTTTCGATCTGAATTATTTTCTTGTTTCGTCCTTTTTAGACCACTTTTATGTAGTCGGGTTATAGTTTTTAAACTTTATTTTTTTATTAGCACAACAACCTCGCGGCTGAATTCGCAATAAATAAATTTGATTTATTTTAATTCGTGTATATAGAAATATGCATGCATGCATTATGCACAAAATATATGCATTAAAAAGAGAGATATGTACAAAAACTAGATTAAATATTAATTAAGAGGTATTTCTTGTCATTCATTTGATATTTAAGTATTTACTGACAAGAACGAATCCAATCTCCGAAACAGAGGATAGGAGAGGGGTCACTTACCGCCGAAATTAATAATAAATCTCATTTGAACAACTTTGGATTATGGATTGAAAAAAAAACAAATTAAAATTTTCCATAATCCAAAGATTTTATAATGAAACTAGCTGACCCGGCAAGCGTTGTTTTGCCTTATACATTTAAAAAAATTGGGGTGGGCCACCCTTATCACTTAAGGGGATGAAAAATAGATAGTAGCCGATTCTCAGACCTACTGAATATGTATATAAAATTTCATAAAAATCGGTCAAGCCGTTTCGGAGGAGTATGGTAACTAACATTGTGACACGAGAATTTTATATATAAGATTGGTAATTAATTTTGGCCGTCGACTTTCGGCGATACTGTCTCTGAAATTGGTAAGTAAATACACTTATCATTAATTACATATTAAGTACATACTAAATAGCTATGCGATATAGTTAGGCAACACCATTTACCGGTTGCAATTACAAAATCAATCATTTAATTTAATTAACATAGTATAAAAGAAATCCGATTCCCGCTGTCTGTACGCTTAGATCTTTTAAACTACGCAACAGATTTTAATGCGGTTGTCACCAAAAGACAGATCAATTAAAAAAAAAGTTAGATATGTATAATATATATTTACCTATAAGACACTTCTTCTGCCGCAAATACAAAGTTAGTAGAATACAACGAGTTGGTCAAAAACGCAAAAAACATTAACATCATAATTTGCACATGATATCTGCTAAACAGTCCATATTTATCCAGAACTTCATCTAAATCCACTTGCTTGTCGTTCACCACTTTTAACACAGCCATTTTGACTTATTTCTATTGTGTTATGTCATTTTAATATTTATAATTAACTAGAAAAACGTGGTTAGTCGCGGTTTAATGAACAGTGAGTGAGGATTCATTCGATTGTTGTATTTGAAGGTGAAGTATGAGCGTAACGGTTTACTTGTATTGCCTGCCTGCCATCAATTAATTTATTTATTATCGCTGTTTTTTGACACTGCGGTTTAATTTGGAATATCTTTTACTTAAACTCAACCACCAACAAACACAAAATTCAAGCAAAATTACACTTCGTTACGATAAAGTACGCATAAGTCTGAAAAAAACTTTACATACCCATAAGTCTAAAAAACACTCAAACGAAAGTATTAACGTATAATCTAGATGTTAGCCGAGCATTACCTGGGAGTTAAGACCCAGGAGCAAGTTTAAAGACGTCTTTTATAACCGTAAACTATCACCTTCACCACTCAACTTAGCTGTCGAATATTAAAATAATACAATGCTTTTTACTTTTTTTAGGTATTCACGTGCTCCTCGATAGCCTAGCACCACGCCACCAAACAACACAACACTATCAGTCTCTACTCAAAATGAGATAAAATGAACTACCCCCGAATACTTATTTATAAACGGTGTTGCTAATACATACTATAAAAAATATTTATTGATATAGAATTTATAACATTTGTACTGTTTTTTAACATGTTTTGTAAAATCTTGACGTCCCTTTTTTAGATCTCACGGACCCCCAATTAGCCTTACAACTAGTTGTCAACCGTGGGGTAGATTTTGACGCTTTGGAAATCAGTGGTTTAGTCATTTTATAAAAGTTTAACTTTGGTGATGATGATGATAAACTTATTGACAATCTAAACTAGATGTACTTAATGATATTAGTTAGTATAATAGTTAGTTGGATTATGGTCGATCTTCTGATGACTATGAATTAAATCTCAAATAATACTGTAGCTGCGAAGTTTAAAGTATAAACAAATTGGCCTACGAACAGAATAACACATGATTATAACCAAAATTACTCATTATTTTTAAAACTTAAGAATTTATTTTCAGTAACTGACGGACACTCCAGGATTTCGCAAACATTTCAAGAAGTAATAATTACAATTTCCTTCAAACCAGACTCCTACTTTAATGGCATTATACACTTACTTAATAATTCGGGTAGTTTGCATTCCAAAATATTTTTATTAGCTAATCACTACTTAGAATAAAACAAAGTCGCTTTACGTTGTCTGTCTGTCCCTATGTATGCTTAGATCTGATCTGAGTTTCTAATGTGATGTCCCTACGATATAGATCAAAATAATGTACTACAGTATTGTACACCTTAAAAAGGTCTACAAAACTCCGCGATGGTATATGTCTATCTCTTAGGGATAACCCACAATAACCATTTTTTATCCTTTACTTTTTACGAGAAATAATGGCTTATTTACGAAGCGATTTTAAGCAATACAGCATTAATCCTTATCCTTATAAGGTACTTAACCTTAAATACTTTGTGCATTTAATATAGATCAATATGGCCCTTTACAGCATGTGATTTAAATGAATATTTTTGAAGATATTATAGATTTAAAATGCAGGGTCATAGCGGTTACGGCTAAATAGACGTGTTAAATTCGACTAGTAGTAAAACAAAACTTTAAAATTTTGTTAGTGCGCAAAACACACAGAGTGCGTTTTGCCGGTGCATGCTATAATTACAATGAGGGGCTTAAAATATATACGAAATCCTGGAGTGTCCGTCAGTTGCTGATAATTGATTCTTAAGTTTAAAAATAAATGAGTAATTTTCGTTATGATGACATTTAATTTCATTCCTAGGCCGACAATGTCCGTGAGGGCATCACGATATATATCATCATCATAAGAGCAACATAGGGAAAAATTTGTCAAGGATGTATGTCTGAATTTTTAGTAGATATCTCAAAGACATTTCCTTGATAAAATTATTAATACCTACAGTTCTTCTTTTATTAATACAGTTTTTTTTCAATAATCAACTAGTAGTAAATAAATACTATACTTAATAGATAATCTTATAATTCTAGACAATAAATCAATTTTATTTAGGGTACTGTTTTACCATGTCGTTACTAATATTATAAATGCAGAAGTTTGTAAGTATGCTAATCGGTAATGCCAGTTTGGTGGAAACTCTTCACACTTTGGCTCACCGAAGAAAAGTTGTCAGTCTAACGGTCTTTTACAGGTTGTACTTTGCTACCATCTCCTTTCTTCCATTGGGCATACAGACGCACCGCAGGCTTTCATCCCCACCTAATTGATGTACCCTTCATACGTACAAAGCGCTTTAAGTCACCTTTTTAATGCGCACGGCCAAGGAATGGAATTCCCTGCCGCCGTCTGTATTTCCGAGTACTTATAACCCGAATGCTTTTAAAGCAAGAGTGAACAGGCTTCTTCTGGGCGAGCTCGCTCCATCTTCGACCTCGTCTCTGCTCTAGAGCTACATCAGAATAACACATAGGCAATAATTTATAAAATTATTGTGTAAATTATCCGAAATATACGAATAAGTTAGACGTAAGTAGGCTCATCTTAAGTAGTCCTACAAAAAAGCCTGAGATAGCATAAAAAAATTCATCTTTAGCCAGTGTGACCATTCGTGAACTCAACCCAGGAAATAAAGTAATCAGCCTACATTCACCTTATTATGTCCGAAAGATCAAACCCACGGCTTCCGGCGAATATATCGCAACATACAGAGCCTGAGCATGTTCCATAACACAATTAGCAGAGCGCCCAAGAATAAGATAAAGCCGAAGTTGAGAACACATTTCATGAGCGCGATAGTAATTCAATTAGGAGTTGCAAGAACTTTACGAAGGACGAAGGGTACGGGCTCCAAATTACATTTGTCGGCTATCTTCTTTGCATAATACTACTTAGGGTTTTCTATTTAATATACGGGTAGTTACTGAGAAAGTAGTATATTAACTGTATGTTACCTTTTCATTTTTGACCTTGTTTTCAGTTTGATGATAATATTTGTTTATTGTTTAAGGAGCAGTTTTAATGGTTTTAACGTTTTTGTGGTCTATCAGGTTTAAATACTATTTATTTTTTAGTTTGGTTTTTTGTGTTGTTTTAATATAGAGTCAATTATAAACATAGATCATACTGTTGGCACATCACATCACAACATAGTATAAAAAAGTCGTTTCGCGCTGTCTGTCTCTCTGTATGCTTAGATCTTTAAAGCTACGCATCAGATTTTGATGCGGTTTTTTTTAGTAGATAGAGTGACTCAAGAGGAAGGTTTATATGTATAATACATGCATATTATAGTAGAGAAAGAAACCGTGCGAAGCCGGAAGCGTTTAGCTAGTAAGGTATAAAATTCAAGTGTCGTCGAATATTGGATTATATTATGTTTTACACTCAGATTGTGTAGAGAAGCTCCATCTGGGTCACCAACCACAAGCGCAGTTCGAAAGCTGCTAATGTATTAAAAGGTTGATGTAATAAGTTTTTTGGCATTAGACTATATTAATGCGATAGTGAAGATATAATAATAGGGGATGAAAGTTTGTATAGAAGTTAATGTTAGTTACCATACTCCTCCTAAACGGCTCGACCGATTTTTATGAAATTTTATATGCATATTCAGTAGGTCTGAGAATCAGCTACTATCTATTTTTTATACCCCGAGGTGATAACGGTGGCCCTCCCCAAATTTATATGGCAGAACAACGTTTGCCGGGTCAACTAGTAATATATAAATACCAATATTATTTAAAAACAAATTAAAATGTAAAGCGAAGCAGGGACGGGTCCACTATTTGAAATATAGTTATATTTATGAGGAAGCAAGTTAGTTTTGTTTTTTTGTTTTTATGTATCAAAAGAAATCAATTTTATAAATAATGGAAAGAAACCAAATCGACATAAATAACGGTTTTGCTAATAACATGTTTATACAGCTGTGCACTATATTATTGTTATTTACAAAAACACATAACATGGCTAAAAAAATAATTAATATTCATTATGAGTAATTAGCGTATAATTAGTTTGTATTGATGAAATATTCCATTGCCACAATATACAACTATGACGTCATTTATTATTAATTGAATATCATAGACTTAAAACTAGGAATACTTTTGTTTCGGCAAAATATTAAAACAAGTATAGGGCTATCTGAACATTTCTCATATATTTTTATATACAAACAAATAACACAGCCATCTGTCAGTATTCATACGAACTACGTGAATATTGAAAAAATTAAACTACTCGTACAGTGACAGCGCTCGAATGGATTCTATGAAAATTATCGCTTTAATAAAAATTTATTTATTTAATTGCTGAACAAGAAAGAAATACCATTTAGGATACTCTGTTTCTTTTCCACCTTTGTATCGTAATTTATACATTTTTGATTTTTTTAAATATGTCCTCTCTATAGTATATTGTAAGCAAGAATTGTGGAGTGTATGTTTGGACCTAAATTGCTATTTTAGAGCTAGATATATAAGTATTTTGTTGTATTCAATAATCATCTAATCATTATCTAAATGTCCGTCTTTACTTTACACTACATTTACACAAAATGAAAGTATTATAATTTAAACAAAGTTCAAACGTCTCTAGCTAAATAAACAATTACGAGAGTTGAAATATTTGATCGAGTTATTTCTAAAGAACTAACTCAATTGAGCGCTTCTCTCTAGACCCCGACTCTTTAACTAATCTCTTTAATAGCATTTACGTTAATTATTATTTACATAGTCTCGAGACAAGATATTGAAACTAGAAAACCCCCAGAGTTTAGACAATCAAACTATTTTAATTGTAATACGTATTTAATTAAAAAATCAATTAATACTCGTTTTTTGAGCTTACCTTCGTACAATGTCACAAATTTTTATGTTCCAGCTCTTAGCAACAGTTAAAATTCGAGTAGACAATATAACATAACTTTCGTTCTGATAAGATTGAGTTAGTCTGACAAGTGATATGACGCAGTACGTATTAAAGTATTGAGAGACATAGTGTAGCGTTGTTTGGTGGCGTGGTGCTAGGCCACCATTATCGAGGAGCACGTGAGTACTTGATCATTTTAATATTTGGTAGCGAGGTCGAGCGGGGAAGGTGAGATATTATGGTTATTAAAGACGTCTTGAAAACCTGCTCCTGGGTCCCAAGCCCCAGGCATTAAAAAATGAGATATCTTACACTAACAGAATTTTACTATCATAACCATTATTTGCTGAGATTCTATATAATATTATCTACTATAGAATCAATCCAGATCATCAAAGTAATGTCATGAAATAATGAAAAGGGTTTAGTTTTTAGACCTTTCTGGTCAATTGTAGGGTTCATCTAAATCTAAAGTGCATTAATAAACACAAATAACTTTTTAATTTCCCTTACGAAATATAAATAAAAAGTGTAAAGCGACCGCTGGCGGCGCTGGGGGCGCTGGTGGCGCTGGCGTGTAACGGCGCCCAGACGTGCACTACATTACGCTTAGGATAAATCCTACTTAACTTTAAATGAATATTTGCGATCTTTTTCACGTTATTGCAAACAACTGACCATTTTCACTACAACTTTACTCAAAATAATCTATTTTTACAAACATACTTTTAAAAGGGGGTTAAGGCAGAATTTTACAATTTGCTTATTCTCGCTCATTACAACTGTCCTCCTTCAACGCTTCAACGCTCAAATGGATATCGGTATAAACATTGCTACCGTAAGGACTCAGCTATCCGACTCAGAATTTGTCTTCAACAAATGAGCCCTAAATTAGCAGAGTGTTTCATTCATCTTATTCATCTACAGAAGGCTATCATAAGCTGTGAATTTAAAAATGGCGTTGCGTCTTAAAAGGCTCCAAAAATAACGATACAAAGATGCAAATAAAATCGATTGATATTCTACCATCGATAAAAATTTAAATAAACAAGTTTTTAAAGCGATAAATCCTTTAGGGGTGATGACCATTGACGTGCCGTCAAAATAATCTATTTTTACAAACATACTTTTAAAAGGGGGTTAAGCCAGAATTTTACAATTTGCTTATTCTCGCTCATTACAACTGTCCTCCTTCAACGCTTAATCAAAACTGTGTACGGTGTCGATAATTATTGCTAACCACCAGCACGTGGTGGGGATACGATCGACCAACTCCTTTAATGGCATTCATGAAGTCAGCTCTCTATTTGTTAGTCAATAGTATAAGTATAAATATTTTAATGAAACCTAACACTTTGGACAAATAGACAGCCTTTCCCTAAATTCAAGTAATTGCGAATCAGAGTCCCGCACGAGTTGCGATGGAAATCTATTTTAGAAAATAGAATATTTTTTTTAAACAATTAATATTCAGTTTTCAGTTCTGTGCCTTCAAGAATAAAATACCTCGCTTCTTACCAAATATTAGGATTCTAAATTATGCATAAACTGGCATATCTTTTGTTTATGAGTTAGCAATAACGTTGATAACTTTGAATTCGCGGGTACCTTTTATTCTATTCCAAGACTGGACTATAACCACTGCTCCGATAGACTTGAGCCAGTTGTATACGTTCCTGGGAAATGACTTTCTTGACAGACAGACGGACACTAAGTAATAAAGTATTGTAATTTGTTAATATGGAATACAAAGACTTCACGAGCTCACGTCAGAGAATAATTTGCAGTTTTAAGAAAATAATATAGACCACTTAGAGAATGTAAGTAATGTCCATAAAACAAATATGCAGAACACTGGAGTACAGTGTTTGAAGACTTTTTACATCGCCCGATAAATTGTTCAAATTCTTGAACACAAATTCAAAGGGTTGGATTTTGTTTAATTAAAATTTTGAGGTAATTGAAGTACGGAAATAATTTTTAACCCGATCAAAGGAATTTAATATAGCCGCTTCTCGTTTGACGCTCATTGAAATATTTTTATTAATTATTAACGAGAAACGTTTGAACAAACTTTCAGATACCAGAGATACTAAAATATTCGAGATAAAATATTAGGGATATAAGCATCGTATGTACACAATGAATGGTATGTCATGAAAGCTACGAGCGCGATACAGTCAAAAAATTACGATGTCTTACTATTCTGACAGGAACTCAAGCAGCGCTTTGGACTTGTTGACGTTTGACTTATGAAGGTTTGACTAATTAGGTTCTCTGTCTACACATAACCCAACACAATGCTAACCTAACACAAATCCAAACCAAGCCTAACTTGCGATTCTGACATCATATATAATTAACATTCAAATAGGATAATTGACGATATTTGCATAATGATAAATACTTTAAAATGTTCCCACTTTCCGCAAAAACACTACAAAGTAAATAATGGATGGCTAACATTTTACGTTTTACAAAAACTTATTTAACAATAATTACATTATGTATTAAATTCGAATAAAACTACAATATGACTATTTTCTATTGATACTTTTATAGACTCTTAGCAGTTTTCTTCTTGGTAATGAGGGACTTAAAACATTACGATATCTAACTGCTATTCCACTATATTATACTAAAGAGGAAATCCTAACCCGTGAGGGGACGCGTTAGAATACTATTCCCCTCTGCCGCTGGGAGAGCATCTCGTAAGAGCCGAGTAACCCAGCACCTCCTTGGTGGTAGGGGATCTGTTCCCCGACTGGCTTGTGACCACCAGCATGCGAATCCTACCGCCAAGTGTCATAGACGTGTTCCGGTCGAGCCGCATGTGGGTCAGACTTACGCCCTCCCTTTCCCATCTCATTGATGCGGAACTAGTGAACTCTGGACTCTTGCTCAGAGTCCGCTTAAACCGCAGTATTGTTTTTCTTCACTCCCCTTCCCCATTCTTCGAGGATAGGCAAAACAAGGGAGTATCTCTTGTTTTACCGATGTCCATAGGCAATCGTGGCCACTTACCATCAGGTGGACCATCTGCTCGTTTGCACCTTATCTACCATAATAAAAACCCTGATATCAATATCAGTTGGTTGGATTGGCATTAATGACGTGGTCCACTCCTAATACAAGCATTTTAGATTTCTTTGAGGGGTTAAGAATACTAGTAGTAGGTATGAGCTGCTGCTAATTATTTTTAAGAAAAAATCCAAGCTCAATAACCAGGATCAAAATGCTGAACGGTATTCTATAGAGACCACTAAATCAACATTTCAATATGAATTTTAAACATGGAGTAAAGCAAAATAAACAGAACGGCATACGTAAATAATTCCACATAGGCTAGTTTATATACGATTGGAAGCAGCCACCAGATGGCGCAACACAACCAATATTGAATTTCAAATTTTTGTTTTTGCATACGCTTGTAAAAATACCACCGTTGTAAATTACGCTAACAGTACAGACCAATTTATAGGTACGCCATATTCAGAGTTATTGATGCAGAATTTAGAAAATACCAGAGTTTATTCGTGCAATATGAGACCGTTCATTATTTTATATTAAACTGGAGCGAGTGCCCTCACTTTACTTTATACAAACAGTGTTGAATTCTACCAATTAAAAATATTTGAAAAATGGATATCGGTATTAACATTGCTACCGTAAGGACTCGGCTATCCGACTTAGAATTTGTCTTCAATAAATGAGCCCTAAATTAACATCTTATTCATCTACCGAAAGCGATCATAAGTTCACTCCAAAAATAACGATATAAAGATGCAAAAAAAATCGATCGATATTTTACCATCGATAAAGATTTAAAAAAACAAGATTTTAAAGCTATAATCCCTTTAGAGGCCATTGACGTGCCGTCGCTGTATGCGAACTTCAACTAACTTTTCAATACTTAACTCTGATACGAATTCTGACAGATGATGCTACTTTTTTAATTTACCATCAAAGAGCCCTCATTCTGTACAGGGTTTCGATATACGTATTTACTGTTTACTTTTTTATCACTAACATAGTCACCCATCCTCCATGTCAACAAAAATAAGCAAAGCAAGGAACCTCCCTTTAATTCTTATGTAATACTTGAACGGCCCCAAAGCAATGTGAGGAAGAAAGTATAGAGAATTATTTCATTTAAACGTTTCCAAACAAAACAATAGAGACATCTTCACTGAATGCAGCTTAAGATGAAAGTATGTACTGCAACACAGGATCCTCGCTTGTATATTACCATTCCTGAAATTGGGCCGAAATTTCATTCTTCTAACTTAACTGAGTTACAAAATATTCCGTTTTAGCTGTCTTAGAATTTCCTTTGCAGTAGAATATGTTTTTTGCTAAAAAGCAAATCCTGTGGAATTTATTTTGGAGTGTTCTGGGTGTGATGCACCATATAAAGACTTCCTTTTTTCTTCTGTTCTAGTTTATTAATCATCTATGATTTCCATGATTGATTTGTGGTGTTTTACTTATCACACACTACATCCATACGCCATGACCTATCATTTCCTAAAACCGAGCTATACTTGGAGATGATGACCCTGGTGTAGAACACTTGCCTCCACTGTTCCTCTTACTATCAACTCACGTAATACTTAATAAAAGAGACCCGTTTACAATTATAAATAATTCAATCCATCAATCAAAATCGTTAAAATATTTGGCGCTCTATAAAATATTTGGTCGTGGATTGAACTTTCTTTACTACTATTTATTTCAATTTTATTTACACTACGATAAAAAAATAAAAGCAGTGATGGCCCAGTGGTTGAGACTTCAAGTTTTACTCGGGAGGTCCGAGTTCGATCCCCCACACATTCACACACCTCTGACTTTTCTGAGTTATGTGTGTTTTAAGCAATTAACTATCACTTGCTTTAACGGTGAAGGAAAACATCGTAAGGAAACCTGCACTCCTGAGAGTCCCCTAAAGTTCTCAGAGGTGTGTGTAGTCTGCCTACCCGCACTGGACCAGCGTGATGAACTATGGCCTAATACCCTCCTCACTCTGAGGAGGAGACCCGGCTCAGCAGTGGGCCATTGATGATGATGAAATGCCCGGAAAGGGATAGTATAAGAACTAGAGGCCGTTCAAGTATTACGTACATTTTCTTCCTCCTCATTCTGTTTTTTTTCGCTAACATGATCACCACGCACACCCATCCATGTCATCAAAAATAAGCAAAGCATGGACCACGCTGTCTATCTTTAAAGGCCCCTAGTAGCCAATCAAACGCTATCAAGTGTTGTTAAAATCACAAAAACAGAAAGTTATTTACGAACGTAAAGTAAATGTACTTCCATTCTTTGAAACTCCATAATTTGACTCCATGCTCCCTTCCTGAGTGTTTAACAGATTGTTTTGGGATTCGTCGTGCGCCACTCGAATCTCCTGAGGATGACTTTACTCGTTTACTTTCGCAAGATATATACCTTCTCGAAACAGGAATATAAAATAATAGGTACGAAAAGTTTAACAAAAAGCTGTATAGTCTTTTGTTGATATAATGAAATACAAGTCATAAAGAAAACACATGCGGAAATGAGAAGAATTTTTCAAAAGTTGGGAGAAATCATGGCATCTAATTTCTAAACTAGATAATTATAGCAATTAGTTTCTTTATATCTCAAAATCATAATATTTCACTGTCTAAATATTAAATGTCATACTTTTAAGAAATTAATTATTTATCTCTTGCTATAACGGTGAAGGAAAACGTGAGGAAGCTTGCACCCTTGAGAGTTCCCTAAAATTTTCTGTCGATATGTGAACCCAGCGTGCTGGACTATGTGGCCTAGCCCTCTCCTTATTCCGAGGAGGAGATTAGGCTCAGCAGAGGGCCATTACTGGGTTATGATGATGATATAATCTAAATGTCATAGAAAGTGTAGCAGTACCTGGGCGTGTAGGAGTCATGCAGGGACCAAGGACCATCCACTTGTTTCCTAACAACTAAATAAAGCTCTCGGTACATTTAGCTTCAATTACACTGGTCACATTTTTACGACTATAATCAAGATAATTATAACACTATGAAATTACTTGTCAAAGTCCTCGGATCTAACACAAAGATTATTTGTTCAATAGACTAATAAGAACTACTAACCAATCAAAAAGATATTTTTGTTGCCTCTATATTTTCTGTGGTTACTGGTTTTTAGGACTGGCAATGGGCTGGGCACATAGCCCGTAAATATAACCGATGGCCGTTGCAGATAGGTTCCCGAGTGGCGACCACGGACAGAAGACGCCTAAGCGTTGGAAGACCTTCCACATGATGGACAGACGACCTGGTTAGGACGACAGGGAGCCTCTAGATGCAGGTCGCAGGTACCGGTCGTACTGGAAATCCCTGGGGGAGGCCTATGTCCAACAAGATTCTTCTATTAAAATTCCAAAACCAAGTAACTTATTCAATATTCGTCATATAAAAGATCTTGAAATTATTAATTCATTTATGAAGAGCATCCACAAAGAATGAACCTTTTGATAGACCACTCGTTCTCAAGGTGTTGGATATGCAAAACATGCATTTTTATCTGCTGTAGTAGAAAACTTATGATGATACACATAATTTAACCTGCTAAATATAGTCAACGTATACTTGATTTTCTTCAATAACCTTCTTTAAGGTCAATCGGTTTTTTATACATGAAATAAAAATCAAATATTCTCCAGTACGTTTTGTGTTTACGGTATTAGTAAGCTTATGAAAAAAATCTGCCCAAGTGCGAGAGTTCCGTACAATTTATATTATTATTATTATCACCTTAATATTAATAGTTTACCAATTGCAATAAAATATTTTTAATGTAATCTTAACGTGTGCTGAAACACATTGCTTCTTACCAAATATCATGATTCTAAGTCAACGAACAGTACCTAAAACGTTACAATTCTTATTCGAATATACAGTATATTATAAATCATACAGTAATTTTACGGTTTTCAGATTTTTTCCATTATTTGCGCTATAAAACTTAGCTTTCTACTAAAATTCATGTTTCTCGGACAATGTGAAACTTGTTAAAAATTAAAATATTAATAGGTATATGCAATACTAGCTGTGTCTGGGACTTCATCCGCGTGGAATAGCGTTACTTCCATATAACTTTTCATCCCCCCCTTTCAACCTCTTACAACCCTTTTTTCGCATTAAAAAGTAGCCTATGTCCTTTTAAGGCTCGAGACTATTTGTATACCAAATTTCATTTAAATCGGTTCAGTAGTTTTGGTTTGAAAGCGCGACAGACAGACAGAGTTACTTTCGCATTTATAATATTAGCTAGGATAAATGGCTGTTTCTTTTGATATCATTCATTTAGAAAATATTTTTTTCGCAACTTCAAAAGATTGAGATTGAACAGATTTTTCTAGTGATGTAATTACAAGTCCAGTTTTTAGATTTTTCCCTAAATTTTATGATTAAAGTCTAGGTATCATATAAACGTCATTATTTTCTTTTAAGGTACGGAACTCTAAAATGCACCTAGATTCATATGAAAATCGATTACACTTAAAACTATTAATTATTATTACTAATTTGTTGTGTTTTTAAATTAAAAAAACTAATAAAATTAACAACTTAGCTTTAAAATTTCTGAATATGGTTGGTCTTTATACTTGTTATCTCATTTTTGTAATACTATATAATGACTGTAAATGTGCTGAAACATTTAGGTACAAGTGTCTAATAGCTTAAGCAAATCATCCGTATTTGTTTACAGAGCGATTAAGCAATTACCCCTTTTACTCTTAAGGACTAAAATTTTGATAATTAACGAAGAAAATTCAGTTACCATTAGGGAAGAAAGAATCATTGTCGAGCTGTGAGGCTGTTATGACTTTGGGAATTAGTCATATATAAATTAAAATTTTCAATATAGTAATATAGCGATTAAAATGTGAAATTAATGTTAATAGAAGCAGTAAAGGCCCAGTAGCTGAGACTTCAATGTCTTACTCGGAAGGTCCGAGTTCGATCCCCCACACAAGCACACACCTCTGACTTTTCTGAGTTGTGTGTATTTTAGGCAATTACATATCACTTGCTTTAACGGTGAAGGAAAACATCGTGAGGAAACCTGCACTCCTGAGAGTTCCCTAAAGTTCTCAGAGGTGTGTGAAGTCTGCCTGCCAATGTCTGTCTGTGAAGAGGGTATTAGGCCATCATTCTGAGGAGGATGAATGTGAAATTAAAAACCGGGACGGGTCGACTAGTATATGTATAGTAAAGCTAATAACATGAACCGATTAAATAAAGAGACTTTACAGTTGTGTAGTGAATAACAAGTAGCTTTTAGACGGATTCAATATATTTCAATGTAACTCGTATACGGTATAAAGATCGTAAAAGTAGGTACAAGTAACATCTACTATGTTGCAATCCCGCTTCTATTACCGTGAGATTGCACTGAGCTGTCTCGTTGTCACCTATTTGTTCAATTTACGTTCTACTATACTGTACTTAACTACTGTCTGTTTATAAAGAACTAGAGGTGTCTTCCTATAATATGGCGACTATTTAATATAAGACTATAATGGGAATACAAAGGTACCCTTTTTGGCCGATGCGTTGCTACTCAATGTCCAATAGATCCGGAGCATTAATAGGATGGAAGAGAGAGGAGGTAAGTTTAGCCTACATGATGGTCAAGCCACTCGGGGAACGAAATGCTCTCCCTCTAACCCATCACGGGTAAAAATGTGTCATCATCATCACGACCTGAAAATGGCCCACTACTGAGGCGGGTCTCCGCCTCAGAATGAGGAGGGAATTCGGTTGGCTCAGTGTGGTTTGGTATACTTTTGAGAACTTTAGGGAACCTCAGGAGTGCAGGTTTTCTCACAATTTTTTCCTTCACCGATAGAGCAAGTGATATTCATTTGCTTAAAACACACATAACTCAGAAAAGTCAGAGGTGTGTGCTTGTGTGGGGGTATAATGGCAATACAAAGGTACCCTTTTTGGCCGATGCGTTGCTACGAAGATAGAGTGAGGAGGGGGAGTAAAGAGGAACATACTGCGGTTTTATTGAACCCTGAACAAGACCTCAATGTCCAATAGATCCGGAGCATTAATAGGATGGAAGAGGGAGGAGGTAAGTTTAGCCTACATGATGGTCAAGCCACTCGGGGAACGAAATGCTCTCCCTCTAACCCATCACGGGTAAAAATGTGTCATCATCATCACGACCCGTCAATGGCCCACTACTGAGGCGGGTCTCCGCCTCAGAATGAGGAGGGAATTAGGCTGGCTCAGTGCGGGTTGGTAGACTTTACACCCTTTTGAGAACTTTGGCGTTAAAGCAAGTGATATTTAATTGTGCCTGTGGACCTCCCGAGTAAGATTCAACCACTGGGCCATCACTGTTGTTAATTGTATTGCAAAAATTTGTAAGACAGTTATACTTATGTGTCTATTATCAATTTTGATCGCAATTTGTCTAATTATTAAAAAGTTTCCACTTATTATAATAAATTAAGTTAACTTTATACACAGAACTAAAGTATTTTATTATTCGTTATAAATACTATCTGCCATATCGGAAGTGTAACAGTTGGGCAACTCTGTATACCAAAACGCTATACAAATCTATATTCGTGTTATTAAAATTCAGAACTCACCAATAGTAACGAAAAAGTAATAACAGCGGAATTCTTTTTTTTTATTTATAGGTAACTAGGTCGGCAAACAAGCGTACGGCTCACCTGATGGTAAGCGATTACAGGAGCTTATAGACGTCTGCGACACCAGAAGCATCGCAAGCGTGTTGCCGACCCTATCCCCAATTCCCCCCAGGAGCTCTGGTCACCTTACTCACTAACAGGAACACAACACTGCTTTAGAGTAGTGTTATTTAGCTGTGATCTTCTGTAAGGTCGAGGTACTTCCCCAGTCGGGCTGCTCCATATTTGAGCAGGAAATTTCCTGCTGTGCCCTACCTCAGTTAAAATTCTTTATTCTTTAATAACATATCCTTATTAGATGACCTCAGAAATTCAATGCATTTTAATAATTTTAATAAAAATTAAATTTACAATAGCAGCCACATTTATTAACTCAATACTCATTTAATTACTCAACGGTAGTAAGATGGCCAGATACCCATTTTGAGTACAATCTGCATTACAATGTATGTATGATCGAAGACCTCAAGACATATAATACTCGTATTTAAATTCTTTTGCTCTCTATTTTATTTGAAATACCTTTTAAGACATACTTTGTATATGCAAAATGCAAAATACATTTTGTCAACAATAAATTTTGTCATCATCAGTAAATGAATGTAATAAGCTATTCTCACTATGGCAACACTAAACTGATGAGTATAATAGTAGATGTTCGTTAATTTAATATTTTATAGTCCGTCCAAACTGTGGCTTGACGCAGATGTCAGCTAATAGACGATACGATGATATAACTATGGATAAACTCAAATTCAAAATATTTTATTTCAATTAGACTTTTGTATAAAAGTACTTTTGATACGTCAAAAATTGGTCGATCGGTCAGTTTGTCTGAAGCTACCACCAGCTCTGAAAGCAGTTTTCTGTTGAAAAGAGCCGACCAGAAACTCAACAGTCGTACTTTTCAAAAAGCCATGTTTACATAGTCTGTTATACAAAATATGATTGAGCTTGAGAGTCAACGTCACTTAGATTCCAAGCATTCTCATCATTTAAGTAATCCTGTACATTATAGTATGCTTTATATATTAATGACTTCTTGATACGAGTTTTAAATTGTTGAAGTGGCAAGTCTAATATAGGCTGTGGAATCTTATTATAGATGCGAACACCAAGCCCCATGAAGCTATTACTGACTTTGTGGAGACGGAAGTAAGGCGTTACAAGTTTATTTCTGTTTCTAGTATTAACATTATGTTTGTCACTGTGTTTTGAATACGAATCTATATTTTGGTAAATGTACAAAATATTACAATATATGTATTGTGATGGGACTGTAAGGACCTCTATTTTTTTATAAACATCTTTAAGTGAATCTCGTGCTCTAAGATTATAAATGGCCCGAACAGCTCTCTTTTGAAGTACAAAAATGAATTCAATGTCCGCGGCTCTACCCCATAGCAAAATGCCATAAGACATAATACTGTGAAAGTAACTGAAGTAAACTAGCCTAGCAGTATTGATATCAGTCATTTGTCTGACTTTTCTCACAGCGTAGGCAGCTGAGCTGAGTCTGTCCGCTAGAGATGATAAATGGGGGTTTAACTGGAGTTTTGAATCTAAAGTTATACCCAGAAATACCGTCGGGTCTGCCACATCCAAAATTTCATTATTTAACAGTAGGTTCACTTTTGTTTTTCAACATTAGGTAAAGCAAACTCAACGCATTTAGTCTTTTTAGCATTAAGAACTAAGTTATTTACCGTAAACCATTGAAGAACATGCGATAATGCACTGTTTACATAACATAAATAACTTTTAACCAGATTCTATGGTACTCTCGTTTGACAACGCAAGTAACCCTTTGTTTTTCGTATATACTGATATAATAGTGGAACTAGTAATGGACAAGGAACAAACAAATTGTAGAATCAAGACTAATATCAGTGTTTATTATATTTTCATAATTGCTTCCACATAATCATAAGTTATTGGGCCCTCTGATTTATTATTAAGTATTTACCAGTATTTTGCATTTAGTATTTGAATATTTTTTATAAACTATTTTGCACATCTCTGCATATATTTCATTATATATATTGACTGTTGCTTCACAATACATTTTTGAAACTGTTATGTATGTACGTAAAAATATTAATGATTTTATTAGAAACAGTGACTTGCATGACATCAATACTAGGAACAAACACAAACTTGTTATTCCTACTACTCGATGGAGTAGAATTAGTAATTCTTTTGTTGGGCGATGTGTATGCTTTTACAACAGAATCCCAGAAAACGTTCAAAATTATTCTATAGGAAAATTTAACAAGTTAATTAAAAAACGTTTGTGTGACAAAGGCAACATTAAAGATTTTTTGGAATATGTCACGCCTTGGGAATGATGCGTTAATTTCAGGCTTTCTCAATTTATAAAATATATTTGTTATAAAAATTGCCATTAAAAAAAAAGTAAAGTATCCAAAAGAAATAGTCCCGCTGAGTTTCTTGCGCCCATTCTTCTCAGGTCTGGGTTATGTTGTTTCCGCAAGGTGGTAGATTCCGACATCCAATAAGAGAATGTAAATTCCAATATTGAATAAAAAAAATTGACTTTTGACTATATTTTTAAGTGTAAATTAATAAAAACATTTTTCATATTGTACACATTCATATTAATGACATAAAGATATACAATATCAAGTTTGAGCACAATTGCTCCAATAAAAATATTCAAAATGGTGTGAAAAAAATATGTTTTAAAGAGTATATTTTTTATTTTTTAATATTCATAATTTATCTCGTTGTAACCAACATTAACATTACAAAGATGTTTATTAATCTTATTTGGAGCATGAAGCACGTATACAGTCTGCACGTAGAAGGTCACCTCCGCCCTCACCGCCTTGCCGCCCTCCGGTCCCTTCGGGTCCTGTAATAAGCGAGGCACTTGGCCAGATGTCTAACAGTATGGACCCCTGACAGTGGACATGACTCTGCGTTTAGTTTACTCGCTCTTCCGCCATTATGTTTGGAGATATAAAGTGAAAACGTTTTAGGAAATATCCGGAAACTTTACGTGTCAACTTACTCTCACCTCAGGTTTAGTTTATGAGTTTTTATCACAAAAACTATTTACTCATATATGGAAAAGGAAGTATATTTAATCACCTCTTTTGTTTGTGAGGTTTATTCAAAGTAGTTTAATCAAAGAGTTTTCAAGAATATTTTCTTACTGTTTTATGCAGAATCCAGCACGCGAATCCGACCGCATTGTCATAAACGCGTTTCGGTCGAGCCGCATGTGGGCCAGGCTTACCCCCTCCCACTCCCATCCCATTAATGCTGCGGATATAGTGGACTCTGGAAACCGCACTATTTTTTCTTCAATCCCCCTCCCCACTCTATCTTCGAGTATGCAACGCATCGAAGAGAGTATCTCTTGTTTTGCCGATGTCCATGGGCGATAGTGGCGATAGTGGCCACTTACCATCAGGTGGACCATCTGCACGTTTGCACCTTATCTAGAAATTATTTGAGAAAACCCCTTTGACATTAATCAAAAAATTTTGTAGTTTATTATTCAAAATTGACCAACATGTATCTCAAAAAGCTCCTTTTCCTTTAATTAAAATTTTATTCAAATTTATAAAGCCAAGTTCGAGTCCACCATAACGTAAATACAATATGTAAAAGATTATAATATCTTGAACTAATAGCCGGGGCTTGTGACCCAGGTGCAGATATAGAAGTCTAGCGCGCCTGCTCAACTAAGCCAACCAAAAAGTTATTGTCATTTGAAAATGATTTAGTCCAGGGATGTTAGGCGGTTCCACAAGTTTATCAATACTATTTAATAATTAATCAATACTAATATTGTAAATGTAAAAGTTTGGTATTTGGATGTTTGTTAATCACGCAAAAACGGCTGAACAGATTTTATTAAAATTTGACACACAGATACTTTATAACGTGGATTAACACATGGACTTTTTATCCCGTAATTATTTTACTAATATTATAACAATATATTATATGTTTACTTTTGTATGTAAATCTAAGTATGTTGAGTATAGTTGATAAATAATAATTTTCGTTTTGATTTCAGTCACAATTACCCTCAGTGATGAGAGTCAGTTTAACTCATGTTATTTATAAATCAGCTAAAATTTAACTGAAAATTGAATTAAATTATCGCATGTGGGTCCGGTAAACAGAGCATTACGAGTGTTTGCATCGCTCTCCAACAAAACTGTAGAGACACCGGACACTGGACGCTCTACAGCTCTTTGACACACTTGGAACTTTAAAGGTATGGCGAATTTAATTAAATCGTAAATAAATTTATTTTACAATGTTATTTTTTGTACAGAAATAAATAAAAAAAGTATTTCGAGATAGGAAGCTGACCTGTTTCTCTACTATAATATACATGATTTATGCATATAAACTTCTCTTGGATCACTATGTTTAAAGGTGAAAACCGCATACAGACAGCGGGAAACGAATTGGTTTTATATGGTAGATAAGGTGCAAAAGAGCTGATGGTCCTGGAATACTACGTTTTCAGCGGACACGAGCAAGAGTCCAGTAGTTCCGCAGTATTAATGGAATGGGAGAGGGAGGGAATAAGTATGGCCCACATCCGGTTCGATCGGAACACGTCTATGACACTTGGCGGTCAGATTCGCGTGCTGGTTGTCGCAAGCCATTCAGGGAACAGATCCCCTACCACCAAGAGGGTGCTGGGTTACTCGGCTCTTACGAGATGCTCTCCCAGCGGCAGAGGGAAATAGTATTCTGACCCGACCCCTTACGGGTAGATTTTATAACAATATAAAACTAGTACTGCACAATGGACAGTTCCACTACCGCTACCTAACATTTAACTAATCCAAATAATACAGTTAGTAACCTCTATAATGGTCAATATTTACTCCACGAGAATACTCGTCGAAATACCGCAGAACTATCAGAATCGAGTTCAAAAGTTGAGTTAGTGGAAATGTAATAGACCAAAATTTTTAAAAATATTATGCCATTAAAATTAGATTTCTTTTTAGTCTAACACTTTCTTTTTTTTTATGATAGATAAGGGACAAACGAGCAGACGGTCCGCCTGATGGAAAGTGGCCACCGTCGCCCATGGACATCTACAAAACTAGAGGGTATCTCTTGTTTTGTCGATGCGTTGTCGCCTCGAAGATAGAGTGAGGAGGAGGAGCGAAGAGAAGACTGCTGCGGTTTCAATGGACCCCGAGAGAGAATCCGGTGTTCATTGGAACAGCAGCAGTAATGGGATGGGAGAGATAGGGGTAGATCTGGCCCACATGTGGCTAAGGCGGAACGCGACTGAGACGCTTGGCGGTCGGATTCGCATGCTGGTGGTCGCAAGCCAGTCGGTGCTGAGTTACTCGGCTCTTACGAGATGCTCTCCCAGCGGCAGAGGGGAATAGTATTCTAACCCGTCCCCTAACAGGTGAAATGATTTATCTATTTACTAAATATATATGATTTAATATTTCAGTTTATTATCTCTTGAGTCTTAAATAGCGTTTGTACCTGTCGTAACGTTTTACGATGGAATGGGGACGTAAACTGGGACTTCAGTAGCGAATTATATCGTTTTCTTTTGTATATTCTAATATCTGCACACTAGGTGTCTGTTTTATGAACGATACTTTAATAATTTAACAAAACTAAGTTTGAACCATAATTGATTTTTATGTTTTATTTATTTACCATAATTGAGCATTTAAGTAAAGTTTAGAAAACTTGGTATATTTAATTGATGGTCAGTAATTTTCAAATGGCGTGTTCAATCCACTTTTCAGACCATACTGGCGCTTGTCATTATATAACCTTGGTATTAAAAGGAGAATTTTGGTCAGTAATTAGTAATGGATAGATAGATATATATAATTTAATCATGACAACCCGTTAATGGCACACTACTGAGCCAGGTCTCCTCCTCAGAATGAGGTGGTTTGACCATAGTCCACCACTCTGGCCGAATACGAGTTGGCAGACTTCACACATCTTTGAAATTTTTTATGGAGAACTCTCAGGAGTGCAGGTTTTGCAAGTGATATTTAAATGCTTAAGCACATAACTCAGAAAAGACAGAGGTGTGTGCTCAGGATCGAACTCTCAACTCGAACCTTCAAGTAAGACATTCAAGTCTTCAAGTCACCCGTGAGGGACGGGTTAGAATACAATTCCCCTCTGCCGCTGGGAGAGCATCACGTAAAAGCTGAGTAACCCAGCACCCCCTTGGTGGTAGGGGATCTGTTCCCCGACTGGCTTGCGATCACCAGCATGCGAATCCAACCGCCAAGTGTCATAGACGCGTTCCGGTCGATCCGCATGTGGGCCAGACTTACCCCCTCCCTCTCCCATCCCATAATGCTAATGCTGCGGACCCAGTGGACTCTGGGTTCTTGCTCAGGATCCACTGAAACTGCAGCATTTTTTCTTCTCTCCCCCTCCCCACTTTATCTTCGAGGATGCAACGCATCGACAAAACAAGAGAGATGGTGGCCACTTACCATCAGGTGGACTGTCTGCTCGTTTGCACCTTATCTACCATAAAAAAAAAATAATCGCTGGGTTATTATAAGACTCTTCAAGAGGTAACCGGACATTGCGTATGTCAATATACGATGTCTATACACACATTAATCTAGAATGCAGCAAACAGAAACATATAACCAAAGTTAAGCACTTAAACGAAGTTACCTACTTTAACTTGAATAACAAAACTTATAAGACGAAGCAACCAACTTCATTACAGTAGTCAAGTAAAACTCACCTATCTGACGTGAGACTAATCTGTCTCCGAAGGTTCATGTTTTTAACCAAATTAAGTAAAGAACTATAATTACAGTCGGGCTGACTGAGTTCAATAAAACAAATTTCTTGATTTTTTTACTCAGACCTCATTTACATTAAATTAGTTATTCTATTTTAGGTATTTAGGGTGAATGTTCGAAAAAATAGATTCCTTTCTTTAATTTATTGTTTATTAGACCCAATGGTTTAGGTTCTGGTTTTGTTAAGCAATATGTTAGATTGTATTGTATGTGGGCTCCTGTTTCCGCACTCAGACTCTAGTTCGGTCCATTGTGCGTGCAGGGATGACTGGCTATACTAGCCAGCCCAGCTCCTTCCAGAAACGCAAAAGTATCCTGGGAGCTTCACAGGCTTCTTGGAGCGACCTCATGTCCTTGAGGATTTGTGCCCGTTGTGTGGCGACGCCCACGCATTCCAGGACGACGTGGGCAGTCGTCTCGTCTGCTTGGAGGCATCCTCTGCAATTAGGACTGTCTGTCATGCTTATAGTAAATAGGTGTTTATTAAGTGGGCAATGTCCCGACATTACTCCCACTATTAAACGAAGATCCATGCGATTTAGACTGAGCAGTTTACGGGATAAGCTCTTCGACAGAGCAGGGAGAGCTTGTTTAGACTTCCTACAGTCTACCGTGTTCCTCCATCTCGCCAATATGTTAGAGAATGTGATAGTTACAATACCCATACCTATATAACAATAAGTATACACATAATTAAAACACTCCCCTTCTCTGCCCGAACAGCAGATAATTAAATTAACTTACATAGACCTCAAGAAGAGTGACCTTAACCACATCACTATAATACTAACTTCCATATTCACTACGCGAAACACTCTAATCTATCGCAACAAAGCTTAAAGCTTTTTTTTTTACTAGTACTACTACTTTACTATTTGAACCCACGACTTATCGATCGTGAATCCAACGCCCAATCCACTGAGCTACTGACGCATACCCGGGAATACTTATTTATAGACCGTGTTGCTAACTAATATAATTCAAATATTCAAAATGTAATAATAATATTATCACAAACCAAATATAAAATAAATGTGTAACAAAAATAAGTTGTTTAAAAGGAAAATAAGGGCAAACGCAGAATCCACTTAATCCTACCCTTGGGAAACATTTAAGGGATCACACAGGAGCTGAACGGGCAGTGGTCAAGGAGCAGGCGATTCAATTCGCGATACAAAACGTTTTATTCGAAACCAAAAATGAGAAGGTTAAGTTGGCACATTTCCTAGATGGCGTAACATCCGAAGAAACTCGTTTTTGTATATGACACTTACTATCAGTTCAACTTTGATCACGATATTATTAAAAAAATTATTAAAATCTCATAAATATGTGTAAATATATATATAAACGTACTAGCGAATAATTAGATTGATTGTTGAGTTTCTTGTTAGTTCTTCTCATCAGAAAACTGCTTTCCAAACTGGTGGTAGCTTCAGACAAACTGACTGACTGACCAATTTTGATGCGTCAAAAGTGCTATGTAAAAAGTCTAATTGAAATAAACTATTTTGAGTACCACCCCGGCTACGGTTTTCGATGAAAGCTTGGGCGGCTTGACTTTTATGACATTTTCAACAATTATCATCATACTCATCTATGAACACAAAGTATTTCCTAAACCACCACAATGAAAACCACCCGAAAATATGTTCGGTAGGTTTTGAGTTTATCGCGAACAAACTCAATGTAGACTTTCTTTTATAATAGGTACTTACTACAGATATTTTAGATTAATGAAAACTACAAGATACTGTAACACCAAAGTATTTAAGTAAGACGGTAAGAAGCTGGGCAATCCTTAAAACTGGTGATTCGAGTTTACAAAATCCATATATACTTGGACAATCAAATATTATCAACAGTGTTTCCGATAAATGTATCCATAAATAATTTTTATGATATTTAGGGATATTTAGGACATGTTGTCCTTAACCCCAGAGTTAACTAATTTCTTAAATAAATAAATAGTATTTTTTGTACTATGTAACTGTAGGTAGTAATTCAAATGACTGTTCTTAAAGAAAAATAATGTTTTTCTTTTAAAAAACTTTCGCGTTTATAATATTAGTAGGATGTTAGCAACACTGTTGTAGGCGATGGGCTATATTGACGATTAATCCCTAACAACTTGTTTTGAGGATACTACCACAGATGCAGTATGACGAGTAATTTCATATATGGAATATAGTCTATTACAGTACAAGTGGAAATATTATAAAAAGCAGTGTAGTTGTTATGAGTAAGTTAGTAGTAAGTAAGCGTTAATTAATAATAAAATGGACCTGCACATATGTCACAAGTCCCAGGCACTGTTCAGCTTGTAGTTACGTTATTTAGATACAAAACTAAAAAATAGATAAGTAGAGCACCAAGCAAGCCACAGTCTTCCTGCTGACATAGTTATAATTCTGGAAATATTGATTGGGATCTGATTTTGATCTCTAACTTTCACAAATGTTACGCTTCCATAGGAAAAGCGTTTCAATATAACTTCCAAATTAAAAGATTAAAAATACCAAGACAAAAGACTAACCAGAGACCTAAGACTGGATCGTTTGGAGAGCTCCAAATATCCAATAACTGTCTATTAAAACATAAACTTTTATTATGCGTGTAAAAATATTGCACATAATCGAGAACAAGTGGTAAATATTTCGGTAACTTTACAGGAAATAAGGAGCCGCTCGGGGCTTGATACTGCCGCAAAAAACATTTGGCCTGATTGGCTCGCCAGGCTCCAACTACGCACTGGAGGCTCGATACTCTGTATATGGATACGGCAATCAACTAAAATATATATGTCGGGGATTTTAAATGATGTGAAAGGAAATGGAAGGAGGAAGGTGGGGAATATTGGGGAACACTAAAAGGGGGTGATGGTATTGAATGGAATATTGGGTAAACGCAACGCAGATACTTCTACTGAACCGATAAATGATCAAATATGATCTCTAACAATTACGAGAGAAACCTAAGCAGTGCCTTGGACTTGTGACCAAGGTGTAGGCTTAAGGAGCTCCTTTAAGTGATCACGACACTCGCCTCCACTGCTAGGCTCCCTATTTAAACCTAAGGTTAAACGCACATAAACCGAATCTAACACAAGGCTAACCTAACCTAAGGCTAACCTAACCTAACATTGTGTTTACTTAACCACGAGGCAATTACATGACCTTAGTTGGACAGCACTTCCACACTACACTGCACTTGACACTATCACTATCACTAGCACTACTTAGATGATGTTCAGTTCTTGAGAGACCGCGCATGACTAAGATTTCAGTTAGACTGCAGATCGCATATAAAGGGTCGAGGGTAGAGACTGTCAAAATAACGGAAGTGACTACTACCCCACTCCAACGCCATAGACAACGATAACGATTCGATTAATCGATAATCTTTTACTATACGAAACTAATTAAAAGAAGGAATGGAATAGGTGGTCTGTTATAAAAGCTATACGGGCGCAACACGGTTAGGATATAACTAAACGTTACAATCTCTTACTATTATGACAGGAGTAAGCAGTCCCTTGTACTTGTGACCAAGGTGTAAGCTTAAGGGACCTTTAAGTAATTACAACACTCGCGTCTACTGCTTAGTTTCACAATCGAAACCTAAGATTAAACTAACATAAACCTAACCTAACACAAGACTAACCTAACCTAAGGCTAATCTACACTTCCGACATATATTTAGATGGTATATTATAATTTTATCTAAAACTCCATGAAAATATGGAGAAGCACTTCCATTTTTTTAAGTTTTAATCCATAGAGATCAAACATTCCAATAAGAAGCGACTTTCTCTAACTTTTTAAATATATATAGAGAAAGAAAGAACAAACATGAAATATACACCTTTGCCACGACATGGCTCTAGTCTCAAAATTATTTAATTGAACCTATCCATTTCTATTATATGTCTAATTCACTTTATAGTAAATATAAGTTTTCTTAAATCAACATTTTTAATAAATTAATGATTTGTATTAGCTATTGCTTCTAATTCAGTACTGTAGGTAGATAGCCGCGGATCTATACATGAAGTAGATCTAAGTGCAAAATCTTAGATTCTGAACGTGCTTAAATTTATCATACTTATGCAAATACTATTGTTTTGATGAATTTTGATTTATATATATAGTTAGTGTCAATAAAACTTTGTATTTCCAAATTACTAATACCACATCCATGTCTTCTTATTCACGATATACTTATAATGTCACGTGTATTGTAAGGTCGAGAGGGCGAGAGGGTGATAGGATGTGAGCGAACCGTCAGCTGTTTACTTTTATGCGAGCCGTCGCCGCACGACCCTATCCACTCTGTACAGACTACAGGCCTACCAATCTGTTTCTATATACATATATTTATGATATAAATATCAAGGACAGTTACTGAAATAAATATTTATTCGTCTATCATCAAATAAAAGTAGTTGGAAAAACAACATGTTTTTAACAAGCAGTTTGGTCTCATTCTCAACAAAAAATATTATATAATTATATATTAATTTAAAAAACATTATATAAACAGTATATTTACTATAAAAAATATTTACCTGTGAGAGGACGGGTTAGAATATAATTCCCCTCTGCCGCTGGGACAGCATCTCGTAAAAGGCGAGAAACCCAGCACCCTTTTGGTGATAGGGGATTTGTTTCCCGACTGGCTTACGACCACCATCATGTGAATCTGTCCGCCAAGTATCATTGACGTGTTGGCCAGACAGACACATGTGGGCCAGACTTACCCCCTCCCATCCCGTTAATGCTGCGGTTCTAGTGAACTCTGAGTTTTCGTTCAGGGTCCACTGAAACCGTAGCATTCTTCTCTTCATTCCCCATCCTCACACTATCTTCGAGGTGGCAACTGATGACGGAAAGGTCACGATGCCTTTATTATTAATTTTTTGCTCTTGAGGATCACCTGAAAATCCTAGAAACCTCTGAAGATTGGCATTGAATACTTTGAGAATCACTACTTTAGACTGCCAAGTTCCTACATACAAATGTGCCGTCTACTCTTGATGATATCAGAGCTCTTCTTAGCGCCTGCAATTTGATTCAAGTTCAGTGAGCTTATGAGAAAAGTTCCAAGTGTGAGTGGCACTTCACACCTAAAGCAAATAATCTGTGTTTGTGGACTATCACAGCGTCATATTGCATCCAGTATTTCAGTATTGTATATCCTGCGAGAATATAACTATATTCGACTTATGACCTCGCTTTGTTACATAAAAAATAATAACATAGAAGAAAGAGAATAACCAGTAGTAGACGTAGTAGAGGCAATAATCCCAGTAGTAGTAACAGCATTATTAGGAGCAGTAGTTGTAGATGCAATAGCAGCAATAGTAGCAGAAGTAGTAATATTAGAAATATTAATTACGATCCCTATTATATATTTAAATTTGGTATCAAGTTTTCCTGATTAAGAAGAAATAAGATTACAATATATTTAAAGGAAAAAGAAGTACCTCCCTACACTCTTATGTACTCAAGTCATTATTTTTCCATTACGTAAACTTGTTATACTGCTTGCTTTTTAAACTATGTCGCTCCATCTTTTAAATAACTTTATTTATTCAAACCTATAATTGGCAAATGGACATGAAGAACGTAAATTGTATTTATTGATTGGGAAGTAAATAAATCGAATATATAAATATAACTGCTTTCGACTGAATTTTATTCACGAAAAATGTCCATTACTGTTATAACTTTACACGGGAATAATATATTAATGCCGAAAAGAAGCGAGGCTGATTACTAGTTTAGTATATATTTCCTAAAGCTCTTGATGTCAGTAATCAGCTCTATCTCCCCTTCCATCTCCCAAAATCAGGGATAATAAGGCGCTACAAATCTACAGATTGGATTGCCGATTTGGCACTCGCTGCCTAATAAATCCCTAATTGCTATGGCAATTAACTTCATTTTGATTGCAGCAGAGAAATATTGAAATTGAAGAAAATGTATGGAATAATAGTAGTAATTTTGTAATCGATATAGTAGATACATTGACTTTAATATCTACGCTTATAATAATAAATATTCATTATTAAGGTAACGCTACTCGTAAGACCCTCTTTGTTAGTAGCTTATAGACTATGTTAGTAGACTCACATTTGACTTATACTAATTATATCATAATATTTAGTGCACAAATATTTTCATGTAGTGCTACAAGATTGGAGAATCTTGCCAGGAGTGATGACGCTTTTTTGCTTATCATGGCATAGAAATCGTCAGTTCTCTCTTGTGCAAATATGCAGCATCCTGAAACCGGTATAGTACTGGACTCTCAATGCGTCTATACACCTCCGAGAATTATGCCGAACCATAAGTTTTGAAAGAAAATTTACCTTTTTTGATAATATGAATGACAGACTCATCAGCAATACAGAAGAGTTTCTCAAAGACCAACGCCCTAAATTACCACATACTTTTGTTTGCATCTTAAAAGAGCTTTTCTTTGAAGATATCTTTAACTAATACGTAATTTACGCATTAAATGTCATATACACACGAAGAACAGCTTACCTTCTAATGAGTACATGTCTCCGAAAATGAAAAATCAATGAAACGCCACAAATCTGCAGATTGGATCGGATCTGTCGTCACGCGCTAATGGCGCCTTAATTGGAAGCTCATTGTACGTCTAATTGCAGAGGCAATTACCCACTTCATTTCACATGCACGCCACGCCACGCCAGAGGGTTCAGGGATAAGGATTTTTAGCCCTTTCATGAAAAATGTGTTAATGAATTCTCTTAATCTTTATTATTAGACTAGAATTAATAGACTTTGATTTTGCAACGGTTTCCTTGTCTAATTAAATCAAATCATCAAGTCTTGTATCTGCAGTGTATCACTACATAGTATATTCAATTCAATTCAATTCATTTATTTAATTCAGACAAGCCCATCCATGTTGGGTTAGTAAAACAATAAACTTATGAACTATGTTAGTATATTAAAAAAATAAAATATAAACTATCTTCTACCGGAGCACCGGGTGTGCAGACTCATCCAGTGCATCAAATACGGGTTTTCCCATTTCACAGAGAGGCTATTCAGAATGCTATTGGAACTGCCCCGCATTCTGCTCATCACAGATGCTGCCCTCTTTCTCATAATCCCGAAAAAGTCGTCGGTGTGAGCCTCCGCAAATATCTGTGACGCACTGCAAAAGCGAGGCAAACCCAACAGCATTCTGAAGCCATTATTATATTGAATGCGTAGTTCATTAATGGCCCTCTGCGTATACCTCTCCCACAGGATGCACGTATAAAATCTTTGGCAGTAAGCTTTAAAACAAAGCCGCGGTCTGTCTGGCCATCCCTATGTATGCTTAGATCTTTAAAACTACGGAACGGATTTAAATAGAGTGATTTGAAGTGAAAGCAAGGTTTATATGTATAAAACATACATAATACAGAAGAGAAACACTCATAATCTTAGAGATTTATAATGTGAAGTCGTACACCTTAAAAAGGTCTACAAAAAAGTCCGCGATGGTAGATGTCTATCTCTTAGGGATAACCCACAATAACCATTTTTTCTCCTTTACTTTTTACGAGAAATAATGGCTTATTTACGAAGCGATTTTAAACAATACAGCATTAATCCTTATCCCATTAGGTACCTTAACACGTTCCCTGCGCCATCATTTTCAAAGAATTTTCAGCTGTTGCTTTGGAGACCTATAAGATCTCGAAACTAACTACAGTCAAAAATACAGTTTTGTAAATAATTTAGTATATCTTACAAAAGACATATATTTTGAAGTTTTGTGAGTTAAAGATAATGAGCCTATTGCTCTATATTTTGCTAGGTTGGCACGCAGTTATGACCTGAGTATAAACTACAATTAGGGGAAAAAAATTAGATATCATTTGTATCTCGTACCGCAACCGAAGACAGTTCAATATGTAAAGTAAGTAGTGATGAGAATAAAATAATATCTCAGTTGTCGATTGAAAAAGTTTTATTAAAGAAGTTTATAAACTATGCAGTGTTTTTCATTAACATGGTAAACATATTGATTGTTTGCATTGCGCGTAAATGGTAACAATTCTTTTAGCTTTTTTTAGAAGTATCAATGTTGTTTAATGTGCATCGTAATTTCTCATAACAACCCACACAAAACATGATCTGTACATCTTACTTCAGGGAATTTTGTATATATATTAAATAAAAAAATAGAATAAATATATGAAATAAACAGCATGCGACCACGTGAGTGAAGTAAATGCAATGGAATCTAATTTTATTAGTTTTTCTAATAGTGAAAATTCATTCGAGTGTCTTGTGTGTATTTTTGTTCTTAGGCTGTTGTTGCTTAAAAAATATATGTAGGTATTATATCACATCTACACACTTTAAAACGCAAACACGTAGTATTATTTTCGAAAGGTGCGCGTAACCTTCCACGTCGATGCTAGGACAACACTAAATCGAGTCACGCAGCGCCCGCGCCTCCCACCCTCTCTCTCTCTTGCGTCTACGAGGCGTACGATTCCACGAGTATCGACATGTCTCCTAACGCAAAGAATGAAAATAATTATACTACTGTGCGTTAGAAACCTAATCCATCTCTAATTTTTTTTCTTATTTCCTTGAATTCAGCTTTAAGTAGGAAGCAAATATGTATATTTGCCTTACTCATACTTAAAGAACTTTACACTTTAGAGCAACCCGCAAGGAATGAAACAACACGATTATAGTCCACGAACAATACAAAAGTCCTGCAAGAGATCTGATAGATCTCGTAATGCAGCGAACGTGTTAAATACATTGCGGATTTAATATAGATCAATATGGCCCTTTACAGCATGGAATTTAAATGAATATTTTCAAAGATATGACAGTGTTAAATTGCAACCGGGCGAAGCCGGGGCGCATCAACTAGTATGTATATGCAATATTTACTCTTATATGGAGAATAATGATAGACAGCTCCTACTCTTCTGCTATTGTTAATATATCTGGTAATACTAAAAGTGCTACTGTTATTACTACTAGTAACTACTGTTGTCACATCTAATAAGTCTTGTCTTATCTAATAATTGTCAGTGAGGGGACCCTTCAGCCTTGGTGGCAGGGCATCTGTTCTCCGACTGGCTTGCGACTACTAGCAATCGAATCCGACTTGTTGACGCGTTCCGGTTAATACTAATAAGAGATTACTTGTAAAAGTAGTAGTAGCTGTATTATTTGCAGATTAATCGTACGAACAGGAGAACTCTCAGACCTGGAGTTCGTAGAAAAATTTTAAAGGTGGTGTTGGAGGAGAATGCTGCGCATACTATGGACAGCAAATAGAACGAATCAATCTATTCTCCACCAACTAAAGATCACCACCGGACCACCAGACTATCCACTTCCTGCTACAAACGAGTCAACTACTTTGGTCATATTGCCCAGAGACAACCAGACTAGGATAAGCTAGTTGTAGTAGAAAAGATCGAGGGTAAAAGAGCACGGGGGCGTTCACCTACCCGATGGTCTGATCAAATCAGCAAAATAACGGGACTTACTACTCTATCGGCGCTGAGAAGAAGATAGGGCGGGGTGGAAACAGCAATAACTGCAGCCGCGAAAGATTATCAGGATGTGCCCATCCTTCAGTAATAAAGTACACGAAGAAGAAGAACTACTTTTACTTCTACTGAAATTATAATGACGATAACTACTATCGCAACTAAAGCTCAGGTGCCTGTAAAACTATTATATCTACTGCCAATACAACAACGATTACTACTATATCTCCTATTACCACTACAACCACTACCGCGCTTTTATTAAAAGTCTTACATAAAGCCTAGCTTACATGGTTGATAAACCAAACTACCTGAAGATATTTAGCAACAACGAAATGCAATAAAAATGGTAACACAAACGAAACAGTGAGGTAACGTATGTAATATTAAAAAATAAATTTTAAAACAATAAACATTTGATTTTAAAATCCAATAGAAGTAAATGGAATTGGAAAAAAATTCAATAAACTATCACAGATATCGCATAATAGCTCCAGCTATAATCTATTTAAACCAATTTACAGGTGAGTGGAGTAGTGTAGTGTAGTGGGCTTTATATAATAGACCTAGTTAAAAGCGCTTAGTTATCTGTGACTGCACTATTTTTCACTCAATTTTCCTATTTTATAAAAGCGAAATGTACAACACTTTTATTTATATTTAGGACCACGATTTTACTTGCCGCTTTTACAACAGGATACGCTTTATCCTCCTCCTCCTCCTTCTTGGTCGCGTTCTTCATTACTAAAGGTTGTGTCAACATTGCAGTTAGGGTCCACTTTAGTGCTTTATAATAAGCAATCAAAGCTAAAATCAAATTTTTGGATTGTTTCTCTACCTTCTTAATTTTCATATAAAATCTACTCAAACTTTATGATAAATTCTGTCTCAATAGATCAGAGGTTTGTATTTAACCGTATCCATCGTATAATGGAATTTGTGTCCACTTAAGGATCACGTAAGTCTTTAAGTGTATCTCTTAGTTGTTAGATCGAGTAGTGGAATCTAATGTAAATACTTTGTAAACCAGTAAACATTCACATGGGAAGCAACGCCTAAAAAAATGATCAATATTCAAACAGCCCACATGTATACTATTGGTAATATAGCTGTTAATACCAAAGCAATTCCTTTCATTTTATTATCCAACCCACAACAGCTAAAGTAAATAGAAGATCCTTGATAAATAATAGAGAAATAAATTCTTCGTTCCCACCAAAACGATTTTATCGACTACATATTCATTGGGCATGATATAATAAACACTTACTGGTATAATATACTGACTAAACATTATTCTCGTCACGTAAGATTCTCTCGAATGGGGCACACCACAATATTGAATCTTTTCGTCAGTGTATCCGCATTTATTACGTGTTTGAAATTGTGGTATCGCACAATATGACTTACATTATCGATGCAGACGGCTTCTGGAGCAGGAAGTTTGTTTTGATATACCGTTCGATATATACTCTGCCAGATAAAAGAATTGGGTCATTCGTCAAGAGCCAAGGAATGCCAGTCCCACGTTGTTACATAAAATCTGAAACCATTCTTCTGTAAATATAGTAATAAAGATAGAAAGATTTGACTATACAAAACTCCGACTTTTTAATATTATATGCGGCATATCTAATCTAAAACTTCCAGGCAGCTTGTATGGTTGCAGCCACCTGTTGAACTTAGAAGAGGCTTCAAACTTTGAAAACTTCTGGAAATTTAATAGCCAAACCGGTACTTTTGAAAAAAAAAACAATAGAAACTTTTAACCAATCAAACTTTGTCAGCAATCAGTGTTGCTATCAGAAAGATAAATTACTAAAAGTCGATGAAAACCATTAATGAAGTTAAGTAAAGTATTAATAGCTAAATTATAGTTAAATCGTTAAACAAAAAATATACTCTCTTAGTAGGGTTCTTTGTTAATTTTTATTCTTTGTATTTACTATCAATAAAGTAATGTTATTTAAGAAACTATTAAAGTAGCCAGTAACTACAAATTCACTAACGATATTCCATATTCCAAGTTACCATGGTCTGTTCATAATTGTCCATTTAGACGGTTATGAGACATTGAGATGTTTCTTCGTCTTCGTCCGCTTGCTCCTCTTCTATGGGTTGTAACATGATGTTATATTGACTATAGCCTTCCTATTAATGGACTATGCAACACTAAGATTTTTTCAATTCGAACCAGACGTTCCTGAGATTTGTGCGTTCAAACAAATAAACAAACTATGTATTATTTTTTAGGAAACCAATTAGACACACCAATAATTAAAATAAAAAGAGAGTTATTTCAGCACGAGTTATCCGCTATCCCTGTGTATCCTAATTCAATACGGCTTAGTTTCAATCGCCCCACGGTGCGACGTGACGGGAATGGCTGTGGGTGTGTGGGTGAGTGGGTGTGGGATAATGGAGCGCTGAGCTGACCAGTCACTCGACAGCTCTGCGTGGTCTCCTGACACTTGCCTAGATTGTTTGATCAACACATGTGTTGCATCAATGTCAATACATTGCTTTCTTTAAAAGCTAATATATTAAATAAAAATATCTTTCTTTCACGGTGTAATAATGCGACAAGAATTTTATGATTCTAGCTATTTTTACCATTTGTCGGCTACTCTAGATTTTTGGAATTTGGGACAATTAGGTCTGATTACTGGATTATACCTAAAATCCCGTGACAACCCCGGATTTCCCGACCCTCTGGCAACCCTACGGTCAACTGATTTGACACAGTAAATACTGTCTTATAGGCATCTTTATCGAGTTTCTTAATAATGTCAAAGATGTCCTCTCAAGCCTCCTTGTACACAATTCCCAGGCTCTAAAATGCAAGTTTACGCGTACTCATTCATCAACAGAAATACTTTAAATCGCTCTACTAGTATACACTATGTGTTCGGTGTGTCTACTAACTTCACCAGAGACTATTATTTAAATCAACATTAAATTTTGGTAGAACCTCCATACAGAAGTGGGAGTGGGCATGCGAGTGCGCTGTAATTTGGTTCAATTATAAGTGGTGAATAATTAATGCAAATTCCTCCCAACGATATGGAAACTGCACTTCGCTTCAGAATCACGACCAAATACATTTAAATATCGACTAATTATGTAATTTGGTCTAGTTATATTCAAATAACTGACTTAATGACTGTGTATGTTGATTTGGAAAATGAAGTCATGTGTTAATCATTAAGGAATTGGGAAGTATGTTAATAATAATTTTGTATAATTGTGTAATGTCCAACGAGAATAAAGTAGATGAGTTTCTTATGAATGATCATGGTTCTGATATATGTAATTGAAATAAAATAAAACGAGGAAGGAGACAAGACGAGACGGGACGAGATGTGATGAGACGAAACGAATTCTATTTTAATCATTACATATTAAAACGAAACTCTATTTTCACTTTCTGTCTTTTTCTTTATCTTTGATTTTCTCCTTTATTTTCTTCCTTAAGATAGTACAAAAATAAACCGTTCGCACAGACACAAAACGGTTTTTTCGGTCGGAAAGTTTCCGACTAGCTTCCTCCCTCTAGTAAGAAAAAGCGTTTTTTTTTGTATGCGGTACGAAATAAACTGTTTTCATTCAAGGTAGTAAAAAAAATTATAAGTGAAATTCCTTTAACCCACGCCATTTTGTTAAAAAAAAGGTAATAATAACATACAGGTGCGAAACACTTCGTAGCATAAATATACACAGAGATGAAATTCAAACAAACAGCTGTTTACTTTTTATCAATTTTCAACACTCTTATACTTCGGTATCTTCTTTATCTGAATACTCCGTTTATTCTGTTATATACTGGCAACCTTATTTAGAAGCAAACTTAGTTGTACAGATGTCGTGATGGATTGGTATGAGCGGTAGGGTATCGATCGCAACTATAGACGTTATTATAATTCTCATCTTGGCATTTAAAGAGTAGAAGTACTGGAGTGATAAAAACTGTTTTATGATCAAATATCAAATCTCACATAAACTGTCTTTTGTTCCGGGATACTAAGTATCCTACATTAATTTAAAAGGAATCGAAAAGGTTACCTTGCTATAATCCGAGGATCTGAACAACCAGACTCGTACGTCACAACCCAGAAGAGCACACCGTTCACAGAAAAGTGAGACGCGCGAACCCGAACCAGGACACACCACACAAGTAGGTAGCTCGACGATCGAACAACCAGACTTGTATGGCACAATCCAGAAGAGCACACCGTTCACAGAAAAGTGAGACGCGCGAACCCGAACCAGAACACACCACACAAGTAGATAGCTCGACGATCAAACAACCAGACTTGTATGGCACAATCCAAAAGAGCACACCGTTCACAGAAAAGTGAGACGCGCGAACCCGAACCAGGACACACCACACAAGTAGATAGCTCGACGATCAAACAACCAGACTTGTATGGCACAATCCAAAAGAGCACACCGTTCACAGAAAAGTGAGACGCGCGAACCCGAACCAGAATACACCATACAAGTAGATCGCGATCGATAATCAACGTACTTTTTGTTCCGTAACCGAAGCATCTTCAGAAGTTGTTGACTCTGACGCGTTTATTTGTTCGTTAGCAGTTCAAATATTTGATTGTTATTTTTAATTATTTCTAATTGCTCTAACAAATTATTATATACGAGTCTGGTTGTTCAGATTCAATCCAATATCCTACGTTAATATCCGGGTTATAAAGTGTGCTAAATTTCATTCTAATTTCTGTGAATTATTTCCCTTTATCTATTACTAGCCGAACCGCTCTCGCTTCGCTGAGGTATTCAAACTATTCAATCACTCATTCATTCATTCATTAATACCCTCCTATGAATCATATATCTCTCAACGATAAAGTAGCGTTTCTAAGAAATGTTTTCGTTCGACCGTTTTTCTCCGACTTACTGCAGGAAATCCGACTACCACGAAAAATTTATTAATTTTTCGGGTTACACTCACAAATAATGTGGCTTTCTATTGGTAAAACTATTTTCAAAAGGCACTGATTTAAAGAGGCAGTTGTAAATAGCAGTTTAGGTAAGTTAAAAATTATAAATGGCACGTTTATTAACTAGTTCAGCAGTTAAAACTAAGCAGTAAAGTAAAAAAAATGAGTAATAAAAATTGAGCAGGAAAATAATTAAATGGGCGGTAAAAATTATTGAACGAGCGGTTACGTGTGGGCAGTAATAAATCGGAATTTGTCGGTAAGAAATCTCATACTAAACAATTCTATAAACAATGAGGTGGTAAAATAAAATAAATAAAAACAGTACTTAAATAGTGATGAAAAATTAAATTACTTTTGCTTTGACTGAGGGAATTAAATAAAACAAACTGTATAATAATAATAGGAACTTTTATTCGTAATTCGAAACATACTTAAGGAGTTAAAATGACATACAATTTGCTTAGTAGCAGCTAAAATAAATTTATTGTATAATAAGAGCAGGTTTGGCTTTCGACGGTCTGCCTCTCTTCCTTTTTTGTCCGAGTGGAATGTTTTTAGCTTCAACTGGACGTACGGCGAACTTCAAGCGTATAGACAGGCCAATTATATGTTTAAACATATACATTTTATAAAAATGATCTGCCGTACTATTTATCGAACCGCTCATTCCACCATTTTTACCGCTCATTCAGTTATTGGACTGCTGGCATTAAATTAAATAACTGCTTAATATGTTTTTCAACTGATCATAATAACATCTCGAATATTTAAATAACAGCTCAAAAAATTTGTTCCCTTTTCTTTCAAAATCGGTTCAGTAGATACAGAGATTACGCCCTTTAACCTCACAAAATAACTTATTAAACAATCATCGTATGAACTAGTTGTAACATATTTTCATATGAAATTAAATCTAAATACAAGCACGCACGAGCGGGATATTTCCATAGCGTGGAATATAAAGCACTCATCAGACAATGCGAGTTAGTCGTGCGTGTGGCCGACTTTACTTTGATTTTACAATCCCATGAGTGTTTTTCTTATATTAATGTCATTTATTTAAAAAATTATAATATGTCGGAGAATACTAAAAGATTACCGAATAATCGAATCGTCATCGCTATCTATGGCGATGGAGTAGGGTAGTAGTCACTTCCGTTGGTTTAATAGTCTCGACTCTTTATATATCTTCGACAGTCTGACTGTCGTCTTACTCTTGCGCGGTCTCTCAAGGAGTGAAGTAGTTCCTGGATAGTGTTAGTGTTGGTCAGTGCAGTGTTAGTGCTTGGAGTGCTGTCCTATTAAGGTCACGTGAGTACCTTACAATTTAGTGGGCACGTCTTGTGTTAGGTTAAAATTATGTGAGATTAACCTTAGGTTTTAACTGAGAGCCTGGGCAGTGAAGCCTACTGTTATGATCACTTAAAGGACGTCCTTAAGCCTGCACCTTAGTCACAAGTCCAAGGCACTGCTTAAGTTTCTCTCGTAATTATTAGAGATTATACTTGATTATTTATTCTTCTTCCTTCTTATTATTAAAATCCCCGACATATATTTATTATTATCTACATATAATAGTCTATAGAAATACTGAACAACTTCTCTCTCAAAAGTAAAAGTGAATCGCAAAGCTAACCAGTACAGGTAGTCTCGTGGTTCATTAACGCGACTAATAGCCTACATAAGCTCTAGTCTAGAAACACAGTGCAATAATGCCTGTGATTACTCCATTCTTTATCTAAACTAGCTTTTACTAATACCTTTTAATTTAAAGACAAAATATATAAAAGTAACATTGTACTGCAATTTTCTACGAACAATAATGAACTTATTGGAGTCAATTAGATGAAGATTATCATCATAGATATCTTAAACTAACTGATCCGACAAACGTTGTTCTCTGAAATTAAATGATCTGGCATGCTTTTGCGATGACGATCACAATTTAAAGTTTTAAGTCACCTATTCATAAATGTAATACCTTGGTTTAAAAAAGTTCTATGTGTTACCGCCAGTTTAACTGCAACATTGCTGTCATCGGATATAAATACAAAGACGGGGGTGATTCACACGTTAGTCCGTCGGTGGCCGTCGTACACAACAGACGTCCCAATGTCGCAACATTATATCGCAATGTTATGTCATTACTAGCTGACCCGACAGCCGTTGTCCTGTCTTAACAATGAATATTGAATTTGAATTGGCTGTCAAAAGCTTTCGTTTGAAAAATTAATATAGTTGTTAAATTTTTTTTTTAATTTACTAATTTTCCACGCAACTTTTTAAAATTTTTACATCCATAAATAAAAACCTTCTCCTGATAATAACAAAAACAACAAAAAAAGAATTAGCGAAATCGGTCCAGTCATTTAGACGTGATGCCGTGACCAAGGGGAATAGGGATTCATTTTTATATATAAGATAGAGAGCTGCCCTCGCTTCGCTCCGGGTATTTAAAACAATATTATAATTGATGTCCTTAAATTGTCACTCTGTAATTGTGTAGTTTTTCATTATTTGAAAAAAGAGAGAGAGTAAGAAAAAGTTTTAAAAGAAAAATAATAGAAACAAAAATAAAAGAAAAGCGACAGATGATAAGAGAGGAAGGACAGAACAAAAATAAAATTAAATAGGTAAAGGAGAGAGAAAAAGAGAGAAAGAGAGAAAGAGCGAGATAGATAATCGAAAGAAAGAAAGTGAAAGAGACTGATCATACTGAACAAATAAAAATAAGAATTAAAGAGAGAAAAAAGAGAGAGCATGAGAGACAATGATAGTATTATAAGAGAAAGAGAGATGGAGATACTATAGACACTTTTATCACTCACGAATAGTGTAGTTTTGTATCAGTGAAAGAATTTTAAAAATCGGATTACTAACAACAAAATGACCATATTCTATTAATTAATAAATGTATATGGCAACACTAAATCACTTTTGTCACTCACGAATAGTGTAGTTTTATATCAATAAAAACATTTTTTAAATCGGATTTGTAATACCTGAGAAACTCGTCAATTTACAAAATGACCACCTTATGACACTTAAATGACCGTATATTTTTAATTAGAGTATTTATGGCAACACCACATAGCCTATGTTACCCGGAAAGGATGTAGCTTCCTATCGGTGAAAGATTTTTCAAAATCGGTTCAGTACTTTTAAAGCCTATTCGCAACAAACAAACATACAAATATACAAACAATCAAATCTTTCTCTTTATATAATAGTATAGATAAATTATAGCCTATGTGTTACTCTGATGTGTAAGCGTCAGTTGTTTTTGCGTAAAAGAGTGACAAAAATACATACATCTTCGTCTTCTTGGTCGAAACTGTCCTGGCTGACATGTCGTGGTCAGTTCTTTATAACTCTCATGGGAACACAGCACTGTTTTGAAGAAATTTAAACCCCAAAGCTTGCTGTAGCCTCATCCAGTCGGTTGCCCAGCTGGGATTGTGGTTATCCCGCCACTGCTCGACCGCCAGGGCCTCGGTTGTCTAGCAGGGAGCACCATGGAAACCAAATGAATAATCCCCGCCGTCATTTGACGCGTGCAGGTGAGGTTAACGTTTGGATCGGTTAAGATTTTAGTACCGTTCTTCCCTTACTCCCCATCCATACATTTTTTACAAACTTTCGCGTTTAATAGTAAGATATATATAAAGTAAACAGTGATAAGTTTTTTTGTTTGTGAAAGTGTTAAGTGCTATAGACATTAAATAAATGTATCAAGTAATCTGTTCGCTTTCGACACATGGAAATCCAAAAGTAACCTTCAAAAGCTGAAATATCATCCAGATCGTGTCGTTCTTTAGATCCAGGCAATCTAATTGAACATTTCCATTGGGTGGATGGTGAACAAGTGCCAAGTTCGCTCAATCACTCCGCTCACCGCTCACCGTTTGTGTAGATGCCAAAACTGAATCTGGTTTCGCTTTTTGCGCATTTCCAATATGGCTAACTGTGTATAACTTAGTAACTTAGTTTTCGTTAGTCTATACAAACACCCGAGCTCGATAAATATTAATGTCAGGGGGTCTATGTATGCGAAGAAAGAATTGGGGGTCCATGAATATGATTTAAGGTTAATACGGTTGAATACGGTTCATATCTTCCTATACATGTTATCCCTTTCCGTTTTTTTAATGATCCAATGTCCAAGTCCACCCCCGCCGCTCTCCCCTTTTGTACCACTGTTGAGAGGATATTATTTAAAATACTTAGTAGTTTATATACCATGGAAACATGTACTAATTCATCTGATCAGGTGCCAACTTAAATCAGCTTGACGACTGGCTCATCTCAAGATGGAAGACCCCTCAAAGGGGGGTCTAATCAAGAGTTAGACATTTTTGTACTATTAAATTACCAGTAGCAGCATTTTAAATTAGACCAGTTACAAAAAGGTCATATTATTTCAGAATAAAAAATACAAACGCTAACATAAGGTCGGGTAATGAAACGCGCACAATTAATATGAACACCTGCACCGGCGCCGGGTAGACGGGTAACTGGGTAGATGGGTAGAAGGTTAAATGGGTGGACGGGTGGGGTAACTGCGGGTTAATTAAAACTCGGATTAAGCGACGCATCGCACTCCTTCGTGGTTTAGATCTTATGTTTACACAATGAATTTAAATTGTTCTACTGCAGTTGAAATATTATACTCTAAAGTAAATTGTTGAAATTTTTAACTTCAGAACAGTTAGTACAGAAAAAAACCTTTTATTATATAATTACCTTAGAATTTGATAATATTACTAGCTAACCCGGCAAACGTTATTTTGCCATATAAATTTAAAAAATTCGGGGAAGGCCACCCTTATTAATTAGAGGTATAAAAATAGACGTTGACCGATTCTCATACCTACTCGATATGCACACAAAATTTCATAAAAATCGGTCAAGCCGTTTCTGAGGAGTTTGATAACAAACACCACGACACGAGAATTTCATTTAGTAGACTAGCTGACCCAGCAAACGTTGTTTTGCCATATCAATTTAAAAAAATCGGGGAAGGCCATCCTTATCACTTAGGGGTATAAAAAATAAATGTTGATTCTCAGACCTACTCGATGTGCACACAAAATTTCATAAAAATCGGTCAAGCTGTTTCTGAGGAGTTTGGTAACAAACACCACGACACGAGAATTTAATTTAGTAGACTAGCTGACCCGTCAAAAGTTGTTTTGCCATATCAATTTAAAAAATTTAGGGTGAGCCATCCTTATCACTTAGAGGTATAAATATAGGCGTTGACCGATTCTCAGACCTACTCGATGTGCACACAAAATTTCACAAAAATCGGTCGAGCCGTTTCTGAGGAGTTTGGTAACAAACACCACGACACGAGAATTTCATATATTAGACTAGCTGACCCAGCAAACGTTGTTTTGCCATATGAATATAAAAGAATTGGGGAAGGCCACCCTTAACATTCAGGGTGATGAAAAATAGACGTTGACCGATTCTCAGACCTACTCGATGTGCACACAAAATTTCACAAAAATCGGTCGAGCCGTTTCTGAGGAGTATGGTAACAAACACCACGACACGAGAATTTCATTTAGTAGACTAGCTGACCCAGCAAACGTTGTTTTGCCATATGAATATAAAAGAATTGGGGAAGGCCACCCTTAACATTCAGGGTGATGAAAAATAGATAGTAGCCGATTCTCAGACCTACTGAATATGCATATAAAATTTCATAAAAATCGGTCGAGCCGTTTCGGAGGAGTATGGTAACTAACATTGTAACACGAGAATTTCATATATAAGACATAAATATTGTAGAACATAGAAGTGCTATAGGAGCTATTAAAAAGTAATAGAAATATCATGGTAAAGTAAAAAAAAAGTAATATTAGTACCTACCATTAAAATAATAAAAGAAGGCCTTTTTAATTACACCGATCAACAAGTATTTTGACTAAATGTCAAATTTAGATTTAGGTTAAAGTTTGCTGTACTAGAAGATTTTTTTCCATAAAAAATTTCATAGCATATTGATGAGTGAAGTCTGGAGTCTGGACGCTATTTTGTGTCTCAGTGATATACCAAAAATAGCTACAGTTGTAATAGACATGCATACACGCAATACAGTACACTAAAACAAACTTTATAATTTTTTCTATTGACTTATGTCATTATTTGTAATAAACAGATTGAATAACCTTCAAAAGAGACAAATAATGAGGATAACCAATAATAATATATTAAATGTTATATTATTAACTCCATATACAAAAGGTATGTTGTTTATTAAAGAACTAAATTTATGTTCAAACACAAAAAAACTCGTACAAAGTTAGTCAGTAGTAAAGTTTGTAAGTTCTAGAGCAGTTCGTAAACTACACGAGCGATTTTAAAACTCCTTTTTATAGAAAGAAAGGTATTGAAAGTAATAAAGATGTTTAACATGAGCAGTGTTTGGATGTTGATTTAATTAAAGCTTATTAAAAACCATGGATTTCTTATATGATAAATAGATAAATCGTCTGTTTTTAATATACTTACGCCACTACGAATAGAAACTTTCTTGAACTTTTACTTTCACTGTTGAAGAAAAAAGCTCCATTTTACCTCAACTAAGCGAGGATTAACTAAAACAGTAATAAATTCCCATATTAAAAATCTTCCAAAGAAATCGGTGGTTAGACAAAACAAAGAATGACGTCACTCCTGTCAGACAATTAGGACGTTTACTAAATTGTGACGTCACATAGTTGACGCTATTTCTTACCGGATTGTTGTATTTTTTGTCTAAAACATCAGCAATCGTTTATATATAGTAAAAAATTACTTTACTTAGTATATAGATACGTGTATCAACATGTATTTTAGACAGGAAACCGAGTAGTTCCTGGGACTTGTGACACAGTAAAACAATGAAACAAGTCCTATATGAAATACTACTTGACCCGCGCGACTTCGTCCGCGTATAGCTCCGCCCCTGTTGGTCTTAGAGTGATGTTAAATAGCCTATAGCTCTCCTCGATAAATGGGCTATCTAACACTGAAAGAAATTTATAAATCGGACCAGTAGTTCCTGAGATTAGCGCGTTCAAATAAACAAACCTCTCTACACTACATTAGTTCCACTCTCAAAATTAATGCACAGGTTTTATTTTGGTATATTCTTAAAATAGGTCAATAACATTATTTCTAAGGTGGTAATCCCTTGTCCACTTCTTGTCACCTTAAATAAAAAAAAACATAACATAATGGTAATCCTCTAATAATAAAATTATCTCAAATATGTATTCTGATGATTAATATAAAATAATAACAAAAATTTGTAATTTTTGTTTACTGTCGAACGAAATCCAAATATTTTAGCATTTTAAACTGGTTTCCACGATATATTCTGATGATTGAGGCTTATACGTGTATGCCGTGTCCAGCTGTCCCATAAATCCCTGTCAATTGGCCTTTTTACCTGCCTAAACCCGTCTAGGCCCGTTTATACTTTTCAGTTACCAAAACGCTATCAAAGCCTTTATGGGTTGTCGTTTCAATGTTTGTTTATTTCCGATTACTGAATATAAATGTCTTCCATTAATTATGTTAGCAACACCACGTCAACGTCAGTTTGACGAGTAATCTCATAGATTAAATATTTTCTACAGCTCAGCAGTGTGATGATCGAGCAGTTAGGCCACGATGGCCAAATGCGGGTTTGTAGGGCACTTTAATAATGTCGAGGACTGTAAGCAAGAGTATAAAAGCCAACTTCGTTTTAACCACCTCCTTGGTCTCAAGCCCCAGACATTACTCGGCTATTATCCAATGCTATTATCCAATAATGCTCATATATACTTTGAAATAAAATTTTAGAGTTATAGCCTATACGCAGGCCAACAATATGACAGCTTGATTAGAATATTCTCTTGGGGGGTATACTTTAGACTCAGAGCTTCAACGTTACTGCTAGAATACTTGCAATGTAATAATAATGATTCTGTCGTGACGGCGTATTTTTTTTATATTTGAAAGTTGGCAAATGACTCTACTTCACCTGATGGTAAGTGGCAATAGAGTCCAAACACGAGGGCGATTTTGCAATTACGACTTCTTCGATTGATATTTATCAGTTGTCCAACAATCAAGGAAGTAAAAATGCTACCAACATCAAGATGACAATTAACAATACTTAATAACTACACACAGGGACACAGCCCAGGTCCGTCTGCATATGGAGTACTGTTCCCATCTTTGGGCTGGCGCCCCTAAGTACCAGTTGCTCCCTCTTGACTCCATCCAACGTCGAGCTGTTCGCATTATCGATGGCCCCATTCTCACAGACGGTTTAGATGAACTAAGTCTCTGGAGAGACGTTGGATCTCTGTGTGTTCTCTACCGTCTCTACCATGGAGAATGTTCACAGGAATTGTTTGACTTAGTGGCCCCGACACTTTTTCGCCAACGCACACTTCGCCGCTTTAACAGATTTTATCCACACCACTTGGATGCGTGACATACCAGCAATGTCATGTACATTGCTGGTATGTCAAGATCATTCCTCCCACGCACGTGCAGGCTGTGGAATAATCAGTCACTAGAGATTTTGCCAGAGCACTTTAATATGGGGGTCTTTAAACGCCGAGTGTACAGGAAAAAGTAAAGTAGGGTTGGCAACACATTTGCAATTCTCCATGTATTGTAGATGTCCAGGGGCGACGTTGACCACTTACCATCAGGTGGACCTACTGATCGTTTGCCCCCGTATACTATAAAAAAAAAGTAAATGAGAGTGGTAGATATTATAATACTAGCTGCGCCCCGCAGTTTCACCCGCTATATTTTGGATAATTCACACTATATCATTATAAATTATAGACTATGTGTTATTCTGATGTGTAAGCTATATTATTGTAAAGTTTCATCAAAGTCCTTTCAGTAGTTTTTGCGTGAAAGAGTAACAAACATCCATACATCCAGACATCCATACATTCTTACAAATTCTTCCGCATTTATAATATTAGTAGGATAATTTAAATAAAAGTAAGTAGTTGTTATATTTCACAGCTATATTTCACTGTTAGTTTTTTGACATTATTTCTTTTAAAGATGTAGAAGATAAAAAGTTATTTTCATTTAGATCGCTTTTTAGCTGACCGAAGGGAGGATGGTTTTCACTAGTAACTTCAAAATGAAAAAAAAATCGTTACTTAAAATTCTCTTCATTTTATCAGTATAAAACGATTGAATCCGTATTCCCAAGATAAAATTAGTTTATTCCCATTCCAGTTACAAAGAGAGCACAAAAACGTGCGAAACGTGCGACTACCCGCAACAAACTACAGCCAGCAACTTGCACTCGCTCTGATTGCTGAGAAAAACTTGACCAAACTTCCTCCAGAACAGCTAGTGAAGGAGTAGCATTAAAATTCACTTTGTGAGTTACTAATGAAACGTTTCTTGACAGATTAATGGTTATGTTTTTGTGTGATACAGGACTTGCTATTCGCTGGTATTAGAGTATTTAAATCTATATCTATATACAACAATGAATCCCTATCTCTTTTTTTGTGTTTGTTATTATCAGGAGAATATTCTTATGGAAGAAAAAATTAAGATAGTTGCGCGGAAAATTAGAAAATTTAAGAAAACCTAACGACCATATTAACTTTTCTAATGTAAGCTTTTGACAGCCAATTCAACTTCAATACTCATAGTTAAGACAGGACAACGTCTGACGGGTCAGCTAGTAACTATATACAACAATGAATCCCTATTTCCCTTAGTCACGTCATCACGCCTAAACGGCTGAATCGATTTCGCTTATTCTTTTTTGTTGTGTTTGTTATTATCAGGAGAAGATTCTTATGAAGAAAAAATTAAGATAGTTGCGCGGAAAATTAGAAAATTTAAGAAAACTTAACGACCTTATTAAATTTTATAATGTAACGTGTATGGCGTTTGACATAACTTTGTCATTTGAATGTCTGTCGTGTCGCCTAGTAAGAGATTTTATTAAACTTGCAACAAAAATTAAACTTAAGGAACACTTACGCTCGCTACTAACTTGCTACAGATAACACAAGTCAACAAAAAAAAACACTTTTTTTTGTGTCTGTTATTTAATGACTATTGTCTGAGTGTTTACATTGAAAATTAACCAAAAACTCAATTTATGAAGAAATAAGTTTGCTTTTGTATGTTTTATATTGATAATTAAGTTTTAAAGTTCTTAGTGGAGAGTAAAATAATAGTTGGTAACACTTTAAAACAAAATGGCGACAAGTCGCGCATTCTATTGTATTGAGTGTATGTATGTCTATTACAAACTGTAGCAACTACTTTTGTATATGACTGAGTCGCAAAATAGCATACAGACTTTACTTGTCGAAATAATATGAAATTTTCTATGAAAACGAAATTTCTAGAAAAGCAAACTTTAACCAAAAAACCTATTTTACCCATTATAAGTAAGGTAAAAGAAATCAAAATTTGATATTTTGTTGTCAGACTCAAAATCCGCGTTGACTGGTGTAATTTGTGCAGTACAAAACTAACACTCAATTAACATATTCTTTTATTATTTATTACTGCTTAGGAATATCCTAAAAATGCAATAACTATATTGTTATTTCACTAAAAATACTAATTGGGCACCAAATCTTGTGATAGTAGTAGTTATATAAATAAAAAATATATTTGGATTTAATTGGTGTCGGGGACTTTCTGCGAATCAGCCTGAAGGAGTCCGCAGAGCGAGAAAGGAAGGGGGATCCCGCTGCGAACCTTCTTCGCAGGAGGCAAGGTAGGGGCAGGCGCGCGCAGTTAACCCTGACCTCCCAGGGGATCCCTGTTGTCCCTTTCTTGTACAGCACTTCGTTGTGGCCCCCACATACTTCTCTACTCATGTGCAAATGCATTTCCCACCGAAAAAGAAGGGTAAACTTATGTCACGTTAGCCTTTAGTAAACCTAACCAAGCTTGGACGTATTAAGATAACTTTTAATAAACAAGATTTTATATAATAATAGTTAAAACCCTATTTACATATAAATAGGGACATTTCTTTTCATTAGAAGTATTAAATGAATTATGAAATTTAATATAACATAAATCATAAATTAATTAGAAAAATCCTTAGTTCTTCTTTTACACGTTGCTCCATCTTTTAATCAGGCGCATAAACTGGCAAATAAAATAACCCTTTACGTCGTATAAGCTAAGCTTCTAAAATATTTATTTTAACCCTCCATTGGCTATGTAGTGGGACAGTAATAGCCAATTACATTACTTTATGCAGTGTTGTGGACGAAAATATTTTATTCTTTTACATCCTTTATATGTAAATTGAGAAAATTTACCTAAAAACTGATTGCTTTGTTATTATTAACTATACATATATAATTAACTAGTCGACTTGCGCGACTTCGTCCACGTATAGCTCCGCTTCTATTGGTCTTAGCGTGATGATATATAGCCTATAGCCTTCCTCGATAAATCGGCTATCTAACACTGAAAGAATTTTTCAAATCGGACCAGTAGTTCCTGAGATAAGCGCGTTCAAGCAAACAAACTCTTCAGCTTTATATATTAGTATATATACTGTACACTACACACATTTACTTTAACGGAGCAATTGCTTGGGACTTGAGACCCAGGAGCAGGTTCAAAGAATTATTTATCTACAACTCTACTTCATTACAGAACATTAAACTAAGCCATTATCAATATTACACACTCACGTGAGACTTCAAACAAACTACTCGTCAAACTGCCGTAAATCAATATGAATACAGCTAATAAATAATCAGCGATAGCGGTGTTTTTACAACAAATTAATAGAATTTTATTGCTTATCTAATGTTATTAACAGTGTTGCTATCATTATTAATTGTGTAGCTGTAGTTTTATTCTATACTTCTTAGACGAGTTAATTTAAAACCTTATCAATGTTTTTCACAGATGCAGTGTAGACTGAGGCGAGCAGTGCCTGGGGCCTGAGACCTAGGAGCAGGTTTACAGAGCTCTTTCATAACGACAATAGATAATAAAGTAAACTTACGTGGATCTCGAGAAGGGTAACCTTAATCACGACACTATAACACTAACTTCCATGTTCACTGCACGAAAACACCAGAGAGACTGAGACTATCTATCGCACTAAAGGTTATATATTGTCTTCACGTCGGTATACTTGAAATAATATAAAATGATCTACCCGCTACTACTACTTTATAAACAGTGTTACTAACAGAAGAACTTTCTTGAATTTTATTTTTAAAGTTTGTTTCTTGGCATATTACAGTTCATTCATTGACTGGCCTGTTTAAAAAAAAAATTACATGTTTAAACATACATTTAATCTGGAACAACTCGATTGTAATCCAAATTTTGGATTGAGATTGATTATATTGATTTTGGACATTAGTAACAATCAGCAACTTATAACTGTATTTATTTACTTTTTACTTTTTTATATTAGGTTAAACTAATCTTAGGTTTAAACAGAGAACCTGGGCAGTGGCGAGTGTTTCAATTTTTTTTTTTTCTATTTCATTTATCGATTCAGTAGCATTATCTACGTTGCGTTTACCCAATAGTCCATTTAATATCACCTCTTAATGTTTCCAATTTACCTCCTCCCCTCCTTCCATTTTCGCTGAGTTATATAATTTAATTTTTCCTCAGCTATAAGGTTTCCTGGAAGATATCCCTTCAATTAATAAGGCTGCCTGTTATATATCCTGCCTGTTATGACCCTTTTGAAGGACTTCTAATTTTATTTGCTGACACATACCAGTCTCCCATGTCAGCAAAAGTAATCAAAGCCCTAACAACGTAATAACCATGCAGACTTCTCCATCCCCCATGTCTTAAGAAATAAGCGAAGCAAAGACCCCCTACCCCCCTTAGTGCTTACGTAATACTTTCATAGTCCCTAAGATAATAAAAAAATTCAAAATCCTACTAGTTTTTATATTTTACCTTTTAAGTGAAAGCTTACATAAATAACTCTCACAAACAACCCTATGTTCTTACGAGAAATAGAATTTTACTCGCCGGTGTCGTAAATAAGGGATGGAGGTGAGAAAAAATAGAGACGAGCACCCCCGGGGGCTATTAATGAATTGAGCCTACGAGTTGTGGGTAGGTGATAAATACTAGCACAAAACAACCTTTATAGCGACTGTTGATCACCTTTACTTTATTGATGTTTAAAACCTTTATCTATACTACTGAATAGTTTATGTTTTTGCTTGAACGCGCTAATCTCAGGAACTACTGGTCCGATTTGAAAAATTCTTTCAGTTTTAGATAGCCCATTTATCGAGGAAGGCTATAGGCTATATATCATCACGCTAAGACCCATAGGAGTGGAGCTACACGCGGACGAAGTCGCGTGGATCGACTAGTGTAATATAAAACAATTGCTTTCCGTTACCTGTATAAATCTTTTAAACTACGCAACGGATTTTAATGCGGTTTTCACCAATAGATAGAGTGATTCAAGAGGAAGGTTTATATATATAAAAAAATATATTTTAGTAGAGAAACCGTGCGAAACCGGGGCGGACTTAATGTGAGCGGTCATACTTAAAAGATACTTATTTGTTCATAGTAGTAAAATAAAACGTATTTTTATATAAAAATAATATAATGTAAGCTACACAATTTTGAATACAAATACGATAAAAATGTGCCAATAAAATTGCAAATATATCCAAATCCATTTTGCGTAGTCGCGTAGACAAAACGTAACAGAACGTAACGTGACGTCACGCGTCGCCTCTGATAGGCTTATCGCATTTTCACGTCGAAAACTCTGAATGACATTCGCCGATAATATTCTTCACTATAAATATATTGTAGACAAACTATTGACTGAAAATACACGATTGTATATATATTTCATTGTTGTTCTCGATTATTGAGGCTTCGATAACTAAATACAGTGCCATATACGTGCCGTTTTGAACGGGACAGTCTCCTTATTCAGTTGTATGTTCCGTTTTCCGAATTAGCGCGAAAATTACCGCATACTTGGCAATACGACAGGGCGATCCCTATAGCATAGTGCTTTTTTTAAGAAAATACTAAAGAAACCTCAGTTTTACCTACCAAATGGAAGGTTATGAATTTATGCTTATTATTTATTTCTTTTTTGATGAGACTATTGTCGTCACTATGATTTACCTGTTACAAATACCCAACGAGATGCTGTTTTGCTTGATTTTAATTTGATACAGGACACTCACGTGATTTCATCATGCGAGTTCATAGAGTAAATTTAGATAAACTTCTTAAGGACTATTAAATACTTTTTTTGTAGTATCCTTATTTGCCCATTGAAGAAAGTATAATTTTTTTTCATGTTACAAAAGATAACTCATAAATAAGCTCACCATTAATAAGTTCAGCAGAAAAAAATGGCGATTAAAAACTATAACGTAAAATTCATCGTGTTCACCTATTCTCATTAAAGGGGACATTAAAAGTAAACAAGACAAGGAATGTAATAATAAAAAAAATAATGTTGAGGTTCCTCACTGTTTCTAAAAGTTATCTCAAGTATTATAATGTCTTCTCTGTCCATAATATCTGCAATTGGTAAACAAATCGGATCGAGTGTTGGCAACATCACAAACGAGCGGTGTGATTGAGCGTCGGTCCTCAGATACTTTTGGCACTCTACCCTCCTGCAACGTCAATTAGATTGGCAAACCAAGTCGCGAAACAACCTAGTATTTTAGCTCTATGTTGCCTTCCTAGTTTGGATTAAGTCTTGCAACTGAATTTTAAACGATTGAGTCACCTAACCACTGATCTATTCCCCGACTGGCATATGAATCTGACCGCTAAATGTGTTTACCTCCTCCCTCTCCCATCCCACTAATACTCAAGATTATTTCTCAGAACCCGCTGAAACTGCAGCAATTCTTCTCTTCGTTCCCCCTCATAACCCAACTTTCAAGGCTGCATCGCATCGGCAAAACAAGAGAGACACTCTTGTTTTGCCAATATCCATGGACGACGGTAGTCACTCTCCATCAGGTAGCTCATTTGTCCTTTATCTATCATTAAAAAAATCATGATTAGCCAAATGATATCAAGCTAAAGCCAATATGGCAGACTCACAAAGATGACAGATGAAAGTTATCAGAAAGTTATATAATAATTATTAAAACTAGATCTTATTATAGATAAGTTTGTATCTGGCCAAAGGTCTTTTGCCAACTTTTTGTCATCAAAAACCTAACCAAAACATCCAATTTTTAAAGCTTTTTGGGCAATTTTCAAAGTAGTATTTCCTGGTATAATTAATTCTCCGACAAGTTCTAATACTCAGGCAATCTTTGCTGTAAATCAAAGCATCTCATTAAAATTATCTTGTTCATCTACAAACAAACCCATCCTTACTTATTCAGTATAAATTATGTATACTTGGCTTTCATTGGAGCAACGTTTAAGTATTTATTGCCGAGTGGCACAATTTTCTCGCAATCTCTTGCGTGAAATTTGTCAAAACATTAATCCTCGTAACTTTACCATAATTTTCTATCGTAAATTTTACTGCAATCTGGATTTTTTAGTATCATCAAACTGTTGAAATTTTTACTCATTAAATATTTTACGTGTTCGCTAGCGAATATCGCAGCACGTGGCGCTTTGATAGAATATAACAAGTCTTATAATTCCTGTAATATTACGAATAATAAAACTCTATCAGTGAAAGAAAGTAAATTTTTTTATTACAAAATTCACCATTATTATCAATTTTTTCTTTTTCATTAATAATTTATAGACTGAAGAATAAATCTTCAATAAGTTTAACAATTTTAGAGGAATTAATAATTTTTTTAACAGATTTCGATGCTAGACAAGAATAAAAAGGGAATGCATTCTTATAAAATAAATAAAAGGGTTAGAGCGAGTGTAAAATGACATAGCCATGTCAAGAATGCCACTTATGGTCAAAATAGTAGGCGAGCCGCGAACCTTCGTGGATTGAACTATGTATACCTTATTTCATTATCAGAAGGTGAAGAAATAAGTATGTTTCACTAAATAAACTGGGATATGTAGTGTGTTTACGTCATTTTTCACTAGCACGACTAATTCTTTCCCATAAAGCTCGTAAAATTATTTTAACGCATTCGCTATCGTCTTTCGAGTATGACTAATAGTAGTATCATCCAAAGAAGTTGAAGACTCGTCTAGTGCGGTTACAAGCATTGAAGTATTCAGCTGTGATCTCATTTAGATTCTCATTTTATCATTCAACTTGTAGTGAATGTAATTCTGAGTCTGAGGTCTCTCAGCGACTCAGTTCTTGAATAAGCTATTCGTTTCAATGAGAAACTGTCTTTGTAGGTATTTAGTCACTTTGTAAATGTTATAAAATAATATATTCTTATTTATAAGACTGAATATTCCTTTAAGTCAGTTTCTACGGGCAACAACTCTGTTTAATATAATACTTTCGTTTTGGAGAGCCATTTGTAAAATGTGAAGCTTATTATTGATTATTAATATGTATAAACATCAATTTTAGGCATGATTAAAGATGTCTGACCGACCACAAAATATAAGAAGTAAACTTAACTGAACATCAAAAAAGTGGTATTTAGTACTACGACAGTATGAGCAGTGACATTCAAAACTCACTCACTCAAGACAGGAAGACGAGCTGAGCTTTGATCCTGAGATACATAAGTTTTAAAAGGCTTTTTATTATTCTGTATTAAGAGCCGTACAAATAAGCAGATGGTTTTTCAATTATCTCCCCAATGTCAGCAAAAGTAAACAGGGCTTTGTTTACATACATGCATTTTCCTCCTTATTCTGAGCAGAGATATTCACGTTTTAATATGCGTGTTTACGTTTTATCACTGACGTAATCACCATGCAGACCTCCCCATCCCGCATGTCATCCAAAATAAGCAAAGCAAGGACTCCGTCCCATTTTAATGCTTACGTAATACTTGAACGACCCCTTTTAAACATCGGTCAATAGATATTGAATTGAATCAGGCGTTACTTTGAGGAAATTCATGATTTAAAAGGAATCAAAAGGTTACCCTGCTATAATCCGCGGCAATCTGGACAACCAGACTCGTATGGTACAACCCAAAAGAGCACCCTGCCCACATAAAAATGAGACGCCCGAACCCAGACGCGAACCAGACTCGTACAGCACAATCCAGAAGAGCACACCGTTCCCAGAAAAGTGAGACGTGCGAACCCGAACCAGAACACACCACACAAGTAGATCGCGATCGACAATCAACGTACGTTTTGCTCCGTAACCGAAGCATCTTCAGGAGTTGTTGACTCTACAAGCGTCACTTCACAAGTTCTAATTTCCGCGGATTATAGAACGTAACCTTATCGTTCAATAGGGCTAAATTAATTTACGAATTTAATATTATGTAAATTAACTAAAATATAACGATAAATGTCAAGTATGTCAGATAACGTATACCGTTACGTGTACGTCTTTTGAGGTTACATTGAAGGGAAGCGAGGGCAGTTTGTTGTATAAGGTAATTAGCAATGTAATCTCCCTAATACAAGTTTTAATTATCCCGCAGGTGTTCCTACTGAATGCGTTTCATTACAGTTTTTCCGAGCATTTATATTCTTTATTGTGTTATAAACTTGACCCGCCCGCTCCCTTGCTCCCGTGCTCCCGTGCTCCCGACCGCTTTAGCCTTTCTTTGTGAAATATTATATTTTTAACCCACTACCAAGAAATTAAGACAAAAAAGGTTTGTCTCTAGGTATGATTAAAATTTTTATAGCGAAAGCGGTAAGACAGATCCATAATGGTCTCCATAATGTGGTATTTTCTGAGAATTGTAATTTTTTTAAATCATTATAATAATTGGTATATCAATATAGATTGCGTTTCAGTTTTATAAGTTCTTTAGTTAAGAATTTCTATTAAACTTCACGAATATAATTGTCATTGTGTTCCAAAATATTTTATAAAAACATATGTTCGGGTATGAAAGTGATAAAAATTGTTTTATCTATATAAAAAAAAATTATTATGGAATAATTTGCTTCGGAAGAAAGCTTTTTAAAATATAACTCATAGCAGAAGAGGTTAGTAGTTTCAACGCACGAAGAATATTGTTTAGTTTTATACAGGAGAAACGTGTTCCAAGTGCACAATAGTACAACTCTAATTAAACATAAAAATTTACCTCACACGACGCGTAGTAATAGGTTGGGGAAAAAGTCTTCACATTATAGTATGTATGAACTTGTAATAAAATCTCTTCGGCTATACTATTTGTATCTGACTGGTTTTGGTATCATTACAAGTTTACATTTTAAAGAAGATAATTCCAAATTCAAATTAGGAAAATGTGTGATTTTTATTTGTTTTTCGTACTGTGAAGATGAGTGAGTCTAATGATGAAATTCGATACATTTTAAAATTTCACTACAAAACGGTAAAAATGCAACGCAAGCCGCGAAAAAAAATTTGCGATGTTTATGGACCTAGTGCAGTGTCTGTGAGAGTAGCACAAATTTGGTTTAAGCGTTTTCAATCCTGAAGGACTGGGAATTGACCACATGGGTACATAAAAAAGCTCTATATTTGGGTACCTCACGAGCTCACTGAAAGAAACCTAATGAACCGTGTACTCATTTGTGATTCTTTATTACGACGTAATGAAACCGAACCATTTTAGAAGAAGCTGATAACTGGTGATGAAAAGTGGATCACGTACGATAAGAACGTGCGAAAAAGGTCGTGGTCAATGGCCGGCCAGGCCTCACAGACTGTGGCGAAACCCGGGTTAACTCGCAACAAGGTGATGCTGTGTGTGTGGTGGGATTGGAAGAGCATTATTCATTATGAGCTGTTACCACCAAGCAGGACCATCCATTATCAACTGTACTGCGAACAACTGATGAGATTTAAGCAAGAAGTTGAGAGAAAGCGGCCGGAATTAATCAACAGAAGGGGTGTGGTTTTTCATCATGATAATGCTAGACCTCACACATCTTTAGCCAGTCAGAAAAAATTAAGAGAGTTTGGCTGGGAGGTGTTAATGCATCCGCCGTATAGTCCTGACCTTGCATCTTCAGATTTCCACCTGTTTCAGTCTCTTCAGAATTCTTTAGGCAGTGTCAGGTTAACATCACGAGAGGACTGCCAAAATTACTTGTCGCGGTTTTTTGATCAGAAGCCCCAAAATTTCTATAGCAATGGGATGATGCCCCTACCTACAAGATGGCAAAAAGTTGGTACCTACATACTTTAGTTAAATGTAAATAAACTATATTAAAAAATGTTTTGAATTTTTTTTAAAAATGCGTAGAAACTTTTTATATAATATTATACAAGACTACTTGCACCGACCTCCCCCTTTTTGAGAAGACTGCTAAGCATGGCACCTCCTCAGAATGAGAAAAGCTTAAGCAGATTTCACACACCTTTGTGAACATGGAGAACTGTCAGGAATGCGAGTTTTCTCACGATGTTTTTCTTCACAGATATAATAGACTCTCATTCAATCATACGAACCATCACGAATATTGATGCACGAATATAGCCTTTCTATCCCACAGGAACTCCCTCCCATTCTAGAATAAAGTACTCTATGTGTTGATTCCAAGTTACTAAGTAATAGGAAGATAGAGAATTTTTAAATATAAGTACCATTAATATTTTATGATAATTGTTATCCAATCACGCAATAAATTTTACTCTGGCAACACATTAGTTGTTATTCCAAATCTAGATAAATTTCGAATGCAAACGTTTAACGTGAAAAATGTCGTCAAAATCAATAAACAATTTTAAGTCGTCCCCGATGAATTTAAAAATCGCTCCCAGTAAAGCAAATACGCTAAATAATAAAGAGCGATCGATAGACCGTAAACACTCGTTGTTTGAATTCCATCCTTGTGTAAATATGGCTGATGTCCCGCCGCCTATCCCCCACCTTCCCCCACTTTCCACCAGCAACCAGTATGAATACTTTACGAAACGATTTTTCATTTAAATGTCAAATGATAACATTTTCTGTATTGGTTTATTGTACTACAAATATTAAACAATCGTGAATAAAAATTTAAGTGAACGCAATCAAAACTTACGGCTTTACTCGCAAAGGAATCCTAACCTAAAATTCAAAAACTCGTTGGTCTTGATGACTTCAAGATTACTTTTTCCCTCAAATTCATGGAGATATCAATTTAAATTTTGTATCAAATCGATTATTACTTCTATGTGTCGTTTCTTTCTAACGCAATCAAAAAATACGGCCATTTGTGTACATTCTGAAACACGCAGAATCAAAACCAATAGGTTACTTTTAGAGACCAATAGGTTTATGTTGACCTACAATTAAATAAAAATCAGTTTATTATAAGTACGCGATAACGGAAACCTTTAAAAAGCGTATAAATATGACAGAAGAATATCGAATAAAAAAATATCTGTCGATGTATGAGAACAATGGTTTTCCAACAGCAGAGTTAAATTTGTTGCTCGAATCGCACATGGCTATTTTTTCAATTAAATTTAAATTTTACGAAACAAACAAAATTTTGGTGTTTTGACATGATCTGAAAGATCCGAGGGCTTGTTAAATATAGTTTACATCAAAAGGCTCATCGTGTCTTTAAATATTTTGTAAAGACTTTGTAAAAATGCATGCATTACATTAATTACTCTACACCATGGCTTCTCAAAGTTTGAGAGTGAAGCTGTTTTAATATTAAATGTTCTAATTTTAGTCCAGTCCAGGGACAAGATAAATCAAGTGAGCTATAGCCATGTCAAAACTATATTTAAAGTTGAAAATTTTGCAAAAGGACAAATGGGCAATCTGACATGTTGATTTGACAATGTAAATTCCTTTGCACTAAAGGATTTTTTTTAAATCGGGAAAAAGTGGGAAAAGGATTGAAAAGTTGTATATTTATCAGCCATTTTTAAATCTATTATAGTTAAACAATCTTCATGATAATCATTGTCATATTAATTAACAGTAACATTACTACGCATACGTAGTGATAGCTCAGTGGTCCAAACATAGGTGTCTTACTCAGAGGTCAGAGTTTAATCTCACACACAGGCACACGCCTCTGACTTTTCTGAGATATGTTTGTTTTGAGCAATTAAATGTCACTTGCTTTAACGGTGAAGGAAGACATCGTGAGGAAACCTCCACTCCTGAGATGTTCATGTTCTCCATGTTCTCAAAGGTGTGTAAAGTCTGCCAACCCGCACTGGGCCAGCGTGGTGGAATATGGCTTAACTCCCTTCTCATTCTTAGCTCCTCCTAAGCCCTGCTTAACCCTCCTCAATAGTGGGTCATTAATGGGTTGTGATGATGAACATTACTATGACGAACGCGAAGTTTCACTACGATATATTTTGAAAACATTCTGATTGTGTCCTTACCAAGAACAAAATGTGAATCTCAACAATATAGTAGTAACCCTCAGGGGTAACAATCCCCACTTTGAGAAACCCTGTTCGAAAGACACGTACTGTTATTTTGTGTATGAAATATGGACATTGTTTTCGAAAATGAAATGAAAAGAAAGAACCATACTAATTTGCAAATGGAATACAGGGTTTGAGCTTTTACAAAGTTTACTATATGGAATAATAATAAACGTCTATCTGTCTTGTGGCAAGCAATAATAGATGACAACGAGACGCAGAGGACATTTTCATTAAATGCATTTTGTTGTATTTACCTCGTTTTTTGAGGAATATATTTGGGAAGAGATACAAAGAAATATTAAATTGAATTTTATGTAAGAAAGAGCTCTCCGATTAACAATATCAAAGATCCACGTGCTCCTCAATAAGAACAACTTTTCTTCTCATTTACACTTAACTTTGATAATCAATATTTAATCTATGAAACTACGAGCTGATTTTAAAATTAAATCAAAATTTAATAAGTGTTGTATAAAAGTCTATTCAACAATCCACAACAACACGAGAGCGGACTGCAAAAATAATCCAACTTTTAAAACCAAAACATTGTCAGTACAAAAATTCTTCAAAATACCCACGAGTAACTTGATCCCTCGGCCCTTTGATTTCTCAGTAAGGGACCAAGGGAGTCTGTCTTGTTATCAGATCCATATTTACATATTTTCGGCACTCGTACAAACTTCACCGCAAATTTGATTATTTCAAAGACTTCCCCAATTTTTCCAATATTTGTTTTTACTCGATATCTTTCATTTTCTTTATATTCAATTCTTTTTTGGTTGTTCTTGTTTTATTATCTTTCTCGTGTTTTACGTTTTGCTTCTGAATTAATAAAGTTTCCAAACTTTACTGCCCACGGAGGGTTTTATACAAAAAGTTTCTACTAGTTTTGTCTTATCCATAATTTCTATATTAACCAACCAGCCCTCGCTTCTCCATGAAATTTACAAATTAACGACTTTATTACGTCATCATCATGACTTTTCATGTCAAAAATATACATAAGAATTTATATTTATAAGACAACTGACACAAAAAAAAATGATAACAAGTAAGCTACACAGATAGTAATAATAATAATACGCTTTATTGTACACCATAGAAGTATAATACATTAATATGCACTTAAAAATATTGGATATAGGAGATGGCGCAGAGATATGGGAAGGGGTGTACACAGCTTAGTTTAATAGTATCAAATAGGTTTACACATACAAATATATTACTTCAGTACATAAATATATACGTACATATTACATACTAAACGTACATTTATATTACATAAAAATACATATATTATATACATACATATTAAAAGTAATAGGTATAACATACATATACATACAAATATACACATATTACAGTCCATTACGTCATGTATTAGATTTACAACTAATAAGATTAAAAATACCGAGCAATGCCCAGGGTTTGAGACCCAGAAGCAAAGTAGAGCTCTTCTATTTGTAAACTCTTACCTACGTCTCTCTGGTCTTCGCTCTACCCAGAATTGAAAAAAAAAACAGTTTTTTTTTTAATTTTATAAAACAAACAGATTAATTTTTTTATGTTTGGTTTTAATTCAAACTGTTTTAAACATGTGTTTATCCGTTATCCATTATATCAAAGACATATATGATCCTCACTGACATGTTCGCTGTGCGAAATCACCTGATGACCTGACAGACTGACACAAATCTATCGGGACAGAGGTTATATATTGTAATCACAAGTTTATTAACATTTTTTAATTAATATTGTCTAAAAACACTGTTTAAAACTGAAACTGTAATTAAAATAGTCTAGAATGTTGCCAAACCACTTATTCCAGTAACTATTTAGGGATGAATGTGAAAAATTAACCTGCACCCTGCAGCTTATGCAGTATAGTTAACCTGTTTTTGATAATATCTCGTGTTAAATATTTTATTTAAAATGTAAAATTGCCTTGTAAGTCGTGTAGCCAAATAATCGCTATAGCCACTCAATCTCCAAAAATAAATCAAAATGTATCTCGCTTATTTAAAAAATGATTTAACTAAAATGAAGAAAATTATAAGAAATATCTGATATATATTAAATATTTATATATATGTCGGGGATTTTAAAACGATGTGAAAGGAGATGGAAGGAGGAAGATGGGGAATATTGGAGAACACTAAAAGGGGTGATGATAATGAGTGGAATATTGGGTAAACGCAACGTAGACACTCCTATTGAACCGATAAATGATCAAATATGATCTCTAACAATTACGAGAGAAACCTAAGCAGTGCCTTGGACTTGTGACCAAGGTGTAGGCTTAAGGACGTCCTTTAAGTAATTACAACACTCGCCTCCACTGCTAGGCTCTCTATTTAAACCCAAGGTTAAACGCACATAAACCGAATCTCACACAAGGCTAAGGCTAACCTAACCTGTGTTACTTAACCACGTGGCAATTACATTGTAAGGACTTACGTGACCTTAGTTGGACAGCACTTCCACACTACACTGCACTTGACACTATCACTATCACTAGCACTACTTAGATGTTCACTTCTTGAGAGACCGCGCACGACTAAGACTTCAGTTAGACTGTCGATCGCATATAAAGGGTCGAGGGTAGATACTGTCAAAACAACGAAAGTGACTACTACCCCACTCCAACGCCATAGACAACGATAACGATTCGATTAATCGATAATCTTTTACTATGCTCCGACATATATTATATATATTAAAGGGGGCGAGTGCTACGCAGGTTGAAGGGTAAAGACTGAAGATGAAAGTGATGTTTCCACGGTCCTCGGGGAGCTTCATGCGATGATCACACGCGATCAGCAACTTTAAGAACTAGAACTAGATGGTAGAATGGTATGTATAGTAGAAGAAACTATGATGGTAATATGAGGTGGACGTCGTTGCCGCTGTAGTTGAGGGGTTATCGCTAGGATTCCGAAATGACCCGATCCGCAGACGTCGACCGGAGGTTAGAAAGGGCTTATACGCGCATTCTCCCCCGGACCATAGCGGGGCACTGGGCGTGTCTTCCGTACCCGGGACACGTTCAGGGCGAGCAGGCCTGCTTTAGAGCCAGCCGACCATCGACGTGTCGCAGTAGCTTATCCCTGGCGAGTCCCACATAACCATTCGTTCCCCCAAAGGATCAGGTGGTATGCGTAAATGCATTCCCCTGCGACAAAAATAAAAAATAAACTAATCATATCCTTCCATGAATTTGCACGGGTTCCTGAAGTATTTTATCTTGATAATATTGGACCACGAACTTTAAAGGTACGTCAGGAACTGCTTGTACTCAGAAAGGAAAATGTATATTAAAAATTGGTGGCTTATACTCATTTGAGTAGTTTTTTTTGGTGAAAATATTGTATATGAACTACAAATTAAATCGATACAATATTTACCTATGGAAAATCGATGTTGTCTGACAACAGTTTAGCAACGGCAACGTTAACTTTGTCCCTCAATTCAAACTTAGCACCCTCAGAACCTGACTAGCCGGTTTTTTTGTATTATGTTATCCCAGAATTGTCCCGAACATGATAAGTTTCTATCTAGCTACCCTACTACAGGAGCATTGAGCAGTGGACACTGGGTACTCCATCTTATCTCTTGTTACTTGTTAGTGCGACATGTTGTGTCGATGTCAGATGGTCACTAACAAATCACCACCTGGCTACTGTTAGTGTTCCGGTCTAGACTACACTTGTTATATAATATTTATCACTGAGACCATCAACTCACTGTCCCTCAACTCAATTAATGGTGTTACCCACTAGAACAAATACTAGATAATATATTTGATAACATTTATAGGTCACACAAGATATCTAGAATCTCAGTTTTGATTAAAAATTAAAATATTTTAAACTCACTTTGCTAAGAGTAAATGCAAAAAATGTAAAAGATTTCAATCACTACTCATTATTGACCCACTCGTTCCATTCTGAAGTGAACTCACTTAGTAACTCTAGATTTTTATAAGAAGATTTAGCCGTTGTTGATTTTTGCGCTAAGCAACACATTATCGGTTCAATTTTATTTATATGGATTATCAAAAAATATTTTAAAGGTTATTTCCATAAATAAGACATGTATCACACTGATATCGTTTAAAATAATCGCATATTTTCCTCTCTCTCCTGTGGGAGGAACTGTTCAAAGTGTCAGAGGAAGCGTTTATTGCAAACACAACTTGCACGAGGTCTGGAGGGACGGAATAAAAAACAGCTTATCGGTAAGAGTATGACTTGAAATATGTGTTAGAAAAGAGTTAGGATTGTAAAATATTATGAAATTGAAACTGAGAACAAATTGCAACTAATATTAAAAATGCGAAGATAGTTCTGTTTGTCTGTAAGGCTTTCACGTTTAAACCACAGAACCGATTTTGTTCAAATTTGGTACAGATACAGACTAGAGCTTGGGAAAAGATATAGGCTACGATTTATCGCGAAAAAAGGCTTGAACGGGTTGAAATAGGGGTTGAAGTGCATGTCGAGCTATATGACCATTGAAATAAAAATGTGACAACCGGCAATTATGTCGTTGAACATTTTTTTCTTACTAGTCATGGAATTTTTATCTTCCACTTTCTTCTTTCGGCTTCAAACCGAAATTTCTCTCTCGATGGAAATTTAATGATGAGACTAAAATAACTCATTAAAATAGTAGCAACAAGTCGGCTTCTAGTTAAAATCAAGCTGGAAGTGACGCTGATTTATCCAAAAAAATCAATTTTTTAGTAACTCACCAGTTTTGTTAAATTCAGCTATATTGATAGAGCTTGTAAAAGTTTTAGGTTCAGCAATTCACAGTTGTGTTACAAAGGGGTTACAATTGTTGTAACATCACAATTTATTTGCAAAAAAATATATAGGTCAATAAAATCAAGTGTCGTGACGGTTGAAGTCTAGTATTTTCCCCAAACATGTCACACAGAATATGTCCTGTCAAGTTATGTCATGATGATTTACGAAATTCGGAAACGAGATGACAAAACCCTTGGGGGAGTTTAATCGTAACTTACTGGAGTGATGGATGACTGTAGCGAAGAATAAAACATTGAGATGTTCAAATAAAAAATAGGTTCGGGTTACGTATTGAAATATACTCTAAATTCTTTGGAAAATAAGCTGAGTAATGCCTGAGACTTGTGGTCTAAGTATAGGGTGACATTTCTGCCAGGATGGAGATACTTAGAATCTATAGGCGCTACCAATATCAGCTGTACTTTAGCTAAAACTATTGATTCCTAAGCTCAGTCAGTAGCTCAATGGTTCGGGCGATGAATTCACGATCGATAAGTCGTGGGTTCAAATCCTGGACATTGGACTACTGGCGTGGCCCACTCCTTACACATGCATTTAGCTTAGTTGGAAGGGTAAAGGGAATACTAGCAGTATGTGCTAGTAATCTTTAAAAAAAAAAGAAGAAGCGAGGGTTGGCTAGGAATACAAAATTAGACAAAATTTCTAAACTGAGCTTGTTTCTACTGGCAGCGTTCCGTGTCCGTGGAACGCAATCAGGAACTGTCGATATGTCGGACGTTGCGTAAGCCTCGATATTCTTTTTCTCTCTCTCCCCAATATCGTTTGTATCTCTCTACTCTAGCACTCTATCTCTATACAGTACATACGTGAATTCAATTACGCGTCTATTCTCTTTAAATTTGAGCTATCAATTCCCAGTTTTAACTTCGAAATTGTTTTTCTTTTTACACGCTCCAATCCACGTGAATTCAATTTTAAAAGATTTCAAATATGTTTGTTGCTCTTTCACGCAAAAACTATTGAATGGATTTTGATGAAACTTTACAATAATATAGCTTACACATCAGAATAACATATTGATGACTGTAAATTAAAACTAAAAGTGGGAAACTGTAAATGAGACAACTAACAATAGCGTCTTCTGTAATTGAAACTCGCTGTGTGGTTAATAAGGCTGCATTTCCACCAGAGAGTAGTGAAGATGTGTAGTGTCATTTGACCACTCTGAGCGAGGCTATTTACATGAAGAAATTATATAGGTTATTATATTTCTTCTCCTTATCCCTTGCTACGCAACTGATAAGATTTTAACCTGGCTTACTAAATTCCATAATTATTTCATTAAACAATTTCTAGAATAATGAGAAAGCAGCAATGTTAGAAAGAGGGTCTATGTACCAATGAATAACATGCTATGTGGTCTACGGCTCTAATAAATTTGGGAACCTATTATTTACAGAGTTATGGTCATTTCAATGGATTGTACTATAAGTAGTAGATATATTTTTAAAATTGTGAAAGCTCTACGGGAGCTTCACTGCACAATATCAATCAAAAGACTACAGCAAACTAAACTGAAGGCAATCTTCTTCTAACAATAAATACCTTCTGACCATAATATTTAACACTTCTTCAGCAAAACAATATTTACACTAATTATTTAAATACACACCATTTTGAAGTCACACGAGTTCAGAGAATAACTAAACTCTTCTTATAATACAAACTACCTTCTCGCCCCTCTACTATAACGACCAAAAGTTTTTTTTAGATTGCTAGCAGTATGGTGTCAGGAGTGGACCACGCCATTAGTCGAATGTCCGGGATTTGAACCCACGACTTATCGATCGAGAATCCAACGCCTGAACCACTGACCTACAGACGCTTCGTGGTGGGGTCTAAGCCTGTGTTGCCAAGTTAATACTCAAAACATCCCTTTAAAATAATTATTAAAGATAACAGTCGTCTTTTACTGTATTGTCTAACTACGATTTCAGTGTTGCTAGAATAATAATATGCCAATTACACAATCAAAGATATCTCCTTTTATAGTTTTTGCTAACAATTATATATCAAATATATATTGGACAGCTCGCAGTATTGTGTAGGTCCGAGAAAATTAAATGGCAATGGAGTGGTCCTTAATAATTAATTAATTATTGGGTTATGTCGGTTGCAGGCGCTGGACAAAGGCCGCCCTTCCGCACTTCCACTACCGTCTACACGCTCTTTGTTGGAATTGTCGGAAAGACTCGACATTCATTAATCTTAGACTTTCTCTCTCTTCACCATTTGGTATAGATATTACGTAAAACTAACCTTTAACCTTAACCTAATTATGGTAACCATATTTTTTATGATATGAAACTCTCTTCTCTTCTCAGCCCATTGACACTCAATGCTGTGTTTAAGCCTCTTCTATTGCACCCCACTCCATACAGTCTTGAGATTTTCGTATCCAACCTCTCCTCACTATCTTCATCAGGTCATCGATCCATCGCATTGGTTGCCAAGCCACGTTTCTGTGACCAGTTTTCCTCTCCTCTCCACTCTTTTTCCCTCCTTGAGCCATTTCATTTTCACTTTCTTCGAGCTATCATATTATATGATATGCACGATTATTATTATCTCTCAAACCTACATAATATACAAATTGTTTGGTAGGTAGAAGAATAAAATAATACAAATAAACATCCAACTTATCTTTATTAATTTAATAACATTTACAGTCCTGTCCGTTATTACAATTGAATCTCATAAAAATAGTTTCTGCAACCAATATACTGAAAAACATCGAAGAAATGAGATCAATTTAGAACGTATATCAAAATAGGATGAATCCAATCCAATCCTCTACTTTCGGAATATAAATAAAATATGAGAGGCATATTGAGATGGGGTTTATAAAATCTCACAGCCCAACACGCCAACAACACACACCTACAATTTTTTTAGTTCAATTAACTATAAAATTCGTGAGTCAGTTGTATTTATAAATATATAAAAACTATAAGTGGAACTGTTTGTACAATTTTTAAAAACAATGGTATTACTATTTTTTATGGCAGATAAGGGTCAAACGAGCAGATGGTCTACCTGATGGTAAGTGGCCACCATCGCCCATGGACATCGGCAAAATAAGAGATAGTCTCGTTTTGTCGATGCGTGAAAAAAGAGGGGGAGTGAAAAAAGTGTTGCGGTTTCAGCGGACCCTGAGCAAGTGCCCATAGTCCACCAGTCGGGGAACAGATCCTCTACCACCAAGGGGGTGCTGGGTTACTCAGCTCTTACGAGATGCTCTCCCAGCGGCAGAGGGGAATAGTATTCTGACCCGTCCTCTCACGGGTAAAACTATATCACAGACTAAATAAATTGGCATTTTTATTCATCTAATTAGTTGGCCACTGTCACAATGTCTATTATTCGTAGGTTGGCCACCATTTTAGAATTTTTATATTCTTGAGTATGAAATTTGCACAAAATTTTTGGAAATCAATTTTTGTAATGAACTATCCACACAAGCTTGCCTCGCTTGTTATAACTGACCCGTCCTCGCTTCGCTGAGATGTATTAGTTTTGTCAAATTTGTTTTAACGCTTCTCATCTTTTAAACCTTCTTAGGACTTCCACAATTTTCCTAAAATTAGCCAAATTGGTCCTTGGTTCTCGAGTTTTAGGGAAATTAACAAACTTCAATTCATCTTTATATATCGGAAAGTAGTAAACGATTATCAAATAATCGATCGCCAATCAAATCGTCATCGCCATCTATGGCGCTGGAGTAGAGTAGTCGCAAACAGTGTCCAGTGTCCACCTCGGTGTTCGGAATAAACACCATGTGTGTCGGTAGGTAGCCGCATAGGTGCGTTTCAATTATAAGTTTTGCTAAAAGGGATAAGGGCGCGCCAGACTTAGGTAGTCTTACTTGAGCCGCCGTCGCGATCGGATCTCCTCCAAGTTAGACCTCTCCAACTAAGGATCATGTGAGTTCTTACGTCTTATTCATTGTATTTAGGTGTGTCAACATAAACTAAGGTTAGGTTAGCCTTGTGTTAGGATAGGTTTATGTGAGTTTAACCTTAGATTTAGACAGAGACTAAGCAGTGGAGGCGAGTGTTGTGTGATTACTTAAAAGAGCTCTTGAACCTTGGTCACAAGTCCAAGGCACTGCTTAAATTTCTCTCGTAACTGTTAGAGAGTAGAGTTCAATATTCCCCTCTCCTCCTTCCATCTCCTCCTTCCATCTCATCATAATATCTCTGAGATATATAAAGATAGATTTTTAATTAAAGGTCTGGATCATTCTTAGCCATATAGTGGAACCTGGTAGATAAATGTAAACAATAGTTAGAATAGACTGCCGGGATAATGCATTTGACCTCAGTGAAGCGAGTGCAAACTAGTGAATAGTTTGACATCTCAAAGTAGGGGTATATCATTCTTCAAATCTTATTACACACTCATAATTGAGTCGACTTCACGCCACGCATTTCACAGTTCAGTAAACTACGTAATGTGCGCCCAAACTTACTGAATGGAACGGGAACGGGAATCCAATAAAAAACCTGTCAAACCCAATGGGATAGGTGCGACCGAGTGCCTTCTGCCGCGTGGTGTGCGGGTTGCGGGTTGCGGCACCACACCACCGACACCGATCCGTAATCTCCGCTCTCTATGCGTGACGAGTGACATTCGCACCTAATTCATGTAATATTGGTTTGGAATACTTTTTAAGAATATCTGGGGACACGGTAGTGCCCCGCCAAGACGAGCCAAGCGAAGCACAAGGACACTACTACATATTTTCCTCGTTGATTCAACCCTCGTAACTTGAGTTTGGAATATACCAGATAAATAAAATTCTCGGGATATAATGTTAATAGTGCTTAGTCACTGACTCACTGATGATAAACAATTTTTTAGGGTTTTAAACAAAAACTGACGTTTGTATCGCCCTGGTCTATCACTTATTATAAACAGTAAACCGACGTAGAAAAAATACAAAGATAGAGAGTGGGCTATGAAATAAGGCACCTCTGATGTACACTAAGTACACCCCAAAAAAAGAAAGAAAAAATGAACAAAATAAAAAAAAACAAAAGGTGTGTGTGCGATTCACACACGATAAAAGTGAAACTTCAGTAAATCGACAAAAGAATGAGATGAATATATATAATAATATAAAATAGTATGTATATTTCTGTCTCATTCTTTCCTACACATTTTTGTATTTGTGTCTCTTACCTGTCGTTTTGTATATTTCTGTCTCATTCTTTCCTACACATTTTTGTATTTGTGTCTCTTACCTGTCGTTTTTTCCGTTGCATCCGGTTTGAAATCACAACGATTCTAAAGAAGTTTCACTTCAAAAAATAAAAAAAATTAACGTCATAGCTTACTTACAAAATTCTTTTTGTAAGTTGGCTATGACGATATTTTTTTTATTTTGTTCATTTAAAATGTTGCCAAGAAGAGTGATCAGATCTCATATAGAGCCAAGCTTCTAACTCTACACGCCCTCCCTACCTACCTCTACAAGCCCTCACTTCACACACTCTACAGCTTAGTCAATATATGCGGCTTGGCCTTTTCGCTACCGTCTTATATTTATATATAATCAAGGTCATTACTTTTGTGTTATAGAGTTTGTGAAGCGAGAGCTTGTAGAGGTAGGTTAGGTAGTTGTAAATCCGCCCATAGGCTCGCTTTACCAAGCACCTAACGTAGGGGGATGCCAGGACAAGTCAACTGACATCCAGCCCCCGGAGAAGTCAGAAGCGGCCTATGACGCTCTCGTGCCCCTCGGCATCAGATATGTTTGACTCCACTCCTCCCCTCCTCGACCTTGATCATGTAGCACGGCCGCTTTACAATGTCACAGCAAAATTCACATTATTATTGTCACTTACACTTCTTCTACTTCACTACACTACCGCCAGCCAGATTGCCCGTAAGACTTCTGGGAGAGTGAGAGAGATAGCATATCTAAAAACTGCCCTACCTTAAATTCTTGTTTTCCCGACGTTGCTAGCTCTCATACTATAATAGCTGTCAATCACGGATACCAACTGAGGGCAGTTCTTCAAAATTTATCTGTTTTTTTTGGAGGGATAAAATTCATGGAGTTATATTAAATTTATTTTTAGGGGTATTTTCAGGCATTGTGATTTTAGGCTTTTTGACTTAGACTTTAGGGAGAAATATTTTTGAACGTTGGTAACACTTTTGTTAATGTCATTGAAATTTTGTTTTCACGGCTCACGCTTCGTGCTTACAAATTAATTAATTAATAAATCTTTTTAAATAAGTATAACAGCATGATTAATATATAAACATAACAGTATTAATATAACTTAATAAATACATTGGTTTGTATAGAATAATGATTTAACTTTAGTAAGAAGAAGCGTAATGGAGCACATTCGGCAATTTGATTGGTTAGTAATGTTTTATCGTTTATCTAAGTTGCTTTTTTTCGTATAATAATTTATTATTATAATATTTGCTAATATAATTTATTGCAAAAATTCAAAGCAATCGCTAGTACTATCTTGGGTATAACAATGTTGGTAACAGTTGCTTAAATAACACCTCTCTTTGTATATATTGATTTCATAGAATACTTACAAAACTAAATATCTATTAATGTTTAAAAAAATTACATTTTAGTAGTTTTATGCAGAGGTATACAAACTAATATATTTAATTTTGATAGATGATTTTTTTCCATTACTTTCCAAAACACATGATTTCATTACTACTTTACTCTTTTACCTCTTAATTTTGAAAAATCATTTATTATGTTTGTTAATTTTAAATTATAAGTTTAATAAAATCATTTGTATCATAGTTGCTTCTTTAGAGTAGTGAACCTCTTACACTATCATTTTTACAGGTGTTACTCTCAACCAGATCTCTGTTTTGTAAAGGAAGATGATTTAGCCAATAGTGTAACTGAAAAAATTCTTCGCAACAAGTTCCATGATCCTTTAATATCTAGTGACTCGGAGGAAGAGACCCCAAAGATTGATTGGGATAAAGTATTTTCTAAAAGAGAAGATGTAAGATCTTAAATATTTTAAATAAAATTTAATATTATCTCTTTTCTGTTATATAATTAATGTATTCTTCTCCTCTAGTCTTCCAGAAACCATAGAATATTTGTGCCTTGTATGCCAAAGTTCTTCCAATACCCAAAGTTGTCTGCTTTAACAGAACACCAACATTTTCAATGTCTCAAAGTGTTATGTGCGGACAACCCACACATATTGCCAATGGAGTTTTTGCCAAGACCATCAAAGAATGACTACAAAATTTTTGAGGTAAGTTTACAAAGTCAAAATGTATGCATAATTTGAGTGCATAAAACAGATTAAACTGCACATCACTACATAGTATAAAACATAGTCGCTTCCCGTCTGTCTGTCCCTATGTATGCTTAGGTCTTCAAAACTATGCAATGGATTTTGATGCGTTTTTCTGAATAGATAGGGTGATTCAAGAGGAAGGCTTATATGTATAATACATACATAATATAGTAGAGAAAGTAACTGTGAGAAGCCGGAGCGGGTCTCTAGTGTAAAATAAGTCAAGTTTTAAAAAATAACTATCTAAATATTTTATTAAATATAATATCTTACTCCATTTTGCATTTTTTTGACTGTTATCTGCTATGTGGAACAAAAATACAAAATCAAAATAAGATATTAAGGACTAATTTAGTTTTCAAGATTAAATTGTTTTATTTTTCAAATTTTTGGTAGATGATCTAATTTTAAATAAATAATTGTTTTGGTAGGATTTAAAAGAAACATATGAAAAGGAACAGAAGGAATTCAAAGAATGGGCAAAAACACAGTGGACGAACACACACTGCATCAAGGCTTTAAGGCCCAAGCCTCCCGTGGAACAAGTGTATGAAGCAAGATTCAAAATGAAAGCCAATGAAATGGAGTGCTATCCTAAAATGTACAACATGGCCGCGCAAATATCATTGGAAACTAGTAATAGTAGCTTTAACATGGTTCTGACAAAAGACTTAAAAAGTGTAAGTTTTTAAGTTAACAATAATTTGAAAATATATATTTTTTGGTTATTTAAGAGAGAGTGGTTGCTAACCTTTTAAATTGTTAAAAAAACCTATTTAACTATACCATACTTAGTACAGTTTCTTCATTCTTTGTATTCGACATGACCTAAGAATGTGAGACCTGGTGGTTAGGTTAGTCACTGACATACTTATGCATATTGACAACCAGCCATCTGGACTAGCCAAATGCTATGTTGCACTGTAGACAAACGGAACTAACAAACAACTGGTACCCCAGGGACAGCCTTAGAAGACAGGAAGGTCCAAGAACCAGTTGGAATGACAATATTCACCAAACATTGGGACCATGTTGGAACAGGGTTGCATCCCACAGACAACAAATGGAAACTGCCTATGCCAAAAAGCAAACAAAAATCAAAGACATTTTATCAAGAAATTGTAAAAGAAGGCTATAATAGTATAGTTTCTTAGAATCTATTTTTCTACTGGCTGCCATGTTGAATTTTCATTACAGTCATGTCCTTAGTTATATTCATAGAGAAATTAATTGTTATAAGAATTATTTAGTGGCCTAAAAAAAATACAGAGACTGATAAATTCAAGTTAAATTTTTCCAACAATTAAAGGTTCTAATAATCCCGCATCTTGAGCTAGCCAAGCAAAGCCAAATATTTCAGGTTTCAATAGGTTCTCAACCATTTTACCCCTACCCCTCATAGGTTTACCTATTCTAAATTCTTGATTTACTGTTGACTTTTAGGTAGATATAAAAATGCTCCCGCAAATAGAGTGTCGGAGTATAACAAAGAAATTGTGGATAATGAAGCAGTGTCCTGTTCCGGAGCCATGTAACAAACATCCCTGCAGATTTATATTGCCTAGTAAGTGATTTCATTTTTGTTAATCAATTGTCAATTTACATGTAATATAGAATGACAACACTAAAACATAAATTAGTTTTATTAGTCCTTTATTCCATATACTTTTGAAGTAATAGTAGCCAACCATGTAATTTTTCCCGTGACTCATTCACTCATATGCAGTGATAGCCAGATATTGGTGTCTTACTTGGGAGGTCTGAGATTGATCCCCCAAACAGGCACACACCTCTGACCTTTCTGAGCTGTGTGTATTAAGAAATTAAATATCGCTTTCTTTAACGGTGAACATGTTCTCAAAAGTCTGCCAACCCGCATTAGACCAGCATAGTGGACTACCTACTCCCTCCTCATGCCGAGGAGGAGACCCTGCTCAGCTTTAACTAACAAGCTTATAAGTGTATAATTTTTCAGATGAAAAGACAGTGTCAATCCTGCCCCTGACTGAAATTCAGAGAGAGTTGGCACAATATGCCTTAGACAATAATGCTACTCATATAGTAAGTGAGAATGCACTCAAGACTTTACTGGAGACGGATAGGAGCTGGGATATTCCTCTATCAGTTGTTGGTGTTATTGGACCTGGTTAGTACACATACACACAAAATTTTCCTTTGATGAAGTTTTTATGTCATGTTAGATTGAAATAAATAATTGAATAGATGGTGAAACAACAAATGTGGTGGTGTTGGGTGATGAATTCTCCACCAACAAAGAGTCATCTGTGATGAGGACATACCGAGCATTCAAACATTTACTCCAGCACACACTTATACCGTAAGTATTCATATTTGCCTAAATTATATATGTATAACTTATATCATCATCATCATCGCGACCCGTCAATGGCCCACTGCTGAGCCGGGTCTCCTCCTCAGAATTAGGAGGGTATTAGGCCATAGTCCACCACACTGGTCAAGTGCGGGTTGGCAGACTTCACAAACCTTTGAGAACTTTAGGGAACTCTCAGGAGTGCAGGTTTCCTCACGATGTTTTCCTTCACCGTTAAAGCAAGTGATATTTGATTGCTTAAAACACACATAACTCAGAGTCAGAGATGTGTGCCTGTGTAGGGGATCGAACTCGGACCTCCCGAGTAAGACTTGAAGTCTCAACCACTGGGCCATCACTGCTTTTTATATAGTCTTCCGTATTTGTAGACTAGACTAGATACAGGCACTCGTCAAGCATCTACGCCGGTGTGCGAAAAAAGGTCATTCGCCAACAAGTAAGCAAATATTTATGAGCCTATACTTGAAGAGCAAAAAAAAAGGTCGTTTGCAACAAGTATCTTCTGCGACAATTATTTGCACCCTGTTATTTTTGAGCGCGTGAACCTGACTAGATACTAGACTAGACTTTAATATTATTCATTAATAATTCGCAATAAATCAATATATAAGAGATATAGTTAAAAGCTCTTTTAGAGACATTTTAAAGGGGGAGCGTGGGGCGAATTGAGCGCGCTACACTTATCCGATGGTTCTGCACCGTATTAAACGTTGGGCATTAAATATAAATAAAATTTCTCTGTCGCTCATTAATGTATAAAAATTTCTTTCATTTTTTAATAATTGTATAACATTTTCTTTCATTTTTTTAGAAAATCAGAGAAGTCAAAATTAAACTATAAAGATTCAAATGAAAGTACAATTAGAAAAACAAACAATATTAGCATTTTCAACGAAGATCCAGATACGTCTGATGAAGATGATATTGGATTGTGTATCGATGGTAAGATTTTTTCTATATATATACTATATTATATATATAATAAATGAATTCAATTGCAAAATATTCATCATTATATTTTTATTTATGTTATTTAAAATATTAATTGAATGTTTGAGCAAAGACAAATCATGTTTGTTAAGTAAGGACGAATCTATGTTTATGGTTTGGTGTAATAAAAACTCCTTCCAGCTGCGGTGCATGTAAGCCAGACTGTATTCTTATAAGTAAAGAAGTAATGACAACCAATATATTACCTTTATTTTTTTTCTCATCACATTTTTGTTATTGTAGAAGGTCAGATATCAGAACAGCCGAGAACTTATAGGGGAGCCAAAAGGAAAAAAGTAGAAACGGAAAAAACCAAATTGAGCAATACGAGTAATGATGACGACGCTTCTCTATATAGCTGCTCTTGTAAAGGTATTTTATTTTAATTCCCATTGTTTTTTTTTTTTTTTTTCATTTAAAAAAGTAGCCTGTAGTTCTGTATGTATAGAAGAAAAGGTAACAAGAAGGGAACACTTGTAATTGTTTTTTTTTTCTAAAGCAAGTCTTCCAGGACAGAAATAGGAAAAACAATTTATAAAGTTATTATGTTGATATCAAATATATTTCTGTTTGGAGGATGTTAATTTTTTCTCAAAATAGCTGAACTACTTTTAATAACATTTGGCATTATAACTAATTTTTATTTTATTGTAGAGACAATATTCGAAAGGCCGCCTCCAAGATCGTTCAAGAAATGGAAAGTAAAAAACAAGAATACCAAAGAAAACCACGATATTATTATACATTGTTCACATAAAGTGCGGGTAAGTGTTACACATAAAGAAAGCCTTCACCGTTGTGCACCATATTATTAATTTTACACAGAATAAGGTCGAGTTTCCTCCAGAGATGTACAAGAATGTGTAGCTAAGTTTTTAAGATCTGTTATTTATAAAAGTTTTAATTTACTAAACTAGATGACGCTGATTACAATATTCGTGCCCGATATCTTAGTTTGTGTTTTGATAAGTTGTGTTTTTCTCAGATTTTATCGTTGGTTCCTCGTTGGTTGTTATGTTGTTTTTGTTTGGTTATTGCGTGTAGAAAGTTGTACAGTCTTAAAATATCTAAGTCACTTTCTCATATTGAATTGAAGGCATAAAATAAGTAGTTATTTCCATTTTTTATTTACTTCAATGAATAAATGAGTCAAGCAATTTTTAATTGTCCAAAATTTGAAAATTGCAATTTTAAAATAACGTGCCTTATTTTTCAAAAAAACAATATAATTTAAAGTAAAAATTATTATTTTTTGGTATCCACAGTGATCAGAGCACTTTTTTGAAAAATATGTAAATTATAACAGAATAACTCGAGTAGACTATTAAATTTTGTCCCCTGGACAACTATTTATTATTAATTAAACTTTTAATAAAAATTAAAACAAATAGTTCATTTTAATGAAAATTAAGAGATGTTTTTATTTGACACTATTGTTTTACTGCTTCGATGAATGATTTTTCGATATAATTACACTTACATTGTCTCCTGGAGAATAAGTTTTCGTAACACATAAAAACTTTTCATTTAAATACAAAATTGGATTTATGTGCGATAAAAAATACTAAAAGCTATTCGATTATTTTGTGTACTAATTAGAAGTAGTGATTTATTTTCAATAGAAAATGGAAAATATAAAGTATAATATACTTTTTAGATACGGGGACAACTTGGTTGTCCAGTAGACGTTATTTGGTTGTCCAAATGTTTTTGTAATTAATATGATGTAATGTTCATGTTTTAATGAAATATTAATAAAACAAATGTATAAAATTAGCAAAAATTATTTATTAGACAAATTTCTTAACATTTAACTAAATAAATCAAACTCTTATCTTTTAGTTGTCCAAGTGACATATTTTGGAATTTGAGATGCTTAATCAAAAATAGTAAACTGTTTTAAATTATTTTTACCTGACGTTTGAACTAAGATTAAAAACTATACGGTATACTATAATTAAGCACAAAATAGCAATTACTTACGTTTTTCTGCTGGTTGTCCTACGGACACACAATAAAGCCACCCACTCTCTTCAAACCAAGTCGGCTGACTGATGCCGTGGTTATTGCTAAAATAATATGTCGACTAGATGCATGTGGCTCACAAAAAGATTAGCTTATTGATTGATATTATATTTTATTTCTACACATTGTTTGCGGTTGCCCAACGGACAACATGAGTGAAAGGTTTTTTTATGTCACTTCTTTTCTAGGAAAAATTGAGTTTAGTAAATTCGTCTATATCACGGGGACAAGTTAGTAAGTTAAGAAAGTACAGGACAAGTCCTTTAGACAACCAGAAAAGCACAATTTTTTAAATCATTTCTTAAAGGTTTTGTTAGCCTATAATGATATGAATACAATACTGATTAATTATCTCCTTTATTTCATCATTTTTTGTATACCGATAAGGGACAGAGTATAGTGGTACTGTCGGACAAATAAAAGTTGATTGACCCATATACACTTTATTGTGCCAAAAACATAAATACAAAAAAATATCACAGATACAGATTTGTACAAACGGTGATATTATCGCTAAAAATAATCTTTCCTGGCAACCGGTCTGATAGAGAACATTAATTATATATACTGTGGTAACCAATATAGGTTATATGTGAGTGAGTTTGTACTACTTTAGTGTTATAATGATAATAAAAAAATGTAGAATATATCATCATCATCACAACCCTTTCATGGCCTACTGCTGAGCTGGGTCTCCTCAGAATAAGGAGGGGGGGTTAGGCCAATAGTACTTGAAATGGATTTGCTGATATATATGTCGGAGCATAGTAAAAGATTATCGATAAATCGAATCGTTATCGTTGTCTATGGCGTTGGAGTGGGGTAGTAGTCACTTCCGTTGTTTTGACAGTCTCTACCCTCGACCCTTTATATGCGATCGACAGTCTAACTGAAGTCTTAGTCGTGCGCGGTCTCTCAAGAAGTGAACATCATCTAAGTAGTGATAGTGATAGTGTCAAGTGCAGTGTAGTGTGGAAGTGCTGTCCAACTAAGGTCACGTAAGTCCTTACAATGTAATTGCCACGTGGTTAAGTAAACACAATGTTAGGTTAGGTTAGCCTTGCGTTAGATTCGGTTTATGTGCGTTTAACCTTGGGTTTAAATAGAGAGCCTGAGCAGTGGAGGTGAGTGTTATGATCATTTAAAGGAATTCCTTAAGCCTACACCTTGGTCACAAGTCCAAGGCACTGCTAAGGTTTCTCTCGTAATTGTTGGAGATCATATTTGATCATTTATCGGTTCAATAGCAGTATCTACGTTGCGATTACCCAATATTCCATTCAATACCATCACCCCCTTTTAGTGTTCCCCAATATTCCCCATCTTCCTCCTTCCATTTCCTTTCACATCGTTTTAAGATCCCCGACATATATATTTTTTTTTATTGAGAAGTGCTTGTATACGTGAATTACAAATTAAATTTTGTTATTAGGATAATTCTGGAGAAGTAATATTGGAGCCTATCCCGGAATACCAGCTGGAATTGGGAGCAAGCGAACAGAGTAAGGGCAAAATAAGAAGTTTAGCTCTTTCTTTACTTTTGAGGAAGAACGCTTCATTGGTTAATGGTACGTATACCTAATGATTGTTCTAGAAACATCTCTTACTAACATCATGTAGAATTTCACTGATGAATTGCTCTTTTTCCTCCCACCACTGATAAAAGTCATAGAACGACAAATAGTGAATCGGCCCCCAAAAGATATCTGGTTGTTATTTCAGGATATGTTGGTACTAATAAGATATGTTGATCCTCCAACTTTCAGATCTTTATTATTTAAAAAAACGTTAAACTTTTTTTTGATTCCTCATTTCATTCCATTCCTATAAAATTATTAATCTTTCTACATTAAGAGATAAATAAATACATTTTACTATTAACATTAGTATAGTAAACGGCAGCTAGCTTTAGGCCTGAGCAAAAATAGTGGGGGAAAGTAGCGCATTGCGAGCGTGCTGCGTTCCACCCGTGACGTAGCAGACGCGCTGCTCTCCCTCCGCGCGCCCTAATAGTAGCTTCTGCACATTCAAGGTCAACGCTATACTTACGTGCCGATAGCTATATATATATCTATTAATACATTTAAATTCGTTGTAGTTCGCATAGACGGAGCAACAGGAGAGGTAGCAACATTTGAGAACATAACCCATGAAGAGTTTAAAGCTAAACATGGCGACTACACAGACGATATATGTAACGTGGTGCACACCGCGCTCAGCCAGCTGCAGGGTTTATTGCGAGGATCGTATATACTGAGACATGAGGTATTTCCCCCCTGTCATATTTGATACATAACCAATAATCAATGACTAGTCGTATTAGCCACATTTTCTTTAATTAATTTAAAAGACTTGTTCCGTAAAACTCGTCGAACTCAGAGCAGTCTAATATATAATACACGAGCATACAAATGCTTAAATACACACACATACATACTATATAAACGCAAACATACACAGTCTATAAACCCTGTTTAGGATACAAAAAAATGTTTTTTTTTTTTTTTGAGTTACCCTAAAAATATTTAGAATAAGTGTTGAAATAATCATTTTAGTAATACTTGAGATATTAATTTTTTTTTGGAATTTTATTGCGTTCTAACATGTTAGCGTGTTGTAAAAATCAACATTTTCACGTAGCAGTTAATAACTTCTGTAAAAAATACAAGGCGACCCGTGAGGGGACGGGCTAGAATACAATTCCCCCCTGCCGCTGGGAGAGCATCTCGTAAGAGCCGAGTAACCCAGCAGCTCTTGGTGGTAGGAAATCTGATCCCCGGCAGGCTTGCGACCACCAAGTGTCTTATGCGTTCTGGCCAAGCCGCATGTGAGCCAGATCTACTCCTCCCTCTCCCATCCCATTACTGCTGCAGTTCCAATCAACTCCAGGTTCTTGCTCGGAGTCAATAAAACTGCAGCAGTCTTCACATCGCTCCCCCTACTCACTCTATCGTCGAGGCGACAACGCATCGACAAAACAAGAGATACCCTTGTTTTATCGATGTCCATGGGCGACGGTGGTCACTTTCCATCAAGTGGACCGTCTGCTCGTTTATCCCTTATCTCGCAAAGAAATTGTTGAATTCTGAAATCAAAAGCAGACTGAATAGATGGCGTATTTTGGATTTAGAGACCAAATAACTCCATTGGCCGAGATGAGCGAGGAGGATGCACAAAGGGGCGCCCCTCTCACATAATTGCATTTACTTCAGACCATTTTTTGTTCATCTCAATCTGCATAATTATGACAAATCTAACAGAAAGAGAAATCCTTTGACACTATTAACTCCAGCATCTAAAACTACATAACATATTTTGTTCTGCTGTAAAAAATAGAATGTGTCCATAGGTTTAAGCGAGAGCTAATGTAATTTCATCAATTAAGCTTACTTCTTTATTAAAAATATCTAGATGATGAAGTCAAAATAACATAATTATATAACTGGTACATAATCTCATTAAATAATTTACAACATATCAATACCATTATGATTAGCATTGATTTGACCATTCGATTATGGCTGGAAGAGCCGATTGCGGATTACTTACAAGGCAAATAAAAATTGTCAAAATGGTAGTCGTCGTGGATTGAACTATCACACTCACAATACTCAGACGTGGAGATGTATATATAATCAATATAAAATGATGTGTTCCAGCCAAATCACGGCAAGAACGCAATCCTCTACGTGGCGAAACACTCAATAAGGTCCATGCTGGAGCTCAGGTTTGACTTCACGCAGCTCGCTGAAGCCGACGAGGCGTCCGATCTGAAGACTCCGCCAGTCATCATACCGCTATTGCTGCCATATCACAAGTACGTATAATACATATGTTTTTTTAAATTATTTACACAGCTCAACAAAAAAAAATAGAGCCAATTTACCATAACTGTTTAATTTTTCATAAAGTTGTTGGAAAATACTTACAATACAAGGGCAGTCCTGACTAGTGAATTACGTTTGCATGCACTGAAGGGTAGAAAAAAAATGATTTATCTTAAGGATATCTCGGCTGACGGCAACTCCATCTATTTATTTGTCTGTTATTAAAATTAATTATTTATAATGTGACAAAGGTGGTCGCCATTTTGAATTTTTTTTATTGAAGAGTTAACCGATTTTTTACTTAACAGATTCCGTAGAATCCTCCCTTGCGCTTTCACTCCTTATGAGAAGCAGGTGATGCGGGAGCAGAAGAAAGCTTCGAAGTGGAACAAAACCCCACCAAGAGCGCTGAAGGTCAGTTCTGTACAGCTTTAAGCGCCCGGCGAAGCGATTTTTTTGTAAAATTAATTCCTATAAGTTGGCGAACTGCAGACTATGTTATGGTAGTATATTTTAATTATTTTTTTTGATTTTATGCTCTTTATCCCCTTTCATTTTCGGTTATCTTGTCCTTCCTGCCATGAATGAACCTAAGCTTATTACTAACTTTATTTTACTATTTCCAACATTTATATCACTAATATTTTCTTTACTATTTACACAATTTATTTGACATCCAATTGTCTATAGCTCGAAATTAATAATCAATCTCAGTACAAAATCTTTGGATTACAGAATGAAAGTAGATTCCAAATTTGGATTTTAAATACACAAAAAATCATGGCAGAATTTGTACGAAAAATATGATAATTTGAAATAACTTTAGAACTGCTTTTTGTGCCCTAAACAATTTAGGATATGGGAATCAATAAAAGTATAAGTCTTAACCTTTTTGCTAAATATAAATAGCAATCTATAAATGTAATTCGTCATAATAGGTTTTACTAAACTGTCAGCGTTTAATTTTACAATATTAATCATCTTACATTTACTTATGACTACAACTTGGCTTGGCAATAACACTCAGCTATTGCTCACATAATTATAATGACACTTGTGAGGTATATGGGATGGGCCAGGTATCAGGATAACATAACCCATCCTGCTCAAAACCTAAGTTTTAATTTATTTAAATTAGTAAAGGTTTTAGGAAGAGTAAACTACTCATAACAATTCAACGGCTTAGATCTGAAAGTGTATTAAGCAAACTCACTTTGGTTTTAAGCACAGAACACAAGCTTTTTTATTCAATAATTATTATTGAGTTGCTGAATGTTCTTATTGTTTTATCTCGAGCTATACATAATAGCTCATAGGTGTTTGAATATTGTTCTCATATTGGCTAAATTCAAATCTTTTTCTTTGTCTTGTTTGTTTTTAAAACTGAAACTGGAATGAAGAATAAGTAAGGTTCATAACAAGAATTATTAGATTAAAGTGTTATTTTTTTACCGAGGCATATATATGTCGGGGATTTTAAAACGATGTGAAAGGAGATGGAATGAGGAAGATAGGGAATATCGGAGAACACTAAAAGGGGGGATGATATTTAATGGAATATTGGGTAAACGCAACGTAGATACTTCTACTGAACCAATAAATGATCAAATATGATCTCTAACAATTACGAGAGAAACCTAAGTAGTGCCTTGGACTTGTGACCAAGGTGTAGGCTTAAGGAGCTCCTTTAAATGATCATAACACTCACCTCCACTGCTAGGCTCTCTATTTAAAACCAAGGTTAAACGCACATAAACCTAACCTAACACAAGACAAGGTAATTACATTTTAAGGTACTCACGTGACCTTGATCGGACAGCACTCCTAACATTATCACTATTTAGACACTACTTCACTTCTTGAGAGACCGCGCACGACTAAGACTTCAGTCAGACTGTCGATGGCATATAAAGGGTCGAGGGTCGAGACTGTCAAAACAACTGAAGTGACTACTACCCTACTCCAACGCCATAGACAACGATGATGATTCGATTTAATCGATAACCTTTTACTATTCTCCGACATATATAATGTATATATAAAGATATTTTGAGAAATATTAACATTTATACATAACTATTTATAACAATCTTATGTATTTTTTGTAATTTTGTTTAAACCAGTTACTTGATGACAATTTTATTATGATTCATTACAACATTCTTGTCAGTACCAGGCGGTTCTTCAATTTTTTTAAATTAATAATTATTTATTAATATAAAATTCCATGTTTATTTTTAGTAACAATCATGTCAAAAGACTATGTGCTAACTGACTGAAACACTTATTTAAAGTAAACTTAAAAAACACAATTCACTCTTCTCTCATCATCATTAATGGAATATTATTCTTAATTTATAGTTATATGTTTTATACCAGTTTATTATAGCAGTACTTCTGCTCATGTTAATTTAGGAGAATGAAGAATAATAGCAGAAATTACTGGTTGTGTGCTTGCACTCTCTGCAAATACATTCTAGAGTTTAGAGTAGGTAATGCTGTACCGTGGCTGTCCCACTTTAATGATTCTTTCCACTGTCCAGTATCAAGTTTTAAAAACAGTGTGGTTGGTGGCTGATTAATGTTGTATTATATCTTTTTTTACTAAAAACATTGAGAAATCATGGTTTTCACGTATAAAGATCAATTCAATTAAATTTTACGTGTATGGCTTTTAGGCGTGCCAGTAGAGCACATTTAACTCCGCCAATGTCACGTGAAATGGGGAAAGCAGCCAAAGAGACCGTGTTCGGTAAAGGAAAGAATTTCACACTTTAACTTGTATATCCAAACTTTAGGAGTATGTGGTATTTATTGTTAGTACCTAAAACAAAATGGATAACACAATAAAATATGCATAAATAAAGTAACCATAATAATATATAAAATAAAATACAAATGATATCATATTGTAATAAATAATTAGTTTTATAGTTTATTATTGTTAATTTTCACATATTTACATAAAAATGTACATAAGGGACTAAACACAAACATCAATAAACATTTAGCACTTAATGGACGGGGGACTTTACGAGGGAGAACGTCATAGAGAGGGTGAACAAGTTTATTACAATTAAAAAGGATGTGAGAGGCAGAACCTTCGTCAAGTCCGCATTCACACAACAAGTGATCCCTAACTCTGATCTTAGCCAAGTGCACAGGTGTACATGCGTGTCCGAGACGTAGACGACATATTGTAGTAATAACCCATCGATCAGTAGATTTTTGAGTAAAAACCATGGTCGTCTCGGAATTTCAGGTTGAAAAGAGGCGTAAAATTTACCTTTGCAAGATTTCGATAATTCCCATTGCTCGTTCCAGGATTTATCCAAATGAGTTTTAGCAAGGCAACACAGATCTTGGGATGAAATAGAAAAATGCTGAAGAGTGCCAGTTTGGATAGCTGATTTCGCGCATGTATCTGCAGTTTCATTACCGTTAATGCCCGAATGACTCGGAATCCAGACTAAAAGGATATCAAATCCTTTTTGGAAGCAAGAAAAAAGAGCTTCACGAATATTTAAAATGAGGTAAAATTTCGACACTACGAAAAGGGTTATCTTTGATAGCAAGCAAACAACTTAGTGAGTCGGTAAAAATAACTGTCTGTTTAACATTATGGGAGAGCGAAGAGCGAAAAGCAACAGCCTCGCTTGTAAAAATGGATGATTGAGGAGGGCACTTGAATTGAAGGACAATTTTGAATCTGGAGATCCAGCAGGCTGCGCCAACATTGCCATCTAGTGATAGTTTGTTAAAATAAGTAAGTGATTTGGCGTATAAAGATCAAAGATATAAAACTTGTCAAATGACAGTTTGAGTATTGAATTATTGACAGGTGCAAGTGTCACTTTGACAGTTGACATTTTTATTTTTTAAATATGGCAATATGTTTGCCGCCTGATGCAGTATAATCGAAGCAATGGAAATAATTAATCGCTCTCAACATTTTCCGTACAAATCAATGTATGAAACTTGCCATGATTCTTTGAACTTGGAATCATTATTCAATCCATAATTGAAATACGTAGTCCATACGCTTGCCAAACCTCGGCAAACCAACTCTAATTCAAACGCGTGGATAGATCCAGCGTGGATCACCAAATGCATTGAAATTAAGGCTTTTTGGTTGCTAGTCAAATCGATAGACAAATTTCTGCAAACCGTCGTTACCGCTATTGCTCAAATCTGATGGATCTCTGTGTACGAAAAATTCACACTTAGATGCTGGTAGTGCAGCTGCTGTTCTGACCAAATGGCTATAAACGCTGGTTTTCGAGAATCTTGTCACCTTTTATTCTAGTAAAACACAGGCGTGCTTATTTACCCCAAAACGTAGACCTTTTAGTTCACTTCGACTTTTCAGAGGATCATCGTTACCAATCACTGACCAAGCAAGCTTCTATAGGTATAACCCCCAACTTAAATTTTGGTGATTATGTTGAGGCCAGTGCAAAAACAGCAGTAAAAAACCCCGTGCGGGTCTACCCCCTACATAGTTGATATACCGCCTTCTTTTTTGATGGCTTAGTCGGTATTTCCGAACTCATACAATTTGGATATCTTTAAAAGGAGAGCGAATAGGCATCTTGTAGATAAGCGCTACATAATAAAAACAGTCGAAATGAGTTGAAAGTCAAACATGGTTGCTTCCTCAAAGCATACTAACGAACTCGCAAGCGCGCTGTTAAGCGTTTGTTTCTCAGAATCAAGGCAAACGTATATCTGTATTTGGAGTTTGCGGCAAGTGCAAATCTTTTGGATTGAGATTGGTTATAAATTTCGGCCGTAAGTCGCTTCGTATACTTTTGGTTATTGATTGTAGAGAATTACGCTGTTTTTCAGTTTTAAAGCTTCTATATTTTTTGCAGCAGTGATGGCCCAGTGGTTGAGACTTCAAGTCTTACTCGGGAGGTCCGAGGTTCAATCCTGGGCACACACCTCTGACTCTGAGTCACGTGTGTTTTAAGCAATTAAATATCACTTGCTTTAACGGTGAAGGAAAACATCGTGAGGAAACCTGCACTCCTGAGAGTTCCCTAAAAGTTCTCAAAGGTGTGTGAAGTCTGCCAACCCGCACTGGGCCAGCGTGGTGGACTATGGCCTAATACCCCCCCTCATTCTGAAGAGGAGACCCGGCTCAGCAGTGGACCATTGAAGGGTCGTGATGATATTTTTTAGCTTAACACGTACTATATTAATCTCGTCGATCACATTCAAAATGTATTAAATATTTCACAAAATATAAATATTTAATATTAATTAATTTACGAATTAGATCGACGTGATTAATAAATAATTGCTAAAATACAACAGAATTGAGATATAATTTGATCTGTCTGTTTGACATTTAATTTTTTTTTATATATAAAAAAATTGATCTGAAATTAAATTATTAAAAATTTGAATTTATTTTTGAAAAAAAATACTACAAAATTTATTTGTCTGTTTGTCTAACATTGATTATTTGTCTGTATGTCTGTTTATAATTAATAATTATTTGTCAATATGTCGATTTAAATAGTTTTTTGTGCCTTAAGCCTCGACAACTAATAAGAACTAGATACATAATCATTATTAGTCGTATTGTGCAAAACGCATATAGACGCAATATATAGGGTGTTTCAAAAATAATGTCGGATTTGAAAGAAGTGTAAAATTAATTCATACCCTTCGATTCAGAAAATCTTGAGGTTTAAATGTGAAAAACAATGTCGAGCATATGTCCTCCCCTACTAGCCCTACACGCAATAACTCTGTCTATACCAAAATATGCATTGACGATACTGGCAGGTTCATTTTTTGAGATTTCTTTGGACTCACAAGGACTGAATCATGCACGAGAGCCTCACTTCGGCCACTTCGAGGGCATCCTGGGCTTTCAATTTTTTCAACTTATCCACTTGTTTCGAATTTTGTGATCAAATGACGAACAGTCGATTCGTTTGGAGCATTATGATGGCCGAGAATCTTACGGAGTTGGCGAGCAGTCACCGATTCTGCAATAAGTTTGAACGATCAAAATTAGTTGTTTCGCAAAGCCGCCTCTACCCAATCGGCGACTACAGACGATTACGCGCGAGCGTGATTGTGTAGAGTAGACGCATTCTTGCCTGTACTCGATCATCGTCTGTAATCGCCTGCGATCCGTGAGTTGACAGACACATCGAAGGGAATTGCTGGTTAGTTCGTTGACGTGTCCACACAATCGGCGATTATTCATCGTCGGTCAGTGAAGGTATCAACTTATTGTTTTTATTTTCATCGAATTATATTAATTTATTAGTAAATAATTATCTAATCAGTGCTAAGTAATTATGGATTGACATATTGGTAGTCTATCGCAATTAAATAAATGTATCCATCTTGACGCTTGCCGATGGGCAAACTACTACAGACAGTTATGTAGATGCTAACACGATCATCGTGCCGATTGACGATCACACGATCGACGATCATCATCGCCGATTGTACCTTTGTACGGTTAACACAATCACTAAGAACAAAATTTTTTGACAACACAAAACCTTAATGAATGTTACCAGTAGCAAAAAAATAGTATAACCTTTGAAATCCGGCGTTCTTTTTGAAACACCCATTACTTGCCCACACTATGCTCTTATTATACCTACTACCTAGGATAGTGCTGGGTATCATTTTGTATGGAACTATGTATCTAGTTCTTATTCACTGATAGATATAATCGTCTTGGATCTACAGAATAAAGGAGGTGTATTTATCGTGTAAGTATTAGTAATATTCTGTTTAATAGGATCGGGAGCAGAAGGAGGGAGTGAATTGCAAGGTGACACCAAAACGCTCTGATCCTAGTTGACGTAACTATTATATTTAGTATTGATATTAGGCACAGATCACAACTACATAATAGATGCCGCATTCAGGGCGAAAGTGTCATACATATGTGATTTGTCACATATGAGACGTGCGTGTGTGCGTGATTAACAATTCTGCTTTTTAAGAAAAACTTAAATTAGTCCAGTCTAGCAGAGCTCAAGTTATAATGAAAAAATAACTTGATGAAAAAACTCCTTTATGTATTTTTGGAAAAGTCTCTTGGACCAGTCATGAGACCTGTGCGGACACGTCCTCGTTAGCTTGTCTTTTAGTCAAAAATTTTTTTTTAAAGATATCTTACGAAAATGAGGTCTTATGCTATAAATTGGTGTAGAAACTCATCCAGAAATGATTCGATTCCTTCCCCGCGCGACCCTCACCTTCCTCAACGAATTTCCACACTTGACACGGAACGAAATGTTCAACATGCGGAATCTATTATGTAGTTGTGATCTGTGTATTTAAGGCTTCAACTGCGTTTTGAACTACCCACATGTGTGCGGTATTGCCAAAATTTATATTTAAAATAGCTCTTTGTTTTCGACAGATGAAGCCCTAATACATATTCTTTTTAAATCTAAATGTTGACAATTTAAATATAATCAGGAATTACTGAACGTATTTACTCAAAAACTACTGATGGACGTTCAGTCTTTGAAAATAATCATTTTTTAATTTAAAGACTGAACGAAATATTATAAAACTCAAATTAATAGTAGATTAAAATCAGTTTTTTAATTGACCCTTTAACATGAAACGCCATGTTGATTGAAACTATTATAGTACCCGTCCGTCTGTCACAACTTGTTTCTATCATCTGTATATAAAGCTTGCGTTCTTCTATACATTATTTACCAAAAGATAAAGCTCAGAAGAGTAGAAAAATAACTCGATTATAATGAAGCGAAGCGAGAACGTTTCACTTGCTTTATGTGTCGCTAGTCGAGGGCCATTGGGGGGGAAATTTGATATAAATGAAAAAAAAACGTGATCATAAAATTATTTCTTTAGTAAAAAATTATTGCAATGGGTGGGAAAAGTGTCTCTACTGCACCACCCCCCCTTGACGACGCCCTTGATAAGTATTTTAAATATTATCTAACGTGAGAATAATTACTTTGATACACTAATAGACAAACATAACTTATAATTGAACTATAAATAACTACCTTCTTAACTAAATTACTATTATCCCCACCTTCGAGATAGAATATTCTAGATTCTAGTTCCAGATGCTCCATTTCTTACTATATGTAGTATATGTTGATGACTAAGTGAATAAATGAAATACTTCTACATATAATATTGTTACAGTGGCCGAAAAAGAAGAGGAGGAAGAAGAAGAACTATTACAAGTATTGAATAAAATGTATTTACTAAAATGTGTTTTATTTACTTATACTTACAAGCACCTACTATAGTCTAAATACATAATAATAAATATAACATAATATATGCTATGCGCAGAACACACTGAGTGTATCTTTCGTTCTTCAATTACACAAAAACAGCTGATTGGAAAGCAAAAAAAGACGATCAATATCAAAGCCAGCAGCTAACTTTAGGTCTGAGTAAAAATAGTGGGGGTTTGTTGCGTATTGTGAGCGTGCTGCGTTCCACCAGTGACAGCGGACGCGCGGGAACTGAACCAATCGCGTGTGACGCGCTGCTCTCGCCCCTAATAGTGACTTCTGCGCCTTCAAAGTCAAACTTATACTTACGTGCCAATAGCTAAGCTATAGCACCGAATCTATCTTTAAAAAAAAAACCATTATTCTATATATCTTTGCCCTCGACTTTGTTTCTATTTCAATGTCGACAAGAATTATTAGATATTCCATTAATTATTTTAAAAGCTTCAGAAACCATTTTCTTGCCTCATTATGAATAGTGAGTTTTGTATTTAAATAAGTTTATTTTACAATCTTCTAGCAAAGAGACTTTAAAACGTGTAACACAATAGTATCTGTAGACAACTTTTGATACGTTGACGAAAAGAGAGACTCAATTGAGTTTTGCCCACTAAGCAGCGTTTCCACCAGAGCTGAGCGAGGGATGTGTTTGGACACACTCTGAGAGAAGATACATAAATTAAGTGTTTACTACAAACGCCCGCGGGGCGGGGGGTGTTAGTGACGCCGCCTGGTGTGGCAGTGTATGTCAGTTTAGACTTGAGAGCGGTGTACGCGCGCGATATACCTCCTTTTATTGATTAATAATATCCCGAGTCCTGTGTGTGCTATATCTCCTAAACGCTAGTTAATTGACCCTTCCCTGACGAAAACCGACTGGTGGTGAAGTGAGAACTATTTAAAACTATTTGTGTTATTGTGTGAAATGTGTAACATGCTCTAAGAAGATAAGAAATCATCAAGAACTTGTGAGTACTGTGTCTTTATCGCCTATCTGACAATAGATAACCCTTAATTTTAAAAGCTGATATCGGGCCCAGCCAGCTTCCACGTATGTGGGATTTGTACACCCCATTAAGTGATTCTTAACAAACACATTCTTCCCTCATCTCTAGAAGAAATGCAACCTTAAGCCTAAGAAAACAATTTATATAAACAATAATTTTTGAATTTGTACTGCTATATAATGATCAAGAGTTTCTAACCAATTTTTTAATCGACTCTTCTTGCAAATTTGAAAACAACAATAAACAGAATAAAAATTATAATAGACGAAATTTTTTGCCTTATTTCATTTTGCTAATTAATTGATGATTATTTTTCGGTTCCTCTTATATTTGTCTTTAAGCAGCTTCATCAAAATATCCATCGAGTTGCGCTCCAATCTGAAAAGTGACTTATTTATTAATATTTTTACGAAACTAATAAAAGCGCGGATTTAAAGTAATAGCTAATGTTGTTGTCCTGATTAGAAAGTAAAAGGTATTTTACTGAAATAACCATCGTGAGGAAACCTGCACTCCTGAGAGTTCCCTAAAAGTTCTCAAAGGAGTGTGAAGTCTGCCGACACGCACTTGGCCAGCGTGGTGGACTATGGCCTAATACCCTCCTCTTTCTAAGGAGGAGACCCGGCTCAGCAGTGGGCCATTGAAGGGTCGTGATGAATGATGATGATATTTTACTGAATTGTACATTTTTTCAGATTGACAATAATTAGTCTGCTTTTATGATATAATGTCAAGGTTGCCATAAGTAAACGTAAATATATAGTGTCCTTATATTATTAGACGGAGATAAAAACGACCATAGTATTAAATAGTACCGCGTAAAAAAAAACTTTTTCTTACTGTAGGAAGCTTTCATCCTGAGCCGTGCAAATTATATTTTTTCTACCACCTCAAAAGATAAAAAAGTGAAAATAGAGAAAGAAAGAGAAAAATAAAGATGGAAAATAGTAGATTTCTATCAATGAAATATTTTTTTTAATTAGATTAGTACAAACAATATGGTGTCATCATGTAACGGGACGAGAAAAATCCCTTTTCTAACTTAAAATCGACTACGTAATGCTACTTTTTATTCAAGGTAGTAGAAAAAAATATTCATTAAAACTTTTACAGCCATTAAAACTCTAACTGATATAACAAGAAATCAAATCAATGAAATGAAGGAAAAGTACATGTACTTTACCACTGACTGTTGTAGTCTACATCTCCTGAGGATGCTTTTGTTAATTTGTGCGGTGTTCTTTGGTCCAGGCTACCAGCGTTTACAACTGGCACCTCGGGCCAATTCACGTGATGTCCGCGGATTATAACAAAGTAATCGTTGTGATTTCTTGTTAAACATGAATCAATTCAATATTGTAATGTAAAAAGACTCAACTTTCCTAACGTGTGAATATAATTAATCGGTCTGCTGCTGTTACTTACCTGCAGCGGCGTATACTTGACATATTTGTCTGGGTTCTTGGAGAAGGGGTTGGCGACGGCGCTGGCGTGCAGTGCGGTGTAGGGCGGCAGCAGCGTCTGCTTGTTGTCGCGCTTGAGGGCCTCCCGCAGCTCCGCGTCGGGCACGCTGTAGCTGCGCTGCGCTTTGGTGATCTCCTCCCATTCGCGATTGAAGGACTGAAGAAGAAAACCGCATATTTATACACAAGTATATACAAAGTCAGTCTGTCTTTGTCACCATTCAGTGAATAAAACAATTCAAGCAAAGTAGGCAAAGTTCTAAAGCCCTATGCTTACATTGATATTTTCTCAAATGTCCTTAACGTTTGGAGTTTATAAAATGAATGTAAAAACACATTACATTAAAGGAATATTGATATATACATTATGAGATATGAGAAAAAAGTATATTTAGATGGCCCAGCGTGCTGGACTATGGCCTAACACCCTACTCACTGAGGAGGAGATCCAACTCTGGCTGTGGGCTTTAAACGGATTATGATAATATTATTTTTCACCACAAGGGAACAGATTAAGGTTTTTTTATAGTAATGCTTATCGGAATGTTGAGTTAGGTCAGTTCCATTTGAAGGGTTCATTCAATAAATGAACTTACTGAGAACTTGTCCTTCAGCATCTGCCGATCCTTGTCCCTGAGCTTGGCCGGCAGAGGCTCGTCGAGCACCAAGTAAGATAGCAACTTGTTCCAACTACAAAACAAAAACATTATTACTATCTATAATGTGTTTTTCTTAATTACTTTAAATTCAAAACACTACTTACCTTTGTAAATAAGCATTTTTATAATCCTGTATCATATCCCGATAGCTCACTTCACACTCGGGCTCCGCTAACGTCAACACGTCCAATAGACCACTGCGCTGAAGACCCTGAAGAAAAAATAATTATATTGATTTAGTCGACTCGTCGCGGCTTCGCCCGGATGCAATTTAACACGTGTAATTAGCCGCTATGTCCTTGCATTTTTAATCAGTAATATCTTCGAAAATTTTCTTTTAAATTTCATGCTGTAAAGGGCCATATTGATCTATACTAAATGCACAATATATTTAAGGTACCTAATTGGATAAGGATTAATGCTGTATTGTTTAAAATCGCTTCGTAAATAAGCCATTATTTCTCGTAAAAAAGTAAAGGAGAAAAAATGGTTATTGTGGGTTATCCCTAACAGATAGACATATACCATCGCGGACTTTTTTGTAGACCTTTTTAAGGTGTACAATACTGTAGTACATTACTTTGATCTATCTCGTAGGGTTCAGCCAGCATTGGCAATGTAAGCACAAACAATGTGTTTATTTACGACATCTATGCATGTACCTTCCTCTTGAATCACTCTATCTATTAAAAAAAAACCGCATCAAAATCCATTGCGTTGGTTTAAAGATCTAAGCATACATAGGGACAGACAGACAGCGGAAAATGACTTTGTTTTATACTATGTAATGACTTGATTTTCAAATTGATATTCTACCCTCATTATCAAGCATTTCGAGTAAAATGAGAAATGTGAAAATTGATTCCATGTCACCTTAAGGAGAATTTATTTTTCTTTGGGAGTTTTGGTCATGTTATTAATAAGATATTAATTTTTTACTTCATTTAGTGCAGATTATCTAAAGCTTGCTGGTCGCGCCGCTTCTATCTTATCCTATCCTATACCTATCCTTCCAGCACAATACGCTAATTAACGCAGCAGTCGCAAGTGCAACCAGAGAGGACAATGCGTGTGCGCCCGCTTCCGCGCATCTAACACTTGACGTTGACCGCCGCCATTACCTCTCTGTGCTTGCCATTCTTCGAGAACATTTCGCTATTTCGGATGTTGCCTAAATTCGCTTACACCGCACCGCATTTACCGCATAACTATTTGTGTTGATAAGACTTAGTGACATTTGTGATAGTGGAAGAGGAATCCAAGCAGTTGAAGCAGTGAAGCCGCTATCTTATAAGGTATTGTGCTTTCTTTTCCTTTATATCCTTCTGTTATTTAGCTGTCTACATCACCCTGTCGTATTACCTTTGTAGATAGCCCGCTCCGTCAAGTCAACCAAATATTTAGATTTATAATTAAATTTACAGTCCACTAAAATTTCGAATTTTTGCTTTTGTGTCGTGAACCAGTTGATTCGCGATAATTTCACCGCCGCAGCGCAACCACTTGCTTTTAGAAGACAGCATTACAATTTTTTATTATACTAAATATTATATTCCAAAAATTCTATTTTATGATTGCACACAAGTGTGGTTTACGTATATCTGTTCTAAACCAATTCATGATTTTTTTGCAAATTTACTATCTTTTGCGCACAACTATTTAGTTAAAGATGTTCAATGCACTATGACAATCGGAATATATGTGAAATAACCATTGCTATACTAACCTGTAGTAAATATAACGTATTATTTAGAAGAAATATAGCCTTTAGTGCATCTGGATACTGCTCGCTTTTGTTTCGCAGTGTTAAGTTCAATTGCGCCAGTACTTTACCTGGAATTGGAAAAAAATATTTTCACACTCAAATTCATTTAGGTGATAACTACAACTACACGGACAAAATAAAAAAGTAATAAATAACTTACGCATATACAGAGACAGCATAAGAGCATTCCTGTCCTGCACACCAGTGATTTGGGAGGCGGCTCGAGCGTACGACGCCTCAGTAGCCAATGCAGGACCTGGAAACACATGATTCAGTAATACTTATTTTTTTTTATTCGTGACGGGATACGGGTAAGTAAATAGCTTATGGCACACAGAAGAGGGGAGAGAATTCCAAATCTTAGCTGTACACGTGAGGAAGGAAGATAAAATGATTAAAGGAGAGTTACCAATAACGTGTAGATGTTGAGCAAGCGTCTGGCAGTAGGCGAGCGCGGCGGCGGCCAACTGGTGCACGGTGCCGTCCACAGCACCCAGGGCGCTGTCGTTGCGTACCCCTTCTACCCACTCCTCCAGCGAGCGTACACACTGACACAATAAACAATTAATGATACACTCCACTCCCATTAAGTTAATTCTTGTATACTAAAGTGACTGATACAAACGATATAAATACCAAAACGAATTGAAATCAATTTTTTAATAACATTGAAACTACAAAAAGGTATATGTAACTAATCGACAAATTCGGTCGTGTCGTGTGGTCGAAAACTTGTGTGCGACACTCACAGAAATACCAACTCACTCATTACCTTATTTGTTGGATAAGACTAATCTCAAAACAAATCATAAACCCTGTATGACTAATTTCAACCCCTGATACTACAGGAACTTAGCTACCTTCTGGGATTAAAAAAATATCCTTATATTACTCCAGCTTATGAAGTATCTATATTTATTATTTGATGTACATCAAACGAATTGTTTTTGTGTAAATTCCCTTCTATCCTAAATGTGTTATGCATCCATCCTATATGTTAATCCAAGTTGCAAAGCATCTAATGAGCTTCATCCAATTTCATCGCCGCCACACAAAGTTTGTCCCTACCGAAATATTGCTAATAGCTAATGCAATTCCAGGTATACTTAATACTGACATGATGGTTACAAGTGTTAAGCATTGCGGCGTAGGGCGCCGGGGAGGCAGGGTGCATGGCGCGCTGCAGGTCGGGCTGCAGGCGCTGCAGCCGCGCCGCTAGCGCCCAGCACGCCGCAGCACCAGCGGAGCACCGGGACGCCGCCTTGCGACTGCGCAGGCACACGCGCTCCACTTCCGACGCTGCGACAGACAAAAACCACATCTTTTTACGAACTCACGACTAGAATTATAGGATTAAACTAACAATATCTATATCGTAAATCCAATATGTTTTTAACAATATATTTCTGCTTCATATTATCTATAGTCTTATATATATGTCGGAAACTAGAAAATCGAATGGATATACAATCTTTCAATAAGCATCGTATATTCACAACGGATGGCCTATCATGAAAGCTATGGGCGCAATACGGTCAGGATAACTAAACGTTACGATCTCTTACTATTATGACAGGAACCCAAGCAGTGCCTTGGACTTGTGACCAAGGTGTAGGCTTAAGGAGCTCCTTTATGTAATTACGACACTCGCCTCCACTGCTTAGTTTCACTGTCTAAACCTAAGCCTACCTAACCTAGTTAGACTAACATAAACCTAACCTAACACAAGGCTAACCTAAACCTAACTCACACCTCCGTCATATATAATATTCCTGAGGTATATTCAAATCGTTCCCTCACTCCACTGATACTTGTATGTATTTGTCTAATCGACTCCAGTCAGTAATTTTACGTTCCTGAAATGGTTTATATTTTTCTAAATATATCCAATGTACAGACACGCCAAATCTCCAGATTCCATAAACTAGACAAAACAATTATATTTTAAATCTTAAAAACATTACCTGTAACGTGAGTGGTGTATCTACAATATATTAATACTAATAACTTGCATCTAAAACTCAGTTACTTGAAAATAAATAATTCTATTAAAATACAATTTTTAATTTCGCTTTAATAGTAACACTGACCTAACAAAGCAAGGCAGTCCTTCATGACCCCGGCCAGGAGCGCCGGCAGCCGGGGCAGAGGCACCAGCCCCAGCGCGTGTCGCTGCTCGCGGCGTGCGATCCTGCACACAGCACCCGCCAGCGAGCCCGCAGCCTCCGCCTCGCGCTCGTCCACTGCGTCGCTGCAGTCCTCGGAATCTGTTCAAATAAACAACATCTTATTTATTATGATAATATATGAGTTATTGACCTCTCAGAAGGGTGACGACTTGTAGTGTATTCTATAGTATTTTGAGATTCCCGTTTACGGTTCACGGTTATTATAGTCCAGGTGTAAACTTACAAGTGTCGCTAATGGAACGCCTCGGGCCTATCGCGAGTCCTGTAGACTGCTCCAGGGTTTGCGACGCCTTCATCATAATGTTCATTGCACGTTTCTCCAACCTGTTTAAATATATTGCATTTTAAAAGAATTCGCCTAACGGCCGAAATTAATAATCAAGCTTTTTCCAAAATCCTCAGATAGAAAATAAATTTTAAATTTTCTTTACACAAATTTGAATTTCTATTTTTAATTCGTATTCCTAATATTTTGTATTGAGATTGATAATTAATTTCGGCCGATAGAGTATAGACTTTTTGTCTACTTACATCAGAAACATCTATGCAACCTTTTAATTTGAATCTAAAACAAACTTTTCAGGCTAGTGAAACGAAACGTTTTGTTAAAAATTCCTCTTCTGCATCCACTCCCTCTGTCTCCTTTTTTCACCCTTATGCCTATTCTTTTTCGCACTCGCATGCTGCGTAGGTTCTTTGCGATCGCTACACACTCTTCGGAAGCGACCGCGTGACAAGACAGACATGGATAGCACGCACGCTTTACGCACAACGAAAACGTCGGGAATTCTCCAGGACAATTCCAGGAAGGTGGTGAGTGCTGTTTATTCCTTTTTCTCGGTATTCTCCTTTTAGTAGAAGAGCGTCCGGGATATTGGCCTAGACAATAAGCACACTCCCCCGAGACTAGATTCCAGCACTGGCTCGCACATAAACAATGGGCACAGCTACCATTGATTTAAGTTCTCAAAATGAAAAAATTAGAATCACTTACACTTTTTGTATTTTGCTTGTCCTTCTCTGAGTGCTGTCTGTACGGTGCAACATATTTTTCGCTCTCTAAAAGTAATTAATTAATTGAAATTAATCTTTCATTAAATCAATATAATAAAACTAAAATTATATTAAATTGTCTCTTTTCGTTGTATTGAGCATCTGGAGTCTGACAGAAAGTTGAAACCATGGAGTGGTTTGCAAAGAATTTGATTTTATACAATGGCGTCAGTTGTACAACCTTTTCCTGATATGTCTTAAAGGATTTTTTGACATTTTATACTTTAACGTAGGTCTGGTTCTTGATATGCCAGGGCTCTTGGACTAATTATGATTTTTGTATAAAATAAAATAAAAACATTTTACAATAACTGACTTAAAGCTATTACAGCATTTTCTGTGCAAGGAAGGTAGGTGTGCACAAAGAGCACAGAGATATAAACAAAATGATTAATGAAAAATTGAAATAATTAAATAATAAAATATTTACAAAATAATTATAATATATTGTAGAAACATATATAAATAACACTGATAGAAATGATTTATTGTCCATTATTCTAACTAATATTGTAATTTCTAAAGTATTAACAAAGAGGTTTTATCGCAACAAAAATATTTAAGAATACAAACTAATCAAATAAGTGTGCTCGTACGCCATCTAGCAACGTGGAGATAAAGTGTATGTCGAGCTGTGTGGCCGTTGTTTTTAGGAATTAGTCATATATAAATCAAACTGTGAAATTAAACCTAAATACACGTGTCGACTAGTTTGTAGACTAGTCGAATATAAATACAGAATTACCATCAAAGGCGACGCTGCCATGGACCTCGATCTCAAGTAATCCTTAAATGTATTAAGCGAGTTCAAAGCGGCGGGCCCTCGTATAGCTAGCAGTGGGCCGGCTGGAGGTCGGCCAGCGGCGCTCAACCAGGCGGCCGCGGCTCGCATTGTCTCCAGCGCCGTATTCGACGTCGAATTACTGTTGCTTACGCTTACACTGTCTACACTTGAATCTGTCAAAAAATAATGTTAAAAGATCAATTAACAAAAAACTTTTTGTTTGAGTTTCTGTTTTATTACATAAATTCTTTTAGATATAAAGAATCAGGATCAGTTTTTAAATACAAAATTTGCTTTTTCATATTTTACATTGATCATTAAGGTTCAAAATACCAATTAATTTTGCTCTATTTTAATTTAAATCAATAAATATTACGAACTTACAGATGTTAGTTCAGTAGTTACCTATCTTGAGGACTTTGTTTAATATAAAATCAGTTACAAAATTCTGGATAAAAACTTTAAGATCAAATGAACGATCGGGCATATTAAATATTTTATCAGAGATGTCGCTGCTATTCGTTAACAAGTACAAAATTTGAGGTTTAGTAATTAAGAGGATTTTGCTCCGTCGCCCGATAGATGGCACTGCGTGTGAGTGCACCAACACAAATGAATTAATAAGAAATGGTTATATACCAGCAAATCTTCTCTACTACTTGGCGAATGACCTTGGCTTGGTATAATGGAGCGAGTATCCAAAGTAGACTACAATATGAAGAAATAAAGAGCGAGGGAGATTAACACGAGTAGAGACAGTGACATTAAAGTCTCCGGATCTACTTGGAGTTCCTCTGAGAGAATCCATGGAATGCTAAGTTCTCTCTCTTTGTAAGAAGAAATTTTGTATGCCAAAGAATTTTCTAAAAAGCATACTTTTATCTGTATTGGTTAGGTAAAAGAAATACAAATTCGATATTTAGAATTCAGACTCAAAATGCGCGATTTACCACAATAACATACCTTCTTCCAATGCTATCATGTCCATTAGAGTGGTAGGGGACAGAGGGCGGGTGTTGCGATTCAGCAGTTCTTCAAATGCGCTCTCAAGTTTGACCACTCCAGCATTGTATAATTGATTCTACAAAACATTTGATAGAATTCAAATAAAAGTATTATTTTACATTATTTTTTAAATTTTATTAATTACTTATCTTTAATTCTTTTTTTGTTGTGTTCTTTGCAAATGAAGTGCAAGTTTATAGAATAGAAATTCAAAGTGTTTGTATGACCGATTTGAATACAACTCAGCAAAGTACGGACAGGTCGACTTATAAAATGAGTACTTACAATATTTTCTAATTCAACACTTTGTGGATTGTTCTTGTTAAAATAACTTTGGGCTTCAGCTAACTTATCTAGAGCCTGAAAAAAATTAATAGTTATTATTGACTAGGGTTGCTCGATACACATCAATGCATCGAAAATATCAATGTTTCAATTTGATATATCACAAAACATTTATGCAAACTTTCCAATTGATGCATCGCATAAAACATTGATGTATATTTTAAATGAACATCCCTATTATTGACTTTTTTAAGGAACTTACAATATAAAATAAAATTTTCACCAATATAAAAAAAAACATTTAGAAAAAATATAGGTATCTATTATTTATAAAAATGGGAACAAATGAAAAATACTATCTTAATATTTTTTGCATTACTTGAAATTTTTTATGTATATGTACAAATAGGAAAAAGATTAATATTATAAAAAATTTAGAAATTTATAATTAATTTATTATTACAATAGTTGTCTTTTTGTTTTCATTTATTGACATTACTATTTTAATTTATGGTAACACTGTCAGGCGTATTTATTTACCTTTTCTATAAATTGTATTGGCCCATTTCAGTTTATCGGAAGAAATAAATAATATTTTACCTCCAAGTAAATGTTGAGTGATTCAGTAGAACCAGTGTGAGGACCAGCTTGTATAAGGTCTACCAACTCTCTAGACACCATGTAGTAATTGATTACATGGTCTAAAGCCGTTACTGTTCGTTCCATGTCTAAAAATATTAAAGTTATGTTAATAAAGCAATTTATAATGACAATAACTTTTCGAAGCTTATATATAGCTAAAGTAAATAATAAAACAAATAGATCAAATATCAATAACCGAAATTGTTATGTTGATCTATAATAAAAATTTGTACTCCTGGGATGCCCCGTTTTTGTGTGCTGCTGGGATTGCCCCGGTTTTGTAGCACATCAGGGATGTTTACGACGGCCAGAGCAGAGTAGACTGTTTTTATGCCACAATAAGAAAAAGATGTGGATCCCTAGTGCACAGCGTGCGGGACAGTTCCAACAACATTCTTGAAATGATTGCGGGACGACTAGTCTGTGCATATTTAAGTCATAGCTGCCATATTTCTTATGGAATGATGCAGAAATGACTAATTAATTAAGTTTATTCACTTTTTTTTTAAATATTTAGGTAAGTTAGATTAAGTACTAACATAAAAAATAAGTCTGTATGTACTAACAAAGTGAGTCTTAGTTCTTTAATAAGATATACATATTATTATTATTATATTAAAGATTTTGGATTTATTTTAATTTTGGTAAAACAATCTCTTCCAAGCAATCTTTTTATGCAAGTCAATCAACAAAAACTGGTTCAGGTTTTTGCAATATAATAAATTACTCACTGTGATGTATTTGTTGCAGTCTAGCAGTGTCACCATATAAAGGCAGTACAGCAGTCTCCAACTGTTGGAGCCTTTGCTCGCAGGCACCCAGTACGTTGCACACATCGCTGGCAAGCGACGAGCTGCGCTTAGCCGCCGCTTTCAACTCTTGGATATTCGTCATTTCCTGATTATTGTAGAAACGCCCACAAATTGAGTTAAATCTTTTTGCAATAAATGTACTTAGGGTATATACAGAAAATAAATAATAAAAAGAAGATATATTAATAAATTGGTTTTATAGTATATGGAGATGAGAAATTACCCTTTTTAATTTCATTTCGATTTCAAATTTCTTTTCCACTGCATACATTTTGGAGTTTCTCGTTTTTAATACTCGCTAAGTAAATTTAAATTAAATAGGTCAATAAGATAAACCTTACATTACACAAATTAATTTAAAACATAGTAAAGTATAAAATAGCAATACTATTTAATATTTTAAAACATTTTCAGAAAAAATCACAACAAATAACTTATCATAATTCAATCTGTCATTTCTGTAAATTTTTTTCCTCTGTTTTAATTCCATAATGGAAAGGCAAAGGTATTACACCGAACAGCCTTTCATCATTTCTGTCAAGTGTTAAATGTCAGTTATCTGGCTCAAATTATTAAATATAAAATAGCGTTAACCGCACTTGATACTCGACATGCAAACACGCACTCAGTCTAGGACCTAAGTTGTAAATTCATCTTAATAAAACAGTGGATTATATTATCTTGCTAATTTCAAAATGTTGCAAGCATCTCATCATGTATACAGAATTATAATTTTGTTTTTTTTACATAATTAAATTCATTTCTTTTGAAGTAGAAACGTTTGGACCATTTAGTTGTAGCAATATAAAAGTACTCTGTAACTCTGAGAGCGAGATCGTCGACGAATTAGTCCGCATTTTTCACCTAAAGGAGCGCTCTTTTGAACCTGGTACTAGAAGTGACGATGATTGGGATGTTTTATTTTATTAATATAATTTTATTGCTAATAAAAAATACTTTTATATTACGATTTTTTTTATTTGATGGTTATATATTTTGTCCGATTCTTGACAGGAAATACCAACTTGCTTAACGTAATTTTAAATTTATTGTTGGCAACACTGGTTATAAATATTCGAGTGTATGTATCCATGCAGTCAGTGGTGACGAGTCGCGCAACGTCGAGACGTGGCTGTCGGCTGACGTTCGCAGCTTTTACTTGTCACATTTCGTTGTCGGTTGTCTCTCACTTGTGGAAATTGTACCGTTGTTATTTGCCAGACAAATATTCATTAAAACGTTCAATTTTCCTGCCGTTATAAACACAAATAAGCAGTGAGTATTATTGCTATAAGTAACTTAAATATAGTAGTTTTATTAGTTGCTAAAAATATTATAATGTAACTTTCAGAAAATGGACCAAATCGCTAAATTTGTCGAGCCTGGAAAGCAATTCGCAAAGGATTCTATCAGATTAGTAAGAAGATGTACAAAACCAGACAGAAAAGGTATTCATTTAGTCATGTTTAAGAAATTTATCTTATTAGATTAACTTTTTAGTTGGCATTTGGCCACCATACATATATCCCTTTAATTATATATGTGTTAAAATTGAGGACTTGATAATCTGCTACTGCATATAATATTTTTACCACTTGCATTCTTTGTTATGTGTAAAATTAGTTATTTATTTGCATAACAGCTGTTTAGGTTTTGTCATACTGAAGTAATTATTCAGTAACAAAGTCCATTTTATGTTTGTTATATATAGTAGATTTATGTAAGGATACATTTTTTATTTAGTTATTACTATGTTAGATTTAAGTAGGTAGTGAAACACACAAAATATAGGGTGTGTTCCCGATTTTAAAGAAGTTCCAAAATAAGAATGCAGTAAACTATTAAGGTACCACTTCTTGGTGCTCAATTAGATATAATTATATTTCATTTGTAAATTAAATGATGTTCAGTATTTTGTCGTAATTTATTTATGTAAATTAAAATACCTAACATTCTTTCTTAACTTAGAAAATTCACATCAAATTTGTCTATAAATAATGTCTTTTCTAAAAGGACAAATCTGTCTTATATATAAAATTCTCGAGTCCTCGAGTGGTGTGTGTTACCAAACTCCTCTGAAACGGCTCAACTGATTTTCATGAAATTTTGTTTGCATATTGGTTAGGTGTGAGAATCGATCAACATCTATTTTTATACCCCCAAGTGATAAGGGTGACCCACCCCAATTTATTAAAATTTATAAGTCAAAACATTATTTGCCGGGTCATCTAGTAATTTTATAATATCTAATTAAAAATTTGTTCTTTCCAGAATTCCAAAAGATTGCGATTGCAACAGCTATTGGTTTCTGCATCATGGGCTTCATTGGTTTCTTTGTGAAGCTCATACACATTCCAATCAACAACATCATCGTCGGATCTTAAGGCTAGACTAGTTATTTATATATTATCTGTAAGCTCCCAATATCTAAGTTAATTCTCACTCCATCATACAACAAATTTTATTAGAATAAATTATTTCTATTTCTAACCTTTGTTTTAATTATGTAAAAGCTAAGTTGTATCATGAATATAAATAATACAAAGACAAACTAATTAATTAATTATATTCAATATACTCCACAGAAAGAAAACACTTTGTTTCTCCCGTAATATTTGCTTGTAGCCAGATATTGATCTCAGAATTTCACAGATGATTTGTGAAAAACTGTACAAGGGATCTCGCATGGTCTCACTATGATGGAGAGGATAAGCGCGGACATGTTCGACAAAAACAAAAATCTTTTTGTAACTTAGTTTAATTTTAGTAAAAAACAATTATACAATAACGACTTTACATATATACATTATTTAGCTTTCTGTACTATGTGTATATAAAATCCAGGGTTTTCCACGAGCTCCAGGGGCTTAAAGTCTGCGTAGATTCTGTGTTGCGCCGCGGTGTTGCTGAATGCGTCGTCCAGCATCCTGGTGAAGCTGTCCAGCCTGTGCGGGTAGTAGGACAACCGGAACTCACTGGAAGTATAACTATAGTCTAAGATATCTAATAAAACGGGGCGAGAGGAGCGTGCCACTAGTGATTGGTTCTTACGCGAGTGTTCCGCTCCCTTAATATTTGTCAATATAGTAGACGTCATGGATTGAACTACCTATAACGACAGCTTGCTCAGACGTGCAGTTAGCTGCAGACCATTAGACCATTATAAATTACTATTCATTGATATAAATTCGGACGTCACAAAATGTCGGACATTTTAAGCTCTCGTGTCTGTTTACTTCTTTTACAGATAGAAAATAGATTTTGAACTAAGAAAGCCCTTAAAATATTGTCATAGTAGTCAGGATTGTGACCATTCGTAGGCCAAGTGCGCTTTGCACATAAGTGTGTACCTTTTCTCAGTGTTGTCTTCGTCAGGAGCATCGATGCAGTAGTCCAGCGTGACTAGTTCTGGTTTACCCTGCACCACCAGTACCGATGTCCTTATGTCTATTGGGTATTTGCACTGGAATATTATTTACGAGGGTAAGTGCAATAGTTGGAAATTCCCAATCATTGCATTCTACTTAACATGTCAAAAGTACTTTTGTAAAATAAGTATAGATAAAAATGAACGTTTAGAGCTTAGGATTGTCTACTGGAACTAGTGTCGTTGAAATAAATCCGAATTTGGACGAGCTACCCACACTAGCTTCTTTTGTTAGATAAGACAAACGTTCCAGGGTGTAGCAGCTTGACTATAACACACCTGGTGATAAATCGACTTAGATCTCTTGTATGTATAATACTTACAGTGTAATAAATTGATTCTCCTGGAGTAGCGCCGCTGTTGATCATCGCTTCATAATTCCTGTGGTCAATGAACAGCAGACCTCCTGGCCTGAGGACTTTGGCAAAAATTTTTAGACTCATCTTTTGTGTCCTTTGGTCACCGTATTCATCTAATAAGTGGGCGAAAGAGTTTCCGAGGCAGATAATGGCATCGAAGGACGCGTTAGGCTGGAATGATTGGATGTCTTCAGGTAAGGTTTCCCAACTTGCTTCTTCGATCACTGGAAAAAGTCATCATTCTTGAAGTCAAACTAAAGGAACAGAAAATGCTGGTCTATATCTTATTACAATTTTATTGGGGTAAACAAACCCCGCACACGTGGAAGCTTGCTGGGCCCTTTATTTCAGCTTCTTTAAAGTTAAGGGAGTTATCTATTGTCAGTTAGGCGATAAAGACACAGTACTCACAAGTTCTTGATGATCTTGAATCTTCTTTGAGCATGCTCATTACACATTTAACACAATAACACAAATAGTTTAAATAGTTTTTGCTTCAGGTCAAGTCGGTTTTTGTCAGGGAAGGGTCAATTAACTAGCGTTTAGGAGATATAGCACTCACAGGACTCGGGATATTATCAATCAATAATCACAGGACCAATATCGCGCGCGCCCGCAGATCCAACTGAACTGTCACGACTGCGGCGGCGCCACTAACACCTCCGCCCGCGCAAGCAACCCCCCTTCGCCGTGCTTGCGTCGGTCATTCAAAAATATATTGAACATTTATTATTTTTAAAATAAAAGAAGTGAAGGTGGTTCCTTCTGTTGTTGAAAAGTGGTCACCGACGCCTATGGGCTTCGGCAATACTAGAGAGTATCTGTTGTTTACCGATGGATTGTCTTTTTAAAAAAAATAGAGTAAGAAGAGAGCGTCAAGACAGGAATGTTACGGTTTTATCGAAATTAAATTCCGTGGCGTTGACCAGAGCGCATCAAAAGCAAGCAAAATCTCGTAAGTTTTTAACTGACAAATTTAGGGAAATGACTAACCCCATTCATCGTATCTGATGTTTCTCCTCTTCTCCCATCTGGCTTTTAACGCGTGTTTTAACATTTTGTCAGACGCATCAGTTGATACCACTTTGAAACCTTCATCGAGCAGCATCATTGAGTCTACACTGCAAAAAATTAAAAAACTTTTAAAACCCCATTTTCGCAAAATCCATTTTCGTCTCGTCTCCTTTAATGATCAATGAGATGATAATAAAAATATTCGTTGAATTAAATGAAGTTTGAGTTTGATATATCTTACCCAGTCCCGCAGGCCACATCCAGCACTCTAACACAGTCATGCTTCCTTAGGAACCCCGTTAGGAAGTTCTTATAGTTCTGGATTCTCTGGTTGCTGTCGACAGTGCACTTCCTCCACACTCTCGTGGCTTTACCATCAGCGTACTGATCTCTCACTAAAGGTATACCATGGGACCGAGAGTAGAATATTTCAACAGCTGACATGGTTTACTGAAAGAAAAGTCTCATCTTGTAAATTGTTGATATATACAAACATTACAATAAGCAAGGAATGCAAGTGACAACATTAAATTTCTCTACCTGTGATAACAGTAGCGGGGTTGGGGTAGGGGCTGGTAGGTGCCCTAGGTGGAGATCTCTCTATCTCGAGCGTGACTCATGCCATGCTTGAGAGTGAGAGATGCTGATGGTCGACTTCTGCGAAGCTGTAATCTCGCAGGAGGCCGCGGAGCGGGAACACGTAAGTGACGCCTCTGCAGACCCACGCCACTGAGCTTGATTGGGAAGGGGCAGGTGGCGTTACGCCTACAGTGTCACAGTTCTTTGCGTAAGCGTTCATGTAGCGTCTCCTTACAGCGGAGGTAAGGTACCGTTGGTTTTAGTGGGTATGCCTTGAACCGTCGCTCGCTTTTTGCAGGAGGCATCAAGGAGAGCCCCACATAACCTCCCGCTCGTCGGCGGGGGTTATGTATAAGGTCGCATTTCCAACGAAAAAAAAGGAACTGGTAGGGACGATCTAGGGAGTATACTAAACTTTTATATCTGGCGCGTGGATAGACAGGCTTTACTTTAGTGTCCAACTACACAATAGTAATACTCCTGGTATTAGGACGGCAATGCGGTTGGAGGCGTTATTCTTGGATGGTTTTGGGCGTTAATTTTTGTAAGCCGGAGCGCCTCGATGGCTGACGCCAGCACTGTGTCGTAAAAAAGAAGTAGCAGTTTGGTCTACATGTTATTTACAATTTACATAAATCCTTTATGTAGCTAAAGAATTAATTAAAAAAAAGGTATTTGTTTGCAAATGACGAGCGAAAGTTTACACTTTATGAATACGATAGGTATTTTTATATACCGAACTGAGAACAGTTTGAACCTTATAGTATGACGATAATGTAGAAAAACGGTAAAGGGTGAAATAATGTTATCGCTCCTATAGATAAAACCTTCAAAACAACATTGTCTTGAAGTTGATGGACTCGATCACAAAATGAATCGCCGAATTTGATGTTCACGCATAACTTTACAACGAATGCCGCAAATTGAATAATTCTTTTTTGTTGTCCGTTATTTTGACAAGGTCTGAATATATGTTTTTTTATAGAGGTTCCATATTTTCTATGTTAAATTAATGAGCGGAATATTTCTCTTCACAAAAGTATAGAATTAAACATATATGTATACGACGTTTTCCAACACATTAGTTCAATCCCCGGCAACGCTAATTATTCTTATTATCTATACATACATAGGAAAAACTATTGACAAATATACGTCAAGATAGTTCAATCTACGAAGACCCACGATCCACTTATTATTTTCTCATATAGTAGACACGTACGTAAAATAACAATATAAACAAACATACGTGTAGATAGTTCAATCCACGACGACGCATGATATTATATTTACATAGATTACTTGTGCCAGGTGCTGTCATGGATTGAACTATATATCGGAGCATAGTAAAAGATTATCGATTAATCGAATCGTTATCGTTGTCTATGGCGTTGGAGTGGGGTAGTAGTCACTTCCGTTGTTTTGACAGTCTCTACCCTCGACCCTTCATATGCGATCGACAGGCTAACTGAAGTCTTAGTCGTGCGCGGTCTCCCAAGAAGTGAAGTAGTGTCTGAATAGTGATAGTGTTGTGCAGTGTTGTGTTACTGCTAGGAGTGCTGTCCAATCAAGGTCACGTGAGTACCTCACAATGTAATTGCCTGGTCTTGTGTTAGGTTTGGTTTATGTGTTTAACTTTGGGTTTAAACAGAGAGCCTAGCAGTGGAGGCGAGTGTCGTGATCACTTAAAGGAGCTCCTTAAACCTACACCTTGGTCACAAGTCCAAGGCACTGCTTAGGTTTCTCTCGTAATTGTTAGAGATCATATTTGATCATTTATCGGTTCAGTAGAAGTATCTACGTTGCGTTTACCCAATATTCCATTCAATACCATCACCCCTTTTAATGTTCCCCAATATTCCCCTATCTCCCTCCTTCCATCTCCTTTCACATCGTTTTAAAATCCCCGACATATATATACATACATACAAAGAAATAACCATAAGAACAAACATACGTCTATGGGAGTACAAAAAAATCTGCCAAAAAGCGGAGCATCACGCAGACAAAATCGCGCGTATCGTTTATATTAATCTATTATCGCACTAGCGCGGTAATGTAAATTAGACGCGCTCGCGTGTGTTATGGAGCTGTTTACGTTCACAAAAACCACTTTACGAGCAATTTTAGAGACTCGGCGAAATTCTGACTAACGTTTCATATTGTAAAGTATACATTACTTGCATGTTAATACAAATACACTGTTTAATACATAATAGTCCCGAAATGATAAATCCACGAGCACTTACTAGAATGATGCAACAACAATGCGGAGTGAGACGCGCGGCGCGTCGGCTCCCTCCAGCCTCCTGTCCTCGCTAATTACTACTGAACTCACTGGCGAATCATGTTCTATATATACTAATGTCATGACTTTGTTTTGTGGTAGGGCAACCGCGATAATTTAATATTTCTTCTGTTCGTGACAATCAAGCGGAGATGCGCGCTATTCTTTGGACTAACTGGACTGGTGTTTAATATACTATACAGGATGCATTTTTGAGACAGGTCAGTAAGGGCAGGTACCTTAACCGTTATAGTTGTAAGACAACGTTCCTAGGAGACCATCCATTCTTTTTTAAGACATGCTTTGGACCAATCCAGAAGTGACATAAAAGGCGCGTTCCACTAAGCGATCTCAACGCCCCAAACGCTCATTTAGCCGATCCACTTGTCGATCGCGGGCGTTGGGGTCGCGGCGAAAACATCATTAATGATGTCATGACTTGAGCTCACGACGACCCATGTCAAATCGTGGGTCGTTGTGAGCGTTGCAAAATTTGCAAAAAAAACAACAAAAATGGCGATGTAAATAACTTAATTTGATACGGATAGAGATTTATTATGTTTCTGTTTCATATTTACATAAAATAAATTTTAGTTTCAATTAAATTATAAATATAAAAAAATCAAGCAGTAAAAAATATGAATATAAATTAATTTAACTTCTTGAAACTATTGCTTTATAACTCGCCATTTGAATTATTTACGTTAACGCTCAAAACGCTCAATTACCCGTTCCACTTGGGTTAAGGATCGTAACGCTCGCGAACAAGTGGAGGATAAGGTCATGTAAACATCATCTTAGACGAATAGTTGGTAACTCGAGACTAACATACGAGGAATTCAGTACAGTTTTAACACAGATCGAATCCCATGTCCACCGATCCAAACGACCTTTCACCCCTAACACCAGGTCATTTCCTTATCGGCCGACCGATGCTCCAGGCTGCGAAAATCTGGCTGACGTCTCGACACCACACCTCAACCGCTACCAACACATCGAGCAGCTACGTCAACACTTGGCAACGATGGGCAAAGGAGTATGTCCCTGGCTTACAAGAAAGAACAAAGTGGAAGTCACATCAAGGTGACCTTGCTGTGGACACCTTGGTACTCGTTAAAGACGACAACCTACCTGCTCTCAAATGGAAGCTTGGACGAATAACCAAGAAAAACCGCGGTCGTGAGCGTGGGCGTTGAGATTGCTTAGTGGAACGCAGGGCAAGTATAAACACGAAGAACATTTTGAAATCCGAAAGTATTTTTGTGAACCTATTCAAATTAGTATCACGTAAATCTGTGTGATAAAAGCGTAAGTATTAATTAAAACTAGTCGACGCTCCAGCTTCGCTGGGCCAAAATATTTTTAAATCACCAACTTTTTTTGACTTCCAATTTAAATGAAACTTATCCTGCATTTAAAGCTATAGCTACAAGAATACAATTGATAACATTTTATTTTTTAACACATGTTATTATGTTATATGAAACTAGAAGAAAAATAAATGGACACACAGTTTTCAATTTTTTAAAATATGAGCTCGGTAATGGTTAAAATCAAGTTTTAAATTTAATCTATTCTAAAAAGATGTAAACGCCAAATGACGTCATATATACGGTTGAATAGCGATATGTCTTTGCTTAAACGTTATGTGACGTCATCACATGTTTTAATTTTTTTTCTCAGAAACGAATGAACAGAAAAATGAGGTATTCTTTTAAAACTGAGGGAAGATAAATAAAGAAATCATAACCAATTTCATAGAGTAATTTTTACGATGCACAAACAAAAATACAAATCGATATAGACTGCTGACGGAAGACACAGAAGTTCTGGGGGTGTGGGCGGCTACACAGACACAATGATCCGCCTTGGGAACTCCAGGCGGAAGTGCTACTGCTACCGGGGGAGCGAGGAGCTCTGATTAGGGCTCAGACCCAGCAAGCTCAGGTTCGACTATGGAGTTCTTAGGCAATTTGAGACCGGTCTCGTTCAGTCTCTTGTCTCATGAAAGCAATTGTTGTCACATAATAAAAATAATCCTAAAATCTTTTTGTAACTTAGTTTAATTTCAGTAAAAAAAACAGTTATACAATAACTACTTTACGTATATACATTATTTAGCTTTCTGTACTACGTGTATATAAAACCCAGGGTTTTCCACGAGCTCCAGGGGCTTGAAGTCCGCATAGATGCTGTGCTGCGCCGCGGTGTTGCTGAACGCGTCATCCAGCATCCTGGTGAAGCTGTCCAGCCGGTGCGGGTAGTAGCACAATCGGAACTCACTGGAAGTAGTTGAAGTTATTTACTTAGAGGATAGGCGTACCTTTCACATAGGGGTCAACTTTTTGTATTACGTATGGCTGAACGGATTTCAATAAAATTTAGCGCATGGATACTTTATAACCTGGATTAACATACAGTCTACTTTTGCTATGACGTTAGTTTTAAAATTCAATATATTGATATATTATAATACTTCCACATCACTCCACTGGTCATTGTTATTATATATCGTGACGTCACGTCAAGCGCGCCAAAATTTATTACTCAAAAAGAACACAAACAGTTCACTTACATTGAGAATTACTTATAAATATTAACTTAGTACCTAAGTACATAATTAAAGTAAAAAAGGTGTCACAATTTAGTAACGAATTAAAAATATTGTGGGTAGTTACAGATTATGCAGTAATGACTTACAAACTAATTATATAGGAGAGAGGTTACATTAACATAAACTGCGAGGTTTTTCGTATGTAGTCAATAAGTAGGTTTTTAAATATAGGGAAACTATTGCTATCGACAATTTTATCTGGTAATTTATTATATAACACCACTCCTTCAAACAAAATATTCTTTTTTCCATAATTGGTTCTAAATTTAGGTAGTAACAATTTATTTCGTTTTCTTACATAGTGTATGTTTGTTATTTTTGGAAAGTGTAATTGAGAGTGTAAGTTATTTGTTGTTATTTTTCTAATGAGGATACAAGTTTTAAGTGCGTTTTTGCATTTAAATTGCCCTTTAGTCTAATATTTAGTTTTTATGGCGCAGAATAATTTTGTTATCAAATATACTCTCATATTCCCAATTAATTAATATTCTTCTATAAAATTATTTCGACGAAAGTCACTTATTTCTGTAACTCCTGAACCGGGTTAGTTGACCCATAAATGTTTACCTCTTCTCTGTGAGGGGACCGTCGTCAGTGGCGTCGATGCAGTAGTCCAGCGCGACGAGCTCTGGCTGGCCGCGCACTACCAGCACCGATGTCTTGATGTCGACTGGATACTTGCACTGCGATATTATATTAACATTACTTACTACGGTTTATGGTAATAGTCACACTTTGGATTTACGATCGAGAGAGAGAGAGAGAGAGATATACTCAGTCAGCTTCAAACAAAATTACTGACTGAATATTTAACATGTCAAAGTATTTTATGTAAATACATTACAGCCTGGATTATCCGAACCCTCAATTATCCGAACGTTGACTTAGTTTATCAGAACGTTAGCGCAATTCGTGTTGTTTTTCTTTGATCTTATCCCAAGGTACCCACATTTCGATTATCCGAACCTGTCTCGATCCCAATTAGTTCGGATAATCGAGGTTCTGTTTGTACTAGATGTTTTTTTCTAAGTGAAAACCAGCGATTAATACATAATACTTACATTGTAATAAATAGAATGTCCCGGAGTAGCGCCGCTGTTGATCATCGCGTCGTAATTCCTATGGTCAATGAACAGGAGACCTCCTGGCCTGAGGACTTTGGCAAAATTTTCTAAGCACATTTTTTGGGTTCTTTGGTCACCGTATTCATCTAATAAATGGGCGAAGGAGTTTCCGAGGCAAATGACGGCATCGAAGGACGCGTTAGGCTGGAATGATTGGATGTCTTCAGGTAAAGTTTCCCAACTTGCTTCTTCGATCACTGGAAAAGAGTAAAGGAATCTTAAGTATATAATTTTATTTTCGGAAAGATCTAAAATGTCGTCGTATTAGATCTCATATTTGCGGTGTATTCAAAATGAAAATTTTTCTATTATTTAATGGATAAGTTTCCAATTTTTTTTTATATATATTAATAGTAAAAATTTAAGTAAAATTAAACAAAAAATTTAAAGAATCATTAAAATATCTCAACAAATGAAAAAGTTATGGGACTTTCATGCGGCAGATCCGCGTGTGACGTCACTTCACCTAGTCGACGCGGCGCGTATACACTTAGAATGTATACATTCATAAGCGTGCTGTTATAAGTGCCACTCGTGTCGTGTTTTGTTTATTATAATAATGGCTGAGGCTAAAAATATGCCCACAGCATTAATATATATTAATATAGTGCTGAAATAAAAACTACACTACTTATAAATAATCAACAAACATCTACAAGCAAGTTCGTAAAACATCTACAAGCAGTGCAAGCGCTCTGGAGCGACGATCTCGACTATAGGTGAAATGACGTCAGAGGCCCACAACCGTTCCGTGTTGAAATACTTAAATCTTTTGATTGTGTTTTTGATCTATATTTCAATTCTATTAAGTTAAATATAGTATTATCAACATCATGAAACTTGTCCATTTGATAGGTTTTAAGTAAAAATATTTATTAATTAAAACTTATGTTGTGGTTAATAAAGTTCTAATATAAACTCCCATCTCTGATATTTAATAATGATTTGAAAACTTTGACTGAAATTTAATCAAAATAAATTCAAAAAATCTTTAGATCGATATTTAGTAGCTAGTTTCAACTTACCCCACTCATCATATCTGATGTCTCTCCTCTTGTCCCACCTGGCTTTTAACGCATGTTTTAACATTTTGTCGGAGGCATCTATTGATACCACTTTGAAACCTTCATTAAGCAGCATCATGGAGTCTACCCTGCAAAACGCGAGCAAACCAGTTTTCAAATTTCCGTTTCCAAACTAAAAACTAGACAAAAAATAATTAATATAGTCTGTATGTCGCGTTTTCACGCCAAAACTACTGACTCGATTGAAATAAAATATAGTATACAGATAGTGTAAAGCCTGAGAGTGCGCCTAGTCTACTTTTTAATGTGAAAAAGGGTTGTAACCGGTTGAAAGGGGGGGATGAAAATTTGTATGGAAACATGTAAGGTTTTTGTGTATGTTTTATAAGTTTGCGACAAGAGATATGTATGTGTCTTATTTGTAAAACGACGAAGATGATGGCTTCAGTCAGCGTCAGCTTGCGACTTCTTCGCGATTTATTGGATTAAGGGTCAGTTTTCTGATAAACTTTCAGATCGGATCGGATCGCAACGGAGCAATAAATCGCTAAATTTATTAATTCAAAAAAATATTAGAAGTATATTATTTGTTTATCGATATTTTTCTAGACATAAAGCGAGTCTATTAGTTTATCTAGTTAAACAAAATTGACAGCATTTTCAGCTTATTGACTAAACTATTTAGACTTGTGTTCTTGGGTTGCGCTAAATATTATATCATACCGATACAGCTGATAAATGGTTCAAACGTATTTTGGTTTAATAAAATCGAAAAGTATTAAAAAATCGTTCACTATGGCATAAGTTCTAAAAGTAACTTCGGGAAAATACTGATGAGCGTTTTCAGTAGCAGAACATGTTAATGTTATGCCTGTATGGTTTCCACAATGCATTGTTTTATTATTCCCCCACACTTCGGTGCCCTCTCCCTCCCTTGTTTACTTTTACATTTTGAAATTTGTAATATCTTTTTTTTAATGATAGATAAGGGACAAACGAGCAGACGGTCCACAAACGGACGATCGACAAAACTAGAGGGTATCTCTTGTTTTGTCGATGAGTTGCCTTGAAGATAGAGTGAGAAGGGGGAGCGAAGAGAATACTGCTGCGGTTTCAATGGACCCCGAGTAAAAACCCGCTGTCCCCTGGAACCGCAGCAGTAATGGGATGGGAGAAGGAAGGGTAGCTCAGGCCCACATGCGGCTCAACCGGAACGCGTCAAAGACACTTGGCGGTCCGATTCAAATAATACAAAAACTTTATTCGTATTTTTTTTGTATAATCTTAGATTCAAGATTTAATGATAGCAGTGATAGCCTAATAGTTAAGACGTTTATGATATCGGGAGGTCGAGTTCGATCCCCCACACAGGCAAACACCTTTGACTTTTCTGAGTTATGTGTGTTTTAATAAATTAACTATCACTTGATATAACGAGGAAGGATAACAATGTAAGACAAAAACTAATCTACAGGTATTGAAATAGTCTTGAATACGAAATGATTTATTTTAATAAGTTTAGGGTTAGGTTAGGGTTATAGACTAAGGGGTAAATAAGGAACAAACGAGCAGATGACGTTCAATAAGAGAATGTAAATTCCAATATTGAATTAAAAAAAAAAATTTTTGACTGACTGAGACGGTCCACCTGATGGAAAGTGGCCACCGTCGCTCATGGACATCGGCAAAACTAGAGGGTATCTTTTGTTTTGCCGATGCGTCCAAACTAGAGGGGAGTGTGTAAAGTGAGGAGGGGGATCAAAGAGAAGAATGCTGCGATTTCAATGGACCCTGAGCAAGAACCAGGTGTTCATTTGAACCGCAACAGTAATGGGATGGGATAGAATTTCTGTCAACTTTTTAAATATGAACAAGTAATTATAAAGAAATTTTATTGATTTTTTACACTTTGTGTTATATTATTAAAATTTAGTAGGGATACCTAATTTTCTCCAGTAATAAAAATAGGCTATGTGAATCAGGGATAATGTAGCATTATAATGGTGAATCAATTTTTGAAATCGGTCCAATAGTTTTTGAGTTTATTTAACATACAAATATTTCCTCTTTATAATATTTGTGCAAATTTCTCGACTCATGTAAACATATTCAAAACAATAATGTAGATAATTACGTGATAGTTGATTGAGTTACATAAGTAATAACTTGAGGTCATCTCGTATCTCAGTTGCTACTCACTATATAAACATAATTATTTATGTATATCATTGCTACATACGTTTCATATATTTTTTTGGTGGTGATGACACGATAGTTATATACTTATCTGAACTCTACTTACAATTTACTTATAATTTACTAGTCGACCCTCGCGACTTCATGGCCGTGATTAACCGTTCCTATGGGTCGTAGCGAGATGAATAATAGCCTTCCTCGATAAATGGGCTATCTAACACTGAAAGAATTCAAATCGGACCAGTAGTTCCTGAGATTAGCGCGTTCAAGCAAACAAACTCTTCAGCTTTATATATAAGTAAGTAAATATCTTACCCAGTCCCGCAGGCCACATCCAGCACTCTAACACAGCCATGCTTCCTCAGCAATCCCGTCAGGAAGTCCTTATAGTTCTGAGTTCTCTGGTTGCTGTCGCCCACGAACTTCTTCCAGACCCTAGCGGCTTTGCCATCAGCGTACTGGTCCTTCACACCTTCTGAAGGTATACCTTGGGACCGGGAGTGAAATACTTTATCAGCTGACATGGTTTACTAGAAGAAAAGAAAACACATCATGTTACATATTGAGGTAACAAAACATTATCATACATAGACACTAGCCGTCTGTCAGTCCGTCTGTCTGTCACAAGGCTGTATTTCATGAACCGTGATAGCTAGACACTTGAGATTTTCACAGATGATGTATTTATGTTACCCCTACAACAACAAACAGAATAAATATTAAAGGGGTCCCCTTTCCCATGTAACAAACGTGATTTCAACAAGTTATTTTGCCAAACATTGGTACAGAACCCTTCGTACGTGAGTGCGACTCGCACTTGGCCGGTTTATTTTGATTTTCCTAAACTTTTCTCTTAACAAATCGCCGTACTGTATTTAATTTTAGTCACTTGCAATTTAGTGGCCATTCATTAATTACGTAAAACGTTTTAGGGGGGGAGGGGGTTCGACCAAGTCTTATTTTTTCTCACAAGGGAGGGAATGACAGTTCTTACGTAAGATTACAAAAAATACTCATAATTAAAATTATACTTTAAAAAAGCGCAGGCAACTCAAAATCAAAACACTGTCAATAACTAGCGAAAATAGTCTTACGTAATAAATGAATGGCCTCTTACAGGTTTACCAAGGCGACTCAGTTTTTATGCTAAGCGAGTCCCTAAATTGTTATTTAATGAGGTTCGCAGAATTTTAACTGCACACGGGAACGATACGATGTGCGCAGTGCGATTTCTTCCCTACTAATATTATAAACGCGAAAGTTTGTAAGAATGTATGGATGTATGTTTGTTACTTATTCACGCAAAAACTTTACAATAATATAGCTTATAGATCAGAAGTGTGAATTATCCAAAATATAGCGGGTGAAACTGCGGGGCGCAGCTAGTGGATATAGATTTTATATATTTTACAAACGTTTATTTTTCCTCAATATTTTCCTGAACGATTTCACTACGGGCATTCCAGTCAAGATTCTGACTTTTAATGAGTTTACCTGGAAAAATGGTTTTAAACGCGTAATCTCTTGTCGCTTAGTAAACACTAAATACGTTATAATGTTCAAAAACATAATATATGTACAAATGTAGACGACAAACAAACTGCAATGCGGATAAACATTCTTTGTAATTTTTTTTACAAACTTCTACAAAGATAGATTAGGGTGGATGTACCAGTGTCAAACCAATTAACAATAGCTTTTCACTTGGAATTGTTATAACATAATATAGTTTAAGCTTTTACCAGTACTTCTTATTTTTTAATATTTATTATCTATTTAAAATTTATAATTTTAAAAAAAATCATTTAAAATTCTTTTAGTTTATGTATTATTTCACAAAGAATTCCAAAAACTAGAATGTACCCTTCGTTGACCAGAAGGTCCCAGTTGTTGACAAGATTTGTACCAGACGTTGACCAGTTTTTAAAACAAAGTTAATTAAAAATTACGTATAATAAAAGAAGCATGTTTCTTTAAAATCAACTTTATTAATTATAAGGCATCAGAAGAGATCAAAAAATTATAATTTTTAGTCTTAGTAATCACAATAGACCCACTTAAAACTAAAATGGCACATTTTTTTATAACACAATAACAATTAGGTATAGTTAATTTATTTTAGGCCACTTATATACGAGTAATCATCCATACTTATATAATAAAAAATGCGAAAGTAACTTTGTATGTCTGTCTGTCTTTTATGCCTAAACCACTTTTGGACATACAGACAATCGAAAACATTATGCAGCAATCCAATAGGAGATTCCAAGAAGACCTTGGTTTTTTTCCATCAAAATGAGGTTCGTTGGGTCACTCCAGTACATCTTTAAAAATTGAGAATCCGAGATCATTCATTGTGTGAATGTTTTTTTTTTTTTTATAATAGATAAGGCGCAAACGAGCAGATGGTCCACCTGATGGAAAGTGGCAACCATCGCCCATGGACATCAGCAAAACAAGAAACACTCTCTCGTTTTGTCGATGCGTTGCATCCCCGAAGATAGAGTGGGAAGGGGGAATGAAGAAGAAAAATGATGCAGATTCAGCGGACCTAGGCAACAGCCCAGAGTCCACTAGACCAACAGCATTAATGGGATGGGAGAGGGTAAGTCTGGCCCACATGCGGCTCAACCGGAGCGCGTCTATGACACTTGGCGATCGGATTCGCATGCTGGTGGTCGCAAGCCAGTCGGGGAACAGATCCCCTACCACCAAGGGTGTGCTGGGTTACTCGGCTCTTATGAGATGCTCTCCCAGCGGCAGAGGGGAATAGTATTCAAACTCGTCCCCTCACGGGTGAATGTAGGTCACATAGGAATGTAGGACGAAGGCACAATTTCACATTTGTTTTTTTCTTGCCCAAAACTTTTCTGTAAACTATATGCTCTCCCTTCTTCAATCCCTCGCCCTATTAATGATAAATATTTCCTTCAATTAGCGTTTTGTTCGTGTTATGTAAAATTTATGTGTAAATTTATTAAGTCTAACAAAATTAAACTGTAAATAGTATATATATTTTTTTTTTTTTTAAATGCAAGCTACTTTTTTTTTTGGTGTTGAATAACAAATATTGTTTTGTTGTAGATTGATTAAAATGGTGGAGTCCTATGATTATAAAGGAAGTCTTTTAAAATTAAATCTCCGATTCACCGGTCAAACTCCACAAGTATGTTTTGTCCTCACTACGTGACATTGGCAAAGTACCCTGTGCATGTCTATTGTGCACAACTAGAACGTTTTGCGGTTAGTGACGTCATGTCAGTTACGTGACATTTGTTAGTGTTAAAGCGAGAAAATTCAAAATCACTTAAAACTTTTTAAATAAAATATTTTTTTTAATGGTAAACAAGAGTCGTTAATCAAAATAAAAGCAATTACGAACATTTTGGTGGTTCAAACAAACATACATTAACATGAATATGAAACCTATATTTTATCAAGACCTAACCAATGACACTCCCAATTAGTAATTCGTATAATTAAAAAAAAATCGCCACGTGAAGTGTCACAAATAAACAAACATACATTGTTACAGGCTGATCAATATTATTTCGTCATTCCGGATCCGTCAATCAAGTTCAACGTCAGCGCGATATGATGTAACAGTTACCGTGCGAGTCATCACTCATCAGTCAGCCAGTCAGGCGAGCTCGAGATAAGACGAGTTTAAGGAAATAAACAAACGTATTCATTAATAAACTGATTGTGATAAAATTTTGATGAGAATTATTTTTCTTCGTATTGTTAATTATGATGTTGGCAACACTAATAATTTGATTAGCATCCTGTTTCTTGATCTTGATACGACTGATATGGGTAGCGTCCTTTACAAAATAAATACGCCATCACGACAGAATAATCAGGGATTACATAGCGAGTATTCTAGGAGTAACGCTGAAGCTCTGAGTCTAAAGTATAACCTCAGGAGGATATTATAGTCAAGCCGTCATAATGTTGTCTGCGCATAGAGTACTACAACTTTTTCTTTTTATTAATTAACTTAGTAGTCTAGTCTTATTAGGGTCTCATAGTTTAGTTTTTATCTTACAGTAGAATGCCGATTATCCGAACGCCGATTAACCGAATCGCCAATTATCCGAATCGGTCCTAAGCTTAGTATAAAAATTAAAACCAAGTAATTTTTGTTTTATTTTGTAGTAACAAGTTGGAACTCCCTGGAGTCCATTATGTTTTGTTTTCTTTGCTACTGTAGAGGTACTATTATTGTTGTGAACAACTTTATATTTTTGCTATAGTAGGGGAGGCTATGATGCTAAATGGGGATTTACTCTACCGTCTTAGGGACATATAACATTTTGTAGATTAGATGATAGTTATAATAAAAGGTTATTAACGTTTCCCATTTTAATGTTCCGAAAATCATCTATTGCTTTTCAAAAATTGTAAAATTACATGAAGATAATTAGCCAGATGTCAGATATTGTTTGTTAAGATGGTCCGACTTACCACTGATATCACGGTATGTTCATCTACCGACTTGAGTTGTGGGGGTTGCCATCTAGAAGGGTAGAAAAAAAATGTATTTAAGCGCCAGATATTCAGAGGGGATATTAAGTGATACATACATACATAAAATGACATGAATGCGTTGTTTTGCGAGTATCTGTGATGATGTTATGACGTCGGAAAGCGGTGTGGTGATGGTGCGAGCTCGTCCGCGGTCCGCCACGCCGAAATCGTCAGATTTTCAAAATACACGCATTCTATCATGCAATTAACCCACCATACCTTAATCAGACGCGCTCGAGTAAATCCAAAAAATTCCCTCTTGGGCTCCCATACTATCAAGGCCTGGGTTGCAACTTATCGTGATCGAGATGTTCAAGTGAGCGTTTCTGTTCATTTTTCTTTATGACCAGTCTATATCCGACTATCCTGATCTACCCCGGCCCCAATTAATTCGGATAATCGGCGCTTTTTTTTTTATTATTATTATTTTATTAGGTTCACTTACACTAATACATTTAATAAAATAACATTCTAGGTCTATAGCTAACTAAGTGTAATGATTAATTAAAAGTAAACACCACATGCAATATATGATAGTCTAAGTTTTTAGGTTTAAAGATTCTAGGTTACAATGATATCAATGTTACATTTTTTTTTAAACAAATGAAGTGTATCAGAGTAGATGTCGACACGATCTGATATGCTATTCAGTAAGTTGGACAGTCGTGGGATTGGAGAGTTAACACCAAAGACAGTTCGACAGTTCGTTCTTCTGTATATATAAAAATGAATTGCTGTTAGTCTTACTAAAACTCGAGAACGGCTGGACTGATTTGGCTAATTTTGGTTTCGAATTATTTGTGGGACTCCAGGGATGGTTTAAACGGTGAAAAATACTAAAATGTTTTTTTATAAAACTTTTACCTATAGTTGAATCACTTTCGCTTTCCCTTAGAAACTATTCCTACTTGTGAAACATTTGACGTTCGTCCCGCCGTTTAGAAATCAATTAAAAAGAATACTTTTGTATTGGTTGGTTGGCGATGTATTGTAGGTTTGGCGTGAAAGCGCGACAGACAGACAGACAGAGTTACTTTCGTATATGGGTAAGGATAAAATTAATCATAAAAATAGACAGCACGCTTGAAACTAGGTACGTTTTTACCTATTATTTTTAGTTTAAAAAAAAACTTATTTTTCCGAATAATATTGTTTTCTTAATTTTTTTATAGCTTGCGCCGTCTTTTAATCAAACACAACAGACTAAAAATTTTAATATTATAACCCATAAAATTTGACTTACAAAATCTTTGGATTACAGTTTCAAAATATTTTCCAAATTTGAATTAGAAATAAATTCTAAATTTGAATTAAAAATAAAATCCATATTTGAATTAAAAATAGATTCCAAATTTGAATTAAAAATAGATTCCAAATTTGAATTAAAAATAGATTCCAAATTTGAATTAAAAATAGAATCCATATTTGAATTAAAAATAGATTCCAAATTTGAATTAAAAATAGATTCCAAATTTCAATTAAAAATAGAATCCATATTTGAATTAGAAATAAATTCTAAATTTGAATTAAAATTAAATTCCATATTTGAATTTCTCATACAATAATTTAAATTTGAAATGTATTTTCAATCTGTAATCCAAAGATTTTGAATAGAGATTGAATATTAATTTGCCCGATAGATTAACAAACATCATTAACATTGAATTTAAGTGTGAATACATTAATGCGGTTCTGAGCAGTTACACAAACATGATGTGCACCACTATCACAACAGAGTCAAGGTAACAACAATTTTTGAAAAAAAAAAAAAAACAACAATTAATGAAAAATTATATGTCACACACGATGTTTCATAACAAGTCTTTACAAATAACTATTATTAAATATAACATCACATCTGTCAGCAACTCTTTTAGCCCAAAAGTCAGCATAAGTAATCAAATCCCTAGACTGGATTAAGATTGGTTATTAATTTCTGCTGTTACATACTTTACTCTCACTTCCGTGTTTCAAACTTTCACACCCTTCAAATCCTCATATCAACAAAAATAAACCCCCTAACCCCCTATTAGTGCATACGCAATACTTGAATAGCTGAATTCTTCAAAATGACAGAATTAAATTTGATTAAATTTTTGTATGTATGACCACCTACCATTAAACAGATGCTGACATTTTAAATGATCTCATATACCATAAAATAAGTACAGCTATACAATAAGTATAATTTAAAAACTAGCATTTCCTTTTGAATATTCCTCAAAGTCTCCATAATAAAAAACATATACATTTAAATGAAAATTGTACATTATAATGTTTCTCTAACTTATTGCTTCTCGATCGACATATCCACTTACGTTTCATTGATTTTTTAATTAAAAAATGCGGACAAGATAATCCCTTTCCCTTATTTGTTTAAACAGACATAGCTACCGGCACGTGAGTATAGGTTTGACCTTGAATGCGCAGAAGTCACTATTAGGGGAGAGAGTAGCGCAGATCGCGGCTGCTACGTCACGAATGGAACTGCCAATACAGGCGCAACATTCCCCCCTACTTTATCTCAAACGTACACTTATGTACCGTTTGCTATATTACTATTTGTTTGTATATATGACGTCATTCGGCGTTTACGTCTTTTTAGAATAGATTAAATTTCAAAATCGATTTCAACCATTACCGAGCACACATTTTGAAAAATAAAAAATACGTGTTCATTTATTTTTCTTCTAGTTTCATATAACATAATAATATAGATATGTTACAAATATCAAACGTTTTCAATTATGAATATTTTACACTTCATATCTTAATATATATAGTCATTTTATAAGGTCTGGAGAAAAACAAAGATTAGGTCAGTTGTAAAACAACATAGCTATCTTAAATTATGAAAACATTTGACATATAAGATAATGACGCCTTTATCAGCGTTTGTTACAATTGTAACATTTCTATTCATTGCGCAATCACAATCAAATTGTGACGTAGTTGTTATGAACTCCGGAAATAATGGATATCCGACTTTGTTGAAATCTCACTGAATTTCGGACAAGGATTTAGACATTACTTTTGCTAATAACTTCATATCCATAACTGGAATAATATAATTTATAATATATCCAGATCCTAACTTTCAAGTCCCTAACATCTCTGTATAGTCCCACAAACTTATCCGGTCCGGTGAGAGAGTCGCCGTTAGCTAGTCTTGGGTAGTTCGCGAACGAGCTAGTTCAAAAGAGCGCTCCTTTAAATGAACTATACGAACTAGTTCGTCGATTATCTCGCTCTTAGTTCTTATTTTTTTTTATATCTAATTATTTACTTCTAGGGATGCTTATTTTTCATCCATACTTAACTACTTCTCATAGATTATCTCGAGAGACGAATACAAATAACACAAATTGACAGAATTGAAATTAAAAGTGAATGTAAATATTTCTCTAAACCGCAAACAGTGACGTGTGGGGTGCCACAAGGTAGTGTGTTAGGGCCTCTATTATTTTTAATATATATTAACGATCTTCCTGAAGCGATAAAAAATTTTATGGTATTATTTGCCGATGACTGCACTTTGATATACACTAACAAAAATAAAGTAGAACATGAGATTGAGATAAATAAAAGTTTGACAGATATAATAGTGGTTGACATCTAATAAATTGACATTAAATTTAAATAAAACAAAAATAATGAACTTTCGAATTAGAAAAGATCTATATGAACCTAATATACATTACTTAGATAAAATCATTGAAGCAACCACAGTAACTAAATTCTTAGGGGTTCAAATAGATAATACACACATTGAAGACCTGTGCTCAAAAATTTATAAGTTTTCATATGCATTATATATGCTATCTAAAAAAGTTAATAAATCTATACTTCTGATAGCATATCAAGAAAAGGGAAAGCTGTAAAACCTATTTTAAAGAATTAAAATTGTTAACATTACCACCCTTATACATATCTCATATATGTATATTTGGGTGGAGCAATGAAAATATGTTATATGAACAAATTATCTAGTGTACGTAAAAAAGATATGTTTAGATTTCCTCCGAATAGAACCACTTTTGCTAATAAAAATGTGTGTGCAATGATTGTAAAAATTTATAATAGTTTACCAAAGAGTATCAAGTCTTCAAAGAAATGAAAATGTAGATGAATTCTGTAAATGTTGCACGCCTCACGGCTGAATATAGCGATTCAAATTGTTTTTATCTATCACCTCCGTAACCTATATTCTCAATAAATAAATTTGATTTGATTTGACTTCTATGAAAATAAATGTGTAAAAATAAAAATATTAATATATTGTTCATAAACATCGATGTTTCAATTTAGATAATACCGATGTTTTTTTTCCTTTATATATTATTTTTACTAAATTATTTAAACAAAGAACTAACGAACTAAATGAGCGAGCTAGTTCGTCAATGGATTGCGAACTAAAAAGATCGCTCTCATAGGTGACCGACTAGGCCCAAGACTACTGTTATCGCATTTGGTGTCGCCAATAAAAATAAATTTTGGAATCAAGCGGGTAATAATGATATTCAGGATATTCTACACAGCACCGTCTACTCCCAAACTAAGCAGAGCTTGTATTATGGGTGCTAGACAATAGATATTATATTTATATATTATGCACGATTAAAACAGGCAGGTTGATATTTCAAAATGGCGTCGTAAATTCGTAAGTTTCTCTTGGCCACTGGCCTGATAAGTTTGTGGCACTGTAACATATATAATCTGCAAACTCCTCCACACATTTGCTTTGATTTGGAAATTAGTTATATTCCCGCACCAACATCCGAGGCATCAATTCCGAGCATGGCCAGATCGTCCAACTCCTCCTTATTTTTGGGAGTTGGTGCAGTTTTTGGCAATGGAGCTGTGGTTGCTGCGGTTGTCGTCGTTGATTGCGCTGAGGTAACACTTGGGTTAGTTACTTTGCTTAACCCGCCAGCTGCGTTACTAGTTCCGGTAGTTGCTGCACTAGTTCCGGTAGTTGTAACATTAGTCCCGGTAGTTGTCGCACTAGTATCAGTAGTTGCAACATTTTGCTTCGCCGCCGTCGTATTTTTGTTCTGAGTGTTACTCTTTTTGTCATAATTATTGTTTTTGTTTTGGTTTTGTCTGTTTTTCATTTGATTATTCCGTTTATTCTGGTTGGGCATGAGCGGTACGTGCGCGTCGTACAGTTGGTGTCGGGGGTTGAACAGGGGAGCGTTCATGTCAAATCCCATCATTAGATGGGGCGGAGGGTTTCCCAGTAAGCTCATTTGAGGGAAAGGTTGCATCATTCCACCCAAACCGGGGATACCTGGAAATCCTGGATGTCCCAACCCAGGGATTCCAGGAAACAGTTGGTCCTGCTGAGACATATCAGCATTTTGCTTGTCAGCAGACGGGAATATAATGTCCAGTGCGTCTTGGAAATCTTTCGGTAGAGTGGGGGGTGGAGCTGTTGTAGCGCTGTAAATAAAAATCTAATATAGATTCCGTAACAAATTATAGTGCATTCACAACCACTTGAGAACATTGAGAACGCTTTTTAATTACGTAATTCTCAGTAAAAATATCTAATAAGTATATCGTACTATCAGAATTTCTTCTTAAAAACACTTTTTAAAAAAAGACACTTTTATTATATTGTGCTTACGGTGGGGGCGGTTGCTGCGGAGGCGGAGGCATGAAGGCGTGGGGCGGCAGCGCCGGCATGGCGGGCAGCAGGATGGGCGGCGGCAGCTCGGCTTGCTGGCGTTCTAACTGCGCTTTCGCTATCTTCTCCTTGAACTCGGCAACCTGTCAAAATATAATCAGATTAGATATTAAATGGTTTAAAAAAATTCTTAAGATCTTATTCTGACAATCAAAGCTTAGAACCTAGAAACAATTAACTGTGTCGCTTAATTCTTAAATTAAAGCTAAATAATATATCTACTTATTATCAATGCCTAACCAGAATAACGACATATTAAATAATGTCAATAAGCACGACAAAAAGAATAACAATCCAGAAAAAATTCAACAAACTCATGTAACTGGTAGAGCAGCTAGAATATATACCTTTTTCTGAATCTCAGCATCTATCTCCTGTTGTCTCTTTTTGCCAGCTTCATCTACTTCCTTCTTGATTGTATCGTCTTTCTTTGGTTCCTCAGGTTTGGTAGTCTTTGCCAAATTTTTGTATACCGGCATTTTACCTATGATACACAGACAATCCAAAATTGATTTAATAACTGTGTTTTTATATATTATGCTATGAATATAAACTAAAAAAAATACTGACCAATAAACGGCATTTTAACTTTTTTAGGATCTTGTCGTGTTGGACTTCTTCGTTCGGATTCCCGTTCCTCGTCCCGCCGTTCATCACGCCGCTCATCTCTTCGCCGGGATTCTTCCCGTCGCTCACGATCCCGTTCTCTGTCTCGGTCTTCTCGAGAGCGAGAATCACGACGATCTTGTAATCTGTAGATATTAAATTTTTAAACACAAGTTACAGAAACGATTTAAGTTAGCACACATGAGTGGAGATGGAATCAAGGGATATAAACATACACATGAATCAATTACCTCATGTTATGTGGTGTGGTGACAGAGCGACCTCTGTCTCGCTCGCGGCCTGGTGAACGTCTCGAACTTTCTATTTTGTCCAATTTAATTCTACAAAACGAAACATTTATGGTAATTACGTAAGCTTTACGATTTTTTGTGATTTTAAATCAATCCACTTTATTAGATAAGCTCTCATTCTCACCTCGTCCCTTATTCATAAGAATCATCTTACATAAGTAAGAAAAATTTCAGAGAGCTGTGCGAAAACAGGAAAACTTAACCACCATATTAACTTGTCTAACGTAACGTTTATGTCGTTTGAGATAACTGTCAGTCATTTGACCAATATTCATAGTTAACACTAGAGATAGAGAGATACGCACATCTGCCTCCTGATGGCACCGGGTCTACGAGGATGACCCCGTTACCCGGGACACCCTTCCGGAGGCGTGCAGGTCCGCCTTAGAGCGGGTTAACCGTCGAGGCGAATGCAGTCGAGTGCGCTTAGCGATCCTGCATCGTCTCACTTTGACGGGGAGGGTAACCGCAGAGGTTTAGTGGGTATTGCGATGGTTTTGCCGTCGGTGAGTCCCACATAACCCGACCATAGGGTATGCGTAAATGCATTCCTCCGCGATAACAAAAAAAAAAAGGACAACGTTTGTCGAATCAGCTAGTACATAATTTTATTTGCATGAAATACATAAATATTACTGATAATCTGACCTAATATGTATTTTCTAAGTTATAAAAGGGTAAAAGTTTGATAATACTTGCCTAGTTTTAATATTGTCAAGCAGTTTCCGATCATTATCGTTCAGACGGTCCATCTGTATAGACGACATCCACTCGCTTAGTTTATCATCCGACTTGGACTTTGTTTTCTTACCTGGAAAGAATTATAGTCTTTTATACAATTTCTTTAAATTCCCAGTAGTTTATTAAAAAGAAACTTACTTTTCTTTTTCTTCTTTGGCTCGCTATCCGAGTCACTATAGCTACTAGAAGAACTGCTGCTACTGCTCTTCTTTCTCTTACTTTTCTTCTTCTTATCCTTCTTTTTCTTATCATAGGCGGCTGGAGGAGGACTCTCTATCTTGCGCTTCGTATGAAATCCATCTTTGTTAAATGTTATGGTGTGTGCAGTATATTGTTGGGGTTTCTCTTCCACTTTTGCTATTTTATTATTCGCACGAGCTTTTTCGAACGCTTTTTGACGGTCCGACATCCAGTCGGTTTCCCAATGTGGGTTTTGTTCAACAAAATTCTGAAAGAACAACCAAATTAGCCAAGGACAAACTATAGTCAACAAATTTTCATTAAATGAGAAAAAAAAATTGATGATTGTGTTACTTACAGTGTAGTTTTTCGAGTGAACGATGGATTTAAGATGAGCGGAGGCGCAGTGCAGGTCACCTATGAACTGGTCGCACAGTTTACAGTACCACGCCGTTGATGGCACGAAGAACTGGAGCCCTATTTACATATCTGGTGTTTAATTTACGAGGACAGGAATATAGGATGCCGATCCAGAGCTTTAGTGCAATCTACTCTTGGACTAGGTCAAATCGAGGAAGTTACGGTCAACCCTTATAATATCTAACAAATAAAAAAATATTTAATAATATGTAGTTGGATTACCTCTAATGGGCGTACGCTTAGTTGGCGCCGAAGTAAAGTTGGGAAAACCTTCGTTCACCCCGGACACAGTATGCCATGGGGCTTCCATATGCGCTGCTGCCATTCTGGATTCATGAACAAACAAGCAGTATTACAACTGACGCTTAAAACACGTCTGGTATCTAAGAAGCCTGAGTTTACTTAAATTTTAAGAATAGTTTATTATATTTACTACAATAAACAGTTTGATAAAAATTTTAACGTTCAGTTTCTTCACTTTTTGTTTTTATAACATTAATCTAGTCAACATATGCTTTTTAGGTCAAAACTTTTTACAAAAAAAAAAGATATTTGCAATTGAATGTTTAAATACGTAGTAATATGGGGAGCGAGAAAGACATTTAAAATTGAAATCCATACTAACTTGTGATGGGAAGGAGAGTGCAGGTGGTTGAGGTAGTCCTTGGCGGTGGGAGGGAACTCGTTGCAGACGCGACACCAGTGCATCTCTGGGTCGTAGTACACATAGTTGAATTTCTTGCTGTTCGCAGATGGAGACCTAAAACATCATAAATTCACTCACACAAATAATTTTGTTGATTTTTAAAGTTTGCATATGTTAACGATAGACACTTGAACAGTGTAGCAATTAGTATACCGGAATTATTTGGTCAGTCTTGAAAAAATGGCGTAATAGTGTCCCAACAATTATTTCTTGTCCAATCGATGTCTCATACATTTTACTTTAAGGTGACATATTATGATGGTTGATATATTCAAGAGATATACTTACAGAGTACCTTTTTAGTACAAATATGCCATATTTTTTTCAACACTAAAAAAACTTCCGGTATAAAAGCAGTAAGATACTTTTAATGTAACAACAGAGCACGAAAATAATATTTTTTTAATAAGTCAGAAACCCAACGCCGAATTCCTTATCATACTTGACCGGTTGACATCATGAAAATAATAAAACTATACATCAAAAACAGCTTTATTGAATCAGACAAATTAATATATTACAATCATATAAGCACTTTTATATTACCTTATTCACACAGCTCGAAAAAACAGCACTAAGTAGAATTTATTATATCTTAAACATTAATTTATTACAAAGTTGTCGATTAACACAAATACTTAAGGACAATAAAACATTTTTTTTTAAATATATTTTATTTTTAGTTTCACATAATAACATTTAATTCATACATAACTTCATTTAAATACATAATTTTGTTAAAAAGCAATTCTAAACAATGAAGCGAGTAAACTTAAATATTCAATACAAAATTAAGTTAGAATCCATCCCTCCTCATCATTTGTCCACGTATCCAAAGAAGAGGTCCATGTTGTTGAATCACTCATTCTAGATGCTCACATTGAATAACAAGAAATTGTAAAAAAAAATAATTTAGAAGAACGTATTTACACTAACAACTAAATATTGAAGCAACTAAAAAAAGTAAAGCTACAAACCTCGACTTTCTCTTTGAACCGCGGTCTGCGGAATCATCAGAGTCAATGACAATCTCCTGAGCTTCCTCCCCGATGATACCGTTCAGCATGTCCACGACATTGTTGATAGTCTTCAACTTGTTCTGGATCTCCAACTATACAAATTCAAGGCAAATGCAGTTAGCTCTGGATCCCATCAAACTTGGGATTCCAAAAGCACTTAAAACTAAAAAAATAATTTTACAGCTGGCACAGTAAAAGATTCTTGAGATCATAATCAGTATAAATCAAACCTGCAATTTAGTGTTTTCTTTCAAAAACCGTTTGGTGTCAGGGCTTGGGGAACGTTTGGCGTCTCCCCGAAGCTCGTTGCGCTGATCTTTTAATGTGTCGAGTTCCTTTTTCAGTATTCCTGCCTTTTTAATGTAATCTTCTCTTTGTTTAGACAGAGCGGCTTTTTGGTGACGCATTTCAGTTTCAATGGCCGCTGCGATGAAAATTATATGTCAAAAAATATCCAAATGAGAAATGAGTGAAATATTACTTAATTTCGTTGAAGTACTTCTTAATGTAATATACATATTAAGTAATATTACACTCAAGAATATAGCAAGTGTTATATACTAAGTAGCATTAAAGCTAAAACTCAAAAAAGAAACTTTTTAAGCCTTTGAATATTTTAACATTGAATGTAAAATCTTGCAGTAATTTGGGGAAAAAATAAGTAAAAAACCAATTATTTGACATTTATCAGATCTGTGGAAAAGGATAATGGATTGCTGTGTACCTGGAAGAAAAATATTTGATAACTAAAGCATACCTTATCCCAAATACATATAAAATGATAAGCAACACACAGTGAAATCATTTGTTAAAAATAATAACCAACAAAAGCATTAATACTTTGTTGCAGCATGTAATAAATAAAACGGAGATCAGCTTTAACCTACCTAAAGATTAATTAGAAATAAAGAAATTAAAATAATATAAAACTTAATTTTTTTAAATTATATTTCATTTTATATGTTAGACACCTATTAAAATAAGTCAGCAAATAGATCTAATATTAGATTCTAAAGCAATATAAGGGAAAAAGGGAAAATTGTAAAGTAAGATTAAGGAAAAGGATTGAACTACGACTTAGACTTGGTCTCACAGCTCTAAAGTATTCTAGACTCTAGTGACAGTCAGATTAAGTCATGGTTACATTGAGTCATTGATTACTACCGTGCGAAATGGCTGACAGTTATATATACTTGCTGATCTAAGCATTTTGACATAAGATTGCTTGTAAAGTTTTTTCTTGATAGAATAACATATTCCCATTACCTCTGAAATCTGGTATATACTTCTATTTCTTGCAAAGCATTGGAAGAATGTTCAATTTGATGCTATAATATAAAAACATAGTTCCGAAGCACTAAAACTAAATTAGCCATGCATATCCCTTTTATGTTAGTATCATTAAGTATGGTTTGGTTATATACATAATAATGCAATGATTTAATCCCATGCTTATCCCATTTTTATACATTTTAACGTAACTCCTGAAAAAAATATCCATTTCAATTAGATATGTATTGTTATTACCTTCTTTTTTAATTTGGTCTTCAACATTGTACATGGGGGGAGCAGGTGGAGGTGGTAGTGACATTTGATTCCAAGATGCTGTATCTGGTGGGTGAGGAGTTGAAGGCACCACAGAAGGAAAATCATTGTAAATGCCTGCATACGATTGGTAGTTGGCATTATAATTTGATCCCTGAAAACATAAATACAATGCAACAAATTCTTCGTAATTGAATTGTCCATAAGTTAATGTAAAATATACTTTTATATAGTCGGTACCTATGTATCTACTTTTGCTACATTTAACACAAACTATGTGTAATTTTTTGGTTCCTACCTAATCAGTTTTAAATACAAAATACATAAAGTAACTTGATAAAAATGTGTTATCCTTTATTAGTAGAAGTTTGCTATGACAAAACGAGTATTTAATGTTGCAGTAAATAAAACTATGTATTTTTTTAGCTCTTCATTACTTACTCCCTTCCGATTTGTTATATTGAGGTAGCACTGTACTAACATTATACAGCCAGTAGCTTATTTGTTTAATTAATAAGATGCTCTTAAAGAAATTACTAATAACTTTGGCTAAAAACTAAGTAGTTTGAATATTATGTTAGTGGGTTCGACGTAACAGTGATTAGTTAAGCTAACTATAGGGAATGTACCTTTAAGATTAATACTGGATCCAATACTACAATCATTAAAAGACTGCCACTTTATTTAAATTTTTTTGGTTTATGTCATAGGTTTATATCCCTTTAGTTGTGACTTGCCACTAGATGGCGGTACACTTGTATAATATACAAAAAGTACAATGTAATTGTGGATTTAACAAAGGTGTATTTGTTAATTATGAATAATAGATTTTGCAATAACATAACCAAGCCATACTATCTACTAATCAATACATTACTTCTTGCTGGAAGGCCGGCGTTGCAGGTGGAGGGAAACCATCTTGCATTTGGTTATCCCACAGTTCACTTGGTTCCGGTAACTTGGATATTTCACTTAAAATATTTTCGTCGATTACATCCTTTTCAACTTTTCTAGGTGAGCGACTCCGACGCTTATCGTCTGCCCGGGTGTGCGGGCTGCGGCTTCGCTTCCTATTGTAGTCACTGCGATTCCATTCACGATCACGATCACGATCGCGATCTCTGTCGCTACGATAGTAGTCTTTCCGGTCATAATTACGAGACATTTTAAACCTTGATTTATTTCTTACATCCATTGATTTAAATATTCATAGTAAAATACAAATAAACACGCAAAACACTTGTGCGACGCTTACTGACAAGTTGATAACAGTGTTGCCAATTAATAGGACTACATTACCCGTTTAATTTAACGAAAATTACCTTATTTGTATTGATAGCCGTCTAAACATGTTTAATATTAACAATTAATAATGGTGGTTATGTCAATAACATATTTTAAAAAAAAAACAAGTTTTAATATGAGCACATCTTTCATTGAATTACCATATTATCAGCTTATTGACAAGTTGATAACACTAATTGAAAGTGACGAATAAAAAAAGCGCGGCAAAGTTATAGCAGCAATTTCACGCCATTTCAATTTTATTAATGACTCTAGTCATTTTATTAATGACTCTAGACTCCGGGTATTTAAAACAATATTATAATTGATGTCATTAAATTGTCACTGTGTAATTGTGTAGTTTTTCATTATTTGAAAAAAGAGAGAGAGTAAGAAAAAGTTATAAAAAGAAAAATAATAGAAAATAAATATAAAAGGAAAACGACAGATGCTAAGAGCAAAAATAAAATTGAATAGGTAAAGGAGAGAGAGAAAAAGAGAGAGAGAGTGAGAGTGATAATCAAAAGAAAGAAATTGGAAAGAGACTGATCATACTGAACAAATAAAAATAAGAATTAAAGAGAGAAAAAAGAGAGAGCATGAGAGACAATGATAGTATTATAAGAGAAAGAGACATGGAAATACTATAGACTTCTCTCAGTGAAAGAATTTTAAAAATCGGATTAGTAACAACAAAATGACCATATTCAATTAATTAAAAAAAAAATATGGCAACACTAAATCACTTTTGTCCCTCACGAATAGTGTAGTTTTCTCTCAGTGAAAGAATTTTAAAAATCGGATTAGTAACAACAAAATGACTAAATTTGTGAATTAAAAAATGTATATGGCAAAACTGAATCACCTTTGTCACTCACGAAAAGCATAGTTTTCTATTAGCGAAAGAATTTTTAAAATCGGGTTAGTTACGTGAAAATGGCCAAATTCGTGAATTAAAAAATGTATATGGCAACACTGAATCACCTTTGTCACTCACGAAAAGCATAGTTTTCTATTAGCGAAAGAATTTTTAAAATCGGGTTAGTTACGTGAAAATGGCCAAATTCGTGAATTAAAAAATGTATATGGCAACACTGAATCACCTTTGTCACTCACGAAAAGTATAGTTTTCTATTAGCGAAAGAATTTTTAAAATCGGGTTAGTTACGTCAAAATGGCCAAATTCGTTAATTAAAATATGTATATGGCAACACTGAATCACCTTTGTCACTCACGAAAAGTATAGTTTTCTATTAGCGAAAGAATTTTTAAAATCGGGTTAGTTACGTCAAAATGGCCAAGTTCGTTAATTAAAATATGTATATGGCAACACTGAATCACCTCTGTCACTCACAAAAAGCATAGTTTTCTATTAGCGAAAGAATTTTTAAAATCGGGTTAGTTACGTTAAAATGGCTAAATTCGTGAATTAAAAAATGTATATGGCAACACTGAATCACCTTTGTCACTCACGAAAAGTATAGTTTTCTATTAGCGAAAGAATTTTTAAAATCGGGTTAGTTACGTCAAAATGGCTAAATTCGTGAATTAAAAAATGTATATGGCAACATTGAATCACCTTTGTCACTCACGAAAAGCTTAGTTTTCTATTAGCGAAAGAATTTTTAAAATCGGGTTAGTTACGTCAAAATGGCTAAATTCGTGAATTAAAAAATGTATATGGCAACACTGAATCATCTTTGTCACTCACGAAAAGTATAGTTTTCTATTAGCGAAAGAATTTTTAAAACCGGGTTAGTTACGACAAAATGGCCAAATTTGTGAATTAAAAAATGCATATGGCAACACTAAATCACCTTTGTCACTCACGAAAAGTGCATTTTTCTATCAGTGAAAAAAAAATTAAAATCGTCCTGAGAAACCCTTCAATTTACAAAATGGCCACCTTATGGCACTTAAATGGCCATATCTTTTTAATTAGAGTATTTATGGCAACACCACATAGCCTATGTTACCCGGAAAGGATGTAGTTTCCTATCGGTGAAAGAATTTTCAGAATCGGTTCAGTACTTTTCGAGCCTATTCGCAACAAACAAACAAACAAACATACAAACAATCAAATCTTTCCTCTTTATATAATAGTATAGAAGTATAGATGATCGAAGACACAATCTAACCACTGAAAATTTGGAAAAATACTTGATTGTTTACGTTTACAAAAATTAAAATTATTTAATGTCATGTAATGTTGCTGTACTTATTATCGCCTATTAAAAAATAATTTACTCATTGTATGCTGATTTTGAAATAAAAAAATGAAAATTTACTTTTCTTTTTTTTTGGGGGTTCCTAAAATTTATCATTTAATCTCGCATATTCTGCCAAATTTCGTGCATATTTCAAACGTTTTTCATGCATATTACAAGCTTTTAATGTTGCATAAAATCCGGTCTCTAATGATGATGAAACAAAATAGGAAATTCGGGACTCTTGTTGTTCAACGTAAAGGGAAAGAAGTAAACTCAGCTGTGGTTATGCTCTCAGAAGAATAGATACTTATGTAGAATTTAAAAAAATCAGTATGTAAGTAGTTAAAAAAATTTAAGAGCGTTCATCTGTCAACGGGAAGCGACTGTTTTATATTGTGTAAAGATATAACTGAAAATAAACCTTGAATTTTCACTCCATATCTAACAAATAATAGTGACTTCCGAACATAATTGACTAAGGCGGCCAGACTTGTGCTTTAAATGAGCTAAATACATAGATAATAATTATTATCTAAAAAAGACATGATGCCACCGCCTGCCATGCTATGCACCAGTATAATTTTCAATTTAAAAGGGTACTTTTAACCATATTATATTTCTAGGGTAGGCACCTACTTTAATATTATAAACGCGAAAGTTTGTAAGAAAATTAAATCTAATTATGTACCTGAATAGCCAGATTGATATTATTGACAAACAAAATTTGCAATGACGAAAGTGTCAAAAGCAGTAAACCAACTGTATCGCGATTTCAGCATCCCATCTGCACTTACCTTCGACATTGTGTACATTGCTGTTTATTTTGCTTTAAGGAAGTTAAGTCGAGCCGGGTCGTTGCACTTATGGCGGGGAAGCAAAACTACAGCGGCGGCTGAAGCGCACTTCATTCAAACTCCATTATCGCGCGGCTGTACACCGTAGAGCACGCATGCGCGGATCCTACGTAACGCCGCGAAAAAGAAAATATAGATAACATCGTGCGCCAAAATATAGATAACATAAAATAATAACTAAAAAAAAAATTAATTAAATATACATTTTTGTGATTGTGCTGGTTAATACAAGATAAGCAACAATATGAAATACAAGGTATGTTTTGAAAATCAGTGGGTATATAAATATTAATTAATTACGATTTTGGAAATATATACATCCTCCTTAACTCAAATTACGTAAAAGAGTTTTATATTTCTTTTCGAATACTGTGGAAAGGAGAATGAATGTATCTATTCATATATTTTTTTATATTTTTGATTAAAACTTAGGTTAAAACAATAAAAATAATTAAATTAATAAGAATTGAATAATTCATAATTGTTAATTTGTAGGTACACAAATAATTATTATCATCAGATTCATCTGCAAACCTGGAGTGAGGTCTGTCGATCCTTACTTAAAAAATAATCGCGTATAAGAATACTCCAGAATAAATTCTTACATATTTGAGTTCCGAGAAAATTTTCTTAATATTTTAAATATCAATAATAATTATTACTCAATCTAAACCATCGACAAAAACTCAATGGTAATTTTTTTTGAAAATCTAAAAAATTTACCAATATAAACCACATAGGTCTTTTTTGTATATCTATAAATTTACCACTATAACCATTTAGGATTTTTATATAGGATTTTTTTGTATATCTAGGAATTTCCCACCATAATCATATAGGTTCGCTTATTGACAACGAAATTTCTATCTATGTTATTATGTATAATGAATCTCAAAGTTAAATAAATGTGGTATTTTTCCCATGTTGGTTGTGTAACTTATATCGAAACAATGCAGGCAAATATTTTGGGAGACAAGTTGGTACAATTATTGTTACTTTAGATCCATTGTTAATTCTTACGATAAATATTTTTGGTAGCCTTCGATTTCACCTTCGTTGCATCTTGCAAGAACTGAACCGTTGTCAAAGTGATTATATGCAAAAAGTGTTAAAAAAAATAATAGTGATCACCAATTACTTGTCATTGAACTAAACTATAGGCCATATTTAATTTAAAGATTTTGAAAATTTAGTAAATTAAACGCTTTTTTAATTAAGCGCTAATCACAGAAACTACTGGTCCGATTTGAAAAATTCTTTCGTGTTAGATAGCTTATTTATTGAGAAAGGCTACAGGCTATATATCATCACGCTAAGACCAATAGAAGCGGAGCTACACGCCGACGAAGTCGCTTAGGTCGACTAGTGTTTTTATATATACTATAACAATCAACGTTTAGCTTATATTCATTTCTACCGTCAAATATAACATCCTTTTACGGATTAATAATTTTTTTAATTCATCCTGAATAATAAACTTTTCTTTAAAATTCTTTTATTTATTTATTTACAGTAGTTACAAAATCGCCATACCACAATACATGTAATTTTAATCTAATTAAAATCTAAATATTTCTAGGTGTTAAGACATTACAGGTATAAACAGCTTTTACCTATTAAAAAAAAATTTACCTCCACAATATTATATTTAAATTACTTGCGAACCGCTCCGGCTTCGCACGGTTAATCTCTCTACTATAATATGTATGTATTATACATATAAACCTTCCTCTTGAATCACTCTATCTATTAAAAAAAACCGCATCAAAATCCGTTGCGTAGTTTTAAAAATCTTAGCATATATAGGGACATACAGGCGGACGGTATGTATAAATGAGTTTAACAATTTAGCGAAAAAAAATGATGATAATACTAACAATGGGTTAACCCATATAAATGTACCATGTAGCATGTACCAATAACAGTTCGCCTCTTTATGAAGTATATAATATAAAGAAAATGTTCTTTACAAGCTTTTAAACATTTTATTGACTAACTCATGGAAGATGTCGATATCCACTATTATATCTGATCAAAAAAAAAACAGTCAAGTTTCTGATCTGTGAGTTCTTTCATCTCTTATACAGTTACAAACATTATACCACAGAAAAAATAGTAATTTGTCACTTTTTTTTTTCTACATTTTAAAGGGCTTTCTTGCGAATATGCCAGCCCTATTGTAACCTAACCTAATCTACCTATTCTAAACTATTCATTACAAATTGATACACCATCTTGGCTTCCCCAGAATATGGGAAGACAAAATGGTGTGAAACATTCCTATGTCTAAACGATTTAAATTTAATTTATCTATTAATAATCTCTTTTTCGTTACGAACACATTCCATCAACAAATGTTGTACATCTTGCACTACCCCACATGATGGACAGTTTGGAGATGCCGACTTTTTCATAAGATATGCAAATCCATTTAATGGAATGTGTCCGGAACGCAATCTATTAGCTACCTTAATCATATCCCTATCAAATGTAACTTTTTCAAACCAGGGCATCCGAGGAGGCTGATTTTGCATAGTTTTAAACCAGATGCCTTTTTCTTTACTTCTTTGATCAAAGTATTCGTTCCACATATCATATACTTTATGCTTATAATGAATTAAAACTTCCAAAAAGTACGGTTGTATGAATACTTCGCTCCCTTCAGAGCATGCTATTTTTGCTAAACGATCAGCCTCCTCGTTCCCGCTTAAACCTATATGTGATGGAATCCATTGCAATCTCAGGTCCATATCTGAACCTATGAACACCTCTCTGACCAGAGGCGCACCGAGCCAAATGCTGCAAGGTACTCTTGCTGTCTGTATAAATAACTATTCTTTTCTTTTTAATTGAATTTGCATAAGATATGGCCTCTGAGATAGCAAATAATTCCACTGGTATTTCTTAAAATAGGGTCATAATACAAGGCACCCCTGTCGCCCCAAAAATACTAACCATATATATATACATATTTACATATCTTCCCGCTGTCAGTACGCTTAGATCTTTTAAATTACACAACGTGTTCTCTAATAGATGATTCAAGAGGAACGATTACTATAATAATTAAATATATAAAATTCTCTTGTCGTGGTGTTTGTTACCAAACACCTCCGAAATGGCTTGACGAATTTTTATGAAATTTTGTGTCCAGTGGTTGAGACTTCTTCATATTCAGGAGGTCTGAGTTCGATCCCCTACAAAGGCACACACTTTTGACTTTTCTGACTTATGTGCGTTTTAAGAAATTAAATATCACTTGCTTTAACGGTGAAGGAAAACATCGTGAGGAAAACTGCACTCCTGCGACTTCTTCATGTTCTCTGTCGGTGTGTGAAGTCCGGCAACCCGCACTGGGCCAGCGTGGTGTACTATGGCCCTCCTCATTCTGAGGAGGAGACCCGACTCAGCAGTGGGCCATTGACGGGTCGTGATGATCGGGTAGCTCTGAGAATCGGTCCACATCTATTTTTCATACCCCTAAGTGATAAAGGTGACCCACCCCAATTTTTTTAAATTTATATGGCAAAACGTTTGCCGGGTTAGCTTGTATTAGTGTATTTCTTCAATATTGCAGTAGAGAAACCGTGTGAATCTGGGTGAGTCGCTAGTATGCATATATGATATTAAATTGGACAATAATAATATATTTAAGAATCTATAAATAAGAAAGTGTCTGTAAAGTGACAATTGGAAACAATTGTTTACATTAATTTATTCTTATGCTAATCACTTATTTACTCCTAATATTATGTTATAAAACTCTAATCAAATAATGTGGGTTAATTAATATGTATCATTACACCTTGTATTTAAGGACAGAATAAATTACTGTCACAATTTTAAAAAACATTTCAGATAAAAATAGTGAGAAGGGTAGAGAGGGGTTACTCAAACGACAAAAAACTAACCATTATGGAACCTAAGTAGTCCTTGGACTTTTCGAATTATAGTATGTATGAACTTGTAATAAAATCTCTTTGGCTATACTATTTGTATCTGGCTGGTTTTGGTATCATTATAAGTTTACATTTTAAAGAAGATAATTCCAAATTCAAATTAGAAAAATGTGTGATTTTTATTTATTTTTCGTACTGTGAAGATGAGTGAAGCTAATGAAGAAATTCGACACATTTTAAAATTTTACTACAAAAAAGGTAAAAATGCAACGCAAGCCGCGAAAATAATTTGCGATATTTATGGACCTGTTGCAGTGTCTGTGAGAGTAGCACTAATTTAGTTTAAGCGTTTTAATCCGGAAATTTTGATGTCAAAGATGCACCTCGCTCTGGTCGGCCTATTATATCAGTAGTTACGACGTAGCTGAAGAACTGGGAATTGACCACAAAACAGTTTTGGCGTATTTGAAACAAATTGGGTACACAAAAAAGCTATATTTAGGTACCTCACGAGCTCACTGAAAGAAACCTAATGAACCGTGTACTCATTTGCGATTCTTTATTACGACGTAATGAAACCGAACCATTTTTGAAGAAGCTGATGAAAAGTGGATCACGTACGACAAGAACGTCCGAAAAAGGTCGTGGTCGGTTAGACTGTGGCAAAACCTGGGTTAACTCGCAACAAGGTGATGCTGTGTGTGTGGTAGGATTGGAAGGGCATTATTCATTATGAGCTGTTACCACCAGGCAGGACTATCGATTCTGAACTCTACTGCGAACAACTGATGAGATTAAAGCAAGAAGTTGAGAGAAAGCGGCCGGAATTAACCAACAGAAGGGGTGTGGTTTTTCATCATGATAACGCTAGACTTCACACGTCTTTAGCCACTCAGCAAAAATTAACATATCGAATGTCTGTACATATAATATGTTAAAACAATTATTTTTAAAATTTTGTTTTCTTTACTGCGCGAAATTAGATACAGTTTTTACATTTATGTTCCTACAGGTCTAATTAATTTTAAACATTAATTTAAAAATATTTCATTAAATAAATAAAAATATATCAAAAAGTGTAACTGGCCAAGTACGAGTCGGACTTGCGCACAAAGGGTTCCGTGGACATTGACAAAACTAAAGGATATCTCTTGTTTTGTCTGTGGAAGCGAAGAGATAAATGGTTTCAATGGACCCCGAGTAACAACTCGGTGTTCATTGGAACCGCAGCAGTGATGGGATGGGATGGGAGAGGGAGGGAGTAGATCTGGCCCAGATGCGGCTCGGCCGGAACGAGTCAGGGACACTTAGCGGTCGGATCCGCATGCGGTGGTCGTAAGCCAGTCGGGGAACAGATCCCCTACCATCAATTGGGTGCTGGGTTACTCGCCTCTTACGAGATGCTCTCCTAGCGGCAGAGGGGAATAGTATTCTAACCCGTCCTCGAACTCGGGATGGGTAAAATCATTTGTGAAAATTTCAGCTATCACGGTTCATGATATATAGCCTGGTAAGTCAGACGGACGTCAATCAAAATCCTAATAAAAGAAATAAATAACCAGTTGTGACTTCTCTAACATTTATATTAACTAAAAACTCAAGTTCAATGAACCCTGAAAATCGTGAGCAGAATAGTAATATAGTGAATATAAATGATCGATGAATGATAGATGACAGAATCAATCAACACATCACATCGTTAACGGTCACTTTTATATAGCTGCTTATTAGCTGGTGAAAAACATTCTAATAGCACTCACTCACTATCCCGTTGGTAATATATATTTTCATCACACTTGCTCGTAAAGTGGTGTTTTGTTTCACTGTTTTTGTGAATGTAAATAACCCCATAACACACGCGTGCTCGTTTTACTTACCGCACTAGTGCGGTAATGGATTTATATAACTTAACTTTTTCTGCGTTATGCTCCGCATTTTTGGCAGATTTTTTTGTACTCCTATATACGCATGTATATATGTAATACGTTTGTATGTATATGTAGTTCAATCCATGACGAGACCTGGCACGTCTACTATATTATCTAAATATAATAAGCAGGCTGTGCGTCGTAGTAGATTGAACTATCTGTACGTATGTTTATTTATACAATTATTTCTGTGTACTATATGACGGCGGTCTACTACATGAGAAAATAAAAGTGTATGTTTATTTATATAGTGTATAGATTGTTTAATCCATGACGGCAAAGACGCGTCTTCTATATGAGAAACTAATAAGTGGACCTAAACGTATGTTTGTTTATATGGTTGTTTCTATGTATGTCTGAAAGTTTGTATATTGTAGTTTTTCCTCGCAAATGTATTGAAAAACGTCGTATGAAACTCGTACGCTTTGATCATTACGACCAACTTACCACACCTGTATCATAATGTACTATTGCTAAATAGTTAATGATTATAGAATCTTCAAACAGTGTCGTAATATATAAAACAAAGTCGGGTTTGTTCAAACACATATAACTCGAGAACGGCTGGACCAATTTTCATGGTTTTTAATTTTAACTATTAGAAAAGAAAAAACATTTTCCCATACAAAATGAACTGTCAAACATTTAATGTTCATCCCGACGATACGGTAAACACTACCCTCAAATTAAACAACGTATTAACTTAGAGGTTTCTGATATATGTCGGAAACTAATATAAGGATATAGATGGATTGCCTATCTCAAAAGCTATACGGGCGCAATACGGTCAGGATATAACTAAACGTTACAATCTCTTACTATTCTGACAAGAACTATTGTGACAGGAACCTAAGCAGTGCCTTGGACTTGTGACCAAGGATATCCTTTAAATGATCATAACACTCACCTCCACTGCTTAGTTTCACTGTTTAATCTTATGATTAGACTAACATTAACCTAACCTAAACCTAACTCACACCTCCGACACATATAACAAATTCTAAATCTGTGGATTGTTTATCTATACTATTATATAAAGAGGAAAGATTTGATTGTTTGTATGTTTGTTTGTTTGTTGCGAATAGGCTCTAAAAGTACTGAACCGATTTTGAAAATTCTTTCACCGATAGGAAGCTACATCCTTTCCGGGTAACATAGGCTATGTGGTGTTGCCATAAATATTCTAATTAAAAAGATATGGCCATTTAAGTGCCATAAGGTGGCCATTTTGTAAATTGAAGAGTTTCTCAGGAACTACAAATCCGATTTAAAAAAATTTTTCACTGATAGAAAACTACACTATTCGTAAATGACAAAGGTGATTTAGTGTTGCCATATACATTTTTAAATAAATAGAATATGGTCATTTTGTTGTTACTAATCCGATTTTTAAAATTCTTTCACTGATAGAAAACTATACTATTCGTGAGGGACAAAGGTGATTTAGTGTTGCCATATACACTTTTTAATTAATAGAATATGGTCATTTTGTTGTTACTAATCCGATTTTTAAAATTCTTTCACTGATAGAAAACTATACTATTCGTGAGGGACAAAGGTGATTTAGTGTTGCCATATACACTTTTTAATTAATAGAATATGGTCATTTTGTTGTTACTAATCCGATTTTTAAAATTCTTTCACTGATAGAAAACTATACTATTCGTGAGGGACAAAGGTGATTTAGTGTTGCCATATACACTTTTTAATTAATAGAATATGGTCATTTTGTTGTTACTAATCCGATTTTTAAAATTCTTTCACTGATAGAAAACTATACTATTCGTGAGGGACAAAGGTGATTTAGTGTTGCCATATACACTTTTTAATTAATAGAATATGGTCATTTTGTTGTTATCAATCCAATTTTTAAAATTCTTTCACTTAGAGAAAACTACACTATTTGTGTGTGACAAAGGTGATTTAGTGTTGCCATTTACACTTTTCGTTCGATTATCTCTCTCGCTCTCTCTCTCTCTCTCTCTCTCTCTCTCTCTCTCTCTCTCTCTCTCTCTATCTCTCTCTCTCTCTCTGTCTCTTTCTCTCTCTCCTTTACCTATTCAATTTTATTTTTGCTCTGTCCTCCCTCTCTTAGCATCTGTCGCTTTACTTTTCTTTTTATTTCTATTATTTTTCTTTTTATAACTTTTTCTTACTCTCTCTCATTTTTCAAATAATGAAAAACTACACAATTACAGAATAAAAAATTAAGGACATCAATTATAATATTGTTTATATACCCGGAGCGAAGCGAGGGCAGTCCTCTAGTTGAAAATAAATTCCAAAGTCATATTTGTTTGTAGGAAATTCTTTAATTGGTTAATTTTTTCGGCCGTTAATCGATGGGTTAATAAAGATTGCCGTTATGAGCAACATTAACGTTATGTAGGAAAAATTCGCTCTTCACTGAATTACGTTCTAACTTATAATATTTGCTGAATAATTTAGGTGTGCAAAATTCAATAAAAAGTTATGCAAAATTTGTAGCTGTTTTATTGCTAATTAGTTGCTAAATCGAATTTTTGTTATTAGAGTACAATTTCCTTAATTTATGCTAACTTAAACATGACTTGCTGAGAAATGCTTAAGATATTTAGTTGTTACATTGAACAATGTTCAAATGAGTCTGAAGAGTGAGCAACAAAATAGAAACTAAAAATCAGCCGACTGTTTCGATCAGAAACAATTCTACTACGTGCTAGCTTGAACTTGACTTGTTGGAATAAAATAGCTACAAATTTTGCATAATTTTGGAACGAAGTTCCTTAAGGGACGATGCGGAGGGGTAACCTAACCGGGAAAAAACGTCCGTCACGTAAGATTATTATTTTGTTTATATTGACATTATTTATTTCTTCTTCTTCTTCTTTGTTTAATGGCTTCTAGTTGTGCACAATTAAACAGCACAGGGTACTTTGCCTATGTCACGTAGTAAGGACAAAACACACTTGTGGAATTTGACCGGTGAGACTGAGTTTTTAGTTTATGAAAGTTCCTTTACAATAAGAGGGTTCCACCATGTTAAGATCAATCTACAACAACACAATATAAGTTAATAACCAACACCAATAAAAAAAAGTCTTACATTCTAATAAATATTATGTACAGTTAGTATACTATTTACAGTTTAATGTTGTTAGACTTAATAAATTTACACACAAATTTTACATGACGCGGACAAAACACTAATTGAAGGAAACATTTAACATCAATAGGACGAGGGACAGAAGGAGGTAGAGCATCATAAAGTTTACAAAAGAGTTTTGGGCAGGAAAACAACAAATGTGAAATTGTGCCTTCGTCCAGGCCACATTCACACAATGAGTGATCACGAATTCTCAGTTTGTGAAGGTGTACTGGGGTACATGAATGTCCAATTCGAAGACGAATAATTGTAGAGATAGCTCAACGAACCTCATTTTGATGAAGAAAAAACCAGGGTCTTTGTGGAATATTTTGTTGGATAGCTGCATAATGTTTTCCCTTTATTTCGTAATATCTTTTAAATGAAATGTCTAATTTCAATAATTCAAAAAGTATTTAACAGGTATTGAAACAGTCTTGAATACGAAATAATTTATTTGGATAAGAATTAATACAAAGGTATGGAAAACATGATCTGATTTTGATAGGCATTTATATCAACTTATAAAATTTAAAAAAGTAGTTATAGTGACATAACTGCAATGGTTGGACATATGGTCTCGCGGAGTTTTTTGTAGATATTGATACGTTCTATAATATTGTAGAACATTTTTTTATTCTATCATCAATACTTTTCGCAGCGCATGCGATGAAAGACATTTTATTGTTAATTTTTTTACACCTTGGATTGGTTTTAGTAAGAATTTCTATTTTATTTATGATGGCTATACAGTGTCTAATGTATAGTCTACGTCTGTTATTATTTATATAAATCATTGTAAATAAAATAAATGATAACTTTGTAAAGTAGTTTTTTTTAATTTTTATCAATAAAAAAATTATAATTAAAAATGTATACCCGAATAATTATTTTCTTTATACCTCGAATCGAACTTATAATTAATATTTTTATAATAAGTCCCCACATATCCGGTGTCCCACGACATAAATTTCATTTATGTTAGCAACACTGTTTATAAAGTACTAGTAGCGGGTAGATCATTTTATATTATTCCAAGTATACCGACGTGTAGACATTATATAACCTTTAGTGCGATAGATTAGTCTCACTTTTTTTTTTTTTCGTGCAAATAACATGGAAGATAGTGTTATAGTGTCGTGATTAACGTAAGTTTACTTTATTATCTACTGTCGTTAGCGAGGTTGAATGGTGGAGGTGAGAGTTAATATATTATGAAAGAGCTCTTTAAGCCTGCTCCTGGGTCTTAAGCCCCAGGCACTCCTCGCCTCAGTCTAAATTGCATGTGTATACGTATTGCTGTACAGTAATGGGTATCATATCTCTCTCATATACTTAGCATTTAAATGATCGTTCAACATGTCGCTATTTTCATTAGCAACTGGATAAATATTTTAATAAAATATGCAATGCTAACTGTATTATTTTCGTTGCGCTGCTTGCTGTAGAATAGTCTAGAACTTTTTCAAAATATTTCGAACAATATTCTTTATTTCTTTTTGTCTCACTTCCAAGACCATTAAAGCACAAGCAACACAATAAGTCACATTTACCGCTAACTCTAATATTGTTTACATCTAGACCCCATTTGTCATATATTTAGTCAGTAGCTCAGTGGTTCGGGCGTTGGATTCACGATCAACAAGTCGTGGGTTCAAATCCCGGACATTGGACTACTGGCGTGGCCCACTCCTAACACAAGCATTTAGCTTAGTTGGAGGGGTAAAGGGAATACTAGTAGTATGTGATCCATACTGCTAGTAATCTTTTAAAAAAAAAAAAAAAACAAAAAAAAAAATATTTGGCTAAGTGCGAGTTGGACGCGCACTGAGGGTTCCACACAATCTGAATTGAGGGATAAACTTGCTATTGGAACACCGTTGTCCTCATACAATATATAGAATATTTTTATATTATGTACCTTTAGTTACGGTATATCCGACTTTTTTTTTTACTTACGCTAGGAGGCGTTCAGGCCATCATCTAAGGTCAACAGGTATCGGGTTTGATTCCATCAAATATATCATAATTTGGATAAACAGACATATCTTTTGATTAGTTTGCTAAGATAATTAATTTCAACTTGACACATAGGTTTTTGAGAAAAAAAGATTTTGATATTCAGATAAATGGACTGACAGATAATGAAGTGATCCTATAGTTAGCAACACCGTTTATAAATTAGTATTTGCGGGTAGTTCATTTTATCTTATTTCGGGTAGATTATATATAACTTTTCAATAGGGTTGAGCCAGTCTTTCAAGTGATGTCGCGCAGTACATATTGAAGTAGTAAGACTAATAGTGTAGTGTTGTTCGGTGGCCTCCGTTTTCAAGGAGCACGTTTTTTTAAATTTTGACGTACACAACACTAAACACCATCAAAATCTCAATGTAAGAATATTATTAATAACTAGGGGCCCGTCCCGGCTTCGCACGAGTGGATAATTTTTTTTTAACATTTTGGCTCCCGCATTCTGTCGCTCCCTCTATCGCCGCGTTACTCGCTGCGCTGCGAGGCACCCACACCGCGCCGGCGGCCCGCCTTGGATTATTTTTTATTTATCTTGATATTTTTATTTTGTAATATCTTTTGACTGGAATGTCCGATTTCAATAATTCAAAAAGTAATTAACAGGTATTGAAACATTCTTCATTACGAAATAATTTATTTGGATAAGAATTAATACAAAGTTATGGAAAACATGGTCTGATTTTGATAGGCATTTCTATCAACTTTTAAAATGTAAAAAAGTAGTTATAGTGACTTAACTACAATAGTTGGACATATGGTCTCGCGGAGTTTTTTGTAGATATTGATACGTTCTATAATATTCTAGAACATTTTTTTGTTCTATCATCAATACTTTTCGCAGCGTATGCGATGAAAGATATTTTATGGCTATTTTTTTTGCACCTTGGGTTGGTTTCAGTGAGATTTTCTGGGGATCTCTAATTTTTTCTTGTAATAAATATAGCCTATGTTACTCAGGGATGATGTAGCTTTCTAATGGTGAAAGAATTTTTGAAATCGGTCCAGTAGTTTTTATGTTTATTCGTTACATACAAAAATCCAAAAATCCAAAAATACAAATCTTTCCTCTTTATAATATTAGTATAGATTAATAATCAAGGTCAAAGTTCATAAAATCGCCCGCAGCGCCGCACTCACTAACGGTATTGCTTTCCGGTTCAATATTCTGTTTATCCGAGATAAGTATTAAATGAAGTTTGGGATCGAGGTAGGTCAGTGAATGTCACAGAGTCAAAAGTCAAAGATTTTTTATTCAACGCCTACTTTATTTAACGTTAATCAACCACACGTTTAAAAGAGAACCGTAAAAAACAGTTAATACAATTATTGTAATAGGGGCAACAGAAATATATCATTTGTAAAAATTTCAACTATCTAGCTATCAAGGTTCAGGAGATACAGCCTGGTGACAGACAGATGGACGGACAGCGGAGTTTTAGTTTCCGGTCCTCTTTCAGCCCTTTGGGTACGGAACCCTAAAAATATGAAATGAAGCGAAGATAGATCCGCTAGCTAAATTTAAGAAGGAAAAGAAGAAGAAACTTTATTGGATTATTAAGCAAATAAAAATTCGGCCAAGTGCTAATTCGCATACATAACCTTTTGTACAATCTGGATTCTGGATTTGAGGTACCAAAGGTCTAAAAAATATTTTTGCTATGCAACACATATAGGGGATTTCGGATTTTCTGCTCTATATTGTGTGCTACTACATTGCTTTCTAGTTTCTAGATCAACGACAATACTCTATAGATTTTGATTCCTAACGTATAATTATATAGAAAGGCTAAGTATATAAAAAAAACTGTGTGTGCGATTCACACACGATAGAAGTGAAACTTCAGTAAATCGACAAAAGAATGAGATGAATATATATAATAATATAAAATAGTATGTATATTTCTGTCTCATTCTTTCCTACACATTTTTGTATTTGTGTCTCTTACCTGTCGTTTTGTATATTTCTGTCTCATTCTTTCCTACACATTTTTGTATTTGTGTCTCTTACCTGTCGTTTTTTCCGTTGCATCCGGTTTGAAATCACAACGATTCTAAAGAAGTTTCACTTCAAAAAAGTTGTCTAAAAAGGACGAAACAAGAAAATAATTCAGAAATGCATAGACAAAAATGGTCAATGTAGAACCGCGATCGCACCCATGTATATTTGTTTAATGGAGGTGTTCCTGTAATCAAATATATAATCATCATAGTAGGTCACTCGGCCTATTATTACGAATCTATTGATACCTCATTTATTAAAACTGGCTCAGTAGTTCAGGCGCTAGGGTGGAACATACAAACATATATACATAGACTTCTGGCTTCGCCGTAGTCGGGTAATAAAAAGAAGTAGGTAATAAATTGACAAATAGTATTTGTATATCCCATTTATTGGAGAAGGTTACAAACTATATATAATCTGTATGACTCATAGGATATTTACTGATCTATTTACTACTAGTCGACCCGCCCCGGCTTCGCTCGGGTGCAATTTAACACGTGTATTTAGCTGTAACCGCTGTGTTCCTGCATTTTAAATCTGTAATATTTACGAAAATATTAATTTAAATCACATTCTGTAAAGGGCCATATTGATCTATATTATATGCACAATGTACTTAAGGTACCTAATTGGATAAGGATTAATGCTGTATTGTTTAAAATCGCTTCGTAATTAACCATTATTTCTCGTAAAAAGTAAAGGATAAAAAATGGTTATTGTGAGACATATACCATCGCGGACTTTTGTAGACCTTTTTAAGGTGTACAATACTGTAGTACATTATTTTGATCTATCTCGTAGGGTTCAGCCAGCGTTTGCAATGTAAGCGCAGAAACATATAAATGTCACTCTATCTATTAAAAAAAACTGCATCAAAATACGTTGCTTAGTTTTAACGATCTAAGCATACATAGGGATAGATAGACAGACAGCGGAAGGGACAGTTTAATACAATGTAGTGATACATTATGCTGGTAGTGGTCTGATTACATTTTAGTCTGTCTGACCCAGTTGAAACAGATGCGCTATCTGAGGATACACGCACGAGAGTCAAACACTATGCAGTGTATTATATGTACACGATATTGTAATTTAACCATTGTTTTAGTTTTAATACATTAATTTTATAATGCTATATCATAGGAAATTACTAAACATACGTATTCAAAGGTCTGAAATCTTCTCGTCATATCATGAGTTTGAGTCACAATCTAGCACGCTGGCCAAGTGCGGGTTGGCAGACTTCACACACCTTTGAGAGCATAGAGAGCTCTCAGGAGTGCAGGTTTCCTCACGATGTTTTCCTTCACCGTTAAAGCTAGTCACAAACTCACAATATCAAGGGTGTGTGCGTGTGTGTCCAGGATCGAACTCAGACCTCCCGGTAGACACCAACGTATTATTGGTGATAATGTAACTTTCAGTATAAAAAGTTTTCGAAAGCTTACGAAATTCTAAAAATTCTAAGTCGAACAAAAAACTTCTTTCCTCTTCTGAAGATAGTTAAGGTAACTACTGAGGTTTGTGGAGAGTTAATATTCGATCACTAAATGAGAACTAGATACACAGTCCCTTACAAAACTACACTCAAACTGTTCTTAGACAAATTATGGATATTTAGAGAACTTAGAATTTACATTATAATTTTTACTCATAAGCTATAATATTTTTTGGATTTATGTTTAATGTTTTTTCTGCAAGAAAATATTCTGAAAACTCTTTCAGTACTTTCATTACCAATTGTGCAAAAACAAGTATTCCTCCTTTCCCATATTGCAAAGGCACAAGAATATAGTCTATAGGCATGAATTAGAAATGCAATTTTGTGCTCAATGCGTTCATTGCAATGCATTATATTCCTAGTGTGTACATACGAATCTTCCTATTTTCAGCTTTCAACAATTTTAACATCGAATCACCCGTAAGATGCTAAATTAAAAATCCACCCAAATATTCAATTAGAGGTAGATTAAGTTGGAATATTTTAAGCGCAGATTGTGTATCTAATTCTTCTTAGTTATCTTTCATTTTACATAACAATAATTTAAATGTAGTTACAATAACTTGTAAGCTTAATAGGTACGAACGTTCTACACTCGGAGTAAAAGCTTGGCCTTGTCTAAAGGATGCGAACATCATGTCGAACAATTATACTATAATTATTTATTATGGTATATTTATTAGCAACATAATTATTTGCTTATGCAACCATTTTACACGACGAGTAAACAAAATTGATAGCATTATGTTATATATTTTAGCAACACTTTTAATAGCTTAAATTGGCTAATAGTTCAAATTGGTTTATTTCAAGAACCCCTACTGGCTTGACGAAGATGTACTGATAATTGCCAATGAGCCGCGTACTGACTGACCTAGCAGCCTCGTGAATACGTGAAGCCAGTGGTTGAAACTTCAAGTCTTACTTTGTATACTCTGTGTTATATATCACTTGCTTTAACGGTGAAGGAAAACATCGTGAGGAAACCTGCACTCCTGAGAGTTCCGTAAAGTTCTCAAAGGTGTGTGAAGTCTGCCAACTTGCACTGGGCCAGCGTGGTGGACTATGGCCTAATACCCTTCTCATTCCTCATTCTGAGGAAGAGACCCGGCTCAGCAGTAGGCCATTGACGGGTCGTAATGAAGGAATACGGTGCCTATAGACGACTTGGGGATGCGCAATGTTCTGATTATACTAATAGAAGACTAAGAGAAGATGTAAAAGTATAAATCAGGAAAAGGAATAGCTTTTTACGACTAATGCTTGATTTTTGACTGTTGTGAAGGATAATCATCTTTCAACATATGAGCTTTTCATACCTTTTCTGGTACACGGATAGGATGGATGATAAGACATATGAGATTTTAGTACCTCATTTGAATGATGACAAAGCTTGGATTCAAAATGACGTTGATGCTCAGCTGAATGATTATACCTTTGTAACAGAACACAGACAGACTGATGTAAACAATGGCATTTTGATGCGAGCAACTGTTGAGTTTCTTGCCAATTCTTCTCACCAGGAAACTGCTTTCCGAACTGGTGGTAGCTTCAGATAAAGTGACTGACTAACCAATTTTTGACGTGTCAAAAGTACTTTGTAAAAAGTCTATTTGAATAAAATATTTTGAGTTTGAGTTTGAGTTTGATCTTCGTAGAAAAATAATATTTAAAAATTCTCAAAACTTTTTATAGCAGATTATACAAGAGATTTATAAAACTGTCGATATAATTCATTGAAACTCAAACACATACGCACACACATCATTTAGTTCAGTGTTTTTCTATTTGGCTTAAATTCTGTATAAGCAGTGGATTTTGTTAATAAATAAAAATAAAATAAATCACAGTTGGTATGTGAGGAACGGTAATCATTCCTATTAGAATATTTTCATAATAATAATGTTTATTTCCCATCGCGACAACAATTAAGTTATTTATTGAAGACGTTCCTCGAATAATAATCAAGTCTGTATGTAGGTATGTATGTAAGTTCCGCGTTGTAGCTTAATAGCACAGATTATACGCTGATGAAAATGTTTAAATCTATTGAAATATTTAAGAAACAAGATTACCTAAGTTTATCTTGAACTTGAGGTTTCTAACAATCTGTTACGGTTCAATTATTGACTGATGATGGAATTCTGAGAAACGCTGGTTTCTTTTTGCAGATTCTACTCCGTTAATCAAGCTTATCTCTTCGCTCAGGTTTCTAAATATTAATGAAATAACTTAAAATTATAAATAAATCGAAATAACATGTCATCATAACGGAAATTAATAAATTTTTAGTAAAGAACTATTAATTATCTTCTTCTCAGCCGTTTGCTACATTGCTGAAGAAATCCACCCTGGTCCAGGGTCTAGGTCACGGTCTTTAAGAGCTTTCTCCAGCCCATCCTGTCCTCGGCTTTCCTCGTGGCTGTGGTCATTTGGAGGCCCGTGAGATTGGTAACTTGGTCTGACCACCGTGTTTCCCCTCCACTTTGCTAAGTACCATCAACTTTTCCAGGCTGTCGGCTGCCTTCGCGCTATGTGCCCAAAATAGCGAAGGACAATTATAATTTAAATATTAATTATAATTTCCTCTAAATTAGATTCCATTTAAATCTAAGATATATATCTAATACCTCTCGGTATTGAACATTATCCAAATTTGTTATTAAACTTCAATTACTTCTTACTGCTCATCATGAGCCTTCAAGGTCTTATGAAGAGAAAAAAAAGTTTAGAGGAATATATTAAATTCAGGAACATACAGTTTCCATGGGAATTGTAGACACAAATAGGTGACAGACTGATGTATCCAATACAAGTTCCAGTGAGTGGAAGAGGGAGTGAGAGAGTAAGTTAATATATGAATGAAAAGATGATTGGTAAATTGAATAAGTGTGTGAGCGAGCGAGTGCCTGAATGAATGAATAAAAATTGAAAGTTTTTTTCACTTGAAACTTAATTTTCCATCAGCGCGGCGAGAACGGGATAAAAATACCGTAATGTAAGTTTAAAATGTAGTATATAGTGTACTTTTGAGTTTGATTAAGGACGGGTATTCCATGTTTTCTAGTTTAGGAGATTTCAAAGTATAATATAGTTTTTTTTTTATTGTAAGTTTATATAAATAATTTAAAAGTACGCAAAGTACAAGAGGTTACAACAAAATGATGCAAATTCGTAGGTCACGATCCATTAAGTGTTGTGATGAGATAGTTGCGGTTCAGCGAGTTATAATCCATGTTAATATTCAACAGATTTAACACTATTTCGAAACTATTCATTTTATGAAATATTTTTTACTGAATTACTATTAAATATAATTAACTAGTCGACCCGTCCGGCTTCGCCCGGGTGTAATTTAACACGTGTATTTAGCCGTAACCGCTATGTCCCTGCATTTTTAATCTGTAATATCTTCAAAAATATTCGTTTAAATTTCATGCTGTAAAGGGCCATATTGATCTATATTAAATGCACAATGTACTTAAGGTACCTAATTGGATAAGGGTTAATGCTGTATTGTTTAAAATCGCTTCGTATATAAACCATTATTTTTTGTAAAAAGTAAAGGATAATAAATGGTTATTGTAAGTATCGCGACTTTTTTGTAGACCTTTTTAAGGTGTACAATACTGTAGTACATTATTTTTATACTATGTAGTGATTACACAAGTCAACAAAATTTTTTTTTTTTTTTATGTCTGTTATTTAATGACTATTGTCTGAGTGTTTTCATTGAAAAATAACCAAAAACTCAATTTATGAAGAAATAAGTTTGCTTTTGTATGTTTTATATTGATAATTAAGTTTTAAAGTTCTTAGTGGAGAGTAAAATAATAGTTGCTAATACTTTAAAACAAAATGGCGACAAGTCGCGCATTCTACTGTATTGAGTATATGTATGTCTATTACAAACTGTAGCAACTACTTTTGTATATGACTGAGTCGCAAAATAGCATACAGACTTTACTTGTCGAAATAATATGAAATTTTCTATGAAAACGAAATTTCTAGAAAAGCAAACTTTAACCAACAAACCTGTTTTACCCATTATAAGTAAGATAAAAGAAATCAAAATTTGACATTTTGTTGTTAGACTCTAAATCCGTGTTGACCGGTGTTATTAATAATTGAATTGAATCAGGCGTTACTTTGTGGAGATTCATGATTTAAAAGGAATCAAAAAGGTTACCTTGCTATAATCCGCGGCAATCTGAACAACCAGACAGTGGTATGTCCTGGTCGGGTTCGCGTGTCTCACTTTTCTGTGGACGGTGTGCTCTTCTGGGTTGTGCCATAGGTAACATTTGTAACAAGGTAACATTTTTAATTCCTTTTAACTATTAATCATTTTGAGCCATTGGTAAATTACCATTAGATTTTGATTTTTCAACAATGATGCTGCGCACTCCATTTGAGTCATAGTCGTAAATATTCAATGCTTTGTAATCACTAATCAAATTCATATTCAACAAAATGTATTTTAAGGTAAATAAATAGGCCTTTGTTTCTACAAAGTGAATTTGAATTTTCTGGTACCTGTAAGTTAAGTTCTTGAAGAATTGTTGAATATTCAAAAGTCGGGTCATTTTCAGCTCAATCGCTGGAAAATATTTAATCGCTAGAAAATATTAAACAATATACATACATACATTGTAAGTTAATAAAGTAATTGTTAAAAAAAGGAATCACAATCTTCTTATATATAATATAACTTATATTTTCTTCTAACTCTAATTATAAGTTGTGGTAAATTATACCCATGCAAAACCGGGGCAGATAGCTAGTTATTAACAATGTACATAATAATGTATGTGTGTTATGAGGTCTAGCCTTGAATTTTTTACACCGTTTTTGTCCTATAAACGGTGGTTATCTAATTATCTAGTTATTTTCCAGTCCAGGTGACCTTGGGTGTTTCGAATGATAATTGTGCTTGACCAAAAATCTAGATGATACTGTCAAGATTAGGATGCTGCTGTAACAAAAAAACTTAAATTATAGGTATAAATGGAAATAAACCACTCCATCAATTAAAAAAAAGATATTTTTTCTAGTTCTTTTTGTAGAGATGATTTTCCTTATGCTCATAATTACTGTCATTACAAGAATTGATAAAATTTTAATATAATGGCGATAATGATAGGTTTTGTCCTCACTTCACTGAGTCATATAAAATATTAAACAATAAAATCAAGAACTAAATCATTTCGCTCAGTCAGTTTGAATTGTTTTACAATTCTCTTCTCTTCATTCCCCTTCCTCACTCTATCTTCGAGGTGGCAACTCATCGGTCACTCTTGTGTATTGTCGATGAGCGACGGTGGCCACTTATCATCAGGTGGACCGTCTACTCGTTTGCCCCTTAACTGCCATAAAAAAAATTACGAGTAATCTGCAGAAAAAGGTAAATGTTTTCTTATGATTTGGTTCACGCGTAAACGGCTGGACCGATTTCGCTAATTCTTTTTTTGTTGTGTTTGTTATTGTCAGAAGAACGTTCTTATGGAAGAAAAAATTTATAAAGTTGCGCGGAAAATTAGAAAATTTAAGAAAATGTAACGACCATATTAACTTTTCTAATGTAACCTTTTGACAGCCAATTCGAATTCAATATTCATAGTCAAGACAGGACAACGTCTGTCGGGTCAGCTAGTCTGTCATAAAAATAATTGTAAAGAACCTTTTATTTGTCAATAATGCTAATATTCAATAGTCACCAAACTAACCTGAATCTAAATGACAGAAATAAGATTACAAAATTCATGAGGTATAATAGAAAGTGCATATCGAAAGAAACGGCTCGATTCTCCCACGACTGAGAAAGGGATCCCACGTTATTATATGAAATAAATAAAATAGGGAATGAAGCAATGATAATGCTTAAAGTGCGTATGTGCAACTATATGTTACTCTACATCACTACTTATCTAAACAAGTAATAAAAATCCCTACTAATATTATAAATGTGAACGTAAGTTTGTTTGTTACGCTTTCACGCGAAAACTGCTTAACTGATCATCGTGAAACTTTGTACACATATTCTTGAGGGTATTAGAAGTAACGTAGGATACTTTTTATGAAAAAAAATATGAATTATCCAAAATAAAGCGGGTGAAACCGCGGGGCGCAGCTAGTATATTATAAATGTCAAAGTTTATATGTTTATTACTCTATCATGCAAAAAGGGCTGAACGGATTTCAATGAAATTTAACACATAGATACATAGATAATTTTTATCCCGAAAAAATTCAGAGTTCCTGTGGGATAATAATAAAATATGGTTTTCGTCGTAAGCGCCTAAATATTTTTATTTAGCAACAATATTTTTTTGATAAATCTAAGTAATAACCGGAGTGGGTCTGTATAATACCAATAGAAGCCGAAACTAATATTTTTAAAAGTTTGCGTCTGTCTGTCTGTCTGTTGTATTCATTGCTGCAAGTTAGTTGGCTAGTAGTGTTTATTAGTTTATTTTGTAAATAAACCTACTGGCTCGACTCTAGAACTCTTAAACTGTAGTCTTTTATATCTGCACCTGGGTCACTAGCACCAGGCTCTACTTAACTTGCTCTCTTATCATTATCTTTAACTGTTACTAGACTTATTAGAACTATAAAATCTGGTGCGGTTTACCTGTAACATACGTTAATGCGAGACTAAGTTTACTATATACTGTATGATAAGGAATAATAAGTTATTTAATCGAGCTGGAGAGGGTCAGCGAACGGATAAAAAGAATAAAACATTGCAAGTAGAGTAAAGTGCGGTAAGTAGGACAAGTTAGTACAAACATATTGCAAGTGGAACGATATGACATAATCTCAAACAAATACTCGATCGATCGCACTTTTGTATCAAACTCTTTTGTATCCTACTATTGAACCCGTTTTCTGTGTGAAAAATCCCAAAAAAATAAAAAAACTTGGTCGAAAAATAACAAAAAATATACTTATCCAATTAAAGTTGTAGGAATAGCAATGTACAGATTTTCTATTTACGTCATATTACGTATACAGAGTAGTTTTTGCGCCACCAACAATTGTTGCTAAGTAACGCGATGAAATGCAAGATGCAAACAAAAAACGATGTTTAGGTTTTCCCGAATTTGAATAATTTCTTCTTCTAATTATAATTTTATCAAATGTATGAGAAAATAATTTTCTGCGAAATTTTTTTCTGATGTTTCAATATTTATTCATTTATTTTGGGTCTGAGACAAATCAAAAAATATCAATGATCATAAGCTTTTGCTGATCTATATACTACACTTTTAAAGACCTTAAAGACTTTTATCTCCTATCGGAAAATTGATGATGACAGTTAACTATGGTTTCAACTCCTTATACCCTTCTCTAGTAAATTTTTCTTAATGTAAAGGTTGTCTGGAAGAATGGCTATTTAGCCATAAGACCGCCTTTTGTTTAGCCACTATTAAATTTTAGTTGTAAGATTATTATTTTTTCCTGTATTCGGTGTATAATAAAGAAAACATAAAAATAGAAGATTCGAGTTGAATCTTCTTTCTCTCGTTACGGATACCTCTTAGTATATTTTTTTTAAAATTAGTTGAAAAACGATCATTGGTGTAAGTAAATAAGGTTATATTGCATTTGTGTAACAATATTCTGTTTGTCTTATCTCAGCTGCAGCGTCCATTGTCTCGGCACAATGCCTGATGTCACTACCCATTACCAAACTTATATCAGTTGGATCATCGAATTGGCTATTACGTGTCATATTTATTGACTACATCTTGCAATAATATTTAAACAATTCAGCATATCAAAGATACATATTTAAACAGTATTTTGTGAAAATTTTATTAAAAAATTTTGAAAACTCAGCCGTTGGTACCTCATCTCCCTTGACGTCTAAAAAAAATGCTCTTGCTGTCGACAGCATAACTCATTATTGGTTCATCTAAAATAAAAAAACCATTAACGTTATTGGTTAGAACGAAGGAAAATAAAAAAATTAAAATTTGAATATTCGACAGACTTTTAACAAGTAAACACATTTTTGGTCAAATTTTCACCATGTATTTATTTCACCATGTACTCGAAAAAATTACTTGTAATAAAAAAAAACAATCCTTCGTTCAATGACTACATAATCTTATTTTAAAGATCTGTGTAAAATTAAAAAAAAAACGTTGCATAACTTTTCGAGGAATCGTGTTCACTGACTTAAAAAATTGAGTTTTGAGATAAACCCGTAGTGTTAATTTTTTTTTACTAACAGAATCATCGATTCCGGCACCATAAAGCAAAGTACCTGTTGCTGCGGCAATATCCAGGGAATTCTTTTGCTGCCTGTGAGGAATTCTTGCTTCACGAGTAGCAGTGTAATGGTCAGGGTCCGAAGGGGTTTTTGAAATGACAACCAGCAGTGTATAAACTGATGTTTATTAACATATAACTCGCGGGAACTATAACTAACTCACAATTACGTGTAACTGACTGGAACTTAGAACACAACTTGAACTGAACTTGAACGGAACGTGAACGCAACTATTATTTAGGATGGAGGAGCTTATATAATAAAATGATAGAGATAACATTATGTCGTTAGTAATTATCAAAACGAACATTGGACATCGTTAGTTAAAGTAAACATCCTATGGGACTCTTGGATACTTAATTAGTTCTTAACTATTTGTTTATAAGATAATTGTATGTCCTGTTGTCGTATTTGACAATAACTATACAATAAAAATATGTAAATATTACAGCAGCGTTAGCTTTCTTTTAATGAATCGTAACAGAAAGTGGGAAAGGCCGACCAACAATACTGTGGAACTTCCAAAGGGTCTATCTCTTAGAATTTTATTCGGATCGATTTGAAATTTTAGGAGAATATTTTAAACATATTGTATTATTTAATAAGCCAAAAAAATTATCGATTTTTTTTTTTATTTTTCAAACCCACACCCTTTAAACAAAGAGTCCCGCTGAGTTTCTTGCGTACGTTCTTCTCTAGTTCTCGAATGTAATTTCCCACTTTATTTTAATCTTTTTCCAGCCAGCCTACATATAATTTTATATTCTTTTTTATATTGGTTTTCTTTACTGGAGAAAATTACTCCTTTAATCAAAAATGCATTAAATGTACAAAGGATCCATATTTTTTAGTGACAATGATTCTAAATCAATTTAGCTTATTGTCAGTAAACGACTATCTAATAGAGCTTTAACGGGGTTTATTATATAGATAAAGGGGAGGGAGGATGGGAAGGGAATGCATCTATAATGAATAAATAGATACGATTATAATCAATTTAGCTGAAACGCGTTGACAAATGTGAAATCTGCATCCAAGTTCAAGATGTAGCAATTTCGATTTAAATAATCAATGAGCGTGAATAGTTTTATTAGTTTTTAATACGATCGATATAATAAGTTTTTTTAGCCTGTAATTATATACTCTGGAAATAGATTGATATTTCGTTAATGGTTCAATTTATTTCCAAGAAATAACACAAAGTTATAACTAGGTAACTCTCCCTTGACTTAGAGAAAATATATTTTTCTCTGTAATTCTAATAAGTTGAACAAAAAAAAAACACAAAAATTTGAATAGAAATTGTTTAAAAAGCTGATTGAAGAGGAAGGTTTATATGTATAATACATGCATAATATAGTAGAGAAACACTGATCATTTTGGAGGTTTCTAATGTGATGTCGTAAATAAACATATTTTTCTGCGCTTACATTGCAAACGCTGGCTGAACCCTACGAGATAGATCAAAATAATGTACTACAGTATTGTACACCTTAAAAAGGGCTACAAAAAAGTCCGCGACGGTATATGTGTATCTCTTAGGGATAACCCATAACAACCATTTTTTATCCTTTACTTTTTACGAGAAATAATGACTTATTTACGAAGCGATTTTAATCAATACAGCATTAATCCTTATCCAATTAAGTACCTTAAATATATTGTGCATTTAATATAGACCAATATGGCCCTTTACAGAATGTGATTTAAATGAATATTTTCGTAGATATTACAGATTTAAAATGCAGGGACATAGCGGTTACAGCTAAATACACGTGTTTAGGGATTTTTAAATGATTTTAATGTAGTTTACAAATATATTTAAACAACTTACACTTGCTACTTTACGAGAAAAGTGATTAGTTTTAAGAAGTAATTAATAAAGTAATAGAAAAATCAATTCTGCCCTCGACATCGAATACTTTTTGCGTGTTGCACGTCACTCATTCATTATCCGCGCACGAGTTTATGAGATTCGGTTATAAACGTTGAATACTTTAAACATTTAATAAAATAGAATTAGATTGTCTTAAGATAATATTATACTTTTATAAATGAAAATTCAATTTTACCTATTGTAAATTATTATATTATTAGCTAATGTAAAAATGTTATAAAAAATTCAAAAATAATAAGTAATTGTAACCGAATAAAATTAAAAAAAATATGTACAAAGTTTGCGTTTTAAAATATATATAAAATAAAAAAAAACTTCAAATTTATGTAAAATCATAGATATATAGAGATAGCGAGGGTACAAAACTCAACTCAAAAATAAGTTTATAAGGTTTTTTTATTTATTTTTAACAGTGATAGTACAGTGGTTAAGACATTGATGTCTTACTCGGAAGGTCCAAGTTCTTTCCCTCCCATAGGCACACACACCTCTGACTTTTCTGAGTTATGTGTTGCTTTAACGGTGAAGGAAAACATCGTGAGGAAACCTGCACTCCTGAGAGTTCCCTAAAGTTCTCAAAGGTTTGTGAAGTCTGCCAACCCGCACTGGGCCAACGTGGTGGACTATGGCCTATCTCCCTCCTCACTCTCAGTAGGAGTTCCGGCTCCGGAGACCCGGCTCAGCAGTGGGCTATTAATGGGTTGTGCTGATGATGTCCAAGAATTTTAACAACGAATTATAAAGTATTTATTTGTTATAGGTGAAGGATATCGACAACGAGAGTCAGCGCTCTACGAGACTGCCAGACACCGCCAGTGGGTTAGAAGAGAAATTGTAAGTTATTACTATTATTGTACCTATAAAATTTTACTAGCATACAATATAGCGGACTGCTCGTTTTGTAGAGGTTTTAATGGCTTTGTCCCATAATGTAAGTTGGTTGTATGTAATCCCTTCTTGTGTCTTTGTCCATCATCATCCGCCCGCACATTTCCACTTCCTAAGAGCTATGACTTTTGCAATGTCTATAAGTCTTGTTCGTCTCCGGATTATTCTGTCTCGGAGAGAAATACCTAACGTTAGCAAACCAATCAAACATGCAGCTTTAACTTTGAGATCTATTAAATAATTATCACAAAAAGGAAGGAAAGCTCTCATTAAAGATGGAAAATTCTTTTCATCAATTCATTTAACGTTGCTCATGTCCATAAGCATAGATAACAATTTATAATCAACCATAAAAACAAAACATGCTAAGAAAAGAAAGTCTAACAGTTAAATTGTATATTTTCTCTTCCTTATTGCTAAACGTATAATAATATATTTTAATAAATATTTAAGCGCATAATTATATCTATAATTCCATCCACATATATTTCCCATAGTTTCTTCTGTATTTATATGTGAAATAATGTATAAAAATATATTTATTTGTTTAGTAATTAACATGATATACATTATCATGCATGTCTCAACACAGCTTGCATAATGCAATGAATAGATGCGTTGTAACTGCATACTTCCTCGATCTTGTATATCTTATACACATCTTCATTTGAATACTATGTTAACGCAGTGATAGTTTTAGTAAGACTTTAAAGTCTTAGTCTGGAGGTTCGAGTCCGAGACTATGGCCTAACCCCCCTCATAAGGAAGAGAAGACCCCGTTCAGTAGTGGGCCATTCACGGGTTGTGTAATAGATATATATCTATCTTGAAAATAGTAATATACGAGTATCTGGTTATCATTAAACCTACATATTAAAGACCTTGAAAAAATCAAAATATGGTATCTCAAGCTCTTTATAAGCTATAATACTTTATACCTCCATTTTGGTGATTACAGAGGTCAATGGATATTATCCTTTCTTACTGAAAAAATAGCCTTCTTGCACTTGCAGATATTTATTTTGTTAAGTATGGATATTATGTCATCATCATCACGACCCTTCAATGGCCAACTGCTGAGCCGGGTCTCCTCCTTAGAATGAGGAGGGTATTAGGCCATACTCCACCACGCTGGCCCAGTGCGGGTTGGCAGACTTCACACACCTTTGAGAACTTTTAGGGAACTCTCAGGAGTGCAGGTTTCCTCACGATGTTTGCCTTCACCGTTAAAGCAAGTGATATTTAATTGCTTAAAACACACATAACTCAGAGTCAGGGGTGTGTGCCCAGGATAGAACCTCGGACCTCCCGAGTAAGACTTGAAGTCTCAACCACTGGGCCATCACTGCCTTTGCAATCACGGATATTATGTGTAATTCTTTTATTGTTTCTGCTATCTGATATTGATGAATCGCAAAATAGATCTTCTTGATCAAATTCTGATATAAATCAGATCATAGTAAAACCTAAAAAAGCCCAGTAAGGGGACGGGTTAGAATACTATTCCCCTCTGCCGCTGGGAGAGCATCTCGTAAGAGCCGAGTAACCCAGCACCCCCTTGGTGGTAGGGAATCTGTTCCCCGACTGGCTTGCATACGAATCCGACCGCCAAGTGTCATAAAGGCGTTCCGGTCGAGTCGCTTGTGGGCCAGACTTACCCCCTCCCTCTCCCATCCCAATAATGCTGCGGGTCCAGTGGACCCTGGGCTCTTGCTCAGGATCCGCTGAAACCGTAGTATTTTTTTCTTCACTCCCGCTCCCCAATCTATCTTCGAGGATGCAACGCATCGACAAAACAATAGGTTATCTCTTGTTATGTCGATGTCCATGGGCGATGGTGGCCACTTACCATGGTGGTCCATCTGCACCTTATCTACCATAAAAAAGCAAGATAAAGGTTCACACTTCAGATTGTTATTGCTAGGTAATAATTGTTATTGAATTTAAATCTAAAAGTTACTTTTTACTTAATGGAAAGGTTTTAATGAACTTATCAATCTTTAATGTTCATTTTAATCAACAATCAATCCTTTAGAACTTTTTAGAGAGTAAAAGGTAATTTTTGACCTCCATAAACTACCAATTCCGCAAAAACCTGTGCAATAAATCTAGAAAGATTCAAAAACTCACTTTAGGAAAGCATGTCATCAAGAGGAAGTAAGAAAGGTCAACGAATGTTATCAGTAAGGAAGGGACAAATGTCACGACCTTCAACCTTTGACTAAGATTAAGCTAAGAACTATATTGTGTAGTACTTGTAGTGTGTCGCCCAAAAATATACTAACCAATAGACAAGGGGACAAGTTTAATAAATTATGTTGATTTAAAATACTTTTTTTTTATAGTAGGTAGACAAAAAGTGTTTGTCAGGTTTAGATTATCTTACTTTATTTTTTTTTAATACTTGAAGAGGGCTAAATCATTACTGATTTCGCCACCCTCATAGTTATACACACAAACAATATTGTGATCTTTTTAATATAGCTAAATTATTAAAGAAGATTAGATATTTGGATGTTTGTTTTGGATGTCAATCACACAAAAACGGCTTTCAATGTAATTTGACAAACACATACTTCATAATCTGAATTGACATATTGGCTACTTTTTATCCCGGAACAAATGGTAGTTAAGGATAAAAATAAATATGTACATTAAACGGCACGAATCTATTCTATATAAAGCTGAAGAGTTTCTTTGTTTGAACGCGCTAATCTCAGGAATTACTGGTCCGATTTGAAAAATTCTTTCAGTGTCAGATAGCCCTTTTATCGAGGAAGGCTACAAGCTATATATCATCACTCTAAGACCAATAGGAGCGGAGCTACGCGGACTAAGTCGCAAGGGTCGACTAGTAAATTTATACATCGAAAAGATTAAAATATTTTTTGTTATAATGGAATACTATATTATATGATACTTGCTTGTACCAGTTTACCGATATGAAGCGAGGGCAGGGATAACTAGTGGTAAATAGTAGACATTGGCAACACGTGAGACATACCATTCAAATACCTACTTGCAACTAACAATGGCAAGATAAAAAATTGTGTTACGGTATCAACACACGTTTCCTTTACAAACTACTTTCAGGGTTCTTCAAACCTCATTCAAATGAATATACAGTTAGAGCTAAATATACTAAAAAAATCCTAGTTATTAAATCTAGGTATTGTAGCCCTTTACCATGAAAAGATAAAAAGTTTTTACCTGTGAGGGGACGGGTTAGAATACAATTCCCCTTTGCCGCTGGGAGACCGTCTCGTAAGAGCCGAGTAACCCAGCACCCCCTTGGTGGAAGTTCCGGCTGCGTTCTCTCATCCCATTACTGCGGATTTAATGAACACCGGGTTCTTGAAACCGCAGCATTCTTCTCTGAATTCAGAAGAATGCTGCGGATATTCGAGGCGGCAACGCATCGACAAAACAAGAGATACCCTCTAGTTTTGTCGAAGTCCATGGGCGACGGGGGCCACTTTCCATCAGGACGACCGTCTGCTCGTTTGTCCCTTATCTACCATTAAAAAAAAATATTCGTTTGCATTGACTTCAGAATTGTTTCTATTATATATTAAAGAAATAAGCTTTATATTAAAATGTGACGTCATTTTATTTTAACCACAACACCAAAGCTTCAGTGTTATAAGTTTAACATATGTCTGTCATTGGCATCGTAGCGTCCAAGATAATGGACTGATTTTGATGCGATTGTATTTGTTTGAAAGCTGAATTAATCGAGATGGTTCTTAGCTATATTTTGTGAAGATATGGTCAGCCAATTGAAGATTATTAGCTCATTTCTAACTTGAGAACTGAGAGAGATCTTCCAGCTAAACCCTTGCAATTGATATTCATAGCTTATATTTATATAGAGGTAGCGTAGTTCTTACCCGCGTCACAAGTCCCAGACACTATTCAGCTTCCTGTTATATCATATTTATTGTAATTATGAAGGTTAGATAGTACTAAGGTCGGAAATAAACACGAGTATGAAAGCAGGATGGTTAGACACCATTAATTAGACATAATCGCTAGTGTTTCCGTTGAAAGATAAAAACTATGTATAGATGTATTTATCTTTATACAAGTTCCGCGACTTTCTATGTTATTTTGCAAAATGTACTCGAAACTATTATGAGTACAAGATATAATACAATACATATTCAATTTATTATTGTTCATTGATATACAACAGTTCTTGTAACGAAAAGGCCAAGCCACATATATAGATTAAGGTGTAGTTTGTGAAGTGAGGGCTTGTAGAGGAAGGTAGGGAGGGCATGTAGAGTTAATAGCTTGGCATTAGAGCCTGTACTTGGAAGAAACACGAGGGAACTCTTCATATAGGAAACTAGCTGACCCAGCAAACGTTGTTTTGCCATATTAATTTAAAAAAATTGGGGTGGGCCGCCCTTATCACTTAGGGGTATAAAAAATAGATGTTGAACTATTTTCAGACCTACCCGGTATGCACACAAAATTTCATAAAAATCGGTCGAGCCGTTTCGGAGGAGTATGCTAACTAACCTTGTGACACGAAAATTTTATATATAAGGCAATATAAATTAAAAAAAAATGGGGTGTGCCACCCTTATCACTTAGGGGTATAAAAAATAGATGTTGACCTATTCTCAGACCGACCCGATATGCACACAAAATTTCATAAAAATCGGTCGAGCCGTTTCGGAGGAGTATGCTAACTAACATTGTGACACGAAAATTTTATATATAAATAAGGCAATATAAATTTAAAAAAATTGGGGTGTGCCACCCTTATCACTTAGGGGTATAAAAAATAGATGTTGACCTATTCTCATACCTACGCGATATGCACACAAAATTTCATAAAAATCGGTCGAGCCGTTTCGGAGGAGTATGCTAACTAACCTTGTGACACGAAAATTTTATATATAAGGCCATATAAATTTAAAAAAATTGGGGTGTGCCACCCTTATCACTTAGGGGTATAAAAAATAGATGTTGACCTATTCTCAGACCTACCCGATGTGCACACAAAATTTCATAAAAATCGGTCGAGCCGTTTCGGAGGAGTATGCTAACTAACCTTGTGACACGAAAATTTTATATATAAGGCCATATAAACTTAAAATAATTGGGGTGTGCCACCCTTATCACTTAGGGGTATAAAAAATAGATGTTGACCTATTCTCAGACCTACCCGATGTGCACACAAAATTTCATAAAAATCGGTCGAGCCGTTTCGGAGGAGTATGCTGACTAACATTGTGACACGATAATTTTTCTGAAGGACTACAAATTGTAACATTGTAAAGGAAGACATTAGTCGAAGCTGATAAGACACGAAACTTGTAGAATAATATTTTAATATTCATTTTTGTTATTTCATTCTTGTTCGTTTACATTTATGTCACATATAAACTTTGCGCATTTTAGTGCATCTAATACAATCTATCAATATTGTAATCTATGTCGATCACAATGTAATAAAGTGTAGTGTAACTGCTGCGCGAGGTTCACCCATTTTATTACTTAGTTAGGTAGCGAGGTGTAGCAGTGAAGGCGAGCTTTATTCACTGTAAACAGACCTACAAAGCCTACACTTGTCTGTCCCATTAAAGCTTATTTTTAGCGACGTCTGTGGTATCATAGTGCCCAAAATAATGCACCGATTGCGATGAAGTTTTATTTGTTTGAAAGGTAATTTTATCAAGATAGTTCTTAGCGATGTATTGTGAAGATCTGTTCAGCCATTTGAAGACTATCAGCTCTTTGATAACTTGAGAGCTGCCTCACAATATTAATCTTATATATAAAAATGAATCCCTATTTCCCTTGGTCACGGCATCACGCGTAAACGGCTGGACCGATTTCGCTAATTATGTTGTGTTTGTTATTGTCAGGAGAAGGTTCTTGTGGAAGAAAAAATTAAAAAAGTTGCGCGGAAAGTCAGAAAATTTAAGAAAACTTAACGACCATATTAACTTTTCTAATATAAGCTTTTCACAGCCAATTCGAATTCAATATTCTAAAACCGGACAATGTCTGTCGGGTCAGCTAGTATATTGATAATTACAACAATCTTGTAACCATGGTAACACACAACTAGGGACTCGCCCCGACTTCGCACAGTTTCTCTACTATATTAAACCGATAAATCTTCATCTTGTTAATCTCTGTTTATTGGTGAAAACTGCATTAAAATCCGTTGCGAAGCATAAAAGATCTAAGCGTACAGACAGCGAGAAGCGACTTTGTTTTACACTAAGTAGAGAGGGACGTGTTTAATTTTATGTATTTATTAATCAAAATACATGTATTGACACAAACAAAGGCGTATACGACAATGTAAGTGCCAAACAATGACACACAAAATGACATATCATTACGGAGAAAGATTTATGCATACAAACGATACCTGTCTGTGTCACGATGCAATCTGTTCCTGGTACAGCATATGCAAAACCATGCATGCTTTGCATACGAAATTGCCAATATCTCTCTATATGAATATTTATTACTTTATCTTTCTTTATTCATGAACCTGGCCTTATGGCCTTGACGTCTTCAATACAATTAAATTTCTTAAGATGCGATCGTAAGGTTATTTTTCATACACATACATTAATAATAATGAACTTATCAGCAAGTTTACTAATATTAGCCATTAACCGCGGTTTCGTCTGCGTAGAATTAATTCTTTGAGGACAATATTATTAGTCTTATATATAAAATTCTCGTGTCACAACGTTAGTTACCATAGTCCTCCGAAATGGTTTGACCGATTTTTATGAAATTTTATATGCATATTTAGTAGGTCTGAAAATCGGCTACTATCTATTTTTCATACCCCTAAGTGATGAGGGTGGTCAACCCCCAATTTTTTAAATTTATATGGCAAAACAACGTTTGCCGGGTCAGCTAGTTTTTATATATACCTAATGTTAAATATGAGTTATATACACACCAACAGTATGACGGCTTGTTGACTAGAATATTACTCCTGAGGGTTATATTTTATCTCATAACCATTAACCGCCAGCTAATTACTAATTACAAGTTACCTCCAGTTGCGCCAACTTCGAAAGCTAAGCTATAAATATTACTCCGTAACTCCTGAATTAAATTTAATGAATTTCAGCATGAATAAAGTCAGCTTTAAAGGATATAGCAATCGTTTTAATATGATACGAAGAATCTACGAAATCTCAGTAACTAAATATTAACATTTCTTCATGATAAATATATTTCCATGATTTTCAAAAACAATTTTAAACCTATAAGACTTTTAACTGTATTTATCAGTATTGACTTTATCAATAGAAAATAATATTTTTTAAAGCAATTAATATGGTAATTTGCTTTATAATATTCTTAGTTATGTCTTCATACAGTTAAAATCTATTATTTTTTTCATAATTGGTCTACACAAACTTGCATTAAATTATTTTAAACAGTTAAGACGTTACAGAAAATGTATATTCTTATATATAAAAATGAATCCCTAATTCCCTTTGTCACGGCATCACGCCTAAACGGCTGGACCGATTTCGCTAATTCTTTTTTGTTGTGTTTGTTATTGTCAGGAGATGGTTCTTATGGAAGAAAAAATTTAAAAAATTGCTTGATAAATTAGAAAATTTAAGAAAACTTAACGACCATATTAACTTTTCTAATGTCAGCTTTTGACAGCTAATTCGAATTCAATGTTCATAGTTAAGACAGGACAACGTCGGGTCAGCTAGTATTTTATAAAAGAAAATGGTAATATGGTGTTTTCAATAAAACATCAAAATTTCTCAATTCATATGGAAAATTGTCCTTGCAACTTTTAAATTACATTTAGATAGAATCTTGTATTCTGTCTCTTCTTCATTAAAACTTCATTTATACATCAAGTTTTTATGAAGGTATACTTATTGTTATGAATATTAAATAAAATATATACATTTTTATAAATAATGAGCAATTTCCCACGATTACATACGAATTCTTTAAATTACTAGGAGCTTATAGTGTTCAAGGATTTTGGCTAATTACAAGACTGTTAACGAAATAAATAAATACTACTTATACATATAATTCTCATAGATCAATACTAAATTTAATTATGGGATTTTAGTCCAATAAATCCAACGTTCAACTACGGTAAAATCAAATTAGAACCATTCTGAAATCTTAAGGTATCCTACTTTCAATAATTTAATAAAAGGAAAATCTAAAGGTAAAACTGTCTTATAAAGATTTGATTATAAACAAACATAACAAAATAGTTTTTGTTCCACTTTCCAAATCCGATTGATCTAAAATTTTACAGGCAAATGTTTATCGTATTACAATGATATATATAAACATAATATTGTTTTTTAAATCTACACTCCACAGATACTATACACTAAGTCCGTGCCAGATATTTTACTTACTTTAAATTATTTGCTTAATTACCATTTTTTTCCTTTACCTAATCGACCCGTCCTGGCTTCGCCTAGGTGCTTACACATAAAAGATAGATATATAGTGTCGCGGACTTTTCTGTAGGACTATTCAAAATAAACATTTCTATCATACATTATATACGTGTAACTCTAACACACACACACACACAGCAGCGCACGCTAGAATAGCTCGCAGATACTTACTTGATACTTATCGTGATATTTTGGTCAATTCTCACAACATCTTTAAAAACTATAGTCTATGCGTTATTCTGATGTATAAGCTATATTATTGTAAAGTTTCATCCAAATCCATTCAGTAGTTTTTGCGTGAAAGAGTAACAAACATATTCACAATCTTTCGCCTTTACACATCATCATAATATATTAATTTAACGATTATAAACTTATTTTAATTCTTATCTATTATCTAATCTTAAACAATATTTGATGATGGTGCCGGAAGATGATCATGAAAAGTACGAAACGACATAACCACATCAATTTTAGGCTTTCATTCGTTTTGAAGTGCTCTACAGTGCTGTGCTGCTTTGCTCCTAGATGATTAAATAAAAATTATTATGTAATCATTTCTATCCATACTGCATTAGCAAAACGTACTAAATTGGTTTAAATTACAGAATAATTTACGAAATTGTTCAAATTATTATTGTAGCATAGCAATGCATCCCAAACCTCTGAGAGGATCGCGCAATCGTTAACTGTTATAACAGACATATAACACATGTTATAACAGTTACCTAGTTTTGCTTCAGTTTAGTGTTCACTGTACACGATTCACTTTCAATATCATTATTACGTTATAAACACGTATTCACACAGATTATTATGTATCTTCTTCTGTTGCTTATTTATTTATTTAACCTCCAACGAAATACAGACTAATACAATCCTCAAACCCGCGCGACTTCGTACGCGTATTTCTCCGCTCCTATGAGTCGTACCGAGATGTTAAATAACCTAAGTTACTCCTTGTTACTTCAGCTATCCACCAGTGAAAGTCCCGTCAAAATCGGTCCAGCCATTTCAGAGATCAGCCAGAACAAACAGACAGACAAAAATTGTAAAAAAAAATGTTGTTGGTATCGTGTACGTGTATACATCCATATGCATTTAGTAAAAAGCAGTTATTTTAATATTACAAACAGACACACTAATTTTATTTATTTGTATGGATTATTAATGCTTTAATTATTAAATTTAACGATAGATATTATTTTTGAGAAATGCAAAAGCATTAAAGTTTGTGTTGTCGGTCAGTCGAGTTATAGGGGAGTTAATTCCAAGATTTGTTTTGGTGTTATGGCTCATGATAATCTTTCTATTAATAAACGGATTTCTATTGGTACACGGAAACTTTATAACCTGGATTATCACATAGGCTACTTTATATCCTGGAAAAAATCGTAGTTACTGCGGGATAAACATAAAATGTTTATGGGACGCGTGCGAACTCGGACCGGATTGACTAGTATAAATATAAATAAAAAGGAATCAAAAAGGTTACCTTGCTATAATCCGCGGAATTCTGAACAAACCCACGGACGGCACAACCCATAAGAGCACATCGTCCACAGAAAAGTAAGACGCTCTAACTCAATACTTGATACTTGACATGCGATTACAATTATTACTTATTATAATTTGTAATCTCTGTGATCACAATGTTGTCATTGTCAATATGTGTGAGATACCATACCATTCATTAATTTCTGTAATTTTTTTTTTAAATTTCATCATTTACAAGTAGGTCTAAATATTTTCAAATCATAGGTACATGCCTAATTTTTAAATCCATAAAAAATTTAAAATATAATACACTATTGTTGTAACATCATTTGAACTGCGCCCCGCGGTTTCGCCCGCTATATTTTGTATAATTCACACTATATCATTATAAATTATAGCCTATGTGTTATTCTGATGTATAAGCTATATTATTGTAAAGTTTCATCAAAATCCATTCTGTAGTTTTTGCGTGAAAGAGCAACAAACATATCCATACATTCTTACAAACTTTCGCGTTTATAATATTAGTAGGATATGCTTGGTGTAATTTAATTATGAGAAGTTGGCAACATTGTTCATAACTTTGTGTTCGTGGGTAGTTTGGGTTTCATTTTATTTTAAGTGTACCCACGTGTAGAATATATAGGCGCAGGTAAGATAGATTTGGTCTGCCAGTCGGTGGCTGAATGTCGATAAACATTAATGTCAATAATGTTTAATTCAAATGTGATAGATGAACATTGTTACACTATCATATACCCCTTTTTACCCGACTACGGCGAAGCCAAAAGGAAGGGTTATGATTTTGGCAGTCTATGTATGTATGTATGTTCCACTCTAGCGCCTAAACTACTGAAACAATTTTGACATAGGCTATAAAAATTTTATGATTTGTTTTATAACGGAAATTATATCTCAAATTCTAACCTCGAAATTAAACTGAGCTAATTATCACGTGTTTGGTATCAAAAGAAAGGCCTTGACGAGAACATTACAAATATGTATATATATATGTTATTGTTTATGTCAACATATATGTTTAAAATGCGGTCGTATAGTCCGCGCGGTCCAGTCGTTGCAGTAATTTACTCGTTTAAGCAAATAAAAACCAACATTACGTTACATACAATATTAGATTATAAAGGTTATCTCGATCGGGAAACGGAAAACTATTAAATAAAAAAGTAAAGTTTAAAAAACTTATAACCCGACTACGTAAAAAAGTGGTCTGAATAGGACGAAACAAGAAAATAATTCAGATAGAAACACAGCACATCTAAACTTATCTATCACTCAACAACAACTCCCATTAATTTTCAAGAATAAAACAGTCTTACACTTATATTTTTGTTACTAGAAGCTAATTAATGAAATCACTATTAATTTCAATCAATACTTTATTTTATTATAAAATCTTTTGATTTAGAAACTTCTTATAACAATTATATTGCTTAAGCAAAACTAAATTCGTATCGTTTGCTTTTTGTCTTGTAACACTGTTGTCTGTTGCAATAGATATTGCTTTATAATTCTCGTGGATCTTAAAAATATTGTTTTTTTTTCAATACAATTACTAGTACAGATATCTATTACTTTATCCGGAAACCTTACACCATCTAGGACATCTTATGTGCTAGGATTTTTCACTAAGTTGAAACTATCGCCTACACTCTTCGAATTGGCTAACAAACATTAACATTAAGCAATAAAGATATCAAAGATTCAGATGATCTTCAAACGATGCAGGTATTTGCAAAATAAAACCAATAGAAACTAGTAGTAGCTATTTAGCGAGATTGAGCAGTTATTTAAAATGTTTATAACTTATAAACCTGTAGCTGGGTCACAATTTCCAGGTACAACAGATTCTTGAAAACCCATTCTTTTATTAGATTTTACGTTTTATGCTACAGTATGTTTTATATTGCTGAGACTAAATTCCATCCATTAGAGGAATCGTTTATTTAAGCTGAAGAGTTTGTTTGTTTGCTTGAACGCGCTAATCTCAGGAACTAGTCGTCCGTTTTGAAAAATTCTTTCAGTGTTAGATAGTTTATTTATCGAGGAAGGCTGTAGGGTATATATCATCACGCTACGACCAATAGGAGCTGAGCTACATGGGTACGAAGTCGCGCGAGTCGGCTAGTGGTTATATAAACTTGAAATCTTTTATTATTATGTCATAGAATGCGTACTCAGCCTAAAGGCTTGGTTGCATATGCAACCAACAATTTGACATAATTCCATACGAGTGACATAAGTGTATCGAATGACGGATGTGCACGCGATCTGTTCACGTTTCAATTTATCTTAATTCTCACATTCACACATGATATTACATTATTAACTTATTATGATAATGTGAAGTTCTCTCATCTCATCTCAATACTAGATCTACAATAACTATATTCATTGTTATGTAAATAGATAAACAGTTATTTATTGAGTTAGTAAACTAGATAATTTAAGGGTGACTCATAACCCAGTCACCCTTAAATTATCTTGTTACGTCTACCAAATTAATGGTAATAGAATCCATTGAGATTTCTTTATGGTAGATAAGGTGCAAACGAGCAGATGGTCCACCTGATGGTAAGTGGACACTATCGCCCATGAACATCGGCAAAACAAGAGGGTATCTCTTGTGTTGCATCCTCGAAGATAGAGTGGGAAGGGGGAGTGAAGAACAAAAATGCTGCTGTTTCAGCGGACCCTGAGCAAGAGCCCAGAGTCTATTAGATCTGCAGCATTAATGGGAATGCGTCTATGACACTTGGCGGTCGGATTCGCATGCTGGTGGTCGCAAGTCAGTCGGGGAACAGTTCCCCTACCACCAAAGGGGTGCTGAGTTACTCGGCTCTTACGAGATGCTCTCCCAGCGGCAGAGGGGAATAGTATTCTGATACTGCGCCATCTATTGAATGCTTTGTATATTTAACTTTATTATCTACTGTAGTAATGTTCGGGAAGCGAAGGGGAGTGCTATAATTATATGAAATGCCTTTAACCCCCATTACCTACAGGTGGTGGTGGTTAAAGGTGTAGGGTTAAAGGCTTACCTATCGTTCCTCTCTCATTCTATATAGTTGAGGTTTTAATTGAGTAAATAACTCTCCTATCTCTTAAGTTGGACTTAATTACATACAGTATAAAAAATATATAACACAGAATTTATTTATACCAATTCTTTATGTATTAAATAATATGAATAGCACAGCATCTTCGTAATACTATTATGAGTTGGGTTAATGTGTTTGCTTCACCGCAAACGTATTGCACAGTGCACTATATTGTATATTGCAATAAACATTCGATAGAAAAAGACTAACTCATTACTCTGATGTTATGAATATATTGCTCAAAAGCCCACTAATAAATGTTACCTAAGTAACATTTTATTTATTAACCTATGATGCTACAACGACGGGGTGTTATAAGTTTAATAGATAATGGACCGATAATGATGAAGTTTTAAAGATGATTTACTCGAGCTGTAATTTGTGAAGATCTAGTCAGTCGTTTGAAGTTTTAAAGTATGTAACAGTATATAATTTATCTGTCTATCTATGTTTATATGTTTTTTATTGGATTTTATGAATATTTACTAAGTCTCTATTGTTACTGCTGTATTACATTTCGTTTTCAACAATACAAAAATCGATTTATGCAAGTTAAAATCGATTCTTCTAAATCGATGTGGTGTGTATTAACTTAATGACTATATTTATTTAGAGTTTCAGTCGGGAGTAATTTAAATTTTTAATTTAATACGAGTAGTATTAATCAAACTTGATGAATATTCATCCCCTAAGTGTGATGAAGGTCATAGCATTTTGTTTCACAGAATACTTATATGTAAATTTTGCATCATTTAAATCAGATGTTACGACTAGTTAAATTATAAAAACATTAAGCTGTACTAAATTTAGGAACATTAAAGCAAATAACAAAATGAAATCAAAAGGTGCACATGAAGCGCGTTGAAGTCTTTTGTATTGAAATATTGATAGAAGTAATAAATCGATCAATGTCTCATTATTCTGTTATAAACTTTTATTGGCGTAGGGAAATAATAACGGTAGACACACGAGGATAGAATCATCGTAGGTAGTAGGTACTAGTCACCCTTTGTTCCACGAAAGCTCGGAAATCCCTCCAAGGCTCATCGCCATAAAGAAAGCCGCAGAAACTGACTCATGAATATTTATGGCCATAACATAAATTATTTAAAAATCTTGGACCAGTGGTAGGTAGTTTTTATTGTAACTATGGTCATAAGTCCTATCCTCGTTCGGTACGAATATTTGTCCTTCAGCACAGATATAATTTTTCAATTCCTATCATAGGTCTTTATTTTACTCCAAAACATATGAAGTAGCTTTCCTACTTTAATTTAAAAAAAATAATAGATCAAAAAAAAAAGTAGGAAAGTGGTATACTACCATATTATATCGCTGTGATAAGTGGGGCTGGTAATCCAGGTGCAAGTTTACGAATACTTTTAATAGTCGACCCGCGCTACTTCGTCCGAGTGATGTTCCGCTCCTATGAATTGTAGCGTGATGATATATAGCCTATAGCCTTCCTAAATAAATGGCCTATCTAACACTGAAAGAACTTTTTAAATCGGACCAGTAGTTTCTGAGATTAGCGCGTTCAAGCAAACAAACTCTTCAGCTTTATATATTAAGTACTAGCTGACCCGGCAAACGTTGTTTTGCCATATAGATTTGTGGTGGGCCACCCTTGTCACTTAGTGGTATGAAAATAGATAGTAGCTGATTCTTAGACCTACTGAATGTGAATATAAAATTTCATAAAAATCGGTCGAGCCGTTTCGGAGGAGTACGGTAATTAACATTGCGACACGAGAATTTTATATATAAGATATACAATTTTTTTTATACAAAAGATAATACTGTATTGTATGCCTGTCAAAAAAAAATGTTTATGGAGACTGCACGCTTAAACATTATTTATGACTTTTTAAACTTACTGTAATGGAAACTACTTGATTTCCGGTTTTCATTCTTTTTTGGTAAGGAAATTAACTTCTGAATATTCTTACTAAGGAAAAAGTTTAAGTTTAAAATATTACGTCGTTGATTAAAAGAAAATAAAGTTTTTTTTTCATCTTTCACGGAGTAAGTCTACTATATCTTTCGGCCATTTGTAATTGTAGATGTTTTCAAAACTCTTTTTATGCTTTAAACCCATATTATAGCAATATATTTTGAATACGAAAGTAAGTTTGTTTGCCCTTATTTATTGCTGTAATGTATCGACTTTATCGGGATTAGCTACAATTGAAGTATAACCGAACTTTAACAAAGGATTCGAAATGTTCTGTCATTAGCTACCGGTCTAATTTTGTATAAGGCTTTCGTCACATCTGAGAAAACGAGTTTAATCGTGACTTTATTCACCTCGATCTTAACCTAGTGCAACTGGTTAATAATTTCCGATATATGATATGATTATGAATCGCCTTGGATTGTATTGTCATATGTTTCCAATATCATGTAATCCACGCTTCGCTGAGGTGAGAATAATTTGATTAAATGTCTATTAATAAGAGGCTATTCAAGTACAAGCTCTTCCTTTCCTTTTGTCAATAAAATTAGATTATTTTTTTATGATTATATACTTGTGAAATTTATAGTAAATATAGCTCACCATAGAGACATACATCTCATAGTAAAAATAGGTATTGTAAATATAATATAAGTATTAGTAAGATGTGAAAGTTTCCATGTTTGTTACTCATTCATACAAAAAGGGCTGAATGGATTTCAATGAAATTTGGCACACAGATACTTTATAACCTAGATTAATATTTATGCTAATTTTTATCTTAGAAAAATTGATAGTTCCTGTGAAATAAATAAACATATAATATATGTCGGAGCATAGTAAAAGATTATCGATTAATCGAATCGTTATCGTTGTCTATGGCGTTGGAGTGGGGTAGTAGTCACTTCCGTTGTTTTGACAGTCTCTACCCTCGACCCTTTATATGCGATCGACAGTCTAACTGAAGTCTTAGTCGTGCGCGGTCTCTCAAGAAGTGAACATCATCTAAGTAGTGCTAGTGATAGTGATAGTGTCAAGTGCAGTGTAGTGTGGAAGTGCTGTCCAGCTAAGGTCACGTAAGTCCGTAATTGCCACGTGGTTAAGTAAACACAATGTTAGGTTAGGTTAGCCTTGTATTAGATTCGGTTTATGTGCGTTTAACCTTGGGATTAAACAGAGAGCCTGAGCAGTGGAGGCGAGTGTTATTATCATTTAAAGGACGTCCTTAAGCCTACACCTTGGTCACAAGTCCAAGGCACTGCTTAGGTTTCTCTCGTAATTGTTAGAGATCATATTTGATAATTTATTGGTTCAGTAGAAGTATCTGCGTCGCGTTTACCCAATATTCCACTCATTACCATCACCCCCTTTTAGTGTTCCCCAACATTCCCCATCTTCCTCCTTCCATCTCCTTTCACATCGTTTTAAAATCCCCGACATATATGTTTACAGAACGCCTTATATTTTTCTATAGCAATTATATAGCAAAATATTGAAAAATAAAATGTTTTTTAGTGAACCTACAACACTGTGGTAGATTGCAAAGGTTTTAGTTAAGTATGAAAACAAATGTCGTGATTAATGGATATAATAATTAGGTAAAACATTAACAAACCTGTGTACAGTGTATCCGACAATAACGGACGCGAAAGTGCGTGAGTCGGACAACAGCAATTAAGAGGGAAAGTGAGATCCTTATTAGAGTTGATTACTGTTACGTGTTCACTGTACACCCATAAACAATGGAAACTGCTTTATGCGATATATTAATTTTATACTAATATATAAAGCTGAAGAGTTTGTTTCTTTGAACGCGCTAATCTCAGAAACTTCTGGTCGGATTTGAAAAATTATTTTAGTGTTAGATAGCTCATTTATCGAGGAAGGCTATAAGCCATATATCATTTCGCTACGACTAATAGCAGCGGAGCTATATGCGGACGAAGTCGCGAGAGTCGACTTGTGTATAATATGCCACCACTTCGCTAAGTCATAAGTTATGTTTGTCTATTTATTTTCATAATTTCTTATTTACTATTTTATAGGGTCGTCAAAGCTTTGTTATGTAATATTATCTAGTAAGAATTATAATAGTTTTTTAAATCCTACTTATTTGTCTATCTATTGTCTATTACTATCTCTAGATATTTACTGAAAAGATGCAGCTAGAAACTTCACAAACTTAACTTTTTCTCGTTCGTTTAGTAATCTTATTGTTTATATAGATCTATTAAGGAAATGTTGTTGAATTATTATTTATCCTCAAAATCAAAAAGGAAATCATAATAATCATAATAGAGGTGTCAAACTTCATTTTGTTAAGGGACTTGTTGGGATGCACCAGTTTCTAGTTTTGAATACTTTTTTTCTATTCTCAAAAACACTCTGTTTCTGTACCCTCCAATATACTTTTATTTCCCTAAATTAAGAGAATAACCATCATAATAATATCTAGCACAGCAGTGATAGCCTAGTGAATAAGATTTCGATGTGTTACTTACAATTAAATATGACTATGAAACATAGTGAGGGAACCTGCTCTCCTGAGAATTCCCTAAAGTTCTCAAAGGTACTGGGCCTAACCACCTCTTCAATATGAGGGGAAACCCAACTCCACAATGGCCCATCCACGAGTTATAATGATTAGATTCATCATCACGACCCGTCAATGGCCCACTACTGAGCCGGGTCTCCTCCTCAGAATGAGGAGGGTATTAGGCCATAGTCCACCACGCTGGCCCAGTGCGGATTTGCAGACTTCACACACATTTGAGAACTTTTGGGAACTCTCAGGAGTGCAGGTTTCCTCACGGTGTTTTCCTTCACCGTTAAAGCAAGTGATATTTAATTGCTCAAAACACACAAAACTCAGAAAAGTCAGAGGTGTGTGTCTGTGTGGGGGATCGAACTCGGACCTCCCGAGTAAGACTTGAAGTCTCAACCACTGGGCCATCACGTGATAAGATTCAATGTTATTTAACCACTTAATACCTATTTAATACTTGAACACTGACGAAAAGAAAACAGATTTTTCTGTTTATATGTAAATAAGATATCACCGAAAATTTCACCATATCCCGAGACATGCCATCACGCTTTCGCCTGTGCCTTGGAGGCGCGGTGAAAAGAAGACGTGCGCTGCGTTAATTGCCGCGCCCGAGTAGTTGCGCTTGGCATTGAACCTCTACACTATACACTATACACTACACAGTGTACACTATCCTTTGTGAATTACGGAACTATTTACGGAACTTATTTTTTAATACAGTAATCGTTTCTTTGTCAGATCCCAACTATATAATATTATAAATGCAACCTCTTATTGAACGTCGGAATCTACCACCCTTTCGGAAACGACCTAACCCAGACCTGAGAAGAATGGGCGCAAGAAACTCAGTGGGACTATTTCTTTTGGATACTTTCTTAATTTCTTAGATTGTTTTAATGCCAATTTTTATAACAAATATATTTTATAAATTGAGAAAGTCTGAAATGAACGCATCATTCCCAAGGCCCATCTTCTAAAAAATCTTTAATGTTATAATAGCCTTTGTCACACAAACGTTTCTTAACTAACTTTTAAAATTTTCCTATAGAATAATTTTGAACGTTTTCTGGGATTCTGTTGTAAAAGCATACACATCGCCCAACAAAAGAATTACTAATTCTACTCAATCGAGTAGTAGGAATAACAAGTTTGTGTTTGTTCCTAGTATTGATGTCATGCAAGTCACTATTTTTAATAAAATCATTAATATTTACGTACATACATAAAATTTTCAAAAATGTATTGTGACCCCTGCGTTACCCCAAAGTAGAATGCCGTAAGACATTATACTATGGAAGTAGCTAAAGTAAACTAAACGAGCCGCGTCTGTATCAGTTAATTGGCGAATTTTCTTAACCGCGTATGCTGCAGAGCTGAGTCTATTGGCCAATCTCTCAATATGGAGACCCCATTGTAATTTAGAATCAACAGTGATGCCCAGAAATACGGTAGATTCCAACTCCTCTCCATTTATAAATACACCAGTCTCTATTTTCTTAACATTGGGTGTCGTAAATTTTATATATTTAGTTTTCTTATTATTTAACATTAGATTATTAGCACTGAACCAATGTATAATATCAGAGAGAGCATTGTTTACATCGTCATATTCTCTTCTGAGGAGAGTAGCTTGGTATACATTCTCCTTTACTCCTGAATTCTTTTTCTTTGTTCTGGTTATACTGAAGATTGGAATTTAAAAGAAACTTACTAGTCAAAAATCTCTTTCTAATCTTATTCTAGTATACTAGAAATAATAATTAATAGTTTTTGCAGTTGGTAAACTGTTGTTGCGTATATGGATGGATGGGAGGAACTGTTTTCCAACGGCAAAATTAAGTTTGTTCTCCAATTTAGTTTGTACTGAGTTTTTGATCTGGGAAATTAATTAAAAAATATTTTTTTTAAATAAAATTTTATTATAAAAATTACAGTAAAATTATAGTATAAACAAATAGCACGCAATTTAGTAATTTAATTTAAACTCTAATCTTTAGTATAAGATCGTATTTTAATGACATGCAGGAAACCTAAATCAATGTCGACCCTTGGATGATTATCTGAATGCGATGTACGTATAATACAATAATATTATAATTTGTGCAATTATAATAAATTCCTAAAACCTTTGTTGTTATTCAAGAAAAAATATCGATTAATTTAAATTGAGGTACAAACTTAACTTTGCCGTCGGAAAACTATTATCACCATACATAACATAGGGTAATGTAAGTTTACCAACTGCAAAAAAATATTTTTAGTTACTTTTGGATAATTTCTCTTACGTTTGCTGAAAAAAATTGCTTCTTACCGTTCTTAAAAGTTTGATGTTGGGACAGACGGACAAAAGAGTCATCCATTTCCAGGATTTTGAAGTACAAAACCCTAAAGAAACAATTTTAAAAGTTAAAGACATTAGCCTCACCTTAAAAGTCGTCGGATGAACTCCATTGATAGATCATCATCAGTATCATTGTCCTAATATGTTTTTACAATAGTACCGTTACATCTCCTTTTAGCGACACCTCCGGAGCTGAAGAGCAACAACCTTTATATTATTGTTACATCTCCCACACGATCGGGTTCAGTGGACGGAGCCCTATCTTGATTGTGAAGGACCCGAAATTATGAGTTCATGTTTCTTTTTTATATTAACCTTAGTAGAAAGAATCCTCAATTTGGTGCAAAGAAATTAAAATTTTAATGACAAATAAAATTCATAAAATTGGCGTTGTTTGTTTTAATTTAGGCTTTTGTCTCATTCCCCCTTCGATCAACATTCCCCTTCATCGACAAATTAGTTGTTTCATTATCTATACTAATATTATAAAGAGGAAAGATTTGTATTTTTGTATTTTTGTATTTTTGTATTTTTGTATTTTTGTATGTAACGAATAAACATAAAAACTACTGGACCGATTTTAAAAATTCTTTCACCATTAGAAAGCTACATTATCCCTGAGTAACATAGGCTATATTTATTACAAGAAAAAATTAGAGATCCTTAGGAAATCTCACGAAAACCAACCCAAGGTGCCAAAAAATTAGCCATAAAATATCTTTCATCGCATGCGCTGCAAAAAGTATTGATGATAGAACAAAAAAATGTTCTACAATATTATAGAACGTATCAATATCTACAAAAAAGTCCGCGAGACCATATGTCCAACTATTATAGTTACGTCACTATAACTACTTTTTTACATTTTAAAAGTTGATAAAAATGCCTATCAAAATCAGACCATGTTTTCTATAACTTTGTATTAATCCTTATCCAAATAAATTATTTCGTATTCAAGACTATTTTAATACCTGTAAATTACTTTTTGAATTATTAAAATCGGACTTTCCATTCAAAAGATATTACGAAATTAAAAATATCAATATAAACAAAAAATACACGCCGACGCGACGGGCCAGTATAGCGACGCAGCGCAGCGAGTAAAGCGGCAAGAGAGGGGGCACCGAAATGCGGGAGGGCCAATATATTTTTAAAAATAATATTCCACCCGCGCGAAGCCGGGATGGGCCGCTAGTATTATATAGGTATATATGTCGGGGATTTTAAATGATGTGAAAGGAAATGGGAGGAAGATGGGGAATATCGGAGAACATTAAAAGGGGGGATGATATTTAATGGAATATTGGGTAAACGCAACGTAGATTATGACACAATTACGAGAGAAACCTAAGCAGTGCCTTGGACTTGTGACCAAGGTGTAGGCTTAAGGAGCTCCTTTAAGTGATCACGACACTCGCCTCCACTGCTAGGCTCTCTGTTTAAACCCAAGGTTAAACGCACATAAACCTAACCTAACACAAGACGAGGCAATTACATTGTGAGGTACTCACGTGACCTTGATCGGGCAGCACTCCTAACACTAACACAACACTATCACTATTCAGACACTACTTCACTTCTTGAGAGACTGCGCACGACTAAGACTTCAGTCAGACTGTCGATGGCATATAAAGGGTCGAGGGTCGAGACTGTCAAAACAACGGAAGTGACTTCTACCCTAGAGCCAAGGCCATAGATACCGATGACGATTCGATTATTCGATAGTCTATTACTATTCTCCGACATATAAATTTTATTATATTACAACTACACTCTCCTACTAAATACTACTCTTCATAAATATTACTAGAAATACATAAATCTCTATAAAACATTGATTAGATCAAATAGATGAGTTTCGTTTTGCATTGAAGTTACGTACAGTTAATAAATATATACTAGTGGTCGTCTAGTGGTCAAAATTCGATCATATTTGATTTAACAATAAACAAAAAAATATATATGCGTGTGTGAGTCTAATATGGTAGTGTGTGTTACGTTTTTTATTGACTATATATATAAACTATGTGTGCGCATACTCCTCCGTCAGCGCAATTTTTGTAAAAAGGGGAACAAAGTTTTTGCTTCACGTCCAAAGGTCACACGTGTGTCTCATCCAAAGTGATAAATCGAGTTATTATATATACTGTCTAGCTATGATGTATAATAATTAGGGAGGAGGAGACGGACTATGGGAATGAAGAGGATAAAGAGTAATATGGGAATGACGAGAGAGAAAGCAGTGAGCCCAGTGGTTAAGACATCGGTGTCTTACTAGTGAGGTCCGAGTTCGATCCCCCACACAAGCACACACCTCTGACTTTTCTTAATTATGTGTGATTTGAGCTACTTAATATCACTTGCTTTAACGGTGAAGGAAAACATCGTGAGGAAACCTGTACTCCTGAGATTTCCCTAAAAGTGGTGGGCTATGGCCTAATACCTCCTCATTCTGAGGAGACCCGCCTCAGCAGTGGGCCATTAATGGATTGTGATGAGGAGAGAGAAAGGTATATAAAAGGGGGGAAAGGAAGAGAGACGGGTCATATTGTAGTATTTTTACTCAACAAACATTAAAATCAAATCTTTCCTCTTTGTATAATGGTATAGATGTAGGTAATCTTACCGTAATATAGGGGAGGAAGGGGGAGAAGCACAAATAATATCTAGCTGAAGTGATTAATTTATCATGTTGTCTGCATTTAATCATTATACATTGTTTTGACAGTTTCTACCCTCGACCCTTTATATGCGATCGACAGTCTAACTGAAGTCTTAGTCGTACGCGGTCTCTCAAGAAGTGAACATCATCTAAGTAGTGCTAGTGATAGTGATAGTGTCAAGTGCAATGTAGTGTGGAAGTGCTGTCCAACTAAGGTCACGTAATTCCTTACAATGTAATTGCCAAGTGGTTAAGTAAACACAATGTTAGGTTAGGTTAGCCTTAGGTTAGGTTAGCCTTGTGTTAGATTCGGTTTATGTGCGTTTAACCTTAGGTTTAAATAGAGAGCCTAGCAGTGGAGGTGAGTGTCGTAATTACTTAAAGGAATTCCTTAAGCCTACACCTTGGTCACAAGTCCAAGCCACTGCTTAGGTTTCTCTCGTAATTGTTAGAGATATTATTGATCATTTATCGGTTCAATATGAGTATCTACGTTGCGTTTACCCAATATTCCATTCAATACCATCACCCCTTTTTAGTGTTCCCCAATATTCCCCATCTTCCTCCTTCCATTTCCTTTCACATCGTTTTAAAATCCCCGACATATATACATAAAACCAGTACACATAGTAATCTATTATTTAAAACTTATCTGTGACATAATAACGGAGCGGCACAGTTACAGGACAATGTATTGCGAGTTACAATGGATCCGTTACCGTTAGGAAATCCTCAAAGCATTCGACTGATGGCTGCTCCATACTCACATGTGTCTCGGAATTATTTCGAATGAAGTTTACTTCCTATTTCTATACAAAAACCGTTATAACTTACAATGTCATATAGAAAGTGTCTGCGGATCTCATGCTATTAGGACCAGGTGTTACTAAATTTTAGAGACATTTTATTATTATTAAAACCTTATTAATGATTAACACAGGCTACTATTTATACCGAAAAAATCAGAGTTCTTACGGAATCATAATAAAATACGTTTCCTAACATAAAAGCCTACATATTTTTATTTAGCAAACTTAACAACTAAACAGTGAATTAGTGATACAAGCAAAACCTAAATAGCTTTATACTTAACTAATAAGTTAGCACTCACTATGAAAATCCTATAAATCCAACCAATGATCGGAGCAGAGCCTATAAGTTGCCGAGCAGTGGTTATTTTCAAAACAAACAAAGCTGCTGTAAATAATTATAAATATCGAAATCACAAAATCTGACTTATAGGTGGTACGATCACAAGACGACTATAAGCCCTAAAATCATACAATTTTTAGGGTTCCGAGCCCAAAGGGTTAAACGTCTGTCTGCCACCATGCTGTACCTCATGAACCGTGATAGCTACAGTTGAAATTATTTATGTTGCCCCTATAACAATATATACTAAAATAAATATTTAAGGGGGGCTCCCAAACAAACGTTTCCAGAGTATCCAATTCAAGATATCATCAATGTTGCCAAGGCCGAAATAATACCCCCCATTTAAATAGAGTCTGTTTAGAAAAAAATATAATTACCTACTTCTTAAAATGTTTGCGAAATCCTGGAGTGTCCGTCAGTTACTAAAAATTGATTCTTGAGTTATGATGGCATGTTAATCCCCCTGGTAAACACCCCTTGGTCTCTAGGTGGTAGTAAGGGAGTTTGGTCGCGGTAGGTGGAAGTGGGTGGATGTGGGTGGCGAAAATGTTAAAACACATATTTCTGGTTTTTTCTAACGCATGAGGACTTCTGAAAAGATCTCAAAATTATAATTGATCTGGAATGTTCGAGAAAGTTCTAGAAATTTCTGGAATGATCGACATAATTATAAAATAAACGCAAACTATGATCGATTTAGAATGTTCGAGTTCGAGATGTGATTTTTTTTTGTATGTAGGAAGTAACCTTATATGGATATCCAAATCTTGATATAACAATGCATATTTGTTATTTACAACAAGTAATTTGCTTAAAATAACAAAATAATTCTGTAATATCTAAAAAGCCTGGTTACCCCAATCTCGACTTATGCCGCATTGTTGCTGTACAGTTATGTAAGAGAACAAAGAAATGACTTATTCTCTTTCATGGTGTATGATGGCATTCATATATCATCATTTCATATTATAGATTAGTTGATACTTAAAATATAATGTACAATTGATGATTATACTACAATCGCTATTATATCAAAATGTATATACATATTAAAAAATATATATAAATATTCGATATTTAACCAAATATCGATGTATTTGTATTTTCTTTACTTATAATAAAATCGAAGTATATATATGTCGGGGATTTTAAAACGATGTGAAAGGAGATGGAAGGAGGAAGGTGGGGAATATTGGAGAGCACTAACAGGGTTGATGGTATTGAATGGAATATTGGGTAAACGCAACGTAGATACTGCTATTGAACCGATAAATGATCAAATATGATCTCTAACAATTACGAGAGAAACCTAAGCAGTGCCTTGGACTTGTGACCAAGGTGTAGGCTTAAGGATATCCTTTAAGTAATTACAACACTCGCCTCCACTGCTAGGCCCTCTATTTAAACCCAAGGTTTAACGCACATAAGCCGAATCTAACACAAGGCTAACCTAGCCTAACATTGTGTTTACTTAAACATGTGGCAATTACATTGTAAGGACTTACGTGACCTTAGTTGGACAGCACTTCCACACTACACTGCACTTGACACTATCACTATCACTAGCACTACTTAGACGATGTTCACTTCTTGAGAGACCGCGCACGACTAAGACTGTCGATCGCATATAAAGGGTCGAGGGTAGAGACTGTCAAAACAACGGAAGTGACTACTACCCCACTACAACGCCATAGACAACGATAACGATTCGATTAATCGATAATCTTTTACTATGCTCCGACATATATATACACACTTTAGACATATATATATGTCGGCGCGTAAGTTAGGTTTAACTAACCTTAGGTTTAAACAGAGAACCTGGGCAGTGGTTTTTGTTTTTTTTTGTTATTGTTAGGACAACTTTATATAAAAGAAAAAGTGAGTGAGAGAATGAATAAATGATTTTTTGTGTTGAATGAAACGGTTTGAATACACCTCAGCGAAGCGGTCTTCGCTTCGCAGAAGTGTCTGTTAGACCTACATAAAATGTTTTAAAAATAAGCAAGGCATTAGCGAATTATTGTGTTTTACGATGTGTCAAATACATCGATGTTATGTATCGATGTATTTGACAACAAAGACGACATATGTAAATGATGTTTTTTTTTTTAAATGTCCAGTAATTAGTATTTTAAAAATAAAACCATTTTAGGTCGAGAAATTTTACATGAAAAAAGAATCAATTATCAATTATATATCCAATAACAAATAAAATATAAAAGCTCATAAATCAAAGTGTCATGCGTCGTATTCCTGTCACGTGTACGTACTACGTGACAATAATATTTGTTGTGTACTTACGTACACTACACAGAAAGTATAGTCACCGTTACACCGTACACTACTACAGACATTTTGTGAATTCAGTGAATCAGACCAATTTGTCAACGGTAACAATTATGTAAATCAAACCAAAAATTCCACCAAATGTTACATTAAATTATATTCTTTTTATTTTCTTTATTTATTTAGTTTGGGAAAAGAATTTTCAAAATCACAACCTCAATCCACACGTAAAGGTTTTATTTATTTATCTGTATCTGAACAAAAATTAATTTAAAGCCGAAGACGTAAAAAAAAATTATAAATGTAATAGTTTCTATGTTTAGATGTTTGTTACTCTCGCAAAAATGGCTTAACGGATTTCAATGAAATTAAGTATACAGTATATAACCTAAATTAACAAAGGCTACTTTATATCCAGAAAAAAATTATATTTCCTGTGAGAAAATAATAAAATATGTTTACTGTTGAAATCGCTTGAATGTTTTTATTTAACAAAAATATATTAAAAATTAAATCCTTTTTTGATAAATCTATTATACGTGTTAAATATATGTCGGTGGTGTGAGTTAGGGTTAGGTTAGCCTTAGGTTAGGTTTAGGTTTAGGACGAGGAATTCCGTAAGCCTACACCTTGGTCACAAGTCTAAGGCACTGCTTGCACGATGCTTATTAAAAGATTGTACGTTCCATTACTTTAGTTTCCGACATATATATAGGGATTAAACGAAATAACAAACTTCGTTCTTTCACTAATAATAATGTATTTTTTACTTGTATGCATTCTTAAATAATTCATGATGAAACTTTAATGAGTTGTTTAAGACCCAATAAATAAAAAAAAAAACTATGTTTATCTTGTGATAGCCCAATGGTTTAGACGTTGATGTTTACTCGGGAGGTCCAAGTTTGATCCCACATACAGGCACACACCTCCGACTCTGAGTTATGTGTGTTTTAAGCAATTAAATATCACTTGCTTTAACGGTGAAGGAAAACATCGTGAGGAAACCTGCACTCCTGAGAGTTGCCTAAAAGTTCTCAAAGGTGTGTGAAGTCTGCCAACCTGTATTTAGCCAGCGTGGTGGACTATGGCCTAATCCCTCCTCATTCTGAGGAGACCCGGCTCAGCAGTGGGCCATTAAAGGGTACAATGAAACGTTAGTGTTGTGAACATCTTTTGAGCCGGGTACGTAATAAAGATATAACAGATTGTTTGTCTTGTTATTGTAGAAAAAATTGTATTTTTCCTACTTGTGAAATATTCCACTACGATTAAACTGCGATAAACTTTATTAACCACAAAATGTTTTGGCTAAACAGGAAAACGATTGTGCATCATAGTTTAATGCAACTTCTCGTTGAAGGCCTCTTTTATAGGACAAGTTGTTATATTATTATTCGTTCTCATAGATTATACTATTATCTATATGGCAGATGATGTTAGAAACTCAAAATAGTTTATTTCAATTAGACTTTTTCCAAAATACTTTTGTTAGGTCAAAATTGGTCAGTCAATTAGTTTGTCTGAAGCTACCACCAGTTCGGAAAGCAGTTTCCTGATGAGAAGAACTGGCAAGAAACTCAACAGTTGCTCTTTTCAGAACGTCATTGCTTACATTATTTACAGCGCCATCTAGTTGAGATAAGTGAGAGCAAACTTGGTAGTTTAATTAATCTTAATATTAAAAATCCGAAAATAACACTGTCTGTTTGTCGCGCTTTCACGCCAAAATTACTGAACCGATTTTAATGAAGTCTAGTATACAGAGAGTCTAGAGCCATAGACTACTTTTTAATTAAAAAAAAATGGATTGAAAGGAGGGGGGAGGGGTTGTGCTTGAACAGATGTATGGAAGTATCGTCATTTTTAGAGCTAGAAGCTTGAAACTTATTTGTTAGGCTGTTGATTCGATATAAATGAATATGACATTCAAAGTTTGTAAATGTATTACCTTCAAGGATGTAAAATAACTATAGGGAATAGGGGATGAAAGTTTGTATGGAAATATGTGAGGTTTATGTGAATGTTTTATAAGTTTTTCGAGCAGCTAAATGAAGCTGTTTCTGAATTCCAGATTGCATTACTGAGAGACGCGAGAACGGTAAAATCTAACAATATATATATCCACTATCTTATATTATATGTTGGTACGTTTAGCTAAGAAAGTGCAAGTTAGTAGTAAAAGTAATAAGCGTGAAACAATTTAACCAGCCGCACGCGCCTGAGTATCTTAATCTCAAAACCATAAAGCAAATCCGTCTCAAGTCCTTCTATCTCTTTCACCCCCTATTCCCTATTGTTATTTTACTCCCTTAAAGGTAAAACGTTTACAAACTTTGCATGTCATATTTATTTATATCGAATCAACAGCCTAACAAATAAGTTTCAAGCTTCTAGCTCTAAAAATAACGATACTTCCATTCCATTGTCTTTCAACCCCTTACAACACTTATTTCGCATTAAAACGTAGCATATGTCCTTTCTCAGGCTCTTGACTATTTGTATACCAAATTTCATTTAAATCGGTTTAGTAGTTTTGGCGTGAAAGTCCGATAATAATTACTTAAACCTAGTATCATTTGTTAGTAAGCTGACAGTAACGCCATCTAGCGTGGCTTTAAACTATGTCAAATGTTGCTTGCTTAATACAATTTCCGAGAGAAATGTAAACTTTCATAATAATGAGATGTTGTCGCTTATGAAATAAATTACTCGGTACTTCCGCGCTCGTAACTTGGCTGACTGGAGACACAACATTACAATAAACTTTACAATGCATATTGTAAATTATAAGCACAATAACACAATTACAATATATAAAAAAATATAACACACACGATAGAAGTGAAACTTCAGTAAATCGACAAAAGAATGAGATGAATATATATAATAATATAAAATAGTATGTATAATTCTGTCTCATTCTTTCCTACACATTTTTGTATTTGTGTCTATTACCTGTCGTTTTTTCCGTTGCATCCGGTTTGAAATCACAACGATTCTAAAGAAGTTTCACTTCAAAATTTGTTAGTAACACCGTTTATAAATTAGTATAACAATATATAACTTTTAGAATGATGATTAGAGTCAGTCTCTTTGGTGGTTGTGGTTAAGGTTACCCTTCTTGGGGTCCACGTAAGTTCACTTTATTATCTACTGTCGTTAGCGTAGCTGTAAATTGCTAAAGATTTAGCTACTATAGAACCCCCCTTCCCCTCTTCATGTGACGCAGATGAAGTCGAAGTTGCTTATGAGCCATACTGCACAGTAACAGGAGCAATCTACACAGGAAGGAGCAACAACGGGAGCTTGAGATCCTGGAATGGATGAAGGGTTTCTTACAAATTGAATTAAGGACAAACTGAACTTATTTTTAGATACGGAACCATAAAAATTGTTGTTTTAAGATATATTTTCTTACAACCGAGCCCTATACTAATATATAAAGCTGAAGAGTTTGTTTATTTGCTTGAACGCGCTAATCTCAGGAACTAGTGGTCCGATTAAAAAAATTCTTTCATTGTTAAATAGGCCATTTATCTAGGAAGGCTATAGGCTATATATCATTACGCTAAGACCAATAGGAGCGGAGCTACACGCGAACGAAGACGCGCGGGTCGACTATTATATAATAAAACCATTTCTAATTAGTATAGAAACTTTCCTTCCTTGAAATATTCGCGGAAAGAGTAAAATAGGGAAAAGAAGACATAAATAACTATAGCGGAAAATATAATATTGTTTTCCATTAAAACATAATTATTTTAATAATAAAGTATGTTGGTTTATTGTGTTACAAGTTATGTGCGTGAGGATGCTATTGGCAATATTGCTTATAGCCTTAACCGCAGATATAACCGCTAATATCTATATTATGATAATTAACTGGGAAAACTTATTTTAATAAAATTTTCCAATTACACTTTACTAGGAAAACTACGCAGAAATATTTTGTTTAATTTAAATTAATTGCTATTTTTACTTAAAAAGGAGTTGTAGTCCAACAGTATAAGGGCTTGACTAGAATATCTCCCTGGGGGTTATATTTGAGACTCAAACTAACAGCATTACTGCTAGACGGCGTATTTATTTTGCAATATTTAAGAAACTAAAAATGCTACTCAAATCAATCCCACCAACATCATAAACAACGGGATGCTACGCAAATTAGTGTTGCCAACATCGTAATTAACAATATATAAAAAAAAGCTAGGAACTGTTGGTAGATTGTTTGCCTAATCTATTGGTTTTTTAGGGTTCCGTCTGTTCAAGCTACTCATATCAATCCTACCAACATCGTAAATAAAGGATGCTACTCAAATTGTGTTGCCAACATCATAATTATCACTATATAAAAATGTTAGGCACTTTTATTATTATACCACAGAAATGCTCACAACACTGTTGGTAGTCTTGATTGCCTATTACTTTTTAGGGTTCCCTACCCAAAGGGTAAAAACGGGACCCTATTACTAAGACTTCGCTGTCCGTCCGTCTGTCTGTCACCAGACTGTATCTCAAGAACCGTGATAGCTAGACAGCTGAAATTTTCACAAATGATATTTCTGTTCAATGTTGATGAACAAATAAATATTTAAGGGGGGGCTCCCTTCGTGCACGAGTCCGGCTCGCACTTGGCCGGTTTTTAAAAATACATTGGCTCTGTTCTGTTATATTAGAGAAAATTTGAGGTTAATCTTGTGCAATTAATATTAAATGTAAGTATGTGTTAGTGTAATCCTTAATGTCTAACTCTACTACCAGGTCTTAAACCCCAAGCATTGCTCTCCTTCCAGTATCAATTACGTATCATTATTTTCTTCTCAAAACTATAAGCTATATGTACAATAAATCACGTCATCGATCCGTTGCTCCATTGTTGTAATGTAATAGACAAGATCAAAGTAGCAAATAATATATACAGATAGTTCAATCCAGGACCTCTGTCAAAATAGTAAGTAGGCGGATTGCGAGCCAACGTGGATTGAACTAACTATACCTACATTCGTATTTTAAATACTAGTATTTAAATAAGCTATTATTTTTGTCATAAGTAGTGTTTACATATCACATAAAAATTACACATAAATCACTTAAAACTATCAATGTGGAAAAAGGAATCTCTTCCAGACAACCATAAAAATTTAAACAAATATAGTATACATAGCAGGACGAAGCTACTAGTTAAGTAACTAACAAATCTCACATCATTTATTCAAAAATAAAATATTCGTTTCCAGGGAGCGCACCATCCGCTGCTCATCAGTGCTGATAGTGGCGCTAGGGCTGTCGCTGATCGCGCTCGGCGTGTACACCACCGTGCTCGTGCTCACCGAGTACCGGAGCCCCCGGCCCTGCCTCAGCGAGGTGTGCGTCGGCACAGGTAACGTGCCACAGTTTCATCTTACCACTCGATTGATACACTTGTCCTTCACATGGAGCCAATACTCGTCATTGGCCTTGCACTTGCGCATGCGCTGACCCTCACCTCCATCGCGGCTTCTCCTCTAGTAACAATTGAGAAGCAACCCTGTCTGTCACAACTGTGTGTAGAAACTGGTGAGTTTATTCTTCAAATATCACATAGTTCTATGGTTTTCTTATAGAATTTTTTGTATTAAATTTAATTTGAATTATTTATTATATAATCCTCCAATTAAAATTCACCATTTTTTTTTGGTATTGCGTTTAAACTAATATTATATTTATAATACTTTTGACGTTCGGGTTTTCACTAACAGATTGTTTTTGTGATGTTTAGGTATTTCATTATCTTCGGGTATAACTCAACAGGTTATCCCAAAAATTTAAGTGGTTAATGCGCCATTTTATCTTGATATCATTTATGTGGACTTAAAGTCAATTTTTTTATTACTTACTACACTACACAAAGTAACTAAAATACACTTTTAAAAAGGTCCTTTTGACGCATCAGAATGGGTCAGAAAGTTTGTCTAAATATACGATCGTAGAGGAGCGAGGGCTTATCTTCTTTACATAGTCGCTTCCACTATCTGTTCGCTTAAATCTTTTAAACTACTCAATGGATTTTAATGCGGTTTTCACCAATAAATAGAGCGATTCAAGAGGGAGGTTTATATGCATAATACATGCATATTATAGAATAGGAATCGTGCAAAGCCGGGGCGGGTCGCTAGTCATTTCCAAAGTTTATTTGATAGCCGATATTATCTTATACTAATATATAAAGGTGAAGAGTTTGTTTGCTTAAACGCGCTAATCTCAGAAACTACTAGTCCGATTTGAAAAATTCTTTCAGTGTTAGATAGCCCGTTTATCGAGGAAGGCTATAGGTTATATATCATCATACTACGACCCATAGGAGCTGAGCTACTTGCGTACGAAGTCGCGCGGGTCGACTAGTTATATTAAAAAGGACATTCTAATATGATAACGGTATTATAAAATGTAGATGTAGCACAAACAACGGTACTGTGAATTAAAAATATGATAAATATTTATATATTAATGTATTGCGATCGTATAATGGCAGCTTCAAAGCTCACGCCGCACGATCAGACCTTCAGAGCTGATCCACTGACTTCTGACCTCATTTTCTATTCGCTAAACAAAGTTTGATACATTTTTTAGTCTGTCAAGTGATATCGTACATATTAAAGTAGTGTCTAATGGTGTTGTGTTGCTTGGTAGCGTGGTGGTGCTACTCTTCGTTGAAATGGAAAAGCACGTGATTTACTTTATTATTTTAATATTTGGTAGCGACGTCGAGTGGTGAAGGTGAGAATTTACGATTATAATAGACGTTTTTAAACCTTCTCCTGGGTCTCAAACCCCAGACACTGCTATGTGTTACATGTTAATATTGTTGTTTGAGTGTTTAATCATTTTATTTTGTCTGAGTAGTAGAAGTAGTAGCTAGTGTATATTCTTTCTTAAAACGATTTTTAGAAAATTTATTGATTTTTTTTTTATTATTCTGAGATGGCTTAGGTTCCCAACGTAGCTTTCTAACGATCCTAAGATATTTTTTTTAATTTACGAGATTATGCTAATTATCAAAAATCGCCGTTTTTTCGAGATTGTTCTAATACAGGTTATCTTAAAGTGACCATATTAAATTTAAAAAAAAACATGGGGTCAAAGTCTGAGGAGAATTATTTTTTAGGTTTAAGACATTTATTTCTCCAAAAGAATAAAATTCACTTAAAACAGAGAAATACAAAATGTGAGTTAATACTAGTTGTCTATGAACTACGTGGATACAAAATATGAGGGTAGTACAAAGAGTAAATTTCTACCGAAACATTGGTTATTAAGGTATTGCTAATAGTAGATAAATTTCAGTTTATTTTAACACAGTTATATATATATATATATATATATATATATATTTATATCATCATCATCATCACGACCCTTCAATGGTCCACTGCAGAGCCGGGTCTCCTCCTCAGAATGAGGAGGGTATATATATATATGTCGGAGCATAGTAAAAGATTATCGATTAATCGAATCGTTATCGTTGTCTATGGCGTTGGAGTGGGGTAGTAGTCACTTCCGTTGTTTTGACAGTCTCTACCCTCGACCCTTTATATGCGATCGACAGTCTAACTGAAGTCTTAGTCGTGCGCGTTCTCTCAAGAAGTGAACATCATCTAAGTAGTGCTAGTGATAGTGTCAAGTGCAGTGTAGTGTGGAAGTGCTGTCCAACTAAGGTCACGTAAGTCCTTACAATGTAATTGCCACGTGGTTAAGTAAACACAATGTTAGGTTAGGTTAGCCTTAGGTTAGGTTAGCCTTGTGTTAGATTCGGTTTATGTGCGTTTAACCTTGGGTTTAAACAGAGAGCCTGAGCAGTGGAGGTGAGTGTTATGATCATTTAAAGGATATCCTTAAGCCTACACCTTGGTCACAAGTCCAAGGCACTGCTTAGGTTTCTCTCGTAATTGTTAGAGATCATATTTGATCATTTATCGGTTCAATAGGGGTATCTACGTTGCGTTTACCCAATATTCCATTCAATACCATCACCCCCCTTTTAGTGTTCCCCAATATTCCCCATCTTCCTCCTCTAATCTCCTTTCACATCGTTTTAAAATCCCCGACATATATTTAATGATAATAGTTACAATATTAAAGAAACTTGTAATTTTCAATAATATTAATTGTAATCACGTGCAATGAGACTTGTAATAAGTAAATAAAGATGAGTATAATTAATTCCCTCACGAAACAAGGTCTCCTCTCGCACCATGTTATTTGCATACGATCATATCGCATTGTAATTGTGTGTAATATATTGCTATACCTATCGTAATGTCATACATATAAACAAAGTCCGTTGTAACGTCTGTCTGCCTGTTCGCAGTTAACTTAAAAAGTATTAAAGCGATTTTATTAACTGAAGTATGGAGCAGCCCGACTGGGGTAGTACCTCGACCTTACAGAAGATCACAGCTACATAACACTACTCTAAAGCAGTGTTGTGTTCCTGTTGGTGAGTAAGGTGACCAGAGCTCCTGGGGGGAATTGGGGATGGGGTCGGCAACGCGCTTGCGATGCTTCTGGTGTTGCAGACGTCTATAAGCTACGGTAATCGCTTACCATCAGGTGAGCCATACGCTTTTTTGCCGACCTAGTTATATAAAAAAAAAAAATTAAACAATTCATGCGGTTTAAAACAATAGATAGACCAATTCACGAGGAAGGTTTAAGTGTATACTTTAATGTCGGAAAAAGTTAAGCCATCTGGGAGCTTTTGAAAGCTTTTTGAAATATATCTATATACTAGCCCTCGTTTCGCCGAGGTGATTATTTGCAGTAAAATGACAAATTCTTTTGTTTTAAATACTTGAGATTAGGACTTATTTGTAGACATTATCAAGCTCTAGAAGTCAATCATATATCTCTCCTCGTTAACGCAGCGTACGTAAGAAACCTTTTTGTTTGAAAATGTCGGTAAAATTCAAGCCGTCTGGGAGCTTTTAAAAGCTGATTGAAATATTCGCTTCGACGAGGTGATTATTTGCAGTAAAAGGACAAATTCTTTTGTTTTAAACACTTGAGATTAGGACCTATTTGTAGACATTATCAAGCTCTAGAAGTCAATCATATATCTCTCATCGTTAAAGCAGCGTACGAAAGAAACCTTTTTGTTTGAAAATGTCGGAAAAAGTCAAGCCGTCTGGGAGCTTTTAAAAGCTGATTGAAATATTCGCTTCGACGAGGTGATTATTTGCAGTAAAAGGACAAATTCTTTTGTTTTAAACACTTGAGATTAGGACTTATTTGTAGACATTATCAAGCTCTAGAAGTCAATCATATATCTCTCATCGTTAAAGCAGCGTACGAAAGAAACCTTTTTGTTTGAAAATGTCGGAAAAAGTCAAGCCGTCTGGGAGCTTTTAAAAGCTGATTGAAATATTCGCTTCGACGAGGTGATTATTTGCAGTAAAAGGACAAATTCTTTTGTTTTAAACACTTGAGATTAGGACTTATTTGTAGACATTATCAAGCTCTAGAAGTCAATCATATATCTCTCATCGTTAAAGCAGTGTACGTAAGAAACCTTTTTGTTTGAAAATGTCGGAAAAATTCAAGCCGTCTGGGAGCTTTTGAAAGGTGATTGAAATATTCGCTTCGCCAAGGTGATTTAATGCAGTAAAATGACAAATTCTTTTGTTTTAAACACTTGAGATTAGGACCTATTTGTAGACATTATCAAGCTCTAGAAGTCAATCATATATCTCTCATCGTTAAAGTAGCGTACGTAAGAAACCTTTTTGTTTGAAAATGTCGGAAAAAGTCAAGCCGTCTGGGAGCTTTTAAAAGCTGATTGAAATATTCGCTTCGACGAGGTGATTATTTGCAGTAAAAGAAAAAAGTCTTTTGTTTTAAACACTTGATTAGGACTTATATGTAGACATTATCAAGGTCTAGAAGTCAATCATATATCTCTCCTCGTTAACGCAGCGTACGTAAGAAACCTTTTTGTTTGAAAATGTCGGAAAAAGTCTAGCCGTCTGGGAGCTTTTAAAAGCTGATTGAAATATTCGCTTCGACGAGGTGATTATTTGCAGTAAAAGGACAAATTCTTTTGTTTTAAACACTTGAGATCAGGACTTATTTGTAGAAGTTATCAAGCTCTAGAAGTCAATCATATATCTCTCATTGTTAGGGCAGCGTTCGTAAGAAACGTTTTCGTTTATGCAACTAACTGCAGCAAATGCGACCACGAAAAAGCCTTTTTATTTTTCGGGTTACTATATAGCCTATGATACTCACAAATAATGTGACTTTCTGTCGGTAAAAGAATTTTCAAAATCGGTTTAGTAAATCCAGAGGAAATATTGCACAAAACAAAGCATATGTTAATCAAACATTTTATTGTAAAATTATAAATACAAATAATATAAACTTCTAGGAAAGATCTCAAACAGGTTATTCTAATTTCTATGTAATGCGTAGTCCGTTTTTATTTTAGAAATCTATTTATAACTACTTATAATTGACGAAGGACACCGATGATCATTTTGTATGGGATTGTATACCATCGCTCATGGACATTGACAAAAAAAGATATCCTCTTATTTTATCGATGCGTTGCATCCTCGAAGATAGAGTGGGGAGGGGGAGTGAAGAAAAAAATGCTGCGATTTCAACGGACCCAGAGTCTACTAGATCGGCTACATTAATGGGATGGGAGATTTAGATCCCCTACCACCCAGGAAAATTCTTATTTAGACTGCATTTCCACTAGAGATGTGTAGCGAGGGATAGAAACACAGCCTAAGTCATTGATACTATTATTTGTCAGTAGCGCATGCGTAGAAGTGCGTAGATGTGCGTTGTTATGCTACAAGCTACGGTCTACATACAGTACCAGTAACTAGTATAGAGCAGATCTATTAAATATGATAGAGGAAAGCCATAACGTTGTCTCGCATCATATTATTAGCTTTCGCCTTCCTCGCCCGATTCTGAGAGTAGACGCACAATATATTCTCGTTGACATCAAAATACGTTTTCTCCTAGGTGCCGTCAGCTTCTTTTCTAATCTCCTTATCTTCTTTAGTATTTCAGCTTCATAATTATCCAATTTTCTTTTCTTTTTGACAATTTTTTCCGTTTGACAATCAAAATTAAACAAGCACGAAAATGTCTGTTAAGTGTTTTGTACTTTAAATCTGCGCAAGGCTGCCAGCAAGAAAGTGTTGCTACATTAATTAAAACCTAAACTATTAGAATGAATGCTGTGTGAAATATAATACCAATTTAAAAGATGAGATATAATATTAAGAAATACTTAATAATCAAAAACAGCTTCACGCGCGTTGAAATCTTTCTTTTTAACGTCTCTATGTACAGACAAATTTCTGTAGAACATATTTGAATGAATGAAATACACTTTATATCAAAAAATACAACAAATATAGAAAAAAAAACAGGGATAAAAACTGGTATAAAATGGCGACCTTATCGCTAAAAAACTGATCTCTTCCATATTAGGTAAGTTATACTAATAAAGTATATTTTAAGGCAAAAAAATAGATATTTAATTGTTATTTAAAAAATCTTAATGTAGAGTCTGTACTATGATACCAATAGAAGCGAAAACATCATTTTTGAATATTTGGCTGTAAGTTCACACGCGCCTTACTCAAAAACTAAAACACAATTGTATTGCTGCAGCTCTATCTTAAAGTATAGATTTTTTTCATTTAAATCGGGTGTTATATTTTAATCCAGCGAAACTAAGGCGAATCAACTAGTTAATATATAAGGTATTAAAGATATTAAATCCAGTATATATTTTTTTAAAAACAAAATGCAAATTAAGTAAGGCCAATGATCCTCGATATTATTGTAACTCCTAAAAGGAAAGATTTCAACGCGCGTGAAGATGCTTTCTGATAATTAAAAAATCACTATATAAACAGTCCCACACCGCATCCATCTGTCTGTCTGTTCGTAATATATTTAAAAACTACTAAACGGATTTTCATGCGGTTTTTAGAAATATATAGTGACTGATGAGGAGGGTTTAGGTGGAGCTAGCATCGTCAACGCTGCCTGAGCGAGCGTGAGGGTGTGCGAGAGTGAGTGACGATGTAGAGTACTAAATTCTATTAGTTCGGCTAGTAGTCTACCCGCCCTAACTTCGCCGGGCTAAAACATGTTCAAATGACAGTAACTTTTCCCGACATTCGGTTTAAATGAGATAAAGCGCATACTTTAAGTAGGACAACTGTGGAATCCATATCCAATTTTGTGCAGTAGTTTTTGCGTGATGTACATAAATACGAACATACGGACAGACGCACAAATTTTAAAAATGATTGTTTCGGCTTTAATTGTTGTTTAAAGACCTCTCAAATTTTCTTAAATATGGTCGACCCTCCTCTAGATAGAGAATTTTTACTTTAAGTATTAATATATAAACAACTAGCCGACCTGCTCTCGCTTCGCTGATGTGTATTTCCTCGAACCGCTACTATGATTATATCTCTCATCGTTAAGGCAGCGTTCGTAGGAAACGTTTTCGTTCGACCGTTTTTTCAAATCCGACTGCCACGGAAAAGTCTTTTATTTTTCGGGTTAATATATAGCCTATGACACTCACAAATAATATGGCTTTATATTGGTAAAAGAATTTTCAAAATCAGTTCAGGAGATCCAGAGATTACCCCCTACAACCTCACAAAACTTTACCTCTTTATAATTTTTATTAGTATAGATACATATTCTTACTCGAAGGTACGTAATAACTGCAAGATGCAAAAATCATATATAATTATTTATTATATACAGAATGTATCATTAATTTGTTTTTCTTATCCTCATGATTAATTCCACGTGTTGGTGGCCCAATTAGGGAAGCAGTACTACTGCGCCATTTCCAACTGCCACGCATGCGCGTGCGCAGACGATGACGTTGCATGGGCTAAAGCTACTAGTAAATAAAAATAAAATACTAAGCCTAATTAAATCCTAAATATTATAATAACCTCTTCTGTTAAATACTAGTAGTATGTGACCCATACTGCTAGAAATCTTTTAAAAAAAAAAAGATATAATCTTTTTATAAAACTGTATTAAAAATCGATGTTTGGGGGGTTGATATGTCTTTGTGATTTGGGAATAATATGAGCTTCTGTTTATGGAAAGATTTTCAAAATCGATTAAGTATCCAAGCATTACATTTTTAGATAGTAGGTACTTGTGTAATTTTCATGTGGTACAGATATACATACACTAAAGCATTGAAGTATAAAAGAAAAATATTTAGTATTGGAGTACGTCTGTATATACAGCAAAGTATGTTAAAAATTGAAACTAAATACACGGAAATTGCAAACGGACGAAGCGAGGGCAGGGCGACTAGTTTATTATAAGAGAAAGATCTTTCAGAGTTTAACATTTATATTCCTAAAATATTCTGGGTTCAAACTTTTAAAAAGAAAAAACCTAAACCTGCTGGCAGATAAAAAGAAGGTTGTATTAAAATTCGGAAATTTAATGAAAAATTTTATCCCTCACTATCCCTGATTTAATTTGGTAATTCAATTACCTTTGGAAACAAAATTAAAAATCATGTTTGTAGGTTCAGTAGCTTAGTGTATACGTTGATGAGTCAGACTAACAGATTATTGAAATAGATAAATATATACATATATTATAATTAAAAATTCCGCGTGATTATATACTAAGTCGTAAAAAGTATCACGGAGATAATTTTTCAATTGCATCAGATTCACGTGTCGTTAAACTACGTGTTAACAAAATACGTTATTACGTTTTACGTCAGCGTTATATTTTTCCTAGTGTTTTTGTTTATTAGATTATCTAGTATGACGCTTCAATAATATTCTACTTTACAATTATAATGGTATAAAATTATCTAGTACAAAACAAAGTTGTTTTCTGCGTCTGTCTTTTCGTCTAGTGGTTGAGACTTCAAGACTTACTCGGGAGGTCCGAGGTTCGATCCCCCATCACACCTCTGACTTTGAGTTGTGTGTTTTAAGCAATTAAATATAACTTGCTTTAAGGGTGAAGGAAAACATCGTGAGGAAACCTGCACTCCTGAGAGTTCCCTAAAAGTTCTCAAAGGTGTGTGAAGTCTGCCAACCCGCACTGGGCCAGCGTGGTGGACTATGGCCTAATACCCTCCTCATTCTGAGGAGGAGACCCGGCTCAGCAGTGGGCCATTGAAGGGTCGTGATGATGATACAATCCCTTCAAGCCTTTTTTTGTAATAAAAAGCTTAGGAAATGAAGTAGGATATACTTTAGAAGCTTTAGTGTATCTATGTACCACATAAAAATCTGTCCAGCCGTTGTTGAGTTACAAAATGGTGTAACAAACCCAACTACACAAGTTTGTAGTACGTACTTAACCGATTTTGAACGAACAGAAGCTCATTTTATTCCCCAATCACATAGACAGATTATCAAGATCGAAGCGAAGCGGGGGCAATGTTCGTTGTAAATAAATCAATTTAATTAATTATTTATTGAATATGAATAATATTTGAATTGATGAATCATTTTATTTATTGACACGTTTTAAGAACATATTGAATTATTTTAAATGATTAATTAATGCAACATGCGCTTGAATAACAATTAAGATTATAATTTTATTAAAATACAACCGGCTCTCGCTTTGATTTTGAGATGCAGTAGGGGTCTTTATAAACCCAATAAAGGCCAAAACAATCAATTAAAAAAATTGTTTATTAGTCTGTTTGAACTCGCATCACGCATATCATTTGAATGAAAAAAGTTATGGCCCAGCGAAGCTTAGTTTAAGTGAACGGGTTACGGGTTGTAATCGCTAACACAATGTTACTGAATTAACTACATTTCTATCGTAGATAAAAACCAGGATGAGGATTCGTAACGAATCCATATCGCTTGACCTGTAAGGCTTTATTGACGATGATGACCTTTTATCTTTGCTCTTCATTCAAACACAGTAAATTGTTTTTTTACGTTTACCTTTACGCATCACCTACGAGGTCAAGGGGTATGTGCAGCTGGCAGCGTTAACTTAGCCCAATATTATTCAATTCTCAATATTAATTCATCCCCTATTTCCTGTATTGTTATTATACACCCTTGATGGTAAAACTTTTACAATCTTTGAATGTCATATTTATATCGAATCAATATGAGTTTCAAACTTCTACCTCTAAAAATGACGATACTTTTATACAACTTTTCATCCCCCCCTTTCAACCCTTTACAACCCTTTTTTCCGCATTAAAAAGTAGCCTATCTTCTTTCTCAGGTTCTTAACTATGTGTATACCAAATTTCATTTAAATCGGTTCAGAAGTTTTGACGTGAAGCTCGACAGATGGACCCGATAGATGGCGCTTCCAATGAACTACCATATACGATAATTTATAATTATTAAAAAAATATTTTTATGTATTTCGTATTTACCTACATTTTATAGTTTTTAAAAATATTATCAAGCAAATCTAACCATTTCAGTCGTCTCGAGCTGAATTTTTGCCAGAATTTCTCCTTTCCATCAGTCCATATTATTCAACAATTATTTCAATTCAACAGCATCAAGGGTACTCTCAGCTTTGAACAAAAGCGTTGACCCTTGTGAAGATTTCTACGAATTCGCCTGCGGAGGATGGATAGAGAAGAATCCGGTACCAGAGTGGGCAACGTCCTGGGATCAGCTCGCGATACTTCGGGAACGATTGGTGTCGGACTTGAAGGATCTGCTAGAAGATAAGAACGATGAGGGGTTGCCACAGAGTGTTCTGAAGGCAAAAGCTTTATATCGGACTTGCATTGATGTTGGTAAGAAGAGATTTTTTTATGATTCATTCTTATAGATTTAAAGAGAATAAGTTTTGGCGTTTAAGAAAAGTAGGAAATTTAAACCTTCCATGTAAATTATATATCTATAGATTCTAGATGATGTTAAACTTCCATCAAATAATAGACCATTATCATTTGATATAAAATTCCTTTCCCAGATAAGCTTGAAGCAAATGGAATCAAACCAATCGAAGACCTCCTTACAAGTCTCGGTCTCCCAACGCGACCACCAACAGAAGCAAGTCCCAATTTTACGTGGGTAGATATCGCTGGAAAAAGTCGTAGAAAACTTGGCCTGAATGTGTTACTGAGTGTGCAGGTAGCTGAAGATGTAAGGAATACTAGCAGGAATAGGGTTGTGGTGAGCAGAATTTTCCTATTTGATTTTGAGTGCCATGGTCAATCTTTGAAGTCCAAAAACCATAGTAAAAACTAACCAGCCTTGGAATAACCATGCACCAAAAAAATGTATATAGAGTATATTTAAAAATTTCCTAATTTTAAAAAAAAAACTTTTTTCGGTACAAAATAAAAAAAACTTTTCGCAGCATATAGGTTATTGGTTCATTAATATTAGAAACCCTAGAACTCTAGAGAAATACATAAGTAACGGAGGAAACTCTGAAATTAGTGACAACTTTCCTAAATTATATATAAGCGAAGCAAGAACGAAAATGTGATCGTAAATAAAATCAGCATTTAGTAACTGAATTTAAACCAATTATCATACAATAACAACAAAAAAACATGACACGCACTTAAAAAGATCACAATCCGAGTACGATGACTTGTCAAAATGTCATTTAACTGCATCTAATCCAGAAGCAGAATAATGAATTCATTTGAGATGATACCAAGATGGCGCGATAAGTCAGCACGAGCAGTCGTGACTCGCACCATCTCATTTCACGCCCTTGACTTATGCGATCCCATTTAAATGATAAACGCTAGGAAATCACGAATTTTAAGACTTAGCTGCGATTCAAATAGTTGGATTAAAAATGTTAGAAACGTTTGTGTGACAATGGATAATGACTTTATGGGGGATGTCACGCTTTGAAGATAAGACGATCGCTCTGGGAATTTTCTAGAATTAAATCCTAGTTGTTCTCCAACCAAAATAAGGCTCCTATTGGTGGTAGAATGTGACGTGCAGAAATTGTCGCAACAATTAAGTATTTACAAGAACGAGTAGTAGATACGAGAATGGAAGAAGTTAAACATTCATCATCACAATACATCGTCAAATATGTATTTAATAATAAAATAATCTTGAATAGTGGGTAATTCAACTAATTCCTCAACATTTTTAGTTCGAGCAAGTGTCACCAGGGTTCAGCGATCGGTATCTTCGACTACCAGAGCAGTTTGCGCACGAGTTGTCTGAATACCACAAATACATTAAAGCTATGATTGCCATCGTCGATCCTACTGCTGATGCCCAGAGTTTTGCTGATAACATTATTGAGTTTAGCAAGAAATTGGCTTTGGTAAGGTTCTTAAGTTTTTTACGTAAAAATAATAGTTAAATGCATTATCTGAATGTAGTGATTATTATAATACTTTTATCTTTAAAATAATATTTTGATCAAATTGCAGGTGATGACGCCGGTAGAGGTGCGACGCAGTGGAACACATCTGTTCCACGAAGTGAGCGTTGCGCAGTTTGTCCAGGGCTCCAGTGGCGGACCCGCTCAGTGGAATCAGGTATAGAGTCATCTCGTCGCTAAAGAGTATCCAAACTGCAAGTCTTGATTAACAACGATGACTAATTCATAACTCAAAATAATAACAATTTCAGCACGACTGGCAAAAATATATCGACCTGGTGTTCGCGGAGACCAACGTGACATTAGACCAGAACCGTGACAGAATCATCGTCATGGATCTGCCTTACCTACATAAGCTTGCCACCTTATTAACTGACACGGAACCTGTTGTTATTGGTAAGTGCGGCCAACTAAATATTATTTTTACAAACTCACTTACGATCTTGATTCTCAATCGTTTTAATTAGAAATAAATTTTAATCAGACTTCTTATTTTCCAGAAAAATTTCTCTGGTGGAGCGTCTTTTCGACAGTGTCTCCAATGACTTTAAGTGCCTTTAGGGATCTTGGCTTTGAATTTTCTAAAGCTGTGTTTGGTCTGCAACAGAGGACTCCCAGATGGAAGAGCTGCACCACTAACGTCAATGCTAACTTTGGGGTAGCACTCAGTTATTTGTACGTTAAGCGACATTTTGATCAGGCTTCTAGACAAAAGGTGCGGTTTTTGACATAGTATAGAAACAATTAAACGTCCTCTCAAAAATTGGTGCTAAAACTTTTCATATTTTAGGCAATAGAAATGATTGAAGATGTACGAGAAGCGTTTGCAGCAGCAGCACGTAGTCTAACCTGGATGGACTCCACCACCCGTGCCACGACACTGAGAAAATTAAGCGCTATCAGGACCTTTGTGGGATTCCCATCTTGGTTACTCTCTAATAAAGAGTTGGATGATCATTACAAACATGTAAGATTCACGTCTTGTAATCTGTATATTCTGCAAATTTAACGTAAAAATATTGAATTTCTATTATTATACAAATTAGGTGGAAGTACTAGAAGGAAACTTGTTTGCCACGTACTTAAAGCTGACATGGGCAATGGTGAAGAAGTCCTTGGAGTCTCTAAGAGAAAAGCCTGACAGAAATCGGTGAGGCATTAAATAAAGCAATTATTTATACTAAATCAAGGAATATTTATATAACATATTTCTCGTTCTCAGATGGGTTGCTACTGCTACAACAGTTAACGCATTTTATTCGGCGACGTTAAATTCAGTCAGTAAGTATAAAAAAAATCATCTCAATTAAATGCACTGAACACCCAAAACTGTAACTTCATTTATTTATTTTTTTCAGCATTCCCAGCTGGTATTCTTCAACCACCCTTCTACGGAAACGGAATTGAGTAAGTATTTGTCGTTTGTAATAATCCTTAAAATATTCTCAACAACAATGTATTTTCTAATTGTGTAATTGCAGAGCAATCAACTACGGATCTATTGGCGCCATAATGGGTCACGAAGTCACACACGGTTTTGATGATCAAGGTAAACGTTGGTCCTTATGTACTTCCTTGTGGAACACTAAACGAGTAAAAATTATATTTTTATAAATTCGTTTTTATAATTTCCTTATCGACACATAATTAATTTCGAGAAGGATAATATGAATTGTTTTAAGAAAATATTAGTATATGGTACTCGTATAGATTACAGTTTAATACAGCAAGTATCAAATGCTTCTAAATATTCTTTAAAAAAACCGCATCAAAATCCGTTGCGTAGTTTTAAAGATCTAAGCATAAATAGGGCGAGACAGACGGAAAGCGACTTTGTTTTATACTATGTAATGATGGTTATGTGTAGGTCGTCGCTACGATGAGCAGGGTAACCTGGCGCAGTGGTGGTCTGCCGGCACATTGGAGCACTACCACTCACGCGTCAAGTGCATTGTGGACCAGTACAGCTCATATAGGCTGCCGCAGCTACCTAATTATACGGTATCCACATGATTAACAAAACTTACGTTAAGTCGAAATAATGTTATTAATTCTAGTCTAGGAAAGTGACAATTCCTTTAATTTTTTCTTTAAGGTCCATGGTTTCAACACGCAAGGGGAAAACATTGCTGATAATGGTGGTCTTCGTGCTGCCCTCAGCGCTTACGAGCTCTACTCTAGCAGACACCCCGTGGACAAGCGCACTGTACTCCCTGGCTTACCCGACTATACACCACAACAACTCTTCTTTTTAGGATTTGCTCAGGTAAATAAAATTGATTTTAAAAGTTTCGTTTCACTCTAATTATTATCCCTGTTAAACAGTAAATGTTCTCCAACATATTCTCAACTTTTTTAAGACTTCTGATAGATTTGGAATAGTTATGCCTCATTATCATGACTTGCGGGAACCAAACGAATTGATTATATTGTTTTATTACAGATTTGGTGTGGCAATTCAACCACGGGAGCTCTCAAATCTAAAATGGTGGAAGGAGTTCACAGCCCAAATAAGATCCGAGTCATTGGGACGCTCAGCAACTCCGAGGAGTTCAGCTCCGCTTGGCGCTGTCCCGCCGGTTCCCCCATGAACCCCCCAAACAAGTGTGTGCTGTGGTAGATTTTTAATGCTTCTACTTGTCTTAAAAAGTAAAAATTTGGTATAATTATAAGACAACCAAAGACAAGACTCAATGTTACCATAAGTTACCGCACCATAGGTTAATATAGAATAAGACCAGTGTTGCTATGTGATTTTCGAAATATTTTGCAATTTTTTAGGTACTCTAAGTAAAAATTAAAGGTCCAAAAGAGACTGCATATTGTAGTGTCCCTTGCATAGTATGAGTACTGTCCTAACATATAGGAGTACTAGTGACGCTAGGCCGGTGGCAAAAATTTTTATATATTCTGTTGAACAGAATAAGCGACTTAATTCTTCTTATATTGACAAGTCTAATTAAGCATAGAAATAAAAAATATTAATAATTAGGTTAATTGTACAAAATGATGTAGAATAAGCAACTATGTTTACCAACATGTGATACTTTTAGTTAAGAGTGATGCATTTTATTAAAATTAATTTTACTTGTTTGTAAAGTCGGTTTTTTTTACAAAACACATTTCACATAAACAGAGTACAAAATTACAAAAAAAAAATTACAGGTTCTTTCTGCCTACACATATATATGTCCACGAGATGTGAAAAAAATTCACACAAATTTTCTGTGTAAATTAAATCTATCTGTGTAAAATTTGTAAAGAAGAACGACTTTACTTGAAACTTAAGTCTATAAAAATAACAAAATGAATTGTGAATTAATTTAAGACAAAAATGGTAAAAACCTATTTATTAATGAATAAATTTTCTAAATAATCTATAATATCATTTCTTTCTCACATATTGGAACTTGTAGACTGGAGCAGACACTTTGGTGCCGGGCTTAATTCTTTTAGGTTTAATCACTTTAGCATCCTGCAGATGTCGCTTCAGCTCCATCTTCTGTTGTACAACAGTCAACTCCTTCTCTCTTTCTATTCTCTTTGACAGCTCTTTGTATTTTGCTTCTTTTATCCTCTTTGTTGAATTTATTATCTGCAATTAAAATTTAGTAAAAATTGATTTGACAAATATATTTACTTTAAACCAATTTATAGGAAAAAGTTGGTTTATGGCAAAATTATAGTCTTATTTTCATTTTGCCCAGAATTTACTCACTCTAAGGTATACAAAGTCTAATCCACGCCATCTCCTACTATAGTGACAGCGAGCCGTCGTGAATTGAACTATCTATACAAAGCTTTACAAAAGGAGACTTATTTTTGAATGTTTAACACAACGAGTTATAAAACTGGATTGGTTTGAAAAATTATATATCAAATTGCACTTAAGTATCTAATCGACCTGTTTAACTTCGTCCCTGTGATGCTCCAGTTTAGTCTAGTAAAAATTATGATTTAGGTGTCATTTGATTCGGAACGGCATGTAGAAACTTTTTGAGAAAATTGAGGGGCGCTCTCAAAAATTGCAGAAGTTATAAACAATTAAGTGAAAAAAGGGGTTTTTGTTTTTTGCAAATATCTCGGAAACTATTTGAGATTTTTGAAATTTCAAAAAAGATTCAAAGAGAGCAGGAAATTAAAAAAAGCACTTGTTGACTAGATTAGTTGTAACATGATGTAATATGGACTACAGAGGCTATCCGACCCTAGTAAACCAGGAACGAATTATGTTGGCTTGTTTAACCAAACAAAGTCTTCAGCTTTACTATATAGATATATCTATATGTACATATGTAATATTTACATTCTTTTTTATAATTATTGTACAAGCTGGAAATAAAATAGTACCTGTTCATCTACATCTGGCAATGCAACCTTATCTAGATCTGAGAGTTTTGGTCTGTTTGACTTCCTATTGATCAGAGCTGGATGTGTGTCCAATCTTTTAGCTAAGTCAAATTCCTTCTCCTCCCCTTCCTCCACAAAGAATATGTGTGTGTTTGGTGTGGAGTCAGCTACATCAGTCATGTGGAGTTCAGACTGGAATCAGTAAAAAAAAAAGAAGTAGAATAAGTTAACTATTAAATATAGTGTTTCTTAGTTGATATTTCTAAAATTTTATAATTGTTAAAAGTAACTAAGAAGCATCACCAAACGAGCAGCAACCCATGAGATAACAATCAATCAAGATCGACGAATGCGAGAATCCTGTCATCATTTTATCAGCAACCAGTCAAAAGTGTCCGTGAGAGAGTAAAAAGAAAAGAAAAGTAACTAGCTAACTCATCCCTGCTTTGCTAAGGTTTATTGGGATATAAATAAAAGTGTGACCAATATCACTTCAGCATTTTTTTATTCAGTGAAGGTTTCATTAGCATACTTACAACAGCAAATTTAGAAGAAACAATTTTTTTCTAGAAGTTTTTCTTGAAATTTTACTGAAGTTATTTAAAAATTTGATAAATTGTACCTGCAATCGTTGTATTTTTCTACTTTCCATAGTGCGTTTCATATTGATGTATTTGATGTCCTGAGTCTGCATCAACTTTATTTGCTCCGGAGTATACTCATCTTCTTTATCTATTTCATGGTGCTCCTAGTAAAAGAAAACTCATTGTTCACATAATATTATAATTTTTTCTCATTACATCATTTTATATCAATTTAATGCATTTTAACATTAAACATGCTTTAAACCTCAAGGATGTCATAAAAAAACAATTTTTAATGTATCCCTCAAGATCATGATTTTGTGATAAAAAATTAAGACTGTTCGAGAGAATCATCGAAAAATTTTCATACTCAATTTTTATTATATATTTGGACTCCCCTGAATTCAAAAATATATGTAATTTCTCCATGAGGTGGAACCCATCTACTATAATTGTGCCAAGGCCTCAATAGTTATATATGATATCAGTTTTATGTACTTTACATTAGTACTTAGTTAATGAAATTTTGAAGGTTATTGTCTGTACAAAAGCATGTTCTCAAAAAATGTAGAGTAAAACCATATTTTTTTTAATTTTAGCCACTATACTTTTCCGGTTGCTAATGTTGTTTTATTTGATTTTGATATGCTTTTAATTGTGTACGTCTGATAGACATGTAAACAGAGCAGATACAAACCCCATCCTTGACCCTCGAGTTGACCATATGATAGTAGAACTCATCAGGATTCCTATTCAAGGTTCTCTTACGCAGTAGCTTGAGAGTGGCGCCCTTCTCGTGGTAATCATTCGCACGTTTCTTATAATCTTTCTTCTTCTCCAACAATCCCAGATGTTTGCGGGACTCTGGCTGGTGTCGTTCTCTGTGTGTTTTTTGGTTAGCCTTAGCGGCTTTTTTCCACGACGACATCGTTTATAATATTATAGTAACTCAAGCAATTACAGAAATTCAGAAAAACAACTCGAAAACAAATGCAAATGTTTATAATATTTGACAGCTGTAATTCTCACATGGTCGAAATGTCAATCTCACATCAAAACGTCACATTCACAGTGATACCAGCTTTATAACATTCTTCCCGAAAACATTTTCGGCAATTTTTTTTCAATCGACTTCCTTCAAAAAAGAAGGAGGTTCTATGTTCCATTGTATATTTTTTTTTATATGTATGTTCACTGATTTCTGCGTCAATTGTGGACCGATTTTCAAAATTGGTTTTAGGCCTATTTAAAAAAAGAGCGTGAATCGTGATCTGATGTTAAGCAACCACACGTCTAAGATGAAGAATGCCTTACTCTAGATTTAAATATATCAATCTATCGGGTAACAGACTGGTGTGGGTCCAATTTTGGAATGCGAATAATAAACGAGGATTTGGATCGCTTGGTATGAATTCACGGAATATCTTCCATACACCGATAGGCGCAGTTGGATGAAATTTAGTTAGTATCCGAACTATTTATAAGATCAAGATGATAAACAGACTATGCTTTAAAATAAAGACAAATAAATATTTTATATTTCATATTTAAAGAAATATTTGGTATATTCAACGACGAGGCTGGCCTATGATATCAGCATTTCCCATAAGGGATTAAATTTTTAAAATTAAACTCCTTTTTTTTGTATGGTAGTGAGCTCCACGCCAAAAATATTGAACCGATTTAAATGAAAGGTATACAGATAGTCTAGAGCCTGAGAAAGGACATAGGCTACTTTTTAATGCAACAAAAGGGTTGAAGGAGGGATGAAAAGTTGTATGAAAGTCATTTTTAGAGCTAGAAGCTTGAAATTTATTTGTAAGGCTGTTAAATGAATATGACATTCAAAGTTTTACCCTCAAGGGTGTAAAATAACAACAGGGAATAGGGGATGAAATAATAAACAATGTATGAAAATAATAAAGCTTTAAATATTGCACGAGTTAATAAATGAAAAAAAAAAGCTAAATCGTAAAATCCTATAATTTTTAGGAAATAATAAAAAATCATTTACGTGTAGATCTTTATTATTAAAACATAAATGTCTAACGCATTTTGTGTAACTAATAAATACGGTGAATAGGGTGTACATGATGCACAATATCAGAGGGACTTTCCATTTCGGACGACTTGCGTATTGCTAACGGGAGTCGTACAAAAAATAAAAACAAAATCTCTAATGCGCTAAATAAACCAACTCCAAGGAACATGTTGAAAACTCCCCCCAAGGACGCTGAAAGATTAAAAGTATCGTCAAAGTCGTACACGCTGAAAACGTTATTCAATTTTTAAAAATATCGGAATTCTTACACAGCAAAGTGATCCAAGTCTCTGTTGGAGTAACAATGAATATTCTGGAACCGGTTATCCTCACTGATATATGTAAAACGGAGCTCAATGTCGCATTCAAAGCAGCACTGAAAATTTAAAAAGAACAGTCAGTAGGTCAGTTGTTCAGGCGTTGGATCCACGCTCTGATAGTTTGTGGGTTCCTGATGACTGGGACTTTACCCAGTCATTGGACTACTGGTGTGACCCACTCCTAACACAAGCATAGTATGTGACCCATTCTGCTTGCATTCTATATAAAAAAACGGGTATCACTGGGGGAGTGCTGGCAGAAGTGAAGACTTGAACATAAATGTTAAAATTTAAAATAAAATGAACTGTATTATTGAGATCTGGCTTACATACGACCAAAACGTCTCCCGGGACTTTGGAAAGAAAATATAATTCTATGGTTTAAGTAATCCAAAGAACATAATTAAAAAAACCAAACTGTATTATTTAAATCTGGCTTACGTATACCTAAACGTGTCGCGGGACTTTGGAGAGAAAATATAATTTAACGGTTTAAGTAACCCAAAGAACAAAATTAAAAAAATTAGAACTGTATTATTGAGATCTGACGTTTACGATTTTTCGACGCGAGTTTAAAATTTTTTACCCATCCCAAAAAAAAAGTACACAACTGCACAACGCCACTAAAGATTTTTTAGAAGGTTTCACTTAAAAAAAAGAATAGTAAATATCGATTGAATTGCCAAAACAACAATTAGTAATGTTATTATACTAACTATACTTCATCGCTTGTTTCTTCAAAGGCGTTCATCTTGCTCGACTCTAACGCCGTGTAAGTGGACACTTTTTTGCACGACGGTAAACATTTGCAGGTTTTGTTTTCTAAAAGTTATTTACACCAATATTATTGAGAATTGAAAATATACATTTTGTCCAGTAAATGCGAGTCTAAACACAGTATACAGCATGCATAATATTTTTTTTAATTTGTTAATAGTTATGTAGATAATACCAAAGTTAAAGCTTCTCAGGCAATTCAACTGCGTTACAAGACATGGTGGTGGAACATTGCGCTCATTTTTGTTTTTAGGTCTCAAAGGATCTGAACAGCCACATAATTTCTCTTTACATTTCAACTGAAATTAAAAAACATAGATTTTTGTAGACTTGAATATGCTTTTAATCAGAACATTCTGTTAGAGTAAGGTGAATTAAAGAACACGATGGAGATTTAATAGTATCAAAGTCTTGTTTTAGTATACACTACTTTAAGGTTATTTAGTAATATAGGATAGAAAAATGAGAGCTAGCACACCAAACATTGACTCCTGGAATATCCATCGATGGCAATGCAAGTACCATCCACTAATTTCTCTGGATCACTGTCTACAACTGAGGTGAACGTCATTTGCGCAAGGTAATTGTAACCAGGGGTTAACGTCATTGGTTCTATCCATTCTTCTCCATTATATTTGGTGAAAAACTAAAAAAAAAAAGAAACGAAAATATCATATTATCCAGGTCAACAAATTAATTAATACATGTTAAGTTCGAGGAAAAAATTAATGAAATATATTCATACCTCACAACCATTTAATGCTGGTCGATCTGAACATTGGACAGCAATACTGAGTTGTCTTTTTATGTCCAAATAAGAAGCAATCATTTTCGGCACTTCTAATCTAGAAAAATAATTGGTTAAGCTTTACAAGCTGAAGTAAGAACTACAAATATTCATTTGCTGACCGTGTAAGTTTTCTTTTGGGTTTCTATTAATTTTTTTCTTAACTCACTTATTTGGTCGTGAAATGCAGCACGCGCCCCATTCCGTGAGCTCTTTGTCGAATAGTTTCCCACAGGAAACCATACTGGATTGCCAACGACAGTTACGGATTACATTATGACAGTGAGGCATTACTTTTATTAAAGCCTCAGGTAGAGTTAAATTGTTTTTATAGAGAATATCCTCCAGGATATCAAGATGTTCTTTTGGCGCAACTTTTCTACGCAGGACAAGGCTTAAGATTGTTTGTAGGCGATCGCTTGCATTGGAGCTTATTGTTCTAATCAAAATAAATGGTTAATCATTTAATTTAAAAATTAGGAAAGTTTCCAAAATTGAAGAAATATGTGTTTGACAGTGCAGAGAATAACTTAATCTTGTATGAAATTGGATCTTACAGATTTTGTTGGAAATAATGAGCAACGGTCTCCGCCGGAGGACATACTGCAACCAACGGCATGCGTACGTTGCTGTATTGGCCATGTAGATCGTGAAGAGTAAGCAGAGCTGGAACCTGCAAGAACCGCGCCCATAGCACTGCGCATAGAACACCAGCACAGCAAGCACTTGCACAGCAGCAGATAAGCCAACCTACGCTGGAAATATCGCATAAAATAATGCAGCCGAACCTTAGACACATTAGCAAATCAAGAACTTTTGCGTTGCTAATGTACCATGAGCGATAGTGGCCACTAACATCTGGACAGTCTTTACACTTACCGATCGACGTAATAATTTGAAATTAAATATTTAAAACCATGCAGTGTTGTGGTTTTGAAAAATTGACGAATAGCTCGACTGCAGGCAGATTGCTTCATCTTATATGCTATAAGATGTATGCAGATGGAAGTAGATTCGAGTAGCACGTGTGAAGGTAAACATTTGAACAACATTAAAGGCTTGTATGAACTTGTGAAGTACAAGTTAAACGATGGCTATCAAGCTACCCCGTAATTAGCGATCACAATCTCGCTGATCGACAAGTGTGTTTATTGTGACCTTGCATTGGTAATTGCTGTTTTAATCGTTTTCACGTTCTATTTGGAGAAATTTAATGAATTTCAATAAATTAATCTATAGTGTAGTCTGTCAAACGCTCCACGTTCAGCCTATGAGTGAATGATTAATTTAAAGACTAATAATTTTTTCAGTCATTATGATCGTAGGATTTGGATCATTCCGTTGAACTTGATATTTATGGTTACCCTACATTGGATGTCATTGTCAAAACTAAAACAGCAGCTTTATTAATATTGATATTCTTCAGACTTCTTTATGTAGTTTAAATCATACAACAAAATATTTTGTATTCATAAGTAGTCTTAGATTTAGATGCAGCAATTTGAACTGTAATTAAATCAACTTTTAAACTTCATTAAAAAAACTTAAACAAATTTCAATAAAGAGACAAAAAATGTTTAGTTTTTACTATCACAATTTCGACACATAATCTGGCGTTTTGAACATTTTCGATAATTATTTCTTGAAAAAATACGACATTGCTTAGACGAAGGTAAATTACCAAATGCAGAAGAAGGATCATGGTCCTCAACTTTGACGCCAAACTAAAGATCAACCTAAATTTCACTCTTCATACAGTTCCACTAAAAGTCCTACATTAAAAAGCCATAAATATCTTGATTCAGCGTGCAGTATATTTCAAATAAACGCAATTTTATCAAATACACTAATATTATATAAAACTTCATTCTACAATTAATACATTTCATTAGTTTTCGTTTGTCAATATAATCAGAAAAAAATACAATAAATAAAATTAAAGTACAACCAAACACCACCGTAATAGGACTCTAAGTCGAATAAAAAAACGTTATTCACATCATCCCTTTATTATTATACATTATATTATATTTATTATATTCTATACAGGAGAGTGATGAATTTTATAGTAAACGGCACTGATATTGAGCATTCCTTAATGTCTAGTTCGGGCTTTAAGACAAAACTCACTGAATACAATGTAAACCTTGTTACAAAACGTCACGAGTTTACAGCAGCGAAGTGAGGGCGGGTTAACTAGTGCAAGAAAAGGAAGAATCAGTCTTTTGAACCTGAACAAATCGATTTTTTGTAACGATTAGGCATAGATTGAAAATAGATTCCAAATTCAAATTTTGTGTACAGAAAATTTAAATTTGGAATGTATTTTTAATCTGTAACCCGGGGACTTTTTATTGATATTAAATCATGAATGGTGTTATGAAAAAACAACGTAAAATGTTTCCATAATATTATTTTAGTTATTATAATATTATTTATTTTATATTTTTAAAATCATGTTTTCCAAGCATTGCAGAAATTGTAAATATTGCTGCAATCAGTGCCGCCAACATTATAAATGCATTTAGTCCAAAAAATAATGTAAAAAAGTTTTTATCAAAAATATATATATGACGTAGAAAGGAAATAATATACGATGTACAGAAAAGATGTACTAGAAATACTTATTTATAAAGATATTCACATATATATAATATTTATTATAAAACTACATTAAATTTCATAAAAAAACATGTAATAATGAGAAGTGTAACAAAATTACTTATTATTAATGTCTATTCAAATTCCATTACATACTCGAAATATTGGGAAAAATTGTAAGAAATTTTATTTTGTTTAGCTGACCTCACAGAAGTTGTCCTGTTTTAACCACAATATGGTCGTTAAATTATCTAACTTTACGCGCAACTTTCTTATTTTTTTTCTTACACAAGAATATTGACAATAACAAACACAACAAAAAAAGAATTAGCGAAATCGGTCCAGCCGTTCACGCATGGTGCCGTGACCAAGGGAAATAGGGATACATTTTTATACACATAGATTTGGTTAGGACTTAGGTTCTTTTTAATGCGAAATAAAAGACCTCAAAAAATTTGTGCTATTAAAAAAAATATCGTTCGCCTCGCTTTCTATTATATTTGTAATGAAATTGGGAAAAATGTCAATTTTTCATCATTTTACATTTACCTAATTTACTATTTACATTATTTAGGTACCAAAATCAGGTGTCCTCTGAAAATCAAAAGTTGGGAGTTGGATTTAATCCATTTCCAACATAAAAGTTTACACCATTTTAGGGTTAAGTTTTAGATTTGTTAATAAATTATAAATTTTTTTATCCTCAAATAAATAATTCTTTTATTCTTATTACTTTTTACAAGTTTATTTGCATACTTATAAATACCGAATCTATCTCATATTACGATACCTTTGAGCTTTAGTCGAATTTGAGTCAATTTTTTTTATCATGAGCACTAACAGCTAGAAAAAAAATTACTAAAACATGTCATAAGGAACTCAAGGAGATTAAGACACCGGCTCTACTTTAGTTTATAACATAAATACTTATCAAAGTTATCTATCACACCAAAACATTGATCTACGGTTTTATACTTAGATATACTTTGAGTATAGACATTTATTATCTTCTTACAATCATCATCATTACAACATATTTATGGCCCACGGCTAAGCCGGGACTTCTCCTCAGAATGAGCGGGTTGGCTGATCCTCCCGAGTTAGACGTCGATGTCTTAATCACTGCTTATTTACAATCACACTAAAACTATTTTCCAAGCTTATCACGTTGATCCTGAATTGGTTAAAACTGTACATAAATAATACAGAACATACATCTTTAAAAACAAAATACAGCTTGGCAAAAAAGAGTATGATGCGGTGACAGCTTGCACTAAAAATTTATACATGTAGCAACACTAAAATATTTGTTAAATTCTGTCAAATGTCCCATGTCAAATCGTACAATTGTCATATACTTCAACACGAATAAGATACATGATAAAACATTTTTAACAAAAAAATGAACCGACTTCAAACTCTAAAAAATGCACTAAAAAGTAAGAAATAATTAGCTTATTTATTAACCTCCCTTTATTAGGACAATAATATACAATAATTGATATTGTTGTAGTCGGTGCCAGCCAGCCCAGCCAGGGGAACAGACGTGTAGTGAGAGAGAATAATAATAGTTATATCTATTGAACGAACCTGTAACGAAATAGTGTGTACGATTGTACTATTATACCACCACGTTCTGTACTATTGCTGGCACCGACTACAAAAATATCAATTATTGTATATTATTGTCCTAATAAAGGGAGGTTAATAAATAAGCTAATTATTTCTTACTTTTTAGTGCATTTTTTAGAGTTTGAAGTCGGTTCATTTTTTTGTTAAAAATGTTTTATTTCTTGCTTTTTAGTGAATATGTTCTGAACTCTTTATCGTTCATCCACTAATTCACTCTCTCATCTCTTTACTTATTTAATCAGTCACTAAATCATCAATTCAATATTTACTAAGTACCTACTCTCTCAACCATCATCTCAACTACTAAACTGTACCACTCTACTCACCCTTCCATCTCCAATATACTACTCAACAGATAGTCTTCAGCTCTTCAAAAACTATAGGTAAGAACCATCTAGATCGTCTGAAAATCGAGTATAAACAACCGCACCAAAATTGGTTCATTTATAACGTTATTACGATGTCACAGACAGACACACAGGTACACTCTTAAACTTATAAAACGATAGCATCTTCATCCCATCTGCTTCCACACAAAACATCCGCATCAAAAACATCCCATTCTTTCATGAGCTACGATGTCACAGACAGACACACTCTTAAACTAATAAAACAATGCCATCTTGATCCCATTTGTTTCACACAGAAAACTCTGCACCGAAATGAGGTTAGTGTTTCGGTAGCTACGATGTCACAGACAGGCACACAGGTACACTAATAAACTAATAAAACAATGTCATCTTGATCCCATTTGTTTCACACAGAAAACTTTGCATCGAAATGAGGTTAGTGTTTCGGTAGCTACGATGTCACAGACAGGCACACAGGTACATTAATAAAAAACTAATAAAACAATGTCATCTTGATCCCATTTGTTTCACACAGAAAACTCTGCATCGAAATGAGGTTAGTGTTTCGGTAGCTACGATGTCACAGACAGGCACACAGGTACACTGTTAAACTAATAAAACAATGTCATCTTGATCCCATTTGTTTCACACAGAAAACTCTGCACCGAAATGAGGTTAGTGTTTCGGTAGCTACGATGTCACAGACAGGCACACAGGTACACTAATAAACTAATAAAACAATGTCATCTTGATCCCATTTGTTTCACACAGAAAACTCTGCATCGAAATGAGGTTAGTGTTTCGGTAGCTACGATGTCACAGACAGGCACACAGGTACACTAATAAACTAATAAAACAATGTCATCTTGATCCCATTTGTTTCACACAGAAAACTTTGCATCGAAATGAGGTTAGTGTTTCGGTAGCTACGATGTCACAGACAGGCACACAGGTACATTAATAAAAAACTAATAAAACAATGTCATCTTGATCCCATTTGTTTCACACAGAAAACTCTGCATCGAAATGAGGTTAGTGTTTCGGTAGCTACGATGTCACAGACAGGCACACAGGTACACTGTTAAACTAATAAAACAATGCCATCTTGATCCCATTTGTTTCACACAGAAAACTCTGCACCGAAATGAGGTTAGTGTTTCGGTAGCTACGATGTCACAGACAGGCACACAGGTACACTAATAAACTAATAAAACAATGTCATCTTGATCCCATTTGTTTCACACAGAAAACTCTGCATCGAAATGAGGTTAGTGTTTCGGTAGCTACGATGTCACAGACAGGCACACAGGTACACTAATAAACTAATAAAACAATGTCATCTTGATCCCATTTGTTTCACACAGAAAACTCTGCATCGAAATGAGGTTAGTGTTTCGGTAGCTACGATGTCACAGACAGGCACACAGGTACACTGTTAAACTAATAAAACGATTTCATTTTGATCCCATCTGCTTCCATAGAGAAAAATTCGCATTAAAATCGGTATAGTTATTCGGGAGCTACGATATAGACAGACAAACATTACCATTAATAAAAAAAATACTTACAGCCAAAGTACTCTTTAAGACAATTCCATTAAACCCAAACACGACTAGTTTACGTTGTCCCATGCCTGTGTTCCAGTACATACCTTCCGGCGTCATCATCAACTAATGGTAGATGAAGCCGGAAGGTCTAAGAATCTACTGGTAACATCAACATTTTTTAAATTTCCTCATAATAATAGTTGCTTTACATTCTTAACCATATTACTATAATAGCTCTCTGTGGTCTTCCTCATCAGTTCCACCTCATGAAATGATAAATTTTGAATGCAAATGCTCGTAACCTTTCTGAAAATATCAAAATTACTATATGTGTGCCTATAACTTTTGAGGAGTTCTCTAAATTCCTCAAAGATGCCATCATCAGAACTGGATTTTGAAAAAAATGGGACCAATCTGTAAGCATATACTACCAAATACAAAAAGAAATTTTCAATTCGGTTCATAAATGACGGAGTTCTGGAGTAACAAACATAAAAAAAAAAAAAATACAACCGAATTGATAACCTCCTTTTTTTTTGAAGTCGGTTAAAAATTACATAGCATCACACGGTGACAGCGTGTAAAACGTGTCAGATTTTCCATTTAATTATACATAGCATTAGCTCACACCTGTTTCGAATAGGGGTAGACACACACAACAGATTTCCATAATAATTAATAATTTACCTCCTATCTGATTTCAAAAATAATAAAAATTAATAATCTGAATAGTATATCCGAATATCCTAGTAATGGTAAAAATTACAAGTATCAAACAGTGCCAAGACGTAGTATTTCGGGTTGCCAATGATAAGATATAGGCGCCCTCATTTATTCCACACTCTTTTTTGTTTTTGCCAAACTGTACATAAAGGTGTCTCAGTAAGAGTGCACTTTTTAAATTTAGTGTTATTTTTTTTGTGCAAGAGGAAACTCTGATATTTGCCAGCTGTAACATAATGTGTTTATTCCGATTGTTAAAAATGAAGCGCTTTACGAAAGAACAACGCGTTATATTTGTGAAAACTTATTACAAAAAATTTGGAAAGTTATGCTGATATCGTTCGCAAACTTCGAAGAAATTTCAGTCGAGAAAGTGCACCTAATGTGTCAACCATTCGAAGAGTGGTCAAAAATTTGGAAGAAACTGCGTCAGTATGGACAGTAATACTCCTGTGCGTACCGGTAGGTCTCTGCGATGCGATTTAACGCCATGCGATGTTTTTTTTTGGGGGTTTTCTGATATCTCAGGTTTACGCAAATAAACCCGAAACAATTCCTGAGAGTTCAAATTTCAAAGACACGTTGTCTTTGAAAAAGTCATAAAAAGTTTTATGACAAGAGTAATGGCCTGTCATCAGAGCGTGATTTGACGGTTTTTTGTATTCCATATTTAATTTTGGACCAACAAGAATGAAGAAGGAAAACAGTTGGTTGTGCAGACCTGATCTGTGCAGATCTGATTAATCCACCTATTACAATTTTTACTTACTATAAATAAAAAGCGACAGTAGCCCAATGGGTGGGTTGTACCCCACTACTCTATTGATTTCATCCCACATTTAGCTTAGTTGGGATTTATAATAATACCCCAATGAATAATAAGATAATAGCGGCTATCCAGCCACAGCGTCCAAAAAAGGGCACCAAAACCATAACCCTCCCAGGGCACCTAGATAGCCTACGCACATCGTATATTATGTTATAAAGTCAACGCTCATTTAATAAATCTACCTGTACAGCACTGCCTAAGTACACAACAATGATCGACAGTAAATTGCTAACAGAACTTTACAAAAAAAAATCAACCTAACAAGATATTTTCAGAATTTTCTGACTCGTCTCCAACCCTCTTTGACATGAAATGCAGGGGTTTTAGCGACCGAAGAAGCTTTAATATTCTTTTTCATTGTTTTTCTTGCTACATTTTTATACTGGAATGGGTCACCAAAATCATCACTTAATCATGTGGACCGTCTACTCATTTTTACCCTTAATTACACGCTACGTGCGTTAGTATGATCGCTGCATGGCACGAGACTGCGCGGGCAGTGCTGTGCGTTTCGCGGATTGACAAATGAGCGATAACATTAACCTATCATGTAATTAAAACTTTGGCAATTTAACATAGAATATATAAGCAACAACTAAACCTTTACAAAATTGTATAAACATGTTTTTCTTAAACATCAAGCAACAAATTTTTTTTTGACTTTTTTATTAATACATATTAATGAGTAAGTATGAGAAAATCCCAATTCTAAAAAACTTTTGCACAGTTGTGATAATAAGTATAGTTATTGTAATCTCTGTAGTAACAGATGCACAAAATGAGAGAGTAAAACGTTTTAAATCTTACCAAGTAAGTACTTCAACATCAAATGCCATTATGCACTTCACATTACCGGGATCTTAAAGCCATCAACACCATTACAATTAAAAAGTTATTTTCATCAAAAGATTAACAATTCTGTCGCGCCTGAAGAAGTTTCACTTCAATATTTTTCTAAATTCATTAACTATTATATTTGAGAGGTATATAATATTTTCTATTTTATAAAATTGCACACCGACACCGCCTTTGCCTACCACTTTCAATAACTGCTCTGTAATTAATCACACAATCCTCATATCATTAACAATACACTGAGTTAATAAATCTCAATGTACACCGAGTACCCACGCACTATCAATCAAGTGGGTTGTGGAGTGCGCCGCGCCAGGCACACGTCGAGGAGGCAGAAGGAAGCCCGGCAGACAGGGCAAGAGCCTCGAGCTGCAAGCCAGGTGTCAGGCCTCCCAGGAGCTCGCGTAGCCCACCAGCGAGCAATGCATGCACAGCACCAGAGCGGCCTGATTGAAATAATAAACACTGATACAAGGCAAAACTATTTCCGAGTGACATAAAAGACAGGACCACATAATTTAGATCTTACCTGCAATTACACTGCTGACATGCTGGAGGTCCATCTACAATGTTTTCAGGTGGTGGGGCGCAGTGCTTGTCGAGCTTCACGTCCGCCGGGTTCTGCATGCATCCTATGCAAAGCTCCAATTCCTATTTGTAACAACACCATGATTAATCTTATAAAACATTCAAAAACGACAAACAGACAATAAATAAGATGTGATGTTATAAACCATATGTTTATAAAAAATGTCATTTATGTAACTTAGAGATTGAAAAAAAGAGTTCATTTGAAGGGGGAAATGGGTTTACATCAGTGTTGCAATAAATGAGGATCGGACCGGCCACCGAGACTGAAACTAACCAAAAACCCTTTTTTTGTCGAAACTCGCCTGACACCGAACTTTCGATCGGATATCAGTTATTGTGGATGGGTTTTATTAATTTTTTTTTCCCGGGAAGCACGAGGTTAAGTTACATTGTGGATAACATTATACACATTTTTGGTTACACACGTCCCCCGGGTCACAGGAGCCCCTGTGACTTTGATACAGCTGATACGGCAGTAGCTACACCCCTGATTACAATTAAAAACACATGGCCATTTTATAAGTTTCCACTTAATAATCTCTGACTTCTCTCTAAACATCTTAATAATCTCTGATGAAATTACAAAGCGTAACCCTCTTGTTGAACCCTACCACTTAACTTGAAGTGTAATTCTTACACATTTCAATTTCACGTATTTAGTTAAGTAAATTTAGTTTTAGTATTCGTAGCACCTATTTAAGATAAGAAGCAATTATAACTAACTTAAAAGTAATATGAATGATGTTCTATCTCTTGGACTTTGATTTGGATGATCTCTTTGTCTATAGCTGTGCAATTCATATTAAAATAATAATAAAATATAAGCAATTACCTGGTCGGTATAGTAAATAGGGTTCTGTTCAACATGTTGCTTGAAAACATTGACAAATCTCTCAACCAGTGACGGCATTAGTGAAATGTGATCAGGGAATCTTACAGGACGTTCCAGTATCGGTTGCAAGTCCCTAAGAGATGCCGTGGAAATCCTGAATGTGAATTTCTTAATGTCTTCTCTAGATGGTATTGTTTCGATGTTTAAGTACTGAACTTCATCTTCACCTGATGTTGAAAAGTTGTGACTGTCAGTCTATAACAAATATAGTTATGTTGTAATTTGCAAATTGGACCACCAAGTGTCTTTGTCGCGTTCCAGTCGAGCCGCACGGCCAGAGCTATCCCCTTCCTACTCTTCCCCATCCTTTTAATGCTGCGGTTTCGGTGAACTCGAGGTTGCAGCTCAGTCTGGTGAAACCGTATCATTCTTCTCTTTACTCCCCTCCTCTGTATTTGAGGTGGCAACGTGCTGACAATACAAGAGCAACCCTTTTGTATTGTCGATGACCATGGGCGACGCTGACCACTTAACACCAGGTGGACTATCTGCTTGTTTGCCCCTTAACAGTCATAAAAAAAACGGCAGCCCAAGTTCAGGCTGTTGAATTTTTAATCTGATGTTCATGTTAGTGATTAAACTATAGATGATGATCTGATCAAGTAATCAAAGAATCAATTAATTCAACCTTAATCATATTCAATTCAATTACTCACAAACATATTCTTACAACAAAACTAAAAGTAAATATGTTGATAAGTTGAAATGAGCAAAATACTAATGCTAATGGAATGTCATATGAGTTATAAATGGAAACTATGACAGTAAATTATTATGGTAATCTTGTCAAATTTAATTTAAAATATCTGATTGAGAAAACCGATTATGATGAAACAAAAACTACATACAATCCTGAAATTGGCCCAATATGTACCTATATAAAAACATCATTTGAATTTGGTCACATTAAGACATTGAGAAAACTTCATGGAAAATAAAATTCATATTACAACCTCAATATAACAATTTTCTCGACTTAACAAATTCTTAATGCCCTTGAATTTTCCATTAGGGTCAATATAAAATCATATAATGAATTTTCAACAACAAAAAATTTGTAAATACCTGTAATTAACAAATTTTGGCAACCCAAAACTCAATATAACAAACCTCAGTTTAATGAATTATATATATTTACTTGTAATATATATATATTTATTAATTATATTATATATTTACATGCTCCCTTCCGATTAAATGTATTGAGTTTGCACTGTATAATCAATTTAGAATTGTTTTCAAAATATTAAATTAACTGATTATGGACATTTTATTATAAATTAATCCAATTCTTTATTTAAGGTTACTGACACTGCAACAATATTATATAATGTAAAACTTACAGCTGTTGCAACAAGAGCACAGTCACTCTGCTTGACCAGATTGATGCCATATTGAGTTACTTTTATAAGCCAGCTCCGAGTTGCAATAAACTTGCTGGTAGCATTCAGAGTAATAGACACCTTGTCAACGCTGAAATACGAATTATTGACACAATCATCTTTTTCAATTTTAACTAATACATTATACTATTAAATGTACTGATTGCAAAACTAATATTAAAAAAGTTGCACCAACCACCAATCTCATATTAAGCATAGAATTTTAGTACAAAGATTCTCCTACCACCACTTTGTATAGTTCTGTTTTATTTACCAAATATGAGTTTATTAACCCAAAATAATAGGATTTAATTAAATAAGTTTAAGTTTTTAAAAAAAAATTTAATGATATTTTTTTTATAGTAGATAAGGTGATTTGCACCTTATCTACTATGAGCCAATGGTCAACCTGATGGTAAATGGCGGCCATCACCCTTGGACATAGGCAAAACAAGGTATAGGTAGTCTCTTGTTTTGTCGATGCGTTGACTCTATCCTCGAAGATAGAGTGAAGAAAAATATGCTGCAGTTTCAGTGAACCCTGAGCAAGAGCCCAGAGTCCACTAGATCCGCAGCATTAATAGGATGGGAGAGGGAGGGGGGTAAGTCTGGCCCACATGCGGAATGACTGGAACTAGTTGGAGTAACCTAGCACCAAAGAGGTGCTGGGTTACTTGGCTCTTACGAGATGCTTTCTCAACGGCACAGGGGATTAGTATTCTTACCAATCTCCTCACGGGTGAATTGCTGTTTGAAATGAGAGTATAATATAGTGATTCCTTAAGTGGTCCATTAACAAAAAAATTATGAGATTTAAAAAGTTTTATTACAATTTAATATTTAAATCATACAACCAGTCTTTTTGTAAAATTCTATTTGGGTCAACATTCTTATCTTCTTTGGTTTTTCCACTGCTTTTGATAACAGTATTTCTGCCGGTATGAGCAACAATAAAAATTAATTTAGAATGATAAATTAAGTTTACAAATACCTTCTAAATTCAACATTAAAATTAGCAGCAACAACTCTCCAATCACTGCCTGGAGTGACATATGGTAGTAGAGATCTTACAACTGGATGCTTGCTCTTATCATACTGCCACCAAGACCAGACCTTATATCCCACCAGTAACGGAATAATCATTGTTGTAGCAGCTGAAAACACAAGCCACGGCCCACGCTCACCACCACACCAGATTGTAAACACATATCCAAGGGGCAAAGTTGAGTGAATTAATGCTGTTATTGTCACCCTCCTCATGTGGTATTTAATGAAATTAGTATTCTCCGATCCGAGGTAGTTATCCAAAAGTTGTGGTATTGTGAAACCAGCGGAAATGAATTCAACAGGCGGATAAACGACGCATATTGAAAAGAGGATGTAAAAAAGTGTGATTAAAACATCCATTCTGAAAACGTTGTAAAAGTGTGATGGACGTGTAAGTTACTCATCGGTCCAGACACCGGGTATAGTGTGTGTTACTTGCACCGCCTGTCCTGAGCACTGAGCAATGCAAATGTATTGATCGTTTTATCTATTATTTTAATATTTGTGAATGCATGTAGCACACAGCACAACATATGATGAAAATTGAAAACAATTACCACAGAATAATAATAATTTATAGACGATCTGTCGATTTTGACATTTAAATTTTTTTTTCACTGTTTTTATTCCATGATGGAAAGGTATTACTACGTACAGCCAAATCTTTAGGTTAAAGGCGCGTTCCACTAAGCGATCTCAACATCGAAAGCGCTCATTTAGCCGTTCCACTTGACGATCACGACGGTCATTAAAGACGTCATGAATTGAGCTCACTCGCAGCTTACGACGATCTCAAGTGGTGGGTCTTTGTGAGCGTTGCAAAATTAGTGATCTCTCGTTGCATAATTAGCGGCATTTACAAAACAACAAAAAAGGCGACGATGTAAATAACTTTATTTGATACGGATAGAGATTTATTAGTAGACGTAATGTTTCTGCAGCGCATATTTATATTTGAATTATAATTATAAATAAAAAAAATCAATGAATAAAAAATATAGATATAAATTAATTTAACCAATAATTATAAACTTGACCTCTTGAAACTATTGCTTTATAACTCGCCATTTTAATTATTTACGTTTACGCTCAAAACACACAGCACTTGGGTTAACGATCGTATCGCTCACACAAGTGGAAAGGGTAAAACAGTAGTCGTGAGTGTAGGCGTTGAGATCGCTTAGTGGAACGCAGAATAATTATGACACATATGTTATCCGTTATGACACTTAACAAAAAGATTTTTTAAAAAGTCTTATTCAGGTCAAGGTGGCACCATAGCAAGACAAAGACGATTTAAAAAAGCATGTTAAAAAATAGGTGAATCTTTTATTAATGGAGAATAATAATTAATCATTTTATTTCCATAAAATATATTTTTTCTTTTGTTAGGTTTTAATTATACTACAAATAAGGGGCATCAAGCCGATCTTGATTTATTTTAGAAAAATAATGAACTTATTTTGTTTTAAAAAGATTAAAATGTTTGCAAAACATAAATAGTTTTTTCCCGGAATTTTAAATTAATAATTTTTTGATAACTTTTTATTATTTCTCTATTGTCAACATTGTATCTAGAACTTATGAATGATGTACTAATATCTACCTACGTCAAATTATAATAGTTGTCAAATGTTATTATGTGATTAATTTAAGAAGTAATTTCGCGTCAACAAACTATTAGCCAATGTTTAAGCTATATTTTTCCTCTTTCCTCTTTTCCGCCACTCCTATCATATCTGCACAGAGATATACTCAACTCTCATTGGTTAGATGACACAAATCAATGCTGCCAACATACAGAATATTTGACAACTCAAACATACTTTAATTGTTAGGACTTTACGTCATATTTGATATGTAAGTTGGAAGTGTGGACACGTATATAATAAATGTTATTACAATATTTTAATATATTTTAGCGTTAAATAATATTTAACTTTTCAATTGTGACTTCATAGTGATTTCGTCTATAATATTCATTTGGCGTGACCAGCAATTTTAAGGTAAATTTATAATTTAGCCGGAAAGCGTACTGATGTTTGCTGCTTACTATCTTACTAAATAATTATAAATGAATTGTATGTCTGTTGTTGCATTGATTTCAACTATTATGATATAAATATTACCCTTAAATAATATAAACTTCTATTCACTATTGTTTAACCACGTGAATTGAATTAATTTCAGTAAAATTAAAATAGTCCTCTTTGTGACATTATTACTTCCAATAGGATTCATATGGCTCTTCTTTAGAATAGTGGATGAAAAATATGCAAAGTAATAAATTTAAACTTTAACATATTTATGTGTTGGATCTTAATATGATTCCGGTACCTGAACCCGGTACAACTGTAAATGTGGGAATGAAGAGCCCCCCTCTTTCATTGTTGCCTATATATAATAGATTGATCTTTTGACTTGTCATTCTGCTCTAGTCTACATATTTATAACCTTTTATTCAGTTATGAAAAATAAAAATAATAATGTAATCATTTAAATCATTAATTTTTATATAGAATGGTGAGTAACAAATGTACACATGTAGGAAAATATTTGTTTATTGAACTATCACACCAAAACATGTTAAATAGTTACTAGTAGTCACTTATTATACTTCAACTAGTTACTAAAGTTGCTTCTATATAATAGAAAACATGAAACAACATAGAATATGAGTTGCAATGACATAAATGTAATAATATTAACTAGCATAAAATGTATATTTAAAGATAATAGAATCAAGATAATAATCTTACTTGATAAAAATTACCAACTTTCTGCTTCACAATGCAATTTATATCTCAGTGTCTATATCAATGTTACAGTCAACAATTAGAGTACTAATTGAACATCCTCAAAATAAAAAAAAAATACTTTTTAGAACATGGCGGGTGTAGAGCAACCATGCTACACTCTCATCAATTTCCCTACAGACTCGGAGCCTTATAATGAAATGCAACTTAAGCTTGATCTCGGTAAGTTATTAGTATAAAGTATTACTGTTTTCCTTTAAATGTTTACTGTTTAAAAAATTTAAAGGCTCATTGTAATTATAAAATTGAAACAGAAAAAGGAGACACTAAGAAAAAAATAGAGGCACTAAAGAAGACGATTGGTATTATTCTTTCTGGTGAAAAGATTCCAGGGCTCTTAATGATCATTATAAGATTTGTATTGCCATTACAAGACCACACTATTAAGAAGCTTTTGTTGATCTTCTGGGAAATTGTGCCTAAGACAACTCCTGATGGCAAGCTGTTGCAGGAGATGATACTTGTTTGTGATGCCTATAGAAAGGTTGGTGCCTACATTTATTAAATGAAACATTGAGATAAATAATTTGATAACAATGAAACACTTGAATGAATATTTCCTATTTCTCTACAGGATTTACAACACCCCAATGAATTTCTGAGAGGATCAACACTCCGTTTCCTTTGTAAGTTGAAGGAGCCAGAACTTCTGGAGCCTCTAATGCCAGCAATACGCGCTTGTTTGGACCACCGCCACTCTTACGTCAGGAGGAATGCTGTGCTGGCTATTTTTACTATTTATCGGTATAAATACAATGTAGTACTAATTATATAAATATATCACATTGTACTGAGATTTATCTATCATACCAACAGGACTACTGTTGTTAAAATAGTGCTAGTGAGAATAGAGCAATGGGAGCATTACATAATGATTTTTGAAATTATGGTCCATTGATATTTCCAGTGTAAAAATCTTATAACATTATTTTATTACAGTAATTTTGAGTTCCTTATCCCTGATGCACCAGAGTTAATTGGTACATTCCTTGAAGGAGAACAGGACATGTCCTGTAAGCGCAATGCCTTTCTCATGTTGCTGCATGCAGAACAAGAGCGCGCTCTAGCTTATTTGGCTGACAGGCTCGACCATGTTCATGGTTTTGGTGATATACTGCAATTGGTTATTGTAGAGTTAATATATAAGGTAAGGCATTTTATTGTAGTGAACAAATTATTAATAGATTGATGCTTGAAAATTTGTGAGTTCACTTATGAGACTCCTAATATAAAGCATTTACCATTGCTGTGAAAAACATATACACAAGAATGCACATATTAAATTGATTAATGCAAGGGATCTATTTTCCTACTGCAATGTAACCTTATTAAGATAACAAAGCAGATGAGCATATTTCTAATATCCAACACTTCACATTGGTAGGTATGCCATGCCAACCCATCAGAGCGGTCTCGCTTCATCCGGACTGTGTATGGGTTGCTGAATGCTCCAAGTGCGGCTGTTAGGTATGAAGCTGCCGGCACTCTTGTTACTCTCTCATGTGCTCCAGCTGCTATTAAGGTAAACCACATTTACAAGTAATACCAAACATAAGAAAAAATAAAATGAAGTGCCATAAAATATAAATGTTTTTATCCTAAAAACAGGCAGCAGCAGCTTGTTACATCGATTTAATAGTGAAGGAAAGTGACAACAATGTGAAGCTTATAGTGGTGGGTAAACTAAGTGCCCTCCGAGCGGCTAGTGGAGAAGCCGGTGCCAGAGCCTTGCCTGATCTAGCTATGGATGTGTTGCGAGTCCTTGCTGCTTCTGATCTGGATGTTAGGAGGCACACATTGCATCTTGGTAAGTGGAAACATCAATTTACCTTCTCTAATGCTATATTGTCCGAACATACTTTGTAGACGCATGCAACAGGCATTAGAAGACTGATCTTAAAGTATTAACAACTTTCTAGCTCTGGAGTTAGCAGGGCCGCGTCACGCAGAAGAATTAGTCAGTGCTTTGCGTAAAGAAGCTGCCCGAGCCCAGTTGGCTGATCATGATGATTCGGCGAAGTACCGACAACTACTAGTTAGAGCTTTACATCGGGCTGCGTTAAAGGTAAATAATCAAGATATGCGCAAAACTTTTCTCTTTTTTTCCTACATAATAATATAAGTAATATGTGGGGTTAAATGGTATTATATATATGGTTTTTCCTTCCTAGTTCCCAGAAGTAGCTGGAGTAGTGTCTCCAGCATTACTCGAGTTGTTGGGTGACGGCAGCTCAATAGCAGCATATGACGTGTTAGTATTCCTGAGGCACACACTCCACGCCTACCCTGACCTTAGGCCAAGTGTGTATAGTGTAAGTATGAATATAAAATCGATTGTTTTACTATATTTTTTACAAATAACGATTTTATGCCATTCAAGTTTCAATCATAGAGGTTAGAGAGAATCTTGCATTAGAAAAAATTTATTACATCAGGAATAATATTATGATGAGAAAACATTATATACAAAAATCTCAATTTAATATAAGATGTGTTTCTGTATTGTAGAAATTACTGGAATATGTGCCACAAATTAAGGTGGGTAAGATTGCCCGATCCGCTCTCTGGCTCGTAGCGGAATTCGCGGAGACTAGTCAGAGCGCACGTGAAGCTCTCGATGTATTGGCCGCTGCTTTACCGCCTATGCAGACAGAAGAAACTAAAAATGTAATGTATTTGTATTCATGAATAATTATTTTATTAGTATATTCATTGTATGATAATTTGTGTGAGATCACTACCAAATATACTAGTTATAATAAAATATATGTTCTATTAACTAGGGAGACGAAACCGTTAAAGAGAATACAGCAAAGGAAAAGGATACTCCCGCACGACAACTGGTGACCAGTGACGGCGCTTACGCCACCCAGTCCGCATTTAATCTGCCTAAGTAAGTCATATTATATAGCTAATGTGGTAACAAATTTAATTAGAGGAATTTCGTCAATTTTATGTATAACATAATTTACAACTTACTATTACGTTAGTTAAATCATTGTTGGATATGTCATGTCTATACTGTCTATTATGTTTTGTTGTAAAGGCCCTAAATTTGTCTTCATCAGTGATTACTAAAGCGTTGATTCCTTGAGTGACTCGTGAGTCGATGACGAGAGCAAGGGAACGAAAAATTACGTTAAAAAATAATGGGGGTGACATTTAAAAGTGTTTGATGTTCTTAATCCAGTCAGGATATAACTTCAGAAATACTTAAGTAATAAGTCTGGGAGATATTGATCTACATGATACTGGGCTTATGCATAAACTATACTAATTCATTTTTCAACTACTAGGTCAGCATCAACTGAAAGCACAAGTGGAGGGCTCAGCAGCGCCCTCCGGGAAGGAGAAAGCTTCACAGCGGCCTGCGCGTGTTCAGCACTCGCTAAGCTCGCCCTGCGGGTGCAGGAGCCAGCTCTGGCTAATCGCGCTTTACATCTAGCTGCTTCACTACTCGCTTACCATAAGCAAAATAGTAAGTTATTCATATATTTTCTTTTTAACTTTTGACACTTATATCACATTTGTACAATATTCTGGCAAATAAATTATTATACAACATGAGGAACTTTTTTTTACAAATTAGGTAGTACAAGCAACACAGGTCTAACAGCGGACGACTTGGAACACGCGGCCACGTGCCTGCGTGCCGCTGCTTCCCACCCACCTGTAATCCAAAACGCCTTGTTGGGATCCTCTCGACGTGCTCTCGCAGCGTTGCTTTCGTTGCCTGACCGCGCTGCTCCAGAGCTATTACCAGCAGCTGAGGTACAAATTTAAGATAATTTACTGTAACTCTTTATACATAAAAACCAAGTTACTTTGTGTGATTAGTAAGTTTTATGGTATCAACAGAAGTTACTGGACTTTTGTCTAAATAAATAAATTTCTTTCTGATCGAAGAAATATATTTGATTTTATTCACTCAAAAAATTAGGAAATTGTACATTTATAATGGTTTTAGCAATTTCAGAAGTTTCTAAAATTATCCTAGAAGAAATTGAATTTTACAATTTCTATGTCTTAGTTATGTCATAGAACTATAATGATTTTTTTTCTAAAATAATATATTGGAATCACCAATTACATTTAAAAATAAACTCGAAAAAATTAATAGATATATAACACTTATTTGAGTCTGGTTTTGGTGTGCGTAGCTTTTTATTTTCTCTGGTTTTTAAATAACTTGTAAGTTCTGTACAGGCTTTAAATTGTAATGTTATAGCAATACGAACGTGAGCCTAAAGCTGGTGAGCGTCGCGTGGAGATAGAGCGCGGGATCTCCTTCGCAGCGCTGGCGGGAGTGGCCGCTGCTCAACATCATGATATATTCGAGCTATCGCTTAACAAGGCTTTACAGGGTACGTTTTGAAGCAAATTGTAAATTATATTTACTGTTATATTATATACTGTAACAATTACTCGATACTTGTACTAGACATAAGAAATTGGTCCAATTGTCATTAACTCACGCATAATCGTTAAACTTGCTTGATTCTTTTCGGCTCATGATTATTATTTTCGCAAATAGAATTTATTGAGGAAGAGACAGTTTCTGAGTCTTACTCGTTCAAAAATAGCTTCATGACTCTAAACTATTAATTTCAATTTTGACGGTATGTAAGGATTTAAATAACAATATTTTCGTCAGGTCGCAGCGGTCCAGGATCAGAGGAGCGCGGCAAGTTGTCCAAGGTGACACAATTGACCGGGTTCTCGGATCCAGTGTATGCGGAGGCGATTGTTGCCGTCAACCAATATGATATCGTACTGGATGTCCTCGTTGTAAATCAAACAGGTGAAAGCTAGGTGTTCTACCACCAACTATTGCATTAAGAATACGTCATAATAATTATTGTAGTAGGATACCAAGAACGTAGAAAGTAAAATAACATGAAGGGTTATTTTTTTTACAGATGATACCCTACAAAACTGCACAGTAGAACTGGCAACATTAGGAGAGTTGCGGCTTGTTGAACGTCCCGCGGGGGTTGTGCTTGCACCCCGCGACTTCGCTACCATCAGGGCGCACGTGAAAGTTGCATCCACTGAGAACGGAATTATATTTGGCAACATTGGTGAGTTACAACATAAATGTACAAGTGTGACAATAATATAATCTTTTTGTAATACATATTCAATATTGTTTGTTCACAGTGTACGAAGTGTCAGGCGCTTCTATGGATCGTGGTGTTGTGGTGCTGAACGACATCCACATAGACATAGTAGACTACATCCAACCAGCTGCCTGTAGCGATGCAGACTTCCGTCACATGTGGGCAGAGTTCGAATGGGAGAATAAGGTATGACATTGCAATGACAACGAAAAACGTATGGTTGTCTTCTCTTTTACTTCCTTTTTATCGTAAATCAATAGAATTGGTAATTTGCTAACTTTGCTCTATCAGGTATCCGTTAACACAAACATCACTGATCTACGGGAATACCTCCAACATCTGCTAGCTTCAACCAATATGAAATGTCTCACGCCGGATAAGGTAAGAAGCCTTTAATGATAATAACCCGGATACAAATTGATACAAAAATTATGTGAATGTATGTGTAAAATAATAAAACGATATGTGGTAATTTTATTCCCAGGCATTATCAGGGCAATGCGGGTTTATGGCGGCTAACTTGTACGCCCGTTCCATCTTTGGAGAGGACGCTCTCGCTAACCTTAGTATAGAAACTCCTTTACATCGTCCCAATGCTCCGGTTGTGGGACATGTTAGAATTCGGGCTAAGACTCAGGTAATGTAAATGTGATTAATTCATACACACTAATACCCCAAGTAAATGTGAGTCATAATATTTCTCCTTTATACCACAGATGATGTTCTTTTTTAGGAATATTATATCTCTGTGTCATATTTCCCTTACTGTGTGAATAATTTTGTCTTATGTTAGTAAAAGTATAGTTAATAAAACTATTGTAAATACATTCATACAAAAATGTTATAAAAAAGGATATGTAGTTATTCCCGAACTGAACTTCTTAAATTTTATCTCCATAAGACCTTGACAGCAATCGACCATCAGCTAAACACTATATCTTATTTGGACAACAAGTAATTAAACATAATTGCCTAAAAGTTTATTATTTATAGCTCAAAATCTTTTATAGCCCGAAGCTCTTTCAGTTCATGATTATGTCTGTTATGTATATTAGATTGAAAACACAGAAAAATATGCATATGCATTTGCATATTTTTTAATCATTTGGTACGTGGAATGCAGTATTCCTTGCTCTTTGCCTAATTCTTAACTCGTCAATAACTTCAAAAAGAAGGAGGTTTACAACTCTTTGGACTCTTTTTTTTTTCCCTATGGTCGCCAACAAAGAGAGATCTGAACCAATTAAGAAAAAATCTTTTTTTATTTCAAAAGGGTACATGTTCCAGAGGGTCTCATTAAAATTTTATCGAAATCAATTTGAAAAGCAAAAAAAAACACTTCTACAAAAATTATAAGCAATGTTTAATATATTATTTAACATATGTTGCCCATAGAGGATTGCTATATTTTGTTTTTCATCTAAAGAAACTATTCATGTTTGGTATAAAAAAAAATATATGAAATTTATGAAAATATATTTCAATAATTACTATGAACGTATCTTGTCGCCACAAGTTTTCTTACACTTTACTTTTTAATAAATGAGTTACAGGACAGGACCTCAACAAACAAAAGGAACTTAATTACCTTATTTATTAACCTCTTTTTAAAAATAAGTAAAAATTTAAAAGTGTGCTATAATCCATATTTATGAATTCCAGGGCATGGCGCTCAGTCTCGGTGACAAAATCAACATGATGCACAAGTCCCCGCCGCAGAAACAGACGGACGCCATCGCGGCTGCTTAGATAAGTCATTTAGTTATATATAGATATGATTATAGTATCAATGCCTTCGCTAAGGACTAATTAACTAGTTTTTTTAACTGGCTCTTACATTATTTTTATATAAACAGTGTTTTTTTCTATAGATAAAATTTCCAATAAATATTAATATCAATTTTAAATTATCTAACAAATTTATTTTATTTAGTTATCGATTATTAAAATTAACAGCCATTTTACATGTTTCGTATAATTGTGCTCTTTATCATTATCGAATTTTAATAAATGAAACTTTATTTAATATTTATTTTATTCATCTTATCTCAAATAAGAAATAATTTTAGTTTAAGTTAAAAATTAGTAAAAAATAAAATAAAAAATTAATCAAAATATGTCCTATCTACACCCATTTTGTGCTTATTTTTCCAAATTTTAAGGTTCAAAGAAAACACTTTAGCCTTAGAAATAAATTAGTTTATTGTACGCCACAGATGTTCGCGACGGAGTAACTTCCATCTTCCGTAATTCAAGTATAAATAATAAAAATAATTTATAGTAGCGATAAGTTAATGGATTGGTTACGTGACGGTAACCGATGCGAGTCCAAAACGCTGTAACCCTGCGCACTGTTGAGTTGGCTCCGATTATCTGGAAAAAGTACAAAATTATTTGATAGAAGTTATAATCTACGACACGTAAGAGAGAAGTGTGGATAAAGTCGTAGAGTAATTCATTTTTATTGATGTAGAAGCTTTAGATTAAAACATAAAATCTCTTGGAGTACTCACACTTTTTAGGGATATTGACATTCTAAAAAGGATTGTCCTAAAAAAGATGTTTTGACTAACGTTATGATTGTGAGATTGTGGCGGTAAAAGATGGTGTATTTTGAAGCATAGTCTTTTAGAAATCTATTACTGCTTAGCTTCATAATTAGATCTGTTTGTTATAAGATAAATAAATCAACAGCTTCTTGAGTTAAAGATATTCATAATCTACTATTGGCGACATGCCACAGCCCACGTCTGATTTGGACTAACAACAAGCCTAGCAATAAAAACATTTCATACAAATTATGTACACAGACCGTTTGCCAAATACAAATTGTACAATGGATTACTCACAAATCTCAATATTGACCAGATGGCATCTGAACATGTCTTACAATACATTTGGCACTTTACTCTGAGCTATCAATATTTAAAGATGTCTATTTTGGCGCCAAGCTCAACTACGCAATTAGAAACGCATTAACTCATGTTTTAAAAATACTAAATTACTGTCCCAAAATAAGTTCCAGTGAAAATAGAATGCTTACTTATTCCTCCTCCTCTTCTTCTTCCTCTTCCTCCTCTTCTTCCTCCTCTTCCTCTTCTTCGACCTCCTCAACTTCCTCCTCTTCTTCTTCTGGTTCAGGCTCGTACACGGGTTCTTCGTCTTCCTCGACTTCAGCCTTTACGTCCTCCTCGCCTTCGGGGGACTCGGGCTCGCCCTTCTTCTTGCCGGGTCTCTCACCGAACCACTTGGGCAACCTCGCTATATGAACATGGACAAATAATTGTTAGATGTGTTACGAGCTAACATATCATCTAGTATTCGTGAAAATTGACAACGTGAGTTTTGTGACGGGATGTTTATAGTATAACTTTTAAAAAGTAATTCATGTAAAAAATGTTTTTTATTGCATGTTTGTTCGAAAGTTTGTGTTTTTAATTATTATAATACAAAAATTTAAAAGTTTAAATACTCGAGATGGACCAACATGTTTTGCCATGTGCATTTTTTGACACGTTGGTTAACGTGCTTTATGATAACATGTTACTCACACAACACATGAAGGGACATACTTTACTTACGAAACATCGGATCTATATTCAATTGAAAGAAAAACAATAATTTATTTGTAGTTGCATCTTGAAGTTTCGGTTCAAAAATTCATTTTGTCATCATTGATTCCTTGCAGTCTTATTTTAAATTGTTACAAGAACATAACATTTTTTTACTTCGATTTATACAAAATTTGGTGGCCTACGATGGCATACATACATACCCTTTTGCCTGCCGCCGAACTGCTCGGCTCTCTCATGCCACACCTTCTCAAGGAAGTCCTTGTTCAGTTTTTCTAGGTCCTAGGAACGGTTAACACAAGGGTAAATTTGGATTCAAAATACAATAGGATCAAGTCGGATCATCCTGTGACTGATATTTAGAACATTGCCAAATTCATAAATATTCATAATTTATAGCTAAAAATCTTACAAAGAAAATCCAACGATTGTGTTGGAAATAATTTGGCAATGTCCAACAAAGAGGTGTGGTAACCCATGAGATGCATTCATGCCGGATACGAACATGCCATTCATGGGGTCAAATAGGGGACACAAGACTACATCCGCATCTTACTTTTTGTGCGGTTCATGAACTCTTCCATCTTCTCTTTCCACGTTTTTTCCAAACCCTCTGCAGCTATAGTATCGTAACCCTGTATTTAAAGTTACTGTTTTATATCAGCACGACTATGTTGGTTTTTGGAATCGCTTTAGTATTTTTTGTTTGAAAATGCTACTTATCTAGCAACTAATATAGTGTTTACTATTTTTGACTATGCTAGGAAGTTATGGTCCTAATTACTAACAGTTATAGTGTAATGTATTGCTTTCTTTTTCTTGAAACGAAATGTCCTCTGTGTTCCTTGGAAAAGCCTTAAATTAATCTAGACTATTATAAATTTTCTATTAAACCACACAAGTTTTTTGCTTCTAATCTAGACTAGATAAAACAATCTCTAACTTCTAGAATAAAATGTTTGCGTATACCCGACGATATTGATATTCCTGCTTGAATTTTATATATTTTACTTACACCTTCGAATAACTTCTTTTTGTCGTCGTAGGAACGTGTGTCAACGCGTCGCTCGTATTTGGACGCAACTTGGATTTTAGGCTAAAAATAAAAAAAAATATATATAGATTATCTTTTACACATTCTAAAAGTATTTTAGTTGTCAAATACTACTTACGGGGTGCTTGCCTGTTAGCGCTTCGGGGTCGAGACCCTTCTTGAGAGCTTTGTGCCTCAACTGCTGCTTTTGTCTTTCTTTGAGCTCTTTTAACTGTTAACAAAATATTACAATTAATCTTATGTTTGAGAATTATCATCACTCAAGTGCAGTAAGTATTGTAGTACATTTTTGTATCATAACAAATTGTAGCCCAAATCACTTACGTCGTAGTCCTGTCTCTTTTGCCTTTCCTCGAGATCGTATTTCTCTGTCTCGAGTTTAATGATGCACTCCCAGAGCTCTGTCGCCTTCTGTCTGAGCTTGTCAACGGACAGGCCTTCGATGTTGAGGGGCTTGATGCGGATTGAGAGGGAGATCTTCTTCTCCTCCTCCAACTGTTCCTTGGTCTTGTTGCGTTCGAGTTGAGCGTTGGTAAGGCCGAACTGTTAAAACAAAATATTTTGTTTAATATAGAAGATTAGGGTAATGTAACTGCAAATTGGAATAACCATTCATTTCACATGTGAAAACAAAAGTTTGTGAACTGACGTTTTCGCTCTTTTTCTGGATAGTGAAGTTAGGTCCGGTCTTGCTGGATTCTTTCATGGCCTGGAGCATAGCCTGGCGTTTCTTTTCAGCCTCCTCCAGCCTCTGCCTCTTTTCTTCGATGTCACGCTGTTTCTTTTCTTCAACCTCACGGACCCTTCTTTCTTCTTCTTCCTTCTTCTTTTGAGCGAGGCGTTTTTCTTCTTCAGCGCGAGATACCTGTATAGAAAGAGAATTTATGATGTATTCTGATTAAATCGAGATCTCATAATTTACAACCAAGTAGATGGGGTACCTTGCGCTTAGCCTGCTTCTCTTTAAGACGTTTGAGCTCATCCTCTTCCTTGGCTCTCTGTTTGCGCCATTCGTTGATGTATTCTTTCAACTGTTCGTCCAAGTCCGACCGCTTCTGGTCTTGACGCTGTTGCAAAAAAAAATATTTCGTCAGATATTTAATTTACATTTATAAACTATAAATAAAGAAATGCAGTAATTATCTGCCTAATAGTTTTTTACTACTAACAGAAAGAATTCCCTTAAGTAATGCGAAGTGTGTCATGATATTACAAAATTTGTAAAAAATAGAAAGGCTAATTTGTTGAAAATCAATCTATTTTATTTTGCTTTTATAATTACCTTAATAAATTCTGGGTCTCCCTCACCCCTGCAACATAAAATAAATATTAGAACAGGATTTAATCATGAAATTTGTGTTAATATTAAAATCCGTAACTTTCACGGCTCACAATACATATAGCGTTTGTTACGATGGATTTATTATTCTGATAATATTATAATTTGGTTCCTCTTGTTCAGCGCATTGCGCTACCCTCAGTACGTTATATCTTGTTATAACATGAGCTTCGTTAACATTTACTGTTAAAACTTTCATACTACATGTTTGCTCTGCCATTATATTAACGATAATAATATTATTACAATTTGTCAATAAAGCATGTTTTGTTTTGTGTGTTTGAATCTGTGTCTATGTTGACGGATATGAATATGGTATTATACATCAAGGACAATGGTTTATATACAAACAATATTTATGGTGGCCATGCTTTAGTTATTTCGGTCCCATCATGCAATAAATCGTTAAGGAAAGTATCAGGAGAACTCTGCGAGTTTTCCATTGACCGAGATCTAAGTTCTTAGCGGGACGGCGCGGGCGCAACGCGGTATTTTCAAAAATAGAACGCCTACAGGGCGATATAAATAGCGTCCGACCACGGTGTTTAGTCGTCGCTCCGACGATCGTGGTCGGACGCGGTAATTCTAGAATGTAGTATGCGCCCATGCCTAGTCAGTTAATGTGAGGATTACTGAGTTAGTGACACCACAGAGAGCGGTGCAACTTACGCGATCGACGGTCTACTCCTAGAAACAGAAAATAACAATCAGCCTCTACTACACTTTACAGTTCTACTCTTTAACTTGAGAATAAACAGACAGATAAAGAAGCGGTGAGAGGATTATTTCGCACATCCAAAATAAAAATTGGTGTTTATAATCACAATTTAAATATCGGTTCCGGATTCATTTCACCCAGTGCAAATATTAATTTTCTTTCCAAATGCAGCGTCTGCGTATTTATTGACTACATTCAGTCTAGAAGCGAAGCGATTCTCTTTAAATAATAAATATCATTATCATACTCACTCTTGTTTGGGAGCGGGCCTGTGTGGAGAAACGGGAACGGCAGATGAGGAAAAAAATAAACAACAATTAGAACCTTATAACTTTTGTTTTTGATCGTACTTCATTTGAAAAGCAATTCATTAGGATATTAATTGCATTAAATGTAAATAACACTCATACTTACCTTGCATCAAGAATATTAGTTAGAAAGTTTGTTCGGAGTTAATAAAGCGAATGTTTGCTCATCGTAGTAGAGTCTAAAGTCTGAAAGCAATAAAATAAGCAGAAGCGTTACACTGGAGTCTAATCTTAGCCTATAAGCTAGTGCAAGTGTTGGATCAACGAAATACGCCACTTACTTCCTGAAACAAAAGAGATATAGGAGATTGTGAGGACGTGCAGCTAAACGAAGTGGAAATGAAACGGGGTAACGAGATGTCATACATTTACATAATCGACATTAATAATGGGGATTTTGCTAAGGTCTAAGAGAAATTTGGAAAATCTGGCATGGCATAGATACATGGCCACTAAAGCTTAAGTTGAAAATCAAACGGGGTCTAAATGAAACTAAATAGAAAACTAAATTTGAGGGTCAAGTTGAATTTTGATAAATACTTACGTCTCCACGACTTCTTCTTCAACTTCCTCCTCTTCGGAGCCACTGTGGAATTAATGGAGGATATAAAAATGTTCTATTAATGTGGTTTTGGAGCAACAGAGGTAAACTTTCCAGATTATTAGTGATAATAGGGGGAACTATCTAGACTTCTAGGGGTAAAAGGGGGCATATTTCGAAATCACAAATGGTAACATTGCATATCGGGTATCGTCGAGTTTACTCATGATAACACTGGGCAACTTTCGAGATTACGGGGGGTAACAGAGGGTATGTAACAAAAATGTATTATAGATGCAGTAAATGTGTAAAGTTTGTAATTTGTTTTGTGTTTATATAATAGTATAGACTTATAAATATTGAGTATGTTGCAGTGTGCAATACTTACGAATATTCCTCCTCGTCAGACATGTTGATGGTTTGTTAGTCTGTAAATCAGAAACAATGTTAATATCTTATTGACAACTATTCTCCATTATTACTTCTTGAGAAGGATGCAATTGTCTCCATATACTAAAAACTATAATAAAACTTATTCATTCTTCTAGCTAACTTCTATTTTATTTAATCACTAAGAATTGCATTTTATATTCGATTAACAAGCTTAAAATATTTAAAAAAACGCGAAGTTTTGTTTTGGATTTATTGTATAAAAAAATTAACTAAATTTTTATTTTTTTAAATTAATTTTAAATGTAATTTTTTTTAATTTTTCTTCTTTTCACAACGAACTTTAAAAAAATATTTGATTGTGTGATTATTTATGATATATAAAAAAATATACAAAAATTATAGAAGTAGGTTATTAGATTACCAGCAATGTTTAGTATTATTTTATTCCGCTTTGTCTATGGTTTTGATGAGACTAGAATCCAGTCATTCAAAATCCGTTGCCCCGTAGATTTTTTTTTTAAATTGACACAAGTGCAGAGTAACCGGGTGCAGGGTTGCATGTCGAACAATATGATTGTTTATGAAGTTCAATCTATTTCGGGCGGTTTTATCTTTCCGACCATTAGGCGCACCTACGCGCCACCGGCCACGCAGCGCCCCCCCACTTGGCAAACGTTCAAAGTTAGATCAAAATTGGTTCGCGTTCAGTTTTGTAGTATACTGGTTTCAGCATTGCATTCTTTCGATTTGTTTATGATATACTCATTTATAACTTTTTCCCTCTACTCAAAAAGTATTTTTTAAAGATAAACAACTTTTATTAATTATTAAGTTAGACAAGTTTAATTTAGAAAAAAAAGAATACGTTTTTCTATTTTTCATAGTTTTCTATAGTTATTGTAAAAATATACTAAAAAATTACAAAAAATAGTTTTCTAACAATAAATAAAGAGATAATAATTTAGTGTTAAAAATGCAATACATGCACTACTACTATAGAGAAAAAAAAATTAAAATATAACTAAGTATCCCTTTTTCACATACCTTTATTTTTTTCTACTTTTGTTACTCTTTAATTTTTTTTTATAATAAAATATGCACTTTTGTCAGAAAAAAGATAGAATTTAGTGAAATTTTACCTGTGAAAAAATACAGTGTACAGTGTGTAGTGTGTAAAGTGTAAAAAAGGACATGTTTAGTGATAATTTGTAGATTTCCAGATTTATGTAACGTGCACAAGTGTAACGTAATCCGTCGCGGTCTATTTTCGCGCTAACCCGATTTGGCGCTGTGGTTATTTTTATCCCACAGTTTACAACTCCAGGTTTCCGAACGCACTTAGGCTTGCTACACACTGTACATGGTATTTTTTCACTGCACTACACTGCACTTACGTCGCACGGGTTGAAGCGGTCACTTAGTCACGGTTCCTCGACCAGCACAGCGACGTTGGAATGTGGAGTCCGCGGCGACCGGGGCGGCTCTGGCCGGCCGCCGCTCGCGCGCACGCAAGCTGCCCCCCCGCGGGTTATATTTAGCTGTAGTCATTTTTGTGCCGAAAGCCAGCTCCGATTTCTAAAGAGACCGAAACCCTGTTTGCGATTTGAAGCAGGACGCAAAGGGCGTGGCTATCTGACATAATAATCGTTTCTTAAATATTTATACTGCACAATATTTTAGGCTCCACTTGTACTCGTTACGTGTTCATTTAACTTCATGTTTTTATACACATCGTATCTATTACGGATGTTATTAATGTTTCATTTGATTCCACGTATTTTTTTACTAATTTGGGGCCTTATTGACCCCGTGGTATCAGTAAAGCCAATGGTAGTTAACGATTAAATAAACTTCTTGATTTTGATGTAATTATGTTAGTTGTCCTATAAATACCTAGAATGTAGCATATTAAACAAAAAGCCTTTTTTTATGCCAGAAAACCCAAATTGGTTTTGGTGAATATAACGGGGGGCCTCCATATCATCCTCATTAGTATATCTTTTATGCTGATGTGCTTCCGTCCTATTATTTAAGTAAAAATAGGAGTGAGGTGAAGAGTGCTGCGATTTTGTGTACCTAAAGCCGATATAGATTTAACTTTTAATTTAACTTAGAACCGCAGTATTTTATTTTATTGGAGAATAGGCGCAAACGAGCAGACGGTTCACCTAATGGTAAGTGGCTACTGTCGCTCATGCACATTGGCTACAAGAGGCTGTCTCTTGTATTGCCGATGCGTTGTCATCAAGTGTAGAGAAGAATGCTGCCACTGGAACCGCAGCATTAATGGGATGGGAAAGGGATGGGGGGAAGTCTAGCCCATATGCTGCTCAACCGGAACGCATCAAAGACACTTGGCGATCGGATTCGTATATTGGTGGTCGTAAGCCATTTGGAGAACAGATCCACTACCACCAAGGAGTGCTGGGTTACTCGCCTCTTACGAAGTACTCTCCCAGTGGCATAGGGGCATGTCAATGGGCGATGGTGGCCACTTACCATTAGGTGGATCATCTGCACGTTTGCACCTTATCTACCAACCTGACTAATATTTATTTAATGCAAAAGTAACTCTGTCTGTCTGTCTGTCGCGCTTTTACGCCATAATTACTGAACTGATTTAAATGAAATTTGGTATACACATAGTCTAGAGCCTGAGAAAGAACATAGGCAACTTTTTTATTGCGAAAGAAGGGTAGTAAGGGGTTGAAGGGGGAGGGGGGGGGGGGGGGGGGGAATGAAAGTTGTATAGAAGTGTCGTCATTTTTCGAGCTAGAAGCTTGAAACTTATGTTTAAGGCTGTTGAATCGATATAAATAAATATTTTTTCAACGTTGGTAAAAGTTTTACCCTCAAGGGTGTAAAAAACCAATAGGGGATGATCGCGCTTTCACGCCAAAACTGCTGAACCTATTTAAATCAAATTTAGTATATAGACAGTCTAGAGCCTGAGCTATTCCATGCGGATGAAGTCCCAGGTACAGCTAGTAAAAAATAAATAGGGGAACAGTATTCTAACCCGTTCCCTCAGGGGTTGAAAGCATTTAAAATAATGTGAATGAGACGAGAAATATCTGGCCCACATACGGCGCAACCGGATCGCGTCAAAGACACTTGGCATCAGGTCCGTCTGCTAGTTCGCATCCTGCCTGCAATAACAAAAGTACAAGAGAAAAGAAGCGAATCCAACTTAACATAAGTTCATAATAAAAATTAAACACTACTAATCGATCTAATTTAAAACTTTGAATATGTGACTTGAAGATGGTTTATCTTTTTTCTTTTAATTAATATACAAATTTGTCATATAGCTAAAATGAATATCAATTTCTATTTTTCTCACGTACCATATTACGTTTTGTGTGAATCTAATATATTTTTTGTTATAGTAACACTACTATTGCGCTTTCAAAGTTGGCATCAGTATGACAGCTGTCATCCATTGACTGATGATCTATCAAAATATTTTTATGAATTACTATGCCGCTTTTTATTTTATTAATGTTTATTTAAGTCATTAAAAATTATTACAAATGAATTCAAAACAAAAAAACGAGTCCACACCAAAACGGCGCCGACTGGGAATGAGACGGAGAGTAACTCAAGTGTTAGTTAATAATTCTTTTATAAACAGTACGCCGAATTTACGAATAGCTTCCGTAATTGTCCCTAATTGTGATTCGCCTCCTTTACCGTGCAATCAAGTTGAATATTTATGTGATACAAAGAGCAATGGGTCCATTAGTGATATACCTTGCTCTCCAGGGTTTGATTCATGTTTCTTCAAAGATGTTGAAAACTGGGATTCCTTTATAGCTAGTAAGAATAACTCGTCCAAAGAAAATATTCCGACAGATTCTATTGCAGAAATCAATGAAGATATATTTAGTAAAAAGAACATTAAATCTGATTGTTCAGAAAAAAATAATATGTTTAACAAAGAGAATGTTCTAGATTGTCATGAAGAAATCAATGATGATATATCAAATAAGAATTACATCAAACATAATTGTATAAAAGATGTTAACGATATATGTATTAATAAAAAAATTAAAACTAATTCTGTAGAACAAATTAACATGTTTAACATAGAAAATGTTCAAACAGATTGTCCAGAAGAAATCAATGATGATATATTTAAATCTATGTTAGAAGAGAAATGTACACAAGTTGATAATACTTCAAGATGTGAGAAACCATTTCGAACTGAAATTGAGGGAAGTTTTGATACACTAAATCACTCAATACTAAATATAAATAAAAATAATGATAAAAGTTTATTTTTTGAAACTAAAGATTCATTCTTATTAGATATAAGAGAAAGTGGTTTGATAGCTGATTATGTAAAATCAACAACTAAATGTAATACAGATCATGATACAACTAATACTTATTACGGTTTACCTATAATTGTAAAAGGATTATTTAAGTCTTATAGAAATATTGATAAGTTTTATGGTAAGTTACTATACATTCTATATCTATATACTACAGTAGACTGGGTTCTTGCTCAAGTTGCACTAAAATCACAGCATTCTTCTTTTCATTCCTTTTCCTCACTCTATTTTCAAAGTGGCAATGCATCGGCAAAACAACAGTCACTTTTGTGTATTTTCTCATGTTTGCCCCTTAAGAGCCATAAAAAAAATTCTGGTATTATCTTACATTCAGGTGCAATACTCTAGGGTTTTAGGATAGTTAACATATGAAGATTATTTAGATTCTAATAATCTTCATAGTTCTTTAAGAGTACACATCCATATTTATTCCAATTTACGCAGTCTACTAGTTTTGATGCTCTGAGGTTCTACTGTCATACTTAAGACTGGAAGACCTTTTTATAGATTAAAGTTGTAATTTCACAATGTTAGTGATGACTCACTGACTGACCTATTTTTGATGTGTCAAATATACTTTTGTAATAAAATATCAATATTCATCATAGTTGTGTTTTGGTAACCTTTCTTAGTACTCAAACACCACAAGCTTTTCTTGTTTATTAGCCTTTAAAAAGTGAAAAAAATCTATGAATTTTTATTTTTTAAGATTGGCAAGAGGAATGTTTAAATTTAGATGCAATTAAGGAAAGACAGAATCTAATATATGCTCTACCAACCAGTGGAGGCAAGACCCTAGATTAGCCTTTAAAAAGTGAAAAAAATCTATGAATTTTTATTTTTTAAGATTGGCAAGAGGAATGTTTAAATTTAGATGCAATTAAGGAAAGACAGAACCTAATATATGCTCTACCAACCAGTGGAGGCAAGACCCTAGTAGCTGAGGTACTGATGTTAAGAGAAGTGTTGAACAGGAAACGGAATGCTTTATTTATTTTACCTTTTGTTGCAATAGTGCAGGAAAAAGTAAGTTATTGGAGTTAAAAAATCATAGCATTAAAATTATAACCTGTATTGCCAAATATTGAAAATTTTAGATCTGGTCCTTAGCACCTTTCGCCCTTCAACTAGAATTCTTAGTAGAAGAATATGCAGCTGGTAAAGGACACATACCACCAAAGAAAAGACGCAAGAAAAACAGCATTTATGTCGCTACTATCGAGAAGGGCTTAGCTTTGGTTAGGAGCCTGATTGATCTAAACAGATTAAATGAAATTGGTTTGATAGTTGTAAGTATGAAATTTTATAAAAATCCCAATCACCAGCTAAAACTTCCCCTGATACTTCAATCTTATTTAGTGCAAAAGTTTTCTCATTATTCACTTGCCTGACTTCCAAACCATCACAAACACTGAAACTATAGTGTTTTTTCTAGGTAGATGAACTCCATCTTATAGGAGAGGCTGGACGAGGTAGCACCCTTGAGACTTTATTGACCACTGTTATATTTGCTAACCGTAAGTTGTATCCAATATTATCTAACTATATGAATAACTTTAAAAATGGCATTAACCGCTCAAACATTTTCAGAGGGTATACAAATAGTAGGTATGAGTGCGACAATAGGAAATTTACCAGATATAGCTAAATTCCTTAAAGCAGATGTTTTTGAGAAGCAGTTCAGACCAGTGGAGTTGACTGAGTATGTAAAACTTGGTGACATGTTGCATAAAATTGTTTGGGATGGAAGTATGGATGTTGTACCTGATAGACAGCTGAAATTTGATGTAAGTATAAATTCTAGAAGTTTGTGGGTTTATATTAGTACAATGCCTGAGGCTCAATCTTAAATCCAGAGTCTTATCAAATCAGACCAATATCCCACTTCTGATTCTGCCATTGTGTCTAGCTTCATAGTAAAATCTATTTAAAAATATATTGTTTTAGTACACCTCCGATGGGATTAGTCTAGATCCAGACTATCTCGGTGGGTTGGTATCTGAAGTAGTACCTCAGTCTTCATGTCTTGTTTTCTGCCCAACTAAAAGGAACTGTGAAAATGTTGCGTTATTGCTGTGTAAAGTACAGAGAAGGTGAGTTTGTTTGAGAATACTAAAAACCCGTATTACGAATAAAAATTTTAAAATTTATATTGTTTAAAAATTTTAATTTATTTTAAAAAATTTTATTTTTAATAAAATTTAATTTAAAAAATGGGACGTCCAAAAGTTCGTGGAATGGAAGGGTTTGAAATAAAATGAAACAACAAAACTATTTTTCCTTTTCAATATAATCACCCTGAAGTTGAATACATTTATTAGATCTATGAATTAATTTTTCTAAACCGTCGTAAAAATATTTTTTATCTTTTGCCTCAAAATGAGCCAAAATTGCCCCCTTTACTTCATTGTCGTCGGAAAATTTCCTTCCCCTTAGGTCTTTTTTTAAATTAGGGAACAAATAAAAATCACTTGGGGACAGATCTGGACTGTAGGGTGGGTGGAATAGCGATTCGAAGCCATGTGTGTGCAGAGCAGCCATTGCAACTCTGCTCTTGTGAACCGGTGCGTTGTCTTGCAAAAGCAACACACCTTTGGTCAGTTTTCTTTGACGTTTTTCCTTGATGGACTCCTTTAATTTTTCTAGAATCGTTGCGTAGTATTCTCCTGTTATGGTCCTTCTCTTTTCTTTATAATCAATCAGTAGTATCCCTTCACAATCCCAAAAAACAGTTGCCATCAACTTTCCAGCCGACACTTTGAACTTCTTTGGCGGTGGTGTCCCCTTTTTGTGCCATTGCATGGACTCTTGTTTCGACTCAGGCTCAAAGTGATGAACCCGTGTTTCATCTCCGGTAACAATTCGCTCCAAAATCTGTGCAGGCTCGTCTCCACACAACTCCAAAAATTGTTTTGAAGCATCGACGCGTTGCTGTTTCTGAAGCGGCGTGAGCATTCTCGGTACCCATCTTGCACTGACTTTTGTCATACCCAGATGGTCATGTAGGATTCGCAAAATGGTGGTATCTGATACTCCAACTAATGCAGATATCTGTTTTTTCTTTAAACGGATATCTTCCAGTACAATTTTTTCCACTTTTTCGATGATGTTTGATGTGGTGGCCTCAACTGGCCTTCCTGAGCGAGGGTCGTCTTCAATCGATTCCCGACCATGTTTAAAAAGACCATGCCACTTGTAAATCATTGATTTAGTAGGGCACTGGTTCCCATTTCATTCAAAATGGTTTGAGCGGTCTTTCCTTGCTTGGTAAGGAATTTTATTACAGCACGGTGTTCAATTTTCTCCATAGTTTTAGTGTTCTTCCGGATTGACTTGTTTATCAGGCGAGTATTCGTAAACGAACGACGCAATTAGGCTGAAACTCAGCTTATATACTAATGATGAGTCCGCAATTAGTATGACACTAAGCAAGCATCCCTATCCCCACTCCATCCCCTCCATTCCATGAACTTTTGGACCTCCCCGTGTATATGGAGGGAAGATTTCTATAGGAGTTTTTTTGACCTCTAGAAAAATTGATCTAAATCTAATGAAGTGAAATTGATTTTCGACGCATTATTAAATATAATTTTATACTGATAATCATTACAAAAAAGTGGAATGTCCATTTTCTAAGTGGAAATTGGATTCTATGCTAAATATGGATCCTAAATCGCTATCCCTGATTCAAACCTTTAATAATGATATAATGTTTGGCCTAATCTCAATTACTTCCTAACATATTCAGGCAAAACTAATAAAAATCCATAAAATCGGGTTTGTTTATTAGGGAAATGACAAACCATCGCTTAACCGAGCGTACAGCGCTCAGCAAGGCTCTGCGCGCAGAGGGGGCGGGGGCCGAGCTGGCGCAATGCGTGCGCTACGGCATCGGCTTCCACCACGCGGGGCTAGCGGGAGATGAGCGAGGGATGTTGGAACATGCTTTTAGGTAATATGGCAAACAACGAATAAGTATATAACGATTTTTGTACTCTTCTACCCGATACCTCGATAAACAATTGGGGCGTACAAAACCCCACACACGTGGAAGCTGGCTCGGCCCGGTTTCAGCTTCTTTAAATTAAGGGTTATCTATTGTCAGTTAAGTGATAAAGGCACACAGTAGTCACAAGTTCTTGATGATCTTATCTTCTTTCTAATCTTCTTTTGGGCATGCCCGTTACACCACAACACATAATAACACTAAATAGTTTCAAATAGTTCGCGCTTCACCGCCATTTTCGTCAGGGATGGGTCAATTAACTTACATGTTACCATTTAGTCAGTATCTAAGTAATTTAAGCTAAAGTTCTATACTAAAAAATAAGATGATGCGCCTATAATAGTCACTTTTACAATATTTAGGGATTTCTAAGCATGTGCAACATATGTGATAAAGTTTATTGTTGACATTATGTGTTAACATAAATTTTGTTCCAACTACCAGATCAGGTGTAATATCAGTGATATGCTGTACATCAACACTGGCTGCTGGTGTGAACCTTCCTGCCAAGCGAGTGATCATACGAGCTCCACTTGTGGGTCGAGACTTCATTTCACTGGGAGCTTATAAGCAAATGGTGGGGAGAGCTGGACGAGCTGGAGTTTGTGAAGAAGGTAAGCTAAAGAGATAGATATTGCAACAATACTTGTGGAAAGGGATGTAAAAAGGATAAAAATATTAGAAAAAATAACATGCATTTTCTGTTGCTAAAGGTTTTTTCAAGCATCTAGGATCTTATAACAAATACTCCATAGAGATATTTTTACAGGTGAAAGTATAATAATATGCTCTGCTCGTGACTGGCCCAAACTACGTATAACTTTGATGAGTGGGCTACCTCCAGCCAAGAGTACTTTACGACAAAGTGCAGCTAGTTTGTTATTAAGTGCAGTAGCATTAAAACTTGGGACCAAGAAACATGAACTAAAAAATTTATTAGGTAGTACTTTAATGGCTGTTGCTCCTGATGATAGGTAAGAAATTGCTTTTGCTTGGTTCCTTTCTATGCACATCTCTGGTGGGGATGCAACCTTAAAATAATATTATATTTAGTTCAGTTGATATGGACGAAATATGTGATGAATCTCTACATTCTTTGGTAAAGAGCGGGGCTCTGGAAATATTGAATAAAGGAAGTTCAGATAACAAAGATGACATTGAGTTAGGTGTGAGCAGATTAGGACGAGCTGCAATAAAAGGTATTTGATCAAAACTGTATTTTTTGGGCAATTTAATGGCAAACTTTGAGGCTTAAGTGATTTAAAATAGGGTTGCTAAACTGAATTAACTTTGTCAGGCCAAACATACTTCTGCTATTTTTGGGAGTGACATAAGTCAGTTAAATAGAAAGGGAATGAAAAAGATAGTAGAAAGGGAATGAAAAAGATAGTAGAAAGGGAATGAAAAAGATAGTATGAGGCCCATTCTCTATAATATTCGAAATTATAGCAAACTGTTGATAACTCTAATGTCCTTTAAATTATGACAATGATGTCATGGATTTTCCCCGAATTCGTACGAACCGCTTCCAATGCAAAATTGTGGAACGATTTGCCGGAGTCTATGTTTCCTGATAGGTACAACATAGGTCTTCAAATCCAGAATAAGCGGGTACCTTCTAGACAAGCGTGCAAAAATCTAAGCTGTGTCGTACCTATAAATTTTTTTATTGTTAAATAGAAAATAATACTTTTAGGATGTATAGAGTTAAACACAGCAAAACAACTGCTAGCAGACTTAGAGGTCGCATCTAGAAGTCTAGTCGTAATGGGTAGTTTGCATTTGTTGTACCTGGTGACTCCTTACGACGCTGGAATTAAACCAGACTACAGACATTATTATTCCTTGGTAAGCTTTAAAACAATGTTTTGGATAGCTTAGCTCTTAAATGCCTTAAAGGCCTTTATGTCAAATGGTAATCTCGTCAGCGACAGATCTGATCTTGATCAAGTTTTTGGCCAAAACTTCATCAGCTTTTTACATGTTTTAGTACTGCAAATTGGATGAAGAAGGAGTTCAAACTGCTAAAGTGTTGGGTATTACTGAAATGAATGCTATAAGATTGATGACCGGGAAGCCGATCACTGTAAGTGGTAGAAATTGTTTGAAATCGAAATTGTTAATACTGCCTGAATAGGAAAGTTGTTCATTATGTTGTGTTGTATTTCAGAATGTTCCAGAAAGTGTGTTGTGCAGGTTTTATTTGGCGCTGATGTTGCGTGATATTTGGAGGCAGATGCCGTTCCCTGCCGTGGCTCAAAAGTAATTATATGCATGGAAATGAGCTCTTTATTACGTTATTAGATGTTATTATATGAAATATAGAAATTACTTTATATGCGGGTCGAGAGTAGCGCTACGGTTTTGCTCCCGCGCGCCTCCTATTTTCAAAATAGCTAACGTTGTACTATTACAGATATTGCATAGCTCGAGGAACAGTCCAATCAATAATGTCGTCAGCCTCATCGTTTTCCTCTAGCGCCCACAAGTTATGTGAAGAACTGGAACTGTGGAGTTTTAAGGTTCTATTTGAGGAGTTAACTGTTCGGCTACGGCATTGTGCCACTCCTGGGTTGGAGCAGCTCATGGAGTTACCTGCTGTTAAGAAGGTAAGAGACAATATAAGACTGAATCGACCAATAGACCAAGACCATTGCCAGCCGAGATGAGCGATTATTCGAATTGTGATTTGGCTACGTTTTTTCCTCTAAAGGAGGGGGCGGGGGCTTTGTGACTTGTGTAATGAGTAAAAGATAAAGTTACTGTGAGTAACAAGTGCTAAGAGGCATGTGATAAGAGAAGGTCATAATTTGAGTAATATGGTAGAAGAGAATAGTGGCAATAAGCAGTAGAGTCTTAGAGATAGTAGTAGAGATAATAATTAATTGTGAAAGGATCGTATCTTATGATATATTATATTTCAGGGTCGAGCGCTACAGCTAGTGCGGGCTGGTTACAAGCGAATAGAAGATATAGCCAAAGCCTCAGTAGACGACCTCTCCTCCAATGTGACGCATCTGTCCAGGACAGCTGCTGATCACCTCATTAGTGCGGCTAGGGTATGGTCTCCTTTATAACTAAAAATCTCTTTAAAGGGATATTTATAAGAATTTTCCTGTTGATTAAATTATTGTTCAATCTGTAGAACCAAAAAAAAAATGTTGACTGAAATTTGATAAATAAGGCGCTATCTACATCTCCAATCCCACATCGTTTAGGAAGTCCTATAGAATCTAAGCAATTTATTTATTTTTTATTTCTAGGTAATGCTAATAGAAAAAGTTGAAAATTTACGCGCTGAAGCTGAAGACGTCATGGAAGAACTGAATTTGTAACTACGACAAATGAAATAAAAATATTTTTGTAAATAAATTAAATATGAAGTAAATAAAATGTATTTTGTTCATTGATTACAATTTATTTATCGTTTCTTATAGATACATGGTTTCAAAGTCAATGTGGGTAGTTTCGCTTTTTTCACCGGGGATTCCCGCACTTTGGTGAACTCCATGAAGAAGAACACTTGATGTGATTTATCAAGCTTCTTGAGAGTGAATCCTAGCTTTTGAACTTCCTTGGTGAAAGCTTCCACGTTTTCGAACCTACTTTCGACTTCGGCTATCAGAAGATGACCCCTGAAAAATAATTATTTAACTTTTTTATTTTTCCGCAAGTGTTTTAGACCCCCTATGGGTCTGATCTGATTTTTATTCAAATTAATTGAAAATAAATTGGTTATTTTTGAATCGTATAATAGGGAATATTTTACTACTTTTTAGGTAAAGGAATCTGTAACTCTCACCACTACATCGTATCATACTATGACCGTAATAGGAACGTGTCAGACAAGAAATATTGTTTGTATTGAATGTCCACTAGACACGTTCCGCTCCCGGTATGATTCGTATGGGCGTGCACAAAACTACTTCGCCATACTTCATCAACCCGCCCGCCATATTGGATTTGGAATCACGTCACGTAACTAACTATACAAGTGAGGATCACTGCTTTATAATTTGGTTGCTGGATTTGACCCAAGCATACATAATATTAGTTATGCGGTTGGCAACATTGATTTGAGTAGTATACGCCGCCATGATAGAAATCATCTCTGTGGGCATAGTAGACCGTATCATGCTGTTTGACTATAGTAACTATTATTTTTTATATTTGACAGTTGGCAGATGACTCTACTCCACCTGATGGTAAGTGGCAGTAGAGTCCAAACACGAGGGCGGCTAACAAAGTTGCAGAATTCGAACTGCATTAGTCGCCCCCGTCCTGCCTACCCGCAAGATGTCTCTTCACGCCACGTTTGAAGGACCCCAGGTTATAGGAAGGAGAAAACACGTGTGCCGGTAGTGAATTCCACTTTTTCGATGTGCGTCAAAGCAAAGAGTATCCACTACTACTACCCACATTGTCTTGCTCATTATGTCAGGGCAGACGCCAGTTGAATTGAGTGTGGCAAGTCGAGAGCGGTTGTTCATACAGTATGCTATAGATAGTGACATATGTCTTGTGTTCGTATATACTACATACGCTCATGGTATGATACGGTAGTGGGTAGACTTATACTAGATTTTTGAAAAGGATTTTACAACTTGACCATTGGGTTACTGTTTTAATATAGAATTTACCCAATTTTAAGCACCCGGTTAGCTTCAACCAAGTACTGAGTGAGGTCTGTCCCCATCAACGCCAAGCAATACACTGCAACATCCATGGAACTGCTCAACAGAGGAGTGTGCGCCATGTCACACGCCTCCACCTCTGCTGCTGTGGAGACAAGATCGAAGGATCTTACGGGATTAGGAATCCGCCTTGATAATTCAGCTTCACCACATCCCATGTCTGCTATCTTACTGGTTTTTGGCCTGTTAATGTATATGAGAATTTTAAATCCATATTTTCTCCATAATTTTTTTTCATTTCAGTTTCAAGGGTTATAATACAATACTTTTCCATTTCTGGATGAGCAAGTTATTTGATACATATAGAGTATCTTTTCGTCATATTATTCTGTTCTTATTATCCGTAAAATTGTCTGTTTAGAAACAAGACCACCCTCCATCCCTTTCTATTGATGGGATGGTTTGGGATGGCCACTAATTAACATTGTCACAAAAACATTACTTAATTTTTTTGATCCATCTTATGTCAAATATCAAACTTAATAAAAGTTTTAATTACTGCATTGTAGTAAAAAATCAATCCTGGGCACACATCTCTGACTTTTCTGAGTTATGTACACGTAAGGAATTAATTATCACTTCCTATAATGGCGAAGGAAAACATCGTGAGGAAAACTGCACTCCTGAGAGTTCCCTAAAATTCACAAAGGTGTGTGAAGTCTGCCAATCCACACTGGGTCAGCATGGTGGACTATGGCCTAACCCATCTCCTCATTCTGAAAAGACCTGGCTTAGCAGTGGGCCATTAATGGATTGCGATGATGATGTTCTCCTCTACTTGTTAATTCCATTTCAATTTGAATTCTGCTTCATAAGTTAAGAAAGATACTTACATCTTTTGAATTCTCTTTATAATCACATCAAGTGGTTTCACTGGCCACTTCTTGACTTGCTGCTGGTATCCTTCATGGTATGTTTGGAAGGCTTCAGAATCTGTTTGAAACAGCTGTTGTGCATCAGTCCCCGATGAAGTGTACAACTTCTCATTTAAGTACCTAAACTTGGCAGCTAAAAAGTTATCAAGTAATGTTAGGCTGTGTTTCCATCAGAGATGAGCGAGAGACCAGAGATGAGAACACACCCCTCACTATATATCCTTACACATCACTGATGGAAACTAAAGTATGTATGTAAATCATATACATATATGTTACCCTAAAGTCTAAAATATTTTTAATCTTTATCTGAAAGGGGTAAAAAGTAGTAACCTAGTCCAACTTTGGTGGTAAGGGCCTAGCGAGTCTTATCCCCAACTGGCATAAAACCACCATGTTATTCTAGTCATGCCTCCAGATAACCTCGGACCTCTTTATTAATGCTATGATTTTCTTACACCTTATTTTTTTATATTCTTCACTTAGATCAGAAAACTCAAGTGTTAAACTCCTGTATTTCTGATTATGACGAGAGATGGTGATCACTTACTATAATAAAAAAATTAGACTAAATGTATTTTAAATAGATATGTTACTCACACCTAAGTCGCTCCATCATTTTCTGTCTCAATGCGCTACTTTTGCTTACATTAATAGAACTCCTATGGGATCCTTTTTCTATAACTTTTTTTAACAACATCTTTTTTCGGTCAATTTTGCTACCAAACTTATCTTTTGAATTAATTTCTGTCGAAGTATTTAATGCTTTTACATATCTACCAGAACCTTCATGATCTGATTCTACTTCAGTAGTTACATGTGATAGATCTTCAATTTTCTCAGCCTCCTCTACTTTATCAACCTTATCACTTAACTGCTTAACTCTCTTTCTCTTCTTTTCTCTTTGAGTTGGCTCTGAATTTTCCTTAAATAGTGTTTCCTCAATGTCTTCATTGTTGTAATTATTAAGTTTCTTCTTTTTCTCATCTAAAATTAATTCATCTAACTTATCTGTGTTATAATTCTTCAATTCTATGTTATTATCTAACGACAAATTGTTTTTTACTCTATTTTTATTTTTCTTTGGCATTTTCTTAACTTTTTTATTTTCTTGCCATTTTGAATTAATAATTTTATTTTCTTGTGGTTTATTTGTTATATTAAATTTAGGCATTTTTAACTGATTTTTATGTTTGAAGCTTGGTTTTTTAATGCCATTTTGTTGTGATTTATCTGGTGCATTTGTCGCTTTGATTTTTGTTTTGTTCTTCTGCAAATATAAAGAGGGTTATCTTAATTTAATACTGATTAACATATTCAGTTGAAATGAGTTTTACAAACTTCCATTATAAGAACAATCTATTCTATTAAATAGTACTTAAAAAGAATGAAAAAAGCAGGTTGAAATTATTAATTTTCTATGAGTCATTAACGCATTTGATGACATATTGAAAGACTTCTCGAATTGAGAATAGGATAATGAAAAACAAATTTGGAATTGAGAATAGGATAATAAAAACAAATTTTTTCTTAACTAATAAGAGTACAATAAAAGTTATAAAATCTTGTGTGTTGTTATCAAATTCCTCCTTGCTCCTCGCTTGAACAGTTTTTATGAATATTTTTGGCGTATTTAGCTTTTAAGACAATAAATAGTTGTTTCCAAGTATTGGTTTCGGCTGGACTTATTTATTACAAATTAGAATTTTTGGTTCCCTTTCATTCTAAGGGTTCTACAATAAACATTTATATAATGCGTGTGCTTATTGTTGGTATGGTTATTGGTAAGATACGTCCTTAATATAACAAAATTTGATATTAATTGGTTGAGCTTATTCAAGCTTATTAATAAAAAGCAAATTTTAGATTCTCTGAACACTATTTTCTGAGAATAAAAATTCTATTACCGGTACTCTTCTGTTAAAGGTCAGTTTACTTTTAGGAATATCTTCTTCCCATTCAGGAATTTTAAACATTTTAAATTTACATGAAAAGAAAATTATTCAATAAATAAAACGTGTTTTCATATAAACATCATTTGACATTGACAGCATCTTCACATTGTATGTCAAATGTCAATCACTTGCCAACTTTTGGAAACGAAATTACAATGTTGCTAGTATATTTACAAAAAATATGTGGTACAATAAAATAAAATATAACAACGTTCATTTACATACTAATTTATTAATTAATTAATAAACTTCTTTAGTGGCGATGTGCATTTTTGGGATGGGTAAAAAAATGTTAACAATTATTTAATAAAATGTCAACAAATAATTTATTTCAAGACCACGATATTTTAACTACACGAAATTACTCGTCAAGCTGCCGTGAATCTCACGCCTACACTGCTACGTACTGCAACGTAGCAACAAATCATTTAATTTAAGACCACTAAACAACAAACTGCTAATGAAATTGTGAAAGCCAATAAAGTATACAATTGAATATAAATATGAATGCAAGACTCCTATTTTTCATTTCTCCTATTTTTAATTAGTTGACTAAAAATCTCGCCCCTAATTCTGTCGCGAGTTTAACATTTTTTTACCCATCACAAAACAAAAAACTGCAAAGTTTTCACTTGAAAAATATTTTGATAAGCTTATCAATGTTCGACGCATTGCGCAGGACTTGTTCTAGCACATGCGCCGAAGCTATCTATTACCACCTTGCATGTGTTTTCATTATTTTTATCTAAAAATACATTCGAAATTCAAATAAAATAATTAAAATTAGCAATTTGAAAACATTTAAAAAGCTAATTGTAATTTTTTGATAACACTATAGTTGTGTTACGTGATAACTGCTGTAAATGTATTTTAATTATTTATACACCCGTGATAAGTGTTGAATGAATATTAATAAACCTTAATTTCTTTCTTCATCAAATTATAAATTACAAAAGTGAATTAAGCGGTGCTGGTAAGTCGTGTTTAAAATATATTAAATTAATTTATTAAGTTATTGTTAAGTTAACCATGAATTAATATGTTGACTTTATGATAATTTATCATTAAAAATAAACAAGCTATTACAGTTGTTTACATGAATAAAAACACACATACCTCCTATTTTTTTTGCTAAAGAATACTAGTAGTATGGATTATATTTTAGTAAAATTCCATAAGACCGAAAAGTAAGCTGAAATGTTATTAAAATAATATATTTTGTTTGTTGTTTTTTCAGATATATCATACTATACGTCGCTGTGCTTCGTTGAAGGAGTTATGAGTGAAGTGAATAACTAAACTATGCGATTTCCCAGTTGGCAGCGACCCGTCACGAAAATGCGCCGGGACAAAATCGTATGACACATTTTTTATAACTGAGCTTTTGAAAATTAATAAATAGTAAACACAAAAAGGAGAAAATAATCAACAACCTCATATGAGTACGTTCCTCTGTAAAACCGACGACCACGGTTTTTCCCGTTCCACTTAATCGCGAGCGTTACGATTGTTAACCCAAGTGCAAGGGTTATTGAGCGTTTTGAGCGATAACGAAAATGATCAAAGGTTAAGTTTATTATTATTTATAAGTCTAATTAATTTATATTCAAATTTTTATTGATTAATATTTTTTATTTATAATTAAATTGAAACTAAAATTAATTTTACTTAGATATCCTTACTAATGTTAAAGAAATTGCAACTATTATAAATCAATTAAAAAGTAATAGCTAGCTCAGGATGGTGTGACTATCAAATGTATAAAGCCACTAATTTTCCATGAGTTGTCTGGCTCTTGGTATTTTCCCTGATAGCCTGAAAATAGCAAAAGTTTGGGCAATCTTTAAATCTGGAAGAAAAAGCGATCCAAATAACTATCGTCCCATATCGGTTCTGCCTGTGTTATCGAAAATTTTTGAATAAGTTATATATAACCGTCTCAATGACTTTCTTAGCGCTAAAAACGTTTTGTATGAAAAAAAATATGGCTTTAGGTCTAAATCAAACACATTATCAGCAGCAACGGATCTAGTTACAAGAATAAAGCTTAGCATAGATCGTAAACAAATAGCTATTGGTGTGTTTATAGACCTAAAAAGGCTTTCGACACTGTAAGCCACGAGATTTTACTAAAAAAGATGATAGATATCGGAATTGAAGGAACAGCTTTTGACATTTTAAAATCATATCTATCTAACAGATATCAAGTTACTAAAATAGGTTCAACACAAAGTAGTCCCAAAGCTATCACCTGCGGCGTACACCAGGGATCAATACTAGGACCCTTACTTTTTCTTTTATACGTAAACAATATTAGTAGCCTTAATCTAAACGGAGATCTTACCTTATATGCTGACGATACATGCCTTTTTTACTTTGGTGATTCGATTCTTTAAATTATTGTAAAAGCTCAAAATGACTTGGATGTTCTGAAAATGTGGTTTCAATGCAATCTTTTAACTATGAATATTACAAAAACGAATTATTTAGTATTTACAGCTAAAAATAAAAAAAAATGATTCTAATTTTCAACTTAAAATAATTAACCAAATAATAAATAGGGTAAATCAAGAAAAATATCTTGGTTTACTTTTAGACAAACAATTGACCTGGAAGCCACATATTCAGAGCATTAGAGGAAAGCTATCTTCTCTGAATGGATTACTCCGGGGTATCGTTCGTAACTTTCCTAATCATGTACGCTATACAATATATAATTCCTTAATAAAATCACAAATTGAATATTACCAATATGGGGTGCAACAGCTAAAAGTAATCTAAATTTACTACAAATAGCACAAAATAGAAAAGATATATAACGAAACCAAAATTACTATCATTTTTCAAACTTACATTTATTACATTTATAACACAAATATACTGACTGAAAATTCCTACTAGTAAGACCAGGTATTATGGCGATTCTTTTACAGTAAAAGCTGTCATTCTGTGGAACGAGCTTCCTCGTTACATTCGTCAGTCTGAGTCTCTTAATATTTTTAAACGTCGTCTTATTGATTATTATTTAAATATCTAATTAACTTTTATTAATTTATGTATCAAGTATGTATTTTATATATGTATTATCTTATTTAGTGCATGTTTTACGTATTATTTTAATATAGTTAATTTGCTATATTTTAAAATTGGTTTGCACCAGCCCGTTTACGTACATGAATTTCTCTCTCCAAGGGTTGCCTGGAAGAGATTGCTTTAGCAATAAGGCTGCCTTTGCATGCCTCTTAAAATTTTGTCTGTATTAATCTTATTTATATTTTCTGAGTGTGCAATAAAGTTTTTATCTATCTATCTATACATACCCAAATAAATTTTCAACAAAAAAAGACATACATACAAGATTATAGTGAAACGAAAATAATTTAAAACTTCACAAGCCACGTACAAATTATGGAAAAAGCTGTCTTATGCACGAAGGAGCATATCTATATAATAAATTACCTAACAATATAGTAGAATTTAAAAAACTTCTTAAAATTTATGTTGCTAAAATTAAGTAAAATCTAATATAAATGTAAAATTAGTGTTTAAAAAAACAATAAATAATTTAATTAATCACCTTATACATAATAAAAAAAAAAAAAAGATATCTCAAACCTCAGATTCACTTCCAGTAATAAATCTCTATATCCGGATTAAAGGAAGTTATTTATATCGTCGCCAGTGACGTTTTTGCCGCGACCACAACGACCGTGGTCGTCATGTAGAATGGCAAAGAGAGCATTTTGCGCGTTGTGAACGCATAGTGGAACGCACTCATAAACTACACTGCCCTAAAACTAAACAATTCGAGTACTTCTTATCCTTAAGGAGAATTCGCTTTTCTTTGGGAGTTCTATGACGAACATATGAAATTGCCTATCTATGCTTAGATCTTTAAAATCCATTGCTAAGGAATTTTGATGCGGATTTTTCAATAGATAGAGTGATTCAAGAGGAAGGTTTATATGTATAATACACGCATATTATAGAAGAGAAAGTAACCGTGCAAAGCCAGAGCGGGTCGCTAGTTATCACTATAAGCGTTCTTACTTTGCTTACGTGTTAAAAAGTTATGTCCGTAAACTTAAGTAGTGATTTCTTTTGAAGTAGTTACGACGTGTATTGTCACCTTAAAAGGGAACGTACCCATACTACTTGACCTATTTGTAACAATTTTTATACCCCCTCCCAACGGTGACCACCTATATGTAGTATATGCCAAGACCCTCCCTCTAGTTTTCACGTAGTAATTTAAAAATATGGTTTTCAACCATTTTTAGCTGACAGAAAGTTAAATAAACCATTTAGGTCCTGTACAGCCGATTGTACAACGATATTATAATATCGCAAGGAACTGTTTCGGAGTATGTTTGTTTGAATATAGCTCGAAAAAGTACGATATTTTTCTAGAAAATATTGACTACGTGACGAAAACCTAAAACCCCCTCTCCAATCCCTGTGACTAAGCGTGGTATTTTAAAGACCCCCTCCCCCTCAGAACGGGTCATGTTGTATGGATACATTCTCTAACGTTTGACAGCTCTAGTTTAATAATATAAAATAGTGGTAATGGAAATGTTTTATTACAGTGGCGGTGGCGATGTCAGTGGAGCTTGGTAACCCTCGCTGCAGTCGCTTTGGTGGTATATAACGCTGCCGCTAACATGTGGCTGTTGAACCCTCCTCCTTGCACTGTCAGGAGCACTCCCCCTACAAGTGAGCTACCAACCTGCGAACCTTGCATCGATACTGCGCAAGTGGTGGCAGTTGATGACGATCCCATCGCCAAGCTCGATTTACGACTCGGCAGATGGGACAGTTCGAGATCGTTTAGAATGTTCGACTACGCCACAGTAGGGGACACGTACGCTGAAACATCAGCTAATCACCGTGTTTGTTTAGCGACGCAGAGTTCCATAGAAAGACTGCACGAATTATTAAGAATAGCTGCGCATTGGTCTGGACCAATATCAGTTGCTGTATTTGTAGCTGGAGATGAGTTGAGACTTTTAAGAGCATTTGCAACTTGGCTGTCACGTTGTCAGCCTGAAGTGTATTCCAGGCTAGCGTTGCACGCCGCTACACCAGCCGATCGACCAGGAATTCAGGGAAGTATGCCGAATTGGGCGAAAAACTGCGAAGTTGCTCCACTGCCACCGGGAGAAAGGAGAGCTGATACGGTTGCATGGAGAGCGAGAAATCCATATCCACAGAATCACTTAAGGAACTTGGCGAGAAGAAACTGCCATACACCATACGTGTTTCTAGTTGATGTTGACATTGTCCCGTCGCGAGGGATGGCTGAAGCTCTAGATAGCTTTCTAGCAAAGGCTCCAAAGTGTCCTTTATGTGCTTACGTGGTCCCTACTTATGAGTTAGATAAACGTGTCGCAAATTTTCCAGCGAATAAGTCAGAATTATTGAGGCTATCGAAAAACAAATTGGCGATACCATTCCACAGGAAAGTGTTTATTTACAACCAGTACGCATCTAATTTTTCGAGGTGAGTATCATGTAATATATATTTTAAATGATTACTAGCAGTTTGGCTGAAAACTAGTAGTATTTTTAACCTCTCCAATTAAGATCTAAATGCTTGGGATAGGAATGAACCACGATTGTGACAATGACTGTGTGACAATGATTGGGATTTGAACCCATAAAATATAGATCGTGAATCCAACGCCGGAACCATGACTGACGCTTTTGTATACCTCAGACTGTATAAACTAAGGAGATTAGCATCCATGATGTACTTACCAAAATGTTGATACCAGCCCAATTTTAGGTGGGAATCATCAGGAGGCAATGAAACTCTGGACACACATATTAGCCACAACGTGACAAACTTCGAGCTCCTGTACGAGCCCTTCTACGTAGCGCCAGACACTGTTCCTGCTCATGACGAACGGTTTCTGGGTTACGGCTTCACCAGAAACACTCAGGTAAGATTAACATTATTTAAAAAAAAAACGATTTTTTTACAAGCTTTTATTGTTCTACTGGTCTTACTAAAATTACCAGAAATTTAGTAAATGCAACTTTTTTCGTGTCGAATTATTATAATACGTCCTTATGTTTTGAAATTATTACATAAGCTAAGTTTTAATAAATTAAGTATTATTAAGTTAAGCTTAAGTCCATGGAAGGGTACAAGTACCATAAAGTGGAAAGAGTTAATTTGGGGGTATTTTTTAATACTATGTTATATCTATTGATGTAAAGCAATAGCTAATATTAGAAGTGGGATTTTTTCAGAACAATTAACGTATAGTTAAGCTGGTTTCAGAAGTGGGATGATTCCTATTCTTTTGCAGTGTAGTTTTTATATACTTAATAATATTGGGAGATATGTGTGGACATTCATATTAAATTTATATAGTTTCTAAACGTGAAATTTATATATTTAGGTACCAGAAGTGCTAATCAAATATAAAAACAATCTTTCAAGACCTTAAAACTGATTTTAATTATAAACCAATTTTATTTTAAATAATAAATCGACAAAAATTCAACAACATAAAGAATTGCAAACAACCTTCAATTTTACAAATAACAAAACAATTATAAGGTAAAATAAGTACATGGAACGGACTCACAGTATCGAAACCACCGCTCCGGTCGAGGACTGAGAAGCTAATGCGACTGAGTGCCCGTTTATTATAGGTAGTGGTGGGGATCGAAACCGTCAATCACTAATTCTGACTTATAATCGATTCTGTCCTGACCAATAATCGATGCTATCAATTCAGTAATGCGTATATTGACGTTGTCGTAGGGTAGTCTCCTAACTATATATTAATTTGCCTTAATAGTTACAAAACCATACATGATCTCAAGTTGTATTTGAGACTTGCAACCCAGGTGCAGGTTTGAAGGATTCATTTATGGTACTATAGTAGATTTCTCCTAGCAGCAGTGGGGTATTCTACCCGTGAGGGGACGGGTTAAAATACAATTCCGCTCTGCTGCTGGGAGAGCATCTCGTAAGAGTCGAGTAACCCAGCACCCTTTGGTGGTAGGTGATCTGTTCCCCGACTGGCTTGCGACCACTAGCATGCGAATCCGACCGATAAGTGTAATAAACGCCTTCCTCTCCCATCTCATTATTGCTGCGGTTCCAAAGAACATCGGGTTTTCGCTCGGGGTCCATTGAAACAGCAGCAGCCTTCTCTTCGCTCTCCCTTCTCACTCTATCGAGGCGGCAACCCATCGACAAAACAAGACATACCTTTTAGTTTTATCGCTTTCCATGGGTGGCGGATGTTACTTTCCCTCAGGTGAACCGTCTGCTCTTTGTCCCTTATCTATCGTAAAAAAAAATTATAAGCGCTACCCTCACTCCAACTAAACATAATGGATTATAACAAAATATTAATAATTATTACGATAACTGCGATGATAAAAACTTAGCAACGCCTATTGGTTTATTTTAAGAATACCCTCAACTGGCTTGACAATTTATATCTGCTCTTAGATTTTAAATCGAGACAGCTAGTCGAGCGCAGTTGTTAGTAGGATAGCCGCTTCAGCGAAGCGAGGGCGGATAGCTTGTATAATAAAAAGAAGTAACGTAATCCAAACAATAGTTATATATAATTTAAATGACTTCGCGCGATGAGTTTGGCCTCACGCCAGCACTCCACACTGGATCGTGTTTAAACATTATAAACATCATTCGTAAAGTTTGTTTGTGTAAATGCTTTAATAATTCATAGATTATGAAAATAAAAAAAGATAGATATACACCGTACTTTATATGGTACAGTCAAGAAGTTGACGCTTGAGAAGTCTATTCTATCACTATATAGTATAAAACAAAGTCGCTTCCCGCCGTCTATGTGTCCCTATGTATGCTTAGATCTTTAAAACTACGCAACAGATTTTGATGCAGTTTTTTTTAATAGATAGAGTGATTCAAGAGGAAGGTATATATGTATAATACATACATAACATAGTAGAGAGAATAATTTTAGAGGTTTCTAATGTGATGTCGTTAATAAACACATGTTTCTGCTTACATTGCAAACGCTGGCTGAACCCTACGAGATAGATCAAAATAATGTACTACAGTATTGTACGCCTTAGAAAGGTCTACAAAAAAGTTCGTAATGGTATATGTCTATCTATTAAATAACCGACAATAACCATTTTTTACCCTTTACTTTTATGAGACATATTGTACCAGCATTCCACACATAAGACACGTGCTAACACTAACGCTGTTAGGATACGACTGGCACTGAAACATTGCATTTACGCTATATTTCCTATTCATTGTCCGCATATTCGCGACTACCTACTTTATCAGAAGGTAACATACACTACACGTAACACAATAAACATTCAGGTGATATCATGAATGAGATTATCCTACTAATATTATAAACGCGAAAGTTTGTAAGAATGTATGGATGTCTCGATGTATGGATGTATGTTGCTCTTTTACGCTAAAACTACTGAATGGATTTTAATAAAACTTTACAATAATATAGCTTACACATCAGAATAACACATAGGCTATCATTCATAATGATATAGTGTGAGTTATCCAAAATATAGCGGGTGAAACCGCGGGGCGCAGCTAGTAGTAAATAATCGTGATGTAAAAGAACTTGTTCATTCCATATGAAAAGGTACGAAAATTAAAAAAAAATATTTACGACCCCTTTAAATTTTGATGTAATTTTGAAAGATTTCTTTAGTTTCTCAAAAAACAGCAACAGTTTAATTTTTTCAAGCACTCGTTTATAGTAGTGTCATGTTTGAGAGGCTGCCGCTGCTAGCCCCACCCACGGAATCACAACTGACCGTCACGATTTTTCGCTTGAGCCCTCCCTTGGTCTTGGTCTTGAAAATCTGTCACTGGCTCCCGTACCATAATGAGATACCTTAAAAAGGAAAATTTTAGACGATTTGCAAAATTTAAATTGCCCTAAATTTTATTTTTGAGGACCCTAAAGAAGAGTCCCTCAAAGGATTTCATATGCAATGACCCGATTATTAATTAGATTAGATAAAATTTTAGTTTTCAATCAAATAGTTATTATAAACTTGACACAATTTCCGTGTTAATTTCATCGGGGAGCAAAAACTCGTAAACGACACACAGTTTGTGAAATGCGATCAAAATAGACCGGTTGCGGGTTGACGGTAACCTGTAAACCTATTTAAAAAAATTATGAGATTCCGTTCAGTTTCAAATAGTTTTGTAACAAAAAAATTCAAATGTTTTAGTTAGCAACACCGTTGATAACTTTATATTCGAGGGTAGTTCTTTTTATTTTATTCCAAGACTGTATACATTTTCACCCGTGAGGGGACGGGTTAGAATACTATTCCCCTCTGCCGCTGGGAGACCATCTCGTAAGAGCCGAGTAACCCAGCACCCCCTTGGTGGTAGGGGATCTGTTCCCCGACTGACTTGCGACCATCATGCGAATCTGATCCATCCCATTAATGCTGTGGGTCTAGTGGACTCTGGGCTCTTGTCCGCTGAATCCGCATCATTTTTCTTCTTCATTCCCCCTTCCCACTCTATCTTCGGGGATGCAACGCATCGACAAAACGAGAGAGTGTTTCTTGTGTTTTCGATGTCCATGGGCGATGGTTGCCACTTACCATCGGGTGGACCATCTGCTCGTTTGCACCTTATCTATTATAAAACAAAAAAAATAACCTGTGTTCCCATAGACTTGAGCCAGGTGTCAAACGGAGCTCACCTGGTGCCCATTGTAACTGTGCAGTAGTGTGGTGTAGTGATGGGTCTCCATTGCTAAGGTTTTTAGAGGAAATGGTTTTTTTAAAACTCTACCTATAATTTTTTTTTAAAGATTACTAACAGTATGGATCACATACTACTAGTATTTTCTTTACCCCTCCTAGTAAGCTTAAATGCTTTTGTCAGGAATAGGCCACGCCAGTAGACCAATGTCCGGGAATTAAATCCACGACTTATCGATCGTGAATCCAACGCCCGAACCACTGAGATACTGACGCTTCAATTCAAGGGCAGTTTAATTTGTTCTACATTTTCGATATTGTATAAAAAAAAAGTAAACAATATATACAATTGAATCGATATAATAAGTTAAACATCCGATTTGGCTGCAGCGCTGCTGCGTGACGTCCGTGCAGATTTATGAGTCCACTGCAATTGCTCTGCTCACTGCTCTGCCAGACGCCTAACGACTATCTGTTATGCGAAAAGCTTTAAGACATATAATATACTAATATCTACCCGCGACTTCTTCACGAAAACTTCTGAGTTAGGTCCAGAGTGAATTAAAAGACACATCAACTCATTCACTCAATTACTTTTCCATTATAGTTTCCCGACAAATATTATACATTCGAAAGTAATTCTGACTGTTTGTCAGAACCGATTTTGATGAAATTTGGTACAGAGATAGACTACAGATTGGGTTAAGGCAAGACTATGGTTTTATTGCGAAAAAAGGGTTTAAAAGGTTTGAAATAGAGGATGACGTGCATGTAGAGCAGTGTGACCGTTTATATCTTTGGGAATTAGTTGTATATAAATTATGTTGATGTGTTGATAAACCTGGTGAACCTAGGCACCCAGGTGAACTTGGGGTGGGTCGACTAGTTAATTTGACGGGGCACGGTTGCTTCGGGCGGTATCTGTGTCAGGTGGTACGAAGAAAGCCAACCCCCACTTGTCACCGCTTCCGCGAGGGTTTAGAAGATTCGGCATACCACACGTGCGAAGTCTGTTCTGCATGGGAGGATTCTGGTGCCGTGTTAATAACAGTCTCCTCCTCAGAATGAGGAGGGTATTAGGCCACAGTCCACCACGCTGGCCCAGTGCGGGTTGGCAGACTTCACACACCTTTGAGAACTTTTAGGGAACTCTCAGGATGGCCTAATACCCTCCTAATTCTGAGGAGGAGACCCGGCTCAACAGTGGGCCATTGACGGGTCGTGATGATGTTAACAACAGTTGTGGGGCATGATCTGTCGCTGCCAGCCTTGGTAAAATCCGTGATCGGTAGCGAAGATGCATGGCATGCTGTTGCGGCATTCGCGGAGACCGTAATGACGGCAAAGGAGGAGTCGGAGAGAGAGAGAGAGAGCTACAAATTCTCATCCTATGCGCCGGGCGAAGCGGTCGAAGGCGTCAGGCTTACTTGGCATCACTGTCGCCGTAAGAATAGTGACTATATGGACCATGGGCGGTAGACAGGGGTTTCTGCCACCCATGTAAAGAGGTCCAGTGGTGGAGTATTTAGTAACATATAATCCCAATGAGAGGGTCCGGACGTGGACAACTGCTGACGAGGTGCGGAGTAATCCAATATCCCGTGTTCTAATTAAAGAAAGCCTCTTCTTTCTCTCATTAAAAATTTTTTTATATATCTATATTATTCTTTGTGCCGTATCTGTTTATTTGTGTTTATGCAAGATTGTAGAGTCTCTAAAAAGAAAACAAAGTATTGTCTTATGTTTTTTTGAAATATGAGTCTGAAAATGCATTTGCATGTTTTAAATTCTAAACAGTTCGTAATATCTGCATCATGTTAACACTATATAAAATTCAAGCATCTATAAAAAAACTAAAAAAATTCCAGATCACGGAAAACTATTTAAGAAGTTTTCTATAACGTATTTAAGTTTTTACTTAAACAGATTAGTGTTGTTATAAGAACTTTCGATTTTAATAATACCACTTAAATCTCGTCTTTATCGAAATTAAAAAATTCGATTTCTATTAATAGAATACTTAGTGTTCCAAAACTATTTATACCTAAGGGAAGCACGTTACAGTAGATTATTAACTATAAAACTAGTGACCTGACCTGGCTCCGTTTGTAAGCCACTGAACGTGTAATTCATGTAATGTCACTGACGTCATGAATCAAAACAAGTCGGAAGCTTAACTACTTGATAAACATATTTCATATTTTTAAGAGTATGAGGATAAGTATTTTTAACTCTATGGTAAATATCACTTCGATATATAATACAAGCAACCCGCCCTGGCTTCACACGGACCAAAATGTAAACAATATGCAACATGAAGGATAAAAGGGATTAGGTATCTGTGTATATCGTTTTTAATGAAAGCTCCCAGACATTTTCAAATATAACCTTAACAATTATATACATTTGAACCTTCCTTATGAATTACCCTGTCAATTAGTTATAACCGCATGAAAATCTGTTTAGCCGTTGTGAGTTTATGAGTCGAAGAGACAGACAGACGCGGAGAGGGATTTTCTTTATACACCATGTACATTATTCGGCAATTTAACTAAATACAAAGATACGTAAATTTGAGCAATAAATAAACTTTTGTTGGACACGACAGCGCGTAATTTATAGATGGCGCCACATATTGAAACACGATTGGATTAATGACTTTCATTTTGCTGGACTCGACGCCGACGCGACGTCCTCGTCTCATAAATTGTTACAAAAACGCCAAATTAAAATTTCTCTATACCGATTATTCTTGTATGGGTTTAGGGATCAGCTAAACTCTATCTACCCATGGAAACCGCATTCAAAGTGAAGAAAAATTTCATCCCCTAATTCTAGATTTATTTTCATCATTATCTCCCATATTATCTTTGTCTGCATCATCCTATTTTTGTTATTAAAATAAATGATGTAGCTGTCATCTAGTATAGGTTATGTTATGGTGAGATAGAGAAGCTTTTTTACTTAATGTCGACCTCGAGATTCTAGTATCAGAAGTACAAATTATCTGGGGCACGGTAGTGCCCCCGCCAAGACGAGCCAAGCGAAGCGCAAGGGCACTAATACCTTTTTAACCGTCGTTGTTTTTGAACCCCCATAACTTGTGTCTGGATTATACCAGAACCATAAAAATCCCCGAATGTGATTTCAGTAGTGGACTTAACAATCATATAAAGTTTCAAATCTATATCTCTTATGTTTTAGTTTTTATTGATATCTAAAAACCCCCGATTTGGTCACTGACTCACTGATGATCATCAAAATTCTTCTTCTAATCTAGTATTAATACACAAACAACAAAAAATCAAAAACTTGGAAAGTGGATGAAAGTTTGGAGGAGACTTTCGCAAATTTTAATTCTAGAGATCTGAAAATACATTTAGGGAGTCCATGTTATATATATAAACGAAATCTCACGGTAGTGTCATGACACATGCTAATTTAATTTATATAAATATACAAGACAATAGGGAAAAGGATAAGACAGTCCCTAAACAAAGCTATAGAGTGTGTGAAGTGAGGGTTTGTAGAGGTAGGTAGGGAGGGCGTGTAGAGTAAGAAGCTTGGCTCTATATGAGATCTGATCACTTTTTGACAGTGCGAGGTAGATGCTCTCGTCTTGGGTACATTTTACATGAAAATGTTTTTAGTGGGATAATTATTTAAAGTAAATTGTACGTTAAATTACGTAACTAAATACTTTTTAAAAATCTAAAAAAATGTTTTTTAGATTCTTGGAATGAATAGAATTTGTATATTATTTAATTTAAAGATCAATCATGGCGCAGTGATTAGTTAGTTCATTTTAATGGTCATGGGTTTGTAAGCTATATGTATCAATTCTTCGACACAATAAATTATGATATGCAATTCCTTAAGGTATATCTTTTATTTTTTTAATTATTTTCTCTTCAGATAAATCAACAAACAGGTAAAAAATATAAGAAAAGGGTTAATTTGAACATATACATAATGTATTTAATAAAATAAGAACGTCTTGTTAAAAAAATAATTTCTATTATGTTTTTAACTATTCTGTCTCCAAAAAATTTAGCATGGTCATGATACATATTAAACAGCGTATTTAATATAAACTTTCATCCCCTTTATTACTCGTCCTAGTGGACGAGGTATATTTTAGATTGAAATCTCACTAAAATAGTACGTTTCGTTAGTATGGAAATTCAGTAATTCTGTAAGATAATATAAACAAACAAAGCTATAGATCTGCAAGGCGTTGAGCTACAGCATGACCTGTGCATATCTTTGTGGCCAACATGGAGACCAGCCAACAGACCAACACCCAACTCTTGGCAGTTGGCAGCGCATCCATCACTAGCGTCTACGCTCGAATAATAACTAGAAATGTTTCTATGTTTGTGTTGATTGATTTTTATGATTTGTATCCAGATTTCTGTTTTCAATACTCATTAATCAATAAAAACTCTTTTTCCACCCATGCACATCCGCCTTGAGCCAATATTTTTAATTCTTTTCCCACATTTTCTGTTATTTCGTCTTCCCATTGACTTTTGGATCGACATCATCCTATTATGGATGGATTGGATATTTTCTTCCCAATGAGTCCTGCCCAAATTGTGCTTAAGATTGTCCACCAGGAATTTTTATATCTTGAAATATTCTCTTCCCATTTCGATTTCATTTATAGACAATATTCAAAAGCGTTAGCTGGTTTGGTATTTTCCTCATTTCTATGTTTTTAATTTTTTTATTTTTCTATAAAGACGCTTCTTGTCGTGCTTCTAGTGTTCCGTACGACATACTGTTTTTTCAGCAGCAGGGTCTATTTTACTTTTTCCTAAAGTTTCTGTTCGTGTCCCTAAAGGTCATTAATTTTCCAGGCAGATGTAATTATCCACATATACACTAACTATTTTATCTTTTTAAAAAGTATTGTTCGTTTGAACTTGAAAAGTAGGGTAGTGTTTATTCTGATAATATAATATTAATACAACATTATTTTTTTTAATTAAGTCGTATAAAAGTCAATAAGATATATTGCGTATGGCAACAAAGAGTCATCTCAATCAGATGTTGGTACCAGTCCAATATTATTAAATGATAGATATCGAAATTAATGTATTCCTCGATACCTTTCTTTAGATATCGAGTATCGAATAGAATCGAGTATCAAGCTTTATTTAATATCGATTCTTCTAAATCGATTTCGTGTACCCTGACTGTATAAAATTAGGATTTCAGTCGGGGGTATATTAAATTTTTCATGTAATGTTATACTAATATATAAAGCTGAAGAGTTTGTTTGCATGAACGCGCTTATCTCAGAAACTACTGGTCCGATTAGAAAAATTCTTTCAGTGTTAGATAGCATATCGAGTAAGGTTATAGGCTATATATCATCACGTTACGACCAATAGGAGCGGAGCTACACACGGACGAAGTCGGGCTAGTAAATATGTTTAATATTCGAGCATTTCAAAGTGTGACTTGTGTACGTGTACGTGGATGTGTTATGTGTAGTGTACTCGTATGTGTATGTGCCAGAAATAGCGCGGTAACACGAGCCGGTTGCGACGTCCGCTTCCATTGATGACCTAACTTGTTAATTATTTCCATTTATACTATTACTACGGCATATTACAATTTTTATAAAAAAATGCTTTAATGTTAATAATGTTTGCAGACGACTCTAAATAAGTATTAAAAAATTATTTATTTAAGTGTTTTATGATTCTAGGATGGATTAGTTATTTTGCTACAGTTAAACCTTTTAAATGTATTACGTACTAGCGGCCCATCCCGGCTTCGCGCGGGTGGAATATTATTTTTAAAAATATATTGGCCCTCCCGCATTTCGGTGCCCCCTCTCTTGCCGCTTTACTCGCTGCGCTGCGTCGCTATACTGGCCCGTCGCGTCGTCGTGTATTTTTTGTTTATATTGATATTTTTAATTTCGTAATATCTTTTGAATGGAAAGTCCGATTTTAATAATTCAAAAAGTAATTTACAGGTATTGAAATAGTCTTGAATACGAAATAATTTATTTGGATAAGGATTAATACAAAGTTATAGAAAACATGGTCTGATTTTGATAGGCATTTTTATCAACTTTTAAAATGTATAAAAGTAGTTATAGTGACGTAACTATAATAGTTGGACATATGGTCTCGCGGACTTTTTTGTAGATATTGATACGTTCTATAATATTGTACAACATTTTTTTGTTCTATCATCAATACTTTTTGCAGCGCATGCGATGAAAGATATTTTATAGCAAATTTTTTGGCACCTTGGGTTGGTTTTCGTGAGATTTCCTAAGGATCTCTAATTTTTTCTTGTAATAAATATAGCCTATGTTACTCAGGGATAATGTAGCTTTCTAATGGTGAAAGAATTTTTGAAATCGGTCCAGTAGTTTTTATGTTTATTCGTTACATACAAAAATACAAAAATACAAAAATACAAATCTTACTTCTTTATAATATTAGTATAGATATAGATTAAGATGTAAACAAAATAAATCACACATCATAGTTTATTGAAATAATCAGTTATTTAACATGTTTTCAATGAATCACTGAACAAATATAAAAAAATATTATTTTCATTTCGACTTGGACATGACAAGGAATGGACAGACAGACAAACAATTACGTGATCCTATAAGATTTATTTACAGTTTTCGATTATTATGCCTCATCATCATCATCACGACCATTTAATGGCCCACTGCTGAGCCGGGTCTCCTCCAAAGAATGAGGAGGGTATTAGATCATAGTCCACCACGCTGGCCCAGTTCGGGTTGGCAGACTTCACACACCTTTGAGAACTTTAGGTAACTCTCAGGAGAGCAGGTTTCCTCACGATGTTTTCCTTCACCGTTAAAGCAAGTGATATTTAATTGCTTAAAACACACATAACTCAGAGTCAGAGGTGTGTGCCTATGTGGGGGATCGAACTCGGACCTCCTGAGTAAGTCTTGAAGTCTCAACCACTGGACTATCACTGCTTTTTTTATTATGCCTATATTATAATATAATTGACATAACAAGTACTACATAAAAACAGATCTAGTAACTAGTTAGTTCATGTTTGAGAGTTAGAAATCAATTGTTCAGGTGACCCCACGTTCTGTATTAGAAAACTTTATAAAAAGATTGCTGTAAATTGCAGGCGGAAGCGGTTTTATAATAATATAAAATTTTGTACTGTTTTTTATTATAGAAGCTATATTATAGAACCACGTATGTTATTAGCTTTGTTAAAAGGTTATTCCCGTATTGTTCTGGTAACTTGGTACTATAGGTTCAACAGTATTCAACGCGCGCGCGGTGACGGCTCGGCGAACATCAGTTTTGTACTGTACTTGGTACTGTTGCCGCCATCCGTATATGCCATCGACAGTCTGACTGAAGTCTTAGTCGTGCGCGGTCTCTCAAGAAGTGAAGTAGTGTCTAAATAGTGATAGGAGTGCTGCCGATCAAGGTCACGTGAGTACCTTACAATGTAATTACCTCGTCTTGTTAGGTTAGGTTTATGTGCGTTTAACCTTGGGTTTAAATAGAGAGCCTAGCAGTAGAGGCGAGTGTTGTAATTACTTAAAGGAGCTCCTTAAGCCTACACCTTGGTTACAAGTCCAAGGCACTGCTTAGGTTTCTCTCGTAATTGTTAGAGATCATATTTGATCATTTATCGGTTCAGTAGAAGTATCTACGTTAGTGTTCCCCAATATTTCCCACCTTCCTCCTTCCATTTCCTTTTCACACCATTTAAAATCCCCGACATATATATATAAAAATGAATTCCTATTTCCGTTGGTCACGGCATCACGCCTGAACGGTTGGACCGATTCCGCTAATTTTGTTGTGTTTGTTATTGTCAGGAGAAGGTTCTATATGTAACAAAAAACTAAGAAAGCTGCGCGGAAAATTATAAAATTTAAGAAAACTTAACGACCAAAAAAATTGAAAAAATTGTGCGGAAATTTAGAAAATTTAAGCAAACTTAACGACCATATTACCTTTTATAATGTAAGCTTTTGACAGCTAATTCAAATTTAATATTCATAGTAAAGAGGATAACGTCTGTCGGGTCAGCTAGTATATAAATAAATATTGATTGCTGTATGTATGTAGTCGTACATTTCGATAAATATCATAAGTATTTTCTGAGTTAAGTCCATAGCTGATGAGGCAGATTTTTATGAAAGAAACTTCGTCTGAGAAATAATTTAGTTAGCAACACCGAAGTCCCAGGCAAGCTAGGCGCAGGCACGAGTACGCCCGGTTAACCCTATCCTCCCAAGAGTAACCACCGAATTTCGGGAGGTGGATCCGTCGGAACGTCGGGGTGGAATGCAACTTGGCAATCATGCGGCGTCTCTTGCAGACGGCGATGGTCCCGGTGGTTTTTAGTGGGTAGTATGGCACTTGGTTGCTGTAAGCCCCACATACCCCTCTATTTTAAGAGGGGATGCGTAAATGGATTTTGCACCGCTTAAAATAAATGTAGATAATAAATAAACCTTTGTAACTGCTTGAAGCTGGGTGAGTTGGTAGTAAATAATAAATCGTCAACATCCTATGGCTTGGAGCGACACGCTCCGGCGGCAGGTGAAGGTCGATGAATCATCGAGTTTATTAATCGATACGCTTGTTATCATCTGATTTCTATTTAAATAACTTCTCACTTTGAAACTTACTGAAAAATATAATCTAGAACTTCTCTCGGTAACATTTTCTACAGAAGTAGACGTTAGGTTTTTGGTAATGTTTGAATCATTATATCTTGAAGATGCTCTGGTATCGGAGTGAAACGTCCGTAGTAGTGATTAGCAAAGGTATTTTTAATTATTATTCTATAAGTAATATTTCAGAAATAAGCAAGAAAATACGAATTATAGTAAAATATGTAGTCAAAGTTCAAGATGAGTTGTTGAAAGTTCAATTCCTGGGTAAGATATATAAAAGATTTTTTCTTTTCCAAAAATGTAATGAATTGTGAAAAACTTTTTATTAAAATTTGACCTGTGTTTTATTCTTTAGTTAGACTTTATTTTTTAATACATAACTTCAAACTTACCTTTTATGTGTATCGAGGAATTTAGAAATCAGTCTATGAACGATAGAAAAATATATAGAACTATCCAAGTCGCGCGTTTTCGTCTGTGACACATTCCATCAAAAAATACTTAGGTAAAATAAAAAAATACTACATTTCTATATCACAAATTATAAACTTTCTATAATATAATAAATTAAAAATATATTATATAAGTTAATGTATTTGTATTGTAATGTATTTAGAGGAACTCACTAGCTGCTTATAAACCCTTAAGGCTTCTGCGGCTCTTAATAATTATTAAATATAGTAATTAGAATATTAAGTATACAAAGAGAGACAGAGTGAGTGAGAGAGAGAGAGAGAGGGAGAGGGTTAGGGAGAGTATGATGTAGGCCCCTATAATATATTTCTAAAGGAGCTGAAACTTTTTTGTTTTATCAACATACAATAACAACATTTTTCATTGTTGCTCCGGTCCTATGGGTCGTAATGTGATGGTATATAGGCTATAGCCTTCTTGGATAAATGGGCTATCCAACACTAGAAGATTTTTTTCAATTTGAACAGTAGTTTCGGAGATCAGCGCGTTCAACCAAACAATCTGAAGCCTAAAACAAATAATCTGAATAATATCACGAATTTTCTATGTTAAAATATAAAAAATCTCATAAACTAAAGAATGTTGCCAGCAATATAATTATTTTGAGACGTCCGAACTCCGAGCGGAAGAGCGGATACTAAAAATAATAATAAAAACGTTTTTGTGCCAATCTGTCTGTCGCGAATTGCGAAGGGAACGTTACGCAACTCTCGTTAATTCTACTAACTAAACTAATTATTATTTATTTACAGTTTTTCAGAGTTGCTCAAAATATATCGAATTAATTTGAAAATTGTATTTCGTAAAATTATTGTCGAGTATCTCGTTTGTCAGAACAGAAAATAAATTACGATAATTATTTTGTTATTTCTTCCTCACAATTAATAATATTTTTTAATATAAATCCAAAAGTATCGGTCTATTAGGCTTTCACATTTAAACCGTTAAACCTTATTTGATGAAATTTGGTACAGAGATAGATTAGACCTTGGGAAAGGACATGGCTACGTTATATCGGGAGAAAAAGGTTTGAAGGCGTTGAAATAGGGGAGGAAGGAAGTTAGTCCACACTATTATATAAAAAGGAAACATTTGATGTTTTGTTTGTTGCGAATAGGCTCTAAAACTACTTAACCGATTTTGATAATTCGGTCAGTGATAGAAAACATTTTGCGATACTAAGTAAATATATCTTAGAATTAAAAATCCAATTAAAAAAATTCTCTTACTGATATTGTCGTGTGACGTGGATAAGGTAGTGTTGCCATATTTTTTACAATTTTTATGACTTTGTTTGTACAGATCCGATTTTTATTCAGAGTCAAATAATTCATGTAGTGTTGGCTTACATTTTGTGTTTTTTTAATTAAATTGTAAGCAGATACGGTTAACTATCATTCGCCAGTTTACAATATTGCGAAATATATTATAATCTAACGGTATTTACAATTTTATGTTGTCATATCCATTCTTAGCAGTGGACTTTCAAAAGGTTTATTGTAAACAAAAAAAGAGGTGCCAGGGGATTTATTATTAAATATTTTTCTTCAATTACAACGGTTTTTTTTTTGCAGTTCGACATTCATTCAATAGAGCTATTTCTGCTCTACAAAACTGTGCCAATCGTCTTTTTGAATAAATAATTTTTTTTATTACTTTTCAGACTTAGAACTTATTCCCCAACCTAATATTTGTAATCTCTAATTTGCCGAAACTTATAATCAAAATAGTTTATTTCAATTAAACTCTACAAAGTACAGTACGATCTGTACATTTGTCTGCACTTTCTAACAGCTTCAAGAAAATAATATTTAAAAAAAAATCATAGGCATATTATAATAAGTATGTGTACACGCACAAATCTATGTGTGAGTGCATGTGCATACACACACACTCCAAGCATTGCCTATATTATTCATAATTATATCTGTTTACACAATTAAATAAATTGTATTTAAAGCAAATAAGTTTAAGTATAATTAATTAGTTTATTTCTTGTTATTTTATTTTTATAATTTAGTTTGTTTAGAATTTTTTATAAGTTTATTTATATTTTTTTTAAATCAAATAATTTTGCTTTGCGATATTCATACTCTTATATATGTCATAGAACCTCTTATGTATGTAATAGACAGAAGCGTCAGTAGCTCAGTGGTTCGGGCGTTGGATTCACGATCAACAAGTCGTGGGTTCAAATCCCGGACATTGGACTACTGTCGTGGCCCACTCCTGACACAAGTTATTTATTAGCTTACTAGGAGGGGTAAAGGGAATACTTGTAGTATGTGATCCATACTGCTAGTAATCTTTTAAAAAAAAATAGAATGTAGATTTTTGTTATATAATATAGATTATACAGTCAAATATTTAGTTTTTCTAATTTCCTGTACAATCGTTATATAATTACGCACATGTCTATCGATCCATAACCCCTAAAGTTGACTGGGAGAGAGCACGTATGTGTTATGTCCACAAGTGGACAGAAGGTGAATAAATTGTATAAAATGTGCGTAGAAACAGTCTCCACTCCAGCAACAGCAGGCTGAAGGTATTTAAAACTAAAAAGCGGAGTTATGCGCCGCGAACACGAGTCGGTATGTCAGATCTATTTGCGTCGGGAAGCGTGTGAAAAGTGACGTCTGACGTGACGACGGCGACGGTCGTGACATCAAAACGTATTTACGGCTGGAGTGGGACTTTTGTAATAAGCTAATTTTACATTTTTAATTATCCTTATGTTCCTTATGGAGGATTTGTGAAAGAAAGCCAGAGACACTACACTTTTAATATGGTGTCATGTTACCATAATTTTTTGTGTATCGATGATTTATAGATAAAGGCAGACCTGAATATTTACAGCCGAAATAACTAACCAATTTGTGATCCAAAATCTTTAAATCGAAAATAGACAAATTTAGAATTTGGATTTTTTTTCAATCCATATCCCATAGACTTCGGCCATTACATAACAAATAGTAGCGACATCTATCAGGTCTCGTACGAAATACTTGAATACAGCTATGATATGTTAGTTGTACTTTGCGTGCGGTGACATTGTGTCAATAGCTGTCGCTTCTTTGAAATTTATTTAAAAAAATAGTTTATTTAAATCCTTAACAAGATATATTATTATTTGTATTTTTATACTATATATAGTCTATATCGACCCGTACAGTCTACAATGAGTACTCAAAAATAGGACGGGGACGGGTTAGAATACTACTCCCCTCTACCAGCATCTGGTAAAAGCCGAGTAACCCAGCACCCTATTGTTGATAGGGGATCTGTTCCCCGACTGGCTTACGACTACCAGCATGCAAATCCAACTGCCAAGTGTCATAGACGCGTTCCCATCCTATCGATGCTGCGAATTCAGTGGCTTTTGCTCAGGGCCCGATGAAACCTCATTTTTTTCTTCACTTCCCTTCCCCACTCTATCTTCGATGATGCAACGCATCGACAAAGCAAGGGAGTACCTCTTGTTTTGCCGATGTCCATGGGCGATGGTGGCCACTTCCCATCAGGTGGACCATTTGCTCTTTTGCACCCTATCTGCCATAAAAAATTAGCTGCCATAATTGTAACATGCGGAAGACGGAGACACGGAAAAGACAAATTTAAACCCTCCTTTCGCTTTAGCTCCGTGTAGCTGTAATCTCGATAGGGACTTCCAATCTGTCAGTCTATCCACGAAGTTGGAACCTTCTTCTGGATATGTTTTATGTTTCACATCTTACACAAAAAACCTAACGGTTACCGGACTAACCTTCGGTTTAAACAGAGAACCTGGACAGTGGGTGTTCACATATGTGGTAAGGACTTCCTTAAGCCTACACTTTGTTTACAAGTCCTTGGGTTCCTGTCGTAATTGTAAGAGATCATAATGTTTAGTTATTTATCGGTTCAGTAGCAGTATCTACGTTGGTTGGTCGAAAATAATCTTAATTAGTTAATTAATATTTCAATCTTTTATAACCCTGAAGACAATTTGGACTGAAGAATTAGAAAACGATTATTAGATATAAGTAAAGTTGAACCGGAAGGTCGCGACCGTGGCTTTGGCGTGAGAAATTACTGATTGCGGTCAAATATTTTGCAAGCTCCGTCGCAGTCCAGCACAGACTCAGACTGGCACCAGTGCACTGGTACGAGATACTGCTCCACTATGGCTTGGGTCCTGTGGTTTCTAATCTGTTTTGTTTCTAATGTTGGTAAGTACTTTTCCTTTCATTTTCGGAATAATACAGCTCTTTACAGAAATGAAATCTTATTTTAAATATATTTCTTATTATGAAAGTTCTTATTTTTATTTCATCTCATTTTAAATTCTTAGAGGGCTTTTATCATCTTGTTATGAAAGTGTTAAATTTATTTTATTATTTAACACTTTCATAACAAGAAATAAGAAGAAACAACTCTAGAGTTCTCATTTCTTCTTATTTCAATTTTTTGTGCCTAATATTCTTATGAATTTCTTGAGAAAATTTTTATATCTTCTTTCTTTTTTTATGAAAATCTCAGTGGTGTTTATTTAAACCTTCACTTATAATAAAAGTTCTAATTTTATCTTTCATGTTTTTTTCCTGTAAAATTTCTTATTAAATTTTACTTTTACTTCTTCTTATTTCTTACTATGAAAGCTTTAATTACAATATTTTTATAGCTTCTTATATCTTCTTGTTATGAAAGTATTTATTTCATCTTGTTTAAAAGCTTTACAGCTATTATACGTTATTATTATAAAAGTTCTTATTTCTTCTTCTTTTATTATTTTCATTTCATTTGATAATTATTCGAAAACATCCATGTTTTAGATCTTCAAGAAGCACCAGGAGGGGATCAAAACGAGGTAACAGGTAATGAACTGGATGTGGAGCTTGCAGCAGCTTGTCCAGAACTCAGTGGTCAAATTATTGGAGGCAGACCCAGTTCTGTGACACGACACCCTTACCAAGTGTCCATGGTATTGAATGGGAACTCCTTCTGTGGTGGTTTTATCATCAGCAGGGACTATGTGCTCACTGCGGCACATTGTGTACAGAAGTAAGTTATTATTTGTAAGATATTTCCTAATATTATAATAAAAACAAAGAAATCAAGGCTTTGGAAAGTAACTAGATGTTGTAACTTTTTAATATCTAGTCATCCTGAAATAGGTTAAAGGCTAGATTTAAATAGTGACTCATTGACGTCATTTTTTCGTTTGTCAGAGACTTATCTTTTTATATAAAACAAAGTGGGGTAGTTACACCATTTCTAACTTAATAACGGCTCGACATATTTTGAATGCTTGGGAAATGACTTGCTACCTATTAAAGGGATTGAAATTAGGGATGAAATTTTGTATGGGAGTTCGTTATAAAAACGAATCAAAAGACGTTGACTAAGACGTGACGTCATTGACTAGATCAGGTTTCAGGCTATCTTGGAGGATTCCTTTATTTTTTTGTTTTATTTTGACATAAATAACATAAATTTAAAGTAAAGTACAGTTAGGGCCGTTCTAGTATTACAGCAGATTTTTTGCAATTATTAGGGCAGGGGGGATCTTGCTCTACATCTCAGCAAAAATAAGCAAACCCATAACCCCTCCAACGTGCTTATGTAAACATTGAAAGCATCTACCTCCAGGTATTCAGGATTCATGTCTCGATGTGCGTGTTTACTTTTTTATCGTTGACCCCTTTAATTCTTACGTAATACTGGAACGACCCCTTATGAAATACATGTAACATTCATGAAAAATAGTATGTTTTGTTATCGTTTGATACCCGCGGGCTGTTTCTCATATCGACGGAATAAGAAATAAATGTTTTATGGAAAGGAACTTTTATGGCAGTTTAAATTGCATAGGTCGTGTCGAAGTTTCTACCTTTTATGCGTAATACTCTTTTTATGTACGTATTATATTGACTTTTTGCTCTACCTTTATATTACGAGACACGATCAGCCCTCCCTGCGGTTTGGCCATATCTTTAAAAATTATTTTTGTTGTATAACCCTTGGAAGTAATATTCTCTTCAACAACGTGATGTTGTTGGTCTACGTGTATAGTATACCCATTTAACAATATGTTCGTTATTATATCCAACTTAGTGTGTAACTTTCGTCAAGGAAAGAGATATTTTATTTCAGTAATTTATTACAATCAGATCTATGTTTATTAACAGTCGGTTAACCACTTAATCCTCTATACATCGAAAATATATAAATCGTTTAAATTTATGGAATATATACTAAAATTCATGGTCTAGTTGTAATGTTTCTATTTCCAAAGGAATTTGCTGTTTTGTTAAAAAACATGTAAAATCTATTTTCGTTTCTCTTCGCAAACTTCCTAAAGTTAAGAAATTAGTAATAATTTCCAATAATAATTTCTTATCATCGAGAATTATTAGTATTTCATACGCTTTAGTTTAAAAAAGAGTAACGTATATTGATTTCGAAATATATTTAAATAAAATAAAAAAAAAATGAAAACCTTTATTTTTCCTGTAGGTTTTAACTTTAAAATTCTATCTTTATCCTAAAAGCTAATAGTAGTATTTAACTAAAAGATACAAATATAATATGTAAGTACATTTATATTCTGTTTTTGTGCTTTGTTTTGTTGTTGTTGTGTTCAGTTATGCTTGTTTTGTTGTGTGATGTACAAAAACTAAAGATATGGTTTAAAAGTACTTATTTACAAAGTTGTCCTATCTACAATGATACCTAGTGGGTAAAGGCCTCCTCCGAAATATATTTAAAGTTAAATAATCATAACATTGAAAAAAATCCTGAGTTAAAATTTTAATATAAGGCTCCAAATTCTGATAGTTTACGACTGCTTAAAATTTATTGTTATACAGTCCACTTTCATTTTACATAGCATAGTACCAGAAGCAGTACGCTTAAGAGTCGGCAGCACCCGTCGCGACTCAGGGGGTCGTATAGTGAGGGTGTCAACAGTTGTCGCGCACCCTCAGTACGGACAGCCACAGTTTGACAACGACATTGCTGCTCTACGCCTCACACAAGCACTGGTGTTTGGACCAGCGATACAGCCCATCCGACTCCCAAGACCCAGGGAAGCTGTTCCTCTTGTGCGGCTCACGGTCACCGGATGGGGACTTACTGCTGTTAGTTCCAGTTCATGCAAATTATTATCCTGTTTAACTTTTATCAAATTATAGCTTTAGTTGTAAATTCAAACGTCATTCAGAAAGTTCTAGATGAAATTCCAGCTTTAAATGTAATTGGAAATTGTCTCCTTTCCAACAAAATGATTAGACAATTGTAAACCTAGTCTTTTAGTTTATTAAGTTTTCTCACTTACATCTCAATTCTTTGCTGAAACAATTCCTCAGAAGAGGCATTTAGAGTGTTTTTAAGTAGAAGACACTGAAAATTTAGTTTTAACTGCTTTATGGAACCCTACTTTCTTCGAACTCATGTAAGGAGCCGTTCAAGTATTGTGTAAGTTAGAGGGGGTCGGAGGATCATTGATTTGCCTATTTTTTATGGAAGGAGGAGGAGAATGAGGGGAGACAAAAATGAATGCATAAATGTTTTATGTAAGCACGGGGGTATTTGCTTACTATTGCTGACATGGGGTGTGAGGTTTTAATAATTGCAAAAAATCTGCTTACGTAATAGTTGAACGGCCCCTAAAGTAACAGTTATTTCTAAAGAATGAATTGTATGAGGTTGTTAATGCTTTTTTCCAGGTGGGAGGACGTAGGATCCCTAGAACTATGATGGAAGCTAATGTCCCAGTAGTTCCTCACTGGTTATGTAGACTATCATATGGAGACGCACTTACATCGAATATGTTTTGTGGAGGTCATTTCCTAATTGGAGGAGTTTCATCATGTCAGGTAACAAGTAATATATGTGTAAAATATTTAACTGTTAACCAATTTGGAATTAATGGAATCGGAAATGTCATAGCTTCTATATTAAAAATTTCTTCCAAGGGTGATTCTGGAGGTCCAGCAGTATTCAGAGGAACAGCATTTGGAATAGTATCGTTTGCAAGAGGATGTGCTCTACCTCTATCGCCTACAGTCTTCACTAATATTGCAAACTTACGGACGTGGGTCACACAAACCACTGGTGTTTGATGGTGGATTTTTACACTTTTATACTTTTACAAGAATTACCACTCATGTAACTTAATATTTTGTATTGTAAGCTATACGAACAAAGTTACAGGTAACAGTCAGTTTAAAATAAAATTATTTTAAGTTTTTGTCTATCTTATTTACCGTTTTTACATTGTTCTTAACAACTACTTTTGGCTTGGTGAAAATCTCTTAATTGTAAGACATACTGATACCTCTTCTACTCTTGGCTAAAATCTCCAATTGATTTGTCAAGGATGTAATAGTATTAATACCACCTAAGAAGCTATTCTTAAGGCTGAAGAGTTGGGTATAGGGCAAACTTCTTCTTGCTGCAGTATCATTTCAAGGTTGCCATGGCCCTGAAATACCACGAAAGTAACATACACTAAATTTAAAATCAAACGATCTTGTGAAAGTTCAAAACTAGCTGATAGTCTTCAAATGCGTGAACAGAGCTTCTCAATACATAGCTAAGAGCCATCTCGATTAAATTTTATTTTTTTAAAATTTTTTTAAAATTACCTTTTAAACAAATATAACTTCATCAGAACTGGTCTATTATATTATGCTATCTATTCTTAATTTAAAAAATATATTGTATTTCGTCCGTTTCGTATCCTGTACTAAAAGAAGAAATAAATAATATTTAAAATTTGAGTACTTCAAATAATCTTTTATACAATTTCTTATATTGGACAAATTATGTATTATTGTAGGTATACGAGACGTTTCTTGCCGGGTATGAATTCAAGGTACTTTCACCAATTTTCACCATCCAGTGGGGACTGGCTAATAAGACCAGACCCTTTTGGCGGCGGAAGCAAAATTACGGTAATCTGAAGTATTTTGAAACGTTTAAACAGGAAGTTCAGGTTAGGTATGGAAGATACTTGCAGGATCGTTTACATATATTCAAGAGCTCGGCTAAGAAAATATAATTTTTTTATTGAATTTACTAATAACATAACTATCAAACGTGAAAAAGGATCAACATAAAAAATATCTTAGTCCTCCACGTTTTTTTCAGCAAAAATCCCATCTTTGTATGTGATTAACAAAGTTTGCTAAAATGTGTTTGTACATTCAGGAGTTTTTAAATCATCGAAAAATAACATTATAATAATTTATGGAATTAACCTTATGTTTAATTAATTTTAACTACAGGAACTGTGATGAACCTTAATAAACAATTATTTAATTTGTTATTATTTTTTAGTTCATGTTAAAATAAAAGTTAAAATAAATTTTGTTTTATTTTATTTTTTACTATAACTTTTATAGAATCAAGGCAATTTATAAATTTTAAAATATACTAGCTGCGCCCAGCGGTTTCACCCGCTATACTTTGGATAATTCACTCTATTTCATTATAAATTATAGCCTATGTGTTATTCTGATGTGTAAGCTATATTATTGTAAAGTTTCACCAAAATCCTTTCAGTAGTTTTTGCATGAAAGAGTAACAAATATCCGCGTTTGTAATATTAGTTACATTGGAAAAAATACAAAAAAATAGATTTCGTGATTCGAGAATTTATTTCTTTTGTACTTGTACATAGTATGTAATAAATAATAAATATTATGTTAAACTGTTTGCTATGTGTTTTATATAATTTACATTTAATATGAATAGTGATCACAAAGCAGTGAATAGTGAAAAGCTTCACGTTTAAGTCGAGCGCGTTTTGCTCGTACGAGCTCTTTTGAACTCACAAATGCTACAATTTGTTGAAACACGCATTTTAAAGCGGTTTATACTCAAACATTTAACTAAATATATACATTTATATACTAAGTATGTTTAAAGCTTAATTATTAGTACGTTTTTTTAATATAGCATATGAGGGCACGGTAGTGTCACCGCCAAGGCGAGCGAACCTTTTCTCGAACCGCTATATGGTTTTTTAACCCTTATAAGTTTTGTTTGGATTACATCAGATCTACCAAATTCTCGGGATATTTTGTCAGTAGTGGACACATTAAACATATAAAGTTTCAATTGCATATCTTTTATACTTTAGATTTTATACATATTAAAAAAACCGATTTCGTAACTGACTCTCTGATGGTCAATAAAATTATTAGGGTACTTTCTACAATCCTAGACAGCTAAAGTTTGGTATATTTGTCGGGGATTTTAATGATAAGGAAGGAAGGAGGAGAGGGAAATATTGGAAAACACTACAAAGGGTACTTTTACAGAACTGATAAATAATTAAATATGATCTCTAAAAATTACGAGAGAAACTTAAGCAGTGCCTTGTACTTGTGACCAAGGTGTAGTCTTAAGGATATCTTTTAAGTGATCACAACACTTGCCATTAACTAGATAGAGGCGCTAACACAACACTGCACTTAACACTTCACTAGCACTATCTAGAGACTACCTCACTCCTTGAGAGACCCCGCAAGAGTAAGACTACAGGCAGACTGTCGAAGACATATAAAGGGTCGAGACTGTCAAACCGACGGAATTGACTACTACCCTTTTTTTTTTAACCCGGAGGAATCTGCTCACAGATACTTGCCTCATAACATTCCCAAGTGGGGACTTGGGAATGTTATGCAGGGTTGGTGTGACTGCCTCTGAAGGAGACAGCCCAAACACTGCTTCGGAAGGAGGCAGCCCGACCCTCTAAACCATCCGGGGTGTTCCACTCTCCTGCTATAGGGACGAGGCCACGGGAAATTGAAAAGTACTTCCGCGACCCCGTCAGAAGTGACTACTACCTTAGTCCAACTTCATAGATAGCGATGACGATTCGATTATTCGATAATCTTTTACTATTCTCCGAAATATTATTAGAAAGAACTTTTTAGAAATTAGGAAAAATTAATATCTGTGTTAATAAAATACGTGCATGCGCAATCCCATTAATGCTGCGGTTCCAGTGAACATCGGTTTCTTGCTCAGGGTGTACTGAAACCGCCGCATTCTTGTCTTCGCTTCCCCTCCTCGCTATATCTTCGAGGCGGCAACGCATGTCCATGGGCGATGTAGGCCACTTTCCATCAGGTGGACTGTCTGCTCGTTTGTCCCTTATCTATAAAAAAGTTAGGAACATTAGTAATAGATACCATATTTCATATCATTTTTCAAAAGATCTTTCACCCCTTTTATCTGTAACTGTTTTAATCCATTTCCATTCTTTTCGTCACTAAATAAGTATTAATTAATAAATATAAGCGAGATTCCATATTTGACATAATTTCGGTGTTTTGTTATTTATGTGAGAATTAATTCAAAGGAAACTATTACCTTCTTGCCTCCTCTTATCATTCTTTTCTGATTGATTATCATCCTTTCATTGTTAACATTTATTATTTAATAGATTAATATTGTCTATGATTTAGTTGTCGTTGTTTTTCTTTATATCAATTTTAAATAAACGATAACCTTTTCCTTTTTTTACCACTTCTGCCATTAGTCCATTCATCTCCGTCTTTATTTCATTCTTAATATGCTTCATCTGGAATTTTCTACCTTTAAATAACAATACCTTCTTTACAGGTATACGAGATGTTCCTTATCGGGTACCAGTTCAAGGTACTCTCACCAATCTTCACCATCCACTGGGGTCTGCAAGCGCGAAGAACCCGACCCTTATGGCGGGAGAAGCAGAACCAAAAGAACCGCAAGCACTTCGAAACCTTCAAGCGGGAATTATACGCCAGGTACAGGAGGGATCCTCTCCATCTGCTGAAGAGACCTCAGCAGGCCAAGAAGACATAGGCATCGCAAGGCCGCGCTACGTTTGCCGGCCTTCTAATCAACTTTTCGATACTTTTGAAGTTATTCTGACGAACGATAACCGTTTTAAATTAAACTTCAAACAAAGTGCAAGTGAAGTGAAATTGAGATTTAACGAGATTTAGTAATTATAGGATTTTTATTAAGTGTCATGATAGTTTCCAGTGCAAATGTCCAAAACATGCGATCTAGAGAAGCAAATTAAAAAAAAAAGTTTTGCGTCAACGCGATTTTTATTGCAAAAAGCCATGCTCTTCTGTTTTTTGTTAAAAATAGGAATAAACAATTGTTTCTTGCATTTAATGACTTGACGCTACATAAGTTATATAAAAGCTTAATAATAATAAAACAGAAGAAGAAGAATATCAGAGAAGATATGATGTCTATAGCTAACTTTGTGAGATTTTGAGAGAATTAACATACTTATGCACTCAGTGCGCTTTACGCATACTCCACTTTTTTTAATGTAATAAAGCTTGGATAAACCAATAATTGAATTACATAAAATCATTAATTATGAAAATACATTTTTAATTTTTTTTGTAAATAGAAAATTAACTTTATCTATTTAATGGGAAGAAAAAGTTTTACAATGGTAGTTAAATGTATAGAATAAGTATTTAATTGTTTTTACAAAACAAGTTAATGTGTTATCATTAACTAATAATATAACAAAAATTAGTAAAGATTTCTGAAATCTGTTACAAAAATTCTTTATAATGAAATCATGTTTAATTTAATAAAAGCGATGTACTGGCAACATTTATAACAATGCGGGAGAGTAGTACAGTATAAAATTGTGTAAAAAAAATTGTTAACAATAAGATTTTTATATTAAATTCTATTCAGGTTAGATATAATGAAGCCTCTAAGGCCTAATAGACTAGGCGACCTTGACACAAACTTGTTCAGTTTTTTTGTTATATATAATGAAAAGAATTCACTTATTATAAACTAAAAAATGATTTCTGTATTAAATAAGCAAAAAACTAACTCTTTTGTTTAGGCTGCGTTTGCACCAAAAATGTGAAAACCAAGTTCTGCTATAAATTGTCTTTAAAGTACAAACTTGACTGACACTATAAATTTAATTATAAAACACAAAGTTAATGATATCATAAATTATAATTCAGCTATGATTTGGCGCAGTCGGTAAGATAGAGCACTCATAGATCAAGACAAGACGGCAGAGTGTCAAAGCCAAGTGAAGAGGCGCAGCTGACGTAGGTATATTTATTATTCTTACCAGACTCACTCTGATAAAAATTAATCTGACAAACTCCCAATTTATAGGTGATATCATACATTTATAATATAAAGCTTATTGTGACTTGGCGTAGACGGTAAGAACAGGGAATTTATAGACTATTCTTACCAAGCTCACTCACATGAAAATTGGACAAATATAATCATAAAAATTATATGTCAAATATGATTTGGTCTAATCAGTAAAAATATAACTCCCAATATATGTGCGATCCCTCGTAACATCTGTAAATTATAGCTCAATGTGAACTGGCGCAAACGGTAAGACGGTAAGATTGTGAGTAAAATGAATGAAAAAGACTACCACACTATCCTAAAATTTATAAATTATACTTTAAATTATTATTTGGCGCAGTCGGTAAGAACAAATTACGTAAACATTATTCTTCTTTATGAAAAAGTGAAAAAATAAAACTTCCATGGTGTCATAAAATTCATTTTTTATAATTTAACCAGAGAACTGAGTGATGCCTCTGTTTGGTATACTCGTTGAAACAGTGATTTGGCGCAGTCGGTAAGAGCAAGGACGCATAGATATTGTTATTACTAGACTATTACGGAAGTGGCAAAATTAAAATAAGTATAATATAATGAGATTAGAAAATAACTTGTATTTTGGCGCAGACGGTAAGAATACATTAGTTAAGAATTAAATGTTTTTTTTATATTACAATGATTGTTAACTATTTATTTGTTATTAAAATATGTAGTTATAAGGTTGTTCTGGATATAAACGCACAAAACGTTTTTTATTAGTTGGATTATACTACAGATGCTGTCTTCATAAAAATGTCATGGAAAAGTGTCCGAAGTCTTTTTCTAACAGTTGAACTATTAAATTAAATAACAAGGACATATGTACTTTTTACATTTTGGAACTCTTGCCTCGGACACTTTTAAGCGTTGCGTTGATTTACAATTATTATTATACGGATATATATATTCTCATTGGAGTAGAGGCGGTTTGTGTAATATACATTTATCTCAGCGAAGCGATTGTTATTTAACTTAGTTTTTTTTAGACTTTTTTTATTTAACTCATAACTGTTGTACAGCAATAACATTGTAATATTTTTGTAAGTGTCTTAGAGTAAGTAGTTTAATTTTGTAAATGTATTTGATTATGTAAATTGCACATTAATGTACAAAATGTATGTATGTGACGTCATAGAAAAAGTCGGTGACGTATGCTAGTCAAACTTCCCTTCTCCATCCCAATAATAGACATGTGGAGGAATACCTAAATATTTAAAATTATTAGTCTATCTTTGAATTTTGTCATTTTTGACATGACGTCACGCCTAAGTAAATGTGCATTGTACTGTATTGCTCAACATACAAAGGTAAATCTACTGACTGTTATTTAAGCTAGCTAACATGATTAATTTTAAGTGACACCAATGTGGGATCACGGTAAAATAGGATCTCAAATCGTATGTTATCCTAATTAATATAGTTTCCAGTCTCTGGACTCATTTAGGGAGCACGCAAGAGCAACAAATGTGATCCAGACTGTAAGTTTTACCGTGACCCCACAATGGTGTCACTATTTTTATACGATAAAACACTTTCCGCTCTCATTTCACTGAGTGAGGTGATATCTTATTATCAATCTATATAATCATTCACCTAGCCACAAGAATACAAGAATCATCTAAACTGGTTCAGTGTTTATTGTTAGATAATCCTAGTTTTGAAGAGAAAGGTGGTAGGAGTAGAGGGAACGGATATGTATACAGAAACTTGGCCTAGTGGAGAAAGGGATAGAAAATAGCTAATTCGAATTTAGGATAGTTTAAATATTGTGATTTCGCATGTAAGTGTTTCTATTTGTTGATTGCACAATATTATTTATTAGAATATATTATTATATATTCGAATTGTGTCAGAATTTTATTAAACTCACGCATTTAATAAAAGTTTTATTTATTAAACTATCCTTGTCGCGTATCCTTTGGGGGCGTTCAATTTTAGTGACACGGATGTCATTTGATCATGTCGGGGGTCTGGATGATGATTAAGTCAGCGATATAAAAGTAAACATGCTTATCGAAACGTGAATCCTGCTCAGAATGAGAAGGGAGAAAAATGGATCCATCAATGTTTAAGTAAGCATGGGACCTCCCTCCATTAGAGATTTGCTTACTTTTGCGGTCATGCCCCATCCTCTTTCAATTATGATAGTTCCTAGTTTTTTATTTCTTAATGAAGTCGCTTCAAAACGGATTTAGTAATTTAAAATACAAATCCTAAATATGAAATAAAAACACACACAACAATATTTGGATATGGTTTAAATAAGTCCTGTATCAAAGAGTAACATTATTGTCAATTCTACTAGCAATATGTCCGTGAACCCAGTCCCATATAACTGGATAGGAGAGGCGAGTGTATACCCCGGGGAAGTTGCCCCGCGCGCAGCCCAGCCCCCAGGACACCACGCCGATGAGGACCCCTGCACTTACTATGGGGCCTCCACTATCACCCTACAAGAGATAGGTTTATTTGAGTTATTATTTCTTGGTGGAGCCATATGTACTTTTAATCAAGTTTTCTTCCGTATTTGGTTAAAAGATTAAAAAAAATATAGTCTAACATCAAAGTATCGACGACCAAAGTTTCAATTTGGTTGCTTCGTGTTTAAAATTATTTGTTCATTTAAAGATTTCATGAAATTTAAATTATATTTAATAGATTCTTTTCATCTTATGGGCTATTTAAAGCCTAATGAAGCATTAATTTAACCAAAGAATCTACAACCTCTACAGTTTTAAAATGCTTCAATGTTAGAACAATTTTCATAAAAAAGATATAATCATGTTAAATATGCACCTGACAGGCGTCAGGAGAGGGCTGACTGAAGGATCCTGCGCAGAACATGGAGGCTGGGTCTATGGGGTTCCTGTCCAGACCTGAATGACGACACAGCTTCATTGCTATCGTCTTCACTGTTGAAGACTGCAAGAATGTAGCGCTAGGTCCACCTTCCTGAAAATATGACGAATAAGTTAAGGCGGTCTTGGTTTGGCCCTACTTCTACCGAAAAACTAACCAAACTCTTTTGATTTAAGCAGTCATACATTCATTATCACTGTTTGCGATTGAATTTTACCGTGACCCCACATTGGTGTCACAGGGCTGTAAGTGTACTAGAAATATTTTAACGAAAATATATTTTTTTCTGAACTTTTTAGGGTCAATTTAAATATTCATCTTTGTAAATGTATTATGTATATTATGGAAGTAAAAACTGTAGGCAAGTTCGTCAAACTGTTTTACAAGTATACTTAACTAAAAATAAAATAGCAAAATCGTAAGAATTTTATGGAATTAGAATAGTGCCGGTAGAAGTAGTTCGCAGTACGCAGCTGCTGTTTCAGTTTCATAAACTTTTTTTGTAATAATAAATAACATGAAAACTGACAAATCTAGGTTAAGCGCTCGCGGCGTTTCGGAGAATTTCATTACAAATTATTATAATTGTACTAGCTGTGCCCCGCGGGCTTACATACTAGTATAATAGCGTGTCGCTCTTTTCAAAGATTTATTCAGTATACATTCCTATAGAAAAGAAGAGGAGAAGTTCGGCTTAAATACAGTATTCGGCATATCTTCAAAATGTCAAAATGTCTTCAAAATGTTCTACTTCAGAATATTATAATAACTTATTTTACTATATAATAATTTATAATATGGATATTTTATTTACTATTACAGTATAAGACTTACTTCAAAGTATTATTTAATTTAATTAATATATAAAAACGACATTGCAGAAAACCCGCAATGAAAGTACCAAGTAATTCCTCTGAGAATTTTTTCTACTTAGAGGGTAAAAATTCGGAAACAGTGACAGTCTCCCTGGAGAGTAAGGGTCTATAGATGTGGAATTTCCTTGTCACCTATACATTATAATACAGGTCGTAATGTACATGTTTTTTGTCATCTTTTGTATGTTATATACATTGAAATATGTATAATATGTAGGCTACTATGTTTTTCTGAAAAAAAAACCTATTAATCCTGCATTATAATAATAAAATATAATTTTTAAACGCCTTTTTAAACAATATTAGTTCCATGAGTTTCTAACATATAACAGTGTAAGTTTTTTTCATACAACACTTCATATCCTTTGTTATTTAGGTTGGCCCTATTCTCTTACCCTTAGTTTCCCCCATCCAGACACAATGGCAGCCTGGTCTGCAGGTAACCGAGTTTCCTTCCCCACAATGCCGATGGGCAACACCCTGGCGGAGAAGCGGAGAGGAGAGTATAACTTGACGAGGCCAACATCGTTCACTTTGGTGTTCCTGACATATTGGGGATGCACGTATGACTCTTTAACGTCATACATTTCACCTCCGTGGGTCTTCCATGAGGATCCGAGGCGTACGCTCAACTCGCTGGCTTTGGGTCTGTAGGAAGTAATAATTTGTACATTTGTTAAAATTTCCAAATGATGGTTTGGGTTGCGTAGAGTAAGGTTAAGTTCCATCCATGCTTTAATAAGGTAAGTTTTTTGTAAAACTAGTAACCCTCTTACTTTCTCTACTATATTATGTATGTATTATACATATACACCTTCCTCTTGAATCACTCTATCTATTAAAAAAAACCGCATCAAAATCCGTTTCGTAGTTTTAAAGATATAAGCATACAAAGGGACAGATAGTGAAGAGTGGGGTCCGATCGAGGTCTAGAATTATGCACTGTCTAGAGAAGAATTAACTGAGTCTAAGATGGAGAACAGAAAGTATGTCTAGATGTGAATAATTCTGCCTAGACTAGAATAAAGTCTATTAAAGTCAGAGTAATGACAGTCTAGAGTAGAGTAAGCTCAGTAGACGGAAAGTAAAGCCGCGGAGGGTAGATTAGGTTCTTTTTGGGGTAGAGCAAGATGTCTCTAAGGGCATAGTAATAATACTTTAGGATAGAGAATGCTTGGTTTAAAACAAATAAGATTGTTTAGGATACGTTACGTTGAGACTTTAGTTATTAATCTCTATTACGCTGTTTTAAAATATTATTTGATTTCTATCGCCTATCTTGTAATAATTTGTAATTTTCTCTGATATTACCTTGACTCCGTGAACTATGATTTTTTTAAATAGAAATATAATAAACAATATTAATTATTTCAAAAGTATTCAAGGTCCAGTTATTGTTAGAATTGCCTCATTCTTTATATCTGATATAATAGAGTTGACGATAAGATTTAGAAATCTTTATGATTGACAACATTCTAAAAATATTAAGTACTGAAAAAAATACCATTTCTTTAATTATCTGTCCAATTTTTAAAAAAAGTTACTTAGATTTTTTGTGCTTTCGTTTCGGAGAAAAAAAATACTGACTAATATTATGCCTTATTTGTTAAAGTAGGCATATCACATTTATGTGTATATATGACGTCATTTGGCGCTTACGTCTTTTTAGAATAGATTGAATTTCAAAATCGATTTCAACCATTACCGAGCTCACATTTTGAAAAAATAAAAAATACATGTCCATTTATTTTTCTTCTAGTTTCATATAACCTAATAATACAGATATTTAAAAAATATAAAATGTTATCGGTATCATTTTAATTAGTCAATATAACTTTATTTAATCATGATATTGTTAAATGTATAATACTTCTAGTATTTCCATTTTCAGTTTAATGAAAAATAAACTGTTTACCGAGAAAATAATCATACACATTCTACGAGAGCTCTTTAAAATAATATGAAGAGTATCTGAAAAATGTTTTTACTTCCACTATATTTTTAACAAATATTTAGGAATCGATACAAAAAAGCTTTTTTTTGATATTTAATTTTTTTTAAAAGGTTAAGTTAACCTGGAATATTTGTATGTATTTTTGGATCAAATCTAGCATTTGAATTTTAGAGCATGCAATTGAGTCACAATTAGATCAATTGCCAATGTATGGTTGTGACGTCATTCTACCCGTAAACGGTCGAAGATGGTAATTTGATATTTCCGAATTATTATCCTTCCCCCCGGACCTTGGAAGAGTACAGACGTGTGTGTTATAGTAGTATTTTTGTTAAAATTAACTACGAAATTAGCTTACGAAAAATAGGAGATCAGAAACGCGAAGAGATTACTGATCGTAACTGGCTTAGAGTGAGACGAATATACTACCTGGCGTTGCTAATACTTATATGTGAGTTACTATACACTTAATCACACTAACACAACCGCATATTGCCTTCACCTTAGCAGAAATAAAGACCAACTTATGATAAAACTTTAAAGAAGAAAAGAAACAGATTCATTTTGTTTGCTACGTTTCCAGTAGAGGTCAACATAAACTGGACGGAAGTATGTAGACGTCGAATTTTGACCAAGTTTACTGACCTCTCCGCTTGTAATCGCTAGTTACTATTTGTGGTCATTTCTTATTAGCTTATGATATCCTGGTACTTTAGCTGACAGACGGTGCATAATGCCTCTCAAACGTACTCCCCCCGCCTCTCCTGTACCTACGATATCAGAACCAAAACAAAAGCAGGCGGCTGGGAATAGTGACCGTTCTTTGCAGCACTGTGAATCAGCTCCGGACCTTCCCTCACTCTTGCTCAACATCACAGAACGTAAAAAGAGAAAGCATGAAGGTGTAGGCCATGATATCACGACTTCACTGAGCGAAATGTTTGCAAATTTCTCAAGACAGCAGGAGAATCGGTTCGACGAATTAAATAACAGTATTATTCTTAATTTAAAGGAACAAAATGAGGAATTAAAGAAAAGTGTTGAAATAATGTCAAGTAAATTCGACGAAATTCTGTCTCGTGTCTCACGACTAGAATCAGAAAAATTACAAGACAAAAAAATCATTCAAATGCTGGAAGAAAAAATAGAGAATATAGAACGAAAATCAAAATGTGCGGGTATCGAATTACGTAATATACCTAAGAGTAATGGAGAGTCTAAGGAAAATCTATCAGTAATAGTAAAAAATGTTGGGAAACTAATGGATCTGGCTATTGCTGACTCAGACATTAGGGATATATACAGAACCACCTCTAAAGATGCATCTAATCCTATTGTTGTCGAGTTGAACAATGTCATCATGAAGGAAAAGCTTATTGGGGGCGTCAAAAAATTTAATAAACTGAAGACTAAGGGAGATAAATTAAATACAACACATCTAAATTTCTCACAACAGAAGAAACCAATATATATCTCTGAAACTTTGACCCACAATACTCAAAAACTTTTCTATCAGGCCAGGAACTACTCTAAATCTCACAACTATATGTTCTGCTGGACGTCCAGAGGCATCATTTACCTGCGGAAAGACGAAAAATCCCCACAAATTAGAGTTAGCAATGAAATAGATATCGAAAAGCTAGGAAAAACGCTATGACTAGATTTAAGTAATATTTTTAGAGTCTCTTTTTTGTTAATGTCTTTATATTATATACAATCAGTTATTGCACACATCACTTATTTAACTTTACAAAATTCATATACACAATTTCTATATACAGATACACTTACACACTTTTCACATTCACATATATACAGTAATAATAACTTTCATATTTTAAAAAATCATAGTTATTTGCTGGTTACCGTCCTAAGACGCAAAAACTATTTAATCAAATTTTCAACTTATTATCATAATGATTAATAACTCTAATGATATTTGTGATGATTTGGATGATTTTACTGTGTCTAAATCGATGGCATGCACGGTAGAAGAATTTGATAAACTTAATTTGGGAAGCTTTAATATCATAACGCAAAACATAAGAAGTATAAACTGTAATATCCATGATTTCGAAACTTTTTTGGCCAGGATTAGTGTTAATTTTGACATTATGGTACTAACAGAATGTTGGTTATTGAACAAAATTTCTATACCTTTTTTAAATGGTTACACCTCGTTTAGCAGTAAAAACAATAATAATCAAAATGAGGGTGTTGTGGCATATATAAGAGAACAATTGACATGTAGCGTGGAAGAACCCACTTTTCAAGATGGGAATTGTATTGTAATAAAATTAAAAGATATTATTATCATCGCAATATATCGCTCCCCATCCTACAAAAATATAGATAATTTTCTATGTTCTTTAGATTCATTATTAAAAAATTACTTATCTTACAAAAATATAGTGGTTATTGGTAATATTAATGTCGATATAATCAATGAAAGGTTAGATCTGTCTTCATTAAAATACCTCAACTTAGCAGCTTGCCATGGTCTACTACCAGCCCATAGTTTAGTAACACGTGATCAGACGGGGTCCTGCGTTGATCACGTACTGCTCAAAACTAAAAGTTCCGCGATGTCATTTGTTCTAGAGACTGCAATTACGGATCACAAACCGGTAATCCTCTCTATGAAACTTAAAATTCCTCTTGTCTACGCTAAACGAACACTTAAAAAGATTAACTTCGACAAATTGATTTTAGATCTTCAAACCATTGATTTGACACCTATTTACACATCTTTAGATCCTAATTATTCTATACAATATTTAACTGATACTGTCAAATCAGCCATACAAAATTTTTACCATTTGGTATTACCAAAAATATAGTACTATCCTCGAGGAAAAAAATAATTAAGCCTTGGATCACGCCTGGTCTTCTTAGATGCATACGCAATAGAGATAAATTGCATCGGAAGGCCAGACGTTCTCCAGAAAACGAAATTATCCAAATTACTTACAAACGCTACAGAAACTTCTGCAATTCACTTTTAAAGAAACACAAACGTAACTATGATAAAGAACAGGTGTTAATGGCTAAGAAAGATAACAAAAAGTTATGGACTGTTCTTAAAGACATTATTAACTCTCCAAAAAAGATTGGGTATAAGAAAGAATTGTTACACATAAAAAACTCACCACAATTATCAGTGGACTACATAAATGATTATTTCATAAATGTGGGTAAGAAATTAGCTCAGACCTTTGATATAGTAAAGGATGTTGACACAAAAACTGATAATACCACGAACATAGCCAAATCTTTTGTTCTCACAAATACAGATGAAGAAGAAATTAAAAATATTATATTTAATCTAAAATCTGATTCTGCTGTAGGTTGGGATGAAATTCCAAATAAATTAATCAAACACCTACATTATATATTGACACCGCCTTTAACATTATATTTAATGGCTGTATAGACATTGGTGTTTTTCCAAAAGTATTAAAAAAATCGGAGGTGCGGCCAATTTTTAAAAGCGGTGACTGTAAAATTATAAGTAATTACAGGCCAATATCTATATTGCCATCATTCTCCAAAATATTTGAAAAATTAATTAACAAGAGATTAACGGACTATTTAGAAAAGAATAAACTGTTATCTCCAAACCAATTTGGTTTCAGGCGCAACAAATCCACTAATGAGGCGGTACATACATTAACGGATTTTATATCTTCAAATTTAGATGAAGGTCAAAAAGTCATATGTATATTTCTGGACCTTGCCAAAGCGTTTGACACAGTGTCAACATCCATACTATTAAATAAACTGGATAGGATTGGTGTAAGGGGCAACCAACATAAGCTTTTCTGTGACTATCTTTCACAAAGGTACCAAAGCGTGAAAGTTGATTCTTATATCAGTACAGAACAACTAGTTTCACATGGAGTGCCACAGGGTAGCATACTAGGACCGACTCTTTTTCTCATCTACATAGATCTACTAACTCAAATAAATCTAAAACACGGTCAAATCATATCATATGCTGATGACACCGCACTGTTATTTGCAGCTGATACTTGGCCAGCAGTTTTTGAATATGCCCAAATGGGATACAACCAAGTTACTGATTGGCTTCGTAAAAATATTCTCTCTCTCAATATAGATAAAACTAGATATATTACTTTCTCTATACGTAAATCTTGGGATAAGTATAAACAACATATTTTAACTTCTCATTCTTGCACACAAAGTACTATTAAAAATTGTAACTGTCCAATTCTAGAACGAGTAAGTACTATAAAATACTTAGGCGTAACTTTAGACAGTAATCTAAATTTTAAGCAACACATTAACTTACTAAGTAGTAGAATCAATAAAATGATTTATATTTTCAAAAACTTAAGAAACGTAGTTGAACCGGATATGTTAAAGAGGATCTATATCACATTGTGCCAGTCAGTAATCACCTATTGCATATCTTCTTGGGGGGGAGCCGGGAAAACGACAATGAAAAAGCTTGAAGTGGCACAGAGAGCAATCCTAAAAGTAGCTAATTTCAAACCATTTTTGTATTCTACATCATTATTGTATCGTGAATGTAAAGTACTTACCGTGAGGCAACTTTTCATATTGAGTGTCCTAATAAAACAGCATAGCGACCTTCCTTATGATCCGGTAGTATTGCATAAGAGGAGAAAACATACCGTCACACAAATTCCTCGCGGTCTTAATACTGCATTCATGAGGAAATTCTATAAGTTTCTTGGACCTCATTTATACAATAAAATTAATGAAATCATAGATATTTATAAAGAAAATAAAATAAGTTGCAAAAATAAGGCAATGTCTTACCTGCTTAATTTGTCATATGACAATACGGAAGATCTTCTTAGTATAACAAAATAAAAGCACATATTAGTATTATATATTTAATTTGATTATTTCACTTATACCTAATTTAACATCACTTTCACTCACAGACTTCACATGATACACACCCTCTCTATGCACACAAATATAAAAACGCATGCTCACATACATATGTACACACACGCACACACACACATACACACACACACATATTTGCTTTCAACAAGAGAGGTGCACATTCAGTTATTTTAATCAATATAATTAGATGTAGGTATTTCTTTGTTTTAAATAAAAAATATAGCTAAATTATACTATAGCCATAAATTGTAATGTACATATTCCGAGGGGTTAAGGCGCCGTTAGCAGAACCACAGGTATTCCTAGCTCAGCAGCGGATGCTTCTATACTTTTAAATTGGAAAGAAGAATGGCTTATTGTTAATTTTAACTTTAAAACTTTATGTAACTTCTTTTGGTAAATAAATTATTATTATTTATTATTTATTATTATTTTATACAGAAGAAATATTGAGCAGTAATATTCAAAAGTTTAAAGATGTTTTATAGATTGCAAAACTCTCACCTACACTGCTCGATCTTAATAGTTAAGATAACTTAACATTTAAGTTACATAATACATATATATACATACAAATATATACATACATACATGTAAATTTTATATCATATATATAATATATAAAGCTGAAGAATTTGTATGTATGAACGCGCTAATCTCAGGAACTACTGGTCCGATTTGAAAAATTCTTTCATTGTTCGTATCATCACGCTACGACCCATAGGAGCGGAGCATTACGCGGACAAAGTCGTATGGTTCGACTAGTAATATATATAAGGCAAAATAACATAGTGTTTCTAGCTGTTAAAAATAAATATTTGGATGTAATGAAACATGAAAACAGTAGATTGACATACAATGTAAGGAAAGGGAAACAGATGTCCCGTATATTCGAAGATGTCCTATTGGCTGGAAACAAGCAACCATTCGCAGAAAACGTATCGTTTTCGAAGTATGCGATAATAAATTTCTTCAGAGCCGTCGTAAAGAGTCCTACCTACGTCGGAGGACGGAATACGGAACAGTGGAGTGGCTGATGGATGTATACAAACAGTTATGCACATATGAACATATTTACTAGTAGACCTGCTCTCCCTTCGTTGAGGTGTATTCAAACTGTTCACTCATTCACTAATTTATTCATCCTTAAGGCAGACTACCACGAAAAAGTCTTTTTATTTTTTATTTTTTCACACGCACACACACATATGAAGATGTAACTAAATCGGACTAAAAAGCTGTATTTACTTATTTATCTTCATTTCTTCTCTTATACTACATGTAAATAGCATTAAGTTATCCAATGTAAAAAACTGTTGTAATGGAAGAGGGAGACCTCCTGACACATGTATTGTCATACTTACTAGGAGGTCTCAACCTTTATATGTTAAAATGTATATCTGGAAACATTTTTTCATTTCATTTTCAATTTTCAGTCTATGACACTCACAATAATGCAGCTTTCTATTGGTAAAAGAATTTTCAAAATTCGTTCAGTAGATCCAGAGATTACCCCCTACATCCTTGCAAACTCTACCTCTCTATAATATTAATATTAGTTATTTAGGAACAACAATAACATGCATACAAATTGTAACGTAGATTTTTGTCATACAATTTAACCCGGTAAGTGGCAGGTTGGGCGTAATTCACCCAGCCTGTTCTAATTTCCGAGATAATTTGAAAACTAATCGATGAAATGGGATGTGCTCACTTCTCAGAAGCTGCCCGAAGAGTGGTCAAAAAATTTTGGTTGTAAGGGCTTAGACTGTTGACCCTTCACTATGTATTTAACACGTGATAAAGTCAGAGCGGGAAAATTCTATGACTTGAATGTTAAAAAATTTAAATGAATTTTTTGATCGATTTTTAATTTTTTTATCATTCTGATGACCTGTCATTTTATAAATAAATGGACGGTTCAATTTTATTATATATAAACAAAGCAATTATAAATATTTCATATAAAAGATTAATTGATTCCATGGGTTAATTTTACCCAGCTTACGCTACGTGTTATGAAAAACTATCTTCGTGTTATTTTAAGCTTATAACTGTTAGGAGTAATGGGACTACATTTACATTCTGTGAAATAAAATTGCAAATTGTATTTAGACGGTTTGCTCTACAATTGTAAAAGTCGTCTCCAAACTTCCCCTAGTATTCAGTGGAAAAAAATATATGCCGTGTTTCTCCCACCCTCGAGGCGATTGCTGTTTTGCATCGGAAAAAATACTATTCACCCTCGAGGATAAATTGAAATTGTGGAAGGCTGCAATTCACGAGGGAAAGAATGTTCGGTTTAAATTCACGCTGAGGACAATACTGACGGACTGACGGCCGTGTCGCATTGGTCGCCATCAAATTTGTTCATGTCGCACTTATTGGACTTTAATTCCAACATGAACAACATGTATGATTTTTTTTGGACACAAATAGTATTCGCAGGTAGTTAATTTTATCTTAACTTACGTTCAGGTAAGACAGAGCTAACTGTGATATCGCGCAGTACAAATTAAAGAGAGACAAATAGTGTAGTGTTGCTTGATGGCGTGGTGCTAGGACTCCGTTATCAAGCACGTGAGTAATATACTTTATTATTTTCATATTTGGTAGTGAGGTCGAGTGGTGATAATGAAAGTTTACGGTTATGAAAGACGTCTTTAAACGTGCTCCTGGTCTCAAGACCCAATATCTGTTTTTTTTTTGAAAGATTACTAGCAGTATGGGTCACATACTACTAGTATTCCCTTTACCCCTCCTAGTAAGCTTGCAAGCTTGTGTCAGGAGTGGGCCACGCCAGTAGTCCAATGTCCGGGATTTGAACCCACGACTTATCTATCGTGAATCCAACTTCCGAACCACTGAGCTACTGACACTTCAATTGAAGGAAGGAGTAAAGTAATTTCGAAAGCTGAACATTCCGGACATATTTTAGTTCACTGAAAAATCATCAGAACAGTAACAACCATAACTTCTACGTCAGACATTTTTCACTCGTGGAAATATTGAAATATTCATTTCTATTGAAAGATTGGTTTGAAGGTGGGATTTCAATAAAAATGAGATCGAATGTCTGTACGTATTAGATATTTAATAAAATTCAATATGGAGAATCTTAACAACAATAGGAGCCAAATAATAATTTTGAACGAAAGGAAATTGGATAGGATTTTCATATTTATATTGCAGATCACTTTACCTGTACAACAAGCTACGTTGGGATTGTGACGATAATACTTGATACGGAACTAGAGCCCAATCTTACATGCTAAATTTACCAGTACACAGATCTTTTTTGTGATCTGAGTGAGACATGAACACAGGTTTTATATGGTTTTCATACATATTTTTTTAATTTTATACAAATTACAACTTGCAACTACATCATATACATACATTTATTATTATTATTTCAATCATACGTACGTATAAGCTAAAAAAGCTAAAGCTAAATAATTTAATGTAATTAAATATAGTGATTTAACTAAATTATTGTAATGTATATTTAAACCTTCAGCTCACATCGCGCTTCGCTCAGCATATAAGGAAATCACTGAAAATCAGTCGGGGGATACTCTCCTTCCCCATACAATACTGAGTGGTTATCCCATTGACAGACGCCGAAGTATATTTTATTTTATTACTTATTATATATTGTATCAATAGATAATAAGGTCTGTTAATAAAGCATGTCTTTCTTTCTTTAGATCTATTTTAAAATATCTTTGTTTTACTAAATTGAATGCAAAGAAAAAAGCAATTGACATTAGTTAGCCACACCGTTGATAACTTTATATTCGCTTTTATTTTGTTATTATGGCTGTTCAGTCGTATTTTTTTTAATTAAAACTATAGTTGTGTTAAAGAATTTGATAGAACTAACCGCAACAAACAATGTGCAGCAGAAAGTAACCAAATAGCTGTGATGACTGATCCACCACATATTGGATACGTCTTCTCCCTTAGCGAGACCTGCCACGGGACAGCAGCTATGGATGTGTTTACTCCTGAGACTATCCGACGCGTTGAGTCTAATCATTTAGAAAATGTTGATTTGTTTTGTATTAAACATAGCCGAAAATAACTTCGTCTAAACTATCCGTAACGTAACGTAGTTGTGTTTAATTGCTTACCTTTTCTCGTAGGCACTGAATGAGCTGAAAAATATAAAAAGGGAATAAATTTTAATTTTTAAAGGACTTTAAATTCGTAAGTCGTTACATATTAAAATAGTAATGATCAAGACAAAATAAAAATGACATGGAATATCATCAATTGGGAAACTGGAAGAGTCAGAGTTCGTAACTTCAAGTATAATCTCATTTATAATAACCTTAATATTAATATTGATCAGGAAGTTACACCCGTGTTTGAAAAATATTTTTCTGACATTCCAATCTCAACAACTTATTCTCTCATTTCGTCTACCAGCGTTGCTGAATCATAATTGCTAAGTGTTAAAAAATTGTGATGTATTGCTTTAGTACTGTAGATATAATTAAAACATTCAAAACCCTAGATATGAAGAAAACTGCTGATATTTGGGGTATTTCTGTTAAAATAATTAACTCCATTCGATGCCATCGCACCGTATCTAGCTTTGTCAATACCTGTATTACACGTGGCGTGTTTCCTGACCTTATGAAGCATAGCAAAGTAACGCCTGTATTCAAATCTGGATGTATAAGTGACCCAAATAATTTTCGACCCATCTTAGTATTGCCAACGCTTAGTGAAATTTTTGAAATATTAATTCATTTTAATTCACATAGACTTCTTCATGTGAAACAATTTGGTTTTACTGAGGGTTGTTCAACAACGGATGCTGATGTCCAATTAATTAAAAATATCTTCGAGGCCTGGGAGCAATCACAGAATGCACTTGGAATATTCTGTGACTTATCTAAGGCCTTCGATTGTGTACAACATGTAACTCTGGTCAGAAAGCTACGCCACTATGGCATCAAATGAACTGCGCTCGACCTTATGAACTCCTATCTAAACAATAGAGTTCAAAGGGTTGACGCGAATGGCAAGAGATCACCTGGGGCTCGTCTGGATTTGGGAGTCTCCCAAGGTCCTAGTTTTGGACCATTTCTCTTCCTCATTTATATTTAAAATGTAACGATATCAAACCAAATATGACGAAGTAAATAATGCTCTCTCTAATATTGTACATTGGTTCAGTGCTAATAATCTAATGTTAAATAGCAAGAAAACTAAATATATAAAATTTACGACATCTAATGTTAAAAAAATAGAGACTGGTGTATTAATAAATGAAGAGGAGTTGGAACCAGTGGAATCTACCATATTTTTGGGCATCACTGTTGGTTCTTATTTACAATGGGGCCTCCATATTATAGCTGCTTCCATAGTATACGTACGCAACGTACGTAAACACGATTTTTGTACTGCAGAAGAGGGTTATTCGCGCAATTAATGGACTCGGCCCTAAAATATCTTTAAGAGAAAAATTCAAAGAAAGTAATATATTGACTGTCTTCACAATACATTCTTGAAAATGTTATGTATGTAAATAAAGATAAAAATAAAATATTAATGATTTTATTATAAATAGTGCTAGTCTTGCGTGACATCAATACTAGGAACAAACACAAACTTGTTATTCCTACTACTCGATTGAGTAGAATTAGTAATTCTTTTGTTGAGCGATGTGTATGCTTTTACAACAGGATCCCAGAAAACGTTCAAAATTAGTCTATAGGAAAATTTAAAAAGTTAAAAAACGTTTTTGTGACAAAACTATTATAACGTTAAAGATTTTTTGGAATATGTCACGCCTTGGGAATGATGCCTTCCAGGCTTTCTCATTTTATAAAATATATTTATTATAAAAATTGGCATTTAAAAAAAAATCAAAGATAAAAAGTAAAGTACCAAAAGAAATAGTCCCGCTGAGTTTCTTGCGCCCATTCTTCTCAGGTGTGGGTTAGGTCGTTTCCGAAAGGGTGGTAGATTCCGACGTTCAACAAGAGAGTGTAAATTCCGATATTGAATAAAAAAAATTTGACATTTTGATTTGAATTGATTAACAGTAAATAATAATTTTTTTTTACAGCTAACAAGTTGGATGATATTAACGGTAAACTGATGAATTATACGTGATTGGGTTCAGCCAATAGAACTAATCGCTAATGATATGAATCATATACAGTGAATCCAACCGCTAACCGCAAGGTTTTGCTTCTCTCTCAGCACAACCCATACACTTCACTAACAATCACATCAACGCATTAGCAGAACAAGAGTCTTCAGAGTTGCCTATGTCGTATAATTTTTAATTTATTATTATTTATTACCCATCAACTCCTGCAGTAACTTCTCAAAGAGCGTCTTGTAAGTCGTCTGTACTTTGGTTTCATTTAAAAATTTCAGTATATTGTGTTTGTTTGTTTCAGCTTCAACTGCTAACTGAGAATAATCTATTTCAATCGTATGACTTTTTAATTCTTCTCCATTTCGTGTAGTTTCTCCATTTATAACTATGGTTGTTAAAATTATTGTGAAAATATTGAACATTTTAGATTTTGTAATATTGGAGTTTGTTTGTAACATTATCTTATTGTACATTTTTATGTCTTTTACAAGCGTAAAGTAAATAACCGTGATATTTGTCGAATCTTTCAATTATAAAATGTAAATATTGTTTGTGAGTTATTTAGTAAGTTAAATATTCAAAAATAAACTCATTTTAAAACCAAAATCAGTGTCAGCTAAAATATTTGTTTATTCCACACATTATACAATGCTCTCTTATTGGTACTCGATATTATCAATCGTCGCCTACTTTAAATACATTATTAAAGACTTTATTTTCAAAAGACGTCTTACTAATACTCTTTCAAAAATACTTTCATGTTCCAAAAAGTTACATTGATCATAATATTGGTGGGAAATGTTCTGATTGACCAAAAGAATAGCGCGCGCTGATGTTGAAATTAGAAGAAGTATTAATTGCCATACCACAAAATAAAGTCACGACACTTCTAACTATTACATGAGATTGTTGTTCGTAACGTAGTATTAATCACAACCCAAAAAAATGATAGTCACTTCTATGAACTCTCTTCTTTTTTTGCTATACAGAATGTCGCAAATGAAGAACAGAGCGCATCTTAAACAAGAAAGTTTAACGCAAATAAAGCAACTTGTATGAAAAATGAATCTAGCATATTTTAAAGTTATAGTATAGTATTAGTAGATGTAGAGCGCAGGCTGCTACTAAACGTAACTATGCTTCCATTTTATTTCTTCGGGTCTTTCTTTTAATCAGACAAGCAGAAAGTTTAGACTTCCTTCGTAACTTAAAAGAATAACGTTTTACAGTGGTAAAATACCAATAAAATTATATTTAAATCGATATATAATCTATAAGATTAACGTGTGTTTGTCTGTGGCATTGTAGAGCAAGGTAATGGACCGATTGTGATGAAGTTTTTTTCGTTTGAAAGGTAATTTAATCGAGATGGTTATCAGCTAGGTATTGCGCAGAACTGGTCATCCGTTTGAAGACTATCAGCTCATTGCTAACTTGAGAGCTGAGTGACAAAATCTTGTAACCAGACATTACTTACACTATAAAACATGAAACGGTATATATTTCATATATATTTTGTTTTTGCATTTTATGAATATTTGTCAAGTATGTATTGGCTGCTGTTTTTATATTTTGTTTTCAACAATACAAACAATGGCGTTTTGATGCGAGCGACTGGTGAGTTTCTTGCCTTTATAATATTGCTCCACATGTAGCTCCTATTTTTAACAAGTGTGTGGATACAGGATCGTTTCCTAATTTAATGAAACATAGTAAAGTTATACCTCTTTTTAAAAAGGGTGACAAAAGCGATCCTGGTCACTACAGACATATCTCTACATTACCATCATTAAGTAAAGTTTTTGAAAAAATTATATTAAATCAACTCCATGCTCCAAAGAGCATTTTGAAAAAAATAATATTTTTCATAGTGAGCAATATGGTTTTACTAAAGGTAGGTCAACAACGGATCGGATTGGATCGGAACGGAACGTCTTTGATTGTGTTGAACTTAATCTAATTGCTTCTTACCTAACCCAAAGGATCCACAACATTGCTGTTAATGGTGAAATATCTTCTGGATCCGTCTTAAAAATGGGCGTTCCACAAGATTCTATATTAGGTCCATTTTTATTCTTAATTTATATTGATGATCTGCCATACTACGTGAGGAATTTGTGCAGCATTGTACTTTTTGCTGATGACACTTCTCTTATATTTAAAGTTAAACCAACACAGTTACGACGATGTAAACAATGCATCTGCAAATGTGGAATTTGCTTTACCGAATGTTAAAAAACAGCAATTCACCCTTTTATTAAATAATGAAATATTGAATTTAACTGACTCAACGACCTTTTTGGGAATAACTTTAGACTCAAAATTTCAGTGGAACTCCCATTTATTATCTTTGGCGAGAAGACTCAGCTCCGCAGTTTACGCAGTAAGAAAAGTAAGGCAACTTACTGATATTGATACAGCCAGACTTGTTTATTTTAGTTACTTTTAAAGTATAATGTCCTACGGCATTTTATTGTGAGGCTGGGCCGCGGACATAGAATCCATTTTTATTCTTCAAAAAAGAGCAGTTCGGGCCATTTACAATCTAAGAGCTAGAGAATCCCTTCGAGATGTTTTTAATAAAATAGGTATTCTTATACAATACATTTATTGTAACATATTATACATTAGGCAGAATATTACGTTATTTTCCAAACATAGTGACGCACACAGTACAAATACTAGAAATAAAAATCAAACTTTTAACGCCATACTATCGTCTCCACAAAGTGAGTAAAAGTTTCATGGGGCTTGGTGTTCGCATCTATAATAAGATCCCACAGACTATATTAGACTTGCCACTTCAGCAATTTAAAACTCGAATAAAAAAGTGTTTAGTAAATAAAGCTTACTACTCTGTACAAGATTACTTCAATGATGACAAAGCTTTAAAATGACGTTGATGCTCAGCTGAATGATTATGCCTTTGTAACAGAACACAGACAGACTGATGTAAACAATGGCATTTTGAAAAGAGCAACTGTTGAGTTTCTTGCCAGTTCTTCTCTCATCAGGAAACTGCTTTCCGAACTGGTGGTAGCTTCAGACAAACTGACTGACTGACCAATTTCGACGTGTCAAAAGTACTTTGTAAAAAGTCTATTTGAATAAAATATTTTGAATTTGAGTATAGTACCCGGACCTGAAGCTATGAAGAAAGAATGCGAATTTCGCAACGCCCCGGGCCAACGTTTTAAAACTTAGAAGATCCCCTGAATCTAATTAACGAGTTTTCAGGTACTAATACGGTTTACTCGCCAATTTGTAATTAAATTTATTTCATTCGACCAACTTCGCCCCGTCCGTAAATGGCCTGAGCGATGTCTCCAAATTTTATCTCAACTTTCATTTATTTACTTTACAATTCTGTTGTTACGTTTCATAAGTTTCTTTATTCGATTTTCTGTTTAATGGACTTTTTAATTACTAATTGTTCAAGAATACTGTTACAGCTAAGAAATTAAAAGCTGTGATGTCCAGTGGTCTATCACTTTATCTTGACTTGAATGTCTAACTCGGGAGGTCTCACTTTTCTGAGTTATGTGTGTTTTAAGCAATTAAATATCACTTGCTTTAACGCTGAAGGAAAACATCGTGAGGAAACCTGCACTACTAAGAGTTTTCCATAATGTTATTTATCGGTGTGTGAAGTCTGCCATCCCGAAGTACGGCCTAACATCCTCCTCGTTATGAGGCTAAGCAGTGGGCTATTATTGGGTTGTCATGACGATGATGAAGAAAATGGTTTAAATAAAAATTAGTTGTTATTTTTTTTGCTAGTTAAGGGGCAAACGAGCTGAAGGCCCACGTGATGGTAAGTGGCCACCATCGCCCATGGACATCGGCAATATAAGGGATACCCTTTTGTTTTGCCGGTGCGATGCCACCTTGAAGATACAGTGAGGAAGGGGATGTTAAAGAATACAAATGTATTTTAGAATCAGGCAGTCTTGCATTGTTGCCATTTTATATACTACAAGTTAGTCAGGTTTTGAGGTTTGATCATAACTAATTTTAGTTATGTCTTTTCTTTGTGCTGTGTGTAGTAATTTTTTTTATGAGTGAGAAAATAATCTGGTAATTATTATAGTATCTTCTTAAACTAAATAAGTGTTAATCTAACGAAGATTATCTATTATTATTATAATATTCTTTTAGGTAAACTAAACAAGCTGTATTATGAAGCGCAATTTCAGAGGGTCTCGCAGTTCACAAAGGCTGACTCGCTGCTGCCGCTCAAGTGTCACTGGCTTTGACCTCAACGCACGAACTACGGTAAACTTTACTCATATTTATTTACCTGACAAACTATATTTATGAAGATTATTTAATACTAATATTTAGAGTATTATTTGCTTTGCATAAATTGTTTATGCATTTTATACTCAAACGTTAAATAATATTTAGCTAATCAATGATAAAAGAAAACTTTTTATTTCATAATATTTTTTATACAGTTTCTTTACATTTGAATTAAATTCTCCATTGAGTTCTATGTCTTCTATCAGTTTAAAAATCATAATGAAGAATTCTTTATTATTTTATTAAAATATCCCAGAAACTTTACTACATTTCCAAATATTACACAAATAATTAAGTCTAAAGTAAATAAACCTTAGAAGTAACAATAACCTGCACTACCATAAGCAACCTCAGAATACCCGCTCAGCTTCCTGCACTTATTGCCACAGTTAAACCAACAATTGTTCCAGTAAGTCAGTCCATCAGCGCCACACAATGGCACGTAATCATCAGGGCAGTAGGTGCAGTCGCAGTAGTTCTCTTTACATGGTCCCTGGTGGAAAATACTTAATGTCTGTCCCTTTGGTAAAGCATCAATGGCGCAACGAAGATTACATTCATTTCTGTACGTTAGTTGATCCGTTCCGCAAACTGGATTTTGTTCATCTGTGCAGAAACATGTTAGGCATGGTCCATTTCTGATGATTTTTAACTGAGAATTTTTCGAAAGTACACAATTGAATTCGCAAGGATTTCTAAAGTTTCTTGGTTCCATATTACCACCGCCACCACAAACAACCTCTGTATAAGATGGACATTTACAATTATCACAAATATAACTATTAGCAATCGTTACTACAGGATACTTAGAACATGTGTATATTCTATTCTGACACGCCATATAACATAAGTTTTTGTAAACCGTGCCATCACTTCCACAGACCGGCTCTTCTTTATCTGGGCAATAGCATCCATCTAGACATCCTCCAACATTTTTAAACGATATGTCTATTGGATAGCCACTAAGTTTTGCGTTAACGCTAGCACAATCAAGTATGCACCGGTTTCTGTATAAAATATCATTGCTACCACAGACTGGTGCGGCGATTGTAGTACAATCACAAGGGGATCCAATGCAAGAGCTCCTATAATCAAGATATTCTATTTGTTTTTTCTCTCGGGTACGTCTGACATTTTCGCAATAAAGTTCGCATTCATTACTGTAAGTTATACCGCTAGCAGCACACACTGGATAGTGTATATTTTGACATATACATTCCCCGCAAAAGCTATCGTCTACTGGGTAGACTGCTCTATAGCCTTCATTAATATATTCATTGCTGGTACAGTCGAGTATACATTTATTTGTATAAGTGACTCCATCAGAACCACAGACTGGATCGAACCTATACTCACAAGGACAAATTTTTTTAGAAACGTAAATTGTTTTGTTTGTATTTACAACATCGGTATTTGATTTCGATGGTGGGACGAGTAACATTGTCAGGACAACAAATGTACCTAAAATAAGATCTAATTTAGAAATGTTACAAGTATTTCAATATTAACTTGTTTTGTTTCTACTTACATATTATTTGAATCTTCATCTTGTCCTCTTCTCCTGACACGTAACTTGCTGTGACACAATTTTATAAGGAATAGTTTAATTTCTTATATACCTTTTGGTATACATATAAATTTAAATGTACGATAAGCAAAACTGGTTTTGTAACGATATTTAAAATGTTATCTATATAGGGAGGACAATATTAACATATTGGAGTAATTAATACAAATAAAAATTGTAATAATTGAACTTATCGTTAATTAATATTAAAAATCAGTATCTTTTTTTCAGCAAATGCAGAAAGAATAATTTTCTTCTTAATATAGTATACGAGCAACTAGGCCCCCCACAAGTTATACGGACAATCTGGTCGAGGATGCAAGTTGCAGGAAGAGACCTACGTCCAGTAGTAGACGTCCCATGGATGACACGACGAATAATAATTATACAGATAAATATAATCCATACGTTAACTTAGTAATGTGTAATTTTAGTGAACTACTGACGGTAATCAAGTTTTTCAATTTCAATTGAAAATTCTGATCTGTAATTTTATCCACAGGTGATCAACATTGCCATGAGTTGCTTAGAGGATAGGATAGTACTATACTTGTTATTTGATTGTTGCGGCGCTGTTGTACACAGGAGAATGGATTAACTACTACTTACTTACTAAATGCTGGATATCCAGAAATGAACCCTCATAGTATAATTTCGTTGCCCGTCTGTCTGCATATCTGTTCGTCAAATTCGTTTTCCTCAGGGTATAGAATAGAGTGGATTATTATCTAACGTATAACACTATTCAGAACATGACTGACGCGTAAAAATGTTTCATGAATTTTCCATGTTTTCTATAGCTCAGATCACAAAGATGCTCCTACCTACATGAATCTTTTGTAATTTTAGATGTTATGCATCCATCGTACATTAACGCCATACGTATCTCTAAGGGTAGTCATAAAAACTCACCATAAAGTTTTTCAAATATCTAGTTAATTGGAAACTTATGTAAAATTCATAATATTTACTCAAAATGAATTCCACACTTCCAGGTTGTCTGTACGAGATTGCTGACCTAGCAGTAACGCCGCCAATGTACACTTTTGTATTACTTTAAATATAATTTAAACAGTTACTACATTTATGTGCAATAAAGTTTTAAATAAAACGAATAAATGTGAATCTAGCTAGTAGCTATTATTATCCTATTTACGGAATTGAAAAATGACTTGACTATGACGCTCTTTTCTCAGAAACTAATAATGTTAGGGGTTTGATAAATGTCAAAGATTATTTAAAAAATAAATAAATTTCAAAAAAAATTGTGTGAGTTCGTGAATTTTTTTTATACTCTGGTCAGTTATACTCCTAGTAGACGTGGTTGTGTTCACACAATTTTTTTTTCTTATGATACTTAATTGCTGAGTTATGGGCTATTAAAAATTTACTAAGAATAAAATCATGAATTTTTGGATGCTTATTATCTGTATTAATTTAAAAAAAAAACTATAAAGTATTGTTTCTTATAGTTAAAAAGTTGAATTTTTTAATTTTTTTTCGAAGTATAAATTTGATTTTTTTACTTAAAGTAAACCGGAAGTGAAAATTTCAAATCGATGTTTGAGTACTTCGACCCTTTTTTTTAAATATTTTAACCTTGAATTAAAGCTTTAAATGTACTAATTCTTCACAAAAAAAATTAAAACATGACCGCCAAAGAGTACATAAACATGGTTATGAGCACTTTCTAAGCAATCGGGTGTATGCGCTAACATGCTAAAATACTACGCTATTTATATTTTATTCCTTCATCCTAACATGCAAAAATATAATAATAAACGATTTCTTTAATTCTTCACAAAAAAATTAAAACATGATTTCGGACGATTTGAAACATGATACTGCCACATTCTACGTTTTTCAAAAAAGTACTGCACCAGCACCTTGATGAGCACAGACTTGCCGGTGCTGTCATGAAATACATCACAGACGGGGCGGGACCAAACATTTTTTTTTTATTTTTTTAAAAAAAGATTACTAGCAGTATGGATCACATACTACTACTATTCCCTTTACCCCTTCTAGTAAGCTTATAAATAGCTTGTGTCAGGAGTGGGCCACGCCAGTAGTCCAATGTCCGAGATTTGAACCCACGACTTGTTCATCGTGAATCCAACGCCCGAACCACTGAGCTACTGACGCTTCAATTTTATGGAGACATCCTACATAGCGATGAAACAAAGTGGTCTCCCGCTGTTTTTCGCATTTGTAGACGTTTAGACATAATTGGGTTTGTAGACATATAGGCTATCTCCTAAGGTTAGTCTACAGTAACCATTTTTATATTTTACGTTTTAAAAACATAATGAGTTGTTTACGAAGGTATTTTAAAAATTACAGCATTAGGAATGATGCTGTACCACCCGTGCGAGGCCGGGGCTGGTTGCTAGTATTGTGGTAAATAAATTTTAAATAACCTTTACAGAGAACAATGTTATTATAATTTTATTTGAATAAAAAGATATAAACAGCTATTTAAACATTCTTTATTTACATTACTTGTTCTATGACGTACATTATTTGTTGGTATGTTTACACTGAATGTTGAATGTGATGGGACTCTGAATTGATAAAATATTTTATTTTATTTTTTATATTGTGTAAGAGAAAGAAAATAGCCTACGTTTAATTCTTCTGAAGAAATGTTGGTAGCAATAGCTCAGATCTTGTTTTAAACAATAACTGACATCCATGAGATGTAAATAAAGGGTTTATAATTTATGTTAGATTTAATTTTTGGGTTGTGACTAACATTCACACAAAATATGTGCTAAAATAAAATATAACAAAGCCTAGGATCTAAGCAATTTTTTTACGGATCATTTAAGTTTTGCAACTCTGGCTTATACTATTTTAGGATAGATTAGAGGATTAAAAAGTTAATAAAATGCAAACCTAAAATAAGAAGGAAGAGAAACACTGAATCGCATCATCTTTTATACAAATTCAATAAATATAAATATATAACATTTGAAAAAATATTTTTTAACATATTTAATTTTTGAATCTAAATTTTAACAAAAGGTAAAACCACTTAGCAACAACCGTTTTTGCGTACTTTAACTGTAGGATAGCTATGTGATCGCTGGTAGCTGTTGTTACAGTTCAGCCAGCACTTGTTCCAGTATGTTCTATCATTATCACCACATACAGGATTATACAAGTGAGGACAGTAAACACAGTTATATTCAGAATTGCGACACTTGCCCTTATGTAGAATTTCTAATTCTTTATACTGTTGTTTCCGACGTATTTCATTTTCGCATCTCAGTTCACATTTATTTTCATAAGTATTTCTGTCGCTAGCACAAATAGGATCATATACATCTATGCAATTGCAGCCACCACATTTACCCTTATGGATGTAATATATGGGATTTAAACGTAAACTTTTCAATCGTTTACTTTCGCAATCCAGTTGACAAAGATTGGTATAGGTGTTTCCATCGCTGCCGCAAACAGGGCTTACATCGAAAGGACAATTGCAATTATAACAAGCTCCAGTGTGCTGAATTCCAATAGAAGTTTCATTCGATCTTCGATTTCTGTCAGCACAGCTCAAGTAGCAAGCGTTTCGGTACGACTTATTGTTTGTTCCACAAATGGGAATTATTGTATCATAACATTCACATGGCTCTTTGCAAAGACCTTTGTAAATGAATTCTATAGGCGATAAACCTTGCCGTTGAAGGGATTTACTTTCACATGCTAGATGGCACTCATTTGGATAACTTTGTCCATCACTACCACATACTGGATCTACCACTGCTGGACAATAACAAGTTTCATCACATTCTCCTTGGCTTATTATAGTAACCAATTCCTTACCAGTTTTAGCACGATTTATATTTGTACAATTAAGTTGACACTCATTAGAATAAGTGAATCCGTCGCTACCACACACAGGTAGATAGATATCTACACATACACACTCTTCTACACATTCTTCTCTTTTATAAATCGTAACTGGATATCGACCCTTCTTTACTCGTTCTCTATTTTTACAATCCAATGTACATTCATTGGAATATGTTTGACCGTCACTACCACATAAAGGTTGATATATTGCCAAGCAATAACAAAGTTCTGGGCATTCTCCGTTACTAGCGATATTAATGGGTGGTAGGCTATCTTTGACACGTTCCATATTTACGCAATTCAGTTTGCATACATTGGAGTAGGTGTTATCATCATCTCCACAAACTGGATCATAATCTTCAGTACAAATACAAGATGAACATTCGCCTTTATTTGCAACTAATATAGGAGACAGATTTTTTCGTACATTTTCTTTACTCGAGCAATTAAGAGAACACTCGTTAGGGTATGTAACACCATCTGTACCACACACTGGAAGATAAATAAAAGGGCAAATGCATACACTGACACATTCACCGTCGCTTGATTTTGTAATTAATGGTAAGCCACTTTTTTTTCTATCTTTATTAGTACAATCTAGATCACACGTATTTTTATAAGTTTTTCCGTCACTACCACATATGGGTTCATAAATATCTGGACAAATACACACGTCAAAACATTCTCCCTTGCTAACTTCGCTGACAGGTGGTTGATTTTTACTTTCTCTTTCTTGATTTGCACAGGCCAAACTACAACTACTAGAGTAAGTTTTACCATCACTACCGCATACCGGTTCATAGATTGCTGGACATACACAACCTCCAGAACAATTTCCTTGATTTATCACACTGATATTTGGTTTTCCTTGTCTGTCGAGGTTTCTATTTTCACATTTCAAAAGACATTCATTGGAATAAGTTTTACCATCACTTCCGCAAACAGGTTTATAAATTTTGCTGCAAATGCATGATTCGCGACATTCGCCTTGGCTTGTAATATATAAGGGTGGCTGGCCACTTTTTTCACGTTTTTTGTTTTCACATTCCAGTTGGCATTCATTAGAATAAGTTTTTTCATCGCTTCCACAGACGGGTAGAAAAACAGTAGGACAAATACAGAAATCAGAACATTCTCCTTTACTGGTTCCTAATATAGGCTGTTCACCACTGTTCTGTCTAATTGCATTTATGCAATCCAAGTTACAGCTACTGGAGTATGTTTTTCCGTCACTACCGCAAACGGGATCGTAAATTGTTGGACATACACAAGCTTCAGGACATTTTCCTCTGCTTACAGTTTTAATGATGTGCTCCCCTTTAAGCTTTCTTTCTTTGTTTTCACAGTCGAGTTGGCACTGACATGGATAAGTTTCACCATCTTCACCACATACTGGCAATTTAATTAGTGGACATGTACATACTTCAGGACATGTACCTTCAAGTACAGTTTCTACAGTGGAAATATTATTTTGTATCCTTTGCATATTTTCACATTCAAGTTCACATTTATTCGAATATGTTTTTCCATCACTACCACATACAGGTTTATAATCTGCTGTACAAACGCATCCTTCTGAACATTCGCCTTTATAAAGAGTTTGAATCGGAGTTTGACCATTTTGTTCACGTCTGCTACTTTCAAATTTTAATAAACATTCATTAGCATATGTTTTATTGTCGCTTCCACATACTGGAAGAAAAACAAAGGGGCAAATACATAATGCAACGCATTTACCCTCATATAATATAGTTATTGGTTCCTGTCCGTTATGTTCCTTCTTTTTACTAGCGCAATCTAATTGACATTTGTTTGAATAAGTTTTTCCGTCGCTGCCGCAGACCGGGGAATAGTCTGCTGTACATATGCATGATTCTTCACATTCTCCCATATAAGATATATCTATATTTGTTTTTCCATTTCTTTCTAGTTCCTTATTTTTGCAATCTAGTGAACACTCATTAGAGTAAGTGATTCCATCGGTGCCGCAAACTGGATTATAATCAGCAGTACAAATGCAACCCTCGGGACATTCGCCTTGACTTACCACGATGATTATTGATTCTCCTTTCTTTTTTCGTAACTTATTTGTGCAATCTAGTTGACATTTGTTTGAATAAGTTTTTCCATCGCTACCATAAACGGGTAAATACTCTTCTGTACAGAAACACGAGTCTTCACATTCCCCCTTGTAAGATACATCTATATTTGTTTGGCCATTTCTTTCTAGTTCCTTATTTTTGCAATCTAGTGCACACTTATTAGAGTAGGTGATTCCATCATTGCCGCAAACTGGTTTGTAATCAGCAGTACAAATGCAACCCTCGGGACATTCGCCTTGACTTACGATGGTGATTATTGATTCTCCTTTCTTTTTTCGTAACTTATTTGTGCAATCTAGTTGACATTTGTTTGAATAAGTTTTACCATCACTTCCGCAAACAGGTTTATAAATTCTATTGCAAATGCATGATTCGTGACATTCACCTTGACTTACCACGATGATTATTGATTCTCCTTTCTTTTTTCGTAACTTATTTGTGCAATCTAGTTGACATTTGTTTGAATAAGTTTTTCCATCGCTGCCGCAGACTGGTGAATAGTCTGCTGTACAGATGCACGATTCTTCACATTCGCCCTTGTAAGACACATCTATCTTTGTTTGGTCATTTCTTTCTAGTTCCTTATTTTTGCAATCTAGTGAACACTCATTAGAGTAGGTGATTCCATCACTGCCGCAAACTGGATTATAATCATCTGTGCAGATGCAACTTTCAGGAGATATCCCCTCAGTAGCTATAGTGATCGGTGCATTTCCTTTTTTTTCTTCCTGTTTACTAGCGCATTCAAGTTGACATTTATTTGAATAAGTTTTTCCATCGCTACCATAAACGGGTGAATACTTGTCTGTACAGAAACATGAGTCTTCACATTCCCCCTTGTAAGATACATCTATCTTTGTTTGGCCATTTCTTTCTAGTTCCTTATTTTTGCAATCTAGTGCACACTTATTAGAGTAGGTGATTCCATCATTGCCGCAAACTGGTTTGTAATCAGCAGTGCAAATGCAACCCTCGGGACATTCGCCTTGACTTACGACGGTAATTATTGATTCTCCTTTCTTTTTTCGTAACTTATTTGTGCAATCCAGTTGACATTTGTTTGAATAAGTTTTACCATCACTTCCGCAAACAGGTTTATAAATTCTATTGCAAATGCATGATTCGTGACATTCACCTTTACTTACCACGGTGATTATTGGTTCACCTTTCTTTTCTCGTAAATTATTTGTGCAATTTAGTTGACATTTGTTTGAATAAGTTATTCCATCACTGCCGCAAACTGGATTATAATCAGCAGTACATATGCAACCCTCGGGACATTCGCCTTGACTTACCACGATGATTATTGATTCTCCTTTCTTTTTTCGTAACTTATTTGTGCAATCTAGTTGACATTTGTTTGAATAAGTTTTTCCATCGCTGCCGCAGACTGGTGAATAGTCTGCTGTACAGATGCACGATTCTTCACATTCGCCCTTGTAAGACACATCTATCTTTGTTTGGTCATTTCTTTCTAGTTCCTTATTTTTGCAATCTAGTGAACACTCATTAGAGTAGGTGATTCCATCACTGCCGCAAATTGGATTATAATCATCTGTGCAGATGCAACTTTCAGGAGATATCCCCTCAGTAGCTATAGTGATCGGTGCATTTCCTTTTTTTTCTTCCTGTTTACTAGCGCATTCAAGTTGACATTTATTTGAATAAGTTTTTCCATCGCTACCATAAACGGGTAAATACTCTTCTGTACAGAAACATGAGTCTTCACATTCGCCCTTGTAAGATACATCTATCTTTGTTTGGCCATTTCTTTCTAGTTCCTTATTTTTGCAATCTAGTGCACACTTATTAGAGTAGGTGATTCCATCATTGCCGCAAACTGGTTTGTAATCAGCAGTGCAAATGCAACCCTCGGGACATTCGCCTTGACTTACGACGGTAATTATTGATTCTCCTTTCTTTTTTCGTAACTTATTTGTGCAATCCAGTTGACATTTGTTTGAATAAGTTTTACCATCACTTCCGCAAACAGGTTTATAAATTCTATTGCAAATGCATGATTCGTGACATTCACCTTTACTTACCACGGTGATTATTGGTTCACCTTTCTTTTCTCGTAACTTATTTGTGCAATTTAGTTGACATTTGTTTGAATAAGTTTTTCCATCGCTGCCGCAGACCGGTGAATAGTCTGCTGTACAGATGCACGATTCGTCACATTCGCCCTTGTAAGATACATCTATCTTTGTTTGGCCATTTCTTTCTAGTTCCTTATTTTTGCAATCTAGTGAACACTCATTAGAGTAGGTGATTCCATCACTGCCGCAAACTGGATTATAATCATCTGTGCAGATGCAACTTTCAGGAGATATCCCCTCAGTAGCTATAGTGATCGGTGCATTTCCTTTTTTTTCTTCCTGTTTACTAGCGCATTCAAGTTGACATTTATTTGAATAAGTTTTTCCATCGCTACCATAAACGGGTAAATACTCTTCTGTACAGAAACATGAGTCTTCACATTCCCCCTTGTAAGATACATCTATCTTTGCTTGGCCATTTCTTTCTAGTTCCTTATTTTTGCAATCTAGTGCACACTTATTAGAGTAGGTGATTCCATCATTGCCGCAAACTGGTTTGTAATCAGCAGTACAAATGCAACCCTCGGGACATTCGCCTTGACTTACGACGGTGATTATTGATTCTCCTTTCTTTTTTCGTAACTTATTTGTGCAATCTAGTTGACATTTGTTTGAATAAGTTTTTCCATCGCTGCCGCAGACCGGTGAATAGTCTGCTGTACAGATGCACGATTCTTCACATTCGCCCTTGTAAGACACATCTATCTTTGTTTGGCCATTTCTTTCTAGTTCCTTATTTTTGCAATCTAGTGAACACTCATTAGAGTAGGTGATTCCATCACTGCCGCAAACTGGATTATAATCATCTGTGCAGATGCAACTTTCAGGAGATATCCCCTCAGTAGCTATAGTGATCGGTGCATTTCCTTTTTTTTCTTCCTGTTTACTAGCGCATTCAAGTTGACATTTATTTGAATAAGTTTTTCCATCGCTACCATAAACGGGTAAATACTCTTCTGTACAGAAACACGAGTCTTCACATTCCCCCTTGTAAGATACATCTATCTTTGTTTGGCCATTTCTTTCTAGTTCCTTATTTTTGCAATCTAGTGCACACTTATTAGAGTAGGTGATTCCATCATTGCCGCAAACTGGTTTGTAATCAGCAGTACAAATGCAACCCTCGGGACATTCGCCTTGACTTACGATGGTGATTATTGATTCTCCTTTCTTTTTTCGTAACTTATTTGTGCAATCTAGTTGACATTTGTTTGAATAAGTTTTACCATCACTTCCGCAAACAGGTTTATAAATTCTATTGCAAATGCATGATTCGTGACATTCACCTTGACTTACCACGATGATTATTGATTCTCCTTTCTTTTTTCGTAACTTATTTGTGCAATCTAGTTGACATTTGTTTGAATAAGTTTTTCCATCGCTGCCGCAGACTGGTGAATAGTCTGCTGTACAGATGCACGATTCTTCACATTCGCCCTTGTAAGACACATCTATCTTTGTTTGGTCATTTCTTTCTAGTTCCTTATTTTTGCAATCTAGTGAACACTCATTAGAGTAGGTGATTCCATCACTGCCGCAAATTGGATTATAATCATCTGTGCAGATGCAACTTTCAGGAGATATCCCCTCAGTAGCTATAGTGATCGGTGCATTTCCTTTTTTTTCTTCCTGTTTACTAGCGCATTCAAGTTGACATTTATTTGAATAAGTTTTTCCATCGCTACCATAAACGGGTAAATACTCTTCTGTACAGAAACATGAGTCTTCACATTCGCCCTTGTAAGATACATCTATCTTTGTTTGGCCATTTCTTTCTAGTTCCTTATTTTTGCAATCTAGTGCACACTTATTAGAGTAGGTGATTCCATCATTGCCGCAAACTGGTTTGTAATCAGCAGTGCAAATGCAACCCTCGGGACATTCGCCTTGACTTACGACGGTAATTATTGATTCTCCTTTCTTTTTTCGTAACTTATTTGTGCAATCCAGTTGACATTTGTTTGAATAAGTTTTACCATCACTTCCGCAAACAGGTTTATAAATTCTATTGCAAATGCATGATTCGTGACATTCACCTTTACTTACCACGGTGATTATTGGTTCACCTTTCTTTTCTCGTAAATTATTTGTGCAATTTAGTTGACATTTGTTTGAATAAGTTATTCCATCACTGCCGCAAACTGGATTATAATCAGCAGTACATATGCAACCCTCGGGACATTCGCCTTGACTTACCACGATGATTATTGATTCTCCTTTCTTTTTTCGTAACTTATTTGTGCAATCTAGTTGACATTTGTTTGAATAAGTTTTTCCATCGCTGCCGCAGACCGGTGAATAGTCTGCTGTACAGATGCACGATTCGTCACATTCCCCCTTGTAAGATACATCTATCTTTGCTTGGCCATTTCTTTCTAGTTCCTTATTTTTGCAATCTAGTGCACACTTATTAGAGTAGGTGATTCCATCATTGCCGCAAACTGGTTTGTAATCAGCAGTACAAATGCAACCCTCGGGACATTCGCCTTGACTTACGACGGTGATTATTGATTCTCCTTTCTTTTTTCGTAACTTATTTGTGCAATCTAGTTGACATTTGTTTGAATAAGTTTTTCCATCGCTGCCGCAGACTGGTGAATAGTCTGCTGTACAGATGCACGATTCTTCACATTCGCCCTTGTAAGACACATCTATCTTTGTTTGGCCATTTCTTTCTAGTTCCTTATTTTTGCAATCTAGTGAACACTCATTAGAGTAGGTGATTCCATCACTGCCGCAAACTGGATTATAATCATCTGTGCAGATGCAACTTTCAGGAGATATCCCCTCAGTAGCTATAGTGATCGGTGCATTTCCTTTTTTTTCTTCCTGTTTACTAGCGCATTCAAGTTGACATTTATTTGAATAAGTTTTTCCATCGCTACCATAAACGGGTAAATACTCTTCTGTACAGAAACACGAGTCTTCACATTCCCCCTTGTAAGATACATCTATCTTTGTTTGGCCATTTCTTTCTAGTTCCTTATTTTTGCAATCTAGTGCACACTTATTAGAGTAGGTGATTCCATCATTGCCGCAAACTGGTTTGTAATCAGCAGTACAAATGCAACCCTCGGGACATTCGCCTTGACTTACGATGGTGATTATTGATTCTCCTTTCTTTTTTCGTAACTTATTTGTGCAATCTAGTTGACATTTGTTTGAATAAGTTTTACCATCACTTCCGCAAACAGGTTTATAAATTCTATTGCAAATGCATGATTCGTGACATTCACCTTGACTTACCACGATGATTATTGATTCTCCTTTCTTTTTTCGTAACTTATTTGTGCAATCTAGTTGACATTTGTTTGAATAAGTTTTTCCATCGCTGCCGCAGACTGGTGAATAGTCTGCTGTACAGATGCACGATTCTTCACATTCGCCCTTGTAAGACACATCTATCTTTGTTTGGCCATTTCTTTCTAGTTCCTTATTTTTGCAATCTAGTGAACACTCATTAGAGTAGGTGATTCCATCACTGCCGCAAACTGGATTATAATCATCTGTGCAGATGCAACTTTCAGGAGATATCCCCTCAGTAGCTATAGTGATCGGTGCATTTCCTTTTTTTTCTTCCTGTTTACTAGCGCATTCAAGTTGACATTTATTAGAATAAGTTTTTCCATCGCTACCATAAGAGGGTAAATACTCTTCTGTACAGAAACACGAGTCTTCACACTCACCTTTGTAAAATACGCTTATTTCTGGTTCGCCGCTGTCTACTAGTTCAGTATTTCTACAATTAAGTTCACATTCGTTGGAATAGGTTTTCCTATCTGTTCCACATACCGGAGTATAATCCTCTGTGCAAATACAAGGTTCTCTGCATTGTCCGGGATATTCGATATATATGGGCGTTGCATTTATTTTAATATAATAATCTCGCGTGCAGTTGAAAATACATTCGTTAGAATATGTAACATTATCTGTACCGCAGAGATATTCTAGATTTCGTGGACATGGACACGCTGGACTGGGAGTTGTTGTTGCTACCGCACCGCATATGCACCACACGGTTAAAGCTAGTACGTCTGCAAAAGATTGAAAATTAAATGATATTAATTGATTACATTATTATTGTATAGAATGTGAGTTATTCATTGTAACTTAAAATCATTAGATTTTATAACTATTTTTTATAACAATTTTTATATTGTTTAAATGCCTAATGGGTGTTATCCAAAAACATTGTCCATGATTATTTTTTGTTTGTAGATGCTAAACCAATTGAATTTTATACAATTTATTTTAAAATTTATTTATCTACTACTATCATCAATTGAAACGTTGAAACAATAAGCAGATATTATTTTAAATTCAAAATTTTGTGCCATGGTCGATGTAACTTCATACATGTACATCACGTCCACTTTCTGTCCAAATATCATAAAAAATCAATTTATTTACTTCGGATTATGTTTATATAAAATTAAGGATACTTTAAGCACAGTATAGCACTAAACTAGCTTATTATATGGAAATTAATATTAATAAATTAATAATTCATTAAAGTTAAATATTTGGATGTCCAAAATTACCTTCATCTCTGTTATTCTTCTATGTAACACTGATTATAAAATATTCCCGAAATAATGTCACTTTTGTGGCATCACTAGATCCAAAACTACCAAAATAAAGGGCTTTATCGTTGACTTTAACATTTTGTTCCTGCACTGTTTTTAACCAATTTTGTGCGCAACGGGTTCTTTAGACATTTATTTCTGGATTACACATTGTGAATTATCAAAAATAAATTTTAAAATCATTTTATGCATTAGACATTTGCAGATCGTTCATATCCGTTTTTTTTCTGTTACATTTCTGAGTTAGGCTGTATATAGAGTGGAGTTAAAACTGTTGTGCCACACCAAACGGATGAGTGGTATGAAAAATCTTAATTTTTCATCAGCTTTTTTTCTGTGCCATTAGCCGCCTCAAGCACCGTAATGCGTTCCTTGGAGAGCTTTCCTCCCACACGCTTTTACCATTTAAATTTCAGAGTTTTATCTGGTCAACTTATAGAAAGTTCCTGCTTGAAAATCTCACTTTGGGCGTATTTTCCTGTCAATTTTGACCATACTATCAATCCAATCATGAGTAACATTAGTTGTGATACACTTCGTGCTTCTCCACTTATTTTAACTTAGTCGATATGATGACGTTGCTTGAATTTTCCGAGCCATCCTTCTGATGCTTTAAAAGAAGTTAAAACAAGTTCTTCATCAAAATTCTCCGCCTTAGCTATCACGTTCGGTCCCGAGGCATATTATTCTGGCGCTGTCGGTGAAACCATGATAGTATAGCTTTATCCAAATCATCGTATTTAGGTTTCTTTTAATTTTTTTTGCAATATTTCCCCTCGTCCTCTGCATGGAGAATTTTTCCTTTATTTTTCCAAAAAAATAGTTTTACACTGTATATACATACGTCCTTAGTATTCATATCTGTACTTTTACTGGGACATTCAATGAATATTCATATCTATGTACAATTTTTTTGAATAACACCCTAATATTTAAATAAAACTATGAAAACTTTTACATACCTATTCGAATATTCATAATGAGATAAGCCTGGCCGTGGTGTGTTATCTATAGTTTCGTTAAATGATATTACATTTAATATATATACTGCTTCTGTTTACAAAAGTGAAAACAAGCCTGGCGTAGACAAAAGAATAATAATTATGACGATAAACTTTATGTTATAGTTCGTAATTAAATAACAGTGTATTAAATTATACTATACACTAATTTATATCAGTGAGTCTGCTTATATAATTCTTTAATTATTTTAATTTATTAGGAGTTGTTTTGACTAATGTCACAGCAGAAGTCGCGTTCAAATGTCAAGCGAATTATTTTTACGAACGAATAACATTAGGAAGTATTAAAGTAACTCAAATATATTAATAAACTTTAATAATAAGTAGTGATGGCCCAGTGGTTGAAACTTTAAGTCTTACTCGGGAGGTCCGAGGTTCGATCCTGGGCGCACACCTCTGACACTGAGTTATGTGTGTTGTAACCAATTAATTACACTTGCTTTGACGGTGAAGGAAAACATCGTGAGGAAACCTGCACTCCTGAGAGTTCCCAAAAAGTTCTCAAAGGTGTGTGAAGTCTGCCAACCCGAACTGGGCCAGCGTGGTGGACTATGGCCTAACACCCTCCTCATTCTGAGGAGGAGATCCGGCTCAGCAGTGGGCCATTGAAGGGTCGTGATGATGATGAATAATAATAAATGATAATACAACATAGTCGTAGTTATAATGTTGGCAGTATTGATTTAAATCATTATTACTACATAACGAGTATTCTTGCCGTAACTCAGGAGTTCTGTGTCTAAAGTATAACCTTCTCTTTCGGGTGTAATATTCTACGTTGGGCTGTTTGTAGAGTATCGCCCATAATTAATAGTAGTTTACTTAAGTTTATATATAACATATATAAAAAACAAAGACCCGTTAGTTACATCATTTATAACTCAAAAATTGCTGGACTGATTTTAATGATATTTGGTATAGAAATAGTCTAAATCTTGGGAATTGGCATAGACTACATCTTACTTTTCTAAAAAAGTCTTGAAGGGGTTGAAATATAGTATGAAAATTTGTATGGAAGTCAACCACGCTGGCCCAGTGCGGGTTGGCAGACTGAACACACCTTTGTGAACTTTAGGGAACTCTCAGGAGTGCAGGTTTCCTCACGATGTTTTCCTGCAACGTTAAAGCAAGTGATATTTTATTTCTTAAAACACACATTACTCAGAAAAGTCAGAGGTGTGTGCCCAGGATCTTCCCGAGTAAACTTTAATGTCTAAACCACTGAGCCACTGCTTATAATGTTTTGAGTAGCTGAATATTTTTTTTATTTTTTATTTCTGAAATATTTATTAACAGACACTGAAACTGACTTTTTTAAAGTGTTTTAAAATTTCTTTTAATATTTGTTGTCTAACAGCTGTACAATTAGTTATTTAGTCACGATTTTTAGTTACTTTTACTGTTATTGTTATCGTCAACTTTTTATCGCCATAAATCATGTAGTAATTTGTTCAGGTGCAGCAAGGTGGCTTCAAAACATTTGAATAACAATAATAATATATGCAGGAATGTCTACTCTTGTTTAAAAGTATTTATAAAAACACACCAAAACTATTAAAGTACGTATATTTTATACATCATTTATATGTCTTATATTAAAGTTGTTATGTTTCAATTATATAATGAATAGATAATTTTCTAAACTTGTTTTGGGAATTAGTGTATTTAATTAATTTACTAGTGTGTAACAATAACACTACCCTTTATGTTGAATAGTATATTGCATCCAGGCATCTTATACTCAATCCCTTAATGTCAAGTAATGAAATTTGAAGCAGTGTTACCAACTCCCAAAAATATTTATCCCTAAAGTTTGTGCCAAAAACCCCTAAAATCGCCTTAATTATTTAGTCATCCCTCTAAAAAATATGTAAATATAAATTCATAATGATTTAGAAATAATATGCTGTAATATGTTTCAAAAGTCTTTTTATTATAAGTTATTTAATACATAAAATATTTCGTCTTCATCTGAAGATTCAGATTTTTTGAAATTTTTAGGCATCATTAACACATTTCTTATCGACACACAGTACAAACCAAAATCGAAATAACAATCGTCGTAAGAATATTCTTAATCTATTTTTTTGGCGGTATCCTATCTGACATAAGCTACCACCAAACATACGTTCAATTTATACACAACAATAATCACCATATGCACAGACAATAAAATGAGCGCCAGTGGCGCCAGTATTGCCGCCAGTCACCACAGAGTGCTTGTAGAATTACGTACTAGATGTCGTTATAAGTCGCTACGTCAAGAAATAAATATTAATATTATCAATTTAAAAATATTAGAGAGTCAAAAAATCCCTGAAAATACCCCTAAAAATTTCAGACCACTAAAAAATCCCATCTCACTTATTTAGCCCCTAAGTTGGTAACCGTGATTTGAAGAATCACTCTAACTTCGCACAGTTTAAAAAATGTCATAGAGTCACAATTTCTGTAATTAATATTAGGTCGTAGACAAATAGTCATATACGTTATTTAATTTGCAATAAAGCTTTTTGCTGATAGATTGGCTGCAGTTTGACTAGTTTTCTAAAGTAAATATTGTAATGGTTGATGATGAAGAATCGGGAGTATTTGATATTGTTGCTATTTAGCTAAATGGAATAAACTTCCAAAAAGCGCAAACCGCTGACCGAATAACGTATTTTGACATTGACCGAATAACGTATCAAAACGAAAATTGGCGCATTTAGCAGTCTATGTATGTATTTATGAATGTATCTATGTATATTTGTATGTTGAATTTATGAATTTAGAGAAGGTGTTTAAGGCATGTTGAGATAATAAAAAAGCAACAGTATGGGGGCATCTGGAGTTTTCGTTCTAGCAGAGATCTTGCGGTTATTTTGCTAGTGCGAGGTGTACTAGATTTTCAAAAAATAAACCCAAAAATATACTTAAGGCATCCTAAAATTTTTATGCCGTATTCAATAAACAATTTAATAAATACATTTATAACACCCAGAAGAATTGAACGGTTAACAACCCTAAACATGAATAAAGATTTCAAATACAACCGACCATTCCAAGTGCCCCGATGCCCAGGTGCCTAAAACTCCTTCTCTTAATTCATTATCAGCTCTCCGGCTAATAGACTATATAGAATCCCACCAAATCATTTTCATGTAAAATGTTGCCAAGACGAGAGCATATACCTCGCACTCTACACGCCCTCCCTACCTACCTCTACAAGCCCTCACTTCACACACTACACCTTAGTTAATATAATATGTGGCTTGGCCTTTTCGTTTCGTTACTACAAGAACTGTTGTATAACAGACAAGTAATGAACAGTAATAAATAGAATGTATAACTCTGAGAAAATAAGGAGGAGGAGAAGGTATGGTCTCGTCTTGGCAACATTTTACGTGATATGATGATTCGTTTCGACTCAAACTAAAACTCAAATTCAAAATATTTTAATTCAAATAGACTTTTTTATATTTATGGAGATATGGCGTTAAACTGGGATCTTAGTGAAGTCAGAAATTTAAAAAAATACGCCACAGTAGGTAAATACAGCTTGGGAATACTTTCGCTGTAAGTAAGGTGTTCAGCATGGACAGAAGAATGATAATTTGTTATTTAGACGCTGTTGTTGTTGATGCCTACACAAAAGATTATTTGTTAAACAAATACCATAAAATAAATAAATTTTATTAGTTATTTTTATTTTTATACTCGCCGACCCACGCGAATTCGTTCGCTTGTAGCTCCGCTCCTGTAGGTCATAGCGAGATGCTAAATAGCCTAAGTTACTCATTGTTTCATTAGCTATCTGCCAGTGAAAGTTCCGTCAAAATAGGTCCAACCATTTCAGAGATTAGCCGGAACAAACAGACAGACAAAAATTGTAAATATTATTTTTAAATATTATTTTCGGTTGCCGCTAGCAAGACGAGGACACAACAAGTTACACAGACACAACCAAGTGGCCAAGATTATCCACCAACAACTTGCTCTTCGATACAGTCTTGTGGAGTCTGAGGTGCCTACAGGCATGCGCCAGACTCTGTAATTGAAAATGGTCGTGTTTTACTAGGATCGAACTCTCATCTGGCAACTGACAGTACTAGTTGCCAATAAGTCTGATATAGTGATGATAGATCGATCGGAGCGTTGCACAATTATTGTTGACGTCACCATCCCAGAAAAATAAACAAAAGAAATATCTTGACTTAGCTCATCAGATTTTCGATTTGTGGGAGGGGTTGTTTTGAAGTGGAATTTTTCAATATAAATCGTAGGAATTATAGAGAAATAAAAACTATAATAATAATAATATTTTATTACTTTACCATATTACATTTACATCATTATTTACGCTGGGACATTCTAGTATGTGTGGTAATACCAGTGAGAGAAGGCCCGCTCCTCCAATAACATACTAATTTTGAAAATAAACCTATATACATATATGTTACAACCAAAGTGTAAAATCGAGATATTATATTATTTAATTTTTTTTGTTGTTTTATAAAATACTAACGGCCCGTCCCGTCTTTGCACTGGTGGCTATTTTTCTTTAATATTTTGGCTCTCCCGTATTACGGTGCACCCTCTCTCGCCGCGTTGCTCGCTGCGCTGCGTGGAGCCACGCCGGCACATCGGCGTGAATTTTTTGTTTATAATGATATTTTTGATTTCATAATACCTTTTGGATGGAATGTCCAATTTTAATCATTCAAAAAGTAATCAACAGGTATTGAAACAGTCCTGACTATAAAATAACATATTTGGATAAAAATTAATACAAACGTATGGATAACATGGTCTGATTTTGATAGCATTTCTATCAACTTGTAAAATGTAAAAAAGTAGTTATAGTGACATAACTACAATAGTTGGACATATGGTCTCGCGAAGTTTTTTGTAGATATGGATACGTTCTATAATATTGTGTAACATTTGTTTGTTCTATCAATACTTTCTCAATCTTGTGTTGGTTTTAGCAAGAAGTTCTGCGGATTCCTAATATTTTTATAGTAACAAACATAGCCTATGTAACTCAGGGATAATGTAGCTTTCTAATGGTAAAAGATTTTTTGTAAATCAGTCCAGTAGTTTTTAGGTTTGTTCGTTACATACAAAAATACAAATCTTTCCTCTTTATAATATTAGTATAATATAGGTTTAGTCTCATTTAGATAAAGTAATAAATGTAAACAAATAGGTTTTGGTTACAAAGTTTAGTTCAAATTTTTTAATCCTTGACACCTTACCATCATAGCCATTAGCCATGGCTTCGAAAAGAATTGTATGTTGCTTATATTATCTTCTTATTATAGAACGAAGACATATCAGTACATTGTAGGGGTCTAGTAATTTTTTATTTAATATTTTTATTTAAGTTTTAATATTTTACTCTTAGACATACACTACGCTTGCCAACGGTCGTGTTGGAATAAACACTAGCACTAGTGTGCTAATGAATTTATTAAAACACAGCGCGACTATGTCTACGTGATGCTCCGCTATTTTGAAAAAAATAATATCTCTTGTGAATTTATTATGTAGTTTTGTGTGTTTGGGTATGGTTTCATATTATAGGGTCGTGTGTTTTCTTGTGATTATATTATGGTTTCTTGTGGTTCAGATCGAGACAATCGCGGCAATCGAGATCGAGAATTTATTTTACGAATTATATGTGCTACCGGAAATGCATGAAATATGGAAATTGTATACAATTCCTAGGAAATGTATAATATATTGTTTTAAAGATTACTTAGTACAATCACATGCAAGGAAATGCCTAGGCATCGTAAAAGATTCCGATATCGTATTAGGAAATTTATAAAACAATGCTTTCTATGAATAACATGAGTAAACCACATTGTTTAACTGAGTATCAGATTTTTTTAGATTGAGACAATTAGGAAACAAAACTTTGTAAAATTAGTAAATTATTCGAATTCTAACGATTGGGCTACATTTTTTGTTCCTCTAAAGGGAGCAAATGGCCCTGATGACCCTCCTCCCTCCTTGGCGCCTCCCTTGCATACTTGTTCACTTACCACGGTGATTATTGATTCACCTTTCTTTTTTCTTAACTTATTTGTGCAGTCTAGTTGACATTTGTTTGGATAAGTCTTTCCGTTGCTGCCACAGACCGGTTTATATATTGCTGGACATATACAACCTCCAGAGCAACTGCCTTGACTTATTACACTGATATTTGGTTTTCCTTGTCTATCAAGTTTTTTATTTTCACAATTCAAGAGACATTCATTTGAATAAGTGTTACCATCGCTTCCACAAACAGGTTTATAAATTTTACTGCAAGTGTCTGATTCTTTACATTTGCCCTTGTAAGATACATCTATTTTTGGTTGGCCATTTCTTTCTAGTTCCTTATTTTTACAATCTAGTAAACACTCATTAAAATACGTTATTCCATCACTGCCGCAAACTGGCTTGTAATCAGCGGTACAAATACAACCCTCGGGACATTTACCTTCACTTACTATGGTGATTAGTGGTTCTCCTTTCTTTTCTCTTAATTTATTTGCACAGCCTAGTTGGCATTTGTTTGAATAAGTTTTTCCATCGCTGCCGCAGACCGGAGAAAAGTCTGCTGTACATATGCATAAATCTTCACATTCGCTCTTATAGGATATATCTATCTTTGATTTGTCATTTCTTTTTAGTTCCTTATTTTTGCAATCTAGCGAACACTCATTAGAGTAGGTGATTCCGTCACTGCCGCAAACTGGATTATAATCAGCAGTACAAATGCAACTACCGGGACATTCACCATCACTTACCACGGTGATTATTGATTCACCTTTCTTTTTTCTTAACTTATTTGTGCAGTCTAGTTGACATTTGTTTGAATAAATTTTTTCATCGCTGCCACAGACCGGTTCATAGATTGCTGGACATATACAGTCTCCAGAGCAATTGCCTTGACTTATTACACTGATATTTGGTTTTACTTGTCTATCAAGTTTTTTATTTTCACAATTTAAAAGACATTCATTGGAATAAGTGTTACCATCACTTCCACAAACAGGCTTATAAATTCTACTGCAAGTGCATGATTCTTCACATTCACCCGTGTAAGATACATTTATCTTTGTTTGGTTATTTCTTTCTAGTTCCTTATTTTTACAATCTAGAGAACACTCATTAGAATACGTTTTTCCATCACTGCCACAAACTGGACTGTAATCAGCAGTACAAATGCAACTCTCGGGACATTCATCTTCACTTACCACGGTGATTATTGATTCACCTTTCTTTTCTTTTAACTTATTTGTGCAGCCCAATTGACATTTGTTTGAATAAGTTTTTCCATCGCTGCCGCAGACCGGGGAATAGTCTGCTGTACAAATGCATGATTCTTCACATTCGCTCTTATAGGATATATCTATCTTTGATTTGTCATTTCTTTCTAATTCCTTATTTTTGCAATCTAGTGAACACTCATTAGAGTAGGTGATTCCATCACTGCCGCAAACTGGATTATAATCATCTGTGCAGATGCAACTTTCAGGAGATATCCCCTCAGTAGCTATAGTGATCGGTGCATTTCCTTTTTTTTCTTCCTGTTTACTAGCGCATTCAAGTTGACATTTATTTGAATAAGTTTTTCCATCGCTACCATAAACGGGTAAATACTCTTCTGTACAGAAACACGAGTCTTCACACTCACCTTTGTAAAATACGCTTATTTCTGGTTCGCCGCTGTCTACTAGTTCAGTATTTCTACAATTAAGTTCACATTCGTTGGAATAGGTTTTCCCATCTGTTCCACATACCGGAGCATAATCCTCTGTGCAAATACAAGGTTCTCTGCATTGTCCGGGATAATCAATATATATGGGCGTTGCATTTATTTTAATATAATAATCTCGCGTGCAGTTGAAAATACATTCGTTAGAATATGTAACATTATCTGTACCGCAGAGATATTCTAGATTTCTTGGACATGGACACGCTGGTCTGGGAGTTGTTGTTGCTACCACACCGCATATGCACCACACGGTTAAAGCTAGTACGTCTGCAAAATATTGAAAATTAAATGAGATTAATTGATTACATTATTATCGTATATAATATGTGTTATTCGTTGTAACATAACATCTAATATCATCATTTATGATTTCAGTAGTTAGCATCACCGATAAAACTTTATATCCGCGGGTAGTGTCCCGCGGTATCCCCTAGGTAAGAGGTTGCCTGTAAGAGGTCACTACTAGTGATAAGGCCGCTTTTACATGCTGATATAGTTTTTAATTTAAATATGTATCATTGTAACTACTTTACTTTGAGTGCAATAAAGTATTTATTTATCTATCTAGTGTCATCTAAAGTACATTTTATTATTGTCTTTTACTTATTACTGTGTAGTATAAATAATACAAAAAGATTTTAGATGGAAAGTTACACAAACTTTTTTAAATGCTTAATTTTTACATAAAATTATATGTTACATAACCTAGGATAGAATACTAAAGAACATACCTATTCGAGTCATAATGAAATAAGCCTGGCCGTGGTTTGTTATCTACAGTGTAGTTAAATGATATTACATTTAATATATATACTGCTTCTGTTTACAAGTGGAAAAAAAACCTGGCGTAGACAAAAGAATAATCATTATGGTTATAATATTATATAGTTTGTAATTAAATATTTATATATATACTAATTTGTATCAGTGAGTCTGCTTATGTGATTCTTTATTTATTTTAATTTCTTAGGAATAATAAGCCTTAATATGTTTATAACTATATCGCTTTTGGAATTACCATGCCTGTAACAATATTTTTAATATACTTAATTAAAAGTAACTAAAATACGACGATAGACTTATGGAATGTGACGTCACAACATAGTTGTTGTTATAATGTTGGCAACATTGATTTTATTAGCATTTTACTGTTGGCACAATCGAATCAGTTACATTTTTGCCTCTGACTCAGGAGTTCTGTGTCTAAAGTTTAACCTTCTCTCTCGGGTGTAATATTCTACGTTGGTCTGCTTGTAGAGTATCACTCATATTTATTGGAGGTTTTAAGTATGTCTACATGTATTAGTTATAGAGCACAATACCTCAAAACCACTGTTAAGTTTTGTTTGTTATTATGAATTGTGACGTCACGTCAAGCGTGCGCAAAATTTATGTTTTAAGGTACTGAATATATTTTTAAATTTATTAACAGACACTGAAACTGTTTTTTTAAAGTGTTTTTCAAAGAATTTTCTCTTGATGTTTGTTATCTAACAGCTGTACAATAAGTTATTCACGATTCTGTCATTGTTACTGTTATTGTTATCGACAATTTGGTTTATAGCCATAAATCATGATATTATTTGTCCAGGTGGAGCGAGGTGGGTCCAAAAGCTTGAATAACAATAATATGATACGGAGCAGTTTCCACGCACCAGGAACGTGAAATCGCACAGCCACAGGTTTGCCACGCAGGAGAAGACCAGATGAAAGTAGACGGCGCAATGCCCTCCTCCTGCCTGTGCAAAGTGTAGGATGTGTTTTTCGTCGGGATGACACGGTGGAGTACTTAAGTGACCCCGTCTCTTTTCTTGAAGGCTTCGATGGTTTTCAGCAGGTTGGACGGTACCACGCTGGTAGTACTGCATTGCATGCAACAGCATTTTCCATCGTAAAAAAACTCTTTAGAAAATACAAGTAGACTAATGCCGTAAAGCCGAAATTAATCAATCTCTCTAATGATCTCTGGATTATGGATTGAAAACAGACTCCAAATTCAAATTTGTATCTATAAAATTCAAAATTCTGTCTAAGGTCTGTGATCGTCAAAATTGTCTATATCGACCTCCAAAGGTACATGGCAGGATGTTGAGGAGATGTAAAAATAATTTTACAGTCTGTGTAATGCAGTTTTGTAATATTTTATTATTTTGAATACAGTCAGGACCAGCGTCACCAGCCAATTGGCGAGGAAGGAAAGGGGGGGAGGGGGGGGGCTTTAGCGACGTCCTTTGTCAGGATATTTAATCAGAATTACATGACTTTAGGTCTCGGGTGTCCTTTGTTTAGTTTTCAGATTGAATATGATTTCAATTATGTTTATGAGGAAGGGACCTATCTGCAAGAATCTATCTAAATAAAGCTAATCTACGTGTGAAGTAAGTTTGGGGCGCTTCGGTCTAGATCTTATTGACAATGGCGGCATAAGAAACTTCTCATATCGTGGTGCTATGGATGACACGTAGTCAATAATGTTTGGATAGGTTTGTTTGGTTGCTTGGCACTCGAGTCACGCGCGATTCGCCCGAATTGAAAGGTGCCCATGATTGAATAAAGATGGCCGCACCAAGGGTTCTATCAAATTTTCGTATATGTGATAGGGCTAGGTAAATGTTTTGCTATTACACCACCAATGTTCCCTTTTTTTACAAGATTAATTATTTCATATACTTCAAATCCAGCACGAGCAGTGTCCGAGGCCACACAGCTCTTTGAAACTATTGTGACACCCACTCTCCTTTTGATCCTTAGTAACGAATATTCAGCACCGCAATACTAAACTACACTATGAGAACTAATTTAGACTATGTGTGAAATCTAATCTATCGAGACTAGAATATTACTCTCTATATTATAATAATCTTGATGTATTCATCCATACATTCATTCCACTCCGACTATAATTTTATTGTTTAAACGGTACGGTTTTACTGTTGACTGGTAAAAACGGTGTTGTCAAATATCTGCCATGTCACAAAAGATATTATAAAAATAATCATTACCTACCTCTACCTAAGGATCTGTAATATCACTTTTCAACTGATTATATATTTATTTCTGATTTTTTTTTATTTGGCACCTTAGAACTTCGACATTTTTTAACCGAATTGGATATTTATATTTTTTTATTCGACAGAATATGGATATATATACAGATTTTTCAAAATCGAGAAGCGATGATGTGCTTTTAATAAATCATGTAATTATTTATGACTTTTTAGTGCATCTTCCGGTATTTAAAGTTTTTTATTCAAAATGTCGGCCGAACAAGGTCTTATACAAAATATGAGCTTAACAACTGTCGTCCGGCTATACACCAAAATATTTAATAATATTGGATTCGATGTTTGTTACTCTTTCAAGCAAAAACTACTGAATGGATTTTAATGAAACTTTAAAATAATATAGCTTATACATCAGAATTACACGTAGGCTATAATATATAAATAATTTGTGTGAATTTTCCAAAATATAAGGATAAGTGTGCGGAAAGTAGTAAATAGGCTCGCTCGTGGGTAGTTAGTTTGTGTGTGTGTGCGTGCGTGCGTATCTATATGTGTGTATCTATATTTTATGTGTAATGCATTATCGCCAAAATAGTGAATATAGCGATATAGATAAATGTGAAATTAAACCTAAAAACACGAGGTAAATTGCACCCGGGCGAAGCCGGCGACGGGATAAGTAATGATATTGTTAACTACGTACATACTCGTATTATCTGAATTCGGGATGTTTGTTTTGCTTCTGTGTAAATTTAATAATGCAGAAAATTATTTCCACGTCTCACAGGAAGAATATTTAAAGCATTCATTAGATAGAATACAGAATACGTCTAGTCAGTACTCGTAGCTACTCTTGGGAAGCGGAAGCCGCAAATTAATTGTATTTTTGATAAGAACTCCGTGTAAGGGCTTTGTGCTGATTAATTATAGAAGACTCGCTTACCTCACAAAAACGGAGAGATCCCTTGCGTTTTGTGATATTGTTAACCTTAACACGGAATATATATAAGGAATTGCCTAAAGAGTTTGAATATATTTTGTTTGGTAAATAACTTTTCATAATCATAATAGCGCTAGTATGTGTAATATATACAAAACCACAACTATTTATGTCTTCCGAAATAATTTTTAAGTATAACCTAAAATAGTTGCTGTGAGAAAAACATGTAATGTGGTTTAACTTTTGGGTAATTTAGATTATAATTAATTGCTGTTACTTAAGCGCCACTTTAATTTAACGTCCTTTGATGGACCTTTTATTACACATTGTTAATTTTGTTATTTAACAGTATAGATATATATATAATTAATTGAAAAGTTCAAAAGCTCTTCTATTATTTTATTCTATCAATAATATATATATAAAGGTACATTATCTCTGTTGGAGATGTAATCGGCATTAGCTCTATATTCAGATCAAAGGCGACTGATCGCATAGAATATTCTACTAACATGTCTACACGAGCCACGAGCCACAAGGAGAGGGAGGATCGATCTCACCTCTCCTGCATTATTGGACCTAAATTACAAGTTAAACATTCAGGAAAGTTGCTAACAGGTGAATACTCGTAAATGATTATTTCTAATCAAATGAAGTATGCAATACTGAAAAGTGATATAAATACTTATGTGCTATTACTAGCACTTTTTAAAGTGTATTTTCTAATAGTAATCGTATTTCCGCAAAGGAGTTCTATTCGTACGAAAGGATCCACTACTATTATCAATATGAAAGCTATACTGCAGAGTAATGCGTAAAAGACAACAATAATATGCTCTTTAGACGGAAACCGAAAAATATAATCCTAAACACAATCCTTCACATTGGAGTCCGAGCATAACAAAACCTCACAAGTTCCACAGCCTTTATGTTCACCAGGCAAGCTCCGTTTGACTACTGACACAAATTTATTGGAACACAATTATATATTGTCTTGTTATAAATTGTTATGTGGGTATAATTGAAAAATAAAAGGAACTGCTCGCGAATGACGGTGTTGCTAACTCTACTTACTCGGAAGGGTTCTTTTGCCAAGATGAATAGGATATTGCATAAAGGTTATAATATAAGAGTTTTATTTATACTACTGGATTGTACATTTGTAAGAAGGGACCTATTTTCTCAGAAGGATAGTGTTTACACTATGATTTCTACACTTTGTAGTGTTCACACATGAGTTCTATCAGCACAGATGGATAGTACATATACAGGAAGATATACAGAAGATAGATTTTGCATAAAAGGACAAATACTATCTGTATACGGATGGGATATATTTGCACAATTGGATAGTATCTACTTTTGCAGAAAGAGATATATTTCGCATAGAAGGGCAGACTCAGTCCTTATATAGTATTTATGAAAAATAGTTCTATTCGCACAGGTTCTATCGCAGTTCTGTTCGTACAATAGGATGGTCAACAAAGAAGAAAAACTAGATCTTATTAAAATTGAAGTAAAAATATTCCTGCAAGATTCTACCGACTAGTGAACGATATTGAAGTATCGTAAAACCCTGAAACTTTATAGATCCAGTCGAATATTCTGTTTTTAGTACTTAAACGAACAAACCACAACAATGTAGCATTTTAATTTTCGTATTAACTGACCCTCTTTACTCGAGTAGAAATAAACTGGAGCGTTACTTAAGAAACAATGGATTCTTGATTATAATATCTCTAAATCTTAATAAAATCCTTTCGGTCGTCCTCTGTGTTCTAATTCGCTTACTTTTTATAAATCACTTAATTCACAGGTTTCACGTCTTTAACGTATGCTTAAAATATTCAAGCATAATATGTATTTTTATGCCAATTTATAAATAGGAAGTTGTAATTCGTAAGCAAAGGATGTTTTAGATAAAACGTAGTTCCACCGTATCCAAAGTTAAACAAACAACAGCTGTAATAAAAATAAGAGTACGAACAGACCGACTCTCTCAGCCTCAAAAGTAGTAAATATATATTAAACTAAATCCGGACGCGAAACTTCTCTACTATATTTACTTTTTTATGTTTCCACAAGGCGCTTTTAAATTACTATTATTTATAACTAGCTTTGCGATTCTTGTGTTCTTTTTACAGGAAATATACTAGTGTTTCGCCCTCGCTTCACCTTGATGATTAAGAATTACGGTCATCTCTAAAACAACCACAGTTTCTAAAATTTAAAACGATTTATAATTTGGTATAGATCGTTACATGCAAATATTTGTACAATAAAAAAATGATGATAGTGACTAGGTATGGAAGTATAAGGTAGGTTGTCACAGATGTCGAAACAGCAGGTAACTTGTATTCATTTAAAAAAAAAAACAAAAAAATGTTACAATTCTTATATTGAAAAGGGCGTAAATTTTTAATTTTAAAAGGTATCAACTATCACTTGCCTCAAACCGATCCCTAAATCTGAGCTCATAATAATATTTACAACTACTTTTGTTTAAGTGCTCATACATTCTGACCACAATGCCTCCAACAAGCAACCATCCAAAACATTCATATTTCACATAGATCCTCCACAAACCCTTGTACCTTTTTCCTCGGATATACTCATTCAAAAATTATACACTACCAACTTACCGGAACATAAATAAGCTACTTCCGCTATGTTGTTCTCACCTTCCTCCTTTCCTGTATAAATAAAATTATACTCCATAGTAGTAAGAGTTTTATATCTCGGATATATTTCAATACAATGATGTTATATATTATTTTAAATAATAAAAGACATCGGTAGCAAAACTGTTGTTTGAATCAGAAGAAGCTTCAAGCCGGTTTTTAGTATCATAATATATTTTCTCTGGCAATCTAGGATAGTTTTGTGTCTCTTATCTCCCATCCCCAAGCTACCATCATAGGATAATCTCAATCGAAATGAGAATATTTGCAAGTTTTGCACAAACATACACACAAAAATGCATAAAATCTTATTTAGATCATTCTCTTTGTTTAATTTTTTTTATATGGCAGTTAAAGGGAGTTAAGCACCATCGGCCCACCTGATGGTAAGTGGCCCCGTCGTCCATGGACATCGGCTATACAAAAGAGTGACTCTTGTTTTGCCGATGTCACCTCGAAGATAGAATAAGGAGGTTTAAGGTTTCAGAGTTCCTTGAACGAAAAATCAGTCTGGCCCACACACGGCTCTTCCAGAACGTGTCAATGACACTTGGTGGTCCAATTCGCATGCTGGTGGTCACAAGCCCGTCAGGGAACAGATACCGTACGAGGGTTACTCGCCTCTTAGGAGATGCTCTCCCAGCGTCAGAGGGGAATTGCATTCTTACCCGTCCTCTCAAGGGTAAAATCAATCTTTACCGCAAACCCAAAATATTTTAATTTAATTAGTTTTATTACCAAAGTACTTTCGACATGTCAACCATCGAATTGGTCGATCAGAAAGTTTGGCATGTCAGCTTGTCGTGTAAAAATACAAGAAAACCCACCCCATTCACAAAACTTGTCCAACTCGATCCATATTCGAAATTGTTTCAATCTAAATCAATGAAAATATTCTGAATAGTTTTATCGGAACGACTTAAAACACATTACAAATTCAATCTACCCGTCGTCGAGCGTCGAGCGTCGGGCGTCAGCAGAGTTGCACGCGTTCCTCGCGATTCTCCCTCGAATGGCTCTCGAATAGTTTAAAACGGTGCTTGGTTCAAATAACAAAAATGCTTTTGTGTTTTTTCATTTAGAAGTACAGGCTGTTGTTGTTAAGCTTGCCAAAAATTTTGTTTTAATGACGAGCCGGCCTGAGCCATGAAGGCACCCCTTTATGGAAATACTGGTGACATGACATCTTAGGATGTTACTGCGTTCAGATTCTGCGTCTCGAACGAGTTGACCAATTCTCCTACCCCTGAAGCTACTATAAGCCCCAACACACACTGAGATGATAACACATAAGAAGCTTCCTTGTTAGCTGTAAGGCAGCCAATCTAAATAAATTGCGGGTTATACACACAACTGAGCTTTAGTGGTTTCTTGAACTGTTTTTCAATTAGACCTTTATACAAAATATTTTTGACACGTCAAAATAAAATAAGTACACACTCACATCTGTAACTCATAACTGATGCGGTGAACACGAAATTGTATTTATCGGTTGAATAAGTGAATGGATGAATGGAAGTGTAAATGTTAATATTCAAATAATTATATTAGTATATTATATTGAAATAATTATTCTAAAATTAAAACTTCTTTTATCTCATTTGGAGATTGTTAGTAGTAGTGTTAGTGAAAGGTATAAATTAATGCAACATGGCTGACTCCCACATATGGGGGATCAACACATTGTATATTATGAATGTTGTCCTCATATGGTTTTACTGAGATAAAACACAAAATAGAACTTAAAATAGATTTGTTTATTATTTAAAAATATGAAGTTTTGCTGTACGCTGTTAGTCAATAACTTGTACTATAATTACTCAGCGCCAGTAGCGATCTGGACTAATTATACCGACGGGATTGGAGACCGGTGGAATTTAGATCCACTATGTTTTGAAATCGACACCCACCTCGCCCCGTCTCGCCCCGTCTCGCCCCGTCTCGCCTTGCGCCGAACAGAAATAACTCGAGCGGGAAATTTACTCACTGATAACATTTACAACTTTTTATAGAGGAAAACAAAATTGCATAAATATACTCATTGTTGTTATTAGTATATATTATATACTAACTACTGCTAGGTCTCTCTACGCTGAGGGATTAATGCGAACACTCAGAATGAAATGATGGTTAGAGACTGTCAATCGGCAAGTTCCTAAATGTATAGCTACGCTTTTCGTTATCATCATCACGACCCTTCAATGAATCACTGCTGAGCCGGGTCTCCTCCTCAGAATGAGGAGGGTATTAGGAGTGCAGGTTTCCTCACGATGTTTTCCTTCACCGTTAAAGCAAGTGATATTTAATTGCTTAAAACACACATAACTCAGAGTCAGAGGTGTGTGCCTGTGTGGGGGATCGAACCTCGGACCTCCCGAGTAAGACTTGAAGTCTCAACCACTGGGCCATCACTGCTTTTTTGCACAGTTGTCTTCGATTTTGTATAAGTTGCGTAAGTGATGTTATATGAGACTGTTGCTGGATGTCACTGATTTTATGTGCTTCAACTGAAGAAATGGCTATTGTTTATGAGATCCATATAATGTAAGTCGGAGTGAAAGGGAAAAGGGGGCGTATCGGTACACTAAAAGGGAGATTGTAATAGGCTATCGGTATACGTAGCCTAGGTGCGTAACTGATGAACTAAACATCTCATGATGAACTCAAGATCTTTTACAAAATCTGATAGAAACCCAATCAGGGATTCGGACTTGTGGTCGAGGATTTGGACTTGTGGTTCAATTGATACACTCGCCTGCACTGCTAAATTTCGCTCCGACATATATATCAGTAATATAATAAACAAAGTTCTGAGTCCTGACACATGTTAGAATAATTACGCCTACCCGCATAGGATAGCGGTGCGATGGTTATTGGCGCTGCGTGATTTAGCGTAAACGTAATTCAGTTTGTACGTGCTTGTAATGAAATTTCCTCGGAGTGACTGATCATATCATAACTGATATATACATGGGATAGGATATCTGGTTTAGGTATTTTGATCTTGGACTAATTTTGTAAATGTTATTAGGTCATTACTATAGCTTAAAATAAAACTTGTCATAACCTACACGATAATTAAATATTAAATAAAAAAATGTTAGTTAAAAACACAAATAATTACACCGGTGTGTCAGTATTTGTGTTTTTTAACTAACATTCCAGCTGATTAACCTTCAAAAATAACATAATTATTATACCAATTCAATATTTATGGCTTTAGAATTTTCTAAACCAATTGCAGTTTTCGTTTAAACTCATTTTTGAGGTAAACTATTTGTGATTTGAAAAGTAAATATCGGATCAGTGATGTCGAGTCAAAAGAATTTATACTACGCTTGAAACTGGACAGAATGGATATTTTTCCATTGGCTAGTACGACACGACATCGTCATTAACCTAAAGTGTTTCTTTAAGTAGCATAAAAAGAAATTACAGTTCATCTCTGTTTATTCATCAGGTTTCTTCTTGTAACGCATACAGATAGGATTTTTATATAAAGAATGATAAATGAAACAGGTTGAATTATTTTCAAAGAATGACTTGTCGCTAGGGAAAATACTATATGTATGTAGATTTTGATCTTAAAAAGGATACCAACATAATATAGTAAGAGATCACTTGAAATGCGGATGAATATAAATTCTCGCGGAATAGACTAGTATCCCAAATTTTGAAAAATATTGATGACTTTACATCTACTTTATACAACAAACATTTAATTATTATTCAAGAATCGCAAGCATGGCGGGAATTACATTATATTAGCTTATTGCTCCCGTTCTTGCTCTACTTCACATTTTTTTTGTAATGTGACGTAAGGTGATCATCATCACGACCCTTCAATGGCCTACTGCTGAGCCGGGTCTCCTTCTCAGAATAGGGATGGTATTAGGCTATAGTCCACCACGCTGGCCCAGTGCGGGTTGGCAGACTTCACACACCTTTGAGAACTTTTTGGTAACTCTCAGGAGTGCAGGTTTCCTCACAATGTTTTCCTTCACCGTTAATGCAAGTGATATTTAATTGCTTAAAACACACATAAGTTAGAGTCAGAGGTGTGTGCCTAGGATCGAACCTCGGACCTCCCGAGTAAGACTTGAAGTCTCAACCACTGGGTGGGCCATCACTGCTTGCTTTGACGTAAGGTGATACACAACGCTTATTCTAGGTAAATAGTTATAGTAATAATCTATATAAAATATTTTTTAAAAAACATTATTGTAAATGATAGGCCATTATTAATCATCTTAAGAAACTATCATCCGTTATTTTTTTTTCTTCGTTGTCGTGTAAGAGGCGTGTCGGATAGTGGAAACGCGCTCAATGTATCCAGCGCTTCCAGCGAATTTGCCTTACGTTTTCAAATATAGAATTTTTCTCTAACTATTGCAGAGTCACTGTGTGGGTAAAACGTGAACTATTGCCTGCTGCTTTATAACAGTTTTAATTTTATTTATTGCTACATTTATACTAACGAGCTTTATAAGAGTTTTAAAAAAAGATAAATATTTTTTTAAAGATATATCTTAACGGAAGATAAGAAAATTTCGTGTTATCCATGCAACTAGTTTTCACGCAAGTATAACGGCATAATATTAATAATCATCAAACGAACGACTTCTGACGAAAGAAGTTAGTAATTTTTCCGGCATCAATGTTAATTCTTTACACAAATGTATCACATCAGAATCGGCTATACTAGTTATAGTTTTAAATAATCACTCAATAATTTATTTTATTGGTCGTCCGTGGCTTTAACTTATTATATAGTAATATTCTATATCCACTAATATACTACATACAAAAATTGCATAGTTATTTGCTCTCATTAATCGTTACTTTATTCGAATGTGGAGAGTAAAACGTTATTTTAATTTATTTCTGCTAGATGGAATTTTCTCGCATTAATTGTATTTTTAAAGGAATTCAAATAACAAACTAATTTAAAAGTAAAAAGTGCAGGTTCTCGTAATGAACAAATAGTTTCATTTATTCTAGTCTTGGCGGCGTCCCGGCGCCGTTCCGCCGCAGGTGATCAAAACACTAACATTCTACAATTGGATCTATTTTTAAAGGATAATTAGTAGAAAAGGTAATTAGTTTAGAATAACAACTTATATACTGTTCAAATTAATTATTTATGCATTTTTATTGCAAGGAGAGAATTACGACAAGTTTTATGTGAAGCTATTGTGACTAATGTCGGTCATGTGGCAAACATAGAAACTGTCACACCGGTGTCTTTATAGTGTTACCTGTCTTAGGTTACGACAAGTTTTATTGGAAGCCATTGTGACCAATGTCGGTCATGTGGCAAAAATGGAAACTGTCACACCGGTGTTTTTATCGTGTTACCCTTCTTAGGTTACGACCAGTTTTATTGGCAAAAATGGAATCTGTAACACCGGTGTTTTTATCGTGTTACCCTTCTTAGGTTACGATAAGTTTTATTGGAAGCCATTGTGACTAATGTCGGTCATGTGGCAAAAATAGAAACTGTCACAACGGTGTTTTTATCGTGTTACCCTTCTTAGGTTACGACCAGTTTTATTGGAAGCCATTGTGACTAATGTCGGTCATGTGGCAAAAATAGAAACTGTCACACCGGTGTTTTTATCGTGTTACCCTTCTTAGGTTACGACAAGTTTTATTGGAAGCCATTGTGACTAATGTCGGTCATGTGGCAAAAATAGAAACTGTCACACCGGTGTTTTTATCGTGTTACCCTTCTTAGGTTACGACCAGTTGTATTGGAAGCCATTGTGACTAATGTAGGTCATGTGGCAAAAATGGAAACTGTCACACCGGTGTTTTTATCGTGTTACCCTTCTTAGGTTACGACAAGTTTTATTGGAAGCCATTGTGACTAATGTCGGTCATGTGGGAAAAATAGAAACTGTCACACCGGTGTTTTTATCGTGTTACCCTTCTTAGGTTACGACCAGTTTTATTGGAAGCCATTGTGACTAATGTAGGTCATGTGGCAAAAATGGAAACTGTCACACCGGTGTTTTTATCGTGTTACCCTTCTTAGGTTACGACAAGTTTTATTGGAAGCCATTGTGACTAATGTCGGTCATGTGGCAAAAATGGAAACTGTCACACCGGTGTTTTTATCGTGTTACCCTTCTTAGGTTACGACAAGTTTTATTGGAAGCCATTGTGACTAATGTCGGTCATGTGGCAAAAATAGAAACTGTCACACCGGTGTTTTTATCGTGTTACCCTTCTTAGGTTACGACCAGTTTTATTGGAAGCCATTGTGACTAATGTAGGTCATGTGGCAAAAATGGAAACTGTAACACCGGTGTTTTTATCGTGTTACCCTTCTTAGGTTACGACAAGTTTTATTGGAAGCCATTGTGACTAATATCGGTCATGTGGCAGAAATAGAAACTGTCGCACCGGTGTTTTTATCGTATTACTCTTCTTAGGTTACAAGTTTTATTGGATGCCATTGTGACTAATGTCGGTCATGTGGCAAAAATAGAAACTGTCACACCGGTGTTTTTATCGTGTTACCCTTCTTAGGTTACGACCAGTTTTATTGGAAGCCATTGTGACTAATGTAGGTCATGTGGCAAAAATGGAAACTGTAACACCGGTGTTTTTATCGTGTTACCCTTCTTAGGTTACGACAAGTTTTATTGGAAGCCATTGTGACTAATATCGGTCATGTGGCAGAAATAGAAACTGTCGCACCGGTGTTTTTATCGTATTACTCTTCTTAGGTTACAAGTTTTATTGGATGCCATTGTGACTAATGTCGGTCATGTGGCAAAAATAGAAACTGTCACACCGGTGTTTTTGTCGTGTTACCCTTCTTAGGTTACGATAAGTTTTATTGGAAGCCATTGTGACTAATGTCGGTCAAGTCACAATAACCATAATAATAATATTAAATAATTTAGTATTTTTAATTATAAACATTAATTTATTAAATTTTATATTAACACACGTTGTCTTAAACTATGTATATGAATTTCTACATATTTTAGCTTTGAACTCCCATATTATCTTTACTGACAGTTTTTATAAAATAAATATAATTAGTTTGTTTTTTAAAGCGTAATAAATTAATAATACATTTAAATATTCGGGTAAATATGCTTTGGTAGCAATTAATGACGTATAGCTGATATCGCCAACATAACTAACTCTAACAACGTGAGGATACTGCAACCGAAGAACACGTTGAATACTCCACCAAGTTGAGCTGGAAGTTATAAAACTCATTAATTCACATTAACAAACAGAGTTTCACATTTTTAATGAGTTTGATTATTTTATGATAGATATGAGGGACAAACGAGTGGACATCGGCAAAACTAAATAGATTCTCTTATTTCACCGATGCGTTGCCGCCGCGACAATCGAGTTAGGAGGGAAGAGAAGAATGCTTCGGTTTCGGTGGACCCTGAGCAAGAACTCATAGTTCTCTAGAACCTCAACATTATTGGGATGGAAGAGCATAAGAAGTCATAAGAAAAATATAAAATGAATTGCTATAATGTAGAATCATTGTAAGATAATAAATAAATATAATTAAATATTGCTCCTGATTTCCGTCCCCTCACGGATAAACTTTAAGTATACTCACAAAATAAGTTAAAAGTCGTGAAACAGGATCTTCGTTGTCGTACATTCTTATGATGCTTTGCTACGAATACTCGAATGACGCTGACATGCTTCAAATCCAATCCCTCACTGAAACAACACATCTGTTATTTGTAGTTTAGATATTAAAAGGCTTAGAATTTCAAAATTATGGAAATCATACAGACTTGACTATTTTTTTGTAAGTAGAATAAGAAGTTTTTTAGCTTTAGAGATTATGGCTTAATATTTGTATTTATTTACTTACTAAAACTTATCAATAGTGTCGGAATTGGGGATCAAATTATATGTAGATACTTTTGGGTTTCCAGTTTCAACATCACACGTCACTGGACAGTCGCACTCGTCGATTGCGAACGAAACTATAATAAAAATTTACTGTTAATTTATTAATGAATTGTAATCAGCACTTTAAAACTGTCCGAGGCCGACCATTAAGTCATTAAACCACAAAATCCAATTGTCAGAAAGTGACAAATATTTGATTGACATTCATTTACATTATCACGAACATCCACGAAAGATAAGAAGACTGAACAAAAATATTTGAGTGTGGACTTCGGGCACTTGTTGTACATGTTATTGTAGGTAAATGTGTGCAATAATTTTAAATCTTTTCAGCCCTTTAACATGGGATTTGTATCATACCAGTAGCACTCCTAGCACACTGCAAGCGGTTTACACGACACGCTGGAATTCCTGGTAAACTTGGGTGAGATATTTGTAAGCAATGACACCTTTCCATAGTGAGTTTCATCTCACACTCCAGTAGACAGTATGTCCTGCGTATTTTATATAGGTTAGCTTTGATAGTTAAAAATAATCTGAAAGAATTTTAAAGGCCAAGATAACAAATAGGTGTAAAATAAGGCATTTATTAAATTCTCTAGATTAATAACCAAATTATTGTATAACTCAACTGTTCAAACATTGCCAAATACTCCTAAGAACAATATAAATTCTGTAATATTTCCTATTAGTACTACAATTTCAGAAAAAAGTGATGACCTTTCATTTAATCAGGTCGAAATTTGCCTAAAAGAAGTAGACCAAGTTCTTGTTCAGATTATGGTCTAGTATAATGATAAAAATACTTATGATAAGTTGGGAAATATTTTAGCGGTTCATAAGCCATCTTGCATTTCCGCAAATCCGAGCTGAGGCTGGCGGCGTCGTCTGAAACTTGCATAGTAGTTGTGTCAAAGCTGATCCAAGTTTCCTCTCCTGGGGATATAGCTGAACCATTTAGTGTTATATCTACGAAGTGCTGACCTGTCCTGATTATTACCTAAAATTAATAATAAAGGGTTATGTCAAAACTTTTAGAGGTAAGATGAAGAATAAGATTTGGTTAGAAATATAAGTGCTCAAGTTTTAGGAAATGATGGGACATTATGTCATAATGAAACTAATAGTTGTACTAGAAATCGATCATGAAGGATGTTTACAACAAATTGACAAAGATTTGCTATCCATTTTAGTAAATTTAAAGCTTGTAATGGCAGTAAGTGCATGTTAGTAGTAGAACAAGTGAAGAATCCACAAGCTCATAATGAATATGAACTTATTGGTGCTATTGCCGTTTAATACGGTAAATACAGTATTTCCATGGAACTCAATAAATATTAAAGACTCAAAAGTGGCAATTAGGGCAGAATATCAGACAGTGAAATATTATGAGCTACAGTCTTACTAAATGATGAATTTCGGTCACAACAATTCATAGATCACAGAGATTGTAACTTAATAAAATCCAATAATATAATCATAAGAGCAGTATGATCGGAAAAGTAGATATAATTACCCATTTATATACAAGGTCTACGTCAAATAAGTCTTTTCTTTGATCAACGGCAACCAGTAAAGCATTTTTGACGCCTATATCATCCACGTATACAGCTCTACCTGATGTTTTATGATGTAAGCCATGTTCTCTTATTTCTCTGTAATCAATATAATTCTAAGTTATTGTTATTAAATTATTTGAAATTTAAAAGCAGCTTTGGTATTTATTCCCTTCCCATTATTTCACTTATATAGAATTCAATTATTTTTTCTTCCAGAAAGATATTCTTGGACACTAGATTATGTTTTAAAAGCTAATAATTTTTTGAACTTAAATAATATATTTTGTTGAGAGATACATCAAGAGCATACTTTAGGAAGTTAAGTGCATTTTTGTATTGTATATAATTATGGTAGAAAAAATAACTGTTTACTTAAAACTAAATTAAACAAACAAGATACCTTAACTGAAATTATTTCGTTCTTGAAATTCTGACTCTTATAATATCTTTGATTTATTGTTTATATATACTATATAACTAACTAAGTTGTTTTTAAAAATGTATTTAGATCTTTGAATAATAAATTCTGACGTTTTCGATGATTGACAATTAATATCTTGGTTCTCTCCGCCTTTTTTAGACAACATTTCGTCACATAAATGTAGAAAAAACTAATATAGAGCACTTAAAAGGTTACATCCCTTTCATGGTGTAATAGAAGGAGGTAGGAAATAAAATTTTAATTGTAAAAAGTACGTAATACCTCTTCAACGATCGTCCATTGAAGACGCAGCAGTAACCGAAGCGCGCGAGCTCCATTTGAAATATTGAAGAGCACTTCACGACATTTCCACGCCATTGACACCTAAAATTTTAAGCGTCAGTAGCTCAGTGGTTCGAGTGTTGGATTCACGATCAACAAGTCGTGGGTTCAAATCCCGGACATTGTATTACTGACGTGGCCCACTCCTGACACAAGCTATTTATTAGCTTACTAGGAGGGGTAAAGGGAATACTAGTAGTGTGTGATCCATACAGCTAATAATCTTTAAAACACAAAAAAAATAAATAAATAATTGTACGTTTTATCTTACTAATGCAATAAACTAATCGACCCGCCCCGGCTTCGCTCGGATGAATTTTATTACGTGTTTTTAATTACCATACCACCATATTTATTATTACCATTTTACAATTTTTGTCTGTTTGTCTGTTTGTTCCGACTAATTTCTAGAAATGGCTGGACCGATTTTGACAGAATTTTCACTGGCAGATAGCTGATGTACCAAGGAGTAACTTAGGCTATTGGACATCTCGCTACGACCCATAGGAGCGGAGCAGCACGCGAACGAAGTCGCTCTTTCTTCAAAAGGTAGCCTACTCGCATGTCATTTTCCAAGCTTTAGTCTATTTTTGTGCCAAATATCATCAAAACCAGTTATTTAGATATAAATAGTGTTACTAACCCAACTCTTTTTATATAATAAAACTAAAAAGGTTAGTTATAAAACATTTATATGAACAGAGATATATGTTTTGCTGTGTAAGCTTCGGATATATATTTTCCTATGGTGATATGATTTGACTCCAACTCGTAGGTAACTGAACTTAATCTTAAATCATAATAACCTTAAGCTATATATGTTAGTAATTGACGATATTACTGTCCACAAAACTGTATAGTTAGTATGTCTAGCTTTCTACCTAGTTTCTATAATTAGGCATTCCGTTTGGTGTAGTGACTAGTTGCACTAATCAACGTAATAGTACAGCTTAACTCAATGTTGAAGTTTAGTCCTTTTAGGATTATAACTGTGAATGAACTTGACTGTAGAATTAGGAAATATCCTTTAGAGTTGGATAGCCCGTTTATTGTTGAAGGATATAAGCTATATAACACGCTACGACCCATAGGAGTGGTGCATCAATGAAAAATGTTGCATAAACGGGGAGAATTTATTTCCTCGGATTCTTTTCTGTTACATGTGCTGCAGAACCTGAAGCAGAACCTTCAAGAACCAGAAGCTCTATCTCTCTCTCTGTCTCTGACATAACGCAGATGTAATTATTTAAAACTAGGGGCCCGTCCCGGCTTCGCACGGGTGGATAATTTTTTTTTAACATTTTGGCTCCCGCATTCTGTCGCTCCTCTATCGCCGCGTTACTCGCTGCGCTGCGAGGCACTCCACACCGCGTCCGCGACCCGTCAGGGATTATTTTTTATTTATCTTAATATTTTTATTTCGTAATATCTTTTGACTGGAATGTCCGATTTTAATAATTCAAAAAGTATTTTACAGGTATTGAAACAGTCTTGAAAACGAAATAATTATTTGGATAAGAATTAATACAAAGTTATAGAAAACATGGTCTGATTTTGATTGGCATTTTTATCAACTTTTAAAATGTAAAAAAGTAGTTATAGTGACATAACTATAATAGTTGGACATATGGTCTCGCGGAGTTTTTTGTAGATATTGATACGTTCTATAATATTGTAGAACATTTCTTTGTTCTATCATCAATACTTTTTGCAGCGCATGCGATGAAAGATATTTTATGGCTAATTTTTTTGCACCTTGGGTTGGTTTTAGTGAGATTTCCTGAGGATCTCTAATTTTTTCTTTTAATAAATATTGCCTATGTTACTCAGGGATAATGTAGCTTTCTAATGGTGAAAGAATTTTTGAAATCAGTCCAGTAGTTTTTATGTTTATTCGTTACATACAAAAATACAAATCTTACTTCTTTATAATATTAGTATAGATTGGTAAATAATACATAGATATAAGTAGTCCTATGTATATTTTATATAAAGCCTTGTCTGTTGTTATTATGTTATTTAAAACAAATGTAAAGTACCTGAGCAGTATTTCTTGACAAGAAGGCGTGAGACGTAGCCCAGCGACCTCTACATCCATATTATTATAGTCGAGCAGATCCTGGATCATCTCCAGATCCTCGTAATTAAATACCACATCCGGGGACGCGAATGCCGCGAATTGTTTGAGCACACTTCTGATGTAGGTAGCGTTCAGTGATGGAGGAAACTTTCTAAATGGAAAAGTTTTTTTATAATTCATCTACTAAATTATTTTATTCATCTAGTACATATTAAAAAAAATATGGTTTCAGTTTTGGCAATTATTGGCGTTTAATCGAAGTTTCGGTGTGTGGGAGTAGTTTTAGAAATCAAATAAGATAGGGATATACTAAGATAATGAAATAAAAATGTGGTAAAATCTGAGCTCTTAATATTATTACTATGTGGCGCCTCTTCGCCTTTGATTTTCCATATAAATTACATAGGATTTATTTTAATTTCTATTTTATTGCGTTCTAACAAATAAGCATCTTGTAAAAATCAATATAGATTCTTGTAGGCATTTTCAAATAAGGTCTGTTTTCTTCATATATTCCATGTATGTACCTTATGTTGTCAGAAAGACAATATCTAAAAATTAGGACGCGGTACAATCAGAAGGTTCAGCTTGAAAACTATTTTACTTTTATGACAAAAACTAAATTAGTACTTTGTTCTTGTAATCAAGGTGGAGGTTCACAAGGTCTCTTTACTCAACTCTTACTCGCCTTCTGTCAATTATCGTCACTGTTTAGACTTAATTAAAATTACAAAGTAACTGGCTTACATATTTATTACATGTCTACTTGCACTACTATCTAGTAATATTAATATTAATGTTATGAAATCCTTTAACTCCATAAATATCGTCTTTACAAATGAAGAGGCCATTAGTGTGTTCTCAAAAAAATGGCCACCAAAAAAGATAAAAATTCCTTACATTTCATTTACAAACTCATTCATCTTATAATTAGGGTAGCTGATCTCTGGACACACGAGGACTGTGGGGAACATCATCGGATTCCTCAGGGTTTCTATCTTCACTATAAAGGTGGGGTCGCTGAAGTACCTGTGTATTATCACCCACACTGCTGTTATTGCGAAGCAGAACAGTATCATAAATGATACAGCCAAGAGACACCTATGGAGAAACGTTATTTAGAAGAAGATAATTTAGAGATTTGTTATTGAATTTTCTTTAGTAACTGGAAGTATTGCTCTACAAAATATTAATGTTTGGGGATCCCCTATTTTGTATTTTAAAAAGCATTTATAGTAAATAATTATTGTAATTTAAAACATATGATTTTAGTTAGGAGTGGGCCACGTTAGGAGTAGACTAGAATTTGAACCCATGACTTATAAATAATGAATTTCACGTCTGAATCATTCACCTACTTACTGACGAACTATTTAACCAATCTCGATGAAATTTTGTACATTGTATGGAATTAGATTCAACTTTAAGACAAATTCGATTAATGACCTCGATAATTGTAGTATTCAAAAGCTTTTTATTGCCTCTACAATATTTTTAAAATAAAATATAGATCATACCTACAACGCGATTGAGCAAGCAATTTCGCTCCATGAAATTGGGCTTCATTGAGTAATTGTATAAACTTCATTTATCCCACAAGCCCAACAGTCTCACACTTCACAATAATTACAGTGCTAAACTGTTGGACAAACAAATAAATCAAAAATCAAACCGATAACCAATGTAATTTGGTTGAAAGGTAATAAATTTTATGCTTTTTGAATAATTTATGATATCAATTTATGACTGTGGGAAGGTATGTGAAGTAGCACCAAAGCTAAGATTTTTAATGCTATAAAGTTTATAGTATAAACTATATTTTGCGTCTGTATTAACTCCTAAAATTTGGGCGGGTATCGTATAAAATACATTGAATAAAACACGTAGAGATTGGCTGAAACTGTAGTATATGTATGGCATATAAGAAAATCTTAAGTGTTAATTAAAAAGGAGTTATAGTCTATACGCAGACCTTGACTAGAATATCCTCCTGGGGGTTATACTTTAGGTTTGCAATCCCTACTTCTTCTATTAATGTTTATCAGTTGTCCAGCAATCAAGAAAGTAAAAATGCTACTCATATCAATCCTACCACCATCATAAATAAGAGAATGCTACTCAAATAAGTATTGCCAATATCATATTTAAGAGAAGTTTAAAATTTCTTTGAAGTCATTCTTTAACTGAGGTCTCGCACTGAATACATGTGGTCACGAAACTATGATGGCGATGTTTATAGTAAGATTGTGAATTGACGGTAAATAATGTTATTATAATTATGCGCAAAAGGTACTATTACACACCTTCATACTTTGTATAATAAGGAGACTTTATGTTATCTTCAGTTCTGTGTCTTTTGTGTATAATTTAATAAATTTACTATATACTATTATTGAATTGAATTAGGCGTTACTTTATGGAAATTCATGATTTTAAAAGGAGTCAAAAGGTTATCTTGCTATCATCCGCTGAAATCTGAACAACCAGACTCGTATGGCACGACCAAAGCATCAGTCACAAGTGAGTGACGTCTCAACAACTTCCGAGGATGCTTTGGTTACGGAGCGAAACGTACGTCGATTTTCAGGCGACCTGCTTGTGTGGTGTGTCCTGGTTCGGATTCGCGCGTCTTACTTTTCTGTGGGTGGTGTGCTCTTCTGGTTTGTGCCATACAAGATAACCTTTCGATACCTTTAAAAAAATGATTACTTCTTTTTATTTTTGTACATAAAAGCATTTTATCTATGCTAAAGTTTAGTGGAAAACACGCTTTTGATCAATTTTATTTATTGTTTTGTTTGTCACCTATAAAATATTGTTAACATGAATAATTAAATTCATTCCGGTAATTGTATTTGAATTATTTTACTGCATATTGCTTTTAAATAAATAACATTGTTATTTGATATAATATATTTCAGTATTAGTATTTCGTAGAGCAGAAAAAAAAATTAAAAATTCTTAGTTTTCTTACTTTGCTATTACACTTTTATAACCTTGCAGTCAGTTTAACATTAAAAGAAAGAAAGATTAAATAAAATAAAAAGAAACAGTTGGTTTAATAACTAGCATGTATTATGAAATATATAGAGCAAATATTGTACTGCATTTTAATGGTTTTGTTGATATATTTGGATAGTATTTATTAATGACGTACAGCCGCTAACGCCAACATAACTAACTCTAATAACGTGAGGATACTGCAACCGAAGAACACGTTGAATACTCCACCAAGTTGAGCTGGAACAGTTCAAATAGCAACTCTTAATCATTGCAATATCTTTCACTACCGAGTCTAGAGCCTAGATACTAATATTATAAAGAAGAAAGATTTGTATTTTTGTATGTAACGAATAAACTTAAAAACTACTGGACCGATGTCAAAAATTCACCATTAGAAAGCTACATTAACTTTGAATAACGTAGGCTATATTTATTACTAGAAAAAATTAAAGATCCTGAAATTCTTACTAAAACCAACTCAAGGTGTAAAAAAATTTGCCATAAAATGTCTCTCATAGCATGCGCTGTAGAAAGTATTGAAGACAGAACAACACATGTCCAACTATTGTAGTTATGTCACTATAACTACTTTTTTACATTTTAAAACTTGATAGAAATGCCTATCAAAATCAGACCATGTTTTCCATACCTTTGTATTAATTCTTATACAAATAAATTATTTAGTATTCAATACAAAATCAATACCTGTTGATTACTTTTTGAATTATTAAAATCGGACATTCCATTCAAAAGATATTACGAATTTAAAAATATCAATATAAACAAAAATACACGCCGACGGGCTGGTGTGGTGGCGCGCCACGCAGCGCAGTGAGCAACGCGGCGAGAGCGGGGACACTGAAATGCGGGAGAGCCAAAATAATAAAAAAAATTGTCCAACTAAATAAAAAAAAGTATAGTTATTTACCTAACAAGTTAAACATAGTGAAATAAGATCTTCGTTGTGAGATTTTCTTATTCCGCTGTGATACGAACACGCGGAGAACGGTGACTTGATTCAGATTTAGACCTTCACTGAAACAAAACTTTTTTTTTATATTCAAATACAGATATCAGTCAAATATGAAATAAATTTTAGTTTGATGAACCTAATTTTTTTAAGTTGTACGTACCAGAGTAGTTACTTTAATGACATTAAATCTCACTTGTTGGATCATTGGAGGATAATAAGCGATAAAAGTATTACACCCCAACGGTCTTAATTTCAATTAAAACTAGTTCATATAACATATATTATTGCTAGAGCACAATAATTACTATTAACTAATCATTTAATACTAAACATTATTAAATCATATCACTTTCATTCCATGATTGGATTTTCGTAACTTCCACTTAAAATAGTGAAAATGTTTATTTTGTTTTAATTTAAATAAAATAAATGACCCTCGACTCGACTCGACACTCAACATCGATTTAGAAGAATCGATATTAATTGGTATAAGTCGATTTTTTGTATTTCTGAAAACAAAATATAAAAACTGCAGTCAATACAGACCTAATAAAAAAAATCCTCTATAGGAATACTGTTTCATCTGTACTCTAAGTAACGACAGTGTGTTACCATGGTTACAAGATTGTTATAATATTGTCAGGCTTTATTGTAGCGTATGGTCAATTGTGGTTCTTTGGTGTATATAAATATGTAACTTACTAGAAACTGTCAATAGTAGGTGAGTCAGATATCAGGTCGTAGGTGTCGAATATAGAGTTATCCGTTTCAATGTTGCAAGCTGGAGGGCAGTTGCATTCGTCTATTGCATAAGATACTGTAAAGAGTAACATATATTTTAGTAGCCGATCCGTTCTCGCTTCGTTGATATCGCGCGTATTTAAAATGTTCACTCACTCACTCACACAATTATGAATCATATATCTCTCATCATTGAGGTAGCGTTCGTAAGAAACGTTTTCGTTTGACTGTTTTGCTCAGACTTACTTTGCAAATCCAATTAGCACGAAAAAGTCTTTTCATTTTTCAGGATAATATAAAGCCTATGACACTAACAAATAATGTGGTTTTCTATTGGTAAAATAATTTTCAAAATCGATTCAGTAGATCCAAAGATTACATGAAAGTTTAAGAAAAAAATAATTCTGCAGCTTCAATGGTCATCAGATTCGTATGATAGTGGTCCTACCAGTAGCACTCCTAGCACACTGCAAGCGATTGGCGCGACACACCGGTACACCAGGTAAACTCGGGTGAGACACTTGTAGACATTCGCATTTCTCTATCGTGCGCTGCATCTCACACTCTAGGAAGCAATATGACCTACGTATAAAAATATTTTTTTTAATTTTTATCAAAATAATTTTAAAAATTGATGAGAGGAGATTCTCTGGAGTTTAATCGAAGTCCAAGGTAGTCCATGCCATTCTTAAGATACCCGACGTCAGGTAAATTTAATTAAGAATCTATACTTAAATATTCGATTTGAACTAATCCAGTAGACTAAGATACACTTCTACGTTTTTTGGAGACTTGCTGTAAAAAAAATGCTCTAGGATTTTGTAATTTGTGTCCAATTTCATCAATTTATTTCAGGTTCTTATAAATAATAATAATTAAACATTAGATAACTACTTGGTTAATATAAAAAAAATACTTATGATATGTTGGAAAATATTTGAGTGGAAAATTAGCCAAATGGCATTTCCTCAAATCCGAGCTGAGGCTGGCAGCATCGTCTGACACTTGCATGGTGTGGGTGTCGTAAGTGAACCAGATCTCCTGACCAGGGGATATGGCGGAACCGTTCGCTGAACTTATGTCCACGTAGTGCTGACCGGTTCTCAGTGTTACCTAGAAGATATAGGGAAAATACTCTTTTCTTTTTCTTTCTTTTCTTAGTTATCTTTGACAAAGAAAGACTATTTGCTTGCTAGCCTCAATTAACAGGATGATTCAGTCAAGTAGTTTATAAATAAAACTATAAAACATATAGTACATTAAGTAAAAATCCAATCTTTTGGCAACTTTTTGCACGGGCTGCCTTTTGACTAATAAAATTGGTTTTACTAATTGCTAATATTGGTAGACTAATTATTCGGAAGATTCAGAATATGGTAAGATTGGCCCTTAGTTTACATAATTTTTGGTAGACACATTAGATGAGTTTTAGTATACACAATAGGTAATTTTTGGTATACTTGTCGGGGCAAAATAAGCAAATCACTGAAAGCCTAAGGTTAGGCTTACATAAACCTAACCTTACACAAGACGTGGCAACGATATTGTATGGTACTCATGTGACCTTGATCGGATAGCACTCCTAGCACTAACAATATCCAGAGACTACTTCACTCCTTGAGAGACCGCGCACGACTAAGACTTCAGTCAGATTGTCCATGACATATAAAGGGTCGAGACTGTCAAAATGACGGAAGTGACTACTAACCTACTCCTACACCATAGAGATGTGTTTTGGTATACGCAATAGGTAATTTTTTGTATACACATTAGATAAGTTCTGGTATACACATTAGGTGATTTTTGATATAAAAATTAGGTAATTTTTGGTATATACATATATAAAAGATGATTTTTTAGTATACTCATTAGGTAATTTTTGGTATAACCTCCTCACTGTTCACATAGTGAGTTACATTTAAATAATCATGATAAAATAGGTCACTATATACACGGAAACAAAATTTTAGAGTTAAAACAATAACAATGTTTTGCATAAATTGAAACTTTGCAAACAACCTTTCAGAATATCGCCTCAAGTACTTACGTACTAACGAACAATAAGCTAATGAATAAAATTTCAAGCATCACTTCACAACTTTACGTTCATAATATTGCTGCTTTTTGGAAATTAAAATTATTGTATACGATCATTTATTTTATCTATATATGGACTTGCTTTGAGGCTTTACCATTCACTTTTACGATTCAACACAAGGTATTTATTTAAATCATATCATCTATCGAGTTATGTTATTTTAGAAATTTATGTACAACAAGGCGGACATCGCAATTGTTGTTCATTCAATTACAATAAGAATTAATGATAAAGGAATAATGATTCCGTTTATTTGAAATCAAAAAACCAAGAGCGTGAATCGAATCATAATAATAAATTGAAGTCAGTTGATGGAACAGTTGATGAAATGAAAGAATAAAGTCTTAATTGAATAGCAAAATTGAAAAAATTATAAATACCGATGCATTGCCACCTCGAATATAAGAGTGAGGAGGGGGAATAAAGAGAAGAATGATAGGAGAGGGAGGGTAAGTCTATCGGATTCGCATGCTATTTAGTAACTAAAAGTTTTTGGTTTGTAGTAGTTAAATACATGCTTACCCATTTGTAAACAAGATCAATGTCAAATAAATCTTCTCTTTGGTCTACTGCCACCATCAACGAGTTCATGAAACCTAAATTATTGACGTAGACGCCATTGTTAGTGTTGCGGATGGAACCGTGCTCTCTCATTTCTCTATAAAAGAGAACAGACAGACAGATCAATTTTAAGTTTCAATAAATATAAACTATTAGTAGTGATAGCCTGCACTCCTGAGAGTTCTCCATAAGTTCTCTGTCGGAGTGTGAAGTCTGCCAAGACGCTCTGGGCCAGCATAGTTGATTATGGCTTAATACTCTCCTCATTCTAAGGAGGAGGTCTTAGTCAGCAGTGGGTCATTATAGGTTGTCATGATGATGATGAATTATAAGCTTTCACAGAAGATTCAAGATTAGAAATAAACTAGCGTATCTATGAACTACGAAGATACATACATACAAACACTGCAAGAACAAAATAACAGCACCAACCTTTTCAAAGAGCGTCCATTAAAAATGCAACAATAACCAAACCGGGTAATCTCTATTTGAAATATTGATGAACAGTTCACGATATTTCCTTGCCACTTACATCTAAGAAAAATAAGTATTGTAATTATATTATGATGATACGAATCATACGTAGTATTATTTAGGAATGTAATTCTATATTTATCCTTCAACTCGCCTCGGCTACCCATGGTTTTTCTACTAATATATGCAATTATGCAAGTATTATATTCTTCCTCTCGAATCACTATGTATTGGTGAAAACTGCATTAAAATCCATTGCTTAGTTTGAAAGACCTAAGCGCATATACAGCAAGAAGAGACTTTATTTTACATAACCTAACCTAACATAATGTAAAGAAATCGGAAAAATAGGAATATCGATTTCCTAGGTTGTTCAAAATATATTGGATCAATTCAGTACCAAATATCTATTTATAGAAAATCATTTCATCGATTGCTTGATCTTAGATCATCATTCCTAAATCCGACTTAAACATAACCTTATTTCGTAAGTTGTACCCTGATGATTACTTAATAAATCCTTATCCAAACTTAATTGCTTATAATATAAAGGCTACAAGGTCTACCTGAGAAGTATTTCTGCGCAAGATGATGTGAGTCGTAATCCAACTGTTTCTATATCTAGATTATTATAATCCAGCAATTCCTGAATCTTCTCCAGATCCTCGGAATTAAATACCACATCCGGGGACAGGAATGCTGCGAATTGTTTGAGTACACTTCTGATGTAGGTAGCGTTTAGTGTGGAAGGGTAGTTTCTAAAAAGGATATATTATTATAATTGTACGCAAAAATGGAATATTGGTTGATATTGCCGCATACTGCTAAATATTAAACGCAATCACAAGATATGGCCGTTCTGGTCGCATCTTTTGATACTAGCAAGGAAATCAAAACCTGTAGGCTATACAAGTAAATTAACAACTACACATATCCGAAAACTGGAATAAAAAAAAGTTATATAAACTTATTATAATGTAGTTCCTTGATTTTTAATAAAAGATGTAGAAAAAGACAGAACAAACTTACATTTCTTTAACAAAGTCGTCCATTTTGTTATCAGGAAAGCTGACTTCCGGGCATATGATGACTGTAGGAAACGGTATTGTGTATCTGACAGTCTCGAACTCTACTATGTAGGTGGGGTCACTGAAGAAGCGGTTGACGGTCACATACACCACAGTGAAAGCACAGCTCAGGAGTATCATAAGTGATATAAGCCAGTAACATCTGTGGACAAAACTGGGCGATGAACTTATTTCTTTACTTATATTAACACCCGACGCTAAAACGACCTGATGTTATTTGTTAACATGTCTATCTTTATGTCTGTTTGTGGCATCGTAGCGCCTAAGATAATGGACCGATTTTGATACCGTTTTATTTGTTTGAAAGCTGATATATTCCAATTCTAAGTCTATCTTTAGAGCGGCGTGATTGTTTAATTCTTCCGAAAAAAATCGTGGCTTTTGTATCGGATGTCATCATTTTTGTAGAGTAGTATTAGTATTTTTTTTATTTTTTTTTTTTTATTTATTAACTTTTTTGGACTCAGCTATATACCATAGTTAAAATTTCGAAAAATATTGCAGCGGCCAGATTTGATCGTAATCCGAATCGGACAAAACGTTCAGAATCTTCTTTTCTTGTCCGCTTTCGAGGAACAAAATGAATGTTTTTAGTGCACCAGCTTTTGTCAAAAAGTACCATTACCTCCTGCCTTATTATACGAATATTAATATTATGACGTATATAATATGATATTTTGCTTACTTATAGTTAGATTCGGCAATTCTTCTCGCGCCATGAAACTGCGCTTCACGGAGCAAATACTTGAATTTCATATTTTTCAGTAAAGCGACTACAACCCCCTACAGTCAGAATACAGATCACAACTACAATGTTCTGTGCTATAGAAACATTGTTCCTTTGAACTTTACAACGTTTCATGAACATAAATCATAACATTTTAAAATCGATAACCAATGTAATTTGCAGTCTAAGAGCACACGACGTTTTTTTTATATCTATTTTTCCACGTATTATAATTTTAAGTAAATTTTAATATTAAAAATAAATTCTTTCCCTTCTAAATATTAAGATATATTTATACCACCATTTATCCAATTTTCTTTTTCACCATTTAGCCCCATTAGCTATACCTGTGATAAAGAAGAAAAAGTCTGGATACCAATATATCTCACAAGCCGACCCGCCCTCGTTTCCCTAAGTTGATGATATGCAATACATATATATTTCGGAGAATAGTAAAAGACTATCGAATAATCGAATCGCTGTCTATGGCGTTGGAGTGGGGTAGTAGTCACTTCCGTTGTTTTGACAGTCTCGACCCTCGACCCTTTATATGCCATCGACAGTCTCACTGAAGTCTTAGTCGTGCGCGGTCTTTCAAGAAGTGAAGTAGTGTCTAAATAGTGATAGGAGTGCTGTCCGATCAAGGTCACGTAAGTACCTTACAATGTAATTACCTTGTCTTGTGTTAGGTTTATGTGCGTTTAACCTTGGGTTCAAACGGAGAGCCTAGCAGTGAAGGCGAGTGTCATGATCACTTAAAGGAGCTCCTTAAGCCTACACCTTGGTCACAAGTCCAAGGCACTGCTTAGGTTTCTCTCGTAATTGTTGGAGATCATATTTGATAATTTATCGGTTCAGTAGGAGTATCTGCGTCGCGTTTACCCAATATTCCATTCGATACCATCCCCCCTGTTAGTGTTCTCCAATATTCCCCTCAACCCCTTTCCTTCTCATAATTTTAAAATCCCCGACATATATATACAGTCGAATTTAGAACCTCCTCTTATTTTTAAGGAAGTTGGTTGAAAAAGGAAAAATGGAAAAATCTTATGTTTAAAACACTTGAGGCGATAAGTTTATTTTGATGACAATTCATGATTATTGAGATTATGACCAATAAACGTGATGTAACGATATAAATTACTTTTTTAATATTAAAAAAAACTACTTTTGTGACTGTGACATTAAAGTTAGACATATGCTGTCGCTGACTATTTTGTAGACATTATCAGGCTCTTCTCTAGAACTCGATCATATATCTCTCATCGTTATCGACGTTCGACCGTTTTTCTCCGACTTACTGCAGCAAATCCGACTACCACGAAAATGTCTTTCATTTTTCGAGTTAATTTAAAGTTTAAACCTTTGACTCACAAATAATGTGACTTTCTATTGGTTAATGAATTTTTAAAATCGGTTCTGTAGATCCAGAGATGACCCTCTACATCTCCACAAACTTTATTTCTTTATTATATTATTAGTATAGATAAGCTCATATATTTTTTATTTTTTTATTTTAAAAGTTTCTATATCCCATTTAATCAATATTTTATACTTATTATAAGCATCATATATGTCGGGGTATAGTTGGAGTAGGATAATAGTGAAGGCCGTGTTGGGCTGTAGTTGGGGTGGGATGATGATAAAGAAAATTAATTATCGCTTCCGTCGCGTCATTTTAATATTCAACGATTTTTAATAGTCTCAAACGAGTAAAAGATTAATCGAGTAGGCATCTATGGTGCAAGAGTAATAATAATCACTTCCGTCCGCCCCACCCGTGGAGGGGAATACTAGCTAGTCTCGACTCTTTATATGCCACTGACAGTCGACTGAAGTCTTAGTCGTGCGTGGTCTCTGGATAGTGTTAAAGTCAGTGTTTGTGTTAGTGCTGGAAGTGCTGCCTGATTAAGGTCACGTAAGTACCTTACAATGTCACGCGTCTTGTGTTAGGTTAGGTTTATGTGAGATAAACCTTAGGTTTAGACAGTGAGACCGGGCAGTGGAGGCGAGTGTTGTAATTACTTAAAGGGGTCCCTTAAGCCTACACCTTGGTCACAAGTCCAAGGCACTGCCTGGGTTCCTGTTTAAAAACTAAGGAATCGTAAGATTCGATTCTTAATTTATTAAAACCGGCTCTCTTTCTTTTATTCGATAATTAATTAATCCTAATCGGCTTTCTCCTCTGACATATATATATGTCGGAGGCGTGAGCTAGGTTTAGGTTAGCCTAAGGTTAGGTTAGCCTTGTGTTAGGTTAGGTTAATGTTAGTCTAATCTTAGGTTTAGACCGTGAAACTTAGCAGTGGAGGCGAGTGTTGTGATCACTTAAAGGACGTCCTTAAGCCTACACCTTGGTCACAAGTCCAAGGCATTGCTTAGGTTCCTGTCATAACAGTTCTTGTCAGAATAGTACGTGATAGTAATGGTTAGTTATATCCTGACCGTGTTGCCCCTATCCCATCCATCTATATCCTTTTTAATAAGTTTCCGACATATATATAAAATTACTTTGCTAAATAAAGTTTGTAAGCCAACAAAATTGACTACAAGTTAGTAGTCAATCACGCTTCCAGATCTTGTACCACAAGTCAAAGTGTATGAATAATGTATGATGTCAGTTGATGATAGCCAATACACGTGTAAACTTGTAAACGTTTAAACTGTGTTTAAAACTTGTAATGACCTTTCAATAACATGACAGAAGACGAAATACCAGATTGAAGAATAGATCAGAAACCCTGTCTATTGCTTTATTTGAAGAAATGTATTATCATCAATACATAATATAAAACAAAGTCGCTTCCCGCTGTCTGTCTGTCTCTATGTATGCTTAGATCATCAAAACTGAGTAACGGATTTTGATGCGGTTTTCTTAAATAGATAGAGTGACTCAAGAGGAAGGTTTATATGTATAATACATATAATATAGTAGAGAAACACTGATAATTGTAGAGGTTTCTAATGTGATGTCGTAAATAAACACATTTTTTTGCGCTTACATTGCAAGCGCTGGCTGAACCCTACGAGATAGATCAAAATAATGTACTACAGTATTGTACACCTTAAAAAGGTCTACAAAAAAGTCCGCGATGGTATATGTCTATCTCTTAGGGATAACCCATAATAACCATTTTTTATCCTTTACTTTTTACGAGAAATAATGGCTTATTTACGAAGCGATTTTAAACAATACAGCATTAATCCTTATCCAATTAGGTTCCTTATATACATTGTGCATTTAATATAGATCGATATGGCCCTTTACAGCATGTGATTTCAATGAATGTTTTCGAAGATATTACAGATTTAAAATGCAGGGACAAGCGGGTACGGCTAAATACACGCGTTAAATTGCTCCCGGGCGAAGCCGGGACGGGTCGATTAGTCAATTTTAAAATTAAATAGAATAAAGATACATTTATTAAACTAGTAAACATGAAATAAAAGGCGACACGCTTAAGCACTTACGACATAGTATCTCCTGAATAAGTGTCCAATTGGCGAGAACTGGAACGCATACGCGGAATTGTACCAACTGCATTATTACATTCTCGCCAAATGTTTCCCACTTCTGTCGTTTTGCGGCTTCTACTACACGTGTATACTTATACTGGAGACTTTTATACTCATAGTTTTTGTACCAGTAACTATTTTTTAAATGTTAAAAAGTGCTTAGACAGGTTATACTTTTAGCACTTTAAGACACAGAATCACAGTATCTCGGCTTGTTCAAATAATAATATCTGTGCCGCCGTTCAAGTTTTACGGAAGCATTAAAGGGGAGTTGTTGCTTTGCTTATTGCCTTGATGGCGTGGGGGATAGGGGGTCACGCACATCGAAACGCGAATATCCCTTTTGAATGAAGAGGAGAAAAAAGCATGCATCAATGTTTACGTAAGCACGCAGCAAAGCCCTAACCCCTCCCGGGTTTTGCATACTTTTGCTACCATGGACTGTGAGGTCTTTTTGTTCTTTCAAAAATTAACAAAAAGGCGGCCTCAGGAATTTTTTTCTACTCATTCGAGATAAAATCAAAAGTTATTGTTTATAAAAAATCGAAATAAAAAATAAAAAAAAATTCTTCGATCAGGCACTATTTGCAAAACTATTTTTTTGTCCGATCGATTTTAGATGAATCTCGAAGAACTTATGATGGCAACGTGAGATTGGAACGGGATCAACACAAACAGCTATAACTTGCAATTATTTTTTTTTTTCAAATTTTAGTGACTTCAAGTCAAAACATTGTGTAATGATGCCATATTATTAATTTTATAAAATAAAATGATTTAATGGCAAAAACAAATTACTGAAATTTCTCATTTTTTCATGTCTCTGACTACACCTAACCCCTTAAGTAATATTTGAACGGCGCCTGTCAAGAAGCCTATATTATCTAGAGAAAGCCTGTCCCGCCATGTGTCAAAAGTGAACACACAAAGTGTATCAGTTGTGCGACCTTCGAAAACATAACACTACTCAAATCAATCAATTTAATATTCAATTTGATTTCAAATATAATATAAAATTATTTTGGATTAACCATTACTTTCTGATAGGTTCATTTATAGATAACTCCAAAAGCAAAACAGTGACGAGAAAACCAAAACAACCAACCAAAAATAAAAACCTGAACTACAATAGATAATAAAGCAAACTTACGTGGACCTCGAGAAGGGTGACCTTGACCACGACACTATAACACTAACTTACATGTTCACTACGCGACAACACCAGAGGAACTGCGACTAATCTCATTGTTTTCTTCTCGCGCCCGCAAGGGCGCGGGGATACGTGGTCGAGATTTATGTTCTCCTTCACGTGGTATGTTTTCGCAACACATTAAGATGTGTTGGTCCTTGGGGTTCCTTTCTTAGGGATATAGTCGTTGCTGCTCTTCACGCTGCCCCAAGCGATCAAGCCCCCACCGGGTGAGACTCCCAGCTACCTGGGAGAGGCCCAGTGAAGACGATCAGCGGTTGGGACAGCGGCTTATGCAGTGGCGTAGTGTCATTGAGACTGAAATGTGGTGGTAGGCTCCCTCAGGATATCCCTTGGGAGCGGTCGTCTGTCCGGGGGGCGTATCTATCGCACTAAAGGTTTTATATTGTCTACACGTCGATATACTTGTAATAAATTAAAAGGAACTACCCGCGAATACGGTCAAATATAATATAAACGGTGTTGCTAACAAAAGTGTACTTATTTTAAACAAAGAAGTGGGGCAATTTATTGGAAAGGTATGATATTTTCTCAGTAAGTTTGTATATTCAGAAGCAGTTTTCCTCTCTTTTTTAAAATAAAGTTTTTGCTTTTAAATAGCGTAAAACTCACCAGTGTTCGCGTAAACTAAAAGCTATGGAATATTCTATTAGTGACATCAGAAATGCTTTTAGGAATAACCATTTTAATATTAACTTCGTTTTAAAGAGAATGTTCCAAATAAAGAACGAATTATACTGTAGTGTCTACTACTTAAGAATATTGCAATGTTTGCACAAAGGGACCTCGCTTAGCTGAGATATGAAGCTTCTTATGAGATACTTGTACTTTGTCTGTATTATCAAATATTAATCCAGTCAAGTTCAGTTAAGTCAGTCATTCTATTATCTATCTATTTAAATTATTAATTTGCAAAAATATTTAACTTTCAATATAATGTTGCTAAATAAAAATATCTAGGCGCTTTATAATTATCCCGCAGGAACTCTGAATATTTCCGGGATAAGAAGTAGTCTGTATGTTAATCCAGGTTATAAAGTATCTGTGTGTCTTTGCGTGATCGAGTAACAAACACCTAAACATACAAACTTTTACATTTATAATATTCATAAGATTTTGCTCATTTACTAATCCACTCATTCCTTCGTTCTTTCAACTGCACTTTCGTTCAGTTTTTTATCCAATCATTATTCATCCAATCATATCACTGTAGTACATCCAATCAGTCATTGTGCCATATATGAAAGAAAAAAATAACGAAATATTTCAATACAATAAAATAACAAAAGACACTTATCTGAACATTCGTTCCTTCGTTCATTCAAATATTTATTAATTAAATACAACTCGGAGATATAGGTGAAAAGGGAATATTGCAAACACTAAGAGGGGTTATGGAGTAATTGGTGAACGCAACGTAGATACTGCTACTGAACCGACAAATAACTAAACATTATGATCTCTTACAATTACGGTAGGAACCTAAGCAGTGCCTTGGACTTGTAGCCAAGTTGTAGGTCCACTGACCAGGTTCTCTGGTTAAACCTAAGGTTACTTTAACCTAACTCTAATTTACGCGCCGACATACATATGAATAGATATTGTTAATTATGATGCTGGTAACAGGAGGATATTCTAGTCAAGCCAGACTGTAACTCCCGTGAGGGGACGGGTTAAGATACTATTCCCCTCTGTCGCTGGTAGAGCATCTCGTAAGAGCCGAGTAAACCAGCACCCCCTTGGTGGTAGGGGATCTGTTTCCCGATCGGCTTGCGACTACCAGCATTAGAATCCGACTGCCAAGTGTCACTGACGTGTTCCGGTCGAGCCGCATGTGGGCCAGATCTACCCCCTCCCTCTCCCATCCCATTACTGCTGCGGTTCCAATGAACACCGGGTTCTTACTCAGGGTCCATTAAAACCGCACCATTCTTCTCTTCGCTCCCCTCCTCACTCTTATCTTCAAGGCGGCATCGCATCAACAAAACAAGAGATACCCTCTAGTTTTGTCGATGTTCATCGGCGACGGTAGCCACTTTCGATCAGATGGACCGTATGTTCGTTTGTCCCTTAATTATCATCAAAAAACTCTGTTTAATGAACAATATATAATTCCGTTATTTTTAAAAGATACAAGGGGAAAGAAGCTATCAATTATAGGTTGGGGAAATAGTTTCTTCGCATTTTATAAGAAAATTCAAAACATTATTTAGTAGGTACCATTTTGTTCGATAACTTTTTGCCATTTTGTAGGTAGGGACCTGATCCTTTTGCTATAGAAATTTTGGGGCTTCTGATCAAAAAACTGCGACAAGTAGTTTTGGCAGTCCTCTCGCGATGTTAACCTGACACTGCCTAAAGAATTCTGAAGAGACCGAAACAGGTGGAAATCTGAAGGTGCAAGGTCAGGACTATACAGCGGATGCATTAACACCTCGCAGCTAAACTCTCTTAATTTTTGCTGAGTGGCTAAAGGTGTGTGAGGTCTAGCGTTATCATGATGAAAAACTACACCCCTTCTGTTGATTAATTCCGACCGCTTTCTCTCAACTTCTTGCTTTAATCTCATCAGTTGTTCGCAGTAGAATTCAGAATCGATGGTCCTGCCTGGTGGTAACAGCTCATAATTAATAATGGCCTTCCAATCCCACCACACACACAGCATCACCTTGTGGCGAGTTAACCCAGATTTCGCCACAGTCTGTGAAGCCTGATCGGACTCTGACCACGACCTTTTTCGCACGTTCTTGTCGTACGTGATCCACTTTTCATCACCAGTTATCAATTTCTTCAAAAATGGTTCGGTTTCATTACGTCGTAATAAAGAATCACAAATGAGTACAGGGTTCATTAGGTTTCTTTCAGTGAGCTCGTGAGGTACGCAATAATCGAGCTTTTTTGTTTACCCAGTTTTTTTCAAATGCACCAAAACTGTTTTGTGGTCAATTCCCAGTTCTTCAGCTACGTCGTAACTACTGATATGCCGATCTTGCCCCACTTTTTCAAAATTCGCATCCATTTTATCCGTAATAGGGCGACCAGAGCGAGGTGTATCTTTGACATCAAAATTTCCGGATTGAAAACGCTTAAACCAAATGTGTGCTACTCTCACAGACACTGCACTAGGTCCATTAACATCGCAAATTATTTTCTCGGCTTGCGTTGCATTTTTACCTTTTTTGTAGTAGAATTTTAAAATGTCTCGAATTTCTTCATTAGATTCACTCATCTTCACTGGAATTTGGAATTATCTTCTTTAAAATGTAAACTTGTAATGATACCAAAACCAGCCAGATACAAATAGTATAGCCAAAGAGGTTTTATTACACGTTCATACATACTATAATGCGAAAAGACTTTTTCCCCACCCCATTATATACATATAGTATAAACAAGCTTTTATTTGTGGAAGTGGAATATTTCCTCGAGATTATCCTTTCTTATAACATGTTTTATAATAACATAATACTATATTGTAAAAAAAATATTAGTAGTAGATATATTTCACCAAAATAGTTTTTACCAAAATAAAAGATTGAGAAGTTAACAAAAAAGGAATAATCTTCGTGCGAGACAATATTGTGAGTTGTTAGCAACACCGTTCATAAATTAGTTTTCGGGTAGTACTCTTTTAGATAATTTCTAGTATACGTATACGTGTAGACAATATATAAAGTACACATACAACTTTAGTGAAATAGATTACAGTCAATCTCTGGTGTTGTCGCGCAGTGTACATGAAAGTTAGTGTTAGTATCGTGGTTAAGGTCACCCTTCTTGAGGTCCATGTAAGTTTACTTTATTATTTACTGTAGTTGTTCCACACAAGACCAAGGCGCTTCCCGGCTTGCATGTGTATACGTGTTGCTGTACAGCATTTGGTATCATTCCTCTCTCATTCTATGATCGAGTAAAAAATAAATAACTAAAAGCAACGCGCGAAATAATTAAGAAATGGCCCCACATATAAACTTTTACAAATATTAAACATTAACAGCAGAAAACAGCACTATTTATAGTGAATCCAAGGTTTATTGGGGACTAAATCTTTAATCTAAATACTGAAAGGTTTGTTTGACTATAGGATTTTGATGTTTGTTGAATTTTTATAATATTAGTTACACAAACAATTGATGTAACAAACTGTGTCTGTTTGTAGAATGTATTCACGTGCTCTATATCAGTAAAATATTACGATCGTTCCACACAAAATATTATGAGCACCTGTTCCTGCTTCCTGTGACAATGCTGGGAAATAAACGGGAACAGTGACAAGTCTATTTGTATTTTGTAGATTTCGAGGGAATTGTACGAGGAATTCATGTGGGGAATAAAAAGTCTATATGTATTAGGTTATTTGTATTCCTGTAGGAGACACGCGGGATATGTGCCAACAGACAAATTGGTCCTATTTAACATGATGATGATTTTTTTAAAAAGAACAAGGTTGAGTATACTATCTATAAGTAAGAAGGTAAGGACTTCATGAAGAGCATGAAGGGAAATCTTGGGAATTATTTAAATGCAGGGGAATCTAAGATTTCGGTAAAATATTCTTAGTTTTATTAAACATATTAATAAAAATAGATTTGTATATTATACCTTCTTAAAGTAGCTCTCTCTCTATCTCTCCTCTTCGTTATACAAGGCAAATACAAGGTGCATACACATAGTATGAACCTTGTATGTGTCAATCAAGAATTTCTGGAATTAGAGATCAGTATAGTTATATATAGTCATTTTATCCTCCCATTCTCTTTCATACGCTTGCCTAACATATTTTAAATACTACATCTTACACTCCATTGTCTCTTATTTCAACAATCCATCTTATATTGATGTTAACTAAACAGACATGAAAATTAGGGGATGGGGTATCTACATCATAATCAATATTTACCGACTCACCTCTTGCACCTAAAGTTACAAACTTTACCTCTGTACAATATAATCACAGTGTAGATAAAAGCTATATTACTAGTAAATTAGTTTCCCTAGGAGAATATAACGAATACCGGCACGTTATAACGGTTTTTTCCTCTATCACCTTTGAATAATGTGATAGGAAATGTAATGAGAGCGCCGTTATACGATGTCGATATTTAAATTAGTTGAGACGCTAACTTGCTTCTTTATAACTCTTTTATAAAACGGAAGGTGCTAAAATATATATTGTCACATACTTTAAACAAGTTTGATACTCGATTCGATCGAGAAATATCGTTTCTTCTGTACTCACTGTAAGCAATGTCAGTGTGCTACTATGTCACGCATCTCTCAAGTTAGAAATGAGCTGATAGTCTTAAAATGGCTGAACAGATCTTCACAATACATAGCTAGGAACTAAAGCGATTAAATTACCTTTTAAACAAATATAACTTCATCAGAATCGGTCCATTACCATTCGCGCTATGATGCCATAGAAAGACATATAGATGTAAAGATACACAAGTCAAACTTATAACAATAAATTAGAACAATATTCTACTTTTTGCTTGCTAAATTAATTGGAACGATCTGTTCTACAAAAAGTAGATAGAACCACAAAATACTCGAATTATGCAATATATAAAAGAAGTAGTCGAATAAAGAAAGTGTCCGGACATTTAGTTAGGGGCAAGAAATACGACACTACTATACATTTACGAGCGCTGCTCGGCCCTGATTAGCTGATAAACACGCGTTGCTGCTGGAATACCCACATTAAGGGAATTTAGGTGTCTTTTGTGATGAGCTGGCTCTGTGGTTAATACTTCGGGATCGTTAAATACTTGGAATAGATTCAAATTCAAACTCCAAAATAAATATAGCAAACATGTAAATACGAATTGACTTGAGACTAGTTCTTCTCTTAAGATATTTAATTTCACAGGCAAATATAAATAAATGTTAGTAACAACATTTATAAATTAGTACTCGCGGGTAGATCCAAGTATACCGTCTAGACAATATATAACCTTTAGTGTGATAGATTAGACTCAGTCTAAACCAAACGAAACTGGCATTTAATATACTAGTTACGCCATCTATTGACGGATAGGGGATCTGGGTGTTATACAATCATGCTTAAATGACTGATAAAATTTGATATATATATATATGTCGGAGCATAGTAAAAGATTATCGATTAATCGAATCGTTATCGTTGTCTATGGCGTTGGAGTGGGGTAGTAGTCACTTCCGTTGTTTTGACAGTCTCTACCCTCGACCCTTTATATGCGATCGACAGTCTAACTGAAGTCTTAGTCGTGCGCGGTCTCTCAAGAAGTGAACATTATCTAAGTAGTGCTAGTGATAGTGATAGTGTCAAGTGCAGTGTAGTGTGGAAGTGCTGTCCGACTAAGGTCACGTAATTCCTTACAATGTAATTGCCACGTGGTTAAGTAAACACAATGTTAGGTTAGGTTAGCCTTAGGTTAGGTTAGCCTTGTGTTAGATTCGGTTTATGTGCGTTTAACCTTGGGTTTAAATAGAGAGCCTAGCAGTGGAGGCGAGTGTTGTAATTACTTAAAGGAGCTCCTTAAGCCTACACCTTGGTCACAAGTCCAAGGCACTGCTTAGGTTTCTCTCGTAATTGTTAGAGATCATATTTGATCATTTATCGGTATCTACGTTGCGTTTACCCAATATTCCACTCATTACCATCACCCCCTTTTAGTGTTCCCCAATATTCCACATCTTTCCTCTTCCCCGACATATATATATAAATTAGAAGAGCTTGTGGAATGAAATGGGCTATGTTTTATCGCGAAAGAAATCCTTAACAATACAAAGTAAACAAGTGAGTGTGCTCGTACGCCATCTAGCGACGTGGGGGTGAAGTGCATGTCGAGCGGTGTGGCCGGTATGTGTTTGGAAATTAGTCACATTACATAAATTACGTTGGTGTTAAAAATTAAAGTGAAAATACAGCTGTAAGTAATATAGAAATTAAAATCTGAAACTAAATCCAAATTACAAAACGTGATAAAGTGCACGCGGATTTGATATTTATAAAGATTTCATAGCAATTTAATCTTTCTTTATTTGTTATCTATTGTAATATAACAAATAATTCAAAACATACCTCATAAATACAGGATTTATTTAGTGTTAATTACCCCTCGTTTCTTCACCCCATTTAGTATAGAAGTCGTGTAGCGTTTGGAGTCATTAAAGACGCCATTAATTAGTTAAAGGGTTTATAAGTTAAATATGAAAAATCTATTAAAATACATTTTTACATGAAGATGTAGCGGACAAAGAAGAAATAAGTAAAAATAGTCGGCACTACGAAAGAACTTGAGTATTATATTCTACTAGTCGACCCACGCAACTTCGTCGGCGTGTAGCTCCGCTTCTATTGGTCTTACCATGATGATATATAGCCTATAGCCTTCCTCGATAAATGGGCTATCTAAAAAATAAACTCTTCCGCTTTATATATTAGTATAAGATAATATATTCATATTATTATGTATTTCACGAATATTACATCATAGAACAACACAAAAAACTGAATTTATGTTAAGTTGCTATAAACTAGACATTTGTTGGTATTGTATAATGTGACGTCACATCTAACATCAATAGCTTTTATGCTGCAACTACTTTCCATAAAAAAATCCAAAGATTCATATTGAAAATCTTAGTGGGACAGATTAACTTCTTATTAAAGGATTTACTCTAAAATCAGTGTTTAATAAAATCCTGTTATTTCTTCTATTTCAGCCATTACTGGAGGTATTAGAATCGTAGAACGTTCAATAACTCCGCAGTAACGGTTACCGCACTCGCCATTGTGAATGAAATTGTTCCGCATCACCCAAAACGAGCAAATTCGTTGTTTATTGTTCTCATTTGCCAACTAATTTTACGAATAAAGGATCATGTAATTTGCTTTAGCCTGTCGATAGGAAATTATTTAATTTGAAAATAAATGTGAATAAGCAAGTAAGAGGACCTGATAATCAACCTGAAAACTAAGATGTTCTTTATTGACCTATTGATATAAAAATGTCAAAAACGTTCCCTTCGTTGCCTGAACATTTACTACATTAGGTAATAATGCTAACTTACGTGGACCTCCAGAAGGGTGACCTTAACCACGACACTATAACACTAACTTCCATGTACACTGCGCGACAACACCAGAGAAACTGACTCTAATCTATGGCACTAAAGGTTACTTATCGTCTACACGTGCGTATCCTTGAAATAATACTAACTACCCGCGAACACTAATTTGCAAAGGGTGTTGCTAACAGTAGATATATCCTTATTTTTTTAGGGTAAAAGGGGACAATTACTAATACGTTGTCGACCTTAAAAGGAACCTTCTGGAAACTACTTACGAATGGAATGAAATGAAAAATGGAATAGGAGGAAGGATTTTAACCCTAATATCAATGAGATGTCTGTCATGTAAATGGTGTGGAAGCTATATGTCCCAGTGGCAATATCTAAGTATAATATCATATATTATTTAAGTAGAGTTAATTGTAATGTTGGCAACACTAATCTGAGTAACATTTAATTATAGAAGTCGGTACAAACTGAATATCACTTGGTTGTGCCAACGTAAAGATAAAAGGTAACAAAATAAATTCGCTGTCACGACAGAAATCATTATTATTATACCTAAGTCTAGTATAACCTCCAGGAGGATATTCTAGTGAAGCTGTCATACTGATAGTTTGAGTATAGACTATAACACCTTTTAATTAACAGTAGATAAACGGTAGATAAGTTCCTATATGATGGAAGAACATCTTCCTAATTGTCGTTATACTAATTAAAACAGTTATGAAGCTCATCGGAAGACCTTGATAAAATTCCTGCTAATAAAATTGTAGCTATTTTAATTACTGTTTAACGATGTTATCTAGATCTAAAATATCTCTAAACTGTAATTTAAAATGGCTAAAAATTCTATCGCAGCTTACTAGCTTGATTTTCAGAGGGAATCATAGTAACAATCATCATTCTAGCTTTTCTAATTGTTCATAATTAAATTTTTTTGTACATGGAGCTGTAAAATTGTAAATATGGTTAGATTATAATCTATCTCTCGATATTGTAAACTGTCGAAAGATTGTAAACCGCAAGACACTGAAAACCATAAGAAATTGTACGAATTTAACGCATTATTTTTTGGTTATTTTTATTATAATCTATCGAAGTGAAACTTTAAATTTTTTACTATTTTCTTTCTTTTTAATAGTTATATAACTATGGTAAATTCATCATGATTTACAATTTTTTACTTAGTAAGTCCCCTATGTCATCAATATTCTTCTTTTTTTATAAGTAATATTTTTCTCTATTGTCCACGAGCTAATGTTCGCAGAAAGCAATTGTTTTTCATACCCACAGTTAAAACAAATTGTTACAAAAACATCTTTCTCAATTATTTGCGCTAAGTATAATTGCCACAGCAGTCAACTTGATATTTTTTGTAATAACGTTGAAACTTTCAAAAAAAAACTTCTAAATTATCAACCGATTAGATACTTTTAATGTGTTAATTTGTGTTGTTTTGTTATGATTACGTCAGCGTTAAAAAAGTAAACACGCACATCGAAAAGTGAATATCACTGCTCAGAATGAGGAGGGAGAAAAATGCATACATCAATGTTTACGTAAGCACGAAGCCTCCCCCCGTTAGAGCTTTATCTACTTTTGATGACATGGGGGGCTATGTTAATTGCAAAAAATCTGCTCACGTAATATTTGAACGGCCTAAATTAAAGAGAACAGAAAATATGTTCAGTAAAGATATTTCACAGCAAATATTTATCCTCGTAAAAATAATAATGTTGATCATAAGTTGTTCTTATCTTGCGATAACAAATTGTTCGGATAACGTTGTAGCGAGCAGGTTTTATTTCACAAAGAAAATATTCTTTCATCGCCTAATATTTAGATAGCTAAGAAACGGAATCGTTCTTTTGCAACCACTTCAAAGGGTAAACGAGTAAGTAAATTATCTATTGTATATAAATTGAAACCGTAGAATGGACATGTTTGAGCACGAATTACGTTAAAACGGCTGCAACGATTTGAATGAAATTTAGCATAAAGATACTTTGTAGTCTGACTTACAAAACAGGATACTTTTTATCCTGGAAAAATGTACAGTCCCTGTGGGATAAAGCTTTTATTCACATACCTAAATATATCAGAACACAAGTTTTTACACACACACAGCACAGTTCCTGCTGGATTGACGGACAGTCCGCATTAACTGCTCCTTAGACTTTGACATCTCTGAAATTAGCAAACAGATTTTATTAAGTTTTAACTAGTAAATAGAGTTTGTCTTGTAGCAGGATATATGATTTATTTAATGTGAATCAGATATATGGAAAAAAGTCATTCTTACTTGAAGATAATTGTAATAAAATACAAAGAAAATGAAACCACTATATTCAGTGTTAACGAAGTCATGCGGATCGACTACCATACAAAATAAAACAGCAATACAATAGTTTAACTCCCATTGTTGTATTGATTTTTCGCTATATAAAATATGCCTGGAAATATATTTTGTCTTTGATTGATAACCTTAAAATTTTTCATTACAACTTATAATTAAAATTCAAAATATTTACGACGAGCAACCTGCTCTGGCTTCGCTCGGGGTATTCGAAGCTATATTATAATTGATGCCTTTAAATTATCACTCTGTAATTATGTAGCTTTTCATAATTACAGAGTGATAATTTATTTGAAAAAAGAGAGAGTGAGAAAAACGTGATAAAAAGAGAAAATATTGATAGAAAAAAAAGAGATAAGCGACAGATAATAAAAGAGTGAGAAGGTCAGAATAGAATAAAAATTAAAGAGAGATAAAAATAAAACAAAGTTAAAGGAGAGAGAAATAGAAAGAAAAAAGTGAAAAGAGAGAATAAAGGTAAAAAAGAGAAAGAAAGCCGAAAATACTATAGACTTCTCTCAGTGAAATAATTTTTAAAATCGGATCATTAGTTTCAGAGAAAACCTTCACTGTACAAAATAGCCACCTAATGGCACTTTTAATTACCTTTTAATTAGAATATTTATGGCAACACCTCTTTATAGTGTATATAATATATAATTTTGTAAGTCTTACGACCAAGTCGACGCGACTGGTTGCTCTAATTTTGATGAGATGAGCCAATAACTCAAAATTAGAAGTCTTACTTTTTACAAATATTAACTGATACACTTTAGTGTTCATATTTTTTCTGAAGTCTTTTATGTCGGAGAATAGTAAACGATTATCAAATAATCGAATCGTCATCGCTATCTATGCCGCTGGAGTAGGGTAATTTTTACAGTTTCGACAGTCGAAATGTAGTCTTAGTCTCGTATGGTCTTTTAAGGAGTGGATATCTAGGCTAGCGCTAGTGAAGGTGTTAAGTTCAGTGTTGTGTTAGTTATGGGAGCGCCTATTAAGGTCACGTGAGTACCTTACAATGTAGTTGCCACGTCTTGTGTAGGTTAGGTTTATGTGAGTTAATCTTCGGTTTGGAGAGCCTAGGCAGTGGAAGCGAGTGTTGGAATTCTGTTAAAAGACGTGTAACGTCTAAAGGCTACATCTTGGTCACAAGTCCAAAGCACTGCTTAGGTTTCTCTCGTGGTTGTAAGAGATCATATTTGATAATGTATCGGTTCAGTAGCAGTATCCACGTTGCGTTTATTCAATAGTACATATATCACCCCTTGTAGTGTTTCCTTCCTTATCATCATAAAATCTCCGAGACTAAAAATAATTAGCTACTACTTATTTGCTTTGTTATTTTAGATGAAGTAGATAATATTAGCAATAATCATCATTTATTTCGAGAACAAATATATAGCAAAATTTTAAAAAGAAATACTTGTGAGGTCTTTAGAGTCTTGTTTTAACTGCTTACTGTTTCATTTGTGTATAATATAAAATGAAAGAAATCTTCGTAGTTTCATTTTATTGATCACATTCTCTTTAGCCAGTAGCCTAAGTGAAATTGATACGATCCCCGAACTGACATGACCCGAGAGACCAGTTCTTAACCATAGATAATAAACATAATAAAATACTTCACAGATTAAATAAGCATTATACAACACTTACTTAGATGCATTTATTATAACTTTTTTTAATATACAAGAATCTTACTTTTTGTATCTACCTAAAGGAATAAGATTTAAATATTTCCGTTATGGCGGCGTTTGCGTTACATAACTAACCACAGATCACAAATACATTTGTGATTGTATTTGTGATCTGTGTAACTAACAGAATGGTACTCAAATTAGTGTTACCAACATCATAATTAACACCACCCAAAAGTATCGAAATCACGCTTTCCTAAAAAATATGGCAAACGTTGACTCCAAAGAATACTTTGTAAAGAAAATTGAGATGTGAAAGCCTTTGAAGGTCAACGCGTATTCTGACTCATAAGTTGTCAATAATGTAAAGACAGTTCCTTTACATTATTAGCTACGGGTAAGGGTTAACCTACGTATGTAGATGCTTTATCAGATATGAGGATATCTACGAGATGAGTGAGGTCGACGTATGAGTGATGTTTCGGTGCTTCGGCTTTGCAAGTAATTTATGTGTGCACGTGACTCAAATTCGAAGATAATGTTGGAAATTTCCCGAGAATTATATCATACTATAATAATGTCTGGTTTTCGCTTCAATTTGCTTTAGTTATATTATCTATTTAATAGGAATCTTGAATATTTTCTGAAGAATAAGTTGTAGTCAAATTTAGTCAAATTAAAGTTTTTTATTCCACATCACAGTAACTTTTTGACGCAAAACATAATGTAAAACAATAATACTCATCAATAACACCTCCTCAGAGTCCTCCACGCTGGTTTGTTATGGCCTAACACCCACCACCAAAACCAGTGCGGGTTGGCAGACTTCACAGACCTTTGAGCACTTTAGAGTACTCTCAGGAGTGCAATTAGGTCTGCAGAGATTTTTGAATTGAGATTGGTTATCATTTTGGCCGAAAGTGAAGTTAGATACTAATTATTTTCCAATTTTCTCTTATTTTTTCCCATTTTTTCCGTTTGACAATGAAATTAAATAATAAAACTTGCTAAGGCCATGACGCCGAAAATGTAAATGACACGTAGAACGCAACGGCCGAACCAAAAGTTTTTATGACATCTGTCAAATATAATTTTACCTCTGAAGTGTTGCCAACGTTAGATATTATTTTTGGTCTTTGACGATCTTGTTGCTATTTGTTGAATGTTATTAATTGTATCCATATCACTAAAACGTAAATTAAGAAAATATAACAAAAAAAAACTAGAAACAATCAAATTGAAAAGCATATTTTCACAAACTTATACTTTATTTTAACCCAGCAACATTATATCAACAATTGTTGTTAAATGTTGCCAGCAACATTTTGAAGTGTTGCGCTAGTAGTGTGCTACAAAAAATAACTAAGGTTTAAAGTTTAAGTTAGAGGTTATATACAGTAGAAGTATTGGAATGAAATAAAAGGTACTTACCTGCGAATATAAAGTTATCAACGGTGTTGCTAACTTATCTAATTACTAAAATATTTATCAAGGTAATACTACCATTAACCACCACTGGACCCTAGAAATAATGTGAAAGATAAACCATATGCGAACATATTGGAAATTCAATCGTTTACATTTGTATTCCCTTTGATCCTCAGTTTAAGGGATAATCTTCTTACAATGGAATGATCAAACACTTATTTAGAGGATATTTTAGGAAACACGTTTCTGGTGTTTTAAGCATACGTAGAAATAGAAGTAAGCCCCTAAAAATTGGCAAAACTGGGAAAGCAGCCTTACTAAAGAAAATATTCTTAAGTAATGGAATTTATTTTATAGAAAAGACGTTTGTTTTCTTCAGAGCAAAACGTTTCATTTTACATCCGTATCGTGGATAATCGCCCAGCCATCTTTCTGAGTCCGCCATATTGGATTTATATTATTGATACTTAGCTAATTATAGTGTTTCATTAATAAAGTGTATGCAATTTTTTAGCATCAGCGATCATACTAGCGATCCGCTCCAGCTTCGCACGGTTACTTTAATATGCATGTATTACACATATAAACCTTCCTCTTGAATCACTGTATCTATTAAAAAATCCGCATCAAAATCAGTTGAGTAGTTTTAAAGATCTAAGCATACACAAGGACGAACAGAAGGGACGACTTTGATTTATAATATGTTTGTATAGATTTTTTTTTTAAATTACCCTACCAACTCAGCTCAATCACGACAGTTCAGAGGTAGTTTGGCTAGTCATGATGAAGTAAAGCCTGACTCTCAAGTCTCAGGTACTACTAGGCTTATTCTTTAATGGGTCATGTTACTATTGTCTTTAATATGTTACTGTGAAGTATAGATTATATACTTGAAGCTAGTTCAAAATTCAGCTGTAAGAATTGATTAACGTTTACCTAAAGACAAATTAAAACCTTGATGTAAGTACAGAAGGGAGCATAAAGTGCAATATAGTTGAAATATAACTAGAAAGCTTTCGCATAAATATTAATAGCCGTATAAAAGAGAACGAGCCCGGAATTAGTTGCAATAATCAAGATATTAAAGGCATTACGAACGTTGAAAACTCGATTACGAAGTCGTCAGGCGGAGATGGAATAATTGTGACTTCAAATTTTATTGGTTACTGCCTCTACCTGTTGATAATGATAATGATACTCATAATCATGTTTTAGTGTTCTAAGTATTCAAAATGAATGAGCCTGAATTGCGTCATACTGAACCGACCTTTAACACAAGAGAGGAAATAGACTAGAATCTATTCTAGTCTTATCGTATGATATCAAATGGTATTCATCATCTTTGACATTATACAATTTTGCTGCTGGTTTCAGAGAATGTAAACGGAATATGTCCTGCCAAATGTCATGGCTATCTGCAGGAATATTTATATGCTTGATGCTGGTTTAAGAGAAATGTTAAGAAGATAGATGGGAAGATGGTTCTTCTGTCAAAATATGGTCTACATCATCATGGAAATTACTAAAAATTTCAGAGAAATCTAAATGATATAGACAAAATAAGGATCTTCTAAGGTCAAATTCTCTATATAGTTATGAACATCTGCAGGTTTTCGAGAAATTCAAAGAAGATAAATAAAAATATGGGTCTACTGTTGTCAAATGGTCTTTACCATCATGGAAATAATTGGGATAAACAAAAATATGGTCCTTCAAATGTCTAATCGTCTACGTAATCAAGTTTGCTGCTAGATGGATTTCCTGTTCTATCATGGACATCGCAAGAATGTAAGTTTGCTGCTGGTTTCAGAGAAGAAAGAAATGTAAAGAAGATAGTCGAGATAGTCCTTCTGATATTAAACGATCTTTGTATTATGGATATTTGCAAAACTTCCTGTAATGATGTTGCTGATGGTCTTGATGATATCAAATGAATTTCGCAAGAGCATTTGTATGTATAACATTATTGATGAATTAAGTAAGTGTAGGTCAGATATTCTTCCTTTTTCTCTCTCTCACTATCTCATTTGTTATTGAAGTAATAAAAAAGATCCATATTAAGCAAAAAGATATTTTTCATCTGTGGTCAAGGTTACCAAATTCAGTCAACCTTTACACCAACAGATAAGGCATAATAAAGCCGGAACTTCCTAACGTCTTTATCGAGGCGCGCAAAGTCAATACATTGTTCTGTGGCTCTCAAACAGTTTTATTTTAGTGTATTTAATTATGATTTTAACACTTATTTGTATTTCATTTCTTGAAACTGTTACAATGAGACTGGCTCTGAACTGGCTGTTTCTGAAGTAAAAAAATATATAAAGAGTGTCACATAGATATAGATAGAGATATACCTAAGCTTCTGAAAATAAAAAAAAGCAGTATATATAATTCAGAGTTGACTAAATGAAATGATCTGAAAATCTGAAATGATGATGAAATTTTATTATATTTTTTTAATAATAGGTACTTATAAAAATTAGGAGCTACATAACGTACAAACGTTGTATTGCTATATAAATTCATTTCTGGAGAGGACTCCCCTGTGTCACCTAAGGGTATAAAAATACCCTACGACCTATTATCAGAACTACTAAATATGAACAAAAAATTCATAAAAGTCGTCCAAGCCGTTTCGGTTTCGTTAACAAACAGAGTCAAAAGTCAGTCAAAACTCGAGATTCATCGTATTAATTCCTCATCCTAAAATTATAAAAACACCCCTATAGAATAACTTAGTATTTCATCGTAGGACCGAAATAAAATGATTATTAATTTCTAAAATTAATATAATAAAATAATTCGGAAACGGATTACGTAAACGTAATCTTTTTGTTCTGAATGATTTTAATGATTGCTCTATAGAAATATTTTCACAGGTTAATCTAAATATTAAAATTCCAAAGTTCCACATATCCTAAAGTGAAGAACCACTGACTCAGCCAGAGATAATAGGATGTTTCAGAGTCAGTGAGTCAGAAAATGAATTATGGAACGCAAAGTTGCGTACTTCCGGACAATTTTGCAGAAGGGATAGGATTCGCGCTTCGATCCTCTGCGCCTCTGCGGTATTCTTGATTAATACGACTTGAATTAAATGTAAATTATATATTAGATACTCTAGGCATAATATGTGCTTATACGTGTAGACAGGAAGTTCCTAGGCTTTAGGATCGAGAGCAGAGAGAGCCTTTACTGTTCGACATTGCACTTGAAACTTGTTATCCTAGACAAGTGTTAAAATATGACAGAGATATGATACCCATTACTGTACAATACGTATACACATGCAATTAAGACTGAGCAGAAAGTTGGGGCTTGAGACCCAGGAGTAGGTTTAAAGAGCTCTTTCATAAAATATTAACTCTCACCTCCACCACTCGACCTCGCTAACGACAATAGATGATAAAGTAAACTTACGTGGACCTCACCACGACACCTTTATCACGACACTATAACACTAACTTCCATGTGCACTGCGTGAAAACACCAGCGAGACTGAGACTAATTTATCGCACTAAAGGTTATATATTGTCTTCATAAAATGATCTACCCGCTACTACTACTTTATAAACAGTGTTGCTAATACAAGTGATACCTAAACTACACCACTTAGTAATTTAACTCCTCTAATGCTTACTGTGCAAACAGACTGACTCATATCCATCGTGACTGAGGTTATATATTGCTTACACGTGGGTATCCTCGAAATAAAACAAAAAAGGAACTTCTCGCGTATACAGATAACACACACACATCTGAATTAAAAACCTATTTTATACATACAATCTTGTTTGATAAACAATCTAATAAAACAACAATAATAAGAAAATAAAAGATATAATGTACGAAAGTTTTGTTACCAAGTTGTAATATATAGGTGTTTAAAAGTTGATGTTTCGCATCCGCGGCCGCAGCGCCCGCAGCGCCCCCGCCCGCGCCGCAACACACGCGAAACTAATTAGGAAGAAATATTAGAGCCGACATCTATTATTTCCCCTGTAATGCTGTAATGGTACAGATTTCATACACGCTTTCAGGAAACGGTGTTGTTTAATATCTTTTGATGTTCTTTTGCGAGTTCTATAGACAATGGTATATGTCGGGGATTTTAAACGATGAGGAGGAACGAGGATTGGAAAACACTAACAGGGGGGATGGGATTGAATGGAATATTGGGGTAAAAGAAACGTAGATACTTCTATTGAACCGATAACTGATCAAATATGATCTCTAACAATCACGAGAGAAACCTAACCTAAAACCTAAGACGTGCTTTAAGTGATCATAACACTCGCCTTCACTGCTCAGGCTCTCTGTTTAAAACTAAGGTTAATCTCACATAAACCTAACCTAACACCAGACGTGGCAACTAGCTTGTAAGGTACTCAAGTGACCTTAATCGGACAGCTCTCTCAGCACTAACACACCACTGCACTTAACACTCACTGACACTATTTGGAGACTACTTCACTTCTTGAGAGACCGCGTGCAACTAAGACTTCAGTAAGACTGTCGATGGCATATAAAGGGTCGAGGGTCGAGACTGTCAAAACTACAGAAGTGACTACTAACCTACTCCAACGCCATAGATACCGATGACGATTCGATTATTCGATAGTCTTTTACTATTCTCCGACATATATTATACTACTAGTGACTCGCCCCGACTTCGCATGGGTAGTTAAACGGGTACGGAAATAATATTTTAATGGTTCAGACATTTTTAAGCGCTGATTGTAAGTCCACCATCCGTAACGTCAACAGACGTTAAACTCCAAAACTACTCAACGGATTTTCATGCTGTTTTCACTATTAGATAGCGTAATTCATGAGAAAGGTTTAGGTGTTACATATATATACGTTAAAGTTTTGTTGAAAATGTCGAAAAAAGTCAAGCCGGCTACGTCTTTTATCATAAACGCTGCCTAATCTTTTTCTGAGTCGTGCGAAACTGGGGCAGGTCGCTAGTTAACTATGTATATAAGTTTAATATGATAAATTGATGAGTGAAGCAGTTAAATGAATTATTTACGCGGAGTTTCACCTGAAATTTGGTAGATAATATCAATCAATGTGCTTGTGTCTGCTATTTATTGACTTTATGCTTAATATATAGCGCAACCACTTTAAATCTTTTATTATATTTGTCAGAGTATAATAAAGGATTATCGAATGATCGAATCGTCGTCAATATCTGTGGCGTAGGGTAGTAGTCAGTATTGTCGTTTTGACAGTCTCAACCCTTTATATACCATCGACAGTCTGACTGAAGTCTTAGTCTTACGCGGCTTCTCAAGGAGTGAAGTAGTCTCTCGATAGTGTTAGTGCTTAAAGTGCTGTTCGATTAAGGTCACGTGAGTACCTTACAATGTAGTTGCCACGTCGTATATAAAGTTTGGTTTATGTTAGCCTAACCTTAGGATTAGGATTTATATATGATTAATAGCTAGCACCCGTGACTTCGTCTGCGCAGGATCTGATAATGGCTTACATATAAAAGATAGGTATCAGGTGTCGTGGGTTGTGTCGTGTTAAGAGAAACATTTCCATGATACACACACACAGCAGTGCACGCCACTATAACACACACACTACATCACGAGCGCGCCTACTTACTGCACACTTATCCTTATATTTTGGGTAATTCACACAATATCTTAATAAATAAAAGCCTATGTGTTATACTGATGTGTAAGCAATATTATTGTAAAGTTTCATTAAAATCCATTCAGTAGCTTTTGCATGAAATAGTAACAAATATGCATACATCTATACTCACAAACTTTCGCGTTTATAATATTAATAAAGATTTGTACTAGCTACTCCTACTCTTTTCTTCTCTCTCTCTTTGCTTGCAGCTTTTTGTTCAGTGTTACTTTTGACAGTTACTTTCTACTTTGTGATGGAACAGCTTTCCCTTTTTTTTGTATTTTTCACATACAAAATCTTATTTTACCTTATGGTGGATTGGTGGCTCAGAATTTATTATTTATATTAATTATTTATAATAATGAGTACACAGCAATATGCCAAAGAAAATATTAACATGAACTCTAGACAGGGAGCTGAGCAGAGCCCGATACTTGTGACCCAAGAGCACGTTAAAAGAATTCATTTGCGTTAAAATAAACTACGCCTTCTCGGGTCGATCTCGCAGTCTAAAATTCTTCAGATGATCTTTGTGTGTTTATAAATCTTGCTTTTAAAATACTTCTAAAATGTATTTATAAACGACAATTTTCAATTATTTTGTAATAAAAATTTAAAAAAAGCTCTAATTGCAGTAAAGTATCAAGACTGTTCTGTTGCAGTTCACAAGGCAGTATATGACATAATATAGTGACCGTTCTGTTGCGGTCGATTGAATATTTATGAGATTAACGTACCGACTAGTCGTGTACTGCGCCTCGCCTTGCAGCTATTCTATTATATACCGAAATTATATCAAACATATTATTACTGTTAGCAACACTTCTTACCATCACGAGTATACTCGTCATGGAGAAGGGCTAAAAGAAGTTAAAAAAGAAGAAAAGTGAGTCAAAGCGCGCTGCTAAAGAGTGCCTTAGACTGCGTTTCAACCCAAGATGAGATAGAATATGTAGCCAGGGTTGTGTTAATTAAGAACGAATAGAATCGCTTCATCTACCTAGCCTCGCTCAGTGTGTCAAATGAAGCGATTCTATGTAAACACACCCTTAGTCACCAGCCCCAGTCATTGCTCTGCTTGCTGATTTAGCACTGGCTAGACTAGACGCTTTATCCCGCTACTTTATGCATCGTAGTGCTAGAAGAAATGTAATAACTGATTCTAGGTCATTCCTGTTTAGGTCGTGGAATTTTTTTTAGATCTATCTCTGTGCTTATGAATATTGCAAAAATACCTTACCGTACCGTAGAGTTATCTACGTCAGTGTTGCTAGCCTCAGACACTAATCAGCTTTGTTAAAAAAATATTAGCTTATTGCTCTTTTTATCAATGAAAACTGTATTAAAGTGTGTTGGAAAATTCAGAAGAAGCAAGTGGAGAAACAGAATTTATTTTTAACGAAGAATGGTATCTCTAAATAATACCCAATTAATTTAGTCTATAAGCATGTCAATGAAGAATATCATAAATATCTTGAAGATCCCAACCCCAATAATGACGGCCATATTCATTAACGCTTAACTAAATGGCCATAACATCCGCTAAGGGCACTTCGGTGGGTTATTTGCTCACTTTAATTAATTCTATTTAATTTAGATATTATGATATGGATGGAGCGGATGTTTCCAAATATTATGATCTGAAACGATCATCATTTTACTGCACCAAAATCTACATATCTTTTTTTAATGTAATGTAAAACTCAAGAGAAGGGGGCAGCTTTTTATCAGTGGAAGAATCTTAAAAAAGCCAATGACAATTCTAAGGTTCAGATTCTCCAATTGCAGATAAACTCTTTAATCTATATCTATACTATAATATTATGAAGAGGAAAGATTTGTATTTTTGTATTTTTGTATGTAACGAATAAACATAAAAACTACTGGACCGATTTCAAACATTCTTTCACCATTAGAAAGCTACATTATACCTGAGTAACATAGGCTATATTTATTACAAGAAAAAATTAGAGATCCCCAGAAATTCTCACTAAAACCAACACAAGGTGCAAAAAAATTTGCCATAAAATATCTTTCATCGCATGCGCTGCGAAAAGTATTGATGATAGAACAAAAAAATGTTCTACAATATTATAGAACGTATCAATATCTACAAAAAACTCCGCGAGACCATATGTCCAACTATTGTAGTTATCTCATTATAACTACTTTTTTACATTTTAAAAGTTGATAAAAATGCCTATCAAAATCAGAGCATGTTTTCCATAACTTTGTATTAATTCTTATCCAAAAAAATTATTTCGTAATGAAGACTGTTTCAATACCTGTTAATAACTTTTTGAATTATTGAAATCGGCCATTCCAGTCAAAAGATATTACGAAATAAAAATATCAAGATAAATAAAAAATAATCGCAGACGGGCCGCCGGCGCGGTGTGGAGTGAGTGCCTCGCAGCGCAGCGAGTAACGCGGCGATAGAGGGAGCGACAGAATGCGGGAGCCAAAATGTTAAAAAAAATTATCCACCCGTGCGAAGCCGGGACGGGCCCCTAGTAAAATGATAAAGTAAAAATTGTTTTGTGTCATTTGAATCCGCGAGATATATGTTGGGAACGAGTAAACGATTATCGAATAACAGAATCTTTATTGACATCTATGGCGTTGGAGTAGGGTAGTAGTTACTTCCGTCGTTTTGACAGTGTCGACCCTTTATAAGTCGATAGTCTTAGTCTTGCGTGGATGATCAAGGAGTGAAGTAGTCTCTGGATAGTGCTAGTGAAGTGTTAAGTGCAGTATAGTGTTAGAGCTGGGAGTGCTGTCCGATTAAGGTCACGTTAGTACCTTACAATGTAGCTGCCACGCCTTGTGTTACGTTTGGTTTAAACAGAGAGCCCGAGTAGTGGAGGTGAATGTCTCAATCGAATAAAGGATATCCTTAAGCTTGGACCTTGGTGACAAGTCCAAGGCACTGCTTGAGTTCCTGTGATAATAGTTTCTATCTTAATAGTAAGAGATCGTAATGTTTAGTTATATCCTGACCGTATTCCGCCCGTATCTTTCGTGATAGGCCATCCATTGCACATATTACGATGCTTATAAATTATTTTTTATCACTTCTTTAAGTTTCCGATATATATGTCGGAGAATAGTAAAAGATTATCGATAGTCATCGCTGTCTATGGCGTTGGAGTAGGGTAGTAGTCAGTTCCGTTGTTTTGACAGTCTCGTCCCTCGACCCTTTATATGCCATCGACAGTCTGCTTGAAGTCTTAGTCGTGCGCGGTCTCTCAAGAAGTGAAGTAGTCTCTGAATAGTGAGTGTTGTGCAGTGCAGTGCAGTTGTGCGGTGTCCAATCAAGGTCACGTGAGTACCTTACAATCTAGTTGCCACGTCTTGTTAGGTTAGGTTTATGTGGGTTTAACCTTGTGTTTAAACAGAGAGCCTAGCAGTGGAGGCGAGTGTCGCGATCACTTAAAGGACGTCCTTAAGCCTACACCTTGGTCACAAGTCCAAGGCACCGCTTAGGTTTCTCTCGTAATTGTTTGAGATCATATTTGATCATTTATCTGTTCAATAGAAGTATCTACGTTGCGTTTACCCAATATTCCGTTAAATACCATCCCGCCTTTTATGTTTCCCAACATTTCCTTCTTTTCCTTCCTTCACATCATTTAAAATCCCCGACATATATATCAGAAACTTTATCAAAAACCTATTTTTGTTAGAGTAAAAAATATTTTCTGATTAAATCTGCAATTCTCTCGCCTTGACTCATATAGAATTTAGACAATCTATAAAAGAAAAATGTCTGGTTATGTTTCATGCAGACCGAACTCTCCTTCTCCCGTACTCTTGTTTTTATATCGTTGTCCACGGGAGCTGGTGACCATTACTAGTAATTTATGTTACAAATTACTAGTGTTCTTAACTTCTGGGATTAGAATCAATGAGTTGTTATAATTAAATGAGAGAAATCGTCTCTTTTTATACCATTTTCTATTATAAATTAAGTTAAATGAATAACAATTCCATCGATTCTGGTAATCTCTCAAATCTGAGTCGTGTTAGCGTCACTGCTCACTGCTCCCTGTGTACTGCCCGTCGCTGGCCACGCCCACAGATCTGATCTTCAATCATAAGGGATTATCTTGTAAACCTGTCTGCTATTGCTGTTACACTTGTATTATAAATGTATTATAAGTATTGTTAATTAAAAGAGTTATAGACTATACACAGACTAACAATATGACGGCTTGACTTGAATATCTTCCTAGAGGTTTTAGGTACTCCTAGATTGTTGGCTATGCAATAATAATTATTTTAAGCATGTCAGCGTATTTATTTTGATAGCTTCTAAAATAAAATATTACTTGTTGATGTCACTCAAATCTGTGTTGGCAGCATCATAAATAACAATATTTATTATTTTCTTATTACCTCAGACAACTCAGTTATCTTGAAAACATTTATTTTGAAGTGAGCAACTGTTGGACTGAACAGGAGTTTTCCATGGCACTAGTAGCTTCAGGTGCTTCAGATACAGCAGACTAACAGTTCGACTGACTTTTTATTATATTTACTTGGGTGATAATAATAATAATACTGGGTAATAATAAATAGTTACTAACAAACACATTAATCACTACACATCCTCTCTCATCCATGATGAGAGGCATTCAAATGAATTACCCTGAATTGTATTAGTCGTGTCGGTTATTGAAACTGATCGATCGGATTTCAAAAATAAATTTTTACTCAATCTAATTATTTATTTTAAATTCAAAATGTTCCTTAAAACTAACAAAGTAAGCAAAGAGTGAAACGTAACTCTATTTCTTGTTATATCTGATTTTATGTAATGCAACTGAACAAATGGCACTGATTGCTTTTTAACAGCACTGAGCACAGAGTTTCAAGCACATACAGCAATAATTGGAGGCGTTCATCACTAGAGCAATAGCATTGAGGGTGTATTGCTAAAGGTAATTGAATTGATCTCAGAGTAAAATTCTTCACTTTTCCTAGTAGAAATTATAAAGAACATTATCATAAGCCATTGTAGACTCTTGATGAACCTGTCTAGATCTCGTCCTTAGACATTCAGATTATCAAATAAATAATGTTAATCAAAAAGGAGTTATAGCCTATACGCAGAACAGTACGAGGGCTTGACTGACTAGAATGTTTGTCTTGTACCTTAGACACAGTCCTTCAGCGTTATTCCTAGATTACTCGCCATGCATAAAATATACCTAAATTAATTTCACATTTTAATTTAGGTATATATGACTAATTCCCAAAAATATAACTGCCACAAACTCGACATGACTTCATCCCCACGCCGATAGATGGCGTACGAGTGTTTATTCGCGATAAAACATAGTCAAAGTCAAAATTTTTTATTCAATATTGGAATTTACATTCTCATATTGAACGTCGGAATCTACCACCCTTTCGGAAACGACCTAACCCACACCTGAGAAGAATGGGCGCAAGAAACTCAGCGAGACTATTTCTTTTGGATACTTTACTTTTTATCTTTGTTTTTTTAAATGCCAATTTGTATAACAAATATATTTTATAAATTGAGAAAGCCTGGAGCGAACGCATCATTCCCAAGGCGTGATATCTTCCAAAAAAATCTTTAATGTTATAATAGCCTTTTTCACACAAACGTTTTTTAACTAACTTTTTAAATTTTCCTATAGAACAATTTTGAACGTTTTCTGGGATTCTGTTGTAGAAGCATACACATCGCCCAACAAAAGAATTACTAATTCTACTCAATCGAGTAGTAGGAATAACAAGTTTGTGTTTGTTCCTAGTATTGATGTCATGCAAGTCACTATTTCTAATAAAATCATTAATATTTTTACGTACATACATAACATTTTCAAAAATGTATTGTGAAGCAACAGTCAATATATTAATTTCTTTGAATTTATCTCTTAAAGATATTTTAGGGCCGAGATCATAGATTGCGCTAATAGCCTTCTTCTGCAAAAATCGTGTTTATGTCGGCTGCGTTACCCCAAAGTAGAATGCCGTAAGACATTATACTATGGAAGTAGCTAAAGTAAACTACACGAGTCGTGTCTATATCAGTTAATTGGCGAATTTTCTTAACCGCGTATGCTGCAGAGCTGAGTCTATTGGCCAATCTCTCAATATAGGGGCCCCATTGTAATTTAGAATCAACAGTGATAGTGTAATAGTGATGACTAATCCTTCCTTCCTCAAACTCTACTTTATGTCCATTTTAAATTCAAAAATAAAGTAAATAATTTAATTGATAGTTAGCAAACGGAGCTCGCCTAATGTACATAAAGGCTGTAGAACTTGTGTGATTATATCACATATGATGATATATCGTTATGTTGTGACTCCATTGTAAAGGAGTGTTTATTCCCCACATAGATAAAAATATTGAATAGCATAATTAGAATAAAAATTATTAAAACTAATACGCAGGTTGAACAATTATTTTAAAATTAGCGGTAAATCCTTGTTAACACTAGCTACATTCGAAGGGTATTCTTAACGATGTGCTGTAATTTTTCAAGATTCGTTTCATACTGTAATTAAGGTTCGGCAGCACGAGCAGATAGCGCGGTGTTCAATTAGTGTTGAACACGGAACCTCGTTAATCTAGCTGTACTCTTTATAACTAACCAGCCGGATTTCGTGTATAACCATTATTATTTACAGAAAGAAATTCTTTTGCATAATAATGGAAAGAGAGGAGGAGGAGATGTGGTGATCTAAAAGTATGTTAAGGTCACAATTGAAGCAGTAACATCTAAAAAGGATTATTGAGAGTACGGGAGCCATACTGCGGACTAACACGCAAATGAATGCTTGACATCCAGGGGTAGGTTTAAAGACGTCTTCTATTATGCAGAAACTCTCACCTTCACCGCTCAACCTCGCTGCCAAATATTAAAATAACAAAGTACATTATTCACACGAAACAACATTACAATATTAGTCTCAATACTTTAAAATGTACTACGCACTTGACAAACTGGCTCCATCCTATCAGAACGAAAGTTATATATTGTCTACTTAAAATAAGACAAAATGAACCGCAAATTGTAATTTATAATCGGTGTTGCTAACATGTTATACTAGTTGTAAGTTGTAAGATCTGCTACATCAATATCATAATGATCAAATATGAATGAACTAAACAGAATCTTATCATTTAAAAGTGGGGTTTTATACAAATTTTCGTATCCACTACTTGACTCCAATACATCAAAGATTTACGTGTGTAGCTCCTTTCTCCCCAAATTTCACAACAATAGTTTACCCGAAGGATTATGATTTTGTCAGTCTATGTATGTATGTATCTATGTATGATTATATATGTCGGGGATTTTAAAACGATGTGAAAGTAGATGGAAGGAGGAAGATGGGAGTATTGAGGAACACTAAAAGGGGGTGATGGTATTGAATGGAATATTGGGTAAACGCGACGCAGATACTTCTACTGAACCGATAAATTATCAAATATGATCTCTAACAATTACGAGAGAAACCTAAGCAGTGCCTTGGACTTGACCGTGACCAAGGTGTAGGCTTAAGGATATCCTTTAAATGATCATAATACTCACCTACACTGCTAGGCTCTCTGTTTAAACCCAAGGTTAAACGCACATAAACCTAACCTAACACAAGACGAGGTAATTACATTGTTAGGTACTCACGTGACCTTGATCGGACAGCACTCCTGGCACTAACACAACACTGTACAACACTATCACTATTTAGACACTACTTCACTTCTTGAGAGACCGCGCACGACTAAGACTTTAGTCAGACAGTCGATGGCATATAAAGGGTCGAGGGTCGAGACTGTCAAAACAACGGAAGTGACTACTACCCTACTCCAACGCCATAGACAGCGATGATGATTCGATTTAATCGATAACCTTTTACTATTCTCCGACATATATATGAATAGAGGAACATTACCATGAAACAGACATGGTAAGTATACATGGGTGCGACCACGGTTCAACCTTGACCGTTTTTATACCGATGCATTTCTGGGTTTCTATCTGATTTATTTTATTGTTTCAGCCTTTTTAGACCACTTTTTTACGTAGTTGGGTTATACCTTTTTAAACTTTATTTTTTTAATAATTTAAAATTGCTGCTGTTCGCATTTTATAAATGTTTTATAATGATTTTAAAATAAAGTATTAATGACCTAATCTATTTCAATGTTTGACTGGAATTCTGAATCAAAAATTTTCATTCTCTACAAGAATTTCAATACACGTTTTGCAGTTGCAATATTCGCAATTCAATAAAATTACACATACGTCCTAGTAAAGTTTCCAACGTGGAAGGAAATAAAATCGACATTAAGGAACTATAAGTTGAAGATAATCCAATCCAACCCAAGAATGCGGCGCACACCAGCGCGTTCACGTCGGATGTTATTTACAAGCATTTCGCATGCAGATTAGTTGGCAACTCAAAGAAAAAGTCTCGCGAGCGCCTTAAAGTAATTTTAAAGTTCCCGGACAAATTTTAATGAACAACTAGATGTAGTTTGTTGGGAAGAAAAACACAGGGCATGCAAGTTGCGGTGAATAATCGCATAATGTCGAGTTTTGCCGCGCAGCATCTGCATTTTTAACGAAGCAATCAGCTTGTTTAACTTTCTCTGTTACGGTTAAGTTTGGGAAAATAACAATTTCGGTTTGAGCTTAAAATTCACAATAATTCAATTCATGATCGATAGGTTGAGGGTTCAAATCCCAGTCATTGGATTACTGAGGTGGCCCACTTCTAACACAATCATTTTAGCTTACTTAGAGGAGTTATATGTTAGTATGTATGTAACGGAATCTTTGAACATGATTTTGACCCCCTTCAAAATGTCGGATTATCTCGAAATTTGGCATTCTTGTAAAGGATCGATGACAATTCAATATTTTAAGCAGTTTGATCCGTTATCCTTACTAGGATAATCAGGATTAGCGATTTTTTGTTTCCCTGAGACCTGGAGTGTCTGCGTCAAGACACTTTATATTTATGTTTTATACTTTCCCTATCTTATACGTACATCATCCCCCTATATTCTAAAGTAGTTTTCACCCCTGTTTGATAGTAAAAGTTATCGAAATTTTCAGTAAAATTGTTAAATTTTAACAAAAGTTTGTTCAACAATCATGTTTTTAGTAGACAATAGTAATATTAGTTTATCCGATTTCGTTCGTTTATATATCGTTGAATAGCGTTTTTTATCACCTATTCAACGACATCACTCTTCTATTATATTATAATAAAATAATTTTTTCTTACACTATTTTTATTTCAAATTTAATAAAATTTATTTTCTATTTTTTAGTTTGATTTTCTATAAAAGCGTATTTTTTTAGTTTTATTAATTTTTTTAATAACTACTAGGTTGTGGTGCTATCTTAGCTATCTTTTTAAAATAATAAAAATCTAAGATAGCACCACATAGATCTGTATAGCGGATATTGCATAGTTGGTCACCTTCATGTTTTGCTATAAAATGGATGTTATAGTAAATATTAAATTCACGAGTGGAACCATTACAAATGAAACGTTTTAAAAGCGTAAAGTCAATCAGGAACCGTTAATGATACTTCCTCGTGATGTCCGACAGATGGACAGGCACAGGGACAGCGCCGGGTGGGGAGGCATTGACGAACAATTCCATTAAGCCCTTTGTTTCACCCTGTGCCGCCTGCTAAAGCTTCAGCTACACTTGTTACTGTATTTTCAATATTAATACTATAATCTATCTATATTTATTAGTAATCTGAAAATATAAGGATCTCTAGGATCCCAAACACACGATGAAAATGTTCAATGATTTTTTTGCCCAAAGTATACATACTATTAAAAACATTGATGTGATTGTTTGTGGATTGAAAATCACTTTTCATTAGATCCTATACATTCCTTGATTATCTGGGGGCACGAGGGTGGCTCCGTTAAGTCTAGCAAAGCAAATAATCAATTCACTGACCTTCATATACTCAAACAAGTCACGGAGTTTTGGCACTTAACTTCAGTGCATATATATTATATACATATATGTATAATTATACTTACGAGGTGGCTCTACGACCCAAAGTGAGTCTTGGCCTCCAACACGAGTTTGCGCCAAAGGTCCCGGTTCTTCACCGTCTCTCGCCAGTCGTTGGCCTTAAGGTCGGTCAGATCCGCTTCCACGGTGTTGATCCAGCGATACCTAGGTCGACCAACGGGTAGTCTCCCATTATAATTATGATTACCAATAATTAACCAATCAAACTTTGGTAAATATTGCAAAAAAAATCATACGCCGCATCTGTCTATCTGTTAGCTATAGACTTAATAACTACGGAAAAGATTTTCATGTGGCTTTTGCTAATAGACAACGTGATAATATGTTGTGTAATCGTACTTCATCTCAATAAAGTATTTACTTTCTTTCTGATTTATGAAAAAAGTTTAGGCCTTTAATTTATTAAGGTTTTCTGTAAATTAATAAAGATGTCTAATATTCATGACAAAGTTATTTAAATTAGATATGCTTCCATAAATACTAATTAAAATAACTGATTTAGTTTAATATGAGATCTCACAATTTATTAAAAATAATAATTACTTCATATAATAAAACTTTTTACATTTTAACATTTTATTGTAATTTTTTCTAAGAAAAATATTTTGAATGAAACCTAGACCTAATACCAACCATGACCAGCACTTAATATTGTGAATCATGCCTTATTGTCTGCGGAATGAAAATTCACTTAATTTCAGCTCACCTTCCACTATACGGCGTAATTCACCAAAAGACTCGCTTTTGTAAAGAGTTCTATAAAGTTTGCCTTTACGTTAAGTTGTAACTACTGTGCTCAATATTTAAGTTAGATATGTATTTTAGGTAAAGTCTGAATTTTATGTAAAACTTGTACTTGTATATTTCGATATTAATTATAATTCTTTTTTATCATCAAATAAATAAGTAAGCTACACGGGAGCTTCACTGCAAAAAAGCACTCAAGAGACTACAATAATATACAAACTAGACGAAAGCCGAGCTTTCTGCAGTGCATCAACACACTTCTTAAGCAAAACAGCAACTACACTAATTATTTAAATTTTCAGCAAAATATCTCTAAATACACAACACTGAAGTCACACAGCTTCGAGAATAACTAAACCTTCTTGCGTAATTATTAATTTTATAATAGAAAACAATCTCTCATCTGTACACTAAAATGACGAGAAGTGGGGTCGTAGGCATATAAACATATGCCAATAACAAATCAACAATTTTTCTTTCTTTAACCCGTGAGGGGACAGGTTAGAATCCTGTTCTCCTCTGCCGCTGGGAGAGCATCTCGTAAGAGCCGAGTAACCTAGCATCCCCATTGGTGGTAGGGGACGTGTTCCCCGACTGGCTTGCATGTGAATCCGACCGCCAAGTGTCATAGACGCGTTCCGGTCTAGCCACATGTGGGCCACACTTACCCCCTCCCTCTCCCATACCATTAATGCTGCGGATCCAGCGGACTCTGGGCTTTTGCTCAGGGTCCGCTGAAACCGCAGCATTTTTTTCTTCACTCTCACTCCCCACTCTATCTTCGAGGATGCAATGCATCGACAAAGCTAGGGAGTATCTCTTGTTTTGCCGATATCCTTGTGCACATTATCTACTATAAAAAAAAAACAATTCTCTGTGATCAATTTCATAAAATATAAATTTAAAGTTACAATCTTTATATCCTGATTTATTAATTTACTAATTCTAATGTACTCAAAATTAGAATTACTAAATTCAATACTGTTTAAAAGCTTTGATTCGCGAGTTCTTTTTATCAAAGTGAATTTTTAAAAAGGTAAACAGTAATCCTTAACGTGATTCACATGAGTCGTTGGTTTTATTACCTACCTTAGTTCGTTTTTAGGTGAAGTCGACGATTAGTATTGTAATTGCTATGAAAAAGCTTTTCAAATCTGCGTCTGAGTCGTAACCTAGTATAGCTATCGGCACGTAAGTATTGGTTTGACCTTGAAAGCGCAAAAGACACTATTAAGGGCGAGAGCAGCGCGTCACGCACGTTTAATTCCTATGCGACGTCTCTGTTCCCGCACGTCTGTTACGTCACGGATGGAACTGTTAGTACAGAAACACAGCACGCTTTTTTCAGACCTATAGTTAGCTACCAGCTACTATAAATATGTTTGAGAATATCATTTCATACAAGAAATTAACTTTGAAAACCAAAAGTCACATTTATCTCTCTAAATCTTGAGCATCTGTCCTAGTAAAAAATATCTCTATCTTTTAGAATCTTTCAAAGACAATTTCAACTTTTTGATATTATAAATTAGATCTACAATATAAATCAACCAATCATTATTAGATATTCCTCAAAATCTTGAACGAGACCATCCATCAGACAAACGACAGACAAATGAAAGCAGAGTATTCTCTGCAGAGAAAAAATACTGAGCTAAATTGAACGGAAATTGGAACGAGAAGATTTAACTTTTTTTGGGCATGTACGAGATACGAACAACGAAAAGCTGTGCGACATATACTATTGTATAAAATCGCAGTCCGTATGTTTTAGATTAGACAAGTTTTATTGGAAGCTATTATGACTAAAGCCTTCTGAGTTACATAGCCTTTGTCGTAACAACCTTAGCATATAATTACAATAACATGCATATACCTGTTTGTCTGTTAATCCGTATAGTGACATATCAAATCTCCTTTAATGTCACGGATTATCAAACATTAAATATTTATATAATACGACAAGACTTTAGATTAGTTAGTTTTAAGCGTCAGTAGGTTAGGTGGTTCTGGCGTTGCATTCACAACTATAAAAATAAAAAATAGAGCAGTACCAGGAGTTTGTGACTCAGATTTTTTTTACAAGATCCCTTTGCAATGCGACTTCCCTTCTTCCCAATAAGGGATACTTAGTTATATACGTTATTTCATTTTTATTAACAACATAAAACTATATTTTTTATCGTTATATAATTCGTCACACTGTCGATTTATCGGGATAAATTACCCCCTAAAATGTTAAGTGAAGGGTGGTTTTTATAAGCTTTGTGAACTTGCCACCCGACTTTTAAAAACATAATTTTTTTTGATTTTTTTTATATTATATTCTCAAATTCGGAGTCACAATTTTTAGGCAAATTAGGATTTTGACTTTTTCCGACATTTTCACAATTATCGTATTTCAACTAATTTACAAAAAAAATGTCACTCTGTTTAAGAAAATCTCATTAAAGTCCGTTCAGTAGTTCTTAGTTTATCGCGAACAGACAGATGTGGTGGAGGACTTTGTTTTTGAAAGTAAATGCTGACTTTAAAGAATTTTGTTATAGCTCTCATATTATGTAGGGAGCTAGAGTTTTTCTCAAAAAATATGTGATAATCGTTTTACTTTTATAATTCTACATAATTTAAAAATCCTTGTCCACAACGACGTTATCTCCCTTTTGTAGCGATAAAAGAGGGTCGAGAGCGAGACGTCACACGAGAGCCTCTCTGCGGCTTATCTTGTCATGCCCTGCAAAAAATACCTTAAAAAATTATTCCTATACAGGCTATGGCACGGATATGGTACTAATGGCCTTAGTATACTAGTTTTTTTTCTATCCAGCGTTAAGGATGTTTCTGGATGATAATGATTATGCCTAAACCTAATCTAATAATATTAGATCTAAATGAAGTATAGAATTCATTTAATCCCAAAATAAGTTATAGTGCCTATAATATATTATTATATATCAATTATATTAGCAAACATGTTATACCTTAGCGTCCTTGTTGACGATAAAAGAGTGTTCACCATCAAAAACTCGACCATTTTAATGTCATATAAATTCAGACTAAACCTCTTCGAGAGTTAAGAGATATATCTTTTTCAAAAATAATCGCCATCCCTTGCCGACGCCCCTAAACCCCTGGCGCCCGTGTGCATCATACACCCTGCACCACAGGTAAAGCCCTACTTACAATTTCAGTAAATTATTTAATATTTACAATTCATTAGTAAGGAAGTCAGAAAATGGTTAAATGAATGCATTGGTGAATTAGTGAGTGTGTGAGTTCAGATTTAATGTGTGTATGAGTGTATGAGTGCACTAATGTTTGGAGGAGTGACTGAATAAATAATACTTGAGCTGGTGAATGGTTGGGAGGGTAAATAAAAGCTTTAAAACTAGAGAAAATTCAACTACCATTTGTCATTCAACTATCGATAATGTTAATTTAATTTAAATATTAAAAAAATCGCTTAGTATAAAAAAATACGCTTAATTAATTAAGTTTTCCATCAAAAAAGGTATGAGGGTAGCAAATTAAAGGGGATGGTAGAAAATTAAAAAGTTGTTCAATTGAGTGAGAGACTGCCTAATTGTGTTTATGAGTCTCACAACTTTTTCTATCAAAAGTTATGCCGTTTCGGCATGAGTATTTAATTTCCTCCTAAAAGTGACATCGCACTCAATTTATTTTTAATTAATGTGGCAACACTGGATTCACGAAATAGAATGTGAGAATGAATTGAAACAGTTGAGTTTGTAATTTTATACTGTCGCTTCATAGGAGACACGAAATGAAAATTTGAATTTAATTAATCTAATCCTATGAGACTGATAGGAATGTCGACAGCAGTTTCCAAAGTTTGCGATAGAATCTCCTTAAATGAAGCTTGAATATTTAAAAGCTTGTAAAGCTGAGAAAGTTATGTCTGATTGAAAATTGAAAAAAGCTACATCTAAATATTCGAATGTGCAGTGATCGATATCCTGACTTTTCTGAGTAATGTGTGTTTTAGCCAATTAAATGTCACTTGTTGTAACGGTGAAGGAAAACATCGTGAGAAAACCTGCACTCCTGAGAGTTACCTAAAGTTCTCTGTCCTTCTGTGAAGTCTGCTGACTCGCAGTGGTCCCGCACCCGCATGGTGGACTATGGCCTAACACCCTAGTCGTTCTGAGGAGGAGACCCGGCTCAGCAGCGGGCCATTAACGGGTTATAATGAGAAATCTTCGAAGAGAAAAACTATTCAATCCGAGAAATAGACAAGTAAGGAAATTTCTTTTTATCCTTACATAAGAAAAAAAATACTAAGAATTGCGAACCTTACAATCCTGGTAAGAAAATGATCATAAAATAAAAACTACTGGACCACACTATGTTACATTTTTATGGAACCAAATGACAACTATTCTACAACTAACTAAAGAAGAATCACGTAAATCGGATCATAAATCTCAGAGTAATCGATATACATACATAAAAAAAAATATACAGGATATAGGAGACCTCCTTCTTTTTTAAATCGGTTAAAAATATCAGATTTCAACTAAATAAGGAGAAGTTTTCTGCCCTTTTAAGAAAAAAAACCCTTTAATCTTCGAGAAAAGAAGCAGTGCACTTAAACTAACTTAGCCTTTTAATCCTTAGAAGAGACCAACAGTAGACTTAATTCTAAGAAGAGGAACTTCTTAAAAGAGAAGATAAGAAGACTTCAGCTAAAAAAGGAGAAGTTTTTAATCTCACTGTTTATACATTTTATCTTATTTCGAGTGGACAATATATACCTTTTGTTAACTTGTTTAGGATTGAGTTAGTCTGTTAAGTGATATCGCGCAGTAGGTACATATTAAAGTAGTGAGCCAGGCTTCCGTTATTGAGGAGCACGTGTGTAATGTATTTTATTATTTGGTAGAGAGGTCGAGCGGTGAAGGCGAGAGTTTACGTTCATGAAAGGAAATGAAGAGGTTACGTCTTTAAACCTATTTCTGGGCGCTCACGCGGGGCTCGGCTTCCATCTAGAATACACGTTAATATTGTCGTTCTCCCATACTCTTAATAGGAGGAGGGTATTTTCATACATATTGTAAAAGTTCTAACAAGCTATAACATGTCGTACATCTTAGCTAAGTTGTAACAGTGGCGCGTCTCGTCCGCTCGAGCACAAAGCCTTACAAACTTCGCGTTAACAATGAATCTACCCTCAATGATCGACTCCATACTACTTACTACTGCATGTTTAATAAACTTTGTAAAAGTTTTGTGCATATTATAATAAAGAAATTCAAATAACTGACTCTGGTAGCCTCTTTCGTAATATATTACTCTTGCCTCCACCACTATATCTCCCTAACTACAATAGATAATAAAGTAAACTTAGGTGGACCTCAAGAAGGGTGACCTTAACCACGACACTATAACACTAACTTCCATGTAGACTGCGCGAAAACACCAGAGAGACTGAGACTAATCTATCGCACTAAAGGTTATATATTGTCTACACGTATGATCTTTTTATTTGTTGTATTCAAAATAGGCATGGCAACGAACAATAAGTCGATAGTATTACTGCACTCTTTCCGCCCAAATTAAATACAGATTAAAAATGGATTCCTAATTTGAATTTTCCATACACAAATTTCAATTTGGAATGTTTTTTCAATCCATTATCCAAAGATTTAGGATATATACAGTATAACAAGCCACCGAAAAAAACCATTTTATTTTAAATAGATTCATTTTACACACTACCCTCAATATTTACTTTATTATATTTTATATTTTTTCTTCATTTTATATTCTTTAAATTGTCGCTTCGCAGTTAGAAAAAGCGAAAATTAATTAACGAAACTATCATCGATGTTAGTTTGAGAGCAGTGCCTAGGGCTTCAGACCCAGGAGCAGGTTGAAATAGCTCTTTCGTAATATACTAACTCTCACCTCCACCACTCGCCCTCGCCAACTACAACAGATTAATATTAAACTTACGTGGACCTCAAGCAGGATGACCTTAACCACGACACTATAACACTAACTTCTATGTACACTGCGCGAAAACACCAGAGAGACTGAGACTAATCTATCGCACTAAAGGTTATATATTGTCTACACGTAGGGCACGGGTAGGCATACTTGACTTACAGGCATACTTACGGTATACTTGACATAATATAAAATGACCTAACCGCTAATACTATGTTATAAACAGTGTTGCTAACAGTAAATGAATTTTTTATGATAGATAACGGACAAACGAGCAGGCGGTTCACCTGATGAAAAGTGGCCACCGTCTTCGAGATCGAGATGCGACATCGACAAAACTAGAGATGCAAAACTAGAGGGCATCTCTAGTTTTGTCGATGCGTTGCCGCCCCGAAGATAGAGTGAGAAGAGGCGGAAAGAGAGGGATGCTACAGTTTCAGTGGATCCTGAGCAAGAAACTAGCGTTAATTGGAACCGCAGTATTAATGGGATGGGAGAGGGAGGGGGTAGAATTGGCTCAGATGCGGGTCGACCGGAACGCGTCAGATACACTTGGCGGTCGGATTCGCATGCTATTGGTTGCAAGTCAGTCGGGGAAGATTCATCATTATTGATCAGATCAACCACCAAGGGAAGTGATGGGTTACTCGTCTATTACGAAATTCCCAGCGGCAAAGGGGGTGTATACTTAACCTTCCCCTCATGGTACGGGAGCCAGTGACAGATTTTCATGACCAAGTCCCTCCCATGCGAGAATTCGTGAAATGTCATCATCATCACGACCCGTCAATGGCCCACTGCTTAGCCGGGTCTCCTTCTCAGAATGAGGAGGGTATTAGGCCATAGTCCACCACACTGGCCCAGTGCGGGTTGGCAGACTTCACACACCTTTTGAGAACTTTAGGGAACTCTGTTGAGTGCAGGTTTCCTCACGTTGTTTTCCTTCACCGTTATAGCAAGTCATATTTAATTGCTTAAAACACACATAACTCAGAGTCAGAGGTGTGTGTCCAGGATCGAACTCGGACCTCCCGAGTAAGACTTGAAATCTCAACCACTGGACCATCGTTGCTTTTTTTTAACGGGTTAATGTTATGATTACTCGTGACCGTCAGCTGCGATTCCGTGGGTGGGGCGAGCAGTGGCAACCTCCCAAACATGTAGAAAAAATGTTTCGTGAGTTCGACTTCGATTTCGTTCATTCACTCCTGTTTGTAAAATGCTACTTAAATGGTAACTGTGGTGTTGCTATAAGAAGTCAAAATGTTACAAGGTCAAGCTGACGTACAGTCCACCACGTTATGGTCAGCTGACTTTTTTTTTCTTTAAGATACTAAGTAAACTATAATCCGACAAATTTTCATTCGAGAGGAAATGATTGACCGAATTTGAATCTGGCTCCCGTACCACCACAGAAATAGATTGAAATAGAATGATGGTCTATCCCTGCTGATGGAATATAACTTAACAGTTTTGAAAAATGTACAATTTTATAAATATTTTTATACGAGTAATCTTTCGAGTGAGAGAATCCTCACGCTTGTTACAAATCTCCAATCAAAAAAGATTATCTGTTGATGTTGCTGGCGGAGGAATATCTTTGTAATTACATTTTTGTTTTGTATACTTAACGAGATTTGCTAACTTTCGTTCCGATAGGATTGAATATGTCGCGCATTACATATTGTTAGGTTTTATAAAAGTATTAATACTAAAAAATATCGATACTAAATATATTATACGACTTCATCTGTCATTATAGTGGGAATAGATGAGGAGGGTATTTTCTTTATGCTCAACCTGTCTCAATTCCCAAGCACTACTCAAATTCTATCTTGATAACATGTTAATATTATCGTTTGAGTGTTACTGCGCAGTATAGCTCCCATACTCTTAATATAATATTTTCTATTACATAAGCTATTTTTAAATAGATATAAGCTGTACATAAGTATCTTATTGCATCTCGTATAGTAGATAAGCTCTCAAAGCAAAGCTCTCGTGTTCACTCTCTACTCGACCCGATTCTATCGATGACCAGATACAAGGAATTTTTAATTCATTAAATAAATCAATGTGTTACATTATTGTTGAGTTTATAGACATTGTTAGTTGTAGATATTTTAACTGATTGATCTTCATCGACCTGATTACAACTAACGATGTTAAATGGAAGACGAATAACAAGAGATAAAAATAATTGCTGCTCATAGATGTTAATATTTAATAGAAATTATCTAGCACATGTTAAAAGATGATACTTGTACGATTACACTACTACGTACTATACTATTGCTGGCACCGACTACAAAAATAACAATTATTGTATATTATTGTCCTAATAAAGGGAGGTTAATAAATAACGGAATTATTACTTACTTTTTAGTGCATATTTTGGATTTAAAGGCGGTTTTTTTAACGTTGTTTTTTTATTTTTTACTTTTTTGTATTATAAACTACAGTAGGATTTTTCTAGATTACGTCAGGTTATCTATATGTTACGTACGCTCACGAAAGATGCTTCTTAAACAATATAAATCTCAAGAAACGGGTACAGAATTTTTTTTTTATAAAATGAAAACTACTAGGCCGAACTATGTTTAATTTTTATGGGACCAAATTGTATCTATTCCGCATCAAACTAAAGAAGAATCACGTAAATAGGATCGTAAATCTCAACGTAATCGGTGTACATACATAAAAAATACCAATCGAATTGAGAACCTCCTTTTTGAAGTCGGTTTATAACAGTCAATATACAGAATGTTTTATATCTAGAACTAAAACTTAGGTTCATATCCAGCTGGGCTGCTGGGCAGCTAATAGTGCATTACTTGCAAAAATAACTTGATAATGTCTTCTACATTAGTTTGTTACTTAAAAGGAAAAGCAAAGTTGTGAGTAGTTACAAACTTTCAACACTTGCGTTTGAAAATTGAATTCAGAAACTTCGAAAATTCTAAAGGAAGAGTTGTTTTTACAAACATTTGTATAACGACGTGTCTTTCTTATTGTCTCCATTTATAATTTTAAATTTCAGACTTACATTACTTTGACTCTATTTATTTATCCCTTCAAGATGACTTAATTAATTTTATGGGATAGATAGATTATGATATTAACAAGTTTTTGAAAAATGTTCGACAGAAATTGTTTAGTGAATTTATTTATAAATCATCCGAACTGACAATGTTATTGTTTTTTAATTTTACACGATTACCGACATCAAAATTTTTTTATGGTACAATGCCATCATTATGGATTATAACTATTTTAGTTTTTAAAAAGTATACTTTTCATCTATTTAAGGGAAAAAAATCAAACATATATCTCAATAATTGTTTTCACTGTGATTAAGAGTTTAATACAAGTCAAGATTTCACTAAAATACATAAAAAATCATAATTCTTAAACTATTAAACAATCGAAATATATTTTTAATTTATTAACGATAAACACTCATGTATTGTTTTTGTAGTAAATTTTACTGTAGTTTCAACCTCATTCGTGACTCTCTGACGAAGACCGCCGAGTTAGTTTCTAAAATCGGCAAATATATGGGGGTAATTGGGAAAGCCCAGGTACTGCTCTACCTCTGGAATCCTACTTGGACATTCTGTATAATATCTATTACCAATAAACTTGAAGTTTATTTATTGTAGCAACACTATAATTGGGAAACCTACCACCTACTTTGGTTTGGTGTAAGGTCAAGGTCCTTAATCCCAACTAATATTATGAATGCAAAAATAATTCTGTCTATTTGTTACGCTTTCACGCTTAAAGTAGTGAACGGATTTTGATGAAATTTTTATATAGATAGACTGGAACTTGGAGAAGTACATAGGCTAAGTTTTATCGCGAAAAAAGTGAAAGAAGTCGAAATAGGGGATGAAGTACATATCGAGCTGTGTAAGCGTTTGTGTCTTTGGGAATTAGTCATAGGTATATAAATTATGTTGATGTTGAAAATTAAAAAGTTAAATTTAAATGATAAATTGCACCCAAGCGAAGCCAGAAGCCGGGCTAGTGTTATATAATTAGGAGAATGGGGAATTTGTAAAAATGGAGTGAAGTGACCTAATTGTGTTAACGATTCGCTGACAACTTTTTCTATCAAAAGTTTCTAAAGTATTTAATTTCTCTTTAAAACTGTCATTGCACAAAATTTCTTAGTTTTTGATAAAATAAATTTTACGCCTCCGGTATACGCAGCAACGGAGATGTGTGAAATTTAGATTAATCTAGTTAAAGAGCGCGATAGAGACAAACTTTTGATTCAAACTTTTGAAGTTATCATACTTTTAGAATATTGATTTTATCTTAAAGTATATATATAATATTCCGTTTCAAAATCCCTACTGTCAATGTTAGGACATGTAGTGTGTGTTTGGGCTCTTTGTTAGACGATCAAGCTTTGTATTCGGGCGGACGAAGATACCTCGCCTTGTGCCTCGTCTCTACTTTACTATGATTTAAGCTATTTAATTTAGTTATTATGTAACTATAGTGATGAGATTACTTTCAAGTTATAAATATAATTTTATTACGTGCAGTAAAAACTTTATACCTATTTCTATGAAAGTTACGCTGACAGAGGAAAATGAGACACAATCAAAGTTTATATAGAGAAGTGTAGAAAGCTAGTACTTTTGTACAACAACTAGTCGACCCGGGTGCAATTTACCACGTGTTATTAATATCACATCCTAATCGCTATATTACTTTATTTTACATTTTGATTTATATATAAGTAATTCCCAAAGACATAACGGCCACACATCTCGACATGCACTTCATCCCCACATCGATAGATGGCGTACGAGCACACTCATTTTTTTACTCTGTATTCAGTAATACTTATAAAACAATACTTATGTCGTTAGTCAAGTCTAATTTAAGCCTGATTATGTAACAGACAGACAAACGCCATCTATTCGTCAATAGATATTTTTTTTAGATTTAGATGGTGTAAGTAGTATATTAAATAGCAGTTTCGTTTGGTTTAATTTGTATTCTTAAGTATTACTTACGTTTCTTAAGAGTTACTTTCTAAATTATATTCCAACTAATATTTAGTTGCAAAAATGTGCAGACAAAATGCTAAAATTATTCAGTTTAGCTAGATATTATTTCTGCTCCTCCTTTCCCTCATTTTCCATCCCCTTCTCTTTCTTATTATTCCTGTACTTCTCCTTATCTTCCTCTCTCTTCGCATCCTCCTTTTCCTCCTTCTTCCTTGAGTCCTCTTCTTTCTCTTTCTTTCTTTTCTTCTTTCCAAACTTAATTTTCTTCTCCTTTCCTTCCTCTTTCCTTCCCATTGAAACCAATTTTTAATGTCATGATTTTTTTTCTTTTTATAGAACATACATAGCTCACATGATTTTGTTATTCTGACGTGACCGATATAAGTTCTACAAGAAAGTAATACTGGTTTTGTTCTATTATACTGTAAACAATATTCAGTGAATAATCGGTAAAATCTTTACAACATAGATATTGGTATAGGATATTATAGAACAGAGCTAGTGGTGTCTATCTACTGGTCAAGTGTCCTCCTCCTCACTCCGCACAATGCTTCGAGTGCACTGCATCTGCTATTACTATGCAAATTGTGGATTTCAGCATAGAATCTTATGTATAAGAGGATTAGATAACGTTTTTATTTATAAAAACAGATCGGATCAAGGTGCTCTTGGAATTAAAAAAAAGAAATAATTCCTATTACGTATGGTTCGGAAGATATAGCATTTATACTATGGATGTTGTTGTTTATGTAATGTTAAGAATTTTTTTTTGCGAATATTTAAATACTATAGAATAATTCTAAAATACTTTTTCTCCTCCAATTGCCTTCGTCAGCGTTTCTCATTTTTTTCAGTTTTTTCTTTAAATTTGTAGCTAATAAAAAGAAAAGCCAATAAACTATAAAGATATGCAAATAAATAACTAAAAAATATTTTGAACAAAATAACTAGACTAAATGTTTCAAAAATCACATTATATTTACTTTAAATTCTTATGTCTATATTAATACATTACACTCGTACGAAGCTGGGTAAATTACTAGTATATACTACGAGCTTTATCAATTTGCGAGTTAATAAATTAAAAAGCTATCCAGTATCTGATGGGCAGTTGGGTACATGACACAGATACTTTAAACCTCAAAGGCAAGCTCGAGCGTGGACACTCAATAGCTTCACGACTCTTTGTGCTCTATGAGTACACAGATACACAAGCGTAAGCAAAATATATACTAAATGAATTTTATATAATGTTTTAATACGTACAGATTTTATTGTAAGAAGTAAAAATCTTTTACGAAGAGGGTAATAACTATAAAATTAAAAATTTAAATTACCCCTCATATTAGCTTGGTGAACAAGTTTCTTCGCATTTTTTAAGAAAATTCAAAACATTTTTTAGTATAGTTTATTTACATTTAACTAAAGTATGTAGGTACCATTTTGTTCGATAACTTTTTGCCATCTTGTAGGTAGGGACATGATCCCATTGCTATAGAAATTTTGGGGCTTCTGATCAAAAAACCGCGACAAGTAGTTTTGGCAGTCCTCTCGTGATGTTAACCTGAGACTGCCTAAAGAATTCTGAAGAGACCGAAACAGGTGGAAATCTGAAGGTGCAAGGTCAGGACTATACGGCGGATGCGTTAACACCTCCCAGCCAAACTCTCTTATTTTTTTATCATTTTGATTCCTTTCAAACTCTCTTAATTTTTGATGAGTGGCTAAAGATGTGTGAGGTCCAGCGTTATCATGATGAAAAACCACACCCCTTCTGTTGATTAATTCCGGCCGCTTTCTCTTAACTTCTTGCTTTAATCTCATCAGTTGTTCGCAGTAGAGTTCAGAATCGATGGTCCTGCCGGGTGGTAAGAGCTCATAATGAATAATGCCCTTCCAATCCCACCACACACACAGTACCACCTCATTGCGAGTTAACCCGGGTTTCGCCACAGTCTGTGAAGCCTGACCGGCCTTTGACCACGTTTTTCGCACGTTCTTGTCGTACGTGATCCACTTTTCATCACCAGTTATCAGCTTCTTCATAAATGGTTCGGTTTCATTACGTCGTAATAAAGAATAACAGATTACACGTACACGGTTAATTAGGTTTCTTTCAGTGAGCTCGTGAGGTACCCAAATATAGAGCTTTTTTGTGTACCCAGTTTTTTTCAAATACGCCAAAACTGTTTTGTGGTCAATTCCCAGTTCTTCAGCTACGTCGTAACTACTGATATGCCGATCATGCTCCACTTTTTCAAAAATGGCATCCATTTTATCCGTAGTAGGGCGACCAGAGCGAGGTGTATCTTTGACATCAAGATTTCCGGATTAAAAACGCTTAAACCAAATTAGTGCTACTCTCACAGACACTGCACTAGGTCCATACATATCGCAAATTTTTTTCGCGGCTTGCGTTGCATTACCTTTTTTGTAGTAAAATTTTAAAATGTATCGAATTTCTTCATTAGACTCGATCATCTTCACAGTACGAAAAACAAATAAAAATCACACATTTTCCTAATTTGAATTTGGAATTATCTTCTTTAAAATGTAAACTTGTAATGATACCAAAACCAGCCAGATACAAATAGTTTAGCCAAAGAGATTTTATTACAAGTTCTACAAGTTCTCTTACTATTAATATTACATACAACAAAGGTATCGAGAAATACTGTTTCATGTGTACTCAGTGTAAACAATGTCAGTGTGTTGCCATGGTTACAAGATTGTTATAATTGTTAATATATTAATATTGTGAGGCAGCTCTCAAGTTAGCAATGAGCTGATAGTCTTCAAACGGGTGAACAGATCTTCACAATACATAGCTAAGAACCATCTCGATTAAATTACCTTTAAAACTTCATTAGAATCGGTCCATTATATGGCCGCTACGATGTCACAGACAGACATACACAAACACACGTTAAACTTAAATTCTGGAATCCTTGGAAAATACTTAAACTCGTTAATACAAAGAAAGTGAAGGACAGAAAAACAGACTTTTTTTATTTTAGTATATTCCACAGTTTTTAATAAAGTTTGAGGTGTATATGTGGTGGGAGGTAGTTTGATAATTACATCAATAGTTATTACATTGTGGGTATTATTCTAATGAACAAGCCTTATGTTGGCAACACTTTTAGAGACAAAATAATGTTTCCACCTGAAATGAGAAAGGATATGTTTGTTAAGAACCAGTGTGTCCAATGAAGCGATTCTATTGGTTCTTAACAGACACATTCCTCACTACATATCCTCGTACATTTCTGGTGGAAACACAGCCTTATTCCGGCTGTTGGTTGTCAGACCTTATATTAATAACTAAAACTAAAGCTAGTTATTACGGGATATTCATAAGTACATAAAGGGCTGAATAGATCTTATTTCTTTTATAAATAAATAATAAGTTTAAAACAGGCTAGCAGAGAATATAAAAAGGCCCGAAATCGTACCGTAGAAGTGGGGGCGTGGGGGGCTAATTGTGTTTACGGGTAAACTTGTAACTTTTTCTATCTAAAGTTACGGTACTTAGCGTTATAGGGGTGTTTAATTCCGTTTAAATACTTCTCACTCCATTTTATATATAGAATATTTTGCATTAAAATATTTAAAAAAAATTTTGTAGTTTAAGTAAAACCATATGTTAAGTAATCAACAATTACTTGTCCAACTGCCATTGAACTCTCTCGGTGGAAGTTATTGATTTCCTAGCTAGTGCAGATATTCTTAAAATAAACCAATTATCGTCATCTATCATATCAGACTAATATTACCAATATGAAACTTGATGTTTGGATGTTTGTTATTCAATTACGCAAAAACGGCTAAACCGATTTCAATGATACTTGGTACACAGATAGTTTATAAACTGGATGAATAAATAGGTTACTTTTTATCCCATAAAATAATAAGAGTTCCTGCGGGATAACAATAAAATATAAACCATCGTAAACGCCTGACGATCTTTTTTAGCTAATATATTGAAAATTTTTGAAAATGGTTTTGACCACCTTCAATAACCTTTCTTTCTCCTTCGTTCTCTCTTTTTTCACATTCTTTGTTTCTCTGTTTCTCTCTATTTTACATCTCTTATTAAGGAAAAAAATTTCGCCCACAAAACCGCACCGACACAAAACGGCTAAAAACCTCGGGATAAAATTGTCCTCTCTATGTCTGTCTTGGCTACTATTTACTATATAAAATAAACAAGTAAAATTATAATTTAGCAGAGCGTGGTTTCGATCCACGGACCTCTGGGTTATGGGCCCAGCACGCTTCCACTGCGCCACTCTGCTCTATACACGAGCTTTAAATTCTTATATCATAAGCAAATATTGTTTTTGTAAAACCGCTGTCTATATGTCCCTATGTATGCTTACATCTTTAAAACTAAGGAACGGATTTTGATGCGATTTTCTTTTAATAGATAGAGTGATTCAAGAGGAAGGTTTATATGTATAATATATACATCATATAGTAGAGAAACACTGATAACTTTGTTTTTAATGTGATGTCGTAAATAAACACATATTTTTGCGCTTATATTGCAAACACTGGCTGAACCCTACGAGATAGATCCAAATAATGTACTACAGTATTGTACCCCTACAAAGGTCTACATAAAAGTTCGCTATGGTACATGTTTATCTCTTAGAGATAACCCACAATAACCAATTTTTTGCCTTTACTTTTTACGAGAAATAATGGCTTATTTACGAAGCGATTTTAAACAATACAGCATTAATCCTTATACAATTAGGTAACTTAAATACATTGTGCATTTAATATAGATCAATATGGCCCTTTACAGCATGAAATTTAAATGAATATTTTCGAAGATATTACAGATTTAAAATGCAGGGACATAGCGGTTACGGAAGTACATTACGCGAGAACACCAGAGTGATTGACTAATCTATCGCACTGAAGGTAGAATAAACGGTCTTGCTAACAATATATAGTTAGTAAGTGCGTGAATAAAAAGTGATAGCAGTATATTCGATTTATCGTGCGAAACCCTTGTGTAGCGTTTCAATACCTAGAAATAAAATATATAAAAGTAAAGTTTTAAAGGTTATAAAATAAAAGGAGTATATCGATAGCAGTGCGCAGAACACGCAGAACGAGCCGATAAAACTGCACGTTCTAGCAATTTATTTATTAAAACGACATTTTTGCCAGCCTCCGGCTATTTTCAAGCTTTTGGGCGCTGGCGAACTGTTTCACTTGCTAAACCTTACACCATTACTCTGCATAAAATACGAAATTTGGTTATCATGCATATCATAATATGACTTAAAACGGAAACCGGTTATATAAAATATTAAACACTTACTCCAAACATTAGTAATGGAGATCCAGGATCACGAGACCATACCACTGCACAGTTATAATGGTCACCATGCGAGCTCCGATTGGCAACTGGCTCAAGTCTATCGGACCAGAGATTATATACATCTATATCTATACTAATATTATAAAGAGGCAAGATTTGCATTTTTGGATTTTTGTATTTTTGTATGTAACGAATAAACATAAAAACTACTGGACCGATTTCAAAAATTATGTCACCATTAGAAAGCTACATTATCCCTGAGTAACATAGGCTATATTTATTACAAGAAAAAATTAGAGATCCCCAGAAATTCTCACTAAAACCAACACAAGGTGCAAAAAAATTAGCCATAAAATATCTTTCATCGCATGCGCTGCGAAAAGTATTGAGGATAGAACAAAAAAATGTTCAAAAATGTACAATATTATAGAACGTATCAATATCTACAAAAAACTCCGCGAGACCATATGTCCAACTATTGTAGTTAAGTCACTATAACTACTTTTTTACATCTTAAAAGTTGATAAAAATGCCTATCAAAATCAGACCATGTTTTCCATAACTTTGTATTAATTCTTATCCAAATAATTATTTCGTAATGAAGACTGTTTCAATACCTGTTAATTACTTTTTGAATTATTGAAATCGGACATTCCAGTCAAAAGATATTACGAAAAATATCAAGATAAATAAAAAATAATCCCAGACGGGCCGCCGGCGCGGTGTGCAGTGCCTCGCAGCGCAGCGAGTAACGCGGCGATAGAGGGAGCGACAGAATGCGGGAGCCAAAATGTTAAAAAAAAAATATCCACCCGTGCGAAGCCGGGACGGGCCCCTAGTCTTGGAATAAAATAAAAGGTACTACCCACGAATAATGTTATCAAAGGTGTTGTCATTTCGATAATATTAAAAGTTGACAGGATTTTGAAAAGGACCTGAAACTGATCGCTTAGATCAGTGAGAAAGAATGGGAAGTTTGGCTTTTATACGGTGAGAAACTGACATGTGGGTTATAATTCCCGGGATAGTTTTGCGATGTAAATTTACTAACGAATACATTTATTTAAAAGATCTGTCTCTACTCAAGGATTCAATGTTACGATAGTTTTTCTTCTAGACAAAAATTTCCTCTATATCGGAGCAAAATAAGCACTCCCAGCACCAACACTAACACTGCACATCCACTAACACTATCCAGAAACTACTTCACGCCTTGAGAGACCGCGCAAGACTGATTACAGTCAGACTGTCGAGGGCATATCAAGAGTCAAGACTGTCATAATGCCACAAATGACTACTGCCCCACTCCAACTCCAATCATAATCTGTGCGCAGTCAAGAACTCAAGGTTTAATTAGATATTTAAAAAGTAGCCAACAAATAAATAAAAATAAAAACATGTTTATTTCTTTTCTTTAAATTACATAGATTAATATAGTTTAGACCCCTAGTAAGTATGAAAATACCCATGTTGGGGGGCCTCAATCTTCTTATAGTGAGATTCATGGAAACTTAATGCTATCTGCTAATTCTATTACATTGCCAATTTTTATGTGTATGCGTGTATCTCTAAGTGTAAAACATACCCGTTATAGATATTATGAAATTAATTTTAGAAGTCCCTCAGAACATAAATTTTTAACCATGAAAACAAAAACTTTTTAAACTCGTACTTTCAATTGTCCAGATTAATTTACAAATTGGTTGTAAGCAAAGACAGTTCTATTCTTGGGTACAGGTGCTGCAGCATATTTTCGTATTTTACTGATAATTTTGGGATCATAATACGGTAAAGTTTTAAATACATTTTTATTAATAAATAAACTTATTCCAAGGTTAGGTGGTATTTGTTCTGGAGTAACCTAATTTAATATTACAATTTAGTACAATTTATTTTAATCAAGAAACTTTTGAAAGCGGTAACAAAACTCATTGAAATAGTGCTAAAATTTAATCAAAGTGCAGTTTTAATAACTCCGATGCAGCAATTTGAAGCAAAAAGGCGAACACTGCTCACTGCTCACCGCTCACCGCTCACTGGTCTCGCTCCGCAATAGAACACCAAATGGAAAATTTTACTTTTTTACATTGTTTTATCATGAACTGGACGCTGTTTCTGGACAAGATAGTCGCGTGTTCATGCTGATCCTTAAGGCTGGATTTCCACCAATGCTGAGAGAGGATGCGTAGCGATGGATGTTTTTGTTTAGAACTAATAGAATCCTTTCATTTGAAACACTCTGGCCAGGACAGATAAGTGATAAAGAATAAAGGCATCCCTCGTTACACATCCTCGCACATCTCTGACTGAAGTGGAAAGTGCTTCATTACAACTAACTATAAAACCACATCAAATTTATCACAAAAAATCTAGTTTTTTTCGTTATTATAAAAATCCTTTAAATGTAAGAGGAATGATGATATCAATGTATGCATAACTTTCATATTCAACCAACAAAAAGCTGAGCAGTGCCTGGGACTTATAACTCAAGAGAGGGTTTTAGGAAGTCCTAGAAATGATCACGACACAACAAGTATCCTTGAAATAAAACAAAAAGAACTAGTTCCCAATACAACGTTAACAACAGTGTTGCTAATAATCACTCACATTATGTATTACAAATAAAATACAATTTTATATTATATATAATAGGTATAGATGAAATACATTTCAAAAGTATATTCAATTTTTTTCATTGCGGAATGAGCAAAAGTGGAATTGAATTATTGTAAATCTTCTTTTAAAATGGATTTCCGACTCTCAAGTGCAAAATGGACGTTTAGTGGCAATCGGAACTTTCAAATCCTCTGACACAATTTTTTTATTTAATATTTAAAGAAATGTTTTAGTATAAAAATTCATTTTATCCGTTAGGGTTCGTAAGAAACGACTAATTCAGCATTTTGTTGATGGTAAGGGGTATTCCATCATCATCTGGCTAGCTTGTTTCGTCCACGCTTTATATAGACCAGACTTCTTTCCCTCCACTATCTCATAGACCATAGTGCTATGGGTCCGACGAGCTTTAGCTTATGCCTCTGGACAGCATTTGCGAAGCAATCTTCTCTTTACTAGATACGACAATTAAAAGAAGGTATTGTTTAATTTAAATAGCATCCCGTTATATATGATGTTGGTGGAATTGATATGAGTAGCATTTTTACTTTCTTGAATGTTGGACAACTCATAAACATCAATCTGAGAAGTAGTCTAAAGTATAACCCCTAGGAGGATATTCTAGTCTGCGTATAGACTATAAATACATAAAATGTATTCAAAAAGTAATTAATAGACTAGACTAGTCACCTATATAGACAGACATAAGTTAAACACCAAAACACTTTCGGTGTAGTACTGTCGCAACTCTCCAAGATCCATTAAAGCCAGACTAACGTAAAAGCGTTCCAATTATCTGCCCTAATCTCACGCATTACAATGCACTAATGATTCAGCTGAGTGCTGAGTTCTGAGTGCTGAGTGCAACTATTAGGAGTTCCTCAAAACCTAGCTTAGGGTAACAAGCCACTTGGATTCGTCGAGGGTTCTCGCCCCACAATCCTCGTAACGACCAAGTGCGAAGTCTGGCTGCTTCACCTTTGATGTTTACGCGTTTACTATAATATGAGGAAATATAAAATATGTATTTTATAACACACTATAAAATGTCAGATGCAAAGGAGTTCCAAAACGCAAGAGATCCAGTTTCGTAATTCTGTATGAGGAGACGTTTTTTAATGCAGCACTAAATTCTAAATATTGTTCAAGTAACTCAAAAAAACGTACTATGCACTTACAATTAGTGTTTAAGTGTCCATGGCAAATGGTCTTTGCTTTGTTTTGCTTATTTTTGATGACATGGGGGACGGGGAGGTCTGAATGGTGATTATGTCAGCGATAAAAAGTAAACACGCACATCGAAACGTGAATATCCCTGCTCAGAATGAGGAGGGAAAAAACGGAGGGGGAGAGATTAGGGCTTTGCTTACTTTTGCTGATATAAGCGGCGGGAAGGTTGGTAATTGCAAAAAATCTGCTCACGTAATACTTGAACGACCCCTGCATTACGGATATAAATTTAAATTTTAACACCTCTTGTAAGTGATGCTTGTCCAACCCGTATTTACCCCTTTAGGGCGATTAGCAAACAAACCCCTGAGCTAGGAACAGAACTATTAAAAAGCAAGTATTCTATGGTATAAGTATCTGTTCTCATATATGGATTTTCATTCACATCTCTCACACGACTGACATGTGTGAACGAGATATTTTTTTAGGAGTGGGCCACGTCAGTAGCCCAATGACTAGGATTTGAACCTACGACCTGTCGATTGGGAATCCAACGCCTCAACCTTGAATGCGCAGAAGTCACCATTAGGGTCTTTTTAGTGGACAGCGCGGGGACAGCACATTACACTCGATTGGTTTTTATGCGACGTTTTAGTTCCCTCATAATGCGAAACAAACCATCAGTATTATTTCTCAGACCTAATCTTAGCCCGCTACTATACTACAGATAACATAGTTATAGATATTGTCATAACCGTGCGTGAGCCAACGTTGGTCTCTTCTGAAAATCAGCGTCATGACGTCACGTCGCTCGTCTCCACTCAAGCTAAGAATGTTTATTTTGATTTAAAAAATATTATTTGTATAAACTTTACAAATTCTTTAACAGGATAGCAAACGTATTAGTTTTTATTAAATAAGAAGAGTAATGGAAATAATAGCTATTATTTAGGTGACGTCATACTTTGTAATGTAAATGTCGTTACAGGCTATTTAAATGCAAACCCATAATATTATTAATACAAGCGTAGCAAGAGTTGGTAGCTAGTCTAGATGTGGATATACATAATTTATTCATTTTCTCTAAACTGCTAAACTACAAGTTGTAAAAGTACCATTAAAATCAGTTAAGTAGTTTTTAAGTTATTATAGCGTGTATAAACAGCTATAAATTCTGAAGTTTGCCTGAATATTCACGTAAACATGTTACATATGACTGCGAAACTAAATATTTTTAAAGTGTGCTTGAAAAACGCAATTGTATGTAATGTAATTTGTAAAAAAAATAATCTACTTTTTCAAAATTCAAAAAATATTATTATAAAAAAAATTATCATATCTTTAGAACCAACCAACTCGATATGAGTTATATGAGATATCCAGAACTCAAATGTCAACGTGATATATTTTCAGCCTGGCCAAGGGGGCAGCTGCCCTTACCTGCCCCTCTTGTCAATGCATTTGATATAAATAATACAAATCCATCAACTAAATTTTACAGACTCATTATCTAAAACATTATTTATTAATTTAAGTTTTAACGCCAAATTAATAACTGATACTTAAAAAAACATTATTGTTATACCTACTGTTAAGTTATGGAGAGAGATATGATACCCATTACTGTACAGCAATACGTAGTATACACATGCAATGTAGACTGAGGCGAGTTTGAGACCCAGGAGCAGGTTTAAAGAGCACTTTCATAATATATTAACTCTCACCTCCACTACTCGACCTCGCTAACGACAATAGATAATAAAGCAAACTTACATGGACCTCGCGAAGGGTGACCTTAACCACGACACTATAACACTAACTTCCGTGTTCACTGCACGGAAACACCAGAGAGACTGAGACTAATCCATCGCACTAAAGGTTATATATTGTCTTCACGTCGGTATACTTGAAATAATATAAAATGATCTGCCCGCTACTACTACTTTATAAACAGTACTAGCTGATCCGTCCTTGCTTCGCGAAGGTTTTATCAGAATCATTTTAGCATTTCTTAACGTTAAAACTTTCTCTGGACTGCTACAAACTTTAAAAATCAAAATTAGCCAAATTGATCCAGCAATAGAAAATTCAATTACATCATATAACTCGGAGAAAATTGAAAGAGAAGAGAGAAGGACTGAAGTGGGAGAAGGGGTATATTGAAAACACTAAGAGTGAATTTGAATGATTAGATTCACTCTTAGTGTTATTAAATACTGCTACTGAACTGATCAATAACTAAGAAGTGCCTTAGACTTGTGACAAATATGTAGGTTTACAATGCCGTTTAACACAATTCCAACATTCGCCTCCACTGCTTAGTTACACTGTTTAAACCTAAGGTTATGTTAACCTAAGCCTAACTTACGCGCCGACAGATATATGTCGGGGATTTTAAAACGATGTGAAAAGAAGATGGAAGGAGGAAGATGGGGAATATTGGGGAACACTAAAAGGGGGTGATGGTATTGAATGGAATATTGGGTAAAGGCGACGCAGATACTTCTACTGAACCGATAAATTATCAAATATGATCTCTAACAATTACGAGAGAAACCTAAGCAGTGCCTTGGACTTGTGACCAAGGTGTAGGCTTAAGGATATCCTTTAAATGATCATAACACTCACCTCCACTGCTAGGCTCTCTGTTTAAACCTAAGGTTAAACGCACATAAACCTAACCTAACACAAGGCTAACCTAACCTAAGGCTAATCTAACCTAACATTGTGTTTACTTAACCACGTGGCAATTACATTGTAAGGACTTACGTGACCTTAGTTGGACAGCACTTCCACACTACACTGCACTTGACACTATCACTATCACTAGCACTACTTAGATGATGTTTACTTCTTGAGAGACCGCGCACGACTAAGACTTCACTTAGACTGTCGATCGCATATAAAGGGTCGAGGGTAGAGACTGTCAAAACAACGGAAGTGACTACTACCCCGCTCCAACGCCATATACAACGATAACGATTCGATTAATCGATAATCTTTTACTATGCTCCGACATATATATATATATATATAATTATGATGTTGGGAACACCGATTTGATTAACATTTTGCAGTAGGCACACCTGAATCCTTTCAGTTATAAGCTTGTCTTTATTATTACATCGCGAGTAATCGAGCTGTAATGCTCTAGCTCTGTACCTAATGTATAACCTTCGGAAGTAATATTCTAGTCATCAATCCGTCATACTGATATAATTTTGTAAAAACAATTGGAAGAGAGATTGTCTGAGTTTTTTTTCATACCCAATACGTATTAGTACCAAAATATAATTTTGGGATCTCGTCCAATGTGGAGCCGGACAACTCGGCTGTGTGGCTTTATGAAATTTTTCATTAAGCCTGGTGTCACGGGCACAGGAGCTGAGACCCACAGACAGGCGCAGTTATGTCGCTTTAATATCGTTAGCCCAGTTTTCATTAGCACGCCATTTTCCTTTACCGCTCGTTACGGTTTATTGTGCTACAGATTGTTTTTTTTTACCAAAATGGACTGCGATGAAGGAAATTCCGCCAGAAGTCCGAATTTAAGCGAGTATGGCTGTTGTTCAAGATAAGCGTTTGGATTTGTTGTGCTTTAATAATTTAGAATATTCACAACACTATATACAAGATGGCGTAAACTTTTGTTATACTACTTTAAGTTTTAAAAGAGTATTTTTATATACTATATTTAACAAAATAACTGAATCAAGGTTAAAATGGTATGGACACTTTGTACAATGCATATAAACAGTAAAAGAAAAAGAGGAAGGCCACTAGCCACATGGCTTTCAATTGTGCAGAGGGACATTTATAAATTTGACCTCATTGAAGAAGATGCCTGGCATCGTCAGAAAAGGAGAAAATGAAGAAGATTTTTATATACTAGTACCAGCTGGTCTATAAAGAGGAAAAACGAATGATACTCATTCCACTCACTTAAAGGAAAACGGAAAGAAATTGGAAATATAAATAAGTATGAGATCTTTTTCAACTGGTTCCTTTCGCGTTCTAGTCAAGCCGCATGTGGATCAGACTTACTCCCTCACTCTCCCATTAATGCTGTCAGTGTATTCAGGGTTCTTGTACTGCAGCATTTGTCCTTTCGCTCTAAAGGAGGCAACGGTCCGATGTCCACTTTCCATCAAGTGCCATCTACTCGTCCCCCCCGTAACTACCATAAAACAAATTTTCATAAATTCTTAATCCACCAAAGTCTGTAGAGATAGATATATCCTGTTACGGATATGAGGTTTTATTGCGCAGACCAAAATATAATTTGGCACCAAAATAGTAAGTTGGTGTCGGCTCAGCTCGAGGATAGGCCAAATCGCTCCATTACTTTTAAAAATTACTGCGGCTCAGGCCAAGTGGCGAACGTCGAATGTACTCGTATGTTGTGATATAAAATAATTCAATTATATATGTCTATATCTATACTATGTAAAATAAAGTGATGGCTGAGAACTTTAGAACAACTGGAACAAATCAGGTAATTATTTTTTTGTTGTGTTAGTTATTGTTAGGACAAGGTTTGTATAAAAGAAAGTGAGAGTGAGACAGAATCTGTGAGATGATGATATCCACTGCAAATAAGTGTTTACGCGGAGGGAAATATTCATAATTATTATTGAAAGTCTGAGTATATTTATATAGAAATATTAAAAAATAAAGTTTTTTTTGTTAAACCTAAATAAACGTGATAAATAGAACCCGCGCGAAGCCGTTGAAGAAGAGATTCATGATTGCACTTTATAATTCTTTTTAAAGAATTAGCAACTTTAGAAGTAAGCTGGTCAACTTATACACGTTTTCTTATTTTACGATAAATTAGAGTAGGTTTTGACAAGGTAATGCATAGAGGAAATATTGTTTATCATAGTTAATCGATACTGTTATAGATGTAAGTGTATTTGTTTGTTTGTACATATTGGAGCAAAATAAGGGAATCACTGTATAAGCCTGAGGTTAGGCTGACCTAAACCTAACCCAACACAAGGCTAACCTAACCTGACGTAACGTTGTTTTTACATTACCACGTGGCAGCTACGTTGTAAGACACCAACACAACACTACCACTAACACTATTCAGAGCCTACTTCACTCCTTGAGAGACCGTGCAAGACTAAGACTCCAGTCAGACTGTCGAGGGTATATAAAGCGTCGAGATGGTCACATTGACGGAAGTGACTACTATTCTCCGACATGCTTTTTTGAGGACCCTATACCGACCGGACCGAGGATATTTGTTATTAAACTTAATAGTGAAATTATTAGAAAGAGACAGATCGCATCGCGAAGATAATTAGAAAACAGGTCAATGTTTTATCAAAATCCTTTTAACATTTCTCACTTTAGTTTTAGCCAAACTAACAAACGTCGACGTAAAAAATTCATTTTTATGTATGATTCATTTTTATATAGATTTCTCCAGACGTAGTCGCGAGAAGATACTTGTATGAAATATGAGAAAGATGATCTATCTACATGCTAAACGATCTACGTGTCAAATAAGTTTGGAAACCACAGTGCACTGGTATAAATTAAGTAAGTTTCTCATATAATCTTAATTCTGACACACTGACCTTAAGCATCATCAGCTGAGTCCCGTCGCGTCGGAACCTGCGCAGTGTGACCCGCACACGGGGGCGATGGTGCAGTAGCTGCTCGCACGTGGTGCCGGGCGGACGTGTGTCGGTGCTCGGTACTCGGGGCTCGCGGTGTGATAGTGGTGTCGTGTTTTGCGTGCTATTGGTTTACTGGTGAGTAATATTTGTTTATTTATTTTTAATATTAATTATTTTAATGCGTTTAAATAATGTCACTAATTAACTGATAATATATATTTTAACTGATAATATATATTCTAGGTTATAAATAAATGTATAAAAAAAATTAAAGAACAATAGAATTTTTCAACTGACATGCTTTTTCTAATTCTTGGTGTTTTATTCAACAGAAATTTTGAGATTTCTTGAATATTGTTGTATTTACCGAAAAATGTTTGATAGGAGAGATTAAATGTATATAAAAAGGATTAAAAGGATATCCAATATTTTTTTACATATTTTTTACAGTAACAGAAACTGTGCAATAAAATATGTATTATAGGAATTATATAATTTTATTTATTAATCTATTTAATCGTCGCCAAAATTGACATATATAGAAATTTCAAAATGTGTTTGCAAGTATGTGTGTTATTGGAATAAATACTTAAAATATATCTAGTTAAATTGCTATTTTATACAAGACGCTTTTATGATGTATATCGTAATCATTCACTCACTTCCTCACACACTCACCTCACTCATTGAACATTATAAATAGAAACATTTTGTTTCTCGAAAGATATCTAAAAGTTTCCGGTCATTTTGAGTTTTCCCGACATTTTCAGCAATTATCATCATATTTCAACCAATTTATATTGAACTTTAATAAATTATACATTTACACTTTTCTCATAAACCACTCTATGTATTAGTGAAAGCCCGCATGAAAATCGGCTCAGCAGTTTTTGAGTTTATCAAGATCAAACAAATGGCATAGATGACAATGAAGTTGTAGATCGTTTAGCTAACGAGGCTGCTACTGAGGGAATTCTTTCTAGTTGTTTATCGTATTATATAAATATACTGTCTACCCTCAAACTATAAAATCTCAAAATATGGAAATAACACTTTGACTGAGATCGTTGACTAAAGGGATATGGTATAAAACAATACAGCCACATCTAAACAGCAAACCTTGGTGTGTTGGTGCCAATATGAATAGGTATTAAATTATTATAGCTTTTAGACTTCGTTCTGGACATATTCCTCTAAATAGTTTCGCGGCTATGATTGGGAAAATACAAACATCGGTCTGTATAGAATGCACCAAAAATGAAGATGTCATTCACATAATACCGGAGTGTGTCCATTATATTGGACTACTGGCGTGGCCCACTACTGACACAAGCTATTTATTAGCTTACTAGGAGGGGTAAAGGGAATACTAGTATGTGATCCATACTGCCAGTAATCTGTTTTAAAAAATATATATATATGTCGGAAGCTATTAAAAAGGATATAGATGGATGGCCTATCTCAAAAGCTATACGGGCAGGATATACCTAAATGTTACGATCTCTAACTATTCTGGCAGGAACTATTATGACAGGAACCTAAGCAGTGCCTTGGACGTGTGACCAAGGTGTAGGCTTAAGGATATCCTTTAAATGATCATAACACTCACCTCCACTGCTTAGTTTCACTGTTTAATCTTAAGATTAGACTAACATTAACCTAACCTAACACAAGGCTAACCTAACCTAAGGCTAACCTAACCTAAACCTAACTCACACCTCCGACATATATATATAGAAGTTGGTCTTTATAAAAGCATTCTAGCCTGTCCTGTAGTCCTCTAGCAGGTCAGAATGTTAAATAAATTTGTAGAAATAGGTTTAAGACGTAGGAATTAATTTTTTTAACTTGATTTAAGTAATTTAATATTGTGTTTTCTATGGGGGTGACGTGATCACTAGGTGACCAAACCCTTAAAAAATATAGATTTAAATAAAAGATCAAACAAATGCGAAGTGAAGTAATTTTTCTGTATTTTATAAAAATACCTATTTCGAGCACCTTATACAGTTTTGGTCCAACGTCAATACAAATAAATTGTTTTAAATACCTTGAAGCAATAGTATCAATTTCAGTCTCCCCTTTCACAACAAGACGTCGTCAAATCAGACCCGAGGGCCCGGGGGCGGAGGCCCGGGAGTTGACCTTTGTTTTATGTTCGCGTAATCAAATATTTACACTGATTGCAAACCTTTTTATATCGAGCTGTACCTTTCGATCCGGAATTGAAATACGTTCAAACAGTTATTGTTTCTTGTTTATATAAACTGTCTACAAAAGTGGAGTGACGTCATAGATGTGATTGTGGATTTAATTCCCAGGAAAACTAAGGACATCGACTCGCATGATCGTAAGAGTACGAGCTTATAATATATTGTCATATTTTTTTTACAAACCTATTGAACAGTGTTGTTAGTAGTGATAACATAATATTGAGTGGTGTTACGCTTTAAAAATTCGACCAAGCGTGAGTCGGATTCATGCACCGAGGGTTTCGTACAATTTGAAATTACAAAATTCCGATTTTTGGAATATTTCCTTACAGTGTTCTCAATCACATTGTTTTTCATCAAATTTCATGATTCTAAATCAACCTAAATTACTCAATGTGTTAAGATTTTTTTGCGATTATCAAAATGTGCATAAACAGCCGCATCTTTTGATTACTGTATTACTTTATTACTAATATTATAATTGTCAAAGTTTTTATGTTTGGACAGTTTGGTCCTGGTCCAAATGTCTTTTGATAAACCTACCTACACGTTATACATTGCATCTGTGCGAAGCTGATATTAAAAAATTAAGTTTTTTATTCTCTACAAAATCACCTAAAGTTAGCAACATCGCTTAAAACTATGTATTCGCGAGTAGTTCTTTTTATTTTAATTATATACACGTAACAATCTAAAAAAAGACAATGTATAACCTTTATTCCAATACATTTGTGTCAGTTATCAAAGGGATCTCGCCTGGTGACCGTAATGTTTGTATAAATAGTGTGGTTTTGCTATGCCATTGTAAAGGATTTTATGAGTACTTGGTATTATTTGCACGTTTTCCGTCTAAAGAATGACTTTTCTAATCACGGGTCAACAGTGACCCGGACCTGAAGGCGTGCGCGAAGTCGTAGCCAACGTGTAGAGGCCCTTTAGACAATTTAATTTAATATGAGATGTGACACGAACCGGCGATTATCCCTGTATGCACTATGAGAATGCACCCAAGGACAATCCCCGGCTTGTGTAGGACTATGGCAATATATGGAAACTAATAATGCTGGGCTATGGATTGGGGTGATAACTAGTGCTATGGATGACTTATGGCATCTACTCGACAATGTTTTTATACATAGAAAAATAGGTTATTATTGTCTTTATATGTCCCTTATAAATACTAAACGTTTAAAAGGTTGATATCTAAGTAATTAGACTCTCAAGTATAATATTATTGTAAAATTGATTGACTGGCTTTTCTCATTATAACTATTTTCCGAGGTGGTGGTAGCTTCAGGCAAATTCACTGACTGACCAACTTCTGACGTACCAAAAATACTTTTGTAAAATAGTTTAATTGAAATAAAAAAATTTGAGTTATACTTTTTTTTTATGTAACTAAGTCGGCAAACAAGCGTACGGCTCACCTGATGGTAAGCGATTACCGTAGCTTATAGACGTCTGCTACACCAGAAGCATCGCAAGCGCGTTGCCGACCCTATCCCCAGTTCCCCCCAGGAGCTCTGGTCACCTTATTCACCAACAGGAACACAACACTGCTTTAGAGTAGTGTTATTTAGCTGTGATCTTCTGTAAGGTCGAGGTACTACCCCAGTCGGGCTGCTCCATATTTGAGCAGGAAGTTTCCTGCTGTGCCCTACCTCAGTTTAAGTATATCAACGAGGAACCGCTGATATTTCTGAGAAAAAGAGTCTTGAAACACTCAGACGGACAAAGAAGTGACATCCTATAATAGTTTCCCTTTAAAGCCGCGGAACCCTAAAATGTTATTCAAAATTTTAAAGGATAAAATCTAAATAGAAAATTCCTAGCTTTATGTAAAAATTGTAAGCTCTTCTCATGTTGGCAACATTACAGCCAATTCTACAGCATATTGGGTTTCTGGATACTCACATTTGTATAACTTTACTAAACGGTAGTTTCAATTCTCAGGGCGATAATAAACCTCGGTTTAACTGTTCATCCATTTATTTAACTTTATCAGTAATAATTAAATAATATCTTTTTCTTTTCGCGATAACTTGAAAACTACTTAACGGAATTACATGCGGTTTTCACTAGTAGAAAGAGCGATTTTTGAGAAAGATTTAAGTGTATTATTTTTATTAATTTTGCGTAAATTAGTCGAAATGTGATGATAATTGTGGAAATAGTCGGGATAAAACTCATTGTCGGCATATTTCATGAGAACCGTTGAATTCTAATCTCATTTTTAACATATATAAAAACAATGTATTATGGCATAAATAAACATACAATAAACTCTACTACGCGTCCGAAGCCAGGGCTTGTCGCTAGTATTGCATATAAAAATCCTTTGTCACGATGATGAACTTCGAAACTGCCGACACCGATCAAGATGAGATATAGCGCATTGTATGTAATGTTACAATTTACGAGATAGGATAGTTTTTATCTCCATTAATGACCCTAATATTTTTTTTACAAAATTAAAGGTTTTACTTACAACAGAATGAATAGTTGTAATTATTATATTTAATTAGAATTATCAAAGCCTGGGCACAATGAATGGTGTTGGGTAACATCTCTAATTAGTGTTTCGAATATATAGTGAAGCGTTGCAACGTTGCACTTTTCATTGTTTGCTTAATTAATTCAAAATTCAAATATATTATACCAGCGGTCCGTCCCGGCTTCGCACGGGTTATCACACCGGCCCGTCATTCAGCGTGTATTGTTTATTTATACTGACATTTTTAATTTCGTAATATCTTTTAAATGGAATGTCTGATTTCAATAATTCAAAAAGTAATCAACAGGTATTAAAACATTCTTGAATATGAAGTAATTTATTTGGATAAGAATAAATACAAAGGTATGGATAACATGGTCTGATTTTGATATGCATTTCTATCAAAATAAAAAAGTAGTTATAGTGACATAACTACAATAGTTGGACATATGATCTTGTAAAGTTTTTTGTAGATATTGATACGTTCTATAATATTGTGGAACATTTTTTTGTTCTATCATCAATACTTTCCGCAGCGCATGCGATGGAAAACATTTTATGGCTAATTTTTTTACACCATGGGATGGTTTTAGTAAGAATTTCTGATTATCTCTAATTTTTTTCTAGTAATATAGCCTATGTTATACAAGCATAATATAGCTTTCTAATGGTGAAAGAATTTTTGAAATCGGTCCAGTAGTTTTACTTTAAGTTTAAGTTTATTCGTTACATACAAAAATACAAATCTTTCCTCTTTATAATATAGTATAGATACTTACTTATCTGAACTATTTATAAGGTTTTTCTACCTCGACAATTTATAAGCTCTGTCCCGATAGATCTGTGACAGTTTGACAAGTAGTTTTATAAATTATATATTACTTATCAGGCTATCACAACCTCCTCATAAGCTGAGAGTTGGTTGTGAAAAGGCCCACAGGAACAACTCGCCTTCTTGTCTAAAGTATTTTTTAGTCCTATGAGTCTTATTAAAAATATTCAAAAATTAAATATGAACAGTTTTTAGTAGAGTTACCTCGCCTAACACGTTACCAGGATTAAAAATGATGCAGTTAAGCTGTTTGTTGCTCACTGCTCATTCTCTTGTTTTAAGCCATTTACGATCAAACTTAACTTTTGTATATAACTGTTATAACTTATGTACTTAGAAACTTAGTTTTTCTGGTTCTTGGAGCTAACAAGTAGACGCTTACTTAGCTCAGGAAAAAAAGTTTACTGTAAAAAAAAAGAAACAAAAAAAAAATTCTATAACATTTTTCTAAGTGAATTCTCAATTTTCACATTTAAAAACAAGAATACTTTTAATTTCAATGCAACAATGAAAAATATTTTTAATAATTATTAATAAAAAAAAAAAAATTGATCAATATCCCTGTGACTTTAAATGTATGAACTTTTAAAATTTTCAAAAGAAGGAATTGGGAAATATTTTTTTTTTATATATAAATAAATTATTACTGTTTTCTAGAGTTCTTGATGTCTAATCCAGAATTTAAATTAGAAATTGTTGCTTATTGTTATTTATGATTTTGGTAGCATTTTTATTTTATTTTATTTATATATTTATTTTTACTTTTGTGAATGTTGGACAACTGAAGTAGGAATTGCAAAATAAATACGCCGTCACGACAAAATCAATAATTATTACATCGCGAGTATTCTAGCAGTTTATCTGTTGGTCTGAGTCTAAAGTATAACCCCCAAAAGGATATTGTAGTCAAGCTGTTAGTCTGCATATAGACTATAACCTTTTTTTTAATTAACAATAAAAAGAATCGACGATAAAATTTTTGTTAGTAATTATTTTTTTTAAGTCACTCGGAAACAAAAATATTTTATTAGTACTTTTCAGTTTTTCTATTCACTTTACCTATCGCACGAATATACTCGTGGGAGGATCCTTCCTAGACCTACTTCGTCTAGATTTTTGATTCGACTAGGGATTACCCTTCAATCTTAATATTTCGGTTACAGGTTACATCAAACTCCATTATTTTTTACGATTTTTGTTTTTTCTCTTCAAACTTAATATCAATAAACAAACTAATATACATGTCGGAGATTTTTAACGATGAGAAGGAAGGAGGAGAGGGGAATATTGGAGAACACTAAAAGGGGTGAATATATTGAATGGATTATTGGGCAAACGCAACGTAGATACTTCTTCTGAACCGAAAAATGATCAAATATGATCTCTCTAATTGTTATTACGAGAGAAACCTAAGCAGTGCCTTGGACTTGTGACCAAGATGTAAGCTTAAAGGAATTCCTTTCAGTGATCACAACACTCGTCTCCACTGTTCAGGCTCTCTGTTTAAAGTTAAGGTAAATCTCACATAAACCTAACCTAACGTGAGAACTAGATTGTAAGGTACTCACGTGACCTTGACCGGACAGCACTCCTAGCACTTACACTGCACTGCACAATACTATTCAGAGACTAATTCACTTCTTGAGAGACCGCGCACGACTAAGACTTCAGTCTGACTGTCGATGGCATATAAAGGGTCGAGGGTCGAGACTGTCTAAACAACGGAAGTGATACTACCCTACTCCAACGCCATAAGATGTCAAACTAAACAAACCGATTTAATATAATACTTACGGCTTATCTGATGGTCTGTCTTGTCTGTTGTGCTTTTATGCTTAAATCACTTAACCGATTTTGATGAAATTTGCTACAGGGATAGACTAGAGCTTGTCTTTTCCACATAGACTATGTTTACAGCAAAAAAAGCTTGAAGGAGTTGAAATATGGGATGAAGTGCTTGTCGAGTGTTAGTATTAGCAAAACTTCTCACTATCACTATCTGAACTATTTGTTAGCTTTGTTCTAACGGATCTGCGGTTCTTTGACAAGTAATTTCAAAATATAATTTTTAATATCTATTATCATAGTGTGAAGAGGTATAAACGCTTATTGAAAATAATGTGATTGTGTCAGTTGTTGTCATACATACGGAGAGACAAACCTAAGATATATTAATAAAACCAATTTGGACAAAACAATCGGAAAGTAGCGGACAAACAACAAGGTGAGGCATAACGCTAAACGGCCGGAACCTTTAAATAATTCAGTAACGCTTAAACATTTAATGTGGGACGCCGCACCCGACACCCGTCACCCGACACCCGACGCTGAGGGTGACAATCCGCTTACGACGTCTGAGCAATCGTTACTTGCTTCCGTTGCCGTTACCGTTTACCTCGATACTCGATGTAGAATGCGTCTTTGATTACATCGTTGCATTCAATCCGCGTTACTTAGCTGCGCTCAGTTTACTAAAATCTCTCTTTATTATCCATTTTCTCTTTCTTTCCCTATTTACAAATAAGCCAATGGAACCAAGAAGTTTATTTTGTATTATAAATGAATGGCATGAATGACTGACCGATTTTTGAGAGCGGATATTGCGCAAAAATCAAATGACTTAAAAATAATTAGAAAAGACTGCAGATTAGCAAGGAATGTTTAGTTACTTTTTAATTTGTTGATAATCTTAGTTTAAATAACTGATTTATCGAAGTGGAGCGTAGAACAAGGACTGGACCAATTTCGTTAATAATTATAGTATTTTTTTTTTTTACTTTACATAAATATGCACTTTCTTACTATAGGTACGTCGGAAACTAAGCCATAGTATACTTAACGTTTATAGTTAATGTAAATTCCAACGGTAACGCTATGAAAGTTACAAGAGTGAGGTCGAATAATCGTGTAAGCTAATTTTAATAGCAGCTTATTGGTTATGTTTGATTCATCGTTTAGCGGTAACTGGAGCTCGCTTCACTACGGTCTTAATAAATTTAAGTAGAATATCCTTAAATGTATATAAAAGGATGAACATCTATACTCTATGTCTATTTGAAGTGAGAAGTTTCTGTTTGGGACTTCGCGTTTGATAATTGTTAAAGCAGGATATGAAATACATCGTGATATATTTTGATTTATTTCATTACGTCTTTTATAAAATATATCTAAATTAACAGTGCCATTGACAAGGCCTTTCTTTTACAATGATTAAGTAGAATCGTCATTTTCCCACACACACCAATTACGACTAAATCTCTGTAATAAGAGATTTCTAGAAGAGCAGTGGGTATCAGAAAGTCTAGAAAAATTAGAAAGGAAATTTCAATGAAAATGGTGTTTTTACAATTTTTTTTACGCTGGGGATGCATCTACGCATACCCCCACAAGTGGAAGTTATGTGGGACTCCCTAAATGCCGTCCTACCCACTAAACCCCAGCGGTTTCCTTTCTCCGTCAAGACAGGAATGCCACAGAATCGCGGTTGCATTCTATCGTGACACTCCGACGGTTACCATCAAATAATGAATGGAATGCGCCGCATTGGCACCACATCTAAACTTTTATATATGGGGCATAAGGAGCGCGTAACGCCTTCTCCTAGGTCCTGCTCTGTTTCTGCGGCTATGCCATTTTGCGAATAAATACCAATTGGTACATAGACCGCAATTTCTTTTACATAACTTTTAGCCAAATATCAGTAACAATATTTTCAACCTTTACTCCAGTCAATAAGAGCAAGGAGTAACGAGGGGGAATCCGATTAACGGTATGTTACCGCCGGGACCGACGAGACCGACGGGACTATACCGACGAGACCGACGTGAAGGTACAGCTAAGCTAGTTAGGTACGGGTTAGCCGTTCCAGGAAAGGGCGGATTTGGGTCGCTGTATGTAACATGATAAATGTCAAGAAAAGGTATTGATGTTAAAATGTTTGGTATTTTCTGCTTCCCAACATGTTTGGTAAATGTTTTTGCTTGAAATCAATTGATATAACAAATATTATTATTGGGAAGCTACACGGTTTGTTATCTCCTTGATTTATCGAGGAGACTTGTGTAACTATAGAATATGTCTGGAACCGTATATTATATCAAAGCCACTATGATGTAAATTCAATATGAGATTGAAATATTGTTGTAAGCTGTGAGTGCTCGTTTTATTTTTAGTACCATTTACCATATTCTTGAATACCATCACCAATGATGATCATCACGTTTATAATCACATAGACCATAATTACATTTCTAATTTTACCAAACTAAGTTCCAGCCAAACAAAATGATTTTTTTAAAAACTTTCAGTATTTACTTTAAAAATTAATTATGCTTAATCAGACTTAGACTTGTTAATTTATTTAAGTCCCATTTAAAGTCCAGAATTCGTGAAATAGGGTCAAGAGAAAAGTTTTGATGACCTCTTCTGAACTGCTAATTAGATCGCTATCAAATTAGTTGAACGACTCAAAACTTCATCATTAAAGTGTTCAAATATTAAATATTTTTTACTGGAACTAAAAAACAGCAGCTAACTTTAGTTACTAAGGTTTACTAAGTGTGTAATATTGGTTACTCGGTGTCTGTGCTGTATGTTACTGTGCGTGTAATGAGAACTACTCTATCTCATCTCTTGTCTTTCATAATGCGATATGTCAAAGTCAAAATTTTTTTTTCAATATTGGAATTTACATTCTGTTATTGAACGTCGGAATCTACCACCCTTTCGGAAACGACCTAACCCACACCTAATAAGAATGGGTGCAAGAAACTCAGCGGGACTATTTCTTTTAATGCCAATTTTTATAACAAATATATTTTATAAATTGAGAAAGCCTGGACGCATCATTCCCAATTCGTGACATCTTCCAAAAAATCTTTTATTTTATAATAGCCTTTTTCACACAAACGTATCTTAAATAACTTTTTAATTTTCTGGGATCCTGTTGTAAAAGCATACACATCGCCCAACAAAAGAATTACTAGTTCTACTCAATTAGAAAGGGAGTAACCTATAGATTTAAATGTCAATAGTTCAAGTGTTGATATTACACGTTCCTGGGACAAAGTATCTTGGTAGACAGAGATTGTATTTTATAATTATTTATTATATTACATTTTACTTTTTCCTTCAAACCTTAAACTTGTTCATTGTAACGTTCCGGTCGTTATGTAACACCCTGAATCCTATAGTCGTTTACAAACTGATCAAAACTCAATATTTCCGTTATAACTTGAAACTTTTCAAGTTTTCCAAAGCCTACAACGTGCTAAGCCACTGAACATCAGTTGGAAGTTTTAAGGCTATTCCACTGAGAGCCGCTGCCTAATATTTTATTCATGGGGAGAGCCCAACGAGCAGTAATAGGATTCTATGATCAAAGATTTAAACAACTCCGTGCGGGTTTTTCAGCTGACCTCGACACGTTCATGTTTCGTTGTTTTGCTCAAAAATGCTAATTTTATCTGTGGTACAGTCTTCTGGTTTATCATTTTATTTTTTTATCCACAATTTTGGAAGATTTTATAAAGTTTCTAGTCCGTAATCTTTTTAGGTAACAATTAGGTAATTTATTGAACTTTTAAGAATTTACTTAATTTTTATTTTTTTGATCATACATAAATTGCAATTTAATTCCAATGATCTCTTTGATAAAGAGTAATAACAAGTACAGTATCGTCCATAACTAGAATGAAATAATGATTTGTACAGATTGGTAGATTGATTAGAAGCTAGATTGGATCGTTGTTAGCTCCCTAACAGAGCCACATGGTCGTTAAAGCGACACAAAGCTCTTAAACTAAAAGAAAAAAATGCAAATAATGTCTGCTTTGAAATGATGGTATTTTGATTCTATTATTACCATATTGTTCTAAAGCTTGCCTCTTTAATTAAATACAATGCAATGTACGGACAATATACAAAATAACTTATAATATACTGTGTGATTGACCCACAACAGAAAAAAATCCATATTAAAGCATTTAGTTCATCAAAATCATGTTTTGCTCGAATTAAATCTACACAAACAGTAAATGTTTTCAACTACACGATGTTTTTCTAGTATACCTAATAGTTGAGGTAAAGTAAAGCACTGAAACGCTTAACATTGTTAGAATGTTAACAAATAGTTGACGCGAGCAGTTTACCTCTCATTAACTTGCAACGTTCAGCATGTTCGATGTTTGTGCAAGTGGTTTCTTTGACGAGCTAAAACTTTATATATACAATTATTTTTAACATTAACTAACTCTAGTTGGATTATCATAATCGAATATTTAAACAAATTGAAAAACACTTTAAGGGGGGTGTGATGTTGAATGGACTATTGGGTAAACGCAACGTAGATACTGCTACTGAACCGATAAATAACTAAACGTTATGATCTCTTATAATTACGACATGAACCTAAGCAGCGCCTTGAACTTGGGACTAAGATGTAGGTTTAAGGACTGACCTTCATTCAATTGAAACACTCGCCTCCACTGCCCAGGTTCTCTGTATAAACCTAAGATTAGTTTAACCTAAACCTAACTAACGCGCCGACAAGTATATTTTCTATTTGATATGAGTTTTATGGTTTATCTTCCAAGACCTCAGAACTTACTCAGAGATCTGATGAAAAATTTAGTGTTAATTTATGATGTTGGCAACACTCATTTGAGTAGCATCCTTTTATTTATGATGTTGGTAGGATTGATATGAGTAGCATTTTTTGTAGCCGTCACGACAGAATAATTATTACAGCTCGAGTATTTTATTAGTAATGCTGAGTCTAAAGTATAACCCCCAGGAGGATATTCTAGTCAAGCCGTCATACTGTTGGTCTGCGTATAGACTATAACTCCTTAATTAACAGTAGGTTGAACTGATCTCGAATTCGATGATGGAGGTTATAGCTCGAAGTTATAATGAAGGAAATCTTAATATTTTAAATATTCCTTCCTCTCCCAAGTTGGCAAACCACACAATTCAATGGATAATTAATTTAAAAAAAAGATTTTTTTTCTTAGTCATCTATCTCTGGTGAACTTTTCCTTCTTTCTATTTTAGTAGACCCACCAAATACTGGCAATCTGTGTTCAGAATAGCATCACAAGTAATGCAATTGATTAGAAACAAAGTAATACAATTTGTAGGAGCTATTATAGTGTGAAACAAGATCCGTTCACCGGAAGCGTTGAGCAACTATTAATAATCAAGTCTTTTCATATTGTCACCTCAGGAATTAATATAGATAGGAAATAGCTTACTGACGATACTATTATAGTTTACTTAGAGAGAGAGAGAGATATATAAGGAAAGGATGTCAGTATCACCTTTATTGTCTTTTGATTGCTGATACTAGAAATCGCACTAGCTCGATAATGATATTTCAAATCAAAATTATTTATTTTAATTACACTTTTGAAACGTCTAAAATTGGTCGGTCAGTCAGTTTGTCTGAAGCTACCACCAGCTCGGAAAGCAATTTTCTGTTGAGAAAAGCCGGCCAGAAATTCAACAGTCGCTCTTTTCAAAAAGCCATGTTTACATAGTCTGTTATTGAAATCATTTTCAATCAGCTTGAGAGTCAACGTCACTTAGATTCCAAGCATTCTCATCATTTAAGTAATCCTGTACATTGTAGTATACTTTATATATTAATGACTTCTTGATACGAGTTTTAAATTGTTGAAGTGGCAAGTCTAATATAGGCTGTGGAATCTTATTATAGATGCGAACACCAAGCCCCATGAAGCTATTACTATATCTCAGTCGATCTCTGGTAGATCTTCAAGTAATTTCATATCATCGTAGTGCAAGTGGAGTAGACTAAAGATTATGGTGCTAAATTATTTTCTTTATTAAAGTGAGAAGTTGGGCAGAGGAAGTACCTTCTTGTCTTCTTTGTCATTGTAAAAGAGCATCCTGAGCTATTCATCAATATAGAGACATACTCACTAGGTTGGGCCAAAAAAGCTTTTAATTTTTTTATCTTAGTTACCATGAAAATATCGTCTGAGATGACGATATAATATAAGAGGTGTTAAGAGGTGACTCATCGTATTTTTTTATTTCCCATTTAAATAACAGGATTTTTTGTTTGGATTTTTAATGCACTTGAACGAATGAAAGTATATTAATATAATGAACTTTCTAATTAAAATATGACTATTTGTAATGTAATTTATGACATAATTGAATTTTTTATAAAAAAAAATTGTATGCTGGCGAAACATCTATTGTACATTTTTTTTACAAATAAATAAATATATTTTATTTGATAAACATTTTTATACGTAATGCAGAAATAGTCCTAAAGGTTTCTTAAACATTATTATTTTTTTAATTATTTAAAACTTTGTATTAGACCATTTTAAATACGTAATATCAACTCAAAATAATTAGGGTAGTAATTTAAATTGTGAAACGCGCATCGCCTGGTAACGAGAACTCGTTAAATTGTGCGCTTCAGCCAACCCTGTTTGCTTTCGCCTTCCTCTCAGATTAGATCAACATCTTTCATTACAAAATGAGCGTATTCGTTGCGTTGCTTAAGCGCTGTGTAGGAATTATTTATGTTCATATAATTTATATTACGGGGCATTTCATATCAAGCGGACAAGAAAAAAATGTCGATATTTTTGATTTTAGTAACATTTAAATATTTTATATAGCCACCGGCACGTAAATATAGGTTTGACCTTGAATACGCATAAGTCACTATTAGGGCCTTTATAGAGGGAAGCGCGTCACATGCGATTAGTACTTATGTAAAGTTTCAGTTCCCCTCTGCTACGTCACGGATGCAATACAGGCGTGCAGCGCGCTCACAATGCGCAACTTTCCCCCACTATTTTTTACCCGACTACGGCGAAGCCAAAAGGAAGGGTTATGATTTTGGCAGTCTATGTATGTATGTATGTATGTATGTATGTATGTATCTATGTATGTATCTATATATGTATCTATGTATGTATCTATGTATGTATCTATGTATATATCTATGTATGTATCTATGTATGTACCTATGTATATATCTATGTATGTATCTATGTATGTATCTATGTATATATCTATGTATGTATCTATGTATGTATCTATGTATGTATGTTTGTATGTTCCACTCTAGCGCCTAAACTACTTAACCAATTTTCATGACTGAGGTGTCAATAGATTCGTAATAATGGCGCGGGTGACATAGGCTTTAATTTGATCTGAGGTATAAATAAAAATTCAAATTTTTTTTTATACCTCAGATCATAGCCAAGAAAAAAAAATAAACTGAGATAATTATCACGTGTTTGGTATTAAAAGAAAGGTCTTGGCGAGCACTTTACAAATATTTATATATCATATTGATTAAGTCAACATATATGTTCAAAATGCAGTCGTTTTGTCCGCGCAGTCCTGTCGTTGCAGTTATTCACTCTTTTAAGCGAATAAAAATCAACATTACGGTTCAATATGAGAATATAAAGGTTATCTCGATCGGGTAACGGAAAACTATTAAATAAAAAAATAAAGTTTAAAAACTATAACCCGACTACGTAGAAAAGTGGTCTAAAAAGGACGAAACAAGAAAATAATTCAGACAGAAACCGAGAAATGCATAAGTATAAAAATGGTCAAGGTAGAGCCGTGGTCGCACCCATACATACCTACTATGATTATTTATATGATTAGAGGAACATCTCCATTAAACAGACATGGTAGGTATACCATACCATATTTTATACTTATGCATTTTTATCAGACCTAAAGTTAACTGCCGCCTACTATATCCATACACGTCCGCAATATGGATACAACATATTTTTACAGATTAAACTTTCTCTCTTATTAAATAAGCTTTTTAATCATATTTTTGCATTATTTTTTATTTTTTTTGATTGTATTATAAAGCATCAAATTATATGAAGCTATATATAATCTAATTACAATCTACCCTAACTCCTAACTAAAATGACTAATGAATAATTTTGTTTTGACCTTAACTTATTCAGTTTCACTATCACTTCACTACACTGTGTTTTTTTAATAGTCACTACACTAACTCGAAGATTTAGTAGTTCGCAGTCTTCAGCGTGTTTCTTTATTACTTTAGCCACGACGTCAATGTTAAGGTCCCGGTGTAAATTATCGTTGCATTTTTGCATTTTTTGCAATATATTACTTTATTTTTTTTAAATGAGAACTCAAACAAAACTTAAATTCTTAGTTATTATTTAGCAGCTTCTAGGATTTTTTACATAGAGAGCAAGGCCCAGGAGCTAGTTTAAATAGAAATCATCAACTCCAGCATTAAACCAAACCAAAAATGATATAAAGGACTTACGTTATCCCCAATTATAGCGCTAATAAGTCAATGTCTTAGTACTTCATGCAACTTTTTAAAATGCTAGATGAATAAGTGAAACTGAACTATAGGAACACAGTTTAGACGGAAAACGAAGGAAAATTCTTCCCAATGAAGTCACAGCAGAACCACACAAGTGCAACTTTTTTTTGTTGTGTGGGTATAACTGAAAAAAAAAATAAAAGGAACTACTCGCGAATAACAGTTTTGTCGACTAGAAAATTCGCCTTTACATTATTATTATATTTTTTTAAATTTTAAACAAAAGTATTCAACATATACAGTAAAACAAAATACAAATTTATGTAATACGCTCGTCCCAACGTATAAAGGTAAATGGAATGTCGTTTTTCTTTACTTATGCGTAACAACCCCACAAATCATAATAAAGCTAAAAATACAGGTCTATTTATGTCCTTCCTACTATCATTTATCATCAGACTAGCGCCCTTTACCAGTCCTCGCTTCACTGTGATAAGATTATTTTTCAGCATTACAGAAAAAATCATATATTTCCTTCTGAAAAGGTTACACTCGACAGAAGTTTTTTTAGTAATAATTAACCTGAAACTTGAGCTTAATAATTTTTTACGACAAAAGGTAGAAAAAGCCTGGCTGAAATGCCAGTTGTCTTTCTAATATATCAACTACTTAAAAATATATTTAGAAACATTATTTATTTTTCCAAAATTTTCCCCTCAAAAAATTTCACTAGAAAAATCTTTTCACTTAATTCAGAGGAACAACCCCCAAGTTGTTATCTCAGTGTCCAGACAAATCCAAAGAGATTGTAATCCTTTAAGGTTATAAAGCAAAATAAATGAATTTAATGGTCCCAAATTTTTTCTTATTCAACTACAGAATATAAATAAAAAAACATATTTCCTTTTTTTAAACTAAATCTAAAAAATGTTATCTTAATTTAGGGGGAAAGCGTAAAACTAAGCACTGGTGTATTCAGATCAATTGTTTTTAAAGAATAGCAACAAGATACATTTAATTTTAGGGACAGAAATTACATTAAACTTATATTTTTATACTAGCATGTAGCTCCGCTCCTATGGGTCGTAGCGAGATGTCAAATAGCTTAAGTTACTCCTTGTTACATCAGCTATCTGCCAGTGAAAGTCCCGTTAAAATTGGTCTAGCCATTTCAGAGATTAGTCGAATCAAACAGACAGACAAAAAATTGTAAAAAAAATTTGGTGCTGGAAAGCGGTTATTTTAATATTACAAACAGACACTCCAATTTTATTTATTTGTATGTATGGATATAGATGGTAATTTAAATCAAAACCTTAGCATAAAAAAATTAGTGAGCATGCAACGTATAGGGGCTTGGGCTTCGCAGGTTTGCTCAAGTTGTAACCCGCATGTCAGTAATTGTGTTTGATTTGCATTAGGAGGGTCGCGTTCAGGTGAATTGAACAAAGATGGAACTTAAACGATTGTTAAACGAGAATATTTGGTAAAACTGTGTTTTATAGTAAGTTAGGCTTAGGTTAGACTAACATTAGGTTTAAACAGAGGAACCTGACCAGTGGAAGTGAGCGTTCACGTATGTGGTAACCTACACCTTGGTCACATTTCCAAGGCACTGCTTAGGTTCCTGTAGTAATTGTAAGAGATCATAATGTTTAGTAAGTTTTTGGTTCAGTAGCAGTATCTACGTTGAGTTTACCCAATAGTCCATTCAATATCACCCCCCTCTTAAAGTTTTCAATATAACCTCTTCTCCTCGCCATTTTTCTCCGAATCATATGTTTGTGTATCTAATGGAGTTAACAGATATATGTCATATAAATAAAACATTAATAAGACGGATTGTAATATTATGGAATGAAATGTAACGGAATTTATAAGGAACGAATGGAACTGAATGAAATAAAAAAAAACTAAATAGAATAGAACGAAACACAGTGTAACAAAGTTGAAAATGAACAAACTAGACTATTCAACATGAAATAACATATGACCAGACCGAAAAAGAAAAAGAAATCCAGATAAAATCCGAGCAGTGCCTGGGACTTGCGACCCAGTTGCAGGGTGAAAAAGACTTTTTAGACTTTTTAGAAAAAGCAATTACAATAATTATTTATAAATTCAGCAAAATATCCCTTAATATAAAGCACTTTGACTTTGCCAAGTTAATATTCGATGATCGAGATATTGATCTAATTATTCTAATCACATTTACCTAACAATATTGATATCAAAATCGGTTCAGCTAATTAACTATAAAAGTATCCAACACAACGACAAAGTTACTAGTTATGTATTTAAGTTGGATGATAGTTGATCGCACTTGGTCAATGTATTTCCGTCTGAAAGTTCCGATACAGGAAACTCTATTTCCATTAAGGCTCTACCGGCTGTGTTAGTGGTAGTTACCACTATTTTGTACCTTTATTATCCTCTCAAAGTTTTGAACATTGCTCTTCTTTTTTAACTACAACTTTGAATATTTGTATTCGTATTTGAATTCGATAGAGGCAACATGTTTATATTGATTTAAATTGTTTAAAATATTTGCCAATAGAGAAGCTATATGCTGGGATTTTTTTTCAAAATAAGTGGCGACTAATATCATACAAATACCCACTTTTTTCTTTAATTTTTCGATTAATTTTATTTATTATGAATTTTTTGCATGTATAAAAACTAGTGAAATTTATCAAATATTTTTTTAATGCTAATTGAATAAATTTGATCTCTGGGTCATTTCATTGAATTGGAAGAAAAAATCTGAGCAGCAGAAATTAGTCAAATTTAATAAAATGTTTTATCATACAACAGAACAAAGTTTCTTTTGCAGTCAATATTTATACATTCAAAAAGTAAAAAAAAAACACTGTATATCCATAGAAATAAATAAAATTGGAGTGTTTGTTTGTAATATTAAAATAACCGCTTTTTACTAAGTACATATGGATGTATACACGGTATATATACTAAAACAACATTTTTTACAATTTATGTCTGTCTGTTTGTTCCCGCTAATCTCTGAAATAGCTAAACCGATTTTGACGGGACTTTCACTGGTAGATAGCTGATGTAACAAGGAGTAACTTAAGCTATTTAACATCTCGCTACGACGCATAAGAGCGGATCAACACGCGAACGAAGTCGCGCGGATCGGCTGGTGTTAAAATAAAAAAAAAATATTTATACATTATTAGTACAGAAACGTTAACTATGTCAAACACCTGGATGACCTACTTCGATCATGACAATCAAATTCTGGCAATCTCTATTCAAAAGGCTCTGAAAAATGCTGAATAACGAGTTTTATCTATAGGTACTACTAATATTAGACTAGACCCGCTCTCTTTTTGGCCCCTTTTTATTTTTTTCGAGATCCTTTTCAAATGGAGTTCAAATCCCAGTCATTGGGCTACTGACGTCATTGGCATTTCTAACACAAGCATTTAGCTTAGTGGGAGGGGTTAAGAATACTAGTAGTATGCGATCCACACTGCTAGTAATCTTTTATAAAAAAAACTACACATAATTTTTTAGTTTAAATTAGAGAACAAACAAACAAACAAAAAGACCAATAAAACTATAGAAATCGTTTTTTGTATCATATCATCGTTCTCTCATTGTCTTCTTTCCATTTTTGATTAATCTTGTTAATTCTATTCAGTTCATTTAACGGAAGACACCAAGACAAGTTTGAGATAGAAAGACAGTTTAAATATTATTTATGGGTTCATTAGATGTAAAAATAAAACTTGTAAAAGGTGAGCATTTAATTTTTTTTGCTAAAAATATATTTGACATTTCATTATTTACCTATATTTTTTTACTAACGAACTCTACTCTTTTCGCTGCAATTTTATTTTGTTGAGATAAAACTAATCATGTAATTTAATTAAAAAAATATCAAATAAAACTGTAAATGAATGTAAAATATGCGTAAGTGTCGTAGCAGTTCGTAGCGAGTTTCGTAGACGTCTCGTAGGCTAATGTAGACATAGCGTAGCATCTCGTAGATACTATTTTAATGGAATCTCGTAGATACTATTTTATACACTTAGGTCTCTACAATCAGTTGCAATCGTTTCTAATTTAAAAAGATGGAGTAGTAAAATACTTCTATAATTAATATATCACACTCACTCACACATAAAGCAGTATTGTCCTTGCTTGGTTGACTGAGGCAGTCATCATAAGTGATTTCATACAGTTAACATCCTTTTAGTGCAGGTGTCTTGTGGTTTACTGTTGTTGTTGGTTCTGAATCCCCTATTCTTGAGCATCACACGAGTTTACTTTTTTGGGGTTATAAAATGTTTGTGGATAATTATATTGAGAAGAAGACTTCTTATAATATTTTGAATACTCATAGTAAGACGCCCTCGTATAAGAGTAAGTGTTATGTCGTTATAACCGAAAACTTTGTACCGAGTATAAAATTCGACGGATCCTCGCACATGAATTTATTTCCTGAACATGTGTTACTGAGTCATGGAACAAAAATTGCGCGGAAAGGGAATTGAAGTCCTCAAATAAATAGGTTCATTTTAATAATTTTTTTACTTTATTCATAATGGTTGGCAGTCTCACATACTTCTGAGGTCTTTGAAGAACTCTCGGGAGTGGAGGTTTCCTCACGATGGCTTTATTTCCCGTTATAGCAAGTGATATTTAATTGCTTTAAACACTGCATACATCATACAAGGCATATAACTCGAAAATTGGAGTTTAGTTTTAGTGATTTAGTTAATATCTTTATTCATTTGCATATTTATTATTCATTACTGTTTTAATTTTAGAAGTTGGCTCAAACTTAATATTATTCAATTGTGCCAACGTAAAGATCAAAGCTAACAAAATAAATACGCCGTCAAAGCAGATATCATCAGCATATATCAGGGTCTAAAGTATAACCTCCAGGAGGATATCCTAGTCAAGCCTTCATACTGTTGGTCTGCGTCAAGACTAAAACTCCTTTTAATTAACATTAATTCGAAAATATTGAGACATTCTGAATAAATCTGTCGTCATCATCGTATTGGGCCGTTTTGAAGGAGGCTATGAAAAATTTTCAGATATATAGATTGCCGGGGTAGCGTGGGTCTTTAGGAAGATTTGTGATACCCAAACTCATTTGTTTCATCTAAATGTGCCTTAAATATATCTGAGTCCACGCATGAAAAAAACCTAATTTATTGTTGCTCCACAATTCCAGGACACACCTCTCACCATAAGCAAAAGTATAGGGATCCTTGGTGTCGACATTTCAAGCGATGTGCAGTACCGTAGTCACTTGGAAGACAAAGCCAAGCTGGCATCCAAAAAACTCGGTGTGCTGAACAGGACCAAGCGGTACTTCACCCCGGGGCAAAGACTGCAGCTGTATAAGTCGCAAGTCCAACCCCATATGGAGTACTGCTCTCGTCTCTGGGCAGGGGCACCAGCATACCAGCTTGGGCTGCTTGACACGGTACAAAGACGAGCTATGAGAATCGTTGACGATCCCATACTTACAAGCGGTATCGAACCACTAAGTCTGAGGGGAGACATTGCCTCTTTATGTCTGTTCTACCGTTTGTACAATGGAATCTGTACCGAGGAATTGTTTGAGATGATGCCGACATCGTCTTTTTACCAGATGTGGAATGAGCTTCAAAAGGGAGGTGAATAGGTTTTTGAAGGGTCGGCAACGCACAAGTGACACCCCTGGTGTTTCAAGTGTCCATAGGCGTCGGTAACCACTTACCATCAGGTGGACCGTATGCTTGTTTAGACAACAATTTAGACATGTTCCTCTATAAACTGATATTTGTAACAATAAATTATAATATAGGACACTCAAACAAATAATAAAAGACAGTAAATCTTCAATTATGCAACATAACTTTATAACGACGCGCCGAACGAAGTGGGGTGTCTGATGCCCGCGCGCATTTAAACGCGCTTAACTTGGCCGCAATCACCGGACTAACTAATGACGCCAATCGAAGCAGAAATGTCCTACTTAGAACATTTTCTTCCGCGCTTTTATAGTTTTCAAATAAATGTGAATTTTCAAAGACTGGGGTGTGTCATACCCCACATAGTACACGAAGGGTTAACTAAGCCAACAATAATAACTTAGATTTATTGACCTGATGATGATTTTATAGTTTCTATTACTATCTACATAATCATTTCTTATTTATCATATCTGCTTTCCTGCTGGTTGTAGCTTCAGACAAACTAACTGACTGACTGACTGTATAATTTAGACGTGTCAAAAGTACTATTATAAGAAAGTCTAAGTCAAGTCTAAGTTGCCGTATTTGATTAAAGCATCTAAAAAAACTAAGCCAAAAAAGATTTTATAAGATCTAAATAAAGATGGCATCCTAAATGTTTAGAGATCAGCGTTCGGTCCATCCGGTGGATTGTAGAGGAAAATATTGGATAAAAGTTATCCTGCGGTCTCCTCGGCTTATGTAACAGTTTCATTTTCAGAATGGAATATACGATGAGCGTATTTTCCTCTCTGAAAAAACTTTTGTGAATTAATAATATAACGTGAGCTACGGTATACCTTTCATTTTTTTAGCTAACATAAACTGATGTATATTGAATTACTAGTCGACTCTCTCTGGCTACGCCCGGGTGCAATCTACCACGTGTATTAAGATAATATTACTAACTACCAAAGACTTAAACGGACACACAGCTTGTCATGCACTTTTAATTTAACCGCGCATTTTAATCTCCTATTTCAACCCCTTCATGACTTTTTTTGTAATTAAACGTAATCTATGTCCATTACTAAACTCTACTCTATCTCTGTACCAAAATTTCATCAAAATTAGTTGAGTGGTTTAAGCGTAAAAGTTTAACAGACAGAGTTACTTTCGCATTTTTAATTTCTTTGATTTTTCTTAATTAAAGTAGATTAATAGATTAAACAAAATAAAAGATTAAAGTAGTGATACTAATAGTGTAGTGTTGTTTGTTGGCGTGATGCTAGACCTCGTCTTGACCTTGAGGAGCACGTGATGTACTTTATTTATTATATAGGTTATTTTTATATTTGGTACCAAAGTTGAGCAGTGAACATGAGAGTTCACGGTTATTAAAGACGTCTTTAAACATGCTCCTGAGTCTCAAGTCCCTGGCGCTACTCTGCTTCTATGTAGATTACATGTTAATATTGTCATTTGAGAGTTACTACGAATTAGAGCTCCCATACTCTTAATAAGTAGTAGATTAACATTAAATAGTCTAATATTTAGAAGTAAAGTAAGTTGATGTCCAAATTTTTATGACCTCAGAAAGTTAGTCTGAGTATAGTGGAACAAAATCAATATTTCCAATAGTTCAATATCTGGCAACTCTGAAATGCAATCAAAGCCACTGTGATGAATTCTTGATCCCATTGTGGAACTATTTGCTATTGATACCAGTATTTGAATTTTGAAGATTTTATGATGAGAAGGAAGGAGGAGAGAGGGAATATTGAAGAACACTACAAGGGGTGATGATACTAAATGGACTATTGGGTAAACGCAACGTAGATACTGCTACTGAACCGATAAATAATCAAATATGTTCTCTAACAATTACAAGAGATACCGAAGCAGTGCTTTGGATTTGTGACCAAGGTGTAGGCTTAAAGAGCTCTTTTAACAGATGTTCTCTGTTTAAACCCAAGGTTAAACTCACATAAACCTAACCTAACACAAGACGTGGTGGTACATTTTAAGGTGCTCACGTGATCTTAATCGGCACTTCCAGGACTAACACAACACTACAATTAATACTTCACTAGATATCCAATCCTTGAGAAACCTCGCGTAAAATTAAAACTGCAGGTAGACAGTGGACGATACATTACCTACTACTTTTCTCCAGCGCCATAGATGGCGATAACGATTCAATTATACGATAATCGTTTACGCAAAAACTCCGACATGCTTTTTTGAGGACTCAGAACAAGGGTAAAAACTCCTTCATGTTGTTACTCTCCCCTTCGCTGCTCGACTTCTATGAGTTAGCAATACCGTTGAATACTATATTCGCGGGTACAATAATCGCAATTTGATAGAACTTAATATGTAATTAAAATTTTCATATGAACAATATAAAGAGGAAGCTGAGTGCCAGAGCTTGAAACCGAGGAGAAAACTTGCAAGACCTTTTTACTAAACGCAAAGTCACTACACTACTCAACCATCACCCATCATCATCATTATAACTCGTCAGCGACCCATCGCTGAGCTGGGTCTCCTTCTCGGAGTGTGGAAGGTTCTGGCTGTAGTCCCCAGTGTGGGTTGGCAGACTTACACACCGACAAAGAAATTTAGGGTACTCTTACGAGTGCAGGTTTGCTGACGAGGGTTCCCTTCACTGTTATAGCATGTGATATTTAATTGCTCAACACACACACATAACTCCTGCAAGTTAGCACTGCTTCATTAACAAACATCAACCACACTAACGTTTTTAATATTTTTTTTCTAAAATAAATTCAAATTATCATTTGTGAGTAAGATAGTGTTTATCTATTTGTACTCATTCTAAAGAAAATTTCAGCTGAAAATTTAAACAATTAAATTTCATCAAGAAAGGTCGCGTAATTCCTGCGTAAAAGTAAAAAGTTACAAATTCATCCACTCTGAAAGACTTTAGGCAACACTAATTTGAGTAGCATCCTGTTAGTTATGATGTTGGTAGCATTAGTTGTCCCAACGCAAGGATAAGAAGTTATCAAATAAATATGTCTAAAATATAACCTTCAGGAGTAATATTCTAGTCAATTATTTAATTAACAGGAGATACAAGAAGGTAAGGAGTAAGTTCTACCTCGATGGAAAAAATCATGAATATACAAGTATAGATTACAATAATAAGTTATTTTGGATAATCACGATGATCATCATAAAATATTAATGGGGGCTCGGCCGCGCCATGGTATCGTGTTCGCTATTAGCAACTGATTGATTCCATTACAAAATACGTCATTACCATCACACGATAATATATTAACGTACTGAAGAAAATAATATAAATAAGTACTAGTTAATCCGCGCGACTTTGTTTGATTTATTTTATCGCCGTTTACGCAGCGTTTCTAAGGAAAGCTCGTTGATTCTCAACTTCTATGGGTCGTAGCGTGATATGATATAGCTTATACTATTCCTTAATAAATGAGCTAACTAACACTAAAAGGATTTTTCAATTTGAACCAGTAGTTCCTGAGATTAGCGCGTTAAATCGAACAAGCTCTATACGTTTATAATATTAGTATAGATTACAGCAGAACGGTAATTTTTCCTCATGAAAAATCTTGAAAAAGTGTTGCACATATTGTAAGTGAGTGAGTGGAAGAATTAGTGTATGAGTGGATCGCTGATTAAGGAGATGGATAGGTGGGAGAAAGATATTGTAGTTGGTTGGGTGAGGCATTGTATGGGTGAGGGAGTGAATCCTTACTAATATTATAAACGCGAAAGTTTGTAAGTATGGCTGTATGAGTATTTGTTACTCTTTCACGCAAGAACTACTAAACGGATAGTGCTTAATATCACTTCCGATTCGTCATAACAACATTCACGAGTTTTGATAGCCTGTGATCATTGGAGGAGCCTTGCTACCACTGTCTCGTCCCCTTATATTCCCCGACAGTACACTTTAGTATCACGAGAAGTCTATTTCATTGAATTTTACATCAGCGTATCAAAACTGAATTATCAAGTGACGCTTGTAGAGTCAACAACTAATGAAGATGCTTCGGTTACGGATCGAAACGTACGTCGATTGTCGATCGCGATCTAGTTGTGTGGTGGGTCCTAGTTCGGGTTCGCGCGTCTCACTTTTCTGTTAAGAGTGTGCTCTTCTGGGTTGTACGAGTCTGGTTGTTCAGATTTCCGCGGATTTTAGCAAGGTAACTTTTTGATTCCTTTTAAATCATGAATTTCCTCAAAGAAACGCCTTCAATTCAATATTTGAATTTTCAAGTTAGTTAATAAAATATAAACGAATACTTTTATTTGTATTATTATAAAAACTCAGTACCTTTTCAAGATTAGCAGTATCATTCAAGTTAAAACTTTTACCGCACAGTTACTCGTAGGAAATGCATTATCGTTCTATTTTGCAAAGGAAATAACGTGTAAGTGCTTAACAACTACATTTGTTACTCGGATCTCACTGCAACTTCTCGTGGACTTAAGATTTTTATAAAGTTTGTCTGCACAGTCGCCATGATTGTTTTACTTCTATAATAACATTGTAGCTCGAATTTTCTCTACATTCAATTTTTCACAAATTTCTGCATGATTACTTAGGTTTCATAAACCTCTTTTTCGTTTAAAATATTACATGTATTTTTAAAATTTTTATGTCCTCTTAAAAGAAAGTTGCAGAATTATTAGCATTTCCAGTATAGTGTTAGAACAGTAAATATTTAGAAGGTTAAGTGATGAAAGAATGACTGAGTGAGTCAGTAGATGATAAGGTGAATGGGCTACTTAGTCGTAAATGTGTGGTCGGTGTGAAACAATTGGAAAAATTAAAAATCTAGGTTTTATTTAGATATATAGGATACCAAATCAGTCAAAATTATACTTTTATTAACTACCAGATATATTACTGAGCAATAAGAATGAATGAATCTTTTGAAAGTTTCCCAGTAAAAATTCTCTCCTCATCGTTTATAATGGGGACATTACATCCTCGATATTGTCATCGCACAATGGTCTCGGATGGACTTTAATTTTCTAAGCCGTATTTATGAGCTTTTCTTGCTCTTAATAACTTACGTTCAAGCTAAAGATGAATCTACGCTCAGAATAAAGCTTTTATTCACTTTTACGACTAAATTTTAAATATAATATCGAAAGTTTTACTCACTTCACTTGCATGTAGTATGAATTTAAATTATTACCTAAAGAATTAAAAGAAAAGTGACTTCCTAATTAAAAGAGTGAGTTTAACGTAAAGTAACGATTATTTTGGTACATATATTTCAGCTAATTACCTTAAAAAAATGATGAACCAAAACCTTCCTTAATAAAATCATTCATAAATCACATAAAAAATCGTATGTAATAATTTGGTAGTTACCTATCGCTTCCATCTTAAAGATAAAAAAACTAATAGTTTCCATTCCATTGTTCGCATTCAATCATCCATTCTCTCACCTGCCCCTTACCCTACACACTTATCCATCATCTCCCTCCTCCAATCACTCTATACTCGCTGACTCACTTATTATTCTCTTCTTAAGGATACTTACACAAATAATTGAAAAAAACTTTCAAATTTGTCCTTATTCTCGTTTTGCGCATAGAATTTTGCGAATCATTTTTTTATATATGTTAAATTCATGTCAATATAATTTCATGCGTTTATTTGTGTCCGCCATGTTGCCGTTATTTGCTTCTGTCAGTACTGAAGTCATGACAACCAGACACAAACTGATTCAATCTAAATTGTACCATCGACAATCAACCACAGATACATTGCACCTTCAATAATCTGTGACATTTCAGTGTTGCTATTCCTATAAATTAAATTACCACCATTATGATTAATTCTTAAAAATAAGTGAATGAACGGAGTCGAAGTTGAACTCACAAAACTCCTGTTTGTAAAAAGCTACTTTAGGTAACTGTGTTTTTCCTATAAAAAAATCAATATGTTATATGGTCAAGCAGCCAGCTGACGTATATCCACCACGTTATGGTCAGCTGACTTTATTTTTCCTTCAAGATGCAGGTAAACTATATCCGACAAATTTTCAAACGGGAGGAAATAACTGAAAAAAAATTCTTTTCTACCTGTGGAAGGCTGCCACTGCTCGCCCCACCCACGGAATCGCAGCTGACGGTCACGAGGAACCATAATATATATTCCTTATGCAGTATATGAATTTTCACTCGAGAGGAAATAATTGATCGAATTTAAATCTGGCTCCCATACCATGTGTCCTGTATAACTAGATTCGTAATCTAACCTGGTGGTGTATATTATTGTGAGATAAGCGGCTTAAATATAATATTATCCCTATAATCGTGTTATTACCGAACTTATTTACACGACTCGAGTACGCTACGAATACCAAAGTTGAGATTACCATCAATGTTAATGAAGAAACTTTACCGACTCTGTTGCAGTTATATGTCATACTATGTTTGTTGTTTAATTTAACTACAATTTAATTTATATCGTAAGAAAAACACCAGCACTTACACACATAACCACTTTAATAACACTTATCACATCAAAAATCAAATAAATACTGCACTCTGTCACCTTGCATCATCTTTTTATATCCTACCTTAGTCTAAAATAAATATATAAAATTAAAACGGATGCTAACACAGATTACTAATAAAGAGGTATTTCTCTACTTTATATGTTAAGCGCAGAACATACTGAGTGCGTGTGCATTTAAATTATAACATATAACAACCATTTATATAAAATTAAAACGGATGCTAACAATTGATTAAAAAAAAATCATCAAATCGTAATATACCTATATTGATTAAATCTCGAATTACCGTGTTAATAATTTTACGATTCGGAGGAGGTTTTGTCAATGTTAAATTATATCTAACGTCTAAAGGTTTTTTATTAACAGCAACTAAAAAAATAAGTGAAAAAATAATATATAGTACTAATAATAAATAATAATAACGTATTTTATTTTATATTATATTTATTGCAATATTTCATCTAACATTGAAAACCAATACATCAGGATAAGGTCCAGAGTGAATAAAAAACTTACTTTCTTACCTACCTAAATATTTTAAGAAGTCATTATAATATATACTGACATAGAATGAGAGAGAAATGATAACACTCCCCTTCACTGCTCGAACAATAATTACAGTAGATAATAAAGTTAACTTTAATGGATTTTAAGATGTGTGACCTTGACCACGACACTATAACATTAACTTCCATGTACACTGCGCGACAACAAAAAGACTGACTCTAATCTATCTCACTAAACGTTATATATTGTCCACACGTAGGTATACTTGACATAATATAAAAGGAACTACCCGAGAACACTAATTTGAGGAACCCGTGAGGGGACGGGTTAGAATACTATTCCCCTCTGCCGGTGGGAGAGTATCTCGTAAGAGCCGAGTAACCCAGCCCCCCCATTGGTGGTAGGGGATCTGTTCCCCGACTGGCTTGCGACCACCAGCATGCGAATCTGACCGCCAAGTGTCACAGACGCGTTCCGGTCGAGTCGCATGTGGGCCATACTTACCTCCTCCCTCTCCCATCCCAATAATTCTGCAAATCTAGTGGACTCTGAGTTCTTGCTTAGATTCCGCTAAAACCGCAGCATTTTTTTCTTCACTCCCTCTCCCCATTCCATCTTCGAGGATGCAACGCATCGGCAACACAAGAGAATACTCTCTTGTGTTGCCGATGTCCATGGGCGATGGTGACCAATTACCATCAGGTGGACCATCTCCTCGTTTGTACCTTATCTAACATAAATTTTTTTTTATGTAAATAACTCCTTTCTTTCCTACAAGTCATTTACTATATTTCCCGTAATAAAATAATATGTAATTTCAAAGGTATGGTATGTCTGTTCAAATATAGGTAATATCAATACAGAAGTTGGTAAACAACACACAGAAACCAAACAGAACGTTCCAAGTTTCTGGTTTTGGTAGACAAACACAGACTACGATCAAACTTGCATATCTTGCAGATAGTTTCATATACAAATATTATATTAATCAAACAAAAACATTAACGTGGAATGTCAGACATTTTTGATCATAATATATATCTTACTAATATTATGTAAAAGTTTGTATGTTTGTTACTAAATCACGCAAATACGGCTTAACAGATTTTATTAAAAAATTTTGTTGAATACCTGGTAAACGTGCGAAGATGGGCGGGTGGACTAGTTAATGTAATATTTATATATCAATGACATTACTATTTAAAATTACTTTAATTAATTTTCTTTTTTTTATGAAAATTTATTTTCTCATTTCATTATGTAACGTAGGGGAGCACTAAGAAAGGATTTTAGAAAAATCAACCCCCTAAGGGGGTAAAACGGGGGTGCAAAGTTAGTATGAAACTTTGCCGTTTTTGAAGTTATTCAAATGAAATTCAGTATGAAGGTTCTTCATTTTTTATTTTTTTTATTTTTATAAAGATTACTAGCAGTATGGATCAGATACTACTAGTATTCCCTTTACCCCTCCTAGTAAGCTAATAAATAGCTTGTGTCAGGAGTGGGCCACGTCAGTAGTCTAATGTCCGGGATTTGAACCCACGACTTATCGATCGTGAATCCAACGCCCGAACCACTGAGCTACTGACGCTTCTGGTGACTTCATTGGAAGTCATGGAACATGAGTAAAATATTTTTTCGAAAATAACCCCTTAAGGGGCTAAAAGGGGGGATGCAATTGCTTGGGCGAAGAGAAGAATGCTGCGGTTTGAGACAAACTGTGAACAAAAACTTAGAGTTCCCTGGAACTGCAGCATTAATGGGATGAGAGAGGGAGGGAGAACGCATCAAAGACACTTGGCAGTTAATTTCGCATGCTGGTGGTCGCAACCTGAGGGTTATGGATTACTCGCCTCGCCGAGGTGAATTGTATTTCTACTTTTAATAGATGAAGTAACGAGGAATAAATCTAGGTTGATAATAGGGAGTAGACTGTCAACACGATTACCGTATATCAAGCCAAACTTCGCTAGTCTAAAAGGCAAAAGAAGAAGTTACAAGATCAGTCAAAATGTATTAAGACTTTAAAGGAGATACGGTAAGAATGTATCTTGGTGGTAGGGGATCTGTTCCCCGACTGGCTTGCGACCAGCATGCGAATCCGACCGCCAAGTGTCACAGACGCGTTCCGGTTGAGCCGCATTTGGGCCAGACTTAGCCCCTCCCTCTCCCATCCTATTAATGCTGTGGATCTAGTGGATTCTATGCTCTTGCTCAGGATCCTCTGAAACCGCAGCATATTTTTCTTCTCTCCCAATCCCATCTATCTTCGAGGAAGCAACGCATCGATAAAACAAGATGGTATCTCTTGGTTTGCCGATGGACCTCAGGTGGACCATCTGCTCGTTTGCATCTAATGCACCATAAAAATAAAAAATAAAAAAATTCTTTTAAAGTCTTATAACATTTTGTTCATGGGTATAACAAACGTTTAAACTAATAATATAGACAGAACTACTAATACAACAACAAAAGAACATGCCTCAGCGATTAAATAAGTGAACTATAAAACCTACCATTTGTGCTTTCAGTCCAGTATAACGTTTAATTGAGTGTCGATCCAGTCCCACAGGAACAGCTTTAACACAGTATTGAAACCCGAGTGGAACGCATCCAGTGATAATAGTGTTGTCACCCGACGACACTTGTCGAACCCAATGGAGTTGATACTAATCTGCAAAACATATGAGCGGTTCTAGACTTTACTTCTTGGGGTTACGGTCTAGACTCTTGGAATAGGACTGTTTATTCGGTAAATCCTTGTTCATGTGATAATATTTAGAAATATTTATTAAGATTCTGCAAGTACTTTGGTTGAGGATATCAAGAAGATAGAAATCATTAGAAGATAGAACGTATGTCTTGATAGTGGTTGAACTAATAAGTAAGTGGGTGAGTGAACTAATTAATGAGTTAGGAAGGAATACGATAAATTGTCGAGATAATAAATGAGTGAATTGGATAACAATCTGAATGATAGAGTTGAGTTTGTAGGTGTTATGATTGAGTTAATAGTAAACGAGCGGAAGAGACATATTTTCCTTTGATTTTTTCCTAGCTTATCTTCATTTTTTTACATTTCTAAATCAATGAAGTAGTTTAAAAAAATCGTCGTTGAGTAGTTAGTATTTTTAATTATAACTAAATATTTAATGATTATGAAATTCTGATATTTTCCGGCAAATTATTGACTCCGTTATTTCATTGTGAACAAGCTGTTCATAGTATCATGGATGATATACTCCAAACACATCAGTAAACCTTGGCCATATTTCGTCAGAGGACGGGAAATACGCAATTCCAAGAATCTTAAATATAATGGAGTTCATTTGGGCTAGTCTTTATGTGCCGTCCTTTCATTATACTCGCCATTGTCCCTCTGAGTACTCATAATAGACTGTGTTTGGTTATAATCAACGAATATTCTGATACTTTCTTGTTTTCTAAAGAGATTTGTCTTAAAAATTACTCGATACTTAAAAATTACTGTAGAAATTTTAATAGATTTAATAGAATAACAGAAAAAATCAAACAATAAATTTATTAGTTACCTACTATATTGGAACAGAAAACATCAGAAAGAATGAGTGGGTGAAGAATAATGTTAATATGAATGAAAGAATGAGGATGGTGATGTGAGCTATTGATAAAAATATATTGCAATATCATCAATTTAAAGGGTATAATAATAAACCTTTTACAGTGACATTCCATTTATTTCAGGATACATTCATATTACTTATACTGGAACTGCAATATCTGATTTTAAAAACATTATTATCATAGTTAATGATATATTTAACCTAAAATACTAGCGTTTGTCCTCTGGTTTTCATTGTAGTTCAAGTTTATATTTTGTTAAAGATTGTAGTGATAAGTCTGATTAAATACTAAAAGGATTGTTTGACTAAAGATGTTTAATAAATTACATAAGACAAAAATAATTTGAAGATGTTGTGTTGTGGCTCTTATTGGTGTTACAAAGACTTCTCAAATATTTTTTCTCATGTGGAAATATTTAATAAAGTCGCAATAAATACATCCACGTATCGTACGGAAGCACGAGGCACGAGGCAAACGAGCGTCACTACCTGGATCATTTGTCAATCGACCAATTTGCTTGTGCCACTACGCCACTGCCACCACGCGAGGGTTCAATACTTTCGAAAATATATCCACTGTGAGTTCCCCTGCATTGTTATTCTCAGCCGTTTTAAATATACTAAAGAAGAATCAGGGACTTTATGCCTTGGTGCCGTCATGCGACGTACGTATGGATAGCGCAGCGAGTCCCTGAAAATGATTTGCCAAAATAAGAATACTATAGAAACTACCATCATAATATCTTAGTTTTTTTTTAATAATTGCTATCTAAAATAGTAATCAAGTAGCCGTGAAGATAGGTTTTTTGTATCGGAGATCTCGGAGATCACGTAAATAATTGATATTAAACGTTATTTATTTCAATATTAAGCAGCGTAGTCGGGAAGTGGTAGTAAATATTGTGATTATAATAATTTGTTTTTTTTTTTATCAAGGTTCTCTCCCCTTTTTTTTTATGTGGGAAATGCATTTACGCATACCCCTAAAAGGCCTAAAAGGGCTTCTAAGTTGCAAACCCAAGGCTAGGCTCACTGCCTTAAATGCGCGTTTATACGTATTGCCGTTCAGTTGTAGGTGTAACAGAGCCTTATTTCGCTATTTGAAATTTATAAAATGTTGATTGAATTTTTAAACCTAGGTGTCAAATGTCACTTTAAAATAAAAATGTAGTAGGTACTAGAAAATGGTGTCAGTTCACACAACATAGCTTTGCATCGTTGGAAAATAAGGCTTCAGAGCAAACGAGCGTCACTGGCCGCACCATTTGTCAGACCAATTGCTGAACTCCATTGACGCTGGGCTCAGCTCTCGTGACCAAATTGCATGTCAGCTTTAGGAATTCAATATGGAATATCTTTTGTGTATTACTGATATATATAAACTTGTCGTTACTTAATAGATTGTAACCGAATAAACACACCAATGTGACAGTTTTAGTTATTGTATCATTACCAACATTGCTTACAATTGCTTTCAATAAAACTTGTCATAACCCAAGAGAGTTTGATACGATAAAAACACCGCTGTGACAATTTTTGTTATTTTAACACATCCGGCATTAGTCAAAATAGCTCCCAATATAACTTGTTGTAATCTGAGAAGAGATAAGACATCAAACACATCGGTGTGACTGTTACTATCATTGTAACACTACGGAAATTACTTACAAAAGCTTTTAAAAAAACTTGTCTTAACCCAACAGAGTTTAATACGATAAAAACACCGCTGTGACAATTTTTGTTATTTTAACACATTTGGCATTAGCCAAAATAGCTTCCAATATAACTTGTTGTAATTTGAGAAGAGATAAGACATCAAATACATCGGTGTGACAGTCTCTATTGTTGTAACATGCCTGACATTAGTCACAATAGCTTCCAATAAAAGTTGTCGTAACCTTAAAAGAGATGAAACATCAAATGACCGCTGTGACAGTTTATGTTATTGTAACATGACCGACATTAGTCACAATAGCTTACAAGAAGGCCTGTTGTAGCCTAAGAGGGGCTAACATAATGCACGCTGAAATATTGTAGTAAATACAGTTCCAACCTACATAACATAATGCATACGTATTTCCTCAATCAAAACCCATGGGTGATTACCATTAAGAATGAAGAGACGGATGTCACCCGTTATTTGTCCTTGCGCCAGAATTAACAAGGCATTCGTTACTCGTGGGTTTGTGATTAACTCTTGGGTTAATTGGTAGGAACTATTAATTACAGACCGGGACTGAATTACGGACTGGATAAATAGTAAATTAAACTTTTTGGGGAATTGTGCTGTGTTTTTATTTATGCGATTCATTTCTGTTACTTTCAAGAACTTGATTCTTGAGTGGAATTACAAATCCAGATTTTGTGTAATTAAGGTAAATATCTAAGTTCTACCTTAATTACCTTACCTTATCTAAATTCTTTTGCTGAGAATTTTAGATATTAATAATTATTGATTAATACTATTGAAACAGAATCATAATTATCTTATGGAAAATCATGGGATCATACACAATCAAAATGTCAACAGAATTTTTATTCCTTTTATTTTTTAACAGTTTGGATTGAAAACTGGTAGTATTCTTAACCCCTCTAATTAATTTCCTATTAATTAATGCATTAGTTGTTGGGCTAGTTAAATTTGTTCCATTCTTTTCCTTCCATTTGACACACCTAACAATATTTTGGAATTGTAGCAATCTATTTCCAAGCATCAATAGAATAGATATCAAGTCAACAATTTACTTGTATGATTCGTTCATAGAGAAGTATTTTTTATATTTCCCTTTGCATAAAAAGCGATGTAAAAATTGAATCAAAATTCCATTCCACTATTCTAGGATGTAAAGTAAATATAAAATTTTTGTAATAACCATCAATGAGGCAACAATACCTTTCAGCGGTAAAAATATTTCGAAATCCTACAATAAAGATATTTATTGCATCGGCGGGCGATTACGTCGGCCATTCGTACCAGCCGTATTGTATGTATGACATTATGACGATATGTCCCGCTTTTTACACAGCTTTTGTTCAAATATTGTAATACTTGGGGAAAAATGTTTCAAAGATATAAAACTGTAGGTTTTATATTGAATTAATTTGAATTTATCTTGAACTAGACGACCCATTCTTTATAATTTTAATTTATATACGAGTGTAAATTATTCCTACTACTAAACTATTTCCTAAAAACACAACGGCCCCACAGCTCGACATGCACTGAAATGAAATTAAAATGAAATGCAATTGTTTATTAACCATTCAAAATACATAAATGCCTTACTATATAACATTACGTATAAGCAAGAAGAAGATTAATACATAGTATTATTATTGGCACCTAAACTAGGTAATCCTGTATCTTAGGAGCCTGAGTTTGCTTATGGTTAGAAGAAGAAACATTTATTATCCTGTGAGTAAAATTGTTTCGATTACTTTAATTAAACGAATCAGAGGGGATGTGTATAACATTATATTATATATACTACATACACACGTGCATATATATCTTTATTATATCATAAATATTATATAATATATTTAAAGTAAGTGTACACGAATTCTGGGTTATATATATATTTTATATATACATATATAGTTATGTTCTAAAGGGTGTTAAAACTGAATAAATTTTCTATGCTATCGTATCGTATATATGATTGTTCATGGAGCCACTTTTTTTTATCTCTAATTTAGCTTGAGTATTAGACAAGTGTATGAATTTACATTTTTCGTTTAATTTATTAAATACCCAGCTATTTTATTTGACCGAAATTTTTAAAACGTTTTGCAAAGGATAAAACTATTTTTGGAACAGGTACTCGGTAGAGTATGACTCGTTTATTTAGCAATATTTCATGAGTAGGAGATTTGTGTAATGACTTATGATATAGACCACCACATCCCCACATCGCTAGATGGCGTACGAGCACACTCATTTGTTTATATTTTTAAGTATTCGCGATAAAACATAACTTATGTTCTGTCTCAAGCTCTACTTTATACCTATGTATCATATATCATTAAAATCGGATCAGTGATTTAAGCCTGATTGTTTCACAGACAAACAGAGGCTATCTATCCGTCAATAGATGGCGTAAGTAGTGTCTATATTAAATCACACTTTCGATTGTTTATCTTTTTCAAAAATCTTTAATAAAAAAACTTAGACTAAAAGATATTTTTCACTGGGAATAATCACCTTTAACCAACGTTATTTACAATATTTTTTGCAATACAGAACAATAACAAACCGCTGAACTTATCGAAAATTGGAAACTGATATATCATATCCTTATTATTTAATATCCCATCTCTTTAGTATCATATGTCTACATTGTTATCCTCTTCCAAAGAGATACTTGTATTTACGTGAACAATGTATGATTTGATACTAATACTGTGTGTGAACGAGCTAACTTCGCGAACATATTTGTCAAACTTCTTCTAAATTAGGTGTTTGAGTTCTGTAAACAGTTTTGCCATTTTTCCCAGCGTAAACGAATTGGTAAGAGATATTTTCAGACTTCTATATCATGATCATATTATATTTTCATATGTTCTTAAATGTTAGCAACGCCTTTTATAAATTAGTGCACGCGTGTAGACAATTTATAACATTTAGAGTAAGTCTCTCTGGTGTTGTCGCCCAGTGTACATGGAAGTTAGTATTATAATTTCGTGCTTAAGGTCTCTCTTCTTGAAGTCCACGTAAGTTACCTTTACTGTGGTTAGTGTTCGAGCAGTGAAGGGAAGCGTTATAACCTACTTACAGTCCAAGGCGTTGCCCGGCTTGCGTGTGTATACGTGTTGCTGTACAGATGACAGTGATGGGTATCATTCCTCTCTCATTCTATGACACAAAGCATTTTGATAAACTTGATCTGTTTCATAGAATTGAACGTAACTACAATTAGATTTAATTTTATCAATATCTCGATTATAAACCTATAGAGAATTGACTTCTTAAATGCACTGAAGGAGTTGGCCGATTGTATTCCCAGTCTGTGGTAGTGGTAGTGGTGTCATTGAGCAATAAGTTTCGGGACGATACACAGTTTTGATTAATCGTTGAAGGAGGAAGGTTGTAAAGAGTGAGAATAAGTGAATTGTGAAATTACTGACCGTCAATATTTCGGTTCCTTTTTCGCTAACGAATCAAAAATCTGTGTGTTTTAATAGTCTAGCAAAAAGGCTTTTGATTTATCAGAGAACGATCTACACTATTAACTACTTATTCCATTTTGATAATTCTTTAAAAAATATTAAGCTACACTATTCCAAAATGTTATATAAACTATATAGGAAAACCATAAAATATTGTGTAATAATAAAAAGATATAAAATAATTGTCAGAAAATAAAAAAAAATAACGGCGTAAATGTAGTCAGAAAGTTGTTGGAGACGTTTAATAATATGATACATGAAATAACAGTACTTGGTACTAGCGACCCATATGTAAGGTTAGGTTACACTAAGGTGTTTTTAGATGAATACTACACTCTCATCCTAACTTTTAATACTTACGTGATCTTTAAAGACACATGCACTTTGCTAACTAATGTTCATGCTATGTTTATGCAGTTCAAGAGTTTGTTTATTTGCATGAACGCGCTAATCTCAGGAGCTACTGGTCCGACTTGAAAAATTCTTTCAGTTCTATATATCATCACACTAAGACCAATAGTAGAACAAAGGGCATGAAGTCGCAAGCCAATCAAAGTAATATAGCCAATCAAAGACTATCAATGTTCTTATCCTTAATAACAAAGCCAAGCGAGGTCAAATCACTAGTATTATACAATTAAGAATACAGTAGGTATTTGTAAGTGTATTACATAATTCAGTTCGGAGTAATTTAGTCCATAACTGCATTTTGCGGCCTGGACCTCTAATAATACATATATTGCAATTGAATGCCAATTTGGTTAGTTGCGGACTGCGGTTCACTTCACTAAGTTTCCGCATTAAATAGATATATTTAGAGGAATAACTTACCAGCTAGAATAACTGATTATTATATAATTCTACTAGTGTATTTAGATTTAATTACACATTTTATCTCACTATATTTCTAAATAGATGACGGTCAAACAGCTCGACATGCACTTCACCCCCACGTCGATAGATGGCGTACGAGCACACTCATTTGCTTACTTTATATTCTTCTTCTCAGTCGTTTCACTCTTGACCGAGCGGTCGTGATCACGTAGAGATCCGTACTGGTAGATGCGGACAGCTCTTCGCACGATCTCCCACCATCTCTCTCTGTTGGCTGACTCTCTGGCGTAATGTGACACATGGTCTCCTATCGCTGGTTCCTTCCGGTTTTCCCTGCACAATCGGTCACTCTATGGAATCGTTACCTCGCCGAGAGTCATGTCCAAAATATTGTAGTATTTGTACTACGGTAGAAAGACGTTGCGTGATGCCGAACTCCTAGAGTATGAACAAGTTGGTGCTAAACTCTGTCCACGAAATATAGTTTCTTGTTTCTTCCTTCAACATCACAACTCAAGAGCATCTATCTTCCTCTTTTCCAACTCACGTACAGTCTACGTCTCTGCCGCGTAAAGGAATATGGGAATTTTTCCACACTTTCCTAAACTTTTCCATGGCAGTTCTAGTTATGGCCATATGTCGCTTTACTTCATGTACACACCCTTACTTTGTATTATTTAGTATTATTTTCGCGATAATATTACCATAAAATCTACGAGTAAAAGCATTTCCTCCGGTAATGCGTGTTAAGATAAATTCATAACGTTTTTATTACAAGGAAAACAACACAACGGTGTTACCTTCTGCTTATGCTTTTATGGGGAAATTATGCTGGTAACACTGTTGATTTAGCGTATTTAAAATAAACCCACAATTTATGAGCTCTGTTCCAATATATCCGCGGCAGTTTGACAAGTAGTTTCATAAATAGTAAAGGTACCTTGCTCGGTGCTCGCAAGCCCTAACCTTTTCTCAGCTCCTTGTCTTGGGATCACATAAATTTTTGAGTCTTTACTATTGTTGTTGGGTTAGTTCAATTTTAGGAAACTAGTTAGAGCAGTGAAGGCCATGTAAACCTACTTTTTGGTCTCAAGCAGATAGACATTTAATTTACATTGAGAAGATTCCATTATGTGTTACTGCGGTGTAGCTATATTTCATATTATACATAATTTCAATAGATCCAAGATGAATAGAAACTCTGAATGGGAACGGTAGAAGGAGGAGGAAGGAGAAGGGGGACACAGTCCGCCTTAACAAATTGATTCACATCTTGTAGTTATTAGGATTAGATTGGTTACATGAACGTTATCGGATTGTGGCTACCATAATAGATATTAATGACTCTTTCGTCTAAAACGTAGTGATTAAGTCTAGACTTATTTATATATATATTTATAAAGCATTAATATAAGAGAAAGAGAGAGAGAGAGAGTGAGTGGGGTGTAGCGTCTTTGTTATATTCCCGTTTACGCAGCACACGCAACGGAAACTCATTAATACTCCGCTCCTATGAGTCATAGAGTGATGTTATATACCCTATAGTCTTCCTCTTTAAATGAGCTATCCAACAGTATAAGATTTTTTTTGTTTGGAACGAGTAGTTCCTGAGATTAGCGTGTTCAACCTAACAAACATTTCAAATATATCTTGAGCTGAAACTTACCAGATATCTATGATGTTTCAGAGATGTCCTACTAATATTTTATAATATTAAATCAAGAGCTAGAGTGAAGGAGCTAGTTACCGACGTGCTCTAGAAATAATTAAACCTCAGGTAGGAAGGTTGTATCAGTTTGCGGTGGCGGTTAATTTCACTACCACTACCCTCTAGTTAAGATTTCAGCCTTACATTTTGTTACTGTAGCACTATTTCTATTTATATTTTATCCCTCGACGCTATAACGATGGGGTGTTATATTTTTAACGTATGTATGTCTGTCTGTAGCATTGTAGTAATGGTAATGAACCGATTGTGATGTTTTTTTTTATGGTAAATAAGGTGCAAACGAGCAGATGGTCCATTTGATGGTAAGTGACAACCATCGCCCATGGACACCGGAAAAAGAAGAGATACCCTCTTGTTTGGTCGATGCGTTGCATCCTCGACGATAGAGAGTGGGTAGGGGGAGTGAAGAAAAAAATGCTGCGGTTTTAAGGGACCCTGAGCAAGAACCCAGAGTCCACTAGATCCGCAGCATTAATGGAATGGGAGATTGAGGGGGTAAGTCTGGCCCACATGCAGCTCGAATGGAACGCGTCCATGACACTTGGCGGTCGGATTCGCATGCTGGTGGTCGCAAGCCAGTCGGGGAATAGATCTCCTATCGCCAAGGCACTCGGCTCTTACGAGATGCTCTCCCAGCAGCAGAGGGGAATAGTATTTTAATCCGTCCCCTCAAGAGAGTATTTATTTGTTCGAAAGGTATTTTAATCGAGATGCTTCTTATCTAAGCATTGTGAAGGTCATCCGTTTGAAGACTATCAGCCCATTACTAACTTGAGAGCTGCCTCACTATAATAATATATTGACAATTATAACAATCTTGTAACCATGGTAACACACTGAAATTGCTCACGCTGAGTACAGATGAAACGGTACTTCTCGATACCTTTTTTTCGATATCAAGTATCATGTAGAATCGAGTATTTAACTTTTTTAATTACGTGCGTAATTTTATCTTAATTTATTACCTACTAGGGGCCCGTCCCGGCTTCGCACGGGTGGATAATTTTTTTTTAACATTTTGGCTCCCGCATTCTGTCGCTCCCTCTATCGCCGCGTTACTCGCTGCGCTGCGAGGCACCCCACACCACACCGCGCCGGCGGCCCGTCTGGGATTATTTTTTATTTATCTTGATATTTTTATTTCGTAATATCTTTTGACTGGAATGTCCGATTTTAATAATTCAAAAAGTATTTTACAGGTATTGAAACAGTCTTGAATACGAAATAATTTATTTAGATAAGGATTAATACAAAGTTATAGAAAACATGGTCTGATTTTGATAGGCATTTTTATCAACTTTTAAAATGTAAAAAAGTAGTTATAGTGACATAACTATAATAGTTGGACATATGGTCTCGCGGAGTTTTTTGTAGATATTGATACGTTCTATAATATTGTAGAACATTTTTTTGTTCTATCATCAATACTTTTTGCAGCGCATGCGATGAAAGATATTTTATGGCTAATTTTTTTGCACCTTGGGTTGGTTTTAGTGAGATTTCCTGAGGATCTCTAATTTTTTCTTGTAATAAATATAGCCTATGTTACTCAGGGATAATGTAGCTTTCTAATGGTGAAAGAATTTTAGAAATCGGTCAAGTAGTTTTTATGTTTATTCGTTACATACAAAAATACAAATCTTACTTCTTTATAATATTAGTATAGATATAGATATAGATTATAGTTAGTGTTCTGGCAGCGGAGGGAGCGGTATTATTATATAGAAGTTCTATAACACTAAATATTTATATTTAAGATATTATATAGTAATAGACAGTTTTGTGATATACGATATCTAAGGCTTAATTAGAGAGCAGCAATGTATCGAAGCGCTGTAAGTGATCGCCTCCTCAGGCTAGATCGAAGGGATCTCATTAACTTAACACACATATACTTAACTAAATAAAGTATCGCGTATATATTTAACTTGTCTTAATAATATTAGAAGTGCGTGAGATTAATTTCTCAACATTTTGGAATAAAAACACGTTGATTTATTCGTTGTTAAAAATTCTGGAGCATCAAAAATATAATTCAATATTAGTTTACCTTTGATTAGTTCCGTGTGGGGTTAGTTTCTCAGTAGTAGGGGATCTGTTCCCCGACTGGCTTACGACCACCAGCATACAAATCCGACCACTAAATGTGTTCTTGATGCGTTCAAATCGAGCCGCATGTGGTCCAGACTTATCTCCTCCCTCTCCTATCCCATTAATGCTGCGGTTCCAGTGGACTCTGGCCTCTTGTCACCGGATCCATTGACTCCGCTACATTTTTCTCTTCGCTCCTCCTTCTCACTAAACTTTCAAGGCAGTAACGGATAAAGAGACATTCTCTTGAGTTGGCCATGTCCGTGGGCGAAGGTGGCCACTTTACATCAGGTGGACTCAGCTCGTTAGTCCCATCAATAATTTAAAAAATCTAGTCTTTAAATCTTCTGATATATTCGTCTATTTTTTCGTATATTCGTAGTCTTCTTTGCCTTTCTTTTTATAAAATTTCTCCTCTCATTTCCATCCCATTTAATTTGTTCCTAAAACTGATATAAATCAACAACTAAAATCAACAACTAATATACCCTTATATGAACGTCTAAAAGGAGGAGTAAGGATAACATGTATACAAATCTTGAGGCAAACGCTCATTAGTTACAATTTCATGAGTATAGAAACAGAAACAAATGATAAAATTTTCAAGATCAGCTAAGGGATTCGAGGAACAAATGTTACCACATTTGTAAAGCAGGATTTCAGGAAACTCGCACCAGCCTATTCCGAAGGAAACATAAAACGTCCATTTGCAAAAGATCCGGGTTATGTCCTTTATATAGTACAAGTTATGCTCCCTGTGTAACTGTCAATTTTGTGAATTCCTGACTAGCTCACGTAGATCTGGTATAATCGAATGAAGGTTATAAGAATTATGATAAAGTATTGGAAATGTGTCTCATATGGGCAGAAGAAATATTTTTGTAGAAACTATACCTACTGGAATTGCTAAGTCTTGCTTTTTTGTTTTTCATTAATTATGGATTACTTCTATAAATCCTCATTACATCTTGTGAAATCTATTCCAGATTGACTATCGTTTGGTTAAGTAGAAGATATAATTAGCCAGACTCAGAAGCAAAGAAGAATTGTATATTAAACTTGTTATTTATGTGGATTTTATAATTCCTGATATTACCAATGTAGTAGCATTTCTGTTATCTATATGTACTAATATTATAGAGAGGTAAAGGTTGTGAGGTTGTAGGAGGTAATCTCTGGATCTACTGAACTGATTTTGAAAATTCTTTTACGAATAGAAAGTTTTTACCAATGAGTGTCATAGGCTATATATTAACCGGATTTGCAAAGTTTGTTACGAACGCTGCCTTAACGATGATAGGTATATAATTTATAGTTGCGGGTAGAGTATGAATGAACTGTGTTAGCGAGTTAGTGAACGGTTGAACATCTCAGGGAAGTGAGAGCCGATCGGCTTGTCGGATATAAATACAGAGGCGGAATTGATTATCCCTTTAGTCCGTCTATTGGTGTCGTATACAATGAACGTATCCGGGTCGTTATATAGTATTTGAGTTTGTCTCTTTGTTAGTGAACTTCCGTTGGTATTGTGTCGAACGTGATAGTATTATTATTATTATCTAGAATCTAAAGCTTGTATTTTGTTAAGAAATCACACACATTTAACATAAAATATGAATGTTTTGATTATAAGCGTTTTCTGATTAATGTTCATACCTCAGTATGTAGCTGGGAGCAGGTAAAGAAACCTCTGAGGGCACTCGGTCAGCAAAACGCTTGTTTTACACAACCAACGCAAATATTCGTGTTAGTGCTCACTGTATCAGAAAGCCATACAAATTGCTCAATGGCACAAAATCAAAGCGGTAGAGATTTCCTTTGTAATTTGATTTAAAAATAAATCAAGATCTTTGCATTTTAGCAATCTATACGAAAATAATATATTTTTTTTGGATTGTCTAATTTATTGGCCCTATCTTCTTGATGACATCACCAGACGAGATATTGTGATAGAGGGACAGTTCTGAGAGGGTGAGAACTGAGGTGCTGAAAGGGACATCAGTTTAGGAAATCATCGAATTATAATGATGCAGTAAAGACGAAGTTTAGGAAACTTCTCAACATAAAATGGAATTTCATTAAAATTAATTTCTTTTTTGTTAAAATTTAAGGTTATGTCTAGTTTGCTCTTAATAATAAAAGGGAAGATAAAAAGTATTTAAAAGCGAGTCACCGTTGAGGTCCGTTACTTGCGCCCGAACGCGTCCGCCCGTATAACTGATATGAGTCCAAGTTTGAATTGCAAAACTACGGATAGTATGGACACTTTACTGCACTTCCCTGCACTTCAATGCACTTCACTGCACTTAGCACGAGAGACGAGTGCGTTCGAATGTCAATGATACGTGAACTGCTTTTGTTTTACTAACAATCTAAGCTTTTGTTTCAAAGGTTTATTTAAATGTTTGTTTAGTTTTACTTTTGTGGGTTTAGTGGAAATTATCTTCGGCTGCGTTTCTAACAGCGATTACCAAAAATCTCCCTCATCTCTGGTGGAACGACAAAACATTCTAATTAGATTCATCAACTGAAACTTAGGAACGATTTCTATCAGGATCAGGTATGCGTCAGGTCTTTCTTACTCATTCAATTGCTCGATTATTCTCTTAAGACTGTAAATGGTTAGAGAAGCCACTAATTTAGCAAAAACATTTCAAGAAAATACTGCTTCCTGAGCTATAGCTGGAGAACAAGTATAATTAGATAAAATATTTTTAGTTTTGAGGTTGGAGAGCTTAAAACTTTTTCAATTAATCACAATTATATGATCCAAATTATATGTTATTTAAAAGATATACATAGACATCTATCGCCTGAATGCGCTAAAGTCATTATTTAGATATGCTCCCCGGCGTCTGCTTTTTGTCAATAAGTAGTCGTCGTATATTAAATCTCTGCTAAAAATAAATAGAATAAATAGGACTATACACATAGAAATATCAAAGATAATATTCTTGAATTGATATAATAATGTAGGATGTCTGGAGTTCTAATATAAATATTTGTTTAGGAAACTATTGCTCAGGGATATAATAAAGTCTGTATTGTTATAATGTATGATAAAATGTTATTTAGTTCTCAATTAAGAATTTCTGCTGCTGAACAATTTTAGGGAAATATTGTTTAAATATTCTTTTTTTGCATACAACTTATGTTCGTAAAGCTTCCAACTAAGCAATAATGCTTGTGTTAGGAGGAACCACTGACCTACTGAATATTCTGCCCATCATGAGAACAGATCACTTATATCAGCAATTTAAATTATACTACTTTTACTTTGAAAGATTCAACACAGACAGAAGTTTCCTGCTTTACATTATTTTATTTGTTTCTTACAAATGTTCTCAAAAACTTGTCCTAAATTAAGATACTACTCAATAGACAAATCAATGTCATAGTTAATGTTATTACTATACCATGACGTAGATAAGTATAAAAAAGGAGGAGGTTTTTACACCTGGACCGATTTAAGAAATTCTTTTTTTATTTGAAAGAGTGCACTTCTTAAAAAGAGAAAAATAAAATATTTAAAAAAATATTGAACTGACTTCAAAAAATTAATAATGAACTCTGTCGACTGCCGGTGTTATATTATTAATTATTGTTGTATTGTATCAACAAAGACTTGAAACCGATCAGTTGGTAGTTATTGGTAGTGAAGTACTTATTCATTATAACACATACTAATGTATAAACAAGACACCTACGTAAATTGAATTCTACCCAAATAGAGTTCCAAAGTAACAAGCGGCTAAAATAGACTAACATTTCAATTCAGCCTGGATCGATGACCCATATTGAATCAAAACAAAGATAAACCTTTTTAAATTTGCATTGAAAACGGTCTATACTATTTGTAAGCAATTTATTAAGAGCATAGGAGCGGTACTGCGTATTAATACTTAAACGACTATATTAACATGTGATCTAGACGGAAGCCGAGCAGTGTCTGAAGCTTGAGACCCAGGAACAGATTTAAACACATCTATTATTCATTAACTTTCATCTGTACCACTCGACCTCACTCGAAAATAATTAAGTATATGTCATGTGAGCCAGACTTACCGCTTCCCTCTCCTATTCCATTAATGCTGCGGATCTAGTGGACTCTGGGCTCTTGCTCAGGGTCCGCTGAAACCGCAGCATTATTTTCTTCATTCTCCCTCCCCACTCTATCTTCGAGGATGAAGCGCTGATTGCCGATGTCCATGGGCGATGGTGGTCACTTACCATCAGGTGGACCATCTGCTCGTTTGCACCTTATCTACCATAAAAAGAAAAATACTTACATGTTCTTCGATAACGGAGGACTAGTGGCATCACGCCACCAAACAACACTACACGATTAGACTCTCTTTAAAAGGTGATATCACTTGACAGATTAACTCAGTCATATCGGAACAAAAGTTATATAGTAAAGTAGATAATTCGAAATAAGATAAAATTAACTACCCTACTACAACATTTTTTTTATTGAAATTTTAATTTCAATAAATAATAAAGGTTCGATCCCCCCCACACACACACCTCTGACTCTGAGTTATGTGTGTTTTAAGCAATTAAATATCACTTGCTGTAACGGTGAAGGAACACATCGTGAGGAAACCTGCACTCCTGAGAGTTCCTTAAAGTTTTCAAAGGTGTGTGAAGTCTGCCAACCAGCACTGGGCCAGCGTGGTTGACTATGGCCTAATACCCTCCTTATTCTGAGGAGGAGACTCGGCTCAGCAGTGGGCCATTGACGGGTCGTGATGATGATATAATAATAACAGGATCCCAAACACTCACAAAAACCTTCACTTTGGAGTTAACACCACACCAGCTGTACAGCCATCACTGTCACCAGGTGAGCCTTGTTTGACGTCTGGCACTAATCTATCGGAACAGAGGTTATATATTGTTTTGTTATAAATTGTTACATGGGTATACTCGCGAATATAAAATAATAAACAGTGTTGCTAACTATAGATTATTAAATAAATATATTAATGGATGATAATCAAGTTCTCTTGATGGAACAGAAAAGAAAATTAAGGTCAAATTGGTGAAGTATTCAAAGCGTCATTAATGGTGTAAATCTTGAATAGAATATCAACAGTATTTAAATAGCAAATCTTAATAATGTTATTATATTACAAATATTAGTAAAAATCAAATGAAATCTACGACAACGTTAAGGCTGGGTTAGTATCTGTTCGCGAATTATTCAGAAATTCAATTGGATTGTTAACATTATCTCCGTAGGAAGGACAGCGATGGAGTGAATCATTTGTATTAATTATCTCGAAAATTGGATCATCCAGACAAAATCCTCCTTTAAGCTCGGAACATAAAGAAGGAAATCCTGAAGGAATTTTCTTAACGAAACGCGATATTTAACAATAATCTAGGTGTTAATTGGAGAGGCAATTGTTTGCTTGAAATTGATAAAGCTACTGTGTTTGGTGATTTATCTCTCATTATTTATTGCTATGGACGTAGATCTTCATTTTAATCTTGACTTATTTTCTTAACCTAAATCGCCCTCACTTTGTTGATTAATTCCTTTAAAGTTGGAAAAAATTAAACAAGTATAAACTTTTCAAAAATCGCATTGTTGATTAAAAAAACCAGATAAACATAGTCTTGGATTCTCTAAAATTTTTTTTTGAAGTTTATATCTGAAAGAGAAATATCGGTGAAGGTAAAAAAGTTCGCGTCTACGAAACCTTTCATCCTGTCACTATACCATCGGTTTTCCGGCACGGACTTCCTGGTAACTGGCACGTATCAAAAGACTAAAAATACACCTTTCTATAGGATACACTGCTTTTTGCTTTAAACATTTTGCTCAGGTTCATAGTCATGTTTCAGTCAGCAGTCAATACAGATTTAACATATATTCATAAAACCCAAAAAAAGAATAAATAAAATTTTAACAATGTGAGTGCGTTACCAAGGTTACAAGATTGTTATTATTGTCAAAATAATAATAATAATAGTCGACGCGTTCCGGCTTGTACCACGTGTATTTAGATTTGATTTCACATTTAAATCACTATATTTTTATTTTTATTTATATGTGACTAATTCCCAAACATATAACAGACACACAGCTAGACATGCATTTCACCCCCACGTCGCTAGATGGCGTACAAGCACACTCATTTGTTTACTTTGTATTCTTAAGTATTGTTTTCGCGATAAACCACAGCCATGTCATTGCTCAAGCTCTTCTTTAACTCTGTATCATATTTTACCAAAATCGGTTAAGTGATTTAAGCTGAATGTCTAACAGACAGACAGACGATATCTATTCATCAATAGATGGCGTAAGTAGTATATTAAATAGCACTTTCGTTTGTTTACTTTGTATTTTTAAGTATTTCCTACTTTTCTTAAGTGTTGCTTTCGAAATTATAATATTAGGATTATCACACATCTCTCAAGATAGACACTTCAAACAGCTGAACATATCTTCACAATACCTAGCCAAGAACCATCTCGATTAAATCAATAAACTTATAACACTACAACCAAGGTTAAAAACTTATACCAAGTAGATTTAAACTGCTACTCCTTACGAAGAGTTGTCAAATCATATCTCAGTGAGAACAACAGAATGTCAGTATTAACTGAAGCTCGTAACCTAGAATGAAATTCAAGGAATTAGCATTTCAAATCTGCGCAGAGCGAGAATGTTAGACATTCATCAAAGTTTCGAGAATAAAAGTCAAGACTTGTCTGACATTCGCGGAGATGGCCCTTCCTATTTTATATTACGAGTTTCTAAATGACTGAATTATGTACGAGTGGAGATGGGAATTGTTTTGAGTATATTTCCTTTCAAGATTAGGAAGTTTTCTTTTTACGGCCGAAATTAACGACCAACTTCAATCTAGAATCTTTGGATTACGTAGAAAGGAATGGAGAAAAATAATTTAAACAAGATATTAAATGATGATAAAATAAAACGTTGACAATTAAGAGAAAGGAGGGACACTATTTTCCCCCTGAGAGACTAAGCAATTGTGAACCGAGCATTATATAACATAACACAAGCAACATATATGCGAATATTTATGAGTTTTTGAGCTTTCCTATTTATATCATACATTAATAAATCAAAGTTAATTTATTTAGAAGAACATTTCAAATTATTTGAAAATATAAAAAGTTAATAAGATTAAGTTGGAAAGATTGTGAAATAGTTTGTACTTCCTAATTTCAAATCGTTAAGATGATTTTATATTGAATATGATTATATAACTTTTTGTACTTTTCGAGATTACATTCTCTTCCAATACTCTGATTAGAGCTCAAAAACAATAGGGGTATCAAGTTTCCCTCATTTCCCATTTATAATGATAACAAGATTATATACGATAATACGATAAGATTACACATCGACGATATTATTATTAGATGATAAGACAAAACGATAATATTAGACGATGATATCGATACAAGATGATGATGTTAGACGATGCGACAAGATGATAATAGTAAACTATGACAACGAGATTAGGTGATGACATTATTAGATAATGAGTTTAAATGATAATATTTGATGATGACATCCAACGACGATTCAGAAACAATTCCCATTAAATTCCCAAAGTAGAATTGGGTAAAGATACTTAAATTTAGTATCAGAATATCTGACATTAGCTGACATTACACGCTGTTCCGATAAATTACAAAATGTCAATGAGAATTTTCCACTTAAAAACAACAAGGCTTGTAACAATTAACCTTTTCGTATCTTCGAGCCTGTAGATGATAGAATCTACGCATACTTGAGTATTATGTACATTACAAGTATTATTATTTTTAGTCTGTAAGACTGAACTGACGAATTTAATGATTGGTTTTGTCAAAAGAATTATTAGGTTTTATTAACTTAATACTAATATCTCGATTATCGAATTTTAACATGACATTATAAAAAGGATGACTTTTACGTAATAAGGTTTAGTTGTTTTTAGAATTCGTGTGAATTTAAAGTGTCATGTTGAGTCTTCAGCCTGAAAAGTATGTTGTAACATTAGCTTGAACAGAATGTTATGCCCTCAGTTTAAAAAGAATGTTGTGTCTTCATATTGAAATATCATGTTTTGTCTTGAGCTGAAAAATATTGAGTCATCAATTTGAAAAAAAAAAATTTATTTAGGTTCAAAATGAGCAGAAAATAAAAGCTTGAAATTTTAAGTCTTCTTCTTGCGTCAGGTACAGCATTTCTCAGGTCTGTGTCAACTTTCCTCATCATCAAATGTGCGAACACCTTAACCTAAACAAAGGCGACATTGATGGCGTTATTTACAGCCAAGATCTCGCTAGGATAAATTACTTAGAAGCGATTTGTTTACGCCATCGCTCCCCAACCAGTCGCTACCCCTCACCCCTTATCGAACACAAACACTGACTCATTCATCCTAATGATGTTATTAGCGGGTAACAACTATATACGAAAACGAAGGGTTTCTAGTTCAGCCGTGATTTTTATCAAACTCGCTATGCTATTACGGAATTGTGTCCATTACGCGTTAATGTCTATATTTTTTAGTACATCTTAAGTTAGCAACAGTGTTGATTTTTAATTGAGCAGTAGTTTCTGTTTTTATACTAACTCAGTTTATCTGAATATTTTCTTAAGAATCACGCAAGCCGATAATTTAATTACCTAATTTAGTTATAATATTGATGGTCGTAGAAAAGAAGGCCCTTATCTTCTATTATCGATCCTACTCCTCGATTGAAAGCCCCAGGCAGAGCTTGGTATTTTGCCTAATGTCCTCACTGTTTTTTAATTATGTAAATTAAATATTTGAATACAAATTTTATCCTTAATATTTATGTACATTGCATATCTATAAATGGCGTACCATTTAAAGATATTATTTTAATAAAAATATTTATAGAAAGTAAATCACATATTATATCAATGGAATGGTATTGAGCCATAGAAACATCAAATATAAATATTACATTTATATATGGTTATTAAGGTTACGAAAAGCGTTCATTTATGTAAGCTTGTTTGGTAAACTTTGTTTCCTGGTAATTGAATCCATAATTACTTAGTAGATAATAATCTTTGAATTAATATACTATAATCAAAACTGCGGTCTGTTACCCATCAGCTTATACTGTATACTGTGTGTTTACTAATCAAGTTTGTCTGGAGCCGGGACAAATGACCCTCAAGTTAGTGATTGATGACGGACTTAGTGTTCTGGACGCTGGTAATCCCGCAGGCATTAATATCATATCGGAACTTTTGTTACATAAATATTGTTGTTTTTGAAGCTATTCAGAGTATTACTTGTTTGTTTGTCTCTACTATTTATATATTATTTAAACTGTGTATTTTTAATCTACATAACATTTTAAAAACTAAATTTTCAAGCCTTGGTTTACGCTCTCCGAAAAACTGAACTAAATTTTCTACTTTTATCAAGATTTCAATAGTATTAACATTCTTAACTAATGTGTATACTTACAAAAAGCCTTCTTTAGGACAAGGAGTTCCTGCGTGTTTTATTTATCTATCTATAGCCCCCTTTATTCCTTTCAAATGCTGGTGATCCGTTATGGTCGGAACTGCGTAAAAATTCAGATTTCTATGTTATTCGCGAATAGTTCCTTTTAGTTTATTTTAATTTTACTTACGTATAGCTACTGGCATGTAAGTATAGGTTACCTTGAATGCACAGAAGTCATTTTTACGGCCTTTTTAGCAGAGAGTGTAGGACGAGCGCGCGTTTACTATTCGATTGATTTGTGTCAGTTGTCAAACGAAGCTCGCCTAGTGATTATAAAGGGCGTGGAATTAGTAGTATTGTTATGCTCCATTGTGAAGGATTTTGTGAGTGTTTGGGATTATATATTTCGGTTTCCATCTAAAGTACATATTATTATTGTCTTTTATGTGTTACTGTGTCCATACATGTGATGATTAGTTTTGGCCAAACATGGTATAAATTCTTTTATTATATGAAGAGTTTAATTAGTATATATCTGTCAATTAAACCCACGTTTCCCCTAAATAGGACTCCATCAAATGAAACGCAAAAACATAATTAGGCTGAACTCTGAAGTTGGCAAGTTTAATCGAATTACGAAATGGTGGCAGATTAACTTCTCGTGGTTTCCTCGGGAGTCGAGCTGTACAGTGTACAGTGTACAGTGTACCAGTCACGGGAGATTAATGGCTCCGATGATGCCCCTTGTTTGTTGCTCCTACTACTCCTTCTTGCTTGGACAGATTATTTAAATAATTATAGCTGCAACATCGTTTTTTTTTATTGCTTAGAATATGGTGTTTATAAAGTTCTTATAGCTTATAGATAAGCACATACATATTCTACTCCTGAAGAGTGTGCAAATATTTAAATACATTTAATTTAATTAATAAAAATTTTAATAATTTTTCTAATAATAAATTGAACAAATTCTTTTTAAATCATTTAAATGGCAATTCTTTTAAATTGTCTGGTAGTTTGTTATATATATCAACTGACATACAATATACATTTTTGGAAAAAACTGTTAATTTTTGATATGGTACATAAAGTTTATAGGGTACTAGGGTAGGATCTTGATATCATTTCTAGATTTTTTTTGAACAAGGATGGATATTTCTTAACAAATAAACATATTTCAAATATGTACAAGCAGGGCAGAGGAAGAATATTTAGCAACTTGAAATATACGTTGATAAATTTATATTCGCAGTACTTTTTTATTTTGTTCCTAGACTATATATAATCTCTGTTCAGATAGATTTGAGCCAGTTGCCAAGCATAGCTGGATTGTCACCAGGCCCGTTATTGCTGCAGTGGTGTAGTGTTGTGTTCTCCATTGCTAATATTTGGAGTAAGTGTTTAATTAAAGTGTGGGGGTAGATAAAATATTATATGGTTTGTACAAACTTACATTAATAGCTACAGCAGTTATACAACTTACCCTGCAAAGTCCGCCAGTATTCTTCTGCTCTTTTTAGATCTGGTTTATAAAATTCCATAATATCTAGTCCTGCTGTAAACACTGTTGGAGATGATGATTGGGAGGAAAAAAAATATAAAATATAATTAATAAAAAAAATATATATTGGTCACTCGAATTCCGTTTTAATTGCATATTATTGTCTTGAACGTGTTACTATATAAATAACATTAAGTTGATCTATTTTTTAAATACATCCTAAAAGAAGCATAATGAAGTGTAATAGTTTACTCCCATAACAGTTAGATCCATGTCCTTGTCCTCGTGTCCGTTGTTATGGTCGCAGACGGTGCTTAATGGGGTTTGTAACGCTGCGGTTTCATCCCATTTATAATATTACTACTGACTTTGATTTAACATGTACTACCGCCATTACAACCTAAATTATATTTACTTATATAGAATTAACAAATCAGTATAAAATGATTCATAGTCTTTGGATTATGAATGGATATATCTATACTTATGTTAAACATTAGTGGATTAAACATTAGTTGGAGGTATGGATAAAGTATTTTTGAAGTGCAACATAATTGTCAACTTATTTTTATTATATATATGTCGGAGAATAGTAAAAGGTTATCGATTAAATCGAATCATCATCGCTGTCTATGGCGTTGGAGTGGGGTAGTAGTCACTTCCGTTGTTTTGACAGTCTCGACCCTCGACCCTTTATATGCCATCGACAGTCTGACTGAAGTCTTAGTCGTGCGCGGTCTCTCTAGAAGTGAAGTAGTGTCTAAATAGTGATAGGAGTGCTGTCCGATCAAGGTCACGTGAGTACTTTACAATGTAATTACCTCGTCTTGTGTTAGGTTAGGTTTATGTGCGTTCGACCTTGGATTTAAACAGAAAGCCTAGCGGGAGGCGAGTGTCGTGATCACTTAAAGGACGTCCTTAAGCCTACACCTTGGTCACAAGTCCAAGGCACTGCTTAGGTTTCTCTCGTAATTGTTAGAGATCATATTTGATCATTTATCGGTTCTACGTTGCGTTTACCCAATATTCCATTCAACACCATCCACCCTGTTAGTTTCTCCAATATTCCCCACCTTCCTCCTTCCATTTCCTTTTCACACCATTTAAAATCCCCGACATATATGACAAACTTTTATCGCTTATTTTAACCCCCTCAAAATCCTTTTTTTTGCGATAATCGCCTAATCCATCGATGTACTGAAATTTCATCAAAATCACTTCAGTGATTTATACGCAAAAAAGTTTCTTTAGAGGAGCATAATAGCTGTGCTACAAACTTCAGTTATTTGTTAAGCCCATTTCATACACTTGAGTAACAAACATACAACATCACCATCATCACAACCAGTTTATCCCACCACTGCTGATCCGGTTCTCCTCCTCAAAATGAAAAGGGGCTTGAGCATAGTCCACCATGCTGGACCAGTTCGAGTTGGCAGACTACCCTCATCTTTGAGAACATAGAGAGCTCTCAGGAGTGCACGTTTCCTCACGATGTTTTCCTTCACAAAAAGTCTGGTAACATTTCAAATAGCTATATACAAGATTTTCTCTATACTCTAACTTCAAAAATAATTTAAAGTATCCTGAAGGATATAAAATACACATACATTATGGCTAATCCCCGGAGACCCAAGTTTTCCCATCAACTACGAATTTTTCACAAACTCTCAACTTTATCTTGATAAGCGATTTTTAAAAACAATTTACGAGAGACTTTAAGCTTTATTTCATTACATGCAAATCCACACAAAATAAGCTTGTATAATCTGTCTGTTTGTGATTTATAGTCAACACAATAATTTCAAGTTTATATATAAGAAATTTTATATTATAAAATAGATAAAGTATAGTAATTAAAAGTCAAGTTAGACTAGAGTTTGAGAAAGGATATCGACTACGTTTAGGCTTTAAAGGAGTTTAAATTGAAATAGGAATTGAAGTACATGTCGATCTGTGCGATCGTTTATGTCTTTGTGAGTTAGACAAATGTAAATTATGTTGATGATGAAAATTAAAATAATATTATAGAAGTAATTTTTACTATGCAAAATAACAGATATAATAATATAATAAAACATTTCAAAGTTTCTGAAAAAATCATTTTTTTAAATTTCTTTTTTCTATAATATCACAAATAGAAAATCCCATTACATCACTTTTGATCTAGTAATATAATACTTCAATCAAACGTCTTTAGTTATAAAAATCTCCTCACATATATTACAACATTAATTTCCAAATAAATTCGCGTTCAGTCGGCGAACGAAAAATTTTCTCCGAATTTATTTTCCATACTTTCCCGACGAATATGTTAATTTACGAAGTTATTCGTACTTACTATGGCCTTGTAGTTATAATGTAGAGACATTATTACTTGCTACTTCCATATATAAAAAAAATTTGTACGTATACCAAAAATTGTCAAATTAGTCTATTGTGTTACATCATCTTAGGCTAAAAGTTTTATAAGAAGCTATTGTGAACAGCTTTAGTTATATTGTAATAATAGCAAAAACTGTTACACCTACGTGTTTTTGAATTACTCCTTCTTAGGTTACGACAAATTTTATTTGAAGCCATTTTGACTAATGTCGCTCATATGACAATCACATGACCTATCATATCGATATACTTATTGTCTTACCACTATTAGGTTGCAACGAGTTTCATTTGAAGCCATTTTGAATAATGTCGATTATGTGGCAATGACCGAATCTATCACATCAGTGTGTTTATTGTGTTACCACTCTTTGGTTCCGACAAGTTTCGCTCATGTGATAATAACAATTACTGATAAATAATACTAAAGTCAAATAACAATAATATAAACTGTTACATCGGTGTTTTTATTGTTTTACCACTCTTAGGCTGCGACAAGTTTTATTTGAGAGTAATGTCGGTCATGTGATAATTACATAAACTATCATTTTATTGGAGGCTTTTGTGACTAGCGTCGATCATATGATAATAACATAAACTATCATTTTATTGGAGGCTTTTGTGACTAGCGTCGTTCATGTAATAATAACATAAACTATCATTTTATTGGAGGCTTTTGTGACTAGCGTCGGTCATGTAATAATAACATAAACTATCATTTTATTGGAGGCTTTTGTGACTAGCGTCGGTCATGTAATAATAACATAAATTATCATTTTATTGGAGGCTTTTGTGACTAGCGTCGGTCATGTAATAATAACATAAACTATCATTTTATTGGAGACTTTTGCAACTAGCGTCGGTCATATGATAATAACATAAACTATCATTTTATTGGAGACTTTTGTAACTAGCGTCGGTCATATGATAATAACATAAACTATCATTTTATTTTAGGCTTTTGTGACTAGCGTCGGTCATGTGATAATAACGTAAACTATCATTTTATTGGAGGCTTTTGTGACTAGCGTCGATCATATAATAATAACAGAATTGATGATTCATAATCTAATTGAGAACCTCACTTTTTTTGAAGTTGGTTAAAAATGCATTATTTAATCTCCAAACGATTTAAATATTCCAATATTTGTATGTTGTTGTATTAAAATCATCGGATTATTTTGAAAGTTATTCCAACATTATTATCGGTGATTTAATTACGAGTGCGTCGGTGGATTCAATTTTAAATATTTACTGTGTATGAGATAAAATGTTGTATTTTCGAGCTTTGATTGTATTAAAATTATGATTATAATATTGGTTATGCTAAAGACAATGGTTTTACCGTAATAATATTTGGACTAATCACCATATTTAACTATGAATATTAAGGAATACAAAAAATCTTTGAAGTACTTGCTATTAAATTTGATACCTGGGTTTTGAGATTTCTCCACTCTCCACCCATTTACGTGATTCTGTGTCTAAGAGACCTAACACGATGACACTAAAGTTAATTTTAAATGTGTTAAATCACCTAACAGAATGCCTCAGATCTATTAATACATAAGTTACATATTGTTGAGGCAGTTTTGTTATATCTCTAAGAATTGTATACTATTTTATTCCATACATTTTAGGTGACATTTTACGCCTCTCTAGTCTTACAGTATAGAAATGAAATCTAAGTATAATATTGCTCTCTATAACTAATAGTATAATTGAAAGCAGAAACAGAACCCATCTGTATCTGAGTGTACGGAACTGTAATTTCGTTACCGCGTCTTAATTCCAAGTGCACGAGTGAATTAGGGAAACATAACATTAGCATTTCAAATGGGGTAATTCCAGAAAGCGTGGATTAAGATCGCTTCTATTAGTGAGTACTGGTGGGGTTTAGTTCGATTAGTTAAAAGATTATATTGCGTATGTTCTCTCTCTGTCATTTTATATAGTTTTAGAGGGTGAGGTAATGAAGTTGAGACGATTCTATGTTTGATCAGGTTGTATCACGAATTCTACTTCGTGCTCTTCTGTTTATGCTGTCGCTAACTAGATCAGTGTTAATCCTGATTTTGATGATTTTAGTAATAAATTACTTATTAAACAGGAATCTAAGAAGAAACTAGGCTATAAAAATTATTTAGTCTAAAAAAATATTTGCGAAACTACCTCAGAAAATATCGCTGGTTAAAGTCTATTTAGAATGTTGCTAACATAAAAATTCTATCTCTGAAATGTCAAATATCATTTTTTATGCTGTAACAATATTTTATATAATATGATTATATAAATAATATCTTTTGTTTCAGATAACCCAGAACATTAATCACTTAGAACTCGACGGGGAACGGGGGAACTATTAAAGACGGAATAAAGGGCTCGTTTACCCTGAGACCTCATGAATATGGCATCAGCGGTCCTCAGCTGACCTATGTTGATTTATGAACCGTAATCCATCATCTTAATGCAAAATACTATGCCTTTTTTGATTAAATTCTAAAAATGAGACGTCGACAAGTTATTCGGGATCCGAAAAAAAATTGGGGAAGTGATAGTGAATGGTTGATGTATATATTAGTGGCAGTAGTTGGTGGTTTGACGTATTCTAATAGTTTAAATGGGGAGTTTGTCCACGATGATATACCAGCGATTGTGAGTAACCGAGATGTGACTGTGAACCCTGTGTTGAGGATATTTGAGAACGACTTCTGGGGGACACCAATGTCAGACCCTGGGAGCCATAAGTCGTACCGACCGTTGACTACATTGACATTTAGGTGAGTTGAATTTATTCTAATTTACGCCGCGTAACTCTTTAGATGGCTAGCCTAACTTAATTAGGTTAAAGTAGTATACACATGTAAATTATCCTTTATTCTATGGAAAAATTATAAGAAACGTTTTCCCTAAGCCCGTATTCTATAGTATGAAAGTAAAAAAAGGGGGTCTCTCTATCTCGGGGTTTTCAGGAACTCCAAATGTTCTAATGTGACTACTTCCATTCAGATACCTAACGTTATAAAAAGTCTACTTTTACTGAATTTATTATAAACTATTTTTTAAGTAATTTAGTATCTTAAAGTTGTAGAAATCAATATATTTAATCGGCAAATAAAAATCTTAAACTCCTTAGATTAAACATAGGTAAAAAAGGTCTCAAGCCCCTTAAGTTAGAACTAAATAATAAGAGCTGTTTTTTATTACGATCTGATTTAGCGAGACGTTATTATATATTTAAAAACATTATTCAAGTAATAAAGAAAGGGTAAAGCTTTATTGGTAGTAAAATTAATAAAGAGGTAAGTTGATCTTGCTGCGTGAACTCTGATTAATATTCTGGAAGAGGTATAAGCGTAAGAAATAGAGATTTAAAGCTTCATTATTTAGTTATATATGAGAAAATCGACCTGATTGTTTTGTTTTTAGATATGGATATATAATATTTTCGAATGATTACGATAGTTCGAAAGCCATAAGGAACTTGACCAGGAACTAAGATTTGGCTAGAAGTACTGATGTGAGTTTGATTCATTGACTTATATATTACTGGCTTGAGGGCTTGATTAAGTTAGAAAGTGTCTCTACTTTAGTCAAGTTCTAATTCTGATTAATTGTGTTATTGGTATAAGTTGGCTGAAGTTTTTATGTGTATTATATTTAAAATGACCTTCATATTCCCGTTTATTATAAAACTTTTATTATAAAACAAAATTCCATACAAACGTTTTAGGAATTAAATAAAGTATGTGACGGAACTATCAAAATCCACATACTATAAGTACAATAAATTATTTTTATCAGATTGAACCCATCATCTCACGATCGTAAACCAAATTCTTTACCCTCTAGGCCAAAGCATCTTTACCAATATTATATGGCAACACATAACACGAGGACACTATGAATAGGGAATCGATTTGTTATTCCTTTTCCCCGTCACCTCAGTTGAAGGTTCATTTCGCAATCATAATAATATTCTGTCGCGTTGTATTTCTGAATACGATATGTCATATTTATTTTTTGAAAAGCTATTTCTCGTTGCTGAGGTTTGATTTCTTACACAAGTATTTTTACAAAGATTATTATTCAATGTCATGTATTAAATCATTAAAAAACTTGAAAATTAATTGTATGATTAGTGATAAAAAATGCAGTGACAAAACCAGCACTCCTGGCTGCCAACTTATTCTGAGAAGGAGACCCTGCTCAGCAGTGGGCCAGTAATGGGTTGTGATGATGATCAAATATGTACGTAGTATTTAATACTTCAATAAAATGAAGACACGTACATAATTTTCTCAGACTTAATGTATTACGCAAAAATTAAACACAAACATTTTATCATACTTCTTAAAGATAAAACTTTTTAATAATTCATTTTCCACACAAGCTTGACTCTTGGCATACTTTGGTTTCTAGACAATTCCTACCTTAAGGTATAAGTAATAAGATCGAATATTCCGTGAACAAATAGGAACTGACCCAATAAAGAATCGGGCATATTAAATTTCTTTGGTGTACGTTCCTTTGATATAGATAAAGGCGGTAGAGTAAAAGGAGCTTAATTTCAAAATATGAAATTTTCTGAGCATTTTTACAGAAAAAATATAAAAAATAGACGTCTTGGGTTTGTGGGGGTGTTCAGTTTTGGTGCAGTTTTCCTAAATATAATAAGAAACATCTGTTTGACAAAAAAAACTTAGGCAAAGTTTCCTTATCCTTGAGGAATTATGATAACCTTTCCACAATTAGAAAAAAGTTTATGTTCACTAGAACATCCCTCTCTTAGGTTGTGACAAGTTTTATTTGAAGCTATTGTGATAATCATCAAATATTGTGCTATCCCCCCTTATGTAACAAGTTTTATGGGAAGTTATTATGACTAATGTCGGTCTTGTGATTATAACAGAAATTGTAACACTGACGTAGTTGTATTACTTAGATTAGGAAAAGATTTATTGGAAGCAATTGTGACTATTGTCGGTCATGTAATATGTAACAGAAACTGTTACACCGATGTATTTGTGTTACTGCCCTTTAGGTTAGGATAAGTTTTATTGGAAGCTATTTTGACTAATGTCGGTCATGTGATAATAACAAAAACTGTCATACCAAGGTTACATCCTATTAAGTTACGACCAATTTTATTGGCAGGTATTAAGCTTAAAAGTGCAATAATAATGTTAAAAGTAAAATTTCCACTTACTATAAGCGTTAAAAAAACTATAAGACGGAAGTAGGTCACCGTCACAGATTCTTAGAGAGATGAAGACAATGGCGCGGCACGAGCTCTGTGATAAACGACATAGTGATGAGTAAGTGGAAAACCCTTGGAAATTAAAGTACTATGATAAATGAGACGATCTATCGGAAGTGATTTCGATTTACTTTAATTTTCAGGTTTTATAGATTTTATAAGTAAAAAATTACTCAATTGTAAAAGATGTGTATTGAGGTCATAAATATGGAAATATTTCGAGATTATAATAAAATAATGTTATCTAGAAGCGTTATCGCATCGATTTTATTATAACACATTATTCCAAACTGTTATGAGGGTAAATTTGAAACAAACCGCAATAAGGGTCAGTCATTTCGCGTTGCAAAGGGATTGAATTATCAGATGGGTCAAAATCTCCAGGTTTTCAAATTAATTATGTAAGTCTTCTCAATATGATAATTGCAGTGACTATCATATAGATACAGCGCCCTCATTAAAATGAAATTTATTTTATGAAATATCTGGTTATTAGATATTCTGGCTACCGGATATTCCATAAGTTTCGTGACAAGACGCAGTTTTCATATATTGCTACGTAACGGAATTGTTGTGTCAATAATATATCAATACACTTCCAGAATTTTCAAGAATTAAGTTTTACACGAATATTACGATATAAAAAATTCTTCTAAGTTCACTTCATTAGAAAATACCTTCTTTCGTTTTTAAATACTGTTTTTCCCATATATGCCAAAAATTAACTCGTAAGTGGAGGGTTTAAAATACAATTCCCCTCTGCCGCTGGGAGAGCGTCTCGTAAGAGCTGAAGCTTGCTACCACCAGCAAGCGAATCCGACCGCCAAGTATCTTGTGTCTGTCTCTGTCAACTGTTATATGGGCCAGACTTCCTCTTCCCTCTTTTATCCCATTAATACTACAGTTCTATAATAGATTCTAGCCTTGTCTGCTGAAACCACATCATTCTTCTCTTCACTCCCCATCCTCCCTCACTTTCAGAGTGGTAATGCATCAGCAATACACGAGATAACCTCATATACCTATTGCTTATGTCCATGTGCGACGGTGGCCGCTTACCATCAGGTGGACCGGTATGCTCCTTTGCCCCAGTTTTCATATTTTTTTTTGTATAATTACTGTAGCTTTTAATAAAATCCATTCGTTATCGGTTAAGGTTCGGTAAAGGTCAGCTGTAGTGTAAGTAAGAGGTACTTAATCAAATTATAAGATTTTAAAATTATAAAATGTAGTCGTAATTGTGTTGTGGTGGAATAAAAGTCAGCATTGACGTAATTAGAGCGAAAGTCTTGGTAAAGTCGGAAACGCGGTGTCAGCGGCTCAGCCGCTCAGTGGAGCAACGGAGCAACGCCAACTTGCGTGACCCCACACTACACTCACCGCATTGCGATTTATTTTATATTATTATTTTAGTAGCCAGCCATGGCAGCTAACTTTAGGTCTGCAAAAAAAATAGTGGGGGTTTGTTGTGCATTGTAAGTGTGCTGCGTAACGGTATTGGTAGTTCCATCAGTGACGTAGCAGCATACCTTTACGGCCGAAATGAATAATCGAACTTAATCAAAATCTTTGGATTATGGATTAAAAATGGATTTCAATTTCTGTGTAAAGAAAATTCAAATTTAGAATCTATTTTCAATCTGCAATCCATATATTTTGAATATGGATTTTTAGTTCTTTATTTCTAATGCTATACCAGAATTTGTGTTATTATTTTTACGTTTTATTAAATATATGTAGTATTATTCTTCCTTTGAGTAATTTACGCCTTTTAAGTAGAAGTCGCCTCTTCGGCGTAGGCCTCCCCTATAGTTTTCCAAAGAATCCTCTCTCTAGCTTAGTCATCCAGTTTGCTCCCCCCTTTTCTACAAAAATGGTTTTCTATCTTTTCCTCGGGCACCCCACTCCTCTGTAGGAAATCAGAGGCTACAGAATACTATAAAAATCTATACAACACTGAAAACATAAACATTGAAAAAATTAAAACTCAAAATTTTTAACACAATTTGAATCCACTCAACCGTGTGTCAAAAAGTGACATCGATCATGCCATAAAAACCCAAAAAAACTAATGAGACGCCAGGGGAGGATATCTCGAGTTACTTAAATAATTTTCGGAATCCTTTCTACCTCCTCTACAGCTTCTATTTAATAATATACTTGGAGCTGGAGAGACGCCGACACAGTGGTCAAAATCTGCAATAATTTTGTTACACAAAAAAGGTGACAAAAGCGTTTTAATCAATTATCGCTCGATCAGTTTAATGTCTAATTTGTGCCACGCGAGGAAGCATGATTTAGAAAACAATTCTACAATAGATCATATCCACGTTATCACTCTTTAATTGAAAAACAAACGAATATAATAAGACAAAAAGAGTAAAAAAAGGAGTCCTTCAAGGTGATCCGCTCTCTCCTAAGATATTCTCTGCGGTCTTAGAGTCAGTTTTTAGAAATCTAAACTAGGAAGGCAGAGGCCTAAGAATTGGCGGAGAAAAGAATAAAATAGGTAGATAATATTTTAAACAGAAAGTAAGTTAAATTTTTTATTAATGTATAAATAATAGAAAATCCCACAGGACAAAGCTAAAGGCATGCACATCTCTACACTCTCTTTGACATATACACAATGTGAGGTATATGTGGAGGTATGGGTGGAGGTCAAAGCACAAATATTACAGAGCACCAGCCTTTGTGTTACGTTACAACGTGAATATTTGCTATTTAATATTCTGTTTTGATAGATCATCTGACACGTAGTGTTGTGTTGACATGACATTAACATTTTGAAACACAATCATTTTGTATTTGATTTTGACATGACATGACATGACATGATTTGATTTAAACATTTTTGAATTAAAGCTCGTGTGTTTTTTTAATACGTTGTCGTTTAATAATATATATATATATGTCAGAGAAATAGTTATAATGGTGGTAATTTAATTTATTTCAATAGCAACACTATAATGTCACAGATTAATACAAAGTACAGTGTTAGATTCAGTGTCAGTCACAGATGGTTGATTGTCGATGGTACGACTTTGACAGTTTGTGTCAGTCTGTTGCAAGAGTCAGTTCAGTCGATCACTTTTTTCTCGGCTGGCGGAGGCGCAAGACGTGCGTACTGACAGTTAAATACCGGCAACATGGTAGACACAGATAAGCCCAAGAAATCGAATCCATATGAATCCGCGAGATATATATACAAATCAAAATAATTTCTCACACACTTTGTACTTCTCTATGGAGACAATCCTAAATTTCATGCAGACAAAATCGCGAGAAATTCTAGTATATTTTATACCAACCGACCGATCATTTATTCATATTCTATCCTCAACTGTGAATCGTATATCTCTCATAGTTAAGAAACGTTTTTGTCCGACCGTTTTTCTCCAACTAATTTGCAAATCCGACTACCACGAAAATGTCTTTTCATTTTTCAGGTTAATATATATATACATTCAAAAATAATGTGGCTTTCTATTGGTAAAAGAATTTTTATAATCATTTTAGTAGGTTTAGAGATTACCCCCTACAACTTCACAAACTTTACCTCTTTGTAAAATGAGTATAGATACAATAGCTATAGATACCTGTCATTATCAATACCTATTTGAAAAGCAATATTTCAGTAATTCAAAATATTTGAGTCATGAAAACGCTTAAACAAAGGGACGGAGCGAGATTAAACTCAATTTATAGCGTTCATTTAGATACGCCACGTCCGAATATAACTGTTACTTTGTTTCGTCTAAATATCTCAATCTTTAGGACGAAATAACGTGTTTTTGAATCATTAAAAATGTAATAAACAATCAGACTTGCGACATCTATTGCAACATAAAACAAATACTTTATAGTTAAGATACGATAATGATATTAAGTTTTTATATATTAAAAAATCACTTTATTATTGTGTTGTCAAAAATTACAAGCTTTGTGGTAGAAGAAGATGAATCACTACAGAGAACCCTTTAAGAAATTTTCGTTGCACTGTAACTCGTAGCATCGTAGCATGCATACTACGTAAATACGTAGCGCTACGGAATATTGTATACCGAAGCTCTACGTTGTTAATTATAATTAATCTATACTAATATTATAAAGAAGTAAGATTTGTATTTTTGTATTTTTGTATGTAACGAATAAACATAAAAACTACTGGACCGATTTCAATAATTCTTTCACTATTAGGAAGCTACATTATCCCTGAGTAACATAGGCTATATTTATTACAAGAAAAAATTAGAGATCCTTAGGAAATCTCACGAAAACCAACCCAAAGTGCCAAAAAATTAGCCATAAAATATCTTTCATCGCATGCGCTGCAACAACTGAACAAAAAAATGTTGTAGAATATTATAGAACGTATCAATATCTACAAAAAAGTCCGCGAGACCATATGTCCAACTATTATAGTTACGTCACTATAACTACTTTTTTACATTTTAAAAGTTGATAAAAATGCCTATCAAAATCAGACCATGTTTTCTATAACTTTTTTGTATTAATCCTTATCCAAATAAATTATTTCGTATTCAAGACTGTTTCAATACCTGTAAATTACTTTTTGAATTATTAAAAATCACGGACTTTCCATTCAAAAGATATTACGAAATTAAAAATATCAATATAAACCAAAAATACACGACGACGCGACGGGCCAGTATAGCGACGCAGCGCAGCGAGTAAAGCGGCAAGAGAGGGGGTACCGAAATGCGGGAGGGCCAATATATTTTTAAAAATAATATTCCACCCGCGCGAAGCCGGGATGGGCCGTCCTTTATAAAAATTAATCCAATAATTAAATACATTTTCATAATTTTAATAATGAATTTATTGAATAATAACGTCATTCCTTTAAAAGTTAGTGACACCAGTATAATATTTCAGAAAACTTTCATAGAGGATAGTTTTGTTCTATACTGGAAATATACATAACTTTAGGGATATTTTGGCTTAAAAATAAAGCATTAAAAATTAATTTATATTAATATGAATTCTCATAAAACAATGATTAATTTAAATAATAAATGAATATTGCAGCTATGGTTATCTTTTCATGTCAAACTATTTTTGAAAAAATAAATTACATATTACCGTAAAAAAATCTATAAACTGGATTAATATGTATTGAGAATAGTATAGCTATATCAGTAAACGGTTTACCAGTACTATAATAATAGCTATAGTACGAACAAACGTGCATAATTATCGGCCGTTGAATCCAATGTAAGCAGGATTAACAACGTCCAGCTTAGTTACTACCCAAGCCTAGTCGTAGTTGGTCAAAGAGATGAGTTTCTGCTAAATCAGTGCTCCGAATTGCTGCAAGACCACTGATGAATGCTGACTTACATTTTAAATTGGAATCGCTTTAACATAAGCCTTTATTTGATTTTAAATTTATATAGCTCCCTCTTTTGTAACTCTGTATAATAATTCGCGTCATTGCAATAATCAACGACTTTGATAGCCTCTGATTGGCTAGCTGTTTCTTTTGCTTGATTTTACATTAACCACACCCGAAGAGAGGTATGCTTATCACTGTCTTGTCCCTTTATATCTTTACCGATAGGCTAGAGGTTAGTCTAAAACATGATCTCTTGAAGTGAACATTATCTGGAGTAGTGATAGTGGAAGTCTAATAATACAGTGTCTCGTTCTGTTCCTGATACCAGACTTCTTAGATTAATGTCTAACCTAACAACATATTTGCTACGTGGACGTGGATATCAATATAAAACACATTACTTCCAAGTTGAAATAAAAAAATACTTACTTACGCAATCACCCAACATTTTTATATACTATATGTTTTCCAGCTTATAAAGATATAAACCGGACTGCTTTGGCTGTCCTGGACGACGGACGTAACCTAGTCGCAACTACTTGGATTCATTATAATATAATTAGTCTACAATGTGTGTATCGTGTATATGTAGTAACAAGATTTATATAATTACTAGCATTGCTTTTCATTGTCAAGTTTGTATCTTTTTAAAATATTGTAGTTACAGTGTAATTGAATACTAGAAGAATTGTATGATAGGTATTAAATAAATCTGTTCTTTTCACTCTTTAAATAATTATCATATTTATTAGACAGTCCACAACAATTCATCAAATATTGAACAACCGAAAATAAACTATAGATAGTTTATGTAAAATTCAATTCCCCACGAAAGTTGGAACATTCATAGCGGCGCCATGGGATGCAGTTTTTGATGAATGTTTGGCGAATCCATCACTGCCACTCTCGAAGTGTTACTACATGAAATATTTTAACTTTTGATATCATCTAAAACAATTATCTAATGTTGGCAATATAACGTTTACTGCTTAGTTATATAAGTATATTATTAATTTAAAGGACTAGAATTTCTATAAATAAGAGAGAAGAATGATACCCATTACTGTACATGCAATTTAGACTGAGGCGATCAGTGCCTGGGGCTTGAGACCCAGGAGCAGGTTTAAAGAGCTCTTTCATAATATATAATAAATAAACGTAAACTTACGTAGACCTCCAAAAGGGTGACCTTAATCCCGACACTATAACACTAACTTCCATGTTCACTGCGCGAAAACACCAGAGAGACTTAGACTAATCCATCGCACTAAAGGTTATATATTGTCTCCACGTCGGTATACTTGAAATAATATAAAATGATCTACCCGCTACTACTACTTTATAAACAGTGTTGCTAACAGAGTAACAGTATGACAGCTTGACTAGAATATCCTCTTGGGTGGTTATATTTTAGACTCAGACCAACAGCATTACTGCTAGAATGCTCGCAATGAAATAATAATTATTCTGTGTTAACAACGTATTTATTTTGCTATCCCTACTTCTTTTTATCAGTTGGTTTATCAGTTATCCAACACTCATGTTAAGTCTACCAATATCATAATATGTTATAGTTACGATTTAAGGGATATTAAGGTTATGCTGAGGGATGTACATTACTGTATAGTTATGTCTAGCGCGCCCGACCTCTGAAGTTAATTCTGACATTTCTCAAGCTTAAAATTTCCTTTGATTAGGTCTCTATGTTGTTGTTTATTATAAAGTAAAGTAGGGTTGGCATCACATTTGCAATTCTCCGTGTCTTTCTTACCACCAGGTGAACATTCTGCTCGTTTGCCTTCGTATACTATTAAAAAAAAATCTGCGTTAGATTTCTTTTTCTGTTCTATTTGTTCTTTCGTGAGATTCTGATTTTTTAAAAATTATTTAGCGATTTGAAAATTTTCAAAACCCTTATTATTTTTGATACAAAATTATACCGGACAAAACTTAAAAATTTTGAGCGATCTTTAAAAACATTTTATAAAAATTAACTTGTAACTTGCTTTTAAAATAATAAATTTGTTAAAGAAATTTAAAAAAAAATCTAGACCCCCCCTCTAGGTTATCTCAAAATCTGTTTTGCCTAAATTAAAAAACACATTTCCCAAAGTAGTATTTCGTGTAATTAAAATTCTGTATAAGAGAGGCAAAGTGCGGCGTCACGTGATTGACTGGAGGGGGAGGGGTTTGGGGGTCAGGGGTTTTGATTAATTCGTTTAATTAAAGCGCAGGGCATTCGAACGTGTGCTATATCGGATATTAATTTTTCCCCGCAACGCTTCGGCTGTCAATCTAATAAATGACCTCTTTGTACCCGAAGGATACTTTTATTGGATTTTTATATGATTTTTAATGAAATTACCGAAGTTTGAAGGGGATCAATTTGTCATATCTATATCAAAGTCGTTAAAGATGGATTAGATCGTAAATCTCTTGATACAGTACTTGTCATTTATTTTTAATTGTTGCATATAAAATTTAAACCTTTTGTCATAAAAGAACGACAGGTTACTTTATATGGTTGTTGTACATCCATACAAATAAATAAAATTTGGAGTGTCTGTCTGTAATATTAAACAACCATTTTTTACTAAGTGCATATGGATGTATACACGGCACATATACCGGCTAATCTCTGAACTGGCTTGACCGATTTGGACGGGATTTTCACTAGCAGATAGCTGATGTAACAAGGAGTAATTTAGGCTATTTAAAATCTTGCTACGACCCATAGGAGCGGAATAACAAGCGGACAAAATGCGCGGGTTAGAATACTATTCCCCTCTGCCCAGCACCCCTTTGGTGGTAGGGGGATTATTCCCCGACTGACTTGCGTCCACCAGCATGCGAATCCGACCGCCAAGTGTCCGACAGTAGCCAACATGTGGGCCAGACTTACCCTTACCTCGCCCATCCTATTAATGCTGTGGATCTAGTGGACTCTAGGCTCTTGCTCAGGGTCTGCTGAGGGTATCAAGAGGTTATTTCTTGTTTTGCCGATGTCCATGGGCACTTACCATCGGGTGGACCATCTGCTCGTTTGCACCTAATGTAATAAAAAATGGCAGTTATTAGATTGCTGTTTTATTTATAATATATGTAATAAAAAGTAAGTTTCTAAGTTTCTCTCATAATATGTATAGGTTTCTAGATTGAATCATAATATGTGTATATGATGAACTCCTACATTAGTTAATTTTGTTCATAGTATATGCAAAAGTTAAGCTTTTCAATTTGCTATATTTCTTTCATAATTTGTACGAAATATCTTAGATTGCTGTAGTATTTATAGTATGTGTAGTTGGTAAGCTTAAAAATTGTCGTTTATTTTTCATAAAATCTCTAAAATTTATAAAAGGTAAATTTCAAGATTATAGTGCTTAGTTTATATTGATAAGCTTCTTGATTGTTGTGCTTTGTTCATAATTTGTGCGAAAGTTAATTTATAGATTAAAGTGCTTAGTTTATTTTAATTACAATAAGTAAAAGTCTTCTAAGTTGCTGAAATTTTTATAGTATATGCAAAAGGTTTGTGTATGCTTTGTAATATGTTGTCGTGAAGACAAAAAAATAAGAAAATTAGTAACTCAAAAGGAATAAAAAAACCAAAAAAACGTTAGATATTATAGAATATATTTATAATAATAGTAAAAAATGAAAGAAAACAGAAACAACAATTATTACTATAAAAGGGAGTGCGAGAGTGAAATGTGTGGGAGAGAACGAGCGCTGGCAGATGGCCTGCAGAGTTCGGCAGGCCTCCTGGGCAAGTAGGACGCAGGCGGGCCACAGGAGCTAGTAGGTCACAGAGTGGCGGCCGGAACAGCTAGGTCGAAGGGTGGACTCGGTTCAGGAGGGTCGCAGACTGGCCGCAGATGCAAGCAAGTCGCAGGCTGGTTTCCGAGGCCGATAGTGGTTGACTGAAGCCCCCAGTGATGTTCTGTTGCAGGAGCGGGCTGCGTGGTGCGTCTTCTATCCCGGCAGCGTTCGGTTTCAGTGGCCAGAGTAATTTAATAAATATTTGAGAAGTATTAGTAGAAGTAGAAGGACCAAAAAGGGACCTGGGTGCAGGGCAGCTCTTTATAACTTAGTTCCTCTTTATTCGGAGGCGAAATAACTGTCTATTGCTATCGCTTGCTTTAACATGAAGACGTTTAGCATTCAGTATTTGAATATGCGCTGTTTTATTTTTAATCGTGAAAGAAATAAGGTATATAAAAACATTCAGAAAGCAATTGATGTCAAAATTTGCAAATTTTGAAGAAACATCGGAAAAGAGAGGAAATACCAAATAAAGTGTAATCCATATTGGAGGTGCAGTTTTTGTGAGCGATTTATGGATGATTCACAAAAATGGGTATGTACAGTGATCTGTTTATTATAGAGATAGAGATGAATCAGCGAGAAATATGTGCAAAAGAGAAGCTCTTGGGTTGTTGTGCTTAGTACATAATATGCACAAAATTCAAGCTTCAAGATTAGTGTGCACATTGAAGCTCCCGAGTTAGCTTTGCTCTTAATTATATGTGCAAAAGTAATATAGGTTACTGTGCTTTTAGGAAGTCAGGCTCAAATTGCTAGAGAAAATACTATAAATGCAACAAAATTTTCATCATATTTATATTTTCAAATCTACCTCCAAGCCCTTATCGCTGAAACGAGTTAGGAACTCTTTACCGGAAATTTATACCCGAGGACAGCGTAAACGCAAAGGAAGACACTTCTTTCGGTTGGGAAAGCTACAAAAATACACTACGGTTGAATTTCTCGACCCACTTTTCAAAATACGAGCTAAATTGAGGTATATTTTGAGATCTTTTGTCACAAAGACTAGTGTGATGCTTTTAGAGATTTGAAATGGAAAACCAAAGTTTTTCATGAATAAAAGTATTTTTGTTTATGTCATTCCGAGTTTTTTTTTTATATATGTAGGACAGATGGGTTTTAATAAGTTTCTTTGATGTCACAAACATTGCTGATCTTTGTGGATGTTGCCAAATGTCACTGAATATTATGCGTTTTGATTTTAAATAGCTTGTTTATTCAATACTTGAAGGACACTTAATATTTTTTTATTTTCCTCCCTTTACATATTTTACTTAACGATTTTGTAATTTTGATTAATTCTTTAGATTTTAAACAGGGAGCCGAGCATGGCTTGGGGCTTCAAATACTCTCTTATATTGCCGATGTTCATGAAAATTTATGGCCACCACACTTACCTTTGTCTTCATTTTATCTTGTTTTGAGTAAACCTTCGATATATAACTTTCATTCCGATAGGATTCAGTTATTCTGTCATGTAGTGTAGTGTTTTTTGGTGGCGTGGTGCTGAGCCTCCGTTATCATAGTAGGAGCACGTGAGTATAATGTACTTTATTATTTTAATATTTGGTAGCGAGGTCCAGAGGTGAAGGTGAGAGTTTACAGTTCTAAAAGACTTCTTTAAACTTACTCCTGGGTCTCGAGCCCCAAGCATCAAGATTACATGTTCCGGCTTCCATCAAGGTTACATATTAATATTGTCGTTTGAGTATTACTTCACAGTATAGCACCCATACTCTTAATACTACTAGCACTTCAAAATAGCGAAAGTTACCATCATTTAAAGATCTTACCTCATCGAAGCGAGGGTCTAGTAATATAGCTCAAATGATTACAATTTATTTAACTTAACCAACGTAAAAGTTTTCATTGTAAATGGTATCGAGTGACCAACTTCCGCCGCAAACTTTACGTTAAGTACCACTAACAAATATTTGTTCATGTTTGTTTCGTTTGCTGTTTGTGTTCATTAATTCAGAAATGCTGGGAAAGGTCAAACTTTTATAATGTAATAGTGACCCTTTCTTGCTACTTCATTGACCTACAACAATATAGGCAACGAATCTACATAGAAATATTATTATCAAAGTGTCCGACGGATATAACTTATCTTATATCCAAACCCTATTTTTTTATTTTAATATCCATTTTTTAATGTCCATATGTGCGAATTCGTGTTGCGCACGACGGCGCCAATACATAAAAAGCGCCGTGAAGATTTCAGGGGGCGCCAAAAATCAAAATATAATATTATTCTTATTAAAGAAAGATGGGCCAAAAAGCTCGGCGAGAAAATGTTTTTTTTTTGCCTCACCTCATTTAATATTTGACTCAAAGTAATACTAGACAGGGGCGCCAAAAATTACTATAGTTATTTTCTTAAAAATCAAGGTTAAAAAAATTCGCTTATGAGTATTTGGCACGAGGGCGCAGAAGATATTTAGCGCTTCCTACAAGTCACTTATTATTATTTTCTCTCTAACAATTACACTATGTACGTACGTAGGTAAGTTTTGAGTTTTTTGAACTTTTGTAGATTTAATTCTAAATAAAATGTTTTCTTATTGAAAATATAAATACTATAAAAATTAAGAAATTAAACGACTAGTCTTTTCAACTGGCACTACAAGATAGTTAGACATATTGATGAAAATATTTCGTGTTAGAGTTGCCTGGATTGTTTAGAATTTAGATTCACAGTTGCACCTGAAAGATGGCACTGCGATCAGGTTTATTGAGATATTTTATTCTATTTTATATTATCTATAGCTTGATGCTGCAAGTCACCCAGATCTTGTTAGCCCTAGCTCGAAGGAAGTGGACGAGCCACAAATGTTACAGAAATTACACTAGATGGAGCAACTAGGTGCTAGAGTGGAGACCCAGAACTGGTCACAGAAGCGTGAAAAAGCAGAGTTAGTGGGGAGAGACTGGATGCGTAAGGAATGGTACAATAGAAGAGGTTTACACTCAGCATTGGGTGGCAATGGGCTGAGAAGAGAAGAAAAATTGTCTAAAATTAATTGACATACATCTCGTTAATTGAGTTTAATTGTTTCTGTGTGGAATTAAAATAAGCACGTTAGTTGAATTAGTAATGTAGGGCGAACTGAACATACAATCTAGTTCAATATTATGTCATAATATACTTATATTTAATATTATTTAATTAAATAGCAAGGGGTCAGAATTGGAGCGTGAACCTCCCACACATCCAACACCTCCAGCACCTCCCGCAGCCTCTTGACATACCGAAAGATACATTAAAGTCACGTGACCCGTAATATTCATAACATGTTCACATTACGTTATCTTTAATGGCAGAAATTAATAATGAATCTCAATCAAAAATTTTTGGATTATGATTTTTTCCCAATTCAAAATGAAAAATTAAAAATTTGGAATCTATTTTTAATCTATAATCCAATGATTCTGGACTTAGATTGATTATTAATATCGGTCGGCAGTTAGCTACATTATTCATAACCTTTTCTTTTATTTTAAGTATACCCAATGTCTAGATAGTGTATAACCACTGTCCCGATCACGGATATCGAGTCCCGATAGACCTGAGACACTCTACCGTTAATTTCACACAGTAAACATTGTCTAAATTGCATGTTTAGTATCATGATGCTAGGTCTTCCTAGTATCCCATCAAGTATTTCTGTATATTATAAAAGGACTTTTTAAATATGACTCTTTTTATCAAGTCCCAGATACTCGGCATCCTGTCTGAATTACCTCTATTATTTTCATTATTATTACTCATATCTGTAATAATAAAATAAAAGTTTGAATCACTTAAAAAAAAACACTTGTTTCCTAGAAGATATCTCTTCTCTCTCAGTGCTCTCAGTGTTGCTATGTATTTGATGTATTTGAATATTACTGTATTTGAATATTAAATGAATAATATTTAGCTATGTATAATACTGTGATTTTTCCAAATTAAATCTTTGTTTAGTACACATTGTGGACAATGTCTAGACGATATTTATTTAGGCTACTAGGGTACAAATACATTAAGAATATACAAATAACTTAGTCACTGAACGAAACTATTTTTCTCTATGGTTCCACACTCTGTTCAGACGCCAACTGCTGTTTTCTTTACTCCCACACGCTCCATATTTATTCCAGGTTTTATGGTTACTCTCAAACTTCTCCACATTTACTCCTAATTTATTTACTTTTATTCCCATTTTTTTTCTATATTTACTCCGATTTCTCTAATTTCTTTACCGTTGCTCTACATACAATCTAATTTATATCTTTATCAATTATATTCCCACTTTTTTTACATTTACTCCATTTCTCTAACTTAGTACCCCTTGCTCTACATTCCCTCTAGTTTCTGTACCTTTATTCCCACTTCGACTAAATTTATTCTAATTTATTTAATTTTTTTCCCACATTTTCTACATTTGCTCCAATATCTATAAGTTATTTCCCACTTGCTCTACATTCACTCTATTTTATATACCTTTATTCCTACTTCGACTAAATTCATTCCAAATGTATTCTCTATATTCATTCGAATTTCTTTGACATCCTTTTCAAATTTGTTCCTCAAATTTTTCTGCCTTTATTCCCAATTTCTCTACATCAAATTCTCTTTTTTTAAATATCTTACCTTTCTTTTTTCTTCTTTCTTCTTCTATCTCAAGTATAATGTATTTTCTGTAATATTTCATATAGAGTTCGTAAATCCAATCTAGATAGTATTTCTGTTGTTCATAAAGGCCAGGGTCAAGAAAATATTTTCCCCGAGTTCATTTCATACCGCGACGGACCTGAGGGACGACCCTTTTACATAATTCAGCTGATATGTCCTCGTCAAGGTCGAGTTCGAGGACAATGTCAGCTGTTTGGTAAATAACATTTATTGTATATTGATAAAAAGTGTAAAATGCTAGCTTTTAGTTTAGCTAATAAACTATCACCTTTCAAATAACTACCTTTAACGACAAGTAAGTGATGAACAGTTGCTGATAAGCCTCTGATAGGCTATTCGGAAGATAAACTGTTTTTTTAAGCAAATTACTTTGTGTACAAATAGCTATCAAAAACTTTATCAGACATTTTACCTCATTGATAATAAAAATATAACATAATAATAGGTTTTCCGACAAATTCACTATGATAGCCACTATTTACTCTATGAAATTACTAGTCAAACTGCTTCTATAAAGACAGTGAGGGTATTCTTAAAAAAAACCTATATAAACTACAAGCCGTAGGCAATCAACAGTTATCAACACCAATGCTAATCACGTTAATAATTACTATTCGCGGGTACCTAGTTCATTTTATCTTATTTCGAGTAGACAATATATAACTCTCGTTCCGGCAGGATTGAATCAGAACATCTAGGTGTTGCGCAATATATATTAACATATTGAAACTAATAGTGTAGTGTTGTGTGGTGGCGTTGTTCTAGACCTCCGATCTGAAGGCTATCGAGGAGCCTGGGTGCACTTCTGGGTCTCAAGCTTTAGGCACTGCTTCATCATAATATCACTGCGTAGTATAACTCTCATACTCTTGAGATGATATTGTCAGTTTTTAATATTTTCCTCAAAATAATATAACCCTTTAGGACCAACATTGGAGTGGAAGCAGGTTGGTTTTTTAAAGCCCTCATTATAATAAAGTGCGGGTCAGAATACGTTACGATGATTAGGGCGGCCATTAATCCTTATGGAAATTTCACGGTGTATTTGAGGGTTTAAGCGGTTTTAATTTGGCTACGGATGATGTTGAGGGTTTATTAGGTTAAAATATGCTATTTCCGATGGCTGTTATCAAGAAAAGACCTTAAACAAGCTGTTGCTATTGCTGTCCTTCAAATAAAGGTAGAGTGAGTGAATGAGATGAAGAAATGAACTGCTAGTTTGCTTTCCTATTTTATAAAAAAAGGAGGCTTAGATTGGATGAGTAAATATTGGATACTTGCAGTCTTTGATCTTCCTTAAAGACATTTGTAGCATTGATTTATCCCTAAATGTGTTGGAATGCTGCTTATGAGCTCTATCAGTTACTGCTAAGGTTTACTTTTAACCAAGTTTGCGACGTAAATAACTAGTTATCCAGTTTTGCTTTGGGAGCTCGAGGGCGACTTTTTAAAAATTAAAAATTAATTATAAAATTATACAAGTGAGTTTATTGAAGGTTGACAAAGGAATGAATTAAATCTAAACTTAAATAACTACAGGGCAACATATCGCCCACCGAGAACATCTTATCTTATTCTAAGAATTCACTAGACGCACGGATATGGGCTAGACGCCTAGTCAGCGGATCTAGTGAATAGGACAGGGCCGGGCTCAGGTCGCATGACTTCTCCCCCCTGAGATTCGAGATTATCCGAAATTACATGTTCTGGAGAATCTCGAAAATTACATGTATAACCTAATTTTACCAAATTAATATAGAAGATAACTCCTCCGAAAACTACTATAATTAAATATAACACAATCGTCCAAACACTGACACTATTTACTCTCACTATTTCATCTTCACTTTTGGCATTGAATTTTATAGAATTAGTTATCTCTTGTATATTTTCCAGATCCATATTTTTTAGTTCTACGGGTTTTCCTTGCTTCATTTTTATTTCACTTATGTGAGGCAGGTTCACGGTTGGCAGTCTTACGTAATCCATTTTCATTATCTTGTGGGGGTGTGATTTTAATGAATATTTGTCTATTTTTACTTCACATGCATCTTCTACCGTAACTATGTATGTTCCTTGAATGTTCCTTTGGTACACATCGTTAGGACAGAAACTCCTAATTATTGAATTTTCCTCGGAAAACACGATCCATCGGCTAGCTTGAATGCGCTGGACAAGGACACCCTTATATCTTACAGATATTAATGTGCATGAAGTAATATTTTTAGCAAATTGCATCAATTCTGAGATGCAAGTGTCTTCATTAATTTTTCCAATGTTCGAGACGTCTCTGAAGCAGACGAAGTTATTGATATCCGTTTGCTGGCATGGTGTAGACAAAGGCTCAGAGGTAAGTCCTTTCACTAATAGGTAAGGATACTTTGGAAGGATAATATAAGTCTTATGATCATGGAGTATGGGAATAGGATACAATTTATAGTATACATATGTTTCTTTATACACTAACGGAATTTCCATAACAAAGGTTAACTGATTTTCTTTAATAAATGACTTAACACAAATGGTTTGTTCTATTTTCACAAGATTTTCAGGCCTAGCAGAGAAAATTAATCTTTCGGTAAGTTCAATTTTATTCAGTAAAATTAAGAGAGTATCTGAGTTTATTATAGAATAGTGTAGAGTTTCGAGCTTGCTAAAGGCCATTGCTGTTTCTACTTCATTTAATTTTATTATTATCATTTGAAAATTATGTAAAATCATGGAATACACATTGATTATTATATTATTTAAATAATGTCTCTGTTCTGTTTCTTTTAACTTATCTAATCCATTTTGAAACTCTTTTAATTTAAGATCAATTTGTAAAACATTATCCTTAACATTTCGTGAGATATTATACAGATTTTGAACTACCTCGGAGACCAGGGTTAGCTTATTTTTCAAAAACTCTTGCTTAGACTGAACATTCTCTATGAGGTTGTCATGTTTAATTGCATCTTCGTTATCTAAGTTTCCTGAAATAATTTTTATAATTGAACCCAATGGGTTAATAAGACCTCTTTTCACTCTATATCTAGGCAATATCTGCTTAATTTTATTTATCGTTAAATTCATGGCAAATTCGGTTTGTGATTTATAGTCGGAAAATAAAAGAAAGTTATCTTCTATAATTCTATTAAGGTCATTAAACCTAGCTATATTGACGTTAATATCGTCACATATAAAATTAAATCTAATCTCTTAATAATTGTCCATTTTTCTGAACTAATGACAGCTGTTCCTTCCTTTACAGGCAACACACCGGGATTACCTTCCAGAGACTGCAGTTGAAGGGCCTGGATCGCTGCAGCTAGGGCCAACCACAAGACTGGGACGATCCTGTGAAGGACGTTTTATGTCTTTAATGGGGATCTTAGTCTCGCGATTCTTTGTTGCTATCTTTACTACATTCCTATCTACTTCACCTATAACCTTGCCTTTATCATATCTAGGTTTATCTTTACCTCTTCTTACATTTGTTCCCCTATAATAGATATCATCATCAGGTTTAATGTTAAAATTAGTCTCACCACCTTCTCTGTTTTGAATATTTTCCTTTATTTGTAACATTTTATTAGTTAAATTTTTATAAAGAAATTTAGTTCTTTTCTTATGGTCACGTATCAAAACTTGCATATATTCTCTATCAAAATTTACGTTAAAGGGACTTGTTGATTCAGTATGCCCAAATACCACTTCAAATGGTGTTAGTCCTATCACAGAATGAATGCTATGATTGTAAGCTAATAAAGCAAAAGTCATCACTGATGCTGCATCTGTTAGCTTACGTTCATACTTCGCTAACCTATAAGTTTCTGTTATCGTGGAGTGAAATTTCTCTATGAGACCCATTGAATTAGGGTTGTTGGGGGTGCCTAAATGTAATTCTATTTTATAAAAGTCTAAGAGTTCTTTAATGAGTGCGTTATTAAATTCTGATCCTGAATCTGAACTAGTTTTAGTAGGTGTCCCGTAAAAAGAAAAGTATCTAATCAAAGCTCTGACCACTTCTGGTGCAGATTTGTTGGGAATCTCAAAAGCCTGTCCTAATTTACTGAAGGCATCTATAACTGTAAGGAATGTCTTTCCTTCAATTTTAAATAAGTCTATAAATATTTCTTGAAAAGGTTTGTTCTGTGTTTGAGTTAACTGGATTTTAGGCTTAATTGGTTTTCTGTCGTATTTTAACCTTTTACATGTTTCACATGAATTGATAATTGCGGCTACTGTTATATCCATGTTATGCCAAAAGTATGTTCGTTTAATATGTGCTACAGTTTCTTTAATTCCTCTGTGACAATTTTTACCTATGTGATATTTCTCTATTATTTCCTTTTGTTCGTCCTCATTTTCCACATACACAACTCGTTCGGTACATTCCAAGATATTTACTGTTCCCTTCTTGAACAGTGTTAAAACGGCATTTGTAAACTCTAATCTATGCTGCGGATTTTCAAAATAGATAAAGTATTTTATTTTAGTACGGATGTATCTCTTCAAAAAGTCTTTTATTAAATCAGGTCTTTCTAATGGCAAATGCACTTCTAAAATCTTTTGTTTTATGTTAGAAATATTCTTGATAGCTATTTCATCCCTAAACCAAGTGTGAATTAAAATTTGGTTCGGTTTAGTATCGACGGCTTCTTTTAATATAGGGATTCCTGTGGAATCCATGTTATGTGCAGAATGAATAGTTTCAGATCCTACATGTGATTCTGTTTCAGATGCTGTAATGGTACCACTTGAAGGTCCTGGAATTGAATAGGGTGAACGCTTACGTTTGGGTCTACTTCCTGTGCTTTCTGAATCTGATGAGAGTGATATAGGTTTTTCTGAATTTGGTGAAATAGGGATTGGACTCCTATTCCTACTTAATTTAGATATTTCCTCTGTAATTTCTTCACACTGCTTTTGAATTTCCAAATCCTTTTCATCTACATTTACTTGTACTGAACTGTTATCTTTAATATTTTTTCTTAATGCATTTATCTTGACTCTTGATAGAGCGTCAGCGTTGGTGTTTTGACGGCCGTTTTTATATATTACGTCGTAGTCGTATTCCGCTAACCGTAATCGCCATCTCGTGATTTTACTGTTGGGTTCTTCGAACGAATGTAACCATGAAAGTGGCCTATGATCGGTATAAATGGTGAACTTTTTACCGTAAAGATATGGGCGAAAATGTTTAATGGCCCATATTATAGCAAGTGCCTCCTTTTCAATGGTACTGTACCTACTTTCAGCCTCATTAAGAGTCCGTGACGCATATGCTACAGGACGATCACTTCCTACTGGTCCTTGTGACAATACTGCACCAATAGCGAAGTTTGAAGCATCTGTTGTCAATAAAAATGGTTTCTCAAAATCCGGATATTGTAACAGCGGTGCGTTTGTTAATAATTCTTTACATTTTTCAAATGATTCTACATATTCCTTATTAATTGTTATACCACGATTTTTCTTTAAACAAACTGTCAAAGGTCGTGTGATTTTAGCGAAATCCTTGATAAATTTCCTATAATACCCAATTAAACCGAGGAAGCTTTTAATTTCAGTTTGTGTTTTTGGCAGAGGAAACTTCAGAACTGCATCTATCTTGTCGTTATTGGGTTTTAACCCTTCTCGCGTTATTGAATGCCCTAAATATAGAACTTCTTTTCTTAAAAACTCGGATTTATCTAGCTGTATTTTTAAATTTGTTTGCCTGAGTTGTTCAAATATTTTACGTAATTTTTCTATATGTTCTTGAAGGCTTGATGAAAATATAATTATATCGTCCAGGTATACTAAACAATGCATTCCTATTAGTCCTCGTAATATACTATCCATGACTCTCTGGAAAGTCGCAGGAGCCGTTTTCAAGCCAAAGGGCATGCGTAAGAATTCAAAGTGACCTGCCTGAGAACTGAAAGCAGTTTTCTGTCTATCAGCTTCACTAATTTCGATTTGGTGATAGCCGCTAGCTAAATCTAACGTGCTGAAATAATTGGCTTTACCTAATTTATCGAATAGATCGGATATATTTGGCAACGGGTATTTATCGTCGATAGTCATGTCATTTAAACGTCTGTAGTCTATAACCATTCTGTACTTTTTCTCTCCAGAAGCGTCCATCTTTTTAGGCACAAGGTGAACGGGAAAATTCCAAGGAGAAAAAGACTCTTGGATAACATTGTCTTTGAGTAATTTGTCAACTTGTCTATTAATTTCGTCGTTTACGGTCTGTGGCTGTCTGTAAGGTTTTAAGTATATTGGTTCTTCATTTTTAGTCCTAATATGGTGTTTTACTTTATTTGTGAAAGTTAATGGTAATTTGTCACAGTAGAAAATGTCTCTATATTCGTAACATAAGTCACTAATAACTTTCTTTTCCTCTGTGTTCATATGGTCAAGTCTTAATTTGTTTAAGTTTTCCTTCAAATAGTCATCGATGTCAAGGTCGTTTTCAGATACTGCGTTGATTTCACATGTTTGGGGTTCGTATGGAGTAATTGGAATTAATTGGTTAATTGTCAAACATACAGCTGTATCTAAAGAATTCTGTATAATAGTATGAGCTTGACCCTGGGTACAATTAACAAGTGCAGAAGGCATTCTAACACCTGGTTTGAATGTACGATGTTCTATTATTCCTGTACCATTATTAAGGTCCGTCGGTAGAGTTACCTTGGTTTCAGATCGCGGTTCTAATTTAACTGTAATTTGGGGATTATACACAATAGGAATGTCAACATTACGAGTCCTTAATATCTGATTTTTCATGTCTATGTTAGCGTCAAGTTGTGATAATAGATCAGATCCTATAAGTCCATCATAGTCCTTGTCTACTTCATATATGTAAAAAGTGTGTGAATCTGAAGTTTTAAAGATTTCAGAGAGTGGGATGTAAATTGCCTCATCGTGTAAACTTCGACCATGTGTGCTTATTACTTCGAAAGGAACTGAAAACTTATACTGCTGAAAATATTCATTTGCCTTTTTAGGACTTATAAAAGAGCGAGAACTTCCTGTATCTATCATAAATTTTGAATTAATTTCTGGTAAATAAATGTAGGGAAGCTTTGCAAAATTTTCACAATTTAAATTTATTAATTCGGTGGATTCATGTCCGAGGCTATTTGATAAAAATTTTCATCTGTAATATCATTATTAACTTGATCTGCGACTTCCTGACCTTCATAAGTTTCGTTATAATAATTATCATCTGCGTCCTGAACATAATAACAATCATCATCCGTCTGAGGAGGTGAATATACTTGTAGCTCATTATGGTGAGCCTGATTACGAGCAGGTAATGCAGTGCGCATAGTAACATCAGTGTCCATTTTTGGATTCTTTTGCTGTACTGGTGGTATACCGAATTTAAACTGATGTTGAGGGTTAACAGGTGGTCTGTAGTATTGTTGGCCTTGGCCAAACGCTGGTCTATAACCTTGAGGAATTTGTGGGGTATTGAATCTGGGTTGAATATTCGGCGGTCCAAATTGCGGTCTTCTCTGATTATTATGATGTATGCCAAATTTGAACTGCTGATTACCAAAATTAGGTTGCTGTTGAACCTGCGGGCGGATTTGATTAGGTATACCAAATCTGAATCCCTGGTTCTGTTGAGGGTTCGAAGTAATAAATGGTTTAAGACCAAATTTCTCTACATAAGGGTTACTAGTGTTAGCTGAAGGCTGTGAAAATTGTTTTTGAACTAATGGTCTTAACATTCTATTACGTTGTTCATACTGAAATTTGAAGTTTACTTCTTCAAGGACAATGCTGAGGGCATCTTCAAGTGTATTAGTGCCCTTGAGCCTTACTATACGAATTAAATCCTCAGGTAAATTATAGAGAAATACGTTCAGTGCCATATTATCATATATAGTTATTTTACTTCGCCTAATATGATCATCTGTTAAAAGATTAACCTTCGCGAATAATGTGCTCTTAACCTGTTGTATACGGTTACAAAAATCTAAATAGGATTCGTTATTTTTAATCCTTAATGTTTCTAATTGAATAGCAATGCATTCTTCCGAACGCGGATCTCCGAAGTGTTGCGTTAAAACAGATTTTAATTCAGCCCAGGATTCTATATCTGGCCTCTCACTAATTAAGTGGGCCGCTTTACCGATTAATTTACTAGAAACTACATGAAAAACGTATAAATCCTGTGCTGGATTATTTTCCCTCCTATAACATCTTATAACATATTCACATTTTTTAATATATAAATTTAAAAGCCTTTCATCTCCATCAAACTTAGGGATAATTGACGATATTTCTTGTGGAATTAAAACAAGAGTTGTAGCCATTTCTACCATCTAACTTAAATACAATATAATATAAAATGTAGTATAACGTATTACCGATTTTAGTGCAATACAATTAAAATAAAATAATATTAAGTACTACGAGTAATTGCCGATTTCTGTGCAATTAATTAAAATTAAAATATCTAACTCTATATACGTAACTAATAAAACTAACTCTACGTATAATTGCCGATTTTTAGGCAATTAATTAAAATACAGTATGTAACACGATGTACGCTACGTGTAATTACCTATTTTCTGTGCAATTACCTTGAAAATCAGTTAACCAGTAATTAAGAGGTAATTTTGGACCTCTACAATCTAGTTTAATACAAATAAAAAGGAATAGATTATGGAAACAAGGAATAGTGAATTTGGACTACTCACAAGCCATCCATACTCCTCCAATGATGATCTCTTTGCACTCACTTGTCTTCGCCGCGCGTCCCGAAAACTTATTTCTTTGGTTCGAGGATACCGATCTACTTTTTCCGCGCTTTTCGCCCAAAACCCGATTTTTGAGTTTTTACGAATGGCAAGCAACACGGCCGTAGAATATACGGTATCCTACCGGCTGCGCCAGTTTTGCTTTGGGAGCTCGAGGGCGACTTTTTAAAAATTAAAAATTAATTATAAAATTATACAAGTGAGTTTATTGAAGGTTGACAAAGGAATGAATTAAATCTAAACTTAAATAACTACAGGGCAACATATCGCCCACCGAGAACATCTTATCTTATTCTAAGAATTCACTAGACGCACGGCTTTGGGCTAGACGCCTAGTCAGCGGATCTAGTGAATAGGACAGGGCCGGGCTCAGGTCGCATGACTATCCGTATCCGTGAACTTGAAAACAACTCCTATAGAAAAACACTATCAATATTTATTACTACTTATTATATCGGAATTAGATGATAAAAAGAAGTCGTGGTAGGAAATGTTGATGGAAAAATGGAAAAATAAGTGTGTAGTAGAAGTATTTAATAGTCATTAAATTTATTACTTAGATTTATGTAAAATAAACTTAAATACTACACAGAAGTGTATTATTCAATCTCATTACAAATATAATGAATGTAAAATGAGCACAAACATATCGTTTGATGTGAAGCACATGAGAGTTATTACGCACGGATACATTTTGTATTAACATAACATAATATGTTTTATACTCGTACGTTAATGACAAAATATTACTCAATTTACGACTCGTACTGAGCACTTAAGATACGATAATAACATGCAATTTAGACAACGGAGCAGTCGATGGGGCTTGAGAACTAGGGACAGGTTTAGAGACGTCTTCTACAACGCAGAAACTGCTCCACCTCCACCGCTACTAAATATTAGTATAATAATTTCCATGTCTAAGTTTCTAGAGATAACCATTTTACTGAAAATAAAATTATATTCATTTAGATGAGACAAAAAATTATAAACTACCCACGTATTATGAGGGACTAAAATTCTTGTAGACACGTTTGGTTAATGTTGCCAGAAAAATAATAAAAAATGTTATTATTTAGCTTTGCTATAATAGTAGTTGTGTGAAACAATAATGTTGCCATTTGGTAGAAAAAAAATATTAAAATTCTGTAAACTTTATTACGTGTTCCTCTCACCAAAGAGAGGAACACCAAACAACACTACACTACTTGACAGACTGTGACATAATCCTATCAGAATAAAAGTTATATACTATCTACATGTGGGTATACTCGAAATAAGATAAAGTGTCAGGAGGTGAGTGGTTCAGGTGTTGGATTCACGATCGATAAGGCGGATCACATACTATGGTACTGGAGCCAGATTCAAATTCGGTCAATCATTTCCTCTCGAATCAAAATTCGTATACTGCATAAGGAATATATATTATGATTACTCGTGGCCGACAGCTGCGATTCCGTGGGTGGGGCGAGCAGTGGCAGCCTCCCAAACATATAGAAAAAAAAAATTTTTTCAGTCATTTCCTCCCGTTAGAAAATTTATCGGATTATTGTTTACGTAGCATCTTGATGGAAAAATAAAGTCAGCTGACCATAACGTGGTGGAATATACGTCAGCTGGCTGCTTGACCATGTAACATTTTGATTTTTAATTGCAAAATCATAGTTACCATTTAAGTAGCTTTTTACAAACAGGAGTTTCGTGAGATAATGAACGGAGTTGAAGTCGAAAATATTTCACGTTTCGAACACATTTCCCCTCTAACTAAGCTAAAGGAGGGGGTAACGCCAGTAGTCCGATGAATGGGACTTGAACCTACAACCGCGGATCCAACGCCTCAACCACTGAGCTACTGACGATATGTGATTGTATGAGTTTTACATTTAGAAAGATACAGGCGTTTAAAATTATGATGATACGAGCAGATAAAACACTGAAAACTATGAAATTGGATTGGATTTCCATTGTGGGTCATAAAAGTACTCTCAAATTGCAAGTAGAGTCATAAAGTTGCAGAACTGTCTTACCGCTTGAGGTCTTCAGGTGAACGGAAACTAATTTGGATTTTAAAGATACTTCAAGTGACCTAATGGCGAAATTTCATAATAAGAAACGTTTTGCTAAAATACCATTGATAGCAACACCATTGATATATTAGTGTGTATGGATTAGAGTCAGTCTCTCTGGTATCGCGCAGTGTACATGGAAGTTAGTATTTTAGTGTGGTGGTTAAGGTCACCCTTCTTGAGGTCCACATAAGTTTACTTTATTATCTGCTGTAGTTAGTGTACCCAACACCTTAGTCGCAGACTAAGGCGCTGCCCCGCTTGCATGTGTATACGGATTGCTGTACAGTGATGGCTATCATTCCTCTCTCATTATATAACACTAAGAAAACTTTATTAAAATTTAAAGTATACTTAATAATAATTTCACCGTAAGATGGATAAAATCTGAAAGAATAAAACTTTGACTAAGTTCAAGAGTTGAAAGTTCGAGGAGGTAGGAGAGGATTTTATGAAAGTCCTGTATTCGGAAATTGAAAGTTTAAAGGTGTAACGACATCGCACAACTTTTATATTAAACATTCAGAAACTTTTAAAAGTATTAAAACTAAGAAGGATTTTCAATTAAATTTTAAAGAACTTGCTATACATGTACTTACAGAATAGTCGATTTTCATATTTTTAGGGTTACGTATCTTAAAAAAAAATGAGCTTTTATAGGATCTCTTCGTTATTTGTTTGTCTGTCAAGACCCTTTTTCTTAGAATCGCATGTAGGTATCAAGTTGAAACTAATATTATATATTTGGCCGAACTTTTATAGTCTGGTGGCTCCTGAAGTCCTATAAAAGCTGACATTTGTATTGCCCTAATCTATCACTGATTATAAACAGTAAATCAACGAAGAAAAAAGATAAAGATGTAAGATGAAGTGGTGTATGAATAAAGACACCTCCATGTGCAAAAAATACACAAAAAAAGGATTAAAATAAGTTTATAAGCAATTTACAAAAGGAAGTGAAATCCCACCAAAAATAAATTTCATGTAAAATGTATCCAAGACTACGAATAATAAGACATATTATTATTTGTAGATCCAAGACGGATAATTCTGGCGCTGTCATAAAGTGATCAGATCTCATATAGAGCCAAGCTTCTAACTCTACACGACCTCCCTACCGACCTCTACAAGCTCTAGACCTTAGTAAATGTATGTGGCTTGGCCGTTTCGTTCCTACAAGAACTGTTGTTTAATAGAATATTAACAAATATATTTTAAGGCCAGAAATCCCTTTAATATTTTCAAAAAAATCATTATTTTTTTTTACCTATTTCGAAAGTATAATACGTAAACAATATACTGACCATATGAAAACCCGTAATAATGAATATTTGCGGAGATATCGCATACAGTCATCCCCCTATAATACGGTAGATTCGTTCCGCGTTGTAGGTGTATTTTCATATAACGCGTTATGTACAAATGATTCACGTTTAACATTTGTCGTCGGAGGGTTTAAATCGAATATTAAGAAAAAACTATGTTATTTACGAAATATGCGCGTTTTATTAAAATCAAACTAAAAACATTTCAAATAAAAACCTAATGCATATGTAACTAAAAACAGGTAATTTAATAATGCAAAAGTTCGTGAAATTAATTATGAACTATACAAAACATGATAATAAGATTTGTCCAGAGATGCTTTGCTGAAAAAGTCCTTAGAAGGCCATTCCCAAAATGCAAATGAAAGCTTCAATTCGACGATCTGGCGAAAGTATCCAAAACATTTGCATTCTGGCTTAAAAATTGTTGAAATTTCGGCCTACATCGCTGCTGGTATATTCAATGATGGCTTCTCTTCGATCTTGAGGCTTATGAACGCGTTGGACATAGTTCTTGGCACTAACTGCAAAGTTTTCGCCGAAACTTCTGATGAGGCGCGAATTGTACGGCAAAAGAGGCTGAGTCTTTCCGAGATGAAAAAAGCTCGTACCGCCAAAAAAAAAACAGCTGGTGAAAGATAATCAGCTTTTCAAGGAAGAAGAAGGTTTGCTGTATGCGCCTGGAATTGCTGATTAATCGGTAAGTTATTACAATTAATAGTTTTCACACGTAGAAACTTTAAACGCGATTATCTCGAAACTACATTTTCAAAAACTGTTCGTGTTGTAGCTCAAAAAGTTATCGACCGATTTTGATGAAATTTAGGTAGATTACTCTCAGTAATATTATCGGAAGGATATACCTAAAGTTTGAAAAGTAGCGTTTATATAAATATTTTTTTTGGGGTTAAATAAGTAGAAAAAACGGTCGAAAATTCGAGCTTTACAGTAAAAAGGCTCCCAAATTTTCAATTTTATACTGCATCATCATTTTTTAGGTACGAGTATATCCTTCCCCTTAATATGTCAGTAAACGAAAGACATTTGTTAAATCTTTTTCAGATCAACAGCAAAAGAGTGACAACTGCAGCACTTTTCGATGTCACTGAAAACAGACGTCCGAAGATCCTTAATAACGCCGCCATTTTATTGGTCATGGCAAAAAAAAAATTTTTTTTTCAAAACTTTAATGTTATATTAAAATTATGTCAAAATTTGAAAATGATATTTTACTTCCTCTAAAAAAAATCTTGAAAAATACCTATTTTTCACGCTTTTAAAGGGATTGCTGGCCTTTATGAATTCAGAATTCTAAAAATTAGTAAACCCATTATATTCTAAGCCTTACGGGAATTTTATGTTTTTTATTCCCATAACGCCACGGTGAGTAGTAATATAAATTAATTCCTATTGTTGACTCTGCATGAATGAATTCATTGTTCGCTAAGTTTGAAATAAAATTCCGCAACAAATCAACCCTCCTTTGTTCAAATTAAAAACAATACTCTGTTACTGTTTTGTAACCATTTTGCTTAATTTAGCTCATGGGACTTGTTATGCTATATATAGCGCATATATCCTACTAATATTATAAATGCGAAAGTTTGTATGAATGTATGTTTGTTACTCTTTCACGCAAAAACTACTGAATGGATTTTAATGAAACTTTACAATAATATAGCTTACACATCAGAATAACATATAGGCTATAACTTATAATCATATAGAGTGAATTATCCATAATATAGCGGGTGAAACCACCGGGTTATTCTATATATAGAGTTAAAGGCCCTTTTTCCTGTCCTTTTAGGAACGTTCTCGTTTCTCATTTCGTCTCTTTTGTGGAACTCTCTTCCTCAAAATGTTAGGTGTGTTAGTAATATTGATAGTTTCAAAAGTGCTGTAAAAGAATATTATTTTTCCCAAAAAAAATAATATTTATTATTATTATAATTTTTTTGGATGTATTTTCGATATGTAATAGTGTATTATTAAGGTAATATACCGTATTGTATCTATATATAAGTATATTATTTATGTATGTGTATGTAAACTATAGTTAGTATTATTAGTATATATAGTGTATGTATTATATATTTATATATATATGTCGGATAATAAAATAAGGATATAGTTGGATGGCCTATCTCAAAAGCTATACGGGCGCAACACGGTCAAGATACAACTAGTCGTTACGATCTCGCACTTTTCTGACAGGAACCCAAGTAGTGCCTTGGTATTGTGACCAAGGTGTAGGCTTGAGGAATTCCTTTATTCGATCGAGACACTCACCTCCACTGCTTAGTTTCACTGTTTAATCCTAAGATTAGACTAACATTAATCTAACCTAACACAAGACTAATCTAACCTTAGGCTAACCTAAACCTAACTCACGCCTCCGATATATATATATATATATATAATGTAAGCAAGTGCACCACCTACCATATTTCTGTGGATTGATATCCTAGCATCTTGGTTGCCTGTTGGCTTTGTTGTTTTGTATAACAGACTATGTAAAGATGGCTTTTGATATTGAGTTTCTGGCCGGCTCTTCTCAACAGAAAACTGCTTTCCGAGCTGGTGGTAGCTTCAGACAAACTGACTGACCGACCAATTTTTGACGTATCAAAAGTACTTTTAAAAAAAGTCTAGTTGAAATAAATAATTTTGATTTGATTTGATTTGTTGTGCGTCATTACTTTATTCATTCATCTTGTTGTATGTATGTTTTATGGTGTACAATAAAGTGTATTTGTTGTTGTTTCTTTACATTTTTGTTTTAAGTGTCTATAGATTGAATTAGGTTTAAGTATCAAGAAAATTTCGGAAAGATTCTAGAAAATTATTTAACTTCGAGACATCTTAACGATCTTTCTTTTTAATATCTTTTAAATAGTTTGCGTTGCCTACAAACAGTAGCTTTCTATCAGTAAATTAGTCATTAAAAATTATTTTATGAACACTTAAGAGTCTTTGATTGACCCACACAGGCCCAACAGTTTAAAACTGCTGATACCATAGATCAGAGGCAGTCTGACAACAAATTGTATTAAATATTATCTATCGTAGTGTTTTAGGTATCGAGGTGAAGCAGTGGAAATGAATTTTTATGCTTCGTAGATGGGCCCTGTAACTAGCGCCTGGGTCATAATCCCCAGACACTATTATTTCTTGTCCTAACAATACGATAATAAAGTATTAATAAATATTAGAACAATAGTTTCTAAGTACAACAAGCTATCTAGCTAAGTATATGAGAGAGATATAATACCCATTACTGTACAGCAATACGTATACAGATGCTATTTATACGGAGTCGAACAGTGTCTGGGGCTTGAGACCCAGGTGCAGGTGTAAAGAGCTCTTTCATAATACATTAACTCTTACCTCCACCACTCGACCTCGCCAACTACAATTGTTAATAAAGTAAACTACGTGGACCTCGAGAAGGGTGACCTTAATCACGTCACTATAACACTAACTTCCATGTTCACTGCACGAAAACACCAGAGAGACTGAGACTAATCTATCGCACTAAAGGTTATATATTGTTTTCACGACAGATTCTTGTCTAGATGAAGAGAGAGGGAGAGAACTAATCGTCGTAAAAAAATATCGCTTTTAGCATAAAAACCAGCTCAGCTATGAGGAATAAAATAATTGTGAACAAATACCAGCAGCTTGGTATTCACAAAGAGAAATATTTTGTATATTGTTGAGCGTATTTTAAAGGAGAGCAAAAGAAACGCCAATTAAATAACAAATGAGGTTCGAGAATTTTATTACGAAATCCTTAATTGTCCTCTTTACTCTAATTGAAAACGGGGATATTGTACTAAATATTTTGTGTAAATACTTTTTTTAGTACTTAGAAACTGAGTCTATATCGGCGTGGTCAATATTTAATATCACTTTGTGTCAATACAACACTAAATAGCCTTTGATTGGCTGACAAGTCCAAATGGTTTTGAATTGAATCAGGCGTTACTTTGCGGAAATTCATGATTTAAAAGGAATCAAAAGGTTACCTTAGCAAGTGACGCTTGTAGAGTCAACACCTCCTGAAGATGCTTCGATTACGGAGCGAAACGTACGTCGATTGTCGATCGCGATCTACTTGTGTGGTGTGTACTGGTTCGGGTTCGCGCGTTACACTTTTCTGTGAATGGTGTGCTCTTCCGGATTGTGCCGTACGAGTCTGGTTGTAAGATCGTCGAGCTACCTACTTGTGTGGTGTGTCTTGGTTCGAGTTCGCGCGTCTCACTTTTATGTGGGCAGGGTGCTCTTCTGGGTTGTACCATACTGGTTGTTCAGATTGCCGCGGGTTATAGCAAGGTAACCTTTTGATTCCTTCCAAATGGTTTGTTTTCCCCCTCACCGATACTGAGCAGATATATTCCAACTATTTCTCCTACCAAAATACCAATCTAACATTTTTTTAAAGCGATAATTTTCACGGCTTTGATCATTGACGCACTATCACCGTACGCGAAATGTAGCATATTTTTCAATGCCCTATTTACGTAGGCGTAGTTCTGAGATTGGCTATATAGTTTTATATAGTGGATATATAGTTATATAGGCGACACAAAGTGATAAAACAAAATGTCGAAAAAGGACGAAACAAGAAAATAATTATGATAGAAATCCAGAAATTCATAGGTACAGAAATGGTCAAGGTCACGAATTTATTGACACCTCATTCATTAAAATTGGTTCAGAAGTTAAGGCACTACAGTGGAACATACAAACATACATAATATATACACTGCCAAAATCGGGGATATTGTATACACGTTACCCTTCCTTTGAGCTTCGCCTTAGTCGGCTAAAATAACTATAACGCAATAAGGAGATAGAGATACAGATAAAAGTATATGTATTCATGGGATAAGCCCCGGCGTACGCATAACAAATTTCATAGGTAAGAAAACAGCAACGTGAGTGTATTTCGTGAACGTATCAAATAAAATTTTACTGCTGCAAACTGTACGAGCCCGAGCCATAGACAAATTTAGTTTTCTCCCTTTCTCCTATATGCATAAACAGATACGTGTGCTTGTTTTCTTTGTTATTATATTTTAGATAATATTGTCTGTGATGAGATGGGTTGGAAGACTATTTTTCTCATTTTTGGCTGACCTAGCGTCTCAAAGGACATCAGAATATGTTAAATGTCAGAACAGATAGACGATTTGGATGAATTAATAATTGAATCTTATGATTCCGTAGTTTTTGAACAGGATCCCAGGCAGTGCCTTGGACTTGCGACCAAGGTGTGGCTTAAGGATATCCTTTAAATTATCATAACATTCACCTCCACTGCCTGATCTCACTGTTTATCTTAGGTTAGGTTAACATAAGGCTAACCTAACCTAAGGCTAACCTAAGGTTGTGTTAACACATCTAAATATAATGTAAGGACTAACAACAAGTTCTCTTTCTAATTATTTTTTTTTACTGACTTCCTCCTCTCCTTTAAGGAAAGTATTCCGTTGAGCCAGTAACAAAATAAATGCAGATTAAATGAGAAAAAATATTTTTAGTCTACATCAGTATTCTGATTTAGCTGGAAAAAATCTTAATCTTAAACAGTAAATATATTTAGCATACTCTCTTTTAATCCAAAAAATGAATGCAGAGGAATTAAACTAACCATTTAATACAAAAACTACTAACCACTTGCACTACTATTTTCAATATTCATTATATGAAATTTCTTTTCAAGCTATGTCTGATCCATCTGGAGTAATCGGGTTATAAGTTGTAAATGTAAAAGGCGTAATAAAAAAAATTTGAAGAATAAGAACAGTGTTGCTAACTGTATTGTTAAACACAATCCTCTATAGTAATTATAAAATTCTTGAGCAAAAGCAAACCACAAGAAAACAAACAGGATAAAAGCATAAAATTTATAACACCACATTTAATTATCCCCTCGACTTAATTAGAGAACTGGGATAATGTTAAAAGCATTCTCATTCACTCCGCCATTGTTGTTTCCTTCGTTTTTATATTTAAAAAAATATGCTTGATTGTATGGTTTTTAATGGAGCTGTCAAATTATTTCACGTGGAAAAATGTTTCTGACGTATTGTAATTTTACGGTACCCTCTCTTTATTTGGAGCTGGCATATATATTTTAAGGAAAATGACCCTAAGGACCAAAATAGTTAGGTTTAAAATTCATAATTTAGACGCTCGGGGTTTGATTCTCACAATGAATTTTGAACCTTAATATATCGGGGCGTAAGTTAGGATTAGATTAACTAGACTTTATGTTTAAACACAGAGCCTGGGCAGTAGAGGTGAGTGTTTCGATATTCTGATTGATTTGAAGATCAGTGTAAAAAAATTGTTTTTATTATATATTTTGTAGTATAACTTTATTAAAGAAAAAAACACAAAGTGCTCACTCGGTTGATGTCATTGAAATAGCTCATTATTAAACTCTGAAATAATTAACTATAAAATACGAGTGTCTAAGTTCTGGAAATACATCCGATACTATTTACTATTTACCTGGAAAATTAATTAAACTTCTCAAAGAAGATCCTCGAAGTAGTTTAAAGTTTCATCTGTAGTTAGATGAGCTCTCATTGCCAGTTGCCGGTGCTGAGTAACAGCTACTGTTTTTATAAAACATCTACACTTTTATTTATATATACTAATTATATCACTATAAATCATTTTCTTTCCTCCTCTCTCTCCTCTCTTTCGGAAAATATTTTTAAGAATTATCTATTACCGTGTGTAATTGTTAGTGATTTTTTTAACTGATAATTTTTAATTTCATTGTATCGGAGGAAAAAATTGAAGCAGCTGAAGTTAGTAAAATTTAATTAAATGTTATGTCATACAACATGACTAAGATAATTTCTTTTGCAGTCAATACTTATACAAGATAATAACCGATTGTCTCATTAAACACTTAACGTAAATTAAAAATTTTAAAAATAAATAAAGATAAATTTAATTGTGACCATAAATGTGAAAAGGTGCAGCAACTTTTAGAAATATCAGATTGTAAAGTACTTACACAAACAGAAATGATATGATCATGACGATATTTTCCAAAAAAATATAGCATTTTACTCACTTGTGATGTCACATGTCTATAGTAACAACAATTATTTAGAGTTGAATATGAGTTTACTAATTTTTACATCTCATTTTATTAAATAACAATAAACAATACATCTCATTTTATGAAATAAACCGGTCTAGATTCTAGATCTATAACTACTAATAAAGATAACACGGAAATCACACGCATAGTAAATTATACATTTTTTTGTTAATTAAAGAAAACACAGAAACTTCACGCATAGTAAATTCCATAATTATGTGCTTATTAATTAAAGAAAACACAGAAACTAGATGCATATTAAATTCCATAATTATGTGCTTATTAATTAAAGAAAACACAGAAACTACATGCATAGTAAATTCCATAATTATGTGCTTATTAATTAAAGAAAACACAGAAACTAGATGCATATTAAATTCCATAATTATGTGCTTACTAATTAAAGAAAACACAGAAATTACATCCATATTAAATTCCATAATTATGTGCTTATTAATTAAAGAAAACACAGAAACTACATGCATATTAAATTCCATAATTATGTGCTTATTAATTAAAGAAAACACAGAAACTACATGCATAGTAAATTCCATAATTATGTGCTTATTAATTAAAGAAAACACAGAAACAACATGCATAGTAAATTCCATAATTATGTGCTTATTAATTAAAGAAAACACAGAAACTACATGCATAGTAAATTCCATAATTATGTGCTTATTAATTAAAGAAAACACAGAAACTACATGCATAGTAAATTCCATAATTATGTGCTTATTAATTAAAGAAAACACAGAAACTAGATGCATATTAAATTCCATAATTATGTGCTTATTAATTAAAGAAAACACAGAAATTACATCCATATTAAATTCCATAATTATGTGCTTATTAATTAAAGAAAACACAGAAACTACATGCGTATTAAATTCCATAATTATGTGCTTATTAATTAAAGAAAACACAGAAACTACATGCATAGTAAATTCCATAATTATGTGCTTATTAATTAAAGAAAACACAGAAACTACATGCATAGTAATTTCCATAATTATGTGTTCATTAATTAAAGAAAACACAGAAACTACATGCATAGTAATTTCCATAATTATGTGTTCATTAATTAAAGAAAACACAGAAACTACATGCATATTAAATTCCATAATTATGTGCTTATTAATTAAAGAAAACACAGAAACTACATGCATAGTAAATTTCATAATTATGTGCTTATTAATTAAAGAAAACACAGAAACTACATGCATATTAAATTCCATAATTATGTGCTTATTAATTAAAGAAAACACAGAAACTACATGCATAGTAAATTCCATAATTATGTGCTTATTAATTAAAGAAAACACAGAAATTACATGCATATTAAATTCCATAATTATGTGCTTATTAATTAAAGAAAACACAGAAACTAGATGCATATTAAATTCCATAATTATGTGCTTTTTAATTAAAGAAAACACAGAAATTACATGCATAGTAAATTCCATAATTATGTGCTTATTAATTAAAGAAAACACAGAAACTAGATGCATATTAAATTCCATAATTATGTGCTTATTAATTAAAGAAAACACAGAAACTACATGCATAGTAAATTCCATAATTATGTGCTTATTAATTAAAGAAAACACAGAAACTACATGCATATTAAATTCCATAATTATGTGCTTATTAATTAAAGAAAACACAGAAACTACATGCATAGTAAATTCCATAATTATGTGCTTATTAATTAAAGAAAACACAGAAACCACATGCATATTAAATTCCATAATTATGTGCTTATTAATTAAAGAAAACACAGAAACTAGATGCATAGTAAATTCCATAATTATGTGATTATTAATTTTAAAAAACACAGAAACTACATGCATAGTAAATTCCATAATTATGTGCTTATTAATTAAAGAAAACACAGAAACTAGATGCATAGTAAATTCCATAATTATGTGATTATTAATTTTAAAAAACACAGAAACTACATGCATAGTAAATTCCATAATTATGTGCTTATTAATTAAAGAAAACACAGAAACTACATGCATAGTAAATTCCATAATTATGTGCTTATTAATTAAAGAAAACACAGAAATTACATGCATATTAAATTCCATAATTATGTGCTTATTAATTAAAGAAAACACAGAAACTAGATGCATATTAAATTCCATAATTATGTGCTTTTTAATTAAAGAAAACACAGAAATTACATGCATAGTAAATTCCATAATTATGTGCTTATTAATTAAAGAAAACACAGAAACTAGATGCATATTAAATTCCATAATTATGTGCTTATTAATTAAAGAAAACACAGAAACTACATGCATAGTAAATTCCATAATTATGTGCTTATTAATTAAAGAAAACACAGAAACTACATGCATAGTAATTTCCATAATTATGTGTTCATTAATTAAAGAAAACACAGAAATTACATGCATATTAAATTCCATAATTATGTGCTTATTAATTAAAAAAAACACAGAAACTACATGCATACTAAATTCCATAATTATGTGCTTATTAATTAAAGAAAACACAGAAACTACATGCATAGTAATTTCCATAATTATGTGCTTATTAATTAAAGAAAACACAGAAACTCCATGCATAGTAAATTCCATAATTATGTGCTTATTAATTAAAGAAAACACAGAAACTAGATGCATATTAAATTCCATAATTATGTGCTTTTTAATTAAAGAAAACACAGAAACTACATGCATAGTAAATTCCATAATTATGTGCTTATTAATTAAAGAAAACACAGAAACTAGATGCATATTAAATTCCATAATTATGTGCTTATTAATTAAAGAAAACACAGAAACTACATGCATAGTAAATTCCATAATTATGTGCTTATTAATTAAAGAAAACACAGAAACTACATGCATAGTAATTTCCATAATTATGTGCTTTTTAATTAAAGAAAACACAGAAACTACATGCATAGTAAATTCCATAATTATGTGCTTATTAATTAAAGAAAACACAGAAACTAGATGCATATTAAATTCCATAATTATGTGCTTATTAATTAAAAAAAACACAGAAACTACATGCATAGTAAATTTCATAATTATGTGCTTATTAATTAAAGAAAACACAGAAACTACATGCATAGTAATTTCCATAATTATGTGTTCATTAATTAAAGAAAACACAGAAATTACATGCATATTAAATTCCATAATTATGTGCTTATTAATTAAATAAAACACAGAAACTACATGCATAGTAAATTCCATAATTATGTGCTTATTAATTAAAGAAAACACAGAAACTACATGCATAGTAAATTCCATAATTATGTGCTTATTAATTAAAGAAAACACAGAAACTACATGCATAGTAATTTCCAAAATTATGTGCTTATTAATTAAAGAAAACACAGAAACTACATGCATAGTAATTTCCAAAATTATGTGCTTATTAATTAAAGAAAACACTGAAACTAGGTGCATATTAAATTCCATAATTATGTGCTTATTAATTAAAGAAAACACAGAAATTACATGCATAGTAAACTCCATAATTCTGTGTTTATTAATTAAAGTTACATGCATAGTAAACTCCATAATTCTGTGTGTGTTTATTAATTAAAGAAAACACAGAAACCACATGCATAGTGAATTCCACGTTTCGGTGTTTGTTAATTAAACAAAACACAGAACTTCACGCATAATGAAATGCATGTTGTTCTGTTTGCTAATCTAGGTAAAGAATCTTTTCCTTAATTTAAATGTAACTTTCCATGTCAGATAATCCCATAAAGCGATATCACCTGTACCTTAACCATAAGTAGTAGTTAAAACCCCATCGTGAATGAAACTACGCTACGTAATGGCCGATGCGGTTAATGATACGACTCTCTCTTTATTGTTTTACTTTTAATATCTCTTTGTGTTAACATAATATTACTTTAAGTAAACGTAACTGCGGGATTATAAATAGCTAAATGATCTTGAAAATGTTCTTTTTTGGCTAAAATGTCTGAGGTTCATTTTTTTCAAATTTATCATAGAAATAAAAAATAACTTTTTATATCAGTTTATATAGCCATGTTCAGCAAATATTGAACAAGAAGGTTTTCGTTTATTTGGTTTTTAAGTTTAAGACATTTCAGAGCGGATATTACGAACCAAGCTTTTTTTGGGAGTTTGAATTACTTTTGTACATAGGATCATTTTTTTCAAATTTATCATACAAATTAAAATTGAAGCTAAAGTTTGTATAGTTAGTTTCAGCAAGTTTTGAATAAGTATGTTTTTTTATTGGTATTTTAGGGATTTTTGAACCAAGCATATATAGGTAATAAGAATAATAATAGTCGTCCTAGCTTATATAACTTGGTGCCAACTTGTGAGAATATGTAGATAACACTAAGCGAATGTATAATCTTTAGAGAACTATTCGGAACTGTTCCTTGTATTTCCAGCGCTAAATGAAATGCAACATGAAATGTTCGTCTCTGGTTAAATACTGGTTTGCCTCGAGAGCCTTGGCTTCATTACTTTAACATTCCGAGAGTTTCAACTGAAACTTAACAATTTTTGAGTAAAAAAATATTTTGATATTATTTTATGGGTTCAGTGTGAAATTTAAGTAAATATCAAAATATTTTCTATACCTATTTCCATTATATTATTTTCTCAACTATATAATATAGATACGATGAAATTCTGTAATGAGTATTAATATAATTCAGTTATAAGAAATTTGTATATTATCGGCACTAGACACACGTCCCATTACCAGCTCTGCCCGCACCCAAGTGCCGAGCGATCGGACTTGACCCTATATTATATAATGACTTATTCAGTGTACCCTCTCTGTGTATTTATGCATACCCACTTTATCAACACACGCCTTCTTTAAAGCGCCATCTGGTGGGCGGCGTCTGTATTTCCGAGTACGTATGACCCGAATGCTTTTAAGCAAGAGTTAACAGGCTTCTGGGTGAGCTTGCTCCATCTTCGACCTCGTCGCTGCCCTTGAGCTAGACTGAGGTCAAGAGTAAGCTCATTTTATAATTAAAAAAAAAAGTTACAACGATGTAGCCTAAAATCAAATTTACAGATACACAGCAACAGATAAACATCAGTTTTTATTTATTTATAAATAAATATTGTACAAAAAGTCGCGATATCTAACGTGTTTACTTTATTGGTCTACTCCCAATCCCTTTAGTGTAGTTTACGTGTTCTGCTTATGAAAAAAATACAAAGTAACTAGGTCTAGTTTTTATTGCAAGCTTTAAATGAGCTTTAAAGAAAATCCCGTACACTTTATAACCACTTTAGTAGAGTGAATAAAAATAAAATCCCACATTAAAAAGCTATCCCACGCTTGCAGCTCTACAGTCTACTCTATACCCGGTAATGTTAGTAATAGTGTCCGGTAACTGGTTGCAGATGAATTTAACTTTGTATATGTATGCAGCAGCCATAGTTCGTAATAACTGATTAGTAAAATTATAACCACTTTGTAATTTCTAGGTATTTCATTTCGAAGGTTTTTTTAAAGGAAATAACTTACCCTCAACTGTTAGCAACACTGTTTATAAAGTAGCAGTAGCGGGTAGATTTTATATTATTTCAAGTATACTGACGTGAAGACGATATATAACCTTTATTACGATAGATTAGTCTCACTCTCTCTGGTGTTTTCGTGCAGTGAACATCTTCCATGTTCATCTCGGATCTCGGATGACCTTAATCACGACACTATTAGTGTTATAGTGTCGTGATTAAGGTCATCCGAGGTCCACGTAATTTTACTTTATTATCTATTGTAGTTTGCGAGGTCGAGTGGTGGAGGTGAGAGTTAATATATTATGAAAGAGCTCTTTAAACCTGCTCCTGGGTCTCAAGCCCCAGGCACCGCTCGCCTCAGTCTAAATTGCATGTGTATACGTATTGCTGTACAGTAATGGGTATCATATTTCTCTCCATATCTATAGCACAACTATCAACTAATAACTTACCCCCTCTTCGCTCCGGTTTTGATATACTACTCATTATCATTACAACCCATTAATGGCCCACTGCTGAGCCGCGTCTCTTCCTCAGATTGACTAGGGGGTTACCCCATAGTCCATCACACTGGCCTAGTGCGGGTTGGCATACTTCACACACCAAAGAGAACTTTCAGGAGTGCAGGTACACGTAAAGTGTTTCTTCTACCGTTATAGTAAGTGATATTTAGTTGCTTAAAACAAACATAACTCAGAAAAGTCAGAGGTGTGTGCCTATGTAGTGGACTCGAACCTCCGGAGTAAGACACCAATGTCTCAACCACTGAGGTAACACTGCGTCCGTTACTATTACCAAATCGCTCTACGACTGATCCATTTTAATCCACGACGCTAAAACGAGTAGGTGTTATAAGTTTAACATGTGTATCTGCATGTCTGTATATGGAACCGCAGCGCCCAAGACAATGGACCGATTTTGATGCGTTTTTATTTGTTGGAATCCAGGTGGTCCTTAGCTATGATTAGTGAAGTTCTCGTCAGCCACTTGTAGTCGTTTTCAACCGACTTCCAAAAAAAAGGAGGTTATCAATTCGGTTGTATTTTTTTTTAAAACTCTCTTTTAAACAAACCTTGTCCTGACAATAACGAACACGAGAAAAATTATTATCCTATTTGGTGTAGTCGTTTTGAAGTTATGCGCGTACATATGTCGGAAATTAGAATACAGAAGGAGTAGAGGATAGATGTAGAATTTATAATCTTTCAATAGGGATGTTATGTGCACAATAGATGGCCTATCTTGAAAGCTACTGGCGCAATAACGTCAAGATATCACTAAACTTTATGAACACTTACTATTCTAACAGAAACCCAAGCAGTACCTTGGACTCGAAAAAATAAAAGATCTTTTCAAGTAATTACAACACATGCCTCCACAGTCCAGGTTTTCGGTTTAAACCTAAGGTTAAACTCACATAAAACTAACCTAACAAAAGGCTAACGTAACCTAACTTAAACTTCCGACATATATAAATATTTTATTCTCTTGCAATTTAATTATCCCTAAGGAACTAAGAATATAAAGTATTTCCGGGATATAAAGTAGCCCGTGTGTTAATCCATGTTAAAAAGAATCTTAGTACCAAATTTCATCTAAATCCGTCAGCCGTTCTTGTGTGTTTGAGCAACAAACATCCAAATACATACAAAATATTTCTCATTTCCTCGTCCCAAAACACATCTAAGCCAGTCTTGATGAATCTACTGAAAATTTAACGGCAAGCAAATAACTTATGTAAGGATTCATTCTCACGGTGGAAACGTAATGGCTGTAACCTTTGTTATATTAAAAATGTCATAACATAACAAGCAAGGAATGATGCCCATTACTGTAAGCAATATCTATAGTGTATACACATGCGAGCCGTGCAGCGCTTTGGACTGCGACCAAGGTGTAGGGTTAAAAGCTTTTCATATAATTACAACGCTCTCCTTTGCTGCCCGGAAACTAACTACAGTAGATAATAAAGTAAATTTACATGGACCTCAAGAAGGGTGACCTTATCCACGACACACAATACTAACTTCCATGTACTAAAGGTTATATATTGTCTACACTTGAGTATACTAGAAATAATATAAAAGGAACTACCCATGAACACTAATTTATAAACGGTGTTGCTAACAAAAAGTTCATTCATCACAAGCAAAGAGCACTTTATTCCGTAAAAAACAGATCCTCTGGGATAAAATAAACAGGCATAAATATTTCTTTTTTTTTTTTTTTTTTTTTTTTTTATTTTGGTAGACAAACAGTGGACACATACAATATTTTTTGATTAATATAAGTGATAATTATGTAAACAATTATGCCACCAGCATCACTTACCACAGTTTATTTTTTTTTTTTTTACAATATATAAACATAAAATTAACGGAAGACTAACTTATAACTAATACTACAAACATACAAACATAATCCGTTTTTTATACTTGATGTAAAGTTCATATATAAAGTTCATATTTCATAAGTTGAAAAGAGTTAGCAACGACACTTAAATCATTAAAAAAAAACTATTAAAAAAACAAGTAGAGGTTTTGTGTGAATTTTTTTATTGACTTTAACGTGTAATGTGTAGTATAGCTCCCGTATAGATAATAAAAGTGTATAAAAATGTAGTGAATTAACGTGAACTCGACCTAAGCTCACGAAGGGGTAAGATGGCAAAATCGCATAAATTTCAACGGTTGATTGAGGATCCTTCCGTCTCAATTGTACGTTGAAGTACTTCTACTTGTTGTAAGATAAAGATGTGGTATTTAATAACATTTTATTGAGAAAAAATTATTATAGTTAGCAACACCGTTAAAAACTTTATATTCACGCATAACAATAAAACACACATAAAACAGAAACCAATATTAAACATTAACTCTAAGTCTTAGTAATGGACACACAGCATCACCACAACCTACCTCAGTTCATCGAAACAGAAGTATATAATGTTGGAATAAAATAACAGGTACTACCCGCGAATATCAAGCTATCAACGATGTTGCTAACTCACATTATTGACACTTTTTTTAAATACATCAAATGTGTAACAGCAAAGATTTAACTTCAAAGTGAAAACAATAAAACAATAGAGCTTACGCGTAACATATTGGCTAATGTACCGTTAAAGCATGAACGTGTGCACAACCCCTTATGATGTTATAATATGAACTAGCGAACTGGCTTCACTACACGTTCGCTATAATACTGCCTTACTATCGTTATGTATATTAATATATTCTAGATCACAACGACTTAAAGCTAGAAAAATCTTTATAACTCATCAGTCTAAAACAAATCTTGACTATAACTCATCACTCAACCGTTTATCACTATGTATGTATATATATGTCGGGGATTTTAAAACGATGTGAAAGGAAATGGAAGCAGGAAGATTATGGTATTGAATGGAATATTGGGTAAACGCAATGAAGATACTTCTACTGAACCCATAAATGATCAAATATGATCTCTAACAATTACGAGAGAAACCTAAGCAGTGCCTTGGACTTGTGACCAAGGTGTAGGCTTAAGGACGTCCTTTAAATAATCATAACACTCGCCTCCACTGCTCAGGCTCTCTGTTTAAACCCAAGGTTAAACGCACATAAACCGAATCTAACACAAGGCTAACCTAACCTAAGGCTAACCTAACCTAACATTGTGTTTACTTAACCACGTAGCAATTACATTGTAAGGACTTACGTGACCTTAGTTGGACAGCACTTCCACACTAGACTGCACTTGACACTATCACTATCACTAGCACTACTTAGATGATGTTCACTTCTTGAGAGACCGCGCACGACTAAGACTTCAGTTAGACTGTCGATCGCATATAAAGGGTCGAGGGTAGAGACTGTCAAAACAACGGAAGTGACTACTACCCCACTCCAACGCCATAGACAACGATAACGATTCGATTAATCGATAATCTTTTACTATGCTCCGACATATACGAGTATATGTATAAAACAAAGTCGCTTTCTCTGTCCCTATATCCCTATGTATGCTTAAATCTGTAAAACTACGCAACGGATTTTGATGCGGTTTTTTTATTAGATAGAGTATTTTAAGAGGAAGGTTTATATGTATAATACATACATAATATAGTAGAGAAACACTGATAATTTTACAGGTTTCTAATGCGATGTCGTCAAACACATAATTCTGCGCTTACATTGCAAACGCTGGCTAGATAGATAGATAGAACAAAATAATCTACTACAGTATTATCCACCTTAAAAAGGGCTACAAAAAAGTCTGCGATGCTATATGTCTATCTCTTAAGGATAACTCACAATAACCATTTTTTATCCTTTACTTTTTACGAGAAATAATGGCTTAGTTATGAAGTGATTTTAAACAATACAGCATTAATCCTTATCCAATTAGGTACCTTAAGTACATTGTGCATTTAATATAGATCAATATGGCCCTTTACAGCATGGAATAAAAATGAATATTTTCGAAGATATTACAGATTTAAAATGCAGGGACACAGTGGTTACGGCTAAGTACACGTGTTAAATTGTACCCGGGCGAAGCCGGGGCGGGTCGACTAGTTAAAATTATATAATAGACTTTTTAATCATATCAACACTGCAGATATTTTAATGATAGTTTGCGAAAATTTAAAAGAAATCTGTCAATTAATAGTTTTTTATTCAAATAGTCCTTTTTTTGTAATTTTGTTTAGAAAGTATACATTTAAGTTATAAATAAATTCACATAATTTTTGTATCAATTTTTGTTAATATTTAATTCGTTCTTAAGATCTATTATATTGTTATACTAGTTGGCTGCTCTTGCTTCGCTCCGGGTATTTAAAGCAATATTATAATTGATGTCCTCAAATTGTCATTCTGTAATTGTGTAGTTTTTTATTATTTGAAAAATTAGAAAGAGTAAGAAAAAGTTATAAAAAGAAAAATAATAGAAACTAAAATAATAGAAAAGCGATAGATGATAAAAGAGGGAGGACAGAGCAAAATTAAAATTGAATAGGTAAAGGAGAGAGAGAAAGAGAGAGAGAGATAATCGAAAGAAAGAAAGTGAAAAGAGGCTAATTATTCTGAACAGATAAAAATAAAAATTAAAGAGAGAAAAAAGAAAGGATGAGAGACAATGATAGTATAGAGTCAGTCAGTAGATTAACTAATATTATACATTAATTTAGCTGTTGTTTTTATCTATATCTATACTCTATACTATTATATAAAGAGGAAAGATTTGATTGTTTGTATGTTTGTTTGTTTGTTGCGAATAGGCTCGAAAAGTACAGAACCGATTTTGAAAATTCTTTTACCGATAGGAAGCTACATCCTTTCCGGGTAATATAGGCTATGTGGTGTTGCCATAAATACTCTAATTAAAAAGATATGGCCATTTGAGTTCCATAAGGTGGTCTTTTGGAAATTGAAGAGTTTCTCAGGAACTACAAATCCGATTTAAAATGTTTTTTCACTGTTAGAAAACTACACTATTCGTGAGTGACAAAAGTGATTTAGTGTTATATATATTTTTTAATTAATAGAATATGGTCATTTCGTTGTTACTAATCCGATTTTTTAAAGTTTTTCACTGTTAGAAAACTACACTAGTATTGTATGAGAATGTCGTATAATTAAGATATCATTTAATATAAGATACCATGTAAATGTTTTGTATTTCTAAGCATGTTTTAATGTGTATCTTGTTGGTGAAGTAAATAAATAAATATCTCGGAGATTTTAGTGATGAGACGGAAAGTGGAGTTTCGCCTCCACTGTTCAGGCTCTCCGTTTAACCTAAGGTTAAACTCACATAAACCTAACCTAACACAAGATGCACTCACGTGACCTTAATCTCACACCACAGCTAGCACTAACTCAACACTGCACTCAACACTTCACTAACACTATCCAGAGACTACTTCACTCCTTGAGAGACCGCGCAAGACTAAGACTACAGTCAGACTGTCTGTCGATGACGATTATTCGATAATCCATCATTATTCTCCGACATATATATATGTAAGCTACGTGGTAGCTTTATTGTACAGTAACACTAAAAAACTACAAAAATACACAATCCAGACGGAAGCTGAGCAGTGCCTGGGGATTGCGACCAAGGTGCAGGATTAAACGACCTTTCTACTACCAGTAAACACTCCTTCACCGCTCGACCTCCAGACTCTAATATTTAAAACTTCTTCAGTAAAATAGCAATTACACTAATTATATAAATATTCAGTAGCGACTTAGTCCCCAGTAACTTTGGAATTGTGGTCAAAGGGAATTGAAAACTTCTATTAACTACCCTTTAAACCCACAGGAATTTTGCTTCTTTTTGGATAAAAAACCTATATGTATACCAGGTAAGTATTTGTATTCTAAATATTCAAATCCGTTAAGCCGTTTTCAAGTAATTAAGTAACTTACATCCAAACATGCTTCCATATTTATAATATTAGAAGAATGAGTAGGGCAATCCATAACCAAGAGAAACTCCTTTACAACGTATCCCTTGGCATTTTTTTTCTGTCATCCCTTTATCAATACTTGTTAATTACTGGACAGCATTTTCCACACCAAGCTTTGCCTTTGTTCGTTAGTCGGGACGTCCACTAGTTTGACAAAATGTTACCTCTATCCCTGATGGATCTGACATTCAATCTTAATTATTTTCTTGTTTCGTCCTTTTTAAACCACTTTTTCTACGTAGTCGCTTTAAAGTTTTAAACTTTATTTTTTTATTAAATAGTTTTCCGTTTCCCGATCGAGATAACGGTAATGTTGGTTTTTATTTGCTTAAACGAGTAAATAACTTGAGTAAGACTTCCTGACATCTTATATTCTGGGGTACATATTCCATACTGTGATAAAATAAGGAACTTGGGCTTAATAATGGACTGCGCTTTGTCTTGGGTACCTCACATTAACGACATCAGCAAACGAATGCATTTTACTCTACACTTTTAAGCGTCGCCAATTTTTTCTCCCTTTCTGCACCAAAATTATGCTTGCGCAATCACTTCTACTACTCATCCTAGACTACGCCGATGTATGCTTTTTGGATGTAACTTCAAAATCTTGCCATACGCTTCATTTTCGGTTTACGTAAATATGACCGAGTTTCAAGCTTTCGCGCTCAGCTCAAATGGCTCCCTATCCGTCTTCGCCGTGATATGCACATTGTTTTGTTAGTTTACAATATTTTAAATGATCCCAAAGCTCCGTCTTATCTTCGCTCACGTTTCACTTTACTTTCCACGCCAATACGCTCTAGACGGCCCTGCAAAACCTCGATTTTACATGTACCAAGGAGTAAAACGAATTTGCTGTTGAATCTGCTGAACTCGTTCTCGGTACATGCTGATTATGTTATTTAAAAGTCAATTAAAACAACATTATCTTGCACAAGTCTCTCGTACTACATAATCATCAATTATTTATATATTATTAATGATATATATATGTCGGGGATTTTAAAACGATGTGAAAGGAGATGGAAGGAGGGAGATGGGGAATATTGGGGAACACTAAACGGGGGTGGTGGTATTGAACGGAATATTGGGTAAACGCAACGTAGATAATCCTATTGAACCGATAAATGATCAAATATGATCTTTAACAATTACGAGAGAAACCTAAGCAGTGCCTTGGACTTGTGACCAAGGTGTAGGCTTAAGGAGCTCCTTTAAGTGATCACGACACTCGCCACCACTGCTAGGCTCTCTATTTAAACCTAAGGTTAAACGCACATAAACCGAATCTAACACAAGGCTAACCTAACCTAAGGCTAACCTAACCTAACATTGTGTTTACTTAACCACGTGGCAATTACATTGTAAGGACTTACGTGACCTTAGTTGGACAGCACTTCCACACTACACTGCACTTGACACTACCACTATCACTAGCACTACTTAGATGATGTTCACGTCTTGAGAGACCGCGCACGACTAAGACTTCAGTTAGACTGTCGATCGCATATAAAGTGTCGAGGGTAGAGACTGTCAAAACAACGGAAGTGACTACTACCCCACTCCAACGCCATAGACAACGATAACGATTCGATTAATCGATAATCTTTTACTATGCTCCGACATATATATTACCATAACATATATGTATGTATGTATTCATGTATGTATGTATGTATTATTATATTATCGTTTTTTTTTGTCTCTTGGTTTGGTACTAACGTCCCCCGCTTTATGACACTTTATCTCACTTTCGCAGGTTGAGTGGAAGAGATCTCTTCTAGAGGTAAGTTCGCCTATGTCAACAAACATTTTAACATTTTGTACTATATTTTTTATTTTCCTGTGCAATAAAGAATATATATAACTTTAAAGACTGGACCACACGAACCGTTCCATCGCACATTAAACATATATTTTGACTTAAACTATATGATATATATAAAATGTATATAGCCTATGTCGCCCGCGCCATTATTACTAGTCTATTGACACCTCATTCATTAAAATTGGTTAAGTAGTTTAGGCGCTAGGGTGGAACATACAAACATACATACATAGATACATACAGTTATACGTACATACATTGACTGCCATAACTCTCTTTTTTCTTTTATCCAAATCGGTCTCGAGGTTTTTGAAAAATCAACAAAAATCTAACTTACAAAAATTAATAGCAATTACATTTTAATGACTAATATTTTTATATTGAATATTGCCCAAAGAAGATTGCTATATTTTTTTTCATTTGAGGAAACTACTATTTGATATGCAAAAATATATGTAAGGGTTTCTATGAGGTATCTGCCTTTGTGCCTTTTTCTATTCGTACTTAGGGGTTAATTTAGGTTATGAATATAAATAATTCTGACAAATTTTCTATTTATATCAAACAGTTTTCTAGTTTTAAAAAAAAACTCTTTTTCGATTTAATTTTTTGTATCACAGTAAAATTCAATATTTCTCTTCGCTACAAATAATTTAAAACTTTTATACTATCTTCTAAGTCTTCTTACACTTTTCTTTTAAGAATAATTCTGTATTATTGTCCTAATACAGTAAAGTTAATAAAGAAAATTATTTTTTACTTTTTAGTGCATTTTTAGTTGGTATACATAAACAAGTAAATCGTGTAGACACAGCTTTATGACGCAGAGCAGTTGTCGGTTAATGCGGCTTATGAACGCGTGGGCGTTACCGTTTTACGAATGGATATGAAAATATTGCGGTTTTTATGTTTACGTTTTTCATTATTTGTGTTAGCCAATTGACAGTTATTTTATTTGTTATGTACGTGAGATATAATCCCGCCACCCATGTCAGCAAAAGTAAGCAAAACCCTAACTCGTTCCCTCCGTGCTTACAGAAACATTGATGCATGCATTTTTCTCCCTCCTCAGGAAGGATATTCACGTTTCAATGTACGTTTCAGCATGCAGACCACTCCGTCGTCCATGTCATGAAATATAAGCAAAGCAAGGACCCCGGACTCCCTTTAATGCTTACATAATAAGATAGTTAGTACAAAAATATTTGCCTATTGAATTATAATACCATAGGTATGTTTCTAACTTATAATCAGCGTTTCAATGTGGTCGAGTTCCAAAGTTCGTTTAAGTTACCTCTATAATATCGTAATAAAGTATTTCGTATAAATACTGCTTGGAAAAGTAGAAAAAAATTAAATTGTAAGATTTCATGAAGTACCTTTTTATTTTTAAGTATCTCTATCTAGTTATTAAACTTAATACAAGGTGGTTTCGGATACTGTCATGTGATATTTTTATGATATGTGGTTAAGCATTGAAGATAAAAATACAAAGATAGAGGGTGCATACGTTTTAATTAAAATAACAAATTACAATAGTTAAACACGGAACAAAAGATATCACATGTCACAAGAGACCACAACGAGGAACAAAGCCAGTCCAGTGAAGTGAAATATAAAATAAACATCTTAAAGCGAAGCTTCCGAAATGTCACAGCTGTCTGCTAACTTGGTGCTGCCGTAGGCCATGTCACGACTTACAACTCTCAAACATCTTCAACAATATATTAAACGCTGTACATCATGAAGACAAAGCTTAAACTAGGTTATGTCTTGCTTTGAGCTGCTTATCATTAATGGATTCGCAACTGTATGCTAATAAACCAAAAATGTATACTCCAGCAACATTTAAAAAACAATAAGCTATTATTCAACTACATGTATGAGTAAATAAATCATAAAGGTATATTTTAATTCCTTGGCCTAATTCTTCTTATACTAATTTTTGGTAATGCCTTCAATCCTTTTTTATTCAAGGATCTTAAATATTTCTGAAGATAAATATTTCTCTAGGGTAGACTAAAATTGAAGCGCCTTTTTATATATAAGCTACATGATTTAATTTTTTTACCAATAATAGACATTTCAAAATTCTTATCCATAGTTTTTATCTCTGTAACAAAATGCTCAATTTCAACTCAATAGAATATCTTAGTGGGTACAGTTGCTCGGAAGCTAATTTCAACATTTTTTGCCGTCCAATCTTTTCCAACTACAACTTCAAGTAGTTTTAAGTTATGAAAGTCTCGAGAGGCATTTTTATTCAGATCCTAACCGTCTTTGCGTATTCTTTCTCATTTATAATCAAACAAATTATATTATTACAGGGTATAAAGACGTCTAAAATATTAAATGTATATTAAAAGTTTTATATTGTGCTCACTATCTCTTTAAAGCACATATACAAACGCCAAACTACCTATAAACTTAGCAAAAGATCTTAAAGTTTTGTATCAAAAAATTGTCTTATATCAACATCTATTAGAAACTCATGAAAAGTTCTCATTTTCTAATAAAATCGAGATAAAAACTATCATTTCTCTCATGTTGCACCAAATCGTACACAGTGTCCACATTGTATCAAGATTGATTTCAGTAGTTTTAAAGTTTACCGCAGACAAACATGAAAAAAAGCAGTGATGGCCCAGTGGTTGAGACTTCAAGCCTTACTCGGGAGTTCGATCCCCCCCACAGGCACACACCTCTGACTCTGAGTCATGTGTGTTTTAAGCAATTAAATATCACTTGCTAAACGGTGAGTGAGTCGTGAGGAAACCTGCACTCCTGAGAGTTCCCTAAAAGTTCTCAAAGGTGCGTGAAGTCTACCAACCCGCACTGGGCCAGCGTGGTGGACTATGGCCTAATACCCTCCTCATTCAGAGGAGGAGATCCGGCTCAGCTGTGGGCCATTGAAGGGTCGTGATGATGAAACATGATTTACAGATTTTACATATCAAGATGTAGGTAAATTCCTTCTTTAATGTGCAAGATATAAAACATACATTACGCCAATTTTTTAAGGTACAAAAGGATTTATGAGTTTTAAGTGCGATAACGTGAAAGGCAATCTGTATATTAATTCAACTCTTGAAGTTTCTGGTGAAAATCTAGTTGTACTAAAAGAAATTGCTAAATTTCCAGAAAACAATGCATTTCATATTGTTATATTGTAGAGGCATTTGCAAAGGAAATCTCTCCTTTAGCTACAAACCATTAGAGCTTTGCGAGACAATGCAGTACCATTTAAGACGTCCCATACATCCATGAGTACTGGAATTTAGAGCGTCGCTAAAGCTTTTACTACTAAACTGTTGTCTTGTGAAACTTTAAACGTGATATACTAGTAAACACTGCTTTTAAATTTGCTAACTTTTCCAGGATTTCATACTGCTTTCTTATGTAGATTATGTCTGTCAGATATACAAAATTATGTGTACAAAATTTCATTTGCTTTCGAGTGAAGTATGCTGGAACTATATTTTTCAGAATAAAAAAGGTTTATGTTTTAATCTAGATTATAAGATTTCTGTATGATGCACGAACAGTGATTGAAAAATTATACGTATAGAATCGGTGATGGTTTTCTATACTAATATTATAAAGAAGTAAGATTTGTATTTTTGTATTTTTGTATGTAACGAATAAACATAAAAACTACTGGACCGATTTCAAAAATTCTTTCACCATTAGAAAGCTACATTATCCCTGAGTAACATAGGCTATATTTATTAAAAGAAAAAATTAGAGATCCTCAGGAAATCTCACTAAAACCAACCCAAGGTGCAAAAAAATTAGCCATAAAATATCTTTCATCGCATGCGCTGCAAAAAGTATTGATGATAGAACAAAGAAATGTTCTACAATATTATAGAACGTATCAATATCTACAAAAAACTCCGCGAGACCATATGTCCAACTATTATAGTTATGTCACTATAACTACTTTTTTACATTTTAAAAGTTGATAAAAATGCCTATCAAAATCAGACCATGTTTTCTATAACTTTGTATTAATCCTTATCCAAATAAATTATTTCGTATTCAAGACTGTTTCAATACCTGTAAAATACTTTTTGAATTATTAAAATCGGACATTCCAGTCAAAAGATATTACGAAATAAAAATATCAAGATAAATAAAAAATAATCCCTGACGGGTCGCGGACGCGGTGTGGATTGCCTCGCAGCGCAGCGAGTAACGCGGCGATAGAGGGAGCGACAGAATGCCGGAGCCAAAATGTTAAAAAAAAATTATCCACCCGTGCGAAGCCGGGACGGGCCCCTAGTATTAAATAAATTCAGCTAACATATCCATTCTGTCTCGTAACGTGAAACACTGTGTGACGTCACGTCGTGCTTAACGCCATTGTTGTCGACATACTCACAAACCAATGATAAAAGCAATGAACAGGAATAATGTAACGATCGCCGCACACTGCTATACAAATGTTTCACACGTTGTGACGTCATTAAGAACAAAATATAACGCCAATTTAGTAGACTACTTTACTGTATTACTAATTTGTAGTATGAAACGGTTATTGATATATATTTTTTTTCTTTCCAGACTAAACTATGCTCTCTGTGGTTTATCAGCGCGGTGGTGGCACGCTTGCAACATCCTGCTCCACGCCGCGTGTTGCGCGTTAGTCGCGCGTGCTGGGGCGGTTGTCGCGCGTCTGCAGAGGCCCTTCGCTGCACTCGCTGCTCTCTTGTTCGCTGTACATCCTGTACATACTGAGGCAGTAAGTCTTAAATTTTATAATATTACTAACTGACCCAATGCTGAGCATCATGTTTTGTTTTCTAAGTTGGGCAATCCAATAGATGTTTAAACACTAATATTTTTTATTACGTTTATATTTTATACATTTCTTCCAAGCAAACCTGGGTGGATAGTTACTGTTAATATAAACGTAGATTAAATGTAATTATATTATGTTCAATAATTTCAAGAAATTAAAGAAAAAGCCATACAAAAATATACTATCAAGACGACGAGCTTTTTGTATTCGTCTGGATTCTAATATCAGAATTGAAGTAAAGGAAACCATATTCCATCTTCCAATAATGATATTAAAAGTATATTTTTCATAAATTCTTGAGCTTTATAAAAAGACAGATTTTCTGAAAGATTTTAAATTTTGGAAAGTTTTGTCTCAATTACCAAACTTTGCATGTTAAGTTAAATATGGTTGATGATTCTATAGCTTCTTCAGCTGATATATTTGTATCAATGATGGTGCTCTCTATCATTGGCCATCATTGGCTGCTAAAGTCTTATTACCTAATTATATATATTTTTGAATCAATCATTTTGCAGCAAGTAACAGAATTTATCTTATATCATCAAAAGGGCAAAGTAAATTCTCTTCACAGCGAAATTTTTACTAGAATTCTCCAACACATTTATATATAGTTACAAACCTCAAGGTAATATTGCGTCTACATAAATATGCAAGTGAAATGCACATTACGGGACTGGAATGTCATATCTAAGCAATTTCAAGATGGAAAAATATATGGAAGGAACTACCAGGCGGGGCTGAATTATTCATATTGTATGTGTGGAATGTGAGGAAGTTATAGATGATGGTAATTATGGGTAGAGGAATATGGATTGGTTTAGTTGAGAAAATGCTAGCAACTTATACGCTACGAGTAATTTCGTAGTGTAAATATTCACTACTATAGTGAATTGAAGTGTAACCCTAATAGGGGATCATGTGAGTCTTGGGTATTATTATAGGCTTTGATAAATTCTTTGAAAAGCAGTGCAGAAAGAAAAAGTTTTATAAACCTGCTCTTGGGTCTCAAACTCAAGACATTGCTTGGCTATATAAATAACTACGCAGTTTATCTCGTATATAGTTGATTGTAGTAAAATTAATACTTATATATCAATTGGTTTAAATTGCAACTGTTTTTATACAAGTCAGAGTGAGAGGGAAAGAACTAAAATTTATGATCTCTTACAATAACTCACCTCTGCTGCTTAGTTTCACTATTTTAAAATATTTTTTTATGTTCAAATATCTACGTGGCAACCACATTGTCAGTTACCTTAATCGAAAACAACACCATCATTACATTGTCACTAGCGCCACTTCAGACTATGATTACTAAACTTTGATACGCTGAGGAAGGGAATATAATGTGACAGAACAGCGGTAGGAGCACACTTCCACTAGTGGGGATAATTGTGAAAGGAAACGCCAAAAACAGGCTATCAAAAAGTAAAGGTATTAAATAGTACCCTAAACTAGCCTACGCACCGACATAATATAGCAAATTCGCTGAAAAAAATATACATCAAGTAGAAAATGTCACTTGAAGACAGAATGGCTCCCTAGTATTTGAGCTTTAGATAGCTTTGGTCGTTAAACTCGACATATTCAGATACGCTCGTTACAAAATGTCTGCCACAAGTTGCCTATTGATGACCAGAAATACTGAGAATTGTGCTGAACAAGATGTCCATTATTGAACGTCTCAAAACCTTTGGATTTTATATATCTAGCTTTAACAATAAATATTGAGGTTATGCACTTTAGACATGAAGCCTTTTTAAATTCACACTATGCCACCTAACATTTAACTAAATTACGTACTTGAATGACTTTCGTAAACCTCGCAATGATAGTCAATATTCGCTTTACAAAATCACTCGGCCAACTGCTGCTGAACAACTGGTACAGAATATATAAATGTTATTAACAGTGTTGCTAACACTTTACCACCCATAAGAGCTAAAAATCAATGAATTTAGCAAATAGAATATTAAAGTAAATTGTAGTAAAACATATTTTATACAATCGTAAAGCTGGAAGGAAGAAACGGAGTTAAATAAAGGGTCCACGTTGAAACCTAGTTATTCCGTCTTGCCTGAGGGACTAACGTTAATTTATTAAAGAATTTTATATTTTACTTCTATATACATAAGACTGAATATGTAGACGGTGGAAGAATAAACGAGAAACAAGAAATATTTTTAATACAAGCGCAGTATGGTTTTTATATTAATTAAACTTAATGAAATGTGGAAAAAACATCTTGTTTTTAAAATTGCTGATTAAAAAAACGTAGATTCGTAGAAACTTAAATATTGACTCCAGCGTAAATTGAAAAATTTGTGAGACACTCACTCACCCAATCGCTTTTTTCTTACCGACTCACTCACTCATGCACTCTTACATTCATTTAATTTTTAAGGTCATCGAATCGAGACTTTTTATATCTGAATGCAATATTTTATTATTATACATACAAGCCGTGAAGAATGGGTTGGAAAACACTTTCTCTCTGCCGCTGGGGGAGCATCTCTTAAATGGGGAGCTGCACCCCATGGTGGTAGGGGATCAGTTCTCTTCCCCCTCCCATCTCGTTAATCCTGCGGTTCTTCTCTCGTTCAGGGTCAGAGGATTGCAATGTTATCTGTAAGGTATGGTTATAAGATACATTGAAAAATTATAAGAAACTGTCATTGTCAGAAATTTATTCCTAGAGGACATTACCCTATTGGTAGTATTTGCAATATTGAAGTCTTAAACTGAAACTCAAAATAGTTTCAAATAAACTTTTTACAAAGTACTTTTGACACGTCATAAATGGGGTAGTCACTCAATTTATCTGAAGCTACCACCTACAGCGGTTTTCTGATGAGAAGAACTGGCAAAAAACTTAACGGTCGCTCTTTTCCAATTGCCATTGTGTATATGAATTTGTTTTACAATTGTGTTATCATTCAGCTGAGTATCAACGCTACTTGGATTCCAAACTTGGTCATCGTACAAGTAATCATTTACAGAATAGTAGGCTTTATTTATTAAACACTTTTTAATGTGAATTTTAAATAGCTTTAGAGGCAATTCTAAAATAGGCTGTGGAATCTTATAATTCACAATTCTAGAAAGACTATATTTTATTAGGAATAAGTACCATCCATTTATATGTTTTCTTCTTACTAAAAAGTGTTTATTTTACATTCAGTCAGAACTCACTCTGTTACGTTTTAAGTTCACTTCAAGGGTCTAGATCCAATAACAACTGTTGATAAATTCTGTACACGGCGCGTTTAATTTGCGGGCGTTATTCTGAGAGCTGAACAAACACCGTTACTCGGTGGAAATGCAAAATGGCGCGGTGTTTCTTTCTGAACGGCTCTTGCTACTTTGCGATTTATTTACTGTCTGAGTTTAAATTGTTTAAGCTGAATCCTGTGTTTAGTGCGCTTAGCGTATTTTGATGTGCGCTTTACTGGCTGATTGTGATGAAAGTAAAATATGTTAAGAACTTTCTGAGCACCAAACATTAACTTATTAAAATTGGCATTCCGTCACGAGCTATCAATATTTTCGTGTCACTACTATAAGAGCAATGAGCAAAAAGTGTTGCTACGAAGACATCCGTGTATATCGTATCCATATCGTTCCACACGGTGTGACGTAATTTCGAAGTCATTTTAAATCAGTCTTTGAAAACGAAAAACAGTTTATATAAAAGTTGGATACTTTTTTGGATAATGTCAACTTGGAATAAATCATAGCAAATAAATTCTTGTAGTTCTCAACATAAACATCATTATTAACACAGTTTCCAGATTTATAAAATATTCTTCCAAAATATTCATCAGACTAACCAAACATTAACTCTTATCTGGATATTTCAAACCAGCTAAATGATACTCGGGTAAGTGATTTGCAATCAAGCCCGCGTGTCGTTGATAGCACTCGCAAAGATTTATGTCGCGCTCCGTACTTTATGTTCCTCACGAATCAGATTATTTTGTTAAAAGAAAATGTCATTTTTGTGACTCAATTCTGTTATTTCTTAAGTATTAACTTACACGATATCGTCATCCTTTTCCGTCGTAAAATCTTGAACCTTACCTTTTATGTTTATGACTGAATTCCTTGTAGAAGTTGATTTGTTATGTACATGATTTTTTAAGGCGGGCCGGTCAATTATATTACGTTAGCATTTTTTTTTCAATTATCAACCTCCCCGCCTCTCATGTCAGCAAAAGTAAGCAGTGTTTAATTTTTATCCCTAACGTAATAACCATGCAGACCCCCACGCCCCACGCTATCAAAAACAAGCAAAGCAAGGACCCCCGCTACTGTTAAAAGCTTACGTAACAGTTGAACTTTGGCCCCAGGTCAAAGAAATCTGCTCGACTAAAAAGTAAATACCAGGTTAGATCTATCTCAAGAATTAAATTTGATTAAAATAGATAGTAGTCAAAACTGAGCATTATCGTGAGCATGTGATCCAAGTGCAGGTCTACAGAGCTCTTTTACACTATCCACTTGATCTCTGTACAAGGAATATGTAACATTAACGTAATAAAATACGCTATTTTTATAAGGACTGTTGTAGATCTATTAGAGCAGGAGTGAGGAGGATATGAATTGTCAAGCCAATTAGGTATTCTTGAAATTAATCTTGCTTAAAATAAAGATTGCTAATCCCATATTTCTTTTATTTAAAAATATATCAAACACATAAATTTACAGCAAGTGTCGTAAGTTGATAACTTAGATGCACTGGTAAATTTATGTGTCGGTCCGAAGTGGTTTATGTTTGCACGTTAAAGAAATTCATGTTGCTTTTTAGATGTCTTAGATAATGTACGTTTGAGACGAAAATTGTAAAATACAAAGAGAGAGTAAAACATTAGTTTATAAATGTATTCCGTACTAGATGTTTGAATTTATAGGTAAATAAAAAATTAAAATCGAATAAGTTATTCTAAATAAGCTTTTTTATTGATATACTCGAATAATAAAGCCATATAAAATCAATAAGTATTACAAGATAATTGAGCCTGAAGTCTGAAACTAAGAGCAGACTATTAAAGGATTCTTGGGATACTTATCAATTGAATTTCTTCTTTGTACAAGATCTTATTTAGAAATTTATTCAAGAGAGAAAGGTTTAGAAATACAATTCTCATACACTTTAAATAAGATACACGATTTTTTTTTAATTTAGTCGACTATCACTCAATCAATCGACTTCAAAAATTCTAAAATGTAAAATGTTGTATTTTTACCTCAAACTTCGTCATTTATAACACGAATTGGAATCTTTTTCAAAATTCAGTCTAGATGGAAAGATCCTTAAGAATTGAGGGAACTCCTAAAAATGGTGATTTTAATGTTTTCAGAAGTGTCTCAATGAATTTGTACTCAAAATTAATAATTTGGAGAAAAGTGGAATTGTTGAAAAAGACCAAAAATAGCCACGAAATTGATGGGTGAAGAATTACATACTTTTGAAAATATATAGTAGCGTTATGTCATAACAAAGATTCTTCTCTAAATATATTTACTGATATTTCATAATGATGTTTCTCAATGTGAGCTATTCTAAAATATTTTCTAGTATAACCTAGGGCGATATTTACAATCAGGTCGCGTGTCTCCAATTTCGTCAGATTAGATGGTCCCGGACAGATTTATCTGAGGCGCGCTACTCCATTGCTGTAATGGACTTTGTTTTAGAATTGTTTTTCACATATTAAACAAACTAGATGTTGAAAAATAGTTTGGGCTGTGATTTTTTAAAAGCTACATACATCTCTAACAATAATGTTCTTCCGTACCGTTTAGTATTCCCACAGTTAGGTTTCATTAAAATATTAATACTACAAAGCATTGATCGTAACTATAATTAGATTTAATTTAATATCTCGATTAACAAATAGAGAACTGACTTCGTAAATTCACCAAAAGAGTTGGTCACTCTGTAGTGGTGGTAATGGTGGGTTGGAGCAGTAAGTTTCGGGACGGTACCCAGTTTCTACTAAGTGCTAAAAGAGGAAGGTTGTAAACAGGGACAATAAATAAATTGTGAAATTACTGACCGTCAATATTTCGATTTCTTCTGGCTTAAACCTCTTTTACGAATGAGCTAAAATTTTACTAAAACCTTTTGTTTCTATGGCAATGCTTAGCTAAGTGACATCATACTAATTCCAATATGGAAGATTGACAAGGATGACGGATAAATAAAAGTTAAAGAAAGTCTTTCTACCAATGGTCTGAACTTTCAATAACTTGATTAATAATTACTACTACGATCATAAGAAGCTTCAGTTCTTTACATTGTAACACTCAGTTTTCAGTTTTATTAAAAAATCAATAACATAATACATTCTCTAGTCTTAAAGTTATATATTTTTCTTCATAAGTCTTAAAGTTATATATTTTACGAGAAACTACTACTTACGAGAACTATAATTTAATTTAATTTCATCAAAATTATAAATTCTGAATGTGTAGTTTTACTCCATACTGGTACTAACAGATATCAAAAGCAGTTAGCATAGTATTAGCATTCTAAGATACCATATTGTTATAGTTAATTCACCAGTTCGCGTAGATTAACAATAAAATAGCAATAAACGCGGGTAGGTAATAACTTTGTGAGTTATGGGGGCTTTTGGGAAACTAATATTGGTATGGTATTTCGGTTATTACGGTTATTGTTTTAGAATTATTATTTTCAATGTAATAAAATGGCCTTTAATAGTTAGAAGGGAGGAAGATATTTTTAAAAATATTATACACATTAGTCGCGGTTTCAAATCCCAGTCATTGGACTACTGGTGTGGCCCACTCCTAACACAATAATTTAGCTTAGTTGGAGGGGATAAGAAATATTAGTAGTGTATAATCCATACTGCTAGTAATCAGTAAAAAAATTTTAAAAATCATTTTTTTCTATGGGCTGGCTTCGGACACTTCGCGCGGTCGCGGTATTTATATGAAGACCCGGCGTTCATATTATTATGTGTGTGTATTATTATCTCATCGATTATACAGATATATTTTAGCTACATTTATAGCATTTTCTAAAATCGGTCTTTACTTGTAAACCTTAATTACACGATTTACCGCATTTAGGAATTCGTTAGAAAGACTAGATAATGAAAGAGATGCTTCTTATATAGCCTTTTTTTGCGTTTGGAGGCTAAATTAAACGGTGGCGGAGTTCTAGAGGGCGATGTTCACACGATAATACCTTTTAGAGTATTTTCATGACATTTTAAAAACTTTTCTCAATTGATTCACAACCGATTACTGAAACACATTTTGGTTAGCAGTTTAAGCATCAATAGCTCATTGGTTCCATAGCTTGATCGATAGTTTGTGGTTTGAAATCCCAGTCATTGGACTACTGACGGGGCCCACTCCTAACACGAGCATTTTTCTTTATTTGGAGGGGATAAAGAATACTAGTAGTATGTGGTCCATACTCCTAGTATTCTCTTTTTGACTAGCAATTTCATAGAATAATCATAAAAAAGTGTAAGTCTGATTGAGGATCATGTAAAACATTACTTTTGTTGTTTTGGGTAGCTAGAAGTATGAGCAAGAGTTTACAATTAATAGAAGATCTCTTTAAACCTGCTACTGGGTGCTAAGCCCCAGGTAATAGTCATCTTTTGTGTAATACTGTCATACTAAGTGTTAAAACTTAACTTCTGATATCTAATAGTCATACTCTAAAAAAAAAAAAAAAATTGTAAAACATTTATTGATAATGATATTGTTATTGGGATAGATAAATGTTATAAGTGTAAAGATAATGGAGAAATTATAGAAGGTATAAAGAATGTAGATGAACAAGTTGTAAAGCATGCGCTATCTAATTTAGTTTGAGAAACAAATTTAATTGGTCTCGCTCTCGTCTTTGAAGTAACAAGCGTGGGCTTTGAGCGCCTGCCAATGCAGGAATTCTTTTTTATAGCTTCGGCTGATGTTATTTAGTCAGGAAATTTAAACGGAATTTACTTTTTATTGTTGATTACGTTCATTTAAGCTAAAAATTCATAAGACTCCCACTTTTTATCTTTCAACCTTCCATTAGACCTTATATTTATATTCTTGTCAGTGTTGAAACCACCTAAACTAAGAATCAAATTCTCTACTTATTAAGCTTATAGGTAGGTAGACAAGATACCAAGAAGTGCTTTGTGCTTGAGATCCAGGAGCAGGTTTTAAGAGTTCTTTTAATACATGTGAATTCTCTTCTAAGCCAAACCTAACATTTGATTAAGATAAAAAATATATAAAATAAACAAAAACTAGCCAATCAAACGCTATCGTCTACAAAACATTCAGATCTTTATTTTAGTTTTATTCATTCTAGTTCTTCATTTTAAATGTTATTTTTCATGATGTAAGCAGATATCATGAAAAACATTACAAAACTTAAAAAACCTGTCTCACCTCAACAAAATCACTTTTATAAGGTAACTTTAAGACATCTCCAAATCCGACCCAAGAACGTGACCTTACCTTTAATATTTTAAACATCGCGAAACTTTTCCATCGGATCGCGAACAGAATTATTAAACCGCTTCTTGCATATAGTTATTATACAATGTCTATCTGTATTTGTTTTACCAAGGTAAAGGTAATTGTCATCGTCAAATACTGTGGTAGATTGTACCTACGGACACAAACGCTATTTTATTATAGAAACTAACGTGGTAATCATTTTTAAGGTTTATAAGCAATGTCAGCCGAACCACGACCACGCGCGTGTTATAAAATAATAACATTATTAGGGTAAATAATTAAATGTGTATGGTAAATAGTTTTCTTAGACTGGCAACATTTTAATTGTTTGACCTTCAATTAAAGTTAATAAATAATTTCTTATTAATAAATTGTTTAATTTCCTATATTTGAAATACTAATATATTACTCTAAGATTGTAATTAATAAATTAAATAAATAATTTAGACGAATATTAAGCTGGTCAAACGATATTAATATCTAATAGCTTAGTTTGTGACAGTATTTCTATAAAAGAGCAGATACGGGTTGGATCTGGATACTCTAGTTTCTACTCTGTATTGTCGTTACGCTGTTGCTCTGTAACGAGGTGCTGGTGGTGATGCTGTTGGATAATCTTGGATACTGTACAACCATATAAAGATAAGTTACTAATATCTTGTATAAAAACTGATACTTTGCTAAGTAGTATTGATGTTATATAATGTTGGTAAATCTATATTTTGAAAGTAACATAAGGGGAGTTTCTTGCCAGTTCTTCTCCTAAAATTAATATTATTCCGAACTGGTGGTAGATTAATAATATTTATAAGTAATAATATTTATAACTTAATATTTCAAGAGTAGGTACCCACATATTAGTATATTTTGCTATAAATTAATTATTTTCCTAATTACATTATGTTTTAAAGTAAATAATAATTTAAAACTATCGTCATTTTACTCTACATCTTAATACCAATCTATCACGCGCGTCAACAAGTCTTATGAAGACTTCCGAATGCGGTTGAAACTATAATAAAAAAAATATATTACAAAAACAATATGTGAGTGTTTACAGTCTATAAACCTGTTACGGAACCCTAACGGTGGCGCTGCACACCTAACTACCCAACTCATATTACACATCCCGGAATTTGCCGACTCCGTGAGAATGGATCACCGAGGACTGTGGAAGCATCGCCTCACCGAGCGAGTCTCTGCCCCCAACTTGCGCAGAGCTTACTCTTCTAGTTTTAAGTTATAATATTAAGTAAATAAGTAAAAATTTTCTTCCCCTCCTGACGACGCCATCCCGCCTAAAATATAATTAACCTAAGAAATGACTCAATTCCATTTTAGGATGTTCCTTTACAATGCGCAATACGCTCAAATTCAAACTGATAATTTACCTTAAACTATTAGTATGCTAGCAACACCTTTGATAGCGTTTGATTGTCAAGCAGTTTCTATTGTATTATTTTAAAAACGTTCCTACCAAAATCCAACACTTGCTTCTTGGACTCAAGCTTCAGGTACTGCTCCTTATCCTTGTAAAGTGCATGTTTACTTTACAATTTAATTTTGCTTCTGATTACCAGAAGTTTAGCATGAAGCTCACCTAATAATTTAAAAAAATATTTAAAGCCTACCCTCGCTACAAATCAACAAAATTTGATAGATGATTGTAAGATAACATAATCTTACCAATAATAGTTCAGAAGCTATCATAGCGTGTTAGGTATACACATAAGCAATGTTGTAAAAGTTCCGTAACTCCTGTCTCCATCGTTAGATTCGTTGAATCTATTTACATAGCATTTCAGCGCCGTAACTCAATTACTTCCTCTTGAAATTTCTTCCAAGATCGATGTTCTCGGTTGAGATATAAATTCGCGAGTTAACAAACTGGTCGTTAGGAGCTGAGTTATGTTCATTCGCAGGTAGCCGTTAACGAGTTTGGAGATAAATAAGTGCTGATGTTTAATGGTTAGGTTAGGCTTATATACAAATATTTTTGGTAGTTCTTTTCCATTTGTCGGTTGTACGTAGTCATCGTCGACTATAAACAGTGATACCATAATTACCATCAGAGGTCTTGGATATACTTACTTTACTTTTTTAATGATGGGTGAATTTGGTTCCTCATTTGTTTTCCATTTCCAAGCTTATCCTATTTATTTTCCTTAATAATTATTTCTGCGATTTTTTTACCGTAAATTAGTTTTATTTTTAATTCTATTTTCCACATATTTGGATGATGAAAAGTAATTTTCTTCACAGCCATATTCTTGAAGTCTCTATGGCCCATTATGATTTCTGTTCCCACAGGATTTAGCAATAATTTTGTATGCTTCTATTACGTTGGATATGAAATTTTTGATTGTATCAATGGTATCATATTTTTTGCGGCCTCATCTTTCGCTGGATTGGTGGATTTACAAAAGCTAAAATTTTAAGTAATACCCAATTATACAAAGAGAAGGAAACACGCAAAATATAAATGCAGAAAAGTTAACATTTCAGTAGAGTACAACAAATAAAACACTACATATGTCGCTTAGGGACGTTAATTTGTACCCAAATTAATTCGATGGGATCCTCAAACCTTTTGATTTTGAATTGCCATCCGGATTTATAAAGCACCCATTTCAGGATTTTACGTTATAACGGTTTTATTGCAAACAAAATACTGTTTTAAAAGTTTAATACCGTTAATTGGGTTCCTTTGGGAAGTAAAGTAACCTAAAATGGTTGTTAGATGGATTGTTTTAATAAAGAGTTCTGGCAGGTTACCGTGAACTCTTTCTTATAATTGACTTCGACCCGCGTTAGCTTCGCTAGGCTAAAACATTTTTAAATGACAATGACATTTTACCTGACATCTTGTTTAAATTAAACGAAGGGTAAGATAAAGGAAGACCGTTTGATGCAAAAGGTTTAGCTTGACACTCATACAAATATACAGAAAGGCAGACAAACAAACAAAAATTAAAAAAATGATTGTTTTGGCCAAGATTTGCGCGGTACAACTTGTATGTATGTATGTTGATTTTTTGTTCGCAGTAAATTCCTAATTAAGTTAATATTTTCAGTTGAAATTAATGATCTTGTAACAAAACAAAACAATTATAAGTTAAATGCAAGATTAATGAGGAAGAAATAATAAGGATTAAGGAAGAAGAATGGTTTAATTGTTATTTATTATATCAAACATGAATTATGCGAAAAACACCGAAAGAATTTGTCTTTTGCAAGTGAAAGTTTGATTCTTTTGGTATGAAGGTTGGTCAAAATAGTTTTAGATGACGCGACGGCTCTTAATAAAAATGTCATTTTTAATGTTGTTCTTGTGAAGGACGATCTCAAACTGACTAAAGTAGAATTAAAACATTTTGGGTCTCTTTTCTCTCGGACACTCTTAAGAGCTAAATTTGAATCCGTAGCATTACATACATATCTTTCAACGTATTGATCCTTATAGAATATACCAATAAAATAACATAATTTTCTTTCCCAAGTTAATGAATAGAGTAGAAATAAAGTACATCTTTGCAAAGAGAATTGTCTCTCAGAGCGAGAGTTGTTTGTCGCTATAAATTAGCGACTTCCTGGAATGTTAACACCCTAGTAGTTAATTAATGACGTAACACACATGCCAGTAGAGGACGTATATGAGATTGCGACTGTAACTGTGTATTTAATGCCTTATACTTCATTATCTAATTTTCATGACAGACTAGAAGAAAGAAAGAAACATTTAATTCGAAGTAACCACTTATATCTATATCTATACTAATATTATAAAGAGGAAAGATTTGTATCTTTGGATTTTTGTATTTTTGTATGTAACGAATAAACATAAAAACTACTGGACCGATTTCAAAAATTCTTTCACCATTACATTATCCCTGAGTAACATAGGCTATATTTATTACAAGAAAAAAATAGAGATCCCCAGAAATTCTCACTAAAACCAACACAAGGTGCAAAAAAATTAGCCATAAAATATCTTTCATCGCATGCGCTGCGAAAAGTATTGATGATAGAACAAAAAAATGTTCTAGAATATTATAGAACGTATCAATATCTACAAAAAACTCCGCGAGACCATATGTCCAACTATTGTAGTTAAGTCACTATAACTACTTTTTTACATTTTAAAAGTTGATAAAAATGCCTATCAAAATCAGAGCATGTTTACCATAACTTTGTATTAGTTCTTATCCAAATAAATTATTTCGTAATGAAGACTGTTTCAATACCTGTTAATTACTTTTTGAATTATTGAAATCGGACATTCCAGTCAAAAGATATTACGAAATAAAAATATCTAATATAAGTTAAAAAAAAATGTTAAAAAAAAATTATTCACCCGTGCGAAGCCGGGACGGGCCCCTAGTATATTATATATATATATGTCGGAGAATAGTAAAAGATTATCGAGTAATCGAATCGTTATCGCTGTCTATGGCCTTGGAGTGGGGTAGTAGTCACTTCCGTTGTTTTGACAATCGACAATCTGACTGAAGTCTTAGTTGTGCGCGGTCTCTCAAGAAGTGAAGTAGTCTCTGAATAGTGTGGTGTTGTGCAGTGCAATGTTAGTGCTAGGAGTTCTGTCCGATCAAGGTCACGTGAGTACTGTGACACCTCCCCGTGTCGGGATCGATTTAATAAATATAAAGGGCGTAACTTCTTTTATATTCTTCTTTTTTCGTTTAATTACATAATATTTTATATTTTAATACTATAAATAATTCACTATCTTAATTACGTCGTGCCGGACCCAAGGCTGGGGCAGCTCTCCTTTTGTTTTATATCAAATTCGATATATTTAAAATATTTAAAATCCTATTATTTTTATTATCGACTACCAGCCTTGTGTCGTTGTGTATGGAGTTTGTTTACCAACAAACCTCCATATTACAGTACCTTACAATCTAGTTTCCACGTCTCGTGTGTGTGCGTTGCACATGTGCGTTTAACCTTAGGTTTAAACAGAGAGCCTAGCAGTGTAGTGGAGGCGAGTGTCTTGATCAAATAAAAGAATTCCTCAAGCCTACACCTTGGTCGCATGTCCAAGGCATTGCTTAGTTTTCTCTCGTAATTGTTAGAGATCATATTTGATCATTTATCGGTTCAATAGAAGTATTTACGTTGCGTTTACCCAACAGTCCGTTAAATATCGTCACCCCTTTTAGTGTTCTCCAATATTCCCCATCTTCCTCCTTCAATTTCCTTCTCATCATTTAAAATGAATTGAATAAAATATAAAATCTATGAATCTATCTATCTTCTATCTATATACCATATAGGTCACGGCATCACGCGTGAACCCCGGACTGATTTCGCAAATTTTTTTTCGTTTTTGTTATTGTCAGGAGAAGGTTTAAAAAAAAATTAACAAGAAGGAAAACTTAACGAGCATATTAACTTTTGTAATGTAACGTTTATGGCGATTGACAACTTTCAGTCATTTGACCAATATTCAGAGTTGAGACAGGACAACTTCAGTCGAGCTAGTCCTAGATAATAAAATTGTACATTACATACATTGTATATGATATTGATGGAATGAAAACCAATCAAATATTGAACAAGTAAAGTATTGTTCTATTAATTACCGGCGGTTAATCCTCTTTTCAATGAATATTTTATTTGCGGACTCAGCGTTGGTAATTAACGATTATTTGTGTTATAACTGAAAAATCTATTTTACCGCTACTTTACTCACTTTATTAATTAAATTAAATAATCTTTATTGATTGTAGTGTACCCACACTGTCTCTGGATGACATGATATGTGATGGTGGACGTCAGTTGGAGTAAGATTCGCAAAACCTTTCGTCAAGTACGTTAAACTGCTCATACCATGTGCTAAAGAGTTAAAGAAAAAAAGTGTCTAACTAAGTACATCAGACATTTAATAATTTTTTTACCTCGGTATTAGGATTTTTAGGAACTGAGAGCGGTAACGCAAAAAAATATTTTTTCTCATTTTAGAAAGTAGATTATGTATTAATCATTTTTAAATATTTTTCTTCTTATAAAAATAATTATATGTATTAAATAATAATGTTAAAAAACCCGTAAAATCAAAAGTAACTATGTATAATATTAGCATTTGTCCTTGTCATTAAACTTTAGTGCAATTGTTAAATATGACTAACATTTGCTTTGATTATTACGAAACTCAACAAGAAAGAGAGCAGAATAAAAATATGCAATATGATAGATTAGTCTCAGTCTCTCTAGTGTTTTCGTGCAATGAAGTACATGGAAGTAAGTGTTAAAGTGTTGTGATTAAGGTTACCCTTCTCGAGGTCCACGTGAGTTTACTTTATTATTTATTGTCGTTAGCGAGGTTGAGTGGTGGAGGTGAGAGTTAATATATTATGAAAGAGCTCTTTAAACCTACTCCTGGGTCTCAAGCTCAAGTCTAAATTGCATGTGTATACGTATTGCTGTACAGTAATGGGTATCATATCTCTCTCGTATTTATAGCATGTGTGCGGCTTCAGACACTTTTTTCGTGCTATTTGTACGAGTACGCAACGTCCATAAGTCACCATTTATAAATTAGTATTCACCGGTAATTTATTTTATCTTAATTCGACTTCACAATATATAACTTTCGTTCCGATAGGATTGATTTAGTCTATCAAGTGGTATCGCGCAGTACATATTAAAGTAATGAGCACATGAGTAATATTTATTATTTGGTAGAGACGTTGAGCGGTGAAGGTGAGAGTTTATGGATATAAAAGACGTCTTTAAATCTGCTTCTGGGTCTCAAACAATCCAGTATTGTCGTTTGAGTGTTACTCTTATAGTTTTAATATACGATTTATTTCTGAAAATCAAATATTTAATTAATCAACAGTAGTGGAGGATCTAAAAGATATGAATCAGAGATGAAATGCCGGATTGAGCAATAAATCAAGAGGTCTGCTATCTAATCCACTGGCCAATTAAATTGTTCCTTTGATGACGTATTGCTTAATTTAAAATCCGATTTATTAGTATCGCTGTTAATTTATAAGCTTTTATTTTAAGCAATTAATTATCACTTGCTTTGACGGTGAAGGAAAACATCGTGAGGAAACCTGCACCTGACGAACCACCTGAGAATTCCCTTAATGTTCTCAAAGGTGTGTGAAGTCTGCCAACCCGCACTGAGCCAGCGTGGTGAACTATGGGGTAACCCCCTCCTCTTTCTGAGGAGGAGACCCAGCTCAGTAGTGGGCCATTACGGGGTTGTTATGATAAAGTGCATCTTATTTTGTCTGTTATTTCCTTGAGCTTGAAGCCAGCTATCAAAAGGAGCTCTCCTGGTGACCTTTATGACTGTGCAGTAGTATGGTGTCATGATGCAGGATCTCCATTACTAAGTTTTGGACTAAATGTTTAATATTGGTTACTCATTGTTCCGTTTTAAGGGCATATTATTATTATCTTGTGCGTGTTACTGTGTGATCTCTAGGTCCCATGTAAATAATAATATGAAACTACTAAGTATAATGTAAAAACAAATATTTACAATATACATAAAACAAGAAAGTAAACACATTAATAAGAACAAGAAAATGCTCTCGAACTCCGAGTCCCGACTTGAAATATTTATTTATAGTGCTTTTAGCGAAAAGATGTTAGCCCGAGGACGTTTCCTCTACGCTGTACACTTTACTCACAGAATTCATTTGATTTCAAACTTACACCGAAATTGCTAATAAAATCTGGGGTTATATTGATACTTAAGTTCTAAAATGGACAACACTTCCACTCTTATCTATATGGAAGCTGTACTGCAGAGACACATAAAAGACAATAATAAAATGCACTTTAGAGGGAAACCGATAATATAATATCAAACACAAAACGTTAACAATGGGTCTCAGCATCAGAACGCCACAGCCGTTATGGTAACCAGGCCAGTTCTGTTTGGCAACTGACACTAATCTATCAGAACAGAGGTGATATATTGTCTTGTTATAAATTGTTACGTGAGTACAATTGAAATAAAATAAAAGGAACATCAACTGTGTTGCTAACTATAATTTCCGTAAAAATATCTAAAATCAAATTACTTTGCATAGAATTAGGTCGCAGCCACTTTACTTTTTTTTTTGTTAGATAAGGTGGAAACGAGCAAGTGTTCCACCTGATGGTAAGTGGACATCGACTCTCTCTTGTTTTGTCGATGGGTTGCATCTTCGAAGATTGAATGGGGAGGGGGAGTGAAGAAAAAATGCTACGGTTTCAGCGGACCCCGAGCAAGAGCCCCATAGTCCACTAGATCCACAGCATCAATGGGATGGGGGAGGGAAGGAGAAAGTCTGGCCCCTATGACACTTGGCAGTCGGATTTGCAAGCTGGTGGTCGCAAGCCAGTCGGGAAACAGATCCCCTACCACCAAGGGGGTGCCGGCAGAGGGGAATAGTATTCTAATCCGTCCCCTCACGGGAAAAACTTTACTGTTTGATTAGTTCTGCGCGGCTCTCGGATGTTGCTAGCACACAATATTAGTGCATCTACCCAACAATTTATCGAAAAATATTCTTCAGTTATAATTTGATAACATTAAATGTCAGCGATGGTTTAACAGGTTCAAACTGAACATTCCTAAAAAACTGGCATCTCGTTACTCTGGATTTATACGCTAAATCCTAAATGTTACAGAAGGATAACCCACTCTGATAAATAGAAGGTAATATGGGGCTCTCAACAGTATTTACCATCCCGCATCGCAATATCAGGACATTTTTTTTTAAGGAGCTTGGTCTTTTTAAAAACTACGCCTAACCTTACCTGGTACAAAATTAAATATAGTAACTCCTTTAGATTGTACAGAAGAACAAACATTTTTTACATATATCCAAACAAATATTGAAATGTCAAAAGTATCTCTTCTGAAATTTTAGTAATATTTAAGAATACAATCCATCCCAGCCATCTATTGGCAGATAGACGAGTTGTCATGTCTGTTAAGCAATCACGCCTAAATCACTGTACCGATTTAGATGAAATTTGATATAGAGATAGATTAGAGCTTGGAAAAATACATAGACTATGTTTTATCGTGAAAAAAATACTTAAGAATATACAAAAGAGTATACTCGTACGCCATCTATCGACGTGGGGATGAAGTGCATGTCGAGGTATGTGACCTTTAAGTCTTTGGGAATAAGTCTTATATAAGTAAGTAAGATAAGTGATATTAAAAAGTGAAATTAAACCTAAATACACTTGGCAATATCCACCAGACGAAGCCGGGACGGGTAGACTAGTATAACCTATATACGTTGCTCGTATTTGTATTGTCATCAAAGGAATTACGTAGCTTACAGTAACTCGAAATCAATTTGATTTAACGGATCCCAAGTTTAAATGGATAACGTAACTGTATTATGGTGGAGAGAAAAGATCCTGAAAGAAAGCCGGTTCATAATGTTTTTGAATCACATCCAATTTGGTTGAATCCGGAAGATTTCCTATTTTTAATACATCTTTATCGTATTATTTTTTATCTAATAGTCGACATTTAGAGATCATGTGACGAGTAAATGTTGTCGCATCAAAAAAAAATGTGAAAATAAGAGCCAAATTCAATTTTGAAAAGCGTGATTGTCGACTTTCCCAAAAAAATCTAAACAGGTGCTAAATTGAGCAGATATTAATAAAAACAATATACTTTTACCACCAAATCAAGTTTTGACAAGAGTACTCGAACTCAACATAACGAGCTTACAGTATAATAAAAGTAAATATCGAGTAACATAAAGAAGATAAATTGACAATAAAGAGCTTTCAGGGAAAAAATTTAAATAACTAAAAAAGTGTATAAATATATATAAATATTCTTAAAGAGAAAAAAATCAAGCTCTATAACAATTATTTACATTGTATCTAATTTAGTTTTAAGAATTGATATGTTGTATGCCAGAAATAGTAAAATTACTATAAAATTCGGTGCAATTAAATAAATAAATAATAAAATATAACAATTTGTATGTGAAAACTGACTAGACTGATATGCATGGAGAAAAAGTAGCAAAAGGTTTTGTGTATTATAAAACATGGCTTCTGTGTCTCTTTGGCTTGAACTTGGCTTGAGACGCCACCGCGTGTCTATATTTTGTATTAACAGTAAAATATACTACTTTTTGTTGCTCACAAATAACTTTTTTAATATCACTTTGTTTTTGAATTTGAATGTGAAATTGCGATTTAATGTACTATTTACGCCATTAATTGATGGATAGAGATGTCTGTCTGTTACACAATCAGGCTTAGATCACTGAACGGATTTTGATGAAATATGATACAGAGACAAAGTAGAGCTTGACTAAGTACTGACTATGTTTTATCGTGAAAAAAATATACTTAAAAATACAAAGTGAACAAATGGTCGTACGCCATCTATCGACGTGGGGATGAAATGCATGTCGAGCTGTGTGGCCGATATGTCTTTGGGAAAATTAAACCTAGATACACGTGGTAAATTGCACCCGGGCGAAGCCGGCACGGGTAGACTAGTATTTTATAATTTTTGAGATTTCATTACAAGCCGGTTTAAAAGGCAGGTCTTTTTAATATAATAGTTATATCGCACTTAGCTTTCCCTCACAAACAAAGAGAACGAACTTTTCCTTAATTAAAGTCTAAAATGTAATATCTTACTATATTACATTGTGATTTACATTTACAATAGTTCATATATTCACCGCAATTTCCACTCGAAATATTCGAGTTCCAGTAATTCTATTCCGAGTTGGAACTAAAACTGAACTTTTGTTCTACCGTCGATTGTAAGTTAGTGCCTTAGTTATATTTTATTGCTATGGATAGTTTATTATATTCGAATATAAAGTGTGCATATTGTACTAGCAACACTCATAGCATCAACCTATAATAATATGCACGAATAGTCTTCATATGTTCAGTATTTAAATAAGAATACTTTGTATATGAGTATCTGTCTTTTGTGGCAAGATAATGGACCGATTGTAATGATGTTTTGTTTGTTTAAAAGGTACTTTAATCGAGATGGTTCTTAGCTATGTATTGTGCTAGCTCATTGCTAACTTGAGAGCTGCCTTACATTATTAATATATTGACAATTATAACAATCTTGTAACCATGGTAACACACAGACATTGCTTACACTGAGTACAGATGAAACGGTATTTCTCGATACCTTTCTCGAAGATTTTATAGTTTTATCGACCCTTATCTGTATAATAAATTAAATAAAACGTTAAACAGATATCCAAAAAATAATATTTAATTAAACTTACATACAATGAATGTGAGGAACTTCTGCAAGTAAATAGCTAATTAAATAAACGCTAAGTGTAAACACGCATAAACACACATATACACAAACACACAAACACACACACACATCACACACAAAAAAAATATATAAAAATTTATAAGAAGGAACTTACAAAATATGTAACTTTAGATATTATAACTTACTAACTTCAGATATTGTAAATGTACCTTTAGATATTATAACTTACTAACTTCAGATATTTTAAATGTAACTTTAGATATTATAACTTACTAACTTCAGATATTGTAAATGTACCTTTAGATATTATAACTTACTAACTTCAGATATTGTAAATGTAACTTTAGATATTATAACTTACTAACTTCAGATATTGTAAATGTACCTTTAGATATTATAACTTACTAACTTCAGATATTGTAAATGTAACTTTAGATATTATAACTTACTAACTTCAGATATTGTAAATGTAACTTTAGATATTATAACTTACTAACTTCAGATATTGTAAATGTAACTTTAGATATTATAACTTACTAACTTCAGATATTGTAAATGTAACTTTAGATATTATAACTTACTAACTTCAGATATTGTAAATGTAACTTTAGATATTATAACTTACTAACTTCAGATATTGTAAATGTAACTTTAGATATTATAACTTACTAACTTCAGATATTGTAAATGTAACTTTAGATATTATAACTTACTAACTTCAGATATTGTAAATGTAACTTTAGATATTATAATTTACTAACTTTAGATATAATAAATGTAACTTTAGATATTATAACTTACTAACTTTAGATATAATAAATGTAACTTTAGATATTATAACTTACTAACTTTAGATATAATAAATGTAACTTTAGATATTATAACTTACTAACTTCAGATATTGTAAATGTAACTTTAGATATTATAACTTACTAACTTCAGATATTGTAAATGTAACTTTAGATATTATAACTTACTAACTTCAGATATTGTAAATGTAACTTTAGATATTATAACTTACTAACTTCAGATATTGTAAATGTAACTTTAGAATTTAGATATTACATTTAATATAATTGACTTTGTATAGTGATGGGGAATGGCGCTGTATGCCGAAATACAGTTAACACTAGTTCGGCAGCAGATGATCATATTGTATTTTTGTGATAATATGAATCTCGGCTCGGACGCTTAAACGCTGATTGTGAAGCCATAGCATCGGAGCATATAGATCGGAGAACCTTTAAAACCTTCTTGAAGTCTTTAATAATGGCTGACAGATTAACTCTATCATCTTAGATAAAAAATGAGTACACAAACAATAGATGCATAGAATTGTTATTACATTAACACAAAGCCAGCAATTAGGGGAGGATAAAGAAGTCCATTTTGGTTTTAAACGCCATTGTTGAGTATAACGCTTTGTTTGTTATCTAATGGCTCCTCGCTCCCTCACTCCTCGACTCCTCGCTATACAAATACGGTAATGGATTTTGATTGTGAATTAGAGTATTATGATAATAATGCGCAATACAAAGTGTAGACTGAGCTTGAGGGGATTTGTTTCCTCGGCATGTAATGGTAGCGCCATCTTATAGTACTTACGGAAATATTAGTAATATCCATTTTTATATGAAAAGATGATTTAACTTTTTTTTTAAATTATAATTCATGTATTATTATGTATCTCTCTTGTCTTTCTTTGTGTCAAAATTTTGTTTGCGTGTCATTAATTAGGGTGACGTTTTATGGAATTCTACGTACCGGCCAATCTCCTCTGTGTTCTACTCAATATACGTGACATTGTCGGAGTACTTTGTGGATACATCTTGTTGTACACCTGAAAGTCATAACTGAAGAAGAAGGAGTGTATTTTTAAGACTAGCAACACCCTTAAAACAACAGATAATGTTGACAAAAAAACACTTCGTTTTACTTATCTGAGCTTCTTTATCCTCTAGTGAAACGTGCTTAGATTAAATATTTAAGCAACACGCTTAACTTCAGCTTCTATTGTTTATTGAAAATCATCACAAACAACACGATTTATTTATACTTATGTTTTAAGGAGGTGAAGTTTGTGAGTTTGTAGGGGTTAATCTCTAAATCTACTGAACCGATTTTGAAAATTCTTTTACCAATATAAAGCCACATTATTTATGAGTGTCATAGACTATATATTGACCCGAAAAATGAAAAGACTTTTTTGTGGTAGTCGGATTTGCTGCAGTAAGTCACAGAAAAAACTGTCGAACGAAAATGTTTCTTACGAACGCTGTCTTAACGATAAGAGCTATAAGATTCATAGTTGCGGGTACAGTATGAATGAATAAATGAGTGAGTGAGTGAACAGTTTGAATACACTTCAGCGAAGAGAGAGCGGGTCGGCTAGTACGCTAATAATGAGGATATTTTTTTTATTTTCCACTAATTAAAAGCTTCACAAATAACTTAAAAATAATTGTATTTAAAAAATAAATAAACCCAAATTCAAAGCAAGTACTTAACTACTTACAGTTTTTGTATGAAAATATTTTCCTTGTTTGACCAATCCTCTTATTAGAAGAGGTATCCTTTGTAATTCTGGGGAAATTTAATAGCCTATTACTTTCCTTCTTCAATAATGATCTAAATCGAAATAAAATTGAGGAAAATCATTATTTAACAATGGCTGCTCTTTTGTGCTTTACTTTTACTTTATACCAACAATATTCTTATAGTTTATTACAAGTGAATATATATTTTCTGTTTATTTTTTAATTGTTAATGCTGTGTTACAGTAGTCCTAGAAACTTAAAAGATTTCAAAGTAATTTCTGATTAATTAATGATCTAAAAAATAAATGTAGTTTCTAAAAAATTACCCCTTTTTCATCCCCACAGAGAAACAAAAACTAAAAATTGCAACTTAACTAAATTTTTATGAAAAGTAAAAAAAATTGTTTATCTATTAAATCATTAATCACGACGTAAGTTTAGTTTTTACTATTTTCAATTATTAGATTTTTCTTGAATATTGTACTACATAATCATTTTGACCTAGAAAATAATATGGCTTGTGACGTCACATCACACAATTCTTCTATAATTAGGAACAAGTCGTCACGCCCTGGCTTCACACAGGTATTATTTACCACGTATACTTAGATTTAAAAAAAATATTTAACTTTAAATATATTATTGCTAAATTAAAATATTCAGGCGCTTACGACGGTAAACATATTTTATTATTATCCCCCAGGAACTCTGAATTCTTCCGGGATAGTATTTCATTGAAATTTGGGTCAAAATAAAATACCAAATATTACTGTATACTATATATGTATAGATCGTAGTTATTATACATATTATATAGTATTCATTGTTGTTAGTGTAGATCGTGACGTCACTGCAAATCAATGTATTATCTCTACTATGTAATATTTATAGGATTAAAGAGTAAAATCCAATAAAAGTCTTATAAAGTACCTAATGGAGTATCAGCGCGAGGTGACAGGCGCGCTGACAGGTATAGTAATATATCAACCAATATGTCAGTGTGTCTGTTACTTTGAATAAGGTTACGTCACGTGATGACAAGAACACCAATAAAATATACAATAACTACCTATACATAAGGGACAAACGAGCAGATGGTCCACCTAATGGAAAGTGGCCACTGTCGCTCATGGACATCGGCAAAACTAGAGGGTATCCCTTGTTTGCCGATGCGTTGCCGGCTCGAAAGTAAAGTGAGGAGGGGAAGTGGATCCCGAGCAAGAGCGGCATCAATGAAATTAGACGATATGCTCTAAATATACTGAAAAAGAGAATGATAACGTTGAGTAGTAAATTGTATATAATACCGGAGTAGTCGCTAGTATTGTGTTGATGATTGAGTAGGTAAAGACAGAATATAAATCTAGACACCTGAACTCAAAGCTATTATATCTAAACCGCCCGTAGACTATTGAGTATAAACCACGAGATTGAGAGACGTGACGGGCTTCTAATATTGCCAACCAAGATTCCTTCAATTCGACGCGGACGGTTCCGCATTCGATTATATTTGACAGGACAAAGGATTCTACTACTTGTTACTACCACGTTACCATGGTTACGGGTATTGCCCGAGTGATAAGTCAAATGTTACGCGCAGGAACGCTCTAAGCATCATTGCCGTCGTACCAAATACTCTTGAAGGCATATATTGTTTTAATTATGATTTTAAAAGATACCAAAAAAATATGCAATTACTTTCTTAGCCCGCCTACAATAATCTAATTGCCCCCCTCTCCTCCCTCCAGTAGTTTGACGCCCTTGTCTAGAATTGCTTTAAGTTTGTGACTTGTGATATAATGATTGTGAAAAAAAATTGAGATTGAGTCCTTAAATTATATGATATTTGTTGAGCAGCTGCTTCGCTCGAAGCGCTTTTTGGACTAACTTTTTTTATGAATTCTTCGTGGCGCCTTTTACGGTGTGGCACCTTCGCGCGCTGCACGACCTAGCATGCATGGGCAACGCTCCTTGGTTACATGGGAGTATAAACTAAACTAAACAAATTAACCGAGAATTAGAAAAAATTTTCTAATTCTCGGTTAATTTGTAAAAATATTTTCAAAAATGTGTTTGACATAGCTGACGCGCGGGAACTAAAGCCAATCGCGTGTGACGCGCTGCTCTCGCCCCGCGCTCCCCGCTAAAATGGCCTAATTGTGACTTCTGCGCATTCAAGGTTAAACCTATAATTATATGCCGGTAGCAATACCTATGTGAATTAATCTCACTAATATTATAAATGTGAAAGTTTGTATGTTTGTTACTCAATCAAGCAAAAACGTATGAATAGATTTCATTTAAATTTGGCACACAGATACTTTATAACCAAGAGTTCTTGCGGGAAAATTACACGATGTTTAACGTACCCGTGCGAAGCTGGGGAGGTGGACTAGTACATAAGATAGCAAAAGCAACCTCGTTCCAATCTTATATACTAAATCTTTATAATTTTGCAAGTCAGTCTAGATTTATCTCTCGAATCCTAAATCTGTGCGTTAATTAGTAATTAAACGTTTAAATATAGGTGAGATACTGAAAACGTAAAATGGCTTTTGGCCTCATATCTGTTATCAAGCGGTTAATTTACGAGTAAGCTGATAAATTGTCCTGATAAGGCTTAACACTTGCTAATGTGCCATTACTGTTCGCCATTTTTGGAGGTAATTACATTTACAACGATGTGACAGGGTATTTCTGATTTTACATTTTATTTACTAATACTTACTCAGATAAAAGCGATATTAGTAAATTTAAAAAAATACACGTGTAGACAATATATAACCTTTACTGCTTTAGTGTGATAGATTAGAGTCAGCCTCCCTGGTGTGTCGTGTAGTGTATATGTTAGTATTATAGTGTCGTTTTTAGGGTCACCCTTCTTGAAGTCCACGTAAGTTAACTTTATTATCAACTGTAGTAAGTGTTTGCGCAGCGAAGGGAAGAATTGTAATTATATTCGTTGGTGGTAGGGGACCTGTTTGGAGCCCAGAGTGCGCATTTATTTCTTCACCCCCCTCTCCACTCTATCTTCGATGATGCAACGCATCGACAAAACAAGAGGGTATCTCTCGTTTTGTCGGTTGCATGTGTATGCGTATTGCTGTACAGTAATGGGTATCATTCCTCTTTCATACTATGACAGTAGTATATTTAATTCACATTATATTTTCTATCACGCTAAAGCTAGTGTTGTGTTGAGACGGTAACTTAGCAGAATGACACGAGCATCTCTGACAGATCGCTCATACCTGTCATCTGTCACGCAACCATTATACAGACTATCCTGTTGCATTACTATTTTATTCATATTTTCATCATTTAGAGCAATTTCAAGGATATTATCTCTTTATAGAAACACTTAGAATATTAAAAACAGCACTCGATTTAACAACGATCACTTCAAACATATACTCTTTCATTTTTGGTTAATTTCCTCCTCCTAGCGTCGTTTATCCTCAATGCTGAGGGTCGTGGCCTCTCCGTATAATTTTCTCCTGGACTATCTTTCGCCATTTCACTCTATCCTCTGCAGCGTGTAAAGCATCACAGATCGAGATATTTAACGTGGAACGGATCTTGTCAGACCAGCAAGTTGGTCTGCGGCCTCTGGGTCTCTTCCCGTCCACCTTGCCGGTTATCAGCAGCTTTTCGAGGTTGTCGTATTTCTTCCTGGCAATGATAACTCCAAAGAAATCGAAACTTCTGCGCAAGCATGTGGTGCTGAGTCTCATAGGAACATTGAGTTCAGTTAAGATGGACTCGTTGGTTCGATGTTTGGTCCAATGAATTCCGAGCATCTTTCTCCAACACCACATTTTAAATGCGTCAATTCGCTGGCTGTCGGCTTTCTTAAGCCTCCATGTCTCTACTTCATATAAAAAGATAGAAAAAACAAGGGTGGTGACAAGCCGTTTCTTCGTTTTTCTCGAGATGCTTCGGTCAGTCCATATCCGATCCAGCTGAGACATAGCGTTCTTCGCCATGCCAATTCGTCTTCTGATGTCTTTCTCGCATGACCCGTTATTTGTTATGACAGAGCCTAAATAAATGAATTCTTGCACCACTTCAAGATTCAGTCTGCCAGTCATGGTAAGAGACGTACTGCGATCCACCACCATTACTTTGGTTTTCGCTCTGTTAATAAGAAGCCCCATTTCGCTGCTAATTTGCTCCAATCTTTCCAACAGAGTGCACATTTCTTCGTCATTGCATGCAAATAGTGTGGTATCATCGGCATAGCGCAGGTTTGTGATCTTTGCCCCGCCAACTGAGACTCCTCCCTTCCAATCTTCACAAACAAAAAAAAATTTACTCTCTTACTTTTTTATAGCTTATCTACTATTAATTTTATATCTTTCTCAATAATGTTTATGTAGTACTCAATCTATCTCAATAATATCATTATATTGAGTTTTAACTACATTAAGCACATGTATCGTAATGTAAAAACCATAAGAACGAATAAACAGCCACATTGATAGGCCATTGGTCGGATGTTTCTCAATAAAGGCTGAATAAATTTACTTATAACTTTCACTGTTATAATCTACATATATCTAGAAAGATTTCCTTGTAACACAAAAAGCATAAGCTCTTAGAGAAACTGAGCATTAATCAAATGAATATTAGTCACTTAGTCGTTAGACGCAAACCGTGTGTTTTTTAAGTAATATAAAAGTTTTTTGTTATTTACAAAAGCAATTTGATACGTCATTTGTACACGTATGTGTCTTTTATTAGTCTTGTTATAATGACGTTCTTGCACATTAACAATGTAATATGGTGACATGTGTGATATATTGCCTTATACCTGTCAAGCGTACAGTTGACACTCAATTAAATATACTGAGATGCTACATATTGTACTTTTATTTATATTCTATATTGTGTATACGTATTTTATTATATCTATATTTATAATAAATTTCTATGTTCTGAATAGATGGATCCATTAAAAATAAGTCCCATCAAAAATCCTTTTTTATCTTCTTTGGGGTAATATCTATTTCAAATTGCAAGTGTCTGTAGGAAAGTCAAGTCGAAAAAAAATCTAAATACTAAACATTCAGCTGATACTTTGTAAAGGATTTAACATTCTTGGAGGATTTAAAATATGTCCACCATAAAAAAATTAAGTTCCGTAATTTCATTATCACCCGTTAATGGCCCACTGCTGAGCCAGGTCTCCTCCTCAGAACGACGAGGTGGTTAGGTTATGCAATAGTCAACCACGCTGGCCCAGTGCGAATTGGCAGACAGAGAACATTTGGGAACTCTCAGGAGTGCAGGTTTCCTCACGATATTTTCCTTCACTGTTAAAGCAAGTGATATTTAATTGCTTAAAACACACATCACTCAGAAAAGTGTGTGCCTAGGATCGAATTCTAAATTGCCGAGTAAGTCTTAAGCTGGGCTATCATTGCTTTTCGTTATACAGTTTATCTATAATATGTATTTCGCATATTTCAACTTCACAATGGTGTAAATACAAAGCAAAGGCAAGGCAGGAGTGAGGAGTGCGTCGAACAATGGTTTCAGTCATTTAACGTCCTTTAACAGAACGCTAATTGTATTGCCATGACCCGAATTTTGGGTGAATTAGAACTGCGGTAATGTTTTAAAAATACTCTGAAGTTATGGGACTAATATAATTGTAATATGACGTGCTTCTATTTCTTATTATACTATTGCCACGATCTTTAATTCAGGGTTCAGTAAGTAATTTAATCAATATCTCCTTTTTACACTGGAAGATAGGAAGAAATTCTTTCTTCCACTATCTTGTCACTTCTTTTAAATTTTAACATTTTAATCTCTTCGTTGTTAATACACAAATTGACCCCAAATTTTCGGCTGTTGCAAATTATAGCTTTATCTCTTGATGATTGCAGATGTTAGAGATTTAACGTTGCTAGTAATTTTAAGTTTCTCTAACATTGAGATCTATTAATATAAAGGTGGCTACGTCAATGTATTTTAATATTTACTTAAGTATTAAATTAAGTGTAGTTATAAAATGATGGACTAAAATGCAATGAATAAAAAATAAAACAATATAATCTGGAACGATTATAATTGACAGATTTAACATTTGAAAAGAATATTACCACATGTGTATTACGAAGGAAAAGAGGAACTCAAATAATTTTGATAACGTAAAACCTATTTTCATGAAAATTCTTGTCCAAAACTTAATAGTTCACGTAAAATTCTAAAAAGGATTTCCCATTCCCAAGCAAGTTGCTCACTTAATCCAGTATTCAACCCTTAAATGGAGACCCGTGCCAGTGTAAAAAGGAATATGAATATTCATCGAGATGGAGCCGGTGAGACGAGGCGAGAGTGTCGAAGGCTTTTATTAGATCAGCGATTCGTGCTTACAGTAGCACTGCCCACTTATTGTGCTTGATCGGTTTCTAGCCTTGGGTTCAGTAGCTATGATGGTTTATACAACCATAAATTTCATATTTAGATTTGTTATATGTACAGTCATATAATATCGTCTTATAGAATTTTTATTTCTTTCTGGACAAATTTCAGACGTCGTTACGTCTTTAGTACTCTCACAATTTTACCAAAATGTAACAAAATAGTGATAGACCTAATACCATTATTTTAATGAGTAAAATATAGAATAAGCATAGACATTAGACAGAATCGATTATAAGTCAGGACCGAATCGATTATAAGTCAGAATAACTGATTGACGGAATCGATCCCCACCACTCTATAAACAGCAGGTTAAACAAGCACAAGGAAAATTAATGGTTATTTGCAAACATTCTTTATGTTGTTGAATTTTTGTCGATTTAAATTAGTTTTAGGTCTTGAAAGATTGTTTTTTTTTTATTTGATTAGCACTTCTGGTACCTAAATATCGTATATAAACTCGTTATTCCTGAATTAACGTTTTGGATACGAATCATCACTATCTACTATATCAGACAATCTGTAAAGTTGTTAGTCATCATGAAAAGTAAGAGCAATACCGACACGGAGGAAAGGATCTCTACTTTAGAGGCGTCGGAAATTTACATCAACGATAGTCTTTTTTCAGTATATTTTGAATATCAATTATTTTAGAAAATATACTGAAAAAGCACTTTTATATTAAAACTGCATTCGCTTGTCTAGAGCATTTCTTTTTTAGCCTTTTACTAGCTTAATAGTGATCTGCTCCGGCTTTGCGCTGTCTCTACTGTTATACGTATATGATATACATATAAACCATTCTCTTGAATCACTCTATCTATTGATGAGAACCGCTATATAGATATAAAAGATCTAAGTGTACAGATGACAGAAAGCGATCTTATTTTGTATAAATATATAGGTTTGGTTTATATTATACTAGTCGACAGTGAAATTTACTAAATGTATTAAATTTCACATTTTAATCGCTGTATCAATTATATTTTACATTTTAGTTTATATATGATAAGTTCACAAAGATTTAACGGCCATGCAGATCACGTCAATAAATGGCGTACACTGATTTGTTTACTTTGCATTTTTAAGTATTTTTTTCGCGATAAAATATGGAATATGTCCTACCTCAAGGTCTACTTTATCTCTATATTTGTCCAAATTGGTTCAGTGATTTAAGTATGATTGTGTAACAGTCAGACAGACGCAATCTATTCATCAATAGATGGCGTAATTAGTATATTAAATCGCAGTTTCATTTGTTTACTTTGTATTCTTAAAATTACCAGCGTTTATTAAGGGTTACTTTCTAAATTATAATATTAGTGAGGACTAGGACTGTCAAATATAAAAAGAATAGATCGAAGAGTATAATACAGCTTTATTTTAATTAAAGTCACCAGAGAACAAACTTTTTATTTAGTAAGTTTAAAAATGTTAAGACTTAAAATGTACCTCAATGTAATGAGGAGGTAATTTGGTCCAAAGCTGCAGTGTCAGGCTGAATCCCTCCAACCATTAGAACTTGTTCACACAATTTTTCTTCATTCTCTGTTGTAACTGTTACCATATTATTTATATCAATGCTAGTGTTTAAAGATTCTAAATCTTCATCTACTTTATCTATTGATTTTATATTCTTACCTCATCTTTCACATTTAATTAATGACATTTAAAACGTTTTTCTAAGATATTCCTTTTATTACAATATTAAAAATTAAAGCAATTGTGTGATTACGAGTATTTCTAATTCTGGCGGCTTGGCTGTAATTTGTTTTACTTCATGTAAATTCTTAAATACATCAACTACACTTATTTATAGTACTCCTAAAAGAGACTCTTGTGAACATAGCATTAGTTGTGTGCAAGTCAAAAGATTAATTTAGTGGAAGATTATCGTTGTTGGCGTCAGTGTCAATTAGTTCGGCTTAACCTGGAGGTAAATCTGCTCGAGTTTGAACATATTAGCTTGGTACACCATACACTGTACAGTGTACAATGTACATTCTACCCTTATTGTGTTCTGTTATGAATTTTCTATTACCAGCTATGAAGTGAGGTTGGGTATATTATTATCTCTCTAAATATAAATTTTATTGGACAACTTTAAAAACACATAAGTTAGTAGTTAAAATGGATCTCGGATAAATAATTTGTAGCCTCTTTTAACAAATCGATTGGTACTTTTCGCTAAGTGACGGGTTTTGGTCTTTCGTCCGTCTGTTCGCTGAGAGGTATTACTAGCACCCCTTTAACACAAACTGACAACGAAGAAATTAAATAATGGTCATCCAGGAATAAAGCTTGCATTACCGTCCTAGTGCCCCTGTCTGTCCGCCTGTGTCTATTTCTCTTCTAAATAACCCAACGGGTTTTGATACAATTTTGACTTAGAGAAAAAGCGATCGAGGTAGAGATAATAAAAATCATTATAAAGGGCCTAAACTACGTTTACCATTATTTCATAAATTCCTAGTTTAAACAAAATAGAATTGTATAATTAATAGAAATCAATATATAACGGAACCGCAGTATCCGAGAGTCTGGCGCGTGTTGACTAAATCCTGTGGCGTGCGATTAATAGTAAATGGATGCATATTGGCTTTCAAACTGTTTTGTTTTGTTTGCCGTCGAAAATTGCAAATTCCTTTCATGCAGTATTCACAACGAATCACTAAACTTTGAATTTGCCTAATCTATACCTGGTAATTAGTGAGTATAATATAATTCTATCTTTTGAATACATTGTGATGATTTGCAGACATCACCAGAAGACTCAGAATCACGCAGCTGGCAATATAGATAGAAGAAATGCTTTGTACTAGAATCGAACCAACTAACATAGTCCAGGGAATTTTGAAGTTGAAAAGAAGATGATCGCAGATATCCTAGGGAGTCGTTGAATCCCGGGGTGCAAGGACTTTCTATGGCATTCATGGGAATTAACCCCTAACTCTAGCTGGTTGGCCATCCGTTGTTGCCTAACCTCAACCAGAATGGACCAGCAGAGATTTTTTTCCAGACACATTAAGCAACATCATTTTACTGAGTCAGACATTAAATTCACAATTGAATTGATCATTAGTTCGATAATCGTTCATTTAATGACATTAATTTGTTTCACTTAACTTACATCAAAATAAAAATAAATTACAATCTAGACCACTCGTAAAATTATTAGAAAGCTTCCTTCTAATCTACGTTAGTACTTTTCATGACATTTTACTGACCTATTTAGGTTTCAAAAGCAAATACAATTCACAATTGTTTCATTAACTTTTTCTTCCGTCTACTTCTCATCATCTGGAACTACTTTACCGATTTTTATGAAATTTTGGGCACTCTGTGGATTGATTTGATTAAATTTTGAGAGATAAGATTAATAATTATTTCTATGTTTATTACCTTAAGAGTCCGAAAATGATTTTTTGTCCTTAAAACTTCTTCGATGGAGACCAGTCTGCGATTCGGCAGAACTTTTTTTCGTAAACTTTAAAAATGAATTAAAACTTTTAACAAAGTATACTAGGAATCTATTAACGCACCAAACTATTAAAGGGCAACAAGTTAGTTGAGAGTTTGTTATCATTTGCTATCAAGTGATCGTACTGCCATTGGCCCTAATCAAACTTTACCACGCTAACGACTTCAATCAAACTTTGTCGCTGATACCAAAATATATATTAAATTTACTTGTAAATACATATACTGTATATTACTCAAACTTTAACTTTATTTAACACCACCCAATGAATTGAAACTCCTTAAAACGTTAATTTTATTGACATTACTGCTTTATCTTCTTTTACTCATGATGATAAAGTACTTACTTTTTTAAAATGTCTTCTTATAGAGTTTATAGTAAATAAAGGTCTTTCTTGTTAGCAACATTTTGGTTAGTTTATAATCAATAACAGTTAATGTATTACAACATTAACATCGTCTAAAGTGGAAGTAATATAGTTGGTGTGTTGGTGTTAGTTATTAAAGATTAAGTAAGTTTATTAACTAGGATTATGAGATTATACTTTAGACACAGCCCTTCAGCGTTACTCCTATATTACTCGCGATGTCATAATAATTATTCTATCGGGACGGCGTATTTATTTTGCAATCGATTGATGGTTATCAGTTGTCCAACATTCAAGAAAATAAAAAAGCTACTGAAATCAATCCTACCAACGTCATAAATAACAGCATGCTACTCAAATTAAAAGATGTTAAGGACTATGTAAACCTGCATTTGGGTCATAAATACTAGGCACTGGTCGACTTCTCATACAAAAAGCTGTCTATATGTCAGAGAATAGTAAAAAATTATCGAATCGTCTCCGGTAACTATGGCGTTGGAGTAGGGTAATAGTCAGTTCCGTTGTTTTGACAGTCTCTACACTCGACCCTTTATATGCCATCGACAGTCTGACTAAAGTCTTAGTCGTGCGCGGTCTCTCAGGATGTGAAGTAGTCCCTGGATAGTGTTAGTGTTGTGCAGTGCAGTGTTAGTGCTGGAAGTCCTGTCCGATCAAGATCACATGAGTACCGTACAATTTAATTGCCACGTCCTGTGTTATGTTAGGTTTATCTGAGATTAACCTTAGGTTTAAAGAGAGAGCCTGAGCAGTGGAGGCGAGTGTCGTCATCACTTAAAGGATCACTTAAAAATTCCTTAAGCCAACACCTTGATCACAAGTCCAAGGCACTGCTTAGGTTTCTCTCGTAAATGTTAGTGATCATATTTGATTATTTATCGGTTCAGTAGAAGTATCTACGTTGCGTTTACCCAATAGTCCATTCGTGTTCTCCAATATTCCCCCATCCTCCTTCCTTCACACCATTTAAAATCCCCGACATATATATATTATTAGTAATTAAACGAACTTTCCTGTACGTGAAGTTCTATCACAATTATACCTGCGCCTTATTCTCAAGATATTATCGTTTGTAATCTGCATAATGGAAGTTAAGCTTTTCCTTCAATAAAAAAATAAGTAACGCTTTTCAACAGCCTCTAATTTCAAGCAATAGTGAATTTATTTAAATGTTCAACATTTAGCCTCGGAATGGTCCCGAATTATCGGAGCGTTTTAGTTCAAAATGCGCTATCGAAATACTTGTAAAAAATTGAAGCTGAACGCGGAGGAGGAGGAGGAGGCGGTCATGCAACGAGGCAGGTACTCTACTATAATAGTCTCCTCGAGGACCACAATAACACACAATTTAAGTTTTTTATTATATTTTTATCATAAGTTTTTAGGTCGAATAAATATCAATTGTATGGAAGAATATTTATTTTTATTGTTGTACTATTTTAGCAACAGTTTTGATGGCTTTTATTGGAGATGGTTCCTATTAATTACACACTATTCTCCTCTTCTATCTAATATTTAACTAAGTAATGCAATCAAAGACTCACGTGATCCTCAATAAGGGCTGTTCTTCACTATATTTACACTTCAGTATAAATGTCGATAACATTGACTTTAATAACTTATATACGTAAGTTCGGTCTGAATGGATCCGCGGACTACGTGAACTTTGCGATTGACTAATGGAAATGAAGTAGTTATTACTGTAAAGAAACCTAAACGTGTAGTTGGGTTAGAAACCGCAGATTCTACTCGGTTTCATGTATGTGTATTATTAGCAATAAATAAATAAATAATTATATAAAACTGGTGCAAGACGAGTGCTATAGTTTGTTACAGATTCGTAGGATTATTTTATTCCAATACATTACACAACTTTACACTAGAACCATTTATACAACTGGATTTTAAACTATAATCTTAAATTATATTTTATTTTTCTAAAACAGAACAGATAAGAGATTAATACATTGATGGATGGAGTTAGACTTTGTTTGTGTTACTATCGGTCCAGTTACTATACTAGTATTCGTGGAATAGTTTTTAACCCCAGATACTAAAACGATTGAGGCATCGTAGCGCCCAAGATAATAGACTGATTTTGATGGGGTTTTATTTGATTGAAAGCTAATCTAATCGAGATAGTTCTTAGGTATGTATTGTGAAGATCTTGTGAGCCGTTTGAAGACTATCAACTTATTTCTAACTTGAGAGCTGCACCTTTAGAGTTTTTGAGTTGGGGGTTATTTAATTTTTTAATTTATAGAATATATGGATATTTTTAGGTTTTTTATGTATATTATCATTTACAGGACATATATCAGCCACTTTCTGGTATACGATTCAGTTGAAATTTTGAAATATATATTATGTAGATACACAGTATTTGAATGCAATTTTAGTACAACAACCTACATAGTATAACTTTTGACTGTTTATTCTTCTAATTTATATTCAAAATAATGGATTAAATATTAAAGTGTTTTACGGAATTTGTAAAATTGTGTAAAGTGTATAAACCTACAAAGAATCAAGGAGTTGGAGATTCTCAAGAGGTTTCAAATGCGATTGCCATCTGACTTCTGAGTTCGCGAGCCAAATGAATACTAAGTGGGTAAACTCAAATATTCACGTTTATAAGATGATTGCCATTTACAAACATTGCAAATATCTCTAGTAGTATATATTAATGATTTTTATTTACAAATTAAACAAAAAAAGAATCTATTTAGGTATAATATGCAATTCAAAAGTCATACAATGTAAAACTAGTGGACCCGGAGGGGCTTTGCCTGGAAGCAATTTATTATGTGTATTCAGGTTTAGTATTACAATTTATCACTGTATCACTTAAACGCTGTATTTTACTTGGCAACACCAACATATTTATATATGTATATTATGACGAATTCCAAAAGAATTAAACAATCATACAGCACGAATGCAACGACGGCTTTCAAACTAACCTCTAACTTTCATCCCCTATTTCAACCATTTGAAACCTTTTTTTCTAACAAAAGGTATCCTATGGTTTTCCTAAGCTCTAGTTTATCTCTGCACCAAATTTCATTAAAATCGGTTCAGTCGTTTAGGGGAGAAATGGTAACAGAAAAGAAAGTTACTTTCGCATTTATAATATAAAAAAATAATAAAGAAATAGCAATTAACAAACCGTATTTTGTTGTTACATGTAAACTTAGAAAAAAACAAAGAGTTTAAGCCAATAATAAATAACATGAATAAAGAAATTAGTCCGTAGAAATAGTAAAATTAATGGCATTTGTTGTAAAAAAAATAACAAAGCTTAACGTAACATCAATCATGCCGACACAAATAGAACGAGAACGTCTCACTGATGAGTTTCACGCTATTTCTTCAGAACGTTTAACGCCTATAGTGTAACAATCGAAATAGTCATTTGCTAGTTTTTTGTGCTAATGTTGATGATAAATAATATTTTTATGAATGAAAGAAATATGATAAATATTGCAAGGGTATACGCATTGAAATTTGACAGAAAATTGAGGAGTGTCTGGTGTACAAGGGGTTTTTATAATGATCAGAACACGTACCTTAATTAGGTTAGGTTAGGTTAGGTTAGAGATATGAATGATATTCACTCTCTAACTAGTGACTAGTAAACACTGTCATTTTTCACATTCACATAAATAGTGCGGCGCCGGAGCATAAAAGCCGCCGCGAAGTATTCAGGCGCGCAAAAATGAAAGTATAAAATCAAATATGATTTGAATTAAATAATGTTGATCCAAAAAGCAATTGCGCTTTTTGGTCTCACTTCTTTTTTTACACATTTGTGACATAAAGTAATTTTAGACAGGGGAAAAGCAGTGATGGCCCAGTGGTTGAGACTTCAAGTCTTACTCGGGTGGTCCGAGTTCGATTCTGGACGCACACCTCTGACTCTGAGTTATTTGTGCTTTAAGCAATTAAATATCACTTACTTTAACGGTGAAGGGTTTTCCTTCGTGAGGAAACCTGCACTCCTGAGAGTTCCCAAAAAGTTCTCAAAGGTGTGTGAAGTCTGCCAACCCGCACTGGGCCAAAGAGGTGGACTATGGCCTAATTCCCTCCTCATTCTGAGGGGGATACCCGGCTCATCAGTGGGCCATTGACGGGTAGTGATGATGAGACAGGTGTGCCAAAAACTACTGGAGGGGACCAATAAGTTATTGTAGACAGGCCTTCACCTATAGGCGCTCTTAAGCATTTGGCACGACGGCGCTGAAGATGCTTGGCGCATCCCCGGTTATGAAACGTTCTAAACATGCATCTTAGTTACAATTCCCAAACTACACAATAAGCTGAGAAGGACTTCTTGTCTAGTGCATAATTATTATAATTGTCATTTCTTAATTTTTTTGGGTTTATTGATGATATATTAACTTCCTCCAGCTTCTGTCACAATTTCGTTTTTTTTTAACACGAATATTGAAATACGTGAACAAACATTCTTTTATTAAAAATGCATTACGTTACTGGGACGCATTATCGCGATTGCTCTTAGGTCATTGGAAATATTTCATAATGTCTGCCATCAAAACTTTATGTGCTTTACTTGAGGATAAGGCCCGATACAAATCGTAAACTATTTTACAACCTCCCTTTATATATTATTAAAGCTGGATTAGTTGGTAGGGCCTTTCCACTTCGAGATTTCATAAAGTATATTTATTTCTTCGTATGTGACTTTTATTTTGGGTTCCTTTTTATGCTCGTGGAAGATGTCATGTCAGGATTACATTTTATTTTAGAGGCTATACATATTTTGTGGATGTTGTTGTACAACTTCTGGTTTGTGAACTGGTCTACATAATTCTTTAATTTAATTTACATGGAGCCGTGGACTTCAAAAATACTGTTGTAAGTCAATTAGGAAAGATTAAAATATGAAAAGATATATTCATCAGCTTTTACCACATCAGTATCTTTTTTTAAATATGAACATAGCGATTACTCATAATTCGTAAACTAAGAGGTTTAGGTGGTATTAATTTAGGAATTTGCTAGATTTAGTAAGATCTGTTGATCTAACTGAGGTAGGGCACAGCAGGAAATTTCCTGCTCAAATATGGAGCAGCCCGACTGGGGTAGTACCTCGACCTTACAGAAGATCACAGCTAAATAACACTACTCTAAAGCAGTGTTATGTTCCTGTTGGTGAGTAAGGTGACCAGAGCTCCTGGGGAGAATTGGGGATAGAGTCGGCAACGCGCTTGCGATGCTTCTGGTGTTGCAGACGTCTATGAGCTACGGTAATCGCTTACCATCAGGTGAGCCGTACGCTTGTTTGCCGTCCTAGTTACATAAAAAAAAAGTCCTTGAAAAACAATCTTCTAACTTTATCTACAATGTTATAGGTATCAAAAATGTGGTAAATTGTTTAGAAAACTAGATTTTATGTCCTCTATTTTATTGGACTTGGTAGGGAACTACAGTTCTCTCATTTGTGAGTTAATGTGACTCTGTATTGTTCTTTTTACGCTGTTATTACAGTTTACATCGCATAAAATATTCATTCAGTTATTAATTTAATCTTTTGTTGATGTACCCCAAGTGAAAATGGAATTAGCTTTGAACCGTCAGTTCCGCCGCGTTGCAAGTGTGGTGTTACTGTCCCCATTATTCCACGACGTTCTGCAAAATTCATAATTTCAAAGTGTATCTGGTGCGAAATTGTAAACAAGATTAGCGACTCCATCGCGCTTGCAAAACTCCGCGTTAATTAACAACGTCTGAACGTTTATTGTTTTTAGCTTCGCTTGGTGAATGCGGCATTTTAAGGCTTCTGGAGATTAAAATCAAATATGCGGTTCAGATTTCTATTTGTGTTGCGTGTTTTGTTTCTGCTTCCATTCAAATTATATTTGTAACGATGTTTACTTTATGAGTAGAATGGCTGTTGCGTTCAATCGGCTCGCATCGTATAAAACAATTTGAATTATTTTTCATTACGTTGTTATTTTCAGTACACTTTTCACAAATTTGTCCAAAATTTTTAATTGTAAAGCAAAAGCTTTTAAAGTTATTAAACCTTCAGATTTTATAAAATAAATTACGCATATAGGCAAAATGCTTTGTGATTCATGAATATGATAAATTACATAATGAGTGCTTCTTAATTTATACCAAGATTGTGTATAAATAACCTCTGCTCTGATAGATTTGAGTCAGTTGTCAAACGGAGCTCGCCTGGTGAAGATTATGTCTGTTACTGTGCGATATCGCTTCCATGTAGATGACAGATGCAAGTATAAAACTGTTAGTTAATTTAATTTGACTGAAAAACATTCCTATACACAATAATATAATTAACCCAAAATTCTCTAAACAAAAGTACAGGCTTACAGTACTTACAGAATTAGTATAACCTGACCAATAGCCGCTTTGGGGCCTATAACAACCACTATTGAGTTGAAACGTATTTTATGTAGCTCCTAAATTACGCAGTGGTGATTTCCACAATTGCTGTTGGTTAAGACGTTGATTCCTACGGGGGAGGTCCGATTTTGATCGTGGGAACTCTGACTTTTCTGAGTTATGTGTATTTTAAGAAATTAAATTTCGCTTGCTGCAACGGTGAAAGAAAAACTTCATGAAGAAACTTGCACTCCTAAGAATTCTCCATGTTCTCTGTCGGCGTGTGATGTCTGCAAACCCGCATTAGGACGGCGTGGTAGAAAAGGCCTAATTTCTCCTCATACTGAAGAGGAGACCCTGCTCAGTAATGGGCCATTAAGGGTGACGATGAAATTCCCAAGAATTTTGCAACCCATACAAAATGTGTCAGCCTGAATATTTAGTATGATGTATTTTTGGAACATTCAATATATTTACAAGCAACAGTTGACTTGCATTACGGTCGGTGACGTATGAAATTCATAATATATTACATAGAATACGCAATAGGAACGTGACGCAAGTACCCTCTTACCACACTGTTTAAGTTTTCATATTCGCTGTATATTATTCGAACAAGTTTTCTATATTGATTATTTTATTTACACATCAACTAACGAATATTTTATATTTTACAATCAAAGTTGTAACTCTTAATTATGTTTTGTTATATTTATTTTATTAAAAATCTATATGGGTTTTAGTGTGAATTTTACAATATCATATTGTCTAGAAATCGTGACTCCCATTTCTCAAATATCTCCATTCTAAACCCGTAGACGAAGACAAATAGATGGAGCGAACAAACAGTCTTAATGTGAACTATCGGAAGGCAATATTCTTAAACTTTTCCTATTAGCTCGCTGATTGCTGGACTTGTCTCAGCCGGGTTTAATTTGAAAAGTTGGCGCTGCTATGCAATTTATATCGAAACGAGTCATTTTTCATTTGATTGCCATTACTTTTAGATATTAATGATTTATGGTAATATGGAGACGGGGAATGTCATATCTATACTTTGATCATCTTCTTTATCGTCTGTGATATTTTATTTATGCCTAGTAAAAAGTTCTACTTCCGTTTATCAAAATCTTTGACTGTATCATCTTAGCAGATGTCATCAGAACCTTTATAGTTTAATATAGCAGAAAATACTCTTTGGAGATTAAATTTAAAATGGTCAAACTTTCTCATTTCATCGTTAATAATTATTTTTATAACCATAACTCTGATGTTAATTACGCAGCGTGACAGCCTGTAGGCGTGATAGGCGTGATAATGCCCACGATAACGTACAGTCGGCGACGTCAATTAGTACAATCGGGCAAATTAATTGCTGGAACCACTCGTTACCCGGCCTTTTGTTGCCGATCAATTTTGTTAACCGCCTTATTGTATTCGCGTAATTAGTTGTATTAAATAATTATTGCTTTCTTTGTTATTATGAATCAGCTTGTTTTTCATACAAAGATATATTACTAGGAAATCGATAGAACAACTAATACACGATTCTATTCGAGAGATCTGAAATCTTCATAATTATTGAACGTTATAATCATTATCCAAAAAGATAATTCCAGAGATAAATCTGGACAGTAAGGTTTTATTGCATCCGTTGCCGTATTTTGCGCTTATTTCCTAATGGCTTTTAAAGATAAACTGTCCCGTAAAACGAATAAACGAAATCCTAATGCAGTTAGGGCCTCCTTAATTGCGATGTAGGCGCAATGCGGGCTTAAATTAAATGTTTAGACGTTTAGCTCGGTCTGCAAGATGCAAATTATGTATCTGGCTCGAAATAGTTTGTTATTCTAGTTAACATTTTTATTTAAAAACTAATATGCACGTCAGATGCTAATGTTAAAAAGACACTAATGAAAAATGTTATAAATACTTTTAAAAATTAATCGACAAAGCAACGTAGATAACTTAAGAGGAAAGTAGGCTTACAAAGACCTAGAACACATTTAAATTATGTTTTGGTCATAAAATAAGCACTCAATGTCTCCTCTGATAAATAATTATTTAATATTTGATGAAATGTTATGTATTTCTATACCATGTAATAATAAATAGCCCTATAATTTTATTGTTGGCAAAATTATTAAATTATGTCATTCTTGTAGCATCTATTTTAAGCTACAATAATGTATAAATGAAGAACATCTTAAAGTTTTTGTTTTAAATTGTTTCAGGTTGCGGGAGTTGTTGGTCGAGCAGATGTTCTAGCTTGCGTGTTCTTTCTTTCATCTTTGTTACTTTATCATGGGTAAGTAGTAGCAATTGGAAAACACATTATAGTGGGAATAATGACAATCGTTTGACAAGAATCAGCTTAAAATCTAGACTTTTCATTAAACTTATACTATCCCGAAATATGTCATGACAGCGCAAATAATCTTATTTATTTGATCCTTAATGTGAAGTTGCCAGTCCACTTGAAATGTGAGACATGTATTGAGGCCAAGAATTCCCTTGGCGTCTCTAAAGAAACCCTACAAATAGAGCTTTAATGTCGTGCGAATAGTTTGCTCACTTGCCACTACTTCTATAATATTGTTACCGACTTTGCCCCTTGTTTTCGAACAGAAACTTTGGAAAGAATGTTAGGGATGGCGAAGGATGAAAGTTTGCTGACGGAGCCATACGACGCTTCCCAAAAGGTTACGAATTGCCAGTAATTGTATTAGAAAGTTTTCGCTAACTTTCGTTTATATTGCCCTTTATACATGTAAATCGATTTATATTTCTCTGTCCATTATCCTTGAAACATTTTAGGCTATAATATAATGGTCTTATGCATTATAGGCATTGATTGTTTTAGAACTTTCTTCAAATTCAACTGCATTTATTATTCGTTATAAGTTTACATGTTGTTAATTAGAGTAAAGCATAATATCATCTATTTTGTCGATATCTAGGTCATCTAGCAGAAGACGTGTGTGGTCTAGTGTGGTGCTGGCAGCTCTAAGCATGTTGGCCAAAGAGACAGGAATAACCGCACTACTGTTAAATCTGTCATTTGACATATACAGAAGTTGGAACTCCATAACTAGGTAATATAATATTATTTTGCTTTACCCTTATGAATCATAAAAGTGACTGACATTATTTTGTATTTAAATTACATTAAAATTTACAAGTTAATAAAATCTAAATTCCAGATCACCTGCAAGATGTCGATGGAGAGGTGATAATATATGGGGAAGAGTAGGAAGAGGAGTGCTGGTGTTGCTACTATTAGCTATAGCAAGACTGGCGTTACTACAAGGTTCACTACCAGCTTTCTCCGCTCAGGACAATCCTCCAGCTTTTCATCCATCATTTGCTATAAGGTAACTGTTATTTTACTATATGAGTATTATCAACTCTGATTTTGTTTTAGTTAACTGGTACTTAAATTTATTAGGTATTTTTATCTAATTCGGACTCCAACACAATAATTATTATCAATGAGAATAACCAATTATGTATTTATTTTATCAATTACTTAAGTTTTAAACAAGAAAGATCTAGAAAAGTTTTATTCTGCTGTATTTCATTAATTTATTACATTTCTTTGTGTATGCATCCATATTTTGTTTCCTCAATAAAGTGTTAAATTTTCATTTGCAGATTGATGACCTTCTGCTACTTGGCAGCATTCAACTGGTGGTTATTACTGTGCCCCTGGACGTTAAGCCACGACTGGCAGATGGGTTCCATACCACTCATTACTAGCGGCTGGGATCCTCGTAATCTAGTCACCTGCGCTGCCTTAATAGCTTTGGTCGCATTATCGTATAAGTGTTTGATGGATTTAGAGGTAAAAAAATTAAAAATACATATATATACCATATTTTTACAATATAAAAGAAGAAAAGCATTTGTTTGCTTTGCATTATGAAACTACATACTCGATATTGGTAAATTTTTACACAATTTATTTTATACAACTGGAGAAATATTTCGATTTCGACCTTTTGTTATCTATGTTGACAAGAATTCAGAAGTTCGAAACACTGTTTTTCTTTGTTTAACGTATAGTTCAATCCACGACGACGCACGGCTCGCATATTATTTGACATATAGTAGACGCGCCATGCGTCTTCAAAAATTAAATTATATATATACCTCTTATTACAATAAGGCATCCACACTAAGTCGAGGCAAGTCGCTAGTGAGAAATAATTTTAACGAATGTATTATGTTTCAGCTTCAACGTCACACGCCTCTCGTGTTGGGTCTGATGCTGCTCGTAATTCCCTACCTTCCGGCTTCCAACTTATTAGTTACGGTGGGATTTGTGGTTGCTGAACGAGTCTTATATATACCGAGGTAAAATATTTATGTAATAATTTATATATAGGTGAATGTTGTTTGGTTTAATTCGTAGTTGAAATCCATACACGTGTATATAAATTTTTTTCGCATTATTTATTGTCTTTATGTCTTGTACTGTTCTTTGATTTAACCCTGGAAACAGACCTACAGTAAAGTATAAAATCTCATGTTACACGGATGCCTCTGCCTAAGTACGTTGTCTTACTATTTTTTTAGATTTTAAAGTTTAACTTAGGTCTAGCTCTTTAAAGCGAGAGCAATTTCATCAGAAATGTTACTGCATAAAAATAAAATAGGTTCAATATATATTATAATACTAGTCGACCCATCCCGGCCGGCCCGACAAATTCCCTTGACACAACGGCCACACAGCTCGACATGTACGTCATCTCCAAGTCGATAGATGGCGTACGCGCACACTTATTTGCTTACTTTTTATTCTTATTGATTTTTTTCACCATAAAACATAACCTATATCCTTCTTCAAGCGCTACAACTCTGTATTATATTTCAACAAAAACGGTTCAGTGATTGAAGCCTGATTATGCGATGGCGATAGCGCATTTTCGTGTGTTTGTATTCTTAAGTAGTTCCTACGTTCCTTAAGAGTTACTTTCGAAATAATAATATTAGATTTATGATGATATAGACATTAATGAGTAGCAATAGGAGAATTTATTTATACAAATCTTACTTCTTCTTTCAGTGTGGGGTCAGTAGTAATCACAGTATATGGTGTACAATTGATGTGGAAGCGAGCGTCTAACAGAAAATTACTGGTGCTGGGCGTTGCTGTACTTGTTGCTGCTGGTGCTGCCAGGACATATCTTAGGAACAGAGATTGGCGGACGAGAGAAAGTTTGCTTAGGTCAGTATTCATTAACTCTCGAATAACTAGGTTTATTTGGTGTATTATGAATAACTTTTTTTATCTTCTTTCTTATTCATGTTATTTAAACTTTTTCTATTAATTTCCAGAGCTGACTTAGACGTTCTACCACACAACGCCAAACTGCACTACAATTTCGCAAACTTTTTAAAAGATATCGAACAACCAGATAATGCAATCAAACACTACAAAGAAGCCTTAAAGTATGTATTAAAACTAATTTTTTATATAACGAACTCCTATATAACTTGCATTTTTTCGAGATAATAGCCTATGTCATTTCCCAAGCTCTAGTCTATCTCTGTACCAAATTTCATCAAAATCAGTTCAGCAGTTTTTGTGTTATAAATGGTGCAACTAAGCCGACTTTGTTTTATTTAGGTTTATATTTTTGTCAAGATTCTCTTGTCTAGCCTAACTATTCAATAATTATTATTTCCAGACTGTGGCCAAGTTACGCCAGTGCCCATAACAACCTTGGTACACTGGTGCTTGCATCAGGTCGAGCTGAACACCATTTCCTACAAGCGCTAAAATATAATCGGGATCACGTTAATGCTCATTATAATTTAGCCAAACTTTATAGGTAAGTAAAAAAAATCTTATATTACTATGGGAAACAATAAAAATAAAAAGTTGTTTATCCTTTGGAGATGGTATTTTCAATAACCTCAGGCTGAGTTAGGCTACTATTAAAACTAAAAACTTTACATATCCTACAGGACATTCATCATCACGACCCGTCAATGGCCCACTGCTGAGCGGGGTCTCCTCCTTAGAATGAGGAGGGTATTAGGCCATTGTCCACCACGCTGGCCCAGTGCGGGTTGGCAGACTTCACACACCTTAGAGAACTTTTAGGGAACTCTCAGGAGTGCAGGTTTCCTCACGATGTTTTTTTTTCACCGTTAAACCAAGTGATATTTAATTGCTTAAAACACTCAACTCATAGTCAGAGGTGTGGGCCCAGGATCAAACTCGGATCTCCCGAGTAAGACTTGAAGTCTCATCCACTGGGCCATCACTGCCATTACAGAACATTGGGGATACCAATTAACTACTCCGTTGTTTTTTTATAGAATAATACCTCAGAAAATTAGTAATAATGTTATTCTCATGACCATAAACTATTTTAAAAACCCACTAATTATTTTAACCCATCAAAAGCTCTAAACCAAATAAATATGTTATGTAAATAATTGTTAGTTAAACAGAGGAACAAAAGAAACTATTTACAATGCATTGACGTCAATGGAGAGGAACAACTGTTTTACTTACAGGACTTGACTGATAAGCTTTGTATTATCATAGCTTTAAGCAAATGAATGTTTGTTAACCTATTATATGGTCTACTTGTATACTGATGTTACACTCAAGCAGATTCTTAATCTTGATTTTCTAATACCACGATATAATTTTAGCCTTCTGCCTGTAATCATAGATCCTTACGATACCAAAAACCGATACCAAATTCCTCTTGTTTGGATAAATTTGGACAATGCAAAAAATATCTGGACTAATACAAAATAGAAATGCCTTAAGATAAAAGTTATAATGAAACAAATCTATTAATTTACAGAAAGAAGAATCGTATAGCAGAATCTCTAAAAATGTTAGAGCGGTGTTTATCTCTGGAACCTCGATTTGTCCAAGCACATTTAGAACTACTTCACATCACACCTGAAGATGATAAACGGCCCACACTGGATAGAATACTAGAATTGGAGCCTACAAATTGGGAACATCATCACTTGTATGGAAATTGGTTGAAAGGACGAGGTGAGATGTAATTTTAAAAGTTTTTTGATTCAATGACTGCTAAGCATATGTTACCTCTAACTTTTACTGTTTCCTCTCATTCTCTCCGTCTTTAGTCTGAAATAATATCTTTTTTGTTATTGGTTTCCAGGGCTTTGGCCACTATCACTAGCCTATTACACATCAGCAATACGACTCTCAATAGACAAAAGTGAGAGAGGAGCTCTGCCATCTTTACGATCAGCCTGTCTTTTGTTGAGAAGTGCTGGCCAACGAGCAAGAATGCTACAACTTCTAACTAGGTAATAATATTTTTTTAACAACGTTTTTAGTTCTATATTATCTTTCTATTTCTCTTGTTTACTTCGTCACAGATGGCAAGGTGCTGGAGGAGGAGCAGCAGCAGCACAGAGACGTCGTGCAGCAGCTGCAGCATGGCGGCTACGTACTGAATTAGAAGGACGAGCTGCTAAATACGCTAGAGCACCTCTGGTATTATACACATCATGAATCTTTAAACCAAATTTCATACTGAATTTAGTAGGCAATTTGTTGCCAAATGTCGTCTATTTGTCAATGAACATTTCCTCAAAATTAATTAGCTTTTGAGAGGTTAAGGAAAATTAGTAGAAGTGAATTAAAGGCATTTTTTTTTCATCTTATCTTCTTTAAGTTACCACAAAAGAAAACTAAATCGAGTTTAATATTTTATCATTAACTTTTTTCAGGTAACATCTACCTGCCTCCACCACAGTCAGCTAGAATTACCAAAAAACCAAAACATAGTGAATACTAGAACAATTAATAGTGTCCCTTTAGATAATAAGCCAAGTTGCCAAAGAAACGTATATAATAAGAAAAGCGTATCAATATCAGCTCAGTACAAGCCAATACACAACAAATCTGAGAGTGGAGTCAAGAAGAGCTGTCCTCTACATAAGAAGAAGATTAAGGACACACATTCATTCCCACCATACGTACCGGAACATTTAATAAAGACTTATTAGTTTAATATTAAATACAGTGTAAACTCCATTTAACGACACTAATACACTGAGTATATAATTGCGTTAATCAGTTATCAAAAAACGTGGAATAAGGTAAATCAATGTGAAGTAATTGAAACGAGATGTTCATAAATAAAAAAATAAGTGGTGTTTTATTGACACTTCGTGGATTGAACTATCTACACCAAATGTATCTGTCCACACCAGCCAGTATTGCAGTCATATGTTACTTACTTTTCAGTTTGTGTATAAAATGTCTGTCTGTGTTAGAAGTCAATGTACGGATTACACACTAATGTGATGAGAGAGGATAAAATAATTTAATTGAGATTTTCAGAAATGTTTATCAGACTCATGATTTGTTAAAGAACATTGGGACCCTTTTTAGTTAAAGTATCGACTCCTTTTGACCAGAGTATTGTTGAAAATAATTCGAAAGCTCTCAACAAATTATGTTCAGAATTTATATTTCCAATTCATAGTATTACTATCATAGTATCAATGACCACATTATTATCCAGTCGTTGATGTTTGTTAAGGATAAAAGTAACTTAAATAATGTATTGCTATGGACTAAGTCTTGTAAATAATTAGCTCAAAACAACTGCGTGCCATTTTGGAATTGTATAAACTATCACAATGTATATATAGTATTAAACTAATCAACATATAACCAGGAAAAATATTGTAAATGAAATAAGAAACTTCTAGATGACTTCATTATAATACGCAAACACATTAAAGTCATCACAATCGGACAAGCCGTTTAAGAGGAGGAGAATTCAGTAACACAATCATTTGTATGACTTTTTTTATAAATTTCTGCTGTAATTTTTCCCTGCTTTTTAGTCTTGGCACTGCTGTCCTGAACCATCTTTATTGTCTCCTATTAACCGACTTCAATAAAGGAGTACGGCTGTTTTTTACGTTAAATTTTTTTGTCATGAACTTTTACAAACTTTTAAAAATTTAAATTACACAAATGAGTAATGGAGTTGAAATACATTTTTGTTTTTTGTTTACCGAATTGTAAATAATGTAGAAATTATTATAAGAATTTGCTAACACTAATAAAACGATATCATGTAAAAATTTATTGTAAAATAAATATTTCTTAATAATGGCTGTGTTTGAGAGTTGATGTATTTTGTGTTTAATTTAATATGAAATTTATATATTTTGACAATACAATATATTGTAGATGGCACCTCAATAACATTTAAGGTTCGAGTAATTTATATTTGAACTAATTTATGTAAATTTTGAAGTATTAATTCCTACGTTCATTGTATGAAAATATTTTTTTTTTACTTAGAGTCACTTGATTTTTATACAAACAAGCCAAAAGCTTGTAATTTTGTAAAGCACTGCGCCTTTCGTTGCACTAAAAATTGTAAATAAGAGCAACTTTTTTTACAATTTTTAATGCTAGACAGAAGCTTGTGTAATTTTATGATTGAATAAACACTTCATCTACTATGTGTTTTGTAATGTACTATGATATATATATTTTTAAAATCATTAGACGAATGTACGTGGAGAAGCTATGTAAAGCTGTGTGAAGTTAGGCATATGTTATATTAAAATTTATATTATATATCTAGAACCAGTCTTCTCGATAATTAAAAAAAACGAATCATAAGGCAATTTTAGTAACTGTTAAAAAAATATTTATTTGTAGGAATATATAACACAATATGAGTTTATGGCGGGTAAGTATAAATATTTGTCATATCCTAAAACCAGCTAAAACTGAGCACTCGTTGCTTTTACTGTAAATTTGTTTACTTTTATGTAAAATAAACAAATGTTCTATATCTTTGGATTTTAATTTCAAAACATTGACCTAGCCTCCTTTAACCAAAACCTACAAAATTACACTTACTATGTGGTGGTCCCAAAAATGTAAATTTTAACTAGCTTTAAAAGGAATCAAAAGGTTACCTTGCTATAATCCGCAGCAATTTGAACAACCAGACTCGTATAGCACAACCCAAAAGAGCACCCTACCCACATAAAAGTGAGACGCGCGAACCCGAACCAAGACACACCACACAAGTAGGTAGCTCGACGCTATAACAACCAGACTCGTACGGCACTATCTATCCAGAAGAGCACACCGTTCACAAAAAAGTGTAACGCGCGAACCCGAACCAGTATACACCACACAAGTAGATCACGATCGACAATCGACGTACATTTCGCTCCGTAACCGTAGCATCTTCAGGAGGTGTTGACTCTACAAGCGTCACTTGCTAACGCGCGTCTCACTTTTATGTGGGCAGGGTGCTCTTCTGGGTTGTGCCATATGAGTCTGGTTGTTCAGATTGCCGCGGATTATAGCAAGGTAACCTTTTGATTCCTTTTAAGTCATGAATTTCCGCAAAGTAACGCCTGATTCAATTCAATATTTAACTAGCTTATTTTTTAGAAATAAAAATGTCAATCAATTATTATTTAATCAAAATATATAAAAAAATCCTATGATTCGATAATAGATTTTCTGTTCCCCTCAAACTAACATCTTTTTAATATGTAAAAATAAAACGACTGTCAGTTTCTACGTCCCTGACACTACAGATAATAGTAAGGATTAGCGCATACATAGAACTTTATATTTAATTATTATTATAAAATGTTGATTTAAAAAAATGTCATGTTATCTACCAGCATTCATTAATAATATGTGTTATCTATGAGGCTGCAGAGAAAACCTATTTTTATCCGACTTAAAAAGGAGGAACTACTCAATTCGATAGGTATAGTTTTTATGTATGTATATCGATTACGCTGAGAATTAAGATCCGATTTACGTGATTTTTCATTTGTTTGATGCGGAATAGTTGCTTTTGCATTTGGTCTCATAAAAACTTAACATAGTTTGGCCAAGTAGTTTTAATTTTATGAACCTTCAAAAAGGAGGAGGTTCTCATTTCGATTGGTACTTTTTATTAAATTTATGTACACCGATTACGCTGAGATTTATAGTTCGATTTATGTGATTCTTCTTTAGTTTGATGCAGAATAGTTGCTATTTGATCCCATAAAAATTTAACATAGTTTGGCCAAGTAGTTTTAATTTTATGAACCCCTTTTTCGTTCCCGTTTCATAGGATCTATATTGTTTAAGGCGCGCGGCACGTTACGTGGCCCTACCCATTGATACTTAAGGTAAAAAATTAAAAAACACTACGTTTAAAAAACCGTCATCCATAACTAAAAAAAAAATGGACTAAAAATTAAGAAATAATTCCGTTATTTATTTACCTTCCTTTATTAGGACAATGATATGCAATTATTGTTATTAGTTAGTTACAATCATTGTTGTTAGTTATTAGTTAACAACAAAATCAAATAGTACATTAAAAAAAATAACGACCAAAACAACTAAAAATTGTAAATACGTATGCGCTACGCCTTACACGTATTTTATTACAATATTCTTCTTAGGTCAAGGATTGTTACGGAATATCGATTAACTACTCTAATAGATTTCTTAATATTAAAGCTAAAAGTTAGTCTATAAAAGAACGGTCTGTCAATACATTTCGAAAACATTAACTAATGAAAAATACGAATAGAACGAATTGAGTGATGCAAGTTGTAATAGAAAGATTAAGAATAATAATAAAATGATATCAAGGTCAAAATCTAGGGTCAATGAAACCACAACTTATAATAATATTATACATTTATACCTAATATAAGTAGTTGAGCCGGAAAACGTTGTTTTGCCATATAAATTAAATTAAATTTTAAAAAATTGGGATGGGCTACCCTTACCACTTAGGGGTATTAAAAATAGATGTTGACCGATTCTCAGACCTACCCGATATGCACACAAAATTTCATAAACATCGGTCGAGCCGTTTCGGAGGATTTTGGTAACAAACACCAGGACTTGAGAATTTTATTTTAGAAGATTCATAAATATCATGATGTGTTCATTATTCGTAAATTCCACAAGTTTCCAACAGATGGCGTGAGTTAGTTTATGGACATACATATGGTGAGTAGCTAGTAATTATATAAAATGTAGTTGAGTCGTCTGTCTATGTAATTGCCTACAGCAAATATAATGCATTGTATGTTGCTTATCTCTCTTTATAAATAACAAAACATTGCATAAATTATGCTAAAAAAAATTCACACAATTACACATCTTTGTAAATCTGAGAAATTATTTCAAACTTCACAAATTAAGGTAGTTAAATTATAATTTAAAAATTATCAATACAAATATACCTAAATAGAAACTGGACAGCTGCCATGTTTAAAAATACCACCTATGCTAGTGGTGAAAACAAAATCTAAATATATCTGAATACACTAGACTACAGTTAGTTAATAAAAAGATTTTACATAAAAAATATTGGCAAAAACACAATGTAGAGGATATTTACCCCATTTTTTGCTACTTTTGGAACCGTACTGTTTCTAGTAAAATTTAGCAAAAATAGTCTAAACTTTCTTAATAAAAATTAGTGTTTTTTTTTTCATAAATAGAATAATTTTTATTTTTTAACTTATGAATATAGTTTCAAAATCGGTTTAGCTATTTCGATTAAATAATCCCAGACAAACAAAACAAAAATCCTCTTAGATGATAAATAAAATCAATTTATAGACAGACCTTTTTTAAAATTTTAATATACATTTATGCATAGCGTCATCGTCTATTGTTAATTACCAAAACAAAGCCCTTTAGAAAAGATAAAATACATACACAATGGATTAATTATAAATAATTTTAAATACCTCCTAAATTATTACATTAGTAATGAGTTACAATAATAAGGAGGTATACAAAAAATAAGCTAAACTACGTGATTAACGTCAAAGGAAGTTTTTGTGCACCCATTGTAGATTACATCACAACATTCACGGTCATAGTTTTTTTGACCGAAAAATCACGAAAATCAAGAGGGGAAGCCATTTGCAGGTTATGATCAGTTTGTTGGAACATTGACAGTACCACCACCGCGCTTATCCCGCGCTGACGTCGCCGAACAAATATTGCTGCAGTATGTTTGCACGTCTCACGATATAAACCCGTGCCGCGTCTCTCCTGACTCATTACCAATAGTGAAAGCCTTCATTCATAACAAAGACTGTAATCCTCAATTCACAATGAGAGCTGTTTTGTTGTTGGCCCTCGTGGGCATTGCAGTCGCAGAAATAGCTGACATCCCCTGGGTAGAAGAAGAAGACCTAGGAGAAACTGATTATAAAGATGAACATGATAGACAAAAACGAGATTCATACATCGATGGTCCTTTTGAAGTGCATATCAGGATCAAGAGAAATGTTGATGATATCAGACAAGCCCAAGGTGAACGTGTCGTAAGAAGCCCTCGTCAAACTCATCAATATGAAGTTCATGAATCCAGTGATGATGGAGCAATGCCATCACCTCCATATGAACAGATGTTGGCATCGAGTGCAGAGCACTACCATATAATACATCCTGAGAGACCTCGCAGTTTGAATAGTGGACCCCACACCTTTGGTGCTCCGGAGATAGTACGAGCTGCTGCACCACCTTTAGCACCTGCACCTGTTACTCACTTTGCTTCAAACCAACATGCGAATCTAGCTCCTGCTCCTGTATTAAACACTGCAACTCCTTTAAATTCAGTTCCATTACATGCTGCTCCAGCCGCACCTGTAGCTGAAGACCTCCAACCTGCTGCTGGACATCACAAGGTGGCACATGATCCTTATTCTCATGGCTATTCTGGAGCCGGAGGTCATGACCATTATGGAAAACACCATTCTGCGCATGAAGGAAAGGTAATTTGTTTTTTTTATGTAATTACAAAAGTCTGGTTTTTAATTAATTTTAAATAGTACATCAATTATATTTTCAACCAAAAAATTGTTAAATATATTTTATTTAAATTACTTCCTTATATAAATTAATATTCGTGAGGTCTTTGTAGGTAGGTACTTTAGTTTGTTTTTAAATTAACTTTTTATGTTAATTATTTTAAAGAAGATCCTTCCTTCTTCGCTTGTAAGTCATGTAATGTTAAACAGTTATTAAAATACAAACATACAAAATCAAAACACTTCACCTTTTAATAATATTAGAGATGCACACTGTAAAAATATTTTTGTACCTGTTTCTTCGTAGATCATTTGAAATTACTTTTTTATATAATAGTTAATGAAGAAGAAAGAGAAATGTTGGATAATTATCAAACTTTATTCAACAGAAAATGTATCCCATATTTTTAAATATTCTACTAAGTAAAAACCTGCAATTATAAACATATCATCGTCTTCCGTAATAACACAAAATTATAACGTAGATTCTATTTAATTAATTAAGATGCTAATCAAGATACATTACCGTGATTTAAAACTAACTGTATTTTTATGATAATGTCGCTCGCACTTCGCTGGTAAGATAATACCCATATATTACTATTATCGTTACTTATTATTTCCCAATAATACAGTTATTTTGTTATATTTCATATGGCCTGTATCACACGGGCCATTATTAGGAATCTATTGACACCTCATTCATTAAAATCGGTTCAGTAGTTTAGGCACTACGGTTGATCATATAAACATAATACATAAACTGCCAAAATCATTGCCATTTCTTAGGTTTCGCCGAAGTCGGATAAAAAAGAATAATATAACTTTTCCGACATATTCTAAAATTATCGGCATATGCCAACGTAAGCTTGTTTTATAATATGTAGAAATAACGTATAATATACTCAATCTAATAGTTCATAAGATCTTTTAGACAAACTCCATTCTATACTCAACAATTTTGGTTTAGTATAGATATACAATTTTTTCTTCACTTTTTTTTTTCAGTAGACCCTACCCTCACTTTAATGTTTTTCTCGCTACCGATTTAGATTAAATAAAATATCTTTTCTTTTACTCACTCAGGAGATGAAATATAACAAAAGCTGAAATATATAATATTTATTTATATTTTAATATTTATTAATTTATAATTCTTCGTAAATATTTGTACTAGATAATAGAATTTGCCAAATCCGGTCGGTAATCTCTGGACCCAGTGATCGAATTTTTAAAATTATTCCACAGTTACTTTTTTTACTAAACTGATTATTAAAAAAAGATATTATAATATTATTAATATCGAATCGAAGCGACGGCCAGTCCATGCATGAAATATTTATTTTTTGTAAGACCAGCAACTAATACAATGAATTAAACAATTTCAGCACGTCAAAGGCTCCAATTCTGACCACTACTTGGACAAAGGTGGCAAAGGACACAGAACTGATGAGCGTCATCGCCAAGTATACGAAGAAGCTGGCGGCAAGAAGAACAAGCATCATGACAACGCCAACCATAAGGGAGGTCACGAGGAGGAGGCGTTTGGTTCCCGCGGAGCTCACTTTGGTGAAAGAAAAGCGCACAAAAAGGGACATAAGACTAAAGGTAAGCAAGCTATTGATGATAAAATACTGCGATATACATGGTGACAAAGTACCTCTTCAAATTCAAATAATATATTTATTGTAACTTTTTATTCATTAGGCAGAATATTAATTTATTTTCCAAACATAGTGACACGCAGTATAAATACAGGAGGAATAAAGATAAACGTGTAACGCCATACTATCGTCTCCACAAAGTTAGTAATTGTTTCATCGGCCTTGGTGTTCGCATCTATAGTAAAATCCCACAGACTATATTATATTTGCCGCTTCAGCAATTTAAAACTCACATTAAAAAGTGTTTAGTAAATAAAGCTTACTACTCTGTATAGGATGAAAGCTTGACATCAAAATGTCGTTGATGCTCAGCTGAATGATTATACCTTTGTAAAACCGACTGATGTAAACAATGGCGTTTTAAAAAGAGCAACTGTTGAGTTTCTTGCCAGTTCTTCTCATCAGACATCCGCGTAACCGAAGCTACCATCAGTTCGGTGGTAGGTTCAAACAAACTGACTGGCCAATTTTGACGTGTCAAAAATACTTTGAAATGTCTAATTATATTTAACTGTCCAAACTACGTTAAATCTTATGCAACGAAATTCTTGAATGTTTAGTTGGAACAACTCATGTTTTCCTTACTATTATACTTTAGATCCTGTTAGAATAGTTGTGATGTAATAATAACGATTTCTGTAACATATTAATTATGTTAGCTTTTACCTTTGCGTTGGCGCAACTAAAAGATATTCAATTTGTGCCACCTTCTAAAATCAAACTTTACTCAGATTAATGTTGCCAACATCGTAACTAACAATCAAACAACTGATAACAAATTAATTTCTGATTTTAAAAACAAAATTGACTACTGACAACTGATTGCATAGTAATATTACACATTTCTCATCAAGTTTGACTTTAATTAATTCTATAGTCATTAGATTCAGTATTAAATATGAAAGAAAATTCTAGAATCCGAAACAATAGAATAGCAATCAACCTGCTCCTTATATAAGCGAAACAAATGAAAAATAGAAAACGTTTATAAGAGAGCAGAACTAAAATAATTCATTCAAATTACGATAAGGTCAGAATAATCAGAAGCGAATAAATAAGTTTATGTAACGAGACTAATGACCAGCTTTCACTGACCGCAAACTGCAACAATGACGGACCTGTTGACTGTAAAAAATATAAAGAACGATACTTGGTCAAGTGTTGCATCATTATTTACTAATTCGTATCGTATAACATAACAGACAGTTCTTATATTTGTTGTATATATACTAAGAGAAAGCTTTAAGATTTTTGCATCCTCACTGCTGGTACTTTTTGCGGAGAAGTTACTCCATGTGCTACAAGATCATCAAGTGATATTTTTTAATCTTTGCTACCACTTTATACTGAACTTACCGAATCCATACCGTCAACAATACACCTAAATTACCAAAATTAATCCGACTGCTAATAATTTACCAACTACGAAAATTAACAAGAATAACTCTCAACAACAACCGAGTTGCAAGGGATAATCTAAGTTCTACTAGAAAGTAACTTTGCCTTTGTCTGTTACGATTTCACGCTTAAACCATTGAAGTGGTTTTGATGAAATTTGTTAAAGAGATACACTAACGCTTGGAAAAAGACATAGGCTACGTTTTGTCGCGAAAAAATGGACTTGAAGGAGAGAAATAACGTATTAAGTGTTTGACAAAACTTCTACTGCCTTAGGACGATGTTTTTAAAATTCAGCGACGTCATATAAAACTGCAAAATACGAAAAAGCTGCTTTACAAACCGCGGTGTGTAGTAGAAAAACTAAAATTACAAACCTATCAATTTGTAATCATCGTGATTAATGAATCTAAACAAATTTTTATTTAGCATAGTCATTTTAATTCTATTATGTCCCTACAAAAAAGAAACTTTCATCTATTACTTTATCAAAATTTTATGGTATATTAAATCTTGCTACTCACAGTTTTTAATCAGAAAGATTATCATTAATCAGTATTTCATTTTGTCACTTTGTTAAGGTATAAACAAAATAATTAATTTATTTTAAGATAGACTTGTTACGAGATACACCTGTTACATCTATCCAATTAGTTTTACAAAGCTTGTATCGTTGTCAATGTTTGGCGTCAACACCGTTTTATAAATAATCGTTACTTCTTCTAATGTTATATCTAATAGCGCACGTAGCATGAAGAGCAAGGCCTTAACGGCTTGGAGTTTTTGTGTTTGTTACGTCATTTTAATTTTTATCTGCTTTATCGCGGTCTTAATTGTTGAAGGAAACTTCCTTAATTATTATTTTTTTTAATCACAATAATCTTCTACATATGTATATATTTTTTTCTCCAAGCCAATCTGCGATTAGTATATTTATTATTATAATTTGTTGAAAGTTCTGTATTCCTTGTATATGTTTATGTTTGAATTGCATGCGCTTCCCCAGAGTTATATTCCATATAGTCATATTGGTTTTAGGATCATCTTGTATATGAGGAGCTTGTTATAAGTAAATAAGCACAGCTTAAATCATTATTTCATCCCATGATCCAGTAGAGTTTTTTATAACGGATGTTCAACCCGTGCCTCTTGGTTTTTATGGGATGCTTCCACGTCAAACGACATATGTATATGAACATTATTTTCTTGATATATTTGATGCTCTTGTGATAACTATATTATTTATTCTTTATAGGCTTCCATAATAAATACCACAAGGATGAGAGCCACAAAGAACACAAATTCTATGATGACTTCCACAAAGATGGTGAACATCACAGATACGGAAAGTTCAATGCCAAGCACGCTAGCAACGAAAGTGGAAAGAAGAAGGTCCATCATGTCAACGCTGGACATGACTACACCGAACATGGCAAGAAAGGATATAGGTAACCATAAACATTTTTCAATACTTTTAAATAGAACCCAAACCAACGTTTAATATGTTCAAATAATATGTAAACTGCAGTGTATTTTATATATACTTTTCTGTTTGTTAATATAATTTCCAATTAATCAACTTTCTGCAAAAACCGTAATTGATGTTAGAATTCTAACAATAGTAGGTATCTCTGTGATAAAGCCAATTAAATTAAAAGTAGAAAATATACTTGAACATCAAAGAAAGGAGAAATAATAAATAATTGATCGGTAATTACTCGGTATTTACTTAATAACCAATTTAAAGAGCGTAACAAATTGGATGGGATTGATTAGAATCGCTTTTATATTTATGTAACTTTTACTTTTTGTATTCCAAGGCTATGCCTTTTAAATCAAAGTTCTGTATAGTTCTGGTTACTATTCCTTTAATTTGTTTGACGTTGTCTTTTACAGGGATGGCATAGATGAGGAAGCATCAAGCTATTAATCAGGCAAATTCCTTTTGCTACTTCCATATCATAATTCTTTTCATGTTTGTTAAAAACAGACCTCACGCCAATGTCCTCACTATATTACTCCAATATATTACTCTTTGTATGTTTCTTCCTGTTACTGTTTTATAAAAACACATAGCATGTATATCAGTAATTTCTACAGAAAATCTTTTTGGAAGAAAATAATGACTTGTGGTTTGAAACAATATTCTTATACATTCATCATTTAATATGATCATCTTTCTATTGGTAATCTAATTTCATAGTTGTCATTCGTTTCATTACAAGAAACTACATCTAACTTATTAAGTTCATCATTTATATCATTTGATTCTTTTTACTGTTTATTTTAAACCTCTTTATATATTTTTACTTTTACAGTAACAAGGGGCATATAGACGCTGACCACAAGGGACACAAAGGCAAGGGTGGTCATGAAGAACATCATCAACATCATTCTCAACATGGTAAAAGCGGTGGCAAGCATGGCGGTACCCAATGGGGCTATGATAAGAAAAACTAAACATTTATTTTGTAATTTTTTGTAATGTTAAGGCTGTAAGATCGCTTTCAGAAAGATTAGCATTAAGATTATTATTTCTATTATTTTATTTATTTATTATTTAAAAATTATTATCAAGATCATTCCATGAGTCTTTTAATTTGAGGATGTAAGATTAAAAACATTTAAAGGGAATGGTTTATTTATAAAAAAAAAAAATTCCTAAGTTGCCAGTCTGAAAGTGAAAAATTTTTATAAGTTATTAAAAATATTTGCCAACTTAATTCGCTTTTAATGATTTAAGTTTAATCAATATAATCTAAGTTTTGCTCAATGGACTTTATTAAACTCTTACTTCTGGATCTTTAGACAATATTGTAACACTTGTCCGTCGTAATGTTTTCTATTTGCCAGCATTAACAAAATTGTGTTTTTGTTACATCGTCTAATTCTATCTTCGTTTAAAAAAAGTTCTATTTGGGTTGCCATTTATTTATTTCTTTCGCAAAACCGCCATTAAGGAAGTTTGTTACTTAATTATTTCATTTGATAGTATTAAAAATTATTTATTCACAAGTCACGACTCATTTTAGCGCCGTCCATTGTATTGTTTGTACATATAAAACAGAAAAACAAAGTTGCATTAGATATTTAAGTTTTGAAACTTATTACGAAGCTAATTTGTAAATTAAACCGAATGGGTAGAAAAATTAGTCGTCGTGCAGCAACCGAAACAAATCGGGCGTTGCAAGTACTTGAAGGTCACAATTTATCAGTTTTCTTTTCTTAAACAGTACACTTACTATACTTATTATTTAAAAAATCGTCTGTAACGAAATCTCTACCGCAATTATATTTATTTTTTTTTGGTCGTAAAGTTTATCATCTTTTGTCAATGCTTCATTTTTAAAGTCTACATTTTTTATCTTAGGTTATTTTATACTTGCATGCCTACCTTTTACCGATTGATTAGAATATTTGAGACGGGTTTTGTATTTGTGAAATAAATGTAAATATTTTCTTTTTCATTGTGTTTTGATTTCTGTATCCTTTAAATTTATTAATTACATTTTTTAAATCAAGAAATTTTGCAATAATAAAAAATACAATTATTTGATTTCAAGCGTTTAATTTAACGGCTATGATCAATTACCCACATCAACAATAAAATTTGAATCTGCGTAAAAGTTACAAAAACGGTGGTTTGCATGGTTCCCGACCTCCTATAGCTGGATCGAAATGCTTTACATAGACACTAACGGTATGATGTGGTCGCCTCGGGTAGAAAACCCTTTGACCAGAATCGTCAACGAAATCAGAATAATTCATGGACCATTCTCGCTTCATACCGCATTTTTCACAGATATTTGCCCTGGAAATATTATGAATTAAAAAAAATCCACTAAGGTTTAAAATTAGTCTCAGCTGTTATTGCTTCTTTTTCTAAGAAAACTAATATTAAAATATTTTATTGTATTTGTTTAATTATCCCATTATTGCTTATAAGTAAATTAAACTACAATATTATTATGTATATTATGTAATTTACTTACGTATATTGACTGACAGATATTACTTGTACGAGTGGATGTCGAAGTTCTTCAGCGTGATCAAGTGCTGTGCGGAGTAAGAGAGTACCAACGCCTTGACCAGCCACTTCTGATAATGTCCCAAGCACTTCCACCTTAAGAATTGATATGATTTAATTTAGCAATAATATATCTTGTAGTTAATGTTAAGATAAACAATCATACATACATCGTAAAGATATTGCACATTATATTTATTAAACAAATTAGGACTCTTCAAGCAATGTGCAATAAAATACATCCGATTTCGTTCAGGTCTAGATGGAGTGTAATGTGCCCATTCCTCTAGTTCATCTGCCATCCATGGAAATGTTTTGTTGGCGATGCAGACTCCAACCATATTACGCTCTTTTGTCCGCTTAATTAGTTCTGAAGCTATTAGACGATCACCTACAAAAAGGAATGAGCATATACAGTCCCCCTGGAGCGTTATATGAATTATTTGAAAATGTGTTAGAAGAAATACTATTAAAATTATCTGAGTCTAAAAAATATATTATAATATGTGGTGATTTTAACATTAATCTATTAGAAAACAAGTGTTAGATTCAGATCCCTGTTAAATTCATATAACCTAGTAAATATATTTTTAGAGCCAACTAGAGTAACTGCAACCTCAGCAACATGTATTGATAATATATTTACCAACTTTAAACCCAATTCATATTCAATTATTAAAAAGTTGAGTTCGGATCATTTTGGGCAATTAATCTCCTTTAACTGTGAGTTAAAAAAAGGAAATAAAAATAAAAAGATTGTGTTTGTTCCTACGAACTCCAAACGTATGGAGAAATTTAAAGGTAGTATTATAGCAAAACTCACATACTTAAATTTTGACAACAATAACCCTGATATGTTATATAACACACTATTTAAATTAATAAAATCAGAGTTTACTGCTATATTCACTACCAAGACAGTCAATTCGGGTGGTCTCTTGTCATTTAATGATTGGGCAACTGTTGGTATTCATCGAAGTAGAGAAAAACTATATCAACTTTATAATGAGAGATCATACAACCATTCAGAGTCCTTTATAGCCTTTGTTAAAGCATATTCAAAGTTATTTAAAAAAGTGTGTTCCATGGCAAAGTCGTTACATATTAAACAAAAAATTTATAATGCACAAGACAAAATAAAAATGACATGGAATATTATCAATTGGGAAACTGGAAGAGTCAGAGATCGTAACTTCAAGTATAATCTCATTTATAATAACATTAATATCAAAACTGATCAGGAAGTTGCATCCACGTTTGAAAAATATTTCTCTGACATTCCAATCTCAACAACTTGTTCTCTCATTTCATCTGCCAGCGTTGCTGAATCATTATTGCTAGAAAATGTTAAAAAATGTGATGTACTGTTCGAATTTAGTACTGTCAACAGTAAAGATATAATTAAAACATTTAAAACCCTAGATATGAAGAAAACAGCTGATATTTGGGGTATTTCTGTTAAAATAATTAACTCCATAATTGATGCCATTGCACCGTATCTAGCTACTATTTTCAATACTTGTATTAAACGTGGCGTGTTTCCTGACCTGATGAAGCATAGTAAAGTAACGCCTATATTTAAATCTGGATGTATAACTGATCCAAATAATTTTCGACCCATCTCAGTATTGCCAACGCTTAGTAAAATTTTTGAAAAACTAATTTTAAACCAAATTTTGATTCATTTTAATTCACAGAGACTTCTCCATGTGAAACAATTTGGTTTTACTAAGGGTTGTTCAACAACGGATGCCGGTGTCAAATTAATTAAGAATATCTTCGAGGCCTGGGAGGAATCACAGAATGCACTTGGAATATTCTGTGACTTATCTAAGGCCTTCGATTGTGTACAACATGCGACTCTGGTCAGAAAGCTGCGCCACTATGGCATCAAAGGAACTGCGCTCGACCTTATGAACTCCTATCTAAACAATAGGGTTCAAAGGGTTGACGTGAATGGCAAGAGATCTCCTGGGGCTCGTCTGGATATGGGGGTCCCCCAGGGTTCTATTCTTGGACCATTTCTCTTCCTCATTTATATAAACGACCTGCCAAACCTTGTAGAAAAAAAGAACAAGATAGTATTGTTTGCTGATGACACTTCACTAATATTTAAAGTGAAACGCTATCAAACTGAATATGACGATGTAAACAATGCTCTCTCTGATATTGTACATTGGTTCAGTGCTAATAATCTAATGTTAAACAGTAAGAAAACTAAATATATAAAATTTACGACACCCAATGTTAAGAAAATAGAGAGTGGTGTATTTATAAATGGAGAGGAGTTGGAACCGGTGGAATCTACCGTATTTTTGGGCATCACTGTCGACTCTAAATTGCAATGGGGCCCCCATATTGAGAGGTTGGCCAATAGACTCAGCTCTGCAGCATACGCGGTTAAAAAAATACGCCAATTAACTGATATAGACACGGCTCGTTTAGTTTACTTTAGCTACTTCCATAGTATAATGTCTTACGGCATTCTACTTTGGGGTAACGCAACCGACATAAACACGATTTTCATACTGCAGAAGAGGGCTATTCGCGCAATCTATGGTCTCGGCCCTAAAATATCTTTAAGAGATAAATTCAAAGAAATTAATATATTGACTGTTGCTTCACAATATATTTTTGAAAATGTTATGTATGTGCGTAAAAATATTAATGATTTTATTAGAAATAGTGACTTGCATGACATCAATACTAGGAACAAACACAAACTTGTTACTCCTACAACTCGATTGAGTAGAATTAGTAATTCTTTTGTTGGGCGATGTGTATGCTTTTACAACAGGATCCCAGAAAACGTTCAAAATTGTTCTATAGGAAAATTTAAAAAGTTAGTTAAAAAACGTTTGTGTGACAAAGGCTATTATAACATTAAAGATTTTTTGGAAGATGTCACGCCTTGGGAATGATGCGTTCGCTCCAGGCTTTCTCAATGTATAAATATACTTGTTATAAAAATTGGCGTTTAAAAAATCAAAGATAAAAAATATCCAAAAGAAACAGTCCCGCTGAGTTTCTTGCGCCCATTCTTCTCAGGTCTGGGTTAGGTCGTTTCCGAAAGGGTGGTAGATTCCGACGTTCAATAAGAGAATGTAAATTCCAACATTGAATAAAAAATTTTGACTTTGACTTTGACTTTGAAAACCGCAGTATATTATATCTACAAGCTAGGCGTTATAAAAATATCATCTAAAACTAACTCCATCTGATAATAGCTTAAAAATGAATCAGTACCAGAATGTGCATATTTATCCGTTAGTACTTCAAGATAGGAACAATTCAGACACATCCACAGACCAACAACACTTGGTTCCCTAGGCCAGTAGTGATTATAAAGAAACGACCTGATCAACTTCGCATGACATTGGTTTCCACGTTCTACGACGACCTCGTTGATGTCGAAACACTAAAATAATATAATACTAAATGTTTTTCTACTAAATATTGGGTCAATCTAAATTAACTTTAATAATTTTTATTGTTCTGTTAATTGTTTTTATAATAAGGTTATTATCTTTTTCTTTAAACCCAAATAACAGTTGCTATTATTTCATTCATTATTGCTGCAATAACTAAACTTAGATCAAATGATACACTTATTTCCAGTACAGCTCAGACTAATATATTTTCAAAAATATCTTTCTAATCATCGTGTTCTATTTACACCAGACACCTTGTCAAAAATTATTCTAAATGAATAGTTTCCATCGCTAAGTTTGCAGTATTAACATCTCGAAAAAGGAACGATGCTATCAAGTCCCTATTGTCTCTCATTAACTTCATAGCCTCAATCTTACCTCAATTATAAATTATGTCAGAGATTTTATTATATTACGAAGAAAATCTTTGTCTAACCGGTTTTTTCTCTGGTCTAGTCCAACACACGTCACATGGTGATGGTTTCCTAAATCTTTTAACTATGGATAAATTATTTAGGTATGGGTGAGACCGCCTCAACAAAGGGCTCTTTAATATTTGGAGCTTGTTCATTGCTTTATGTTCCGCGTCAAAGACGTCTTTTATAATAAAATGATATTCTTAATTTATTAGGTTATTTTTTCATTTTTTTTGTTTATATGAAACGAAATATTGTATTGTTACTTGTACATTTTGTATGTCTTCACATTAACATGATTTTGACCATATTAATTGTCATGATAAAACTTCAAATATTTTTTTTAAATATCTAGTAGAAACATTTTGAATATAATAATAATATTAAAGTAGTCAAATTTGGAAGTTTGCACTGATCAAACTGATTTTTATAATTCAATAAATCTAAAATTTGAAATTTAATTTATCTTTCATTTTAATGTATCTTTAGTTTCAACAATATTTTCTATATCATAACCAACATGAAAACTATTTTAAATACATTTAAACAAATAAAAAATTATTCTGTCATAAGCAGTTGTCATCATGGCCCAGTTTTGTACTAAGAGATATATTTGTAATTTAAATTAAATTAAACAACCATAAAATACTTTAAAATGTCAAACCAAAGACTTAAATAGTTGTATTTCAATCCTGACTACTTCCACTACAATGTCGTCAGTATTCAAACTCTCGAAACTGTTATCATCAAGCATTCTGAGGAAGCCATCGGTTTCAGTGACATCAGTCAGTTGGAATGGCTTTCGAAGAAATTATGCTGATATACCTAAAGCAGAGTCAACCTCAAAACAGATTATGGTGACTGTTGTAATATTTTCGACAACTTTTGCTAACACCGCATTTTTCTTCAAAAGATATATTACCTACCTATTCCAACTTAACTGTGCCTAGTACTTCCTGCTAGGAATGATGAAGTATGGTTTCAGAACCTACAAATATCAAAACTCCTTGTTAATTTCGGACAGCACCATCAAGGATTCAAGATTAGCTGTGCGATCGTCAATCTGACTATCAAGCAAGAAAAAATTCCTCCCAAACTGAATGTTTTAATAACTACAAAATTCTGTATCCCGCTATCAGATATCAGCTTATTTGAGAAGAAGAAAAATCAGAAGAGTAGCAATCCAATATGTACAAATAGTTAAAGACAACATGTGTATTGTAATTTCAGGTAAAAGGAACAGAAGATGTACGAATGCGAGTGAGACGAGCTCGACCGGCTGATATTCCACGTGTTCTTCGCTTTGTTAGAGAGCATTCTCAGTTGTCTTGGCCTGGACTTGTGAATCCATCAGGCACAAGTAACCATATCGTGATCTCTGATTATGTCTCCAGAACTTTAGCACAAGGTTTGCTTATATTTTGTAATTGTTACATCTTTTACCCTAAGTTTTTGACTACTTCCAATAGCTTTCTGGCAGGTCACTCAATGTTGGCTGAACAGCAAGAAGCAAAACGTGGCTGGTCAAAAATTAGAGGTCTCGCTCTCAGTACCTCAATATGCCCCTGGGATGCAACTTTATTGGAGAAATGGGCAAGATGTGTAAGATGTTCTCGATCAAGGAAGCTGATGTTGTTCACTGCTCACTGTCTCAGAGCTCCAGGCTTGCATGATAAATATGGGGTACATAATATTTTGCAGGTAAGTACATATAGTTAATTGCTTATCTATAATTGCTTTAAAGCACATAGATAATTGTTATTATATTTACTTAGGTAGTATTGATGGTGCCGCCGAATACGCCAAAATCATCAGAAATTGCTCAAATGCTAGCGAAGAATTCAATACAACGTGGAAAGGATATAGGTTTTCCTGTATTACGTTTTGATGTTACTGACGACCCTGTGTTAGTAAAATAATTTAAATGTTATTATCAGAAGTAGGTACCCTATTGTAATTTTTTTGGACAAATGGCTGGACTAACATGTTACTTTTCTTGACAGAGCGAAAGTACTGGATAATTTACAATTAAAGAAGGAATATGAATTTAATTATCAAGTGCTACCAAACGCTATCAAGATATTCTCAGAAGAAACAATTAAAGATGTACCTGATAAAGGACAAAATATTTCAATTTACGTTGCATTCACAAAAACACAATAAAAAGCTGAATACGATTTATAGAAAATCGGTAAATAGAAATCAAAGTTTTACAAGTTATAATAAGTTGGCTTGGTAACTGCTGCTATTAAAGTATTTAATGATCAAATTTCTTTTATTTATATTTATTACTGAGTTCTTAAAAATAAGCATTTATGTAAGAAGTTTTTGTGCAGTTTATACAAATATCTATTATTGTGGTTATGAAATGATAACAAGGTCCGGTCAAGAAGGTCAAAATCAGAAACAATCTATAATAATATAGATAACATAAAAAGTTCTGTACCTTAATCAACCAGAAACCATCAAAGCAAATACTGGTGTAACTGGAATACTCTTTAATTACGAAATTGTAAATAACGAGTAAATTTGTGTATAGAAAAATTTTAATTTCGAATCTATCTTCAATCTGTAATCCAAAGATTTTGGTTTATTAATTTTTATGGATTATTAATTTTAAGCAGTCAATATTTTGAGGATACAAGGAAATGATTATTTCTTACAACATAAGCTAGCAATTCTACTTTGAAATTTCATTCGACTACCAGATAATTATTAAATGTATTGCAATATTACAAAACAACACACAATTCAACTATTATATCGTAATATGAGATACAAGTACAATATAAATTAACTTCACGGATCACCGCATCCAATACGCGCAGATAACCGCAACCGCTCAATACACCATTTGCGACACATCCGTAAATACTTTCTCTATTCCCTATATTGACTTGCAAAATTTACCGCCATCATGCCCTCGAAGGTATTTAGGCAATATCCATACAATTTCTAACTACAACTAACCCATTTAGAATACAATTCCCCTTTGCCGCTGGGACTACCTTGAGCACTATCTTGTAAGAGGCGAGTTGGTTGATTGGCGGTAGGGGATGTGTTCCCCGACTGGCTTGATGCTGATGACCACCAGCATGTCAATCCGACCGCCAAGTGTCATTAACGCGTTCCGGTTGCGCCGCATGTGAGCCAGACTTACCCCATCTCTCCCATCCCGTTAAGAGGACTTCGTATGAGCGACACTTTTGAATAGATTTTTACCAAAAATATTGTTGTCGCGCTGAGCCCCAAGCTTACCCCTTACCGTGTGATAGAGAGAACTATAGCTCGAACTAGTTTTACCTACATAAAATGAAGAAAATCGTCCTTTCGTAATCCTCTGTTTCCTCCTCGAAATCTGGACCGATTTTAATATTTATTTCGTGTAATATTAATTTTATTTAGTGAACGCTGGCTTCTCGTTCAGGGTCTACTGAAATCGCAGTATTCTTCTCTTCATTCCCCTTCTTCACTCTATCCTTGAATTGGCAACGCATTGGGAAAACAAGAGTCACTTCACTTACCATCGTATGCCCTTTAACTACCATAAAAAACTCATTTGAACCATTACAAATTTAAAATTAACCATACCGTACTTTCTTTTTACGAGAAATAAACAATTTGTACAACAAGCAATCTTCAATTATACATTCATAATGCCCATTCATCACAATATCAGAATAGATTAATTTAATAGAAATCCGATTAAAGCATTAAATTAAGTTGTAAACGCAGTCTTCAGACATTGTAAAAAGTGATCTTGCTCGGAAGGACCATTAGGAGTTGTGAAAGAGCGTTGCAACCTGTAGTTATATAAAACAAAGTTTCAAATATAGTGTGGAGTTCGCAAGCCGCTGTGGACGGATCAGTTTTTGTTAATCAGGTAAAAAGTGGAGACGTGACAAGTGCGTTTTTGTGCTCTGTGACATAACCGCATGGTGGTTTTTAGCATTCAAATCGGAAGTTGGATTGTGCAAACAAAAACTATAGTATTTTTTACTGTTTTAGCTTTATCATGGGTTTAAGATTACTTTCTTTGGTTTTTCTGCATTTTGCGGTAGCTTTACCGTTCACAACATTCCCAGACCTTCAAATGGTGGATGACACAATATCTGTGGGAACATTTGTTCGTGAAGCTCGAGCTGCTCCAGTAAGTGCTTTGAACATTTTGTTTGCGTTTCCACATGAGACGAGCGAGGATGAGTATCGATTGATGTATTTGATAAGAACCAATATCATCGCTTCCTTCACCTAGCCTTGCACTATGTATGTCAAAGCGATATTATTGGTTCTTAATAAACGTATTCCTCGATACACATCCTCGCTTACTTCATGTAATACTTGGAAATCATTATTAACTTTTTTTATTTATTTATCAGCCTGAAAACTTCTACAAATCTTATGAAAGTGAAGGTGATGGTGAAATTGGATTTACTCGCAAGAAGACTGGAGGTGGAAAGAAAGGATACCAACATTTTGATTCCTACCATAAAAAAGCCGGTGACCACTACGAATTAGAAGCTGAAGACTCTTTTGGACAAGAAAAAGAGGACCACGCTGGAGCTCACAGTCATCCTCAAGAGAAAAGAGGTGAATTGAGAATAAGACGACCATTGAAATTTTTAAAAAGGGTGTTGAAATGGATATTTTGAGTAACTTTTTTTAAAAATTAAAGTTAATAAATGTTTTATCATTTCATTTTATTTTTTTAATTCGCTAACTCAAACTCAATTTTATTTAAACAGAAAAATATCGTGAGGACAAACCAAAAGCAGAAGAAGAGGAAGATAAAGAAAGAGATAAGGAAGAAAGACCAGCTATCAAAGAACATGAAGAATTAAGGTACTTAATAACTTGTAGGCAAGTTGCTTGTAAATAAAATTTACAGTAATGGTAAGGAATTTAAATTAAAGCAAGTTTCTGTTAAAGCTTAAATTATTATTCGCGTCTAAATTGACTATTTTTGATGCAGAGAGGGCGCTCCTGATGGCAATGGTGGAGTGGAAGCACATGGTCACGATCCTGCGGACTACATCCTTCCGGAAAAGTATACCTATGGTGAATCTGATGAAGAATATAATTTTTAAAACAATTTAAACTGCAAAAAGGATGGACCTAATAATAAAGGGAAATAAATAACACTAAACGAACCGCAGCATAAACTCAATAATATCTACCAAAGATTTTGATAATTTTTTTATTTAAATTTCAAAAAGAAATTGAAATATTGATCGTAACTAATATACTCGTGAAAACATTTGTGACATCCGTCAATAAATGATTGAGAAACACATTATTATTTACGTAAAGTATTTTAGCGCGGAACGATTATGGGCCTATGACGTCATTTCACCTATAGTCGAGATCGTTGCACCAGAGCACTTAGGCTGCTTGTAGATGTATTACGTACAGCTGTTTGTTGATTATTTATAAATAGTGTAGTTTTTATTTTAGCAATTTAATTTTTAGGTAAATTATGACTGCTTTTAAGAAGATTTCACAAAAGGATAGTCATAATTTACCTAAAATTAATGGAATTTTCTTCTTCAAATCCGCCTTATGTTAGTGCTGTGGGCATATTTTTTATCTACGTTTTACTATCCTTTTAAGAAGATTTTGTAAAAAGTTAGTCATAATTGACTAAAATTGATGGAATTTTCTTCTTCAAATTCATCTTATGTTAGTTCTGTGGGCATATTTTTTATCTTCAGCCATTATTACAATAAATAAAACACGACACGAGCGGCGCAAATAATAGCACTCCAATGAATGTATACATTCTAAGTGTATACGCGCTTCGTGTCAACTAGGTGAAGTGACGTCACACGCTGGCCTGCCGCATGAAACGAAATTATTGTTACAGGCGCAACTTTAAAGTCCCATAACTTTTTCTTTTGTAAAGATATTTAATTGGTTTTATTTTACTTTAATTTTTACAATTAATATATTTAAAATAAATGGAAACCTCCATTAAACGTCTAGATATTGTTTTAAACAGATGTTACATTTTCAGTAATAATCTGCCATTTGTTATGTATAAGCGTCAACCAAGAGGGAGTATACTTTTAACATAATTGTTCTACCTAAACCTATTTATTTAAATAAAATTTGATAATTTGATAATCTTGTTTTTTAACTAAAAATAAAAAATATATAAACTACCCCCAGTTGTATAAGGGAGTCTTCTACATGGCTCCGGGCTTACTATAAAATGAGTAAAAAATTAACCTACTAAAGACAAGGCTGTACGGTATAATACCTTTGCTTTTTCCATTATAGAATAAAAACAGAGGAAAAAAAACTTTGGTTGACATTGACATATGATAACAGAACAGACTTGAGTCTGACACATTTGTTTTGCTTGCGCGACGGTGTATTAAGAAAGAAACAACAGTAAAATAGACAAAAATTCCTTCAACCCGTTACTAATTGTGATGTGAGTTGTGACGAGAGAGCAACCTGCATTCTGCAAGCATGGGGATCAGGCTCATCGATATCGCAGCGGTTCTCCATCTGATACATTGCGCGTACACGGGTAAGTACCACACAATTATTTAATTGAATCAATCAGGACGTGATATTCGAGAACTATTCTTTTTAACAGAGCATATCCTGTGCAATGTGGCCCAACTGAATAGCTGCCCGGGGCTCAACCAAATTTGTAACCAGGTAACCCAGCAGTGTGAGTGTTTGGAAGGCTTTGTTAGTGATGGTAAGGACTGCGTGACCGACCAAGACGACTCCAGCCACGACGCCACTGCAGCTGTGATATCTATATTCACTATTGCACTTGTTGTTGTTGGTTTAGTGTTGGTGATAAGGAAGTATAATTTAATTGAATATGCTCGTCAGAAGATTAACTTGAGGAGAAATAATGATATTATGTATGAGGATGTAATGATTGGTCAAGACGACCCTCCGCTGGTCCCGTAGTTGGCTTATTATTTATTTGTTGTAACACTATTGACCAAGCTGTAGGTATATGAATTGTTGTATGTTTTTCCTGTTCACAGTAAATGTTACCTATAGATATCTTAATGTGATTTAATGAACCATAGACTAATTAGTATTTCTAATGAATTATGCAAACTAATACTATAAATGCGAAAGTAACTGTCTGTTATGCTTTCACATTTAAATCAGTGATCCAATTTTGATGAAATTTGGTTTGGAGAGATTTTTGTATGGAAGTTTATCATATATATATAATATTAAGGTACTGTAATTTTTTTTAATTTCATGTGAAAAATGTTACTTTTCATTTATTTTTATGGTCTATATAATCAAACTGTGACAAAAAAAATTTAATAAAAAATATTGTTTTTTGGAGTGACCTCTTAATTTTTTTTTATCTTGAGCTGTCTTTTAGATGGGTCTATTTTTTTCTTTTTTGGAGGTTCTTAAAACATCGAAAACTATTTTTTTTTCAGATGAGATTAAAAAAATATAGGTTTTTAGCAACACCCTAATATGAAATTAAATGTGTTAAGCCAGCGGGTGGGTTGAATAAATACCAAATAGTTTATAAATACTGTTTTTTATCTTGGAAAGTTCAAAATGGTGGCTGGACTTAGATTAGTCTCATCATAAGAATATTTATGTAGCTTCATCCATCATCACCAATCCATGTACAGATAAAAGAATATTAATGTTGGTTTGTGCAAAAATAGACTTTGAGCTTGGTGAATAAGTGTATAAACATTTAATATTATATTATATGCTATGTTAGAATTCTTTGTACATTAGATTATATGCATTAATTTTTAAATAATTACAATAAAAAAATATATTGTGTTAACATAATTGTAAAGTCATTGTAGCTTGTGTATAAAAATAGAATTTGGCGCTCAATTGGTATTTCTACAATCTTGAAACATTAAGGAAAGGTCACATACAAACTATAATAGAGAGCAAACATCTGTAACAGATTATCCGATGTAGATTTGTGTACCAGATACCGCAATTCATGTTTTGCTATAAAAATGAATGTTTCTGTTGTAAGCGGATATTCTTGTGTGCGTTGTGGATCTGGTGATAATAACCTTAAGCATCTTATAGCTCAGGTGTTGGATTAACAATCAATAGGTTATGGGTTCTTAGCTTAGTTGGAGGGTTTAAGAATACTTAGTAGTTTGCAATCCAAATTTTTAAAGACAGTACAAGAGTTTCTTTTGCATTGTCAATGTGTTGCCACCCTGGAGATACAGTGAGGTGGGGGAGTGAAGAGAGCAATGCAACGGGTTACCATATCATATATATATATAAAGTTAGTTTTGTATGTATTATTGAAAAAATTCATGCAACAAACAAACTATTATAATATAATGCATATAATGTAATGTTTTTATAAAGAGTACCCATAAATAATATATTATGACATTAGAAATATGATAGGTTGTTTATAATGCTTATATTATAAGATCTGTTGTAATTTATAAATTAAACATTTAATTTTTTATCTATGGTAAAAGTATGGCAGCCATTTTCTTAGCCTGTTAAGATTATTTGTAGTTTTATGTCATCGCTTGAGCTCAATATCGCCAAAGACTGAACTGTGGTTACAATTTTAAAAAAAGATCTAGTAAAATTTAATGTTTTATTTAATAACATTTTGGAAATATAATTTAATAATTAATAACCATATTGTAAATTTTTTTTAAGTTACCATACAGCTTGTCAAGATATAAATAATGCATCAAATGAAATTTTATTTTATTTAACTCTTTAATTCTCATGTCCCAAGTTTCTAAAGATTAGCATTTCTCTTTAAATAAATTAAATTTAGATTCAATTAGATAACACAAAAAAAATATTTTAAAGTCTACCCCCCATTTTTACAAGGGAGCCTTCCAAAGGTAATGTGGGTATTGTGCAGTAAGATTCTGAAAGACAAGCGGGTATGACTTTAATGAATTTTACAAATAACTTTTGGTTAGTGTTGCCAGAAAAAAATAATAAATAGTGCTACTAATTTACCTATGCTACTACAATAGTAGTAGAGTGAAGAAATAATGTTTCCATGTCATTCAAAAAAAATATTAAATTTCTGTCACTTACAGGTGATGCTGGGAATTAATGAGTTAAAGCTTAAAAACCATAAATTATATAGAATTTGAAAAAAATATTATTTGCATTGTTTTGAAGTGTTGTGTTATTAAGGATGACAACATAGTATTGGCATTGGGCTCTCAAGTAAATAAGAATATTATCTGTGTAAATGAGGACCAAGAAAGAATGCATTTTTAATGTTGGTATAAATAAGTTCTTTGTTTTATGTTATCTGTAATAAAAAAAATACTAAAAATGGTGATAATATGGAATAATCACAAATATTATCTGTGACATTTTTTTTGTAAATTCTTGTACAAAGGATAAGTATATTATGCTGATATGTCATTGCAATAATGTCTTCCATTCAATAATGAAGCACAAAGTATATTTTTTTGGTGGTATTTGGTTAAAACTGCAGTATGGAATCTGATAGTTTAGTTTTATGTTTATGTATCATAACATAATTATTATGTTATTAATTATTATCATAATATAATTGTATATATTGCAAAATAAATACTCTGTGATATTGAATTATTGTTTTATTTACATCATTTTACAATTTCTATTTTTTTCTGTCATTATCTTCCATAAACATTTTTTTTATTTCTCTATGGTGACATTAATTCAATAATCAAGACATCTGTTACAAATTAAATGGCGCCATTTTCTTGATTAGCTGAAATCCTTTTCTTCACAGGTTCTTCAATATTTTATGTAGTTCATGTAATTATTTTTCTTATAAATGGTGTGAAATGGAAAGTAGTTAGATATTTTATGCAATTACTTATTAATAGAACAAACACTGTCGCGGTCCTTGACCTCCCATATATTACTGAAACAAATAAATTATGAATTACAAGGAGACATAATCAATAAAGAGTTAAGTAATTTAAAAAATTTATCAATGTAATTAACGTGTAAAGTACCAGGAGAATATAAACAATAGACATTGGTAAGTAAATAATATGTTACCATAGAATATTTTATAGTACTTTCATAAACAACATCTGGATGCCATTTTATGACTCAGTGACATACGAAAATATTTCTTACAGCTTATAGTTTTTTAAGACCTTTAATGAGCGGTCGTGCTCACAATACACCCACATGGCTAAACATTTCAGAGGTGTCCAACCAAGTATTCCACGTAAGCCTTGGTTTCTTAGTTATAGTAGTAGTATAGTAGTAATTCAGACAAGCCTGTAAACAAGTGACCTCAACAATTCGCCGCTTGCGATTAGGACATTCGTGTACCCCTGTCTACCTTGCTAAAATAAGGGTGAGAGGCTTTTCAACTGTCGTCAGTTGCCCACGTCCTTGTATGATACTAACATTCCTCGCCCTACTAAATTTCAATTCCTTCCAAGGGCGTCGCCAGCTTATGACTAAGGGGGGGAGGCAATCGGGCAATATTATGGAGGATAAAAAATATGACCGCCTGGTACAGTCGAAAGCATGAAGCGTTACACTTTGGAAGTATCTGCCTCGATGACGATTGTAATAAGAACGGTTCTAATATCAATGTTTAAAACTTCACAAGCCCTCGACAGCACAATAACTAAATCAAACTTTTAAACACAGTAATAATTATTTATTTTAACAAAAATTATATTTAATTAAAACATAACCTGCGGGGATTTTTTGTAAAACTTTCAACCACTTTATCATTAAAATTATTTAGGTTTTTATTTATTATAGCTAACTTGTGAATTTATTTACGTTTTGTCATGCGATGCGGAATTTATTAATATGCAAGGAAGTTAATTGCTCGCACTTTGGTCGCTTTGCGGCTAGTCATATTTGATCTCTTGGGCAACTTGATTCCTTCTTACTTTCCCAAATCCCCGTGTTGTTAAAAGTCTGTGTAAATATATTAAATTGTATAGTATTAAGTTGTAGATAACAATGTATAACTTATATTATAATAAGCTGGTGATGGACTAACTTTCAAGGTTTATTTTGTATGTGTTGTTGTAGGTATTATAACAAGGGAACCAAGCAATCTCTGCTTAGCTTTTTAGAAAATTATAACAAGCATATTGCCAACTAGTCTCATACACAATTACTTTTTCATCCTATTGACACCTGACAGTTACACTAAAGCGGTATAACAATCACCTACTGTACAACCTCTTTCGGAAGCATATGAGAAGAGAAGCTAAAATTGCATTGTAACTGGACAAAAGCATCAAATTAGAAGAATATTTTCACATTGACATTATTACTGCTATCAAAAGCGGTAGAAAAGCCATAGACAAGAGAAGAAGAAGAAGTAATAGACATATACTCAATACTATTATACTTTATTACGCGTCTTGCCACAATTTTAAAAGTCTTATTATATTCTAAGCTCAAACTTTCAAAAAGAATAACCTAATTATTATTATTTTTGATTTTGTTTGAAATTATTAGCGCCCCAACGTGATCTGTGGGCCCTAAATACTAGTAGACCATAGTCATTTCATAATTTTACTAACCAATATGGTCTCACCAAATGCGAGGATGCGTAACGAAGCTGTGAAACAATGTGAGCGTTTCCACCATATGCGCGGATGCTTTTTATAGATCGCGTCCATCCTTACTGCACATCTCTCGCACCATTTAGCGGCCTAGCACGTCTTTGGTGGAATGAACAAACATTCAAACTCACATTCAAAAAGTATTTTACTCGCGTCAAATGAAGGTAATCTATTGTTTCTCAAACTCATTTATCGCTACACATCCTCGCTTATCTCTTGTAGAAACACAGCCAAGCAGTTTTCACAGTAGCTGCGCTCAACGAGGTTGGTTAAATAAAGAGATTATATTGGCTCTTAACAGACACATCCCTTGCTATACATCCTCGTTCATACCTGGTGGAAATGCAGCCACCAGTTTAGATCAAGCAATATTATAACCCTTATATTTTAACTTGAAGATTTAATGATGAGAAGGGAAGAGGAACAACGGGTGCATATTGAAAACATTAAGAGGGGTGATGATATTGAATGGACTATTGGGTAAACTGCTACTAAACCGATAAATAACTAAACATTATGATCTCTTACAATTACGAGAGGAACCTAAGGAGTGCCTTATCTTGTCCAGTGTTTCATTTGAATAAAAGACGTCTTTAAGCCTGGACTTAACACTGGCCTCCACTGCCTAGGTTCAGGCTAACTTACGAGCCGACATATATATTAGTAGTAAATATCATTTACCTCTAAAAACACTATAGAACACAACAGCCCCATACATGAAAACCATGGAGTAGTGTAATAGCCTCGTGTCTGGTGTGGAATTTTCAGCCCAAACTAATGTGGGGAGACTCCATAGCACACTTGTGTTAGCGAGGGAGAACGATTTTAGGAGCCTTTGCAATGACACTGGAATAAAAAAAATGTTGCAAATGTAACAGAAAATTTTAAGGAATTAGTTTTATTAAATACTAACGTCTCGCCCCGGCTTCGCACGGGTAGTAGAGCATGTTATGCTTGTATGTATCCCATTACGCATTGATTAGTTAAATCTCTATAGATGCTTTGCCCGCTGCGCTGCTTAGGGCCACACAGGCGAGGCGGCATTTTCTCTTAGTACTCGTATATTGTTTAGATTGACATTTTGAAATTTGTAATATCTTTTGAATGGAATGTCTGATTTAAATAATTCAAAAAGTAATCTCCAGGTATTGAAACTGTCTTGAATACGAAATGATTTATTTGGACAAATGTATGGATAACATGGTCTGATTTTGTTCATCATTTCTATCAACTTTTAAAATATAAAACAGTGGTTGGGGACATAACTACAATAGTTGGACATATGGCATCGGGAATTTTTTTATACATATATGTATACATTCTATAATATTGTAGAAATTTTTTTTGTTCTTTCATCAATAGTTTCTGAATGCGATGAAACACATTTTATTGCTAATTATTTTGCACCTTGGGTTACATTATTTAATTTTTAGTAGGGATAGCTAATTTTCTCCAGTAATAAAAATAACCTATGTGACTCAGGGATAATGTAGCATTATAATGGTGAAAGAATTTTTAAAATCGATCTAGTAGTTTTTGAGTTTATTCATTACAAACATACAAAAACAAATGTTTCCTCTATAATATTAGTATAGATTAATTTCAATTGTTACCTTGATTTGTTGTTGAACTCGTGGTAAGAAGTGATAACATTAAATGTGATATTGATATAAACATAACTATACCTGAAACATACAATTTTAATTTAAATAAAATCTATATTGCATTTTCTTTTTTTTAAACAGGTAATAAGTAACAAGTTTTCATATGATCTAAGGAGGATTTATTTCGCATTCAATTAAATTTTTAAGGAAAATATTATTTCCTTATTTATATTAGCCCAAGCCTACATACTTTTGGATAATAAAGCCAGAGCTATGACTGAATGGTAAGAACTTCAGACCTAAGCTGAATGCCCATGCTCATGCTCACATCACTATCACTAGTGACTTTCATCGTTGTTCAATCAATGATTTTATTATTGATTTTATTTCTTACCAGCAAACGTAGATAGAAATTGTATATAAAAATCCTTTTCCCATATAAACAAATCCACCATGTCTTTATCCTCTTGTTTCCATCCCTTACAATTGCTGTTCCACGGCTCAGGTATTGAATAATTTATTGGTAGAGCACTGAAATGAAATTATATTAAAGTGGAATGAGTAAATAAAATATAAACTTGAGGATCTTTATATGGAGTTTAAAAAAACAGTGTTATCAAGCATAGTTAGCACTTAGCATTAAGTTTCAATGAACATCACTGTAACGGAAGAGCGAGGACCACTAACACAGGTATTTTCAAACTTACTAGGGAGTCCAATCATGTTAATCTTACCTTAAGGAAATAAAGTACCAGAATGAAACCCAACTGGCTTGCAACCACCCTCCTCCCTCTTCCGTCCCATTAATGCAGTGATTCCAGTGAATTCTGGGTTCTTACTTAGGGTCCACTGAAACCGCAGCATTCTTCACAAGATACACTCTCTAGTTTTGCCGATGCCTAGGGCGACCGTTGCCACTTTCCATCAGGTGGACCAACTGCATAATTATTAAAGGAGAAATGTATTGCTCCATTTCTCCTTTAATAATTATGACTATAGTGACTAAATATTATATGGCAGTAGTTCAGAAAGCTGTTTTTTAATAAACATTATTAGCAGTTTGGATCACATACTACTAGTAATCTTCAACCTTCCAAGTAAGCTTGGGGCCACGTCAGTAGTCCAATGACTGAGATTTGAACCCACAGCGGTTAAGTCGTTGAATTTATTGATGTAAATTCAACGACTCAACCACTGTCCTATTGACACTTGAAAGTCATTATAGAAGTGTTAGAAAAAAATTATTGTTTACTTACATGTAAGTAGTATTGATGGTGCTATTATTTTTAATATCACAAAATGTATTTACAGCAATATTGAACAGACTGTCGTTCCTCCACACTCCATATGTTTCTAACATTATAAGTACTACTAATAACTTCCAATATGACTGAAAATTTAAAAAAAACATGTTTAAATTTTACAATTAAAACAAAGATATATTTTGAGATTACATTTCTTTCTAGACTTTCTTTGTATTCTTTACTGAACTTCTTCCCTTACTGTTGGCATTTATAAGTACTCGTAAATTGTATGTAATGTATGTATATAATGTTTTTTTTGTAAGACAAGTAGCAAACAAGCAGATAATTTATCCAATGGCAAGTGGCCACTATCACATATGGACATCAGCAATGCATAAAGGTATATCATGTTTTGCTGATGAATTGCAGCATCGTAAGTATTGAGGGCAATTAAAGAGAAGAATTCTGTGGTTTCAGTGGACCCTTATCAAGAACCCAGGACCACAGGAACTGTAGGATTAATATGATAGGAGAGGGAAGAAGGAAATCTCTTAAACTCCTTTAGTTGAGATAAGCAAACAAAATAGGAACTTATACAATGAATGGAATAATCCCCTAGAATAATCTTTCCATAGTAATTATCCTAAATCTAATTTGCTTGTAGACTAGTAAACAAACTCAGTTTCGTGTCTTTAGGTTCTAATAAATATAAAATGAATAGATTACCTTGAATTCGGTATTATAAATGACATGCCTTTGTGCTTCTTTAGACATGAGCACTAGATCGATCATCACAATCACAGGATCATATTCTATGTATTTATCCACCACTCCTTTACAGCTCTCCTGAAAAGTGATTATTAAACTTTTAAATTATAAATTTGGTAAAATAAACTAGTGACAATTAAAAAAATTCTTATTCAGCATTTACTCGTTAATTCCCAGTGTGAGAGGAAGGTAAGAAAAGTTTAATTTTTTTCTACCAAAAAGAAACATTATTGCTTCACTCTACTATTATTGTAGCAAATGTATGTAAATAGTAGCACTATTTATTATTTTTTTCTGGCAACACTAAGCAATTGTTATTATTTAATAAATAATTTTAAATTCCTTGAAAAAGAAATGGTTATCTTTAGAAACTTGGACATGGGATTTAAAGAGTTAGGCCGCTTCCACTAAAGTTGTGCGAGGATGTGTAGCAAAGGATGTATTTGTTAAGAACCAATAGAATTGCTTCATTTGACACAGTGAGCGAGGTAGCTGAAGCGATTCTATTGGTTCAAAGCTTTACACTAGGGAAGGGCAAAGTTACCATTCCCCTTCAGTTTATTCGGCATTGGTTTGATTCTTCATTAAAAATACATAAATCATTCATTGGTACGTATATTTTCCATGATTGAATTACAACCACATACCACCAAATTCTTAAATACATTCACATGAGATGATATCATAGATGGGTTGTCCAAGTTCGATCCACCTCTGACTTCTCTGAGTTATGTGTGTTTTAAGCAAATAAATATCGGTGAAGGAAAATATCGTGAGGAAACCAACACCTGTGAGTTCTCTAAAATTCTCAAAGGTGTGTGAAGTTATCAACCCACACTGAGCCAGCGTGGTCGACTATGGCCTAATCCCGCCACATTCTGAGGGGACTCGACTCAGCAATGGGAAATTAAAGGGTGAGGATGAAATGAATCTACCTACACATTTAGTTAATTTCAAAACTGATGGTCCGTATGTCTTGTATAACGCGGCGGCGCCCTCTCCACAGTTCACACATTTGTACTCCTTGTTCTTAACCATTTATTATTATTTATTTATTTTATTATTATTTAATATCAACTAAACTGTGATTATAAAAAATATGGTTAATTGTTGATTTGTTTTCCTTTTTTTTTGAATGTGGTTATGCACAAAACATTCTGCCAGTGTCATGTATAAAGAAAAAAACACGGAGGAGATTGCGCGGTAAATGTTGCCAATAAGCTAATGAGATTACGTGACTATGAAAAAAAAATTGATGGATGCTACGATACAGAAACAACCCAAAGATTATATATAACCTAACCTAACACAAACAACCTAAAACAATATATTTGATTTGTTATAAAGTTTTGACTTTCATTACAGTTAGAGATGGGCGATCGATGTTAGTATATGTGATATATCGATATTAAGCTATAGTTGTATATCGATATATTGTATTGAAATATTAATATTAGTTAATATTTCTATATAGATATTTCAATCTACCAAGTAGCACAGGGCCCGCTCATTGTTTTGACATATAGTAATCCCACACCAGCCATAGTCTATAACATCTAAGATAAGCAACTTATTACTAATTATTCTATATTAGTAATAAGTTGCTTATCTTCCCTCATATTATCATATAACCAATTCTTAAGATAGAACGAAATAAAATGTCAATCGACACTGTAGACTAGTGGTTTTCATTATTTTTGAGTAAACTACTTACAAATAAAAAAATATTTGAAAGTTGAAGTGCCCAAAAAAATGTCGTGACTACAGACTATAAAATAGATCTACCCCTCTATCTCCCATTCCATTACTACTGCGTTTCCAGTGAACACCGGGTTCTTGTTCGAAGTCCATTGAAACCGCAGCAGTCTTCTCTTCGGTCCCCCTACTCACTCTATCTTCGAGGCGGCAACGCAAGAGATACCCTCTCGTTTTGTCGATGTCCATGGACGACGGTGGCCACTTTCAATAAGCTGGACCGTCTGCTCGTTTGTCCCTTATCTATCATAAAAAAACATACCATCCGTAGCTACCCACGATACTCGTTCCCATGATTTATATAGTTCACTGGTGTGGAATCTACAAACACTTTATTTTTTTTTTGCCTGCAGCCCTCCAGTAAAAAAGCTTCGCGAAGTTGATTGGCGGTTGAAAAACACCATAGTCAATTAATTATATCTTAACTGATAGTTAATAAAAACAGTATACTTTTTAGCTTTCATCAATCGCAATTTCCCTTTTTTTCCTTTCTTTTCCGTTTCTTTCCTTGTTTTGAATACTTTATAGGTACATCGATTAAAATCAATTTACATCCTCTGTATTTCTAATATTTTGTGAAAAAAAATATCAATCTTATCACATTCTTAAACGACAAACATATACTTCTATCACAATTCAAGAATAATGTATTAAAATTGTTATTGAACAATCGATATAAAGCTATAGATATTGATACCGTACACCTCTACTATGGCGTAACATATTGACACTGACGTGTTGAAATTCTGACAACTATTGTAACGTTTAGAAATAAATTTAATAGTTTACTTTATAGGTTTAAGCATTTAAAAATCTAAACATTATTGTTAATCTTACATAATAAGTTATTTGATTTATTTTACATTTATCTTAAATATAAAATAAAATAAATAACATACTTAGGTCAATTTAATACTATACTAGTTTAATAACGATGTCCTAGATGGCGGTCATACACTGTGTATTTGAATATTAAAAAAAAGAAACGCTAAAATTGTTATTTTAGATTGGAAATAATAAAAAGGGGACAGTGGCGAGACCAGAGATAAATTTAGTATATAAACTCGTGCTATACTAAAATCCACTTATTAAAAATATTCGGGATTTGTTCAAATAGTGGTGATGAGATGTTTACCTATGCAGATTTTGATACCGGCAAACAAAAGCGGTCTTCTTCACATTCACAGATCTCGCAGATTTGAGAGAAATAAAAATAATGAATGGGTCATATACTACTCGTATTCCTTAAACCCTCCAACTAAGCTAAATGCTTGTGTTAAGAGTGGGCCACGCCAGTAGTCCAATGACTTGGATTTGAACCCACGAACTATCGATCGTAAAACCAACGCCTGATACATTGACCTACTACCATGTCAATTAATGTGAAAAAATAGGAGTATAGCTGGTGGAAATCGGCTTAAATGTGCGCTTCGACATTGTCATTTAGGTATTACTCTCAAGGGTGATTTCTTGCTACAATCTAACCCTCGCAATAACAATGAACATGTCATAGAGATTGCGGGGGGGGGGGGGGAAACATACCAATAAAACTCCACTACAATAGTTAACAAGTTAATAGGTAATCCTCAAACACATTACAAAGTTGCGCAGTTACTGAGCACTTAACAGCTTTAGTTGTTTACGCAACACCGGAACTTATGGGCTTTATTGTTTGGTTATTAGTTATTATACTCCTTCCGGTGAGTTGTAATTTAACCTTTCCTAATTCATTTCCAAACAAACTTTTTTAACTATTACTTCATTCATTTAAATTTCATGTGTTTGGCTTTTCAGAACCTTCGGAAGGTTGTGCGGGGTTTGTGTGACTGTCTCTGAAAGACCCAGCTCAACACTTCCTCTATAGGAGATATCCCGACTCGCTAAACCATCCGGGATGTTTCTCGGCGCCTAAAATGGCAGGCTAGGAGATCAAAGCGCACCATGACCCACCTTCGCTTGTCCGCTAACTCTACTCTGGAGGAGATGAGAAATCGATTTCAACCCCTATTTCAACTCCAACAAGCCTTTTTTTCGCGATAAATCGTAGCTTATGTCCCTTCCCAGAGTACAAAATTCATCAAAACAGGTTTAGTAGTTTAAGTGTGAAGGCGTAACAGATATAGAGACATAGTTACTTTCATATTTGTAATATTAAGTTAATAGTATATAATAAGATTATGGTCTTAACGATCAAGAAGCAGAAGCACATTATAAAATAATTCAAAAATGCAACTGGAAGCCGTTATTGGTCCTCGCTGACCGCAATATTAATTTCGCATTTCATGAAAACCCATTTTTCAAAAGACCGGGCCTGTGCTATTAACTTTAAATGCACTTTACATTATGCGATACGATTCTGCAATAAATAATATCTTGGGATGGGCTAACTGGAGCACTTGTGTTAAGCGCCAATTTTAGGAGGTCGTCAACCAGTAAATAATATTAAATTCTGCTTGCCTAGAGATTTTTTATGATATGATGTCTTGTTGAAAGTGGAGTTAGGAGGGAGAGCGAAGAGAAGAATGCTGCATTTTCAGTTGACCTGGAGCAAAAATCCAGAGTCTAGTGGAACTGCAGCATTAATGGGATGGGTGGAGAAAGGGGTTAGGTGGTCCACATGCGACTCGAGCTGAATCACTTAGCGATCGGATTCGCATACTAGAGGTCGCAAGCCAGTTGGAGAACGGCTCCCTTACCACCAAGGAGTGCTGGTTTACTCGCCTCTTATGAGATGCTCTCCCAGCGGCAGAAGGTAATTGTATTCTACCCCTCCCCTCACGGATAACCCTACCCCGCCCCTTTACTTTAAAAGCAGAGTAACTGTTGAGTTTCGGACAGGCACTTCACAACAAATATCAGATTCCTGAGGTGATGTGCTTTGGACAAGTATACAGACAGACAGAATGACCTCCTTTTTTTTATCAGAACTACTTTTTTTAATATAAAAGTCTAATTTAAATAAAGTATTTTGAATAGAAATTCTTAAAAGACGACTGATCCAGAATTATAGCAGACCAACCTCCCATCAATCTGCGACATCGTTTAAATAGGGAGAGATACCAGTCTAGATTTTCTTATCTCTTAAGATACGTAAAGATTAAGAATACACACAGGCTTAACTATTCGAGTCATTCACTTTGACCAGGCTAAAATCCTGGCAAAGATGCGCAATGATTGATTTGGTAAGCTGACAGTCAATCTTGGGTATTGCCCCAGAAGTATTTTGCGCTGGTTGCTCGCTTTGTATCTGTCCCGCAAACATGCTCATGTGATAGTTTACATTTCCCACGTATTAACCGCAGAGTGTAATGGCATCATCAGGTTTATTCCATTAGCGTAGCTCGGTTGCTTTCGGGCGATTTTAAAATAATTGGACGTATAACTGAATCAGGCAGTCAGGCTACGTGCACGTGGTCTAGTTGAAATTCGTTTATTCCGTCAAAGCACTCTCGATATTGAATATTTAAGAGCCAAATTGCGAATATTCAGTATAAAGAGATTGTAAAGCCGTTTTTCTTTTTGAATTTGCATTATTTTTCTGGTGGGAAGTAGGTATTGTCGGAATGTTTGGCGGACGTTGTAAATATGTTTGTTATTGGTATTGAATTTTTGTATTGATATTTATATGATTAATACTATTCTATTTATACATATTTAAACACTTTTTAACTTTTAAAAGAAGTTAATTAATACTATCATATTACTTATAACCATTTTAACCTAAAGAGACTGTTTAAATGTCCTCGTTTTATTTCACTGCTCTGAAATTTGTAAATTTTGATGTATACCCGTTTCCTGAAATAAATATTGATCATAGAAGAAAAGCTTTTCCCTCAAATGTTTTAGACTAAGATTATAAATATATTTTTTCACAAACATAAATTTATACAAAAATGGTTTTTAACAACACAATCAATTATTTATCTACACAAAAATTCAGATCAATCGAATGTCCCTTTCGGAAGTTTATTCATTACTTTTATTCACCCATCCTGTAGAGAAAATACATTTGCTTTCATTTGAATGTGAATGTATTTCTTGTTCCGTTTCCCGGCCACAGATTAATATAGTGAATTGTTCAGTTACCTATCCCTAATAATTTACGTCAATATTAAATTATCTCATCTCATTTACTTTTACAAAATAGGTCGCATTGTTGAATATGAATTATTTATAGATTTATGTCTTTTCAGAATACTGATTCAGTCATTCATCCGCGATGTTTACTAAGAAATAATTATGTGTAATGCGCTCTCTCTCCGATTAATAGACTAAGTGACTTCTGAGCATTTAAGGTCAGAAGTATTTTTAGATATCGGCGGCTATATCCTAGTACCTGGAACGTTAAAGTTATTTTAATTGTTTTGGTAAAAGTAAGTTTATTATTCTTGTTAATCAATGAATAACAATCTCTAACTACTACTATCCTATAATGTTCATTTAGGAGCAACTGAATTATCACAGCACCTATGAAATCGGAAATCCGTTCCGAAATCGCTCGTAATCCAGCGTTAGGACCCAAAACATTAATATTCATTCCACGTCCCTTTCTTACAAGCCGCTAGCTTACACTCAATTAAGCCCTTTAGCCAGGATCAGTGTCTCTACTATCTAGATTCCGTTTAGATAAAGTTAGTGTTACACCATATTTATAAGACGTAAACGATCCTTTTTGTTTTAAATTAAGGACAAATCTATTGATACAATTTAACTTAAGTTCCTGGATTTTTCTAAGTTATTAGCTGATGCTGATCAACACCTGTTATAAGAAAAATAATTCGACCATTATGTGCGAGTGGGAACTCGCGCACTGAGGATTCCGTACAATTTCAATAAAATGACTAACACTATCGAATTTTGATTTTTGTGTGCAGGTCAAAATATAATCATAAGTAGTATTGTGTAGTGTTTACTCCCGACTTTAGTAATTAGACATAGTTCAATTGACATACTTATACTTACAAAAAGAATATATTAAGAAAAATGATAAAACATTTTTAACAAAAAAATTAATAATAGACTAAAAGTTAAAAATAATTTTGAAGTCGGTGAAATAATATCAATAAAATATATATTGTTAAATATAGAATCCCCTTTTTTTGGAATCGATTAAAATATGTCACAAGTTTTCATTTAACAACATGTCATGTCGTCAATAGTAGTTACTAGGACACTCGTCCGAAATGGCTTAAGATTCATTTCACACGATACGACAACAAAAACGTCGATGTTTGCGACTTTACTAACATGAATATGTTTTACATATCGTCGTCGTATATTATAAAATTAAACTTGTTAATCAGAGTTTAAACGGTAAAAATGTTTTGTATCTGTATCGAGGACGGGTATATTGTATAACATATTCGAATATTACTAAAACCGCAAACATCGACTTTTATTATGTCGGCATATGTGGAATGCCCTATAGAAAAACTACTTGTAATCACTTCAGTATAAACAATTATAGTACACATATTTATTGATTCCCTCCACTTAGAAGTTTTATTTTTTTCACAGCTTCTTTATTTTTTGCTTCTTATCAATTCATGTTCCTAGGTTAAAAGACAATGCCTGGGAATTTTTATTGTTATCAAAAACATTATCGGTCATGTCTTTTTAACGCGTGGACTTAGAAGTTTCATTTTTTGACAGCCGCAAGGCCGCAGGCTAGTGTATATTTTAATAATTTAATCTTGATACCTCCTCGTGATCCTGAGAAAAAAGGTCTTGACAGACAGAAAGACGGGCAACGAACCTGTGACTGAACCGAACGAGGTGACCTATAAGGGTTCTTTTTTTCTTTTTAAGGTACGGAACCTTAAAAAACCTATCAGCGTCAATTCTAAGATTAATCAAGCTAATGGCTGAGTTAGCTGCTAATCCTTTAGTCACCATCGGTTTTAATAGTTTTTGCTTAGAGTGATATTCCACCAAGAAATAAAGTGAGTTTAAAAAGATTCTAAGATCAGACTACACCATGTAACATTGTCTTATCCGATCTTTACAACTATATGGAATAATATCATGATCAGAACTATTTTTAACCGCGATTTAAAATTTATCATTTCCAAATTTGCTTCTGCACAGTACACTGCACGTACACACTAAAGCAGGAGTAGTTCCATCAACTCTAATGTAGGTTATGAACAACCCTAACTGTGTAACGAAAACCACAAGTGTACACTTGGCAAGTAAGCGCTGGTAAGCAATATATTTAATTCAAAACCCAGAGCCATTATGGGGCTCTTGAAGACTATAAGTATGTTACTTAGAGCGAGTTTGAAAGTAATATATTCAGCGTCTTTTCAGCTTATAATGTCTCGTAAATTTTAATTACTTCTCCGATGAAACCTTAATGACTGAACATTATGAGAGCCAGCCATTTATTAGCTATTATATCAATTCACTTGTACGCCTTGTGCCAAGTAGGATTTAGTACGGTTTGAAATTAACCAAGTTTCTAATTGGAGGTTTTAAAATATTAACATACCGAAATGCTGTTGAAAATGGCTATCTTAACTTCGTACAATAACCTTGGAGACAAAGCAGTCTACAATAACAGAACTCTTGCCTTAATTTTGATTTTGAACCAAGTTAACTCAAGTCAGAGATGTTGTGTCGATGAATATCGATAATAAAATTGGCAAAGAGGAAGAAAAAAGTACTCTCTCCAGAATTTAAAGAAAATCATAAAATCATCCATAACTTTGTGAATGCTGTCAAGTGAATTTAATTTCCAACTATTCTTAACAGTCCGATTTCTGATTCTCCTCTGCGAGATATTTTATCATTTTTGTTGAAGCTAACAGAGAAGCTGTTTTATCTTTTCTTCCTATATCTTCGATACCATCAAGTTATTATGTATACAAATGCTGTTCTTATGTGATGCGAATTTCTATAATAACGTTAATCATGTATCATCATGTGCATTATTCAAATATAAAATAAACATGTACTACAAATTGCTTCTCAATCAGCTAAGTTCTTAGTAAAATCGTAAACAAAGAAGTAAAACTGCACTATTAAACACAAGTAGCGCGGTTCACGGCTCTCTCTATTAATTAGGAAGGAAAGTAAGCGCAAAATTGGATTCCCGCAGCCGTAGTACAGTTACCCGTAGTGCCGATATTGCTATTGATTTCCTTTTTACAAGCGCTGAAAGGGAATGTTTCTGTTCAGTAACTAATAGAAGGTATTCATTTATATTTCCTTTACAAAATTATTTATTATAATTACTACCAACCCACCGCGTCTTGCTGAGGTTTGAATAGTTTTTGCTGACGTAGTTAACCTCGTTCCACCTTCAGAAGAGATTTATCGTCTTATTATCATTAGAAGTATGCCTGCCATATTGCAATTTTGTGGGCTTTTTGTGGTTAATTAGCGTGGAAAAGTTAGTAAATGAGATTGTAAATGATATTTTGCTTCTATAGAATAGTGTGTTGGAGGCTGTATTACGTAAGAATTTTTTTACATTCATCAACCCCCCGGTACCCCATGTCAGCAAAAGTAATATATAGCATATAATAGCAAAATAAAAGCTCTAACCCCTTGTCTCATGTTGACCTAAGATTTAGTGGGTACATGTGTTTTCAGACCCCTCCATCCCTGATGTCATCAAAAAAGACAAAGCAAAGACTCCCAAACCCTGTATTAGTTAAAGAGATAGAAACCCATTATTAGATGTAATGTAGCTAAAGAAAAAGTAGAAGATAAATGAAATGGCGAGAACATAACGTCGAAACGCGGACTGGTTGCTAATAAGTTTGAGTCAAAGCAAGTAAATAAACCTAATTTAAACAAATTTAAGCACTCCCTGTAAGTAGGTCTTCACAAAGTCCACCGCTAAAAATAACAGAAAAACATCGATGAACTAATTCAGTCAAAGTTGCGAAGTCTCTCGTGTAATTTCAATGTAAATCAGTAAGGTGGCGCAAAAACGAACTGAGAAACTTTCTACTTTTCATTGAATTCAGTTATTTCTCGGTAAATAAGTTTTATTTGTGCAAATACTGGAAAATGGCGTTCTATAGACCAACATGAACGTAGAAATTATTTAGCAGTAAATAAGATATTGTAGTTTCTGTATTTTTTTGTTTTGTTTATTTTAAACAGGGAATCATTTTTATATTACAATTATTATTAAATTGTGATAATTGTTGAATGTTTTTCATAATACTACCTATATTTGTGAGATGTTACTCGTTATGTTATTTGTGCTTTAAGATGTAATTCATGATCTTGCGTATGGTTGTTACCCATGATTTTATTGATGTTAATCAAATATTATAATTAATTATTAACTCAGGATGATTTTTAAATGTTATTTATAATATTAAAAATGTCTGTTAAATGATACTTTTAAAATTTCTTATACTTGTGAGATATTACTTTGCCTACGAGATGTTATTTGTGCTATATAAGATGTAACTTGTGATCTTACTTATGGTTGTTATTTATGATTTTATTTAAACTAATCAGATGTTATAAATAATTATTAACTCGTGATGTTTGTTAAGTGTTACTTACAATATTACCAGTTTCTTAGATGATACTTATAAAATTGCTTATACTTTTGTGATGTTACGTAGCCTGCGAGATTGTTATTTGTGATATTTATAGTATCTGTTTATGAGATGATACTCATAATAAAGACATAACATGAAGGGTGAAAATTACTTATGCTTATGTTATATTATTTATGCTAGTAAGATATCACTCACGATGTTACAGACGCGGTATAACGATATTTATGAATACACTAGGGTATATTTATCCGCAGCTTTTTAAAATTTTATCAGAAAATATTTTCATTGTGTTTTAGATATTTTAAACACGTACACGAGAGAGAACAATCTCGAAAAGTGGAGAACAATTTTCTAGTAATATCCGTGTTATGTTGCAATATATAAAATTCTTTAAAAACTCAACTGCATTATATTCAGATTTTTTTGGTGCAAACTCGCTTATAGAAAATAGCTAGCTTTATAGTAACGTTGACAATTTTCAAGACAATCACTTTTATGTATTTTATGTATATTTTAACGCGTAGTAGTAAAATAGATATAAACCTTGTCGATTATTACAGATCTACATGCACTTCATGCCGTTTCTCGCTATTGTAGGAGCGTACTAATAATTTATGTTAATATTGCGTTAATTTCGGCTAGATACTCATAAAAATAAAACGTGCCACAATATTGACAATCAGTTTCATAATAAACGGGAATACGGCGGGCATTTTGAATGCACATATAAACTTCAGCCAACTTATATCAATAACACAATTAATCAATATAATTTACACAAAAAAAAGGAATGATGAAATAATTAACTTACAGAGTATAAAGCCGGCTTCCAGCCGTATGGCCTCGTCCTTAAATAGCTTTCGGGAGCTCTTGTCACTCTGACACCCTCACGGTACTCCAAATAAGAAAACTAAAATAAGACAACCGGATATTATTGACCGGATATTCATAATATTTTAGAATAAAGTCAAAATATGTTCTAACAATTGAGAAATAAAAATTAAGGAAATCAAATGTATGTTGTAACAACCGGATGTTACACACCGGATATTCGTAAAATTATATCTTAAAATAAATTTAAAAATGTAAAGGAAGTTAAATTATATTGTAACAGCCCGGTTATTAATATAAAATATATTAAATCAAATGTGCATCCTAACACTATGAAATAGGAATATATCTTTCAGTTCGTCATACTCACTAATATTTCTTTCTTCAAGTCTTACGCTACACATCTATCTATACATACAATAAAATCGTCGAATTTCCGTGTTTGTGCTCGCATCACGTTAAAACGGCTGAACCGATTTGAATGAAATTTGTTACATAAGTACTTCTAAATGTTGATTAACACATACTCGTAGAATAATTTTTATTCCCAAAAAAACACTGTTTCCGTGAAATAGAATGATAATAAAAAAGCTGAAGCTGAAATTTTTGTATACATAATTAATTAATAAAAGCGTCAGTAGCTCAGTGGTTCTGGCGTTGGATTCACGATCGATAAGTCGTGGGTTCAAATCCCGGACATTGGACTACTGGCGTGGCCCACTCCTGACACAAGCATTTCAGCTTACTAGGAGGGGTAACGGGAATACTAGTAGTATGTGACCCATACTGCTAGTAATCTTTTTTTTTTAAATTAAATGTATTTAATATACTTCCATGCGGACGAAGTCACTCGAGTCGACTGGTATTGTAATAAGCTTCTACTTTCATGATATGGATACGGATGCTAAAGCGACAAATGTTCAAGCACCTATAAAATTGCTCAAATGCACTATAAAATGTATATTTATGTGAAATATCTGCAACACGTGAGAATACGCTTCAGTTTTCATAAAATGCAGATGCGATATGAGACGAGAGCACTCGTGGCCTTAAGTATGCCGTTTGACATTCGCAGGTTATTAACCAAATGGATCCTAAAATGGATAGGAAACGGAATCAAACTGCAAATATTGACGTCAAATATACTTACTATTTTGTATATTGAAGGTGATCTCAGTAATGAGGTTTTAAATAAGAATTAACACAGGAGAACAGAAATACACCGCGTATTCGCGTATCACCGTACTCGAGAGCCATTATCATCATTGGTGGAAGAACTGACTTCCCAGCTGACTGTAGTCTGAAACAAAGTTACTGACTGACCGTTTTCGGAACGTAAAAATACTTTGTAAAAAAGTCTTATTGCAATAAAATGATATTTTGTGTTAAGTTAAATAAAAGAAGTCCAATTTACTAAAATTTGTGAGGGGACGGGTTAGAATACAATTCCCCTTTGCCGCTGGGAGAGCATCTCGTAAGAGCCGAGTAACCCAGCACAACCTTGGTAGTAGGGGATCTGTTGCCCGACTTGCTTGCGACCACCAGCATGCGAATCCGACCGCCAAGTGTCTCTGACGCGTTCCGGACGTGCCGCATGTGGGCCAGGCTTACACCCTCCCTCTCCCATCCCATTCGACAAAACAAGAGTGTTTTGTCGATGTCCATGGGCAATGGTGGCCACTTACCATCAGGTGGACCTTCCGCTCGTTTGCACGTTATCTATTATTAAAAAAAAATATTCGTAATACTTTTAATCATTGCTGATAATATTGAAAAAAACATATTTTTACATTAAGCGCACTTATTTAATTTATTGGTAGAATTTTGCATGAATATGACTTTTAACTTTCTTACAATGATGGAGGAAGTCCCTAAAATAATATTTATGCACCAAATAATTGTGGTTTATCATAAAAATTCTTCTATTATGACAACATTAATAAAAACTTAGGAATTTGGAACCTGTTTAGAAAATTAATATTTAAAAAATATAGTGGGAAGTGCAGAGTGTAACTAATAATAGTGAATTCCTCCTTTATTCTTATAATTTAATTAAAGTGAGTACGCATCAGCTGTACTGGAATAGGGCTCATTGCCGCAACATGTTACGCCGCGATTTATTACTTCCCTTGGAATAAAACGTTCCATGTAAGAGGAACTATGAGAAACCTTCGCTATTTTATTACTTAATTCCTGTCAGGATATGGGCTCAGGGTTTAAAGTAATAAATCCCTTTGAGGCTCATCCCAGCACATTTATCGATGAAGAATTTTTTCCTTGACCGGTTTTAGGCCGCTAACATGTCCCGTATATTATAAGGCACATGTTTCTTGCTTCCTTCTTATTCCTATTTATTCTTTCAAGGGTAATATTCAATATTCCAGAAGAATTTTTATATTGAAAACTGACGTTGATGATTTGACGTTTACAAAGTTACCGCTTACTACATTTTGATGATTTTCCATGGATCATGGTGTCATAGACATAACGTTTAATCTTCTTAAATAAAACTGGCTTTCAAAAGCAAAATTATTAGCCTCATTATTAGGTTATTTTGTTAATTGGTACCTATTTAAACATAAAGATGCCCAAGACTGAATTACTTGATTTATATAAGATAAATACTGTAACCAACATTTTTGATAGCCTTAAATTGGCAGGTAGGAACAACCCACCTATAATTGATTAAAATGACCGGCGATAGAAACTGTCTCATCAAAATGTAAACAACGACCCGTTTAATTTAAGACTGTCACACAAGTGATTTCATACATAAATGGGGGGTCATTCCTAACAATACCGTAATTAATACCAAAACGACATATGGGCCAGACAGTAGTGTCATATCTTCCAATTCGTGAACAATTTTGAAACCGTATAAAAGCAAACATCGAGTTCAAAGGTCCTGTAATCGTATTACCTGTCAAATGCAGCAATTTCGACCCCTTCATGAATATGCGCAACGGTCAGCGGGCAGTGTCACAGTGCCTCAGTGTGCCATCAATAAATCTGTTTCAATCGTCCAAGCTCCGGCCTAATGTCACCGGATCGAATTAGTACCCGTACATCACGTATCCGGCTAATGTCCGCTGCGACCGGATGGCTTTGAAATATAATTTGCATACTACTTCATATTGAAATTTTGCCTCATCCGGGGAATCAATATACATTTATTCGTCCGACTGGCAATTAAAAACTGACACAATCCCCAGAAATTTTTAATTTGATCCATAAGTTTGGCAATTTTTATTCAGCACCAAAGGTTATTCCGTTCCACTCATCATCATAACCCGTTAATGGCACACTGCTGAGCAGGGTCTTTTCTTCAGAGTGAGGAAAGGGTTAGGCCGTTGTCCACTATGCTGGCAGGTTGGCAGAATTCACACAGCAGAACTTTAGGGAACTCTCAGGAGTGCTGGTTTTCTGACGATGTTTTCCTTCAACGTTATACACATAATTTGTAAAGTCAGACGTGTGTTCTCAGAATTGAACTCGGACCTCCCAAGACATCAACATCTTAACCACTAAGTTATCACTGCTTTCCACTACATTAGTCAAAATAATTTCCTAACGGATTTTGGGAGTAAAGCTAACATAATGCAGATTAACCTCTATAATATTATTCAACTGAATATTGGCAATCCTGCTGAATCACTGCTATTTGAATATTTCATGAGATTGGCCTTAAAAGGTCAATCTGCCTTTTAAACAATGGATAATGGAAACTTAATGGCTACCCTATTGTAGGTATATTATTGAGGAAGCTTATCTTTGAGAGTTGAGTATTAAAAGGAATAATAAATTTTAATGATAGAGGTTATTTTGTCAATGGAGACTTACAAGAAACCTTTAAAAGGCTCACATTAAGACGAGGCTTAAGACAATATATTGGAAGGATCCTTCTTCTCAATTCCCGAGTGATATAAATACAACTTTGTTAAATCAGCATTTATCTTAACTAGCGACTCGCCCCGGCTTCGAAGGGTTTCTTAACTATAATATGCATGTATTATACATATAAAGCTTCATCTTGAATTACTATCTATTGTAAAAAACTGCATTAAAATCCGTTGAGTAGTTTAAAGATCTAAGCAAACAGACAGCGGAAGCGACTTCATCTTATACAATGAAAAGATATTTTTCAAGTAAACTCCAATTTTCTCAACGATCCTATTCCTACAACCGACAATTGAGGCAATTCCGATACACTTTTAGGTGATTCGTTGTCAAAGGAGCCAACGCTTTCCGGTTTTTAGGTGGAAGCTGACTACCAAATACCTACAAACGAATTGTCGCTTTAATAGCTAGAGTTAACATGGATGGGGGTTTCTGAAAAGCAATCGCATCTAGTTTGGATTAATTTGTGAGGTTTTTACCTTGAATTAAATTCAATCCTATATTAGCTTCAGCTTTTTATTATGTTACATACATGTATAGTATATTATATAAATATTCTATGGCCATTAAACTTTTTTAAAGATACAAACTAACGGATTCTTTGCATTTGATTTGTACTTATAGGTAATTCTATAAGAAACAAATTTTCATTTAATCGATTCACTTCTTTTTTCACGTAATCTTTTATAAATTCAAAATGAGATATCAAAAATATTTTCGTTGTATTTACATATATTACAATATAAAGATAAAATAAAAAAGTAAGGTAAATTTCATGTTTCAGACCCACTAATCTAGATAACGTTTTATCTGCACTGTCAGTTTATGATACTAAAACAATAGCAGAAGATATTTTTAATTTAAAATTAATGTAGATAGACAATTTTGTAATAAAAGTCGAGCTTACAAGAGACTATAAAATAACACATGACAAAGCAATTAAAAGCGAAATGTGTTCATAAAATTTAAATGTGAATGTAGTTATATTATCTGGAATAGTAACTGTAGGCAGAAGGTCTGTTAAATTTTAATTTGATTGCTTTTCAAGTATATAGCAAAGTTTATAGACTTTGGCATGTTGTTGATCACGTAGATATTTTCGAAATTCTAGAGCTATCGATGATCGTGAAATAGTGCGAGAAATACGCAGCTGATCCTGAGTTAGAGTATCATGACATATTCGTATTGAGCAGTGGCTGGTACTTGTGACCCATTTATTTAACCTTATTCTAAATTCCGTAATAAAAATTAACCTGAAAGGAGTCTATAATTTTAACATTCATAGAATAGATAAAGTAGCGGAGGATGAGAAAGAGAAATATAAAATTATTGACTTATAAGCAAAACATGCGAATTTCTTTCTGAGTAAAGCTATTTCAAACAAAAAGCTCACAAATTAAATTATGCTTGAATAACAAAATAGAGTGCAGATGTAATGCAAAGAAACTTAACGCAAACATTCTTATTCACATCGTTGTGGAAACATATTTCATTTCACTGAGTTGCATTTGGTTTTATTTTACATGTGATGAAAAATGAAAACATTTTATATTTACATTGTTTTCATAGCATTTATATAAATCAGTTTAGAGTTTTCTTGTGAAGCATACTCTGTATTTTCGCTAAAAATATTTGCAAACCTGTCTTCGTCAGTCAGGTTATTTTCAGAGAGTGATAGTTTTAGGCATACAGACCCTCCCAACTGACCTCCTTTTTTATGGTAAATAAGGCGCAAATGAGCAGACGGTCCACCTGATGTTAAGTGGCCACCATCCCCCTTGGACATCGGCAATACAGAGGATACCTACTGATTTGCTGATGCATTGCCATTTCGAAGAGAGAGTGGAGGGGAGTGAAAAGATGAATGCTACGGTTTCATTAAACCTTGAGCGAGAACCCAGAGTAAAATAGATCCGCGTTATTAATTAGGTGGGAAAGGGATAAAAAGAGAGAATCCTTCAGAAACAATTGGCGGACACACAGTAGGGGGATGCTAGGTTTACTCAGGTTTAAGAAATATTTCAGCGGCAGAGGGCCATTGTATACTAACCCGCCCCCTTACAGGTAGGTTTCATTTTGAAATGTTGTAAAAAACCTTAAAAATATGTACCCAAAACAAGAATTTAATAGACCATTTTACAAAAATCCACAAACAGATTCAATGCTTTGCCATTTAATTATAATATTCAAAAAGAACAATTGTGTTATTTAAAAAAATAGGCTTATTTATAAAGGAAAAATGGAAATAATTAATTGGAGAACAATGTAGGTCAGCGGCGTGTTTACTTATTCCACGTCAAATTTGTATTCTGTGGGATGGCGTTAAGCGGCTATCCCGCTTCCAATGGAAATAATATGATTGGGGACGACAGACATAAATGTTAGATAAATACTAGTAAAATTCTCTCTTATATTTTACCATTAATATTTATTGAAGAATGAGATTAATAATAGGTTAATATTTTTTTTACGTAATGTTCAATGGTTTTATGGTTTGCCGATGGTGGTTTTTTGAATGGGAAATCAAAAATGGCGATGAAGCATCTATTAATTTCAAGAGATCAGACTTAAACAAATATTTTTTTTAATAATATTTAACAATATTATCAGGGTAGGATTACCTTAATAAACTCATAAACAAATTACGCTATAATGCGTCAGATAAAAAAGAATTTTCGGCAAAAAGGTCCAAGTTATTAGGTACTATGTTACTTATATAACAAACTAGCAGACCCGCTCTCGCTTCGCTGAGGTGTATTCAAACTGTTCACTCACTCATATATTCATTCATACTCCACCTACAACTGGCAGCGTTCGTAAGAAACGTCCGACTATCACCAAAACGTCTTATCATTTTTCCGGTTAATATATAGACTATGACACTTATAAATAATGTGGCTTTCTATTGGTAAAATAATTTTCAAAATCGGTTCAGTAGATCCAGAGATTACCCCCTATAACCTCACATACTTTACCTTTGTATAATATTAGTATAGATGTAATAAAGATTTACTTAAGTATCTGGGCAGAGTTGGCAAAGCTCAAGCAACCGATCAGAGGAAAGTAGCAACTGTATCGATACATCCAAACTATTGAATAATAAATAACTTTGAAATGTTGCCCACACAAACTTACCTACTTAAGAGACCTGTTGAGCATCTCTTGGGAATTTAGATTATATACCATTCACAGATATTTTAACGAAAATAATGTTATCTACATGAGATCGATACCGCACAGTAACACGCACAAGACAATAATAATACGCACTTATAAAACGGAACAACGAGTAAACAATATTAGACACTTACTCCAAACCTTAGCAATCCACCTCTGGGTCTCCACCCAGCAATACGATACACAGCCATAATGGTCACCAGACAAGCTTCGTTTGACAACTACTCAAGACTAGATAGATAACACAAGCCCCAGGAAGTTATCGGGTTTATGTGTAGAGAATTATTATTATATTTAACGTAATTTGCTATATAGCTATATATTTATGTGTATAAAAAGGCATTAGTAAAATCCTTTTGATTCTATCACGCCATTTTACAATTATCTTCTTCGTAGAACGATTAGTATAAAAACATTTATTGCTATTAAATTGTTCTCAGCGATATTCTTTTAAAAATTTCATTTAACATGATGTGAGAAGGCTTTGTATCTTTACTACAAACATTAGAATTAAATACAATTTAAAAACAGGAGCTTTTGTATGTATTACACTTACCCAAACTTTATTAAGTACTAGTATACCCGCTCGGCTTTGCACGGGAGCAATTTCCCGAAAGTATGTAGCTTTAACAAAAATTAATAAATTTTATATATAAAATTACGTAACATATTTTATTATTGTTCCGCAGGAACTACGATTATTTCCGGGAACTAAGGTAACCCATGATTTAATCCATATCATAAAGTATATGTGTGCCAAATTTCATTCAAATCTGTTTAGCCATTTTTCCGTGATTGTGTAACAAATATCCATTAACTACTCTAATTCCCAAAGACATAACGGCCTACACGTAACATAACGTCGCTAGATGGCGTAATCGCACACTAATTTGCTTACTTTATATTTTAAAGTATTTTTTTCGCGATAAAACATAACGTCTGTCCTTCCTCAAGCTCTACTTTATTTTTGTATTATGTTTCATCAAAATCAGTTCAGTGAATTAATCATGATTGTGTAACAGACAGAGAGACGCCATCTATTTGTCAATAGATGGCGTAAGTAGTACATTAAATCCTCATTACCCGTGAGGGGACGAGTTGAAATACGATTCCCCTCTGCTGTTGGGAAAGCATCTCGTACCCAGCACCCCAATGGTGGTAAGGGATCTATCCCCGACTGGATTGCGACTACCAGCATGCGAATTCAACCACCAAGTGACATTGACGCGTTCCGGTCAAGCCGCAAGTGGGCAAGACTTAAGCCCCCCATTCCCATTCCGTTGATGCTGCGGTTCTAGTGAACTCTGGATTCTTGTTCAGAGTCCACTGAAACCGTAGCATTCTTCTTTTTATTCCCCTTCCTCATTCTATCTTCGAGGTAGCAACGTATCGACAAAACAAGAGTCACTCTCTTGTACGTGCGATGTCCATGGGCAACGGTGGCCACTTACCATCAGGTGGACCGTTAGCTCGTTTGCCCCTTAACTTAACATATAAAAATTAAAAAATAAACCCCTTAAAATAAAAAAAACCCCTTAACATATAAAAATCGAAGTTTCGTTTCGTTTGTATTCTTAAGTATTACTTTCGAAATTAAAATATTACTTAGTATTGGGACTATTTAGAATGTAAGTAAATTAATATTCCAGTCTAAGTCGCATTGAAGTAGGTAATACTTAGAACTGTAATTTGTAACTTAGTCCGTATCTTTATCTAAGTAGGTTAGAAGGGAATTAGCTGCCTAGCTTCAGTAAAAACTATAGTTTCAGAGATAATCGTTTTTACTACTAATTTCGCTGAAGAAAAAATAGGTTTTCGTTGAAGATATTTTGTACGAAATGTTTCCAAAACAAAGAAGAAAAGGTATTAAATTGGATTTTTTAAAATGTCTGTACCTTGCGATCCGATAATCGATTACTCGTTTGAAGTTATCAAAAATCGTTGAATAAAGAGCCATAGACGTCGCTCGTATTCCGATTATTCGATAATCGTTTACTAGCTATCGTCGAATACCTCAACATATATAACTCTAGACCAGCTCTTGACTCTCAAGGCCCAAGTACATTATTATTGTAGTATTACTGCGCACTATAAACATATACATATTCCTTTTATTTAACTTAGTATCAGTATCTTTTATTTTGGAGATTGGAGAGGGAGGAGGTAGAACTGGCTAACCGACGTCGTTTTAAATTCTAAATTTAGGACCATTTCAGTCTACAATAGTAGTTGTTTATAAAGAAAGAGAATACTTAATCGTATATCATCTAAGTTGTTTACTTACTCAAGCCAATGGAATAAGCTTTTTATTACTTACATTACCCTAAATAGCATAAGCTGAGTGCACTGCTAGTTTAAAAATTTACTAACTTTTAAAAGGATTTTATAAGAATTATGTTTAGTTATATAATACAATTTTGGTAAGATAAGAATAGTTGGCAACATTGTTTTAATACACCATACGATGTTTTAATACACCATACGATGTTTTAATACACCATACGGTGTTTTAATACACCATACGATGTTTTAATACACCATACGATGTTTTAATACACCATACGGTGTTTTAATACACCATACGATGTTTTAATACACCATACGATGTTTTAATACACCATACGATGTTTTAATACACCATACGGTGTTTTTTTTTTGATTTGTCAGTAGGAAACTTTTTTAGAAACCATGAGGTTATTTTATGTTAAACTAGTCGACCCGTCCCGGCTTCGCCCGGGTGCAATTTAACACGTGTATTTAAAGGATAAAAAATAAGGTTATTGTGGGTTATCACTAAGAGATAGACATATACCAGCGCGGACTTTTTTGTAGACCTTTTTAAGGTGTACAATACTATAGTACATTATTTCGATCTATCTCGAAGGGTTCAGCCAGCGTTGGCAATGTAAGCGCTAAAAATGTGTTTATTTACGACATCACATTAGAAACCTCTGAAATTATCAGTGTTTCTCTATTATAATATGTATGTATTTTACGTATAAACCTTCCTCTTGAATCACTCTATCTATTAAAAAAAACCACATCAAAATCCGTTGCGTAGTTTTAAAGATTTAAGCATACATATGGATATAGGGACAGAGAAAGCGACTTTGTTTTATACTATGTAGTGATAAACTTTGGTACAATAATTTTTGCTCAAGCTTGAGTAGTCCATAGAAATTAGTGAAATGGGTAAAACATTTTTTTAATGCTGATCGACCCGTTGTCATATCAGGATCATTTCATTGTATCGCAGAATTAAGAAAAATAAGAAGTTAGTCAAATTTAATAAAATGTTTATAACATCAGAACAAAGATACAGTCTCTTTTATTTTTAAGATAGTACTAATCTCAAGATAATGTCATCAAAAAACCACTCTGTATATAAACATCCTTATTTGATACGAAACTGAGCAGTAGTAGGGGCTAGTGACCTAGCTTGTAGGAGTAGGTTCAAGAACATCCTTAACATGACAACAGCAAGACAATCACCGCCAAGTGTTCTCGTTATTTCAGCCCGGCTTCGCAGGGTTGAAGCTATACTGAACAGTAACACATAAATGACAATAATAATATGCACGAGCTCAAAAAATCCTTCACAATGGAGTCCCAGGATAACGACTAGGCAGGCGAGCTCCGTTTGACCACTAGCATAAATCTATGGGAACAGAGGTTATATATTGTCTTGTTATACATTGTTACGTGGGTATAATTGAAATAAAATAAAAGGAACTACTAACTCGCTTATTGCTAAGTATGAGAGAGATATAATACCTATCACTGTACGGCAACACATATACACATGCAATTTAGACTGAGGTGAGCAGTGTCTGAGGCTTGAGACCTAGGAGCAGGTTTAAAGAGCTCTTTCATAATATATTAACTCGACCTCGCTACCGAAAATAACTTAATCACGACACTATAACACTAACTTCCATGTTCACTGCACGAAAACACCAGAGAGATTGTCTTCTCATCGGTATACTTGAAATAATATAAAATGATCTACCCGCTACTACTACTTTATAAACGGTGTTGCTAACTGTATAAAGCCTTTCCTTGTATCACTGTCTATTGGTGAAAACCGAAAATCCGTTGATGTTTTTGAAATCTCGCTGATTGAAAAATTAATAAGTGTTGGTAAGTCGTTTATCATAAAAGTATTATTTCATTGATATACACTGACGAGAGTTTCAGACATCGTGTTCCATTTCATTAATACCCGATGGAACGGAAAACAGCCGGTGAACGATGAAATGCGAGCACATATCGTAACTTAATAAAATGTTTTCGATGCTAAAATATTTATTGGAAATCTTCTTGATAGACTTGTCATACATTTAGATTATCTAATAGCATCTCGCATATCATTACCAGGCAGCTCTGAAGCGATCTGGGAATCTTAAAAACCTAAAAAAAAATTATAATGACATTCTGTATATAATGCCATTCACCCGTGAGGGGAAGGGTTAGAATACAATTCCCCTTTGCCGCTGGGAGAGCATCTCGTAAGAGCCAAGTTACCCAGCACCCCTTGATGGTAGTGGAACTGTACCCCGACTGGCTTGCGACCACCAGCATGCAAATCCAACCGCAGAGTGTCCTAGACGCGTTCCGATTGAGCCACACTTACCTCCTCCCTCTCCCATCCCATGAATGCTGCGGATCTAGTGGACTTTGGGCTCTTGTTCAGGGTCCGCTGAATGAAAGCCTATTTTTCTTCACTCCCCCTCCCCACTCTCTCTTCGAGGATGCAGCGTATAGGCAAAACAAGAGAGTATCTGTTCAAGCTCCTCCTTCTACAAGCCCTCAACTTCACTAACTCTACACCTTAGTTAATATATGTGCCCCCAGATCTAATCATCTCTACGTAAGTTAAATACGTGTTATAGTATATACGTAGACCTACAGTATCACGCCTCGATCCCTGGAATATTCCATGGAATATTCCAGGATTATGTTTAGACTGAGCTTGATTTATATATGAGCTAGGCATATTTATTTGACTACATCCTACCTTTTTGCTTCAATTCTATCAGTTGTGCTTCCTTCGAAAGTATTTGTTACTCAAATCGATTTTGCCAATAATGACCAGAATACCGAAACGAAAAGACTCGCTAACTGTCGCCGGCGCTCCTTTCACGGACTACATGCCTGCTGAGAGTTTAATCGATAACTGACTGGTGGTCTTGGAACGGCTATTATATATTGACTCCCTACGAACTTAAATCCTAAATAACAAGCAACTCTAAAAGGGTAAAAGCACGGAAAAACATTGCAAATGAGCTCATTATTAAGGTAATTTTATTCACAACATTCTACGTATTTAGCTGGTCTTCTACTTTTTAGCATTCAAAGCTAAATAGCTTTAGATTACTGGAGAGATTGTCTGATAGTACTCGCATGTGGGCTTGATATTTATTAAACCCTATCTACTTGATTCCGCTTCACTGAGTTGTCAGGTTTTTTAGGTGGTATATATACTGTACACGCACACCTACAACATTGGACTTGACTAAAATATTACTTCCCAAACTAAAATATTACTTTAGATACAGAGCTAACTTCATAAATAATACTACATATTAAATTATTGATCTAGAAAGCCTAAAATGTTGAGATTTTAAAAAAATAATATTAAGGAGTTATCTGTGACTACATAAAATCAACAATACTCGTATATTTTTTTATCAAAAGTTAGTTAAAAAGGTTGAAGAGTAGAGACGAGCTTTACACGTAGTAATTTTTCCTGAAACCTTATCTTTCTACTTCTAGTTCTTTACCCCCACTGTTTCAATTTTTCTTTAAAATACCTATATTATGTCTTAGTCGAAGGCTTCTAAGAATACTTTTAACCTACAATGCGCAAGTCACTATTAGAGCCTTTTTAAAGGGTTAGGGCAGCACAAGATTATATTTTTTATATTTATAATTTTTTTTTGTCCGAATGATTTTAAATGAATCTGGTCAACACAAACAGCTATAACTTTTGAAATTATAATTTTTTCTTTTTCAAATTTACGTGACTTCAAGTCAAAACATTGTGTAATGATGTCATGTTATTAATTTTATAAAATAAAATTATTTAATGGCAAAAAAATTTTTCTGAAAATTCTCATTTTTTCATAACTCTGACTAACCTTGGCTTCTTAACGAGGAGCGCGCCATATGTGACTGGTTCGTACTTGACGGTTCTACTCCCGCGCGCTTGCTATTCGCAAATAAAGGAGAAATTGTGTATACCTATCCCCACTACTATTGCTCAGACGTATAGATAGCAGCCGACCAGTAAAGACCTTTAAACTCGTTATCTAACTAATTTATGTTTCACCTAAAGTTTTTAATTGTTACAGGCTATAACCATTTAAAATTCAATAAACATTGAACTAGAAGCAGGGAGAGTGTTTTAAACGTTTGTAAGTGGCAATCAAACCGCTACAAATATGTTTCACGACCCCAGCTCACAGTATACAGCCTTCAGGCTTCACTCTACAGCCTACAGCTACCTCTAACTTAATTAACTTACATCAAACAAATTTCTATTCAATTACAATTGATTTCAAAACATTTCTATTAAATGTGGTTTAACGATTCTACATGAATGTTAATAATACTAGTCTACACGCTTAGGGTTCACTTGGGTGCTATTTACCACGTATATTTAGGTTTATATTTTATGCTCAACATACATAATTTATATATGATCAATTCCCAAAGACATAAATGATCACTCAGCTCGACATGCATTCATTCTCGTGAGGCACATCGTGAGGAAACCTGCACTCCTGAGAGTTTCCTAAAGCTCTCAAATGTGTGTGAAATCTGCCAACCCGCACTGGGCCAGCGTGGTAGACTATGGCCTAATACCGTTCTCATTCTGAGGAGGAGACCCGGCTCAGCAGGTGGCCATTAAAGGGTCATAATGATGATGGTTTTTTAATCAAATCAAATAACAGTCAGTATCAACCAATCATAATATTACTATTCAAATCTTAGTAATTCCACAAGAAAAATATATTTTCGATTAAAGTGTAGCAGAAATCATAATCGAGAAGCATTTTGGCAAACTATGAGCAAGAAAACAGAGGGTGGGCGTCTGTAAATCAAATTTAATATGAGAGAATTTGTCTTTTTATTCAAGTTGCTAGGAAAGCTTCGAAATGATGAAGTCCTTTATGGTTCAGTAAGGAGCCGAATGTAACTGCAGCTTTATAGCACCGATTTGCTCGAGAAGTATCGAGATTGGCTCAATTGACGCTTGTCGGGATCGGAACGGTTTATCGTTGAGGAAATTACTTTGTTGGACCCAGAACTAAGAATGAACTTCATTTTTATCGTTTAAGACTTATTTTCAAAAGAGTTTGTGATTTTAACGGTTCTCTTTTAAAAATACTTGTAAGTTTGTAATGACTTCTTTGTCTCAGAAATAAAACTCTTATTGCACATGCGTATAATATAATAATACTAAAGACTTTAGTAACATCTATTGAGGTGACTGTTCACTGTCTTAGGGGGTGCCAATACGAGGAACTAGGGGAGCAACCTATCACCACTTTCAATACACTACGGTAGACAATGTTCGTTGATGAAATTACTCGTGAATCTGTCTTTGATCCATCTTTACAAAACTTAGAAGTTGTCGAGCCAATGCAGGAATTTCTAAAAAGATAATACTTTCCTATTTCTCCTTTATTTATACTGTAAATCAAGAATGAATATAAATTATAAAACGCATAAAAAATGGAGATTGTAAAATTTTCTGCTTCTACATAAGAAAGAGGAATTATCACAAAAGTTATATGAAGTCTGTATAAAATTCCCTAAAACCTGAATACAAGTTTCTCATTTAAAATCCATCCAACGAACTATTCGAGTCCGAACTCATTGCAACTAAATTAGTAGTCAAGTTTTTAATACTTTCAGTCCGTGAAAGCTCTTTTTTACTTCAGGAATATTGAAAAAGTTCGTTACTACTTCCAAAGTCCGGCTTCAACTACAATTTTGAATTTCGGATTCCACTACAGGATTTGAATGAAATTATTAACACAATTTGCTGTTTAATGCTGGATAAAGTTTGTTTAAGTAGTGAAAAAGTAAAAGAAAATATGTCGAAATTAATCTAGCAGTAGTTATATCTATTTTAGGTTCTCACCTAAAACCAACCTTAAACAGTACAAAGATCAGTACACGATTCAATACATAATAGAATAGTATAAACTCCATTTAACACCACCTGATTTAACGACAACGTAAACAAAGACGTTTAGGAAAACGTCCATTAATATTTAGTTGGGTTACTTTGTTTCTTCTTTCTCTAAATGCTTTGCACTTAACGATTACTATTAATACAGTACATGATACAGCAGACAGTACCTCACACGGTACAAAAGAAAAAAAAGTTTATTTGAAGCAACCAGTCTCACATTAAAGTAGTAAGTAATATCTAACAAATCATGTGCTTTAATTTTTGGTTCGATTTTTATATGGAAGAATTTCTTTCAATACTGGTTTTGAGGTCAATACAGTACACGGTTACAGTAAAGTACACAGCCACAGTACCTGGTAATAATGTACACTCGCTATAGTACTAAGTATACTGTATCCTACTAATATTATAAACGCGAAAGTTTGTAAGAATGTATGGATGTTTGTTACTCTTTCATGCAAAAAGTACTGAATGGATTTTGATGAAACTATACAATAATATAGCTTATACATTAGAATAACACATAGGCTATAAATTATAATGATATAGTGTGAATTATCCAAAATACAGCGGGTGAAGCCGTGTGGAGCAGCTAGTACTTAATAAGTATACAATCAAGAATGTATTACAAGAATATTATCATAGTTTGTTACTTAATCACGCAAAAACGGCTGAACCGATCTGAATGAAATTTGGCACGCAGATACTTCATTACTTGGATGAACACATAGGCTACTATTTATCCCGAAAAAAGTCACAGTTCCTACGGGATAATGATGAAATATGTTTACCGTCGTAAACACATACATAATTTTATTTAGTGCTAAGACTATGGGAGCTATACTGCGCAGTAACACTCAAACGTCAATATCAACATGTAATCTAGACGGAAGCCGAGCAGTGCCTGGGGCTTGAGACCCAGGAGCAGGTTTAAAGACGTCTTCTACTATGCACAAACTCTCACCTCCACCGCTCGACCTCGCTACCGGTGCTAACTTTATAAACGGTGTTGCTAACATTAGGACAATATATTGAAAATTAAATGTTTTTTGATAAATCTAAGTATTATACGCTGAAGGGGAGGGAACCAGGGGTGGGTTCAATAACCACACTATGCTCTTAACAATTGTTATTACTTTTATACTTACTTAAAAATGTTATAATCTTTTTCTTCACATCGAACTTATATTTTAATTGTATGGTTTACATCATTTAAAAACAACATAATTTAACAAACATGTAAATAAATAAATAATCTATGTATATACATATATTAGTGTACAAATACCTAAAGCTTCGAGGGTTAATCCAGTCTAAAACTTTAACAATTACTTAGGTCTAAAACTCCACAACGAGGGTGTGGCAGACTGTAGACTGTGGGCGTAACATAACTATCTGTTTGTGACGTTTGCTGAAAACAAAAGGATCTAGAACACTGAGAAAAACGAAAATATAGCGGCATAAAGATCTAGAAAATATTTTATGTAAAATAATAGCGGTGGTATCTCGAACAAGGACCACTTAAGACTGACCCTCTTCTGATATGAATTTTCTTGAAGTGCACTTATATTGAAAGCGGTTGGATATGAAAAAAGTAGATTTATTGATATGCTTCTAGCTGCCGTAATGATGAAACGAAGATATATTACTGTTTTTTTAATATAGGAGGAAGACTACTTGATTAATTAAATCAAAAAAGGGATAAAGGAAGAATTTGGGATATCTGGCATACATCCACCGCAATCATGTTGTAAAATTTGTTTCTTTACCTGTTTCTCAAATATACATTGATAATATCAGTGTAATAAAGTTAATAAATTTAAAATAAGTATCACTAAAATTGTTTCAGTAATTAATTATTGATGACTCTAACTGGCTCGGCAACTTAAATTCTTGGTACTGATAGTTCAGACGCAAACTAATAAGTAATTTTATTGAAGTTACAAGAGGGAATAACTGCTATAACTGCGGTTTATGATCAAGAATCAAGAGTCGTCATTGAGGTCGAGTATACAATACATTCAAAAATATTAAATACTAGGGGCCCGTCCCGGCTTCGCACGGGTGGATAATTTTTTTTTAACATTTTGGCTCCCGCATTCCGTCGCTCCCTCTATCGCCGCGTTACTCGCTGCGCTGCGAGGCACGCCATACCGCGCCGGCGGCCCGTCTGGGATTATTTTTTATTTATCTTGATATTTTTATTTCGTAATATCTTTTGACTGCAATGTCCGATTTCGATAATTCAAATAGTAATTAACAGGTATTGAAACAGTCTTCATTACGAAATAATTTATTTGGATAAGAATTAATACAAAGTTATGGAAAACATGGTATGATTTTGATAGGCATTTTTATCAACTTTTAAAATGTAAAAAAGTAGTTATAGTGACTTAACTACAATAGTTGGACATTTTTTTGCACCTTGTGTTGGTTTTAGTGAGAATTTCTGGGGATCTCTAATTTTTTCTTGTAATAAATATAGCCTACGTTACTCAGGGATAATGTAGCTTTCTAATGGTGAAAGAATTTTTGAAATCGGTCCAGTAGTTTTTATGTTTATTCGTTACATACAAAAATACAAAAATACAAATCTTACTTCTTTATAATATTAGTATAGACTAGTTGACCCGTCCTCACTTCGGTAAAAGTTCTTAAATCTAAATCATTTTAGTATACCTCAACATACTTCAACAACAACAACCTTCCTTGGACTCCCACAAATAACTCAAAACTAAAATTAGTCAAATCGGTCCAGTTGTTCTCAATTTTTAGTGAGACTAACGAACAGCAATTTATTTTTATATAATTAATGTAATTTTATTATAGTAGTATTCTTTTATTTTGTCGCAAGTATACCCAGGTGAAGAATATATCTCGGTTCCGATGGATTTAGATGGATTTTTGTAACCTAAAAGACGTCTTTACTCCAGCAGTGCCTGGAGCTTGAGACTCAGGAGCAGGTTTAAAGGTGTTTTCTACTACGTAAAAATTCTTCCCTTAACCAGTCGATCTCGCTACTGAATATTAAAATAATAAAGTACATTAGTCTTAATACTTTAACTTAAATATTGTTTACATAAAAAAAAATGTTAAACTACCTGCAAATACTATCTTAAAAATAATGTAGCTAACATATATTAAAATTAGAAATAAAGTACTTCGGGAAATTGCAAACGCTCCTTGGTACATAAGAAACGATGATCTACACCAATATTGACGTCGTGGCTAAAGATCAAGATCAAGAAATACGCTGAAGCACAAGAACGAAGGCTTCACCATCATGTTCACAACGAGGCCATCCAGCTCCTCGATATCACACAACCTTTCGAGTTAGTGTAGTGACTGACGATGAGTATTAGAATAAACATTCCTGCTAGGCTAGATTGTAATTAGATTATTCTAGGGCTTCATATAATTTGATGCTTTGTAATACAACAAAAAAAACATACATTAGAAGATATATACACGTTTGCGGATAATAGTAGCAAATACTAAAGAGATCTCTCTCATTAGCAGTATAGTTTTTCCAATAGATAATGGCAGTAATTATAATCAGAGTGAATGCTAGGTGTGCTTAGCACACAATGGCGGTGATTGCTCGGAGCAGCGCGTTGATTGCTCCCCCCATTACATGCTCGTTACTATCGTATCGTATTCTGGATTACTTTTATATATTTGTTTTATTTACCCAGATTTTATTTTTTACATTTTATTGTTAGTGTACTTTTTCACTGAATTGCTGGAAAAGAAAAATTGAAGTATTTGCAATTTAGGTCGGTGAAGTATTTTCCTTACTCCGTTCACCTAATTTTTATACTTCAAAAGGAAAAATAAACTCTTGTTGGATCTCTTCGTTGTTCGCCGGTCTCTTTGTAATCTTTTTAAGCTTTAAAAAATCAAACTTTTGTGTTAATTTAATTCAAAAGACAATTGCTTATTTTGATACTAACAAGATAATCTAATTCTAAATCTATACTAATATATAAAGATGAAGAGTTTTGTTGGTTTGTTTGATTGAACGCGCTGATCTCAGGAATTACTAGTCCGATTTGAAAAATTCTTTCAGTCTTAGATAGTCCATTTATCGAGGAAGGCTATAGGATATATATCATTATGCTACGACCAATAGGAGTGGAGCTACACGCGGACGAAGTCGCGCGGATCGACTACTCTATATATAAGATGACCTATCCTTTTAACAAAGAAACATGAAATGCAAAAATGATTCAAATCCAGGATTCAAACTATGTTAGACAGACTTATGATTTAAATAAATAAGACGTATGTGTGATTAATAATAATAATAAACTTGTTATTTTTTCATAGGGATATGGATTTTACTTATATGCCTAGTTTTTATCATGATTTAACTACTCTTTTTTCAGGACGCGAAAAGAATTATCAAAATCTTCCTCATCCTTAATGACTATATCTATCTTTAATATAGATTATCTAATATTATTGAATATCTATCACGTGATATCTCCTTAATTGTAATCAGTGCATTGAATGGGTATAGCACAATGGAGCTGATTGCTCGAAGCGCAGATGCGCTCAGCCGCTCAAGTCTTCATTATAGCTTCATTAAATGGATATCATATTATGAATACATGCACCTAATTCTATTCAAGATATTACTAGAATTACAGTTTGCAATAATGAATATGTTTGAATAATATCTAGCTATTGTTTAGATATTTTGTACATCAAAATGGGATCTCTTGTAAACATAGGTAAGTGGGATTCACTACTATATAGTCTAATCCAGCTGTGTAATAATCGTTAAAAAGGGGCTGACACGTCGACACTTAGCTTACTAAAGTCAGGACTTATGATTTCCCAAACCTTGCTTTGGGTTTGTCAATCAAGCTGGAGAAGTAGCGTGGTTTCTTAATTGTGTAAGCTTGATTAAATTATTTAAAGAAAGTTTTTAAATATGAAGTTTGAAACACAGGCCTACGATTCCACTTGTCGTCATTATAGTGGAGATATGAGGGTCTTTAGTAATATAAAGAGGATGATTTATACGCAAGAAGATTTAGTTATTCTCGGCACTTAAAGATATTTGCTAAATATTTAAATAATTAGTGTAATTGTTAAAGAAGTTTTTAGTAAATATTAGGGTCAGGAGGTTGAGTTTCAATCCTACTATTAATATCATAATATTATTGTCTAATTAAGCTCCCGTGTAGCTTACACTGAGTTGCCTTATGTGGGCAGGATGGGTATAAAACTTCAATATCTCTGAGCAATTTCTTTTTGGGCAATGACTAGTTTGCTGTATATGGTCACTATCGCCCATCTGTCACTATCGATCATGACAATTATACTCTCAATATTTATTTCTACTTTACATCCTTTTAGGCAGAAAGTTTCCTTTCATACATTTCTACTATTACCATCTTATCTTATTTATAAATAAGCAATTCTGGTCCAGGTTCCATCAATACTGGATTAACTTGTCAATTTATTTCCATTCAGCTCAAGATAATGAGATCCAGATGTGGATTTAGTTTATCTTCTGTTTCTGTTACTTATTCAAGGAAAATTGTATAAACTAAGTATTATGTATGAAGAAAAATTCTCACTTATTGCAATTATACTACACTACACATGTGACAGGAGATCGAGCTTCAGGAACTGGGACTTGGGACCCATGTGCGAGCTTCTCGAATGTCGCTTAAAGTTGCGCACTTCCACTACTTGCTCTTGCTATTAGTTTTAACAGGAAGTCCTATACTATATTTTTTTAATTTTACTATCATTACTTTAGATAATGTTTACTCGATAAGTCACTTGAAAAAATTTGTAATAAAAGCAAGAATGAAGAAATGCACGAAATGAGTCGCATTCTATCTAATTTTTTTTTAAATTATTATTTTAGGTAGATAACATTTTAGCTGAATACATTTATGGATATTTATCTGAAACATTTTTATACGTCCTAAAACATTTACGTCTACCTTCTGATACGCTTTTATCACACAAGTACCTCCATTAGTCCATATATCCCTTTTAGTAGTACTAAATCAAATACAGTATTCATGAAAAAGGTTGATTAAACACACATTACCTACAGCTGGAACAGAATTCGGATGAGAGCAATAAAGATGGTTGTTTACAAGGGTCGTTCTGATGATAAACGCAGGCCCACCGTTTTTATTTACGGACCTCGACCCTAATTTATGTAGATTACCCTACTCTGTATACAGAGTACAGCTCTGACTTCATATTTTACATTTTTTTTATAGTTTTATTTTATAGTTTTTAGGAGACGACAAGCTACACTAAATAAACAGGTAATAATGGATTTTAGATAAGAAGCCCAGTAAGCTTGGATTTTGCGACCTAGGTGTATGTTTACATGAAGACTCGATTCAACTTGTCAATCTTGTGAAAATAAAAATCGGTTCACTTTATGATAACATATTATTACCTTAAACTAATCTTGAAAAAATCTGTTTTTATTATCTCATACCGTGTATATATGTGTATTTTATGCATCGCTACGTATTCTTTTTTTTTTATGTAACTAGGTCGGCAAACAAGCGTACGGCTCACCTTATGGTAAGCGATTATCGTAGCTTATAGGCGTCTGCAACACCAGAAGCATCGCAAGCGCGTTGCCGACCCTATCCCCAATTCCCCCCACGAGCTCTGGCCACCTTACTCACCAACAGGAACACAACACTGCTTTAGAGTATTTAGCTGTGATCTTCTGTAAGGTCGAGGTACTACCCCAGTCGGGCTGCTCCATATTTGAGCAGGAAATTTCCTGCTGTGCCCTACCTCAGTTAAAACTCTTTGCCACAGTTTTCATTTGAAGAAGTTGTCTGGAAGAAATTGTTACTTTCACAGTATAATGTCCTACGGCATTTTGTTGTGGGGCAGGGCCGCGGACATAGAATCCATTTTTATTCTTCAAAAAAGAGCAGTTCAGCCATTTACAATCTAAGAGCTAGAGATTCCCTTCGAGATGTTTTTAATAAAATAGGTATTCTTACGGTGCCGTCACAATACATTTATTGTAACATTATATACATTAGGCAGAACATTACGTTATTTTCCAAACATAGTGACACGCACAGGGTAAATACTAGAAATAAAAATAAACTTGTAACGCCGTACTATCGTCTCCACAAAGTTAGTAATAGTTTTATGGGGTTTGGTGTTCGCATCTATAATAAGATCCCACAGACTATATTAGACTTGCCACTTCAGCGATTTAAAACTCGAATAAAAAAGTGTTTAGTAAATGAAGCTTACTGCTCTGTACAAGATTATTTGAATGATGACAAAGCTTGGATTCAAAATGACGTTGATGCTCAGCTGAATGATTATACCTTTGTAAAACAGACTGATGTAAACAATGGCGTTTTGATGCGAGCAACTGTTGAGTTTCTTGCCAATTCTTCTCACCAGGAAACTACTTTCCGATTACCAATTTTTGACGTTTCAAAAGTACTTTGTAAAAAGTCTATTTGAATAAAATATTTTGAGTTTGAGTTTGATTGCTTAACCCAATAAGGCCATCGCGCACTCGAATTGGTATAGTTTTTACTCTTATTGAGTTTGTAAAATTGTATTTATTTAGTGTACAGTAAATTATATATCAATCAATCAAACTTAATACAGCAATACCCGAAATTCCCAATCTGTTTGCCTTCTACGTATATTGTATTATTATAAATCCACTCAGTATTTTCTTGTAAATTTTTATCGAGATTACCTTCATCGAGATTTTACTTTCTGAATACAATATTAACATTTTCTTTACTATTGTAAGCTCTCAATTGGATTTCCTCGCTATTTTCTTAGCTTTCATCGTCAAGCGGCAATACAATTACGTCAACGCTACTTTCCTAAGTCTCGTTTCAATTCTCTCTTACTTTATGAGAAATAAAAAACTACGGTACAATGAAAAATATAATTACGTTCTGAAAAATTGCTTTTTCTGAACCGACGTACTTTCTCTTCGCTCAGATTTTAATAAATACATTTTTTAAACTATTTAAGTTAAATTATGTTTTATTTTTTCAAATTAATGGAATGAAATTTGTCTTTGAGTCTGTTATGTTAAAAATTATGATGATGAAAATTAATATGTTATCAACTATAATTAATATTAGCAATAGAGCGACTGTTGAGTATCTTGTCGGTACTTCTCAACAAATAACTGCTTTCCCAGCTGGTGGTAGCTACAGACAAACTTACTATCCGACCAATTTTTAACGTATCAAAAGTACTTTTGTAAAAAGTTTTATTGAATGAACAATTTGAGGTTGAATACTATAAATGTAAAAGTTTCTATGTCTTCATTTATGGATATTTGCTTTGGTTTTGCGATTAAAAAACACAGAAAATGGCTGAAATTTGTCCACATAGATATTATACACTTATTTAAGTATGATAGATAGGATAGATGGGATAGGTATGATAGGATATATAGGATAGATAGCATGGATAAGATAGGTTAGTTTTTTTACTCAAAAACCGGTTAATAGATACTAGTGAGTTATTCTACTAATATTATAAACGTGATATGGATGTATGGATGTATGTTTGTTACTCTTTCACGCAAAAACTACTGAATGGATTTTGATGAAACTTTACAATAATATAGCTTACACATTAGAATAACACATAGGCTATATTTTATAATGATATAGCGTGAATTATCCAAAATATAGCGGATGAAACCGCGGGGTGAAGCCAGTAGCCTTTAAATATAAGACGTAAATACAGAGCAACGGAAATATATAGATAGTATTATATACAATTTTCTTAACAAGATGATGTTTAATGTCTGAAGTATTATCTGAAGCATTACGTGGACGACCACAAAGACTTTCATTACTAACCGCTGCCTTTAATCTTGTTAAGAAATTGCATTCGTCTGCACTTCCCGTGGACTTAAAATTAAAAATGTTCTTATATTTTATATTTTGAAGATAAATTATTAATCATTTCATCAAGTTTTTTGTCAATATATATGTCGGAGAATAGTAAAAGGTTATCGATTAAATCGAATCATCATCGCTGTCTATGGCATTGGAGTAGGGTAGTAGTCACTTCCGTTGTTTTGACAGTCTCGACCCTCGACCCTTTATATGCTATCGACAGTCTGACTGAAGTCTTAGTCGTGCGCGGTCTCTCAAGAAGTGAAGTAGTGTCTAAATAGTGATAGTGTTGTGCAGTGTTGTGTTAGTGCTAGGAGTGCTGTCCGATCAAGGTCACGTGAGTACCTTACAATGTAATTACCTCGTCTTGTGTTAGGTTAGGTTTATGTGCGTTTAACCTTGGGTTTAAATGAAGAGCCTAGCAGTGGAGGCGAGTGTTGTAATTACTTAAAGGAGCTCCTTAAGCCTACATCTTGGTCACAAGACCAAGGGACTACTTAGGTTTCTCACGTAATTGTTAGAGATCATATTTGATAATTTATCGGTTCAGTAGAAGTATCTGCGTCGCGTTTACCCAATATTCCACTCATTACCATCACCCCCTTTTAGTGTTCCCCAATATTCCCCAATATTCCCCATCTTCCTCCTTTCATCTCCTTTCACATCGTTTTAAAATCCCCGACATATATGTGTATTAATTGAAGTGATGTTTATTTGTAAATTTGTCGCAAAGGCAGCTTTAAGTTATGATGAAACTTTCACTGACTCTTTCTTTTTTAATTAAAACTACTAACTGACCCGGCCATATATATGTCGGAGGTGTGAGTTAGGTTTAGGTTAGGTCAGCTTTGTGTTAGGTTAGGTTAATGTTAGTCTAATCTTAAGATTAAACAGTGAAACTAAGCAGTGGAGGTGCGTGTTATGATCATTTAAAGGATATCCTTAAGCCTACACCTTGGTCACAAGTCGAAGGCACAGCTTGGGTTCCTGTCATAATATTTCTTATCAGAATAGTACGTGATAGTAATGTTTAATTATATCCTGCCCGTATAGCTTTTGAGATAGGCCATCCATCCCTTTCCTTATTTTAGCTTCCGACATATATTTAAAAAATTTGGGGAGGGCCTCCCTTACCACTTAGGGGTATAAAATAGATATTAACCGATTCTCACACCTACCCGATATTTTTTTTTTGTTTAAAAAAGATTACTAGCAGTATCGATTACATACTACTAGGATTCTCTTTACCCCTCCTAGTAAGCTAATAATTAGCCTGTGTCAGGAGTGGGACACGCCAGTAGTCCAATTTCCGGGATTTGAACCCACGATCGTGAATCCAACGCCTGAACCACTGAGCTACTGACGCTTCGAATATTGACACATAATGTCATAAAAATCGGTCGAGCCGTTTCGGAGGAGTTTGGTAACAAACTCTGTGAAACGAGAATTTTAGATTAATGCAAATTATCCTAACAATTTATAAATTATTTTTACGAAAAATATGTAGACGAAGAATATTTAGAGAAAGTTGGATTGGAGCTAAATACACGTCAAGTACTGAAAGTGTAATAACTTTATAAACTTTATGATTACAAAAAATCAAGGCAAACTGAAAGTGGATAGATAAGTATTCTAAGTAATAAAATTTAAAAAACACAATGTATATTAAAGTAAAAAAAAAATATATTTCTTTGTTGTGGCTTGACTTTTAAGTTTCTTCTTAAAGGTTTTAGAGCACTTTTTTTTTTACCTAATGCAAACTGTTTATCTGAAATTAAATCAAAAATATAAATTTCTAAGATCTTCTAGTATATTCTATCTCCATTCTTGTTAAGATAAGTAAAGCCTTGAGGATTGGAGTTCTGTTCCAAGCGTGTCATTAAGAGATTGAGCTATCAAATCAGTCTCCAGCGTTAGTCACCAATGAGGCAGTGAGGGGTAAAGTTTTTTTGAGCTGAACGAAGTCAAAAGCATCATCATTACACAATATTTTTACTTGAAGTCCTGAAAATTTGAAAAAAAAAAATATAATTTCAAAAGTTATAGCTGTTTGTGTTGACCCAGTCCCAACAGAAGGTCCTTGTGGTGACCATCATAAGTCCTTGAAGATTCATCTAAAATAAATCGGGAAAAGAAATAGTTTTATAAATAGATAATCTTGTACCTATCAAAAGATTTTTTTTATGAAAGCTTAATAAAAACTCTAATTTGAATCCTCTTTCCCCTTATTATTGTTGATAAATTGGTCCTACAATTTTAAATACAAAAAATATATAATTACAATAAATATATAAATACAAAAATATAATAGTATTTCCATTTCATTGTAATATTATCTTATATACCATTTTTCTAGTAAAAGTAAATTATTTACGCGTTTCTTCTGCAAATTCGTTCCCAAGGCGGTACTTGTAGGTCGTTACTTTGAAAACCCTTCAACGCGTATAAGAACGACAAAATGTTATTGGAATAAAATAAGGTTTTTGTTATAATTTATTACTTTTTGTATATTGTATTATATAGTACACCTCATTAAATTATATTACATCGCTAAGGGCACATTAGTATAATATTTTTAGAACTCCAATATTAAAAAGAAAATTTCTAGAACTCTTGATAAATTCAAAGCGTCGCCAAGATTATGAAAATTAATCTTTATCATCATCATCACAACCTATTAATAGCCCACTGCTGAGCCGGGTCTACTCCTCAAACTGAGGAGGGGGCCATAGCCCAGGGTGGCCCAGTGCGCGTTGGAAGACTTCACACACCTTTGAGAACTTTTGGGAACTCTCAGGAGTGCAGGTTTCCTCAGGATGTTTTCCTTCACCGTTAAAGCAAGTGATATTTAATTGCTTAAAACACACATAACTGAAAAGTCAGAAATGTATGCCCAGGATCGAACTGGGACCTCCTTAGTAAGACATCAATGTCTTAACTACTGTGAATTAATCTTTTCTATTATACTTTATTAATCCTTTTGTATATAATATAGCTCATACATTCCTCCATTTTACTAAATAATTGGATTAAATATCACAAAAACAAGAAAACTCTACGTCCGTTCTTCATTATGGTTAAAAGTCAACAGCCCCCGTCTGGAACTCAGTGATCTACGTATACACTACATTATTAACCATGTAATAAAAATCTTGACATGTCAGTAACATAACATATACAGAAAAATAAGTAAAAATTGGGTCATATCTACTATATAAGAATCTCGAGTCAAGATGTTTGTGGTTGCATTTCACCGAAACGGCTTAACCTATTTTCAAATTTTTTTTGTATATGTAGTGGTGTAGGTATGAGATTAAGTCTTAAAGCCTTCCTTTACATTTCCATCCCTCATTTTTTAATCGCAATTTTAATACTTTTATATGAACATATTTTTGGCAGAGCAACGTTCGCCGGGTAATGTCTAAAATATAGACTGTTCTCTAATTTGAATAGACCACTAAATTCTAATTTCATTGCAGTAAGTAACAGATAGTCTTCAAGTAGCAGTTTAAAACCTAAATTATATAGAATAAGGACTCATTAGGCAGATTTACTGCATGTAAGATTGTTGCAACACAGCTTACATTTACATATAAATTACACGCCAGGCTTGTACACTAGTTCCGAACTTTTTGGCCTATCTAGATTGCATTGTTGTTCCCTCATAGAATGTAGCTAGAATATTTTAGTCTAGTTTCAACATCAATTTACTAGCACTGCCTCATGTAAGTAAAGCAGAAGCCAATTATAAAAGAAATATTGTTCATAGGCACGAAAATAATGGTCATTATACGAAATATTCTAAAATATTAATTAAATTTTAAATTACAGTTTCATGAATACTATTATTAAAATTTACACTAAAATTATAAAGAGGTAAAGTTTGAGAGGATGTAAGAGGTCTCTACTAATCTCTGGATCTACGAAACCGATTTTGAATATTCTTTTACCAATAGAAAGCTACATTATTTGTGAGTGTTATAGGCTATATATTAACCCGAAAAATGAAAAGACTTTTTCGTGCTAGTCGGAGAAAAAAGGTCGAACGAAAAATTTCAAGTACACAATTTAAATACGCCTCAGCGAAGCTAGAACTGGTAGAATAGTTTAAGATAAATTCAGAACGTTTAAAATAACTAGAGATCGAAAAAATAAGGTATTGCATATAATATAAACCATTGCATCATGAAATAAAATTCGATTCGTTTGATAATAGTAAACGATTATCGAATAATCGAATCGTTATCGACATTTATGGGGCTGGTGTAGGGTAGTAGTCACTTCTGTCTTTTTTAGTCTCGACTCATTATATACCCTCGACAGTCGGATTGTAGTTAGTATTGCGCGGTCTCTCAAGGAGTGAAGTAGTCTCTACTCTGTTAGTGAAAGTGTTAAAAGTGCAGTGCAGTATTATGTTAAAAATTGTTGATCGTAATTGGCAACACTGGAAAGTGTACAGTAGTGTACTAAATTCTCGGGATATGATGGCAGTATATATTAATATATATTTAATTTATAACTGGCCATTACTTTTCTGTTATACAACAGTTTTTGTAGTAACCACACATATTGACTATGGTGTAGTTTGTGAAGTGAGAGCTTGTAGAGGTAGAACTTGGCTCTATATGAGATCTACCTATATTTATATACCTCGCACTGTCAAAAGTTATCATTTTTGACAGATCAAGGTATATGCTCTAGTGATGAATACATAAAAATGTTTTTGGTGGGAAAAAATATACTGAGAATGTAGCAAATTGACTCAAGTATAATAAAAAGGATATTTATCCTTGTCGCTATATATATCGTATAATATGATAAGGCCTGTCGGTGGTAAGCTCTCATACTCGTATCTCAGTGATTCCCTGGAGACATATTCAACAAGTAACTGTGACACTGAATAATATCACACTCTAATGTGCTACAGCCATCTCATAAATTATTCTCTCGCTTTAGAGTATCTAATTATCAAAAAGTAACGCTAAATCTGCACTGCATGGTCACCGAGTGCCTGGGGATTTTGACCCAGGTGCAAATATTAGGGCATCCTTTGAGTCAACACCCCGTGAAGGGTCGGCTCAGAGCATCTCGTAAGAGGTAAGTAACCCAGCATCCCTTTGGTGGTAGACGATCTGTTCCCCGATTGGCTTGCGACCACCAGCATACGAATGCGACCGCCAAGTGTCTTTGACGCGTTTCGGTCGAACAATATGTATACCAAACCTTCTGGTGGACCCTCTGTTCGTTTGTGCCTTATCTGGCATTATCTTATGATGATTCTAAAAAATGCTATATCATTATATCAAATACTCAAGAAACCAACCAACATGAATTGCAGTTAAAATAATTCAACCGTAAGGGGACGAGTTAGAATACAATTCTCCTCTAAAGCTGGGAGAGCTACTGAGAGAACCGAGTAACCCATGCTGGGCGGTAACGCAGTCTAAGTTAGGAAGCGAGGAATAGTTTTCCATATAACAAAGACTAGCTCTGCGGAGAATATGTGGAAATAGCGTCTTTATGTCTTATGGAATTTTAATACACTAGAGAGAATGCGGAGAGTGCAGATGCATTATTTGAAATATACCGTTTGTGTCGTTATGCAAAATGGAGATGGAAGTTTTAAGAATATATTATTTGAAAAATATTCGCTGATGATTCAAAAGGTCGTGTATTATTTATTTTATCTACTGCATGATTGATGAGATGATTTACTTAGTAGTGCAAGATTTTTTGGAAAGTACCCGAATAGCAAGAGGGTAAAAGCTGTGAAAAGCTACTGATCACTTAGGGAAGCAAATATTTAGGAATTATTGTCCTTGAAAATTCAAATAAATTTATAAAATTTTCGTAATCTGGAATCAAACCACCCTTGGTTTGGTAATTAATGACAATGATAGTCCACACAAATTTATATTCAATTGAAGGGATTTCAATTAATCTTTCGGTGACTTTAAGATTAATGTGGTATGACCTCAAATAGGGTCGGCCTTCACCCACTTGTTTGCATCAAGAAGCTTTCCGGAGTTCCAGTTCCACATTAATTCAGAATGACATGTGTCATCTGCTACCCTAGGCGTAGCAATCCATTATTATCAAAACATTATAATATGTCTATATACGTTATTTAATAAAGTTGAACGTTTAATAAAGTTAAATTATACAGTTTCTCTTTTCTTTTCAAATCCATTTTTCTCTTTTTATTGTAGCCAATTGTTCAATAAATCATTTAGCTTCCCACTCGAATATTTCTTGGTAGTCTTTCCATGTTGAAATACACTGATAAGCAAATGTTGCTGTAAATCTGAGTAGAATGTAAAGAAGTTCCGGAAGTTTTGTAAAAGAAGAGTAATGTCAATGTAAGGATCTATAAATTTTTTTTTCTAACCCGTTTTTTTTAAATCGTCCAATTGCAACGCTCGCTAAAATATGTTAAAGTCTATCTTGGCATCATCTGCCGTTCTTAATACCAGTATAGCTATTAAACCAAGCAAAATTAGGAGAAGCCTCCAAACTTTTTTCGTTTATTATACTGACCTTTTGGTCTTATCCATTATTTAGACACCTCATTTAACACTTAGTTTTCCGAAAATCCCAATGTAGGAGAAAGAGAGAAACACGTACCAGATTAAGTAAAAAAACTGTTGATGGTCGTGTTCTCATTCATAATGGTTTTAATTAAACTCAATAAGCTTTCGACATCTGTAAGTGAAATTCGGCTCGTTCTGGCAGCATGTTGCCCTCAGGATTAATTACATTCCATCTTGACGATAAAACCTTACTAGGAACTACTTGGATACTGAATTTTAACTTTTACTGAATAGGTTTGCTTATATTATAATATAGACTACTTACACATGTGCTTTATCATTAAAATTAGTTTAGTACTTTTTATATTACATAGCAACACACATTCACTCTTGTAAAGTTTTATGTTTTTATTAGTTCGATTATAACACGCTATATATTTCCTAGTCGACAAAGCTTTGTAGAAAATTCTAAAGGACCGTAAAATAAAAATATTGTTGAAAATATAATTCCATAGCATTAAATGGCCATGTTACAGCAATCTTGCGAAGCTGAGAACATTTTTATAGTAATATCCTTTACTATATACAAGCAATATTACAAAATTGTTGCTATAAAAGTCTTATATAATAATATCATTATTTTACCGTTTTATACTGTATTGTCTGTACCGTACAGCACGAACAATGGATTTTCCTCACACCGCCATCTTATGGTGAGTAAAATAAACTAATGTATTCAATTTAATGGCACTGAAACAATATCAACTACATTCGTCAATTTCGATTAAAAACACACACTTTTTAAACTTTAACTTTGGAAAGTTCAGTGGCAAAATAAGCATAACAGGTCTGACTGATTAGACGTTATATCATCAAGGGATTTTGGTTTTATTATCTTTAGTTTAGTATATATAATATTTTAAATATCCTATCTACAATTCAAAACAATCTTGGATTTCCATTTATTTTCCTCTCAATTATTTTCATTTGGAATCAACTTAAATCATTCCGTTAAGACTTCATGAATAACATTTATAAATAAAATTACAATATTTCAGTCGCTTCCAAATCCTGCTCATTGAGCTAATTGCTCTCTTAAAATATTTATTCATTTTAAAATTATCCTTATCTTGGTACAAGAAACGTTATTTTATATTGCTTTTATTAGTACTTCTTATAATATCTTGGATAATATAAGAAAGGAATATTTAAGAAAAATAGTATAACATTTAAGGTGGGTTTAACAATCAGCAAGTATTGATAAAGTCCTAAAACAAAGGCTATTTGGGCTATAAATAACACAATGTGTCAGATAACTATCAGACATTTTATAAGAAACCCGCGAAACTAGTCATTAGTATCTTTAACTTTTTTAATATTTTAAAGTAATTTTTCTATATATCACGTACAATAATTAGATATATCATAAATATTTTAATTTTATCCCGCAGGAACTCTGAATTTTTACAAGATAAAATGTAGCCTATGTGTTAATCCAAGTTATAAAGTATTTGTTGCCAAATTTCATTAAAATCTGTTAAACCGTTTTTTCGTGATTAAGTAACAAACATCTAAACTTCAAGTTTAAAAATGAAAACCCTATTTAAAGAAATTTCGAGATACATATATACATATACAAGTATTGCTCGTTTAAAAAGTTATAAGACTAAGTAAATTCAACAAAAATACTTGATGTGGAATTAAGATCCTCTTTGAGGTCAAGAAAAAATACTTCACGTTTCTAAAGGAAAATAGTAAAAATTGTGTGAATACTTTGAAAATCAAAAGAATTAACATAATTCTGTTTTCTTTCATCTCCAAAGAAGCCTTTACTAAATATTTTTTGCTTTTATACAAATTGTTTTTTGAGGATTAAGAGATTTAAAGATACCACGAGAGTGTTTTTGCTTTAAATAAAATGGAAGATAAAAATTAGGGAATACAGGAATTTATTTACGACTTGTATATATCGGAACAGAGAGCAGCTAAGGTCTATCCCACCTCTAATGTCGGGACAGAGAGCCGATTTGAATGTAGGAAATAACCGAATTTAATGATTCTGTAGGTTTTGGACAGGAACCCAGAATGTATTGGACTTGTGACCAAGGTGTATGCACAACACTCGTCTCCACTACCCGGTCTCACTGTTCAAACTCAAACTCAAAATATTTTATTCAAATAGACTTTTTACAAAGTACTTTTGACACGTCAGAAATTGGTCAGTCAGTCAGTTTGTCTGAAGCTACCACCAGTTCGGAAAGCAGTTTCCTGATGAGAAGAACTGGCAAGAAACTTAACAGTTGCTCTTTTCAAAATGCCATTGTTTACATCAGTCTGTTGCACAAAGGTATAATCATTCAGCTGAGCATCAACGTCATTTGGAATCCAAGCTTTGTCATCATTCAAATAATCTTGTACAAAGTAGTAAGCTTTATTTACTAAACACTTTTTTATTCGAGTTTTAAATTGCTGAAGTGGCAAGTCTAATATAGTCTGTGGGATCTTATTATAGATGCGAACACCAAGCCCCATGAAACTATTACTAACTTTGTGGAGACGATAGTACGGCGTTACAAGTTTATTTTTATTTCCAGTATTCATACTGTGTGTGTCACTATGTTTGGAAAATAACATAATGTTCTGCCTAATGAATACAATATTACAATAAATGTATTGTGACGGCACCGTAAGAATACCTATTTTATTAAAAACATCTCGAAGGGAATCTCTAGCTCTTAGATTGTAAATGGCCCGAACTGCTCTTTTTTGAAGGATAAAAATGGATTCTATGTCCGCGGCCCTGCCTCACAACAAAATGCCGTAGGACATTATACTGTGTTATTATTGTGAAAGTAACTAAAATAAACGAGTCTGGCTGTATCAATATCAGTTAATTGACTTACTTTTCTTACTGCGTAAGCTGCGGAACTGAGTCTTCCCGCCAAAGATGATAAATGGGAGTTCCACTGAAGTTTTGAGTCTAAAGTTATTCCCAAAAAAATCGTTGAGTCGGTTAAATTTAATATTTCATTATTTAATAAAAGGGTTAATTGCTGTTTTCTAACATTGGGTAAAGCAAATTCCACACATTTAGTCTTTTTTGCGTTTAGTACTAAATTATTAATAGTAAACCATTGAAGAACCTGCGACAATGCACTGTTTACATCGTCGTAACTGTGTTGGTTTCTCTTATCTTTGAATATAAGAGAAGTGTCATCAGCAAAAAATATAATGTCGTATAAATTCCTCACGTAGTATGGCAGATCATTAATATAAATCAGGAATAAAAATGGGCTCAATATAGCACCTTGTGGAACGCCCATTCTTAAGAAGGATCCAGAAGATTTTTCACCGTTAATAGCAATATTCTGGATCCTTTGGGTAAGCTAAGAAGAAATTAGATCAAGTCCTTTATCACTAATACCATAATAATTGAGTTTTTTTAAAAGCGTTTCATGTTGAACACAATCAAAGGCTTTGGACAAATCACAAAATACACCAATTACATTTTGTGATATCTCCCATGCGTCGTAAATATGCTTGAGGAGCGCGACTCCTGCATCCGTTGTTGACCTACCCCTAGAAAACTATATTGCTCACTGTGAAAAATATTATTTTTTCCAAAATGCTCCAAAAGTTGATTTAGTATAATTTTTTCAAAAACTTTACTTAGTGATGGTAATATAGAGATAGGTCTGTATACCAGGATCGTTTTTCTCACCCTTTTTAAAAAGAGGTATAACTTTACTGTGTTTCATTAAATTAGGAAACGATCTAGCTAGATGTGGAGCAATATTATAAATAATTTCGGTAAGTAATCTTACAGATATATCCCATAAATCACCAGTTTTTTTTTAAATTAAGAGTTTTAAATTATATCTACTGGTGAAACATACTTGAAATTGAAACTATTGTTACAACCCAAGTGATTCCTTTTTAACAATGCAATCGATGGGAGAAGATTTAAGGCTAGATGTTACTTTAACCGGAATTTCTGTAAAATATTTTTCAAAAGCATTTGCCGAATGCAGAATTTACCATTACATTGTCAATTTACAACTTTACTTGTTCATTAATATTTACAGATCTCCCAGTAATACTATTAATAGCATCCCATGTAGCTTCTATTTTATCGTCCGAGATCATTATTTTATTTCTAATATATATTGCCTTTGCCTGGATACAAACAATCCTAAAAGTCTTTGAAATTTTTTTAACGTATTGTAAAAACTTTGGATCATGATTAAACTGCTTCTCCCCGTATAGTTCATAAAGTTTTTCTCTACTTCTAAATATGCCTACAGTTGCCCAATCACTAAATTTAAGTTTCAAGTTTTTAAAGAAGGTTTTTTTCTTTAAAGCTATGAGATAAAATTAAATGAAACAGTCTATTACACAGTTCATCTGGATTCTTTGAGTTTGTGTCCAAATCACTTATTTTTTGTGCAAAATTGTCAATAATTAATTTCTCACTCACTTGACACTGACATAACACATTATCTATGCATGTGGCATATGTATCTCCCACATGAGTCAGTTCAGTAAATAAATTTATTAAATTATATAATTTGATAGCCGACGACTCAAAGATGTTTCTACTATAATATCTACATTAAAGTCTCCACAAACAATTACCGACTTACTCTTACTACATAGTCTTTTAAGCACATCGTCCATTGTCGATTCAAATAAATTATAATCACTATTAGGGGGGCGGTACACGCATACTATAACATAACGTTGAAGCTCAATGCATGATAATTCTACGGTGCGTTCGACAGAGAGAGAGACTATATCCTGTCGTGGCTTACATACGGCGCGAGCAATATCATTACGTACAAGAATTAGACTTCCTCCGCAATCCGCGTTAACTCTGACGAACGCACTTGACATGATGAATTTTACTAAAATGTTATTTTTTACAAACCAATGTTCTGTAATACATATAATATGTATGTCAAATTTAGCAATAAATAATTCTAATTCTAACTCTTTGCCGCCTTAACCTAGCATATTTTGATGTATAATATTAATCTTGCACGGTTTAGGTTTTGTCTGTCTGTCTAGTTTAAACTAGGTTGTATATTAATATTAGAAGAACTAACAATATTATTATGACTCAAGTCAATCTCCTTCGTTATATTACATATAACGGGGTTGTAAACGTTATAAGCTACTAAATTAGCAACCTGTCTCCTATAATATAAAGGCAGACACACTGTATCTTTTGTTATCTTACATCTATCTATATATATAAAAGGAGAAGCTGACTGACTGACTGGCTGACTGACATATCTATAATTTATAAGAGTTAGAAACTTGAAATTTTGCACAGGGGTTCCTTTTATAACGTAGGGGAGCACTAAGAAGGAATTTTTGAAAATTCACCTCCTAAGGGGGTAAAACGGGGGTGCAAAGTTAGTATGAAACTCTACCGTTTTTTAAGTTATTCAAATGAAATTTAGTATGAAGGTTTTTTATTGTAAGTCATGAAACGGGGGTTTGATAGATTTACGAAAATAATTCTTTAAGGGGGTAAAACGGGAGTGCAAAGTTAGTATGAAACTTTGCCGTTTTTGAAGTAATTCAAATTAAATTCAGTATGAAGGTTTTTCATTGAAAGTCATGAAACCAGGGTAAAATATTTATTCGAAAGGAATACCATAAGGGGGTAAAACGGGAGTGCATAGTTAGTATGAAACTTTGCCGTTTTTGAAGTTATTCAAATTAAATTCAGTATGAAGGTTCTTCATTGAAAGTCATGAAACCAGGGTAAAATATTTATTCGAAAGTAATACCATAAGGGGGTAAAACGGGTGTGCAAAGTTAGTATGAAACTTTGCCGTTTTTGAATTTATTCAAATGAAATTCAGTATGAAGGTTCTTTATTAGAAGTTATGAAACAAGGATAAAACATTTATTCGAAAGTAATCCCTTAAGGGGGTAAAACGAGAGTGCAAAGATAGTATGAAACTTTGCCGTTTTTGAAGTTATTCAAATAAAATTCAGTATGAAGGTTTTTTATTGTAAGTTATTAAACGGGGGTAAAATATTTTTACGAAAATAATCCCTTAAGGGGGTAAAACGGGAGTGAAAAGTTAGTATGAAACTTTGCCGTTTTTGAAGTTATTCAAATTAAATTCAGTATGAAGGTTCTGCATTGGAAGTCATGAAACGGGGGTAAAATATTTTTACGAAAATAATCCCTTAAGGGGGTAAAACGGGAGTGCAAAGTTAGTATGACTACCGCATAAAATTATTAAATATGTCTACAGACGATCTACTGTACGCTACCTCAATATCGCATACGAAGTTGCGGGTAAAAGCTAGTTATTAATAAATTTATTAATGTCAAAGTTTAAAAATGCGTCGCTTTTATTAGCGCTTTTAAATTGCGCGGTTGGAGTTTAAGGGCCGCGCCCGTCACGACGGCGCTCCGCGACCTCCGCGCCTAACCTTGGCACAAACCTCTGCGCCGGCCGGTAGACCGCTCCCCCATCCCGTATTACGCTACTACACCGAGACAGGAGTCGACGGCGAAACATCCAGCGCTAGAGACACTCGCGCTTATGTTCCCCACCATGACGCTTTCACGCCCCTCAGCATCAGATATGTCCAACTGCCTAGGCGCAGGCACAGGCGTTCGGATTAATCGATTACTCGTTTGGGGTCATCAAAGATCATCAAGTGCCGTCTCTATCATTATACTACCATAACTATACCTATGTATATATAAATACCTATTTATATATACGATGTATTTTAGTTTTATTTATATTACTTATAAGGAAGCTTTACAGCACAGTCACACGTAAAAGACAATAATAATATGCACTTTAGACGGTAACTGAGAAATATAATCCCAAATACTCACAAAATCCTTTACAGTGGAGTCCTAGCGTAACGTCATCACACAAGTTCTACAGCCTTTATTGTCAAAGTGAGTTCCTTGATCGGACAGCACTCCTAGCACTAGCACTAACACTGCACTGCACAACACAACACTATTCAGAGACTGCGCACGACTAAGACTTCAGTCAGACTGTGGATGCCATATAAAGGGTCAGGGTCGAAACTGTCAAAAGAACGGAAGTGACTACTACCCTACTCCAAGGCCTTAGATACCGATGACGATTCGATTATTCGATAGTATTTTACTATTCTCCGACATGTATATAATATGTACTATGTTTGATAATTACGATTGATTTCCTTCTGTAAAGAAACAACAAATAACTTATGACCTTAAAAGTGGCTAGTTTACTTTTTATCCTTGTAAAATTACCTCCTGTAGGTTTTGCGATGATGTGGGTATTAGCAAGTGAGCTCGCTGGCAGTTCTCTTAGTACAGTGCTAGTGTGCGGACGTGTCTATATCCGATAGGGTGTGGTTTATATCTTATTACTTAGTATCCTAATAGCGCAGTAATTAGTAGAAAGGAACCGATACTTCTTTTTTAAACTGTAGTTCTATGTTCAGTTGTAAATTACACCGTCCTAAGTTGCTTCAAATCAAAATGATTTGAAGAAATTCTTCTATAAATTAATAGTGAACCCCTCGAGCAGTAAACTCCTTAAAAAGCGGAGATCGTAAACCATAACATTAGTAGCGGTTTCATTGCTTAAATTCAACAGTCTGCAACTTAACTTGTAATTGTAATTACATTTCTCATTACTCTTTATATTTGCGATACTTTTATTTATGATATTTGTATACAGCAACCTTTATTACTTTGTTAATAAATTCAAAAATTATAGTAGTTTCACCGTTTATTTACAACTAGTTGACTTTCGTGACTGCGTCGTCTGCTCAGCTGTTTCGTGCCAAGCTCACCTTCTATCAGTGGATAGAAAAAAAAAGAATAGGAAAGAAAAAGCACAGTGCTTTTTGCGGGATAAAATTTACTCTAATTTACTCTAATTAAATTTCCTCTAATTAAAAATACAACATTTTCTGATAAATAATATTACTTGCTACTCCTGTCTTCTCGTTATGATTCTGATGTTCTTCGATGTGCCAACACAACATCCCAAAAATACTTATGGTATAATTAATATAGGGATATTTCTTATTGAAAATCATTCATCATCATTTTATAGCAAACCAGAATCTTTCTACAGCTAATAAGAATATACGATATCATATTTAAAAATAGGTATATTTAGAACGTTGCTAATTAATTCCCATTTTTGATAATAAAAAAGGGAAATATTAGTATATTTATAACTGCATATAAGCTACACGGTCTCTTAACTGCACAATAACACTCAAAAGACTACAATAATACACAATCTAGACGGAAGCCGAGCAATGCTTTGCAACCCAGGTGCAGGATTAAAAGACCTTTCTACCGGTAAACACCGCTCTTCTTCAACGCTCGACCTTCTGAATCTTTTAGAAAAACAGCAATCACACAAATTATTTATAAATCAACAAAATATCTTCAAATACACTGAAGTTACACGAGTTCCGAGGGCAATTAAACCTTCTTGGGTAAAAGTCATCCTTTTTATGATAAAGTCAAAGTCAAAGTCAAAATTTTTTATTCAATGTTGGAATTTACATTCTCTTATTGAACGTCGGAATCTACCACCCTTTCGGAAACGACCTAACCCAGACCTGAGAAGAATGGGCGCAAGAAACTCAGCGGGACTGTTTCTTTTGGATATTTTCCTTTTTATCTTTGATTTTTTAAACGCCAATTTTTATAACAAGTATACATTGAGAAAGCCTGGAGCGAACGCATCATTCCCAAGGCGTGACATCTTCCAAAAAATCTTTAATGTTATAATAGCCTTTGTCACACAAATGTTTTTTAACTAACTTTTTAAATATTCCTATAGAACAATTTTGAACGTTTTCTGGGATCCTGTTGTAAAAGCATACACATCGCCCAACAAAAGAATTACTAATTCTACTCAATCGAGTAGTAGGAGTAACAAGTTTGTGTTTATTCCTAGTATTAATGTCATGCAAGTCACTATTTCTAATAAAATCATTAATGTTTTTACGTACATACATAACATTTTCAAAAATATATTGTGAAGCAACAGTCAATATATTAATTTCTTTGAATTTATCTCTTAAAGATATTTTAGGGCCGAGACCATAGATTGCGCGAATAGCCCTCTTCTGCAGTATGAAACTCGTGTTTATGTCGGCTGCGTTACCCCAAAGTAGAATGCCGTAAGACATTATACTATGGAAGTAGCTAAAGTAAACTAAACGAGCCGTGTCTATATCAGTTAATTGGCGTATTTTCTTAACCGCGTATGCTGCAGAGCTGAGTCTATTGGCCAATCTCTCAATATGGGGGCCCCATTGCAATTTAGAATCGACAGTGATGCCCAAAAATACGGTAGATTCCACTGGTTCCAACTCCTCTCCATTTATAAATACACCAGTCTCTATTTTCTTAACATTGGGTATCGTAAATTTTATATATTAGTTTTCTTACTATTTAACATTAGATTATTAGCACTGAACCAATGTACAATATCAGAGAGAGCATTGTTTACATCGTCATATTCAGTTTGATAGCGTTTCACTTTAAATATTAGTGAAGTGTCATCAGCAAACAATACTATCTTGTTCTTTTTTTCTACGAGGTTTGGCAGGTCGTTTATATAAATGAGGAAGAGAAATGGTCCAAGAATAGAACCCTGGGGGACCCCCATATCCGGACGAGCCCTAGGAGATCTCTTGCCATTCACGTCAACCCTTTGAACCCTATTGTTTAGATAGGAGTTCATAAGGTCGAGCGCAGTTCCTTTGATGCCATAGTGGCGCAGCTTTCTGACCAGAGTCGCATGTTGTACACAATCGAAGGCCTTAGATAAGTCACAGAATATTCCAAGTGCATTCTGTGATTCCTCCCAGGCCTCGAAGATATTCTTAATTAATTCGACACCGGCATCCGTTGTTGAACAACCCTTAGTAAAACCAAATTGTTTCACATGGAGAAGTCTCTGTGAATTAAAATGAATTAACATTTGGTTTAAAATTAGTTTTTCAAAAATTTTACTAAGCGTTGGCAATACTGAGATGGGTCGAAAATTATTTGGATCAGTTATACATCCAGATTTAAATATAGGCGTTACTTTACTATGCTTCATCAGGTCAGGAAACACGCCACGTTTAATACAAGTATTGAAAATAGTAGCTAGATACGGTGCAATGGCATCAATAATGGAGTTAATTATTTTAACAGAAATACCCCAAATATCAGCTGTTTTCTTCATATCTAGGGTTTTAAATGTTTTAATTATATCTTTACTGTTGACAGTACTAATTTCGAACAGTACATCACATTTTTTAACATTTTCTAGCAATTATGATTCAGCAACGCTGGCAGATGAAATGAGAGAACAAGTTGTTGAGATTGGAATGTCAGAGAAATATTTTTCAAACGTGGATGCAACTTCCTGATCAGTTTTGATATTAATGTTATTATAAATGAGATTATACTTGAAGTTACGATCTCTGACTCTTCCAGTTTCCCAATTGATAATATTCCATGTCATTTTTATTTTGTCTTGTGCATTATAAATTTTTTGTTTAATATGTAACGACTTTGCCATGGAACACACTTTTTTAAATAACTTTGAATATGCTTTAATAAAGGCTATAAAGGACTCTGAATGGTTGTATGATCTCTCATTATAAAGTTGATATAGTTTTTCTCTACTTCGATGAATACCAACAGTTGCCCAATAATTAAATGACAAGAGACCACCCGAATTGACTGTCTTGGTAGTGAATATAGCAGTAAACTCTGATTTTATTAATTTAAATAGTGTGTTATATAACATATCAGGGTTATTTACATTATACAAAATACCTCTCACTATAACCTATTCCCACTATAATGACAAGTGGGGTCGTAGGCTGGTGTTGCCAAGTTAATATTTAAAACGTTCCTGTAAATAATTTAATAACGCTTACACGATCAAATTATTTTAATTATATTTAATATAGATATTTTGTAGTATTAATATTTCAATAAAACCTAACATGTAATAAATAATAACCCAATCTTTTCATTTTATTGAAAGATATCTTGTACTTATTTGGATAAAGAAGTTCTCATCAGCGAGTGCAGTTTGAAAGAAACAGAAACAAACTTGAGGAAGCGTCCACAGCATTAATTAAGTCCCCAGTAAACTTGCTGATTGCATCACTGAACTGTCTTTTACTTTCTTGAAAAACATACCTATAGTAAGTAAATATTTAAATTTAAATTTGAAAGGAAGTCGTCTTAGTAAATGAAGAAAAATAGTTAATGTCTTGGTTTATTAATATAATGTAATATATTAGCAATTTTAAAAATTAATTAATCATTTGTCTATCCTCTTTCATATCCCATTTCATGTGTCCCATGCTCATGGTCAGACTATTCCATCACTCATTGCCTAACTTCCGAATCTCGTTGCCCAAATTCAAAATATCTCACCAGTTTTTTAAACGCAGTTTGACTTGCCTCCATCTCATTTTCAGACTTCCATGTTCAGGCTGCAATATTCCACATACTGTTATCATGCATCATATGCTATCACCAATCTACACATAACTTCTATTTTCTGTTAGAATTTAATATAAATACCTCTTATTTGGGAAGGGATGATGAGAGCCTTGAAAAACTGATCGTTGTGGGAAACACGGAGGGAAAACGAGCTCGGGGACGGTCCCCAACCAGATGGAGTGATCAAGTGAGAGGCCCATCTTCAATTAAGTTTTGCTCGGTCGCCAGAGACGCGATGAACAGGCACCGGTGGAAGCAGATTATCCAAACTAGGTGTATACCATCCACATCCGTCGATGACCACGATCCTCAGCCATGAGGGAGCGACCACAGAGAGACCTCTAATTTCCCATAATCTAAATTTCATATCCGATTTCCCATTACCAAAATACCACTTTTTTATCTTCCGTCTGCCCTCCCATTGCTTGCGTCCCATACCTGATTTTATATCTGTTACGAAGTCTTTCTGAGTCAACCTTTGATGATTATATTTGATGTTTTTTTTAAGATTTTAATACAATAACATTTATTAATGAGCAAAGAAAAACATATTAATGTTGTCAATATAATATTGTAAAATAATAATTGGATAAAATGCCTTAATAAATACGATCTATAATTTGCATTCTTTACAATATCTAATTTATTGTCTTTTTTAATTACACCGTGCAAAACTGTGGCAAGAAACCAGTAAACTATAAAATAAAGCCATCAATCTAGATATTACAGTTGAGAGACAATTTTACGGCGATCTCATTCAAAAGCCGCAACAAAAGATGCAATTAACTTTACATTGTCCCTCCAGTTCCTATCGTCCTCAAATTGCTTTGATAAAAGTTGCCCTTTTCCGCCTCAAGGAGTAACTGCTTAATGAACTGATAATTTGAACAGGTTCCTCTTTAGGGTTCCGTACATCATACATACCGTAAAAAAAGCTTTAAACAGTATTAAACAAATTCGCTTTCCGCCATCTGTACGAGTCTGTAGATCTTTTAAACTACTAAAGCGTTTTTAATGAGGGTTTCTCTAACAGAGTAATTAAAGAGTTAGGTATACATGTATAATATATTCATGATACAATATAAAAACCGTGTTAAGTCGGGAAGGTCGCAAGTAAACTTATAAAGCTTTTTGGTATGTTCTTCTTTCAGGTCTCACTTTTTCAACATTTTTGTTAGCTTTGATTGATTTTGTTAGCTAAGATATCTAATAGATTCATCTTAAATTACTTAATAATATATAACCTAACATGAAAAGTAATTCAATACACCAGAAATGTCCGAAAACGTGAGTTTATTAACTGATTTAATTTAATCGCTGAGTTTAATCGTATTGCGATAGTTAATGGCCTTGTAAACCTGAACCTGGGTTACAAGCTCCAGGTATTACGGACAATCTGTTTAATTTTCTAGACCACTTAGAAAACACTGACAATGTCGAATGTAAAATTCTCAAAAAAATAATTATTTATATTTGTTACAGTATTAGATATGTTATCTTTTAAATAATGTCGTCATTATCATGCAGTTAATAAAGTGAGTATAATTTCAACATTTTCACCAGATTTATTACCAGGCAATATCTCGAGTGTACAAAACAAACATACATTAAGTGACTCAATTCAAACCCCTATCTCGATGTTATATCTCCAAACACAGAACAAAGAGTTAGCAAACAGAACGAAGATGTTCCTCTCATTATTGCGCGTAATAATAACTAAATGGGATGGAAAATGGTTGCTCATAAAATATGAGCTGTTTGCTTTATGGCTCCAGGCTCCATAAAGTAGGTCCGTTTGACGCATCACCATCACCATCACGTATTCAGTTGCCTGCTATAATATATAGATGTAACAACCGGAAGTTATCTGTACGTCTGAACAAAAGTAGTAAGGTTACCCATTGTGAGCGTTCTCCTTGCCTGTATAGTTCAATCCACGACGTCTACAATTTTGATAAATAGATGGCGCGCAGGAGCTGCACCGTCGCATAAGAACCAATCACTTGTGGCGCGCTACCCTCGGTCCACTAAAAAAACCATAATTGTAACTTCTGCGCATCCAAGTTAGGGAGTATCAGTTACTCCCTACCTTGAATTAACTAGATCTCCCTCATTGAGGATCATGTGTCACTTGAATCTTACATATACATTATGTAATATTAATTTATTATATATCCTTGATATATATTGATATATATATCAAGGGTATATATACATTGTTCAAATACTTCAGATTTTTCAGAAAAGTATAACCCTTTAGCACATACTCCTTATTTTAATTCTTTTACCACCTGCTTGTGGTCTCGGTAACCGCTGACAGATTATTACGCTTCATTTGGGGCAAACGGGACATCTGATTTTAATTAATTTTTTTTACACATTATACCTTTATTGTACACCCAATTGAAACATCCAAACTCAAAAGACGAGATTTTAATCCCAAACGACAAAACCTAACGATGACCGTGCCGATATTCAAAACCATTTATAATGGCGGACAAGAACGAAATTATATCGCGATCTAGCGCCATCTAGTTTAGTAAGCAAAAATTATGGCACTGGTGTCGAGAAAATTTAACATTTAACATTTTTACTTACCTATATATTTTTACTTGCCTATACCTACAAGCGCAACTATTTGGCAAACCAGATGATTAGAATTTGAAAATCTTTGCGGTCTCTGAGAAAGCTGGTAAGTAGTTAAGGGTTACTCGCTAATACACAATAGGCATGATGACAGTAATCAAGTATCGCCAAAATATTTATCTGATCTAATGAAATAGCATTCAAAGATATTGAAAAATGTATTTATTTTCTTATTAATGACATTAATAATTTATTTGTTAAAATAAATCTACAATATACATTAATCCCCCATGATAGCTTAAACACCAATCAGAGTCACATCTCAGTAAACGTCATTTTGTTTTGTTTAAGCGTATACGCGATCTCTGCATTTTTTACAAAAAAAATATTGTTTTTGCCTTACCTTTCCCTAAAATACATCTTATAGTCGTTATCCATTCCCACCACAGACATCAGCCATGGGACGAGTTTATTTATTGATTGTGGGACAGTTCCTGGCTTCAAACAAATTCTTCTGTTCAGCAGAATTTAGAAGCGTCAAAACTTCTATGTAAGTACATTAAATCTAAATCCCAAAAAATATTGTACTTATTAATTTTAGACCTCAATTAAGGTCACAAACTTACGTCAAAATGATCTTCACAGAAATAAATTGAAGTATTTAGACTTAAAGCTGTTGGATCTCGCCGTGCAAAGGTCAACCACTTATTTCGTATTGTTTTTTTTATTTGGTACGTAAACAAATAGCTTATTTGGCGTTTTAATAGATGTGTTGTTGAAATGAGGGACCACACATGTCTTATATATGTTCGAATTCATAATTATTACACAAAATAACTTGATTTAGTATATAAGCACCTAATGACACCGGCTAGCGTTTTGGCGTGAATTTGAAACTTAAAATTTAAATGTACTTTTATTGCACAAAAACCTTAATTTTCTACAGAAATATGATATATTTTAGACATAATAGATACTTATGAATATCAGAGAAGAGATTTTGAAAATTAGTCATCATGCCTATTATCAACAGTGTTGCTATTATTTAAAGAAACGTTCATGTGAATAAAGCTTTAGTCATGTAATATCAAGATAATATCTCCGAATACCTGTTGGGTTGCGGCTTGGATTAGACCAGACGTTCTCGTTACAAGGATTCCTTTTCAGATAAAGATATAAGGTTTTACTGATTGCTTTTTTTGTGGATTCTTTTTTTTTTCGTGTAATTTTCTTATACTGCTATTCAACCACAATTTATGTACTACTCTGCCTTTGAAGTTTATAAGTGCGTCATATTATTATAATTGTGCCTCTAACGAAGAGACTTCGACCACTAATAACTAATAACTGAGAAACTAAAATTTATGAGAGAAAGTTCAATAGTTTGCTATCAACTATTGCTAAAAAAATTTTTGATTCATTCATCATAACTTACTGGTAACTTCGGCCTAATAGTCCCTAATATTTGCCGAATACTGAATCAGCCGCGCTATACTGTAGTATATTATGTATACTGGTTAGGTTATTTTTTCGCGTTGATTATGTATGTAGATATCAATGATCGAAGTACAAAACCGCAGTCTTTAGCATAAAATATAAAATTTGAAAAACACAATGGCAATTTGAATTGTTATTCGAATATTTGAGGAAAACGCTGAACGCAGCCTCGTTTCGGTTTCACACAATTATCCGCCCACTCCAGAACAGAACGTAATTCTGCCCTCCGTTGTTTGAAGTGGAATACGCTTCGCATTTTCCTTTCTAAACGTGCTCGTACAATACGCTTTTATTTTTAATATTAATGCTTTTTTGTTTCTCAATTGCAGTTGTTTGCTTTCATTTGTAAAGGAGAAGCGTATTTAGCTACCCACTGTCTAAATAAGTTGCTTTACTTCCAACTCTACTTGGCTTAGTTTATTCCCTAGAATATTATTCGTAATTTAATAATAATAGTATTTATCCATTGACCTTCAATTATATAATAGGTTTCCATACATATCACGAAAAAGTACCCGAAGTCCGATCTTGTTCCCATCTTTCTTGGATTTATTATTATTTTTTATTAATTTAATTATTTATACGTTATTTTTCTAAGCGTAGAAATACTTCTCAAAAATATTATATTTTACTTAAAACCTAGTGTGACACTATATGATCAGATGGTCGAAAAGTCGAAATAAAACAGAGTTAGATATCCTTGAGGGTTTTATTCTCTCTGCCCAAACACTATTAAAGTTGCGATTCCACCAGAGCGAGATGTGTAGCGAGCAGTTTGTTTGTTATGAACCAATAGAATCGCTTTATTTACTAGCCTTGCTTATAGTGTATCATGCTACACATCCTCGCTCAACTTTGGTGGAAATGAAGCTTAAACGTTGACTGTGTCTCAGTAATAAACAAACTTCAAGTATGTCAATTAATTCATAACACAAACACTTCCTACGAAATTTGTGACAGCTTTTATTATCCACGAAAATATAACATAAAAACCTATCGGCTGTACAATTTATGTGACAGCAGGTAAAACCTCGATCGAGTGTCGCTTGTCAGGTTTTATTCAGTCATAAATCGTCGCAAAGCTGCCATATATCCCATACCCGGTGATAGGAGCTGGGATACACTTTACACTCTATAGCCCATCCTTCCTCACTGCTTTATGACTCTACACTTATTTATAGCCTACCTGGGCACTCCAAACCCTCGGTTATGTAATATTTAGTGATAGCCGATAAATAACGTGTCCAAACATCGACTTTCAGGTGTATATTGTAAGTAATATCTTATTCAATGCAGATATTATCATATTTTGTAACAACAACTACATAGTAGTCCATCTTTTTTGCCACTTGTTGAATACTCTAAGCGTTAGTAGCTCAGTAGTTTGGGCATTGAATTCACGATCGATAAGTCGTAGATTCAAACCCTGGACATTTGACTACTGACGTGAGTGGGTCACAAGCATTTTAGCTTACTGGGAGGGGTAAAGGGTATGTAATCCATACTGCTAGTAATCTTTAAAAACCAATTGCAAACAACCGTTAATTTTCCAAATCAATTATCAAATAAAACACGTACATGGAACGGGACTTACAGTATCGAATCCAACCATCGTACCGGTCGACGACTGAGCAGCATATGAGACAGAATGCGACTGAGTGCTTGTTTATATAGGCAGTGGTGGGGATATATTCTGTCAATCAGTAATTCTGACTTATAATCGATTCTGTCAATTAGTAACGTTTATAATATATTAAATAGTTTTGGAAGTAACTAGTACTTTTTTTTACCTTTCAAGCTTGAATACACGATATATGCAAACGTATTGTTGAAGGTAAAACAGATTAACGTTAACAAAGTTTTAAAATACGTCTAGAACATTATACGTATGGTAAAACACTGAATTATTAATATGGATGGGATTATTTCGATACGCGCAAGAAATATGTTCGCGTGATGTGATTTATTATGGAGAGCTGAGCAAAATACGGTAATTTCAGCATATTAATCACAAACCGAGTGTGATTGATACCGTGGACTTATATTGGAGTACAGTATGGGTAATGGCGAGATTTTAACAGCATTAAAAGCTGGATGTATTATTCTTTATTCCAAATTCTTCCTAATTTTTGATCCACCAGACAAACGAGTAAGGCCGCGGGTACTTAATTAGTTTTCTTAATAAATTACATAAATTTTACTTATTTTATTATAATTAAGACTTAGGTATAAGTTAGAAAAAATAATTGTAATAAAAATACTACAGATTTCTATCGTGCCAGCTGCGCCAAGCGTAAATAATATAATTTGAACCGCATACAAAATTAACAATATTTGGTAGAAGCGATATTTTTCTACTAACTCAGAGTTAACAACTAGAGAAGGAGAAAGACAAAGTGAAAATAGAGAGAATGAATAAGAGAGAAAAATGAAAGCGAGATGAAAGAGAAAGAAAAAAATAGCGAGAGAAAACGAGAGAAAAAAAATAATAGAGAAAGAACAAGATGGAAAGAAGAAGGATGGCAAGAAAGAAGAGAGAGAGAGAAAAAGAGATAGAAGGTAGAGAGAGGGGGACAAAAATGTTCCCGGTTCAAAATTAAAATCGACTACGTAATGCTAATTTTATTTTACGTAGTAGAAAAAAGGGTTTTTAGTTATTATAAATTTGAGCTCTAAAATATTCTTTATTTTAGAACAATATCGTTACTTATGATATCATGTTTTGTCTGAGCACGTCCAGAGTCTATTGAATTTCCCTATCCTATTATAAAGGTTAGTAAAGAGATAATTTAATACTATCGCTTTTATCACATTTATATTGAATAGAATTCAAAGGCTTTAGAAAGTAAATAACCAACATCGTATCAGATTTACAAATTAACTAGATATATTTGTTATCTTGTAATTCTATCTAGATTTAAGTACTGATTTAAATTAAATACTATTCAGGCCTTTATATAAAGGTAACATAGAGACAATTTATAATTCTAAAATGGGACAGTCCAGTCTGAACATTTCATATATAAACTGAAGACAAATTATGGTAGCGCCATTTGTCATAACTTGTACGATACTATGTGAACAAAGCTTAAAAAAGTTTCTTAAACTTCGTGTATAGTGACAACTCGTCAATAGCCGTTTCCTCTCTGAAAATTATCGCGTAAAAATTGCTATATATTTTTAACCGACTTCAAAAAAAAAGGAGGTTATCAATTCGGTTGTATTTTTTTTTTTTTTTTTTTTATGTTTGTTACTCCAGAACTCCGTCATTTATGAACCGAATTGAAAATTTCTTTTTGTATTTGGTAGTATATGCTTACAGATTGGTCCCATTTTTTTCAAAATCCAGTTCTGATGATGGCATCTTTGAGGAATTTAGAGAACTCCTCAAAAGTTATAGGCACACATATAGTAATTTTGATATTTTCAGAAAGGTTACGAGCATTTGCATTCAAAATTTATCATTTCATGAGGTGGAACTGATGAGGAAGACCACAGAGAGCTATTATAGTAATATGGTTAAGAATGTAAAGCAACTATTATTATGAGGAAATTTAAAAAATGTTGATGTTACCAGTAGATTCTTAGACATTCCGGCTTCATCTACCATCAGTTGATGCTGACGCCGGAAGGTATGTACTGGAACACAGGCATGGGACAACGTAAACTAGTCGTGTTTGGGTTTAATGGAATTGTCTTAAAGAGTACTTTGGCTGTAAGTATTTTTTTTATTAATGGTAATGTTTGTCTGTCTATATCGTAGCTCCCGAATAACTATACCGATTTTAATGCGAATTTTTCTCTATGGAAGCAGATGGGATCAAAATGAAATCGTTTTATTAGTTTAACAGTGTACCTGTGTGCCTGTCTGTGACATCGTAGCTACCGAAACACTAACCTCATTTCGATGCAGAGTTTTCTGTGTGAAACAAATGGGATCAAGATGACATTGTTTTATTAGTTTTTTATTAATGTACCTGTGTGCCTGTCTGTGACATCGTAGCTACCGAAACACTAACCTCATTTCGATGCAGAGTTTTCTGTGTGAAACAAATGGGATCAAGATGACATTGTTTTATTAGTTTATTAGTGTACCTGTGTGCCTGTCTGTGACATCGTAGCTACCGAAACACTAACCTCATTTCGATGCAGAGTTTTCTGTGTGAAACAAATGGGATCAAGATGACATTGTTTTATTAGTTTATTAGTGTACCTGTGTGCCTGTCTGTGACATCGTAGCTACCGAAACACTAACCTCATTTCGATGCAGAGTTTTCTGTGTGAAACAAATGGGATCAAGATGACATTGTTTTATTAGTTTATTAGTGTACCTGTGTGCCTGTCTGTGACATCGTAGCTACCGAAACACTAACCTCATTTCGATGCAGAGTTTTCTGTGTGAAACAAATGGGATCAAGATGACATTGTTTTATTAGTTTATTAATGTACCTGTGTGCCTGTCTGTGACATCGTAGCTACCGAAACACTAACCTCATTTCGATGCAGAGTTTTCTGTGTGAAACAAATGGGATCAAGATGACATTGTTTTATTAGTTTATTAATGTACCTGTGTGCCTGTCTGTGACGTCGTAGCTACCGAAACACTAACCTCATTTCGATGCAGAGTTTTCTGTGTGAAACAAATGGGATCAAGATGAAATTGTTTTATTAGTTTATTAATGTACCTGTGTGCCTGTCTGTGACATCGTAGCTACCGAAACACTAACCTCATTTCGATGCAGAGTTTTCTGTGTGAAACAAATGGGATCAAGATGACATTGTTTTATTAGTTTATTAATGTACCTGTGTGCCTGTCTGTGACATCGTAGCTACCGAAACACTAACCTCATTTCGATGCAGAGTTTTCTGTGTGAAATAAATGGGATCAAGATGACATTGTTTTATTAGTTTATTAGTGTACCTGTGTGCCTGTCTGTGACATCGTAGCTACCGAAACACTAACCTGATTTCGGTGCAGAGTTTTATGTGTGAAACAAATGGGATCAAGATGGCATTGTTTTATTAGTTTAAGAGTGTGTCTGTCTGTGACATCGTAGCTCATGAAAGAATGGGATGTTTTTGATGCGGATGTTTTGTGTGGAAGCAGATGGGATGAAGATGCTATCGTTTTATAAGTTTAAGAGTGTACCTGTGTGTCTGTCTGTGACATCGTAATAACGTTATAAATGAACCCATTTTGGTGCGGTACTCGATTTTCAGATGATCTAGATGGTTCTTACCTATAGTTTTTGAAGAGCTGAAGACTATCTGTTGAGTAGTATATTGGAGATGGAAGGGTGAGTAGAGTGGTACAGTTTAGTAGTTGAGATGATGGTTGAGAGAGTAGGTACTTAGTAAATATTGAATTGATGATTTAGTGACTGATTAAATAAGTAAAGAGATGAGAGAGTGAATTAGTGGATGAACGATAAAGAGTTCAGAACATATTCACTAAAAAGCAAGAAATAAAACATTTTTAACAAAAAAAAATGAACCGACTTCAAACTCTAAAAAATGCACTAAAAAGTAAGAAATAATTAGCTTATTTATTAACCTCCCTTTATTAGGACAATAATATACAATAATTGATATTTTTGTAGTCGGTGCCAGCAATAGTACAGAACGTGGTGGTATAATAGTACAATCGTACACACTATTTCGTTACAGGTTCGTTCAATAGATATAACTATTATTATTCTCTCTCACTACACGTCTGTTCCCCTGGCTGGGCTGGCTGGCACCGACTACAACAATATCAATTATTGTATATTTAGGTACCAGAAGTGCTAATCAAATATAAAAACAATCTTTCAAGACCTTAAAACTGATTTTAATTATAAACCAATTTTATTTCAAATAATAAATCGACAAAAATTCAACAACAAAAAGAATTGCAAACAACCTTCAATTTTCCAAATAACAAAACAATTATAAGGTAAAATAAGTACATGGAACGGACTCACAGTATCGAAACCAACCACCGCTCCGGTCGAAGACTCAGCAGCTAATCAGCCTGTATGCGACTGAGTGCCTGTTTATTATAGGTAGTGGTGGGGATCGAAACCGTCAATCACTAATTCTGACTTATAATCGATCCTGTCCTGACCAATAATCGATGCTATCAATTCAGTAATGCGTATATTGACGTTGTCGTAGGGTAGTCTCCTAACTCGGCCATTCCTGACCCTACGTCGTCCCCGACGTAGTTGAGTTATTGTGCAGTTGCTTGATCGCTTGCTGTTACATGGGCATCTCGATTAGGGCCCAGCTCGGCAACTTTGTTCCGCAGCTGTATTGATGAAGATTCTGCAGTCAGTAGGATCACACCCACCATCTTCATCATCCTGTTAACGCACCAACTTCTTGACTTCTTGTAATTGAATATCCTGTGAACAGAACAGTCAGAAGGTATCCCTTCTGTCTGTAAGGACCAAGCGTCCACCACATTGACCATACGTCATTTAGAGCCAAGCGCCCTGGACCAAGCGTCCATCACATTGACCATACGTCATTTAGAGCCAAGCGCCCATCACAATGACCATACGTCATTTAGTGCCAAGCGCCCTGGACCAAGCGTCCATCACATTGACCATACGTCATTTAGAGCCAAGCGCTCTTCACAAAATCTTTCAAGGCCACGCACCCTTCAAGATCATTTCTAAGGCCAAGCGCCTCTTGAGACCAATCGTCTATAGAAACTATGTGTTTATTGGACCATGCGTCCAATATCCACATACACAAAATGTATCCAATGGGACCAAGTATCCAATTGAACTTAGTAAACAAACAGTCGCCTCATACAAACAATCTTACACAACAACAATCATTCTTCACACATTCTAGGCCTTCATACAAACATAATCTTACACAAAAGAGATATCAGCACTTTGCTTTCATAGATATGCACTCATCCTCTTACATAGATATGCACTCATCCTCTTACATAGATATGCACACATCCTACATAGATATGTGCACATCCTCTTACATAGATATGCACTCATCCTCTTACATAGATATGCACTCATCCTCTAACATAGATATGCACTCATCCTCTTACATAGATATGCACTCATCCTCTTACATAGATATGCACAAATCCTCTTACATAGATATGCACTCATCCTCTTACATAGATATGCACTCATCCTCTTACATAGATATGCACTCATCCTCTTACATAGATATGCACTCATCCTCTTACATAGATATGCACACATCCCCTTACATAGATATGCACACATCCTCTTACATAGATATGAACACATCCTCTTACATAGATAGGCACACATCCTCTTACATAGATATGCACACATCTTCTTACAAAAGTCTCTCTTAAACTTAAACTTCACACGTTGGAAACGAGAATCAGGACAGGGCCCGCTATTGCACCGCCTGATACGTATTCAAGGAAAACATCTACCGGGACAGAGCCCGTTACGCGTTCACACAACACGTCTGCCGGGACAGCGCCGGTTACGCGTTCACACAACACGTCTGCCGGGACAGTGCCCGTTACGCGTTCAAAGAACACGTCTGTCGGGACAGCGCCCGTTAGGACCACAGCAACTCCCTGCTGCTGCCCGAACCACCGAGGGATTCCACGCGCCTGCCCGGATGGATCACTGCATCACGCCACCCGGATACCCGAAACACCACGTGACTTCGTGCGCTCGGCCGGACCACCGCGCGACTCTACACGCCTTCCCGAACCACTGCATGACGCTATGTGCCTGTTCGGAGCACTGCGCCACCACGCGTTGAGGGTACACGTCTGCCGAAATCAGCTACACCAGGGCACCAGCTTTGAAGAGGCACACCCGCGCCGGGTCATATCGGCAACACGTCCCAAGCAACCAGGCAAATACTTGCCTTACACTGACACACTTGTAGATTGAGCTACTATAACACAAACACACATTAAAAGGTTCAGTTAGAACTTACTTTTAAACGGCCTAGCTCAGAGGTCGCTCAATGTTGTTTCAATCATCGCGCCCTTACGATATTGAATTTCAAAATTGAAATCCTGCAGATAAATCCACCAACGTACAACTCTTAGTAGAAGGTTCTTTTTACGTACAGTATCTATCAAGGCATTGCAATAGTGTTATATTAAAAGTTACACCAATTAAATAATGATGAAAATATTACATTACCTGGAAGACCGGCAACGTTTCTAACTGACGTGACCTTACTAAAGTAAGCTACCACCCGCTTACCACTCTTAATCATAAACTTGATCAAAATTGACTTAAGGTTAGGCCAACGTAAACCTAACCTACCTCAAGGCTAACCCAACGTAAGGCTAACTTTTACTTCCAACATTAGACAATTAAAGAAACCTAAACCGAACTACAAACAAAAAGAAGGAACTATTGGGCAAAGTAACGACCTAAAGCCCAATAGTCATGTTACCAAACCGACGGACAGAGAAATAGTAGTCCGTTCCAATGCTCCGTCAGACGTCCACTGGCCACGCCAGAGCGCCATGTGCTCTGCAGCTGTCTGAGTTTTCTTGCCATAAGAACCAGCCAGTAGTTCCAACTCGTAGTGATGATAGGACAGTACACGCAGGACTTTATAAGGGGTCCCTGCACGTCAGAATCGAACTTCTCCGTGCCATGCGAGTGGCTCACGAACCGTCGAGCAATGAACGCCCCTCGACACTCCACGAACTGCACTAGCGCCAGCTTCGGTGTGCACACGCCACGCGTGCCTCCAAAGCACTCATGGTACACGCGGAACCCTGCCAACCTGCGGGCGGCAGCGCCCGGGGCATGCTCACAGCCTCTCCGCGTCCGTCTGCGTAATCAGCTCGCACGACGGCGCCGACCTTGACAGCACTCCTGTCGACTTCAACTCGTGCAGCTGCTCCGGCGTGCAGCGCGAGTTGTAGATTTGTTGTTCGTCGCACACGCGATTGATTTGTTCCAAGCTGAAGTCCGTTTACGGATCAGGATCTGTGGCAGGCACAGGCGCCGCGCACCGCTCACGCTGAAGCAGGAGATCGGTTCACCCTCCAATGCCGTTTCATCGCGCTCACTGAGCACCGAGTCCGCGGCCAGCAGGATGGGTGGCGCAGCACAGGCTGCGCGGTGCGCTCGCCTGGTACGTCCTCAGCTGACTTATCCCTATTGTCATATGCATCTGTATCAACAGAAAAAGAAAAACACGAAAGGATCTACTTTGAAAGCTCGTTTAGTAATCATAGCTATCGGAAATAGCCACTTTAAACGAAGAATCCTACGTATAACCTGGAGCGGGACTCGTCAGAGACCTACGAGGACTTACACGAGGTATGGCATTGCGTGTGCGAATCGGTTCACACATAAGTATGCCATAGACCAACCTTCTTAACACTGTTTACACAATATCTGCCAAAACTTGCTTAACTTTTTTGGATTCGGCTGAGTCTATTAGGGCCTGAACTTTCTCATGGTTCGGCCTAACCTGACCTTCACTAATTGTATGACCCAAGTATTCTATTCTGGTGGCCAGAAACGAACTCTTCTTCAAATTAAATTTAAAGATAAACATATGTCACTTACATGAGAATAACACAGCTTAGTTTATAAATTAAAAAGTAATGTCCATTGTTCTACGTTACTACTGCGACTCCGAACGCTTTCGCTATCATACATTTTATTAAGAAGAAATGACAGATTAAGACAAAAAGTGGGTACTTACGAATTATCAGGCCAAAACAATAAAAATAAACTAAATCTTTTATTTGATGTTTCGCATTGGTTACCACCGTCTTTATTTGTAAATCTGTAATACCTCGCGAAAGTATTGCAACTTTCAGCTCGTCAGACAAGTCCTTTTACAATTTTAGACGCAAAAGAAACCTGCGGGTATATTCGGTACAAACGGGGAATTTATTTAAGTTGTTACACATAACCGCAAATAAAATTGTAACCAAACTACACTACATGGACACATTACGATATTCCAAAGAGGTACGCTCGCGGCGATAAGAACTTTCACTGTGTCTACGTGATAAAGGAGTAGGATCTCTCCTTCCGGAATGACAATGATCACGCGTTCTACTTTTTTTACGTTCGTGATCTATCATGAGGCGGCCGCGAAAGGTAGGCAATATCGCAAGGATTCACCACGACGGCTACCCTCAGCGAGACGTTGCCTCTACTAATCTCTCACGCGAAACACGTCACATCTTGGCGAAAATTAACGGTTGTTTACGTTTTAAAGGCTAATTGTGGGCGAAATCCTATCCCACTTCTGAATTTAGGTACCAGAAGTGCTAATCAAATATAAAAACAATCTTTCAAAACCTTAAAACTGATTTTAATTATAAACCAATTTTATTTTAAATAATAAATCGACAAAAATTCAACAACATAAAGAGTTGCAAACAACCTTCAATTTTCCAATTAACAAAACAATTATAAGGTAAAATAAATACATGGAACGGACTCACAGTATCGAAACCAACCACCGCTCCGGTCGAAGACTCAGCAGCTAATCAGCCTGTATGCGACTGAGTGCCTGTTTATTATAGGTAGTGGTGGGGATCGAAACCGTCAATCACTAATTCTGACTTATAATCGATCCTGTCCTGACCAATAATCGATGCTATCAATTCAGTAATGCGTATATTGACGTTGTCGTAGGGTAGTCTCCTAACTGTATATTATTGTCCTAATAAAGGGAGGTTAATAAATAAGCTAATTATTTCTTACTTATTAGTGCATTTTTTAGAGTTTGAAGTCGGTTCATTTTTTTTTGTTAAAAATGTTTTATAAATGTAAATTGCTATCATAAGGCTAATTTAGTAGTATCAATATAAAGTTATATAATACTAGCCGACCCGTTGTCTCTTCGTATTCAAACTGTTCAGTCACACAACTATGAATCATATATCTCTCATCGTTAAGGCAGCGTTCGTAAGAAACGTTTTCATTTGACCGTTTTTTTCTCTGACTTACTGCAGCAAATCCAACTACCACGAAAAATTCTTTTCATTTTTCGAGTAAATATTATAGTCTATGACACTCACAAATACTGCAGCGTTCTATAGATTAAAAAAAAATAAAATCGGTTCACTAGATCCAGAGATTACCCCCTACAACCTCACAAACTTTATCTCTTTATAATTTTAAGTATAGATAAACTTTTATATTCTTTATTTTACAAAAAAAAATACAATAAATTTATTAAAATTTGTCGGCAAAGGCAGACTAATCTCTATAAGAGATTTCTCACAGCCAACCTACGAATGTAAGAGAAAAAATAAAAGCAAATGTATATACTTACACAGATACATACATAAATTTATATACGGTTTCCTGTTTCTTAGTAAATTTAATGGTAATATCATAATGTAATTTCAATAATGAAAGACAGTTTAAGCTCTGCATAATTATATTCTAAGCTGAACGACAGCGTAAGCTGACGTCATAACTGAATTTGCTTATTAGAGAATATTTCATTACCATCACAACGAGCTCTCATACATAACTATAGCAAGTATTATTTTATATTCTCTCAATATGTAACGGCTTTTGTTTAAAACCTATTGCCAACGTAATATTGTGAATGCAAAAATTACTGTGTCTATCTATTACACTTTCACGCTCATACTACTGAACCGATTTTGATGAAATTTATTACATAAATAGAGTAGAGGTTGGCTACGTTTTACCGCAAAGCAAAGGTTTTAAAGTGTTGAAATAGGGGATAAAAAATTGGGGTTAGATTAAAGGTGCGCGGCGAGCTGTGTGACCGTTTAAGACTTTGGAAGTTGATAGTATATAAATATATATATAAATACACTTGGTAAATTGCACCCGAGCAAAGCCGGGCGGGTCCATAAGTTTTTATATAAATGTTACAAATGTCTTAAAGAGTTGGACTAACTGTTATATTGCTGCTAATTAATCTTTTATTCCAATAAAGTAATTTCTTTCTTCCATAAAATATCTTACCGCAATTTCGAAAAACGTATTATTATTAAGTTATAATTCATCGGAAAAATCCGTTTCTCTCCTCCCAAGTGTCATATTGGACTCGTTATTTATGTGTTACATAGAGACCTTAGACCCCTTTCTCAGCAGACTTTCCCGGGTGTGTGACCATTGCGAATTTACTTATTTCCTTATAAGTAGTCTAACCTGTATTATCTACACTATAATATTATAAAGAGGAAATATTTGTATTTTTGTGTGTAACGAAAAAAATACTTTTGGCGTTAGAAAGCTACATTATCCCTGAGTAACATAGGCTATATTTATTACTAGAAGAATTTCTTACCAAAACCAACACAAGGTGTAAAAAATTGTCATAAAATGTCTTTCATCGCATGCGGTGAAGAAAGTATTGATGATAGAACAAAAAAATGTTCTACAATATTATAGAACGTACCAATATCTACAAAAAACTCCGCGAGACCATATGTCCAACTATTGTAGTTAAGTCACTATAACTACTTCTATACATATTAAAAGTTGATAGAAATGTCTATCAATATCAGACCATGTTTTCCGTACCTTTGCATTAATTTTTATTCAAATAAATGATGCCGTATTCAAGACTGTTTCAATACCTGTTGATTACTTTTGAATTATTGAAATCGGACATTCCATTCAAAAGATATAACAAAATTTAAAATGTCAATATAAACAAAAAATACATGCCGACGCGCCGGTGTGTTGAATGTCCACCGAAGCCGGGTCACTAGTTAAACATAAAATTAGCAGCAGTATATATTTAGTGATATTATATTTTCGATTCGCTAAGATTTATATCACAACATAGGAAATTAATAATATAAAAAAAAGGATAATTAAATTCTATGTTCCGCTAGATATTTCGTAGTATTACCTAAATAAGATTTTTTTTAAATAGAAATATATTACATTAAAATTAAACCTATAATATGAATATATATGTAATAATAGTGTGGGTTCAACCTCACGGGCTAGTGAACAGTAGCTAGTGCTGAAACTTTTAACGAGCTCTTCGAAACTGTGTTATAAGTATTATTTCAAATATTTTTGCAAATGAAAACCACAGTTGTTTCGTATAGTTAGCGTTGATAACTTTATATTCGCGGGTAGTACTTTTTATTTTATTCCAAGACTGTATATATATAACCTGTGTTTCGATACACTTTTTTTTTTTTTATGTAACTAGGTCGGCAAACAAGCGTACGGCTCACCTGATGGTAAGCGATTACCGTAGCTTATAGACGTCTGCAACACCAGAAGCATCGCAAGCGCGTTGCCGACTCTATCCCCAATTCCCCCCAGGAGCTCTGGTCACCTTACTTACCAACAGGAACACAACACTGCCTTAGAGTAGTGTTATTTAGCTGTGATCTTCTGTAAGGTCAAGGTACTACCCCAGTCGGGCTGCTCCATATTTGAGCAGGAAGTTTCCTGCTGTGCCCTACCTCAGTTACAGTTACACTTGAGCAGTTGTTAAACGGAGCTCGCCTGGTGACCAGTATGGCTGTGCTGTTCTGTGGTGTTGGGTCTCCGTTACTATTAATAATAGAAAGCATTGATCGTAACTACAATCAGACTTAATTTGATCAATATCTTGATTAACGGATCGAGTACTGACTTCGTAAATGCACTAAAGAAGTTGGTCGATCGTATCCCCACTCTGTGGTGGTGGGTAGTTATGTGATTGAGCAATAGGTTTCGGAAAGATATACAATTTTAATTAAACGTCGAAGGAGGAAGGTTGTAAATACTGAGAATAAGTAAATTGGAAATTATTAACCGTGTAACTACAGAATTTAAACTACTAGTATTTTTAACCCCTCCAAGTAAGTTAAAATGCTTGGGATTCCAATGCGTGGGATTAGAACCCACGAGCTTACCGCTTAAATATTAAAACCTTTAAGTAAAAAAATCGTTTCAAAAAGCCGGAGTATCAGCAAAGATATTTCTTATAAGTAATGTGTATTGGCTAGTATAAATGTTATCGCGTGATATAACAAATGGCATTTTTGTCCCTTCATAAATCCCGACAGTAGCTTCATATGTTCATACGTGCGGAAGCGACGCCTCGCTGCCACCTACAACGGTCTACAGATGTTATATATTTTGAAAATATCTTGTCTAAAAAACATGTTGTCATTGTTAAAGGAAATGAATAATTTAAGTTAGTATAAAACCTTCAATAGTATTTATAAATTCAAGAGGTCAAACTCTCTTATATAGATGTTATACGGTTTTTTAACTAAGACAGTATGGGGAACTCCTAAACAGTTGGAGATACAAGAAAACTTTTTTAGGAACCATTAGGTGCTGTTTGATTAAATCAATTAGGGCGTAGTAATTTTTTTGATCAAGCTTGAGTAGTCCAAAGAAATTAAGTTTTATCATACGACAGCATCAAAATACAACAAGAGGGTATATCTTGTTTTGTCGATGTCCATGGACGATGGTGGGCACTTACCATCAGGTGGACCATCTGCTCGTTTGCATCTTATCTACCATAAAAAAAAAGGTGTGTGTGCGATTCACACACGATAGAAGTGAAACTTCAGTAAATCGTCAAAAGAATGAGATGAATATATATAATAATATAAAATAGTATGTATATTTCTGTCTCATTCTTTCCTACACATTTTTGTATTTGTGTCTCTTACCTGTCGTTTGGTATATTTCTGTCTCATTCTTTCCTACACATTTTTGTATTTGTGTCTCTTACCTGTCGTTTTTTCCGTTGCATCCGGTTTGAAATCACAACGATTCTAAAGAAGTTTCACTTCAAAAAAAAAGATACAGTCTCTTTAACAGTTAAGACAGTACTGTATAATCTCCTCCAATATGGCTTCCATCTTACTGTATGCATTTATGAGCACAATTCAGGAAACCTTTGTTGCATTCATAAACTCAACTCGATATAAAATCCATCGGCGTCAAGCGTTAATACAACATTGGACAAAGTCAACATTTTTTTATTGGAATATTAGAATTTATATTCTCTTATTGAACGTCGGAATCTACCACCCTTTCGGAAACGACCTAACCCAGACCTGAGAAGAATGGGCGCAACAAACTCAGAGGGACTATTTCTAATGGTAAAAGAAAATCCTTTATTAAATCTTTTTTTCTTACTAAGAGACGAGTAACAACTCAGTGTCTTATAATATTACTTCCGCATAATGCTGAAATTGAAATAAAACTCTCACCCACCTCGAGGGTACCCACAAGTGTAATACGTCACTGTCAATAAACTCATAACGTTTCAAGCAATTTGTTTGTTCCTCACGTTTTACCGTACAAGGAAAATTTGAATTTACTACAAAAAATTGTTAACACGTGTCACTTAAATTAATCAGAAAAAAAATTGAGTTTTTTTTTTATATATATATAACTAGGTCGGCAAACAAGCGTACGGCTCACCTGATGGTAAGCGATTACCGGAGCTTATAGACGTCTGCAACACCAGAAGCATCGCAAGCGCGTTGCCGACCCTATCCCCAGTTCCCCCCAGGAGCTCTGGTCTTCTTACTCACCAACAAGAACACAACACTGCTTTAGAGTAGTGTTATTTAGCTGTGATCTTCTGTAAGGTCGAGGTACTACCCCAGTCAGGATGCTCCATATTTAAGCAAGAAATTTCCTGCTGTGCCCTACATATAAGTATAGTAAATATTATATAACCACTATCGCAATTGATCTGATGCAGTCGCCCTAGTGATTTTGTATATTTCAGTAAATAGTTTTCGTAAGTTAACTTTATTATCTATTTAAGTTAAAGGTAGAGCAGCGATGGAAAACGTTGCTAAAGTAAAGGAGCTTCATTACCCTACATGTCGGTCGCAAGTCCACGGCACTGCTCGACGTATTACGAACTAAGTATTTGCGAGTAGCTCCTTTTATATTTCAATTATACCCATGTAACAATTTATAACAAGACAATACATAAACTTCTAGTAGATTTATGTCAGTTGGATCAAATGGATCTCACCCGGTGACAATAATGGCTGTATTAATAATGTAAAGTGTATACTATTATTGTTTTATAATGTGTCTCTGTGCAGTATACCTTCCATATTTCCTGTAAAAAATAGTCTTGTATAACAATTTATTGGAACAAATTATAGAAAGGTGACATGAACATTAGTCAATATCAATATCAATAGTCTCCTCCACAGCAACTGGATTTATTCCCGATTCCCGAGTCCCGACGCTACGAGGCTTAAGCTTTTCAACGCCACTCCAACTTTCACTGAATTTTCCCTCAATTTCTTTTAAGTTACAAATGCTACGACTATCATGACAGTGTGACAGTGATATATGAGAGTTGACTTCTTTCATTGACTCCTGATTAACTGACTATCCTTTAGGATTTTTTAGGTTTATTGAACTGCCACCTTATATTGAAAAAAGGATGTGATCGATCAGATAATGCGTGATATATAAAATGTAAGCGTCTTGAGTATAAAACGGATGTCGAACAATGTCTGCGGCTTGAGACTCTGGAACAGGAGGATTATAGAAGTTTCATCTGTACAATTAGACATCTAAGATTGTAAATGTAACTCACTTGATACTTGTATCAGTTCTCCACCTTTAACTTCACAATGGTAAATCAATATTTACTTCACTAATTTACTCGTCAAAGTGCTGCAGATCTATCGGAACTGATTATTATTTGTTATCTGTCCTAAGTTTAAATTAAAATAACTTTGATATTTTTGTTAATTCGTTTCGGAGAAAAGAAATGTAAGAACTATAAACTATGTGATGACGTCACGTCGTAAGGTAATGCCTTTGCCTTATTTTTTAAAGCAGACATATCGCCATTCAGCCGTATATGTGACCTCATTTGGCGTTTACGTCTTTTTGGAATGGATTAAATTTTAAAATTGATTTTAACCGTGTTCATATTTAAAAAAAAATAAAATATTCATTAATTTTTCTTCTTGTTTCATATAACATAATAATATATGTTTAAAATATGAAATGTTGTCAATTATCGAATTAAAGTAGGGGTATTTTTTAATAAATACCAATAAAAACTACTATCAAATCAGACAAGTAATGTTAAAGTAGTTTATACTTTCACAAAAGGTATAGAAATGTCTTTATTGACCTACGGTTTAACTTTTCTAATCAAATATAATTCGATTTGTATGTGAGCACAGCTTTGTCTATTTTTATATAGAAAAATTATATCTTATTCTTACTGTATTAAGGTTCATTTTTATTTATATCCAGATATATCTTTAATAAAGCACTTTTACTCAACAGTAAACATGTTTTCAACTAATCACGGTACGATAATATTTTTTTCGTGTAACATTGCCTCTTTGTATTTGTACGAAGCGAATGAGCTACTAATTGAATTTATTGAAAGCTTTATTCAATTAGACTCTTATTAAGTATTTAAAAATAAAACTAAGTGATTGTTCATATTAATTGAGAAAAGTAACATTAAATGTGTTTGTGTTTTTATTTATTATTCTGATTTTGTTAGTCTACTCAATGTAACATGAAGAAATAAAGAATTTCTCACTTCTTAACCTTTAGTAGTAGAACGTAAATTATTATTATTATTATTTATCGGCAGAAATTAATAATGTATACGGTCATATTATGAAGATAAATTACGTAGCTTGTAAGGGAAGCTCGTAGCTCATGACGTAGCTCGTAGACTATAACATATCGCGTAGCTGTTAGCGTAGCGCGTAGCACATAGAGTAGTGCGTGCGTGCGTTAAAGCGTAGCGCGTACCATAGCGGTGAGCTAAACGATTATAATATAGGCCCTTATATAAGGCGTAATGATTTAGGTTAGAATAATGTATTATTACTTATAAAGTAAATGTTTTCAATTATCTTTTGTGCCTGGACCGCTTTATCTAATAATCCTCTCCTATACCCACGGGATACTGAAAGAGATCTCTTCTAAGAAATAAGCAATTATTTCTACACTAGATATATAAACCTACTAACTTTGTACATAGTTTAAGGTACAATAAACAAATAAATATTAATAGAGTCTCAATTTTGTGAAGCGTCTTGTCAAAACTATTTAAAATTTTTGAAAAAATAATTTTATCTAAATGGTGATAAATAAGGATTTCTACCATAAATGGTTTAAATCATACATTTTCACTTCACTAGAATATTGTAATACCAACAAGTATCAATCAAGGTATTGCTTAATATAAATTCATCATTTTACCAGAAATTAGCCTTTATTAAAACAACATAAAAGAATTAATGAGGTATTTTATTAATGCAATTACAAGCGAGTCGCGCCAAGACGCTTGTTCCCGCGCGCCGCTGTCTGTCACTTAGCATTGAATTTAATTATACAAACGTTACACCGACGTTAATTGATATTAATGAAATTTCAAATTATTCCACATTCCGTTTGCTTAAATCAGAAGATAATTTTACCATTGTTATTATCTAGACACGTGCCAGTGTGTCAGTCAAGTTCGGTTAGCTGACGTGTTTTTGAAATGACGATATAAATTTTTTTAAAGTTCTATAATTCTAATTACAATGTAAATTCTCCTTCTCAATACCGTCTGATTAGCATGGATGAAGGAATACCTCTCTTGGCCTTTACTATATCAAAGTTTTATTTAAATGTTGATCGATCGGAAATTTAATTGAAATTTTGATTGCCTAATAAAAAAAAGGGTATAAAAAGTTGTAAATTATTTTAATTTCTTACCGTATCAAATACTAAAGTATCGCTTATTGAACGAAACAAACTGAAAGATATTTCTCAAACCATAAAATGTTGCAACACTGCATATACGGTCAGTCTCAAGGTTGACAGACGTCCCGGGAAACAGGTACATCATACAATTTTTATCCAATAATTGTATAGTGTTCTGTATATAAAGTAATAGTTGTCCTTTCTATGATTGAAGCGTAGAATTTATCGTCTTATTTTTAGTATAATAGCAATATCTCACAATGGTTTTGGCCTTGAAAAAACCAAACGCTTTAAAAATATCTGTAAATTTTAACAATGTGGAGGTGGGTGTGAAGAGTGATTCCTGTGTATATAGGTCACTCGTATGTCGGCGTCAGGTAGACGTCAGGCGTCAGGCAACATGCAATGCAGTAGCTATTAGCTATTATCCTGTCGTTAGCTACGAGTAGCGAGCAGCCAGCAGGGCACAGGCACGCGCTCGACGCGAGGCTACAACCTATCTAATTAATTCCTTCGCCAGTTCGTGTACTGCAGGTACTGCAAGTGCTACACTTTAATAGGTATCATTCTTGAAATCACTTCCTGAGTAGTGCTTTAAAATTAATCTTATTAAATACACGAATCGCATGATATTTTGAAACTTAAGCGATTTTCTGAAACAATTCGTTGTAGTAATTCTGAGGTTTCTAATGCTCCAAGTACTTTTACCTAGTTGGAAATGGACAGCTTGTAGCTTAATTAAATAAATCGATCAAGAAAATTTAAAAATAATAATATAAAATAATAAAAAAAATAATTAAACTTAAAACAATTAGATACTAGATGGTGCCACTAGTCTATTGAATCACAATTACAACAAGTCGACAACAGTCGAAAAACAACGGTTCCCGATCAAATCGAATCAATCATAACAAATATTGATCATTACCTAAAAATGATCTAGTATTGAATTCGATAAAAAACAATTTGGTTAAAAGAGATCAAAAGATCGATCCTTTAACAATCGTTCGATTCTTTTTGAATATTCTTACATTATAAATAAAATTACCACTTCCATCTATATCTAGTTTAAAAGTTACTACATAAACTCGTTACAGATTTAATAATAAGTTAGTACAGTTTTATGGGTCTGACATGAGTAATTGTGTCGTCAGAGTTCTGTGAAATACGTCACGTGTCACACATACTAATGTTGAGGGTAACAAAAAGGGTTACTATAAATACCTCAAAAACGAAAAGATAAAGAATATCCTTGCTCTTTTTAGATCTTTTTACCAAATCTATACTAATATTATAAAGAGGAAAGATTTGTATTTTTGTATTTTTGGATTTTTGTATTTTTGTATGTAACGAATAAACATAAAAACTACTGGACCGATTTCAAAAATTCTTTCACCATTAGAAAGCTACATTATCCCTGAGTAACATAGGCTATATTTATTACAAGAAAAAATTAGAGATCCCCAGAAATTCTCACTGAAACCAACACAAGGTGCAAAAAAATTAGCCATGAAATATCTTTCATCGCATGCGCTGCGAAAAGTATTGATGATAGAACAAAAAAATGTTTTACAATATTATAAAACGTATCAATATCTACAAAAAACTCCGCGAGACCATATGTCCAACTATTGTAGTTAAGTCACTATAACAAATTTTTTACATTTTAAAAGTTGATAAAAATGCCTATCAAAATCAGACCATGTTTTCCATAACTTTGTATTAATTCTTATCCAAATAATACCAGACGGGCCGCCGGCGGGGTGTGCGGTGTGGAGTGCCTCGCAGCGCAGCGAGTAACGCGGCGATAGAGGGAGCGACAGAATGCGGGAGCCAAAATGTTAAAAAAAAATTATCCACCCGTGCGAAGCCGGGACGGGCCCCTAGTGATCTATAAAGTTGTTCAAATTCCAAAATTTTTTTGAGAAACCCTCAACCTTTGGAGGTTACTCTCGCCGATCTTTCTCCCACATAATTAGAAGCATTGTCTGCCTATTCTTTAATTGCTAAAGTTTTCTACTAATTAATACATTTTTTCAGGTACACATTTTTTTATTCTTTTCATGGGTTCTTGTCTACAATACCAACCTTACATATTTTCTTTATTTTTATGTTTCTATGCAAAAAAAGTTAGCAATACCAATGTTAAATTCTTTACTATAAATAGAATTATATTTTGGGGGCCGTTAAAGTATTACATATTTTATTTAATTATCAACAATTTGGAAAGTACATTTCCGTCGATATAGACAAAAACGTACTTTTTTTTTAATATTAAAAGGATAAGTACAAACGTAACTCCATTAAAAAATAAAAACTATAATAAAAAAGTGTAAATTAGGGTAAAGTAGAGCATTGCGCGATCGTTAGCAGTGGCAACACGCCAGCCAGTTGTAGAGTGTTGTAGCTGCCACTTACCCTCTCTTGTATTCTGTAATACAGACTATACCTTAAAACTGTTTATTATTGCATATTATTTAAACGATTAATTAAAGGCCGTTTTAAGATTTATTTTTATAGCGGATTTTAGGAACCTAATTGGATAAGGATTAATGCATATAAACCTTCCTATTCCCAGAGCTCAGTAAATATATATATGTCGGAGAATAGTAAAAGATTATCGAATAATCGAATCGTCATCGGTATCTATGGCATTGGAGTGGGGTAGTAGTCCCTTCCGTTGTTATGATAGTCTCGACCCTTGACCCTTTATATGCCATCGACAATCTGACTGAAGTCTTAGTCGTGCGCGGTCTCTCAAGAAGTGAAGTAGTCTCTGAATAATGAGTGTTGTCCGATCAAGGTCACGTGAGTACCTTACAATGTAAATACCTCGTCTTGTGTTAGGTTAGGTTTATATGCGATTAACCTTAGGTTTAAACAGAGAGCCTGAGCAGTGGAGGTGAGTGTCGTAATTACTTAAAGGAATTCCTTAAGCCTACACCTTGGTCACCAGTTAAAGGCACTGCTTAGGTTTCTCTCGTAATTGTTAGAGATCATATTTGATCATTGATCGGTTCAGTAGAAGTATCTACGTTGCGTTTACCCAATATTCCATTCAATACCATCACCCCCTTTTAGTGTTCCCCAATATTCCTTACCTTCCTCCTTCCATTTCCTTTCACATCGTTATAAAATCCCCGACATCAGAAGTGGGATCACAAGCCCAAAAGTTCACGTTAAGGGTTCTTTGCGTATAATCCTGACAGTTAAATTAGTTTCAATGCGAGTAAAATTAGTTTTCGAAAAAGTCAAAAGTGGGTAGTTTAAAAAAAGAATTCAGAAATAATTGAAATCAGAAATAGTTGCGAAGGTAGTTTAAAATCTTAAAATCGTGATTATTATTTGAAGTAGGTACGCCTTTGCTTTACATGAGGCTCATCAGCCGTTTCGGTAGTAAATTGTGGTGTTGACAGTTTTTACGCATTGTGATTGGAAATTACTGATCATATTAACGTTTTATTAGTGGACAGAGAGCTTTTACGCTTTGTCGGAAAGATGCACTGGAAGCGTTGTCGCTTTGTTGTTGTTGAGCCGTTGTAAGGTGGCGTTGTAAGCCGCTGTACGGTTGGAGCTGAAAGCTGTTACGCTTTGCCACGAATTTGAGTTGTTTTCTGTAACGAGTGTTGAGAGCTCTTTGTTTCATTGTGTGTCAATTATTGAGATGGTTACGTGAAGTGGGAAATAGTGCTAAAAGCTGTCACGCTGTAACAAAGTTATTGCTCTGTGAAACTAGTATTACGATTTACGTTTTTGAAACGCTGTTTAAAGGCAACGCGAGAGCGCGTTGATTATCAGAATGGCCGTGTCGGAGTATAAGTAAAATATTATCGATTAATCGAATCGTTATCGCTATCTGTGGCGTTGGAGTAGGGTAGTGGTCACTTCCGTTGTTTTGACAGTCTCGACCCTTTTTATGCCATCGACAGTCTGACTGAAGTCTTAGTCGTGCGCGGTCTCTCAAGAAGTGAAGTAGTGTCTAAATTGTGATAGTGTTGTGCAGTGCAGTGTTGTGTTAGTGCTAGGAGTGCTGTCCGACAAAGGTCACGTGAGTACCTTACAATGTAATTACCTCGTCTTGTGTTAGGTTAGGTTTATATGCGATTAACCTTAGGTTTAAACAGAGAGCCTGAGCAGTGGAGGTGAGTGTCGTAATTACTTAAAGGAATTCCTTAAGCCTACACCTTGGTCACAAGTCCAAGGCACTGCTTAGGTTTCTCTCGTAATTGTTAGAGATCATATTTGATCATTTATCGGTTCAGTAGAAGTATCTACGTTGCGTTTACCCAATATTCCATTCAATACCATCACCCCCTTTTAGTGTTCCCCAATATTCCCCACCTTCCTCCTTCCATTTTCTTTCACATCGTTTTAAAATCCCCGACATATATATTGTATTTTTTTAACTGGAACAGCGTATATTATTAGCACATGGGCGAAAGCTAAACCGTTGGTTATACAGGGATCGACCCTCTTTCATGTCAGGATCATTTCAATGAATTGGACGAAAAAAATCGGAGCAGCAGAATTTAGTTTAATTTTATAGAATTTGTCATGACTATAATTATTTTTTAACAAAAAATAGAACCGACTTCAAGCAAGCAACGCTGAAAAAAAGGGAAAAATAATTAAGATAACTACTTAAAATTAAATCGATTAGGGCACAAATGAATATTTGTTTTGGAGTCGGTGCCAGCGAAGGCTAACGAAGTAAATGTAAGCGAACGTATAAAGAGGGAGTATATGTGTCAATTACGTAGTTTAATAAAATTTGACGTTGACTGCAAAGAATTTCAAAATCGAACTGTATTTAAAATTCGATTTTGTGATTAGCTGGTACAGGAGGGGAGAAGCTTAAGTGTGCGACCCGAATGCGGGCAGACGCGTGAGGGCAGACGTCGTTGACGGTTGTGTCTAATATTTAAATTTTCCATGCACTTTAATGCAATTAGTTCTTTAATCGTGTTCGATAGCGGTTTCTTGATATTTGGTTGTAGATGTGGATTGTAGTTATTTAGGTTTATTTCGGATTTAATTTAGGGTTAATTAAGGTTCGTTTTAGGATAAATTTAGGTTTATTTTAGGATTAATTAAGGTTTATTTTAGGTTTAATTGTCCTTTATTTTGGGTTAAATTTAGGCTTCTTTTATGTATGATTAGGTCAATTATATTAGGTTTGTAAATTTATTCTATATCGCTTATGGTCTTTGTTTCATTCATCTCTATTGTATAGCAATTATTTGTAATTATTTTGTCACATAAAAATTGTAAATATTTCATGGCTGGCACCGACTCCAAAAAAAATATTCATTTGTGCCCTAATCGATTTAATTTTAAGTAGTTATCTTAATTATTTTTCCCTTTTTTTCAGCGTTGCTTGCTTGAAGTCGGTTCTATTTTTTGTTAAAAAATAATTATTTCTTGCTTTTTTTAATTTTGCATTCCGTAATAATTCTATCTAAGACAACATGGGAAGACCTACTAAACACGCGGCCTCTATGAGGAAGCGACGTTTAAATGAAACAAATAAAGAAAGAGAGAAACGTTTATCTCAAAGTAAGAAATCTACTTCCGAATCAATTTCAAAAGAGACTAGTGAATTGCGTGAAAACAGGCTTTCGAAAATGCGGGCTTACAGTAAAAAAAAATTAAAAAACGAAAAAATGGAAAAACATGCACACCGTTTAAGTTTGATACACAAGCGTTTATCAAATGAGACGAAAGAGCAACGTGCCCACCGTCTCAGTTTGATTCAAGATCGTCTATCAAATGAGTCGGAAGAGCAACGTGCCCACCGTCTAAGTTTGATACACAAGCGTTTATCAAATGAGACGGAAGAGCAACGTGCCCACCGTCTGACTTTGATTCAAGAGCGTCTATCAAATGAGTCGGAAGAGCAACGTGCCCACCGTCTAAGTTTGATACACAAGCGTTTATCAAATGAGATGGAAGAGCAACGTGCCCACCGTCTCAGTTTGATATACGAACGTTTATCAAATGAGACGGAAGAACAACGTGTTCACCGTCTCAGTTTGATCCACGGACGTCTTTCAAATGAGACGGAAGACCAACGAGCCCATCGTCTCAACTTGATTTACAAGAGACTATCAAATGAGACAGATGAGCAACGTGCCCACCGTTTAGCGTTGATCCACGATCGCTTATCGGACGAAACACCCGAAGCTCGTTCGGTTCGACTTAACGTTATGAAAGAAGCCAGTTATGTTCGTAGGCAAATAACCAGTGAACAATCATTCCAAACAGCAATTAATGTTTTCGCCGATGTTTCATGCGCTGTTTGTAAAAAAATGATTTATCCACAACAACGTTTTAATTTACAAGCAGATTTTTATAGAACACTGTTACCCGAAGAACTGATAGGGAAAATAATTACGTGCTCCCGATGTAACAATAGCATAAAGAAAAAGAAAATTCCCCCAACTGCATATTGGAACAAAATGATGCCCGCAGAAATTCCACCTGAACTAGCTAATTTATCGTATTTTGAGGAAAGGTTTTTGAGTCGTATTATTCCGTTTTTGAAAATTGTAAAACTTAATAACCGCTTTAGTCAAAATTGGTGTAAGGGACAGGTCATTTTATTTGCCAAGGATGTCATAGAAATAGCTGAACAGTTGCCATTGACGCCACAGCAAGCTGGTTTAGTTCTGGTTGTGGAGAATTTAGACAATATTTTATCGTCTAAGGAATTTATTGTAGATATGCGTAAATTAAATACAGCTCTGACTTGGTTGATTTCCAATAACCACTTATACAAAGACGTTAAAGCATATTTTAAAAGTAATGAAAATATTACACCGTTGGTCCAAATATCTGATAATCATGAGATCAAAGAGTATCATCACCAACCAGACGAGTTTGTTGTTGCCGCAGAAGATCCCTCAAACCATTACGTCATTTTAAATAAGGACATGGCGATTTTACGTGGGTCATTTCACCAAGGTGACTTAAGATTCAGCTCATCTCGAGGTAAGCAATGCACAGGAATGGCGGCTGTTGCTTGTGTAGCATTCAGTATATTAGAACCAAATACGTGGGCCAGGAGTGACATCGATTATATTTTAATCATTGGGGATAAATATTACAATGAATGTATTGCTGCCAGAAATAGTCCTGCACCCGGTGAAATTAATACTGACTACCTCGCATTGAGAGATCTGAAGTCAAGACTAATTTACAATAGACAAAACGCAGATATTTCAGTTCTTGAAGAAACTAATAACAACGGTCATATTGATAATGATAATAGTTCAGATGGCTTTCCTAACTTAAAAAATGCTCTAAGTAGTTTTTTCAGAGAGCATTTGAATGGGATCCTTACAGCAAACTCTATCTCGGTAGCAGTACACTGTAGTACTTTGACTGACGATCAAACGTACTGGTTGTTTGACTCTCATGCACGTGGTCCCAAGGGAGCTCCAGCTCCAAGAAATGGTGCCGCTTGTTCTATTCGCTTTAATAATTTGCATGATTTGCATACTGTTTTGCGGCGCAATTTATTTATTTCACCAAATAAAATATCAGGTGGCAATCTTCGTGATGATCTTAATGTATTTTCTCTAACAGCAATAATTATCAGTCTCGACCATCAAATACAAACATTTAGGCCCGTATTGGATAGTTCGGTAACAGCATGTATAGAGAGTCCGACATATACACCTAAAAGCAATTTATTTACACAAATCATTAAGTCTTTCCAAAGAAAGAATCCACCAGGATCATCCGAAAAATCAGATAATCAATCGACGCTACCAGCACAAAATTCCATGACCATTTGTATAGAATCCACTAGTATGCTGCGAGATGTTGACGATAATATACCAAATTTAGAAAATATTGTTAATATTAATAGTTCCAATACAATAAGGTTGGCCGCCATATCAAGGAAAACTGCACCGCCCTTGCATGTGGAACGTGAAAGCCGTATGGAAGAATTATGTTGGTATTTTCTTTTCCCGGATGGTAAAAATGGTTTTGGCGAGGAAAGAGAAAATCCAGTAACGCCCCTTGATTATTTCCAAAATAGAATTATGTGTGATGACAAAAGGTTTAATAGGAATGAATATTTATTTTACGCTCTATCTATAGTCGAATATTTCCGTACAAAATCAAGTGTATCTGTATCATGTAGGATGCGACAAGGACATGGAGAGCACACACCTCTTGGAATTTCAAATTCAAATTTCAAATTCAAATTCTTTATTGAGACACAATAACATGTACATTACAATCTTATATGATCATCTGCATACCGAACTAGATTTAACTGTATTTCGGCATCAGCGCCACTCCCACCTATATTACTATTTTTAACATTGTTACCGTGCTTCTTACTTTAAATTGATTTGATTAGATTATAAGATATTTTAAATATATTATTTATAATATAATAAAAAATATATCCATAAATATTTTATTTCCAATACAATCAAAGACATTTTGTATGTGTGTGTGTGTGTGTGTGTGTGTGTGTGTGTGTGTGTGTGTGTGTGTGTGTGTGTGTGTGTGTGTGTGTGTGTGTGTGTGTGCGCGTGCGCGTGTGTGTTTTAGCTGTCCACCTTTAAAAGCGCCTCAGTCTCACCATATGAAAGTTCAAGTAGAAAATCTTGTACTACCCTTTTGCATGATGTACTGTTTAACGGATACAAATTTAGTATTTTATTTAATTTATTGTAAAGATAAGGACCTATAAAAGAATAAAATCTTCTTATAAATATAGTGCTAAATTGTAGTTCCCACCTGCACACATTATCTTTTCTTCGTTGAAGTAATCTTTCGGGTACAAAATCTGACTTTCGATGCTGCTTCAACACGATACTCAAAACAAATAGCTGTCTAACTGTAAGGACTTTACATAGGTCGTAAAGTTTAGTAGTAGAGAATAACATAGGTTTGCACATACTGACCTTTAGTATGGCACGTTGAGCTACTTCTAATGTCTTTAACGTATTTTTTGGAACCCCACCCCATGCCGAGATGCAGTAACTAAGTAATGATTGACATAAGGCATAATAAATCTCTTTGAGAAGTTTTGGCTCGGCTATATGTCTAAGATTCTTAAACAAGTATATTAATTTTCGTACTCTACTTGATAATGATTTTATGTGTTGTTTATAACTAAGGTTTTCATCTATAGTGACTCCTAAATATTTTATCGTATGTACCTTTTCAATTTTTTTACATGGACATGCAACTAAACTGTCTACAATATTCTTACATTCATGTGACTTCAAGCAGTATTTTGATCCAAAACCTTTTTGTTTACGGATTGAAAAGGTTATATATTTTGTTTTCTCTATGTTGATGGTCAGTATATTCTGTTGAAGCCAATCTTTAACCAAATTAAAACCAGTTTGTGCAGCTGAGAAAACTTCATCCCACGAGTCAGCTGCAAAAAGTAAGGCGGTATCGTCTGCGTATGACAGTATTTTGCCATTTGGCAACTTTAGCTCTGTGAGTTCGTTAATATATGTCAGAAATAAGGTCGGACCTAGGATGCTCCCTTGAGGTACGCCATATTCAGTCAACAGGTCAGTGCTTACATGAGTTCCTAGCCTTACACATTGATAACGTTCACTTAGGTAGCTTTCAAAAAGTTGTAATTGATTTCCTCTTATACCCAGTTTTTCGAGCTTGCTTAAAAGTAGATTGACTGAAATAGTATCGAAAGCCTTGGCTAAATCGATGAAAATTACCAAACATTTTTTACCGCGGTCTAAATTAGAACTAATGAAATTGTTAAACTCATTTACCGCATCTTCGGTGGATTTACCACGACGAAAGCCATACTGATTTTGCGATATTAATGAACTATTTTCAAGGTAATTGATCAATCTCGCATTTAGCATTTTTTCCATAATTTTCGATAGGGCTGGTAAGATAGAGATAGGCCTGTAATTACTAATTACATATCTATCTCCACCTTTATGTATTGGTCTTACCTCAGACTTTTTTAAATCTATCGGAAATATACCTTTTTCCAAGCAAGTATTGAAAATGTGTGTAAGTGGAGGAACCAGAACGTTTACATGTAATTTTAAGATTTTGTTTGATATTTTATCAGAACCCACCGCACAATTATTTTTTAGGCCAAGAATAAGACGTTCCACTTCCCTTTCGTCGGTATTTAAAAGTACAAAACATCTAGCTTGTGATTTATCGATTATTGCTTTATTTGTATCCTTATTTATATTCAAAATGGTATTATTAAAATTTTGAAGATTTTCAGCTAGTAATTTACCTATATTAATGAAATAATTATTGATTTTATTCAAAGATAATTGAGGGGTACTGTCACAAGTTAGTAATTCTTTAGGATAATCTTGTACAGTATTACAATGAGCTATATTTTTTATAACATTCCATAATTTCTTTTTATCATTTTGAGCACTTATTATTTGACTTTTATTGTAAGCAATTTTAACATTTTTAAGGATTTTGTTGCAAAAATTTCTGTAACGATTATAAGTTATTTTAATAATTTCATTTTCGGGTGATAGCCTATATTTTTTATGTAACTTATCCCTATTTTGTATGCACCGTAGTAAGCCAGGCGTAATCCAAGGTTTAATAATCTTTTTTCTTCTTGAAAAGGTTTTTATCTCAGTATTAGTTTTAATAGCTGAACTTAATGATTTTATTAAGTAGTTCATCGAAAAATTTGGATTATCAGAAGAATAAATTTTGTCAAAATTGATTTTTAGTAGGTCTTGTTCAAACTTTTTCATATTGAGTTTTGACGTGATAGTTGCTGCATTACTTCGATGCAATTTTAAGTACATACTCAATAAGACAGGATGATGATCTGTAAGTGATGATGTAGGGACTATTGTAACAGCTGAGTTCCGGGTTTTAAGAAAAATATGATCAAGACATGTTCCCGTTTCTGTTCGAGTTATGTGTTCGTGAGCCGGTAAAAAACCATGAGATGCAAGAACTGTTAAATATTTATCCCCATTGCAGTCTCTCTTTACTTCATTAATGGCTATATTCATATCCCCTACCACAATGACGTTTTTAATTTTTTTTACGCTTAACAAAATGTTCTCCAACGTTTGTAAAAAAGGGTCAATGTCTCGGTATGATGGGGACCTGTACAATGCTATAACAGCTGTTTCACTACCAAGATTTGCAACTAAGCAATTTGCTTCATTTATATGTGGCTCGCTTACTGTAGCAAACATCTCATTTTTTATGTATAACACAACTCCATCATTCTGAATTTTATTATTTGATGTTGAGTAGCTATGATAACCACTTAATGTAGGAATTTGAAATGATTTTTGGAGCCAGCATTCTGTTAGAACTATAATATCAAAGTCAACTTGCAATTGACTAAGTAGGATTTCAAAACCAGGCATATTACAGTTAACACTACGTATATTCTGTGTAATTAAGTTTAAAAATAAAGACGACGTAGGTTTTATATGTTGGTTACAATCAACTATGTCACATGTTAATGAAGTTGCTACAGAAATTTTATCAATGTCTTCTGATACATTCATAGTTGTACTAAGATTTAATTAAAATAAATATCTGTCTCAAATATATGTTTTTACTCGTAAATCTACTATTATTAAATATGCTCATTGTATAATGTAAATAATTAAGATAATATATTTTAAATTCAATAATGTAATTCAGATAGATTGTTGTGATAAAGTTAAGTGGGATTGTGGGTTTTTTAAAAGGTCTTGGTGGGAAATTGTGTGAGTGGTGTGTATGAATCGTGTATAGATATGTGTGTAAATATGGAAATATTTTTTTTAAATTACTTGTTAGATTTAAGGAATAAGTTTCTACAAATAACAACATAATAAAGCAATTAAACAATAGCACAGAAAGTATTAAGACATGCATCTGTGATTTTGAGAGAATTATATTAAGAATTACCCGTACTAGTCATTCGGTCTTCCTTAATTTTTCAATGTCGGCTTCCGAATTAATCCTGATCTGCGGTGAGCTCTCGGTCTTACGTAAATAAATAATTCCATGTGTGGTCCAACAAAAGGCGTATTTATAATTTTTTTGAAAGTTTCTTGCTAGATAGAAAAGCTTTTGAGCTTTGAACGTTAACGTTTCGGACACATAAATCGGTTTAGGTGGCTCTTTTAGTTGTAAGTGCGAGGTGTTTAGTTTTTCATTATTTTTTTTATTTTTATTAAATCTTTTTACGTTATTTAGTAGCTTTTCCTTTTTTAGAACAGTGGTAAATTGAACTATGACTGGATTTGTCGATTCCTTATTTTTGATTCTGTAAATATCCTTAATACAGAACTCATTTATATTTACATCCAAAGCTTTTCCCAGTTGCATTACAAGACCACATAGGTTTTCTTTTGACTCATTATTTGATTTTGGTACATTTCGAATTTCCACGCTAGCTAGTCCTGACTTTCTCTCTAGGTTTTCTAATTTCTCTTCCAAGAATTGGATAGTTCTTTTGTCTTCCTTTCTTTCCATTTCCAAGCATGAGATCCTCTGAATGAAATCATCGTATTTTTTCGACATAACCTCCATACTCTTATTCAATTCGATATTCTGTTCTTTAAGAAAATTTATAGAAGCCTGAAATTCTTGAAAATATTTTTCCTGGTTTTTAGAGAACGAACTAAACATATTTTCTATTTGATTAAAAGTGCCTGTAGTCTCGCACTCAAGTTCAATTGTGGACAATGTTCATCTGACTATGAGAAATATAAGAGGATCAGTATCATATTGGCAGAAATCTTGCTCTGAACTTATTGCAATGGTTAGAACATTAGGGCCTCCAACGTGGTTTTTAACATTTTCCTGTAATGATCTGAACTGGCCTGATATGATAAAAGCGTTACTAATCGCTGATGGACGTGATGTCGATGATGCCAAACTTCTGACGTTTCTGGACCGCTTAGAACTAGTTCAACGATATCCAGTGGTGGTAGCACGACAGTTCACACTTCGCGTTAACGCTCTCATGCGATTCTTAAAACATAATCAAGATTGCTTGGGAGGTCCTATTGAAGATTTTTGGTACCGAGTGGAGTTTCAGAATCGTGGCAGCCCACACTTGCACATGTTAGTATGGTGTTGTAATGTTCCAGATTTCTCAACACCACAGGGAATAGACGTAATTGAAAGGGTAGTTTCATGCTCACTACATCCTAATGATCCTGAATTACTTAAATTAGTCAAGGATTTGCAGATTCATAAACACACTTTTACTTGTAAAAAAAATCGCCAACAAGAGGGTTGTCGCTTTGGATTTCCAAAACCAGCTACTGATAATACTATTTGCCTAGGGCCAGATGAAGCACTTGCTAACAATGGACGATTCTGTGTGTTGAAGAGAACTTCAGAAGAAAGCATGGTAAACAATTATAATGCAGTTCTTTTACGTTTGTGGGAGGGTAATATTGACGTGCAACCATGTGGTAGTGTCACCGCTGTAGCGTACTATGTTGCAAAATATGCAAGTAAATGTGAGCCACATGATACAGGTGATGTTATACGAGACGCTATTTCGAAGGCTAAGAGAAGTGGTGGTGATGTTTGGCAACAACTATTTTCAGTATCAATGGTTATTTTAAATCAACGTTTGGTGAGTGCACCAGAATGCGCCTACAGATTATGCCATCTTCCATTAAAAATGTCATCAAGAAAAAGCGTTTTTATCAATAGTTGCAGGCCAGAGGAACGTTACAGACTTCTAAGGTTCGACAGTGATGAAACTAGTATTTTCAATAATATATTTGATCGTTATGTGTTACGTCCAAATGAACTAGCGGAATTAAGCCTTGCTGAATTTGCCGTCCGTTTTGAAACTATTTTTAATACCAGATGGACAGAGGACGATGGTGATGCGGAACTAAGAGATGAAGATACTACGCCTGTGAGGTATATTACATTGCAGGACAATACAAGAATGCGTGTACGAAATAAGCCGGCAGTATTACGTACACGTTACTATACAATTAATAGTGACAAGGAAGCATACTATTACAGCTTAATAGTATGCCACATACCATTTCAAAACGAAAGCGAGTTATTATTAGACAATGAAACTGCTGAAAACTGTTTTATAAGACGCCAAAGAGACTTTCGTCCGTTGCAAGGTAACGTCAGTGCTGAACAATTTGCTCATGCTGAACAAATTATTCAACAGGCTCTTGCTCAAATTACAGCGCTTAATGCTGCGCGGGAAACCCCTGACGATTACGCCCCCGTATTATGTGCAGGTGAAAAAATTGTAAATGACGACGATTCCTTCTGCGAAGACATTGGAGAACGAGCCGTTATGCCAAACGACTTGTTCCTAGAGTGCGTTCGACAATTAATTAATATCCAACAGAGGGATTTATTTCAAAAAGTTTCAACTACTATAGAAAAAGATTTAAATAGAGAAGAAAGTCAATTACTACTTTTTATTACAGGTGGTGCTGGTAGTGGAAAATCTTTTTTGTTAAAATTGGTCGTAGAGCATATAAGACGTTGTTACGCCCCGACAGTAGATGCACTGACGAAACCTTACTTTGTAGAAGTAGGGTCATTAACAGGGGTTGCAGCTCGTCAGATATTTGGCAAAACACTACATAGTATTTTCTTACTTCCGATTGAGAAAGGAAATACTATGACATACAAAAAAATTACGGGACAAAGACTTGAAAATGAAAGACGTAAATGGCGACATATAAATTGGCTTATTATTGATGAAATTTCCATGGTATCATATGAAAATCTCAGGATAATTCATTTAAGACTACAAGAGTTCAAAAATAACAACAAATTATTCGGTGGAATTAACATTTTGCTCTTTGGTGATATTTTTCAGCTTCCTCCTGTGAAAGGTCATTGGTGTTTTATGCAGCCCTCTTGCTTCTCAGCGGAAGTCAATTTGTGGCATCTATTTTCTATTTGTGAACTGACATTAAATATGCGTCAACGCAATGACAACGCATTTATGACAACGCATATATTGAACAGTTTACGGGTAGGGGAACTGACGACGGCTCAGCTAGAATTGTTATGCGAGCGACGACACGTGCCTTTAATTGGCGATTTTACAGATGGAGTCGCAGTTCGTATTTTTCCCACGATTAGGCAAGTTGACATTTACAATGAAAAAATGAGCAAGGAAACTGCAAAATCGCACCGTGTTTATAAAATTAAAGCTGTGGACGAATCTCGCGAAGTTTCTACGTATGGCAGAAAACCACCCGATAGTGTAATTCCCAAGGACGTCAATAAAACTGGTGGTTTTCTATCATCTTTAAAAATTAGCGTAGAATCCCGAGTTATGTTGAGACGCAATATTTCTGTCTCTGAAGGTCTGGTGAATGGCGCTATGGGCATAATCAAAAGAATTAAATGGCCTGCTCTAAGAAGAGATCAACTCGAAGACGGAGAGTTACCTGAAGCTGTGTATATAAAATTTGATGACGAAAGTGTTGGTCTAAGATTGAAAGATAGTGATGGTTGCATTCCAATTCCTCCATCAAGTACTACTTTTCAGGCGGCAAGGGGTTACGGTGATGTAGAGCGTCGTATGTTGCCTCTTATATTAAGTTGGGCCGTCACTGTTCATAAATTACAAGGTACCACCCTCGATAAAGCCATAATTGATCTAGGTAAAAAAAATTTTGCTAAAGGGCAAATATATGTTGCGCTGAGCCGTGTCAGAAGTTTAGAAGGCGTTGTATTGTCAGATTTGGACGCTAATAAATTATTAAATAGACCGCACGATGACAGATCATTAACAGAAATGACAAGACTAAGGAATCTTTCTTCCGATAGCCAAGATGATATATAATGCACAACGCTGATATATTTTATAATTTGTTTACCAACACATAATGAAACAATGGCATCTTGATCCCATCTGCTTCCATACAGAATCCGCATCAAAATCGGTCCAGCCTTTAGCGAGCTACGATGTTACAGACAAATACACATATATATTGTTAAACTTGTAAAACAATTGGCATCATAATCATCCCATTTGCTTCAACGCAGAAAATTCCTTATAATCGGTAAAATGATTCGGGAACTACGATATAGACAGATAGGCGAACATTACCAATTAAAACTTCGGTTGAAAAATGAGTTACAGCCAAAGTACACTTCAAGACAATTCCATTAAACCCAAACACGACTAGTTTACGTTGTCCCATGCCTGTGTTCCAGGACATACCTTGTGTGATCATGAACTAATAGTAGATGGAGCCGGAAGGTTTAAGAATCTACTGGTAACATCACATTTATAAGTATTTATTTAATTTAAATTTTCTCATAGTAACAGTTGCTTAACATTCTTACTATATTATGACTGTCTGTGGTCTTCCTCATCAGTTCCACTTCACCAAATGATAAATTCTGAATGCAAATGCTTGAAACCCTTCTGAAAATATCAAAATTTCTATATGTATCCCTATAGCATTTGAGGAGTTCTCTCAATTCCTCAAGAATCCCATTATCAAAAGTATAATTTGAAAAAAATGGGACCAATCTGTAAGCATATCCTACCAAATACAAAAAGAAATTTCCAATTCGGTTCATATATGACGGAGTTCTGAAGTAACAAACATAAAAAAAAAAAAAAAAAAAAAAAAAAAATACAACCGAATTGATAACCTCCTTTTTTTTGAAGTCGGTTGAAAATAGTCATTTTTGCAGTCAATACTTAATGTGAATTGACTATTCATACCGTTGCGGATCTATCGGGATAGAGCTTAGGTAATGTCGCGTTGCTAGTGAATACAAAATAAAGGCTATTTTTTTTTCATTACAAATGACAGAAGCCAACTAACCACTTTATACGTTTGTATACTTCATTTAATTTATATAGTCAATCAATCATAAAGTTTAATCAAACTTTAATCATAGCAATGGTTAACAAGATACAAACTTTGTAATGAAAACTAAATGTTTATTACAACGTTCAAGTGATATCAACATCACTTCACTTTAACTGACTCGAACACATATACTTCACAGAGTTTATGAATAAATATTTGGATCTACACTATATCACTATGCTATTTAATATAAATCACCACCGAGAATAATCTTGCATTAATAATTAATTGACAGTAAGAAATTCCGCTTGGTAGTAGGGATCTGTCCTCTACCAAGTCCCTACCAAGGGGTCCCCGAATGCCAAATATCATTGACACGTTCCAGTCGAGCCGTATGTGGACCATACTTTTTTCCTTCCTCAACCATCCCGTTAATGCTGCGGTTCTAGTGAATACTGGGTTCTCGTTCAGGGTCTATTGAAACCGTTGTTTCTCTTCATTCCCCTTCCTCGCTTTATCTTTAAGTTGGAGGAAGCTGGTGGTGTAACCTCCCAAAGGTCGGGGGTAGCACAATTTAAAAAAAAAACTGTAATGTGTAGTCATGGTTGTATTTTGATAAAAAATTCTAACAGTTACTCTTAATCGAAAATCATAACTACCACATATTACAAATAGGATTACTACTTAATTAAATATTTGTACAGTTTAATAACCCAGTAGATTCAAGTAGAAGATGGAACAAAGTAAAGCATTCAGTAGTTTGCTTATCGCAAAATCAACATCGCACACAAACAAGCATGTCTGTACGTTTACTCGGTAAAGGTACACAGAGGAATGCAAACTGTACTTGGAAACGTGTTTGTTCATGGAAATATCTTCAATTCCCTACATTTACTTTAAAATAAAACTTAGATTAGATACAAGTAACATAGACTTTTTCTCATCTACAGGAAATAAATATTACCGACCGAATATTACTAGTCGACCCGCCCTGAACCGCGTACAAAATGTGTGTTATTATTATCCCGCAGGAAATCTTTCTGGGATAAAAAGTACCCTATGTGTTAATTCAGGTTATAAAGTATCTGTATACCAAATTTCATTGTAATCTGTTCAGCCCTTTTTGCGTGATTGAGTAATAAACACCCACACATATAAAATTTCACATTTATAATATTAGTGAGAAGATCACCTAATGTTAGTACTAGATTAACTAATAAAATGAATGAGGACAAGATGAGAATGCTCAATCTGGTTTCCAATGTAGATGGACCTCAAGAGGTCAATGATGACTGTAAGGTCACTACCACGTGAGAAAATAAAGAATTGGGGGTTTAAAGGAGGCCCTTATTAAAATTAAATTTTAAATAAAGGTTTTTACATATTTTTTGTTCTATATCTGAATTTCATAAATACGAGATAAAATTAATTGGGATTTCCGCACTAGAATAAGATGAAAGATAGACAAATGTGTCGTTTATTATATTTTTATGTTGAAATAGTCAGGCATTTCCAGCCCAATTTTTATTATTATCATGCAGGAGACATTAATGTTTTGGAGATAAAAATAAGTTATTTTTTTAGTTACTTTCATAAGCTAAGCTTTGACTTCTTTGTAGCGTGAAGTTCCGCATTTCTAAATATATATTTTTATATCCGTATTTACTAGTCAGTCTGTTATAGCTTAAAACCATTTTTCAAATCAAGAAACATATTTTAGCATTTAAGTGCCATTTTCCACTAAGTAAAACTAAGCTCGTAACATTATGAAAGTTGGAAGCAAAGTTCAAATAAATGCACCGGCAAGTCCCGTAAGATATTTTAGTATGCGTGAAGTTTCCTTTAGTTAGGAATTGCAGACATAAGCGCATAATATATTACACCGACTGTTTAACAGTTAACAGGATGAGCTGAGATACTTCGCATTTAAACTTTTATCGTCTAAGTAGGTTGGTTAAGAAGTTGCGGTGTTAAGAGATGCTATATAGTTTTCCTCTTTTCTTTCTCAAGTTATTCTCTTGAGAATTTCAAACTTCGTACTAAAATTAATGCTAGAAATGTTGCGTATCAAACTAAAACTCAAAATAGTTTATTTCAAATAGACTTTTTACAAAGTTCTTTTGACGCGTCAAAATGGATTAGTCAGTTTGTCTGAAGCTACCACCAGTTTAGAAACCAGATTTCTGATGAGAAGAACTGGAAAGAAACTCAACAATCGCTCTTTTCAAAATGCTAGTTTATAATAACTTTAAAGGCAATTGATGGTGTTGATAATCAAATGTTATTGCCACTGAAGCTTTCATAATATTTTTATCGGATGTAAATAAAATAAACGAGGATAGTTTACTTTCTTATCTTACTTCTACCCGTCCCGAGTTAAAATACAATTTCCGTCTGCCGCTGTGAGAGCATCTCTTAAGAGGCGTGTGACCAACCTAACCCTCATGTTGGTGGGTACACTGGCCATTGGGTTTTCACTCTGTGTCCGCTGAAACCGTAGCATTCTTCTCTTCGTTCTCATCGCATCGCATCGGCAAACCAAAAGGATGGCTACTTACCATCAGGTGACCCGTCTGCATGATTGCGTTTTGTCTTTCATAAAAAATATATCAGTGGCTGTGGTGGACGACGCACGTCGTCGGGTCTCAACTATTTTTGTATGTTATAAAGTGAATCTGTGTAAGTGAAGTGGTATTGGTGACAGAAGTGACATAATTTTTATTAGCGCTAGTTATTTAATTTTTAATGAAAATTTCGTATTTTGAAAAGTTATAATTTGTACATCCTGGATTGGATGGATCATATTTCGTCCAGGTAATGCGATGAAAATCGTTTTGATCTTATACTGCTGTCATCATATAAAATTGTAATGAACTTGAGTTAAATTTCAACTGCATTCAGCAGACGTGCAGGGTTTTAATATGCGTTAAATCACTCCGAGTCCCAACTTCGCTAATTTACAGTTTAACAATCCAACGCGTGGAGACGACTGGAGTCGTCGAGTCACAATGTTGTGTCACTATGAGGGAAGTGCGAATATGTGAGCCAATTTAAACTTTACCACCTAGCTGGTAACTCACCGTAAAACATAATATTCTGTACGGAATGTGTGGAATTGAATAAAACTGACTATAAATATTTTATTCACAGTAAGGGTAGAGATAACCTTCAAAACCCTTTTGCTTGTGAGGAATTCTCCTTCCTATTTGCATTGAGTTTGGGGGAAAAAAATATTTTTTCTACTAAATAAATTAATGGATGTTTTATTTTCGAAAGCTTTCAGATGCGAAAATTCTGAGAAAATTTATTCTAGTAGCCCTTGTAGTAGTACAAAGTATACTTTACGCAGCACAGCATTTTACTACAACTATCCTCTATAAATTAGTGAAGAATTTGTCATATAGATACAATCAAATATAATAATAATAATAATAATAATACGCTTTATTGTACACCATAGAAGTATAATACATTAATATGCACTTAAAAATATTGGCACAATAGGCGGCCTTATCGCTAAAAGAGCGATCTCTGCCAGGCAACCATAAGATATAGGAGATGGCGCAGAGATATGGGAAGGGGTGTACACAGCTTAGTTTAATAGTATTAAATAGGTTTATACATACAAATATATTACTTCAATACATAAATATATACGTACATATTACATACTAAACGTACATTTATATTACATAAATACATATATTATATACATACATATTAAAAAGTAATAGGTATAACATACATATACATACCATATACATACAAATATACACATATTACAGTCCATTCCATGTATTAGATTTACAACTAATAAGATTAAAAATAAATACATACATAAAACATAAATACATTGCACACAGCTCAAATTGATTCAGATGAATGACTCAGATAATATTCTTTGATTCGTTTTTTAAAAATTGGGAGAGACTTAGATTGTTGATCACTATGGGGAGTGAATTCCACAGACATACAGCTTTTACAGAAAATGATTTTGAAAACGACGAACTGCAATGTGCAGGAGTTTTCAAAAGTAGATTTTGATTTGAACGAAGTGGAAGATTATGTGTGTTGCATAAAAACTCAAAACGCTCTTTTAGATATGACGGAGTATTAGGATTGAACAGTATACAGTAAAGAAGACTGAGGATATGAGTATTTCTGCGAAAACGGATCGGGAGCCACTTGAGCTTATTACGAAATTCAGAAATGTGGTCATATTTACGTAAACCAAATATAAACCTAATGCATAAATTTTGAAGACGCTCAAGTTTGTTTAATTGCTCCTCACTTAAGTCAAGATAACAAATATCAGCGTAGTCAAGAGTTGGCAATAGGAGTGATTGTGCGAGCGCAATTTTGGTGGGAATGGGAAGAAAATTACGAAAACGACGTAATGCTGCTACAGCACCAAACATCTTCCTGCTCACCTCACTTAACTGTGGTTTCCAGGATAAGGTTTGATCGAAAACAACACCTAAGTTTTTTACTTTTTCACTGTAAGGAATGATAACTCCATCAAATAATATGTTAGGTAGTTGAGATAGCGAGATCCTATTAACAAGTTGTGGACTACCTATAATGATACTTTGAGTTTTACTAGGATTCACAAGTAGACCGAAAGTTTTACTCCAGGCAGAAATTTTTATTAAGTCTTCATTAATAGAGTCGATAATTTTTGATAAATCGGCCAAAGTACAGTGCCGATAAATTTGGAGATCGTCTGCGTATAAGTGGTAGGGAGAAGTGATGTGAGTGCATAGAGAATTAATAAATATTGAAAATAAGAGAGGAGACAACACGCCACCTTGAGGAACGCCGGCTATTACTGGAGACCAATCAGAATAAGAATCCTGAATTCTAATTCTCTGCCGGCGTCCGTGCAAGTAACTATGAAACCAATCAATTACTTCAGGAGATATGTTAAGGGAACATAAGGTAGCAAGTAAAATTTCAAAGTCAACAGTGTTGAAGGCATTACTAAAATCTAGTAAAGTCAAAACTGTAACTAGCCGATTATCTATTGCGAAACGAATGTCTTCAGTTATTTTTACAAGTGCAGTGGTAGTACTATACCCCATACGAAAACCAGATTGCAACGGATTAAAAAGATTATAACTAGAAAGAAATTGAGTTAGTTGCTGGTGTACAAGTCGTTCTAATACTTTTGAAAGGAAAGATAAAATAGATATGGGGCGATAGTCAGACAACAAGGAAGGATTTAATTTTTTAGGCAACGGTGTTATTTGTGAGTCTTTCCAAGCTGTAGGAAAGCTACCTGTATTTGCAGAAAAATTAAAAATATATGTTATGACTGGAATTATTATATCAAGTATAGGTAAAATCATTTTTCGACTAATACAGTCTGAACCAACTGCGTCGGAAGTTATTGATAGAATGTTCTCCTTAACACCACTTTCAGTAAATTGTTTAAAGACGAAACTGGGAATATCGGGAGTAGATAAGGCCTGAAGTTGATTTTTAGCATTAATTTTACCAGTACTATCAATGGTAGACGATGATGAGAAGTGTTTGTTCAACTGATTCAAGTCGATGTTATGTGGATTAATTTCTTGTTTCACCTTTCCAACTCCAAGAGATTTGAGAAATTTCCATACTTTTTCAGAATTATCTTCTTCAACTACAGATTTGTGAATATGGCGTCGTTGATTATCCCTACACACTCTATTGCAGCGATTTCGAGCTTTAATATATTTTTCTTTATTTGATGGACTAGCGTTATTTCTATATTTTATTTTTGCATGGTTTTTCTTTTCTTGCAACTTTTTAATATCCTCAGTAAGCCAGGGTGCTGGTAGATGCTTTATACGGACAGGACGAACAGGGGCGTGCCGATCATAGATTTGAGTTAAGAGAGAATTAAAAACTTTAATTTGGCTATCTACAGTATTTGCACTATAAACGGCGTCCCAGTTAACTGTTTCCGCATCTTCACGAAGCTTCTCGATAACCATTCCATCAAAATTACGCAAAAGAAGGACTCTTGGCTTTGCTTTCGGTGGTTTAAGCTTATAAGAAAGAAACAGCAAATCGTGGTACGAGAAAGCGGGTGCAGTACACTGACCGTATTTGTTAACATGATCACTACATGATACAATAGCTAAATCTAAAAGAGAAGGATTACAGTTGGGATAAAAATGGGTAGCTGATGAAGGAAGAATATTTAAATTAGCTGCATTAATAATTGAATTTAAGCGTACAGTTCGGCTATCATTTCTTAATAGACAAGTGTTAAAGTCTCCCATAATAATAGTGTGCGCATACGATGGGGTCAGTTTTTCTAATAAGACTTCAAATGAATCGAAATAGTCGATTGTGAGCGATGGACTATAATAAACACCTAAAAGGAGTTTAGTATGAGAAAAAACGATTTCGATGAAAAGATGTTCAGGTCTTCCTTTTTGAGATGGTGAATGATCTATAATAGTAAATGGAATGTGAGAACGGAGATAAATTGCGACACCTCCACCATTTTATATTACTACCAAAGATATAAAAGCACATTTTATATGAAGTTTTCCGCAAACGTGCATTAATTCCATAATATGCTCTCGCGCTTCGCTAACTTCATTATTGCAACGTTCAACGTGGCGGCGGATTTACAATTAAACTTAATTATTATAAAAAGAAAAGGTTAAAGTTAAAGGGTAAAGGTTGTAGATAAAATATAAAATATTATTAACCTTTAAAGTAAAAAAAACATGTTCGCCATCATTGTTGGTTGAACCTCTCAACCAATTATTAAGAAAACATTTTTCCAGCCTTTGCTTTGTTGATATTGAATTCAATTTTGGTTTGAATAATAAAATTACATATGAGAAAGTTAAACCATATTTCCAGAAAATATCAGAGCTAATTATAATTTAAAAACAAGCAGATGATCCCTCATGTGTATAAAAAAAACGGGTTGCTCTCCGGGAGTGCAGGCAGAAGTGATAACTTTAACATTAACGTTGTGCATTTTTGGATATTGTCAAAGAACAAAATTCAAAATACCGAACTTTATTATTGAGATCTGGCTTACATACGGCGACACCAGAACGTGTCACGGGACTTTGGAAAGAAAATATAATTCTACGGTTTAAGTATCCAAAAAAAAAAATTCAAAAAAACCTTACTGTATTATTGAGATCTGACGCTTACGAATTTTCAATCAGGTCTCGTGTCCTGACGCGAGTTTAACATTTTTTACCTACCCCCAAAAAAAATTTACACAACTGCACAACGTCACTGAAGAAGAAGAAGAAGAAGAAGAAGTTTTTACTTCAAAAATCGGCAAAATTAATTCAGCTATTTCTGAGAAGGAGAGGTGAGGATACTTCACTCTGTAGTTCAATGGCAACGCACGTCTACGGGGCGTAAATTAACCATAGAGAAAATTGGTGTGACCTTGGTATCAAAAGTTACATTATCTCATAAAAGATTACACCAAATAAATATTACAAAGTATTTGATGAACAATTAAATAGATAAAATCTTAATACTTTCGGATTGTCACGTCAACTAAAAATAATGCCTCACCAGATAATGATAATGGGTTATAACGCCGTTATAGGGGTCCTGGTTATATCGGTAGCACACGTTAACATTATTTATTATTTCAGTAAACGCCACATGGTTTAATAATAAAATAATGATAAAAGAAAAACATTCTAAAGTAAGAGTTAATTTTGTTAGCAAAACTTTTATATAAATTAGTATCCGCGGGTATTATTATATATTATTTTTATAACCTTTAGTGCGATAGATTAGAGTCACTCTGGTACATCGAAGTTAGTATTATAGTGTCGTGGTTAAGATCACCCTTCTTGAGGTCCACGTAAATTTACTTTATAATTATATAAAAAGCCTTTAGCCCTACACCTTGGTCGCAAGTCCAAGGCGCTGCCCGGTTAGCATGGGTGTACGTCTTGCTGTACAGTTATGGACATAATTTATCTCTCATTCTATGACAATTTTGTGACAAAAAAGAAGTCTAACAAGAAGTTCATAATTCGACACTCTTTGGGGTACGCTGCTACCTTGATCTTGCAACCAAAGAGTAAAGACCTTTTTGCAATATTAATGGCAACACTAATAATAATATTTTTTTTATTTCTATTGAATAGAGTCAAACACAGCAGCCGAACAATAAACGGGTTAAAGATTATAAAATAAGATTTTTATACTCTACCCTCACAGTATACTATACAACAAATTTTGTTGAAAACTAAAAGACTAGCGCTAATAACATTAATATATATTTTATTACCACGCTCACATGATACCTATGATATTTGATTTTTAGTAGGTGCAGCCCAGCGACGTACATCCCAACAGTGGACAAAAGAGTAAAGTATCCTCGCTTCGTGTTATTTATATCAGATAAAAAATGGATATGGTCACTAGAGAAGAGATAAAAATCATTTAAAATACATTTTTCCTCATTCTTAAAGCGGCCTCTAGAAATGGCAAGAAAAACAAAAGTGTAAGGTCATTACGGCGGTGATTTTCGATAATCTATCAATTTGACACGCGGTGATTAATAGGGGGGAATTAGAGGGCGCTGGGGGCGCAGGCTTGATATATGAGTATTAATGTTTTGTTGTTACTATTATAACATTATGTATTAAAATACGATAAGTGAAAATAATGCGTGTCATTGCAAGATTTCACGAATTCCGTTAATCAGTTTAATAAAATAATAATAAATTAAAGTCAAAGGCATCTAGGTCGTAGAAGTCACTATTATGGATAGGAGAGCGAGAGGAGCGCATACCTCGTGATTGGTTCTATTCCCACACGCCACGGAAACGTCGTGGATTGAACTACCAATACAGTCTCGTAGCACGCTCACAGTAAGGACAAGTTATTTCGCAGTCTAAACCAGTGGTAGAACAGTGTAGGCGAAGTGACGAGGTAACTCTACTATCGATCATAATTACTACATGGTAGAGACTGTCGATAGAGAACTTCCTATATATGTTAGAGACATATAATATAACCAAGCTCTTAGTTTAATATAGGCCATATTTTTTACTATAGCTGAAATCTGTATATATAATATTAGTCGACCCACGCGAATTCGTCCGCATGTAGCTCAGCTCCTATTAGTCGTAGCGTGATGGTATATAGCCTATAGCCTTCCTCGATAATTGGGTTATCTATTTTCAAATCGTACCAGTAGTTCCTGAGATGAGCGCGTTCAAACAAACATACTCTTCAGCTTTACATATTAGTTAAAGATATAGATAAGCTATAGTGAAATTCATTTTTTTAAAGTTCAGTTGGTTAAATTACTCGTATATTCAGGCGACACCACCGCGCCTCCGTACCTGATTTATCCCCTACTAAGCAATACGTTTGCATGACATCCGCGTCGTTACATCACTATGTATGACACGTAACGAATTTCACGAATGTTGAACGCAACGCGGTAATACCTCGACCAGATACCCCTACCATAGTAGCGTTATTTTATTATAATATATTTTTATTGATCTTAAATAAAACACTTACTCCAAACGTTAGTAATAGAGACCCAGCATCACGATCTAAGTCTATCGGAACAGCCGTCATATACAGTCTTGGAATATACAATCCGGGAACATAAAGTTATCAACGGTGTTGCTAACGTAATAAACAAATAGAGAGTATATAAAATTTTTGAAATTTATTTATCCATCATTTTTCTGAATCTACAGAAAAATGTTAATCAACATATAGAAAAAAAATGTTTTTAGTGATTTTTGACAATGCATTGTGTTACTTTAAAGATTGGCAACATTGATTTATTACAAAGGTACACAAACTGATACACATGCGAAATAATTTTTTTACCGATTTATTAACGACTAGCCGACCCGCGTGGTTTCGTTCGCGCTCCACTTCTATGGGTCGTAGTGAGATGTTAAATAGCCTAGGTTACTCCATGTTACATCAGCTATCTACCAGTGAAAATCCCACCAAAATCGGTCCAGCCATTTCTGAGATTATCTTCATGATATCTTAACTACTATGGCCAGTCCGCTTTTCAGGGATTTGCTTGGAAAATTTTATCGAAATCCGTTGAGCTGTTTTTGTGTCAACTTATCTCGTGAGAACATTTGAACTTCCAAGTATCCCAACATGAAAAATTATACATAAAATATTTAACGCATTCGCTTTCGAGTTTCTAACCCAACCCATGGTAATATGACATATTAATGTGACGCGCCCTATAACATTGTATTTATTGGTGTCTCGTGATAGCTGTGAATGGATTATAAAACGTTTTATTATAATATAAATCTTTTTATACGCATTACGTATGAACAATTGTTCAATTTTAATACCACTTATATTATGAAATAATACGAAACTTTGTATGTTTGTTAATCAATCACCCAACACCAGCAAAAAGAAAAGCCCTGTGGGATAGAAGAGTTATTAGCGCAATGAAAATTCAACAGATTTTAACTTTTTAATGCATATAGTTACTTTTCTCTTAAAGATAAAAGATATAATAAGATTAGAAAAAATAAAATGGCGATGGACAGGACATATTCTAAGAGGTACGAATGAGAAATGGACAAAATTAGTAACAGAGTGATATCCCTGATGGACAAAAAAGCAAGCGGCGGCAAACGAAACGTTGAAAAATAACGTCAAAAATGTGGCTGGTGCAGAATAGATTAAAAAAAGCAAAAGACAGAGAAATGGAAGTTTTTCATTAGAGGAGGCCTTTGTCAAAAACATGCTGTTAATTAAACCAAACAATTAGAAAAAAAATATAACAGTAAATATTTCCATTCGTTACATTACGTTACGTTTCGTTAATATTTATTTTATTTCATTTACACAGTTACTTTATACATTAATAAGGTAAATCATATTTTTTAGAAATAAAGGACAACTAATGTGTTAAAAGTCATATTTTCTTAAAATTAAAAATAAAATGAATATGTGTGTCTGAGAAGGTAAGCGAGGCTGTAAGTGGGAGATTGAGTAAATGAGAGGCCAAAGTCGCAGATAGAGTCTAGTATAGGAATATTTTAAATTAGGTTCATTAGCTTAAATACAAAGTTTCAATTCTGAGAAATTTATATAGCTATTAGCGTAAAATATTTCATAATAAAAAATTTTCCTCTTTAAGAAAAACACGCTCAATGTTCCCTTTGTGTCCGATAAAAATGTGGATCGCAGGAATTTTTTTAATATCTTAGCATTTTAATTACGTTTACGTTACAATAATATAAAAAAGTATTTTTAACTACGAAATAATAAGTAAGGAGCTGTTTAATTATTCCATTATCAATATAGATAGAGTATATTCTAATAAGAAAAATGCACGCAATAATAATAGTACGGAATTCAAGTAGGTAATCACTTAATCAGTATCGACTTCTAGAAGTAATTTCTTATCTTCTTTATTTTAAAATAAAAAGTCACACAAGTAATAAAACTGTATAATTTATTTAGATTTTAACATTTATAATTTGTTTGATAAATAAAGCAATTTTTATCGAGGGTCTCTTTAAATGAAGCCAGTATTAGCGGGGGCCTCTTTAAATGTTAACAGAGTATAATAATAATAATAATAAGCCATTTATTCCCATTAAATTCATTAAAAATTAAATTACAATATATATACAATTCCTTATTATTTAGATACTACATTTCATTGACAAAATTTTGTTAGGACATTAGCACTTAACACACAATTTATAATTTATCAATTTACCTAATAAGTTTATATATTTAAATAAATTATTATATCATATCATAGTAATAAATATATTTACAATTATATTATCTTTGATTTTGATTGATTATTGTTATAATATTATTAATTTATAATTACTTTCATTTCAGATGGTTTCAATTGTATATATAAAGCCACACTACTTATTATTTTATTTCGGAAAGGGTCACCCATTTTTGGGTGAAGGCCTCCTCCAACCTTTTCCAATATTCCCTATCTTGTGCTTTCCTGGTTCACGTAGCTCCGGCGATGGCGACGATATCATCACACCATCGTCTAGTAGGGCGTCCACGAGGTTTGGTAGAGTCCCTAGGGTACCAATGAAGTAATCTTTCGCTCCATCTGTTGTCTGTTGCTCTAGCGGTATGTCCGGCCCATCTCCACTTCAGCTGGCATAGTAGTTTAGCTGCATCTATAGTTTTTGTCTTTTCTCTGATGGTAGAGTTTCTCACCTTGTCTCTTAGTCGTATTCCTAACATGCTTCTTTCAACAACTCTTTGGAAAGTTTTTATTTTGGTGATTGTTCTTTGGGTTAGGGACCAGATTTGACATCCATTCAAGAGCTTTGGTATTATGACTGAATCAAATGCTTTTTTCTTTAGATATATTGGTATGTCTGCTTTGAATATATGTTTAAGCGACCAGCATCTAGACCATGACTTTTTAATTCGGATATCTACTTCTTCCTTTGTTTGGTTACCAAAGCTAACAATTTGACCCAAATATGTACAGTTTTCTACATATTGAATAGTAATACCGTTTATTTTTACAATTTCGTTTTTACCATTTGTTATTATGCATGTTTTGTTTGGATTCATTGCGGGGCCTCTTTTACTTTCGTTATCTAATTCTTGCATCATTGTTTTCAGATCTTCAATGTTGTAACTAATGATAACTATATCATCTGCGAATCATAGATGATTAAGGTACTCTCCGTTAATATTTATTTCTAAAAATGTTTTTCTAGGAGAGCTGTAAACAAATTAGGTGAGATCGGATCTCCTTGTCTTACTCGGCGACGTAAGTTGAATGAGTTTCCACTTTCCTCTAGTTTTACTTTAGCTTTGCTCCTGTTATATATTTCTTTTAGTATGTTGATATAAACAATGTCGATTAACTAGAGTAAGTAGAGTTAATTCTCGGCTAGAACCTCTGTAAATAAAGCAAGTATTAGCAGAGGGCCTCTTTAAATGAAGCAATTATTAGCGGGGGTCTCTTTAAACGAAGCCAGTATTAGCAGGAGTCTTTTAATATGATGCAAGTATTAGCGGGGGCCTCTTTAAATGTTATCTAGAGTAGGTAGAGTTAATTATCAGCTAGAACCTCTTTAAATAAAGCAAGTATTGGCAGGGAGTCTCTTAAAATGAAGCAGGTATTAGCGGGGCCTCTTTAACTGAATTAAGTATCGGATAGGGTTTCTGTAAATTAAGCAGGTATTAGCGGTGGGCACTTTAAATGAGGTAGATATTGGTCGGTGCCTCTGTAAATGAGGTTAAAATCATAAATGATTGATTCAATAAAAAGTCTTCTAAAAATATAAGAAAATCATGGGCCCCTGAAGATATCATTTATGTATATATGTTATATATGATAGTGAAATAGTAATACCTAGAAAATATAATGTATTACAAAATAATAAATGGATCCATTTATCATAAGACATTACACTAAAGAAAGGGTGAACCCAGAAATAAATCCCTTCAACGATTTGTTACCTTAACAAGCGTCACGTACTTAAGGGTTTGTTCTCACTATTACGGATAATCCTTGACCAAAATCTCTACGAAGCCAAGGAAAACACAGGTCTGTGGTCTCTTAATATTTTACTATTTCTTATTTAATTAGTGTATGTTATACGGCATATTTAATTACATACTACCCTCGTGTAAATCTTAGATATCTTGTTGTCGTATATTCTAATTAACGTTAGTGTCTAAGCTGAGCTAAGTGTCGTGTGTGATAAATTAGTTAGGTTATATGATATTTATTTACACGTGCGTTTTAAACTTTGTTCATATACGAGTGAACTGTATTTTAATAAATAGTGTTTGAATTAAAAAAGAATAAATTTTCGAAAAAAAAACTCTTCTTTGTGATCTGTCTTTCTCACAATAGTAGGTAACTTAAACTTGACTTGAACTTGCATCAATGCCTAATCACAAACATAATATTTATTTTTATAATATAATCGATTATAATTGCCACAATAATATTGATCTATTTCCTTTCTTATGATCATTATAACCTTTTCACGTTGAATGAAAAGATACATCCATTTTTCGCAAAGTAACGTGAGAGCAGGTTTCCATACATAAATAACAAAGGTAAATCTCTCTTTTCAATTCTCAACTTGTTTGTCCCGAGGCTAATAATAGGCTTTACCAAATTTAATATCAGACGTATACTAATTGATATTAATGGAATCTTTACAAAAACCGACGTTATTAATATCGTAGATTCAGGAGTCAAACTCATAAATTTCCACGGCATTGTTTATCTCAGAGATTAATAAATCATAGCAGAGATTACCTTGTGTTTGTTTACCTTAATATATCTTTCTTTTGGCGTTGTCTTCAAAAATGTTGCTTTTACACCCCTTATTTGTTTCTGAGTAAATAATTGCACTTTTGGTGCCTAAATAAAAAACAGATACAATTTTTTTACACTTACCGGTTGCTTTACTGCACAATAACACTCAAAAGACGAGTAGTGCCTGGAGCTTGCGACCCAGGTGCAGGATTAAAAGGCCTTTCTACTGCCAGTAAACACTTTCCTTCACCGGTCGACCCACTGACTCTAATATTTAACACTTCTTCAGCAAAATATCTATTACACTAATTATTTAAATATTCGGTAAATTAACTTGAAATACACAACACTGAAGTCACACGAGATACAAGAACCTTATTGAGCAAAAGTCCTTTTTATAATACAAAACACCCCCCTCATTTATTCCCAGTTTAATGACATGTGGGGTCATAGGCCTGTTTTGGCAAGTTAATATTCGATAATCGAAATATTGAACAAATTATTCTAATTACATTTAATATCGATATTTTATAGTATTAATATTTTAATAAAACCTAACACATGGTAGTCGTGCCATAACTAGTAATGTAAATTTTATATACCCACAAGAGCTATTAATTTCTTTGAAATAAAAAGTAGCCTATATGTTACTCCATGTCATAAAGTTGATCGAGTAACAAACATTAGAACATCTAAACATACAAACTTTGATTGATAGAATATTAGGAAGATAATCACATTTTTTTTCAAATTTTACTCATATAACGGTTGTTTTAATATCGACACTAAGACAAAAGACTAAGGCTATGTTTCCACCACAGATGTGAGGGTAGCGAGAGATGTGTTTATTAAGAACCAAAGGAATCTTCGTTTACTACCTCGTTCAGAGTGTGTCAAGATGAAGCAATTCTATTGGATCTTAACATACACATCCCTCGCTAAACGTCCACAGTCATCTTTGGTGGAAACGCAGCCTAAAAAGGATTTAAATGACATACCACAATTTATTATGATTTTTTAATTATTGACCAAAAACATTTTTTGTAATGCAATGAATAATTATACTATCCAACGAGTACAACCGTAAGTTTAAGTAACCGAAAAGGTTTTTATATGGAAAGTGAGTTCTACTGTACTATTTTTTATTTTTATTTTATCTTCATCACATTACTTGACTACCACTAGTCATATAACTACATCTTTTTTGGATATCATAAGTTATTAATAAATTAAAATGTATTTAAATGGAAAGATTTAAAATGAAGTAAATAATTTAGCTTAGAATAATTTAGCGCGCAAATCTCAGCGTTGGTGGGTAACTGGGTACGTAAATCCGAGGGTGGAGGTGGTTAAAAGGCAATAAACTAAATGAACATGGGTTACGAAGGATACTCGACTCAAGCCTCGAGCCGCTTGACTAATGTGTATGTACTTTTTCTTACTTGTGTTAACTGAAACGATGTATTTTTATTGTTTGTAGAAACTTATTTTTGTAGTCTCTCTCTACAATATTTCTAGATCTCTATGCCTATAAATCTGTGACTCTTGTATAATATAATTACATTTATTCGCTTTTTTTGCAGGAGACAACAAATGGCTGATTCTTACGAAGAGAACGTACAGCAGAACTAAAATTTATAAATTGTTCCACAGATTTCCGATTAGAGACCTTTTGATTTATTAATCGTCTCGGTTAATGGAAAATTGACCGGAAAATGTGTTAGTTGAAATGTGTTAGTTGTTAGTTGAATTAGTAGTATTCTTGGAATCAGCACATTCTTGCCTTAGAACTATACAAGTGAAGGTCGATTTATCAATTCTATTAATATTTTTGAGATTTTCCTAACTATTTTTACTCTCCCTCACTGACTTTTGTTGTTGTTTCAAACTTTTCTTCAATGAAACCTTTGCCTGAAAATTAGAAACAGAAGTACTGCACGTAATATACAAAAAAAATTTTTTTATCTATTTATAGATATTAAGCTTAGATTTAAAGTTTAATCATGATTTTTCTATACTACTGGCTATATAGTAAGAGGAAAACCTGTATAAGAAGTATATAGTACAGATACAGAAACTTTTTTGCCACTTACGCAAAGCTTGAAGCAAACTATTTTAACTTCATAACTAAAGAAAAATCCTTAACTTTAACCAGTATAACTGTTTATCTAATAAGTACCCTCTATCCATTATAAAGCTTTGTTTTGGAATAAAATAACAGTCGGGTTTCACTAAAAGCAACCCTTGTACATTACCTGGAGGTAGAAGGGACGCCGTAATCATTTGTAAACTTTATAAAACTTTGTTAAATGTAATTTTTAACTTCGTAAATAATTACAGCTACTATGTTTGTACGAGTTACCTTTATAATATATTGTATGTGACTCGACTGTGGGGTGTCCTGTCTTAACAATTAATATCAAGGTCGAATTACTGATAGTTATGTCAAATTCCATAAACGTTACATTAGACAAGTTAATGTGGTTGTTATGTTTTCTTACATTTTCTAATTTTCCGCGCAACTTTCTTAATTTTTTCTAACATAAGAACCTTCTCCTTATAACACAAACAAAATATTTAAAAAAGTTTGCGAATTCAGTCCAGCCGTTCACACGCAATACCTTGACTAACGAAAACAGATATATTGAAGTATATGTTATGAAGTGATATTATTACTAGTTTATTTAAATGTTCGAAAACAAGGACGGGCAGTGACAGCGAGAGTTTTTGCAATCTAAAGATGTCTTGTAAACATTAATAAAAATAAATAAATAGGGAATTCAAAAATTAACCTCATCAGTTTATGATCTTAAAATGATTCTTGTATCTATCTTTGTTTTTAAGTATTTAGAAGAAAATTTATGTAATTGTAGATTTAATAAAAAATTCATTTATTCATACATACTTTAACTTTAATTCATAAATACTGAAGTAAAGTTAGGTGCATTTGAAATTCCTGATAGGATTTATAGTCCTAGAGATTCGATAGTTTGGTAATTAGTAAGTGTATGAGTGAGATTTGCTTTGTATTACTTGTGTGAAGTACAAATTGATTGTTACACGAACAAATCCACTGTAAAACACATTCCCGCATAATACTATTATAATGTATAATAATAAAGGGATTCTGTATGACATATAAAATTTCTCTACCCTTACACTACACTATGATAATCATATATATACTATGAATCTACTCGTCAAACTGTTGCGGAACGATCAATTGTTATCAAGAGTATTACGTAGCACAGTGTTGTTTAGTTTCACTTTCTTTTTACTCAATTAACCAACAGAAAAAGTGTATTCTTATCACGTACCGCACGAGGAATTTATTCTTCTAAGTTGAGGATATAAAAGCCATCGTGCGAATGAGGCTTTAAATAATTAAACGAATGAATTAGAGAGGAGAGGGAGTTGATAACGGGAGTATTTATTGTTTAAACAAATTAGTGAATTCAGTTTGGGTAGTTAATTATTGTCGTTTGTGTAAAACAAAGCAAATCATTTAAGCCTAAAGCCGAATTTATAGTTAAATGTAAATATCAGACTTGCTGACTTAAATATTTGTAACAAAAATTGCAGCGATAACCCAGTTGAAGACCGATTTCGATCAATCATGTGTTATGTGATTTACATAATGAAATATCACTTGCTTTAAGGTGAAGAAAAAAATTGTGAGGAAACCTGCACTCCTGAGAGTTCTCCATAATGTTTTCACACTTGGTCATCACGGTGGACTATGGCTTTACTTCTCCACACTAAGGAGGAAATTCGGTTAAGCAGTGGTCCATTAAGAGGATGACTTCACAAATCACAACGTAACGCTAGCTACGACGCCATACAAATCTCATCGTAATACTGGAGCAACAAGGCTATATAAATTAAATTGTAACACTAGCAATGAGACTTTACAAATCACATCGTAACGCTAGCTATGACGCCATAGAAAAAACATCGTAATACTAGAGCATCGAGGCTATATAAATTAAATTGTAACACTAGCAATGAGACTTTACAAATCACATCGTAACGCTAGCTACGACGCCATACAAATAACATCGTAATACTGGAGCAACGAGGCTCTACAAATTAAATTGTAACACTAGCAATGAGACTTTACAAATCACATCGTAACGCTAGCTATGACGCCATAGAAAAAACATCGTAATACTAGAGCATCGAGGCTCTACAAATTAAATTGTAACACTAGCAATGAGACTTTACAAATCACATCGTAACGCTAGCTATGACGCCATAGAAAAAACATCGTAATACTAGAGCATCGAGGCTATATAAATTAAATTGTAACACTAGCAATGAGACTTTACAAATCACATCGTAACGCTAGCTACGACGCCATACAAATAACATCGTAATACTGGAGCAACGAGGCTCTACAAATTAAATTGTAACACTAGCAATGAGACTTTACAAATCACATCGTAACGCTAGCTATGACGCCATAGAAAAAACATCGTAATACTAGAGCATCGAGGCTCTACAAATTAAATTGTAACACTAGCAATGAGACTTTACAAATCACATCGTAACGCTAGCTACGACGCCATACAAATAACATCGTAATACTGGAGCAACAAGGCTATATAAATTAAATTGTGACACTAGCAATGAGACTTTACAAATCACATCGTAACGCTAGCTACGACGCCATACAAATAACATCGTAATACTAGAGCAACGAGGCTATATAAATTAAATTGTAACACTAGCAATGAGACTTTACAAATCACATCGTGACGCTAGCTACGACGCCATAGAAAAAACATCGTAATACTAGAGCAACAAGGCTATATAAATTAAATTGTAACACTAGCAATGAGACTTTACAAATCACATCGTAACGCTAGCTATGACGCCATAGAAAAAATCATCGTAATACTAGAGCATCGAGGCTCTACAAATTAAATTGTAACACTAGCAATGAGACTTTACAAATCACATCGTAACGCTAGCTACGACGCCATAGAAAAAACATCGTAATACTAAAGCATCGAGGCTCTACAAATTAAATTGTAACACTAGCAATGAGACTTTACAAATCACATCGTAACTCTAGCTACGACGCCATACAAATAACATCGTAATACTGGAGCAACAAGGCTATATAAATTAAATTGTGACACTAGCAATGAGACTTTACAAATCACATCGTAACGCTAGCTATGACGCCATAGAAAAAATCATCGTAATACTAGAGCATCGAGGCTCTACAAATTAAATTGTAACACTAGCAATGAGACTTTACAAATCACAGCGTAACGCTAGCTATGACGCCATAGAAAAAACATCGTAATACTAGAGCATCGAGGCTCTACAAATTAAATTGTAACACTAGCAATAAGACTTTACAAATCACATCGTAACGCTAGCTACGACGCCATACAAATAACATCGTAATACTGGAGCAACGAGGCTATATAAATTAAATTGTAACACTAGCAATGAGACTTTACAAATCACATCGTAACGCTAGCTACGACGCCATACAAATAACATCGTAATACTAGAGCAACGAGGCTATATAAATTAAATTGTAACACTAGCAATGAGACTTTACAAATCACATCGTGACGCTAGCTACGACGCCATACAAATAACATCGTAATACTAGAGCAACAAGGCTATATAAATTAAATTGTAACACTAGCAATGAGACTTTACAAATCACATCGTAACGCTAGCTATGACGCCATAGAAAAAATCATCGTAATACTAGAGCATCGAGGCTCTACAAATTAAATTGTAACACTAGCAATGAGACTTTACAAATCACATCGTAACGCTAGCTACGACGCCATACAAATAACATCGTAATACTGGAGCAACGAGGCTATATAAATTAAATTGTGACACTAGCAATGAGACTTTACAAATCACATCGTAACGCTAGCTATGACGCCATAGAAAAAATCATCGTAATACTAGAGCATCGAGGCTCTATAAATTAAATTGTAACACAAGCAATGAGACTTTACAAATCACATCGTAACGCTAGCTACGACGCCATACAAATAACATCGTAATACTGGAGCAACGAGGCTATATAAATTAAATTGTGACACTAGCAATGAGACTTTACAAATCACATCGTAACGCTAGCTATGACGCCATAGAAAAAATCATCGTAATACTAGAGCATCGAGGCTCTACAAATTAAATTGTAACACTAGCAATGAGACTTTACAAATCACATCGTAACGCTAGCTACGACGCCATACAAATAACATCGTAATACTAGAGCAACGAGGCTATATAAATTAAATTGTAAAACTAGCAATGAGACTTTACAAATCACATCGTAACGCTAGCTATGACGCCATAGAAAAAATCATCGTTATACTAGAGCATCGAGGCTCTACAAATTAAATTGTAACACTAGCAATGAGACTTTACAAATCACATCGTAACGCTAGCTACGACGCCATACAAATAACATCGTAATACTGGAGCAACGAGGCTATATAAATTAAATTGTAACACTAGCAATGAGACTTTACAAATCACATCGTAACGCTAGCTACGACGCCATACAAATAACATCGTAATACTAGAGCAACGAGGCTATATAAATTAAATTGTAACACTAGCAATGAGACTTTACAAATCACATCGTGACGCTAGCTACGACGTCATACAAATAACATCGTAATACTAGAGCAACAAGGCTATATAAATTAAATTGTAACACTAGCAATGAGACTTTACAAATCACATCGTAACGCTAGCTATGACGCCATAGAAAAAATCATCGTAATACTAGAGCATCGAGGCTCTACAAATTAAATTGTAACACTAGCAATGAGACTTTACAAATCACATCGTAACGCTAGCTACGACGCCATACAAATAACATCGTAATACTAGAGCAACGAGGCTATATAAATTAAATTGTAACACTAGCAATGAGAGTTCACAAATCACATCGTAACGCTAGCTATGACGCCAAAAAAAAATCATCGTAATACTAGAGCATCGAGGCTCTACAAATTAAATTGTAACACAAGCAATGAGACTTTACAAATCACATCGTAACGCTAGCTACGACGCCATACAAATAACATCGTAATACTGGAGCAACGAGGCTATATAAATTAAATTGTGACACTAGCAATGAGACTTTACAAATCACATCGTAACGCTAGCTATGACGCCATAGAAAAAATCATCGTAATACTAGAGCATCGAGGCTCTACAAATTAAATTGTAACACTAGCAATGAGACTTTACAAATCACATCGTAACGCTAGCTATGACGCCATAGAAAAAACATCGTAATACTAGAGCATCGAGGCTCTACAAATTAAATTGTAACACTAGCAATGAGACTTTACAAATCACATCGTAACGCTAGCTACGACGCCATACAAATAACATCGTAATACTGGAGCAACAAGGCTATATAAATTAAATTGTGACACTAGCAATGAGACTTTACAAATCACATCGTAACGCTAGCTACGACGCCATACAAATAACATCGTAATACTAGAGCAACGAGGCTATATAAATTAAATTGTAAAACTAGCAATGAGACTTTACAAATCACATCGTAACGCTAGCTATGACGCCATAGAAAAAATCATCGTAATACTAGAGCATCGAGGCTCTACAAATTTAATTGTAACACTAGCAATGAGACTTTACAAATCACATCGTAACGCTAGCTACGACGCCATACAAATAACATCGTAATACTGGAGCAACGAGGCTATATAAATTAAATTGTAACACTAGCAATGAGACTTTACAAATCACATCGTAACGCTAGCTACGACGCCATACAAATAACATCGTAATACTAGAGCAACGAGGCTATATAAATTAAATTGTAACACTAGCAATGAGACTTTACAAATCACATCGTGACGCTAGCTACGACGCCATACAAATAACATCGTAATACTAGAGCAACAAGGCTATATAAATTAAATTGTAACACTAGCAATGAGACTTTACAAATCACATCGTAACGCTAGCTATGACGCCATAGAAAAAATCATCGTAATACTAGAGCATCGAGGCTCTACAAATTAAATTGTAACACTAGCAATGAGACTTTACAAATCACATCGTAACGCTAGCTACGACGCCATACAAATAACATCGTAATACTAGAGCAACGAGGCTATATAAATTAAATTGTAACACTAGCAATGAGACTTCACAAATCACATCGTAACGCTAGCTATGACGCCATAGAAAAAATCATCGTAATACTAGAGCATCGAGGCTCTACAAATTAAATTGTAACACAAGCAATGAGACTTTACAAATCACATCGTAACGCTAGCTACGACGCCATACAAATAACATCGTAATACTGGAGCAACGAGGCTATATAAATTAAATTGTGACACTAGCAATGAGACTTTACAAATCACATCGTAACGCTAGCTATGACGCCATAGAAAAAATCATCGTAATACTAGAGCATCGAGGCTCTACAAATTAAATTGTAACACTAGCAATGAGACTTTACAAATCACATCGTAACGCTAGCTATGACGCCATAGAAAAAACATCGTAATACTAGAGCATCGAGGCTCTACAAATTAAATTGTAACACTAGCAATGAGACTTTACAAATCACATCGTAACGCTAGCTACGACGCCATACAAATAACATCGTAATACTGGAGCAACAAGGCTATATAAATTAAATTGTGACACTAGCAATGAGACTTTACAAATCACATCGTAACGCTAGCTATGACGCCATAGAAAAAATCATCGTAATACTAGAGCATCGAGGCTCTACAAATTAAATTGTAACACTAGCAATGAGACTTTACAAATCACATCGTAACGCTAGCTATGACGCCATAGAAAAAACATCGTAATACTAGAGCATCGAGGCTCTACAAATTAAATTGTAACACTAGCAATAAGACTTTACAAATAACATCGTAACGCTAGCTACGACGCCATACAAATAACATCGTAATACTGGAGCAACGAGGCTATATAAATTAAATTGTAACACTAGCAATGAGACTTTACAAATCACATCGTAACGCTAGCTACGACGCCATACAAATAACATCGTAATACTAGAGCAACGAGGCTATATAAATTAAATTGTAACACTAGCAATGAGACTTTACAAATCACATCGTGACACTAGCTACGACGCCATACAAATAACATCGTAATACTAGAGCAACAAGGCTATATAAATTAAATTGTAACACTAGCAATGAGACTTTACAAATCACATCGTAACGCTAGCTATGACGCCATAGAAAAAATCATCGTAATACTAGAGCATCGAGGCTCTACAAATTAAATTGTAACACTAGCAATGAGACTTTACAAATCACATCGTAACGCTAGCTACGACGCCATACAAATAACATCGTAATACTAGAGCAACGAGGCTATATAAATTAAATTGTAACACTAGCAATGAGACTTCACAAATCACATCGTAACGCTAGCTATGACGCCATAGAAAAAATCATCGTAATACTAGAGCATCGAGGCTCTACAAATTAAATTGTAACACTAGCGTATTTGCTCAATGATGTCCAGCTTACAAATACCAAATACTATTTGGGTTTCTGTGATAGAAATAATATGCGAATATTGATGGTAGTGGAAAGTAACGTTTCTATCCTAAGAGAACTTCGCACCCAACAAAGACTTTTGTCGATTAAGCAAAATTCAATTATAAAATATTTGATCCCATCATTCACAAAAAAAGCTCATTGGAACAATTACTGGTACAAGGAAAAGTGGACCTAATTAAGTAATTTGCAAAGTGTTTTCTTACGGAATATACCGACATTGCTATGAATAGGACATTTTCACTGATCTACCCGATTATCCACTTCGCCAGAAAAAGGAACATCTAACGCCTGAACGCTACACGCTACACTACAAATAATTACTGTCAAGTTGTGTTAAACTACAGTACCGACTAGACATAGTAATAAACTTAACATCACTATAAATAACTTGGTAGATCAAAATTCGCAGACGCCATAAAAAGTGAGACATTACGGAGCAGTGAGCAACTGAGCAGTTCTGACGACTATTAAGCTTTCAGATATTGCATTCCGACTCGTAAAGAAATTAACAGAAATTCCTAATATGGTAGAACCTTTAGTCGTTAAGCGTTTTATAGAAAAAGAATGCCCTCGATGCCCTTAGGTGATAATAAGATTGAGTAATATCGTATGTTATATTACAACTCAGTATACATGAGTTTTCACAAATTTTTTATACATTTTTCTATTTATACTACTTTTAGTCATTTTAACGAACATTCAAATCTATTTTCTAGTTCTGTGTTTTATTTTCAATAATATAAATGTTTAACATCCTTAGTAAATGTATTAGTTGTTTGAAAACTACTTACGTTAGGACTTATCTGATAGAATATTTTTAATAAAAAATTATCCTACCTGGAGATTAAAAGATCTGTGTATATCATATACTCAGGATTTTTTCAGAATCAATTTTACATCGGTTGGCATTTAAAAAGTGAAATTAAGCACTATTAATAATATTACTAGTTTTAGTTTAGAGGTATTTTCCTTAAAATAAGTGAAATAAAAATGAGAAGAGAGAAAGTAGATTTAATTGAAATGCGAAATAACTCTAGAATGAAATTGAAAAAAGCGTAACATAATATTCAACGATCTCTTAACTTTATCTTCAGTAGTTCAGAGACATTTATCCAGTTTTATTGCTTGTAACTTGAAACTTAAGCTGCACCTTAAAACAGTTGCACGTACGGACCGAACTGCTTCACGAATTGTTCTTAGGATGACTAATATTTACAGAATTTTATATTGTTACCTGAATAACCTGGCAACACTAGCTTATTACATGAATACAGGACAATTGTGAATATTCTCCGTACCTAACCTTTTCAAACAACGGTCCGTCTTACTAATATCATAAATGTGAAAGTTTGTATGATTGGATATTTGGATGTTTGTTACTCAATCACGTAAAAACAGCTTAACGGATTTCATTGAAATTTGGCAAACAGATACTTTATAACCTAGATTAATCACTTTTTATCCCAGAAAAATTCAGAGTTCCCGCAGGATACTATTAAAATGTTTACTGTCTGAAAATTTTTATTTAGTGTTAGAAACACATCATTTTATGTAATGGCAAGTATACCGACGCGTAGACAATATATAACCGTTAGTGCTATAGGTTAGAGTTAGTCTCTCTGGTGTTGTCGCGCAGTGTACATGCAAGTTAGTGTTATTGTGTAGTGTTAGACCTCCGTTATCGAGGAACACGTAAATAATGTACTTTATTATTTTAATATTCAGGTCGAGCGGTGCATAGTAGACGTCTTTAAACCTGCTCCTGGGTCTCAAGCCCCAGGCACTGCCGGCTTTTATCTAGATTATGTTAGTGTTGTCGTTTGAGTTTTACTGCGCAGTATCCTTAGATTTAGCAACAATTTTCAATTACACCCATGCGAAGCTGGGCAGCTAGAATAGTAGTTACATAATTCAGATACAAAAATTGTTTCTGCCACGTATAAACTTTTCTGGTCTTGTGTGTTGAGCGTATGTAATATAAATGGCATTTAAATAGTTTAAGATAGTGTAAATTAGGTTAGGTATTTGGAAATAAAATATTCACGAAGTCAAAATTTGTCTAATTTCCGACATAATGTTCGTAAATTTATAAATTCAGTATTGACAGGATTTTCATGCTTTTAAAAGTTAGAAAAGCAAACAAAGTTAGCAAAACATTTAACGAGATGTTATCTCTGTGAGGAACAATTAAAACACAGATTTCTGATATTGTTATCTCCGTAATCTGTGGAAGTGAATAAGTTTGAAACGTAATTAAAACTAAAATGTTGATATTACAACAACTTGTGAACAAGACTGAAGTAGTTTGTGTCAGCGATAAACGTTTTAACAAAACTTAAAACTGCTCCTGAAACTAATCTGAAGTAACGTCTCTCTGCGCTCAGATAAAAACTATTATTTTTTTCTGAGCCAGAAACTATTTTAATTAATTCTCGGATAAACATAGTAAATATTATATCTGATATTTTTTGTATTTAACAAGAGTGGCAAATTTTGTTAGGATTACTTAACTTTTAGTGATCTTAATGTATGTTAATAACACCGTTAAAAACTATTAAAATAATAAAAATAAATTAAAATGCTAAATAATAGGTTTTAGAGTTCCGTACGTAAAGGGAAAAAAATATAACCCTTGTAGGAGGAATAGTTGTCTGTAGGAGACAGACAACTTTTCTCAGAAATTTTATTTTTTTATTTTATTAAAGAAATATGTTAAATTATCAATTAAAAATTAATATCAAATCGGTTTACTGTGATCCCCTAAGCTTACAACAACCAGCTATAAAACAAAATATGGTCGTTTATGTCGTTACTTGAAAACCTACCTGTATAGTACTGTTCGGTATCTAGAATAAGGTCTTTAGGTCATTAAGGTAATAATCCAAAACTCCTTATATAAAAAGATTTCTTGCAAATAATAAAATAACTGTGGCTTATGTTGTTGTATAGGTGACAACAATTTTCCAACGACAAAATTAAATTTGTTTCTCAAATCGAATTGTACGGAACTCTAGATGCGCGAGTCCGATTCGCAATTGACCGAGTTTTACAAACTAGATAAATGAATCATTTTTAGATTCATAGTTTTAATGCATTAAATAAACAAAATAGTACTTATTAACATGAAAATTAAAATTGTCTAACAACATAGTCCATTTATGATATCTATGTTCCGGATGATGAGCTGGTAACATTATTTTGTGATATTGGTATGGAATCCGGCCATAGTGTTACTCGTGCGTTTTCTTTATGTCGTGGAGAAGCTAAGCCTTCAGTAATTTTACACTTGTTACTCAGTTAATATGGTGACAAAAAGACAGAATGATGGCATCGCCTACGGCTGTCACGCTATCAAACAGATGAGTTTACTTTGAAGCACATCTGCTTACATTGCTCATTGGCTCGCAAAACCAATGTACTTCATAAATACACCTAACCATATACTTAGAATATCGGGATTTACTTCTGTTTAGTGAATTTATTACGCATATATATTTCGGCGGGTTTAGCGAACCCTGAGCAAGAGCCCCGAGTCTACTGGATCCGTAGCATTAATGTGAGAGGGAGGAGGTAAGTCTGGCCCACCACCAGATGCGATGACCAGAATGCGTCTATAACACTTGGCGGTCGGATTCGCTTGCTGGTCGCACAAGCCAGTCGGGGAACAGATCCCCTACCACCAAGGGGGTGCTGGGTTACTCGGCTCTCACGAGATGCTCTCCCAACGGCAGAGGGGAATAGTATTCTTACCCGTCCCCTCACTGTTTCAAGTGAACAGTCAATAAGTCTAAGAATGTAAAACGTTTGAGTATAACTCTCAAAATTGTCACTTGAATATTTACGTCGGTCGTCTGGAGCGGAAGAAAACCCGGAATATTTCCTATATATGTATTTTCTTGATTCCACGTGTTCTTTAAATTATGCCTTAAAATCAAGGGGGATGCGCCTAGCACTTAGTTGTTTGTTTGTTTTTTTGGCGCTAAGACTAGCGATGATTTCCTGCGATCCTGTGCCAGCGTCGTGCAATTCTCTCGACGCTGGCAATATCAGGGAATGCTAAAAAATATTGTGTCAACAATGTTTTTTGGTTTTATTTAATGGTTTATTGTAAAAATACCTTCATATACAAGAAAATTTAGAAGCTCCGTTACGATACGTTCACGGCAGTCTGGTTTGTGATTTCGTGGAGCAAGTATAAAGTTATCACAGTGACATATAAATTACTGAAGTGCTACTTTTATGAAGTCTTCGATATATTAATTTTCTTAGACGTCAAGTAGTGTAAGAGTTTTTGCGATCTAAAAAGTTCTTGTATCTTTTCACTAGGTCTCAAGCTTCAAGCTCTTTTCAGGTTATCGATATTTATTAATATCGCTCTTATAAAAAATGTGTGAAGGAAAGGACAAACTAAGAAACAATTTGAAACTATATTTCTAGAGATGTTAATATAAACATTGTTCGCCTTTATAATCAGGTAATTAAGATGTCCGAGATCCTGTCTCATATCTCGCTAATGAAGATTTGTTAGGGAGAGATTCACTTAAACTTTACAGCAAAAATCTCACTTCCTCCCCGAATGAAATATACCGCGCTATTTATTTTCATTTGCATCATTTATTTTTTTAATAAAAAATCTTCTATTGTTTAATATTCTTTATTTGGTTAAGAGACAAAAATTTTGTTAATATGTAATTGATTCATTAAGCTCTTCTACTACTTTCTCCTAAACTAAAATATTATATTTATTTTATTTTTTCAATAAAACTTAATGTTTTTTTTTTAATTTTACAATATTTCAAAGTTTTTTAAAACTTACCTGTTATTTTTTTAAATTATTTTTGACTTATAATACTGTTAATAAACAAGAGGGAAAACGAATAACCAATATCAAACACTTACCCTAAACATTAGTAATGGAGATTCAGCATGACGATGCCAAACCACAGCACAGCCATGATGGTCACCAGGCGAGCTCTGTTTGACAACTGGCTCAAGTTTATCGGAACAGAGGTATATAACGAAATAACCCGCGATTATAGCTATTAATGGTGTTGCAAAGTTACAAAAGAATCAAAATGTTTAGTTTTTAAAATGTGATAAAAGTAGATTTTTTTTTGTATGTTGGCAGTACGTATCCCTTACCAAGCAACTATTTAAATTTAAAAATTATTATTTAAAAATATAAATTAAATTTAAAAAAATATTTATTTCCAACATAACCTTATATTTTAGCATTAGGTAATGACGCTAGCAACACTGGTGAACAACATTTGATTAGCAAAATATCTATTACTTTCATTTAAAAATATCTCAAAATTTATAACCTTTGTTTTAATAGACCTAGGGTAGCTTTAAAAGTATTTTCGTAATCATATTGACGATCACGTGTGTCTTTGGTTTGGTCTGCCCAAGAAATGCGTGGTTTCCTCTTTATTACACGTTTGTATTAACACATTATATATACAATTAATTGGTCAACTTTCTATAAGTAAAGCATCATGAAAATCAAATCAAAGCATGCAATCTTCTAAACTATTGGTTCCGTTAATTTCATCCTTCTCCCAATATTTTCCTCTCAATAATAAGAGTATTACGTATCATGTTATTAGATTTCCGCAGAAATTTTCCTATTACTTCAGCTATGACCCTCAGAAAATTTTTCCATCAGGAAAAACCGGATAATATAAGTAAAATGGCGATCAATCTATATAAAAATAAATAATAATGTATATATAACCTGGTATAAAAGTAAATTATTTATATTAGAAGTTAGCGCGTTATCACATCACCAAAAAGCGAAGGTGATTTGCATCGAAATTGAAAATTTGAGAATTTGCATAAACTGGCGGTGGCCGAGCTACGTCTTACTTGGCCCACTGTTGTATTGTATATAACTTGCTTATATTTTACTGTAAATAACAAACAATATAATATACAAACAATATAATATACAAACTAACATATATAATATTTCGATTAAACCAAAAACACGTTTTGTAATAAAAGTCATATTAAAACATATGCATTTAGCTTAGTTGAAGGGATTAAGGAATACCAGTAGTATGTATACTATGTATATGTATATGACATCTAGGTATAATTTTAAAATAAACAGTCCAGCATCCAACATGATTATTTTCATCACCAAGTATAATTTTTTTTCAAACAAACTTTTACTTTGCTCTAAACAAGCGATTTTTCCATCTGTCTTCTCAAACACTTAAAATAACATTTTACTGAGTTATTTAAAATGTTTAAAACATTAGTCTTAATGATGATATTAAACTATACTCAGTATTTTAAAAGACGATTTTTAAATTCAGATAAATTAAATAAATTAAAGATTCAGAATAAAACATTGAGTGTAACAAAAAAATGTCGTGATAAATGGATCTTGGTTTTTAGTATATAGATTGTAGAGGATAGGATAACATATATTTTTTTAGTACCAGATCTGACTAACCTAACATTTAAAAACTATACTGTCTGTTAATGTATACTTTTGCGTTATTACGGAGCTACGGATTGATGTCATTTTTTAAGTAAAGATAGCTAATGGGTCTGTATAATTTGATACTTTTTATCCCGAAAAAAGTAGGAAATATTCGAATGATGAAACTGGCTCTAAAATCTGTGTATGTGTAAAATCTATTTATCTTAATAGTAACATTGGTGCACGTATTGTATTGTGAAGAGTAAAGTATGACAATGAAATACTCGTAGAGCTCGTTTGTGAGCTGTGACTCGACTCGACTCAGCTCAGCTCAGGGTATTGTTGGTATTCAATGCCACTTAGCTTACTTACTTACCACTTGGAACAACTCACTACGAGATCTATACATTAAAAGAAACATTTCTTTTTCCTTTTGTTTCCATGCTCACAACTCTTCACGTACATAGATTAACACTCATCATTGATTTTATTTGAACTCATTTTTAGAGTTCCCTACCTTCCCTACCTAGGAAAAAAGACCCTTATAGGATCACTTCATTGTCTATCTGTCTCTCTGTCAAGACCATTTTTCTCAGGATTGCGTGGAGGCATCAAGTTGAAATTAACCTTATATATTCAAGCCTTTTTTTTTTTTTTTTTTTGTTTTCGCGGAGGAATGCATTTACGCATACCCGACCAGCCCTGTGGGGGCTAGTCAGGTTATGTGGGACTCGCCAGCAGAGAGGCCGTCCTACCCACTAAACCTCCGCGGTTACCCTCTCCATCATATTGAGACGCTGCAGGATCGCTTACGCATTCTACTGCAGACGTCTCGATGGTCGACCCGCACTATAGAGGGCCTGCTAGCCTATTCGGGTTTGTCCCGAGTAACGGGGACCCCCTCGGTACCCCTGCATCGTGCGAGAGAAGAAGGTGGGCGTAACGACGCCGCCTTCTGCCTGGTCGACTTCTACGGATCGGTTCCGAGGAGGCATCTGCCTCCCGGACCCGCTCCGCGGCCTCCTTCAGTGACATCACAGACTCACAGAAGGAGGCGACTGCCAACCAACCTGCCTTGTTTTTGAGCATAGCCCTGACCACACTCGGTAAAGACAGGTCGTCACCTATTGATGACACCAGTGCATGGCGTTGGGGACCCCAGGCAGCGCACTCGGCCAAGGTATGGTGCGATGTGTCTATAGCCGCCCCACACTCATGACAAGCCGGCGTCGGCTCCCTCCGTGCAATTCGATACAAATACCCCCCGAAACAACCGTGTCCGGTGAGCATTTGCGTCAGCCGAAACGTGAGGACGCCGTGCAGCCTGCCAACCCAGCGAGCAAGGTGCGGACGAACTGCCTCCACGGTCGCTAGGCCAGCTGAGGGTGACCCAAGGTCTTCCTCCCATCGTCGCACCAGGGCTCGCTGAGCTTGAGCCCTGATACGAGCCACCGCCTCCCTAGGGAGGATGTCTCCACTCGCTTGTCGGCTCAACCGGAAGCGATATACCTCCGCGAGTACCTCCGCCTGGAGTTCCCAGGGGGGATCTCCCGCGAGTAATGTTGCCGCCGTCCAAGACACCGTACGGTAGCCCCGTATAGCTCTCGCCGCCAGGACCCTCTGTGTTCTACGCAGCAGAGCTTTGCTGCGCGCGGTGAGAGTGTCCACCCACACGGGCGCTCCGTACAGCGCCATACTCCGCACTATGCCGGAATATAACCGCCTGCATGGTGAGCCCGGGCCACCGACATTCGGCAGCAGTCTTCCCAACGCGGCGGCAGTGCTAACGAGCCGGGGAGCGAGTTGGGCAAAGTGCGCCTCCATACGCCATCTCCCGTCCAGGGTAAGGCCCAGGTACTTCATCTGGGCCTTGACCTCCACTTCCACACCCTGGACGGTAATCCGCGCCCTTCGTGGGGGGCCCCTGCGTGGGCCATGAAATAGAAGGGCCTCCGTTTTAGCGATGGAGACCCTCAGGCCAAGCATAATAATACGGTCCACGACGAGCGAGGTCCCCACCTCTGCCAAGCGTGCCGCCTCCTGGTAGGCTCCCCCCCTCGCAGTAACGAGGGTATCGTCTGCATAGCAGGTGACCCCCATGCCGGAAAGGAGAGGCGTCCGCAGGAGCCAGTCGAATCCAATGTTCCACAAGATCGGTCCAAGGACCGAACCCTGTGGGACACCGCATCCCACCTGGTGGCGGCAGAGCCGTCCCTCAGCCCCCTCCCATAGGACTTCTCTGTCCTGGAGGTACGCCTTCAAAAGCCTCTCGAGATAAAGTGGCACTCCATGATAGCGGAGTGCCTCAAACAACGTCTCAAAGGGTAGGCTATTAAAGGCGTTCGCCACGTCTAAGGAGACGGCCAATACAACGTCGCCCTTCTCAACCGCCTCGGTGGTCTGCCTCCTCAACCGAGTCAAGGCGTCGATAGTAGACCGACCCGCCCGAAACCCGTACTGCCTTTCAGAGAGGTCCGGCCCCACTTGTTCCAGATGATCAACGAGACGGGCAGCAAGGATCTTCTCGAAAAGTTTACCCGTCTCGTTGAGTAGCACGATCGGCCTGTACGCCGAAGAAGAGTTTAAGGGTCGACCAGCCTTCGGCAGGAGGACCAACCTTCCGTCTTTCCAGCACTTCGGAAACTGCTCGGTGGAAAGACACTTGTCAAATAGCCTCCGAAGCTGGTCCTTTAGATATTCCGAGGCAATATAAAGAACCCTGCCTGGTACACCGTCTGGCCCTGGGGCCGTCTTCTTGGCCCTCAAACGACTGAGGGCCAGCTCCATTTCCCCCTCTGTGACTGGGGGAGCAGCAACTTCCACCGCCTCTACGGTATGCGGCGTCATCCTGGGTGGAATATGCACAGTAGGGTGAGGGAATAGCTCTCCCACGAGCCGCGTGATGAGCTCCGGTGGCATAGACTCCATGACTGAGGGGCCGTAGGCGCATACTTTCTTCCGCGCCCCACGATACGGTCTCCCCCATGGATCCATGTCTAGCCCCTTGAGGAGCTCCTCTCTAGCACTGGCCTTCGCCTGGCTGATGGCCTTCTGCAGAGCTTTTCGAGATTCCCGGTATGCGCCCTGCAGCTCCTCCTCCGCTTCCAGGTATAGGCCAGTACGCCGCCTGCATCGGACGTACGCGCGCCGCGCCCTTATGCATGACGTTCGAAGGCTAGCGATCTCTGAAGACCACCAGTACACTTGGCGTCGGCGCGGCTTTCGACGCGCCCTCGGCATGGCCGCATCACACACCTGTTTAAAAGAAGTGTGAATATGACTAGCCAGCTCATCTACGCTGGCGCCCTCTCTCAATCCTACGGACACCCACCTTTGAACTATAGAGGCCTCCTTGGCCAGTTCCTTATCCAACTGACCAAGTGCCCATCGGGGGAAGTTGCAGGGTCCCCTCCTCGTTTCCACCGGACCGGGGTGGTTAGAGATCTCGAACCTAATATACAAATGATCCGAGAGCGTCTCCACCCACTCCTCTACTCTCCAGTTCGAGACCTGTCGCGCAACAGAGGGGTTGGCGAACGAGACGTCTACCACGGAACCCCCCTGATGTCGCACGCAGGTCTGAACAGAACCTCTATTTAGTAGGGAAAGTCCGGAGAGTAGGGCCCACTCCTCTACAGCCCTTCCCCTCGGATTTGTGGCGGGATTGCCCCAGGCCCTTGCCTTAGCGTTCAGATCGCCCAGGACTATTATTGGCCTTGGTGATCGCCTGAGGATCGCAGCCCTGACAGAGTCAAGGTATACCTCAAAGTCAGCCAGGGGGCGATTTGGGGAGAAATAGGTGCCAATCACTACAAACTCGCCCCATTCCGCCACAACATACCCCGATCCTCTCTCCAGCTCCAGCCTACTAGGAGACGCCCCGCGTCGACCAGAGCCTTCGCTGTCTCAATAGGACATGAAGCTCTCGCCATTCCAATGCCCCCAGGGCCAGAGTGTATTTCCCCGACCTTGACCGTCTCGACAGGGCAGTTTCCGGCACGTGATATGGCAGCTGCCAACTTAGCCGCCCCTACAGAATCGTCAAGGGCTGTGACTCGGATGTCTACCTTAGCAATTGGTCTATCGACCTTGGCTATCCCGTCTAAGGCAGACCGCAGCTTGGCGGCCAACAGTTCTGCACGTTCCGCAGAGTTCTCCTTCGAGAGCTCCAGAACTCTCGCTCCGGTAGCAGAGCGGCGAATCTTCATACCGCCCTCTATACCTATCTGCCCTAGGTCCACATCGCGCTCAGCCTGCTCGAGCACCTGTGCGTAGGTAATGCCATTGGCTGCAGCCTCTGGTTGCAGCGTCAAAACGACCGCTGCTGTGCGGGGAGCGGCTAGCTGTTGCTTTGGCTTTTTCTTCACAACACTTTTCGTTGCCAGGGCAGCGGGAGCTGGAGCAGGCAGAGATGTTGTGGGAGCCACCTTCTTCGGTTTTCTAGCGACCACCGACCAGGTCACTGCAGTAGAGCTCGAGCAGCTTGCACCACCAGACGAAGCTCTCGAAGCCACGGCAGCAGGAAGTGGTAAGACCGGGTACGGCCCTCCGATTTCCATAGAAACCGGAGTGACTACTGAGGTCCTGCGTATAGCCGCCTCGCGACTGTCAGACTTCTCAGCTGCCGCTGGAGATGCAGCCTGAGTCGCCTTCGGTATGTTTGCTCCTGCTTGGGATGCCTTACTTACAGCTCGTAATGGCGGTCTTAGCGTCTTGGCGGCAGCAAGTGGCGGACGCAACACTTTAGCCGGAAGCAGCCGCTCTTCAATACCGGCGAACCGGGCATCAATCATCATTCCCACCGAACTGACGATAGACGCCTTCAAAGATTCCAGCAACTCTGTTTCGGTGAGTAGAGGACTCTGCATTGGCACCGCAGATGACTCCTGTGCCTTCCTAGCCGCGTTACCGGACTTCTTCTCCTTCAAAGCAGCTACTTCTGCTTTTAACTCGCAAAATTCACGCCTATGCGCTTTTACTTCGCCCTTGAGGGCCTCGTTCTCCTTTCGGAGCCTGTTGTTATCTGCCCTCAAATTACGGGTTTCCCCCTCCTCGGTCCGGGTTGCAACTGCCTCCACCACCTCAGTCAGGGTCGCTGCCGCATCCTTTAACTTTTTAGCATACCCCCCCTTCAAATTAGTCGATTTATCTGCGACCTCCAAAATAACGGCCGCGAGTTGTCCCGCACCCGCACGCAACTCCTCTAGACCTAGCTGGCTTGGGTCTGTCACTTTCAAAATATTCAGGGACTCTAGTTCGTCCTCCGAAACTTCCACTTCCACACGTTTCTCCTTCCTGAACGCCCTACTCCTCAGACAGCGTTCAAATTCCTCTTCCCTCTCCTCCTCCTTTCTTTCCTTCAGTTGCGCTCTAGCGCTCGTCAATCCCGTACCACGCGCTGGTCTCCCGCGGCGAGTGGTATGGTACTTCAGCCCCACCCTACCTTCCGTTTCCGTCTCCGATCCTGAGAGTTCAAATGGCCTCTTAAAGCCAGAGGAGACATCTGACTCTAATCCACAGTCAGATTCCATGTCCACAACCCCTCAGGACGATCACAACGATCGCCGAACACAACAATACAACCAATCGAAAGGAAATATATATATATATAGAAAAGAAAACCCAAATTAAGTTGTATTAACAATAACAATAACAACGAACAACAAAACAGACAAAAACATTAGAAACAATAACAAACTAAAAAAAAAAAAAAAAAAAAAAAACAACAAATAGTCTCTCAGCGTAGCGAATAGTCAACGTTGTCGGATGTTATCCGATAGCATTAAGCGCAGGCAGTGATGAGCGTTCGCTAGACACGACCGTGTATTACAGACACTAATACCAATTCAATTCACGACCATATTCTGATATTAATTTTGTGAATTGACTGTATCAGATCGAGAATTAAAAAATACACTTTAGAATCTACAAAAAAATTTCAGATAAGGGGGTAAAATGGGGGTAGAAAGATTGAATGAGGGCAAAAATTCATCGAATCTTAAAATTTACTAACCATTTTTCAAAGTCTGTAAAGCTTCCATAGGCAACCAATGACTCCACAAGTTCGTCAGCATTTCAGACGGCTCAGGATCTGTATGACCAAGCACTGAGAACACAAAGTGTGAGCTGAAAGTCATCCGAAGAAGCTCTGTTATGTTCCTGATCGCCTGGTACCTGTTGTCTTCGTTACTTGAATATTGTGTTGCCACGATGTCTCCTGTCCATAGAACGAATTCAACGTTTTCTGAGTGTCGCGTACGCATGTACCTCAGCGCAGATTGTATGAGCTCTAGCGAACTGTCACACGAGTAGTCTCCGAGACGACCGAGTGCTCTATGGTGTCCAGAACTGCCACGTTCATCTGCTCTTCTACAATCTACGTCTTCTAGTATCGCCTTGTGCTGTGTACAGTGGATCGTAGTGGAAGTCTGTTATGTGCCAGAAGTAACGTCTCGCGTCCAGCCCGAATGTCTTATATATTCAAGCCTGCGGTTCCTTGCGGCTGTCAAAGTCAAACTTCTAAGTCCACGCATTGAAAAGATATGACCGTTAATGTGGTCACGCACAAAATTGTAAGGTACTTCCTGATGACCTAGATTCGTGTAATTAAGCATGGAGCAAGGTCTCAAAGCACAAGTAAAAAATAAAATTAAAAAACTCTCACATTTTGAGTCTCCCGAATTTCGGTGCCGTCCCCTCTCTTGCCGCGTTGCTCGCTGCGTTTCGTGGAGCCACACCGGCGCGTATTTTTTGTTTGAAATTTTTAATTTCGTATTATCTTTTGAATTTAATGTCCTATTTTAATAATTCAAAAAGTAATCAACAGGTATTGATCTTGTCCTGAATACGAAATAATTTATTTGCATAAGAATAATACAAAGGTGTAATGGAAAATGAAAATAATGGAAAACATGGCCTGATTTTGATAGGCATTTCTATCAAGTTTTAGAATGTAAGAAAGTAGTTATAGTGACATAACTACAATAGTTGGATATATGGTCTTGCGAAGGTTTTTGTAGATATTGATACGTTCTAGAATATTGTAGAACATTTTTTTGTTCTATCATCAATACTTTTACTACTACAATTTAAATTTAAATAAATTTATTCCAAGAAAGAAATATTTTATATTAAAAAAATGTACGTAAAAAGATTATTTCGTAAAACATAAATTCCATTAATTAATTTATTATATTTTAAATTTTTGGACAGGTCAATAAGTTTTAAATAATGGCACCTCTTCCACATACTCAAATTTTCTAACCTTAACGCTAATTAAGGTTTAAATCTGAACCGAAGATATGTTACATAAGTAACACATATTCGGATCTTAGTAAAATCGCATTCAAATCTCAATCGACTTGAAAATTATTTAAATGTAATTATTTTTTACTGCATTTATTCAGTCAATTGTTTTTTTTGTAAATATTTTATAATTTTTTCTTATATTAAACATCCCACATTACTACTTTTGATGATATAACTACTATAGACTCGCATATGAAAATCAAATTTTCATAGTGTTGGTCAATAAAGGTATTGAAATTGTACGGAACCCTCAGTGCGCAAGTTCCACACTCGCACTTGACCGAATTTTTAAAATTTGTTTGTGCTTAATTGAGTTGCCAGTTTATAGTGTAAAAATAAAAAGTTAACTTCAGTAAAAGAGCTGGTAGCTCCACTATGCAATTAACAACTTCTAGTGAAACTTTATTAAAGAACTCGACGCTTTCAAGTTTTGTAAAAACTAAATCTGTTGATGAGTATCTTTTTCTTTCTGTTTTTGTAATCACTTAATTTATTTAGTCTTTGTTGAGGTAAAATAAAGCTTTATTATTAAACAGATTTATAATCTTAAATTTCTAAGTGAGTGCAATCAAAAGTTACGGTCCTTTATGTCTGTTGACTTAGAATAATAAAATTTGGTAAGAAACAATAAAAAAGAAATATAAAATTCAAAGCTCCAAAATACGCGTCAAAAAAAAACTTTTATTTGATTAAAATTTATCCTAAATGCCAATCCTGTACAATCCGTTTATTCGTCTTATTTGTTGAATTAAATGATTTTAAGCTTGAGTTCAGTTCAAACCTGAATAAGCTTAAAGCTGCAAGCAAAGCTAACAAGTTAACAACTTCTACATACGGATTAGAGTTTACTCGCTCAATCACACAAACACACATACGGTAGACAAACTAAACAACTCTATAACTCGATAAGCTCCTGTTTACGCGTTTAAATAAAATATTACATAGAAAATGTTTAGGTATGCTGATAGACAATCATCACATTCAAGACTGCATTTCCGCCAGAGATGGACGAGAATGCGTTGCGAGGAATGTATTCAGCTCGCCTCGCTCAGAGTATGTCAAATGAAGAGATTCTTTTAAACATCCTCGCACATCTCGTGGAAACGCAGTCTAAGTGTCTCCTAAAGGAGATCCAGCTCTGATTTTAGTCACTCTGAACACACTTCGGAACATACTTTAGTCACTCTGAAAGTGGTATATTATTCTCTATCTATAGTCTCTTGAAGCTGTGAAAAACAATTTCTAAGTGCAAGGAATCAATAAATATGGCCATTTATACTGAAGTGGTCACAAGTTTGTAATATTCGAATGTGATTTAATTAATATTTGAATATGTTATACCTCCCCTCGATGCTGATAATAAATATTTTTACCCTTTTTAACTACGGCTACGATTTTAAGTTTATAAAATTGGTCATTATAGTCGAAGCGGAGGGTGGTTGCGTAATGAAGCCGAGAACTTAGCACACTTGTATCATAATGTAGTATTTATAAACTAATTGATAGTTTGTAAATGCTTCTTGTCTTAGAAAATGTATGTATATTTGGTGAATTACTTGTATAAATTATTTCTAAAAATTATGTGCTACATAGATAATAAAGAAATATTCTCCGAAGGTCAATGGCATAGTTTAGTAATTTGAAATGAAAGCTTTCTGAAACAGTTTATTATATAGTACTAGAATATTGAAAACAATATTAATTGGAATAAGCATACATTAACATGGCTATTGTATGATGTTATCGGTAGGTTCGTTACACAGGTGCTGCTGTGTGCTGGAATTACCAGAACAATTTGCTCGCATTAGCTTGTATCTGTAATGATGCTAATTAATAATGCCCGTGTTATTGCCGACTTAGAACTAATTGAAATTTAAGCTGTACTATGCCATGTTAATAATAATTACAGTTAAGACTTAAGTCACTATCAACCTCCCTTTGTTTCTCCGTTTATTTCTTCTAAAGCATCAGGCGGATTTTGTTGCAATTTTTAACAATAGATAAGTTTCAGTTATTGTACACAAAATCGCTAGACGAAGTGCAAATCTGAATCCTTGTGCCACTTGAAAACTTTCTTGAGAAAATCCATCAGCTATGTCATTTTAGACTAATCTCAAAATAAAAGACCCGTTTTGACATTTGTCTACATGACTTAACTAGTGATTTAACTATACGAATCGGTACTCGATACTCACGATAAATCGATTCAAGCTTGCATGAGTATTTGATCGATTTGAATAATACGTATTGTAAAGTACATTGAATTAAAGTTCTTTTAAAAATTTAACTGAATGTGGCACTTTTGAGCAAGATGCCTTGGTATCGTCCATCCACAACTGAGGCACGGTATGATTCGAGTTCAGTCAAATCTCATAATTTTCAGTAAAGATCACTACACAGCTGGAGAAATTCAGTAATTTATTAGTCTAAGCACAAGTATAAATAATCGGCCAAGTGCGAGTCAGTCTTAAAAAATATTTTGATTGCTTTAGTTTTTTCCTTTACCGATTATTAATAGTCTGTGGACAATATGAAAAAATCATTATGCACAGCACTTAAGCGATTGGGCGGTACCCATCTATTTCAGAACTTTTCGATCGGTAAAAAATAGAGAACTTCATGGGCGTGAACTGTAAAAACGGGCCTTTTATTTTGTGATAAGTTTAACCTCAAAATTTCGTGAAATTAAATAAATTCTAAACTAACCCAAACCCATCTAATTCCATAGCTAAAAGTTTTCATTAGATAAGTTTGCCATGGCTAATGCAATCGAGACCTTTAGAAAAGTATCTTTGTTACATCAAAGACATTACGTTGTCTAACTCTACTACCAGTGTTGTCATTAAGGAGACTGAATTCGATATTATCTACATATCAATTATATTATCGTTCTCTTTATTTTTCCCGACAGTAAAATATCTTCTATGAAATATTATTCTCAGTATCCCTAGGAAAACCTTTTATTTAAATAATATATAATCTGTGCACACACTCTAACCCCAGGTAATTAGCACCATTTAGAGTCACATCGTTTGTTAATGAATATTTATGAGCACCACAGCGACCGGAGCTTTAAAGTTGCAAAAAAAGTTTAGTATTTCAACAGCTTATAGTAATTACTTATAGGATAAAAGGTAATTTATATTTATTATTTTTTACTAATTGCACTGTAATGAAACAAAAGACGAGACACTACTACTAAGACTGTGCTCTCCGTCCTTCCGTTTGTCTGTCACCAGGCTATATCTCATAAATGATAGCTAGACAATTAAAATTTTCACAAATGATGTATTTCTGTTACCCCTATAACAACAATTACTAAAAACAGAATAAAGTAAATATTTAAGGGGGGCTCCCATACAACAAACGTGTACAAGTATCTTATGGGTTTCAATGCAATAATAGATACATTTTAGCTAGAAAAATGAATAAATTCTATTAGAGAATATCAGAAAAGATTGTCGTTATTGCGCTAGATTATTTATAAATAGCAATATGTATAAAAAGAGCAAAATATATTAAGATTTTAAAAAGATAGATTATATCTACTAATCACTAAACAGGTTTAATACAAGGTGGGTTCCTAGTTCCTTATCAATTCCACATTAAGTAGGAATTTCAAAATGTATACCCTATACGTAAGAAGTAGTCTTCACGACATTTCTAGAACTGAGCAACGACGACACAAACAATTTCATGGAAAGAAAGCTACACTATTCCGAAATAACATAAATATTTAAAAGTATTTCCTTTTTGGTGCAATCCCCCATAGATATAATTTCATTATATTATGTAGGTCGAATCAGTATATCCATTTTGATTCGAAAATCCGTCGCAATGATTTAAACGCTATAATTATATTTAATGTTTATTCTCTGATGCCGCAAACGTTAAAGAGGGGTGGGAATAAAATTAATTTACTTAAATGATGCTTCCAACGATGTTTAAAAGAGTGAAAACTGAAACGTTTTGTACTCAACCAACAGTTACGTAGGTAAACGTTTTCTGAATAATTAGACAATTTCATTATGAAGTTGAATATTCACTGTATCTAAACTAGTGAACTACTATTATAATATTGGCAATATAGCAGCCATTTGTTTAAAAATATTTTATGTTTTTTTTTTATTTTTATGTAACTAGGTCGGCAAACTAGGTAAGCGATTACCGGAGCCTATAGACGTCTGCAACACCAGAAGCATCGCAAGCGCGTTGCCGACCCTATCCCCAATTCCCCCCAGGAGCTCTGGTCACCTTACTCACCAACAGGAGCACAACACTGCTTTAGAGTAGTGTTATTTAGCTGTGATCTTCTGTAAAGTCGAGGTACTACCCCAGTCGGGCTGCTGACATATATATGACTATAATATTTATTTCTTAGGTGACAGAGTTTACTTGCTGAAAGCTTAGATCTTTATCAATGAAATTAATTTTAAAAACTAAGTAGCATCAAAGATATACAATTTAGCAAATAATACCAAACACATCAATTAATCCTTCATAATCCCAGCATCACTACACTACGCATTAACGCAGTCCCATTGGTTAAAGGGCGACATCTTTTTGACAACCTGGAGTCTTTCGGAACAGAGGTTATATACTGTCTGTGAATATAATTAAAGGAACTACCCGCAAACGTAGTTATAAACGGTGTTGCTAACTACTATATAAATAAAATTACTAATTTTATCTATTTGTAATTCCTACAAAATGGTAACTTTCTTAATATTCGGTTATTTTATGAAATTATTTAGCATTTATGCAACTATTGATAATATACGTATAATATGTAGTATATTTGTCTAGCAAGATAATGTGTTAAGTTAAAGTACAGTTTATGTTACACAGTTTAAGTGCCGGATAGCATTTCAAAACAAAACTAAAACTATTTAAAACGACGATTCCCAGGCGTATAACCAGGACAAATATATACGAGTGAACGCATAGTTTATAATATTTTATTATGGTTTTTATTATATTATCTAGGGAGAATATTCGTTATAGACCATAAGGTCATCACTTTTTCATAAAAAGTGGTTATTTATGACTACACCATGATAAATGGTCTTTATCGTTATTTGATACCAAGAACTACCAAAACTGCCGAATAAAAGTTCCTATAAATGTAGTCTTGTAGCTTCTCCATAGTCATTATTAAGAAATCTTACTAATACTCGTATTATAAATCCTTCCTATTACTCCCATCATGGATAAGACGGTGGAGAGGCGTATGTGATGGTCTGGGCATGTAATGAGACGAAACGAGGAAAAATCCTGTAAGAGATCCATTATCCATATCTGAGGGACGGAGATGAAGAGGCAATTACTACGTGGTGGAAAATCTTGTCCAGAGACCTATGACGCGCACTAAATAAGCAGGACACCCAAGATAGAAAAACTTGGTGCATAAAAGCGAGGAGAGCCGACCCTAATTAAAGGGCTAAGGATTACTTAATCACGTAGGCGTCTGTCTATCTGTTACACAATCGAATTGGTATGTTTTGTCGCGAAATAAATACTTAAGATAAAATGGTTACTGTGATTTTGCTATAAAAAGCATCCAGCTCACGTATATTCCACCACTATGGTCAGCTGACTTTATTTTTACTTTAAGATACTAGGTAAACTATAATCCGACAAATTTTCAAATTGGAGGAAATGACTGAAAAAAAAAATTCTACATGTTTAGGAGGCTGCCACTGCTCGCCCAATTCACAGAATCGCAGCTGATGGTCACGAGTAATCATAATATTAACCCTTTATGCATTTCACAAATTTTCGCTCGGGAGGGAAATTTAATAAAGATAACATAAAATTTTAGAAATGGCCTTAATAATTCATAAAACGTTTATTTTAATTGAAAATTTCCAATTGGCTATTTGTCTGTCTGTGTCACATCTGAGAGTAATTTATAACGACCCAAAGCTAAGGAGACATTATTCATCGTTGGTAATGCTACTGAAATGTGAACGGGATAGTCTTTGTTAGAAATTTTATTAGAAAATATTATTATTTTCTTACTCATAAATAAAGTTAGGAACATTATAAATTTCTAGTCGGTTCTAAATAGTTTAATGCAATGTAAGAAGAAGAGAAAGAAAGAAAAGAAATTTTTGCTGAAATACTATTTGAAGATTATCAGTTACAGTCAGTCTTCGAGTAAATGATAATTTATGCTACTGAAATTATTATTTTTTAAATAATACGATAAAATACTATTTGATCTTAGTAGATAGCCTACTCAAGGAAAGCATGCTTACAAGGATAATAGACAAAGGGTTTAAAAAAAAAAAGAATATCTCTTTAGTGTCCTTTCGTTACTGGCGTTGAAAGTTGTAGGACATAAAGCTCCTATAATTATGCCCTACGTACCAACACGGCACTTAGTAGTAGATTGTATTTAAAGAATTACACGATATCCAATGAGAACATGCGCAAAAATCCAAAGCCTACTCACCAGCCACCATTTACTCGTGATCTTCATAGTCGACGCCGACAATGCTCCAGAGTTATGTGAATAACGAACATACACTTCACTAATTATATTTTTATTAATTTTGAAAAATATGTGTCGTTACTACGAGCTTCGAGCGAACAGTGAGAGCAATGGTATCCGCTATCTACCCTCACGGGATTTTTATAACTGTAATTATTATTTTATTACCGACAAAATATGTTATGATAAATAATTATGACGCTAATGTTGCTATTGTATTACGAAAGTTGTATTAAACAATAAAACGAAAATTAATGTAATTAAATGAATTAATAATTTAAATTATATTCAATAGAAACAATATAGAAATAATTTTTTATTAAAGCTAATACGCGGGTTGAACACCCTATTATAGAATTAGCTTTTACCTAGACTTGATATTGCTAATTGAATTCATATATCAGTGCTATAATAGCAGAAACCGTAGCGTAGCGACGCTAGCCTCATACCATCAGATGGCTGGCCTACTCGTTTACCCCATATCTGCCATAAAAAATAGTCCAAGACCAAGGAAACTTTTGAAATTATCTTTAATTATATAGCTGCAGCATCCTTGAAAACTTTTGGGTAAATTACAAACAGGTAAAACACAAATACAAACAATATCCAATTAGTAGAAACTCACTAACAAGTGGTACTAGTTATGAAACCCAGATCCAGATCCAGCTTATTCCGTAACTAGTCGTGGATTTAACAACTCACATATTGCACTTGTGACCTACTTGAGTTGTGTAAAGTTGTTCACTAGTTTAGTCTTCAGTACTGTGGTGTGCTGAACCCTGCTTCCGGAGTGCTACTAACTTTCTAGATACTTACACTAACATATTATTTAGAAATAAAATACAGTCCAATAATATATTCACGAAAATGTTTATTGTTTGGTGGTTTTACGTTCTTTCGACGAGAGAGAGAGATATTCCTCGATCGTCGTGACTTTATGCGTACAGATTGTTTTCATAGATTATTTATAGTTTGCGGTATATTTTTTTCTAAATGAAAACATATTAAAACTTTAAAAGAGATACTCATTAATTAATTTTTAGTTGCCCCTGAATACACGTTAATTAGAATATATCAAATTTAGTATTGTCTGCATTTTATTTTGTTGTGATTTATAAACTATTTCTCAGCAAGGAGTCCAAATCATTCGTCATTTAGTCGTAACGGATCTTCTAATGATGTGCCCACAGCTCACTGTTTATCTTCACTAATTAAAAAAATTGTTGTATTCATTAATTTATACAACTGTTCAGTTAATTAGCAAGAAATATAAACAATCTTGCAGTGCCTTAAGTGACCCAGCTACAGGGCTAACGTTCCCGATCACCAAGGCCAATGGCCCACAGCTGAGCCGGGTCTCCTCCTCGAAATGAGGAGGGTATTAGGCCTTAGTCCACCACGGTGGCCCAGTGCGCGTTGGCAGACTTCACACACCTTTGAGAACTTTTAGGGAACTCTCAGGAGTGCAGGTTTCCTCACGATGTTTTCCTTCACCGTTAAAGCAAGTGATATTTAATTGCTTAAAGGAGCACACACCTTTGACTCTGAGTTATGTGAACTCAGAGTCAGAGGTGTGTGCCCAGGATCGAACTTGAACCTCCCGAGTAAGACTTGAAGTTTCAACCATTGGGCCATCACTGCTTTTTGTAAACGTAGGTAATACTTAAGAGTACAAATTTAACAAACGAAAGTGTGATTTAATCTACTATTTACGCCATCTATTGCCGAATAAATGGTCTGTCTGTCTGTTACGCAATTACGCTGAAATCACTAAACCGATTCTGATGAAATATGACACAGAGATAGAGTAGAACTTGGGGAAAGAGCTAAGCTATCTTTTATTGTAAACAATTAAGTGTGCTCGTACGCCTCTATCGCCGTGGGGATGCAGTGCATGTCGAGCTGTGTGGCCGTCATGTCTTTGGGAACTATTCTTGTTAAAATGTAAAATATAGTGATATAGCGATTAAAATGTGAAATTAAACCTGGTAAATTACATTCGGGCGAAGCCGGGACGGGTTGACTAGTATTAAATATATTCGTTGTGTATTAAGAGATTCTACAATTCAATTTAATGATAAAATCAGGCGCTAATTAATGCGCATCGATTAATCGGAATTGTATTATGGAATGGTTTATTTTGCAAATCTGTACATATAGAAATCACAAACATTCTGTTTTCTAAATAATTACAGTAATATTGATTGAAATAATGGTTTTGTTAGGGAACTAGTATAAAAGTTTCTGATTAAAAAATAATTATAATAGACTTTCTGTTTGGTCTGTATTCCTTTGCAAAATTTGCCTTTTCTAGAAACGACATGACATTGAAAATATTTTCATGATAGTAAATGTCTAAATTGCAGAATTTATTTCAGAGAGACACTTACTACTTACAATACTGAACAGATTTTCATACGGTTTTTCACCGATAGACTAAGTGAATCACGAAGATAGTTTAAGTGTATTTATTATCTTTTTATTTGTAAAAATAATGATTTTTATAAACCTCAAGCCGTCTGGGAACTTCCATCGAAAATGAACATCACCATTCATAACTTAGTGTTCGCGGGTATACCCAAAATAAGATAAAAAGAAATCTTATTTTGGGTATACCTACTTGTAAACAATAGACTCTTCCCTTACCTTAGACCTTACCCTTCGCTCCAATAGGACTGGGTACATATTTAAGTAGTGCGACTAGTAATGTAGTATTATTTGGTGCTGTGGTGCCAGGCCTCCGTTATTAAGAAGCACGGAAGTAATACACTTTATTATTTTGATGTGAGAGTGTACGCGTAGTGGAAACGTCTTTAAACTTGCTCCTGGGTCTCAGGCCCTGGACTGTGTTCAGCTCAAATACTCTTAATAGTAGAGTTAGCAACACCTATATATGATACTTACGTAACAATTTATAAAAACATAATATAATAGGTTGGGGAAAAAGTCTTTTCGCATTATAATATGTATGAACTTGTAATAAAATCTCTTTGGCTATACTATTTGTATCTGCCTGGTTTTGGTATCATTACAAGTTTACATTTTAAAGAAGATTATCTTCTTGATTAAATTGAAATTAGGAAAATGTGTGATTTTTATTTGTTTTTCGTACTGTGAAGATGAGTAAGTCTAATGAAGAAATTCGATACATTTTAAAATTTTACTACAAAAAAGGTAACAATGCAACGCAAGCTGCGAAAATAATTTGCGATGTTTATGGACCTAGTGCAGTGTCTGTGAGAGTAGCACACATTTGGTTTAAGCGTTTTTAATCTGGAAATTTTGATGTCAAAGATGCACCTCGCTCTGGTCGCCCTATTACGGATAAAATGGATGCCATTTTTGAAAAAGTGGTGCAAGATCGGCATATCAGTAGTTACGACGTAGCTAAAGAACTGGGAATTGACCACAAAACAGTTTTGGCGCATTTGAAAAAAACTGGGTACACAAAAAAACTCGAACTTTGGGTACCTCACGAAGAAGCTGTTAACCGGTGATGAAAAGTAGATCACGTACGACGAGAACGTGCGAAAAAGGTTGTGGTCAAAGGCTGGTCAGGCTTTACAGACTGTGGCGAAGCCCGGGTTAACTCGCAACAAGGTGATGCTTTGTGTGTGGGGGGATTGAAAGGGCATTATTCATTATGAGCTGTTACCACCAGGCAGGACCATCGATCCTAAACTCTACTGCGAACAACTGATGAGATCAAAGCAAGAAGTTGAGATAAAACGGGCGGGATTAATCAACAGAAAGGGTGTGGTTTTTCATCATGATAACGCTAGACCTCACACATCTTTAGCTAGTCAGAAAAAATTGAGAGAGTTTGGATGGGAGGTGTTAATGCATCCGCCGTATAGTCCTGACCTTGCACCTTCAGATTTCCACCTGTTTCGGTCTCTTCAGAATTCTTTAGGCAGTGTCAGGTTAACATCACGAGAGGACTGCCAAAACTACTTGTCGCAGTTTTTTGATCATAAGCCTCAAATATTTTTATAACAATGGGATCATGTCCCTACCTACAAGATGGCAAGAAGTTATCAAACAAAATGGTACCAACATACTTTAGTTAAATGTAAATAAACTATATTAAAAAATGTTTTGAATTTTCTTAAAAAATGCGAAGAAACTTATTCCCCAACCTAATATAACCTCTGTTCCGATAGATTTGTGTCAGTTGTCAAACAGAGCTCGACTAGTGATCATAGAGGTTGTGGAACTTATGTTGTGTCGTTATGCTGGGAGTCCATTGTGTAGGATTTTGTGAGTGTTTTGATTATATTTCTCGGTTTTATTGTCTTTTACGTGTAGTATAGTTTTCATATAGATAATAGTAGGTAGGTAGAAAGTCATGGCGGATCGTTAGTATTTACTAAATTTATGTGAAGGAAGTTTCCACAATGCAATAACTAGAAGTAGGCTGTCGTGCTTCTAAGGGATAAATATAAGGTTTCAGGCTGAAAGCTGAAGGCTGAAGGCTGAACTGTGCACACTGCAGCGCGCCGCAGCGATATTACACACAATAAATTTAGCTTATGAAACTTTGCCTCTATTTAGACCTTTATTTAATACTTGTATGTTCATTTTAAATTTCATTTTTAACCCCAATTTATGACCAGGGCTAATCCCGTTTATTTTCTACAATGTTAGCAATACTGTTGGCTAGTAAATCCTATATTTTATTTCATGAATAAGAACTGATAATAATATATTTTTTAAATGTTTTGTGGTAGTTTAATTTAACTTATCAATATATTTAAATTGAAGAAAGTCAGGTTAGTTAAACTATTTGTAACTCAAAAACGACTGAATTTATTTACATGGTATAGAAATAGTATAGAGCATAGAAAAGAAATATTGAAAAGTTTTTTTATTTCAAGATAGGGATTTAAAGGATTGAAACAGAGAATGAAAAATCGTAAAGGAGTTAGTCATATAGATCTGTATAAAAATTGTCTTTAATATCTCTTCAAGTTATTATTTTGTACAATAATATTCAAGACTACATTATTTGTATAATTTTATTTTAAGAATATCTCCACTGTTTCAGCCTTTAATATCTTGATAGATTAGAAGCAATTTTTATTATGTGCTAATATGACATCTCCTGAGAATGCACTGGTGTCGGGAAGAAACGTGAATAGAGTGAGCACATATTATGGACATACGTAGGATACCTTATACTAGCAAAATATTTTTTTTAAATATTGTCCTTTATAGTGAACTGTAACCGGTTTTGTTAATTGTGAGGTTAGGGGTTAACGCATCGTAGGAGGGGTCAGTAAAACCTGCACCTGGGTTTCAAGCCCCAGTTCCTCAACTTGCTAGTTCATGATTATCTCATTCATATACGTATAATAACAGGATAATTATGTTTGAAAATAAAGTTTTAAGATAACGAGCGCAGGGCTGAGGGATGAGGGATAAGGGATGATCGCTAATTAAATTACCCCATGGAGGAAGAGTAACGTCAAACCGCGCTACGGCTCATAATAAAGGAGATTACGAGAATTATTTACCAAATTTTGTTTATCGTAACAAGGGACTGAAGTTTAAGGGCAAGTGCACACTAATGTCATGTTACATAAATATCTTATCGGAACGTTGACGATTTTTTTATGGTACATCAGGCAAACGTTCAGACTGTCTACATGATGGTAAGTGGCCACCCTCACCTATGGATATCGGTAGAACATGAGATGCCCTTTTTTGCCGATGCGTTGCTACTTCGAAGAAAGAGAAGGGAGGGGGAGTGAAGATAAATATGCTGCGGTATTAGTGGACCCCAAAAGTCCAAAATCTACTAGATCGGCTCTAGCTTAATAGGATGAGAGAGGGAAGGGTTATGTGGCCGGAACGCGTTAAAAAGTAGTCTTGGTAGTCGGATTCTCATGCTGGTGGTCGTAAGACAGTCGGGGAACAGATCCCCTACCACCAAGGGGATGCTGGGTTTCTCGGCTCTTACGAGATACTCTCAGCGGCATAGGGGAATTGTATTATTACCCGTCTCCTCACGGGTAATAATTTGATCATTTCTAATCACAAACAAAGTAACAAAATTTATTTGTCTTTCTGTTTATCAGCCAACTTTGTATACCAATAGTTTTTTGCCTTATTAAATACTTATTAAGTACTAGAAGGATTGTAATATACAAATCTAATGGCTTTTGTAACGAAATCAACGTAACTTATTTATTGACTCCAAATATATTAAAACTCAAGTAATTTGAATATTTGTCACGTCTCAAATAAAGTAGGTAAATACAAAGTATCCTATAAGCCCCGGAGTGTATAAGTTCAGCCAATGACGTAATTACGTGGAGCTGATGACGTAATAAAGGTCTGGTTAAGAGCCCCGTAACGGTTCCACCCCACAATTATCTATGTTACTGCCTCACTACCTTTCACGCTTTTTATTATTATAATCTTGTTTATTTCAAATTTTATGCTTTTGAGATAAAGTTTATAAACTGGATAAAGCCTGTTATCCACTTAGGGAAGTCTTGTATTTATATAAATCCCGTGTCTCGATGTTTGTCCGTGTCTGGATTAAATTTTGTACAATGTAATTATCTAATTTGTACTGTTTTAACCTTCGTTAAGTATCCAATAAATCCATATTTAAATTGCAAATGTTCATAACATTAATTCCGTTTTTTAGGTCTCCGTACCTTAAGAGGAAAAAAGAAAATCTTACAGGATCACTTTGCTATCGGTCCGTCTGTCAAGACCCTTTTTTTCAGAAACGCATTAAGTTGAAATTAATATCAAATACTCATGTACCTAGTCCTTTGAAGCTGTAAAAAAACGTCTCGTAATGGGTAATATTTTCTATATAAAAAAAATATTCTCAATGGAAATCTCGATACACTGAAAAATGATCTCAAAATGGCGGAGTTTCCCCCTCCACTGCGCACGATATGTCACAGTCTTTACTTAGCGCAATAAATTCTTTTATTCATTAGCTGTCCAGTGGAGATGATAGATATGTAGTTGCAACACCAAACTTCTAAGTTGATGTAAAAAAAATAATCAGTGTGCGTTGATTAATAAAGATTATGTAGTTGAGTTATCAACTCTTCTTTTTTCTCTTTTTACCATAATAGTTTGTAGTTCAGTAATAATAATTACATTATTAGACCTCTGAACAATTACATTATCTGGCCAAACAGTGCCTGGGGCTTGAGATTTAAGAGCAGATTTAAAGACGTCTTCTTCAATGCAAACTCTCACCTCCACCTCACGTGCTTCTTAATAACTGAGTCCTAGCACCACGATACCAAACAATACTACACTCAATCCTTAAACTTTAATATATACTGCTCGACACCACTTGACAAACTGAGTCAATCCTTTCGAACCAAAAGTTATATATTGTCTACACGAAATAAGATAAAATTAACTACCTGCGAATACTAATTCATAAACGGTGTTGCTAAGAATTTAAATACAAACGGCTCGTCCCGGGTTTGCACGAGTGGAAAGTTTTTTTTAAACATTTAGGATCTCCCGCATTTTGATGCCCCATCTCTCTCTCTCTCGTTGCTCGCTGCACTATGCGGAGCCGCCGCCGGTGCGTCGGCGTGTATTTGTTTATATTGATATTTGTAATTTCGTAATATCTTTTGAATGGAATGTCCAATTTCAATAATTCAAAAAGTAATCAACAGGTATTGAAAAAGCCTTGAAAGTTGGATATATCGTCTCGCGAAGTTTTTTGTAGATATTGATACGTTCTATAATATCGTAGAACATTTATTGTTCTATCATCAATACTTTCCGCAGCGCATGCGGTGAAAGACATTTTATGGCTAATTTTTATACCTAAGGTAGGTTGGTAGGAATGTCTGAGGATCTCTAATTTTTTCTTATAATAAATATAGCCTTTGTTATTCAGGGATAAAGTAGTTTTCTAACGGCAAAAGAATTTTTGACATCGGTCTAGTAGTTTTTAAGTTTATTCGATATATACAAAATACAAATCTTTCCTCTTTATAATATTAGTATAGAAAAATTCTTTTAAAATCTCGTTTTTTCACCCTAATACTGTCATAAGAGCAATAAAAATTTAATCGAGTAGATACTTGTAGGTATTTCATTATTACTTCAAAGTAATGAGCAATATTCATCAGTCTTAAGAAAATTTGAGCTAGATAACTATGAACATATTATTATATCAAAATCGTTAATATTCTATTCAAGGTAATGAATAATTCAGTCTGTTAGTACATTCATTAATAAAGCTGGAAAATGTCGGCGCTAGCTTAAATATTAAATTTCTCGAGATAACTAACTTCTTATGATTATGAAGTGTTAAAGTTGTTCAATAGCTATCATGAAGCGTCTATTATTTGCCTACGTTACGTCGGAAAGTCTAGACTCTATTGAGTCTAGGTTTATTGTCTATTGAAGTCAGGTTGTTCTTTAGACACAATGCTACAAGCTAGGCTTGTTTACTAGAATATTGTTCGTATTGTAAGAATAATGATATTGGTTATAACTGTGTATTCCTATTGTAATATTTAGTAAAATTTGTTTTGAAAACGGCTGCCATGTCACGAAGTTTAAGGCTAACAAGTTAAAGTTTTATCAAAATTGTATTAGGATTTAAACTATCCTTGGACTTCTAAATATATTTCGAACAGTCGTTTCGAGTTTTAGTTAGTTGAAGTTAAAGTTATCTCAAAAATCGTTTCATCGAATAAAATATTCAAATATACCAACGATTATAATATCTTCTGTATGCTTGTCACTGAACGATAAAGGTTTTTTTTGTATTTTCTAGATTATTAGAAGATTATACAAAACTAGCTGCCCGTCCCGGCTTCGCACGGGTGGGCATCATCACACTGGCGTGTCAGCGCCTATTTTGTAATTAAAAAAAAAATACAAAACCTCTTTATAATATTCTTTAGATTCACAATTGGACCTTGTAGGTAACGTAGAGTAGATCTCTAGAGACCTTATTAATCTTAGAGCGAAACTAGACTGTAAATAAAAGAGACAGGTATGATATTGTATCTACTATTATCTATATGGGGTACACGAAATCCTAATAATTAAGTCACAGCATCGCGACACACAACTTTAATGATTATCGGGCCAAATCACTTTGATAACTGGCTCAAATATATTGGAGCAGAGGTTATATCCCAGATGGGTATACTTGAAATAAAATAAAAATGTTTGACCTTGAGAGAGCAGAATAGACGAAGCTCACAATGCGCAACTTTACCCTCACTATTTTTTCTCGAACCTAAAGTTAGATGCCGGCTACTTTACCAACGGTGTTACTAACTCTACATACAGACAGATTCTAATTATATAATATATTGTTATATAATAAATTATGGAATGACTGTCGGTTATGAAAGTTGAGAGATAATCACGATGGGGTAAAAAAGATCATTAAGCTGACTCATCTCCGCAAATCACGGCTCTTGTTTTTGCTCTTGCTTTGTTTGTAAATATACAGCAAAGAAACTACTTTTGGAGGGTAAAAAGTGGTTCATAAGTGAGTATAGAACCCGTTTAAATTGAAAATTGAATATCATCTAATTAAATAAGATGTAGTGTCTTATATCCTTCTTTTCTTCTGTTAACTATTTTGGATGTATGCGAATTTCTTGTTTTTTTTATGATCTTATTTAGAAGGGTCAACAAGAACTTTGCAATGACTGGTGAACTGCTATTTTACCTAAATATCATGTAATGGCCCTGGTAATACTCATCTGGTAATTTAAAGTCTAGCACGCCTGATCGCCGTCAAGCCGTCCTAACACTAACATTTATCAGCCCATTAATACATTTGTCAAGATAATTTTACTTAATAAAGTGTTGTCAATTGATTATTTTATTAGGCTTCCGTACCATAACAGGAAAAAGGGAACTCTTATAGTATCACTTCGTTGTCAAGGCCTTTTTTCTCAGCAACGCACGGATATATCGAGATGAAATTAATATCAAACATTTATCAAGTCTCTAACTTCTTGTAGCATTGAAAAGTTCGTTTTATGTGAAATAATTAACTAAAGTGGAGTGGAAGCGAGTGTCTCCATCGAATAAAGGAATTCTTTAAGCCTACACCTTGGTCACAAGTCCAAGGCACTGCTTAGGTTTCTCTCGTAATTGTTAGAGATCATATTTGATTATTTATTGGTTCAGTAGAAGTATCTACGTTGCGTTTACCCAATAGTCCACTCAATACCATCCCCCCTGTTAGTGTTTTTCAATATTTCTCTCTCCTCCTTCCTTCTCATAATTAAAACCTCCGACATATATATTCACCGACTTCATAATTATTCAAGTGAAATTTTTTATTACTTTTAGGTGTTGTTTTTAGAGGTTTTGTCGTATTTACTTATAATCATTTTGTAATTAATTATAAATTTGTTATTGATTGTATTGAAATACGCATTATTAATGTCGGGAGTAAATGATCCACAATACTACTTATGATGATTATATTTTTAATTTATTTTAATTTGGCCCTTAACTGAATTTTTATTGAACCCTGCGAGAGTTCCACACTTGCTCTTGGCCGATTTTTTTTAATTTAAGATTTGATTTCCCTTCTTATTAATACGAGCGCAGTAATAGTATATTCATGTAGATCTGTCGATCCCTACTCTAGCTTATATAATTAATTAGTGGTCGATTACCACCAGTAATGGATGCCATTCAAGTTGGATAAGGTCAAATGCAGACAATTTCCTATGTACTATACTAATATTAAATTGATATGATCAGTTATACAATTCCGGCTTAGCAAAGTAATTTTATGAATATCTTGCTGGAATTAGGAATTTATTAGGGTAAAAAGTAGCCTTTTTATTTTTAGGCTTACAAAAAAAAAATATACATGTTTGTTTGTTTTGTTTGTTACTCAATCACACAAAAACGGCTGAACGGATTTCAATAAAATTTGTCACACAGATTCTTTATAATCTGGATTAACACATAGACTACTTTTTAATCCGTAAAAATCCATGGTTCCTGCGGGAAAATAATAATGTTTTTTTGAACGCCTGAATGTTTTTTATACAGCATTAGTCGACGCGCGTGAATTCATGCCTGTAATGCTCAGCTCTTATTGGTCTCAGCGTGATGATATATAGCTTATCACCTTCCTCGATAAATGGGCTATTCAACATTGAAAGAATTTTTCATATCGGACTAGTAGTTCCTGAGATTTCAAGCAAACAAACAAACTCTTCAGCTTTATATATTAGTATAGATTATTCGTTAGTTATGTTTTTATTGTTAAGTATACGAGTTGGTTTACAATCGTGCAAAGTAGGGGCAGGCCGACTAGTGTTTCATCTCTCTTTTTGTTAGTTCTAATACTTATTTTTTTTTTTTCTTGACGTGTGCTATAAAGTGTTTATCTATATACTCGCTGCCCATTATAATTGATATCCTTAAATTGTCACTTTATAATAGTGTAGCTCTAAATTATTTGAAAAAGAAATAGAAAGAGTGTGGAAAAAGATGAGAAAAAGAAAGAAATATGGAAAAGAGAAAAACGAGAAGGAGAGCGCAAAGATACAAATGAAAGAGAGCAAAAAAAGAAAGATGAAACCGCTTTAAAATTTGTTGCGTGCCATTGTGTTTTTAAGATTTAAGCGTACAGACAGCAGGAAGCTACTTTGTTTTATACTATTTAAAATCATGATGTATTTGAATTTATAATATTAGTATGGATTCAATTGCAAAGACTTTATAAAAGTAGGTTACTGAAATGTGAAATTCCAATAACAATTGAAAGATATTCCCAACAGTTGTCTAAGAGCTGAAAAGATTGTTTTAGACTCAGAATACAATTTATATAATCTTACTTCCAAATGTTTCTTAGAATTTGTTCTAATTTGCAAAACTTTATTCATTAATATATTGTTGTATTTAAGACGAGCTATTTGTCTTTAATTTATTGTATAAATAATACTTTAATTGACACTCTAACTGCCATCCCTTATCTCTCATCGAAACTTCAGATCGACTCCACCAAATTGGGTTATTTATTTTGTTGTGTTAGTTATTTAAAATATGAGTGAGACAGAAGTAAGCGAGTGAGTGAGATGATAGAGTCTACTACAAATCAGTGAAATACTATGCATTAGAGTATAGAAATTCAATAAAAAAATATTTGTGGATAGCATATTTACAGTCGTGGGTGGCCGAGTTTGAATGAATAATATTTAGTATACTAGTATTGTACTATATATATGTTTGTGTATCTATATCTATATATGTATTTAGACATATTTGTTAATATTTTGTATTATATTTAATTTAGTTATATTTATTTATAATTTGCACTCTTTGTGAACGCCTACTGTTGCCTCTCTTACCCAATTCTGGGTTAAGTCCGCCCTAGTACAATGTTTTTATTTTGTGCAAAAAGAATAAATAAATCAGCGTGTGTGAATGATAGAGTGAATGAACAATTTGAACAGCGAAGGGAGATGGGTTGGCTAGTCATATATATGAATGTTATAAATAATAAATATAGTACTATGAAAACATTGCAGTACGACTGGAAAAGTCCTTAGTTATTAAGACAGCTACAAAAAGGATGTTTAGATTGTATCCAGCGATTTATTCTGTTTCCTTTGTAAACGTTTTGTAAATTATGTAAATTGCGTTGTAAGCGGAATGAGACGGAGACGGAGACGACACGACCGACTTGATAACAACTCCGTTAATTACGTTACAAAGTTACATACTAAATTAAACGGGCAAGAGATTTAATGAAGACATTAAACAATGGACATCTGGCTTACATAAAGCTTGACTTTGTTATGTCATGTATACTATGTTACTAACTCTTTAGGTATTATTTACTATTGTTTCTTTTAACAAAACTCTAACGTAATAGGTTTAAAGGTAAGCGTATCTTAAGCAATACTTTCCGAACTTAATTAATTAGTAGACAACTTGACATGTTGTAGAATATTATGGAAAATCTGATTTTGCGGACACAAGTTAAAAACTCATAGACACCCAATTACATATTCGCTCCCGTTAGTTGTCAATTTGGAGTTATGGGAAATCTACAACTGAGTCTCAAATCCCAGACACTAATTGTCTATTTTTATATTAATTTCATTACAAGCAGGGCCAGGACAAGTCGCCCTGGTTTCGCTCACTTTCCTATTAAAATGTGACGTATTTTACATATAAACCTTCCTCTTGAATCACTCTATCTATTGGTGAAAACCGGATTTAAATTAGTTGAAAGTTTAATCGCACAGTAACACGCACAACTTACAACAGAACACCGAGTATCCAATATTAAACACTTAGGTACTGCAAACCTTAGTAATAGAGACCCAGCATCACGACAAACTACTGCAGAATCAGACGGGCTCGTCTAAGTCTATCAGAACAGAAGTTATATGCAGTCTTGGAATAAAATAAATAAAAAATATTACCCGCGAATATAAAGTTACAAATTGCTGTACAGTAACAGAATCAGATATATGTCGGAGCATACTAAAAGATTATCGATTAATCGAATCGTTATCGTTGTCTATGGCGTTGGAGTAGGGTAGTAGTCACTTCCGTTGTTTTGACAGTCTCTACCCTCGACCCTTTATATGCGATCGACAGTCTAACTGAAGTCTTAGTCGTGCGCGGTCTCTCAAGAAGTGAACATCTAAGTAGTGCTAGTGATAGTGATAGTGTCAAGTGCAGTGTAGTGTGGAAGTGCTGTCCAACTAAGGTCACGTAAGTCCTTACAATTTAATTGCCACGTGGTTAAGTAAACACAATGTTAGGTTAGGTTAGCCTTAGGTTAGGTTAGCCTTGTGTTAGATTCGGTTTATGTGCGTTTAACCTTGGGTTTAAATAGAGAGCCTGAGCAGTGGAGGTGAGTGTTGTAATTACTTAAAGGACGTCCTTAAGCCTACACCTTGGTCACAAGTCCAAGGCACTGCTTAGGTTTCTCTCGTAATTGTTAAAGATCATATTTGATCATTTATCGGTTCAATAGGAGTATCTACGTTGCGTTTACCCAATATTCCATTCAATACCATCACCCCCTTTTAGTGTTCCCCAATATTCCCCATCTTCCTTCCTCCATCTCCTTTCACATCGTTTTAAAATCCCCGACATATAGTTGGTAACAAATTTAACTAAAAACACAGTAAATTTAAACAGAATAGTTATCCTGCAGATTTGTCTGGTCAGTTGGTTTAGTTTATATTGAGATAATGCGGTTGTTGGCCAACAAGTTTGCAAAGCTTACCGACTACCGTCAACTGCAATTAGTTATCCACCTTGTTGCTTCTTACTTCACTTTATAATTTACTGGCCAACGTTGCGATCAAATTTGGTTGCTTTGTGTGTTCTGTGAGTTTACCGCATTTCTTTGAAAAATTTTATATCAAGGATGCTTTTCAATTAATGCTGCGGTTGCAGGGGAATCTGGGTCTTTGCTTAAGGCCCATAGAAACTCAGCATTCTTTTTTCTTTGCTCCCCTCCTAACTCAAATTTTAAGGCAGCAATTCATCGGCAAAATAAGAGACACCCTATTATTTTGTTAAAGGGCGACAGTGGCCACTCCAAGCGAAGCTATGTAAATGAAGAGATTCTATTAGTCCATCGCTACATATCCTCGTAAATTAACTGCTGAAAAGGCAGCCAAAAACAGAATCCCATTTATCATCATTAGCTTCCTAGACTACTGAATTTAAAAATCCTCGTCTCTATTCAGTGTTTGTATCATCGTGAGGTTTATTTGAGACGGCTCTTTAGAATTCCAATCGTTTTCTTGGATAAGTGATAAGTATCTCTTCAAAATGTGTCGCCTATCAAACTCCACTTGCGACCTTTGATCAGGTAGTCAATTGGAATTTCATAGCAACGATTTCACAGGTCATTATATTTTAATAAAGAAAAGGCTGATTAACTATAAAAGTGTAATAAATATTTGATTTTATGGACGTTTGCTCTTAACTGCTTTAAATACATATTTTTTGCAGCAAAACCATTTATTATCTTTACTATCTTTATTAGTCCACAATCTTGATGATGATGATAACTTTAAAATTCAGTTACAAGAGTAGTTTTTCCTTATATAACAGTGTCTGTTATCAAAACTCTAGAATTTTTTTACCCCCCAAGAGCGTCAACATGGGGCAGCTGCCTCACTAAAAAAATGTAGTCAAATCATCTAAATTCGAATAAGTTCGCTCATCATTTTAATTATAATCGTAGTAAAAGTTCTAATAAAGCAGAATATCACACAATAAGATGTACTCTATCTTCAGCTTGACTCCTACTTAGTCAATTTAAGTTATCAGCTCACTGGTATTAATCAACAGCTGATCATTTATAGCAATTAGCGAAGCGTCGTTGAATGCTCTGATATCTAACGATCCTTTTAAATTATTGTTTTTCACATCTGTTCTTTACAAATAAAGCCTTAACTTAGCAGGACTTTAAGCAAAACACAGAAAACATATAAAGAATATCCTATGAGTTACGATATCGGTTACTATATAGCGATAGATGCAGAGCAGTGCCTGGGATTTGCAATCCAGGTAAGTATACAAGGCCTTTTAATGTTAACACAGTTCGCTATTAAAGTTAGAGTAGTAGTAAAGTTGTCTCAGCGTCTGGTTAATCTAAAGCCTACCCTGGATAAGCGCTAGTGTGAAGGACCTCTTACGGCCGAAATTAATAATCAATCCAAAATAGGTCCCTAATTAGAATTTGTGTTTATTATATATTGAAAATTTGAATTTAGAATGCATTTTCTATTCACAATCCAAATATTTTGGATTGGATTAGTTATTAAAAAAGGCTGTCTGACTTAAAAGTTAAAAGCATAAAGCTCCAAAGTTTAATTTATTTGTAATGAATTGCTTACTTGGATAATAAGTAGTCTATGTTACTTTTAATGATAAAATATCTCTAAACTAGATATTATGTAGATTTCTCACTTTAACTTGAAGATTGACTTGACGCAATCAAAATATTGTCAAAGCTTCTAAACGTACACAAAAACAACGCTTGATATGTTTTCTTACCAAAGCTATAGGCAGTAAAGCTCATGACTAGTAGGGATAGTGTTTGACACAAACAATTCTGTGACAAGGGTTAGAGACACTCAATTTCACGCTGAAATTACTCTAAATAATACAATATCAATACGGATTATTTTACACATTGGAATATCCAAAAATATATCTTCTACTAAACGAAAAATATAATTCGAAGATAACAGGAGTATACTGAAAAAAGTACAAGAAGGTGTGATATTGAATGGACTATTGGGTAAACGCAACGTAGACACTGCTACTGAACCGATAAACAACTAAACAGTATAATCTCTTACCTCTAGGCTGTGCCTTGGACTTGTGAGCTGAAAGCTCCTTCAAGCAATTACAGCACTCGCCTTTACTGCCCAGGTTCACTGTTTAAACCTAAGGTTGGGCTAACTTAAGCCTAACTTACACGCCGACGATATGAATTTTGTGTAGCTGTATTATTGTAAATAGAAAAAATGTATCTACATCGAAAAGGATAGGAGATGTTAAATTAGGAGATATATTAAACATATTTTAATGTGGTGTTCTCTGATATTCAGAGCTTTATTTGGAGCTAAATATGGAAAAGTTAATTTAAGTTGGATGGCAGAAAATATACTTCAAAAATTCATTCGTCCTCATTACAGAAATTTCTTACATATATAATATATGTAGGCGACATTCAAACTCAAAATAGTTTATTTCAATTACACTTTTCCAATCACGGGTCAACAGTGACCCGGACCTTTGAAAGGCGTGCGCGGAGCCGTAGCCAACGCGTAGAGACCCTTTAGACAATTTAATTTAATATGAGATATGACACAAACCGGGGATTATTCCTGTATGCACTGTGAGAATGCACCCAAAGACAATCCTCGGCTTGTGTAGAACTATGGCAATATATGGTAACTAATAATGCTGGGCTATGGATTAGGGGGACTCGATAACTAGTGCTATGGATGACCTATGGCGTCTACCCGACAATGTTTTTATACATTGAAAAATGGGTAGACGGAATGAATTAGACTTATTATTACTTCTACTTCCAGCTCAAACAGCAATTTTCTGATGAGAAGAACTGGCAAGAAATTCAACAGTCGCTCGCATCGAAACGCCATTGTTTACATTAGTTTGTTTTACAATACATACATTTATTTTTTTGTCAAAATACTTCTTGAATAAAAAGTATTATTTTGGTCAAACTAACAAAACATACCTAAAAAAAGGTTTGTATTGACCCACGGCTTAACTTTTCTAATCAAATACATTCATCGATTTGTATGTGAGCAGAACTTTGTCTGTCTGGAAATACAAAGAAAAATCTATCTTATTCTATAACATCAAAGTTCATTATAGCTAAATTTCCAAAATTTCTATTTAAAGCTCTTTTATTCCGCAATAATTTGTTTTTGCGGAATTGTTTGTCAAATGTTTTGGGCTAACCACGGTTCGATAATATTTAATTCATTTGATTAGTCCTGTATTTTCCTGTAATTACATTAGTTGGATTGTAATTAAAAGTTTTACCGTAATTTGTGCTTGATTGTGATTAATATCCTCTGTTTACCTTTTTTAAATAATATAAATATATTGTATGTGTGTATGTAGGATTTCAGTGACACGTATAGTATATAGATACATGTCGGGGATTTTAAAACGATGTGAAAGGAGATGGAAGGAGGAAGATGGGGAGTATTGGGGAACACTAAAAGGGGGCGATGGTATTGAATGGAATATTGGGTAAACGCAACGTAGATACTCCTATTGAACCGATAAATTATCAAATGATCTCTAACAATTACGAGAGAAACCTAAGCAGTGCCTTGGACTTGTGACCAAGGTTACTTAAGGATATCCTTTAAATGATCATAACACTCACCTCCACTGCTCAGGCTCTCTGTTTAAACCCAAGGTTAAACGCACATAAACCGAATCTAATACAAGGCTAAACTAACCTAAGGCTAACCTAACCTAAGGCTAACCTAACCTAACATTGTGTTTACTTAACCACGTGGCAATTACATTGTAAGGACTTACGTGATCTTAGTAGGACAGCACTTCCACACTACACTGCACTTGACACTATCACTATCACTAGCACTACTTAGATGATGTTCACTTCTTGAGAGACCGCGCACGACTAAGACTTCAGTTAGACTGTCGATCGCATATAAAGGGTCGAGGGTAGAGACTGTCAAAACAATGGAAGTGACTACTACCCCACTCCAACGCCATAGACAACGATAACGATTCGATTAATCGATAATCTTTTACTATGCTCCGACATACATATTTTGGATTTCAGTGACAAACATGTATATACTATACGTGTCATTGAAATCCTACATGATTGGTCCTTTTTTGGTGAATTTCTCGATAACGCTGCTATCTGGATAGGTGTAAATAGGTAGTTTAACTCAACCATTTTTTTACGCCACGTCAGTAGTCTAATAACTGGGAATTGAAACCACGACCTATGAGTCGTGAGTCCAACATCTGAACCACTCATTTACTGACACTTAAAATATATATAGTCCTTTTGCCGTAAATAATAATACTTAAAAAATTATAAAAACTAAAAATATTTGAATACCAAACTAATAAAAGCTCCTGGCTTCTACTATCCTTTTTCCATCTTCAACATCAAACCCTCGAAATCTAGATCAAGATATATTAGATTTTTTTAAATAAATTTATGTCATCTCAAGTATTTGAGGGTTTAAATCACTTGGCCGCATCATAGTCTGGATAGATTTCGCTAATTCTTGTTTTTGTTGGATTGATTATTGTCAGGAAAACGGTCTTATGTAAGAAAATATTAAGAAAGTTGCGCGGAAAATTAGAAAATTTAAGAAAACTTGGCAACCATATTAACTTTTCTAATGTAACGATTATGTCGTTTGACATAATTGTCAGTAATTTGACCAATATTCATAGTGAAGACAGGAAAACGTTTGTCGGGTCAGCTAGTAATATTATAAATAAGACTTAAAATATTCATTTATTTGTAAATAAATAAAACGTAACATTTGCTAGAACAATCTGTTAATTAATGGATGTCTCTGTAAGCTGCGCAATTAAGCTTCGAGCGATGTGATTTACATAAACAACCAACAACCAGCAACCGACAACCGACAGACAACTACGTCGCTCTATGAATAACGTTTACAAACTTAATATACATATTTAATGTTTTAAATTTATTTCCAAAGGAATAAATCCTATTTAAAAGACAAAAATTACAATTCTCCTTTGAAGAACAACATGGTCGATTACTTAGAATTCGCGGATAATTTCTTTTATTATATTTCAAGTGTACCCATACGTAAACAACTTCTATTCCGATAGTTTTGAATCAAAAGGATCTCTGTTTGATATTATTTGCTAAAAAGTTTTATCTTAATAATAATAATTAGATACTTTATCATATTTTACATTCATGTACATCAGATCGCTCCATAAATCCTGCGAAGTTCTCAGGAAACTTCTGAGCAAGGACAGATCTCACTAAGAATACAATCTTCTCTGAATATTGTCTAGTTGATAAAAGATATCGTAGCGTCTCTCTTTGGTAGTACATAAAAGATATCGTAGTGACCTCGGCCTCGGAAACATACGGGTATGTTAACTCGGCCGTAGGAAGGGTAGAGTCACCTTTTCTACCTTTCACTGGGGTAACTCCTTTTCGGCCCGTCCACGTCGCGGGGCTGGACACCGCTCTCTCTAGTAGGCCGGAGAAAAATGGTGACTGAGTTTGAATAGGGACCCAGCTCTATGGGGTATAACATAGATCCCATGTCCAGGGTTACGGATGAAGACCTCAACGGTGATAAGAGCGGATACAGTAGCTGTCAGTACGGCTGACCCAGCGGAAGAGGCAAGCCATAGGGGCTTAGTACCTGAATCCTGATGGAGGGCAGCGGTAGCCATCAGTACCTAGGTGAAGCTCAAGGAGGTAATTTCCCATGAGAGCTAAGATGATAGAATCACAAATGGAAAGTACGAAAATTAGTATGACTATGCCTTGCAATCCGTGTAGCGACCGGCGTCCGAAGTTTTCCGGTGCTAAGTATGTGAAAAGGACTACCGGCCATAGAGATGCAGGCAACCAGACATCTCATGGAAACTATGCTACTGGAAGAAGTCTACGATTACGAAAGAATCATCGTTTCGGTACATGGAATGTTCGGGGGCTCCTCGAAGTTAGAAAGCTTCCTATTTTAGAACTAGAACTTGAGAGATGCAAACTAAAAAATAGCGGCCACTTCGAATACCACACTAATTTCTTTTCCGGAAGTGAGAAGAGTAGTTTCTCCCGAGTGGCAATTGTAATTCCAAAGCAATGGAAAGGAGCAGTCTTAGGATACAGTCAAGTGATAGAATCATATCGATGAAACTCAGCGCACCACCGACCCCACTAAATGTCAGTCAAGTATAAGCTCCTATAGGACAAGCCAGTGATGAGTTACTAGAAGAATTCTGCTGTCAACTTGAATCTTCTATAGCTTAAATACCTAAAAGAGAGCTATTGCTTGTCACAGGTGATTTTAATGATAAAGTGGGAGCTACTACTATGGATGCTGGCATCCGAAACATCGTTGGTAAATATGGACTTGGTGTTAGAAACAAAAGAGGGGAACGTCTCATAGAATTTGCTGCTGATAATAATCTGACCACTATGAACACTACTTTTAAACATCATTCAAGACGCTTATATACCTGGACATCTCCAGGCGAAAGGTGTAGAAACCAGATTGACTACATCCTAGTTAGATCAAGATGGAGAAGCTCGATCACCAACGCATACACGTTACCTGGTGCTGACAGCGAAACTGATCATCAACTACTCTGTGGCAATCTGAGATTCAAATTGCAAAAGACAATAGTCACAAAACCATCTAGTCGCATGGATATAATGATGGATCAGAACGCGTTCACATACAAGAGAGACTTTCGTCGACTGTGCAATTACGAATACTAAAGTTCTTTGGGCACATCTCTAGAAACGAGAACTCGTTGGAAAGACTTATAGTTCAGGGTCAAGTGGAAGGTAAGAGATCACGTAGTCATTCACCAACACGCTGGACCGACCTTATTTGTTAGGCCACAGAATCAACCGTGGTACAGTGTGCTCGCAACTCGCAACGCTATTAATCGCCAAAAATGGAGAAGCATCGCAAGACAAGCAGCAAGTCACGAGAAGGTCGACGATTGTGAGAACCCTATCACTCTGTCAAGAGTGCCCGAATAAGAAGAAGTGTCTCTCTTTAATAACTATTGGAATATTCATATACATATTATATACTCTTCCATTCATTTAATCATTTACATACAGACTAACAAAATATCGTGCACACCATGTGAATAGTACGAAAGTTACGGCCTTGTATAGATAGTATAGGTAGTCTATCTAATAAATGTGTAAACAATTGCTGTTGCGCAAATATGCACAGTGTTGCCAACCATCGACATTAATTATGTCATGGCGGAATAACGCATACTGCAATAAAAAATATTCCCATTAACGGGATCATGGGATAGCAAAAACGTGTTGAGATAATCCGTTATAATGAAGTGATATACATTTTCACGTAATTGGATTGAAAAATGTAAAATATTATCACAACGAATTATTTAATTAGATAGTAATATGAGTTGGAGCAGTAGCAGTGATAGCCAAGTGGTTAAGTAGTTAAGTAAGGTAGGAACACCCCGGATGGTTTAACAGGTCGGACTACCTACTTCAGAGGTAGTTTAGCAGAGAGCAGGTAGAGGAAGCAGAGTCACTAAGATTCTAGTGTAGCTGACAAATCAAACCAAACCAATAAATGAAATTGCATACTAATATTAGTTAATGTGTAGCTAATAAGTTCTTGTAAAAAAACACGATAGAAGTGAAACTTCAGTAAATCGACAAAAGAATGAGATGAATATATATAATAATATAAAATAGTATGTATATTTCTGTCTCATTCTTTCCTACACATTTTTGTATTTGTGTCTCTTACCTGTCGTTTTTTCCGTTGCATCCGGTTTGAAATCACAACGATTCTAAAGAAGTTTCACTTCAAAAATCTTTATTTATTTAAAGTTTCTTTCTGCCTCCATCAGAGACAGTTGTACCAACCCCGCATAACGTTTCCAAGTCTTCGCTTGGGCAATAACTGTAAGCTGATTCGTCTGGGTTAACAAAAAAAAATGATTAAGTGACTATTTAGAAAATATTTAGAAAAACTCGGTCAAGTGCGAGTGGGAGATGTAGTAGTTTCTTTTTCAGTTACGGAACCATAGTAAAGCAAAATTGTGATTTTGATTTGTAATAAGTACTCTGTGAAATAAGGCCGGACCTCTAGTATGATTATTTACATTAATCTCACAAGAACAAAATAACTTAAAAGTGAATACGGATCGTAAGTAAAATTAACTTAAAGGTATAGGTAAGAAGTTCTAAAAGTTCTCCCGATTTTCCCTCGACATAGAAACCTCAATAAACCCAATAGAGTGTATGGAAAAGTAAAGTAAGAGGTAAAACATAAAAAGGTTCCGAGTTCCAAGGTAGTGAATATTTGAGCAGTATAGCAGCAACAGTCGGAGCGTATTAATATATTATGTGTCGCTTTGTGACACGTATACCCACTGAATTGAATATATTTATTAAATGCAGTCTGTTACATTTATAACAATAAACTTGCTAGAAACCAACAACGTAACAATTTATTAGCTGTGTTCCAATATACACTTCCCAGCAGGTGCTCGTTTGTCCCTTATCTATCAAAAAAAATATAAGTTATACTGCTTATGATCTAATAAATATAATTTAGTTTACATAAAATCTAAGTAATGATCAGAGGCAGTTTGACAAGTAACATTTATATTAAATATTTGAAATTTTTTTATACAACAAATAATTTAATAATTCAAAATAGTTTATAATAACTGTTCATTATAATATGTAAATTATCCCGTTCAATCGTACGCCAAATTGCTTTCATTTACTGCAAAATAAATGTCCCATATCAAGACATGCAGCCGCGTGTCAAGCCAAGATCAGCAAAGCATCAGCCGTGCTTTCACAGATTGAAACCTAATTAACCTACGACGAAATCTTAAGGTTAGTCAAATCTTAAGGTTATACTATACCTCAAAGTGAATTGCATTTTGTATATAATTTTCTGTTATAAATTAGAATTTATTTTTTAAAAAAGTGTAGGCTACACTTTTAATTGCAAAATAACACATAAAACTCTAAAATCATAATTACTCAATCCAGCTCCTTACGATGCAGAACGAGTATCAAAGAGCTCTTCTACTATGCATAAACACTCTCTTCCACCGTTCGACCTCCTGACACTTATATTTCACACTACTTTAACAAAACAGCGAAATTACACGAACTAAGCATTCAGTAAAATATATTTAAATAAACAGCACTTTGAAGTCACACGAGTTCCGAGAATAAGAAAAATTTCATGCGTAGAAATTGTCCTTTTTAAAATACAAAATACCTAGTTGAGATTAGTGCTGTAGGCTTAAGCTTCGGTTAACCTAACCTTAGGTTTGAACAGAGAACCTGGGCGGTGAAGGCAGGTAGGATTCTTTAAGCTTAGACCTTAATCACAAGTCCAAAGCACTGCTTAGGTTCCTCTCGTAATTGGAAGACATCATAATGTGTTATTATTTATCGGTTCAGTAGCAGTTTACCCAATAGTCCATCATAGATCACAACCCTCTTATTGTTTTCAACATGTTCCCTCTCCTCCTCCTTTCCTTATCATCAGTTTTCTCCGACATATTTATTCTAGAATGTTGCATGTTGTTCTAACTAGAATTTTAAGTATTTTTACCCGAATTTGCCAACGATTCATATTCGTTATTTTGAACTTGGCTCTCATTCCACATTCATATTTCTGATGGGATAAAATATTACTTTGATATTAATTCAACAGCTTATTAATATACTGAATAAACTTCGGTTATCCGCAATTAACATATCAGATCAATATTGAAGTCAATATCATAACATTTTATTGTTATATTTATATTGTTATTTTCTTTAACAATGTCAAATTATTTACATTTTTATCTTTGACTAAATACACAGTCCCATATAAAATTACACTCGGCGCTGTTCTTGGGCAATTGTAAAAAGTTATGTGTTCATTATGATCTTGGCAACATTATGGTGAGTTGAATCCTATTAGTTATGATATTTATACTTTTTTTTAAGCCCCAAGCACAGCTTGGCTCCTATCTAGATTACATGTTAATATTGTCGTTTGAGTGTTACTGCGCAGGATACCTCCTATACTTTTAATATTGGGATATTTTCGGATGTTAATTGTGTATCTAAGTTTTTTTTACGTAATATTTGAGAGGAAAATCAATATGCTTGTAAGATTTACTGAGAACTCGAACCTTTTCGGTATATGAATAAATTATATAACAGAATGTGAGTCAACATATTCGACATATGAAGCCACTATCAGGATTTATGAGGGGACAAAAATGCTATTTGTTATATCTCCTGCCCAAACCCAACGTTTTTATGATCAATAAATAAAAAGAAAAGTGTTTGGATACGCTTAGCACATGTAATTTTAACAGAAGAAACTGTCCATGTGCGTGAAGCTCCTATAGGCCAACGGCAGTTTGACTATTACTTTAATATGTTTGAATATTGACTATCATTGTGAATTATCACCCTTGTTGTTGCCCTCGTGAATCCCCTTTAAATAATTGTTTTAAGCTAATTTAAAAACGAAGTTTTAATTTTGCGTCTGTATGCACGAAATTACGCATGGAAGTGCAAATATTTTCATCATTAAGTGTAATGACAATTGAAAATGATACAACTTTATTGTTTTTATGAAAGGTACTCTTATAAAATCAATTAGTTTTCGGTATGTCAAGACCCTTTTACTCAACAATGTAATAGAATTTAGTTGTCGTAGGAAGTCAGTGACTATCAATTAGTGTTGATTGTAAATCTGTAATATTATAGGTTTTTGAAATAGAAACAAAAACTATAGACTCATTTCACACAGTATAGAGTATTGGGTACATACAGACTCGTTCCAGTCTAGCGAATGGTTCAGCGTTTTGTTCCCATATTCATATATATTTATTTGTAATAAAATTAAACTTTCCATTGTTCATGTTCAATAAATTGAATAAATCACAGAACCAAACTCTTTCAATTGGTTTTGTAAAATGAATTTTTGAAACTCAATTAAACGTTTTGACTGACGTAGTTTATTACATACACTTTAGAACTTCAATTGCTGATCTAGTTGGTCGCTCTCAAAGCCTTTTAAGTATGGTTTATATATAGTCGACCATAACCACGTGTATTTAGGTTTAATTTCACATTTTAATATCACTATTGTGTATAAAATTTATATGTGATTAATTCCCAAAGACATAACAGTCACGAAGACCAACATGCACTTCATCCCTACGTCGCTAGATGGCGTAGGAGTATACTCATTTGTTTACTTTGTATACTTAAGTATTTCTTTCACGATAAAAAGCAGCTTATGTCCTTCCTAAAACATTAATCAATCTCTGTGCAAAATTTCATAAAAATCCGTTGAGTGATTTGAGTGTGATTACGTAATAGACATGACAGACCATCTATCCATCAATAGATGGCGTAAGCAGTATATTAAATAGCAGTTTCATTTGTTTAGTTTGTTTTCTTAAATATTCACAATAGAAACGTAATTACGTTTCTATTGTGAATTTTTTTTTAATAGCAAATGTATATATATTGCTGTACAGTATAACATTGTGAGAACAAACCAACGATATTTTTCGAAAACATCGACGATTGAATGCAAATCTTCTTAAACTAGAGGCAAATCTAGTTTTAAATCGTTCTGCATTTTGCGCCAGTTGCATATCCAATACGATTTGAAAAACACAAAACTATTCGAGCGAGAGTTTTAAAATGCAGCGAGGGTATTTTTAAGAAAGTTTAGAAAACACTATTCAAAACAAACTCAGAGGATATTATGAAATAATATGAGAATCATCATTTTGCTACAACTAGGCAGTAAATCTAAGCAACACCGTTTCTAATTTATATTATATTAAGTATACTGACGTGTAGACAGTATATAACGTTTAGTGCGATAGATTAGAGTCAGTCTCTCTGGTGTTGTCGCGCAGTGTACACGGGAGTTAGTGTTATTGTTTAGTGGTGTCGTGTTATGCCTCAGCTATCGAGGAGCTCGTGAGTAATATACTATTATTTTACTATACGGTAGCGAGGTCGAGCGGTGGAGGTGAGAGTCAACAGTTATAAAAGACGTCTTTAAACCTGCTCCTGGGTCTCAAGCCCCAGGCACTGCTCGGCTTCCATCTATGATTGTATGATCTATGAATGTTGTCGTTTGAGTGTTACTGCGCAGTATAGCTCCTATATTCTTAGCATCAATTTAACAAAAAATCAATACATTAGTAATTTTTTCAGTAAATTCTTTCATCAATTGACACCCATATTATGAGTGCTTTAAAATATAATTCCACAATCTTGGATGGTTCGCCATATTGGATTTAGAATAGAGTAATATTAGTTAGTATTTTTATTATTATTTTTAAAAAATCATTTAATAACCATAACACAATTCACGTTCTAATGAGCGCGCACTAAAAATCGAGTCTGCCATCTTGGGTGGTCCGCCATATTAGAATTAACCGTTTCTGTTCAGGATAACTGTTGTAAAGTTGCAATCTAAACATACATACAAACAGACGTTGCAAGATAAATAAAAGCTTGTGAAATAATGAATCTAACGACCTCTGGCGATCAGACACTGGTCTGCAATATTTTTTTATAACACAGTTTCGAAGAGCTCGTTAAAAGTTTCAGCACTAGCTACTGTTCACTAGCCCGTGAGGTTGAACCCACACTATTATTACATATATATTTTGTACGTGTACTTTACATAGTTTTGATGATATTTTGATATTTAAATATTCTATTATAATTATTTAGTTAGCAACACCATTGATAACTTTATATTCGTTGGTAGTACTTTTTATTATATTCCAAGACCATATACATATAACCTTAGTACCAATAGACTTGAGTTAGTTGCCAAATGGAGCTCTCCTGGTGACCATTGTGGCTGTTCAGTAGTGTGCTGTGTCGTTATGCTGTACAATGAGACTCATGTAGATAACAATTTTTAGTTAACCTAAATATAAAATTGATCTATGCCAACATTCTGTATTAGTATATGATATAAATCTCAGCGAGGTGAAAGTATACTGTAACAATGTAATTGAATCCAATCCAATAATAACAAAGATAAGATCACGTATAAGAAAATAAGCAAATGTTCCGCAATCGTCACACAACAAGGAAGATCTGCTGAGGAAGGGGTCTAGGGGTCTCACATAAATAACGAGTCTAATGTGACACTTGGGAGGCAAGAAATGGATTTTTTCGATGAATTATTACTTAATAATTGTATATCTATTATACGATTGCCTTAACTTGTAGATATCAGAAGTGGGATATGACGAATCACTCTACTAAAATGACTGTTCGGTTACATTTGTTGAATACTCATAATTTTAAACGTTATGCGTTTCAACCACTTATCATATCCTAGACAAAAAGTATATTTGAATATTTTTAAAAAGAAACCTCACTACCCATAAGTGTGTTTATTACTAAGCTTTATACTTATTTAAGTTGGTAACTTACCAAAACAAACTTGTTGGTGTTATAATAATTAAGTATTCATAATATTGGTTTCTGATGTTCAGTAAGGTTCAATCCAAAATTAAATATTCATATAGAAAATTTGTCTATCCCAAAATGTCTCTTTTTATGTTATCTTTAGCAAAACATAAATCCGGAGTAAACTCGAAAGTAATTTCAAGATAAAAACCTTCATGTCTATATTTTATACGAAAATACCAATTTTCCCCAACGTACTAATAAAATATATCTGATGAGATAAAGGATTATTGAGGCTTTTAAGATTATACGAAGACTTGCGGAATATGATCAAATTAATTCAAATTTTTATTTAAACAAGCAATGTATGCCCTCCAGTGTTACTTATATTATGATAACAGAGAATACTAAAGATAAATATGATTTTTAAATAACAAAAGGAGATGAAAGTAATTTAAGCTGCTTATTTACAAAAAAAAACATTTCTATCAATTTCGTATATAAATAAATAATTTGGAAGAATAGGATATCAAAGGTATATTACACCTTTAGTAAAAAATTGATGGAAAGCTTTTTAAATGGCGCAAATCGCATAGTCAACATGAAGTGAGTGATATTGTAGTTTTAACTATGACATGAATGGTAACACAAATTGTTATCGGTTAGTCACTTCGTATTTAACAAATATGGAGTCTATTTCGCAATAACCCCATACAAATAGTACATACAAACACAGGAGCGCTCATGGTATTTAATAGTATACACTTCCTGAAACTCCCTTTGTTTTCTAAATATTCCCACATCTGCAGGTTCGTGTATACTAACAGTTTATATTAATATGTTATGGGTATTACTGCCGTTTCCGTTTCCGTGTTTTGATATGAAGTTTCTTATAGGACGTTTGAAAATAAACGTTACGACACTATTGTAATATGTTGTCATGGTTACGTGTATATAAAAAGTCTGTCTGTCCAAGTAAACTCTCAAATCATCGTTAGTGTTTTTAATTCCCGATGCGACACGGACTGTCGTCATATGTGATGTCTGATTTGGCATAGATGCTCCCAAGATAATGGACCGATTGTGATGAGTTTTCTTTTTTTGGAAAGGTAATTTCATCGAGATCATTTTCATCTGGTCAGCTTGGAGACTATCAGCTCATTGCTAACTTGAGAGCTGCCTCACAATATTAGTATATTCACACGCACATTGCTACACAGAGTACAGATGAAACGTTATTTCTCGATTCCTTTCTTTCGATATCAAGTATCGAATAGGATCGACTATTAAAACCTTTGTTAAGAACGAAACAGTATATATTTATCTATCTTTTTTTTTTTTTTTGCATTTTATCAATATTTGTGAAGTCTGTATTGACTGCTGTTTTTATATTTTGACTACAACTATACAAAAAATTAACTAATACTAAGGTATATCGATTCTTCTAAATCAATGTCGTTTGGATATCGTTACGTGCTGACGTGTACGTAGTTTAAATTTTTATTAATTTAATATTTCTACATTCTTCATTATTCATCAACTAGCAAATTCAATGACGGGTATAGCTATCGGTATGTAAGTATAGGTTTAACCTTGAATGCGCAGATGTCACTCACAATCCGAAATTTTCCCCCACTACTTTTGCTCAGACCTAAAGTTATATGCCAGCTACTATATTTAAGTGTACAAATTAGTTGATAAGCTGTGAATTTAAAAGAAAACTACATTAAAGTAATTTCAGGTACGTCAAGTAATATTATAGGATTGTGGTTGAAGTTATTAGCTTGCATATGCTCTAATAGGTTATCAAATAATTTAACAAGAGCACGGGTATACTCACTGTTGTACTTTTTCTTCACAAACTACAGCATATTCTCACTTTATTTGGTTATTAGTTATAATTATGATTATAATAAAATAGAACCGCACTCTTCGATCAGCCATTTTTTATATTATTTTTCTGCATCACAATCAAATGCAACAACGATCTCCCGCCATTACTTACAATAATCAAAGAAAAATACAAAATCAAGTCATTATTATATAGTATCAGTATATAAATGTAGTAAGATATATTTGATTTCCTTCTCGCATGTTATCCCCCAGAGAGAGGGGGTATTAGATGTAATTGATTAACTCCCAACCACCTTGCGTCTGTTAAAGCCTAATAGAATGGAGAATTATTACTCTCCTGAAAATTGAAATTGAAATACTTATTATACTGTTTAAAGGCAAAATTAGAGATTTAAATTAATCGAACTTAATTTGATTGACGAAATATTTCGTTGGGAGAATATCACTGTAGTATTCCTTCAGTTTTCGTTTTAAGGTTTGTATCTTAAAGATTGTAGTGATTAAATATTATCTATTTGCCTATTAGGTATACTTAGTATCCGTCCTATAGTATTTATCTAAATATAAAACATAACATATAACTAACGATAAATACAAGTATCAGTGAGTTCTACAAGTGACCCCAATACCAACTTTATACGGAACCTCAGACGGGTTCAATAATGTGTTGTAGCTGTAACCGATACACATAATACCACTTACACATTCAGAACTTACTTGTGATATACACTAACACTATTTATGTATGTTATGCGTTGTATATCAAATGTAGTAAACTTTTTATATGTATATGTTGTGTGTAAGAGCGAGTATGTGGCGTTGATTCATCACAACAGATTGCGCTCCCGCGGATATAATTGTGCAGATTTGTTTCGTCTCCCGCAGAGCTGCTATGACATTATCTGACTTTATCGTTCAATTAAAAGGTAAATATGGTTCAGGATATAAAAGTTATGTACTGAATATCAAAAGTATAGGAGCTATACTATTTACGTGTATACTATACTACGATAATATTAACGTGTATACTAGATACCTTGAGACTCTGGAGAAGAAGATAAAATAAAATACCCGAATACTGTGACAAAAAAATAATGTTAATTTAACAACTATTTAAGAATAATATTTAGATTTTGCTCCAATAGACAAACAAAAAACTTTTGTGTTTATGCTGAAAATAAAGAGAAAAATCTTACAGCAATATATTACCATATTTCAGAACAAATACGTTTTATTCAGTGAATGGCCTTGGTCTGGCTGGTCTGGGTGGTCTGGGTGAGGAGGTATATTTTCCAGGTCGTTTGGTAAACTGCTATCATTCGTTGTCAGGGCCACCGCCCAGCTCATTGAATGGGTTTATTTGATATACAAAAGGAGAAATATATTAGAATTGTTAGCAACACTGTTTATAAAGTAGTAGTAGTAGACCATTTTATATTATTTCTAGTATACCGACGTGGAGACAATATATAACCTTTAGTGCGATAGATTAGTCTCAGTCAGTCTGGTGTTTTCGCGCAGTGAACATGTAAGTTAGTGTTATAGTGTCGTTGTTAAGGTCACACTTCTCGAGGTCCACGTGAGTTTACTTTATTATCTATTGTCGTTAGCGAGGTCGAGTGGTGGAGGTGAGAGTTAATATATTATGAAAGAGCTCTTTAAACCTGCTCCTGGGTCTCAAGCTAAAGTCTAAATTGCATGTGTATACGTATTGCTGTACAGTAATGGGTATCATATCTTTTTCTATATTTATAGCAAATTAGTAAATTGTAAACATTTGAATATCATAAACATTGTATTAATATACGTTGCTGTTAATTATGATGTTATACTCGTATATGGTATAACGCCCAGGAGGAAACTATAATCCCTATTTAATTATCATTATAAATTATTTATTATATCATGCAGTTTATAAACAAATTGTATTAACATTCTGGGCTCAAGATTATTTTATAAATAACTAGTTAACGCGTCCGGCTTCGCCCGGGTGCAATTTACCACGTGTATTTAGCCGTAACCGCTGTGTCCCTGCATTTTAAATCTGCAATATCTTCAAATATATTCGTTTAAATTTCATGCTGTAAAGGGCCATATTGATCTATATTAAATGCACAATGTATTTAAGGTACCTAATTGGATAAGGAGTAATGCTGTATTGTTTAAAATCGCTTCGTAAATAAACCATTATTTTTTGTAAAAAGTAAAGGATAATAAATGGTTATTGTGGGTTATCCCTTAGAGGTAGACATATACCATTGCGGACTTTTTTGTAGACCTTTTTAAGGTGTACAATACTGTAGTACATTATTTTGATCTATCTCGAAGGATTCAGGCGGCGTTTGCAATGTAAGCGCAAAAAAATGTGTTTATTTACGACATCACATTAGAAACCTCTACAATTATCAGTGTTTCTCTACTATATTATGCATGTATTATACATATAAACCTTCCTCTTGAATCACTTTATCTATTTAAACCGCATCAAAATCCGTTGCGTAGTTTTAAAGATTTAAGCATATATAGGGATATAGGGACAGTGAAAGCGACTTTGTTTTATACTATGTAGTGATGAACATATAAACACTGATTACAACACATTGTTGCATCAGTGGCGTCATGGCGAGGCGCCAGCTGATATAATCACCATACATCACAATATTACATCATAATGATTGTGATGTGACCCACTGAACATCAGTTATTGCGGTAAGTACTATGCTGGAATTAAATACTACTAAATACATAATTAATTTAAGTTTAAATCTAAATAAATAACGAGAGATGAAAATCTTGCAAAACTTTTGAAATATAAGTTACTAGGTAGATTATCTGCTCAATAACACTCGAATAACTAAACCTTATGGCATAAAAATTATCGTTTTTATAATACACTAGCGGCCCGTCCCGACTTCGCATGGATGGACATTTTTTTAAAAACTTTTTTGGCTCTCCCGCATTTCGGTGCCCCCAGTCGCTGCAATGCGTGGCGAGTCACACCGGCCCGTCGGGGTGTATATTATGTTTATATTGATATTTTTAATTTTCATGTCCAATTTTAATAATTCAAACAGTAATCACAGGTATTGAAACAGTTTTGAATACGAAATAATCTATTTGGATAAGAATTAATACAAAGGTATGAACAACATTGTCTGATTTACATAATATGGACATATGGTCTCGCTAAGGTTTTTGTAGATATTGATACGGTCTATAATATTGTATAACATTTTTTTGTTCTATCATCAATACTTTCTGCAGCGCATGCGATGAAAGACGTTTTATGGCTAATATTTTTTTACACCTTGGGTTGGTTTTAGTAAGATTTTCTTTCTCTAATTTTATAGGCCTATGTTACCAAATTAATCATTCGAATAATTTAATAAAGCTAAAATAGTCTAATTAATTTTTTTAATTAATAAAAGAACCTTTCTTGCTTGGTACGTAGTTATTCTTACTTGAGGAAATTTTAAATTAATAATTATTTTTTCTCAGTAAAACCGTAACAAAGCTCGCACTTGTTATTATAATTCAAAATGTACAGTATATATTCTCATTTGATATTTTAAACTTGTATTCTTCGTTGAATTTAATTTTAAAATGAAAGTATACACTACACTCGTATATTTAAAACACATAAATGTAGAGTATTGCAGTTTGTTGGTGACTATTTTTTTTATTAGAAACCATTTTAAACGTTACTTGATTTTAAAATAAGCTAATTAATACAGATTTTTAGTATTTGTTTACATTAACTTATAATTGAAATTAAGTTTATTGTGTGTTTCTGTGTATCTGGATGTAATTAACCGATTGTGATGAAGTTTTATTTGTTTAAAAGGTAATTTAATCGAGATGGTTCTTAGCTATGTATTTGAAGATCTGGTCACCCGTTTAAAAACTATCAGCTCATTGCTAACTTGAATTTCAAACATTTTAAAAATAAGCTTTGTAAATGCTCATTATCTTAGGGAAACGTTTAAGTTAGCAGGATTACACCAAAGCATTCATGGATATGTAGAGTAAATATTATTTTTACAACACTGTGTGATCGGACGATACATCACGTTTTTCCGGTGTTTACTTTGTAATTTAGTTGTTTGTTCAGTCGAGTGTGTTTGTGTTCTGTGTACGGTGGACTATAACAATTTCATTCTGCAAATATATCAATAGAAAACAGAGCTGTTCGTACGCTATCAATACTATTGTATTTGCAAATGACTAAAGCGAGAATTTCATAAAACTATTTTAATATATTTTTTTATAATAGATAAGGGATAAACGAGCAGACGGTCCAACTGATGAAAAGTGGCCACGTTGCCCATGGACATCGACAAAACTAGAGGGTATCTCTTATTTTGTCGAAGTCTTACCGCCTCGAAGATAGAGTGAGGAGAGGGAGCGAAAAGAAGATTACTGCGGTTTCAATGGACCCCGAGCAAGATCCCGGTGTTCATTGGAACCGTAGCAGTAAAGGTAGAAGTAGATCTGGACCACATGCGGCTCGGTCGGAACGCGTCAGAGACACTTTGCGGTCGGATAGGCCGGTTTAAAAAAACCGGCTTCAAATTAAAAAATGCAATAAAAAAATGAAATAATTCCATTATTTATTATTCTTTCTTTATTAGGACAATAATACAGCTATTCCGCATCAAACAAAAGAAGAATCACGTAAATCGGCTTATAAATCTCAGCGTAATCGGTATGCATACATAAATATATATATATATGTATATATATATATATATATATATATATATATATGTATATATATATATATATATATATATATATATATGTATATATATATATATATATATATATATATGTCGGGGATTTCTAACGATGAGAAGGAAGGAGGTGAGGGGAATATTGGGGAACACTAACAGGGGGGATGGTATTGAATGGAATATTGGGGTAAACGCATCGTAGATACTGCTACTGAACCCATTAATAATCAAATATGATCTCTAACAATTACGAGAGAAACCTAAGTAGTGCCTTGGACTTGTGAATAAGGTGTAGGCTTAAGGACGTCCTTTAAGTGATCACGACACTCGCCTCCACTGCCCAGGCTCTCTGTTTAAACCCAAGGTTACTCACATAAACCTAACTTAACACAAGACGTGGCAACTAGATTGTAAGGTACTCACGTGAACTTGATTGGACAGCACTCCTCTAACACTGCACTGCACAATACTGACACTATTCAGAGACTACTTCACTTCTTGAGAGACCGCGTACGATTAAGACTTCTGTCAGACTGTCGATGGCACATAAAGGGTCGAGACTGTCAATACAACGGAAGTGACTACTACCTTACTCCAACGCCATAGATAGCGATGAGGATTCGATTAATAGATAATCTTTTACTATTCTCCGACATAAATACCAATCGAATTGAGAACCTCCCCCTTTTTAAAGTTGGTTAAAAATGATGAAACATTTAGTTAGTAGAGCAGAGCTAACTACGCAAATGCTCATTTCATGAAATTTAGTGAATTAAAGCACTAAATGGGGGTTATTAGTAAATGTCGAGTGTAATGCGTGGAGCGGTTAGCTCGCTGTTCATTTCGGATTATGAGACTTGTATCGGGTATTTCATCAATTTAATAGATTGTCGAAATTAACACAGCTACTCATAAGCTATATACATTAATATACATAGAGACATTTTTCAATGTATTGATGAACATTACGGTCAATATCACCTATTCAGGTGGTACAATCATGAGGTTGCCTCTCATGATGCCTTACGATAAGATAGTCGTCACAAATCCAGATGGTCACAATCTAACGCGTTGCTTTAAAACTATTATCTATATTTAAAATATTTTACCATTAACCCTATTTATTACACCTTAACTTACACTACATTTTACTTTACAATGACTCTACAAAATCCTAATATTCCTAAAAAAAACAGAGATTTTAAAATAACAGTAATATATAAAAATATAACTTTTTATAGCAGTAATAATAATTAAAATGAAATCAAATCAAAGTGAAGGCAAGCAATGACTAGCAGCAAATAATTCGATTTCAAGTAATTACTCCCTAGAGGGCAGCACTCCCTCAGCACGTACCCTCGTTTATGTACAACTATTTGAAATCCAGTCATCTATACTATAATTTATAGTTATATATTTCTCACCAACTGTAAAAAGACGCTTCTAAACCCAAAAAAGCAATTAGAAATTTGGCGATGAAACATTATACTGGCAATATATTTATTGTCTAGGAATGAAATAAAAGACAGGTATATTGACTCATAAAAATTATATTATTTTGTACTTCTCTATACAAATGGATTTATTACAAAGAATTCTTCAATGAAAACCAATAATAAACATAATACGCGGGTACAGTAGTGCCCTCGCCAAAACGAGCCAAGCGAAGCGCAAGGACACTACTAACTTTTCTTGAACCGCTTTGTCGTTTTTTTTAATCCTCGTAACTTGGGTTTGGAGTATACCAGATAAACGAAATTCTCGGGATAAAATTCTGGGCCCTGATTTAACACTTATTATAAACAGTAAACCAATGAAGAAAATAGACAAAGTTAGAGAGTGGGCTATTAGAAAAGGCCAAGTCTCTTATATTTACTAAGATCTAGATCTTGTCTAGTGAGGGATTGTAGAGGTAGGCAGGGAGGGCGTGTAGAGTTAGAAGCTTGGCTCTATATGAGATCTGATAACTAGTTGACAGTGCGAGGTATATGGTCTCGTCTTGGCTACATTTTACATGAAATCGAATTGAATTACATGGGATCAAATGGTCCAATTGATATTCGATTCAAGTAGATCCGATTTGACAAATTCGTATCCATTTTTATGAAATTGACCTTGGAAATAATCAGGTGTAAAATGAAAATAAATACGGAGCATAGTAAAGGATTATCGATTAATCGAATCGTTATCGTTGTCTATGGCGTTGGAGTGGGGTAGTAGTCACTTCCATTGTTTTGACAGTCTCTACCCTCGACCCTTTATATGCGATCGACAGGCTAACTGAAATCTTAGTCGTGCGCGGTCTCTCAAGAAGTGAACATCATCTAAGTAGTGCTAGTGATAGTGATAGTGTCAAGTGCAGTGTAGTGTGGAAGTGCTGTCCAACTAAGGTCACGTAAGTCCTTACAATGTAATTGTCACGTGGTTAAGTAAACACAATGTTAGGTTAGGTTAGCCTTGTGTTAGATTCGGTTTATGTGCGTTTAACCTTGGGTTTAAACAGAGAGCCTGAGCAGTGGAGGCGAGTGTTATGATCATTTAAAGGAAGTTCTTAAGCCTACACCTTGGTCACAAGTCCAAGGCACTGCTTAGGTTTCTCTCGTAATTGTTAGAGATCATATTTGATCATTTATCGGTTCAATAGGAGTATGTACGTTGCGTTTACCCAATATTCCATTCAATACCATCACCCCCTTTTAATATTCCCCAATATTCCCCATCTTCCTCCTGCCATTTCCTTTCACATCGTTTTAAAATCCCCGACATACAGTATTTTACACTGACCTGTCATATCGCACCAGTAAAATAATGTTTTTTTCTAAACTTATATTTTTATGCAACTTTTTATACATACTTTTAACGGATAATACGCTTATGATTTCCTTCATTTAGCCGTTAAAATATTTGTATCTGTAATATGTCCTACTTATAACGGTTTGTTTGATGTCACAGCGGTGACGTCATCGTCTATAGATTTATAGATATTTATGCAAATGTAACATTGAGTTGGTACGAGTATTACTTACAAATAATATAGTTACTAAGTAAATCCTAAACTATTATAAATATTTGTTTCTAACATATCTAAATAATGTTTTGAGTTTAGCTTAATCTCGAAAGCGGTGGCGTCCGGTATGTTTTTTAATGTTAGCAACATCTAAGATAGCCTTTGATTAATGGATCTTTATCCTCTGTCCTGTACGGTATAAAGGGTGCGTAATATGAAGAGGAAACTGAACTAGTGTCAGACACCCTAGGTATCATTACTTTCATGAAAAGCAATATAAATTATTTTTTTATATTGCTTTTCATGAAAGATTTATCATCTTTTTAATGAGAAGAAGAGCAGCTAGAGTGAGGAGAACACGATACATATATTTTCAGCGATTTGTATAATTTGGAATGTATTTTAATATAGTATTTAGAAAGCCTTCTTAAAGCAATTTTCTGGTTAATGGTAAAACATTTCCACAAAAGAGGAAGAATTAAGCAAAATTTATTCTTACACTCTTCACGATTAAAAATTATTAAAATTATCTCTTTTCAAAGAAATCTTTGGACAGTAGATATAAATTTAGATCTAACTAGAAATAACCCTAGTTAAATTTTGTTTCTTTTATGATTCCGTACCACAAAATAAAAATACGACCACTTCGTTGTCAGTCTATCGGCTAAAGAAAAAAAGAAATTGTTTAGCTTGAGGAATTTATCGCAAATACTCAGATTTCTGATTGTTATCTACAAGGGACCGATACCGCTCAGTAACATACAGAAGACAATAATAATATGCTCTTACAATGGAACACCGAGTAACCAATATTAAACACTTACTTTTCGACACCATCACTGCATAGCCACAACGGTCACCAGGCGAGCTCCGTTTGACAACTGGCTCGTCTATCGGAACAGAGGTTATATACAGTTTTGGAATAAAATTAAAGGTACTAACCGCGAATATAAAGTTATCAACGGTGTTGGTAACGCAATGGCAAAGTTTAATATTAGTTTGTTACTCATGAAACTAGATTATTTAAACTTAAATAACTGTTTTTTTTACTGAAAACTGGACAAAAACATTTCAATGTTTTGCTGTAGCTGTTTAAATTCTACCAATAAACATTTCAGCATTCGTTTGTGAAGATAATTCATGTGGTCCTCTGCAAACAACGTGTACATACAGAATATCCCTTTTTATAATTTAGGTTTATTAATATGTATATGTATGTTGAAAAAACGAGGGAGTCGGTATTAAAAAATGAGTTCTAAAAGGAAGGCTCGAATGTACAATCGGAAATACGCATTCTAGATGCACAGTGGATGGCTGGACATTACGATCCCGTAGTATTCTGACAAACATGTAGGTTTTAATGGCTGCCCTACCACACATGAAATACTACCTCCACTGCCTAGGCTCTCCGTCTAAACTTGAGATACAAACACAATGCAAACCTAACACTAATCTAAACCAAGCCTAACTTCCGCTTCTGACATATATATAATTTCAATCTTATTATTTCTGCTTCAAAATAATGACCAGAGATTATTCTCTCTTCATTTACATCTATATTACATATTATAAAAACATCATCATCATCATCACAACCCATTAACGGCCCACTCCTCAGATTGAGGAGGGCGTTAGGCCTTAGTCCACCACGCTGGCAGTGCGGGTTGGCGAAACTTCACACACCTTGAAAACTTTTAGGGAACTCTTAGGAGTGCAGGTTTCCTCACGATGTTTTCCGTCGCCGTTAAAGCAAGTGATATTTAATTGCATAAAACACACATAATTCAGAAAAGTCCAAGGTGTGCCCAGGACTGAACTCGGACCTCCAGAGTAAGACATCGATGTCTTTACCACTAGGTTATCACTGCAATGTAAAACCAGCAGTTAACTTTTACAATGTTGTATTAAGCTAAACACAAAGCATTTTGCAATACATTTTTTAATAAAATAAAAAATATTTTGCTACATTCAAATTTAATTTTGGTGAAGCTGAATTTCGCCATAACATTAATATTTTATGTAACGTATAAAATAAAATTACTGCAATAAAGCCGGTGCACACTGTCAACGTGTTAGGGAAATTATTTTACAAAATATAACAATCCTATTACAACTTACATAGGCTCTACGGGGTGACCACTATCATGTTTTAGTTTCAGTCTGTAAATTTAGTTGTACTGCATAGTTAACTTCTCTGATACTGTTATCATATTCCTTTCTAATGCCACAGATAAATAGTTGATCTTCAGCTTAATATTGTCAGGACTTTGAGAGCAATTAGAGGTCAATTATCTCTTGGTAACAGATCCCAGTCACCTGAGGAAGGGTGGTGGGGAGGGGAGTGTCTCCATTGCCGTCATTTGTCACGCTGCGGGTTTGTCCCTGGTATCTTAGTATTATTGTAATAGTTTTGAACTAAACAAAGTTAACTGATCTTTTAGATAATTTGTATTTACTAAAATATAACTTTTCTCAAATATTGTTTTATTTGAAAATGCAGAACTCTCGTGGATTTAAACTTACTAATTCTAGTGTTCTGTAACAAAAACGAAAAAAGTAATTCCTCTTACATTATTAAGTTTAAGAACATAATCCGCGAAATTTAAAATAGTTACATTCTTACTTATACTTTATTAAATCATCATAAAATCACTCAGAATGTGTATAATCAACCCTTTAGCATCCCTTTTTACTTAATTTAAATACTATAAAAGTGTAAGTCCTCAATATACTTTAAATTAAAAAGTTACTTTTAATAGTATCCAATACAAATATACAAAGTTACAATGTCCTTGTTGTTGGATAGTTTAAGAATTCTTTACCTGTTTTCAGCTCCCAACTTTCCCAACTATTTGGTCGCGTCACAGAATTCACAACTCTACCGGGTGCTGGGGAGCTTACATTCTTGTCTTTTACTTAATAGTTTCATTCTAAAACGAACTATGAAATGTAGTTAAAACTTTAATTATAACGTTTGGTCCGCGGTAGACATTTCATTCGATACGACGACAAAAACTTCGATGTTTGCGATTTTACTAACATTCGAATATGTTATACATATACATGTCTTCGGTACAGAATCAAACACTGATTAACGGAAAGTTAGAGGAGTTTGAAAATTTGAGAAACTGAAAGAGTAAATAATTTAAAACTTTTTTGACCTATTATTAAAATAAATTGATGGAATTTATATTTTACTAAATAATCTTTTATACCTATTTCTTTACATAACAAATTAAATTTCTTTCTTTCATGGAAAAAAAAAATATTTGTTAACCAGCGTTAAAAATATTTTTTATGTGTATTGAGGTCAGGTATATTTGTAACATATTCGAATAATACTAAAACACAAACATCGCCTTTTTTTTGTACGCATAATATGTGGAATACCCTATATAAAAACTACAGTATATATGGCCATACTTATTGATTCCTTGCACTTAGAAGTTTGATCTCTTCAAGAGAGTATAGACTTCCATGTTTAATATTAATTTCACCTTGATAATTTCTCGTATTCCTCAAATAGTGCGTCAAAACCTAAATATATGAAAGATCATTTATCGCAATATAGAAAGAAATTTATAGTTTTCGGATTTTTTTCCTACTAGTGCTTATAAGATCTTGCTTCTTGCTAAAAATCATGTTTCTAGGTCAAATGACCAACCCTGGAAATTTTGATTCCTGTGAGAAATGTTGTATCTTTTTGTTACGTTGACTTAGCAGTTCGATTTTTTAACTGCTCCGAGAGACTAGGGACTTGAATATTTGATATTTCATGATTTGGGGAAGTACCCTATAACTCTACAAGAAACTACATTAACGGTTCTATCTTATCATTGACATCGTGGACGTAAAAGTTTGATTTTTTGACTGCCGCAAGAGATCAAGGGACTTGAAAATTTGATAATAATTTAACCGTCATACCTCGACGCATTCCAAAGAGAAATGGTCTTGCCAAACAGACAGACAGACGGACAACGATACGATCCTATAAGGGTTCCTTTTTTCCCTTTAAAGTACGGACCTTTGAAATAGATCGAGTAGTGAAGGCTATAGCAGGAGAGAAATTTAGAGAAAACCTGCTACTAGGTCTCGGGCCTCAAAATACTAATTGGTGTCTTGCATAGGTCGCATTTTGGTACTATCTATATACTCTTAATCTTTTATTTATTAATGAAACATAATAAAATATACAATAAACATGAAATTACTCTAATTGGATGGTAAAATTTATTCGTTCAATCGAAAATTCGTTTCTACTATATTTATTACTAGTTGATGAGTCCCAGCTTCGCACTGGTGTAATTTACCACGTATCGACGATATGCTGTTTTACTTATCGCTATATTTTAACTTTCAACACCAACATAATTTATAAATGTTTATTATTCCCAAAGACATAACGGCCATACAGCTCGACATGCACTTCATTTATTTGCTTCATATTCTTAAGTAATTTTTTCGCTATAAAATATAGCCTATATCCTTTTCTAAGCTCTACTCTATCTCTGTGCCAAATTTCATCATTATGATTCAGTGATTTTAGCGTGATTGCATAACAGATTGACAGAAACATCTATCCGTCAATAGATGGCGTAAGTGTTAGAAGTATTCGTTAGTTTAGTTTGTATTTTTAAATATTACCTACGTTTCTTAACAGTTACTTTTAAAAATATGATATTAGTTAGGATATATTTATAATATTAACCATTCAAGTATCAAAGCTATCGAGTTTCAACTTAATAGTAAACCATTCAATTAAAGTTATTTAATTGAACCATTGCAAGTTGTAATGGGACTGAGTTGAGTTGTGAGTCGCGCGTCGGCACTCACTAGTCAGTCAGCTGTAGCAGTAGCACTAACTAGATATAAACTAAACTCACAACTCAATCAACTTCTCTGAGCAGCTCTGTGTAGGGTATAGTCTGTGCTGAGGAAGTTTTACGAATCTATAACATAAACAAATTAGGTATTTATGATATAAGCGATAGCGGTTTAGTGAACATAAAGCATTGGCTAAAACTTATTAGTAATGATGATACCAGTTTTGGAATTAGACGAGAACTTAAATTTTCAGTGGACGTCTCTTCATTTCAGAAGATCGTGGTCTTGGTTCTGAGGCCTCTTGTTGATCATTTGCTTCCATCACCTTCTGTCAGCTCGCATTTTCGATGTTTTTGTGTCTCTCATTTGTTGGTGAGCGGCCTCTCAATCTTTTGCTCTCGGTATTCCCCGTTTTGATATTTTATATGATCTACAGATCACCTAATGCATGGATTAAACATCACATGTACTAAACTTGCAGCAAAATATTTGTTGTACACCTATTTTTATACTAATATATAAAGCTGAAGTGTTTGTTTGTTTGAACGCGCTAATCTCGGGAACTACTGGTCCGATTTGAAAAATTCTTTCAGTGTTAGATAGCCCATTTATCGAGGAAGGCTATAGGCTATATAAATCGCGCAGGTCGACTAGTATACAATAAAAACGTTGAATATTATCCAAAATCTATATCGTACTCATTTAAATAATCATAGCATAACTTTATTTTTCTGTAACATTATAAAATAGTTCTCATTAATGGAGCAAGTGTGAAATGTTAATAATAATGAATTTTCTTTAATTCTGAAATTTCTTTTTAAAGAAATACTTACTTTATTGTCCACGATGAACTCCAGAATTGCTAATTTTTATGAAATTTTATACACCGCTTATAACTTAGTACACCATGATAGATAGAATAACTTTATTCCAATTTAAATGTTTAGGGTAAATTGTTATATTTATTTACATACTTTCATTAATTTCTAACAGATGGCGGTATTAGTTAGTTTATTGACACTCTTCAACATCTTTAATTGGGTAAGCCATATTATTTCTGTTTTCTCTTCCCTCTAAATACAATACTATTGGCAAATTGTATTCTGTGGAACTAGGACGGGTTACTCGTGTATAACTAGTTAGGTAACAAGCAATTTAGAACTAATCCATGTAGTAATCAATGCATACGAATCGCTCTAAGCAAAATTCGATAGTAACAACGTTATGAGTTCACGTGGTTAACCAATATACAGTGGAGGACGTGACCGCATTACTAGTTTAATATTAATTGTGCTTAAGGGAATATGGGGGATTGATTTAACGTAGATCCTATTCTACTTTATTTGTTTCTATTTACATCTAGTGGAAGTTAACAGACGAGGGGACGGGTTAGAATTCTATTTTCTTCTGCGGTTGGGACATCACCTAGTAAGATATGTGTAAACCAGGGAAGGGATCTGTTTCCCGATTTCGACCACTAGCATGCGAATCCGACCGCCAAATGTTTTAGACACGTTCCGGTCGAATCGCATGTGGTCCCACGCACCCAGACTTACTTTCTTCCTATTCCATCTCATTAATACTGAGATTTCATCATTCTTTTCTTCACCTCCTCACCTAACTATTTTTTTAAGGTAGCAATACATCGGCTAAACAATGTCCATGAGGGACACAGAGTTTGTGGACAGGTGGACTGTTTGCTTGTTAAATTTTCTCTTTTGTATAAAAAAAAAATAAGAAGAATTTTTGGTTTTTTAAAGTATAATTTTAATAGAATATCATAATAACAGGTGCCTTAGACTTGCGACCCATTTATTTGTAAGAATTTGAAATATATCATTACTAAATGAAACGATTCAACTCAAGTAGGCACAATGATAGACGAAGAAATAGAATTCGGCCAAGTACGACTCAGACTTGCGCCTGATTGAACTTTGTTTTGATTTCAATTTCAAGTTGGTACTTACAATCGTTCATGAAAACCAGGTCTTGACAGAAAGAGATTAAAGAATACGTATAATTAGTCCCAGGATAGCAAAAGATTAAGATAAAGACCTAGAAAAATTTACAGAATGACTTTAAGGAAGTAGCAAAATTATAGTTTAGGAAGGAAGTAGTAGTGCAGAAATAATTACAAAAAATATTTTGACACCAAAGCTAAGTCTAAGTTAGTATAAATATACCATGTAATAATATAATGGAATATATTTACATATTAACATTGTAGTACTGAACCATTAATTTATTTTTTTGTGAGAATGAAGCAGTTTAATATCGCCATTAAGTTCCTAGAGGGAATAATAAATCGTCGTTCAATCACAAAATTGTAGCAAGCGCTGACAACTGGCGATGCGATGTAGCTCTATGTTTCTCTATCAAATCCTTAGAGACAGGTACCCGATATCATTTTGTTTGAGAAACTGCTAACTGCTGTTTTTAAGCAAGGTAGTTTTTTAAATTAGGTTAATTAAATACATCATTTTATTACAAATTCTTAGATTTTATATTATAACTCTAGCGTGATATTATTATATCGATGAATTAATACGCACATCAATTTTTTTTTCTTAACTATGATTTTTTTCATTTTTCAAATTATTGCTTTAACTTGTACCCATGAAGAGACGGGTACAAATATTTGAACATATTCCCTCTGGCCCCTAGGAGAGCATCATCTCTCATAAGAGGCGAGTAAACCAGCACATCTTGATGATAAAGGGATCTTTTCCTCGACAGGCTTGCGTCTTACTTTTGATTTGTTTTTTTTTATTACAATTCTTATTTAAAAATAACTCAACTCATAAATTAAATATAAATGGAATTCATGAATGAATATGGCAAGCTTTTAATTACATTAACGAATAAAGTAAATACTGGAATATCTTTTGGTTCGTATTCACTTTAATATTTACTTAATTCAGATTTATTTTATACTTAAAACTAAAATTTTAATTAATATCTTATTTCGCTTCAAGTCTAAGTTAATACAAATTATTTTCAATAACATTGGATGGGTACTAGATACAAATATCGTATTTATTTTATGAGCTCGTAAAATAACAGGTATACGAGTTCTAGTATCGTTTTATTATAAATTTATTTTACGACTTTACCTAGTCCCAGCGACAGGGGTGTGGGTGGGGGATACTATCAAACTGTAATAAATTTGTATACTTAAATATAAGTTAATATTAGTTTATATCTTTTTGACTTCCTAATAGCTTTATACTTAACATAGTATAAAAGTTCCTGAAACGCGTCTGTCGTTTTATTGTTATTATGAATCAATGCTGGATGCATACAAATAGTATAGACTTTTTGGCCAAATAGCCGAAATTTAAGCAAAAATGTTAGGTTGGCACGTGGCAGGAAAAAATTGTTTCTTTTCACAAGATAGTGTATGAGAATAGTCAAAAAAATCAATGTTAATAGCATGTATATGTTTATAGAATATGTATATTTGTCGCGCAAAGTTATGTTAGGTTAGGATGCAGAGGGTCTTGTCGGTGAGGGCTATTCGGGGCTAACGTACGGTGTCTTGGGTGGCGGCAACACTCTTGGCGGGCGATTCTCCTTGGGAGCTCCAGGTTGAGGTGCTCGCCGAAATGTACCGCTTCCAGTTGAGCCTGAGAGCGAGAGGTGAATTCCTCCCTGGTGTGGTGATGGATCGAATCCGGGCTCAGGCCCAACTAGCCCTGCTCCAACGGTGGTTGGTGGTTCAAGCACACGCACCTCGGTAGATCGATACCGGCTGATGCAGGTGGTATGTTAGAACACCATGCTGCGGCCCACGAGGCTGACGCCTCTTCGGACTCAATCCGTAGAGGCCGACCGGGTGGGAGGCGGCGTAGTTACGCACACCTCCTGCATTCCTCCGCGATAAAAAAAGACGAGCCAGTTGCCAAACGGAGCTCATTACTGTAACCATTACGGCTGTGCAGCGGTGTCGTGCAGTGTCGTGAATACTAAGGTTTGGAGTAACGTATCAGTCCCAAGTAGATAACAACACTATTAATTATTACAAAGCACAAACACAAAATACAATTTACAAAGTGATCGATCAAGTAAACAAAGTGTTAGAATGCGCCGTTACGTCACGTCACGTCACGTCGTCACGCTAACTATGAGCCGTAGAAATATTGCGTGCTAAAACTTATGATTTATTGCTCATATCATTGTTACCATAAGGAGGGTGTACATTCCAATGTTTTCTTTATGATAACAAAGGTAACAAGTATTAATTGGTTTTTGAAATTGAAGACATTCAAAGAAATAGAGTATGATTATTTTTTCATAAGATATTATCACTCATGTTTCCACTGTTCGAAAAACTTATAGCTGATAGATAGATTCCCTTTATTTAATTGCTGCTATCACATACTTCATATTAACAAAATTATCGTGTACACAATTTTGGAAACCACATATTATGTAGAAATTGTGTTTCAAATGATGAAATACGGATGGATTACAAAAATCAAATACGCTTCTGGAATTTTCTACGTCTCACCACCTCCCCATTTTTTTTACGTGGAACCCATTTTATTTTTTATTAGGGGTCGATATTAACCACTCTGGGGGGACATCACTGGTTAATAGCATATGTATAATTGTCAGGCAAGGTTAAATCTTTACATTACTACCATTGTGACATGGCCTTTGAGTGAATCGTAGTTTCAATTGGTCAATTTGACGAATATCTTCACTTTACAATTTCATAGAGTGAATATTATCTAATTTATTGTAAGTGGACCGCTGTTATCTAGTTAAGTTAGCCTGACAGTAAGGCGTCCTGTTATAATATCATTTCATCAAAACGCGATAGTTTGTTTATCCGTCAAAGTGCAACTTCCTGACTTTACCTTCTATACATATTTATGTGTATATATATAACTAACTAAGCAGTGATGGCCCAGTGCTTGAGACTTCAAGTCTTACTCGGGAGGTCCGAGGTTCGATCCCCCACACAGGCACACACCTCTGACGTTATGTATGTTTTAAGCAATTAAATATCACTTGCTGTAACGGTGAAGGAAAACATCGTGAGGGAACCTGCACTCCTGAGAGTTCCCTAAAAGTTCTCAAAGATGTGTGAAGTCTGCCAACCCGCACTGGGCCAGCGTGGTGGACTATGGCCTAATACCCTCCTCATGCTGAGGAGGAGACCCGGCTCAGCAGTGGGCCATTGAAGGGTCGTGATGATGATGATGATGATGATGATATAGCTAATTTGTAGATAAAGCATTCAAGCCCCAGACGTTATTAAGGCATTCAATTATTTACAGACTCGATATAATATTTATAGAATGAAACAATCCAGGGATTTAAATAAATTGAGATATAATTTTGAATATTTGTTATCTTGGTGGTAACTTCAGAAATAACGTGAATATTTTAAATATCTTAAAAGATATAAATTGTTTGTATCAAATATTAATAATATTTATAGTGTGTATTTCTTTATAATCACTGCCACCTCGAAATTTTGTGGGAAATACCTAAAAAAATGTCTCTGAAAATTTCAGCCCTTCTCGTATAAAAAAATGTAAATTTTTACTAGAAATTCTACAGCTCAAAGGCTTTTTATGGTATAATCTAGGTCAAAGAAAGGATTTCTTCAGAACTGAATGCTCTACAAAAGTGTCCATTGTGGCGTAATCATAACTCGAGCTGGCGGAGTAGTAGGGGTCACTTAACCCAATTTTTCCATGAAATTGTCATTTTTTTGCCCCATCTCATAAAATGACGAAAGCTACAGAAAAAATATATGTGACAAATTTGTAGGAAATTCAATTTTTGATCTGGATGGTCTATAACTATGAGATGTATATAGTTGATAATTTCGGAAGTTTTTATACATAGTATGCCATGATCATGGGGATTCAAAAACAGCCGTGAGTGTTTACCAGAAAACAATGTTACGGCCAGACTTTGTGCTTGATTATTTACCTTTTAAACTAAGAGCATTTATGTTTTAGTTCCATATAGAATTTGCGTATCCTTATGCACGAATTGTTTTCTGTCTCCTTCACCCGGACAATATCTCTGAAAGGGTGGTACTCCAAAGACTGGTGCAGAGGCTGCACACACAATGAGTCTCAGTCTCATTGTAGTTGCTGCTATTGTGCTCAGAGAAATATTCGTATGCTCAAATTACTATTATTATATTGTGTATTTAGTTGTTGATCTAAATTAATAAAATATGCTTAATAAAAATTAAAAAAATAATACTAAAATAATTTCATTATTATAATATTCTAGTCAACCCACCCCGGCTTGGTTCGGGTGAACTTTATCACGTTTATATATGTTTAAATTTACATTTTAATTTTCAATATATTTTTCTATATGTATATGATAAAGGTAGCCTATGTCATTTCCCAAGCTTACAGCTTTCATGAAAATCGGTCCAGCAGTTTCTGAGTTATCTATAAATGGTGTAACAAAGGATTAGTTTTAACTTTGTTTTATATGTAGATGACTCTGGACTGATCACCTGCCGTTTGTAGAAATTTGATTTTAATTTTTTTTATGAAATACCATAATATATTTCTCATTATTAATATTTAAATGAATATAAATTTAGAGATTGCTAGAAACATAATCGGTCTACCAAGCTGGAGTATCTGATGTATGCATCAATAAGTAACAAGTTGTAAGTTCTTCTTAACATTCCCTTTTTTTCATTATCACATATATGTACATATATTATGTTGGCACGTAAGTTAGGCTTGGGTTAGCCTAACCTTAGGAGACCTTAAACAGAGAATCTGGGCAGTGGAAGTAAGTGTTCATATATGCGGCAAGAGATCTCTTACACCTTAGTCACAAGTTCAAAGCACTGATGAGGTTCCTATTGTAATTGTAAGAGATCAACGTTTAGTTATTTATCGGTCCAGCAGCAGTATCTACGTGCGTTTACCCAATAGTCTATTTATTATCACACCCCTCTTAATGTTTTTCAATATAGCCTCTCTTCTTTTTATTTCTACGAGTTATATTAACTATTATTCTAAAATATTGGAAAAGTATTGGCGCATGTAGAGTTTTTTTTCTTTTTTTTTAGTATTTAAATATCTTTTATCTTTCTTTTTTTTTACTCCTTTTTTAATTTTTATGCGCTCGTAATATGAGACAGTAAAGTCTCTTTAATTAGAGTAAAAAAATTGGCCAATTTCTCTAAAAGTTGAAAAATAAAAGTTAACTCTATACCCACATTATATACCAAATCTTAAAGTCTAAAGCTTTCAATAGCTGCTATTGAATACAACTCATTCTATAACGACAAGAAAGCAAGTAGAAGCAATTCTCTACAACTTCTTTTGAACTTATTTTCAATTCAGAAAAACCTTTTGAACATTTTCTAATATTGAGACCAATTTACATTCGAATCTTAATTACAGTATTTAAGAAGAATATTAAATTTTTCTGTAAATTGGGAGGACGCATCGCTTCAATGAGATAGTAGTGGTATCATTACAAATAAATGTAAAATTAACTACATACCTTCCTTTTGCTAGATTTTGGGAGATGGTTGGGGTTATATGTTCCAATATACGAAAAAAAAATTCCATCACACTATGAAAGATAAAGTCCCTGTAAACCTACACCTTAGTCCTGTCACTATTTGGATACCTGTAATAGTAAAATTATAATTGTAGATCTAGACTTGTAAAGGTCATCTTGCACACACATGTACTAAGCGACAATCTTCTGAATCTTCAAAATTAAATTTTACTTAATACTTAATTTACTGACTTAACACTACCAAGCAGAACTTACGGGAATGATGTAGACTCATTCATTAAAATTCCAGATAATTGTATTTCTAGATCTGTTTATGCTTTAACTATAGAAAAAGTATTTGTTTAAGCTTCAATTACAGGCAATAGTGGTGACAGCTAATATACAGATAATCAGATTGAATCCATCACATGAGTGGAGGCGGAGGCGATGTGTGTTTGTGCACAAACAGCGGGATGGGAAGGCAAATAACGGCGGCGCAAATACCATTGATCGTTTACCTGCGAGTATATACGAACATTTTCTGTTTAATTATTATAATAAAATATCAGTTTGACCTATAGATTTTACAACTGTAAGATAATATCACTAAATACATTACTTATTAATACCTATAATGTTATTTTTGTCAAACTGCTTCTGCTCTATCAGGACAAACGTTGTAGGCAATTGAGTCTAACAAAACGTAATTTACTTCTTCATTATAAAAAAAAATGTGTCTACATTATGGACTCTACTTGTATTGCTGAAAAATGAATAAACTTTTAGGAGAAACATTTTTTATTCGAGTGTTTACTTTGTGAAGTCAGGGCAGGTCGCTAGTAAAATAATCTTATCCTTTATCCCTAACCCACGAAATATCTATTTTTATTTCGCTTATCAACAAACCCAATCGACCGTTATCATCCCCTTTTGGGTTTCTAATTTTCTATCAATAAACCTATAAGGTTATGTTATTTTTATATGAAAGGTTATAAAGAAGATTCTAAATAAGATTTAGACTTATCAAAAAATTGATTCTATCTAATTCTACCCGCAAATATAAAGTTATCAATGGCGTTGCTTTTATACAACTTTAAGTTGTATAAAAGTGGGCTTTATTATTTTTAAGTATGATATTTAACACTCGGTTATTTATTTTCTAAATTTAGTTGAACCACTTTCGCTTCACTAAGGCAAAATTCACATCAGGTTCCACGTAGAAGTTGAGCGAGTTTTTTCACCCACACAGTTACCCAAACATTCACTCACCTATTTACTCACTTAATAATTCTGTCAGAAAAAGGGTAAGCACAGAGTTCGTATAATGATCACATAAAAAACTTAAGTTAATTTTTTACTGAATTTTAATTAAAATAAAAAGTATTTTTTTTTTTTAATAAGATCTTTCGAGAGACTTAAAAGCAAGTAGAAAAAAAATCAAACAAATTATTTCAGCCAGCCAGTAGATGTTTTTAAAGTTAAGCACATCTTTCTCATTGTTATTGTAATAAATTCCAATCCCTCAGATTACCTCAAAACCTACTGTTACCAATAACCATTGCCCTCAACATTAACAGGATCTGATTTGATTTGATTGCAGAAACAACGTGAATTTCCTCCGCCATTTCCCTCCATGTTTGCATACGTAATGAAAGAATCAAAGCAAATGGTTTTTATTTGAAAATGCTGATTTTTCACATGGAAATGATTACAAATACTGCACTTGTTTGTATTCATTAATTTTTATTTTATCAGTTTATTTTTGATATTTTACATCTATATATATATATATATATAACATTCTCGTATCAAAGGGCTTATATCTAAACTCCTCCGAAACAGACTTGACCGATTTTTGAGGTCTGACAATAGGTCGTAAACTATTTTTTATTCAAAATTAACAAAAAATAATTTATATGGTAAAACGTTTGCCGGATCAGCTAGTATCTTAACTTTAAAAGTACTTTTGTTAGTTTATAAATTAGTATTCGCGGGTAGTTCCTTTTATTTGACTTCAAGTATACCCACGTGTAGAAAATATATAACGTTTAGTGCGATAGATTAGTCTCAGTCTCTCTGGTGTTGTCGCGCAGTGTACGTGGAAGTTAGTGTTATAGCGTCGTGGTCAAGGTCACCCTTCTTGAGCTCCATATCTCCATCCTCGTAAGTTTACTTTATTATTTAATGTAGTTGGCGAGGTCGAGTGGTGGAGGTGAGAGTTAATATATTGTGAAATAGCTCTTTAAACCTGCTTCTGTGTCTCAAGCCATATTAATGCTCGGCTCCGTCTAAATTGCATATTATTATCGTATCTTGAGTGTTAATACGCTGTATAGCAGTGATGGTCCAGTGGTTGAGATTTCAAGTCTTACTCAGGAGGTCCGAGGTTCGATCCCCCACACAGACACACACCTCTGACTCTGAGTTATGTGTGTTTTAAGCAATTAAATATCACTTGCTTTAACGGTAAAGGAAAACATCGTGAGGGAACCTGCACTCCTGAGAGTTTCCTAAAAGTTCTCAAAGGTGTGTGAAGACTGCTAACCCGCACTGGGTCAGCGAGGTGGACTATGGCCTAATACCCTCCTCGTTCTGAGGAGGACACCCAGCCCATCAGTGGGCCATTGACGGGTCGTGATGATACAGTATACTGAGCATGACCTGGGGACTGTGATCCAGCCACCAGTTTAGGGTGCCCTTTTGCGTTAATAATTAATAATCATGATAAATGGCTCATCTGATGATAAGTAGCCACCGTCGCCTATGGACATCGGCAGTACAGAAGATACAAGAGTATCTCTTGTATTTTTCTTTGCCGATGCGTTGCAACCTCGAAAATAGAGTGGAGAAGGGGAGTGAAGAGAAATATGCTATGATTTTAGTGGACCCTGAGTAAGAGCCCAGAGTCCTCTAGATCTGCATCATTAATGGGATGGGAATGGGAGGGGATAAGTAATAGATGCGGCGTGATCGTAACGCGTCAGAGACACTTGGCTGTCGAATTCGCATGTTGGTCGCAAGTCCGTCGGGGAGCAGATTCCTTATTACCAAGGGGTTGGGTTACTCGCCTCTTATGAGATGCTCTTCTAGCGACAGAGGGGAATTTTACTCTAACTCTGCCCCACACCGGTAATTTCGTGAAAATAATCCTACTTCTGAGATAATGATTACACTGTCCTATATAGTGCCTGATGAAACGACTGAATGATAATAGCATTAGTTCGGTAGCAAACTTTAAGCGACATCTCTCTACTCTTCTAGGTATATATTAACAAAAGCTATTTCAATATGAAGATGTTCCAAAGGTTTTGAATAGGTTTAGTACAATTTGTTTTGTTCCATCTACCGTTCAGTATTCGCGATATCTCCTCGAGTCCTCGACTCCTCAGTGTCAAGCAGCAATACAATTACGCCGAGTTTTCCTTGAGCCAACAGTGCCTTCAGTTCCCCACACCAGCCTTTGTAGCTGTATTTCTATTATAATAAAAATGTATAAAAATCAAATAAAATTTTCTTCACAATATTGTTTATTAGATTATTTATAAATTATATCAAAAGCAATTTGTATTGTCAATATCGAATTCTAAATAATATTAAGAAACGTAGGTAATACTTAAGAATACAAACTAAACAAACGAAAGAACGATTTAATATTCTACTTACGCCATCTATTGACGGATAAATGGCCTTTATTGTCTGTTACGTAATCAAGCTTAAGTCATTGAATCGATTTTCATGAAATTTGCTACAGAGATAGCTTAGAGCCTAGGGTAGGTTATGTTTTATTAAAGGCTATGTTTTCTGGGGGAAAAAATACCATGAATACAAAATTAATGAATTAACGCCATCTATCGACTGGGGGGATAAAGTGTATGTTGAGCTGTGTGATCGTTACGTTTTTGAGAATTATTCATAAATAAATTACTATATAATGTCGAAAATAAAATATAAAATATAGTGATTTAAATGTGAAATGAAACCTAAATACATGTGGTAAATTGCACCCGGGCGACGATGTGTCGGGTCGACTAGTTTAGGTTTAGGTTTTGTAGAGCTTAAAAAATATTTGTGTGCAAAAGTAACAACAATAAGAATATACCTGACCCCGTTATCTGTGGACTAGAATTTCAAATATATTCCAATGTATTGAAATATGTAAAACTTGTTATTTCTATAGCAGTATTTTTATAACTTATACCTGTTGGATTTTATATTCTGAATTCACTATTCTTAAAACGTTTGACATGGAAAATATAGACTACTAGCATTTGCCCGCGATTTCTTCTGTTGAAATTCTATTTTTTGAAAGTGATAGGATTATCTTACACAACTACTAACCGACCCATTCATTCTCTCTTTAACTTGCTCAACCTTTCACAGAATCACTCACGATTTCAATTCTATAATTAATTGATGATTCAATAACTTTCGGGATATGGTTGTAATTATCATGATTATAATTAAAACCCTTTTATATTCGTGATACCTATATTCGTGATTATTAAATTGTATGCTTTATTTATCTTTTTAATGAATCACTTTAAAATAAATTCGAAATTGTTTTTCAACCTTTATATCAGTGTTAAAACTTTTGGGGTTTTACATTCGCAATAACATATTCACGTAAAAACAGTATTCAGATAAACCGAGCGTTATCTGCAAATCCTTATTTAAGAGGCTTTATGCGGCCAGAAGTGCGATCAATTATGAGTAATTCACTTTAATTAACATAAACTAACATACAAGTATACACTATGTACTTGTGAGTTGTTATTTACGCTCTAAGATAAAATAAAACGTTTTGTATAAAATATGTCAAACGATATCTTAAAAATAGAGTAAAATTTTGTATTGACATAGTAACCATTAAACACCACTATTTCCGTCACTTAACTATCTAGGAGCGGTCCCGAAGACCGCTGACGACATTTTTACTTAACCAGGCTAAATGGGCGCACGTTTACTGTCGTCTGTCACCCAGCGCAAGTGCGATGCTGTCCAACATCATATGTCACGCATTCTTCGAAAATTCATAATGGTCTGCGAGACCAGGTGTTAATATCATAAATATTAAAATGTGTTTGTAGGTTTTTTGACTTCACGTTATAGGTGAGCTATGAGTCTGTCTAATACAAAATGTATGTAGTTCATAAAGTTTATATTGTTTAACTTCTAGATGGCAGCACCAGTAAGTTAAATCGCGGTTATTTTTGCAACTTTATTTTTGTACAAAACGTATAGTAGTAACAGTCAATAGCCCATGTATGTATTAGGAAGCAATGAGTCGATTTATTTAATGTAGTTTTTGTAACTATTTTTTTATGTAAAAATTGTGTATAGAAGAACAACATCAGTTTCATTTGATTTGGAAGTGAAATTTATTGATAATAATTATAAGCATCCAGCAAACAACAATATAGTACATACTACAACAATAATACAACTTATATGATTTTTTTAACATCAAAATAATCTATAAATATTAACCATTTCAAAATAACTCGGCAAAAGATTCAATACGTTATCAGAACATTATTGTTTATCTCCAGAGATCCATAAATCATGAGGATGCTGACCCACGTCCGGCTCCGGCGCCCTAGGCCGCCGGTGGGAAGGCGGAGGATTACAATATAAGTTTTTGTGTCTGTAACCTTTTAGTTTTCAATTATAATTTGCCATATGTTAATCACTAAGAATAATTCATAATATTATGGTTAGCTTAAATAAAATATTGGTTTTGAATGCTTATTGTATCGTAAGAAAGATAAACATAATGTTAACGATTATGTGCATGAATTTTTATAATAATAACAATATAAGTCTCTACCTACGACCTCTCCTACCTAACATCTAACGAAGTAACACATTTAATTATTCAAGTGATCCTCGACCAGAGAGATCTAAAAATTTCATTACACTACGTTAGACAATGTTGTTAGGCTGCCTCATTTCTATCATGTTATTAAGTTATGTTGTTGAGCTATGAGCAAGGTATTTCTAGCAAATTTGTTGTTTTTACGAATTAAACATTCACATTTTTCGCAATTATCTATTCACCAACTGACCCCCCCCCCCCCCTCACCCTTGTAACCAAAAGTAAGCAAAGTCCTAACCCCCCGCCCCTGTGCCTACGTAAACATTTTTCTTCCTCTTCATTGTCAGCAGGGATATACAAGTTTCAATGTGTGTGTTTACATTTTATTGCTGACGCTATCACCATGTAGACCTCCATCCGCCATGTCATCATAAATAAGCAAAGCAAGGGTCCTCTCGTCCCTCTCTAATACTTTCGTATTACTTGAACGATTCTTAGAACATATTTTATTTCATATATAAATGGTTCAAAAAATCTTCTTTAAATAATCTATTCATTATTTTCGTCAAACTCATTTAAAACCTCATTATTCAGATTCTTAGAAGTAATATAGTCTAGTGTCATCTGTAAATAAAAAATACTGTTCGTTTTAACGACGAATCTCTCAGAGCCATTCCAGTGTTAAATAAAATCTCCTTAGCTATTGAGGATTTATTAAATTATCGCTAATTGTCGAGTCTCCCTGAATGGAGGAGTTCTCCATGGTTGCTTTGCTCATTAATGCTCTCGAGCAAAATATTTTTAAGCTCAACTTGTATTGATTGTATGGAGGAACGGTCACTGAATTTATGAGAAATTCTTTAGATATTTACGATCCTTTTTACACTTTTAAAACTTTGCAATATTTGCTCATAGATTCAGCTTCTATAAAAGTTGATAGTAAACAAGAATATGTTTGTATTTATATATTCGAATAAATTAAATGAACAATAATTTTCATAATAAAATAAAATGCTGCAATCCCCATCAACTTTAACTATCTGCCTCGTTATTTTTATGTCTGTAGGTACTTGACACTAGTATAAAATATATACAACTAGGAGAAAATTGATGGAAAGGAAAAGGAGTGTAAATGTTTTGGGGTGTTCCCTACATCGAAAAACACTACAAGGGAGGTGTGATATTGAATGGACTATTGGGTAAGCGCTACGTTGATACTGCTACTGAACCGATAAATAACTAAACATTATGATCTCTTACTATTATGACAGGATCCCAAGCAGTGCCTTGGACTTGTGATCAAGATGTAGGTTTACAAGGCCTTTTCATACAATTGCAATACTCGCCTACACTGCTTAGTTTCACTGTTTAAACCTAAGGTTAGGTTAACCTAAGTCTAACTTACGCGACGACATATTTATTCATACATAAAACAATGTTACTAATATTATGTGAAATATGACCAGACAACGCAAATTTCTTTTTTTTATGGTATATAAATGGAAATACTGTTAATAAATAATGATTATATGTAACATCTTTTTTATATAAAAATAAATTAACGCTTTTTAGTCTCGGTAAAACTCGAGAACGGCTGGAACGATTTGGCTAAGTTAGGTTTTGAAATATTTGTAGAAGTGTATGGCTAGTTTAAAAGAAATGCTAAAACGATTTCAATATAACTTTACCAATTGTCAATACATCTTTGCGAATCGAAGCCGGGTCTAGTTAGAAAATAAAACATAAACGAAATTAACTGAGAAATAATGAATATTGTAATGTCATAAAATGAGAGAGGAATGATCCACTCCCCTTCGCTGCTCGAACAGTAACTACAGAAGATAACAAAGTAAACTTAGGTGGGCCTCAAGAAGGGTGACCTTAACCACGACACTATAACACTAACTTCCATGTACACTACATGACAACACCAGAGAGACTGAGACTAATCTATCGCACTAAAGGAATTAAATAAATAAAAGGAACTTCCCGCGAAAACTAATTTATAAACGGTGTAGCAACAACGAATAATACTAGAAACATACGTAGATATTTTTTTTTAAATATACTCCGTGAAGTAAAGAGTTATACTATATTGTAAAAACCTGGTTGAGATTTACACAATGTTAAATTAAGTCGCTACGAGCAGTTACAGAAAAAACAAATCTTACAAAAGGTTTTTAACAAAAGGCACAATTTCAGCATGAAAACGTCTCAGAAAGGCTTTATTACATCTTTGTAAGCATTTGCTCATCCTGTCCCTTACAAAATACGACAAGGAGGATTAAATTGTGTACAAGAGCACCCGCGCCCAACAACTTGTATGTGAACATAAATATTTGCTTTATATTTAAGTTGATATACTAATAAAACACTTTGTAAGCGCTTTTTCGATAGAATTGAGGTGTTTGACAAGTAATTTCTTAGTAAGGGTTTTAATTTATCGTAGTGTATTATAATTATACTAGTCTAGTCCCGGCAGGGCGCAATTTACCACGTGTATTTATGTTTAACGTGTACCTAGTTCTAATGCACACACACACTACACACGAGCGACCCTACTTACTACTTCTTTATATTTGACTACAATATCTTTACAAATTATAGTCTATGTGGTATTCTGATGTATAAGCATAATTATTGTAAAGTTTCATTAAAATCCATTTAGTAGTTTTTGCGTGAAAGAGTTACACGCATCCATACATACTTACAAACTTGGATGGATTGATGGTTGAGCAATAATGAAACAAGGATGTTTTCCAATGTAATTATTGCTATATCTTTGTTATTATTTTTATTATTATTTTTTTTTTTTTAAATAAAGATGACTTCAAACGTAAGATATATTAGGTAATTATTTTAGTTAGATGTTTGATAGTTGTAGTCGTGCACCATGGTAGTAAGCCCCAGGTACTGCTGTTACTATCTAAATTTTATGATTTTTTATAATCCTTAGATTGCTTCACTTTATATAGAAAAGGAGTTCATACTAAACTAGAAGTTTTAGTGAACTAACTTGAATAGCATTTTCTTATTTATGATATTGGTAGCATTGGTTTGAGAAGCATTTTTCTTCCTTGAATGTTGGACAACTGATAAAAATTAGGGATTGCAAAATAAATATCGCGATTCTTCTGGCAGTAATGCGGTTTGTCTGAGTCTAAAGTATAACTCCCAGGAGGATGTTCTAGTCAAGCCGTCGGTCAGTCGGTCTACGTGTAGACTATAACTCCTTGTAATTAACAATTTTAAAATGCCAAAAACAAGCATTTTTTTATAAGAAATATCCTACCTTACTATTTATATTTAGCCCCCAAGCTATGTCTATATAAATACGAAAAGACAAAAGAAGGACACACAAACAAACCAACAAACTTTTTAGTAATTGTAATATTATATATGTATCAAGAGTGAGACGAGTATTGAAAACATTAAGATGGGTGATATCAAGTAGACTATTAGATAAATAGCGAAACATAACCTGTCTCGGACTTATGACCAAGGTGTAGGTTTAAAGATTTCTTCAATGTAATTACAACACACACAACACTCACCTCTACTGCTTAGTTTCACCGTCTTAAAACAATCATAACATAAACCTAAACTAACACAAATCTAACCTAACGTTATGTTGACGTAACGTGGCTGCTACATTGCACGGTACTCATATGACATCAGCAACACAGCACTATTGTAAAAACCTGTCACTAGCACTAATTTATTCAATGTAGGTTAGTGGTAGGAGCACCCCTCGACTAGAGGGGATAGTAGTGAAAAGAATGGCCGGTCAATCACAGGCCACCAAAAGTCGTTGAGTTACAATGTCACAACACAAGTGACATTGTAATTGTTTCCCAAATCCATAATAAATACAGTATGTAATTGTAACTCTCATGAATAAAAGTAAAAGTGTCTTTTATATCGCAACTTAATATGTATTAGTTTTCCATAAGAATAATGAATAGCGATAACTTCCAAAGTAGTAATTAGCTGATAATTAATGAGCGAAGTTTCCCCTCGATACGATTAAACGTGTGACCAATTACACAAACATGCCAACACGCCAACACGCCAATATACTATCTACCAGTGTAGCTTATATTTTTATGTTATTATTGGTTATTATAAGTAAGTCTAATGATTATATATTTATATTGATGTCATTGTTATAATACCTACATTTTTTAAAATTTGGAAAGAAATTAATTAAACGAGAGTTATGGTTATAAATATTTTTTTAATAACAGAATCCTACATATAATTTTTATTGACATAAAATTTTAAGATACAATTTTCGTATACTAAAATAGGAAAATCAAATTTATCTTAACTCTAGAGCAATATATGAAGTTTTCTCTAAAATCCGGACTTTAAACTTTGTGCAGCAACACTCACCAGAGACCAGTTAGAGAGTGAGAAGTGAGTTGGATTCCTCTCATCGCGGGAACCCGCACCATTCCGGTACAGACAGCTGACTCTACAGATATATATTTCAAATTCAATTCGTTTAAATTATTTAAGTACTAGTCGACCTACCCCGGCTTCACCTGTATGCAATTATTACGCGTATTTAGACTTTTTACATTTTAATTTTCAACATAAATATAATTTACATATGACTAATTTCTAAAAACGGTCACTCAGCTCTACATGCGTTTAAATCTCTATTTCAGACTCTTTAACCCTTTTTTCGAGATAAAAAGTTAGCTTTCTCCTTTCGCAGGCGCTATTTACTTTCGCATTTATAATATTAAAGTAGGGATTAATTATAATCTTCACTTTATAATCTAAATATATACTATGTAGAAGTGGAAGTATGTGATGGCTCCTAGAGTTTGGATGTTTTATTTTTAATTAAACTATATCTTGTGACCCAAAAGCTTATACGCTTAAGATATTCGCATTATTTAAGAATAGGTTATTTCCGTGGAATACTTGAATTTCAGTTTTTTATTTAGATTTATTAAAACTCTATAGCACTGAAAAATCTGTAGGTTTAATATATTTTTAAGCTATCCTATTAATTATGCCTTTTGCTAATTAATTTTGTCAGAGAGATTTTGTTTGTTTTTTTGTGATTAGGTGTATTTTGGAATTAGGAATTACTCTGATCAACATTTTGCTTAAGGAAGTTGTCTTTTTATTTAGACAAGTTTAAGTTGAAAAGTAATTTTTAAATTACCTTAATATTCGAATTAAAGGTCTAAATTTATGATAATATATTCAAAACGTTATTTACAGTAGTCAGGAGATAGCGGTCTTTGTTGAGAAAAATATAAAAAGTTCAGGGACCAAATAATACCTCTCGACTAGGAATGATCAAAAATTACACTGAATAGAGGAACACGACAGGTGTACTTGTAAACTACACGGAAGCTTAACAACACAAAAACTCTCAAAAGACTGCACTAATATACAAACTAGACGTAAGCCGAGCAGTGCCTGGGGCTTACTTCCCAGGTGCAGGATTAAAAGGCCTTTCTACAATGCATCAACACTCTCCTTCACCGCTCGACCCTAATATTTAACACTTCTTCACAACAGCAATTAAACTAGTTATTTAAATATTCAGCAATATATATCTAAATACACAACACTTTGAAGTCACACAAGTTCCAAGAATAACTAAACCATCTTGCGTAGAAGTCATCCTTTTTATAAACGAAAATACCCCCCCATCATCTCTCCACTATACTGTCGACAGGTGGGGTCGTAGGCCTATGTTGCCAAGTTAATATTTAAAACATTAAAGGCGTTCTCGTTCATTAATTTAAGAGTATAACGTTAAAAGGGTAGATTAAATAATATCAACAAGTTGTGATTGTGATATATCGAAGGGTAGTCCTGCTTATGCTGTGCCCTTTGTCTCCTGTAGGATTCAACTATTAATAGTTTGGGACTTTTAAGCCTTGGTGTAGTGTATAAATAAGCAGGTAGCCGCTATCTGTCAGCCGATAGCCGCAAGAGTCTCGCTCCGCTCAGTTTACGACTCGTGTACGAGTGAACCCTCTCACATACTTTATAACCAACCTATTTTTGTGTAACTCTACCTTTAATACTTAGCTCTAATAATTGATAACATAATATATATAAAATAATATTGATATAGTATATAAATAGAAAAGAACTGTATCGTGTGAAGTTGTGAAAAAGCTTGTGTTTAACCATTTTTGACGCCGTTAGAAATATGACACGTTTACACGAAGCACTGAAGTGAGGACACTGATGTATGATATCACTTGAACATTCCACTCTTTTAGACAGTTTTCAAAGTCATGTAAAATGTTTTAAATGTAAATATTTTATAAAACTTATTAATTTTTAAAATTGTCTATGTTAAAAGTATTAAATGTAATAAAAGAAGTGAATAATAGGGTAGAAAGATTAATCAAGTATATTTTGGCGGGTAAGTTAGGCGTAGTTTAGCTTAATCTTAGGTTTAAACTGAGAACCTGGGTAGTGGAGGCGAGTGTTGCAGTTGTGTAAGAGAGCTCTTTATATCTACAGCTTGGTCATAAGTCCAGGGCACTGCTTATGTTCCTGTCGTAATTGTAAGAGATTATAATATTTTTCTGTTCAGTAGCAATACCCAATAGTCTATTTAATATATGCGATTTTTAGTTATTTTTCAATATACCTCCCCCTCCTTGTCCATTTGTCCGAGTTGTATATTTGTATATTTGTTAGCGCAGTGCCTGGGGTGTAAGTTGACTCCAACTGTAATATAAATATAATAATGTTTTTCGTGAAAACCAACTGGCATTTGCTATTCAGTGAACAAGTTGCAAAATTAATTTCAGCTTCAAACTCTGAACTAAGTTACAACTGTGTTTAAGTAGTTTTTGAGCTCATATGTAACATTGTCGTAGTTTTAGTTGGTTTCCTTAAATTTTATTTAATATATAAAAATCTGACTAATATAGATCAAATTTTGCAAAAAGTAGATATTAGAATCAACTTAAAAAATACCACAGTATTATCTATATGGAAGCTATACTGCACATTGACATGTAAAAGACAATAATAAGATGGACGAGAAACACTCACAAAACCTTTCGCAATGGAGTCCCAGCATAAAGACAAGTTCCACAGCCTTTAAACAAGCATCGTTCGACAACTGACACAAGTTTATCGGATTAGGTTATATATTGTCTTTTTATAAATTATTATGTGGGTATAAATGAAATAAAATAAATGCTATATATTTTAAAACAATTGTTAACTTCAATATTTTTGTATTATTATATGGATACATACAACGGATTGTGTGTTTGTGTAACGAATTGATTTTATAGATGATATTTGTGAGAGAATCTAGACTTTATAATAGTTTATTTATACTCACAAAGAGTTTAAATAAATGATGTGTTTCATAAGTTTAGTTAATTCATCATCTATTAACAGATCTCATGTTCTCGTAATCACCTCATTATGTCAGATCTCGCGTTATCATTAGTAATTGTACTAAATGCATGTACATACATGTTAATAGTATAATACAGTAACACTCTAACGACAATAATAACATGTAATCTAGATGGAAGCCGAGCAGTGCCTGTGGCTCGAGACACAGTAGCAGATTTAAAGACGTCATCTATAATCGTAAACTCTCACCTCCACCAAACGGCCTCGCTACCAAGTATTAAAAGTTAATTACTCACGTGCTCCTCGATAACGTAGCACCATGCCAGCAAACAAACCTACACTATTGTCTCACTACTTTAATATGTACAACGCGATGTCTCTGAAAGTTATATATTGTGTACTCGAAATTAGAATGAATGGGAAAGGAGGAGATAGAATATACAATCATACAATAAGCATCGTAAATGCACAATGGACGGCATATCTTGAGAGGTAGGGGCGCAAAACGATCAGGATATAACTAGACAATACAATCTCTTACTATTGTAACAGAAACTATTCAGACAGGAACCCAAGTAGTACCCTGGACTTGTGACCAAGGTGTAGGCTTAAGGGCTGCCTTTTATTCAATTAAAATACTCGCCTCCTCTGCCCAGGCTCTCTGTTTAAAACTGAGGTTAGGTTAACCTAAGCCTAACTACGCACCGACATGTATGTATTAAACATTAAACCTTCCTCTTAGTTAGGGTAATTTAAAAAATCTAACAACTTCCATCGATAATATTGACAGATAACATATTATGTACTTAAACCGGTAAAAATTCGCTTCCCAGCGTATAATTCCCCTTGATATCCGGAACATCGCGTCATCTCCGATGTTCGCGTATGTTGCCTCATTGATGACCTATTTTTTACCCTACTACCCTTATTATTTTTCTTTGTTTATGCTTTTTGAAAAGATTCTTTATTTAAGTACTTATTTTACACAATATATACAGGAACTTAAGCAACGCTTAGACTCGTGACCAAGGTGTAGGTTTACAAGGCATTTTAACAGAATTCGAATAATTGCCTCCACTGCTTAGTTTCACTGTTTAAAGCTGAGGTTAGGTTCACCTGACGGTAAGTGGTCAGCGTCACCCGTGGACATCTGCAACACGCAAAGAGCTGCCGATGTGTTGCTGACCTCTTAGGAACCTGTACACACGCCATTTGAAGACCCTCATATTGTAGTCCTCTGGGAATACCTCTGGGGGAAGGTCATTCCATAGCTTACACGTGCGTGGAAGAAAGGATCTTGACGCACGTACATTACTAGGACGCCAAGCATCCAAATGGTGAGAAATGGCGGAAAAGAGTTGGGGGCACTAAATCGAATAGTTCTTCTGTTGGGGGCACTAAATCGAACATCTCTCCGGAGACTTAAGTCATCTAAACCGTCTGTAAGCATTGGATTGTCGATAATACAAATTGCCCGGCGTTGTTGTTGCAAAATTTATTTTGTTCTACAACACAACAAACGTTTGAACAAGTACTTACAAACGAACAAGTACGTACATACAAAAAAAATGTAATTAAATCGAAGTTTTACTAAAATAGTTATACTGTAAACAATTTGTTAAAAATGTAAAATTTACAAAAACTAGTTTTAGTGTCTTATCTTACAACTACATAGTACAATATGAAAATGAGTACACAAATGCTAGAGGCGCTACGCCATAAAAGTGCTACGCCGTAGAGGTGCTACGCGCTAGACTCTAGCTCTATTTCACACCATTTGAGGTTTTGAACGAGACGACATATTTAAATGCTTACTGAAATAATCCTAAAGTTAAAATATTATAAACACACAATTTTGTGTATATTAAATATATGAGTTACTTAACTGGTTACTAAATGAAAGATAAGTTTGTCAGTATTATTGTAATTTTTGTTATTCTAAAACCTTTTATTGTCTTATATTGTGTCTCTTATAACTGAAAAAATCTTAATGTCAGTTATCCAATGTATAAAACCAAGATCCGTGTCGGTATATAATAGCGATATGAAAATGAATAAACCGAACCCTGAGGTCGACCCTCGCCACGGCTCCTAAATCCTAGTATACAATTATCTACAACCTCAGCGATCAACATCATCTGCTGTCTTTCGTGAATTATGACATGAAAAACCCGCCATTATTTATATCAAATATTTTAAGAACCGATTTAGAAAAAAAACAACGACTATGAATTATAGGATTTATCAACAAAAGGTGGTTAATTTAAAAGTAAGTAATAAAAGATACTTTTTTTGCTTTATCCAAATAGATATGTCTTAAAAACTACAAAAAACTAATTTACACTAGAATACAATGATTTTCTCGACGTTTATTGACATTTTAAGCGTCAGCAGGTCAGTGGTTCAAGCTTGGATTCACGATCAATAAGTCGTGGGTTCAAGTTCCAGTCATTGCACTACTTACGCGGCTTATTCCTAACAAGAGTATTTCAGCTTACTTGGAGAAAAAAAGAAAATCATTTGTCGTATCGTTTTAAATCACTGCGCTTTTAATAACGAATATTATTAATTATTTTGTAATATTTTCAATCTTTAATTTTTTCCCTAAATTAACTGTAGTATTCACACTTGCATGTTCAGTCACTCACAGCTCCTCAATCAGGAGTATTGAGGTGAATGCAATCAAGTATTCACGCTTCATTTGCAGGTATCACACACTATACACCATATACAGTACAAGTATTTTATCTTATATCTACTAGAAATACTAATCTTTTCGTTACTACAAGAACTGTTATATAACAGATAAACATAATAAATGAACTGCTATAAATTGACTATAGTAAAATATATAAGACGATAGAGAAACGGCCAAGCCACATATATTGACTAAGGTGTAGAGTTTGTTGTTGTAAATTTGTAAGGTGTAGTGTTGTGGTGAGGGCTTGTAGAGGCAGGTAGGGAGGGCGTGTAGAGTTAGCAGCTTGATTCTATGTGAGATCTGATAACTTTTTGACAGTGCGAGGTGTATGGTCTCGTCTTGGCTACATTTTACATGAAAATGTTTTTGGTAGGATTTCACTTCTTTTTGTAAGTTTCCTACGACTATATTTTTTAAATAAAGTTCATGTTTTTTAATTTCTCTAGTATCAAATTAAGATAATGACAATCTTCTACTACAAGAAAACAACATCATCAAGTAGAGCCATGTACCAGAACTGTTTATTCCAACTTTCAAAAGCTCCACACAACTACTTCTACAAATCTTGAGTGATACCCTCCATCACCATAGCTCTCACAGCCGACCGGTAATCGCAATTATCATCACACGCGCCTCCACCTCGTGGATCGCAACTCTCACGCACATCCATCACATGGACTGCAACAAATTTCAATACGGTCGATAGATTCTATCACTCAAGAAACCAAAATTCATTTTACTAATCATGATCACCATTAACTTCAACTTAATTTAGTTACTGGTACATGATCTACAATCATTTTTTTTATCGCACGGGTTCACATTTTCCAAAAATCTTTCAACATCATAATCTAATAACGAGAATACTGATACTTCTGATGTCGGAAACAAATTAAAAAGGAATGGCCTATATCAAAAGTTACGGGCGCAACACCGTCACGATATTAACGTTATGATCTCTTATTATTGTGACAGGAACCTAAGCAGTGCCTTGGACTTGTGACCAAGGTGTAGGTTTAAGGAATCCCTTTATTCGATCGAGACACTCACCTCCACTGCTTAGTTTCACTGTTTAATCCTATGATTAGAGACTAATATTAATCTAACCTAACACAAGGCTAAACTAAACCTAATCACACTTCCGACATGTATAAAATAAGGAAGTAAACATCAATCATATTTTTTAAATATCAGGATATATAAAATTTTTAAAAATTTCAAAATCTCAATCGCTCATTATATACATTATATTTTTTTTCAATGAAATTCTTAAAATTTTCAGTAGCAAATAACAAAAGAATTGAATAAAAATATAAATCACCTCCTACTAAAACTTGATTTTGACCTACACGACATCGATTTAGAAGAATCGAACTTAACTTCTATAAACGGATTTTTCATACTGTTGAAAACAAAATATAAAAAACAGCAGTCATACAAAAATACCGTTAATGTGCTCACTCACAAAATTTTAGGGTACCTCCCAATGACTCAGAATCATGAAATTTACCATAAAGCATAGTGTCATAGCAAAAGTAAAGGATAAAATTTAAAAAACTGTAAATTTCTTTCTATATCACTAGAAAATTAACTTTTTTGACTGTTACGCTTTAATTCAGAGAAAACATGAAGATATCAAGTTGCAATTTAAATGAAATAATAATGTAGAGACATACACTACTACTAGTATACGAGACTAGAGTCTCTCGGAGCTATAAAAGTTCAAACTGCTAAGTCAATCTAATAAAAAGATAGAGCTGCCTTTATCTCATGTATTGTTATTTTGATTTTCGACTAGAATCAAAATTCACAGACATGGTCCTTTGACTTAGGAATATGATTTTTAGCAAGAAGCAAGGTCTTATAATATTAGTATGGGGAAAAATACTAAAACTGGCAACTTGTTGTTACATCACGAAAAAAACTATCTTTTATATATTTAGGTTTTAATGCATTATTTGTGAAGCTATCGAATTAAATTTCACACTAAACATATATATTTAATATATAAACCTGTGAAAAAATCAAACTTCTTATTGTAAGCAATCAATGAATATAGCCATTTATTCTTAAGTAACAACAAGTAGTTTTTTTATAGGGCATTCCACATATGCTGACATGAAAAATGTTTAACTCTGGTTAACGAGTTTAATTATATGAAATTAAAATTTAAAAACTATAAATAAGTTCCAAGAAAGAAAGAAATAATTTGTAAAAGCGGGCTCCTATGGATCTCCGTACTTGTATTCACTTCAAAAATTACACCGTGTCCAAATGAGGCAAATACCCGCCTTTTATAGACTTTACAAAATCAACAAATGACGGAAGTGCTATTTTAAAATACTTCCTTTCTTATCTAAACCCAATTATAATTATTTATTAAAGATATTATAATCGTAAATAATTATTAGAATATTTACAGTAAAAACTCTAACATTTGTAATGCAAAAATGTGTGTAAATTTCATCCATTCCATTATTTAATTTATTAAATTTTTAATTTTTAGACTGATCAGTAAGGTTTAAAGAATCACAGTTTAAATCTGTAACGAAGACAAGTATATGTATAACATATTCGAATGTTAGTAAAATAACAAACATCGACATTTTGTCGTCGTATCATGTAAAATGAATCTAAAGCTATTTTAGACAGATATATCGTTAAATTACAACTTGTAAAATATTTTAATCCAAAAAAAGAAGAAGGTTTTATATTTAACAATATATATTTGTTATTATAATATGTTCACCGACTTCAAAATTATTTTAATGTAATTATTTTTTACTTTTTATTGCATTTTTTATGAGTTTGAAGCCGGTTAATTTTTTTTTTGTTAAAAATGTTTTATCATGTTTTCTTATATTCTTCTTGTAAGTAATCATAAATATGTCAGTTGAAATGCGCATTACTAATGTCGGGAGTAAACGTCCCACAACTACTGCTACTACTACTTTTGGTCATATTTTAACCCAGACACGAAAACTAAATAATAAATATCAAAATAAAATTTGAATCGCCGAATTATTATAAACATCGATACATTGAAAAGTTTCGAAATGTTATAAAAAAAGAAAGATAACAAATAACCACAACGTAATAAAGGTGTATAAATTTTAAATACATCGAGATTTTTATATTTTGCAATAACTATAATTTGGAGCCGAAAATTTTGGTTTCGTAGCTTTATTTTTGTAGTCTTAAATAAAATTTTAATATTGTATGTCGCTGTACGGACATACTGAAAGCTTTGTGTGCTCTCTGTTGTGTATAACTTCAATTAATGGAAATGAATATTTCACATCGAAACACAAAAATATGATTTCATATTTATCGGTAATAATTGGAATGTTTTTATAACTACAGATTTTAAATTGTTCCTTTATAATGATTTTAATTCTGTACGGTGGCGTACGAAAGCAGCCTTTAGCTAGTATCTACTTTGAATAGTTAATAATTGATAGATTTTTAACATTATTCATTGAATATACATATATTTTTTTTAACCCCAAAGACCCAAATAGATTTAATATTATGTTTTTTAATTGACGTGACGAAAATATTATTTGTAATGCGTAGGAAATAATTATTGTAATGTTGTAATTATACATTTTTTCGATTGAGATTCATTTTAAATATTTTTCGGAGGATCGGGGGTTGCTTTGATGCATTTTCTTTAATAATATAGATATATCTTTAACATGTCCTATTAGTATTGTTCTGTAAGTAACCCAGTTGAATACAGTGTACTAACACAAAGGCGTAGGAACGTTACAAATAGGGCAGGTATTGTATGTTACACCTGACAGACACTTATTGTGGGTAGAGTGCCTGCTGACATTTCCGGTGAATCGATGTTCACGTTATTACAAGGAAATATTTCTTATCTGTATAAAATACTACCCTACCCGCTCTCACGTCGCTGAGGTATATTCAAACTGCTCACACCTATGTACAGTATGACCTTATTAATGTAAATCATAATGTATTTCTCATCAATAAGGCGGCGTTCGTAACAAACGTTTTCGTTCGACCGTTTTTTCTTAGACTTACTTTTCAAATCCGACTACCACGAAAAAGTCTACATTTTTCGGGTTAATATATAGCCTATGTCACTCACAAATAATGCAGATCTCTATTGGTAAAAGAATTTTCAAAATCATTATTAATTACTAGATTAATTATAATTATTACATTACTTTAAACATTAAATACGACTGTACAGATTCTATAATATTTAAGGATTATAAACTTACAATTAAGTTTCGTTCTGATGAAGGCCGCCGAATGAGGTTGAAATAGAAGTAAAATACTTTACAAATACATATAAAAAAATATTTAAATAAAAAAATGTTAAAATTGGGCGTCATAATTTCATAAATTTGTAACTAATTTTGCTAATTGCATTGAACGTAACGCAAAAATAAAAAGTAGGAATAGAAAGAGAGGTTTTCCGTTTGTATGTCGTGACCTATTGTCTCTGAAATGTCTGAAGGAATCAAATTGATATTAATATCATACACTCAAGTCTGTAGATGCAAAAAATACAGCCATTCATTCACATTTTTATAGTATCTGAATGTGAAGGTATATGAAAGACGGCAATATCTTAAACCGACGAATCCAAAAACCTTGAAATTGCTACATTTATATTTTTTAGTAATGTAAAAACGGACCGTGACTTATGTCGATGATTATAAAAGCAGTTCAACGGTAAAGTTAGGTGTGTCAATAAATTAAAATCCTCGATGCACTAATCTTATTCGTACTTAGCACTATTTTTTCAACATGATTTCTAGTTATTCTATTTACCATAAGAATTATAATATTTTAGATAATCTATTATCCCCACACAACATCTCGTTCATAGTAATCAGATCGAAGCCCAACAATAATGACTCAGCGTTTACCCAAACTGAAAAAGTTTAGGCAATTAGTGAACTTCCTTAATCTTTATAATTGGTGGATCTCTTTAGGCAGAATAATTGCTTTAATGCCAAAATTATTCTTTGTTTTCATTTCAAACTTATTTTGAGGTATTTTCTATTATATTACAAGGAAGAATCTTATTTATATATCGGCGCAAAATAAGGAAATCACTGTAAGCCTAAGATTAGGCTAACATAAACTTAACCTTACACAAGACGTGGCAACTAATTTGTAAGGTACTCATGTGACTTTTACCGGCCAGCACTCCAAGCACTAACACAACACAACACTAACACTATCCAGAGACTACTTCACTCCTTGAGAGACCGCGCAAGACTAAGACTTCAGTCAGATTGTCAAATGAAGTGACTATTACCCTACTCCAACGCCATAGATATCGATGACGATTCGATTATCCTTTATATTCGGTAATCCTTTATTATTATTCTCCGACATATATCTCGGAGATTTAACGTCGTCGCTGACATATATGATCATTGATATTACTGGCGTACTAAAATAAAAGTTCTAAAAAGTTAGAAATTAAAAACCAATTTTTATGAAGGGACGACCTGCCGTTGACTGCCACCGTACGTAAAGTTCAACTAACTTAGTGATCTATAACGAGCTCTATAAAATAAAATGTAGAGTCTATGCACGTCTACGATCCATAATAGAGAATTCTTAAACTAGTGAGAACTAATTTGCTAATATGAGAAAATAAGACATCTAAGAGTTTTTTTTAAAGGAATATTGATCACTGTTGGACCATGACTTGCTTTACTTGAAGTAAAGCACCGACACGATCTAAGATGGAGCACGCTTTTCTAGAAGGTACCTGTCACGAAACACAGACTCTGGCAGATCGTTTCACATCTTCCTCAGAAAATCTGATATCTACGCGCACTAGGCAAGGCATATGATGGAAGTTTGTCTAAAAGGCCGTCATTTCAAACTCTGTTGAAGGCCTTTGAGATATCCAGGGAAACGGCCAGCGCTTATTGGGGTTAATAAATTTTGGGATACTCTTCCAATCCATACTGATGACATAATTATAATACTACAATATTAATTCAGATATATATTATTAATTTAGAATATAAATACACATTATTTTCCAATTACATATGTAGTTAGTCTCTAATTAAAGTTATGGAATTTAATAATGTACTGCTGTAATTTATTCAAGAGGAATTTTCGTTACTAAATTATTTCACCCTAAAATATTATTCATATTTTATAATTAATATTTACCTAACATTGAATAAATATAATTAACTTGTTACTATTAAGTTTTTGTTTAAGAAGATTATGATCAACTAGTGTCTCGCCTCGGCTTGCATTACTATTTACTTTAATATGGATATATTATACATTTACATCTTCCTCTTAAATCGCTCTGTCTACTGGTGAAAACCGCATTAAAATCCGTTAAAAATCTATGCGTACGAACAGCGGGAAGGTATTTTATTTTATACTATCTAAATATATTATTTTACGCATTCAAATCTTTCGAGACCTTTTCAAATACTAATTATATTTTAATTTAAGTATTCAAATGCATTCTTTTAGTTTTTAGTCTTATAAAATATTAATACGTACTTAAGAGACCCATAAATCATTGCAAGCTGCCTCATAAACGTCGCGATAACTTGAATTCTTCACGAATTAAAGAAATTTCTTTTCAGTATGCTCTACAAAACTTAGCAGTAGGTATAAGTAAAGCCCAGCTTAGTATAATAGTAATTTTGGTATAGTAGCCGGTAGCTAATTTTAGGTCTGAGCAGAAATAGTGGGGGAAAGATGCGCATTGTGAGCGTGCTGCGTACCATCCTTGACGGAGTAGACGTGTGACGCATTGCTCTCGCCCCGCGCTCCCCACTAAAAAGGCCCTAATAGTGACTTCTGCGCATTTAAGGTCAAACCTATACTTACGTGCCGGGTGCTATACCTATGTGAATTAATATGATATAGAGATTAATATTTAAATGTGAAAATTTGTACGTTTGTTACTCAATCAAGCTTAAACGGCGGATAGGATTTGAATTTAATTTGGCACACAAATACTTTATGTAAATGCTTCTTTAAATCCAGGAACTATTCTAAGTTAGTGCGGGATATTTATACAATTTTTTTTATTGTCGTAAGCACCTAAATACTAATTAGAACAATATTTTTTTTTGAGATCTAAGTATACGTGGTAAATTGCAGCGCGTTGACTAGTTACCTTATAAGTTTCTTTATTAGGCTTTTTTTTATCTTGAGCAAAATGTATAATATCATTTTATATGCTCATCAAATTGGAAACGCTTTTTGAATTTAGCGGATATCAAGTGTATGTTATAAAAAGAGAGCTGTATAAGGTACGGCAAAGCGCAGGTGCGTGAGGTGCGGTCCCTCTCGCGGTCACGGAACTTCATAACTCCCGGCTATAAAAACTTTATGCTAAATATACTTAAATATTACAATTTGCTGAGAAACTTTTATACTTTATGTGTTTGAAGTTTTAATATCTACAGGTATTGATTAAACCTTAAAATAAACTGTTAGTTATGAGGCTATCAACACTGATTTGTGTGGCAGCCTGTTAGTTATGTCGGCAACTTAATCTAAGTAACATTGGATTTTAGAATTTGGCACAAACTGAATATCATTCTGTTGCATCAGCTTTAATCTATATCAAGCAGTAACGGCGCACGTTACACTCAATCTCAATGAAATCACATAAGACACAGAAAAGTCGTATCTATTTGTCTGGAAATAACACCGATATTTTATGTGGGTCCCTTCCACACGCCACAAAAGATGCAATTAACGTTGTATCACCCTTGTCACTCTCTTTTCCAGCGCAATCGTAAACTGAGATTTTTTTTGTATATAAACTTAAATGAACAAATATTTACTAGAAAATATTATTTGAATTCAAGTAATGCTAAAAAAATGAGAGCTATAGCATGCAGTAATGTAAAACTCAAGATATGGTATTAATATGCAATTAAGACAGAGTCGAACAGTGCCTGAGGCTTGAGACCCGAAGCGACAAAGTAAACTTACGTGGACCTCTAGAAGGGTGCCCTGAACCACGATACTATAATACTAACTCCCATGTACACTGCGCGACAACACCAGAAAGACTGACTCTAATCTATCACAACAAAGGTTATATATTGTCTACACGTCGGTATACTTGAAATAAAATAGAAGGAACTACCCGCGAATACTAATTTATAAATGGTGTTACTAACAACAAAATTAACGAATTATTCTCGATGTTTGATTATGATTTACATGATCCTCAATATTCAATCCCTGCAATTACTCGTCAAACTACCATGAATCTAATAACTACTAGCCCAATAATCTGTTCATAGTCAAACTAATTATTCCGTTACTACGTAAACTAGTAACTAAGTGCTGAAACACAATTATTTTAGTATAATGAAGTTGTTAACCTCACTTTATGAACGATATGCAAATACCCTTATTTCTTTTCGATCGCCATAATAATAACATTTCGGTCAAAAAAATATAATTATACTAGTCGACCTACCCCGGTTTAGCAAGGTTACAATTTATTACATACACTTTCAATACGCACACACACACACACGCACGGTACATGAGGTAGTAGTTAATATTTTAGTTTAGTTTATTTAGTTTTCTTTTAACTTCCTTGCTTTATATATTTAACATGTGAGAATCATTATTAGAAACTGGTTTTGTTTTTTATTTCTACTTACTTTTATTTATAAATTTATATAATTAGTTTTAATTAAATAAGGTCCTTAGGACATAATTGTAGAATACAATTTAGAGGAGGAAACTGGCGTCTGCAACACAGTTTTCACTAGCGCAGAAGTCAGGGTAATCTGTTTATTTAAGCTTTCTTTTATGTCCAATAAAGTTTTATTATTATACAACATTTCATTTTCAATATTATTGTTAAATAAAAATACTCTTACGACACAAAATATGATTAATTATTATCCCACAAGAATTTAGATTTTTTTTCAGGATAAAAAGTAGCTTCAAATAGGTCCGACTGTTCTTAAGTAATAAATAGTGTAACTAACTCGACTCTGTTTTATATATATATGTCGGAGGTGTGAGTTAGGTTTAGGTTAGGTTAGCCTTAGGTTAGGTTAGGTTAATGTTAGTCTAATCTTAGGTTTAGACGGTGAAACTAAGCAGTGGAGGCGAGTGTTGTGATCGCTTAAAGGACGTCCTTAAGCCTACACCTTGGTCACAAGTCCAAGGCACTGCTTGGGTTCCTGTCATAATAGTTCTTGTCAGAATAGTACGTGATAGTAATGTTTAGTTATATTCTGATCGTGTTGCGCCCGTATAGCTTTTGAGATAGGCCATCCATTCCATTAGTTTTTCTTTTTTGTTTCCGACATATATATACTTGTCTAGAAATATCGATAAAGATTTTTTTAATTTATATTATTTTTGCTAAAGGCAAAGTTTAATTTTGTTAACAGATTAAATAAATATTATAATCAATATGGCTATCCTGCACAGTAACACGCAAAAGATAATAATATGCAATTTAGACGGACACCGAGAAATATAGTCTCAAACACGCACAAAATCCTTTACATTGGAGTCTCAGCAAGTTTCATAACCATTATGTTTACCATGTGAGTTTCGTTTCACAACCGGCACACTGTTATCGGAATTATAAAAGGTTATAAACGGTGTTGCTAATTATATCAAATAGCGCCGAAAAAGCTTTGAAATAAAAATAACAAAATACTTATCGTCAAGGTTTTAATATTCGTATCGTAAACATTTAACAGGTTTAGCCAATTACTGAACTTCCATAATCTTTTATAAGAACATCTTTAGAGATATAATCGCCTTACAGATAACTTGATGATATTATTTATATATAATACAATATTTAATTGGGTCTACTTTTATATAAATATTGACTTCCTAAATAATTTATTTCCCCTAAGCGCTGAAATTCATATAAAAGTACATCAGTCGTGAGATTTCATTAAAAATGAAAGCCAAGTTTTTATAAATATATTTCTCTGTTCATTTTGTGGCAACGCTGTTCCTGTCAAGAACAATTATATTGCTTGAGGGAATCAGGCTTACATACTTATAATATTATTTCATTTGTTTTTATTATTTATTTAGGCTCTGATTTTAGCATATAAGTATCAAAAGTTTGATTTCATGAAATATTTAGTACTGAAGTTGATAGTTCAATTACAAAATGGCTTTCTATGATATTTACCCAAAGGATCCAGAACATTGCTATTAATGGTGAAAAATCTTCTGGATCCTTCTTAAGAATGGGCGTTCCACAAGGTTCTATATTGGATAGTTCAATTACAAAATGGCTTTCTATGATATTTACCCAAAGGATCCAGAACATTGCTATTAATGGTGAAAAATCTTCTGGATCCTTCTTAAGAATGGGCGTTCCACAAGGTTCTATATTGGATAGTTCAATTACAAAATGGCTTTCTATGATATTTACCCAAAGGATCCAGAACATTGCTATTAATGGTGAAAAATCTTCTGGATCCTTCTTAAGAATGGGCGTTCCACAAGGTTCTATATTGGACCCATTTTTATTCCTAATTTATATTAATGATCTGCCATACTATGTGAGGAATTTATGCGACATTGTACTTTTTGCTGACGACACTTCTCTTATATTCAAAGTTAAAAGAAACCAACACAGTTACGACGATGTAAACAGTGCATTGTCGCAGGTTCTTCAAGGTTTAGTACTAAACGCATAAAAGACTAAATTTGTGCAAATATCCGCAGCTTACGCAGTAAGATAAGTAAGGCAATTAACTGATATTGATACAACTAGACTCGTTTATTTTAGTTACTTTCACAGTATAATGTCCTACGGCATTTTGTTGTGGGGCAGGGTCGCGGACATTGAATCCATTTTTATTCTTCAAAAAAGAGCAGTTCGAGCAATTTACAATCTAAGAGCTAGAGATTCCCTTCGAGATGTTTTTAATAAAATAGGTATTCTTACGGTGCCGTCACAATACATTTATTGTAACATTGTATACATTAGGCAGAACATTACGTTATTTTCCAAACATAGTGACACACAGGGTAAATACTAGAAATAAAAATAAACTTGTAACGCCGTACTATCGTCTCTACAAAGTTAGTAATAGTTTCATGGGGCTTGGTGTTCGCATCTATAGTAAGATCCCACTGACTATATTAGACTTGCCACTTCAGCAATTTAAAACTCGAATAAAAAACTGTTTAGTAAATAAAGCTTACTACTCTGTACAAGATTATTTGAATGATGACAAAGCTTGGATTCCAAATGACGTTGATGCTCATCTGAATGATTATACCTTTGTACAACAGACTGATGTACACAATGGCATTTTGAAAAGAGCAACTGTTGAGTTTCTTGCCAGTTTTTCTCATCAGGAAATGCATGCAACATGCTTTCCGAACTGGTGGTAGCTTCAGACAAACTGACTGACTGATCAATTTTTGACGTGTCAAAAGTACTTGTAAAAAGTCTATTTGAATAAAATATTTTGAGTTTGAGTTCAATGTTAATTTTTTATTTAATTAATTCTTAAATTTTAAAACCTAATTAAATTATTTTTAGTACCAAAAGAAGCTAATAATGTATAAGATATTATTAGCTATTACGTATGTTATATTGTTAAAACAAAACTAATTTAAATATAATTTAAAAACTTTTACTAGAAATAACTTTTCCGCGAACAGCCTCAAGGTAATAAAGTAATTATGACAAACTAATTAAAATAACATTTTAAACTATATTTCGTAAGTTCAATTTTCATTCGTTTTATATAAAAGTACTAGTTAGTGACCATTACTTGTTTTATGAAAAGTATTTTGAAGAATAAATTATCTCACCAAAAAAACGAGACCATATACCTCGCACTGTCAAAAACTGATCAGATCTCATATAGAGCCAAGCTCCTAACTCTACACGCCCTCCCTACCTCCCTCTACAAGCCTTCACTTCACACTCTCTACACCTTAGTCAATATATGTGGCTTAGCTACCTTCTAGTATATTTTATTATATTCAGTTTATTGCTTTTCTGTTTACAACAGTTCTTGTAGTAAAGAAATGAATATTTCGATGGTATCAAAATTTGCGGAAGTCTCATACAAACCTATCCATCCCCTAATTTAAGGGGATTCAAAAATGAAATTTCAGAGTTTTTAAATTGTTTTGTTGTTTATGTATTAATACTAACCTATATACCAAATTTCAGTTTTCTAGGAACTACGCTAAGAATTTTGATGATCATCAGTAAGTCAGTGACGAAATTATGGTTTTTTTTTTGATATCAATAAAAATGGCAATATAAGAGATATGTAATTGAAAATTTATGTGCTTCATGAGTTCAAAACTGACATCATATTTCGAGAATTTTCTTCAGCCAAACCTATATAATCCAAGTCAAGTTATGAGGGTTCAAAAAAACGACGAAGCGCTTCGAGAAAAGTTCGCTTTGCTTGGCTCGTCTTGGCGGGGCACTACCGTGCTCCTAGATTAGTTATCTATTTCTATAAAAATATAATATATTATCACCATTGACTATAGATAGCTAAGGAATATCTGGAGCTAGCAACTCAGGTGCTTTACAAGACAGAAAGTTCATCGCGGTCTCCTCGACCTCGCTAAAAACATCTAACTAAACCGAGAAGAATAAATGATTCAGAAGAGATTTCATACTGAATTGGTTTCGTATAGACGGATCAAAACTAAGTGATTGCAGTATTATTATAGCTGACATAAATTCCTTACTTAAGTAAACCATAAACGCGCCAAGTTGTTGACTCTGATCAAACTGATCTACAGTAATTGAGTAAGGGTCAAGCTATTATATCTGTGTGAGTATATATTGGGTATCGGTTAATGAATATCAATGTTACTATTAGTCACTACCGATACCAAGTAGAAGTACAAGTTTAAAATGCCAAGCATATAAGTCCCAGTGTTTGTATAGAATAGTTGAGCAGGGAGAGTTTAAAGTAGTTTGGTTTAGTCGGATAAACGTTAGCGTTAACTCGACGAGTACACTAATGCTGGGGTAATGCTTTGTATCACACTTTAAAACACTAATCACAACTTTCCTATTACTTGTATAAGTTAGATAGAAAGTTGTGTTATGAGTTCTCCTTTATTTCTTTGTTATTAATGATCTAAAACATATTTCCTTGTGCAATGCAGATAATTAAAATCTGTATGTTCTCGCAAATATAACAGTTTTTCTATTAAACAGATAATATTTCACAACAAACTACTATTTTGCACTTGACCAAGTGACCTGTTTCAAGAATAGATACAAATACTTTCAGCGACATTTCGTAGTGTATTTTTACTTATTTTCAATGTTCGAGATATACTGAATCAAATATTTTATTCAAACATTCTAAAAAGCAGTAAAGTATATTTAAGTGATAAAAACGAAAGTGATAGTTGTATGTATCTAGATCGTGTAATCGCTCTGAAAGCCTCGTAGTTGAGTGATCTGCATTCGAGTGACACTCGTTCCGCTTCCAATGAATACGATCGCTTTTGCCTTTTTGCCTTCTTCTATATATCATATAGATCTACTTCAATATTCAAAGATTTAATATAAAACAGTTTTATCTATACACATATACCTACAACACATTTGGACTCAATTCCCAACAAGTTTTATTATAGAGCATGAAATATGCAACAAAGCGTAAAATTGTAGCAGCTGATACCTTCAGGTAGTGACAGGGACAGGGACAGAGACAGTGACGTCACTGGAGTGCTGCGAGTGGTGTGCCCACAACAGTGACAGTTATTGTCATATCTTTACTGCTCATAAACTTTCATACTTCAATCCGCTTAGGTTGTCGCAAATACGATTTTCCTTACAAATTGTAGTAATCGTGATATTGCAAATTGTGTTCTCTTTAAACTTACTAGCCATCCATTCTCGCTTCGCTGATGAAGTAATAGACAGACTATTAAGAATATATTGTTAAGAATGTATAGAAAATGTAACAACAAATATACATTTTTATTTGTATTTTGAAAGACTTATGATTTTAAGATTATATGATAAGTGATAAAAATATTCTATAAACAGACTATTTACCTGTACTGACTGATTGAGCGTCAGTAGTGATTAAGTAAAGTGTAGCTTGCTCTACTCTCAAGTAGCAGTAAAGCAAAATCACGGAATTGTCGGTTTTATTTGTTCTGCTCGGTTTATGTTCACGACTTGACATCTCCTCAGCTCAGCTCAGCGCTAGAGGAACATAAAACTTGACTTATACTGTTGAATTAATTGTAAAGCAGAGATATTCAGCTTTGATGAGATATATTAGTATAATAAATATTAATTTTATAAACTTTTGTATTAAAAATAATATCAATAGTAAGTTTAATATTGTGTAAAGGCTCCGTCGTACTCGACTTGGAAATTTAATACTATTCTAAGAATACAAATATTTGTAAGAGCTAAATCCAAACAGACAGAAAGCATTCTAGTTATATTAAAGTGTTGTTAGGAATAAGATACACTTCATGCGGATAAATAAATATTTACTTTGCTGCTGGAAATACTGGGTCAAGTTTTGTTATTTTGTGATATTGTAGACTCTACAACAAATTCCTTGTCAAATATTTACAGATAAGAAATTTGTTTGAAATACAGAATTAATTTTAATCGAATGATAATCCTTATATCTGGGTTCAATTTAATATTGTTATAGATTTCGATTTTCTCTCGTTTAATAGTGTGAATGTATCCAGTCAGAATATGCAAGCGAAGCTCTCGCACATTATGACTCTCGATTCGAACATAAAACACTTTCTATTGAGATTTTATTCCTCACTAGTCAAAGGAAATGTAGTTGCGAAATATTTCGTATTTCCTTGCTTTAAATAATCTATAACTATATAACATAAAACTTTGTAAATGTTTACCATCAGAATTGTTTACAAAAATATCTTTTTATAACAAAATAGAATAAATTACCGAGAAATAGGCGTTGGAGTAAATCATTTTGAAGTTATAATGGCAACACTATAATATATTCCAGACTCGTCCTGTGAGTGAACCCGCAGCGTCACACATTAGTACGACAAACAACACCTTTAGACTCTACCTCTGTTAGCGATACCTATTCATAATGTTACTAAAGGTTCTGTTTACTTGTCTATATATCTGCACTCTTAAAATCTTATTCTTAAAGCCTAATAAAAGTAATGGAACTTCTTTGAGTAATAATTTAAAAATGACTATCTACGTAAAACTTCTTCAGTATTAACAAGTTTACGTTTTTCATGTAAATTTCCTTTATATAGGACATAAAATAAAATGTTGACGTATGTAGCAATTTATAAAGAACTGCTTAAACTGAATATATTTAAATTAATATTTCTTTGTAAAAAGTAATTTAAAATGAAAATTACATTATCTGTTCAGGTGTGAGTGTAAGTGTAACATATCGGAAGTGCGACGGATATTACTCGGAAATTATACTTGGGATTTTACAAAAAATGGAGGCGCGAGTTGCGGTCATTTCCTTACCTTCCAATCACAATAAAAAACAATACTTACATATGCGTATTTAAGTACTTATACATTAACATTCGATATATTGAAGTGGCTCATTGTTCAGTGTTGAGTGTTGAGTGCACTTGACGTAGCATTAATTATTATAATATTCGAATCATTCGAGTGAGTGAACGCAGTGCCATTTGCACTCAATATTTATTTACTTATGAAAAATATTTCTTGAATTAACTGTTTGGCAATTTAAATAATGAATTATATATTTTATTGCATTACACTGTACAACATATCATTATATTTCCACTTTTACTGCTAGTCCATTAAAGACTATCAAAAATGTTTTTAACAATATAAACAAAGCTTATTGTTAAAAGGTACTTTGACATTGGTCGATTAGACCTTAATATTTTTTTTTAAATATTACAAGCAGTATGGATCACATACTACTAGTATTTCTTAACCCCTCCAAGTAAGCTAATCGAATTCAAATTTTTACAAATGTGATGCTTTAAAATCATTCAACAACATCAGGACTAATGAAAATTGCAAAAATCGCAGTAAAAAATATTTCAGCTCCCAACAATATCGTTTAATATTTGAGCTCTGAAAAGCTAACGGTGACGTCACAATAAAATACTCTAAACTGGAATCGTTTACGCAAATCGTATTTCAATAGAATACGTAGACGTTTTATTTGCACTGAACTGAAAGGCCTGCGAATACTATTGTAATATTGAACGTTTGAAATGTTGCATTTCGAAAGTTAACACAATTGCCATTTTACGAGCGTGAAATTACATCATGTTTGCAATACTATTATTAATAGTCTTTGATTGACTAGTAGTGCCTAATAATTTACTCCAATAATACCCCTACTGGAGTAAATCCCAGGAAATCCACGGTTTGTTAAATAATACGATTAATAATTGTAAACTTTATTAAATTATTTGAAGGAATATTTAAATATTAACTTGGCAACACAGGCCTCCTACCCTACCTGTCAATATAGTGGGAATTGGTATTTTTTATTAGAAAAAGGATGAATATTGCGCTATTATCTATTAATTATTGTATAATACATGAATTCGTAGCAGCAATATGAAACGTTGCAGACAATACAAAGCCTCACATCTGTCACGAGCACTCACTATGCTCAAAGTACTTTATAATATACATACATACAGATATACTCGCTATTAATATGCACTGACATACACCACAGACAAAGCACAAGAGCTTTTATCATATTAGTTAGTGTAATTCAATAAAAGGATAAACATCCAGCAGTTGAAAATGATAATAGCCAGCGGTAAATCATTTTATTATTTCATACCACAGATATTACGTAAATTATATTTAATGGATCCGAATACACTGCTCTGCGGTTTGGAGCATGAATACATTTTTATTGAAATTTAAATACAATATTTTTAAACTTAAAAGATAAGTTTCTATAAAACATTGCAACATAAATTGAGGCAGAGACGTCAGAAGCAGCGGCTTGAACAGATTGAAGTGTAATAGCCGTTTTATTGTTGCGATTTACTCTCAGATATCCTATCGACATAGTTGACAAGTTATAGTTGTTTATTAAGGATAATAGATTTATTATAATCTATCTAAATCTGATCGAAAAATCCAGATTGTAACAATTGATAATCTTGCAATATTATCTATGATATCTATAGTGTCAAGTGTCGATGTATTTTTATTATAATGATAAATTCTGGAGCTCTGGATGTTATTTATTACATGGTTCGTTTTGTACGATAGAATTACTGACGATTTCACTACTAAAAAGAGGGTATTATTTTTTACACGATCGAACTAAACATGTTTAATCACATATGCTAATACTTTTGCACAAGGCTGTATATTCATGTTTGTTTCCCAAATCGAGGCTATCGACATTTGAAACAGAGTTGCACTACAAAGGCATATGTAAATGTGGGCTTACTTTGTTTTGAAATTCTACCCTGCACCAAAAATCTGAAATAGCACCTCGTTAGCATTCATAAATAGCATTAGATTCATTTTTTTAAATCTTATCAAAGCATTTACTCTAAGTGTGAACTGTTAACCACAACATTGGATACTTTTGTGTTAATTTGTCCATGTGCTCATTGACTGGGAATTCGCTTTAAAATGTGTTACGAATTATAAGGTACTATCTGTTACGAAGGAAAATTTTGATTGTTTGTATTTTTGTATGTGAAAAAACTACAGAACCAATGTTATAAATTCTTTCTCCGATAGAAAGCTACATCTTTTCCGGGTAACATACTCTATTACCATAAATATATTGTCATTTAAGTGCCTTAACTTGGCCATTTTCTACATTGAAGGTTTCTGTGTTTCAGTATAGAACTGATTTTAAACATTCTTTCAATTATAAAAAACTTTACTATTCCTAAGTGACATAGGTGATGTAGTATGTATTTATGATTATTAGAATATGGCCATTATGTTGATACTGATCCGATTTTAACAATTCATTTACTGAGTGAAGTCTATAGTATTACCGTTTCTCTTTATCTTTCATACTTTAATTCTCTCATGCTTTATCTTTTTCTCTCTCTTTCATTTTATCTTTTTTGCTCTGTCCTTCTCACTCCTTTATTATCTATATCTTTACTCTTTTTTATTTTCTTTCTTTTGTCACCTTTTCTCACTGTCTCTCTGTTTCTCTTCCACTTTCTTTCTTTTTTCAAATAATGAAAACCAACACAATGTGGACTATAGTCTAACCCCCTCCTCACTCTGACGAGGAGACCCGGCTCAGCAGGTGGGCCATTAATGGGTTGTGATGATGATGACACAATTACAGAGTGACAATTTAAGGACATCAATTATAGTATTGCTTCAAATACCGGAGCGATAGCGAAGATTATAGCGAAGCGAGGGCAGGTTGCTCGTCTAATATAATCATGTTTGATGAGCTTGTGGTGTTTGTTATGAACGCGATATGATCACGCTTGGATTTATTAAATAATCGTTCCTTATTTTCATATTTCGTAAGTAGATTTACCACGCTACAAGTATAGAGAGCTGATTTATATTTCGCTGAAATTCTCTCCTTTTTTCTTGATTTTAAGTTGAAAATTACATTTATTATATATCTTTCGTGGCAGAAAATCAGAGGAAGACATCAAATAATAAAAAATAATAGCAATACTAAATCAAAATAAATAAAACAATCTATATTCAAATAGCAAAGGTGAAATAAAAACGAAGAGCTTGGAGTATGATAATGATGGGATGTGATCGTAGACACTGAGGGCTATCTGGAGCGGCTGCGGGTCAAGTGCACACTTATATATTCCTAATGTGGCTTTGCAGTGCTTTCACTTTCCATACTAAAATCATAAAATACTAAAATATCCGATGATGTTAAAAGGAATGAATAACTGAGTAGTTATATTAAAAGTTTTACTCTGAAAGTCATATCTACATATATGAAACAAGTCACCTAAGTACAATATTCCAGAACATACGTCAGTGTTACCCAGTTCATGAACTTCGCGATAACTTTGAATTTGTCGTGACTTTTAAAGATATTGTGATATATTGCTGCACTCGAACTCTGTGAGCTAGTATTTCTATTGAATACTCGTTTTAGGAACATCACGTCAAAACGGCTGAATTATTCTGAACGATGAAAAAAAAGTACTTTTCCCGCAGGATAGAATAAACAAAACTATAGCTGAAAATTTTCTACGCATAATTTAACATATACCTCTATGCGTGTAAAGTCACACTAGTGGCTAGTTTTAAAGTATATTTAGAGAGCAAATCAAGGAAGTAATTTTATATTTTATCTATTTACTTTGTACCTTGGAATCCTATACACTCAATATTGAGTTTATTGGAATTTCTTGAACTATTTGGCAGATAAGCCAGCTTTGTGCTCAACCTCTGTTTCTTGTCTTATCGCACTTGATTACATGAAGAGTACATAGTTTCTTATATTTCATACTAGTGTCACTTGACATCTGTGTCAAGATTTTTGTCTGAGATGAACTCCGAAAATACTTGACTGATTTTGATGAAATTTTGCACACTTTGTGTAACTTGGTCCAATTTGAGTAGTTTGTCACAATACTTTCTTTCGGAAAATTTTTTGCAATTTTTATTATAGACAATGTTTTGCAATAGAAATTTAAAGATAAAATACTTTAGCAAGCAACCTAGCGACGTCCGTCGTCCACGACAGACCTTAAATATATAGTGTTTTCACAGTGGTGATAACAGCAAAGGTCTTAGTTACTTTTTTGATACAAAAAATCAGCATCTTGTTATCCAAGTTAATATAGTGTATAAGCATCCAATAAATAGCGCTGTTTTAAGAGCTTAAACAAAAAAGAAGCAAATTCAAATTAGTGCCAATATAAAATAATTCAAACAAGAAATCTATTTTTAATTTATAATCTAAAATCTTTGAAGCATCAATAGGTCAGTGGTTTAGACGTTGGATTCACCGTGGGTTCAAATCCCGGACGTAGACTACTGACGTGGTCCATTCCTAACACCAGTATTTAGATTATATAGAGGGATTATGGAATACTAGTATTATGTGATCCATACTGCTAATTATTTTTTTAAAAACTTGAATTGACTTAACAAAATTTGTATTCGGATTGAGATTGATTATTAATTTCGGCCGTAATTGCGGTTTATACTTACGAGTAAATAAAAAATGAATAAGCAACGTGAATGCCCTCACTAAAAACGTTTATTATGTCCGAAATAAAGAATGTTCTGGAATGTGTAATAGGCTAAGCAAGTCCTCTCCATCCTCCGTGACGCGACCTCGCTGAGCATCCTTTGTGGGACAAATTAAATAATAGATCAAAGGCGAACGAAATGTCCTCATTCATGTCGCTCTGCCTATTCTTTAATCGTGACGTTTTAATTTCACCTGACGAAAGAATTTACTCGTAAAGTGATCTATCTTTTCTTATACCCGTCCTTAGATGGAAACCAAAACCAAAAAATACTGTCAAATAATTCACAATAGTCCCAGCAAAACCACACGATTAGTACAGCCTGGCGAGATCATTTTGACAAAAAACTATCAAAATATTGATACCTACTAATATTATAAACGCGAAAGTTTGTAAGAATGTATGGATGTCTGGATGTATGTTTGTTACTCTTTCACGTAAAAACTACTGAATGGATTTTGATGAAACTTTACAATAATATAGATTACACATTAGAATAACACATAGGCTATAATTTACAATGATATAGTGTGAATTATTCAAAATATAGCGGGTGAAACCGTGGGCAGAAACTGGATCTATAGTCTCTACATATATTTTATGTATAATGTACTAATCTATTGTAAAGGCAAAATTTATATGTAAAATTACATAATTTTTATATTATTAATTTTTTTTATGGTAGATAAGGTGCAAACGAGCTGATGGTCCACCTGATGGTAAGTGGCCACCATCGCCAATGGACATCAGCAAAACAAGAGATACTCCCTTGCTTTGTTGATGCGTTGCATCATCGAAGATAGAGTGGGGAGGGGGAGTGAAGAAAAAAATGCTGCGGTCTCAGCGGACCCTGAGCAAGAGTCCAGAGCCCACTGGATCCGCAGCATTAATGGGATGGGAGATGGAGGGAGTCGGGGGACAGATCCTTTACCTTACGGAATGCTCTCCCAGCGGCAGAGGGGAATAGTATACTAACCCGTCCCCTCACGGGTAAAAATTATACATAGTTTGCTAATACTTTACAAGTGCTGGCAACACTAGGTCAGTCACATCTGTAGTAGTGAAGAGTGAGTATAAAGAGGTTTGAATAAATGATGAGTGATAAAATTAGGTAGTGTTGGTAAATTTTATGCAATATAAACCTGGCCGTGGGCCTTGTGAATATAGAATGTAATTATATAAACGAAATATAAAATGATGTATAAAGAATTATTATATTATCATAATGGAATTTTAAGCTATAGCAACACTGTAACTTTGTTATTTAATCTATTTAATAACAATAATACAGACAGTAATTAATATTAATGAAGGCAGATTTTGGCTGAATCACACAATTTTGTTGGTAAGAATAACAGATCATTTGTTTTCACTGTTTTACTTGGAAAAGTTTTATTACACAGATGATACGATTTCCCTTTTATGTACTTTACTAGACATTTAAATAAAGAGGCTGAATTTTGTTGGCAACATTTGAGCCTTTGATTCATCTTTTTCGGACCGAATTATAATAAGAATACCTTCTCAAAAGACCAGGAGCAGAAGTAATCAAATATAATTCAATCAGCTGGTATTTCTCTTATTAAGAAGTTTATGTGTATCATAAAACGGTCTTATAGGCTTGAATCTGAATCACAGTGCCTAGGTTTTGCTTGGCAAGTGGTGCTCGATAACGGAGGCACCACGCCACCAAACAACATTACACTATTAGTCTCACTATTCAAATATGTACTACGCGATATCACTTGACTGACTAACTCAATCCTATCGGAACGAAAGTTATATAATATCTACCAAAATACGATAAAATGAATTACCCACGAATAATTTATAAACTGGTGATGTTGGAACAAGGGTAGGTAGAAATAAATAAATTTGAAAACAATTTACGATTTCATTTAAAACATTGGTGTCCAATAAAAGACTAAACGTGGGTTGGAGAATGCCAATTAAAATTCAGACTAATTAGAACTGTTTCTATGTGGAAATTTATCTCTGATTAATACAGTATATTTCTAGTTAGAAAACTACCCACGCTTCAACAAAGCCACTTCCAAAAGGGAAATTCTGCTATCCTAAAATAATATAAATATTTTTTTATTTTATTTTAAGTATATCGATGTGACGAGCAGGTAATGAATAATCTCTGTTCTAACAGACTTGATCCAATCATCAAAGTGATCTTATGCTGTAACTCTATTCTTAGACTCTGTTAGCAAGGTTTGGTGTAAGTTTTTGATATTGATTACTGGCAGCAAGCAAGCAGTGATGATCCAGTGGTTGAAACTTCAAGTCTTGCTCGGAAGGTCCGAGTTCGATCCCCCACACACTTCTGACTTTTCCGAATTATGTGTGAAGGAAAACATCGTGAGGAAACCTGCACTCCTGAGAGTTCCCTAAAGTTCTCAAAGGTGTGTGAAGTCTGCGAATCCGCACTGGGCCAGCGTGGTGGACTATGGCCTAATACCCTCCTCATTCTGAGGAGGAGACACCGCTCAGCAGTGGGCCATTGACGGGTCGTGATGATGATTGATTACTAGGTTTAAATCTAATGTGTTTTCTACATTGGACTGATACCGCACTGTAACAAGACAATAAAACGGAACACACAGTAAACACTTACTCACCACACCACTATACAGCAACAATGGTCACCAGGCGAGCTCTGTTTCACAACTGGTTCGAGTGTATCTTGGAATAGTTTCCACAAACGCAATCACCGGCAGATACTAGTGTTATAATAGTAATGTAATATTTGTAAAAGGAAAAGTAAGTTAAAGTTTAATAAGATGGAATACTTCGCAGCTTTTTCATTCCTCGCAAAGTTTTCTACTTAAAGAAAGAGCAGCAAAATCCTTTGAACTGTTATATTTAACGCTTCACTCTCTACTTTCAGACTGTTCTCATACTTTTAGTTAGTTAACATTTTTTATTATGATTTTTTTTTAAACAACAAAATTTATATGTTTAAAATTGAGCTGCTTATGATTTGTAATCAAAAAATGAAATAATTTTTTTTCATGAAAATTATAAAAATACATTTCTTGCTCATAGTATACATGTTGGTAAAGGAATCTATTTATTTACATAAGTATTGTGTCTTTCTATGTACCGGACCGATTTCAAAAATTCTTTCAGCATTAGAAAGCTACATTATCCCCGAGTAACATAGGCTATATTTATTAAAAGAAAAAATTAGAGATCCTCAGGAAATCTCACTAAAACCAACCCAAGGTGTAAAAAAATTAGCCCTAAAATATCTTTCATCGCATGCGCTGCAAAAAGTATTGATGATAGAACAAAAAAATGTTCTACAATATTATAGAACGTATCAATATCTACAAAAAACTTCACGAGACTATATGTCCAACTATTGTAGTTATGTCACTATAACTACTTTTTTACATTTTAAAAGTTGATAGAAATGTCTATAAAAATCAGACAATGTTATTCATACCTTTGTATTAATTCTTATCCAAATAAATTATTTCGTATTCAAAACTGTTTCAATACCTGTAAATTACTTTTTAAATGATTAAAATCGGACTTTCCATTCAAAAGATATTACGAAATTAAAAATATCAATATAAACAAAAAATACACGAGGACGCGACGGGCCAGTGTAGCGACGCAGCGCAGCGAGTAACGCGGCAAGAGAGTGGGCACCGAAATGCGGGAGGGCCAAAATATTTTTAAAAATAACATCCCACCCGCGCGAAGCCGGGATGGGCCGCTAGTATAATAGAATTTTGTCCAGCAGTAAATCAGTATTGCAGCCAGAATCTCAATAAACAGGAATTATAACGAAAAAGAATTTGAGCAATACCTTAATATATATTTTTATATTGTTAAATACTTCCTTATCAACCCCAAATTGTGAGCATTATTGGGAATTTCCTCAGTTTCCCGTTCATCTTTTGTTGGAAATTAAATAGATTGAAGCGGGAATAAAGCGGCCAGCTATCTAAACGTGATAAGTTTACATAATGGACAGACAAATGAAATATTATTCGTAAAATTTTCAAGGCACGCAAATGATTAAACCTCGCTAAGCTCAGGTATATGCAGTTTCTTGTTTCAAATAAACTGACATTTTAATTTTCGTTTACTTAAAGCATATGTTTTACTAGCGCGGTTTCGCCCACTATATTTTGGATAATTCACACTATATCATTGTAAATTATAGCCTATATGTTATACTGATGTGTAAGCAATATTTTTGTAAAGTTTCATTAAAATCCATTCAGTAGTTTTTACGTGAAAGAGTAACAAACATCCATACATTCATACATTTTTACAAACTTTCGCGTATATAATATTAGTAGGATAGTATGATGAATACGATTCGTGCCTATATTGGTAGTTCCATTCCTATTCCCCTGACGTAGCAGTCGCAAGAGACGTCGCTTAAGAACCAATCGTGAGAGACGCGCTGCTCAAAGGCCCTAACAGTGACCTCTGTGCATTCAAGATCAAACCTGTACTTACGTGCCGGTAGCTATACCATAAGTATTACTTTGCTAAAAAAAAGGTTATTAAATGACAACTATTACTTTGATACTGGACTTTGGCGTTTATTTATTTATTAACACCTCGTAGATCAATCGGATAGATTATTCATGATATCGTGTGGTATGTGCACGTGAAGTAAGAGTATGTTGCTAGAAAATTTTTAGTAACAATTTCCTAACATTTAAAGCTTTCGCTATTCTATCAATGATGTCAAAAATTTAATCTGTGTCAGAGTATTAACAAAATGAAATTCCTAGGTGTCAAACGCTCAGTCTGACAATCACAAATTTAATTACAATTTCAGTAACGGTATTAATATTCATATTCACAAAATTAGGTACATTAAGGATAATTTGTTTTATCAAGAAGTGGAATTTTGTAAAAGAAAGATAAATTAATTAATTTCAATAATACCCTCCCTCTTTATTGTATTTAGAAAATTTAGTTACGTTGCTGACTGTAAAACTCTTAAGATGGTCTATACAGCGCTTTGTGAATCCCTGTTAACATATGTTAGCAACTCTGTTTATAAAGTAGTAGTAGCGGGTAGATCATTTTATATTATTTCAAGTATACCGACGTGGAGACAATATATAACCTTTAGTGCGATAGATTAGTCACAGTCTCGCTGGTGTTTCCGTGCAGCGAACATGGAAGTTAGTGTTATAGTGTCGTGATTAAGGTTACCCTTCTCGAGGTCCACGTGAGTTTACTTTATTATCTATTGTCGTTAGCGAGGTTGAGTGAGAAAGAGCTCTTTAAACCTGGCCCTGGGTCTTAAGCTCAAGTCTAAATTGCATGTGTGTACGTATTGCTGTACAGTAATGGGTATCATATCTTCTCATATCTATGACAGTACTTATGGTATTATTAAATCCCATGTTATTTTTAGATGACTGGATTAGTTTTAATTTTTAGTTTATAATTGTTTTGAATATTAATAAAAATTGGTTGTTATACTACTCAGCTCAGGATTCACCTAAAGGGAAGGAATCTGGTATCTACAACACAAGGGATCCTACATAGTTTTAAGATAACTCTTATACATAGCATAAGAATCACATGCATTTTGTAGTTTAAATAAATGAAATTTGTAAATACTGTAAATACTCGCGATGATATCTCTACATAATATAAAACATAAAAGTAACAACTTAGATGTACGCAACGGATTTTGATGCGGTTTTTTTTTTAATAGATAGAGGCATTTAAGAGAAAGGTTTATTTATATGTATAATACATACATAATAAAGTATAGTTTCAAATGTGATGTCGTAAATAAACACATTTTTTGCGCTTACATTGCTACGCTGGCTGAACCCTGCGAGATAGATTAAAATAATGTACAGTATTTGTATGTCTTCAAAGGGTCTAAGAAAAATTAGGCGATGGTATGTCTATCTCTTACGAATAACCCACAGTAACCATTTTATATCCTTTAAAAGAAAGAGCAGCAAAATCCTTTGAACTGTTATATTTAACGCTTCACTCTCTACTTTCAGACTGTTCTCATACTTTTAGTTAGTTAACATTTTTTATTATGATTTTTTTTTAAACAACAAAATTTATATGTTTAAAATTGAGCTGCTTATGATTTGTAATCAAAAAATGAAATAATTTTTTTTCATGAAAATTATAAAAATACATTTCTTGCTCATAGTATACATGTTGGTAAAGGAATCTATTTATTTACATAAGTATTGTGTCTTTCTATGTACCGGACCGATTTCAAAAATTCTTTCAGCATTAGAAAGCTACATTATCCCCGAGTAACATAGGCTATATTTATTAAAAGAAAAAATTAGAGATCCTCAGGAAATCTCACTAAAACCAACCCAAGGTGTAAAAAAATTAGCCCTAAAATATCTTTCATCGCATGCGCTGCAAAAAGTATTGATGATAGAACAAAAAAATGTTCTACAATATTATAGAACGTATCAATATCTACAAAAAACTTCACGAGACTATATGTCCAACTATTGTAGTTATGTCACTATAACTACTTTTTTACATTTTAAAAGTTGATAGAAATGTCTATAAAAATCAGACAATGTTATTCATACCTTTGTATTAATTCTTATCCAAATAAATTATTTCGTATTCAAAACTGTTTCAATACCTGTAAATTACTTTTTAAATGATTAAAATCGGACTTTCCATTCAAAAGATATTACGAAATTAAAAATATCAATATAAACAAAAAATACACGAGGACGCGACGGGCCAGTGTAGCGACGCAGCGCAGCGAGTAACGCGGCAAGAGAGTGGGCACCGAAATGCGGGAGGGCCAAAATATTTTTAAAAATAACATCCCACCCGCGCGAAGCCGGGATGGGCCGCTAGTATAATAGAATTTTGTCCAGCAGTAAATCAGTATTGCAGCCAGAATCTCAATAAACAGGAATTATAACGAAAAAGAATTTGAGCAATACCTTAATATATATTTTTATATTGTTAAATACTTCCTTATCAACCCCAAATTGTGAGCATTATTGGGAATTTCCTCAGTTTCCCGTTCATCTTTTGTTGGAAATTAAATAGATTGAAGCGGGAATAAAGCGGCCAGCTATCTAAACGTGATAAGTTTACATAATGGACAGACAAATGAAATATTATTCGTAAAATTTTCAAGGCACGCAAATGATTAAACCTCGCTAAGCTCAGGTATATGCAGTTTCTTGTTTCAAATAAACTGACATTTTAATTTTCGTTTACTTAAAGCATATGTTTTACTAGCGCGGTTTCGCCCACTATATTTTGGATAATTCACACTATATCATTGTAAATTATAGCCTATATGTTATACTGATGTGTAAGCAATATTTTTGTAAAGTTTCATTAAAATCCATTCAGTAGTTTTTACGTGAAAGAGTAACAAACATCCATACATTCATACATTTTTACAAACTTTCGCGTATATAATATTAGTAGGATAGTATGATGAATACGATTCGTGCCTATATTGGTAGTTCCATTCCTATTCCCCTGACGTAGCAGTCGCAAGAGACGTCGCTTAAGAACCAATCGTGAGAGACGCGCTGCTCAAAGGCCCTAACAGTGACCTCTGTGCATTCAAGATCAAACCTGTACTTACGTGCCGGTAGCTATACCATAAGTATTACTTTGCTAAAAAAAAGGTTATTAAATGACAACTATTACTTTGATACTGGACTTTGGCGTTTATTTATTTATTAACACCTCGTAGATCAATCGGATAGATTATTCATGATATCGTGTGGTATGTGCACGTGAAGTAAGAGTATGTTGCTAGAAAATTTTTAGTAACAATTTCCTAACATTTAAAGCTTTCGCTATTCTATCAATGATGTCAAAAATTTAATCTGTGTCAGAGTATTAACAAAATGAAATTCCTAGGTGTCAAACGCTCAGTCTGACAATCACAAATTTAATTACAATTTCAGTAACGGTATTAATATTCATATTCACAAAATTAGGTACATTAAGGATAATTTGTTTTATCAAGAAGTGGAATTTTGTAAAAGAAAGATAAATTAATTAATTTCAATAATACCCTCCCTCTTTATTGTATTTAGAAAATTTAGTTACGTTGCTGACTGTAAAACTCTTAAGATGGTCTATACAGCGCTTTGTGAATCCCTGTTAACATATGTTAGCAACTCTGTTTATAAAGTAGTAGTAGCGGGTAGATCATTTTATATTATTTCAAGTATACCGACGTGGAGACAATATATAACCTTTAGTGCGATAGATTAGTCACAGTCTCGCTGGTGTTTCCGTGCAGCGAACATGGAAGTTAGTGTTATAGTGTCGTGATTAAGGTTACCCTTCTCGAGGTCCACGTGAGTTTACTTTATTATCTATTGTCGTTAGCGAGGTTGAGTGAGAAAGAGCTCTTTAAACCTGGCCCTGGGTCTTAAGCTCAAGTCTAAATTGCATGTGTGTACGTATTGCTGTACAGTAATGGGTATCATATCTTCTCATATCTATGACAGTACTTATGGTATTATTAAATCCCATGTTATTTTTAGATGACTGGATTAGTTTTAATTTTTAGTTTATAATTGTTTTGAATATTAATAAAAATTGGTTGTTATACTACTCAGCTCAGGATTCACCTAAAGGGAAGGAATCTGGTATCTACAACACAAGGGATCCTACATAGTTTTAAGATAACTCTTATACATAGCATAAGAATCACATGCATTTTGTAGTTTAAATAAATGAAATTTGTAAATACTGTAAATACTCGCGATGATATCTCTACATAATATAAAACATAAAAGTAACAACTTAGATGTACGCAACGGATTTTGATGCGGTTTTTTTTTTAATAGATAGAGGCATTTAAGAGAAAGGTTTATTTATATGTATAATACATACATAATAAAGTATAGTTTCAAATGTGATGTCGTAAATAAACACATTTTTTGCGCTTACATTGCTACGCTGGCTGAACCCTGCGAGATAGATTAAAATAATGTACAGTATTTGTATGTCTTCAAAGGGTCTAAGAAAAATTAGGCGATGGTATGTCTATCTCTTACGAATAACCCACAGTAACCATTTTATATCCTTTAATTTTTACGAAAAATAATGGCTTAGTTACGAAGTGATTTTAAACAATACAGCATTAATCTTTATCCAAATAGGTACCTCAAATACATTGTGCATTTAATATAGATCAACATGGCCTTTTACAGCATATATATAAATGAATATTTTCGAAGATATTACATATTTAAAATGCAGGGACATAGCGGTTGCTGCGGTACCGGCAAATAGCGCGTCGAGGGCCGCGCTTCGCCCTATAACATTGTACCCGTGCGGCGCCGGGGCGGGTCGCTAGTAATAAATATTTACGACATGGATCTAAGGCAGTTTGAATAGTAGGTATTTTATAAAACAAATATTGACTTGTTTAAGTTAGTAAAAAGTCTCCCATAATTGAGATAATACGACATTTCAATATATTTAATATTATTAAAAGAGCACTTTAAATTTGTTTCTAAGCCTCTAGCCCCAGGTTATTGTTTAGATTAAATGTTACTATTGTGTTTTATGTGTAATTGCATAGTGTATCTCATATATAGTTAATATTTAAATATTATTATAGCTTGAGGATGTAAATGAACAAACATACAGACATTAATATAAAACTTCTTTTTTATTACTATGTAATAATATATTGTTTTTAACTTTATAAATGGCATATTGAACCATACTGTTTATACTCAGATGATTGATGAGTATTGTTATGGGGTTTAACTTTCAAACAAAAATTCTTTACCAATACTTTAATAACTTTTATTTTTGCTTTCAAATATTTGTTGTTTACAGACTTTGCTCGTTAGGATCTTAATATCATTTCAATATAAATAAAATGAATGCGCAGAGGTCACTATTATTAGGGGCTTTTTAGCGGAAAACGTAGGGCGAGAGGAGCGCGCTACACGTGATTAATTCTTATGCCACGGTTCTGCTCCCGCGTGCCAACATTTTATCATAATAGTATCATGGATTGAACTACCTATACAGACACGTAGCACGTTTTAAATGTGCAACTATCCCCACTACTTTTGCTCAGACATACAGCTTTCGACTATCATACTTCGTTGGACTCGGATTTTATTTTAAAAATAGTTACTATTAGTTGTAAGGACATTAAAAATATTTCATAATAATTTATATATTTTCAGAATATTCCCTATATATACAGGCCTCCTTAGTATCAATTTTAATACTAATTCTCGTACAGTTAAAGTCGTAGAAACAGAAGTATTATCACGATAATTTCAAGCTGTAGAACCTTCCTTGGATTTCAAAATCAATCAGTTCTTGGAATACAATTTCCTTTTAATATCCGCCATATCCGCGTTACTTCAGACTTTAAGCCTTAGACGCAAATGTATGACCTATATTCTGAAGATATCATTCAACTATTCAAGAATTAGACATTTCATAAGAAATTTAATTAAAATGTTAAAAATTTGTATATCCAAAAAAAATTGGATCTTGAGAGCAAAAAGGAACCTTTATAAAATCACAACAAGCTTGCCGTTGATAACTTTATATATTCACGGATAGTATAGTACTTTTTATTTTATTTAAAGATTGTATATAACCTTTGTAATAGACTTAAGCCAGTTGTCAAATGGTGCTCGCCTGATGACTATTGTGGATGTGTAATTGGAGTAAGTTATATTTGTTACTATTTCCGTTTTAAATGCATATTATTATTGTCTTGTGCCAGAAAAAAAGAACATACTCAGGTCATTTTCTTAGAGCAAGTATAAAAAAGTTAAATATAATATAATGTTAGAATTACCAGTGGCAACATGCTAACAATATTACATTCATGTTAAAATTTAAGTCGATTACAAACAGACGATTTAGAGGTTTAATCATCGTTAAATGGATGTTTGTCTTTGCATTAGCATTTATGTTTTATAGCGCATTAGCAATACAAATGGACACCAACAATTACCATTCAGATTGAAAAATTAACATAAACGACGGTAATATCGTGGTCTACTTTGCTTTAGGTAATACTTAAATAAGATTTTAGATTAGTAGCAGAACTTCTTTAATTTTCTAGACAATTCCAATAAGTTTAATAGTAAATAATAAAGTTTCGTGACTGGTATTAGCTTATCATAAAGTGAATTTAAAAAAAAATAAAAGCTATCTTAAAGAAATAAAACATCACATCTATACTTTACTTATAATATTATAAAGAGGAAAGATTTGTATTTTTGTATGTAACGAATAAACATAAAAACTACTGGACCGATTTCAAAAATTCTTTCATCATTAGAAAGCTACATTATCCCTGAGTAACATAGGCTATATTTATTACAAGAAAAAATTAGAGATCCTCAGAAATTCTCACTAAAACCAACACAAGGTGCAAAAAAATTAGCCATAAAATATCTTTCATCGCATGCGCTGCGAAACGTATTGATGATAGAACAAAAAAATGTTATACAATATTATAGAATGTATCAATATCTACAAAAAAACTCCGCGAGACCATATGTCCAACTATTGTAGTTAAGTCACTATAACTACTTTTTTACATTTTAAAAGTTGATAAAAATGCCTATAAAAATCAGACCATGTTTTCCATAACTTTGTATTAATTCTTATCCAAATAAATTATTTCGTAATGAAGACTGTTTCAATACCTGTTAATTACTTTTTGAATTATTAAAATCGGACATTCCAGTCAAAAGATATTACGAAATAAAAATATCAAGATAAATAAAAATAATCCCAGACGGGCCGCCGACGCGGTGTGCGGTGTGGAGTGCCTCGCAGCGCAGCGAGTAACGCGGCGATAGAGGGAGCGACAGAATGCGGGAGCCAAAATGTTAAAAAATTATCCACCCGTGCGAAGCCGGGACGTGCCCCTAGTATATAATATACAGCTTCGCCTAATAGACTCAACAATATATTAAAATAATAAAAAGCTGCTATTACCAAAACCATCGTTACCCCAAAAGAGGAAACAAGAAAGATTACACATACAGAGTTTTAATCATACTAGTCAACCCGCCTGGCTTCTACCTCGTTGATTTAACGAGAAATACAATATAATATTATTGCTAAATTAAAATATTCAGGCGCTTACTCTGGCGCAGGAACTCTGGGTCTTCTGGGGTAAAAAGTATACTTGTTTGTTATTCCAGGATACAAAATATCTGTTTGCCAAATTTCAATGATTTCCGCTCATCAGCTGTTTTTGCATGATTGAGTAATAAACATCCAAATTTAAAAAGAATCAAAATGTTACCTTGCTACAATTCAATTTATTTCCAATCATGAATTTCCGCAAAGTAACGCCTGATTCAATTTAATAAACATCCAAATGTTTAAAATTTATAGTATCAGTAAGATCTTAACTAGAAACTTGAAAAAACAATTTTTTTTTATGGTAGATAAGGTGCAAACGAGCAAATGGTCCACCTAATGGTAAGTGGCCATCATCGCCCATGGACATCGACAAAACAAGAGATATCCTTTTGTTTTGCCGATGCGTTGCATCCTCGAAGATAGAGTGTGAAGAGAGTTTCAGCGGACCCTGAGCAAGAGCCCACAGTCCACTAGATCCGCAGCATTAATGGGATGGGAGAGGGAGGGGGTAAGTCTGACCAACATGAGGGAAGACCGGAACGCGTCTATGTCACTTGGCGGGCGGATTCGCATGCTGGTGGTCGCAAGCCAATCGGGCAACAGATCCCCTACCACCAAGCAAAAAAAAAGCAAATTATAAAGTTTAAAAGAACATATTTCATTGAAACTCAAGTTAGTTATGTAACGGTATTTAATCAAGTGTAAGACGAGACAGTTTGAGCACAAAGCTGGTTTACCTCTACATAGTTCAAGAAATTCCAATAAACTCAATATCCAGTAAATAGGATTTCAAAATGAAGAGTAAATATTTGTTGAGACTTCGAGTAAATATTTTGTATTCGGTATTTGTTCAAAAGTTTTTATTTTTCATATTAGATTCACATCTTACTAATATTACTAGTACTAAAAAGTTTGTATGTTTAGACGATTTGGATATTTGAAGGTTTAAAAGTTTGTTAGTCGATCACACAAAAACATCTAAACGGATTGCAATGAAATTTAGCACAAGGATACTTTATAACCTAGATTAACACATAAGATAGTTTTTATCCCAAAAACTGTAGTAGTTATTGCGGAACGCCTCTATATTTTTATACAGCAAACACACCATATTGAAAATTAAAATATCTTTTTGTAAACTTGTATTATACTTTCACTGAAAAAATAAATATAAAAGCACAGTTTCTAACAAATATTCAATAGATTTAGTAGCTTATAGAGTTCGAGTGATAATATATCACAATAAATTTATAAGTCACGACAAATTATCGCGAAGTTCATGAACTGAATGACACTGATTTATGTTGTGGAAAATTCTACTATTTACACCTTTCTACATTCAGGTAAATCTTTTCACCATTTTACGAATTTGTGGAATGTGAAAGTTACAAGTATTACATTAAAAAGCATTTACCTAATACAACTATTTGACTTAAAATTATTTATTAGAATAATTATTAAGCAGTTTTTTTGTCTAAACCTACTATTAGTAAAGCTATCATTATTCACTAAAATCTGATTTACAAATACATTCAAATTCAGTTCCAACTTCATTTAAATCTTTAGCTTTTTCCTCATTTTAATAATCCTGTAGTAAATAGGATGCTCTATTTATTAAGTTACGTTACGTTTTAATATGAATTTAGTACAGCCTGTTTATATATTCAATATTCATACAAATATTCCATTATTTAATTTCGATTTAAAACTAAAACTCTCATATATTGTAATATAAATTCTAAGAGCAATGCAAAGCCACATTAGGAATATATAAGTGTGCACTTGACCCGCAGCCGCTCCAGATAGCCCTCAATATCTGCGATCACATTCATCTTCCTTATCATGGTAAAACTCTTCTTATTTTACTAAACTTTTGTCATTTAAATGGTGATTTATTTATGAAATAAGATTATTATTTACTACTTATCTATTAGACTAATTGTAGCAACGTGCTACTAGTGTATATAGAATCACTTCCAAATAGCATTAGTTGTCGACTCACCCGACCTGTAGGTTCTTTCTCTCCTTCGTTCTCCTCTTCAGATTTGGTGGTTAGTTGAATTGACTAAATGCGTAGCATGTTATCTAACATTTCTGTCGAATAAATATGAATAATATAAAAGCGTAAAGACAAGAGTCGCGTTGATTTAAGTTGTACGAAGCCGTTTACTAGCCGGACGAACAAAGTAAAAGTCGATTTAAATGAAGGAAGTGATGAAACCTTACGATTCTGTAGTTTTTGGACAGGAACCCAGGCAGTGCCTTGGACTTGTGACCAAGGTGTAGGCTTAAGGAGCTCCTTTAAGTGATCACGACACTCGCCTCCACTGCCCGGTTTCACCGTGTCTTAGGTTAGGTTAAATAAGGCTGCTGTACGGTGCTCCCATATGGGTGGACGCTCTCACCGAGCGCAACATGGCCCAGCTGCGGAGAGCGCAGAGGGTCATCTCGGTGAGAGCTATACGGGGGTACCGTACAGTGTCATGGACGGCGGCGACACTTCTCGCGAGCGATCCGCCTTGGGCTCTTCAGGCGGAGGTTCACGCGGAGGTGTACCGGTTCCGAGCGAGCCTACGGACGACCGGTGTGCGGCCCAGAGAGGAGGAGGTTGGACGAATCAGGGCTCTAGCCCAACGAGCCCTGATTCAAAGGTGGAAGGAGGATTTGAGGTCCCCCAGTGCAGGCCTGGCGACGATCGAGGCGATCCGCCCTCACATCGTGCGCTGGGTCGAAAGGCAGCACGGCGTCCTGTCCTATCGGCTGACGCAAATGCTTACCGGGCACGGTTGCTTCGGTAAGTATTTGTGCCAAATTGCCAGACGGGAGGTGACGCCGGCCTGTCACGAGTGTGGTGCAGCGGAAGACACGTCGCATCATACTCTGGCAGAATGCCCTGGATGGGGACCTCAACGCCACAGCCTGGCAGCGGTCCTAGGTGGAGACCTCTCTCTCCCGAGCGTGATTCATTCCATGCTCGAGAGTGAGAGATGCTGGTCGGCCATGGTCGACTTCTGCGAGGCTGTAATCTCGCAGAAGGAGGCCGCGGAGCGGGAACGCGAGGGTGACGCCTCTGCAGACCCGCGCCGCCGAGCTCGATCGGGGAGGCGTAGGCGACAATTCGCCCACCTCCTCCCACCACCCTGAATGGAGCCGTCAGGCAAGGGGGTAACCACTCTCGGTGTACCCTGAGAGCCCCCTGGCGTGCAGGCCCGCTATAAGAGCGGGCCGACCCGCTGAGGCGTCACAGTCGTGTGCGTAAGCGTTCCTGTGGCGCCTCCCTACAGCGGAGGTATGGTACCGTTGGTTTTAGTGGGTATGCCTTGAACCGCCGCTCGCCCAATGGCAGACGGCATCAAGGAGAGCCCCACATAACCTCCCGCTCGTCGGCGGGGGGTATGCATAAGGCGCATTTCCAACGCAAAAAAAAAAAAAAAAAAAAAAAAGGTTAAATAAGGCTAACCTAACCTAACATAAACCTAACCTAAGGTTGTGTTAACACATCTAAATACAATGTAAGGGACTCATAATAAATAAGATGTAAGAACTCACATGATCCTTAGTCCGATATCCATGCAGCGACACACTATTAGTTACACTTCAACTCCAGGTGATGTTCACTCAAAGAGACTTGTCGAGATACTAAAGTGTACTGCGTCAGTCGGGGAATATAAAGGGACTAGACAATGGTAGCAATGCCCCTCCACTAGTGGCGAGAAGTAAATCAGCAAAACGGAAATAGGGCGCTGGCATCCCGATTAATCGATAATCTTTTACTCGTTTGAGACTGTTAAAAATCGTTGAATATTAAAATGACGCGACGGAAGTGGTGATTAATTTTCTTTATTATTATCCGAAGTAAATCAACAAAAAGGAAGTATGGCGGTGGCGTCCCGATTAATCGATAATCTTTTACTCGTTTGAGACTGTTAAAAATCGTTGAATATTAAAATTACGCGACGGAAGTGATGATTAATTTTCTTTATTATTATCCGAAGTAAATCAACAAAAAGGAAGTATGGCGGTGGCGTCCCGAATAATCGATAATCTTTTATTCGTTTGAGACTGTTAAAAATCGTTGAATATTAAAATGACGTGACGGAAGTGATGATTAATATTCTTTATTATTATCCGAAGTAAATCAACAAAAAAGAAGTATGGCGGTGGTGTCCCGATTAATCGATAATCTTTTACTCGTTTGGTACTGTTAAAAATCGTTGAATATTAAAATGACGCGACGGAAGTGATGATTAATTGTCTTTATTATTATCCGAAGTAAATCAACAAAAAGGAAGTATGGCGGTGGCGTCCCGATTAATCGATAATCTTTTACTCGTTTGAGACTGTTAAAAATCGTTGAATATTAAAATGACGCGACGGAAGTGATGATTAATTTTCTTTATTATTATCCGAAGTAAATCAACAAAAAGGAAGTATGGCGGTGGCGTCCCGATTTATCGATAATCTTTTACTCGTTTGAGACTGTTAAAAATCGTTGAATATTAAAATGACGCGACGGAAGTGATGATTAATTATCTTTATTATTATCCGAAGTAAATCAATAAAAAGGAAGTATGGCGATGGCGTCCCGATTAATCGATAATGTTTTACTCGTTTAAGACTGTTAAAAATCGTTGAATATTAAAATGACGCGACGGAAGTGATGATTAATTTTCTTTATCATTATCCGAAGTAAATTAACAAAAAGGAAGTATGGCGGTGGCGTCCCGATTAATAGATAATCTTTTACTCGTTTGAGACTGTTAAAAATCGTTGAATATTAAAATGACGCGACGAAAGTGATGATTAATTTTCTTTATTATTATCCGAAGTAAATCAACAAAAAGGAAGTATGGCGGTGGCATCCCGATTAATCGATAATCTTTTACTCGTTTAAGACTGTTAAAAATCGTTAAATATTAAAATGACGCGACGAAAGTGATGATTAATTTTCTTAATCATTATCTTACACGTCCTTTACTATTATTCTACCTCAACTATACCCCGATATATATTTTAGTCTAATTATTTTCTAGGCGTGTAAATTTTAAACTATTTCATACCTATCATAACAATATTTTCTAGTAGTCGTAATAAAAACGTCGAATAAACAAGCTGTGAGCTAGCGTGATATCTGGCTATAACACGAGCTGCACTGCGACGTAGACCCATAGCAGCGTAGCACCGTAGCGGCGTAGAGGCGTAGACGTGCAGTGGTAGCCTAGCTCATAGCACCTACTTTGAAATTATGTAATTTAATTATTTATATATATCGCCAATAAACTTTAAGCAATGGCCATATAAAAACATTAAGGGGTATACTGTTAGATTTATGTGAATTATAAATTCTAAATTGCATCAAGAGTTAATTGAAAGACTAAGTGTTGGTGACTCAGACGCCAACTCAATTAAACACCTTCCCACTTAAATATCACTAGCACTCGTACTCTATGATTCATACGATTATATACCACAAGTGTAGGTTTCTTTCTAGGATGAATAGTATAGTATATGTTTTTCCATCTAATAAAGAATCTGCATGCAACATATCATTTAAATCGGTTGATCTGTCTTCTTCTCTTAGGCCCATTGCTTTTTTGGATAGAAAAGTAAACTATGTATTACTTTACATAATCGATTTTCCATAATATTATAAGTAATAGAATATTTTACTAACTAACTATTAACATCGTCATGTTATCATTTTTATGAGTCAACTTTTAAAAAGTCTCTTGAACTAAAAATAATATGTACCTTATCAACTATGTCGATAGGATATCTGAGAGTAAATCGCAACAATAAAACGGCTATTACACTTCAATCTGTTCAAGCCGCTGCTACTGACGTGATTTCTGCTACAATATAATTTAGAAGGAAAATTGTTTACGAGTACTACACCATATTACAATGCTCCATACAAGAAAGAATTAAATGATAAATGATAGTGGTTATGTATAACATATACATCATTATTTTAGTATCCCACTTCCTATAAACTTATATCCCAATCATTCTAGGCGAATCTTCCAAGAGATTCTATACAGGTAATATTGTTTAAATTAATGGAAATGGTATTTAGTGTTGTGGTGCTAAATTGCCCTTAAATATGAAGATAGGGCTTGTTAACTATATATAATAGTTAAGTTAGTGTTTTAATTATCTACATCATTATATAGGCAAAACGTGCGGCCAAGCTATTGATATCATCATCATGTTAGTTGATGTCATGGGTTCTAATCCCAGTCATTGGACTAATGACGTAACCCACTCTTAGTACAAGCATTTGGTCTTTGTTGGAGGGTTTAAGGAATACCAATAGTATGTGATCCATACGGCTAGTTATCTTTAAAAAAATTGATAGTTGTTTGAAAGTTGAAGTTTGATAAATTTAATAGCACACTAAATTCACCTAACTGTTGGTAAATGCAGATACTGATCTAAAGCGATTGAGTACCTAATCAATCAAATAATTATCCTCTTCGTGCTCGTGATCGACAGATTGACAGATGATCAAGAGGATTTCGGTAATACTAATGGATCTTTAGACACTAACTCTGTTTTAAATATTTTTTCAACTCACTTCCTTTCGAAATTACATTATTATAAACTAGACGATCCAGCTTACTTCGCAGGACTAAACATTTAAAAATTAGCTTCTATAAGTGTTATAAGGACCTCACATTAAGTTTTACTTTGAATTAAAAAAACATTTAAGTTATATATGCTATAAACCGCAGAGCAGTGTATATCGGATCCATTAAATATATTTTACGTAATATCTGTGGTATGAAATAATAAAATGATTTACCGCTGGCTATTATCATTTTCAACTGCTGGATGTTTATCCTTTTATTGAATTACACTAACTAATATGATAAAAGCTCTTGTGCTTTGTCTGTGGTGTATGTCAGTGCATATTAATAGCGAGTATATCTGTGTGTATGTATATTATAAAGTGCTTTGAGCATAGTGAGTGCTCGTGACAGATGTGAGGCTCTGTGTTGTCTGCAACGTTTCATATTGCTGCTACGATTTAATGTATTATACAATAAATAGACGATATCCAGGGACTTCATACTACGAACATATTAAAATTTTAAAAATAAAATACAGTTAGAAAATACTTGTACTATAATAAAATTAGGGTCAAACGAAGCTGAGGCGAGTCGACTAGTCTACGATAAATATTCGAATGTAACTTTTTTAAAACGGAACGTGACAATAGTATTCACTATCAGTTTTATAGTCGAGTGCAAATAAAAAGTCAACAAAGTGATCCATTGAAATACGATTTGCGTAAACGATGTTGTTGTGACGTCACTATCTCTGTTAGCGTTTCAGTTAACAATTTAACGATATTATTGTTAGTGTTTGTAATATAAAGTAGTCAACTAGTTATACTTATCCGAATTATTTCACTTTTTTAAAATCAAAGGTTGATTTGATAGTATCTTAAAATCATGTTAGGAATAATTTATTTAACAATAATAGTTCTATGAATATTAACTATAGGTAATGTGAGTAAATGTGTGATAAATAGTGTTAGTTTAATTGTAAGTCTTTGTAAGTCAGTTTATTGTGTAATAATTTTATTAACACGGAAACTAATTGGAGGAGAGTGTTATAATTATTTAAAAAAGCCTTGTAAACCAACAACTTCGTTATATAAGTCCAAGGCAAAACTTGAGGATCCTGATTGTAGTAGTAAATTAGTGATAACTAACATTCAGTTCTAATTAAATAATATATATCTTATAAGTAAAATAATATTGTATCACTTATACTATAAATGATTCCCATATTACAATAATTAATGCTACGTCAAGTGCACTCAACACTCAACACTGAGCAATGCGCCACTTGGGTACATCGATTATTAATATATAAGTACTTGAATGCGCATATATAAATATTGTTTTTCATTGTGATTGGAAGGTAAGGAAATGAACGCTACTCGCGCCTCCATTTTTTATAATCTCAAGTATAATTTCCGAGTAATATCCGTCCACTTCCGATGTGTTACACTTACACTCACACATGAACAGATAATATATTTAAATTTTTCATAACTTTTTATAAAGAAATATTAATTTCAAAATATTAAGTTTAAACAGTTTTTTATAAATTCCTTCATAAGTCACCATTTTATTTTATATCCCATATAAACTAAATTCTCAAGAAAAATGTAAAAGTAAATCCTGTAATACTTTATCTCATTTATGATACTTATTAGTACTGAAGAAGCTTTACGTAGATAATCACATTTAAATTGAAATTCCATTACTTTTATTAGGATTTAAGAATAAGAATTTAAGAGTAAAGATATATAGACTTTAAGTATACATTATGAATAGGTATCGCTAACAGAGGTAGAGTGTAAAGGTGTTGTTTGTCGTACTAATGTGTGACGCTGCGGGTTCACTCACAGGACGAGTCAGGAATATATTATAGTGTTGCCATTATAACTTCAAAATGATTTACTCCCACGCCTATTTCTCGGTAATTTATTCTATTTTGTTATAAATGGATATTTTCGTAAACAATTCTCACGGTAAACATTTACAAAGTTTTATGTTATATTGGTTATCGGTTATTAAATGCAAAGAAATATGAAACACTTCGCAACTACATTTCCTTTGACTAGTGAGGAATAAAATCTCAATAGAAAGTGTTTTATGTTCGAATCGAGAGTCACAATGTGCGAGAGCTTCGCTTGCATATTCTGACTGGAACGGAAAATTGAGCTTTATATCTATACTAAAATAAATCCATATTATCATTTGATTATATTCAATTCAATATTTCGACAAATTTCTTATCTGTAAATATTTAACAAGGAATTTGTTGCAGAGTCTACAATATCACAAAATAACAAAACTTGACCCAGTATTTCCAGCAGCAAAGTAAATATTTATTTATCCGCATGAAGTGTATCTTATTCCAAACAACACTTTAATATAACTAGAATGCTTTCTGTCTGTTTGGATTTAGCTCTTACAAATATTTGTATTCTTAGAATAGTATTAAATTTCCAAGTGCGAGTACGACGGAGCCTTTACACAGTATTAAACTTACTATTGATATTATTTTTAATACAAAAGCTTATAAAATTAATATTTATTATACTAATATATCTCATCAAAGCTGAATAACTCTGCTTCACAATTAATCCAACAGTATAAGTCAAGTTTTATGTTCCTCTAGCGCTGAGCTGAGGAGATGTCAAGTCGTGAACATAAACTGAGCAGAACAAATAAAACCGACAATTCCGTGATTTTGCTTTACTGCTACTTGAGAGTAGAGCAAGCTACACTTTACTTAATCACTACTGACACCCAATAACAGGTAAATAGTCTGATTATGTATATTATGTAGATTGAATTTTATCACTTATCATGTAATCTTAATATCATAAGTCTTTCAAAATACAAATAAAAATGTATATTTGTTGTTACATTTTCTATACATTCTTAACAATATATTCTTAATAGTCTGTCTATTGGTTCATCAGCGAAGCGAGAGTGGATGGCTAGTAAGTTTAAAGAGAACAGAATTTGCAATATCACGATTACTACAATTTGTAAGGAAAATCGTATTTGCAGCAACCTAAGCGTATTGAAGTATGAAAGTTTATGAGCAGTAAAGATATGACAATAACTGTCACTGTTGTGGGCACACCACTCGCAGCACTCCAGTGACGTCACTGTCTCTGTCACTACCTGAAGGTATCAGCTGCTACAGTTTTACGCGTTGTTGCATATTTCATGCTCTATAATAAAACGTGTTGGGAATTGAGTCCAAATGTGTTGTAGGTATATGTATATAGATAAAACTGTGTTATATTAAATAATTGAATATTGAAGTAGATCTATATGATATATAGAAATAGGCAAAAAGGCAAAAGCGATCGTATTCATTGGAAGCGGAACGAGTGTCACTCGAATGCAGATCACTCAACTACGAGGCTTTCAGAGCGATTACACGATCTAGATACATACAACTATCACTTTCGTTTTTATCACTTAAATATACTTTACTGCTTTTTAGAATGTTTGAATAAAATATTTGATTCATTATATCTCGAACATTGAAAATAAGTTAAAATACACTACGAAATGTCGCTGAAAGTATTTGTATCTATTCTTGAAACAGGTCACTTGGTCAAGTGCAAAATAGTAGTTTGTTGTGAAATATTATCTGTTTAATAGAAAAACTGTTATATAGCGAGAACATACAGATTTTAATTATCTGCATTGCACAAGGAAATATGTTTTAGATCATTAATAACAAAGAACTCATAACACAACTTTCTATCTAACTTATACAAGTAATAGGAAAGTTGTGATTAGTGTTTTAAAGTGTGATACAAAGCATTACCCCAGCATTAGTGTACTCGTCGAGTTAACGCTAACGTTTATCCGACTAAACCAAACTACTTTAAACTCTCCCTGCTCAACTATTCTATACAAACACTGGGACTTATATGCTTGGCATTTTAAACTTGTACTTCTAAGAATATATTTTACTAGTATGTTTTGATACAGGAATTCTTTAAGGTCGTCAGAATGTTAAGACAGTCAGAATCAATGATGAGGAAAAGTGTATTTACGTTCTGTACACGAGTATGTAGTGATTAACAGCAGCATTAATATTAATGCACAGCAGACCCTCACACAATTACTGTAGATTGATCCGAGTCAACAACTTGGCGCGATTATGGTTTACTTATTTAAGGGATTTATGTCAGCTATATTAATACTGCAATCACTTATACCAAAGCAATTTATTGAAAAAAATCTTCTGAAATGTTAATCAATTATGACGTGAGAAATAATTAATTAATTATATATGTCGGAAAATAGTAAATGATTATCGAATCGTCATCGCCCTCTACGGCGCTGGAGTAGCTGGGGAGTAGGGTAGTAGTTACTATTGTCCTTTTATCAGTCTCGACTCTTTATATTCCCTCGACAGTTGAACTACAGTCTTAGTCTTACGCGATATCTCTCAATGAGTGGATATTATCTGAGTGCCTAGTGCTAGTGAAAGTGTTAAGTGCAACAACACGAGGTAATGTAAACAAAACGTTAGGTTAGGTTAACCTTATCTTAGGTAGTAGCCTGTAGTTAGAGCTAAATAATTTTAAATAATTTTTGTATTTAATAAATCATGTCATTACGGGTTGCGTACACATGTATTCTTTAGCGGAAATTAGTAAAATTATATGTTAAAATTAAACTTGTTTCAACTAGATTTCATTCGAAAAATCGTAAGATTTTCAATATGTTAGAATCTTGGGATAAAAAACTTTTCATATTGGTATAAATATTAAGGAGTTGTGTCGTTTATGTTTACTTTAGCGTGAAATCGAGTGTCACATTAACCCTCGTCAGCTCAGAACGGAACAGCTCAGTCACATAAACTCTAACATTATTCTAAATCTCTGTTTAGAATTTCTCAATACTGTAGAGTAAGGGAAAGTACAAAATATAAATAAATATTTTACGAGATGACTCGACAGTCATTGTCCTGTCTAACTATGAGTATTGATCAAATAACTGACAGTTATATCTAACGCCATAAACGATACATTACAAAAGTTTGGTCGTTAAGTTTTCTTAAATTTTCTAATTTTCCGCGCATTTTTCTTAATTTTTCCATGCAAATGCCATGAAATCGGTCCAGCCGTTCACGCGTGATGCCGAGACCAAGTTATATATATAAGATCTATTCTTGTCATGAACATTCGCGCTGCTTGAGGCACTTTGACATTTAAACAGCTCTATAATTAAGTTATTCTTTACTCAACAATATTATGAAAAAGATAATAAAATTGTTGACTTTATATACGAAGTTAAGGGACGCAAATGCATCTATAATAAGCATAACTTTCGCCTTCGGCATTACTCGATCTCACCTCTCGATATTCTAGCAATAAAATATTAAAAGAAAGTGAACAGTATAAAATAAATCTCTGTTGAATATTTCTTTATTACAAAGCTTATTTACAAAAGGTCACAGTTTACGAGCGCTGTGAGAGAGAAAGAGGAAGGCAGAGAGAGAGAAGTGATACGTTAATTGCATCTTTTGTGGCGTGTGGAAGGGACCCACATAAAATATCGGTGTTATTTCCAGACAAAAAGATAATATGACTTTTATGTGTTTTTGGTGATTTCGTTGACATTGTAACGTGCGCCGTTACTGCTTGATATAGACGGCATATATATAATTGTAATTCTTCCTCCAAGTCATTCTCTCAAGATTTAAGAAACTTTAAAGTTATTAAAGGTGAATATTACTTACTTGATAACCTCTTGAGTCAGCTGACATTGAAATTTTTTAATAAATAATGTTTATTTACGAGAATATTTATTACTGTATAGTAAACGTATAAATATAGAGCTTGTGACCCAAGGGCTGATTTATCTGATATGACCTTGATAACTTTATTTTTATTTATGTGTATTGAACACAGAAATAAAATAAACAAAATGAAATAATAACTTACATGATTCTCTATAAGGAGGACAACACTTAGATATACTACTTGCACTACTTTAAACAATGTTTACTCATTGAGTAATCTTAATCAAGATATTGTATAGTGGAAGTTACTTATTTAAAAACTATTGATATTTGTTTTAAAAACTTGTGTATACAATCTGTAGGACTTGGCAGCACTTGGCAGCACTCGGTAGCACTTGAAACCTTAGAAATTCACAAGCGCACATAATTTGTTACTCTCGGCCTTTCGGAGTCAGAAATTGCGTTCATGAAAACTTTCAGGTTTTATTTATCGTTGGAATATTTTACCTTTTTTTCGTATTTTAATGGTTTTTGAAAAGTATTATTAAAAGATACGAAAAATATAATTTTTCTTTGCTACCTGATAAACTTTTTCTATTAGATAGTTTTCTCTTAATGAGATAAACTTAGGAAGTAAAAGGTTGTCTAAGGGCAAATGTTAATGAAAATCATTATCATATTTATCACTTACTAGCTTCAGATAAAATTTTTATTGAAAACGTTTTGGCGTTACTTTCCTTTTAAACTTCCTTGGAATTCTACAAATATTTAAAAAATAAAATTCAAACTGAAACTCAAAATATTTTATTTCAATTAGACTTTTGTATAAAAGTACTTTTGATACGTCAAAACGGTCAGTCAGTTTGTCAGAAGCTACCACCAGCTCGGAAAGCAGTTTCCTGATGAGAAGAACTGGCAAGAATTGTTTTTTTTACTACATACTTTTTAATCTACGTTTATTATATGTTTAGATACAAATAGTTGTTTTGATTCGTAAGTTAAACATGAAAGCAATGATAATCTATTCCAGCACATTACCTCAACCAGTGATAAACATGATATTCGCATACATCAAAGAGAAATATAAATTACATCTGTTACCTTCCTATTTGTATGAATAACCTTAACATATCTGTAACATTTAGAATATATAATATTATCTTGTTGCAGAAGTTGTTGAGAGGAAAGTTTGAGGCGAACATTTTGTTATAATATCTTACATTTGCGAATCCTAATTCATATTTTGTTTCAAACTTATTCTAATTTAATTTACATTTTCTTATATTGGAAGAGTTCGTTAAAGTATTAAGTACTGTACAGTAATGCATTTAAATATATATTTTAGACATAAAACCAAGAATGAATGAGAAGATGTCCGTGAGCAACAAGTTTAAACTTGCACCTTAACACCAGACTATTACTTAGTCTTCTTTGAACAATGTTCATTATGTGAAACCTATAATGTATGGAATAGCTATTGTCGAAATCGATAAAGAAAGAAGTGTTATACTTATAATCTATAACCAGAATTAACACACATAATCATTATCATTTACACGTAGAAAAATAGAAAATAAAATATAAATACAAAGAGCATATAAAATACTCAACAGTATACATTCTTTTCCTATAAACTTCAATTTGTAGTTATCCCAGTGTTGCCAGTGGGACTAATTATTACTCGTTTTCCTCAGAAAGTAACTAATTTTATCCAATAGTAGGTAGTCATTCGTATAAACGAGTTAATATCGTAAAAGTGATATAATTAACATTTTTTTCATTAATGTTTGTTTTTCCATTGTTAGAATAAATTTATAAAGTAAAAAATTGTCTCACATAGTACAATAGTAATAAATAGGTGAGAGTTAATATATTATGAAAGAGCTCTTTAAACCTGCACCTGGGTCTCAAGCCCTAGGCACCGTTCGCCTCAGTCTAGATTGCATGTGTATACGTATTGCTGTACAGTAATGGGTACCACATCTCTCTCTTATATACTTAGCATCAGAAGTGGGATATATATATAAAGAACTCGCCCCACAAGCCCACAAGTTCAATTTAATTGTTCTTTACGTATAATCATCCTGACAGTTATTTTAGTTTCATTACGAGTAAATATAATTTTCGATAAAGTTAAAGTAGGTAGTGCAGAATAAAAATCCAAGAATAGTTAATATTATATTAAATAGTTGCGAAGGTAGTTTAAAATCACGATTAATATTCTTAAGTAGGATCGGCCGAGCTAAATAGTTTTATTTTATGTATTTGCTTTTGGAACAAGAGTGAACCGGTGTTGTGTTGTAGTAGAAATCTGGTGAACACTACTGTATGGGTAACATGGTGATACACGTTTAGAGTTGGCCTCAGGCATCTCTATTCTAAACTATGGTGTAAACTTACCGTACACATACACTGTCACGTCTTGGGCTGATTCGTAGGTGCATTTTATAAAGGCTATGAGTGATACGTTGTGATAAAGTGTGAATCAGTGGTTATCCAGTTTTCAACCAATATTTTTCGATACGGCTGAAAGGAATTTTAAATCATTCTGTTAAGCACCTACGCCATTCGGGACGAATGGCCCCGCAGGATGGCCGTGTTAGCAACACTGTTTATAAATTAGTAGTAGCGGGTATATCATTTTATATTATTTCGAGTATACCGACGTGGAAACATTATATAACCTTTAGTGCGATAGATTAGTCTCAGTCTCTCTGGTGTTTTCGTGCAGTGGACATGGAAGTTAGTGTTATAGTGTCGTGATTAAGGTTACCCTTCTCGAGATCCATGTAAGTTTACTTTATCTATTGTCGTTAGCGAGGTCGAGTGGTGGAGGTGAGAGTTAATATATTATGAAAGAGCTCTTTAAACCTGCTCCTGGGTCTCAAGCCCTAGGCACCGCTCGCCTCAGTCTAGATTGCATGTGTATACGTATTGCTGTACAGTAATGGGTACCACATTTCTCTCCATATACTTAGCAATATCTTATAGAAATTATTTAACAACCTACATAGTGATATATCACACAAGATCCCTGTAGATATAGAAGATATAGAAGTGAAGGGAAGTAGCTGTCAAACTGATTCCCACAAAGCTCCCAACGAATCCTTGTGTTCTGTATGTGTGCCTTTGCTACTCACAAGTTGAGAGATTTGCTTAGGAATTTATAAATATAACGTAAACGTTAAATCTCTAAATCTTATGGATGTTTATGAGATAACCTCCTCGTGCTGCGTTTCCACCAAAAATGAGCGAAGAATGTGTTTGTTATGAACCAATAGAATCATTTTGTTTGACATCCTCGCTCGTCTCTGATGAACGGTCCAACGATTCTTCTTTATTTCCATCACTTCTTCTAGATTTTCTACTTTAGTTCTACCCTAATCTAGCGTATTTAATAGTAGTAGTTAATTTAAGCGTCAGGAGCTCAGTGGCTCGGGCGTTGGATTCACGATCGATAAGTCGTGGGTTAAAATCCTGGACATTGGTGCTGGTGTGCCCCAGTCCTGACACAAGCATTTTAGCTTACTAGGAGGGGTAAAGGGAATACCTACTAGTAGTATGTGATCCATTCTGCTAGTAATCTTTAAAAAAAAAAATCTCTTTATGTAGCAATTTATACCCTTAACTATGAATAGAAGTAATTAATTTAGGTATTGTTAATTATAATGTAGGCGACACTAATTTGCGTAGCTTCCTGTTATTTATGATGTTGGTAGGATTGGTATGAGTAGCATTTTTACTATCTTGAATGTTTTAAAACTAAAAACATATCAATCGGAGAAGAAGGACTGTAAAATAAATACGCCATCACGACAGAAACTAAAAAAAATATCACTTAATTTCTTCTATTCAATTAACAAGTTAATAATTCCTCTACTTAGCTTTCCCCTAGGAACTGAAGTCTTCGACTCCACATAAAACATGTAAATATGAAGTTTTAATTAATACCTGTGTTAAAAACTTCACCGTGCATGAAGTATAAAAGTTTCTCAGCAAATTGTAATATTTAAGTATATTTAACATAAAGTTTTTATAGCCGGGAGTTATGAAGTTCCGTAGCCGCGCACCTGTACTTCGTCTCTTTATAAACTATATTGATACTTATTTTTCTATCAATATTGTATAATTTTACTGACATTCTTATAATTCTCTTCAATATTACATTACGCAGTAAATTCTAAAAGTTAAATCAAACATTTCCTTTGACTTAAACTTAGGGAGAGGGTCTACAACTCTACAGGTAGAGTTCCGAAGTTACCCTTCTGCCGACAAATATAATACGACTGAAATAGAATGTTTATTTTGTAAATGTTTATTAAGGTTTTGCTAAAAAGTTAATTATGAAATTATTCGTGAAAAAATTTTACATTGATTTTACGTCATATTTTTTTTACAATGACCTACCATTTAAAAAAACATCAATAGTAATAATTATGTGGGTGCACGGTAGTACCCCGCCAAGACGAGTCAAGCGAAGCACAAGGGCACCACTACTAGCTTTCTCGTAGCGTTTCGTCGTTTTCTTGAACTCTCATGACTTGGGTTTGGATTATACTAGACTTACAAAATTCTTAGAATATAATGTATTATTGTAATAATTCAATAGTGGACTGAATAAACATATAAAGTTTCAATCGCATATTTAGTTTACTTTAGTTTTTATTGATATCTAAAAAACGCCGATTTCGTCACTGACTCATTGATAATTACCAAAATTCTTAGGGTACTTCCTGAAGTCCTATAAAAGTCGACATTTTTATCGCCTTGACCTATCACTTAGAAAAAGAAAGTTAGAAGCTTGGCTCTATATGAGATCTGATAACTTTTTGACAGTGCGAGGTATATGGTCTCGTCTTGGCTACATTTTACATGAAAATATTTTTGGTGGGATAATTATTATAATGTACATAGATCACAACTACCTGATCTATGTTAATGTATAACATTTAAATTTTTCTCCAATTTTTTTGAATGAAACTTATATATAAAAATCTCGTGTCACAGTGTCTGTTTTCGTAGTGTTCCAAAACAGCATGACCGGTTATTATGATTTTTTTTTTGTATAAATGGTAGGTCTAAGAATAGGTTGTAGGCTATTTTTATATCCCTAGATGACAAGTGTGGCCCATTAGCCTATTCAGCCAGGACTAATGTTCACTATAACAATCAGTGGGTAGTAGTGTAATGCAAATGTTAAAGTAATATAAGTAAAGTTTAAAATGAGTATACTCAATACCTAAATTGTTTATTTACATACACATAACTCATTAAAAGAATATTTAAAAGACAAAAAAATATGAGAGTGGTCTGGATTAACGGCTTCATTAAAGGTGTTTACGACTAATCTACCCTCTGTTTTCACTGAATCGATTTGAAGCATCATCAATCAATTACACTCCAATAGCGCAGAGCTCAGCCATCACTCTACTACATTATTGGTGTAACAAATGTAAAAGCTTTTGAAAATCAAATATCATTGAACTATCTTCATGTTAGCAACACCTTTTATAAATTAGTATTCGTAATTTAGGTAGTTCATTTTATCTAGCTTCTTCTCAACAATTTCCGATAGGATTGAGTTAGTTTGTCGAGGAGCACGTGAGTAATGTATGCTCGGCTTCCATCTAAATTACATGTTAATATTATTGTTTGAGTGTTGCTGCGCAGTATAGCTCCCATAATCATAAGTTTTCCCAGTTTCTTATTATATCTTTTGACGGGAATAATTTTAATTATGAACACGCTCCACTCTTCTTAGAACAATTCAAACTTGTTTTACTGTTATTATGGAAAGAATGTTTATCTATTCCGTGGAAACAGTTTTTTTTCTAGGAAAAACGTTGTTAGGGATAATATTTAAGGTTACAAATGTTATCGCATCACTGTCCCATAGAAATAGTTCTTTATTCGTGATTAAAAGTATAATATATTTTAATCTAGGGTATAAGGTAGTTGCGTACCAAATTTCATTTATATCTTTTAAAATAATTTGCGTGATGGACGTACAGACATCGAATAGTTTATCATTTTTATTAAATAAAAACATTACTATTTGTATGTATATAAATTCACTATGATTTTTCTTCTCATTCTATGACTTTATTCATCTCAAGTTTTCTTATGTTAAATACACATTGCAGTAAAATCATTCCATTGTATTTTCGTGTAATACAGACCAAAAGTTATTCCAAGAAATACTGTAGAAAGTATATAAAAGTTTCATTTGCATAGCTCGTACACAAAGCTGGTTATATTTTCATAAGTATAAAACGTGCTAAGTGTTCCAGAACATACTGAAGCTTTTTTTCTTTAATTCGCGGAAAATTCGAGTTATCGCGACGTTTATGAGGCAGCTTGCAATGATTTATGGATTTACAAAATTCACCTTAAAAAGTTTCTTTATATTACTTCTACCATCATATTGCATGACTGAATGAGAAAAAACGAATGGATAATCCATCTGAATTATACCAATCTGAGGAAACCATATCAAAAACTTTAAAATATATTTTAAACTTAATAAAAGCCTAAAAAATCTAAAACAAGCATTTACGTGGTTAGTTTCTTTTGGTTCATTTTATAAAATAACTTATTTTTGGTAAGTTCTTGTGTAAGCTTTATTAAATTATTTAAAAGAAAGGTTTAAAATATTATCTTGGCAAAATAGGCCTACGACCCCACCAGTCACGTGTAGAGGAGAGATGAGGGAGGTGTTGTATTATAAAAGGATGAAGAAGTGTTTATGCATATTAAACAAGCTCTTTAATCCTGAATCTAGGCATGAGGCTTGCGTCCCAGGCCCAGGTTCTGATCGGCTTCCGTCTAGATTGTATATTATTGTAATCTTTTGAGTATTATTGTGCAGTGAAACTCCCGTATAGCTTACACTTGGTAATGGAGTCACACAGTGTTACCTACCAATTTCGTATATAATAAAAGGGCTCTTTTCCAGGGTTTATGGGTTATCTTGCAATATATATCATTTACAGTTAATATGCAATCTATTATTTTTTCCTACTTAACGTTAACCCTTGAATAGGAGATACACAGCGAAAAGAGTAAAAGTAGACTAGTAAAGTATAATAATCATACCCTTTTACCCGTGAGGGGACGAGTTAGAATACTAATCCCCTCTGCCGCTGGGAGAGCATCTCGTAAGAGGTGAGTAACCCAGCACCCCCTTGGTGGTAGGGGATCTGTTCTCCGACTGGCTTGCGATCACCAGCATGCGAATCCGATCGCCAAGTGTCATAGACGCGTTCCGGTTGAGCAGCATGTGGGCCAGACTTACCCCCTCCCTCTCCCATCCCATTAATGTTGTGGGTCTAGTGGACTCTGGGCGCTTGCCTAGGGTCCGCTGAATCCGCATCATTTTTCTTCTTCATTCCCCCTTCCCACTCTATCTTCGGGGATGCAACGCATCGACAAAACGAGAGAGTGTTTCTTATTTTTCCGATGTCCATGGGCGATGGTTGCCACTTACCATCAAGTGGACCATCTGCTCGTTTGCACCTTATCTATTATTAAAAAAACCCTTTCAATGGTTTATAACCCTTTATAACATTTAATAAACCCAAAGTCAAATGAGTGTTAAATAAGTGTAACAAGTTGTGCGGTTTGGGATTTATACACTGTTATAGTTAATAGTCAAATGATATTCACTAATACTTCGTTAGCATTGGATTTAATCGGAACAGTTTACTGCAATCATTAATTGCTTTATTCACTAGTTTCTAGAACAATTACAGCTTTGTATTGTTAGCAACACTGTTATAATTTGAGTGTAGGTAGCTGCTATAGATTTATATCAACTATACCCCACTTGTTCGATGCGATATCACTTCTGACTCAATCTTCTTGGCAACACCGTTTATAAAGTAGTAGTAGCGGGTAGGTCATTTTATATTATGTCAAGTATACCGACGTGAAGACAATATATAACCTTTAGTGCGATACATTAGTCTCAGTCACTGTGGTGTTTTTGTGCAGATAACATGGAAGTTAGTGTATAATGCCAGGTTAAGGTCACCCTTCTTGAGGTCCACGTAAGTTTTAAATAATAAAGTACATTACTCACGTCTAGGGACACGACACTATTATTTTCACTACTTTAAATATGAACTACTTGTAAATACTAATTTATAAACAGTTGCGAACAACAGTTAACATTATAATTAGTACTTGTGGTGTGGTTTATTGTTCTGGTGATAGGTTCTTAAGGCTCGCGTTAGTTGTTTACTGCTTAGAAATCGGGCCACGTAACTTATATTGTTAGCGTAAAGAAGCTTCGTAACTTTGCTCCTAGATCGCAAGTCCCAGGCACATAATGCGTGTGTGCGTGTTTCTGTACTCAATAGGAATTCTTTCCCTAACTCCCAGTGTGTAAGAAAGTAGTAATGTTGCAACTAAAGCTCATCTTGGATAAACATCAATCACTGTCTAGAAAGAGTGCCAGTTATGCTGGAACAGAACAACTAATGTAACTTTAATATTATTTATTTATATAAAAGAACATTTTATTTTTCACATAAAACAACTTTATTTGTACTTCTATATTTTGAAAAATTCAATGCAAACATAAAAATAATAATAAGCAGTTTTCAGCTTCGAGTAAACAAATATGCAGGTAGTGAACAATTCATTAGATAACGTGGTCTACGACCCCCTCAAGTGGGTAAAGAAGATTTATACCGAGCACGAAGGTAACTCTTGTGTTTCTCAGATACGAAGAATAAGAGCACTCCGTATCGCTGAGTGCTTTCCTCGCCCTCTCAATACAAGCTTGACCTTCAATATATAAATGACACTTACACTACTTTTTTACCAAATCGAGTAACATTTTAAAAATAAAATGCAGCTTTAACCTCTCCTTTTCCTTGTTTCAGTGCATACAAACATATTGCTGGGCTGGCTATAAATATTTGTTCCCAGCAATTGTACAAAGCGGTAATATTTATAAAGCAACATACTATATTAATTTTTGATTTAAGACTGAACAAATGAAATTATTACGATATCAGTCTTTTCGGCTCGTTTCTTCGTTCATATTTTACGTGCGTACAAACTCGTTTTACCTCCTAAAATATTACTTATACTTATAACATTAGACTTTATTTTGCATATAGATTATATAGCGCTGTGTCCGTAAATCGTAAATCTTTATATTTCTAGATGAGGGTAGATAATTATTAACTCAATGTATCTTAATCATACCATTTATTGTAATTACCTGCAATCACAGCTGCATGCATTGGGCCCATGCCAGCTTCATGTATCTTATAATAATACAATAACCGTTATAAATGTTGCCAGTGCAACTATCGTCATCTTTCAAGCAATGATAATATCATATAAAAATTACCGTAAGTTTTGATCGAGGTTATGAACTTTATGATAAGTTTTAATGGAAGCTATTGTGACTAATGTCGATCATGTGAAAATAACATAAACTGTCACACCGGTGTGTTTATTGTGTTACATCCTTTTAGGTTATGACAAGTTTAATTGGAAGCTGTAGTGACTAAGGTAGGTCATGTGACAATAACAGTAACTTTCACACATTGTATTACCTCCTCTTAGATTACATCAAGTTTTATTGCAAGCTATTGTGAGTAAGGTCATGTGATAATAGCAGAAACTTTCACAGCGGTCTGTTTATTGTGTTACCTCCTCTTAGGTTACATCATATTTATTGCAAGCTATAGTGACTGATGTCGGTCATGTGATAATAGCAGAAACTTTCATAGCGGTCTGTTTATTGTGTTACCTCCTCTTAGGTTACATCATATTTATTGCAAGCTATAGTGACTGATGTCGGTCATGTGATAATAGCAGAAACTTTCATAGCGGTCTGTTTATTGTGTTACCTCCTCTTAGGTTACATCATATTTATTGCAAGCTATAGTGACTGATGTCGGTCATGTGATAATAGCAGAAACTTTCATAGCGGTCTGTTTATTGTGTTACCTCCTCTTAGGTTACATCATATTTATTGCAAGCTATAGTGACTGATGTCGGTCATGTGATAATAGCAGAAACTTTCATAGCGGTCTGTTTATTGTGTTACCTCCTCTTAGGTTACATCATATTTATTGCAAGCTATAGTGACTGATGTCGGTCATGTGATAATAGCAGAAACTTTCATAGCGGTCTGTTTATTGTGTTACCTCCTCTTAGGTTACATCATATTTATTGCAAGCTATAGTGACTGATGTCGGTCATGTGATAATAGCAGAAACTTTCATAGCGGTCTGTTTATTGTGTTACCTCCTCTTAGGTTACATCATATTTATTGCAAGCTATAGTGACTGATGTCGGTCATGTGATAATAGCAGAAACTTTCATAGCGGTCTGTTTATTGTGTTACCTCCTCTTAGGTTACATCATATTTATTGCAAGCTATAGTGACTGATGTCGGTCATGTGATAATAGCAGAAACTTTCATAGCGGTCTGTTTATTGTGTTACCTCCTCTTAGGTTACATCATATTTATTGCAAGCTATAGTGACTGATGTCGGTCATGTGAAAATAGCAGAAACTTTCACAGCGGTCTGTTTATTTTGTTACCTCCTCTTAGGTTACATCATATTTATTGCAAGCTATAGTGACTGATGTCGGTCATGTGATAATAGCAGAAACTTTCACAGCGGTCTGTTTATTGTGTTACCTCCTCTTAGATTACATCATATTTATTGCAAACTATAGTGACTGATGTCGGTCATGTGATAATAGCAGAAACTTTCACAGCGGTCTGTTTATTGTGTTACCTCCTCTTAGGTCACATCAAGATTTATTGCAAGCTATAGTGACTGATGTCGGTCATGTGAAAATAGCAGAAACTTTCACAGCGGTCTGTTTATTTTGTTACCTCCTCTTAGGTCACATCAAGATTTATTGCAAGCTATAGTGACTGATGTCGGTCATGTGAAAATAGCAGAAACTTTCACAGCGGTCTGTTTATTTTGTTATCTCCTCTTAGGTTACATCATATTTATTGCAAGCTATAGTGACTGATGTCGGTCATGTGATAATAGCAGAAACTTTCACAGCGGTCTGTTTATTGTATTACCTCCTCTTAGGTTACATCATATTTATTGCAAGCTATAGTGACTGATGTCGGTCATGTAATAATAGCAGAAACTTTCACAGCGGTCTGTTTATTGTGTTACCTCCTCTTAGATTACATCAAGTTTTATTGCAAGCTATTGTGAGTAATGTCGGTCCTGTGATAATAGCAGAAACTTTCACAGCGGTCTGTTTATTGTGTTACCTCCTCTTAGGTTACATCAAGATTTATTGCAAGCTATAGTGACTGATGTCGGTCATGTGAAAATAGCAGAAACTTTCACAGCGGTCTGTTTATTTTGTTATCTCCTCTTAGGTTACATCATATTTATTGCAAGCTATAGTGACTGATGTCGGTCATGTGATAATAGCAGAAACTTTCACAGCGGTCTGTTTATTGTATTACCTCCTCTTAGGTTACATCATATTTATTGCAAGCTATAGTGACTGATGTCGGTCATGTAATAATAGCAGAAACTTTCACAGCGGTCTGTTTATTGTGTTACCTCCTCTTAGATTACATCAAGTTTTATTGCAAGCTATTGTGAGTAATGTCGGTCATGTGATAATAGCAGAAACTTTCACAGCGGTCTGTTTATTGTGTTACCTCCTCTTAGATTACATCATATTTATTGCAAACTATAGTGACTGATGTCGGTCATGTGATAATAGCAGAAACTTTCACAGCGGTCTGTTTATTGTGTTACCTCCTCTTAGGTCACATCAAGATTTATTGCAAGCTATAGTGACTGATGTCGGTCATGTGAAAATAGCAGAAACTTTCACAGCGGTCTGTTTATTTTGTTACCTCCTCTTAGGTTACATCATATTTATTGCAAGCTATAGTGACTGATGTCGGTCATGTGATAATAGCAGAAACTTTCACAGCGGTCTGTTTATTGTGTTACCTCCTCTTAGATTACATCATATTTATTGCAAACTATAGTGACTGATGTCGGTCATGTGATAATAGCAGAAACTTTCACAGCGGTCTGTTTATTGTGTTACCTCCTCTTAGGTCACATCAAGATTTATTGCAAGCTATAGTGACTGATGTCGGTCATGTGAAAATAGCAGAAACTTTCACAGCGGTCTGTTTATTTTGTTACCTCCTCTTAGGTCACATCAAGATTTATTGCAAGCTATAGTGACTGATGTCGGTCATGTGAAAATAGCAGAAACTTTCACAGCGGTCTGTTTATTTTGTTATCTCCTCTTAGGTTACATCATATTTATTGCAAGCTATAGTGACTGATGTCGGTCATGTGATAATAGCAGAAACTTTCACAGCGGTCTGTTTATTGTATTACCTCCTCTTAGGTTACATCATATTTATTGCAAGCTATAGTGACTGATGTCGGTCATGTAATAATAGCAGAAACTTTCACAGCGGTCTGTTTATTGTGTTACCTCCTCTTAGATTACATCAAGTTTTATTGCAAGCTATTGTGAGTAATGTCGGTCCTGTGATAATAGCAGAAACTTTCACAGCGGTCTGTTTATTGTGTTACCTCCTCTTAGGTTACATCAAGATTTATTGCAAGCTATAGTGACTGATGTCGGTCATGTGAAAATAGCAGAAACTTTCACAGCGGTCTGTTTATTTTGTTATCTCCTCTTAGGTTACATCATATTTATTGCAAGCTATAGTGACTGATGTCGGTCATGTGATAATAGCAGAAACTTTCACAGCGGTCTGTTTATTGTATTACCTCCTCTTAGGTTACATCATATTTATTGCAAGCTATAGTGACTGATGTCGGTCATGTAATAATAGCAGAAACTTTCACAGCGGTCTGTTTATTGTGTTACCTCCTCTTAGATTACATCAAGTTTTATTGCAAGCTATTGTGAGTAATGTCGGTCATGTGATAATAGCAGAAACTTTCACAGCGGTCTGTTTATTGTGTTACCTCCTCTTAGATTACATCATATTTATTGCAAACTATAGTGACTGATGTCGGTCATGTGATAATAGCAGAAACTTTCACAGCGGTCTGTTTATTGTGTTACCTCCTCTTAGGTCACATCAAGATTTATTGCAAGCTATAGTGACTGATGTCGGTCATGTGAAAATAGCAGAAACTTTCACAGCGGTCTGTTTATTGTGTTACCTCCTCTTAGGTCACATCAAGATTTATTGCAAGCTATAGTGACTGATGTCGGTCATGTGAAAATAGCAGAAACTTTCACAGCGGTCTGTTTATTGTGTTACCTCCTCTTAGGTCACATCAAGATTTATTGCAAGCTATAGTGACTGATGTCGGTCATGTGAAAATAGCAGAAACTTTCACAGCGGTCTGTTTATTGTGTTACCTCCTCTTAGATTACATCAAGTTTTATTGCAAGCTATTGTGAGTAATGTCGGTCCTGTGATAATAGCAGAAACTTTCACAGCGGTCTGTTTATTGTGTTACCTCCTCTTAGGTTACATCAAGATTTATTGCAAGCTATAGTGACTGATGTCGGTCATGTGAAAATAGCAGAAACTTTCACAGCGGTCTGTTTATTTTGTTATCTCCTCTTAGGTTACATCATATTTATTGCAAGCTATAGTGACTGATGTCGGTCATGTGATAATAGCAGAAACTTTCACAGCGGTCTGTTTATTGTATTACCTCCTCTTAGGTTACATCATATTTATTGCAAGCTATAGTGACTGATGTCGGTCATGTAATAATAGCAGAAACTTTCACAGCGGTCTGTTTATTGTGTTACCTCCTCTTAGATTACATCAAGTTTTATTGCAAGCTATTGTGAGTAATGTCGGTCATGTGATAATAGCAGAAACTTTCACAGCGGTCTGTTTATTGTGTTACCTCCTCTTAGATTACATCATATTTATTGCAAACTATAGTGACTGATGTCGGTCATGTGATAATAGCAGAAACTTTCACAGCGGTCTGTTTATTGTGTTACCTCCTCTTAGGTCACATCAAGATTTATTGCAAGCTATAGTGACTGATGTCGGTCATGTGAAAATAGCAGAAACTTTCACAGCGGTCTGTTTATTGTGTTACCTCCTCTTAGGTCACATCAAGATTTATTGCAAGCTATAGTGACTGATGTCGGTCATGTGAAAATAGCAGAAACTTTCACAGCGGTCTGTTTATTGTGTTACCTCCTCTTAGGTCACATCAAGATTTATTGCAAGCTATAGTGACTGATGTCGGTCATGTGAAAATAGCAGAAACTTTCACAGCGGTCTGTTTATTTTGTTATCTCCTCTTAGGTTACATCAAGATTTATTGCAAGCTATAGTGACTGATGTCGGTCATGTGATAATAGCAGAAACTTTCACAGCGGTCTGTTTATTGTGTTACCTCCTCTTAGGTCACATCAAGATTTATTGCAAGCTATAGTGACTAATGTCGGTCATGTGAAAATAGCAGAAACTTTCACAGCGGTCTGTTTATTTTGTTATCTCGTCTTAGGTTACATCAAGATTTATTGCAAGCTATAGTGACTAATGTCGGTCATGTGAAAATAGCAGAAACTTTCACAGCGGTCTGTTTATTTTGTTATCTCGTCTTAGGTTACATCAAGATTTATTGCAAGCTACAGTGACTAATATCGGTCATGTGACAAAAGCAGTAATTTTTTGGTATCTTTTGTGAGTAAAACAAAAATATTTGTAAAAATAAATTGTTCTAAAGCAGTAAATAGGAAAAAGCTGAACGTCCGACAGTGACGTATCGTAGCAGGATCTGAGTGTGATAAATAAAGATGTTTCGTAATGCGACACTCTTGTTACGGACCTAAAACAAATTACTTCGATCTCAACTGATTTATATTATCTTTTTCTTTACTTGTATTTTAAAGAATACCCACAGGATTAGGCGTTTAAATAAAAACATTTAAATTTCATGAACCTATTGGGACCGACTTCTTTTATATTATGCTTTAGTTATCATCTTATTTTAATATCAAGGAAAAACGAAAGGTTTATAAACAATATTTAACAATGTCATATTACTAATTTTTAATGCACAACCATATACAATTAATTGTTTCGTAATTAGAGAGATCTAGCGTCCATTAAATTATCTATCTTTATTATATTTGTGATAATAATTAGACAGGGAGCGTAAGTAGAGACGTCTATGTCTTTATAAAGGAATTCCTTATATCTACTGCTGAGTCCAGGGTTTATTCGTATCTGTATTTAATTTATTTAAGTCATTTATATTCGTATTTATCGCAAACTTATGTTAAGCCAAGTCAGTGCGGTGTAATTTATAATAAAACACGAATGTGTCACTTTACTTGGTCATTTAAAATAATCAGTGCTATACGATCACCTGATACCATCGCTCTGGTAAACTGTTCGGAAAACATATTAATAATATTACCTACCTACTATGATAACCTACTTCAGTATTGAGGATAAACTACGGAAAACAGCTATATTTTCTGCGATATTTTTTATACTATACTAAAATATTATGTTGTATATAAGATAATTACTATAAATAAAACAAACAGCAGTTTAAGCTGAAAAGGTCAGGAGCGTAAGACGTTATATTAACGACAAGGTTGGAGTCAGTAAACCTGAATAGTGAATGATAAATGTTGTAAAACGATCACGCAAACATGCCCTTGGATCACAAATCCCCACCATATCAACCCAGGGGGGGTTCTCCCTATCCTCGGCAAAGCATGTAAATGTACTTATTTTTTATATACGTATGTAAAATACATAAATGTAAGTAATTAAAAAAACTAGTAAGACCCCAACATCAATCAAACAATTGTAATAAATAAACAAAATTGCTACAAAACAATTTCCAATGAACACGAATTCCTGGGATCCAACGAACCCAATGCGGGTAGTTATTAAGTATTCAGTTGGTCAAAGCTACGACACATACACACACACACACACATACAGTAACACTTCATATTTATGTCTTTCTGCGGTTTCATGTTAATATTTTAAACTAACGAACACTGAAAATCCCATTAATATGAAAATGAAAATTTAATATGACTTTACCTCCACTGATACTAGTGGTCTGCCCCGACTTCGCAACCGGTTCAATTTACAATTGTATAACTAGAAATTACTATTTGAGTTTTATCCATATACATCGCCATTTAGGTCACAGTCAGATTATCCGATAAGACCGCCTTTGCACACATTCTTGTGTACACATTAGTATTTATTTATATTTTAGTTCATAAGCCTGTTTATTGTATATTTGATAGTGTGCAATAAAGTGTTTTCATTCATTCATTGGTTTGAAGATTTCACAGCTCCAACGGACTTCAGAATACTCAAGGTATTTGTTCCTAAGAAAAAGGATCATGACAGACAGACAATAGTCGGGGAACCCGAGAGGAAATTTTTTGGATTTACTCGAGCGCGTCTGATTAAGGTAAGTTGGGTTAATTATTAAATAGGAAGTGTGTATTTTGAAAATCTGATTCTGTTCCTTATTTTCTTTTGTATGGAACACTGAAATGTACATTCTTATAAAATTTAAAATGTTGAGCATTTTTCCAGGATAATAAATAGCCTACAATATTTTTGGAAACACAATAGGCTGTTTTTTAAATGCTCAGATACAGCTACTTGATTTTGTCGAAAAAATAAAGGGAGAAAATAAAAAGTTTTTTTTTATAAAATCCATCCATAAAACATTTAATATAAAGAAAAGCGGGTGCTCACGTCATAATTCACGAAAGATAGCAGATAATGTTGATCGCTGAGGTTGTAGATAACTGTATACTAGGATTTAGGAGCCGTGGCGAGGGTCGACCTCAGGGTTCGGTTTATTCATTTTCATATCGCTTTTTTATACCGACATGGATGTAGGGTATTGGATAACATTAAGATTTTTTTTATTATTATTATTGGTGACGTAGTAAAAAGTTAGCCAAGTAAATCAAAGACAATACAGTAATAAAAATTCAATATGGTGGCGATAGATATTATTAAACAAGGGCTCCACAATTTATAAACTATATTCGAATAGATCAGCGATAGTTGGACGAGTAGTTTCGTACATTAAATATTTAATACCACAGTGAAGTGTAAGCGTGAGGAAGATCACGTGGTTCTTTGATATTGTTGCTGGCTTTTATCCATTAAAAGAGCAGTTTAAGTCTGTCTTAAGCCTCAAAGTTCAAACTACTTCATATATAATAATAAGGGAAGTTACTTCTGACTCTACTCTTTGATCACATACATTATAAGGAATTGGTTGACCCTTTGTTTTTGTTCCTTTCAAGAAGTCTTCAGCTGCAAGAGATAAAAGAAATATAATGTTAACTTTAAAAATATCGCCTTAAGCTACAATACAATACCTCAGAATAATATGTGAGTGAGTACGATAGAGTATAATCCTCGGCTCGTGTAATTGAGCGTAAGTCGGCTTGTACTATGTGAAGTGGCCACGAGTGCGACAGGCGAGGCCCGAGGGCTGCGGTCGACCTATAATTCAGATTTATTCAATATTGTTACTTTATTTATTGTTTCATTTTAAACTTATTGTAGCTAAAATATTAATATTAAAATTTCGAACAATTACAAAAAGACTTTCTGGCACAGCGACAGCTTTTAGATCTGTCTAATTAAGCGGAAGGCAATTATTTGTTATGTAATTTTGAAGTAATTTACTTCTGTTTGTTTAGTTAAAACAGCAGTAATATAGTAGCTAACTTTTTGTAAAATTAATTATGAAATTTTAGTAAGTGTATATATAAAATATTATAATGAAATATCACACTTATTTTCATGTAACCTAATATTGTAATATCTGATCTTTATTTCAATAAAAATATGGAACATATTATCCTAAATAGGATTCAGATTGTTTGGAATAGAACAAGACTCCGTAGTGACTCCTCTACGGCGTAGCACCTTTACGAGCAAAGCACGCCTCTACGTCGTAGCCTCCCTTTACTCGCGTAGCGCCTCTAGCGTTTGTGTACTCATTTGCGTGATATTTGCTGTGTGCTTTTGAAATGCAAAAGTATTTTCTTATATAGATTAACTTAGTTATATATTTTGAAGTATACGACTTTTGAATACTCTATTACCCTACTTCCCTACTTTATTACAGTAGATACTACCTGTCTATCTCGAACAGAGATTGGTTGAAATCAAATTTGTATTCCCTGCAGGGAATTCCTTTTTTAATACTACGAGTATAATAAGCAGTTATTAAAGTAACAATGCTACAAAAAATATTTAAGAAAAATTATAGTGCCAATGCATTAAAATACAACAGAAAATAATGTAAATAAGTATGTCAATATAAATACTCCATAAAACACACGATGAAAAAGAAATAAGGGTAAAAGTAGGTCATCGTTGAGGCAACACACGCGGACGTCGGAGATGACGCCATGTTCCGGATATCGAGGGGAAATTATACGCAGGGAAGCGAATCATTACTGGTAAGTACAGATGCTTATGTTCTTAATTATAGATATATATCTTTTTGTAAATTTGAACTACAATATGACGGCTTATTCACTAAAATATGACTCGCGATATAGTAATAATCGTATCGTTTATTAAAATCTACATTTTGATAAAAATTAGCCACGTCACAGCGGAAGTTATATTTAAACGTCCAACATATTTCCTTCGAAAGTTTAATAGTTGTACAAGTATAGCAACAGTTTTTTCATGTTTTAATTTAATACAATGTTTTAGTAATGCACTTCTCATAAAAAAATTATATATATGTCGGAAGTGTGAGTTAGGTTTAAGTTAGCCTTGTGTTGGGTTAGTCTTACTTAGGGTGAAACAGAGAACTTGAGCAGTAGAGGCGAGTGTTATTACATAAAGGACTTCCTTAAGTCTACACCTGTCATTTAACTCAGAAGGGCTGAGCTCTATCCTCCTCACCTGAGTGCCTTCACCTCTGATTTTTTTAAAATTATATGTGTAAAACAATTAAGTATCACTTGAAACTGGTGAGTAAATTTGCACTCCAGAGAGTTCCCTAAAGTTCTGCTGTGTGATGTCTGCCAACCCGCACTGGGACAACGTGGTGGACTATGGCCTAACCTTCGGCTCATTCTGAGGAGGAGACCTGGTAGAGCAGTGGACCATTAAAGGGTTGTGATTATGATGATGTTGAAGTAAGGGAACATCACAAAATTCTCTTATATCGTTGTTACTTCAAGTAATAAATCTCCCACCTACATATATGTAAAACTTTCTGGTGACTTTTGAAATTTTCTAAAGGAGTGGAGTAGTCGAGTGATCATACATCAATGTCACCACTTCGCCGCTTCATATAAATGTTTGTCATATCTAAAGTACCGGAAAGTAAACACAACTTTTATCTGTAAATTTACATTTTCCGTAAAAATAAACTGTTTTATTGATATATAAAGTACGAACAAACCCCTTGCACGCAGTAATGACGAGGCTCCTCCAGCACATTCATTTCCATGCAATATCCGGCACTTCCGCGTTTACTGACTCTACTCGTATCATGCACATGCACTTCTTTTCTACTTATATACTATACCTATATTACTGGAAACATACATGTCGGAGAATAGTAAAAGAATATCGAATAATCGAATCGCTATCGGTGTCTATGGCGTTGGAGTAGGGTTCTGTGGTTTTGACAGGCTCGACCCTCGACCCTTTATTTGCCATCGACAGTCTGACTGAAGTCTTAGTCGTGCGCGGTCTCTAAAGAAGTGAAGTAGTGTCTAAATAGTGATAGTGTTGTGCAGTGTTGTGTTAGTGCTAGGAGTGCTGTCCGATCAAGGTCACGTGAGTACCTTACAATGTAATTACCTCGTCTTGTGTTAGGTTAGGTTTATGTGCGATTAACCTTAGGTTTAAACAGAGAGCCTGAGCAGTGGAGGTGAGTGTCGTAATTACTTAAAGGAATTCCTTAAGCCTACACCTTGGTCACAAGTCCAAGGCACTGCTTAGGTTTTTCTCGTAATTGTTAAAGATCATATTTGATCATTTATCGGTTGCGTTTACCCAATACTCCATTCAATACCATCACCCCCTGTTAGTGTTCCCCAATATTCCCCATTTTCCTCCTTTTATCTCCTTTCACATCATTTAAAATCCCCGACATACATTAAGTTGCCTTTACTTACTACAGAGATTTTTTTTTTCTAAACTAAGTATAAACTCTGAAACATCGGCTTGTATCAAATAGTAAATTTTTTAAAATATTTTTAGTTACAGTTAAAAAAGAATTTAACTTTTCCATCCGTTGTTTATATTCGCGCTAAAAGCTATTTTATTTATAATCTCGTAAAGCCAAACAAAAATTGTTCTAATTCTCAGTTTACTCACTGTATTTTTATTTTACAATTTACATAAATCCTATGATATAGTATTAATTTTTTATATTTCCTCATGTAATATGTCGGCGCGTAAGTTAGGCTTAAGTTTATACAGTAGAGGTGAGTGTTGGAATTCAAAATCGCCTTACAAACCTATACCTTGGTCACAAGTCCAAGTCACTGCTTAGGTTCCTCTCGTAATTGTAAGAGATCATAATGTTTAGTTATTTATCGATTCAGTAGCAGTATCTCCATTACGTTTACCCATTTACATTCACTATCCCCCTTGTAGTGTTTTTCGTATCCGACTCCCGTCCGACTTAAATATGTGTATTAAACATTTTCTTAATAACTTACTTATTAAACTACACTACTAAAAAAAAATTTGAAGTTTTTTATGTATCGTTTCCTAATCCTTTGTAAATAATATTATAAACGCACGAGTCTGTATATGTGTATGCTGTATGTATATAGCTTATACATCAGAATAACACATAGGCTACAATTTATAAAGATGTTCGCTTCACACGGTTTCTCTACTATATACTTATTATTCATATATAGCTTCCTCTTGAATCACTCTATCTTTTGCTGAAAATTGCATTAAAATCCGTTGAGTAGTTTAAAAAATCTAAGCAAACAGACAGCGGAAGGGACTTTATTAACCGACTTCAAAAAAAAAAAGAGGTTATCAATTCGGTTGTATTTTTTTTTTTTTTTTTTTTTTATGTTTGTTACTTCAGAACTCCGTCATTTATGAACCGAATTGGAAAATTCTTTTTGTATTTGGTACTATATGCTTACAGATTGGTCCCATTTTTTTCAAAATCCAGTTCTGATGATGGCATCTTTGAGGAATTGAGAGAATTCCTCAAAAGTTATAGGCAAACATATAGTAATTTTGATATTTTGAGAAAGGCTACAAGCATTTGCATTTAGAATTTATCATTTGATGAAGTGGAACCGATGAGGAATACCACAGATAGCCATTATAAGGTTAAGAATGTAAAGCAACTATTATTATGAGGAAATTTAAAAAATACTTATCATGTTGATGTTACCAGTAGATTCTTAGACCTTCCGGCTTCATCTACCATTAGTTGATGATGACGACGGAAGGTATGTACTGGAACACAGGCATGGGACAACGTAAACTAGTCGTGTTTGGGTTTAATGGAATTGTCTTAAAGAGCACTTTGGCTGTAAGTAATTTTTTTTTAATGGTAATGTTTGTCTGTCTATATCGTAGCTCCCGAATAACTATACCGATTTTAATGCGTATTTTTCTGCGTGTAAGAAGATGGGATTAAGATGCCATTGTTTTCCAAGTTTGAGATGTATATGTGAATCTGTCTGTGACATCGCAGCTCCTGAAAGAATGGGATGTTTTTGATGCGAATGTTTTGTGTGGAAGCAGATGGGATGAAGATGCCATCGTTTTATAAGTTTAACAGTGTATATGTGTATCTTTCTGTGACATCGTAGCTACGGGAACTCTAACCTGATTTCGATGCGCAGAGTTTTCTGTGTGAAACAAATGGGATCAAGATGACATTGTTTTATTAGTTTAACAGTGTATATGTGTATCTTTCTGTGACATCGTAGCTACCGGAACTCTAACCTGATTTCGATGCAGAGTTTTCTGTGTGAAACAAATGGGATCAAGATGACATTGATTTATTAGTTTAACAGTGTATATGTGTATCTTTCTGTGACATCGTAGCTACCGGAACTCTAACCTGATTTCGATGCGCAGAGTTTTCTGTGTGAAACAAATGGGATCAAGATGACATTGTTTTATTAGTTTAACAGTGTATATGTGTATCTTTCTGTGACATCGTAGCTACCGGAACTCTAACCTGATTTCGATGCAGAGTTTTCTGTGTGAAACAAATAGGATCAAGATGACATTGATTTATTAGTTTAACAGTGTATATGTGTATCTTTCTGTGACATCGTAGCTACCGGAACTCTAACCTGATTTCGATGCAGAGTTTTCTGTGTGAAACAAATGGGATCAAGATGACATTGTTTTATTAGTTTAACAGTGTATATGTGTATCTTTCTGTGACATCGTAGCTACCGAAACTCTAAAATGATTTCGATGCAGAGTTTTCTGTGTGAAACAAATGGGATCAAGATGACATTGTTTTATTAGTTTAACAGTGTATATGTGTATCTTTCTGTGACATCGTAGCTACCGAAACTCTAAAATGATTTCGATGCAGAGTTTTCTGTGTGAAACAAATGGGATCAAGATGACATTGTTTTATTAGTTTAACAGTGTATATGTGTATCTTTCTGTGACATCGAGCTACCGGAACTCTAACCTGATTTCGATGCAGAGTTTTCTGTGTCAAACAAATGGGATCAAGATGACATTGTTTTATTAGTTTGACAGTTTATATGTGTATCTTTCTGTGACATTGTTTTATTAGTTTAACAGTTTATATGTGTATCTTTCTGTGACATTGTAGCTACCGGAACTCTAACCTGATTTCGATGCAGAGTTTTCTGTGTGAAACAAATGGGATCAAGATGACATTGTTTTATTAGTTTAACAGTGTATATGTGTATCTTTCTGTGACATCGTAGCTACCGAAACTCTAAAATGATTTCGATGCAGAGTTTTCTGTGTGAAACAAATGGGATCAAGATGACATTGTTTTATTAGTTTAACAGTGTATATGTGTATCTTTCTGTGACATCGTAGCTACCGAAACTCTAAAATGATTTCGATGCAGAGTTTTCTGTGTGAAACAAATGGGATCAAGATGACATTGTTTTATTAGTTTAACAGTGTATATGTGTATCTTTCTGTGACATCGAGCTACCGGAACTCTAACCTGATTTCGATGCAGAGTTTTCTGTGTCAAACAAATGGGATCAAGATGACATTGTTTTATTAGTTTAACAGTGTATATGTGTATCTTTCTGTGACATCGTAGCTACCGGAACTCTAACCTGATTTCGATGCAGAGTTTTCTGTGTGAAACAAATGGGATCAAGATGATATTGTTTTATTAGTTTAACAGTGTATATGTGTATCTTTCTGTGACATCGTAGCTACCGAAACTCTAACCTGATTTCGATGCAGAGTTTTCTGTGTGAAACAAATGGGATCAAGATGACATTGTTTTATTAGTTTAACAGTGTATATGTGTATCTTTCTGTGACATCGTAGCTACCGGAACTCTAACCTGATTTCGATGCAGAGTTTTCTGTGTGAAACAAATGGGATCAAGATGACATTGTTTTATTAGTTTAACAGTGTATCTGTGTGCCTGTCTTTGACTTCGTAATAACGTTATAAATGAACCAATTTTGGTGCGGTTGTTTATACTCGACTTTCAGATGATCTATATAATTCTTAGCTATAATTCTTGATGAGATGAAGGCTATCTGTTGGGTGGGTGCAGTAGATTGGAGATGGAAGTGTGAGTGGAGTGGTACAGTTTAGTAGTTGAGATGATGGTTGAGTGAGTAGGTACTTTGTAAATGATGAATTGATGATTTAGTGAGTGAATAAATAAGTAAACAGATGAGAGAGTGAATTAGTGGATGAGCGATAAATGAGTTTCAGAACATATTCACTAAAAACCAAGAAATAAAACATTTTTAACAAAAAATTGAACCGACTTCAAACTCTAAAAAATGCACTAAAAAGTAAGAAATAATTAGCTTATTTACTAACCTCCCTTTATTAGGACAATAATATACAATAATTAATATTTTTGTAGTCGGTGCCAGCAATAGTACAGAACGTGGTATAATACATACTATTTCGTTACGCGTTCAATAGATATACCTATTACTATTCTCTCACACTACACGTCTGTTCCCCTGGCTGGGCTGGCTGGCACCGACTTCAAAAATATTAATTATTGTATATTATTGTCCTAATAAAGGGAGGTTAGTAAATAAGCTAATTATTTCTTACTTTTTAGTGCATTTTTTAGAGTTTGAAGTCGGTTCAATTTTTTGTTAAAAATGTTTTATTTTATCTATACTAATATTATAAAGAAGTAAGATTTGTATTTTTGTATTTTTGTATGTAACGAATAAACATAAAAACTACTGGACCGATTTCAAAAATTCTTTCACCATTAGGAAGCTACATTATCCCTGAGTAACATAGGCTATATTTATTACAAGAAAAAATTAGAGATCCTTAGGAAATCTTATGAAAACCAACCCAAGGTGCCAAAAAATTTGCCATAAAATATCTTTCATCGCATGCGCTGCAAAAAGTATTGATGATAGAACAAAAAAATGTTGTACAATATTATAGAACGTATCAATATCTACAAAAAAGTCCGCGAGACCATATGTCCAACTATTATAGTTACGTCACTATAACTACTTTTTTACATTTTAAAAGTTGATAAAAATGCCTATCAAAATCAGACCATGTTTTCTATAACTTTGTATTAATCCTTATCCAAATAAATTATTTCGTATTCAAGACTATTTCAATACCTGTAAATTACTTTTTGAATGATTAAAATCGGACTTTCCATTCAAAAGATATTATGAAATTAAAAATATCAATATAAACAAAAAATACACGCCGACGCGACGGGCCAGTATAGCGACGCAGCGCAGCGAGTAAAGCGGCAAGAGAGTGGGCACCGAAATGCGGGAAGGCCAATATATTTTTAAAAATAATATTCCACCCGCGCGAAGCCGGGATGGGCCGCTAGTAATATATAAAGATTTGGAAGAATTGTCATAAATATGTGTGAAGTAAGTAGGAAAGTAAGATATTCTGGCGTACGCTGCAAAAACCATTTTAGCTACACGTATATAATATACCTACATGTGGTAAATTGCACCCGGGCAAAGCCGGGTCGAGTCGACTAGTATATTATATTCCAGTAGTTAGTCCAATTTAAATGTTTAACCCTCTAACATCCAATTATGTTACCACAAGTACCATAGAATTTGAGCAAATAATAGCAAAGGTTGGTCATAAAGTATGTGAGAGGGTTCACTCGTACACGAGTAAACTGAGCGGAGCGAGAATGATGCGGCTATCGGCTGACAGATAGCGGCTACCTGCTGATTTATACACTACACCAACACCCCCCCTCCCTCCACGTACCAGCCACTGACTACACTTGTTACAACTGGTTTGTTCGCCATGTGTGTTTACTTCAATATTTATTTCCTGTATAATTTTATTTGAATGCTTTAATAATAAATAATACCTCACAACCTTAAGGCTTAAAAGTCCCAAACTATTAATAGTAGAGTCCCACAGGAGACAAAGGGCGCAGCAGGAGCAGGGATACCCTTCGATATATCACAAACTTGTTGATATTATTCAATCTACCCTTTTAACGTTATACTCTAATATTAATGAAAGTAAAATATAATTATTATCCTTTATAATTATCTTTTTATCTACTAAACAGTTAGTATATTGATTATTGTTAAATTGTTGTATAATTCAGTGTATTTTTCCTCGCTTCTTTATTCCTTGAGAGGTATTGTTCGGCCTCTGAGGCTATTATACTTGGCTCGACAAAGGATGATCACGTGACTACAGTAGATAAAAAATATTATCATCCAGCGAAATATAGAATTTATTTCAGATTTTTTTTTCATCATAATTATTACATTAGCAACACTGCTGATAACTTCTGGTCGTTGAATTGTTCCTAATGGTTTATTTTAAAATCAAACTCCGATCACTACCACTTTACGGACACTATATAGTAATTTTTGAATACCCTCTTCATCAAGAGGTATGCTACAGTTGTTCCTATTCTTTCCCTTAATTAAATATTTCTCCATAACACAGAGAACAAAGGTAGTAATTATATTGTAATAATCAGTATCAGCTTATTGGTCTCTAATCGAATCGAGGGAAAACTTCCCTCATTAATTATATATCAGCTGGTTACTACGTTTGGAGTTAACGCTAATATTGTATTATTCATTCATCATGTCACTCTTCCTTGGTATCATCATTTTTGGGTTCCGTAGACAAAGACTCCGCCTGTATCTCATGAACCGTGATAGCTAGACTGTTGAAATTGTTCACAAATGATGTATTTCTGTTGTCCCTATCACAACAAATTCTAAAAACAGAGTAAAATAAATATTTAAGGTAAGAGGCGGTACGGAACCCTTAGTACGCGAGTCCGAGTCGTAATTGGGCGATTCTTAATAAACATTTTAGAGGGTAGTACATAAAATCTAATTTTATATTCTTCAATATTGCAACACAGAATGAAATTAATAGCAAATATCGTTATAGTGAATAGATATGTGGAAGTAAAATTGGTTTCTAAATTTAGATACTGTTGTACGACAGAGAGCTTAAATAGTAAAGATAAGTTTATAGAGATCTGAGTCTCAAATCCCAAGCAGCATATAGTGCCGCATAAGCATTCAAAGCCCAGTGGTTTAGGCGTTGATGTCTACTTGTGAGGTCCAGGTTCGATCCCCCACACAGGCACACACTTCTGACTGTTCTAAGTCATGTGTGTTTTAAGCTATTAAATGAATGAATGAATGAATGAATGAAAACACTTTATTGCACACTATCAAATATACAAATAAACAGGCTTATGAACTAAAATATGAATAAATACTAATTTGTACACAAGAATGTGTGCAAAGGCGGTGTTATCGCTATAAGCAATCTCTACCAGACAACCTTTGCTGTGTGGACTTGTGAGATTGGTACTGGGCAGTGCAAAAAGTGTTGTAAATTAATTTATAACAAATATTATAATCAAATATTATACTATATATAATAATATCTATAGAAATTACTAAATATCAGATATATGTTTATTTATTTATACATACATACCTACATACATACTTACATACATACATTAAATATCTTGCTTTAACGGTGAAGGAATACATCGTGAGGAAACCTGCACTCCTGAGAGTTGTCCAAGTTCTCAAAGGTGTGTGAAGTCTGCCAACCCGCATTTGGCCAGCGTTGCAGACTATGGCCTAATCCCTCCTCATTCTGAGGAGGAGACCCGACTCAGCAGTGGTCCATCAAAGGGTAATGATGATAGTGCCGCTATATTGACAATTTATATACATATTAGATATATGACGAGAATAAGCCGACAAATACAGTAAAAAGCAGAGCTATTTATATTTCATCCTATTTCTTGATCTCGTAAACATTCTATTGACATTATTGGAGTTTTATGAGTGTTGGGAAGAAATATAGGCGAGAGGGAGAATAAAAGGCGATACCGCTTTCAAATATTAGTAGTGTTATATCAAATTATTGTGAAATAAAAGTTTTATCTCAAATTGAATGTAAACCCTCTCTTTACTCAGCATCATATTCTAACTTATATTTTCTATCATTTCATTTCAGTAATATTAAAGACCAGTAGATGACATCAAGCTATTAAAGAAGAAGAAAATTTCAAAGAACTTATCGTAAAACATTCTTATCTAACCATAACTACATTTTAATAAATGTTACTAAACGTAGATTAAATCTTAGCTAAGTTTTTCCCTATTCTTTGTCGAAATATTTCATATAAAACGAATCTCATACTGTGAATTAATTCGGAACAAAGTATTAAAGAGAGCGTAAATAACATTAATGCAAACAAATTACACTTCAACTATAAACAGTTTAAATGCAAATAGACTGACTGAATATTTAAACTGTATTTTTTATGAAGTGTGTAATGTTACTAATATTATTAATGTGAAAGTTCATATGTTTGTAAACGGATAGTTGGATATTTGTTACTCAATAACGCAATAACGGCTGAACGGATTTCAATGAAATTTAGGACACAGATACTTTATGACCTTAATTAACACGTGAGCTATTTCCTATCCCGAAAAAAGTCAGAGTTCCTGTGGGATAATAATAAAACATATATACTGAGTTTAGCGCCTGAATTAAGTTTAATAAGATTTACAAAAGTACATCTTATTTATTTGATATTCTTTCACATAAAAATATCGCAAATAGAGTTGTAAAATGTTATTGGATCAGCCTCATATTACTTATTCTATTATATCGTAAACATAACGCGAATATTTACTAGTTTCTTTCATTCGTTTCCCAGTTTATATCTTTATAGTCGTATAACCTAATAACTGGCGTTTTACTTAAGTTAATTAATATGAATAGTTTCGTTGCCTGTTCAGAGAAAATACGAGATTCTCTTCGCATCTCTTTTATCGTTAACTATCCGACCCGCTCTTGCTTCAATAGAGTGAATTCAAACTGTTCACTCACTCACGTACTCACTCTTTTATTTATTAATTATACTCTACCCGCAACTATGAATCATATATCGCTCATCGTTAAGGTAGCGTTCGTAAGAAACGTTTTCGTTTGACCGTTTTTAACCGACTTCAAAAAAAAGGAGGTTATCAATTCGGTTGTATTTTTTTTTTTTTTTATGTTTGTTACTCCAGAACTCCGTCATTTATGAACCGAATTGAAAATTTCTTTTTGTATTTGGTAGTATATGCTTACAGATTGGTCCCATTTTTTTCAAAATCCAGTTCTGATGATGGCATCTTTGAGGAATTTAGAGAACTCCTCAAAAGTTATAGGCACACATATAATAATTTTGATATTTTCAGAAAGGTTACGAGCATTTGCATTCAAAATTTATCATTTCATGAGGTGGAACTGATGAGGAAGACCACAGAGAGCTATTATAGTAATATGGTTAAGAATGTAAAGCAACTATTATTATGAGGAAATTTAAAAAATGTTGATGTTACCAGTAGATTCTTAGACCTTCCGGCTTCATCTACCATTAGTTGATGATGACGCCGGAAGGTATGTACTGGAACACAGGCATGGGACAACGTAATCTAGTCGTGTTTGGGTTTAATGGAATTGTCTTAAAGAGTACTTTGGCTGTAAGTATTTTTTTTATTAATGGTAATGTTTGTCTGTCTATATCGTAGCTCCCGAATGACTATACCGATGTTAATGCGAATTTTTCTCTATGGAAGCAGATGGGATCAAGATGACATTGTTTTATTAGTTTATTAGTGTACCTGTGTGCCTGTCTGTGACATCGTAGCTATCGAAACACTAACCTCATTTCGATGCAGAGTTTTCTGTGTGAAACAAATGGGATCAAGATGACATTGTTTTATTAGTTTATTAATGTACCTGTGTGCCTGTCTGTGACATCGTAGCTACCGAAACACTAACCTCATTTCGATGCAGAGTTTTCTGTGTGAAACAAATGGGATGAAGATGACATTGTTTTATTAGTTTATTAGTGTACCTGTGTGCCTGTCTGTGACATCGTAGCTACCGAAACACTAACCTCATTTCGATGCAGAGTTTTCTGTGTGAAACAAATGGGATCAAGATGACATTGTTTTATTAGTTTATTAATGTACCTGTGTGCCTGTCTGTGACATCGTAGCTATCGAAACACTAACCTCATTTCGATGCAGAGTTTTCTGTGTGAAACAAATGGGATCAAGATGACATTGTTTTATTAGTTTATTAATGTACCTGTGTGCCTGTCTGTGACATCGTAGCTACCGAAACACTAACCTCATTTCGATGCAGAGTTTTCTGTGTGAAACAAATGGGATGAAGATGACATTGTTTTATTAGTTTATTAATGTACCTGTGTGCCTGTCTGTGACATCGTAGCTACCGAAACACTAACCTCATTTCGATGCAGAGTTTTCTGTGTGAAACAAATGGGATGAAGATGACATTGTTTTATTAGTTTATTAATGTACCTGTGTGCCTGTCTGTGACATCGTAGTAACCGAAACACAAACCTCATTTCGATGCAGAGTTTTCTGTGTGAAACAAATGGGATCAAGATGACATTGTTTTATTAGTTTAACGGTGTACCTGTGTGTCTGTCTGTGACATCGTAGTAACCGAAACACAAACCTCATTTCGATGCAGTTTTCTGTGTGAAACAAATGGGATCAAGATGACATTGTTTTATTAGTTTAACAGTGTACCTGTGTGCCTGTCTGTGACATCGTAGCTACCGAAACACTAACCTGATTTCGGTGCAGAGTTTTATGTGTGAAACAAATGGGATCAAGATGGCATTGTTTTATTAGTTTAAGAGTGTGTCTGTCTGTGACATCGTAGCTCATGAAAGAATGGGATGTTTTTGATGCGGATGTTTTGTGTGGAAGCAGATGGGATGAAGATGCTATCGTTTTATAAGTTTAAGAGTGTACCTGTGTGTCTGTCTGTGACATCGTAATAACGTTATAAATGAACCAATTTTGGTGCGGTTGTTTATACTCGATTTTCAGACGATCTAGATGGTTCTTACCTATAGTTTTTGAAGAGCTGAAGACTATCTGTTGAGTAGTATATTGGAGATGGAAGGGTGAGTAGAGTGGTACATATTTACTAAAAAGACTACAACAATATCAATTATTGTATATTATTGTCCTAATAAAGGGAGGTTAATAAATAAGCTAATTATTTCTTACTTTTTAGTGCATTTTTTAGAGTTTGAAGTCGGTTCATTTTATTGTTAAAAATGTTTTATTTCTATGACTTACTGCAGCAAATCCGACTACAACGAAAAAGTTTTTTCATTTTTCGGGTTAATATAGTCTATGACATTCATAAAAACTTGGGTTTCTATCAGTAGATACCCCCTACAACCTCAACTTTACATCTTTATAATATTAGTCTAGATTTACAAGTTTAGAATTAATAGGTCTTTGTAACAACTGGATTAACTTAAAACATTTCACAAATAGATACATACCGTTTTAGTGACATTAGAAAAACGACCAAGTGCGAGTCAGAGTCTGAACCAAGAGTTCCGTTGAAATTTATTAAAGGTCAAACTTAACTTTACCATTGGAAAATTGTTGTCCTCATACATCGACATAGGTTACGGTCCGTATACCAACGGCCAAACGTTTAATACAGTTTTGTATCAAATTAAGATATTTCCCTTTATCAGTGATGTAATATATTGTTTAATTTGACATAAAAAATATTCTATAATTCTAGGGTCGATGGGACTGCAAATCTGAGTTCCTGCGTTTGTAAAAAAATGATCTTATGATTGATCTTATAAGGCTGCATTTCCACCATAAATAAATGATTTTGTGTAGTAAGGGATGTTTGTTAAGAACCGACAGAATCGCTTTAGTTCACCCAAGGAGCCAGGTTTTCTGAATGAATCGTTTCTATTGGTTCTTAACAATAACATTCTTCGCTACGCATCCTCAATCATCTTTGGAGGAAACGAAGCCTAAAGGTATTTTATCTTTAGAGGTACGGAACCCTAAAACTACATCCATTAAGGGGCGTTTCATTAAAAGTAAAGTGAAATGCTTTGGGCGGATTCGTTATCAAAGGCTCAACTGTAAACGATTCACGTTTATAACTTCCAGTTTTTCTTATTTTTATAAGTGATGAACAAACGGCTACAAAGATGTAATAAAGCCTTTTAAGTGAAAACACTGCCTTTTGTAACAAAGTCTTTTATAAGATTTTCCCTTTAACTGCTCATAGTGACTTCATTTAGATCTTAACGAGATTTTAAGATTTTAGTATTTTACTTTAATAACTTCGATGTACCAAGCTCACGTTCAAGTTACAACGCTACGCCAGAATAATTAAAAAGTTTGAATAAAAACGAAAATATCTAAAATATTCTTTTTAATTATTTAATTTTATTAATAAGCGTCAGTAGCTCAGTGGTTCGGGCGTTGGATTCACGATCAACAAGTCGTGGGTTCAAATCCCGGACATTGGACTACTGACGTGGCCCACTCCTGACACAAGTTATTTATTACCTTACTAGGAGGGGTAAAGGGAATACTAGTATGTGATCCATACTGCTAGTAATCTTTTAAAATAAAAAAATAAAATAAACTTTCTTAGCCACACCGTTTATAAATTAGTATTCGCGGGTAGTTTATTATACATTATTTCGAGTAGGCAATACATAACTTTCGTTTCGATAGGATTGAGTTAGTCTGTTAAGTGATATCGCAGTACATATTAAAGTAGTAAGACTAATAGTGTTATGTTGTTTGGTGGCGTGGTGCTAGGTTATCGAGGAGCACGTGAGTAATGTACTTTTTTATTTTAAAAGTGAATTTGTACCTTTTTTTTTACTTTTTAGGCTCCGTTTCTACTAGATATGAGTGAGGATGTGTAGCGAGGGATGTGTTTGTTTAGAACCAATAGAATCACTTCATTTACCTATTGTCGCTCAGAGTGAGTCATCTTTAGTGGAAACGTAGCCTAAGAATTTTTTGAATTTAATTTTGTGTAATCTTGAAATAACACTTGCTTATTGACTTGTAATTAACATTATTTTACATAGTGATGATAAAAATTTAACGGTAGATTATAGCTGAGCGAGGCGATGGCGAATAATGATACAAAATGTATAATTGTCAGTATATGTTAATCGAAGTGAATAACTCGAAATTGATCGCAATCCGGCGTTGCTTAAAGCCTCTTAAATAAGGATTTGCAGATAACACTCACTTAATCTGAATACTGTTTTTGGGAGACAGTTTTAACACTGACATAAAAGCAAAAACAACTATTTGCATAGTTCATAAATTCTGCATTAAATTAATACAACTAGTTTATATTCCCTTCTCTTTTGAATAAAAATAAGTAAAACAAAGGAATAGTGAAGTTTAATGACATCATCGATATACATACATATTATCACTTATGGAAATAATTGAGAATCTAATAATTACATTCACGACTTCTTCGGCCAAACTACACTTTCAATCCAGTCAAGATGTGGAAACACCAGAGTGAACAGTGTAGTCGCTGGGTCACCACAGTTGCGACTGTAAGACCCCACACCTACGAGTTGGTATTGCCTGTTACTGTAGTTAGAGTTATGCAAGGATCCACCCATGTAATTCTGCAAGACAAGATCAAATATAAAAACAGTACCGTGCTATGTAACCAAATCTGTTGATCTTTTTTTATGGTAGTTAAGGTGCAAACGAGCAGATGGTTCAGCTGGTGGTAAGTGGCCACCATCGCGCTGCATCCTCGAAGATAGAGTGGGGATGGGGGAGACTGAGCAAGAGCCCAGAGTTCACTAGATCCGCAGCATGAATGGGATGGGAGAGGAAAGGGGTAAGTTTGGCCCACATGCGGCTCGTCACTTGGTGGTCGGATTCGCATGCTGGTAGTCGCAAGCCAGTCGGGGAACAGATCCCCTACCACCAAGGGGGTGCTGGGCTACTCGGCTCTTACGAGATGCTCTCCCAGCGGCAGAGGGGGATAGTATTCTAACCCATCCCCTCACGGGTGATCTTGTCTACGATTGGCTCATGACTACCACCAAATTCAACTACCAACTAAAAGAGACCAAACCAAACCATTTTATTTTCTTTCCCTTCCCTTTCCTTCTCCCTCTCCCATCCAACGAATGCTACTTTTGCAGTTGTTTCTTACCTTTGGACTCATTGAAACCGCTACATTCTTCTCTTTACTCTGAGTCCTAACTTATTTATTAACAAACTAAATTATATTATGTTATATTGCGATGGTGGCCACTTATGTCCAACATTTCTTTCGAAGAGACTTAAGTTCTTGATAAACCTTAATTATTACATAAAATCATTGTTAATTACAGGAAGGTTTACAGCTATTACATCTTCTAAAATCCAGAGTCGAATCGAGTCTTAGAATTAATGGCGTGCTTTATTATTACGTAAACTAACGAATAGGCGCTCTGCGCACCTCTGGTATACCGAATTCAGTACCCATGAGATTTGCTAAGTTCGCAGAAACTCTACACGATACTCAGTGAGAAAAGCAGTTGCGTTAGTATCTGCCTTCAATTTGCGCACTCCCTTCCTTTAGTTTTAGGGCAGTTCAAGAAAATGATTAAATTTTCTTCCGTTCTTGAGGACGACCACCAACACATATTTTCTCATTGGGTCTAAGTATTGTAATTTAACCCTAGACAGAGGAGTTACAATAGTGATCTTATATATAGTTATATGGAAATATCGGTGTTTATATCGGTTACGTACCTTACAAATCCTAGTGTTGGGCATAGAGTCGCCTCCACATACATGCTCGTCGGTAATTTGAAGTCTTAGCGAATAGGATTCGAATATCTGTCTGCATTCACTAAGTCCCATCGTCTTTACGTTTTCTTTCAGTAGCCACTTGTCATTGTTCCGAGAAGGCGCTTCAAATTGAAATGATTGTGAACAAAACCAGTAATGAATTTAGTTCCTATCTTAAGAATACCTTTAACGACTATTTAGTAATTTGGAAAGCAATTACTTAGAAAGGAGTTTGTTTGACATAGTTAGTAGTAATAGTACTATGTAGTAGTATGTTTCTCGTTGTCGTCATCTCCCTGATACAGCATCACATAAGTAAATTGTATTACTAACTCTAGTGGCATATATAAAGGAAAACTCAGACTATACCTAATTTAGAACAAAAACTGTGCATATAAAAATAATATAGTTTTTTGTCATGAATATTTTATGTTGATTATTTTATTTGTTCAAGTCCAAACAAATAAGATACTTGTATATTGTAAGAACTAGATAGACGTCCTTTAACTACCGCTGAATAAACACAAGTGGCAGATTTTTTTGCGATTATCAGATGGATTTAATTATAAAATAATATATCGAAAAAAAAAACACTTACACTCAGGTTCACTCCAAGCAGTGGCAGTCAGCGTCGTGTTCGAAGTATCACCCTTTGTGTACAAACATATCGGATATACTGATTCAGAAAACTGAACAGGCTTCTCTAACCTTGTATCCATAAAAAAGGAACAAAAAAGGTTATTTTGTTATACATTTTGTAACATAATTGAGTTAGATGTTACGTAGCGAGGTCGGGGCGACAAATCATTATTAATTAAAAAAATTAAATAATATGGTAAGAAAATTGTGTTAAATAAATTACCTCAATAACGCCAAATTATGAGTTAGCTTTTGTCTGCTGTAGGAAGGGTGGCGGATAATCTCGGCTATTTTTATATCCGTTTCGTTATCATACTGGGTCCGGTCGGAGATCTCAATCAAACCGACACGCACTATGTCCGGCCTAATCCTAGATAAACAACACATATATTCACTTTTGTCTTATAAGATTATTATTAATACCCAATAACCCATTATACTGTAATAAATATTTTAAGTGAGATCTGCAGCAATAACAGAATTAAAATCGCATACAGTAGTTTTTACGTGACGCCTATTCAAATAGATAAACATGCAACATTTTTAAAAACGATAGTTTTGACTTCTATTAGTATTATAAATATCGTTCCCCCTATCAATAAGTTTCATAAATATCTGTATGTAGGTATTTACTGCATAATGTTCTCAACACAGCGAGCAGCTGTTAGCACAAAGCTATCAGACACCAATGACCCACTGCATAAGAAGTCATAACTCTTTTGGTCTACCCGCTCATAACCTAGAGACACCTGAAACAAAATGAAACATTATCATTACATTCGCTTGACATTTGCATACAGAATGGTCTCTTATAAGATCTATCATAACCCTTCTTCATTTGTTGAAGTTACACACAGACCGACAGAATGACTTGTTGACTAGACTCAAAAACAATGCTAACTTCATAACTAACAAGATGCTACTCAAATCAATGCTACAATCATCATAACTAACATGGTGCTACTCAAATCAATACTACCAATATCATAACTACCATGATGCTACTCAAATCAATGTTGCAATCATCATAACTAACATGGTGCTACTCAAATCAATGCTACCAACATCATAACTAACATGGTGCTACTCAAATCAATACTACTAATATCATAACTACCATGATGCTACTCAAATCAATGCTATAATCAGCATAACTACCATGATGCTACTCAAATCAATGCTACAATCATCATAACTAACATGGTGCTACTCAAATCAATACTACCAATATCATAACTAACATGATGCTACTCAAATCAATGCTACAATCAGCATAACTACCATGATGCTACTCAAATCAATGCTACAATCAGCATAACTATCATGATGCTACTCAAATCAATGTTACAATCATCATAACTAACATGGTGCTACTCAAATCAATGCTACCAACATCATAACTAACATGATGCTACTCAAATCAATGCTACCAACATCATAACTATCATGATTTTACTCAAATCAACACTACCAACATCATAACTAACATAATGCTACTCAAATCAATGCTACCGACATTATAAATAATATGATGCTACTCAAATTAGTGTTGCCAACATCATAATTAACAGTATATAAACTACTAGGTCAATTTCATGTCTACGTTTTAATTGACCGTAGACATTGAGCGAGTATGATTTTATATTGATTGTGTATCTAGTTCTTATTTTGTATTTGTTTCACTATTCATTCCTAAAAATACAGGTACAAACATACAACAAAATAGTTTACCACATGTGGAAATTCCGAGAGTTCTGCTCCGTTTTCTGGATAAATTGAGAACAGATTTGGATAAAACTCAGGGAGTGCAGCCATCTTACTACATTCTGAAAGCAAATAAAATATACATTCTTTTAAATTCTTCTGGATAAAGGAGTTCATCATAAATATGAATCTAAATAGCGACTCGGAATTTGTTGATTTATTCTACAATTTCAATTTTTGTGCGAAAGACGGCGAATTAAACTGGATTGCGATTTCGCACACGATGAGACTCTTAATTTTTTTTTTCGTCAACCAGATTAATGGATAATCAATCTTTATGAATCAAGTCCACGATGAGCCGAGTGAGGCCGCATCATACGGCAACGTCCACCGTCTATGGTGGCTTACACGTGCTACGAGTGGGACCTTAACTTTCTTCCAGGTATGGACAAATACTCTGCATATTTATAATAAGATTTAGCATCATCTCATCACCGCCTATTAACTGTTGAGACGGGTCTCTTTCTCAGAATGAGGACCGCTTACGGCATAGGCAGATATCTTTGAGAACATGGAGAACTCTCAGAAGTGCAGTTTTCCTCACCGTTATTCAAGTGATATTTAATCGCTTAAAACACACATAACTCCTGCAAGTCATCGTGTGTGTGGGGGATCGAATTCGGAACTCCCAAGTAAGACATTCAAGACTTAACCACTAGGCTAACAAAATCTCTATAAAGTTAATTTTTATAGCATTTTATTATCATACCTACATCGGCGACTCTTTGTGACGTATTAGCAATTGTTACATCTGAAACAATGTCAATTGGTTTTAGTCTGCACAGAGAAAAGATTTTTGATTGTTTGTATATTTGTTTTATAAGCTCGACAACTATAGAACCGATTTTGCTATTTCTTTTTACTTTACAATTACTAGAAATTTTAAATTAGATATATAAATTCTGGAATTATCGATCTGAAATTTTTTTCTTCGATAAAAGCTACACTATTCTAAAGGGACAAAAAATATTTTGTGTTACCATATACTTTGTAAATTTTTTATTATTTTTGATGCAATTTTAAAAATTCTTTTAATCATGGAAAGATATATGCCCAACATATTTAGAAAATAGTATTCTAAATAGTTCTTTAGTAATAATTAACTGGTTCAAGAAAATGCTATTTTAGCTATGAAAGTTCTATCACATGAATAAATTAATAGATCAATTATAATAATTAATAATTCAGAAAATTATAACTTAATAATTTGAAATCAAAATAAATATTACCTTCTGCGGAACTTCGATCACAAACTTTCAATATTATTATAAAACTATAAATAAATCTATTTAAACACATTTTGTAGCAAGTGAATTATTTATATTGCTTATTATATTTTAGTAAAAATGAGTTGTCTCAGTAGAAAACCAAGTTATATTCTGATGTAAATATTTCGATGAATCATATGACCTCTGATAACTTAGGCCATTACGGGTTGCTTTTTCCACACGATTGTCGTCATAATTAAATAATAAGTATTTATAGAATCAAATTAAGATTAGCAAAAAATACTATCAAATTATACTTTGAATTGCACACTCTTCAAATCATTTTAACAATAAAATTATTTGCCAAGGATAACCGCTTCTTTTAACTTTTTGAAAAGTTGATTCCCATTTTAATGTTAAACTAAGTCTCTACTGTGACGGCAATCTCAACTAGATTAACCAGTGGATATTTAACGGATATTTGAACAAACGTTAGATTAGGTTAGTGTTAGGTCAAGGAGAGATCCACGTTGCAACCTCCTCGTCAGTTAAAAAAAAGATTTGTGTGTGAGATCAGTTTTATACTAAACTTAAAAGATTTTAAAGCTAAACTAAGCAGTGGAGGTGAGTGTTGGAATTCTGTCAAAATGCCTTGGAATGCCTCTCACTCCGCCTTTTTTTAGGCATGTAAAGGTTACGTCATTTTTATAGTATATAGTACACAACACAACAACAAATAGTAATATGTGTATTGGAAGCAATCAAGTGATCAATCAATTATATCCCCTGTCAGATCGAGATCGACAGATCAACGGCTTATCCATTACTGTACTCATTGCTTGCTTAATGCTCGTAATGATGCTTTCAGACTAAACATATACACACTGTATACTACATACATAAACATAATGGTTGGGGAAAAAGTCTTTTCGCATTATAGTATGTATGAACTTGTAATAAAATCTCTTTGGCTATACTATTTGTAGCTGACTGGTTTTGGTATCATTACAAGTTTACATTTTAAAGTAAAATTCCAAATTCAAATTAGTAAAATGTGTGATTTTTATTTGTTTTTTCGTACTGTGAAGATGAGTGAGTCTAATGAAGAAATTCGATACATTTTAAAATTTCATTACAAAAAAAGGTAAAAATGCAACGCAAGCCGCGAAAAACATTTGCGATGTTTATGGACCTAGTGCAGTGTCTGTGAGAGTAGCACACATTTGGTTTAAGCGTTTTCGATCCGGAAATCTTGATGTCAAAGATGCACCTCGCTCTGGTCGTCCTATTACGGATAAAATGGATGCCATTTTTGAAAAAGTGGAGCATGATCGGCATAACTGGGAATTGACAACAAAACAGTTTTGGCGTATTTGAAAAAAACTGGATACACAAAAAAGTTAATATTTGGGTTACCTCACGAGCGCACTGAAAGAAACCTAATGACCCGTGTACTCATTTGTGATTCTTTATTACGACGTAATGAAACCGAACCATTTTTAAAGAAGCTGATAACTGGTGATAAAAATTGGATCACGTGCGATAAGAACGTGCGAAAAAGGTCGTGGTCAAGGGCCGGTCAAGCTTCACAGACTGTGGCGAAACCCGGGTTAACTAGCAACAAGGTGATGCTGTGTGTGTGGTGGGATTGGAAGGGCATTATTCATTATAAGCTGTTACCACCAGGCAGGATCATCGATTCTAAACTCTACTGCGAACATCTCATGAGATTAAAACGAGAAGTTGCGAGAAAGCGGCCGGAATTAATCAACAGAAGGGGTGTGGTTTTTCATCATGATAACGCTAGACCTCACACATCTTTAGCCACTCAGCAAAAATTAAAAGAGTTTGGCTGGGAGGTGTGAATGCATCCGCCTTATAGTCCTGACCTTGCTCCTCCAGAATTACATCATTTTCGGTCTCTTCAGAATTCTTGAGGCAGTGTCAGGTTAACATCACGAGAGGACTGCCAAAACTACGTGTCGCGGTTTTTTGATCAGAAGCCCCAAAATTTCTATAGCAATGGGATCATGTCCCTACCTACAAGATGGCAAAAAGTTATCGAACGAAATGGTACCTACATACTTTAGTTAAATGTAAATAAACTATATTAAAAAATGTTTTGAATTTTCTTAAAAAATGCGAAGAAACTTTTTCCCCAACCTATTATATAACGGCATAGCTTTAGGGTGCGTTTAGAAAAAAGTAAAGGTATCAGCTGCTGTGAAAATAAAAACCATTCGTCTTTGACACTTTGCCGAAAAAAAACACAAGTAGAACACACAAACATACACATACACAAAGAAATTAATTTGTGTAATTGTATACGAAATATTTTTTTATTAAAAATCACTTCTAGACATTTTGAGGATAACTATTTTTTAAATTTATTCTACTTATTTGTGGCAATTTAATTGTATTCATTATCGAGTATATAAATGTGAAAATATAAACATACATGCAGATTGATTTACACAAAATCAATACTCATTTATTTAATGTAAATACTATACTTTCTTATATGTGTCACTGTATAATTGTAAACACCGTTAGATTATAATCTATCGAAATGGTACCGTCAAAATGTGGATCAGGATGAATTTACCGTAGTCTTAAAGTTTTTACACTTTATGGCCCAATTCTTGAAGTGCATTTATTTTATTTGACTGGCACCTGGGTTCATTCCTAATTCTGTTGACACAGAACAATTTACGAAGATAAGAGTAAAACTGGCTAATCAGTGTCAGATTTCGAACAGCGTTACCTTACGGTTCACAATCTTTCGACAGTTTGTAACCACGCGAGATAGATGATCTAACAGTGTTAACATTTTTACGGTGACATATGAATTACCTGTATTGAATAAAACATTTTTAACAAAAAAATGAACCGACTTCAAACTCTAAAAAATGCACTAAAAAGTAAGAAATAATTAGCTTATTTATTAACCACCCTTTATTAGGACAATAATATACAATAATTGATATTGTTGTAGTCGGTGCCAGCCAGCCCAGCCAGCCCAGCCAGGGGAACAGACGTGTAGTGAGAGAGAATAATAATAGTTATATCTATTGAACGAACCTGTAACGAAATAGTATGTACGATTGTACTATTATACCACCACGTTCTGTACTATTGCTGGCACCGACTACAAAAATATCAATTATTGTATATTATTGTCCTAATAAAGGGAGGTTAATAAATAAGCTAATTATTTCTTACTTTTTAGTGCATTTTTTAGAGTTTGAAGTCGGTTCATTTTTTTGTTAAAAATGTTTTATTTCTTGCTTTTTAGTGAATATGTTCTGAATTCTTTATCGTTCATCCACTAATTCACTCTCTCATCTCTTTACTTATTTAATCAGTCACTAAATCATCAATTCAATATTTACTAAGTACCTACTCTCTCAACCATCATCTCAACTACTAAACTGTACCACTCTACTCACCCTTCCATCTCCAATATACTACTCAACAGATAGTCTTCAGCTCTTCAAAAACTATAGGTAAGAACCATCTAGATCGTCTGAAAATCGAGTATAAACAACCGCACCAAAATTGGTTCATTTATAACGTTATTACGATGTCACAGACAGACACACAGGTACACTCTTAAACTTATAAAACGATAGCATCTTCATCCCATCTGCTTCCACACAAAACATCCGCATCAAAAACATCCCATTTTTTCATGAGCTACGATGTCACAGACAGACACACTCTTAAACTAATAAAACAATGCCATCTTGATCCCATTTGTTTCACACATAAAACTCTGCACCGAAATCAGGTTAGTGTTTCGGTAGCTACGATGTCACAGACAGGCACACAGGTACACTGTTAAACTAATAAAACAATGTCATCTTGATCCCATTTATTTCACACAGAAAACTGCATCGAAATGAGGTTTGTGTTTCGGTTACTACGATGTCACAGACAGACACACAGGTACACTGTTAAACTAATAAAACAATGTCATCTTGATCCCATTTGTTTCACACATAAAACTCTGCACCGAAATCAGGTTAGTGTTTCGGTAGCTACGATGTCACAGACAGACACACAGGTACACTGTTAAACTAATAAAACAATGTCATCTTGATCCCATTTGTTTCACACAGAAAACTCTGCATCGAAATGAGGTTAGTGTTTCGGTAGCTACGATGTCACAGACAGGCACACAGGTACATTAATAAACTAATAAAACAATGTCATCTTGATCCCATTTGTTTCACACAGAAAACTCTGCATCGAAATGAGGTTAGTGTTTCGGTAGCTACGATGTCACAGACAGGCACACAGGTACATTAATAAACTAATAAAACAATGTCATCTTGATCCCATTTGTTTCACACAGAAAACTCTGCATCGAAATGAGGTTAGTGTTTCGGTAGCTACGATGTCACAGACAGGCACACAGGTACATTAATAAACTAATAAAACAATGTCATCTTGATCCCATTTGTTTCACACAGAAAACTCTGCATCGAAATGAGGTTAGTGTTTCGGTAGCTACGATGTCACAGACAGGCACACAGGTACACTAATAAACTAATAAAACAATGTCATCTTGATCCCATTTGTTTCACACAGAAAACTCTGCATCGAAATGAGGTTAGTGTTTCGGTAGCTACGATGTCACAGACAGGCACACAGGTACACTAATAAACTAATAAAACAATGTCATCTTGATCCCATTTGTTTCACACAGAAAACTCTGCATCGAAATGAGGTTAGTGTTTCGGTAGCTACGATGTCACAGACAGACACACAGGTACACTAATAAACTAATAAAACAATGTCATCTTGATCCCATTTGTTTCACACAGAAAACTCTGCATCGAAATGAGGTTAGTGTTTCGGTAGCTACGATGTCACAGACAGGCACACAGGTACACTGTTAACTAATAAAACGATTTCATTTTGATCCCATCTGCTTCCATAGAGAAAAATTCGCATTAAAATCGGTATAGTTATTCGGGAGCTACGATATAGACAGACAAACATTACCATTAATAAAAAAAATACTTACAGCCAAAGTACTCTTTAAGACAATTCCATTAAACCCAAACACGACTAGTTTACGTTGTCCCATGCCTGTGTTCCAGTACATACCTTCCGGCGTCAGCATCAACTGATGGTAGATGAAGCCGGAAGGTCTAAGAATCTACTGGTAACATCAACATTTTTTAAATTTCCTCATAATAATAGTTGCTTTACATTCTTAACCATATTACTATAATAGCTCTCTGTGGTCTTCCTCATCAGTTCCACCTCATGAAATGATAAATTTTGAATGCAAATGCTCGTAACCTTTCTGAAAATATCAAAATTACTATATGTGTGCCTATAACTTTTGAGGAGTTCTCTAAATTCCTCAAAGATGCCATCATCAGAACTGGATTTTGAAAAAAATGGGACCAATCTGTAAGCATATACTACCAAATACAAAAAGAAATTTTCAATTCGGTTCATAAATGACGGAGTTCTGGAGTAACAAACATAAAAAAAAAAAAAAAAAAAAATAAAACCGAATTGATAACCTCCTTTTTTTTTGAAGTCGGTTAAAAATTAGGATACTTACTCGTTATTTGTGACATGTCAGACTATAAGAAAACTAAGTCAAATAAAATAGTGCTTTTGAATATTAATAAGTAACAAATTTTGTATTCAAATTCCTTATGCTAACCGCAAAGGTATTTCCTGACCGGAAAATCAGTCACGACTTCAACAGTTTATACTTTTTGCCTTAAACTTTGAACTTTAAATAGCTCAGTAAAGTGTCTACTAGGCCAAAACCATTAAAAATGTAAAAGTATTTCCGAGGCAAACATATCAGCAGGCAGCAGGTAGGAGGCAGTAGGGAGCAGAGAGCAGCAGTTATTTGTGCTCAGGTTAGTTTCCAGCCGAGTGGAGGCGGATATTGGACCGCTGCCCTATATTTAGATTTTTCTACCTCACTGAACTGAATACCCGTTTATATTCAAGTATCTCTCGCCCTTGACATATCGTTATAAAGTGTAACATGAATATTTTCGTTATTTTAGCTTTCAAACTATTAATAGGCTACTGGTTGCTATTTCTTACTCGCGATATTATTTATAATTTCTCATCCGATAGGTTTGTACTTTGTTTTGTTAAATATTAGATAGGGTGTACGAGCATGTCAAAGATTTGGTTATTAGGTAAAGATACTATTTTGAGGGGATTTATTAGTTATTTGTCTGTCTATCAAAACTCTTTTTCTTTAGATAATGTAGAGGTATCAATTTGAAATTGATATTAAATAATAAGCACTGTAATTCTTTTATTATGGCAGTGAAGGGGCAAACCGGGGACGGCCCCGTATAATGGTAAGTGGTCACCGTCGCTCGTGGACATCAAACATACAAGAGAGTGACCCTTGTTTTGCTGATACGCACCCTGAACGAGAACCCAGAGTTCAATAGAACCGCAGCTTTAACAGGATGGGAGGAGAAAGGGTACGACGACACTGCATAGTCGGGGAATAGATCCCCTACCACCAAGTGAAATCTTTAGAATCGTGAAAATAATTTAGAAATATTAAACTAATCTAATCTTATCCTATTTTAGGTACTGGATGTACTGGTTAAGAATCAACGATTAATATTTTTTTTGCAGTTTGTACAAGAGCAGTTCCCTCTCGGATTAAATCGACAACCAAGTTCCCGAAGGCGCTACTAGAGGCGTTCTCACATTGGTGTCGTCTTATATATTAAATTGAATTTATTATGTGTAACAACAGCAAAACTGTAATATCGGAGAAACGATGGGGTAAACCTAACATAACACAACCCCTTTTCTTAAAAATAGTGGTTGTAGGACTCTCAGTGATAAGCGCCAGACTACCGCACTAAAACCCACCACCTATCGTGCCGTAAGTTAAGCGTAGCAGGAACGCGTCAGCACGCCCATAAAACCAGCCCATGGGCTCGCTTTATCAAGCACCTAACCGAGGGGGCATGCCAGGACATGTTTCAGTCAGAAACGGCTTATAACCCATCAAAATCCGGTCACACGCAAGTCATCTCTACATATAGAGGAGTATCTAACCTAACATTATGTTGACATTTCCACGCGGCAACTACATTAAAAGGTACAGGGACAGGGTAAAGGGACTCACGTGGGTACTTTAATCGAAGACACCTAGCAACAGCAACACTACACTGCATCTATCACTTCAACTAAAGAACTTATATAGCAGTTTCTTAAAAAACTCACGACAGCTACCCCCACATAAATAGTTTGTGACAGGTCACTATGCCAATATATAATACATTTTATGGTGTGAACAGTTATCGACAACGAAGTTAATTTAGTCGTAAATTTCCAATCATTGAGGACCACTTACAGAGAATTAATAAGGATGTTAAATATAGATTTAGGCAGCCTACACACTTATTAGTTTAATATGTGCTGCTAATGTTAACACCATCACTGCTCGACCTCGCTACCAAATATTAAAATAATTAAGTAAATTACTCACGTGCTTGAAATACGATAAAATGAACTACCCTCGAATACGGATTAATAAAATGTGTTGCTAACGTATTTTGTTTTTAAATGCTTTAAATGTTTGTTGATGATAACTCAATTACAAAAACTGATATAAAAAAAAGTAATAAAGAAAGACTTGCAACACTAACACTATACTAGACTTCATAAAGTTTCTATTTGCGCTACGTTAGATGATATTACAATCAATTGTATTAACACTCTGTGCTCATTAAAACATTTAAATGGTTAAATATTTGTATTCCACTTGAGGAGCGTCGTTCATTTCGTCGCTTCTCATTGTGAAACAAATCTATGAGTTGGGAACTCCACTCCACTCCACTTCAGCTTCAGCCTTATTCCTCTCGAGGTCGAGAGTCACGTGGATCGCGCCATTTGAGTTTACCATCTCTTAAATATAAATTAGATTATAAATATATTAGAGTATCTTATATAGAAACAAGCTACATACTCATACTATTATTATACGCGAAGTAAAACGCAAGAGACAATAATAATATGCACTTACAACGCAACACCTAGTAACCAATATTAAATACTTATTCCAAACCTTAGTAATCACGACACCACATCACACCATTGCACAGCCATAATGGTCACCGTAATGAGCTCCGTTTGACAACTGGCTCATGTCTATCAGAACAGAGGACACAGTCTTGGAATAAAATAAAAGATACCCGCGATTATGAAGTTATGAACGGTGTTGCTAACTCATAACAAATAAAAAGTTTAGTTTTTGAATTAAAATTTTTTTGTACCTGTAACTAGGTAAAGTCGTAAAATAAACTTATAATAAAACGATACTGGAACTCGTATATCTGTTATTTTATGAGATCGTAAAATGAATACGATATTTGTTTGTAGCACAAAGGGAACAAAGGTTAAATTTTTACTTGTTATTTTGACGACTAGATTTTAACCTTCGTTGTGTCCTGCGCGTCTGAGAGACCAACCTGTCGCGCGTTGGTCTCTCAGACCGACAAACTAATAATTCGTTTTCTTCTCAAAAAGTATCAACACTGTGACTGCATTTTTTATTAGCTTCTTCATTTGTTTTTCGCCATTGTTTAGTACGGACATCCATTTGTTTTTCGCCATTGTTTAGTACGGACATCCATTTGTTTTTCCCCATTGTTTAGTACGGACATCCATTTGTTTTTCGCCATTGTTTAGTACGGACATCCATTTGTTTTTCATTATTGTTTAGTACGGACATTCATTTGTTTTTCGCCATTGTTTAGTACGGACATCCATTTGTTTTTCGCCATTGTTTAGTACGGACATCCATTTGTTTTTCGCCATTGTTTAGTATGGACATCCATTTGTTTTTCGCCATTGTTTAGTACGGACATTCATTTGTTTTTCGCCATTGTTTAGTAGAGACATTCATTTGTTTTTCGCCATTGTTTAGTACGGACATTCATTTGTTTTTCGCCATTGTTTAGTACGGACATTCAATTGTTTTTCGCCATTGTTTAGTACGGACATCCATTTGTTTTTCGCCATTGTTTAGTACGGACATTCATTTGTTTTTCGCCATTGTTTAGTACGGACATCCATTTGTTTTTCGCCATTGTTTAGTACGGACATTAATTTGTTTTTCGCCATTGTTTAGTACGGACATTAATTTGTTTTTCGCCATTGTTTAGTACGGACATCCGTTGGTTTTTCGCCATTGTTTAGTACGGACATTCATTTGTTTTTCGCCATTGTTTAGACAGAATAAAGACGCTGTTCGAATGTGAAGATTCCGCTTCAAATTATAAAAAGAGCGGTGATAGTGACTGCCGGCCCATAAGTATAGGTTTGACCTTGAATGCGCAGAAGTTACTATTAGGGTTTTATAGCGAAGACCGCGGGGCGACAGCAGCACGTCACACGTGATTAGTTCTTATGCGATCTTTCAGTTCCCGCGCGTCTGCTACGTTACGGATGGAACTGCCAATGCAGACAAGCAGCACGCTCAAAATGCGCAGTTTCCCCACTATTTTTGTTCAGAACTAAAGTTAGTTACCAGCAACTGTATCTGTATATATATCCAAAGTCTACAATCAGGCAATATCAATAATATCGAGTAGCTGAATGTCTCACGGGACGCTACAGATATATAGAGCTACATCGCATCACCAGTTGTCAGCGTTTGCTACAGTTTTGTGATTGAACGACAATTTATTATTCCCTGAAGGAATGTAATGGCGATATTAAACCATTCCATTGTCACACAAATAAAAGAGTCTTCAATTTATTATTTAAATTTTAATAAGTTACTACTCCGACATTTAATAACTCAGATAATTGATATCGCTTATAATATAAATACATTAGTGTGTAGTGATTCAAAGTTCCTCAGCATAGACTATACACTATATATTACACAGAGCTTCTCACTGTTGCATCTCACTAACTATTTTTATCTATATTAATATTATAAAGAGGAAAGATGTGTAATTAGTTATGTAACGAATAAACTTAAAAACTACTAAACCGATTTCAAAAGTTCTGTTGCCGTTAGAAAGCTACATTATCCCTGAATAACATAGGCTATATTTATTACTAGAAAAAAATAGAGATCCTCAAAAATTCTTACTAAAACCAACACAAGGTGTAAAAAATTAGCCATAAAATGTCTTTCATCGCATGCGCTGCGAAAAGTATTGATGATAGAACAAAAAAATGTTTTACAATATTATAGAACGTATCAATATCTACAAAAAACTCCGCGAGACCATATGTCCAACTATTGTAGTTATGTCACTATAACTACTTTTTTATATTTTAAAAGTTTATAGAAATGCATATCGAAATCAGACCATGTTGTCCATACCTTTGTATTAATTTTTATGCAAATAATTTATTTTGTATGTTTGTTTTTCAATACCTGTTGATTACTTTTTGAATTATTTAAATTGGTCATTCCATTCTAAAGATGTTATAAAATTAAAAATTTCAAAATAAACAAAAAATAAACGCCGACAGACCGGTGTGGCTTCACGCAGCGCAGCGTGCAATGCGGCCAGAGAGGGGGCACCGAAATGCCAAAAAGGTACAAAAAAATATCCACCCGTGCGGAGCCGGGATAGGCTGCTGGTTATATTATAATTTAGGTAAAGATACCCTCATTAATAGACAAAAAATTAAGAGTATACACATATATAGATAGTAATAACATGTGATCTATTCAAGAAGTCGATTAGTATTTTGAGGCCTGAGACCTATAGCAGATTTTCTCTCTCTCTCTTTTCCGCTATAGGTAAACTCTTGCCTACACTAAAGTTACAAAAGTGTTGCTAATAAAGTTTCATCTGAAAATTAAATAAAAATTTTAACTACATTTCAGACTTTGTTTTAGAATAATGAAAAATAATGAAACTATTGAATAAAAGAGAAGAATGAAATCTCCTTAGCATCCGGTAGAGTTGTGCGTTCTGTGAGGCGACCAAATAATTGATGAGGTTGGGAGCTGACAACAGGTAAAGGATTCTTAAACTATCCAACAACAAGGGATTGTAACTTTGTATATTTGCATTAACAATTAAAAACATTTAATTTATATGGATATTGTAATAGTACTCCTAAAAGATGGATCTATTTCGTAAAAGTAAAAAAAGGTATTATTCAAATGATTCTCATTTAACATTGTAATGTCTCGCTTTATATAAGACGTAATTTATTAAGTGATTTAGATAAACGAAATAAAAGAAAGTAAAACGGCTCTGTAGAGTAAAATACCTCCAAGTACTTTAAACGATATCGGTTTTATCTTCTTTATTTGTTGGAAAAGAGAGGTTTCTGAAAATAATGTATTAAAACAACCTTAAATAACCTATTTTAAAGTTACTATAATATAATATTAATTGTAAACTTTTCCACACTTCTCGTAACAGTTTATACTCGTGTTTTACTTTGTCAGGTTGTTCGTCAAGTTTAGGATAGAGAGTATATGGAAAAGTTCTCACTCAATATTTATAAAAATTATTACTTTATAATATTAACTAATTACATTGAAATTTGTACAACTTACCAAAGACAAACCCGCAGTTTAACAAATGACGGTAATGGAGACACTCCCCTTCCCCACCTACCTCCCTCAGGTGACTGAGATCTGTTACCAAGAGATAATTGACCTCTAATTGTTCTCAAAGTCCTGACAATATTAATCTCAAGCTCAACTATTTATCTGTGGCATTAGGAAGGGATATGCCAACAGTACTAGAGAAGTTAACTATGCAGTAATACTGAATTAACAGAAATGATAGTGGTCACCCCGTGGCGCCTATATAAGTTTATAGATTGTCCTTATTGTTATATTTTATAAAATAATTTCCCCAACACGTTGACAGTGTGCACCGGCTTTATAGCAGTAATTTTATTTTATACGTTACATAAAATATGAATGTTATGGCGAAATTAAGTGTCACTGAAGTTAAATGCAAAATGTTTTTAAATTTTGTTAAAAATTTAAATATTTTTTTCTTTTACAATTGTTGTATTTGTATTATAGTGCAATATTGTAACAATATATATATAGTGTAGTTTAACAAATATTATGCTAGAGATTCGTTGATAACGTTTTGCTGTATAAGATCTTATATAGATGAGATAGAGGAACACGTGAGGCTTTGATATTTTTGCTTTAATGTGGGGAGATTATTCTAAAGCTTACCGGTATACAATATTAGTAGTTGAACCGTCAGATAGAAATGTATAGAGATAATGTGGTTTACCCATAGGATAGAGCTACATCATGTTACATTGACGTGCGAGGAACCTTTGCACTCAGGTCTACTCCTGCAACGCGCTGAGCTCGTCCCTGTGCCTTGTTGGTGAATATATCAAAAGCATAAGCTAACAAATAAAAACGGAGAGATATCGGGTGACGTAGCGCGCCGGAAGTGGGGGGTGCGAACTATTTCGATACGGGGAGTAGGCGTGAGTTTGCATTTAGGAGGAGAATCTGTTGTAGGATTCCAAATTCCAGGCACTTCCTAATTAAAAGTTAGAAGAATATAATAGTTAGTTTTTTCTGTAGTGTTACATAAAAAAGTACCATAATAACTGATGTTTGCTGACATCGCACCGTCAAGCTACAAAATCGGTAGCAGCAGCAGCTGGTGCACGCGACCCGTCGAGGATTGATAGAACTATTACCTATGAATCCTATGACATACTGCCTTTGTAACTCATATTTTGTTGTGTAAATCTTTATGTCAATGACAGATGAAAATAATATGTTATATCTCACTTTCTGCATATCGCGACCACGGAGAAATGATTTGATATTGGTTTAAACTTATTTACTGACTGAGTTATAGCTGATATAAATTTCATTTGAGTCAAAATCAAGCCTTATAAAATATCAGTGATCGGGATAGTTAGTTTAAATAGTAACCAAGGCAAGGAATGTTAAGATTTGTGATGATTGCAAGCTGTCCATCATTCACCAAGATCAAAAACCGCCTGGAGTTTGGTTAAGTTAGTCATATATTTTACAGTAGAAGTATAATTTCTGACAATTATCAATCCTTATAAACATAAGTTATCGATACAAATTGAACAAAGTAATGGTATATGTATTAATTATTATCAGTCATCATTGAGTTATTTGGCTTTTTACCTTTATTTTTTTAAAATACACAAAGTATTTCAAAATACAGGCAATGTTCAACAAAGGGGAAACAAATAAGCTTGTCGTCTCCTCACGGCTGCAGTTGAGTCGCTGAGTCGCTGAGTCTCTGACGGGTCTCGTTCAATTCCGTTTATTCGCGATCATGAATATTCTGACAAGTATTTTCTATTTACGGTAACCTATCAGTTTCAACCAAACTTTACAGACTTTTAAAATCTTTCATAGGGTTCCGTACCCAAAGGGTAAAAACGAGACCTTATTACTAAGACTCCGTTGTCTGTCCATCTGTCTGTCACCAGGTTGTATCTCATGTACCGTGATAGCTAGACAGTTGAAATTTTCACAAATGATGTATTTCTGTTGTCCCTATAACAAAAAATACTAACAACAGAATAAAATAAATATTTAAGGGGGGCTCCCATATGAATATCGGTACGGAACACTTCGTGGGAGTCCGATTTACACTTTGGCCGGTTGTTTTCAAACTATTACCAAAAATGCAAAGCTCTATCAACTGAATATCGTAATTGCTAATTTCCTATTTAATATTGAGGAGTTCTCGTGTGTGTTTTCGAAGTATAAACTCCAATTATAATGAAATTAAAATAATACTCTTGAAGTTTCAGCATTAGGGGTGCTCATTAACTGAACTAATAAAGATAACACAAAAATATTTATATAATTAAACACGAGAGCTTCATATTATAAGCGACATTCAGCGAGCAGTGCTTAAATCCGACATGTTTACAAACCGCTGACTTACGTGCTTACACAACATGTCACACTGTACAGTACGGTACGGTACGGTACAGTACAGTACTGTATATACCGTACAAGGGTTCTTATCGTATTGGCCGCGAGCCAGTCCCACAACCATTGAACGTCGATAATAATTACGTTAAATATTCTAAACTCCTTTTGAAAGGTAATTTCTGCTTAAATTGACACAATAGATGTTTCAACTAGTGGATTGTTGGATTACTGTTGGTATAGTATAAGATGGTTGTTTGTGTGAATTGAATCTAACCTCGTCTTGTCTTGCTTACTCTATAAAAATTTTATAAGAGTAAATATTAATAATATTTTATCCTTTAAAATAAGAAATTCTTTTCGTTAAAATATAAATAATTTTATATTGTTTGCCTTTCCAGGTTTAACTCCTCGTATCTGAACAATGAGCTTCAACGAGTTTAATGTCTCTTTAACGATAATTAAACCCGGGAATTGTGCTTCCACCTAGGGGCTCATCCGTTCATTCAACTTATAGGAAAAAGCTTACACAGTCATACTTTTTAGTACTCAAAATAATATATTTTATTGAGGCTCTTTTTATAAAAACGCTTTTTCCCAGAATGTCTGTCTGCTTTTCCCAAGCCACTACAAAGTCAATCGCACGTCAGTGATCCGTTGACATCAGTTTACGTCAGTATCATAGTTGTTTTGGTTAATCCATGGAAAGTAGAAAGTTTGTGCCAGAGATCATCTTGATATCTGAATACTCTAGTAAGAAAATCGATGGATTGTGTGAGCGAATCAAAGAGTTTATGAGTGAACGGATGAATGATAGATTGCGCTACTGTAGGTACATCAAAGATAAATAAAATCAAACAATAAACTTTCATGTTGTTTGTTCAAACAGTGATTTTATCATTTGCAGATAATCATACACTTATTATATATGACAACACTATCTGAAAATCCATTGGTTATAGTTGAAAATAGTGTGGGTAGAACGTGCCCATCCACCACAAGGGAGTAATTACTGGAAATCGATTAGTCTATTAGCTGGTAGTTGTTTCCCATCGCTTCACTTGCTTTCATTTGATTTTAATTGTTTTCCCCTTCAGTATACATTTGTTTATAATTACCCGCAACTAACTCAGTTTAACGATAGTTATAACTTCTAATTGTGCAAAATATTCTTGGCCGTATAATTATAATTGTCTAAATGTGTTCTTAGAGTTAACAAAAATATTGCATGTAATGTTAACATTTTTAATATATTTTTTATTTTTATTCCACGGTAACTATGAGCAAGAAGCATAAATCAACAAACACACTTTCGCATTTATAATGAATACTGTATGGATCATTATAACCTATTCTATCCAGAAATTCCTTCTTGTCCAGAGCTCCTAAGTCACTGGTTTGGCGTTAGGATGAAAGAGGAATGATACCCATTACTGTACAGCAACACGTATACACATTATCATATCTTGAGTATTTGCGCAGTATAGCTCCCATACTCCTCATACTATATTGATATACGTCGTATATTATAAACTTTTTTAATTAATCTTGAGTAAATGTTTTTATTTCCACATTAATTTTCAACAAAAACTATTTACTTAAAACCAAATACTAAGAATCCGACGCTTAAAAATAAATAAATATGTCACGAGCAAACTGCAATACTCTACATTTGTGAGAGCTTTCAATATACCGCTCCACTCGCACAGAGAAGGAGCTCATGGAAATATTCTGATTTCATTTCAAATGTGAAATGTGCACTAAAGAATAGAATTTAAAACAGAAGTAAGTGAGCATACTTAACTCTTTGCTTATATTTCTAACAGTTTCAATAAACTAACCAACCAACCAACTAACCAAAATTATTTTTAAAATGTTAGTTATTTTTATTAATAAGAACATGATAAAAGATTGTTTTAAAATTATTTTTCTTTTAATTTTATGTTTAACTTTTTAGTATTATTTTATATTTTAATAACTTAACATATCAATTAGTTATGTAATCACTGATTACCATTTATTACCAAACTATTCGTCAAGATGAATCAAACGAGCCCATACTCAATGGGGTTATGTCATTTCTTTACTGATTTCCTATGACCACCTTCTATATATCTATCTAATAATAAAGTATTCGCCAAGACGAATCAAACGAGCTGAAACCCGATGGGGTTGCGTCGTTTCATTACAGTTCCTATGACCATCTTCCACCTTCATCAGACCCTGGTTACCATTGAAAAATAAACTACTCGTCAAGACGATTCAAATGAGCCCAAACTTGATGAGTTTGTGTCGTTTCATTGCGAAGTTCCTGTGGCCATCTTCTAGCCATCATCAGATCAGCACCATGTCCACCAGTGCATTGTCACTCGATGTATGTAAAATTAATTTAATTTAATTTGCAAGATTTGATAACAAACATCGCGACAGGTAGAATTATCGTTATTTATGCAACTGTTGTATAATAAGGGGTATTAAAACACTAATGTGGGATAATAGTATCACATGAGTTAGCTTACTGCTAACATTAACAGACCACAGACAGCCACTCCTAGTGCCCTAACATCACCCACTACTGAGTATATATACAAATAAACTGAATATTAATGAAACAATCATTAATTGCAGTTGTAAGGAACATGTTGTATAATGCTATTATTAAAATTCATTTCAATATGTTCTTTAATGTTGGAAGGTAATCGCTCATTTTTTTGTAAACAAAACAATAAAAATATCAAAGTAAAATGGCGGGGATTCGAATAACATATTTTTTACGGCGCACGACGTTCTAGATAGTGAAACGCGTGTGAGTGACTTTTTTTTTAAATTCATATTTCGATACCACGCATCGAACAGCAAGAATGCGGCTGTCTGTTGAGTGAACCCTTTGCACAGAAGGGATTTGAGTATTATTATGAAATTCAGTACAACATTATATCATCCGTTTGGATGATATAATGGTTATTAGTGTTTTAATGTTGGCAATAAGCTTAATGTTTCAGAATCTTCTATAGAGGATTTAAAGTATGGGAGTAGATAAAATTAGTAAAAGCTTGTAGAAACAGGTGGAGAGACTAGAATGAAATTATATAGTTTATATATTCGTATAGATTATGACCCGGCGATGTGCACTTTTCACGACAGTCAGAAGTGGAGAAGAATGAAGTACCCTCGTCTCTTGCATTCATATACGAAAATAATGGCGGATACAGAATTGATAAAAACTATCAATTTACAATACGTCCTATATAAATATAATAATTAAAGTAGAATTTCATAATAAAACGCTATTTATTATATAATAAAATACATTTATACAGCCATAATGGTCACCAGGTGAGTTCTTTTTGACAACTAGCTCAAGTGTATCGGAACAGAGGTTATACCACCGTTTATAAAGTAGTATTAGGGGGTAGGTCATTTAAATTATGTCAAGTATACCTACCCACGTGTAGACAATATATAACGTTTAATTCGATAGATTAGAGTCACTCTCTCTGGTGTTTCCGTGAAGTGTACATGGAAGTTAGTGTTATAGTATCGTGATTAAGGTCACCCTTCTCGAGTTCTCTATTGTCGTTAGCAAGGTCGAATGGTGGAAGTAAGAGTTAATATATTATGAAAGAGCTTTGGTCTCAAGCCCCAGGCACCCCTCGCTTCAGACTGAATTGAATGTGTATGTAACGTATTGCTGTACAGTAATGGGTATCATTCCTCTCTCGTTTTGATTATTTTAAGTTATATAGTAACATCCTGTCTGCAACTCGGTGACTGGTATTTCCTAACTAATGTGATTCCAAAAAGGAAACATTATAAATATATATTAAGTGGAAGTAATTAGAGGGACGATAGATGACAGTTGTATCCTATGAGACGCTTTCAGTAGCACTCAATTAATATTATTTTTATACCCGTTTTTATAAATTTATTTTTTTAATACCTGCACATTTATATGTATGTCGGAGCATAGTAAAAGATTATCGATTAATCGAATCGTTATCGTTGTCTATGGCGTTGGAGTGGGGTAGTAGTCACTTCCGTTGTTTTGACAGTCTCTACCCTCGACCCTTTATATACGATCGACAGTTTAACTGAAGTCTTAGTCGTACGCGGTCTCTCAAGAAGTGAACATCATCTAAGTAGTGCTAGTGATAGTGTCAAGTGTAGTGTGGAAGTGCTGTCCAACTAGGGTCACGTAAGTCCTTACAATGTAATTGCCACGTGGTTAAGTAAACACAATGTTAGGTTAGGTTAGCCTTAGGTTAGGTTAGCCTTGTGTTAGATTCGGTTTATGTGCGTTTAACCTTGGGTTTAAATAGAGAGCCTATCAGTGGCGGCGAGTGTTGTAATTACTTAAAGGATATCCTTAAGCCTACACCTTGGTCACAAGTCCAAGGCACTGCTTAGGTTTCTCTCGTAATTGTTAGAGATCATATTTGATCATTTATCGGTTCAATAGGAGTATCTACGTTGCGTTTATCCAATATTCCATTCAATACCATCACCCCCTTTTAGTGTTCCCCAATATTCCCCATCTTCCTCCTTCCATCTCCTTTCACATCGTTTTTAAAATCCCCGACATATATGTCGGGGAATAGTAAAAGACTATCGAATAATCGAATCGTCATCGGTATCTATGGCGTTGGAGTAGGGTAGTAGTCACTTCTGTTGTTTAGACAGTCTCGACCTTCGACCCTTTATATGCCATCGACAGTCTAACTGAAGTCTTAGTTGTGCGCGGTCTCTCAAGAAGAGAAGTAGTCTCTGAATAGTGTTGTGTTGTGCAGTGCAGTGCATTGCACAGTGCAGTGTATTAGTGCTAGGAGTGCTATCCGATCAAGGTCACGTGAGCACCTTACAATTTAATTGCCACGTCTTGTGTTAGATTAGGTTTATGTGAGATTAAACTTTGGTTTAAACAGAGAGCCTGAGCAGTGGCGTGATCACTTAAAGGATTCCTTAAGCCTACACCTTGGTCACAAGCCCGAGACACTGATTAGGTTTCTCTCGTAATTATTAGAGATCATATTTGATTATTTATCGGTTCATTAGAAATATCTACGAAGCGTTTACCCAATAGTCCACCCAATATCATCACCCCCTTTCCTCCTTCCTTTACATAATTTAAAATCCTTGACATATATTTATATCTAATATTATTTATATAGACATATGTTTTTTGTAGATATTGATACGTTCTATATATTTATATTATAGAACGTATCAATATCTACAAAAAACTTAGCGAGACCATATGCCTAACTATTGTAATTACAGTAAAACTGGGGCGGATCGCTAGTAGTAAATATTATAAAAATATCAATGTGTGTGTCTTTATAACAGCAATGTCGTTTTTTAAATGTTTGCTTAACTGTCTGTTTGTATTGCACACGTATCACAGAAAAATACTGCAGATATAACTTAATGTTCTTTACTCTCCCACCATTATCCATAAAAATAAATAAAATTGGAATGCCTGTTTGTAATATTAAAATAACTGCTTTTTACTAAGTGGTACATATACGAAAACAAACATTTTTACAATTTTTATCTATCTGTCTGCCTGTCTGTTGGTTCCGGCTTATCTCTGAAATGGCTGGACGGATTTTGACCTTTCACTGGTAGATAGCTGATGTTACAAGGAATAATTAGGCTATTTAACATCTCGTTACGATCCGTACGAGCGGAGCAACACGCGAACGAAATCGCGGTCGGCTAGTAATCACTATTGTTATAAACACGAGAGAAATATGATACCCATTACTGTACAGCAATACGTATACACATGCAATTTAGACTGAGGCGGTGCCTGGGGCTTGAGACCCAGGAGCAGGTTTAAAGAGCTCTTTAATAATATATTAACTCTCACCTCCACCACTCGACCTTGCTAACGACAATAGATAACAAAGTAAACTTACATGGACCTCGAGAAGGGTAACCTTAATCACGACACTATAACACTACCATGTTCACTGCTCGAAAACACCAGAGAGACTGAGACTAAACTATCGCACTGAAGGTTATATATTGTCTTCACATCGGTATACTTGAAATAATATAAAATGATCTACCCGATACTACTACTTTATAAACAGTGTTGCTAACACTATCTAGTACGATATGTTTTTGTATTCTACATAAAAAGTACTTTATAAAAATATTTAAATTTAAATCCCTATTTTATTTTGGTCAAGGTTGTTGTCAATGTCTGTGTCATTAGTGAAATATTCTTTTATATTCAAAATAACAGCATTCAGTGAACTGAGGCCGGGCGGTGGCTCTGACTACGAATGATAATAGTGTACTAAACGACCTGCAAAATATACCTCCTCACCCAGACCAGTCGAACCAACCAGACCAAGGGCATTCATTGAATACGTCATATTTGCTCGAATTACTTTAATATTTTTGTTTAATAATTTTTATTTTTCTTATAATTCTTACATATGATACATATTTACCTTTTAATTGAACGATAAAGTCAGATAATGTCATAGCAGCTCTGCGGGAGACGAAACAAATCTGCACAATTATATCCGCGGGAGCGCAATCTGTTGTGATGAATCAATGCCACACACTCGCTCTTACAATATATACATATAAAAAGTTCACTAAACTCGATATACAACGCATAACATACATAAATAGTGTTAGTGTATATCACAAGTAAGTTCTGAATGTGTAAGTGGTATTATGTGTATCGGTTACAGCTACAACACATTATTGAACCCGTCTGAGGTTCCGTATAAAGTTGGTATTGGGGTCACTTGTGGAACTCACTGATACTTGTATTTGTTGGTAGTTAGTAATTATATGCCTTATACAATTGTAGATATTATTTCGAAAACTTACTGAGTAACTAATCAGAAGATATTATAATAAAAGGAGGTACAACCACTTGATATCATCTTATATCGAGAACCTGTTACTATATACCAATCACCCGCTATATTTTGGATAATTCACACTATATCATTATAAATTATAGCCTATGTGTTATTCTGATGTGTAAGCTATATTATTGTAAAGTTTCATCAAAATCCATTCAGTAGTTTTTGCGTGAAAGAGTAACAAACATCCACACACCCATACATTCTTACAAACTTTCGCGTTTATAATATTAGTAGGATTATATATAGGGTCGATGTTTGATACGGGTCAGTAAGGGCAGCTACCTTAACGGTTACAGTTACAGGAAAAGGTTCCTAGGAGACCATCCATAACTTTTTAAGATTTTCTGAACTGCATTCACAGATTTTTGAGAAAATGTGCGGTTAGCGAAAAATTTGAATTTACAATAATTTGAACAATGTTTACTGTACGAAATAATTTGAGTGATAATATGATCCAACAGTGACGCCGCTCGGCGCTCGTCCGTCAAACTACACATATCCACAGATTGAGTAAATCCGAGCTATTTCATCTCTAATCCAACTACCGATAGATGAATCAAATAACACTCTTACCACACGTGGCGGGTGGGGGATAACCCTTTCTATTTGTTTTATTTTCTGATTCATTTCTGATGCATTTTGATGGGCTTGTTTTTCAACCTTTAAGAATTACTAACGGCCGAAATTAATTATCAATCTCAATCCTAAATCAAAGATAGATTCCAATCTAATCAGTATTTTAGTTACAGATTGATTATTAATTTCGGTCGTTAGTGTGTACAGAAATAATGAGAAAAATTATTTATTTAATTAAATTGTAATAGAGTAATATTCATTACAATACTCCAATAATAAATATATGTATCTAAAAATAAACAAATTATAATAGTAATAACTCACGGGATCCTCATGACACTAAATTATATTACTTTCATTACTTTAGACAATGTTTACAGTGTAAAAGCATTTGAAAGACTCATTCAATAAAATAATCTAGAAAGTTTTAAAAATATATCTTGTAGACCCAGAGCTTCCTAGTAAAGTAATAGATATTTTCGGGATATTGTTTTAATTAAAATTTGTATTGAAATGTAAAACTATGTCACGTATATAAGAATCCGTAATAATATGAAGATGTTCCACATTCGGCAATAACACGTAAGCGCCTTATGTTGGAATTGGGACACTCGCATTCACTTTCATTAGGAGACGTAAAAATTCATTTTATTTATAAATAATATACTCTGTAATCTTAATAATATTGTAAATGTGAACTTTTATGTTTGGATGTTTGTTACTCAATCACGTAAACACGTGTAACGTAAACAGTAGACCGGATTTCAATGAAATTTAGCGCACAAATACTGGAAAATCTTATACTACTATTTAAAGCTGATTGTTTGCTTGAACGCCTTAATCTCAGGATCTACTGGTTTGATTTAAAAAATTCTTTCAGTGTTAGATAGTCCATTTATCAAGGAAGGCTACAGGATATATATCATCACGCTAAGACCAATAGGAGCGGATCTACAAGCAAACGAAGTTGCGCGGGTCGACTAGTAATAAAATATGTTCAATGTCACAACGTATTGAAAATAAAATATTTTTGGATAAGTTAAAGTATTACATGGGATATAATACACCCGTGCGAAGCCGGGGTGAGTCGACTAGTGAGCATGTGATCCAGCTGTCCGTTTTTTTATATACATGAAAGCTTTCATCTATTGATATAGATAGTAAAGTTAACGACTCACGTGAACCGGTTGCGAAAACCTAGAAATTACATTTAATTACATTTCCACATACACTACGTTAGACAATATTCACTCTATTATATTACGTGCCACAATAGTATTGAACTGGGATACTTAAAATGGATTTATAGAAACAACTTAATCCGAGACTTTATTTTTTTAAATTTATTCCGATTTTAACAGTAATTATAGTTAAAGTTGTGACATGACCGACATTCAAAATAGCTTCCAATTAAAAATATCATTGGTTATATATCAGACACAAAGTTTCCATTTTAAACAGATCTTCACAACAGATAATAAAAATAAATGATATTTACGAGTGCAGCTCGGAGCAGCGGACATTTGTTATCGTAATTGAAATGTTTATTATCTCGTGTATTACTCATAATGAGACGAATATTTTTGGATTTTTTATTTTTACTTTTTTTAATAATTCTACATTGATACATGTAATTATGAAAATACTGGTCGAGCCCTCCCGCCCGGGTGCTTTTATTAAGTTTAATTCCCAAAGACATAGTGAACACACAGCTCGACATGCACTTCATACCCACGTCGATAGATGGCGTATGAGCACACTTACGTGTAGTACGTATAAGTGTATATGTTGAAGCGTCAGTAGCTCAGCGATGCGGGCGTTGGATTTACGATCGATAAGTCGTGGGTTCAAATCCCGGACATTAGACTACTGACGTGGCTCACTCCTGACACAAGCATGCAAGCTTACTAGGAGGGGTAAAGGGAATACTAGTAGTATGTGATCCATGCTGCTAGTATTCTTAAAAAAAAAAGAGCTTGAAGAAGGACATAGGCTACTCGTATATATCTCATACACTCCATGTCCTTCCTCAAGCTCTACTTTATCTCTGTAACACATTTCTTCAAAATCAGTTCAGTGATTTAAGTTTGATTGTGTAACTGACCGATAGTCCCTATCTTTCGTCAATAGATGGCGTAAGTACTATAATAAATCGCAATTTCATTTTTTTAGTTTGTATTCTTAAGTATTTTTTACTTTTCTTAAAAGTTCATTCTAAATTATAATATTAGTTTCGTAGTGGTACCATTCAATGATATGGAAAATATTTAAAAAACTGGTCAATTTTCTATAATGAATAAATAAATCAATAGTATCTATGTACCAAATGAAGAGACGGCAAGATGTTTTGCTATAAAATAGGTATCATAAGGTAAAACTCTGAATGGTGAAAAAAAAATCTATCAGGTGCTTCATAAACGATAAATATAACCTGTATTATAATCCCGTATAAATTATTATACTTTATATTTTGAGAACCAGAAACTATCTATTTGCAAAAATTCTCGTCCATCTATCGGTCCGTTATAGCGTGAAAGAAGGTTAAACCAAAAATACAATAACCAAATAACCTTGACCCAGTTGAACATAGTCATCGCCAGTGACAACGTGTATCCTTCTTGACATTCACTTACGCACCTAAATAATTTAGGATGAAAAGTAGTCTATACGCTAACACAGGTTATAATATAAAGACTCCGTTCAGCAGCTTTTATGTCATTGGGCCATAAACTAAGACAATAACTGTTATCTATATCTCGGACATTTTATGATTAAAGGAGGAGGATGTACCCCCTACATTAAAAACATTTTAATGATAATGAATGGACTATCGGGTAAACGTAACGTAGATACTGCCACTGACATAAATAATCAAATATGATCTCTTACAACCACGAGAGAAACCTAAGCAGTGCTTTGGACTTGTAACCAAGGTGTAGGCTTAAAGAGCTCTTTTAAAAGAATTCCAAAGAAATATAAAAGACAACAATAATATACACTTTACACGGAAAAGAAGTAAATACTGTCGAACTCACGAAATCCATTACAATGGAGTCCCAGTGTTACGACACCACATCACCTTTACAGTCACGATGGTAACCAGGCGAGCTCCATTTGACGACTGGCACAAATGTATCGGAACTGAGGTTATATATTGTCTTGTTATAAATTGTTATATAGAGATACAAATATAAAGATACAAACAGTGTTGCTATTAAACAATATTAGTAAAATTCCTTTTAGCCAAAGATGACTGAAACAAAAAAAGAAGTTTTTACAACAAAATGCATGTTAACCTTTTCCTCCCAATTTTCGCTGGTTCGTGTAGCCTCTCAGCAACACGAGGGAGGCTATTTTATATAATCTTTGTGTTTACGAGAACCACATTTTTAGTTATAAAAAACAACTTCGCTAAACTTAACAAAGTTGGATAAAGTCAAAAATATTTAACAGGAAGGTTGATCAAAAACTCGATGAAACGTTCACTCATTCTTTATTCTGAACACTTTGTAGCGGAAATTTAATAAAGTAAAGTAACCTTTTTCGCTCTCCGTATCTCGTTACGATTAATACAATTGGACGAGTTCGGATCCATTACAATTTTCGCTTTCAACTAACTTCTGCTTTTGAACTGGTTTTTATGTTTAATATTTATAAAATTATCTCCACTTTGCTAATATAACGTTGATTTAGTTTCTTCGATCGTTTCCTTTCAATGAGCCTACTATCACATTCCTCATCGAACATTACCACCACTACAAATAGAAACCAACGTGCACGTACTAAACCACGTACTCTTCGGACAACACACAGACGTCCTCCTCAATTTCTATACACATTATACACCACTGGACACCACACATACCAAAATTTATAAAATATCTATTTCCCATAGCTGGCAGCACTGAATGTCTTGCTTCACAAACTTAATAAATTTTTTAGACAAATTATTCTTATTTAATTATACAGTCTTTAAACAAATTATTTCTTACTTTCTAAAAGTAATGTTTTAAAAATAAAATATTAAATTTAAAAGTTTTTACTTGATTACTTTTAAAGTTCAACAACAGTCGACAGATTGTTTTGTCGTGATAAATGATCCTGACAAATTATTATTAATTATGACTCAATATTTACAACTCTTTAATAATATCTTGTGACGAGTTGTGCATTAGAGTGGGTTAGTTACTCTGGCTTCGCACGGTTTCTCTGCTATGTCTAATATGCATGTATTATACTGCATAAAATTCGTTGGGTAGTTTCAAAGATCAAAGAATACAGACACCAGAAGCGATATTTTATACTATGTGTAGATCAAGAAGATAAATATATTATATCGGCGCAAAATAAGGGAATCACTGTAAGCCTAAGGATAGACTAACATAAACCTAACCTAACACAATATTTGGCAACTACACTGTAAGGTACTCACCTGAATCGGACAGCACTCCAAGCACTAACACTATCCAGAGACTACTTCACTCCTTAAGTGGCCACGCAAGACTGAGACTTCAGTCAGACTTTCGATGGCATGTAATGGATCGAGACTGTCAAAACGACGTTAGTGACTACTACCCTACTCCAGCACCATAAATATTGATGACGATTCGTTTATTCGGTAATCCTTTATTATTCTCCGACATATATACAAGAGTATGTGTTATGGTATTGTAAAGAAGCAGCAGAACCACATGATTTCCTACATAGAGATTGCTTATTTCTCAAAGTAATATTAATCCTGAAAAATATATAAGCGCCTACTTGTTATTACATAGCAATATATTAAAAATGCCAAAACATACTAAAACTTTTAAGGTATTACAATTTCTGCACCCGAGCAAGACAGGGTAGTGACTAGGGGCAATCATATTTTTTATTTTATTTCATTTCATTTTTATTTTATTGGGAAACAAACAGCTTTTTCTGCATACATTAAAAAGATACATGGATAAAAGTACATAAGCCAACAAAGTTTCCACCTATGACTAAGCTAACAAGTAGAAGTGAATTTACTTACAAACTAAGTGATACAGCCAAAAATAACATAGAATTTATATAAAACTAATTGATAAAGCAAGAATAAAATAGTTATCGTTATTAGTATAATATAATATGTTTTTCCCTAATAAGAAATAAAAATATATAACAAAATACATACATAAATTAAAGCAGAAAACTCAAGTTGAATATTGTATTTTAGGATTGGTTAAGATGTTCTTTAATTTTTCTAACAAACTTATGATAATTGAGTTGAAAAATATCAATGTGATTGTAATAATCATTATATACATTGCAAGCTCTTATTGCAAAACAGTTGCTGGTGTAATTAGTTCGACGAACTGGAGTGCAGAATGTTTTTTTGGAACGGGTACTATGACTTGGGCAGTTAAATTTAATATTACCTAATAAATAATTTGAATCTATTATATTATGTATGATTTTAAAAAGAAAGACTAAATCTCTGTAGTCTCTTCGCCTATTTAAAGACAAATAATTTAAAGTATTATTATCAGAATATTTAAATTTATATTGTAATCTTTTTAGAAATTTGTTTTGTACACTTTCAATTGCATGAATATATTTTCCATAACGTGGATTCCAAGCGGTATATAAATAAGCATAAGCATTATACAAAATATTAAAAGTTTCAATATGGTGGAAATCATTTTCCTGTCTAAAAATAAATCCAAGCATTTTATAAGCTTTAGACGTTATTATATCTATGTCTTTTTCGAATAACAGAGCTGAGTCCAACGTTACTCCAAGGTCTCTCACCTCAGACACCTTTTTAAGTGGTTGATTTTAAATATTGTAATTATATAAAATTGGCTTTTTTTTCCTCGAAAATGTTATTACACAACACTTGTATGATTAAAATTAAATTCTCTATACCTCAAACTTGTATAACTAGACCAGTAGAGAACAAGTTGTGGAAACGCCTCAATAACTTTGCTTTGAAAACTACTTAAGATAGAACAGAAATTAGTGCTATTTTCGAAATAATTACTAAATTTAGTCTAAACTAAATCCCCAATCAGTCGTCCTAGAGTTCCAGACTAGAAGTTACCCTTGGCTAACTAAGTGTTTTGACCGCTCACTTGGGACTGAGATTCTTACTACTTTGACACTGTCTTCACGTAGTTATCTTTAATAATATAACAAATTTATAGTACATAGATACAGGTCATAGTATTATATAATGATAAAAGATATAAAAATTTGATATTATTAACACTTGAAGAAGTGGTGACTCCTACTATAGAAACCTATAGTAATAGACAGTGACAATGCATCGGATCGAGGGTACTTCACTCTCTACTGCAGGCGACGTGGACGACGCACGTCGCCTAGTCGCATCCACTTGATTTTATTCGAAGGTGAATTAATGCATAGTAATTATTTGAGTCTGTAAATGAATACAGTTATCTACATGGGAGCGATACCGCGCAGTAACACGCACAAGACAATAATAATATGCACTTACAACGAAACACCGAGTAACCAATATTACACACTTACTCCAAACCCTAGTAATGGAGATTCAGCATCACTACACCACACCACTGCACAGCTATAACGGAACAGAGGTTATATACAGTCTTGAAATAAAATAAAAGTTACTACCCGCGAATATAGAGTTTTGACGTAGATCGTACAAGTGTGACAACAACTTATATACCTTCGGTTATTTAAATATAGAAATGAAATAAATGTTTATAGTATTGGCTTCATTAATAATATCTGACGTGATGAGGATTAAATACATTTTTTTTAAAGCACAGTAAAATATGATCCTTATCCGTATATATCGCGTACACTCCTAATTGTTTATCCCCAATCCTTTTGTCAAACTTTTCTCCAAGTCATGAATTAGAAACTTGTTTAACTAATTATTTAATTTTATAATATACCAACAAACTTTATAATTAAAATGCTTTATTAGAATTCATAATTAATATTAAACTGTATTATGAATCCAACCAAAAACATTTTTATATAAAATGTTGCCAAGACGAGACCATACACCTCGAACTGTCAAAAATTTAGATCTCATATAGAGCCAAGCTTCTAAGTCTACACGCCCTCCCTATCGACCTCTACAAGCCCTCACTTCACCATATGTGGCTTGGAAGTTTCGCTAACGTTCGTTTTATATTTATATATGTCGGAGCATAGTAAAAGATTATCGTTTAATCGAATCGTTATCGTTGTCTATGGCGTTGGAGTGGGGTAGTTGTCACTTCCGTTGTTTTGACAGTCTCTACCCTCGACCCTTTATATGCGATTGACAGTCTAACTGAAGTCTTAGTCGTGCGCGGTCTCTCAAGAAGTGTAGTGCTAGTGATAGTGATAGTGTCAAGTGTAGTGTAGTGTGGAAGTGCTGTCCAACTAAGGTCACGTAAGTCCTTACAATGTAATTGCCACGTGGTTAAGTAAACACAATGTTAGGTTAGGTTAGCCTTAGGCTAGGTTAGCCTTATGTTAGATTCGGTTTATGTGCGTTTAACCTTGGGTTTAAACAGAGAGCCTAGCAGTGGAGGTGAGTGTTATGATAATTTAAAGGATATCCTTAAGCCTACACCTTGGTCACAAGTCCAAGGTACTGCTTAGGTTTCTCTCGTAATTGTTAGAGATCATATTTCATAATTTATCGGTTCAGTAGAAGTATCTGCGTCGCGTTTACCCAATATTCCACTCATTACCATCACCCCCTTTTAGTGTTCGCCAATATTCCCCATCTTCCTCCTTCCATCTCCTTTCACATCGTTTTAAAATCCCCGACATATATATCCAATTTATGACCGGTCATTAGTTTTCAACAACAGTTACAACTACATTATACAGTTTTTGTAGTAACAAGCTAGGCTCGTCTTGGCGGGGCATTACCGTGCCCACAGATATCTGATTTTTAAATCAATGATTATTAAAAAGCAAGAGAAGTGCCTTGGTTGCGGTTGAAACGAATACACCTTTATTATGTATCAACTATCTATATACATCATAATCGGTTCATTGTTTAAATAAATGAGTGACGTATTTACATATAAATTTTTTTTCTAATGTGTTTGGATTGGACTTGGATATTTAATACACAAAAACACTTATATATAGTATATAAGTAGTTAGATGTTATATTAATAATATTATATGTACTAAATCAATGACATTTTTTGGTTAACAATGTTACAATTTCACAAAGGCAAACTCGAAATAAAAATATATAACTATTTAATGAAGTGCCTATGTATAGGTAGAGTATTAATTGAAATCGATACAGTAAAAGAAACAAAACAAAGCAAATAGAACAAGTGTCGAGACAATGTCGTGTCCTGGTGTCTGGTGTATCCTGTATGCTGTATCCCGGCCGAACAAAGCGCTTCAGAAGTGCGACACAGCTCAGGAGAGTACTTGTAGCGAGCCTATTGTGAGGTTGGACGTACACAAGTGTCGTCAATAGGCTTCTGTTCATACTATTCCTTACTTTACTTGATTTTAATTATGATATCACCATAATAATGAAAAGAATCATTATTCTTTTCTTTAGAGTCCACCTGATGGTAAGTGGCCACTGTCGCCATGGACATCGGCAATGCAAGAGAGTGACTCTTGTTATGCCGATGCGTTGCCACCTCGAAGATAGAGTGAGGAAGGGGAATGAAATGAAGTATGCTACGGTTTCAGTAGAGCCGAGAATCCAGAGTTCACTAGAACCGCAGCAGTAACGAAACGGGAGGGGGGTGGGTAAGTATATTAATTTAATACTAATGCTTCCAAAGCTCGTACTACTTTATTCTAACTTACTATCAAATGGCGCAGCACGGAAAAATCGATTGTACCTAGAGCAAAGCAAGGACGGGTCAACTAGTTCCATAGAAAGTAAAAAGCTACCACTCGCTAGTTGTCTTGAAAGTAATGTCCTTATTAAGTTAGTGTCCTTACTAAGTGAGCTTAGTATGCATAAGTTCCACTGTTCCAATAATCTTCGGAAATAAAATTTAACTGGATTGATTTTTTCTAATATTTGGATACACATAATTATTTCACTTTCTTCTTCTAGACTCTCAAGAGAAATCCATCTAATCTTCTTATATATATGTCAGAACAGAGACGATTTAAATGAATGAAGTGATCGAATCTTACGATTGCGTAGTTTTTGAACAGGAACCCAGGCAGTGCCTTGGACTTGTGACCAAGGTGTAGGCTTAAGGAGCTCCTTTAAATGATCATAACACTCACCTCCACTGCCTGGTCTCACTGTTTGTCTGAGGTTAGGTTAACATAAGGCTAACCTAACCTAAGGCTAACCTAACCTAAGGTTGTATTAACACATCTAAACACAATGTAGGGACTCATAATAAATAAAACGTAAGAACTCACATGATCCTTAGTCCGATATGTTCAATATCCGTGATGCGACATACTATTTGTTACACTTCAACTCCAGGTGATGTTCACTCAAAGAGACTTGTCCAGAGACTAAAGTGTACTGCGTCAGTCGGGGAATATAAAGGGACTAGACAATGGTAGCAACGCCCCTCCACTAGTGGGGAGAAGTAAATCAACAAAACGGAAATAGGGCGCTGGCATCCTGATTAATCGATAATCTTTTACTCGTTTGAGACTGTTAAAAATCGTTGAATATTAAAATGACGCGACGGAAGTGATGATTAATTTTCTTTATTATTACCCAAAGTAAATCAACAAATAGGAAATATGGCGCTGGCGTTCCAATTAATCGATAATCGATTACTAGTTTAAAGCTATCAAAAATCGTAGAATAAAGTGCCGTAGATGTCGCTCGTATTCCGATTATTCGATAATCGTTTACTCGCTATCTAATATCGACTAATATTAAAATGACGCGACGGGAGTACCAACAAGTCCTCTTTATTATTATTCTACCCTAACTATAGCCCAACACGACCTTCACTATTATCCTACCCCAACTATACCCCGACATATATATATAGCTGTGCCCGCAACTCCGTCTGCGTCTTACTTATCTACGTATACTTCTCACCACATGATCTGGTATATTGAAGTAAGCCAACACAAAGCGTGAACTCTCGATGCCTATCGGCAGGGCGATGTTATCAGTAGCCAATTATTTGCTAAATATTCACATACATCAGTAATTAAAACAAAAAAATATTCTTAATTACTAAATGAATAATTCCTATATGAAACTTATTACACCACTTACAACTGATCTCGTTACAGATTATTCTAAAGCTTACCGGTATACAATATTAGTAGTAGAACCCTTGGATATAAATGTGTAGAGATTGTGTGGGTTACCCACGGGATAGAGCTACATCAAGTTACATTGTCTGCTGTAAGTCGCTGAGTAAATTTGAAACCAAACAGACTTGTTGGAAATGAGTTAGAGAAGAGTCTTCAAACGGTTGATCCGATCTTCACACATTTTAGCTCAGAACCATTTACATTAAATTGGTTTTCATACAAAAAAGTCGCATGTAATCTAATCGCATTATCTCTCTCCTGATACAGACATACGGATATTCACGTTTAACGTATGTTAAAAAGTATATCCCATTATGGTATGATCTGCAAGTCTCAAAAATGTTTTAAAAATTTTCTATAATAGGTTAAAAATTTCAACCGCATCAGCAGCAATGGCGCTGTGGACGCATCAGTCTGGCTGCTTTATTTTTGCAACTAAAAAGTAACTATAAAATAATACATAATAAGTACACTTTACACCGACAACGCCATCTATATGACAGAAGAAATAAACATTATGTAGCAAAACTTCAAAAACATCTTATTTAAAAATTTAAAAAACCATTTTATATTATTGGAAAATATTACATAACAGTATTGTAAAATCCAAATATAGATTAGTGATTATATTATGAGACAATTATCAAACACGTGGCGCCATCTACAGGACGTGTGACAGGTTCAACTACATAAATAAAATTTGTAAATGTATCTTTTGATTTTATCGCGCACAAATAAACGACAAACTGACAAATTTTTTAAAAACTTGTCAGTTTGTCGTTTATTTTTGAAATAGTATCTATAGGTTATTTGAATACCTCTCTGCTAATTTTTTTTAATATACTCGCAATGTACAGACACGGCAAGTCTACAGATTTATTATATGTATAGATAGATATATGTCGGAGGTGCGAGCTAGGTTTAGGTTAGCCTAAGGTTAGGTTAGCCTTGTGTGAGGCTAGGCAGTGGATAGCAGTGGAGGCGAGTATTATGATTACTTAAAGGACGTCCTTAAGCCTACACCTTGGTCACAAGTCCAAAGCACTGCTTAGGTTCCTGTCATAACAGTTCCTGCCACAATAGATCACGTATCGTAATGTTTAGTTATATCTTGACCGTATTGAGCCCGTAGCTTATATTATAGGCCATCCATCCATTTTCTTTTTAATTGTATCCGATATAGACATATATACATATATATAGTAACCCTTTGATGCTATAACGACGGTGTGTTTTACGTTTACCGCGTGTATTTGTATGTCTGTCTGTGGCATTGTAGCGCCCATGATAATGGACCGATTCTGATTAATTTATATTTGTTTGAAAGGTAATTTAATCGAGATGCTTCGTAGCTATGTATTGTGAAGATCTGATCACCCGTTTGAAGACTATCTGTTTGAAGCTCATTGCTAACTTGAGAGCTGCCTCACAATATTAATATATTGACAATTCTAACAATCTTGTAACCATGGCAACACATTCACATTGCTTACACTGAGTACCAGATGAAACGTCATTTGTCGATACCTTTCTTTCGATATCAAGTATCCTATAGAATCGAGAGTTAAACTGTTTTTACTAGCGTAGAAAGTGTCTTCAATAAATGTGCTCTAAAATAGTCCAATTAAATTAAATTAATTTATGTTTAAAGTTATTAAAAGGTTGTGATGGTCAAGAAACTTTTTAATCAACCGCTTTTTGTATTTCGTATGAATTTAGACAGATATCGCCTTTATTCGCTTGCATTGTATAGAAATGGAAATTATTGGCCCAAAATATTAAATAAAAACTAAATCTAAGATTCAAGACAATTCTACTAACTACTGCCTATTTTTTGACATATTAAATATTATTGTACTGTGCGTGAAAAATATAAAAATTATATTCGTTTTACTCTCTGATTTTTTCAACAGCTCGAGCAATTTTGGTAAAATGATAATTTACTTTGATCCACAGAATATAAACTTTTAAAAGCTTTTTCTTCTAAATAACTATAATGAACAAATCATTGGTTTAGTGAAATAGTTTGAAAGCATGTATTTTTAAGTTCGTATAAAACTCTGTATAATTAAACGAAAACAACCGAGTATAATGAAAATATGGCTCGTAATAACTTTACACAAAATATAATATTCTGATTAGGTGGGATCTCTGATTGTAATAATAAGGGCACTACCGTGCCCCCTGATTTGTGCAATTCCGCGTACTATGTTCTCTGGAATAAGTAATTTTATATTTTGAATCCAAATACACCTCTTTGACTTTATCAATAAATTTATTGAATTATTAAATAAGCTAAAAATCACAAAAGCCAGACACAGCCTTAATTATGGCTAATGAGTAAATAAAAAAATCGTAAATCAAATAACTGTTCCTACTTTTATATAAGTTGTTTAAATATTGAATATATACAGAAACACATCTCGATATACAAAAATTATAAAAAAAGATTTTTGCTGTGATCCTTTATTTCATTTAACTTCTTACAAAAATATATCATAATATGATAAAACATTGTCCAGAATTAGACCTTACAAGGAATTTAAAATTATTGCGGGCATGGTGGCAGTAGTAGGAGTAGTAGTAATAACAGGAGGAGTGGCAGTAGTAGGAGTGGTAGTAATAACAGGAGGAGTGGCAGTAGTAGGAGTAGTAGTAATAACAGGAGGAGTGGCAGTAGTAGGAGTGGTAGTAATAACAGGAGGAGTGGCAGTAGTAGGAGTAGTAGTAATAACAGGAGGAGTGGCAGTAGTAGGAGTGGTAGTAATAACAGGAGGAGTGGCAGTAGTAGGAGTAGTAGTAATAACAGGAGGAGTGGCAGTAGTAGGAGTGGTAGTAATAACAGGAGGAGTGGCAGTAGTAGGAGTAGTAGTAATAACAGGAGGAGTGGCAGTAGTAGTAGTGGTAGTAGCTGCAGGCCAGACTATGCTTTCGATCCAATCAAGAGCGATCGACACTCGCACATACACATCAGGCAAGGCGCCGTAGCAACGGACAAGTGGAACACCCACCAGTATATACTCCTCGTCCTGGTTCACGTGTAGTAGACCATACATAAGACTCTGCAACGGGAATCGTTATATAACTAGCAATCATTCAAAAATTAATTTTGCGGCTAAACTTATAAAGAGAATGTTATTTCTTTATAATTTTTCACCTTTTAAACATTCCTTGGAAGTACCAGCCGTTCTCGAGTTATTGTGAGACTAACAAACGTCAAATCATTTTTATCTATATAGTCTTTCTGGTGATATCGTAACTTAAAACAAACAAAAATGTATAACTCTTTTACTGATATGGTTATACTGAAATAGAGAACTAATAGCCTTTATATAACGCTCAGGCTCGTAAGCTGAGCTGAGCTAAGATAAGTTAGCAGTCATTTAAAAGTGGAGTTAATGATTGAAAAAATCATTTAAGTTGAATCAATATCTTTAGCGATCACCTTTGCGCTTAACTTCTTATACCTTTGTGAAACAGACTGAGGTAAATAATGGCATTTTAATAAGAGCAACTGTTGAGTTTGTTGCCAGTTCTTCTCATCAGGAAACTGCTTTCCGAACTGGCGGTAGCTTCAGATAAACTGACTGACTGACCAATTTTGACGTGTAAAAAAATATTTTGTAAAAAGTCTATTTGAAATAAAAATTTTTGAGTTTTTGAATTTGAGTTTAACAAGTATTATAGAAATATTAGTAATACAGCTACGTACTGTTCCGTTGCAGTAGGGGGTGCTCTTCGCAGAGATGTGGTTTGTTTCCGAGGGACCTGTCGTGGTCACAGCCGCATCTATAAATGTTTTATAGGACTCGCTATGGGGTATTATTTTCACGTCCGTGTGAATGAGCGATATCTTCTGAACACCTTAAAATTTGCAGCAGTTATTGGAAATTAACCAAGAAGACACAAACACCGGTAGTATAACATTTACATATATCTTAGGATTTACCAAGATGACTCGGTAGATGGTTTTGGAAATAAAACAAATAATATTAAAATTAAAATTTACATTATGGAATTAACAGTCATGGGTTAGGTTAGAACATATTTTACGCCGACAGATAGTGGCGGCTCTACCGGCCACCTATACTAGTGTACGGTGTATGATTATTACACACGGGCGCTACATGAGCAAGAGACGCCGGATTAGAGCCCTGTTGATAGAGACTAACTTTTGTGCATAGTTGTCTTTAAAATAGCATCTAAAATTTACTAAGAGGATGAATAATCGAAATACTTCGAAATCAATGGTTATACTGTAAAATTTAGGATTTAAAGTACTCCCAGCTTTTACCGGTTTAGAAAATGAAGGGCCACGTTACTTGATGAATAACGATAGACCGAGAAGTCTCCTTCGGATAACATGAATGATGACACATTAAATACAACGTCACGTACCTGACGATGCGTCTTCAGTAACATTCCAGTCAGCGACAGTCAGAGTCTCTGAGTTTATATTGTGTTGAGTATATAAACATACTGGATATACATTTGCTGAAAATTTGACAGGCTTCTCCAATCTTAAAAATGTATTAATTTTATGAAATATCTACATTTCATAATAGAACTGTAGCTTAGTGTCTATAAAAAATACAGAAAATACCTTAACAACACCAATTCAATTACATTTGTGCTGTAGTTGTCGTATCTTATATAGTTTTGTACTTTGTAATCGTAATCCTCATTGATTGTATCGATTCTCGCAAACTCTCGTGTTCCTGTTCGTACGACGATGGGCTTTTTCCTGTTAAACATAGCATTGATTATTTATTTGCATATTGTAATAAATAAGGAATATCATAAATTTGTATGACATGATACTATATTTTGTATCAATAATGTATATATAGACTATAAAAATTAAATTAAATTACAATTTTATGTCTAATCACCATGACACTAAGACCACGTAGGGCGGAGACTGAGCCTACGTTCACACGGCATTATACTGCAAGTACTTTTGCAGGTTGAACTTTATCGAATACACACAGGCGCATACATGAGTCATTCTCACGTTGTTAATCAAACTACAAAATAGTTTTTTTTTGGGAAGGTAATCCACCTTCTACAGATAGCTAATTTCATTTCAATACTGATGCATCTCCGAATACAATTATTTTTGAAGTGAAACTTCTTTAGAATCGTTGTGATTTCAAACCGGATGCAACGGAAAAAACGACAGGTAAGAGACACAAATACAAAAATGTGTAGGAAAGAATGAGACAGAAATATACAAAACGACAGGTAAGAGACACAAATACAAAAATGTGTAGGAAAGAATGAGACAGAAATATACAAAACGACAGGTAAGAGACACAAATACAAAAATGTGTAGGAAAGAATGAGACAGAAATATACAAAACGACAGGTAAGAGACACAAATACAAAAATGTGTAGGAAAGAATGAGACAGAAATATACAAAACGACAGGTAAGAGACACAAATACAAAAATGTGTAGGAAAGAATGAGACAGAAATATACATACTATTTTATATTATTATATATATTCATCTCATTCTTTTGTCGATTTACTGAAGTTTCACTTCTATCGTGTGTGAACCGCACACACACCTTTTTTTTTTTTTAGAAGATTTGAATTTTCGAGTAGATTTAACAACTTTTCGAAGCCAATAGACATACAAAAGTAATCTAAAAAATTTGCGTCCGTGTAAAGGTCGAGCGAATACTGCGACTTAAATTTTTCACGAATGAAAATATGGCGTGTGAACACCTTGCTGTTTAAACGTTTATATCCGAATCTTGTAAAAAACGTGCGGTACAGTGCCATGTGACCCCAGGCGTAGTAATATCGCGCAAGAATTTGAAATAAATATATTTACTCACCTAGGCACCCAACCCACGGCTTTGATTGAAGTTAACACGAAAACATCTGATACCAACGAGCCGCCGTAGTTAAACGTAATATACTCGTTATCACTCACATTATATCCTAGTGTAACCTAAAATAAGATTAAAGTAACATATTACATTTTTATTATAAAAACTCACGCAATTTTCATACATTTTCAATAATGAACAGACGGATCACTCACTTACATATATAATAGACTAAAGTTTCGACTACGTTAGGTCAGTCGAAGAATAATTTCTGATTCAAATCCGTACGCGAGTGAACCGTTTGCTTATAATTTAAAATATTACTACATTTGATATAATATAGTTGTACTTATTTTATTGCATATATTGCATCTGGTTCTTATAAACAAACAAAGATAATAAATCATGAAATTTTTTGTGAAAGTAATTATTAAACTTAATAATCAGAACACATTAATATATTTATATATAAAGTATACATTTGAAAAAATAATAGATAAATATTACCATATGAGCGAATTCGTATCTAGCAGGCGGTGGTGTGTCTGCCTCACTCGATAATTTCGGGAAATTCAGACATTCTAAAATAATATGACACAACATTCATTTAAAAAAAAATATAGAACATATTAACAATTAAAAGATTGGTCAAGTATAATCGGAGTCGCGCACCAAAGGTTTCCTCTCTACATCGACATAATATATTGTTCATCTACCAGCTATATTTCTTCGTAATGTAATTACCAATTTATTTTATTCTTCTTCTGTTTGATTGATTCAGGATCAACAGGACTCTATAAGGAACCCGTTGCTGGTGATAATTTTTTGTGAAGAATTTGTTTAGTCTTTACATGACGGAAGGCAAAATTAGTCTATAATAATTTGTTTTATACTTTTGAAACACGGAACCCTCATTTAATAAAACTATAATATAAAAGAGAAAAAAAACATCAAACCTCTCTGAGCAGTTCTCAGCGGCAGATCTGGAAGAGAACAATATTATAACTTAACATATTATTACAGAAATAATTTCACAAATACTAATTATTAAATTAAACAGTTAAAACTGCGGCTGTGATCATTTCGACAACTAAACTTAACTATTGATCATTGTCGTAGCTCTAATTATTAGCATAACATTTTGTTGGCAAACATGTACCAATTATTTAAAATCTGCCTTAGTTTAAATAAATGCATAACTACCACAGCGAGAATCATAAAATTTCTTCAATGCTCAAATCAATATGCTTACCAGTTTTATATATTATGTATGCAAATAATATGTATAAATTGTTGAAAAATATGTCACACGACATCTGAGCATGTGTGAAAATTTTCAATGATACCACGATCAATTAAATCACTTAACCGATTTTGATGAAATATGAAGCCTAAATACACGTGATAAATTGCATCCGGGCGAAGCCGGGACGGGTCGACTAGTTAGATATAAAGAGTTTTACCTTCTATGGCGTTGGTACTTATAATAAGTAATATCGCATACAAACAGAGTTTTAGCCAAATATCCATTTTTTCGTTTTATATCTCCACTAGACTACAGTATACTTGTGTATATAACAGTGTTGTGAGTTCCCTGTTGAATACGCAGACTGTTATATACTCGCCAGAGTATGACCTCTGATATCGTAACAATCCTAAATATAATTATTAGATAAGGTAGAAACTTACGTTGACAATCTATCTGATTCCCTGTCAATAAATCCTAAGGCTTTATACATTTTTAACCGACTTCAAAAAAAAAGGAGGTTATCAATTCGGTTGTATTTTTTTTTTTTTTTTTTATGTTTGTTACTCCAGAACTCCGTCATTTATGAACCGAATTGAAAATTTCTTTTTGTATTTGGTGGTATATGCTTACAGATTGGTCCCATTTTTTTCAAAATCCAGTTCTGATGATGGCATCTTTGAGGAATTTAGAGAACTCCTCAAAAGTTATAGGCACACATATAGTAATTTTGATATTTTCAGAAAGGTTACGAGCATTTGCATTCAAAATTTATCATTTCATGAGGTGGAACTGATGAGGAAGACCACAGAGAGCTATTATAGTAATATGGTTAAGAATGTAAAGCAACTATTATTATGAGGAAATTTAAAAAATGTTGACGTTACCAGTAGATTCTTAGACCTTCCGGCTTCATCTACCATCAGTTGATGCTGACGCCGGAAGGTATGTACTGGAACACAGGCATGGGACAACGTAAACTAGTCGTGTTTGGGTTTAATGGAATTGTCTTAAAGAGTACTTTGGCTGTAAGTATTTTTTTTTATTAATGGTAATGTTTGTCTGTCTATATCGTAGCTCCCGAATAACTATACCGATTTTAATGCGAATTTTTCTCTATGGAAGCAGATGGGATCAAAATGAAATCGTTTTATTAGTTTAACAGTGTACCTGTGTGCCTGTCTGTGACATCGTAGCTACCGAAACACTAACCTCATTTCGATGCAGAGTTTTCTGTGTGAAACAAATGGGATCAAGATGACATTGTTTTATTAGTTTATTAGTGTACCTGTGTGCCTGTCTGTGACATCGTAGCTACCGAAACACTAACCTCATTTCGATGCAGAGTTTTCTGTGTGAAACAAATGGGATCAAGATGACATTGTTTTATTAGTTTATTAGTGTACCTGTGTGCCTGTCTGTGACATCGTAGCTACCGAAACACTAACCTCATTTCGATGCAGAGTTTTCTGTGTGAAACAAATGGGATCAAGATGACATTGTTTTATTAGTTTATTAATGTACCTGTGTGCCTGTCTGTGACATCGTAGCTACCGAAACACTAACCTCATTTCGATGCAGAGTTTTCTGTGTGAAACAAATGGGATCAAGATGACATTGTTTTATTAGTTTATTAATGTACCTGTGTGCCTGTCTGTGACATCGTAGCTACCGAAACACTAACCTCATTTCGATGCAGAGTTTTCTGTGTGAAACAAATGGGATCAAGATGACATTGTTTTATTAGTTTATTAGTGTACCTGTGTGCCTGTCTGTGACATCGTAGCTACCGAAACACTAACCTCATTTCGATGCAGAGTTTTCTGTGTGAAACAAATGGGATCAAGATGACATTGTTTTATTAGTTTATTAATGTACCTGTGTGCCTGTCTGTGACATCGTAGCTACCGAAACACTAACCTCATTTCGATGCAGAGTTTTCTGTGTGAAACAAATGGGATCAAGATGACATTGTTTTATTAGTTTATTAATGTACCTGTGTGCCTGTCTGTGACATCGTAGCTACCGAAACACTAACCTCATTTCGATGCAGAGTTTTCTGTGTGAAACAAATGGGATCAAGATGACATTGTTTTATTAGTTTAACAGTGTACCTGTGTGCCTGTCTGTGACATCGTAGCTACCGAAACACTAAACTGATTTCGGTGCAGAGTTTTATGTGTGAAACAAATGGGATCAAGATGGCATTGTTTTATTAGTTTAAGAGTGTGTCTGTCTGTGACATCGTAGCTCATGAAAGAATGGGATGTTTTTGATGCGGATGTTTTGTGTGGAAGCAGATGGGATGAAGATGCTATCGTTTTATAAGTTTAAGAGTGTACCTGTGTGTCTGTCTGTGACATCGTAATAACGTTATAAATGAACCAATTTTGGTGCGGTTGTTTATACTCGATTTTCAGACGATCTAGATGGTTCTTACCTATAGTTTTTGAAGAGCTGAAGACTATCTGTTGAGTAGTATATTGGAGATGGAAGGGTGAGTAGAGTGGTACAGTTTAGTAGTTGAGATGATGGTTGAGAGAGTAGGTACTTAGTAAATATTGAATTGATGATTTAGTGACTGATTAAATAAGTAAAGAGATGAGAGAGTGAATTAGTGGATGAACGATAAAGAGTTCAGAACATATTCACTAAAAAGCAAGAAATAAAACATTTTTAACAAAAAAATGAACCGACTTCAAACTCTAAAAAATGCACTAAAATGTAAGAAATAATTAGCTTATTTATTAACCTCCCTTTATTAGGACAATAATATACAATAATTGATATTGTTGTAGTCGGTGCCAGCAATAGTACAGAACGTGGTGGTATAATAGTACAATCGTACACACTATTTCGTTACAAGTTCGTTCAATAGATATAACTATTATTATTCTCTCTTACTACACGTCTGTTCCCCTGGCTGGGCTGGCTGGCACCGACTACAACAATATCAATTATTGTATATTATTGTCCTAATAAAGGGAGGTTAATAAATAAGCTAATTATTTCTTACTTTTTAGTGCATTTTTTAGAGTTTGAAGTCGGTTCATTTTTTTGTTAAAAATGTTTTATCATGTAAAATGTTGCCAAAACGAAACCTATGCTTCGCATTGTCAAATCTTTATCAGATCTCATAGCTCGCTCTCTCAGAGCCGAGCTTCTAACTCTTTACGCCCTACCTCTACAAGCCCTCACTTCACAAATTTTACACCTTCCCCGTGCCCCCAGATTCATTTTTATATACAACATGGACTCTCTATATATATTTTCAGACATCTAGTAACAAAATTAGCGGAAGTCTTATACAATCTTCCATCCCCTAATTTAAGGCGTCTGGGGGCTATATACCAAATTTCACCTTTCTAGGACTTTAGAAATTAAGCATAAGAATTTTGATGTTCATCAGTGAGTCAGTGATAAATCGGTGTTTTTTAGATATCAATAAAATATAAAGTATAAGAGTTATGTAATTGAAACTTTATATGTTTAATGAGTTCACTACTGAATCTAATCTGAAATTCTTAAAACGACGAAGCGTTTCGAGAAAAGGTAGTGGTGCCCTTGCGCTTCGCTTGGCTCGTCTTGGCGGGGAAAATTGCCTCAACGAATAGGTTGACAGTAAAGAAAAAAAATATTTTTTTACGGAGTTGAGCTAGCAACGAACACGTTGACATCAGTCCAGTTTGTTTGATAGAAAAGGTCACAAAGCTAAAGTTTAGTGACAATGTTATCTATATATTTTATCTATATATATATATATATTTTATATACAAAAATTATTGTTAACGCTTCGTGATATGTTCATAATAAATATTATTTAATTCATTTGGTAGAGTTAGAGGTAAGAGGAGAGGAGAAGAGGGTTAGGGCTAATCTGTGACTCGTACTTCTAGTAAATCCAATGGACTATTAATATTGAATAAAATAATTGTATTATTTAAAGATATTTATAATTTTTATTCTTTTTACCTTAAAAGGAAAAAATGAACATTTATAGGATCACTTCGTTGTCCGTCTGTCAAGACCCTTTTTCTCAGGATCGCGTGCAGATATCAAGTTGAAATTAATATCAAATACTCGCGCCTGCGGTCCCTTGCGGCTGCAAACAATCAAACTTCTACGTCCACGCATTGAAAAGATATGACCGTTAATGTCACTCATATAATTATAAGGTTACTTCCCAATGACCTAGGGTCGTGAAATTTAGCATGAAGTAAGGTCTCATAGCACAATTCAGGATAAATTAAAAAAACTGTAATTTTTTTCATCACTAGAAAATTAACTTTTTTTGACTGGTACGCAAGACCCTTTTCTCATAAAAACGTCAAGATATCAAGTTGAAATTTATACAAAATATTCTAAACTCTAGTTTCTCAAATATATAAAAATATCAAACTGCTAAGTCTTTGCTTGAATAAAAACTCGCAGCCGCTTTTATCTCATGCATAGTAATTTTGATTTTTGAGACAAATCAAAATTCCCAGGCTTTGTCTTTTGACCTAGAGACATGATTTTTGGCTAAAAGCAAGGTCTTAAAGGACTGGTATGGGGGAAAATCCTAAAAATGGCAATTTTTTTGTTACATCACGAAAAAAATTATCTTTTATATATTTAGGTTTTGACGCATTATTTGAAGAATACGTGAAGTTATCAAGTTCAAGTTAATACTAAACATGTAAGTCTATAATATCTTGAAGCTGTATAAAAATCAAACTTCTGTGTACAAGGAATCAATAAATATAGTCATTTATACTGAAGCGATAACAAGTAGTTTTTCTATAAGGCATTCCACATAATGAGCGGAAATAAAAAAAGTCGATGTTTGCGATTTTAGTAACATTCGAATATGTTATACAATAAACATCCCCTCGATACAGATACAAAATATTTTTACCGATTCAACTCTAGTTAACGAGTTTAATTTTATGAAATTAAAATTTAAAAATTTTAATTAAATTTATTCCAAGAAAAAAAGAAATAATTTGCAATGTAAAATGTATGTTAAAAAGATTATATGGTAAATTATAAATTCCATTAAATAATTAATGAATTTTTTTATTTTTAGACTGGGGAATAAGGTTTAAAGTAATGCACCTCTTTTATTTACTCAAATTTTCAAAGCGTCTAGCTTAACCTAAATCAGGGCTTAAATCTGTGCGGAAAACGTGTATATTTATAACATATTCGAATGTTAGTAAAATCGCAAACATGGACGTTTTTGCCGTCCTATCGTGTGAAATGAATCTAAAGCTATATCAATAAGAATCTTAGCAACGGCTGTTTGTTACATGACAGCTTGTAAAATATTTTAATTGACTCCAAAAAAATAAGGAGGTTCTATATTTGACAATACATATATTATTAATATAACGGCGCGTGCTATTTATTTGATTATAATGAGTTTTTATATCATGAAGTTGTAAGATATTTTGGTTGTTTTTAATTTAAGAGCGGTCAACACCGAATGGGGTTGGGAGCGATAGAACTGGTCATTTGTATAAAAACGAGATATATTTTGTGACACCAAAAAGATGGCAGATGCTTGCAAATACATTGGTTCTATTAATTTATGTTATTTCTAATTAAGTTGCTTAATTCATCTGGTTTGTTACAATAATTATGATTTCCCTATTTTTAACCGACTTCAAAAAAAAGAGGTTATCAATTCGGTTGTATTTTTTTTTTTTTTTTTTTTTTTTTTTTTTTTACCTCGGAACTCCGTCATTTATGAACCGAATTGAAAATTTCTTCTTGTATTTAGTAGTATATGGTTACAGATTGGTCCCATTTTTTTCAAAATCTAGTACTGATGATGGCATCTTTGAGGAATTTAGAGAACTCCTCAAAAGTAATAGGCACACATATAGTAATTTTGATATTTTGAGAAAGGCTACAAGCATTTGCATTCAGAATTTATCATTTGATGAAGTGGAACTGATGAGGAAGACCACAGATAGCCATTATAGTAATATGGTTAAGAATGTAAAGCAACTATTATTATGAGGAAATTTAAAAAATACTTATCATGTTGATGTTACCAGTAGATTCTTAGACCTTCCGGCTTCATCTACCATCAGTTGATGATGACGCCGGAAGGTATGTACTGGAACACAGGCATGGGACAACGTAAACTAGTCGTGTTTGGGTTTAAAGGAATTGTCTAAATGAGTACTTTGGCTGTAAGTAATTTTTTTTATGGTAATGTTTGTCTGTCTTTAACGTAGCTCCCGAATAACTATACCGATTTTAATGCGAATTTTTCTGTGTGGAAGCAGATGGGATCAAGATGACATCGTTTTATTAGTTTAACAGTGTGCCAGTGTGCCCGTCTGTGACATCGTAGCTACCGAAACACTAACCTGATTTCGATGCAGAGTTTTCTGTGTGAAACAAATGGGATCAAGATGACATTGTTTTATTAGTTTAACAGTGTATACCTGTGTGTCTGTCTGTGGCATCCTAATAACGTTATAAATGAACCCATTTTTGTGCGATTGTTTATACTCGATTTTCAGATGATCTAGATATACGTATAATTTTTGGAGAGCTGAAGGCTATCTGTTCAGTGGGTGCAGTAGACTGGAGATGGAAGGGTGAGTAGAGTGGTACAGTTTAGTAATTGAGATGATGGTTGAGTGAGTAGGTACTTTGTAAATGGTGAATTGATGATTTAGTGAGTGATTAAATAAGTAAACAGATGAGAGAGTGAATTAGTGGACGAAGGATAAATGAGTTTCAGAACATATTCACTAAAAACCAAGAAATAAAACATTTTTAACAAAAAATTGAACCGACTTCAAACTTTAAAAAATGCACTAAAAAGTAAGAAATAATCAGCTTATTTATTAACCTCCCTTTATTAGGAAAATAATATACAATAATTTATATTTTTGTAGTCGGTGCCAGCCAGCCCAGCCAGCCCAGCCAGGGGAACAGACGTGTTGTGAGAGAGAATAGTAATAGCTATATCTATTGAACGAACCTGTAACGAAATAGTGTGTACGATTGTACTATTATACTACTACGTTCTATACTATTGCTGGCACCGACTACAAAAATATAAATTATTGTATATTATTTTCCTAATAAAGGGAGGTTAATAAATAAGCTGATTATTTCTTACTTTTTAGTGCATTTTTTAAAGTTTGAAGTCGGTTCAATTTTTTGTTAAAAATGTTTTATATCACATGTTATTAAATTGTATTCAAGTACAACTCGTTGGAACTTATTTCACATACAAAACTTAAGGTACGCACATCATGGATCGAAAGGGTGAAGAGTTAACGGATCGAGGAAATATCCCGCTCGGCGATCTGTCATCAGAAGTGGGATTACCTGGAATATCGGATCAAAATAAAGGAAAGAACTGAGAGTGACCGATGGAAAATTTTATTTAAGAAGCAACAACATTAATTCGTGATACAAAAGAGCCGTGGTCTAAAAATAAATTTACGTAATACCGAATTTGACTCAGATGCACAAAAATTAATAAGATACCAAAAGAAGAACAGTGTACACTAATGAGTCAGTGACTATTCTTATCAACGGAGTAGATTACAATTGCGGTCACTATAGCGCATAGGCCGAAAGTATACCCCCAACTACGGCGACTAGCTTTTACCACAGAAATTGACAACTAATCATAATTACAGCAAAAATTGATGACTTGAACTTCAACAAAATGGTAAAATACACGAGACAGATCCATCTTTCCTAATATCTTAAAGATATCTCGCACAGACTAAGCACTAAGATGACGTTACGAGTGTGGCAAGATCCAACACTTGACTGACGAATATTTAACTGAAAAAAAAACAAACAATAACCCTAATACTAAGAGTTACTAACTAAGAGTTTCCAGATAATCGTAATTCGCTACAATCTACAAATTATGGTAACCCTTTTTTTTTTTTTTTTTAATGTGGGAAATGCATTTACGCATACCCCTTGAAGGGGTTATGTGGGACTCCCAGCGATAAGCGCTGGACTACCGCACTAAAACCCACCACCGTCCATGCCGTATGTTAGGCGCCGCAGGAACGCGTTAGCATACTACTGCGGACGCCTCGGCACAACCACCCGTCTGCGGGTACAAGTACCCGCAGTTCAAACCCGCCCATGGGCTCGCTTTACCAAGCACCTAACCGAGGGGGGATGCCAGGACATGTCTACTGAAACACCCAACCCCCGGAGGAGTCAGAAGCGGCCCATATCCCTCGAGATCAGGTCGCTCACAAGTCATCTCTGCTAACAGAGGAGTACCCGGAGCGACCCGTACCTCCGGCCTCCGGTCTGCGACGCCCAGGGTACGAACGTTGGAGTTTAAGGCCCACGCCCGTCACGCCGGCGCTCCGCGACCTCCGCGCCCAACCTTGGCGCAAACCTCTGCGCCGGCCGCCCGACCGCTCCCCCCATCCCGGATACGCTACTACACCGAGACAGGAGTCAACGGCGAAACATCCAGCGCAAGAGACACTCGCGCTTACGCGCCCCACCATGACGCTTTCACGCCCACGCATCAGATATGCTCAACTGCCCCCCCGATCATGGAGTACGGTTGCGCCACTGAGTGGCTACCCCACGAACGGAGGCGCAGCGGGACACACAGAACTAGACGCTGCAACGCAGCCACCGCCCACTGCGCCTACGCGCCCCTCTTCTGCGGATATTGGCCTCCGGATAGTAATAGTGGAAAATTACTATCCGTAGTTGCCCAGGGTGCACCGGCCCACAAAATGGTGGGCTCTCGAGGAGGTTTCCGCAGCTAGCATCCCAAATTATGGTGACCCTAGACAACCGCTTCTATGCTACTAATGCAGTGGGAATGGCCATATTATGACAAACTGTCCAAAAATAATGTCAATACGAGTAAAGAGCCTGTGGAGCGTCGAGTTACAGTGGAGTCATTTTAATAGGTAACATTTGACAATTCATCAAAATTTGACAACGTAACCTTGTAACGGCGGGCATAAAATAATATGTTTTGTCGTTTTGTTAGAACTGGACAATTGCTTAACTTTTTTCAATTACGATTACATATTTATTGTAATAATGACCGATACGAGTAATTTTACGATTTTCTTTCACTAATAAACCATTCTAAACATAATAAACAATTTCTGATCTAAAAAACTGACGTCGTGACAATGTCGCGTCGGTTAATCCTTTTTCTTTTTAAACACTAAGGATGTTACTCTTAAAATCGAAAGCTGATAAGTAGAATCGAATGTAATGACTACTTGTGAATAAATATCACCATAAATTAATAACCGCGTTGTGATTATTCTTTTAACTAACTATAACAATACAAAAAATTACTAAATAGAAAAATCATTGCAATTGGGTACAATTTAGGTGGGATGTTGCTGGCAACACCAGTGAATTAATAATATCTCTGAGTGCTGACAGCAGTGATGAAGATGACAATACTAATACAGTTCTGATAGTTCAACTGAATAAATACAATTTTTTGTTAAATTATGTACTTGTCTTATTTTGTTCCTTAAATTTTCCAAGAATATGTTTCCAAGTCCGTATCGATTTAATCACTTTAATCGATGTTTTTAAGCAAGTCACCTCACTATGAAAATAAAACTGACAGACGTCAAATGTTACCTATTAAACTGACTCCACTTTAGTATCTACACCATCAACTATGTAAGGGCTGCCTTGTAGCAGTCACAGGAGAGCAGTTCTCATTTTGTTTTGGTTTTGGTACAAAATGTTCCTTAACACAGACATTCCTTCCTACAGAAAGCGTAGTAGATAAGGCAACAGACCTAACACTAGATCGATATACAGATAGATAGATGTATCTATGTGTAATTAATGTATGTAGTATAAGTAAGTAAATCTATAAATATATATAATTCTATAGTTATTTTGCTATATTTTAAAATTTGGGGGTCTTTAAACGCCGAGTGTACACGTTCCTTAAAAAGTAAAGTAGGGTTGGCAACTCATTTGCAGTTCTCCGTATATTGTAGATGTCCATGGGCGAAGGTGACCATTTACCATCAGGTGGACCTTCTGCTCGTTTGCACCCGTATTCTATAAAAAAAAAAAAATAGTTTGCACCAGCCCGTTTACGTATATGAATTCCTCTTTCCAAGGGTTGTCTGGAAGAGATTGCTATAGCAATAGGGCCGCCTTTGCATGACTCTTAAAATTTTGTCTGTATTAATCTGTCTGTGTTTCTTTTTCTGAGTGTGCAATAAAGTTTTTATCTATCTATCTATCTAGATCCACTTGTAATAGGTATTGGGGTTTCGAGTATTAATTGTGTTTTACATATACTTACTGCGGTAAATTTTGCCTGATTTATACATTCGCAATTAAGTATAATGGGATCTGCTTTCATTATGTTTTATTTCGATTGAAACATGTGAAGATCATATTATGTTTTTAAAAAAAAACAGTTCCAGATTGTAATGTAAGTGCGAAAGTAACAAATTTTAATAATATTGATATCGATGACCAATAGCATACAACCAGGCATTAATATCTACTCTTAAAAATTATTCGAATCAATTTATTGAGGATACCATCGGGCCGCGTAACTACTGCTCGAACTTTGGACAAAACTCCTGCTACGTTATATGAAATGCTAAAAGCTTAAAAGGAATATAGAACATAAAGAAGAGTTTCTTTTTGAGAACAAGTATCGGTTCTTAGGTTACGAGGATTCGGTTGGCAAAATACTTCCACCTACTACTTAGAATATTACTCAACTTTGACAATTTATTGACCATGCTTCAAATTGAAGACATTTTATACAAAAAAACATCTGTATAAGGTTAACAGTAGATAAAGGTAAAATTGTTCGGACGCCAACTTCTGAACGAAGGTTATTATTCACACCATAACTGACAAATCAGTATTAACAATTTTTGATCCTAATAGATTAATTTAGTTGCACAAGGACGCTAATATGATGGGTATGATGAAACTTTAATTAGAAAATCATTTGTCGTACAAACTTTGCTAAATCTAGACATAACTAATATGAATTATAAAAGCTTGCGCTGATTAATGCTATTAATAATTTATGATATTGTTTATGTAGAAAAGTAAGTATAACTGAAAGCAATGCAGTAAAAGCAACAAAATCTAAAGAGGGTCTTACTTCGAGCGTTCGTATATGATACTTCTTACAATCTTTTGTGTACTGATAGGGGTCATGTAAAGTTCTTATCCAGAAACCTTCTCCATTGTATTCAGCCTAGACTGTTACAATAACGAGTAAACTTATGTTAAATTTCTAATAGATTAAGACATGAGACACTGAGATCAATTTATATATAGCAAAACAGCAGGTAGACAACATTGCGAGTGAAATTGTTAAGACTTACGAAATTTTATATCGAAAAATAGAATATAGCAGAAGTATTTAGTTTAAAGTTTTACTAAAAACCTTTAAGTGAACTATCATAAGTCATGGGAAAGTTTTTGTTATTTATATGAACGCGTCTTCATATTTGAAAAGAAATACCAAAAAATTGATTTGACAGAAATGCTGTTGTTAAGTTTGTTATTAGTACGAATAGAATTAATGTTAGTAGTACGAATAGAGCATTATAACATTCGGTATTCCATGAAGAGTAAGCAGACCGGGGTAGGTGTTTCACCTTTTATAAATCAGAGCAAACTGCTTTATTTGATATTCAATTACCCATTAATTCTACAGTAAATCAATCTAGTAAAAGTAGTTAAACATCTTCAGTTAATGTTTAGCCATAACCTTTGACATAGATGAAACTAAAGTTAACTTGGACATGATTAGGAATCAAGCAGCACAGGCAATAAGATTGTGTGAATTTTTTTTGAGATAGTAAAATTTGATAAAGATAATGCAAAAAAAAATTGTCTGACAAAATTATACCTAAGTATTGACCAAGTTTTAATTGTTGAGTTACTTGGTGGTGATCTATATCTTGATGGCCGCAACGGCAGTAATAAGTGCTATTTGATAGTATGTGACAAAGCAGTAAATGTGTGTTAGCTAGTGCATTTCTGTAATTGAATATTACTAAGTTCTATGTACATTATTTGCAAGAGTAATTTGTATGGTACAGAAACCCTATAAGGTATAGTAGTTTATGTGGCATTAATTCGTTGGGCATTGTAGTCTGTAGCTTGTGTAGCAAAGCAGCCTGTGTGGCATTAGAACTTGTGCCCCGGGTGTTTGTTCAATTGTTTATAATTAAGATTTGATTTCATATCAGATCAAGTGATTTGCAAGTTGCATAATGTGTAATATTACCGACTTACTTTGATATCAAAGAATGCTTTGTGCCATATAAGATTTAACAAAAGAGCTCAACTAGTAATATTTGAGACGTATTTGAAATTATCTCCCAGCAGATGTTTTAAAAGAGGGTCAGTATGACCGAGCGTATCATTGAGTACTGTTTGGTTAATGTTTGTTTTCTGAAGTTATCGAAGACACACACGAGGGCGTGCGAAGACGCAGGACGCGTGCTATATATTTGATTATAATGAGTTTATATATCATGTACTTGTAAGATATTTTGGTTGTTTTTAAGTTGCTTAATTCATCTGGATTGTTACAATGATTATGATATGAGCTCCGTAACCTTGCACTTGGGACGCAAGCTGTAGGCGCTGCTCGATTTCTCTATTGCATTTGTAATACAAAGAACCTGAATCCTAAGTCTCAGTTACTATTCGGGTTGCCCGACTGTATGTGACTGTATTCGAACACTGAACTTATCAGAAGTAGAGCCGATGTACTGGTGTGCTGCCGGTGTGGAGCCGGTGCGGTGCCGGCTCGGTACCGGTGCGGTATCGAGGCGGTATCAGCGCGGAATCCCCGGCGGCCTCAGGAAGCGGCCGGAACTCCAGTCCAACGTATTGCACAACACCCATGGCATGGATATATAGGTTTTAAGTGCATAAGCACAAGCGTCAAACTAGAGCAACAGTATAAAGTTTGTCGCGTATTGTATCGAGTTCAAAATCTACAGTGCGACGTGTAGTGCGGTCACACACATACACACACGCGCTACTCTTATCTTTTGTTCCAGTTTCTGTTCTATATTTCTGATACATTTTAATTTATTTTTCCATATGGTTTATGTTTTGAAACTTTAATCTTTATTCGAAAATAAAAGTGAGTCCTACATACATGTATGTGATGTTTCAAATATTTTTAATTAATAACAATATCGATATCGATTCGGGGCACACACCTCTGACTTTTCTGAGTTATATGTGTTTTAAACAATTAAATATTACTTGCTATAACGGTGAAGGAACACATCCAAGTACCGAGTATAAGTGTCGAGTATCGCGCGTCAATATCGAGTATTGAGTTGAGGTATAAAAGGCTGTTTTTTGCAACAAAATTGTCACTTCGTAAGTAACGCTTGTAGAGTCAACAACTCCTGAAGATGATTAGTTACGGAGCGAAACGTACGTCGATTGTCGATCGCGATCTACTTGTGTGGTGTATCTTGGTTCGGGTTCGCGCGTCTCACTTTTATGTGGACAGTGTGCTCTTCTGAGTTGTGCCATACGAGTCAGATTTCCGCGGATTATAGCAAGGTAACCTTTTGATTCCTTTTAAATTATGAATTTCCGCAAAGTAACGCCAGATTCAATTCAATATTTATGGTTAGGAGGGGCCTCACTCTAAGGAGGCTCAGCAGTGGGCCATTAATGGCTTGTGATGATAATGATGATAACAGTATAATATAAACTATTGTTTTCATCTTTAAATGAAAAAATCTTTAATTAATAATCAATGCCAAATAAGTGACAATAATAGTAAATGAAATAATTTTTAAAGTAATTATTAGAGAGGAGCCTTAGTAGCTAATTGTCATCGGTGGTGTGAGTTCAGATAAGCCAAATAAATACACCGACATGAAAGATATTGTTATTATGAGATCGAGAGAGATATTGTCTACACTTTGGTATACAAGAAATAATTAAAAGGAGCTACCCGAGACCACTAATTTATGAACGGTGTTGCGAACAAATTAGGTATAATATTTCTCGCCTACAATCTCTAATCGCTATTCTAATCAGCATAACCACAACACAAGAACAATAATACCCTGTTGCTAAAAAATGAAAAGCAGAGTACATTTATTTGCACGGCTCGGGCTTTGTTTCCCTTGGGCTTATTATTAGCTGTACGCGATGGCGATGGTGGCGATGGTGGCGATGATGGCGATGGTGGCGCTGGTGGCGCTGGTGGCGCGGGATGGCGTAGGATAGCGCGTGCTTATCCATAATTTCTTTTCATCCCGCTTCGAACGAAAACAAAACATTCTACACATTAGCCTATAATAATATGGACGCCAGACGATAGTTGTGCCCGAAACCTACACAACTAAATTATATTTTTTTTGTCTTCGGATCGAATACCTTACTAACATAATAAGAACGGATTTCGGAAAAAATGCAGAATTTATGCGGACTATTAATATAATTAAAAAGTTTTTGTTAACACGTGGGCGTAAGCTGTTAGTGAGTTATATATTTGTATCTTTCTAGAAACTGCTATTGAGTTTAAATAAATAAATTAAAATAAATCGTTTTATTTCGACATGTTTTTATATTTTCTGTTTTATCATTAAATCATTTAACGTAATAATGTAGTTTCTAAAAATATGATAGACTATTATTTTTTCTCACTTTACCGAACACTTTAACATCTTAAATGGATTTAGTTCAAGGTGCTGCTGAGCTGCTCTCTTGGAGATGGTCGAAGTGACTTATTCAGAATTGGATCTCCTCTTTTTTGTGACATTTTTAAAAACTGATTTTAGTTCGCTACATATATACAAAACGCCGGGTTAGTTATATAAACCAATTATAACTCTACAGCTAACCTAACTAGCAGAATAAGTATTAATCATAATTTCGAAATAGTTCAAGAAAAAAAACCTCCTTGTTATAGATTTTTTTACATTTGAAATTTGATTGGTAATAATAGTATTAATTTTCAATTATTTAAAATTCAGGAAAATCTACACATTTTTTTCTTAGTAATAGTTGTTGACGACGCGCGAAGGAACTACTTTTTGAAAAAATCGGAATTTTTATACGGACCACTCAGCGAATCAGCGAAGCAATGGCGCGTCAGCTAATATAAAATTACATAAATAAAAACTTCTGTTAAAATTATATAAGAACGTTATTACTTCTTATGTGACTTTGAACTATTGACCTAATGATTTAGACAATTAGAGATAAAATTTAACATGATAAAATATTAGACATAAACAAAATTGTTACATAATACTCGTATAAATCACTAAATTTTTATTTATTAACAAAAGCCATGGTACAATTTAGATGGACGCTGTTTACTGTACAGCAATACGTATGCACATGCAAGGTTAAAGGCCTTTTATATAATTACAACGCCCCCCTTCGCTGCCCAAACAATAACTACTAGAATATACTAGATAATATAGTAAACTTACGTGGACCTCGAGAAGGGTGACCTTAACCACGACACTATAACACTAACTTCCATGTTCACTGCACGACAACACCAGAGAGACTGAGACTAATCTATTGCACAAAAGAAATATTGTCTTCACGTGGGTATACTTGAAATAAAATATAAGGACTTACCAGCGAGTACTAATATAATATAATCTGTGTTACAAACTTATATGATTTGAAAACAAATCTCTTGTCTGATTAATGTCTTGTTCTTGTAATCTCAATTAACTCATGTGTAACCCCTATCACATATCTTGTTATTTGCCAGATACGAATTTGATATTTCTCTAGCAGCATACAAAACCCCTCACGAAGTACAAAGACAAAATAAGCTTGAAAGCTTTTATTCATATTTATCTCGCGGTTGTATAACTAGGCCTCTTACAGCTCCACTCTCCACTCTCTCTCTTTTATGTACGATTTTAAAGAAACCCTCGCCAGTTTCATTCATAATATTCATCAAGTAACGAGTTCATATTTCTTGTTTAAAATATGAGACACTGTTTGTACTTTTATTTTTAAACTGATGCACTTTTAGTCTTTTCAAGTAATCACATTTAGAACCCAATTTAGGAAGTGCTAACAAGAGATTTTAATATCAGAAAAGTATTTTTGAAAGTCAGAATTACAAATGAAATAAACTCGTTTAAATTTCATAGATAATGGTCTAACGCCATCTGTTTTAACGCTCACAGGGACCCTTTGTAACTTGATTTTTCTTAAGGCAGTGATGGATCAAAATATCATCAAAAGTAGAATCGTTTACTCACGATATTATAATTACTTACTTAGGAATATAAGAAAACATGATAAAACATTTATAACAACAAAAAATTTACCGACTTCAAACGGGATGAAAAAAAATTACTCTTAAATAATTCAAAAGTCAGTGAACATATATTAATAAAAATACATGCTACCAGAGGACTTTGAAAATTTGAGAAATTGGAAGAGGTGCCTAAATTTAAAACATTATTGACCCTTCTAAAAAGAAAAAAATTAATTATTTAAATAATGGAATATATTTTACTAAATAATCTTTTTAAAAACATCTTCACATTAAAAATTATTTATTTCTTTCAATCAAACGAACTTTGTTTGTTTGATATCATATTATACGAGTGTCCTGGTGAAAGATGATTCCTTATTTTTTTTAAACAATTTTTTAAAATAAAAAATGATAAAATATCATTTTTTAGTCGGCATCCCCATCCCGAGATCTACGGTCTCTGCTCCGTCATGACTCATTCGTGATTTTTGTGTTGTCCAAGTCACAAGTAAAATATATTTAATAGTTTTAATTCGGTTCTATAGCAAAGTGAAGCGACCTGATAGTGAACAAAAGTGATATTTTCAAGAATATATTGAAAAATGTTAGAAAACTAGTGAGTAGGCGTAAGTGAATTCCTTCCAGAAGTTATTTTTTCTTTACGCTTCTATCTCTGAAGTACAATATGTACTTATGTATACCATATGTGAGTTCCAAGTGTTAAGCAATTTATACAATTACTAGTCGAACCGCGTGTCTTTGTTCACGTCTAGCTCCGCTCCTATTGGTCGTAACGTGATGATATATAGCCTATAGTCTTTCTCGATAAATAAACTGTTTAACATTGAAAGAATTTTTCAGACTCTTAAAACTACTCGTAGTCACTACAGATAACTGGCCATATTTATTTATTTGTTGCACTTAAAAATTTGTTTTTTTCACAGCTTCAAGAGTCTATAGACTTACATGTTTAATTTTAATTGCAACTTGATAACTTCTCGTAAACCCTAAATATATAAAATATAATTTTTTTCGTGATATAACAAAAAATTTCTAGTTTTCGGATTTTTCACATACCAGTGCTATAAGACCTGCTTCTTGCCAAAAATCATGTTCCTAGGTCAAACGAACCAAGCCTGGGAATTTTGATTCCTGTGAGAAATCAAATTAACATCATGAGATATAAGCGACTGTATATTTTTATTACGTTGACTTAGCAGTTTGATTTTTTTACAGCTTCAAGCGAATTCAACTTAATATGTTCATGTTTTTCTCAGAAAAAGGGTCTTGTGTGACAGTCAAAAGAAGTTAAGTTTCTGGTGATGTAATATGAAAAATACAGTTTTTAACTTTTTCTTTTACTTATGGTATGAGACCTTACTTCATGCTTAATTTCATGACTTTAGGTCATCGGATTATTAGGTCAACTCTGCAAATAACCACATTAACAGCCATATCTTTTCATTACGGGGACATTAAAGTTTGGTTTTTGACAGCCGCAAGAGGTCGCATGTTTGAGTATTTGTAAATAACACCTCCACACGTGCCAGAGAAAATGGGTCTTGACAGATAGACAGACAGACGGACAACGAAGTGATCCTATAAGGGTTCCTTTTTTTCTTTTAAGGTTCAGAACCCTAATTATATCTATACTATTAAATGTTTCATTTATCATCATCATCATCATCATCATATTTTAATATTCAAAGCGAAGCGAGGGCCCTTGCTAGCACTTAACTTGATAATTCAATATGTGGTAAAATAAGTGTTCCAATATAATAGAACTGTTCTTCGGAAAATCTTAGATATTGGAGTTCGACGGTAGATATTCAAAGGTGATGAGGTCCATGTATGCGACTGTCGCGCCCTTATGAAAATATTGGTAAAGTTTCGCAATAATGGCGCGTAGAGGGCGCGATGAGGGGCGACGGGATGCGATGGTCGCAGGGGGGGGAAGGGAACGGAATACTCTATTGAGAAAACTGCTTAAACTTTGGTTATTTTTGTCGTGAATATTTTAGTTATTTATCGTGGCTTTACAAAAAGTAATTTTATTTCTCATTTTGTTGTTCCCGTGGGAAGGTGAAGTTGGAATATAAATATCCTAAAAATCGTTCCTAAAAAGATGATAAGCCGGAACAAAAGCAGAAAGAAAGCGTGTGGGACCTGCGACCCAGGTACAGATTCCCTTTATGCCGTTTAGGGTGCTGTGAATAGATTAATTGTTACACGCTTTTGTTTAACTTATAATATTTTTATCTTTGTTTAGGTCAAATCTTGAGAGTTGCAATTGAATTTTAAAGCAGTTATCCTCAGTAGATTGTGGCATCAATCTAAATCTAATATGGTCGACCGTCCAAGATGGTGGACTTCCTGGTTTCCTATCATGCTGGGTCATAAGAGCGTAGGTATTGGAACTGGCTAATGGTAAACGTACCACGTTTTGTATTTTTTTACTTTTATTTTTGGATTATATCTATCCTTTATAATGTTCTTGATAGATTTATAATGACAGTCTAATATTTGATCTGATGAGCAGACAGCGACTCGGAGCACTCACTGCTCCATTACGCCTCTTGCATATTTATGAGTTACCTTTGTCTTTGAGTCGTACTCGTATGTCGGTTAACTGGTTATGTATGATCTTTACAGTATCTAAACTTTAAATGAATAATCTATGTATTAGTTTGTGCACACATCATGTTGAAAACGGCTGAACTGATTTTAATGAAATGTGGTATACTGATCAGAAGATACTTTTTATGCCGAAAAAAAGTCGCGGGATAGAAATGTAGATTGGTACATAACCGCTGAAACTGAAAATTTTATGTACTTCATATATTATGTTATACGCAAACAAAGTCGCACTACTCCACTAGTTTTTATATATAAGTATAATATGAATGTGTATCTCTAATGGCACTAATGATTTCGATTTGATTGTGTATCACGTGGGTACCCCAAAAATATTTTTAGTGTTATGATATTTAAAACAAACGAGCAATTGTCTGTTGTCCAGTTTTTAAGGTTCCGTACACAAAGGGTAAAAACGGGACCGTATTACTAAGTCTCCGCTGTCCGTCCGTCTGTCTGTCACCAGGCTGTATCTCATGAACAGTGATAGCTAGACAGTTGAAAATTTTACAAATGATGTATGTCTGTTGCCCCTATAACAACAAATACTAAAAACAGAATAAAATAAATATTTAAGGGGGGCTCCCATACAACAAACGTGATTTTTTGGCAGTTTATTGTTCGTTATTAATAACGGCAACAGATAGACACTTGAAATGTTCACAAAAATATATTCATTTCAAAAATAAATAATTTAATTCAAATAAAAAAAATTAAGGGAGCTCTACTTTCAACTCTATACAAACCTTTTTTATTAACCTTTTATCAAAAGTATGTGAAAAGTGAGTAGGTAACTGAAAATGACAACTAAAAGTTGGAAATGCTACCTCAAAAGTAAGTCATTTTATTGGAATGGAACCCTTCGTGCGAAAGTCCAACTCGCACTTGGCCACATTTTTACACCCATGTATAGCCTATAATTTAAAATGAAATAAAAAATAAAGAAGAAAGTAGGGTAAGTTTTATTAGCGTGTCCTTATAACGGACGCTTTGTAATGAATGAGTCCGAGTTTGAGTGAGTCGGCTCGTTACTCTTGTTAATATTCATTTGAGAAACATTTTCCTTCCTGGAAGACAAATAGCTAATTAAGTAACGGATAACTTACATTACCTGCATTTGTTCCAGGGTCACTTCCAACAGATTTATAAAGAATATTACTTCTTAAGATAAACTGGAAGATAAATTGTAATTGCGTCTTTGTTCTTAACTAAACAAATTATATTTGTAGCGGCGCCTAAGTTAGGTTAACCTAACTTAAACCTGGTCAGTGAAGGTGAGTGTTTCGATTAAATGAAGGGTAGCCCTTTATCCTACAACTTGGCTATAAGTCCTGCTTAGGTTCCTCTCGTAATTGTAAGAGATCATAATGTTTAGTTATTTATCGGTTTAGTAGCAGTTTACCCAATAATCCATTCAATATTACACCCGCCTTTTAGTGTTTTTAATAACCTCCCCCTTCATTTTCTCCGACATATAATAAAATAAATTTCCATAATTTGAGAAGGAAAAATTGAGAAAACACACTAATTTAAAGTTGTTATCAACTTTGATGTTATTTCTATAATACGGGTAGTATCCGCTACATTTTGCGTTCTGTTGTTTTAGTAAATCCGCTGTTATGTAAAACTAATCAACTAAGTTTGTTTGTTCTATTGTTTGTTGTACAAGTTTGTTATACTTTGATTCAATAGAATTAATGTAATCGTCATCGTAAATACTCTTAATGTTTATCTATTCTATTTTACTGTTTTACTTCATGACAAGATAACATAATAGTTCTTCGGCAGTTTGACCTGTAATTTCGGGGATTGATATTGAAATACTATAGTGAAGAGAAACACCATGTAGTTCATTGCTATGGTTACTGATTTTGTCAAAGGTTGGGTAACGGAGGTATGTAGATGGTAGAAGTTCTCTTCAAACCCACTCCTGGGTCTTTAGCCCTAAGTATTTCTCGGCTAACCATCTAAAATGTATATAAACAAATCGTAGAATTTCCGTGTTTATGCATACATCTCGTTAAAGCGGTTTAACCGAATTTAATAAAATATATAAATGATAAACATTATACTTATAAAAAGAAAAAGACTAACACAACTAGAGTGTGAGGTGAAGAGGTGAGAGAGAGACCGAGCGCTGGCAGATGGGCTGCAGAGTTCGGCAAGCCGTCCGGGCAGGCAGGTCGTAGATGCCAGGTAGTGGTTGACTGCAACCCCCAGTGATGTTCTGTGCCAGGTATATAATATATATCCCGGCAACGTTGAATTACAGTGGCCAGAGTAGTCGTATAAATATTTGAGTAGTATTAAATGTTGTAAGGCCAAAAAGGGTCCTCTGTGTAGGACCCAGAGATCAGCTAGACCCCATGAAGACTGTAGCAACGTGCTACTTTGTGGACTGTATTTATGAAGAAAAGGAATGCCTTCGACTTCAATCTCACGCTTCCAAATAGCAAAAGAAGTCTACTCACCAGTTTTGCAGACTGCTACTCCTGGAGCCGGCTCCAGTTCCCCTTCAGATATTTCTTAAGTGAGGTGCGTGGCACACGGTACCGCACCGCCCGTTTGAATGTTCTCTTCTAACGAACAAAGGGCGGCGGGGGGGGACACAGATTATACAGGGAATAGGAAAGCGGCGCGCTGGTTTGAGAGCGCGCAACGCCATCTAGTTGCGGGGCGAGCAAACAACTCTCACCATTCGTCAGCGCAAGACTGAACAAAGACTATTAGCAATCTGAATTTAAAAATGAGCTATGTTTTCTTTTTAATCATGAAAGAAAAAGGTAATCATAGTAAAAATACTCTTAAAATAAGAAAGATTCAGAAAGCAATTGTCATTAATATGTCAAAATGTGCAAAACTAAATAAAGTGTAATCCATACGCGGACCTGCAGTTTTTGTAAGCGATTTATGAATGATTGACTAAAATGGGTATGTACAATTATCTGTTTAATAAAGAAATAGGGAGGGATCAGCGAGAAATCACAACAACGGGTCTACGAGTACATAATACTAATTCATTTATAAAAGGTTTATACTCGGCAGGAAGAATTAATTTTATCGTATATAATCTTTTTCCATTTCCATACAAACGTACCATTTGCCCCCAGCCCCCAGCCCCCAGCCCCCAGCAACATATCAGCACGCAGAACATCATTTATTACACAAATAGGAACCGAATGAAAGGAATGAATGAGCATCTTTAACTTATCAATCATGTTTTATATTTCCCCTATCTTCGTTCAGTTCCCGCTATTAATAACAACTGGAATTGTGTTGGTTAATCAAAAAATAGGGCGAAATAACTTCCTGTCTTATCCCTCGGAGTTATACAAATGTGTTTTATTTGGAAATACATTTCAGTTCTGTATTTTGTTGAGTTACTCGTACATTTTATATTACCTACAGACCTACAGTGTTACACTGCACCATTGTTTTTGTTCAAATATTACAAAATTGAAAGTAGATCATCTGCACTATTATATTATTTTACACTATTTTACATTTCAGAGATAGAGACAATAATTAGTGCAATATCAAATATATGAAATTCTTTAATTTTCATCGCCCTAAGTAATACTAAATTAATTGTCCACCCACACGTTCGAATGGGTGGGCATTTGTTTGGGATATAGACACTAAATATTATGTATATAATTCTAATTTATTCTTCTATAATCGTTATTATCGGGATCAACAAAATAATAGACAGACTACGGAATGTTCCTCTCTTTACTTGACCGGTTTTTAACATTATGGAACTAACTTTAAATTACCTAAACTATATCAAAAGAGAAACGTACACAACAATACAACGTTAACAAACATATCCATATGTAGATTTAGATAATATTCAGTTGTTTACGTAGCCCCGTCGAGTCCTGTGTACTGTGTGTGTGTTTATGATTCTGTCACTCGCTGGACGCTACTGCTGTGTGTGCTGTTGTGCAGGAGGCTAATTGCTTTCATTTACTCTTTCTAATTCACATGCCACACACGCCACACACGCCACACATTGTAGAAATAACCCCTTTGAACATACGAGTAGATAAACTGAATGAAACTAGGAAATTTTGGTGTCTGTGTTCATGATTTCTTTCATTTATCTATTTGCCCTTAGCTTTTGCAGTAAAAACACTATCTTATTATTATAATTATTGTGTCGATCATAAATCCGAGTAATACGTTCTCAATATTGGGTACTGTAACATGTGAGAGAGAGAGGCAGATACGAGATACCTAATATCATAGTACAAATTTAATTTTAAAATAAGGGATATCAGTATAATGTACTTACTCTAGTATCAAAGCTTTACATGGGTGTAACTTTCTAAGTCTTAAACTTAGAAAATCTTCAGAATGTTGAAGGTGTTTATCGTTCTAATCCAGATATTTGGTAAACAATATTTTTTTATTATTTAAAAGGATCCATAAAACATATTAAATATACGTCAGCATTACTTCCAACGACGTCTTATATCTCTTATATTTACTATTTTGGCACGCTACTCACCTAAACAAGTATAAACAACAAGGATATATTTTAACAACAACGACACGCCCCAGGTTCTTTATGGGATTTGCTATTCTATAGAAATGGTTCATAATTATGGAACTAAGCAAGGGTTCAGCTGATTACATAAAACGAATAACCATTTTCCAAAATCTAGGCGGAGTCCGGGAGAGAATACCCGCCGTCCACTAAAATGGTCATAAATATTTCTATAACTACATATTGCTATTTACTATGAATTAATTTTTAAGCTGTATTACTTAGTTATATTTTATCTTAATAACGATTGATGTAACTTTAATAACTTTTCAGTTATTAACGAATTCTTCCAAAATCATATTTGGATAATTTCTCCTGTCTAAGTGGGGAAGACTTGACCCCTCAAGTGCTCCCTGCATTTACCCGAGTTTAAAAATAGGTAAAATAATCATTAAAAAATTGTAATTTTATAAAAAAAATTAATCTTAAAGATAATGCACTTAGAATAATATAATAAAATGAGAACATGAGGTACTTTGAGTATGTTTAAGGCAAATTAACTAGTATCACTAATGTATAAATTTTTCGAGTTAGAACATATACTTTGTACTTTTGACTATCATCCATCCATATGTAAAGGAGTTGCGTTTTTGGAATTGATTATTGCGTACCCATATGCGATTTTTTTTTAAATTAGTCGTTTAAATTGGTTTCCTTATTCTCTTATTTTAGTTAATTTATTCCTGTCTCTTAGACAATTCCGTAATGTGTTACGATCGTATATTTCAAAGCAGCACCTCTAATAGATTTTACTTTATCAATATCATCTAAAGCAATTTTTAAAAATTATATATTTAAATTACTTTTGTTTGTATCTGAAATATAAAAGTATATGCTATTTATTATAAAAAGAAATTGCGCAAGAGTTTACCCTCGGTAGTCTCCTTTAGACGCGTAGCTAATGTCTCCCACCTCGTGCCAATCTAACTTTTATTTAATTTTTATTTAAATAGTTACCACAATAAATACACTTGCTATTTATTTTAGTGACTTACTAGAATCCATTTACACAATATAACAGTAATCAAATAACTAAAAGTGAAAAAATTTACTTCTCGGGCGCGAAAATGTATTAACACTTGTCACTTCTAAACAAAACTCGCGAATGTAATGTCGTCACGTGAGCGAATCAGGGTGGGGGTGGACATTTAAGAAATGCTGCTACGGCGCAATACCTATATTCACAAAGATTCTATAAACAATGGTTATTGTGTTAAAAAGTCATAATTGACAACATTTAATATGTTTAACATATGTATGTCGGAGACATACTTATAATGATGGTAATTTAATTTCTTTGAATAGCAACACTGCAATGTCAGAGATTAATAGTAAGTACAGTGTTAGATACAGTGTCAGTGTCAATGTCAGATGGTTGATTGTCGATGACAATTTGTGTCAGTCTGTTGTAAGTCAGTTCGGTCGATCACTTCTATCTCGGCTGGCGGAGGCGCAAGACGTGTGCACTGACGGTTAAATACCGGCAACATGCCGGACACAGATAAGCCCAAGAAATCGGATCCATATGAAACCGCAAGATGTATATTAATATGATATTATTTATTTTTTCACAATGTGAGCAGTGATTGCCCAGTGGTTGAGACTTCAATGTCTTACTCAGGAGGTCCGAGTTCGATCCCCCACACACCTCTGACTTTTCTAAGTTATGTGTGTTTTAAGCAATTAATTATCACTTGCTTTAACGGTAAAGGAAAACATCGTGAGGAAACCTGCACTCCTGGGTGTTCCCTAAAGTTCTCAAAAAGGAGTCTGAATTCCGCCAACACGCACTGGGCCAGCGTGGTAGACTATGGCATAATACCCTCCTCATTCCTCATTCTGAGGAGGAGACCCGGCTCAACAGTGGGCCATTGACGGGTCGTGATGATAATGAAATGTGAGCACGATAGAAGTTAAAATTAATTTTGAAACTTAATCTATTCTACAAAGACATAAACGGCAAAAGAGTTCATATAGACCTTTGAATAGCGATATGTCCTTGCTTTAACAAATAAGGCAAAGGAATTACCTTATTCCACCGTATACATATGTGACGTCATCGCATGTTTTAATTTTTTTTTCTCCGAAACGAATGAACAAGAAAATCAAAGATATTTTTATAAATTCAGGGCAGATAAATAAATAAACAGTATTTTTGTTTTAAGTGCTTAATATTTTTGAAATGTTGTCAACTCAATATCATCAGAACATACTGGAGCAGACCCGTGTCCCGATAATATTATGTTGTCATCTGATTTTTAATATGTATTTCACTTGTAACATTTCATTACACAGACACACAACAGGTGAACAATTAAAAGTTTGTAAAACAGATATTCTTTTCGTAATAGCATCTGAAAATGAAAAGTTTATCTTTTCGGGATGCAGTTTACGTTCACGTTTACGTTTAACCCACAAATGCATTTGAAAGCGCTGAAACTCTGTCACTGACGTTTTGACGTTACGATGCAGTCAGAAATACAGAAATACCCTCTAAATAAATAACCAAGATTAGAGAGGACGTGTAAACAGTCGGACAGAACGTTTACATCATGTTTGTAGCGTTCAACTTTATTTATTTATCCTCTGGTTTGATCTGGTCTGGTGCGGTTTATGGCTTTGCCGGACTCAGGATACGGATATGTTTCTCTATTTTAACTTTTCAGCTTTTCGATGCGACTTTTTGTAAATCTTTCACGGTTATGTGAAAAGGTAGAGTTAGCAAAACAACTCGATGCTAAACTATGACAACCTCTGAAATTAATTATCTATTATACAGTTTTAAGTATTATAATATATAGTTAAATGATCGGTTAGTGAAATATATCGTCATTTTAATAAAAATATTAATTGTGTTAAAAACTTTAAAAAGAAAAATTAATTCATAGAAAATTGATTTGGTCAAATATATAAGAAAAATAATATGATGAATGAATTATAAATATTAATTAAAAGTGCTTCATTTCCAATATTGCATAAGTGGTGACCGATGAAAGCCTCCAAAAAGAAGTTTTAAATATGTTTATAAAAAAAGTGAGTACAATAAAAGACAAATTACTAAAACGCGATGAAAAGAATAAAGAAAGTATTTGCAAAGATTAGTGTTCGCAGAGCCACGATCGCGCGCGAGTAAAATACATTACAAAAATATTACGTGAGTGATTACCTTAGTCAATATATGTGGCTTGAGACCCAGGAGCACATTTAAAGAGCACTTTCATAATATACTCACCTCCACTACTCGACCTCGCCAACTACAATAGATAAAAAAATAAACGTGGACCCCAAGAAGGTGACCTTAACCACGACACTATAATACTAACTTTCATGTATACTGCGCGATACCAGAGAGACTGAGGCCAATCTATACATAACATTTGTATATCTATAAATTCGACCTTTTATTTTCTTTAGGTATTCACAAAATATATTTTGTTTTAAAACATACAAGAAAAAATAATTAGCGCAATCGGTTCAGCCGTTCCCTAGTTTTGCGCTTAGCAATACATTTACCGATTCATTTTATTTATATAGATAAGTTTAACACATTAAAGCCAATGAAGTGAGTTCAGGTCAGCCAGTAACGATTACCTACAAAATATAAATTAGAGTGTTTGTAGCGAATAGCCACTAGTTGTAGGAGTCCAGTAGTCTAGTAGTCTAGTAGTCTAGAGGTCTAGTGGCGTGACCTGAATACACTTTAAAGCTAATTCATGGCATTATCGCATGCACGATGGAACGGATTCAACTTATTTAACAACTATTAACTACATAACATTACCGTTGTAGAACATAGTGTTATGATGCTTTTATTTCTGAAGAAGAATGGAGAGAATGGAGTAAAATTATCATGCCGGTTTTGCCGGTATCAATTGTCATGATGTGAAGGGTTTAGGGCTTGATCTACTTAGCTATCCAAAATGCAATTGATTAAAATCAAACTATGATAACATAAAGGTGCATCCTTTAATTTGGACTATAGACTTGTTATTAAAATAATTATAATTCATCAAGATCTGATAAAAAATTTTTAGGACATTTTAACTGTGACAAGCCATAAACCCACTCTTATAAAATTCAGTAACTGATAGGTTAAATTTAAAATAACTTTTATATATAATAATTAATAAATAATGTTTTATAATAATTGAGTAACTTGGGGGCACGGCAGTGCCCCGCCAATACGAGCCATGCTAAGTACAAGGGCACTACTACCTTTTCTCGAAGCGCTTCGTCGTTTTTTTGAACCCTCTTAACTTGGGTTTGGATTATACCAGTTCTACTAAATATGATGTCAATATATTTGGCTTGGCCTTTTCTTTACCGCCTTATATATTCATTTTATCACTGGTAATTATTTTTCTGCTATACAACAGTTCTTTTAGAAACGAAATATAGTGTAGAGTTAGGTAGAAGGGCGTGTAGAGTTAGAAGCTTGGCTCGATATGGGATCTGATCACTTTTTGACATTGTGAGGCACATGGTCTCATCTTGGCAACATTTTAGATGAAAATGTTTTTGGTGGCTATTACTAATTCCAATATATCTCAAACATAAAAACATTTACTAGAATTAATGGGGCGTAATAAATAAAATTACATCACGACCCTGACATACAAGCCTGACATACAATACCAGCTAAATGACAACGTGATAACGCATTGCGTGACTCGCTGACTCACCGTCACCGTCACGTCGCCGTCACCGACACTGTCTCGTACGTAATATTCTGTAAAAATATGAAACTCATTTGATGCTCTTGTTTAATGTAAGAGATTTTTGGCACGAACAGTTGTAACAGAACGTGATCTCTCTACTGTACAGAGCCCCTACTAATGTTTCTTCCTTTTGTTTCTGGAATCTAATAACTAATAATAATCGTAACTGTTATGACGATGAATTTATCGGCCTACCCCCTATCTCGCTCGTAGCGACTAAAAATTTTATTAAAAAATAATATCCAAACCCTTTTCCCACGGAAGTGTAACTAGGTGTATTCCCTACAGAATTATAAGCATTTTTCCAAAATTTATTGTTTACTATTAAAAAAAAGTTTAAATAGGCTTTGTCTGTAAGGTAATAAATTTCGGAAAGACATTACAGTAGTTTGTAGTACATTACATATTATATATGTAAGGTTCGTGAACTAAATATTTTAAAAAGTAAAAAATACTAAGCGTAGCCAGATACTATTAGCTTAATATTAGTAGGCAGACGTCCGCTCGACGCAACAGCGCGTACACGACTGACCGCTATCCTGTTACCTACTACCCGCATAGTATAATTTTTAAAATGTATAATAAAACAATTTTGTCAATAATATAGTATTATTTAAACGGATTTAGCATGAGAGTTCGCTAGTACAGTAGTATTCACGTATGGTCGTATATCACGTGAACGTGAGCGTACGTGAGCGGAATGTTGTCCGATCCGCGTTAAACATGCATGAAGAGATGGGATCAGATAGCTGTTAGGATAATTCATGAAAATATTAAACTATTGCAATGTCCTCGTTTGTTCTTGACGTATGAATTATTTATTAGCGAAGTCAAAAAAAGACAGATGTTTAACATTAAATCATAGATCTAACAATTTGTTATATAATTACCGTTATAGGAATCCGAGCGGGGCTTAAGGTTTAGGGTCCAGATCCAAGATAACGTTAATACTAACGCTACTTCTATAATAAATTTTATTAAGATCGGTTCAAAAGTTAAAGAGGGCTGTTATAGATAGATTCACACAGATGGACTTTTTTTAGAGTAATCGCATCTAAATTATATTATTAGTGATAAAAGTTCGTTTATAGAAGCGAGTAGAATAATAAACACTAGCGACGTACATTCGGTACACGTACAGTACAGGGCAACGACATTACTATATTTAGTGCAGACAGACAAACATAACATTACCCGTATAGATGAGAGGAGGAATAGAGAAGACTACAGTTGTCTTACGACCTCACTTCTCTTGCTCCTAATTTAAATTTTTAAATTAAAAAATGACGTGATTAATGTCAACAATACCGAGGTACAAAACCCAACCTCCCTCGGTGGTCAAAAAGAGAGACTAGGTAACGCTACTAATGCTAGTAGAACACATTATTAAAATGTAATTACCAATATGGGATATTTTGTTTTTAAGGTTTAATCAAAGTATTGAAATAGTTTTCAAGACAAGAAGAAAATATCTCACTGTTTTATGCAGAATTTAGCTGGGGATCTTTGCCATACAAAAATGTAACAAGTATCCCTAGATGCACTAAAGTTACTGAATCAATATTATTTTAAAATCTTTCCAACTTGAAATTATTATCTTTCTTTCTTTATAGCTAGATTCACAATATCTTGGTACGTTGGACATGTAGCTCTCGACAACAGTGCTGTCGTCTGCGGTTCCATAAATGCCGGGTTTCAGCAGGTCATTGATGTGCAGCAGAAATAGTGTCGCAGAGAGTACCTACCGACCCCTGAGGAACACCGGCACATGTTATATATCCTCCCACCCCTTCCAGAGATTTTCTACCAAGTCTTCCGGGGGGAACAAGTATCCCTCCTTTCCCCTATATTTTAAATTTATATTAAACTAGGACTGATCTATCGTGACTGAGTATTAAAAAAGTCAAAACCCTGGAGGTTTTATTAAAACTGATTAATAGGAATTAGTAATCAAAAAAGTTTATCAAAATTTTATTATGATGAACTTAGTTATTACATAATTTAGTACTAATCTATATAATTCTTCAATATGTTCCATCATTCGCTGTTCTTTATTTTGTATTATGTTTTTCTTCAATCCACTTCTCATTTGTGCACAAATATTACTCCATGTTTTCTTTACTCCGTGTATGAGACGGAGGATTTAATTCCTTTAACAGTTAAGTTTAGCTCCATTGAGAATCCGAAGCACCTGCTCCTGCTCTTGCTCTCTGAGTCAATTCACATTCATTCATCAATTGATACAATTATTGTTGAGACACTTTGTCCTAACAACCTATTGTATATTAGGCTTTACTTTACTATAGATAAGAACCCAAGTAGGGCTTGGGGCTTGTGATCGAGGAGTTGCTGGTTATTGTTTCACGTAATAGCTGTCAACGGTAAAAAAAGTGTTGATTACAAAAGGAGACGAATAAAACACAATGTTTGAATATTTTATGACACAAAATGTCAAGATTTGACATGAGTGTCATATCACATCATAAATGTGTGATATGATATAAACAAAGCATCGGGTAATTGCAGTAAAGGGAAAATTGTCGGAGCTGGCGGGTGTCTTCAGAGATGAAGCGTTTGGAAGCTCCAAGAATAGTGCTGGTATAAGTGACGAACGATGAGTGAAAATAATAATAATATTATATTAATTGATAACAATTAATATAATATATATATTAAGAGGTTGAACAAATCACATTTAGCAGTTCTACTGCTTCTTCGTGACCAGACCGGTCTGGTTCGATCAAATAAGATAAAAATTCTATAAAAACAGTAGAATCAATAATAGGTTACCTAGCAATAGCAGCTACTTACCAAAAAATGGGAATCACATGAATCTGATACTTAGATGTATTACCGGTTGAAAGAAGACCAGATTTTCTCCTGGAGGAAAATTTTCTTTCAAAATATATTCTTCAAGACAGGACTAAACTGACAATTGACACTGACTTTGGAAAAGTGTCACGTTGGATAGAAAGAATAATGCAACCATTACGCTTCGCTCCTGACATAGAGCAAGCAACAAAAGTGCAGCGGGCTGCCAAATTGGTGCGATTTGCCTCTGTAGCGAATATATTTGGCTGATATTACATTTGCACTCGCTAACCTAATTTGCTGCCATAACCCGTAACACTCTGCCATGCCCCCTTCCCAACTCTCCCCTTCCGCACTTCGGAATTATTGATACAGTAGTTTTTTTTTATTTAACTTAATCGTAATAAATAGCTTAAAAGATGTTAGTAGTACTAACAGAGGAAAAGACTGTAGACCGTGCTCTAATTCTCCTCATTCTTAGAATTTATCATGTCCATATATTTATCTGGCTACCTACCTATCTCAAAATAAGTTTTATTAAAGGTATTAAGATAAATCTTCTCCTTGTCGCAATGAAAGTTAGAGCTCCGCTACCATTACCTACTATCGTTACTAAAAGTTGTAAAATATATGTACCACGCTCACACGATACTAACAACTCTTCTCTTACACATACTCGAATACAAATACTTTACACTAATTCACTTTATCATTAACTGATGGACAGACGAGTGAAGTGCCCTGACCTCTAGTGTTTATATGACAAAGAATTAAGAATCTACTTAACTGTTTTACCAACCACAATTATATTGAAACGTAATCCCAAGAAATTAAATAAATAAAAAAGGTAATTTAAGTTTGAAATAATGAGACGAGTTTAGAGTAGTTGTTAATTAAGTTCGTTTGATATCGCGATTCCCTTTTGATTTCATTACAAATAGATTAGTTTGCGTTCAACTTTATCTACATTAGAGTATACTTTGATCATTATAATAAGTACAGAATTTATACATATATCATTTACAGATCATCATTTAATATCATGGACGTATGTATATATTATTGTAACATTATAGAACTGATTTAATATGATAATAACAGGTTTGATAGGTGCGGATTGATTGAACACACAATACCTGGACAGTGGACACGTCTGCTTTGGTCTACGACTCACGCTCATCTGGCGTCTCATCGTATTACCCTTACAGTTAATTTATAGTACCCGACAACTAACAATCAGTGTTAACTATTCGTGTTTGAGTCTGTATGTGTCAAAGTCAAAATCATAATTTTTTATTCAATATTGGAATATACATTCTCTTATTGGACGTCGGAATCTACCACCCTTTCGCAAATGACCTAACCCAGACCCGAGAAGAATGGGCGCAAGAAACTTAGCGGGACTATTTCTTTTGGATACTTTACTTTTTATCTTTGTTTTTTTATTAATGCCAATTTTTATAACAAATATATTTTATAAATTGAGAAAGCCTGAAGCGAACGCACCATTCCTAAGGCGTGACATCTTCCAAAAAAACTTTAATGTTATGATAGCCTTTGTCACACAAACGTTTTTTAACTAACTTTTTAAATTTTCCTATAGAACAATTTTGAACGTTTTCTGGGATCCTGTTGTAAAAGCATACACATCGCTCAACAAAAGAATTACTAATTCTACTCAATCGAGTAGTAGGAATAACAAGTTTGTGTTTGTTCCTAGTATTGATGTCATGCAAGTCATTATTTCTAATAAAATCATGTTGTTGGTATCGTATGAACGTGATAACAAAAGCTATAAATTTATTATTAACGGTTGTCTTCCTTTAGTATATTCTAAAGTTTGTATCTTGTTGTGATTATAGTCTTATAAAATACTAAAAAGATTTTAGCCTTAAAAAATAAATTGATATAATAAGTAATCAGATCTTTTAAGCTGAGATAGTATATCTGTTGGTTCGTAGATAATGTTCCTGTTGAAGCATAAAATAAAATATTTAAAAACTTTAATACAAAAATATAATATGTTTGCATAAAAATAAAACGAAAAACAACAGCCCGCATGTTCCAGCGCAAATTAAAACTTATCTCTTTTATCGCTTCGGCTCAGCTCAGCTCATTTGAGGGTAACATCAGCATTTTCTAGTTTTAAGAATTACTTATTCATCTAATGCTGTTTAAAAATTAAGCCAGCCAACATTCTGTACTCTAATGATAAATACTAACGATACGATATATACAATAATGTTTGTTATGACCTTCCAAGGTCCAAACTGTTTCTACATCAAAATCCATGGAAACTGGATTTGTTTTATTTCATCATTACAACCTGTTTATGGCCCACTACTAAGCCGTGTCTGTTCCTCGGAATGAGGAGGGGATTGGACAATAATCCACCACGCTGGCCCAATGAGGGTTGGCAGACTTTACACACCGATAGAGAACATGGAGAACTCTCAGGAGAGCAGGTCTCCTCACGATGTTTTCCTTCAACGTTGTAGCAAGTGATATTTATTTGCTTAAAACACACTTAGGGGATTAAACTCTGACCTCCCGAGTAGACATCAATGTCTTTACCAATTCATCTATCTTATAACTTTATATAAAATAAACGGTTTTTAATAGAATAACTATTAAGAACATAGGAAAATTATTATTAATGAAAAAATAAAATAACAGAAAAAGCTTTTCCCATACAAAGTGTTCATGGGTTTCGTAACTGTCAAACATATCAATTTCAAACATGTCAACTGTCAATCATAAATGTAGTCTGTAACACGACACTCATTGCCTATTCAGTCGGCTAGTGAGAGTTATACAAGGCTATAATGATACTAGTTTTTAGGATAAGCTATGACTGTTCGATCCTTGCCTAGGATGGGGGTAGGTTGCCACTGATTTTCTTACTACCCGAAGAAACTGGTGCGAGGCGAATTAAAGACGCCTGCTGACGTCCCCGCGCAGAAGCTTGAGAACCCCCGTGGAGAGTAAACACGCAACTACGTCTAGCTTCAAATGTCCGTGACGCTAATAGCTGTGGCCCTGGACGTTCCAGGAAGACCTCTTTATAAATATCTAATTGCATTAAAACTGACCCCTCTAAACAGTGCCGTGCACTGAGCTCTTCCTCATCGCATCGTCAGAAGATGGAAAAGAGGTTAGTGGTAAATTTGTCTCATTTTAGTGCAAGGCAACCGTTATACACGCCACAATGACATTTCAGAAAACTAAAGTTTACAAATTCTCCCACTAGCTCAAATACTTATAAACTGTGTCCCATTATATAGACACAGCTTGACAAGTAACTTAATTAAGTGAATGTTACATATCATACTAAATTGTTATCCTTATTAAATATCACGTGAGTTGTTAACTTTATTTCTTTAGTAAATTGTAATGTATTCAAGCAGAAAAAGTGAGTGTTACAAGCAAAGAGCTTGACGTCCCAATATGACCTAGAGACACTATAACCTACGCAGACCTTTAAGACCTTCTATTATTGAAATCTAGTGTAGTATAATTATTACAAGTTCAATATCAGTTAATAAGGGTGTGTAGAGGAGTGTATCAGTGGGGAGCAGGAGCAGGAACAGGAACACGCTCTAACAAAAGAGTAATGGGTTCGGTTATTGGCACCATGTGCACCAATTTGGCTTTATGACTGTCTGTAGCAGTTTGTTAAGCTGAGGGTCATTCCAGTGTATTGGATGTTTCATAAGAATCTCTGCCAATTACTATAAATTAGCTTTACGATGCGGGATTTAATGAATTTTGAGCACATGGGGATACAGTACGGGACATTGCATACAGATGCAAAATATATTTAGTAACAATAATTAGCTATATGGATTGCTTTTCAAGACAGAGTTACCAACTTAAACTCAATATTTTTTTTTATTTTTGATTCCCTCGTGAATCTCCAGTAATCAAAATATTTGGTCGTATGATTTGATTGCGTTTAGTTCCAACAGGACATGCGTTTTTGATATTAATTTCAACTCGATAAATCTACGCGTTCCTTAGTAAAGGATAGATTTTGGAAACAGATAGATAGACGGATAATGAAATAAATGAAATAATCTGATAGTTTTTATTCCTTCACCTAAAACCCCATCTCCAACATCGATATTAGAATTTAATGAACCATTAAAGTCTATAAACTAAGGTGATAACTAAATTAGATAGATTGAAAGGAGCTTAATAGGTTTACGTAGCCGACACCGACGCCTGTGCCACCTGCGCAGTGTGCCCCGCTCCTACACCACCACCTGCGCCTGACACCTGACACCTGACACTGAGACCTGACACCGTTGATGGAACGACCTTAATTGTCTCTGTATACTCTTGTATTTAAGAGATAAAAAATTAAGCTCGCAGTTATTTTTCACTGTAAAAAGTGAGATCTACAATCAAATTTTAATAAATCATTTCTCTTTATTCACGTTTTTTTATCTACATGGGACTGATACCGCGCAGTAACACGAACAAGACAATAATAATATACACTTAAAACGGAACACCGACTAACCAATATAAAACACTTTCTCCAACCTTAGTAAAAATACCCAGCATCACAGCCAAATATATAATAATAATGGTCACTAGGCGAGCTCCTTTTGACAACTGGCTGGCAAGTCTATTGGAACAGAGGTTATCTACAGTCTTGGAATAAAATAGAAAATACTATCCGCGAATATAAAGTTGTTAACGGTGTTGCTAACTTTAGCAACGATATAGTATTCTACATTATACATCGGGACTTGAAAAGGTAAACTATAGCCTATTTTAAACCGAAACAGTTTATTGATAGTCGCAATCAATTTCCAGCTGACGCAACGATAGGGAATAAAGTCGAAGCACTTTACATACCCCCACCACGGCTGCCCACTGCCCCACTGCCCCACAGCCCACAGCCCCACCGGCAGCGCTGAAAGGATTCAGGTGTTCCATCAACGGATGATACATAGGTGAAACACTTTTTAACTATTTCATCGTTTGTCAGCTTTCGAAATAAATACGGCTAGATAATCCTAACGTGTTGCGTCGTAAATTAAGTTTTTGGACAATTATTACTTTTCTAAAAATAAATAAAATCCTTAAGTATATGGGTTGGAACTCATATAAAAAAATTACGCATTTTTAAAAACTTATAATCTCAATTAGAACCATTTTATACTATACTAGAAGTTCAAAATTTCAGTTCACAGTATATAATTTTTTTATAGATTGTAAGATGGTCGAACTGAATATAGAAGCTTTTTCACTTAGACTACTTTTTAAATAGACCACAAAAGAGGACTACACAATATTGTGATTAGTCTAAACAGCTGTTTCATATACAAATATTAAGAGGGTAACAGCTATGCATGCAAATGACATGGTTTACTGATTGATTTACACATGAACAGACTGCACAACTTTATATATACTTTGCTAGTATTACTTTTGATGTACTATGGTTGGTAGTTTCTAGTTGGCCTTATAGACAAGTAAACTCATAGAGAATATTGTCTATGGTGTAGTGTAGTGTCCATTACAGATGTTCGCGTAACTCGTTTTGCTTCAAATCATATTTTTATTATTTATTCTTTACTCTTCATAAGAGCTTATAACTTATTATTCCAGCCCAGCAGAAGCAGCCTTCAAAATCATCCTCAACTTGGAGACGTGTACTACAAGTAATTGAATTTCATGATGCTGAACACTCACTTATCGAAAACATACGCCATCTACATTTGAATTTAAAAAAAACTCGAACGAATGGAGCGCCGCGCGTCTTATTCCGCTGCTTTGAGGAGATGTCTAGTTCCTACGGATCAAAGATCAAAACTCTCTAAAATTAATTATTTATAAAGTTAATTGGAATTTTAAATAAAAAATTATTGAAACATACAATGTTGTGGATAAAAATTACTTTACACGTTTGAAAAGTTATCTAAAAACTTATACTATATATTAAAGCGTAAAAGAAAATAATAATAAACGATTTAGACTAGGATTACCATCACACTCACGAAATCCTTTACGATGATGTCCATGCAGGATGATGTCACAGCAGTGGTAGCCCAGTGGCTAAGACATTGATGTCTTACTCGGGAGGTCTGAGTTCGATCCTGGGCACACACCTCTGACTTTGAGTTATGTGTGTTTTAAGCAATTAAATATAAACATCTGCACTGCTAAGAGTTCTCCATGTTCTCAAAGGTGTGTGAAGTCTGCCAACCCGCACTGGGCCAGCGTGGTGGACTATGGTCTAACCCCCTCCTCACTCTGAGGAGGAGACCCGGCTCAGCAATGGGCCACTAATCGATTATGATGATGAAATTTAAATGCAGTAGTTATATTATTAGAAAAGTAAGTAAAAACTAACTAAAGTTATTAAAAAGAATTGCTGCTCTTACATTCAGCCCAGCAAGCAAGACCCGCTCCATCATCTGCTCTCACTCGTCTTACACTTTGAAAGTGTAAGCATCGTGTGAACAAGTAAGACTACTTGAGTGGAGTGCATCAACATCTAAATCCTTGCAAGTACTCTTACTCTTATATAAAACATTGTTAGCAGCGAGACCTGAGAGGTATCTATAGATCCCGCGCATTGTTGTTCCCTCATTTCTATTGAAAACAACACAAAAGAGTTTAATCAAAGCGATTCCGAACATTTGTATCGAAATCACGCTGGCAACATTTGCTTATTGAATTTGCTTGTTAAAATAATGAAATGAGGTGCTCAGGTCGAGTGAGTGAGTGAGGGGCTGGATCTCATAAACAAGAGCCCTGAACGTGTAATTGCGGCGAATTGAAGTAACCTCTTCATAGAGTGGAACCATTCAGAACAATTAGCTGGCGCGCTTGGATCGTGAATAATATTTTAAAATACTCTGGATTCTTAAAACTGCAGTTTAAACTCTCTTGCACTAGTGAACACATTTTGGATTGCATCAAGAAATCATCGAGATTCTTTGACTAGTTGACTGCTTCATAGACGATTAGACGTTAGAAAAGAAGAAGAATTGCTAGACAGACTGCTAATAGAGATCCCTAAAAGACTTGATTCGGAACCTTGATCATAATTTAGGATATCTACAGATTCGTTTCAGAGAGTATTTGTATTTGTAAAGGCCTGCGGTGAATAGTTTGGGGAACTATTTGACAATATAGTAGGTACATATATTCCCAAAATTTCAATTACTCACACACTCAATCTCAGTATTGATTTAAATTTAGGCGAAACGTTGTGTTGTGTACGCAATACGAGTACACATGGATGTGGGAAATCATATTTACTTTATAAGTTATCGTGAGGCTGGAGGCTGTACCTTTGGCTCTGTGGGTAGGTAGAGTCGTCATTATAATTTTGAATATTTCATTATGAAACAAGGTTTAATCCTAGAGCGTGTTGAAACAAGTTGTAATTATAAATTATGAAGGGATCAACTTGTTTGTTAACACGGAATATTTTGTCTGGGTGAGCTGGAATAGATAAGTAGATGATTTAAATATTATATATCTTTCCATGATTTTTCAAAAATAAAAATGTTGGTATAACAACTGAGTTAGTACGTTAGCTAATAAACGGAGATGGCAAAGCTAGTTTAGAGAAAGATATCTTCATCTATTAACATGAAATTATGCACAAAACTTTTTTGAAAATGAATAAACACCAATAACCTATTTTATTATTTTATTAATTTGCTTCTTCTAGTTACACTTTATTTACACAAGGACCAATCGACTAGTCTGACATATTGTGACCTTGTATAGGACTCGTAATTCTTATATAATAATAACAGCTTGTAATTATATTTGGGTCCATTAAGATAACAAACCGTCGCAAAAATACATTTTTTAAGTTTATCACTGTAGTGAATGATTTATAAAGCTCGTTAAATAAATCAGTGCATGCACTTGGCAAATAATCAAGTCGTCGCTGCCGAGCCAGAACCATATCCAGAGCCAGGACCAGCACCGGCACCAGAACCAGGACCGCGGCCGCTCTGTTCGAGACAGTTACAAATTGCATTCAAATGATTTACTTTAAAATTAATATATAAACTATTTAAGCATTGTTTCTGTGCTTCACTAGATCCTTCCTAATTTCTTGTGTGTGTGTGTGTGTGTGTGTGTGTTTGAATTGTTATCCATATAGTTAATATTCAAAATTGGACCTATAGATGGCGCTGCTCATATTCTTGACATAATCTAATGATGTTATTTGATTGTTGAGCACACTTGTGTTGGTATACATCTTACAGGAGACTCAGGAGATATCAGTGACTGAACGATTCTGTCGACAATAACACGCACAAGACAATAAAAATATGCCGTTACAACGGAACACCGAGTAACTAATATGAAAACTTACTTCAAACCTTAGTAATGGAGACCCAGCATCAGGACCACCACTACACAGCCCTAATAGTCACGAGCGAGTGAACTGCGTTTTACTATCTATCGGAACAGAAGTTATATACAGCCTTGGAATAAAATGAAAGGTACTACCAGCAGGTGTAGTTTCGAAAAGTCCATACCGCTTTATTCTTTGGAGTATCGTATACTTAGGTATTTTGGCCCGCTGTTAAATTTTATTATTACCTGACTACGGCGAAGCCAAAAGGAAGGGTTATGATTTTGGCAGTCTATGTATGTATGTATGTCTCTATGTATGTATGTATGTTTGTATGTTCCACTCTAGCGCCTAAATTACTGAACCGATTTTCATGAATGAGGTGTCAATAGATTCGTAATCGTGGCGCGGGTGGATTGGCTTTAAAAATTTTAATTTTTTTTTTTATACCTCAGATTATAGCCAAGAAAAAAAAATAAACGGAGATAATTATCACGTATTTGGTATCAAAAGAAAGGTCTTGGCGAGCACATTACAAATATTTATATATCATATTGATTATATGTATATATATGTTCAAAATCCAGTCGTTTAGTCCGCGCGGTCTTATCGTTGCAGTTATTCACTCTTATAAGCGAATAAAAACCAACATTACGGTTCAATATGAGAATATAAAGGTTATCTCGATCGATCAGGAAACGGAAAACTTTTAAATAAAAAAATAAAGTTTAAAAACTATAACCCGACTACGTAGAAAAGTGGTCTAAAAAGGATGAAACAAGAAAATAATTCAGACAGTAACCAAGAAATGCATCGGTATAAAAATGGTCAAGTTAGAACCGTGGTCGCACCATTTTTTTACGTAGTCGGGTTATAGTTTTTAAACTTTATTTTTTTTCAAGGTCAAAACTCGGAAAAATTGCCAAAAAAAACTGATTTTTCATAGGTTTTTCTACGCTATCTCAGAACATATTGGTCTTGGAGAAAAATGCTCCTCACAAAAGTTGTAGATTATAAAGAAATGTTCACACGTGAAACACGTTTTATGTCCCATATATTTTTTGTCAAAAACAATTTTTTTCGAGAAAAGTGCGAAAAACGGCATTCACCACGGGAAAGTGTCGGGTTAGATCACAATACGAGTCACCTGAATCTGGTATAACTTTGTGGGAAAAATTGTGATATTGCTGTAAAAAATAAAACAAATATACAAAGATAGGTTAGTTTAGGCTTCCTGTAACCCACCCAGAAATAGGAGCAGGTAGGTTAGGTTAGGTTTAAGCCACCCAGAAGTAAGAGCCCCGTAGACCGTAGACTGACCCCTGCTCTATCTTAAAATATCACCGATTTGGTTATGCATCTTCAAAATGTATGTTTTATTTTTATTAACTTTCAATTTTTTAATTTTTTCCCCATTTGTTTATTTTTTGCGATTCTATGAAAAAACTTGAGGAAGAAAACAAACTAAACGGACGGAATAACAAATTTTAATATCGGCGATGAATAGTGTGAGTGAATATATAGTTATCAACGGCATTGCTGACTTTAATACAAATTTCTTAAAACATTATGTATAAATATTATTCTTTGATAACAAATAAAGTTCTGCAATGTATCTTTAGTTATAATTTTGGTAGAATTAATTTTGATTACGTTTTTGTTTCTAAAGTTCCGCTACTCTTACAATTGTCACATAGCGGACATTTGTCGAATAAAATGATACTACAACTTGTAGTAATCAGGACAGGAGTAGACGGTAGTCTGATAAATACACCAATTATAGCAAACGAATAATTGTTATATTTTCTAGGAAGTCTGTAAATAATCCCAATTAGCACACAGTATCTGAAGCCGTAAGTTACGAGACGGGTATCGGTAGTGTGCAGGGTGCGGTAGGGCGCGGTAGGGTGCGGTCGGGTGAGATTGGGTGCAGTAGGGTGCGGAGTAAATCTGTCCGTTGTTTACGATCGCCCCTCATTACAGTTCGATTCAATCTACCACTTTCAGTAATCACGGGGGTTTACTGCGAGTATACAACGATGGTGTCAATAAAGTACGGTTAAGTTTATTTCGACGGGTCCTACGTGTACTGATGCAACTAACAAAATACCTAAAACTGTATATTTTACATCAATAGCTTTAAAATAACTGAAATATTATACCCTGCAAATTTAGTTTAAAAAAATACCTTGTTACTTCTTCAAAGATACCAACTAATAATTTGTGACGGAATTTTCAACCACACAACTGTCATCACTGGTGAAAGTCGCTCTCCTGTAAAATACTTTCCGCACATATTAATTACAATTTCCATGATATTCACATATTTATATAAGTATACTGCATAAATGTAATTGAATCAGGTATCGGTATCGGGTAGGCGGTATCGCCTAAACATAACCCTACCCACAGTTAGGCAGGATCTGAGCAATTCAGCAAATGAGAAGCTCAAGTACTTGCCTTTTTACTAAGCTAAATAATTCTATTTATATTATTTATTCCTTTTAGCCCTATATAAATTGAATTGTAAAAGGAATATCTTTTAATAAAAGTAGGGTAATATCTACAATATAATTTACTAAGTTGGTATTAGAATAAATTCGGTCAAGTGCGAGCCGAAATCGTGCTCCGAGGGACAATCTGGGTTTAGGAATAAACTTAATTTTGTCGTTGGAAAACTTCGTCTTCATATATCGTCATATGGTATGTTTACTAGATCAATTGCGACTGATGTTATGACAGTAAATAGTATAGTTATTCATCAACCCTCTTCATAGTCTTTAGCCCCTTAATGGACCTCATTCCTGAACCAGCCAAGTTGGTCTAGAAATATAAATAAATATTAATTTGTGCAGTCTGAAACACTAACTAGGACATTCCGCGTAAGACCATATTCTCAACAATTCAGTAATTTCCTGAGGGACTCATTAAATAACGAATATAGCTACTCGTTCTCATTCCAGGTCACTAGCTGCAACAGACAAAATTTAATTAAAATATCTAACAGCTACATGGAGCTAAGAGTGTCAGTTGAATTAAAATAATTTTGGGTAATTTATACTCCCAAAATATCCATATTCCAAAAAATTTTCTCAAATTCCAATTCTCTTTTTACTAAAATATTTAAAAAAATGGTAAGACCTTTCAAATTCGAGGAGACCTAAATCATTGTAAATAAAAGTGTTAGCAACACTGTTAATAAATTAGTAGTAGCGGGTAGATCATTTTGATATTATTTCAAGTATACCGACGTAGAGTCAATATATAACCCTTAGTGCGATAGATAGTCTCAGTCTCTCTGGTGTTTTCGTGCAGTGAACATGGAATTTATAGTGTCGTGATTAAGGTCACCCTTCTTGAGGTCCACGTAAGTTTACGTTATTATCTATTGTAGTTAGCGAGGTCAAGTGTACTTCTAGATTATATTTTTTGTACCTCGGCGAACCGAAATTTAAAAATATTTTTTTTTTACTTCAATGTCCTTCTTCCTACTATATTTTAGCGTTATTTGTAGTCAAACTAAGTTACAATATGAATTTTGGTGTTGGATTAGATTTAGACGTTTTGGACTAATGCAACTCTTAACTCTTAATCCTAAACATTATTTTGCCTTATTTTAATTTTCGTGTACATGTAAAGACAATGACTAAAGCTAACAAATCTTATCGATCGAGTTGATCGCGTAACCATTGTTAGGTTAAACTAAGTCAGTGTTGACAAATTCTAGAGGAAGTTATACCTGGCAATCTGTCAGTACGGAAACGAGGGCACCGGAGTGGGTGAGGGTGAGGGTGTGGGGGGTGCAGCGGGGGCTAGCTCTGATTTACCGGACACCTACCGGAATGTAGTCGCTGCCACTGGTAGATGCATTTCCGTATGCTTTGAGAGACTGTGTGGAGAACTAGTTTATGGGTTAGAATTTTGGTCCCTGCTACATATATATATATATCTCGGAGTTTTTATGGTGAGAAGGAAGAGGAAAGGGAGAATATTAAAGAATACTGCAAGGGGTTATGATAATGGATGGATTTGTAGATACTACTACTGAACCGATAAATAATCAAAAATGATGATCTCTTATAACTATGAAAGAAACCCAAGCAGTGCCTTGGACTTGTGATCAAGGTGTAGGCTCAAAGACGTATTTTGACAGAATTCCAACAATCGCCACCACTGCTTAGTCTTACTATCTAAACCCAAGGAAAGGTTAACCCAAGCCTAACTAACGCGCCAACATATTAGATATATAAAATATTTGGTTATCCTGCCATCTGTTAACAGTGAGTTCTGGTCCTTATCTCCCGGGTACATCATCATCATTAATTTTTAGTTACAAAGCTATATCTCATATCCTGAAGAGATGAAAGTGACAAATAATCTAACCTAACTCACGTTCATAGGCGTTTAACCCGACAAAGAAGTATTAACTGCAACTATGGTAGTAGTTTTACAGTCGAATCAAAATATGTAATCCAAAACTAAACATTTTTATTCTCCATTGAATTCCTAAAGTGTATAAAGCCCTTTTAAAACAATGAATAAGGGCATATGTACGTTCATCCCTCAGAGTACTGCGCATATACAATAGTAATACATTCAGTGCTGGAATGTTTAATCTTGTTTCTTAGCATAATTACATTAGCACAATGCTGTGTCTGTGTGTGTGTGTGTGTGAGCACTAACCCTCCACGGCAATAAATCAATTGGTGAAGCTCGCCAATGAATTGGAAGTACAAACATTAACATAAACTGATTTTACTCTTACAACTTCTAGTTTCGGCTATTTACTTTGTTTTTTTATTATTGCTATTTGGTTTACAAACTCAATTCTTGTATAAGCAATTGATGGATTAAAGACATTAGAGCAATTAGAAAGGTTCAATCCCCACAACCTTGGGAATCCAATACCCTAATCGCAGAGCTACTTCCACTAAAAGGTATGCTAAAATATTTTTATACATATACTATTTTACAATCTTTATAAAACTAATAAAAAAGGCACTAAGAAACTATAAAACATTTTTTTTTTCGTTGATTAATTTTAGAACAGAAATAGAAATTCTCACCTTCCCTAGGATTTAGCCGAGGCGCCCACTAGTCGGCTACACACAAGTACAGCACACTCCAGGTGCCTTTTGACATGCTAATGAGACCCGCACACTGTTCCTATATTACACGCTTCTCTGACTACATTTAGACAATTACGTTAGACTTATTGATGGTAATTAACTAAATATAGGACGTCAACCATTTAAATTGCGTTAATAAAAAAATGTAATGTATTGTCTGAAAATTATGTTATTACAAGTCAACACGTCTTTGCCCGGACGCAATTGCCACGTGTATTTAGGTTTAATTTGTATTCTTAATCATTTTAGTTCAATCAAGTTTAGTTTGTATTCTTAATCATTTCCTACGTTTTTATTATATTATTAGTTAGAATAATTAAGATGGATAACCTTTAGGGCCTAAATAATTTAAAAAGTGTGAACTACTCTCATTTACAAACCAACCCTCTCCCTTAACTACGGTTACACTAACACACTCACTCACGCACTCTAATATTTATTAAAAATTTAGATTTATATGGCTGACAAAGAAAATTTTATACCACAGATTCTGTTTCTTTAAGGGATATTACCTGTTAGTATGCAATATTACATTGAAATAGATCTAACTAGATAAAAAGTAGCTTAGATACTTATTCCCGCATGTACAAACACACATTTATAATATTCCGGACAGATTACCCGTATGTTAGGTTTACATATAATTCGTAAAAGTTTCCATTTGTGTACGTTTGATAACAACAACGTCACGACCCTCGTCTAACGTGGCACAGTACCGTCTCCTGACATCCCCCCGCTCACTGTTGCTCGTACAATAATCAACAACACAGAACACACTGATTTACATTTCACTCTGGACAATTGTATTTACAAAGCTTTCATATATTTTAGAAGTATAGCATCGAGAGAATTCCATATCAACACGACTCTATCTCTACATATATAAATAATAGTTTAAAAAAACTAAAAACACGCTTTTTATTATAGAAAACCAAACTAAAAAATAGAAAATAAATTTTAATAAATTTAAAATAAGAATAGTGTTAAAAATTTCAATAAATATAAATTAATAATAGTGTAAATAAAAAAAATGTATTTTATTTAAAAAACGCGTGGGGTGCTTGGTGTCAATAGTTATAAATATTTTATTGACAGATATGAGTAGAGTGATTATCATTTTGATAATATCTTAAAAAGCACCCCACGCTTTTTTTTAAATAAAATACATTTTTTTTTATTTACACTATTATTAATTTATATTTATTGAAATTTATTTTCTATTTTTTAGTTTGGTTTTCTATAATAAAAAGCGTGTTTTTAGTTTTTTTAAACTATTATTTATTTTTTACTTTTTAGTTTAATTTATTTATAAAAGCGTGATTTTTTTTTAGTTTTTTTTTAAACTAAAAAAAATCACGCTTGAGAAACGGCTACCAGAACCAAGGAAGGCCGCAGGCGCGCAAATTACCCACGGAGAGTTACATACTGACATACTGACATACAAGTGAAGCTAATATAAAGCGTGTAAAAAGACCACTCTCTTTGTATTTGAAAGTTTCCTCATATTATATCTATATGTTTTACGATCGTAAATATATCAAAAAACTAAAATAAATTTCGCTGGAGATTTTATGTCCACTTTTAACAACATAACTGTGTGTTAAAAACTTATGTTACTCATAGATAATTACAGCACATATTTAATCCCACCAAAAATATTTCATGTAAAATGTTGCCAATACCTGAAGAAATGTTACCATATACCTACCTCGCACTGTCAAAAAGTGATCAGATCCCATATAGAGCCAAGCTGCTAACTCTACACGCCCTTCTACCTACCTCTACATGCCCTCACTTCACACACTTCGGTTTCGGTCGTTGGTTTACTGTCTATAATAAGTGATAGATTAGGAAGATACAAATTTCAACTATCATAGGACTTGTTCATCATTTTGACAAAACACTATTGACATTATTATATCCCGAGAATTTTGTTTATCTGGTATAATTCAAACCGATAAAGGTACTAGTGCCCTTGCGCTGCGCTTGGCACATCTTAGCGGGGGCACTACCAGGCCCCAGATTTTCAATAATATATATCAGTAAGTATCATAAAAACTTTCCTATCTTTTAAGCTGGACCAAATTACACGCAGTGTGAATTGGATCTTGATCAGTTAAATAGTGTCGTAGTTAGATGTAGCTATCTTAATACTAAAGTGAACATTGAATGAATTAAAATTATTATCAAATAGATGTCCATAACAAAAACGATATTTTAATAGACTCTATAAAATAATAAAGTGGTTTAAATATGAAAAATATATAATTGTAGAGCGGTTCAGCTATTTCAATAATTACACTAAATAACACTCATTACGTTTTGTGCCGAAATTGTGTGGAAATGTTTTATGTTAAATACATAAGTCTCTTTGAATAGAATATAGAGAATTCATTACTCAACCACCCGTTGACCTATAATGCTATGGACTTACAGAAATAAACTGGTATAGTAAAGTGGGAACAAATTGTTGTGTAGCATATTTTTGGTAGTAGATTATTGATTAATCATTCTAAAGTATTCTCGTGTCAAAAATAATTCACGCTAAAACTACTGATCTGATTTAAATGAAATTTGTTGTCCAGATAGTCTACAGCCTGAGAAAGGACAGAGACTACTTTTTAATGCGAAAAAAGGGAAATAAGGGATTGAAAGGGGAGGATATTGTATGGAAGTATCAACATTTTTAGAGTTAGAAGCTTGAAACTTATTTTTTATACTATTGATTCGATATAAATAAATATGACATTCAAAGTTTGTAAACGTTTTACCCTCAAGGGTATATTATAACAATAGGGAAAGAAACTATTCCACGCGGATGAAGTCGCGGGCAGAGCTAGTATTAAATACTTTAATTAAATTAAAAATAATACTACTGTTCACATATATAATATTCGTACAAAGACCCGTAGTCTATTACAATTATTTTAATTGGTAAATGTTGAAATATTTATCTAAAACATTTAGCGTCGAATAACCGACAGGCGTCGTAACAATAAACGCTAAAGATATCTTTTAGTTAAATACAAGTTTATTCATGAAGTTAATTACAATTGTAGTAATTAAGTGAAACGTACGACACTAACGTAACGGAGGAAAATACACCTTGAAAATATAATTTACTTGGAAATTCTGTAATTTACTTGAGTAACCTTTGCCGGCAGCGAGGTCGCCACTACTCACTATACTTTATATAATATCACCACTTGGTGATACTAGACTTTATGAGTTATACTGCACAGACGACTAGCTTCACAATGGAGTTCCAACATTACGACACCACATCACTCGTACAGCCACGATCGTCACCTGGCGAGCTCCGTTTGTCTACTGACACAAATATATTCACGGGTAATACTTTTATTTTGTTCAAAGATATATGTCGGAGAATAGTAAAAGATTATCGAAAAATCGAATCGTTATCGCTGTCTATGGCGTTGGAGTAGGGTGGTAGTCACTTCCGTTGTTTTGACAGTCTCGACCCTCGACCCTTTATATGCCATCGACAGTCTGACTGAAGTCTTAGTCGTGCGCGGTCTATCAAGAAGTGAAGTAGTCTCTGAATAGTGTTGTGTTGTGCAGTGAGTGTTAGTGCTAGGAGTTCTGTCCGATCAATGTCACGTGAGAACTTTACAGTCTAGTTCCCACGTCTCTTGTTAGGTTAGGTTTATGTGTGTTTAACGTTAGATTTAAACAGAGAGCCTGACCAGTGAAGGCGAGTGTCTCGATCGAATAAAGGCAGTCCTTAAGCATACACCTTGGTCACAAGTCCAAGGCACTGCTTAGGTTTCTCTCGTTATTGTTAGAGATCATATTTGATCAATTATCGGTTCAATAGGAGTATCAACGTTGCGTTTACCCAATATTCCATTCAATACCATCCCCCCTATTAGTTTTTCCAATATTTCCCTCTCCTCCTTCCCATCATTAAAATCCCCGACATATATATATTATATACACGTGATGACCATTATGACTGTGCAATGGTTTGGCATCGTGATGCTGGGTCTCCATTACTAAGTTTTGGAGTAAGTGTTTGATACTCGTTGCTCAGTTTCCACTTTAAGTGCATATTATTAAATTAAGATAGTAAAGAAAGTAGACTAAGCACACCGTAGAGTCATATTTTGAAAAGTGCCCCACTGGTGACTAGTGCAACAAAGTGAAGTCACGTGTACGAGTAGTAGTAGAGACATAATTATAAAAAGCATTTCTCCAGAACATTAGAGGTCACTCATTTAGAAAGTATGTCACAAAATTCAGCAAATATTTAGCAAGGGTCTCGGTGTCCGTCATTTAGACGCTCTGACATAATTAAATCCCACCAAAACGTTTTCATGTAAAATGTTGCCAAGACGAGACCATATACTTCGCACTGTCAACAAGTTATCAGTCACTCATTTTCATCCGTTACTTTTCAGTTATACAACATTTTTTTCTAGTAACGAAAAGGTCATGGAACATATATTAAGTAAGGTGTAAATTTTGTGAAATAGTGCTGTTCGGTGTTTGGCATAGCAAATGTTACCATTTCAAAATATCCTTCACATTGATGCTCCTACCGTCATCCCATTTATATTTTCCTACAAAATATGCGGCCGCCGCGAACACGGTCGGTCGATGCTCCTGTATTTTTTTTTTTTATGTAACTAGGTCGGCAAACAAGCGTACGGCTCACCTGATGGTAAGCGATTACCGTAGCTCATAGACGTCTGCGACACCAGAAGCATCGCAAGCGCGTTGCCGACCCTATCCCCAGTTCCCCCCAGGAGCTCTGGTCACCTTACTCACCAACAGGAACACAACACTGCTTTATAGTAGTGTTATTTAGCTGTGATCTTCTGTAAGGTCGAGGTACTACCCCCGTCGGGCTGCTCCATATTTGAGCAGGAAATTTCCTGCTGTGCCCTACCTCAGTTAAATTGCGTCCCGAAACATTATCTAAAGTGTGGTTGTGAGAGTGAAATCAACTAAAGTACATCAGCTGGGTTGAATCAAGTGAGAGACAGTAGCAGTCACAACATCTCGCTGCCCTTCGCCGCGTTACGATCAAACCAGGTAACCGCATTCCCACCACCGCCTGATTTATCCGGCACAAGTGCCCTTTTATTTTAGTTTCAAAAACATATTAGCTTATTTGCCATTAGGTAAAAAAAATAGAATGAAAAATTATCCATTCTAGTCACATTCGCCACATTAAATTTAAAAAATGAAGAAATATTGAAAAGAAAATATATATATGTCACAACAGAGAGAATTTGAATGAATGACTAAAGTGTACTCCGTCAAGAGGAAATTATGGGGGAACTAAACAACGGTAGTAGGGAGAAGTAAATCAACAAATAGGAAATATGGCGCTGGAGTTTCGATTAATCGATAATCGATTACTTGCTATCTAAAATCATCGAATATCAAAATTACGCGACAGAAGTGACTACAAGTCCTCTTTAATATTATCCTACCCGAACTATACCCCGACATATATATTCCTTAGAAAGATTTTGAAATTATTCATACGCTTTAAAAATATATTTTTAAATAATTAATTGACACTTGACTATTAATTACATCTATTAAAGTATCAGAAGACAGAATAAAAATGATATTTGTATGGAAATCCCGCGTCTATTTATCGACTACTCGACCGCATCCCTTTATCCACGTAGGGCTATATTTGTTCTAAGTGGCGATTCATGTTAATTTCCCTTTAACTGTTCTTGTAAGAATAATAACCCTTATCACCACAGGAACTCCTATATCGGGATAAATGTATCTTGTTTGTTGATTCAAGCTACAAATAAATTAATTCATTTCACTCATATCCATCCAATCAGCTATCTTTGCACCACGAACAATGCTCATTCCCACAGGAACAGTGCTTTTTTTTTGAGATAAAAAGTATCCTATTTTTAAACTCTGTTATAAAGTATTCATATACCAAATTTTATTCAATTCGGTTTAGCCGTTTAAACGTAACGTGTGCACAAACAAATAGACAAAAATTTCCAAAACTATGTTTATTTATATGTTCTATTATTTATTTCACGCGTCTTCCACTACATTTATTTTAAATCTTCAATGTACAGACACAGCATGTCTACGATTTTATTATAAGTATATAGATATACATAAATATTATTAGTTGTTAGTTGATAATTTGACACAGCGACACCTCAGCGACACCTCAGTGACACCTCAGCGACACCACGCAACACGCCCTCAGGAGTGATTGCGGATGCTTTGAATATTTATGTTGATACACTTGGAAATTAGTGGAGCCCCCAAACCACACAACACCTACCCACTACCTACTACCCACGCGACAACTATCTGAATAATGTCGCTTCATTATAATAGGCTTATACTTCATTATTACTAACATAATATCTAAGATTAAATAATTAGTTCACTTTTTAAAGTTAATAAATAAATTTTGAAAAAAATCTGTAAAGCGTTTTGTTTCCCATCTTTTACCAAATGCCTTCTGAAACATCATCTTTTTTTCAAGATTTTTTTTGCATCGTAAGTCTGGCAAGCCTTGGAGCCTGGATAATCTGAAGGGATCAGATTGATCAAAGTCAGTATGATAAGTAACTTCATAGAGTAAATATTGTCTATCATAGTACAAGTGGGAAAGTAAAAGACGATCACGTAAGTCATTAATTTTTGTGTGTTTTTGTAAACTTGCAACTAGGTTTTAAGCCCCAGGCACTGCTGAGCTTTCAGTTTAAAGTGCAAGCTACAATTTTCTGTAATATAAAAAGTAATTAGAGAGAGCAAGAAGTGAGGTGAGCTTTGAGGTGTTTGAAGGGCTTTAAGATTTATTCCGCTTCCGCCTCCCTGGACATGCGAAACAACTTAAAGAGTAAGAAACAAACAGATACAATATCTAATAACTTTTTATTTTCTCGTGCATAATCCTTTCAATATAACCTCATTCTCCTTCATTTTTTTGTGTAGCTCCAAAACCCTTCTGGTCAATATGTAAATTCATGATAAATTCTTGATACATCAGGTAGGCAAATCTTTAATTATTGGATTACTTGATGGATAGTGGTTAACATGAAAGAAGAGCAAGTTATTATTCTAAAACAAGTTAGGAACCAAGAATTTAATTGACAAACTAATGGAAGCAAGAATTTTTATTTTTTTAATTCACCATCAGATTATACTAATCGTGTCTAACAGACAGACAGACATATGAATAAAGAAGTAAGACTGAGTGAGGTGCAGAACTTTAAAAATGCATATTTTCTCTAATTAAATTTATTTTAGACAATGTTTGTTTGATTAAAACGTTTTATAAACGATTACCAAAGTTTAATACCTCGAGGCGTGTCTACAAATAGAATATTATAGTTACAGTATAAACATTCCGTTGTCGTTGTCGTTGCCGTCTGTCTTTGTATCGCTATAAGAGGCTTTGAAGTTTGTCCGTGTTGCTGAGGGCGGGCGGTCGAGGGGGGTGAGGGCGGGCGGGATGTTGGAACTCGCGAAACAAAACCGATGGATTATTTTTTGTGTTGGTGTTATTGTTTTGTTTACATTTACTGTACTATAATGAGTTCTATTTATTAAGGGGCAGATGGTCCACCTGATGGTAAGTGGCCACCGTCGCCCATGGACATAGCACATACAAGAGAGTGATTCCTGTTTGCCAATGCATTGCCATCTCGAAGATATAATGAGGAAAGGGCATGAAGAAAAGCATGCTACGGTTTCAATGGACCCTGAACGAGAACCCAGAGTTCACAAGAACCGCAGCATTAACGGGATGGGAGAGGGAAGGGTAAATCTAGCCCACATGCGGTATAATATATGCTAGGAACCCTGTTGATGTCATTTGACGAGCTAATATATTTTATAAGCTCAATTCCTAAAGTTCAACCGCAGTTGAAGGGGTTAAAAATAAGTTAATGAAGTGTTCACCATATTAAGGATTATAATTATTCCTTTTTAAAATGCATGTTACTGTTGGTTTTTGAGTATTTGCATCGTTATATTATACAAAAACCTAAGAACAAGCTATACCATTATTAAATATGTCACAGACAAAATCAAATTTAGGACGGATCATAAATTCTGTTGAAGAAGAAAAAGTTCTTAAAGAGAAAGAAAAATAGTGTCCGATATAAAAGTGCACAGGAAGCGGACGAGATCCGAACCGTATTCATTTAACTCCAACTTTGCTCAAGAGAAATAATAAATGAACAGAATTATTCTTTCTGTTCCGCCGCTTACTGCAGCTAACAAATAAAACTGAATATATCATTATGCTCCCTTTCTGTTTAACCACATACTTTATTGAATTGTCCTTCAACATTTAGATCATATCTACTAAAAATCAAACCCTTTCTTTTTCAAAACTGCAACTACTTCCTTCAGTGTTTTTGTTTTTCTCTGAAAAGGAGTCTAAGATTTTATTTTTCCCATCATTATTTGTCATATACGTATTAACTAAAGCTTTTCTTATTATAATCGATCGATCAACTATATTTTAAAATACTCATTACTTTTAAGAGAACCCCCTGATTTATTTGGATGACCTTTAAGTTTTTTAGTATTTAATGAAAAATCCTTAAAAGATATATCAGACTGAATATTGAAAATAAATTAATTATCACTTGATACCTTAGTTTCTTTAATACAGATAGACTGAAGAAGTATTCCACAAAATTTTTTTGAGGTACAGAATGCTAAATTTAACCTTGAACTGGTAATCTCCATTTTAGAAGTCAAATAGATGCATACAGAAAACTATTTCTAACAGTCCAAGAAACTTCAAAGTTCTTATATTTGTGGTCATCGGGATACGTTTGAGCTGGATTAAACTTTACATACTCCAAGTTTGGGATCTGTGGAGATTTCTCAAAGGAACTAAACTTTTCGCTTACTATCGATACACACACACACACACACACACACACACACACACACACACTGTCTGCTGTCTGCTCGCTGTCGGATATAAACGAGCTTGATTTAGTTTTCCTTTATGCTTTGTTTGCAATATTTGTCTGATACTAGCCAGACGCTGTGCTTGCCTCCATCTTATTAAAATAGAAGTCTCATAAATTCCTGCAAGTTAAACACGTAAAAAATCTGTGATTAGTAGCAGCTATAACCGATACATTTTATGACTTGTAAAAGCTACACATGGGTTCAGACGGAAGTCGAGCAGCGCCTGAGGCTTGCGACCCAGGTGCAGGATTAAAAGGCTCTACATTACATTAACACTCTCCTTCACCGCTCGACCTGACTTTAATATTACACTTATTCAGCAAAACAGCAATTACACTAAGTATCTATTCCCACTTTGACAGGTGGGGTCATAGGCCTGTGTTGCCAAGTTATTGATCAAATTACACTAATTACGTTTATCGATTTTTTATACTATGAATATTTTAATAAAACCTAACACTCGGATGATATTTCTTTTTTTCTCAAGGAACACTACGTACGTTTCACTCCAGCACCGAAGCATCCTGATACAATGTTCACTCTATAAAAGCCCATTTCAGAATATTTTATTAAACTATATTCACTACTTGCAAATATAATAATATACAGTTAGCAACACTATTTATAAATTAGTATTCGCAAATTTTGTTCCGATAGGATTGAGTTAGTACATAATAAAGTAGTGAAATTAATAGTATAGTGTTGTTTCGTGGCGTGTTGCTAGGTTATCGAGGAGAACGTAAGTAATGTAGTTTATTGTTTTAATATTTGATAGCGAGGTCGAGCGGTGCAGATGAGAGTTTACGATTATAAAAGAAGTCTTTATATATTATACCTACTCCTGGGTCTCAAGCCCCAGGTACTGGTCTGCTTCTATCTAGATTACATGTTAATATTGAGTGTTACTGCGGAGTATATATATATATCTTTTAAATAAATACTACAACTCTTACCTCGTGTCGTTTATTAAAATTGAAGCGTTAAAATCTACTCTTTTTTAAATAATTATTGAATGGTTTAAAAATGTAAACAGGTTAAATATAAATTAATTTTTACTTTTGTTAATTATAATTTAACTGCAAAGTGTCTCTACGGCCGGAACCCTAACCTCAAGTACATCTGCAACTCGACGCCGAAGCCTCGCTTCCCTTTTATAAAAGATCCCTGTGGCTTTGGTGGTTTGGTGAATGACCGAACCTTTATTTCAACTATATTCACTTTATTTACTAGTCAAACCACCTGACATCGCTGGCCTAAAACATATTTTAAACTTTGCGTTATACGTACAACAACAATTCACATTAAGTTTTCCTGAAAATCTTAAACAGAAATTTGTTAAATAATTCGCTTATCATGAAGAGCGAATGAACATAACTATTGAACATTTTGTCAAGCGATGATTGAATTATTTCCGTTTCCGTTTGTATTGTATTCTTTTCGCTGACAGTGTTAGTGTTTAAAAGTATTTGTAACCCGGAGAAAGAGAAGGAGAGGGGGTAAATTGAAAAACACTAAGATGGGGACGAATTTGAATGGGCTATTAGGTAAACGCAACGAAGATCTACTGAGCCAATAAAGGACTAAAAATTATGACCTCTTACAATTACAGCAGGAACCTAAAGTCATTTTTCAGGTTTATTCAATTGAAACACTCGCCTTCACTACCCAGGTTCTCTGTTTTAACCTAAGGCTAACTTATGCGCCGACATAATTATCGGTGATGAGATGATGGGAGGATACTTACTTTAGAATTTATGTTTGTATATTTACAGTCTGTTTACAAACAGACAGGTATACAGACGGACTGAGAAGTGATCTTTTAAGCATCTCTAATTTTATCTTGAGGTAATTGTTAAGAATGATTATTTTTACACAAGTGCAGCGAGTGCGGTTCGACTAGTGAACAATGAAACTAATTATGAGGAATATGATAGATGGCGCCACGTGCGCTTTCCGCCGCGGCGCCATATTATAAACATCAATATCGTTGTGACAAATGAGTCCCGTCGCCATCATCGTATTGCGGAAATACATTTTCTGGGATTTATATGTCACAAGTTGCTGCTTAAGATAATGGTTATGTCTCTGATATATTCAATTGGCAAAATAGACGTTTTGTAAAAATTTATGGATTTATTTTTCTCCAACACACGAAAAGCGGCTTAACGATATTTAAGAACATTTACTTAATACACTGTTGTTAACTGTTAATTGGCGATGATTGCCTGTTTATTTATTCTTGGAATAGAGATATACTATCCGCAGCTCAGCTAGTCATTTCTCCTATCTGTTCTATTGTAGTGCAAGTTATAAAGTCTATCACATTTCTGATAGAAACTGTAACCGTTATTAAGGATAATCTAAGTTGTTATTCTAATTCTTGCTATCTGAAAAGGTATTTGTGCAAAAATTTGAAGTTTATTATCACTACAAAGTATAAAACAAAGTCGCTTTCTCTGTCCCTATATCCCTATGTATGCTTAAATCTTTAAAACTACGCAACGGATTTTGATACAGTTTTTTTAAATAGATAGAGTGATTCAAGAGGAAGGTTTATATGTATAATACATATATAATATAGTAGAGAAACACTAATAATTGTAGAGGTTTCTAATGTGATGTCGTAAATAAATACATTTTTTTGCGCTTACATTGCAAACGCTGCCTGAACCCTTCGAGATAGATCAAAATAATGTACTACAGTTAAATTGCACCCGGGCGAAGCCGGGACGGGTCGACTAGTCAAATATATAATAGAGTCATTTAAATGAATGGACTGGTAACACTACATAAACCTACTTCTTCAACTTTTACAATTACATTAATAACTCCTCGCTTCCAATCTGCTACAAAACTAATAACTTTATTCATGAATAAGGCTCTCACCAGCTTCATTCAGACTTTAAGCAGAAACAGAGGAACAGAGGAACGGGGGAACGAGGGAACGGGATTAGTGCACAAAGTTAATTCAAAAGATGTTTCACGTCTTAAGAGATTGAATCATTTCACTACCGAGGATTAAATTTGTCGTTACTTTAGAACTAAGACAGGGCAACACTGCACACTGTTTACCTTCTTTTCAATATGCTTTAAGGAAATAATATTTATATAATATTTGTATTTTAAATAAATTTTGTAGACTTGTTTACAAAACTATAAAATAGAGAAAACAAGGCTTTGTTACTTTTGAGTTCTTATTAGTAACATTTTTAATAATGTTTTGGCTAGTAGTTGTTATTGGTTTGAAAATACCTCTTCTGGCCCAACATATTGTAACGACTATACATACATACAAAAGACCTTATAAATCACCCGGGACACAAGCTCCAGGCACTGTTTAACTTCTTATCTATAATATTATTAACGTTTTACACTTACACTGTATATAATGACGTCGACATACTTATAACACAGTACGAATTAAACCAACAATTTTTCTAAGAAAAAGATTCAATTCTTCTATAGTCTGTACGAACATCTCATCCATAATATAATACCTGTCGCATATTATACAGCATTTATTGATTTAAAAAGTAATACGCTCTAAATCTACATCATTTCAGAGCGAAAAACAGATAGGAAAGATTAAAACTTAGGCAGGTTGTGGTATACTATTATCTCCTGCTTAACAATACATTTGTATCGGTAAGTTACAAGTCTAGTTCTTCTAAACAAATAAAATGAATGAACGAGATAAACAGAAACAAAAATTATGTTTGAGCATTTTAGTCGTAAAGCTACGTGTCCTGACTCCTGACAGCCGATCACTGGAGCAAACACCATTAACGCCCCCGCCTCCCCCTCCTCCTCCGACGCTGACCTTTGCAAAAACTCGAGAAACATCCAGTCATGCTGTTACTTAAACTCTTAACTAGCTTACTGAATATCCTTCAGGATATTGAGTTATCAACGAAACCTAAATTGCGTTCGAAGAGCCAGACTTCATTTAGATACTAACATTTGGGTCTTGGTAAACTCGACGCTGTAATCTCGTTTCCAAAAAATATTTTATCGTGTTGCCAGATGTTACATTACATACAAGACTACTCAGTCAGGACTTATTCACTACAATATCACTCGCTAGCTGTCGCTCGCCGCCAACCCAAGCCTGCCTTATTAAAATAATTGTCATATCGTACTTGAAGCACTTCCGTGGAAAACACTTAATAAATAATCTAAAACCAAAACGAAATCCAATTCGATACTTATAAAATATAATATGTCGGGGTATAGTTGGGGTGCGATATAATGAAAACCGTGTCAGGCTATAGTTAGGGTAGGATAATAATAAAGGGGACTTGTTGTCACTTCCGTCGCGTCATTTTAATATTCGACGATTTGTGGTAACGATTATTGAATAATCGGAATACGAGCAACATCTACGGTACATACTTTATTTAACGATTTTTGATAGCTTAAAACGAGTAATCGATTATCGATTAATCGGAACGCCAGCGCTATAAGCGTTCCTATTTGTTGATTTATTCCTCCCCACTAATGGAGGGGCATTGCTACCATTGTCTAGTTCCTTTATTTTCCCCGACTGACGCAGTACACTTTAGTCTCTCGACAAGTCTCTTTGAGTGAACATCACCTGGAGTTGAAGTGTGACAAATAGTGTATCGCTATATTACGGATACAAGGATAGTTCTTACGTCTTATTTATTATGAGTCCCTACATTGCACTTAGATGTGTTAACACAACCTTAGGTCTAACCTAAGACAAACAGTGAGACCAGGCAGTGGAGGTGAGTGTCGTGATCACTTAAAGGAGCTCCTTAAGCCTACACCTTGGTCACAAGTCCAAGGCACTGCCTGGGTTCCTGTTCGAAAACTACGGAATTCTAAGATTCTGTTCATTAATTGATCAAAATCGGCTGGCTCTCTTCTGACATATATAACATACATATTATTTCGAAGTGAAGAATTTACTATAAAATCAAGCTTAGTTGTTTATTTAAATTTTAGCTTCTATAAGAAAGCTTTTATAAGAAATAAATTATCCTTTTGAGTATTTTTTTACTTCTATTTCTTAAATAAAACATAATTAATCGGTTATATATATATGACTGTCGTCAATGCTACGTTCAATACTTCAGACAATGTGATTATATAAACTTAATAGGTTTAGATGAAGTGTGAAAATGGCGACATATAAAGCAAATCTGAAGATAGTTGTAAAGTGTAAAAGTGAGCAAAATCAATCACGTCACATGTAACGTGAAAATGAGCAGCCGCGATCACGAGCGGCGCGGTGCGGCGCGGTACGGCGCGGTACGGCGCGGTACGGCGCGGTACGGCGCGGCATGGCGCGGCGCGACGCCTCTGCCAAGGCGACAAATCCTGTTTGCAAAGTTTAAATTAGCTCCGAGCGCGTTTATTGTAGGTTACCACAACAAACGTTATATTTAAACTTTCTTCCCAATTGTAAAGACAAAACTAATTTAAATGAACGCCCTCGAAACAATAACTCAAGATTTTTTGCGCCAAACTTTTGTGGAACGAATTTAAATTCAATTTCGCTAACTAGCAGAGTTTGGTGAAGTTTTTATGTAGGTTGACTCATTAAAGTACTTGAAAACCGCGAATGGGCGTACTCGGTACTCCGTACTCCCTACTCCGTACTCTCCACTACGAGCATTAAACGAAACTTTGACTCTGACATAGTTCACGTTATTATAATAGTTGTGGTGCCATTTACCAGAAGCTTTGTCTGCCTACAGATTAAAACTTATTCCGACTACCAGTTCTAAGCCTTTACAAAATTTGGTTGAAATATTAAAAACATTTTTAAAATATGTAACATTTTTCTGTGAATCCTGTCATAAGCAAAACTATGCGTTTATAGGCGACTGCTTTAGTCTTCAATAATTTGGTTAGTTCTGAGTGAATTAAAATCCAATGTGTTGTTATATTAAAGAAGTTAGGAAGGCATAGCAAGCGGTGGTAGAGTGTAGGGAGGAAATTGGGTTATATAATGAAAACGCTCAGCGACACTCGGCGACACTGCGCGACACTTGCGACTACACAATATACTCTCAACTTAGGACTGATATTATGAAACTATTCATAATTCATTTGTAACTAAACTATATTATTTTATTACGTTAAATACTTTTCAACGCTCAGGCTTCAATATAGCTGAAGGGATTGTATTGAATTGATAAACGATTAAAAGAGTGGAAGTGTGATTGTTAATATTCTAATAGTTATATTAGAAAGGTATACATTACAATACAAGTCTGTAGCGAAACATGACAAATGAGGTCAAATGTAATCGTTTCATTCAGAATATTCGTCGGAGGAGTAAGTTGTTCTATTTAAGCTATATTTGTGCCGTTTTCAAATAATAACATACTGCTTTAAGTTTCATTATTCAAGAAACATCAATTATTTGCTTTGTAGACCTCAAATTCTCGGTTGCTCAATTCATAAATCTACTAGTCAATTAATATTCATTAATATTTATTATAGCTCAAGAAATCAAATAGACTACAATTTCTATAAAGCAATTATATCTTATGTTTATTGTGGCTAATTAAATGTGTAAATTAATTTTGTTAAAATAAAACAAGTGTAGTATCAGAATCTAAAGTGAAGAAGATAAAAATTTCTGGTCAAGAAAACAGTTTAAAACTTTCTTTTGAAATATTCCTCAAAGAAAATCTCTTGATATTGTGCAACGTGAATATAATGCTGTATTGCTGAATCTTGACCTTAGGTGTTCAATGATAATTGTGATATTTGATAATGGTGTATATCGTAATTTCATTTTATTCCTTTTTTTTATGGTACCTACTTTTAAACAAATTAATCTTCATCATTTTGAGAGAATGCCAAGTGAATTAAAATGTGACAACTCCTGACCGACAAAATAAATCTAAAAGAATCATCTAAATTGGCTCATAATGAAACAAATTATGTCCGAACATCTATAAAATATTTACATAATCAAATTGAAAACCTCTTTATTTTTGAAATCTGGTAAAATATGTTACCTGATCCAAATAACCCAAATAGGCTAACTTATTCCGAGGGTTGCAACGTTTGCGCGACTCATGATGAGATAACGAAGATCAGATGACTGCGAGCATGAACCCTGGCGAGCAGCCAACGCCCCCCCCGCCCCCTGCACCCCCGACACCGCCCGCCAGCTGACCTGACTGTATAGTGTACAGTCCAGAGTCAGGGGTCAGGGTCAGGTAGCAGGTAGCTTATTTATTAAACGCTTTGAACGACTCAACGACAGCGAAACGAAAATTAGGTCGAAAACCAGCTCCGCTTCTGTTCCGAGTACAACGATGTAAATGTTTACATTATATTATTTTTAACAGAGTTAAGACAGTACTCGGAATATTGTTCAGAAACTCTCGAAGGACGTTCTTATAAGTCTCTTAAACATTCGAAGATTCAATTTATATACCACCAGGCGAACTTATCAACGTTGTTGCTAACTATAATATTTAAGTAAACAAAGCAATTAGTAAAGAAGGTATCTATTAATAATGATGCCATATACACTATAGGCGTCTGGGACCTACTACCCAGGTATAGCCCAGCATCACATACTCTCATAAAACAGTAACATAAATATTATATTTGTCGGAAACATAAAAGAAAGGAATGGAATGAATGTCCTATCATGAAAAGCTATACGGGCGCAACACGGTCAGGATATAATATAAACGTTACGATCTCTTACTATTCTGACAGTAAATATTTGTTTTGTTTAAGCCTAAGATAATACTAACATAAACCTAACCTAACACAAGGCTAACCTAACCTAACGTTGTGTTTACTTAACCACGTGGCAATTACATTGTAAGGACTTACGTGACCTTAATCGAACAGCACTATACTGCACTTGACACTAGCACTACTTAGATAATATCCACTTCTTGAGACCACAAGTAACACTGAATTCCCCTCCACAGGTGGGGCAGGCGGCAGTAATTATTATTTTACTTTATCGCCATAGATACCGATAACGATTCTATTATTCGATAATTGTTTACTCGTTTGAGAATATTGAAATGATGCGACGGAAGTGATTATTAATTTTCCAATAGCGCCATAGATAGCGATGACGATTCGATTATTCGATAACCTTTTAATCGTTCCCGACATATTATTTTTGTTGTGAGTTCATAACTTCATACATTTTGACGGCCCAGCACGGCCGCAAGCCCCAGGCGCTTTCACAGTGAATTCAATATCAACGTCAGCTGGTTTTAAACATCCTCATAAATATTTGAAGGTGGGGTGTGTGTTACCACATACACATACTCATATGAGAGTTTATTAAGAATGCGTAAAATCAATATATAAACAAGAATATCCGCGGCTGAAACCATTTAATATCTTTCGCACAACCGACCTGAGAATAAGGAATTATCGTTATTCTTAGATTAAGGCTGCGTTTCCACTAGATATGAGTAGATGACATCTCTGGTGGAAACGCAGCTTTAGTGTCAGAATCTGTTAAATATTAATATAATTTAATAAGCTTTATTAACTGAGGTAGGGCACAGCATGGAGCAGCCCGACTGGGGTAGTACCTCGACCTTACAGAAGATCACAGCTAAATAACACTACTCTAAAGCAGTGTTGTGTTCCTGTTGGTGAGTAAGGTGACCAGAGCTCCTGGGGGGAATTGGGGATAGGGTCGGCAACGCGCTTGCGATGCTTCTGGTGTTGCAGACGTCTATAGGCTACGGTAATCGCTTACCATCAGGTGAGTCGTACGCTTGTTTGCCGACCTAGTTACATAAAAAAAAAGCAATGGATTGTCGATGTAACCTTTGTGGAATGTCGTATCTTACATTAATAGTATAAGTTATTTATTCAAAATATATATCGGAGAATAGTAAAAGATTATCGAATAATCGAATCGTCATCGGCGTGGAGTAGGGTAGTTAGTAGTCACTTCCGTCTTTTTGACAGTCTCAACGCTTTATATGCCATCGGCAGTCTTAGTCTTGCGCGGTCGCTCAAGGAGTGAAGTAGTCTCTAGATAGTGTCAGTGAAAGTGTTAAGTGCAGTATTGTATTAGCGCTGGACGTGCTATCCGATTAAGGTCACGTGAGTACCTTACAACGTAGTTGCCACGTCTTGTGTTAGGTTGGGTTTATGTGAGTTTAACCTTTTGTTTAACATAGAGCCTGAGTAGTGAAGGCGAGTGTTGAAATTCTGTTAAAAGAGCCTACACCTTGGTCACAAGTCCAAGGCACTGCTTAGGTTTCTCTCGTAATTGTTAGAGATCATAATGTTTAGTAAGTTATCGGTTCAGTAGGAGTATCTACGTTGCGTTTACCCAATACTCCATTCACTATCATCACCCCCTTGTTAAAATCCGAGATATACAATAATTCCGAAACTTCTGTTGAGTATTATTAATACTAAAATGTATTGATTTTGATTGAATTTTAGCTTCAAGATTTGCACAATTGTAAAATATTAGTAGGACATTTAAATATGACTTTACTTGTGACAAAGTCGACATCGGTCGTAGTAGCTTTCAAGTAATACAAAACACTAATATGACAATTTCTGTCATCTTACTATATCGCGCTGTCCAAGCTTCCACCTCACATTTGGAATGGTAAAAATTCCGAGTGTACATCCTTAATCTCGTGATATACTGTAACTGTAACTGTAACTGTAATTTTATTCATGTTCATTGAATTTTTATGGCGAACTGTTCTGAAACATTAGATACCAATCGCGTAATCGTTTCCATGGAGGATTGCCAACGAAGTTCAAGTGCAGACCCGTCACCAGACTGCCTCACTCACTCACTCACTCACTCGGATACTCATGCAGACCGTTACCGAATGCATACGGAAATCTTTTATCTATTCATGAATACTCATACAATTATAACAAAGGTCAAATATTGGATGATAACACATCTCATTAAGTATACTTTAGTGTATGAATAAAATAACAGTGTCTGTATTGTAACATAGATTGTTTATTTGTTTAACTTAAACATACTTAACTAATGACTTTTCTATTCGTATACGAATATATTGAATCTAAAAAAGTATATGAAAAAACGAGATAAATGATAATAATACCTCTAACCTCTTTTTCCACCTTCTCCTTGCGATGCGATAAGGAAAAGCATAGAACACAGCACTGTTCAATGATGTCAGTTCTTTTAACACAATTATTCTAGAAAGGGGTCTCCCTGGAACGCTTCCTTTGCTCATGTTCACCTGCGTGGCCGTCAGCAGGCGTCTCTCCTTCGCCTCGCACCAGAAATTAATGGCAATCTACCCCCATGTTAGTCAAGGATTGAACATTATAAATCGAAAATAATTCTGGTTACATAGGCAGAACGTTGTCGTGATAAGTGCCAGGGACAAGCTATCCAGGTGCTTCAAAACATAAACAAAATAATTTATGGCTTTTATAAATTCATAATTTCAAATATTAATTATTATCATGTCTTCTTTTGATTTTTAGAATAATTTAACTTTATAATTAGTATATTATAGTGTAGTTGCATAGTTGCAGTAGCACAAGTCACGTGGTATAAATAATTGGTCGCACTACAGTGTGCTCGGTACACTATGTCCAGTGTAATGTGCAGTGAGTCACAAAGACTAAATTAAATTCCACACATCGTCCAAATCCAATGATGATATATTGATGACGCTCCCTCCCCATCCCACCCTGCATACCTACAATATTAATATGTAGATTATTAAATACTTTAGCGAATAACATCAACATCATAATATTATATTGAATACTCAGATCATAATAACCTTCATTAATTTGGTTGAAAACACATCGAGTGTAATATACTGTTAATTATGATGTTGGCAACATTTATAATTTGAATAGCATCCTGTTATTTTACTTGAATGTTCGACAACTACTAAACACAAATAAAAGAAGTGGGGATTGCAAAAATAAATACGCCGTACACCGCAAGTATTCCTAGCAGTAAATCTGAAGTCTAAAGTGTATCCCCAGGAGGATATTCTAGTCAAGCTGTCATAATGTTAGTCTACAACTATTATCTTCTTATTTTTTTTAATTAACAATACTAACCACTAAAATAATTTCATACCATTCAAGAACAAAACAGCACGTTGTCTATCACTGAGAGTCGCAATACCACAACAGGTTGTCAACAACTTATTCATTGACTTCTTTATCTTCTTCTTATTCTAATTAAATATTTTGTGTTTGAAGTCACAATTTGGCCCGGTAGATGGCGCTGCATAGCCAGTAGAATAATATGTAATTATAGTACTTTTAAATAACATAGACTAATGCGAATCAGCAGTTACAGAGGTTACTTTTTCTAAATAGACTAAAGACTCGATATTTAGTGAAAGTTTTGATACTAAAAATCATAATTTATGTAAAATAATAGTCGTTATCAAAATTGAAAGTTTAAAAATATGAGCATAAAGCCTTGCTGCAACCTCGCACAATAAATCCTATATTGTGTACCAAATATGACATTTTATGTGTTGGCATGGATTGTGTGGAGCAAGTGGAGCGGACACTGCTTTCCTCTGCGCTACAGTTTGTGACGCTTTATGTAGAGGAAAAGTGACATAAACTCGTGGCTGGAGATGTGACAAAGGCTCAGGTTGAGTGTGCGACACGACACACAGAAGTTGCATAACTTTGAAGTAACGAGTGAGTCGGAAGGAAGCCGTAGCTCGCATCAGAGGACTCGACTCCTCGCCTCGACTCGACTCAACTATCGGGAAACTTTTTGGCGTTCTTTGTCAGCGAATTGTCGAATTTATCTTGCATGCTCTAAATCTTATGCTCTTGACAATATGTGAATATATCAGTAATAAGTTATTTGTGCTAAATTGAAGACTTGCAAAGAAATTGATAAGACAAAAGCTTTTGCAGCGTTTGGGACTTGCGACCCAGATATAATGTATAATGTAATTTTTTCTAACCTCCAGATAGAGAACCTATACTAGTCATTTGAAAGAGTCATATAAACATTTTTCTCGAGGATATTACATTTAAATCTTGCCATAAATGGTAGCAATGTAAATATTCAAAATGATAGTTACATTTATAATGTTTTATAATATGAATAACAAAGCAAAGACGCTTGAGTATCCGAAATCCCCTTTACACGAGCATCAGAAGCAACAGAGGGGCTTAGGGGGTTGCATAACAGAATAAGCGTCACGTTTTACACAATTTCCTTATTATAAATAGACGTACTGAGACTCCGATCTGGGCTCGTATCTACGGAAACGGACCTTTTCTATTTTTATAACAAATATTTAAACGAGTGCAGACGGCACCTCGTATAATTCCGTCGTACATTTCGGAACTGTTATACTGATCATAGTGTCTTCTAAATAATCTCCTAGAACCTAAAGTGCATTTAAATAACCGTAACAAATCCCCGTCTCATATGGTCGTATCGACCAATACTGATATATTTCACGAATGAAATTCACAAGTATTAGGTACACTCGACGCAAAGTCCCTGCAAGGAGTGCGGGGCATGGGGGTAGGGGAATGAGGTACGGAGGGCACCTGTTGATGGAGTGATAGACGTGACGCATCACGACACGCTTATCACGTCGCGTCGCCTCGTCTTTTGATATTGTTACTGTTTACTTAGTTAAGCATGTATAGCGCTTGTGGCGCTCGCGGCGCTTGTGGGGAACTGGATCAAAGAGATAAACAGGAAGACTTTACCTGTTCTGTAAACGAGCATTAAACGAGCTAGTTTAACAAATATATTTTATAGATTACTGCTTATTCTCAACCATTTTTATAAAAATATTCTCGTAACTAATAAAATATTCTCCTAATTCTCCTAAACTATCTAATAATCGGGGAATAAGTTTATAATAATTAAAACGTTGATATGTAGAAATCTTAACAAGTAACATAACTGATACCTAACATTTAAGCTAGGCTCTATGACCAGACCATGAAAGATGACACTATGTTGAATTTAGTGTGAGGTCACATTACCTTTAACCGGTAAAGAATTAACGAAGCTTCTCAATTCTCAAAAAAACAAAAACTAAATGACAAGTTATATAATTAAAATAGCTGCACCCCGCGGTTTCACTCGCTATATATCGGATAATTCACAATATAACATTTTAAATTATAGCCTATGTGTTATTCTGATGTCTAAGCTATTAGTAGTAGTAGTTTTTGCGTGAAAGAGTAACAAACATCCATACATTCTTACAAACGTCTTCGTCGCAGCGGAGTATAAAGGAATTAACAGCGTCACTACTTTTCAATGCATAATTAAAACCAAGTAACAATGACGCAACGCGTGACAAGTAAAGTTTGTCACTTATTAACCCTTCCAGACAGTGGAGCTCTTGAGACTGTCTCGACTGCGGGAGGTGGAGGGTGGGGAGTGGGGAGTGACGTCACACCTGAGAGTATCTTATCCAGGTATATCTATATCCGGGGAAAACAAATCACTTCCAACTACGATGTATCCGCTCCCGCCGTCGCGCCGCGTCGCGCCACACCGCACCGCACCGCGCCACACCGCGCCGCGCCGAGCTGGCACCGCGCCAAGCTTCAAGCGTTTCCTTCATTGAACGATAAAAGGTGAATTTATCGGTGGAAGCCCCTGCGTCGTGTCACTTGTGTCAGGTGTGTCGCATGTGTCACGTGACTATATTTTCTATTCATATTAGCTACGGATGCCGTTGTATTCAGTTACTAGTGGCCCCTTCACCGTATCACACAATCCTCGACAACGACCGGTAATAATTTTTGATTGAAGAGTGAATTCCATAAACAAAAGAATGTTTTAAAAATATTCTCTCACTGACTCAAGTTTTCCAGTTCAGGAGCAGTTTGAGTAGTGTTTTTAGCACGTGAGTCCCGTGAATAAGGGACAGATTTACGTTATGGTAACAACACAACACAAATTTTACACTTTCACTGACCATTCAGACATACAATATAAAACAGAGCAAATGATATTTTTAAGTTACGCGCCAACATTACGTGGTGTTATCTCAATGTTTATTTATTTAAATTTTAGGATCTGAGATAAAGTGTTTATATTCCTGGGATCCCTGAAACCTGCATTGCATCACAAGTCACTAGTCTGTTTTGTTCACAGCGGTGACACATGGGGTTTGATATTAAACTCTTTTTTTGATAGAAATGTGGATTTGTAGAGATTTATCTATCTCGATCCGCCTCTGATCCGCCAGTCATTACCTAAACGATCCGATAAGGATATTAAACTGGTATTATTTGTATATATATTTTTTAATTACGATAGACAAGCTCTTATGCTCTATATACGCTTATGATATTAATAATTGTCCACAAGCTAACAACCATAAGCAAATGAACATTCATTAGCTTCCCCATGTATCGTGACAGTAGAGTTATTAGAAATCAAAGTTTAAAACGTTTCCCCATAAATCATGTCTCCGGCCCCATTATTTCTAAAAATAAAATACGATCAAATAAAAGCCGTCAAACAGAACAGTTATTGCCGCTCGTAGCTTGGGGGTTGGGGCTCGGGGCTTATCGTGATCGACCAAATTACACGAAACTCTAATTAATCCATTTGTTATTAAACAACTTGTAGTTTTGTTACTCATAATTATACGAGTAGATGGTATCTTCAATATTACATTAAGTTGTTTGCCATCTTTATTAGAAATTATAACTTTTAAAACTCTTTCTCCTAATAATGTGTGTTAGCTACAACTTTGATAACAATGGAATGGCATGACTTACTTTTTAAATAAAGATCTATTGGAACAATATATTTGTTTCAATAGATCTGAGGCAGCCAGTCAAGTGATTTTAAACAGTAAACACTGTCTAAAGTAGTGCAAACTAAATTAATAATGTAGCTTAGTTTTGTAGTGCTCTCTTTATAAAATATCAAGTAAGTTTTTGATACTTTACTTATTTTAATGTTGGTCGAGCAGTTAATAGTTTGAGTTTTTGCAACATAAAGGACGCCTTTGACCAACACCTGGGTCGTAAGCCACAGGCTTTCTGTCCAAAATACATGTTTTACTTGTTAAAAAGTATTATTTTATACTCGACGTTAAACATTTCCGATGGTAGTCGAAATTAGAAGATAATTAAGTATTTCTTAAAGTGTTAAGAACCGGAAAACTGACTCTTTAAGTTTCATTCAAATAAGTGTTGCTGCTTCCCTCCTCTGAGGCCGGGACTCGATGTAATTAGTGTCCGTCTCTTTGTCCGCTAATGATGTCTCCCTCCCTCCTCCCTGCGCCTCCGCAATACTCGCACAGCTTCATTGTTCTGACAAAACCGCACCAATTGTGCTTTCAAAAGAATTTTATTTTACCACTCTAAAATAGGGGATGTTCTGCTTTATATTATACTTATATGCTCGTAGCTCGTAGCTTGTACTGTACAATGAGAGATTGAATTACGAGATCATATTTCAAAGAGAATTTAAAACAATAAAACCCATTCAGACATCAACACACAATTATTGTCTGCAATCACCCTTTTCCCATTTGGAGAAAATGTTTTCTAAATTTCGTTCATATTTAGATTTAAAAACTTATTCCCTGATAAAAAGCTGCACTACTTATTTTTTTTAAATATCTAACTATCTATAAACTAATTCGGCACCGCCTGAGGCCTGTGACTCAGGTGTAGGTTTAAAGATCTCCTTTATTTGATCACAAACTTTTTCTTACCCTTCTTAGGTAACTTTTTTATATTTACTACTATGAGCTTTTATTCTGTTCTGCCTTTCTGAACAGAAGTAAATAGTAGTAACAAAAATGGCGATATTCGGGTCGGTCGGGTCTCCTCCTCAGAGTGAGGAGTGAGAGAATGAGGGTGTTAGGTCATAGTCCACCACGCTGGCCCAGGGTTGGCAGACTTCACACACCTTTGAGAACTTTTGGGAACTCTGGAGAGTGCAGGTTTCCTCACGATATTTTCCTTCACCGTTATAGCAAGTGATATGTAATTTCTTGAAACACACATAACTCCTGCAAGTCGTCAGTGTGTTAGAGTGGGGGGATACAACTCGGACCCTTATAAGATTCCAATGGGTTATCACTGCAATCAAAATTTTAATGTAACTATTTAATCAATAATGTCTATGAATTATCGAGTCAACAGGGTCATGTATCTTATTTATATTATTTAAGTCATATTTGAAACTCGTAAATATAAAATAATTCATATCAAAGCAGTAAAAAACATTTAAATTCTGTAATAAACTTATTTTATTACTACACACTCGAATATACGCATAGTCGTGTAATTTGAACAATTTATTGCCCCTTCCCGGCCCCGAGCAGCCCCCGGTGGCCCCTAGTAGCCCCTAGTAGCCCCTAGTACGGTGAATCTGCAACTTTAGCTTTCATTACCCGACCATTTGGTTAAATATTAAAACGTGATCGAATTTCGGCAGCTGTATAATAAGCCGAATATTTCGCGCGTTCGGCGATTTAGAATAACAAGGGGAAGGGTCGAGGGTTCCTCGGAGCGGCCCTCGCATAAAAAACTCATTTCATGACAAATAGATGTCAGCTTCGAGATGTTGACTGTTTGGGATCTTCAGGCAAACACTACAATCATACAGAAACATAAAAATATTACCAAGAATTAATGTATACTTGTATGTAAAGATTTTTTCGCCTTCACTGCTCGTTTTAATTGATAAACATTTAATTAAGTTGGTAATAATATCAAAGATGATCCTAAAGATCTAACATGATCCTCAATAGATGAATAAATATAAAAATACTCGTCTAAAATTCCCGCTGAACTGAACAAGCCAAACGTATAGTGTTGCTAGAATAAATATCAAATAAAACTAAATAATAACAGCACCTTTTGAATGCGAAGATACAAGTATTTAGGGACATTTTGTAACAGACAATAAAACAGGAATGGGCCCGTCTAAAGACGAGCATTCATGTTTTATAGCCTGTGCTGGCAAACAATCAAAAATGACGTCACATAAAACGGTTTGTTGAGAGCCTTTAATGGCTCAAGCTGACGAAAAAAGACTTTATTGCTCTCGGAAATAAATTACATTTGTAAATCCCTCCCGGAACTATTTGTTCTTAAAATGGTTGAAATTTTGTCCTTGTTGATAATATACATGAAAGTTTAATGGATCTCAATTCCCAGGGAGATACTTTGTACATATTGGAGCCGCATGGCGCCACTGCTCATGACATCGATAAAATAAGAGCACTCTTCACGTTTCACTTCAGTCTCCAATTTTGGTTCATTAATGGCCTATAAATAATTAGTTCCTCGCTCCTGGATTGCTTGCTTGTTTATATGTCTCCTTAAAGTATTTCCATTTATAGCCTATTTCTCGATAGCAGACCGTCTGCTCGATTATCCCTTAGCGGTCATAAAAACAGCTCCACGAAATTACTAGTCAAACCATCGCTGAACTATCAGGACTGAATTTGTAAATAATCTTGACAGGTATATTTCTATTCTAGAAATATTATTTAAATATCTATAGTTTCATTGAAGAGATTTAGTAGTTTCTTACAACTTTATTTATTTTTTGTGACAGGGACAAGTAGTTTAAGTATTACAATAATCTAAAGTGTTATGTTAATTTTATTACAAGTTTAGAAGCAGAAACTAACGTTCCCAAAGTTAGATGTGTTGTGAGCCAAAAAGCTGGAACTTTGAATACGAACGCAGATAAAACGAGGATATTCCCGGAATCCGGGTTTACGACCTTTCCCGGGCAAGATAATAACACGCTTCCGATGCTTTATACAATTGTGTTCAAAGGAATATATCCTTCAGCTGACAATCGACAGCATACACCTCAGAGCGTATACTAAATATATATTTCTATATATCTCTTTTTCTAGTTCGTTCGCGGATTTTCGTTAAAAATACGGATAAAAGATTAACAGCTATAATTTAAACAGGTAAAGGTTAAACCGTATCAAAAAGTATACTAGAATTTTAGTTGGAATACTTTGACTGACGTTAGTGTACTAAAGGTATTTTATACAATCCAACCTTTACTTTTTTCAAGTGTAACCCTTGGAGAGTCTTGCCGTAACCCTCAAAGGTTAGGGGTTACACTTAAAAAACCTTTACTTCATCATTTTCTATGTTTCATAAAGGTTAATTGAATATGATATTTAGGGCTAAATTTCCCGACTGTAACTTATGTGAAAGGGTTAAGGATGTATATCATAAATTGAAGATTGGCTAGGGTAACAGTCACTAAGCACTTGACTTACGGCTATTCATATTGCTCAGTCCTAAAAATTAATTTAATATAATTCAAGTGTATGAATTCAAATAATGGTCCGCGGGGCCAGGGTGAGGGGTGAGGGGCTATGGGCGTGACATCTGCGTGATTCCGATGACACAAACAGGCAGACATAAATTATGTAGAAGAGACCGCTCATTGAAATTCATGAAGATGTCAACGGAGCCGATCGGGAGCTGCGGGATGTTTGCTTTGTGTATTTGCTGTATAATTGTGTCTGTTGCCAACTTTGACGCAGGACGAACTGTAGGTTATTCACTTACGGAAAAGTTATAAATCAAAAAGTGTCTGAGAAGAACTAATATACAAACACTTAGAGAGACACTCTTTTTCCTAAATGCAATAAACTTTTAAATTTGAACTAGATTACTCCAATGGTTATAAATTTCGGAAGTGTAAGTTAGGCTTAGGTGAGCCTTGTGTTAGGTTAGCTTTATTTTAGCTCAACCTTAGGAAGAAACGTCACTGTTAAGTATTTCCTTTCCTTTCTAAATGTAAAGATTTCGCGGCCACTTAACATTAACAAAATAATTGTATTATAAGACAAGAAAAGGCAAGACTTAGATTAGCTAGTTAAGCATAGTTAGTCTGTGGTGTCTATAGCGCCGCGCGGCGTGCCTCGGCGAAGGAGACCTGGCTTAGCTTCACTTGGGAATTTCCTCCATTAGTTTAAGTACACAACTCTTATTCTCCAAAAATACATTTAGATAAATTATGACTTAAACCCAGTTGTATTTAATTCAGATTAAGAGACCTCACCATATTTAGTAAGCCGAAAATATAAGTATTAGAAAAATTTAGGGACGAAAATGTATAATACGGTTAATCTATAATATTTTTTAAAAACAAATATTTAAAAAGAAATAGTCCACAGATAACACTAAAAGAAATGAATAGATGTGCTAGGAGGTACTTATAATTCAATTCCCTTTGCTGCAATTCCTGTATCACGCTTTTAGCCTATTTTATTTCATACCTCTAAATATTTTTTATTATGAAAACAGAAACCGATATATACCGATATAACGATATTTCGCGGCGAATCTCACAAATCCAGTGTTTTGACAGCTACTGCGCCGCTGTGCCCCTGGGCCTAAGTGCCCTGTGCTCCGTGCCCTGGGTCGGCTCTGTGCTACTAAGCCATTGCGGATTGTAAAGAAATAGGCCAAATAGTAAAAAAAGAAATATGCCTCGTACAAAATATGTACCCACCTACCTCGCGTTCAATTCATATGCTAATATTATTTGTGACAATTTTGTGGTTCCGTATAGAAGAACAACAGAGAACAACAATAAGCTAATATTACCAAAAAATCACAACGATTACATTGCTATAATCCGCGGAGAACACGTGAATTTGTATAGTGTGACTTACTGTATAGTGTAACTGTAAAAGCTGGTAGCCTGGACCAAAGAACACTGCAGAAATTCACAACACATACTCAACGTACGTTTCGATCCGACACCAGCATCCTCAGGTAATGTCGACTCTCCAACAGTCAGTGGTAAAGTGAGTCGGTCACTTTATGGTGTCCAAGGTCCTCTTTTCTGCGACCTTACCTGCGTCACGTCGGAACACCGACATCTGCGCCCAACCTTGGCATTCACCTCATTGTGTGTAGGTTTGTTTCACTCTAATCGATCTCCCCTCGGGATGTTGATCATCTCCCATAAGATGGATATATATGAGATAACCAGTCGAAAACGGTTCCATCTGCATCTTCAGGTTAACCGACCCCTGAAACCCGAAATTGCCTATGATAAGTCGTAAATCTAGAGTTTTATTTTGTTCATTTGGATGTGCCCTGAAAAAATTTAATTCTTCATATCTTTCAATGCACCTCTAAGTTTACTAATTATTTAATAATGTAACAAGACCTAGTACAGGTAACTCAATAAAATTAAACTAGATGGCGCCACCAGTCAATTGAATAGCGCTAGCACTTTTTAATTTCAAACCCTATATAGGCGATCGATACCAGCGCCAGCGGTTGGTGTCCAGTTTAGCCGTTCCTAATCCAGCGATCTACTATTCCGTAGGAGACACCCGAGAACACTGACCAACGCCAACAGCCGCAACCCGGCATTCCAATAATGTCCCTGTTCGGACTACGACCCTCTCATCATCCTCGTTGGGCCAGCGACGGATTTGTGCCCCACTACTCGGTCATCGTACCCTCTCATCGAATCCTCCACATCGTTACAATAATAATAAACTAATTTAATATAAATTACTCTATTTTCTTATAAAAATAATGTTATAAAAGTTTCATTAATTAATTTATAATACGAGTGTCTGCCGTGGGGGATATTTCTTTTATAAAACTAATTTCTGTGACATCGGGTCTGAAAATGAAACTTCGAGAAATTCTATCTAATTAATATTTTAATCTAAGATTATTGAAAGAGATTAAGTAATGTTATAAATGTGAATATGGTTTTGTTTGTTTGTCTTTATTTCAAGGTACCGAAAGTAATAGACTGTCATCTACATGGGACAGATATCGTACAGTAACAGCCATAATCTTCACCAGGCGAGCTCCGTTTGACAAGTCTATCGGAACAGTGGTTATAAACAGTCATAGAAAAACCTAAAAAGTACTACCCCCGAACGAATACAAATTTATCAATGGTATTGCTAAGTAGACTACTTTTATTCCAGAAAATAGTAAAATTAACATATACTTGTATGTCTAGGCAACATTAGACTAATATAGACACCCACCTATTCCGATAGATAAGATATTTTACAGTAATTTTATAGAATGAACATCGTGTTACGGTTGTGAAGTGATTAATGATTACGTGAAGTTGTTACAGAGTAAAATCGCGCAAAGGAAACTATAGTTAGAATAAGAAGTATTCGATATAGTAAGACTTTCAGACTCAGGCTACACATCATTCTGTTATCTTAATTAAACTTCCAGTATTACACACGTGCGAAGCCGGGTCAGGTCACTAGTTAAACACAACAGTAACGAGCAGGTATTGTATCGGCGTCTAATTAGAATTGTTATATTGAGGCAGAGAAGCATACCCGGTGTATTGCAGAGTATTGCTTCATTGTGTATTCATATCTAAACTTTACTCGGTCCCTTGTTACTTAAGGAAATGAAAAAAGTTGACATTCTGCTACCGCTACCGCTACCGCTACCGCTACCGCCACTACTGCTACTGCTACTGCTACCGCACGAATAGTGGAAAGTTTTTTAATATCCGCTAGCAAGTATTGTTCATGTTCACGTTCGAGTGTTGTTTGTGGAGCATTTGTTAACAATAGCGGCGGAGTTTGCTAATTCTGTTTAAGCGGAACAAGTGTTTGTTTGTTTTTACTCGTTCACCTGAAATACGTACATACATACATACATACATACATACTCATGCTACGAGTTACACTCCCAACGCATGACTATATAGACTATGTATTAGTTTGTATAGTTGTTACTTTACATTGTACTAAGTTAATCGTTTGTGAATCAACGGTTATCTATTGATTGACATGATCACAACCAATTAATGGCTCACTGATGGATGAGTCGGGTCTCCTTCTCGTTCTGAAGAGGGTGTTAGGAAATAATCCAACAAGCTGGATAAGTGCGGATCGGCAGATTTCACACACCTTTGTGGACTTTAAAGAATTCTTAGGAGTGCAGGTTACCTCACGATGTTTACCTTCACCGTTAAAGCAAGTGATATTTAATTGCTTATAACACACATAACTCAGAGTCAGAGGTGTGTGCCTATGTGGGGGATCAAACTCGAACCTCCCAAGTAAGATACCCGTGTCTGAACCACTGGGCCATCACTGCAATTATTGATTGACAAGTAGTTTCTATTGGTTTATTTTTGGAGTATTGACCATCATAATGGAGTGTAAGCTGTATTGACAGTAGCTTCGGTCAATAAATGAATCACCTACCTTAGCTAAATTTTGGATGCGAAGTGGAACGGTGAATTTTGTTGCAATACGAAAGAGCTCTAATCGTCTGCCTGTTTTAGTATCCAAGCTATTATTACACTATATGCTTAGAGTGGGGGGACGACGCTTATTGTAATCCAAATTCTGGAATTTTGTCAATTCGTATACGACATTTGAATTTCAAACAAGGAATTAAATCGCAGTTTTCAGGTTCTAGGAAACATTTAAGCACGGTAGTGCTCCCGCCAAGACGAGCCAAACGAAGCGTAACTCGCAAGGGCACTACTACCTTTTCTCGAAGTGCTTCGTCGTTTTTATGAAGCCTCATAACTTGGATTTAGATTACTCCAGATCTAGAAAATTATCAGGATATGATGACAGTAGTAGACTTATTAAACATACAAAGTTTCAATTCCATAGCTCTTATACTTTACTTTTTATTGATATCTAAAAAACGCCGATTTCGTCACTGACTCACTGATGATCATCAAAATTCTTAGAATACTTCCCGAAGTCCTAGAAAGCTGAAATTTGGTATATAGGCTAGTATTAGTAAATAAATAACAAAAAAATTATAAAACTTGGAACTTTTACCCCCTCACCTCTTAAACCGTGAATCGTTTGTTTGTATGAGAATTCCGCAAATATTGATGCTAGAGGCTCTAAAAATTGATATAGGGACTCCATGTTATAAAATAGTAATAATTTTTAGTGCGAAACAGTTTGCTTTAGAAGCTTGTTTGTATATATAGTCAACCATATAATTGTCTGACCTCCCTTAGGTTCATTGTCAGTTGCATATTTGAGAACTACTCGTATAAGGTCTATTTTTGTTTGCGAAAATTATGTGTCACTTTGGTTTATAATCGAAGGATAACTGCTGTTTTTAACCGACTTCAAAAAAAAAGGAGGTTATCAATTCGGTTGTATTTTTTTTTTTTTTTTTTTTATGTTTGTTACTCCAGAACTCCGTCATTTATGAACCGAATTGAAAATTTCTTTTTGTATTTGGTAGTATATGCTTACAGATTGGTCCCATTTTTTTCAAAATCCAGTTCTGATGATGGCATCTTTGAGGAATTTAGAGAACTCCTCAAAAGTTATAGGCACACATATAGTAATTTTGATATTTTCAGAAACGTTACGAGCATTTGCATTCAAAATTTATCATTTCATGAGGTGGAACTGATGAGGAAGACCACAGAGAGCTATTATAGTAATATGGTTAAGAATGTAAAGCAACTATTATTATGAGGAAATTTAAAAAATGTTGATGTTACCAGTAGATTCTTAGACCTTCCGGCTTCATCTACCATCAGTTGATGCTGACGCCGGAAGGTATGTACTGGAACACAGGCATGGGACAACGTAAACTAGTCGTGTTTGGGTTTAATGGAATTGTCTTAAAGAGTACTTTGGCTGTAAGTATTTTTTTTATTAATGGTAATGTTTGTCTGTCTATATCGTAGCTCCCGAATAACTATACCGATTTTAATGCGAATTTTTCTCTATGGAAGCAGATGGGATCAAAATGAAATCGTTTTATTAGTTTAACAGTGTACCTGTGTGCCTGTCTGTGACATCGTAGCTACCGAAACACTAACCTCATTTCGATGCAGAGTTTTCTGTGTGAAACAAATGGGATCAAGATGACATTGTTTTATTAGTTTATTAGTGTACCTGTGTGCCTGTCTGTGACATCGTAGCTACCGAAACACTAACCTCATTTCGATGCAGAGTTTTCTGTGTGAAACAAATGGGATCAAGATGACATTGTTTTATTAGTTTATTAGTGTACCTGTGTGCCTGTCTGTGACATCGTAGCTACCGAAACACTAACCTCATTTCGATGCAGAGTTTTCTGTGTGAAACAAATGGGATCAAGATGACATTGTTTTATTAGTTTATTAGTGTACCTGTGTGCCTGTCTGTGACATCGTAGCTACCGAAACACTAACCTCATTTCGATGCAGAGTTTTCTGTGTGAAACAAATGGGATCAAGATGACATTGTTTTATTAGTTTATTAATGTACCTGTGTGCCTGTCCGTGACATCGTAGCTACCGAAACACTAACCTCATTTCGATGCAGAGTTTTCTGTGTGAAACAAATGGGATCAAGATGACATTGTTTTATTAGTTTATTAGTGTACCTGTGTGCCTGTCTGTGACATCGTAGCTACCGAAACACTAACCTCATTTCGATGCAGAGTTTTCTGTGTGAAACAAATGGGATCAAGATGACATTGTTTTATTAGTTTATTAATGTACCTGTGTGCCTGTCTGTGACATCGTAGCTACCGAAACACTAACCTCATTTCGATGCAGAGTTTTCTGTGTGAAACAAATGGGATGAAGATGACATTGTTTTATTAGTTTATTAGTGTACCTGTGTGCCTGTCTGTGACATCGTAGCTACCGAAACACTAACCTCATTTCGATGCAGAGTTTTCTGTGTGAAACAAATGGGATCAAGATGACATTGTTTTATTAGTTTATTAGTGTACCTGTGTGCCTGTCTGTGACATCGTAGCTACCGAAACACTAACCTCATTTCGATGCAGAGTTTTCTGTGTGAAACAAATGGGATCAAGATGACATTGTTTTATTAGTTTATTAATGTACCTGTGTGTCTGTCTGTGACATCGTAGCTACCGAAACACTAACCTCATTTCGATGCAGAGTTTTCTGTGTGAAATAAATGGGATCAAGATGACATTGTTTTATTAGTTTATTAGTGTACCTGTGTGCCTGTCTGTGACATCGTAGCTACCGAAACACTAACCTCATTTCGATGCAGAGTTTTCTGTGTGAAACAAATGGGATCAAGATGGCATTGTTTTATTAGTTTAAGAGTGTGTCTGTCTGTGACATCGTAGCTCATGAAAGAATGGGATGTTTTTGATGCGGATGTTTTGTGTGGAAGCAGATGGGATGAAGATGCTATCGTTTTATACGTTTAAGAGTGTACCTGTGTGTCTGTAGGTACTTAGTAAATATTGAATTGATGATTTAGTGACTGATTAAATAAGTAAAGAGATGAGAGAGTGAATTAGTGGATGAACGATAAAGAGTTCAGAACATATTCACTAAAAAGCAAGAAATAAAACATTTTTAACAAAAAAATGAACCGACTTCAAACTCTAAAAAATGCACTAAAAAGTAAGAAATAATTAGCTTATTTATTAACCTCCCTTTATTAGGACAATAATATACAATAATTGATATTTTTGTAGTCGATGTCAGCAATAGTACAGAACGTGGTGGTATAATAGTACAATCGTACACACTATTTCGTTACAGGTTCGTTCAATAGATATAACTATTATTATTCTCTCTCACTACACGTCTGTTCCCCTGGCTGGGCTGGCTGGGCTGGCTGGCACCGACTACAACAATATCAATTATTGTATATTATTGTCCTAATAAAGGGAGGTTAATAAATAAGCTAATTATTTCTTACTTTTTAGTGCATTTTTTAGAGTTTGAAGTCGGTTCATTTTTTTGTTAAAAATGTTTTATAGTCTTACTAAACATATTGTTCTACTTAAATCTATACATAAAAATGAATCTATTTCCATTTACCGATTTCGCCAATTCTTTTTTGTTACGTTTGTGATTGTCATAAGAAAGTTTTTATGTAAGAAAAAATTAAATAAATTTTGCGGAAAATTAGAAAATTTAAGAAATGTTAAAGACTATAAAAAAATTTCTAATGTAAGCTTGAAAAGCCACATATATTGACTTAGGTGTAGAGTTTGTGAAGTGAGGGTTTGCAGAGGTAGGGAGGGAGGGCGTGTAGAGTTAGGAGCTTGGCTCTATATGAGATCTGATCATTTTTTGACAGTATGAGGTATACGTGTTCGTCTTGGCAACATTTTACATGAAAATGATTTTGGTGGGATTTATCTTGTTTAGATACACTTGATAGACATTGTGTTTATTCTATCAGCAATACTGGTTTTTCTTAAAAGGAAAAGATCTATAAACTTCCCCGTCACGAATTGTCTTCCGGTATTATTAAGTAGTTATTTATACGAGTAACCATAGACAAGAACAACTTCTAAGCTGTTAATAACTCATTTGAATATCCCTAAGGTCTCTGAACATCAAAGTGAACAAGTAAAACAAATTACAGGATAAAATAACTTGGAGTTCCCTGTATTCATTGTAATTTAATTAACACGAATCAAGTTCATTATTATAAGAGTAAAAGAGCGGCCAAGTTGCGCAAAAAAGTTCCCCAAAACCTACACTATGGATAATAAAAGTAACTTTCCTCTCTGTATACTGAAGATATTAAATTGTTCAATAGTAGATCTGTTTGTATAGTAGGAGAGGACTGGTGTGAAGTTGACTGGAAGACTAGAAGTACCTGGGGCTTGTGAACCAAGAGCATGGTTCAAGACGTCCTTAAAGTGATCAAAAAACGATACCACAATAAACTACACTACTTGCATTACTTTAGACAATTTTTACTTTATGAAATAACAAACTAACTCAAACCTATAGGGATATAGGACTTTCATCTTTAAATTTCATTTCAAGGTGAAATGGATGGATGGAATAAAATTTATAGATGGAAGTAGAAACTGTTGTACTCAGCGGAGCGAGGGTATGTCAACTTGTTAATTACATCTTAGTGTATGAAGTAGAGGCAAATTGAAATGAAACTTAATTTAGGTTTTTCAATGCTGAAATCATTAGAGCCGAAATATAAATGTGGATGAGGTAAGCGGGAGTGAGCGGTGCGAGCGGGGGCGAGCGGGGGCGAGCGGAAGCAAGCGCGGGTAAGCGGCAGTCGGCAGGTAAGTAGGTCAACCGGCGCTTGTGCCAATGACGTTTAAGAAGTCGAGCGCCACGTTAAATATTTATGCGCTGAAGCACCTGCCACGAAATGAATAAAATCATTTGCTCTCTCCATTCAACTAACTATTCTACAAGCCACCACGTGTGTTGCTGCTGCGGGTTACTCACTTCCATTTAACACTCTTTATCAGGTTTTAGGACAACTCGTAATGATTTATAAGAGCCCTGGGTTACTGGGAATTAACTTTTCTACAGTCACAAAGTCGGGCAAGGAATTCAAAGCTCCAATATTTGGTTATTGGCTAACGTTATTTGCATCGAAAACGAACGAGCGTGTGTAGGATAAGCTCTTTTACTTTTTAGAGTTCCGTGCCTCAAAATGAAAGAGGTACCCAGATAAAATTACTTCGTTAGTCATCTATCTGTCTCTCAAGTTTAAACACCTACTAAGCTTCACAATAACTTGCGCCATGTTTCACCGATTATACAGAAATATTTGGTTATTAAACATTCCAGTTTATCACATTGACCTCCTTCCATACGCTCATAAACCTGGCGAATGATCGCACCAGACCACACCAGCGCGTGTGCGTGTGTCACGGCTATCACCATGAAATGGGTAACACTTATGTGTACGATATACATATGTGTTAAAGAAGGTAAAGTTATTTACGCGAATAAATCTTTTGACCGCGATCTACTCCGAAACTGTTTAACTTATCTTCATGAAATATTACACACTATGTGGATTAAATTGAATTGAAACAAAAAGCTATAATACAATACGTCGCCTTCATAAAACTTTCCTAATGATATAAAGGTCAAATACACATAACAAGTCAAGGGCACCTTGAACTTCAAATCCAAATCCATTGCTGCTCGTTGCGAACCCCCACCTTCCAGTTTCCATGTTTATCCACAAATACGTTATCAATAACAAAGCGAGTGAATGTGAATGTGAATGTGAGAGCCGAAGAGCCGAGGAGCCGAGGAGATGTACAAATGTACTGAAATGAAAAGCAATACCACAATATAAATGTTCTGTGTTCGCTTCACTGAAAAAGTAAATACGGACAGAAACTCGTTTGCGGAAAGCGTTTTCAATTCGCTTTTAATTTTGACGCGGAGTGTGCTCGAGTCAGGGGCCACCGGCACAGGCGAGGGGCCAGGGCCGCACCGCCAAATATAATATCAAATGTTTTATCCCGACTTGTAGCGACTACCAACTACTGACTGTTTGCAAATCTAAAACTTTCCCATCCTTTATTCATGCTTCGTTTTGTTACAACTCTTCACTCGGAGAGGATTTTTGGATGCTTTTGAATAGATTTACTTAACTTTACCGTTTGATGTAATAGTTTTGAACTTTAATAGAGTTTTTAATATCTGGTAGAAAGTTTGCTTATAGAGCAGACGAGAAGACAGAAAATAATTAAGCCTGTGAGGTTCTGTACAATTTGGATAAAGAGATAAATTTAAATTTGTCTTTGAAAAACAAACGTAAGGTTACGATAAGTTTAATAAATACCAAAAGCTTATAATTTTTTTTAATTCTCTCCAAATTATCAGATTCTAGGTCAAGAAAAGCAACACTAAAAGGTGATCGTTTCCTTACAAATATTATATTTAATTTCAACTTGATATTTCCTCACGTTCAAAAAGGGATAGACAAGTAAATGGATAACGTATTGGTCGGGCAAGGGTCCCTTTTCATTTTGAGATAAGGAACCCTAATTCTTCGGTTATGCCGTGAGAAGTGATAGTGAAAGTAGAATAATTGTAGTCGCAAATTAACTTTAAAAAATCTTATTACTTTTCTGGATATAAAATGTGTTTTGTCGCGTGTAAAGTATGGCGTGTGCGATTGTATTGCTGACTGGTAGTCGTAGTCAGTCAACGTAAGATGTATTGGTTGTTTGCTGAAGATAGATGGGCCCCACTAGTCCCAACACCGACGGCAATAAAAATTAAACTGTTGTTGCGCTGAGACATCAATATCCACTTACAAAGTAATACGAAATATGTTTTTAGGGTAACCCAAGGGGTAAAAACGAGACCCTATTTTTTATTTATTTTTACAAATGATATATTTCTGTTGCCTCTAAAACAAAAAATACTAAAAACAGAATAAAATAAATATGTATGGGAGATACAACAAATGTTATTAATACGGAACTCTTCGTGCGTGAGTCCGACTCGCACTTAGCCGGTTTTTTCTAAATATTTTGTATATTAATAATGGAGTTGATGAATTTCACAAATCTTTTAGCTAGTAACACTGTTGATACCTTTGTATAAGCGCGTAGTTCTACCCTACTAATAATATAAACGCGAAAATTTGTCAGAATGTATGGATGTCTGGATGTTTGTTACTCTTTCACGCAAAAACTACTGAATGGATTTTGATGAAACCTTACAATAATACAGCTTACGCATCGGAATAAAATATAGGTTATAATTTATAATGATATATTGTGAATTATGCAAAATATAGCGTGTGAGACCGCGGGGTGCAGCTAGTTTGTTATATTTCAAGAATACACACTGTCTCGATAATATTCTCTATTCCAATAGAAAAGTAAGTCTGTCAAATGATTTCACACAGCAAACATCTAAAGTAGTACTAGTCGTATAATTTGGTGTCATGGTGCTGGGTCTCCTTCTCCGTCTCATGAGCTAAGAACATGTTAGGTCACAGTTTGACTGCCTGTTTAATATTCATGCTAAAACATATTATTGTATTATAATAGGAGTCACCATATTTATATATTATATATATATATTTAGGTACCTAGAAGTGCTAATCAAATATAAAAACAATCTTTCAAGACCTAAAACTGATTTTAATTATAAACCAATTTTATTTTAAATAATAAATCGACAAAAATTCAACAACATAAAGAATTGCAACCAACCGTTAATTTTCCAAACAACAAAACAATTATAAGATAAAATAAGTACATGGAACGGACTTACAGTATCGAAACAACAACAACCAACAACAACCACCGCCGGTCGACGACTGAGCAGCTAATGCGACTTGTATGCAACAGTGGTGGCGATCGATTCCGTCAATCAGTAATTATAATCAGTAATTAAAAGACTTATAATCGTTTCTGTAGTGACTAATAATCGATTCTATCAGTCAGTAATGCTTATAATATAGTATTAATAATATTTAAACTTTCCACAATAGCTGCTACAGGCAGCTGTACTCGTTATAACTGTTTACATTGACAAATTAATTATGAGTGAGTCGATTACTTTCCAACGTTGGCGTTGTTGCAACATTGCTGGTAGTCGCCAAATGTCACAGCATCGATGTATCGGTTTCATTATGGAGAGCAAATATACGAGAGCGAGCGCTAATTGAGACTCACTCACCGCTCACCGCTCACCGCTCACCGCTCACCACTCGTCGGGGATTCATGCTTTTCAATTTGCATATAATAATAACATTTATTAAAGGGACTTATAAACTATTTAATTGAGTATCAACCGCAGGCCAAATTTGATAGTAATAATAACTTGACTCATCTGTTACTTTAGCATTAGATATAGCTTGAATAAAGTGAGATTTCTTAAAAATAAAAAACATTCATACAGATTGAATAATTATACTAATTGGCAACACTTGATTCTGCGGCGGAGGATCGACTGCCGCTTTGGTCCTACTTTTGGCCCGCCAGAAGTTAGGTGAAGCTAGGAGTCGGTTACTACGCACTCGTAAGTTACAAGTATGTTAAACATTGAACCTGAGTAGTGGGGACTACCGCGAGTTATCGAAGTGAAGGTGAGTCGTTATGATTTTGATCGAGTACAATAAGTGAATGTGGTGAAAGCTGCATCAGTACGCACCATTACAATGTTGTGATCGTTTTCTTATATTTTTACAATCCTGTCCTTACGACCGTCTAGATGACATATCGAAAGCTAAGTTATGACGCAATAAAGGCAATTATTCCCTTCAGAGTACACCACCCCGCTGCGTGCGTCGCTTCGCCTCGACCTTGTTTATGGTAATTGCTTCAAATTTAACAATTTTTGCTTTTACTTCAACAACATGGTGTGAAATGTCACATACGTTTAATAAACTTATTATAAATTAAGTTCGCTTCAAAAATGTACAATCTTGTAGGTTTTACAGAATGCATTGTACAACTGATAATATAATATAATGTTTTAGTTATTCGTACAATTAGCTAAGGGAAGTAAATTATATTCAGTATTTCAATAATAGTTGACCTTCTTTAAGTTCACCCTAATTACAATATGGCGGACCACCCAAGATGACAAGCTTTTTATTTTTAAGTACTCTCATAATATGGCTACCAAATGAAAGGGTTTGCTGATTTGGTTTAATTTAAAAAAGAGACTACTTCCTCATATTTTAAATCTAAGTTAATTATTTCAGCAACTTGTTTGGTATGTCTCCCCGATATCCAAATTAGCTTCACTTGTCACACATGAGGAACTGGAAATGGCTGAATGGAATGGAGACAAAAAGGTAATTTATTTTGATATCATAAGTGGTTAAAACTTAAATTTATCGATAATTTCTGAATTATTTCTAAGACATACCTACAATAAACACACACGTAGGGTTCTGTCCTTTTATCATGTGTAGAATATAAAAGATATATTTTTTGAATTATTTAATGATATAACTACATACAATTTTGATTTATTAATATTATTTCAAACTAGCCGACCCGCGCGACTTCGTTCGCGCATGGCTCCGCTCCTATGGGTCGTAGCGAGATAGTAAATAGCCTAAGTTTCTCCTTGTTACACCTTCTATCTGCCAGTGAAAGTTCTGTTAAAATCGGTCCAGCCATTTGAGAGATATACAAAATCTGAACTGTAATGACTAAAAAAGTGTGTCTCATTTATGTAGTGTAACATAAAAGCGGATTACCGTTAAACTTTGATATCACGCTGAGTTTAACTTTAATGTATAATTTTATCCTGTTCAATCTAAAATCAAAATGGATTGCAGCAACCAATCAAGGGGTAATTTTACCTCTCACATAATTTTAGGGTTCTTCCCCCAATTTAATGTGAAAGTTAACTTATACTTGATAGTTAATTATTAAGGGAGTTATGTCGTTATTGTGCACTCAAGTATCTCCGTAATGACTAAGTGTCTAGTTTGGTATATATGTATGTATGTATGTATGTATGTTGGTAAATAGTAGGTAGGCTCGTAACAAATATTTAACGGCACAATAAAACCGGCTCACTTTAGTACGGGCAATAAAACTAGTAAATAGTTACTTGAACAATGATAGCGAGTAGCGACGACATGCATTAGTAACAACATACTACACGATTCAGCCACTAACAGCGGTTATATATTATTTAGTATCATCATTTATTTCGTTTAGTAAACTCCCAAGATGACCAGAAAATCTGGTGCAGGCCTAATCCTTAATATTCGTATTTACTGCTCAATCCGTCAAGTCACAATGCCTGAGACTCAGCACCAGTTACACTACAGAACATTACATTGCATAGCATTATTATAATTTAGAGAGAGAATATTGAAAATCAAATCAAATCAAAATTATTTATTTCAACTAGACTTTTTTTAAAAGTACTTTTGAAACGTCAAAAATTGGTCGGTCAGTTAGTTTGTCTGAAGCTACCACCAGCTCGGAAAGCAGTTTTCTGTTGAGAAGAGCCGGACAGAAACTCAACAGTCGCTCTTTTTAAAAAGCCATGTTTACATAGTCTGTTATAGAAATGATTTAGCTTGAGAGTCAACGTCACTTAGATTCCAAGCATTCTCATCATTTAAGTAATCCTGTACATTGTAGTATGCTTTATATATTAATGACTTCTTGATACGAGTTTTAAATTGTTGAAGTGGCAAGTCTAATATAGGCTGTGGAATCTTGAAAGTTGTCGGTAGCGGTTAGGGCTAATATGATTATACGGAGGTTTTCTCGATGCAGCACAGATGTCAATATTACACTATTTCGAGCATACTGTCAGACGTTTTATACATTTATTTATGCAGTCAACGGGTTAGATATAATCTCTCAACAATAAATGCCTTACGAGTGCAATATAACAATGCTTATAGAATGCTGGGGCTGCCACGTTACTGTAGAGCATCCAGTATGTTCGCGGAAGCACTTGTGGGTGGATTCCTGGACACTATTCTGCGTAAGTGAGCCGCGTCTGTACTACATCGAGTACGAGGCAGCTCTAGTTCTATTCTAGGGTCAAGCTCACAGAGGTACGATTCTTCTCTCTATTACGAAATTATCAAAGTGGCAAATGGAATGAAGTAATATTAAAAATTATATGTAATTTATCTTAATTAAATAAATACTAACATAGTTTTTAAGTCATCATTACTAACAAAAAGTGGATCGTTGTTATCTGAAAATATAAATAAAATAAAAAAAAATATAATTTCACTCGTAAAATCGATCTTTTAAATTTTTCAACTAGTGAGGTTAATATTCTGATAACAAACGTATTAAAAAATTGTCAGAAACGAGTGAGGATGATATCCATAACTGTAGAACAAATAGCAATACATATAAACGGTCAATGTAAATAAGCTCAACGGTGCTTAGGGCTTGTTACTCGGAGCAAGTTCTAGACCCCCCCGAGATGATCAAACACGTACAATCCTCTGCTCGACTTCTTCACCAATATTATATCTGTATATTAAAATAAAAAGAGAGACCTAGCACCACGACAATGAACTGTACTAATTATTATTTGGCAGATTGGTTCAAATCTATCGAGATAGAGGTTATATATTGTCTACATATAGATATATGAATGAAATAAATTAAAGGGAACAACTCGCGAATACAAAGGTACGGAGGGTGCAAAACTCATTCGAAATCATGATCTATGCTCCCTAATTCTAATATCTGTGCATAGTAAAGTGTTCAGAAAGTCATCAAGGAAGTTTCAAGAGAAACGTGAAAACGGAGGGTAGCGTGAAATATTCCGGAGCGGTGGCGTAGCGCGTAGTGGTGGAGCGCCTGAATAAGTTAGTAGCGTGACCTTTCGGCGGGAACCAACTCGTTCGCGTTCCGGCTTGGACATGTCTTACTGAATTATACATTTATATTACACGATTCTTATTATACGAGCAGACTGCTCACTGCTCACCGCTCACCGCTGAGGGGTCTGCCTTTTGTTATACTTAATTATACCTATAACTACTAAACTCAGCGATGCATGTACACATAGTCACAAGCACAAACTTCATTCTTAACCTAATGTTAGCAATTTTAATGTCTATTCACTGTACAAAATAAATTTAATCTCCACCAATTGTTTATTACCCTCCATATCCAACTATAGATACAACATTTTAGATCATTATTGGTCAGCAAGAGAGATAACATTAGTTCAATATAACGATGCACAAACAAGCAGCCAGAAGCTCGCTACTAACTACTACTAGTATTGCATTTCATCCGCGCTGAACTCAAACTGCAACGATTCTTCACATTACCATACTCAGCAGAAACATACAAAATGTATTTTTCAATTCAATTATTTGAATAACTGTAGAGATCAACAATAGAGATTTACGAGCAAATTTACAAGCTCTTTTTCTAGAAAAAAACTTGCCTACACTGTCCGACTAGCAACCAAACATTTAACTAAGCTAAATATAATAAACATTACAAGTACACAATATAATGTCAATAATCACCATATTAAATCACTCGTCAAACTACCGCGACTCTCACGATAGATACATTTAAAACTGTTTAGCCTGTTTATTGCGGATCAATCCCAAAATAGTTGTTCTATTGCTAGGAATATACAACACTAACTTCCATGTACACTACACGACAACACCAGAGAGACTGAGACTAATCTATCGCACTAAGGGTTATATATTGTCTACGCGTCGGTACACTTGACATACCATAAAATGATCTACCCGCTAATACCACTTTATAAACAGTGTTGCTAATACTATTTTGACGGATACGACAGATACTGATAGATAAACAACTTAATCAACATTTATGTTACTCTCGTATTTTAAATGTATTTTTAGAATGTGAAAGAATAACTTGTTTACGTTAACGTACAACAGAAACAATAGTAATCAATCTTCATTTATCATCTAATAGTATTACATTACATTGCGACATTAGAGCCACGAGCCACGGTATGAATCACTACAAAAGAACTATCACAGAGTCCGTCATTACTCCATTAGGCGGTAACAATATACGCGTGTCACACACTACAACCCCGCAGAGCCCCCGCCAGCCCCCGCTCACTCCCGCCAGCCCCCGCTCACTCCCGCCAACCCCCGCCAGCCCCGTCGTATCTGTAACCGCTCGACATTGACTCACAATACTACGGAACTACAACTAGTGCTCAAATAATTAACTGTGCACTGTGTGAGCTACCTCGCAGTTAACTTGAAGGTTGTAATGGTAAGGAAGCCAATGACAGACCAAGATCATTTTCATGATCAAGTCCCTCTCAAGCGAAAATTCGTGAAATGCATTAGGGGGTTCATATTATGATAACTCGTGATTGTCAGCTGCGAATTTTGATTTCATAGTAATATATCCGTTTACTTAGTACACAATACTTTAAAAATTAACTTGAAATATTTTCGACTTCGATTGTGTTCATTAACTCGCGAAACTCCTGTTTGTAAAAAGCTACTTATGGTAACTGTGAAAATCTGGTTCCCGTACCTTAAGTATTTAGGCAAAAGAATTACAAAACTCAAAGGTAGAAAGAGAGAAAGAAAAGAACCCAAACCTGTTTTAGTCACATCGCGATCGTCTCCATGAGAGCACCTATGTAATGTAGCAGTAAATATAAACTGCCCTCACGTTAACGTTCACGTTAGAAAAAATGATGATTTAGATTATAAAATTATCATTTTATTTTATTAATTAAAAAAATAAGTAAACCAAAAAAACCATCTAAACGGACCTATCTACATCTAGTCTTAGTTTTTAGATTTAGTTTTGGTGATATTTGCATGAAGATTCGGTGTCTCTATAGTACGAAGTCAATGCCGCTCGTACTCGTATATATTTCACTACTTCCAGTCACAATGAAAACCCTGTCGAAATTGATACCGTGTTTTTCGTAAGCCTTTAAGATTCTATTTGCTTTACCCTTTGATGCCCTTGGGATCGACCCATCGCTCCGCCGCCGTCCCACCACTGATCCACCACCTCAAAGAAAACACATTTGTACTGCAGATATATTTTTGAATATATTTTTTTATATTAGAGTTTAATCTAAACTCACATTTCTTGATTTCCCCTAAAAAAAAAAGATTGTTATACTGTCAAAACACTACACTCCCTACAAGCTCTCACTTCACAAACTCTACACCTTAGTCAATATACGTGGCTTGGCCCTTGCGATTTGCGCTTCACTTGGCTCGTCTTGGCGAGGGCACTACCGTCCCAGATGTCTAAAGTAAGGCAAATAGTAGGTGAAGCTAGGTCTTCCTTATGAAGTGAATAGTCCTTGATCATGATAACTTGTATTATCTAGACAAGAAGATTTGTATTCACTCTATGAAATTACATTTTATTCTCAAAAAACATGAAATTTAAAGCCGAACACAAGACTTCTAATTCATAGAGAAGTAAATTGTTAAATGATTGTAAAATTGCCCAATGTCTAACATCGAGTTTAATGAAGCCTTTCTCCAACCCAACGGTATATAATGGCGGCTCAAAAGAAATGCATTAGACATCATAAAGTAAGCATTTTATCGCTACTTTCATTGACCGAGATGACCATGCTGATACTTCGTCAGGTACAATTTTTAACAAAAAAAAAAAAGAAACATTTACATATTTCTTTATTTGCGGTAAGAAGTTACCAATTAACAACACAAATAACAAAAACACGGGTAAAAATAGATTCTGATAGTTAGACTACCTATCAGAATCTATTTTTACCCGGGACGGGTTAGAATACTATTCCCCTCTGCCGCTGGGAGAGCATCTCGTAAGAGCCGAGTAACCCAGCACCCCTTTGGTGGTAGGGGATCTGTTCCTCGACTGTCTTGCGACCACCAGCATACGAATCTGACCGCCAAGTGTCATAAACGCATTCCGGTCGACCCGCATGTGGGCCAGACTTACCCCTTCCCCACTCCCATCCCATTAATGCTGCGGATCTAGTGGACTCTGGGGTCTAACTCAGGGTCCGTTGAGACCGCATCTTCTCTACTCCCCCTCCCCACTCAATCTTCGAGGTTGCAACGCATCGACAAAACAAGGGTATCTCTTGTTTTGTCGATGTCCATGGGCGATGGTGGCCACTTACCATTACTTCCTACTTTCAAATTGTCTTAAATATAAATGAATACCTATAGAGTAGAATAGAATAGAATATACTTTATTGCACACTATATTATAGAAATATATGTCGGGGATTTTAGTGATGAGAAGGAAGGAGGTGAGGGGAATATTAGAAAACACTGACAGGGGGGGTGGTATTGAATGGAATATTGGGTAAACGCAACGTAGATACTTCTACTGATCCGATAAATAATCAAATATGATCTCTAACAATTACGAGAGAAACCTAAGCTGTGCCTTGTACTTGTGACCAAGGTGTAGGCTTAAAGAATTCCTTTAAGTGATCACAACACTCGCCTCCACTGCTCAGGTTCTCTGTTTAAACCTAAGGTTAATCTCACATAAACCTAACCTAACACAAGACGTGGCAACTAGATTGTTAAGTACTCACGTGACCTTGATCGGACAGCACTTCTAGCACTAACACTATTCAGAGACTACTTCACTTCTTGAGAGACCGCGCACGACTATAACTTCAGTCAGACTGTCGATGGCATATAAACAGACAAAATGACTACTGTAACGCCATAGATATCGATGACGATTCGATAATCTTTTACTATTCTCTGACATATAAAATAAATTAATACTTACGAGCTGAAGATAGTAGTTGTAAATGTTAAAAGTAAAACACTTTGATAATTAAAAACTAAGATTTCTTAGAATATTTTATAGAAAATGAAAATTTTAATGTCCTTTTGTATTTAGATATTTTGTAAAAAAAATATTATTAAGTATCTAATACTCTACTTAAGTTCTTTCTCTCTATTTTCCCCTATAATGATAAATGTTTCCAAATGAAAGATTTAAATTTAAAACAGTATAAGAGAAAATAATAAATATTTATGAAAAAAGAGTATAATAATACAAAGTCGCTAAAATTTAAGTAAAATAATTTAGTACCAAATTGTTTTTTGATTTTCAAAATCAAACTGATTTTTATGTAAATAATGTTTTTTAGCTAACTACATCATCACTTGACAAATAAATAAACTACAAAATCAATATTGTAGAGTCATTTCTGTGAATACAAACAGTTTTATTCTGTTACGTTTAGAAATATTATTTAAAAAAAATAACTTTGTCTATAATCAATCCCTTCACTTGAGTCGGAATAGATAACAAAAGGAAATGAGTAAGCAACGATATTACTTGCAGTAAAGCAGCGGATCGTAGCGTAGGGGGGATTTATGATGAAGCAAGAAATATTCCTAAAGTAATCAGTAGAGAGTGAAACAGATAGACCGGGGACTACTTATTGACAGTTACGTTAGGGTACAGTCGCACTGTGCGAGCTGCTGGCGTTAGTATTCTTGAGAACAAGACAAAGAACTTGTACTAGTCCGTTAATCGCGTAAGATCTTTTTTTTACGATTTTCCGATGTCGTCTCCCTGATGATATGTCTGTTGTATTTTTCTATTCGTAGAGAAGACCTATACTGCGATGGTTAGGTACGTGTACATTAGTAAATGTACCTAATGTTGCAGCAAAGCTCAAGTTTGTAATACCTTCTGTAGTCATTACAGTATACGTTATTGATGCATTGCCAACTAGTTAGGGAAAAGTATTAGGACTTTTACTGCCCGTGTCTCTCGGGAATTAATCGAATGTATGACAATACATCCGTATACTCTGAATGGCGAATACAATTGGAATAGCTGCAGTGCGGTGGCTTAGTACTGACTAGTGTAACTCTCACTCTCACGCCAACTCGCCCACTCGCTCGGTCTGACCCAACATTAGGGCAATCCTATTTGTTTTATGGCTCGGGGTAAATAAAGGGAAATTACGTGGAATAAAAAATATTACAATATATTGAATTAGGTTTGTGTGAGCCGCGACAACAAGATGACGGAATAAACAATGTTTTATCCTTTTCTTGAAACTGTTTGATCGAATTAGGATTTATATTGTTTAATCAATAAAAATTTAGTTCTGTAATTAATTTTCTAATTCAGGGTTACGTAAGTCGTTAATATTATCGTTTAAAGCTCATAGTCTTAGGCTGTTGTTTCACAGTAGTTCAATAGTTAGAGTATTAGACTTACGATTGGTAAGTTCGTGGTTGGAATACTAAACAATTTTAAGCCCGCTTTGTTAGTCATCTCAAAAAAATCAAAAAAGTTTTAAGAATTCCGGTTAGTCATCATCCTGGTCAATTTGGGTCTAGACCCGCATCCGGAATCACACACATTGTTGTTAATGTCATGTCGTAGATTTCGATCCTGGTGGTTCAATTTGGAATACTTAATTTTAATTAGTAGATTGATATTATTCAGGTATAAATAGTTCAATCCACGACGACTCGCGCCTATCATTTTGACAAATTGTGGACGCGTGTCGTCATTGAATGAACTATTTATACTGAATTATTAAGTATTTGGTGATAGGTTCCAGTATATTAAAAGAGTATTAAGTAGTAGTATAGAGTAGATTTCGTTCCCATATATTTGTGTGAACGATCAAGGAGCAGAGGGGAGGCTGTCGTTCCTCACCGAAGGTAAGTATACGTTAGGGAATACTCCAAGATGGTGTTTGATGAACAAACAGAGCTGGTAATCGATTTCTGATTAGTATTGCCGGCGGGCATTCACAATTGCTTTGTTGATTCTGAAACGTTCTCCACATGTTCCTATTGTGTACGAGTTCGCTATGTTATATTATATCCTTCATAATTGGAAACACACTGGAAGAAACACCCCTGAATATATGTGGAAGAGATGAGAGAGATGCTACCTACTAATGTATAAATAGGCTGTTTAAACCTTTACATGGGGCGCGTGACCTACGACCAGAAGTTTCAGATTTAGAACATCAAGACACCAGCCACTATTCGATCTCGTTACCCACAAACAACTACACCACTTGCACTACTTTAGATAATGTTTGGGAAATCACTTGACAGACTACTTCAAATCTATCGAGAAATAGTATATATTGTTGAAACAGTGGTTAATTATTGACGTAATTTTGTTATGTATTTGATACTACTATATACGGCAATACAAAGCATTGAAGCTCAAAATATAATTTAAATTGTATGAAATCAAAAGTATAATTATAATGTATTTGTGTAGAGTCCCTCAGGTGATCGGTACTCATTAGTTTTGATACATTTATTTCGGTTCGTGTTCAGTAAACATTTACCATTCAAACCTAAGGGACCGATGGGACCTTAACTACAACCTCATTAATGAGTTTTTAGTATTATTTAATTGTAATATATTATTAATAACATTTTCACCCCTAAGGGAAGGGTTAGAATACAATTCGCCTCTGCCGCTGGGAGAGCATCTCTTAAGAGCCGAGTAACCCAGCACCCTTGACAGGCTTGCGACCACCAGCATGCGAATCTGAACGTCAAGTGTCTTTGACACGTTCCGGTCGGGCTGCATGTGGGCCAGACTGGGGTAGTCTCCATCCCATCTCCTTAATGCTGGTTCCAGAAGACGCTGGGTTATCGCTCATGGTTCATTGAAACAACATTCTTCTCTCCCATCCCCCTCCTCACTCTATCTTCTAGTATTTACAATATAACAAGTTACAGGAGATCCACGTGAGTAGATCAAAGAATTTGAGATATAAAAAAGGGGGCCTTATTGTCTTCGAAGATATTAACAGTTAAATTTGCAAACCTTTGGTTTAGTTTAAGATAACGAGAAAAGTTTTTTCCATACAATTTTACAAGTTGTATGTATCGTTTGTGTGAATATTAAAATTGTATGAATGAATTAAATTACATACATCATCTCGGTCACATTCTTGAATGAATTACTTAACCGACAGATGCAAGGTTGACTCTAATAATTCTAACTATCACAGATTACTTTAAAAGTAACTTTTCTTATAATACATAACAATACTTATCATTATCGGCTCAATCAGTTTCTTAAAACGTTTAGGGAAAAGAAACTTTCATCTCCCAAGAGTGGTTACCACACACAGTGTTGCCCACATAAAACAATGTAATAAATAAAACATTCTGACTCATTTAGTTGAAGCCCAAACTGCTCACATGTTTATACTTACAGTTTATTGACTTGTTTTTAGTATTTCACTCGGCTCGGCTGGTGTTGCACCGCAAACAGTTAAGCGTTTAACTAATCTGTTTGTAAGTACAAGAACAATACTGGATGTAATAAGAATAAGATTTTTAACCATTATTAATGACAATTAATAACTTCTGCCTCTATAGATCAACGAACACTTTCACGACCAATTTCATAGAGCTACTCTCATATCATAATGGGGCATAATGCTGTGCTCCAGGTGACAGGTCTCTAAACAAGTAATATAATCATGTAACTCCTCAACCTTGAACCTGGGTCATAAGTCCCAGACACTGCTTTATTTCCTATCTCAAGATATTTAATTCACGGGTAGGTATATTTATAAGTAACTACAATTTAGGTCACGATTAAATTAACATCAATAACATAATGAGTGAAGATCAAACCCACGACCTCTCGCTCGTAAATCTAATGTCCTAAATTGGTACCCCCAATAAACTTAATAACTAACTTAATTAAGTATACAATAGAAAAGTTAGATAACTTTCATTAGTGGTCGAGACTATTGACATTTATTTACTCTCGTGTAATATTTGTCAGCTAATGAGGCAATTGTCCGCAAAATGAACAAAACCTCTCGTCGGCACTCCGCACTCCTCACTCCTCACTCCGCACTCATTCCCGGAATTTCCTTTCTAAATAGACACGAGTGTAAGTGTCCCTGTCTGTGTGGGTTACTCCTAAACAAAATACTTTGCTAATCGTGTTGTAGTCTCCGGAGCTGCCAACACCACGCTGCAGGCTGCTCCTCGACTCTGAGCCATAACACGACCAGCCAAGACCTAAACTCAGTGCGGCGACGGAACTGGTGTAATGCCAAATGAGAGAACATTAAGTATAACACGTCCTATCTCGCATAATAAAACTTTATACCATATTCGGGCGCATTCCTCCCCCACACCCACTATCACCCCCACTACCACCAGCCAATAGTTACAGATTATAAAAGCGGTAAGCTAATATTGCTAATAAACGATCCATTTGTAGGTCCGCATTTATGATCCTCATAAACATCGTTTGTTTTCATTTCATTATCATAAATATGTGTATCGTTTGATGCGTTTTATATATTGTCTATTAATTATACCGTATTTTTAGAGTTATATCTTTAACAACAAAATAAAAACACGAATAGTCCTAATACAATGTATGTTTTTTTATAATTGTGTCTTATAATCATTCAACTACTTCATGTTATAAATAAACTCGTGCTTAACCAATTCTACCGATGTGTCAACCGACTTCAAATTATTAAAAGAGGTTCTCAATTCAGTTGTATTTCTATTCATTTACTACTCAGCCTACAACCTATAACACAAGAGTATCTTATTCAATGTAGAATTAAAACGTCACCATTTACATCGCACTCTGCTCGCAAATATAACGCAGATAACATTGAAAGGTCCTGTCCCGTCGAGTGAAGTGAGCGAGGGGTTCATTAACAAAAACATCGTCAGCGGACCCTTTCAGTTTTAATTCCGTAATTATTATTCATGGCCGATAACAACTCTCACTCAATATTTAAACGCAATCAAATCATTTTTCGATACAGATCATTAGTAACCTTTTAATGAATTTTCGATTGGAAAAGTCAAATACAGTAATGAAAGTAGGCAACACTGGCGACCTTCATACGACACTTTAACTTAAATACAAATTATTGATTATTTAACTAAAATTTAAATTGGTTACTTTTACTACACAAGTACACAACTAGTTGACCTCAAAAAATTAAATAATATAAGTGTTAAAATATTAACCTACACTAATTATTCAACAATGTGTAAAAGATAAGATAAATATAGATTCCAGACAGGAAGCTGAGCAGAGACTGAGGCATTAGACATAGAAGGGTTTACCAACTTTACTACTAACTAAACTAAGTAATAAAGTTAAATCAATTACTCGTGTGATCCTCTATAGCAGCAGCATAACATCAGTTATGTCACACTACACTACCACATTTCAACATTCACTACAATAGACAATATTAAATAATAATAAAGTACATTACTCACTTGATCCCCGATAACGGAGGTCTAGCACCACACCACCAAAAAACGCTACACTATTATTCACAATACTTTAATGTGTACTGCGCGACAACACTTGACAGACTGACTCAATCCTATCGAAACGGAATTTATATATTATCTACTCAAAATACAATGGTAGTTCAGTGTTGCGAACAACAATTGTTAGCAACACTGTTTATAAAGTAGTAGTAGCGGGTATATCATTTAATATTATTTCGAGTATACCGACGTGGAGACTTTATATAACCTTTAGTGCGATAGATTAGTCTCAGTCTTTCTGGTGTTTTCGTGCAGTGAACATGGAAGTTAGTGTTATAGTGTCGTGATTAAGGTTACCATTCTCGAGGTCCACGTAAGTTTACTTTATTATCTATTGTTATTAGCCAGGTCGAGTGGTTGAGGTGAGAGTTAATATATTATGAAAGAGCTCTTTAAACCTGCTCCCGGGTCTCAAGCCCCAGGCACCGCTCGCCTCATTCTAGATTGCATGTGTATACGTATTGCTGTACAGTGATGAGTATCATAGCTCTCTCTTATATACTTAGCACAATTTATAAACGGTGTTGCTAACAGAGGTATCAAAATCCAATATAAAAAAATACTTTCGATTTGAGATTATTTACAAACTAAGTATTAATGAGTTGTCATAAAATCCATTGACAATAAATTATAATATAGAGTTCAGAGACAAGTCTAGGTTTAATTACAAAAGTTTGATTTAATAAAGTTGGTTTTCGATCTCAATACGGATACGGATCTCGACGATCAGCTCGCACTTCGCAGATCGTTTCCCGCAAACTTACTATTTTACACGACAAATAGATAAAGTTGAGATTAGTAGCGAGGGAGGTTCGGAGGCTTATTTAACACTCTGTTTACGTGGGATTTCTTGATAATTACACAAAAATAGTTTGTTAGTAAGCCCACACATACTTGCGATACTTCACTTTACTACAAGAGAAATTAAACCTGTTTTTAAATTCTTTGTAAAACTTAAATTAAATGATTTAGCAACACCGTTTGTAACTATGTATTCGCGAGCATCGTCGTTTTATTGAACCCTCATAACTTTGGTTTGGATTATACCATATTCTCGGGATATGATGTCAGTAGTGGACTGGACCGGAATTTCATTAAGATCGACAATTTGCTAAGAAAGAATAAACCTTAAATTATTATTTTATTAATATTTATTATAATTTACTATATCTACAGGAGAGCTCATATTGCAAGGCAACACATAAAACAATAATAATCACTCTACAAACTTTACACCCTAGTCAATATATGTGGCTTGGCCTTTCGTTACTACAAGAAGTGCAGTCCTTATAACTTAATTAAGTGATTTTTTTTAATAAAAACTTTGGGAACTATTTTAATAAAAATGTCAATGATTGTCAACAATAAACAGAATTCTCAGCAATTCAAAACTCATATTAAATGTATTTAATAGATAGAAAAGGATTTAAAAAATGTCACCGGACACATTAATATCTTTGTATATCACAAATGATCTAAAAAAAACGTTTCAAAATAATCCAAAATCCTTGAAATATCTATATACACTTAATTTGATTACATCCATATTCAAAATTAAATAATAGTATAAGGAGATTGCAAAACCCCCTTCACGTAAGGGGTTAACAGAGCACAATTGTAAATGGGTTTTGTTTAATGCGACCACGCCTTAATTAGGATATTCAAAAACAAAAATGAATATAATTCAGTCTCACACACGTTGGACTTATATTTATTTTGGTCCAGCTTTTGCCGGATAGTCGCGTGTCAGCAGAAATGAAGAGGGGGCCCGGGGTGTGGGGCCCGGGGCGTGGGGCGCGGGGCAGGGCTTAATTGCTTTCATTTAGTTTATTGGTGTGCGACATAGCTCTTGCTTGGTGAGGCTGAGGCTGAGGGCTGGTAGCCGGAGACGAGCTACTTCTTAATAACAACATTCATCATCCTATTTAATTAACATTTCTATGCAAGGAGTTGTAAATTTTTTATCAAAATTATCTACTAAATATTTAAGTAAATAATTTTTTATTACACGAGGTTTTTCGGAAACTGAAAACGTTAAGAGGGGTGATGATACTGAATGGACTATTGGGCAAACGTAACGTAGATACTGCTACTGAATCGATAAACAACTAAACACTAGGATCTCTTACAATTACAGAAGGAACCTAAGCAGTGGCTTGGTCTTGTGAAAATGTTTAAGTTTTTGAGACACACACCTCCACTACACAGGCTCTCTGTTTAAACTAAAGGTTAGGTTAACCTAAACCAAATTTACGCACCGACATAAAAATTTACATATTCGTAAATATTCAAACAAAAGCTCTTCATAAACTGTTTTTTTTAATAGTATGTTCACTACCAATACCCTCGCCACCAGCTCCTCCGTTCTCGTATTCTCCGAACTTGTAATTATTTGATAATAAAACTATTATTCAATCGTCTCAACTATTAAACTCTCTTAAATTACCTTAATAGAGCTGCTATTAGGTAGGCATTCATACCGTAATTGTGTCTAAACTCAAAAATAACTTTCCAAATCAGACCGGTAATTGTTGGGATTGAGTCGTGTTATATTATTCATAATTTAAATTAACATGAAACTTTAAGTCGTGGCTCCAGAGAGGGGAACGAAGGAATGGAGGAATGGAGGACTGGTTAACATCTGTTCCAATGAATAATGACATTTTCATATATATCTTATCTCATAAAAGTTTCATTTATTAAGTTCACGTCTCCTACTAATAGCTAGAGTTTGTATATTTTAAACAATTAATTTTATCAACAAAATTGCGAGGAAAACTGTCTAATATTTCTTCATTCATAATGCGTGAAGACTGCCAGCTCACACTTAACCAGCGTCGACGATGGCCTAAACCATTCAGTAGCGAGCCTGTAATAATAACGACAATAATGAAGTTGTATTGTTGTTTTAAATTCATATAAAAGAGCTGATAAAGCAAATAACATGGCGTGACCAGAACGGAGTGGAGCATCGACATCTAGGTCACATGGACTGGCAAGTGGGGCGCGAGGCGCGGGGCTCGTGCTAAGTGTTATACGAACTTGCTATCAATAGACATGGCTACAACTTTACTTTGTCCTAGTGAGCTCACTTACTTTCAGACAGATACTTATGAATATAAAATGAATTATATTTGGTCTTTCCTTCGGGACTTTAGAATTATTTTAAGGAGATACTAATCTATCAAGACATCTAATAAAGATTTATAAAGGTCTGCTTCCAGATTTAGATCTAGTCAAGTGATAAATGCTACTCGCTTGAGGTAAACACGAGATAATCCAAGATGGTAGATGACTGAGCCAATTTATTCAGGATTATTTAAATAACTCCAGTAAGATAAATGATTCATTAAAAGTTTTTGGCATTTCTAGTTTGCGCGAGGGCAACTTGCTGCCGGCTACCCCCCTACCCACTACCCACTACCCACTACCGGCTACCGGCTCACCGCAAACAATATAGTTTGATTAAAGATGTTTTAACTGTTATCTCATATATAAATCTAATAATTATTATTTATTTAACAACAGATCAACAAAAATCAATCTCAACTGCTAAATGTAAAAGTGGAAAACTACATAAATACTAAGAAAATATGTTTAACTGGGAGCTGGATAGTTCCTGGGGCTTGAGGCCCAGATACAAGCTCACAATGCGCATTAAAACTTAACTTCACCTCTTGACCTCCCTACCTACAAATAACTAAACTATTACTCATTGACTTTGTCTACGATTTCTTAGGAAAAAAAACTACAAAGAGTTGATCTAGTGAGTAGACTATATTGACTACTATCCTATCAAGAGCTATGATAGGGTGTTTCTGATATTATCAGAATTGAAATACCTTCAATGGCTGCTTGACTACAGACAACATACAGTCAAGGTAGAATCTACATTTATACTAAAATCAAATTAATCTATTTTCAAATAACCTACTAATTACAATTAGTTAAAATAAAGAAGACATCCCAACAGTTGTAGATGTTTCAGTGGCGGTCGTTAAATGTTACGATACTTGTTGATGGTTGTTTAATAATTAACTTTGATCTCCACACTATATGGCTGCAGCAGCGGCAGATGCAACTCATTTGTGTGAAGCACCGACACACGCGGCGGGTGATGACAGTATCACCATCACCACGTCATCACTGCCATCACACTCGTCTACTGCTCTTCATTAGCGAGCTGATGAGTTATAATCATTTTTCATTTCGCTTGTAAACAACACTTTATTGCATTTCTTATAATATTAGTACCTACTACTATATAACACTTTGTTTGGATATTAATATTTTGTTCCCTATGATATAAACAGTAGAACAATACCTGAAGGTTATGACCCAGGTGCAAGTTTACAAGGGCCGTTCTAACAACTGCAACACTCAACATCCACTGCTCGATCCTATCCTATAGTATTGAACTTAAGACTTTAATTAGGCCCAGACGGCATACTAAAACACTCATTGCACTATTTTACATAATGTTTGTTGTATGAAATCACTGATTAGACAGTTAGCAATAGTAATGATTTTTATAACCGGTGGGGTAATTTTTAAACAAATAGATATAAATATGTCAAAGAATAGTAGACGATTATCAAATAATCGAATCGTCATCGCCGTCTATGGCACTAGAGTAGGGTAGTAGTCACTTCTGCCATTTTGACAGTCTCGACTCTTTATATGCCCTCGACAGTCTAACTGTAGTCTTAGTCTTGCGCAGTCTCTCAAGAAGTGAAGTGGTCTCTAGATAGTGTTAGTGCTGGGAATGCTGTCCGATTAAGGTTACGTGAGTACTTTACAATGTAATTGCCACGTGGTAACTAATTGCCACAACGTTAAGTTCGGTTAGCCTTGTGTAAGGTTTGTGTTAGCCTAACTTTGGGCTTACACAAGGATTTTCTAATTTTGCTCCTTTAAATAAATTGCAGCAACTGTATCATTGGCTATGGTCACAAGAAAAGTAAGGAAACCTGCACGAGTTATAAGAAATAAAAAAAACACGGAAATAGCCGTAACAGTACCACTGCAAACAGGGAACAAACAGGGATCAGTTAAACATGCATGATTAATGTAATTAGCAGTACGGGACATAATGTATGCTAATTGATTTCTTCTATCCCTCCTGTCCATCCGCGGCGATAATGGAGATAGCCCAGCGTGAAGTAAAGTCCCGTACTCGACCACTACTCATTACCCATATCATTATGTTAGTATGTAAATGGCGTTTGTTGCGGAGGTATTTTTCACTGTAAGCCTGCAGTGAGCAGTGAGGCGACACTTTATGGCGCTGCTCCTAATACCGCATTATATACTGCGCTACGCCTCTCCATTACTATCACGTTATTTTTGTCAACAACGTGAATAAATTCGCGTATAGGGGGTCCTATACTATTTGAATTAAGGAACAAATCAATGGAAAACTAACACTTTTTTTAAATATAAATATTATAAACAAGGACATAAAGAAAGCAAAGAAGTATGGTATGACGTTCACTGTTGCTTTGCCCCTTCCACAGGACACCCAGATAACATATTGCTTGGTTTATGGCTTCTAATTATAAATAAAGAGACGTAGATGAGAAAAAACCAGTCTATTGCTCATTAAAGTAATGATTATTTATATTATTAGAAAATAAATTCGAGAAAACAAGGTAATAAGTCACGTGACAGCGAACACCAGTCAGAAAGTGTTACGTCACGCCATGCAAAACATCATTGTTGTTGTTGACGTTAAACTAATTGTTAAACAGTTTTATTTCGCAGACTGTGACGTCATTCAAGAAGACATGACACTTAAGCGTTTTCGAGGAAAGTCTAAATTGTGTTTTTTTGAATACAAAATACATATTGCTTTTTCTTTAAAATATAGGTTTTTTGGGATAAAATATATATTGAAGTATATAATTAACCAAGTTTTCAAATTAAGTCAACTAGTCTAGTGCGCTGTAATATATGAAGTTCAATACTAAAACAGTATTAAACATACCTTTCATTGACTAGTAATCATTCACTCACTATCGGCCATAACTTCTAAAATTTACAAATTCAATACCAATAAATAATGTGAGGAGTTCGTTCAGAAACATTTCCCTTAAGTGTGCATTATAAATGCTACATTGAAATACAGCTCGCTTAATATTATTCTCGTTACTTATTTTCCCCACCAGGGAGCAATTGCCTATCAGGATGAAATATACATTTTTAAAAACTCCCAAAAAAGCTCCACCGGTGATTGTTAAATACCTATAATAATACCTACAGTTGTTAATTGCTCAGCAAAGCGAGGGAGAGCAGACTACAGAGGAAAACGCGATAAAATAACGTCGGATGTTAAATTTAAAACGTATTTTTCGAGGCCGGCAACATTAATTCCGGGGCTTTGATATCCGCCGGGATGAATTTTATGTCAAAAAGAGACACGATGAGGTAAGATTAGTGCTAAGAAATGGAAAGGAGTTTGCGGCGGAGAGTCGGAGAGGTTGTAACGAGCGAGTGTTTTAAGATTAGTGTGACGTCACTGTAAGTATTCTTGCGTCCTCTGGTTAATGATCACCGCCCTCCCACTCCTCACCTCTCGCTATCAACAAAAACCTGTGTTTTATGAACTGCAGTCATTAAAAATATTGAACAATATTTCAACAAAAAGTTTATATTAAGTAGAATATTGAGATCCTTTGATAAACTTCCTATTGGTTTATTTTTAGTACTCGTTTAGTTTAGGGCCCGAGTAACCTCTATCGCGATAGATCTGAAGCAATCTGATAAGTAATTTCATATAGTGAACACTGACTATTGACTAAATGATTAAGTCTCATGTGAGTTCTTAATTTATTATTTTTTTTAATTAGATGTTAAGTATTAAGATCGAACAGAACAATGTGTTTTGATCATATAAAAGAGCTCTGTAAACCTACACCTGGATTATAATCCACAGGCACTGCTCGGCTGTTTATCCTATCCGTCTTAGGTATTAATATTTGTCACGCATTAACTACAAAACATTACGTCTCAATAATCAAAGTATATATGTTAGGCAACAGACACACATACACAGAGTGATTGAGGTACTGGTTGACATTTGAGTGCCCCACAGTGCGGGACTGCGGGATAACGATCCCGTTCGAGAGCATCGCTCTAACTATACAACGGATTTAGTCAATGAGTTACTGCTCACTACTCACTGGCTACTGCAGAATGCCAATATGTCACTTAAGACTTAAGGTGATATTTATAAATTACATATTATATAAAGGTACTGTTGTTACTGTTCTATTCTAGTATGGATTGGACAAGTAGACATTCGCCAGTAGGGTCGTGCAGTGTGTAGTGTTCGTCACACGGCGCGGCGCGGCGGGATCGCCCCTGAGGAAATCAGCGCGACAATGTGTCGCTTCCGCGTCGATCCTGTCTCTGTCTGACTGATACTACACTACACACACACACGCACACGGACACACAAACATGTATTTTTAGCACTGACTAATAAATAATTAATCAGATACCTCGAATAGTGCTTGAGGATTGAAACCCATGTGTTGTTGAGGGTGTCTATACGATGCAAGGAACAAAATAATGGGTAAGCATATAGTATTTTAGTGTTTATATTCGTTCGTCTTCTCCCCATTCGTCGCCTTTTCGATTTGAACGAAGTTTTTATTACCTGGGATATATAAGCATAGGATCTGGCACAGTAGTGCCCCCTGCAAGATGAGCCAAGCGAAGCGCAAGGGCACTACTACTTTTCTCGAAGCGCTTCGTCGTTTTTTTTGTACCCTCACCCTCATAACTTGGGTTTGGATTATGTTTCCTTACTACAAGAACTGTTGTATAACAGAAAAGTAATGAACAGTAATAGATTGATTATATGTATATAAGACAGTAGCAAAACGGCCAAGCCAACATATATTGACAAAGCTGTAGAGTGTGTGAAGTGAGTGCTTCTAGAGGGAGGTAGGGAGGGCGTGTAGAGTTAGGAGCTTGGCTCTATATGAGATCTGATCACTTTTTGACAGTGCAAGGTGTATGGTCTCGTCGTCGCAACATTTTACATGAAAATGTTTTGGTGGGATAGGCTTTTCCTGGATAATTCTAAGCTGTAATTAAATTCATTGAGTGTCACTGTTATAAATTTCTGATCAAACGTTTTTAACTTTTTTCGTTTTGGAGTTTTCACATAAAAAACGCCATTTTGCGTTGCTGATTCTTTTGAAATGAACCGTATACTGAAATGTGTTCCGCATTTAGTGTGGTGTGGTGTGGTCGCAGATTAAATAAACATTCCGATAATATGGAGCGTGAGCTTTGATATTGTAATTTATTGGACGAATACATCCGCACCACGCACACCACACACACCACGCGCACCACACACACGTGTGCGCGCGCGCACTGTACTTGAACCCGTGGATATATTTAACTAAATTAATGAATTATGCGTTTACAGTATCTAAACACAGCTTTATAAACGAGTTTATTGCATTTTAAAAGTGAATTCCAGAAGAAGTATATTATTACACGTTTGGAAAGCAGTTGCATTAGCAGACAATATTCAGAATAACGACGATATCTTGTAACTATTATTTAAATCACTTTATACACACTAAAAATACCACATAAAGTATTTATATAATAATACTTACCTATATACAGATCCAATATTATACTTAAAGCTGGAATTAGAATTAGATAAATTGTCTTTATTAAAGGCAAGTTCAGGTTTAATATTTCGGACTTGACTTTGAAGTCTTCATCATTGGGCACTCTAATATTATTTTTTAAACCAAATCCTGGACAATAAATAAAAGCTTCGAATTAAATATGAAAAAGTTAATACAAATCGTTTACAAAATAAAAATAACATTAACTGTTATTTTGGATGTTAATGTAATGGCGACAGTATTTTTTGTAGGAACACCATGTGCGGGTAAATGACAGAATAAATCAGTGCCTCCGCGGGGAGTTGAGGCTATCACTTATAATCCTCACTCATTTGTTATTTACTACTCGATATTGCAAATACATTACATTGATCAACGCACTTATTACTATTATAAAATCGAGTGTGTTTGTAAGTTTCTTTTTCCGCTGCAACACAAATACACCAAGTTGAAGGTAAATTGAACTTTAACTTTTTAAACCAATCGTTTAAGTAAATAATCATAAACTACCGTCGTTGTAGGGCCTTCAATTCATATTAGCAACACCGTTGATAACTTTATATTCACAGGTAGTATCTTTAATTTTATTCTAAGACTATATACAACCTCTGTTCCAATAGACTTGAGCCAGTTGTCAAACGGAGCTCACCTGGTGGTGTAGTGTCATGACGCTGGGACACCATTACTAAGGTTTTATAAGGTTAAGGTTAAATATTGGTAACACCGAGTTCACGGTAAGTGTTTATTATAATTGTGTTGTGCGTGGTACTGTCCGGTATCGATTCCATGTAGATAACAATAATAATAGAGAACATATTTAGGTTCAAAGCAGGAGCAGGAGCACCAGCGACCCTGAGCCGAGTCTGAGCTCGCGCCGTATAGAACACTTAGCAAATATTTGCGCTGCGAATACAAGCGCTCCAACTTGATATAATATTATTATGTACACGATCAACTACTTTATGTTTTCACACATAAATTACGTTCACTATATAAACTACGTACTTTTGATAGATGCTAGTACCTTCATTTTGTTGTACACTTATTATGAACATCTTCTACATGTAAAACATTACCTGATACTTATTTTATAGAAAGCAGAGGAAAAGGAATAGACAACTATAACCTTCAAGATATAGTTCAGTAAGCAGTGATAGGCTAGTGGTTCAGACATGGGTGTCGAACTCGGAAAGTCCGAGTTCGACCGCCCACAAGCACACACCGACGGCTTGCAAGAGTTATGTGTGTTTGAAGCAATTAAACATCATTTGCTTTGACGGTGAAGGAAAACATCGTGAGGAAACCTGCACTCCTGGGAGTTCCCTAAAGTTCTGCTGTGTGAAGTCTGCCAAACCACACTGGACCCAGGTGGACTATGGTCTAACACGCTCCCCATTCTTAGGAGTGGACCCGGCTCAGCTCAGTTTATGAAATAATGATTGAGTGTTTAAGGAATACTAAATATTATACTGCTCTATTTTTTTGTTTTGGTCTTAAAAATTATTTAAATAGGCTTAAATAATGACAAAGTCACATACAAGGCGTACGCGAGCTATCTCCTTTCATAAATAGCAGCATCGTCGTTGAACTAAAGCTCGGGTGAATAATGTCCATTATCGCAGGCTTACAGCACCGAGTGCCCCAGATCTCCAGGCCCCCAGGGCCCCTGGTCCCCTTGTCTCCCACGTTACAGGAAGTTAGGAGTGCAATAAAATTTGCACGGCTTTGACTTACGTACGTACTGCGCTCATTCCTGTAATTGAAATTGTTTTGGGAAACTCTCACATCCATCAATGAATGAATCGCTATTCGCTGCACTTTGTCGAAACTATAAAACGATTCAGTTTCTCTATTTTGTGTCATGCTGTCCAATACACGAGAATTTACATACCATCACTTTTTAACCTTTAATCAAACTTAAACAATACTGTGAAAATTTATTGCCAATAACCGAACATATCACTGTTTTAAATTTGTTTAAAACTTGTTGTAAAATTTAGTGTCTTGGTGAAAATTTCATCCTAGTAGGTTTCATTTTATCTGATCTTTTCCGTTTCTATACGATGATTTTCATTTTCTTTTACGAGTATATTTTCAAAGCTAACAAGTCTTTTTTATTACTCATGTTAATGAGAGCTGATCACAATTAAACACGCTTGTTTATTATCTATAAACAATTAATACATAACTCTTAGAGTTACAAATACGTATGTATTATAACAATATTCCTAAAAAATATACTCAATATTCTTAACTAAACAATAACAAAAAAAAGAAAATTGAGTAAGATTTAACAAAGAATTACTTGTTACGATAATTTCTTTAGATCTTTTCACACAAGAGGAACTATCGCACACTTCGAGTATATATTGTATGAACCTAGATTTGAAGAATAGGATCAAAGGCAATAACTGAGCAAAAGGCTCAGTGAGGATTAAACGGCCATTTGCGGCGATCCGTCCTCCGTCCTCCGTCCTCTCTCCTCCTGTCATATGTCGCACGGGTTCGGATCTCGTTGTCAATTGTGACTTTGCTCTTTCATTATTACACCTATCTTACTATTTTGTACGAAAATAGTTTTGGTCAAATAAATTTTGGTAAATTCGTATTTGTACTCTTAGTAAAATGGTACGAATATTTTAGTAGAGTTTTCTTACTGTTCTAACTCAGCACTAAATTATTTCATTCTAAGTGAAACAAGACGTAGACATTTAATAAAAATGTCTGACTATAGCTTATGGTGACAAGGCTAGACTACACATCATTACTTTGTATTAATGCAGCATCAGACATTATACTAATCACTGGTTTTACGGTTTTTATCTAAAATCTTAAGAAGCTGAATAAAGATTAAGAAGACAAAGAGTTCCTAACATTTCAGTGTTTAAGGATTTTTTTCATGAGTCTCATATCAATCCAAAAGAGTTAGTTACATTGCAATACAGGTCTACAAGGAATCACCTTTTTATTCTTTTTCTTCACTATTAATTACGTGATTTTGTATATAGTAGATGCAACAAGTAAAGTTGGTGAGGTCGCCTACGCAGGGTCCAGGGTCAGGGTGGAGTGCGGCGATAGTGCTCAATTGAGTAATCGCTGAGATGTTGGAGGTCAAGTATCGGAAAGCGCGCTGGACCACTCACACCGCAGCGCATATCTCTCACAGATAATATCGGAATGCGCGCACTTCTCTTCGGTTTGGATTTGATACACTAACGGAAAACAAATCTGTTATCCCATACATCGACATACGGTACTGTCGGTTTATAATTATTTTTATATAACCAATTTACGGTTTTTATATATTATTTACTTTAAGTTCGTGAACTATAAGATATTACATCTGAGACAGACTGATAATTAAATAATCTTATTTGCCCTCAAAAGTAATACAAATCGTGGAGCCCTACGAAGCGCAAGAGCACTACTACTTTGCGTGTTAAATTAATTTCTTATACTTTTTGTTCATGTGTTAAATATTTATTTGGGAGAACAGCGACTATACAGGTTTTCTATGCTAATATCAAATGATAGCATATCTCTCGGATATGTATGGACTTGTTAGTAGTACATTTTGATTGACAACTAATGTGTCAAACATATATATGAACGTAGTCGGTTTTCCTATTAATTTAATAGTGAACATGGTTTCACTTGAAGTAGAGCTGGAGCCCCGCCGTCACCGTATGGTTCATATCCCGGGAGATAGTTCCAGCCTCTCTCATTCCTTGACATATTTAATGCATGAAAAAATAAAATTTGAGATGGCGATGGAAGCCAGGACTGCTATTGTGCGATATGTTGTAGACCACTGGAATGGACTACAATTGTATACATGCGCCGACAATGGCACATGTATACAGCTTTTATTTCCAAGTATGTTACATGTGAACTATCTAAAAAAAATCTTGCACTAACTCTCTTCATCAACGAGTCGTTGGATACCAAGCTCACAAAGGGTTTATATCAGTGTGTCAATTTGGCTACCCATGATCCGTTACTGATACTCTTACTAATACAGATACAGCTGAATCAGTCGCGGCCAGAATAGATCTTTGCCCAAATAAACGGGTATATATTATTCTTAAAAAGAAATCTGAGATGATAAATGGTTACAATCTAGCTATATTACTCGCATGGATCGGCAATATTGATTTTGAATATGTAGGCGAAAAAACTGCTATACTAAACTACTACATAACTAAATATACAACAAAATTCGAAAAGACAAAAAAGAGTTGATTATTTAACATCGGGCTAAGAATGTTGTCAAATCGGGAGTGCGGGGCATTAGAGGCCTGTGATACATTGTTGGGGATCCGGTTGTAGTCAATGCGATAGATGACTTGAATTTTATAAACAATGACGGAGATGAACTGGTGAAATGATAAGTAAACTTAAAAAAGATCTAAAGAGGGTGTTTAATATGGTAACGGAAATTATGTGTTTTGAAAACGAAATTCTTCGATGATTTATAATACCTACCTACATACCCTTAGGTACCCTTGGGACAGGTAAAAGTTTATTATCAAAATTTTTAGTGTGGTACAAAAATATTTAAACAAAAAAGTAGCTGCAGCTGCTCAAACGGGTATCGCCTTTAATATTTATGGATTGATGGTTAATCGATTATTGCAATTGCCAGTCAGAAACAGGCCTGTATTTGGGCGTCTGTTCGATGAAGATAATGCGTGGTTTGGTAAACGGAAAAATCTCCGTTTATTTAACTGTCATCACGAGAAGTTACAAAGCAAATAGTTGCTCTTATTTTCCAAATCTGTGGTTAGCCATTTTAAATACCAGGACAAAATATGCGGCAATTATGAAGTTTGTGCAAATGCTTTTAAGAATAAGAATAGGAATCACTACAGAAGAAGATCGCCGTATATTATCCGAACGTGTAATTGCACTAAAATCAGATTCTAACGAAGGCAGATTATACGAAATAATAGATTGTCTCAATCGACTTCCTTCAGATATAACTTATTTATTACCGACCTGAAATATGGCTTAGCAAATAAGTGACCCCATATGTTTAAACGAAATATAAACGTTTCTTTCGGTCTTATTAATGGTGCTATAGGTATTGTTGACAAAGTAGAATGGGATTCGAACGACAAGTATAAAGCAAGAAGAATTGTAATAATGTTTAATAACGGTCATAGAACGAACGAACTAGCACTTGTAAAATCATAATATAAGATTATCAACAGAGCATTCGTTCACCATTAACAGTTTCCGCCAATTTGTCGTGTATGCTATCACCATATATAAAAGTCAAGGTTTAAGTTTAAATAATGCTCTTATTGGATCATCCACATTCTCTTGTGGGAAGGCTTTTGTACACTCTCTGGAGTAGACTAATTTGCAAGGTGTTCCTTATTATTATTGATTTTAGTAGTATTAAAGTACAACAATCAGCTATAGTTGAATATAATGGCTTGAGAGCCAAATATCGGCCAAAGAAGAAAAAATGAACAAAATAAAGAAAATTGTCATCAGCAAGTTACAAAACGAAGTGAAATCCCACTTAAAACATTCTCTCACATTCTTCTTCTCATTTACATCTCATATAGAGCCAAGCTTCTATACCCCCTCCCTACCGACCTCTACAAGCCTACAGCCACATATATTGACTAAGAGAGGGCTTGTAAATGTAGGAAGGGAGAGAGAGACAGAGAGAGAGAGAGATCCAATAACTTTTTGACAGTACGAGTCACGTCTTGGCAACATTTTATATGAAAATGTTTTTGGTGGGATACTCTATTATCACAATGCAATCAAGCAAATATTTTTGATACAATTTTAAAAATACAACTTATTCTCATTTCATATAGTAAAATTTACTCTTCTCATTAATTTATTATTCGATTTTAAATGGAAAAAATTCCACAAATTCTTCCGTTGCTATGTTTAACTTTACGCCTCTTTATTAAGGCTAAACAAACTTGCCATCGGGGCAAGTAACTTTATACAGAATGTAGAGCAAGGAACAATCTTGCTCATTTTCAACCGACTTCAAAAAAAGGAGGTTATCAATTCGGTTGTATTTTTTTTTTTTTTTTTTTTTTTATGTTTGTTACCACAGAACTCCGTCATATATGAACCGAAATGGAAATTTCTTTTTGTATTTGGTAGGATATGCTTACAGATTGGTCCCATTTTTTTCAAAATCCAGTTCTGATGATGGCATCTTTGAGGAATTTAGAGAACTCCCCAAAAGTTATAGGCACACATATAGTGATTTTGATATTTTGAGAAAGGTTACAAGCATTTGTATTCAGAATGTATCATTTGATGATGTGGAACTGTTGAGGAAGACCACAGATAGCCATTATGTGGTTGAGAATGTAAAGCAACTATTATTATGAGGAAATTTAAAAAATACTTATCATGTTGATGTTACCAGTAGATTCTTAGACCTTCCGGCTTCATCTACCATTAGTTGATGATGACGCCGGAAGGTATGTACTGGAACACAGGCATGGGACAACGTAGACTAGTCGTGTTTGGGTTTAATGAAATTGTCTTAAAGAGTACTTTGGCTGTAAGTAATTTTTTTAATGGTAATGTTTGTCTGTCTATATCGTAGCTCCCGAATAACAGTACCGATTTTAATGCAAATTTTTCTGTGTGGAAGCAGATGGGATTAAGATGCCATTGTTTTACAAGTTTGAGATGTATATGTGAATCTGTCTGTGACATCGCAGCTCCCGAAAGCCCGGGTTGATTTTGATGCGGATTTTTCTGTGTGGAAGCAGATGGGATTAAGATGCCATTGTTTTACAAGTTTGAGATGTATATGTGAATCTGTCTGTGACATAGCAGCTCCCGAAAGCCCGGGTTGATTTTGATGCGAATTTTTCTGTGTGTAAGCAGATGGGATTAAGATGCCATTGTTTTACAAGTTTGAGATGTATATGTAAATCTGTCTGTGACATCGCAGCTCCCGAAAGCCCGGGTTGATTTTGATGCGGATTTTTCTGTGTGGAAGCAGATGGGATTAAGATGCCATTGTTTTACAAGTTTGAGATGTATATGTGAATCTGTCTGTGACATAGCAGCTCCCGAAAGCCCGGGTTGATTTTGATGCGAATTTTTCTGTGTGTAAGCAGATGGGATTAAGATGCCATTGTTTTACAAGTTTGAGATGTATATGTAAATCTGTCTGTGACATCGCAGCTCCCGAAAGCCCGGGTTGATTTTGATGCGGATTTTTCTGTGTGGAAGCAGATGGGATTAAGATGCCATTGTTTTACAAGTTTGAGATGTATATGTAAATCTGTCTGTGACATCGCAGCTCCCGAAAGCCCGGGTTGATTTTGATGCGAATTTTTCTGTGTGGAAGCAGATGGGATCAAGATGACATTGTTTTATTAGTTTAACTGTGTATCTGTGTGTCTGTCTGTGACATCGTAATAACGTTATAAATGAACCCATTTTGGTGCGGTTGTTTACACTCGATTTTCAAATGATATAGATGGTTCTTACCTAAAATTTTTGAAGGGCTGAAGGCTATCTGTTCATTGGGTGCAGTAGACTGGAGATGGAAAGGTGAGTAGAGTGGTACAGTTTAGGAGTTGAGATGATGGTTGAGTGAGTAGGTACTTTGTAAATAGTGAATTGATGATTTAGTGAGTGATTAAATAAGTAAACAGATGAGAGAATGAATTAGTGGACGAAGGATAAATGAGTTTCAGAACATATTCACTAAAAACCAAGAAATAAAACATTTTTAACAAAAAATTGAACCGACTTCAAACTCTAAAAAATGCACTAAAACGTAAGAAATAATTAGCTTATTTATTAACTCCCCTTTATTAGGACAATAATATACAATAATTGATATTTTTGTAGTCGGTGCCAGCAATAGTACAGAACGTAGTAGTATAATAGTACAATCGTACACACTATTTCGTTACGCGTTCAATAGATATAGCTATTACTATTCTTTCTCACTACACGTCTGTTCCCCTGGCTGGGCTGGCTGGCACCGACTTCAAAAATATCAATTATTGTATATTATTGTCCTAATAAAGGGGAGTTAATAAATAAGCTAATTATTTCTTACTTTTTAGTGCATTTTTTAGAGTTTGAAGTCGGTTCAATTTTTTGTTAAAAATGTTTTATATATTAATAGTTTTATAAAGAGAAGTAAAATTCGAAAATAATCAGTTTCGATAAATTTTCTTTTCAATATAACATTTGATGAGCAATTTGAGCACAACCACTAAACTCATTGGGGTCCTTTATACAATGTTACGCGATCAGGTTTATCGACACAATTTCCTCGCCATCACGGTGTAAATATTTTCCAACAATGAAGTTGGGCGGGTTGAGGGTTGTAAGGGAGGGGGAGGGGGCTGGAGGAGCTCCTCAATTATGCACATTAAGTAGCGCGTCGATGGGCTGTGTCAGGTAGCGGTGTGTCGGAGTGTCGGAGTGTCGGCTTACTGTCCGTTACATTACCTGTAGCAGCCCCCAAACAACCCAACATTAGCCCCCTAATTACGTCTACTTCATAGCAATTTACTGACTGACTTACAAACAACACACAATCTAAACTTGACACATGATCTTGTAGACAATACACTCGACAACACAATAGCACCATAGTAGAAATCTTAGACATGTTATCGAAACTTATTTAGAGATTAACATTACCTTTTAGTTTCAAAAGTTACACAACTGTTAAACTACCGTAGGAAATGTGTTTGATGTTTGAGTATAACTTTCTTTAAATAAATGTAAATTCAATATATTATTAGCTCTACATATTTTCCAATATTGTGTATATTATTAATTTTAGTATGAAGGAAAACAAAAAGTATTGTATAGTGCGCTTCAATTAAAATAGAGCAACGCAAGCTTATCCTAATGATGATAATAATAAATGACATTTAATCAGCAGGATTCAACATGATGAATAATTCAGCAGGTTTAAATTGTTGACGATGCTGAACTGTGTGGCCTGTAGAGCCGCCACTAGCTACTGGCTTTGTAGAGCAGATTGCAGAGAGAGAGGCTAGAGAGGGTCGTACGTGCGTACAAATTGTTTGTGCGGGTTATGAGGCGTGACGTCACCGCGTCCCGGTCCCGCCAACGACTAAATGGTAATGGTCAGTATTTAAACTAACGACGTGAAAATGCGAACCTTTTTTTTCACGTGTATATTCTTTACAAGTCAAAGTTAAAAGATATGACTGTTTAAGATATGATAAATTATTATATTATTAACCCGCAGGATCCATGATAATAATTTTTTCGGGAATAAAATTGCATAATATTGCTAATATCACGTCGATCGATCACGCCGAAAGAAGGACAAACCATCAGACATTTATTCCATCAGACATTTATTATACTTATTCTATGTAAAGTGGTGCAAATTGATATAATCCGAGGCTCTTAGCCTACAACCTACACTATAAGGTAGGTGAGTGAGGGCGGCGCGGGTAGTGCGGTAGGCGGGGGAGTCTCACTTCGCACCTCTAAGGTACTGCTTCCGAAGCTCTTATCGCTAAGAGTACTAAATTAGGTCGCAGGTATTAACTGTATCCCGTAGAGAGGTAGCGCGGGGCGGGATAACTTAGAGCCGATAACATTTTCATTCCCGCACTAATTTCCGCTTGTACGAAATGTACTGCTCTCTAGAATGGGTTCAATGGACGGACAAGAACAAGAACACATTAATGTTGTTTGATAGTGTTTTAAAACAGCTATGTTTGTTGTCATGACATTTAACTTTAAATCGTGAATGTCTTCTTACATAAAACATTATTTTTTATAACTATATAATTTTTCTCCTTTGTCATAGTAGTTGTAAATTTTTTTGTTAAAATCTAAAAAACTATAATAGTAAAGGCCGTGTCGGGCTATAATTAGGGTAGGATAATGATTAAGAGAATGAATTGTCACTTCCGTCGCGATTTTTATATTCAACGATTTTTAACAGTCTCAAACGAGTAAAAGATTATCGATTAATCGGGATGCCAGCGCCCTATTTCCGTTTTGTTGATTTACTTCTCCCCACTAGTGGAGGAGCATTGCTACCATTGTCTAGTCCCTTTATATTCCCCGACTGACGCAGTACACTTTAGTCTCTGGACAAGTCTCTTTGAGTGAACATCACCTGGAGTTGAAGTGTAACAAATAGTGTGTCGCATCACGGTTATTGGACATATCGGACTAAGGATCATGTGAGTTCTTACGTCTTATTTATTATGAGTCCCTACATTGTATTTAGATGTGTTAACACAACCTTAGGTTAGATTAGGTTAGGTTAGCCTTATGTTAACCTAAACTAAGACAAACAGTGAGACCAGGCAGTGGAGGAGTGGGGTGAGTGTTATGATCATTTAAAGGATATATCCTTAAGCCTACACCTTGATCACAAGTCCTAGACACTGCCTGGGTTCCTGTCCAAAAACTACGGAATCGTAAGATTCGATTATTTGTTCATTCAAATCGTCTCTCGACATATATAAATAAATAGTGTAAATAAAAAATTTTCAAACTATCATTTTTATTAGAACAAAATTAATAGGTAACTCAATCACCATTCATTACAACAGCAAACAAGGCTTTTTCCTCAAAAATTGTAAATTTAAATTCCAGCACATGGAAGAGTAAAGAAATTCAATTCGAAAAATTGCAGCGAAAATTTTAATAACTGAAGCGACCATTAACTCACTAGTGATAGTGAGGGCGCGAGCAATGCCGTAAGGAGAGCCGCGACGCTATAAATTGACCAAAAACTTATTTTGCAAATTGAATAATAGAATAATCTTATCGAATTACAGGGTTAACAGTTTGTTAGTTCATACTTTACAAGAAAATTTTAAAATAACCTTAATATAAGAGACATGACATCGCATACAACATTACCGCATGTGGGTAGTTATGTTCGTTATATGTTTCATCAGGGGCGAGGACGACGGTGTTACGACTTGATAGAAGATAAACAAAAAATTACGTAGAGTACCGGAGCCCTGCGCCCTGAACCCTAAACACGTGTAAAGCGGCTTTTTACCTCACTTGAATATTAAAAGATCAATATCGTTGAAAATTCTCATGTAGAACACTTTCTGTACAAATCACATTCGATAATCTAACACTTTGCTTAATATTGCACTTGTCAAGTAAGTGACTTAATTCACAATTACAATTAGTTGGACATAATCAAGAAATGCATAGTTTTGACTTCAATTGATTAAAAAATATTTTTGTAAGCTCATAGTTTCGCTTTGATTACAATGATAACTATTATCGAATGACGAAGTGTCATACAAACTTTCATCCCCCTTTTCAAGCCTTATCCTTAACTAAGTAGTTAAATATTACATGTAGCAGGATTCGTTCACATAAGTCTTCCTTGGAGAAAAAGCACCATGTGTCGCCGTGTGAACGAGCGCTGGCGTGTGGCCGTGACCGTGGCGCTATTTTCGCCCTCATTGATTTCTGCCGCGTCCTTGCGCCCTACTCCACTGAGTTATATGCAATATTCCTACCTTTGTTTCTATACTGTCAATGTGTAACCCTCCCCTATACCCCCTGAACACCCAGATACGATAAGCTTTATAATTAATTGTTGTAAATCATAAAACAGAATAATAGTATAGTATCTATAACTGGAGATCGCTGGAGTTTACAAAAGCTCCGTTACTACTATATATATCATATAAAATAATCCGATAAATTAGAAAATATTAGAAACAAAATTCTAAGATCATAGGAAAAATGTAGCTTATGTTATTGAAAGTATGATCTTGCGAATAGTCCAGAATAGCCTCAGATAAACCTGGGCCTCCCTGTCCTTACCAGATACTCAAATTAGTGTTGCCAACATTATAATTCACAGACGTTCCTGGCCTAAATTACAGCCTCTCGATTCCCAAAGAGCGAAATTGAATAATAACAAAATTAATATAAGCTAAGCATTACGATATTGCTAAAATTTTAGATTATTATAAATTGTATTCAACTAAAATCTTTTGCTAAGATAAATATAGCACAACGCCGACGCGAACTATCATAACTTAACGAACAGCAGACGCACAAGTTTTTTTTACATAAATCCATAAGCAAAAGTGACACAAATTCGAAGTAACTTTGTAAACGATATTCAATTATTTCGTCTGAATACCTCCAAAGGGCGTCCAATTTAGATGTAAATTATTTGCGCTTAAATATAATGAAGATCTCTCTATTCATACTCCTTTCTCCTTACAACTCTGTGGAGGGCTATTACACCCTCATTGTGTGTATGTGGCTCTGTGGACTCTATCTGTGGTGTTGTGACAACACGAAATATTGACCCATTACGATCTAAAGATTTGAGATATTTAACGTCAGAAAACAACGTCGTAAATAAAGCGAAGTTGGAAAATATTAGAATTTTAATTTTTACATCTGATTCACTGGTGTATGACAAAACCTGCAATTTCAAATATTATTTTCCTCTTAAAAATTCGTTCTCCTAGCAAACTGGTGTGTCAAAAAGACACCCTTAGTTCAGGAGCGGAGGGAGCCTCAGTTATGACGAGTAAAAGTATGAGTCCGTCCAAGCCGTTATGACGAGGAGAAATCAGTCGGATCGGCTGTCCAGCTCTCCAGTTCATTATTCCACACCCTTCAGAACCACCTCGAGCTCTCGTATCCACAATATTCACTAATTTCTCTAGTACTTTTATGTCTGCCGGCTGTCGAATGGGTGAATGCGACGCCGCGCGTCTTCGCGATTCGACCTATGAGAATCAAGATCCAGATTCATGACAGGCGCGAAACTTGAATTTAAATAGGATAGCAAACGTGCGCTAAAAACAAAAATGTTGATAATGATAGAGATGTTATTCATTCAGGTCTCATACAATTTTCAATCAAATTGTAAGCAAAATCTAGTACCTGACATTTATTAGAAAGTTAGAAAAAATTTTGAATCGTCCTCGCTTGTGTATATGCCAGATTGAGGTAAACTTAAAAAATACTAATGAGCCAGGTAATTCATTAGTAAGATTTAAATGTACGATTGTTAAAGATGGCGGCCCTATTTACGGCTAGAGTTCGATGCGATCGATAAGATTACCCTTATCGGTAATCAATTATGTCAAAATCTGCAAGCCTGTGTCTGTCGCCTCAACCAGAAGTCGGTCAGTAGGCAACGTCGTAAACATTCTGAGGAGCATAATGATAATATTTTAGAATTAATACTTTGTCAATAAATCAAACTGAGATTTTTGATTCTCTATATAAACCAAAATAAAATTACAAGACACTAGAGACTTGTCTAAATCTAAAAGGAGCATCATTAGTCGTTAACATGAAAATCGTGTACTTATTGATCCCCTTACTCTCCGCACTCTCCGGAGTCCTGACATCTTAAAGTTACCGCAGAGCACTTAGTGTGTGTTATACTCGTATACTCGTACGTAGAGGGATATGTGAATAAAGGAAAGTTCTGTGCGTGTTTTAAGGCTGTTGTGGCGGGTAGGGGGGCGGAGGGGGGTAGCGGTAATGTACACATTTTTACATATCCGAGCATAAGAGTTGCGTGGCGCAAATGGGCGTCCGCTCAGCACAGCGCACGACATCCGCCGCGCTAACGAGTTACGACTGCGAGCTACATCTGGGAGGGTAGTACTTCCTACTTCCCACCACTACCACTAATACTACCACATGATTCTTATCTATTTGCCTTATCACGCAGAAGTTGTACACAAAAATAAATAATTGCTCACAGAAACTTGAATATAACCTGGTCGTCTCGCGTTATATTTTTTAATTCTTTTAAGACAATGCAGCAGACCAAAGACGCAAAACAAGTCCTGGGCACATACTAGTTAAACACATTATTTTGGCCAAAACTTATTCTAATTATATCCTTAATTTCGAATTAAATGAATCCATAATCTATAAACAGATAAAAGTGTATGTGAACACCAACGTATACGTTAATATTGATACTATTATATTTTAGTTATTTATAATTATATGATTTTTATGTTATGTCAATGGTTAATTGAATTTTTTTCCCATGTGTTTTACACACAAACACACAAATTCAACACTATAATTTAGTTAATTATTGATCTATCAACATTAATTAAAATTTACTTTAATAGAGAGTAACCGAAACATGATCTCTACGTACAAATACAATTTACATCTGCTTTTTTCATCAATGAATCTTCCAATATTAATAACAATTAAAGGCACTACTATACTGAAATATTACATAATTCCACTTGAAAGACATGGGTTGCTGGTTCAGATCCCATTGTTGTATTTTATATTATTTTTTTTACATTGAATAACCAATCCAATGATTAACTAACATAAAGCGACACATCCTTGATATTCCTAATTTCTAAATAACGTGAGGTAATTTGAACAGCCTACTAATTATCATACAGTATGTTATTAGCTAAACTTTTCCTAAGATCAAAGGTATGAAATGTTAATAGTTAGGGGGTAGCTGATCATGTAACTCATCTCAAAGTTTCTTCAAGCGAGGGCAAAGCGTTTGAATATCCGTTGATTAGGTTAGATTTATGAGTAACTAAACTAATCCGTCTCAAATTCCTTTCAAGTTTTCAAAGGATTCTTCATATGTAACATTTTTTCTGGCAAAATATTCCAAGCTCGCTTTACGATAGCTAAGATTGAACCTTTTTACCCTTTTCAAAATCAAAGGAAACCTTACATTTTACGACGACTATATCTCACAAAGCTATTCAGCATTTGAGCTATTCAACCAGTTGAATTCACCTTTATATGGGCATAAACGTTTTCTATTATTACGATGGGAGATGGAGATATAGGTCATATTTCCACACAATTGCTATTATTGTCTCATTGTTGGCGCGAAAGTTCCGCGCGCGTGCTTAGCGCTCGCCATCAAAGCCTTCGCCAGCAGCGCCAGCAGCGACGCTATCGCCCTATCTGACCCTCCATCTGACTCTCTGCCCTGGCCCCGGACACACTCCACTCCGCCCATGCGGGCTAATGTAAGCTCTAACAGCATGCCACACGTCACACTCCACACGGCGCCGCTCGCTCGCGGCTTGATTCGAGTGGAATAATAATGAAATAAAGTGAGCAACACGTGCGATTAGATCATTTGAAACACTTTGCTCTAGATAATGTTCACATAGCATTGTAATTGTTAAATATTTGGAACTACTATGTAATATATACACAAGGGGCGAAGCGGACGTCTCGTAGTCCACGTCGCATCATTATATCCCGGGAAGGAGGGTAAACACCTTTCACAGAAATTGTTACATAAAATTCATATTTTATTTACTTTAATTAAAAGAGGCAAACAGTGAAATGTCAGAATTTTTCAAATTATTGTATCAATGTTTTTAGACGAGATCACGAGTTGAGACGGGAGAAGGGGGACGGGGCAAAGGACAAATATTTTGAAAAGGTCCACTTAAAGAGAAGATATTCCGGAGCCGATTGTGTTTGTATTTTTTACGTCCGAATATTACGAATCGTTTTCACAAATAGAGACTCGTTTTTGACTCATATCGTTATTTTGTGAATGCGAGCTTGTTCTGTATTGTTTATGAAAGCATCGAGCACGAGCACAAACAGGAGCAGGAGCACGAGCAGGCTCAGCCTTTACCAATATTCGACCTTTATGTGACTGGTTTTACAAATTTACTTATCTTTGTCACTCACTGTGACTGTGTAGTAAAATAAAAAATTATCAATTTTAATTAAAAAAAAAAATTTAATTAAAGAATATAAACGAATCGACAATTCATAATCTGTATCCAGATAGTCGAGTACAGTGTAACACTTACTGATATGGTGATAATGTGGAAGAAAGGGAAGTATTGAAGAATACTACAAGGGGGTTGATGATATTGAATGGACTAAAAGGTAGGCTTAAGGAATTCAAATTCGCAACTTTTATCCAACCTTTCACTGCACAACATTAATTGACAGAGGATTGAAAGGAGGGAAATCCGCTTACCCGAATGAGGAGGAGACAAGTTTAAAAGGGATTAACTTACGTTATAGTATAAATAGTAGTAACAACATAATATTTACGTTAATACGATTCATCCTTAAATAAGTAGTAAATGTTGTGGTGATTATAAAATCATGCAATACATATTATGAAATGTTAAATTGTTTTAAAAATATGTTTTTAGTTTGCAATATGATCTCTTCTGCGCAATCTGCGATGGTATTTATTTATTGCATTACGTGAATATATAATTACAGCAATTTTAATTTACAGGTTATGTAACAAACTGTTCGCAAAACCTTTATTATAATTGTAAGTAAAAGCTTTTACAAATACTTAAGGGAAATTACAATCACTTTTAATTATTTTAATTTTTCACTTTAATAGTATCGACATACTAACTCAATGATCTACTATCAGATTTTTAAAGCTTCCCTTTTTATCAACTTGCTTACACTACAATTCAATTGAATAATTTGATTGACATTCCACTACAAAACTCTGAACATTACAATTCAATTACTTTACAATTGTATAGCCTATAGGAATTAAGAAACGCAGAGCTTTAAAAAAAAGTGACTTAACAAGTAACGACGGACAAATCACTTAGTTTAACAATGAATATCAGAAACATTTTAGTATCAGTGTCAGTACTAGTATGCACAGCTGCATTCATTTAGGCTTCTATTGCAAGATGTTGATCAACACCGCGCCGCGACCGCGACGCCCACGCGCCTGTGCGTGTGTGTGCGCGTGCGCGTGCGTGTGCGCGGTCGCCGACCCTCGCCAATTAGCACCAGTTAGCGTTCCTGGCGCGCTGCTGCTGCAGCCCCGCCGGGGCCGGGGCCGGGGCCGGTGCGGGTGCCGGTGCTCACTAAAACCTTACATCACACAAACACTTGTATAATATGGTAAAAACTTGTTCTGATACTAACTACGGTTAATTTAATGTTAAATGGTCGCCGTTGTTAATTCATTTATTAGAAAATGTTGCCAGCAATCTAGCAAGCTTGTAGGAAGTACAGCTGTTGATAATTCGAACATAACTTCTGATTTTTATGTTACTTGTAGTTATTTCTAATAACGCTAAGAATGTTGTATAAGTTTAACACAACACACAACACACACTGAACGAGTGAACCGCCGACCGATCCGTATTCCGTACAACAAGTAAACAAACTTATCTAACTTATCCAGTTCTCCGTGAAATAGAATTCATAAATAAAACCGACCCCAAACGGAATACAACTATGGAAATAACTTTCCTAGAGTGAACAGGGAACAGTAACCAGTGGAGCTGATTGCGAGTTTCGTAAGAGGGAGAGGACACGTTTGTGTAAAGTTAAACATTACACGCACTTTCCTTCCATGAGCATGATGTGGTTCGTATTGTTGATGGTTTAGGTTTACATTAATAACAACATTGGAGAAACAATATTCCTAAGAAGGATTTTAAGAATTGCATTATTTGGATTTTGGTTTAAATAACTTTAAATGTTACTAAGATATTGATTTTTTACCAATTTATAGAATAAACTAAAAGTTTAAATTATATTTGAAACCAAAAGTTTGAACAATTCGCACGCTAGACCCGAATTCAGTCTTTAATACTCTACGAAATAGTTCGACGTTTATAATGACTTTAAAAGTTTCCCATACAGTGTCTGGGAAATACGAGAGTTGTGTTGTATCAAGATATTGTATATGTTAGTGGAGAGGAGCCATCGCCACACCGCACTGGCCAAGTCGTCTATAAAACTTATAAATGAGAAACTGAAAAACCATGTGACCGAGTTGCGACGCAAAGTGCCAGCGGCCCCAACGGCCCCAACCACAACACATCCAGTATAAGTTTCATAAAGTACAGTAGAAGCTCTCCTATATGTTAGCAACACTGGTTATAAAGTAGTATTAGCGGGTAGGTCATTTTATATTATGTCGAGTATACCGATGTGAAGACAATATATAACCTTTAGTGCGATAGATTAGAGTCAGTCTCCCTGGAGTTTTCGTGCAGTGAACATGGAAGTTAGTGGTATAGTGTCGTGATTAAGGTTACCCTTCTCGAGGTCCACGTAAGTTTACTTTATTAACTATTGTTAGCGAGGTCGAGTGGTGGAGGTGAGAGTTAGTACATTATGAAAGAGCTCTTTAAACCTGCTCCTGGGTCTCAAGCCCCAAGCACTGCTTGCGTCAGTCTAAATTGCATGTGTATACGTATTGCTGTACAGTAATGGGTATCACATCTCTCTCATTCTATGACATATATATGTCGGGGATTTTAAAACGATGTGAAAGGAGATGAAAGGAGGAAGATGGGGAATATTGGGGAACACTAAAAGGGGTGATGGTATTGAATGGAATATTGGGTAAACGCAACGTAGATACTCCTATTGAACCGATAAATGATCAAATATGATCTCTAACAATTACGAGAGAAACCTAAGCAGTGCCTTGGACTTGTGACCAAGGTGTAGGCTTAAGGACGTCCTTTAAATGATCATAACACTCGCCTCCACTGCTCAGGCTCTCTGTTTAAACCCAAGGTTAAACGGACATAAACCGAATCCAACACAAGGCTAACCTAACCTAACATTGTGTTTACTTAACCACGTGGCAATTACATTGTAAGGACTTACGTGACCTTAGTTGGACAGCACTTCCACACTACACTGCACTTGACACTATCACTATCACTAGCACTACTTAGATGATGTTCACTTCTTGAGAGACCGCGCACGACTAAGACTTCAGTTAGACTGTCGATCGCATATAAAGGGTCGAGGGTAGAGACTGTCAAAACAACGGAAGTGACTACTACCCCACTCCAACGCCATAGACAACGATAACGATTCGATTAATCGATAATCTTTTACTATGCTCCGACATATATATCATTTCGCAGTCGTAATAATACGTTGACTGAATATCATTTATACTTTAAACCGAGACTACGCAGTTCTCGTCTAGATTAAGCTTTCACTAACAAGTGAAATAATTATAATAGCAAATCACTGCTTCGCTACATACTCGTAGCTTGACATACATTTTGTGCATACATGTAATATTTACAAAATTCATTTTGAGGATCAAAAAAGTAAGCGAAGCAGTCATTATTGTTAAATTACCGATCTGCTCCAAATCCACAAACATACAGAAAGATAAGTAAATTTTTTTAGCGACTCATAAAAAAAATATTTCCTACGTACAGACGGCAGCCAGCTACTATTTCCTTATATATACATGCAGCGGATATGTCGCCTTAACTCTGCATACTCCTTCGCAATTATTCTTAGCTTCCTAAGTACACTCGGCGCCGAAGCCGAAGGATATTAATAGTGTCGGAAGCTGAGACCGCGCTCGGCCGGTGCGCCACAACACTCACCGGTACGAGAAACCGCTGCGGGAACACGCCTTCACCGCCCCTCCCCTCCCCCTCCTCACTCCGGATGAATCACATAGCTGCAGCACTCTTCCACTCGCCTCCAAGAAATTTACGTCCCATTACTATACCACTTTATACGAGTTGAGTGTGAGACTCGACTCGACTCGACTGATCGACCCGCCTCGCCTCTGCTTCCCTGAGGTGCAAAGAAGAAATTAAGCGTGAATATAGCAATGAAATTCATTCATTAATTTTAGAGACATGCGCGAACAAATAGACGAACATTTAAATGTTTGTTTTGTGTTCTATTACCAATTTATTTTATTCTTTTTTGTTGACACTGTCGGTGAACACTAAGAAGGATTTATAGATATTGTTAATTATGATATTGGCAACATTAATTTGAGTAGCGTCCTGTTATTTACGATGTTGGTAGAATTAGTATGAGTAGGCTTTTTACTTTCTTGAATGTACAATTGATATTTATCCATCGAATAAGTTGGGAAAATGAATACGCCGTCACGACAGAATAATTATGATTACGTACTTCGCAAATATTCTAACAGTAACGCCAAGACTGTGGCTAACTCTAAAGTATAACCTCCAGGAGGATATTCTAGCTACCGTTATACTGTTAGTCTGCGTATACACTATAACTCTTTTTAATTAACAGTATTTAATTCTTGGCTGGATAAAAAGGGAAATGGAAGTTAGTATGAAATAAATTTACTTTAATTGTCGTCATGATAACCGTTGTCATCGCAACAGTAATATAATGTAAGTAAAGATTTATGCCTAGTTTTAGATAACAGTCACTGTTTATAAGCTAGGGTAAAAACAAGAGACTTAAAATAATGATCGTATGTATTTTTTAAAAGAATGACAAACGTCGCGCACCGAGCCGACCGAGCACTCCGCTACAACAAAACTAAACTCGGCTACAAGTGGAAATGAAAAATAAATTGAAATATGAACTGCACAGTGTACAGTGTACTCACTACCACTACCACAACCACTACCACTACCACAACCGTAACCGCAACCGTACGAATTAGGATTATGGAGGAAACGTTCATTTCTTTGTATACTGCATGTAGGTTACATTTTTATATTCAGAGACCTCATAGACATCCATTGCATAAGGTTCGTGAAATAATGAATGATATTACATTTATATCAAAAATGTGATCCTACTGTGTAATATTATGTTGTATGCTCTGAAAACCAGAATGAATATAATTAAATTAAATATTGCATACAGATACTTTATAAACTACATGTGCGTGACTCAGTTTTCTCTGGACTACATTTCAAATATTTCCAGGGAAGAAGTCGCAGGAAGGTGCTAGTCTCAGAATGCAAATGACCTCCGTAGAATATTATTCTTTATAGTAGCCCTTTTCATAAACGAATAATCTGGCTATTAAGTGTAATATTAAATACTCTGAGTGAAAAATATTTTATTAGTTTATAATATTTTTTCTGTATAATAATTACGTAAGTTAATTTTTAAAGCTTAAAATTAACGGACAAAAATCCTGTGGTAGCGTTTAAATTAAATTAAAACTGCTGCATCATTTATGTTTCCTATCAATTGCATCACAATGAGCGGCAACACTGCGGCGCTGCGCAGGCGCAACCCGACGCGATGCTTCACAAGGCATAAACACGATGCAGTGTCTTGTCTGTGTGCTTTTGTCTGACTCAATGTTATGACACACTACAATTTTATGTCATAGCAGATATTCTGCCCATAACTGACACAAGTTACAACAATATAGCCGTCATAAACTGTAATAATTGTCAGTTAATTTAGGCGCCAAGAAAATACAGGTGTGACAGACAGATGTGACTTGTTTTTTATTTATATTATTTAAAAAAATGTATTCAAGTTTATTATGACAGAAATAACACTTTTTCTCTCAAATCATATTCCTAGTTTTATTACATGTATTATTAACAATTACTGATTGACTGACACAGTACTAACTCTACAGTACAAACCACATTAGTACTTATTGCGAGAATTTGTTGTTTGTTTGTTTGTGTCTATTACCAACACTACATACATACACCTATTAATTAAATATTATTAAAATATTAAACGTTACATATCAACACTAAACAGCATTTATGAATGTTTGTTATCTATGGTTTTATAATTATTATAACTTCCTTCCGCTCATTTATCTTAATCGCTTGACGTTCAAAATCTACGAGTAACTTTCTTAGAAATGTTTATAATAACCTCTACTATTCTATAAGTAATTAAAACCTATGAATAATCAAAGAGTTACAGTGAAGATATGCTGAAAATATAGTTAACTAGTCTACCAGCCCTGGCTTTGCCCGGGTGCAATTTACCCTGAGTATTTTGTTTTAATTTTCAACATGTGTGTATCTCTGTATCAAATTTCATCAAAATCTATCCAACCCTTATGTTTACAAGTATAGATTAAGCCACAACATGAGATGTAGATGGATTATAAATAGTATTTGCCTTTTAATACATTAATTGATTATTGTTTGAGTCTCAGTAATGTGTACATTATACAGTGCGTTGTGTGTGCAGTGTGTAGTGCGTAGTGTGTAGTGTGCAGTGTACAGTGTACAGTGTACATGTACAGTAGTGTACAATAGCAACGGCTGCACTGAAATATTCAATTAGTGTCTAAACAAGCTCTCAGTAATTGCTATTGCTAATTATTCAGTTTGGATTAACTGCCTGGATTGAGGCTTACTCTACTAGCTAACATTCGTATTGCTGCACTGTCTGCCCTCGCCTCGCCTCCCATTGCCCCTCCTCGCCACGCTTCGGCACATCTTTTCTTATAATCCGAATTACTGTACAATGAAAATATTTAAGAAAACTCTATGTGAGGGATATTAATTCGCCTACTATATATTTAATAAATTTTCATACGAAATAGTGATTACTATTTAAATCTCATCGAAGCGAGTATAATTTGTCAGTATATGTTACATTCAACTCAGAATATCTGTTACCAAAAATATCAAACGTGTCTAAAACCGATTGGAAATAAATAAACAACGACAGACCAAACCGCCTCAAGACGACTTCCTTTTGCTTTCAGGACTTCTGGACGCTATTTCGGTAAGGAGCGACTCCCCGCGAGGGGAGGGGTGGGGGGGGGGGGGGCGAGGAGCGGAGCGGCGCACACACCAGCACCACTACACTTATTAACAGAACAGCTTACAGCTATAATTACATCGTCAACGACATTACCGGCACGTGTCTCTACGACATACGACACACGACACACGACACACGATGCTTTATGATTTGTCATATAATAATTATACAAACCCAAATCTGTTTTTGATTTACGACGAGTAACGAATAACAAGTATATTATTTCATACAACATTCGATGTTAAGCTTCTGTTAGTTCATTCTAGACTTATAACTGCGATAAAGAGTAACAAATAGAGATCATTATGGGAATACAAATTTTATAACTTACTCTTCTATCAAGAGAAAAGGCCTTTTACTCTTATGCAAGAGAAACTGAGGAAACAGAGGTTGTGGAGATCAGTCACATTCCTTGTACAGTGAAATATATATCGATTTTGAAGTTCGCGAGCTCAGAACAAACTTGTGACTTAAACTGTTACACGAAACTATAAATAACCCGGCAAACGTTTTTTTGCCATATAAATTAGGGCTGGGCCACCCTTATCACTTAGGGGGATGAAAAATAGATAGTAGCCGTTTCTCAGACCTACTGAATATGCATATAAAATTTCATAAAAATCGGTCGAGCCGTTTTAGAGGAGTATGGAAACTACACAATGTAAATTCTACTATGTAATTATGTAAGGGCTTACAAGGAATTTGCCGGGAATTTAAAATGGCCTGGCAAATTAAATGGTTGAAGGCCATTATCCAAATGCCGCTTGTCATGCAGGCAAAACCATCGCAATGAGTCAATTAGCTAATTAGCCCCCTGGGTAATACGCTATTTCAAGTGCTTGCTCGAAGCCGTTGCCGGTTAAAGAAATGATCTTGATTAATGACCTCAACACAGTATATACAACATAACAACAATACACTACACGGGTAGCGTTCAATGGAACTATACAGTACACTACGTCTTTGTATTTCGACACTTTCATTCTAATACTACTCGACCTGCCCCCCCTGAATAGCTGCGAAGCTATCGCTGAGTTAAGATATCGTTGAGACATTCACTAATTTAGGCTGCGTTTCCAACAGAGGAGATTTAGGCTGCGATTCTATTAGTTCTTAACAAACAAATCCCTACACATCCTCCCTTATCTCTGGTGGAAACGTAGACTTATTCTAACATTTGATTCAAATAAAACATAGCCTCGATTTTAAATAAGAGCTGTAGCAACACCAGGAACACAACGTAATTATTTTGTGTATTAACGACCATACACATAGACAAAAAGAGAATTAAATATTGTTATGACCTCATATTAAGTTTACTTAAATATCTACCACGTGTGGACATCGGCTAGTCAACATTTTATCACATGTAGGTTATAGACCATTTGTCTTGAATCACTCTATTATTTGATTAGGCACGCGCTGAACAAGCAAAATAATAAATGTAACGCATCAGTCTGTTCACATTAGCATGTAGACTCAACAAAGTACGAGTAGCTGAGTAGGTACTACAGAACAAAGGAAAAAGTTTACAATAATAAAAACATTATCATATTAGAAAATTATGAATCAATTAAATGTAAAAAAATAAGGGATGCCCTATTCATGAGGGCAAGGGCTAGGATCGAGGGTTTCCTTTATGCTGGAGGTGAACACAATGGAAAGATTTTTCAGAAATTTAATTCTAGAGATGAAAAAAGGATAAATGTTTTAGTCTATGTAGAACGCGTTTGTTTCAATAAAGTATTTCTTTCTAATCACGGTTTAACTGTCGTCATGGTAACCGTTGTCGATCAGTTGCTACTATGACTAGACTGAACCTACGGGTAAATTGCTAATAACAAATGCCAAGGATAGTGCCTTAGATGGTCCAGGCCAGGCCCAGGTGACGTCAGCTCGGGCCCTGGTGGGCCACGCGAGTACAAATCTATTCTAATTGCGCGCGTCCGGCGTATGCTCTACTTCTACAATTACCCTAATCATTGCGCTCTCTATTTTTTGCCTAAATATTTGTCAGATCTATTTCCTGGAAACAATTTAAATAAGCGTATGTTGGATGAGTAATAGCGATCGCTATTCTAGTTGTGTGTTATATACTACCATAGTAGAAATAGGTTGCAATGGCTTTTGACAACATAAAAAGGTTTTGAATTAGATAGATTATACTAATTATATATTTTTATGGTTATTTAAATATGATGTGATTATTTTTGTAGCAAAAGGGGATAGCTAAAGGATGGCACTTAGACTTTGAAGGCAATTGAAGTTTTTTGTGATCTTATTTTTGATCTTTACTCGCAAATAATAGATAAACTGCAATAAAAAATCCAACTATTGTAAATAAATCTTAAGATGCAGGGTGCAAAACCAAAGGATAAGTAAATACCTTATATTTTTCCTCGATAATGTTATTCGTTAGAATCGTTGGTCTGGGGCGCAAGGCACAGATGTCCGCACTCTGCGCCAATATCACGTTTTATTGCGAATCAGTGACTATCCGGCCCTTCGAACATCTGCTCACTGAGCACTACACAACATTGATAGTTTCTTTTTATTTGAAGCAAACAAATCCTGATCATAAAGCACCATTGACCATTGCGAACTCTATGAAGCAGTCGACGTCTATTGTATACAAAAATAAATTAATGAATGTCAGCCCCTAATGGCGCTCAGGGTAAATGTTGAAGGAGAGTAATATTATGGATACCTTGGAGATTGAATTTTCAGAATTAGTACGTGAATGAAGCTGTCAATTTGCATTGAAGGTTGACGAGGGGTTTCTGTTGATTAGCTTATTTGCCATGCCTCTTGTATTCATTTCCATAGAGATAATTCGTACTAACAGTATACGGATCAAATTTGTAAAGGTTTTAGGAATTTTATTTTAAATATCATAGAAAAAATACAATCTGAACATAAAAGAAACCAAAAATAATTTACCTTTTGTGAATATTCTAGCTCGGGTATAAGTAGGAGTATTTGTACAAGTTGTCTCTTCAGCCTACCTCTCCTTATTTCAGTTTGCGGTTAAGTAAGCTTAAACAACATCAAACCCTTCGCATTTTCCTCGAACTGGAATCAATTCCCTTTCGTCTGTAAGTGTGCACTCAGCACAATCCTGCTCAACCGTGAACTACATACAGACACAGTTATTCCGATTTCTTTTACTACACTATCTATTGATTATTGCGGGGAGCTCCTATTTAGTAATACATCTCCTATAGAGCAGTGTACGTGGGACAAAATGTTTGTATCAATAAGTGAAGTAGATCATGTCGTTACTAGATTCCGCTATATCAAATCAGTGAGTGCGATGCTGGTATATAAATACTTTTTAAGTTTTTCTGGAGATACTTACTTTAACATAATTACATTATTATAATTTTTTGTTATCTACAAAACCTTTCAAATTTAATTTTCTGTCCTTGCTTTACCTCTATACGTTCCGAAACCATTTTTTTTCAATATAATATAATGAAAATGTAATAAATTATTTTGATTCTACTTGTGAAGGTTCGTGATAAAAAAAAGTTTATATTCTCTAGATTGATGACTAAATTAAGCGAGAAAGATTATATAGACGGACCGAAGTTAGTGTCAATAATTTTGGGCAACACTGAATCAGTAATTCAGTTTAGTGTGAGCGAGCACTAACAGACAGACAGTGACGTCATCTGTACGGAAGCTGCTCAACATATATATGTGTACGACCTTCCGAATACAATCGCTTCTCATGTTATTAATGATACGTGAAGAAATTATTCATCAGTATTATTTAGCCAACTATTACACACATATGACGTAAGTTATGTATGTTATCATTTTTTATTGTAATATATTATCGTCGTTATATTTTAATAAAATAAAAGACGTAATTTAAAGTTTGAGAAATACGTAATAAGTAAGATATAACTATTTGAAGTATAAGGACAAAAGTTGATCTACGACCCTCGTTACATGCCAACATGTCCGCGTGCCAATTTTTTTAGCAGGGAGACTGGAAACGTCGAGACTGACAGATTTACTATTGTAAGTATGAGGGCTTATAAAAAACTTGGAGGTGACCTGAATTGCTTTGACAAACAGATCTTTTGTAATATTAATAAAGAGCAATTTCAGATTTTTTCTCTCGCGTAAACTCAATATTAGTCTGTGGCTTGTCTGGCAGATCTAATATTAATTTTCATTTTGCAAACCTATAGTTTCCATATTTAATTCGTTTGATCCATTTCGGAAGACGTCGCTGGAGCATTGAACTCCGAAACAGTAAGTAGGCAGGTCAAACAAACAGAGGTACTATTTGTTAGTAGTGTACTGATATTGCCCATTATCGACCAAATTAAACACTGATATAAAAGTGGGAGCGCTGTTTGATGTTTGCTCGCGAGTTGCGCGGTAATCAGTCAGTCAGTACACTAAACCTCTAAACCTACTTTGCTTTATTGCCTATTGATAGCAGCTACACCCCGCCCGGCGCGTCCAGGAACGGTAGATGCTCGTCGTCGGAATATGATACGAGTACCTGATAAGACGCGACAAGATGGCGGCGGCGACGCGGACGATAACTGTCCATTTACGCGCAAATAGGAATTAAATATTTTTACACCGCAAATATTGATAACTTCTAGATTAATCTTATTATTGAAGAGAAATGTAAATATACTTCTACCAAATTAAATAAAAAAGCGTTATCGTTACTGTTAAATAATTTCTACGTTTCTTTTAAATAAATAAGCTTCAAGTTTTGCCGATCTAATATGATCTTCTTCAACTTGATCACATCTCTCTTCGACGACTTGATTTAATTGATAAAGGCGTCTCGAAGTGTTTTAATGTGATAAAAAGATATAATACACTAAAATTCCTACCAGCCATGTTGTTTCAAGTACGTCCACCAGAGCCGCCTCTGTTTCTAGCAGCTCGCTCCATGTGCTGAAAGATTAACTATTCTTTGATGACAAGTTACGAGTAACGACCGTAAAAGGTAAAAATAAATAAAGAAAATTTTAAGCAGTCTGCAGGCATATATAATTATCATCGAGGCGAGGGTACGACGTGAATAAATAGAAAATACATATTTTAACTAAATAAATAAAATTAATTAAGTATCTTAATAATTATCATTTACTGATTTTTTTAAAAATCCTTTTTAGTTGTTCAATTTCATAATCATGTTCAACGCGTCGGCCCCACCCTTCCCCCTCTCACCCACCATCCCTAATGAACAATATAAAGCTACGTTAAACTAATATCTCACTTTATTATACATCTTTAATCTCAATATTTTAATTGATTAAATTAAAATTAATTATAACTACATTTAAATTATTTACATTGTGAGTTAGTCTGAACATTATAGATAATGCGATGAATGGTACTCGTGTGTTCACTCATGTACATTCGCTTTAATTATTGCTTATAATAATATTTTATTTAATAAATGTTATAGCAGAGACAGAAAGAACGAGTACTAATGGATAAAATTCAATTGATTTGAACAAAAATTATGTTTTATATCAATATTTTATCACTATGTGAAATTGTTTTATGAATATGTTCGGTGACGTCACTCCGTCCGACGAAACCTCCAATACATTTATTAATTATTTAGTCGTATACATAATAATTATACGTACATTTAATTTGTATAATATTAGAGGATTATCTAGATGTTCATTGTTCAATTTATTATTTATTGAAATAAATATAAGGACTAGGTGATAGAAAGCCTTTGCATGGTAAGCAACTGTTGAAGCTGAAATGTAGGAATTTGCTCTTTACACAACGTCTCCATCTCCAAAGTGTTTGCAATGGAAAGTGACTGTGGACTGGCTGGCTGGGTGGCTGGCTGGGTGGCTTGATATTTGCGGAACCATCCTTTACAACAACAACCTATGCTATGTGTACTAAACGGTTTACTATTGCTGACTCTGTGGCTCTATTATGTTAAATATCAAAAACAAAAACCCTCTTATTTACTCAATATAAGACTTAATAATCGAGTATACAACTCCTCCAAAAATTCAAGTCTGTTCCTGTCTTTGCGTCCTGCGTCTAACCCTTCAGACATTTTTAAATTTCATATCGTTTTTCAGGGTTCCTATTGGCTCTCTTGCTTCCTAAATTTGAACTATTATCGGCAAATTATATGTAGACTTTACTTTCCATTTGTAGATCAAGCCACGTGGTTTTTGGCAAGAAAAAATTGGGAACCGTAAAAAGTAAACAGGAGTCTACAGCAGTTACACTATAGGCACTAATGTTACCAAATGAGATGCCCATTTAGACACCATTCAGACTCATCTTTTAGTAATTTTCTGCTCTCCATCTCTGGTAAATCATTTTTTTTATCTATTCTTATAGTTTTAATATTTGATCATAATCCTACGAACGGATTATTAAAATTCTTTCTAGACTACTTCAATAAAGTTGTTCATCTAAAAAATTACTTGATCTTAATTAAAGCCGACGGAGACGTTACAGAAAACAATTTAGTTTAGGATAACGGTTACTTTTTTAAGAATCTAATTATGACTGGAATACTGAATAGACGTCATTAATACTAATGAACAATATTAAGGATTTCACTCATAAATTATATTTATAAGTGATTAAAACATTTTCCTCTTGAGATAAGCTTGGAATACGAGTAATTCCTACGATTTTATAATCTTAGATAATAAGTGCAGATAGCGCACGTGACGCTGGCGACGCTGGCGACGCCGGCGACGGCTGTGTCACGTTCGATGAAACACCTAATACGCATCAGTCGACAGTCGGCACAAAGGTGTAGGTAACAATAAATAATCACGCATTTTTGCAGCACTATCTTGATAGCACTGCAACAATAGCAGAATTAAATAAATCTGGTATAGGAATTAGTTGATCGCGGCGGTCTCGATAAATCAGCGTCACGGCTAGCTTAATTTCAAGATAGCAGGAAAATTCTAAATTCACCAGTATTGTAGCAAAAAATTGTTGCTCTAAGAAAATTAAAAAAAAAAAGAAGAAAATTAAATATATGTTATACCGATTCTGATACTGCCCTCAATCACCTCCTTTATTCTATATCATTCGGATATCATGAATCATAAAAATATTCCTCACATACCGAACCAAAACACGAATCACTAACGAATAAATAACCGTAACTGTGTTGGAGATATCTGAAAATATTTTTTGTTTCGAGATCTTATTTTACAACTTTATCAGCGTAATTAAAATGTATTACTTACAATACAATTAAACTACAGCTTCATACTGCGAAGAGTTTCCGAGTTAAACCACGGACAGACGAAAGGGCGAAAATATAAGAGATGTTGACACTGACACCCAAATAATTATAAATATATAATTTAATATCACATATTTGTGATTAAAAAATTTAAAAAATATATATAAGTACGCGGCTGGTTGGCTGGGAAGCGTATTGGCGTATATCGGCGCGGATGCTGTAAACAACAACATAAGAGCATCTGAAATGCTGAGCCGTGAGAACCTCTCGCATGCCATCTGTTCGGTTTATTTAGTCGTTTCTACCTGTTCGAGGCACCGCTTCTACCTAGAGGCAGTTGGAGTTGCGGGCATGTGGGCACATCTGCCGCGCTCACGGATAACAATGCCTCGGAGCCATTTCGTTCATCCCTAACTGCTTTTATTCGGACGAAATTACGATAAATCGAAAACTTTAGATACCATGTATCAAATACGTTTTGTTCATATTAGAAGATCTCTCCTGTTTAACAAGTAAGAACACAAATAGGTACTTACTGCTGCAGGTAGTCAGTTAATACACTCGGATTCATATTTAGGAATGTAACAAAAGATTCCGCCCCAATAATAAAACAAGGGAATTTTCAAGAATAAGATCTTAATACCGTTAACCGTAAAATGGAAAGGGCTCGTGAAAGCCATAAATTAACTCGGCTATCTTCTAAGGGCTCAAGTGCGTGATAAAGGTTGCAGGAAAAATGTTTGATTATCCCCAGAACCACGCAGAAACCGTTACCGAGCAGACAATAGTAAACCCAGTAGTCATGAAAATTGATTAGAAACGCCTTTCTAATGATTATATATAGCTGATACGATCGCTTTATAAATAAATTAATGTCGACGACAGGAACGAAATAAAAAACAAAGTATAGCAAACACAGAACTGAATAAATGAAATGAAATGAAGTATAACGCGAGCCCTGCGTGCGGTGCGCACAGAACAGGTATAATGTAATGTTACATTCATCTGGACCTGGCTTACTAATTACCGGATCACCAAGCTACTAATATTATTTTAAGTTATTGTACATTGTCACTGTCTGACTGTGTGTCACCGCTCACCGCTCACCGTCCGTCACCTATTCTTGATATTAATCATGAATCACTACTGTTCTAGATAACGCAGTCGCGATACTGACTGACTGACTGACTGACTGACTGACGCCTAGTGCTGAAATCGTCTTTCAATATTTAATTGTTAAATATAACTTATCATGTCTGTACAAAGAAAATATTTAAGAATACTTAACGTGGGTGGTTTTTAAAAAGTCAAAATAATTTTAATTTTGTTCAGCTCTCTTATTGTTTGTATGTGTGTACGCCCATCACGCAAAAAATTATGCTATAAAATAATTCTTCATCTCACGTCTCAATATTTGCCTCAACAGAAATAAAAAAGCAGTTTTAAATCAATCAGCAATCCGTACATATTGAGTTACACAGCGACACATAGCGACACAGCAGCGACGGCGACAGCGACACATAGCGACACATTAGATGCACAAACCAAACAGTATCTCAATCCGTTCGACTCCAGTCACTCCAGTCACGTGGTCACGTGGTCACGTCGCATGTGTCGCTCACTAATTTTTAATTAACTGAATGTCACGCACACAACAACACACGATGCACAGTATAACATTATTATATATTAATAATGGACATTTACATTTACACCGTGACGACGCGACCATGTCTATGTCCTTTCTCAGGCTCTAGTCTATCATTGCACTAAAATTCATTAAAATCGGATCAGTAGTTCAAGCGTGAAAGTGTTACTTTCGCATTTGTAATCTTAGAATATAGTTTGGATTAAAAGGATCCACGATAAAGTAAGTTTTAGGACTACGTTAGGTTAGGTTAGTTGGTCTGGAGAAACGCATTGAACTGTGCTCAAATTACCCACATGTTTCGTCCTAGCTGCACCCTATACAACACCCTGCACCCTGCACCCTACAGTCAATGATGCGGGTGAAAGTTTTTTTATTTTCTGTGTCGTCACCTATTTAACTGTAATAACTATTCGTAAGGTTAATAACGACAATGGATAATTATGAGTTTCCATGCAACATTGGGTCTAGGAGTAACAACTGCTTCCTGGAATACAAGAAAGTAAATATATAAACATAATCTGTGTATGTGTCGCAAAATAAAATTTATTTAACTGCACCTAGTATAAAATAATACCTTTTTGACTCGGGCGAGGACATTAGTTTCGAAAGATTTCAGACGGAGGATAAAAAAGGCAATATTGTAATCCGTACGAACTATGAATGATATTTTGTCCTTTGGAAAAATTCATAATGTTCTCAAAGTATCAGCTGTACTGTACTGTACTGTACTGTACTGTACTGTACTGTACTGTACTGTATGAGGAAGCGAGATAACATGGAATATCTGGATAATCTTCGCCTAAAAATTTGAATGGCTCCTGACTATCTAGAGTTGACATATCTAGATGGAAACTATTCACATTTGTATAGTTGGGCTATATCCTATCACATAAGATTCCTGTCCCAAGTTAGAAATGAGCTGATAGTCCTCAAATGGCTGACCAGGTCTTCACAAATGAAGGTTAAAAACCATCTTGATTTCAAATAAAAAACCGCATCAAAATCGGTTTACGATCTCGGGCGCTACAATGCCACAGACAGATACCGATACACACGTGAAACTTATAACACCCCCTCCGTATAGCGTTGGGGGTTAAAAAAAAAGTCATGAACAGTACAAGAGTCAACATTATGTGTGATCAAGCTGTGTGATCAATTTGCATTTTGTAGGTATTGCTCTAATGATGAGGTAGACACCAGTGGCCGACGCCCACGCACCATGCGCAGGCGCAGGCGCAGCGAGGCCGCACACCAGCTGCGTATGTGTGTGCGAGTGTGTTTGTATGTGTATATGCCATTCAATACCTTACTCAATGTGTATTATTTCAAGTCGGCTCTCTATCCGCTCGTACTCGTAAGCTCTCCATTCAGCGGTCCCCTACGGAAAACTTGTTGTATGAACAGTAAACACCGAACACCGCTGGAATTTGTCTTTTCGGTCAAATTTTCAATAAAATTATTACTGCACTATTAAGTTCTGGTTGTTGGGGTTTCTGTTTGATCGCGATAAATTTTTTTAAAATGCACCAGACATTAGTCGATTTGGTTTCCATTGGTTATATTATTGATACTATAAGAGAAAAAGTTGTCCTTGGTATGTCAATGAGAAGATGAAATGTTAAGTAAATATTTGTCATACTTAGATTCCAAAGTCCTGCCAATAAACGAGAAGTACATCGAGGCGCGCTGTCAAGTATAAGGCTAAACAGAATGATTATGTGCAATTAGTACAGGAACAATAATATAAATAGCCTCGAAGTGTGTTCTCCTACTCGTATATCGAATATAAGAATACAAGTATCGAACAGTTCCGTGCTGGCAGTACTCGTAAGCTCGCCGATGCAATTTGCCTTTCACAAAACTGCATGAGAAGCTAGCCAGCCTACTCGGTACTCACGATATGAGAGCGGGCAAAAACCAAGTTTATAGGGCAAGTTGCGGGGCAGGTCTCCCCCTCGTCCCGCCTCCCCGCCGCCTCACCCCCGCCCTCGCCAGCGGTGCAGTCCAGTCAGCCAGTCAGCCGGTGTGCGCCGTGAGTGTTGCACGTGTCGGTGTACACGCCGATCCCCCCTCCCCGCAATACATTCTCGCGATCTTCCTCTCGATCGCGACGATACTTGTGAAAACTTCCTAACTTGGAATTATTCAATAAAGTGACGAGTGAATCCTGGTGGAAAATGTGTGTGCATTGTTACAAAGTGGTCTGACGGCACTTTAGCCGGTTTCGTGTGGTGGTGACGGTGCCGAGCGGCCCTGCGGCTGCCAGTGCTTTCTAAACGATCCCAAGCGACGCGCCGGCCCCCTGGTTAAGTTCACTTTAGCCGGAAATTTAAAGTGAATTATTAACCTGACGGCATATAGGTAAGCTTTCTGAGGAATCACTTATTACTACTTCAACACTTATTCAAATCAACGGGCACACTGCAATTAACAATTTCCTTTAAAAAACACGATTGTTTTAATGTAAACATATGAAAAAAACGTTTGACACAAGGTCCGAGCATGTGCTGACTGAACTGAAGGACGGTTCTTAGAAGATAAGTTCGATTGTGTTCGTGTATTGTTTGTAAGTTAACATGCTACATAATACATGGGCTTAGCAAATAAACTTTTACGTTACCCGATTCTTAGAAATATGAATAGCAGGTAGACACCGGCCTCGCTGCGATACGGGATAAAAAACTGGAAATATGTACATTGGGACTATAAAATATTCGGTATTCGGCCATTTCTATATACTATAAACTTTACAATTTACACAATAGTAAATCACGATAAAAAATAATGCATAGTATTACTCAACAAATATTTTTATTTTACCAATAACTAACATGTTAATACTTAAAATCTACCAGTGGTAAGTTATGATGAATGAAAACAATTTTTAGCATTTGTTGATAGCAAACGATTACGCTTTTCCTCATAAATTATACCTGCTGACGAAAATAGCCGCTTCCTGTATACACTACTAACGGGAGATGATAGGTAATCTTAGTAAATTCTACCAGATTAAGATATTGATTAGCGTTTGTTGACCACCACTTATAAAGGTCTGAAATATGACGAATCGGCATTACTTCAGTAAAACACACGCGAAAGATTGTAAGTGTTGCCGAATACTTATTTGGAGTTTCGGCCAAGAGATTCGCCGGATATTTGTTATTCGGCCAGATCACTATTCGTGGCATCTCTACTAAAAAGTATGTATACTAAGTGTACTAAATTTCATTTTAAACCCTGTACAATTTGTGTGAAGTCAAAAGCGGATCTTTATGTGTTTAGACTGATCTCCTGATTGTTTGGAAGAATTTATTAGTGTCAAACATCTTTGGCAGTTTTAATAACTATGGCCGCAATACATTTGATAGAATAATTAATTGATTTCCTAGAAATCTTTATTGAGTTTTGTATTCGTTAGCTTTTACTCTCAGCCTTATTGTTAAGTAGATATGTACGTAAGTTAATTTGAAAGTAGTTTTAGATTTGTATTTATATAAGAAATGAAACGTTTGTAGAACAAATTAAAAGCAAACAGGTGAGCAATGAGCATTGAGCTCGGCGCGTGGTGAGAGGAGACTGGAGAGCGAGAGAGAGCCCTAGTGAATAGTGATGTGCTATGGAGAGTGGAGAGTGGACAGTGAGTGAGGGACGGACGCGGACGCGGACGGAGTGAACTAGGTTAGGTTCGGTAGGGTTAGGGGCAGTAATCTAATAAGTTATACGAGTACAAGTGAGTTGCGGCTCGCTTTGTGTCGCCCTCATCGACCGATATCGCCTCACAATCACTCACATCTCCTGGTACTGCTCAATACAATTCACTTAGATCAGCCGACGAAAATGTTATTTTTGAAACGTATCGTGACGAAAATACGTTAAAATTATAATAATACTAGCGACTCACTACGGCTTCGCGTGGTTACTTTCTCTACTGTATTATGCGAGTATTATATATATAAACCTTCCTCTTGAATCACTTTATCTATTAAAGAAAACCGCATCAAATCCGTTGCGTAGTTTTGAAGATCTAAGCATATATAGGGACAGACAGACGGGAAGCGACTTTGTTTTATACTATGTGGTGTTCAAACTTAGTTCTACTATACTATGTTTGTCAACACTCGAATATTGAGCAGTAACACGCTTGTTTTTACTCATTAATAATAATCTATATTTTTGCAAATACTGAAATACGAGGGTTAAACTTAATCCAAACGGTTAAACACGATAATCATAAATAAGGTAAAAAGTTAATTATTTAACTCGTTTGTGAGACGCCGACACTGATTTCAACGTAGTCCAGTGCAACCGAACCTCAATATAACCACTCATTCGATTTAACAAACTCTTCGTAATCCCCTTGAATTGTCCATAAGAGTCAATGTAAAATATACTTCTACATTGCGAACAATCTCTTTATAACGAATTTTGTCAACCCAAAATTGTTATTAACGTTCCCACTTCCCACCAATAAATGACATTTAATCACATAGTATGTGATTCATAAAACTATTTTTTTACATATTTTATTCTTTATAACAAATTTTAGACCAACTTAACTTCAATATAACAATATTTACTTGCTCCCTTCCGAATTGTTATATCGAGGTTGCACTTTTGGTATAGGTGGTCAGACTGTTTGGTATATTCCTGGACAGTGGACATACAAAGATCAACCTATTTCACAAAAATAAGGTTCGGTTTATGAAGTTATAAGTTTATTAGTTGAGTTGCAGTGTTCAAAACGCCTGGTCGTCTTCAAAGCTAAGACTAAATTCAGATTCTCGGTACTCATCGTGTAATTGACATTTTTAACAAGAACGACCTCTGCTAATAGCTCGCCATTCCCACAACGAACAACACTACGAGTACATCACTATATCTTTATAGAGGTTATGTTTTAATTCAACACTTAACCTAAATTGTAATGGAGTATTTTGTACTTGCGATCTATCTTGTTCCTGAAAACAATCTCACCCCAGAAGAACCTTTTCTTGGCTATCGCGAACAACCATTGTTTCATGACTATTCTCCGAAAGTTCCCTCTCACTATCCAGCAGCGGCCCGTCCCGGCTTTGCACGGGTTTTCAAAAACTATTTTTTTTAAAACACTTAGACTCTCCCGCATTTCGGTGCCCCCTCTTTCACCTCGTTTGCCCGTCGGCGTGTATTTTTTTGTTTATATTGACATTTTAAATTTCGTAATTAGGTAGGTAGGTATTGAAAAAGTCTTAAATACGAAATAATTTATTTGGATAAGAATTAATACAAAGGTATAAGGTATAACATGGTATGATTTTGATAGACATTTCTATCAACTTATAAATGTAAAAAAGTAGCTATAGTGACATAACTACAATAGTTAGGTATATGATCTCGCTAAGGTTTTTGTAGATATTGATACGTTCTATAATATTGTAGAACATTATTTTGTTCTATCATCAATAGTTTCTGCAGCGCATGCGATGAAACACATTTTATGGCTAATTTTTTTGCACCTTGGGTTGGTTATAGTAAGAATTTCTGAGGATCTCTAATTTTTTCTAGTAATAAATATAGCTTATGTTACTCAGGGATAATGTAGCTTTCTGACGTCAAAAGAATTTTTGAATTCGGTCCGGTAGTTTTTAAGTTTATTCGTTACATACAAAAAATACAAATTTTTCCTCTTTATAATATTAGTGTAGACAATGTGCAAACGAGCAAATGGTGCATCTGATGGTAAGTGGCCATCATCGCCCAAAAGCTCAAGAGTTTAATTCGTTGAAGACGCTAATCTCAGGAAGAACTGATTCGATAGTGCATCAAGGAAAGCTCTAGGTTTATATACTTAACATCACACCAGGACCACAAGGAGCGGAGCATCACACGGACGAAGTCACGCAAGTCGACTAGTATTACAATAATAATACTCCTTATAATTCTGTATTTGATTTCTCAGCTTACCTTCTTCTAATCCCCACCACGCATAGAGTACAGATGGACTGTATGTTTCCTTTGCCTTTATCGTAAAAGAAACAAGCTATTGGCCGTTGTGTTATCGGCACGGCACAGCACAGCACAGCACAGATAAGATATTGCTTTATTGCATTGGAACGAGGCCACTGACTCGCTAGTCGCTACATAGTCTAAACAACAGATTAGCAACACACCACGTTTGCTTTACCTCATTGAGCTCGCTACACCATGCAGTTACCTCGCCTACTTAGGTATATTACATATTCTTCTTAAGATATATAGTCTGTTTTCTGTTTGTGTGTAAATTAAACTTAATAATATGTACCTATACCATTTAATTCTGTAGATAAGAAAATCAACACCCAAGTACCTTATCGGATAGTCTTAAATTCTGTCTTATCCTTATATTATTGACTAGCAACCCACCCCGGCCTCACACGAATGCAATTGTTATATATATAAACCTTCCTCTTGAATCACTCTACCTATTACAAAAAACCGCATCAAAATCCGTTGCGTAGTTTTAAAGATCTGAGCATACATAAGGGCAGACAGACAGCGGGAAGTGACTGTTTTATTCTATGTAGTGACTATTTCCTCGTTCTCGCTTAGGTGAGGGATCTTTGTATTTTAATCTTTATTTAGTATTTATTCTAAGATGTATATATAATGATATAACCGTGTAAGTATGTTTTCGTAACTAACAGTAGAGACCTCGATAAACCAAGTAGAACAAGTGCGAGGAAGACTGTTTTTAGTATTTGTTGTTATATGGGCAACATAAATATATAATTTATGAAAATTTCAACTGTCTAGCTATCATAATTCATGAGATACAACTTGGTGACAAAAGACGGACAGCTGAATCTTAGTAATAGGGTCCCGTTTTTACCCTTTGGGTATAGAATTCTAAACATGAATAAACTATTAAACGTACCTCTATTAAATATCGCTAAAAGACAACATCTTTAAAGGCTTAAGAAGCCTGTCGATGATAAACTATCGGTGACGTCGTCTGTGTGGCAAAACATAATATGTTCATGTCTCTATTTAAGGTTGAGGGTTAAAAACAGAAGTACTAAAGGTGCGGTAACCGTGAGACGTGAGCTACGTGCAAACACACAAACAGCGACACACACTGACTTGTCGAGTGTTTAGTGTTCAGAGCTAAAATAAGTATCTGACATTAAGCATTCACCACACACACACAATGTCTAATACAAACTAGTTTGTTGTATATTGCATATCAACAATATTCATTAACATTGTTTTATGCTCTCTCCTGTGGGTTTTCAATATTTTTAAAAAATTATTAAATCGGAAAAAACTCTATGTAAAGATTTTATTATGTTATTATTGTCAACTAACCGACCTACGGGACTTCGTTCGCGTGTTCGCTCTTATGGGTCGTAGCGAGATGTTAAATAGCCTAAGTTACTCCTTCTTACATCAGCTATCTACTAGTGAAAGTGCCGTCAAAATCTGTCCAGCCATTTCAGAGATTAGCCGGAACAAACAGACCGACAGACAAAAATTGTAAACGTTGTTTTGTATATGTACCGCATAAACTTCCATATGCACTTAGTAAAAAGCGGTTATTTTAATATTACAAACAGACTCCAATTTTATTTATTTATATGGATGTCCAATTGTCGAGGTTTAGGAGATATGAGGAAAAAATATATTGTTTGAATGACGTTGCAATGTAAAACATTGCATTGTTTCAGCAACTTACCAGCCTGAAAAAAAAATTGAGAATTTTCACAAAACATCTGGCAAGTTTCAGATTCTGGGGGGCCTCGGCTCTTAATGACTTGCCCCCTCGTCGCTGAAAAAAAAATCTTTTAATGAAGATAAATTGTTTCATTCACATCTGTAGGTACATGAATTTGTAATTGCATCCAATTTCATGCAATAGGTTTGTGTTATGGGCTTACGAACATACCAACAGGTTGACAATACACACATCGAGCAACTACATGTTTATTATGTATGGTCTGTGCGAATAATGTATATTGTAATCAAAACCATAGCTCCCTGTATGAATTATGAAGTAATCCAGGAAACGATTATTCGATAATAAGTAAGGATCCCGTAGGGGGCACTGCTACGGCCGACAGTAGGCAGCCGTAGCAGTGCCCCCTCCCCTGGCGGCTGTGCAGGGGGGAGCACATCGGACGCCATATGGTGATTGATAAGTGAAACAGCTGTTGCCCGCTGTACCGCCTCGTAACTCGATATCGAATCGTCTGGAACTTGTGACCGAGCCGACATACGACATCTACATCAGAACTACACTATTGTATTACCTACTATTTAGTTATAAATTACCTAATGTTACTGACAGACAGTCGCAGGAGACTAGTAGAGAGATTCTAACGTATTAAATACGAGTCTCTCAGAGCCATTCCAGTGTTAAATAAAATCTCCTTAGCTATTGAGGATTTATTAAATTATCGCTAATTTTCGATTCTCCCTGAATGGAGGAGTTCTCCATGGTTGCTTTGCTCATTAATGCTCTCGAGGAAAATATTTTTAAGCTCAACTTGTATTGATTGTATGGAGGAACGTTCACTGAATTTACGAGTATGGATTCTTTAGATATTTACGATCCTTTTTACACTTTTAAAACTTTGCAATATTTGCTCATAGATTCAGTAATTATAAAAGTTGATAGTAAACACGAATTTGTTTGTATTTGTATATCCGAATAAATTAAATAAATAATTATTTTCATAATAAAATAAAATGCTGCAATCCCCATCAACTTTAACTATCTACCTCGTTATTTTTATGTCAGTAGGTACTTGACACTAGTATAAAATATATACAACTAGGAGTAAATTGATGGAAAGGAAAAGGAGTGTGTTTGGGGTATTCCCTACATCGAAAAACACTACAAGGGGGGTGTGATATTGAATGGACTAATGGGTAAGCGCAACGTTGATACTGCTACTGAACCGATAAATAACTAAACATTATGATCTCTTACTATTATGACAGGATCCCAAGCAGTGCCTTGGACTTGTGATCAAGATGTAGGTTTACAAGGCCTTTTCATAAAATTCCAATGCTCGCCTCTACTGCTTAGTTTCACTGTTTAAACCTAAGGTTAGGTTAACCTAAGTCTAACTTACGCGACGACATATTTATTCATACATAAAAAAATGTTACTAATATTATGAGAAATATGACCAGACAACGCAAATTTCTTTTTTTTATGGTATATAGCTGCCTGCCCTCGCTTCGCCACTCTGTAATTGTGTAGTTTTTCATTATTTGAAAAAAGAGAGAGAGTGAGAAAAAGTTATAAAAAAAAATAATAGAAAGAAAAAGAAAAGCAACAGATACACACTTACAAAGCGAAATAGAGAAAAAGAGAGAGAGAGAGAGAGATAATCGAAAGAAAGAAAGTGAAAGGAGACTGATCATTCTGAACAGATAAAGATAAAAATTAATGAGATAAAAAAGAGAGAGGATGAGAAACAATGATAGTACTATAAGAGAATGAGAGACGGAAATACTGTAGACTTCTATCAGTGAAAGAATTTTTAAAATCGGATTAGTAACAACATAAAACATTTTTAACTAAAAATTGAACCGACTTCAAACTCTCAAAAAGGCACTAAAAAGTAAGAAATAATTAGCTTATTTATTAACCTCCCTTTATTAGGACAATAATATACAATAATTGATATTTTTGAAGTCGGTGCCAGCAAGCCCAGCCAGGGGAACAGACGTGTAGTGAGAGAGAATAGTAATAGATATATCTATTGAACGAACCTGTAACGAAATAGTGTGTGCGATTGTACTATTATACTACTACTTTCTGTACTATTGCTGGCACCGGTTACAAAAATATCAATTATTGTATATTATTGTCCTAATAAAGGGAGGTTAATAAATAAGCTAATTATTTCTTACTTTTTAGTGCATTTTTGAGAGTTTGAAGTCGGTTCAATTTTTAGTTAAAAATGTTTTATTTCTTGCTTTTTAGTGAATATGTTCTGAAACTCATTTATCGTTCATCCACTAATTCAATCTCTCATCTGTTTACTTATTTAATCACTCACTCAATCATCATCTCAACTACTAAACTGTACCACTCTACTCAACCATCATCTCAACTACTAGACTGTACCACTCTACTCAACCATCATCTCAACTACTAGACTGTACCACTCTACTCAACCATCATCTCAACTACTAGACTGTACCACTCTACTCAACCATCATCTCAACTACTAGACTGTACCACTCTACTCAACTATCATCTCAACTACTAGACTGTACCACTCCACTCAACCATCATCTCAACTACTAGACTGTACCACTCCACTCAACCATCATCTCAACTACAACACTTTAGCATTCTACTCAACCATCATCTCAACTACTAGACTGTACCACTCTACTCAACTATCATCTCAACTACTAGACTGTACCACTCCACTCAACCATCATCTCAACTACAACACTTTAGCATTCTACTCAACCATCATCTCAACTACTAGACTGTACCACTCTACTCAACTATCATCTCAACTACTAGACTGTACCACTCTACTCAACCATCATCTCAACTACTAAACTGTACCACTCTACTCAACCATCATCTCAACTACTAGACTGTACCACTCTACTCAACCATCATCTCAACTACTAGACTGTACCACTCTACTTAACCATCATCTCAACTACTAGACTGTACCACTCTACTCAACCATCATCTCAACTACTAGACTGTACCACTCTACTTAACCATCATCTCAACTACTAGACTGTACCACTCTACTTAACCATCATCTCAACTACTAGACTGTACCACTCCACTCACCCTTCCATCTCCAATCTACTGCACCCACTCAACAGATAGCCTTCAGGTCTTCAAAAATTATAGGTAAGAACCATCTAGATCATCTGAATCAATATAAACAACCGCACCAGAATGGTTTCATATATAACGTTATTACGACGTCACAGACAGACACACAGGCACACTGTTGAACTAATAAAACGATGTCATCTTGATCCCATCTGCTTCCACACAGAAAAATTCGCATTAAAATCGGTATAGTTATTCGAGAGCTACGATATAGACAGACAAACATTATCATTAAAAAAATTACTTACAGCCAAAGTACTGTTTAAGACTATTCCATTAAACCCAAACACGACTAGTTTACGTTGTCCCATGCCTGTGTTCCAGTACATACCTTCCGGCGTCATCATCAACTGATGGTAGATGAAGCCGGAAGGTCTAAGAGTCTACTGGTAACATCAACATGATAAGTATTTTTTAAATTTCCTCATAATAATAGTTGCTTTACATTCTTAACCATATATTGGCTATCTATGGTCTTCCTCATCAGTTCCACTTCATCAAATGATGAATTCTGAATGCAAATGCTTGTAAACTTTCTCAAAATATCAAAATTACTATATGTGTGCCTATAACTTTTGAGGAGTTCTCTCAATTCCTCAAAGATGCCATTATCAGAACTGGATTTTGAAAAAAATGGGACCAATCCGTAAGCATATCCTACCAAATACAAAAAGAAATTTTCAAATCGGTTCATAAATGACGGAGTTCTGAAGCAACAAACATAAAAAAAAAAAAAAAAAAAAAAAAAAAAACAACCGAATTGATAATCTCTTTTTTTTTTTGAAGCCGGTTAAAAATGACCATATTCTATTAATTAAAAAATGTATATTGTTTAGTATTCACTAAACTTTTTTGTATACAACATCAACAAAATACAATACATATGGCAACACTAAATCACTTTTGTCACTCACAAATAGTGTAGTTTTCTATCAGTGAAAAAAAATTTTAAATTGGATTTTTAGTTTCTGAAAAACTCTTCAATTTACAAAATGGTCACCTTATGGCACTTAAATGACCATATCTTTTTAATTAGAGTATTTATTGCAACACCACATAGCCTATGTTACACGGAAAGGGTGTAGCTTCCTATCGGTGAAAGAATTTTCAAAATCGGTTCAGTAGTTTTCGAGCCTATTCGCAACAAACAAACATACAAACAATCAAATCTTTCCTCTTTATATAATAGTATAGAGTATAGATGTAGAAACTCGTAAGAACGTTGTCCTAAATAGTAGCAATTGATTTTTATGAAAACCAGATATTTTAATATTATTTTATGGGATATTTATGTGATATTATTATACCTGTCAGATTCATAATCAATCAGATGCTCAAAACATTGAAGTTATCTCTCAGGAGCCTTATGGTTTTGTAGTTTAACTCTCAGACTAAACGGTTTACAGAACATAAGAAGAATATCAAGTTTCCTCAATAGTATGTATAAATTTTGTTCATTTTCAATCAGTTGTTATATTAAAGTCAGTGCCTTCCAAAGATACTATAAGGCCCATAAGCTATCTCTATGGTAAAAAGTCACGTCGCGTTACTCAGCAGCAGGAGAGAAGAAAAAACCTACAAAGACTTGTTGTACAAATAATATCACTACATAGTATAAAACAAAGTCGCTTCCATCTTTAAAACTACGCGACAGATTTTGATGCAGTTTTTTTAGTGATTCAAGAGGAAGGTATATATGTATAACACATGCATATTATAGTAAAGAATGTAACCGTGTGAAGCCGGAGCAAGTCGCTAGTTACAGATAGGTCACAACTGCTTCAAAAGTGTATTAACATCAGTTGCACCAATTGTGCATCTGATGCACTAATATTTTATGTGTTACTGCAGGGCAAAAACTTTACCAGTAAACTATAATTTAATTTCTAGCTGAATAACTACATTCATTAATCATTACAGACATACGAAATAATAAAAACTTATAAAATATTTTAACCATTTACTAAACCGACTTGAAACTGAAAAATGCATTAAAAAGTTTAAAAAAATTATGGTTTTATTTCTTAGGATAATAATATACAATTAAACAAATATTCAAAAGAAAACAACCGAATTGATAACCTCTTTTTTACGTCGGTTGAAAATTATTAGATACTTTAAAATAAAAAGTGTAGAATAGCCCTGTTTATAAATGAACTTTAAATATCAATATTTCGAGGGGGTTGATCGTGTATTTACATTTTTCACATACAAGTGCAAGAATGTTATTTGTTTGCAATGCAATCTAGTCTAGACTAACATATAAATTTGAAGAGTTTGTTTGTTTGCATGAACACGCTAATCTCAGGAACTACTGGCCCGATTTGAAAAATTCTTCCAATGTTAGATAGCCCATTTATCGAGGAAACATATAGGCTATTTATCATCACGCTAAGTCTATCCATAACTTATTGGTAGAGACAGTTTCCTTATAAATTAAACGTCTTAATTAAAACAATAAAAAGTTTTTAATGTATTGCAATATTTTAATAGTAATCGCTCTCTTTCTCGGCTTTCTCTGCGCGGAGAAACATGTGAGTAAAAGCGATAATCTCCGCTCTCTACTGGACAGGGGACACAACATTACCCACTCATTTCCTACATGGCGATGGGGATTTAAGTTGCATTACTAGTTTACTTATGCTGCTAAAATTGTCCCTTGACCTTCATATGTATTACACAACCCTCAGAATAAATAAGCTAACCTTTGCATCAAACATAATTACAATTGAATACGACACGTCTCACAGAGGGGGCTCTCCTCCCCTCACTGACGCACAACTCGTTCTCTTCTATAATAACAATAATCCTTACTTTCTTACTAATATTATAAATGCGAAAATAACTGGCTGTCTGTCGCGCTTTCACGCCAAAACTACTGAACCGATTTAAATGAATTGAAGTCTAGAGCCTGAGAAAGGACACAGGCTACTTTTTAATGCGAAAAAAGGGTTGTAACGAGTTGAAAGGGGGGGATGAAAAGTTGTATGGAAGTATCTTCATTTTTAGAGCTAGAAGCTTGAAACTTATTTTTTCGGCTGAGGATTCGATATAAATATGACATTATAAGTTTGTAAAAGATATACCCGCAAGAGTATAAAATAACAATAGGTTATAGGGGATGAAAGTTTGCATGGAAATATGTAAGGTTTATGTGAATGTTTTATAAGTTCCACACGGACGAAGTCGCGGACACAGCTAGTAATAGTACATTATTATCCTAATAAATTAACGTTCAGAAATAGTGGATAAATAAATAAATGAACATTTTATGTTCAACTAAAGATGGTCCGAATGCGAGGGAGACAGAGACTGAGACTGAGACCGACTAATGAAACTGATTGAATTACTTGTCTTGAATAACTGTCCCTCGTTGTTTTAATAACAACCAATTGATACATTACAAACGTAAAAGTGTCGACATATTGTCGATACAGATATTGTAAATGCGAAAGTGAGCTCGTTGCTTTATTGGTTTGTTCTTCTTTTAGTCAGCGTAAGCTTTAAGCTTCGGATTGATCTTCGGATTTTGCGTTTATTCGCGTATTTCAAAATGGAAAAAGGAACTCTTATTAACCCTTAAGGATTACTTTTTTATCCGTCTGCCTGTCTCTCACAATAAGGAAGGAACACATGTATTTAATATTACCCACCCATACCCATACCCAGAGTATTTATCTGCAATCAAACCGTCAACCGACCGACAAACCGTCTATATTTTGACATTCCAAGGGAAGAAGGAATATGTATGTATGTATGGGAATCCGTTGACTACTTATAAGTAAATCTGAGAACTGTAAAATTATATTAGTTGTCGGACGGAAATTAAGTATATGGACAATTTTTTAAAAGTAAAACGCCCATATTGTGCAGTGTTTCCAAAATTTAAATAATTTAAATAAGATTGAGTTTCTCGGAATACAGAATATAATATGCGCGGCATCATAGCCATTAGCGAGGAAACCACCGCAAACAAAATACTGGAAACACATCAAAGAGAATTCTGCACCGCGCACACAACTCCACACACACTTCACGGGAATTATTATTTAAATAGCATAGACGAGTCAAATTAGGGGGATACGAGTGTTTGTTTTGTTTAACTAAAACATTACGTTCATGTCATTTCTAGCTAAACGCAACGTAGATTCTGCTACTGTACCGATAAATAATCAAACATTACCTCTAACAATTAAGAGAAAAACCTAAGCAGTGCCTTGGACTTGTGACCAAGTTATAGGCTTGTTTTAAAGACGTCTTAAAAGTAATTACAACACTCGCCTCCACTGCCCAGATTTTCTGATTAAACCTAACATTAGGTTAACCCAAGCCTAACTTACGCACCGACATGTATAGTACGTTGACTGCCTAATACAAGTAAGTTAGTTAACTTGACTGACCTGACCACACGTTGTGATATGAATATAGAGGTTTATCATTGCACGCCTAGAAACTAAGCCAAATATGATACATGTTACCTGGTCAGCTAAGTCAGCGGTATGTGACTATCGAGATCTTCCCAACTTACTATTATTCATCATATTTTTAGTATCTAAGTAATTGTTAATTTATATTGTTATGCCGTTTTATTTTCATAAGGAGTCTACATAGTTCATTACCAGATTCCTTAAGAAGAAGCTACACCGTACACGCAGCAGTTCACATCAACGTCATATCATTTTTACTCAAAATATGAGAGCTTAATGTTATACGTAAACGGTTTCAAAAAATCCATAAATCCCTTACGAACACGTTACAATTAACATTCCAGACAACAGATGTTCATAACAAGACGCCGCACTGTTCAACGAACAACTTGATCGTGTAGCCCCTCCCTCTCCCCTCCTCCGCCCCTCTCCCCTCCCCCGCCCCTCTCCCTCCGCCCCTCCACCCAGCGGCGCTGCGCGGGCGCCACGTTGTGTTGCGTCGTGTCGTAAGTCTGTAAAGCAATAAACAAACGCTGCACTGAACTAGTTTTTAAAAATTATCTTTAATTCAAAATAACTCACACGTCTTCTGTGTCATATTTAATTGATTAGAATAATATTACGATATGTATAACAATAACAGGAACTGTCACACCGGTGTCAAGTTGTAGTACTAATACGTAGAGATGCCACGAGTACTATTTGGCCGAATAACGAATATTCAGCGAGTCTCTTGGCCGAAGGGCAACACTTAGAATCTCTCGCGTATGTTTTACTAAAGTGCGTGTAATGCCGATGTGTCGTGGCCGCTTGTGTTTGTTGACAGCAGACCCTTATGTAGTGGTCAGCAAACGCAAAACAATATCTTAATCTAGCAGAATTTGCTAACATTTATTTATCATCTCTCGGTAGCAGTGTATATACAGCGCAATCGTTTGCTGTCAACAAATGCTAAAAAAATTGTTTTCATTCATCATAACTTACCGATTATTAAGATTACATGTATTACTTTACTATGATGTTATGGATAAAATAAAAATAATTAGGTGTAATATAATGCATTCTTATTTATCATGATTTACTATTGTGTAAAATATAATAGTGAAAAAAAATGGCCGAATAGCCGACTACCGAATATTTGCCGAATATTCGTGGCATTCATTGGAAATAAGTAATTGTATAAATAATTTAAAATTTTAACTAATATAATTATATGGCTATGCATGTCAATCTGACATAATTATAAGCTCGTGTTGCCTACACTACAATAATGGCACCTAACAGCAACATAACACAAGCTCTTAGGTATTTATACAATACCAGTCGTGACTGCGACTCCGACTGGATGAATAAGTGATACAAGTGAATGTGATTAAGTATTCACGGCGAAAGCGTAAAGTGATGTTGTGTGTGTGTGTGTGTGTGTGTGCGTCGCTAAACTTAATATACCTATAACTAATCTTTACCTTCTATACTAATGTAAAGTACATTCTTAAGGTATATCTGTTTATTGAATCATAGTAAAGCTTCTTTAATACACTTCGATCTCTCTTTATATCCTCCTCTTCCTCTTCCTTCCTTCAGTTTTACCATCTCATTGCATCTCCTGTATCTCGATGACCTGTTGGTGAACAACTTATCCAGATTTACTACTGAGATCAAGATCATTACAGGTTCTGCTCATCTGAACTCCAAATAAACTTTTATAACTTACCAGTCTACCCGCCCGACTTTGTCCGCATGTAACTCCGCTCCTATTGGTCGTAGCGTGATGATATATACCCTATAACCTTCCTCGATAAATGGGCTATCTAACACTGAAAGATGTTTTTAAAAATCGGACCAGCAGATTGGAGCAGAAGAACAAACTCTTCAGCTTTATATATTAACTAGGGGCCCGTCCCGGCTTCGCACGGGTGGATAATTTTTTTTTAACATTTTGGCTCCCGCATTCTGTCGCTCCCTCTATCGCCGCGTTACTCGCTGCGCTGCGAGGCACTCCACACCGCACACCGCGCCGGCGGCCCGTCTGGGATTATTTTTTATTTATCTTGATATTTTTATTTCGTAATATCTTTTGACTGGAATGTCCGATTTTCAACCGACTTCAAAAAAAAGGAGGTTATCAATTCGGTTGTATTTTTTTTTTTTTTTATGTTTGTTACCACAGAACTCCGTCATATATGAACCGAAATGGAAATTTCTTTTTGTATTTGGTAGGATATGCTTACAGATTGGTCCCATTTTTTTCAAAATCCAGTCCTGATGATGGCATCTTTGAGGAATTTAGAGAACTCCTCAAAAGTTATAGGCACACATATAGTGATTTTGATATTTTGAGAAAGGTTACGAGCATTTGTATTCAGAATTTATCATTTGATGAAGTGGAACTGATGAGGAAGACCATAGATAGCCATTATGTGGTTGAGAATGTAAAGCAACTATTATTATGAGGAAATTTAAAAAATACTTATCATGTTGATGTTACCAGTAGATTCTTAGACCTTCCGGCTTCATCTACCATCAGTTGATGATGACGCCGGAAGGTATGTACTGGAACACAGGCATGGGACAACGTAAACTAGTCGTGTTTGGATTTAATGGAATTGTCTTAAAGAGTACTTTGGCTGTAAGTAATTTTTTTAATGGTTATGTTTGTCTGTCTATATCATAGCTCCCGAATAACTATACCGATTTTAATGCAAATTTTTCTGTGTGTAAGCAGATGGGATTAAGATGCCATTGTTTTACAAGTTTGAGATGTATATGTGAATCTGTCTGTGACATCGCAGCTCCCGAAAGCCCGGGTTGATTTTGATGCGGATTTTTCTGTGTGGAAGCAGATGGGATTAAGATGCCATTGTTTTACAAGTTTGAGATGTATATGTGAATCTGTCTGTGACATCGCAGCTCCCGAAAGCCCGGGTTGATTTTGATGCTGATTTTTCTGTGTGGAAGCAGATGGGATTAAGATGCCATTGTTTTATTAGTTTAACAGTGTATCTGTGTGTGTCTGTGACATCGTAATAACGTTATAAATGAACCCATTTTGGTGCGGTTGTTTACACTCGATTTTCAAATGATATAGATGGTTCTTACCTAAAATTTTTGAAGAACTGAAGGCTATCTGTTCATTGGGTGCAGTAGATTGGAGATGGAAGGGTGAGTAGAGTGGTACAGTTTAGTAGTTGAGATGATGGTTGAGTGAGTTGGTACTTTGTAAATGGTGAATTGATGATTTAGTGAGTGATTAAATAAGTAAACAGATGAGAGAGTGAATTAGTGGTCGAAGGATAAATGAGTTTCAGAACATATTCATTAAAAACCAAGAAATAAAACATTTTTAACAAAAAATTGAACCGACTTCAAACTCTAAAAAATGCACTAAAAAGTAAGAAATAATTAGCTTATTTATTAATCTCCCTTCATTAGGAAAATAATATACAATAATTGATATTTTTGTAGTCGGTGCCAGCAATAGTACAGAACGTGGTAGTATAATAGTACAATCGTACACACTATTTCGTTACAGGTTCGTTCAATAGATATAGCTATTACTATTCTCTCTCACTACACGTCTGTTCCCCTGGCTGGGCTGGCTGGCACCGACTTCAAAAATATCAATTATTGTATATTATTGTCCTAATAAAGGGGAGTTAATAAATAAGCTAATTATTTCTTACTTTTTAGTGCATTTTTTAGAGTTAGAAGTCGGTTCAATTTTTTGTTAAAAATGTTTTATAATAATTCAAAAAGTATTTTACAGGTATTGAAACAGTCTTGAATACGAAATAATTCATTTGGATAAGGATTAATACAAAGTTATAGAAAACATGGTCTGATTTTGATTAGCATTTTTATCAACTTTTAAAATGTAAAAAAGTAGTTATAGTGACTTAACTGCAATAGTTGGACATATGGTCTCGCGGAGTTTTTTGTAGATATTGATACGTTCTATAATATTGTAGAACATTTCTTTGTTCTATCATCAATACTTTTTGCAGCGCATGCGATGAAAGATATTTTATGGCTAATTTTTTTGCGCCTTGGGTTGGTTTTAGTGAGATTTCCTGAGGATCTCTAATTTTTTCTTTTAATAAATATAGCCTATGTTACTCAGGGATAATGTAGCTTTCTAATGGTGAAAGAATTTTTGAAATCGGTCCAGTAGTTTTTATGTTTATTCGTTACATACAAAAATACAAATCTTACTTCTTTATAATATTAGTATAGATATACCTAGATATAAGATTCTTAACAAACCTGAATTTTCAAGTAGTTGCATCATCTAAAGTTACAATTTTTTATCAGTTTTAAAAATTGTTTTAATTATACAAAAAGATTAACTGAGTATAGACAACTGTTTTATTTATGTAGCATTAATGTGGGCCTCTCGTCCTAATTGATTATGATGTGTGTCTGTGGTCTGGTGTCTGGTGTCGTGTGTGGTGGCGGAGGGTCCGCGAGCGCTACGGGATGTTTACCGCATACCTGAGACAGAGACGAGCCGCGTTATCATTCTAATACTCTCCTACATAACGTTATCGTGACACGTGTGTGCGTGTGTGCGTGTGTGGAGTTCATCTCAACTACGTGAATCATTGGGCTACTTCACTAGTCAGCGTATCTTTGTAATATACGGCGCGAAGGTTAGGCCGATGACCGGCGCGGGCGCCACTCTGCTCGCTGCTCGCTGCTGACTGCTGACTGCTGACATCATCACCTCTCAAGCAAATTCGCTTATTATTGAAAACCCGTTAAGATTAGAATTACACATCGACTATTCTTTTGATTCATTATAAAGTCTGTGTCTATAAACATCATTCATTTCATTTGAATTAATCATTAACATTCAAATGATCATTTACTCAAGTGATCTCATAAATAAAAAATAATAAGCAGATCTGACTATAATTTATTAAACGAATGAAAGTTTGATTAACAGGTATTTTAGCTCATGAACAAATATGTTAAGTAAATAGCAATTAATTAAGTTCATTAAAAGCATTGAGTTGCCGACCGGAATATTGATGAACATTTACTTTAAAATGTGCTAGAGGTTCCTACAATTTTTCTACCCGTTGCTCTACACACTCGTTTTCGTACAATTTAAACAAATTCAATACAATAACTTAAATTATGCATATTGCGGAAACTGTATATTGTGTAATATTAAGTTTGAAATATTTTACATTTGTTAACAACCTGACGGCTCGAATACTAAGCGCCTGCTATCCCTCCGACTCGTTGGCAACGACTACTGAGTACTGACTGCAACTGCAACTTACTACTCACACTGTTGTACTGGATATATCATATATAATTATAGATGTATTTATTTGTAAATACCCGCACAATTTCCGGTTCCACAAAGAGGGTTCCGCACAATTTGAATTAAGGGATAATCTTTATTTTGTCATCGGAAAACTGTTGTACCCATGCATTAACATAGGTCGCAATTAGTTTACCAACTGCACTACAAGACTATTTGATAAATTAATAAGAGTATTTGATATTAGTTTCAATTTGATACCTCTACGCGTTCCTGAGAAATAAGAGATCTTATAGGGTTCCTATTTTTTTCTTTTTAAGACACGGTATTCTAACGACAAACGATTTTGTTGAATGAAACTGAAAATTTGAATTTTAAAATCATTTACTTTAGAAACACTATAATATAATCAGTTAGTACAAGATGGCGGAGCGAGGGGTGATTCTGCCGCACGACACCGGGTACCAGAGCACACTCCAAACGTTTACTTTGGGATAGCACTGTGTGCCTTGTGCCTTGTGCCTCCTGTCTGCTCGCAACGTCGACCTTCGAGCCTCTACAGTATCGCTGCAACAAACTTTGAGAATGATATTCTTCAGTATTATAACTATTTTACTTTTGATTAAAATAATTATTGTGTTGTCCATAAAAGACAACGTTGTAGCAAATCTCTAGCTGTTAAGCTGAAAACTGAAGTAAAAGTTCGTAACAAGGATACTGCTTGATTAGATTACCTGGTGAGGGAGACTAAGATTGTGGACAAGTTGGCGAGGTCTCTCCACTAGGCAATAATGATCACGGGGTCACGTTAAGAGCAATGACGGGGATTTCAACCCAAGACCTTTCGATCATTAATCCAACGTCCTGACCACTGAGCTACTGACACTAAATCATAATTATTTAACCGCATTTAAAGATTAGTTCCTATCTAGAACTATTAAAATAGAAGTTTTATTGTAGTGCACCGCTAGGTCCAGGTCTTAACTACGTTGTGTGTATCGTGCCCATGCTGCCATCGGTGGATATCAGCTCATAGCGACTGCCCGAGTGCTCGAGCGCCCGAGTGCCCGTGGCCCGCTGTAGCTGTACTGCAATTTAAATACATATCTTACTGTAAAAAGCTACAAGTAAAAGTTATTTATCGTTTATTTCGAATTTATACCACTACTTTGTAAATCTTATATGTTATCCCAAATCAAAAGTCCAAAACTAAATTTAATCTAACAAATAGCTGTTTGTGGTACATCAACTCATTATTATTATTATATTGAACATTAATAGTATATATATACTTCGTACAATATACAAAAGAAAGCCTTTTTCTTACCAGGGGGGGGTTAAGGCGAGCGTCGAAAGCTAATCCGATTTATATTATCCTTCCTTTTACATTTCTATATCAGTTTAATATTCATTATCACTGCTCAACAATCTTCGATGTAAACTAATCATAATACAATTGCTTCTCTCTCCATCCTCCATCTTGTCAGTCTGTTAATTCTACATTACAATAACGTCATATCTATATGACAGCTTAACTGTCTTATGTGATGATACTTCACAATGGGCGCGTTCCACTAAACGATCACAACTATGAAATATCTCTCCAGCCTTTTATTTGTGAGCTCTTCAAATCCCTACGCGACACAACATCAACATATCATCTCGAAATATCAGTTGACGCATCCATAACAACTTGGAACACGAACAGTAAGTGACTCTTTCACGACTTTTATGTTACTCGTCTATGATGCTTTCATCAGATTACTGTACAAACTACTCTGCTTTGTTTACTTTATTTCACAAATAACAATTTTTGACAAAGTACTTTCGACACGTCAAAATAGTGCAGTCAGTCAGTCAGTCAGTTTGTCTGAAGCTACCACCAGATCGGAAAGCAGTTTCCTGGTGAGAAGAACTGGCAACAACAGTGGCAATAACAGTGGCTCGCATCAAAACACCATTGTTTATATCAGTCTGTCTGTATTGCTGCTGAGCATCAATGTCATTTTGATTCCAAGCTTTGCCGAGTAAGCAGGAAAAATGAATGTGCGAGTCGTACTTGCGCAATGCGCACCAAGGGTTCCATATCAATATTTAGCAAAAAATCACGTTTGTTGTATGGGATCCCCCCTTAATATTTTTTTTTTCTGTTTTGTTGTTATAGGGGCAACAGAAATATATCATTTGTGAAAATTTCAGAGCCTGGTTACAGACAGACATACAGACAGACAGACGGACGGCCAGCGGAGTCTTAGTAATAGGGTACCGTTTTTACCCTTTGTGTACGAAACCCTAAAAACATATATTTGTCTCTAGAATAACATAATGTTTAGACACTGAATTGACTGTATCAGTCAACAATAGCGGTGCCGGCGCGTGCGCGTGCGCGTGACGTCACGCAGTCACGCTCCACCGCTCGGGTCTCGGAGCCAGGAGTCAGGACTGTTGATAAGAATACTAAAAAAGTTACTGATTGCAAGTAAATTGTAGTTTAGAAGTCATTATCTATGTTTTATTAAGCTAAAGGTCGCAAGACCGAAGCCGGCCGACCTCGCTGGTAACTGACTAAACAATCTATGTAGTATATGATGAAATCTTTATTAATTAACGAAACACTCAAAAAAAACTACAACCCGAATACGTAAAAAAATGGTTTAGAAAGGACGAAACAAGAAAATAATTCAGATAAAAACCCAGAAATGCATCGGTATAGAAATGATGTAGGTAGAACCGTGGTCGCGCCCATGTATACCTACCATGTCTGTTTCATGGTAGTGTTCCTCTAATCATATAATATAATCATAGCTGGTTATGTTATGACAAAAGTACATTTGCATTTCTACAAACTACACTCTTAAATCCTATCCCTTGTTTCTTTGACCCCAGGAGTCAATGGGACTTACGGAAAATCGCCGCATAATACCGAAATAAATTACGTTGGTGGGTGAGAAGAGTTCACATACGTCTTGTATTATATTACACTAGCGACCCGCCCCGGCTTCGCACGGGTGCAATGCTGCAACGTTCACAGCTTTTTTGTTTATTGCTACATTACACAATAGGCACGCGCCGCAGCCGCTATGTGTCTGCATTTTAAATCTGTAATATCTACGAAAATATTCATTTAAATTCCATGCTGTAAAGGGCCATATTGATCTATATAAAATGCGCTATGTATGTAAGGTACCTAATTGGATAAGGATTAATGCTGTATTGTTTAAAATCGCTTCGTAAATAAGCCATTATTTCTCGTAAAAAATAAAGGATAAAAATGGTTATTGCGGGTTATCCTAAGTGATAGACATATACCATCGGGGACTTTTTTGTAGACTTTAGTACCATAGTATTTACTGTATTACGTTATGTTGATCTACCTCGTGGGGTTCAGCCAGCGTTGGCAATGTAAGCGCAGAATTATGTGTTTATTTACGACATCACATTAGAAACCTCTAAAATTATCAGTATTTATCTACTTTAATAGGCAGCTAGTATATATACTAGCTGCCTGCCCTCGTTTCGCTCCGGATATTTAAAGCAATATTATAATTGATGTGCTTAAATTGACACTGTGTAATTGTGTAGTTTTTCATTATTTGGAAAAAAACGGAGTGAGAAAAAGTTATAAAAAAAATAATAGAAAGAAAAAGAAAAGCAACAGATAATAAAAGAGGGAGGACTGAAGGTGGAGGGAGGAGGTGAAGTTTTCTCTCAGTAAAAGAATTTTTAAAATCGGTTTAGTAACAACTAAATGGCCATATTCTATTAATTATAATATGTATATGGCAACACTAAATCACTTTTGTCACTCACGAATAGTGTAGTTTTCTCTCAGTGAAAGAATTTTTAAAATCGATTCAGTACTTTTTGAGCCTATTCGCAACAAACAAACATACAAATCTTTCCTCTTTATATAATATAATAGTATAGATATATAAACCTTCCTCTTAAATCACTCTATCTATTAAAAAAACCGCATCAAAATCCGTTGCTTAGTTTTAAAAATCTAAGCATACATAGGGACAGACAGACAGACAGCGGGAAACGACTTTGTTTTATACTATGTAGTGATTATTAAATACCACAAAGGTGTACGTCGGCTCTAGACAAAATACCGCGAGCCACGAGTATCTAACAATACACCTGAGAACCTGCTACTGTCGAGAGAGAGAGAGAGAGAGAGAGAGAGTGTTGCAGCCAGGGCCGTAGCCTGTGGGGCCCGCATTACATTCATCCTGTGGATATGAATAAAGACTTGGTCTGTGAAAGCATTTCCTTTCTTTACAAATGAAGACTGGAGTAGTACGACACAACAGACGACAACATTATTGTTGTCTCTCTCTCTCTGTCTCTCCGCATAAGAACCTGACTTACGTTTTACCTGATAAGATGAACCTGCTATAAATGATACGTTTTCAAATACCGTAGGTAATTAGTAACTAGGGTATGGCATTATGTAGGGGTGACCAAGACGTGACGTCTCGCGTCTGTCACTATATCTAACGAGTCCACTACTAACATTGTATCCCGAGAATCTTGTAGGTCTGGTGTAATTCTAACCGAAGTTATGAGAGTTCAAAAAAACGGTAGTAGTGCCCGTGAGAGTTGCGCTTCGCTTGGCTCGTCTTGGCCCCCAGATTTTTAACTGACTTGAAAAAGGAGGAGGTTCTCAATTCGATTGGTATATTTGTTTTTATGTATGTATATTAATTACGCTGAGATTTATGATATTAAGACAAAAATATATAATAATTGTTATTTTTGTAGTCGGTGCCTTAATAAAGAGAGAATAATAAATAACGGACTTATTTCTTACTTTTTAACGCATTTTTAGTTTGAAGTCATTGATGTCATTGATGTAATTGCTTCGCTTTGCTATAGTAGTGGACCGTGGACCGGTTACATAAGCCCGACGGCACGGGTTGGAATTGTATAGAATAAAATAAACGTTTTCGGTACTCTATATATCGCTCTGGTATTGTATAAAATACTGAATTATTCACATGGCCGGTATAACATATACAAGTCTCAGTACATAATTAGAACATACTAAATAATAATAATTGTATTTCACTCGTTTCAGAGTAACCACAGAAGAACAGGATACACACAACCGCGCCTGCGCCTGCGCCTGCGCACGCACCATCACATCTTACACATGAGGTGAACTAACTTGTTTAATAATTCAATACTTACTATTTGTGTTCATTCAAATTACTCAATATATTATTTGTATTAATGGGTAGTGTATTACACACATATTAGACACCTTAGGGCGAAAACGTTGCTTTAAGGGTTCCGTACCTTAAAAGGAATAGAGATCCGCTGCGGTAATGGATGGGAGAATGAGGGAGTAAGTCTGGCTCACATGCGGGTCGACCGGAACGCGTCTGTGACACCTGGTGGTCGGATTCGCATGCCAGTCGGGGAACAGATCCCCTACCACCAAGGGGGTGCTGGGTTACTCGGCTCTTACGAGATGCTCTCAAACAAAACATCATTAAACCTATTTACTTCTACCTCCATGGTGCCGAATGTACCATAAAACCTTTTTTAATTTGTTAAAAACTCACGCTCGGAACCTTATTGGTGTACTTTTTTTTAATTTATATAAATTTCTTTTCTCGTCATATTGTTAAAACCTTAGGTTAAAAACAAGCAAGTTAACTTGAACAAGTGAAAAACCTAAAATGAGTGATTATACCATAATGTAGTAGGGAAATAAAAGTATCTTGTAATTGTAAATGTTTTTATTTTGCTTTTTAACCGCGTGCTCAATTTTGATGACCGAGTAAGCGAAAGATTCTAAAAAAAATTAGAATCCTGAGTGTTAGCGAGGGAATCAAAAGAGCACAAGGTGAAAAATCTTTGCACTCGAGTGCAACACGTGACTTTTCATCCCACCTCAGCGAGGAAATTACTAAATTTGAACACACAAATTGAAACGCACTAATTTTGGGAGTAAATTCCCCATAATATTTATGACGATGTTTTCTCCCATACATGAAATTTAAAATTTGACAGCGTTTGTTCCTTAATTCAAATTACACGGAGTACCATGCTCGCACTTGGCCGAATTTTTAGGTTTTTGATGATGATGATTTGTTTTTTTTTACAAACTTTCGTTTTCCGGTTGCCTTCCTTTTTTGTAATTTAAAGTTTTAATTGCATTTGCAGAATACGAGAGCGGGGATGGCGAGCGCGCGCGCGCTGCTGGTGCTGGCGGTGCTGTGCGGAGTGCGCGGCGCCGGGCCTGGTCCTCCTGCCGCTGTCACTCCGGCGTTGCATTTTCAACACTCGCTCTACAACGTGAGCATCCCTGAGAACAGTCCACCACGGAGCTATGCCGCTCAGCTTCCTGCTGCTGACCCCCTTGGCCTGAGGATTCCAGCGCCTGATGCTCGCGTACGCTTTCGGATTAGGCACGGCGATCGCGATAAATTTTTTAAAGCCGAAGAACGTATCGTCGGTGATTATTGTTTTCTTTCTATCCGTACGCGAGCGGGCCACTCCGATGTACTTAACCGAGAGAGACGAGATAATTATAGACTAGAAATTAGAGCAACAGCGCAACTCTCCAATGGTCGCCAGCTTGAGGCGGATACTGTAGTCGCTGTTGAGGTTACCGATGAAAATGATCTCAGTCCGCTCTTTTACCCCACTGAATATGAAGCTGTTGTGCCGGAAGACACAAGTTTACATTCTAGTATAGCTCGCGTTTCTGCTGAGGATGCTGACCTCGGTATTAATGGCGAAATTTATTATAGTCTATCAGAATCTACAGATAGATTTGCAGTACATCCGACCAGTGGCATAGTTACAGTTACACGTGCATTGTCGGTAGTGGAAAACACTCGCTATACGATTACAGTATTAGCGCATGATCGCGCGTCTTTAATTGCTCGAGGTGATAAAGCGCCGGCAGCACATGCATCATTAATAGTTAGAGTAATACAAGCGAATCTCCATTCTCCTGAATTAAGGATACGACATCTGCCAGAACTGATAGAAAATACGACTGCAGATGTTTATGCAATTGTAGAAGTCACCGATCGTGATAGTGGAGAGCATGGTCGTATTGTTAACCTTGAAATAGTCGATGGGGATCCGGACGGCCATTTCCGTGTAAGAAATTCTGTTCAACAAGGAGAATATGATATTGTTGTTCATGAGCTTCTGGACAGAGAGAGCGCACCTCGTGGCTACAACCTTACTTTACGTGCAACTGATGCGGGAATTCCACCTCGTTCTTCCTATTTAACATTACCAGTTATGCTGACAGACACAAACGATAATGCACCCATATTTAGTCGAGAAATTTACGAAGCCAGCATTCCAGAGACTGCACCACCAAATACGCCGGTTATTCGCCTAAAAGTAAGTGATCGAGATGAGGGTCGAAATGCTCGAGTGTACATTGAGATTGTAGGCGGTAATGAAGGTGGAGAATTTATCGTTAATCCTGACACTGGTGTTTTATATACAGCAGTAACTCTAGATGCAGAAGATAAATCTTTATATACACTTACAGTCTCTGCTATTGACCAAGGAAATGCTGGAACACGTAAACAATCTTCTGCAAAAGTAAAGATAGCTATAGTAGATGCCAATGATAACGATCCAGTATTCGAACGTGAACATTTAGAAGTGACGGTTCCGGAAAACGGTCCAACGGGTGCAATTGTCGCTCGGGTAGTAGCTCGTGACTCAGATTCTGGAGAGAATGCATACATATCATATAGCATAGCCAATCTACAACCAGTGCCTTTTGATGTTGATCATTTTTCTGGTGCAGTAAGAACTACGAGGTTGCTAGATTACGAAAGCATGCGTAGAGAATATATTTTACAAATAAGAGCAAGTGACTGGGGATTGCCGTATAGACGCCAAGCAGAAATGCGACTTACAGTTCGACTAGAAGATGTTAATGACAATAGGCCACAATTTGAAAGAGTGGATTGCGTAGGTTATTTATCTCGTCGTCTCAACATTGGATCTGAAATAGTAACACTGTCAGCTATTGATTTCGATGCCGGTGATGTAGTATCCTATCGTATTATAGGTGGAAATGAGGATAATTGTTTCTCTCTAGATTCTAATACCGGTGTTCTCGTACTGTCATGTGACCTTGGTGATATTCGAACAGAGACACGCGTTTTAAATGTTACCGCAACAGATGGAACTCATTTTGCTGATGCTGCTACTTTAACATTACATTTAGTCAGCGGAAGTGGCGGAAGCAGTGAATCGAATTCTTTGGAATGTCGAGATACTGCCGTTGCCCGACGTCTTACTGAGCTTTTAGCCGCTGCAGAGCGAAGCAATGCACCTATTGACTTTGCTGAAGATTTCCCCTTAGCTCCATCTCGTTATGGTGAAAATTTACACTATCCAGAATTTATTGATTTTCCTATTGAGGTGAAGGTAAATGAATCCGTGGCACTGGGTACATCGTTAGTCCGGCTTCGTGCTCGCGATCGTGATTTAGGTTATAACGGACTGCTTGTGTATGCGATTTCTGGCGGTGATGCCGATTCAGCTTTTCGTATTGATCCCGATACTGGGGAACTCAAAGTAATTGGTTATTTGGATAGAGAAAGAGAAAATGAATATTATTTGAACATCACTGTTTATGATCTTGGTCATCCACAACGTACAGCGTCGCGATTATTGCCTGTTACAGTACTTGATGTAAATGATAATACTCCAAGATTTGAAAAGACGCTCGCCAGCTTTAGAGTAACAGAAAACGCGATCAATGGAACAGCAATTTTTCACGCAAATGCTACTGATCGTGACAGTGGTGAATATGGGCATGTTACCTATAGTCTAAGTGGAGGAGGTGACGATGGGTTTTGTATAGAAAGAGAAAGTGGGATTGTGTCTGTCTGTGCGCCGCTCGATCGCGAAAGACGTGCCCTTTACGAGTTAACTGTGCTGGCAACTGATGGTGGCGGGTTGCGCGCGGAGGCTTTAGTCCGTATTGCGGTTGATGATGTCAATGACAATGCTCCGCGGTTCGCTTTACAATCATACAGTGCACGCGTCCGCGAAGATGTACCTAACGGGACTCTGGTGGCAGTACTCGAAGCTTTCGATCCCGATTTGGGTGCAGGTGGCATCGTCACATACTCTCTGCCTGATCAATCACCTGAGGACGTAGTATTTACTGTCGACAGTACTTCTGGCACACTGCGAACTGCTAAGAGATTAGATTTTGAAGAACGACAGGTAATTTATAAAATACTCGTAGTCCTTAAAAAATGATCATTGAAAATATTAGTTTTGATAATTTTTTATTAAAATCACATAGGTTTACGGCGTAACCGTGCGCGCTACCGATGGAGGACGTCCAGCACTGTCAGCAGAGGCGACTCTCATAGTTGAAGTAGTCGACGTGGACGAGAACGCGCACGCGCCAGTGTTTGCTGAGCGGCAGGCGCTGGCAGCGGCGGTGCCCGAGGATGCGGCGCCGGGCACGGTCGTGCTCAGCGCCGCAGCCAGCGACGCCGACCCCCCGGGCCGCGACTCACGACTGGCTTACTATATTGTTGCTGGCTCAGGCATGGCATTGTTCTCCATTGATGATACTGGTAAACCCATTACTTTTTTTTTGTTTCTAAAATTATTAACTACGAGTATTTAGACTATACTCTTTTTAACCGACTTCAAAAAAAAGAGGTTATCAATTCGGTTGTATTTTTTTTTTTTTTTTTTATGTTTGTTACTTCAGAACTCCGTCCGATATGCTTACAGATTGGTCCCATTTTTTTCAAAATCCAGTTCTGATGATGGCATCTTTAAGGAATTGAGAGAATTCCTCAAAAGTTATAGGCGCACATATAGTAATTTTGATATTTTGAGAAAGGCTACAAGCATTTGCATTCAGAATTTATCATTTGATGAAGTGGAACTGATGAGGAAGACCACAGATAGCCATTATAAGGTTAAGAATGTAAAGCAACTATTATTATGAGGAAATTTAAAAAATACTTATCATGTTGATGTTACCAGTAGATTCTTAGACCTTCCGGCTTCATCTACCATTAGTTGATGATGACGCCGGAAGGTATGTACTGGAACACAGGCATGGGACAACGTAAACTAGTCGTGTTTGGGTTTAATAGAATTGTCTTAAAGAGTACTTTGGCTGTAAGTAATTTTTTAATGGTAATGTTTGTCTGTCTATATCGTAGCTCCCGAATAACAATACCGATTTTAATGCGAATTTTTCTGCGTGTAAGCAGATGGGATTAAGATGCCATTGTTTTATTACTTTAACGGTGTATATGTGTATCTTTCTGTGACATCGTAGCTACCGAAACACTAACCTGATTTCGATGCAGAGTTTTCTGTGTGAAACAAATGGGATCAAGACGACATTGTTTTATTAGTTTAACAGTATATCTGTGTGCCTGTCTGTGACTTCGTAATAACGTTATAAATGACCCATATTTTGGTGCGGTTGTTTTTACTCGACTTTCAGATGATCTAGATGGTTCTTAGCTATAATTCTTGAAGAGATGAAGGCTATCTGTTGGGCGGGTGCAGTATATTGGAGATGGAAGGGAGAGTAGAGTGGTACAGTTTAGTAGTTGAGATGATGGTTGAGTGAGTTGGTACTTTGTAAATGGTGAATTGATTATTTAGTGAGTGATTAAATAAGTAAACAGATGAGAGAGTGAATTAGTGGATAAACGATAAATGTGTTTTAGAACATATTCACTAATAACCAAGAAATAAAACATTTTTAACAAAAAATTGAACCGACTTCAAAATCTAAAAAATGCACTAAAAAGTAAGAAATAATTAGCTTATTTATTAACCTCCCTTTATTAGGACAATAATATTTAATAATTGATATTTTTGTAGTCGGTGCCAGCAATAGTACAGAACGTGGTATATACACACTATTTCGTTACGCGTTCAATAGATATACCTATTACTATTCTCTCTCACTACACGTCTGCTCACCTGGCTGGGCTGGCTGGCACCGACTTCAAAAATATCAATTATTGAATATTATTGTCCTAATAAAGGGAGGTTAATAAATAAGCTAATTATTTCTTACTTTTTAGTGCATTTTTTAGATTTTGAAGTCGGTTCAATTTTTTGTTAAAAATGTTTTATTTTAATTAATATATAAAGGATACTTGATATTATATATGAATAATGCACTTCAACAGATTCTTTTTTAGATAGAAAGATATATATATATAGATAAAATCATTATAGCACAATCCGAGAAAGAAACAGATAGATACAGACAATATTTTAAGTGGCATGCAAAGGCGGCTTTAGTGCTAAAGCAATTGTTTTTAATCTATTATAGATATAAATATTAAATATATATAAATATTTTGGAATTATATCATAATATTATGTATTTTACGCCCTACAAAGAGCCAATTCAAGCAGAGTATCTACTTGTGCGCAGTTTTACAAAAATCAAAGAGTAAACACTTATAGGGACATTATTTTTACAAGACATCATTAATGTAAACTTGTAACATGACTGTAATACCGCATGATACCGCAGGTGTGATAAGAACTCAGACACCGTTAGACCGGGAGACGACCCCTCACTACTGGCTCACCGTGTGCGCGCAGGATCACGGGCTAGTGCCGCGCCACGCTTGTGTACAGGTGATGTTTTCTTTAATATTGTTGAATAATATATAGTACATAATTAACTAAATTTTGTTACAAAATTGAATAACTGTACACACAGGTTTATATTGAAGTGGAAGACGTTAACGACATGGCGCCGTGGCCAGAGCAGGCGGAGTACGCGGCGGCGGTGGCGGAGCACTGCGCGGCGGGGACGCACGTGGCGCGCGTGAACGCCGTCGACGCAGACGCATCTCTAGTGCCGGCCAAGCTGCGCTATTCTATCGTTGCTGGCAACCCAGATGGGCTCTTTTCTATTGACGAGGATACCGGTAAAAATTATTACTAGATTTTTTGCATGTGTGCAAAACAAGTTTTAACATATAAAACTTTGAATCATTCTTATTGTTTTTAGCCTTCTGAACTGTAAATCTACTGTACCTTTTTGGTTGATTAATATAGTATGGCCTTTATGATTAATCAAATGCTCCTGGGAGGAAATGTTATTTACAACGTTCTTAAAGCCTTTTTAAAATATGGGTGTGTCACTAATTTGAATTTCATCATCATCATCATCATCATCATAATCATCTCAGCCACAGGATGTCCACTGCAGGACATAGGCCTCCCAGAGATTTCCAGTACGACCCATAACCTGCATCCAGCGGCTCCCTGCCGCCCTGACCAGGTCGTCTGTCCATCTTGTGGGAGGCCTTCCAACGCCTCGGCATCCTGTCCGTGGTCGCCACTCGAGAACCTTTCTGCCCCAACGGCCATCGGTTCTACGGGCTATGTGCCCAGCCCACTGATTTGAATTTAAATTCGCATAATATTTAAGGTGAAATTACGACAACGGGGCGCACACTGGACCGTGAGGCGGCGGCGACGCACGCGCTGGAGGTGTCGGTGTGGGACGGCGCGCTGACGGGCGCGGCGCGCGTGCGCGTTTCTCTTATGGATCTCAACGATCATGTTCCCACTTTTACGCAAAGATTCTACGACGTTCGCTTGCCGGCGCTTCTTACACAGGTGAGACAGTTCCGTACTCTGAGTACCAAAATTGAGTAAGAATTCAAAACACTACTTATTGGAAAAGAATTTTTTAAACTTGCTGTAAAAAAAATACTGACTATTTGTAGGACGATGAGGCCTCATCTGCAGAAGGCGGTGAGTCCAGTTCAGAAGCAGAGAGCGAGGCTGAGGCCGAAGAGGAGGAAGAAGGATCAGGGTTGCGCCTCGTGTGGGACCTCTGGGACGAGCCCGACCCGACCGGTGTTTATATCACAACCGTCAGTTTGCTTTACATTAAACTTGTTATTATTTATCCATACTAATCAGCTTTGTCAAAAAGTTGTATCTAATATCAATCATAGCTTTATCTAAAATATATTATTAATTAAATATATAACCATAAATATCAACAGGTAGCCGCGTTAGACAGCGACGCGGCAGAGAACGGCACCGTGACGTACAGGTCGCGCGGGCGCGGCGCGGCGCGCGGGCTGCTGCGCGTGGAGGCGCGCTCGGGCCGCGTGTACGCCTCCCCGCGGCTGCCCATCACGCCACACTTCTCCTATGATCTAACTGTCAGTATTTTTCCATTGTCTATCTACAACTGTTAACATAAAAGTCGTTTTTATAAATACTAAAATCTCCAATTCTAGTTTAAGCTTAAGATTTTGGACTTAGCTTTGTAATTGAAGGTATTCAAGCTTCAGGCGTGTTTTGCATTTGCATTAGAATCTTCACGTAATATTTACTAATTTTAGCTACGCTTTAAGAAGGTTTAGGTTTAAAAATAATGCTGATATTATAACTTAGAATAATTAATATTGAAATGAACTATTTGTTTAGGCTCCCAACATCACAATATTGATATGTTAACCTCTCACTAAACTGAATATTATACCAGGTGCAAGCGTGTGATGGTGGACCGAAGCCCCGATGCAGCATAGCTAGGGTGAGGGTACGCGCCGGCCGAGAGGGCGGGGGCGGAGCACCGCGGGTGGCTGCCCTGCCTCCGCTGCAGGCCGCCGAGTTGGATGCGCCCGGTTTCCTTCTCGCGCTCTTGCAGGCCACGGATCCCGAAAACGATCCACTCTACTATGACATTGTCGGTCAGTTTCAATCGGAAACAAAAACAACGGAACCTAAAAGCTTTAAACATGTTGACTACTGTTATAACGTAACCGCTCGTTAATGTATTATATAATAAAACATTTTAGATGGTGATCCTAGGCACCAGTTCTACGTGGGGCGCGAAGACGGCAGCGTGGTGGTGGCGCGCCGGCTGCTGTGGGAGGAGCAGGCGCACTACGCGCTCAACGTCTCAGTCACCGACGGTCTCAACACTGTCTATACTTTAGTAAGATTCCTATATCATGTTTCGCGTACAATTCATATCTTATTCGTATGAATAATGATTCATACGTCTAGACCAGTACAAGTTCAGTACATAGAAATTAATATAGACTGCGCGTGAAGATTTTATTCTGTCTTATTTATTATTTTATCATTGATCTGGTATAATTCAAACCCAAGTTATGAAGGTTCAAAAAAACGACGAAGCGCTTCGAGAAAAGGTAGTAGTGTTCTAGGTTGTAGGTTTTTCGGACACACATCAAAGGGAATCGCCTAATAAGTGTTCAGTAATTATTGATTGACATAATGGTTGTCTACCGTAATTAAACAAATGGATGCAGCAGCAACACATGTAACACGTCCATCTTGAAGGTTGTCGATCGGCAAACTATTACAGACGATTATGTAGATGCTAGCACGATGATCGTGCCGATTGGCGATCACACGATCGACGATCATCATCGCCGATTGTGTAGACCTAGCATTATAATTAAAATGAATGATTTCCCGTATGTTCAGGTGAACATAACAGTAATTAACGACGCGAACGAGGGCGGTGTCATCTTCTCCCGACGCCAGTACGCACTGGAGGTGACGGAGGCGACGCGGCCGGGCGAGGCGCTGGTGACGCTGCACGCCTCCGCCGGCCCGCCCGCGGCGCCTGCGCGCCTCCTCTACGGGCTGGCCTCTGCGCGTGCGCCGAGGGATCTTGCGTTCTTCCGCCTTAACGAACTAACGGGTGTACTAGAACTCGCTAAACCGCTGGATAGGTAAGTTGGATACAAATATATCAATTCCCGAGTATGGGGTACTTCTTTAACATTGAAAATAGTTCGACTCTATGAAAGTCACGCATGGAACTTTTACCAGCTTATTATATATCATCATCAGTGATTTCAAATCTCTCTCTTCTGAATTTTTTTGTCTTTAATGTACTATTTTTTTTTAATTCTACACGTCAATACTGAAACAATACGACTGCAACCTTACATTATTGTATTGATATTTTCAATCTTGATTTTGATACTTCCATTAATCCTAATTTATATGTTTATTTTTGTATTTACCTAGGGAGACGGCCTCCGTCCACGAACTGACTGTGTGGGCTCGCGACCAGGCGCCTCGTGCATCAGTGGCGTACGCGCGCGTAACCATCCGCGTGCATGACGCTGACGAGCATGCGCCGGAGTGGGGTCGACGCTTGTGGGAAGAGCGATTATCGCGAAACGCGGCCCCGGGCACGCTGATAGCACCGCTCCGTGCCGCAGACCGCGACTCGGGAGACGGAGCTCGGGTGTTGTACGCGCTGGTGGGCGGGGATGCGGCTGGACAATTCACGGTGGACCCAGAACTGGGCGACGTGCGCCTCGCCCGCGCACTGCCCGCGTCCGGCCCGCGCGAATATACGTTGCACGTACGAGCGTCCAACCCTCCACCCAGTGCGAGGTCATCTACGTTACCGTTACACGTCGTAATCGTTGAACCGGATGACGCGTCACCTAGGTGAATCGTAGTTTTTTAATTATTTGAGGTTTTGGAGTTAGTAGCTAAAATCATAATTTTACATATGTTGTGCAGATTCTTGTCAGACGACATTGTTTGTGAAGTGTACGAGAACGAGCCGGCAGGCACAGCAGTGGCGACTCTGGAGGCACGGAGTGCCACCGCCGTGTGGTATTCGCTAAGTGGTGGTGACGGGCTTTTTGCGCTGAATCCTGCCGCGGGTGTGTTGGTGCTGGCGGCGCCACTCGACTACGAAACCAGACAAATATATAACGTCACAATTACTGCCCTTAATATGGTATGATAATTTCTTTTAAAGAAAATTGAATAAACAGGCAGGTTAAGTCAAAATTTAACTTGTATGTGTAACCTAAATTGTTTACTTCGACATGACAATATTACCAGTTCCATTCACTGAACAACGACATTGGCAGTGTAGTTGATGGTTCATGAATGCCCGCAGGGAGGCGGCAGCGCGCAGGCGCACGTGACGGTGTACGTTCTGGATCGCAACGAGTTCCCGCCGGTTCTGCTCCGCCGAGAGTATCATGGCCGAATATCCGAGGTTTGTCCATTTATTTTTTGTACTTTTGTATTCTGTTTAAAATTTTTTGTCTAATTATTATCAAGGAAGATTCCACTTTCATGTTTAACAAAATGAAACTTTTAGGTGATTTTCCGCATAAAATTTAAGGTTTTCTTGTTAATAATAAAATATTATGTTTCAAAATATTTTAAATTGCACCCGTGTGATTTCTGGTAGAAGGTCTCGGGTTAAATAATATTTATTTTCCTCATTTGATTAGTAATAAAATAAAAATGTAGACAATTTGTAAGGAATAGTATTAATTGTAAGCTTACAATATACAGTCGGCAAGCGCTGGAGCCTTGGTGATGGACACCACGGGAGAGGCCGGCACGCCACTCGTATTGGAGACTGCGGATGGAGACTCCGCTGCCAACGCTCAGCGCGCCTACCAGGTGCTCGAGCCTGCCGCCGCAGCGCTCTTTCGCCTCGACCCCACCACTGGAGCCCTACAGCTGGCCGCTGCCGACCTCGACTACGAGCGCTGCCGTTTGCACACTTTCACAGTGAAGGTATTGCTGTCTGCTATAGGAATTTTAATCTTCAACAATTTTGTTTTAACTTATTCCTAAATAATACTATTATTATGAATTAAACTTATTAATAATATGTTACAGGTCGTAGATATGGGTAATCCGAGAATATCTTCGGGCAGCACTGCTAAAGTGACAGTTGAAGTGTTAAATGTAAACGATTGTCCTCCATCCTTTACGCAATCTTCTTACGAAGCAACAATACTCCTACCGACTGCGCCAGGCGTTAGCGTACTATTCCTATCTGCCAGTGATCCTGACACACGTGACCCAAGCAACACAAACGTCTCGCTCAAATACGACATAATTGATGGTGACGCACGAGGTGCTTTTGCTATGTCAGCGGGCGGCGAGCTAAGCGTGGCGGAGCCCAGCGCCCTGTCCGCGTCGCACCGCCTACGCGTGCGCGTCTCCGACGGATTATACTCGGGCACGGCGCGAGTAGAGGTGCGCGTTCGGGAGCCTGAGAACTCTGGCCTTGCTTTCCAAAAAGCAGATTACTATGGCTCTGTTGTGGAAAACTCTACGAAGTCAGCCACTGTGGCCGTTCTCAATGTGCTTGGAGCTGCTCTTAATGAACACATAGAATTTCGAATTTTAAATCCCGTCGTAGGGTTTGAGGTATATCTTATGTAATATTAATTATTATTATAACAAAATATTTAGTTTTAAAATTAATTATTTATTTGAACAGGTGGGAAAAACTTCGGGTGCGGTGCGTACAACCGGGATGACTCTGGACCGCGAAGAAAGAGATTCGTACACTTTGTTGCTTCAGGCGCGTAGTGCGGGTATAGGGGTGGGGGCTGCACGTATAGCGCACGCTCGTCTGCACGTCACCGTCACTGATGTCAATGACAATTGTCCCGTGTTCGTGGAGAGACCGTACGTGGCAGCGGTGCTGGCTGGCAGCGACCCTGGCGAGCCGGTCCTCAGAGTGCGTGCGGTTGACGTTGACGCAAACGACAACGGAGAGGTTGGTTTCATTCTCGAATTCAAAAAGTGTGTTTCGTGGTTCTTCTTTTTTGAAGAGAACTATTCATATAACCAAAAAGCTTTGCTGTCTTAGACTTTATTGTTTTATTTTTAACGCTAATTATTTCCATGTACTGATATTATATGTAATCCAAATAAAATGTATGCAGGTTCGGTACGAGATGAAGCGCGGCCACGGTGAACTGTTTCGCGTAGATCGGCGCACCGGACAGATCACTCTCAAACAGACTTTGGATGCGCACAATCAATTATACACCTTAATAATCGCCGCATTTGACGGTGGTAAGCAAAAATGTATAATGTGTGTTATTACTTAGACATTCATTATTGATATTTGTAAGAAACGGCTAATAGAAATGGTTTTATGCAGGCACGCCGGCGTGCGGGTCGGAAGCGGAGGTTTCGGTGCGCGTGTGGGGCGGCGGCGCGGCTCCGGTGTGGCCGGCTGCACATGAGGCACGGTCGGTGCGCGAGGATGCAGCCCCGGGCTCCGCTCTCGGAGCGCCGTTACAGGCGCGCTCGCCGTTGGGCCGTCAGCTCATTTACACGTTGCACGACGGCGCCGCTGATCTCTTCGAGATACACTTCGACACCGGTGAGTAGTAGGCCCAACATTGCGCCTTCTTCCCACCGCCTTATTTCCTCCCCATACTAACGTCTTGATTTTGTCCTACAGCGCCCGACAGAGGGAGTGGTCCGTGTGAGTATTCACTGCGTGTTATATAGTACTTGTGGGGTCGACTCGACGCTGCTAATAGTCATTACTTTTCGGCAAATCCCGCTGTTGTACATTATCACGCCCATTAATCATCGAACAACTACTTATTATAATGCATGCAACGTTATGTTATCTGTTATTGTCATGGAAATGTTTTGTGTCGCACTGAGGATCGTTTTATACGTCGATTCGTTATTGTTTTGCGCTTATTCGTAACACTAGCCTCGCTCTAGCCAGCTTGTGTCACTAAAATCGGGCTCATGTCGTTAACAGTTTAAGCCCTCGCTGTATATTTTGCAACACTTATTATATTTGTGTTCACTCGATCACTCCCTCGCAATCGCAAATCCCACCGAGCACAGTTGAAGGTCTGAGTGAATCCTCTCTGGAGCTGGAGACGCTTCACTCAGTGCTCGAACTGAGACCGGAGGTGTGCCGTGTGCGCAGGCTCGCTGGTGGCGCGTGCAGCCCTCGACCACGAGACGGCGCGGGAGCACGCGCTGACGGTGCGCGCCACGGACGGCGTCACCGGCGCCTACGCAGACCTGGCGCTTACGCTCACCGTGCTCGACGTCAACGACTGCGCGCCTGAGTTCGACAACGATGAGTATCGCGCGAGCGTCTCAGAGGCGGCCTCGCTCGGCGACGTTGTGCTGCGAGTGCACGCTGCTGATGCGGATAGTGGTGAGTTATTCAATATGTACCTAAGGTATTACATTATTGCTTACCTAAGCTTATTACTTATAAATGTGCCTACAGTATGGTCTTGTCAATCTAGTACGGGGTCCGAGTATACATGGACCCACTTCACCCATCTGTTGACCGAATGAAACATTTTTCTAATTTCATACATAGACAAATACGTCTTGCATGTATTGCCTATCAAAATATTAATTAAATTTTTTTTGCAAGTTTCGCCCATTTCTTTACCAATCTAAGTATACATCGAAAGAATGAAACTTGCGCCGATTTTTTCAACGACCTTTAACTCCTGGAAATAGTAGTTCATGAGCGGTTTATTGCAGGCAATAATATATAATCGCGTTTGTTATTAAATAATCTTTATTTCGATGTATATTTTGATTGGTAAACAAATGGGTGATACTTGCAAAAAAAATTAATTAATACTATTTTAATTAAGGATAGCTATGAACATACTTTGATAGGCAATACATGCAAGACGTATTTGTCTGTGTTTGAAATTTGATAAAAAAAGTTTCTTTCGGTAAACAGATGGGTGAAGGTCCATGTTGGTCAATGAATCTTAGACCAATGGTATTATAATATTTAGCTTACTTGCGTGAAGCCCAATGTCACGCGGTTTTATTGAATAACATTTTAACGACAGGTGCAAATGGGGAAGTTACGTACTCACTGTCTGCATGGGGCCCTGACACCGACGTCGAGGCCGAGGCAGAGGCGTTCACAGTGGACGCGACCTCGGGCGAGGTGCGCGTGGCTGCGGCCCTGGACCGGGAGCGCCGCGCTGCCCACCACCTGCTGGTGACCGCTAGTGACGCTGGTCGCCCCCACCTACTTACAACAGCGCACCTCTTTATTACTGGTTTGTTATTTACGTAGCGATTATAGTATTGGAAAATAGAAAAAAAAATATTATTCCTTCATAGACTGAGTTGCACCGTTGCACCGTTACGCCTCATGCCTAATACTAATCTTATCTTACTAATATTATAAATGTGAACGTTTATATGTAGATGTTTGTATTCTCCCGCGCGATAGAGGTGACATTTTCTACATTATATATATTTTTTAAGTTTTCGTCCCATAAAAGGAACCCTTATAGGATCACTTCGTTGTCCGTCTGTCTGTCTGTTTGTCTGTCAAGACCCTTTTTCTGCGGTCCCTTGCGGCTGGCAAAAAATCAAACTTCTAAGTCCACGCATTGCAAAGATATGACCGTTAATGTGGTCACTCATATAATTATAAGGTACTTCCCAATGACCTATAAGATAAAATTAAAAAACTAATTTTTTTTCTATTTCACTAGAAAATTAACTTTTTTTTAACTGTCACGCAAGACCCTTTTTCTCAGAAAAACGTGAAGATATCAAGTTAAAATTTATAAAAAATATTTAAATCCCTAGTTCCTCGAATATGTAAAAATACCAAACTGCTAAGTCAATGTAATGAAAAGATACAGCCGCTTTTATCTCATGTGTTGTAATTTAGATTTTCGAGGTAAATCAAAATTTTTTCCTATAAGCAAGGTCTTGTAGCACTAAAAAAATGACTACATCACGAAAAAAATGATATTTTATAGATTTAGGTTTTGACGCATTATTTGAAGAATACGTGAAGTTATCATAATTTACAAATTTTAAATAAATTTATTTCAAAAAAGAAAAAATAATTTGTAATGCGAAAATGTATGTAACGTATTTAAAAGAAATAAAATAAATATATATAAAAACCTCTAGCAGGAATACCTACCAGATACCAGTGTAAACCGGATAGAGAGAATCGGCGGTTCATTAGACCTTTAATCACAAGCCAAAGTATTGAATATGTTGAAATTTACTACTTAAATATTATAAAGGATGAATAAATTGCCGAACAAAGTACTAGGTCTATTTTATTTTCCAAACAAACAAGATTCTTAAATAAAATAAATGTTAGCTTATTGCAAATTGTTGATGATCATTGTTTGCCTTCAAAAAGAAATTAAATAAATAAAGTTACCTCATCTTAAGGTATAACTTAGCGAAACCGAAGCCAGGAAAGCCAAACGTCTCAGCTCAGCCTCAAAATAAAAGGTCTGGTTACAGTACTGCTTTTTCTCATAAGTCGGGTGAAGATAACATAAAATTAATCCAATCACACAAAAAATGAAGGTCAAGCTCTCAGTTCATAGACCTTGTAGAAAAACATAGACAAGGGGGTTTAGTCAAGTTGACTTTCTACAATTGTTAACGCATATAGAAAACCTAAAAATTATGGGAATGACATATGTCAATGATACATCACGTGATCAAATTAAAATGACATATGTAGAATAGAAAGAGCGTTTGCACTTAATGGGTGCGTTTTACTGAGCACTCGCGAATACGACAACCACGCTTACGACCATGGTTTTTCCCGTTCCACTTATTCGCGTTAATGTTACAATCGTTAGCCCAATGAATGGATTATTGAGCGTTTTTCGTTAACGAAAATAATTCAAATGGCGAGGTATAAAGCAATAGTTTCATGAGGTTAAGGTTTATTATTATTTGTACGTCTTAACAATAAACTTCAATAATTATCTGTTAAATTAATGTGTATATATATACATAATTTTTGACGTGACAACGTCTTATAAATTGGTTTGCCGGGTGACACTTCAAGAAACTGCGTTACGCTGCGCTCACGTTATGCGCTCACAATGAGAGCGAGTGAGAGGCACGCGTCCCTTCCACTCGGGCATGGTTAGCCCGCCTAAGAGCGAGAGAGACAGACATAAAAATAAAATTTTGTTAATATGAAATTCAGTGTATCTCTTTGTATAAATTAATGTTTTAAATATAATTCTTTGTATAAATAAATGTTTTAAATTGTTACTATTATTTCATCCTTCTTCCTACTATACGAATGAATATTCACATTAAAATTATTTTACCACTCAAAGTCGTTGTCACGTAAAACTTTCGCCCGTATACCGACTTTACAGGCAACCAATTTTTTTATTGGTTGATATTGATTTTTTTATATTTTTAATCAAATTGAAACTAAAATTAATTATACATAAATATTGATAATATTGATATGTAATATATGATGATAACCTGTGGCAATATGTTAAGCATCCGCTGTACTAATAAATCTCTATCCGTATCAAATAAAGTTATTTACATCTTAAAGTTATTTGGCCGTTGACGTTAAGTGGAACGCACCAAATATGTCAGCATGGCTTGGCAACACTTATCGCTTGAAATTGTAGAAAGAGAATAGAAACATAACGTTTGCAACTTGACTAGGCCCCAAGGCATAAGTCTAAGCATGGACGAGTTTTAGCGAGCGCATTAAATTACAAGAATTTGATTTTTTCACAAAATATACGCAAATTATTTTTAAAAATAACAAAACTAAATAAATAATAACAATTAAATAAAAAATAAAAAATTGCGAATAGATAGAACTGTATTCTATGTATTTAGGTTCTGTGTTGTCAGTTTAAAATTTACAAAATGACAAAACAAGATCTATTTAATCCGTGGTATTCTTCTTCTTCTACTTCACTTATGGCTTTCAGGTGTGCAACAACATGTGTGCACAAAGAACTCCACCAATGTCACTTATATTGAGTAAAACACAAAGGAGATTGGCCGGTTGTACTAGAATATTGCTTGAACAATAGGAGGAATAAAATGTTAGTATAGATCTACAACAACACAAAAACAATTTGAGCAACAACAATATTATTAAACAATATTTATATATAAAATGGTTAAATGTTAGTTTAAAGTTTTATGCTATTAAGCCTTATGAATATACATACAAATTTGACTTGACGACTAAAAACTAGTTGTAAGAAGCATTTCACGTTAGTAGGACGGGGAATGTTAGAAGGGAGTAAATCATAAAGGTTATAGAGAAGCTTAGGACAAGAAAATAGAATATGGGTCACCGGACCTCCGTCCAGTCCACATTTACACAAAGAGTGATCCCTTATCCTTAATTTTAAAAGGTGTGTGGTGTAAACTACTTAAGTCCTCAAACTTAACGTTCATTTGGGCTTAAGTCCGTGCCGAAGACGTGTATATTTATAATATATTCGAATGTTAGTAAAATCGCAAACATGAACGTTTTTGTCGTCGTATCGTGTGAAATGAATCCAAAGCTATATCAACGCGAATCTTAGCAACGGCTGTTGACGATATGACTTGTTGTTAAATGACAACTTGTAAAATATTTTCATTGAGTCCATAAAAAGAAGGAGGTTTTATATTTGATAATACACATTTCATTAATATATGTTCAAAATTATTTTAGTTAAATTATTTTTTATTGCATTTTTGTTGTTAAAAATGTTTTATCATATTTTATTATAATCTTTTTGTAAGTAATTATTAATATGTCAATTGAAACACGCAATACTAATGTCGGGAATAAATGCCCCCCAATACGATTTTTGATACTATTTTAACCCGCACATGAAAATCAAAAAATGTACGGAATCCTCAGAGCGCGAGTACCACACTCGCGCTTGGCCAAATTATTTCCCTTAAATAAACAAAGACTCTGGAAGTGTTGGTTGGCTAATTTTAGTACTTCAATAATGAGTGAAACTGTTAAAGATTAGGCACTAACCAAAAATCAAGGGGTATGTAAAAACTCCAATGCACAGAGTGTAATGCCATATATATGTAGGGCAAACAGATTGAAGTTTCGAGACACGGTACAAAGATCACATAGTAGCCTTTCATAATAGTAATTATTGTTATTGTAGTAAACAATAGGTAGTAATAATAATTATTGTTATTGTTGGTTATATATACGACTTGTTTTGTCGCACCCCTCACTTTACCACTGACTGTTGTAGAGTCTACATCTCCTGAGGATGCTCCGGTGTCGGATCGAAACGTATGTTGAGTATTATGGTGTGAATTTGTGCGGTGTTCTTTGGTCCAGGCTAATAGCTTTTTAAAGTTGGCACCTCGGGCCCATACGGGGTCACACTATACAAATTCACGTGTTGTCCGCGCATTATAGCAAAGTAATCGTTGTAATTTCTTGTTAAACATGAATCTCCGCAAAGTAACGCCTGAATCAATTCAATATTTGAAGTCTCACAAGTTTTTAAAAGTATTTTGGATCCAATACAGAAGTTTTAACGGGCGAAGTCGCGGGCAGATACCAGTTTGTTGTAAAATGAACAAATTACTGTGTACACGTGGTTAAGTTTGGATAAGTCGGTCTACAACGAATACAATAGTTTTATAAAAAATGACAACCTACAACATCGTTAAATGTTTCATTTAAGTTGAGGACGTGAACGATTGCGCGCCGCGGATGGAGCGAGCAGTAGTGACGGCGCTGGTGTCGGAGGAGGCGGCGCGGGGCACGGCGCTGGCTCGCGTGGCTTCGTGGGACGCGGACGCGCGAGACGCCGGGCGGCTGCAGTACGCGTTGCAAGTCGCGGGGGGCGGCGCCGGCTCCCGCGCGCTTTCTATCCACCCGCGCACTGGTGTGCTGTCGCTCCTGGACGCCCACGCACTTGCGTCGGTGCCGCGCTCGCTCAACGTGTCAGTCTCAGACGGCGCACATGCTGCATTTGCGCGTGTAAAACTATCGCTGGCGCCAGCCAACCGCGCTCCACCTCACTTTCCTCACTTGGTGCACGAAGCTCGGGCCCTGGAGAATCAGACCCCACCACTCCTCTTAACAACAGTACGTAAGCGTAGATCTGCTAAGTTTAAAAGCATTTATTCTGCAATAAGAACAATAAGTATATTTAATAATCATCTGTTTCCTGAAACCTTTATATCAAATGAAACAATCACTAATATATATCATATACCAGACTTAAAATGTTATATTTCACTTAGACTGTATCGTGCAGCTAACGAAAATTTATATTGCTAATTATGCGAGAAATTGAGATCAATAGTTTAAAATCGCTTTTACCGAAAGTTTTTGTCTACATTGTACATGTAATATTATGAAAGTGGAATTTCATGAAGTAATTACATTTTCTTAATCAGGTCAAAGCTTACGACGACGATGCGGGAGATTACGGTACCATCACCTACTCCATTCCATCAGCGAAATTGCGAGAGACTTTTGCAATAGACCCTAACAGCGGCGCCCTAACGAGCCGCGTGCTCCTTGATCGCGAGCAGCGTACCGAGTGGGAAGTGCCGGTGACTGCTAGCGACGGAGGGGGTCTCCTGCGACACACGACAGTGCGCGTGCGAGTCGTGGACGTAAACGACAACGCGCCCGTCTTCCCGTTGCGCGAGTACCGCGCTGCCGTGCGCGCCGATCACGCCCCGCGCCTGCCCTTCCTCACGCTGTCCGCCACCGACGCGGACGCCGGCGATAATGCGCGCCTCACCTACTCCGTGTACGAGGGAGAGCTGCGCACGAATGCCGCAGGGCTCTTTGCCGTTGACGCGCTCACAGGGGCGCTATCGTTCGCGCGCAACGCTACAGCTTTTGGTGAGTGACCTCTCTATATACTCGTTCTCATTGAAATTTTTGGAAATAGCTGTGTAGCAAAGCTTTTCATAAGTATTTTTTTTCACATAAAGTGTGCAAATCAACTTAGTGTACCTACGAATTTGTTTTTCGAATATTGAATTGTTTAAAAATAAGCTAAAAAAATATTAATAAATAATGCATGTCAGTTACATCTGTTGAGAAAAGTCGGCAAGATACTCAATTGTCTTATTTTCGTAATTTTTACAGTCTGTTTTAAAAATGTATAAAATTACTTATTGTTATGTTACAGTCACATATTAATAAATACTAATAATACCAAAATACCCAACAACACATTATAATTACTTATATAACTATTGTGCACCTCATATATTTTGTTACTGGGCAGCATCGCAGACGGTGCAAGTGTGGGTGCGCGCCCGCGATGGCGGTGGGTTAGCGGGCGAGGCGGGCGTGGCCGTGCACGTGCTGGGCGCAGGAGAGCGTGCTCCACGCCTGGCCCCGCCGCCCCCCGACCTTTTCCTACCAGAAGACTCGCCGCCGGGCACGCTCATAGCTGAGTTGCGACCGGCTGCGGGCACGGGCACGCTCCCTGCGCTAAGATTGGCGCCCACGCAGAGACCCCGCGACCTGTTCGCGCTGGATGCCGCCGGTCGCCTCGTGCTGTCCGCGCCGCTCGACCGAGAGACTGCTCAGGAACATGTCATCGGTTTGTATAATAGTTGCACATTCGGTCAGTGTAACAGTCTGTTGTCTGCTATTTTGTATATTTCATTAGAATATAAATTAGTGAAAATGAAACGTTACTAGTGGAAAAGTCAGATTACTTATATTTCAGTAACCTTAAAATTCTTTTTATCTATCTAATTCTGCATGTTATACTATTAAAGTAGGCTAAAGCATCATTCAATCATTATATTTATAAAGTGTGTGAAGGTTTGTGTCATTCAGTTAGTGTTAATGATCGGTTTGCTTACACGCAGGGATTATCGCGGAGGGCTCCGGTAGTCCGGCGCCGGCCACCATGGTGCTGACGCGCCTGCACGTGCTGGACGTGAACGAACACGCACCCGCCTTCCACTCGCAGCCCTACGTGGTGCAGCTGGCGGAGAACACGCCGCCCCACTCCAGCGTACTACAACGTAATACTTTGCTATAATCTTCTTGTTTTTATATGAAATTCTTTATCCGCAAGAGCATGATAATTTCCGATACATAGTGTGATCTGATCATCTCTGGCATGCGAAATATTTAAACAAGTGTACAATTCTGAGCCTTGTACACCAAACAACCAATTTTTTGCCCTAAAGACACACCAACGAAACCAACCAAAGACAACCAAAGACAACCAAAGACAACCAACGACAACCAACGACAAAACCTCAGACCAATCGACCCCAGACAAAATTCAATTCAATCAATTTGTATCGGGCATGAATTTTTTCCCAACACGATACAATTTTACGCCAGCGCCATCTAGTTGAGCAGATACACATTATTATTTAATAACTTTGTGATGGCGCTGGCATCGAATTAATGCTTAACATTCCGCCCACCAAAAGGAAATTTTCCTTTTAGTACCGCCCACCGTGAGCGAACTCAGAAAGATTACCGAGAGCTAATGGACTGTATGAATAACCTTGTAGTAGCGCCCACCGAGAGGGAACTCAGCAATGACAGCCAAAGAGCAGTGGACTGTAAACAACTGCAAAAATACTATAACAAATTCAAAACCAATAAAGGGACACATACAACAAATAATTTAGTACAATCGTTCTTCTGGATGAAAGTTGTATTCATTCATTAGCTCGGATAATTGTTGCTTTAGTTCTGGTTCTGAATCTATTCCCGATAACCTTTACGACCTTGTTATGGAAACTGAGAGTATTATCTGTTCTACCAACATCGCCTGACACTATCCACCCCAAATGGGTATCTTGTGCGATTGCATAACCAGTAGGGCTTTTGATTAGTCCTCGCTTCAATATACGGCCGTAGGTTTCAGCTCCCAATAAAACATCGATTTTGTTTGGCAAGTTAAACCTTGGGTCTGCTAAACCTAATTTATGGATATCGGGCCAGTTTTTAAGTTGTCCCTGGCATAACGGAAGTAAGTGTTTTGAGAACATGCGCAGTTACTTCCTGTGTGAAAGAAGGGTCATGCAGTGACTGTATCTTGAGCGTAACTATATGTCTACTTACAATGTCACCGTTACCACCCCCTACACCCGCAATTGTAGTTTTAGATGAAACTTTCTTTAAACGAAGCAACCGCACTGCTTCCTCCGTTATAAAAGACGCTTGTGAACCCTGATCTAAAAACGCTCTCAAGATTTGAGCGGAACTCTTTTGTGATTCGGCCCTGACGAGAGCCGTGGCTAGCAGGACATGACCCTGCCCATTCACAAAATGAGTTGCTAAATTTTCACTGTTATCTAATGAATCTGTTTCATATGACGTTGAAGGGTCTGCTGGTATAGCTACACTGGAGTTTTTAGGGTGCAATAACGTATGATGTAAGCGCTGACATATACGGCATTTCAAAATAACGCGACATGCCTTGGATGTATGTTGGCCGCCTAAACATTTATAACAAACGTCTAAAGATCGAGCGATTTTGCGACGATCGTCAACATCTAGATCACAAAATTCCTTACACTGAGCCAATTTATGACTCTTAGCGCAATGAGGACATGACACTACAGCACCGTGCAATACCTTGGCGTGAGATGTAGGATCGTTTACGCTTTTTGGTTCAGCCTTAGGATCTAAGAATTCCAAAGCGCGGAAACGCGTTTCTAAAAATTCTTGAAATTGCCTGAAAGATGGTAAATCATCGGACGATTGGCCAACATGCAGTTCCCACTGCTTCCGGGATTCCACATCCAACTTTAAACTTACAATATAAATTACCATTAGATCCCATGAACTAACATCAATCCCGAGGTTGGTTAGCTCGTGTAAACAATCATTAGTATAATCTAGAAGATCTTTTAACGCACTAGCAGAATCAACTCCGATGTTACGTTGGCTGAACAATCGATTCAAAATTAAGGTAGATATCATTTTTTTGTTATTAAACCTATATTCTAACATATCCCAACATTTTTTATAATTACTTCCTGTTATTGGAATATGTTTTATTAACTGTAAAGCTTCGCCTGACAATTGAGTTTTTAAATAGTGAAGACGTTGTACGTCGTCTAATTTGGTATTGTTGTGTATTAAAGATATGAATAAATCGCGAAATGAAGACCATTCTATATATTTTCCACTAAAAACAGGCAAAACTATTTTTGATAATTTAACATTTTTATCAGTTGAGACTTCATTTAACTTTTTATGACAACAACCAGTTTTCAAAGAAGGCAATGCATTTTTTAATTCTACTTTATAAGTTAAATATGTTTCATTAACCGTCTCATATACGTCCTCCTTAAAATAATTGAACAATTCTGTGCTCTCACATTCGCCAACAATATCGTCATATTTATTAACAAATTTTGTAAATTGTTCTTCCAAAATTTCTAGTCGAGTTTCCACATAATTGTATGTAATTTGTTCTTTTGGAGACTTTTTAAAGTTTATAAAACTCTTTTCAATTTGCACTTTGACACTGCTTAACCTTTTAAGTTCTTTTTCCATCTTGTATTATTCAATATATTGCCTGCCTTATTTTTACAAGTTTCGTAAAGAGCAAATTTTCTAAAGGTTTTACGCAATATACATATAACTAGCGCCACCTAACGACCTTTAGTTGTTAATTTTTTGCGTTTTTTAACGCTATCCGGCTCGATAGGACCAAATGTACAATTCTGAGACTTGTACACCAAACAACCAATTTTTTGCCCTAAAGACACACCAACGAAACCAACCAAAGACAACCAAAGACAACCAAAGACAACCAAAGACAACCAACGACAACCAACGACAAAACCTCAGACCAATCGACCCCAGACAAAATTCAATTCAATCAATTTGTATCGGGCATGAATTTTTTCCCAACACGATACAATTTTACGCCAGCGCCATCTAGTTGAGCAGATACACATTATTATTTAATAACTTTGTGATGGCGCTGGCATCGAATTAATGCTTAACACAAGAATAGTAATATAATTAAATATAACTGTAATTGGTACGTTAATTGCATTTTTTATAGAATAGGAAACCAAATAATTTATACAATTAATGTCAATAATAAAATATAAATTCAAATTTTATTATCACATTTAGCTATTTACGAGTTTGATTCAAAGTAAGGCCGAAAACTGTCTCGAGACATTATGCCTTCCATAGCTCTTATGCAGCGTTCCCGCATTCGGGATACTTTCATCCATTCCACAGAATTTCCCCGAAATATTATGGAATATTTAATTATTGAATGGAGATAACCATAATAGGCTGTTTATAGCGGTCTATTTAGACACAGAATTTGAAGGTCGTCTTAAAGGAAATATAAATCTATTATTTTCAAACATAAATAACTAATTTCCAGTCACATTTATTGTCTTAGAAATTTTGTGGAATTTACAATTTTTATATGATTTTCATCTAAATTTATATTTTATTATATGTCTACCATTTGTTTAATAGCTTTAATGTCTCGATTATATCATCACACTTAGGGCCGGTTGTTTCAAACAGTCTGTCATCGTAAGCTACATTCGTTAATATTTAACGATTACGTACTCGTAAGATCTATAACGTTCGTGACGTCTGAGCGAGATCGTTGCCTGTTATAAAGATCGCATTAGCTTAATATTTTTAGGGAAAGTATTTTTATAAAAGCAACGCACCGGGAAATATTGTCAATTATTCATTTTAAAAGTGACAGACGCATTCAATGAAGTTCGTATCTTTCTTGAAGTTCGTATCGTTCGTTCCGCCAAGACGAGTCAAGCGTAGCGCAACTCGCAAAGGGCACTACTACTTTTTCTAGAAGTGCTTTGTTGTTTTTTTAACGCTCGTAAATTGGGTTTGGATTATTACAGATCTACAAAATTATTAGGATATGATGGCAGTAGTGGACTTAATAAACATACAAAGTTTCTATTCCATAGCTCTTATACTTTAGTTCTTATTGATATCTAAAAAACGCCGATTTCGTCACTGACTCACTGATGATCATCAAAATTATTAGGCTTCTTCCCGAAGCCCTGAAATTTGGTGTATAGGCTAGTATTAGTTAATAAATAACAAAAAAATTATAACACTTGGAACTTTTACTCCCTAAATCCTTAAACTGGGAATCGTTTGTTTGTAGTAGAATTAAGCAAATATTGATGCTAGAGGCTTTAAAAATTGATATAGGGACTCCATGTTATAAAATTATAATCATTTTAAGTGCGAGACAGTTTTCTAGAGGCCTGTTAGGGTATATAGTCAGCCGTATAATTTCTTTACCACCCTTAGGTTCGTTGTCAGTTGCATACTTGAGAACTACTCGTATAAGGTCTATTTTGTTTGCGAAATATTCGAAGGAAAAACTGTAGTTACAGTCTTATTAAAGATATTTAATATTCTACTTAAATCATATATGAAAATGAATCCCTATTATTCTTCGTCGTAGCATCACGCGTGAACGGTTGAACCGATTTCGCTAATTCTTCTTTGTTGTGTTTATTGTTGTCAGGAGAAGGTTTCTAAGAAAAATTTAAGAAAATTGTGCGGAAAATTAGAACATTTAACAAAACTTAAAGACATTATTAACCTTCAACTAGGGACATGAAAAATGTATAACACTACAAGGGACATGAAGTCTCACAGGCATTGCATTTTGATAAATTAAAATTGTGTTGATATTTAATTATTGAAATGTGTAAAACAAATATAAATAAATTCAATCAGATTTTATGATTATTTAAAAAAATTCGACGGTTAAAAATATATGGTACTTTTACAGACTTAAATGACAAGAAAACTTTATTAACATTTTAATAGACCTTACATAATTAATACAACAAATTTAACACTTTTTAATTAAAATCTAACCAAGAAAAAACAGAAGAACATTAAAGATACTTCTGAAAACCAAAATTAAAAATTTTGACAACTACTCAATTTGGCATATAAATCTTTGGCAATTTTTGCACATGGGGCGAGAACACTCCAAACATACGGCTAATTATTAAACATAATTAAGAAAAAGAAACCTTAAATTGAATTTATAAATATCATTACCAGTTTTGTTTAAGAAATTTCTCTTATTATATACCATACTAGCGGCCCATCCCGGCTTCGCGCGGGTGGAATATTATTTTTAAAAATATATTGGCCCTCCCGCATTTCGGTGCCCCCTCTCTTGCCGCGTTACTCGCTGCGCTGCGTCGCTACACTGGCCCGTCGTCGTGTATTTTTTGTTTATATTGATATTTTTAATTTCGTAATATCTTTTGAATGGAAAGTCCGATTTTAATAATTCAAAAAGTAATTTACAGGTATTGAAATAGTCTTGAATACGAAATAATTTATTTGGATAAGGATTAATACAAAGTTATAGAAAACATGGTCTGATTTTGATAGGCATTTTTATCAACTTTTAAAATGTAAAAAAGTAGTTATAGTGACGTAACTATAATAGTTGGACATATGGTCTCGCGGACTTTTTTGTAGATATTGATACGTTCTATAATATTGTAGAAATTTTTTTTTTCTATCATCAATACTTTTTGCAGCGCATGCGATGAAAGATATTTTATGGTTAATTTTTTGGCACCTTGGGTTGGTTTTCGTGAGATTTCCTAAGGATCTCTAATTTTTTCTTGTAATAAATATAGCCTATGTTACTCAGGGATAATGTAGCTTTCTAATGGTGAAAGAATTTTTGAAATCGGTCCAGTAGTTTTTATGTTTATTCGTTACATACAAAAATACAAATCTTACTTCTTTATAATATTAGTATAGATGAACGTCATTTTAAATAATTACTTTTCTGTGTCACATTTTATTACCCGACTACGGCGAAGCCAAAAGGAAAGGAAATGATTTTGGCAGTCTATGTATGTATGTAAGTATGTACGTTTGTACGATTCACCCTAGCACCTAAACTACTGGACCAATTTTAATAAATGAGGTGTAAATAGATTTATAACAATGGCGCGGGTGACATAGGCTATATATATATTTTTTTATGACGGAATTTAACCCTCAGGTTCTAACCTAGAAAAAAATTAAACTGTTTGTGTTTGGTATTACTATCAAAAAAAGGTCTTGACGAGCACATTACAATTATGTATATGTATCTTATTGTTTAAGTCAAAATATATGTTTAAAATGCGATCGTACAGGACCGCGACAAGGTCCTATGTCTCAGTTATTTACTCGTTTAAGCAAATATAATTATTTTTTAACAAAAAATAGAACCGACTTCAAGCAAGCAACGCTGAAAAAAAGGGAAAAATAATTAAGATAACTACTTAAAATTAAATCGATTATAGCACAAATATATATGAATATTTTTTTTGGAGTCGGTGCCAGCGAAGGCTAACGAAGTAAATGTAAGCGAACGTATAAAGAGGGAGTATATGTGTCAATTACGTAGTTTAATAAAATTTGACGTTGACTGCAAAGAATTTCAAAATCGAACTGTATTTAAAATTCGATTTTGTGATTAGCTGGTACAGGAGGGGAGAAGCTTAAGTGTGCGACCCGAATGCGGGCAGACGCGTGAGGGCAGACGTCGTTGACGGTTGTGTCTAATATTTAAATTTTCCATGCACTTTAATGCAATTAGTTCTTTAATCGTGTTCGATAGCGGTTTCTTGATATTTGGTTGTAGATGTGGATTGTAGTTATTTAGGTTTATTTCGGATTTAATTTAGGGTTAATTAAGGTTCGTTTTAGGATAAATTTAGGTTTATTTTAGGATTAATTAAGGTTTATTTTAGGTTTAATTGTCCTTTATTTTGGGTTAAATTTAGGCTTCTTTTATGTATGATTAGGTCAATTATATTAGGTTTGTAAATTTATTCTATATCGCTTATGGTCTTTGTTTCATTCATCTCTATTGTATAGCAATTATTTGTAATTATTTTGTCACATAAAAATTGTAAATATTTCATGGCTGGCACCGACTCCAAAAAAAATATTCATTTGTGCCCTAATCGATTTAATTTTAAGTAGTTATCTTAATTATTTTTCCCTTTTTTTCAGCGTTGCTTGCTTGAAGTCGGTTCTATTTTTTGTTAAAAAATAATTATTTCTTGCTTTTTTTAATTTTGCATTCCGTAATAATTCTATCTAAGACAACATGGGAAGACCTACTAAACACGCGGCCTCTATGAGGAAGCGCCGTTTAAATGAAACAAATAAAGAAAGAGAGAAACGTTTATCTCAAAGTAAGAAATCTACTTCCGAATCAATTTCAAAAGAGACTAGTGAATTGCGTGAAAACAGGCTTTCGAAAATGCTTACAGTAAAAAAAAATTAAAAAACGAAAAAATGGAAAAACATGCACACCGTTTAAGTTTGATACACAAGTGTTTATCAAATGAGACGAAAGAGCAACGTGCCCACCGTCTCAGTTTGATTCAAGATCGTCTATCAAATGAGTCGGAAGAGCAACGTGCCCACCGTCTAAGTTTGATATACGAACGTTTATCAAATGAGACGGAAGAACAACGTGTTCACCGTCTCAGTTTGATCCACGGACGTCTTTCAAATGAGACGGAAGACCAACGAGCCCATCGTCTCAACTTGATTTACAAGAGACTATCAAATGAGACAGATGAGCAACGTGCCCACCGTTTAGCGTTGATCCACGATCGCTTATCGGACGAAACACCCGAAGCTCGTTCGGTTCGACTTAACGTTATGAAAGAAGCCAGTTATGTTCGTAGGCAAATAACCAGTGAACACAATCATTCCAAACAGCAATTAATGTTTTCGCCGATGTTTCATGCGCTGTTTGTAAAAAAACGATTTATCCACAACAACGTTTTAATTTACAAGCAGATTTTTATAGAACACTGTTACCCGAAGAACTGATAGGGAAAATAATTACGTGCTCCCGATGTAACAATAGCATAAAGAAAAAGAAAATTCCCCCAACTGCATATTGGAACAAAATGATGCCCGCAGAAATTCCACCTGAACTAGCTAATTTATCGTATTTTGAGGAAAGGTTTTTGAGTCGTATTATTCCGTTTTTGAAAATTGTAAAACTTAATAACCGCTTTAGTCAAAATTGGTGTAAGGGACAGGTCATTTTATTTGCCAAGGATGTCATAGAAATAGCTGAACAGTTGCCATTGACGCCACAGCAAGCTGGTTTAGTTCTGGTTGTGGAGAATTTAGACAATATTTTATCGTCTAAGGAATTTATTGTAGATATGCGTAAATTAAATACAGCTCTGACTTGGTTGATTTCCAATAACCACCTATACAAAGACGTTAAAGCATATTTTAAAAGTAATGAAAATATTACACCGTTGGTCCAAATATCTGATAATCATGAGATCAAAGAGTATCATCACCAACCAGACGAGTTTGTTGTTGCCGCAGAAGATCCCTCAAACCATTACGTCATTTTAAATAAGGACATGGCGATTTTACGTGGGTCATTTCACCTAGGTGACTTAAGATTCAGCTCATCTCGAGGTAAGCAATGCACAGGAATGGCGGCTGTTGCTTGTGTAGCATTCAGTATATTAGAACCAAATACGTGGGCCAGGAGTGACATCGATTATATTTTAATCATTGGGGATAAATATTACAATGAATGTATTGCTGCCAGAAATAGTCCTGCACCCGGTGAAATTAATACTGACTACCTCGCATTGAGAGATCTGAAGTCAAGACTAATTTACAATAGACAAAACGCAGATATTTCAGTTCTTGAAGAAACTAATAACAACGGTCATATTGATAATGATAATAGTTCAGATGGCTTTCCTAACTTAAAAAATGCTCTAAGTAGTTTTTTCAGAGAGCATTTGAATGGGATCCTTACAGCAAACTCTATCTCGGTAGCAGTACACTGTAGTACTTTGACTGACGATCAAACGTACTGGTTGTTTGACTCTCATGCACGTGGTCCCAAGGGAGCTCCAGCTCCAAGAAATGGTGCCGCTTGTTGTATTCGCTTTAATAATTTGCATGATTTGCATACTGTTTTGCGGCGCAATTTATTTATTTCACCAAATAAAATATCAGATGGCAATCTTCGTGATGATCTTAATGTATTTTCTCTAACAGCAATAATTATCAGTCTCGACCATCAAATACAAACATTTAGGCCCGTATTGGATAGTTCGGTAACAGCATGTATAGAGAGTCCGACATATACACCTAAAAGCAATTTATTTACACAAATCATTAAGTCTTTCCAAAGAAAGAATCCACCAGGATCATCCGAAAAATCAGATAATCAATCGACGACCATTTGTATAGAATCCACTAGTATGCTGCGAGATGTTGACGATAATATACCAAATTTAGAAAATATTGTTAATATTAATAGTTCCAATACAATAAGGTTGGCCGCCATATCAAGGAAAACTGCACCGCCCTTGCATGTGGAACGAGAAAGCCGTATGGAAGAATTATGTTGGTATTTTCTTTTCCCGGATGGTAAAAATGGTTTTGGCGAGGAAAGAGAAAATCCAGTAACGCCCCTTGATTATTTCCAAAATAGAATTATGTGTGATGACAAAAGGTTTAATAGGAATGAATATTTATTTTACGCTCTATCTATAGTCGAATATTTCCGTACAAAATCAAGTGTATCTGTATCATGTAGGATGCGACAAGGACATGGAGAGCACACACCTCTTGGAATTGTGGACAATGTTCATCTGACTATGAGAAATATAAGAGGATCAGTATCATATTGGCAGAAATCTTGCTCTGAACTTATTGCAATGGTTAGAACATTAGGGCCTCCAACGTGGTTTTTAACATTTTCCTGTAATGATCTGAACTGGCCTGATATGATAAAAGCGTTACTAATCGCTGATGGACGTGATGTCGATGATGCCAAACTTCTGACGTTTCTGGACCGCTTAGAACTAGTTCAACGATATCCAGTGGTGGTAGCACGACAGTTCACACTTCGCGTTAACGCTCTCATGCGATTCTTAAAACATAATCAAGATTGCTTGGGAGGTCCTATTGAAGATTTTTGGTACCGAGTGGAGTTTCAGAATCGTGGCAGCCCACACTTGCACATGTTAGTATGGTGTTGTAATGTTCCAGATTTCTCAACACCACAGGGAATAGACGTAATTGAAAGGGTAGTTTCATGCTCACTACATCCTAATGATCCTGAATTACTTAAATTAGTCAAGGATTTGCAGATTCATAAACACACTTTGACTTGTAAAAAAAATCGCCAACAAGAGGGTTGTCGCTTTGGATTTCCAAAACCAGCTACTGATAATACTATTTGCCTAGGGCCAGATGAAGCACTTGCTAACAATGGACGATTCTGTGTGTTGAAGAGAACTTCAGAAGAAAGCATGGTAAACAATTATAATGCAGTTCTTTTACGTTTGTGGGAGGGTAATATTGACGTGCAACCATGTGGTAGTGTCACCGCTGTAGCGTACTATGTTGCAAAATATGCAAGTAAATGTGAGCCACATGATACAGGTGATGTTATACGAGACGCTATTTCGAAGGCTTAGAGAAGTGGTGGTGATGTTTGGCAACAACTATTTTCAGTATCAATGGTTATCTTAAATCAACGTTTGGTGAGTGCACCAGAATGCGCCTACAGATTATGCCATCTTCCATTAAAAATGTCATCAAGAAAAAGCGTTTTTATCAATAGTTGCAGGCCAGAGGAACGTTACAGACTTCTAAGGTTCGACAGTGATGAAACTAGTATTTTCAATAATATATTTGATCGTTATGTGTTACGTCCAAATGAACTAGCGGAATTAAGCCTTGCTGAATTTGCCGTCCGTTTTGAAACTATTTTTAATACCAGATGGACAGAGGACGATGGTGATGCGGAACTAAGAGATGAAGATACTACGCCTGTGAGGTATATTACATTGCAGGACAATACAAGAATGCGTGTACGAAATAAGCCGGCAGTATTACGTACACGTTACTATACAATTAATAGTGACAAGGAAGCATACTATTACAGCTTAATAGTATGCCACATACCATTTCAAAACGAAAGCGAGTTATTATTAGACAATGAAACTGCTGAAAACTGTTTTATAAGACGCCAAAGAGACTTTCGTCCGTTGCAAGGTAACGTCAGTGCTGAACAATTTGCTCATGCTGAACAAATTATTCAACAGGCTCTTGCTCAAATTACAGCGCTTAATGCTGCGCGGGAAACCCCTGACGATTACGCCCCCGTATTATGTGCAGGTGAAAAAATTTTTTCACCTGCACGTAAATGACGACGATTCCTTCTGCGAAGACATTGGAGAACGAGCCGTTATGCCAAACGACTTGTTCCTAGAGTGCGTTCGACAATTAAATATCCAACAGAGGGATTTATTTCAAAAAGTTTCAACTACTATAGAAAAAGATTTAAATAGAGAAGAAAGTCAATTACTACTTTTTATTACAGGTGGTGCTGGTAGTGGAAAATCTTTTTTGTTGAAATTGGTCGTAGAGCATATAAGACGTTGTTACGCCCCGACAGTAGATGCACTGATGAAACCTTACTTTGTAGAAGTAGGGTCATTAACAGGGGTTGCAGCTCGTCAGATATTTGGCAAAACACTACATAGTATTTTCTTACTTCCGATTGAGAAAGGAAATACTATGACATACAAAAAAATTACGGGACAAAGACTTGAAAATGAAAGACGTAAATGGCGACATATAAATTGGCTTATTATTGATGAAATTTCCATGGTATCATATGAAAATCTCAGGATAATTCATTTAAGACTACAAGAGTTCAAAAATAACAACAAATTATTCGGTGGAATTAACATTTTGCTCTTTGGTGATATTTTTCAGCTTCCTCCTGTGAAAGGTCATTGGTGTTTTATGCAGCCCTCTTGCTTCTTAGCGGAAGTCAATTTGTGGCATCTATTTTCTATTTGTGAACTGACATTAAATATGCGTCAACGCCATGACAACGCATTTATAGATATATTGAACAGTTTACGGGTAGGGGAACTGACGACGGCTCAGCTAGAATTGTTATGCGAGCGACGACACGTGCCTTTAATTGGTGATTTTACAGATGGAGTCGCAGTTCGTATTTTTCCCACGATTAGGCAAGTTGACATTTACAATGAAAAAATGAACAAGAAAACTGCAAAATCGCACCGTGTTTATAAAATTAAAGCTGTGGACGAATCTCGCGAAGTTTCTACGTACGGCAGAAAACCACCCGATAGTGTAATTCCCAAGGACGTCAATAAAACTGGTGGTTTTCTATCATCTTTAAAAATTAGCGTAGAATCCCGAGTTATGTTGAGACGCAATATTTCTGTCTCTGAAGGTCTGGTGAATGGCGCTATGGGCATAATCAAAAGAATTAAATGGCCTGCTCTAAGAAGAGATCAACTCGAAGACGGAGAGTTACCTGAAGCTGTGTATATAAAATTTGATGACGAAAGTGTTGATCTAAGATTGAAAGATAGTGATGGTTGTATTCCAATTCCTCCATCAAGTACTACTTTTCAGGGGGCAAGGGGTTACGGTGATGTAGAGCGTCGTATGTTGCCTCTTATATTAAGTTGGGCCGTCACTGTTCATAAATTACAAGGTACCACCCTCGATAAAGCCGTAATTGATCTAGGTAAAAAAAATTTTGCTAAAGGGCAAATATATGTTGCGCTGAGCCGTGTCAGAAGTTTAGAAGGCGTTGTATTGTCAGATTTGGACGCTAATAAATTATTAAATAGACCGCACGATGACAGATCATTAACAGAAATGACAAGACTAAGGAATCTTTCTTCCGATAGCCAAGATGAAATATAATGCACAACGCTGATATATTTTATAATTTGTTTACCAACACATAATGAAACAATGGCATCTTGATCCCATCTGCTTCCATACAGAATCCGCATCAAAATCGGTCCAGCCTTTAGCGAGCTACGATGTTACAGACAAATACACATATATATTGTTAAACTTGTAAAACAATTGGCATCATAATCATCCCATTTGCTTCAACGCAGAAAATTCCGCATTAAAATCGGTAAAATGATTCGGGAGCTACGATATAGACAGATAGGCGAACATTACCAATTAAAACTTCGGTTGAAAAATGAGTTACAGTCAAAGTACACTTCAAGACAATTCTATTAAACCCAAATACGACTAGTTTACGTTGTCCCATGCCTGTGTTCCAGGACCTTGTGTGATCATGAACTAATAGTAGATGGAGCCGGAAGGTTTAAGAATCTACTGGTAACATCACATTTATAAGTATTTATTTAATTTAAATTTTCTCATAGTAACAGTTGCTTAACATTCTTACTATATTATGACTGTCTGTGGTCTTCCTCATCAGTTCCACTTCACCAAATGATAAATTCTGAATGCAAATGCTTGAAACCCTTCTGAAAATATCAAATTTTCTATATGTATCCCTATAGCATTTGAGGAGTTCTCTCAATTCCTCAAGAATCCCATCATCAAAAGTATAATTTGAAAAAAATGGGACCAATCTGTAAGCATATCCTACCAAATACAAAAAGAAATTTCCAATTCGGTTCATATATGACGGAGTTCTGAAGTAACAAACATAAAAAAAAAAAAAAAAAAAAAAAAAAAAAAACAACCGAATTGATAACCTCCTTTTTTTTGAAGTCGGTTGAAAAACCAACATTACGTTACAATATTACATAATAAAGGTTATCCCGCTCGGGACTCTTATGAATAAAAAATAAAGTTTAAAAACCTATAATCCGATTACGAAAAAAAAGTTGTCTGAAAAGGACGAAACAAGAAAATAATTGCGACAGAAACCAAGAAAAGCATCGGTACAAAGATGTAGGTGTACTACCTATGTGGTGGGGCCCACTGTATACATTTCTGGGTTTCTGTCTGATTTATTTTCTTGTTTCGCCCTTTTTAGACCCCTTTTTTTCGTAATCGGATTATAGCTTTTTTTTCAGTTTCTATTAGGTTTGCAAACAATTGCAACTTCTTTAGATACACGGAATTTATCAATAAATTCATCTTCAACAAATATGTTATATTTATAAGTTTACGGTTATTTATTTCATCTGATAATTGACTTTTTCTGAGAACAAGATTGAATAAAAGCGAATTCATGATGAAAATTGTCACTAAACTTGTTTATTCGTTTCGCTATTTGGTAATTTTATAATAACCAGTGCTAAGATCACCGGTTAACGTAAACGTTATTTTTAACGATAGTTAACAGTAATATCGAGTGAAACATCGCTTTTATGTCACAAACGTTCGTTAACGTCATATTTGACGATTACGTGTTCGTTAAAAACTGTTGATGCAACCGGCCCTTAGTCACTACAGTACAAACATCAACAAAAAGAATCGTCAGGGGCTTCATTCGGTTTGGCAAGTCATCGATATATATTAGAAATAGTAGTGGACCCGAATGCTCCCTTGGGGTACTCCATATTTCATCTCACTTTATTCTGACTTATAAGAATTCCATTTTTGATTATTTGAATTATATTTGACATTAGACATTGATACGACGAATAACATTCATTCATCCTAACGGATTGCACATAATATCAAAAGTGTTCACTTGAATATAATTCTAACGTTTCATACAGTGATGGCGGACGATCCAGATTCAGGGTCCAACGGCGAGGTGAGGTTTTCCCTGGGTGAAAATGAAGTAAGTGGGGCAGATGCAATACCCTTTTCGGTCGACGCACACAGCGGCTGGGTGACCACTACCGCGGCATTGGACCGCGAGGCCCGTGCCGAGTACCGACTGCCGTTGCTAGCCAGTGACGCGGGGGCTCAGCGACGCACCGCGCGTGGTACGCTGGTGGTGCGTCTAGTGGATTACAACGACTGCCCACCACGTTTCACGCAGGACACTTACTCGGCGGAGGTGCGCGAGGATGCAGCGGCGGGCACGGTGGTATCTCGAATGGCGGTGCGCGACGCGGACGTAGCTGGTGCGCCACTCGGCTACTTCGTAGCGGCTGGGGACCCGCGGGCTCGCTTTCAGCTTCGCGCCTCGGGAGAACTATACGTGGCGCGCGCGCTCGATCGCGAGACTGAGCCCGCTTACTCGCTGTCCGTGGCCGCGACTGATGGAAAGTTCACCGCTTACACGGCCGTACACATCACAGTCCGAGATGTCAACGGTAATATACTTTACTTTTACTTCTTTTATCTAGACAGATACTGATTTTATAAAGTGATAATCTTATGTCTGCTTATGCCCTTGACTATTAGATAATGTGATAATGAGAAAATATATATAATACGTTACAGACAACCCACCGTACTGCGTGCGACATCGCTACCGAGTGCGGCTCAGCGAGGACGTCGCACGCGGCACTCGCGTGATGACGCTGCTGACGCGCGACGAAGACGAGCCTCATAACGCGCGCTTGCGCTACTTCCTCACCGGTGACCATGCGGAACATTTTTCGATAAATAAGGTATGATTAACACTATAGTCATAGTCATTAGGCTCCATTATAGATTAAATGGTACTAGTAATTATTTGTATTTTGATAAATAATGAATCCTACCAAAAATATTTTCAATTTAAAATGTTGCTAAGACAAGACTATATACCTCGCACTGTCAAAAAGTTATGTGATCTCAAATAGAGCAAAGTTTCTAACTCTACACGCCCTACCTCACAAGCCCTCACGTCACAAACTATACCTTAGTTAATATCTGTAGCTTAGCAACATTTTACATGAATATATTTTTTGTGGGAATTCACTTCTTTTTGTAAGTTGCTTATCTAATTATTTTGTTCATTTTTCATTGCACATCAGTGGTGCCTTTCTTCATAGCCCACTCTATATCTTTGATTTTTTTTCTTCGTTAGTTTATAATGCATCCGCAAGGGACCGCAGGCTTAAGTATTTGATTATCATTTCAACTTGATATCTCCATGCGTTCCAGAGAAAAGGGTTTTGACAGACAGACAGACAACGAAGTGATCCTACAAGGGTTCCTTTATCCTTTTAAGATATGGAACTCTAAACACGATGAGTCGCTTCGTGAAAATGCGATTTATCTTGGCGTCCCAACCAGACCATGTTTATGTGCGGCGGTTATCACAAGATGATGTATTCGGATTACAACATTTGTAAAAATCGGATTCATATTGGCAGGAAACGGGCGTAGTGAGCGTGGAAGCCGAACTAGACCGCGAGACTTTGAGTGCATACAGGCTTGTGGCGCACGCGCAGGACCGGGAGCGAGCCGAGTGGTCCTGCAGCTCGGAGCTGGAAGTGGCGTTAGAGGACGTTAACGACAATGCTCCGCGATTCTCGACACCGCTTTACAGCGTCACCTTGCCTGAAGACGCCGAGTTAGGCACGCTTGTCACTAAGGTTTGGACCCATGTTAATTTTTAATATATATAAATACACGCACGCAACTTTGTTTATTATGTGTGCATTATTAATAAAGACCATTGTAAGTTTTTTTTTCAAAATATCAGTGATAAGAATTTTAACTTAAGAGTTTAACTTTGAAATAAAAAGTTTATCATATAATATAAATACAACTAATAAATTTCAGGTGCACGCTACTGATGACGACCTGGGAGAAAACAGACTCGTACGTTACTCGTTCGTGGAAGAAGTAACCGACGCGTTCGCACTAGCAGCCGATAGCGGCATCATTACATTGCGCGCGCCACTTGACCGTGAAACGCAAGCTGAGCACCGGCTCGTCGTGCGCGCTACAGATTCAGGTCGTCCCTCACGCTCCGCTACTGCTACTGTACGTCTTACTGTCGCCGACGTCAACGACAACCCGCCCGAGTTCGAGTTTGAGCAATACCACGCCGCAGTGCCCGAACTCGACGCGCCCGGAACGGAAATATTACGCGTGCGTGCAACATCACGTGACACAGGCGTCAACGCCGACGTCTATTATTCGCTGATCGGTGGTGATGATCGCGACGATTTCGCCATACACCGATCTACCGGTGTACTTAACATTGCTCGCCCCTTAGACTACGAGCGGCGGAAGGAGTACTTCCTGACTGTCCAAGCCGTCGACGGAGGTTCACCCCCTCTCAGCGATCACGCTACCATTAATATAACCGTAATGGACAGCAATGATAATGCTCCAGTGTTCTCGCAGACATCATACGGAGCACGGGTTCGCGAAGACGCAGGAGTCGGAACGCGTATAGTTCAGGTAATAGCGGACGACGCAGATGCCGGCACGAACGGCCGTGTCACCTACTCAATCGCACGAGGCGATCGCGACGGCCGTTTCGCCATCGATTCAGACACCGGATATGTATCAGTAGCGGCGTCGCTCGACCGTGAGACCAATCCAGCGTATGTATTAGAAGTGCGCGCGCGTGACCGCGGCGTACCCACGCTAGAAGCAACCTCCCTCGTGAATGTGGAGGTGCTGGACGCGAACGATAATCCGCCACTCTTTGAATTAAACAACTACACTGCTATTGTACAGGAAAATAAGCCCCTCGGACACACAATACTGAAGTTCATCGTTGAAGACGCTGATTCGCCACCTAATGCAGCACCGTACACTTTCGATTTTCAATCTGGAAACGAGATGGGCGCTTTTCGTCTAGAGCAAGATGGTTACTTACGTTCGGCAACACGCTTTAATCATCGCATCAAAGACCGTTACATTTTGCAAGTTCGCGTGTTCGATAATGGGACGCCGCCATTGTTTTCTGATGCTTGGGTGTACATCAGAGTCATAGAAGAGTCGCAATATCCTCCATTGGTTACTCCTCTAGAGATTGTCATCAATTCCTACCTCGATGAGTTTCCTGGTGGTGTCATCGGCCGCGTCTTTTCCTCTGACCGCGACACTTACGACTTTCTTACTTACGCAATGGTTCCAGCAGACGGTGCTTCATATTCAGCATCGGATTTATTCGAAATCGATCCTCATGATGGTACACTACGAGCTGCACCTCGACTCGACGTTGGAGACTATCGGCTCAACGTCACGGTTAACGATGAGAAGTTTGTTAGTTTCGCAATTGTCAGGATTTCGGTATTGTTGATATCAGATGAGATGCTCTCTCAAGCGGTCGTTGTTCGCTTCCGAGCGGTTACCGATCGAGATTTCGTTCTCAGCCATAGAAAAGGATTTATACGCGCCGTTAGTGAAGCCACTGACTGTGAATCTAGTGATGTAGTGATAATCAGTGTGCAACAGTCTGGAAACGAACTTGATGTGGAAGAGCCAGTCAGATCGAAACGACAAGTTGCCCAAGACTTAGATGTAGCTTTCGCTGTACGTTCGCGAGGAACTGACGGCTTTTTACTAGCTGACGTGTTACGGCGCCGATTACACGCGCATCTCGAACGCCTCGAGGAGCGCACGCGTCTAGTCGTCGAAGAACTAGTACGCGCTGCGTGTGGAGGCTGCGTGCACGGCTCGTGTGCTGAGCGAGTTTCGTTGCGAGTGAACACAGTTCAGGCAGTCGCTACCGACGTTTTCTCACTAGTCGTGCCTCCGCACACCTTGCGTGGTGAGTGTGCCTGCATGCGCGGATATGCGGGTGAGCGCTGCGAGCGCATCTACTCTGAGTCGGTAGGAATCGCGAATTGTGAATGCGAGCTTACGAGCTGCGATCCAGCTATTGCGCCTCCCGGTTACCGCTGTTGCGAAGGAGAGGAATGCCGTTCGCCTGCGGCAGTGGCACACCTGACTGGCGATGGATACCTCGCCTACCGACTGGAACGAGGTGTTATAGAAGGATCTCGACTTCTAGATGACGAACTGGTCATTTCTCTGCGTTTCCGAACGCGTAGATCGCGCGGTACTTTGGTGTATGCAGCGGGACGGGTCGACTTTGCCATCTTGGAGATAGTGGAAGGTCAAGTACAGTTCCGCATGGAATTAGGCGGGGGCGAAGCACGGCTACGGGCAGGTGGACCTGTTGCAGACGGGCTGTGGCACGAGGTGCGCCTGGAGCGTCGAGGCGCGGGCGCGCGTCTAGTTGTTGACCGGCGTGCAGCACAGACACAGGCGCCGCCTCCCGCCGCAGTGCTGGACGCTCGCGCGGACCGCTTCCTGCTTGGCGCTATGCTGCAGCGACATGCGCATGCACTAGCGCCGGAACAGGTGAGCCTAGAGTTTTCTACATTATTGTATTATATTATAGACACTTGGACAACATTAAATAGAGTCGAATATATATTTATTTAGAAAGAAGAAAATAATAAAGAAAAAAAAAATATTTTTAATAAATCACAAATTCTTACACTGACTACCTTATAAAGTAATTCTTAAAATGTAAACAGATTATATCAAAAAAGAATAAACATTAAAAGAAAAAAAAATCCCATGTTGACGCACGTATGGTTGTGACAGCTATGCCACTATTTGAAATAGACTTAAAAAACTGATAAAACTAACCAGATAAAACAGCATATACTGCGTGGAACCAGACTATAACCCCTTTATGACCGTACAAAACCGTGGTATAGCCGAAGGCAGTAATTTGTTAAACAAAATCATCCTTTGAAAATAATTGTCACTATCTTCAGCCAGCAATGTATACTCAACATAACTTTAACATAATATTATCACCAACTAGGCAAATAGAATAATAAATCACACGTGTTTATTTCTACCGTTTTCTAATTAGTTAGGTGTTTTAGTATTTACTTCATTATTTATTTATATTTTTATATAATTTCAAAGAAAATTACAATAAAAGTGGATTATCTTAAGTATCTAGGTACTCACCTAGGTTCGGTATGAGAAACGGCTCTAACTGCGCTCCTCTCATCACCACACACAACTCGGCTGAAAACTCTAAAATACTAGTCTAAAACTCTTTGGTACGCAGCCGTAATGATGCGAGGGTCAGAAGGGTGCGCATGAGGCATTCCCTCGTGCTTCTCCATAACACATCAATATTTGTTCGTATTCACGAGCATTGAACATTATGATAAAACAACGATTGCATTAAACTAATCCACAAACTATTAAATAATCAAGTCACAAAAAAACACTTTAAAAAAACCAATGATAATTTTTTGCGATTTCGCATAAAACTCATAATTATTATTATTATATCAGTAAATGTAAATACCTACCAAATTAAATAAAGAATAATTATTAGAATAAGATACGGTACGTACTGGAGTCATTAATTCTCCGTATTAGAAGTTAAAACAAAAGGATTTTTTTTTCTCATTAAGGTGTAATCGAAACTGTAAGTCTACATTAATATGAATCACTTGTTTGGGACTACAAACAGACATTCACAGACACATTTTTAGCCTCCCTGGACACATAAAACACATAAACTTCAAACTTAGAACACTCCCCCCTACACATTTCAACTGATTAGGTAAAAAAACATTTTAGAATGCACAACTGAATAAAATAATTAAACAAAATTATTTACGGTTTAATTAAAAATGGTTTTGTTTATTTTTTTCTAAGTTCAAAAATAGACATTTAAGGTGATTTATTACAAGTATTTAAGTGACCTACCAAAAAATGAGCATTCAAATTTGAACCCTATCTGCATGGCGATACGAAACAAAATTAATTTTTTTCGGGAGGCCTTTGTCGGCACCTATGAGCTTGACACACTGTCGCGATTCATACATTTCTTAATGTTTTAATTTAATTTAGTTTGTGTGTTGCCGAATGTTCTTACAGTGGCTACTGGGTACTTAGTAGACATGTGTGACAAGTTTGTGAACCGTATGTGTACTACTGTAGTAAGTACTTTTGGGTTAGAGTGTAATGACGTTACTCCAGAAGGTAGGTAGCAACTTAGGTATGTAAATTTAGACCGCGATTTTCATAGATGAATAGGATTTATGAGTATGACTATGGTTTGTAGATTTTAGGTAAGTTCATGTAATTATTAATTGTTTAGTCTAGTTAAGTTTACTCTACAGAAAGTTTTAAATTTTATTTGTGTTTACATGATCTGTGAGTGAAGAACAGCTGACCAGCTAGGTTAGATAGGGAGCGCTGCCCGCGCGCCGGTGAGTGACCTCCCGCTCGCGGTCGATTTAGTCGTTCGTGTTACATTGCTGTTTTTATTATTTTTTAATTTTAAGCTTAATTTAATTAAATATTTACAAAAATACTTTGCTGTTGTGTTATACTACTCGTACCTGGTCAAAAAAAAAATGATGACGTCATTGATTTTTTTTTTCGCAAAATTTCTACAGGCGAATGTTCAGAAGTCTTGTCTGAAACCCCCTTTCAGTTTTCGGAAGTAGTCTATTTCCATCCTGTATAAACATAAAGTTACTTACTACATAAATATACTTGTTACGACGTATTATTTCCAAAATGAGTGTTTTATATATATAGTAATAAAATCATTATATATGTATACTAGGGGCCCGTCCCGGCTTCGCGCGGGTGGAATATTATTTTTAAAAATATATTGGCCCTCCCGCATTTCGGTGCCCCCTCTCTTGCCGCTTTACTCGCTGCGCTGCGTCGCTATACTGGCCCGTCGCGTCGTCGTGTATTTTTTGTTTATATTGATATTTTTAATTTCGTAATATCTTTTAAATGGAAAGTCCGATTTTAATAATTCAAAAAGTAATTTACAGGTATTGAAATAGTCTTGAATACGAAATAATTTATTTGGATAAGGATTAATACAAAGTTATAGAAAACATGGTCTGATTTTGATAGGCATTTTTATCAACTTTTAAAATGTAAAAAAGTAGTTATGGTGACGTAACTATAATAGTTGGACATATGGTCTCGCGGACATTTTTGTAGATATTGATACGTTCTATAAAATTGTACAACATTTTTTTGTTCTATCATCAATACTTTTTGCAGCGCATGCGATGAAAGATATTTTATGGCAAATTTTTTGGCACTTTGGGTTGGTTTTCGTGAGATTTCCTAAGGATCTCTAATTTTTTCTTGTAATAAATATAGCCTATGTTACTCAGGGATAATGTAGCTTCCTAATGGTGAAAGAATTTTTGAAATCGGTCCAGTAGTTTTTATGTTTATTCGTTACATACAAAAATACAAATCTTACTTCTTTATAATATTAGTATAGATGTAAAGAAATAAATTTCTTTAATTATACTACACACTCATTTCCCGTAAAAAGTTTGTTATATATTTGGGCTCCCCACACCCTAAGCTACTCAAATATATACAGACACACAACCACAGGGGCCGGCGCCCATATACTAAACTTGTTCCGGATTTTTTTACTACATGTTTGCTAACATATTGCCAAAATTCGTTTCTTTTTATAATTCGTCTAATATCTTTTTCTTAACTGATATACCATATTCTGTTGTAGGTAACATATGGTTTTCACGGCTGCATTTCGGATGTAAAGTTGAGTGGAGCTATTTTGCCACTTGACGAAGGAGGAACGTCTAACGATGGGCGCGCGCAACTCATTCGACGCGTGCGTGTTCGTGTCGCACCGAATTGTCCCCCGCTGCTGCCCCCGGGCCCTTGCGCAGCGCAGCCTTGCCTGAACGGAGGCACCTGCCGCGAACTGCCTGACCTACTTGAAGAAGCAGCGGTCGCAGCTGACGCTTACGAGTGCGCGTGCCACGCGCGCTTCCTTGGCCGCCACTGCGAGCTCGATACGGACCCGTGTGCGTCGCAGCCCTGCCTGCACGGTGGGGTCTGCTCGGCGGAGAGCCGGGGGGAGTTTCAATGTAGTTGCGGAGCTGGGCTATCGGGTGCACGCTGCGAACGCGGCCGCTGGTGCACGCCGGGAGTGTGTGCGCACGGTGGAGCCTGTGAGGAGGGCGAGTGGGGTCCGTCCTGTCGCTGCCGTGGGTACTACGGACCGCGCTGTCAGTACGACGTTGACGAATGTGTGGGCGAACCCTGCCTAAATGGAGCCACATGTCTAAACGAGCCAGGCTCTTTCCGCTGCTTATGTCCACCAGACAAGACAGGTACAGTAGTATTTGTAAGCAATTACTTTAGTAAGTAAGCAATTATTTTAGTATTTGTAACCAACTTAAAAAAAGGAGGTATTCGTCTGTACGTATTTTTGAATTCGAAATTAAATCTAAATTAGAATTCTAAATTAATTTAGTGTAATATTTTTTTTTACTTTTTACTGTAATTTTTAGTTTGTTGTGTTGTGTTTTTTATAAAAATGTATTCTACATTTTAGGCATGAATTGCGGTAATCCTCTATATTCGGACGCGGTGGTAGCCGGTGAGGCGGCTGGAGGAGGGCGCGCACTGCGTGAGTTGTGGGAGTGGGCGCTGGCGGCGCGCTGGCCACTGGTCGCGGCAGCCGGCGCTGTGTTGTTGCTCTTGGTGCTGGCGTTGTTGCCGGTGGCGTGGCGACGTTGTGGGAGCTCGAGGAGCAGCGCTGCGCCCACGCCGCTGAATAGCGCTCTAGAGAAGCTACCGCCGCGAGCGTCAAAGCTCTCCAATCTCGAGGCGGTACGGCGCGGTCGCCCGGCTTCTTGCGCCGACCCGCCACCACTCAACAACATCGATACGCTGCGCTCGTATGGCTCCGCAGGGGACGAGCTTGAAGGCATACCCCCGGACTACCTTCGCAATTTAAACATTGAGCCGGTTGACCGAAAACCTTGGTCTGAACAAATGCATCTGCAAACTTTCGTTGATAATAAAATATATAATGGTAACTATGGTCTCTATGGTAACTATGGTCTCAGATGATCTATTGGTGTCTTAATAAATTAAAATCGCGGTCTTTTTTGTACGATAAACCTGTTTTTTATACAGATTTAAAGAGCTGTAACACTCGTGTCCGAGTACCCTCACCGGCGAGCACACGTCGTCTGCAGGGCGGTGGTGGAGCTGGTGAGCTCATAGGTGGCTACCACTGGGACTGCTCCGACTGGTGCGGCGGCGCGTTGCCAGGCATCAGCGAGGTGGCGGGCTCGGAGCGGCCCGATTCGTCTTCGCCTCCCTCACCGCCGTCCCCTCGAACCCCCCGACCACCGCGTCTTTCGCCAAGACGCACGCTTCCACTTCCTTTCGACACCGACTCTGCGACCGATGACCACGATCACGATCCGCTGCGGTTCACCGATGGTAAGTTTGAGACATAAATATATAAAAATATTTGATTTTTCATTTCGAATTGTTTTTCTGGTTACTTTTTTTAAGGTTCCGTGACTTAAAAGGGAAAAAAGTACCCTTATAGGATCATTTCGTTAACTTTTTATCTGTCAAGACCCTTTTTCTTAGGACCGCGTAGAGGTTTCAAGTTGAAGATGTCAAAAAATTAAACTGCTAAATCAATTTAATGAAAAGATACAGCCGCTTTTATCTAATGTATTTTGAATTTTCGACAAGAATCAAAATTCCCAGGCTTTGGCTTTTGGCCTAGGAACATGATTCTTGGCAAGAATCGAGGTCTTATAGCACTAGTACCTGGAAAAATCCGAAAAATGGCAAGTTGTTTTTACATCTAAAAAATGATCTTTTATATATTTAGATTTTGACGCCTTATTTGAAGAACACGTGAAGTTAAAAGTGGAAGTTAATATTAAACATTTAAGTCTATAGTATCATAAAGCTGTGAAAAAATCAAACTTCAAGTGCAAGGAATCAATTAATATGGCTATTTGTACTGAAGTGGTCACAAGTAGTTTTTCTATAGGGCATTCCACATATGCGGACGTGAATAAAGTCGATGTTTGCAATTTTAGTAATATTCGAATATGTTATAAATATGTCTCTCCTCCATGCAGATACAATATACTTTTACCGTTTAAACTCTGTTTAAAAAGTTTCATTTTATAGATTTGAAATTTGAAAACTTTTAATATATTTATTCCAAGAAAGAAGGAAATAATTTGTAATGCAAAAATGTATTTAAAAAGATTATTTGATAAAATATAAATTCCATTAATTAATTATTTAATTTTTACTCTGTTCAATAAGGCACCTCTTCAAGTTGCTCAAATTTTCAAAGCCTTCTAGCTTAACGTTCGTCAGAGTTTAAATCTGTACTGAAGGCATATATATGTATAACATATTCGAATGTAAGTAAAATTGCGATCATCATCACAACCCATTAATGGCCCACTGCTGAGCCGGGTCTCCTCCTCAGCATAAGGAGGGGGTTAGACCATAGTCCACACGCCTTTGAGAACATGGAGAACTCTCAGGAGTGCAGGTTTCCTAACGATGTTTGCCTTCACCGTTAAAGGAAGTGATATTTAATTGTTTAAAACACACATAACTCAGAAAAGTCAGAAGCGATCGAACTCGGACCTCTCAAGTAAGACATCAATGTCTTAACCATCAATGTCTAGGCCATCACTGAACTTGTAAAATATTTTAATTCACTCCAAATAAAGTAGGAGGTTCTATTTGGCAATACGTATTTTATTAATCTATACTAATATTATAAAGAAGTAAGATTTGTATTTTTGTATGTAACGAATAAACATAAAAACTACTGGACCGATTTCAAAAATTCTTTCACCATTAGGAAGCTACATTATCCCTGAGTAACATAGGCTATATTTATTACAAGAAAAAATTAGAGATCCTTAGGAAATCTCACGAAAACCAACCCAAGGTGCCAAAAAATTTGCCATAAAATATCTTTCATCGCATGCGCTGCAAAAAGTATTGATGATAGAACAAAAAAATGTTCTACAATATTATAGAACGTATCAATATCTACAAAAAAGTCCGCGAGACCATATGTCCAACTATTATAGTTACGTCACTATAACCACTTTTTTACATTTTAAAAGTTGATAAAAATGCCTATCAAAATCAGACCATGTTTTCTATAACTTTGTATTAATCCTTATCCAAATAAATTATTTCGTATTCAAGACTATTTCAATACCTGTAAATTACTTTTTGAATTATTAAAATCGGACTTTCCATTCAAAAGATATTACGAAATTAAAAATATCAATATAAACAAAAAATACACGCCGACGCGACGGGCCAGTATAGCGACGCAGCGCAGCGAGTAAAGCGGCAAGAGAGGGGGCACCGAAATGCGGGAGGGCCAATATATTTTTAAAAATAATATTCCACCCGCGCGAAGCCGGGATGGGCCGCTAGTATACTATATAGGTCTGAAAAGAACTTTTTATCTGGAACATAGAAATGTTTAATATTCAATGTCGCCCTGCGTCCAATGCGTAGGCCGCAGGGAGCCGACCGCTGTTTCATAATTGCGCTCACCTCTCTCCCGCATTGCGGTGCCCCCTCTCTCGCTACACCGACTTGTCAGCGAGTATTTTTTGTTAATATTGACTTTTTTAATTTCGTAATATCTTTTGAATGGAATGGCTGATTTCAATAATTCAAAAATTAATCAACAGATATTGAAACATGGTCTGATTTTAAAAGTAATTATAAATATCTCCATTGAAACATGCATTGCTAATGGCGAGAGTAAACGGCCCTCAATATTACTTTTGATGATGTTTTGACTGGGACACAAAAATTTAAATTTGATAGTGTTTGTCCATTAAATGAAATTGTACGAAACCCTCAGTGTGCGAGTTTTACACTTGGCCGAATTTTTTAGTGCATGTATATATGTGACATATATTCTCAGCCTCATCGTATCTGCTCAACGTTGACGAATACTCTCCTGGCGGGGACGACACCTTGCTGCGCGCGCGCACCGTTCGCGAGCCCGACGCGCACAGCCTCATCACTATGCTCGGTGAGAACCTATACTATACTTATACAAATATGGAAACTGTACGGACGCCAACGCCAGACTCGTTTACAGCTTTTGCTCACATTTTCAGAAGAGCGACATTCCCTACTTGGCGACGGCGGCTCGTGCAGCGACCTGTCCGCTAACCTCTGTGAGATCGAAGACTCCGAGGCCGAGGAGTGCGATGCGCCCGCGGTGCCTCCGCCTCCCGCGCGCCACACGGACGTGTGACGGCGGCGCGCGGCCCTCGAGCCGCCCTCGCCCACGCCCACGCCCACGCCCCCGCACACGCCGTGGCGCCCCCGCGGCTTCTAGCGTGAGCTGCAAGTGTGCCATGTTGTGCATATACTCTAATGGCTGACGTTCTGTGTACGATCAAAATGTGCTATCTTATGTGTGATTATTTTCAGTTGCGAAGTTTAAAGTCGATAAGAATTTTAGTGACATGTGAGTGTGATTGTGACGGAGACACGGGTTTCAGTTTTGTGAATGAATTAAGTTTATAAATTGGGTCGACTTTGTTCCTCTTAGTATCAAATAAGATAAAATTTAAAATGTACTCTCCGACTGCCGATTCTTGCAATGTATATGTTATATTATAATTGTATACGTAATCTAAATTTCATAATACGAATGATCGATCGTATAAATCCAAAGCTATGTGATGGACGAAGCTGAGACATGAAATGTATATTATATCTAATTGTATATTAAGTAGTTAGACATACAGGCCTCCGTCGCTGCGCGTCAAGTGTGAACGTACTGTAAATATTGATGTAATAGGAACGAATGTGTATTTATGTATATAATGTGGGGCGAGTCAGCGAGCGGGGAGGGGGCGGGAGGCGGCGGGGGCTGTGTATTCTATGAATAAAATATGGTGCTCCGACTATAGTTTCATATCATGACTCTGAACTATGCATTTACAGACCTCTCCTTCTAGGTTAGGCGTTATAGATAAGGAATCTATTTTTATATGTGTACAGTAGGTAGGGTAGGTATGACAGGTAGGTAGGTGAGCGCGACCGCCGGCGAGCCTGACTGACCGCTACCGGTCGCCGCGCGGACGCACTTTTGTTACTGAACGTGTTCGCAAATATAAATATTGAATGACTCATTATTTATTTAACTATTGTTATAAGTTTTGACACGACTAATGATGCGAATTAAAGTACAACTGAATTTACAATATCTTATTTGTTTTATTAATGAAGTTACCTTTATCCTTGCTATCACTACAGCTACTTATCTAAAGATACAACCGGCTCTACCGCATATATTATTACGATTCCCGCACAGGAATTAAAATTCTTGAGAGAAGAAGAGCCCGGTAGTTATAGATGAATTTTCCATGAGCATTAAGGCACCAGCATAGTTTAAAATCTGACAACTAGAAGTTTGTAGTCATGTCACAAAAAAATAATGTATATTTTTTTAGGTCATGTTTATGACCTTTTATCTTGGAAATGTGTAAACGTATAAAGTTGAAATTAGTACTATATAATCAATTCCTTAATTTCTTTAAGCTGTAAAAAAATTAAACAAGTCAACGTAATCTGAAGATAGTAGTTCTGAAGTCATGAAATATACTGTGAACCTCAAAACACTGAAAAAATCTTGAATATGTGAAGAAAAAACATTTTATTTTTTTTTACATGCTTTGTTGCAGTGTACGACATCCCACCAAAAACCAACGGTCACCAATGAGAACGTTATTTTTAGTTTGCAATCCAAAAGCGAAGTAGTTCTCTTTTTTTAGTTCATTAGTTCTGTCTACGCCACACTGAACGCGACCAAAGCGTCGCTGTCACCGGCGCTTACCGCCAAAATTGAGTTTGACAGATGTCAAATATATACGAGTTCAAGTCCAAGTGCGTAACCTTTTGTAATCGGTACATGTACGAATTTTCTCGTCTTCTTGTTTTTGTTCTAACTGTTACTGTGCATAATTGGTACAAACCGTATTACACATCTAAGATTCATCAAGCAGAAAGTTTTGATTTCGTGTTGTCCGTCTTTCCTGAACATCTTACCTGAACATTAAATAACCAGCTTAGGTTATTTATATATCTAGATAGAGTGTCGCGCTGCAAACAAAGTTATACAAATAGGCCAAGTTTTATATGCTAGTGTGCGTGACAGCTATATCTTACACTCCTTCCACGTTATTTTATTTTCGTAGTATGCGTGCGTAATGATACCAATAGTTGAAAATTAATTATATAATTATTTTTTAACAAAAAATAGAACCGACTTCAAGCAAGCAACGCTGAAAAAAAGGGAAAAATAATTAAGATAACTACTTAAAATTAAATCGATTAGGGCACAAATATATATGAATATTTTTTTTGGAGTCGGTGCCAGCGAAGGCTAACGAATTAATTGTAAGCGAACGCATAAAGAGGGAGTATATGTGTCAATTACGTAGTTTAATAAAATTTGACGTTGACTGCAAAGAATTTCAAAATCGAACTGTATTTAAAATTCGATTTTGTGATTAGCTGGTACAGGAGGGGAGAAGCTTAAGTGTGCGACCCGAATGCGGGCAGACGCGTGAGGGCAGACGTCGTTGACGGTTGTGTCTAATATTTAAATTTTCCATGCACTTTAATGCAATTAGTTCTTTAATCGTGTTCGATAGCGGTTTCTTGATATTTGGTTGTAGATGTGGATTGTAGTTATTTAGGTTTATTTCGGATTTAATTTAGGGTTAATTAAGGTTCGTTTTAGGATAAATTTAGGTTTATTTTAGGATTAATTAAGGTTTATTTTAGGTTAAATTTAGGCTTCTTTTATGTATGATTAGGTCAATTATATTAGGTTTGTAAATTTATTCTATATCGCTTATGGTCTTTGTTTCATTCATCTCTATTGTATAGCAATTATTTTGTCACATAAAAATTGTAAATATTTCATGGCTGGCACCGACTCCAAAAAAAATATTCATATATATTTGTGCCCTAATCGATTTAATTTTAAGTAGTTATCTTAATTATTTTTCCCTTTTTTTCAGCGTTGCTTGCTTGAAGTCGGTTCTATTTTTTGTTAAAAAATAATTATTTTTTGCTTATTTTAATTTTGCATTCCGTAATAATTCTATCTAAGACAACATGGGAAGACCTACTAAACACGCGGCCTCTATGAGGAAGCGCCGTTTAAATGAAACAAATAAAGAAAGAGAGAAACGTTTATCTCAAAGTAAGAAATCTACTTCCGAATCAATTTCAAAAGAGACTAGTGAATTGCGTGAAAACAGGCTTTCGAAAATGCGGGCTTACAGTGAAAAAAAATTAAAAAACGAAAAAATGGAAAAACATGCACACCGTTTAAGTTTGATACACAAGCGTTTATCAAATGAGACGAAAGAGCAACGTGCCCACCGTCTCAGTTTGATTCAAGATCGTCTATCAAATGAGACGGAAGAGCAACGTGCCCACCGTCTGACTTTGATTCAAGAGCGTCTATCAAATGAGTCGGAAGAGCAACGTGCCCACCGTCTGACTTTGATTCAAGAGCGTCTATCAAATGAGTCGGAAGAGCAACGTGCCCACCGTCTAAGTTTGATACACAAGCGTTTATCAAATGAGACGGAAGAGCAACGTGCCCACCGTCTGACTTTGATTCAAGAGCGTCTATCAAATGAGTCGGAAGAGCAACGTGCCCACCGTCTAAGTTTGATACACAAGCGTTTATCAAATGAGACGGAAGAGCAACGTGCCCACCGTCTCAGTTTGATATACGAACGTTTATCAAATGAGACGGAAGAACAACGTGTTCACCGTCTCAGTTTGATCCACGGACGTCTTTCAAATGAGACGGAAGACCAACGAGCCCATCGTCTCAACTTGATTTACAAGAGACTATCAAATGAGACAGATGAGCAACGTGCCCACCGTTTAGCGTTGATCCACGATCGCTTATCGGACGAAACACCCGAAGCTCGTTCGGTTCGACTTAACGTTATGAAAGAAGCCAGTTATGTTCGTAGGCAAATAACCAGTGAACACAATCATTCCAAACAGCAATTAATGTTTTCGCCGATGTTTCATGCGCTGTTTGTAAAAAAACGATTTATCCACAACAACGTTTTAATTTACAAGCAGATTTTTATAGAACACTGTTACCCGAAGAACTGATAGGGAAAATAATTACGTGCTCCCGATGTAACAATAGCATAAAGAAAAAGAAAATTCCCCCAACTGCATATTGGAACAAAATGATGCCCGCAGAAATTCCACCTGAACTAGCTAATTTATCGTATTTTGAGGAAAGGTTTTTGAGTCGTATTATTCCGTTTTTGAAAATTGTAAAACTTAATAACCGCTTTAGTCAAAATTGGTGTAAGGGACAGGTCATTTTATTTGCCAAGGATGTCATAGAAATAGCTGAACAGTTGCCATTGACGCCACAGCAAGCTGGTTTAGTTCTGGTTGTGGAGAATTTAGACAATATTTTATCGTCTAAGGAATTTATTGTAGATATGCGTAAATTAAATACAGCTCTGACTTGGTTGATTTCCAATAACCACCTATACAAAGACGTTAAAGCATATTTTAAAAGTAATGAAAATATTACACCGTTGGTCCAAATATCTGATAATCATGAGATCAAAGAGTATCATCACCAACCAGACGAGTTTGTTGTTGCCGCAGAAGATCCCTCAAACCATTACGTCATTTTAAATAAGGACATGGCGATTTTACGTGGGTCATTTCACCTAGGTGACTTAAGATTCAGCTCATCTCGAGGTAAGCAATGCACAGGAATGGCGGCTGTTGCTTGTGTAGCATTCAGTATATTAGAACCAAATACGTGGGCCAGGAGTGACATCGATTATATTTTAATCATTGGGGATAAATATTACAATGAATGTATTGCTGCCAGAAATAGTCCTGCACCCGGTGAAATTAATACTGACTACCTCGCATTGAGAGATCTGAAGTCAAGACTAATTTACAATAGACAAAACGCAGATATTTCAGTTCTTGAAGAAACTAATAACAACGGTCATATTGATAATGATAATAGTTCAGATGGCTTTCCTAACTTAAAAAATGCTCTAAGTAGTTTTTTCAGAGAGCATTTGAATGGGATCCTTACAGCAAACTCTATCTCGGTAGCAGTACACTGTAGTACTTTGACTGACGATCAAACGTACTGGTTGTTTGACTCTCATGCACGTGGTCCCAAGGGAGCTCCAGCTCCAAGAAATGGTGCCGCTTGTTGTATTCGCTTTAATAATTTGCATGATTTGCATACTGTTTTGCGGCGCAATTTATTTATTTCACCAAATAAAATATCAGGTGGCAATCTTCGTGATGATCTTAATGTATTTTCTCTAACAGCAATAATTATCAGTCTCGACCATCAAATACAAACATTTAGGCCCGTATTGGATAGTTCGGTAACAGCATGTATAGAGAGTCCGACATATACACCTGAAAGCAATTTATTTACACAAATCATTAAGTCTTTCCAAAGAAAGAATCCACCAGGATCATCCGAAAAATCAGAAAATCAATCGACGCTACCAGCACAAAATTCCATGACCATTTGTATAGAATCCACTAGTATGCTGCGAGATGTTGACGATAATATACCAAATTTAGAAAATATTGTTAATATTAATAGTTCCAATACAATAAGGTTGGCCGCCATATCAAGGAAAACTGCACCGCCCTTGCATGTGGAACGTGAAAGCCGTATGGAAGAATTATGTTGGTATTTTCTTTTCCCGGATGGTAAAAATGGTTTTGGCGAGGAAAGAGAAAATCCAGTAACGCCCCTTGATTATTTCCAAAATAGAATTATGTGTGATGACAAAAGGTTTAATAGGAATGAATATTTATTTTACGCTCTATCTATAGTCGAATATTTCCGTACAAAATCAAGTGTATCTGTATCATGTAGGATGCGGCAAGGACATGGAGAGCACACACCTCTTGGAATTGTGGACAATGTTCATCTGACTATGAGAAATATAAGAGGATCAGTATCATATTGGCAGAAATCATGCTCTGAACTTATTGCAATGGTTAGAACATTAGGGCCTCCAACGTGGTTTTTAACATTTTCCTGTAATGATCTGAACTGGCCTGATATGATAAAAGCGTTACTAATCGCTGATGGACGTGATGTCGATGATGCCAAACTTCTGACGTTTCTGGACCGCTTAGAACTAGTTCAACGATATGCAGTGGTGGTAGCACGACAGTTCACACTTCGCGTTAACGCTCTCATGCGATTCTTAAAACATAATCAAGATTGCTTGGGAGGTCCTATTGAAGATTTTTGGTACCGAGTGGAGTTTCAGAATCGTGGCAGCCCACACTTGCACATGTTAGTATGGTGTTGTAATGTTCCAGATTTCTCAACACCACAGGGAATAGACGTAATTGAAAGGGTAGTTTCATGCTCACTACATCCTAATGATCCTGAATTACTTAAATTAGTCAAGGATTTGCAGATTCATAAACACACTTCGACTTGTAAAAAAAATCGCCAACAAAGCAAAAACAAACAAAGGCTAAGAGGGTTGTCGCTTTGGATTTCCAAAATCAGCTACTGATAATACTATTTGCCTAGGGCCAGATGAAACACTTGCTAACAATGGACGATTCTGTGTGTTGAAGAGAACTTCAGAAGAAAGCATGGTAAACAATTATAATGCAGTTCTTTTACGTTTGTGGGAGGGTAATATTGACGTACAACCATGTGGTAGTGTCACCGCTGTAGCGTACTATGTTGCAAAATATGCAAGTAAATGTGAGCCACATGATACAGGTGATGTTATACGAGACGCTATTTCGAAGGCTAAGAGAAGTGGTGGTGATGTTTGGCAACAACTATTTTCAGTATCAATGGTTATCTTAAATCAACGTTTGGTGAGTGCACCAGAATGCGCCTACAGATTATGCCATCTTCCATTAAAAATGTCATCAAGAAAAAGCGTTTTTATCAATATTTGCAGGCCAGAGGAACGTTACAGACTTCTAAGGTTCGACAGGGATGAAACTAGTATTTTCAATAATATATTTGATCGTTATGTGTTACGTCCAAATGAACTAGCGGAATTAAGCCTTGCTGAATTTGCCGTCCGTTTTGAAACTATTTTAATACCAGGTGGACAGAGGACGATGGTGATGCGGAACTAAGAGATGAAGATACTACGCCTGTGAGGTATATTACATTGCAGGACAATACAAGAATGCGTTTACGAAATAAGCCGGCAGTATTACGTACACGTTACTATACAATTAATAGTGACAAGGAAGCATACTATTACAGCTTAATAGTATGCCACATACCATTTCAAAACGAAAGCGAGTTATTATTAGACAATGAAACTGCTGAAAACTGTTTTATAAGACGCCAAAGAGACTTTCGTCCGTTGCAAGGTAACGTCAGTGCTGAACAATTTGCTCATGCTGAACAAATTATTCAACAGGCTCTTGCTCAAGTTACAGCGCTTAATGCTGCGCGGGAAACCCCTGACGATTACGCCCCCATATTATGTGCAGGTGAAAAAATTGTAAATGACGACGATTCCTTCTGCGAAGACATTGGAGAACGAGCCGTTATGCCAAACGACTTGTTCCTAGAGTGCGTTCGACAGTTAAATATCCAACAGAGGGATTTATTTCAAAAAGTTTCAACTACTATAGAAAAAGATTTAAATAGAGAAGAAAGTCAATTACTACTTTTTATTACAGGTGGTGCTGGTAGTGGAAAATCTTTTTTGTTGAAATTGGTCGTAGAGCATATAAGACGTTGTTACGCCCCGACAGTAGATGCACTGATGAAACCTTACTTTGTAGAAGTAGGGTCATTAACAGGGGTTGCAGCTCGTCAGATATTTGGCAAAACACTACATAATATTTTCTTACTTCCGATTGAGAAAGGAAATACTATGACATACAAAAAAATTACGGGACAAAGACTTGAAAATGAAAGACGTAAATGGCGACATATTAATTGGCTTATTATTGATGAAATTTCCATGGTATCATATGAAAATCTCAGGATAATTCATTTAAGACTACAAGAGTTCAAAAATAACAACAAATTATTCGGTGGAATTAACATTTTGCTCTTTGGTGATATTTTTCAGCTTCCTCCTGTGAAAGGTCATTGGTGTTTTATGCAGCCCTCTTGCTTCTTAGCGGAAGTCAATTTGTGGCATCTATTTTCTATTTGTGAACTGACATTAAATATGCGTCAACGCCATGACAACGCATTTATAGATATATTGAACAGTTTACGGGTAGGGGAACTGACGACGGCTCAGCTAGAATTGTTATGCGAGCGACGACACGTGCCTTTAATTGGTGATTTTACAGATGGAGTCGCAGTTCGTATTTTTCCCACGATTAGGCAAGTTGACATTTACAATGAAAAAATGAACAAGAAAACTGCAAAATCGCACCGTGTTTATAAAATTAAAGCTGTGGACGAATCTCGCGAAGTTTCTACGTACGGCAGAAAACCACCCGATAGTGTAATTCCCAAGGACGTCAATAAAACTGGTGGTTTTCTATCATCTTTAAAAATTAGCGTAGAATCCCGAGTTATGTTGAGACGCAATATTTCTGTCTCTGAAGGTCTGGTGAATGGCGCTATGGGCATAATCAAAAGAATTAAATGGCCTGCTCTAAGAAGAGATCAACTCGAAGACGGAGAGTTACCTGAAGCTGTGTATATAAAATTTGATGACGAAAGTGTTGATCTAAGATTGAAAGATAGTGATGGTTGCATTCCAATTCCTCCATCAAGTACTACTTTTCAGGCGGCAAGGGGTTACAGTGATGTAGAGCGTCGTATGTTGCCTCTTATATTAAGTTGGGCCGTCACTGTTCATAAATTACAAGGTACCACCCTCGATAAAGCCGTAATTGATCTAGGTAAAAAAAATTTTGCTAAAGGGCAAATATATGTTGCGCTGAGCCGTGTCAGAAGTTTAGAAGGCGTTGTATTGTCAGATTTGGACGCTAATAAATTATTAAATAGACCGCACGATGACAGATCATTAACAGAAATGACAAGACTAAGGAATCTTTCTTCCGATAGCCAAGATGAAATATAATGCACAACGCTGATATATAAGTAAAAGAGATATTAATGATAATTTTATTCTAATCTTGTTATTATTAAAAATATTCTGGATCTTTCTTAAAAAGTGTCCATTTTTATTATTCTAGATTTATATTAATGATTTGCCATATCACGTTAAAAATCTGTGTGACATTTTGCTAATGACAAAGACAGAGCTTAATTTATCTTTCCTAGCCAAACCCATTTTCCATTACTACATACTTATGTGCAGGTGCGTTATTAAGACGAAAGTCTTATCTACCCGAGAAAGAAAGTAATCTATGTTTTAATCCTGATTATAAAGTATATGCGAGCCTAATTTTGATTCAAACTTATTGACCCAATTCATATTAATTTTTGAGGCAGATATTTATAACACCGGAACATTGCGATTTTATTAGTTTTTTTTCGTATCGAATAGAATAGTCCGCATACCGAACGATCAAGTCGTTTGGCAGCTACGATATCATAGTCAGACATATACTCATAGATAATACATGTCAATCTTGTAACACCAGGTCATACTATATTTGGAGCAGAATCTGCATTAAAATCGGCCCAGTCTTTCAAGAGCTGCTATGTTACCGACAAATACACATATATACTGTTAAACCTTTTCTCAATTTTCTTAGCCTTAATATCCTGTCGTATCACATCTTCTTTATCCTGGCTCATATTTACTCGCGTTGGATTATAATAAAGTTTTTACCAAATTTTCAGATGGTCCATTTTTAGCAAACGCTTCATCTAGGCCTAGATAAATTTACGTCTATTCTGTGTGGTTTTGAGAAATCAAGTATATAACTCGTACTAATATGTGCGGATGTGAGCTATAACTTCTCGGGATATCTCGAATAATCTCCAATAGAATTTCTCAAGCAATCTTGATTATGGTTAAGAAACTCATGAGGGCGTTAACACAAAGTTTCCACGTGCTCCAACTACTATCATTGAAACAGTTCTAAGCGGCCCTGAAATATATTTCGCACGTTCATCAGTACTTAGTAACCACAGGCCCGTTAGCAATTTGCTCTCTAGGATCCTGTAGCATCCTACATTATACAGATACACTTGATTTTTTTTTCACAAAAATATACAACAATGACAAATATAGAGCCTAATTTCTCTTTACTCGCCAGTTCCTCGTCAGACATATAATCGTAGATATTATATATCGAAGTGTTCTCGTACTACCCCTACTATTATTGAACCAGTTCTAAGCGACCCTTGAATGTGTTTTGCACTTCCATCAGTACTTAATAACCACATGCCCGTCAGCTGTTTGCTCCGCATACCAATCGTTCAAGTCGTTTGATAGCTACGATATCACAGTCAGACATATACTCGTAGATATTATATGTCAAACTTGTAACACCAGATACCACGATCAATATAGACATACTACATGAACGGCTCAACGCAACATATATTTGCCATCTCATATTTTTTTTACTTATATCAATTACGGCTTTCTCGAGGTATAACCTTATAATTTATGAACGGTGTCGGCTCAGATTAATATAAGAGGTAACATACAAAATATACGAACATATATATGTCGGAGGTGTGAGTTAGGTTTAGGTTAGGTTAGCCTTAGGTTAGGTTAGCCTTGTGTTAATTTAGGTTAATGTTAGTCTAATCTTAGGTTTAGACGATGAAACTAAGCAGTGGAGGTGAGTGTTATGATCATTTAAAGGATATCCTTAAGCCTACACCTTGGTCACAAGTTCAAGGCACTGCTTGGGTTCCTGTCATAATAGTTCTTGTCAGAATAGTACGTGATAGTAATGTTTAGTTATATCCTGACCGTGTTGCGCCCGTATAGCTTTTGAGATAGGCCATCCATCTACATCCTTTTTTTATTTTTATTTCCGACATATATATATATATATACAAACTGCGACTCTACCTGCAAAATCACCAATGAAAGGAGTGACGTGCCGTCGCTCGCACAACAATTCTAGCTGAGCTCCTGCTACATCTCCTACCTGTATACTGTTTAATACATCAAGAAATGCGTTGACGCATATTTAATGTCAATTCACAAAAAGAAAACTGATTCCACAAATTGAAACACCAATGACCTTTTAGAGGAGGAAGCTGAAAAATATCACCAAAGAAAAGTTATTTCCACCAAATGATTGATGACATAACAGCTCGTTTACCAATATCTTCGCAGAAAGAATAGTCGTCATTTATAATTTGTTTACCAACACATAATGAAACAATGGCATCTTGATCCCATCTGCTTCCATACAGAATCCGCATCAAAATCGGTCCAGCCTTTAGCGAGCTACGATGTTACAGACAAATACACATATATATTGTTAAACTTGTAAAACAATTGGCATCATAATCATCCCATCTGCTTCAACGCAGAAAATTCCGCATTAAAATCGGTAAAATGATTCGGGAGCTACGATATAGACAGATAGGCGAACATTACCAATTAAAACTTCGGTTGAAAAATGAGTTACAGCCAAAGTACACTTCAAGACAATTCCATTAAACCCAAACACGACTAGTTTACGTTGTCCCATGCCTGTGTTCCAGGACATACCTTGTGTGATCATGAACTAATAGTAGATGGAGCCGGAAGGTTTAAGAATCTACTGGTAACATCACATTTATAAGTATTTATTTAATTTAAATTTTCTCATAGTAACAGTTGCTTAACATTCTTACTATATTATGACTGTCTGTGGTCTTCCTCATCAGTTCCACTTCACCAAATGATAAATTCTGAATGCAAATGCTTGAAACCCTTCTGAAAATATCAAAATTTCTATATGTATCCCTATAGCATTTGAGGAGTTCTCTCAATTCCTCAAGAATCCCATCATCAAAAGTATAATTTGAAAAAAATGGGACCAATCTGTAAGCATATCCTACCAAATACAAAAAGAAATTTCCAATTCGGTTCATATATGACGGAGTTCTGAAGTAACAAACATTAAAAAAAAAAAAAAAAAAAAAAAAAAAAAAAAAAAAAAAAAATAAAAAACATACAACCGATTTGATAACCTCCTTTTTTTTTGAAGTCGGTTGAAAATAGGGAGTTTATTACGTATAGAGTCAAGTATTTTTTATTTACAAAAATATGCCAGAATAATACAACAATAATAATTTAACGTCTCGAGGTCCGAATTTCGGTCATTTTATACTTTCCATAGATTAAAACTTGCAATGTTTTATATATCTAGATGGGTTAAGCGAACGCTAACTTTTTCGTTTCTGAAAATGTATAATTTTTGAAATAATAAAAAAGTCAACAGTGGACCGTCTTGGAATTTATAATTAAAAAAATCATATTTGTAATAACATACTAGAAAACCGCGAAACAATATTCTTATGAATTTTTAATCTCTTCAAAAAACATGTCCGCCATTGCCTTTGGAATATTAACATGTATTACACATTTTTATTAGGGAGTTTCGAGTCTATGAACTGGCAACACACAAAGTCAATTACGGCAAATTCAAGATGGCGAACAAAAATAAGATTTTATTTTTGATATATTTTAATGCCCTATTTTATTTAAATTTATACAAGATAATGGTACATACCGATGATAGGCGACTTTTTCGTTGTTTTTGATCGACCTTGATAATTTCGGCACACTTTTATCACACAAACCGTCATTGTGAACAAAACAAATAAGCCTAGCAACTCGAGCGTATGCAATGAAAGCGGGAGTGATACTGAACACGGCGAAAGCATTTAGTGGCCAACAGTTGGACGCTATTTTTTTTGGCGCGTTTGCAGCGCGACACTCTATCTAGACATATAAATAATCTAAGCTAACCAGGTCGATTGAGATCGATGATCTGGCGACCGCTACAGCACACGAGCCAATACTTCTGGAGTTACTGACACCAAAGAAAATGAGAACTGAGGTGGATTTTAAACGATTAAGTAAACAAAGAGCCTCAATAAAAGGCCAAATAACATCATTCAAAAACTATTTAATTGCCTTTCAAAAGTTAGAGAAACATTCAGTTACTAAGTGTCAAATCAATGAATTGCAATTAAGATTAGCTAAATTAAAAACTGTTTTTAGTAATTATGACTCTGTACAAACCGAAATTGACAATATAGAAGAGAATTCAGAAGAACAAGTCAATATTAGAGAAGAAATTGAGCAACAATTTTTTGTACTCATAGCTCAAACTGAGGATATTCTTCAATCTTTTCAAATAAAAACTGAAACACGAAATAGATGGTTCCTCCTTGCAAGTATCATCATCAAATGATTACATCAAGTTACCAACTATAACCATAAAATCATTTAATGGTGATCATGATAAATGGTTAGAATTCAGAGATACATTTTTATCACTCATCCACAACAATCCATCTATAGACAGAATATCAAAATTTCATTATCTAAAGTCATGCTTCGAGGGCCCCGCTCTCAACATAGTTAAATCCATATCAATCTCTAATGAAGGTTTAACACTACTAGTTATACTGACTTAATAATATTAGAGAGAAATGATACTCTGACTTCTGATGATAACAATGATATATTTCTGTAAATTTAAGACTATATATACAAAAACTTAAAACTAGAAAAAATATGATAAACCAATAAAAACCTTAAAATTAAATCTGTGAACCAATTAAAATATGTACATTATTGACTTGCTGATTGGAAGTAAAAACATAAAAAATTATTATATTTACAAATTAGATCAGCGAATAATAAGGGCTACATTAATTTCTATTACCAATCATAACAGCTACATTATTGCGGGGAAAAGCGGAGAGCGCCTCTGGAGTTGCGGGGGGTTGCCGCGCATGCGCATTAGCGATCTCACGCTATGCGAACAAAACTCTCGCGCCAGCTGTTCCTGCGCACATTCGGCTGCGGCTCTCACCGCGGTAGGGCGCTAGCCGGATGTCTTGCTGTTTCATACGTACATCACGTCAAGTCTTGCTTCCTTTGAGTAGCTCTTTTCAGGGCTCGGAAAACAGCTCTTTTAGGAGCTACTCTATTCAATGTTTTGACGCGATGACGCTGCTACAAAGGTTATAGTATAGCCTGGGACCTCGTATGTGAGAGATATGATAACAAGCGCTTACTTATTAATCATCATCTTAATATTTTATTTTCACTCGAGCCTATTGTTAGAGAATCAGACAAATCTATTAGATATTTAATTGACACTGTTACAAAAAATTTGCGTGCCTTGGATTCCCTTGATGAACCTACTAATAAATGGGATACAATTATAATATATACGGTATCTGCAAAATTGGATGCCACCACAGCTAGAAATTGGCAGGAACATAGAAATGTTTTTCCAAATTCTCCAAGTTTGGAAGATATCTTTATCTTTCTTCGTAGTCGTGCCACTGTATTGGAAAATGTTCAAGCCAGTCGCACGCAGCACACATGAAGGTCTAGTTCTTCCCTTAAATCTAAATCTTTTTTAACTTCTGCTTCCAGTAATTCCGGGCTGCAGTGTAAGGCTTGTAACCAACACCATCGATTGTATGAGTGTGATAAATTCAAAGCCATGACAGTGGAACAACGAAATGCTAATGTATATCAATGGAAATTATGTGCAAACTGTCTTCGTAGTGGGCATCATGCTCATCAGTGCAATCTTGGTGGCTGTCGCACCTGTAAGAAAAAACATAACGTATTATTACATAATTCCATTAACAAACTTAATCACTCATCTTCATCTAGCTATAAAAATACTTCAACAACTACTACACCTGTTGTAACTGATGTTGTTAGTCCACCTTCTTCGAAGCAAGATTTTGATAAACCTAACTTACCTTCTGTCACCATGTCAGCTATGGCCTCCTGCCAGGTTCTTCTTTCTACTGCATTAGTAGAAGTTACCTGTAAAAACAATAAAGGGACAGTGCTTAGCGCTTTTGGATAGTGGAAGTCAGTCTTCTTTTATCAACCGACTTCAAAAAAAAGGAGGTTATCAATTCGGTTGTATTTTTTTTTTTTTTTTTTTTTTTTTTTTTTTTTTTTTTTTATGTTTGTTACTTCAGAACTCCGTCATAAATGAACCGAATTGGGAATTTCTTTTTGTATTTGGTAGGATATGCTTACAGATTGGTCCCATTTTTTTCAAATTATACTTTTGATGATGGGATTCTTGAGGAATTGAGAGAACTCCTCAAATGCTATAGGGATACATATAGAAATTTTGATATTTTCAGAAGGGTTTCAAGCATTTGCATTCAGAATTTATCATTTGGTGAAGTGGAACTGATGAGGAAGACCACAGACAGTCATAATATAGTAAGAATGTTAAGCAACTATTACTATGAGAAAATTTAAATTAAATAAATACTTATAAATGTGATGTTACCAGTAGATTCTTAAACCTTCCGGCTCCATCTACTATTAGTTCATGATCACACAAGGTATGTCCTGGAACACAGGCATGGGACAACGTAAACTAGTCGTGTTTGGGTTTAATGGAATTGTCTTGAAGTGTACTTTGGCTGTAACTCATTTTTCAACCGAAGTTTTAATTGGTAACGTTCGCCTATCTGTCTATATCGTAGCTCCCGAATCATTTTACCGATTTTAATGCGGAATTTTCTGCGTTGAAGCAGATGGGATGATTATGATGCCAATTGTTTTACAAGTTTAACAATATATATGTGTATTTGTCTGTAACATCGTAGCTCGCTAAAGGCTGGACCGATTTTGATGCGGATTCTGTATGGAAGCAGATGGGATCAAGATGCCATTGTTTCATTATGTGTTGGTAAACAAATTATAAATGACGACTATTCTTTCTGCGAAGATATTGGTAAACGAGCTGTTATGTCATCAATCATTTGGTGGAAATAACTTTTCTTTAGTGATATTTTTCAGCTTCCTCCTCTAAAAGGTCATTGGTGTTTCAATTTGTGGAATCAGTTTTCTTTTTGTGAATTGACATTAAATATGCGTTGAAGTGTGTAAGCTATTCTTATCCAAGTATTATAGTTGTACACGCTCCTTTTAAATGCTAACATAGCAATAACCTAACGCTAAGTAATTTTCCATTGTATTTTTGATTAAACTAGTTTTGTACAAAGAGGTTGTGTTTTTCTAAAATCCTCTCTCAACCCCCAACATCACATGGCGACCCTGCCTAAGGGCTCTGCCAAGGGGGCCCGTGTAAATAAATGTATATTGTGAGAAATAAAAAAAAATACCTAGTTACAAAAAAAAAAAATATTAATAATGTGTCGCTCAAAAATTGAGAAAGAAGAGGTCTTTATAAACCAAAATGCTGCTGGGGGTAAAAATGAAGAAACCCTAAAAAACATTCAAGGACATCTGGATAACTTGAACATAGTCGTCTATGTCGCACTTTCTATATTAGTTCTATTATTAATATTTTACATAAGGAAATTCTACGAAAGATTGCATCGCCACTGGATAAGTGAGGAAATGCAGGCGCATGTTATGCAAAGGATCAGGAGCTCTCTAAGAAGAAGACCGGTGGAGGAACGGGAAAATTCTGGTGAGCGAGCATTATAAATCATTATAATAAAGTGAAGTGATAGTGCAATAAATAAATATTATAATAATAAGTGCGAAAAAAAAAAAAAACTATCAAGTTATATTATAAGTATTATGACCTAATATCAAATTACATTACTTGAAAAGTAAATAATGTTAAAACTGCGCGTGGTTCCGTTCGCGACGAATTTGACACCTTGTGTCAGCAATGAACTTTGGTCTCTCGGTGATATTATGTATTTCTAGGTAAAGTTGCGCAATAATTTTACTAATATTTTATGTTTTAATTTCATTTATTTTAGAGTTAAGATATAAAGGAATATGCCGTACCCATATTATTTTACTAACGCAATTAAGTTTTTTTTTATAAAAGCTATAAATTTAATATGAATTAAATTCTTTTACTGCTTTAGAAAATAAAATATATATATTTAAATATGATGTAGGTATGGCATTATGATAGATACCTTAATAGATTATTATAATCAGTTATTAGAAATAAGAAAATATTTAATCAAAAAGGGACAAACTAGGTATACAGGCAAGACTATTGAGACAAAGTTATCGGAGACAAATTATATTTTCTGTAAATGTAAGGAGGTTTTTTCAGCCCTAGAAATAAGTAAAGATAGTGACATTTTAGCGTTGGCTATTGAAACTTTTCAGAATATAAAAAAGGTTTTCGACGAAATTAATAATTTATGTATTTTACCTAAAATTAATTTAGATAAAATGGAATTTAATCTAAAGGAGGCTTGTAGCTTGATTCCTATTATGGATGGTACAGAGGCGACTACGAGGCGCATGGTAGACTCCATCGAGATGTACGCCGATATGCTCGATGAAAAAGGTAAAGTATTGTTAATTACTTTTATTTTAAAAAGCAGACTTTCCATTAATGCAAAATTACGAATCTCGCAGTCTTACAAAAACATACAAGAGTTGATTGCTGATTTGAAACAACACCTTTTACCTCAAAAATCATATATAGCGTTACAAACGAAACTGCAAAATACCAAACAAGGATCTAAATCCATTGACGAATACGCATCAGAAATAGAAAAATTATTCTCTGATTTAACTATATGTCAATCACAAGGAGATTCGAACGCACTAGCTATTCTAAAACCCTTGAATGAAAAATTTGCCGTAAAACGTTTTTCAGATGGATTACGCAACCCTAGATTAAGTACGATTATTACTGCACGTAACTACAATAGCTTGAAGAATGCCATCCAAGCTGCTAAAGATGAGGAAACAGTATCTCAGACATTCACAGGTGATATACAAACTTTTAACCATAACAGAGAAAATTATGCCAAGCGTCCTCAGAAGAATCAATACTATAGGAGTAATTTTTCTAAAAATAATAGGCAATTTTCATCAAATTCGGTTCGAGGACAATTTCCTCGCTATACTCAAGGAAATCTTAAAAATTACAACAGAAATTATCCTTCAACAACATCTTATAGAGGTCAAGTTTCTTATCGAGGAAGAAATATTAGAAGCGCACATAATATTAGATATCGAGGCTATACCCGTAACCACTCTCGAAACATATATTTAACAAACCAATCGAATGAATCAAATAATGACAATCCAACAGTAAATGAAAATAAAAATCATCAAAATCAGTTTTTTCGTTCTTAAACAGATATTATTATTTAACGGCAATGCAAAATTCATAACTTGCTATATAAATAACATAAAATATCATTGGCTTATTGATACAGGTGCCACATTATCAGTTATTAAAAGAGAAATGTTACCAAATAAAATTGTTGTTAATAGGGATGAAACGATAATTAATGGAATAGGCGGACAAAGACGGTCTGAAGGTTCAGTAAACTTAAATTTGAGAATATGCAATGAAGTTTTCCATCATAATTTTCTTATATTCGATTCATTGCCATTAAAAGCAGACGGAATTTTAGGATTAGATTTTCTAAATAGGTACCAGGCAGAAATAAATTTAAGCACAAATATTTTAACATTAAATAAGGATGGACAAAAATATTTACTAAACTTTATTGAAGATGACGAGAGATTAAACAATAGCCTATATATTCCACCGCGTTCTGAATCAATTCATTACATTTACGTTAATGAAAGCGTGAATGATGAGGTGATTGTATGTGGGAAAGAGTTGATGAAAGATGTACTTTTAGCAAACTCTATAGCTAAGGTAAGAAATAATAGGATACCCATAAAAATTCTTAATGTTAGTGAAAAAGAAATACATCTTAATTCTTTTGTGCCTGAATTGCAATATTTGAAAGACTATAATATTTGCACATTTGATAAAAGGAATGCAGATTTTAATAGAGTACAGAAATTATTAAGTGAACTTAATTTAAGTCATTTGAATGAAGAAGAGAAAAAGTCTATTGAATCGATTTGTATGAAATATTCTGATGTATTTTATGTAAGTGGGGATAAATTATCTACAACGAACAATTATCAACAATCTATACCTGTAAAACCAAATTCAACTCCTGTTTATGTGAAACCATACAGACTACCGCAATCTTTAAAACCAGAAGTAGCTAAACAAATTAACAAAATGTTAGAAGATGATATTATTGAAAAATCAAATAGTGAATGGTCTAGTCCAATTTTATTAGTACCAAAGAAAAATAAAGAAAGTGAGGTAAAGAAATGGCGTTTAGTTGTAGATTACAGAAAATTAAACGAAACAATTTGTGAAGACAAATTCCCTTTACCCAATATTACTGAAATTTTAGATTCTTTATCTGGTGCAATTTATTTCAGTCATTTAGATCTTCACCAAGGATATTATCAAGTTAGCTTAGATCCAAATAGCCGTAAAATAACAGCTTTTACAACGAGTACGGGACAGTATCAGATGAAGCGTTTGCCTATGGGGTTAAAAATAAGTCCTAGTGCTTTTAGCCGTATGATGTCTGTAGCTATGTCAGGATTAGCTTATGAAAAATGTTTCGTGTATTTAGACGATCTTATTGTTTTCGGTAGAAATCTTAGTATGCATAATGAAAATCTTATTAATGTAATGGAACGATTAAGAAAAGTAAATTTGAAACTAAACCCACAAAAATGTCAGTTTTTAAAGAAAGAAATTTTATATTTAGGTCATGTAGTATCAGAAAAAGGAGTATCACCAGATCCAGAAAAGATTAATGTTTTAAAAAATTACCCTATTCCCAAAAATTCCATTGAAGTTAAACGTTTTGTAGCATTTTGTAACTATTATCGTAAATTTATTAAATCGTTTGCACATATAACCCTACCTTTAAATAAATTATGTAGGAAAAATGAACCTTTCATTTGGACAGACGAATGTCAAGAAGCTTTTGAATTTCTAAAAAATGCTTTAATGTCACCTCCTGTACTGCAATATCCTGATTTTTCTGAAAATAATGAGTTCATAATTCAGACAGATGCTTCAGGAACAGCTATTGCTGCAGTTTTATGTAATAAAGATTTAAGACCAATTGCTTATACAAGTAGGCCATTAAATAAAGCAGAGAAAAATTATCCTACAATTCAAAAAGAGCTACTAGCAATAGTTTGGTCAGTTAAATATTTTAGACCGTATGTTTATGGAAGACAATTTACTATTATGACCGATCACAAACCATTAGTTTATCTTTTTGGAATGAAAGATCCATCTAGAAGATTGCTTAAATTTCGGTTAACGTTAGAAGAATATAACTTCAAAGTAATTTATATAAAAGGTAAAAACAATTCGGTAGCTGATGCTTTATCAAGAGTTAGTATTACTTCTGATGAATTAAAGAACATGAATGAGCAAGTTATAGCTGTAATGACAAGAGCTCAAAAGAGAAGAATGGATGAGTTGACTGAGAATGAGAGAACAAATGACAAATCGGATCTTAGTACATCTACTGACGATTGGCCTGATCAACCAAGAATTGTAGATATATTAAGAAAACCGTTTGATTCTGTAGAAATGAGTTTTATTGAGAAAAATGCATTAAATAAAATGAGAAAGGTTGGATTAATTACAAAGGAAATTGAGTGTTTCGCTTTTGTATCAAGTAAAAAGATGATTTATATTAATCTTGATTTCAAGTCACATTTCTCGCGAGCCGAATTTGTGCAGAAATTAGGTTTATTTTGTAAAAAGATACGTATCGATGAGATTTATATAGTTAAGGACGATGAAAATGCAGATTTTATAAAGAGTTTGTGTGATGAGATAAAAACTTTTGAAAACTGGTCCGGACCACGAATATGTATTTTAAGAGGAATACAAAGAATATGTGATGATAGGGAAAAGACAATTATTTTGAATGACTTTCATTTACTGCCTTCTAGTGGTCACGCTGGAGTACGCAGAATGGTAAATACAATCAAAAAACGATACTTTTGGCCAGGTATCGATAAGGACGTCCAAGAATATGTAAAGAAATGTACGACATGTCAAAAATGTAAATATTTTCGTTATATAAAGGAACCTATGGAGATAACTTCAACGGCTTCCTCAGCTTTTGATAAAATATTTTTAGATTTAGTAGGTCCATTAGATAGGGATATAGACGATAATTATTATATTTTGACTATACAGTGTGAACTTACTAAATATGTTCAAGCTATTCCGCTTAAAAACAAACGAACAGTATCTGTTGCCGATGCATTTGTAAGACACTTTATTTTAAGATTTGGCATTCCAAGGACAATAGCCACTGATCGAGGAACAGAATTCATATCGGACACTATGGACCAGGTTTGTAATATTCTTAATATTGGAAAATTATCTTCAACAGCCTACCACCATCAGTCAATTGGTGCTCTAGAAAATGCGCATAAAACATTGGGCTCATTCTTAAGAATTCAATGTGGAGAACACACTGAAAGTTGGAGTTATTGGTTGCCATTTTGGTGTTTTAGTTTTAATAATACAGTTCATTCCGAAACGAATTACACTCCTTATGAATTGGTCTTTGGTAAACTTTGTCGTATACCTAGTTCAATTAGTGATAAGGTAGAACCATTGTATAATGTAGACAGTTATCCATTACAATTAAAATATAGGCTACAATTAGCTCAAGCAGAGGCGAAAAGAAACCTTTTGTCCAAAAAACATAAAAGAAAAGAATTGTACGATATATCAAGCAACTCAGTTACATATTGTAAAGACGATTTAATATTATTAAAAAATGAAACAAGTCGTAAATTAGATTCGCTGTACGATGGTCCCTATAAAGTAATAGAAGACTTATGATGTAATGTTAGAATAAATAAAAATAATAAGATAGAATTAGTTCATAAGAATAGGACGAAACCTTATTACGATTAAATATCTAAATGCGTAAATGTATGTTGTTAACAAAGATTCCTTTGTTTTTTTTTAATATAATATTATCTTTTAATATTTTTTTTTTAAAAAAAAATATATTTAATTTTAAACTTTGCTATACATGTACAAAAAAAAAAAAATTAATTGTAATTAAGTATAAATTTTTTTTTTTTTCTCTCGCCCTCGGAAGGTGAAGTGTGTAAGCTATTCTTATCCAAGTATTATAGTTGTACACGCTCCTTTTAAATGCTAACATAGCAATAACCTAACGCTAAGTAATTTTCCATTGTATTTTTGATTAAACTAGTTTTGTACAAAGAGGTTGTGTTTTTCTAAAATCCTCTCTCAACCCCCAACATCACAGCGTCAACGCATTTCTTGATGTATTAAACAGTATACAGGTAGGAGATGTAGCAGGAGCTCAGCTAGAATTGTTGTGCGAGCGACGGCACGTCACTCCTTTCATTGGTGATTTTGCAGGTAGAGTCGCGGTTTGTATATATATATATATATGTTCGTATATTTTGTATGTTACCTCTTATATTAATCTGAGCCGACACCGTTCATAAATTATAAGGTTATACCTCGAGAAAGCCGTAATTGATATAAGTAAAAAAAATATGAGATGGCAAATATATGTTGCGTTGAGCCGTTCATGTAGTATGTCTATATTGATCTAGGTATCTGGTGTTACAAGTTTGACATGTAATATCTACGAGTATATGTCTGACTGTGATATCGTAGCTGTCAAATGACTTGAACGATTGGTATGCGGAGCAAACTGCTGACGGGCATGTGGTTATTAAGTACTGATGGAAGTGCAAAACACATTCAAGGGTCGCTTAGAACTGGTTCAATAATGGTAGGGGTAGTACGAGAACACTTCGATATATAATATCTACGATTATATGTCTGACGAGGAACTGGCGAGTAAAGAGAAATTAGGCTCTATATTTGTCATTGTTGTATTATTTCGTGAAAAAAAAATCAAGTGTATCTGTATAATGTAGGAGGCTCCAGGATCCTAGAGAGCAAATTGCTAACGGGCCTGTGGTTACTAAGTACTGATGAACGTGCGAAATATATTTCAGGGCCGCTTAGAACTGTTTCAATGATAGTAGTTGTAGCACGTGGAAACTTTGTGTTAACGCCCTCATGAGTTTCTTAACCATAATCAAGATTGCTTGAGAAATTCTATTTGAGATTATTCGAGATATCCCGAGAAGTTATAGCTCACATCCGCACATATTAGTACGAGTTATATACTTGATTTCTCAAAACCACACAGAATAGACGTAAATTTATCTAGGCCTAGATGAAGCGTTTGCTAAAAATGGACCATCTGAAAATTTGGTAAAAACTTTATTATAATCCAACGCGAGTAAATATGAGCCAGGATAAAGAAGATGTGATACGACAGGATATTAAGGCTAAGAAAATTGAGAAAAGGTTTAACAGTATATATGTGTATTTGTCGGTAACATAGCAGCTCTCGAAAGACTGGGCCGATTTTAATGCAGATTCTGCTCCAAATATAGTATGACCTGGTGTTACAAGATTGACATGTATTATCTATGAGTATATGTCTGACTATGATATCGTAGCTGCCAAACGACTTGATCGTTCGGTATGCGGACTATTCTATTCGATACGAAAAAAAACTAATAAAATCGCAATGTTCCGGTGTTATAAATATCTGCCTCAAAAATTAATATGAATTGGGTCAATAAGTTTGAATCAAAATTAGGCTCGCATATACTTTATAATCAGGATTAAAACATAGATTACTTTCTTTCTCGGGTAGATAAGACTTTCGTCTTAATAACGCACCTGCACATAAGTATGTAGTAATGGAAAATGGGTTTGGCTAGGAAAGATAAATTAAGCTCTGTCTTTGTCATTAGCAAAATGTCACACAGATTTTTAACGTGATATGGCAAATCATTAATATAAATCTAGAATAATAAAAATGGACACTTTTTAAGAAAGATCCAGAATATTTTTAATAATAACAAGATTAGAATAAAATTATCATTATTATCTCTTTTACTTATATATCAGCGTTGTGCATTATATTTCATCTTGGCTATCGGAAGAAAGATTCCTTAGTCTTGTCATTTCTGTTAATGATCTGTCATCGTGCGGTCTATTTAATAATTTATTAGCGTCCAAATCTGACAATACAACGCCTTCTAAACTTCTGACACGGCTCAGCGCAACATATATTTGCCCTTTAGCAAAATTTTTTTTACCTAGATCAATTACGGCTTTATCGAGGGTGGTACCTTGTAATTTATGAACAGTGACGGCCCAACTTAATATAAGAGGCAACATACGACGCTCTACATCACTGTAACCCCTTGCCGCCTGAAAAGTAGTACTTGATGGAGGAATTGGAATGCAACCATCACTATCTTTCAATCTTAGATCAACACTTTCGTCATCAAATTTTATATACACAGCTTCAGGTAACTCTCCGTCTTCGAGTTGATCTCTTCTTAGAGCAGGCCATTTAATTCTTTTGATTATGCCCATAGCGCCATTCACCAGACCTTCAGAGACAGAAATATTGCGTCTCAACATAACTCGGGATTCTACGCTAATTTTTAAAGATGATAGAAAACCACCAGTTTTATTGACGTCCTTGGGAATTACACTATCGGGTGGTTTTCTGCCGTACGTAGAAACTTCGCGAGATTCGTCCACAGCTTTAATTTTATAAACACGGTGCGATTTTGCAGTTTTCTTGTTCATTTTTTCATTGTAAATGTCAACTTGCCTAATCGTGGGAAAAATACGAACTGCGACTCCATCTGTAAAATCACCAATTAAAGGCACGTGTCGTCGCTCGCATAACAATTCTAGCTGAGCCGTCGTCAGTTCCCCTACCCGTAAACTGTTCAATATATCTATAAATGCGTTGTCATGGCGTTGACGCATATTTAATGTCAGTTCACAAATAGAAAATAGATGCCACAAATTGACTTCCGCTAAGAAGCAAGAGGGCTGCATAAAACACCAATGACCTTTCACAGGAGGAAGCTGAAAAATATCACCAAAGAGCAAAATGTTAATTCCACCGAATAATTTGTTGTTATTTTTGAACTCTTGTAGTCTTAAATGAATTATCCTGAGATTTTCATATGATACCATGGAAATTTCATCAATAATAAGCCAATTTATATGTCGCCATTTACGTCTTTCATTTTCAAGTCTTTGTCCCGTAATTTTTTTGTATGTCATAGTATTTCCTTTCTCAATCGGAAGTAAGAAAATATTATGTAGTGTTTTGCCAAATATCTGACGAGCTGCAACCCCTGTTAATGACCCTACGTCTACAAAGTAAGGTTTCATCAGTGCATCTACTGTCGGGGCGTAACAACGTCTTATATGCTCTACGACCAATTTCAACAAAAAAGATTTTCCACTACCAGCACCACCTGTAATAAAAAGTAGTAATTGACTTTCTTCTCTATTTAAATCTTTTTCTATAGTAGTTGAAACTTTTTGAAATAAATCCCTCTGTTGGATATTTAACTGTCGAACGCACTCTAGGAACAAGTCGTTTGGCATAACGGCTCGTTCTCCAATGTCTTCGCAGAAGGAATCGTCGTCATTTACAATTTTTTCACCTGCACATAATATGGGGGCGTAATCGTCAGGGGTTTCCCGCGCAGCATTAAGCGCTGTAACTTGAGCAAGAGCCTGTTGAATAATTTGTTCAGCATGAGCAAATTGTTCAGCACTGACGTTACCTTGCAACGGACGAAAGTCTCTTTGGCGTCTTATAAAACAGTTTTCAGCAGTTTCATTGTCTAATAATAACTCGCTTTCGTTTTGAAATGGTATGTGGCATACTATTAAGCTGTAATAGTATGCTTCCTTGTCACTATTAATTGTATAGTAACGTGTACGTAATACTGCCGGCTTATTTCGTAAACGCATTCTTGTATTGTCCTGCAATGTAATATACCTCACAGGCGTAGTATCTTCATCTCTTAGTTCCGCATCACCATCGTCCTCTGTCCACCTGGTATTAAAATAGTTTCAAAACGGACGGCAAATTCAGCAAGGCTTAATTCCGCTAGTTCATTTGGACGTAACACATAACGATCAAATATATTATTGAAAATACTAGTTTCATCCCTGTCGAACCTTAGAAGTCTGTAACGTTCCTCTGGCCTGCAAATATTGATAAAAACGCTTTTTCTTGATGACATTTTTAATGGAAGATGGCATAATCTGTAGGCGCATTCTGGTGCACTCACCAAACGTTGATTTAAGATAACCATTGATACTGAAAATAGTTGTTGCCAAACATCACCACCACTTCTCTTAGCCTTCGAAATAGCGTCTCGTATAACATCACCTGTATCATGTGGCTCACATTTACTTGCATATTTTGCAACATAGTACGCTACAGCGGTGACACTACCACATGGTTGTACGTCAATATTACCCTCCCACAAACGTAAAAGAACTGCATTATAATTGTTTACCATGCTTTCTTCTGAAGTTCTCTTCAACACACAGAATCGTCCATTGTTAGCAAGTGTTTCATCTGGCCCTAGGCAAATAGTATTATCAGTAGCTGATTTTGGAAATCCAAAGCGACAACCCTCTTAGCCTTTGTTTGTTTTTGCTTTGTTGGCGATTTTTTTTACAAGTCGAAGTGTGTTTATGAATCTGCAAATCCTTGACTAATTTAAGTAATTCAGGATCATTAGGAGCATGAAACTACCCTTTCAATTACGTCTATTCCCTGTGGTGTTGAGAAATCTGGAACATTACAACACCATACTAACATGTGCAAGTGTGGGCTGCCACGATTCTGAAACTCCACTCGGTACCAAAAATCTTCAATAGGACCTCCCAAGCAATCTTGATTATGTTTTAAGAATCGCATGAGAGCGTTAACGCGAAGTGTGAACTGTCGTGCTACCACCACTGCATATCGTTGAACTAGTTCTAAGCGGTCCAGAAACGTCAGAAGTTTGGCATCATCGACATCACGTCCATCAGCGATTAGTAACGCTTTTATCATATCAGGCCAGTTCAGATCATTACAGGAAAATGTTAAAAACCACGTTGGAGGCCCTAATGTTCTAACCATTGCAATAAGTTCAGAGCATGATTTCTGCCAATATGATACTGATCCTCTTATATTTCTCATAGTCAGATGAACATTGTCCACAATTCCAAGAGGTGTGTGCTCTCCATGTCCTTGCCGCATCCTACATGATACAGATACACTTGATTTTGTACGGAAATATTCGACTATAGATAGAGCGTAAAATAAATATTCATTCCTATTAAACCTTTTGTCATCACACATAATTCTATTTTGGAAATAATCAAGGGGCGTTACTGGATTTTCTCTTTCCTCGCCAAAACCATTTTTACCATCCGGGAAAAGAAAATACCAACATAATTCTTCCATACGGCTTTCACGTTCCACATGCAAGGGCGGTGCAGTTTTCCTTGATATGGCGGCCAACCTTATTGTATTGGAACTATTAATATTAACAATATTTTCTAAATTTGGTATATTATCGTCAACATCTCGCAGCATACTAGTGGATTCTATACAAATGGTCATGGAATTTTGTGCTGGTAGCGTCGATTGATTATCTGATTTTTCGGATGATCCTGGTGGATTCTTTCTTTGGAAAGACTTAATGATTTGTGTAAATAAATTGCTTTTAGGTGTATATGTCGGACTCTCTATACATGCTGTTACCGAACTATCCAATACGGGCCTAAATGTTTGTATTTGATGGTCGAGACTGATAATTATTGCTGTTAGAGAAAATACATTAAGATCATCACGAAGATTGCCATCTGATATTTTATTTGGTGAAATAAATAAATTGCGCCGCAAAACAGTATGCAAATCATGCAAATTATTAAAGCGAATACAACAAGCGGCACCATTTCTTGGAGCTGGAGCTCCCTTGGGACCACGTGCATGAGAGTCAAACAACCAGTACGTTTGATCGTCAGTCAAAGTACTACAGTGTACTGCTACCGAGATAGAGTTTGCTGTAAGGATCCCATTCAAATGCTCTCTGAAAAAACTACTTAGAGCATTTTTTAAGTTAGGAAAGCCATCTGAACTATTATCATTATCAATATGACCGTTGTTATTAGTTTCTTCAAGAACTGAAATATCTGCGTTTTGTCTATTGTAAATTAGTCTTGACTTCAGATCTCTCAATGCGAGGTAGTCAGTATTAATTTCACCGGGTGCAGGACTATTTCTGGCAGCAATACATTCATTGTAATATTTATCCCCAATGATTAAAATATAATCGATGTCACTCCTGGCCCACGTATTTGGTTCTAATATACTGAATGCTACACAAGCAACAGCCGCCATTCCTGTGCATTGCTTACCTCGAGATGAGCTGAATCTTAAGTCACCTTGGTGAAATGACCCACGTAAAATCGTCATGTCCTTATTTAAAATGACGTAATGGTTTGAGGGATCTTCTGCGGCAACAACAAACTCGTCTGGTTGGTGATGATACTCTTTGATCTCATGATTATTAGATATTTGGACCAACGGTGTAATATTTTCATTACTTTTAAAATATGCTTTAACGTCTTTGTATAGGTGGTTATTGGAAATCAACCAAGTCAGAGCTGTATTTAATTTACGCATATCTACAATAAATTCCTTAGACGATAAAATATTGTCTAAATTCTCCACAACCAGAACTAAACCAGCTTGCTGTGGCGTCAATGGCAACTGTTCAGCTATTTCTATGACATCCTTGGCAAATAAAATGACCTGTCCCTTACACCAATTTTGACTAAAGCGGTTATTAAGTTTTACAATTTTCAAAAACGGAATAATACGACTCAAAAACCTTTCCTCAAAATACGATAAATTAGCTAGTTCAGGTGGAATTTCTGCGGGCATCATTTTGTTCCAATATGCAGTTGGGGGAATTTTCTTTTTCTTTATGCTATTGTTACATCGGGAGCACGTAATTATTTTCCCTATCAGTTCTTCGGGTAACAGTGTTCTATAAAAATCTGCTTGTAAATTAAAACGTTGTTGTGGATAAATCGTTTTTTTACAAACAGCGCATGAAACATCGGCGAAAACATTAATTGCTGTTTGGAATGATTGTGTTCACTGGTTATTTGCCTACGAACATAACTGGCTTCTTTCATAACGTTAAGTCGAACCGAACGAGCTTCGGGTGTTTCGTCCGATAAGCGATCGTGGATCAACGCTAAACGGTGGGCACGTTGCTCATCTGTCTCATTTGATAGTCTCTTGTAAATCAAGTTGAGACGATGGGCTCGTTGGTCTTCCGTCTCATTTGAAAGACGTCCGTGGATCAAACTGAGACGGTGAACACGTTGTTCTTCCGTCTCATTTGATAAACGTTCGTATATCAAACTGAGACGGTGGGCACGTTGCTCTTCCGACTCATTTGATAGACGCTCTTGAATCAAAGTCAGACGGTGGGCACGTTGCTCTTCCGACTCATTTGATAGACGATCTTGAATCAAACTGAGACGGTGGGCACGTTGCTCTTTCGTCTCATTTGATAAACACTTGTGTATCAAACTTAAACGGTGTGCATGTTTTTCCATTTTTTCGTTTTTTAATTTTTTTTTACTGTAAGCCCGCATTTTCGAAAGCCTGTTTTCACGCAATTCACTAGTCTCTTTTGAAATTGATTCGGAAGTAGATTTCTTACTTTGAGATAAACGTTTCTCTCTTTCTTTATTTGTTTCATTTAAACGGCGCTTCCTCATAGAGACCGCGTGTTTAGTAGGTCTTCCCATGTTGTCTTAGATAGAATTATTACGGAATGCAAAATTAAAAAAAGCAAGAAATAATTATTTTTTAACAAAAAATAGAACCGACTTCAAGCAAGCAACGCTGAAAGAAAGGGAAAAATAATTAAGATAACTACTTAAAATTAAATCGATTATAGCACAAATATATATGAATATTTTTTTTGGAGTCGGTGCCAGCCATGAAATATTTACAATTTTTATGTGACAAAATAATTACAAATAATTGCTATACAATAGAGATGAATGAAACAAAGACCATAAGCGATATAGAATAAATTTACAAACCTAATATAATTTAAGGACAATTAAACCTAAAATAAACCTTAATGAATCCTAAAATAAACCTAAATTTATCCTAAAACGAACCTTAATTAACCCTAAATTAAATCCGAAATAAACCTAAATAACTACAATCCACATCTACAACCAAATATCAAGAAACCGCTATCGAACACGATTAAAGAACTAATTGCATTAAAGTGCATGGAAAATTTAAATATTAGACACAACCGTCAACGACGTCTGCCCTCACGCGTCTGCCCGCATTCGGGTCGCACACTTAAGCTTCTCCCCTCCTGTACCAGCTAATCACAAAATCGAATTTTAAATACAGTTCGATTTTGAAATTCTTTGCAGTCAACGTCAAATTTTATTAAACTACGTAATTGACACATATACTCCCTCTTTATACGTTCGCTTACATTTACTTCGTTAGCCTTCGCTGGCACCGACTCCAAAAAAAATATTCATATATATTTGTGCTATAATCGATTTAATTTTAAGTAGTTATCTTAATTATTTTTCCCTTTTTTTCAGCGTTGCTTGCTTGAAGTCGGTTCTATTTTTTGTTAAAAAATAATTATAAGTGAGTCGGCTAAAAGATAGTTAGGTGATTCTGCAGTTAGTTGTATTCCAAGTTTTATCTCTGGCCTTAATTCCTTTCAAATAAAGAAAAGTTGTAGTCTTCTAGTCAATTCATTACATAAGAATTTTAAAGCAAATATTAATTGTTTTGTTGTACCTTGCATTACAGATCTTCTTCCTAACATCGAGATACAATCTGATCTCGGAATTCCACCATCACTCAATCTGGCTGATCCTAATTTTTGTTATCCCTGGGAGTTTGACCTTCTTTTGGGAGCAGACATATTTTGGGATATCATGGAACCAGGAAAAATAAACTTGGGAAAAAACAAACCAATTCTTCAGGATTCCCTTTTAGGCTGGTTAGTATGTGGTCCAATAGATAGCAATGTCTACCATAATTGTACCAAACATCAATTTCTAATTTGTAGTTTTAGTCAAGAAATTAGGGATATTCTCTCTAAATTTTGGGAGGTAGAAGAATTACCTTCTACATCTAAAGTTTTATCCATGGATAATCAAACCTGTGAAGAAATATTTACAAATACTACTGTACGTCTTCCAAATGGACAATTTTGTGTTGACATTCTTCTTAAAGAATCTCAGACAAATTTAGGAGATTCTTTCCATCTTGCACAAGGTAGGTTTCTGAGCCTAGAAAGAAACCTAAACAAAAGTCCTTTTCTTAAACAACAATATGCAGAATTCATTAAGGAATATGAATTTCTAGAACATCTTACTGAAAACGAGAGCACCTACCTTTGGAAATTACTTACCCCATCATGCCGTTCTTAGAGAGAGTAGTTTTCGATTCCTCTGCTAAAACTACAACAGGCAAATCCTTCAATGATATTCAATATATTGGACCAATTGTTCAAGATGATTTGTTTTCTATACTTCTTAGATTTCGCCAACATCTATTTGTTTTCTCTGCAGACATTGAAATAATGTATTGCTGCATACAAGTTAATCCTGCGGAAAGACATCTTCAACTTATACTTTGGCGGGAAAATGTAGAGGAACCACTGAGATGCCTTCAATTGAATACTGTCACTTATGGGACAGCTTCTGCCCCCTTCCTGGCAACGAGATGTTTAAAACAATTAGCTGATGAATGTAAGGACCCTAATGTATCAAGAGTTATTAAACACGATTTTTATGTAGACGATGTACTTACAGGTTCTCAAAGCATTCAAGAATTAAAAAACATTTGCCACAACCTCACCAGTTATCTGAAAACAGCATCATTTCCTCTTAGAAAGTTTAGAACAAATACTCCATCGATTTTCGAGCACGATGAAATCATAAATGATTCAAAGGATTTACAACTGTGTAAGGAAACAAACACATTAGGTTTAAAATGGCAACCTTCTATTGATACTCTACAGTTTCCTGTCAAGGTTGAGTTAGACAAAACCATTTACTAAAAGGATCATCCTCTCCACATCTGCAAAAATATTTGATCCATTACGTCTTCTTAGTTTGACTACCATCATACCTAAAATGATTTTACAAAAACTCTGGCTTACAAAACTAGACTGGGATGATCCTGTTCTCCAAGATATTTCTAAGGAATGGAATAAATTTGTTACAAGTCTGCAACACCTAAGTTCTTTAGAAATACCTCGATATGCCCTTGCAAGGAACCTGTGGTAGTTCAATTACATACATTTTCTGGTGTCTCTCAAAATGCTATGCTGCTTGTGTTTATATACGTACTATTGATTCATCAGGTGCGTGTTCCATCCATCTTCTTTGTGCTAAAACTAAGGTAGCTAGTCTCAAACCAGTCGCAATTCCAAGATTAGAATTGAATGGAGCACTGTTAGCTGCTCGGCTCAGCGACAAGGTCTCTAAATCTCTTCGTTTGTCTATTGATCTTCATGACCACTGGACCGATTCTTCTGTAGTGTTAGGCTGGATTGCTTCTAATCCATCTAATCACAAAGCCTATGTCGCAAATAGGGTACGTGAAATCCAAGAACTTACCTCTGTCACTAATTGGAGACATATCCCAGGCAATGAGAATCCAGCTGATCTCGCTCCTCGTGGAGTAAGTCCACAAAGGATTCATAGTGAAGACCTTTGGTGGAATGGACCTTCCTTTCTTAAAGGGGATCATCTTGGCCTTCTCTTAATACTAGCATATCCCTCCTGGCACGTCCTGAAACAAAGCAACTTAAAACTAAAATTAATAATGAATTAATAGAACTTGATCGATTTTTAAAATTTTTAAAATTACAAAGAACCATAGCTTTTGTCTTAAGATTCATAGATAATACAAAAAATATTAATTCTAAACTTACCGGTAGCTTTTCTCTGATCTCAATACTTCACTGTCTGTTCTTGTTAAGCAGTCACAGATAGAATCTTTCTACTCTGAAATTAAATTATTAAAGCTTGAAAGAAACTTACATTTAAAATCTTCTTCTCATCGCTAGCTCCTTTTCTTGATGAAGCAGGAACACTTAGGGTAGGTGGCCGTATACAGCAATCTTCTTTAAATTGGAATCAAAAGCATCCCATCGTTTTACATCATAAACATCTCTTACAAAATTACTATTTATTCATGAACACATAAAACTATTGCACTGTGGCCCTCAATTATTACTCTACTCCATAAAAGATAGATTCTGGCCTACACGAGGCAGAATACTTGCACGAAGCACAACACTTAGTTGTGTATGTTATCGACGTCTTAATGCTAAACCTATCAACACTATCATGGGAAATCTACCTACGGAACGTGTCTCACCAAAATATCCGTATGAAGTCTGTGGTACTGATTTTTCAGGTCCGTTCTACATCAATGATCGCAAGAGCCGAGGATGCAAAATCACAAAATGTTACCTTTGCATATTCTCTACAAAGGCCGTTCACCTTGAAGTTGCAAGTGATCTTAGTAAGGATATATTTTTACAATGTATAAAGCGCTTTGTGAGTCGGAGAAAACTCCCTCGTCAAATATTCTGTGACAATGGTCTCATCTTTGTGAGTGCTAGTAATGAAATAGCTAAATTCTTAAAGGATAATTCGGATGATTTAGTTACTTGTATTGCTAGTGAAGGTATCAATTTCGTCTTTTCACCGGCGTGCGCCCCGAATTTCGGAGGCTTGTGGGAGGCAGGCGTGAAAGCAGCTAAATTTCACGCAAAACGCGTGCTTGGCGATACATCTTACCTTCGAAGAATTAAGTACAACATTTGCTCACATCGAAGCCATACTCAATTCCCGGCCTTTAACCGCCCTCTCGTCGGATCCTAACGATCTACAACCATCTTGTTCACGAACGAGTGAGTAGAGTCGCTGATCTCCTTACGCAAAGGGCATCATAGGTAGATCTTTAAACAAATTATCCCCACTTCTTCCTCCTGCCGATAACATCAACGAAACTTCAAATCCTCGAGAGCTGTCTGGAAACAAGCCAGCTTCGAGCCCGGGGAGGATGTCTACGCCACACTGAACGTGACCAAAGCGTCGCTGTCACCGGCGCTTACCGCCAAAATTGAGTTTGACAGATGTCAATTATATTCGAGTTCAAGTCCAAGTGCGTAACCTTTTGTAATCGGTACATGTACGAATCTTCTCGTCTTCTTGTTTTTGTTCTAACTGTTACTGTGCATAATTGTTACAAACCGCATTACACATCTGTTCGATCTTGCGCTGAAGGATGGTCAGAGTTGTTTGCTCGCTCCGCAGCTAGATGGCGTCGCGCACTCTAAAACCAGCGCGATGCTTGTCAATTCCTGTGTAATCTATGTTCCCCCGCCGCCCTCATTTTCGTTAGAAGTTAGAACATTCAAACGGGCAGTGCGGTACCGTGTGCCACGCACCTCGCTTAAGAAACACGATCTGAAGTGGAACTGGAGCCGGCTCCAGGAGTTGCAGTCTGCAAATCTGGTGAGTAGACTTCTTTTACTATTTGGAAGCGTAAGATTGAAGTCGAAGGCATTCCTTTTCATCCCAATACAGCCTACTAAAGTAGCACGTTGCTACATTTAATGGTTCTTCGAATCCGGATTTTCAAATAATCAACGGAAGGAATTCGAAAAGATTGTTATAGATATAATGTTAATCGAAAAACAAGTTTTGGAAAAACCCGATACCACGATTATTGGAACTATTGGATAGCTATGACGAATTATATTTTGCATATAAGTTGGTAGCCGCGAACTGTGAAAAAATTAGTGGTGTAAGCGATAAAAGTGCATCACGTTCGCGTGAATGCAATCTCATTCGGCCGTCGTTACCGAAGTTGACCTTGTACGAGTTTCACGGTCAAATAGAACAGTGGCCTACTTTTTATGACACATTTTTATCACTCGCACATAGTCGTGATTTTAATAATATTGATAAATTTCATTATTTATTATCGTGTGTGAAAGGTCCAGCTTTGAATATTGTGAAAAGTTTACCTAAGACCACCGCTAATTATCAGAATAATAGAATTTTAACTTCGAAATATTTAGATAACATGCTCACTTTTACACCCTTGACAAAGGATACAGTTGATAACCTGACTTCTTTTGTTGAGACGTTTGATAATTCATTAAAAGCAATTAGTTAATTCATTAAATATTAATAATTTAGACGATTATTTATTTTGTCATATTGCGTTACGTGGCCTTGATAATCATACGAGAAAAAAATTATTTGAAGAAAGTCGTGATCAAAATGAATTACCTACATTTACAGAATTAATGAATTTCATTCACAAACAGATTAAAGTCTTAGAAAATGTCAGTTCGTCTTGCGCAATGTCTGGCACAGATAATTATTCTCAGAAGTCAAAGTTTCATCAAAATATGGTGTCAAAACATAATAATAATAATATTCAAAATCAAAAATACAATAAATCAAAATCGGTATTAGCTTCTCAAAATCAACCCAATCATGGCTACAATAGTAATAAAAATAAAAATCTTAAATTTAATAATACTAAAAATTGTGCACATTGCAATTGCATATGCATATGATTTATAGATGCCAACAGTTTCGTCTATTACCTGTTCATGACAGTACTAAAACAACGTATTAAAACATTAAAATTATGTTTTAACTGTCTTAAACCCGGTCACGACACATCTATTGTCAGTTAGGCGATAAAGACACAGTACTCACAAGTTCTTGATGATCTTGAATCTTCTTTCTAATTTCTCGGGGCATGCCCACTCGCACCACAACACATAACAACACTAAACAGTTCTAAATAGTCCGCACTTCACCATCAGTCGGTTCCCGTCAGGGAAGGGTTAATCAACTAGCGTTTAGGAGATATAGCACACATAGGACTCGGGGTATTATTAATCAACAAATGGGTCTACAGGGGGGGGGGGGGGGGGACCCCGCGCGCGTGCTCCTGGCGTAATGTAGGCATTACGACTGACTCACCCGGCGGCGCCACTAACACTCCCGCCCCCCGCACGTTCAATATATAGTAAACATAACCACCGCCCTAAACATCTATAAAGAGTCAATAGGATGGCGAACTAATTTGGTTAGAGTTCGCTTAACCTGTCGATGTTCTAACATTGACTACACGCACAATATTATCTTTACCACACATTAATAGAACGGGATAGGGGGGTTAAACACTTCGCTAACTATTGGGCAGGTCTATCTCTAGGGGAGGACTTCTCACGAGGTTTATAACTATGGTTAAAACGTCTATTCTGCGGCTGGGGGCAATATACTTCTCTAGGGGGTGTACGAGTATACCTCTGGGGGTAATGGCGGGAAGAGCTATATAATGTCTGTAGTCCATAGATTCTACAAAAAGAACGTCTTTATTTTTAATTGTGTCTCTAGGATTCATTTTTTTATTCAAACTAAGTTCTAAGAATTATATAAGCTAATTACGAGCAACGCAACCAAAGTGATTAACACTTAAAAAAATTGGTTGCCTGTAAAGTCGGTATACGGGCGAAAGTTTTACGTGACAACGACTTTGAGTGGTAAAATAATTTTAATGTGAATATTCATTCGTATAGTAGGAAGAAGGATGAAATAATAGTAACAATTTAAAACATTTATTTATACAAAGAATTATATTTAAAACATTAATTTATACAAAGAATCTCGCACTGAATTTCATATTAACAAAATTTTATTTTTACCTTTACACATACATATGTATGGAAGGGACGCGTGCCTTTCACTTTTTATGTCTGTCTCTCTCGCTCTTAGGCGGGCTAACCATGCCCGAGTGGAAGGGACGCGTGCCTCTCACTCGCTCTCATTGTGAGCGCATAACGTGAGCGGAGCGTAACGCAGTTTCTTGAAGTGTCACCCGGCAAACCAATTTATAAGACGTTGTCACGTCAAAATACAACCGTAACGTAAATCCTCCAATTGACTTTTTAACATTGAGTTGTAAATGATTTTGTTGACAATATAGGCATAAATTATTTAAATCTAGCTGAAGGTCACTACAATCTGTTGAATCTTTAATTATCTTGAAAATCTTATTGTCATCAGCGTATAAAAGACCTCAGATCAAATAAAAAGTTAAGATGGAGTCTATGTGAACAACATAGTGAAGTATGACAAAAGTACGCCAAACCGTGTACGTACACGATTTCACGCACACAGATACAACGAAACTACGCCATGCCTCGTCAGTGGAGCCCTGGCGCCGCGACGAGCGAAACTATAGAAATAAATACGTATTTTTCGAGTAAAATGCCGAAATGTGTTGTGAAAGCGTGTAAAAACCAAACATCGAAAGATAAAAAACACGATGGAATAACGTTTCATACGTAAGTAAATGTGAAAACCAATATTCTTCCTTAGAGAATTGAACACTTACATTTTACTTAAGTACTATTTAATATTTTTGTACCTATGCATTTCGGAGTTTCTATTTGAATTATTTTCTTTTTTCGTCCTTTTTAGACCACTTTTTTATTACGTAGTCGGGTTAAAGTTTTTTAAACTTTATTTTTTTATTTAATAGTTTTCCGTTTCCCGATCGAGATAACCTTTATAATCTCACTTTGTAACGTAATGTTAGTTTTTATTTGCTTAAACGAGTGTTTAACCGCAACGACTGGCAGCGCGGACTATACAACCGCATTTTAAACATATATGTTGACTTAAACAATAAGTACTTGATATGATTACAAAAATGTAATGTGTTCGTCAAGACCTTTCTTTTGATACCAAACACGTGATAATTATCTCAGTTTAATTTTTTTCGAGGTTGGAATCTGACGTTTAAATTCCGTCATAAAAAAAATTATAAAATGTTTGTAGCCTATATCACCCGCGCCATTATTACGAATCTATTGACAAAAATCTCTCATTATCTATTGAAAATTGGCTCAGTAGTTTAGGCGCTAGGGTGGAACATACAAACATACATACATCCATAGATGATAATAATAATAGTCGGTTTAAATATTTATTGTAATTTATCAAATGATAAGTACCTTATACCTTATTTGATTTAATTTTTGTAACATTAGGGTAATTTGAAATATGATAGCAATTCGAAATAGGACGGTAATTTTTAATATCATGTCGATCACCTGATTTATAAACTGGAACAACATATTATGATTTCTTCCAAATTTTAGGCATGGTACCCAATTTTAGGGATAATTTAAAAAGAATTGATAGAGCTTTAGCGATGTGAATGTGACATTCTTTCAGAAATATAGGCGGAATTCCATCAAGACCAGTACCCTACGATATGTCTAATTTTCTAAGATATATAGATATCAGTGAGGCCGAAAAATCAACAGAAAACAAGTTAATAGAAGTATCGCAATAGTGAGATAAATTTTGACAATGTTTTACATCATTATGAGACTCAAAGACTGAATGAAAATATGAATTAAATAAATTGCATATCTCACTACCTAGGAGAAGACTTGGGAGTCAAAACACATTGTCTCAGGAAAATCAGATATACTCCTTTTCGATTTAATGTATCTCCAGAAATATTTACTATTTTTGCATATTTCATTTTTTGCTCGCTGACGATACGAAGCAAAGCACACCTCTTGTAGACTCTTTTGTCTCAGTCTAAGCTTAGAGAAAGTGTCATAGTCGTCTTGGATATTTGCTACAATCATAAATTACTTTAGAAGGGACATGCTCGCCTATTATATTATTTATAGTTACATAAAAAGTAGCTACAGCATTTTCAATATTTTTATTATCTAAAATATCCTCCCAGTCAATATTAGCAAATATAGAGTTAATGACTTCATAATCGGCTACATGAAATAAGTGTTCTATCCGAGGCTGCGATTTAAGTTTCTCTTCATTTAAAATTTTAAACTCTATATCTAATGCTGGATGATGTGCATCTAATGGAACGTTGCAGTGAAAATTGGAAATTACTAAATCAAGCAATCTCCCGTTACAATTTCTAACTGGGTTAAATTGCTGCAAACTATTAAAAGATAAAAATGAAGCCAAGGATTCAATAACCGGAGATGAGATATCAGACATAAGTGTTACTGACACAGACTAAAGAGTGTCTGTCCACTTAGCTTGTGGAATATTGAAGTCACCAAGTATTAAGAACATATCATTTGGATTATCGAGTATTACGTTAGATACAGATTCAAAGAATTCAGCTTGTGCATCAAATAACAAGGTACCAGGGGGGAAATATGAATATAAATGATATTTGTATATTTTGGAACTATTTCTAACAGTCAAGATTAGATACATAATATCAGCAGCAGCTTGAATAGAAGGTAAGCAATACGTATTAGACACGGTCAGCCCGTTCCGAACTGCAATTAAAACTCCACCTCTCCGAGAATCAGCGCGAAAACCGTAATCACGGTCGTGCCTATATACACTATAACGTAGATCAAAAAGTTCACAATTATGAATACCTGGATGTAACCAAGTTTCTGTTATAATGTCATAATCACATGCGAGCACGCTAGAAAGAAGTGATTGTGTCTTCGTTCCAAGGCCACGGACGTTCTGGTAGTAGACAGATAAATAAATTTTAGACATCATTTTTGAAAAGAATTATACACATATAATTATAAAATACTAGCGGCCCATCCCGGCTTCGCGCGGGTGGAATATTATTTTTAAAAATATATTGGCCCTCCCGCATTTCGGTGCCCACTCTCTTGCCGCTTTACTCGCTGCGCTGCGTCGCTATACTGGCCCGTCGCGTCGTCGTGTATTTTTTGTTTATATTGATATTTTTAATTTCGTAATATCTTTTGAATGGAAAGTCCGATTTTAATAATTCAAAAAGTAATTTACAGGTATTGAAATAGTCTTGAATACGAAATAATTTGTTTGGATAAGGATTAATACAAAGTTATAGAAAACATGGTCTGATTTTGATAGGCATTTTTATCAACTTTTAAAATGTAAAAAAGTAGTTATAGTAATGTAACTATAATAGTTGGACATATGGTCTCGCGGACTTTTTTGTAGATATTATTACGTTCTATAATATTGTAGAACATTTTTTTGTTCTATCATCAATACTTTTTGCAGCGCATGCGATGAAAGATATTTTATGGCTAATTTTTTGGCACCTTGGGTTGGTTTTCGTGAGATTTCCTAAGGATCTCTAATTTTTTCTTGTAATAAATATAGCCTATGTTACTCAGGGATAATGTAGCTTTCTAATGGTGAAAGAATTTTTGAAATCGGTCCATTAGTTTTTATGTTTATTCGTTACATACAAAAATACAAAAATACAAAAATACAAAAATACAAATCTTTCCTCTTTATAATATTAGTATAGATATAACACGAGTAAATTTTAATAGAATAGAAAACTGACACCCCAATCCTGAACGATTTTATTGATCATAATAGACAGATTAAAAAGACCAAAATAAAAATAATAACTATTAACTGAATGTTATTAAATAACAGCAGATAATAAATGGCGATATTAACACCCTAAGCATTACTATATATTTAAAAAATCACTAAACTACTTATTATAATAGGACTCATATCATCTCGTCGCACCAATATACCACAATGTTTTACCCATACGTATCGGTAATTTTTCTCACGAGCACATGAGATTTATTATTACGGGTTAGGTGGTCATTAATGTAAATAGACGAATTATTTTCTAGAAAACCAATGTCACTTGCCTTCAAATGTTTCAATTTACGCAAGCGATTAAGGCAGTTGTCTTTCTTATAACGAGCCAAAAACCTTACAATTATTGGTTTCGGTTTTTTTACAGTGGTATTACATGAAGCAACGCGTGTGATAATCACAACTAGGATCAATGTTAAAATCTGCTTTTTTACAAAGTTCATTTAATAATTCGAAAAGATTTTCCCCCTTTTTTTTCAGGAACTCCAATTATTTCAATATTAGATCTTCTAGCCCATTGTTCTTTCGAGTTTATTTCGTATTCCAGTTTATTCAAGGTGGAATTAACTTCACCAACTTCAGATTTGGCTGATTTTAATTGTTTAATGTTCTTTTCAATATTGTCAACTCGCGTCGAAATTTCGTCATATTTACCGCTTAGTACTTCAAATGATGACTTAAATTGTTTTAATTCGTCTCTCAAGGATTTGAGTTCATCAGCAACAGCTTTCTTCAACATTTAATTTAAATCTACCTTCATGGAATTCATTTTGAACCGCATCATATCACGTACTGTGTTAATAGATAGTACTGATTCAGTGTCAGGAAATACAGTGGGAGATACAGGCAAATCTGTATTGTCCGCTTTATCACTTGATTTTTGCGCCTTATTTTGAATTTGGCGTATTACTATTATTGGCCGAGAATTTTATCCTTTATTTGTGCTATGAGACCTTACTTCATGGTAAATTTCACGACGCTAGGTCATTGGAAAATACCTTATAATAATAGCTATAAACTGTATAACAATAAATAAAGATTAGTTCTTTGAGTAATATTCATATAAGTTACAAAGTAGATAAAAATACATCAATCACATCAAATTTTGCCAATTCAACTAGCTTGTTACAAGAAAAGATGACCTTCAATCGGAGGATTCCTTAATCAGAGTAAGAAAGATCAAGACTTCACGCTTAAAGGTAAGTAGGTAGGTAGGTAGGTAGGTAGGTAGGTAGGTAGGTAGGTAGGTAGGTAGGTAGGTAGGTAGGTAGGTAGGTAGGTAGGTAGGTAGGTAGGTAGGTAGGTAGGTAGGTAGGTAGGTAGGTAGGTAGGTAGGTAGGTAGGTAGGTAGGTAGGTAGGTAGGTAGGTAGGTAGGTAGGTAGGTAGGTAGGTAGGTAGGTAGGTAGGTAGGTAGGTAGGTAGGTAGGTAGGTAGGTAGGTAGGTAGGTTAGGTTAGGTTAGGTTAGGTTAGGTTAGGTTAGGTTAGGTTAGGTTAGGTTAGGTTAGGTTAGGTTAGGTTAGGTTAGGTTAGGTTAGGTTAGGTTAGGTTAGGTTAGGTTAGGTTAGGTTAGGTTAGGTTAGGTTAGGTTAGGTTAGGTTAGGTTAGGTTAGGTTAGGTTAGGTTAGGTTAGGTTAGGTTAGGTTAGGTTAGGTTAGGTTAGGTTAGGTTAGGTTAGGTTAGGTTAGGTTAGGTTAGGTTAGGTTAGGTTAGGTTAGGTTAGGTTAGGTTAGGTTGGGGGTTCAGTAGCACATACGTCCTCGTCGTTTCCCCTGGGCCCCGTCCTGACCACCGTAACGGAGTGGCAGGCGGGTGGCTGAAGTGTGCTTGTGCGGTATTCTTAGTGTGTGCAAATACGCAGAGGTTTTCCTTCCCCAGCTCCCTCCCCTTTGGGTTGTAGGTAGAGCGGGGCACACTAGGTGTTTCAAAGGCGGATCCTATTTTGAATCTCATGTCCGGTACAAAGAACGTAGCAGCATTGGCTGCGGCGGTTGCGTCCGCAAAGACTGCGGACGGCACTACTAGCGAGTCTGACGCCAGACTTGGAACAAGACGGAAGCGTCCACAGGCGCCACTTATATCTTCAGATTCGGACACCGAAACTGAGGAGAAAGTGGCGTCCAGGTGCGGCACGGTGCGCCGCTGTACACCCCTTTCAAAAGGGCGTGGTGGTCAAGAAGAAGATTTCGAGCGCTCGCTCCGGGCCAGGACTTTCCGCAGGCCAGCTCTCACTGCGGCAAAGGGCACGAGCGACTCTGACATTGCATCTACTTCGGACGCAATCTTGGAGAGAGAACCGACGTTGCGGAATGCAGACGAGCTAAGAGCGGATGCCGGACGGAGCGTATCAAAAATCATTGAGCTCGCTCAGAAGTCCGGTAACCTCAAAGGTACGTATGTAAAGATCCTGAAAGAGTCCGCCAGCAATCTTAAAGACATTGTAGATGCGCTGGCGGACAGAACAGAGGCAGAGGAAGCGCGCCGACTCCGAGCTGACAACGCTCGCCTTCGCAGGGAGCTCGAAAATGCGAAGGCAGAGTCAAAAGCGTATAGGAAGGAGTACGAAGAGGCGAGGTCTAAGAGCTCCCCTACGACACAAGCCGCACTCCCGTCATGTGGCGTAGAGGCAAATTCGGTGGAGGAGCTCAAAGCATCGATCGCCGCTATGGTGGGCGACATGTTGGACACGCGGCTGTCGAGGTTCGAGGACCGGCTGCTCACGACGGCGAATCCACCCGCGGTCGATAGAAGGGCACAGGCGGGGCTGGCGCCGTCAGATGCGCTCACATCAGCAGCACCCCAGCCCAAGACTACCTCAGCAGCCCTTCTCCAAAAGAGGGGGAAAAAGAAGGGCTCCCCGCAAGCGGCGGTCCCTGCAGTGGTGGCTCCGTCCGTTACCGCGGAGCTACCGGCACAGGCTGTGCCGGCGAGCGCGCCTGCGACGCAGGAAGAGGACAGCTGGGTGACAGTCGTTCGGCGTGGTCGCAGAACTGCGAAGAAGCCCCCGGCCCCGAAGGTGGCGCCGGCCGTGGTGCCGAAACCTAAGTCGGCAAAGAAGAGGCTCGTGGCTCCCCGTACGTCGGCCGTTGTCGTGACGCTGCAAGCCGAGGCGGTGGAGAAGGGCGTCACCTATGCCCAAATCTTACAAAAAGCTGAGAGCAGCATTGACCTCGCTGAGCTGGGTATAGGTGCCGGCATGAGGTTCCGCCAAGCCAGGACCGGGGCTCGGGTGCTGGAGCTGCCGAAGGGGCAGACACCCGAGCAGGCGGATACCTTGGCGCAGAGACTGCGCACCGTGCTGGACGGCGTGGCGCTGGTTGTACGGCCAACGAAGGTGGCGAGTCTCCGGGTGGACGGGCTCGACGACTCCGCAACCAAAGAGAAGGTGGTTGCCGCGGTTGTGCGAGCGAGCGGTTGTGCCACGGAGACGGTGCGCGTGGGCGAAATGTGGACCGGCCGCGGACGAATGAAGGGGGTACGCATCTCGTGCCCTATAGATGCAGCAAAAGTGTTGTCAAAGGCGGGGAGGATCCTGGTCGGTTGGAGCTCCGCCAGGGTCCAAATACTGGACGACCTACCCATGCGCTGCTTCAAGTGCATGGGTCTAGGGCACACTAGAGCGCTCTGCCCCTCACCGACAAACAGGGCAGACCTTTGTTACCGGTGCGGCCAGGAGGGTCACAAGGCGGCTTCCTGCACAGCTGCAATGCGCTGTGCTATCTGTGCAGATGCAGGCAAGCCGTCGGGCCATAAAATGGGGGGCAAGAACTGCAAGCCCCCCCGCCAAGGAAGGGAAGCGGCCCACGGACCCAAGGCCGTAAAGAAGGATGGGCGCCCCGTAGAGCGCACGGAGGCTGATGTTTCGATATAATGCCCGGACGACTCATCAGCTTCCTACAGGGGAATTTGAACCACTCCGCCGGAGCGCAGGACCTGCTGCTCCAGCAAATGGCGGAGTGGTCGATAGATGTGGTGGTGGCTGCAGAGCCTTATTACATCCCTCCCCACCCGCTCTGGGTGGGGGATCTTGAAGGAACGGTCGCTATATTGGCCGGGAGCGGCATTGGCCCGCCCCTCATTCCCATAGAGAGGGGTTCGGGATATGTCGTGGCGGGGTGGGGAGATTACGTCATTGTCGGGACGTATTTCTCCCCAAATCGCGCCTTGGCGGAGTTCGAGCTATACCTCGACTCCGTCAAGGCAGCGGTGTGCAGACAGGCACCGAGACCCGTCCTAGTTCTCGGCGACCTGAATGCGAAGGCCCGGGAATGGGGCAATCCCGCCACCGACACGAGGGGGCAAGCCGTGCAAATATGGGCGCTCCTCTCCAACCTGTCCCTCCTCAACAGGGGCATTGTTCACACCTGCGTCAGACAGCAGGGGGGGTCCGTGGTGGATCTTTCGTTCGCCACCCCCGACGTCGCGCGCAGGGTACAGGGCTGGAGAGTAGAGGAGGAGGTAGAGACCCTATCGGACCACCTGTACATCCGGTTCGAGGTCTCTACCCGCTCAGGGCCAGCGGAACACCAGAGGGTCCCCAGCAAGCTCCCACGCTGGGCCCTAGGCCAGTTCAACAAGGAACTGGCCGAAGAAGCCGCTATAGTCCAGCGCTGGTGTAACGCGGGACGAAGGGAGGGCGCCAGCGTGGAGGAGCTGGCGAGCCGAATGTGCACGGCGCTCGAGGAGGTGTGTGACGCGGCCATGCCGAGGGTCAGACGAAGGCCGCCGCGCCGCCAGGTCTACTGGTGGTCGCCCGAAATAGCAGGACTTCGGGCGACGTGCATCAGGGCGCGGCGTGCCTACACCCGGTGTCGGAGGCGCAACCACCCCGACCCGGTGCTAGAGAGGGAGCTGCGGGATGCCTACAAGGAAGCAAGGAAGGCCCTGCAGCTATCGATTAGCCAGGCAAAGGCGCTGGCTCGAGAGGAGCTCCTAGTGGGACTTAACAGAGACCCGTGGGGGCGCCCGTACAGAGCAGTGCGGAACAAGATCCGCTCCCACGGCGCCCCAGTCACGGAGTCAATGGCACCAGGACCCCTCCTGCGGCTCGTGGGGGAGCTCTTCCCGCACCCTGCGTCACATGAGCCGCCACGGATGGCCCTTTCTCTGGAACCCAGGGAGGAGGTGGGTTTCCCCCCCGTCACCGAGGGGGAACTGGAGGTGGCCCTCGACAAGTTGAGGGCCAAGAAGACGGCGCCGGGGCCCGACGGTGTCCCTGGGCGAGCTCTGTGCGTCGCCCTAAAACACCTCGGGCCAACGCTTCGGGAACTGTTCGACGAGTGTTTGATGACTGGACAGTTCCCAAAGCAGTGGAAGGACGGTAGGCTCTGTTTATTGCCGAAGGAGGGGCGTTCGCCTGATTCCCCCTCGGCATACAGGCCTATCGTGCTGTTGAACGAGACGGGGAAGTTGCTGGAGAGGATTCTCGCTGCCCGTCTCGTTCGACACCTCGAGGACGAAGGTCCCGATCTGGCGCCGTACCAGTTCGGGTTCAGGGCGGGCCGTTCCACATTGGACGCCCTGACCGAACTGAAGAGGACAGCCACGGAGGCGGTGGACGAGGGAGACGTGGTGATGGCCGTCTCCCTAGACGTGGCCAACGCCTTCAACAGCCTCCCTTTTGAGACGTTGAAAGCGGCACTCCGCTATCATGGGGTGCCGGCCTATCTCGGGAGGCTGCTGGAGGCGTACCTCGAGGAAAGGGACGTCCTCTGGGAGGGGGGCGATAGGCGGATGGTCCGACACCGGGTGGGCTGCGGTGTTCCGCAGGGATCGGTTCTGGGTCCGGTCCTGTGGAACATTGGGTTCGACTGGCTCCTGAGGGAGCCACTCCCCGCTGGCACAAGGGTGATCTGTTACGCCGACGACACCCTTGTGACGGCAAGGGGCCGGGACTTCCGGCAGGCGGCGCGCCTAGCCGAGGTCGGATCGTCGCTCGTCGTGGAGCGGATCGGGATGTTGGGCTTGAGGGTCTCCGTAGACAAAACGGAGGCCCTGTTATTCCACGGTCCCCGGAGGGGTCCCCCTCCAGGTGCGTCCATCGTCGTCCAGGGTACGGCGGTGGCGGTGAAGGCCCAGATGAAGTATCTGGGCCTCATTCTGGACGGACGATGGAGCTTCGGGCCGCACTTCGCTGCGCTCGCCCCTAGGCTCGTCAAGGCGGCCGCCGCGCTGGGTTCGCTCATGCCCAACATCGGTGGCCCGGCTTCGCCATGCCGGCGACTATACGCCGGCATTGTGCGGAGCATGGCACTGTACGGTGCGCCAGTGTGGGTGGACGCTCTCACGGAGCGCAACGTGGCCCTGCTGCGGAAGGCGCAGAGGGTCATCTCGGTGAGAGCGATACGGGGGTATCGTACAGTGTCGTGGACGGCGGCCACACTTCTGGCATGCGATCCGCCTTGGCATCTCCAGGCGGAGGTGCATGCCGAAGTGTATCGTTTCCGGGCGGGCCTTCGGGCGAACGGCGAGGCGCTTGCCGCGGCCGAGGTGAGCAGGATCAGGGCTCTAGCCCAACGAGCCCTGATTCGGAGGTGGGAGGAGGAGCTGGGGTCCCCAACTGCCGGCCTGGCGACGGTGGTTGCGGTGAGGCCGCACCTCGATCGCTGGGTCGAAAGGCAGCACGGTGTGCTGACCTACCGGTTGACGCAGGTGCTTACCGGACACGGATGCTTCGGTAAGTACCTGCACCGGGTCGCCCGGAGGGAGGCGTCGCCGGCCTGCCATGGGTGTGGTGCGGCGATGGACACGTCGCATCACACTCTGGCAGAGTGTCCTGCGTGGGGACCCCAACGCTTGGATCTAGCGATGGTCCTAGGCGGAGACCTCTCTCTGCCGAGTGTGGTAAAAGCCATGCTCGATAGTGAGAGGTGCTGGTCGGCTATGGTCTCCTTTTGCGAGAATGTCATCTCGCTAAAGGAGGCCGCGGAGCGGGAACGCGAGGGTGACGCCTCTGCGGACCCGTGCCGCCGAGCTCGAACGGGGAGGAGGCGGCGGCGCTACGCCCACCTCCTCCCTCCGCTGTAGATGGAGTCGCTAGACGGAGGGGAGCAACTCCCAGTACCCTGGGAGCCCCTCTGAGCGTGCAGGCCCGCGTGGATCGGGCCGAACGCCGAGGCGTCACGGTAGATTGCGAAAGCGTTCCCGGGGCGCCTCACTAAGGCGGAGGAGGGTACCGCTGGTTTTAGTGGGTATTCCCCTGCAGCTGTAGTTTAGCGCAGGGCTGAGCCCCACATAACCTCCCGCAGTCAACGGGGGGTATGCGTAAATGCATTTCCAGCGTCAAAAAAAAAAAAAAAAAAAAAAAAAAAAAAAAAAAAAAAAAAGGTTAGGTTAGGTTAGGTTAGGTTAGGTTAGGTTAGGTTAGGTTAGGTTAGGTTAGGTTAGGTTAGGTTAGGTTAGGTTAGGTTAGGTTAGGTTAGGTTAGGTTAGGTTAGGTTAGGTTAGGTTAGGTTAGGTTAGGTTAGGTTAGGTTAGGTTAGGTTAGGTTAGGTTAGGTTAGGTTAGGTTAGGTTAGGTTAGGTTAGGTTAGGTTAGGTTAGGTTAGGTTAGGTTAGGTTAGGTTAGGTTAGGTTAGGTTAGGTTAGGTTAGGTTAGGTTAGGTTAGGTTAGGTTAGGTTAGGTTAGGTTAGGTTAGGTTAGGTTAGGTTAGGTTAGGTTAGGTTAGGTTAGGTTAGGTTAGGTTAGGTTAGGTTAGGTTAGGTTAGGTTAGGTTAGGTTAGGTTAGGTTAGGTTAGGTTAGGTTAGGTTAGGTTAGGTTAGGTTAGGTTAGGTTAGGTTAGGTTAGGTTAGGTTAGGTTAGGTTAGGTTAGGTTAGGTTAGGTTAGGTTAGGTTAGGTTAGGTTAGGTTAGGTTAGGTTAGGTTAGGTTAGGTTAGGTTTTTTTTTTTTTTTTTTTTTTTATTAATATTCGTTTAGCCACACAAGGTTTCTTATTATTACAATAAAAGTTTTTTATATATAATGAATGGTACAAATTTTCGAATGAGGAGCCCAGACAGAAGCGGCCCCCGCGATTAGATACGATGGACAGCCTCCCCGTGACTCTGATATGATGATGATATTAATGAAATAGTGTGAGGGAGGAAGACACCCAATGCTATTTGATGCATATGAGCGCCGTCCCTCCCCCAAACCACAAATGATGAAATGATGATAAGATTTTTATTCAGGCGGCTCCCGACACCTGAATGTACAATAATCAATCTAAATAAAATTTATACAATACTAAGTAGAAAAGAAAAATGACAAAAATATAAATCAAAGTATAAGTTAAGACTGTAATTATATCTTAATGATGAACTTAATTAGAACATACATTCGAAAAAATAAAAAGATTAAACATAATTTAACAAGAGCTCTCCTTGTACGAGGCTGACAAAGTATAATATTTGTGATTTGCTGTGAATGTGAGTGAACGTGAAGTGGTATAAATGACTTATGTAATTCTGTTATTATGTGTTATGCAGTAAATAATCAACATGTTAAAGTCCGAAGTGGTAACAAGTCCAAGAGAGTAGACCCGCCCGGGTTCCATTTCCGAGATCGGGCTACCCTGCCAAAGCAAAGAAACTCCTATCCTAATAAAACATTCACAGACTTAACCAGAAGAGTAATCTGGAATAGACAAATCAAATCATTAAATCCTAATAGGCAATATGTACAACTAGAGATGCTAATGCTTAAATTAAGTTAAAATATTGTAAATAAATAACATATAATAGATAAGATATCTGTATAAATTAAACGAAAGTTACACACAGCGAAAATGCTACATGGAGCTATGGAGCTCCTTATAATATAGGAATATAAATCTGAATGACAATTAGATATAGTAGGAGTGTTATATTAAAAACTCCTAAAAGATAAACTCAATAGTATAGATTTAAATAATAGTTAAATAAACTAAAAGAAAAATATATGAAAGTTTTGATAAATAAATTCAGCGATATCAATTTAAATAATAGTTAAATATAATAAAAGTAATATTAGAGACTTCTGATAAATAGACATAGTAATATCAATTTAAGTAATAGTTTTTATGTGCAATGAATGAAATAAAGTTTTTCCCGCATAAAGAGCCCAGGGGGAGACGGGACCCGCTAACGTGATACGATGTACGGCCTCCCCCGGATTCTAGCTCCAACACCTGAACATACAATTATAAATTTAGATTGAATTGATGCAATACTAAGTGGAACAGAAAGATGACTAAAATATAAATCAAAGCATACACTGCAACATAAATTCAACAAGAGCACTCTTTGTACGAGGCTGACAAAGTATAATACTTGTAATTTGCTGTGAATGTGAGTGAACGTAAAGTGATATATATGACTTATGTAATTGTGTTATCATGTGTTATGCAGTAAACAGTCGACATGTTAAAGGCCGAATGGTAACAAGTCCAAGAGAGTTAACCCGCCCGGGTTCCGTTTCCGGGATCGGACTACCCTGCCAAAGCAAAGAAACTTCCATCCTAATAAAACATTCACAGACTTAACCAGAAGAGTAATCTTGAATAGACAAATCAAATCATTAAATCCTAATAGACAATATGTACAACTAGAGATGCTAATACTGAATTATTAAGTTAAAATATTGTAAATAAATAAGATGTAATAGATAACATATCTGTATAAATTAAACGGAAGTTATATACAGTTAAAATACTACATGGAGCTTATGGAGCTCCTTGTAATATAGCCGTATAAATCTGAATGACAATTAAATATAATAGGAGTGTTATATAAAAACCCCTAAAAGACAAACTCAATAGTATAGATTTAAATAATAACTAAATATACTAAAGAATATATGAAAATTTTTATAAATAAATTTAGCAATAATAGTTAAATATAATAAAAGTAATGTTTGAGAATTCTGATAAATAAATAAAGCAATATCAATTTAAATAATAGTTAAATATAATTAAAGTAATGTTTGAGAGTTCTGATGAGTAATAAAGCAATATCAATTTAAATAGTAGTTAAATATAATTAAAGTAATGTTTGAGAGTTCTGATAAATAAATAAAGCAATATCAATTTAAATAATAGTTAAATATAATTAAAGTAATGTTTGAGAATTCTGATGAGTAAATAAAGCAATATCAATTTAAATAGTAGTTAAATATAATTAAAGTAATGTTTGAGAGTTCTGATAAATAAATAAAGCAATATCAATTAAATAATAGTTAAATATAATTAAAGTATATAAATAGCAATATAAAAGAATAAAATAATGAGATAACACACTATTATAATGTTTAACAATGTTAGCAGAGGTATAGAGCCCCTGATAAAATAAAAAGGCAAAACACAATGAAATTAATTATGAAAAGAAAGTATAAAGCCCCTGATAAAATAAAAAGGCAAAACACAATGGGATAAATTATGAGTATAAGGTATAAAACTCCTAATTAAATAGAGTATTAAGACACAATAGAATAGATTATTGACAAATGAATATGACAGTTGCTAAAAATGATGATGATAAAAGGTGCTAGATATAAATATGAGTATATAATGGGCAATATAATACATGAGATAGTAATTAACATGTATTATATCAACAATCACAATGCTGCTTGACTAGTATTTGCCTGACGAATACTAGATAATGATAGAGAATATGTGACATGTAAATCAATAAGCAAGATAATGTATAAGATAATACAATATAGATTGCTTAAGATAAAAATATAAGGAGTACTAGATATACATAAACAAAATAATATAGGATTAGTATAAATTAAATTAAATAAATCAGAGTACCTATTATTCTTAATTGACAAGTAGGCACGTGAGAGTTCTTAAATAATAATACTACTAAAAGTGGCATTATAATATAATATTAAGTAAAACAATAATTAGTATAAATGATATAAAGAGATTTAACTATCACATGAGTTACTATGAAATAATAAAGTAATCAGTATAAACGTGTATGATAAAAATATTACGTAATATTAACAGCGGACTAATGCAAGTACTCAATGACGTTGCCAGAAACAAGTCCGGCCGTCATGCCTCGTGACGCGATGAGTTAATAATAGGTAGTACCTAGTTATAAATAAAAATAGGCAAAAACATAAATATAAAGCTTATTTGGTATAAAATAAATAATAAAATATTAACTAGCTTAAGTAATAAAAATAGTTAATATAAAGTATGAATAAATAAGATAATGTATGTAATAACAATTGATACAATCCAACCCAAATATATATTCAAATTATAGAACCCCTGACAAAATAAAATAGTACAGCGAAATAGGATAATGCATAAGTGTGTGAACAATTAAATGGTACGGTACCCCTGATAAAGTAAGTAAGCAAAAGCGCATTAGACTGATATTGTGTAAATAAGCGAATTATTTAAAAAATTTCTGAAAGAGTAATTTAGTAAAGACCCAGTAGAATAATGGTTAATTATATAGGAAAATTGACGTATAAATAGATAGCAAAATTATATTTGTGATATAAATGAATATAGATTAAATTAAATAAATGTTGCGCCCTTTAACGAGTACTTGCGTACTAAAAAAAATAGTATAGAAAATATGACCTATAAATCAATAAAACAATTTAAAATAAATAAGATAAGATAAAGTGATATATTGAGCAGTTGTAATAAGTAGTAACGATAAAAGTACTGGATATATGTCACGTAAAATGATAGTCAGTATAAATAATGTATTGAGTAATTTAGCTAGCGCATGAGTTACTATGAAATAATAACATTAATCGATATAAACGTATATGAGCAAATTTTTGCGTAACATTTATAACAACAAATGCAAGTACATATTGACCTTGCCAGGAATAGGCGCAGGCGGTGTGCCACATGACGCAATACCGTGATGCCACACCGACAAGATGTAATGCGTGGGACAAGGATAGCGCTATGCAAAGAGTAAAAGGAGTGAATAGGTCGAAGTCGCGAAACTTAGGGTTCGGTCGCGAAACTTAGGGTTCGGTGGACAACAGCATCGAACCCTAGACTTAACTATATATGATAACTAGTTTAAATTAATTAATAAAATAAAATATTAAGCAGTTTGACAAATATATAATAATATTAATATTAAAAAAAAATAAAATAGTAAAAGTAATTGTTATAAATATAAATAAGCAAAAACATGTATAATGTTTAATATAGAATAAATAATAAATAATAAGGTATTAAGTAGCTTAAGTAATAAAATAGTTAATATAAAAATATGAATAAGTAAGATAGTGTATTAAATAGTATTGATATGATATAAATAAAATAAGAAATTGAGCAGTTTGAATAATAAAAATATTAAAGTAATCAATATAAACGTGTATTTTTTTTTTTTTTTTTTTTTTTTTTTTTTTTTTTTTTTTTTTTTTTTTTTTTTTTTACGTAATATTAACAGCGGACTAATGCAAGTACTTAATGACCTTGCCAGAAACAAGTCCGGCTGTCATGCCTCGTGACGCGATGAGTTATAATAGGTAGTACCTAGTTATAAATATAAATAGACAAAAACATAAATATAAAGCTTATTTGGTATAAAATAAATAATAAAATATTAACTAGCTTAAGTAGTAAAAATATTTAATATAAAGTATGAATAAATAAGATAATGTATGTAATAACAATTGATACAATCCAACCCAAATACATATTCAAATTATAGAACCCCTGACGGAATAAAATAGTACAGCAAAATAGGATAATGCATAAGTGTGTGAACAATTAAATGGTACGGTACCCCTGATAAAGTAAGTAAGCAAAAGCGCATTAGACTGATATTGTGTATATAAGCGAATCATTTAAAAATTTTCTGAAAGAGTAATTTAGTAAAGACCCAGTAGAATAATGGTTAATTATATAAGAAAATTGACTTATAAATATATAGCGAAATTATATTTGGGATATAAATGAATATAGATTAAATTAAATAAATGTTGCGCCCTTTAACTAGTACTTGCGTACTAAAAGATAGTATAGAAAATATGACCTATAAATCAATAAAACAATTTAAAATAAATAAGGTAAGATAAAGTGATATATTGAGCAGTTGTAATAAGTAGTAACGATAAAAGTACTGGATATAAATGTGAATATAAGTTATCAAAATAATGTATGGAATAATAAATAAATAAGTAAGATCGTAACAATATAATGTCACGTAAAATGATAGTGAGTATAAATAATGTATTGAGTAATTTAGCTAGCGCATGAGTTACTATGAAATAATAACATTAATCGATATAAACGTATATGAGCAAATTATTGCGTAGTAACATTTACAACAACAAATGCAAGTACATATTGACCTTGCCAGGAATAGGCGCAGGCGGTGTGCCACATGACGCAATACCGTGATGCCACACCGACAAGATGTAATGCGTGGGACAAGGATAGCGCTATGCAAAGAGTAAAAGGAGTGAATAGGTCGAAGTCGCGAAACTTAGGGTTCGGTGGACAACAACATCGAACCCTAGACTTTACTATATATGATAACTAGTTTAAATTAATTAATAAAATAAAATATTAAGCAGTTTGACAAATATATAATAATATTAATATTAAGAAAAATAAAATAGTTTATAAAAAGTAGTTGTTATAAATATAAATAAGCAAAAACATGTATAATGTTTAATATAGAATAAATAATAAGGTATTAAGTAGCTTAAGTAATAAAATAGTTAATATAAAAATATGAATAAGTAAGATAGTGTATTAAATAGTATTGATATGATATAAATAAAATAAGATATTGAGCAGTTTGAATAATAAAAATATTAAATAATAAAAATAGTTAATAAAATAAAATGTATCTGCGCAAAGTACTTTATAAAATAATAATAGTATAAACAAATAGAGCAAGTCATATTTAGAATTAATCAAGTAGAAAACCAACAACAACCAACAACATATGAATTATTCGAGGAAGAAAAGATAATAAATAACTTTTACCATAGTGCGGAACCTCACCGCAATAACGGAAGGGTAAGCGCCTCATCGAAGCGACGGCACCGCACGCAGCGATGCACGGACCGGCAACACCGCGAGCGCCCCGAGCGCTGGCGCGTACGTATATATAAAAAAATAGAACGACAACAATATTAAAATGTCTGTATGTAAATAATTATTTTGTATGAGAAATTAAAGAAATATATTAGTTAAGTAATGGGTTATGGGTGTTGAGTTGTTTAAATTGTATGTGTGGAGTATTAATGAAATTAGTAGTAAAATGTTATATTATTAACTTACGAAATTTCTTAAAATTTAATTAAAGTTGTAAAAACATAATTAAAATAAATTTATAAATCAGTTAAAGTATGATGCCTCGAATGCTGAGAGGACGTAGAGATGAATAATATAGTTAAATAAAATAACAGAAAATTAAAATATAATAAAATACAACGACCAAAGCAAGTACAACCCGAAGACATGAGTAGTATATACTTTTAATGACGGCGTCGGCTTGAGCGACTCGAGGCGCTCGTCCGCCGACCGGTTTTTTGTTTACGTTTGGATTATATATATAAAATATTTTGTAAGGTTTTGTCTGTATACTTATTATTTTAAAATATAAAATTTATATTAAATATTAAAAATTTTATATTAAGAATACTTGCGATGTTCGCTATAAAAATAGAATAATAATATTATTGGTTTGATAGAAATATTACCCCTCTACGCCCCCACAGGGGAGCTGAAGTCGATGCGGTTGGCGATGCGTTTTTGCATGGCCTGCCGCACCGAACAACTATTCGAGGTTGCCAGATGGTTCGTGCTAGATTTTTTCGCATTATTCGGGAATTTAACGTTAACGAGGTGGCAATTGTAACATTTTGCAGAGGCGCCCTCGCCCTTCGCCGGGCAGTCGGCCGCCCCATGGCCAGATCCAGCGCAGAATGCACAGGTGGTTTCTTCTGCCTTGCAGTTTTTGCGGGTGTGCCCAAACTGCAGGCAGGAGCCGCATTGTATGAAAGGACTGAAGTCCGCTACGTGCACGCGCTGGTAGTCCACCCCGAGGCGGCCGGCTCTCATGGCGAAGTGCCATACCTGAGGGTGCACAATAAATATGGCGTTGTACAGAGATGGGTTTCTATTTTTCTGTTTAAATTTAAATTTTAAGTCTTCCGGGGCGCAGATAAGATCTTGGATTCCCTCGTTCTGTTTAACTATAAGATGCTCCAAGTCTTCGGTCGGCACATCTCCCGGCACGCCCTTCAAGATCATCATTGGCCTAAGGTTATTGGCCACTTGGACGTCCACCTGAGATACGGGCGACCCGTGCAGTTTGATGTATGTGTCGTCTCTGTGGGTGTGGCTGTCAAACTCCACACGGAGTCTGCCGTTCGAAAGCGGCTGTACCCGAGAGGGTGTGTAGTTCGAGTTTTTGAAGTCAGCAGACTTTCTAAAAGCCTGCAGGGCCTCCTCTTGCGTAGAAACTGGCGTCTTTGGTGTGACTATAATAGCCGGTTTAGCCAGACTTGTTCTTGTAGGAGCTGGTTTTGCGGAGGGGCTGGTGGCAGGTCGGCCCGCCATATCAGCGTAAGATGGTTCCGAGGGAGAAGTGCGCGCCTGTCCGATGCTGTCTCCCCTCGTAGCAAGTCTTCGGAATTCTTCCCTAACACATGCCACGAGGTCCCTTTTGAGGGCCTTGGTGGACTCCTCCGAGATGGTCACGATGTTGGAGGAGGAGGCAGCTGCGGGGGTAGAAACGGTCACAGTCCCTGTCTCAGCAGCCGAAGAAGACAAAGGCAGAGAGGTGGCCGCGGAAGCTGGAGTGGTTGTATCATCATTAGCAGGGGCCACTGCCCCTGGCACCACAAAAGTGAATGGCTT